>CM022300.1:384792735-394363488 GCA_011799875.1 Thinopyrum elongatum
AAATAAGTTAATTAATTATTTAATTTTATTAATTATTTTTGTTTTCCAATTTTTTTTCTGTTCTTTTTTCTTTAACAAAGCAGGGTCCACATGGCGGTGGCCCACCCGGTTCCTAGCTATGCACGCACGCGCGTGTACCACGAGGAGGGCATGGCGCAGCCGACGCGTTGAGCGGTGGCCGGCGGGGGCGAGACCAGGGGTTGCTTGGGGTGCGGCGGGGCGATGAGCAGCGGCGGCGCCTGGCGGAGGCCGTGGCAGGCGTGGGCGGTGACGCAGCTCGGCGTGGGGCTGCAGAGGAGGGCGCGAGGCGGACACGGTGGCCAGCGGCGGCGGCAGGGCGAGCGGGTGGCGCGGGGCAGAGGCGGGCGTGGTGGTCGTGGCGCGAGCAGGGGCGGCAGAGCCGGGCGAGGGCAGTCGCCGGCGTGCGAGCGCGCAGCAGAGGCGGGCGGTGGCGCGGTGCGGGCGATCTAGGCGACGGGCGACGACGCCCGGTGCAGAGGCGGAGCCGAGCGGCACGGGGAGGGCCGCACGCGGCGTCGCGAGGAGACGATGGGCGCGGGACAGGGGCGTCAGCAGAGAGAGTCTGGGGCCGGGGCGCGGGGTCGGGGCTCGTCTAGGGCGCACGGGGCGTGGCCAGAGCGGCTAGGCGGGGCGCACGCGCGCGTGCGGAGGCGTGGCCGGAGCGGTGCAGCGGGCGCGGGCCGGAGCAGTGGCAGGCGGCGCGGGCAACGGCGTGCCGCAGCGGAAGAGGGAAGAGGAGGCCGGGGGTTCCTCACCCGCGTTGCAGGGGCACGGGGGCGGCGAGGCGTGAGGAAGCGAGCCGGGGAGGAGGTCGGGGACGGCGAGCGACGGGCGGCGCCAGCTATGGGGCGCAGGGGACGACGGGGCGGCGCCGGGTCTCAGGTGGCGGCGGGCGAAGGCGTCGGAGCCAACTGCTTCGATCCAGATCCGATCGGGGGGGAGGGAGGGAGGAGCGAGGGAGTGGGGGAGTGGGGGTGGTTATCGCTAGGGTCTGGGTCGGGGGTGGCCTTGTAGGCCGGAGAGGGGGGGTGGCTGGGCCGGCCGGTTGGCTAGCTGGGCCAGTTGGCCCAGCGTGGGGGGGGGGTGTTTCTTTTCCTTTTTCACATTTTATTTTTTGTTTTCAATGTTAGCTACTGTTTTCTATTAAATTGTAAAACTAAATGAGTTTTGTTAGATATCAGACTTGTCACATAAATCAAGCACATTATTTCTAGGAGTCACAAAAAGTTTGAGGCCAGAAGGAGTTGTCTAACCATTTTTAGAAATTGAAAAGGCCAATTTTAAATGCTGCTGGACCACTAAATAAATTTCCAGGGGCACTTTGGGAATCCAAAAGAGGTTGGTTCCAACATGACAATTACTCAGTGATTATTTGCAACAGTATGGACATTTTAGTTTTGACATTTGAAAACTTTTATAGTTTGACTTGATTTTAAATTAGAATTTGAACGGGTTTGAATCAACGCGAGTTTATCAACAGTAACCGTGGTGATGTGGTATCATTAGCAGAGGTTACTGTAACTTAATTATCCGGGCGTCACAGAAGTGTTCTTGAAGAATTTATAAAGATAAACTCTATTGATGATATGGCATGCAGTATCAATGACTTCAGGCCAGAACTTTCATGGAGTCTTATACTTATCAAGCATCGTACGAGCCATCTCAATAAGAGTCATGTTCTTGCTCTCTACGACGCCATTCTGCTAAGGTGTGTATGGAGCGGAGAGCTCATGAGTGATGCCCAGGGTGTCAAGATAAGTGTCGAGGCCAGTGTTCTTGAATTCAGTGCCATTGTCACTCCTGATGTGCTTGATCTTGATGCCATAGTTAGTCATGGCACGATTGGCGAATTGTCTGAAGACATCCTGCACTTCAGTCTTGTAGAGAATTATATGCACCCAGGTATATCTAGAATAATCATCAACAATTACGAAGCCATAAAGATGTGCAGTGGTAGTAAGGGTAGAGTAGTGAGTAGGGCCAAATAAGTCCATGTGTGGCAGCTCGAAGGGACGTGAAGTCGTCATGTTTGTCTTCGAGAGATGTTTAGCCCTAGTCATCTTCCCGGCTTCGCAAGCACCACATGGATGGTCTTTCTTGAACTTGACGCCCTCAATGCCAATGATGTGCTTCTTCTTCACCAGAGTGTGCAAGTTCCTCATGGCCGCATGTCCTAGCCTTCGATGCCAAAGCCAGCACTCTGAAGCTTTTGCTAGAAGACATACGAGAAGCTGTGGTCGTGCGGAGAAGTCTACCATATACAGATCACCTCTTCGATATCCTTCGAAGACTTTAGATTTGTAAGAAGCCATTAGCACAAGACATCGATATATATCACAATCATGTCAAGATCACAAAGCATTGAGACAGACATTAGGTTGTATCCAAGGGATTCAACAAGCATCACTTTATCCATGTGTTGATCCTTTGAGATAGCAACCCTACCTAGACCCAATACCTTTCTTCTACCAGTGTCAGCAAATGTGATGTGGCTTTTAGTAGATGGTCGAAGAGTAGAATCCATGAGAAGACTTCGATCACCAGTAATGTGGTTAGTGCATCCACTATCCATGATCCATTTAGTAGCTTTCGGAGTCATACCCTACAATGCAGTTAGTAGGATAGGCTTCACAAAGAGTATTGTGAAGGACAAACATTTGACGACACAAGCTATTATGAAATGTAAGATTCTTGGATGGTAAGATAGGATGTTCATCAAGAAATCCATGGACGAAATAAATGGTAAGACCATTTTGGCATTTTATCTTGCGTCCAACAAGATTTTTCAGGTCCCCGGCATTGTCTTCAGAAGTCAATGATTTTCGGCTGGAGACACGCCCCTGCAAGAGAAGTTATTTCTTCTTAACCACCCACATCTGAAGGGGTGGCTTAGAAGCAATAAGTATAAATGCAGCATCTGAGAATCTTGGCTTTGAAGCCCTAGCAAATAGTTTTGCAGGAGGTGTATAGTACTCATATGAATATAGCGGTTTGAAGAAACACGCTCATATTCATGAGTCTGATGATAGTTTCCCTACAAAACATCGGTGTTGGGGTAACCATATGAGGTCCTTTGTCTGTATGAAGCCTTTGTGCCATATGAAGCTTTTGGTCTGGGGTTTGTCTTCTTCCCTAGTGGTGTCATGAAGATATTCATGGGAAGCTTCTCAAGATGACTTTTAGGAACCCAGATCTTCTTCATAGGTGACCCATCCCTGTAGTTAGTTCCAATAAACCTGGCAAACACTTCACCATTCTGATTTTTGAACAGTTTATAGTTTGAGTCAAATGACTCATCAATGATAATAGGGTTAGCACAAGTGAAGCCAGATAAGGTGGATGGATCCACTGAAGGGCCCTTTGCAGCAACCCATGTGGTTTTGGGGTACTGCTCAGGCTTCCAGTAGGAACCATCAACATTCATTTTTCTTTCGAACCCAACACCCTCTTTCCTAGGGTTTCGGTTCAGGATCTGCTTCTTGAGGACATCGCAGAGAGTCTGATGCCCCTTGAGGCTTTTGTACATGCCTGTTTCAAGCAATGTCTTCAACCTGGCATTCTCATCAGCAATAGTAGTGGTATCCTCAGATGAGGGGTTAGTTACCACATCAATAGTTGAAGATATTGCAACTTCAGAAGCAGTTGAGCATTCAGCAGTAGAGATAGTATTATCACGCTCAAGACATTTTAAGCAAGGTGGCACAGACTCTTCCTGAGCGGAAATGATCTGTTGAGCGAGTAGTCAATCATTTTCCTTTTGAAGATCTTCATGAGACGCTCTCAGTTTCTCTAGATCTTGCTTCCTTTGAAGATAATCATAGGAAAGCTTCTCATGATCAGCTGAGAGGGTTTCATGGCGACTTGCAAGATCCTCATACTTAATTCAAAGATTTTTTATGTCTTCGATTAAGGACTGAGTTCAATTCATTTCCTCATCCAACATGTCATCGCTTTTGTCTAGCAATTTTTTAATCTTTTCCATAGCAGTTTGTTGCTCAGTTGCAATTTTAGCAAGAGTTTTATAACTAGGTTTGGATTCACATTCAGAGTCATCTTCACTGGAGGTCTGAAAGTAAGCATCGCGTGAGTTTACCTTAGCACCTCTTGCCATGAAGCAGTAGGTAGGAGCATAGTCGTCGTCATCATTGGCTTCAACGTCGGCGACGTGACCATTGTCTTCAGTGTTGAAGATGGACTTGGCGACGAATGCCGAAGCTAGAGCCAGGCTTACCACGCCTGAATCAGACTCCACCTCCGCCTCCTCAGAAGTAGACTCCTCGTCTGAATCCATTTCCTTGCCAATGAAAGCACGTGCTTTGCTAGATGAGCTCTTCTTATAAGATAAAGACTTTGAAGATTTCTTCTTCTTCTTATCGTCAGAGTCATATTCCTTGCTCTTCTTCTTTTTCTTTGCTTCCTTTTTCCACTGAGGACATTCAGATATGTAATGGCCTGGTTTCTTGCATTTGTGACAGGTTCTCTTCTTGTAGTCACAAGTGGAGGCCTCAGCATTTTTGGAGCTGGATTTTGAAGATTTTCCGAAGCGATTCTTTTTGGAGAACTTTTGGAATTTTGTCACAAGCATTGCTAGCTCTTTGCCTAAGTCTTCGGGATCATCAGAACTGCGGTCAGATTCTTCAGATGAGGAAACGGCCTTTGCCTTCAAAGCACGAGATCGGCCGTAATTTGGACCATAAATATCTGTCTTCTCAGATAGCTGGAACTCATGTGTATTGAGCCTCTCAAGTATGTCAGATGGGTCGAGATCCTTGAAGTCAGGGCGTTCTTGGATCATCAGTGATAGGGTGTCAAGTGATCTCAATAGCTTCTTCACGACTTCATGCTTGGTGATCTCAGTGGTGCCAAGAGCACGAAGCTCATTGGTGATATCGGTAAGACGGTCGAAGGTGAGCTGGAAATTCTCGTTGTCGAGCCTCTTGAAACGGTTGAAGAGATTGCGGAGCACATCGATCCTTGAGCCTCTCTAAGTAGAGACGCCTTCGTTGACCTTGGACAGTCAGTCCCAGACTAGCTTTGCAGATTCCAGTGCACTCACACGGCCATACTGCCCTTTAGTCAGATGACCATAGATGATGTTCTTGGCAGTTGAATCCAATTGTGCGAACCTCTTGACATCAGCAGCGGTGACACCTTCACCGACTTTGGGAATGCCAGTCTTGACGACATACCAAGGTCATTGTTGTTGGCTTCAATATGCATGCGCATCTTATTCTTCCAGTAGGGGTAATCAGTGTCATCAAAGACAGGGCACGCAACGGAGACTTTGGTTATCACTGCAGTCGACATAGCTAAAACTCCAGGTGGTTAAACCGAATCACACAGAACAAGGGAGCACCTTGCTCTGATACCAATTGCAAGTGCTAGTTATCGACTAGAGGGGGGTGAATAGGCGATTTTTATGAAAGTCTTCAAGACAGACAATGTCTTCGAAGACAAGCAAGCAAATAACACCTACACAGTATGCAGTGGAAGATAACCTACACTAGTCAAGCCATAGTCAAGGAAATGGTACAGAGTAAACACGAAGACAAATAGCAGCTAGGCGGAGTGGATCAAAATAGGAAGATGGTATGAAGCCAAACAAGCAATCAGAGTGAGGGTCTTCACACAATGAAGACAAACACAGCAGGCAAGCAATGACTTCACAAAGCTAGACATTAAGTAAAGGGGTGAAGTGATAGAACCAGTTGCTTAATGAAGACAAGGATTTGGTAGACCAATTCCAGTTGATGTGACAACTGTACGTCTGGTTAGGGAGGCTGAGATTGAACTCAGAAGACCACGTCTTCACCTTATTCCCCTTGAGCTAAGGTCACTTAGTCCTCGCCCAATCACTCAGGTAAGTCTTCAAGGTAGACTTCCAAACCTTCACAGACTTCGTTCACCGGCGATTCACAATGACTCTTGGATCCTCAGAATGCGACACCTAAGCAACTGGAAGATCATAGTCTTCAAGTGTAATAAGTCTTCAGATCACGCGGACAGAAAGACTTCACCAAACACTCTTTGGGCTCTGGGTGTTTTGGGCTTTGTCCTCACAAGGATTCTCTCTCAAAGGCTTCGGAGGTGGGTTGCTCTCAAACGACAAAGTCGTGCACTAACTCTGAGCAGCCACCAATTTATGGTGTAGGAAGTGGGCTATTTATAGCCTGGAGGCAACCCGACATGATATGTCCGAAATGGCCCTGGGTCACTAAGGAACCAACACGTGTCCAACGATCGGATTTCAAACACAAGCGATGGCTTGAATTGGGCTACAAGCAAAGCCGACTCATCCAACTCTGGATAAGATTTTTCTCTCATTGTCTTCACACGAAGACATAGGATTTTGGTTGAGCATCACGTCGGTCTTCTGACTTTGTTCACCTGGACCCCACTTGACAGTTCGGTGGTTCCTATGACTCAAGAAAGAAGAAAATGAAACTACGAAAGAAACTACGTCTTCGCACTCCATTGACTTCAAGTGAATGTCTTCATACGTCATTATCTTCGACGTGAATGTCTTCACGAACCACAATTGTCCTCAATGTCTTCATACATTTTTAAGGGTCATCTTTGATGGGTAAACCGAATCAATGAGGGACTTCTACTTGTGTTCACCTGTGAATCTCACAAACACATTAGTCCCTCAACCACGTTTATCGTCAATATTCCAAACCAACTAGGGGTGGCACTAGATGCACTTACAGGAAAAGAAGGCGGAGAGGTTTGACATGTTCATGGAGATGCAAAAGAATAAGTTTAAGCTCGGGGATACGAAGATTGCTATCGAGGCCGAAGTCGAGGCGTAAAAGTTGTTACTCGTAAAGGCGGCGGACTTGGGTCCCGATGCAGTGAAGTATGTTCAAGAGTACCGTGCTACTATGGACAAACGCTTTGCACAAAAGAGGGTGAAAAGGAGGCCGAAAATGAGGTCTTTGGCACGGCCAACCAGAATGGAGGCTTTTGGGATCGATGGATGTCAAAAACTTGTTGAACATCCAGTGCAGGTTGTAGCTGCATTTTTTATAACTATTAAAATGTTTGGTTGAATTGCCATTGATCTAGATAAATTTGTTAAAGGGAAAAGGCCGGACAAGGGGCGAATATTTATTGGATGGCCTCCATCCGACCAGTTGTTCGCGGACATTTAGAGCATCTACTGCCAGACATAGCATCTGACAACCGATATGTCCGCGGACACGCTCTGGGCGCGACGGCGGACAATGATCGGTCAATACTCAACTCGACGCGTCCACAACCATGTACCTCATATCTGGTACCCTAAATCCATCCTACACATGCAATGTGAAAGATAGTATGTAGATGATCAACGAAATAAACGAACCTGGAGCAAACGGATATAGAAATCGACGTAACCGTACAAAGAAAGCCACATAATCTGAACATAGATCAAAAGAGCATCACAATTCAACCGACGGACATAGTTCTAAACTAAAATTACTAAAAACAGAAATAAAGACGAAGCGGGTCGAGCTTCTTCGCCACTTCCTCGCTGGTTCTTTGCCCCCCGTGTATGACATCATGTCGGTCTGGTGTGCCCTTGGCCACTTGGCCAAGCACCAACGGTGACTATGTCGATTCTTTGCGCGACTTGCTCAAGCTGACGATGGCGTTGATGCCTCCATGTCGCCGTGGAGCACGTCGCCTTGATGGCAGAGCTGAGCCGCGAAGGTGCTCAAATCGATTAAGAACTTTGCCAACGCCACACACATGTTGTACGCGCAGCAGGGCGACGAACCATTTTTTTTGTTGTAGCCACCCATTCAATATAGAAGAATTTAAATTTGAGAATCGAAGGTTCATAATATAAAAATAAAACTTCTCGACTTTTACACACTTCTAACTTTTTTTGGAATGAACACATCATTCAGTTTGGCATATAGAGTACTAAAGATTTCATCGAAAACTTATAACAGCTTGCCAAACAAAGGCCAATAAAAAAAAGAATAGAGATATAACAAGCATAATATTAATGATTGGATTGAAAATAGCATAAACTTTTCAGGCAATTTGGCAAAGAAAAAATTCATATGTATGAAATACGTATGTGGAATTCCCTAGAATTTCATGTGATTCAGTAGACAGAATATAGATTCCGTGATTGCTAGATCATCAGTAGGTATTGATGAAGGGTGAGCTGGTAATGGAAAAAAAAAATTATAAGGAGGAAACTTAAGATTAAATGCTCCAGAATGGAAACGAAAGAATGTCCACAATACCTAGATTTAGTCGGATCCAATTCAAGGGATTTTATAGGTTTATTAATCAAGTCTTGGCAGAAGAACTCGACAAGTCTTCAACAATTAAAAATCTAGATAACGAAATTGCATTTCAATTATTTGAGAAAGACCAATAGCTATGCAGACCACCGGCCACCTGCCAGGCATGGGCCGCCTCACCACCGCCATCCACAGCGGGCACAACCACCAGCGAGGCACCTCCCGGGGGAGTGCACTGAGCCCCCACCATCGGAGGGGAGATCCGGCCATCCATGGGAGCACCCGGGGATAAGAGGAGGAGAGAAAGGTGGCCGCCGGCTCCAGAGTGGCCGAGGCCGACGGGAGAGGTGGGCTCAAGATTGGCCTTACATTTTCTTTTTGTCTCTTTTCATTTTGCAAAAGCACTTCGCAGTTTGATCGGTCAATTAATGTCATTTACTCCCTCCTTCCATATATATAGGGTCTGATACATTTTTCAAGGTTACCGTTGACTATTGATAAGATTAATGATATATGAGATGTATAATGTGAAAATCATATCATTAGAAGCTTCTTGTACGTACGAATTATTAGAAGCTTCTTGTATGAATTATTAGAAGCTTCTTGTACATACGAAATTTATGGTGTGCTTTGTTTAACTTGCATATCATATATTATAGCTCTAATATATGGTCAAAGTTAGCCTCGGAAAACATATTAGACCCTATGCACATATTAGACCCTATGCACATGAAAGGAGGGAGTAGGCCAAATACGCATAGCACACGTACAGGGCAGGAAATGTAAACAGTGGCCGTATCCTGAGAGCATGTAGTGACATTTCCTGTATCTGTATCTGGCAAGTCTAAGACAAATAATTCAAGACGGAGGGAGTCATTTCCTGACTAGTTACACAAGTTATCTCAAAAGGAAGTAAACACAGTACGATGTCAGCAATTCCATGAAAACTAGCCAAAAGGATGCTGAAGTACAAAGTAAACACAGCGTTTGATACACCAAAAATATGGAGACCGGCACATAATTAATGTATGATAACCTACACTTTTTAAAACAGAGGGAAAACAAGCATCTAATTCGTAATGCAGTAGCAGAGGGACATATGACATATGTCGTATATAGTGATTTCAACATCCACAATACTGGAAAACTACGACATGGAAGATATCATGACAATGGTGGAGGCCAACAGTGATGTCCAAAGCCTTCGGCGGCGCTGCCCACATTCCAAGGGACCAGAAGAATGACATCAATTCAGTTCCTACTAGCAGCTCTTTCCCTCTCCCTCTTATTGTGTAGCCTCTCAAGAACACGCTTGGCCTCACATGATGGGAAATTGGTCAGATCATAGTACTGTGGAGCTATATCGATCAGCCTGGGAACAGAATACAGAGAAAGGGCAACATTGTCAATCAAATACCCAATTGGACAAGTTTCACTTCAGACTTTAGACAAGGGACTTACCACTCTCCACGGATATCGGTGACTGTGCGGATGAAATTCCTGGTGGTCAAAACATATTCATTGTAGATGACCCACTCCGGCTTATGGTCCATGCAATTCGAGGGATGAAGATGGACAACCTGGCAAGGAAAGAAGGGTGAAAAGCTGCAATACGATACTCCATAATAATAAAGGAAATAAAAGAGACAAAAATCAGAATAGCAACCTGATTATCCTTAACAGTCAAGTAATGCCCAGTTCGCTCCAGATGAGCAACCTGCATAAAGTACCCTGAAAGCATTGCTTTCCTGATGTTGACATAGTACTCACGACTGTTGAAATCTGTACTGCACATCTTGAGGTTGAATCTGGTCATGATGCGGACAAGTTGTTGTCTCACATTATCAGCAGACTTCATCGCCCGGGCATTGACAAAATTCTCATAACACCATGTAGGATCCTCATCTGCATAGTGAAGGAAGAGTCTGTTAGCCCCCAACAAATTGCAGTCTGACCGGATGTAGATCGAATGAGAATGGTTATAGGCTTACTGTTTTGCTTGTATGCATGGTACACGTTCAAAAGTGTCAGATGATCCCCATCGATGTGCCCAAATCGAGCCTTCGCCTCATCAGCAGCCTTTTGTGCCTCCCTAGGCCGAAGAAAGCAATTGGGTACTAGACAAAGGATATGGTAATAACAGACGAAGCCCACGGTTGGTCAGCAGATGCAAAGAGGCGAGACGATACCATTTGCTTTGTCAGAATAACTCAACATACAGCAACTATCTGCATCAGCCTAAACTGTATGATCATTTTGATCAATAGCTCTAGAAGCCAGGTGCATGACAGTTGCTGATGACAATACACGATCTATACAAACAAGAGAAAATATAAAACATGCACTAGCCTGCATGCTAGAACCATGGCAACTTGCTTGCACACACTGGTGCAAGCAAAACAGTGCACGTGCATAACAACATGATAATGTAGTTGCAGAAATGCAATTTGGAGAGAGGAATTGTTACTTGACATACCTGATAGCATGGCAGATATTGAGAGGATCTCATTTGAACAGTTGTACCTTGGACTGATGACAAGCATCTTTGACATCTGTGGGTCTAAGGGGAACTCACTCATCATTTCACCTAAAGATGTTAGGTTGCCTTCATCGTCAAGTGCCCCCAAGTAGTTCAGAACTTCCAAGGCCCTCATTAGAGTTTCGGGTGCAGGAGGATCCATGAAGTCAAAATGCACTAAATCATCAATTCCAAGCTTCTTCAGAGTAAGAACTGTATTCGCCAGGTTTGACCGAAGAATTTCTGGGTAGGTCTGAGGCTGTAAATCACCATTAAAACTCTTCTCTGTGTACAACCTGAAGCACTTCCCAGGCTGTGTTCTTCCAGCACGACCAGCTCTCTGATGCGCACTTGCCTTGGAAATTGGAGACACCAAAAGGGATTCCACCCTGATCCTTGGATTGTAAACCTTCTGTTTGGAAAACCCTGGATCTATAACATACACTATACCATCGATGGTTAGGGATGTCTCAGCAATGTTTGTGGACACAACAATTTTCCTTCCAGCAGGACCTCCCTCTTTCAATGGAGGTGGAGCAGGGTCAAAAATCTTCTGCTGCATTGCAGGGGGGAGAGTAGAGTACAACGGCACGACTTTAACTGGGCCAACCTGATCACCCATGTTATTAACTTCCTTGTTTATTTTCCGACACGCATCCTCAATCTCCTCTTCTCCAGTAAGGAATACAAGGATATCACCAGCAGGTTCACACATATGTATCTGCACAACTGTCCTGATAGCAGCTTCTAGATAGTCCCTTTCTGGTTCCTGAGTATAGAAGATCTCAACCGGATGAAGTCTACCAGGAACCTTCATCAATGGTGCACCACTGAAATAACCCTGAAACTTCTCTGCCTCAAGAGTAGCACTCATAACAACAAGCTTCAAGTCAGGCCTGTTCTTTAGAACTTCCTTCAGAAGCCCAAACAGAACATCCGTTGCCAACGTGCGCTCATGAGCCTCGTCAAGAACAATCACCTTGTACCTCTCTAAAAGTGGGTCTGCCATTGCTTCTCTCAGAAGCATACCATCTGTCAAATATCTGATAGGAAGCAATAGTGTTCAACACAACATGATTAGATCAGAATACCTAAAAAAGCAAAAGAAACATGCACTTCATATCAATCAGCCAAAAGGATGGTGCAACTGATACTGTTCTTCCACGAAATACAAGAACCAAAAATCTTACTTGAGAACAGTTTTGTGACTGCTGCAATCTTCGAATCGGATACTGTAACCAACTTCCTCCCCGATTGTGACATCCATCTCCTCCGCGACACGGCGAGAGACCGACATTGCAGCAACCCTCCGCGGCTGGGTGCAGGCAACCATAGAGCAGTTGCTCAAACCTTCAGCCTCGAGCACAAATTGGGGGATCTGTTCCACACCGAACAAATCAATCGTCAGAACAAATCAACCAATAAGGACAGCCACCTCATAATGACCATACCACCCTAGTTATGCAAGCCCACACAAGCATAAACCTAACAAATTCACCAAAGCACCAGGTATCTAGCCTCTAGAACACCTCCTAACTTTTCAATCCAAAAATTGAGGGCACAAACCAATAACCTGAGCAACACATACATGGGGACGTATCGGATATCGGTGAAGATATCATACCTGAGTGGTCTTGCCACTTCCGGTTTCTCCGACAAGGATGAGGGTCTGGTTGTCGCGGAGGACGCGGAGGAACTCGTCCTTCTGCTGCCACACGGGGAGCGTGCGGCGCTTCTCGAGGATCTCTAGGTACCGCGCCGAGTAGGGCCGGCCGTTCCACCGGTTGATGGACGGATTGGCCGCGGCGGCGGCGGCGGCACCATTGATGCCGGCGCGGCCGAGCTTCGCGGATACGGAGGTCTCGTCAACCACGTCGAAGAGGCTCACCTTGCGCTTCCGCTCCGTCCCCATGGCGGCGGCGAGAGAGGTCGCTGGTGTGCGGAGGAGGAATAGGCGGGAGAGAGGGCCGGGTGGGGAGGCGAAACCCTAGCTCCCGTTTCTGGAAGAGTCGCCGGATTTATATTTGTTAATTGCGCGATTATTAGGTCGGCGTGGCGTGAGGCTGCGAGATGGGACTCCGCTCGCGTGGTAGCGGGTTTCCGTGCTTTTTGTATACCAGCCTGGAAGGCGCCCTTTTTTTTTTTTTTTTGAAGCATCAATAACTTTATTCCTCAAATGATGGTCAAATCGTTTACAATTTTTGGAAGAATAAAGTCAGGGGGAAAGGAGTCCCAAACTTCTGAAACTCTAGCACTAAAACAATGTTTTGCTAAGCTATCAGCTACTAGGTTGGCCTCCCTACAGCATTGGACGAAACTAACAGATGAAAAATCCATCGCCAAGATTGTTGCTTCGGTTATAACTGCAGCATCACCGCCCATGTATGCCTCTGGGTTTGAAGCCGTCTCAAGAGCATTCAGGCTGTCTGATTCAATAACAATTTTGGTGCATCCTATATTAGCAGCAAGGATAAGTCCGAACCTGATTGCATTTATTTCTGCAGAATCTGCCGAAACTACATGAGGCAGAACCCAGCTCGCCGTTGCGATGAAGTTCCCATGTTCATCTCTCGCCACAGGCTCCGGCCATTGTATCAGCATGGAACGATGCATCCACGTTGATTTTCACTATACCCGAGTCAGGTTTCCTCCATATCTGGTCTATCTTTCGGGTTGGCTGGTTTGGTAAGTTTGCTCGAACAAAATTTGTAGCCAGTACCTTAATCGATAGGGTCGTTCTATCAGGAGTCTGTATGGTTTCCCCCTTCACCGCTTGTCTCCGCTGCCACCAAATGTACCACATTGCCACTAGTATGAATTCTGCTGCCGGTATTCCATGTATCACAAAATCAGATTGTAGGAGGATCTCCACAGTGATGGACCCCGAGCGATCTTGTACCATTGCCTTCTGTATTGTATCTGCCAGCTGAAGTTCATTCCACACTTCCATGGCCCTTGAACATGTGAAGATGCAGTGCTGTATATCTTCCAAACCAATTTTACAAAAGGGACATTGGGGGATTATAGGAATGTGTCTTCCAGCTAGAACACCGAAACATGGCAACACCCCCTTTAAAACCTTCCAACCAAAGTGCTTGATTTTTCCGGCGACGCGGAGCTGCCAAAGTTTTTTCCACACTAAGTTAATCCGAGAACCACCTGGAGTATCCCATCGACCAAACTGACGGCCGAACTGGTGGTTGAACCCTACGTGATAAGCAGATCGCACCGAAAAGGTACCAGACCTTGTAAAGTGCCAAGCAACAAAATCTTCTACAGCTTCAACATGCAAAGGAATTTGTAAGATTCTTGCTACATCCACGGGTAAAAAATTGTCCTGAATGAGCTCCACATCCCACTGACCCGTGTGTGGATGTATAAGTTCTTCAACCTTAGACAGAATGGTTCCTTCCTTTGGTGTGATGATCCTTCTTGACTCACTAGAAGGAATCCAGGGATCATCCCATATGTTAATATGTGAGCCAGACCCTATCCGCCAAATACACCCTCGCTTGAAGGTTTGTATACCTGCAACAATGCTTTGCCAAGTGAATGATGAACCCTTTTTGGGCCCTGCCTTCAGAATATCACCATTTGGATAATACTTAGCACTCAGAACACGTGCACACAAAGAATCAGGATTTTGGAGAAGTCGCCAACACTGCTTTGCTAACATAGCAAGATTAAAGCTGTGAAGGTCCCTAAACCCCATGCCACCCTTCTTCTTTGGAACACATAATTTCCACCATGCAAACCAGTGCATTTTCTTTTTTTCCTCTCCATCTCCCCACCAAAAACCTGCGATTTCATCTGTTATTGACTTGCAAACCCCCTTGGGTAATTTAAAGACAGACATAGCATAAGAAGGGATTGCTTGTGCCACCGATTTCACCAAAATTTCTTTGCCTTTTACTGATAGTATCTTTTCCTTCCATCCCTTCAACCTTTGGCAAACTCTATCAATAAGGTGTTGGAAGCAATCACTTCTGTCCACTCCTACCATAGTAGGGAGACCCAAGTACTTGTCAGTCAGTGCTTCCGTTAGGATATCCAGGATGCCACAAACACCTTCCCTGACCAACACTCCAGTATTAGGGCTGAAAAAAATACTGGATTTTGCATTACTAACCCGCTGACCTGAGCTTGCACAATAAGTATCTAAAATCCTCTTCAAGGCATGTGCGTTTTGATCTGTTGCTTTCATTAAAATAAGTGAGTCATCAGCGAAAAGAAGGTGTGAGATTGAGGGTGCGTTTCTGCAAACCCTTAAACCTTCAATTCCCCCAATGCTTTCTTCATGGGCCAGTAAACTGGATAAACCCTCAGAGCATAACAGAAATAGGTAAGGGGATAAAGGATCCCCCTGCCTAAGCCCCCTCGTGGGCGTAAACTCATCAGTCTCTGTGTCATTAAACCTGATCCTGTAGCTTACTGAAGAAACGCACTCCATAATCATATCCACCCAACTCGGATTAAAGCCCAGTTTCAACATCATTCTCTGTAAGAAGCCCCATTCAACTCGATCATACGCTTTGAGCATATCCAGCTTGACTGCACAAACACCATTAGATCCATGTGTCTTCTTTTTTATTGCATGAAAACACTCATAAGCCACTAGCACATTATCTGTAATTAATCTACCTGGAACGAATGCCGACTGATTTGGGGAGATTACCTCAGGCAAGATCTTCTTGAGTCTGTTTGCTAGCATCTTAGAAATAATTTTGTAGACCACATTACATAAGCTAATGTGTCTAAACTGAGTTAGTACCTCCGGGCTGTCCACCTTCGGGATGAGCACAACATTTGTAGAATTCCACGCTTCAGGAATTTTTTTGTTAATGATCGCATCAAGGACTTCTTTTGTCAGCTCATCGCCTATAATATGCCAGAACCGTTTAAAGAAAACAGCATGTAATCCGTCCGGTCCAGGAGCCTTCATATCTCCTATTTGGAAGAGAGCTTTTTTAACATCCTCCTTTGTGAACGGCGCCATTAGTATCCTATTCATATCCTCAGTTACAACCTGCTTAACAGAATGTACTAGTCCTTCATTGATCACACCTGCATCCGAGTTAAAAAGGCTCTGGAAGTAATAAAAAATAAGGGGCTTGAGGTTATCATTACCCTCAACCCAAGCATCATTATTATTTTTCAGTTTTTTGATCAGATTACGGCGCCTACGAGCTGAAGCTGATTGATTAAAAAACTTTGTGTTGCGATCTCCTCGGCGCAACCAGTTCACTCGCCCACGCTGTGCCCAATATATTTCTTCTTGCTCGAGCAGGTTCTCGATCAACACCGTAAGGTCCTTCTGTTTCAGACTTGTCTCAGCCGTAAACGATGAGCGCATTAGATTTTCTAGCTCCTTCTGTGCCGCTCGTAGGCGAGCACGTGGTCCTTTCAACACTTTGTGATCCCAAGCATGTAAGTCTCTATGGACAGCCGCAAGCTTTGAGCTGGCCGAAGGGCACAGCCCCTGAGTGACCGCTTTTTGCCATGCCGTTTTAACTACTTCTTCCACTGTTTCCTCAGATAACCAACGGGCCTCAAACACACGTCTTGGCTGCTTCCTTGGGGCTGCCACGCCGGCCAAGTAGTCAGTGTCCAGACATATCGGTCTATGATCCGATTTCCCCATATCAAGGTTGCACAGTCCACACAAGGGGTGCATTTCCATCCATTCGGCATTAGAGACGGCCCGATCCAAACGTTCCCTCAGACCACCTCGGAACCATGTGAATTTATCGCCGTGGTATCCTATATTCTCCAAGGAACAATCAGACAACGCATCTTGGAAGGCTTGGAGTCTCGCCTGCTGCCGCGGCGCTCCACCCTCCTTCTCTGAAGAGAGTAAAATCTCATTGAAGTCGCCAATGGCAACCCATGGGAGGCTAGACTGAGCATGCAAGTCCCGTAGTAGGCGGTACGTACGGTCCTTATTATCCCAGCTGGGTTCCCCGTATATGCATGAGAGTCTCCACTCTCTTCCATCCTGTTCTTCAACCGTCACATCGATGACACTAAAGGTAGTAGTCCGGGAGTAGATCCTCACCTCCTTCTTCCAGACTAGAAGCAATCCACCTTTTCTGCCATCGAGACATGGTGCAACGATTTTGTAGTCCATGCCCATCCTTCTCATCAAATCTTCTGCCCTATTTTCATCCAAATGCGTCTCGGACAGAAAAAACGCATCCGGGTTATGCCGCCTCTGGATGTCCAGAAGCGAACGAACCGTCGGGGTCCCCAGGAGTCCCCGACAGTTCCAGCTTATGAGTTTCATTGTCCCCGGCGGCCCTCCGCGGAGGAGGACGCCGTTACATCATTAGATACTCCTACAGCATCAGCTCTTTGCCTTTTATTATCATGGATCTTTTGTGGGGTGCTCATCAAAGTTTTATCCACCTGCTCTCCTGCAGTGTTCTCGATGAGTAGTACTTTATCAGTAATAAACCCCGCAGGTGGGGTCGCTGCTGGGTCAGCTGGAACATTGATCCTCCCATCCTGGGAGATTAGACGCTTCCTTGCTTGTGGGACGATGGCGTTCTCCGGAAGCACACCAGCTATGTCCATGTCTACCTGCTCTTGGGGATTAGGGTCGCCTGGCGCACCCCTTCCCCTGTCACCTCCATTGTTTCTGCCCATGCCAGCACCACCACGTGGGAAGCCCCTACCCGAAGCCCCGCGGCTTCTTTGTTCCTCAAAGTTGACCAGCAGCCAATCGCCCCATTCACAGGTTCCAGGGTCATGGATGCCATCACCGCATTCTGTTACAAGATGACCAATTAGGCCACAAAAATCACAGAAATCTGGGAGTTTCTCATATTCCACCGGGTATCTCTTACTTTCCTTCAGAGTAAGGGGAACAAATCTAACAAGGGGTGTGTCTAGCTTCAGGTGAACCCTAGCCCGAAGATACTTTGATGGGTTCAGACGCCCCTCATTTACAATCACTTTCAGTGGGGGAATACCCACCTTCGCAGCAATCTTTTCTGCTACAGATGTTTTCTTCATCAAGCCATCTGGGATTCCCATGATCCGCGCCCAGACCGGAATTCTGTCAAGCCTATACTGTCGCACATCAGATATGCCATCATACTCTTCCAAGACAACCGCTGCGTTGCGAAAAATCCATGGGCCACCGCCCATCACACGATTCCAGTCACCAAGGCACATGAACTGCGCCAAGAACAAGTTGTCCTCCATTGGTTTAAAGGTCACGCCTTGCGCCGCCGTCCACGCGTTACGCAGCGTTTTGAACAGCGAGACATGGCTGAAGGGCTTCTGGGTATGAACCCTAAACACGGCGATCCACCGAGTTTCCTCTATCAATTCATCCACTTCTCCTGAGAGATCGAGTTCCTCTTCCTCCTCCCCATGGAGATTCAGTCCCAGGAATCTATCCTCGAGGTTTGGAGCAGACGGTTGGCTTTGCGGGATCCCGCCCGTACTTCCGCTAGCGCCGTCTCTGGGCGCCCCAGTTCCTCCTGTTTCCGCCATGCGCACCCACGATTGGAGTGCGAGCACCAGCAGTACTCCGTCAGATCGGCCCGAAGGGTCTCCCGACGTGAGCAACGATAATTCTCACGGTATGGTTAGAACCCTAGCGGGGAGCGCCGCAAGGGGAAGTCGAGAATCGGGAAGGCGCCCTTTTTTACCTTGCACTTGCAGCCCCGATCGCGTTTGTTTTTTTTTCCTTTTTTTTAGAACCAAATCGCGTTCGGTTTTCGTGAACGTGTAAAACTTGGTCTCAGGCTCGATTACGTTTCGCCAGAGCCACTCACTCAAACTCGTCCACGGCTCGATTCCCGTGTTAAAAAAAAACAGGTGATAAAAATCTCATGTCAGATTTTTGGACTTTGCAGGCGACTGAGGCACAAATCAAGCAAGGGAGTTCAAACATGTCAACACACGAATTCGTTTGGCAAAAAAATCCGACATCATGAAAGCCCTCCTTTCCCCCACCGCATGTCTCTTATCCACATTTCTCTCACATAGTGTCGCCTACTCCCCAACCACAACGCCGCTCCATTGCATCTCCCCTCTCCTCGCTGCGGGATATGAAGGAAGAGAGAGACTGGCGCTGGTCGGCTAGCCAAGTGTAACGGTGGCAGCAGCGCCCTTTTGGGTCGGCCCATGTGCGGGGCGGAGCGCCCTTTTTCGTTTTTCTCTTTTGTTGTTTTTCTTTTTTGTTTCTTTAAATCAATTTCCGGATTCCAAAAAACGTTTATGATTTTGAAAAAATGGTCATAATTTTTTTTAAATACTAAAATTTAAGAAATGTTCATGCTTTTCAAAAAAAAAGTTCACAGATTTGGAAAATTGTATCAAATTCGAAAAAATGTTCACTATTTTTGAAACAAATCTTCATAAATTCCAGGAAATGTTTGCCAATTCAAAAAGTATTTACAAATTTATAACTATGAACATTTATTGTATTTGATGAAGAAATTTTGAATCTGATGAACTTTGTGAATCTGATGAACAAATTTTGAATTGGATGACATTTTATGAACTCAATTAACATATTTGGAAATTAATAAAAAAATTCTAGAAAACATGATGACATTTTTTAATCGTGATGAGCATTTTTTTGAATTTGATGATCATTTTTTGTATTTTATGAACACAAAATGTTCACAATTTTTGAAAAAATATTCTAAAATTTGAAAAAAATATCCGTGAAATGAAAAATAAAGGGAAGAGGAAAATTAAAAACAAACATGGAAAAAAAAGTAAAACATAAAAAATGGTCCAAAACCGGAAGCGGAAGAGGGATCTTGCGCTGGGCTGGCTCAGTTCACTGTTGTTCAACATCCGTGGACAGCTAGGCCGTCATACCGCCGTTACCCAAAGGCCAAAGCGGCGATGTCCAGAAGCCCGGCCCACGGAATACCAGTATGTGTGTTCTCTTTAGACACGAATACCAGTATGTGTGTTTTCTTTAGACACGAATACCAGTATGTGTGAAGCGGGCCCCGATGCTCCTGCGCATCACACGGTCGCCCTCCAGCCGGCCCACCACCATGTGACCCCTCGTGTGCTTAGTCTAGAGAAGATTTTCTAAAAAATTAAGTCTAGAGACTAGATAGAGGCTAGGATTTTCTTTTGAAAAAGAAGGAAAAAAAGGATAGAGACTAGAAGTACGAACAAGAGACACGCCACGCACGAGACGGGTAAGTAGCCGTAACACGTTACACTTCCACGCTAGACGGCTCCACCCCATCAACCAAACAACCTCGAGCCAGCGACTCCCACGTCCACGGAGACCGGCACCGGCCGACGCCGACGCAGCGCTCGCCGAGTGGCCGCCATGGCGGGAAGGCTGGTCTCCATGCTCCGGTGGCCGCCAGACCTCGGGGGCCTGCCTAGCCAGCTGACCGCCCTGCTGCCGTCGCCGCCGTCGCCGACGTCATACGCGTCCCTCCAGTGGGACTGGCGGCCGGAGCAGCTCGGCGCGGCCATTCGGCGGTGGCCCGAGCTCGTGCCGGACGTGCCCCTCGTCGTGGACGCCGTGCTCTGGGGCGTCGTCACCGCCGTCGAGTCCGTCGCGCTCATCTCCATGATGTGCTGCTTCTTCCTCTTCTGCGGCTGCACGCTGTGAGGGTCATACTCATATACAACGGAGGAAGGATGCAGCTAATTAAGCTAGTGTACTAGCCACTATGTACGGTTAGCCTTTCGATTTCTTTGTCACCATGCGCATGCTGTGTTTATCATTCGTTGATTCTGCCAAGACATAAGACATTGGCATGGATATGCTCTAGTACTAATCTGGGAAGTACTACTGTATCTGTACCTCTTTTAACGTAGTAAGCGTTAGTTGAATTGTGATGTTTTGCGATTGGGTTTTCTCGTCGGCGCTCCACGACGATCGATGGGGTAGAATAGGACGGATTTGGGTGATGAACCGCTTTGGGGATCTGTCGGCGAGTGCGTGCGTGGGTGGTGGGAACGGGGATGACTTCGAAAATATCTCTGTTTCTCATCATCCCGGTCAAGCGACTGCTGTATATAAAAATGGACCATTTTCTTTTTGTTTCTTTGGAATGGATCTTGTTCCATCTGGAGCTGGAGTATTTGTATATTTGTGTTGCTCCTAATTGGTAGGTGGCTGTGGAGTAGTAGTACAGTCGTACAAGTCTCGTTTGGAAGGCTAGAGCAACTCTAGCAGAGTCGTTGTATGACTCCAATGGCCAAAATAATCGTTAATATGATAATTTTAGCCTAAAATGACACTCTAGCAGAGCCCTCGTATGGCTCAAGCTCTCGGTCGCCATATATTATGGACGTCGCTCCACAATGGATCTCATAGCCTCTATATATGAAGGCTGGGGAGCGCCAGTATGGAGCTCGCTCCATAACCCCCCATGATCAGCGCGGGAGGGAAGTTTTACCTTCTTTTTCCTCGCAGCACGGTCGGTTTTTGAAGCTACGCTGCCTTCCACACACCATGGGCGACATGCACCTGCCCATTAAGCCACCGGTGCCCGTTGTGCGGGCTTCGCCCGGGCGCACTCACCAATGGCGGCAGTGGCGGAGGCACCGCCCAGCGACCCTGGGCACTTGCCCGGGCTCGCTAGTCCTCGATAGCAGCGATCGATCCAAATTAACGAAGCGTTAAACATGTTCGGTGCCTTGTTTACCCGGGCAAAAACAATTGGGCCTTCGATTTCATAGGTTCACAGCCCAACAGCAGTCTGCAGCCCACGCAGATACATGAGGGAATACGTAGGATTTTCTCCAAAAAAAGGAGGGAATACGTAGGATGTGCAGATCGATCGCTCGACCTCCCTATCTATTCGTTTCCTCACAGGCGGCGAGCGCAGGGACTGGCGGCTGGTGCTAGAGCACTAGACGGCCGTCGGCTGGCGGAGAGCGGACGCAAGGTGCTCAGACAGTTTACTCGTCCCGTCATCCCTCAACCCCCTCTTTCCTCCCATTCAGCTTCGGCTTCATTTGGTAAGAAACTAAGAATCTTCCATCAGAATTAGGGTTAGCCGGCTAGGGATACCTCGTCTCTGAATAATTTGTTCTTGCAGAATTGATTGGAAGGAGAGCTTCTTGCGCCAGCTCACATCACTGAACTTCTGGAAGTAGAGAAGGTAAAACAGATTACAGATTACTCTGTGGGCCCCCAAAAGTTTTGATTCTCATATGATTTTTCTCATGTATAAGTGTTTATTTTCAGGTCAATTAGTCAGTAGTAGAACTGAGTAACTAGGAACTGTTTTATAAATCTGATTAGTATTTGAGAGCTTTGTTTGTCGTGTTTGTTGGACCCTAGCTTAAATTTAGAGGATGTTTCATTGGGAGCGATCATGAATTCATGACTAGCGATAAATTGTATTTATTGGCTGCTGGAAACTAGAGAATCTAAGTATATAAGAAAAGGGCAACTTGTATTCATGCAATATTTATTACTTTCTAGTTGCTTACTCGGAATACAATATTTCTTTGATGCAAGTAGTTCTGTACTATGAACTTGTTACTCGGAATACAATATTTCTTTGATGCAAGTACTTGTTGTAGCTCATTTATTATTTACCTGTTTAACAACTAACTTCAAACTTTATCACTAAATTTCAGAGATGAGGAGCTTCCCACTTATACAAGTCAAGTGAAAAGGCATGCTTCTTTTTCTACTTGTGATGATGTTCAAAGTTTGGCCGTGAAGATGGTTGAAACTGAGAAACATTTGGTATTTCCATTGGTATACAAATTTATCGAGTTGGCTTTGATATTGCCGGTGTCAATGGCATCTGTTGAGAGAGTTTTTTCAGCAGTGAAGATTATTAAGACTAAACTGCGTAGCAAGATCAATAATGAATGGTTCAATGACTTGATGATATGTTACACCGAGCGGGAGTTATTCAAGTCAGTTGATGATAAGGATATTATTCGAACATTTACTACAATGAGCTCTCGGAAGAGGCATTTGCCTTGTGATTTTCTTTAGTGCACTGTCGGTATGTTCCATTTGACCATCTCTATTCTTGCAAGCTTTCGATTCTGAATATATTCACATCTCACAACTTAATATATTTTAATTGCAAATACAATTTTATATTGTAATTCCTTCTAGGACTTTGGCAACCTGGCGAGTTTGCCTCTACGCAAGGATGATTGTATGTCTTTCTTTTGGCAAAAATGAACAAGTGAGAGATGCTTTCTTTTGTTGTCATGTTTCAACTTTATTTCGTCTATGAAGCAGATATTGGTATATTAGCTCACTTTAATAATAGATATTGTGTGACTATTATGGCCATGTTTTCTCTTCTTATATGTTGTGTATCTGAATACCCGATTTTTATGTCAAGATTGTACACTTAGGCTCAACTTGCCCAGGCTCCACAAAAGTTCTGGCTCCGCCACTGAATGGCGGCGAGGAGGGGGAGTTGGCGGTGGTGCAAGTGAAGTCAGTCGGTCACAGGAGCGACATCCACTAGTGCAGAATCAGCCTTTAGCCCCGGTTCGTCCCGGTTCGTAAGGGCCACGAACCTGGACTAAAGGGTGGGGACTAAAGGCCCCCCTCCCCTTTAGTCCTGATTCGTCACGGCCCGGGACCAAAGGCCCACCACGTGGCACGAGCCCGCGTCGGGGGCTGGGGGACCTTTAGTCTCGGTTGTTGACACCAATCGGGACTAGAGGTTTAGGAGTATAGGGGTTTAGGATTTCTGAATTATGGTTTATTTATTTTTTTCGTTTTGTGTTTTCCATTTAATTGTTTTTCATTTCAAACATATTTTACGCCACTGCAGTCGTCAAGTGTCACTGCTACTACATACTGTACACGTCTATATCATAGAATTTCTCGTACGACCAATCATATATCATAGAATTTGTCGTACGACCATGCATACACACATATATATATATATATATACAATTTGGTATATACAATTTCTCCTACAATTTGCAGATCATTACGTGCAAGCATTAGGTGTAATGATATTCTCCTTTTAGAAAATAGACAAGTTGATCATCTTATGTAACCAGTTTGTCAATGTTTCTTAGATTTTGCGCCAGTAACTCCTTTTTGTAGATGCTGCACAATATAGTGATCGCGTCAAACATCTAAATATATAAGAATGTGCTGCAAGTTTAGTAGATTACGATGTATAAGCTGCAGTTCTTAGCACTTACTCGATATAAGGTAGAATCTCAGGACAGTTATTCAACACATACCAAACTATTTTGTCCAAATCTTTAGGTTTGTCGTCTTGTCGACTCTTCCCTTTAACTCGAACAGAACAATCGAAAACATTGAGCTCGGGATTGTCTTCACCCACCTCTTTGCTAAGCTGATCAGCTGTTTCAATGTATTTTGAGCAGAATGTCAACGCTTCTGTAGCAATGTAGGCCTCTGCAATGGAACCCTCAGGTCTAGCTCTGTTCCCAACATAGCCCTTGAAAGTGCCTAGCCGCCTTTCAATAGGGTACATCCAGCCATACTGTACTGGACCTCTAAGCAGTGCCTCATCAGGTAGATGAACAGCCAAATGCACCATCACATCAAAGAAGGCTGGAGAATATATATTCTCAAGGTCGCATAGGATAGTTGGTATCTTGTCTCTAAGACGCTCCAAAGCATCTATCCTGATATTTCTACTGCAGAGTTCCCTGAAGAATTGTCCCAACTTTGCAACTGCTCTGTATAAGTCAGGGCGGCCCAATCCTCTAAGGATAACAGGTAAAACCCTTTGAAGTAGGACGTGGCAGTCATGAGTTTTCAACCCTTGTATCTTGTTTCCATCTGCACTGACTCTCCTTTCAGGGTTGGAAGCAAATTCATGTGGGAATCTCACACGTGACAGGACCTTGCAGAATTCTTTTCTATTTACCTTGTCCAAAACGTACACTGCTGGTGCCATATCCCGTGGTTTGCCTTCATCTTCCACCTGCAAATCCTTTCTGATACCCAGGTGTGTCAAATCAATCCTAGATTTTAAGGTATCTTTCGTCTTGCCTTCAATATTAAGAAGTGTGCCGATAATGCTGTCACATATATTTTTCTCGATGTGTATCATTATGCCGCAGATCCAAATCTTTCCAATACTCCAAGTCCCACAAAGTGGACCTGCGGGTAAACAATAATCTCTCTTCTGCCCTGCCACGTTTCCTTTTCCCGCTACCATTATCAGGATGGTTTCCTGGTGTAATATGCCTGACCTTCTCTAATTCCACTTGCAACTCATCGCCGGTGAGCCTCTTTGGCGCATCACGGTTTTCATGCTTTGTATTGAACACATGTCTTCGGTATTTTGTAGGACACGGCTTGTCCTTGGCAAGGAAACGGCGGTGTCCAATGTAACAGATCTTGCTAAGTATTGCGTATGACAGCGGATTCTTGTCACAGCGAACACATGCATTGTAACCATGTGTCGTTCGCCCTGACATAGTGCCCAAAGCCGGATAATCATGGATGCACCAAATTATAACAGCACGCAGAAAGAAATCAGCTGGTGGGCTGCTATATAGGTCTCGAGTGAGAACACCCCTCCATAGCTGTTGAAGTTCCTCCACA
The DNA here is from genome assembly GCA_011799875.1 of Thinopyrum elongatum. NCBI lineage: Eukaryota > Viridiplantae > Streptophyta > Magnoliopsida > Poales > Poaceae > Thinopyrum > Thinopyrum elongatum. The sequence goes on from CM022300.1 coordinate 384,818,045, forward strand.
AGAGGCTCCATGAATAAATCAAAATCCTTTCCAGTGTGACGCCCCGGCTCAATCATGCACTAATAATACACGCAAATGCACACGATCAAGCCTAAGGACTCATGGGAAGATATCACAACACAACTCTAAAACATAAATAAAGTCATACAAGCTTTATATTACAAGCCAGGGGCCTCGAGGGCTCGAATACATAAGCTCGCATACAAGCATCAGCGGAAGCATCAGATATCTGAGTACAGATATGAAAGGGAACAGAAAAGCCCTTAGAAAAGCGGGGCAAAATAAAACACTACGATCGAAAGGCGTAGGCCTCCTGCCTGGGTCCCTCCGATCCTACTCCTGGTCGTCGGCAAGCTCGTAGTAGTAACCACCCTCGGGTAGTAGTAGCGATCGTCGGTGGGGGCAGCTGTATCCGGGGCTCCGTCATCTGGTTGCATCAAAAAGGGGTATATGGGGAAAAAGAAAGCAAATCAACCGTGAGTACTCATCCGAAGTACTCAGCAAGCAAGGATCTACACTACATATGCAACATTTTCAAAGGAAGGCTGTATATGTGGACTGGGCTGCAGAAATGCCAGAATAGAGAGAAGACCTAGTCCTATCGAAGACTAGCATCTTCAACGGTCTTGCAGCATTAGAAGAGTGTAGATTAGTACCGTATAAAGTAGTAGTATCATTAAGTCTCATCCTCACCCAGAGATCCTTTCTCGACTCGCTGCGAGAAAGCAATCCCAGAGCCATACAGTCATCAACCTCGTCCGGAGATCCCTTCTCGACTCCCTGCGAGAAGCAATCCCAGAGCCATAATATCCAATGCTAGTTGTATCGATCGGGATACAACTCCGAGTGTCCGTTACCGAGGATCCGGCTATGCATAGATTAGTTCTTCCCTGCAGGGGTGCACCAACTTACTCACCACGTTCGCTTAACTCCGGCCGGACACACTTTTTCGGGTCATGCCCGGCCTCGGCCAAACGACACACCGCAACCCTACCTACAGCTCAGCAGAGAGGTCCCCGCCGGTCTACATCCTAAGCGCAAGGGGGTCTTGGCCATCGCCCCTCACCCTCCGGGTCGTTGTGCACAAGGTGGATACCAGCATCGCCTCGGGTGGCCGACACGATCCGACCGTGCCGCAATGCTGAACTGGACGTCTGTCAGAGCTTTCGGCTGATGCTACGATGCAGAACGCCCATACTATGCCCACGTGATGGTTAGTGCTATCAGGCCAGAGGCCCACTCAGATCACATATCCAAACCGTTAGTACCTTGGGGGTGCGGTAACGAGCAGAGACTCATGATCGATGTGACCCCGTCGCCCCGTAAGGGCCGAGAATGCCCGGTCACGCCTAGTATTCATCACTCGGGCACCATACAGGCAACCCGTCTTCACACCACACGTGGGTACCCCTCAGGGTCGACCCGCCTTTCCAAGTAACAATAGTATAGTCCAAGTATCCGTGTGTCCATAACATCAGGGGGAATCCGAGGTATCACCCTTGTTTGATTCCTACTCGATGTATCCGTCAAGGTGAACTCGGAGGAATCACCCTCGCTGGGTTCACACTTGAGGTGTTGTACGACGGCGTCGTTATCGGAAGCGGTGAAGGAGGAATCACCCTCGATGACCATGACCGAATAGCTACTCTACAGAGTTAACATCAGAAGTGCTACACGAGGTCTCACCCTCGGCACTCGATAGTAACGCTGCAGTGTCGCTACAACTAAGGGGGTGATGTGCGGTGCCGGGGTCTGGTCTTCAATCCCGTTGATCGGGTCTTCGGATAATCCAGCGGGGCAATCGGGATAAGTGGGGTCACTGATAGGTCTCTACCCAGCCTATACTAAGCAGTTTAGGATAAGCATGTAAGGTATCAATAGCAGGTTACAATAAACAGGCTATGCATCAGAATAGGTAAAGCAGTACCAGCAGCAATTCTAATGCAAGCATGGGAAAATAGAATGGGCTATATCGGGATGATCAAAGGGGGGGCTTGCCTGGTTGCTCGACGGCAAGGGCAGGGTCGTCAACGGTGGCGTCGGGCTCCGGAGCTGCGTCGGTACTGGGAATTGCGTCGGGGTCTAACGAGAGAGAAGAGGGGGAGGAAACAATAAATACAAGCAAACAGATGCAACATGATGCATGTCATGGCAATACGCAGTGCTAGGGGTAGTCTAACGCAGTACTACACGTATCACACGTAGCGGGAGAATATCTGACGATATTTCCCGGGTCTTTGGATTTATCGGACAGACGATCCGGAGAGAGAAGTTCCATGTTCATCATGCTAGGAGCATGTTACAGATGAAAGGAGGGCATATTCGGATTCGTGGGATTTTTCTGATCAACTTTCATATATAAATTATTTTCATCGGAGTTACGGTTTAAAAGATATGATTTTCTAAAGTTTTATTGATTTTCTGGAATTTATTAATTATTTAAATTCGAATTATCCAAAACAGTAAAAGATGACATCATCATGACGTAGAGGTGATGTCAGCGGTCAACTGGGGTTGACCCGGTCAAACCTGACGTGTGGGGCCCACATGTCATAGACACAGGGCTAATCCAGGGTTTAAATTTAACTAAAACTAATTAACAGGGGTGTGGCCCCACCTGTCAGTGAGTAATTAGTGATTAATTAACCAATTAATAAATTAACAGTTTATTTATTTTAAAAACTGATTTAAACGGGCGGGGCCCACATGTCAGCGACATGGGCCGCCCAGTCAACGTTGACCTCAGTCAACGGGGCCAGCTGGGCCCTGGGGGCCACAAGGCAGTGACCCTGGGGGTGGGGCCCGCGTCCCACGTCGGAGCCGGCCGCCGGAGTTGCTCCAGCGAGGCCATTTGCGGCGGCGAGCGGCGGAGCAGCGTCGGGAATCGCCTACAGGGGGTCAAATCGCGCGCGGCCGGTGGCGTTCAAACGCTGGCGACGGCGCCGATCCATCCCAGGCATCGGTTCGAGCAACGGCGGGCCGTAGCGAGCGCCACGTCGCCGACGACGGAGGAGCTTTCGGGCGGCGATGGCACCTATCTAACCGGGGCGTTTTCGAGCTAACCAATGGTGCTACGGGGGCCTATGCGTTGCGTGGAGTCGAACGGCGGTGGCGGTTGGACCAAAAGGTCACCGGAGAGATGCCGGCGACGAGGTCAGGCGGCGGCGCGTTCGGGCGCCGGCGAAATTTAGCGCTACAAGCAATGGCTCGTCGAGAGGGGAGAGGGGGAAGGAACAGGAGCTCACAGCGGCGTGTAGCCGATCAAAGCGGGCTCGGGGAAGGCCTGAAGCAGCCAGAGTCGACGACGGCACGCGGCGGCGATCCGAGGAAGAAGATGAGCGTGGCCAGCATTGCAGGGGCTCTCCGACTCGGGTGACTCGTCGGAGAGGAAGAGGAGGTCGAGGCGGTCCTCTCTGGCGCAGAGGCGAGGCGAGGCGAGCACGGTGGCCGCGTGTGCTACGGCGGCAGCACCATGGCTGCGTCGGCGAGGTGGGGAACGAGAGGGAGAGCGAGAGAGAGTGAGCGAGGGAGAACCAGAGGGCGCGGGAGCTGCTCTATACCCACCAGGCGGGCGCAGGCGCGCTGTCGACCGCGAGGAGAGGGGGGGGGCAGCTCGGGCGAAGCGCGCGCAGCAGGTGTTCGACAACGGCGCAGATGAGCAGTGCGGGAGGTGGGGGGGAAACGCTGCGCGGGCTGGGCCGGGCACTGTGGCCACTTAGGCCCAGTGCTGTGGGCCTTTTTCTTTTTCTTATATTTTCTCTTTCTCTGTTTTTCTTTTCTGTTCTGTTTTGTCTTTTATTTTTACTCCAAATGACTTTTGTAAAATATGGCACTTGCCCATATAATATCAGTGCAATATCCAACCCTGGCATAAAAAGGTTTTGGGGCAAAATGTTTTCAATTGGATTTTATTTAACTAAAAAGGTATTAACCAACCCTGTTTTTCTACTGTTAGAGTCACTTAGTTAATTTATTAATTGTCGATTACAATTTTAGAATAGTCTCTGGAATATTTGCTATTTATTGAACATTTTAGTTTCTGGGTTTGGACAACTTTTATTTGCACTTTCAGTTTGAATTTCCATTTGAATTTGAATTTTTGAAAAGAGATAGGTTACTCATGATGATTAAGCACTGTTGATCATGATGACATGGCATTATTAACAGGGGGATTACTGTAGCCAACCACTGGGGGTGTTACAAGTCTCCTCCACTAATAAGAATTCTCGTTCCGAGAATTAAGAGGAAGACTGAAAGGAAGCGGGGTATTCTTGGAAGTTCTTTCGAAGAAATCTCGAACAACTGGAACGTTTTCGATCCCCTCAAGCGGAGAAGCGTTCAATGCATTTAAGGTATTCATTTACTCATAATGAAGGTTATGCATGAATGCAAATTTGTCCAGAGATGAATGAATGTGATGCTGCTGAATTAAATAAAACTGAAGCAGGTATTGAGTTCACGGGAAGGGTACCCATTTCGGTGGCAGGTGGATCCTGGACTTGTAAAATATCAATGTTGTAAGTGTGTCCACGACCATATGTTTTTCGCTTCTGTATTGAACCCGAAGATGAGCCAACATCACGATAGCGTTTCTGCGAGTCCTTATGCTTCATTTGAGCAGTCTCAAGCAGAATAGCCTTGTTCACAAGAGCAGTAAAGTTGGTGAAATCTTGAGCAGCGAGTGCAAGCTCGATGTCTGCGTGGAGTCCATTACGGAACTTCTCTTGTCTACGGGCATCCGTGGCGATGTCTTCTTCAGCATAGCGGGACAGGTCAAGGAATTCCCGCTGATAAGCTTCGACAGTCTTATTGCCCTGAGTAAGGTTGCGGAACTGGGTTTTCATCCGGTCCATGATTCCTTGAGGAATATATCGGGCATGAAAGGCAGCCTGGAACTCAGGCCAAGTAACGGCTGTCCTAGCAGGCAGTGTACGTTTGTGGGTGTCCCACCATTGAGCAGCGGGACCCTTTAGGAAAAAGGAAGCGAAGGCGACAAAGTTGGCAGGGGAGACATTTGCCAACTCCATCTCGTGAGTGATATCGCGAATCCAGTCATCAGCATCCAGTGGCTTCTCAGAGTTGCGGAACTGAGTGGGGTTAAGACGCATAAATTCCGGCAGAGTTATTGAAGGAGGGTTCTGGTTCTGATTGTTCAGATGCGGGAACTGATTCATAATCCCAGTCATGAACTGGCGGTTGAGCTCGAATTGTTGCATCATAGCTGCCATATAATCTGGCGGTGGTGGGCGTTCAGGGGCATGACCAGGACCACGACCACCTGGTCTAACCATCCTGCTAAGTATCAATAGGGGTAGTTTAGCAAAAGAAATTTGCAAGTGTTTAGCGACAAGCATAATGTAACTCGACAACTATTTAAGCAGTGTAATAGATACATAACAGTAGTCAATTAAGACATACAGATCCATACACAAAGTCGGTTACATGCGAATAGCATAACGGCGCAAATTCAAAAGCTAGATATGGTAGGCGGCGCGCAGGCACGCGGTAAGGAAGTACACCACGAGACATAGCAAGGGCTACATCAATGTCGGGAAGATCCTCTGAAATGGAATAGCTGCACGTGCGGACAACGAATGTTCATCGCGAAATGTTCCTGCGCTCCATGTGCACTCTGATGCAGAATCCGGTCTCGAGCTGAAAGAAGAGGTCCACGTACAGGTGTGTGACCTCCAACAGCAGGCCAATCAATACCAGCATACATCTGAGTCCTGCTCGGGTAAAGGATGTACTCTGGATGTATCCCTGCATGAACAGCTGGTAGCAACTACGTCATAGCATCATAGAGGCGTGCTCGAGTGGCAACCAACTCGACGGCAAGAGCCCGAACAGTGCGATCCAGAGCCTGAGTGCACTGAATCAGAACGTGCGGGTCATAACGACGTCGCTCGTACGGGGCACAGATAGTTGTGTAGTATCCAGTAGCATCTCCAGCAGGGGCATACAGAATGTATCGGAACTCAGAGGCATCCAAGCTATCGCTAAACTCTCCTCGGAGACGTGCGACAGCAGAGTAGGCGGCATCATGTACTGCCATCTCAATCGTCACGCCAATACCGTGAAAAAGATGCAGCTCAGTGTCTGAGTCATCGCGCTGATCATAGATACGAACATCAGCATGGTACTGCTCCTGGTTGAACTCGTGGTAATCCTCGTAGACCATGTACTCGGGGTACCAGCGGTAGCCAAGTCTGGTCAGGAGGGCGATCAGGACAGCTAGAAAACCAGGGGCACCACGAGCCCCAGTGCGAAGCACAAGCTGCGTCGTAGGGCGTGGCGGAAATAAACGATCCATCTAAAACAGAGGAAATTTAGGGTTGTCAAAAGACAATGAGAAGTATAATACAACTCGGAGGGAAAGGTTAAACAAAACAATGGAAAGGAAAATGATTATCAGACTAATCAAATCAATGGTAAGGAATTAAGCACAGATATCCAGCTCTCCGGGTAGACGAGATTTACGAGATCCTAAGTGTCGGCGTTAGTAAAATTCATTTAACCCGAATAGAATAGAGGTCAGAGTCCCAGAGTAAAGATGAGGAATAAAAGATACTAATATCACCCAATTGGCGACGTGGGCCCGTAAGCCACACAACCAAGTTAGTAAAATAGTTTTCGGATACTAGACTCAACTTCGGCCAAGGAGTTGGAAAGGGGGGTTCCTGCAGACAGTCGGCTCTGATACCAACTTGTGACGTCCCCGGCTCAATCGTGCACTAATCATACACGCAAATGCACACGATCAAGCCTAAGGACTCACGGGAAGATATCACAACACAACTCTAAAACATAAATAAAGTCATACAAGCTTTATATTACAAGCCAGGGGCCTCGAGGGCTCGAATACATAAGCTCGCACACAAGCGTCAGCGGAAGCATCAGATATCTGAGTACAGATATGAAACGGAAACAGAAAAGCCCTTAGAAAAGCGTGGCAAAAGAAAACACTACGATCGAAAGGCGTAGGCCTCCTGCCTGGGACCCTCCGATCCTACTCCTGGTCGTCGACAAGCTCGTAGTAGTAACCACCCTCGGGGTAGTAGTAGCGATCGTCGGCGGGGGCAGCTGTATCCGGGGCTCCGTCATCTGGTTGCATCAAAAAGGGGTATATGAGGAAAAAGAAAGCAAAGCAACCGTGAGTACTCATCCGAAGTACTCAGCAAGCAAGGATCTACACTACATATGCAACATTTTCAAAGGAAGGCTGTATATGTGGACTGGGCTGCAGAAATGCCAGAATAGAGAGAAGGCCTAGTCCTATCGAAGACTAGCATCTTCAATGGTCTTGCAGCATTAGAAGAGTGTAGATTAGTACCGTATAAAATAGTAGTATCATTAAGTCTCATCCTCACCCAGAGATCCTTTCTCGACTCGCTGCGAGAAAGCAATCCCAGAGCCATACAGTCATCAACGTCGTCTGGAGATCCCTTCTCGACTCCCTGCGAGAAGCAATCCCAGAGCCATAATATCCAATGGTAGTTGTATCGATCGGGATACAACTCCGAGTGTCCGTTACCGAGGATCCGGCTATGCATAGATTAGTTCTTCCCTGCAGGGGTGCACCAACTTACCCACCACGCTCGCTTAACTCCGACCGGACACACTTTTCCGGGTCATGCCCGGCCTCGGCCAAACGACACACCGCAACCCTACCTACAGCTCAGCAGAGAGGTCCCCGCCGGTCTACATCCTAAGCGCAAGGGGGTCTTGGCCATCGCCCCTCACCCTCCGGGTCGTTGCGCACAGGGTAGATACCAGCATCGCCTCGGGTGGCCGACACGATCCGACCGTGCTGCAATGCTGAACTGGACGTCTGTCAGAGCTTTCGGCTGATGCTACGATGCAGAACGCCCATACTATGCCCACGTGATGGTTAGTGCTATCAGGCCAGAGGCCCACTCATATCACATATCCAAACCGTTAGTACCTTGGGGTGCGGTAACGAGCAGAGACTCACGATCGATGTGACCCCGTCGCCCCGTCTCGAGGACTTGTGGCAAGGGCTAAGAATGCCCGGCCATGCCTCGTATTCATCACTCGGGCACCATACAGGCAACCCGTCTTCACATCACACGCGGGTACCCCTCAGGGTCGACCCGCCTTTCCAAGTAACAATAGTACAGTCCAAGTATCCGTGTGTCCATAACATCAGGGGGAATCCGAGGTATCACCCTCGTTGGATTCCTACTCGATGTATCCGTCAAGGTGAACTCAGAGGAATCACCCTCGCTGAGTTCACACTTGAGGTGTTGTACGACGGTGTCGTTATCGGAAGCGGTGAAGGAGGAATCACCCTCGATGACCACGACCGAATAGCTACTCTACAGAGTTAATATCAGAAGTGCTACACGAGGTCTCACCCTCGGCACTCGATAGTAACGTGGTAGTGTCGTTACAACTAAGGGGGGTGATGTGTGGTGCCGGGGTCTGGTCTTCAATCCCGTTGATCGAGTCTTCGGATAATCCAGCGGGGCAGTCGGGATAAGTGGGGTCACTGATAGGTCTCTACCCAGCCTATACTAAGCAGTTTAGGATAAGCAGGTAAGGTATCAATAGCAGGTTACAATAAACAGGCTATGCATCAGAATAGGTAAAGCAGTACTAGCAGCAATTCTAATGCAAGCATGAGAAAATAGAATGGGCGATATCGGGATGATCAAAGGGGGGGCTTGCTTGGTTGCTCGGCGGCAAGGGCAGGGTCGTCAACGGTGGCGTCGGGCTCCGGAGCTGCGTCGGTACCGGGAATTGCATCGGGGTCTAACGAGAGAGAAGAGGGGGAGGAAACAATAAATACAAGCAAACAAATGCAACACGATGCCTGTCATGGCAATACGCAGTGCTAGGGGTAGTCTAACGCAGTACTACACGTATCACACGTAGCGGGAGAATATCTGACGATATTTCCCGGGTCTTTGGATTTATCGGACAGATGATCCGGAGAGGGAAGTTCCATGTTCATCATGCTAGGAGCATGTGACAGATGAAAGGAGGGCATATTCGGATTCGTGGGATTTTTCTGATCAACTTTCATATATAAATTATTTGCATCGGATTTACGGTTTAAAAGATATGATTTTCTAAAGTTTTATTGATTTTCTGGAATTTATTTAATTATTTAAATTCGAATTATCCAAAACAGTAAAAGATGACGTCATCATGATGTAGAGGTGACGTCAGCGGTCAACTGGGGCTGACCCGGTCAAACCTGACGTGTGGGGCCCACATGTCATAGACACAGGGCTAATCCAGGGTTTAAATTTAACTAAAACTAATTAACAGGGGTGTGGCCCCACCTGTCAGTGAGTAATTAGCGATTAATAAACCAATTAATCAATTAACATTTTAATTAACAGTTTATTTATTTTAAAAACTGATTTAAACGGGCGGGGCCCACATGTCAGCGACATGGGCCGCCCAGTCAACGTTGACCTCAGTCAACGGGGCCAGCTGGGCCCTGGGGGCCATAAGGCAGTGACCCTGGGGGTGAGGCCCGCGTGCCACGTCGGAGCCGGTCGCCGGAGTTGCTCCGGCGAGGCCATTTGCGGCGGCGAGCGGCGGAGCAGCGTCGGGAATCGCCTACAGGGGGTCAAATCGCGCGCGGCCGGTGGCGTTCAAACGCTGGCGACGGCGCTGATCCATCCCAGGCATCGGTTCGAGCAACGGCGGGCCGTAGCGAGCGCCATGTCGCCGACGGCGGAGGAGCTTTCGGGCGGCGATGGCACCTATCTAATCGGGGTGTTTTCGAGCTAACCAACGGCGCTACGGGGGCCTATGCGTTGCGTGGAGTCGAACGGCGGCGGCGGTTCGACCAAAAGGTCACCGGAGAGATGCCGGCGACGAGGTCAGGCGGCGGCGCGTTCGGGCGCCAGCGAAATCTAGCGCTACAAGCAACGGCTCGTCGAGAGGGGAGAGGGGGAAGGAACAGGAGCTCACAGCGGGGTGTAGCCGATCAAAGCGGCCTCGGGGAAGGCCTGAAGCAGCCCGAATCGACGACGGCACGCGGCGGCGATCCGAGGAAGAATACGAGCGTGGCCAGCATTGCTGGGGCTCTCCGGCTCGGGTGACTCGTCGGAGAGGAAGAGGAGGTCGAGGCGGTCCTCTCTGGCGCAGAGGCGAGGCGAGGCGAGCACGGTGGCCGCGCGTGCTACGGCGGCAGCGCCATGGCTGCGTCAACGAGGTGGGGAACGAGAGGGAGAGCGAGAGAGAGTGAGCGAGGGAGAACCAGTGGGCGCGGGAGCTGCTCTATACCCACCAGGCGGGCGCAGGCGCGCTGTCGACCGCGAGGAGAGGGGGGCCAGCTCGGGCGAAGCGCGCGCAGCAGGTGTTCGACAACGGCGCAGATGAGTAGTGCGGGAGGTGGGGGGGAAACGCTGCGCGGGCTGGGCCGGGCACTGTGGCCACTTAGGCCCAGTGCTATGGGCCTTTTTCTTTTTCTTATATTTTCTCTTTCTCTGTTTTTCTTTTCTTTTCTGTTTTGTCTTTTATTTTTACTCCAAATGACTTTTGTAAAATATGGCACTTGCCCATATAATATCAGTGCAATATCCAACCCTGGCATAAAAAGGTTTTGGGTCCAAATGTTTTCAATTGGATTTTATTTAACTAAAAAGGTATTAACCAACCCTGTTTTTCTACTGTTAGAGTCACTTAGTTAATTTATTAATTGTTGATTACAATTTTAGAATAGTCTTTGGAATATTTGCTATTTATTGAACATTTTAGTTTCTGGGTTTGGACAACTTTTATTTGCACTTTCAGTTTGAATTTTCATTTGAATTTGAATTTTTGAAAAGAGATAGGTTACTCATGATGATTAAGCACTGTTGATCATGATGACATGGCATTATTAATAGGGGGATTACTATAGCCAACCACTGGGGGTGTTACATCCAGGACTTTTTGGACCTGGGATGAGCAAGGCCATCATGTAGTTTGATTCTTTGGTGCAGACATTTGGAGGCATGTTGTAAGGGATAACAAGCACTGGCCACATGCTATATGTGGCGCTCTGGTGGCCAAATGGGTTAAATCCATTTGTAGCTAAGCCAAGTCTAATGTTTCTCGGATCAGCAGCAAACTTTTTGTGTTTCTGATTGAAGCTTTTCCAGTCACTACCTTGAGATGGATGGCTCATTACATTCTGATCTCTGTACTCCTGGTTCCTAGAATGCCACAGTACATCCTCTCTTGTTTCAGCATCATGAAACAACCTCTGCAATCTTGGTATAATTGGAAAATGTCTCAGAACATTATGAGGAATCCTCTTCACAGCATCACCATCTTTCCATCTTAATGATTTGCATTTTGGGCATTCACTTAAGTTGGCATAATCCTTCCAGAACAGAACACAATTATTCTTACAAACATGGATCATATCATATCCAATTCCAACTGCACGAAGGAAATTCTTCATTTTACTGTAGGTGTGTGGCAGCTCAGACGCATCTGGGAAAGATTTGCGGAAAGCAGCCAACATCGCATCGAATGATTTGTTGGTCATCCGCTCGGATGTCTTCACCTGAAGAAATGTGACCATAGCTGAGAATACTGACAGCTTATTTCCTGGGGTGATAGCCACGTTGCATTGTTCCAACATGCGGGCCCATTGTTTTTCTTCTGCAGGTGAAAGTTCACGAAATGCGCGAGCATTTTGTAGCATTGTTTCAATGTTGGTCAAACTCACTGGCTCCGCCACCACCTCCTCCTCCTCCTCCTCTTCCACCTGAGCATCAGGCAGATCAAGATGATGATCTGCTGCTTCCACATAATCAGTAACATTGACGTTCACAACTTCACCATGATGAACCCACCTAGTATATGTGACCGACATCCCATACAAGTGTAGATGATTTTGCACAGTTGACTGGGGTCTTGTAACTGAATTCATACAACTGCTACACGGGCAGAGCACATCTGATTTCGGACCCCCGTACTCAGCTCTGATAAAGTTCATGAAGTTTTCAACCCCCTCGACATATGCAGCGGAGAATCTTCGAGCAGAAGTTATCCAAGTATTGTCCATTTGTTAGACATACAAATTAGTTCTTCTACTAGATATTACAGGAAAAACATATATTCTTTTTTATGAAGTCTAGAAAAAAATACCTAGGTCGATGTCTAAAGCTATGGCAAGATATTTGGACAAGCATATCTAAGTAACGAAATATATGTAGAGCTAATTCAGCAAACATATTTGAGTGCTAAATTATGGCAGGCTATTTCAGCAGTCAATGAGGCCGAGCACACAGCCATCGAAGGCCATCTCAGCAACAAAGATCGAGTATAAAACGGTGTAGAGCTATTTCACCTAACAGATTGGCTACTAGACCATGGCAATCTACGTCACAATAAATAGATGGCAGGATATTTTAGCAACTAATCGGGCGTGGCGGCACGGCTAGAAGACGGCAATCTACGAGAGCATACTGTGGGAGTGAGACGATCGTCGTGCGTCCCCTCGAGGAACCGCGGCGCCGATGTATCGGCTTAGCGGGGAGGGCGGCTTTGGCAGAGCGAATGGAGTGGAGGGGGCCGGGGGGAGGGGGGTTTGGGGAATATTATTGGCTAGTTGGCCGAAGGGCGGTTGAATTTGGGATTTGGGGGGAATTTTCTCGCGGTGGGCGGGGGAGTTTGGCGCATGGTCGGTTTCTCCAAGTGCGGTCCCACGTGTCAGTGAAGAGGCAAGCCGAAGCGCGTTCCATTTGCGTGAGCCGTGTGCAGGACCGACCGTGTGAGGGGTGCAATGCGACCGCGACAGGCATGATGTGAGTGTACCGCCTTTTTTCCTATTAAACTTGGTGCTTCGCACGATCCATCGATACTACTACTAGTAATCCGGTAATCCCGACTAAAACGGCGCGGCCGGGTCTTTTCCCGCGCGATATGCTGGGAGGTTGGCTTAGTTGGTTTTTTTAGGACGAGTAATGCTACACCTACGTAATCCCAGTTACATAATTAACGTAATGTGAAACATGTGGGCTGTTGATTGGAGATTGGAGGGAGGGAGGGGCCCACCACCATGAAAATCAGGGGGGAGAGAGAGGCAATTTACGTTAACCCTTTCGTAGGTTCCCGTAGATGTAGAAAGATGTGAAATGCGTGAATGTGTAGTGGACGTACTATTGGAGTGCCTAAGATAAATTGTGTATGTAGACCCTATGTGTTTATTTACTTCGCATGTTAGCTTTGTCTCGGGTCAAACCTTCTAAGTTTATACACACAAAAACGAATCATCATTCCATATATTTTCATACTCCTACAATATATCTTACTATTATTGTGAAAGTTCATATACACCGGATGAGATTCATGCAAACACGGCAGATTTTCATTACATTTCGAAATTTTATAGGACAGAAAAATAAAAGAAACCCGACCCTAAACCTATTCTATGGCGGCAACCGACATCCTCCATCTGCCGTCTCCATGGACGGGGGCGGGGTTCAAGACCCGTGAAGTGAAGGTGCGATCTCCGGCGAGGAAGAGTAGAACACGGGAGACGGACCGGCCAGTTGGCACACCATGCCCTGCCGCCTCCCATGCCCTACTCATCCTCGGAGGAGTCCCCGACCTCGGCGGTGCCGGTGGACGTGAGGTCGATGATGATGGACGTGGACGGTCCGTCGCTTCACCAGCCACATGCGCCACCGAACGTTGGACGGCGGCAAGTAGGACGCGTGGCTGATGGTGCTTCCGACGTCGGCCGCCAGCGTGGCCACCGCTTGTGCGGTCGCGTCCACATCCGGCTACGCCGCTATTGCATTGCGAGCGGCGACTTGAGCGAGGGCGGCGACCTCGAGCTTCATCCCCGAAGACAAGCTATCCCGCAGAGCATTCGCGCTCGCGGTCATGGTGGATGTGGTGCTAGGTAGCAGGAGGATGCGCTATGGTGTGGAGTTTAGCTGGGCGTTGCCGCTTTAAGTAGCGCATTCCGGTGAGGCCAAGCGTCTGGGTGCGTCATTAAGTCGTCGGAGTTGGTTCCTCGGGCACCGAGCCTCTTAATGACGGCATACAGACGAACGGCATGAATGCGGGCAGCTGGCGCCGGCAGGGAATGCACGCGCGTGACGGCGCAAGGGACGAGGGTTTTTGGTGTGCCAGGGTAGTCAGCTGCGGTCGTGGCAACGTTGGAGATGCCCTTTGCTCACATGCGATCCCCACATGTCATTGAAAAAGCAAGACGACCCGGCATGGTCTTAGGTCCTGGGAATGCAGTTGGCCACGCTAGAACACTCCGCGGACGCGTCACGACGCACGCGCACTTCGGCGCCCCGTGCATCCTCGACGAGCCGGGTGTTGATCTGCTGGTCATGCCACAGCACTAACGCCACCCTCGGCACCCTGAAGCCGAGCATGTCCAACGACGATGAGCGTGTCGCTCACCGCGGTCGCCGTGTCCAGAGGTGGTGCGGGAGCTGCGCAACGTTGCTGGCCCCCACGACCCACATGAACGGTTGCCGGTGGCGAGGAGGTCGTGGGCCAGCTCCTCCATTTGACCATGTTCCGGCAGTAGTAACTATACTAGTCCCTGTGTACTCCCTCTGTTTTCATGTACTCCGCATTTTAGCTTTGCTCAAAGTCAAACTTTGTAAACTTTGACAAAGTTTATAGACAGAAATAATAGCATATACAATAACAAATCAATACCATTAGATTCATTATTGAATATACCCTCTTCTCCATCGATCATGCCGCCCTCCGGTCGAGTCCATCCTCCCGCATGCCTCATTTGAACATTCCGCTGAGTGTCATTCGCATGTGGGCCTAGACCATGCTCGTATTTCCAATGTTGTAATTTGTCCGACATGCATACAGACAAACGGTTTGTTTAAAGTTTCACTTTGCCTCCACTACGTGCCGCTTCCCATCTTAGTTTTGACATCCCATTCGGTTCATGCCCCGACACATCTTGACGAGATTGATTGATGTTGAGAGATCAAGTGCGTGCCGTGCAAGGAGATAAAGGTTTGGTGTGTTTCTATGATAGGAATGACCCGGGGGGTCTGTGTGTGCGCGTCGGTCATGTACCATCTAGCTAGATCGATTGAAAGAGGACTAGCGTGGGTCCGAAGATCGACCGATCTAGAGAGGGGCCGAGAGGATGAATGTATGCTTAAAAAAAGATAGATGAAAGGATTGGTTACAATTAATGCATGGTAGAGTGACCTAGGCATGTGTCGAAGAGCGACCTGACGACGAGCGAGATACAATCCCGATACCTCGGGAGATCAATTAGGTTTGACAAGCACAAAGAGGAAGAGAGGTGGTATGTGTGTGTGCGAGAGAGAGAGAGGGGGGAGGGAGGGAGAGAGAGAGACCCCGAGATGAAACCGAGAGAGAACGAGTGGGTGCATGTGTGATATACCTAAGGCGGATTCAAAATTTTGAACCGGTGATCATAGCATCAGCAAATCATATATAAAGGGAAATTCGTTTCGCTTTTGAACGTACAATATACTCCCTCCGATCCTTTCTAGTTTACATATAAGTTTTATGTGTAGTCAAAGTATCTCTACTTTAATCAAACTTACAGAAAAAAGTATCAACATTCAACAACGTCCAATCAATATTGTTAGATTCGTATGTACTCCTAGATTTGTATTCAAACAAAGATGGTTTCCAATTTGTTTTCAAACACGTGAATGCTTGTTCTCGCGCATGCTCTTCCTACTAGGATTTCGCCACGTATAGCCAGTCCAATAGTAACTTTTTTTAAGCTCCCTATCCAATAGTAGTAGAAGTAGTAGTACTAGTGGAGTACTAAGGGTGACACTCGGCCGACCTCTCTCTCTTCTAGTAGTATAAATGACGTGGGCAGGGGAGGGGGAGGGATGTCGGTTTGCTCTCAACTACGGTCCCACAATCGAGCGAAAACGCAAGACGAAGCGTGTTCCATTCGGTGAGCGACGTGGAGGGTCCAGCGTGCCGGGGTGCAACGCGAACGCGACAAGAGTGATGTACACCGTCCGTTCCTTATGAACTTGCATACTTCGAATATTCCTTTTTTTAACACAGTACAGACGCAAGCGCTCATACATACGTGCATACACTCACCCCTATGAACGCACACACGCACACCCTACCCCTATGAGCACCTTCGAGAGACTGAACCGTCATACCTCTACTAGCAAGATGCCCGTGCGTTGCACGTAACATCAAGATGCATTTGTATGAGTAGTTTATCTTGTGAGAGAAAAGGATGAACGAGGGAAGGCCTTATTTGCAAATGTGGAGAGGGGTGTGGGTATCTTTTTGCAAAATTGCCATAGTTTCCTTCCTATCCGTCAGACATAAATCGGACGGCCTATATTGCAAGATGGCAGGCACACCATCATCACCAACTCTGTTTTTTATAAGAGCTAGCAAGATGCCCGTGCATTGCACGGAACATCAAGATGCATTTTTTTACAAAACACCTATTGTGATTGACCCATGCAGGAGTAATCCCATGCATAAAAACTAATGATATCTCGAGAATTTCATCGAAAAAATGGTATCTCGAGAATTTCATCGAAAAAATGATACCTCGAGAAAGATGAGAGATAAGGTGAGGAGGAGTGGGGCGTGGTGGTGACTGGTGGTCGGATTGGGCGAAGGCATGGGGATGGACGGCGCCGGCAGCGGCCACCATGCCAGATTGTTCTAGAGGCTTCCTTTTTTAATTACTCAACAATGAAGTTGTGGGAGATAAGGATGAACGATAGAGGTGCGGGTATCCCTTTGCAAAATTGCCATAGTTTGCTTTCTACTCTTATCTCTACTCTCGGTGATGATGGTGTGCCTGCCATCTTGCAATATAAACCGTCCGATCTATATCTGACGGATAGAAAGCAAACTATGGCAATTTTGCAAAGGGATACCCGCACCTCTATCGTTCATCCTTATCTCCAACAACTTCATTGTTGAGTAATTAAAAAAGAAAGCCTCTAGAACAATCTGGCATGGTGGCTGCTGCCGGCGTCGTCCATCCCCATGCCTCCGCTAAGTCCGACCACCAATCACCACCGCGCCCCACTCCTCCTCACCTTATCTCTCATCTTTCTTGAGATATCATTTTTCGATGAAATTCTCGAGATACCATTTTTCGATGAAATTCTCGAGATATCATAAAAAAATGCATCCTGATGTTCCATGAAATGCACGGGCATCTTGCTAGTCATCTTGAGATTTACGAAGTCACCGCCTCATCATCGACAGGAACGGTGGGGAGGTACGGACGTCTGCCACGTGAATCTCCGAAACTTTGGTCCCATCCCACCCCACAACTCTCCAGGCTCCAGCCGTCCGGCTTTGGAAACTCCGCACAGTCAAAACTGATTGCCCGGTCGTCACCGGAACCACTATTCACACCAGAACCTTCGCTGCTCGGCCTACGCCAGCTACTTGCCGGCCGGTCACCACTGCCCCAAAACCACACGTCCTCTCCAACCCATTCCCCCACCTTTCGATCCCCTAGCCCGCATCAACCGTCCCCTAGTTCACCGGAAAGCCATGGTGCGCCGCAAGATCACGTACTGCAAGATGCTGACGCCGGAGCGCCGTGCAGAAATCGCGGCGGCGGTCGGCGCCACAGACCTCCGTTCCCAAGCTCGCTTTGCGGCGGGCCAATCCCCGAGTTCTCTGGAGCCAAGCTCCGAGGAGGAGGAAGCCGATCCAATGTTCATGGCGGAGGTCGCGGCGCAGAAGGCCCCCGATGCGTATGAGACGATGGACGTCGACTTCGTGCCGGCGTCTGGGTCCCCCATGGTGCAGGCGGACCAGCGGTTCAACCTGGCGATCCTAAAGGAGGACCGGGAGGCGAAGGCTCAACTCGAAGCGGAGCGCGCGGATGCCGCTGCCATCGAGGCCCTTCTGCTGGCAGAACCGGATGTCGTGGATGAGAACCGGGCGGCGGAGGCTCAACTAGACGCAGAGCGCGCGTATGCCGCTGCCATCGAGGCCCTCCTGCATGCGGAACCAGACGTCTTGGACTTGAACCGGGCGGCGGAGGCTCAACTCGACGCGGAGCGCGCGGATGCCGCTGCCATCGAGGCCCTCCTGCAGGCGGAACCGGACGTCCTGGACTTGAACCGGGCGGCGGCGGCTCAACTCGACGCGGAGCGCGCGGATGCCGCTGCCATCGAGGCCCTCATGTAGGCGGAACCGAACGTCATGGACGTGAACCGGGTGGTGCTCGCGTCCGTGTAGAGCGCCCGCACGCTCCGCGTGAACGAGTAGCTAGAGGCCGAGGACAACCACGGTGCGGAGACACACGTCGGCAGCTACGGCTGGTTTGCGCCGACAGCCAAAGACGACGAGGCCGTCTCGTTCCGCGAGCAGTGATAGTTTTTCTTTATGTTGTTGTTTTTAGGGATCTTTTGCTGTGTAAAAACATATATTTATGCAAGTCGCCTGACTTTCATCATTTGGGTCAGTCGATCATTTCAGGCGGTTGGATGAATATCCTACGTCTCCTAACCCTTCTTCTTCCTCACCTCTTCTTCTTCCCCAATAGACCACCGCACGGGTCGTACGGATCTTCCCCAACATGCGGTTGGATAAACATACTGTATGAACGAAAATTATGTGTCAGCGGTAGGATGGCTGAGTTTGGTTTGAGCACATGCGGTAGCATGTGTCAGTGAGGGTGCGTTCCCTTGGTTGGGTTTGCGACATGCAGGAACGACTGTGTGAGGGTGCGGTGCGACCGCGACAGCCGTGCGCAAGTGTACCTCCTTTTCATTTTGAAAACTTTAGGCAAGCTTGGCAAAAATGTGTGGCGAAGTATGGCAATGCAAGGCCTAGACCCAAATAGGATACAAGTACGTATGTACTACTTGTGTTAAAAAAGAAAGGCGGGGTTTTCCTTCGCGGGATTGATCGATACAAATCCTCATTTGACGTGTCAATTAATGCGTATTTTTTTCTTCAACGCCCAAAGAGCTAACCATCTCACTTCTCATTGCTTGATTAATGCAGCGCCATGCAAACCAACCTTCTCACTTCCGCATGCATACAAGGGTATATTAATGTCCTTGGTTGCTAGTACGAGGCAAACCCCATCAATTTTGCCTCGATTAGTGTTAGTGGCCTTCTGCAAAATGTAATTTTGATACTGGTCTTGTATACAAAAAAAGGAGGTAGTAACTATTTGACTTCCTTCCCCATTGCGGTGACGTCGACGCTATCTCGAACGTTGTGGCTTTGGCGAAGTGTGTTCGACAGAGCACACCATTAAGGGAGACCACGGTAAGTCGTTCGCAAGTGCCGCCTGCAAGCCGAGACAACCGCCTTCTTTGCATCTAGGAAGTCCGTTGAACCAAAGGACGCGTAAATGTACTAGTACTACACAATAGCGTCGTTCGTCCAGCTTAGTGCGGTAAGGTGGTTTCTCAAAGAAGACGATGGAGAAGCGGAGTCAACGAATAGTGAAATGATGGTTGCTTCGTCCGTGTTTTGTGATTTGACGCCTCACTGCTTTGTGATTTGTGATAGAAGGGACAGGGGAGTAGACTCTGTGCTCTATATTGTACATGCGTCCAAGCACGGGAGAAAGAGGAGAGAGGTTGCATTTTTCTATTCCTTCAATCAATCAATTAGGGAGCTTCGGTTCCATCTTTTTGGCTTTGGCAGCACCGTCCACAATGGTTCCCATCGATGCCAAAAGCTATTTTCACATTTGGCTACACATTGTGGATGCCCTTAACCGTACCACTTGGTTTTGCTCCTGTGTGCTATCTATACAAATCTCGATTATATTGATCTAAAAAATTATAGTATCAAGATTAGTAAAAAGGAGGTGATTTTGCCGCGCGGAAGGCGGGAGAGGTTTCTTATTTTTAGAGGACGTTGGCCTGGCGGTTTGCTAACATGCGGTTCCACATGTCAGTGCTTTACCAAGCCGATCCGCGTCCCACATGAGGCAGAACAACGGCAGAAGCAACACGTGCTTAACTTGAAGAAGATGAGGGAGAAGCGAATTCAGCAACGAGTGAAATGATGGTTGCTTCATCCCTCCAACTTCTTTTTTTAGCATTACTTCATCCCTCCAACTTAACTGCGGGAAAGGTGCAGCTTTGTGATTTGACGCCTCATTGCTCATTACTACGCCAGCGCCATGACTGGGGTGCTTCACCCCTGCTGCTCTGCACTGTTATTTTGGTATGGCACGTGGACCTGGTTGCTTGATGTCCCACATGTCGGTGAAAGGGACTAGAACATTTATGAAAGCGAGTGCTCCACTCTTACGACGCAGGAGTACATGACACGGCGGCCCAGTGAACTGTTACTTGTACTGTAGTACTACTATAGTTTTGTTGTTTCACACTATGCATCAATACAAACCCGATTAAACAGGCAAGGGCGGGATTTTTCCCGCGCGGTAGATGATACTAGCCATACATTTCAAAGGCAATTTTAATGTATGCAAACTGAATAATTAAGTAACAATATGAGATCTAGTAAAACTAAAAACACATATGATTTATTGTGTTAGAGTGTAGTAGTAGTGCTGTATTGCATAGTTGTTAGATGTAACATGCGAGAACATGTAGAGATGTACTATTAGAGGGCCTACAGAGAGAAATTGGGCATAAAGTGGATTCAAATATTTGTATTCGTCTTCATAGCATTTGTAACTCATATCTACAGTTTGTACAGTAGACGTGAATGCTTATTCGCTCTTACGAAACCAGTACAGCAATAATGGGGTGGCGTGCGCCAATTTAGGCACTGGCACGTTGGCCTACTCGGCTCCACAGAGAGAGCGAGAGAAGAGATAAATGCACGGGTGGTCAGTGTATTTCAAGCGAAAAGCGTAATACTGTCACCGGACTTCAGAATCCGCTCATTACGGTCACTATATATGTTTTGCGGTGATTATACGGTCACTTGCTCACCGTTCAGCATCGGATTGCACTCTGTTGACCGGCCAAATAGTCTGCGTGGCACTATGTTGACTGGTTAAATTGACCACGTTTCTTGTGGGTCCCACCTGTCAGTTCGCATAGGAAAAAGGTATGATAAACACAAATTTACGCAGGCGCGACAAGACTCCAACCCATGCGTGGGAACCACCTGGTTGTGTATGTGTCTGTCAGGGCCTGATGTGTGCGCACGCACGTGTAGGTTGAGCACTTGAGCGTGAGAGTGTGTGTTGGTCGTGTGGTGTGTGCATGCATGCGTGCATGTGTGCGTGTGAGTGTTGCGTCCGTGTGTGGCTGCGTGTGTACGTGTGAGTGTTGCGTGCATGCAGTTTGTGTACATATGTGTGTGTGTGTGTATAATCACCACACGAGCTCATGTGTGTTAAAACAGACAGCTCAGCATACCAATACAAGGCCACCTTGTCCGCTGTGCCCGCGGTCATGACTTCGAACCACCGTCCAATATTTTTTATCGTTTGTTTTCATTCTTATACACGCTGTCAGGTTGGCCCAATGGTAGTGAGATAATGTGATGCAACACTAGAGGTGCCACGTGGAGCGTTTAACTGGTCAACTAGTCATGTCTTGAGCAAATACAGAGCTGTACGGTGAGTCTGTGACTGTATAATAACCACAAAACGTAAATGGTGACCGTAATGAGTGGATTCTGAAGTCCAATGTACGTATCGTGCTTTCGCTTCAAATACAATGATCGTCACTGTATATATCGCGAGAGAAAGATGAAACATGCGTGAATGTGCTGGGGGCGTACTTTTAGAGGACCTGGAAATAGTTTGTGTGCGTATGTGAAAGGGACGTAGAGAGGGTGTATGAT
Source organism: Thinopyrum elongatum (assembly GCA_011799875.1). Lineage (NCBI taxonomy): Eukaryota > Viridiplantae > Streptophyta > Magnoliopsida > Poales > Poaceae > Thinopyrum > Thinopyrum elongatum. The sequence continues at coordinate 384,839,801 of CM022300.1, forward strand.
GTGACGCCCCCGGCCCGATCGTGCACTAATCATACACGCAAATGCACACGATCAAGCCTAAGGACTCACGGGAAGATATCACAACACAACTCTAAAACATAAATAAAGTCATACAAGCTTTATATTACAAGCCAAGGGCCTCGAGGGCTCGAATACATAAGCTTGCGAACAAGTGTCAGCGGAAGCATCAGATATCTGAGTACAGATATGAAACAGAAACAGAAAGGCCTTTAGAAAGGCGGGACAAAATAAAACACTACGATCGAAAGGCGTAGGCCTCCTGCCTGGGACCCTCCGATCCTACTCCTGGTCGTCAGTCAACTCGCAGTAGTATCCATCCTCTGGGTAGTAGTAGTAGTCGATCGACGGGGCATCTGTCTCAGGGGGCTCCGTCATCTGGTCACGACAAACTGATATGGGGAGAAAAGGAAAACAAAGCAACCGTGAGTACTCAGAAGTACTCAGCAAGCAAGGATCTACACTACATATGCAACATTTTCAAAGGGAGGCTGTATATGTGGACTGGGCTGCAGAAATGCAAGAATAGAGAGAAGGCCTAGTCCTATCGAAGTCTAGCATCTTCAGCGGTCTTGCAGAAATAGAAGAGGGTAGAACAGTACAATATAATGTAGCAGTATCATTAAGTCTCATCCTCACCCAGAGATCCTTTCCCGACTCCCTGCGAGAAAGCAATCCCAGAGCCATACAGTCATTAACCTCGTCCGGAGATCCCTTCTCGACTCCCTGCGAGAAGCAATCCCAGAGCCATAGTATCCAAGTATCCAGTTCTAATTGTATCAATCAGGATACAACTCCGAGTGTCTTTTACCGTAGGACAGGCTATCGATAGAAGTTTTCTTCCCTGCAGGGGTGCACCAACTTACCCAACACGCTCAATTAACTCCGGCCGGACACACTTTCTTGGGTCATGCCCGGCCTCGGCCAAACGACACATCGCAACCCTACCTACAGCTCAGCAGAGAGGTCCTCGCCGGTCTACATCCTAAGCGCAAGGGGGTCTTGGCCATCGCCCCTCACCCTCCGGGTCGTTGCGCACATGGCACAGATCCAAGCACCACCGAAATGGCGCTAATCACTCCATGTCGCACTGCTGAACTGGACGTCTGACAGAGCTTTCGGCTGATGCATACGATGCAGAACGCCCATACTATGCCCATGTGATGGTTAGTGCTATCAGACCAGAGGCCTGCTCGGATCAAATATCCAAATCGTTAGGACTAGGGGCTTGCGGTAACGAGCAGATACTCATGAAAGATGTGACCCCGTCGCCCCGTCTCGAGGACTTGCTGCAAGGGTTAAGAATGCCCGGCCGCGCCTCGTATTCTCACTCGGGCACCCCTCAGGGTCGACCCGCCTATCCAAGTAACAGTGTAAAGTCCAAGTATCCGTGTGTCCATAACATCAGGGGAATCCGAGGTATCACCCTCGTTGGATTCCTACTCGATGTCTCCGTCAAGGTGAACTCGGAGGAATCACCCTCGATGGGTTCACACTTGATGTGTTGCACGATAGCGTCATTATCGGAAGCGGTGAAGGGGGAATCACCCTCGATGACCACGACCGAATAGCTACTCTACAGAGTTAACATCAGAAGTGCTACATGAGGTTTCACCCTCAGCACTCGATAGTAACGATGCAGTGTCGTTACAACTAAGGGGGGGTGATGTGCGGTGTCGGGGCCTGGTCTTCAATCCCGTTGATCGGGTCTTCGGAAAATCCAGCGGGGCAGTCGGGATAAGTGGGGTCACTGATAGGTCTCTACCCATCCTATACTAAGCAGTTTAGGATATGCAGGTAATTATCAACAGCAGGTTACAATAAGCAGGCTATGCATCAGAATAGGTAAAGCAGCAGCAGCAGCAATTCTAATGCAAGCATGCGAAATAGAATGGGCGATATCGGTATGCTCAAGGGGGGGGGCTTGCCTGGTTGCTCGGCGGCAAGGGCAAGGTCGCCAATGGTGTCTTCGGGCTCCGGAGCTGCGTCGGCCTCGGGGACGACGTCGGTGTCGGGGGCTACCGAGAGAGAAGAGGGGGAGGAAACAGTATAAATACACAGCGATCAAGTGCAGCACAAAGCATAACATGCAATACGCGGTGACGCAGGTGATCTAACGCAGTGCCGGGTGATACTGGCAAAGGTGGAATTCATCCGGGAATGTTTTCCCGGTTCCGGACATTTGTCAGACAGATGACCGGAGAGGAACGGTTGCATGTTCGGATAGTTAGGGATGTGTGACGGACGAACGGACCACGTATTCGGATTCGTCTCGTCGTTCTGAGAAACTTTCATGTACAAAGTTTTTCGATTTGAGTTACGGATTATTTTATATGATTTTCTAAAGATTTTATTGATTTTTTGGAATTATTTTATTTATTTAAATTCAACATTATCCGAAACAGTGTTTGATGACGTCAGCATGACATCATGCTGACGTCAGCACAATTTGACAGGTGGGGCCCGCTGTCATTGACTATTAGCCTAATTAACAGATTAATTAGCTTAATTAGATAATTAGGTTAATTAAGTTTAATTAGTTTAATTAAGCATGATTAGTTAAGTTAATTAATTCACTAATTAACTAATTAATTATTATTATATTTTCTTTTTCTTTTCTTTTTAAAACATTCTGGGGGGCCCACTGGACAGTGGCAGAGCCGGACACGTCTGCGCTATGCCCGTCCAGAGCCGGACACATCCGCGCGGCGGGGGTCAACGCGCGCGCGCACGGGCGAGCGGGCAGACAACGGCAAGCGGCGCGCGGGCACACGTGCGGGGCAGCTGCGGCGAGCGGCGCAGCGGCGAGCGGCAGCAGCAGGCGGAGCAGCAGCAGCACGCGCAAGCGGCATAGGCGGGCGAGCACGACCGGCAGCGGCGAGGCCCCGTGCGGGCGAGGCGCGGCTCGGGCGCGGCGGGCACGGGGCCGGGCGTGGGGCGCGACGGGTGGTGGGCTATGGGGGTGCGGGGGGGGGGGAGGGGGTCCGGCCGTGGCCGAAGGTGAGCTCACAGGGGGGGTAGGTCGAGGCTGGCCGACGGGGCAGCGGGGGCGCGGCGGTGGAGGCGACGGCGGTGGGTCGGGCGGCAGGGTTGGCCGGGGCGGCGCAGGGGTGGCGGCCGGCGTGGTGGCCGAGGCGGTGGAGGCCGGCGGTGAGGCCCGCGTCGCCGGAGACGGGGCGAGATCGGGGAGGGCGGGCGCGGGGAGAGCACATCCCTCCCTGATCGGGGGAGGGGGAGTGGGGAACGAGGGGTGAGCGAGGGGGGGTGTCGGTGGGTGGGGGGGATTAGGGTTTGCTGGCCTCCAGGGGGAGGCCATATAGGGAGGGGGTGGGTCGGCCGGCTGGGCCTTGGCCCAGTTGGGCCGGGGGGTCTTTTTCTCTTTTTCTTTTTCAGTTTTCTTTCCTTTTATCTTTTTTTTTCTTTTTATTTAATCACATCTCCTGTTTAGTAAATAGTTAGGCCACATATTGAATTTTGTAAAACATGGCAATTGCTCCAATAAATACTAGGCATTACCTGCTACTACCAAAAACTAGTTTGGAGACAATTTGAGTTCACACAATTTTTATAATAATTAAAATGCATTATTCCTTACTGTTTTAATTATGTTAGTGCCACCTAATTAATTTATTAATTGTTGGTTCCAATTTTAGAATGGTCTCTGTATTATTTGTTATTGATTGAACATTTTAGTTTCTATGTTAGACAACTTTTATTTTCCACTTTCATTTAAATTTGGATTTTGACTTAGGAGTTGAAATGCTATATAATGCTAATGATGATCATGCACTGTTAAACATGATGACATGGCATAATCAAGGGTGATTACTGTAGTTAACCACCGGGGGTGTTACAAATCTCCTCCACTAACAAGAATTCTCGTCCCGAGAATTAAGAAGTAGAAGGAAAAAGTTCGGGGTATTCCGCACGAAGATTCTCCTCGCGTTCCCAAGTGGCTTCATCTTCAGTATGATTTGACCAATGTACTTTGAGGAACTTGGTAACCTTCTGACGGGTCCGACGTTCAGCTTCATCGAGAATGCGGATCGGATGCTCCTTATAAGATAGATCATCTTGCAATTCGAGCACCTCGTGATCGACAGCTCGGTGCGGAGATTCCTTGAAGCATTTACGAAGTTGCGACACATGGAAGACGTCGTGGATATGAGAGAATTGCGGCGGCAACTCCAATTTATATGCCACCTGACCACGTCTAGCAACAATGCGGAAAGGACCAATGTAGCGGGGAGCTAACTTGCCCTTGATTCCAAAACGGTGAGTGCCCTTCATAGGAGTGACACGAAGATAAGCTTGATCACCAGGTTGATAAGTCAAACCCCATCGTTTGCGATCATAGTTGCTCTTCTGGCGGTCCTGAGACGCCTTGAGATTTTCCCGAACAATACGAACTTGTTCTTCGGCGTGTTGAATAATATCCGGACCCATGAGCGGTCGTTCCCCAGTTTCTGACCAATTCAGAGGGGTTCGACACTTACGTCCATAGAGTACTTCGAAGGGGGCCATTTTCAAGCTGGCTTGATAGCTGTTGTTATATGAGAATTCCGCATAAGGAAGAGATTCTTCCCACTTCTTACCGAACGATATAACACAAGCCCGAAGCATGTCTTCAAGAACCTGATTGACTCATTCGACTTGGCCTTGGGATTGGGGGTGATAAGCTGAACTCCAGGTAATATGAGTTCCCATAGCTGTTTGGAAACTTTCCCAGAATTTGGAAGTGAAAAGACCACCACGGTCCGAACTGATCTCCTTCGGAATACCGTGGAGTGATACAATTCTGGAGATATACAACTCTGCTAACTGACTAGCAGTGATAGTCTCTTTGACAGGCAGAAAGTGTGCAACTTTAGAGAGTTGGTCGACGACTACAAGAATAGCATCGTGACCCTTCTGTGACCTGGGAAGTCCTGTAATGAAATCCATCTGAACCTTATCCCATTTCCATAGAGGAATAGGAAGTGGTTGCAGAATTCCAGCTGGTTTCTGATGTTCTGCTTTAACGCGACGACACACATCACATTCAGCAACATAACGAGCAATGTCTTGCTTCATTTTAGACCACCAGTACCTTTGACGGAGATCACGATACATCTTGGTGCTATCCGGATGAATAGACAGCGGGGTATCATGTGCCTCCTTCATGACTTTGTCAGTCATGAGTTCGAAGCGAGGTACGACAATGCGGTTTCTGAAATACAAGGTTCCATCTTCAGACAGCGAGAAATCCCTGTACTTTACCAGGTGAAGGTCTTTCTTCATCAGATCAATTTCAGCATCCTTAGCTTGCGCATCCTTAACAGCTTTCTCAAGATCTGGTTGTATCACAAGGTTATTAAGAGAACCCTGTGGGACAATACGCAGATTCAGCTTGCGCAGTTCTTCATAAAGACGAGGTTGAGCTCGCCTAACCATGAGGTTGTCGCAATAGGACTTGCGGCTTAAGGCATCAGCCATCACGTTAGCCTTGCCAGGGGTATAGGAAATACCCAAATCATAGTCCGCAATGGCCTCCATCCATCTTTGCTGACGGAGGTTTAGAGAAGGTTGAGTGAACAAGTACTTCAGACTTTTATGATCCGTGTATATCTCGCAACGATTACCGAGAAGGTAATGTCGCCACAACTGCAATGCATAGATCACAGCAGCTAGTTCTAGATCATGTACCGGATAATTTTCTTCATGTGGGCGCAACTGACGAGAGCCATAGGCAATCACTTTACGCTCTTGCATTAGGACACAGCCTAATCCTTCACGGGATGCGTCACAATAAATCACAAAGTCTTTGCGGGTATCTGGAGGAGATAGTACTGGGGCAGATGTTAGCTTGTCTTTGAGTGATTGAAAACTTTCCTGACATTTTTCTGTCCATTCGAACTTAACGCCCTTGTGAAGCAGATTAGTCAAAGGTTTAGCAATCTTAGAAAAGTTCTCGACAAATCGACGGCAATAACTTGCAAGGCCGAGAAAACTTCTCACTTGCTTGACGTTCTTCGGAGGAGTCCAGTCCAGAATAGCCTGAACTCGTTCTGGGTTAATAGCAATTCGTGGGCAGGTAGTCAAAGAGGTTGACGATGATATCACCGACCACTAGAGGCAAGGATGGAATTGTTGTTCATGAATTCATTTAACATCTCGAAAGAAGTCAAAATGTTGCCACTGAACACGACACATTTTTCCGGGAGATTCAAAAAGTGTCAAATGACGGTGTGCGAGGTATATGATAACTTGGAAAGAAAAGGGTAAACAACCCAATGGAAAGGAAAATGATTATCAGACTAATCAGATCAATGGTAAGGAATAAGCACAAATATCCAGCTCTCCGGGTGGACGAGATTTACGAGATCCTAATGTTGGAGTTAGTAAAATTTTAACCCGAATAGAGGAGAGATCAGAGTCCCAGAGTATAGATGAGGAATAAAAGATACTAATACCACAGAATTGGCAACGTGGGCCCGTAAGCCACACAGCCAAGTTAGTAAAACAATTTTCGATTACTAGACTCAACTTCGGCCAAGGAGTTGGAAAGGGGGTTCCTACAGTCAGTCGGCTCTGATACCAACTTGTGACGCCCCCGGCCCGATCGTGCACTAATCATACACGCAAATGCACATGATCAAGCCTAAGGACTCACGGGAAGATATCACAACACAACTCTAAAACATAAATAAAGTCATACAAGCTTTATATTACAAGCCAAGGGCCTCGAGGGCTCGAATACATAAGCTTGCGAACAAGCGTCAGCGGAAGCATCAGATATCTGAGTACAGATATGAAACAGAAACAGAAAGGCCTTTAGAAAGGCGGGACAAAATAAAACACTACGATCGAAAGGCGTAGGCCTCCTGCCTGGGACCCTCCGATCCTACTCCTGGTCGTCAGTCAACTCGCAGTAGTATCCATCCTCTGGGTAGTAGTAGTAGTAGTAGTCGATCGACGGGGCATCTGTCTCAGGGGGCTCCGTCATCTGGTCATGACAAACTGATATGGGGAGAAAAGGAAAACAAAGCAACCATGAGTACTCAGAAGTACTCAGCAAGCAAGGATCTACACTACATATGCAACATTTTCAAAGGGAGGCTGTATATGTGGACTGGGCTGCAGAAATGCAAGAATAGAGAGAAGGCCTAGTCCTATCGAAGACTAGCATTTTCAGCGGTCTTGCAGAAATAGAAGAGGGTAGAACAGTACAATATAATGTAGCAGTATCATTAAGTCTCATCCTCACCCAGAGATCCTTTCTCGACTCCCTGCGAGAAAGCAATCCCAGAGCCATACAGTCATTAACCTCGTCCGGAGATCCCTTCTCGACTCCCTGCGAGAAGCAATCCCAGAGCCATAGTATCCAAGTATCCAGTTCTAATTGTATCAATCAGGATACAACTCCGAGTGTCCTTTACCATAGGACAAGCTATCGATAGAAGTTTTCTTCCCTGCAGGGGTGCACCAACTTACCCAACACGCTCGATTAACTCCGGCCAGACACACTTTCTTGGGTCATGCCCGGCCTCGGCCAAATGACACATCGCAACCCTACCTACAGCTCAGCAGAGAGGTCCCCGCCGGTCTACATCCTAAGCGCAAGGGGGTCTTGGCCATCGCCCCTCACCCTCCGGGTCGTTGCGCACATGGCACAGATCCAAGCACCACTGAAATGGCGCCAATCACTCCATGCCGCACTGCTGAACTGGACGTCTGACAGAGCTTTCGGCTGATGCATACGATGCAGAACGCCCATACTATGCCCACGTGATGGTTAGTGCTATCAGACCAGAGGCCTGCTCGGATCAAATATCCAAATCGTTAGGAATAGGGGCTTGCGGTAACGAGCAGAGACTCATGAAAGATGTGACCCCATCGCCCCGTCTCGAGGACTTGCTGCAAGGGTTAAGAATGCCCGGCCGCGCCTCGTATTCTCACTCGGGCACCATACAGGCACCCGTCTTCACAACACTCGCCTCTCAGGCGCACGCGGGTACCCCTCAGGGTCGACCCGCCTATCCAAGTAACAGTGTAAAGTCCAAGTATCCGTGTGTCCATAACATCAGGGGAATCCGAGGTATCACCCTCGTTGGATTCCTACTCGATGTCTCCGTCAAGGTGAACTCGGAGGAATCACCCTCGATGGGTTCACACTTGATGTGTTGCATGACAGCGTCGTTATCGGAAGCGGTAAAGGGGGAATCACCCTCGATGACCACGACCGAATAGCTACTCTACAGAGTTAACATCAGAAGTGCTACATGAGGTTTCACCCTCGGCACTCGATAGTAACGCTGCAGTGTCGTTACAACTAAGGGGGGGTGATGTGCGGTGTCGGGGCCTGGTCTTCAATCCCGTTGATCGGGTCTTCGGAAAATCCAGCGGGGCAGTCGGGATAAGTGGGGTCACTGATAGGTCTCTACCCAGCCTATACTAAGCAGTTTAGGATATGCAGGTAATTATCAACAGCAGGTTACAATAAGCAGGCTATGCATCAGAATAGGTAAAGCAGCAGCAGCAGCAATTCTAATGCAAGCATGAGAAATAGAATGGGCGATATCGGTATGCTCAAGGGGGGGGCTTGCCTGGTTGCTCGGCGGCAAGGGCAAGGTCGCCAATGGTGTCTTCGGGCTCCGGAGCTGCGTCGGCCTCGGGGACGACGTTGGTGTCGGGGGCTACCGAGAGAGAAGAGGGGGAGGAAACAGTATAAATACACAGCGATCAAGTGCAGCACAAAGCATAATATGGCAATACGTGGTGACGGAGGTGATCTAACTTAGTGCTGGGTGATACTGGCAAAGGTGGAATTCATCCGGGAATGTTTTCTCGGTTCCGGACATTTGTTAGACAGATGACCGGAGAGGAACGGTTGCATGTTCGGATAGTTAGGGACGTGTGACGGACGAACGGACCGCGCATTCGGATTCGTCTCGTCGTTCTGAGCAACTTTCATGTACAAAGTTTTTCAATCTGAGTTACGGATTATTTTATATGATTTTCTAAAGATTTTATTGATTTTTTGTAATTATTTTATTTATTTAAATTCAACATTATCCGAAACAGTGTTTGATGATGTCAGCATGACATCATGCTGACGTCAGCACAATCGGACAGGTGGGGCCCGCTGTCATTGACTATTAGCCTAATTAATAGATTAATTAGCTTAATTAGATAATTAAGTTTAATTAGTTTAATTAAGCATGATTAGTTAAGTTAATTAATTCACTAATTAATTATTATTATATATATATATATTTTTTAAACATTCTAGGGGGCCCACTGGACAGTGGCACAGCTGGACACGTCCGCGCTGTGCCCGTCCAGAGCCGGACACGTCCGCGCGGCGGGGGTCAACGCGCGCGCGCTCACGGGCGAGCGGGCAGACGACAGCGAGCGGCGCGCGGGCGCACGTGCGGGGCAGCTGCGGCGAGCGGCGCAGCGGCGAGCGGCAGCAGCAGGCGGAGCAGCAGCAGCACGCGCAAGCGGCATAGCCGGCGAGCACGACAGGCAACGGCGAGGCCGCGTGCGGGCGAGGCGCGGCTCGGGCGCGGCGGCACGGGGCCGGGCGTGGGGCGCGCGGTGGTGGGCTACGGGGGTGCGGGGGGGAGAGGGGTCCGGCCGTGGCCGGAGGTGAGCTCACAGGGGGGGTGGGTCGAGGCTGGCCGACGGGGCAGGGTGTGCCCGGTGGAGGCGACGGGCGGTGGCGTCGGGCGGCGGGGTTGGCCGGGGCGGCGAGCAGGGGTGGCGGCCGGCGTGGTGGCCGAGGCGGTGGAGGTCGGCGGTGAGGCCCGCGTCGCTGGCGACGGAGCGCGACGGGAGCGCCGGGGCCGCGCCCGATCCCTCCTGGATCGGCGGGGGGGGAGTGGGGAACGAGGGGTGAGCGAGGGGGGGTGTCGGTGGGTGGGGGGGATTAGGGTTTGCTGGCCTCCAGGGGGAGGCCATATAGGGAGGGGGTGGGCCGGCCGGCTGGGCCTTGGCCCAGTTGGTCCGGGGGGGTCTTTTTCTCTTTTTCTTTTTCTCTTTTGTTTCCTTTTATCTTTTTTTTTCTTTTTTTTAATCACATCTCCTGTTTAGTAAATAGTTAGGCCACATATTGAATTTTGTAAAACATGGCAATTGCTCCAATAAATACTAGGCATTACCTGCTACTACCAAAAACTAGTTTGGAGACAATTTGAGTTCACACAATTTTTATAATAATTAAAATGCATTATTCCTTACTGTTTTAATTATGTTAGTGCCACCTAATTAATTTATTAATTGTTGGTTCCAATTTTAGAATGGTCTCTGTATTATTTGTTATTGATTGAACATTTTAGTTTCTATGTTAGACAACTTTTATTTTCCACTTTCATTTAAATTTGGATTTTGACTTAGGAGTTGAAATGCAATATAATGCTAATGATGATCATGCACTGTTAAACACGATGACATGGCATAATCAAGGGTGATTACTGTAGTTAACCACCGGGGGTGTTACATATGCGATGGAGAGAGAGATGCTCTTCGTTTCTCTTTATTATGACTAACTTTATATATAGTATAAAAATATACAAATTCACAGTGCGGAATAAATATCATTGGGTGCACCATGCAATGCAAATTAACGTTCATACTCCTCCATATAACTTTGTAATGTTATATATATGTAGAAATCCTAAAATAATTTTTTTGTTTTATTCAAAAGGAATGTTGTATGCGAAATAAACGTGAAGAGAGGGCTTTTTAGATCAATGGGGTACGTGATGTAACATGTGTGAATGTGTAGTTGACGTATTTGGTAGGGCCTAGAGAGGTATGTGTATGTATTACGTATTCGAGAGAGGCATGGATGGAGGGGCCGCCGGGGGGGGGCGTGGGAGAGATAGCACGAGAAATGAGAGAGATCTAGAGAGAGAGACGAATAGGATGTCATGGCGAGAGATGCCCTTGATCGAGTGTGTATATGCAAGGGGGGCGGGGATAGAGGCATGAGGAGAAAATATTTTGTGTGGTGTGTGTGTTGGTATGTGTGGGTGTGAGAAGATAACGAGACCTGGGGGCAGAGGGTGTGTCACTGCGTGAGGTCCGGTGGGCCGAGGTGAGGCCCTTGGTTCGGTTCCATCCTGCGCCACATTGGTCGGCCTGTGACGCATTCAGGGAGACCCATGGAGGACTAGTCGTACAAGACAAAGATACCAGAGTCGTGAAGGACTCTGTGTCCACTGACAAAGCCGGCTAGGATTTGTAATCCTAGGTCCTCGGACTAAGGTAACCCCTTATCTTTGATATTACCATTCATCCAACCTAACTTTAAGGGGCATCCTAAAGAATGCTCTGCTAGAATCATACTCGTCAATTATGAAGAGAGGTGGAGACAATGGGTGCGAGACAGGCCTAAAGATAATGTGCGTGCGGGAGACACATAGGCAGGTCTATGTATATAGAAAGGGTCGATGAGGATTGTGTGTGTGTGTATGCGTGTGAGAGGAAGAGTGCTTGTGATAAATGTTAGTGAAAACAGTCGTAAATGGTTGCGAGAGGGAGGGAGGGTGATATCGAGAGCATGTCTACGAGAAAGACACCTCGGGAGAGAGTGTGTGAGCATGTCTGAGAGACCACCGATGGATATACACCGTGTGCGCGTATGTGTGAGAGAGAAAGTCAGCGCGTGTGTGAGGAGGGGCCTATGGAGAGTGAAACTACACGTAAAAGACTGATGTACACATTGAGTAAAAATATAAATTGTATCCAAATATTAGGATGGGATCATGATATTTGCAATTCGCGTAAGGAACGGTCATTGATGCATCAGACATCTATATTCTATCGAATTTGAGCATGTCTATGTTATTATTCGACATAATTGATCCACAGAGTTAGTATTTTGAACTCCAGACAATGCATCGCTTTAGCAATTCGAATATAAACGTGAGTATAGTTCATGTTGTGTGTGTAAAGCACATTATACATACAAAAATTACACAATGAACATTATAAATAGCTAGCTATGAACTAGCATATATTTGAATTCAACTTAAGGTGGTTTAAAAAATTCGAATTCAACATGAAGTCCATTCAATTATTTGAATTCGAGATCATGGCATTTGTAAATCATACCTAAATTATGGGGGCACCAATCTTTGCTCTGCTTTTGTACATAATAGCATATATAGTCGTGTACAAAATAGATTCAAATTTACCTCCTCCATTCCAAAATAATCGTAGTTATAGAATTTTTAAGTGTCAAAATTTAAAGAAGCGCATAATTTAATGAGGTTTTCAAACATACAATGTCAAATTTAATGTTGTCTATTTAGGTCAATCCTCAAAGTTCAAGAGTACTCTAAACGTGAATGCTTCTGTTTCAAAATTTCCAACGAAGCGCCAAAAGAGCCTCTACTCGCCCAAAACCGTGTGAGACCAATGTTTGGTAGAAGGAAATTACTTTTCTAACTCCGACCCGTGAAGCCTACCGGCCCGACGTCTATAGGGCTAAACCGGGGTAGGTTTGTAACTTCATCTAGATGCCACGCAACCGCCTCCGAAAAACATTCATACATTGTGGCCGCCTAAACACACATTCGCTCGGCCGAAATCGCTCCTGCCCACTATTTGGGACACATGGGATAACCGTCCTACCCCCGACCCACAGTAGGTCCGAAATTTAAGAGGGGGGCAAAGTTTGTACTTTCCCCAAATTTCAAACAAGCGCGTCCCATCTGTTAAAAAAAACAAGCGTGTCCCAGACCGAAACATGGTTCCCCCTTAGCTCCCCTCGCCACCCCCGCCCCCCGTCTGATTCCCCATTTGTACTCCGTGGGCGCCAAAACTACCTCTCCACCAGCCGTGAAACCCCGGCGTCCTCCGTCGGCCACCCCATCCCACCCATCCACCGCCGCCCTCCTCCATCACGCCGGAGCCGATACCCCGACGTCGTCGTCCACCGCAACCGCAACCGCAACCGCAACGCCCTCCACGGCTAGTAATTGAAGCCGAGGCCGAGCTGCCTCCAGGACGCCGACGTGCGCCGTACCCGAGCCAGTTCAACCACGTCGTCCTGCGCCTCACCACTGCCGCTCCAACGTCGCCACCGTCCATCGCACTGGAGCTGTTCCCGCTACGCCGTCCTTCGCCACCTCGGATCTACTTCCCCTCCGCCGACAGACGGCCACCGCAACACAGTCAATAATTTGGCCATGGGTTCGTCCAAGGCTCCACCCTCCTCCAAAACATCGGTTCCCCCGGTAAAAAGAAGAACATCGCCGCGATATTAGGAGGACACAGCACTGGCAACCGGATCTGGTACTCCTCTTCCCTTATTCGTGCAAATCTTACGTGTCTGCTTGCACGGTATTCATCCCACAGAAGACACTAGTTGACCGCTTCTTCCTACACCTTCTTCCTGATACTAGATGTTCCTAGTAACTCGCGATGCAAGGTTTCTCCTTATATACTATTTCACCTTAGCTAGAGGTCCGTCGCCCCCCTGGATTTCAATTCCTGGTCAGTTGATTCCCAATTAAAGGAAGCATTCCCCGGCGTAACAGGCGCTAGTCCACCTATTACGCCAGGGAAGCAGCACCTTGGTGTTTATCTTAGGGGTGTGTGGGGCCTAGCAGCTTCTGGCGCCCGATCTGGAGGTCGATCGGGCTTAAAGGGATGGCCGGGGGGTGCTGCCAAGCACGGCGGTGGTGTGAGGTCGAGGGGAGGGCGGGGCGGCGGAGGCAGGGGTCTGGGCTGGTGGTCACTGGCGATTCAAGAAAGGTCGTCAACAGTGACTGGCGGGAGGTAGACGAAGGCCATCTGCCCGTTCCTTGTAGATCGGACGGTTCATAAAAAAATTGACTGACCTATTTATTTTCAGTCGACTATTATTTTGATAGGACCACATGTGGTGGTGTGCTGGAGGAGTACCTGCATTTCCCAGCCATCCCTGTGCTCATATATTACAAAATCATACGGAGTAGAATCTAATTTTGTTTGCCATGCAATGCTGTAGAGCTATCATATGTCTCATGTCATTTATTTTTCAGCCACCTGCTATCTGCTACTTTTACAGTGCACTAGTTCTGCACACACTTCACCCATACTCTCACTATTGTTTTTTATGCATGGGTATTTCAGCCTCTGCCAACCGGTTGATAGAAGCACGAAATAAAAGAGAGAAGCAGCTCCAGCTTTCTTCGAGCTTAGGCAAGACACGTTTCGGCGCTATAAAGGGTGCAGTGTCAGCAGATGGAGACGGTAAACGTAGCTCTGGAGTTGATGATCTCGCTCGCCATGAATCACCATCCCAGGTGCTTGCTTTAACTTCGCGGTGTCATATGTGGTTGCATGTTGCATATGGTGTCTAGCTTGTATTCGAAAGGCCGAAGTCGGTCTTTATTAAGATAAGGAAAGATATTTTTTACATGAACCACCATCCCGGGAGCACCAGAAGCCAAATAGCTAGTCAGGGCACTGGCCGAGCCAGTGACAAGCCCAGCACAGACAGGCATCACCTGCAAGCCAACTAAAAAGCCACGGTGATGGTGAAGCAGCCCGCCTCCCACCAGGCTCTCAGGTCCTCGATGATCATGCTCACCACTCCAGCCGGGTGTCTAGCTTGTATTGCTTCCAATTTGGTTAAATTGCATCTGCTTAGCTTACACATTATACCTTTGAATATGATCTGCCTTCCTGTTTTTGGTACATACTACTACATCTGTCTATTAACCATGTTCTTACATCAAACTAATTTCTTGTGTATCCCTCATCAATCACTTATGATGAGACAGTCAGGCTCGTGGACTGTTGTAAGAAAAGATCCTCTTTTATAGAATGCAGTGTCAGCCTCCCCACATGATTCTCAAGAAACAGCAATGCTAGATGAAGATAGTCAACGTAGCTCTGTAGTTGATGACCGCATTTCCCCTACACCACCATCGCATGTGCTTGCTCTAACTTGGCAGCGTGATATGTGGTTGCATGTTGCATATAGTGTCTAGATTGTAATTCTTCCAATCTGGTTAAATTGCATGTGCTATTCTGCTTAGCTTATACATTATACCTGTTAATGTGACATGCCTTCCTGTTTTTGGTACATAGTACATCTGTCTATTAAGCATGTCCTTACATAAAACTACTGTTTTTTTTTGTATCCCGCATCAATCAATTATGACGAGACACCTTTAGTATATGTAGAGTGATATTGATTGCATCTTTCATATGATTTATAGCATGCATTGCTTCTAATTTATTGAAATGTCATTTATGATGGGACGCTTTTAACTTGGCAGAGTCATATTGGTTACATCTTTCATGTGGTGTCTAGCTTGCATTGCTTCTAATTTGTTGAAATGGCTTCTGCTTAGTTTACACAAATAGTTGTGAATATGCCATGTTGTCCTGTTTTCGTCCATATTCCATCCTCATATCATGTGTTTGCCTTACATCAAAGTAGTGATTGCCAGTATCATGCATGAATGAGTTCTGAAGAGTGAATTTTATTGCTTTTTCTTGTCGGTTTTACTTGACAATGCAAAATCAATAAAGCGGAAGGAAATTAGCAAGGCAGTGGATAAAGGTGCTCCTCCCAAACAACTGAAATGGAGGGCCTCTACAGATTCTACTCCGGCATCCCCCCAAGAAGATTTGCAACACAACACATGCATAGACACTCAACGTAGCTGTGTTGATGATGAGCACGTCTCCCCTAGTCGACCATCACAGGTGCTCCCTCTAACTTGGCACTGTTATATGTGGTTGCATGTTATGTATGATGTCTAGCTTGTATTGCTTCTAATTTTGTTGAATTCCATCTGCTTACTTTACACATTATACTTGTGAATAAGACACGTGTTCCTGTTTCTAGAACATACAATATATGTCTATCACACCATGTTCTTACATCAAAGTACTACTGTTGTGTAACCTGCAACAATCACTTATCATAAGACACGTTTAACTTGGGAGTGTGATATAGGTTACATCTCGCATTCTTTTCTAACTTGTACTACTTGTAATTTATTGAAATGGCACTTATGACGAGACAGTTTTAACTTGGTAGAGTGATATTCATTGCATCTTTCATATGGTGTATAGCTTTCATTGCTTCTAATTTGTTGAAATGCCTTCTACTTAGCTTACACATCATAGATGTGAATATGCAATGATGTCCTTTTTTCTTACACATTCAATCGTCCTATCATGCGGTCGCCTTACATTAAAGTAGTGCTCGTCAGCATCCTGAATCAATGAGTTCTAAAAAGCGAATTTTTACTCATTTTTCTTGTGGGTTTGACTTGACAAGCCAATAAAATTAAGAAAGAGGAAGGAAAAAAATAAGGCAGGGACTGATGGCGGTCTTCTGGAGAAACCGGTATCCCAGGTGCTTTCTCTAGCTTGGCAGTGTGATATTGTCTTGCATGTTGCATACGGTGTCTAGCTTGTATTGCTTGTAATTTGATTAAATTACTTCTGCTTAGTTTACACATCATAGTTGTGAATATGCAATGCTGTGAATATGCAATGGCACTAATGACAAGAGACCATTAACTTGGTAGTGTGATGTTGTTTGCATCTTGCATATGATTTATTTCTTGTACTGCTTCACATTTGTTTAAATGCCAGTTATGACGAGACACTGTTAACTTGGCAGAGCGATATTTGTAGCATCTTTCATATGGTGTCTACCTTCCATTGCATTGCTTCTAATTTATTGAAATGCCTTCTGCTTAGTTTACACATCATAGTTCTGATTATCTCATGTCGTCCTGTTTTTCGTACATATTACATCCTCCTATCATGCGGTTGTCTAACATCAAAGTTCAGTTTGTCTGTATCACGCATCAATTTGTTCTGAAGAACTAAATTTTTATTCCTTTTTCTTGTCGGCTTGACTTGACATGGCACAGAGAAAGAGGAAGGAACACAGAATGGCAGGGAATTGTGTTAGTACTGAGGACGCACGGAAACGAAGGCGGAAGAATTATGCCGATTCTGCTGGTACTGATGGTGCAATAGAAGGTCAAAGTCCACCGGAAAATTGTACAAACACGGTATCCCGTGCTACACCAGCTGCAAAACAACCCAAACAGAAACTAATAGCTGCCACCAAACAAGCAGTGACAGCCCTAGTTGTTGCAACACCTTCCACAGTACCACCAGCTGCACGAGTTACTCGTTTGTCAACTTAGCTAGCAGCACGTTCCCAAGCTCCCTTGCCACCTGACACTACTTCCGAAGCACTCTTGACACAAGACGAGTTGGCAAGATCAGATGAACCTTGTGAGCTTCAACAGCAAGAAGGTAGTTGTTGGAGTCAAGTTACAGTTGCATGCTTCTTTATATGTAGTCTCACAGTTTGATGTACACTAACACTTCCAGGGGCGGATCCAGCCCAGCCCAGCTCCCCGGGCCCCCTTCGTATACTGTAGCAATTGCTACAGTCCACAAAGGGAATGGGCCTCACGCCCCGGGCCTGGGGCCTAGATCCGCCACTGAACACTTCCTATGTTCGTTGTTGGACTAGCACCTAGGCGCAAGAGGAAACAAACATCAGGGATAATGCTCGATAGGTTAACTAAATCTAGAGGAGGAGGAGTGGAGATCCGTTTTGAGGCAGGTTTAAAAAGGCCACGTGATGCTACAGAGTCAGCCAAGTTAGTATCAGAGGCAGCGGTTGCCGTTAGGTGTTATGCACGTATCCTCCCACCATGGATTCAGTACAGGAATGACAAAGATGAAACCCAGTTCAGCACCTTCCTCGACCATTTATCTGTAAGTATGGTTATGTATGGAAATTAGTAATATCGTCTTGGTCTGTCCCATACTTTCTAGGTTGCTGGTAATGAGACTCCCATAATTTTCAACAGATGAGGTTCAAGTTGGATAGCCAAGATGATGCAACCAGACAAGCATGCACCCATGTTTTCTAGTCTGCTCTGCGACAGTATTAGTATAACTTGAGGAAAACTCACTTTGAAGGCAAGGCTAACAGTGAACTTGCCCGAACATCTCCAGTGGAAAATATATCAGATGAAGACTGGAGAGGCCTCGTTAAACACTGGTCTGATCCAAAGTATCAAGTACGTTATATATATGTGATCAGATCACATGTTGAACTCCTATTTACGCATGTGCCTCACAAATCTATCTTCTTGTAGGTGAACTGTTCAAAGAACAAGGCCAAACGTACGAAAGTGAAATTCCAACAGACGACAGGATCTCGTAGCTATATTACACACTGCGAGGCTCTTGTAATTAGCTGCTGTTTCACTCTTTTCGTTGTGCCATATTATCAGATCTATATTGACTTGTTCCAAATGCAGAGGAAAGCCCGCAAGGACCAAAAAGTACCTGAACCAAATGTTGTGGAAATGTTCAAGGACTGTCATACCAGCAAGACGAAGGGGGTGACTACACCAGTCAAAGCCGATGTTGTAAGTCCTTAATCCTCATGCCTTTAACTACTACTTACTCTGACTTGTGCATTGAACTGCACGGTTTGCAGCCAGTGTCTATTACTCTTTTCAATTTTATACACAATTGTCTTAGCGTATCATTGCACCTTACAAAGTTTAAAAGAGAGGAGTGATGTTCCTTTGATCTTGATCTGTAATCTAGTTCCGTGCTGGACTTGTCTACACAACGTTACAATTGCCTGTTTGTCTGTTCTCAGTTGTTTTGTGATATGAATGATGTCATACTATGCTTACCGTATTATAAACTTTGTCTCTTTATCCTTAGCTGTCAATACAATGTGAAGAAATAGACAATACATTAGCCATGGTACATGGTCATATGTTTGGAACCTGGTTTTATTATGTACTTTGCAGTAAATTACAACTAATATTTTACACGGGTTCACCAGAATAAGTTCTGTATATAGACCAAAGCTATTTTGTTTGGTTTTGCTGCCTCCTTAATATCTTTTGTTCTGGTACTACTAATGTAAAAACTCAACTTTTCAGCAAGCTATGGAACAAATGGTGGAACCGCCACCTTCTGAAGGTGACGAGGCAACTATAACCGCAATGTCACCTCTTGCTGTAGTGGGTCAGTACCTGTCCACTAATAGTGCCAAAAGCACGTTCCTGCGTAATACTGGGTTGGTTGTTAAGGCAATCTCGTCCAAACTGCCTCATGATCAAGATATGCAAGCTCAAAACAATGTTATATCTGCGCTCCAGACACAAGTCCATTCCCTAACAGAGACCCTTTGTGAAACAAGGACAGCCATTGTTCGATGTCGTCAAGATATGCATGGTTTTGAAACCAGACTATCAGACATTTGCTATGTTGTTCAGGAGCCTAGGAGAAATGAAGGCAAAGGTTATGGTGCTCCATCGGACAGTACAGCATGAAAACGTAACAGTCAGGTCAAATGAACTGAGCTTCTGAACTTCTGGTGGTGCATTTATCTGCCGGACTGTTAACTTTTATGCCAACCTTCCTTTTGTTTTATGGTTGTAATTTTTTTGTGGCGATACAAAATTTGTTCTTAACGTGCAGCGACCGGCTGAAGAAAACAGCAAGCCATTTTTGTATAGTGTAGGGTGTTCCCTATATTTGCACTGGTGGCGAACTTTGATGCCCAGTGGATGTAATCTGTGCAATCGCCTTAATAGCCTAGCGTTAGTTTCTAGCTTATTTATTTCCCTAGTCTTGTTTTCCCTTGGTTTGCTAGTGGCCGCAACAACCATGGGCCATATACGGACCGTGGTAACCTTGAGCATGCTACGGGCCGTAGGACCCATGGGCCTCCTACGGGCCGTCGGATAAATGGGCCTCCAACGGCCCGTAGATTCAGTGGGCCTCAGGCCGTCAGATAAATGGGCCCACATGGGCCGTAAATGGGTGTAATTGGTATCGGGCCAGCACGGTAACGGGCCGTTAACAGGCCGGAAGACAGCAAAGGCTTAATTCTGTCACAGGCATAACGGGTCGTTAATGGGCCAGAATATAGGACGGGCTTGGAAACGGCGCAACTGGTTAACAGGCCACAAACGGGCCGATTATAACCACGGGCCGAATTTGGCCAATTAGGGGAACAGGTCAGTAACGGGCCAGAAGTAGTCGAGCGCCGGAAAGGAGCCCAAGAATCTATGGGCCGTCAGTAGGCCGAAAGCTAACACGGGCTGGAAACGGCCCATGTGAATCGTGGGCTGTTACTGGGCATAAAGAAATTTACTGTTTATTATGGGCTAGAGTCATCGCGGCCCATTAAAGGGCCCAAAGATACGAAAGCCCTCGTCTGGGTCGAAAGACATCGTGGGCCATACATGGGCCAAAAATGAAACGGGCTGGTATTATACTGGACGGCCCACATGACGCTGTTGGGCCGATTTCGTGAACGCCATAACGGGCCGTGAGTTACCGGGCCGTAAAATGGGCTATATGCGAATAGACCGTTAACAGGCTTTTCATGGGCCGGCCCGCTATCTTTTGACCAAGTCAAACGGGCGCCTTTGTAAGCTAAATGGGCCAGTGTTGGGCCGTCGCACGTGTCGACATATCATAGGCGTGTATCTGACCCAATGACGAGCTGACACGTGTTTCCTCCGGCTAATGAGAATTTTACACGTGGAAAATCACCATTGTCGTTGCTGTTAATGGGTTATCGGATCCAAAACCGGACCCGATAGATAAACGGCGACCCGTTACGGTGGATGCCACGTGTCGGTTACCCTTGACGAAAGCACTTCCATGACGCGTCATTTATCGTCATGGAAGTGAACACTTCCGTGATGATAATTTTGGTATTGTCATGGAACACTTCTACGACAGCACAGGCATGACTATCTTGATTCTGTCATAAAATCGTCATGGATGTTCATGCATGGCAGAAAACGTGACCTACTGTGACAAAGACATATCATCACGGAAGTGTATTTTTTTTGTAGTGCACCAAGGCGGAATTTTGTAGAACTGTGTAGTGTGCTTGCGCCCAAGAATGCCCGTCCATACATATTACTTGGTCCCTTCCTAGCGTGCCTTTTCCACCCAGTCTGCCCTCATGCCGCGATTGAGGAACACCAATCGGCTTAAGGTCAGGAATAAAGTCAACACAAAACTCAATGACCTCCTCTGTTTCATGGCCCTTGGAGATGCTTCCTTCTGGCCTAGCACGGTTATGAACATATTTCTTTAAGACTCCCATGAACCTCTCAAAGGGGAACATATTGTGTAGAAATACAGGACCCAAAATGGCAATCTCTTCGACTAGGTGAACTAGGACGTGCGTCATGATATTGAAGAAGGATGGTGGGAACACCAACTCGAAACTGACAAGACATTGCACCAAATCATTTTGTAACCTTGGTATGATTTCTGGATCGATTACCTTCTGAGAGATTGCATTGACGAATGCACATAGCTTCACAATGGCTAATCGAACGTTTTCCGATAGAAGCCCCCTCAATGCAATCGGAAGCAGTTGCGTCATAATCATGTGGCAGTCATGAGACTTTAGGTTATGGAACTTTTTCTCTGCCATATTTATTATTCCCTTTATATTCGACGAGAAGCCAGACGGGACCTTCATACTGAGCATGCATTCAAAGAAGATTTTCTTCTCTTCTTTGGTAAGAGCGTAGCTGGCATGACCCTAATACTGCTTTGGATGCATGCCATCTTTTCCGTGCATACGTTGCTGGTCCTCCCGTGCCTCCGGTGTATCTTTTGTCTTCCCATACACACCCAAGAAGCCTAACAGGTTCACGCAAAGATTCTTCGTCATGTGCATCACGTCGATTGCAGAGCGGACCTCTAGGTCTTTCCAATAGGGTAGGTCCCAAAATATAGATTTCTTCTTCCACATGGGTGCGCGTCAGTCAGCGTCATTTGGAACAGATTGTCCGCCAGGACCTTTTCCAAAGATTACTTGTAAATCCTTGACCATATCAAGTATATCATCACCAGTACGGTGGCGAGGCTTCTTCCTGTGATCTGCCTCACCTTTGAAATGCTTGCCTTTCTTTCTTAAGAGATGCTTGATCGGAAGAAATCGACGATGTCCCAGGTACACATTCTTCTTACATTTATCGAAATATATACTATCGGTATCATCTGTGCGTGCATGCGTGGTATCCCTTGTTTGTCTATCCTGAAAGGTTACTAAGAGCAGGCCAATCATTGATGGTTACAAACAGCAACGCATGTAGGTCAAATTCCTGCTGTTTGTGCTCATCCGACACACGTACACCTTTTCCATTCCACAGCTGTAAAAGTTCTTCAACTAATGGCTTTAGGTATACATCAATGCCGTTACCGGGTTGCTTAGGGCCTTGGATGAGCACTGGCATCATAATGAACTTCGCTTCATGCACAACCAAGGAGGAAGGTTATAGATACATAGAGTCACAGGCCAGGTGCTATGATTGCTGCTCTGCTCCCCAAAAGGACTAATGTCATCTACACTTAAACCAAACCATACGTTCCTTGCGTCATCTGCAAAGTCCTTCCACTTTCTCTCGATTTTTCTCCACTGCGACCCGTCAGCGGGTACTCTCAACTTCTCGTCTTTCTTACGGTCTTCTTTGTGCCATCGCATCAACTTGGCATGCTCTTTGTTTTGGAACAAACGTTTCAACCGTGGTATTATAGGAGCATACCACATCACCTTGGCAGGAATCTTCTTCCTGGGGCGCTCGCCCTCAACATCACCAGGGTCATCGCGGCTGATCTCATAGCGCAATGCACCGCATTACCGGGCATGCATTCAAATCCTCGTACTCACCGCGGTAAAGGATGCAGTCATTAGGGCATGCATGTATCTTCTGCACCTCTAATCCTAGAGGGCAGACAGCCTTCTTTGCTTCGTACATACTATCGAGCAATTCGTTGTCCTTTGGAAGCATCTTCTTTAATATTATCAACAACTTTTCAAATCCCTTGTCAGATACACCATTCTCTGCCTTCCATTGCAGCAATTCCAGTGTGGTACCCAGCTTTTTCTTGTCATTTTTTCAATTTGGGTACAACAATTTCTTGTGATCCTCTAACATGCGCTGCAACTTCAGCTTCTCCTTTTCACTTGCGCAGTTTCTCTTTGCATCGGCAATGGCCCGACCAAGATCATCAGCGGGCTCATCTGATGCCTCTTATTCAGCTTCTTCCCCCATTGCCGGCTCAGCTTCTTCCCCCATTGTTGTACCATCGTATTCAGGGAACCCATCGTCAGGATAGCTGTCATCATCCTCTTCTTCTTCATTCTCTTCCATTAGGACCCCTCTTTCTCCGTGCTTGGTCCAACAGTTATAGCCGGACATGAAACCAGACGTAAACAGGTGGATGTGAATGGTTCTCGAGTTAGAGTAATTGTGATCATTCTTACAGACAGCATATGGACAACACATAAAACCATCCGCCTGCTTGTTTGCCTCAGCCGCAACCAGAAAAGTATGCACGCCATTAATGAACTGGGGAGAGCATCGGTCATCGTACATCCATTGCCGGCTCATCTTCATTACACAACACCGAAAAGACCAAATTAATACAAGTTCATACACACTTATTCTCATAAAACAACATACAAACTATCTAGCTAAAGCATTTAAATGCAACAACAAATGCGATCAAGATCGCAACTAAGGTAACAATTGATCCAACAGCATAGTGATACCAAGCCTCTTTATTAATGGCATATTTTCTAATCTTTCTAATCTTCAAGCGCATTGCATCCATCTTGATCTTGTGATCATCGACGACATCGGCAACAAACAACTCCAGTTTCATCTTCTCTTCTTCAATTCTTTTCAATTTTTCTTTCAAATACTCGTTTTCTTTTTCAACTAAATTTAACTTCTCGACAAGAAGGTCGATTGCAATTTCTGGTTCACATACCTCCTAGATAAAAATATCTATGTCAACTTGATGGGCATAATTGTCATAAACACGAAATGCAACAAATAGTTATAAAAGAGAGTATATACCACATCCGAATCATAAACCGGACGAGGGCCGACCGGGACGGATATCAGAACCATGCCACTATGTATAACAAACAACCATACAGGTAAGAAAATTATACAAGTAACTATCTAAATCACACAAACATGATTTTTTTATAAAAAGGATAAGAAAAGAACAAGAGGTTCACCAAGGTGGTGCCGGCGACGGGACGATGCGGGTGATCGACGGTGGTTAGGGCGGGGACGGGAAAGCACTAAGTAAACCACACCTACACATGCAAACTAAGAAGTAAATTTGAGTTCAAATTGCATATAAATCAAATAAACTCCCACATATAATTACTCCCAAACTAAAACCCACAAATCACTATACTTATAGAGCATTGCAAGAGCTAATCTAGCAATGAGAGATGAAAGGACAAAGTTGCTAACCTTTGTGAACACTTGGATGGATGTGGTGCCTTCAAATCTTGACAAATTTTGGCAAAAATGGAGGATGAGCTCGAGCAAGAGGGGAAGAACAGAGAGGAGAGGAAAGGGGAAAATGGGCTCGGGCTGGATGAAGGGTTTATATAGGAGCATCTTTAGTCTCGGTTGGTGACCCAAACCGGGACTAAAGGTGTGCCTCTAGTCCCGGTTTGTGTCACGAACCGGGACTAAAGGGGCTCGTGGGGCCCCAGCCTGACACCAGCCTGCCACCACCCCTTTAGTCCCGGTTTGTGACACAAACCGGGACTATAGGTACAAAATGAACCGGGACTAATGATGCCTGTGCCCCTAGCCGTTGGAACCGGGACTAATGGTCACATTAGTCCCGGGTCGTAAACGAACCGGGACTAATGAGGTGAACGTAAGGTCGTTTTTCTACTAGTGATATGGTCTATCCTTTATTCATTTTCTCGCTCTGGATAACACACACACTTGCAAGCCACTAATGTAGTACTCATACAATGTTAAGACATCTTATACGGTGCTATCTCCCAAAAATGTGATCAGTTTTTCCCATCCTTGCTTGTATCGATTGAAAAGGGGTGAAGCGTGTGATATCAACAATTAATCTCCACTCTGTTTCTTTATTGTGGAACTCTGCCTCCAGCGATGATAGCTCACTAACAAGCTAAGGGAAACTCCAACGCGGATGACCAAATCATCTCTAAATGTCCGAATAGGACTGTCCGGGCATTTTTTGCCATCCAACGCCGGACATCAAATTTGTTCGGACCGCTCTAGATGTCTGAAATCTCACAAATCGAAACCAAACATATGGGAGGTCTGCGGACGTCCAAACCTCCATTACGTCAGACTCCAACATGCCCGACCCATCCGAAAACCCCACCCGGAGCCCACACATTTGAACATTCCCACCACAGCCTTCGCCTCGATCATCACCTTCCCCCACCCCATCGTTCGGTCGTCCGCCGCCAGTGGACCAGGCGAAGATGATCTTCGTCCCGCCAGAGTCGGAGGACCTGATGGTGGTGGACGCCCCAAGGCAGCCGCCAGAAGGCGAAGAAGAAGGCGGGTGGTGCGCCGGCGGTCGGTCAGGGCAGACCTAGTCCAGCAAAGCATGCTGCCACCCTGGTGCCACTCGAGCAATCGACGATGTGGTCGTCCCAGCCGAAGCCGCCCTACCACTATGCCTTCCAGCACCACAGACCGTAGCAATCGCCACAACAGTCCGTGTTGCCCTTCACCTCTAGCCATCGGGTCGCATTTTCCGTCGACCTCAACACTGACTACGTCTTCATGGAGTCGCGATTGTCGGGGCTTTTCCGGTCGCAGATGCTGATTGTGGACCACATGTTCGTCGGTGCCCAGTCATTGTTTGCCAGAATGCCTCGTCCAAGCGGGACGACGGTAGATGGTGATGATGAACATTATCCATGACGGAGGCAACTACGAATATTGACAAGTGGATGACTCCCAGCCGGAGGAACAACCACAGTCGGACACCCTGCAACCGGACATGGATCCGGAGGAGCACTAGCCGCCTGGTGCCGACCCAAAGAAGAAGCAGAGGGGACTTAATTTCTTCCCAGAGGAGGATGAATTGGTGTCTGAGGCATGGTTGGCTAGTAGTATCAATCCGTTTCAGGGTACGGAGCAAAGGGGCGCGACGTTTTGGCAAAGGTTGCACACTTGGTTTCACAAGCAAAAGCACTACGATCCAAACCGCGCAACAGTGATTCATCAACGCAATTCGAAGTTGCTCACTCATCGATGGTACAACATTCAAAAGGCCATCAACAAGTTTTGCAGCTGTTACAAACTAGTGAAAACCGGTGCCCAAGCGGCGTCCGAATCCAAGATCTCGTAATTTTTGTTGTTTGTTGCTCTATGCTTTGGTCGTTTTATTGATTTTATAAATGTTGCACCTTGCTGACCATCCATTGTGTTTCTTTTGCAGCCCGTACCTGCGTTCGTTATACCACAAGATGGAGAAGAATCACTTTATCTATATGCATCGTTGGTTGAAGTTGAGTGTGCATAGCAAGTGGATCGACGTGATTGTAAATTCCATCAAGATCTCCATGGTCACTGAAGATGAAGCTGGTGACCCAACCGTTCAAACACAAGAAGGGCTTGCTCCGACCAATAAGGTGATTAGAAACCTGGGGAGGAAGTGGGAGGAGGAAGAGGAGGAGAAACGAGAAGGGGCGGCGGCCAAGATAGTGGAGGAGTTTGATGACATCATGGCTAAGAAGGAGGAGGCAGAGAGGTTTTGCATCTTCATAGAGATGCAAGACAAGAATCTCAACCTCCAAGAGAAGAAGTTTGAGATCAAGACCGCTTGAGAGGACTTCAAAATGCTTCGTGAAGACGTCATACTTGGTCTCGATGTGGGAGAGATGGTCCAAGCCTATCGTGCACACATATTGAAGCGCTTCATGAAAAGGGAGGAGGTTGGACTAGGCGAAGAGTGGGGGTCTTTGGCATGGACAGCCGGACTAGGACCCGAAGAAGGAGCTCTTTGGCACAGACAACCGGACTAGCAGCTTTGGGATCGATTGGATGTAAAAACTTATTGAACATTCGATGTCATTTCGGACTAGCAGCTTTGGGATCGATTGGATGTAAAAACTTATTGAACATTCGATGTCATTTTGCTGTGATTGGGTATGTTTGTAATCTATGTGCTTGTCAAATAGAGAAGGTCGGATCAAAGGCGGACATTTGACGACTTTGGCAAGATGGCCTCCACCCCTATTTCTATCCGCGAACATTTGAGGATGTCCATTTGGTGAACCGCGTTGTATTTGCCCTAACCCCACAAGCAGCGGCAGGGCCAAACAGCTCCCTCATACAGGCTGCCAAAATCATCAGCCCAGTCACTGGCTTGATAGTGCCCAGCAGTTGAGCACTCGGTTGTCAACTAGTCATGGTCGCAACCAGAAATGCAGTAGCATTGGTTCACGGCCGGAGCGGTCCCTGTATCAGCGTGTCACTGTAGGTGTCGTCTCAGCAGTAGCTAGATGGAGACACGGACGATCTCCCTTCTCACGTGTCGGCTGGAACCGGAGCGACCGATTCTCGTTTTCCGATTTTCCTCTCTGAGAGCGGATTAGAATGTTGCCGGTAAGTAAAATGTTACCCAACGAATCGACCTTCGCGTCACCAACGTCTTCTCAAGCCGCCGGATAAGGATGAACATGGTTTTTTCTTTTCTTTACGATTAGAGATTCTTCTATGTCGCTGTCGCGTCTTGCAAACGAATCCCATTACGGCGTAGCCTTGGGAACGCATCATCAAAAAGCACCATATGGGGGCGAACAAAATCACTGGCAAGAGCAAATGCAAAGGGTGCGACTCCCGGAGACTTCTCGACCGATCCCAAAAGGTTTCTTTCCTTTTTACTGTGGGGCGCTTTGCGGGATGAAACAATTTGGTCATGTGCGGTGCGGCTATCAATCCACCAAGCAGCCCTGTAAGTGGAAGTCCACACGGCAGAACGAATAGTGATGGTACAATTCCATGGGCCGCATGCCACACGCACCACAAACTTTTTCAATGAGAACCAGATAAATTAGCGTGACAAACAATCTTTGAACGCTAAGCTACTATGTGATGTTCCCCCTTGAAGCTTTCCATGTTATTGTCGCTGTCGTTCGTCAAAAAAAGTGGGCAGATTACCCAGGGCCAGGGTAGAAGCTCACTTGATCTTAAATCCAGATTTCAGGTCAACCACATTCCAAATATTTGCAGCCAGATTCTCCGCCTCTCCAGTGTAAGAATGTGGTGTTAACTTCAAAAGACTTGACTGCGCATCCTCCGGCAGGTCAAGACCTTCAATGAACTTGCGTATGCTGTCTTCGGTCACAGCCTGACCTCTAGTCATCTCCTTCAGTTTCTCATAGGGTTCGGGGATCCCATACCTTCGCATCACCTACAGAGGTCAACAGTAAAATTATGATTTGCCTCGAGTGATAACAATAATTGTTTTGGCTTTGACCACTTGAGAATACCACTGCAGGCTTAAACAATAAAGATAATAGTGCATTTGCCTAAATGCCATACTCGGGCATGATCATACAATAAGCACCTAATCTAGTTACTTTTTTGACAAAGTAAAGTATCTCAAGATCCATACAAACTTCATAAATATACTAGCCTAACAAACTCCATGCAAGCAGAGCACTGTGACAGCAATCACAAATCAAACTGAAGGGAGGATGAACAGAACAAAGCAATTCTTACTGTCTGTATTGGCTCTGCAAGGACTTCCCATGTTTGCTCCAAGTCTTCATCCAAACGGACTTGGTTCACCTGTACCAAAACAATAATGAACCAATCAAAATTAATTGCCCAAAGAGCTAGCAGATATAACCTAGTCATCTGAGGTTACTGATAATTGTACATGTTAAATGTAACAAAAGTATTATATGTTGGGCTCCATTTTTGGTGTAACAGTTAGGAAATCACCGACAACCTTCATCAATGTTAATACTTTTTAGTCGATCCCAAAACACTTGATTGGACAAGGTTTTAGATGCGGAAAGATTCCAAATATCAACACAAGGTCTGTTATCATGTATGCATCCATGTTTGGAGGATATTTCGAAAAATTAAAATTATATTGACTGATACATGTTGATGTCCTGTTAGAATAAACATTATTCAAGTACTCCCTCTGTAACTTTTTATAAGACGTTTTTAGAGTCCATGACAGTGTCAAAGCATCTTATATTAAGTTAGAGAGAGTACCTCACAAATTGCAGTTTCGTGCTTACATAGATGAGTTATATAGGGAGCAATCGTTCAGAGGAAAGCCTTACGGAGCAAACACACGGGCCGGATGGGGTGGGGATGGGGGGGTGAACGGCTACAAAATTAACAGTCTTGCAACATCTCAGTTGACTGAGACTTGGTTAAGTCCCAATCGATACTATATTCATGAGATCTTACATCGAGATCCGTGCATTTTTTTCTTGATAGTTTTTTTTCTTTTTTCTTTCTTACATGTTGTGTCACTTGACTGAGACTTGGTTAAGTCTCAGTCGACCGAGACCTAGCCGCACCCCAAAATTAAATACGAGCTAGAAGGACCAAGTCCTATGCCACCAACCTGTAGCTTCTTGATTCCCTGCATTGTTGCTTTGTAAGCCAAGAGTGAATGTCCTAATCCAACACCCAAGTTTCTCAAAACAGTTGAATCTGTGAGATCACGCTGTCAATGATGTAGCATGGCACTTCATTAGTTCAAGATACCAATACTTCAATAGAATCTAAACATAATGATTAAGTTGTTGTCTGGCATGGGTATTCAGCATCCAAGTAACACAATTTAATTCAGTTGCTTAAGATTCAAGAAGTGTTAATTCAAGTGTAGAAGTGATAACATTACCTGCAACCTTGATATTGGTAGCTTCATACTTAAAGTACATAAAAGACCATTCGACACACTAAAATTGCCTTCACTATTTTCAAAGTTGATGGGATTGATTTTGTGAGGCATGGTGGAGGATCCAACTTCACCAGCCTTTGGTATCTGAAACAATATGGGGGAATGCGGAGTAAGTTGAAATGGAGACAATTAAGTCAATATGAGTAGGTTCTTTCTCGCAGTATCGAATCAAATTCTTTGACGATAGTCTACTCTTCATAGCTTTACCTGCTTGAAGTAGCCTGCTGATATGTAAGACCACATGTCTCTGTCAAAATCAGTCAAGACAATGTTAAACTGGACAAATAGATTGAAGAGCTTTGAGATATAGTCATGAGGTTCAATCTGCAAAGAGAATAAATACTGCATCAGAACAAATAATGTTGATAGAAATGTAAATAGTAGTTTAAGCGAGTGTCATAGGCTCATCATACTGCCAGTGCGTTCTGACACAAGTCATATCTCCACAGAAAAAATGATGCCCAAGACGTGAAAAACGTAAGGAACAATGAAGTGAAAAAACAATCACCTGAGTAACGTAAGGATTGAACTCCAAACCTAAGGACCTGACAAACTCTTCTGTCATCTTAGGCCAGTCAATTTCCGGATATGCAACTACATCAGCATTGTAATTTCCAACAGCACCAGCAAATTTTCCTAGTATCTTAACCTCAGAAAAACTCTTCCCGATATCAGATAATCTGGCTGCAAAATTTGCCATCTCTTTTCCCAGAGTTGTTGGTGATGCCGGCTACAAGTGGGAAGCTGAGAATTTTAAGCTAGTATTCCAGGCATATCAGCAAAAAAAGGATAGATCTTGGCATCTTGCTTGAGAAGTCCATGTCAGGAAAATGGAAGCCTCATGTCAATGAACAGAGTTGTCTATTAAGTTGGACTATTACATATAGACCATTGTGCTAAACTGCTAAACTCTGAACTGCAGCAATACTGAGTGAAGTTTTTCACCTAATATTTTTAGCAAAAATGGTTTATTTGAAGAATATGGTAAAAACAAATAGAGGATATTTGTCCAAATAAATGAAAGAAACAGTTACACAATGCTTAGGCCAGAAACAATATGTAACAGTAGGATCGATTTTATTCCTATTTGACGTTTTAAAAGAAAGTTAAATTTCTTGTCAACTCTACCCCTATCGACTTGGGAGTTAGGAACAGCATAGTTGTGAATTTGACCAGTTGCACAGTTCCATTCTTTATATGCACCGTGCAGGAGTTATCACTGTTCATGCTCTCTTATTGCAGCAATGGCAAGCAAACATAAAAAAGCTCGAGTAAGTTTATCGTAGCACATGTTACATAATAGAACAGTTGAGTCACATATAGTCAAATCTACTGCAAAACAATGTTATATGGATACGAAGAAGCAATAATTCAGATATTCATTAATCTCACACTAATACATCCACAAGCATACATTAATAAAGAAATTCAAAAACTAAAAGGTGGCTCTACATACCTGTCCATGAGTTTTAGACAACAAAGGGACGTGTGCATTTTCCGTTGCCAAGGAACATATTGCGCTGCATACATCGATCATCACAGGGAACATAACTGTGTTTACCCCCTCTTTTAGAGCCAATGCATGTGACAGGTTGTTGATATCTTCAGAAGTACAACCAAAATGGAAGAATTCCAAAACCTGGGAGAACATGATCAGAATGATAGTTGACTTCACTAACGGAAGTGAACACTTCAAAACTGAAAACCAGCGTGTGTACCTTTGCAACCTCTGGATTTGAGCTGCATTTCTGCTTCAGATAGTACTCAACAGCTTTCACGTCATGGTTAGTTATTTTCTCAATTTGTTTCACTTCTTTAGCATCATTGATGCTAAAATCTTGGACAATTGCATCCAAGAAGAGCTGAGCCTCCTTGCTAAACGGTGGCACCTCCTTGACCTCAGGAATTTGAGAAAGCTTCAGCAACCATTTGACCTACAGAACTAAAAACCACTTCATTTACGTAGCATTGACCATGGCACACTAGCAACCGAACTGATCCACACGAGTCAAGATTATACAGACATGGTAGATATAATATAACACACGCACAGTGCGGAAGCTATTTGAAGAGCCGAACCTCGACTAAGACGCGGTATCTGATGAGGCCGAACTCACTGAAGAAGGGCATCAAGTCCTTAATAAATCTGAAGTACCGGCCGTCCAGAGGTGATAGCGCCATCATACAGAAAGTGTCCAGGTCTGTCGCTTGCTCCAGCTCCCCCACCGACCTCGCCGCCCAGTCCAGGGGAGCACTCATCTGATCAACGAACGCACGGAACGCATCTCATAAGCAACCATCATCACTGGTTAAATAAAATGGAACGGCGAGTACTTCGGGAAGGTATCCCTCGCCACCTCGAGATCCCTGGCTCCGGCTCCAACGGCTGCAGAGCAGCTTAGGCGCCGCGGCGGCTGCGCAGTGGCGCCGAGCACGGCGGCTCTCGGGGCGACGGTCAAGCGTGGGGAGGCGAGGAAGGCGGCGGTGGCCGGGGACTTGAGAGAGGGCGGCGCCGACATGCTCGGGAGGCGCGGCGGCGGCTGAAAACCCTAGGAGCGTGGAAGCGAGGACTGGCGGGGCCGTGCGGCGTGGGGAGGGGAGGGGAGGGAAGGGAAGGGGATAGGTAGCAGCAAAGCGGCGGAAAGGGAGGGTAGGGGTTTAAAGGGAAGAAGGGGTTTGGAGACGCTCGGGCCTCGCCGCCTCGGGGTGTGTTCGGTAGTAAAATGCATGGGCGATCAAAAAAAGAAAAAAATATACTAGTGGACATTTTTTTCCATGGTAATACGTAACTTATATTCATATCATAAAAATAAAGTACAAGTGGACCAATATGATAAAACTGAAAAGATAGCAGAATATCTCTGAGCTTGACACCAACCTCCGGCACCACCACAGCAGCCACCGAAGAAAAAAGAATGACGTATCACCTCCTCACCTGAGCTCGACGCGGCTCCATCGCTGATATGCAGCTTTGCAGACCTCTAATGTGGCTCGCTAAAAGTAAAGCCCTTGCCGTTGAACGAATCAGACCGAGGTAACACGCCGGACACGCCGTCGAACTCCAAATCTGGCACCCCATCACGACTAAGACGCCGAAGGAGGAAACCATACCTGCCATCCATGAACCACGAACCCAGCACAAGTTCCGTCTTCCATATGTCTTCAATGCAGACCATAGTCTGCATCCGCTCCTGGACTACCTCCCAAGCTCCCCACACCGACGCTGGAGCAAACGTCGTCGCAACGGCGGAGCCCGAGGACACAGGTCCACCACAAGGATGCCGCCGCCACGTCATCCTTGCTTGAACAGACTGGTTTCCAAATCCATCCCAACCATATGACCGATGGCCTAGTGAGTGAAGGATCTGAAGAATCTTTATTCAGCGTCGTCATCATCGCCGCCAAAGGCAAAACGATGAACAAACTAAAAATCTAGACTACGATGAAGTAAAAACGATCCACGCACGTGGATCCGGCGACCCCCCCCCCCCCCCCCCACACACACACACACACACACCACCACCGACGACCGAGGTCGCCGCCGGAGGGGAGCCGCCGGAGGACGGCGCTCGAAGATTGGCCTCTCCTGGCGGTGGCTAGGGTTCCAGCCGCCAGGGACAAGAGGAAAACTATCTCCAGAGAAGTTTTGTCGTACGTACTATGCGGCTCGTAGTACACTAATGGTTAATGAACTTATTGTGTATGCTCACTTTGGTCATTGTACTTAAGAATACGGTCAATACAGTTACTCTATACGTGTTGAGGTGATTATACAATCATCCAGATCGTATAGCTCTATATTCTATCTATTTGACCGGTCAAAAAATCCACATGGCACCTCGTACAGTCTAATGGTTCCCACGCAAAAAGAAAAACCCTAATGGTTGTTACGTGAATGGTTGAACGAGTAAAAGGATTTCTTCCTCTAGTCGGACACTTGGCGAGACAGGTGCAGTTGGCCCATAAGTGTGAGGTCTCGGGACTGAATCTTATTTCCCCTTCTTTCGTCCACCCACTGACAGGTAGGACCCGCATAGATAGAGAGAGAAAATGAGCTGACGAGGCGCCATGTGGATTGTTTGACCGGTCAAATAGCTGGAATACGGAGCTATACGATTTGGCAATGTCGTATAATCACTTCAACATGTATATAGTGACCGTATCAACCGTATTCTTAAGTACAGTAACCAAAGTGAGCGTACATGATAAGTTCAATGACCATCAATGTATTTTACTAAAAAAATGCATGGGCGGTCATGATTCTTCCGTTGAAGTGTTTATTGGGTCTGACGGATTTAGGACCTCAGATGAAACATTTAAAAAGATTTAGGACTCAAACGTGCATTTTAAAAGTATTAGGACCCAGACGACACTTTGGTGAAAGAATTAGAACCGCCCATGCATTTTACTCGTTCAAGACACGGGCGGAAATGGAGTCTGTTTCGTACTTGGTCCTCGTGTTTGGTTGGACAAGGTACCAGAGCTCACCCATTCTCCCGAACCGAATATACCCTTAGTATGTCGAATGTAGACATTCCTTCAAATTGGAGGAATCACATGAAACTGTCTCTCCTTAGCGCTCTCACCTTCCTTTCCCAATGCACACCCCCACGAAACCCTCTCCCATTTGCGGGTTGTCGTCGCCACCTCTCCCTCCCTAGATCTGAGTCGTTGGCTGCTTATCTCCTTCATCCCTGATGCCATCTGCTCCTCTCCTTCCATCATGACATTGTCTGCTCCTCTCCCTCGCCTCCTCCACAATCCACCGTGGGACGGTAGATGAGCAGTTGCGGGGCAATGGTCTTGAAGCTGGGCGACGAGTGAGGGGCTACTCTGGAGTGAGGATTAGCAGCCAGCCAACAGTGACAACAACGACGGCAGCATCGGCTTGCCTGGGCAGCGACCAAAGAGGAAAGGGGCAGCGACCAATGAGCTCATGAATGCAATTCTTTCATGTCTTGTTTAATGGAAAACAGTGAGATTTTTTTCATATATAAACTGTGGTTCCTTTTCAGATTATATCAATTGATTGTGCTGCAAATATGAAGGGAATGGTTGTTGAAAGTTTGAATAGTCTGATGCTAAAAATGTGTGCATGTTTGGCAGTGCTTTTCTTCCCTATTTTGAGTGCATGTTTTGTTTGTCTTTTGACTAAATTTTGATATGAGCTTGACAAAATTTGAAAGAATGTAAAGAGCTATAATAGTGGCATCTATATACATATATGAGAGTCCCATCATTTATATGCAAAGACTTGAGATAAACAAAATCCATCATGTTCTATCTCTTAAACCAGACGCTGGGATGGGACTATTGCATTCCTCCTAATTCCCTTCACCAAACACCGAAACGGAACCAACCCATTCCAGTGTAGTGAAAGTGTGAAACCATGACATTTCATTTCACTTCATTCCCGAACCAAACACAACTGAGATGGTTGTTAATGTTGACTTTGTTTCTTTCGGGTTTAGTGAACCAAGATTCTGGCTGAAGGCGACTAACCATCTCTTTCTTCGGAGGGCGAGATTTGCGTTGGTCGACCTAAATGAGCACCTTGTTGGTCGTCGCAGCCGTTGGATTGAGCCATGCAGCACCGTTGGATGCCTCTCCTCGAATTGTCTCCTTCATCTAACTTTATCAACGCCTGCGAAAAAAATCCCCATCGCCTACAACGTGTGTCTCTATCCCATCTAGCACCTTCCATATCATGTGTGCCTCACCTCGCACCATGCTGCTAGCCCTACGGGCTCCCGTGCATTAGTCGTCGTCCCCATCATCAGGCTACTTACCGCTCGTAGCAGAGGTTGCCGGTCTCCACTCACCACATCCAGCCTTGCACCTCGTCATGCCTCCACCCCCAGGTTGTAGCATCGTCGGGTGGGGTTCCAGCATCACCATCAACCATCATCGTAGCATGTCGCACGCCCGTCGCAGCAACCTGTGCACAGCCACATGATACCTCTCCAATGTATCTATAATTTTTTGCTTGTTCCATGCTGTTATATTATCATTCTTGGATGTTTTACAATCATTTCATAGCAACTCTATATCATTTTTTGGGACTAACCTATTGACATAGTGCCCAGTGCCAGTTGCTGTTTTTTGCTTGTTTTTTATTTCACAGGATATCAGTACCAAACGGAGTCCAAACGCAGCGAAACTTTTTGGAGAATTTTTTTGGACCAGAAGACATAAGATGGGCCAAAGATGTACCAGAGGGGAGGCCCGAGGTGGGCACAACCCACCAGGGCGCCCCTGGAGGCCCAGGCGCGCCCAGAGGGGTTGCGCCCCCCTCGGTGGCCTCCCGCACCGCCTCTTCGCCCTATAAATACCCAAATATTCCAGAAACCCTAGGGGAGTCGACGAAAAACAATTCCAGCCGCCGCAAGTTCCAGAACCACGAGAGCCAATCTAGACACCATCACGGAGGGGTTCATTATCCTCATTGGTGCCTCTTCGATGATGCGTGAGTAGTTCATCATAGACCTACGGGTCCATAGGCAGTAGCTAGATGGCTTCCTCTCTCCCTTTTGATTTTCAATACAATGGTCTCTTGGAGATCTATTTGATGTAACTCTTTTTGCGGTGTGTTTGTTGGGATCCGATGAACTTTGAGTTTATGATCAGATCTATATCCATGAATATTATTTGAGTCTTCTTTTGATCTCTTATATGCATGATTATGTATAGCCTCGTATTTCTTCTTCGAATCTTTGGTTTAGTTAGGCCAACTAGATCGATTTTTCTTGCCATGAGAAGAGGTGATTTGTGATGGGTTCGATCGTGCGATGTTCTTTCCCAGTGACAGAAGGGGCAGCAAGACATGCATGTATCGTTGCTATTAAGGATAACAAGATGGGAGCTATTCCTACATGAATAGATCTCGTCTACATCATGTCATTGTTCTTATTGCATTACTCCGTTTCTCCATTAACTTAATACACTAGATGCATGCTGGAGAGCAGTCGATGTGTGGAGTAATAGTAGTAGATGCAGGTAGGAGTCGGTCTACTAATCTTGGACGTGATGCCTATATAATGATCATTGCCTTGGATATCGTCATAATTATTCGATCTTCTATCAATCGTCCAACAATAATTTGTTTACCCACCGTGTGCTATTTTCTTGAGAGAAGCCACTAGTGAAATCTACGGGCCCCGGGTCTATTCTTTATCATATTTGCTTTGAGATCTATTTTTATTCGCTTTTATTTTCAGATCTATTATTCCAAAAACCCAAAAATACCTTGTTGCACTTTTTTGTTACTTATTTTATTTCACGTTTTATCAAGATCTATTTATCCAATCTACACAATTTTTATCCCGTCAACTTGACAATTTCTGACGTCGTTACCCGTAGAGGGATTGACAACCCCTCATAAGCGTCGGGTTGCAAGTATTTGTTCTTTGTGTGCAGGTACTGTTTACATAGTGTTGCTTGGTTCTCCTACTGGGTTGGTACCTTGGTTTCATAACTGAGGGAAATACCTACCGTAGCTGTGCTGCATCATCCCTTCCTCTTTGGGGAAATACCGTCATAGTTCAAGCGACATCAAAAGGAATTTCTAGCGCCATTGCCGGGGAGACATCATCAACATCTAGCAGGTTCCTAATCACAAATCTCATCTTCTTGCAATTTACATTATTTGCCATTTGCCTCTCGTTTTTATCTCCCCCACTTCACAAAAATTGGCCGTTTTATTCGCCCCTTTTTTCGTTCGCTGTTTTCTCGTCAGATCTATCTTTTTGCGTGTGATCTTGTTTGCCTACTTTATCGTTATGGCTAGTTCTTCCTCTATTACGTGTACCCCCGAGAACGAAGTTCTTAATTTTAAACAAAGGGGAGGGAAGAATCTAAAAGTTGCTTGGTATAGAATTTGCAATGCTCATAATAGATCTATTCATAAGCAATCTACCGTTGTTCTTCTTTGCAGTTTTTATGTGGGAATTACCTCCTGGTATAGATTCGTCCTTGATACGATTACCAGTGGGAATTTCTTGATGTGTCCATCTTTGGATGCTTTTAATGCTATGGGAAATCTAGTGGGTTCACCACCTCTCACTATCAATGAAACTGCTTTAACACTTGAGCATGTTATGCAAAGGCTTGATGCTATTGAAAAGAAAATGCTTACCGAAGAACATATTGAAAACTTGGATAAAAAAATGCATAATCTTGCTAGTAAAATGGGGCCAAAAGTGGGAGAGGTTTTTAAGTTGCTAAAGGAAAAAGGAACCGTAATTCATGAAAGAATTGAAGAAAGCCCTTCTCGGATTGATAAGTTGGAAGATATTTTTAGTAATTTAAGCTCGGCTTTTGCTTCTGCTAAAACTATTGAAAAGACTCCCGTAAAAATTAGCAAGATTACTCAAATCACTAAGAACAAGGGTACAACTTCTAATAATAACAAAAAAGATCTTAAGATGATTAGTATTCACCCCGACTTTGTTGAAGTTGTGAGAAACCCTACTTTGCAAGAATGAATTTTTCAATCTCATTCCTAGGAGTACTGTTATTGAAAATCTATATGCTAAATCTTTGAAGAATATTGGTTGTGTGATTGAGGAACTGGAAACTAAAGATGACAATACTTGAATCTATGCATTATGCCTAGCTAGGGGCATAAAACGATAGCGCTTGTTGGAAGGCAACCCAATGAATAAAATTTATTTTTGCCTTTTTATTTCTGTTCTTGAGTGTTCACACAATTATGCCTCTGTTATGATTGTGTTTTTTATGTTTTAATTAGTGTTTGTGCCAAGTAAAGCCTTTGGGATAGTTTTGATGATAGTTGGTTTGATCCTGTTGAAAAACAGAAACTTTTGTGTCCAGTAACAGAATTTTACAAATTCACAGAAGCAACGAAAAATTATGTTTATTTTTACAAAAGATTTATATACAAATTTCCTATGTTTTCCTAATTTTTCAGAATTTTCTGAGTTACATAAGTATGAGAACAATTCGTATCTTTAGGGACTGTTTTGTTTTTGACAGATTCTATTTTCTTTGCATTGTGTGCTTTTTTTGATGAATCTATGGATTGTATCGGGGGGTATAAGCCATGGTAAAGTTAGAATACAGTAGATATAATGCAATAACAAAATTTGAATGGGTTTTCTACAATACTTAAAGTAAAGATTGGTTTTCTTATACTAACGGATCTCACGAAGGTTTTGTTAAGTTTTGTGTGATTAAAGTTTTCAAGTTTTGGATGAGATCACGATGGATCAAGGAATAAGGAGTGAAAAGAGCCTAAGATTGGGGATGCCCCATGGCACCCCAAGTTAATATTCAAGGAGAACCAAGCAGCTAAGCTTGGGGATGCCCCGGAAGGCATCCCCTCTTTCTTCTAACGACCATCGGTATTTTACATGGAGCTATATTTTTATTCATCACATATCATGAGTTTTGCTTGGAGCGTCTTTTATTATATGAGTCTTTGCTTGTTTTGCTTTCTATGTTATCACAAGTATCCTTGCTGGACACACCTATTTGAGAGTGCCAAAATTATGCTATGATTTGTTAGAATTGCTCTATATACTTCACTTAAATTTTTTGAGCCATGGAATTGCTCTAGTGCTTCACTTATATCTTTTTGAGCATGGTGTGCTTTAATATTTTTGAAGAAATGCTCTCATGCTTCACTTAGATTAATTTGAGAGTTAGTAAATTTTTAAAGAAATTCTCTCATGCTTCACTTATATTATTTTGAGAGACGAAAATTTTTATGCTCATGTTCTTCACTTAGATTTGTTTGAGCTTGTCAAAAGCAATTGCAATATATGAAACTAGTCCCAAAGTGATAGATATTCAAGAGGGATATAATAAAAACTTTCATGAAGATCATTGGACAAAATAAACTTGATTCTTTGTAATAGTTTTGAGATATGATGATAGTGATATGTGAGTCATGTTGGTGAGTAATTATGCTTTAATAAGAATATTGGTGTTAAGGTTTGTGATTCCCTATGCAAGCACGAAAGTCAATAGTTGTGCAATGAAATTACATCCTACTTGTGGTGCATTATTCGGTGTTAGTTATGCTTAATGCTCGCTTATGTGATTTTTTTTGTTTCTCCGCTAGCCTCCACTTGTAGTAAGTAGAAATACTACTTGTGCATCCAACATATTTAAACCCAGTTTTGCCATATGAGTCCACCATACCTACCTATATATGCTGTATTTCCATGCCGTTCTAAGCAAATTTGTATGTGCCATCTCTAATTTTCAAAATAAATTTCCTTTTTGTGTGCTCGTACTGCTCATGACGCGGCAGGGGGTGGCTAATATTTTCCATGCTAGATGTGTTATTCTCAAGATGAGTGTTTATTCACTTGTCATTACACGAGAGTGCGGCGGTAATAGGGATGCCCAGTCCCGAAATGAAAAAGAAATTTACTTTATGTTGCCAAATAATAAATTCCTTGGAAAGTGTTGGTATGGATGGTACCCGTGGATACGGCTAGCCGTGGAATGTGAAAGAATGGTGAAAAAAGGAATAAACTTTATTTTCTCTTTGGGAACCGCCTATGATATATCTAGCATGGAAAGTGTTGGGAATTACTCGGTCATTTTCGTTGACGAGAAAAGTATGCCTCTCAAAAAAAATTATCTCTCAATTTAAGCTTTGAGCTTTGGCACCTCTACAAATCCCTACTTCCCTTTGCGAAGGGCCTATCTATTTACTTTATGCAATTTTATTTTTATTTGAGTCTCCATCTTCTCTTATAAAGCACCAACTAAGGGGCACTATGATCATACTTGAGCATTGGATGTAGCTAATATGCGAGTGTGTTTCATGAATGGATCAATGCTCATTAAGCATGATGGGCTAGGGATAACTTTCTTTAGTGTTGATATTTTGAAAGACATGGTTGCTTGTTGATATGCTTGAGTATTGAAATCTTCATGTCAAAACTAGACTATTGCTTTGAATCATATAAAAGTCCAAATGTCCATGCTACAAAAGAAAAGAATATGTGATGAACATGTTAGGCAGCATTCCACATCAAAAATTCTGTTTTTATCATTTACCTACTCGAGGACGAGTAGGAATTAAGCTTGGGGATGCTGATACGTCTCCAACATATCTATAATTTTTGCTTGTTCCATGCTTTTATATTATCATTCTTAGATGTTTTACAATCATTTTATAGCAACTCTATATCATTTTTTGGGACTAACCTATTGACATAGTGCCCAGTGCCAGTTGCTGTTTTTTGCTTGTTTTTTACTTCGCAGAATATCAGTACCAAACAGAGTCCAAACGCAGCAAAACTATTTGGAGAATTTTTTTGGACCAGAAGACACAAGATGGGCCAAAGATGTACCAGAGGGGAGGCCCGAGGTGGGCACAACTCACCAGGGCGCGCCTGGAGGCCCAGGCGCGCCCAGGGGGGTTGTACCCACCTCGGTGGCCTCCCGCATCGCCTCTTCGCCCTATAAATACCCAAATATTCCAGAAACCCTAGGGGAGTCGACGAAAAACAATTCCAGCCGCCGCAAGTTCCAGAACCACGAGATCCAATCTAGACACCATCACGAAGGGGTTCATCATCCTCATTGGTGCCTCTCCGATGATGCGTGAGTAGTTCATCATAGACCTACAGGACCGTAGGCAGTAGCTAGATGGCTTCCTCTCTCTCTTTTGATTCTCAATACAATGGTCTCTTGGAGATCTATTTGATATAACTCTTTTTGCTGTGTGTTTGTTGGGATCCGATGAACTTTGAGTTTATGATCATATCTATATCCATGAATATTATC
This sequence comes from Thinopyrum elongatum, assembly GCA_011799875.1. NCBI lineage: Eukaryota > Viridiplantae > Streptophyta > Magnoliopsida > Poales > Poaceae > Thinopyrum > Thinopyrum elongatum. Next base: position 384,881,363 of record CM022300.1, read on the forward strand.
CGAGTCTTCTTTTGATCTCTTATATGCATGATTATTTATTGCCTCGTATTTTTTCTTCGAATCTTTGGTTTAGTTAGGCCAAATAGATCGATTTTTCTTGCCATGGGAAGAGGTGCTTTGTGATGGGTTCGATCATGCGGTGTTCTTTCCCAGTGACAGAAGAGGCAGCAAGACACGCATGTATCGTTTCTATTAAGGATAACAAGATGGGGGCTATTCCTACATGAATAGATCTCGTCTACATCATGTCATCGGTCTTATTGCATTACTCCATTTCTCCATGAACTTAATACACTAGATGCATGCTGGATAGCGGTTGATGTGTGGAGTAATAGTAGTAGATGCAGGCAGGAGTTGGTCTACTAATCTTGGACGTGATGCCTATATATTGATCATTGCCTTGGATATCGTCATAATTATTTGATCTTCTATCAATTGCCCAACAGTAATTTGTTTACCCACCGTGTGCTATTTTCTTGAGAGAAGCCACTAGTGAAATCTACGGCCCTTGGGTCTATTCTTTATCATATTTGCTTTGAGATCTATTTTTATTCACTTTTATTTTCAGATCTATTATTCCAAAAACCCAAAAATACCTTGCTGCACTTTTTTGTTACTTATTTTATTTCGCGTTTTATCGAGATCTATTTATCCAATCTACACAATTTTTATCCCGTCAACTTGACAATTTCTGGCGCCGTTACCCGTAGAGGGATTGACAACCCCTCATAAGCATCGGGTTGCAAGTATTTGTTCTTTGTTTGCAGGTACCATTTAAATAGTGTTGCTTGGTTCTCCTACTGGATTGATACCTTGGTTTCATAACTGAGGGAAATACCCACCGTAGCTGTGCTGCATCATCCCTTTCTCTTTGGGGAAATACCAACGTAGTTCAAGCGACATCACCACACAACACCCGTCGTCGCTGCTCACCATCGTCAACTCACCGTTTCCGGTTGAAGCCTTTTTAGAAGTCGGTTGTAGCTTTCTCGGTCACCTATGGCAAACTTTTGTGGTTGCGCGAGGGCAAGCCCCCAGCTTCGCCGTCTCTAATTGAAGCTTTTTCAGAAGTCAGTTGTATCTTTCTCAGTCGCCGGTCGTAGCATTTTTGTGATGTTGGTTGCATCTCGTCCATGCGCCGGTCACAACCCCTACAAAAAAATGGCATCGGTCGTATCATTTGGCGATGTTGGTTGCAACTATGTCGCACGCCTGTTGCAAGCCTTGCTTTATGTCGTTCCAGCAAAAACTGGTGTCCGTCATAGCAATTGGTGCACTAGTTGCAGCTTCACTGCTGGCCAGGCACATCTTTGTCGCAGTCGGTTGTAGCATCCCATGCAGCACGCCGACACCTCACAAGTTTGTCATGATACAGTGCCTGCTGTTGCAGTTCGCGGTCCCAACATTTGTAGAAGTCGATTCCAGCACTTGCAGTGGTCGACTCTAGCACCGGTAGCATGTGAGGTCACCCCTGGTCCGTCGCCATTGAATCACGTGCAGGTTGCGGTTGCAGCTGGCTGTCACCCGTCGTAGCATCTCCGGTGGTTGTCTTCGTAGCCACCATGGTCGTGGTGGCAAACTAGCTTGCCATGGGTGGGCATGGGCATGGTGATGTGTAGCAACGGTTTCAAGCGAATGGGGGAGAGAGGTGCTTGTAGCTGCAGGTTGTCGTGCCACATTGACGATGACGAGCTCTCTTTCCCCACGTTGGTGACAGCGCCTAGAGCTAGCCAGCAATAGCTGGAAGTAGAAAGTGGATATGCGGTGTGAAGAGATAAGGGTTGTGAATGGATATGCGGTGGAGTAGTGCAAAGAGAAGAAAAGGAGGTAGAGGACATCATGCACGAGGCGTTTATGAAACGTATGATGAGCCACTATCAAACGGGCAGCGTGCAACCAACAGAAGACGTAGCCGGTCTCTCAGCTGGAATATTTTACCATCTTCGAATCAAAGTGCATGTATTCTATATTCCTTATCACTTAACAGAGCATCTAGAACATGGATCTAATTTGACCCCTCATACATCTGCAGACTCGTCCGGGTGTGTTCGTTTTGAACCCTCATTTGTCTGCCCGTGCAGTCGTGTCTCTTAACTTGTCCAGAGACATGCATATGATTGATGAGGATGGAGAGACAAAGAGAAGAAAAAAGAATAAATAAAAAATATTGTCCGGGGTGGGGGTACATCTGACATAGCATACTGCTCGGACACGTCGGGGCATCCTCATATCCTCCTCACGTATAGACTGAGTATGGGGGGTTCCCGGGCAGCCCGGACATATGAGGACCATTTGAGTGTGTGATTTGTGTGGGTTTTTTCCTTTTCTGTCCGGGTTGTCCGTCCGGACATATGGGGATAAAGGGGGGGTCCTTTATGTGTGAGCTCGTCCCCCCTTCCCCCGCGCCGCCTCCTCTGAGGTGACTTGGGGACGAACCCTAGCCTCCCCGTCCGTCCCGTCCTCATCTATTCCTTCTCCGCCGCCGCCAGAGGTGCTCACCGGTGCGGCCGCGTGGCACCGGTGAAGGTGGCGGCGGGGATCTGGGCGGCTCCGTCTCGGGCGGAGTGCCTCGGTCTCCAGGGTGGCAGCCCTGGGTGGTGGCACGCGGCGCGGCCTGTGCGGCGGGCAGTGCCGACGGGTGCAGGTGGGCCTCCTCCTCGGCCGTGTGGGCGGCGGGGATGCGGTGGGCATCGGCTGCCGCAGTGGGCCCCCGCTGGCTGCTGGTTCACCATGGAGAAGCTCGTCCTCGACCCCGATCTACTCCGATCTGCTGCGGATCCGGCCCCTGGTGGCTCCGGCCGCCGTCCTCGGGTGCCGATGCTGCGGATCTGGTGGCTGGAGGCGGATCCGGGGGAATCCCTTGGCCGGCGCGGCGGTCACTCCGAAGGCGGCGCCTTTTGGCGCTGCTCCCTTGTTGAAGGCTTCGGCGAGGATCCCCTTCCTCCCACCCCTCCCTGGAGCTCAGGTGAAAGCCTCAGATCCCCCTGTTCCAGGCGACGACGGCATCGTGGTGGCGTGATCCTTCCTGAAGGCGTCATTTGGGGGCTGCTCGAGCGGTGGTGGTGTTGGCGGCGGTTCATTGACAGCGTGTGGCGGCCAGGCTTCATCTTCGGCAGCCTACTCAGTTTTGGTGTGGGTGGTCTTGACCGTCGGTGTGAGGGATCGGTGTCCCTCTCGGTCCGGTGATTCCTATCCCTGACCGATGTAGTGCGCTGCAATTCTGGCCTTCTCCATGGTCAGCGCCTTCGTTCGACTTCTCTCGTCCGGCGTTCTGTCTTGCCGCTCCCGGTGATGGTGCTTGGGTGGTTGGGTCCCTGTTGCGTGTGGGTTTGCTCCTATGGTCTCCCCTTGGGCAGCTTGGTCACCTTGATTTGGGTTCTTGGGAACCACTCTGTTGGTCGCCGGTGCGGCACCCATCGAGCCTGGGTGAAAGGGTAGTGGCCCTTTGCGGCGGCAGAGACAAATCTTGGCTGCGTTGTTTGGCCCTTCGGTGGCAGTCAGGGAGCACAATACGCGCACGGTGTTGCCCTCCTCCCATGGCCTTAGTAGGTTGGCTGGTGTAGGTGCAGCGGCGGTCGTTGGCAACGGCGTGGTGTGTTCTTGCCCACTGGTTCTTGCCTTAGAGTTGTTCCTCTTTGCGCCTTGTATCCCTTTTTCCGCTTTCTCCCTTGATGTATGCTGCTTCCATGTAATCCTGGCCGGTTGATGGCTTTGTTAATTCAAAGCCGGGTTAGGTTCGAGCTCTTGTCGGGCTCGGCCGGCGCCTTTTCTCTAAAAAAAATGTGCGAGCGCAATGCGCATATTTCTTACAAGTTTTTGGTAATATTATGTTAAGGAAATGTGAGTTTAAAATTGCGAATTTATTGAGATTATGCTTAGGAAGTTGATTATTGCGCCCTCCCTATTAAAAAAGGGGTTGATTATTAGTCCCAAAATAGCATTTGGTTTGTGGTGGAAATTACTAGTGTGAATTTGAAAATTCTATCATCTCTAAATTATCATGTTGACTAGGAAGAGATATGTGAAAATTGACCTCTTTGATTCTCTTTCTCCTTCCCTTCTCAACTGGCATGCACCAACCAAACAATAGATTATATGGCTCGTACCCCTAAAGTCTCATTCCCTACTAGATGACCCATTGCACCATTGGCACAAAGCCCAACTGGAGCCAAGAAGCGAAGCAACTTATGAACAACATATATTACGAGTGATCCACAAAGGGGCAAAAAACAATAAAAGCGAGAACTTAGGACAACTGTTTGAAGGCTCGCATGAGCGAAGCACCCCAGCCAGGGCGGAAGGACGCTAACAAGGATACCCGGCTCACCCGTCGGCTGATGATGAGTCCAAAATATGTGATGTTTTTAGTCTTAGTTCTGTGCTTACTTGGTAGGCTTTGTGAGATTTTACTACGTCCGCACAAGTCTTTTTGTCGGTTTTCCCAGGATGAGTTTTTGGAAGCAATTGAAGCACTAAGGAAAGAACTTTAGAAAATGGTAATAAAATCACATCAATAAATGCAATAAATTACTAAATTAAAGAATGAAGCGCATGGGAGGAAGATGGAGGTCGCATGACGCCTCCAGAGCACAAGACGAAGTCTGGTACGAGCGCATGCGCTCATACAACTGTTGCAGCCTCCTGTTCATCGACTACTTCCACCCATGGAATCGGATCGGGGATCAGACACATACACACTCCAGAAACTCGTTCAGTACACAAAAGCCTAGCCCCAGAAGGCATCCAAAGGAGGAATAGATCCAAGGATTCCGCCGCTGCAACTCTGCATCAAAGGGGCACCATCTCCACCATCACCATCTCATCTCCATCACGTTGTAGTACAGTAGTTGGAGTGGATTCCTGTATTACTTTTGTGCCATTGCCATGTTCATCATGATTCATCCCGCCACATTTGTACCCTCGATGTGCGAGTAGTTTCCCTAGTTCTCGGGGATATGGAGGAACCCTAGTATGTTTAAGGTCATGTGTTATTAGCATTTGATATCCTCTTTGTATGTTTATGTTAATAATCTTCTCGATGTTGGGTGAAGTCGACCATACAACATATGCCAACTTTGGATGGAAGGTTGTTACTACTAGCGTCACAGCCGGTTGAGGAGGTAGGTTAGTGACAGGGCCAATCTCCCTTCGTCCCTAATCAATGCAACAGGGGTAAACGAAGACCTCTTTTAGCTACACCCACGGGGAAACCCTTAATTATCATTTAGTAACCGGAGTTGGGATGAATGTTAGTGGTGTATGTGATACGGGGTTGCCGTGTGTATGCACGTATTTGTGCTTGGATCCGTGATACGTCTCCGTCGTATCTACTTTTCCAAACACTTTTGCTCTTGTTTTGGACTCCAATTTGCATGATTTGAATGAAACTAACCCGGACTAACGTTGTTTTCAGCAGAACTACCATGGTGTTGTTTTTGTGCAGAAATAAAAGTTCTCGGAATTGGACGAAACTTTTTGGAGATTTTTTATGGAATAAATAAAAAATACTGGAGCAAAGACCCACTAGAGGGGGGGCACCTGCTACCCATGAGGCACTAGGGCGCGCCCACACCCTGGGGGCACCCTAGTGGCTTATGGGGCCCACAAGGCTCCGCTAACCCTAATCACAACACTATTAATTCATAATTCTTGAGAGAAAAATAAGAGAGAAAGTTTCATCATGTTTTATGATACGGAGCCGCCGCCACCTCCTGTTCTTCAAAGGGAGGCCATATCTGGAGTCCGTTCGGGGCTCCGGAGAGAGGAATTCGTTGCCATCATCATCATCAACCATCCTCCATCACCAATTTCATGATGCTCACCACCAGGAGTGAGTAATCCCTTCATAGGCTTGCTGGATGGTGATGGGTTGGATGAGATTTATCATGTAATTGTGTTAGTTTTGTTAAGGCTTGATCCCTAGTATCCACTGATACGTCTCCATCGTATCTACTTTTCCAAACTCTTTTGCCCTTGTTTTGGACTCTAATTTGCATGATTTGAATGGAACTAACCCGGACTGACGCTATTTTCAGCAGAATTGCCATGGAGTTATTTTTGTGCAGAAATAAAAGTTCTCGGATTGACCTGAAAATTTACGGAGAATATTTTTGGAATATATAAAAAATATTGGCTCAAGAATCAACCAAAGGGGGGCTACCTAGAGGCCACAAGCCCTGGGGGCACGCCCTGCAGGCTTTTGGGCCCCCTGGAGCTCCTCCGACCCTAATTCCAAATCTATAAGTACCTATTCGCGGAGAAAAAAATCAGAGAGAAGGATTCATCATGTTTTACGATACGGAGCCACCGTCACCTCTGGTTCTTCATTGGGAGGGCAGATCTGGGGTCCGTTCGGTGCTCTAGAGAGGGGATTCATCGCTATCATCATCACCAACCTTCCTCCATCACCAATTTCATGATGCTCACCACCGGGAGTGAGTAATTCCATCGTAGGCTTGCTGGACGGTGATGGGTTGGATGAGATTTATCATGTGATCGAGTTAGTTTTGTTAGGGTTTGATCCCTAGTATCCACTATGTTCTGAGATTGATGTTGCTATGACTTTGCTATGCTTAATGCTTGTCACTAGGGCCCGAGTGCCATGATTTTAGATCCGAACCTATTATGTTTTCATGAATATATTTGTGTTCTTGATCCTATCTTGCAAGTTGTAGACACCTATTATGTGTTATGATCCGCATACCCCAAGGTGACAATAATTGGGATTCTTTTCGGTGATTACCGTAGTTTGAGGAGTTCATGTATTCACTAAGTGCTAATGCTTTGGTCCGGTTCTCTATTAAAAGGAGGCCTTAATATCCCTTAGTTTCCATTAGGACCCCGCTGCCACGGGAGGGTAGGACAAAAGATGACATGCAAGTTCTTTTCCATAAGCACGTATGACTATATTCGGAATACATGCCTACATTATATTGATGAATTGGAGCTAGTTCTGTGTCACCCTAGGTTATAACTGTTGCATGATGAATGCCATCTGACATAATTATCCATCACTGATCCGTTGCCTACGAGCTTTTCACCTATTGATCTTTGCTAAGTTACTTTGTCGTTGCTACTGTTACAACCACTACAAAACTGCTACTGTTACTTTTTTCACCGTTACCGTTACTTCCATACTATTTTGCTACTAAAAAATTTGCTGCAGATATTAAGTCTTTCAGGTGTGGTTGAATTGACAACTCAGCTGCTAATACTCGGGAATATTCTTTGGCTCCCCTTGTGTCGAATCAATAAATTTGGGTTGAATACTCTACCCTCGAAAACTGTTGCGATCCCCTATACTTGTGGGTTATGAAGACCTTTTTCTGGCGCCGTTGCTGGGGAGCATAGCTCTATTCTCTGAGTCACTTGGGATTTATATCTGTTGATCACTATGAGGAATTTGAAAGATAACAAAACCAAGATTTTTCCCTCTACTACGAGGGGAGGTAAGGAACTGCCATCTAGCTCTGCACTTGATTCACCTTCTATTTTAAGTAAGCTTGCGACACCACCACCTGCTATTAATTCTGATATGTCGCAAGTAATTGATGATGCTACTTCTGCTATACATGATGCTTATGATGATACTACTGCTTTGCTTGATAATACTGTGCCACTGAGTGAATTTCTTGATGAACAAATTGCTAGAGTTAATGCTGAAACTGATGATATTTCCAAAACTGATGAAATTATTGGAACTGAACACTTTGAAACACCTGCTAGACCTAGCTCTCTTAGATATGAATTGCCTGATATACCTGAGGGTTATGTTATGGATGGAGAGGTAGCTAGGGACTTTCTTGCTTGTAAGGATAGAGATGATCTTAAGAAATTATTATGCAAGTGGAAAGAAAAGTCTTTGAATGCTAGAATGCAATATGATCCTAAGTTTGCTACTTCACCTATCTTTGTTACTGATAAGGACTATGAATTCTCTGTCGATCCTGAGTTAATTACTTTGGTTGAATTTGATCCTTTCCATGGTTATGAATCTGAAACTGTTGTGGCACATCTTACTAAATTGAATGATATAGCCACCCTATTTGCTCATGAGGAAAAAATTGCTATTTCTATATTCTTAAGTTGTTTCCTTTCTTGTTAAAGGGTGATGCTAAGTTATGGTTCAATTCTCTTGCTCCTGGTTGTGTGCGTAGTCCCCAGGATATGATTTATTACTTCTCTAAAAAATGTTTTCCTGCTCATAAGAAATAAGCTGCTTTACAGGAAATATTTAATTTTGTGCAAATTGAAGAAGAGAGTCTCCCACAAGCTTGGGGGAGGATTCTCCAATTACTTAATGCTTTGCCTGATCACCCTCTCAAGAAAAATGAAATACTTGATATCTTTTATAATAGACTAACCGATGCTTCTAGGGACCACCTAGATAGTTGTGCTGGTTGTGTTTTCAGGGAACAAACTGTTGAACAAGATGAAGTGCTATTGAATAATATATTGAGTAATGATAATGATTAGACTCTTCCCGAACCACCTCCTAAGCCAACTCCGAAGAAAAGAGGTATTCTATTTCTCAGTCCTGAAGATATGCAAGAGGCAAAGAAATCTATGAAAGAAAAAGGTATTAAAGCTGAAGATGTTAAGAATTTACCACCTATTGAAGAAATACATGGTCTTGATAACCCGACACATGTAATAGAGGTAAATTCTCTCTATAGATTTGATGAAGGTGGTATTCCTCATAATAAGTCTGCTAGTCAATGCTTGGATGAATTTGATAACTTTATTATTAAACAAGAAAATTTCAATGCATATGTTAGTAGACAATTGAAACGTAATGCTTATATGCTTGACTGCTTGGGTGACTACATGTGTAGAACTGTTAATGATCTCGAAATTATTAGTAAACATGCTTCCATGCTAAAAACTCAAGTAGAACAAGTTCTCAAAGCACAGAATGATTTGCTTATTGAGATGAATAATAAGAACAATGATCATGCTATTAGAGTTATGACTAGAGGTGGTAAAATGACTCAGGAACCTTTGTATCCTGAGGGCCATCCTAAGAGAATTGAACAAGATTCTCAGAGAATCAATATTGATGCACCTAGTCCTAGTAATAAAAAGAAAAAGAAGGATGACAGAACTTTGCATGCTTCTAGTGAACCTGTTATAGACACACCTGAGAATCCAAATGATATTTCTATTTCTGATGCTGAGACACAATCTGGTGATGAACATGAACCTAGTGATAATGTAAATGATGATGCTCATGTTGATGTTCAACCTAGTAATGATAATGATGTGGAGATAGAACCTGCTGTTGATCTTGATAACCCACAACCTAAGAATAAAAGATATGATAAGGGAGACTTAATTGCTAGGAAACATGGTAAAGAAAGAGAACCATGGGTTCGGAAACCATGCCCTTTCCTCCTAAACCATCCAAGAAAAAGGATGATGAGGATTTTGAGCGCTTTGTTGAAATGCTTAGACCTGTCTTTTTGCGTATGCGTTTGACTGATATTCTGAAAATGTCTCCTTATGCTAAGTATATGAAAGATATTGTTACAAATAAAAGAAAGATACCGGAAGCTGAAATTTCCACCATGCTTGCTAATTATACATTTAAGGGTGGAATACCAAAGAAACTAGGAGATCCAGGAATACCAACTATACCATGCTCCATTAAAAGAAACTATGTTAAAACTGCTCTATGTGATATGGGAGCCGGTGTTAGTGTTATGCCTTTCTCTTTATATCGTAGACTTGATTTGAATAAGTTGACACCAACTAAAATCTCTTTGCAAATGGCTGATAAATCAACTGCTATACCCATCAGTATTTGTGAGGATGTGCCTGTCGTAGTTGCAAATGTTACTATTTTAACGGACTTTGTTATTCTTGATATATCCGAGGACGACAGTATGTCGATCATCCTTGGTAGACCCTTTTTGAATACCGCAGGGGCTGTTATTGATTGCAACAAGGGCAATGTCACTTTTCATGTTAATGCTAATGAGCATACGGTTCACTTTCCGAAGAAACAACCTCAAGTTAATAGCATCAATTCTATTGGAAAATTTTCAACTATTTCTATTGGAGGGTTTGAATTCCCTATTCCTACTGTCAAAAAAAATATGATATTCTTATTGTTGGGGACATGCATATCCCCGTTGAGGTAACCTAGTGTTATACGAAGATTCTCCAGTTTCATGTCATTCGGAAGAAGTTTGTTAATAAGACTTGATCAACCTTGTTAATGGATTCCTTTTGAGGGGCGTGAGATGGATGAATTTAGTAAACACAACTTTCTGTACCCACTTTTTACTTTCTGTTATTTAGAATAAATAAAGCAAAAATACTATTATTTGTCTATTTTCTGAATTATCCGTGCAATAAGAAAATATCCCGAAAATAAAAGTTCTCCAAATGCCCTAAAAATTTAGTATGATTTTTATGGAATATTTAGAATTTCTGGCACTGAAAACACACCAGGGGGCAGCACCAGTGTGCCACAAGCCCACAGGGCGCGCCTAGGTGGCTTATGGGTCCCACATGGGCCCCCCTCACTTATCAGCACCCATCCACTTCGTCTTCCTCCAGAAAAAATTCCACCATTGCTCAAACCCATGTTCTAGCTCATTTTGCTGTCATTTTTTATCTCCTTGCTCAAAGCTCCATTCGCAAAACTGTTTTGGGGGATTGTTCTTCGGTATGCGACTCCTCCAATGGTCCAATTAGTATTTGTTCTAGTGCTTTATATATTGCAAATTTTTGCTACTGTGGTGACCTTGTTCTTAAGCTTGCATGTCAAATTTATATGGTCCAAAGTAGTTTTGATGCATGATATAGCCTCTAGACACTTGTGGGAGTAGTTGCTATCAATCTTGTTGAGTTTTGTTCACTTTTATTTCGAGTCACTAAAAATTTCAGAATTTTTTTTCAGAGAAAGAAAAATGTTTAGGAGGATATATCAAGGGGGTTCCTCGACGAAGAAGGCCCCAAGACTTGCAATACGTGAGCCAGACCTTGAACCACCGAGGGAATCTCTAGTGCAGCCTTGTGAATGGCCATAGGATCACTTCATGGTTCATGCTGGTTTTAAGGAGGAATTTGACGCATACGTACAAAATGTTGGCCTTGAAGACTTCGTGTCAGATAAGTGTCGGCAGTACTACCACCTCACTGATTCATTTGTGCGAAGATTTAAGTTTACATCCCAGCGCAATACTCATTCTGTTTTATTTGATCTTTATGATAAATCATATACCATGGACCTTGAAGATTTTAATGATGCATGCAAAATTCCACAATGGGGCATTCATAGTGAGCCTCGTAAAATTGATTGTTCTGAGTTCCTTGCTAGCATCACCAGGGGAGAAACTAGAAATGTAACACAAGCTACTATAGGGAGCATTCACTTTCCTACTTTACATTATTTTGCTCTCTTTATAGGTAGATGCATCAGTGGTAAACATGATCATAGCCACCTTTGTGCATCAGATCTTAGTGTTCTCAAGTGTGCGGTAATGGGTGATAAATGATTTAATTTGGGGGCCATTGTTGCAAGGCGGTTACATAATAATGCTAAAGATGGAGATTTCTTTGGTGGGATTTATGCCACTCGGTTAGCTAATTATCTGGGGGTACCCATTAGAGAAAATGATGTTGAGTTACCACCCGCTTACCTTGATAATGATGCTTTGGTTCGTTACCAGTTTCTTGAGAGGAGCGAACATGCCCTCTTGTACTGACTAATCTTTGACAGGGAACGCGTCTTCTATATTACGCTTCCCGCTCCTGCCTTCTTTAACTTTCAGGTAAAACGGAGATACTTCATAACTAGAGAGGAGGCAGACGAGTATGAGAGAGAGGGGGAGGCCGCTCGCCTCCACGCTGCAGCCCTTCAGGCAGTGGCGGCCGCAGCTCAGTACAACCCCAACTACAATTTTGGATACTATCCAGGCCAGCCATGGCCCTAGACCAACTTAGGCCAAAAGCCTAAGCTTGGGGGAGTACGTATTTCTCACCGACATTACATTCATGATCACACACTCATTTCAGTTGTCGGTGTTCATACTTTTTCATTGTATTATCCATGTTAGTTTATTTCTTTTTCTTGCTTTCTTCTCGTGTGTTTGAAAAACTTTGAGAAAATCCAAAAAAAATAGTTCTCGTTTCTTTTTAGATTTTCTTTCTAGTGTAATTTAGTTGTAGTATTAAAAGAAAAACCAAAAAGATTTCTCGTTCTTCTTTTGCTTGTTGGGAGCTTTCCCGTGTAAATAGTTTTTCTTGTTCTTGTTTTACTTTCTTCAGAAAAACAAAAACTCCAAAAATATTTCAGTGCGTTTCTTTGAAATTCTTTTCTTTTTCTTTGGGTCATAAGGTGAAGACCACGATGAAAATGTTGAGTGTCTCTCATATGCATTTTTGTTGATCTAACAAAGAGCCCATATTACCTTGTTTTCTCCTTTGAATAAATGTTTGCAGATTCCATCTTAGTCCAATGCAGGTGCGCTCTTATTATTATTCAGACCATTCGGTCATGCAAGTAAAAGGCAATAATGACGATATATGATGAAATGATTGAGATGGAGAAAAGCTGGTACGAACTCGACCTATTTTGTTTTTGTAAATATGATTAGCTCATCGTTCTTGATTCAGCCCATTATGAATGAAACATGTTTGCAATGACAATTAGAGATTATAGTTACTCATGCCATGCTTAATTAGCTAGGAGTGTATAATGGTTTGTCTTGTGTGCCAACATGAAAATTAAAATGGTTATGATGTAGTATGATAGGATGGTATCCTCCTTTGAATGATTCGAGTGGCTTGACTTGGCACATGTTCACGCATGTAGTTGTAACAAAAACAACATAGCCTCCACGATATTTATGTTCATGGTGATTTATATCCTACTCATGCTTGCACTCAATGTTGGTTAATCTCAATGCATGTTTATGACCGTTGTCGCTCTCTAGTTGGTCGCTCCTCAATCTTTTGCTAGCCTTCACTTGTACTAAGCGGGAATACTGCTTGTGCATCCACTTCCTTAAACCAAAAGTTGTTCCATATGAGTCCACCATACCTACCTATATGCAGTATTTACCTGCCGTTCCAAGTAAATTTGCATGTGCCAAACTCTAAACATTCAAATGATAATCTGTTTTGTATGCCCGAATCGCTCATGTAGTGACTGGGGGCTGTCAATATCTTCCATGCTAGGTGGGTTATTCTCACGATGAGTGTTTATTCACTTGTCATTCACGAGAAAGTGGCTGGTAATCCGGAAGCCCGGTTCCATGCTCTAAATCAAATCAAAATATAAATATCAAACAAAACTCCCCCAGGACTATTGTTGGTATGGACGGTACCCATGGATTCGGCTAGCCGTGGAGTGTGATTGTTGGTGGAGGGGGAGTAAAAACTTTACCATTCTGTTTGGGAGCCACCTATAATGTATCTAGCATGGAAGATACAGAGATCTCTTGGTTGTTATATTGACAATGAAAGCATACCGCTCAAAATTATATTCATCTCTGTTTTAAAAGCTCGAGCTCTGGCACCTCTGCAAATCCCTGCTTCCCTCTGCGAAGGGCCTATCTATTTACTTTTATTGCTGAGTCATCATCCTCTTATAAAAAGCACCAGTTAGAGAGCACCACTGTCATTTGTATGCTTTGTTATTAATTGATATTGAGTATGAGTGTGACTGGATCTCTTTTGCCATGAATTATAATGTCTAGTCAGTCCTTGATCTTCAGGGTGTGACGACCCCGGCTTAATCGGGCACTAACCATACACGCAAATGCACACGATCAAGCCTAAGGACTCACTTGAAGATATCACAACACAACTCTAAAACATAAATAAAGTCATACAAGCTTAATATTACAAGCCAGTGCCTCGAGGGCTCAAATACATAGCTCGATGGCATACAAGTGTCAGCGGAAGCATTAGATATCTGGGTACAGATATATTATAGAAATGAAGATAAGCCTTCACAGAGGCGGGGCAAAATAAAATACTATGATCGAAAGGCGTGAGCCTCCTGCCCTGGACCCTCCGAATCCTACTCCTGGTCGTCAGTCGGCTCCTCATAGTAGTAGTACTCTCCGGGCTGGTAGTAGTAGTGGTCGTCAACGGGGACAACTGGCTCCGGGGCTCCGTCGTCTGGAAGCGACAAAGGAATAAAGGGGGAAAAAGGAAAATAAAGCAAATGTGAGTACTCATCCGAAGTACTCAGTAAGCAAGGATCTACACTACATATGCAACATTTTCAAAGGGGGGCTGTTTTAGTGGACTGGGCTGCAGAAATGCCGGAATAGAGGGGAAAAGCCTAGTCCTATCGAAGACTAGCATCTTCAGCTTCTTCAACCGTCTTGCAGCATTAGAAGAGAGCAGAATAACATAATGTAAAGTATAGCAGTAATGTCATCAACCTCGGCCAGAGATTCTTCCTCGACTCCCTGCGAGAAAGCAATCCCAGAGCCGTACTATCCAGTTCTCATCTCCAGTCATGTTCTAGTTGTACCGATCGGGATACAACTCCGAGTGTCCGTTACCGTAGGACAGGCTATCGATAGAAGTTTCTTCCCTGCAGGGGTGCACCAACTTACCCACCACGCTCGCTTAACTCCAGCCGGGCACACTTTTCTGGGTCATGCCCGGCCTCGGCTAAGCAACACGCCGCAACCCGACCAAATACTTAACAGAGAGGTCAGCACGCCGGACTAAACCTATGCCCCCAGGGGTCTTGGGCCTTCGCCCCGGGAACTCCTGCGCGTTGCGTGGGCGGCTGGAAGCAGACCTAGCAACCCCTTAATACAAGCGCGGTTGCGTAACCAGTCCAATCCAGCGCGCACCGCTCAGTCGCTGACGTCTATTAAGCTTCGGCTGAAGTATACGACGCAGAACGCCCATACTATGCTCACGTGATGGTTAGTGCTATCAGGCCAAAGGCCCCTCGGATCAAATATCCAAACCGTTTAGTGGTTTAGGAGCGTGCGGAAATGAGCAGAGACTCACGATCGATGTGACCCCGTCGCCCCGTCTCGAGGACTTGCGGCAAGGGCTAAGAATGCCCGGCCACGCCTCGTATCTTGCGGGCACCTCTCAGGTCAACCCGACTCCACATCACTTCGCATTCATGCTCGCGCGGGTACCCCTCAGGGCCGACCCGTCTTTAGTATCATGGTTCAGTGTTCAGTCATAGTAACCAAAGTCTCCGTGTGTCTGACACCAAGGGGAACCCTGAGGAATCACCCCCGATGGGATCCCACTCAATGCTATCATCAAGGTGAACGAAGGAGGAATCACCCTCGAGGTCCACACTTGAGGTGTTGCACGACGGCGTCGGTATCGGGGGTGGTGTAGGAGGAATCACCCTCGCTTACCACGACCGATTAACTAACCTACAAGGTTATCATCAGAAGTGCTGATGAGATATCACCCTCGGCACTCGATAGTAACCCAGTAGTGTCGATCAATTTTAAGGGGGAAGTGACATGCGGTGCCAGGGTCTGATCTTCGATCCCGTTGCTCGGGTCTTCTGAGAGTCCAGCGGGGCAGTCGGGACAAGTGGGTCTCTGATAGGGCTCTAACCAACCTATTCTAAACAGTTTAGGATAGCAGGCAGGTATTAATAGTAGGCTACAATAAACAGGCTATGCAACAGAAGTAGGATAACAGTAGCAGCAGTATCTTCTAATGCAAGCATAAGAGTGAAGAGAGTGGGCGATATTGGAATGCTCAAAATGGGGGTGCTTGCCTGTCTGCTCTGTGGCAAGGGCAAGGTCTTCAGTGGTGTCGTCGGGCTCCTGAGCAGCGTCGACCTCGGGAGCTACGTCGACGTCGGGGTCTATCGAGAGGGAAGAGGGGGGAGGAAACAGGTAAACATAATGCAAACAGATGCAACACGGGGCATGATATGCTATGATGCAGTGCAGGGTTGCCTAAAGATATGTCTAAGTCATTTTGGTTATTTTAGGATTAAAGTCGGATTTATTAACCGGTGATTATGCACTATTCATCTACCGGATTCAGCCTCGAAGTTGCGGTTACACCTACGTAGGGGGTTCCGGCATCGAAACAGACGACATGATCAGATTCGTCTCGTCGTTTCCAGCAACTTTCATGTTTTAAGCTTTTCGATCTGAGCTACGGTTTAAAAGTTATTAATTTTCAAAGTTTAAATGATTTTCTGGATTTATTTTTATTAACAGAAAATGATATATGATGTCAGCATGATGTCACTGTGACATCAGCAGGTCAACTGCGGCTGACCAGGGTCAAACCTGACATGTGGGTCCAATGGGACCCACATGTCAGTCTCTGTTACTTTTAACAGTGAATTAAACTAACCAGAGTTAATTAGGGGGATGTGGGCCCCGGGTGTCAGTGACTAGTTAGGTTAAACTAATTAGATTCTTAATTAAAATTGTTTAGTTAAACTAATTACGGAACGGGGCCCACATGTCAGTCTCTATAGTAAACAGTAATCTGGCGTTGACCCGGTCAACGAAGTCAACAAAGGCCAGGGGCCCACTGGTCAATGTCACTGGGCGGGCCCCACGCCTCGCCAGTTCAGCGCGTCGCTGGAGAGAGCTCCGACGAGCCTCTCCCGCGGCAGCTCTTCGCCGGAGGCAGGCGGAAACGCGGCACAGGGGGTTTCCGGGCCCGCGGTTTGGAGCTACGGGTGCGGCCCGGCGTTGCGCAAGCGATGGTGGCGACGGCCGGTGCCGGGGAGGCCGGAAAAGTCGTCGGCGTCGAGCGGGGCGGCCACCGGAGTTCGGATGGGAACGAACAGGGGGCTAGGGGGCTCGGGAGGACTAGCGGAAAGGCTCGGTGGGCTCCTGGCAGTGCCTTGAGCATGATTCCGTGCTCGGATGCGAGCTCGGCCGGCTGTGGCCATAAAGGTGAAGCAAGGCGGTGGCGGCGAGCGCCGGCAAGGGCGGAAGGTGGCTAGGGGTGAGCGAGATGGCGCCGAGATGGGAAAGGGAAGAACGGAAGCTCACCCTAGGAGCGCACGGAGGCTCGTTGGGAGCTTAGTAGCTGCAGCGGCGTCGGATTCGCCGGAGACGTCGCAGTGGTCGAGGCGGACGGGGCGGTGGTGTCCGGCGCCTGCGGAGATCCCCGGCCTGAACGGAGGGCACCGAAGGAACGGGCGGATGCTGGCGAACCTCCCGGACGCGTCGGAGGGGCAGGGGTCTGCCGGCGAGCGCGACATCGACGGAGGGCCGCGGCGGCTCGCGTTCGGGACAAAGAGGAGAGGGGCGAGCACGTGCGCGAGGGGAAGGAGAAGAGTGGCGAGTGGAGGAGGGAGTCCAGGGGAGATGGATGGGGACGGCCCTTATCCTCCCATCCACCCGCCTCGTCGCGGTGGCGAGCAGCGTGTCGAGGAGGCGAGAGCGGCCATGGAGACGGCGACACGGCGGCGGGGCAGGTGAGGAAGGGCCCTGGTGGGCTGGGCTTCGCCCTATAGCAGATGGGCCGGGGACACAGGAGGTTTTAGCTATTTTCTGTTCCAGAAAACCAGATGATCTACTGTTGCAATTAAAAGGGCTAGCAAATGATTTTTGCTGTGAGTGAAACTTTGCTCAAAATTATGGCTCAATTTTGTCAAGTGGCACAAAAAGTTTGGGGCTAAAAGGAGAAGGTTAGGCATTTTGGAAAATGAAAAGAGCCAAAATAATTGCTGCTGGTCCACTAAATAATTTCTAGGAGCAATTTGGAATTTTCAAAAATATTGGTTTCAATTTTATAATTGCCTTAGGAATATTTTCAACATGGTGAACTATTTTGATTTGCTGTTTGAAGAAATAATTATTTTGACTTGAGTTTGGAATTTGAAATTGAGTTTGGATTATTCCTTAACTATTTTTATTAGGGTGTAATGATGATGACTTGGCATGATTAGTGGGAGAATACTGTGGCATGATTCTCGAGGTGTTACAAATCTCCTCCACTACAAGAAATCTCATCCCGAGATTTAAGTGGGGAAATAAAGAGTAACTCTGGGAGAACTAACCCTTATAGGGTCGGTTATCTAGTGGACAACTCAGGGAATGTGGCAGAAGTATCACTCGAGTTGAAACTTAAGAAAGCATCGAGAGCAAAATAAGAAAGTACGATAAAAAGTTTCAAGCGAATGGACATCCGATCGATACCTGAACAGAGTGTGAAAAGGGGTTCAGTGCATCGGGAATAGATCATCTATCGAGGGGTGGCTCGGGTTAATACACAAAGTCAAGGGCAAAGGATGCTTCAGAATCAAGAATATTATAGGAGAGTCAGGTTCCGATCCCGTGGAATTGTGGAGGGGTGTCAATCAAAAGTAGGAAGAACGGTGAGATTTTACCGGTCACATCAACAAGGTATGTCAGAAGGTAGCTTGTCAGCTATGCCGTTAACATCGTTGGTACCAAGGGCGAGGGACGAAGAGAACCATTCTCCTACTCGTTAAAACGAGGCGGACCACTAGGCAAAGTTCTCGTCCATCGGTGGTCACCGAATTGTCAGCAACAATAGTAACAGGGTCTTACTGACTGAGTTGTAGACCGTTGTGTTTCCATAAGCAGAGAATTAATACTGCTTAATTCATATAGATCTCAGGAAAGGTTAAACAAAACAATGGAAAGGAAAATGAAATTATCAAATTATACAGACCATTGGAAAGGAAAATGTGTTTTCTCACAAGAACTAGGAGCATATCCTTCCCAAGGAAAAGCGAAGCATGATATACATGATAGGACAACAAGTTCAAAAGCATTTAGATAAAGAGGCAAGGGAATTCATGATGTTATCCATACAACGGTGTTTGGATAATTGATCGAGAAACATTTGGCAATGTGCTTCCAATGTTCTTGTTGAGATTCGGAATACCACTACCACGCTTCGAGGTAGCAATGATATGGTGTCAAGTGAAGATTGAGTTCGAAGATACCAAGAGATTACAGAGAAACAATTCCAAGATTATCTCAGAACGCAAGGAATAACCAAACACAACCAGGTATGTGTTGGCAGAGAGTCAAGGATGTCATTGATGATATCACAATTCATCGAAGAGCAAGGATGGTATTTCTAGCCGTGAATTCAATTGATAACCTGTTAGAGCTCGGAATGTTGATGATGATCATGACTCATTTGTCGAGAGGTTTCAAGAAGATGTAATCGATCGGTGATGACATCAAATCAAAGGAATGATGAAGCGAAAGGTTATTGGAACCACGGATACGACACAAGCTCGAAGTCAAGCTTGTTGTTCAAGGTGAAATGACAAGATGAGGAAGATTGACGCAAGCTTAGCTCATCGTCGAAAATTGTGCTTCGGGAAGAAGGATCAGGTAGCACAGTTAAAAGTTGGCACGATAATGATATAGCCGATCAGGCTAGGAATGATGTAATGGAGTATTTAACTTCCCAGTAGCAAATACTAGGGATAATACCGGAAGGTAAATTGGAGTAGAGGTTGGACGGGGGAAATGATTTGCAGAGGATAAGTATTTTATCTTATCCGGGAAATGGAATCAAGGAGGAAATATGGTCGGAACCACGATTGCAAAGGATCAATTCGTAGATTCAAGATGAACTTGTACCAAGGAAATAATTATTTTTACGAGCAGCTTCCATGATAAGTTCTACATCGGGTCCATGGGCATGAACACAAAGGTTCAAGGTCGACTCCCACTTCTTCAATGAACAACTTCTCATTCACTGCTCTTTGTTAAGAAGGTTTAGAGTTTGTAAGTTTAAGTGGTGGAATATCAGAAGGTATGGCACATGAAGCCTTGAGGGTTCTCTCAGCTAGCGAAGGCATAGACACTACCCATAGGGGCATTTTTACGGATCTATACCACACGCTTATAGAAGCAATAGACTACATTTCAAAATTGGATATGGAAGAAAAAGAATTAAATGATAGCACATTGCCGAAGGCAATTGTAACAGGGGAAGAACTCTCAAAGATTGAAGATGAAAAACATTGTCGGATAATAATCCAACAAAAGATCAGGTAGACGGCATAGGATCTGTCGTGAGTAGCGGTACTCAACCAAAAGAAGAAAGAATGTAACGGAATCAGATTATAGAAACATCGGAATAATTCGGCGTTTAAGTACAAAGGAGTTATGGCTCAGAAACGAAGGATCAGAAGTAAAAGCTCTGTCCAAATATGAGTAGGTTGAATAGAACTAGATGAACAACTTTAGCGTTCCGTCTTGCAGAGATCTCCACCCATGGTTACAGGACATGTCCTGGTCAATAGTCAGTCCCAAGTCAATATGGAGAAGGAATGCACTGCCTTTCCGTGACATGTAAGCAGGGCGGATATACAGGTGGCAAGAAGTAGAGAGTCCTTTAGTGCCAAAGGCAATGGCAACGGGGACGGACCAGCTCATGTCCGGAACGATGTCTGAGCCAGAAAGAAAATTTCCAAGGATTAATTGATGATTGTGAGTATTCGCACACACGTTGAATCCATAGGATCAGAATGACAATCACAAAGAATTTTAAAGAATATTACTAGACATATGGAGTTAATCCTGATGCAAGCAGGCAAGGAGAATCAAGAGGAATAGGCTGCAGGGGATTCTCGAGAGATCAAATAGCAATTCAATGTGTTTCGGAAAGCACTTGAATAACTGGGGATGATCGGATCCCCGGTAAATGTAAGGAATAATCCGCAGTGCGAAAGAGGCTGCACGGCAGTAGGCTCAAAGGATTCCCGGATTATCGAGAAGTATTACGGGGTATCTCGTACAAAAGGAGTATCTGGGAATGAAGATACAAACAGCAAAGATAGTTAGTTATCCACGAGGTTTTGTCGGTGGTCAGGAATTGCAAAACAGTGGCACAGGGTCTCGGTTAACATCGAGGAGTATCTTCAGATTCTTCTGATGAAGCAGACGATCATCTGTAGTGAAAGGGCTCTCTGGGAGGATGGAATTTACGAGATCCTAAGTGTCAGCGTTAGTAGATTTATTAAACCCGAATAGAAGAGAGATCAGAGTCCCAGAGTAAAGACGAGGAATAAAAGATCCTAATACCACCCAGTTGGCGACGTGGGCCCGTAAGCCACACAGCCAAGTTAGTAAAAATCGGTTTTGGACCACTAGACTCAACTTCGGCCAAGGAATTGGATAGGGGGATTCCTAGAGGCAGTCGGCTCTGATACCAACCTGTGACGACCCCGGCTTAATCGTGCACTAACCATACACGCAAATGCACACGATCAAGCCTAAGGACTCACTTGAAGATATCACAACACAACTCTAAAACATAAATAAAGTCATACAAGCTTAATATTACAAGCCAGGGCCTCGAGGGCTCGAATACATAGCTCGATGGCATACAAGTGTCAGCGGAAGCATTAGATATCTGGGTACAGATATATTACAGAAATGAAGATAAGCCTTCACAAAGGCGGGGCAAAATAAAATACTATGATCGAAAGGCGTGGGCCTCCTGCCCTGGACCCTCCGAATCCTACTCCTGGTCGTCAGTCGGCTCCTCGTAGTAGTAGTACTCTCCGGGCTGGTAGTAGTAGTGGTCGTCGACAGGGACAACTGGCTCCGGGGCTCCGTCGTCTGGAAGCGACAAAGGAATAAAGGGGGAAAAAGGAAAATAAAGCAAACGTGAGTACTCACCCGAAGTACTCAGCAAGCAAGGATCTACACTACATATGCAACATTTTCAAAGGGGGGTTGTTTTAGTGGACTGGGCTGCAGAAATGCCGGAATAGAGGGGAAAAGCCTAGTCCTATCGAAGACTAGCATCTTCAGCTTCTTCAACCATCTTGCAGCATTAGAAGAGAGCAGAATAACATAATGTAAAGTATAGCAGTAATGTCATCAACCTCGGCCAGAGATTCTTCCTCGACTCCCTGCGAGAAAGCAATCCCAGAGCCGTACTATCCAGTTCTCATCTCCAGTCATGTTCTAGTTGTACCGATTGGGATACAACTCCGAGTGTCCGTTACCATAGGACAGGCTATCGATAGAAGTTTCTTCCCTGCAGGGGTGCACCAACTTACCCACCACGCTCGCTTAACTCCGGCCGGACACACTTTTCTGGGTCATGCTCGGCCTCGGCTAAGCAACACGCCGCAACCCGACCAAATACTTAACAGAGAGGTCAGCACGCCAGACTAAACCTATGCCCCCAGGGGTCTTGGGCCTTCACCCCGGGAACTCCTGCGCGTTGCGTGGGCGGCCGGAAGCAGACCTAGCAACCCCTTAATACAAGTGCGGTTGCGTAACCAGTCCAATCCAGCGCGCGCCGCTCAGTTGCTGACGTCTATTAAGCTTCGGCTGAAGTATACGACGCAGGACGCCCATACTATGCTCACATGATGGTTAGTGCTATCAGGCCAGAGGCCCCTCGGATCAAATATCCAAACCGTTTAGTGGTTTAGGAGCGCGCGGAAATGAGCAGAGACTCACGATCGAT
This sequence comes from Thinopyrum elongatum, assembly GCA_011799875.1. Taxonomy (NCBI): domain Eukaryota; kingdom Viridiplantae; phylum Streptophyta; class Magnoliopsida; order Poales; family Poaceae; genus Thinopyrum; species Thinopyrum elongatum. The sequence goes on from CM022300.1 coordinate 384,903,773, forward strand.
GTGACCCCGTCGCCCCGTCTCGAGGACTTGCGGCAAGGGCTAAGAATGCCCGGCCACGCCTCGTAGTTATCTCGCGGGCACCTCTCAGGTCAACCCGACTCCACATCACTTCGCATTCATGCTCGCGCGGGTACCCCTCAGGGCCGACCCGTCTTTAGTATCATGGTTCAGTGTTCAGTCATAGTAACCAAAGTCTCCGTGTGTCTGACACCAAGGGGAACCCTGAGGAATCACCCCCGATGGGATCCCACTCAATGCTATCATCAAGGTGAACGAAGGAGGAATCACCCTCGAGGTCCACACTTGAGGTGTTGCACGACGGCGTCGGTATCGGGGGTGGTGTAGGAGGAATCACCCTCGCTTACCACGACCGATTAACTAACCTACAAGGTTATCATCAGAAGTGCTGATGAGATATCACCCTCGGCACTCGATAGTAACCCAGTAGTGTCGATCAATTTTAAGGGGGAAGTGACGTGCGGTGCCAGGGTCTGATCTTCGATCCCGTTGCTCGGGTCTTCTGAGAGTCCAGCGGGGCAGTCGGGACAAGTGGGTCTCTGATAGGGCTCTAACCAACCTATTCTAAACAGTTTAGGATAGCAGGCAGGTATTAATAGTAGGCTACAATAAACAGGCTATGCAACAGAAGTAGGATAACAGTAGCAGCAGTATCTTCTAATGCAAGCATAAGAGTGAAGAGAGTGGGCGATATTGGAATGCTCAAAATGGGGGTGCTTGCCTGTCTGCTCTGCGGCAAGGGCAAGGTCTTCAGTGGTGTCGTCGGGCTCCTGAGCAACGTCGACCTCGGGAGCTACGTCGACGTCGGGGTCTATCGAGAGGGAAGAGGGGGGAGGAAACAGGTAAACATAATGCAAACAGATGCAACACGGGGCATGATATGCTATGATGCAGTGCAGGGTTGCCTAAAGATATGTCTAAGTCATTTTGGTTATTTTAGGATTAAAGTCGAATTTATTAACCGGTGATTATGCACTATTCATCTACCGGATTCGGCCTCGAAGTTGCGGTTACACCTACGTAGGGGGTTCCGGCATCGAAACAGACGACACGATCAGATTTGTCTCGTCGTTTCGAGCAACTTTCATGTTTTAAGTTTTTCGATCTGAGCTACGGTTTAAAAGTTATTAATTTTCAAAGTTTAAATGATTTTCTGGATTTATTTTTATTAACAGAAAATGATATATGACATTAGCATGATGTCACTGTGATGTCAGCAGGTCAACTGCGGCTGACCAGGGTCAAACTGTGTGGGATTAGACTAATCAGAGTTAATTAGGGGGATGTGGGCCCCGGGTGTCAGTGACTAGTTAGGTTAAACTAATTAGATTCTTAATTAAAATTGTTTAGTTAAACTAATTACAGAACGGGGCCCACATGTCAGTCTCTATAGTAAACAGTAATCCGGCGTTGACCCGGTCAACGAAGTCAACAAAGGCCAGGGGCCCCACTGGTCAGTGTCACTGGGCGGGCCCCACGCCTCGCCAGTTCAGCGCGTCGCCGGAGAGAGCTCCGACGAGCCTCTCCCGCGGCGGCTCTTCGCCGGAGGCAGGCGGAAACGCGACACAGGGGGTTTCCGGGCCCGCGGTTTGGACCTACGGGTGCGGCCCGGCGTTGCGCAAGCGATGGTGGCGACGGCCGGTGCCGGGGAGGCCGAAAAAGTCGTCGGCGTCGAGCGGGGCGGCCGTCGGAGTTTGGATGGGAACAAGCAGGGGGCTAGGGGGCTCGGGAGGACTAGCGGAAAGGCTCGGTGGGCTCCTGGCAGTGCCTTGAGCATGATTCCGTGCTCGGATGCGAGCTCGGCCAGCTGTGGCCATAAAGGTGAAGCAAGGCGGCGGCGGCGAGCGCCGGCAAGGGCGGAAGGTGGCTAGGGGTGAGCGAGACGGCGCCGAGAGGGGAAAGGGAAGAACGGAAGCTCACCCTGGGAGCGCACGGAGGCTCGTTGGGAGCTTAGTAGCTGCAGCGGCGTCGGATTCGCCGGAGACGTCGCAGTGGTCGAGGCGGACGGGGCGGTGGTGTCCGGCGCCTGCGAAGATCCCCGGCCTAAACGGAGGGCACCGGAGGAACGGGCGGATGCTGGCGAACCTCCCGGACGCGTCGGAGGGGCAGGGGTCTGCCGGCGAGCGCGACATCGACGGAGGGCCGCGGCGGCTCGCGTTCGGGACAGAGAGGAGAGGGGCGAGCACGTGCGCGAGGGGAAGGAGAAGAGTGGCGAGTGGAGGAGGGAGTCCAAGGGAGATGGATGGGGACGGCCCTTATCCTCCCATCCACCTGCCTCGTCGCGGTGGCGAGCAGCGTGTGGAGGAGGCGAGAGCGGCCATGGAGACGGCGACACGGTGGCGGGGCAGGTGAGGAAGGGCCCTGGTGGGCTGGGCTTCGCCCTATAGCAGATGGGCCGGGGACACAGGAGGTTTTAGCTATTTTCTGTTCCAGAAAACCAGATGAGCTACTGTTGCAATTAAAAGGGCTAGCAAATAATTTTTGCTGTGAGTGAAACTTTGCTCAAAATTATGGCTCAATTTTGTCAAGTGGCACAAAAATTTTGGGGCTAAAAGGAGAAGGTTAGGCATTTTGGAAAATGAAAAGAGCCAAAATAATTGCTGCTGGTCCACTAAATAATTTCTAGGAGCAATTTGGAATTTTCAAAAATGTTGGTTTCAATTTTATAATTGCCTTAGGAATATTTTCAACATGGTGAACTATTTTGATTTGCTGTTTGAAGAAATAATTATTTTGACTTGAGTTTGGAATTTGAAATTGAGTTTGGATTATTCCTTAACTATTTTTATTAGGGTGTAATGATGATGACTTGGCATGATTAGTGGGAGAATACTGTGGCATGATTCTCGGGGTGTTACACAGGGGTGCTCTGCATCTATGTTTTGCGGTCTCAGAAAGGGCTAGCGAGATACTATTTTGTCATATTATATCATGATTGTTTTGAAAAAGTGTTGTCATCCGAGATTTATTATTATTGCTCGCTAGTTGATTATGCCATTGATATGACTAAATGTGAGACCTAAATGTTATTGTGAATATGGTTAGTTCATAATCTTTGCTGAAACCCTGAATGCTGGCTATACATATTTGCAACAACAAGATCAAACAGAGTTTGTAAAAGTTTTTCTTTGTCACTTTCAGTTTGTCAACTGAATTGCTTGAGGACAAGCTATGGTTTAAGCTAGGGGAGTTGATACGTCTCCATCGTATCTACTTTTCCAAACTCTTTTGCCCTTGTTTTGGACTCTAATTTGCATGATTTGAATGGAACTAACCCGGACTGACGCTGTTTTCAGTAGAATTGCCATGGTGTTATTTTTGTGCAGAAATAAAAGTTCTCGGATTGACCTGAAAATTTACGAAGAATATTTTTGGAATATATAAAAAATATTGGCGCAAGAATCAACCAGAGGGGGGCCACCCAGAGGCCACAAGCCCTGGGGTCGCGCCCACACCCCTGGGGGGCGCCCTGCAGGCTTGTGGGGCCCATGTTGCTCCTCCGACCCTAATTCCAACTCTATAAGTACCTATTCACGGAGAAAAAAAATCAGAGAGAAGGATTCATCATGTTTTACGATACGGAGCCGCCGTCACCTCCTGTTCTTCATCGGGAGGGCAGATCTGGGGTCCGTTCGGGGCTCCGGAGAGGGGGATTCATTGCTATCATCATCACCAACCTTCCTCCATCGACAATTTCATAATGCTCACCGCCGGGAGTGAGTAATTCCATCGTAGGCTTGCTGGACGGTGATGGGTTGGATGAGATTTATCATGTAATCGAGTTAGTTTTGTTAGGGTTTGATCCCTAGTATCCACTATGTTCTGAGATTGATGTTGCTATGACTTTCCTATGCTTAATGCTTGTCACTAGGGCCCGAGTGCCATGATTTCAGATCTGAACCTATTATGTTTTCATGAATATATTTGTGTTCTTGATCCTATCTTGCAAGTTGTAGACACCTATTATGTGTTATGATCCGCATACCCCAAGGTGACAATAATTGGGATTCTTTCCGGTGATTACCGTAGTTTGAGGAGTTCATGTATTCACTAAGTGATAATGCTTTGGTCCGGTTCTCTATTAAAAGGAGGCCTTAATATCCCTTAGTTTCCATTAGGACCCCGCTGCCACGGGAGGGTAGGACAAAAGATGTCATGCAAGTTCTTTTCCATAAGCATGTATGACTATATTCAGAATACATGCCTACATTATATTGATAATTGGAGCTAGTTCTGTGTCACCCTAGGTTATAACTGTTGCATGATGAATGCCATCCGACATAATTATCCATCACTGATCCGTTGCCTACGAGCTTTTCACATATTGATCTTTGCTAAGTTACTTTGCCATTGCTACTATTACAACCACTACAAAACTGCTACTGTTACTTTTTTCACCATTACCGCTACTTCCATACTACTTTGCTACTAAAAACTTTGCTGCAGATATTAAGTCTTTCAGGTGTGGTTGAATTTACAACTCATCTGCTAATACTCGGGAATATTCTTTGGCTCCCCTTGTGTCGAATCAATAAATTTGGGTTGAATACTCTACCCTCGAAAGCTGTTGCGATCCCCTATAGTTGTGGGTTATCATCCACTATTTTTGAGATTGATGTTGATATGACTTTGCTATGATTAATGCTTGTCACTAGGGCCCGAGTGCCATGATTTTAGATCTGAACCTTTTATGTTTTCATGAATATATTTGTGTTCTTGATCCTATCTTGCAACTTATATGCACCTATTATGTGTTATGATCCGCATACCCCAAGGTGACAATAATTGGGATTATTTCTAGTGATTACCGTAGTTTGAGGAGTTCATGTATTCACTATCTGTTAATGCTTTGTTCTAGTTCTCTATTAAAAGGAGGCCTTAATAGTTAATATCCCTTAGTTTCCTTATTAACCCCGGTGCCACAGGAGGGTAGGACAAAAGATGTCATGCAAGTTCTTATCGCAAGCATGTATGACTATATGCGGAATACATGCCCACATTACATTGATGAATTGGAGCTAGTTCTGTGTCACCTAGGTTATAACTTTTACATGATGAATGTTATCCAACATAATTATCCATCACCGATCCAATGCCTACAAGCTTTTCACATATTGATATTTGCTAAGTTACTACTACTGATGTTGCTGTTACAATTGCTACAAAACTGCTACTGTTACCGTTACCGTTACTGTTGCTACTGGTACTATCGCTATCAAACTATCATACTACTGTGCTACTGAGCACTCTGCTGCAGATATTTAGTTCTCCAGGTGTGGTTGAATTGACAACTCAATTGCTAATACTTGCAAATATTCTTTGGCTCCCCTTGTGCCGAATCAATAAATTTGGGTTGAATACTCTACCCTCAAAAACTGTTGCGACCCCCTATACTTGTGGGTTATCAAGACCCATTTCTGGTGCCGTTGCCGAGGAGCATAGCTCTATTTGCTGAGTCACTTGGGATTTATATCTATTGATCACTATGAAGAATCTTAAGGATGATAGAACCAATATCGTTCCCTCTAGGACGAGGGGAGGTAAGGAACTGTTATCTAGCTCTGCACTTGATTGACCTTCTGTTTTGAGTAAGCTTGCGACACCACCATGTAACACCACAATAGTTAGGATACAACGATCTTCCCCTAATATGCCATGTCATCATATTTGTCATAATTAAAATGCAATTAAATAATTGATCCAACACTCAAATTTGAATTTTAAATGCAAGATCATAAATTATCTCACCTAACACTAAAGTAAAATTGTCCATATTACTGCTAATAATCTACTGAGCAAAATTCATGTTGAACCCAACATTATTTGGAACACCAAAACTGCCTCTAGCTATTTTTGAAATGACCCAGCAACACCTACCTATCACATTTAAATTCAAACCAAAAATCAAACGAATTCAAATAGAACCAAAACTTTTTTTGCCACCCTAAGATATTGTGTTAGATTTATGTGCAAAGTTTCATTCAAAGCAAAAATGGTTTGGTGGCCCAACTTAATTCAAAACAGTGGCAGAAAATACAAAATGGAAAAGAAAAAGAAAAATGTAAAACAAAAACTGTGCACTTGGCCTGCTCGCTACAGGAGCCGGCCCAGCCCAACCGGGTCATCTCCCTACTCGCTACAGGAGCAGAGGGGGATCGTGGCGGGCATCCATGCCATGGTCGCGCCCTGGGTGACGTGTCGGTGATCCCATGCCCCTGGGAGGATAAGAGCATCGCCCCCGAGCCCCAGGAGAAACTCTAGGCCATTCCCCCATCCCCTAGCCGATATTCTTCACCCCGTGCATGCACCCGGGGAGCGATGTCGCTGTTCACCGCACCCATCAACCTCATCGCGCCACTTCGCCGTGTCTAGAAGCTCAGCAGTCGTCGTCTTCATCATCTACGCTGCTGGATCGAGGCTGGGATGCTGCGACACCCTCGCCCACGACATTTTCCTCCGCCACAATCGGCGGGGCGCCGTCGCGTGATTCGCCGGCTCCTGTGCTACCTCGAGCCTGCTGAACACATCCCCCGACTCCCTGTGAGCTCCCCGTCGAACCCCTCTCTTCCCCACGCGTCTCCATCCCCGTGTCTCGCCATGCCACCGTCGCCGTTGCTTCTACCCGCGTGATACGTCTCCAACGTATCTATAATTTTTGCTTGTTCCATGCTGTTATATTATCATTCTTGGATGTTTTACAATCATTTTATAGCAACTTTATATCATTTTTTGGGACTAACCTATTGACAAAGTGCCCAGTGCCAGTTGCTATTTTTTGCTTGCTTTTTACTTCGCAGAATATCAGTACCAAACGGAGTCCAAACGCAGCGAAACTTTTTGGAGAATTTTTTTGGACCGGAAGACACAAGATGGGCCAAAGAAGTACCAGAGGGGAGGCCCGAGGGGAGCACAACCCCCCAGGGCGCGCCCAGGAGCCCAGACACGCCCTGGTGGGTTGTGCCCACCTCGGTGGCCCCCCGCACCGCCTCTTCGCCCTATAAATACCCAAATAGTCCAAAAACCCTAGGGGAGGCGACGAAACACAATTCCAGCTGCGCAAGTTCCAGAACCACGAGATCCAATCTAGACACCATCATGGAGGGGTTCACCATCCTCATTGGTGCCTCTCCGATGATGCGTGAGTAGTTCATTGTAGACCTACGGGTCCGTAGGCAGTAGCTAGATGGCTTCTTCTCTCTTTTTGATTCTCAATACAATGGTCTCTTGGAGATCTATTTGATGTAACTCTTTTTTGCGGTGTGTTTGTTGGGATCCGATGAACTTTGAGTTTACAATCAGATCTTTATCCATGAATATTATTTGAGTCTTCTTTTGATCTCTTATATGCATGATTACTTATAGCCTCGTATTTCTTCTTTGAATCTTTGGTCTAGTTAGGCCAACTAGATCGGTTTTTCTTGCCATGGGAAGAGGTGCTTTGTGATGGGTTCGATCGTGCGATGTTCTTTCCTAGTGACAGAAGGGGCAGCAAGACACGCATGTATCGTTGCTATTAAGGATAACAAAATGGGGGCTATTCCTACATGAATAGATCTCGTCTACATCATGTCATCGTTCTTATTGCATTACTCCGTTTTTCCATGAACTTAATACACTAGATGCATGCTGGATAGCGGTCGATGTGTGGAGTAATAGTAGTAGATGTAGGCAGGAGTCGGTCTACTTTCATGAAGATCATTGGACAAAATAAACTTGATTCTTTGTAAAAGTTTTGAGATATGATGATAGTGATATGTGAGTCATGTTGGTGAGCAATTATGCTTTAGTAAGAATATTGGTGTTAAGGTTTGTGATTCCCTATGCAAGCATGAAAGTCAATAGTTGTGCAATGAAATTACATCCTACTTGTGGTGCATTATTCGGTGATAGTTATGCTTAATGCTCGCTTATGTGATTTTTCATTTCTCGGTTGGTTGCTTCTCAATCTTTTTGCTAGCCTCCACTTGTACTAAGTAGAAATACTACTTGTGCGTCCAACATCTTTACACCCAGTTTTGCCATATGAGTACACCATACCTACCTATATGCGGTATTTCTATGTTGTTCTAAGCAAATTTATATGTGCCATCTCTAATTTTCAAAATAAATTTCCTTTTTGTGTGCCCGTACCGCTCATGAAGCGGCAGGGGGTGGCCAATATTTTCCTTGCTAGATGTGTTATTCTCAAGATGAGTGTTTATTCACTTGTCATTGCACGAGAGTGCAGCGGTAATAGGGATGCCCAGTCCCGAAATGAAAAAGAAATTTACTTTATGTTGTCAAATAATAAATTCCTTGAAAAGTGTTGGTATGGAGGGCACCCGTGAATATGGCTAGCCATGGATTGTGAAAGAATGGTGGAAAAAGGAATAAACTTTATTTTCTGTTTGGGAACCGCCTATGATATATCTAGCATGGAAAGTGTTGGGAATTATTCGGTCGTTTTCGTTGACGGGAAAAGTATGCCTCTAAAAAAAATCATCTCTCAATTTAATCTTTGAGTTTTGGCTCCTCTACAAATCCCTACTTCCCTCTGCGAAGGGCCTATCTATTTACTTTATGCAATTTTTATTTTTATATGAGTCTCCATCTTCTCTTATAAAGCACCAACTAAGGGGCACTATGATCGTACTTGAGCATTGGGTGTAGCTAATATGTGAGTGTGCTTCATGAATGGATCAATGATTGAGCATGATGGGCTAGGGATAACTTTCTTTAGTGTTGGTATTTTGAAAGACATGGTTGCTTGTTGATATGCTTGAGTATTGAAATCTTCATGTTAAAACTAGACTATTGTTTTGAACCATATAAAAGTCCATATGTCCAAGCTACAAAAGAAAAGAATATGTGATGAACATGTTAGGCAGCATTCCACATCAAAAATTCTGTTTTTTTCATTTACCTACTCGAGGACGAGTAGGAATTAAGGTTGGGGATGCTGATTCGTCTCTAACGTATCTATAATTTTTGCTTGTTCCATGCTGTTATATTATCATTCTTGGATATTTTACAATAATTTTATAGCAACTTTATATCATTTATTGGGACTAAACTATTGACATAGTGCCCAGTGCTAGTTGCTATTTTTTGCTTGTTTTTTTACTTCGCAGAATATTAGTACCAAACGGAGTCCAAACGCAGCGAAACTTTTTGGAGAATTTTTTTGGACCAGAAGACACAAGACGGGCCAAAGAAGTACCAGAGGGGAGCCCCGAGGGGAGCACAACCCCCCAGGGTGCGCCCTGGTGGGTTGTGCCCACCTCGGTGGCCTCCCGCACCACCTCTTCGCCCTATAAATACCCAAATATTCCAAAAACCCTAGGGAAGGCAACGAAACACAATTCCAGCCACCGCAAGTTCCAGAACCACGAGATCCAATCTAGACACCATCACGGAGGGGTTCATCATCCTCATTGGTGCCTCTCCGATAATGCATGAGTAGTTCATTGTAGACCTATGGGTCTGTAGGCAATAGCTAGATGGCTTCTTCTCTCTTTTTGACTCTCAATACAATGGTCTCTTGGAGATCTATTTGATGTAACTCTTTTTTGCGGTGTGTTTGTTGGGATCCTATGAACTTTGAGTTTATGATAAGATCTTTATCCATGAATATTATTTGAGTCTTCTTTTGATCTCTTATATGCATGATTACTTATAGCCTCATATTTCTTCTTCGAATCTTTGGTTTAGTTAGGCCAACTAGATAGATTTTTCTTTCCATGGGAACAGTTGCTTTGTTATGGGTTCGATCGTGTGGTGTTCTTTCCAAGTGAGAGAAGGGGCAGCAAGACACACATGTATCGTTGCTATTAAGGATAACAAGATGGGGGCTATTCCTACATGAATAGATCTCGTCTACATCATGTCATCGTTCTGATTGCATTACTCCATTTTTCCATGAACTTAATACACTAGATGCATGCTGGATAGCGGTCGATATTCTTCAGTATTGAAATCTTCATGTCAAAACTAGACTATTGCTTTGAATCATATAAAAGTCCAAATGTCCATGCTACAAAAGAAAAGAATATGTGATAAACATGTTAGGCAGCATTCCACATCAAAAATTCTGTTTTTATCGTTTACCTACTCAAGGACGAGTAGGAATTAAGCTTGGGGATGCTGATACGTCTCCAACGTATCTATAATTTTTGCTTGTTCCACGCTGTTATATTATCGTTCTTGGATGTTTTAGAATTATTTTATAGCAAATCTATATCATTTTTTGGGACTAACCTATTGACATAGTGCCCAGTGCCAGTTGCTATTTTTTGCTTGTTTTTTACTTCGTAGAATATCAGTACCAAACATAGTCCAAACGCAGCGAAACTTTTTGGAGAATTTTTTTGGACCAGAAGACACAATATGGGCCAAAGATGTAACAGAGGGGAGGCCCGAGGTGGACACAACCCACCAGGGCGCGCCTAGAGGCCCAGGCGCGCCCAGGGGGGTTGTGCCCCCTCGGTGGCCTCCTGCACCGCCTCTTTGCCCTATAAATACCCAAATATTCCAGAAACCCTAGGGGAGTCGACGAAAAACAATTCCAGCCGCCGCAAGTTCCAGAACCACGAGATCCACTCTAGACACCATCACGGAGGGGTTCATCATCCTCATTGGTGCCTCTTCGATGATGCGTGAGTAGTTCATCATAGACCTACGGTTCCATAGGCAGTAGCTAGATGGCTTCCTCTCTCTCTCTTTTGATTATCAATACAATGTTCTCTTGGAGATCTATTTGATGTAACTCTTTTTGCGGTGTGTTTGTTGGGATCCGATGAACTTTGAGTTTATGATCATATCTATATCCATGAATATTATTTGAGTCTTCTTTTGATCTCTTATATGCATGATTACTTATAGCCTCGTATTTCTTATTTGAATCTTTGGTCTAGTTAGGCCAACTAGATCGGTTTTTCTTACCATGGGAAGAGGTGCTTTGTTATGGGTTCGATCGTGCGATGTTCTTTCCCAGTGACAGAAGGGGCAGCAAGACACGCATGTATCATTGCTATTAAGGATAACAAGATGGGGGCTATTCCTACATGAATAGATCTCGTCTACATCATGTCATCATTCTTATTGCATTACTCCGTTTCTCCATGAACTTAATACACTAGATGCATGCTGGATAGCGGTTGATGTGTGAAGTAATAGTAGTAGATGCAGGCAGGAGTCGGTCTACTAATCTTGGACGTGATGCCTATATAATGATCATTGCCTTGGATATTGTCATAATTATTCGATCTTCTATAAATTTCCCAACAGTAATTTGTTTACCCACCGTATGCTATTTTCTTGAGAGAAGCCACTAGTGAAATCTACGGCCCCCGGGTCTATTCTTTATCATATTTTCTTTGAGATCTATTTTATTTGCTTTTATTTTTAGGTCTATTATTCCAAAAACCCAAAAATACCTTGCTGCACTTTTTTATTCTTTATTTTATTTTGCGTTTTATCGAGATCTATTTATCCAATCTACACAATTTTTATCCCATCAACTTGACAATTTCTGGCATCGTTACTCGTAGAGGGATTGACAACCCCTCCAAATTGTCGGGTTGCAAGTATTTGTTCTTTGTGTGTATGTACCATTTACATAGTGGTTCTTGGTTCTCCTACTGGATTGATACCTTGGTTTCATAACTGAGGGAAATACCTATCGTAGCTGTGCTGCATCATCCCTTCCTCAAGGGACATCACCGCGCCGTGCTCACCCTGGCCTCGCCCACCTTTGCATGGCTGCACTCACCGCATCGTGGTCATGCTACCGCAGCTGCTCGCTGCGCCCCCTGCACCACCGCCACGCCCGCCACCCCCCCCCGCGCTGCCGTTGCTGCTGCCTGATTTTGCTGCTGCCGCTCCCGCTGGCAGCCACTGCTGATGTATGCTGTTGCTGCCGCCTTTTGTGGCCGCTGCTGCTCCCGTATGCGCTCGCCGCACCTATTGCCACCCGTGGCCACGACCTGCTCCCCTTGCCGGCGCCGGCCTGCTCTCCCGCGCGCTCTGCTGCCGCCACTGCTTGGCTGCTACCCGCCCGCAGCTCGCCTCCGCCCGGTCGCTGCCCGCCGGAGCCCTCTGTCATCGTGCTTGGCCAGCGTGGCCCCACACCCGCCTCTACTATGCGCCCCTGGCCGCCCCCTGGCCAGGCACTGTGGCCGCCGACGCCCCTCTAGGAGCGTCCGTGCGCGTGCCCAGCCGGCCGGACATGGCATGTGCCGCTACCACATGGGCCCAGCTTATTTAGATTTAGGATTAATTAGGATGAACTATAGGCACTAATTTGTGGGCCCCTTTGATTAAGTAACTAGTTAAAATAATCCTAATACTAATTGTGACAATGACAGAAGGGCCCCATTGCTAATTAAACAAAAATGATTAATCTAACAAAGCCAGTGACAACGACAAGTGGGACCCCAACACTATTCACCTTTTGACCAGTCAAATTTTGACTGGGTCAACTCAGTCAATGACCCCACCTGTCAGCCTGATAAGCAACACTCTGGGTACATTCCTTGGGTACCCATAGCAATTACTGTTTTATTTTTGAATTACCAGTAATTCTAGAGAATTTCAGAAAAATGATTAAAACTTTAGAAAATCATATAAAATAATCCGCGAGTCAGATGAAAAAGATTTATATATGAAAAATGATCAGAAAAATAAGACGAATTTGAATATGTCATCCACATACCTGTCACACGCCTCTAACATAATGAACATTGACGATTTGCTACCGGATCGCTATACCGAATAATACCTGGAGCCTGGAAAATATCGCCGGATATTTCCCCTTTCTTTTAAAATGCTTAGGGATGCAATAGAGCATGTCACCCCCACATCTTGCCATGCAATTGCATCTGTGTTGTATTGTTTGCTCTGTTATTTATCGTTTCCCCCTCCGTTACTTCTTTTCCGGTAGACCCTGAGACCGCTGTTGATCTGGTGATCGACTACTCCACCGTCGAGGGTCCATATCTGTGTGTAGAGCAACCAGGCAAGCAAAACCCCCTTGATCATTCCTATATCGCCCATTTTTCTCTCTCATGCTTGCATTATATTTTGCTACTGTTGTTCGATAGCTCCTATTATGATGCATAGCCTGCTTTTGTAACCTGCTATTATTACTTTACCTGTTATCCTATATGCCAAGTATAGGTTGGTTAGTGATCCATCAGTGACCCCTCACCCTTGTCCATGTTGCCCCGCTTGTTACCGGTGACTCGATCAATGTGATCGACATGCAGAGACCGACACACTACCGACACCCCCTTAGTTGTATGACTCTGCAGAGCTACTATCGACTGTCGAGGGCGATACCTCGTATCACACTCCTGATGATATCAAGTGTGAACTCTTTGAAGGAAATATGCCCTAGAGGCAATAATAAAGTTGTTATTTATATTTCCTTATATCATGATAAATGTTTATTATTCATGCTACAATTGTATTAACCGGAAACTTGATACATGTGTGGATACATAGACAAAACACTGAGTCCCTAGTAAAGCCTCTACTAGACTAGCTCGTTAATCAAAGATGATTAAGTTTCCTAACCATAGACATGTGTTGTCATTTGATAAACGGGATCACATCATTAGGAGAATGATGTGATGGACAAGACCCATCCGTTAGCTTAGCATAATGATCGTTCAGTTTTATTGCTACTGCTTTCTTCATGTCAAATACATATTCCTTTGACTATGAGATTATGCAACTCCCGGATACCGGAGGAATACCTTGTGTGCTATCAAACATCACAACGTAACTGGGTGATTATAAATATGCTCTACAGGTATCTCCGAAGGTGTCTGTTGGGTTGGCATAGATCGAGATTAGGATTTGTCACTCTGAGTATCGGAGAGGTATCTCTGGGCCCTCTCGGTAATGCACATCATAAGAAGCCTTGCAAGCAAAGTGACTTAGTCATAGGATGATGTATTATAGAATGAGTAAAGGGACTTGCCGGTAACGAGATTGGACTAGGCATAAAGATATCGACGATCGAATCTCGGGCAAGTAACATACCGATGGACAAAGGGAATTACGTATGTTGTCATAATGGTTCGACCGATAAAGATCTTCGTAGAATATGAGGGAACCAATATGAGCATCCAGGTTCCGCTGTTGGTTATTTACCGGAGAGGTGTCTCGGTCATGTCTACATAGTTCTCGAACCCGCAGGGTCCGCACACTTAACGTTCGATGACGATTTTGTATTATATGAGTTATGTGATTTGGTGACCGAATGTTGTTCGGAGCCCCGGATGAGATCATGAACATGACGAGGAGTCTCGAAATGGTCGAGAGGTAAAGATTCATATATAGGACGATGATATTCGGACACCGGAAGTGTTCCGGGGGTACCGGGTACATATCGGGTCACCGGAAAGGGGTTCCGGGCACCCCCGGCAAAGATATGGGCCTAATGGGCCAAGAGGGGAAATGCAGCAGCCAGCAGGGGCTGCTACGCCCCCCATATGGGCCGAACCAGAGGAGGAAGGAAAGAGGGGAAGATAGAAGGAAGGGGAGGGATTCGGCCTCCCCCTTCCTTCCCTCCTCCCTCCTCCTTCCTTCCCCCTCCGGAAAATATGGTAGGGGGGGCGGGGTGAATTGGACTAGGCCCCCAAGTAGGATTCCTCCTACTTGGGGCGCCCCAAGGCTATCTCCCTCCCCCTCCCACCTATATATACATGGGGAGGGGGCGCCTAGAACACACACCAATAACGGTTAGCCGTGTGCGGCGCCCCCTTCCACAGTTTACGCCTCCGGTCATATCTTCGTAGTGCTTAGGCGAAGCCCTGCGCGGATCACTTCACCATCACCGTCACCACGCCGTCGTGCTGATGGAACACTCCCTTGACACTTTGCTGGATCAAGAGTTCGAGGGACGTCATCGAGCTGAACGTGTGCAGAACTCGGAGGTGCCGTACGTTCGGTGCTTGATCGGTCGGAACGAGAAGAAGTTCGACTACATCAACCGCGTTGTCAAACGCTTCCGCTTTTGGTCTACGAGGCTACGTAGACATACTCTCCCCCTCTCATTGCTATGCATCTCCTAGATAGATCTTGCGTGAGCGTAGGATTTTTTTAGAAATTGCATGCTACGTTCCCCAACAGTGGCATCCGAGCCAGGTCTATGCGTAGATGATATGCACGAGTAGAACACAAAGAGTTGTGGGCGGTGATCGTCATACTACTTACCACCAATGTCTTATTTTGATTCGGCTGTATTGTTGGATGAAGCGGCCCGGACCAACCTTACATGACCATGTTCATGAGACCGGTTCCACCGACAGACATGCAACTAGTTTTGCATAAAGGTGGCTGGCGGGTGTCTGTTTCTCCAACTTTAGTTGAATCGAATTTGACTGCGGCCGGTCTTTGTTGAAGGTTAAAATAGCAAACTTGATAAATCACCGTTGTGGTTTTGATGCGTAGGTAAGAACGGTTCTTGCTAGAAGCCCGTAGCAGCCACGTAAAACTTGAAACAACAAAGTAGAGGACGTCTAACTTGTTTTTGCAGGGCATGTTGTGATGTGATATGGTCAAGACATGATGTGATATACGTTGTTGTATGAGATGATCATGTTTTGTAAAAGTTATCGGCAACTGGCAGGAGCCTTATGGTTGTCGCTTTATTGTATGAAATGCAAACGCCATGTAATTGCTTTACTTTATCACTATGCGTTAGCGATAGTTGTAGAAGCAATCGTTGGCGAGACGACCACGATGCTATGATGGAGATCAAGGTGTCAAGCCGGTGACGATGGAGATCATGACGGTGCTTTGGAGATGGATATCAAAGGCACAAGATGATGATGGCCATATCATGTCACATATTTTGATTGCATGTGATGTTTATCTTTTATGCATCTTATTTTGCTTAGTATGGCGGTAGCATTATAAGATGATCGCTCACTAAATTTCAAGGTATAAGTGTTCTCCCTGAGTATGCACCATTGCGACAGTTCGTCGTGCTGAGACACCACGTGATGATCGGGTGTGATAAGCTCTACGTTCACATACAACGGGTGCAAGACAGTTTTGCACATGCGGAATACTCGGGTTAAACTTGACGAGCCTAGCATGTACAGACATGGCCTCGGAACACTGGAGACCAAAAGGTCGAACGTGAGTCATATAGTAGATATGATCAACATAGAGATGTTCACCATTGAAGACTACTCCATCTCACGTGATGATCAGACATGGTTTAGTTGATATGGATCACGTGATCATTTAGATGACTCGAGGGATGTCTATCTAAGTGGGAGTTCTTAAGTAATATGATTAATTAAACTTAATTTATCATGAAATTAGTCTTGATAGTTTTTGCATATCTATGTTGTAGATCAATGGCCCGTGCTACCGTTCCCTTGAATTTTAATGCGTTCCTAGAGAAAGCTAAGTTGAAAGATGATGGTAGCAACTACATGGACTGGGTCCGTAACTTGAGGATTATCCTCATTGCTGCACAGAAGAATTATGTCCTTGATGCACTGCTAGGTGAAAGGCCTGCTGTAGGAGCAGATGCTGATGTTATGAACGTCTGGCAAGCTCGATCTGATGACTACTCGATAGTTCAGTGTGCCATGCTTTACGGCTTAGAATCGGGTCTTCAAAGACGTTTTGAACATCATGGACCATATGAGATGTTCCAGGAATTGAAGTTAATATTTCAAGCAAATGCCCGAGTTGAGAGATATGAAGTCTCCAACAAGTTCTATAGCTGTAAGATGGAGGAGAATAGCTCTGTCAGTGAACACATACTCAAAATGTCTGGGTATCATAATCACTTGACTCAGCTGGGAGTTAATCTTCCAGATGATAGTGTTGTTGACAGAGTTCTCCAATCACTGCCACCAAGCTATAAAGGCTTCGTGATGAACTATAATATGCAAGGGATGGAGAAAATAATTCCCGAGCTCTTCGCGATGCTCAAAGCTGCGGAGGTAGAAATCAAGAAGGAGCATCAAGTGTTGATGGTTAACAAGACCACTAGTTTCAAGAAAAAGGGCAAAGGAAAGAAAGGGAACTTCAAGAAGAATGCCAAGCAAGTTGCCACTCCCGGGAAGAAGCCCAAGTCTGGACCTAAGCCTGAAACTGAGTGCTTCTACTGCAAAGGGACTGGTCACTGGAAGCGGAACTGCCCCAAGTATTTGGCGGATAAGAAGGATGGCAAAGTGAACAAAGGTATATTTGATATACATGTTATTGATGTGTACCTTACTAATGCTCGTAGTAGTGCCTGGGTATTTGATACCGGTTCAGTTGCTCATATTTGTAACTCAAAACAGGGGCTGTGGATTAAACGAAGATTGGCTAAGGATGAGGTGACGATGTGCGTCGGGAATGGTTCCAAGGTCGATGTGATCGCCGTCGGCACGCTACCTCTACATCTACCTTCGGGATTAGTTTTAGACCTGAATAATTGTTATTTGGTGCCAGCGTTGAGCATGAACATTATATTTGGATCTTGTTTAATGCGAGACGGTTATTCATTTAAATCAGAGAATAATGGTTGTTCTATTTATATGAGTAATATCTTTTATGGTCATGCACCCTTGAAGAGTGGTCTATTTTTGTTGAATCTCGATCGTGGTGATACACATATTCATAATATTGATGCCAAAAGATGCAAAGTTGATAATGATAGTGCAACATATTTGTGGCACTGCCGTTTAGGTCATATTGGTGTAAAGCGCATGAAGAAACTCCATGCGGATGGACTTTTGGAATCACTTGATTATGAATCATTTGATGCTTGCGAACCATGCCTCATGGGCAAGATGACTAAAACTCCGATCTCTGAAACAATGGAGCGAGCCACTGACTTATTGGAAATAATACATACCGATGTATGCGGTCCGATGAGTGTTGAGGCTCGCGGCGGGTGTCGTTATTTTCTGACCTTCACAGATGATTTGAGCAGATATGGGTATATCTACTTGATGAAACACAAGTCTGAAACATTTGAAAAGTTCAAAGAATTTCAGAGTGAAGTGGAGAATCATCGTAACAAGAAAATAAAGTTTCTACGATCTGATCGCGGAGGCGAATATTTGAGTTACGAGTTTGGCCTTCATTTAAAACAATGTGGAATAGTTTCACAACTCACGCCACCTGGAACACCACAACGTAATGGTGTGTCCGAATGTCATAACCGTACTTTATTAGATATGGTGCGATCTATGATGTCTCTTACTGATTTATGACTATCCTTTTGGGGTTATGCATTAGAAACAGCTGCATTCACGTTAAATAGGGCACCATCTAAATCCGTTGAGACGACACCGTATGAACTGTGGTTTGGCAAGAAACCTAAGCTGTCGTTTCTTAAAGTTTGGGGTTGCGATGCTTATGTGAAAAAGCTTCAACCTGATAAGCTCGAACCCAAATCGGAGAAGTGCGTCTTCATAGGATACCCAAAAGAAACTATTGGGTACACCTTCTATCATAGATCCAAAGGCAAGATCTTTGTTGCTAAGAATGGATCCTTTCTAGAGAAGGAGTTTCTCTCGAAAGAAGTGAGTGGGAGGAAAGTAGAACTTGATGAGGTAATTGTACCTTCTCTCAATTTGGAAAGTAGCTCATCAAAGAAGTCTGTTCCCGTGATGCCTACGCCAACTAGAGAGGAAGCTAATGATGATGATCATGAAGCTTCAGATCAAGTTACTACCAAACCTCGTAGGTTAACCAGAGCACGTTCCGCACCAGAGTGGTACGGTAATCCTGTTCTGGAAGTCATGTTACTAGACCATGACAAACCTACGAACTATGAAGAAGCAATGATAAGCCCAGATTCTGATAAATGGCTTGAGGCCATGAAATCTGAGATAGGATCCATGTATGAGAACAAAGTATGGACTTTGGTTGACTTGCCCGATGATCGGCGAGCCATAGAAAATAAATGGATCTTCAAGAAGAAGACTGACGCTGATGGTAATGTTACTTTCTACAAAGCTCGACTTGTCACGAAAGGTTTTTGACAAGTTCAAGGAGTTGACTACAATGAGACTTTCTCACCCGTAGCGATGCTTAAGTTTGTCCGAATCATGTTAGCAATTGCCGCATTTTATGATTATGAAATCTGGCAAATGGACGTCAAAACTATATTCCTTAATGGATTTCTTAAAGAAGAGTTGTACATGATGCAACCAGAAGGTTTTGTCGATCCTAAAGGTGCTAACAAAGTGTGCAAGCTCCAGCGGTCCATTTATGGACTGGTGCAAGCATCTCGTAGTTGGAATATACACTTTGATGAGGTGATCAAAGCATATGGTTTTATACAGACTTTTGGAGAAGCCTGTATTTTCAAGAAAGTGAGTGGGAGCTCTGTAGCATTTCTAATATTATATGTGGATGACATATTGTTGATTGGAAATGATATAGAATTTCTGGATAGCCTAAAAGGATACTTGAATAAAAGTTTTTCAATGAAAGACCTCGGTGAAGCTGCTTATATATTGGGCATCAAGATCTATAGAGATAGATCAAGACGCTTAATTGGACTTTCACAAAGCACATACCTTGATAAAGTTTTGAAGAAGTTCAAAATGGATCAATCAAAGAAAGGGTTTTTGCCTGTGTTACAAGGTGTGAAGTTGAGTCAGACTCAATGCCCAACCACTGCAGAAAATAGAGAGAAAATGAAAGTCATTCCCTATGCCTCAGCCATAGGTTCTATCATGTATGCTATGCTGTGTACCAGACCTGATGTGTGCCTTGCTATAAGTCTAGCAGGGAGGTACCAAAGTAATCCAGGAGTGGATCACTGGACAGCGGGAAAGAACATCCTGAAGTACCTGAAAAGGACTAAGGATATGTTTCTTGTTTATGGAGATGACAAAGAGCTTGTCGTAAATGGTTACGTCGATGCTAGCTTTGACACTGATCTAGATGACTCTAAGTCACAAACCGGATACGTATTTATATTGAATGGTGGAGCTGTCAGTTGGTGCAGTTCCAAGCAAAGCGTCATGGCGGGATCTACGTGTGAAGCGGAGTACATAGCTGCTTCGGAAGCAGCGAATGAAGGAGTCTGGATGAAGGAGTTCATATCCGATCTAGGTGTAATACCTAGTGCATCGGGTCCAATGAAAATCTTTTGTGACAATACTAGAGCAATTGCCTTGGCGAAGGAACCCAGATTTCACAAAAGAACCAAACACATCAAGAGACACTTCAACTCCATCCGTGATCAAGTCAAGGAGGGAGACATAGAGATTTGCAAAATACATACGGATCTGAATGTGGCAGACCCGTTGACTAAGCCTCTTCCACGAGTGTCGGTGTAGTGAGAACCAGGGTCCCACTAACCTCCGAAGATGGGCCATGACAGTGCTCAGCAACGCCCGACAATCATTTCGCTGGCAAGCACTACTACCACGCTGGGGGCGTCTCTCCCGCGCGAGGATCAAGGCTCAAGCCACCAAGTAGAAGATTCCCCAGAAAGGTCTCCCTTGCCGGGCAGGCGAGCCTGGCGGGGTCGAGACCATGCCTGGGACCAAGTCCAAGCTACTTCAGCAGGATCTCCGGGGCCGCCAAGCCAGACCCCGGCAAGTTCCGTCCCGACGGGGGCTCCTGTCGGTGTACTAAAGTTTGGGTCCTTTAGTACCCCATACTTGTGCACGGACGGTTGTAGCCATACCAGTGGCAAGGCCTGACAGGGACAGCTGGCAGCAGAGACAAGGCCACCAAGGAGGCCTTCAAGCCTACAATCAGAAGACGACAGACTAAAGGCAAGGCCCTGTCAAGACCCTTGCCGGGGACGCTTGCGAAGCCCCGGCAAGATCCTTGCCGGAGACGCTTGCGAAGCCCCGACAAGATTCTTGCCGGAGACACTTGCGAGGCCCCGACAAGACCTTTGCTAGGGACGCCTGCGATGGCTCACACCAGGCGGAGGTTCTACCACCTTCCCACCGCTCCAGCGCGACGACCAGCATGCCTGCCTGGCCTTGCATGCCTCGTCACCCTGGGTGCGTGTCAAGACGGAGTGAGGCGGCGATGGATGGGATGGGCTCTATTTCCGTCCCCGATAAAGTTAGAGGGCACGTAAGCAGCGCATTTAATGCACTGGTCCTAAGACGCCAGAGATAAGCACGTGCACTGTAGCACTTTACACCTCCTGTATGCCTGTACGCCACTGTGGTAGCCCCTTGGTATAAAAGGAGGCCCAAGGGGATACAGGGAGGGACTACTTTTGGACTTTCCGGCCCAGTTTGCATGCGTAGCAGCTAGCCGAAGCTCAAGAACACTGAATATACACTCAAAGCAGGACTAGGGTTTCACGCTTCTCAGCGGCCCGAACCTGGGTAAAAATCCCTCGTGTTGATCATTAGATCTGCTCTTCGTGCACCCCTCCTCCCTGCCAAACCATAGAAGGGATCCACTCGATCCCATAGGTGTCATTTTCCCCGACATCTTTGGCGCGCCAGGTAGGGGGAGAGGTTGTGCGAACCTGATCTAGCAGTTAGCGCGTCAGTTTCTTCAACATCTTTGTCATCATGCTTCCCAAGAGGAAGAGTTTCACGGCGATTGGTTCGTCCGCAGTCGATCTGCCCGTGCCAACACGGACGGGCGACGGGGTGGACGCAGATGGAGGAGGTGGAGGTCACGAGCTCCCATGGTGTTCGGGCGATCGAAGCCAGGCGAGCGGTGTCATCCGTAGACGCGACGACGACCGGCGCGCCACACTTCAGGAAAAAGCTAAGTTCTAAAACTTTAATGCTTTTTGCTGATTTAATTTCATCCTTGATGATGTTCTTTGCACATAACCCGTGCGCAAAGGAGCACTCTGGAGACATTCTGCGCTCCGGGTTGTTCGGGTCCGCCTAGCAACACCTGTGCAGCCACTTTTGTTCTTGGAGTGTGAAGCTCTCGAGGAGGCGGCGTCCTCGATAGGCTGCTAACTAGGATCCGTTCCTAAGTGCCATTGACTAGGACGTGCGCGATCGAGATGCATTCCGGCAAGCGTAGAGAACAACTGTGCAAAAACAAAATCATCCAGAGCTCTCCTCCTCAAGATTTCCATTTACATATAGCTTGTCTGTTAAGGAGCGGTCGAAGGGTATGATTGTGCTCACGGTTAATACTGGTCTGCCCAGGAACGCTGTTTGTAGCTGCGCTTACTCTGAGATTGTGAAGCTTGTCGGGAAGGCGGTGTTCTCTTTAGGCTGCTAACTAGGATCTGTTCCTAAGCGCCATTGTCTAGAACATGCGCACCCATGGGCATTCCGGCAACATAAAGCGTACAATATGTAAAAGAGAGATGCCTGAGGAGGAAAGTTATAAATAAAGTTATGCACAAGCTAAAATGCATTTAAGATGCTAATTAACTTGTCATATTTAAACGCAGTTGTGGCCCAGGGGCTGACAGCGCCCTCAGGACCAATCTTCTCGGCGTCGAGAACGACGAGGTTCTTTGCCATTAGCCTTCCCGGTAACAACCTGGCCAGAAGCCGGTGTCAAGAACGACAAGGTTCTTCGCCATTAGCCTTCCCAGCAACAATCTTGCCGGAAGCCGGTGTCAAGAACGATGAAGTTCTCCGCCATAAGCCTTCCTGGCAACACCTTGCCGGAAGCCAGCGTCGAGAACGACGAAGTTCCCCGCCATAAGTCTTCCAGGCAACAATCTTGCCGGAGGCCAGTGTCGGGAGCTTCAGAGTTCTCCACTGAAGTCAGTCATTGAGAACGTCAAAGTTCTTTGCTGAAGATAAAAGCATTCCCGGCAACAAGCTTGCTGGAAGCCGGCGTCAAGAACGACGAAGTTCTCCACCATAAGCCTCCCTGGCAACAATCTTGCCGGAAGCCAGTGTCGAGAGCTTCAGAGTTCTCCACCGAAATCAGGCATCAAGAACGTCAAAGTTCTTCGCTGAAATCATGAGACTTCTCGGCAACAATCTTGCCGGAAGCAAGAAAGAAGACAAAACCACATTCTAGCATTAAGATCTGTAGAGTTCTCTGCCAGAAAATTTCCATGGAAGCAGGCTCGGGGGCTGGCCGGCGCCTTTGAAAGCAGCTTCTTTGGGAATCGTGGTTATCACTGTCATGACTCATGCAAAACTTGGCCCCAGCTCTAGCGTCGAGTTCTTAGAAATCTCCGCTGAAGCTGGGCCCGGGGGCTACTATCGGTGTAGTGAGAACCAGGGTCCCACTAACCTCCAAAGATGGGCCATGATAGTGCTCAGCAACGCCCGGCAATCATTTCACCGGTAAGCACTACTACCGAGCGCGGGGCGTCTCTCCCGCGCGAGGATCAAGGCTCAAGCCACCAAGTAGAAGATTCCCCAGAAAGGTCTCCCTTGCCGGGCAGGCGAGCCTCGCGGGGTCGAGACCACGCCTGGGACCAAGTCCAAGCTACTTCAGCAGGGTCTCCGGGGCCGCCAAGCCAGACCCCGTCAAGTTCCGTTCCGATGGGGGCTCCTGTCGGTGTACTAAAGTTTGGGTCCTTTAGTACCCCATACTTGAGCACGGACGGTTGCAGCCATACCAGCGGCAAGGCCTGACGGGGACAGCTGGCAGCAGAGACAAGGCCACCAAGGAGGCCTTCAAGCCTATGATCATAAGACGACAGACTAAAGGCAAGGCCCCGTCATGACCCTTGCTGGGGACGCTTGTGAAGCCTCGACAAGATCCTTGCCGAAGACGCTTGCGAAGACCTTTGCCGGGGATGCCTGCGATGGCTCGCACCAGGCGGAGGTTCTACCACCTTCCCACCGCTCCAGCGAGGCGACCAGCATGCCTGGCTGGCCTTGCATGCCTCATCACCCTGGGTGCGTGTCAAGACGGAGTGAGGCGGTGACGGATGGGACGGGCTCTATTTCCGTCCCCGATAAAGTTAGAGGGCACGTAAGCAGCGCATTTAATGCACTGGTCCTAAGACGCCAGAGATAAGCACGTGCCTGTAGCACTTTACACCTCCTGTATGCATGTATGCCACTATGGTAGCCCCTTGGTATAAAAGGAGGCCCAAGGCGATACAGGGAGGGACTACTTTTGGACTTTCCGGCCCAGTTTGCATGCGTAGCAGCTAGTCGAAGCTCAAGAACACTGAATATACACTCAAAGCAGGACTAGGGTTTTACGCTTCTCAGTGGCCCGAACCTGGGTAAAAATCCCTCGTGTTGATCGTTAGATCTGCTCTTCGTGCACCCCTCCTCCCTGCCAAACCGTAGAAGGGATCCACTCGATCCCATAGGTGTCGTTTTCCCCGACAACGAGCAAAACATGATCAGCACCAAGACTCCATGGGTGTTAGAATCTTTACAATGTAATCTAGATTATTGACTCTAGTGCAAGTGGGAGACTGAAGGAAATATTCCCTAGAGGCAATAATAAAGTTGTTATTTATATTTCCTTATATCATGATAAATGTTTATTATTCATGCTAGAATTGTATTAACCGAAAACTTGATACATGTGTGGATACATAGACAAAACACTGAGTCCCTAGTAAAGCCTCTACTAGACTAGCTCGTTAATCAAAGATGGTTAAGTTTCCTAACCATAGACATGTGTTGTCATTTGATAAATGGGATCACATCATTAGGAGAATGATGTGATGGACAAGACACATCCATTAGCTTAGCATAATGATCATTCAGTTTTATTGCTATTGCTTTCTTCATGTCAAATACATATTCCTTTGACTATGAGATTATGCAACTCCCGGATACCGGAGGAATACCTCGTGTGCTATCAAACGTCACAACATAACTGGGTGATTATAAAGATGCTCTATAGGTATCTCCAAAGGTGTCTGATGGGTTGGCATAGATTGAGATTAGGATTTGTCACTCCGAGTATCGGAGAGGTATCTCTGGGCCCTCTCAGTTATGCACATCATAAGATGCCTTGCAAGCAAAGTGACTTAGTCATAGGATGATGTATTACGGAGCAAGTAAAGAGACTTGCCGGTAACGAGATTGAACTAGGTATAAAGATACCGACGATCAAATCTCGGGCAAGTAACATACCGATGGACAAAGGGAATTACATATGTTGTCATAACGGTTCGACCGATAAAGATCTTCATAGAATATGTGGGAACCAATATGAGCATCCAGGTTCCGCTGTTGGTTATTGACCGGAGAGGTGTCTCGGTCATGTCTACATAGTTCTCGAACCCGTAGGGTCCGCACGCTTAACGTTCGATGACGATTTTGTATTATATGAGTTATGTGATTTGGTGACCGAATGTTGTTCGGAGTCCCGGATGAGATCACGGACATGACGAGGAGTCTCGAAATGGTCGAGAGGTAAATATTCATATATAGGATGATGATATTCGGACACCGAAAGTGTTCCGGGGGTACCAGGTACATATCGGGTCACCGGAAAGGGGTTCCGGGCACCCCCGGCAAAGATATGGGCCTAATGGGCCAAGAGGGGAAATGCAGCAGCCAGCAGGGGCTGCTACGCCCCCCATATGGACCGAACCAGAGGAGGAAGGAAAGAGGGGAAGAGGGAAGGAAGGGGAGGGATTCGGCCTCCCCCTTCCTTCCCTCCTCCCTCCTCCTTCCTTCCCCCTCCGGAAAATATGGTAAGGGGGGGGGTCGAATTGGACTAGGCCCCCAAGTAGGATTCCTCCTACTTGGGGCGACCCACGGCTATCTCCCTCCCCCTCGCACCTATATATACATGGGGAGGGGGCGCCTAGAACACACACCAATAACTGTTAGCCGTGTGCGGCGCCCCCCTCCATAGTTTACGCCTCCGGTCATATCTTCGTAGTGCTTAGGCGAAGCCCTGCGCGGATCACTTCACCATCACCGTCACCACGCCATCGTGTTGATGGAAATCTCCCTCAACACTTCGCTGGATCAAGAGTTCGAGGGACGTCATCGAGCTAAACGTGTGCAGAACTCGGAGGTGCCGTACGTTCGGTGCTTGATCGGTCGGAACGAGAAGAAGTTCGACTACATCAACCGCGTTGTCAAACACTTCCACTTTTGGTCTACGAGGGTACGTAGACATACTCTCCCCCTCTCGTTGCTATGCATCTCCTAGATAGATCTTGCGTGAGCGTAGGAATTTTTTTGAAATTGCATGCTACGTTCCCCAACACTCTTCAAGGGTGATTCCTCTAAGGTCACCTTGACAGTTACATCAAGTAGAAATCCATCGAGGGTGATTCCTCAGATTCCCCTTGATTTTATGGACACACGGATACCTAGACTTACCTTAGTCCCTTGTTGAAGTCGGGTTGACCCCGAGGGGTGCCCGCGAGAGTTACTGAAGTCGGGTTGACCGTGAGGGTACACGCGAGATAATGACGCGGTACGGCCGGGCAGGCAGACCGCCCTAGAGAGGGATGGGCCTGACCCTTGCCGTAAGTCCGCGAGACGGGGCGACAGGATCACCGATCATCTCCGCACGCTTCCAAGACACTAACGGGTTTGGATATGTGATCTGAGTAGGCCTCTGGCCTTTTCGCACTAACCACCATGCGGGAATAAGTATGGGCACTCGGGGTTGTACGATTCTCCTGAAAGCTCTACAGACATCACAGTTGAGCGGCACGCGCCCGGGTGGTCCGCGTAAGCACCTGCTTTGTATAAAGAGGTAGCTAGGACTGATCCCGGCCATCCTCGCAATGTGCAGGAGTGCAAAGGACGATTGTCTCATGACCCTTTTGCACTTAGGATTTAGACCGGCGTGCTAACCTCTCTGTTGAGCCTAGGTAGGACTACGATCTGTCGATCAGCCGAGGCCGGGCATGACCCGTTAAAGTGTGTCCGCCCGTAGTTAATCAAGCGTGTTGGGTAAGTTGAGCATTCCTGCAGGGAAGTATATTTATTCGAATACCCGTGTCCACGGTAACGGATGCTCGAAGTTGTGTCCCAATCTACTATAACTAGAACTAGATACTTGTGACATTAAATGGATATGATGGCTCTGGGATCGCTTCCTCGTGGGGTAGACAAGGAAGGATCTCTGGGCGTTACTATAATATACTTGTTACTTTATGATATGCTAATCTGCACTCTTCTAATGCTGCAAGACGCTACAAGATGCTAGTCTTTGATAGGCTAGGCCTTCCCTTCTATTCTGGCATTTCTGCAGTATAGTACAAAGATATAGCCCCATTCCTTTGATACCGACGCATACTTAGTATAGATCTGATGTAAATCTTGCGAGTACTTTGGATGAGTACTCATAGTTGCTTTGCTACCTTTTCCCCCTCTAGCCGATCGCTGCGATCAGATGATGGAGCCCAGGAGCCAGCTGACCCCGTCGATGACTACTACTACACCACCGGAGCCTACTACTACGTGGAGACCAACGGCCAGGAGTAGATAGGAGGCTCCTGATACGTCTCCAAGGTATCTATAATTTTTTATTGTTCCATGCTATTATATTATCAATCTTGGATGTTTTATATACATTTACAAGCAACTTTATATCATTTTTGGGACTAACCTATTAACTTAGTGCCCAGTGCCAGTTGCTGTTTTTTGCTCATTTTTTTACTTTGCAGAATATCAGTACCAAATAAAGTCCAAATGCCACGCAACTTTTTGGAGATTTTTTTCTGGCGATAAGAGACCCTGGAAGCTTCGGGATGCCACGAGAAGATGGAGCGGTGGCCCACTAGGCACCAGGGCGCACCAGGGGCCTTTGGCGCGCCCTGGTGGGTAGTGGGTCCATGAGTCTCTGTTTGACCTACCTCCACCTCTATAAATACCCTAAAATTAGAAAACCTACACGGGTGTCCACGAAATACTTTTCCCGCTGCCGCAAGTTCCAGAACCACGAGATCCCATCTGGAGGCCTTTTCCGGCACTCTGCCGGAGGTGGCAACGATCATGGAGGGGTTCTTCATCATCCTTGATGCCCCTCCGATGATGCGTGAGTAGTTTACCACGGACCTATGGGTCCATAGTTAGTAGCTAGATGGCCTCTTCTCTCTTTTTGATCTTCAATACAATGTTCTCCTCGGTGTTCTTGGAGATCTATTTGATGTAATGACTTTTTGCGGTGTGTTTGTTGGGATCCGATGAATTGTGAGTTTATGATCAGATCTATCCATGAATATTATTTGGGTTTTCTCTGATCTCTTTTATGCATGATTGTTATAGCCTCGTATTTCTTCTTCGATTTATTGGTTTGGTTTGGCCAACTAGATTGATTTATCTTGCCATGGGAAGGGGTGCTTTGTGATGGGTTCGATCTTGCAGTGCTCAATCTCAGTGACAGAAAGAGACATGACATGCATGTATCATTGCTATTGAGGGTAACAAGATGGGATTTATTTCATACGTGAGTTTATTTTGTCTACATCATGTCATCTTGCTTAAGGCGTTACTCCGTTCTTTCATGAACTTAATACACTAGATGCATGCTGGATAGCGGTCGATGGTGGAGTAATAGTAGTAGATGCAGAATTGTTTTGGTCTACTTGTCTCGGACGTGATGCCTATATACATGATCATTGCCTTGGATATCGTCATAATTATTTGCTTTTCTTTCAATTGCCCAACAGTAATTTGTTTACCCACCGTATGCTATTTTCTCGAGAGTAGCCTCTAGTGAAAACTATGGCCCCGGGGTCTATTTTCTATCATATATTAAAACCAAAAATACCTTGCTGCAATTTTATTTTATTTATTTTATTTTGTATTTTTGTCAGATCTATCTATCGAATCCTATACAATCTAATCTTGCTCGTAATCGTTGAGGGATCGACAACCCCTCTACACGTTGGGTTGCAAGTATTTGTTGTTTGTGTGCAGGTGTTGTTTACATAGTGTTGCTTGGTTCTCCTACTGGATTGATAACCTTGGTTTCATAACTGAGGGAGATACTTACCTCTACTGTATTGCATCCTCCTCTCCTCTTCGAGGAAATCCCAACGCAACTCACAAGTAGCAGGAAGAATTTCTGGCGTCGTTGCCGGGGAGACATCATCAACATCTATCAAGTACTTACGCATAAACTTTCTTCTCCTTGCATTTACTTTATTTGCCATTTGCCTCTCATTTTCATCTCCCCAACTTCTATTTTTTTTTTACAAAAATACAAAAATATTTCCCGTTTGCCTTTTTTCTAGTTCGATCTTTTGTTTGCTTGTAATCTTGTTTACGTAGTCACAATATCTCAAGAAAATACAAAATTGTGTGATTTTTCTAATACTAATAATAATGATTTTATTAGTACTCCGATTGCTCCTTCCGCCGCTAGTGCAGAGTCTTATGATACTAATGCCGATTTGTTGAATCTTGTTATGAAAGAACAATTTTTCGGTAATCCTACTGAGGATGTCGCGTCCCATCTAAACAGTTTCGTAGAATTGTGTGATATGCAAAAGAAAAAGATGTGTACAATGATTTTGTGAAATTAAAATTATTCCCATTCTCTTTGCGGGATCATGCAAAAATTTGGTTTTCATCTTTGCCACGAAATAGTATTGATTCTTGGGACAAGTGCAAAGATGCTTTTATTACTAAGTATTTTCCTCCCGCAAAAATTATTTCCCTTAGAAATAAAATTATGAATTTCAAGCAACTTGAGCATGTGCATGTTGCCCAATCTTGGGAAAGGATGAAATGATGATAAGAAATTGCCCTACTCATGGTTTAAATTTGTGGATGATCATACAAAAAATTTATGCAGGATTGAATTTTGTTTCTAGAAATCTTTTAGATTCTGCCGCGGGTGGTACTTTTATGGAGATTACTTTGGGGGAAGCTACTAAATTTCTTGATAATATCATGGTAAATTATTCATAATGCCATACTGAAAGAGCACGTACTAGTAAAAAAGTTAATTCTACTGAAGAGATTAGTACTTTGAGTGACAAAGTTGATGCACTTATGAAATTGGTTGCTAGTAAAAATGCTCCTATTGATTTTAATGATGTGCCTTTGTCTACTTTGATTGAGCAAAATAGTGATCCCGTAGATGTGAATTTTGTCGCGAAACAAGTTTAATAGTAATGCTTATAGAGGTAATTTTAATCCTAGGCCGTTTCCTGGAAATTCCTCTAATAATTATGGTAATTCCTATGGAAATTCTTATAATAATAATAATAATAGGATGCCCTCTGATCTTGAGAATAATATCAAAGAATTTATTAGTGCTCAAAAAGTTTTCAATACTACGGTAGAAGAAAATTTGAGTAAAATCGATGATATGTCTAGGAGCGTTGATAGAATTATTCTTGATGTGGAAAATCTTAAGACTAAATTTTTGCCACCCAAGGTTGATATTAATGAATCAATTAAAGCTATATATGTCTCTATGGATGAAAGCAAGAAAAGAACCGCTATGCTTAGAGGTAAAAGAGATTTTTTTAGAAAGAGCGATTCCTCCCGGTTTCTTTCGTAGTAATGATGAAGAGATTAAAATGATTGGTATTTCTTCTATTGATTCCTTGTTTAGTAATGTTAAAATTGATGATAAGCGGACTAGATAAGAGTCAACTTTAGTTAGAAGGCGTCCCCATGATTCGAAGGGTGAAAATCTTGATGAAAAAATTGCTAAAAGTGGGTTTGGCGAGGTAAAAACTTTAACTAGTGATGTGCCCACTCTCTTGGATTACAAAGATTTTAATTATGATAGTTGCTCTTTGATTGAGTGTATTTCCTTGTTGCAATCCATGCTAAATTCACCCAATGCCTACAAACAAAATAAAGCTTTTACTAAACATATTGTAGAAGTAATGCTGACGGCTTTAGAAGAAAAGTTAGAAACAGAGATTTCAATTCCTAGAAAATTATATGATGAATAGGAACCCACCATTAAAGTCAAGATTAAAAATTATGAATGCAATGCTTTATGTGACTTAGGTGCTAGTGTTTCCACAATTCCGAAATCTCTATGTGATGTGCTAGGTTTTACCAATATGGATGAATGTTCTCTTAATTTGCACTTGGCGAATTCTACTATTAAAAAGCATTTGGGTAGAATTAATGATGTTCTTATTCTTGCAAATAGGAACTATGTGCCCGTTGATTTTATTGTACTTGACATTGATTGCAATCCGTCTTGTCCCATCATACTTGGTAGACCGTTCTTATGAACTATAGGTGTCGTTATTGATATGAAAGAAGGGAATATTAAATTTCAAATTCCGTTAAAGAAGGGTATGGAACACTTCCATAGAACTAGAATTAAGCCACCATATTAGTCAATCACGAGGGCCACCTATGGAATTAAAATCAAAGATGACAACACTTGAAACTATGCAATATGCCTAGCTAGGGGCGTAAAATAATAGCACTTGTTGGGAGGCAACCCAATAGTTATCTTTTAATTTTTGTTTTCCTTGCTGTTTTTCAATAAATATACAATTATGCTACTGTTATGATTGTGTATTAGTGTTTGTGCCAAGCAAAGCCTTTAGGATGGTTTGGGTGATAGTTGACTTGATTCTGTTGAAAAAACATAAACTTTTGCACCCAGTGATGTCGCTTGAACTACGTCAGTACTTCCCCAAAGAGGAAGGGATGATGTAGCACATCTACAGTAGGTATTTCCCTCAGTTATGAAACCAAGGTATCAATCCAGTAGGAGAACCAAGCAACACTATGTAAACGGTACCTGCACACAAAGAACAAATACTAGCAACCCGACGCTTATGAGGGGTTATCAATCCCTCTACGGGTAACGGCGCCAGAAATTGTCAAGTTGACGGGATAAAATTTGTGTAGATTGGATAAATAGATCTCGATAAAACATGAAATAAAATAAGTAACAAAAAAGTGCAGCAAGGTATTTTTGGGTTTTTGGAATAATAGATCTGAAAACAAAAGCGAATAAAAATAGATCTCAAAGCAATTATGATAAAGAATAGACCCGGGGGCCGTAGATTTCACTAGTGGCTTCTCTCAAGAAATAGCACATGGTGGGTAAACAAATTACTGTTGGGCAATTGATAGAAGATCGAATAATTATGACGATATCCAAGGTAATGATCAATATATAGGCATCACGTCCAAGATTAGTTGACCGACTCCTGCCTGCATCTACTACTATTACTCCACACATCGACCGCTATCCAGCATGCATCTAGTGTATTAAGTTCATGGAGAAACGGAGTAATGCAATAAGAACGATGACATGATGTAGATGAGATCTATTCATGTAGGAATAGCACCCATCTTGTTATCCTTAATAGCAACGATACATGCGTGTCTTGCTGCCCCTTCTGCCACTAGGAAAGAACACCGCACGATCGAACCCATCACAAAGCACCTCTTCCCATGGCAAGAAAAATCGATTTAGTTGGCCTAACTAAACCAAAGATTCGAAGAAGAAATACGAGGCTATAAATAATCATGCATATAAGAGATCAAAAGAAGACTCAAATAATGTTCATGGATATAGATCTGATCATAAACTCAAAGTTCATCGGATCCCAACAAACACACCGCAAAAAAGAGTTACATCAAATAGATCTCCAAGAGACCATTGTATTGAGAATCAAAAGAGAGAGAGGAAGCCATCTAGCTACTGCCTACGGACCCGTAGGTCTATGATGAACTACTCACGCATCACCGGAGAGGCACAGATGAGGATGATGAACCCCTCCGTGATGGTGTCTAGATTGGATCTCGTAGTTTTGGAACTTGCAGCTGCTAGAATTGTGTTTCGTCGACTCCCCTAGGGTTTCTGCAAAATTTGGGGACTTATAGGGTGAAGAGGCGGTGCGGGGGGCCACCGAGGGGGCACAACCCCCTGGGCGCGCCCTGGTGGGTTGCGCTCAGCTCGGGCCTCCCCTCTGGTACTTCTTTGGCCCATGTGGTGTCTTCTGGTCCAAAAAAATCTCCAAAAAGTTTCGCTGCGTTTGGACTTTGTTTGGTACTGATATTCTGTGAAGTAAAAAACAAGCAAAAAACAACAACTTGCACTGGGCACTATGTCAATAGGTTAGTCCCAAAAATGATATAAAGTTGCTATAAAATGATTGTAAAACATCCAAGAATGATAATATAACAACATGGAACAAGCAAAAATTATAAATATGTTGGAGATGTATCAGCATCCCCAAGCTTAATTCCTACTCGTCCTCGAGTAGGTAAATGATACAAACAGAATTTTAGACGTGGAATGCTGCCTAACATGTTCATCACACATTCTTTTCTGTTGTAGCATGGACATTTGGACTTTTATATGGTTCAAAGCAATAGTCTAGTTTTGACATGAAGATTTCAATACTCAAGCATATCAACAAGCAACCATGTCTTTCAAAATAGCAACACTCAAGAAAGTTATCCCTAGCCCATCATGCTCAATCATTGATCCATTCATGAAACACACTCGCATATTAGCTACATCCAATGCTCAAGTATGATCATAGTGCCCCTTAGTTGGTGCTTTATAAGAGAAGATGGCAACTCAAATAAAAATAAAAATTGAATAAAGTAAATAGATAGGCCCTTCACAGAGGGAAGTAGGGATTTGTAGAGGTGCCAGAACTCAAAGATTAAATTGAGAGATAATTTTTTTTGAGAGGCATGCTTTTCGCGTCAACGAAAATGACCGAGTAATTCCCAACACTTTTCATGCTAGATATACCATAGGCGTTTCCCAAACAGAAAATAAAGTTTATTCCTTTTTCCACCATACTTTCACATTCTACGGCTAGCCGTATCCACGGGTACCGTCCATACCAACACTTTCCAAGGAATTTATTATTTGACAACATAAAGTAAATTTCTTTTTCATTTTGGGACTGGGCATCCCTATTACCGCCATACTCTCGTGCAATGACAAGTGAATAAACACTCATCTTGAGAATAACACATCTAGCATGGAAAATATTGGCCACCCCCTGCCGCTTCATGAGCGGTACGAGCACACAAAAAGGAAATTCTTTTTGAAAATTAGAGATGGCACATACAAATTTGCTTAGAACGGCATGGAAATATCACATATAGGTAGGTATGGTGGACTCATATGACAAAACTGGGTTTAAAGATGTTGGATGCACAAGTAGTATTTCTACTTAGTACAAGTGGAGGCTAGCAAAAAGATTGAGAAGCAACCAACCAAGAAGCAAAAAATCACATAAGCGAGCATTAAGTATAACTAACACCGAATAATGCACCACAAGTAGGATATAATTTCATTGCATAACTATTGACTTTCATGCTTGCATAGGGAATCACAAACCTTAACACCAATATTCTTACTAAAGCATAATTACTCACCAACATGACTCACTTGAACTACGTCGGTATTTCCCCAAAGAGGAAGGGATGATGCAGCACAACTACGGTAGGTATTTCCCTTAGTTATGAAACTAAGGTATCAATCCAGTAGGAGAACCAAGCAACACTATGTAAACGGTACCTGCACAAAAAGAACAAATACTTGCAACCCGACGCTTATGAGGGGTTGTCAATCCCTCTACGGGTAACGGCGCCAGAAATTGTCAAGTTGACGGGATAAAATTTGTGTAGATTGGACAAATAGGTCTCGATAAAACATGAAATAAAATAAGTAACAAAAAGTGCAGCAAGGTATTTTTGGATTTTTGGAATAATAGATCTGAAAACAAAAGCGAATAAAAATAGATCTCAAAGCAAATATGATAAAGAATAGACCCGGGGGCCGTAGATTTCACTAGTGGCTTCTCTCAAGAAATAGCACACGGTGGGTAAACAAATTACTTTTGGGCAATTGATAGAAGACCAAATAATTATGACGATATCCAAGGCAATGATCAATATATAGGCATCACGTTCAAGATTAGTAGACCGACTCCTGCCTACATCTACTACTATTACTCCACACATCGACCGCTATCCAGCATGCATCTAGTGTATTAACTTCGTGGAGAAATGGAGTAATGCAATAAGAACAATGACATGATGTAGACGAGATCTATTCATGTAGGAATAGCCCCCATCTTGTTATCCTTAATAGCAATGATACATGTGTGTCTTGCTGCCCCTTCTGTCACTGGGAAAGAACATCGCACGATCGAACCCATCACAAAGCACCTCTTCCCATGGGAAGAAAAATTGATCTAGTTGGCCTAACTAAACCAAAGACTCGAAGAAGAAATACGAGGCTATAAATAAACATGCATATAAGAGATCAAAAGAAGACTCAAATAATATTCATGGATATAGATCTGATCATAAACTCAAAGTTCATCGGATCCCAACAAACACACCGCAAAAAAGAGTTACATCAAATAGATCTCCAAGAGACCATTGTATTGAGAATCAAAAGAGAGAGAGGAAGCCATCTAGCTACTACCTACGGACCCGTAGGTCTATGATGAACTACTCACGCATCATCGGAGAGGCACCAATGAGGATGATGAACCCCTCCGTGATGGTGTCTAGATTGGATCTCGTGGTTCTGGAACTTGCGGCGGCTGGAATTGTGTTTTGTCGACTCCCCTAGGGTTTCTGGAATATTTGGGGATTTATAGGGCGAAGAGGCGGTGCAGGAGGCCATCGAGGGGGGCACAACCCCTTGGACGCGCCTGGGCTCCTGGGCGGGCCCTGGTGGGTTGTGCCCACCTCGGGCCTCCCCTCTGGTACTTCTTTGGCCCATGTGGTGTCTTCTGGTCCAAAAAAATCTCCAAAAAGTTTTGCTATGTTTGGACTCCGTTTGGTACTGATATTCTACGAAGTAAAAAACAAGCAAAAAACAACAACTAGCACTGGGCACTATGTCAATAGGTTAGTCCCAAAAAATGATATAAAATTTCTATAAAATGATTGTAAAACATCCAAGAATGATAATATAACAGCATGGAACAAGCAAAAATTATAGATACGTTGGAGACGTATCACCCGGTTCTTGAATTTTGTAAATTCACAGAAACATGCTTTTGCTCTGATTTTTTTTACACAAATACAAATTGCCCACGTTGTCTTAATGTTTCAGAATTTTTGGAGTTAAAAAAGTATGGTCAAAGTTTAGATTACTACAGACTGTTCTGGTTTTGACAGATTCTGTTTTTTGTTGCATTATGTGCTTATTTTGATGAAACTATGGATTGTATCAGGGAGTATATGCCATGGTGAATACAGTAGTTATAATGCAATAATAAGATATGAATAAGTTTGCAACAATACTTAAAGTGGTGATTTGCTTTCTTATACTAACGGATCTCATGAAGGTTTTGTTAAGTTTTGTGTGATTGAAGTTTTCAAGTTTTGGGTGAGATCACGATGGATGAAGGAATAAGGAGTGACAAGAGCCTAAGCTTGGGGATTCCCGAGGCACCCCAAGGTAATATTCAAGGACTCCCAAGCAACTAAGCTTGGGGATGCCCTGGAAGGCATCCCCTCTTTCTTCTAACGATCATCGGTAATTTTACTTGGAGCTATATTTTTATTCGTCACATATCATGTGTTTTGCTTGGAGCATCTTGTATTGCATGAGTCTCTCCTTTGTTTGCTATTTAGTTTGTCACAATCATCCTTGCTTAACACACTAGTTTGTGAGAGCCACCCGCATATCATGATTTGCTAGAATACTCTATGTGCTTCACTTAATTATTTTTGAGCTAGGCAGTTGCTCTAGTACTTGACTTATATATTTTTCAGCACGGCGGTGGTTATGTTTTAAAGAAATAAACTCTCTTGCTTCACTTAGATTATTTTGAGAGTTGAATTTTTTTAAAGAAATATGCTCTCATGCTTCACTTATATTATTTTGAGAGTTGGAAAATTTCAAAGAAATATGCTCTCATGCTTCACTTATATTATTTTGAGAGTTGAAATATTTTAAAGAAATATTTATGCTCTCATGCTTCACTTAGATATTTTTGAGAGGTAAGAATAGTAATGGTAATTTGCACGAGATACGAATTTCGTCCCAAAGAGATAGATATCCACGGGGGATATAATAAAAACTTTCGTGAAGATCATTGGATATTATAAACTTGATTCCTTGCAATAGTTTTGCGATATGGAGATAGTGATATGTGAGTCATGTTGGTGAGTAATTATGCTTTAGTAAGAATATTGGTGTGAAGGTTTTTGATTCCCTATGCATGCACGTAATGTCAATATTTATGCAATGAAATTACATCCTACTTGTGGTGCATAATTCAGTGTTAATTATGTTCAATGCGCATTTATGACCACTTTTGGTTTTTGGTTGGTTGCTTCTCAATCTATTTGCTAGCCTTCACTTGTACTAAGTGGGAATACTGCTTGTGCATCCAACTCCTTAAATCCAAAGTTGTGCCAAATGAGTTCACCATACCTACCTATATGCGGTATTTCCATGCCGTTCCAAGTAAATTTGTATGTGCCAACTCTAATTTTCAAAATGAATTTCCATTTTGTGTGCCCGTACCGCTCATGAAGCGGCAGGGGGTGGCCAATATTTTTCATGCTAGGTATTTTATTCTCACGATGAGTGTTTATTCACTTGTCATTGCACGAGAGTGTAGCAGGTAATAGGGATGCCCAACCCCGAAATGAAAAAAAATACTATGATAATAAATTCCTTGGAAAGTGTTGGTATGGAAGGCACCCATGGATACGGCTAGCCATGGATTGTGAAAGAATGGTGGAAAGGAAATAAACTTTACTTTTTGTTTGGGAACCGCCTATAATTTGTCTAGCATGGAACATATTGGGAATTCTCGGTCATTTTCGTTGACAGGAAAAGCATGCCTCTCAAAATATTTTTATCTCTCAATTTAAGTTATGAGTTGTGGCACCTCTACAAATCTTTGCTTCCCTCTACGAAGGGCCTATCTATTTACTTTTATGCAATTTTTATTTTTATTGAGTCCCCATCTTCTCTTATAAAGCACCAACTAGGGAACACAATTGTCATACTTGTGTATTGGATGTACTTAATATTTGAGTGTGTGTCATGAATGGATCAATGATTGAGCATAATGGGCTAGGGATAGCTTTCTTTAGCGTTAATATTTTGAAAGACATAGTTTCTTGTTGATATGCTTGAGTATTGATGTTTTCATGTCAAATTATAGACTATTGCTTTGAATCATTCAAATCCAAATGTCCATGCTACAAAGAAAACAATATATGATGAATATGTTAGGTAGCATTCCACATCAAAAATTCTGTTTTTATCATTTACCTACTCGAGGATGAGCAGGAATTAAGCTTGGGGATGCTTGATACGTCTCCAATGTATCTATAATTTTTTATTGTTCCATGCTATTATATTATCTATCTTGGATGTTTTATATACATTTACAAGCAACTTTATATCATTTTTTGGGACTAACCTATTAACTTAGTGCCCAGTGCCAGTTGCTGTTTTTTGCTTGTTTTTTACTTTGCAAAATATTAGTACCAAACAAAGTCCAAATGCCACAAAACTTTTTGTAGTATTTTTTCTGGCGATAAGAGACCCTGGAAGCTCCGGGAGGCCACGAGAAGATGGAGCGGTGGCCCACTAGGCACTAGGGCGCGCTAGGGGCCTCTGGCATGCCCTGGTGAGTAGTGGGGCCCATGAGCCTCCGTTTGACCTACCTCCACCTCTATAAATACCCTAAAATCAGAAAACCTCCAGGGGAGTCCACGAAATACTTTTCCCGCACCACAAGTTCCAGAACCACGAGATCCAATCTAGAGGCCTTTTCCGGCATTTGCCGAAGGGGGCAACGATCACGGAGGGGTTCTTCATCATCCTTGATGCCCCTCCGATGATGCATGAGTAGTTTTCCATGGACCTATGGGTCCATATTTAGTAGCTAGATGGCTTCTTCTCTCTTTTTGATCTTCAATACAATGTTCTCCTCGGTGTTCTTGGAGATCTATTTGACGTAATGACTTTTTGCAGTGTGTTTGTTAGGATCCGATGAATTGTGAGTTTATGATCAGATCTATCCATGAATATTATTTGGGTTTTGTCTGAACTCTTTTATGCATGATTGTTATAGCCTTGTATTTCTTCTCCGATTTATTGGTTTGGTTTGGCCAACACGATTGATTTGTCTTGCCATGGGAAGGGCTGCTTTCTGATTGGTTCGATCTTGCGGTGCTCAATCTCAATGACAGAAAGAGACATGACATGCATGTATCGTTGCTATTAAGGGTAAAAAGATGGGATTTATTTCATACGTGAGTTTATCTTGTCTACATCATGTCATCTTGCTTAAGGCGTTACTCCGTTCTTTCATGAACTTAATACACTAGATGCATGTTGGATAGCGGTCGATGTGTGGAGTAATAGTAGTAGATGCAGAATCATTTTGGTCTACTTGTCTCGGACGTGATGCCTATATACATGAGCATTGCCTTGGATATCATCATAATTATTTGGTTTTCTATCAATGGCCCAACAGTAATTTGTTTACCCACCGTATGCTATTTTCTCGAGAGAAGCCTCTAGTGAAAACTATGCCCCCCCCGGGTCTATTTTCTATCATATATTAAAACCAAAAATACATTGCTGCAATTTTCTTTTATTTATTTTATTTGTCAGATCTATCTATCAAATCCTATACAATTTAATCTTGCTTGTAACCGTTGAGGGATTGACAACCCCTCTATGCGTTTGGTTGCAAGTATTTGTTTTTTGTGTGCAGGTGCTATTTACATAGTGTTGCTTGGTTCTCCTACTGGATTGATAACCTTGGTTTCACAACTAAGGGAAATACTTATCTCTACTGTACTGCATCATCCTCTCCTCTTTGAGGAAATCCCAACGCAGCTCACAAGTAGCACCTCGCCGCTCTCGACGTGGACGAACGCATGCTCCGGCAGCACGCCTGCGAACATCTCATCCTCGCAGCTCTCGACATGGACGAATGCGTGCTCTGGAGCACGTCCGCGAACATTGCATCCTCGCCGCTTAGGCACACGAGCGTGTGATCCAACAGCACGACCGCGAGCATGGCATCCTCATGGCTCACGAGGTGGATGAGCGCGTGCTCCAGGCATTACCCCAGGAGTCGGGACACGAGCACCTCGCCCCCAGCGATGAGGAGTATTGCATGGTGCCCATCGCGGTTCAGAAAAATCACGTGACTCTGCCGCGCCCTGGAGGAGTGCAAGCACCAGTGGGCGCTCGAGGAGTCCCGCGCCGATGTGCAAGTGGCGGCGGGTGTGCAAGATTATCCTTCAAGCTCTCCTCCTCCTACGAAGACGCCTCCACCGCCCCCTGCCATACGTCTTGTGCCTCGGCTCCGGCGGACCTTTGGAGTTTAGTTGTACCAAGCATTAATATTTGGATTAATCATACCTCTACCAAAATGTGAAGGATCAAGACTAATGCAAAAAACAACCTATGACTAACAGGCATGAATAGATGATGTGGCAGCATTGCATGCTAGAGAGTAACGCAAGTATATTGCAATTTATGGAATGCATGCATGAATAACTTATGTGGCATGGTTGCATGGCTAGGAAAGGCTAGAGAAAAATAAATACATAATGTGTTTATAATGCACTCGAATATATGGGAGCATGTAAAGATCTTTAGAGTGCACTTCAAATTTTTTCCAGACGCTTAGGTGCACCGGATTCCATGCCACACTACAAAATGTTAGAAAAAAATCCGCTCCAATTTTTTTAAAACCTATTATTATCTTGAAACCAGTCACACACGTCCCTCACCTCATCAAAACAGCCCGAGGAATATATTTTGAGTGAAGCATAATTTATTTTTACTGATATATGTATATCAAAACTAGAGTGTTTTATTTCAAGTTTGTGAACAAGTATTATTCTACTACTTTGGATCCATTGCAACGCACGGGCCGACACATTGGTAGTAGTAAGAAACAAATCTCGAGTTTGGCATGAGTTCGTGCATCGGTAGCACCACAAGGCTGGGTGCAGGAGTTCCGCTGGACTGAGCTTCAGCGCCTTACTACACCTGCCTTTCAGTCAATGACATGTGGACCCGATAGGTGGCTGGCCCACATGTCATGCTCAAAAGTCAGAGGGGCGGTGGGACTGAGAGGGGTCTGGCCCAGGTCGGGGGACATGGTGCCGTGGGTTCAAGCGGCGTCGTGGGAACCGCGTGTGGCTGTGGTAGAAACTTGATGGTCACCGTAGTTCAGCTGGCCCACATGTCATGCCCACAAATGCAGAGGGGTGAGGCACACGTCGGGGGACGTGGTGTCGTGGGTTGGAGCGGCGTCGTGGGAATCGCGTGTGGCAGTGGTAGAAATGTGATGGTCATTGTAGTTTAGCTTCCATGGACAAGCCGTCATGTCTACTGACACATGCATTGCATACCGATCACTCCAAGGAGTAGTAGAGAAAACTAGGCGGATAAATAGTTCATTATATTCAAGCGGACCTACGCTACTACACTTGTTTCAAAGACATGCACACCAGCGAAATAGTTCATCTATCAATATATACAGAGAGGGAGTATATTTTTTTACAAATAAGAGAGGAAATAGTTCATCCATCTATAATGCCCTGCTGCTACATCTTCTTCTTCTTCTTCTTCTTTGTCTTCATCTTCTCATTTTCTATGGGAGACGGCTTTGCTACAAGCTCTTTCAACCTTTCAGCTATCTCGCAACTCACACGGGCATCGAGGGTAACATATTTTATCTGCTCGTAGGTCAAGGGATAATTCTCCCATCCAGATGACCTTAATCCTAGCGTCTCGTCACCCTTCTCAAGATTTGTTCGAGCACAAAATTTGCTACGTCGAATAGGCATGGTGTTTGTTTATCATAACCGTCCACAGGAATTTTGGTTTGTAGGTCAGCGATGTTTTTCAAATCAAGGTTGTACGGCTCCAGTTTTTGTTTGTCCCCTTCAATGGGTGCCCCACAGAAGTATATGTCCTCCCGAGACATGAAATCGTGGAGCTCACCTTGTATGGAGGGCGCGTGTATGATGTGATACACCAAAACTTCATCTTCGAGGCACAACTGAAGGACGGCGGCACATTGGATCTTCCCAGTGGCACGCTCCATGTACTCTGCGTTGAGACTGATGACCTTCATCTCCACCTTTTCGAGGGATTTGGATACATTGTTGATCCACTCCCGAACAATCCTTGGGTGGTCGGTGACGGTGGCAGCTATGCTCGACGAGCCTTCGCTGAGGACATGTTTGACGCTAAAAAGCTGCATAGGGATCTCTTTCTCCATTTGGAACCGCTAGACCGGAGTGCTATGGCTTGGAGTATTAGGATTAGGTGGGTAGTCGAACTGGAAGAAGATGATTATTTAAAGGGGCTTCGGAATTACTCCAGGAGTATCTGAAGAGGTTAAAACAGTGTGAATCCAGTGGGGTTTGAATGCAAATGAAGGAGAGGTGAAGAAGCCGAGGAAAATTGGTTCCCGATGGAGAAGTAAATGGGAGAAGTGGCCTGCATGCAGTTGATTAGACGGCTAGGTAGACCAATCTGCAAAACGAAAAGGCTATGCGGGTATGATACATCTCCAACGTATCTATAATTTTTATTGTTCCATGCTATTATAGTATCAATATTGGATGTTTTATATGCAATTATATATCATTTTTTTGGATTAACCTATTAACCTAATGCCCAGTGTTTGTTGCTATTTTCTGCCTATTTTTGGCTTTTCAGGAAATCAATATCAAATAGAGTCCAAATGGAGAAAAAACTTTGAATTAATTTTTTCTGGGCCAGAAGAGACCCTAGAAGGTTTGGGAGAAGAACTAAAGAGCCACAAGGGAGCGACAAGCTCGGGAGGCGCGCCCCAGGGGGCGCCCCCCAGGCTTGTGGGCCCCTCATGGCACCTCTTGACCTAATTCTGCCTCTATAAATTCTCAAATATTCCCCTGACATCAGAGAGCCACCCGAAATACTTTTTCCGCCGCCACAAGTTTCTGTTCCCACGAGATCCCATCTGGAGGCCTTCTTTGGTACTCTACCGAAGGGGGAATCAATCACAGAGGGGCTCTACATCAACCTTGCTTCCCTTCCGATAATGTGTGAGTAGTCTACCACAGACATACGGGTCCATAGCTAGTAGCTAGGTGGCTTCTTCTCTCTCTTTGATCTTCAATACAATGTTCTCCTCGATGTTCTTGGAGATCTATTCGATGTAATGACTTCTTGTGGTGTGTTAGTTGGGATCCGATGAATTGTGAGTTCATGATCATATTTATCCATGAATATTCTTTGAGTTTTCTCTGAACTCTTTTATGCATGATTGTTATAGCTTTGTATTTCTCTCTGATCTATTGATTTGGTTTGGCCAACTAGATTGATTTTTCTCGCAATGGGAGAGGTGCTTTGTGATGGGGTCGATCATGCTGTGCTTAATCCCAGTGATAGAAGGGGACATGACACGTATTTGTATCGTTGCCATTAAGGATAAAAAGATGGGGTTTATTCATGCGTGAGTTTACTTTGTCTACATCATGTCATCTTGCTTAAGGCGTCACTCCGTTCTTTATGAACTTAATACTCTAGATGCATGCTGGATAGTGGTCGATGTGTGGAGTAATAGTAGTAGATGCAGGCAGGAGTCGGTCTAGTTGTCTCGGACGTGATGCATATATACATGATCATTGCCTTGGATATCGTCATGATTATTTGCTTTTCTATCAATTGCCCAACAGTAATTTGTTTACCCACCGTATGCTATTTTCAAGAGAGAAGCCTCTAGTGAAAACTATGGCCCCCGGGTCTACTTTTTATCATATACTAAAATAAAAAATACCTTGCTGCAATTTTTCTTTCTTTATTTTATTTTGTGCTTTAATTATGTATCTATCACCATACAATTTAATCTTGCAAGTAATAGTCGAGGGATTGACAACCCCTTGTTCGCGTT
Organism: Thinopyrum elongatum; assembly: GCA_011799875.1. Classification (NCBI taxonomy): domain Eukaryota; kingdom Viridiplantae; phylum Streptophyta; class Magnoliopsida; order Poales; family Poaceae; genus Thinopyrum; species Thinopyrum elongatum. The sequence continues at coordinate 384,947,472 of CM022300.1, forward strand.
GGGTGCAAGGATTTGTTTTTTCTTGTGAGGTACTGCTAACGAGGTGTTGCGTGGTTCTCCTACTGGATTGATAACCTTGGTTCTTAACTGAGGAAAATACTTATGTCTATTGTACTGCATCATCTTCTCCTCTTCAAGGAAATCCCAACGCAGATCACAAGTAGCAGAAAGAATTTCTGGCGCCATTGCCGGGGAGACATCATCAACATCTATCAAGTACCATCGCATAAACTTTCATCTCCTTGCATTTACTTTATTTTCCATTTGCCTCTCGTTTTCATCTCCCCCACTTCTAAAATGTTTTCACAAAAATAGTTTTTGTTTACCTTTTTGCGTGTTTTCTTGTTTGCTTGCTTGAAGTTGCTATCATGGCCAATTTTGGTATGGAAAAAAGTGAGGATGCTAAAACTCCCAAAATTGAGATTCCTACCAATCTTGATGCTAAAACTTTTGTGATTGGACATGGGAATATTATAGGAAAAAGTGTTATCCAAGAATTCTTTAATTGCAGTGGAACTTTGGCTTGTGATGATAGTCCTATTCTTAAAAGAACCAAAAACTATGTCGAAGCTATCTCTGCACTAGTTCTTAAACTTGAGAGAAGATTTATTCGTACCCATCCTACTTTGCAAAGGTTGTTTTATGAGTTGTCGGTTATAAAAAATCCTAGGGCTAAGAAGATAGCCACCCTTGTCCTTATGAATGAATTTGATTACATAGTAAGGGACACTAGAGAGATCTTTGTTTTTTATGGTATGAATCATGAAAAACCAATGGTAGATGAGATTTGATACAATAGTGATTATTTGTTGAGATATTTATTACGTGATGATCATACTTTTGATGAGAATGCCATGAAAGAGGTCCCATCTTTAAATATAATCCAAAAAAATTTCAATGGTATTAATAAACAATATTCTTGGATTGTAAAAGGAAATCAAGATGGATTCGAAGACGGTCAACTTAGTAGTGCTAAAATTTCTATGGATGATGTGTTCCACATTGTCTTTGAAAAACCACCCGATAAGAATACATCTCTAATTAATCAGAAGAAAGATGACAACACTTGAAACTATGCATTACGCCTAGCTAGGGGCGTAAACCGATAGCGCTAGTTGGGAGGCAACCCAATAGTTATCTTAATTTTCATGGTTTATTTTTTCCGTTTTCTTATGTGCACACAATTATGCTACTGTTATGGTTGTGTTTTTGTGTTTAAATTAGTGTTTGTGCCAAGTAAAGCCTTTGGGATGATTTGGTTGATAGTTGCTTTGATTCTGTGCAAAAATAGAAACTTTTGTGTCCAGTAGCAGAATTGTTGAGATTTGCCAGAACGTTATAAAATTCGGATTTTTTACACATGATTGATATACAAATTACCCATGTTGTCCTAATTTTTTTGAATTTTTGGAGTTACAAAAGTATGGTCATTGTTCGAATTATTACAGATTGTTCTGTTTTTGACAGATTCTATTTTCGTTGCGTTGTTTGCTTGTTTTGATGAATCTATGGATTGTATCGGGGGGTATAAGCCACGGTGAAGTTAGAATTCAGTAGGTATAATGCAACAATAAAAAATGAATGGGTTTACAACAGTACTTAAAGTAGTGATTTACTTTGTTATACTAACGGATCTCACGAAGGTTTTGTGGAGTTTTGTGTGCTGAAGTTTTCAAGTTTTGGGTGAGATCACGATGGATGAAGGAATAAGGAGTGGCATGAGCATAAGCTTGGGGATGCCTGAGGCACCCGCAAGGTAATGTTGAAGGACTCCCAAGCATCTAAGCTTGGGGATGCCCAGGAAGGCATCCCCTCTTTCTTCTACCAACTATCGATAATTTTACTTGGAGCTATATTTTTATTCATCACATGATATGAGTTTTGCTTGGAGCATCGTGTATTATATGAGTCTTTGCTTTGTTTGCTTTTTAGTTTGTCACAATCATCTTTGCTAGACACACCTTTTTGAGAGGGACACACATTATTCGTGATTTGTTAGAATACTCTATGTGCTTCACTTAAATCTTTTGAGATAGGAAGTTGCTCTAAGTGCCTCACTTATGTTTTTTAGAGAACAGTGGTGGTTATATTTTAAAGAAATAGTTGCACTCTCATGCTTCACTTATATCTTTTTGAGATTTGATAATAGTAAAGGCAATTAGTGTGGGTTATGAATTTGGTCCTAATATGATAGGTATTCAAGAGTGATATAATAAAAACTTTCATGTAGACCACTGAATATGATAAGTTTGACTCCTTGCAATAGTTTTGCGATATAAAGGTTGTAATATGCGGGCTGTGCTAGCGAGTAATTCTGGTTTAGTAAGAATATTGGTGTTAAGGTTTGTGATTCCCGAAGCATGCATGTATGGTCTCTCGTTATGCTATGAAATTGGAGCAAGATTTATTATTGATTGTCTTCCTTATGAGTGGAGGTCGGGGACGAGTGATGGTCTTTTCCTACCAATCAATCCCCCTAGGGGCATGCGTAGTAGTACTTTGCTTCGTGGGCTAATAAACTTTTGCAATAAGTATGTGAGTTCTTTATGACTAATGTGAGTCCATGGATTATACACTCTCACCTTTCCGCAATTTGCTAGCCTCTTTGGTATCGTGCATTGCCCTTTCTCACCTTGAGTTGTGGTGCAAACTTCGCCGGTGCATCCAAACCCCATGATATGATATGCTCTATCACACATAAGCCTCCTTATATCTTCCTCAAAACAGCCACCATACCTACCTATTATGGCATTTCCATAGCCATTCCGAGATATATTGCCATGCAACTTCCACCGTTCCATTTTGTTATGACACATATCATCATTTTCATATTGCTTTGCATGATCATATAGCTGACATAGTATTTGTGGCTCAGCCACCGTTCATATTTTTTATACATGTTACGCCAGATCATTGCACATCCAGGTACACCGCCGGAGGCATTCATATAGAGTCATATTTTTGTTCTAGTATCGAGTTGTAATTTTCATTCGAGTTGTAAGTAAATAGAAGTGTGATGATTGAAAGCGTAGGTTTACTCCCAGAGGGGGGTGAATGGGAGATTTTTAGAAATTTGTCAAACTCTGATGAATTTGACGAAGATCAGAGTGAAAAAATAGAAACACAAGGGAAACTAAGTCATCACAGAATCAGAGTATATGCAATCAGGAAACTAAGGCATTCATATAGAGTCATATTTTTGTTCTAGTATCGACTTGTCATTTTCTTTTGAGTTGTAAGTAAATATAAGTATGCTGATCATCATATTCATTATTAGAGCATTGTCCCAAGTTAGGAAATAAAAAAGAGAGGCCAAAAACAGCCCAAAAAAGAGGCCAAAAAGAGCCAAACAAAAAAAGAGAAAAGAAAAGAAAAAAGAAAAAATGAGAGAAAAAGAGAGAAGGGGCAATGCTACTATCCTTTCCACACTTGTGCTTCAAAGTAACACCATCTTTTTCATATAGAGAGTTTCATATGCTTTGTTTTCATATAACTAGTGGGAATTTTTTATTATGAGAACTTGGCTTGTATATTCCAATGATGGGCTTCCTCAAATGCCCGAGGTCTTCATGAGCAAGCAAGTTGGATGCACACCCACTTAGTTTTATTTTTGAGATTTCATACACTTATAGCTCTTAGTTCATCCGTTGGATGACAATCCCTACTCCTTGCATTGACATCAATTGATGGGCATCTCAATAGCCCATTGACTAGCCTCGTCAATGTGAGAATTTCTTCTTTTTTGTCTTCTCCACACAACCTCCAACATCATACTCTATTCCACCCATAGTGCTATATCCATGGCTTGCGCTCATGTATTGCTTGAGAGTTGAAAAAGCTGAAGCGCGTTAAAAAGTATGAACCAATTGCTCGGCTTGTCATCGGGGTTGTGCATGATAAATACTTTGTGTTAAGAAGATGGAGCATGACAAGACTATATAATTTTGTAGGGATAACTTTCTTTAGTGTTGATATTTTGAAAGACATGATTGTTTGTTGGTATGCCTTATTATTATTGTTTTTATGTCAAACTATAGGCTATTGCTTTGAATCATCCGGATCTTTATATTCATGCTACAAAGAGAAATTACATGATGAACATGATAGGTAGCATTCCACATCAAAAATTATGTTTTTATCATTTACCTACTCGAGGACGAGGAGGAATTAAGATTGGGGATGCTTGATACGTCTCCAACATATCTATAATTTTTGATTGTTTCATGCTACTATAGTATCAGCCTTGGATGTTTTATATGCAATTAAATATCTTTTTTGGGACTAACCTATTAACCTAGTGCCCAGTGTCAGTTGCTGTTTTTTGCATGTTTTTGGCTTTTTAGGAAATCATTATCAAATAGAGTCCAAACAGAGAAAAAACTTTGGATTAACTTTTTTCTGGACCAGAAGAGACCGTAGAAGGTTCGGGAGAAGACCTAAAGAGCCACGAGGGAGCGACAACCCGGGAGGTGCGCCCTAGGGGGGCGCGACCCCCAAGCTTGTGGGCCCCTCGTGGCACCTCTTGACCTAATTCCGCCTCTATAAATTCTCAAATATTCCCCTGACATCAGAGAGCCACCCGAAATACTTTTTTCGCCGCCACAAGTTTTTGTTCCCATGAAATCCCATCTGGAGGCCTTCTCCGGTACTCTACCGGAGGGGGAATCGATCATGGAGGGGCTCTACATCAACCTTGTAGCCCTTCCGATTATGTGTGAGTAGTTTACCACAGACCTACGGATCCATAGCTAGTAGATAGATGGCTTCTTCTCTCTCTTTCACTACTGTAGGATGGTCCAAACGCGACAGTCGAATCAGAGACCCTTCCACGAAATTGTGTGCGATGCATCAATCACAAATGGTGATGTAATAAAACTGTCAAAAAAGATGCAAAACGATTGCGATGGCAGCGACATCAAACACGGTTCATACTAGAGTTGCGTGTGCGATGAGTGGCAAACGGTTAATCCAGAAGAACTGTTTGCGATGATGCAGAACAACAGAAACGGGCAGCCAGATGAGGGTGTGTGTGATATACGGCATACAGTTCACTAGGATGAACTATGTGTGATTAGGCAACACAATGGAAACGGTTCAACTGAACAAGATGTGTGTGATATGCGGCAAACAGGTCCGTAATCAGAAATGTGTGCGAAGACCAATAATAACACAGACGATTGCTGCTAATAAGCCGTGTGATTTGCTCTGTCTATAGAAGAATAACTTGTATATATATATAACTGAAATAAACATCCAATTACATAAGTGACTATACAAATCATTCGCACAAACCTCAATAAACAATTGCATGCATTATAAACTAGGAGAAACGATCGTCTAGTCATCTACTTCTTGTGACGCTCCCGCCACTGCTTTGTGGCTCGATCCCTCGTCTGGGGCAGGAAGAAGACACTCCCTCATGTCAACGATCCGCATGTACATCTCGTAGCTTGTGTACGCGTCCTTGGCCGTTTACTTGACGTGTTGTTCATCCAGTCTCTCATGCCAGACACTGTGCCAGGCATTCTTGTCCTTCTTGCTCTCATCCTTCATCTTCATGTAGTAGGGGTCGATGATGGCTGAGGTGAGGTCAACCAGGGAGTTCTGTTTGTTGTTGTCGCTGACCCAGACCTTGTAGTGGTCCTGGATGTTGACAAGATTCTGGCATTTCAAGCCCGAAACCTTGAGCGCTTTTAGATCGTTGGTGGTGTCCACCGTAGCGAAACTGTAGTCGGAGCTGTTGATAAACCTAGAGAAACGCTCGCAAGGCTTTGTGGCCAGGTGGTAGTGGTAGATGAGGACGTCATGTCGCATGCACAACTGGGCGACGACAACCTTCTGATCGTGCCCGGCACAACCGATGGTGTACTCAAGGTCGAAGCCGACCACTTGGTACTTGTCCTCGGCAAGCAACTGCTCCATAGTTTGGATGGAGCTCTCCACCGAGACCGGATCATTCGTGTACACCACCGAGAGGGCCTTCCCCCTCACGTGGGTGTCCACTACATGATGCGTGGTGAACTGCCCGCCATTGTCGTCGTCAGCCGCTGGGAGCTCCATTGGAGCCACGGGGAGCGCCATTGGAACCGCTGGATGTCCTCTCTGTATGTGTCGTCGTGGATGTGCTTATTGTGTCATGTGGCACGAGAGATGAAGGTAAATGGCCGCAGGAATAAATGGGGGCTGGGCGGCCTGGATTCTCGGCGCGTCCGCATGGCAGTTTTTGCAGTGGGAAACTGCATCGTCGCGCCGCGCCCGGCGCAACCGCATGCACACAAACGTGCGTGATCGTGCACCGGCCCCAAACACTGGCAGCGCGCGTGGTGGGACAAGGGCAGAGCGCCCAGAGGGACGCGAGCAGAGCGCGCTGCGGCTGCCTCAACCGCAAGCAACCACACGCATAGAGCAGTTGAACACGCAGGAAATGGTCGCCTACAAGCCGGCCGACAGTTGCGTCGCTGCGTAGAGAGCGGCCATGTGCTACTACCTCCGTCTTGGTCTATTAGTCCCCTTTATATTCTGTGGCATACTTTGCCCTTAAATTTAACATACAAAATGTTAATGCATGTTATAAAAATTATATAATTGGAAACTATGTTCAAATACGAATCCAACTATATAATCTTTGGTGACATGCATTCATATTTTATTAGTTAAATCCTACTTATAAACCAGGACGGGGGTATAGTAGGTAATTTAATCGCAAATGTTTTTTTATTAACCGTATGTGGACGTGGCCTTTTGTCCTCCTCTCGCACATCTTGTCACCCCACTGCCGCAGACGGCTTACAGCGCAAGCTTGCACAGCGCGCGGGGGCGTTCTTTTGTCCAAACGGTGGCTCGAAGTGGCACCAATGAATCATCGGTGAGCCTGTTCCCGCACAACCTCGCAGGTTCCCGCGCAAGCTTCCCGCCCGACTCGGTGAAATCCCCCAAAATCCCAATGCTTACCGGCCTGATATATAAACCCTCACGGCCGACGAGTCCTGCGTCGCATTTTCCCCTCCCTCCCTGTTGCTTATCTCGCCTGCTTCTCCCACAATCGCCAATGGCACCGGTCCGTCATTGTCCCTCAGCCACTCCGCCGTCATCAGAGGACAGCTCCAGCTGGGAGGCTACACCGCGGCGGTGGCGTAGTCCCCGGCGTAGTGTAGTGCGCGTGGCGTCCCTGTTGGGTGTGTGCGGAACACCCACCACACGCTCCGCCACCGCTGCCCGTCGGCAGCTGTTGCCGCCACACCATCGTCGAAAGCCAGGGCCATCGCCCGCTCCGCTGCCGCGGCCCGAAGGCGGGAGGTGGCCGTCGTGGCCGCCACCCCACTGCCGGCCACCGTGTCTATCACCCGCTCCGCCACCATGGCCTGAAGGCGGGAGGTGGTGGTCGTGGATGCCACCCCATCGTCGGCCGCCGTGGCCGCCAGCCCATCGTTGACCGCCGGGGTCATCACCCACTCCGCCACCGCCACTGGAAGGCGGGAGGCGGAGGTGGAGGCCCGCACGTGCGTCAGCGACCTTGCGCGCTACACCGAGTTCCTGCGGGAGGAGGAGGAGGAGCGCCTTGTCGAGCATGCAAAGAGCCTTACCGCCGCCGTGGCCGCGGCACACGCCGCCTCAGAGGCGAGGAATCAGGAGATCTACGAGGAGAACCACCGCTTTGAGAGGGGTCGTCTGGAGCGGCAGAGGGCATTCGAGGTGAGCGTCGCTGAAGGTGCAGCAGTGGCAGACACCGTATTGCAGTTGTCCAGCTCGTCGGTAGGCTCCTCCTTGATACGTCCATTTTGCATCATGCTTTTATATTGATATTTATCGCATTATGGGCTGTTATTACACATTATATCACAATACTTATGCCTTTTCTGTCTTATTTTATAAGGTTTACATGAAGAGGGAGAATGCCGGCAGCTGGAATTCTGGACTGGAAAAGGAGCATATATTAGAGACCTATTCTGCACAACTCCAAAAGTCCTGAAACTTCACGAAGAATTATTTTGGAATATATAAAAAATATTGTGTGAAGAAAGCACCAGAGGGGGACCACCAGCCATCCACAAGGGTGGGGGGCGCGCCCTACCCCTGGGCGCGCCCCCCTACCTTGTGGGCCACCTGGCAGGCCCTTGATGCCCATCTTCTGCTATATGGTGTGTTTTGACCTGGAAAAAATCAGAAGGAAGCTTTCGGGAGAAAGCGCTGCCGTCTCGAGGCGGAACTTGGGCGGAACCAATCTAGTGCTCCAACGGAGCTGTTCTGCCGGGGAAACTTCCCTCCGGTAGGGGGAAATCAAAGCCATCGTCATCACCAACAATCCTCTCATCGAGAGGGGGTCAATCTCCATCAACATCTTCACCAGCACCATCTCCTCTCAAACTCTAGTTCATCTCTTGTATCCGATCTTTGTCTCAAAACCTCAGATTGGTACCTGTGGGTTGCTAGTAGTGTTGATTACTCCTTGTAGTTGATGCTAGTTGGTTTATTCGTTGGAAGATCATATGTTCATATCCTTAATGATAATTAATACTCCTCTGATTATGAACATGAATATGCTTTGTGAGTAGTTACGTTTGTTCCTGAGGACATGGGAGAAGTCTTGTTATAAGTAATCATGTGAATTTGGTATTCGTTCGATATTTTGATGAGATGTATGTTGTCTTTCCTCTAGTGGTGTTATATGAACGTCGACTGCATGACACTTCACCATGATTTGGGCCTAGGGGAAGGCATTGGGAAGTAATAAGTAGATGATGGGTTGCTAGAGTGACAGAAGCTTAAACCCTAGTTTATGCGTTGCTTCGTAAGGGGCTGATTTGGATCCATATGTTTCATGCTATGGTTAGATTTATCTTAATTCTTCTTTCGTAGTTGCAGATGCTTGCGAGAGGGGTTAATCATAAGTGGGAGGCTTGTCCAAGGAAGGGCAGCACCCAAGCACCGGTCCACCTACATATCAAATTATCAAAGTAACGAACGTGAATCATATGAGCATGATGAAAACTAACTTGACAACAATTCCCATGTGTCCTCGGGAGCGCTTTGCTTTATATAGGAGTTCGTCCAGGCTTGTCCTTTGCTACAAAAATGATTGGGCCATCTTGCTGCACCTTAGTTACTTTTGTTACTTGTTACTCGTTACGAATTATCTTATCATACAACTACCTGTTACCGATAATTTCAGTGCTTGCAGAGAATACCTTGCTCAAAACAGCTTGTCATTTCCTTCTGCTCCTCATTGAGTTCGACACTCTTACTTATTGAAAGGACTATGATAGATCCCCTATACTTGTGGGTCATCAAGACTCTTTTCTGGCGCCGTTGCCAGGGAGTGAAGCGCCTTTGGTAAGTGGAATTTGGTAAGGAAACATTTATATAGTGTGCTGAAATTTACTGTCACTTGTCACTATGGAAAATAATCCTTTGAGGGGCTTGTTCGGGGTATCTTCACCTCGACCGAAAGAGCAAAGAGTTGCTCCTCAACCTACTGCACCTACTGAAAATATTTATTATGAAATTCCTTCGGGTATGATAGAGAAACTGCTAGCTAATCCTTATGCAGGTGACGGAACATTACATCCTGATATGCACATAATCTATGTGGATGAAGTTTGTGGATTATTTAAGCTTGCAGGTTTGCCAGAGGATGATGTCAAGAAGAAGGTCTTCCCTTTATCTTTGAAGGGAAAGGCATTGACATGGTATAGGCTATGTGATGATATTGGATCCTGGAACTACAACCGATTGAAATTGGAATTTCATCAGAAGTTTTATCCTATGCATCTGGTTCATCGTGATCGGAACTATATATATAATTTTTGGCCTCGTGAAGGAGAAAGTATTGCTCAAGCTTGGGGGAAGGCTTAAGTCAATGTTATATTCATGCCCCAATCATTAGCTCTCAAGAGAATTTATTATTCAGAATTTTATGCTCGACTTTCTCGTAATGATCAATCCATGCTCGATACTTCTTGTACTGGTTCTTTTATGAAGAAGGATATTGAATTCAAATGGGATTTATTGGAAAGAATTAAACGCAACTCTGAAGATTGGGAACTCGACGAAGTTAAGGAGTCAGGTATAAACATTAAGTTTGATTGTGTTAAATCTTTCATGGATACCGATGCTTTTCGTGATTTTAGCACTAAATATGGACTTGACTCTGAGATAATAGCTTATTTGTGTGAATCTTTTGCTACTCATGTTGATCTCCCTAACAAGAAGTGGTTTAAATATCATCCTCCCATTGAAGTGAAAGTAGTAGAACCTATTAAAGTTTAAGAAGAATCTATTACTTATAATGTTGATCCTATTGTCCCTACTGCTTATATTGAGAAACCACCTTTTCCTGTTAGAATAAAGGATCATGCTAAAGCTTCAACTGTGGTTCGTAAGAGTTATACTAGAACACCTGCACCCCCTGAACAAATTAAAGTTGAACCTAGTATTGCTCTGGTTAAAGATCTCTTGGTTGATAATATTGATGGGCATGTTATTTATTTCTGTGAGGAAGCTGCTAGGATTGCTAAACCCGATATTAAAGATAAACATAGACCCATTGTTGGTATGCCTGTTGTTTCTGTTAAAATAGGAGATCACTGTTATCATGGCTTATGTGATGTGGGTGCTAGTGTGAGTGCAATTCCTTATACCTTATACCAAGAAATTATGAATGATATTGCACCTGCTGAGATAGAAGATATTGATGTTACTATTAAGCTTGCCAATAGAGATAGTATATCACCAATTGGGATTGTTAGAGATGTTGAAGTCTTGTGTGGGAAAATAAAATACCCTACTGATTTTCTTGTTCTTGGTTCCCCACAAGATGATGTTTGTCCCATTATATTTGGTAGACCTTTCTTGAACACTGTTAATGCTAAGATAGATTGTGAAAAGGATATTGTTACTGTCGGCTTTGGGGATGTGTATCATGATTTTAATTTCTCTAAGTTTCGTACACAACCCCATGATAAAGAATTACCTAGTAAGGATGAAATTATTGGTCTTGCTTCTATTGCCGTGCCTCCTACTGATCCTTTAGAACAATATTTGCTAGACCATGAAAATGATATGGTTATGAATGAAAGAAGGGAAATAGATGAAATATTCTTTAATCAAGGGCCTATTTTGAAACACAATTTGCCTGTTGAAATCCTTGGGGATCCTCCTCCACCCAAGGGTGATCCCATGTTTGAGCTTAAACAATTACCTGATACTCTGAAATATGCTTATCTCGATGAAAAGAAGATATATCCTGTTATTATTAGTGCTAACCTTTCAGAGCATGAAGAAATGAAATTATTGAAAACTCTGAGGAAGCACCATGCAACTATTGGATATACTCTTAATGATCTTAAGGGCATTAGTCCCACTCTATGTCAGCACAAAATTAATATGGAGCCTGATGCTAAACCAGTTGTTGATCACCAACGAAGGCTGAATCCTAAGATGAAGGAAGTGGTAAGAAATGAAATACTAAAGCTTCTGGAGGCAGGTATAATTTATCCTATTGCTGATAGTAGATGGGTAAGTCCTGTTCATTGTGTCCCTAAGAAGGGAGGTATTGCTGTTGTTCCTAATGATAAGAATGAATTGATTCCACAAAGAATTGTTACAGGTTATAGAATGGTAATTGATTTTCGTAAATTAAACAAAGCTACTAGAAAAGATCATTACCCTCTACCTTTTATTGATCAAATGCTAGAAAGATTATCCAAACATACACATTTTTGCTTTCTAGATGGTTACTCTGGTTTTTCTCAAATACCTGTGTCAAAAGAGGACCAAGAAAAGACCACTTTTACTTGCCCTTTCGGTACTGTTGCTTATAGATGTATGCCTTTTGGTTTATGCAATGCACCTACTACCTTTCAAAGATGTATGACTGCTATATTCTCTGACTTTTGTGAAAAGATTGTTGAGGTTTTCATGGATGATTTCTCCGTTTACGGAACTTCTTTTGATGATTGCTTAAGCAACCTTGATCGAGTTCTGCAGAGATGTGAAGAAACTAATCTTGTTTTGAATTGGGAGAAGTGCCACTTTATGGTTAATGAAGGCATTGTCTTGGGGCATAAAATTTCTGAAAGAGGTATTGAAGTTGATAAAGCTAAAGTAGATGCTATTGAAAAGATGCCGTGTCCTAAAGATATCAAAGGTATAAGAAGTTTCCTTGGTCATGCTGATTTCTATAGGAGGTTTATTAAAGACTTCTCTAAAATTTCTAGGCCTCTCACTAATCTCTTGCAAAAAGATGTTCCTTTTGTTTTTTATGATGATTGTGTAGAAGCATTTGAAATACTTAAGAAAGCCTTGATTTCTGCACCTATTGTTCAACCACCTGATTGGAATTTACCCTTTGAAATTATGTGTGATGCTAGTGATTATGCTATTGGTGTTGTTCTAGGACAAAGAGTTGATAAGAAATTTAATGTTATTCATTATGCTAGTAAAACTCTAGACAGTGCCCAGAGAAATTATGCTACTACTGAAAAAGAATTTCTAGCAGTTGTATTTGCCTGTGATAAGTTCAGATCTTATATTGTTGATTCCAAAGTAACTATTCACACTGATCGTGCTGCTATTAAATATCTTATGGAAAAGAAAGATGCTAAACCTAGACTTATTACATGGGTTCTCTTGATACAAGAATTTGATTTGCATATTATTGATAGAAAGGGAGCTGAGAACCCCGTAGCAGACAACTTGTCTAGGTTAGATACTGTTCTTGATGACCCACTGCCTATTGATGATAGTTTTCCTGATGAGCAATTAGCTGTCATAAATGCTTCTCGTAATACTCCATGGTATGCTGATTATGCTAATTACATTGTTGCTAAATTTATACCACCTAGTTTCACATACCAGCAAAAGAAAAAGTTTTTCTATGATTTAAGACATTACTTTTGGGATGACCCACACCTTTATAAAGAAGGAGTAGATGGTGTCATTAGACGTTGTGTACCTGAGCATGAACAGGAATATATCCTACACAAGTGCCACTCTGAAGCTTACGAAGGACACCATGCTGGAGATAGAACTGCACACAAGGTATTGCTATCCGGTTTTTATTGGCCTACTCTCTTCAAGGACGCCCGGAAGTTTGTCTTGTCTTGTGATGAATGCCAGAGAATTGGCAATATTAGTAGACGTCAGGAAATGCCTATGAATTATTCACTTGTTATTGAACCATTTGACGTTTCGGGCTTTGATTATATGGGACCTTTTCCTTCCTCTAATGGGTATACACATATTTTAGTTACTGTCGATTACGTTACTAAGTGGGTAGAAGCTATTCCAACTAGTAGTGCTGATCATAACACTTCTATTAAGATGCTTAAAGAAGTTATTTTTCCGAGGTTTGGAGTCCCTAGATATTTAATGACTGATGGTGGTTCACATTTTATTCATGGTGCTTTCCGTAAAATGCTTGCTAAATATGATGTTAACCATAGAATTGCATCTCCATATCACCCTCAGTCTAGTGGTCAAGTAGAATTGAGCAATAGAGAGATTAAATTGATTTTGCAAAAGACTGTTAATAGATCTAGAAAGAATTGGTCTAAGAAACTTGATGATGCATTATGGGCTTATAGAACTGCTTATAAAAACCCTATGGGTATGTCTCCGTATAAAATGGTTTATGGAAAAGCATGTCACTTCCTCTTGAACTAGAACATAAAGCTTATTGGGCTATTAAAGAGCTCAACTATGATTTCAAACTTGCCGGTGAGAAGAGGTTATTTGACATTAGCTCGCTTGATGAATGGAGAACCCAAGCCTATGAGAATGCCAAGTTGTTTAAAGAAAAAGTTAAAAGATGGCATGACAAGAGGATACAAAAGCGTGAGTTTAATGTAGGTGATCATGTTTTGCTATACAACTCTTGTTTAAGATTTTTTGCAGGAAAACTTCTCTCTAAATGGGAAGGTCCTTACATTATCGAGGAGGTCTATCGTTCCGGTGCCATCAAGATCAACAACGCTGAAGGCACAAATCCGAAGGTGGTAAACGGTCAAAGAATCAAACATTATATCTCAGGTACTCCCATAAATGTTGAGACCAATATTATTAATACCATAACACCGGAAGAGTACATAAGGGATACTTTCCAGAATGTTTCAGACTCCGAAAATGAATAGGTATGTGGTACGGTAACTAAACCGACTCCAAAACTGTTCGAATAGCAATTTTCTCCATTTTGGAATATTAAAAAAAAAAGAAAAAATTAAAAGTAGTCTGAAAGATGCACGAGGAGACCACAAGGGTGGAGGGCACGCCCCCTGCCTTGTGGCCACCTCGTGTGCCCTCCGGACTCCGTTTTCTTGCACAATACTTCTTTTGGTCGGTAAAAATTCATTATATAATCTCCCGAAGGTTTTGACCACCGTACCACGGAAATATCTCCTGTCTTTGTTTCGAGCTGTTTTTCTGACAGATCCAGATTGCCATGACGTCTCCAAGCGCCCCCAAGGACAAGTTTTTCGAGAAGGTCATCAACCCTTATCTCGCGGAGGTGCTGCAACACCCTCAAACCGTTGAGATGTGTGAGGGGGTGCTGCACAACCGCGATACTGAAGGGTCAAAGAAGACCGGAAGCGTGGAGACAAGGCTCGAAGAAGTGGAGCGGCAAGTCTTCAAGTGCCAAGGGATGGTGGAACGCGGACTCAACGCCAACCACATGATGATCGCTGAATTTACTAGTGGTCACAAGCTGGATGCCGAGAACATTGGGGAGGCCATCTTCAAGCTTCATGAGAAAATCGAGCATCTCCAAGCCCAGATCTATGACCTGCAAAACCAAAACTGTGAGTATGAATACAGATTTAAAAGGATGAGTTTGGCTGCAGATTTGAGGATCCCGGAGACTCATTCATCTTTTTACGATGGTGAACCTATGCCTTGGAAGACGGAGGATAAAATTCTTTCATCATCAACAACTCCATCATCACCACCTTCGAAGAAAGAGTCATAAATACATGGGTATGGGCACTCCCCTTGGCAACTGCCAAGCTTGGGGGAGATGCCCCGGTATCGTATCACCATCACACCTTTACTTTTATCTTTTTTTTTCTTAGTTCGATCATTTTGGTTATATCTTGATCTAGTAGAATAAAGTTTTAGTATGATTTAGCTTTGAGTTTTGTTTTGAGATCTATCTATGTAATCGAGTCCGTGAGTTATATATAATAAAGAGTAGTTTTGAGTTGAGGGCTTTGCTTCCTGGCTATGATCTTGAGGGAATTAAATAAAAGAAAGAATAAAAAGATCATATATTGATCTTATGGAGAGTAATGACTTCACATATACAGAGTATGATGAATAAAATTTGTTGAGAGTTGACAAACATAGTTTTGGTCATTGTTGCAATTAATAGGAAGTAATAAAGAAAGAGAGGCTTCACATATAAATATACTATCTTGGACATCCTTTGTAATTGTGAGCACTCATTAAAATATGACATGCTAAAAAGTTGATGTTGGACAAGGAAGACAACATAATGAGTTATGTTTGCTTATATCTGAATAGAAGTTATATTGTCATGGACCCTCCAACATGTCGAGCTTGCCTTTCCCTCTCATGCTAGCCAAATTCTTTGCACCAAGTAGAGATACTACTTGTGCTTCCAAACATCCCTTAAACCAGTTTTGCCATGAGAGTCCACCATACCTACCTATGGATTGAGTAAGATCCTTCAAGTAAGTTGTCATCGGTGCAAGCAATAAAAATTGCTCTCTAAATATGTATGATCTATTAGTGTGAAGAAAATAAGCTTTATACGAACTTGTGATATGGAAGAAATAAAAGCGACAGTCTGCATAATAAAGTTCTTTATCACAAGCGGCAATATAAAGTGACGTTCTTTTGCATTAAGATCTTGTGCATCCAACCATAAAAGCGCATGACAACCTCTCCTTCCCTCTGCGAAGGGCCTATCTTTTACTTTTATCTTCTACCCTTATACAAGAGTCGTGGTGATCTTCACCTTTCCTTTTTACACTTTTTCTTTTGGCAAGCACTATGTGTTGGAGAGATCCAGATATATATATCCACCCGGATGAAGGTTATCATAAAGTATTATTGTTGACATTACCCTTGAGGTAAAAGGTTGGGAGGCGAAACTATAAGCCCCTATCTTTCTCTATGTCCGATTGAAGCTTTGAACTCATAAGTATTGCGTGAGTGTTAGCAATTGTGAAAGACTAAATGATAGTTGAGTATGTGGACTTGCTAAAAAGCTCTTGAATTGACTCTTTCCGATGTTATGATAAATTGCAATTGCTTCAATGACTGAGATCATAGTTTGTTAGTTTTCAATGAAGTTTCTGATTTATACTCTACCTTGTGAATGAATTGTTACTCTAGCATAAGAAATTATATGACAATATATGTTGCTGTCCTAAGATGATCATGATGCCCTCATGTCCGTATTTTATTTTATTGACACCTCTATCTCTAAACATGTGGACATATTTTTCGATTTCGGCTTTCGCTTGAGGACAAGCGAGGTATAAGCTTGGGGGAGTTGATACGTCCATTTTGCATCACGCTTTTATATTGATATTTATGGCATTATGGGCTGTTATTACACATTATATCACAATACTTATGCCTTTTCTCTCTTATTTTATAAGGTTTACATGAAGAGGGAGAATGCCGGCAGCTGGAATTCTGGACTGGAAAAGGAGCAAATATTAGAGACCTATTCTGCACAACTCCAAAAGTCCTGAAACTTCATGGAGAATTAATTTGGAATATATAAAAAATATTGGGCGAAGAAAGCACCAGAGGGGGGCCACCAGCCATCCACAAGGGTGGGGGGCGCGCCCTACCCCCCTGGGCGCGCCCCCTGCCTTGTGGGCCACCTGGCAGGCCCCCGATGCCCATCTTCTGCTATATGGTGTGTTTTGACCTGGAAAAAATCAGAAGGAAGCTTTCAGGATGAAGCGCCGCCGTCTCGAGGCGGAACTTGGGCGGAACCAATTTAGGGCTCCGGCGGAGCTGTTCTGCCGGGGAAACTTCCCTCCGATAGGGGGAAATCAAAGCCATCGTCATCACCAATGATCCTCTCATCGAGAGGGGGTCAATCTCCATCAACATCTTCACCAGCACCATCTCCTCTCAAACTCTAGTTCATCTCTCGTATCCGATCTTTGTCTCAAAACCTCAGATTGGTACCTGTGGGTTGCTAGTAGTGTTGATTACTCCTTGTAGTTGATGCTAGTTGGTTTATTCGGTGGAAGATCATATGTTCAGATCCTTAATGATAATTAATACTCCTCTGATTATGAACATGAATATGCTTTGTGAGTAGTTACGTTTGTTCCTGAGGACATGGGAGAAGTCTTGTTATAAGTAATCATGTGAATTTGGTATTCGTTCGATATATTGATGAGATGTATGTTGTCTTTCCTCTAGTGGTGTTATGTGAACGCCGACTACATGAAACTTCACCATGATTTGGGCCTAGGGGAAGGCATTGGGAAGTAATAAGTAGATGATGGGTTGCTAGAGTGACAGAAGCTTAAACCCTAGTTTATGCGTTGCTTCGTAAGGGGCTGATTTGGATCCATATGTTTCATGCTATGGTTAGATTTATCTTAATTCTTCTTTCGTAATTGCGGATGCTTGCGAGAGGGGTTAATCATAAGTGGGAGGCTTGTCCAAGGAAGGGCAGTACCCAAGCACCGGTCCACCTACATATCAAATTATCAAAGTAACGAACGCGAATCATATGAGCATGATGAAAACTAACTTGACAACAATTCCCATGTGTCCTCGGGAGCGCTTTGCTTTATATAGGAGTTCGTCCAGGCTTGTCCTTTGCTACAAAAAGGATTGGGCCACCTTGCTGCACCTTAGTTACTTTTGTTACTTGTTACTCGTTACGAATTATCGTATCATACAACTATCTGTTACCGATAATTTCAGTGCTTGCAGAGAATACCTTGCTGAAAACCGCTTGCCATTTCCTTCTGCTCCTCGTTGGGTTCGACACTCTTACTTATCGAAAGGACTATGATAGATCCCCTATACTTGTGGGTCATCACTCCTCCTGCTGCGTCTTACTGAGCGCGCTCGGCAGAGGAGAGGCTGCCGGAAGTAGTACAAAGCCCCTCCGTAATAGTATTTAGGGGCTATTTTGTTCAGTTCAGCTGACTATAGATGTGGTGGAACTGTACAACGTACTTAAAATTAGCTAGTATATATAGTTGAACTAGCTATTTCAGTACGTGGTTGGCAACAATTGGGGAAAAGTTTGATCGGTTCAGCTGTCGAGTTGAACTGTTTGTATAAAGAACGACTGCTTAATCTATGAATGAAATATATGCTTAATTACTGAATTTTAGTTGCAAAAATTAGATAGTGCTAGTGATTTTTAGCTGCATATTTTGACAAATCGCAGTGTTACAAGGTTGACAAATGGCAATGTTACTAGATCAACAAAAGTCAATCTTTCCAGTTTGACAAATGGCAATATACCCAATATGACAGATACAAATCTTACCAAATTTTCTGTATGTGGTTGCACACGGGTCATCCAAAACAACCGTTTGCGTTGAAGGGATGTACAAATCCTGGTCGGCACATTTTCTCTTGGCTTAGCACCGAAGTCTGGCTTTGCATACCGTATTCAATCTGAACCGTTTGCGTTGAAGAGATGCACAAATCCTGTGCTGCGAATTTTCCCTTGACTTAAGGGGAAAGACCATAGCTGTCACTTTGCATACAGGTGTTCTATCTAAAACTTTTGTGATCAAGAGCTGCACAAATCCTGCTCGGCACATTTTCCCTTGGCTTCCTGGGGAAGCTGTCAGTTTGCATACGGGTGTTCTAACTAAAACGTTTGCGATGAGTGTTTTATATTTAAAAACCATTAACGTTTTTTTCAAAAGAAAATCATTTGATAAGTCTGTACATTAAGAGAGAAAAACGCAAGTTCGTTCAAACCATATCTTTCATTCAGTCACACTCCAAATTTATATTCATATGATCGAGATACAGTATTAAACCCCCAAAAAAAACTATTTCTGGCGGCGGCGGAGGCGGCGTGCCGCGCCGTCGTTGTTGTTGTCGTCCTCCAGGACGCCGTTGTTGAAGTCTTCAAGGCAGCACAGAATGTTCTTCACTTGCAAATCGAACATCATGTCATCGCGCGATCGACGAGCGTGGCGCGGGAGGACGGCAACTGGCAGCGCTGGGAGGTAGCAGTCGACGGCGGCGTCCCATGCCGCTGAGGGGGGCACGCACACGGGCACGGGCGCGGCGGGTGCAGCCAAACGCACGGGAACAGGCGCCGCGGTGGGTGGAGGGGCGCGCACGGGCACGGGCACGGGCGCTAGCATGTACACGAGCTCGCGCGGGTCCGCGGAGACCTCGCTGACGCCCACGGCTTCCAGCTCTGCGATAGTGCTCAGTGACCAGCCCGTCAATGCTACGGGGATGGTCGCTGGCGCGGGCGCGGGGATGGGAGCTGGGACGGGATCGGGGACAACAACCGCCGTGGCCAGCTCGTTCAGGGCCATGTCCATGAGGCCCCATTTCTCCTTATTTTCTATCTCCTCCGGCTCAGAGTTGACTTCACCAAACTTGAAGACTAGTGGCAGATGATCCTTCTGCGCCATGGCGTTGGTGGAGGTCTGCGGGAGGGAGGGGAATGGGAGGCGAACAGTAAGGCCACCCGTATTAAACAGCGGCTCGGGCGCTATTAATGGAGAGGATGCGAGCAAGGCGGGCGACCATGGAAGTTAAAGGGCTTGCTTCCCAATGAGCTTACGCAGCGTACAGCTCGCATGCTTCCCGGTGAGCCTGCGCATTGGAGGACAGCTTGCACGCCTCTCGGTCAGACTGCGCTCGCACGCCTCCTGTTCAGTCAAACAGCTGTCCGCACGGCACCTCCTATAGCCATTAAAACCAAGACACGTAGCGTCACGTGAATGGTTAACAGAACGCACACGATTTGAATTATACAAACGTTTGAGATATTAAAGTGGCACCTATTTTTTCAAAATGCCTTTGTTGGCTGTTATTCGAGTGCGCCTTCTCTCAAAATGGACACGAAAAATACCACATCATGTCGGGTGCCATTCCATGATAGCATGCCAAGTTTCATGAATTTCAGACGAGTTTTGGATTTACTAGAATTTAAAAACAAAGTATCTCAACGTTTTGCCGGCAATCAACAGTGCCCTGGTGTTTGAAATTCATTCCCATTTCTTGCATGGGACCTAAGCATGCACCCAAGGACACACATTTCATATCTCAACCCATTTTTCTGCACTGGAGCATGTGCATGTAGTTCAAATTTGAATTATGCACATAAAATGCCTAGAAAACCCAGTTAATGTATAAAAATGTCCAAGCGAACCCCGAAAAATCCCAAAAATTGACACTACACTCCTGTCATTCTATGTTGACACTAGAAAAATTTTGAAAGCAAGAAGAGGCAACGGATATCGTTTCGTCCCCAAGGGTGGCACGTTCCCTCCCAAAACCATCAGGCTTGTTGTGAGAAGCTCTGGTTTGCGAGAACTTTATACCCAAACCTGCCCCAAATGGGACACTTTTTTTACCACAGCATGTTGATGCCGCTCCATGATAGCATGTCAAGTTTCATGAACTTCAGACGAGTTTTGGATTTACTAGAATTTAAAAACCATGTATCTCAATGTTTGCGGCCAAGCGACGGTGGCAAGGTGTTTGTCATTCATTCCCATTTCTTGCATGGGACCTAAGCATGTAGCCAAGGACACAGATTTGATTTTTCAAACAATTTACATGCACTGGAGCATGTGCCTGTAGTTCAAATTTGAATTATGCACATAAATGCATAGAAAACTCAGTTAATGTATAAAAATGTCCAAACGAACCCCAAAAAATTCCTAAAATTAACACAACACTCATGTTGTTCTATGTTGACACTAGTAAAAAATTTGAAATCAAGAAGAGGCAACGGATATCGTTTCGTCTAGAAAGGTGAACCGTTCCCTACTGTAACCATGAGGCTTGTTGTGAGAAGCTCTGGTTTGTGAGAAGCTTATATACCCCAACCTGCCCCAAATGGGACAATATTTTTACCACTGCATGTTGATGCCGTTCCATGCTAGTGTCAAGTTTCATAAATTTCAGACTCGTTTTCGATTTACTAGAATTTATAAACCATGTATCTCAATGTTAGCGTCCGAGTGACGGTGGCAAGGTGTTTGACATTCATTCTCATTTCTTGCATGGGACTTAAGCATGTAACCAAGGACACACATTCCAATTTTGAACCCATTTATATGCACTGGAGCATGTGCATGTAGTTCAAATTTGAATTATGCACATGAATGCATAGAAAACTCAGTTAATGTATAAAAATGTCCAAGCGAACCCCGAAAAATCCCAAAAATTGACACAACACTCCTATTGTTCTATGTTGACACGAGAAAAAATTTGAAAGTAAGAAGAGGCAACAGATATTGTTTCGTCCCCCAAGGTGGCACGTTCCCTACCGAAACCATCAGGCTTGTTGTGAGAGAAGCTCTGGTTTGCGAGAAGCTTATACCCAAACCTGCCCCAAATGGGACAATATTTTAACCATGGCATGTCGATGCCGTTCCATGATATCATGTCAAGTTTCATGAATTTCAGACGAGTTTTCAATTTACTAGAATTTTAAAACCATGTATCTCAATGTTAGCGGCCGAGCGACAGTGTCAAGGTGTTTGACATTCATTCTCATTTCTCGCATGTGACCTAAGCTTGCAACCAAGGACAAACATTTGGTTTTGCAACCCGTTTTTATGGACTGGAGCATGTGCATGTAGTTCAATTTTGAATTATGCACATAAATGCCTAGAAAACTCAGTTAGCGTATAAAAATGTCCAAACGATCCCCGAAAAAATCCAAAATTTAACACGACACTCCTGTTGTTCTATGTTGACACCAGGAAAAAATTGAAAGGAAGAAGAGGAGACGAATATCATTTTGTCCACAAAGGTGACACGTTTCCCTAATGGAACCATGAGGCTTCTTGTGAGAAGCTCTGGTTTGTGAGAAGCTTATACCATAACCTGCCCCAAATGGGACAATATTTTTTACCCCATCATGTTGATGCCATTCCATGATAGCATGCCAAGGTTTATGAATTTCAGACGGGTTTTGGATTTACTAGAATTACAAAAGCAAGTACCTCAATGTTTGTCGGAGAGCCACGGTGCCGTGGTGTTCGAAATTCATCCCCATTTCTTGCATGGTACATAAGCATAAACCAATGGACACATATATGATTTTACAACCCATGTTGGTGCACCGGAGCATGTGCATGTAGTTTAATTTTGAATTGTGCACCTAAAATGGCTAGAAAACCAATTTAATGTATAAAATGTCCAAACGAACCCTAAATAATTCCAATTTTTTTACGACACACATATAGTTGCATGTTCACTGCAGATAAAAGTTCTAGCAATTCAAACACCCTCCATTGCCGCTGTGACCCCATTATGTAATTCAAATCAAGATGAAAAATCAAGTAGATCCCACACAGTTTATTATCACCAACCATGTGAGATGCAGTACAAAATATCTTGGAGCACCGTCGGTGTATAGTATGCCTATGGCTTACGCGAGAAGGTGCGTCGGCTACAGTCCACAGCCGGCATGTCAAGCACACTAGCTCGCTCCCCAAATATCATTGCACTGTTCAATCATCGTCGGTGAAAGATGGGGACGTGGACCCGCGTCGTGAGGGCAACTTCGGCGGCCCACTCCGGCAAGAGCGCGGCCGCAGCCGCCATGCGCGTGCAAACAAGGTTCATGAGCGCGGCTGCAATCTGCGACCGGGCGGCCAAGGCAGCCCAAACGGCCGCTGTTGCTTCTCAGGTGGCGGCAGCTACATCTGCCTCGGGGATAGCAACTGGCGAGAGCAGCACAACAGCTGTCCGTTCCGCAGCGGCGGCCTTAGCCCTGATGGAGGCCGCCCACGACCATGTCGAGGCCACGCACGCCCAGCTCATGGCGGTCACCGCACAAATCGAACGAAGCTTCTCCGACAATGGTGGGCAACCCACGCCGAAGAGTTGGCAATCGCCGAGCGCGTTCGAGCAGCCGTCCATTCCTCCGCCGCATACCTTGCCACGACGGAGCCCGTCCAAGCCCAGATCACGGCCGCCCACGCCCAGCTCATGGCGGCCTTTTCCAAAGAGATGGCAGACACGGATGGCGAGATGCTTGCCGAGTATGGTGCGATGGATGCCATGGAGCCCCTTCCCTAGGAGACCATCGGGCGCGAGCTGGACATGGAGGAGGCGGCGGAGATCGACGAGCACCAGCCATAGTAGTACTCTTTGTTTTGTTTAATTAAGAGCGCCGGTCTTTAATTTGTTAGAGTAATGTTTAGGTCAGTTAGCTCTGTTTAATTGCTGAACTTGCTCGATTAAGAAGTGTGGGTGTGCTGTAGTCTCCTTTGTGTACCCAAATTATGCAATGACGTGGATGACCACTGTAACCAGGGAAATTCGAACCAAAATTTTTGACGTTCAAACTCATCACACACGGGTTAAGCTATCTGAATCGTTTGGGATGTTCACATATCGTACACAACTCTGAATAAGGGATCGTGTCTGATGACACTTTGCGCGCCAGTTTTTTCGCTGAACCGATTCAAAATTTTCGGCTTTCGCGGAAATATCTACCTCCCCGCCCCCTCCCCCTTAGCAAAAGCCACATTTCCCCTGTTTCCGTCTTCCTTTCCAAGTTGAAACCTTCACTCCTTGCTTGCAGCGCCGCCTCCTCGCCGGCGACCCTCCTTCACGCTGCTCGGCCTCGTCTATCCAGGTAGGTAATCCACACCCGACCCCCATCCTCCTCCTCCTTCCACATCCCACATGCCCCGACCGCCGGTGCGACACCTTCCACTCAAATCACCGACCCCTCCACCAAATAAGCGCCACCCTAAGCCATGGTGCACGCAGTATAGCCAGGAGCTCAAGGAGCATTTGGCAGCGGAGAAGCAAATCGCGGCCGCACGCGCGGATGAGGTCGCGATGGCTGCCATTCGTGCCGACCCCCAGATCTTGGAGGAGCACCTTGCCATTTGCTAGCTACGCCGGTTAAGCATGCTCGGTTTACCCGTTGCGTGTGCTGCTCCTGCCTTTCCTTAACAAATTCTAGTGAATTGTGCTATCTAATTTTACCATGCAATCTGTTGCTCTAGTGTATATGTTCTATATGTCGTGCAGTGTGGTGCTCACTTATTAACTGTTTGGTTAATTAGTTGTCGTCTTCAGTTAACTGTTTGGTTCAATTATGCAAATGTGATGTTCAATTCTTTCGGCTGCAATTTTGTATTGTCTTCCATGTGAGAAATAAATCGAATTTATCTTTACAAAATACATGAGAAACGAATACAATTGCTATATTTCCAAGTTGTCAAGCATGCTTGGTTTGGTTAATTGTCTGATCTTCTAGTATGTTATACATTATGTAATGTGGTGCTCAGTTAACGTTTGGTTCATTTGTTGTGGTGTTTAGTTAACTGTTTGGTTCAATTTTGCAATGCGATGTTCAATAGTTGTGGGTGCATTCTGTTATTGTATACCATGTGAGAAGTAAATCAAATTTGGCTGTACTAAAAACATGAGAAACAAATACAATTGCTATATTTCCAAGTTGTTAAGCATGCTTGGTTTGGTTAACTGTCTGATCTTCTATTAGGAGTATGTTACATTATGCAATATGGTGCTCAGTTAACGTTTGGTTCATTTGTTGTGGTGTTTAGTTAACTATTTGGTTCAATTCTGCAATGCGATGTTCAATTGTTGTGGGTGCATTCTGTTATTGTATACCATGTGAGGAATAAATTGAATTTGGCTGTACTAAATACATGAGAAACAAATACAATTGCTATATTTCCAAGTTGTTAAGTATGCTTGGTTTGGTTAACTGTCTGATCTTCTATTAGGAGTATGTTATATTGTGCAATGTGGTGCTCAGTTAATGTTTGGTTCATTTGTTGTGGTGTTTAGTTAACTGCTTGGTTCAATTCTGCAATGTGATGTCCAATTGTCGTGGGTAGAATTTTGTATTGTTGTGCATGTGAGGAATAAATCGAATTTGGCTGCACTTAATACATGAGAAACATATACAAGTGCTATATTTCCCAGTTCTTAATCATGCTTGGTTTGGATAAATGGGTTTTCCATGTGGCTTGAATTAATCTGTTGAATCTGCAATGTGCTTATTTTTCATCAACATATTTTACTGATAGCATGTGAACCCTCACTTAACCTGATGACTAACTACCTTATATGTGTTGCAGGGAAACAATGGGAAGCACTGAGGTTTACAATCGAGGTTAGCACGTGCATGGTCCGTTGTCTAATAGCACATTATTGTGCAATTGCAGGAACCATTCTAATATTTAGGTTTTTAACAATTTGGTCTTGTACATGTAGGTCCTACTGTCAGAAGTTTTGACCCACTGTTCGACCCTTTTTGCATATGGGGAAATGAGTTGTCCATGAATATCAATCAAGTCAAGAAACTCAGAAAGATTGTTAGGATAAAGAAATTAGCGACAAAAAATAACAAGATCTTTGTCTCCACAATGAAGAAGACATCAGTTCACTACAAGATGGTACTAACTATTACACCTTGCCTTTTTTATTCCTTTGCCCCATTTCCAATATAGAGAAGATATTTATGCACATCCTTGTTTTCAGGCCTTTCCAAAGTAGTTCACTGATGATTACCTCTCAAACCACCTCTATGGTCAGGAGGCGAGGAAGGTTTTCATACAACACCCATGGTTCAATATTGAAGTGTTCCTGAAGAGGATGAAGGATGGATGGTCAATCATCCACATGCACTGGCCTAAAGTTGCAAAGACCTTCAACATCAATGAAGGCTCAATATTCGCCTTCCGCTTCAGCAGTTTTCCAGATGAGATGCATCTGTCTATGTACCGTCTATGATGCTAATTTCGAAAGGTTCTAGATGTTGCATGTGAAACTTGGTGCTGGTGTAGTTGTGTAATGGGGTAGCTGAGTGCTGAAGCTATATGATGTTGTACTCTGATGTATTTCAATTATGAAATCCTGCTTCCTTAATATGGAAATGAAATATATTATGTGCTTAATATGAATGTCAATTAGGTTAATAAATGGATTATTAATAAAAGGGCAATTAGCCAACTAATAGCCAATTAGCCTGCTAATTGGGTTTTTCTATTGCAAACGGTTATTGAGAAAACACCGTGGGCGATGACCTCAGGCAATGCACACAGTTTCTAGGAATAAACCGTGTTGGATCAATGAACAATCACACACGACATCCTCTTGAAAATTGTTTGCGTTAGGCCACCTTGCGCAAACGTTTACCACATAAAAACTGTGTGTGATGGACAGCCTTTGCCACACAGTTTCTTCTATGCACCGTGTGTGATGCATTCAATAACGCAAACAATAAAATTGTTATTATCGTGTGCAATGGCAACACTATCACAAATGATTTAACGGGGAAAATTGTGTGTGATGTACCTGCGAACGGAAACGTTTTCCTTGGAGCGACTGTGCGGGATGTATATACGAACGGAAACGTTTAGCGGGGACTGACTGTGTGGGATGTACTTATGACCGGAAATGATTTCGCCTGTATAATTATATTTTTTTAGCACTACTATACGTATAACCGTATTTGATCGCTCGTCGGTTGCACACGACCTCATTTTGCCGAGCGTGTGTGCCAAGAGGACATATCCCTGACGGTTTCTGGGTCGTGTGGGAAGGACCCCCCTATCGCAGTCACTCACTAGGTGACAGTTCAGAACGTCATCGCGGAAAGGGGTTTAAAACCATTTGTATAGCACCTCGCTGTACCAGTGTTTGATCTTCAATACAATGTTCTCCTCAATGTTCTTGGAGATCTATTCCATGTAATGACTTTTTGTGGTGTTTTTGTTGGGATCCGATGAATTATGAGTTTATGATCAGATTTATCCATGAATATTATTTGAGTTTTCTCTGAACTCTTTTATGCATGATTCTTATAGCTTTGTATTTCTGTCTGATCTATTGATTTCGTTTGGCCAACTAGATTGATTTTCTTGCAATGGGAGAGGTGCTTTGTGACAGGTTCGATCTTGCAGTGCTCAATCCCAGTGACAGAAGGGGTCATGACACGTATTTGTATCGTTGCCATTAAGTATAAAAAGATGGGGTTTATTCATGCGTGAGTTTACTTTGGCTACATCATGTCATCTTGCTTAAGGCGTTACTCCGTTCTTTATGAACTTAATACTCTAGATGCATGCTGGATAGCGGTCGATGTGTGGAGTAGCAGTAGTAGATGCAGAATTGTTTTGGTCTACTTGTCTCGGACGTGATGCCTATATACATGATCATTGCCTTGGATATCGTCATGATTATTTGCTTTTCTATCAATTGCCCAACAGTAATTTGTTTACCCACCGTATGCTATTTTCAAGAGAGAAGCCTCTAGTGAAAACTATGGCCCCCGGGTCTATTTTTTATCATATATTGAAATCAAAAATACCTTGCTGCAATTTTTCTTTATTTATTTTATTTTGTGTTTTAATTATGTATCTATCACCATACAATTTAATCTTGCAAGCAACCATCAAGGGATTGACAACCCCTTATTCGCGTTGGGTGCAAGGATTTGTTATTTTGTGTGTAGGTACTGCTAATGAGGTGTTGTGTCCTTCTCCTACTAGGTTGATAAGCTTGGGTCTTAACTAAGGGAAATACTTATCTCTACTGTATTGCATCATCCTCTCCTCTTTGAGGAAATTCCAACGCAACTCACAAGTAGCAGGGTAGCGTACTGATTATTATTCAATAGTAGGAGTGGTACGTGTCCGTGTACGTGCCCATCCTTCTATCGTTACATGTGCCACTGGCTAGTTGAGGTCACTCTTTCGAATCACCATGGCGAAACATTTTATGATTCCTTTTTATTTCTGCACCCCTCCTGAAAGGTGGGGCCTACACAAAACCCACTTGGATGGACGAACAGATATACAAACATATCCATTTATTTGCACAAATAAATGTGTCGTAGCTGGTTCGGATGGGTATTGGCGCGTGCGTGCGAGACACGACCTTTTCTGGTTACACTACTGTAGGATGCTGCTAACGCGACAGATACAAAATGTTTGCGATGGCGGAGACATCAAACACGAGTCAGATTATAGTTGCGTGTGCGATGCGTGGCATACGGTTAATCCATAAGAACTATTTGCGATGAGCCAGAACAATAGAAACGGGCATCTATATGAAGGTATGTGCGATATACGGCATACAATTCACTCCGATGAACTATTTGCGATTAGGGAACGCAATAGAAAGTGTCAGCCAGATCAAGGTGTGTGCGATATAGGGCATACAGTTCACTTGGATAGGTAGATATGGTGGACTCATCTGGAATAACTTGGGTTTTAGGATTTTGATGCACAAGCAGTATTCCCGCTTAGTACAGGCGAAGGCTAGCAAATAGGTTGAGAAGCGGCCAGCTAGAGAGCGAAAACGATCATGAACATGCGTTATGCATAATTAACATTGAATACTAGCATGAGTAGGATATGGACACCATGAACATAAATATCATAGAGGCTATGTTGGTTTTGATTCAACTACATGCATGAACATGTGCCAAGTCAAGCCACTTGAAACATTCAGAGGAAGATACCATATCATCATACTACATCACAATCATTTTAATGCATGTTGACACCCAAGATAAATCATTATCCACTCCTAGCTACTTAAGCATGGCATGAGAAACTATAATCTCTAATTGTCATTACAAACATCTTTGATCATAATAGGCTAAATCATGGATACTAGGTTAAACATATTTACAAAAACAGAACAAGTTGAGTTCATACCCGTTTCTCTCTGCCATAACCAGTTCATCAAATATCGTCATTATTGCCTTTCACTTGCACGACCGAATGTTATGAAAATAATAATAGTGCAAGAGTGCCGTGGACTAAGCTAGAATCTGCAAACATTTTATTCAAAAGGATAAGACAAGGTAATATGGGCTCTTTATTAGATCAATATCAATGCATATGAGAGCCACTCAACATTTTCATCGTGGTCTTCTCCTCGGTACGAATCAATAAAAAGAAGAGAATATCAGAGAAACACAATGAAATATTTTTGGAGTTTTTAGTTTTTCTGGAAGAAAGCAAATTAAAGAAAAAGAAAAACAGAAACGAGAAAAACTATTTACACGGGAAAGCTCCCAACAAGCAAAAAGAAGAACAAGGAAATCTTTTTGGATTTTCTTTTTAAGACTACAACTAACTAAAC
The DNA here is from genome assembly GCA_011799875.1 of Thinopyrum elongatum. Lineage (NCBI taxonomy): Eukaryota > Viridiplantae > Streptophyta > Magnoliopsida > Poales > Poaceae > Thinopyrum > Thinopyrum elongatum. Next base: position 384,976,779 of record CM022300.1, read on the forward strand.
TAGAAAGAAAAATCGAAAAGAAGCAAGAAACATTTTTTTGGATTTTCTCAAAGTTTTTCGAACTCACAAGAAGAAAGCGAGAAAATAAATCTAACATGGATAATACAATGGAAAAGTGTGAACACCGACAACTGGAATGAAATGTGTGAACATGAACGTAATGTCGGTGGAAATACGTACTCCCCCAAGCTTAGGCTTTTGGCCTAGCTTGGTAATCACCATCCGCGGCCTGCATAATAGTCAGAGTGGTAGCTCACGGAGGCACTTGGTGCAGCCTCCTCAGCCTGCCGAGCAGCCACGACCTCCGCGTTGTGCGCGCGGGCCTCGCTCTCAAAAACATAATACCTTCCTTTGCTGTGAAAATCAAAGAGAGCAGGCACAGGCAAAAAGGTATGCACAATGGATTCTTTATTGAACCTCAAGTTGTAAGTATAATCATTGATTTTGCCCTTAAGGAACTTATGGGGCTTCATGGTCTCAAAGTCTAAGTAGTGAGTAGGTAGGATAGGGTCATTAGGCCAAGGTGATACACCCAGCTCCTTTGCTAAACGTGAAGCATAAATCCCACCATAAAAATATCCACTACCAGCGTTGTGTTGCAATCTGCGTGCAACAATCGCTCCATGGTTATAACATTTAATACCGGTGAGAGCAATGTGTATGAGGCTCAAGTCAGGAGCATATAGTGTACTACAGTCTTGTTTGCCTATGATGCATTTGCCATTAAACAGTGCAAAGTATTGAATTGATGAGAAATGAATACTTTTTATTCTACCTTGTGTCACTCCTCTATCCTCGCCGTAACAAAGATTGATCAAGAATGACTCATACTCCGATCTTGGTGGCTCGTCCAGCGAACCCCAAAATGGAATTTTACACACACCACTAAACACGTCTAGAGGCATGGTAATTGGATGGTCATAAAGTTTAAATGAAACTCTAGACTCACGAGGATGGAATTTAAATTCTTTAGTAAACGTTTCTGTGAGGCTGAGATGCTGGATGCACTTATCTTCAATGTAGGGACCGAGCACAGCATTGTGAACATATTGCTCAAATTCTTCTTTAATACCTGCACTCACAATGAAATTGTCGCACGGCCATAAGCATGATTTGATAGCGGCATCCCATATTGAACTTGCACTTGGTTCAACATAAGACCGACAAGTTGGGCCACTGCTAGACGATGCCTCCGAGGACCTCCTCCTTGAAGAACTCCTTCCAAAGAAGTACATTTTATTTACGTACAAATTTCTGAAATTTTTGGGTCACAAAATTTTGTCAACAAAACGTAACAAGATTGATAGCAACCACTCATAAAGATGCATAGAGGCCATTTTGAGCATTCAAACTACTTAGAACTCTAAGAATTCAACATGCAAGCTCATCTATAGCAGCACCAAGAGTAGCTGATTATTCAAAATATAATCCACTAAAGCAAAAACTAATTGGAGCAATGGAGGAGTCACATACCAAGTAGCAATCCCCCAAAACAGTTTCGGAAACGGAGCTTCGAGCAAAGAGATTGAAATCCGCGGGTTTGAGAGCAAGAACACGAGAGAGAGAGAGCAATGGTGATTTTTTTCTGGAGGTAGGAGATGACATGGGCTAAAGAGATAAGTGAGGGGGCCCACGTGGGGACCACAACCCACCAGGGCACGCCTGGGGCTGTTGGCGTGCCCAGGTGGGTTGTGCCTACCTGGTGCACCCCCTCTAATGTTATTTGTATTAAAAATTCAGAAGAAATCATATTAAATTTTCAGGGCAATCTAAGAACTTTTATTTTTGGGTCGTTTTTTTATTGCACAGGAAATTCAGAAAGCAGACAAGACATGGCATTCTATTTTGTTTAACTAAGAAAAATAGAAAATAAAATTTGGGAGCAGAAGGTTGTGCTTACTAAATTCATCAACTTCATACCTCTCAAAAATGATCCATTAATAAGGTTGATCAAGTCTTATTAACAACCACCTTCGATTAGCATGAAACCAAAGAACTTTCGTAAAACACTAAGTTACCTCAACGGGGATATGCATGTCCCAAACAATAAGCATTTCATATTTCTTTTTGGCAGTGGGTAGAGGTAGTTGAAAACTTCCAATAGTGAGTGTGGGAGATTTTTCAATAACATTAATACCATTCACTTGGAATTGTTTCTTTGGAAAGTGCATCGTATGTTCATTACCATTGATATGAAAAGTGACCTTGCTTTTATTGCAATCAATAACAGCCCCTGCAGTATTCAAAAAGGGTTTACCAAGGATAATCGACATGTTGTCGTCCTCGGGCATTTCAAGTATAACAAAGTCAGTTAAGATAGTAACATTTGCAACAACAACGGGCACATCCTCACAAATACCGATAGGTATGGCAGTTGATTTTTCAGCCATTTGCAAAGATATTTCAGTAGGTGTGAGTTTATTCAAATCAAGTCTTTTATATAAGGAGAAAGGCATAACACTAACACCAGCTCCTAGATCACACAAAGCAGTTTTAACATAATTTCTTTTGATGGAGCAAGGTATAGTTGGTATTCCTGGATCTCCAAGTTTTTTAGGTACTCCATCCTTAAAAGAGTAATTAGCAAGCATGGTGGAGATTTTAGCTTCAGGTATTTTTCTCTTATTAGTGATGATGTCTTTCATATATCTTGCATAAGGGTCCATCTTTAAAATATCAGTCAAGCGAGTGCGCAAAAAGACTGGCCTAAGCATCTCAGCAAAGCGTTCAAATTCTTCATCATCCTTCTTCTTAGTTGATTTAGGTGGAAAGGGCATGGGTTTTTGAACCCAGGGTTCTCTTTCTCTTTCATGTTTTCTAGCAACAAAGTCTCTTTTATCATATCTTTTATTTTTAGGTTGTGGGTTATCAATATTAACAGCTGGTTCTATTTCAACATCATTATCTGGTTGTTTATCATTGTCTGGTTGAGTGTCTTCATGAACATCATCATTGTCCTTTTCATTATCACTAGATGAGTGTTCATTACCAGATTGAGTTTCAGCATCAGAAATAGAATCATCATTATCATTATTAGGAGGATTTTCTACTTCAGGTTCACTAGAGGTATGCAAAGTCCTATCATTTTTATTTTTCTTCTTCTTTCTAGAAGGACTAGGTGCATCAGTATTAATTCTTTGAGAGTCTTGTTCAATTCTCTTAGGGTGTTCCTCAGGATAAAGTGGTTCCTGAGTCATTTTACCTCCTCTAGTTGCTACTCTAACAGCAAAGTCATTTATATTATTATTCATTTCATCAAGCAACTCTCTTTGAGATTTAGCAACTTGTTCTAGCTGAGTCTGAACCATAGAAGCATGTTTTCCTACACCTCTTACATCATTGGTAATTCTGAATAACAAGTCACTCAAGCGAGCAATCATATTGGAGTTGTATTTCAATTGTTTCATAACATTTTCATTGAAGTGATCTTGTTTTGTAATGTAGTTGTCAAACTCATAAAGGCATTGACTAGGATGTTTATTGTAAGGGATATCACTTTCATCAAATTTCATTAAAGAATTTACCTCTACCACCTTTGGTGGCGGTGTGTCAAGTCCATGGTTGTTAAGTGCCCCTACTGGTTTCAGTTAAGGTTGTTAAGTACTCCTGCTACTTTTATAGTCTGTCGTGTTTCTTCAGTCCTATCTTCCTCCAGCCGCCAAAACCAAACCAGCGCTGGCGGGGCCGCCTGCTTCCGCCTCCCACGGCTGGCTACGCCTCAGCACACGCATCACCGCCCCACCGTCTCCTAAATCGTTAACACCGATGTCCGAGGCCTCGCCGTCGTCCTCCACGTGCTTTGGTGCACTCGCCGCGGCGCCGCCCTCTCGCGTTGTCAACATGGTCAACAAACAAGAGGAATCGGGAGAGGACTGTATGGAGAGGATGACAGTAGGGGCCCACCATGTCCATGGCCGTACACAAGGAAGTTCCTCATTTTTTTGTTATATACTCCATTGCCAGCGTATAGAAAAAGAAAATGCTTCCTCCTAGTGGTTTCCTGACATCTGGGACCCACGACATTGTCAGCGTATATAGTCAATAGACAAGAGAACAGCACAAGATCGACTGACACCTCGGACGTAGCTGCTCGAGCAGTATTTTTTTTTGTTATTGTTGAGATGGAGCAGGGTTTCAACTGGGCTATGGCCCGTCTAGCCCAGGCTTATATTTTACGTTCACCACATGACCAGCCCAGCTATTTTTTCTTTGTGAAAATGAGCCCAGTTTATTTTTTCTGAAGAATACCCAATCCAAGCCTACTTATTTTTCTACGCCCTGATGGGCTGCAACTCTTTCAAGACGGCTGCAAATCTTGAAAGTAATATGAAATGGGCTGTAATTATAAAAAACAGATGACAAATTGGCAATTACTTTTTAATTTCTGATTTTTTCACATTTTCAGATTCCAATTTCACTGGGCTTTAACCTAATTTAAATATATCTTCAAAGTACTTTAAATCTGGCTCGACATTTTGGTATTAAAAATAGTTTGGACCCCACCGAAATATGCAAAATTTCGTTTAAATTTTTAACCCTGGCCCTGGCCAACAAAAAAAAAGGACTGCAATAAATTGCATAAGAAGTTGCAATGAGCTGTAAATTATTAAAAAAATAGGGAATGGTCTGACTTGTGGGCCTATTAAGTTGACGCGTATGCAAGATTTTTTTACTTATTATATACATCAATAAATAATTCTAGCAGACGTAACCGTTGGATGTCAATCCAACGGCCGTCGTGCTTCTTCAATCTCTGATCTTCTTGCTCCAGCCGCCAAATCCAGCGCCGGCGGGATTGCCTGCTCCCGCCTCCCGTGGCCGGCTGTGCTGCCGCGCAGGCCTCACCGCCCCCTACTACTCCCACCGCTGGCCAGGCCATCCCTCTACTCACCCACATCCCTCCACTGTTGTGGCTTCGCCGCCTCCGGGTCATTCCCTTCCTGGGTCTCGCCGTCGTCCATCGCGCTGGTGTTCTCGGCACAGCGTGGTCAACGTTGTCAACAAACGACAACATTGGAAGAGGGATATACATGGAGAGGCTGACAGTTGGGACCCATATGGTCCATGGCCGCATGCAAGCAAGTACCTCCTTATTACGCCAAAAAGAATGAATCCTCCCAATGACAGCTGGGACCCACCAGCTATATCTTGGCACGGAAGGAAGTGCCTCCTTATTAAGCAAAAAATAACGAGTGCTCCCCATGACAGCTGGGGCCCACCAGATTTGGAGGCTGGCTTGTGGCCCTACTAAGTTGACGCGTATCCAAGACTTTGTCAACTTAGTCAACAAACGATTCTATCACCAGTGACCGTTGGATTGTTAACATCCAACGGTCGTCCTGCTTCTTCAACCTCTGATTTTCTTGCTCCAGCCGTCCAAACCACCGCGTGCTCCTGCCTCCCGTGGCCGGCTGTGCTGCCACGGAGGCCTCACCGCCCCCTACTACTCCCACCGCTGGCCAGGCCATCCCTCTACTCACCCACACCCCCTGTTATTCTGCGGCGACGGCAGCCTCACACCACAGCCGAACCAGTCAACCCTCGTACTACCCTCCGCATGTTCCCAGGCTCCGCGTCGTTCCCTGCCTCACCATCGTCCACCACCTGGTGCTGTCCATGCGGCGTGGTCAACGTGGTCAATGAACGACAGCCATCGGAAGAGGACTGTACGTGGTGAGGCTGACAGATGGACCCACCAGCTACATCTTCGCACGCAAGGAATTGCCTCCTTATTACGCGCAAAAAAAGAATCCTCCCCCTGTCAGCTCAAACCCACCAGCTACATCTTCGCATGCAAGGAAGTGCCTCCTTATCCTCCCTGACAGCCGGGACCCACCCGGTCATGCAAGGAAGTGCCTCCTTATCCTCCCTGATAGCCGGTACCCACCCGGTCGAAGCGTACGTAGCATTGTCATTCTGGTCGCAAATGTGTATGTACATACTGGTCCATCGGACTTTCTACCATGATGAACCGTGGCCCAGTAAGGAGCGGTAGCTGTTCAGGCAGTCCTGTCTATATCGTGTACATGTACGTACATACATACGGGCGGGGTCTCGAACGCTTACTCGCGCATACGTATGGCCAGGGCTCGTGTATATGGAGAGGCAGTGGAGGGCAGCAACGGCGTCCTGTTCATCGGCAGCCAACCTTCTGGGTCGGAGCAGAGAAACTGCATCGTGTTCATCGGGAGGCAACGAAATGCGTCATGTTCATCGGGAGCCAACCGGCTTGGACGGAACAGCCGAAACGAGGCCCGGCGTACCGCAGAATGGAGGAAACGGCCTTCTGTTCGATCGCCTACGGTCGAAACAGGATCCTGTTCATCGGGAGGGGTCTGGCGTACCGCAAAACGGAGGAAACGGACTTCTCTTCGACCTCCTACGATCGAAACGGGGTCCTGTTGATCAAGAGGGGTGTAGCGTACCGCAAAACAGAGGAAACGGACTTCTCTTCGACCTCCTACGATCGAAACGGGGGTCCTGTTCATCGGGAGGGGTGTGGCATACCGCAAAACATGACTCCATGGGCTACTGTTCATACACCATCTACTGCCTCGCTCCAGCCTCCACAGGCTACTGTTCATCCACCATCGACCTCCTCCAGCCTCCACCTGCGACTGTTCATCCATGGAGTCTCCCTCCTGCCTCCACCAGCTACTGTTCATCCAGCCTCCACCGGCTACTGTTCAACCAGCCCTCCACGGGCTCCTGTTCATCTAGCCTCCACCGGCTACTCTTCAACCAGCCCTCCACGGGGTCCTGTTCATCCACCCCCAACCGGCTCGATCGGGGTCCTGTTCATCCAGCGGAAACGGCCTCTCCTACCACGGGGTCCTGTCATCCAACCCCCACCGGGAACTGTTCATCCAACCCCCAACAACATTCACTGTTCAACAAGAGGCAGCAGGTTCGATCGGCTTCAGTTAGCAGCAGTAGCGAAGGAATCGCTCGGGTTCAGTTAACAACCAAGGGATCGATCGCTCGGGTTCAGTAACGTAGCTAGTGCAATCGCTTGGGTTCAGTAAGCGAACACCTCGCTCGGGTTCAGTTAGAGCCCAACGCCTTGGACACATGCGCGTACGTGTACGAGAGAAATGCGCAAACCTCCGTGTATCGCTCGGCCCCGACCACCCATCATAACCGGGAACTCCCCGATATTTTCCTCGCCCTCGCTTCTACCACGGTTTTTTCCGTCATGGACGGCCCAAAGAATGTCATGCAGCAGCGTCTCCGGCCCGCCCAAGACGAAAAGCCCATTTTCTATCATGATTTTTTGTCATAGAAGTAGGAGCCCACCACATCTATGATGATACCGGGTTTTGTCACAATTATCGTCATAGAAGTGTCATAAGCATGACAGAAAAAAAATTCGTTCGGCCCAAAATGTCACGGATGTGTCTTTTTTTGTAGTGGCTCCTGCAATAGATCTGTCACATAGTGGTGCATCAAGGACATAATTCTTCTGTGCAGCAATGAGGATAATCCTCAGATCACGGACCCAGTCCGCATCATTGCTACTATCATCTTTCAACTTAGTTTTCTCTAGGAACATATCAAAAACATAGGGGAGCTATATCGCGAGCTATGGATCTACAACATAGATATGCAAAAACTATTAAGACTAAGTTCATGATAAATTAAGTTCAATTAATCAAATTACTAATGAATTCCCACTTAAATAAACATCCCTCAAGTTATTTAAGTGATACGTGATCCAAATCAGCTACCCATGTCTGATCATCACGTGAGATGGGGTAGTCATCAATGGTGAACATCTCTATGTTGATCATATCTACTATATGACTCACGTTCGACCTTTCGGTCTCCAGTGTTTCGAGACCATGTCTGTACATGCTAGACTCGTCAAGTTTAACCCAAGTATTCTACGTGTGCAAAACTGTCTTACACCCGTTGTATGTGAACATAGAGTCTATCACACCCGATCATCACGTGGTGTCTCGAAACGATGAACTTTCGCAATAGTGCATACTCGGGGAGAACACTTATATCTTGAAATTTAGTGAAGGGATCATCTTATAATGCTACCGTTGTTCTAAGCAAAATAAGATGCATAAAAGATAAACATCACACGCAATCAAAATATGTGACATGATATGGCCATCATCATCTTGTGCTTTTGATCTCCATCTCCAAAGAATCGTCATGATCTCCATCATCACCGGCTCGACACCTTGATCTCCATCGTTGCATCGTGGTCGTCTCGCCAACTATTGCTTCTACAACTATTGCTAATGCATACCGATAAAGTAAAGCAATTGCATGGCGATTGCATTTCATACAATAAAGAGACAACCATAAGGCTCCTTCCGATTGCTGATAAATTTACAAAACATGATCATCTCATACATAACGTATATCACATCATGACTTGACCATATCACATCACAACATGCCCTGCAAAAACAAGTTAGACGTCCTCTACTTTGTTGTTGCAAGTTTTACGTAGGGATGGCAATGGGTAGGGTATGGGCGGGTATGACCCTTTTCTACCCAAACCCATACCCAATTGTTTTTCTATGCCCACCCACTTCACTATCCATGGGCACAAATTTTTACCCATGCCCATATCCATCGGGTATCCTATACCCAATGGGTATCCGGTGGGTACAATATATAGCATTGACATGACAAAAGTAAGATGAGAAAGGGTCTAAATTCAGGTGCCCATCCATCACAATTAGGTTTGCACTTACATCAAGAGTTCACAATGATGATTGACACACAATTAAAGGTCTTAATCTCCATTACAAACTATCATTGAGAAAAATAATAATTTGCAAACTTGCAATGCTAAGAACAATCAGCCAAAACAACATGGCATGAATAGCAGCAATGCACGCCCATGCTTCAATGCTAACAACACGTCCCCAGAGCCACTTGCTCATTTTAGTCTTCAATGGTGATTTCAGATTCACATTCCTCCTGCCAAAAAAATAAAAAGTATAAGGATGTACACAATAGCATCACCTGTATGTACATGATAAGTTGTAAATGAAGGCGACATATTGTTACCATATCTTCTTGTTCATCTTCAAGAACAGATTGAATCGCAAAGTGGTCGGAAGTGACATTATCTAAAGTTTCCAAATGAGACCTTAAATGTGATGTCCCATGAGATTGTTCCCCACTAAGTTTCTTGTCACAGAACACACATTCAACTTTCAATTTCCCATCAACAATTACTTCCTCAAAATCATTCCAAACCACAGACTTACGTGGGATGGACGGCTATGGGCCTGTGGTCCATGGGCTAGTTAAGAACTTAAGATAATTATTTATCCACATATTATAGGGTTTAATTTACTTATTAATTTTCTGGGTATCCATTGGATTACCCATGGGTATAATTTTATACCCATACCCTACCCATGCATTTTGCGGGTATGGATAACCATACCCATGGGTATGAAGTGGTAGAAAGTCTCACCCATGCCCATTAATTTCGGGTAGGGTACCCGGGGGTACCCATACCCATGGGCAAAACTACAATCCCTAGTTTTACGTGGCTGCTACGAGCTTCTAGCAAGAACTGTTCTTACCTACGGCAAAAACCACAATGGTGATTTATCAAGTTTGCTGTTTTAACCTTGTTCAAGGACCGGCCGTAGTCAAATTCGATTCAACTAAAGTAGGAGAAACAGACACCCGCCAGCCACCTTTATGCAAAACTAGTTGCATTTTATTGGTGGAACCGGTCTCATGTACGAGGACAAGTAAGGTTGGTCTGGGCCGCTTCATCCCACAATGCCGCCGAATCAAAATAAGACGTTGGTGGTAAGCAGTATGAACATCACCGCCCACAACTCTTTGTGTTCTACTCGTGCATATCATCTATGCATAGACCTGGCTCATGATGCCACTGTTGGGGAACGTTGCATGGAAAACAATAATTTTCTACGCACACGCAAGATCTATCCATGAAGATGCATAGCTACGAGAGGGGGAGAGCATCTTCATACCCTTGAAGATCGCTAAGCAGAAGCGTTTATCAATGCGGTTGATGTAGTCGTACACCTTCACGATCCGTCCCGATCAAGTACCGAATGTACGGCACCTCCGCGTTCAGCACACGTTCAGCTCGATGTCGTCCTCGCCTTCTCGATCCAGCAAGAGAGGCGAAGTAGTAGATGAGTTCCGGCAGCACGACGGCATGGTGACGGTTGGTGATGAAGAACAATCTCCGCAGGGCTTCGCCAAGCACTACAGAAACTAGACGGAGGATAAACTAGAGGGGACGGGGTTGCCGGCACATGGCTTGGTGAATCTTGATGTGTCTTGGGTGCTAGCCCTGCCCCTCTATTTATATGTTGAGCCCTGGGGTCGAAACTTGGAGTAAAAGCCTCCTCAAAGTTGGTTTTGCCCGAAAGGCAAGAGTCCTTCTTGGACTCCAGGGCCAGACGCTAGGGTTCCCGGCGTCTGGGCCCAGACGCTAGGGTCTCTGGCGTCTGGCCTCTGGTCTCCACAAAACTTCCTTTTGCTCTTTCCAAAACCCTCGTGGGCTTTCCCCTTTGGCCCAAATAAAGTATTCTCATACCCAAACATTTTGGGAAACATCCGAAACCCCTTCCGGTGAATTCCGGAACCCTTCCGAAGACCAAACATTATTATCCCATATATCAATCTTTACTTCCGGACCATTCCGGAGCTCCTCGTCATGTCTGTGATCATATCCGGGACTCCGAACAACATTCAGTCACCAACATACATAACTCATATAATACTATATCATCAATGAACGTTAAGCGTGCGGACCCTACGGGTTCGAGAACTATGTAGACATGACCAAGACACCTCTCCGGTCAATAACCAATAGCGAAACCTGGATGCCCATATTGGCTCCTACATATTCTACGAAGATCTTTATCGGTCGAACCTTATGACAACATACGTAATTCCCTTTGTCCATCAGTATGTTACTTGCCCAAGATTCGATCGTCGGTATCTTCATACCTAGTTCAATCTCGTTACCGGCAAGTCTCTTTACTCATTCCGTAATACATCATTCGGCAACTAACTCATTAGTCACTTTGCTTGCAAGGCTTCTTATGATGTGTATTACCGAGAGGGCCCAGAGATACCTCTTCGATACTCAGAGTGACAAATCCTAATCTTGATCTATGCCAACCCAACAAACACCTTCAGAGATACCTGTAGAGCATCTTTATGATCACCTGTTACGTTGTGACATTTGGTAGCACACAAGGTATTCCTCTGGTATCCAGGAGTTGCATAATCTCATAGTCGAAGGAATATGTATTTGACATGAAGAAAGCAATAGCAATAAACTAAACGATCATTATGCTAAGCTAACGGATGGGTCTTGTCCATCACATCATTCTCCTAATGATGTGATCCCATTATCAAATGACAACACATGTCTATGGTTAGGAAACCTTAACCATATTTTGATCAACGAGCTAGTCTAGTAGAGGCTTACTAGGGACATGGTATATGTTTATGTATTCACACATGTATTTAAGTTTCCGATCAATACAATTCTAGCATGAATAATAAACCTTTATCATGAATAAGGAAATATAAAATAACAACTTTATTATTGCCTCTAGGGCATATTTCCTTCATAGGTATCTTAGGCAATCCATATCTAGGAGAGCTAGGCCTAATAGGTGTTTCAAGATTTTCAGTTTCAAGTACTTCATTAGTTTCGATAATTTCATCAGTTTCAGCATTCTCACTATCTTTAGCTCTAGCAATTTGTTCATCAAGAAATTCACCTAGTGGCATATTATCATCAAGCAAGGTACTAGCATCATCATGAGTAGCATTCATAGCAGAAGTAGCATCATCAATAACTTGCGACATATCAAGATTAATAGCATGTGGTGGCGTTGCAAGTTTACTCAAAATAGAAGGTGAATCAAGTGCAGAGCTAGATGGCAGTTCCTTACCTCCCCTCGTCTTAGAGGGAAAAATCTTAGTCTTGGTATCCTTCAGATTCTTCATAGTGGTAAATAGATAATATTCCCAAGTGACTCAACAAATATAGCTATGCTCCCCGGCAACTGTGCCAGAAAAAGGTCTTGATAACCCACAAGTATAGGGGATCGCAACAGTTTTCGAGGGTAGATTATTCAACCCAAATTTATAGATTCGACACAAGGGGAGCCAAAGAATATTTGTAAGTATTAGTAGCTGAGTTGTCAATTCAACCACACCTGGAGATTAATTATCTGCAGCGAAGTGATCAGTAGCACAGTAATATGATAGTTTTGATAGCAGTGATAATAGTAACTGTAGCGGTAACAGTGATAGCAATGATTTTGTAGCAAGTGTAACAGTAGCAGCAACAGTAATAACTTAGCAAGAACAATAAGTGGAAAATTCATAGGCATTGGATCGGTGAATTCGTTGGATGGTATTCTTCATATAATAGTCATAACCTAGGGCGGTACAAAACTAGCTCCAGTTCATAAATATAATGTAGGCATGTATTCCGTAAATAGTCATACGTGCTTATGGAAAGAACTTGCATGACATCTTTTGTCCTACCCTCCCGTGGCAGCGGGGTCCATACGAAAACTAAGGGATATTAAGGCCTCCTATTAATAGAGAACCGGAACAAAGCATTAACACATAGTGAATACATGAACTCCTCAAACTACGGTCATCACCGGAAAGTATCCCGACTATTGTCACTCCGGGTTTTACAGATCATAACACATAATAGGTGAATATGACTTGCAAGATCGGATCTAGAACATAGATATAATGGTGAAAACATAAACGGTTCAGATCTGAAATCATGGCACCCGGGCCCAAAGTGACAAGCATTAAGCATGGCAAAGTCATAACAACATCAATCTCAGAACATAATGGATACTAGGGATTAAGACCTAACAAAACTAACTCGATTACACGATGAATCTCATCCAACTCCTCACCGACCAGCAAGCCTACGAAGGAATTACTCACTCCCACTGTGAAGCATCATGGAATTGGCGATGGAGAAGGGTTCGTGATGACGAAGACCGAAGATCCCCCTCTCCGGAGCCCCAAACGGGCTCCAGATCTGGCCTCCCGATAAAGAACAGGAGGTGGCGGCGGCTCCGTATCGTGAAATGTGATAACTCTTTCTTCCTGATTTTTTTCTCCAAATTTAGGTATTTAAGGAGTCGGAGTCAGGATCTGTAGGGCCACCAGGTGGGCACAACCCACCTGGGCGCGCCTGGAGGGGGGCGCGCCCTGGTGGGTTGTGCTCACCTAGGGTCCCCCCTCCGGTGGTTCTTGGCTCCAGTATTTTTTTTTTATTATAAAATAAATCTCCAAAAAGTTTTGTTCTATTCCGAGAACTTTTTTTCTGCACAAAACAACACCATGGTTGTTCTGCTGAAAACAGCGTCAGTCCGGGTTAGTTTCATTCAAATCATGCAAATTAGAGTCCAAAACAAGAGCAAAAGCGTTAGGAAAAGTAGATACGACGGAGACGTATCAAAAACAAGCTAAATTCACGTTCTCAGCGAGGCGCGAAAAAAGCAAATGCTAACGTTGAGTGGGGCCATGGGATCACAAGCAAACACCCTCCGTCCAGGTGCTTTAATTAACTGCATGTTAAACAGCGGCTCGACCGCCATTAATGGAGAATTTGTGAGCAAGGTGGGCGGCTGGTGGATGGAGGTCAAAGAGCTTGCTTCTCGATGAGCATGCGCGGTAGACTGCTCGCACGTGTCCCGTCGAGCCTGCGCGACGAACAGGTTGCACGCGTCCCGTCGAGCCTGTGCGGTGGACAGGTCGCACGCGTCTCGTCGAGCCTACGTGGTGGACTGCTTGCATGTGTCCTATCGAGCCTGCAGACTTCTCGCGCTCATCCCGTCTAATCAAACAGTTGCATGCACGCCACTGACTATGGTTAAATTTTGGCACAAAAAACAAAGAGGACCAATGAAACAGGACCGAGGTAGTACTCTCCAATAAAAAGAGGGATGCGTGGCTGCACTTAAATGGTTACAGGAATGCACACAGTTCAAATAATACAACCGTTTGCGATAGTGACGTGTCAGCTATTTGTTCCAAAAGGACTACATTGGCTATTAATGTGTGCGCCTTGTCATAAATTGGACAATTTTTTTACCACAACATATATGTTTCATGTCATGAAACCGTGCGAAGTTTCATGATTTTTGGGTGAGTTTTGGATTTACGGGGATTTAAAAACCAAGATTCTCAATGTTTCAGGATTACGAGACATTTGTAATTCATTCCCATTCCTTCAATGAGACCTAAACATGCACCCAAGGACACATGTACGATTTTAAACCCATTTGGGTGCACTGGAGCATGTGCTTGTAGTTCGAATTTGAATTATGGGCATTAAATGCCTAGAAAACTCAATTAATGTATAAAAAGGCCAAACGAACCCCGTATAATTTCAAATTTCAGCACGAATATCCTGTTTGTTCCATGTTGCATGTAGAAAAAAAATACAAGGCGAGAAGAGGCAGCGATTATCGTTTCGCCCACAAGGGGGACACGTTTCCCTATCGGAACCACGAGGGTTCTTGCGAGAAGCTCCAATTTGTAAGAGGTTTGTAATAAAGCTTGGCCCAAATTGGAAAAAAATACCACGACATATATGTGCCATGTTGTGACACCATGCCAAGTTTCATGATTTTCTGGTGAGTTTTGGATTTACGGGGATTTAAAAACTGAGATTCCCAATGTTTGAGGCCGAGCCAGGTCTCCGAGATGGTGGTAATTCATTCCCATTCCTTGCATGGGACCTAAACATGCACCCAAGTACACATGTGTGATTTTTCTAGCCATTTTGGTGCACTGGAGCATGTATTTGTAGTTCAGATTTGAATTATGGACATTAAATGCCTAGAAAACTCAATTAATGTATAAAAAGGCCAGACAAACCCTGAATAATTTCAAATTTCAGCACGAATCTCCTATTGTTCCATGTTGCCTGTAGAAAAAATATAAGATGAGAAGAGGAAGGATTATCGTTTCACCACAAGGGGGACACGTTTCCCTATTGGAACCATGAGGGTTCTTGCAAGAAGCTCCGGTTTGTAAGAGGCTTGTAATAAAACTTGCCCCAAATTGGACAATTTTTTAACCATGACATATATGTGCCATGTCGTGACATAATGCCAAGTTTCACGATTTTCTAGTCAGTTTTGGATTTAGGGGATTTAATAACTGAGATTCCCAATGTTTGAGGCCGAGCCAGGACGCCGAGACGGTTGTAATTCATTCTCATTCCTTGCATGGGACCTAAACATGCACCCAAGTACACATGTATGATTTTTCTAGCCATTTTGGTGCACCGGAGCATGTATTTGTAGTCCAGATTTTAATTATGGACATTAAATGCCCAGAGAACTCAATTAATGTATAAAAAGGCCAGACGAACCTTGAATAATTTCAAATTTTGGCATGAATCTCCATGTTGCCTGTAGAAAAAAATACAAGACGAGAAGAGGCGGCGATTACCATTTCGCCCACAAGGAGGACACGTTTCCCTATCGAAACCACAAGGGTTCTTGTGAGAAGCTCCGGTTTGTAAGAGGCTCGTAATAAAACTTGCCCCAAATTGGACAATTTTTTTACCACGACATATATGTGACATGTCGTGACACCATGCCAAGTTTCTTGATTTTCTAGTGAGTTTTGGATTTACGGGGATTTAAAAACTGAGATTCCCAATGTTTGAGGTCGAGCCAGGACACCGAGACAGTTGTAATTCATTCTCATTCCTTGCATGGGACCTAAACATGCACCCAAGGACACATGTATGATTTTTCTAGCCATTTTGGTGCACTGGATCATGTATTTGTAGTTCAGATTTGAATTATGGACATTAAATGCCAAGAAAACTCAATTAATGTATAAAAAAGGCCAAACGAACCCTGAATAATTTCAAATTTCAGCACGAATCTCCTGTTGTTCCATGTTGCCTGTAGAAAAAAATACAAGGAGAGAAGAGGTAGCGATTACCGTTTCGCCCACAAGGGGGGCACATTTCCCTATCCGAACCACAAGGCTTCTTGTGAGAAGCTCCAGTTTGTAAGAGGCTTGTAATAAAACTTGCCCCAAATTGGACAAATTTTTTACCACGACATATATGTGCATGTCGTGACACCATGCCAAGTTTCATGAGTTTCGGGTGAGTTTTTGATTTACAGGGATTTAAAAACCTAGATTCTCGATGTTTAAGGCCGAGCCAGATGCCGAGACGGTTGTAATTCATTCCCATTCTTTGCATGGGACCTAAACATGCATCCAAGGACACATGTATGACTTTTGTAGCCATTTTGGTGCACTGGATCATGTATTTGTAGTTCAAATTTGAATTATGCACATTAAATTAATGCTTAGAAAACTAAATTATAATGTATTAAAAAGGACAAATGAACCCTGAATATTTAAAGCAGTTCTAGTCAACCGTCTGGCACACGTGTGTAAGCACTGTGCGCACGCGTCATGCTAGCTCACGCTTCCTTCTTTACTAAGGTTTCCATATTAATGGTGTTGTAACACCCTGGTTTTCGCTCCCTGTTTTTTTTTCCTTCGCGGGATTTAACTCCCGTCTTTTTTTCTCGGTGTTATCGGATTTCTCTAGCTCTTGGGAATATGAAGATGGTCGTATAGCCTTGTCTTTCCTATCCAGCCAGAGATTCTCTTCAGATCAACCTTGCCACCCAAGATTATTTTCAGGATTTTGCTGCCGAAACCCTACCTTCCGAGTTGCCGGAAGGGAAACCCTGATTCTCTCAGTTACAAAGGAACCTCAATTTCCTCTGATCTGTTGCCTCCCAAACTTTTCCCAGTGATCATCCTTCATCTATAAACCCTGGATATGCAAAAGTATTACCAAGTCATTTGCAATATTTTTCATTTATCATTAATTCCTTTTTCTGCCAGTTAAAGGAATTAAATCCAGGAAAATATCTATCCATCTCCAAAGTTCATGAAAACTTGTGGAGATATTCTTTGTGATCATATTGAGCTCCCATAAAAATATTGGCCATAATAAAATAAGGGAAATTGCATTTTCCTATTTAATGACAATATTGCATTTCAGGCACTTTCTAAAGGAACTACCATTTCCCTCAGCCAATATTGTTTAAATCATCTCAAACACCTTGCTGTCAGAATCTTATTCTGCAGGTTTCGCTCAACCCAGTTCCACCTAGCTGGTTCCAGACCCTCCTCTTATCTAATAGAGCAGTGAGGAACTTGTTTGGCAAGGTGTGAGGAGCAGTAGCGTGCCAGAGCACATAGCACGCGTGGTGACCACGCTGAGAGCAGGCCAACTGCGCGCCCTGTGCACTGGCAGTGTTCGATCGCGTCGGACAGCCAGCTCCGGCGGCCGTACCCTTGCCATTTTGTGCCGACAAGCTCCGCGGAGTCCACCTGCCCCTCTCTAGCACCTTCTCCTCTCTTCTTTCCTCCTCCTCACGCCACGGCAGTCGCTGCCGCGGCACTGTCCCGTCCATGAGCGTCGTCATCTTCCCCTCCCCTTGGCTTTTTCCTCCCCGAGCCGTCCCCTCCTTCTGTTGAGCGTCAGGTCGGCACCGCTCCTCACGCGCCACCTCGCGGGAGCGCCAGTGCGCCGATAAGGCCGCCACGGTGGCCGAACTTATCCTCTCCGTCGGCCCAGCTATAAATAGCCATGGCCCGAGCCTCCCCGGGCATCCCCGAGCCTCCCATTCTCCTCACCACCCTCCCTGAAGCCTCCCCGACCCCTCCATTTGCCCCTGGAGCCGCTCCCCGCTGCACATGGCCACCATGGCCGCCGCCTCTGGCTGCTTTAATTCACCCGCTGCAGAGCCTCTCTCGCCCTCCCACCACCACCAAAGGAATCCCCGAGGTCCGATGACCCTCCACCGCCCTTCCACTCCTTCTCTGGTGCACTGTGGCACCGTGCCCGAACTTCGCCCGAGACGTCGTCCGCCGTGGGCCAAACCGCCGCCGTTCCATAGCTCTTCGGCGTCCGTAATATGCGGGGCCTGGTGCGGCTCGGTCCCTTGAGCCGTCGGTGGTCAGAGCGCGGCGAACGGTGGCCGGAGCCGCCGGCGGCCATCACCGGAGTCGGCCCTGTCCACGGCCAGGCACGGGCAAGCGGGAGGTTAGGGGCGTTGACCAGCTTGGTGGGCCCCGCCTCCCCTCGGGCCCACGAGTCAGCCGCACAGGTCGTTGACCCGGCCCTGTGACGTGGACAAGTGGAAGCGCATTGCGCGTTTTACGTTTTCTGTTTCTGAAAACGTATTTTACTAAGTGTGCTTTATCTTTTATCAGTGGAATAACTGTCTAGGACCCATTTGTAAATAAAATATTTGCAGATAGGCCACTGGTAAAAAAACCACTGTATCTTTTTATCCATAACTCCGAATCAGGTGAATCCAACGCCCACGTCTTCGTCTTGTCGAGCCCGTTCCGATGGAATCATTTTCATAATGTTTATACACATTGGAAATGACCATTTTGCCCTTGCCCTCTAACAGCCCCTCCGAGAGAGAACCTTTTCCAGCGAATTTTTCTGCGGCTTCACCGCACTTCTTCCCGGAGTAATTCTTCGCCCCCAGGCAAGCCGACCATCTGATATATGCCCTAAAGCATTTCTCTGTGATATTTCTTGCATGTTTAAATTAATATGCTTATGCTTGTATGCGTAGTAGTGAGCTGTACGGGACACTACTGAACCCTTGCTTGCACTTTCTTCGATGACGCCACCACGCCTGTGTCTGAGCTGTTTTCGGCCGTCCGGGGTGGATGCCGACTTTATATTTCTCTTGTCAGCAACTAGCCCATGTTCTGAGCTGCTTTTCGGCCGTCTCGGACAGTTGTTGAATTTCTTTCCGTAGTAGTGACCCTATGCTCTAAGCTGTTTTTCGGCCGTCTTAGGGAGCTGCTACATTCTTCTTATCAACACCGTCTCATGCTCTGAGCTGCTTTTCAGCCGTCTTGAGCCGGGGTTGAGTTATTCCGGTAATGTGCCAGATCTAAGTTGTAAAGACCGTTCTGGTGGCTACTGGTTTCTTTGCCGGTTTCATGCAAGGGTTCCGATGGTCGTAACTTACAGCTCGAACTTATAAAGTGATAACTTGCCATTCAAATCTTGTTTCACTAAGGACCTGTCGTGATATCATATGGAGATAGGTTGTTATGATCATGCATAGCTACTACCATCTCAAGTTATTGCGATAAACAACCATGCTGGTTAAATAATGGCTAAAACTAAGCCTAGTCGGTTGATCTTGAGTCACCTGTCCGGGCTTATTCATGCAACCACATTTGCTGGTATGGGACAACCTTGACTTGGTCTGATCGCGTGCTCTTTCACCGGTACCTCCATCTAGGGAGGGTTATGCGTGCGTGCTACCCTGATCAGGTAGACGGCGATAACCCTGTGAGCCCAGTTGGTTGTTTGCGCGCGGTCCCCGTTTGGGACAGTTTAGTTTGGACACGACGGTGGCAGGTGTCACGAGGTGACACAGGGGCCAACCAGGGCTTGACTCCGGGGGAGAATGATTGCCGGTGCTACAATGGGAGAGTCACGGGTCAGGCGGGTTTCATTGGAGCAACGCTGGTCCACCCGAATGGGATCATGAGGTCAGGTGCTCCATGGTGTGGGTAAAGTGTACAACCTCTGCAGAGTGTAAAATCTATTTGAATAGCCGCGTCCACGGTATTGGACAGCCCGTCCAGACCTCACTAGGTGGTCAACCGTAATGATGATAATAATGGTGAAAGAACCTGTTCTGCATAGACATCAGATGTTGTTAGGAATATGGTATGTTAGCCATGGGATGGCTATGGAAGAGATGGTCGGATGACCACATGATTTGGATTGGACTTGGATCAGTTTCAGATTGGATCATGAGAATGTTCGGAGTATGGATTATATACTTAATATGCTTTACTTTACTGTACTTTACTTCAGTAGTTATCTTGCTAGATAACCCTGTTATGTCATGATGATCAATGCTGCTAGATGTCTAATCATGCTAGATAACCTTGCTATGCCATGATAATTAATGTTGCCCTAATAACAAATACATGCTTGAATGCCAAGGATTGCATTGCTTGGTGTATATGTTAGTTTGGTTTGCTTGCGAGTACATTCAAAAGTACTCAGCGGCCTTCAATGTGGCCAGGTTCACGTAAGGATCCGTCGTCTGTCGATGAGGAGCCGGAGCATTCGCGGGCTAGGAGAGTAACCCAGTCAGATCCCTGTGGATTGGAGCCGCACCAAGACCAAGCTGCCCTAGATAGAGCTTTTCCACTGCCATCACTCTTGTAACATAACATGTAAGACTTATATATCCATTAATAGAAATGCCTGTGTTCATGATACTTGTTGTAAAAGCGCATGCCAGAGTGATTTCCTGGGCTGGTATGCATGGCGACCGTCTGGCTACAGTGGTACTCAGGCGGGGCGCCACAACGGATGGTATCAGAGCAGCCAGGCTGACTGTAGGTTACCCCTAGTCAGACTTCATTGCCTCTTGATTAGTAGAAAGCCCAGATGGATTTCAGCCATCTTTTGCCAACCTGGCACGGCTACTATTGATCATAAGGCAACCCCCTAGGTTGATGCTGGAGAAGGGCCGTACCAGGCCGCTGATGAAGCCACGCTGTGGGCCGCAGGCAGACAAGTTTGGGTACCCCGGTTCCCAGAACGTCGACGGTAGCCCCGGGGCCCAAGGCGCGATCAGACTTGGCTTCGAGGCGAAGCCAAAGGGCAAGGGCGAAGCGCCGCAGGCCCTAACCACCTGTGGACCCGGTCGACATGTGGCGCTTGATGGGACGTGGGCGTCTTCGCTTCCCCACGCTGCCTCGGCAACCGTCCGACTTGACAATAACCTGCTGCATGCAAAAAGATCATCATTACCGGAGATCGTGGAGGCCGGCGGTTGGCCTCCCTTTGGCTATAAATGGGAGGAGGGGCGGAGCCCCCTGCTCATCTCCGTCTTCCCGCTGCTTGCTTCTTCTTCCTTCTTGCCTCGCCGTCTTGACAAAGCGTCCATGGCGCCGATAAGGAGGTTTTCCGCGTCGGAGAAGGGAAAAGCCCCTCGGGAGGAGCCCGGGCCACTCCCGCCGAAGAAGAGGTTCGGCCGCTCCCGCGACGCCGGCGAAGGGGCTGAGGTGACACAGCCTTGGCACGAGCAGGCTCCACCGGGCTTCCCGATCCCTATGTACGCCCGCGCGCAGGGCCCTGAGCTTGGATACAGTGCCCAGCACCGCGTGGGCCAGGGTCATGGAGGAGGACAGGCGACGGCTGCCCGGCCTTCCGGCTTGCGAACTCATGCCGAAGGTACGTCACACGAGTTCATGGTGTGGGCGGCAATGCCGCCACGCACGTGGATCCGGCTCCCGCGGTTCTTCGCGGAGGAGATACCGCCAAGGGGGCCCGTTGAGCTGTGGCTGCAACACGCCGGCTGCTGCAGCCAAGCTACCGAAGCGGAGGTCGAGGTCGTCCGCCCTGGCGAAGTCTTCATGACCCGGGGATGGGGCGAGGTCGCCCGCGCCTGCTGCCCGTAGGGGGCCCTCGCCATCCACTTTGAATACGACGGAGCCTCCATGATTTTCTTCAAGGTCTTCGGCGAAGACAGCCGGCGCCTGGAGTACTGCTCCGGAGGAGGCGATCCACACGGCGCGGCCACGGGCGCTGAACTTGCCCTTGGCCTTGCCAGCAGCTCCTCTGGTGACAGCAACTCTCCAGAATCCAGCGACTCTCCAGAGTCCAGCGATGACGATAGCTACGAGCCGCCGAGCTCTCGCCGCGCACGGAGCGCGGCAGCGGCGTCGACTCAGCGCTATCGGTGACGTCCTGAGGTCGGGGTTCTCCAAAGTCCTTTCTTTTGTTTTTCCTGCACAAAACCGTGACGAGCCCGGTGGGGGCATGTAAGAACTGTAATGCTTTTGCCTTAGTGTTATTGTTCCTAGTTCGATGCTGCGATCGCGTATCTCATTTTGGCATGGTGCTCCCTTTCGTTCTCGCGGTAGCTTTAGCGCTCTACGCTGACAGGACCCAGTCCCCAGGCGGCTCCAGTCGTCGCTGGTATGCCAGGTCGTGATGCCATGGTCAAGGCCAGGAGGTGGGCGGCCCGAGGTCCGGTAAGAGCCCCTGAGGCGCGATGCTCATGAGGTCCCCTTTAGCGTGCAAGTAGCCCCTTGAAGACCGATAGGGAAAACGGCCTTGCTAAGGCGAGATCGCGAAAATCAAAATACTGGGTCGTGAGATTTACGCCGACATATATGTGTTGACTTATCTTAGCAGGCCTGCCGTGATTCCTCCGCATGATGCCTGACTGTGTCCAAGTGGTGGCGGTTCTAGGCAGGGCTCACGTCGGTCCCCTTTTTCTTGCTCATCTGGATGCTCTACGTTCTCGGGTCCTAGCCCTCGAGCGAGGCTCAGCCGCCGCTGGTATGCCAGGTCGCGATGCCGTGGCCAAGGCCAGGGGGTGAGGGCTCGAGAGCCAGTAGGAGTCCCTGAGGCGCGATGCTCAGGGATCCCCCTTTAACGTGCAAGCGAATTGCGTGAAAAAGGAGTGGCCTGCGGGAGCCGCTCGTAGTCTGGTTCCGGAGGTTCCTGCGAGTTAGTACATATAGCCGCACTTGCCGTCTAGCCGTTGATCTTTCCGCAAGAAGACGAAGGCACTGAGGATCCGGTGAGGTGAGTGTGCGGGGCGGGCCGCGAGCCAGAGCTCAATCTCTCAGGTTTATCAGCGCTGCAGGGACGGACCCGAGCACAGGCGCCGTGCCAGCAGCCCCCGTGGCGGGATGAGCAACAGGCGGGTTCGCAACGTGCGGTGGCCGCGAAGGGGCGACAGGACACCAGGCAGGCAGGTGATAATCATAAAGCAACTCATGAAGAGGTAAGGCCAGCTCTGATAGATGCAAAGAATGATACATGCCATAGGGACGGACCCACACGGCTTGGGGATAATGCAGCCCGAGGGGCGCCCCCAACTGAACAAACTGAAAAATGTCACCTGGCACCGTTGCTGAAGAAGTGTTGGAGTAGCTGAAGACGCGAGCCGCAGAAGTCGTTCCTCACGAGTCGTCCAGGTCCTGAGCCTCGTGAGGCCCCGGGGGCTCGCGAGGGTCCGGCGCCTCCTCCGACAGGACCGCCTGGTGCCTGGCCTCGTGAGCCGCCAGGACGCTCCGCATGTGGCGTTGGTGCATGGTAGCCTGGTTTAGCAAACCGAAAGGCATGCGAACGTAGCTGTGAGGGGGGCCCTCACACCAGCCCACATGGGACGGCCAGTAGAGCTCCTGAGACGCGGCCCGGTTGAGCCATGGGATGTTGATGCAGACGCGCAGCCCGCTGCCCTCGTCAGGGGAGGGAGCTGCGCCTGGTGGTGCTGGGCGACGCTCGCCTCGCATGGCCCTCGCCTCCTGAAGATCCTCGATCGCCTTGGTGATGAACTCCTAGGCGCCTGGCGCCTCGCGCCCTGCGCTCTTCTCGTGGAAATGCGCATTGAAGCACGCCTCCACATGGTGCCCGAACGCCTCCCTCGTGACGCTGGCCAGGTCTGAGGCCCTCCAGAGGAGAGCCCCCGAGCCCAGCCTGAGAAGGGCGCCGGGCGCGCCTTCCTATGCGAGAGGGGAAGGCGTCCCGTCAGTGGGCGCAGGTCCTGAGGCACGGTCATCGGGCGCCCCATCCTCCTGGGGTCTCGGGCGGAGCAGCTGCTTCTTCTTCTTGGGAACGGCCTAGAGAGGGTAGGCAGCGCCCTCATCGTCTGGGTTCTCGACCGTTGCAGCCTGGTAGGCGCACTCGAGGGAGCACACCGCATCCTTCTCGTCGCAGGCGACCGTGATGATGCTGCCGCTCCCTGGCATCTTGAGGACATTGTAGCCATGGTGAGTGGCGGCCATGAACTTGGCCGGGGTTGGATACCCGAGGATGGCGTTGTACGGGAGGCGGATGTGGGCGACGTCGAAGTCGATGAGCTCAGTGCGGTAGTTGTCGCGCTTGCCGAAGGTGACAGGGAGGCGGATCTGCCCTATCAGGGTGGTGGAGCCGTCGGTCACTCCTGAGAAGGGCTTGGTAGGCTGAAGCTGGTCATACGGCACCTGGAGTCTGTCGAACGTCTCGACGGAGAGGACATTGAGTCCCGCACCGCCATCGATGAGTGTCTTGGTGACGAGGACGTTGCTGATGGTAGGCGAGCAGAGCATTGGGAGCGTGCCGGCAGCGGCCGTGCACTTGAGCTGGTCAGTAGAGTCGAAGGTGATGGCGTACTTGGACCACTTGAGCGGATGCGTCGCCTCGAGCTTGGGGAGGGCCGCGTTCACCTCACGAGCGAACTGCTTGAAGATACGATGAGAGGCTGGAGCCTAAGCGCCGCCCAGGATGCAAGCCACAACACAAGGCTCTTGGAAGCCCCCAGCCCCATCATCTTGGTGGTGGTCATCATTCCTCCTTGGCGGCGGCGGCAGCGGAGGAAGGCCAGCATTGCCCTGAGGGCGGTCCTCATGAGGCTGATCCCTCCAGGGGCCCTCGCGAGGCTGGCCCTGCCAGTGATCCTCACGGGGCTGGTCACGCCAGTCCTGGCGGGGGTCGCGGTTGTCCCAGCGTCCGCCACCTCGGCCTCCTCCATGGCCGTAGCCGCGGTCGCTACGCTCAGGGCGACGGCCAAGGCGCCCGTCCCAGATGGCCCTGAGCTCTTGGCAGTCGTTGGTGTTGTGGCTGTGCATGTTGTGGAAGATGCAGAATGGACGGCTTCCCTTGGAGGACTCTGGGTAGTCGCAGCCGCGCTTCATCTCAGGTTCAGCCGTGAGCACAGCTGGCCCCTTGCGCTTCACATTCTTGGCCTTGGCCTTCTTGTCTTATGGGTCAGCTTCTGGGAGCTTGAGGAGGGTGAAGCGACCTTCCTCGGCCCTCGCGCATCTGGCTACCATGTTAAACATTTCCAGAGCAGAGCACAGGTCCTCGTGCATGGCGAGCTCTTCCTTCATCTTGATATCCCGGATGCCATCAGTGAACGCGGAAATGATGGCCTCGTCCGTCACCTTGGGAATCTTGAGGCGAACGTTGGTGAAGCGCTGGATGTACTTGTGCAAGGTCTCCCCAGGCTGTTGCTTGACGTGCCGCAGGTCGCCTACAGCCGAAGCGCGGTCTCGAGTGCCTTGGAAGTTGACGATGAAGCGCTCCCACATCTCATCCCATGAGGAGATTGATCCAGCTGGGAGGTTCAGGAGCCATGAGCGTGCGCCGTCCTTGAGGGCCATGGGAAACCAGTTTGCCATAACCTTTTCATCGCCGTTGGCCACCTCGATGCTCAGCTCATAGAGCTGGAGGAACTCTGCAGGGTCGGGGGTGCCGTCGTAGCGTGAAGGCAGGTCTGGCTTGAACTTACCTGGCCAGACGACGCCACGCAGCTCCGGGGTGAACGCACGGCAGCCCGCCGCGCCCATGAGAGCCCGCCGCAGAGGGGGAGCCTGGACTTGGCGCTCACGCACCGCCGCCTCAGGCAGCACGCGGTCTTGACGTGGCGGCGCTGGGAACGCGCGCGCCTCTCCTTGGGGACACTGCACCACTTGGCAGCTTTCTTCATCACGCGCCGGCGCCCTGCGCGGCGGGTCGCGCTGAGGAGCCTCACGCCTTGGCTCGAGGGTGACTTCTTGCCTGGGAGGTGGAGGAGGCACACCATGGGCCACGTCGCCCGCAAGAGGTGGCTGGGGAGGCAGCAAGCGAGACGGAGCAGGGGTCTCTCCGGCGGCGCTGACGAGCTCGGCGATGAGGTCCAGCTAGTCTTCGTAGAGGTCGTCGGTCAGGCGATAGCGGAGAAGCTCGCGCACCATGAGCAACGCGGCCTGTGCGTTCGCCAGGCCGCGATGGGCATGGGAGGACGAAGCAGCCGCCGGAGTCAGCGACGGGGTGGCGGTGCGCCCGTCGCGCCACACAGAGGGATGCAGTGACGAAGCCTGCTGCTCGTGGGCCACGGGGCCTGTGGCAGTGTTTGCCGCAGGCGACAGGGAACGACGGGGGGTGCCGTTGCCCGCAGGTGCAGTCTGGGCGACACGGGCGGCAAGAGCAGCCCGGCGCTCAGCGCGAACTCGACGAGCGTCGGCCATGGGAATGGTGGAACGGCAGCGAATCGGTCGGCAGAAGAGAGGCTCCGACGCACCCCTACCTGGCGCGCCAAATGTCGGATTCAGGGCCCCACAGACCCAAGAAAGGTTCGAACTCTAGGGTGCGTGCGAAGAACTCGATCTCCCCAGCCTACCGACTCGTCGATCTCACCGCCTAGCTCGATGAACAGGAAAGGAAAGGGACTCAGCAGTTTACCCAGGTTCGGGCCACCTTGCGGTGTAAAACCCTACTCCTGCTTTGTGGTGGATTGGCCTCGAGGTGGGCTGAGGATGAACTAGTACCGAGGGAGAACAACCTCAGGAGGAGTGTTCTTGTGCTGGTGTGTGCTGGTGAGGATGATCTCGTTCCCCTTTCCGTCTATGGTGGTGGCCTAGCTATATTTATAGTGGCCTCGGTCCTCTTCCCCCAAAATGAAGGCGGGAAGGGATCCCACAATGGCCAAGTTTGAAGGGAGACAAGTAGTACATCTTATCCTGACGAAAGGTGGTCTTCGCCTGCAAAGCTTCTAGTCGTGACGTCGTGGTGGGCTCGGCGATGACCTCCGTCCTGTCGTCCTGGTCTTGTAGCACGGGAATGGAAACCTTTGGCTGATTCCTTGGGACTCTGCGTCTGCACTTGCTTCCTTAGCACCGAAGAGGAAACCTGCTGTACTGCGCCTGCTGGTGCCTGCCTGGCCTTGGTCGTCATGGCTTGCGTCATCTGAACCTCAAGAGGTGGGGCTTGCATGGAAATCTCCGCTCCTCTGGAGCCGGCCTGGGGAAGCCGCTCCCTCCGGAGGTCTTGGCGTCGTCCGCCTCGCGAGGGTCTTGTGTTGTTGATGTTGGAAAAGGGCCGTACCAGGCCGCTGATGAAGCCATGCTGTGGGCTGCAGGCAGACAAGTCTGGGTACCCTGGTTCCCAGAACACCGACAAAGTTATATTGCAAAAAAACACTGTGTACAAGCAACATGAAATACGTGAGTATCTGGAGATTGGTTGTTACGTCTATGAGCATGATACCAGCTTGTTGGGGCCTTCAGGATTTTTGAGTTGGAGGTGGGTAAAGAGCCTTGGTTCACACTCTCTATTTCTCAGACTTAGTTATCCGATTAAATAGGAGATCACCCTTGGCAAGGTTCATGATGGCAGAGAGGTTGTGTTTGCTAGGGAAAATTGTGTCTACATGGTGAACCCTAGGACTTCGAGATCAGATGCCCCTGATTGTCAATGATACAGCCTACAGCCAAAAGAACGTGAAAATGAGAAAGGCATCTCTATTGACTTTGATCCTTGGATGTTTCAACTCTGACAGTTAGTGATGTGGTTCAAGCCTTCAGGTTGATAGATAATTGGGCCGTTGTGTCGATGGAGTCTTGGTGTCTCTGAATCGCTGGTGGCTGAGGGGGGCTACAAATTATGATGGTTTTGGATCATCCCTCTTCGAATGACTTGCTGTCATTGCTTCTTGTTCTGGATGGGTAGTATTCTCTTTTGTTATGCAGACTCCTTGTAATTTGGTCATCGTCGTCTATGTCACTCTTACTATGTAATAGTTGGCTCTCTTTAGAATGGCATTCTCTTCTTGATCACGAGTCTGAGCGCTGCAGATGGGTGCATTTTGGTGGTGTAGCAAGACTTGCTACGAACTTGCATGTCTCGCTGTTTATGCCAGTATTAGTCACTAGTCAGTGTTTGCATGTTGTATATATCATTGTTTCAAACTGTTTATTGTTTCGAACTGGTGATGGGCTAAATGAGGGCATCACAATTCTCCAGTGTTCAGTGTATATATCCTTTTTTCAAGTTATAATTTGAGCTCAGTGACTTTTCGATGATGTACACTTGTTTGGGGCTTTGGGCCAATGTGAGGTGTCGTTGAATATGGGCCGAGTAGTAACGCAATGCCAAATAGGACAATTATGAGAACTCTGAGGCCGGGCGCTCAAAAAAAAGAAAGAAAAAGGACTCTTAGGCTGACATGTGGGCGCCACAGGTGTTTTCGTGCACTTGCGCGGCGAGAGCGTATCAGCGCATGTTCGAAATTGATGCTACCTTTTCATCCCCAATCCCTCGCCCCTCCCCC
This sequence comes from Thinopyrum elongatum, assembly GCA_011799875.1. Classification (NCBI taxonomy): domain Eukaryota; kingdom Viridiplantae; phylum Streptophyta; class Magnoliopsida; order Poales; family Poaceae; genus Thinopyrum; species Thinopyrum elongatum. The sequence goes on from CM022300.1 coordinate 385,004,933, forward strand.
ACGTCTGGGATCTCAATTCCTACTCTAGATCCCCAAATCCCCCTCCTCTACTCCCTGTACTCAAGCGCACTATCATGTCGCCGGTTAACACAGATCTCCAAGCCGGAGATCCTGAGGTCCGTCTTGCCTTCGAGCGCTGCGTGTTGTTGCTCAATATTGGCATGATGGCGCTTGATGACCATTTTGCATGCAAAGTGCTGATGGTAACCATCAACGGCGACCGACCTCCCGTCTCACCGGACAACCTTGTCAAAGCTCTTGGCATTGCGCACAGCATCCAAATATGTGACTTGCTCGTTGAAGTCTGTCCGCCACCGGCTGATTTCTTCATCAGGTTTCGGACAACTTTCGACTACAGTCGTATGTTTGAATCTTCCCGGCGTTTGTTCTGTGATGGCGTGTTGGTGAGCTTTAATCAGTGGCACCTAGGATGGGGCTCAGTGCCCTCTGAGCTTGAGTTTTTAACAAAGCTTACCTTCCACGGCATGCCTCGACGGGCTTGGAAAACGAGTCCATGAATGAGCTTATCCACTACCTAGGAGGTGAGCTCGTAAGTATGTTTGTTCCTCCAGACAGCTAAGCTCTGACGGTTATGGCATGGATGAAGAAGCCGTCCACCATACCAAGGTGATTGGTGTTGAGATACTGGTGCAGGAACTGGGGTTGTACTATTCGTCGCCACCAAGGCCGCCGCGGACCATGTTAGGGATGTACCTGTACCAAGTCTGCGTGCATGTCGAAGAAGTGTTCAATGCATCAATCGAAGTACTGCCGTCGCCGCTGGTGCCAGGGTCCATCGACGACGTCCATTACAGGAGTCAATGTCAGACTTCCCCCGTGTTGCTCGGAATGATGGATGGCACAGGGCCTACTCCATCATGCGGCGGAGGCCACTGCTTCTTTGGGAGAAGAGGCCGGGCTGGCTGCCTGGATGTGCTCTAATTTGAGGTAAGAACTGAATCTTCTTAGACACCGTACTAGTTAAATCCGAGCTATCGGTGTGAAGCACTGATGTGCCAATACATTTCATTGTGACATGTTCTATTTTTGTACCTGAACTTTTTTAGAAAGGGGTGTACGTCAACTTAATGTGGTAGCAGAACTTATTGTGTTGTCTGTCTATTTTTTTTGCACAGCATTCAAGATATTTCCACGTCATTGATAAAGAGGATGAACGGTTATGTACGAGTTTGTTGGTTTCAACCAAGCCCTACCCGTAGCGATCCACTGCTTCCACCCCGTTTGTGCCGCCCGTGTGAAATTTTAGCATGCAAGCTTTGTGCTATGATGTTGTATATGATTGTGTCAACTATATAAGTGTTTACTGAGCATCAGCAATGAATATGGCTGAAAGATGTATTCACGAGCATCGACTGATCGGTTTCTCTCTCCCTCCCTCCCTCCCTCCCTCTCTAACAAGTGGGACCCGTTGAATTATTTCTTCGCTCGTGAGAACTTTTAATTAGGTTCCACTGTACTCTACCTTTTTTCTTAAGTTATAATTTGAGCTCAGTGACTTTAAAAAGTTGTACACAAGCCTTGTTTGGGCCATTTCAGGCGTCGTTGAATGTGGGTTGAGTAGCTATGTAAAGTTATACTGTACTACACATGCCTTTTTCATTGAACATCAACAATGCAACTGGGCTGAAAGTTGTACACAAGATCCTAAAATAAGAGCACCCTAGCCTATATTTCTTTTAATAAAATCCACAACTCGTATCAGTTTTTATATAATAAGATTACCAAGCTCAACTTAAGTTTTTTTAATAAAATTTCTAGCTCAATATTAAATTTTTATACGAAATGATCAGTCCAGACCAACATTGTTTGTTTACCCATCCCAGAAAATGGGTCCATTTCTACTAATCAAATGGGTTGTAAATTATCAGAAATAATAAATGGGTTGCATGTCCGCAATATTTTTTTCACTCAGCCCAGTAAATAGGTGTATTCGAATAAATAATCAAATGCGTTGTAAATTCTCATAAATAGTAAATCTGTTATTATTCTTTTTACCCAGCCTAGGAAATAGATTATTTTTTGAGTCAAAGCCCAGGAAATAGATGTATTGGCAAAAACAAAATGAAATGGGCTATAAAACCTAAATAAATAGGCCGCATATCCGCCACAGCTTTCGAAGCTGACTTTGTTAGCCGACTAGGACGAAGCCTGCACAGGGTGTTGTCCATTTAGTGAACAAAATGATTTAATGGTCAAAAATAAAAAAGTCAACAAATTATTCTGACAACCATAGCCATTGGATTGATATCCAACGGTGATCCTACTTCTTCAATCTCAGATCTAGTTGCTCTTGCTCGAGCCACCAAAACCATCGCTGGCTGGAGCGCCTGCATCTACCTCCAGTGGTCGGCTGTGCTGTCGTGCAGGCCTCGCCGCCCCACCCTACTCCTAATGGTGGCCGGGTCATACCTGTAATCACCCACACCTTCTATTATTCTCCAGCGACGGCAGCCTCAACCCGCAGCCGAACCAGTCCCTCGTACTCCCCTCCACCAGGGACTCCAGTGCCCCTTCTTCCACGACTCCAGATCGTTCCCATCTTAGGACTCGCCGTCGTCGACCGCCATGGTGCGCTCGACGATGCATGGTCAACAACGAGAGCCAACGTGGAGTACGTGGAGAGGCTGACAGATGGGAACCACCAGCTACATCTTCGCACGCAAGCTAGTGCCTCCTTATTATGCGGGAATAAATGATTCCTCCCCCTGACAGGTTGGACCCACCAGCTACAATCTTCGCAGACAAGGAAGTTCCTTCTTATTACACGAAAAAAAGTTTCCTCCCCATGATAGCTGGGACCCATGAGCTACTTCTTCGCACGGAAGGAAGTGCCTCCTTATTACGCGCAAGAAAAATGATTCCTCCCCCTGCTAGACGGGACCCTCTAGATTCGGATGCTGACTTGTGGGCCTACTAAGTTGACACATACGCAGGGCTTTGTTACCTTAGTCAACAAACGATTCTAGTAGCTGTGACCGTTCGATTAACATCCAACGGCCGCGCTACTTCTTCAATCTCTGATCTTCTATTCTTGCTCCAACTGCCCAAACCAGCGCCGGCGGGACCACCTGCTCCTGCCTCCTGTGGCCGGCTGTGCTACCATCGCGGGCATGCCATCCCTCTACTCACCCACACCTCCTGTTATTCTCCGGCGATGGCAGCCTCACACCGCAGTCGAACCAATCAACCCTCATGCTCCCCTCCGCGTGGGCATCCACTGTGACGCCCCCGGCTCAATCGTGCACTAATCATACACGCAAATGCACATGATCAAGCCTAAGGACTCACGGGAAGATATCACAACACAACTCTAAAACATAAATAAAGTCATACAAGCTTTATATTACAAGCCAGGGGCCTCGAGGGCTCGAATACATAAGCTTGCGAACAGAACCTGGCCCACAATTCTTGAAGGAAGGGGGGAAATTTCAGAACACCGGGTGGATGTGATCACGAGAACCTAATGTTGGAGTTAGTAAAATTTATTTAACCTGAATAGAAGAAAGATCAGAGTCTCAGAGTAAAGGTCGAGGAGTAAAAGATCCTAATACCACCCAATTGGCGATGTGGGCCCGTAAGCCACACAGCCAAGTTAGTAAAACAGTTTTGGACCACTAGACTCAACTTCGGCCAAGGAGTTGGAAAGGGGGTTCCTACAGTCAGTCGGCTCTGATACCAACTTGTGACGCCCCCGGCTCAATTGTGCACTAATCATACACGCAAATGCACACGATCAAGCCTAAGGACTCACGGGAAGATATCACAACACAACTCTAAAACATAAATAAAGTCATACAAGCTTTATATTACAAGCCAGGGGCCTCGAGGGCTCGAATACATAAGCTTGCGTACAAGCGTCAGCGGAAGCATCAGATATCTGAGTACAGATATGAAACAGAAACAGAAAGGCCTTTAGAGAGGCGGGGAAAAATAAAACACTACGATCTAAAGGCGTAGGCCTCCTGCCTGGGACCCTCCGATCCTACTCCTGGTCGACGGCAAGCTCGAAGTAATAACCACCCTCGGGGTAGTAGTAGCGATCGTCGACGGGGACAGCTGTCTCAGGGGCTCCATCATCTTGGTCACGACAAACCGATAAGGGGAGAAAAGGAAAACAAAGCAACCGTGAGTACTCAGAAGTACTCAGCAAGCAAGGATCTACACTACATATGCAACATTTTCAAAGAGAGGTTGTATATGTGGACTGGGCTGCAGAAATGCTAGAATAGAGAGGAGGCCTAGTCCTATCTAAGACTAGCATCTTCAGAGGTCTTGCAGCATTAGAAGAGTGTAGACAGTACCATATAATGTAGCAGTATGATATCAACCTCACCCAGAGATCCTTTCTCGACTCCCTGCGAGAAAGCAATCCCAGAGCCATACAGTCATCAACCTCGTCCTGAGATCCCTTCTCGACTCCCTGTGAGAAGCAATCCCAGAGCCATATATCTAGGTCTCATCTCATGTTCTAGCTGTATCGATCGGGATACAACTCCGAGTGTCCTTTACCGTAGGACCGGCTATCGATAGAAGTGTTCTTCCCTGCAGGGGTGCACCAACTTACCCAACACGCTCGATTAACTCCGGCCGGACACACTTTCCTGGGTCATGCCCGGCCTCGGCTAAACGATACACCGCAGCCCTACCTAAAGCTCAACAGAGAGGTCCCCGCCAGTCTACATCCTAAGCACTCAGGGGTCTTGGCCCATCGCCCTGTGCACTCCGGGTCGTTGTGTGCAGGGTGGATACCAGCACCGCCTCGGAGGGTCGGTACGATCCGACCGTGCCACAATGCTGAACTGGATGTCTGACAGAACTGTCGGCTGATGCTACGATGCAGAACGCCCATACTATGCCCACGTGATGGTTAGTGCTATTAGGCCAGAGGCCTGCTCGGATCAAATATCCAAATCGTTAGTACCTTGGGCTTGCGGTAACGAGCAGAGACTCACGAAAGATGTGACCCCGTCGCCCCATCTCGAGGACTTGCTGCAAGGGTTAAGAATGCCCGGCCACGCCTCGTATTCATCACTCGGGCACCATACAGGCACCCGTCTTCACAACACTCGCCTCTCAGGTGCACGCGGGTACCCCTCAGGGTCGACCCGCCTATCCAAGTAACAGTGTAAAGTCCAAGTATCCGCGTGTCCATAACATCAGAGGAATCCGAGGTATCACCCTCGTTGAATTCCCACTCGATGTATCCGTCAAGGTGAACTCGGAGGAATCACCCTCGATGGGTTCACACTTGATGTGTTGCATGACAGCGTCGATACCGGAAGTGGTGAAGGAGGAATCACCCTCGATGACCATGACCGAATAGCTACTCTACAGAGTTAACATCAGAAGTGCTACAAGAGGTTTCACCCTCGGCACTCGATAGTAACGCTGCAGTGTCGTTACAACTAAGGGGGGTGATGTGCGGTGTCGGGGCCTGGTCTTCAATCTCGTTGATCGGGTCTTCTTGATAATCCAACGGGGCGGTCGGGACTAGTGGGGTCACTGATGGTCTCTACCCAGCCTAAACTAAGCAGTTTAGGATATGCAGGTAATTATCAACAGCAGGTTACAATAAACAGGCTATGCATCAGAATAGGTAAAGCAGTAGCAGCAGCAATTCTAATGCAAGCATGAGAAATTAGAATGGGCGATATCGGGATGCTCAAGGGGGGGCTTGCCTGGTTGCTCGGCGGCAAGGGCAAGGTTGTCAATGGTGTCTTCGGGCTCTGGAGCTACGTCGGTCTCGAGGACGACGTCGGTGTCGGGGTCTAACGAGAGAGAAGAGGGGGAGGAAACAGTATAAATACACAGCAAACAAGTGCAGCACAAAGCATAACATGGCAATACGCGGTGACAGAGGTGATCTAACGCAGTGCCGGGTGATACTGGCGAAGGGGGATTCATCCGGGAATGTTTTCCCGGTTCCGGACATTTGTCAGACAGATGACCGGAGGGGAACGGTTGCATGTTCGCTATGCTAGGGATGTGTGACGGACGAACGGACCGCGCATTCGGATTCGTCTCGTCGTTTTGAGCAACTTTCATGTACAAAGTTTTTCGATCTGAGTTACGGATTATTTTATATGATCTTCTAAAGTTTTTATTAATTTCTGGAATTTATTTAATCATTTAAATTAACATTATCCGAAACAGTAGTTGATGATGTCAGCATGACATCATGCTGACGTCAGCAGCCAATCTGACACGTGGGTCCCACATGTCATTCTCACATTAGGCTAATTAGGGTTTGATTATGTTAATTACAGTTTAATTAGCCTAACTAATTAATTAGATTAATTAAACAGAGTTAATTAGGTTAATTATATAATTAATTAATCAGTTAATTAATTATCTATTATTATTTTTAATTCTTTTTTTAAGTCCTGGGGCTAGGCCCCACATGTCATTGGGCCAGGCGGACGCGTCCGGGTCGTGCCCTTTCGGGCGCCGGACATGTCCGGCATGCCGAATGCGTGCGCGCGCGCGTAGCAGAGGCGAGCCAAGGCCCGAGCGCGGCGGCGGGCGGTGGCGACGCTGGCGAGCGAGGGGGCGCACAGAGCCACGGCGAGGCAACGGCGGGCGGCGCGGTGGAGCCGCAGCAGAGGGTGAAGCGGGGCGCGTGGACGGCGGGCGGGCGGCGATGCGGGGCAGAGGCGGGGCGCTGTGGTGGCGAGCGGGGACGAGGGCCCGGGCGCGGCGCGGACGCGGCCGAAGGGTCGAGACGAGGCCGGGGCGCGCCCCGGGCGCGCGCCCGCCGCGCCGGCTGCGGTGACTACGGGGCAGTGGGGCGAGCGGGGTGACCGGCGACCGGGGGGGAAAGGCTCACAGGGGGCAGAGGCGGCCGGCAGGGACGGGGTGGGGAGGCCCGGCGAGGAGGGAGGTCGGGGAGGACGTCCGGCGGGGAAGCGGCACCGGCGAGGTGACGCCGCGGACGAGGACGGAGGCGCGGCGGGGCGGGCGACGGGCGGCGTCGGGGGCGCCCGCTCCCAATCCAGAATGGGGCAGGGAGAGGGAGATCGAGGGGGAGTGGGGATAGGGTTAGGGTTCGGTTGCGGCTGGGGGGGGTTAGTAGAGGGGGTGCGGGTGGGCCGGCCTGCCGGCCTGGTGGCCTGCTGGGCCGTGGCCCAGTGAGGGGGTTCCTTTTTTTTCTTTGTTTTATTTTTACCTTTTCTATTTTCTGTCTAGTTTTCTTTTGTCTTTTTCTTTTTATTTATTCATATCTCCTGTTTAGTAAATAGTTAGGCCTCAAAATGGTTTTTTTGTAAAACATAGCAATCGTTCCAATAATTACTAGGCATCCTCTACTACTACCAAAAATTAGTTTGGAGTTAAATGGATCTCACACAATTTTTATAATAATTAAAATGCATTAATCCTTGATGTTTTGACAATGTTAGAGCCACCTAATTATTTTATTTATTGTTGGTTTCAATTTTAGAATAGTCTCTGGAATATTTGCTATTTATTGAACATTTTAGTTTTTATGCTGGACAACTTTTATTTTCCACTTTCATTTAAATTTGGATTTTGACTTAGGAGTTGAAATGCAATATAATGCTAATGATGATCATGCACTGTTAAACATGATGACATGGCATAATCAAAATGGGATTACTGTGGCTAACCACTGGGGGTGTTACATCCACTGCCGCGTCATTCCCTTCCTAGGCCTCGCCGTCGTCCACCTCCTTGGTGCTCTTGGCGTGGCATGGTCAATGTGGTCAATGAATGACAGCCATTGGAAGACAACTGTACGCGGTGACGCTAACAGCTGGAACCACCAGCTACATCTTCAGATGCAAGGAAGTGCCCCCATATTACGCGAAAAAAATGATTCCTCCCCCTAACAGCTGGGACCCACCAGCTATATCTTCACACGCAAAGAAGTGACTCCTTATCCTCCCTGACAGTTGGGACCCACCTGGTTGAAGCGTACATAGCGTTGTCTGTCTGGTTGCGAACGTGTGCATACATATTGGTCGATCGGTGTCTCTGCAAGGATGAACCATGGATGAGCAAGCAGCGGCACGTGTCGTAGTACAGTCTGGTCCCTACGTAGCAGTCCACACAGTCCCGTCTAAATGGAGTACACATACGTACAACCATGCTGCAAAAAATACGGGTACGTACGTACATACAGCCGGGGTCTCGAACGCGTACTCGTGCATACGTACGCCCAGGGCTCAAGTACATGCATAGGCAACGGATGGCAGCAACAACCTCCTGTTCATCGGCAACCAACCGGCTGGGTCACAACGGAGGAACAACTTCATGTTCACCGGGAGCCAAGCGACTGGGTCGCAACGCGTCCTGTTCATCGAGAGCGAAGCGACTGGGTCGGAACGCGTCCTGTTCATCGGGAGCCAATCGGCTAGGATGGAACAGCCGAAACAGGGTCTGGCGTACCGCAAAACGAAGGAAACGACTTTTTGTTCGACCGCGTACGGTCGAAACGGTGTCTTGTTCATCGAAAGGAGTCTGGCGCACCGCAAAACAGAGGAAACGGACTTCTGTTCGAGCGCCTACGGTCAAAACAGGGTCCTTGATACGTCCATTTTGCATCATGCTTTTATGTTGATATTTATTGCATTATGCACTGTTATTTCACTTTATGATACAGTTCTTATGCCTTTTCTCTGTTATTTTACAAGATTTACATGAAGAGGGAGAATGCCGGCAGCTGGAATTCTGGATCAAAAAGGAGCAAATCTGAGACACCTAGTCTGCACAACTCCAAATATCCTGAAACTTTACGGAGAATTGTTTTGAAATAAAAAAATATTGGGCGAAGAAACAACAGAAGGGGACCCACCAGGTGGCCACAAGCCTGGGGGCGCGCCCTACCCCCCATGGCGCGCCTCCCGAGCTTATGGGCCCCTTATCCATCCCCCGGTGTCCATCTTCTACTATATGGAGGGTTTTGACCTAGAAAAAATCATAAGGAGGCTTTTGGGACGAAGCGCCGCCGTCTCGAGGCGGAACCTGGGCAGAAGCAATCTAGGGCTCCAGCGGAGCGATTCTGCCGGAGAAACTTCCCTCCGAGAGGGGGAAATCGAAGCCATCGTCATCACCAATGATCCTCTCATCGTGGGAGGGTCAATCTTCATCAACATCTTCACCAGCACCATCTCCTCTCAAACCCTAGTTCATCTCTTGTATTCAATCTTTGCCTCAAAACCTTAGATTGGTATATGTGGGTTGCTAGTAGTGTTGATTACTCTTTCTAGTTGATGCCAGTTGGTTTATTTGGTGGAAGATCATATGTTCAGATCCTTAATGATATTTATTACCCCTCTGATCTTGAACATGAACATGCTTTGTGAGTAGTTACTTTTGTTCCTGAGGACATGGGAGAAGTCTTGTTATAAGTAATCATGTAAATTTGGTATCCGTTTGATATTTTGATGAGATGTATGTTGTCTTTCCTCTAGTGGTGTTATGTGAACGTCGACTACATGACACTTCACCATGATTTGGGCCCAGGGGAAGCCATTGGGAAGTAACAAGTAGATGATGGGTTGCTAGAGAAACAGAAGCTTAAACCCTAGTTTATGCGTTGCTTCGCAAGGGGTTGATTTGGATCCACATGTTTCATGCTATGGTTAGATTTATCTTAATTCTTCTTTCGTAGTTGCGGATGCTTGCGAGAGGGGTTACTCATAAGTGGGAGGCTTGTCCAAGTAAGGATAACACCCAAGCACCGGTCCACCCACATATCAAATTATCAAAGTAACGAACGTGGATCATATGAGCATGACGAAAACTAGCTTGACGATAATTCCCATGTGTCTTCGGGAGCACTTTGCTTTATGTAAGAGTTCCTCCAGGCTTGTCCTTTGCTATAAAAAGGATTGGGCCACCTTGCTGCACCTTTGCTACACTTGTTACTTGTTACCTGTTATGAATTATCTTACTACCAAACTATCTGTTACTGATAATTTCAGTGCCTGCAGAAAATACCTTGCTGAAAACCGCTTGTTATTTCCTTCTGCTCCTCGTTGGGTTCGACACTCTTACTTATCAAAAGGACTACGATTGATCCCCTATACTTGTGGGTCATCAAGACTCTTTTCCGGCGCCGTTGCTGGGGAGTGAAGCGCCTTTGGTGAGTGGAATTTGGTAAGGAAACATTTATATTACGTGTTGAAATTTATTGTCACTTGCCAGTATGGAAAATAATCCTTTGAGGGGCTTGTTCGGGGTATCTTCACCTCGACCACAAGCACAAAGAGTTGCTCCTCAACCTACTGCACCTGCTGAAAATATTGATTATGAAATTCCTTCGGGTATGATAGAGAAACTACTAGCTAATCCTTATGCAGGAGATGGAACACTACATCCTGATATGCACCTAATATATGTGGATGAAGTTTGTGGATTATTTAAGCTTGCAGGTTTACCCGGAGATGAAGTCAAGAAGAAGGTATTCCCTTTATCTTTGAAGGGAAAGGCATTGACATGGTATAGGCTATGTGATGATATTGGAGCTTGGAATTACAACCGATTGAAATTGGAATTTCATCAGAAGTTTTATCCTATGCATCTGGTTCATCGTGATAAGAATTATATATATAATTTTTGGCCTCGTGAAGGAGAAGGTATCGCTCAATCTTGGGGGAGGCTTAAGTCAATGTTATATTCATGCCCCAATCATGAGATTTCAAGAGAAATTATTATTCAAAAATTTTATGCTCGGTTTTCTCGTAATGATCAATCCATGCTTGATACTTCTTGTACTAGTTCCTTCATGAAGAAGACTATTGAATTTAGATGGGATCTTTTGGAAAGAATTAAACGCAACTCTGAAGATTGGGAGCTCGAGAAGGTAAGGAGTCAGGTATAAATCTTGAATTTGGTTGTGTTAAAACTTTTATGGATACCAATGCTTTTCATAATTTTAGCACTAAATATGGACTTGACTCTGAGATAATAGCTTCTTTTTGTGAATCATTTGCTAATCATGTTGATCTCCCTAAGGAGAAGTGGTTTAAATATCATCCTACCATTGAACTAAAAATAGTAGAACCCATTGAAGCTAGAGAAGAAACTGTTGGGAAACGTTGCATGGAAAACAAAAAAAATTCTATGCACACGCAATGATCTATCCATGGAGATGCATAGCAACAAGGGGAAGAGTGTGTCGATGTACCCTTGTAGACCATAAGTAGAAGCGTTTAACAACGCGGTTGATGTAGTCAAACTTCTTCGCGCTCCAACCGATCAAGTACCGAACATACGGCACCTCCGCGTTCTTCACACGTTCAGCCCGGTGACGTCCCTCGCCTTATTGATCCAGCAAGACGTCGAGGTAGTAGATGAGTTCCCTCAGCATGATGGCGTGGTGATGGTGATGGTGAAGTGATCTCCGCAGGGCTTCGCCTAAGCACTACAAAAATATGACCGGGGGTGTAAACGGTGGAGGGGGGCGCCGCACACGGCTAAACAATTGTCTGGTGTGTGCTAGGCGCCCCCCTCCCACATATATATAGGTGGGAGGGGAGGGGAGAGGCCAGGACGCGCCCCAAGTAGGACAAAATCCTACTTGGGCTCCTCCCAAGCCGCCCGCCCCCCTGCCATATATATCGGAGGGGGAAGGAAAGAGGGGGGAGGAGGAAGGAAGAGGGAATCCTATTCCCTTTCTTTCCTTTCCTTCTTCCCCTTTCCTTCTCCACCTTGGCCGGCCCATATGGGGGGCGCACCAGCCCCTTGTGGATGGTGTGTTTCCCCTCTTGGCCCATAAGGCCCATACCTTTTGTCGGGGGTGCCCGGAACCCCTTCCGGTGACCCGATAAGTACCCGGTACCCCCCGAAACACTTTTGGTGTCCGAATACCATCGTCCTATATATCAATCTTTACCTATCGACCATTTCGAGACTCCTCGTCATGTCCGTGATCTCATCCGGGACTCCGAACAACATTTGGTCACCAAATCACATAACTCATATAATACTATATCGTCAACAAACATTAAGCGTGCGGACCCTACGGGTTCGAGAACTATGTAGACATGACCGAGACACCTCTCCGGTCAATAACCAATAGTGGAACCTGGATGCCCATATTGGCTCCTACATATTCTATGAAGATCTTTATCGGTCGAACCGTTATGACAACATACGTAATTCCCTTTGTCCATCGGTATGTTACTTGCCCGAGATTCGATCATCGGTATCTTCATACCTAGTTCAATCTCGTTACCGGCAAGTCTCTTTACTCGTTCCGTAATACATCACCTCATGACCAACTCCTTAGTCATTTGCTTGCAAGCTTATGATGTGTATTACCGAGAGGGCCCAGAGATACCTCTTCGAAACTCGGAGTGACAAATCCTAATCTCGATCTATGCCAACTCAACAAATACCTTCGAAGATACCTGTAGAGCATCTTTATAATCACCTAGTTACGTTGTGACATTTGATAGCACACAAGGCACTCCTCCAGTATCTGGGAGTTGCATAATCTCGTAGTCGAAGGAATATGTACTTGACATGAAGAAAGCAATAGCAATAAAACTGAACGATCATTATGCTAAGCTAACGGATGGGCCTTGTCCATCACATCATTCTCCTAATGATATGATCCCGTTATCAAATGACAACTCATGTCTATGGTCAGGAAACCTTAACCATCTTTGATCAACGAGCTAGTCTAGTAGAGGCTTACTAGGGACACTGTGTTTGTTTATGTATTCACACATGTATTTAGGTTTCCAATCAATACAATTCTAGCATGAATAATAAACCTTTATCATGAATAAGGAAATATAAAATAACAACTTTATTATTGCCTTTAGGGCATATTTCCTTCAGTCCCCCACTTGCACTAGAGTCAATAATCTAGATTACATTGTAATGATTCTAACACCCATGGAGTCTTGGTGCTGATCATGTTTTGCTCGTGGAAGAGGCTTAGTCAACGGGTCTGCTACATTCAGATCCATATGTATCTTGCAAATTTCTATGTCTCCATCCTTGACTTGTTCATGAATGGAGTTGAAGTGTCTCTTGATGTGTTTGGTTCTCTTGTGAAACCTGGATTCCTTCGCCAAGGGTATTGCTCCCGTGTTGTCACAAAAGATTTTCATTGGATCCAATGCACTAGGTATTACACCTAGATCGGATGTGAACTCCTTCATGCAGACTCCTTCATTTGCTGCTTCCGAAGCAGCTATGTACTCCGCTTCACACGTAGATCCCGCCACGATGCTCTACCTGGAACTGCACCAACTGACAGCTCCACCATTTAATATAAATATGTATCCGGTTTGTGACTTGGAGTCATCCGGATCAGTGTCAAAGCTAGCATCGACGTAACCATTTACGACGAGCTCTTTATCACCTCCATAAATGAGAAACATATCCTTGGTCCTTTTCAGGTACTTCAGGAAGTTCTTGACCACTGTCCAGTGATCCACTCCTGGATTACTTTGGTACCTCCCTGCCAGACTTATGGCAAGGCACACATCAGGTCTGGTACACAGCATAGCATACATGATAGAACCTATGGCTGAAGCATAGGGAATGATTTTCATTTTCTCTCTATCTTTTGCAGTGGTCGGGCATTGAGTCTTACTCAACTTCACACCTTGCAACACAGGCAAGAACCCTTTCTTTGACTGATTCATTTTGAACTTCTTCAAAACTTTATCACGGTATGTGCTTTGTGAAAGTCCTATTAAGCGTCTCGATCTATCCCTATAGATCTTGATGCCCAATATATAAGCAGCTTCACCGAGGTCTTTCATTGAAAAATTCTTATTCAAGTATCCTTTTATGCTATCCAGAAATTCTATATCATTTCCAATCAACAATATGTCATCCACATATAATATCAGAAATGCTACAGAGCTCCCACTCACTTTCTTGTAAATACAGGCTTCACCGAAAGTTTGTATAAAACCATATGCTTTGATCACCTCATCAAAGCGTATATTCCAACTCTGAGATGCTTGCACCAGTCCATAGACGGATCGCTGGAGCTTGCACACTTTGTTAGCACCTTTAGGATCGACAAAACCTTCTGGTTGCATCATATACAATTCTTCCTTAAGAAATCCATTAAGGAATGCAGTTTTGACGTCCATTTACCAGATTTCATAATCATAAAATGCGGCAATTGCTAACATGATTCGGACGGACTTAAGCATCGCTACGGGTGAGAAAGTCTCATCGTAGTCTACCCCTTGAACTTGTCGAAAACCTTTTGCGACAAGTCGAGCTTTATAGACAGTAACATTACCATCAGTGTCAGTCTTCTTCTTGAAGATCCATTTATTTTCTATGGCTTGCCGATCATCGGGCAAATCCACCAAAGTCCACACTTTGTTCTCATACATGGATCCTATCTCAGATTTCATGGCCTCAAGCCATCTGTCGGAATCTGGGCTCATCATAGCTTCTTCATAGTTCGTAGGTTCGCCTTGGTCTAGTAACATGACTTCCAGTACAGGATTCCTGTACCACTCTAGTGCGGATCGTGTTCTGGTTGACCTACAAAGTTCTGTAGTAACTTGATCCAAAGTTTCATGATGATCATCATTAGCTTCCTCTCTAGTTGGTGTAGGCATCACGGGAACGGTTTTCTCTGATGAACTACTTTCCAATTCGAGAGAAGGTACAATTACCTCATCAAGTTCTACTTTCCTCCCACTCACTTCTTTCGAGAGAAACTCCTTCTCTAGAAAGGTTCCATTCTTGGCAACAAAGATCTTGCCTTTGGATCTATGGTAGAAGGTGTACCCAATTGTTTCCTTAGGGTATCCTATGAAGACGCACTTCTCCGATTTGGGTTCGAGCTTATCAGGCTGAAGCCTTTTGACATAAGTGTCACAACCCCAAACTTTAAGAAACGACAGCTTAGGTTTCTTGCCAAACCATAGTTCATACGGTGTCATCTCAACGGATTTAGACGGTGCCCTATTTAACATGAATGCAGCTGTCTCTAATGCATAACCCCAAAACGATAGTGATAAATCGGTAAGAGACATCATAGATCGCACCATATCTAATAAAGTACGATTACGACGTTCGGACACACCATTACGCTGTGGTGTTCCAGGTGGCATGAGTTGTGAAACTATTCCACCTTGTTTTAAATGAAGGCCAAACTCATAACTCAAATATTCGCCTCCGCGATCAGATCGCAGAAACTTTATTTTCTTGTTACGATGATTCTCCACTTCACTCTGAAATTCTTTGAACTTTTCAAATGTTTCAGACTTGTGTTTCATTAAGTAGATATACCCATATCTGCTCAAATCATCTGTGAAGGTCAGAAAATAACGATACCCGCCGCGTGCCTCAACACTCATCAGACCGCATACATCGGTATGTATTATTTCCAATAAGTCATTAGCTCGCTCCATTGTTCCATAGAACAGAGTTTTAGTCATCTTGCCCATGCAAGTATCAAATGATTCATAATCAAGTGATTCCAAAAGCCCATCTGCATGGAGTTTCTTCATGCGCTTTACACCAATATGACCTAAATGGCAGTGCCACAAATATGTTGCACTATCATTATCAACTTTGCATCTTTTGGCATCAATATTATGAATATGTGTATCACTACAATCGAGATTCAACAAAAATAGACCACTCTTCAAGGGTGCTTGACCATAAAAGATATTACTCATATAAATAGAACAACCATTATTCTCTGATTTAAATGAATAACCGTCTCGCACTAAACAAGATCAAGATATAATGTTCATGCTCAACGCTGGCACCAAATAACAATTATTCAGGTCTAAAACTAATCCCGAAGGTAGATGTAGAGGTAGCGTGCCGACGGCGATCACATCGACCTTGGAACCATTCCCGACACGCATCATCACCTCGTCCTTAGCCAATCTTTGTTTAATCCGTAGCTCCTGTTTCGAGTTACAAATATGAGTAACCAAACCAGTATCAAATACCCAGGCGCTACTACGAGCATTAGTAAGGTACACATAAATAACATGTATATCAAATATACCTTTGTTCACTTTGTCATCCTTCTTATCCGCCAAATACTTGGGGCAATTTCGCTTCCAATATCCAGTCCCTTTGCAGTAGAAGCACTCAGTTTCAGGCTTGGGTCCAGCTTTAGGCTTCTTCTCGGCAGTGGCAACTTGCTTGCCATTCTTCTTGAAGTTCCCTTTCTTTCCCTTGCGCTTTTTCTTGAAACTAGTGGTCTTGTTAACCATCAACACTTGATGCTCCTTCTTGATTTCTACCTCCGCAGCCTTAAGCATTGCGAAGAGCTCAGGAATTGTTTTGTTCATCCCTTGCATATTATAGTTCATCACGAAGCCTTTGTAGCTTGGTGGCAGTGATTGAAGAACCCTGTCAATGACACAATCAACTGGAAGATCAACTCCCAGCTGAGTCAAGTGATTATAATACCCAGACATTTTGAGTATGTGTTCACTGACAGAACTGTTCTCCTCCATCTTGCAGCTATAGAACTTGTTGGAGACTTCATATCTCTCAACCCGGGCATTTGCTTGAAATATTAAGTTCAACTCTTGGAACATCTCATATGCTCCATGACGTTCAAACGTCTTTGAAGTCCCGGTTCTAAGCCGTAGAGCATGGCACACTGAACTATAGAGTAGTCATCAGACCGCGTCTGCCAGACATTCAAAGCGTCCACATTAGCAGGAGGGGGCTTGTCACCTAGCGGTGCATCAAGGACATAACTTTTCTGTGCAGCAATGAGGATAATCCTCAAGTTACGGACCCAGTCCGTGTAGTTGCTACCATCATCTTTCAACTTAGCTTTCTCTAGGAACGCATTAAAATTCAGGGGAACGGTAGCACGGGCCATTGATCTATAACATAGATATGCAAATACTATCAGGACTAAGTTCATGATAAATTAAGTTCAATTAATCAAATTAATTAAGAACTCCCACTTAAATAGACATCCCTCAAGTCATCTAAGTGATACATGATCCAAATCAACTAACCCATGTCCAATCATCACGTGAGATGGGGTAGTCATCAATGGTGAACATCTCTATGTTGATCATATCTACTATATGATTCACGTTCGACCTTTCGGTCTCCAGTGTTCCGAGGCCATGTCTGTACATGCTAGGCTCATCAAGTTTAACCCAAGTATTCGACATGTGCAAAACTGTCTTGCACCCGTTGTATGTGAACGTAGAGTCTATCACACCCGATCATCACGTGGTGTCTCAACACGACGAACTGTAGCAACGGTGCATACTCAGGGAGAACACTATTATCTTGAAATTAAGTGAAGGGATCATCTTATAATGCTACCGCCGTTCTAAGCAAAATAAGATGCATAAAGGATAAACATCACATGCAATCAAAATATGTGACATGATCTGGCCATCATCTTTTGCTTTTTATCTTCATCTCCAAAGCATCGTCATGATCTCCATTGTCACCGGCTCGACACCTTGATCTCCATCGTTGCGTCGTGGTCGTCTCGCCAACTATTGCTTCTACAACTATCGCTAACGCATAGTGATAAAGTAAAGCAATTACATGGCGTTTGCATTTCATACAATAAAGCGACAACCATAAGGCTCCTGCCAGTTGCTGATAACTTACAAAACATGATCATCTCATACAACAACATATATCACATCATGTCTTGACCATATCACATCACAACATGCCCTGCAAAAATAAGTTTGACGTCCTCTACTTTGTTGTTGCAAGTTTTACGTGGCTGCTACGGGCTTCTAGCAAGAACCGTTCTTACCTACGGCAAAAACCACAATGGTGATTCGTCAAGTTTGTTGTTTTAACCTTCTTCAAGGACCGGCCGCAGTCAAATTTGATTCAACTAAAGTAGGAGAAATAGACACCCGTCAGCCACCTTTATGCAAAACTAGTTGCATGTCTGTCAGTGGAACTGGTCTCATGTACGTGGACATGTAAGGTTGGTCTGGGCCGCTTCATCCCACAATACCGCCGAATCAAAATAATACATTGGTGGTAAGAAGTATGACTATCACCGCCCACAACTCTTTGTGTTCTAATCATGCATATCATCTACGCATAGACCTGGCTCTGATACCACTGTTGGGAAACGTTGCATGGAAAACAAAAAAAATTCTACGCACACGCAATGATCTATCCATGGAGATGCATAGCAACGAGGGGGATAGTGTGTCTACATACCCTCGTAGACCGTAAGCGGAAGCGTTTAACAATGCGGTTGATGTACTCGAACTTCTTCACGCTCCAACCGATCAAGTACCGAACGTACGGCACCTCCGCATTCTGCACATGTTCAGCTTGGTGACGTCCCTCGCCTTCTTGATCCAGCAAGACATCGAGGTAGTAGATGAGTTCCGTCAGCACGATGGCGTGGTGACGGTGATAGTGAAGTGATCTCCGCAGGGCTTCGCCTAAGCACTACGAAAATATGACTGGGGGTGTAAACGGTGGAGGGGGCGCCGCACACAGCTAAACAATTGTCTCGTGTGTGCTAGGCGCCCCCCTCCCACATATATATAGGTGGGAGGGGGAGCGGGAGGGGAGCGGGAGGGGAGAGGCCAGGAGGTGCCCCAAGTAGGACTGAATCCTACTTGGGCTCCTCCCAAGCCGCGCGCCCCCCCTGCCATATATATCGGAGGGGGAAGGAAAGAGGGGGGAGGAGGAAGGAAGGGGGAATCCTATTCCCTTTCTTTCCTTTCCTTCTTCCCCTTTCCTTCTCCACCTTGGCCGGCCCATATGGGGGCGCACCAGCCCTGTGTGGCCGGTGTGTTTCCCCTCTTGGCCCATAAGGCCCATATCTTTTGCCGGGGGTGCACGGAACCCCTTCCGGTGACCCGATAAGTACCCGGTACCCCCCGAAACACTTCCGGTGTCCAAATACCATCGTACTATATATCAATATTTACCTCTTGACCATTTCGAGACTCCTTGTCATGTCCCTGATCTCATCCGGGACTCCGAACAACATTCGGTCACCAAATCACATAACTCATATAATACTATATCGTCAACGAACGTTAAGTGTGCGGACCCAACGGGTTCGAGAACTATGTAGACATGACCGAGACAACTCTCTGGTCAATAACCAATAGAGGAACCTGGATGCCCATATTGGCTCCTACATATTCTACGAAGATCTTTATCGGTCGAACCGTTATGACAACATATGTAATTCCCTTTGTCCATCGGTATGTTACTTGCCCGAGATTCGATCGTCGGTATCTTAATACCTAGTTCAATCTCGTTACCGGCAAGTCTCTTTACTCATTCCGTAATACATCACCTCATGACCAACTCCTTAGTCGTTTTCTTGCAAGCTTATGATGTGTATTACCGAGAGGGCCCAGAGATACCACTCCGAAACTCGGAGTGACAAATCCTAATCTCGATCTATGCCAACTCAACAAATACCTTCGGAGATACCTGTAGAGCATCTTTATAATCACCCAGTTACGTTGTGACATTTGATAGCACACAAGGCACTCCTCCGGTATCCGGGAGTTTCATAATCTCATAGTCGAAGGAATATGTACTTGACATGAAGAAAGCAATAGCAATAAAACTGAACGATCATTATGCTAAGCTAACAAATGGGTCTTGTCCATCACATCATTCTCCTAATGATGTGATCCCATTATCAAATGACAACTCATGTCTATGGTTAGGAAAACTTAACCATCTTTAATCAACGAGCTAGTCTAGTACAGGCTTACTAGGGACACGGTGTTTGTTTATGTATTCACACATGTATGTAGGTTTCCGATCAATACAATTCTAGCATGAATAATAAACCTTTATCATGAATAAGGAAATATAAAATAACAACTTTATTATTGCCTCTAGGGCATATTTCCTTCAAAAACTACTAATTATAATGTTGATCCAGTTATTCCTACTGCTTACATTGAGAAACCACCTTTTCCTATTAGGATAAAAGAACATGCCAAAGCTTCAGCCGTGGTCCGCAAAAGTTATACAAGAACACCTACACCCTGTGAATAAATTAAAGTTGAACCTAATGTTGCTATGGTTAACGATCTCTTGGTTGAAAATATTGATGGGCATGTTATTTATTTTTGTGATGAAGCTACTAGAATTGCTAAACCCGATGAAAAAGATAAATATAAACCTGTTGTTTGCATGCATGTTGTCTCTGTTAAAATAGGAGATCATTGTTATCATGGCTTATGTGATTTCGGTGCTAGTGTGAGTGCTATCCCGTTTACTTTATATCAAGAAATTATGAATGAAATTGCACCTGCTGAAATAGAAGACATTGATGCTACTATTAAGCTTGCTAATAGAGATACTATTACACCACTTGGGATTGTTAGAGATGTTGAAGTCTTGTGTGGGAAAATAAAATACCCTACTGATTTTCTAGTTCTTGGTTCTCCACAAGATGATTTTTGCCCCATTATATTTGGTATACCTTTCTTGAATATGGTGAATGCTAAGATTGATTGCAAAAAAGAAACCGTCAGTGTTAATTTTGGTATGTGTCTCATGAGTTTAATTTCTCCAAATTTCATAGACAACCTCGTGATAAAGAACTACCTAGTAAATATGAAATTATTCATCTTGCTTCTTTTGCCGTACCTCCTACTGATCCGTTAGAACAATATTTGCTAGACCATGAAAATGATATGCATATGAATGAAATAAACGAAATAGATGAGATATTATTTAAACGAATGCATGTTTTGAAACACAATTTGCCTGTTGAGACCCTTGGAGATCCTCTTCCACCCAAGAGTGATCCCGTGTTTGAGCTTAAACAATTTCCCAATACATTGAAATATGCTTATCTTGATGAAAAGAAGATATATCTTGTTATTATTAGTGCTAACCTTTCAGAGCATGAAGAAAAGAGATTATTGAAAACTCTGAGGAAGCACCGTGCCGCTATTGGATATACTCTTGATGATCTTAAGGGCATTAGTCCCTCTCTATGTCAACATAAAATTAATATGGAACCTGATGCTAAACCAGTTGTTGATCATCAGCGATGGTTAAATCCTAAGATGAAATAATTGGTAAGAAATGAAATATTAAAGCTTCTGGAAGCAGGTATAATCTATCCTATAGCTGATAGTAGATGGGTAAGTCATGTTCATTGTGTCCCTAAGAAGGGAGGTATTACTGTTGTTCCTGATGATAAAAGTGAACTTATCCCACAAAGAATTATCACAGGTTATAGAATGGTAATTGATTTTAGAAAATTAAAAAAAAGCTACTAGGAAAGATCATTATCCTCTACCATTCATTGATCAAATGCTAGAAAGATTATCAAAACATACACATTTTTGTTTTCTAGATGGATACTCTTGTTTTTCCCAAATACCTGTGTCGCAAGAGGATCAAGAAAAAAAATACTTTTACATGCCCTTTTGGTACTTTTGCTTATAGACGTATGCCTTTTGGTTTATGTAATGCGCATGCTACCTTTCAAAGATGTATGACTGCTATATTCTATGACTTTTGTGAAAAGATTGTTGAGGTTTTCATGGATGCTTTTTCTGTTTATGGTACTTGTTTTGATGATTGCTTAAGCAACCTTGATCGAGTTTTGCAGAGATGCGAAGAAACTAATCTTGTCTTGAATTGGGAGAAGTGCAACTTTATGGTTAATGAAGGTATTGTCTTGGGGCATAAAATCTCCGAAAGAGGTATTGAAGTTGATAAAGCTAAAGTTGATGCAATTGAAAGAATGCCGTGTCCTCAAGATATCAAAGGTATAAGAAGTTTCCTTGGTCATGCTGGTTTCTATAGAAGATTTATTAAAGACTTCTCTAAGATTTCTAGGCCTCTTACTAATCTCTTGCAAAAAGATGTTCCATTCGGTTTTGATGATGATTGTGTAGACGCATTTGAAATACTTAAGAAAGCCTTAATCTCTGCACCTATTATTCAACCACCTGATTGGAACTTACCCTTTGAAATTATGTGTGATGCTAGTGATTATGTTGTCGGGGCTGTTCTAGGGCAAAGAGTTGACAAGAAATTAAATGTCATCCATTATGCTAGTAAGACTCTAGACAGTGCTCAAAGAAATTATGCTGCCACTGAAAAAGAATTTTTAGCAGCTGTGTTTGCTTGTGAAAAATTCAAATCTTACATTGTTGATTCCAAAGTAATTGTTCACACCGATCATGCTGCTATTAAATACCTTATGGAAAAGAAAGATGCTAAACCTAGACTCATTAGGTAGGTTCTTTTGTTATAAGAATTTGATCTACATATCACTGATAGGAAAGGAGTTGAGAACACCGTAGCAGAAAACTTGTCTAGGTTAGAAAATATTCTTGATGACCCACTACCTATTGATGATAGCTTCCCTGATGAACAATTAGCTGTCATAAATGCTTCTCATAGTACTCGTTGGTATGCAGACCATGCTAACTATATTGTTGCCAAATTTATACCACCTAGTTTCACATACCAACAAAATAAAAAGTTCTTCTTTGATTTAAGACATTACTTCTGGGATGACCAACACCTTTATAAAGAAGGAGTAGATGGTGTTATTAGACGTTGTATACCTGAGCATGAACAGGAACAAATCCTATGGAAGTGTCACTCCGAGGCTTACGGAGGACACCATGCTGGAGATAGAACTGCACACAAGGTATTACAATCTGGTTTTTATTGGCCTACTCTTTTCAAAGATGCTCGTAAGTTTGTCTTGTCTTGTGATGAATGTCAAAGAATTGGTAACATTAGTAGATGTCAGGAAATGCCTATGAATTATTCACTTGTTATTGAACCATTGATGTTTGGGGATTTGATTATATGGGACCTTTTCCTTCCTCTAATGGGTATACACATATTTTGGTTGCTGTTGATTATGTTACTAAGTGGGTTGAAGCTATTCCAACTAGTAGTGTTGATCACAACACTTCTATCAAAATGCTTAAAGAAGTTACTTTTCCGAGGTTTGGAGTCCCTAGGTATTTAATGACCGATGGTGGTTCTCACTTTATTCATGGTGCTTTCCATAAACTTCTTGCTAAATATGATGTCAACCATATAATTGCATCTCCTTATCACCCCTAGTCTAGTGGTTAAGTAGAATTAAGTAATAGGGAAATAAAATTAATCTTGCAAAAGACTGTTAATAGATCTAGGAAGAATTGGTCTAAGAAACTTGATGATGCATTATGGGCTTATAGAATTTCTTATAAAAATCCTATGGGTATGTCTCCATATAAAATGTTCTATGGAAAAGCATGTCACCTACCTCTTCAATTAGAACATAAAGCTTATTGGGCAGTTAAAGAACTCAACTATGATTTCAAACTTGCCGGTGAAAAGAGATTATTTGACATTAGCTCACTTGATGAATGGAGAACCCAAGACTATGAAAATGCTAAATTGTTTAAAGAGAAAGTTAAAAGATGGCATGACAAAATAATACAAAAGCGGGAATTTAATGTAGGTGACCAAGTCTTGCTATACAATTCTTGTTTAAGATTTTTTGCAGGAAACCTTCTCTCTAAATGGGAAGGACCTTACATTATCTAAGAAGTTTACCGTTCTGGTGCTATCAAGATCAACAACGCCGAAGGAAATAACCCGAAAGTGGTGAATGGGCAAAGAATGAAACATTATATCTCAGGTACACATATAAATGTTGAGACTAACATTATTCATTCCATAACACCGGAGGAGTACATAAAGGAAACCTTCCAGAACGCTCCAGAACCCTAAAAAGGAATAGTTATGTGATACGGTAAGTAAACCGACTCCAAAAGTTCTCTAAAGGCAATTTTACTCTGTTTTGGAATATTTAAAAAATTAGGAAAATAAAAAGTAGTCCGAAAAGCGCACGAGCAGGAGACAAGCCTGGGGGCGCCCTACCCCTAGGCGCGCCTCCCGAGCTTGTGGCCACCTCGTGTGCCCTCCGGACTCCGTTTTCTTCCAGATTACTTGTTTTGCACGGTAAAAATTCATTATATAATCTCCCGAAGGTTTTGACCAGCGTATCACGACAATATCCTCTGTTCTTGTTTTGAGCTATTTCTGTTGCAGATTTAGGGCAATATGTCTTCGCAAGAGTCAGTCAGGTCTCTCACCCAACACCGGTTCCAAGAGCGTACGGCGAAGCTGATCCCTTTGGGTGGTCGACGGAGGAAGAAATAGAAGCTGACCTGAAAAGAGTGGATGCCATGGAGGAAGGTCAATAAGTTACTTCTCTACCTCAACCTGACGGCTCGCATGAGGTATTCAAGAGCTCAGTTCTGCCGGATTCGGTCAAACCTCCCAATGCTAAATTTGTCTCTTACATTAACTTGAAAAAGATTGTTGCTTTTCCCCTGCAGCTAGGATGCATCCATGGGTGGATGGTGCTTTAACTGTCACAGGCAAACTCCACAAGGAAATTATGGATCTCAGGCAACAAATCAATAAGCTCGAAGAGGAGAACTGCATCCTGAGAGGAATCATTGCCAAGAACATTACACCACCACCTCCGAAGAAGGAGACTTGAGTACATGGGTATGGGCACTCCCCCTTGGCTTGTGCCAAGCTTGGGGGAGGTGTCCCGGTATCGTATCACCATCACATCTTTATCTTTATCGTTTATCTTAGTTCGATCCCTTTGGTTAAATCTTGATCTAGTATAATAAAAGTTTTAGTATGATCTAGTCTTTAAGTTTTAGTTTTGTGTTCTATCTATGTAATCGAGTGTGAGAGTTATATAATAAAGATTAGTTTTGAGTTGAGGGCTTTGCTTTCTTGCTTTGATCTTGGAAAATAAAAAGAATAAAAGAAATAAAAATATTATATAATAATGTTATGGAGAGTGATGACTTCACATATAAGAAGTAGGATGCATGAAATTTGTTGAGGGTTGACAAACATAGTATCGGTCATTGTTGGAATTAATAGGAAGTAATAAAGAAAGAGAGGTTTCACATATAAATACACTATCTTGGACATCTTTTATGATTGTGAGCACTCATTAAAATATTATATGCTAATAAGTTGATGTTAGACAAGGAAGACAACATAATGTGTTATGTTCCCTTATATCCGAATAGAAGTTATATTGTCATGGATCTTCCAACATGTTGAGCTTGCTTCTCATCCTATGCTAGCCAAAAATTCCGCACTAAGTAGAGATACTACTTGTGCATCCAAAACCTTTAACCCAGTTTTGCCATGAGAGTCCACTATATCAACCTATGGATTGAGTAAGATCCTTCAAGTAAGTTGTCATCGGTGCAAGCAATAAAAATTGCTCTCTAAATATGTATGATCTTTTAGTGTGAAGAAAATAAGCTTTATACGAACTTGTGATGGGGAAGAAATAAAAGCGACGGACTGCATAATAAAGTTTGCTATCACAAGCGGCAATATAAAGTGACGTTCTTTTGCATTAAGATTTTGTGCATCCACATAAAAAGCGCATGACAACCTCTGCTTCCCTCTGCGAAGGGCCTATCTTTTATTTTACTTTCTACCTTCATACAAGAGTCATGATGATCTTCACCCTTCCTTTTATTTTTCTCTTTTTGGTAAGCGCTATGTGTTGGAGAAAGATCCAGACATATATATCCACTTGGATGTAGGTGATCATAAGTTATTATTGTTGACATTACCCTTGAGGTAAATGGTTGGGAGGCGAAACTATAAGCCCCTATCTTTTTATGTGTCTGATTGAAGCTTTGATCTCATAAGTATCGCGTGAGTGTTAGCTATTATGAAATATTAAATGATGGTTGAGTATGTGAACTTACTAAATAAAAGCTCTTACATTGACTCTTTCCGATATTATGACAAATTGCAATTGCTTCAATGACTGGGATCATAGTTTGTTAGTTTTCAATAAAGTTTTTGGTTCATACTTTCCCTTGTGAATGAATTATCACTTTAGCATAAGAAGTTATATGACAATATATTGTTGTTCTAAAGATGATTATGATGCCCTCATGTCCGTATTTTATTTTATCGACACCTCTGTCTCTAAACATGTGGTCATGATTATCGATTTCGGCTTTCGCTTGAGGACAAGCGAGGTCTAAGCTTGGGGTAGTTGATACGTTCATTTTGCATCATGCTTTTATGTTGATATTTATAGCATTATGGACTGTTATTTCACTTTATGATACAATTCTTATGCCTTTTCTCTCTTATTTTACAAGATTTACATGAAGAGGGAGAATGCCGGCAGCTGGAATTCTGGACCGGAAAGGAGCAAATCTGAGACACCTATTCTGCACAACTCCAAATGTCCTGAAACTTTATGGAAAATTGTTTTGGAATATATAAAAAATATTGGGTGAAGAAAGAACAGAAGGGGACCCACCAGGTGGCCACAAGCCTGGGGGGGGCGCACCCCCCAGGGCGCGCCTCTCGAGTTTGTGGGCCCCCAGTCCAGCCCCCGGTGTCCATCTTCTGCTATATGGAGGGTTTTGACCTAGAAAAAATCATAAGGAGGCTTTCGGGATGAAGCGTCGCCATCTCGAGGCGGAACCAAGGCAGAAGCAATCTAGGGCTCCGGCGGTGCGATTCTGCCAGAGAAACTTCCCTCCGGGAGGGGGAAACGAAGCCATCGTCGTCACCAACGATCCTCTCATCATGGGAGGGTAAATCTTCATCAACATCTTCACCAGCACCATCTCCTCTCAAACCCTAGTTCATCTCTTGTATTCAATCTTTGCCTCAAAACCTCATATTGGTACATGTGGGTTGCTAGTAGTGTTGATTACTCTTTGTAGTTGATGCTAGTTGGTTTATTTGGTGGAAGATCATATGTTCAGATCCTTAATGATATTCATTACCCCTCTGGTCTTGAACATGAACATGCTTTGTGAGTAGTTACTTTTGTTCCCGGGGACATGAGAGAAGTCTTGTTATAAGTAATCATGTGAATTTGGTATTCGTTCAATATTTTGATGAGATGTATGTTGTCTTTCCTCTAGTGGTGTTATGTGAACGTCGACTACATGACACTTCACCATAATTTGGGCCTAGGGGAAGGCATTGGGAAGTAGCAAGTAGATGATGGGTTGCTAGAGTGACAGAAGCTTAAACCCTAGTTTATGTGTTGCTTTGCAAGGGGCTGATTTGGATCCACATGTTTCATGCTATGGTTAGATTTATCTTAATTCTTCTTTTGTAGTTGCGGATGCTTGCGAGAGGGGTTAATCATAAGTGGGAGGCTTGTCCAAGTAAGGATAGCACCCAAGCACCGGTCCACCCACATATCAAACTATCAAAGTAACGAACGTGAATCATATGAGCATGATGAAAACTAGCTTGACGATAATTCCCATGTGTCCTCGGGAGCACTTTGCTTTATATAAGAGTTCCTCCAGGCTTGTCCTTTGCTATAAAAAGGATTGGGCCACCTTGTTCCACCTTTGCTACACATGTTACTTGTTACCCGTTACGAATTATCTTACTATCAAACTATCTGTTACCGATAATTTCAGTGCCTACAGAAAATACCTTGCTGAAAACCGCTTGTCATTTCCTTCTGCTCCTCGTTGGGTTCAACACTCTTACTTATCTAAAGGACTATGATTGATCCCCTATACTTGTGGGTCATCAGTCCTGTTGATCGGGAGGGGTCTGGTGTACCACAAAACGGAGGAAACAGATTATGTTCGAGCGCCTACGGTCGAAACAGGGTCCTATTCATCGGGAGGGATGTGGCATACCGCAAAACGGGACTCCACGGGCTACTGTTCATCCAACATTTACTGCCTCACTCTAGCCTCCATGGGCTACTGTTCATCCATCGTCGACTTCCTCCAGCCTCCACCGGCTACTGTTCACCAAGCCTTCATGGGGTCCTGTTCATCCACCCCCAACCGGCTACGGTGTGGTGGCCTCCTCGGGGTCCTATTCATCCAGCGGCAACGGCCTACTACCACGGGGTCCTGTTCATCCAACCCCCACCGGGAACTTTTCATCCACAACCAACCAACCGGCTCGACTCACCACGTCTCGACTCGTTCTAAGTACCACGTGCACAATAGCATTCATCGAGAGGCAACCCAACACCGGCTGGCTATGTCTCACCCGGGGGCTCGATCGACTTCAGTAAGCAACATCAGCGGTCAATCGCTCAGGTTCAGTTAGCTGCAGCAGCGAAGGAATCGCTCGGGTTCAGTCAGCAGCGAAGGAATTGCTCAGGTTCAGTTAACAGCCAAGGGATCGATCGCTCGGGTTTAGTTAATTAGCTAGTGCAATCACTCGGGTTCAGTAAGTGAATGCCTCGCTCGGGTTCAGTTAGCGAGCGCCTCACATACACACGCGTATGAGAGAAACACGCAAACCACACTGCATCGCTCGGCCCCAACCACCCACCGTAACCGTGAACTCCCTGAAATTTTCCTCGCCCTCACTTCTACCATGATTTTTTACATCATGGACGGCCCAAAGAATGTCATGCAGGTGCGCCTCCGGCTGGCCCAGGACAAAAATCCCATTTTCTGTCATAGAAGTAGGATTCCACCACATCAATGATGATATGTGTATTTGTCACAATTATCATCATAGAAGTGTCATAAGAATGACAAAAAAACTTTTCGTTCAGGCCATAATGTCACAGATGTGTCTTTTTTGTAGTGCAAGGAGGAACAACGCCCAAAGAAGGAACTCGACGAGAAGGTCGAGGTGGTGGAGATCAAGGAGGAGGAACCGAAGATAGAAGGGAATGACGACACTACTCCAGATGAGTATCCTACTAATCCCTACCAATTCAATATCCGAGGATCTATTCTGTTATTTCCTCTGGGGCCCCTCATAACGAGTGGGGAAAGAAGCCACCGACCCTAGAAGAGATGAAGGAAAAGATCAAGGAATTGGAGAAGGTTTCAAAGGCTTGTGTGAACGTGATTGGAGAAGGAATTGACTCCTACTGGTTGATGAGCAAAGATCTCGAAGTAAGGGTTGATGGTCTTCTCCACAAGACCGGGCCTACGATTGATACTCTTAATCAAAACACTGCACAACTTGAGTTTTTGACCCGGGTTGTAGATGACCAGCATGCCATGATCGAGGAGATGAGGAAGCTTTTTCGGAGAATATTCGCTGCCTACCAGGATAACTAGGAGTGAGCATAAAACTCTTAGTTCATGGATCTTCCTGGCTTGATTGTAAGCTTGGGGGAGATTCACGTGCACTTTGTATCTTTACTTTTCTGCATTTCCTTCCCGCAAGTTGAGAATAGGTTATAAGTTTTATTTACAATAAGGTTGAACTATCAATTTCTCTTTTGAATAAGGGATGATCCTTTCCAATGAGTATGTGGATATCTTGATGTGTGTGATCATTATTGTGTACCTTAGAACGTAAAGAATGATAGTTGTGACCTAAATGGTATCAAATATTTACTTGCATGATGATTATAATTACTCCACATTATAGTTGTGAAGTTTTTGAAGGGAGAATAAATAACTATATATGCTAGTTCATTGAAAGTTCAACTTAGTGGGCAAGCAAAAAGATAAATCCTCTTAAGTGAAAATAAAAGCCTGAATAAAAGAGTTCTCCCGAGAATCATGTTTAGCTTTAATGTCACATGAAAAGTGAAACGAGCTCTTAACATGTCCCAATGATAGGAGACAAAAATACTAAAGGAATAATAAATCTCTTGAAGAAGAAGAGGAGAAAAGTCTTTACTTGCTTGCCTCGTTGAAATAACAATGAATTAGGGTATAAAGTTGTTACCCGTCCATAACAAAATTGAGCGACCGAGTGTGGATGCCTGCATGATCATTATCGTAGTAAGGATGAGCTGCCATTTGTCATAAACCATTTTATCCCTATTCATTCCTATAAGTAGTGATGGAGTCATGCTTCTTTCATATCCATATCTCATAAACACCAAGTTGACCTTGTTCTTTACAAGCTACGGTACTTTCTTGGGGACGAGCAATACTTAAGCTCGGGGGAGTTGATGAGTCCAATTTATGTGATGATTTTACTAAGAATTTTGTGCCTACATAGTAGGCTTTGTGGAATTTTACTACGTTCGTCCACCTCTTTTTGTTGATAATCCCTCAGGTAACGCCTTTTGGACCATTTACCATATAATGGAAGAAATCCTCAAAAATGGTAGTGGAATCACGTATTTAAAGTGATGATCACCTACCATAAAAGAATCACGCAAGAAGGCCAAAGGAGAAGTCGTCACCGCGCATCCAGAGCAAAAGACGACGTTCCATACGACCGCGCCTGCTCGTATGGGCGGTCGTATGGAGTGCCATCGCCGTCGCCAGATCAACTATTTTCATCCTGTGGAATCGGGTCGTGGATCATATGCCCGGAGAGACCAGAAACTCGTCCAGAAGGCAGAACCCTAGCCTCCCGAGTTCATCCGCAGGAGGGATTGGCAAGGATAAGAGGGGGATCTTCCTCACCGTGCATGGGGGAGATACAATATCATCGCCATTGTCATCATCATCATCATCCACTCCATCATCATCACCATCCACATCCCTATCATCTGCAACATCAAGAACCCTAGAGGATCATCTTGTGTGTCATTTGAATCATTCACCCATGTATGCCATCACTTTTATCATGATGTTTGTTATCCCCATATGTAAGTAGACCCCTAGTTCTCGAGGACATAGATGAACATTGGTACGTGTAGGATTTGAAATGTTATCATGGGTATTAGATCCTCTGTTGAATGCTTAGTTTAATAACTTCATGAATGTTGTGAAGGGGACCCACTCAACATTTGTGCCTTATGGCCACGAAGTATATCACTGTCGTTGTAAAGGGCTAGGATGTAGAGATAATTCGAGGTGACAGTAAAAGCCTACCGCTCCTAACCTTTGCAATTGACAGGGGAATTACGGAGAACCCTTAGAAAGGTCACGTCCATGGGGTAACCCTTAATTATCATGAGTTGTAACCCTCTGGGGGAGACTACGATGGTGGCGTGCGTGGCACGAAGTCTACCTCGAGTAGAACATGTACTGTACCCGGCTCCGCCCAGCATAATCGTCAACAGTGGCTCAAGTATCCATTCGATACTATGCCTATGCATAGGTGTGCTAGAAACATACCAATGGGGATTCCAGTTTCCACACTCCCTGATGAATTCTCACTCCTCTGTTGTTTCATCAGTCACTTTAGTCATTGCTCTTTGTTTACTTTTATGCTATTTACTTCAAAATTCATCTCACTACTCGATTACAATTTATATCCACCCTCACTTTGCTTTAAGTCTACAATTATCCACAGGCACAATAATACATAATTCACCACAAGAGGTAAAAGTCTGATTCTTGTGCTCCCTATGGGATCGATACTCTTACTTCGAAAAGGCTACAACTAAACCCTGTGCACTTGCAGGCCATCATGAAGTAAGAACAACACCTTAGCTCCGGTCCACCCACATAACGACTTATCAAGGCAATGAACATAAAACGATGAATCGTGGTGAAAGTAACTAGATGAAATTCCCGTGTGTCCTCATGAGCATGTTAATCACTATAAGAAGTATCACCTGCTTGTCCTTGGCAATATTAAGGACTGGGCTACCTTGTTGCACCTTGTTACTTTGGTTACTTGTTACTTGCTATTAGTTATCTTTCTATCATTCTATCTTTCAAAACTATCTTACAACACTTGCAGAGAATACCTTGCTAAAAACCGCTTACCATTTCCTTTTGCCCCTCGTTGGGTTCGACACTCTTATCGAAAGGACTACGATTGATCCTCTATACTTGCGGGTCATCACGTGGCTAGCACGGGTCAATATCCATGGAGCAACGAGGATGGCCCAGTGTGAAACTGGTGCGACAGTGAAGAGCACCTCAAAAAGGCTCAAAATTTTAGGCACATGTATGAAAACAAAACACGATACTCTATAAAAAATTCTCTAGAAAAGACGTCTGATAGCCCGTTCATGAGAAAGATGAATTCAAGTTGGATTTGTTTTCACACAGAAAACCTATTGAAAAATTGATCCACTCATCGGGATCCCCTCCAGAGTTTGCACCATCGGATCACCCTCAAATTTTGAGGTTTGTCGATATGACAATTCCGCATTATCTGAACGGAGTTGGCAGCTAGGCTCTTTCTCCCGAAGTCGCGCGAATTTACCACCAGTTCCGATAGGGCCTCGGTATATCGACGACTGGTG
The DNA here is from genome assembly GCA_011799875.1 of Thinopyrum elongatum. Lineage (NCBI taxonomy): Eukaryota > Viridiplantae > Streptophyta > Magnoliopsida > Poales > Poaceae > Thinopyrum > Thinopyrum elongatum. The sequence goes on from CM022300.1 coordinate 385,037,031, forward strand.
GAGATTCCTTTGTTGGAACACGATGAAATTTTCCAGGGTCATTGTAGACTCAATTATAAACAATTCAACTGAAGAAATCATTAAAACAATGCTCGAGCAGGCATGGACGGCTAAAATGAATCCGCTGCCCAGAAATTATGTACGGTCGCACGAGGACAAAGTTGACATTGAGCCCCCGAGCTCCATGGACGAATTTTCCCATGATCTTGGTTGAGATTGAAGTTCATGAAGAGGCCCATCGATCTCTGACAGATCCAACATGGGGCATAGTCCTCGACCCGGCCGAGGTGACCGGTTGAATTGGTGACCAAGATTCGTCCAGCGCACAGATCATGCTGAAACCGATTTGAACGTCCAACGAATCGCTGCAACTATGTAGCAGGACCTATATGGGCCACCAATGACAGTCGATTCTGGCGGATCTCGGGTAGGGGGTCCCAAACTAGTAGTCTAGATACGATGGTAATAAGGACACGAGGTTTTACCCAGGTTCGGGCTCCCTTGAAGAAGTTGAAAGTGCTAGTTATCGACTAAAGGGGGGGTGAATAGGCGATTTTTATGAAAGTCTTCAAAAGATGCAAGATCTTCGAAGACAGACAACCAAACAACACCTATACGATATGCAGCGGAAGATAAGCTACACTAGACATGCCATAGTGAAGTAGACAGTACAAAGAAAGCACGAAGACTAGTAGCAGCTAGGTAGAGCTGATCGGAATGGAAGACAGTATGAAGCCAAACAGATGAAAGTCTTCGCACGATGAAGTCAAACAGATCAGGCAAACATGCAATGACTTCACGAAGACAAACTAAAATGTAAAGGAGGTAGGGGATAGAACCAGTTGCTTGGTGAAGACAAGGATTTGGTAGACCAGTTCCAGTTGCTGTGACAACTATACGTCTGGTTAGGGAGGCTGAGATTAAACTCGGAAGACCACGTCTTCACCTTATTCCCCTTGAGCTAAGGACACTTAGTCCTCGCCCAATCACTCAGGTAAGTCTTCAAGGTAGACTTCCAAACCTTCACAGACTCCGTTCACCGGTGATCCACAATGACTCTTGGATCCTCAGAACATGACGCCTAACCGGCTGGAGGATACACAGTCCTCAAGTGTAATAAGTCTTTAGATCACGCAGACAGAAAGACTTCAGTGATGCCTAACACTCTTTGGTTCTGGGTGTTTTGGGCTTTGTCCTCGCAAGGATCTCTCTCTCAAAGGCTTTGGAGGTGGGTTGCTCTCAAACGACAAAAGTCATGCACTAACTCTGAGCAGCCACCAATTTATGGTGGAGGGGGTGGGCTATTTATAGCCAGCAGGCAACCCGACATGATATGTCCGAAATGACCCTAGGTCACTAAGGAACCGACACATGTCCAACAGTCGGATTTCAAACACACGCGACAACTTGACTTGGGCTACAAGCAAAGGTGACTCATCCAACTCTGGATAAGATTTACTCTCATTATCTTCACTCGAAGACATAGGATTTGGGTTGAGCATCACGTCAGTCTTCTGACTTTATTCACTTGGACCCCACTTAACAGTTCGATGGTTCCTATGACTTAAGAAAGAATAAAATGAAACTATGAAAGAAACTATGTCTTCGCACTCCATTGTCTTCAAGTGAATGTCTTCACACGTCATTATCTTCGACGTGAATGTCTTCACGAACCACCATTGTCTTCAATGTCTTCATACATTTTTAGGGGTCATCTCTGGTAGGTAAACCGAATCAATGAGGGACTTCTACCTATGTTATCCTACAATTCTCACAAACACATTAGTCCCTCACCCACGTTTGTCGTCAATACTCCAAAACCAACTAGGGGTGGCACTAGATGCACTTACAATCTCCCCCTTTTTGGTGATTGATGACAAACTGGTTGAAGTTTTCAACGGGGATAAAGATATGTGTAAGTTAAAGAACGCAGTCATTGGCTTCATGAAGTTGAGAGGGCTCCCCCTGAATATGTGCATATAAGTAGTTTGCCTTTGAATGCAAATGCACATGGCAGGTTCTGCTTTGTGGAGATCTCCTTCAATTCATGAATAATATTCATCGCGCAAGCCAGAATGTAATGAAGATAATGACATGCACAATGAAAAATGAGCGTCTGCAGAATGACTTCATGCGGAATTTATCATCGCAATAAACGGTAGCAGCAAAAGTGGCAGACGACCATCAAGATTTAAGTGTTACAACTCAAACACCAACAGTTCAAGAACAAGAGTTGCAAAACTTAACAAAAAATAAGCACCCGACCCATATAGACCCGCTTGAAGACTATCAACTCATATGCTTCTCCCCCTTTTGTCAGGAATGACCAAAAAGGTGTGAAGACATAGAGCGTCTAAGCGTTCCCATGTGGTGTTGGTGAAGATGTTGGGGCAGCTGGGTCGACGATGGAGTTGGGCGGTGCAGAGGGGTCTGATGCATAATCCTGATGTAGTGAAGCCATAGCTGGTGAAGTGGCGTCGTCCTCTTCAGCAATGACTCGCACAACAATAGTTGGAGCCGAAGATGAGTATTCATAATCTTCAATTGAAGGTGTTGGACGCCAGCTTGCTGACTGTGGAGGCCTGGAGTCAAACTCGAAACGTTCAGTGAAGCCATCTGCTTGAAGATCATCTTCGGAACATAGCAGTGTGAGGCTCCTCCAGGCACGCCGACATGCTTCATGAGCAACAAACGAGTTCTTGGTGGCGAGGTTGCGTATGCGATTGACATCAACAAGGAGACTTTGCATCTGGCGCTTCATCTAGTCATGATGCCTATCCTGCTTCTGATGAAGTGAAACAAGAAGCTCTTGGTCATTCAGCACACGAGCATGCTTCTGAGGCCTTTGGGCTACTGTGCTGGCTGTTGTGTCAGTGTTGGCACGAAGCGGCAGCCTGAGCTGACCAGCAAGAGGACCAGCAACAGTAGGTGGATTTGGCACATGGACGCCTTCAAGTGGTTGTGTGAAGCTTTGGAAGGCAGCATTGTCTTCATGAACAGGTTCCTTGGCAGGCTCAGGATATATGGCTTCATGTGACATATCCACTTCATGTAGAAAGACAACATGGTTGCGCGCTGAAGCTTGATAATTGATGGTGGAGTGAAGCTTAATCAGCCGCATGACCCATGGAGCATAGAACTTGAGACCGAACAGATCAATGCCTGAAGCTGCCAACTGACGGATGAAGAAGTCTTGAGTATTGAACCTAATGCCATTGATGATGTAGAAGACCAAAGTCTTCATAGTGCCTTCAATCTTGGCATGAGGAGAATGCCCTTTGATTGGCCATAGAGTATGCCTCAGTATGTGATAGATAGTGCGGGGCAGGTACTCGAGGTCATTGACGAAGAATTCCTTGGGGTACTCAGCATCAACAGGCAAAGGCTTCATCATGCTTAACATTTGACTCATGTTGGGCTCTGGCTTCTGAAAGATGCTCTACAATTCTTGTTCATAAGCTGACAACCTGGCTCATAGAGATCACTAGGAGTGGGCAGGGAAGTTAGCTCGATGATGTCTTGAGCTTTGGCTTCATGATGTACATCACCTGACATCCACTCAATGACCCATGTCTTTGGATCCCTGTTGTAGCCTGAGATATGAAGAGTGGCATATAATTGCAGCAAGAGTTCCTCATTCCAGTGCTCCTTGTCGAAGACAAATGGGAGCGAGCCAACTTCACGAAAACAGTCAAGAGCTTCTTCAAGGCAAGGGAGTCCAGCAATGGCATCGCAGCACAGGCGCTTGTGGGGGAAGATCCTGTCCTGGTTGTACAGAATACATGAGTAATAGCTTCGTTGCTGGTGGCTCCAGAACCTGTCAGAGGAAATCTTAGGCTTCTTGTAAGGATTCTTGGCCTTGTCAAAGAATGTGTTGTGCTCTCTGAAGCTGAGAACACTGAATGAGCCCTGAGTGGTAACATCACTGGGAAGCCTAGGCAGCCTGGGCTTTGGCTTCTGCGTCCGAGGCCTTTGCTCCACATGGTAATCATATTGGGGACCAGGAGCAGCAGGAGGTGACATGATTGGCCACTTGACAGTTATGAGCTCACCACGATAGAATGCCCGTTCCATGGTGTGAGGTACAGGAGGAGCAGCAACAACATCCGAGGTGGATGGCTGAATGTCTTCGGTGGCATCATGAGCTTTAGTCTGAAGGGTGGCTTCAGGCTGCACATTGTCTTCAGCCATGACAATGTCATCGGCTTCAGTAGTGGTGGTATCGGCAGCCTCATTTGCCGAGGCTTCAGTGGCTTCAAGAACTGGTGGGTCAGGCACAATCACATCTTGATTCTCTCTTGATTCAATGTTAGGGGGAATAACAGCTTGATCTTCTTCTCTTTCCTCGGCTGATGCAGCCGGAATATCTTCAGCCTCTTTGACTTCAGATTCTTGAGCAGTTTCTGTAGGGATGGCTTCAAGGAACACTTGACGTGCTACTGAGCTTGTGGCTTGCACATCCTCTTCAGAAATGCTCGACATGGAGACCGTTGGCCTTGGGCCTCGGCGAAGCCTTCGGAAAGAGGGCGACGCCTGCGGTGAGGGAGTGGTCTTCTCCATGTCTTCAGGGGTGTCTTGCGGAGTCTCAATCACTGGAGTGGTGACTTGAGCTGGTGGAGTGCGAGGAATGACTTCATGGAGTGGAGTGTTGGGGTGTTGCTATTCCCAGAAATCATCATGTGTGATTGGCGTCGGAGGACCGCCAATGCTCGTGGGAGCAGGCGATGATACCGGCTTGGGCATGATTTGGGGGAACTGAGGAAGGACTTCATCATCAACAACATTGTCTTCATGACCAATGTCTTCAGCGGTGATGGGCTCAGCAGCTGGAATTTCTTCAGTCTCATGAGCCTCTGTGGTAGCAGGTTCATGCACAACAAGACGACGCTCTCGGTTGGAGGAGGTCGGAAGGGCAACAGATATAGGTTCAACAAGCAGTGGCTCTTGCGGTGCAGCTTGATCTTTTCTTGAAGACTTTGAAGATTTTGTCTTCAACTTCTTCTTGGATGGAGCGGCATCAGAAGCTTCTTGATGCTTTCGCTTCTTGGTTTCAGCCTCGGCCTGCTTCGTCTTCTTCTGCTCAGAAGCAGCTGACGGGACCTTTGGCTTCGAGCCAGTCATGCTGGCAGGGAAGACAATGCTTGGTCTTTACTGCCTAGGAGCTTCAGTTTCAGCTTGGATTGGCTTCTTCTTCTTCTTAGCAGCCAACTTGGGGTCAATGCCTGGACACCCAAGTGCTTTCCTCTTCAAGGCTTCATTATGAGCCTGAACACATTTTTCAGCATAATGCTTGAGGCGCTCTCTAGAGTCTTTGGCTTCATCACGGCGCTTGACAAATTCAGCCTTGAGATCAATCATCATCTGCTTGAATATTTGTACTTCAGTGACACTGAGCTTGGCCATGAGCTGCTTGAAGAGGGCCTTTTCATGGTCAATCTTGTTTTTCTGCTCAATGACCTTTTGAGCGATTGCAAGCTCTTTGGCAATATAGCCAATTGGAAGCTGCAGATCATCAATGGTAAGAGAGGGATCTTCAAACCATTCATCAATGAAGTTGTTGAGAATGTCAGCGTCAAATAGAGGCGGATCATTGAAGTTTTCAGCCTCCTGTTTGCTCTTGATCAGCATTTCAAGGGCATCATCATCTATATCTTCATCGCTAGATAGATCGATAATATCTTCATCATTGCGAAAAATGCTTGCAGGAGTAAGAGCTTGCCCTGAGATCTTCTTTGTCTTCTTAGACATGCGAGATAAGTCTTCTGAGTGCACACTGAATTCAGGAGGTGCAGATTTCAATGGCTTCACTCTTGAAGCTTTTGGAGCAGCAGAAGACTTTGAAGCCTTGGCCTTCTTTACAGGCTTCGGGGGCTCTGGAGCGACAATGTCTTCTTCATCCTCAGCAGCTTCTTCAATACTGGCCCTTTGAGTGGCACAATGTGCCAGAAATGAGTCAAAATCCTCAAAGGGGGCAATGAGATTTGGCTTAGCTTCGCGACTGCCATCTGGCCTTGGAGTAGCTGGACCAGGGTTGAAGTCAATCCCAAGGTCCTTCTTGTTTTGAACTGCTGAAGCCTTAGCAAACTGAAGATTGGCTTCAAACAGATCATCCTCACGACACCATCAAAGACTTGATGGGTCAGCATTTTCAGGCATGGGGTCACGGACCATGCAAGGAAAGAAGCCTTTTGCAATAGCTTCAGCCTTGGTCTTGGGTAGAAGCTTTCTGTATACAATATCAGCCCATGGTGGCCTCACAGCGTTCTTCTTTGCATACTCTGGTGTTACAAAATGATACTGAAACCATTCCTCTGCCCAATGTCTGCGAATCCATTGGACTCTGGATTTGTGCTCACCATAGGTTTCTTCAGGATCAGACTTGTATAGTTCATATAGATCTGGTGGCAGGTCCAAGGCAGTGTTATCACGGTGCTTTCTGCCTCCCTTCTTTGCAGATTTCCCACCAGCCATTGGCTTTAGACTGAAAGGCTTCACAATGATGTTTGGCTTCAGTCGGCTGGTCAGACAAGAACTGGCTTTCGTCCATTCAATATGATGTTGTAAGAACTCTGCAAATGAATGCAGACTATGAGAACCAAGGGACTCTCCCACGGACATGTACCTATGACAGCATTAGAGATGCGAGGGAAGGGGAAGAAGTCATATGCATTCTCAGAAGATTTTGAAGATAAATCAGTTTGAAGACATTGACCTCATAGAGCGAAGACATTCACTTATAGATGTGAGTTGGTTTCAGATTTGTACGAATCCATGAATAAGTACAAGTGAGGAATCTAACTAGTAGTGAAGCATAAGTGAAAGTTCTTGCGAGTCATGAGATGCATAGAAGTAAAGATCCAGATTTGGAAGTGAAGAAACAACTTTCCGAAGACATGGAAAGTTTTAGTGGATCAAACATGCGGTAAAAATAGACTTTTATTTACCGCTCAAGAACAGATGAGACTGCTAGACGAGTTGTGGATGGAGGCCAAGCAGTCCAATCTTCCGCGCCCTAACTTGGTAGCGGAAGACACCTACGGCGGCAGCGAATGGAAGAAGATCCGCGATCGGCGTGAAGACGATGACGGAGAAGTCGCGGCAGCGAAGCGCTTCGTCTCCGGCGACGACGGAAGCTAGCGATGGCGCTAGGGTTTGAGCGAGACGGCGAGGGGAGTAAGAAATAATGACCGCAGGGGGGTGTGTATTTATAAGGAAGGGTGACGGTTGAGTGAATTTACTCAGCTGCCCCTGGCGGTTCACATCCGAGGGACACGTGGCATGCATGCAATAGCTTAAATGTCGTGCCATGACCCCACGCGCGCCTGGTTTGTCGGGTGGTCGTTCCGGCTTCTCCGGATTCAGGCAGAAAGGATAGATATAATAAAAGCATTTTAAATGTTGGTCTCTATATCTTCGACTGACAAGGACACAGTGAAGACAATCGACACGTGTCAATAGAATGCATATGAAGAGATGGAGAGAGTTAGAGGGATAAGCACAGAAGGGGTTAGGGTCCGATTACATTCACTTAGTGTAGAAGATAACAACTTGAAGACATAGCTATAAGTGAATGCTGTAGAGGACAGAACACATATAAGAATAGAAAAGCAATAAGAACCAAACCAACATTGTGAAGATAAATCATGAAGATAAACCAATGTTGAAGACAAACCAACTTTGAAGATAATGCAACATGACGCCAAACAAAAATCTTCAAGAAAGATTGGTGGTGGCGTTACCCACCGTATAGGAAGTATTAGACCCAGACACGACGCATAATTATCGTGGCGCTCCGAAGTCAAATTCCACATTAATGTATTCACACTCAGAGGGTATGTTTTCATGAATTGAAGACATACGTTACTTTGTGTGTTGCACACCTGAGTCATCAATATGCATAAGCGTCAGGATGTGTGTCCATTCATAGGACATTCGAGGATTCTAAGATATTTAGCTCACACCGCAGCTTGCAAAACCTTTTCTCATCCAAGGGCTTTGTGAAGATATCTGCCAATTGCTCTTCAGTGTTGATGTGAATGATGTCAATGTCTTCCTTCAACACATGATCTCTGAGAAAGTGATGACGGATCTGAATGTGCTTTGTCTTCGAGTGTTGAACTAGATTGTGAGCAATCTTGATGGCGCTTTCATTGTCGCAGTAGAGGGGCACATTCTTCATGTTGATGCCATAGTCCTTGAGGGTTTGCTTCATCCAAAGAAGCTGAGCGCAACAAGATCCAGCAGCAATGTATTCAGCCTCAGCAGTGGATAGTGATACATAGTTCTGCTTCTTTGAAGACCAACAGACAAGAGATCATCCAAGAAAGTGATATGTGCCTGATGTGGACTTGCGATCAACCTTATCACCAGCATAATCAGCATCTGAGTATCCAACTAGATCAAACTCTGAGCCCTTTGGATACCATAATCCTAGCGTTGGGGTGTGAGCCAAATATCAAAGTATTTGCTTCACCGCGAGGTGATGCGATTCCTTTGGTGCCGCTTGGAATCGGGCACACATGCAAACGCTAAGCATTATATCTGGCCTAGATGCACATAAGTACAATAAAGAACCAATCATGGAGTGGTATACCTTTTGATCGAACTCTTTACCATTGTCGTCGGAGCCCAATTGACCTTTGGTTGGCATTGGCGTCGTGTACCCTTTGCAGTCTTGCATTCCAAACTTCTTCAGGCAATCTTTGAGGTATTTTTCTTGTGATATGAAGATGCCATTTCTCTGTTGACGGATTTGGAGACCAAGAAAGAATTTCAGCTCTCCCATCATGGACATCTGATATTGCTCTTGCATCATATGCCCAAACTCATCATTGTATCTTTTGTCAGTGCAGCCGAAGATAATGTCATCCACATAGATTTGGCATACAAACAGTTCTCCATCATATGTCTTCGTGAAAAGAGTGGGATCGAGAGATCCAGGTTTGAAGCCTTTGCTCTTCAGGAAGACTTTGAGTGTGTCATACCAAGTGCGAGGTGCTTGTTTGAGGCCATACAGTGCCTTGTTGAGCTTGTAGACCATATCAGGACGCTTTGGATCTTCAAAACCAGGTGGTTGAGCTACATATACCTCTTCTTCAATTTTGCCATTGAGGAAGGCACTCTTTACATCCATTTGGTACAGGAGGATGTTGTTGTGGTTAGCATAGGCTAGCAGTATGCGACTGGCTTCAAGCCTAGCCACGGGAGCAAAGCTTTCATCGAAGTCAATTCCCTCTACTTGTGTGTAACCTTGAGCAATGAGACGAGCTTTGTTTCTGATAACTTGACCATGTTCATCTTGTTTGTTGCGATAGATCCATTTGGTGCCAATAATATTGTGCTTGCGTGGATCAGGATGCTTAACAAGCTCCCAGACATTGTTGAGCTCAAATTGTTGAAGCTCTTCTTGCATAGCTTGAATCCATTCTAGTTCCATAAAAGCTTCATCAACTTTCTTGGGTTCGGATATGGAGACTAATGCAAAGTGCCCACAAAAGTTTGCTAGTTGCGTTGCTCTTGATCGATTAAGTGGACCAGGTGCATTGATGCTATCAATTATCTTCTCAATCTGAACTTCATTGGCCACACGAGGATGTACAGGGCGAAGACTTTGCTGTGGCTGATCATTGTCTTCGTCTTCAGCATTGTCTTCGGGCTCAACATTGTCTTCCCGTTAAGTAGGAGCAGGAAAGACAATTTCCTCTTCAGTTTGTTCCTCATTTGGTATGATTTCTCCAGTACCCATTAGCTTGATAGATTCACTAGGAGAAGCTTCATCTAGCATATTTGGTAGGTGCTCTCTTTGCGAGCCGTTAGTCTCATCGAACTGCACATCTACAGTTTCAACCACTTTATAGTGAAAGAGATTGAAGACTCTGTAGGTGTGCGAATCCTTTCCGTAACCAAGCATAAAACCTTCATGTGCTTTCGGTGCAAATTTGGAAGTGTGATGTGGATCCTTGATCCAGCACCTAGCACCGAAGACTTTGAAATAGCTTACGTTTGGCTTCTTACCAGTGAGTAGTTCATAAGATGTCTTCTTGAAGAATTTGTGAAGATAAACTCTATTGATGATATGGATGCAGTGTCAATGGCTTCAGGCCAGAACTTTCTTGGAGTCTTGTACTCATCAAGCATCGTACGAGCCATCTCAATAAGGGTCTTGTTCTTGCGTTCCACGACGCCATTTTGCTGAGGTGTGTATGGAGCAGAGAGCTCATGAGTGATGCCTAGTGTATCAAGATAAGTATCGAGGCCAGTGTTCTTGAATTCCGTGCCATTTGTCACTTCTGATGTGCTTGATCTTGATGCCATAGTTGGTCATGGCACGATTTGTGAAGCGTCTAAAGACATCCTGCACTTCAGTCTTATAGAGAATTATGTGCACCCAGGTGTATCTCGAATAATCATCAACAATAACGAAGCCATAAAGATGTGCAGTGGTAGTAAGGGTAGAGTAGTGAGTAGGGCCAAATAAGTCCATGTGTAGCAACTCGAAGGGACGTGAAGTCGTCATGATTGTCTTTGAGGGATGTTTTGCCCTAGTCATCTTCCCGGCTTCACACGCACCACATAGATGATCCTTCTTGAACTTGACACCCTCGATGCCAATGATATGCTTCTTCTTCACAAGAGTGTGCAAGTTCCTCATGCCCGCATGTCCTAGCCTTCGATGCCAAAGCCAGCATTCTGAAGCTTTTGCTAGAAGACATACGGCAAGCTGTGGTCCTGCGGAGAAATCTACCATGTACAGATCACCTCTTCGATAACCTTCGAAGACTAGAGATTTGTTAGAAGCCATAAGCACAAGGCAACGATATTTTCCAAATATCACAATCATGTCAAGGTAACAAAGCATTGAGACATACATTAAGTTGTATCCAAGGGATTCAACAAGCATCACTTTATCCATGTGTTGATCCTTTGAGATAGCAACTCTACCTAGGCCCAATACCTTGCTTTTACCAGTGTCAGCGAATGTGATGTGGCTTTTAGTAGATGGACGAAGAGTTGAATCCATGAGAAGACTTCGATCACCAGTCATGTGGTTAGTGCATCCACTGTCCATAATCCATTCAGTAGCTTTTGGAGTCGTACCCTACAGTACAGTTAGCGGGATAGGCTTCACCAAGAGTACTGTGAAGCACAAACATTTGATGAACAAGCATACTATCAAAGTTAAGATTCTTGGATGGTAAGATAGGATGCTCATCAAGAAATCCAGGGACGAAATAAATGATAAGACCATTTTGGCACTTTATCTTGCGTCCCACAAGATGTTTTAGGTCCCCAGCATTGTCTTCAGAAGTCAATGATTTCCGGCTGGAAACCTTTCCCTACAAGAGAAGTTAATTCTTCTTAACCACCCACATCTTAAGGGGTGGATTAGAAGCAATGAGTCTAAGTGCAGCATCTGAGAACTTTGGCTTTGGAGCCCTAGCAAATAGTTTTGCAGGAGGTGAATGGTACTCAAAAGAATATGCAGAAAAATTCTTTGATTTGTGAACATAGCGGTTTGATGAAACATGCTCATATTCATGAGTCTGATTATAGTTTCCCTGCAAAACATTGGCGTTAGGGTGGGCATATGAGGTCCTCTATCTGTATGAAGCCTTTGGACCATATGAAGCCTTTGATCGGGGGTTTGCCTTCTTCCCTGGTGGTGTCATGACGACATTCACGGGAAGCTTCTCAAGACAACTTTTGGGAACCCAGATCTTCTTCATAGGTGGTCCATTCCTGCAGTTAGTACCAATAAACCTGGCAAACACTTCATCATTCTGATTCTTAAACAACTTATAATTGGAGTCAAAGGACTCATCAATGATAATGGGGTTAGCACAAGTGAAGCCAGATAAAGTGGATGGATCTATTGAAGGACCCTTTGCAGCAACCCATGTTGTTTTGGGGTACTGCTCAGGCTTCCAGTAAGAACCATCAGCATTCATTTTCCTCTCGAAACCAACACCCTCTTTCCTAGGGTTTCGGTTCAGAATCTGTTTCTTGAGGACATCACATAGTGTCTGATGCCCTTTGAGGCTTTTATACATGCCTGTTTCAAGCAATGTCTTCAACCTGGCATTCTCATCAGCAATAGTAGTGGCATCCTCAGAAGAGGGGTTAGTTACCACATCAGCATTTGAAGATATTGCAACATCAGAGGCAGTAGAGCATTCAACAAAAGAGACAACATTGTCATGCTCAAGGCATTTTAAACATGATGGCACAAAATCTTCCTGAGCGGAACTGATCTGTTGAGCGAGTAGTGAATCATTTTCCTTTTGAAGATCTTCATGAGACGCTCTCAGGTTCTCTAGATCTTGCTTCCTTTGAAGATAATCATAGGAAAGCTTCTCATGAGTAGCTGAGAGGGTTTCATGATGACTTTCAAGTTCCTCATACTTAACGCGAAGATTTTTGATGTCTTCGATTAAGGACTGAGTTCGATTCATTTCCTCGTCCAACAGGTCATCGCTTTTGTCTAGCAATTTTTGAATCTTTTCCATGGCTGTTTGTTGTTCAGTTGCAATTTTAGCAAGGGTCTTATAACTGGGTTTGGATTCACATTCAAAGTCATCTTCACTTGAGGTCTGAAAGTATGCATCGTGAGAGTTTACCTTGGCACCACGTGCCATGAAGCAGTAGGTGGGAGCAGAGTCGTCATCATCATTCTCTTCAGTGTCGGCGACGGGAACATTGTCTTCAGTGTTGAAGATGGACTTGGCGACAAACGCCAAAGCTAGAGCCAGGCTTGCCACACCTGAATCAGACTCCTCCTCAGACTCCACCTTCGCCTCCTCAGAAGCAGACTCCTCCTATGAATCCATCTCCTTGCCAATGAATGCATGAGCCTTGCCAGATGAGCTCTTCTTGTATGATGAAGACTTTGAAGAAGACTTTGAGGATTTCTTCTTCTTCTTGTCGTCAGATTCATATTCCTTGCTCTTCTTCTTTTTCTTTGCTTCCTTGTCCCATTGAGGACATTCAGATATGTAGTGGCCTGGCTTCTTGCATTTGTGGCATGTTCTCTTCTTGTAGTCACGAGTGGAAGCCTCATCATTCTTGGAACTAGATCTTGAAGACTTGTCGAAGCGATTCTTCTTGGAGAACTTTTGGAACTTTCTCACAAGCATTGCTAGCTCTTTGCCAATGTCTTCAGGATCATCAGAACTGCAGTCAGATTCTTCTTCAGATGAGGATACAGCCTTTGCCTTCAAGGCACGAGATCAGCCGTAGTTGGGACCATAGATATCTCTCTTCTCAGATAGCTGGAATTCATGTGTGTTGAGCCTCTCAAGTATGTCAGATGGATCAAGATCTCTGAAGTCAGGACGTTCTTGGATCATCAAGGCCAAAGTGTCAAATGAGCTGTCAAGTGATCTCAATAGCTTCTTCACTATTTCATGCTTGGTGATTTCTGTGGCGCCAAGTGCGCGAAGCTCATTTGTGATATCAGTAAGGCGGTCGAAAGTGAGTTGGACATTCTCATTGTCATTCCTCTTGAACCGGTTGAAGAGATTGCAAAGCACATCTATTCTTGAGTCTCTCTGGGTTGAGACGCCTTCGTTGACCTTGGACAGCCAATCCCAGACCAGCTTCGCAGTTTCCAGTGCACTCACACGGCCATACTGCCCTTTGGTCAGATGACCACAGATGATGTTCTTGGCGGTTGAGTCCAATTGCGCAAATCTCTTGACATCAGCAGCGATGACGCCTTCACTGACTTTGGGGACACCAGTCTTGACGACATACCAGAGATCGATGTCAATGGCTTCAAGATGCATGCGCATATTATTCTTCCAGTAGGGGTAATCAGTGCCATCGAAGACGGGGCACGCAGCGGAGACTTTGATTATCCCTGCACTCGACATAGCTAAAACTCCAGGTGGTTAAACCGAATCACACAGAACAAGGGAGCACCTTGCTCTGATACCAATTGAAAGTGCTAGTTATCGACTAGAGGGGGGGTGAATAGGCGATTTTTATGAAAGTCTTCAAAAGATGCAAGATCTTCGAAGATAGACAACCAAACAACACCTATACGATATGCAGCGAAAGATAAGCTACACTAGACAGGCCATAGTCAAGTAGACAGTACAAAGAAAGCACGAAGACTAGTAGCAGCTAGGTAGAGCAGATCGGAATGGAAGACAATATGAAGCCAAACAGATGAAAGTCTTCGCACAGTGAAGTCAAACAGATCAGGCAAACATGCAATGACTTCACGAAGACAAACTGAAATGTAAAGGAGGTAGGGGATAGAACCAGTTGCTTGGTGAAGACAAGAATTTGGTAGACCAGTTCCGGTTGCTGTGACAACTGTACGTCTGGTTAGGGAGGCTGAGATTAAACTCGGAAGACCATGTCTTCACCTTATTCCCCTTGAGCTAAGGACACTTAGTCCTCGCCCAATCACTTAGGTAAGTCTTCAAGGTAGACTTCCAAACCTTCACAGACTCTGTTCACCGGTGATCCACAATGACTCTTGGATCCTTAGAACGTGACGCCTAACCGGCTAGAGGATACACAGTCCTCAAGTGTAATAAGTCTTCAGATCACGCGGACAGAAAGACTTCAGTGATGCCTAACACTCTTTGGCTCTGGGTGTTTTGGGCTTTGTCCTCGCAAGGATCTCTCTCTCAAAGGCTTCGGAGGTGGGTTGCTCTCAAACGACAAATGTCGTGCACTAACTCTGAGCAGCCACCAATTTATGGTGGAGGGGGTGGGCTATTTATAGCCAGCAGGCAACCCGACATGATATGTCCGAAATGACCCTGGGTCACTAAGGAACCGACACGTGTCCAACGGTCGGATTTCAAACACACGTGGCAACTTGACTTGGGCTACAAGCAAAGCTGACTCATCCAACTCTGGATAAGATTTACTCTCATTGTCTTCACTCGTAGACATAGGATTTGGGTTGAGCATCACGTCAGTCTTCTGACTTTGTTCACTTGGACCCCACTTAACAATTCGGTGGTTCCTATGACTCAAGAAAGAAGAAAATGAAACTATGAAAGAAACTATGTCTTCGCACTCCATTGTCTTCAAGTGAATGTCTTCACACGTCATTATCTTCGACGTGAATGTCTTCACGAACCACCATTGTCTTCAATGTCTTCATACATTTTTAGGGGTCATCTCTGGTAGGTAAACCGAATCAATGAGGGACTTCTACCTGTGTTATCCTGCAATTCTCACAAACACATTAGTCCCTCACCCACGTTTGTCGGCAATACTCCAAAACCAACTAGGGGTGGCACTAGATGCACTTACAGAGGTAATACCCTATGTCCTGCTTTTGCTTGTATTGATTTGGGATGGAGTACGAATGTATAGGTGATCTACAATGAGATTGTTGTTTGTATAAAATATGATCTATCGATTAGCCTAGCGTTGGTATAAGTTACTGGAGGCCTAGAATAACAGGAGTCCTAGTTGGCTACGTCAATGAAGATGAGTCCTAAACTCCTTTGTCTTGAATGCCAAGGCTTCTGGAGTCTTCTGTATAATCATCATGGGTTGCCCGAAGTGGCCCAGACAGAACCGACAAGGGGGGTCCTCAGCCCAGCCCACTTGCCCGGGAGTCGACATGGTGAAAGCCCCCCTACCCGGGACACCATCTATAAGGCTCAGAACCAAGAACCACAACACCACATCCATAGAAAACCACGTGAACAGAATCATCATCTCCTGTCATTTGGCTAAGCGCATTCATCGTGATTCTGCCACCATGAGTAGACTCCCAAGCAGATTCCTCCCCGTAAGATGTATCACACCAACTTTTTCAAGCAGTCAGTCTGGCATTAGTTCCTACTGCACCTTGAGCTTCAACAGTAACAATTCTTGAAATCTTTACAATTTACCACTTCCCGATCCTGAAACAACCTTGACTAGTCCCTCGGGTAGTGAATCACCAGACCCAAACCTGTTTTATAGATATCCAAGTTCTTCTATTAAAAACATTGGCATTTCTGCAGTTCCATGATCCCCATGGGATATAAGAGAATGCTCCATTCAAATGTAGATTATTTTGATTGCATATCCAATATTTAGCCAAAGATTCAAAATCAAGGATATTCACATCAAACACTAATCTAAAACAAGACCACACATTTCTTACAACAAAACATTCAAAAAAAGACAATAAACCGACTCAATCTCCTTGTAATGAATACATTCTAAAGGTTTAGCAAGACCTCTTCTTCTCAGTTTGTCACAAGTGATTGTCGTATTTTCCACAAAATAAAACCTTGAATCTTAGGGGGGCGGGAACTTGAGTTGCCAGACCAGAGGCAAATGTACTAGTTGAACCCCCCCTAAACTTGACGATGGCATATAAAGATCTACAAGAATACACCCCTTTACGCTCATATTACCAAAGTAGAGAATCCTCTTGACCAATAAAGGAAATCGACTTACCTACATTGACTAGATTAAACCATAATTCCATCATCTCATGTGAGAAAATCCTTTTAAAGGTACATTTTAAGGTCCGACCATCCCAAATATCAGCTATAGTTTGGGTCTTCTCATTAACTAAAATATACATACCCCAAAATTGAGTAGGTAAAGAGGCATTACAAACCAAATATCCTTCCAAATAAATGTTGCATATTTTGATGTGTTATCACTAAATGCCATGATATGGAGTATACTATATGCAGTGAATTAATACGGACATATCTTGAGGTGTTATCTCTACTCGATATTAATTCATATCCTGATATTTACATATATCAATGAATTAATGCAGTCATATCCTGCCTCACATTCATGTAATCAATCCTGCTTTCATTTTTTAGCAAATAATAACTTGGCACAATTAATTTTCTATATTTGTTTTACGACTAAAAACTTCATCACCTAAACAATGTACAAATAAGACTACACTACTGTAAAGAAATACTAATAAGACTACACCCTCTTTTTTGCTTCTCCTTCCATTGCCTGGTTGGTAACTAAGAGTCAGGGTGCTAATAAAATGGACAAAAAGAAGATA
This sequence comes from Thinopyrum elongatum, assembly GCA_011799875.1. Lineage (NCBI taxonomy): Eukaryota > Viridiplantae > Streptophyta > Magnoliopsida > Poales > Poaceae > Thinopyrum > Thinopyrum elongatum. Next base: position 385,054,033 of record CM022300.1, read on the forward strand.
GTACGACCATTTAGATCTAATAGAAATTTAAATTAATCGCCCATAACATAGCAAAAAGGACAGCGAATTATACATGAGAAGAAATATATTGATACGGAAATCTTGCCAATAAGCACAACACTAAGTTGGCGGGATATAAAGCAATATTCTATCCCAGAACAAGAGCACGCATTATTTTCACTGAAATGCGAGGTGTGTTGGTTGTAGTAACATTTGCAACTATTGTTTCTTTCACTGCATGAAACATTGCGCAAAATTTTTTGAGGAGAGAACATATATCTTTGCGATTTATCTCCTATAGCTAGTAGCATGCTATGTAATCTAGAAACTTCTTCTAGTATTAACTACGAGTATTAATTGTGCACAAGAAATATACGAAATTTATGAGAAGATATGCATTTATGGTAGGATATACACCGCTGATTATCTTTGCCTAAAATTTAATTTACATTGATGTGTAAATCTTTAGTTAATAAAGGACCACAATCTATATGCTCAAACTAAACAATTTGAGCTAAAAGATATGAAGACACGACATGGAGCAATGTTATCTCGATGATCAACAGTAAGAAATGTTTTCACCCCAACCGACAGAACACATTTACGACTAAAACGCGTGCGGTGTGATGACGCATCATCTCTTGCAAAACTTGCTCATATAGTTACACATAAGTGGCGCGAAAGATATGACGTAGAAGATCGGTAAAGCCTCTCATATACTTACATGCAATGTGGCGCGAGATATATGACGTAGAAGGCAACAGTAAACCTCTCACATACTTATATGTAAAGTGGCGCGAAAATGTGGCGCAGAAGATAACGGCAAAGCCTCTCATATATATAAATTAGAAAAATGGCGCGAAAAATACTGAAAGTTTACATCTCATCCTCATTTGCTATTTGTTAAGAAAAATGGCGCGAAAAATACAGAAAGCCTGCATCCTTATCTGCTATTTGTTAAGAAAAAGGGCGTGAAAAAATACTGAAAGTCTGCATCTCATCATCATTTGCTATTTGTCAATATATACCATGCTAAAAAGGGTGTTAAACACATAAAACTTTTGTCTGTCTGGGATTTAAGGGCACGTTTGACATAAACAGGTTGTTGACAGCGACAAGCTTAAAAAACAAGGTTGAAAACTGGTGGACCGTTTCCAAGAGGCAGCGACGCCCAACTCCAAACCCCGTGCCGTCTTCGATATAAACCCCGTCTTCCCCTACCCTTTCCACCACCATCCTCCCACCCATTCCCCTCAAAACCCCCAAAGCTGGCCCAAAATAATAGTATACCGTAATTCAAACACGAGGCCCTCGCCGGCGTCGTCGTCCCCGCGGCGACCAACCAACGGCACGGCGATCCACGCCGCGCGCGTGGCCGCCGGCAACCGCTTCGTCCTCAGCACCGGCGGCCCGCGCCGGCAATGGTGCTCGACCGCCCCGTCGGGCGCCCGGCCTTCCGCAAGCCCGAGCGCCGAACCCTAGCCCCGCCGCGTGGTACTGGCCCTCCGCCTCCCCCGCCGATTCCGCCCACGCCGGGGGTGTACCTCCGGGGGCCTCCTCCGCTCCCACCTCCCGGTGCCATCCTGCCGCGCCCGATCGTCGTCTGCCTCGATCTCGCCAGGATGAAGCAAATGGATTCCTCCCGGAGCTCTTCTCTTATGAAGGTGAGCCGCCGAAGCGTTGAGCTTGCGCGCTTGCCGTTTGGTCGTATCTTGTCGTTTCGTGCCTAATTTTGGGTAACTTGTATTTTTTTTTTTGCGAGGTTCAGTTCCTTGAGGATACGGGGGTTTCGCCCTCGGAGGAGGAAACCCGGAGGAGGGAGAAGGTCATACTCGAGCTCCACAAGGTAAGGGCAGTTCGTATTTTGGTTCAAAGCTTGCAGCTTGCAATGTGGGCTGGAATTCGACCTGTAATCCGGTTGTGACTGTTGCAGATAGTTATGGACTGGGCAAAAATGGTGGCGTTCAACCAGGGGGGGAAACCTTGGATCACATCAGGCACGGTGTTGACCTTTGGCTCCTATGATTTAGGGGTAAGCACTGAACTCGAACCTGTGCACGATTTGTTGTGCCTTTTTTATGATGGTGTGATGCTAGGCTGATCTACTACTATGATATACTCCCTCCGTCCCAAAATAAGTGTCTCAAGCTTAGTACAACATTGTACTAAAGTTAGTACAAAGTTGAGACACTTATTTTGGGACGGAGGGAGTATCAGTTAAATAATCTTTAGTTTTGAAGGTCAATTTCGTTATCTGTTTTATGTCATGTTCGATTTAAAATCCTAGCATTGTTACCTAAAAATGTCAACGATATCTGGTAAGTGCTCAAAACATTTCAGTATCTGGTAAGTGCTCAAACATTTCAGCGATGGTCCTGGTGATCATCGTATGTGAGTTGCTACTGGAGAGCCTTGACTTTGTTTGTTTGCAACTTACTGTTGACTTGTAAACTGCATCTGTGCTATGTTAGGTTAGGGTCAGCGCAGAGTGGGTGTTGCTACATCCTTAACTTCTTTACCTATTATCATGACTTTGGTAGTGTCTGGACTAAGGAAATGAGCAGCATGATTTGGTGCTTGGCAGAATGATGCTCTGTTTGACTGCAGTACTATTGCACTATTGATATGATGCAAAAGAAACAATTACTGGTGAAGCAGTCAAAATGTATGATTATGAGTATAAGTGTGATCGTGTTGACCAGTTAATCACATGTGTAGGTTTCACATCGTTTATGAGCTGAGAGATGATATATTTTAATTTTTAAGTTGTTCATGTCCAACTTAATATTTTGTTTGTTGATGTGGCATACAGAAACTGATCTTGGGATGGTTAAGATTGATATGAGAGATATTGTATCTTGAATCTGCTCCTACTGATAACATAGTTACATGTGTATATATGTATAACACCAAAGTAGTTTATACTTAATAGTCTGAAAGATATAAACTCATAAATGTTTCGCATAGGTAACGTTCAGGGAATTAGAAATCTTGCTAAATATGATCTCTGTGTTTATCATATGTAGTTTTTGAAGTGTGGATGTTTTACTTATGCATACAATATTCCTCAATTCCCTAAGGTGGAAGGAATCAGTGAAGTCATTAAATCTCTCCATGAGCTGGAGTTGTTTGGTCTGTCAAGAATATTATTAACGAGCAATATCTCTTGTGTTAAGTTTGAATATATTGGTTTGGTCAATCTGTAATTGCATGTAAGCACCTAAACTGGGTAAACTTAAGGACTGTAACTGGGTTTCCATGTTTACAATATTGCCCCTGTATCCAATGCATTTCCCCTTATAAAATTGTGGTTTATCTTTTGGTAACAAGCATTGTTCTCTTTGAAGGCATATGGACCTGAATCTGATATTGATGCAGTCTGTGTTGGTCCTTGCATTGCATCACTACAAGTGAGTATATTTCTCAATTTTCCGTTTATCTAACAGTTTTGAGCCTTTGCAATCACCTCATGAGGTGTCCATGTGTTAACTTGTAGCATCATTTCTTCGTTGTCCTGCGACAAATGCTTGAAGCAAGGCCAGAAGTATCAGACTTGCATTCTATTGAAAGTGCTAGGGTTCCGTTGATGCGCTTTAAATTCAACGGTGTGTCAGTTGATTTTCCATACGCCCAGCTGCCAGTTATCAATGCTGCAGAGGCAAGTATCTTAAAATTGTGATGATTACACGTCTTAGGTTAGATGTTACCTCAATTAGTGTTTATTGAATACTTTCTATTATGATGTGTTATATTTCTTACTTAGGTGACTTAAATGTATTCAACTTCTTTCTCAAAACAGCTTCTGTAACATCTCTGGCGTAACTATCTAGAACTCCTAATGATGTCCTGGAGCTAATATGTAGGATTTATATTTAACTCCTTATAAGATCATATGATATTGTGGTTTCATTTTTGCGTTGCTGCACCTTGATAAGCCATATTGAGTTATTGACCACATCTTTGGTGTCATTTCATCTAACCAGTCATATATTTGACTAAAGCAGTGAACAGTGACCTAGATATTCTCTCCAAGTTTTTTCAGGCCATAACTTTAATTCATCAACTTTTACATATTTATCTTAACATGCTTTTAGCCTCTTCACTTAAACGAGTCAAATGTGATACAATTTATGAAAGCTGCTATGTTTATGTTCTTATGGGTATTATCATATAGCCACTCTGCTGGGCACTCTTTCTCATAGATTCGACATTGGTTTTCATTATAAAGTTGAGCATTTGCTGAAAGAAACAATCGAGCATAATATCTGGTGATCAATTTAAGCTCTCACAAGCTGTATTTTCTGCAGGCTATACATGCAAATGATCCCCGTTTGCTAGAGAAAGTTGACGAGGCAAGCTGGAGATGTCTATCTGGAGTTCGTGTTAATAGACAAATCATGCAATTAGTTCCAAATATGAAGGTCTAACAATAGTCTCAGTAGATTTATTTACATCACATCATTGTTGCCATTCTTTACTTTTTCTTCCTTGTATTTTTTTATGTTTCCGGGCTTCTGGCATTATCCCTGTTCATGTGCTGATAGTGGCTGTGCTGTCTTTGCACATTCAGTGTACTTTTTGTTTGTTTGTCTGGCATGCACTATGGCGTGATTATATCTGTCATTCGATGTGTTTCCAAAACCCTTATTTCTTATTTTATTAATTTTCTTCTTTTCTAACTTTTGGAGTTTTGTGGCAGAAATTTCAACTTTTGTTGCGCTGCCTTAAACTCTGGGCAAGAAAAAGAGGAATTCATTGCCATGTACGTGGTTTGCCTTTTCTCTATTTATACTTCTTATGTATATTTATAGTGTTATTTTTGGTCTGACTTTTATCCTCAATTGTATGATGCCATTTTCAGCTAGTTGGCTTCTTTGCTGGAATTCATTTGGCGGTTCTCGGAGCATATGTTTGCCGCAGACATCCAAATGCTACTGCCAATACTTTGTTGTGTAGGTTCTTTGAGATATTTTCTCACTGGCCTTGGCCTCTTCCGGTGTCTTTGCATGACCAAACACCCCTTTGGAGTCCTGACGGGTGCTCTCTCATGCCCATAGTGATGCCCTGTTATCCACCAGAATTTTGTGCCTCTAATGTCACAAAAAGCACTTTCAACAAAATCAAAGAAGAGCTTTGGCGAGGTTTATCTTTGACGAAGGTATGCCTATTTATTCTTTATTTGGTCCTACCTAATTTATGCCACACTGTTCTTCAAAAGAAGTTGATTGCCTGTTTGATATCTCTAGAATAAATGTAGAAATTTTTAATTTTCTTTTATTGCAACTAAGTTGTAGAAGAGTCATGAGTTTAATATGCCTGGTATGTCCCAATACCTTCCATTTCTATTCTTGCTTTATTGGCATGATGGAGTTTAAACCTAAAGTAGTGTATAACACTTTGTTACTTGAATTGGGTTTGCTTTATGCGTCAAGGTTTCAAATAAGCAATTGACTCACCTGTTTTTTATTTTCTTTATTTTTTCTTCTTTTTGTCTGGTCCTTTTCTATTCCCCTGTTCCCGTTTTTTTAAAATTGATGAGTTAACTTGTTCCATTTGAAAATTTGATAGCTTCGTTGATACGTCCAAGAATATAGAAGTTGTAATTCTTGTACAATAATGTTCCCAGCAACTTAAATAGGCCATGTTCCATATTGTTTCACCACAGCCATCGATCTGTTACTTGTTAGACCTGTACTCATTGATAAAAAATATGGTGCCATGTTTGCTTCATTTGATTTGTTGGCATCCTATCTTAATCTCTCTTTTGCTTTGAAATGATTTAATGGAAGTCCAACTTTAACTGGCATGATTAGTTCTCTGTAGGTGGTTTCCTTATTGAACTGTAGAAAGATTTTTTTTTTTAATAATGCGGATTGATAGGAATTGATGATGTATGTTGTAAGATCTGCGCTGACGCAAAATGCATTGATACCCATGACACGTCTAAACGATTGCGGACTTCAGTTTTAAGGCTTGCTTGCATTCATGAATGGGCAGCTGATAATGTCACATTTGTCACTTTTACAGGATACAAGTAGTGTTGATGTCGACTGGAATTGGATTTTTGCGCCGTTTCCATATGCTGCAAAATATAAGCACTTCCTTCGCATAGTTCTCTCAGCTCCGACAACTGAAGAGTTACGTGATTGGGTTGGATGGGTGAAATCACGATTCCGCAGCCTTATTCTCAAGGTTATTTTTCACCGCCTGTTTGTTTTATGTTCACATTGCTGTTTGCAAGCTTTAATGTTGATTGTGACCTCTCCTAACTGATGTTATGCAGCTGGAAAGCCTTAACATTGGTTGTGACCCAAATCCCTCAGACCAAGTGGATCATACCATCGGTGAGCCAAATGCTGTATTCTTGTGGGGTCTCATCATGTATAGTAATACTCAGATCTGTACAACTTCTCTCAAAAAGGACTTCATGAGAAGTGTCACCAACAACATCTATGGAAAGGAAAAGTGTGCTCATTCAGACATAGAATTGTCTGTTGTTGGTATGCCTCCGGTGCCTAAAAGCATGTCTGATCACTCGGCCTACTTACAGAAACTGCCGAATCTGCCACCGCGAATGCTGGGCTACCCACCGATGAGGCAGGGCTGCAATGCAGTTGGTTAAGACTCCGTTGTCATCTCAAACCTGTGAATATCCAGATGAGAATAGGTAGAACCTGAGTTTCTTCAGCTTAGAAGGCCGTTTGCAGCATCAGACGGCATTTCTGGTGGTTTTTGTTGGAGTTGGGGCTTGTTCATTCCTCAGCGCAAGGAATATGGAAGTGTGTTTGCTGGAGCTGGCTGCTGAGAGATGGAATTTTTTGCCCTGAAGCTTCCAGGGTGCAGTATATTCATTCGGGCGGCTTATTCCTGTTCTGAGGCTTGTAGCAGGTACATGTAAATTCATGTACACAGCATAGCAATTGGTATACAAATGGAGAGATATAGCAGTGTAGGAAGTGTGTGTACAACTGTAGGTGTAATGTTTGGCACCCAGCAGCAAAATGTGTAAATCGCCTTGTATGGTCAGAGCTGTTTTGCTGGGTGCATCAAATGCAGGGGCTGTTGTGAAATGTGGATGGCGGAGAATGCCATCCATTCTTACTGTTGCAGTCTGCAGAAAACTGCTGCATGTACTGCTGTTCAAGAGGTGTTATGTAGCGAACCATCCGGATGAATGAATGTTTGCTGTTGTTTTTTACTCTTGCATTATCTTGGGCTTACTGTTCACTGTTGTTTTTTATGATATTTTTCACTTCTAAATGAGTTTAAGGGCTTGCAGCCCTGAGGAATGTGGATGGCATTGGGTGTCACATCGATAATGATCTTGTCCAGCTTTCGCTGGTTCTGTAAACAAGATATGTGAAGCCCGGGGGAAGATTGGACCGACATGGTCTTTGCTTAATCTTTGAGCATTTCTTCTTTATCTTGAATGTGAAACGGCGTAATTTTTATATGTATGTAATAATCTTATTTTTACATGCCCACTCTCCTTTTAATAGCATGGGATTACAAGATGAGCCATATCGTCGCCGTCGCCATCGCCATCTGACTTGTGTTTGGTTTGAGGAACTAGGAACACTATGATCCCAAAATGTTCCTGGTCTGACTTCAAGGAGTAGCCAGACCTGGCCGTTCCTCGCCGAGATCGGAACAGTTGCAAATAGTCGGGCGATCCCTTGTTGCTTAGATGATCAAGTCCAGCACCAATGAGACATCTCTGTTTCCTTTGGGTGTTTTTTTTTTCGAAACGGAATTCCTTTGGGTGTTTTTAGTGGACGCATGAAATCATCATCAGACAGCAGTCAGGTGTCTGTCTAACACCAGTTTAATTATTTATTACTGTATTATTGTTTTCTTGGGAAAGAGAGAGGGTTTTACCAGTTTATTTTTTGTCTGGTGCCATCTTGATATTAAGTCATATGCATTAAGCAAGTTCTTTCTCGAGGAAACATGCATAAGCATAAATATTTGTCTTTTCGTAGGATTCAAATTCAGTGAGAAGTTTTTATGCAGCAATGGAAATTTTTTGTTTCTGCCGCTCGAGTTTTTGCCCATTTTCCTTATGCCACTCTAGCTGTTAACATTTCACTTTTCCCACTCTGCTTTTGATGATACATCACAACTGCCATTCCGTGGCAAAAACATTTTTTTCAGAGTGACAATTGTGATACATCGGAGTGGTAATTATGATGTATTGTCAAAACCTAAGAGTAGCAAAAGTGAAATTTCAAAATTTTGCTTTCGCCACAGAATGACAATTATGATATATTGTCAAAAGCTAAGAGTGGCAAAAAATGAAATGCCAAATTTTAGAGTGGCATAAAGAAAATGGGCAAAAACTAGAGTGGCAAAAACAAAAATTCCTCGTTTAAAAATCATATACAAATATATTATTTCCTGTGCATTTAGCAGAAATAAAATATTTGCTAAAACCTAATAGGAACATTAGTCCTCGTTCAACCCAATCTTTATTTCTTCCACCTTCGATTTGGATGTGTCGTATTATTCCATGTTCCGAAGGGTTTCTATTTCGTATAGAGTAGAAGCTTAGCCAAAGTCACTTGGTTGAATAAGTGGATGATGAACAAATACACTACTTAGATTTAGTTCCTAATGAAGCGAATACACAAGTCATTTATGGTTCAAAAATCTCAGATTACAAGTGGATGCGGGTCCGCAAAGCTATGCAGCCGCTTCGAGCTCGGGTAAGAAGGCGATCGGTCATCTTTCCTTTGGTGACGGCTGTGACGGTGTCAGAGGCAGGTGACGGACGTTGATGTCAAGCTTAGAGGATTCTTCATTCTGGATTGTAATTTTCTTTCTTGGATGATGTTTCTTTGTGTAAAGGCTAGCGTTTTACTGTCCTTTCAGATTTGTCAGGTCGGTGTTTACATGGCTTGTACTATAAACTTTATGCTATAAAATGAGGCACTTATACCATGCAAAAAAAAAGTGGATGTGAGATGCCTACGGCGTCACAAAATCCACACTGCAAAACATAATAAGGGAACCCAAGAATTTACGGGGAATTAATGGGTCGTATGCTTGGCCCATATCCAACCCATCAATCTCGTTTATGCAGTGTGACGCAGAAACATAAGTGATTTATGTCTCAAAAAAAAAAGAAACATAAGTGATTTTTTTTCTTGTTCTATTCTTTTTTCTAAATACATCCAAGGTGCATGCAACCATGTTTTACAAAGCTTATTCTCAAAATCTTCTTTAGCTAAGATGTGCACCGCACTTTATGGCCGCCGAACCTCCCGCTGGATGTAGTTGTTGTGACCGCCGATTTGGTCTGTTCACCATAATTTTTTAATGTAAGGTGTTCCTGGTTAAAAAAAAAGAAGTGCGCCACATTGTTCGTTGACCACCGTACCCCAAGCACCTTGTGCCCCACTACAGAGCTAATCAGCTCCTTAATCATGTCTATAAGAGCATCTACAGCCGGACTTAGCAAATCCGACCCCTCAAACGCCCACGGACGCGTCTGGGCACATCTGCGGACAGTGACCGATCACCCCTCAAAAAACTCATTTCACATCCGGGTACCTCAAATTAGAAACTTCAAATCCATATTATTACATGCAACATGAAACCTAATCTACGCGGAGCTCGTCCGGTTCCGCTCCCCGCTCGCCCGGCTCCGCCCTGGCCATGTCCGGCGGCAGGCTGCGCGCCTCAGAGTGTTGGGCCGGCGCCGGCAAGGTAGGGTAGGGCATGGGACACAAGCTGGCTCACGGGACTCAAGGCCCCGCCGTCTCCCATGCCCTACTCTTCCTCGTCGGAGACCGGAACCCGAACGGTGCCGGTGGACGTCAGATCGATGATAGATCCGTCCGGGGACGAGCCGCCGACGTACACCACGATGCGGTTGCAGCGCCGGACTGATGCGCCATACGGGGCGCCGGAGAATGCGACTCCGCCTCGCCTACGTCCGCCGCCGCGAGGGCTGCCGCCACCTCCCGCGCCCGGTGGCTTGCACGGCGGGCACGTCGTGCCATGGCCTCGTCGGACAAGGCCCATGATGCGTCCCGATGCTCGGCACGCCACCGGAGGGGTTGCGCGTCCGCCAGCGCGTTCGGACGCCAGACGGACCGCACGGCCTTCGGCGAGGCAGCTATGGCCGGCCTAGCGCCGAATCCATGCCCCATTTGGGCGGACGCATGGATTCCCGACGGATGGAGTCCGAGCGCAGCCGTCCACAGGCCTCCTCCCGGGCGCGACGGAGCGCAAGCCGGACGGCCATCTCCTCGGGGCCGCGCGGGATGAGCTCGAGGTCGACGGATCTGGAGGTGAATGACTCGGATCTGCTTCCCGCCATGCCGGAGAAGGCCGGAAGGAGTCGGCGACAAGTTTGGGTGGCGGAGGGGGAGTGGAGGGAAGGGGAGTTAAGTGGATAGGGTTTGGTCCGACGAGCGGATGGGAAGGAATTTATGTGGGGTCGGGTGGGCCAGCGTAGGCCGGGTCCGATGTGGCGGGCGTGCCCGGACGCGCCCCCATATCCACCCTATATTTGATATTGTAGAAATCAACGTATAGTGTGGTAGATGTTGATGTATTTTTAATAGACTTGATTAACTTGACTTAGGACAAAGTTAGAACTTCAAATAGTTTGAAATATAGAGGCTAATTTCCAAGGAGAAGCAAAGCCCAAGTTTTTTTTTTGCGGGGAGCAAAGCCCAAGGGTTGCATGACACACACAGCTGCAAAGTAGCACGTGAGTCCATAGATCTTTATCGTAATATGATGGGCTATATCGAAGTGTATTGAATAAAATTAATACAAATACTTTTATAAATATATACACTTTTAAGTTGGTTTTTATATTTCTGTATCTTTTATTTTGAGATTTTTTTCAAGTCATATTGTTGCAAACTTGCAATAAAGATTCACCCCTTGCACACCCACACCCACATGGGTATATAATCACATGATTGACTCGACAATGGGACAAACATGTCCACGTAAGTGCATGTTGTTGTTATAAAATACGTAGAAGTTGGATCCCCCGAAAAAAAAAAGTTGGATCATTATAGAAAACACGCAATGACAAGATGGTGGTTGGTGATAGAGTTCGGTGGGAACCTATAGCTTCGGGAGCCTTTGCTCGGGTACTCTTTTCTTAGTATTAACTCTAGTAATGCAACCTATGATAAAACCCTGTAAGGTATCCGACAACGTCTCTGACCACCCACAACAACATGTCATTCAGACTATCTTTCGTGTGTGTTTTAGCCGCGGTATAAATTCAGTAGTGTGTTAGGCTTAGGTTATAAGTCCTTTATGAAACACAAAGTAAAATATAAACATATGTGCGCGCGCACACACATGATGCCTCCAGAAGACTTTTGAATGGCCCGTCAGACCTCAAGCTTACTGGTCTTTGGAAGATACATGTCTATTTTCTATTGTAATGTTCCACTATTTATAAATAATGCTCATAATTGATGGTGTTATCTCCAAAAATAATGAATCTTGAACCATAGAGTCAAATATGCATCTTATACAAGTGGTGGTTAGGTGGCATATGTACTCATTGATGTGTGTTAGGTATGTAATGCAACACGGGCAAGTCTTGAGCCTCTGGCAATCTTGATGAGGTCATCCCAACCATTGACAGACTAACAATCATTGACAGACTAATCACAAGGAATGGCGCTAAACAAATACTTGATCATGTAAACGCTGACCTGAGTCTATCTTATAACCTAAGAAACATGTGTGCTTTCACTTTGTTTGTTGTTGGTTGAACTCGGGTGCAATGCATAACAAAATGGTTTTATACCAAGTACACATAGTTGTACATTCCATGAAGAAACAAGCTTAGTGCCGAAGAAATATAATTGAAGAAACCATGTTTAGACCCTGATGAAACAATGTTTGGTGAGGAAACCAACTATTTACACATTAGAGGAGAATTGGAGAAGCCACTCATGAATTTCCTAACTCATCATTCTTTATCGTTTTCCTAGCAAAGAACTGATAGAAATTTGATCCATATACATACAGAGAGACTCATTCTGAGACCGGAGAGTTCTTTCTAAAATTATTCTCGTGATTTGTAGGATCGAAAGTAGGTCTAGAAGGGGGGGGGGGGTGTGATTAGACTACTTGACCAAATAAAAATCTAACATTTTCCCAATTTTAATTGTTGGCAGATTTTAGCAACTAATACAAGTCAAGCAATCAACCTACACATGCAATTTTAAGAGTGTAGCAGCGGAAAGTAAAACATTGCATATGAAGGTAAAGGGAAGGGTTTGGAGAAGGCAAACGCAATGTAGACACGGAGATTTTTGGCGTGGTTCCGATAGATGGTGCTATCGTATGTCCACGTTGATGGAGATTTCAACCCACGAAGGGTAACGATTGTGCGAGTCCACGGAGGGCTCCACCCACGAAGGGTCCACGAAAAAGCAACATTGTCTATCCCACCATGGCCATCGCCCACGAAGTACTTGCCTCACTCGGGTAGATCTTCACGAAGTAGGCGATCTCCTTGCCCTTACAAACTTCTTGGTTCAACTCCACAATCTTGTCGGAGGCTCCCAAGCGACACCTAACCAATCTAGGAGACACCACTCTTCAAAAGGTAATAAATGATGTGTTGATGATGAACTCCTTGCTCTTGTGCTTCAAATGATAGTCTCCCCAACACTCAACTCTCTCTCATAGATTTAGCTATGGTGGAAAGATGATTTGAGTGGAAAGCAACTTGGGGAAGGCTAGAGATGAAGATTCTAGTGGTAGGATTGGAATATCTTGGTCTCAACACATGAGTAGGTGGTTCTCTCTCAGAAAATGAGAAGTGGAAATGTAGGCACGTTCTGATGGCTCTCTCACAAATGGAGAAGGGGGTGGAGGGGTATATATAGCCTCCACACAAAATCCAACCGTTACACACATTTGACCCAACTCGGTCAGACCGAATAGAAGAACTCGGTGAGACCGATTCAGTTCAAAATGTGAACGTTAGGAATCTCGGTGGGACCGACGTGCTAGGGCTAGGGTAAAACCTCATCTCGGTGAGACCGAATGCTTGAACTCGGTGAGACCGATTTCAGCAAAGAGCAAACAGAGAGTTGGTCAAGCAAACTCGGTGGGACCGATTGCACATTTCGTTGAGACCGAAATAATTGCAACAGGCAACAGAGAGTTTGCAAGGCCATCTCGGTGAGACCAAGATCCGTATCGGTGTGACCTAATTGTCTAGGGTTTCTAGCAGTGGCTATGTCAACTGAACTCGGTGGCGCCGGATAGATCAAATCAGTGGGGCCGAGTTTGACTTTGAGTTTTGGACATATTTGGAATGAGAGAGTGGCTGAGGGTTTTGGAGCAATATCACTAAGCACTTTGAGCAAGTAGACCATTAAGCAACACCTCATCCTCTTTTAATAGTATTGGCTTTCCTATGGACTCAATGTGATCTTGGATCACTAAAATAGAAATGAAGAGTCTTGAGCTTTTGCCAATGTGTGTCCTTAGCATTTTGAGGGGTCCACATCTCTAGTCCATGCCATGCCAATCATTGAACTTTCTGAAATATTTAACGTGAATGGATATTTGTTCAATGAGCTATATGTTGTTATGAATTACCAAAACCACCCGGGGATTAGTTGCACTTTCAATCTCCCCCTTTTTGGTAATTGATGACAACATATAGATCAAAGCTTTGACAAATGATAATATGAATGAAATACATCGTCGATTTGAGAAGTATGTGATAAGAAAGAGCTCCCCTAAATTTGTGCATTATTTAAAAATTTGCTTTTGAATGCAAATACACAATCGATTAGGATCATGGGTCACTCTTTCATGTCACATACATCTTGGTGGAGCGCTCAAAATGATAAGAGTTAAATAACATGCACTCATCACCAAGGGTAAAAGTGATTGATCATACACAAATTCATGGATATAAGCAAGTAACCACACATTAAGCATGGTATGATCAAACACATGATCATAAGTATCTCACGAGCATAACAAAAAATAGCATAGGAATCAAACAACCAAACGATCAAAGTAGCAAGAGAAGCAAATAAAACCAACACTCTCTCTCTCTCTCGAAGCCTAAGATCTATACACTTTCTCCCCCTTTGGCAACAAGTTACCAAAAAGTTTGAAAACGTATAGTGCTATACGACACTGTAGGCACGATCTCCGGGAGCTCCTGAAGGGGTCTTCTGGCTTGTCGCTCAGGTGTGCTGAAAGTGCGTTATATCGACTAGAGGGGGGTGAATAGGCGATTTTTATGAATTCAACGCTGAAAAAAATACTACTCGAGGAATTTCCTAAGCAACGAACTACAAGCAGCGGAATAAGTACTCAGGTACATGGATAACAAAGTAGTAGCATAGTCATCATGATGAAATGAAACAAAACAGAGCACAGGTAGCATGTAAACAGGATAAGCAGGCTGAAGACAAAGTGACTGAAGAAATAGGAATGAGGAAATTGAGAAAGTCTTCAGTCAAAGTCTTCAAACAGTAACGATCAAGTACACAGCAAGTATGCGAGGAAATGAAAGGGTTGAGGAAATAGAACCAGTAGCTTGGTGAAGACAGTGATTTGGTAGACTAGTTCCAACTGCTGTGACAGTTGTACGTCTGGTTGGAGCGGCTAGGTATTTAAACCTGAGGACACACAATCCCGGACACACAGTCCTCACCATATTCTCCTTGAGCTAAGGTCACACAGACCTCGCCCAATCACTCGTGGTAAGTCTTCATAGGTGACTTCCAAACCTTCACAGACTTGGTCACTCGGCGATCCACAATTCCTCTTGGATGCTCTAGACCATGACGCCTAACCGTCTGGAGGATGCACAGTCCTCAAAGGTAACAAGCGTCAGTTCCACACAGGAACAATTTCTTCAGTGATTCTCAATCACTTTGGGTTTTAGGTGTTGGGTTTGGGTTTTTTCCTCACTTGATGATTTTCGCTCAAAGTCCTCGGAGGATGGGATGCTCTAAATGACAAGTGTCAGTTTCTCTCGGAGCAGCCAACCAGCTAGTGGTTGTAGGGGGCGGCTATTTATAGCCGGGGAGCAGCCCGACATGATAAGACATAAATGCCCTTCAATGATATGACCGTTAGGTGGATAGGATATTTTGGACAGCTGGCGCATAGCACAGCAACGGTCGGAAATTTGAGCTCTCAAATTCCTCAGGGCTATCACGTTCCTCACTTATAGGCAATCCGCACTGGCGAATTCCTAACTCTTCAGTCAGAATAAATTCCTCAGAGAACAGAAGAACTTCGTCTCTGTCACTGAAGAATTTGACTGAACTGTATGAGATTTCCAATGGCTTCACTCGAAAGGATTGGTAGGTGTAGGATTTGAGTTGAGCATCACTTGGAAACTTTTCCTTAGTTTTACCTCGACCCCCTTTAACAGTACAGTGTTTCCTATGACTCAAGAAAGGTAAAACAAAACTATGAAAACAAAAGTCTTCACGCTTCATAATCCTCGCATCAATATCAAGTCTTCAAGATCACACCAATTTCCTCATTTTCAAAGTCTTCAAGAAAACCAAAGTCTTCAACTGAAGACATTCATTTTTAGGGGTCGACTTTCTTCGTAAATATCAAACTCCTCATTGACTTATAGAACCTGTGTACAC
This sequence comes from Thinopyrum elongatum, assembly GCA_011799875.1. Taxonomy (NCBI): domain Eukaryota; kingdom Viridiplantae; phylum Streptophyta; class Magnoliopsida; order Poales; family Poaceae; genus Thinopyrum; species Thinopyrum elongatum. The sequence continues at coordinate 385,069,662 of CM022300.1, forward strand.
TCACAAACACATTAGTCCCTTAACCTATAAGTCTTCAATACACCAAAATCACTAAGGGGCACTAGATGCACTTACAATCTCCCCCTTTTTGGTGATTGATGACAAATAGGTTAAGTTTTCAATGGGGATAAAACATATGGAGTGTAAATACTGATATTGAGGAATTTGATTGCAAGATATAGAGGAACTCCCCCTGAAGATGTGCATATTGAGGATTTTGCTTTGGATTGCAAATGCACATTGTAGAGTAATATCATGGAGATCTCCCCCTATATCTTGTAATTCATACACGCATTTAACATATGATATGAAGAATTTGAAATGCATGATGAAATATGGTGTCTGATGAAATTCAGCATGCATGCATTAAGGTACTTGAGGAAATAAGCATGCAGAAAGCAGTTCAAAAGTATCAGACCACCATAGGACTTAAGTTTACAACTCATCAGATCAAACACCTCAGAAGAGCAAGAGTTGTAACATAACAGAAAAAAATAGCCCATATATAAGACCCGCTTGAAGACTAACTCAAATTTGTCCCCCTTTGTCATCGAATGACCAAAAGGGACGAAAAATGAGGACTAACGCCCCTGAAGAATATCATCATGATGTCGATGGAGGAGCGCCAATGTTGTTGGGGTCGTCCGTTGAGGTAGGGCCTGCCGCAGTGTCGTTCAAATCTTCAGCTTCATCCGTCTCGCGCGATGAAGAATATGAACTGGCAACAAGCTGAGGAACTTTGACCTTCTTGAATTTCTTCGAAGGTGGCTGAGACCAGTCAAAGTCCTGTTGAAATCCTATCTCCTTGAGATCTTCAACACTATAGAGATTCGACAGAATAGCCCAAGTGTGACGATCCCGGCTTAATCGTGCACTAACCATACACGCAAATGCGCACGATCAAGCCTAAGGACTCACTTGAAGATATCACAACACAACTCTAAAACATAAATAAAGTCATACAAGCTTTATATTACAAGCCAGGGCCTCGAGGGCTCGAATACATAGCTCGATGGCATACAAGCGTCAGCGGAAGCATCAGATATCTGAGTACAGATATATTACAGAGAGAGAGAGAGAGATAAGCCTTCACAAAGGCGGGGCAAAATAAAATACTACGATCGAAAGGCGTAGGCCTCCTGCCCTGGACCCTCCGATCCTACTCCTGGTCGTCAAACGGCTCCTCGTAGTAGTAGTACTCGCCAGGCGGGTAGTAGTACTGGTCGTCGGCTGGGGCGTCTGGCTCAGGGGCTCCGTCGGCTGGTGGCATCAATTTGGATATGGGGGAAAAAGAAAGTAAAGCAAACGTGAGTACTCATCCGAAGTACTCAGCAAGGAAGGATCTACACTACATATGCAACATTGTCAAAGGAATGGCGGTATATGTGGACTGGGCTGCAGAAATGCCATAATAGAGGGGGAAAGCCTAGTCCTATCGAAGACTAGCATCTTCAACAATCTTCGACAGTCTTGCAGCAATAGAAGAGAACAGATGAACATAATGTAAAGTAGTAGTAGTAGTAGTATCATCAACCTCGACCTGAGATCCTTTCTCGACTCCCTGCGAGAAAGCAATCCCAGAGCCGTACTATCCAGTTCTCATCACATGTTCTGTTCTAGTTGTACCGATCGGGATACAACTCCGAGTGTCCGTTACCGTAGGACAGGCTATCGATAGAAGTTTCTTCCCTGTAGGGGTGCACCAAGTTACCCACCACGCTCACTTAACTCCGGCCGGACACACTTTACTGGGTCATGCCCGGCCTCGACTAAGCAACACGCCGCAACCCGACCAAATACTTAACAGAGAGGTTAGCACGCCGGACTAACCTATGCCCCTAGGGGTCTTGGGCCATCGCCCCGGGAACTCCTGCACGTTACGTGCACCACCGGTGAGCAGACCTAGCAACCCCTTATACAAGCGCGGTTGCGTTCCCAGTCCAACCCAGCGTGTGCCGCATCAGTCGCTGATGTCCATTAAGCTTCGGCTGAAGTGTACGACGCAGAACGCCCATACTATGCCCACGTGATGGTTAGTGCTATCGGGCCAGAGGCCCCTCGGATCAAATATCCAAACCGTAGTGGATTAGGAGCGCGCGGAAACAAGCAGAGACTCACGATCGATGTGACCCCGTCGCCCCGTCTCGAGGACTTGCGGCAAGGGCTAAGAATGCCCGGCCACGCCTCGTAGTTATCTCGCGGGCACCTCTCAGGTCAACCCGACTCCACATCACTTCGCATTAAGCTCACGCGGGTACCCCTCAGGGCCGACCCGTCTTTAGTAACATGGTTCATAGTCAAGTCATAATATCTAAAGTAACTGTGTGTCTGACACCGAAGGGAACCCTGAGGAATCACCCTCGATGGAATTCCCGCTCGATGTTAAAGTCAAGGTGAACGAAGGAGGAATCACCCTCGAGGTCCACACTTGAGAGGTTGCACGACGATGTCGTTATCGGGGGTGGTGTAGGAGGAATCACCCTCGCTTACCACGACCGAGTAACTAACCTACAAGGTTAACATCAGAAGTGCTGACGAGGTATCACCCTCGGCACTCGACGGTAACCCAGTAGTGTCAGCAATTAAGGGGGATGTGATGTGCGGTGCCAGGGTCTAGTCTTCAATCCCGATGAGCGGGTCTTCTGATATCCAGCGGAGCAGTCGGGATCAAGTGGGGGTCTCTGTCGTGTCTCTACCCAGCCTATACTAATCAGTCTAGGATAACCAAAAAGGTAACAAGGCAGGTTACAATAAACAGGCTATGCAGCAGATATAGGAAAACAGTAGCAGTAGCAGTTCTAATGCAAGCATAAGAGAGAAGAGAATAGGCGATATAGGCATGCTCAAAATGGGGGTGCTTGCCTGTTTGCTCTGGGGCAAGGGCAAGGTCGTCGGTGGTGTCGTCGGGGACGTAGTCGTACTCCTGAGCTGCGTCTGCCTCAGGAGCTACGTCAATGTCGGGGTCTACCGAGAGAGAAGAGGGGGAAGAAGCAGGTAAACATAATGCAAACAAATGCAATACGGTGCGTGCTAGGCTATGATGCAGTGCAGGGTTGCCTAAATATGCATCTAAGTCACTTTAGTTATTTTTAGAATTAATCTGGGATTTATTTACCGAAGTGTGTGCACTATTCATCTGCCGGATACGGGTCCGGAGTTACGAGTTCTTCTACGTAGGGGGTTCCGACAAAGAAACGGACGGCACGATCAGACTCGTCTCGTCGTTCTGAGCAACTTTCATGTTTTAACTTTTTCGATCCGAGCTACGGTTTAAAAGTTATTAATTTTCAAAGATTATTTGAATTTCTAGAATTTATTTATTTACAGAAATGAATTATGACATCAGCATGACGTCACTGTGGCGTCAGCTGTCAACAGCGTCGCTGACTAGTCAAACATGACATGTGGGTCCAGTGGGACCCACATGTCAGTCTCTGTTAAGACTAACAGTGGATTAACCTAATTAACTGGGTTAATTAGGGGTGTGGGCCCCGGGTGTCAGTGAGAGATTAGGCTAACTAATTAGTTTTAATTTAGAAAATGTTATAATTAAATTTAAATAGTTGCGGGGCCCACATGTCATACTCAGAGAGTGCCACGTCAGAGAGTTGACTCGGTCAACGAGTCAGTTGGGCCCACCCGTCAGTGGCTCACGCGGCCCCACACGTCAGTGCCAGGTCAGCCTCACCGGCGTCGTCGCCGGAATAAGCTCCGGCGACCAAATTTGCGGCGGCCGAGCGCCGGAGTTGCTCGGAATCGAGCTACAGGGCACCAGTCGCAGCGTGCTTGGGCGCGTTCGAGAGCTGAGAACGAACCGCGTCCAACAGCGCCAGTCCCGCAGGCTAAGGTGGTCGGAGCTCGCCGGAAACAAGCTCGAAGCGGCGGCCGGAGCTCGGGCGTCGACGGATTCGAGGCTGCGGAGCTCTAGGAAGCGCGTGCGCATGTGCTATGTACTCCTAGCGACCTACTGAACACGGTGACGCGCTCGAACGAACTTGAGGTGCACTGGTGGGTGAGCTTGGAGCTCAACGGCGGCGAGCAGAGCTCGGTCATGGCGGCGACAGCGCAGCAGCTAACCAGGGGAGCTACGCGGTTACCTAGGGGAAAGAGAGGAGTGCGGGTGCTCACCGAGCGGCCAAGAAAAGCCCTCGACCGCTTTGTAGCAGCAGGGGTCGATGGGATCGGCGGCGAGGTGTCGGCGCCCGAAGCAAAAGGGGCGGAGAAGATCGACGCCTGTGGAGCTCCCCAGCTCCACCAGAGAGCATCGGACGACGCGGTCGACCACGACGGAGACGAAGAACACCTCGACGAGGCGAGGCGAGGCCGGTGGCCGCGAGCACGGCGTCGAGCGGCGGCGGTTTCGTTCGGCTACTCTCGGATCTGGCAGAAGAGAGGGGAGAGGAGCGAACAGAGAGTGGGGGAGGAGTGGATAGGGTTGGCGAGGTCGAGGGGAGCCCGGGGAGGCTCTTAACCTAGCCGGGGACGGCGCGGATGGGCGACGCGCGGCGACTGCCGCCGTGTCGGCGCGCGCGCGCGACACCGCAAGATGGAGACGATGACCGGCTATGGTGGGCTGGCCAGTTGGGCTGGCTGAGTGCACTGTGCACTCAGGCCCAGCCAGTTTAAACTGCAGAGGCCTTTTTCCATTTTCTTTATCCTGTTTTCTCTATTCCCTTCTGATTTGATAATGGTTAGGCCATGTTTGCAATTTTGTAAAATATGGGACTAGGCCCAAATATTGAAACGCAATTCTACCCTTCACCAAAAACTGGTTTGGGCAGATTTGGATCTCATTTGAAGCTGAAATGATTTTAAATGGATTTGAATATTCTGTTTTGGTGCTGTTTCATCTTGTTTGAGTCATTTGTCTAACTCCAACTTTATAGATGATGGTTTTACAAATGTTCCTGGATTATTTGCCAATTAATGAACATTTTTCCAACAGTGTTTGATCAACTTCATATTTCACTTTTGAATTAGAGTTGATTTTCAAAATGGAGTTGATTTGCTTTGATTAACCACTTTGTTTAAGCACTGCAAATGATATGACTTGGCATTATTAGCAGCTGATCACAGTGGCAATTACATAAGGGTGTTACAAGTTCTCCTCCTCTAAAAGAAATTCTCGTCCCGAGAATTTAGGAGGTAGAAGGGAAAAGTCTGGGATATTCTTCCCGAAGATGACCCTCGCGTTCCCAAGTGGCTTCATCTTCAGTATGATTCGACCATTGCACTTTCAGGAACTTGGTCGTCTTCTTACGAGTTCGACGTTCAGCTTCATCGAGGATGCGGATCGGATGCTCCTTATAGGAAAGATCATCTTGTAGCTTGAGCATCTCATGATCCACTGGACGGTGCGGAGATTCCTTGAAGCATTTGCGAAGTTGCGACACGTGGAAGACATCATGAATATGAGAGAATTGTGGCGGCAACTCCAATTTATAAGCCACCTGTCCACGTCTGGCAACAATGCGGAAGGGACCAATATAGCGAGGAGCTAGCTTGCCCTTGATTCCGAAACGACGGGTGCCCTTCATGGGAGTGACACGAAGATAAGCTTGATCTCCAGGTTGATAGATCACACCCCATCGCTTGCGATCATAATTACTCTTCTGACGGTCCTGAGCTGCCTTGAGATTTTCCCGGACAATTCTGACTTGTTCTTCGGCATGCTGAATAATGTCCGGTCCAACAAGAGGTCGTTCCCCAGTTTCTGACCAATTCAGAGGGGTTCGACATTTACGACCATAAAGAACCTCAAAGGGGGCCATTTTCAAGCTGGCTTGATAACTGTTGTTATAAGAGAACTCGGCATACGGGAGAGATTCCTCCCATTTCTTACCGAAGGATATAACACAAGCTCTAAGCATATCTTCAAGCACTTGATTAACGCGCTCAACTTGACCTTGGGATTGTGGATGATAAGCTGAACTCCAGGTAATATGAGTTCCCATTGCTTTCTGGAAACTTTCCCAGAAATGGCCAGTGAAAATGCTGCCACGGTCTGAACTGATTTCCTTGGGAATACCATGGAGTGAAACAATTCTGGAGATATATAGCTCTGCTAACTGACTAGCAGTAATAGTCTCCTTAACTGGCAGAAAGTGTGCAACCTTGGAAAGTTGGTCAACGACGACAAGAATAGCATCGTGACCCTTCTGAGACTTGGGAAGACCAGTAATGAAGTCCATTTGCACTTTATCCCACTTCCATAGAGGAATAGGGAGCGGTTGCAGAATTCCAGCAGGTTTCTGATGTTCTGCCTTCACGCGATGACAAACGTCACACTCAGCAACATATCGGGCAATATCCTGCTTCATCCTAGACCACCAGTACCTTTGACGAAGATCTCGATACATTTTGGTACTGCCCGGATGGATAGATAACGGTGTATCATGGGCCTCCTTCATGACTTTGTCTGTCATCAGCTCGTAGCGAGGTACTACAATGCGGTCTCGGAAGTACAAGGTTCCATCTTCAGCAATCGAGAAATCCCTGTATTTTTGAAGGTGAAGCTCTTTCTTCATTAGACCAATTTCGGCATCTTTAGCTTGCACAATCTTGACAGCTTTCTCAAGATCTGGTTGTATCACAAGGTTATTAAGAGAACCTTGCAGGACGATGCAGAGATTCAGCTTGCGCAATTCTTCATACAGCTGGGGTTGAGCTTGCTTAACCATGAGGTTGTTGCAATAAGACTTGCGGCTCAAGGCATCAACCATCACATTAGCTTTGCCAGGAGTGTAGGAAATACCACAGTCATAATCGGTGATTGTTTCCAACCAACGCTGCTGACGAAGATTAAGTTCCAGTTGAGTGAATAAGTACTTCAAGCTCTGATGATCGGTGTAAATCTCACATCGATTACCAAGGAGGTAATGACGCCACTGCTTCAAAGCATAAATGACAGCAGCAAGTTCGAGGTCATGCACTAGGTAATTCTCTTCATGTGGACGCAGTTGTCGCGAAGCATAAGCAATTACTCTTCGCTCTTGCATTAGGACGCAACCTAGTCCTTGGCGAGAGGCGTCGCAGAAGATCACAAAATCTTTGCGAGAGTCTGGAGGAGCAAGGACTGGAGCAGATGTCAGCTTGTCTTTGAGGGTCTGGAAGCTTTCCTGACATTTGTCTGTCCACTCAAACTTAACGCCTTTGTGGAGCAGATTAGTCAGGGGCTTGGCAATCTTGGAGAAATTTTCGATGAAACTGCGACAATAACTTGCAAGCCCGAGGAAACTTCTGACTTGCTTGACATTCTTCGGAGGGGTCCAGTCAAGAATAGCCTGAACACGCTCTGGGTTAACGTCAATACCATCCTTGGAAATCACATGTCCAAGGTAGGTCACTTCGGAAAGCCAGAATTCACATTTGGAGTACTTGGCATATAACTTGTGCTCTCGAAGCCTCTCCAGAACAAGGCGAAGATGCTCGGCATGTTCTTCCTTATTTTTTGAATACACTAGGATATCGTCCAGATATACCACGACGAACTTGTCGAGGTAATCCATGAATATGTAATTCATTAAGCGGGAGAAGGTAGCTGGAGCGTTTGTTAAGCCAAACGACATGACGGTGTACTCATATGAACCATAGCGAGTAACGAATGCAGTCTTCGGAATATCCTCTTCGCGGACACGGATCTGGTGATAACCCAACCTCAAGTCGAGTTTAGAAAACACCGAAGATCGATCAACTTGCAGGATCCTACTCTCCATGTGCACTCTGATGCAGAATCCGGTCTTATCGAATGACAACTCGGAGTATAATACAACTCGGAGAGAAAGGTTAAACAAAACAATGGAAAGAAAAATGATTATCAGACTAATCAGATCAAAGACAGGGAAATTGCACTGAATCCAGCTCTCCGGGTGGATAGAATTAACGAGAACCTAAATGTCGGTGTTAGTAAATTTTATTAAACCCGAATAGATGAGAGATTAGAATCCCAGAGTAAAGACGAGGAATAAAAGATCCTAATACCACCCAGTTGGCGACGTGGGCCCGTAAGCCACACAGCCAAGTTAGTAAAATAGTTTTTGACCACTAGACTCAACTTCGGCCAAGGAATTGGGAAGGGGGATACCTAGAGGCAGTCGGCTCTGATACCAACCTGTGACGACCCCGACTTAATCGTGCACTAACCATACACGCAAATGCGCACGATCAAGCCTAAGGACTCACTTGAAGATATCACAACACAACTCTAAAACATAAATAAAGTCATACAAGCTTTATATTACAAGCCAGGGCCTCGAGGGCTCGAATACATAGCTCGATGGCATACAAGCGTTAGCGGAAGCTTTAGATATCTGAGTACAGATATATTACAGAGAGAGAGAGAGAGATAAGCCTTCACAGAGGCGGGGCAAAATAAAATACTACGATCGAAAGGCGTAGGCCTCCTGCCCTGGACCCTCCGATCCTACTCCTGGTCGTCAAACGGCTCCTCGTAGTAGTAGTACTCGCCAGGCAGGTAGTAGTACTGGTCGTCGGCTGGGGCGTCTGGCTCAGGGGCTCCGTCGGCTGGTGGCATCAATTTGGATATGGGGGAAAAAGAAAGTAAAGCAAACGTGAGTACTCATCCGAAGTACTCAGCAAGCAAGGATCTACACTACATATGCAACATTGTCAAAGGAATGGCGGTATATGTGGACTGGGCTGCAGAAATGCCATAATAGAGGGGGAAAGCCTAGTCCTATCGAAGACTAGCATCTTCAACAATCTTCGACAGTCTTGCAGCAATAGAAGAGAACAGATGAACATAATGTAAAGTAGTAGTAGTAGTAGTAGTATCATCAACCTCGACCTGAGATCCTTTCTCGACTCCCTGCGAGAAAGCAATCCCAGAGCCGTACTATCCAGTTCTCATCACATGTTCTGTTCTAGTTGTACCGATCGGGATACAACTCCGAGTGTCCGTTACCGTAGGACAGGCTATCGATAGAAGTTTCTTCCCTGCAGGGGTGCACCAAGTTACCCACCACGCTCGCTTAACTCCGGCCGGACACACTTTACTGGGTCATGCCCGGCCTCGGCTAAGCAACACGCCGCAACCCGACCAAATACTTAACAGAGAGGTCAGCACGCCGGACTAACCTATGCCCCCAGGGGTCTTGGGCCATCGCCCCGGGATCTCCTGCACGTTACGTGCACCGCCGGTGAGCAGACCTAGCAACCCCTTATACAAGCGCGGTTGCGTTCCCAGTCCAACCCAGCGTGTGCCGCATCAGTCGCTGACGTCCATTAAGCTTCGGCTGAAGTGTACGACGCAGAACGCCCATTCTATGCCCACGTGATGGTTAGTGCTATCGGGCCAGAGGCCCCTCGGATCAAATATCCAAACCATAGTGGATTAGGAGCGCGCGGAAACGAGCAGAGACTCACGATCGATGTGACCCCGTCGCCCCGTCTCGAGGACTTGCGGCAAGGGCTAAGGATGCCCGGCCACGCCTCGTAGTTATCTCGCGGGCACCTCTCAGGTCAACCCGACTCCACATCACTTCGCATTAAGCTCGCGCGGGTACCCCTCAGGGCCGACCCGTCTTTAGTAACATGGTTCATAGTCAAGTCATAATATCTAAAGTAACTGTGTGTCTGACACCGAAGGGAACCCTGAGGAATCACCCTCGATGGAATTCCTGCTCGATGTTAAAGTCAAGGTGAACGAAGGAGGAATCACCCTCGAGGTCCACACTTGAGAGGTTGCACGACGATGTCGTTATCGGGGGTGGTGTAGGAGGAATCACCCTCGCTTACCACGACCGAGTAACTAACCTACAAGGTTAACATCAGAAGTGCTGACGAGGTATCACCCTCGGCACTCGACGGTAACCCAGTAGTGTCGGCAATTAAGGGGGAAGTGATGTACGGTGCCAGGGTCTAGTCTTCAATCCCGATGAGCGGGTCTTCTAATATCCAGCGGAGCAGTCGGGATCAAGTGGGGGTCTCTGTCGTGTCTCTACCCAGCCTATACTAATCAGTCTAGGATAACCAGAAAGGTAACAAGGCAGGTTACAATAAATAGGCTATGCAGCAGATATAGGAAAACAGTAGCAGTAGCAGTTCTAATGCCAGCATAAGAGAGAAGAGAATAGGCGATATAGGCATGCTCAAAATGGGGATGCTTGCCTGTTTGCTCTGGGGCAAGGGCAAGGTCATCGGTGGTGTCGTCGGGGACGTAGTCGTACTCCTGAGCTGCGTCTGCCTCGGGAGCTACGTCAACGTCGGGGTCTACCGAGAGAGAAGAGGGGGAAGAAACAGGTAAACATAATGCAAACAAATGCAATACGGTGCGTGCTAGGCTATGATGCAGTGCAGGGTTGCCTAAATATGCATCTAAGTCACTTTAGTTATTTTTAGAATTAATCTGGGATTTATTTACCGAAGTGTGTGCACTATTCATCTACCGGATACGGGTCCGGAGTTACGAGTTCTTCTACGTAGGGGGTTCCGACAAAGAAACGGACGGCATGATCAGACTCGTCTCGTCGTTCTGAGCAACTTTCATGTTTTAACTTTTTCGATCCGAGCTACGGTTTAAAAGTTATTAATTTTCAAAGATTATTTGAATTTCTGGAATTTATTTATTTACAGAAAGGAATTATGATGTCAGCATGACGTCACTGTGACGTCAGCGGTCAACAGCGTCGCTGACCAGTCAAACATGACATGTGGGTCCAGTGGGACCCACATGTCAGTCTCTGTTAAGACTAACAGTGGATTAACCTAATTAACTGGGTTAATTAGGGGTGTGGGCCCCGGGTGTCAGTGAGAGATTAGGCTAACTAATTAGTTTTAATTTAGAAAATGTTATAATTAAATTTAAATAGTTGCGGGGCCCACATGTCATACTCAGAGAGTGCCACGTCAGAGAGTTGACTCGGTCAACGAGTCAGTTGGGCCCACCCGTCAGTGGCTCAGGCGGCCCCACACGTCAGTGCCAGGTCAGCCTCACCGGCGTCGTCGCCAGAATAAGCTCCGGCGACCAAATTTGCGGCGGCCGAGCGCCGGAGTTGCTCGGAATCGAGCTACAGGGCACCAGTCGCAGCATGCTTGGGCGCGTTCGAGAGCTGAGAACGAACCGCGTCCAACGGCGCCAGTCCCGCGGGCTAAGGTGGTCGGAGCTCGCCGGAAACAAGCCCGAAGCGGCGGCCAGAGCTCGGGCGTCGACGGATTCGAGGCTGCGGAGCTCTAGGAAGCGCGCGCGCATGTGCTATGTACTCCTAGCGACCTACTGAACACGGTGACGCACTCGAACGAACTCGAGGTGCACTGGTGGGTGAGCTTGGAGCTCAACGGCGGCGAGCAGAGCTCGGTCACGGCGGCGACAGCGCAGCAGCTAACCAGGGGAGCTACGCGGTTACCTAGGGGAAAGAGAGGAGTGCGGGTGCTCATCGAGCGGCCAAGAAAAGCCCTCGACAGCTTTGTAGCAGCAGGGGTCGACGGGATCGGCGGCGAGGCGTCGGCGCCTGAAGCAAAAGGGGCGGAGAAGATCGACGCCTGTGGAGCTCCCCAGCTCCACCAGAGAGCATCGGACGACGCGGTCGACCACGGCGGAGACGAGGAACACCTCGACGAGGCGAGACGAGGCTGGTGGCCGCGAGCACGGCGTCAAGCAGCGGCGGTTTCGTTCGGATGCTCTCGGATCTGGCAGAAGAGAGGGGAGAGGAGCGAACAGAGAGTGGGGGAGGAGTGGATAGGGTTGGCGTGGTCGAGGGGAGCCCGGGGAGGCTCTTAACCTAGCCGGGGACGGCGCGGATGGGCGACGCGCGGCGACTGCCGCCATGTCGGCGCGCGCGCACGACACCGCACGATGGAGACGACGACCGGCTATGGTGGGCTGGCCAGTTGGGCTGGGCTGAGTGCACTGTGCACTCAGGCCCAGCCAGTTTAAACTGCAGAGGCCTTTTTCCATTTTCTTTATCCTGTTTTCTCTATTCCCTTCTGATTTGATAATGGTTAGGCCACGTTTGCAATTTTGTAAAATATGGGACTAGGCCCAAATATTGAAACGCAATTCTACCCTTCACCAAAAACTGGTTTGGGCAGATTTGGATCTCATTTGAAGCTGAAATGATTTTAAATGGATTTGAATATTCTGTTTTGGTGCTGTTTCATCTTGTTTGAGTCATTTGTCTAACTCCAACTTTATAGATGATGGTTTTACAAATGTTCCTCGATTATTTGCCATTTAATGAACATTTTTCCATCAGTGTTTGATCAACTTCATATTTCACTTTTGAATTAGAGTTGATTTTCAAAATGGAGTTGATTTGCTTTGATTAACCACTTTGTTTAAGCACTGCAAATGATATGACTTGGCATTATTAGCAGCTGATCACAGTGGCAATTACATAGGGGTGTTACACCAAGTGCGGTCAAAGACTTCATGCATATAGTAGTGATTCTTCTTCACTGTATTTTGAGTGACTGTCATGTTCTGAAGAATTTCACCAAACTGACGCTTGACCCACTTGTGATTTCGATCAACTTTCTGATAAAGACTGAGGAGAAGTTCACGATCAGTCATCACACGCGGAGCTGTGGCTTGAGGATTTTGATTTGAAGCTTTGGTGGCAGAATCTTGTGTTGCAGAGTCATCATTGGTGGAATAGGATGCAGCTTTGCGAAACTGTCCCTCCAATGGACGAGTGCCTTCATCTATAATAGCAGCGTTGCCCTTCTCATCAGCTGAGGAAATAGTCCGCTTGAGGACTTCAATAGGTGGCAAATAGCTGAGATGATTCTGAAAGTCAGCCTGATAATGAATTGAAGACCTTGATCTGATGAATTTCATGATCCAGGGAGCGTAAGGCTTCAACTCAAAAGGTGACAGAGCAGCATTGGCCAAAGTCCTCATGAAGAAATCATGGTAGTTAATGGGAATGCCATGTATCATGTTGAACATCAGATTCTTCATGATGCCAACAACCTCTTCTTCATCAGAGTTGTGGTCCTTGATTGGACTGAGGGTTTTGGTCAATATGCGATACACAGTCCTTGGTACATAGAGCAATTCTTTCTCAAGGAAGGTGGTCCTTGGAGCTTGGCCAGCCTTCAAAGGCTTCATCAGCACTTGCATTAAGTGATTTGAGAGTTCAAGTTCAACATACATGAGTCTTGCGCTTTCAACCGGAGGACTAACTGGAACGGCATGAAGCAATTCAGAGGCCGGTGCTTTGTAATGTGTATTTTCGGTCATCCAGTCTAGCACCCATGAATTCACATCTTCAACATTTTCAGTGATATGCAGTGTGGCGTAGAATTGAAGAATGAGTTCTTCGTTCCAGTCGCAGATGTCAGTGCAGAAGTTAAGCAGCCCAGCATCATGAAGAACACCGAGGACATGTTGGAAGCAAGGAAGCGACTCCATATCCACATGAGGAATTTGCTCGTGGTCAAATACCTTGTTCTTACCAAACAGGAGGGAAGAGTAATAGTTCATTTGACTTGCTGTCCAGAAGCGCTTGCGTCGCAGTCTTGCAGAGTCATAGGGATTGTAATCCGTGAAGAAATGATGCTCAACAAAGAAATCATCAGCGTTGAATTTCTGCTTCTTGGTATGAGGATTTTGTGGCTTGGGCTAAAGATCAACAGTTGAAGTCTTCACAGCCGCTTGGCGCACAACCTCTGGAGCCACAGACTGAGGAATTTCCATAGCAATTTCATCAGCAGCATTCTTGGACTCCATTTCTTCAGCATTAGTAGCTGGAACTTCTTCTGGAATAGAATGAAGTGAAGATTGATGTCCTTCAGAGCCCGTATGAATTTCTTCAGTCTACACAGGGGACTGAGGAATTTGTTGCAGAGGAGTGGTCAATGGAGAATTTGGATGATGTCTTTCCCAATAATCATCATTGAGAACTGGTGTAGTAGACCCAATGTCCACATCCTCATCTTCTTCATCAATTTCTTCAACGCCTGCCTCTTCAGCTGTGAACTGAGGCATGGGCGATGATACCAGAGGGGTTGAAGGGATATCATCCACTTCAATTTCTTCATCCAACTGCTCTGAAGTAGTAGCAGAAGGATTTGCTTCATCACTGTCATCTGGAATGACATATTCCTCACCAAAGGGAACAATTTCCTTTGATGGCATGCTTGAGATAGGAACAACATCAATGGGGTTGGTGTATGAGCTTTGCAAAGTCTTCACTTTCTTGGGAGCTGAAGACTCTGCAGTTTCTGATGCTTTCCTTTTCTTCACATCTGCCTTTTCTACAACTTTGGTCTTTTTCGCTTCTGATGCAGAAGGAAGGTGGATATCTTTCATCTGTGATGACTTTGCAGGAGGAGCAGATGAAAGTGGTGCAGTTTCTTCAGGCACAACTGATGCAGTTGCCCTGGCTTGATCAGATTCTTCAGGCGTAACTTCATATGCTTCAGCTGACCTGAGTTGTTCTTCAGGCGCAACATTGGAGGTTGCCCTGGCATTTTCTTCAGGAGCTGGAATTTCTTCAGCAGCCCTGGAACTTCCAGTTTCTTCAACAGACTGATTTTCATCAGCTGTGCTAGCATTCTCTTCAGTAGGCTGAGCAGATGCATCAGCCTGAGGAATTTGTTGTTGCGTTGGAGCTGCAACATTTGGGTTGAACCCCTTGGCCATTCTGACAAATCTGACTTTGGCACCTAGCCAATCTGCACGATATGCGTCAAATTCATCGCTGAGAGCTTTGCTCTCCTTTTGCAGATTCACAAGTTCTTCAGGAGTCATCTTCACAACATTCTTCTTCAGAAAGCGCTCCTTCTTGTATTGAGCTTTCTTGACTTGCCTGGCCTTCTCAAATTTCCATTTTTCTTCGGCTATGAAGGCCGTCAACATGTGGCTCTGGCCAGGAGTGAGGTTCAATTCAGGCAAAGGAGTATTTGGATTCTTGTGCCATAGATTGATAAAATCAAGGATCCTTTTAGGATCCAGCATGAGTGGCACAGCACTGCCTTTGGCTCTAGCGGCCTTTTCTTGCCTGTCTTTGATGATCTCAGCAAGTTCTTCATCATCAGCTTCATCGTCCTCAGACGAAACTTGGAAGGCAACTTGCTTCTTGTGAGGACTTGGCCTTGGGCCTCGTCCAGCAGTGGCATTTTTCTTCAACAAGATTGGACCAGTTGAAGATTGTGGCGGAGCTGAGGAACTTGCAGTTGCTCCTGAGGCAATAGAGATTCCCGTAGTCCGTTGGCACGTGGCAAGATGCACTGGTGTTGAGGACTTAGCAGCAGCAACTGAGGATTTAGTGGCAACAGAGGGAATTTTCACAGCCCTTGAAGAAGTTGCCTGAGGAATTTTCTTAGAGGGCTTTGAGGAACTTGGTCATGAGGGCATTGCTGTTGAGGAACTAGGCTTCACAGCAGATTTCTTCGGCATGGCCTTTTTAGGCTTACTAGCAGAGGCCTCAGCAGCAGCAGCAGCAGCAGAATCTTCATTGAATTTGTTCACTGCTTCTTTTGCCAATTTAGCCAATTTGGCTTGACGCTTAGCCCATTCTCTGGGAAATTCCTCACCGCGCCTGATACTTGAGGGATCATCTTCTTGGCCTGGTGCCAATGGAGGTCTTGGACATGGAGGGTTAACGGCGAATTTCTTCATGTACTTAGGAGTGACATAGCGATATTCCCTCCATTCCCTTGCCCATCTCCTCTCAATCCTCTGTATGCGCACTTTGCGCTGATTTTTGTTCTCCTTGCCATGAGTTGCTTCATCTGGAGTACAATATTCATCATAGATGTCTTCAGGGATTTCAAAAGCTGTATTAGTTTCTGGCCTCTTTCCTCCCTTCTGAGGTCTCTTCCCATCAGCCATTTTCTTCACTTGAGGATTTTGAATAGTGGATGTTTCTGAGGAAGTGTGCAACTTATCTTCGAGGAATGCTGCAAATGAGTTAAGTTGATGAGAACCTAGTGATTCAGCAGCAGACATTTTGTACCTGTGAACAGAGTATAGGTGCGAAGAATTTGGAGAGGTCATATGCGTTCTCAGAAATTTTTCAAAAGAAATCAAGTTTGAGGAATTTAACCAGGGGAGTCTTGAGGAATTTCACTAAGCGTTCTTAACTTAGGTTCCAGAGTTGTATAGATTAGAAAATCCACACAATTGAGGAATCTTGAAGAAAACCATAGCTTAGAGAAACAAACCAAGAACAGATGCAACTTGGTGTTTACGAATGCGGAAGTTGAAGAATAAACACCTTTTGAAGATTTTGTGAAATCATCAGAATCAAAGTAGGGCAGTAAAATCAGATTTTAATTACCCTGGGCGAAGAACATGACAAACTGGAAGTGGAAGTGGAGAAGTTCGTCCGTTCAGATCTCCCACGCCCTAACTTGGCGGTGAGAGACAGCTACGGCGGTGGCGGAGTGAAGATTTCCGCGGCCGGCGCGAGTACGACGTCGACGAGGTCGAGGCAGTGAAGCTCTTCCTCACCGGCGATGATGGAGAGTAGCGGCGGTGCTAGGTCAGAGAGCTCGAGCGAGGGGAGTGCGTTCGAGCGGAGTAAATGAGGTCCGAGGAGGGCGAGGGGTATTTATAGCCGAGGTGAAAAAACTGCCCGTCCGAAATTTTTGGACGAACATGCCCCTGACCCTTGCCATCCTAGCGACATGTGTCACCCACGTACTAGTGGTGGAGATCGTGGGCGATCGTGGGTGAATATTTTAATCCATCGTGAGATGCGGAACGGTTTGAGCGGCAAAAGCCGAAAATTCAGATATGAAAATTTTAATGTTCCATTCGCAAATTCTTCAGCTGTCAAGGACACAGTGAAGACTTTGAACGGGTTTCAAATAGAACGCACATGAAGAATTTGTGAACAGACTGGGTTGAGTTTAGCATGGAGGGGGAAAGGGTCCGATCACATTCACTTAGAGGAAAAAGTCAACTTGAAGAATTAGCAATAAGTGAATGCTGTTGAGGACATGAAGAACTCAAATATATATATATATAGTCAATGAAGAACACCAGTCGAATTTTTTTGAAGACTTTGCAAGCTGAAGAATTTGAAAAATGAAGAAAAACTCAATTTTGAAGATTTTCAACTTTTGTGGTGGCGTGACCCACCGTATAAGAAGGATGATTTCAGACACCGCGTACAATTGTCGTAGGGCTCTCAGAATCAAATTCTTCATTAATTTCTTCACACTTAGAGGGTTAGTCTTCATTGATTGAAGAAAAACATTACTTCGTGTGTTGCACATCTAAGTCATCAATTTTGCATAAGTGTTAGGATGTGTGTCCTTTCAAAGAACATTCGAAGATTCTAAGATATTTAGCTCACACCGCAACTTGCTAAATCTCTTCTCATCCAAGGGCTTGGTGAAGATATCCGCTAGCTGTTCTTCAGTCTTCACGTGATCAATAGAGATGTCGCCCTTCAACACATGATCTCAAAGAAAATGATGACGAATCTGGATGTGCTTTGTCTTTAAGTGCTGAACTGGGTTATGAGCAATCTTGATGGCACTCTCGTTGTCACAGTAGAGTGGCACATTCTTCATGTTGATGCCATAGTCCTTGAGGGTTTGCTTCATCCACAGCAATTGAGCACAGCAAGAATCAGCAGCAATGTACTCAGCTTCAGCAGTAGAGAGTGATACGCAGTTCTGCTTCTTCGAGGACCAACATACTAAAGATCGTGCGAGGAAATGGCATGTGCCTGATGTTGACTTGCGATCCACTCGATCACCAGCATAGTCAGAGTCAGAATATCCAATGAGATCAAAAGCCGAGCCCTTGGGATACCATAATCCAAGTGTTGGAGTGTGAGCTAGATATCGAAGAATATGTTTCACAGCCTTATGGTGTGATTCCTTCGGTGTAGCTTAAAAACGGGCACACATGCAAACACTAAGCATAATATCTGGCCTAGATGCACATAGATACAGTAAAGAGCCAATCATGGAGCGGTATACCTTTTGATCGAAGTCTATACCATTTTCATCGGTGCATAGATGGCCATTTTTGGGCATAGGGATTTTGACGCCTTTGCAATCTTGCATACCGAATTTCCTCAGAACGTCCTTGAGGTATTTCTCTTGATAAATGAAGATGCCATTGCGTTGTTGACGAATTTGAAGACCTAAGAAGAATTTCAATTCTCCCATCATGGACATTTGATATTCCTCACTCATCATATAAGCAAATTCGTCACTGTAACGTTGGTTAGTACAGCCAAAGATAATATCATCAACATATATTTGGCACATGAATGATTCATCATCATGTGTTTTGGTGAAAAGAGTTGGGTCGAGTGAACCGGGTTTGAAGCCTTTCTTCATGAGGAATTCCTTCAGAGTATCATACCATGCCCGAGGGGCCTGCTTGAGGCCATAGAGGGCCTTATTGAGTCTGAAGACTTGATCAGGATGCTTAGGATCTTCAAAACCTGGGGGTTGAGCAACATATACTTCTTCCTCAAGCTTACCATTAAGGAATGCACTTTTCACATCCATTTGATATAAGATGATATTATGATGGTTAGCATAGGCAAGCAATATGCGAATAGCCTCAAGTCTAGCAACAGGTGCAAAAGTTTCATCGAAATCAATTCCTTCAACCTGTGTGTAGCCTTGAGCTACAAGACAAGCCTTGTTCCTCAGCACTAGGCCATTTTCATCTTGCTTGCTGCGGTAGATCCATTTGGTGCCGATGATATTGTGCTTGCGTGGGTCTGGTCGCTTGACAAGCTCCCAGACCTTGTTCAGCTCGAATTGATGTAATTCCTCTTGCATCGCTTGAATCCATTCAGGCTCCAGAAATGCCTCATCTACTTTGGTGGGCTCTGTGATAGAGACGAAAGCAAAATGCCCACAAAAGTTAGACAAATGTGAAGCTTTTGAGCGAGTGAGAGGACCTGGTGCGTTTATGTCGTTGATGATTCTCTCAATCTGTACTTCATTTGCAACATGAGGATGAGCAGGTTGACGACTTTGATTTGGCTCAGCATTTTCTTCAGAGCCATTTTCTTCAGATGCACCAGCATGATTTTTTTCACGATCTGGAATGACTTCTTCAGCAGATTCTTCAGTAGGTATGACATCCTCAGTAGCATTTAGCTTGATGGATTCCTTAGGAGACATTTCATCTAGCACAGGAGGTAGGTGCTCTCTTTGCGAGCCATTAGTTTCATCGAACCGCACATCTACAGTTTCAACAACCTTGTGGTGATAGGTGTTGAAGACTCTGTAGGTATGCGAGTCCTTTCCGTAACCAAGCATAAAACCTTCATGTGCTTTCGGTGCAAATTTGGAATTGTGATGAGGATCTCTAATCCAGCATTTTGCACCGAAGACTTTGAAATAACTCACATTGGGTTTCTTGTCAGTGAGGAGTTCATATGAGATCTTCTTGAAGAATTTGTGAAGATATACCCTGTTGATGATGTGGCATGATGTATCAATTGCCTCAGGCCAGAAGTGACGAGGTGTCTTGTATTCATCAAGCATGGTGCGAACCATCTCAACAAGAGTCCTGTTCTTGCGCTCCACAACACCATTCTGCTGAGGAGTGTATGGGGCAGATAACTCATGAGTAATACCAAGTTCATCAAGATAGTCATTAAGACCAGTATTCTTGAACTCGGTCCCATTGTCACTCCGAATATGCTTGATCTTCACACCGAAATTCATCGAAGCCCTTGAAGAAAATCATCTGAAGACTTCCTGCACTTCAGTTTTGTAAGTAATGATATGCACCCATGTGTAACGAGAATAATCATCAACAATGACAAAGCCATATAGAGATGTTGCATTTGTTAGTGTGGCATAATGAGTAGGGCCAAAGAGGTCCATATGAAGCAATTCAAAAGGACGAGAGGTATTCATGATAGTCTTCGAGGGGTGCTTGGCTCTGGTCATCTTTCCAGCCTCACAAGCCCCACAAAGATGATATTTGAGGAATTTGACACCCTCAATGCCAATGACGTGCTTTTTCTTCATGAGCATGTGTAAGTTCCTCATGCCAGCATGACCCAGTCGTCGATGCCATAGCCAGCCTTCTGAAGCTTTTGCAAGTAGACAAGTGGCAGGCTGTGGTCCTGCAGAGAAATCAACAATATACAATTCTCCTCTCCTAAAGCCTTCGAAGACTTTGGAATTGTCAGATTCCATGAGCACTAAGCAGCGATATTTGCCAAAGACAACAACCATATCAAGATCACAAAGCATTGAGACAGACATGAGGTTGAATCCGAGGGACTCGACAAGCATGACTTTGTCCATGTGTCGATCCTTTGAGATTGCAACCCTACCTAGACCCAATACCTTGCTTTTGCCTTTGTCTGCGTAGGTGATATGCTTCAAATGTGATGGAGATAAAGGAGTGTTCATCAGTAAGCTCTTGTCACCGGTCATGTGATTAGTACATCCACTATCGAGGACCCACTCAGTAGCTTTGGGTAAATCATCCTGCAGATGAATTAGTGCATCTTACGAACACATATCTTCAGAGTGAAGAATATGACATCAATTTCATCAGACGGAATTTCATCAATTAATGCAACATATGTATATATAGCAGTATGAGGACGTGATAAATGAATGAATCATTTATTCATGATTAGCTTGCGTCCTTTCAAGCATTTTAGGTCTCCAGAAAATTCTTCAGACGATTTAGTTTGTCTGGAGACCTGACCCTGCATAAGAGGTTAGTTCTTTTTCTTCACCACCCACATCTGTAGGGGTGGCAAAGAGTTCATCATTCTGTGAGCTCCATAAGAGAAAGGTGGCATTGAAGCCAAAGCGCTTCGTTTCACAGGAGAGGGATTAGTATAGGCATATGAATAAGCAGAGAAATTCTTCGAGGACTTATGAACATAATGATTTGAAGAATAATGCACATAATCAGAACTCTTAGATTTTCCCTGCGAAACAGAAGCGTTAGCATGATGATGATCATATGAGGACTTGGATCCACGTGAGGAATTTGATCCATAAGAGGACTTGGATCCATATGAAGACTTTGGTCCATATGAAGAATTTGATCTGGGGTTCCTATTCTTCACAGGTGGTGTCATGAGGACATTCACCTGAAGACTTTCAAGGCACCTTTTGGGAACCCAGATTTTCTTCATAGGGGGACCATTCCTGCAGTTAGTTCCAACATATCTAGCAAATACTTCACCATTCTGATTTTTGAACAGTTTATAGTTGGAGTCAAATGACTCATCAGATGAATATGAGGATTCACAAGTAAAGCCAGATAAAGTGGATGGATCTACGGGAGGTCCCTTCGCAGCAACCCATGAGGTTTTGGGATACTGCTCAGGTTTCCAGTAGGTTCCATCAGCATTGAGTTTCCTCTCAAAGGCAATACCCTCTTTCCTAGGGTTCCTGTTCAAGATCTGCTTTTTGAGCACATCACAAAGAGTCTGATGCCCTTTGAGGCTTTTGTACATGCCTGTCACATACAATTCCTTCAACCCGGCATTTTCGTCAGTGATACTAGTGGTATCCTCAGATGAGGAATTTGTGACCACAGAGATAGTTGAAGAATTTGCAGCAATAGAAGCATTTGAACTTTCAGGTGAAGAATTAGCAGTTTCATGTTCAATGCATTTCAAGCATGGTGGAATAAATTCTTCCTGAGCGGAACTGATCTGTTGAGCAAGTAATGAATCATTTTCCTTCTGAAGATCTTCATGACTCACCCTTAGCTTCTCAAGATCTTGCTTTCTTTGAAGAAATTCATAAGAAAGCTTCTCATGATCGGCTAAGAGAGTTTCATGACGACTTTGAAGGTTGTCAAACTTAGACTGTAGTTGCTGAAGATTATCAGTCAGTGTTTGAGTTCGATCCATTTCCTCACCTAAAAGGTCATCGCTTTTGTCTAGCATATTTTGAACCTTTTCCAAAGCCTTTTGTTGTTTAACAACAATATTAGCAAGTTTGGAATAGCTGGGTTTGAGGTTGTCATCAGATTCATCCTCACTTGATTCAGAGGAGGGATATTTGAATACCTTGGCACCTTTTGCCATGAAGCAATAGGTGGGAGCATAGTCATCATTGCCGTCATCAGCAGTGTTGGGGAAGCCATTTTCCTCAGTGTTGAAGATGGACTTGTTGACGTAAGCAGTAGCGAGGGCTAGGCTCGCCACACCAGAGTCTGACTCCTCAGATGCCTCCTCTTCCTCATGTTCCTCAGATTCAGCTTCAGAGTCCATTTCCTTGCCAATGAATGCCCGAGCCTTCTTGGAACTGCTCTTCTTGTGAGATGAAGACTTTGAAGATTTTGATGATGAGGACTTTGAAGATTTCTTCTTCTTCTTTGAGTCATCTGAACTATCATCCTTGTATTTCTTCTTCTTTGATTCCTTTGCCCACTGAGGACAATCAGTTATGTAGTGACCAGGTTTCTTGCATTTGTGGTAAGTCCTCTTCTTATAATCACAGGATGAGGAATCTGATCTTGTGTCATCACCTTTTGAAGATTTTACAAAGCGACCACGCCTTGAGAACTTCTGGAATTTCTTCATGAGCATTGCTAGCTCCTGGCTTAGTTCTTCAGGGTCACCAAGGCTGCTATCAGAATCTTCTCCTTCAGATGAGGAAACTGCCTTGGCCTTCAGTGCGTGTGATCTTCCATAGCTTGGCCCGTAGAGATCTCTCTTTTCAGCTTGTTGGAATTCATGAGTGTTCAGCCTCTCAAGGATATCAGCAGGATTTAGTGACTTGTAGTCTCCACGTTCTTGAATCATCAGTGCCAGTGTATCGAATGAAGAATCGAGTGACCTCAGCAATTTCTTCACCACCTCATGGTCGGTGATGTCAGTGGTACCCAGTGCTTGAAGCTCATTTGAAATGTCAGTGAGGCGGTCAAAGGTTTGCTGGACATTCTCATTATCGAGTCTTTTGAAGCGGTTGAAGAGATTGCGAAGAACGTCAACTCGAGAATCACGTTGAGTTGAGATTCCGTCGTTGACCTTGGACAGACTGTCCCAGATAAGCTTTGCAGACTCCAAAACACTCACTCTGCCGTACTGTCCTTTGCTCAGATGGCCACATATGATATTCTTCGCTTGAGAGTCGAGTTGCTTGAATCTCTTCACATCAACAGCGTTCACGGAAGGAGAGACAGGGGGAACGCCATTTTCCACAACGTACCAGAGATCGTTGTCAATTGCCTCAAGATGCATGCACATCTTTTTCTTCCAGTAGGGGTAGTCCGTCCTATCAAAGGTAGGACACCCAGCCGAGACCTTGATCATGCCTGCAGTCGACATAACTAAAACTCCAGGTGGTTAAACCAAAATCTCACAGAACCAGGGAGTACCTCGCTCTGATACCAATTGAAAGTGCGTTATATCGACTAGAGGGGGGGTGAATAGGCGATTTTTATGAATTCATCACTGAAGAAATACTACTTCAGGAATTTCCTAAGCAACGAACTACAAGCAGCGGAATAAGTACTCAGGTACATGGATAACAAAGCAGTAGCATAGTCATCATGATGAAATGAAACAAAACAAAGCACATGTAGCGTGTAAACAGGATAAGCAGGCTGAAGACAAAGTGACTGAAGAAATAGGAATGAGGAAATTGAGAAAGTCTTTAGTCAAAGTCTTCAAACAGTAACGATCAAGTACACTGCAAGTATGCGAGGAAATGAAAGGGTTGAGGAAATAGAACCAGTAGCTTGGTGAAGACAGTGATTTGGTAGACCAGTTCCAACTGCTGTGACAGTTGTACGTCTGGTTAGAGCGGCTAGGTATTTAAACCTGAGGACACACAGTCCTAGACACACAGTCCTCACCGTATTCTCCTTGAGCTAAGGTCACACAGACCTCGCCCAATCACTCGTGGTAAGTCTTCACAGGTGACTTCCAAACCTTCACAGACTTGGTCACTCGGCGATCCACAATTCCTCTTGGATGCTCTAGACCATGACGCCTAACCATCTGGAGGATGCACAGTCCTCAAAGGTAACAAGCGTCGGTTCCACACAGGAACAATTTCTTCAGTGATGCTCAATCACTTTGGGTTTTAGGTGTTGGGTTTGGGTTTTTTCCTCACTTGATGATTTTCGCTCAAAGTCCTCGGAGGATGGGATGCTCTAAATGACAAGTGTCAGTTTCTCTCGGAGCAGCCAACCAGCTAGTGGTTGTAGGGGGTGGCTATTTATAGCCGGGGAGCAGCCCGACATGATAAGACATAAATACCCTTCAATGATATGACCGTTAGGTGGATAGGATATTTTGGACAGCTGGCGCATAGCACATCAACGGTCAGAAATTTGAGCTCTCAAATTCCTCAGGGCTATCATGTTCCTCACTTGTAGGCAATCCGCACTGGCGAATTCCTAACTCCTCAGTCAGAACAAATTCCTCAGAGAATAGAAGAACTTCGTCTCTGTCACTGAAGAACTTGACTGAACTGTATGAGATTTCCAATGGCTTCACTCGAAAGGATTGGTAGGTGTAGGATTTGAGTTGAGCATCACTTGGAAACTTTTCCTTAGTTTTACCTCGACCCCCTTTAACAGTACGGTGTTTCCTATGACTCAAGAAAGGGAAAACAAAACTATGAAAACAAAAGTCTTCACGCTTCATAATCCTCGCATCAATATCAAGTCTTCAAGGTCACACCAATTTCCTCATTTTCAAAGTCTTCAAGAAAACCAAAGTCTTCAACTGGAGACATTCATTTTTAGGGGTCGACTTTCTTCGTAAATATCAAACTCCTCATTGACTTATAGAACCTGTGTACACTCACAAACACATTAGTCCCTTAACCTATAAGTCTTCAATACACCAAAATCACTAAGGGGCACTAGATGCACTTACATGTGCGTAGATGGCGTGGAGAGAAGGGCATCTGCAAATGCTTCTGAGGAAGTCTGTGGAGCTGGAGGGGTTGACACTGGAGGTACAACTGTGGCAGTTGTTGCAGGTGCTGAAGTAGTAGTCCTGGAGTCTCTGACAACTAGCACTGCTGATGACCTTTGTGCCCTTGGCACTCTCTGGAAAGTATCTGTAGTTGGTCTATCCTCCCTGTCCTCAGCATCTTCTTGGAGCTTCTCCACAATGGTCTGTATCTCAGTGACCTTCACATCTAGGTTATGCAATTTTGTCTCAATGATCCTCTCAAGACTTTCCTGATTTTGAGTCAGGGTGGCCAAGCCCTTCTCAATTCTCACTGTAGCCTCAAGCAGATAACTGAGTTGATCTTGCTTGGTCTTGAGTAGCACTATGGAGGCATCTGGAGCACTTGCTGCCTTTGCTGCTTTTGCAGCCTTTGATTTCTCTCTCTTCTCCTGGGCTTCTGCACAAGTAGGATGGGATGCATCCATGAAAACCTCGTTGTCCTCAAAATCTGGCCTCAAGGAAATATGCTCTCTGTCAAGAAGATATGTCCTGGTCCCCATCTTGGAATTGATCAACATTTGAATGTGAGGGACATATCCACAAGATCTCTTCTGATCAGCAACTGTTCTCTTCATAGTTTCCACAATCAGGCTCATCACCTTGAACTTCTCAGGAACATCAAACAAGTGAAGCAAGTTGATGGAGTGACCAAGGACATTCTATGATCTCCTGACTTGGGCAAAAGAGTATGCCTCAATATAGTGTTGATGGTGGTCAAACCAGCAAGCAGATAGTATATTGATCCAAACTTGTGAGTCTCCAAGGCTTCATCAGGAATTGGCTTGTACATATTAGCCATGGAGTTGTGATCCTTCCTAGGCTTAGCATATACATCAATGTCATTTTCTTCCTCCTCTGGGGCATTGATCAGCTTGGCCCATTCTGAGATAGTAGATTGATATCTTGTTCCCTCAGTCATCCATACAATCTTTCCATCAGGGTAGAAGTGAGTAGTGGAATAGAATTGCATGATCATCTCATCGTTCCACTTAGTCAATTTCTGACCAACAAACTTGTCAACACCATTCAATCTAAAGCTCTCATGCACACTTGGGAAGTAGTCTTCATTGTCATCAATGTGTTTCCAGTCAACCCATTTTATATCACAAACAATGGGCTTCTTGTCCAAAAGGACAGTCTCATAGAAATCTTGTTGTTCCTTGGTGTGAAAGCGGTAGTCTACAACAGTTCTTCTTCTGGTGGCATAGGGATCAGTCTGTCTCCAAAGTCTCAGACCTGCATCCTTTCTTAGCTTCATATTCTCTGCCACAGGATGATCATCACTATGATCTGGAATCTTGGGCTTCAGCTTTCTGAGCACTTGTGACTCTTCTTCTTCTTGAGCTTCAGGCACTGGGGCCTTGTTCTTTTCAGCAGCAGGTATATTCCTTGTTGATCTCTTTGGTGCAGTTGTCTTGGGAGCTTGAGCTTGAGCTGAAGGCTTAGGGGCAGACTTGGGCTTAGATGGAGCAGCCCCAGTCCATATGGCATCCCCCATAAGCTTCTGAGTCTTTGCAGGAGGTGCAATAGGCTCTTCCTCCTCCTCTTCTTCTTTAGAATCTCTCATCATAGAAGGTTTGCCAATGACTCTGGCAATGGTCTTTCTGACTCTTTCCTTCCTCTTCTTTCCACCTACAGCCTCTTCCTCTCTTGGTTCAAGAGTGAATTCCATGGTTTCTTGGGTTGAGGCTCTGGCCTTTGACATTGGAGCTCTCTTAGCATGAGCCTTCTTCTGCATTCCAGGCTTGGTTGCAGCAGCAGCAACATACTCTTTCTTGAGCACCTTTTCTTGGAGGTCACCTCCTCCTCAACAACAAAATCTTCATCCTCAGATTCAGATGTTCTCTTCTTCCTGGTCCTGGTAGCTGCCTTAGGCAAATTGCTGGGAGAGCTCCTACTCCCCTCATCATAGCTGCTAGAGGGACTAGTGCCCTCACTAAGGTTAACCTGCTCTTCAGACTTGTTCTGACTATCACTGCCCTCTGACATAGCTGAAACTGACCCTGTGAATAGTTGGGTATAGATAGAGTGGATGAGCATCACAAAGTGCAGCTTATTTTGCAAAATATTGAGTCAAAAACTTAACTTTAGTTTTCTGCAGAAAGCATTTCGGAGCTACCGATTTGACAAACTCGGTGACACCAAAGCATTAACAGAGTCTAAACACACAGTTTTGGTCAGACCGAAACGCAGTTCGGTGACTCCGAGATGCTAGGGTTTCATAGAGAAAGTGATTTCGGTCACACCGATCAGTACACTTCGGTCAGACCGAGTTGTACTTTTGCAATGGCTAGGGCCAATCGGTGTGACTGAGATCCTCAAATCGGTCGGTCCGAGATGGGTTCGGCGGAAACCTAACCCTAAGTTTTTGCATCAAATCTATTCTAAGGAGTTCTTTTGGTGGATAGATCAATCTCATACATGGGAAGAACATGGGCATTATACTTTGTGCAAGAGTCGGAGTTATGGAAAACACAAAGGGTCAAATCCGTACCCTAACTTGGCGACGGACTTGCTATGGCAGAAACGGCGGTGAGGATTCCGTTGACGGCGGCGGAGACCAGCGACAGGAGGTCACTGGCGACGACGGCGACGATCCGGAGACCAGGGCGGCAGTACTGGGGCGCGGGCTCATGTGGTTGAAGTGATTTTCAACCGTACGGGTATGCAGAGTATAAATACCCAGGCGCTGTCGGTGTGACCGAATGGAACTACTCGGTGGCACCGAGATGCTAAACTGCTAGCAGTTGCTGCAACTCGGTGTGACCGAATGGTTCTAATCGGTTGCACCGAGATTGAAAACCTAGATCAATTTAATGAGTTCGGTGAGACCGAGTAGGAGTGAGTTGGTCTGACCGAAAGGCATTAAGAGGTTTTGGAAGTTAAGCCCTTGACGGATCGATGGCTCCGAGTGCTCCTCACCCGGAGGGTCCGAATTCGACTTTGTTCAAACTTTGTGATGTAGCATGAATAGAGTTTGAGATGAGAAAAAGCATAGATAGCTAGAGGGAGTACTTAGGCATTCTTGTCCATCCATTTGGCAAAAAGAAAAACCAAACAATCAAAGCAACAAATGGATGTCCTCGAATGGAGAAAATTATGCAACCAACATGCTCACACAATAAGATGGCAAATAAAACATGTGGCTAAGCATGCACAAACATTCTAGCATCTATCAAGCAATTGGTGATGACTAGGTCATCTATATATGAGTATATTGACTTAGGAGTCAAATGAGAACATTTGATCATAGGTCATACTCATCGTTTAAGCACAAGTGGGGTTACCACTTCTACATAAAGCATTGTTATATTCACATCATTAGAGTTGCTTTAGCTCAATTCTTAGAGCAAAGCTCCCCCTAGATGTGATATCCCCCCCCCCCTTAGAGGGATGAACTAACCTTGGGTTTAGTCGATGATGACTTCATGTAGGTGTTGAAGATGTGGATGCTTAATGTTGATGTAGATCATTTGGAGCAATCCATTGGAGTGAGTTACACTTTCAATACCTACATGGGTTAGTCCCACAAGGAGCACACAAGGATATCCATAGACATAGAGTGAAACACACATATGATGATGTCCATGAAAGCATTAGGTTACCTTGTCCCTTGTCTTACCAACAAGAGGGTTTGTGACTCCTTGAACTAGTGCAAGATATGGAAGTTGATTGCACCTGTCCTTGCCAAAATGAATATGAGTGATGTATGTTGGCGGAGTCACCCTCAAGTACTCTCTAGTTCTTCTTCTTTGGGATCCACATCAACTTGATGGGAATCTTTGGAGTTGTAGTCGTACTTGATGTAGTCTTGGGAACCCACTTGACCATGGCCTTAGGAGCTTCTTCAAATGAATCAATCTCTTCTTGAAGCTTGTCCTTGCCTTTTAGCTTGTGGTCTTGTGGTGGAAGATCATCTGGAGCTTGTGTTCCCTTGAAAGAAGTGGGGTCATACTTCTCTTGTTGAGGAACAAACTTCGTCTTGGGATATTGATCTTCTTCCCACTCAACTCCATTGGCATTGAACTTCCGTTCAAAACCAACACCTTGATTCTTCCGGTGCCTTCCTTGCTTGCGCACAATGTCCTCAAATTGCTTACTTCCGGCAAGGCTCTTGTAAACACCTTTCTCTATAATTCCCTTCAATAAACTATTTTCTTGCTCAAGTGTAACTTGGCTAAGAGAATCATTAGTGGAATCAAGAGAACTACTAGAAGCAACAATATTGGATTTAACATGATTATTGTTACTACTAGAAGAAGAATCTTTCTTGCTCTTGTTGCTAGATTTTACTTGTGGCATATAAGTAGACAAGAGTAAACACTTGGCAATGTAAGAAGAACTCTTCTTTCTAAGATCATCATTGATTTCTTTTAGGAACCCATGCTCTTGCTCTAAATTTAGCTTCTCGAAGCGTAGCTTCTCATGAGTTCTTAGAAGATCTCGATGATCCTCTAGAGTTGTTTCATGAGCTAACTTAAGAGTGTTTAGTTCTTTAGTTAGACGCTCAATCTCCTTCTTATCATTGTCATTCGTTTCATCTTGATTAGCATGATTAATAGCAATTTCATCATAGTTTTCACCACTAGTGTTGTCAACAAGTAAATCATCATCACCTAGCAAATCATCTTCATCACTATTGAAATCAACATACTCGGCGTATGATACCTTAGGGCCTTTAGCCATGAATCATCTTCCAATTCCTTCATTTGGTGAGTCAAATATGTAGTAGGAGTTGGATGACACAAGTGCAAGACCGGCAACACCTGACAAGTCAAATATTCGGAGTCGGAGTGATAACTTCTCTCGGAGTAGTTGTCGGAGTCGGAACCGGATACCCATTCACCAATGTGAGCTTGATGCCTTCATCTTGTGTAGCTCTTTGATGACTTGTCCTTCCTTTCCGAATCCTTACTTCTACGAGAGGGTCTTCGTTCATAACGATCATCTCTACTCCTTCTCTCTCTTGGTGGTGATTCATCTCTTTTACTTCTCCTATTGGGTGAATCTTCTCTTTTCTTGTAGGGAGCCGTACACTCATTGGAGTAGTGTCCGGGTCTTCCACAATTGTAGCAATTGCGATCACGACTAGAAGATCTTTTGTCATTGTAGGACCTTGACTTGGAACTTCTCTCTTTGCTTCTATTCTTGTAGAATTTGTTGAAGTTCTTCATCATTAAGCTCAATTCTTCATTGAAGACTTGTTTCTCACTTGATGTTGTAGGAGCATCACATGAAGCTTTATAAGCACCACTAGACTTGTTGTGGAGCTCTTCCTTATCCTTGAGTGACATCTCATGAGCAACAATTCTACCAATGACTTCCGTTGGCTTGAGATCTTTGTAGTTGGGCATCATTTGGATCAAGGTGCACACGATATCATATTTTCCATCCAAGGCTCTTAGGATCTTCTTGATGATGAATTTGTCGGTCATCTCTTCGCTTCCTAAGCTAGCAATCTCATTTGTGATGAGAGTAAGCCTAGAGTACATTTCGGCGACTCCTTCACCATCCTTCATTTTGAACTTGTCAAGATGACTTTGAAGCACATCCAATTTGGATTCCTTGGCGGACTCGGTACCTTCTTGCATATCAACCAAAGTATCCCAAATTTCCTTTGCATTCTCAAGGCAACTGATTTTGTTGAATTCTTTGGGGCACAATCCGTTGAAGAGAATATCGCAAGCTTGAGCATTGTATTGCAACATCTTCAATTCTTCCGCGGATGCTTCACGATCTGGTTCTCTTCCATCCTCGAAGTATTCACCTTGCAAGCCAATTCACACAATAGCCCAAAC
This sequence comes from Thinopyrum elongatum, assembly GCA_011799875.1. NCBI lineage: Eukaryota > Viridiplantae > Streptophyta > Magnoliopsida > Poales > Poaceae > Thinopyrum > Thinopyrum elongatum. The sequence continues at coordinate 385,100,308 of CM022300.1, forward strand.
GACGGGGTTATGACCAAAAATATGCATTTTCATCTTATGCTTCCAACTAGCAAAATTAGTACCATCAAAGTAAGGACCTCTACGGTGGTAATTTCCCTCGCTAGACGCCATACTCTCCTAGGTTGTGAAACCAAGGCTATGATCACTAATGCTATGGAAATCAAGGCAAATGGAGACCAAAGCTCTGATACCACTTGTAGGATCGAAAGTAGGTCTAGAGGGGAGGGGGTGATTAGACTACTTGACCAAATAAAAATCTAACCTTTTCCCAATTTTAATTGTTGGCAGATTTTAGCAACTAGTACAAGTCAAGCAATCAACCTACACATGCAATTCTAAGAGTGTAGCAGCGGAAAGTAAAACATTGCATATGAAGGTAAATGGAAGGGTTTGGAGAAGACAAACACAATGTAGACACGGAGATTTTTGGCGTGGTTCCGATAGGTGGTGCTATCGTACATCCACGTTGATGGAGACTTCAACCCACGAAGGGTAACGGTTGCGCGAGTTCACGGAGGGCTCCACCCATGAAGGGTCCACGAAGAAGCAACCTTGTCTATCCCACCATGGCCATCGCCCACGAAGGACTTGCCTCACTCGGGTAGATCTTCACGAAGTAGGCGATCTCCTTGCCCTTACAAACTTCTTGGTTCAACTCCACAATCTTGTCGGAGGCTCCCGAGCCACACCTAACCAATCTAGGAGACACCACTCTCCAAAAGGTAATAAATGGTGTGTTGATGATGAATTCCTTGCTCTTGTGCTTCAAATGATAGTCTCCCCAACACTCAACTCTCTCTCGCAGATTTGGCTATGGTGGAAAGATGATTTGAGTGGAAAGCAACTTGGGGAAGGCCAGAGATCAAGATTCTAGTGGTAGGATTGGAATATCTTGGTCTCAACACATGAGTAGGTGGTTCTCTCTCAGAAAATGAGTAGTGGAAGTGTAGGCACGTTCTGATGGCTCTCTCACAAATGGAGAAGGGGGTGGAGGGGTATATATAGCCTCCACACAAAATCCAACCATTACACACATTTGACCCAACTCGGTCAGACTGAATAGAAGAACTCGGTGAGACCGATTCAGTTCAAAATGTGAACGTTAGGAATCTCGATGGGACCGACGTGCTAGGGCTAGGGCAAAACCTCATCTCTATGAGACCAAATGCTTGAACTCGGTGAGACCGATTTCAGTAAAGAGCAAACAGAGAGTTGGTCAAGCAAACTCGGTGGGACCGATTGCACATTTCGGTGAGACCGAAATAATTGCAACAGGCAACAGAGAGTTTGCAAGGCCATCTCGGTGAGATCGAGATCCGTATCGGTGTGACCGAATTGTCTAGGGTTTCTGGCAGTGGCTATGTCAACTGAACTCAGTGGCGCCGGGTAGATCAAATCGGTGGGGCCGAGTTGGACTTTGAGTTTTGGACATATTTGGAATGAGAGAGTGGCTGAGGGTTTTGGAGCAATATCACTAAGCACTTTGAGCAAGTAGACCATTAAGCAACACCTCATCCCCTTTTAATAGTATTGGCTTTCCTATGGACTCAATGTGATCTTGGATCACTAAAATAGAAATGAAGAGTCTTGAGCTTTTGCCAATATGTGTCCTTAGCATTTTGAGGGGTCCACATCTCTAGTCCATGCCATGCCAATCATTGAACTTTCTGAAATTTTTAACTTGAATGGATATTAGTTCAATGAGCTATATGTTGTTATGAATTACCAAAACCACCCGGGGATTAGTTGCACTTTCATGATTCATCATGGAGTTGCACCTAATCAATGCTCCACAGCTTGAGAATGATTGTGTTGGTTAGTTTCTCATGATTTCCCTAGGGATTGCACCTAATTTGTGCTACATGTGTGTTTAGTTCCCAGATTGTGGATTGGAGATTGTCTCAAATTCCAGTCTATGGTTGGCATCCTCTTGTTTCAAGTCATAATGCCCAAGTTACGTTGGCTGATCATAGCTAGTTACTCTAATGTTTTTCAATCATGTGATGTGAACATAGTGCCACTCCTCGAGCACCTATTACCACAATCGGTACCCATCATCTTGCATCAGCAACGGTTTACACAGTTGTATTTGTTTGTGTTATTTCTTGTAATCCAATCTTAAGATATGCACCCTATAGTTTATAGATACGGAGCTTCCTTGTAGGTATTTGGGTCAGTAGAACCCAATGAAACAAGGAAATCCTTCACTAACCTAGAACTAGTCAGTATTGATTTATAGAAGATAAACCCACTACCATGGATATGACCCCATCAAAAAAATTATATCTATGTCTATGATAGTTTAGGTTTGTCCCTTTTATACTTATTTTCTTAGTCCGTAAGTCCAAAGCCTAAAACCCAAAAAATCCAAGCCCTTTTAGTGTCAAAATTAGGTTGTTTTGCATTCCTCTTTATTGTTCATGTTTGGTGTTTGCACCGGATATTTTCATAGTAGTTGTTGCTCTTCTTTTAGTTTGTGGTGTTAGACCTTGTTGTTGTTTGAGAAAAGTAAAAATATTAAAGAAGGGTTTTTATCATTTATGCCACTAGTTCTGTCCCACTACTCAGTTTTGCCATTAGAAATTACAGCTGCTCAGAAATGCCATCGTTCCATGAGATGCTTGCTCAAAAACGACATTAGACACCTTAAAAACGCCATCGTTCCATTAGATGTTTGCTCAAAAATGCAATTAGACATCGTTACCGTCAGTTCAAACCTGTTGACCATGTTATATGACTAAAATATCCATTGACCCACATGTCAGCTCTCTATATCACAATGATAAGTGTTGGCCCCACTTGTTAGAAGCAAGCCAATGAATAAGTTTCGAGGAAAATAAGAATGTTGTTGGGGATCAAGTGGGACCCACACTATTTCATAGTGAGATAGAGGGAAATGTGACATGTGGATCCATGTGTATTTTTGGTCATATAACATAGTATATGGGCTTTGAGCTGGCAGTAATGGTGTCTAGTGGCATTTTTTAGCTTGCGCCTAACAAAGCGATGGCATTTATGAGCAGTTGAAACTCCTAGTAGCAAAACTTAGTAGTGGGACACAACTAGTGGCATAAATTATAAAAATCCAACTAAAGATAAACAAACACGATGAAAATGTGTGGAAAGGTTTGCAATCCCTTTCGGTTTGGTGAAATGTTTTGAGAAGTGTAATTGCAAGTATTGCAGATCAAACTAGATGTAGATATCTATGCTTTATAATGACTCAGATCAATCGGATTTCAGTACTAGCCACTCCCTATTATACCCCACCAAGTCCACAAAAATCCATCAACACTTCAATTTCTATTCGCTAGTTCAGTATTTTATACTGTCACATACCGGCTGTGGATCATTAGAATTTTGGTAAGTGAGACCTAAAATAAGGGAAACTCCATAAATATATATACTTTAGTTTAGTATATGTTTTTTCATGCATTAGCGTGGAAGGTTTCAACTGAAGAGCATGTGGTTATAATCATGTGAAAGATAATGTTGTGATAACAAGTTAAACACGTCCAAAACATATCTATACCTTTTGAAGTTTATATGCATATGTGTTATCATTTTATGCATTATTTTATAATATGCACAACCTACTAATTCATATTTTTATGTTGGCCATTTCCAAAACCTTTCCAAACTTAGAAAAATATGGAAAAAGTCATGCATGTACTTAGTTCCCTAATCACAAAGGCATAGAAAAAGGGAGGAGATGGGTGGCCAACATTCTGAAGCTTCCCTTTGGAGGAGGGTACCTTGGCACCTACATTAAAAAACCCACCATATTTATTGAAAAAGATTTAGGATTTACATATTTCCATAAATTATTAAAACAACACGGGAGGTCAGGTTTCAATATCCAAAAGAGCCCTCCCCAGAAGTCTACATCCAATCTAGGGTGGGTGCACTACTAGGGAAAAGCTTATACATGGAGGCTTATCAGTAGCGCGTGTTAAAATGAGGCGCTACTGCTACTTAGCAGTAGCGCGGTATCACTAAGAGCGCTACTGACAATTAGGTAGCAGTAGCGCGGCTCCAGCAAAACGCGCTACTAATATAATTGCCACACTGTTGCCCTGCAGGCTGGGTGTAGTAGTACCGACCTTCTAGCAGACGCGCTACTGCTACGTTAATAGTAGTAGCGTGTTTTTAGGGGAGGGCACTACTGCTAAGTTTGTTTCTAACCAGCTCTATAGCTAATGTAGCAGTAGCGCGGTCTGAGGACCAGCGCTATAGCTATCAAACTTAGCTGTAGCGCTTGTTGGGTGCCCCCCTACTGCTAAGTTTGACTTAGCCCTGCGCGTGCCTCCTTCCCTCAATTCCCCATTCTCTTCTCGTCCGCTCCTGCCGCCGTCTCCTGCATCCCTCGCCGCCGCTGCCTCCCTCGCCGTCTCCTTCCGACATCGACACTCCCGGAGCCACCAGAGCCGCGCGCCGTCGATGCCACCGGAGCCGCCCCTGACGCCACCGGAGCTGCGCGGCCTCAACGCCACGGGAGCCGCCCTCGCCACCAACGGAGCCACCCTCGACGCCCCTCTCTCCCTCGCCACCACTGCCTCCCTCGCCATCACCGGAGACGCCCTCGCCGCCTCCCCGAGTATCCTCTATAAGCCCCCACCCCTCCTCTCTCTCATGGACTAGGGATTTGACAGAGAACTAGCTAGCTAGGTTAACTAGTTTAATTAGGTTAATTATCTAGGTTAACTAGCTAGGTTAACTAGGTTGGCTAGGTTAGAGCAAAAATTTAGTTTAGAGCAAAAATTTAGTTAGGGCGGTAGGGTTTAACTAGGGCAGTAGGGTTTAGAGCAAAAATTTAGTTAGAGCAGTAGGGTTTAATTATGTTTTTTGTTTTCATAGATGATTTTTTAAAAGAACAAAATGAAGAAAATGTTGCAGCACTGCTGCTAGTAGTATATAGTGGTACTAGTAGATGTTAATTAGGTTAGGGCGGTAGTGGTAGTAGTAGATGTTAATTAGATGTTTTTTAGTTAGGGCAGTAGGGTTTTACTAGATTAATTAGGTTAGTAATGCTGCTAGTAGTAGTGGTATAGTAGGTTAATTAGGTGAAGTTAAATGAATGACCTAAATGAATGAAATTAGTAGTTACCTGAATTTTTTTCATTTCATCATTATAGAGCACTAAAGTTAACTGAATTTTGTTCTATTAGTACTTAACTGAATTTTCTTCTACACTTAGTTTTTGAATTAGATGTTAATTAGGGCAGTAGGGTTTAGTTTAGAGAAAAAAATTCAATATAAAAATATAAATTTCTATTAGTGCTGAAAGTCCAGTAGGTTCTTAATTTTTACTGATTTTTTATTATGACAGAAATTTAGGACATAATTTGAATTGAGTTCTAGGGTTCATAATTTGAAATTTAGGACAGAAATTGAGTTCTAGGGTTCATACTTTTTATTAGGACATATTTTTTATTAGTTGCTCATGTACAGGTTCTTAAGTGGTCCTGTTATATGCAACATTGAAGTGGTTCGATTGTGCCCAAATGGCCTTTTGTTGTTTGCAGGGAATGATTCCGAGTGGCCTATGTTTTGCCGAAATGTTGATTCATTTCCGTTCCGGTAAATTTCAGTTGCTCGATTTGTCCACTTTGTAGCAAAGGTCATGCCGAAATTTTCCGTGAATTTCGGCATGACTTGTGCTACAAACTAGGACATATCGAGTGCCCGGGATTTGCCGCAACGGGAATGAATCAACATTCCTGCAAAACATAGGCCTTTTTTATGTCATTATTCATTTTATTAGGTCTAGAATTAATTGAGTAGATTTAATCGTAGGAAACATAGCTAGCAACGATGAAGGACAGGGTTCTGGTGATTGCAACGTCTACGAGGCGGCAGACGTCTATTTGAACTATCTCGAGGAGCAACAGTTGTTGCATTGCCCACCTGTCACATCTGAGTCCAAGACCGGCGCTGAGACCGACACCGGCACCGAGACCGGAACCGAGACTGGCGAATTAGATGGTATAGAACCGAAACCTAAGAGGATACGACGCCCAAACCAGCTCAACACTACTAGACTGGTGGTCACGGAGGTGGACCCCAGCAATTTCGAGCCAAAAGAGCCTGCGAAAGCGCACATGTGCTACGGCAATCAAATAGGCTGCATCCTACGGGGAACCGCCACCATCAACGATGAGAAATTAAAGAAGATACCAAATATGGAGCACTCCCTCCTAACGAAGCTGCACCAGGGATTCTTGTTCCCAGGCCGGGATGAAATCAAATATACTCGACCGTGGCAGGACCCGGCAATGAAGAAGATAAATAGATGCGCCATGGGCAAGTTTAGCAGCGCGTTGTCCGCCTGGAAAGTAAGGGTGAAACATTGGATCATCGTCAAAGAGGAACCCTACTCCGAGATTGTAAAGGATAATCTGACAATTACGGAAGAGCAGTTCAAAATATTCAAGAAGGCTTGCATTGCCGAAGCTGCCAAAGAAAAGTCGGAGTACATGAAGGGGCTTCAAGAGAGGGACATGGGGTGCCAGCACCTCGGAAGCCGTGGTTATGCGGGGAAGAGGCCCATATGGGCCAAGGAGGACGCAGAACGCGAAAGTCTGGGGATCCCAGACCCCTTGGCGGAGTTCACCGTCCTGCAGGAGCGTGACATCATCAGGGCCCGGTACCGTTGGGACCCAGTCAAGAAGGTTTTCGATACAGACGCGGTCACGAAGGAGTTCATGAGACTACTGGTAATTATTAATTTACCCCCTAATTTTAGCTTCTGATCAATTCGACTGCACGTTTAGTCACATTTGTAAACGATCCATGTTCCTTTTGAAGAAAGAGCAGCACAGGATTGCGGCCGAAAGCGACTCGCCGTCTGAGGTGTTGGCGAGGACCAAGTGGGACACCCCATTCAACCGGGCCTTGAACATATTGAAAGGACTCCCGGTGGACACTTGACCATCGTATGGATGCATGCATGGCATCGGAGACGGCGCCACGTGGAAGAAGTACTACCGTGAGAACGCCGAGGAGAGAAAGCAAAGATGGAGGTTAAACGAAGAAAACATCGACAAGAAGGTTGAGATTGCGGTTGATAAGAAAGCAGCTGAGACCAAAGAAGAGACAGTCAAAGATTCGTATAGTGTCTTGATTCCGGCTATCGTCAATTGGACCAAGCAAAATCCAGATAAAGAGGCAGCGGACTTTCCCCTTTCCAACTTATTCGGGAGCAGCTCGTTTAGCGTTGCACCAGCACCTGCTCACGCAATCGCACCTGCTCCTGCACCTGCTCCCGCACCTGCTCCCGCACCTGCTCGCGCACCTGCTCATAGCAGCCCGTCCTCCGTCTCTGGCGTGCTCGGCGGGGCTTCATCTTTGGCTGAGCTCGACGCCCTCACGGTACCTGTCACACCGGCCCTCTTCAATATATGTATAATCTCCCATTTTCGTTGCCTTTCGGATGTCTCACGTCGCAGACATGTCTTTGCAGGACGATGTAACCCCGTGCACCATACTGTACACCATCAGCGGCCAGAAGGTGGACGTGGGAAAGGCGACGATAGTGAAGCCGAAGGAACAATTGTTCCACTACTGGCCGATCCCCCCTGACGCCTTCAAGGTTTCCATGGCCAGTGTCAAACCGGGCCACGAGAATTTGGCTCCTCCGGTAGCACTAGGGGGAGATGACTACGAGACCCCGCGGTAGCTTGGCAATTGCAAGAGTTGGGTCCTGTTGTGGCTGAAGAGTCTGCTTCGTCTGGAGGCGGCCGGGAGCACACCCACGACCAAGCAGCCTCAGCAAGGTATGAACACCAACACCCCACCTACCCAATTAGCGTCACCTGTCGTGCCGGATGATAGCGAACGGCGTGAGGAAGAGGCTCCATTAGTGGCTGATGACGTCGCCGCCGTTGAAGAAGCAATGCATGATGCCATTGATGAGGATGATGACCCTCTACAGTATCTCAATACCAGTGCCTATGATGATGGAGGATTGATGGCTCAGCAATATGAGTACTCAGGGTTTGAGCATGATGAGTTGGTGCCTGAATTACTGGAGGATGAACGTATGATAGGCTCACTTCCAGTAGCAAAGAAGCATAGGAGTAGACTGAAGAAAGGCAAAGCTACTTCTATGAGCCAGCCGCCTCCGCAGCCTCGGGTTGAAGACCGTATACCTATCATAGGTGCAGTGAAATACCATATCCCCGGTGATCCGATCCTACCTAAGGCAGCGGTAGAGGCCATATACGACGATCTAAGGAGACTTTATGACAATATGCTGCGGAGAGAGAAAAGCCTGATCGCCTCGAAAAATCTAGGATACCCGCTCTACGTGGTTAACGTGCCGCAACAAAGGTTGTACGTTGACACATTCCCCGCGGAAAAGTTCTTCCTTCGATTCGATTACATCTTTGACATGTTTCACTTGAAAAAGCTGGATTTTACGTTTGTCTGCCTTTTTGTCTTGTACATGAACTACATAATCAGGATTGAGCAAATACCTTATATCTTTGTCGATGACCCGTACTTCATGCACGAGGGCTTCTTGGCAGTCTGCCAAGAGCACCGTGAATACGCGAGGAATTACATCGCCGATTTCATGGTCGGCAATAAGGACAAGGAGACGATTCTCCTGCCTTATCATCCCATGTAAGTCATCCACAGATATCCTTCCTTCGATTTCAATCATTCATTTACACGCGTGGAGGCTAATTTGAGGTGTACTTATTTTGCGCAACGACGGGCGCGCCGTCCTCATCATCCTTTACCCCCGATTCTCCCACGCTATTTACTTGGACTCGTCGAAGAACAAGAAGAAAAAGGATTACACCATGTGTCTCGATAGTGCTATCTTAAGCAACGGCCACCGGGGTGGAGAGATCACGGTCAAGAAGACAAGGAACCGCGCGCCCTGCTTCGGCCATAAGACTGACTTCTGCTGCATCCAGCAACCGAGAGGTACTCTCAGTGATGGATTCTATGTCCTCCACCACATGCTGGAGTACAGACGGGATCACCAGAACCTTCGCATGTCACCTAGATCCGGCGATGCCGATATTCTGCAATGGGTAAAGAATCTAGGAAATGTCCTGGATCATCGACTCCGAGCTGAGTTCTATCACATCCAGCGTGAACTTACTCAAATCATCATGAAGGAGGTCCTCGAAAAAACAGGGATGTTCTACGAAGAAGGGCAAATGTCGCGGGGAGACGTCCGAACACGCGTAGCCGCTCAGCGTCTTGACCTGAAGCCTTTCACTTCGCTCGGGGACTTCCTCCCTGATTTGGATGGTTGGCACGACATGTTGGAGTGATTGACGATGACAATGTGCCCATTTAGTCACTACTTTCTCTATGACGAAACTTTGAATTTATGCACGATGAAACTTTGTGATGTAATTAAACCGTCCTCCTCAACTAGCGTAGATCACTCTAGTTAGGGCAGTTTGGGTATGATGAACTTTGTTATTCATGTTTATGATATGTTGCTTCTATTTTTACTAGCTCTGTCTCTTTCTGTTGCTCAACTATATATTATGTTGCATATTATCGAATCATGTGACGATGCAGGTACATAGATCATCGATGGCGAAGAAGTGCTACGCCGTGTACGTAGGGAAGGTTCCAGGAGTATACGACGAGTGGCCTGAGTGTCAGGCCCAGGTGTACCAGTTTCCGAGCGAGAGCCAGAGAGAGTTCGATAGCAGAGCCGAAGAGGAAAAAGTTAGTTTAGGTTCTCGCTAGTGCGAGAGAGGGATCCGAACCGGCGCCTCAAGAAGTACTACATTATGTATGATGAGACATGTCAGTTAACTTGTATTGCTATATCGTGATTATGATGTGACGACATGATATGTGTTGGATGATATGATGAGACTATTATGTGTATGATATGATGAGCATATTGCATGCTTATGATATGATTAGAATATTGTATAAAACCTGTACAAAAACATCGCAAATACATAGCAAAAAAATATATGTGAAAAATATAGTAGTAGCGCTCTTTAGCAGGAAGCAGCAGCGCCGTAAACAAGCGCTACAGCTAATTAGCAGCAGCGCTGGACAGGAAAATACTACTGCTAAGCCACTTAGCAGTAGCGCTGGTCTGGACAGCACTACTGTTAAGTAGGTATAGCAGTAGTGCGGGACAAACAACGCTACTGCTACAAGTTAGCCGTAGTTCCTTACTAGTAGCGCATGTGCCCGCGCTACTGTAGGCATTTGACCCGCGCTACTGCTAGGCTTTTCCCTAGTAGTGGTGGGGGGGGGGGGTCTCATCCTGCACCAAAAATAGCCACGAAGATCATTGGGGAACACCTCTCCTTACGAGTGGAGAGGGCTAAGTAAGGAGGAAAGTGTCCCTTCCCCCATGCTTGATGCTTGAATGCCATTGATTCCCCACCAATCAGAGCGAGAGCATTAGTGAGTTGTGTGACTCCACCAATCGTGAGGTCGATATGATTCCCCACATGATCAGAGAGACGAGTGATCCAGCAAATGAATTGAGAGGGGATTATTGAATTGCTAACAATTCTCCAAGCCTTCTTTGCAATATGTGGAAATGTAAAAAACCATACCTAGTTGCGCTCAACAATGGGAAGAGGAGATCAAAGAAACAATCATAGGGTACATGAGTGTCATTACACATAGATCATGTGTGCAGAATAATTTTCATGGGGGCATGCATTTTTTCTTTCCCATTTTGGTGCACCTAGGGGTATGCAATTGTCAAGCCATATATTTCCATTGACCTTTGGAATACCACAAACAAGTTAATAAACTTAATAGTTGCACATGAGCATTCAAATTTCCATTTGCCTTCTCATCTGGTTTTGTCTTGGTGTTATTATTTCGTAGACCAAAAGGAGTCGAGGCATCTTCCACTTTTGGCCTTCTTTCCAAATTCTCTAGAATCCCCCACTTTGGCGTCAAATTAAGGGAAGAAGTGGGGAGGGGCGTCTGGACCTTCCACCATGTCATGAAGACATGTGGGGACCACCTCATTCCTCTCACCTCCCCACTCTCGACACTATCTCTCATCTATCCATTACATTGCCAAACCCTTCCCTCTCAAGCCACCGATGCCACCCAAACCCTCCTCTCCCCAACTGCGTCAACGCCGCCACCACCGATGGACTGTAGGATGACGAAGGAGGAGCTAATGCGCAATCGTGGTGCGAGGCTTCTTGGTGCAATGGACACTGATGTTCCATCCATCCACCATGTCCCAGACTTCATCCATGAGGCGAGATCTCCGCCATGCTCCTGGAACTGCCGATTGGCATCATGTCATGTCCCATCGCCGCCAAGCACACCATCTCCCTGCCTCCACCCCGCGGCACCTGGATCTCTCCTGCGATAGATTTAGCTCATCCATATCGTCTCTTGAGACACCATTTTTGTTGGCAGATTGAGATTGCATGGTGTCCGACTCCCGGAGTGTCTTCTCCATCGACGGATCAAGCTCACATGACAGGTTCGTCTTGCATGGTGTCATCTTTGGTGGCACATCGAATTCCCGTGATGGATCAAGCTCGAGCATCCTGCCGCCTTCCTCTGGCCGCATGAGTTGGATGGTGTGGACTGGGACGCTCTTGAGCTTTCCTTCGAGAACAACAAGAGGCGATTCACCACTCCATGACCTCGGTGTAGTCTTGATACCTCCTTTTAGTGATCCGGTAATGGAACAGAAAAGTGTATCCCACACCTATTTCCCTAGAGGTGACCCTGGGTTATCGAATCCACGAGAGGAAGATTCCCTTGAAGCGATGGTCTCTAGCAAGCTTATATTAAAGGGTCAATTCCATCTTTTGACCGGATCAATCAAGCAAACAATGATTCAAACACTACAAAGAGGTGCAGGTATGAGGTCTTAATGCTTACAACCATGTATTTGTGTTGGGACCAGATATGATCTTAGTTTGTGCGCTGGAAGTCACCCATCGAGATGTGCTTGTTACGAACCGAAGTGGAGGATGTGTCCAAATAACATCCTGACCGGCACGAGTCCTGCATCAAGAATCATTGTCCTACCGCAGGCCCTATCCGTCGTGAGGGGTTTTCTCGATAATTAAGATAATGAAATTAGACAAGAGCTTTGGGCGTTTAATGACTACACCTCATGTATCCTCAAGGATAGGATCCGTGTTACCCAACTAAACCTTAATGTCACCAGTGTTCTGTATAACATTTCACGGTCTCCTTACTCCTAGCCACACCGTGGCTCAATCTCCATAATCCTGGGTATCTACAAGGATGAAGATCGCGGAGAAGACAAGAGACATCTACGGAACAATTTTATTTCATACATACGGGATGTTAATTCAAAGCCCTTCCATTGATCCCCACGAAAAATACAGAGGGTTGCAAGGCTTATGGCTCAACCCATACCTTACCAAACTCCTCTCACATGGAGATTAGATCGCGAGAAAAAAACATTAAAGAACACATCCTGAAAATTGATTGATTGCAAATATGTCTTACAATGGATGACTTGTGCGATGCACGATTACAAGTATGAACTAGATGAGGAAGCACTATGATGGTGATGGTGGCTATGGAGATGGAAATGGCGGCGGCTAGGGTTTGTGGATGAAGAAGATGATGATGTTCTGGCTTTTGTCGACGCTCCCCCATTGACATTTCGATGGGGTCCCCTTTATAAAAGTTGTTCAGGTGGATGATCTGCCTCGGTTTCCATGCCATACGGGCGCTCATACGGGGCACACGCACCCGTATGGAACGTCGTCTTTTTTGCTGTTTTTGCAGAAACGCCTCCTGTTGATTCCTTCTTTCCCCATTTTCCTTCCTTTCCATTTCCACACGTGAGTTTATTCCCTTTTTAGCCCATTTTCCGTGGAAACACATCAAAGAGAGGATTTGTGGAATCCTTTGCATTCATTAGTCATTAGTAGTAATATCGAAGCGAATATCTCTTTTTAAATGAAATATTTCGATTTAAACTAAGGTAGATGAGTGTAAAAATATCACTCATCAAATCTGATGCCCACCGCGGCCACAACATCAACACAAGGCTGACGCAACAGTGCCTTGAGACTTCCAAACGTTACGTTGCCCGAGCCTAAGCCACTGCAACTAAACCCCGTTGCCACCTGGATGACGAGATGACTAGAGCTGGTCTTCCTCCTCCGACAATGATGTCGACGGGCGCCCAAGTTTCTTTGCCATCCACCTTAATTTCTTTCGTCTGTTTAACACCCATTAAACTAGGTTTGCATGTTCTAGTTAACTAGATACTTCTATGTTAAAGTACTACGAAACTTTGAATGTTGCATGTATAATTAGTAATGTTGTATGTTAAGGCTATGTTGTATGTAAATTTAATTATCTATGTTTGTGCTTACATTTGGATGCTTTTGGATAATTTCCAAATTTAGCAAAAAATTTGATTTGGAAAAAGGCGATGGACATTTGGTGCATCTGAATTGATACCACCATATTTAATGGTTCCAAACTCTTGATAATTAACCTGGAAACTAAAGCCGCTCACCACACGTGTTATGCACTTGGACCCTAGCAGATAATAGCATCTTGAATTGGACCTCTCAAACCATCTTCATATGTATAGGGCCCAAACAAAAAACTTCTCCAACAGAGACCCCAAATCTCCACCATTTGTTCGGATTGTCTGCAACCTCTTGAACCGAAACCATTTGTGGGGGAGGAAATAAGGGTGTCCCAACATGTCAGACAGTCCGCCACGTCAACATGGTTCACCCAGACCATGTTTTCTTTCTCTCTATCAATGATATGCATGTGTTTAAATAATTTAGGGATAAATTAGAGAATGCCTATTGTGTATCTAGACAAATGGGGGTTTATAACGGATACACCAGACACGATCAACGCGTTTGTGGACAAATGGGTGACAATAAAATATTTGATGTTTGCGAGAGAGACGCTCTAAGATACATGCCAAATGTTCCCGGTTCCACCACAAATACAAAATAAAGGCATCTCCAACGCTGCTTCTTAAATTGGACACACTAAACGTCCGTGCACCCGGATATAGGAGAAGGACACCCAATCTTGTGCACCAAAGGTTCACCCTTATTTTTTTGTTATGTCCGTCGCATTCCCGGTCCCATCGCTTTTATATTACTAAACCTTGTTCCTATTGCCGTTGTTGGCTTCATTAATTTAAAGCCGGGCGCTGCTTGTGCCTGTTTCTAATTTTTTTTAATCAAAAATTTGGCTATGACATTTTACCCAAACACTTGGCGGACGTGATGTCCGCCATGGAGGGCATCTGCAGGGGCAGACGGTTCCTAGGCAGCAGACGTACAAGGGGTGGAACGACAGCAGACTCCAAGACGGACATGCGCTTGGGTGGGGCGGCCGAGGTCCAGCAAGGCCTGGTAGAAGCGGTACATCGACAACATCGGTTTCGGAGGAAGCAGATACAAAGCATGAGTGGGAGGAGGACTGAGAAAGACACGGCTTCGGATGGGGTTTTGGATGGGCCAGGAATATCGGAGTCCTGCGTGGCCGAGGTTCGTATGCTTGCAAACCTCTCCTCTGTTTGGCTGCCGCTTTCTAAGAATTCAGATGCCCAGACATGTCCACCGACGTTTACGGCACAACGTTGGACGGCAAAAAAGTACGGACACCGTGACCCAAATATTTAGGGTTTTTTATCATTTATGTCACGGGTTGTGTCTCACTACTCAGTTTTGCCACTAGGAATTTCAACTGCTCAAAAATGACATCGCTTCATTAGGCGCATGCTCAAAAATGCCACTCGACACCATGATTGTCAGCTCAAATCTCGTTTGGCATGTCATAATGACCAAAATACCTATAGACCAACATGTCAGCTCTCCCTCTATCTCACTACAATAAAGTGTGGGTCCCACTTGATCCCAACAGCATTCTTATTTTCTCTAAAATTATTCGCTTGCTTACACCTAACAAGTGGGGTCCACACTTATCATTGTGAGATAGAGAGAGTTGACATGTGGGTATAGGGGTATTTTTGTCATATAACATGGTCAACGAGTTTGACCTAATAATAATGATGTCTAATGGCATTTCTGAGCAAACATCTAATGGAACGATAGCATTTTTGAGATATCTAATGGCATTTTTGAGAAAACATCTCACGGAACGATGGCATTTTTGAGCAGTCGTAATTTCTAATGGCAAAACTTAGTGAGACACAACTAATGGCATAAATGATAAAAACCCAATATTTAGGGGCAGGAGTATAACAATGGAGATGCCCTACGTACGTTGGCTGCTTGTTAGGGCATCTTCAACGCTACCCCTAAGAGCATCTACAATTAGGATTGGCTAATTTCGATCCCAAAATGTCCGTGAACGTGCCCGGCTAGTCGTTTTGAGCCTCTATTTATGCATGCATGCATACAACCATGTCCCCTACTTCCTTCCTAAATTGTACGGTCAAATGTTTGTGATTGCGGATGGAAAGAGAAAGAGAAAAGTAAGAATAAATAAAGAGAAAAAGTGATCTGATGGCCGTATCCTACATGGAGTGCCCGGGCATCCTCATGTCCTCCCCATATTTGATGTAAATGAGAATTTGCGAACAGTCCGATCATATGAGAACAAAGTGAGAGGCGGTAACCCCGCAAAAAAAAAAGTGAGAGGCGGTGGGATGATTTTCTTCTTCTCATTCAAATAGTGACCGGACAGTGATCGGGCTGTCGGACAGGACATTTGAGGAGTCCGATTGTAGATGCTCTAAAACAGACCCACTATCAACGGATCGTATCCGGAAACGTCAGGAGCTGGTCATCCAACTCTGTACCTTAAATAGACATCAAATCCGAAACAGAGATGAACTAGACGAACAAAACATACCTCTGAGCGCACCCGATCCAATTGATAAGGGCCTACAGAAAAACGAATAGATCCGTGAATGTTTAGGGTGTCGTATTACATATTCACGGTTCCCGAGATCCAACTTTGACCACAAATTTAACCAACGAGACCGATTGCGGCGGGAGTAAAAATTATATAATTGAAAACTTCTTTCGAATACGAATCCATTTTTATAATTTTTGCTCCCACCGCAGTCGGTCTTGTTGGTTAAATTTATAATCAAAATTAAGACATGAAAATCTAGGACGCACTGTAGAATGGAACGGAGGGATAAAAAATGCCCGGACTACATGATCCGAACCTTTAGGAGCTTTGGGGATGCTCTTAGATGTTCGCAGCTGTTCGATGTAACAAGACGGCACGTCCAGTCCAAATTCGCAATGATGGCTCGGCGAATAATAAAAACGAGGGTCCAATCTAGTGTCGAGCCTGTGTACCCATCAATCGATACACGTCCATTCGATGGTACGTGTTGGCGACATTGCGGGACGCGTCACATGCGACTCGAGGCGACATAGGGTTGGCTCTCCACACTTGAGCAGCTCCATCATGTCAGCGCATACTCGCAAATTTTCTCTCATATCTATCCGTGAATAGGAAGGATTAGTCCACGGACACGAATAAGAAAAACAACCATCCAACCGTATCTGAATATATTTTTATAATAATTCGAAACAACCGGATGAAATTTGATTAAACCAAACAAATTTTGGTATAAACACGACGATTTCATTAAAAATAGAATAATTTGTACATAAAATCGAACGATATTTCGTCCGGTGAAATAAAACCTAAGACAAAAACCCTAAATTATCATATACTTCACGGTGACCTCGTAGGCCATGCCGGGCTGGCCGGCGGCTCCTTCTCCGTCATCATTGCCCGACCCGGCGTCGGAGTCGGGCTTGGGGCGGCGGAAGGTGGCGGCGTCACAGCAGGGCTTCCTGGCGACCGCCTGACGCTCACGGATGATCCTCTCCGTCAAATGACACAAAAAGTAAAAGGCTCTCAAAAGAACCTGCATCAGCATCATTTAGTTAAGCAGAAACACAAAAACATACATGCATTGAATTCAGCTACCCAACGTGCCTTGAAAAAATTATATCAAGAACGCCAGAGAAGTGCAAAACAGAGACAAAAACGGTGAAAATGTACAATTTGACAGCACAACACCACTTGTTTTCACATGCAATTTCTGATTTTATCATTCAGAATTAGATATAGCAATTGCATATACTAGAGCTAAAAGACTATGTAAACAAAATAGCTAAGCCATTATCTGAATCAGGATTACATGTTGCATCAGACAAAACAGCTTACATGACAGTATGATAATCCATAGAAGCAAACCAATAACACAAAAATGCAGTAACTGATCTAGAAGAGGAAAAGCACGCACCACCACAGGAGCCACCGGCATTGACGTCAAGACCAAGCTCCTCTACCAAATATTTGCAGACCTTCATTTGAGGCGCGTATGAGGCCAATCCTAGCAATCGAACGCCCTCTAGTATATCCATGGCAGCAAGCTTTGCTCTGTCCTCCACATCCATTTCACGAACCATATCTACATCACCCCAAAATGTGGTAGATAAATTGCGATAAAATGCATATGAGAACTATAAGTCTGCAACTCCAGGTCCCAAAACAAAATGATTGGACAATCTGGGGGGATTTGATTATTCGCCACTCTTTACTTTGTACTTTGATAATTTGCCATTGATTACTTTGTAATTGATTTTTTGCCACTTTTTAGTTGGGACTTGGATGATTTGCCCTTTTCGACTTGAAAACAATGATTTCAACTGTATTTGATGATATATGCCCAAAACGTTTTACTATAATGCCCTTTGTGCCTTATTGACTGAAGAAGCAGCCTCGACGCCCGAATTCTCAAATGTTAGCGATGAACCCCGCCGCCCCGTGCTGCTCCCCGCCACCACCCGGTGCTGCTGCTCCCCATCGTCTGCTGCCCACGGCTGTCGCCACTGCCGCCCCATGGTGCTGATGCAGCTTGAATCGATCTGTTTCCGCGCGCGTGTGTCGGCGGAATTGATCTGTTTCCGCGTGTGTTGCCTGCGTGTTGCGTAACTCGCCGGAATCAGTTAAGGTGTGCGTGCAGCTCGTGTGCGTGTTTCCGTAGAATCCATCCACCAGCCTGTTAGCTTAGCTTGGCTATACTTGCTTGTTCTCTCGTTCAAGAGCACCGGCCGGCAAGAGAATTGCAACGTGCAGTACGTCGGACAGTAATCTTGCGTACAGGGCCTGCGCCAACATGCTAGTGCTGATCGCCAGCGCCACGGGTTGCCGTTGCTGCTGCTCGCCGCCCACCTTGCCTGCGCCGCGTACTGCTACTGCTGCTCGCCTGCGCCATGGGTTGCCGCTGCCTCAGCTCGCCAGCTCCGCATGCTGCTGCTGCTCGCCGCTGCTGCATACTGCTGCTGCTGCTTGTGCTCGCCACACGTCCAGCTCGCCGCCCCCGCGCCCTGTAGGCTGTAGTTCCATGTCCTCGGTCATGGCTGACACGGAGGACAGCCAAGCCCTTGCCGGTGATGGCAAGGCGCTCGTGCCGGTTGAGAAAGCGAGCTGGGGAGACGAGCCCTTCGCTGACGCCACGACAACGGGTGACCACGACCAGCGGCACGGGCGGCGGCTAGCAGAGGGACAGAGCAGGATAAGGAAAGAGAAGGCAGGGGCATTCTGGTAATTGGATGTGGGCCCAGATTGTAAGAGGGCAAAAGATCAAAGTGCAAAGTAATGTGTGGCAAAAAAGCAATTGCAAAGTAACCGGTGGCAAATTGTCAAAGTACAAAATAAAGAGTGGCAAAAAATCAAAATCCCCGACAATCTGGGTCAAAATTATCAATAAACATGGAAATTCGGCAGTCTAAAGCACCACAGTAGAATCACGAAACCAAATCTTTTTTTTAGAAAAGAGGCTGGCACCCGGCTTTAAATTAATGAAGTCTTTACAACCAACCAACGATACAAAACAACATAGAAGAAGAAAGCAAAGAAAAGAGCCTCGGCAAGATACATGGATGCCGAGAGGCAGCAACAAAGCTAAAAAAAAATGTGAGACACTGAAGTCCTCGTACATGCTCGAAAGACCAATGCTGCGAATGGAGCCGACTCGAGAAGGAGATCAGCTGACGGAGATGGTTATGACAATGCCATCGCCTGGGCGCCCAGCAGACTAGCGCCATCCTGTTCCATCGCCAGAAGGAGCCCCCAGCTCCTCGCCCCGGCTCGAGAGGCGCCGCACCGTCAGACGATGGAATGTTCACCACCCTAGAACGCGGATGAGGACCAGGGCCAGGACACCAAGGGAGGTCTTCTTGCACAACCGCCGCGTCGAACCTGGCTCTGCACGAGAGCACCACCGTTGAGGCAAGGACCTGACACACGACGAGAAGAAGCTGTTGTTCACAAAACTCCCATCAACCAGCAACCTAGGACCCTTCTCACAAGACGGAGCCTCCAAGGAGGACACGACGCCACAACGCCGCCACCGCCCGGTCTGGAACCAGCCAGACCAATGGTTTTCACCCAGAGCCCATGATGAATGGGGTCACCCGCGATGACACCTCCAAGGAGGAAAACGACACACAACGGCGTCGATATCACCGGCACCGACATAGTCGGGCAGAGCTTTCGCTCGGGACTCAACCCCCACCACCCAGATCCAATAGCCATGGCCGACTAAGGAAAGTTGCAGACAACGCCCGAAACAGGCCGCATGGCAACAAAGACCACACCTGCATGGTGGACGCCCCAAGAATGAGCCACCTCACCGCCCACACGGCCGAGGCAACACACGAGCACCCACACAGCAACACCCGCCGGAAAGGTGCCGCCGTGCCCACCGTTCGGAGCCGCCGCTCCGGAAACCAAAGGGATCCATCCTCACCCACCACACACATGGTGATGGACCGCAGGCACGCAGCAGGCCACCCCTGCTGCCACACCGGCGTAGCTCCGCCACCCACAACACCCAAAGCCGCCACCTTTCACCCGTATGCAGACAAACCCTAGATCTGGCCACCTGGGCATCCCAGATAAGCAACCATAAGGGCTACCAACAGGATAAGGGCCAAGCCCACGGACTCCATCAGATCGGAGGCAGCCCGCCGGAGCTGGTGGATCCGGCAACCGGCGACGATCGGGACACCCACCCAAGACCGCCCGCCATATGCGCGGATCCGAGCCTCCAGGCTCCAACGGCGGCAGCCCGCGACACCCCCACGCCCGCACACCTGCCGAGGGCCGCGTCGCCACCAAGCAAGGCCACGGCCGGCCAGGGCAGGGGAAGGACGCCGGGGCGAGATCTGGCCCGATTCGCCGGTCAGGGGGGGAGGAGAGCGCCCGAGGGGCAGGGAAGGGGAGAAGGAGATGGGGGGGAGCGCCCCGCCGCCGCGGCGGGCCGGCCGGAGGCCGCCGGCGACGGCGGCGAGGGAGAGGAGCGTAGAGGCGGGGAGGTTTGGGAGGGCGTCGGCGGTCGCCTCGTGAGTCGCAGGAGCGACCCATGAGACGCGAGGGGGCACTCGGCTTGTCACAAAACCAAATCTGGCCGAAAACCTCAGTTCATCACAAGAGTAGGTGCCACTACTTCCTTTTCAGGGGCAATTGGGTAGTAGGTACCAACTACCACCATGGTGTGTCAGATGGCAAAAATAATCGTGATGCAAGCAAATACACCCCTGATAAGCACTCCACACTTGAGCAGCTCCATCGTGTCAGCGCATCTCCAACGACAACCTGCAAATTTTCTCTCACACCTGTCCGCGGACAGGGAGGATCAGTCCACGGACGCGAATGCGAAAGACAGTCATCCAACCGTATCCGCATACATTTTCATAACAATTCGAAACAACCGGATGAAATTTGATCAAACCGAACAAATTTTGGTATAAACATGACGGATTTCATTGAAAGTAGGATAATTTATACATAAAACCGGACGATATTTCGTCCGGTGAACTAAAAACCTAAAACTAAAACCCTAAGCTATCATATATTTCACGGTGACCTCGTAGGCCATGCCGGGCTGGCTGGCGGCTCCTCCTCCGTCATCATTGTCTGACCCGGCGTCGGAGTCGTCGTCGTCGGGCTTGGGGCGGCGGAAGGTGGCGGTGTCGTGGCAGGGCTTCCCGGCAGCCGCCTGACGCTCGAGGATGATCCTCTCCGTCTCCTCCTGCGTCGTGCGCAGTGCGGCCGCGGCCACCGAGCACGTGGGCTGGGGGAGAGCGGCGGTCGTTGGATGCGTCGTCGTTGGCGGCGGCGGCAATCTCGGCGAGGACTATTCCTCGCCGTACCTGGCCATCTCCCTATCGAGGCGGCCGAGACGATGCTTGGCCGTCTCCAACGTCGTCATAGAGCGGTCCAGGGGAGTAAAATGCAAGAAACCACCACTTTACCGTCACAGCTTTTGGAAAACCACCACTTTACAAAACGTGACACTTTGCACCGCATCGAAATTTTGACAGTGGCAAAAAACACTGAACCAAAAAATGAGCGCGTTTTGACATGGCCAATCACGCGCTGGCCGACATCGGGGGACGACGCACCGCTAATGGCCGTCAACGACCGTACCGACTGAGCCAGTCGGCCCATTCCCATACAGGAAATAGTGGCTTTCCCCTCTCGCTCACTCGCTCACTATCGCTCCTCTATCTCCCCTCTGCCTCGCTCCCCTCTGCGCCGCCGCCGCCGCAATGGCCTCTTGGAAAGATCTGGAAGACAGCGACGAGGAGGAGGAGCAGACCTACACCGGCATGGACGTGGATGTGTGGGTATGTACAGACTGGTTCCCGTTAGGGTTAGGGTTTGACAATTATAACTAGCAGAGTGTGACATTTTAGATCGCTCCCCTCTGCCTCGCTCCCCTAAGGCTTCTTTTCAATGCAGGAGAATCCTGATACAACTATTGATGCTTCCTTTGCATAGTGACTGATCCAGAGATCAAATGCAAGCTTCACCAGTTTAGCGGCAAGAAATGTGTTGCATTCGATGGCATAAACACAGGTAGAAGATTCTATGGCTGTGCTAAGCAGGTAATAATTGATGAGCTGCTTTGTTTACTGAATGTGCTCTGTAGTTGAATGTTCTTGTGTTGACTGAATCAGTTAACTGAATCACTACTGTTAATTGAAGTATTGCTGGTAATTGAATCACTATAGTTAATTGAACCTTGTGATCTTAACTGAGTTATTACTATTAACTGAACCTTGTACTGTTAACTGAATTATTACTGTTAACTTTTTCAGTCAGCTTACTATAGTTGTTTCCTATCAGTCTAGTTTGGTTGAATAAAGTCTGAACATTGCAAGTTCTCTCCAAGCTAGGGACACTTGCTGCCTTTAATCAACATAATTCAACTACATGAAAATTCAGTCAAATAGGACATGTACACTACACAACCATTTGCAAACCCTAAAATCCAGTCATCTAGGACATGAAAATTCACTGACAACAGTAAAGATTCAATTAACTAAATCTTGTTGTGATCTGATTCAGTTAACTGCATTCATCCAGTGCATTTAACTCAATCTTGTTGTGATTTGGTTCACTTAACTGTAGATTGTTAGTGTTAACTGAATTTGATACTGTGAACTGAATTGGTACTGTCGGTTGAATCATAGTTCGAACTAAATTTGGTAGTCCAAACTCAATTACAATTGCTGCTATAAACTGAATTTCCAGGAAGGTATTGACCGTGGAGTGATTCAGTGGGTTGATGGTCGCCGGCATGTCATACTTCAGAGGTGCCTCACAAAACTGTGGGAGATGTTTCATGAGCAGAACTGTGGCAGGATGATGGATAGACAAGCTTATGACAAAAAATAGCCAAACTAGAGAAGCATAATGAATTCCTGGTCGAGCAATTCAGTGACATGGTTGAGGAAGTTGGCCAGCTTTTTGATTGGCAAGATGGACAGGTGTAACATATGGAACATCAGAATGCAATATAGCAATGCTGAAGATGTCAAAACAAAGCTTGCAGAGTTAGAGGAGCAGTGCAAGATGGAGAAGATGAGGCTGGCCAAGGAGCAGAGGTGCATCCTGACTTCTCAGGCATATATCATCAAGAACACTAGGAAGACCATGAAGGAGGTCAAGAAGGACAGGGATGTTCTTCAAGAGGAGAAGAAGAACCTTGAGAGTGTGATTGCTGGATTGCTTAAAGGTGGGCATGGTAGCAATGAGAAGCTTCAGAAGATCAAGTCCATCCTGGAGGAGTGAGGTGGTTGCATGGAGACTAAGTATATATTAGGCCAATATATATAACAGGCCATGGAACACCAAGAAGCTAAAGATGTTATTCCTGTTGCAACAATCCAACGAGAGATGGTTGCTTGGGGGGATCGAAACACTGCTTATTATCAGAAAATTGCTAATGTAATAAGCGGAGAAATATTATTCATTCCATTAGTGTTGGGGACACAGTTATTGAGGGGACTGAAAAGCTCCTGGAACATGCCATAGATTTCTACAAAAACCTTTTGGGCCATCTCCTGGGAACATGTTCCACCTTGACCCTGATATATGGGGGGAAGAAGAAAAAGTCGACGATTTGGATAATGAAATACTCAACAGGCCTTTTACAGAAGAAGAAGTAAAAAAGCCTTATTTTCGATGAAAAGCAATAGGGCCCCTGGGCTAGGTAATATCCCTGCTGAGTTCTATCAGCATTGCTAGAATGTCGTGAAAAATGACATTATGAGACTTTTTGCTGCCTTTCACGAGGGAGTGCTTGACGTTAGTAGGCTGAACTATGGTATAATAACCTTACTACCTAAGATTAGCGGGGCTAATAAAATTCAACAGTTCAGACCTATTTGCTTGCTTAGATGTCCTTACAAGTTGATCACTAAGGTTCTTGATAACATGGTGATTCCTTTTGCTGACAAGTTGTTTAGCGAACATCAAAATGCATTTATTAAACACATAAATATTATGGATGGGGTCCTGTACTTACATGAAATATTACATCATACTTATGTTAAAAAAGGTGGGCATTGTCATAAAGCTCTATTTTGAGAAGGCTTATGACAAAGTAAATTGGGATTTCCTGATGGAATGCCTTGAAATGAGAGGTTTTGGTACTACTTGGTGTAACTGGGTAAAAAGCATCCTGTTCGATGGTACCATTAGTGTTAAGTTGAACAACACTATGGGGCCCTATTTCAAAAGTTTTAAGGGGGTAAGACAGGGGGACCTAGTGTCACCATTTCTGTTTAACATGGCTGTCGAATGCTTGTGCAAGATGGTTCTTCAAGCGCATAAGAATAATCTGATTGTGGGGCTTGCACCCGACCTTATTGAAAATGGGGTGGCTATTCTGCAATATGCAGATGACACCGTTCTATGCATAGAACATGATCCGGAAAAAGCTGTGAATTTGAAACTGCTGCTTTATATCTTTGAGCTCATGTCTGGGCTTAAGATTAATTTTCAGAAAAGCGAAATTCTTTGTGTGGGGGGTGATGATAACATCCTTAGAACATACGCTGATATCTTTGACTGTCAGATTGGCCATTTTCCCATGAAGTATCTTGGGGTTCCAGTGACATTTTCCTCCTTGCGAGTAGCTGATTGGGACTTCCTTGAAGCTAGATACATTAAAAAATGTGATTCTGGATTGGGGGGCAATGCTTCTTCAGGAGGTAGGCTGATGCTATTGAATGCTAATATATCTAGCATTTCTTTCTACTATATGTCTATGTTCCTCCTTTCCAAGACTATTATAGAAAGGATTGACAAAAACAGAAGGAGATTTTTCTGGCACGTGACTAAGAACAAAAAACGCTACTATTTAGTCAAGTGGTCCAGAGTCTGTAGATCCAAAAATAAGGGGGGTTGGGGTGTTAAAGATCTGCATAAGCAGAACTTAAGTTTGCTTACTAAGTGGTGGTGGAAGTTGGAAACTAAAACCGGTCTATGGCAGGATATTATTAAAGCAAAGTATTTTGGTAGGACCACGGTGGCTGCAATCAAAATGAAAACCAATGATTCGCCGTGTTGGAAAGCCATTATGAAGGTGAGGAACCTTTATATGGCAGGGAGGCGGGTGGTGATTCGATCGGGTGATATTGCTAGACTATGGATTGACCCTATTGGGGATCATATCCCTCTGGCTGAGCAATTCCCTAGTCTATTCTCTATCTGCAATTATCCTGAGTGTACTATCGATAAATGCTTGAATGCTGATCCTTCTTCTTTCTTTAGAAGGAGATTGAACTCTGAACTCAGTGAACAGTGGCTGGCTGTGGTCAACACGGCTCGGCAAGCATGTGCCTCGGAGGACAAATATGTTATTAAATGGGCTTTGGGTGTGAAGGCATCATTCACAACTAAGTATGTGTACTCTCTCTTGGAGAAAAAACATTGTTGGGTGTGATTACAGATGGATCTAGAATGCCAGAATTCCGTTGAAAATCTAGATCTTTTTATGGCAGTTATTTCAAAATGCTGTCTTGACTAGAGATGTAATAAAACATCGGGGATGGAAAAGGAATCCTAAGTGCTCATTCTGTGGGGGGCGAGAGACCTCGCAGCACTTGTTTTTCACATGCCCAGTTGCTAGGGTGACTTGGAGAACAATTGCGTGCATGTTTGGCACCGAGCTATGTCCTAATTATATTTGGCAAGCTTATGTGTGGTGCTTCGCTTTCTTCCCTGGAGAAGAAGTGTTTTACATAGTAGGGATTGCGGCTGTGTGTTGGGCGATTTGGACTTGTTGTAATAGAGCAACTTTTGAATTCAAGCCTCTTAAAAACCCTTTTGAATGCATCTTTTCTGCTTGTGCTTTACTTTGCTACTGGGCAGGGCTACTGAAGCAAGAGGACACTGCAAGCATGAGGGATGGGGCAAAGATGCTGAAGGAGAACGCATCGATGATGATGAGAATCTGTGCTGCAAGTCCGGAAGGAGCGGCGCGCTGAGGCGTGCATTTCGCTCTTGGTGGTGACCGTGCTGTTTAGGCTCCCTGGATTATCTTTGTTTTCTTAATCTCTCCCCTGCGTGGGACTTGCCTTTTAATGCTCATGTGTGAGCGGTTTGGTTGATGTAGGGGCTGTTAGGCCTGGATTTAGAATGGTACATGGTGTCGTCGGGTTTTCGTCCTACAGTGTCTAATCTCGATGGCGAGTGCTCACTGTGGGTTTCCCGGGGATGCTTGAACTCGCTATCCCCTCTCCTTCTCCTTCTTTGGACTTTTGTATTTCCGTTATGTCGTAGTAATGGAAAGGGGTTATGCCCGGTTCAAAAAAAGAAGTTGAAGATGTTGGTGGTATGTTTTGTAGATCTACCGATCTTAGTTTGGCTCATAAACGGACGGTTACCAATTGGGCCCATTCATGACCCATATTGTGGTCCGCTTTTGGCCCACGAAAGGCCTATGGACCGTATGGCCCGTAGGAGGCCCATTGATCCTATGACCCCTAGATGGCCCATGGTCACTACAGCAGGCAGCAGGCCCATGGTTACCAAGGTCCATATGTGGCCCATGGTTATTGCGGTCACTAGCAAACGGAGGAAAACGAAGACTAAGGAAATAAATAAGCAAGCAACTAACGCTCAACTATTACCGCGATTGCACAGATTACATCTATTGGGCATCAAAGTTTGCCACTAGTGCAAATATAGGGAAGACCCTACACTATACAAATATAAGGTTCAGGTACTTTTTGGTCCTTGCGTGCTTTCCTCTGCATTTGGAACAAGTCAATGTAGGTTTGATAATATGGCACAGCGAAAAGAGGGAAACAACATCTAGTTACAAGAGCCTCGTAGTGTGCAATATAGCTATGAGATCCTGTCGTCTGTTGGAATTTCACTTTCGTATGGTTGGCCTTGTTCTTTGAATAGTTCACCTAAAAGAAGATAGATTTCTAGGGCACATGCGTAAATAGGAGTTCAACATGTGATCTGATCCCATATATATAACATACTTGATACTTTGGATCATACCAGTGTTTAACAAGAGCTCTCTAGTCTTCATCCATTATATTTTCCACTGGAGATGTTTGGGCAAGTTCACTGTTAGCCTTGCCTTCAAATGGAGTTTTCCTCAGGTTATACCGATACTGACGCAGAGCAGACATGAAAACATGAGTGCATGCTTGTCTAGTTGCATCATCTTGACAATCCAACTTGAACCTCATCTGTTGAAACTTATGGGAGTCTCATTACCAGCAACCTAGAAAGTATGGGATAGAGCAAGACGATATTACTAATTTCCATAAATAATCATACTTACAGATAAATGGTCGAGGAAGGTGTTAAACTAGGTTTCATCTTTGTCATTCCTGTACTGAATCCATGTTGGGAGGATACGTGCATGACACCTAACAACAACGGCTGCCTCTGATACTAACTTGGCTGACTCTATAGTATCACGTCCTTTTTAAACCTGCCTCAAAATGGATCTCCATTCTTCCTCCTCTAGATTTAGTTAACCTGTCAAGCATTATCCCTGATGTTTGTTTTTTCTTGCGCCTAGGTGCTAGTTCAAAATGAACATGTGAAGTGTTAGTGTACATCAAACTGTGAGACTACATATAAAGAAGCATGCAACTGTAACTTGACTCGATCAACTACCTTCTTGCCGTTGAAGCTCACAAGGTTCATCTGATCTTGCCCAGTCCTCTTGTGTCAAGAGTGGTTCGGAAGTAGTGTCAGGCGGCAAGGGAGCTTGGGAACTTGCTGCTAGCTGAGTTGACAAACAAGTAACTTGTGTAGATGTTGGTACGGTGGAAGAAGGTGCTGCAACCACTAGGGCTGCCGTTGCTTGTTTGGTGGAAAGTATTCGTTTGTCTTTGGTATGTTTTGTAGCTGGTGCAGCAGGGGATACCATGTTTTTACATTTATCCGGTGGACTTCGACCTTCTATTGCACTATCAGTACCAATAGAATCTACAGAGCTGTTCTGCTTCCGTTTCCGTGCCTCCCGAGTACTAACACCATCCCCTACCATTATGTGTTCCTTCCTCTCTTTTTTGTCATCTCAAGTCAAGCCCACAAGAAAAATGAATAAAAAATTAGTTCATCAGAACTAATAGATGTGTGATACAGACCAAGTGCACTTTGATGTTAGACAACCGTATGATAGGAGGATGTAATATGTACGAAAAACAGGACGACATGAGATAATCAGACCTATGATGTGTAAACTAAGTAGAAGGTATTTCAATAAATTAGAAGCAATGCAATGGAAGGTAGACACCATATGAAAGATGCTACAAATATCACTCTGCCAAGTTAAAAGTGTCTCGTCATAAGTGGCATTTAAATAAATGTGAAGGGATACAAGCAATAAATCATATGCAAGATGCAAACAACATCACACCACCAAGTTAAAGGTGTCTCGTCATAAGTGATAGATGAAGGGTAGACACGAACAATACTTCGATGATAGAACATGTAATATACAGATCTAGTATATGCAAAAAAAGGAAGACATGCCATATTCACATGTATAATGTGTAAACTAAGCAGATGCGATTTAATCGAATTAGAAGCAATACAAGCTAGACACTGTATGCAACATGCAAGCAAATATCACACTGCCATGCTAGAGAAAGCAAAAGGCATACTGGAGTAGAACTGTTGGGCCCATCATATTTACTTGGAACTTCTATTGCACTAGCAATAGTAGTACAATGTCTAGAGCGCGTCCTTACCGGTTCCGCCAGAAGATGGCCATCAGCCACTGCCTTAATTTTTTCCTTCCTCTTTCTTAGTTTTTTTTGCCTTGTCAAGCAAACCCACAAGAAAAATGAATAAAATTCGATTTTCAGAACTCATTGATGAATGATGCTGACGAACACTACTTTCATGTAAGGCTACCGCATGATAGGAGGATTGAATATGTAACAAAAAAGGACAACATTGCATATTCACACCTATTATGTGTAAACTAAGCAGAAGGCATTTCAACAAATTAGAAGCAATGAATGCTAGATACCACATGAAAGATGCAATGAATATCACTCTACCAAGTTAAAACGGTCTCGTCATAAGTGTCATTTCAACAAATTATAAGCATTACAAGCTAGAAAAGAATGCAAGATGCAACCTATATCACACTCCCAAGTTAAATGTGTCTAATGATAAGTGATTGTTGCGGTTACACAACAGTAGTACTTTGATGTAAGAACATGGTGTGATAGACAGATATTGTATGTTCTAGAAACAGGAACACGTGTCTTATTTACAAGTATAATGTGTAAACTAAGCAGATGCAATTCAACAAAATTAGAAGCAATACAAGCTAGACATCATACATAACATGCAACCACATATAACAGTGCCAAGTTAGTGTGAGAACCTGTGATGGTGGAGTAGGGGAGATGTGCTCATCATGAACACAACTACGGTGAGTGTCTATGCATGTGTTGTCTTGCAAATCTTGTTGGAAGGATGGCAGAGTAGAATTTGTAGACACCCTCCATTTCAATTGCTCGGAAGGAGCACCATCATCTACTGCCTTGCTAATTTCCTTATGCTTTATTTACTTTGCATTGCCAAGTCAACCCGACAAGAAAAAGGAATAAAATTCACTCTTCAGAACTCATGCATGATACTGACAAACACTACATTGATGTAAGGCAAACACATGGTATGAGGATGGAATATGTACGAAAAACATGACGACATGGCATATTCACACCTATTTGTGTAAACTAAGCAGAAGCCATTTCAACAAATTAGAAGCAATGCAAGCTAGACACCACATGAAAGATGCAACCAATATGACTCTGCCAAGTTAAAAGCATCTCATCATAAATGGCGTTTCAACAAATTAGAAGCAGTACATGCTATAAATCATATGAAAGATGCAACCAATATCACGCTGCATATACTAAAGGTGACTCATCATAAGTGATTGACGTGGGATACAAAAGAACAGTAGTTTTATGTAAGGACATGCTTAATAGACAGACGTAGTATGTACCAGAAAAAGGAAGGCATGCCACATTAACAGGTATAATGTATAAACTATGAAGAATAGCACATGCAATTTAACCAGATTATAAGAATTACAAGCTAGACACCATATGCAACATGCAACCACATATCACACTGCCTAGTTAGAGCAAGCACGTGCGATGGTGGTGTAGGGGAAATGCGGTCATCAACTACACATCTACGTTGACTATCTTCATCTAGCATTGCTGTTTCTTGAGAATCATGTGGGGAGGCTGACACTGCAGTCTTTAAAAGAGTATATTTTCTCACACTAATCCACTGGTGTGACTGTCTCATTATAAGTGATTGATGAGAGATACACAAGAACATTAGTTTGATGTAAGAACATGGTTAATAGACAGATGTAGTATGTACCAAAAATAGGAAGGTATGTCATATTCAAAGGTATAATGTGTAAACTAAGGAGATGCAATTTAACCAAATTGGGAGCAATACAAGCTAGACACCTGGGCTGGAGTGGTGAGCATGATCATCGAGGACATGAGAGCCTGGCGGGAAGTGGGCTGCTTCGCCACCACCGCGGCTTTTTAGTTGGCTTGCAGGTGATGCCTGTCTGTGTTGGGCTTGTCACTGGCTCGGCCAGTGCCTTGCCTATTTGGCTTCTGGTGCTCTGTGGTGTTGTACTCTTTGCGGTCGTCGGCATGATGTAAAAAAATTCTTTCCTTATCTTAATAAAAACCGGCTTCGGCCTTTCGAATACAAGCTAGACACCATATGCAACATGCAACCACATATGACACCGCGAAGTTAGAGTAAGCACCTGGGATGGTGGTTCATGGCGAATGAGATCAACTACAGACCTACGTTTACTGTCTCCATCTGTTGACACTACACAATGTATAACGTTCAAACGCTTCATGCTTATCTACGAATTAGACTAGAGTGACCTCTCTCGTTTCTTTTGCGAATTTGTCAACAGTGTGTCAGAGGCTGAAATACCCATGCATAAAAAAATAGTGAGAGTATGGGCGAAGTGTGTGCAGAAGTAGTGCACTGTAAAAAGTAGCAGCTAGCAGGTGGGTGAAAAATAAATGACGGGAGACATATGATAGCTCTACAACATGCATGGCACACGAAATTAGATTCTAGGTTTTTGAAATATGAGCACAGGGATGGCTGGGAAATGCAGGTACTCCTCCAGCACACCACCACATGTGGTCCTATGAAAATAACAGTCGACTGAAAACAAATAGGTCATTCGATTTTTTCTGAACCGTCCGATCTACAAGGAACGGGCAGATGGCCTTCGTCTACCTCCCGCCAGTTACCGTTGACGATCTTTATCGAACCACCAGTGACCACCGGCCCAGACTCCTGCCTCCGCCGCCCCGCCCTCCCCTCGGCCTCACCCCACCGCCGTGCTTGGCACCGCCCCCTGTCATCCCTTTAAGCACGGCCGACCTCCAGATCGGGCGCCAGCAGCTCCTGCGCTCCACACACCCCTAAGATAAACACCAAGGCGCTGCTTCCCCAACGAACAGGCGGACTAGCGTCTCCGCGGGTGGCGCTTTGTTTAATTGGGAATCAACAGGCCCGGAATTGATATCCAGGCGAGCGACGGACCTCTAGCTAAGGTGAAATAGTATATGAGGAGAAACCTTGTGCATCACGAGTTACTAGGAACATCTAGTATCAGGAAGAAGGTGCAGTAAGAAGAAGTCAACAAGTGTCTTCTATGGGATGAATACTGTGCGAGCAGACATGTAAGATTTGCACAAATAAGGGAACATGAGTACCAGTTCTGGCTGCCAGTGCTGTGTCCTCCTGATGTTCCACCGATCTTCTTGTTTTTACCAGGGAACCCGATGTAGTGGAGGATGGTCGAGGCTTGGACGAAACCATGGCCAAGTTGTTGACTGTTTTGCGGTAGTCGTCTGTCGACGGAGGGGAACTAGATCTGAGGCAGTGAACGACAGCGTAGCGAGAACAACTCCGATGCGGTAGACGGTTGCGACGTTGGAGCGGCAGCGGTGAGGCACAGGACGACGTGGTTGAACTAGCTCGGGTACAGCGCACGTCGGCGTCCTAGAGGCAGCTCGGCCTCGGCTTCAACTGCTAGCCATGGAGGGCGTTGCGGTTACGGTTGAGGTGGATGACGACATCGGGGTATCGACTTTGGCGTGATGGACGAGGGCGGGGGTTGATCGATGCGATGGGGTGGTGGACGGAGGACACTGGGGTTTCGTGGCTGGTGGAGAGGGAGTTTTGGCGCGCATGGAGTATGAATGGGGAATCGGACGGGGGGAGGGGCCAGCTAAGGGGGAACCATGTTTTGGTCTGGGACACACTTGTTTGAAATTTGGGGAAAGTACAAACTTTGGCCCCCTCTTAAATTTCGGACATACTGCGGGTCGGGGGTAGGACGGTAATCCCAGGTGTCCCAAATAGTGGGCGGGAGCGATTTCGGCCGAGCGCATGTGTGTTTAGACACCCACGGTGTATGAATGTTTTTCAGAGGCGGTTGCGTGGCGTCTAGATGAAGTTACAAACCTACCCCGAGTTAGACTTCTGGACGTCGGGCCGGTAGGTTTCACGGGTAGAGTTAGAACAGTAATTTCCTTCTACCAAACATTGGTCTCGCGCTATTTCGGGTGTGTAGAGGCTCTTTTGGCGCTTCGTTCGAAATTTTGAACTAGAAGCATTCACGTTTAGAGTACTCTTGAAATTTTAGGATTGACCTAAATAGACCTCGTTAAATTTGACCTTGTATGTTTGAAAACCTCATCAAATTATGCGCTTCTTTCAGAAATTTTGACTCTTCAAAATCCTATAACAAATATTATTTTGGAATGGAGGAGGTAATTTAGAATCTATTTTGTACACGACTATATATGCTATTATGTACAAAAGCAAAGCAAAGATTGATGCTCGCTTAATTTAGGTATAATTTACAAATGCCATGATCTCGAATTCAAATAATTGAATGAACTTCATGTTGAATTTGAATATTTGAAACCACCTTAAGTTGAATTCAAATGCATGCTAGTTCCTAGCTAGCTATTTAGAATGTTCACTATGTATCTTTTGTATGTATAATGTGCTTTACACAAACAACATAAACTATACTCACGTTTATATTTGAATTGCTAAAGCCATGCATTGTCTGGACTTCAAAATATAGACTCTATGGATCAATTATGTCGAATAATAACATACACATGCTCAAATGCGGTAGAATATGGATGTTTGCTAGACCAATATAATGATCGTTCCTTACACGGATTGCAAATATCATGATCCCATCCAAATATTTGGATACAATTTATATTTTAAATCAATGTGTACATCAGTCTTTTACACATAGATTCACTCTCGCTGGGCCCCTCCTCACACACACGCTAACTTTCTCTCACACACATACGCACACACAGTGTATATCCATCGACAGTCTCTCTCACACATGCTCACACTCTCTCCTAAGGTGTCTTTCTCGCACACATGCTCTCTGTATCACCCTCCTTCTCTCTCACAAACATCTACGACTATTTTCACTAATCTTTGTCACAAGCACTCTCTCTCACATGCAAAAGCACACACTATCTTCATCGATCCTTTGTCTATACATATACTTGCCTACATGTCTCCCGTAGGCACACTATCTTTAGGCCTATCTCGCACGCATTGTCTCCACCTCTCTTCCTAGTTGATGAATATGATTCCAGTAGAGAATTCAGTAGGATGCCCCTTACAGTTAGGTTAGACGAATGGTAATAACAGACAATGGTTTACCTTAGTTCGGGCCCTTGTGATCCAGGAAATACCGTACTCCCGGTCATGTATATTTGTGAGTATGGTGTGTACAAAGTACACTACATGAATACCAAGGGATTTTGTGTATACTATCGATGAACTAGGCCCTGGGCTTGTACATACTTAGGACCTAGGGTTACAAATCCTAGCTGGCTTTGTAAGTGGACACATAGTGCTTCACGGCTCTGGTATGTTTGTCTTGTACGACTAGTCCTCCATGGGTCTCCGTATAATGCGTCACAGGTCGACCAATGTGGTGCAGGATGGAACCAACCTAGGGGCCTCACCTCGGCCCACCAAACCTCACCGTCACACACCCTCTACCCATAGGTCTCGCTATCTTCTCACACTCACACATACCAACACACACACCACACACACTATTTCTGCTCATGTCTCTCTCCCCTTCTCCCTTGCATAGACACACTCAAGCCCTTCTCTCGCCGAGACATCCTATTTGTCTCGCTTTCTCTAGACCTCTCTCATTTCTCGTGCTATCTCTCTCTCCCATCACACCCGGCCCCTCTATCCACGCCTCTCTCAAATACATACACATACCCTCTCTAGGCCCTGCCAAATACGTCAACTACACATTCACACATGTTACATCTTATCATGTGCCCCATTGATCTAAAAAGCCCTCTCTTAACTTTTACTTCGCATACAACATTCCTTTTGAATAAAAACTACACAAAGTCTGGCCAAAATTTTATTTTAGAAAATCTACATCTATACAATATTACAAAGTTATATGGAGTATGAAAGTTAATTTGCATGATGCATCAAATGATATTTATTCCGCATTGTGAATTTTTATATTTTTATACTATAAAGTTAGTCATAATAAAGAGAAACAAAGAGCATCTCTCTCCATCGCACCCCCCTCTACGCCCCTTTCATGTACGCACACAAACTATCTCTAGGCGCTCTAAAAGTACGCCCCATCACATTTACACATGTTTCATCTTTCTCTTGCGAGATATACACCGACGATCACTGTATTTGAAGCGAAAGCATGATACGTTCACTGGACTTCAGAATCGACTCATTACGGTCACCATATACATCTTATGGTTATTCTACAATCACAGGCTCACCGTAGAGCTGTGTATTTGTTGAAGACATGATTAGTTGACCTGTTAAATGGTCCACGCGACGCATCTAGTGTTGCATCATCAGCAGACATTATCTCACTACCATAGGGCCCACCTGTCGGCGGGTATAAGAATGAAAACAAACAAAAATAAATTATTGCATAGTGGTTATTAGAAGGTACTCGAAGTCGTGACCGCGGGTTCGCACCCACGCGCACTAACCACAACGGACAAGGTGGCCTTGTATTGGTATGCTGAGTCGGCTCTTTTAGTACATAGGAGCTAATGTGGTGATTATACACACACGCACGCATGCATGCAACACTAACACGTACACATGCACCCAAGCAACACTCACACGCAGACACGCACTCAACACTCACACGCACACACGCATGCACACAACACTCACACGCACACTGATGTCGCTTGAACTACGTCGGTATTTCCCCAAAGAGGAAGGGATGATGCAGCACAGCTACGGTAGGTATATCCCTCAGTTAAGAAACCAAGGTATCAATCCAGTAGGAGAACCAAGCAACACTATGTAAACGGTACCTACACACAAAGAAAAATACTTGCAACCCGACGCGTATAAGGGGTTGTCAATCCCTTCTTCGGGTAACGACGTCAGAAATTGTCAAGTTGACGGGATAAAATTGTGATAGATTGGATAAATAGATCTCGATAAAACGCGAAATAAAATATGCAAATAAAAAGTGCAGCAAGATATTTTTGGGTTTTTGAAATAATAGATCTAAAAATAAAAGTGGCAAATAATAGATCGGAAAGCAAATATGATGAAGAATAGACCCGGGGGCCATAGATTTCACTAGTGGCTTTTCTCAAGAAAATAGCATACGGTGGGTAAACAAATTACTGTTGGGCAATTGATAGAACATCAAAGAATTATGACGATATCCAGGCAATGATCATTATATAGGCATCATGTCCAAGATTAGTAGACCGACTCCTGCCTGCATCTACTACTATTACTCCACACATCGACCGCTATCCATCATGCATCTAGAGTATTAAGTTCATGAAAAAAATGGAGTAATGCAATAAGAACGATGACATGATGTAGACGAGATCTATTCATGTAGGAATAGCCCGCATCTTGTTATCCTTAATAGCAACGATACATGCGTGTATTGCTGCCCATTCTGTCACTGGGAAAGAACACCGCACGATCGAACCCATCACAAAGCACCTCTTCCCATGGCAAGAAAAATCGATCTAGTCGGCCTAACTAAGTAAAAAGAACTCAAATAACTTTCATGGATATAGATCTGATCATAAACTCAAAGTTCATCGGATCCCAACAAACACACCGCAAAAAGAGTTACATCAAATAGATCTCCAAGAGACCATTGTATTGAGAATCAAAAAGAGAGAAGAAGCCATCTAGCTACTACCTACGGACCCGTAGGTCTACAATGAACTACTCACGCATCATCGGAGAGGCACCAATGAGGATGATGAACCCCTCCGTGATGGTGTCTAGATTGGATCTCGTGGTTCTGGAACTTGCGGCGGCTGGAATTGTGCTTCGTCGACTCCCCTAGGGTTTTTGGAATATTTGGGTTTTCGGAGCCCCCCTCTGGTACTTCTTTGGCCCAACAGGTGTCTTCTAGTCCAGAAAAATTCTCCAAAAAGTTTCGCTGCGTTTGGACTCCGTTTGGTATTGATTTTCTGCGAAGTAAAAAACAAGCAAAACACAGCAACTGGCACTGGGCACTATGTTAGTAGGTTAGTCCCAAAAAATGATGTAAAGTTGCTATACAATGATTGTAAAACATCCAAGAATGATAATATAACAGCATGGAACAAGCAAAAATTATAGATACGTTGGAGACGTATCACACACACACGCGGATGCATGCACACGCCACACGACCAACACACACGCTCATGCTCAAGTGCTCAACCTACACGTCCATGCACACACATCAGGCCCTGACACACACATACACAATTAGGTGGTTCCTGCATAAATTTGTGTTTATCTTATTTATTTCCTCTGCCAACTGGCAAGTGGGACCCACAAGGAACATGGCCAATTTAACCAGTCAACATAGTACCACGCAGACTATTTGGCCAGTCAACAAAGTGCAATCCAAGGCTGAACGGTGAGCGAGTGACCGTATAATCATCGCAAAACATATATAGTGACCGTAATGAGCGTATTATGAAGTCCACTGACCATATTACGCTTTCGCTTCAAATACAGTGACCGCCAGTGTATTTATCTCTTCTCTCGCTCTCTCCGTGGAGCCCAGTTGGCCAACCTACCACTGCCTAAATTGGCGCACGCCACCCTAATATTGTTGTACTGGTTTCGTAGGAGTGAACAAGCATTCACGTCTACCGTACAAACTATAGATATGAGTTACAAATGCTATGACGACGAATACAAATATTTGAATCCACTTTATACCCAATTTCTCT
The DNA here is from genome assembly GCA_011799875.1 of Thinopyrum elongatum. Taxonomy (NCBI): domain Eukaryota; kingdom Viridiplantae; phylum Streptophyta; class Magnoliopsida; order Poales; family Poaceae; genus Thinopyrum; species Thinopyrum elongatum. The sequence continues at coordinate 385,137,438 of CM022300.1, forward strand.
CTGTAGGCCCTCCAAAAGTACATCCCTACACGTTCTCACATGTTACATCTAACAACTATGCAATACAATACTACTATACTCTAACACAATAAATCATATGTGTTTTTAGTTTTAGATCTGATATTGTTACTTCAATTATTCAGTTTGCATACATTAAAATTGCGTTGAAATGTATGGCTAGTATCATCTAGTGATATGAATGGACAAACTACACACACAAAAAAGGGCCCATTACACATTCAAGCATTTCACATCTTTCTCTCGCTCTCTGTGTCGAACCGACTATTCCAAACTACCCTGCCTACCGCGCGGGAAAAATCCCGCCCTCGCCTATTTAATCGGGTTTGTATTGATGGATCATGTGAAACAACAAAACTATATTAGTACAGTACAAGTTACAGTTCACTGGGTCGCCGTGTCATGTACTTGAAAGGATCGAGACGAGGTGTCGGGGCACGACACCTATGGGATCCCGAGAGATCCCTTTACGATTCGGCGGGGGGAGAGGTACACGCAAAGAGCAGAACCGGTGATCGACGCGTGAGGTTTTTACCCAGGTTCGGGCCGCTGATCAGCGTAAAACCCTACTCCTGCTTTGTGTTATTATTGATGTTCTTGAGCCTAGCCTTCAGGAGCGCTCGCAATGAACAGTATGTTCAAAGAGCAGCTACGCATGCAGAATGGGCTAGAAGTCCTCCTCCTCTGTAGCAGTTGCCTTGGGCCTCCTTTTATATGCTCAAAGGGGTCTCCACAGTGGCAAAATGTACATACATTGAGGTGTAAAGTGGCTACAGGGTATCATACCTAACCCCTGACGGATTAGGACCAGCGCATTTAATGCACCGTGAGGTGTCCTCACTTTCTTGGGGATGGAAAAAGGGGCCATCCCATCAGCACCGCTTAAGCTCTCCTCCACTGGCGCACCGCCACGCATCCATGGAAGGAGCCAGAATGTCAGACTCGTCACTGTGCCGAAGCGGTGGCACAGTGGCAGAACCTCGCCAGGCGCTGAAACTTGCTGGGCGCCAAGCCTTGCCGGGCATCGATCCTTGCCGGGTGCCAAGCCTTGCCGGGCGCCGATCCTTGCCGGGTTCCTCAGGCCACCCCGGCAAGGATCTTGCCGGGGAGGCTGGTCTTCGATTTCCAGCTTTACTCATTTGCTGATCCTCAGATTTCTGACTTGATGATTCCCTCGATAACTTAAATCGACCTCGAGCTGATCCCGGCAAGCCTTGCCGCGAGGACAGCTACAACTGCCCGTGCACAAGTAAGGGGTACTAAGGGCCCAATACTTAGTACACCGACAGGAGCCCCTGGGCCTGGGCCATACACGAGTGCGAGGCGTTGTTGGGCTAGGCCCAAACAGTGCACGGGCACGCGTGGCAGGGAATCAACTGCTCACAAAGATCTTGTTTTACTGTGCCCCCCCCACTACGCGCACGGAGCGCGCGATGTGGGAAGCGTGCCAAAAAGGCTGCAAACTGTTTCGCGCCCACAGAGGCGCATTCATATTGGGGGATAAACAAGGCGGCCCCGCTCCTTCCCCATAAAAAGGAGAAGTCGTGGAGGCGCAGACCCATTCACCCCCCTCTTCTTACCAATCTGGCTATTGCCATCGCCTTCCTCTGCTCGAGCTCAGAGCGAAATCTTCCTTCTCTTCTGCTCGCCATTCCCGCGCTCGTTCCATCCCCCCGCTTCCATCTCCACAGCCGCCATGCCGCCCAAGACCAGCAAGGGCAAGGGCACAGACAAGGAGGCAAAAGCCGAAGTTCCGGAAAGCGAGCTGGTGAAGATGCGGAAGAGGCTCGTCGTGTTCCCTCCGACGCTTGATGCCGAAACCTTGAAGGGACGATACCAATGCATGTGGGCGAAGGGAACACAAGCCCACCCCGCCACGCGCGTCATCCCAGGTGCTAATTCCAAAGGCGGATCGGACAGATACCCCTTCTTCACCGCGTACTTTTATTGCGGGCTCTGTCCGCCTTTTTCCGATTTCTTCAACGACATCATGTATACGTACGGCTTCCGCCTTCTTGACTTCACGCCGAATGCCGTATTTTGCATGTCGATCTTTGCCCATCTTTGTGAAAATTTTGCCGGCGTGATCCCCAATTCCGCTCTCTTCCGCCACTATTTCTATCCTCGAATCCAAAAAGGAGAGGCTCTCTCTGGATCTATTGCTTGGATTCCAAGGGCCTGGAACAAGGAGATATACCCAGATGGAGTTTACCGCGAAAAGTGGGACGAGTGGCGGGCCGAATGGTGCTGGATCCAGGAAGCAGATCCTCATCCTTTTTGTCATCCCCGGCAACAGAAGGTGGCCCGCGGCAAGGATTGGGGCGATCTCGCCGCAGAAGACGAGAAGCTCACAATCTCCACTACCAGAATCCTCCGCTTGAAGGCTGCCGGGCTGACAATGGAGATGATCGGCTTCGACTTCCTCCGCCGCCGCATCGCCCCTCTGCAGAATAGGGGAAGGCCAGCCTGGGAGTATAAGAACGCAGCGGATGTCATGAGGCTGCGCCCCGGGCTGAACAACAACTTGACTGTTATGCAGCTTGGCGCTCTCCGCCAGAAGTTATTCCAGCGCGAAGACAAGCACCGGCTGCCGGCAAGGATCGTCCCCTTGTGCAACAACTCTGCGCTGGGGTCGATCATTGCTTTCTTGCCGATGTTCAACGCCCACGGCCTTGACCCGACCTGGGTCGAGCCAAGCGAGGAAGAAGCGCAGAAATTCTTCGACAATCTGATGGAAAAGCCTGTACGGCAAGAGCCAGATCTTATTCGCGCCACCACGGATCAGGAGGTAGCATACATCGCTACCAGAGTGGAGGAAGCGAATCTTGCCGCGGAGGCCGGCAGCGTTGGCTTCACAGAGTGGGAAGCCAGCGAGGCAGAGGTGGTAGTGGAGGTGAAGCCTACCGGGAAGGACGAGGTTGCCGGGGAGGAGAGTGGCGCAGCCACTGAAATCTCGTCCGGCGAGGACTCAGTCGAAGAAGAAGAGACGCGAGAAGAGCCCCCTCCCCCGAAGAAGAAGGCGAAGCGTGTTCTTCGAAAGGCTGCGTCTGACATCCCGGCAAGCCAGCCCTCTTCGAGCGGCGAAGCCCCCGGCAAGAAAGTGGCCGACAAGACCGGACCGCGGTAGGGGGCCCGTCAATAGCCTGCACGGCGTGCGAGGCCCGCACCAGCGGCCACTGCTGGGGCGGCAGGAGGGTCTCGCACCACCGCACCGGAAACTGTCCCGGCGCCTGCCACAGCCAAGCGGCCTAGGACTCCTCCTCCACCTCCCCACTCAGACACCACAACGGAGGTCGACTTCGACATCTCCGGCTTTAGTCCGGAGCGAGAGGAAGAAGAGTAAGTACTTCGCCACAACTTTTGCCTTCCAATCTTGCATCAATTTTTACTGACTTGCTTGCATCGCTTCCGTAGTGACACAGAAACCTTGCTGGAGAGGATGGCGAAGAGGTCAAGGACTTCTACGGGCGACGAGCCCCCGGCAGGCTCCACTAGCATGCCAGAGACCGTCATCGTGAGCTCGGAGCCTAGTCCTCAGCGCAGCCCCCAGCGTAAGTTCATTGTCCCTTTTTCTGTTGGCTGGTGCCGAAGCTTCCATTCTTGTCGCTGATATCTTCGGGTTCGCAGGAGAAGAACGGCAACAAGGAGAGGATTGCCCCATTGTGCCTCCTTCATCGACCGCTCCACCCACAAGCACATCTCCGGCAAGAGATCCTGCCGACGAGCCCGTCCGGATTGAGAAGGAGCCGACAAGCACGGACTCCGGCAACCCACCCCCGGCAACCGGAGTTGCCGGGAGAGGCGAAGCCACCTTTCGACAGCCCGACACAGGTACTCGATCGCCTCAAAGTACTAGTTATTCTTTTCCCCTTACTTCTTTATCTTTGATCACTTCAAAATCAAAAATTCGATCTTGTTCTGACCTTCTCCTTCTCCCTTCAGAGTTCTCTGAGATGGAACATATAGACGTCGACGCTGTCATCGAGGAGACCGCCAGGGATGCTGCTGCCGAAGCGGACAGGATCTCCGCCAGCGAGGCCACCAAGGATGATGTTGCCGGGGCTGGTGATGCTCTTGACGGGGAGGCCGCCAAGACGGCACGAACGGAAATCGCGGAAGAACCTGCCGAAGAGGGCGACAGGGAGGCTGGAGACCATACTGACGGCATTCCTGCCGCAGGAGCGCCAGGCGCTGCATCGGCCGCGGAGCCCCCTGTCACTGGTGAGGCGGCCACTGAAGACCAGCCATCAACATCTGACGAGCCCTCATCAGCAAGTACCTCAAAGTTGGCGAAAACCTATTCATCAACTTGCCAGGGACGGCAAGCACCGAGGCACCAACCGAAGGAGAAATTTTCAAAGAAATCATCACTGCTGCCGGGCTTGAAGTTGTCGACGATCCCAGCACTAGCAGTGGCAAGTCTGAAGAGGATCAGCTCCTTCAGGCCATGGGCGAAAACTTCCGCAAACTTCAGGCTCTCCATCGTGCCCGAAAGGAGAAGGCGGACTCCAGAATGGCAGTTGTCGAGGCAGCCGAAGCGGATTTTCAGAAGCGCGTCGCACAAATGCAAATCTGGCATGCCGAGGCCCTTCAAGAGCTAGTTGCCGGTCGAGAACAAGTGAGCCAACAATGGAATGAAGTCCTCCTGAAGCAATCAGACATGGATAAAGCCCATGACGAAGCTGTTCAAAGGATTGCTGCCGAAGATGCCCTCCTGACGGGGCGCCGCGTTGCTCTTGATGCTCATGAGGAAGATCTCACTGCTCGTGAGCAGGCGCTCGCCGCCAAGCTTCGCAGCAAGGATGAAGACATTGAAAATCTTGTCGCGCGGCGGACCCAGGAGCTGGAGCAGAAGCACAAGGAGGCGCTCGAAGCTCTAACTGCAAGTCACGCCGGCAAGCTCAAGGAGGCCGTCGATGCTGCCGAAGCTGCAGAGGCCGCCAAGAACGAGCTGAGCGACAAAGTGAAGAGGCTGGAAACAGATCTCGAAGAGCACGGCAAGGAACTCTCGACGCTCAAGGGGGACAGGGAAAAAACCCTCCACTCCTTGGCGGAGATGCAAGTTGCCCTGTCCGACAAGACCAAACAGCTCTCTTCTGCGGCTGATAATATTGCGGTTCTGGAGCTGAAGCTGACCACGTTGCAGAAATCTCTTGAGGCTGGCAGGGCCCATGAGAAGGCTCTACTCAAGGATCTCCAAGGAGAGAGGAACCTGCTCAAGAGCGCTGCCGCTGCCCAGGCTGATTATGAAAAGGGAGTGGAGATCTGGACTGGCCGTCTCATTGCCACCGCGGAGAAGCTTACCGCGGAACTGTCAACCATGGGCTTGTCGAACTTCAGATATTCTTCCGAGGAAAGAATATCTCCAAGCGCCAGGTTGACGATGTTCTTTGAAAGCATCATCAACGCGTTGAGGGCGCTCCAGTCCAGCCGGGCGACCCAACTGGCGAACGAGACTCGCCGGCTTTGCCGGGCCGTCCTTCGCAAGGTGCTCCTCAAGGTGGTGCACAGCAATCCCGACATCGACCTCTCCAGCGCACTCGGTCACCTGACAAAGGACGCAAATGTTGAAGCGCTTGAGGAGTACATCGCGCCGATCCTTGAGAAGGTGGACTCCATCAAAAGGATCGAAGGCCAGCGCAGGGATTGAGTGCTTCCCCTTTGATTCTTGCCGCCACCATCTCATGTAAAAGACAGTTAAGTCTCGAGTTAGAACTGCGGCAACGTATGGATGTAATATAATTTAACTATGTTTAGGCTCATGCTAGCTATTTTCCTTGTCTGATTCCTTTACGTATGGAGTTCATCCTACGCCTACTGAAAAACTTGCCGGTGCGCAACCTGCCGCGAGCGCTGGGTGCGGGACTTCAGCAGCCTGCTGGAGGCGCAGCAGCCGGCAAGACTCCTTGGCGCTCTCAGTGCAGCCACTTAAATCGTTGAGCGAACTCGAAACAAAATAAGGGCGCAACCGATTACAACAAGGATTCCTTCGCGTGCAGGTTTTCCATACAAGGGTCGGAATCGTCCAAGGAACTAACTTGATACTAAAAAGAAAGACTTGCTCTAGTTTTTAGGACTTAGCTTTCTGGCTTTGTTCTTCCTCCGGCAAGCGTCGATTCCGAACATTGCCAACTGGTATTCATATCTCCCTTCCCCCCCGGCAAATGTGCACGCGAGGAATCCTTCTGTCTTTTGAGAAAAAGGAAGAAGAGAAAATAAAGACATGAAACCTTGGCGGTTCGTTAGAACTTACCGGGATCAGGTGTCATACAACATCTTAGACAAACATGCATATATGAATGTGAACATGAGAATCAATAAGGGAATGTACAACACTTAAATTTATTCGTCTGTGCTCAGGGTCTGCGCCTGGCTTTGTACAAAGGATTACATGCCTTGCCGGCAAGACTTGTACAAAAAGGTGGTTGCCGGGAGCCCCCGGCAACCGCGCCTTATGGATAGAACTTGCGAAGATGTTCGATATTCCAGGAATTACTCACTGGAACGCCATCCTCGGTCTCCAGGCGGACAGCGCCAGGCCTGGTGACTCGCACTACCCGATAAGGGCCTTCCCACTTTGGCGTCAACTTGTTTGAATTCTTGGCGGACTGAATCCGTCGAAGAACAAGATCGCCTTCCTCAAAGCTTCGGGCATGAACCTTGCGGCTATGATAGCGGCGCAAAGCTTGCTGGTAGCGTGCAGCTCGCACAGCAGCCTGAAGACGATTCTCCTCAAGGAGCACAGCGTCATCTTGCCGCAGTTGCTCTTGCTCGAGCTCATCATAAGCGAGCACTCGAGGAGATCCGTATATGAGTTCCGTGGGGAGAACTGCTTCCGCCCCATACACTAGAGCGAAGGGCGTCTGGCCGGTGGCTCGATTTGGTGTCGTTCTGATTGACCAAAGAACCGCCGGCAACTCATCAATCCAGCGTCTTCCGCACTTTTTCAGCCTGTCAAAAGTTCTGGTCCTGAGACCGCGCAGCACTTCAGCATTGGTCCTCTCCGCTTGGCTGTTGCTTCTCGGGTGAGCAAAAGAGGCAAAAAAAATCTTGCCGCCAAGGTCTTGGACATACTGCATGAAGGTGCGACTTGTGAACTGCGTGCCATTGTCGGTGATGATCCTGTCAGGCACACCGAAATGGCAAACAATTCCTTTGAAGAACTTGACAGCCGACTGCGCTGTCACCTTCCTCACTGCTTCCACCTCCGGCCACTTTGTGAACTTGTCGATGGCAACGTACAAGTACTCAAAGCCCCCGGCAGCACGGGGGAAAGGGCCCAGTATGTCGAGCCCCCAGACCGAAAATGGCCAGGAGAGAGGGATTGTTTGAAGAGCTTGAGCTGGCTGATGTAATTTCTTCGAATGAAACTGGCACGCTTCACACCTGGTTACTAGTGCAGTCGCATCCTGGAGGGCGGTGGGCCAAAAGAAACCTTGCCGGAATGCTTTCCCGGCAAGCGCTCTTGACCCTATGTGAGAGCCACACATACCCCCATGTATCTCTGCCAACAGCTCTAGTCCATCCTCCCGAGGAATGCACTTCAATTTCACACCGTTTGGTCTCTTTCTGTACAGGACGTCATCGACGAATTTGTACATAACAGACCGACGGGCTACTCTCTCCGCTTCCTCTTGTTCCTCAGGGAGTTCACCTGTCTGAAGGAAATGGACAATGTGCTGCGCCCATGCTGGAGCCTGAGGCTCGACGGCTAGGACTAAAGGCATCTCCTCCGCCGGGGGGACGTTTGTCTCGACAGCAAGGGTCTGAGGCCCTGCCGAAGCCTGTTGTCCCCCAGCAGGCGTGTCGATCCCGGCAACTTCCTTGCCGGCGGCTCCGGGGAGCTCTGCCGGGAAGTACTGGCCAGAGTTCAACTTTCTTCTCTTTTCTTGCCGCGTCGATGGCGCCACGGATGGTTGAGTCAATTGGAGCACAAAAGTTCCTGGCTCCACAGGCAACTTGAGGGCAGCACGCTTTGACAGGTCATCAGTAATGTTGTTCTCGGCATGAGGAACGTGCTCCATCTGCAGACCGTCAAAGCGCTCTTCCAATTTCCTCACTTCATCTACGTAGGCTTGCATCAACGGACTTTGGTAGTTCTTGTTGACCTGCCTGACGACAAGCTGTGAATCACCTTTGATAATGAGCTTTCTGATACCAAGGTCTGCTGCGATCCTGAGACCGGCAAGCAAACCTTCGTACTCTGCAGTGTTATTGGTTGAACTCTCCTGGGGAAAATGCATTTGGACTACATACTTGAGGTGCTCTCCGGTGGGTGCGACAAGCAGCACTCCAGCACCGGCGCCTTGCAGCGAAAAAGCCCCGTCAAAGTACATAACCCATTGCTGATCGGTTTCCTTGCCGGGAAGACTTGTTTCTTGAACTTCTTCGTCTGGCGTCAGGGTCCATTCTGCAATGAACTCCGCCAAGGCTCTGCTCTGAATTGTGGAAGTACTTTCAAACTTAAGACCAAAGCTGGACAGCTCCAACGCCCACTCCACGATTCTGCCGGTTGCTTCCGGATTTTGCAAAATCCGTTGCAACGGAAAGCGAGTGACGACGGTGATCTCATGTGCTTGAAAATAATGGCGCAGCTTTCTTGAGGCCATAAGGAGGCCGAAAAGCAACTTCTGCACACCAGAATATCTTGATCTAGCCCCTTGCAAGAGGGAGCTAAATAAATAAACTGGGCGCTGCACCACCTTTTTCTTCTGCACGGGTTCCTCTGTTTGCGTAGATCCTGTCTTGCCGGGATCAACCCTTGCCGGGGAAGATCTTGCCGCGCCATCTGGCGGTCCTGCCGCTGATGTTGCCTCCTCATCAGCTTCCCTCTGCGCCACCAGCGCAGCACTAACCACTTGATTTTTTGCCGCCAGATACAGCAGCAACGGCTCTTGTGGTTTAGGCGCGACTAGCGTCGGCGGAGAAGAAAGGTATTTCTTCAAATCTTGCAGCGCTGCCTCCGCTTCCGGAGTCCATTTCATTGGACCTGCCTTCTTCAAAATTTTGAAGAAGGGCAGGGCGCGCTCAGCAGATTTGGAAATAAACCTGCTTAGAGCAGCAACACAGCCGGCAAGACGACGCACATCCTTGACGCGCCTTGGCGCTTCGATTTGCTCAATAGCTTTGATCTTGTCGGGGTTCGCTTCGATTCCCCGGCAAGATACAAAGAATCCGAGGAGCTTGCCGGAAGGAACACCGAACACGCACTTCTCAGGATTGAGCTTCAAGTTGATCTTGCGCAAGTTCGTGAATGTTTCTTCTAAATCTTGAATGAGTGTTGCTTTATCCTTAGTTTTGACCGCTATATCATCCATATACGCCTCCATATTTCTATGGAGTTGTGGCTCAAAACCAATCTGGATTGCTCTGGCAAATGTTGAACCAGCACTTTTCAACCCGAAAGGCATTCGTATAAAGCAATACGTACCAGATGGGGTGATAAAGGCGGTCTTCTCTTCATCTTCCTTTGCCATAAAAATCTGATGATACCCTGAATAGGCATCAAGGAAGGACAGGAGATCACAACCAGCGGTGGCATCCACAATCTGGTCGATGCGCGGCAAGGGAAAAGGATCTTTTGGACAAGCTTTATTGATATCTGTGTAATCGATACAAAGCCTCCATTTCCCGTTCGCTTTCCGCACTACAACCGGATTGGCCAGCCAGGTTGGATGAAGCACTCCTTTGACCAGTCCTGCCGCCTCCAGCTTCTTAATTTCTTCGGCAATGAATTCTTGCCGCTCCAAGGCCTGTTTCCTCACCCTTTGCTTGACGGGCCGCGCATGGGGACAGACAGCAAGGTGGTGCTCAATCACTTTCCTGGGAACGCCGGGGATGTCAGACGGTTGCCATGCAAACACGTCGACATTCGCCCGCAGGAAAGCAATGAGCGCGCTTTCCTATTTGTTATCTAGGGCGGAACTTATAGTGAAAGTTCCTCCCGTTCCGTCCTCCCTGGCAGGCACCTCCTTAGTTTCCGGCGGGGCAGCCTTGGACTTCTTGTTCTTGCCGGTGGAACTCTCTGGTACGTCCTCGACGGAAGCGCAGCACTCCGAGGAGGCGCGCTTGCCGGAGTTCGCGCCAAGGTTCCTGCCGGTCTTCTTCTTCCCTCCGGTAGTTCCAGCGGCAGGAGCAGATGCCTTGATGGCAGGTGCTGCAACTGCTTCCCGGTAAAGTTGATCGGCACAGATGAGCGCATCCCTCTTGTCGGAATGGATAGTGATGACGCCCAACGGCCCAGGCATCTTCAAGACGTTGTATGCGTAGTGTGATGCCGCCATGAACTTAGCCAGCGCTGGCCGGCCAAGGATCCCATTGTATGACATGGGGATCTTGGCGACATCAAACACCACCTTTTCGGTCCTGAAGTTAAGCTCGCTGCCAAATGTTATCGGCAGCGTGATCTTGCCCTTAGGCTGGGTTCTTCCCGGGTTGACCCCTTGAAACGTACCCGTTTCCTCGAGGTCTTCGTCGGGAATCTGAAGCTTTGTGAGCACGTCTGGTGATATTAAGTTTAGGCCGGCCCCGGCGTCAACTAACATCTTCGTCACCTTGAGGTTGCGAATTGTCGGGGAAACCAACAATGGCAAACACCCGACCGCAGTTGTGCGATCGGGGTGATCCTCGGCGTCAAAGATTATAGGCGTGCTGGACCACTTCAGAGGCCTACAAGCATCGGGGGATGGCTCTGCCGCATTAACCTCCCGCACCCACTGTTTAAGTTGGCGGTGGGAAGAATGGAGCTAGGCACCCCCATCAATGCACATAGCCTCCGTAGCCTTCTGGAATTCCTGCTCACTGGATTCATCATCTTCCTCATCATCATCTCCTTCTTTATCTCGGCCCCGAGAGGGCCGATCCTTCTGCTGCTTGGCCTTGCCGCAGCGACCCCCTCGGCCACCGCGTTTCTTGCCGGACCCCTCAGCACCGTCTTGGGCCTTCTCTTTGTCTCGCCTCTCGTATTCGGCCTTCTGCTTCTCGGCAAGCTGCTCAACTTGCCGGCAGTCCTGGAGATCGTGGCCCTTAGTGCGATGGATCTTGCAATATTGCTTGCCGGAGTTCTCCGACTTGTCGGCAGCCGCCAAGGCCTGACAGGAAGGGCACCCGGCAAGATCCTTGCCGGGGCGCTAACCTTGGCCTTCTTGGCGGCGCCAGGGTTGCCGGATTCCTCGACGGCAAGCACAACCTTGCCTCCGCGCTTCCTATTCCGCCGCCGGCCTTTCCTTGACGGAGCCGCGGCATCTTCTTCTTCTGAGTCGCCTGTCGCACCAACAGCTTCCCCGGGGAGTCTTCTCCCCTCTTCAGCTCGAGCACACTTGTCGGCCAAAGTGTAAAGCTCGGCAATACTCCTGACTTTGTTCATCGCCAGCTCTTCCCGCATCCTGCGGTTACGCACGTTCTGATGGAACGCGCTAATGACAGCGGCAGGATGAACATCAGGAATATTGTACTGCACCCGGCTGAATCTCTGCATAAACTTGCGCGAGGACTCGCCCTCCTTCTGAGGGATGATGTGCAAATCACTTTCTTGGCCAGGAGCTTGGTGGCCTCCAACAAAGGCGCCAACAAACTGATGGCACAGATCTGACCAGCAAGAAATAGAATCTTCCGGCAGATGCATCAACCACGACCTGACGTTGGGTTTGAGCACCAACGGGAAGTAGTTGGCGAGTATCTTGTCATCTCGGCCCCCGGCAGCTTGCACCGCAATGGTGTAGATGCTCAGGAACTCCGAGGGATGGGTCTTGCCGTCATATTTCTCTGGGACCTCTGGCTTGAAGGTTCGGAGATTGGGCCACTGGACTTGCCGCAGCTCACGGGTAAACGCTGGAGGTCCCACCTCGTAGGGCAGGTCTCCTACATTCCCTGGCGCGGGCTCGTCGACAACTGGCCCCGCGCGCTTATCAGACTGATAGCGCGCTTCCCGTCGCTGCTCGATGGTTGTTCAAGCGTCCTCCTTGCTTCGTTCCTGGAGAACCAGACGCTGATCACGGCGCATCCGCGGATCGGACGATGCCGTGGAAACTTCTTCATGGCGGTCGACTTGCTGAGCTGTCAGCCGCCGCTGATGTCGCGGAGGAGAGTGCACTGTAGTTGCACCACCTCCGGTTTTCTCTCCACCGGCTCGCATCGGATCGATGGGCTTCCGCTGAGAGGGCCCTGCCTCTTGTGGTCCATCCTTATTAGCGAAGCCGATAAGGCTCTGGATAGTAGCTCGCCACTCCTCCATCTTCTCCGAAGCGGGAGGAAAATCGAGGAGCAGCTGTGCACGTGCCAAGGCTTCCACTGGCGTAGGTGGCGGCGACAGGTGCGAAGTACGTGAGGTGCTCTGACTCCTAACCAAGTTAGAAGGAGCACCATCACGGTCACGTGACCGCGCGCCACCCTCGCCGGCAGCTCGGTGTGCATGCTGGTCCCACGCATCTTGGGATCTATGCGCAGAAACCTTTTCGTAGGGACGCCCCGTACCACCAGCGCCATGATGTCGCTCGTCTCGCACAACCTGGGCAGGTTGCGAGGCTCGCGGCGGCGCGGGAGCTCCAGCAGGCGCTCTTTGATCCCTAGAGTTTGTTGTGCCACCCGTAGGCAACACAACGCCATCTCTAGATCCAGCGGCGCGCAAGTTACCACTGCCACTGCGAACGATACGCTCGCTTGGCTTGGATCACCAGAACGCCGCGGGGGTTCTAGTCCTCTTCCTTCTGCACCCACACCATCGCCTGTCTGCGAAGGCGCGGGCAAAACAGACCCGGACGGTTGTGCTGTCGCGATGTTCTTCTTCTTGGGCGGCATAATGAAGGAACTAGGGCGTCGACCACCAGATCAGGTTCACGCAACCTTCAATCCCCCTACCTGGCGCGCCAAAGATGTCGGGGCACGACACCTATGGGATCTCGAGAGATCCCTTTACGATTCGGCGGGGGGAGAGGTACACGCAAAGAGCAGAACCGGTGATCGACGCGTGAGGTTTTTACCCAGGTTCGGGCCGCTGATCAGCGTAAAACCCTACTCCTGCTTTGTGTTATTATTGATGTTCTTGAGCCCAGCCTTCAGGAGCGCTCGCAATGAACAGTACGTTCAAAGAGCAGCTACGCATGCAGAATGGGCTAGAAGTCCTCCTCCTCTGTAGCAGTTGCCTTGGGCCTCCTTTTATATGCTCAAAGGGGTCTCTATAGTGGCAAAATGTACATACATTGAGGTGTAAAGTGGCTACAGGGTATCATACCTAACCCCTGACGGATTAGGACCAGCGCATTTAATGCATCGTGAGGTGTCCTCACTTTCTTGGGGATGGAAAAAGGGGCCATCCCATCAGCACCGCTTAAGCTCTCCTCCACTGGCGCGCCGCCACGCATCCATGGAAGGAGCCAGAATGTCAGACTCGTCACTGTGCCGAAGCGGTGGCACAGTGGCAGAATCTCGCCAGGCGCTGAAACTTGCTGGGCGCCAAGCCTTGCCGGGCACCGATCCTTGCCGGGTGCCAAGCCTTGCCGGGCGCTGATCCTTGCCGGGTTCCTCAGGCCACCCCGGCAAGGATCTTGCCGGGGAGGCTGGTCTTCGATTTCTAGCTTTACTCATTTGCTGATCCTCAGATTTCTGACTTGATGATTCCCTCGATAACTTAAATCGACCTCGAGTTGATCCTGGCAAGCCTTGCCGCGAGGACGGCTACAACTGCCCGTGCACAAGTAAGGGGTACTAAGGGCCCAATACTTAGTACACCGACACGAGGGGTTTAGAGGGGGGTGATTAGACCCTCAACAAGTAAAAGTGGCAGTTTTTAATTTCCTCAAGTTAAGGTTGAGTTTAGCACATGTTAAAGCTCTCTCAATACATTTCAAGCAAGCATGACAAGAGTATATGCAGTGGGAAAAGTAAAGCATGCAAGTTGCAAGAAAGTAAAGAGATGGAATTGAAGTTTGCAAACGTAATGGAGACACAGAGATTTTTGGCATGGTTCCGATAGGTGGTGCTATCGTACAACCACGTTGATGGAGACTTCAACCCATGAAGGGTAACGGCTGCGCGAGTCCACGGAGGACTCGACCCATGAAGGGTCCACGAAGAAGCAACCTTGTCTATCCCATCATGGCCATCGCCAATGAAGGACTGGCCTCACTCGGGTAGATCTTCATGAAGTAGGCGATCTCCTTGCCCTTACAAACTTCTTGATTCAACTCCACATCATGTTGGAGGCTCCCAAGTGACACCTAACCAATCTAGGAGACACCACTCTCCAAAAGGTAATAGACGGTGTGTTGATGATGAACTCCTTGCTCTTGTGCTTCAAATGATAGTCTCCCCAACACTCAACTCTCTCTCACAGATTTGGATATGGTGGAAATATGATTTGAGTGGAAAGCAACTTGGGGAAGGCTAGAAATCAAGATTCTTGTGGTAGGATTGGAATATCTTGATCTCAACACATGAGTAGGTGGTTCTCTCTCAGAAAATGTATGTAAGGCACGTTCTGATGTCTCTCTCACAAATGGAGAAGGGGGTGGAGGGGTATATATAGCCTCCACACAAAATCCAACCGTTACACACATTTGACCCAACTCGGTCAGACCGAATAGAAGAACTCGGTGAGACCGATTCAGTTCAAAATGTGAACGTTAGGAATCTCGGTGGGACTGACTGGAACAACTTGGTGAGACCAATGTGCTAGGGCTTAGGGAAAACATCATCTCGGTGGCACCGATTGCATCAACTCGGTGAGACCGAAGTGAGGCAATAGGGCAACAGAGAATCTGGCAAGCCAACTTGGTGAGATCGATCGCATAACTCGGTGAGACCAAAGTAAATGCAACAAGTCACAGAGTGTTGGCAGGGCCATCTCGGTGAGACCGAGACCCGTATCGGTGAGACCGAACTGTTAGGGTTTCTGGCTATGGCTATGTCATATGAACTCGGTGGCGTCGGATAGAATCGGTGGGGCCGAGTTGGAGTTTAGGGTTTTGACATATTTGGATGGAGATAGTGATTGAGGGTTTTGGAGAATATCACTAAGCATTTGAGCAAGCAAGCCATTAAGCAACACCTCATCCCCTTTTTATAGTATTGGCTTTCCTATGGACTCAATGTGATCTTGGATCACTAAAATAAAGATGAAGAATCTTGAGCTTTTGGCAATCTTTGTCCTTAGCACCTTGAGGGGGTTCCACATCCTCTTATCCTTGCCATGCCATTGTTGAACTTGTCTGAAATACACTAGTTAAAACCATTAGTCCAACAAGAGATATGTTGAGATTAATTACCAAAATCAACCAGGGAGCACTTGTGCTTTCAATCTCCCCCTTTTTGGTAATTGATGACAACATACATCAAAGCTTTAATCAAATGATATGAAGAGTAGTAAGCAAAGCTTTGGAGGAACATGTAACATGCATGAGCTCCCCCTACATATATGCAATCATGTGAAGATAACATGGAAGAACATGTGAGTGCATATTATGACAGAGTAAGCAGTGAGTTACATGTATCTTGGCTATATGCATCAGAGCAAATAATGTGGTTGAGAAATGTACCTTCATGTTTATGATTCCCTCTTACAAACAATATGTGCAAAAGCAAGAGATCATCATGCACATGAGTGTGATGCATATACTTACCTTGTGGTCTTGAGATGACTTTTCAAGGAGTAGACTTGAGAAAAAGAGTTAGATAACACAAGAACACTCCAAATAACACAGTTTTAAAAGAACCACAAGAATACCAATACTGGGATGACATGTAATGTGTGAGTACTACAAGTGAGTACTTCATTTAGATATAGACATGTCCCCAAGGAATAAAGATGTGCAATAAGTTCCAAATATTTTTCTCCCCTTAAGCATAGACTCTTTCTCCCCCTGAATCTGATATTGGATAATGGGAGAAGGTAGGGTGAGATAAAATCAGAGCAATAAAATTAGAGAAAAGATAAACAGAGCAAAACTAGAATCAATCATGCTAACATGTCTTCCCCTCTTAAAGACATGTGACTTCTCTCCTCCTGTTAACAAGCATCTATAGAAGAGCTTAGATGTGCTCTCTGATTTTAATAAGCTTTGATGTGCTCTCTCTGCCCCTTTGACATCAATTTCCATGAAGGGCTTCTGGAATATGAGTCAAGTAGGTGTGGTCCTTCAGAGTCACTACAAAGCAGCAGGTAGCCTGAGATGCTGATAGAGGAAAAGAATCATTGAGTGGATCTGAAGAAAATAGGCAATATCAAATGACAAAATGTTTTCTCAGTGTTGAAATCGGTGACGCTGATCTGTTTCCATCGGTGACTCCGAGAAAGCAGAGTCACTGAAGGTGCTCATCGGTGGGACCGAGCTAGTCCCTGTCGGTTGTACCGATGAACTATGTACAAGGAAACCTTGTATTTCGGTCTAGCCGATGGGCTTTGATCGGTGAGACCGAGTTCAGCATAGAGTAGAATTTTGTCAACTCAGCTCACTTGGCAAATGAAATCTCACAAGGATTTGCAAGGAATTGACTAAAGAAACACAGACAAATGACAGAAAACAAAAGAGATCTAGATGAAGTTTTTTTTTGTTTTATAAGAGAGACACAATGGCAAGAAAACATGCAAATGGAAAATCAGTTATGCAAAAAGAACACTAGAGAACTTCATCTAGAGATGGCCGGCGACAAAGTCACCTATGTTAGAGTATATTGACTTAGGAGTCAAGTGAGATCACTTGATCATAGGTCATACTCATCGTTTAAGCTCAAAATGGGGTTGCCATTTTTTATTTAAGCATTTTGATGTATTCACATCTTGTTGAGTTGCTTTAACTCATGACTTGGAGTAAAGCTTCTCTAAGATGGAATGACATACCTTGGGTTGTGGTGTTGATCTTGATCATGTAGTTGAACTTATGTTGGATGCTCAAGGTTGATGTAGTTGGGAGCATCCTTTGGAGTTGAAGTTCATCTTCCTACATGGGTTAGTTTTGCAAGGAAGAGCACTTGTGTATCCAAATTGACAAACATGAAACTTGTTACCAAATGAAATATTCAAAGGATATGTTGAGTGAGTTCATGCTTCCTTGAGATCAACAAACAACTCATAGGAACTTGGTGGTGTAGAAATTGCTTGGGATGTGAGTGACTTGCAATTTCCTAGATTGAGGCTCATCCAAGTACCTACAAGGGTTAGATAACATGCAAGGATACAAATGTACATCCAAGACAAATGATCATCATTATAAGAGAAATATCAAGGAATTTCTATTCCAACTTTGAGGCATCAATGATATTCAATTTACCTCTCAAACGGCAAAATACTTTTTCATCAAGCGGTTTAGTGAATATATCCGCCAATTGCTTATCGGTACGAACATGCTTAAGATCGATGTCTCCTTTAGCAACATGATCACGAATGAAATGATGACGAACTTCAATATGCTTAGGTCGAGAATGTTGCACGAGATTATGAGCAATCTTAATAGCACTCTCATTGTCACAAAGCAATGGAACATGTTTCACATGTATCCCATAATCTTTAAGAGTTTGGGTCATCCAAAGTAATTGAGCACAACATGATCCTGCGGCAATGTATTCCGCTTTGGCGGTGGATAAGGATACCGAGTTTTGTTTCTTGGAGGACCAAAACACAAAGGATCTACCAAGAAATTGACAAGTACCCGAAGTGGACTTCCTATCAACCTTATCACCGGCATAGTCCGAATCGGAGTAGCCAACAAGATCAAAAGATGACCTCTTAGGATACCAAATGCCAAAGTTTGGTGTATGAATTAAGTATCTCACTATCCTTTTTCACGACCTTAAGATGACATTATTTAGGGGCCGCTTGATATCGTGCACACATGCACACACTTAGCATAATATCGGGATGGGAGGCACATAGATATAACAATGAACCAATCATAGAACGATAAACCTTTTGGTCAATCGGATTGCCATCCTTAGTCAAGTCAAGATGTCCACTAGTAGGCATGGGTGTTTTCATACCTTTGCTTTCTTGCATGTTGAACTTCTTGGAAAGGTCCTTGGTATACTTTGTTTGTGAGACAAAGGTACCTTCCTTAGTTTGCTTGATTTGCAATCCAAGGAAAAATTTGAGTTCACTCATCATAGACATCTCAAACTTCTCCGACATTAGCCTTCCAAACTTTTCACTAAAATGGAGGTTAGTAGAACCAAATATGATATCATCCACATAAATTTGGCACACAAATAATTCACCATTAACACTTTTAGTAAAAAGTGTAGAATCAATTTTCCCAATTTCAAAGCCTTTTTTCGATAAGAAACTTAGTCAAGCATTTATACCAAGCTCTAGGGGCTTGTTTAAGACCATAAAGAGCTTTATGAAGTTTGTAGACATGATTAGGTTTCTTGGGATTGACAAAGTCGGGAGGTTGTTCAACATACACTTCCTCCTTAATTTCTCCATTTAGAAAAGCACTTTTAATGTCCATTTGATATAAAGTGATATCATGGTGATTGGCATAAGCAAGTAAGATGCGAATGGACTAGAGTCTAGCAACGGGGGCATATGTCTCACCATAGTCCATACCTTCAACTTGAGTGTAGCCTTGAGCGACGAGACGGGCCTTGTTGCGTACAACTTGTCCATCTTCATCTTGCTTATTCCGAAACACCCATTTGGTTCCAATGATGTTATGATCTTCGTTGGGCTTTTCAACCAATGTCCACACATGATTCCTCTCGAAGTTGTGTAGCTCTTCATGCATAGCATTTGTCCAATCCGGATCCTCAAGAGCTTCTTCCACCTTCATAGGTTCAACACTATAAATGAATGAGTAGTGTTCTCAAAAGTTAGCCAAACAAGTTTTAGAGCGAGTGATTCTCCCGTTTTGAATGTCATCGAAGATTTGTTCAACGAGATGATCTCTTGTGACTCTTGCTCGAACTCGTGAGAGCTTTTGCTTGGGTTGGGGTGGAACATCCTCCTCATCATCTTCTTCTTCATTGTTGGTGGCGTTGTCATTTGCTTGTGGTGGTGGAGAAGTAGGTTGAGGTGGTTCTTCTTGTTGTACTTCCTCATTTCCTTCGTCTTGACGTGTTCCACTTGTGGATGCCTCCAAGTCAACTTGTGGTTCACCTTGTTGTGAAGTTGAGGCTTCCACTTGAATGGACGAAGTGCTCTCCTTCACCTCCGTTGGGCGAATCTTGCCAATGGACAAATCTTGGATTGCTTCCGATGGATCTTTGTCTCCTACATTAATTGGAAATTGCTCTACTTGCGAGCCATTAGATTCATCAAACTTCACATCTACCGTCTCTTCAACCTTTCGGGTGAAATTGTTGTAGACACGGTAAGTGTGAGAGTTTGAACCGTAACCAAGTAGGAAACCTTCATGAGATTTAGGAGCAAATTTCGAACGACGATGCTTATCAAGAATGTAGCACTTTGAGCAAAATACTCGAACATATCCAACTTGGGGTTTGTTACCGGTGAGTAGCTCGTATGCCGTTTTGCCAAGAAGCTTGTGAAGATATAGACGATTCGTAGCATGACAAGCTGTCTCAACCGCTTCCGCCCAAAAGTGTCTTGGCGTCTTGTATTCATCAAGCATCGTTCTCGCCATCTCGATAAGTGTCCGGTTCTTCCTCTCAACAACTCCATTTTGTTGAGGTGTGTACGTAGCTGAGAACTCATGTGAAATCCCTTCTTCGTCAAGAAAGGTATCCACATTGGCGTTCTTGAACTCTGTTCCATTATCACTCCGAAGCTTCTTGATCTTCACTTCAAATTGGTTTTGGGTCTTCTTGGCGAAGTTCTTGAAGATCTTTTGGACCTGCGATTTGTCATCGAGAAAGAACACCCACGTAAATCTTGAAAAGTCGTCAACAATGACCAAACTGAACGAGTTACCACCGAGACTCTTGTAGGCGTTGGGACCGAAAAGATCCATATGAAGTAGCTCGAGCGGTCTTCTCGTGGTCATGATGTTCTTCATGGGATGACTCCCTCCAACCTGTTTTCCTGCTTGACAAGCACTGCAAAGTCTATCCTTGTCAAATATGACATCTTTAACACCAAGGATATGATCACCTTTAATATGCTTATCAAGATTTCGCATGCCCACATGACCTAACCTTCTATGCCACAACCATCCTTTAGAAGATTTAGCAATTAAGCAAGTACGAGGTTGGGCTCTCTTAGTGAAATCAACAATGTAGAGATCACCTCTTCGAATACCGGTAAAGACCATATTATGATTATCTCTACGAAACACTTAGCAATCTACTTCGGTAAATAGAACATTGAAACCAAAGTCGGCTAGTCTAGATACGGAAAGGAGATTGTAACCAAGAGGTTCAACGAGCATAACATTTTAGATAGAGCTATCATTGGAAATGGCCACCTTACCAAGGCCAAGTACCTTACCCTTGGAGTTATCTCCAAACGTTACATTCTTGCGTAGGCCGCCGTTTTTAGCAAGCTCACGAAACATGTTCTTATCCCCGGTCATATGATCAGTACATCCACTATCGAGAATCCACTCTTTCCCTCCGGCCATGTAGTCACGAAAGTTTGCCATGAGACTAAGATTTCTCATAGTCTCCTCATAGTCAATGTCACTTTCTTTGTCTTCATCATAATAGACATGCTCAATGTCATCATCATGTATGTGATCATCACCTAGAGCAAGTGATTCATTAGATTTATGACCATGACAATGTTCAAGTTTATGAATTCTAATTGTTTGTGAAATGATGCTACTAATGATTCCAACATTTCCTTTAGCACGCATAAGATCACAAAGCTCAAATAGACATTCATCAAACTTGGGATTACTAGGCTTCATTTTATGAAAAGCAACAGACTTTTGAAGAATCTCATCTAGATTTTTCAAGGAATAATTCGGAAAGCGTTCCTCAAGATATTTCCATATAGTATAAGCACATTCAAAAGTAAGCAAGCACACAAGCAAATTTCTAGGCAATCCTCTCGATTGCATCAACTCGGTGAGACCGAAGTTAGGCAATAGGGCAATAGAGAATCTGCCAAGTCAACTCGGTGAGACCGATCACATAACTCGGTGAGACCGAAGTAAATGCAACAAGTCACAGAGTGTTGGCAGGGCCATCTCGGTGAGACCGAGACCCGTATCGGTGAGACCAAACTGTTAGGGTTTCTGGCTGTGGCTATGTCATATGAACTCGGTGGCGCCGGATAGAATCGGTGGGGCCGAGTTGGAGTTTAGGGTTTTGACATATTTGGATGGAGAAAGTGGTTGAGGGTTTTGGAGCAATATCACTAAGCATTTGAGCAAGCAAGCCATTAAGCAACACCTCATCCCCTTTTAATAGTATTGGCTTTCCTATGGACTCAATGTGATCTTGGATCACTAAAATAAAGATGAAGAGTCTTGAGCTTTTGCCAATCTTTGTCCTTAGCACCTTGAGGGGGTTCCACATCCTCTTGTCCTTGCCATGCCATTGTTGAACTTGTCTGAAATACACTAGTTAAAACCATTAGTCCAAGAAGAGATATGTTGACATTAATTACCAAAATCACCCAGGGAGCTCTTGTGCTTTGAGTACTCCTCTGTCATAAGAGTGGAGCGCTTGCTTTCATAAATCTTCTACTCCCTTTCGCTGACATGTGGGACATCCAGTAACCGGGTCCATGTGCCATGCACCAAATAACAATGCAGAGCAGTAGGGGGGATGGACCCCGGTCGTGGCACCACATTAGTAATGAGCAATGAGGCGTCAAATCACAAAGCTGCACCTTTCTTGTAGTTAAGTTGGAGGGATGAAGCAAGCAACCATTATTTCACTCTTTGCTGAATCCGCTTCTCCCTCATCTTCTTCAAGTTAACCGTGTGTTGCTTCTGCCGTTGTTCGGCCTCATGTGGGACGCAGATCGGCTTGGTACATTACTAACATGTGGGGCCGCATGTTAGCAAACCGCCAGGCCAACCTCCCCCGCCTTCCACGCGGCAAAAGCACCTACTTTTTACTAATATGGATATTTTTTTAGATCAATATAATCGAGATTTGTATAGATTGCACCAAGGAGAAAAAACCAAGTGGTACGCTTAAGGGCATCCACAATGTGTAGCCAAATGGTAAAATAGATTTTGGCATCGATGGGAACCATTATGGTGGGTGCTGCCAAAGCCAAAAAAGAGGGAACCAAAGCTCCCTGGTGCGCCGATGCCAAATTGATTGAAGGAATAGAAAAATGCAACCTCTCTCCTCTTTCTCCCTTGCATGAACGCATGCATAGGGCACAGAGTCTACTCCCTTCTATAACAAATCACAAAGCAGTGAGGCATCACATCACAAAGCACGGACGAAGCAACCATCATTTCACTCTTCGCTGACTCCGCTTGTCCATCGTCTTCTTCGAGAAACCACCTTTACCGCAGTAAGCTGGACGGATGATGCTATTGTGCTACATTTAGGCCTCCTTTGGTTCAACGGACATCCTGGATGCAAAGAAGGCGGTTATCTCGACTTGCAGGCAGCACTTGCGAATGACATGACTGTTGTCTGCCTCAATGGTGTGCTC
This sequence comes from Thinopyrum elongatum, assembly GCA_011799875.1. Lineage (NCBI taxonomy): Eukaryota > Viridiplantae > Streptophyta > Magnoliopsida > Poales > Poaceae > Thinopyrum > Thinopyrum elongatum. The sequence goes on from CM022300.1 coordinate 385,159,966, forward strand.
CGTCGAACGCACTTCGCCAAAGCCACATCGATCGAGATATCGCCAACATCACCATAATGGGGAAGGAAGTCAAATAGGTACTCCCTCCATTTTTTGTATACAAGGCCACTATCAAAATTACAATTTGCAGCTATATAAGGCCACTAATACTAATCGAGGCAAAATTGATGGGGTTTGCCTCATACAAGCAACCAAGGACATTAATATCCCTTGCATGCATGCGGAAGTGAGAGGGTTGGTTTGCATGCGTTGTATTAATCAACCAATGAGGTGTCGGTGCAACAAACCCCCAGGTGTGTTGCCCGGACTGTACACAGGCTCAAGAGCAAGGTTACGATGGTCAAGACAAGGCCAAGCAGAAGAGATGGCTCTTTGAGAAATGAAAGGGCGGATCAAGAAGACCAAGACCAACCAAATAAGCAAGATATCACTAAGGAAAAACCTCCCTTGCCGGGCAGGCGAGCCTGGCGGGGTCGAGGTTACCCCAAGACAAACCTCAAGACTCCCCCGCAGGCTTGCCGGGGACGCCAAGGGCGGATTACCCTGCCAAAGCTCCACCGCTCCACCTCACAGCAACGCAAGTCACCCATCGGTGCGGTGTCGAGCCACCAAGTGACTAAGTGGCTGTTACTTGGTACATGGCAGGCCATTTCTAAGGAAGATCATCCCTAAATGACACCCGTCCAGGTGACGTGTCGCGCAGGCAGGCGAAAAGGTGGTTGAATGGCACGACAAGGCTTGCCGGGCTACGCCACGATGTGACACTAAGCGGCGCATTTAATGCACCCTATCCTGTCTGTAGAGTTAGGTATAATAGCACTGTGGCTATCTAATCAGTACATAATGACTGTTTTGCCATTGCGGTAACCCCTTGACCTATAAAAGGAGGGCCGTGGCTACCTTAGAAAGGATTCGGACCCTTGTACACTCGTATGCGCGTAGCTGCTCTCGCCCCAAGGCGACCTTGCCGGGCTAGAGCGCTGTGTCTCCACCACGGTCCTTCCATCAATCCACCAAAGCAGGAGTAGGGTTTTATGCCTCGCGGTAGCCCGAACCTGGGTAAAACTGCCGATGTCATCGTTGCCGTGCTGCTCTGTGCTTTCCGCTCTTCCCCCTTGCCGAACCACAAGGGGATGATGGCCCCATAGGTGGCCGTGTGATACCATGACATCTTTGGCGCGCCAGGTAGGGGGGCAGCGCTTGCGTGAACCCGAAGGTGTGAGCAGTGCGTCATCTTCAGCATCGTTTTCTTCATCAACGGCTTCATCATCCATGGCGCCCAAGAAGAAATCCGGTGCTCCAGTTCACCCGTCCACCTCGAAGGCCCCCTCGCATGCGGCCACTAATGCCGTGGGGGTTGCAGGGGAACATGGGAACGCCGGCGCCACGGGGAACATGACCGGCGCAGGCGGTGCCATCACCATTCCCCCTGCGGCCGAAGCAGGAGCAGGAGGCACTGGAGGAGGGTGACACCAACAACACCCCGGCTACCATGCTCCACAAGGTACGGGTGGGGAGAATATTCCGTCTTCGCCTCCCCACCTCACCGAGGGAAACAACCGTAGCGATGGCGCTCGCCCTGATGCAGATTGTAACCTCCTAGCTGCCCCCGCCGCGGGTGCGGCTACAGGGCCCGCGCCACCCCCAGTGCAAGCTAGCCGAGATAATGCGCCAAATGGGGTCGTCAACCCCCTAGCGCATCCGCCTCATCGTCACGCCGCCCTAGCGACTGGCTCACGGCGGCGAGAACATGGCGCCGCCACTACAGGCACCATCAGAAGTCGGGCGACGTCGCGATCCGCATCGTCATCCATGCCAAGCACCACTTCGGAGGCCATGGCACGGGCTCAACTCTTGTTGAGATTTCCGCCAGTGGCCAATCAAATGGATGAGTGGAGGGCCACTGTCCGGAGTTTGATTTGTTTCGCTGAGGCGGGAGGATCATAGCAGGCAGGCCCGCCACGGCCTCCACCAACGGCGGCAATGGCCCAAGCCGTTGGCCGCACTGAGGGAGCCGTTCCGACGGTGCAGCCCCTTCCACGACAGCTAGCGCAGGGGCCGCAAGCAGGGCCACGCGACCAGGAACCCGACGATGTATCAATGGCTTCGTCTGATCCTTAGACACGTCGAGACCAGCGACGGGTCTTGGAAGACAGGCGGAGGGAAGACGCGCGCGTCACCATCGAGCGACACCCGCCGCCAGTCTGATAGGCGCAATGACCCCGACGTCGACAAACCCATGCCCGGTGGGGGCGGGTACCTGCCTTTCGAGGTTGGGTGCCCCGCCTTCACTCGTGAGCTACGGCAAGTCCGTTGGCCATCTGCCCGTACGTTCAAACCAGAGATACCAGAAAAGTATGATGGAAGATTGAACCCGGCAGAGTTCTTGAGCATCTACATCATCGATGTTCAAGCTGCCGGAGGAAGGGACGAGAGGGTGTTCGCCAACTACTTCCCTTTGGAACTCAAGCCAAATGTGAGGTCGTGGCTGATGCACTTGCCAGAGAACTCCATCTCGACCTGGGCTGATCTGTGCCATGAGTTTATTGGCGTCTTCACGGGCGGCCATTAAGAACCAGGGTGGCCCAGCGACTTGCAGCTCCTCCCACATAAGGAAGGAGAGAGTTTGCGAAAGTATATGCAGAGGTTCAGCCGGGTGCACAGGAACATTCCAGACATCCATCCAGCAGCTGTTATAGCTGCGTTCCAGTCCAACGTGCGCAACAGCAGGATACGTCCCAAAATGAACGTTCGGTTACCCAAGACTATGAATGAGCTATACACTCTGGCGGACAAGTGTGCCCGAACAGAGGAGGGGAGGCGACTCCCCAGTGAAGAATATGGTGTCGACGTTGACTCAGAGGACGATGACGACGCCACAAATCAGAAGAAGAAGAACAAGAAACGCAACAAGAAGCGCAAGGATAAAGCAGTGATGGCTGTTGAAGGAGCGAGCACTCCTAGTACCGGCAAGAAGGCCAAGACCGAGGCTCCCAGCAATGAAGTTGCCGCCTGCGCTGACTGCCGGGAAGCCGCGGCTACCGAGAAGGCTGGGAAGGCTGACGGGCCATACTGCAAGATCCATCAGACTAAGAGACATGATCTTCAAGAGTGTCATCAAGTTGAGCAGCTCGTCAAGAAGCAGAAAGATGAGTACGAGAAGCGTGACAAAGAGAGAGACCAAGATGATGCTGATGGTAAGGGCCGAGGTGGCAGAGGAGGTCGCCCCGGCAAGGCCCCTCAATATCAATGGAAACCGGCCGGAGGCCGTTAGAAGAAGGAATGCAATGATGGGAGTGATGAAGGAGATGAAGAGGAAACTAGCGAGCAAGAGTTCCAGAAGGCCACTGACGCCCTGTGCATTGACGGAGGTGCGTCCTTGCACTCCTCTCGCCGCTAGCTCAAACAGTGGGCACGTGAGGTCAATGCCATGGAGCCAGCGGCAGATTCTCGGAAGCCGCCCAAGTGGTCCCGCACGCCCATCATCTTTGATGAAGAGGACCACCCTGACCGCACCACTGCGGTAGGATGTGTGCCATTGTTGGTTTCACCAATGATTCGCAACCTCAAAGTCACAAAGATGTTGGTTGACGGGGGGGCCGGGTTGAATCCGATATCTCCCAAGGTCATCAGCAAGCTCCAGATAGCAGATGAAGAGCTCAAGGTTACTGGCACTTTCCAAGGCATCAACCCCAGCAGGAGTCGTCCTAAGGGGAAGATCACACTGCCGGTAATGTTCGGGGGGGGGGGGGGAGCTGAACTACCGGACCGAGAAGATCGTGTTTGATGTGGTCGACCTCCCCTGCCATAAAAAGGAATCCTTGGCCGCCCTACCCTGGCAAAATTCATGGCGGCATTCCACTATGCCTACAACACTCTGAAGATACCAGGACCGATGGGCGTCATTTCCATTCCATCAGACAAGAAGGACACAGTCATATGCATGGATAAGATGTACCGAGAAGCAGTCGCTGCAGAGGACGCGGAAGCTCCCGCTCCCGCCAAGGAAAGCAAGAAAGGGAAGAAAGCTAGCAAGGACGCCAACAAAGAATCCGGGGAGCGTGCCTCCTTGGATTGCGCTGCGCCTGTTGATGATTTGCTGGAGAGTTCCAATAGCAAGAGATCAAAGGTTGCTATGCTTGCTGTGAAGAAGGTCCCGGCAGGGTTGGTTGGCACTGATGGTACATTAACTATCAGCTCCACCCTTGATGACAAATAGGAAAGCGCGCTCGTTGCCTTCCTGCGGGCGAATGTCGATGTGTTTGCTTGGCAACCATCTGACATCCCCGGTGTTCCCAGGGAGGTAATCGAGCACCACCTTGCTGTCTGCCCACATACTCGACCCGTCAAACAGAAGGCCCGAAAGCAAGCTTTGGAGCGGCAGCAGTTTATTGCCGAGGAGATCAAGAAACTCGAAGCTGCTGGTTTGGTCAGAGGAGTGTTGCATCCAACTTGGTTGGCGAATCCAGTGGTGGTGCGCAAGGCGAATGGGAAATGGAGGCTTTGCATAGATTTCAGAGATCTAAATAAAGCATGCCCAAAGGACCCATTCCCCTTGCCACGCATCGATCAGATTGTGGATTCCACCTCTGGATGTGACCTACTTTCCTTCTTGGATGCCTACTCCGGGTACCACCAGATTTTCATGTCCGAAGAAGACGAAGAGAAGACCGCGTTTATAACCCCATGCGGCACGTATTGCTTTGTACGTATGCCCTTTGGGTTAAAAAGCGCTGGATCCACTTTCGCGAGAGCAGTACAGATTGGCTTTGAGTCCCAGTTGCACAGGAATATTGAAGCCTACATTGATGATATAGTGGTCAAAACCAAGGACAAATCAACTCTCATTCAGGACTTGGAAGAGACCTTTGCAAATCTACGCAATATCAACTTGAAGCTGAACCCAGAGAAGTGTGTGTTTGGTGTTCCTTCCGGGAAGCTGCTTGGCTTCTTTGTGTCCCACCGGGGGATAGAGGCCAACCCTGATAAGATCAAGGCAATTGAGCAGATTCAAGCACCCAAGACAGTTAAAGACGTGAGGCGTTTGACTGGATGTGTTGCCGCGCTAAGCAGGTTCATTTCCAAGTCCGCCAAACGTGCCCTGCCGTTCTTCAAAATCTTGAAGAAGGCTGGGCCCACGGAGTGGACCCCGGAGGCAGACGCTGTGCTGCAGGATCTGAAGACCTATCTTTCCTCTGTCCCCACTTTAGTCGCTCCAAAACCACATGAACCGTTGCTGCTTTACTTAGCTGCAACAAATCAAGTGGTTAGCGCAGCGGGAAGTAGATGAAGAAGCGGCTGCAACCGCCATCCCCTCTGGAGGAGGAAGTGAACTCGCCCCGGCAAGGTCAGAGGCAGATCAGAACAAGGAGGAGTGGGGTAATGGAGACAGCTCCAAGGTCGAGTCAAGGAAGAAAGTGGTGCAGCAGCCAGTGTACTTCGTCAGCTCCCTGTTGCAGGGGGCTAGGTCGAGGTACTCTGGCATGCAAAAGTTGATTTTTGGCCTCATCATGGCCTCAAGGAAACTGCGCCACTACTTCCAAGCCCACGAGATCATGGTTGTCACCCGCTTCCCCTTGTAACGCATACTGAGGAACCCTGAGGCCACTGGCAGGATAGTGGAATGGGCTTTGGAGTTATCCAGTTTTGGTTTGAAGTTCGAGAGCATGTCAACCATTCAGAGCAGAGCACTGGCGGAGTTTATTGCGGAATGGACGCCTACCCCTGATGAAGACGTGTTGGAGACAGTTATCCCCGGCAAGGAAGCGCCCCAAGAATGGATCATGTACTTTGATGGTACCTTCTCCCCACAAGGTGTAGGAGCTGGTGTGCTTTTTGTTGCTTCCTCTAGGGAGCACCTCAAGTACGTGGTTCAAACGCATTTCCCCCGGGAGAAGGCTACCAAAAATATAGCAGAATATGAAGGACTCCTTGCCGGGCTCAGGATCGCAACAGAACTGGGAATCAAGAAGTTGATCATTCGTGGAGATTCACAACTTGTGGTGAGGCAAGTGAACAAGGATTATCAAAGCCCATTGATGGAGGCATACGTCGAGGAAGTGAGAAAGTTGGAGGAGCGCTTTGATGGATTGCAAATAGAGCACATACCGCGTGCGGAAAACAGCATTGGTGATCATCTGTCCAAGTGTGTTGCGCAAAAACTCCTTGTGGAACCAGGGGCTTTTGTTCTCCATCTGACTCAACCCTCCGTATCCCTGGCAACAATGGCCAGGAAGAGGAGGAAGCTAGAGTCTGGCAGGCCTCTCTCGGCAGAGCCGTCTGAGGTCCCCGGCAGAGAGGTTTGCGGGAACAACTCCGTTTCGCCTGGTGAGCTGCACCCTCCCGCCAAACTACCAATCTCTGCGGTCGAGGAGTGCACTCCCACGGATGAGGAGGTGCCGCTGGTCCTCGTTGCCGAGCCTCAGGCTCCAACTTGGGCGCGGCACATAGTCCATTTCCTCCAAACAGGAGAACTTCCCGAAGAGCAAGAAGAAGCTGAAAGAGTAGCCCGAAGGGCCAGTATGTATCAGTTCGTTGACGACACGCTATATAGAAGAAGGCCTAATGGAGTGAAATTGAAGTGCATTTTCCGGGAAGAAGGAAAGGAACTGTTGGCAGAGATACACAAGGGTATATGCGGCTCCCACATTGGATCGAGCACCCTGGTTGGAAAAGCCTTCCGACAAGGTTTTTACAGGCCCACGGCCCTCCAAGATGCAATTGAGCTAGTCACCAAATGTGAAGCCTGCCAGTTCCACTCCAAGAATATCCATCAGCCTGCTCAAGCTCTCCAGACGATCCCTTTGTCATGGCCCTTCTCGGTCTGGGGGCTCGACATCTTGCGCCCCTTCCCCTATGCTACCGGGGGCTTTGAGTTCTTGTTCATCGCTATCGACAAGTTCACAAAGTGGCCAGAGGTGGAGCCCGTGAGGAAGGTGACTGCACAGTCAGCTATCAAGTTCTTGAAAGGATTGGTGTGCCGTTTCAGAGTGCCCGCCAGGATCATCACTGACAATGGCACACAATTCACAAGCCACACCTTCATGCAATATGTTCATGCCCTTGGAAGCAAAGTCTCATTTGCCTCTGTTGCCCATCCCAGAAGCAACGGACAAGCTGAGAGGGCAAATGCTGAAGTGCTGCGAGGACTCAAGACAAGAACATTTGATAGGCTGCAGAAGTGCGGCAGGTGATGGATCGACGAGCTGCCGGTGGTTCTTTGGTCCCTCCGTACGACACCAAATCGAGCTACCTGGCAGACTCCCTTCTCCCTAGTCTATGGGGCAGAAGCAGTTATCCCCACGGAACTCATATACGAATCACCTCGAGTGCTTGCCTATGATGAAGTAGCGCAGGAACAGCACCGGCGTGACGATGCTGTGCTACTTGAGGAGAACCGTCTCCGGGCTGCTACACGTGCTGCATGCTACCAGCAAGCCCTGTGTCGCTATCACAACCGCAGGGTTTATGCCCGGAGCTTTGAGGAAGGCAACCTTGTCCTTAGGCGTGTTCAGTCCGCTAAGGGTGCAAACAAGTTGACACCGAAGTGGGAAGGCCCTTACCGGGTAGTATGAGTCACCAGACCCGGCGCAGTCTGTCTGGAGGCTGGAGATGGCATTCAGTTGCAAAACTCATGGAACATTCAGCATCTCCGTAAGTTCTACCCGTAAGGCGCGACTTTTGGGCCCTGCCCGGCAGCCACCCTTTTGTACAAGCCTTGCCGATGTTGCATGTAACCCTTTGTACAAAGCCAGGCGCAGACCCTGAGCAACAGATGAATAAACAAAGCGCTGGGGGCCCCCGACAAGATTGCATGCATGCATAAGCATATCATGAGCATAACATGATCATGTAGATGAGGTCGCATGTAGCACCGTTTTCATCTGCACTAAGTTGTAGGGTTCTTGCCGTGGACTTGATCCCGAAGAGAAGAAATGAAGACAAGCCTACACAGCGATCCCCGGCAAGCCAAACAGATAAGTTGCTTCTTATCCATACCTGTTCTGTAAGGTAAAAACTTGTGCATATGAAAACCTCGTTACCTTCGAAACATAGGTGCTCCCATCCTTTGTCCCGAACGTTGCTTCAGACAAGGTGGTCACAGTTGCCTTTGATGGAGAGGGTTCGACGAGGGGCCGGTCCCTTTTTATAGTTTTATGCCCGGTAGGCCTTGCCCCACGGCACCAAACTAAGGGTACCGACAGGATAGTTTGCCAGGGGAAACTTGTTTACTTGAACGTATAGAGGCACCTCACCTCTGCATGGACATGATACATGCACGAGTACCCGGCAAGGCTTGTCTTTTTCATTAATATGCTGATAAGCAAGTACAGATCTTACAAAGCACAAACATGGAAAAAGAAGTTTACATAATTTAGACTAAAGTTTGGCAAGTGCCTACATGTTTTAGACTGAAAAAAGATAAGTGCCCCGTAATCCCTTTCTTGTCCCTCTCCTCCTAGGCACTACGGTGGGAGGTGAAGAAGGCAAAAGGAGTGCCTGAGCGGAAGCCCAGCCCGATCCCCTCAGGGCTTGCCGGGCACAGCCTGGCAAGATCGGGAGTGGCAAGGCTGCGAAGGAGAGGGGTGGAGAGAGCAGCTCAGCAGTGCCCTGGTCACCACCTCCAGGGCCAGCAAGAAGCCCCAGCATGAGCACCGGCGGGGAGAACTGTCGGAGCTCAGCTGGAAGACTGCTAGAGGAGGCGAAGGCACCAAGAGAGTGACCCCCTCCCCGGCGACCGTCCTAAAGAGGCCAGTGATGATGGTGCCGGGGAGGGAGGGGAAGAGCGGAAAGATGAGGCAGCGGGCCGGCAATATGAGACGAAGGCGTCGGTGCCATCGTACTCCGACCTGACGGCCTGCCACCCGCCTTCTCCGTCTTCCCTCGTTCCTTCTTCATCACCACCACTCCAGGAGGACGCTGGCCCCTCGGGCCGACACCTCCCCCGGAGAAGCAGCAGGCGACGGCGGCGTCCGAGGCATGCGAGGAGCATCGCTCCCCACCTTAGAGGGCAGGAAGGTGTCGCCGTCTTCAACGATCGCCCCGACTCCGCCGGAAGGAGCAGTGCTGGGATTACCAAAGATCCCAAGCGCTGCACCCTAGGCAGGCGCCGGAAGCCCAAGGAGCCTCGTCGTCAAGTTGACGAACCTCGGCGTCCTGTGGCCAGGGCAAGCACTCTCCACCAAGTGGCCGGCTCATGTGGGAGAGACGGGCGCCTCGCCATCTCGGAGGAGCATAACTCCACCCACACTGTGGACAGTTCGGCACCTACACCCCCGACCGCTGCATCTCCTGCGCCCTCGGACCAGACTCACTCCCCCAGCGTCAATACGAGCATTCGGCATCATCGACCTCAAGCTGGAGCCCGGGGCCCCTCTCCCCCTCAACATAACAAAGAAGAAGGCAAGAAATAAAGAAAGAGAGGTGCGTGGATGGATGCCTTTTGCTTCATCCTTACCCCCCTCTTTTATAGGCAAGCTGGGGCTGGGGACTGATCCTTTGCCCCCGCCCCAGAGGGGTTTCTTTCTGATCCGACCCATCCAAGCTACCGCCGATGGCCGGATCCGATCACCGCCCCTCTCCACCAATTCAAGGAAGGCCGAGCTCCTGCCCTGGCTCTCTCTCCTGCACCACGCGCATCCATCACCTACCCCACTCAATGCATGCAGCATACGTGGCAGAGGATAAGGACGTGGTGGGAAGAGTGGATTGGCAGTTACTCCCCCGTGCATTAAAGTCATTCACGGGCCATTACAAAAGGTGGCCCCACTGCAATTGGCATCACGCGACGCAAGGGAAAACCGGAAACTGACTCAAGCACAGGTTAATGGAGAAGCAAAGAAGATCTCAAAGGACGAGCTACCACAACCCGCTGGCCTGTGTACTAGACAGGGCCTACCCCGACGACGCTCGGCAGCGCGTTCAGGCCAGGCCCGGGGGCTCCTGTCGGTGCAACAAACCCCCAGGTGTGTTGCCCGGACTGTACACAGGCTCAAGAGCAAGGTTACGACATTCAAGACAAGGCCAAGCAGAAGAGATGGCTCTTTAAGAAATCAAAGGGCGGATCAAGAAGACCAAGACCAACCAAATAAGCAAGATATCACTAAGGAAAAACCTCCCTTGCCGGGCAGGCGAGCCTGGCGGGGTCGAGGTTACCCCAAGACAAACCTCAAGACTCCCCCGGCGGGCTTGCCGGGGACGCCAAGGGCGGATTACCCCACCAAAGCTCCACCGCTCCACCTCACAGCAACGCAAGTCACCCATCGGTGCGGTGTCGAGCCACCAAGTGACTAAGTGGCTATTACTTGGTACGTGGCAGGCCATTTCTGAGGAAGATCATCCCTAAATGACACCCGTCTAGGCGACGTGTCGCGCGGGCAAGCGAAAAGGTGGCTGAATGGCATGACAAGGCTTGCCAGGCTACGCCACGATGTGACACTAAGCGGCGCATTTAATGCACTCTGTCTTGTCTAAAGAGTTAGGTATGATAGCACTGTGGCTATCTAATCAGTACATAATGACTGTTTTGCCATTGTGATAACCCCTTGACCTATAAAAGGAGGGTCGTGGCTACCTTAGAAAGGATTCGGACCCTTGTACACTCGTACGCGCGTAGCTGCTCTCGCCCCAAGGCGACCTTGCCGGGCTAGAGCGCTGCGTCTCCACCACGGTCCTTCCATCAATCCACCAAAGCAGGAGTAGGGTTTTACGCCTCGCGGCGGCCCGAACCTGGGTAAAACTGCCCGTGTCATCGTTGCCGTGCTGCTCTGTGCTTTCCGCTCTTTGTGGAATGCGCTCTTCCCCGTTGCCGAACCACAAGGGCCCGATGGCCCCATAGGTGGCCGTGTGATACCATGACATGAGGAGTGAGAGGGTTGGCTTGTTGGGCGTTGGAGAAAAAAATACGCATTAATTGACACGTCAAACAAGGAGGAAACCTAGCTTTTAACATTGGCTTAAACCGACATTAATGTTCACCCTGGTACCTGTAATATCAGTTTGTGGCCTTGTATACAAAAATGGGGGAGTATATGATTAGCGTGATGATTGTGGCGGGAGGGGCGAAGAGGACGCCTTTTTACGAGATTTATTAGAAAATTCAGCGTCATTATAATCGAGATTTCCATCGATGTATCGCGCGAAGGCAAAGAACCACCAAGTGTTATCTTCACAATTTTTTTTATTGAGGGGGTTATATTCAAAAGTTTAAAATGAGGAAAAGGAACACTCGTGGCACACCTGTCATGTTCACATCAGACTAGTGCACATTTGATCTGCTCCACCGCTCAACGCAAATTGGCTTGGCATTTCACTGGCATGTGGGAACGCATGTCAGCAATCTGACCATGGGACTGATGACCCACAAGTATAGGGGATCAATCGTAGTCCTTTCGATAAGTAAGAGTGTCAAACCCAACGAGGAGCAGAAGGAAATGACAAGCAGTTTTCAGCAAGGTATTTTTTGCAAGCACTGAAATTATCGGTAACAGATAGTTTGGTAGTAAGATAATTCGTAACGGGTAACAAGTAACAACTGTAACAAAGGTGCAGAAAGGTGGCCCAATCCTTTTTGTATCAAAGGATAAGCCTAGACGAACTCTTAGATAAAGCAAAGCGCTCCCGAGGACACATGGGAATTATCGTCAAGTTAGTTTTCATCACGCTCATATGATTCGCGTTCGTTACTTTGATAATTTGATATGTGGGTGGACCAATGCTTGGGTGATGTCCTTACTTGGACAAGCCTCCCACTTATTATTAACCCCACTCGCAAGCATCCGCAACTATGAAAGAAGAATTAAGATAAATCTAACCATAGCATAAAACATGTGGATCCAAATCAACCCCTTACGAAGCAACGCATAAACTAGGGTTTAAGCTTCTGTCACTCTAGCAACCCATCATATACTTATTACTTCCCAATGCCTTCCCCTAGGCCCAAATCATGGTGAAGTGTCATGTAGTCGACGTTCACATAACACCACTAGAGGAAAGACAACATACATCTCAAAATATCGAACGAATACCAAATTCACATGATTACTTATAACAAGACTTCTCCCATGTCCTCAGGAACAAACATAAGTACTCACAAAGCATGTTCATGTTCAAGATCAGAGGGGTAATAAATATCATTAAGGATCTGAACATACGATCTTCCACCAAATAGACCAACTAGCATCAACTACAAGGAGTAATCAACACTACTTGCAACCCACAGGTACCAATCTGAGGTTTTGGGACAAAGATTGAATACAAGAGAGGAACTAGGGTTTGAGAGGAGATGGTGCTGGTGAAGATGTTGATGAAGATTGACCCTCCCATGATGAGAGGATCGTTGGTGATGACGATGGCTTCGATTTCCCCCTCCTGGAGGGAAGTTTCCCCGGCAGAATAGCTCCGCCGGAGCCCTAGATTGCTTCTGCCCAGGTTCCGCCTCGAGATGGCGGCGCTTCGTCCCGAAAGCTTCCTTCTTATTTTTTTCTAGGTCAAAACCCTCCATATAGCAGAAGATGGGCACCGGACGATGGCCAGGGGGCCCACAAGCCCTGGGGGTAGGGAGCGCCCCCCAGGCTTGTGGCCACCTGGTGGGTCCCCTTCTGTTGTTTCTTCACCCAATATTTTTTATATATTACTAAACAATTCTATGTAAAGTTTCAGGACATTTGGAGTTGTGTAGAATAGGTTTCTAAGATTTGCTCCTTTCCAGTCCATAATGTGAAATAACAGGCCATAATGCAATAAATATCAACATAAAAACATGATGCAAAATGGACATATCAACTTCCCCAAGCATAGACCTCGCTTGTCCTCAAGCGAAAGCCGAAATCAATAATCATGACCACATGTTTAGAGATAGAGGTGTCGACAAAATAAAATACGGACTTGAGGGCATCATGATCATCTTTAGAAAATCAACATATTGTCATATAACTTCTTATGCTAAAGTGACAATTCACTCACAAGGTAAAGTATGAACCAAAAACTTTATTGAAAACTAACAAACTATGATCTCGGTCATTGAAACAATTGCAATTTATCATAACATCGAAAAGAGTCAATGTAAGAGCTTTTTAGCAAGTTCACATATTCAACCATCATTTAATCTTTCATAATTGCTAAAACTCACGCGATACTTATGAGATCAAAGCTTCAATCAGACACATAGGAAGATAGGGGCTTATAGTTTCGCCTCCCAACCATTTACCTCAAGGGTAACGTCAACAATAATAATTTATGATCACCTATATCCGAGTGGGTATACATGACTGGATCATCCCCAACACGTAGTGCTTGCCAAGAAGAGAAATATAAAAATAAGGGTGAAGATCACCATGACTCTTGTATGCAGGTAGAAGGTGAAAGTAAAAGATAGGCCCGTCGCAGAGGGAAGCAGAGGTTGTCATGCGCTTTTATGGTTGGATGCACAAAATCTTAATGCAAAAGAACGTCACTTTATATTGCTGCTTGTGATAAAGAACTTTATTATGCAGTCCGTCGCTTTTATTTCTTCCATATCACAAGTTCGTATAAAGCTTATTTTCCTCACACTAAAAGATCATACATATTTAGAGAGCAATTTTTATTGCTTGCATCGATGACAACTTACTTGAAGGATCTTACTCAATCCATAGGTAGATATAGTGGACTCTCATGGCAAAACTGGGTTGATGGATTTTGGATGCACAAGTAGTATCTCTACTTGGTGTAGAAGATTTGGCTAGCATAGGATGAGAAGCAAGCTCAACATGTTGGAGGATCCATGACAATATAACTTCTATTCGGATATAAGAAAACATAACTCATTATGTTGTTTTCCTTGTCCAACATCAACCTTTTAGCATATAATATTTTAATGAATGCTCACAATCACAAAAGATGTCCAAGATAGTGTATTTATATGTGAGACCTCTCTTTCTTTATTACTTCCTATTAATTGCAACAATGACCAAAACTATGTTTGTCAACTCTCAACAAATTTCATGTGACATACTTCTTTATATGTGAAGTCATCACTTTCCATAAGAGTATATATAATCTTTTTATTTTTTTATTCTCTTTCCTTTTCCAAGATCAAAGCAAGAAAGCAAGGCCCTTAACTCAAAACTAATCTTTATTATATAACTCTCGCACTCAATTACATAGATAGATCACAAAGCAAAACTCAAAGACTAGATCATACTAAAACTCTTACTCTACTAAATAACGATATAACCAAAAGGATCAAACTAAGATAAACGATAATGATAAAGAAGTGATAGTGATACGATACCGAGGCACCTCCCCCAAGCTTGGCACAGGCCAAGGGGAGTGTCCATACCCGTGTACTCAAGTCTCCTTCGGAGATGATGGTGGTGAAGTTGATGATGTGGTAAGCTTGTCCTCCGTCTTCCAAGGCATAGGCTCACCATCGTAAAAGGATGAACGAGTCTTCAGAATCCTCAAATCTGCAGCCAAACTCATCTTCTTAAATCTGTATTTATACTCATAGTTTTGGTTTTGCAGGTCATAGATCTGGGCTTGGAGGTGCTCGATTTTCTCATGAAGCTTGAAGATGGCCTCTCTAATATCATTGTTGTCCAGCTTGTGGTCACGGGTGAATTCCGTGATCATGGAGTGGTTGGTGTTGAGTCCGCGTTCCACCATCCCTTGGCACTTGAAGACCTCCTCCTCTACCACTTCGAGCCTGGCCTCCACGCTTCCGGTCTTCCTTGGCCCTTGAACATCCCAGATGTGAAGCACCCGCTCACGCATCTCAATGGTTTGAGGGTGTTGCATCACCTCCGGAAGGTAGGGGTTGATGACCTTCTCGTAGAACTTGTCCTTGGGGCGCTTGGAGACCTCATGGCGATCTAGATCTGTCAGAAAAATAGCTCGAAACAAGAACAAAGGATATTGCCGTGGTGCGGTGGTCAAAACCTTCGGGAGATTATATAATGATTGTTTACCGTGTAAAACAAGTATTCTGGGAGAAAATGGAGTCTGGAGGGCACACGAGGTGGCCAAAGCCTGGGAGGCGCGCCCAGGGGGGTAGGGCGCGCCCCCACGGCTTGTCGCCTCCTCGTGTACTGTTCGTACTACTTATTTTTCTAATTTTTTAAATATTCCAAAACGGGGTAAAATTGCTATTGGAAAACTTTTGGAGTCGGTTTACTTACCGTATCACATACCTATTCCTTTTCAGGGGTCTGGAGCGTTCCGGTAGGTTTCCCTTATGTGCTCCTCCGGTATTATGGTGTGAATAATATTAGTTTCAACATTTATGGGCGTACCTGATATATAATGTTTGATTCTTTGCCCATTCACCACCTTCGGATTATTGCCCTCGGCATTGTTGATCTTAATGGCACCAGAACGATAAACTTCCTTGATAATGTAAGGCCCTTCCCATTTGGAGAGAAGTTTTCCTGCAAAAAGTCTTAAATGAGAGTTGTATAGCAAGACCTGCTCTCCTACATTAAATTCTCGCTTTTGTATTCTTTTATCATGCCATCTTTTAACTTTCTCTTTCAAAAAGT
The DNA here is from genome assembly GCA_011799875.1 of Thinopyrum elongatum. Taxonomy (NCBI): domain Eukaryota; kingdom Viridiplantae; phylum Streptophyta; class Magnoliopsida; order Poales; family Poaceae; genus Thinopyrum; species Thinopyrum elongatum. The sequence goes on from CM022300.1 coordinate 385,175,484, forward strand.
TGGCATTTTCATAGGCTTGGGTTCTCCATTCATCATGTGAGCTAATGTCAAATAACCTCTTCTCACCGGCAAGTTTGAAATCATAGTTGAGTTCTTTAATTGCCCAATAAGCTTTATGTTCCAATTCAAGAGGTAAGTGACATGCTTTCCCATAAACCATTTTATATGGAGACATACCCATAGGGTTTTTATAAGCAGTTCTATAAGCCCATAATGCATCATCAAGTTTCTTAGACCAATTCTTCCTAGATCTATTAACAATCTTTTCCAAGATCAATTTTATTTCTCTATTACTTAATTCTACTTGACCACTAGACGGAGGATGATATGGAGATGCAATTCTAGGGTTAACAGCATACTTAGCAAGAAATTTACGGAAAGCACCATGAATAAAGTGTGAACCACCAGCAGTCATTAAATATCTAGGGACTCCAAACCTCGGGAAAAAAACTTCTTTAAGCATTTTAATAGAAGTGTTGTGATCAGCACTACTAGTTGGAATAACTTCTACCCACCTAGTAACGTAATCAACGACAACTAGAATATGAGTATACCCATTAGAGGAAGGAAAACGTCACATATAGTCAAATCCCCAAACATCAAATGGTTCAATAACAAGTGAATAATTCATAGGCATTTCCTGACGTCTACTTATATTACCAATTCATTGACATTCATCACAAGACAAGACAAACTTACGAGCTTCTTTGAAAAGAGTAGGCCAATAAAAACCAGATTGTAATACCTTGTGTGTCTTTCTATCTCCAGCATGGTGTCCTCCGTAAGCCTCGGAGTGACACTTGCGTAGGATTTGTTCCTGTTCTTGCTCAGGTATACAATGCCTAATAACACCATCTACTCCTTTATAAAGGTGTGGGTCATCCCAAAAGTAATGGCTTAAATCATAGAATAACCTTTTCTTTTGTTGGTATGTAAAACTAGGCGGTATAAATTTAGCAACAATATAATTAGCATAGTCTGCATACCATGGAGTACTATGAGAAGTATTTATAACACCTAATTATTCATCAAGAAAGCTATCATCAATAGGTAGTGGGTCATCAAGATTATTTTCTAACCTAGACAAGTTGTCTGCTACGGGGTTCTCAACTCCCTTTCTATCAATAATATGTAAATCAAATTCTTGTAGCAAGAGAACCCACCTAATGAGTCTAGGTTTAGCAGCTTTCTTTTCCATAAGGTATTTAATAGCAGCATGATCAGTGCGAACAATTACTTTGGAATCAACAATGTAAGATCTGAATTTATCACAAGCAAACACAACAGCTAAAAATTCTTTTTCAGTGGTAGCATAATTTCTTTGAGCATTGGCTAGAGTTTTACTAGCATAATGGATAACATTTAATTTCTTATCAACTCTTTGTCCTAGAACAGCACCAACAACACAATCACTTGCATCACACATAATTTAAAAGGGTAGGTTCCAATTAGGTGGTTGAACAATAGGTGCAGAAATTAAGGCTTTCTTAAGGATTTCAAATGCTTCCACACAATCATCATAAAAAAATGAATGGAACATCTTTTTGCAAAAGATTAGTGAGAGGCCTAAATTTTTTAGAGAAGTCTTTAATAAATCTCCTATAGAAACCAGCATGACCAAGGAAGCTTCTTATACCTTTGATATCTTTAGGACAAGGCATTTTTTCAATAGCATCTACTTTAGCTTTATCAACTTCAATACCTCTTTCGGAAATTTTATGCCCCAAGACAATACCTTCATTAACCATAAAGTGGAACTTCTCCCAATTCAAGACAAGATTAGTTTCTTCACATCTCTACAAAACTCGATCAAGGTTGCTTAAGCAATCATCAAAAGAAGTTCCGTAAAAAGAAAAATCATCCATTTAAACCTCAACAATATTTTCACAAAAGTCAGAGAATATAGCAATCATACATATTTGAAGGGTAGGAGGTGCATTGCATAAACCAAAAGGCATACGTCTCTAAGCAAAAGTACCAAAAGGGCATGTAAAAGTAGTTTTTTCTTGATCCTCTTGTGACACAGGTATTTGGGAAAAAGCAGAGTATCCATCTAGAAATTAGAAATGTGTATGTTTTGATAGTCTTTCTAGCATTTGATCAATGAAAGGTAGAGGATAATGATCTTTCCTAGTAGCTTTGTTTACTTTTCTAAAATCAATTACCATCCTATAACCTGTAATAATTCTCTCTGGGATAAGTTTGTTTCTATCATTAGGAACAACAGTAATACCTCCCTTCTTAGGGACACAATGAACGGGGCTTACCCATCTACTATCAGCTATATGGTAGATTATACCTGCTTCCACAAGCTTTAATATTTCATTTCTTACCACTTCTTTCATCTTTGGATTTAACCATCGCTGGTGATCAACAACTGGTTTAGCATCAGGTTCCATGTTAATTTTATGCTGACATAGAGTGGGACTAATGCCCTTAAGATCATCAAGAGTATATCCAATAGCAGCACGGTGCTTCTTTAGAGTTTGCAATAATCTCTTTTCTTCATGCTCTGAAAGGTTAGCACTAATAATAACAGGATATATCTTCTTTTCATTGAGATAAGCATATTTCAGAGTATCAGGTAATTGTTTAAGATCGAACACAGGATCGCTCTTAGGTGGTAGAGGATCTCCAAGCGTCTCAACAGGCAAATTGTGTTTCAAAATAGGCATTTGTTTGAACAATATCTTAGCATTAACGGTGTTCAGGAAAGGTCTACCAAATATAATAGGGAAAAAATCATCTTGTGGGGAACCAAGAACGAGAAAATCAGTGGGGTATTTTATTTTCCCACACAAGACTTCAACATCTCTAACTATCCCAAGTGGTGTAATAGTGTCTCTATTAGCAAGCTTAATAGTAACATCAATATCTTCTATTTCAGCAGGAGCAATATCATTCATAATTTCTTGATAAAGAGTAAACGGGATAGAACTAACACTAGCACCCAAATCACATAAGCCATGATAACAATGATCTCCTATTTTAACAAAGACAACAGGCATGCCAACAACATGTCTATGTTTATCTTTTTCATCGGGTTTGGCAATTCTAGTAGCTTCATCACAGAAGTAAATAACACGCCCATTAATATTTTCAGCCAAGAGATCTTTAACCATAGCAACATTAGGTTCAACTTTAATTTTTTCAGGGGGTGTAGGTGTCCTTGTATAACTCTTGCGAACCACATCCGAAGCTTTAGCATGTTCTTTTGTCCTAACAGGAAAAAGTGGTTTCTCAATATAAGCAGTATGAATAACAGGATCAACATTATAAGTGTTGGTTTCTTCTCTAGCTTCAATGGGTTCTACTATTTTTGCTTCAATGGGAGGATGATATTTAAACCACTTCTACTTAGGGAGATCAACATGAGTAGAAAATGATTCACAAAAAGAAGCTACTATCTCAGAGTCAAGTCCATATTTAGTGCTAAATTCACGAAAAGCATCGGTATTCATGAAAGATTTAACACAATCAAACTCAAGGTTTATACCTGACTCCTTACCTTCATCGAGCTCCCAATCTTCGGAGTTGCATTTAATTCTTTCCAAAAGATCCCATCTGAATTCAATAGTCTTCTTCATAAAAGAACTTGTACAAGAAGTATCGAGCATGGATTGATCATTATGAGAAAGTCGAGCATAAAACTTCTAAATAATAATTTCTCTTGAGAGCTCATGATTGGGGCATGAATATAACATTGACTTAAGCCTCCCCCAAACTTGAGCGATACTTTCTCCTTCACGAGGCCAAAAATTATATATATAATTCCGATCACGATGAACCAGATGCATAGGATAAAACTTCTGATGAAATTCCAATTTCAATCGGTTGTAATTCCAAGCTCCAATATCATCACATAGCCTATACCATGTCAATGCCTTTCCCTTCAAAGATAAAGGGAAGACCTTCTTCTTGACTTCATCTCCGGGCAAACCTGCAAGCTTAAATAATCCACATAGATTAGATGCATATTAGGATGTAGTGTTAGATCTCCTGCATAAGGATTAGCTAGCAGTTTCTCTATCATACCCGAAGGAATTTCATAGTAAATATTTTTAGTAGGTGCAGTAGGTTGAGGAGCAACTCTTTGCTCTTTTGGTCGAGGTGAAGATACCCCGAACAAGCCCCTCAAAGGATGACTTTCCATAGTGACAAGTGGTAGTAAATTTCAGCACATAATATAAATTTTTCCTTACCAAATTCCACTCACCAAAGGCGCTTCACTCCCTGGCAACGACGCCAGAAAAGAGTCTTGATGACCCACAAGTATAGGGGATTGCTATATCTTGAGCTTGCGTTGATTTTTCCCTTGAAGAGGAAAGGGTGATGCAACAAAGTAGAGATAAGTATTTCCCTCAGTTAAGAACCAAGGTATCAATCCAGTAGGAGGTACAAGCAAGTCCCCAATAGATGCACCTACACAAACTAACAAACACTTGCACACAACACGAAAAAGGGGTTGTCAATCCCTTCACGGTCACTAGCAAGAGTAAGATCTAATAGAGATAGATATAAAAGATAAGTAAAAGGCAAAACAAAGTAAATATAAATAAATTGTAGCAAGGTATTTTTAGGTTTTTGGTTTTATAGATCTGAAAATACATGATGAGAAATAGACCTGGGGGCCATAGTTTTCACTAGAGGCTTCTCTCTTGAAAGGAACACATACAGTGGGTGAACAAATTACTGTTGAGCAATTGATCAAAAAGCGCAAAGTTATGACGATATCTAAGGCAATGATCATGAATATAGGCATCACGTCCGTGACAAGTAGACCGACTCCTGCCTGCATCTACTACTATTACTCCACACATCGACCGCTATCCAGCATGAATCTAGTGAATTAAGTTAACAAGAACGGAGTAACGCCTTAAGCAAGATGACATGATGTAGAGGGATAGATCCAATCAATATGGTAAAAATCCCATCTTTTTATCCTTAATGGCAACAATACAAATACGTGCCTCGCTACCCCTACCGTCACCGGGTGAGGACACCGCAAGATTGAACCCAAAACAAAGCACCTCTCCCATTGCAAGAAAAACCAATCTAGTTCACCAAACCAAATCGATAGATTGGAGAGAAATACAAAGCTATCTTAATCGTGCATTAAAGAGTTCAGAGAAGACTCAATAATATTCATAGATAATCTGATCATAAATCCACAATTCCTCTCAACAAACGCACCGCAAAAGAAGATTACATCGAATAGAACTCCAAGAACATCAAGGAGAACATTGTATTGAAGATCAAAGAGAGCGAAGAAGCCATCTAACTACTAGCTATGGACCCGTAGGTCTGTGGTAAACTACTCACACATCATCGGAAGGGTAGCAAGGTTGGTGTAGATGCCCTCCGCGTTCGAATCCCCCTCGGGCAGAGTGCCGGAAAAGGCCCCAAGATGGGATCTCACGAGAACAGAAGCTTGCGGCGGCGGAAAAGTATTTTTGGTGTGCCCTCTAGTATACAGGGAATATTTGAGTGTTTATGGAGCCAGGATTAGGGTTAGGAGATCTACGAGGGGCCCACAAGACTAGGGGGCATGCCCCTAGGGCTTGTGGCCTCCTCATGGGTCTTCTGGCCTCCTCTCGAAGCTTCCTAGGTGTCTTCTTGTCCAAGAAAAATCATCGTAAAGTTTCATTCTGTTTGGACTCCGTTTGGTATTGATTTTCTGTAAAAGACAAAAACAAGGAAAAAACAACAACTAGCACTGGGCACTAGGTTAATAGGTTAGTCCCAAAAAATGATATAAAATAGCATATTAATGCATATAAAACATCCAAGATGGATAATATAATAGCATGGAACAATAAAAAATTATAGATACGTTGGAGACGTGTCAAGCATCCCCAAGCTTAATTCCTGCTTGTCCTTTAGTAGGTAAATGATAAAAACGGAATTTTTGATGTGGAATGCTACCTAACATATTTATCAATGTAATTTTTCTTATTGGGGCATGAATGTTTAGATCCATAAGATTCAAAACAAAAGTTTAATATTGACATAAAAACAATAATACTTCAAGCATACTAATAAAGCAATCATGTCTTCTCAAAATATCATGGCTAAAGAAAGTTATCCCTACAAAATCATATAATCTTGTCATGTTCTATCTTCATCACATGAAGTATTTATCATGCACAACCCCGATGACAAGCCAAGCAATTGTTTCATACTTTTAATGTTCTAAAGCTTTTTCAACTTTCACGCAATACATGAGCGTGAGCCATGGATATAGCACTATAGGTGGAAGAGAATATGGTGGAAGTTGTGAGGAGAAGACAAAAAGGAGAAAGTCTCACATCAACTAGGCAAATTAATGGGCTATGGAGATGCCCATCAATTGATATCGATGCAAGTGAGTAGGGATTGCCATGCAACAGATGCACTAGAGCTATAAGTGTATGAAAGCTCAAAAGGAAACTAAGTGGGTATGCATCCAACTTGCTTGCTCACAAAGACCTAGGGCAATTTGAGGAAGCCCATCATTGGAATATACAAGCCAAGTTCTATAATGAAAAATTCCCCCTACTATATGAAAGTGATAAAATAGGAGACTCTCTATCATGAAGAACGTGGTGCTACTTTGAAGCACAAGTGTGGTAAAGGATAGTAACATTGTCCCTTCTCTCCTTTTCTCTCATTTTTTTCTTTTTCTTTTTTTCTTTTTTTCTTTTTATTTTTGGGCTCTTTGGCCTCTTTTTTTTTATTTAAGTCCGGAGTCTCATCCCGACTTGTGGGGGAATCATAGTCTCCATCATCCTTTCCTCACATGGGACAATGCTCTAATAATGATGATCATCACACTTTTATTTACTTACAACTCAAGAATTACAACTCGATACTAGAACAAAATACGACTCTATATGAATGCCTCTAGCGGTGTACCAGGATGTGCAATGATCTAGCGTGACATGTATAAAAAATATGAACGGTGGCTAAGCCACTAATACTATGCCAACTACATGATCATGCAAAGCAATATGACAATGATGGTATGTGTCATAATAAACGGAACGGTGGAAGTTGCATGGCAATATATATCGGAATGGCTATGGAAATGCCATAATAGATAGGTATGGTGGCTATTTTTAGGAAGGGTATATGGTGGGTTTAATGCACCGGCGAAAGTTGCGCGGTACTAGAGAGACTAGCAATGGTGGAAGGGTGAGAGTGCGTATAATCCATGGACTCAACATTAGTCATAAAGAACTCACATACTTGTTGCAAAAAAATATTAGCCATCGAAACAAAGTACTAATACACATGCTCCTAGGGGAATATGATGGTAGGAAAAGACCATCGCTTGTCCCCGACCGCCACTCATAAGGAAGACAATAAAAAATAAATCATGCTCCAACTTCATCACATAACGATAGACCATACGTGCATGCTTCGGGAATCACAAACCTTAACACAAGTATTTATACTAATCCAAAATTACTCTCTAGCATGACTCTAATATCACCATCTTTATATTTCAAAACAAATGCAAGGAATCAAACTTCTCATATATTCAATGCTCTTTATGAAAGTTTTTATTATATCCCTCTTGGATACCCATCATATTAGGACCAAATTCATAACCTAAGCAAATTGCCATACTATTTTTAAGACTCTCAAAATAATATAAGTGAAGCATGAGAGTTCATCAATTTCTACAAAATAAAACCACCGCTGTGCTCTAAAAAGATATAAGTGAAGCACTAGAGCAACTGCCTAGCTCAAAAGATATAAGTGAAGCACATAGAGTATTCTAATAAATTCACGATTAATGTGTGTCCCTCTCAAAAGTTGTGTACAGAAAGGATGATTGTTGCAAACTAAAAAGAAAAGACTCAAATAATACAAGACGCTCCAAGCGAAACACATATCATGTGGTGAATAAAAATATAGCCTCAAGTAAATTTACCGATGGATCGAAGACAAAAGAAGGGATGCCATCCGGGGCATCCCCAAGATTAGATGCTTGTTTGTCCTTGAATATTACCTTGGGGTCCCTTGGGAATCCCCAAGCTTAGGCTCTTGCCACTCCTTATTCCATAGTCCATCAAATCTTTACCCAAAACTTGAAAACTTCACAACACAAAACTCAAAAAAAAAACTCGTGAGATCCGTTAGTATGATAAAACAAATCTCCACTTTTAGGTACTGTTGTGAACTCATTCTAATTTTATATTGGTGTTATATATACTGTATTCTTACTTCCCCATGGTTCATACCCACCGATACTACCCATAGTTTCATCAAAATAAGCAAACAACACGTCGAAAACAGAATCTGTCATAAATATAACAGTCTGTAAAGACAAGAATATTAGTCACACTTCTGTAACTCCAAAAATGCTGAAACATTAGGAAAACATAGGTAATTAATATATAAATCTTTCGTAAAATATTCTGAATTTTTCTGCACTCCAGTGAATTTTAACAATTCTGTTACTGGACGCGGAAGTTTCTGTTTTTCAGCAAAACCAAATCAACGATATACCAAAGCATCCCAAAGGTCTTGCTTGGCTCAAACAATAATTAAAACACCAAAACACAATTACTATGAAGGTAATATTGTTTATTTATTAAAAAACAGGAGCAAAAACAAAAAGACATAAAATAAAATTGGGTGGCCTCCCAACAAGCGCTATTGTTTTATGCCCCTAGCCAGGCATAATGCATAGATCTAGGTATCGTCATCTTTGGTATGCAATCCATAAGTGGCCCTCATAATAGATTCATATGGTAACTTAATTTTCTTTCTTGGAAAGTGTTCCATGCCCTTTCTTAACGGAAATTGAAATTTAATGTTTCCTTCTTTTATATCAATAATTGCACCAATCGTTCTAAGGAAAGGTCTACCAAGTATAATAGGGCATGTAGGATTGCAATCTATATCAAGCACAATAAAATCTACGAGCACATAATTACTATTTGCAACAATAAGAAAATCATTAATCCTTCCCATAGGATTCTTAATAGTGGAATCTGCTAGATGCAAATTCAAAGAACAATCATCAAGTTTATGGAAACCTAACACATCACATAAAGTTTTTGGGATGGTTGAAATGCTAGCACCCAAATCACATAAGGCCTTGCACTCATAATATCTAATATTAGTTTTAATAGTAGGTTCCCACTCATCATAAAGCTTTCTAGGGATGGAAACTTCCAACTCAAGTTTTTCTTCAAAAGATTTCATCATAGCATCAACAATATGTTTAGTAAAAGCCTTATTTTGATTATAAGCATGAGGTGAATTAAGCATGGATTGCAACAAGGAAATACAATCTATTAAAGAACATTTATCATAATTAAAGTCCTTGAAATACAAAAGAGTGGGTTCATTGTTACTTAAAGTTTTGACCTCTCTAATCCCACTTTTATCAAAATTTTCATTAAGATCTTCACCCTCCAAATTATTGGGACGCCTTCTAGCTAAAGTTCACTCATCTCCAGTCCCTCCTTTATCAAGTTTTATATTAGCAAACAAAAATTCAATAGGATTCACACCAATCACTTTAAGATGCTCATCATTATTATCACGAAAACTAGAAGAACATGCTTTTTCTAGCCAATCTCTCTTAGCACGCATCCTAGCGGTTCTTTCTCTACTTTCATTCATAGAAATTTTAATAGATTTCAGTGACTCATTAATATCAATCTTGGGTGGCATAGATCTAATTTTAAAAGAATCCATCTCATGAGAAATTCTATCAACGTTTCTAGCCAAATCATCAATCTTAAGCAATTTTTCTTCTACCATAGTATTAAAATTCTTTTGAGAATTAATAATTTATTTAATATTGTTCTCAAGATTTTAGGGTATCTTATTATAATTTCCATAATAATTGTTGTAGGAATTACCATAATTATTAGAGGAATTACTAGGAAACAGCCTAGGGTTGAAGTTTCCTCTATGGATCTTCCTATTTATCGCTAATCGGGGGGTGACCGATAAGATTATACCTTATCTTTGTCATTTATCTTTTGGACCAATTTATCGTTCTAACAAGCGATTTATCGGGTATCTACCGATAAATCGGACCTATTCACAGCACTATGTTTGCAAAAAACTATGTTTATTTATGTTTTGTGGACCTTGTTACGGAATATGTACTATTATCCTATTTTGTTTGTCATTATACGAGGATTCAAAGGCTAAAAATCAAGGTAACACTTCTGTCAAATATTGTTTTGGTGTTGAATATAGCGTATTTTAGTGTTGGGAAGCTGAGATTTGCAAAAAAATCCGATTAATAGTCGACCGATAAAATCGATTAATCATCCGATTTCCGATTAATCTCTAATCCCTAGCTGACCGAGACGATAATGATAAGCGATATCCTCAACATTGCATTTCACCAACACACGCCAGTGGGTGGGTGGACCTGCTACCTAACAAAAGTACGAAAAAGATAAGCAGGACGGACTCGGCTTCAGACAGCTCCCGTGTCGGGTTGCGCAACCGCCGGCTCCACCTCCGTGGCCTTCGGGTCCATCGAGGTGCCGGTATCGGCCAAGCCGGCGTCGTCATCCACATAGGGGCCTGACTCCTCGGAGCTGCCCAACAGGTCATCAAGCAGCAAGCCAAAGTTGTCAGCCGGCACGACCTTGCAATCTTCGGTCCGCTCTACCTGGAACTCATCATGCAAAGCAAACAAGGCCAGGTAGCTGGCCCGGGCGGCGATCCGGCCCGCCTCCGCCTGCAGCTGGGGCTCCGCGCTGGCTCGCTGAGCTGCCAGCCGGTCCAGCGCCAGGTCCGGGTACCAGGACATGACGAACCTCAGCGCCACATCGGCGCCGGCACGGGCAGCAGAAGCGCGCCACACGTGAAGCTGTGTCGGCCCAGCCTCCAGCCACCGCGCGAGCCGTGTGAAGCTACTGGGCACAACGGCGCCGGGCCAAAGGGCCGTCATCATACCCATGCCGGCTCCGGTTACCCGCTCCATTTGCTCACCCAAGACCTGCAGGCGGGCCTCGGCGGCCTGCATGATCTCTGAGAAGCTCCAGGCGATGTTCGGGTCAAGCCCAGTGCCCGGGTTCCCCTGAGGCGACCGTTGAGCTCAAACGGCCTCCTCCGTCGTCCCCTGCATTTTCAGAAAGCATTCTGTCAAATAGAAAAGCAAGACAGTTAGCAACGGAAAAAGCAAAGCCGGCTTCACAACTCGGCGTAGTAAAAAAAAGCACTTACTGGCGAAGGCCTCATCCAGATGCTGCGCTTCGAGCAACGTACCGTGCCGATCCTAGTCCCCGGCACGGTTGCGCGCCTCGAGCGCCTTCTCCAGCTCGGCGCCCTTGTCGACGACCGCCTTCAGCTCGGCGTCCTTAGCAGCGGCAACCTTCATGTGCTCCTCCTTAAGGCGAAGGAGGTCCGCGTGGTGGGCGTCCACCGCCTTGATGGCCTCCGCCTTCAGGCGCTCCACCTCGGCCTGGAGCTGACCCTTGTCGTCGGCCAGCTGATCGCGCTGCTGGCCGGCTTCAGCGAGCACCCGTTGGGCCTCCGCCACCTTCGCGCCTCCGTCTCGAGGCGCTCTACTTCGGCCTGCAGCCGGCTCTTGTCGCCAGCCAGCTGCTCGCGCTGCTCGCCGGCATCGGCAAGCGCCTGCTGGGCCTCCGCCACCTTGGCGGCTTCCGCCCTCAACTACTCCACCTCGACCCGGAGCTGGCCGGCGTCGGCAGCCGCCTGGTCACGTTGTCAACCAGTTTCGACCAGCCGGGTTCGTAGGTCCGGGGTAACACCCCCGGTGGTTAACTACAGTAATCACCCTTTTGATTATGCCATGTCATCATGTTTAACAGTGCATGATCATCATTAACGTCGTATTGCATTTCAACTCCTAAGTCAAAATCCAAATTTAAATGAAAGTGAAATATAAAAGTTGTCCAACATAAAAACTGAAATGTTCGATAAATAACAAATATTGCAGAGGCTAGTCTAAAATTGAAACCAATAAATAATAAAATACTTAGGTGGCTCTAACATAATTAAAACAGTAAGGTTTAATGCATTTTAATTATTATAAAAGTGGTGTGAACTCAAATTGTCTCCAAACTAAATTTTGGTAGTAGTTGAGGATACCTAGTATTTGTTGGAGCAGTCCCTGTGTTTTGCAAAATTCAAAATGTGGCCTAACAATTTGCTAACTGAGAAGAGAAAATAAATAAAAGAAAAAGACAAAAGAGAAAGAAAACAGAAAAAAAAGAAAAAAAAAGAAACGCCCCCGCCCAACTGGGCCAAGGCCCAGCTGCCTCTCCCCTGGCCTATAAGGCCTCGGCCCGATTCCCAGGCCGAACCCTAGCCTCATTCCCGCCCCCCCGAACCCCTGCTCCCTCTCGGCGCCCGACGCCGCCCGTCGCCGCCCGGACCCCGCCGCCGGCGCCACCTCCTCCGGCCATCCTCCCCGCGCACGCTGCCCGTCCCTGCGCCCCACTGTGAAGGCCACCTCCTCCCTCTCCCTCCTCCTCCGCCGGCCCCCTCTGCCCCCCCGGCCTCGCTGGCACGCCGCGCCCACGCCGTCCGGCCGTGCCCCGCCGCGCTCCGGCACGCGCCGCTCCTGCACGCATGCGCGCGCGCGCAGACCCGCGGCCACCACCGCCCCCTGCCGCGCGCTTGTCCGTGCCTCGCCTCCGGCCCCCGCCTCGCCCGCTGCGCTCCGGCCACCGCGCCGCCCCGCTCGCCTCCGGCCCCACCGCCTGCGCCGCGCGCCGCCACCCCCCCTGCCGCTCCGGCCCCGCGCGCGCTGCCGCGGCCTCGCCCGCCCGCGCCCCTGTTCGCGCCCGCGCCCGCGCGTGCCATTTGGGTACCGGACATGTCCGGTCCCAAATGGGCACGCTCCGGACATGTCCGCCACTGGTCCACTGACCAGTGAGGCCCACAGCCCTGCCTGATAAAAATAATAATAAATAAATAGTTAATTAAATCTGTTTAATTAGAGTAAATAATTAATTAGTTAATTAACTAATTAGACTAATTAATTAGTTAACTTAACTAACCCTAATGAATGCTGACGTCAGCATGATGTCATGCTGACATCATCATTTACTATTCTGGATAATGTTTATTTTAAATAATTAAATAAATTCCAGAAATTAATAAAAACTTTAGAAAATCATATTAAATAATCCGTACTCCGATGGAAATACTTTGTACATGAAAGTTGCTCAGAACGACGAGACGAATCCGAATACGCGGTCCGTTCGTCCGCCACACGTCCCTAACTATCCGAACATGCAACCGTTCCCCTCCGGTCATCTGTCTGACAAATGTCCGGAACCGGGAAAACATTCCCGGATGGATTCCCCCTTCCTCGGTGACATGCAACCATACGTTAGGACACACCCGGCACTGCATATTGTCATGCCATACTTTGCGTTGCTCATGTTTGCTCTATATTTATACTGTTTCCTCCCCCTCTTCTCTCTCGATAGCCCCCGACCCCGACGTCGTCCCCGAGACCGACGCAGCTCCGGAGACCGAAGACACCATTGACAACCTTGCCTTTGCCGCCGAGCAACCAGGCAAGCCCTCCCCTTTGATCATCCCGATATCGCCCATTCTATTTCTCATGCTTGCATTAGAATTGCTGCTGCTACTGCTTTACCTATTCTGATGCATAGCCTGTTTATTGTAACCTGCTGTTGATAATTACCTGCATATCCTAAACTGCTTAGTATAGGCTGGGTAGAGACCTATCAGTGACCCCACTTATCCCGACTGCCGCGCTGGATCGTCAGAAGACCCGATCAACGGGAATTGAAGACCAGGCCCCGACACCGCACATCACCCCCTTTAGTTGTAACGACAGTGCAGCGTTACTATCGAGTGCCGAGGGTGAAACCTCTTGTAGCACTTCTGATGTTAACTCTGTAGAGTAGCTATTCGGTCGTGGTCATCGAGGGTGATTCCTCCTTCACCGCGTCCGATAACGACGCTGTCGTGCAACACATCAAGTGTGAACCCATCGAGGGTGAATCCTCCGAGTTCACCTTGACAGACACATCGAGTAGGAATCCAACGAGGGTGATACCTCGGATTCCCCTGATGTTATAGACACACGGATACTTGGACTTTACACTGTTACTTGGATAGGCGGGTCGACCCTGAGGGGTACCCGCGTGCGCCTAAGAGGCGAGTGTTGTGAAGACGGGTGCCTGTATGGTGCCCGAGTGGTGAATACGAGGCGCGGACGGGCATTCTTAACCCTTGCAGCAAGTCCTCGAGACGGGGCGACGGGGTCACATCTTTCGTGAGTCTCTGCTCGTTACCGCAAGCCCTAGTCCATTAACGATTTGGATATTTGATCCGAGCAGGCCTCCGGCCTGATAGCACTAACCATCACGTGGGCATAGTATGGGCGTGCTGCATCGTATGCATCAGCCGAAAGCTTTGTCAGACATCCAGTTCAGCAGTGCGGCATGGAGTGATTGGCGCCATTGCGGTGGTGCTTGGATCTGTGCCATGTGCGCAACGACCCGGATGGCGAGGGGCGATGGCAAGACCCCCTTGCGCTTAGGATGTAGACCGGCGGGGACCTCTCTGCTGAGCTGTAGGTAGGGTTGCGATGTGTCGTTTGACCGAGGCCGGGCATGACCCAGGAAAGTGTGTCCGGCCGGAGTTAATCGAGCGTGTTGGGTAAGTTGGTGCACCCCTGCAGGGAAGAAAACTTCTATCGATAGCCTGTCCTACGGTAACGGACACTCGGAGTTGTATCCCGATCGATACAGCTAGAACATGATATGAGACCTGGATACTATGGCTCTGGTATTGCTTCTCGCAGGGAGTCGAGAAGGGATCTCCGGACGAGGTTGATGACTGTATGGCTCTGGGATTGCTTTCTCGCAGGGAGTCGAGAAAGGATCTCTGGGTGAGGTTGAGACTTATTACTACTGCTACTTTATACTGTTCTGTTCTATTCTCTTCTATTGCTGCAAGACCGCTGAAGATGCTAGTCTTCGATAGGACTAGGCCTTCTCTCTATTCTGGCATTTCTGCAGCCCAGTCCACACATACAGCCTCTCATTGAAAATGTTGCATATGTAGTGTAGATCCTTGCTTGCTGAGTACTTCTGAGTACTCACGGTTGCTTTGTTTTCCTTTTCTCCCCATATCAGTTTGACGTGACCAAGATGACAGAGCCCCCTGAGACAGATGCCCCGACGATCGCTACTACTACTACCCAGACGGTGGATACTACTACGAGTTGATTGACGACCAGGAGTAGGATCGGAGGGTCCCAGGCAGGAGGCCTTCGCCTTTCGATCGTAGTGTTTTAATTTGCTCCGCCTTTCTAAAGGCCTTTCTGTTTCTATTTCATATCTGTACACAGATATCTGATGCTTCCGCTGATGCTTGTTCGCAAGCTTATGTATTCGAGCCCTCGAGGCCCCTGGCTTGTAATATAAAGCTTGTATGACTTTATTTATGTTTTAGAGTTGTGTTGTGATATCTTCCCGTGAGTCCTTAGGCTTGATCGTGTGCATTTGCGTGTATGATTAGTGCACGATTGAGCCGGGGGCGTCACATCCGGCACCTCGGTCGCGGCGGCTGCATGGCAAAGACTCAAAGTCAAAACCACGAAAGAAAGGACAAGAACACTTTGAGATTCGACCCAACTACTACGTAGTTGGCCCAAATCTCGGGGGCTACACCCAGTGGGTGCGCTAGCGCGCCCCCACTAAGAGCACGCAAAGCATACCTTCGGCAAGGTGGAGTGCCTCCTCCTTGGCGGCAAGCTGCACCAGGACCTGCTGATGCTTCTCCAGAAGCCGGTTGTACACGCCGACTCGGAGGGCATCCAGGTCCTGTGGAGAAACAAGAGTTAGCACGAGAAGCTCTTTAAGATTCGACCCAACTACTATGTAGTTGGCGTGAATCTCGGGGGCTACACCCAGTGGGTGCGCTGGCGCGCCCCCACTAAGAGCTACAGAGGAAAAAATTAAAGAAAGAAGCCTTACGAAGACGGAGCGCTCCAGCTCCCGCGCCTGCTCCATCTCGGATTGGGCGAAGGCCTGAACCCGGTCCGCGCGCCCGCGGAGATGCCAGCGCATGGCGTCCATCGACGCCTCCTCCTGCGTTAGCGGCCCGAAGAAGGCTCACCTAGGCCTGGTGGCAGGACGGCTTCCCGGTGCCATTGGCGGCTGCCTGATCGCCAAGGCATGCTCGCCCCCCGCCGTCCCCGTGGTGGGCCCCGATTCCGGCGCGCCGGCCGACGTCGCCTGCGGTGCCACGTCCGGCGTCACCTTCGGCGCCCCGTCCGCTGTCTCCTGTGGTGCCCTGTCCGCCGTCGCCTGCGGCGCCTCTTCCGGGGTGGACCCCCTGCCGCCTCCTCCGGCCGCCACCCGCTCAACCATGTCGTCCCAGGGCGGGGTGTCGTCGCCGATCTCTACGACCTCCCGGTCACCCACTGCCACCTCCACCCGGCCATCCGGGTTGCGCCCCTCCTCCGTCGGCGGCATGAAAACCGTCCCCGCCGGCTCCAAGCCCGCCGGTATCTCAGGCCAAGTCGGCTCCCCGACGGCCCGCTCCCTCGCCTCCGCGGCCCTGGCCCAGGCCTGGGTCGAAGCCGCCTCCATCTCCTCCACAGCCCTGTTCCGGTCTCGCCAGGCCATGCCCTCGGCGTCCTCCGGGTCCAGGCCAAGATCCTCCTCGGCCGACCCCTCGGGCAAGTCGATGGCGCTGGTCCGGGTCTTCCGAAACATGAAGCCGCCCCCAGACGCGGCGTCTGTCGCCACCAGCACTAGCTCCAACGGTGACCTAGACCACGACAAAGAAAAGCATGAGAAAAGTACGGCTCGACAGCATGCTGGAGCCAGCATGAGAAACTTACCCGATCGCCGTCGAGATGACCGGCCTTGCCGGCACTACTGGGATGGCGCAACGCCTCCTCTTGGTGACCGGCTTGCCGCCCGCGGCCGGATCCACCGTGCGCTTTGCGGCCGGTTTCCTCGGCGCAGCATCCTCCTTCCTGTGTGGCCGGCTTGCCGCCGCCGGAACGCGGGACGACACGGCGTCGCCCGTCTTCCGCAGCCGCCTTGGGGGATCGACGGTGCCGTCTCCTTCCCTCGGTGGCGCTGCACCACCGGCGTGCGTTTGGACCTCTGAGTCGTCGTCCAACCAATCCCAAAGGGGATCCAGGCACAGAGACTTACCCGCGTGGCGCGCGTCGCCGGCTTCGGCATCGGCCACATCCGGGTTCTCGGCGAACGATTCCGCTCCCTCCGAGCGGGCCCGTTCGACTCCCACTACATGTGTCCTCGTTCTTCCACGCGTTGGCCGAATCGCGTTCAGCAACACTTCCCTTGTCGCGTCAGGACGAAGGAGAAGTTGAGAGATTGCAAAGAAAGGATACCAAGGACTAACCGTTGGTGCCGGCTACTCGGTGTTGTGGGGCGCCTTGCCGAACCGCCAGTCGTCGGTCAACCCGGCCTTGGAGATGGCGTTCAAGCGGTCGGCGACCTGCGCCAACGTCAGCTTCCCAGACGACATCCGGGTAGGATCCCAGCGGTCGCCCATCTGGCCGATGATGTGGGACCGGCGCTGCAGCGGCAGGACGCATCGTGCGATGAAGGCGGAGACAAGATCTGTCCCCGTGAGCCCTTCCCATGCCGCCATCTCCCGGATCTGGTTGTGCAGGTTCACCAGCCCTACGACGGGTTCTTGAGCGAGTAGCCCCAGTTCATCTTGGCGACCGGCCGCTCGTTGATGAACGGGGCCAGGTTGATGGCGTCGCCCCTCCCGCCGATGTTGCGCACGTAGAAGAAGGTGTTCTACCACTTTTTGGCAGAATCCTCTAGGGGCATCCTGGGGAACATCGCGTTGGGCTAGATCGAGACAATGGCGGCTCCACAGTCAGCCATGGTCCTGGCCTCCGGTTCCTGTTGCTTGAGGAAGAAGAGGAGGCTCCAGAGGTCCACATCTGGCTCCACCCCCAGATAGCCCTCGCAGAGAGTAACAAAGCCTGAGAGCTGCAGCACGGCGTTCGCGCCTAGGTGGTGCAGCTGCAGCCCGAAGAAAGAAAGAAAGGCACGGAATAAGTCACTTGCAGGGAGGCCGAACCCGCGGAGGAAATGGCTGAGGAATACCACACGCTCGCCCTTCTGCGGCTCGGGCTCCCTCTCCGCGCCGGGCGCGCGTGCGGCTACGTCCTCCGCCGGCGGCAGCCGTCGGGTGTCGCGAAGATATTGGATGTCAGCGTCGGTGACCTCTGACCTCTCCCACGTGCCCTTCTGTGGCGTCATCGTTGAAGCGTGGCTAGGGCGCGCGGCGCGGCGGCAGAGGACGGCTAGTGCGGCCGGAGGGCAGTTTGGGCGGCGCTCGGTGTTTCGGTGGGTGTCGAGCTCAGGAGCAAGGGCGAGAGAAGAAGGAGGAGGCAGGGGGCGCGTGCGTAAATGTTTTCTGCCGCCCCCTCCCCCCCGATTTATAGCCACAGCGAGAACGTGGGGAAGTGGGATCGGTTGCGCCCGCCGCTCCCACTTCCCCGCATCGTGTGGGCACGATCCCCTCGCAAATTAATTGCGGCAAGAAGGGCAACCGCCGGCGGCCGCCACATTAAATCCCCGCGTGGGGGCCGAGGGCACGGAGTGGCGGGCCCCGGCACACTGTTATGTCCCATCGCGCGCATGGCCTGTCAGGGCCTCTTCAGCTGCCTTCCGCCACATGGCGCCCGCGCTGAAACTGAGGGCGCGCCTCCCTTCCCCTTCAAGACTCAACGGACTTTTCGGTTTCCCACCCGTGCCGGGGTGCCGCGATCCGGCTTCCAGAAGCTGGCACACAGTGGGTGTTGCCGGACCCGGCGGTCTCAAGCTTCATGAACATCTGCCGCCTGCTCAGGGGGAGAAACTGCGAAGGCCCCCCTGCTTAAAGCCGGCGAGCCTTCTCAACTTCGAGGACTACTGTCGGGGGGATGAACCCTGGGTATGCAACCGAACCCGGATCCTTTTAAAAAACATGAAGGCCAGCTCTGCCCCTCAATCCGGCTTGCCCTTGGCCGGGTCCCTCAACCCGGCCAAGTCCCTCAACCCGGCCAAGTCCCGCAACCCGGCCAGGCCCGCTGGTGCATGCCGGCTGACCCCGCCAAAGCCAAGACCTCTCCAACAAGCAAGCGCCACCACAGCGCACACCTCAACCCAACCACGGGTCAGCTCTCATCCCATCCTGGGCGTACGACGGATCAAGTCCCCATAAGGAGACGAGCATGGCCACAGTGGCCCACCAACCCTGCTGATGGCAGGAACGTGGCAACAGTGGCCCACCTACTCCGCTGGCCAGGGCCAGCATGGCTACAGTGCATCCCTCGTCCCGCTGATGCAAGCCGATGGCGACCAGGCGATGCGTCACTGTAGCCGAGCCGGCTCAACCACTCTGTGACGCACGATAAGATGGAGAACAGTGCCCCCTGGCGCACGGGGCCCATGTCCGAAGAACCCGGTGTATCCTGGTACCCGGCAGGCCCAGCACTGGCTTCCCAGACGCTGACATCCCGGTCCCGCGCCCGTGTAACTATACCATTGTAGCCCTGGGGGGTTGACCTATAAAACCCCCCAGAGGCCTCCGTGCAAAGGGTCGACCATCAGTAGGATATACACATACGTAAGGAGAAGGAGCAGCCTGAGCCCTGGCCAGCTTTCCTTCCCCCTCCAAACAGCTCTAGGAGCAAGCTTGTAACATCCATATATAAACCGCACTCGGCATGACTAGGGGTGTTATCTCTCCGGAGAGCCCTGAACCTGGGTATGTCTTGCGTCCCACGCTTGCTCATACCGACCTCGCCTCTGGAGCCCACTGGTGCCCTCGAGCCTGTCCCTCTCTTTAGCCATCCTATGGCATCTGCCGTGCGCCCACCACGACAGGGTTGGATGAACAGGACCCCGTGGTAGTAGAGGCCATTGCCGCTGGATGAATAGGACCCCGATCGAGAGGATGCCGCCACACACCCGAGCCGGTTGGGGGTGGATGAACAGGACCCCGTGGAGGGCTGGTTGAATAGTAGCCGGTGAAGTCTAGATGAACAGGACCCCGTGGAGGGCTGGTTGAACAGGAGCCGGTGGAGGCTGGATGAACAGTAGCCCGTGGATGAACAGTAGCTGGTGGAGGAAGGAGGAAGGTCGCGGTGGATGAACAGTAGCAGGTGGAGGCTGGAGGAAAGTTGACGGTGGATGAACAGTAGCCCATGGAGGCTGGAGGAAGTCGACGGTGGATGAATAGTAGCCCGTGGAGGCTGGAGTGAGGCAGTAGACAGTGGATGAACAGTAGCCCATGGAGCCCTGTTTTGCAGTACGCCACACCCCTCCCGATGAACAGGACCCCGTTTCGACCATAGGCGCTCCAAAACAAGTCCGTTTCCTCCGTTTTGCGGTACGCCACACCCCGCCCGATCAACATCACCCCGTTTCAACCGTAGGCACTCGAATAGAAGGCCGTTTCCTCCGTTTTGTGGTACGCCACACCCCTCCCGATGAGCAGGACCCCGTTTCGGCTGTTTCGTCCATGCCGGTTGGCTCCCGATCGATGAACAAGACGCGTTCCAACCTAGTCGGTTGCCTCCCGATCGATGAACAGGACGTGTTTCGACCCAGTCAGTTGCCTCCTGATGAACACGTTGTTGTTTGTCCGTTCCGACCCAGCCGGTTGACTGCCAATGAACAGGACGCAGTTGCTGTACGCGTTCGAGATCCCGCTCGTATGTACGTACGTGGCCGTATTTTTTGCCGTGTGGCTGTAGGTACGTGTACACGATTTAGCCGGGACTGTCTGAACTGCTACGTCTGGGGCTCTAGTATGACACGTGCCGCTACTTACTCGGCCATGGTTCCTCCTTGCAGAGAGGCCGATCAACCAGTATATACGTACATGTTCTTGACCAGACAGACAACCCTACGTACGGTTTGACTGGGTGGGTCCCAGCTGTCAGGGAGGATAAGGAGGTACTCCCTTGCGTGCGAAGATATATGTGGTGGGTCCTAGCTGTCAGGGGGAGGAATCATTTTTTTTGCGCGTAATAAGGAGGCACTTCCTTGCATGCGAAGATGTAGCTGGTGGGTCCAACTGTCAGCCTCACTGTGTACAGTCGTCTTCCGATGGCTGTCGTTCATTGACAACGTTGACCACACCACACTGAGAGCACCAAGGCGGTGGACGACGGCGAGGCCTGCTAAGGGAACGATACGGAGCCAAGGAAGACGAGGCAGTGGATGCCCACGTGGAGGGGGTACGAGGGTTCACTGGTTCCGCTGCAGTGTGAGGCTACCATCGCCGGAGAATAACACGGGGTGTGGGTGAGTAGAGGGAAGGCCTGGCTGGCAGTAGGGTTAGGGTGGGGCGGTGAGGCCTGCGCGGCAGCACTGCCGCTCACGGGAGGCAGGAGCAGGCGGTCCCGCCAGTGCTGGTTTGGGCGGCTGGAGCAAGAAGATCAGAGGTTGAAGAAGAAGCATGGTTGTTGGATTAACATCCAACGGTCCAGCTGCTAGAATCATTTGTTGACTAAGTTGACAAAGCCCTGCGAACGCGTCAGCTTAGTAGGCCCACAAGTCAGCCACCAAATCTGCCGGGTCCCAGCTGTCATCGGGAGGAATAGTTTTTCGCATAATAAGGAGGCACTTCCTTCTGTGCGAAGATTTTGCCGGTAGGTCCCAGCTGTCAGCAGGAGCAATCATTTTTTTCGCGTAATAAGGAGGCACTTGCTTGTGTGGGTCCCTACTGTCACCCTCTCCACTTACATCCCTCTACCGATGGTTTTCATTTGTTGACCATGTTGACCATGCCGCGCCGAGAGCACCAACGCGATGGACGACGGCGAGGTCCTGGAAGGGAATGACCCGGAGCCGGTGAAGCCAAAGCAGTGGATGCCCACGCTGAGGGGAGTAAGAGGGTTATAACTGGTTCTGGTGCGGTGTGGGGCTGCAGTCAGTGGAGAATAACAGGAGGTGTGGAGGGGTAGACGGATAGCCTGGCCGGCGGTGGGGTAGCGCTTCGCAGCGGTGCGTGCTAAGTAGAGCCGCTAGCCGCCGGAGGCCAGAGCAGGCGATCCCGGCGATGCTGGAGGAAGAAGACGAGAGATTGAAGGTGCATACCGGCTGTTGGATATGAATCCAATGGTTGTGGATGTCAGAATCATTTGTTGACTAACTTGACAACGCCTTGCGTAGGCTTCGACCTATTGGCCCACATGTCAGCCTGCAAAAATGTGGCATATATTTAACCCATGTTTTCTAGAATTTATAGTCAATTTACTAGGCTGGGTGAACAAATAATTTAGAGTCAATGCGGCCCATTTAATTTTTTCTAAGAAATCACAACCCATTTGCACTTTCTTGAAATACACGAATTAGCTGGGCTTGTTCTATATTTAATGTTAGGTTAGAAGGAGCAATTAATATCAAAAAATAAACCGGAGGTACATATTTTATTATATATAAAATTAACAAATTAGCGAGTTATTGCTCAAAAGAAAAAATAGCATGTTATTATTACATTGGTCCTTAAAATCTTCGCAATCTTTTGTACGCAATCACCAGGATTTTCCTTGCGTGAGAGTCAAAAACAACCAGGATTTTACTTGCCAACTTCTATTAAACATTTAATTTTTTTAAGTTAATAAGACATGGGATGTTTTTATAATGTATATATAAGTTTCTATTAAATATACAATAATAGTAATAATATATATATAATGTGGTTAGAAGGGAAAACATAAATTGGACACTGCATTATTATTATTATTATATATAGAGATAAATAGAATAGAGATCTGTGTTTTATTAAAAAAATACATTGAGCTACCGATGTTTAAGAAAAACTAAAACCTACGCTGGAGGCCCATAGGCCGGTACGTACATGATGGACCTCAAAAAAATCAGTTGAAACCACCGTGTCGGTACGTCGTGGGCTACGCATGTTAAAAAATAAAACCTAGGCCTAGCTGATACTTGTTCCTCCTCTGAAAAAATGATACCAGCTATGTCGGATTCAGGGCTCCGCAGACCCAAAGAAGGTTCGAACTCTGGGGCGTGTATGAAGAACTCAACCTCTCCAGCCAACCAACCCGTCGCCCTACAGACTAGCTCGATGAACAGGAGAGAAGATGGACACGGCAGTTTACCCAGGTTCGGGCCACCTTGCGGTGTAAGACCCTACTCCTGCTTTGTGGTGGATTTGCCTCACGAGGGGCTGAGGATGAACAAGCTCGCGAGGCTCGCTCTGGTGGGAATGAGTCGACCTGGGATAGGATTCCTTTTACGGTGGTGGCTAACCTATATTTATAGCGGCCTCGGTCCTCTTCCCCGAAAACGAAGGCGGGAAGGGATTCCACAACGGCCAATTTGAAATGGGACAAGTAGTACATCTTATCCTGAAGAAAGGTGGTCTTCTCCTGCAAAGCTCTGGTCGTGACGCTGCAATGGGCTCAGCGATGACATCCATCCTGCCGTCCTGGCAGTCTTGGTCTCGTTGCACGGGAATGAAAACCTTTGGCTGATTCCTCGGGATCCCGCGCCTGTGCTTGCCTCCTTAGCACCAAAGAGGAAACCTGCTCCTCTGCGCCCGCTGGCGCGCGCCTGGCCTTGGTCGTCATGGCTTGCATCACCGCAACGTCATGAGGTTGGGCACTTGCATAGGAAACTCCGCTCCTCAGGAGCAGCCTGGGGAGGCCGCTCCCTCAGGAGGTCTTGGCGCTGTCTTCCTCACGAGGCTTGGCCCCTCACGAGGGTCTTGTCTTGTTGGTGTTGAAGCTGGGCCGTACCAGGCCATCGATGGAGCCACGCCGTGGGCCACAGGCAGGCAAGTCTGGGAACCATGGTTCCCAGAACATCGACAGTAGCCCCCAGGCCCAAGGCGCGCTCGGACTTGGCTTCGAGGCGAAGCTAAAGGGCAAGGGCGAGGCGACGCGGGCCCCAATCACCTGCGGGCTAGGCCGACGCATGGCGCTTGATGGGACATGGGCGTCTCCACTTCCCCACGCCGCCTCAGCAATAGTACGACCTGACAACTGCCTGGCGCACGTGGCCCAGCCATCATTGCCCGCTGCACTTGCCTTCTGCTCCCCTTCCTTCCTACGAATTTGTGTCTTCCTTACCAGATCCCATGCCAGCTCCAATCTACTCCGCTGTCATGGCTCCCAGGACGAAGAAGGGGAAAGCCCGAGTGGCCGCGGAGCCCTCGCCAGGGCCGGAACCGGTGCTGGACCGATCCACGGTGATCAACCGGGAGGGGTTAGACAAGGTCCGGCAAGCCCTTGCCGCCAATTCCAATGAGTGGAAGGTGACGACTATCTGGCCTGCCTCCCGAGCCTTAGTTGGCATGGAGGCCACCAAGATTCCTCTTCATCTCCACGCTCTTTTCGCAGGCCTGCTGCCTTCGTTCTCCGATTTCTTCAACGCCGTGCTCTTGCATTACCAGATCCACGCGCTGCATCTGGATCCTGGGTCCATCCTCCTCCTCTCTGCTTTCGCCTTCTTATGCGAGGCCTTCGTGGGCATCGCCCCATCAGTGGCCTTGCTTCGCCATTTCTTCTCGCTCCACTTGGTCGACGGCAGGCAATGCTCAGGGTGCGTGTCGTTCCAAGTGGCTGCGGTGACTGTTGGCTCCGGCATCGACTTCACGCTCCGCCCAAATACAAGGGGGTTCCGGAAGCAGTGGGTGTATGTGGACGTCTCCGTGCTCAGCCCCCTGCTCCTTCTTCCATCGGCGCCGGCAGAACCGAGCTCCGGCTGGGGGCACGCGGAGCTTGCTGACCCACGGGTAGCACGCATCTTGTCCAGACTGGCCAATCTGAGGCAAGCGGGGTTGTCGATGGTGATGGTGGTGAAGGAATTCGTCTGACGGCGCATTGCTCCGCTTCAGTGCCATGCTCGCCCAATGTGGGCCTTCACCGGCCCTAATGACCCCATGAGGCTCCAGGTGCCTTCGGTCCCCCCAAGACGTTGAGTAGGGTACTGCAGCTCCTGACTGGCGGGGAGCCCGCCGTGCTTCCCCTTGAGGGGTGCCCCTTGTAAAACTGCCAGAATGGCAAGGCCTTCACCGAGAAGATGCCGTGCTTCGACGAGTGGGGGCTGCTCCCCGAGGGCAATGTGGGGCCTCATGACAACCCCCTCTTGGTGACTCCCGTGCTCGGAGGTTCAGCGGTGCACGCTCCAGAAGTGGCCGCTGGAGATCAGGCGCCACAATGTGCTCCTGAGGTGGCCGCTGGGGAGCAGCCACCACATGCTCTTGAGGTGGCCACCGGGGAGCAGCCACCACATGCTCCTAAGGTGGCCGCCGGGGAGCAGCCACCACATGCTCCTGAGGTGACCGCCTTCAGCCCCACAGGCGGCGGGGAAGGGGCCCCGCCTGCGGACGCAGCTGTCGCCCCCATCGCGGGGGCCTACACGCCGGCCTGCAGCGCGTCCCTTCTGGATCTTGGGGTATGCCGCAAGCAGAAGGGGCTCGGGAGCCGCTGCGACCTCATCCCGTGGACCCTGAAAAAGAGGAAGTGGATAGCCGTGGATGAGTAAGTACCTTGCCCTCCTTGACCTTTGCATATCGCGTCTTCTTCTGACTTTTGCCCCATAGGACCCCTCCTGTCGCGGGGGTGAGCCCGTCTGGAGCGCAACCTCCGGAGGCCTCCGGTCCGGTCGTGACCTTAGGCCTTTCGAGATGGGTGGCGGCGCGCGAGGTGGCATCTGCACACGAGCCGAAGTCACCCCTGGGGGACTGCAGGCCTGCACCCCCGGCGTCCTTCTTGCGGAGCGGCCTCTGGGGCACGAAGGCTGTGCCGAGGGCTCCTCCGTTGGTTCTTGCTGGCGGCTGGGTGACCCGTGCAATGGCTCCATCTTCAAGTAGCGGGGCTGGTCTGCGGCGTGCCCCGTCCCCGACCCGAGGGGCGGTCAAAGGAGCTCCAGCCCCCAGTCCCCCACCGGAGACGGGTGAGTCATCACGCGTTACTCAAGCCGACCGGGGCGCGGAGGAAGGGATTGGCCGGGCGCTGGAGCTCATGCGCGGGCATAGTGCCGTCCATCACGACCTTCTCCGAGAGGCGACAAGTGCGTGGGCCACCTCGGGATGGAGCTTGTCGATGTTGACGCGCGCCTCGAGGCAGAGGGCCTTTGCCTGGCGTGCGAATGGCACCAGCTGAAAGTCGCCATTAACCTTGGTCACTTGCAGCATGAGCACACCCGCGCGGAGGCGGAGGAGTCTCTTGCGGCGTTGCGGGAGGCCCGCGATCGCGCCCTGGAGGAAGCCCGAGCTGCGGACCGTCGGCGTGACGCGGCGGAGGCGCGCAAGAAGGAGCTCCAAGCCTCCAATGCCCTCCTCGAGCAGTGAGTCCGGGCGCGCTTGGCGGCGCTTGCCGTTCCGACGATCGGGCCGTCCAAGAGCGCGGCGAGGCCCTGTACGCCCGACGACTTGCTGACGCTGGAGGTGGTGGAGCTAAGCCTGGAACGCGAGTGACTGGAGGTGATGGAGCACCAAGTGGCCTCAGCCAAGGATGCCCTTACTTCTCGGGAGACGACGATCCAGCAAGAGGTCGAACAGAAGGTGGCGAGGATCCGCGAGACCCTCGTCGAGGAATATCGCCAGAAACTAGAGCTCCAGGAAGCTCGCTTCAAGCAGCGGCGCGTCGAGCTGCAGGGCAAAGCCGATGCCCTCGAGGAGAAGCTAGCCGTGGCAGAGCGGCGCGGGGAGGCCGCGGAGGTAGCTCGGGCTACCGCTGAGGCCGAGTTGTCTTCCCTTCGTCAGCAGGTTGTAGGTGCCACGGCCCTCGTGGAGAAAGCCTCGGACGAGGCGAGCCGCTGCAGCGTGAGCATTCCTTGATGTTCGAGGCCCTCGGAGGGCCAACCGGGCCTTGAGTGACATCTGCAATGAGAGCGTCCCCCGCCCACACGAAGCCGACGACGCCGGCTACCTCAGCTTCTTCACCCAGGTCGTGACCCACCTCGAGGACGGGGCTGCGAGGGCGCGCTAGCTCGTCGTGGAGAAGAGCCACGACCTCCTTGGGTGCGCGTTCTCGCGCGTCTTCAGCCATCTTCTTAGCCTTGATCCTGACTTCAACTTTGACACCGCAATAGCCCCCATGCCTGGGGCAATCCAAGGCATCTTAGCGAACTGGGTGAACGATCACGTGGATGACCTGATCGCGGAACCCGCCCCTACCGACGATGCGGTTGCGCCCGTGGACGAACAGGGCGGAGCTGCTGAAGATGATAGTGGCAGCGACTGTGACGACAATGACGCTCCTCGCTAAGCTTGTGTTTCCCTGCCTTCCTGACAGAACTTTGAAGGTGACCCTGCGGGGATGCAAAAGCATTTTTTTGGAGAGAGTTCTCCTATGATGTACGATACAATGATATGCCTTCTAAGTTATTTTTGGAGATATGCCGCCGTGAGCTGGGAGGCTCTTGACTGAAGTAGTTGGTATGACTTAGCTTTTGGTGTTCATGATCTTGGGCAAGTCCTTGTATCGCAGAGATGCGCTTCTCCTGAGATGGGCCCTCCAGAGCCCCCAGTCCGTGAAGACTCAAGAGGGGTTTGCGAGAGCTTCAGGTCTCCTGATGTGCCCCTGCCGGGCGTCGAGCTTTACTGGAGCATGAGAGGTGCCCGACGCTGAGTGCTCCCAAGGCCAAGAGCTGAATACTCCTGAGGCCAAGAGCGGAGTGCAGGGCATGGTGCTTGCCTGCTAGCTCGCCTGAGCGCGCCGCGCGAGGAGCCAGGCGCCAAAGCTTTGGCGAGGGGTGCGCACGGGCGGACCCGCGGCAATTGCGTCTCCGGCCCTGAGGGGGCCCTGATGCCGCTGGGGCTAGCTCAAGTGTGCACGCCGTACCCAGCCCCCGCTCGCGGGGCGCTCGGGAGGGGACAGCGGGCAGTAGCTTCGCCTCCAAAACACAAATAGGAGAAAAAGGGAAACACCGCGAATAAAAAAATTCCCGCCCTTTTTTATTTTTAAAAAACAAACGAAACTTCAAATTTCATTCAAAAACAGTGAACCGGATTACAGAAGAGGGCAAAAAGAGGAAACCACCACGTCCGGCGTCTACACTAGTCTTCTCACCAGCGCGGAGCTCAGTGCTTCCACTGGGCGTGGGCATAGTCATTGGGGGACAGTGTCGTGTGCCAGCGCGGAGCATGGTGCTTCCACTAGGACGTGGGTGGGAGCCCCCGTGAGGCCCAAGGGCGGTGCTCAGGAGACTCCGAGGTGTGTGCAGCCCCACTCATTATTACGTGAGAGTGTCACGGGTGGAGACTTGAGGGGTGCTTCTTGTCCCCTGGGCGGGGACCCTGCCCCGCGCATGCCCCGACCACCGTTGGGGCACCGAAAACCAGGACATGACCAAGGGGTAAGGGCTACATGGGCGGTGGTCAGGCGGCCGTGGGCCCTTGACCGGGGGAGGGCTCGCCGGCGCCTTCCCCGGCGAAGGACCCACTTATGGATGGCACGCGCCACCGTAGTGGTGACGCCCTCCGCCTCGTGACGCGAGGGGAGCCCTGCCGCTGGGCTCCCCCTCGCGTGACATTCTGGCGCGCCCTGCCTGTCCCGAGGCAGGGCCAACGTCTGGAGGTTCGCCGCCGTGGCACGATTTACCTGCGATCCAAGGTTAGTGCGACGTGTTCCAAAGATATTGGCTGTAACTGGCGACCGCTGCAGTCGAAGGCACCAGCGAGGCATTGGATCGGCTCATAAGGGGCCCCGGCCCCGCGTGGCCTCGCTGATCTCGATGTCCAGGCCGACGAGGCCGGGAAGCGGCACTCTCTCGGCTGTCGCGCTACTTCAAAGCCGGCGCCAATAAGAGGTCGCCTCCGCTCTGGCCGGGCATTAATGCGGAACTAACATTGTGGGGCGGCGCTGACCATTTCATGCGGGAAGTGCGTGCCGGCAAGGGAGGTGGTTTGGGTGGGCCAGGGTGGTCAGACGCGGGAGTGGTGGTGGTAGGATTTTGTACCGTTTCATGCATAGTACTACCTTCGTCCGGGATTATGCGTCCCGTGAGCCATGGTAGAGCAATATAAATGACCAATAAAAACTACTACATGCATGCAACGATTTAATTGAAATGCATGCAATTGTGGTTAAAAAATTGCACTCAGTTTCCTAAAAAATTGTGGTTAAAAATGTTATTGAAATGCATGCATGCGTGACCAATATAAATGACCAATCAGAAAGTACTAGTACATGCATGCAATGATTTAATGCACATTATAATCTCAACATGTGATGGTGAGCTCTAAATTTGAATTTGAAACTTACAAAACAAAAAAAACAAATAAACTGGAAGAGAGGGAGGGTACTGTAGGATGTGTCCCATACGAAACAAGTCCCCTGGTTTGTCACCGCGAAGATGCGGTTAGAAAGGAGCACAGCATCTTCGTACTCGTACGAAAACAAATCGGCTGCAGACAACATGGTCCACCTTTGACCGCCATGTGCAGGGTTCGTGAAAGTAATCGCGATGTTGAACACCACGATGAGAGTGTAATTTTGGTTGGCGCTCGACCTTATCGGGGCTTCCGGGATTGCTATCTTCTTCAATCTCACAGTGGTTCCATCGTACCAATTCAGGCGATGGCCCATTGCATGGTCGATCCCAATGTTGGACAAAGGTTCTACGAGAACGGTGTCACCATTGTAGATGTCGTGCAGATTGATGTTGGTACCCTCCCGTACATATGCAAGCCAATATCCATTGGCACCAAGCCTAACCTGTGAAATAGTGGACAACGGGGGAATTATGAAATGGACACGGAAGTAGTCTTAGAATGCATATACTAATTGATCAAACCCATCACTTACCTGCTCATCCGAGTGCCCCTCAACGTCGGCATCTCAAGGGGCGTCAACTTGCAACTACAGCCACGCCGCACTGGAGAGACCCCCCAGGAAACATCCTCGTCCTCGAGGACGCATGGCAGACCAACTAGCATGGCCTTCTCCCACGCATATTTATGCACCCTCTTAAAATATTTGGTGCAAGTACCGCTGAGTCTTGCGGATGTGAGGAAGTTGGAGCGACTGACAATTTCTCCCAAAGGATCGTCGTCCAAGGTCTCCCAACCTTGACGAGGACGAGAAGCACCACCACCTTGCGAATCCATGGCAATGGCAATGAACTGCCTTGTCCCTTGGGGAGTTGGTTTATACGAGAGGAGATGGTAAGTGCAGGGCTTCGTCCCTTCGGAGAGGATGTTCTGCGGGTGCGCACTAGTGCAATTTATATTTGAGATTAGGGAGCTAACAGGCGGTTTGTTGTACGGCACATTCGCGTCCATCCACTAGCCCGGAATTAAAGCACGCACGTCATTTACAGCAACTATGATTAGTTTGTTTTCCGGGCGCATGGACCAACGCGGACTAGCGAACCTCGTCGCCCTTTTTCGAGCACGACTTCGACAACTATGTGTGTGACATGCGTGCATGCAAATCTTGTGTGACCAAACACCGTGCGAGGCAGAGCGGTAGGCTGTTGAACTACAGCCTGCATGTTCTAGCCATGTCACTCCGTTGGAGTACTATGCATTGTTTGGCACGAACGTTCCATGGAGCTCGTGCTTCAACTGGCATACTACTCCACAGCCTGCTTCCCTTCTCCTTCCTCTTCCACCGCCCGGGCACGTCCGTGGGAAGCGACCGGTCAACCCTAATAAAGTAGTACTACTGAGTAGCACAAAAGATGCATGCATGACCACTAAAATTTCCTTTCTCTTATCTCTATCAAATAAATATAGCGTGAGACTCAAAGCCCTTTAAGTCTGAGTATAATGGAAATCTATTTTTTTAGATGAGCCCTATAAACAAGAAAGGAGGGAGTATTAGAATTATGTTTTTTTAACAAACAAAAGGCGCTCGCCAAGATTTCATTCATTCATCTTAAAAGCAGTTTACATTGAGGAGTAGTACTAGATATCTCAAATCCATACATACCATGCAATAGTAGAACAAGTACTAAGTACATAACCTGAGCTAGACCACACTACTCATCATCGGAGATGGGTAGGCGGCCGCATGCTGCAACTCTAGCTCCTCCTGCTCCTCCTCTAGTTTGGCGAACATCTCGTTGATCCCCCACTCCTGCTGGCGGTGGAAGCGGCGGTTGGCCTCCACCTCGGCCTCCGACTGGATGGACTCAAGGATGGCCTGCTGTTCCGCCGCCCCCGCGTCGTCCTCCTCCTCTGGCTCCGCCTCGCCCGCGTCATCGTCCTCCTATTTCGGCTCCGCGTCGCCCTCGTCGTTGTTCTCCTCCTCCGGCTCCGCGTGCTGCTTCGCTTCCATCGCCTCCTCCTCCGGCTCCAGCTAGTCCGGATTCCGGAAGCAGGGCGGCTGCGATCCGGGCTTTGCGCCGCCTCCAGATCTCCGGAAGTAGATCAAAGCACCGCTCCGGCGAGGGCATGACGTATGTCGTTACCTTTGGCCGGGCCATGGCTATCGGGTGACGGCGACCGGAGAAGAGGCGGCGGGAGGGGAATGAATGCGGCTACTGTTTGGGTTCATCGTCTGGCTTAAATAAATGCGCTCCATCATGTGTACCCGCGCGTGCACAAATTGTACACATACGGGTCTGTTTAGGGGGCGTCACGTAACTGGTATGTGTGTGAGATTCTGAGAGACATAGTGTGTGTGTGCACCTCTGCACTTCGGACATGTACTCCACCTTTTGCATCGGGATATAAGTATAATGGTTACTACACTTTAGTTTGTGATTTACCGTTTACATGGCCATATTAATGTGGTTGTGTAAAAAAAGTCACTTGCTGCTCGTGATTTGCGTTATATAATTATGAGAAGTTTGCTAACTACTAAAATAAAGTGGAATTTGTCCATGTTATATAAGTAAATTAAGGTGATTGATTATCATACGGGTAAGGTTGGACGAAGGGTGGTAGGAACAAATGCTCCACCTAGAGTATGTGTGTGTGAAATGGAGTCTTATAGTGTGTGTGTGAAACTGAGTCTTTGCTAGGGAAAGTAATTAAGTGTGTGTGGCTTCATCGTAGAGAGGTGATGTGTATGGCAGAGGCCTCCAACTGGAGGGGGGGGGGGGGGTACGAGAGAGAAGAGGCCCGTAAAGAGGGAAGAGAAGGAGTGTGCGCGTGAGAGGAGTGGACATCGAGATAACGTGTTTGTTCGAGAGACACCGAGGAAGACTACTATTGATGGTGCATGTAGGCGGGAATTAAACGAAGGGATGGTCTTATTGGTTTCTGGGATAGAGTGAAGGAGTGGGAGAGGGGGTAGCTAGAAGGAGATAGTTAAGTGTGAGTGTGTGTTTTAGAGAAGAGACCCATCCAGACGGAATTCATGTGCACACAAGAAGAGAAAAATTCGATGTGGGGTGAGGGTTGGGGATAATTAACTACGTATGGAGACATATGAGACCTTTGAACATGCATGTGCGAGAGGTATACATACGTGGGATGTGTGTGTGTATGTGTGTGCGTGCATCATCGAGATAATAGAAAGGAGACATAAGTCATGAGATCAACGGGATGGGAGTGATGGATCGGTATGAGTATGACAGTATGCATGCATGTGAGAGTGGAGGGAAGAAGGCCCGATGATTGAGCATGTGTGTTTTTTCTTTAAGAGAGAGTGGCGTGGGCTGGAGCATGCATCTATGGCGAGGAGAGAGAGCGAGACACAACGTGCGTGCAAAAGAGATCGACCTATAGATGCATGTATAGACAAACACATATAGTGTGCGTGATAGGAAGCAAGAGTGCGTGCAAGAAAGAAAGGTTGACGGAGAAACAAATAGATAGAGGGATAGAGATGCTAGCTAAAGAGACATCGGCTAGTTTGTGTGTTAGAGTTAACAGTCGAGTGGTTCAGAGGGGTGAGTCATGTGTGTGAGAGAGAAAGATAAAAAGAGGGTGCATGAATGCATGTAGAGAGAAACAGATATAGTGTGCGTGATAGGAAGCAAGAGTGCGGGTGAGAAAGAAGGTTGGTGGAGAAACAGAGAAATAGAAAGATAGAGATGCTAGCTAGAGAGAGATCGGCTAGTGTGTGTGTTAGAGATAATAGTCAAGTGGATCAGAAGGCTGAATTATGTGTGTGGGTGGGAGAGAGATAGAGAGAGGGTGCATGTGAGTGACATACAAACGAATATCAGAGAGAAATGAGATCCCGAGAGACGGAGTTTTCTGTTTGCGAGAGAGAAAGATATTTCACAAGGAGAGTCGTAGCTAGAGAGACATATCAGGGAACACGAGATATCCCTAGGGAGAGAGTGTGTCTGAGCGGCATATAAAAGGAATGGAGAGATATGAGACCCTGCGAGACGGAGTTTGTGTTTGTGTGTGAGAGAGAGATATTTAAGAGGGAGAGCCGTAGCTACTAAGACATAGGGAGCGCGAGACATCTATGTGTGAGAGGGTGTGTGTGAGCGGCATACATGGGAATAGTAGAGAGAAATGAGACCCCGGGAGACGAAGTTTGTGTTTGTGTGAGAGAAAGAGATTTCACAGGGAGAATCGTAGTTAGAGACACATAGTAGTGAGCGAGATATACTTCGAGAGAGATAGAGTGAAGGCCGAGGGAGAGAGTACTGTCAGTGTGTTATGAAGATAAAAGACTGTTGTCGACATACAAGTAGCACGAGAGATACCCGTGAGACGGTGAAGGCATATAGGTCTAGAGAGATATATAAGCATAAGTGATAGCTATATGAGACGACTATCTGGATTAAAGGGGATTCAAATATTTGAACTAGAGATCAGGACATCGATAAATATCATTAAAAAATTGGTCTATCAAACATGCATATTCATTTGAATTTGGGGACATGTGTAAT
Source organism: Thinopyrum elongatum (assembly GCA_011799875.1). NCBI lineage: Eukaryota > Viridiplantae > Streptophyta > Magnoliopsida > Poales > Poaceae > Thinopyrum > Thinopyrum elongatum. Next base: position 385,209,233 of record CM022300.1, read on the forward strand.
GTTATTTAGTTTATCAATATTAGTGATCCATAGATTTTTTTTTAATTAGAGATAATGCATGGTTTATATGCAATTAATGTCTAAATGGGATCACACTATATATATGCTGCGTGTGTCAAACACGCTATACGTGTTTGAGAAGTAAAAAAACCCGCATGAAACACACATTAATTGGAGACAGTTAGCGAGGAATGCATACATCTGATTTCAACATAAAGTGGTTTCAAATATTTGAAAAGTCAAATTAAGATGGATTCAGCCTTATGAATCTGAGATCATGCCATTTGTAAACCATATTTATGTATAAAGGGTATTGTGCTTTTGAAAGTATATATAAAAAATGATGTATATAGATTTGTATTTAAATACAAAATTGATCCTACCCAAAAAAAAGAATACAAAATGGATTCAAATTGGGTTGGCATGGTAAACGTGCAATCTTTTTCTCCAAAAATTTGAACGAAGCGGGATAACTCGCAGTAACCGCCAGAAACCAAAATCGAGGAGATGGAAATTACTGCCTATCCCTGACACGCAAAACCAGTCGGCTCAATTTCTATAGGTTTCGATAGGGGCATGCTTCTAATTTCACTCAAACGTGACATAACCGCCTCTCACCCGGATTCATACACGGCGGGCGCCAAAACACAGTTTCTCCTCAGCCGAAATCGCCTCTCACCTCCCCCGGATTCATACAGGGTGGGCGCCAAAACAAACTCTCCTCGGCCGAAATCTCCGTCGGCAAATATTCGGTGTATGCGAGATTACCATCCTATCCCCAACCGACCAATATTGCTGTGATGTAGGAAAATATAAACGGGGGCTAAGTTTGTAAATTTCCTCGCATTTGAGACAAGCGCGTCCTGAAGACATGGTTCCCCCCTACCTCTCTCTCTCCATTTCCCCATCCGTACTCCGTGGGCACCAAAACACCCTCTCCAACCCAGTTTGCTCCATCCGCTACCACATCCACCGCTGTCCTCCTCCACCATGCCGGAGCTGATACCCCGACGCCGTCGTCCATTACAAGAGATCGACCTCTCTCACCCACGGCTTCAGACCAGGATCCTCGCATCGCGTCCTCTCGCTTCATCCGTGCCGTCGTCCACCTTGCCGAGGCCGCTTGTACGACCATCTCATCCACCGCGCCGGGATATTTTGCTCGCCGCCACTGTCTGCCCTTCTAGATCTACTTCCACACTGCCGACAGCCATCGCTACCGCAGAACCCTCAACATCTCAAGTTACTTATCTCAGCAAGAAAATAGATCGCCACTCCTTTACTATGATTTCTTGTCCATCACTTAGAATCTTACTTGTTAGTTGAAACCAAACATTGGTTGCGAAGTTGCCTTTGTCCGGTTTGCACCTTCAGATCCGCCATGGCACGCAAACCACTATACTCGCAATGCTTATGCTTTCCCCCCTTTTATATTCTGCATTAGCTTAAATGACAGTCAACTGAATTTCAATTTGGGGTCCGTCCATTTTTGGGAGTTCGCCGAAGGGAAGGAAGGGGCTCACCGGAGGGCTGCCCCATTATCTATCTTAGGGTTTCGGGTGGGGACAGTGGTTGTGGGGGTGGTCGTCGGGCTATGGTGGGGCCTCGCTAGAGGCAAAACTCAACGCGGGTGGGCGTGGGGTTGGCTAGAGGGATGGCCGGGGGCGCCAGAAGACTGGAGGTGGTGGGCGGTTCAGGGGAGGCGGGGGTCGGTGGTCGGTGGTTCGGCCGGCGGCCCGTGCGGTGGTCTGTAGGGGAAGAATAAGAGGCGAGGAAGAAGAAGGGTTAGGAGACGTAGGGTCTTCATCCAACCGCCTGAAATGTTTGACTGACCCAAATGACGAAAGTCAGGCGACTTGCGTCAAGACATTCCCATATATTCAGTACCATCATTGTAGGTGCTTCAAGACGTGCAAGCAGTGCTCCTCAACCCATCAAGCTAAACAACATGCCACTCATGATTCCAAACTTAGTTGCTCAAATACGAATCTGATATGATGCTGACATGTTGTACCAAAACAGAGAATGTTTAATTGGCAGCTAATGTTCCTACTTTACTTTCGAAAAGCACGTGCGCTACATATAGAGGGACAGCAGGGAGTTGCATTCTTTATGTGCTCTGGTTCATCATGTGTGGGCAATGAACATTTTATTATCCAAAATCTGCTTGCTCTTCTTTAGCATGCTCCTCTTCTGTTCTTCTTTAATAAGTACTCCCTCTGTTCCTAAATATAAGTATTTGTAGAGATTCCTCCATGGACTACATACAGAGCAAAATGAGTGAATCTACACTCTAAAATGTATCTATATACATCCGTATGTGATCCATAGTGGAATCTCTACAAAGACTTGTATTTAGGAACAGAGGGAGTATAATAGTAGTGCAGTATGTTCCTTGTAGTGAAGAGGAGCAGGGACATTTGCAGTGTACAGGTCTATTCGGTCGTTGTCATGGACACTTTCAACTCTTCGTGTTGGTCTGCCGTAATATCCAGTAAATGCTGGGAGCTGTGTCGCCTTTGAGAGTTAGACTGATAGTAACAGTACTGCGCCTTTAGTTGTAGAGAGCTGGTATCCGAAGCCTTTCTAGCCGTTCCGGCAATACTAGCACATATTTTCCAGCAAGTTCCACTTTCCAGATTTTACTCGTGATGCTTAGGGTTTTCCCATTATATCTACACTATGATATATGTAGGTGCTTTGTGTCGTACTGGCAGCAGTCCACTCTTGAAGCTAAACAACACACGAATCATACATACAAAGCTGACTTCTTCAAATACGAATGTGATATGATACTGACATAAGTTAACAGACACACATTTAATTGGTCAGCTAATGCTCCCACTTGAGTTTCCAAATGCATGTGGCCACATATAGAGAGACATCATGGAATGGCATTTATCTGGGCGCTCTGATTCATCATGGGTGGGCAACCAACATTGTAGAGAAAGAAGCGGAATCTCAATAATATGCTTCCCCTTCTATTCTTTAACATGTTCCTCTTCTGTTCTTCTTTAGTAAGTATAGTATGTTCCTTGTCAGGAAGGGGAGCAGGGACATCTGCAGTCGAAAGCTCTATTGGGCCTCTTGTGCTACATGATTTCAGCACTTCGAGTTGGTCTGCCATAATATGCAGGAAATGGTGGGAGCTGTGCGGTCTTTGATAGACTAGACTGATAGTAACAGCAGTGCGCCTTCAGATGAATAGAGCTGGCATGTAGGTGATCGATAGGCTTGATATTAGTTGTGGTAATACAACCCCGTATTTTCCAGCCAGTTCTGCTTTCCTGATTTATTTATGATTGTTATGGTGTACCCCTTTTATCTACACTACAATCTTCCTAGTGGTTGTGCGCTCTTGTTATCATGGTTTGGCAATAAACTTTCTATACAGTATATTATGAACCTATCATCGAGCTCCCAACAGGGAGCCTATTTTTTGTGTAGTTGTGCCAGATTACATTAATCTATGCACCATATTACAGCACACATGGGCTCTCTCATCAGAATCCACTGATAGCACACAAGGGTTTACAGGGAGCCCCTATTATATTAGAATATCCTCTTCATTACAAAGATAATCTCACTACTATTTATGTTTTCATGCTTCTCAGATATTGTACGTAATCACAATGAATATAAGAATGCGCACATCAGAAGAATATTGCGGAACAGTTTAATGGATAGCAAACTTGGCATCAACGGATTGAGGTCCATTCTGGATGCAATGAAACCCACATGCTCCCGACCTACAGATTCGTATTCAGCATATGATCCTAAGGACTATTCTGAGCTCAAGGAGTCAAAAGCATATGGCCTATCCTGTTCACCCAATAAGGTGCCTATTCTAATTTGGCAAGGTTTTATTGGTTGCACGTATCTTGCATAAGGTGTCTTGCATTTCTTTTGTTTCGTTGCACCGCCATCTGCTTAGTTTACTCATGATATATCGGAAGATGCCATGCCCATCCATTATCAATACCTATTCCATTTGTCGTCATACTCCCTTCGTCCGAAAAAGCATGTCCCTCAAATGGATGTATCTAGCACCAAGTTAGTGCTAGATACATTCATTCAATGCACAAGCTTGGGACAAGCTTTTTTGGATGGAGGGAGTACCATGTTTTTCCATTCAAATGTTGTTCTTGTGTTTCAGACATCCAAAAGAAAGAGGGTGGTTGCAGAACCTGAGGGTGTACAAGCAAAGTCCTTGAAAAAGGTGGTGCTACCGGAGAAATCAGATAGCACCCCACTTATATTGGCTATAGAACCAGCGCCGCAAAACCTAGGATATCGCAACTATGATGCTTGCTGCTTTGCTCTTGTTAGTACCTGTTGTCCTATCATTGTACTTACATTCATACCTGGTGGATTATGTGACATAATTGTGCATTATAGCTTGCTTATCCACAGTTCGCTCTAAATTATCAGATCTATATTAATGATTACATTAATGTAGAATAAACCCAATGCTTATGAAGAAGTTTTGCTCTGCATTGTTCTTGTAAGTATCTGTTGTCACTCATCACTATACTTATATTGTCAGCTAGTTGTTCATGTACACTTTGCAGCTTATTCCCTTGACCTCCATTTTCTACACATCACATCTATATTTACTATTGCCAAAATATTGAATAAAACCAATGCTACTGAAGAAGTTTAGCTCTGCATTGCTCTTGTCAGTGCCTTTTGCATGTATGATGCACTTACATTTATAGTCTGCATCTTAGCTTTCACTACTGCAGGATGCTGCTAACACGACACTACGATCAGAGACCCTTTGACGAAACTATGTGCGATGCATTAATTGCAAACGGTAATGTAAAAAAACCCATCAAAAAAGATGCAAAACGTTTGCGATGAATGATACATCAAACACGGTTCAGATTTTAGTTGCGTGTGCGATGATGGGCATACGGTTGATCCATATGAATTGTTTGCGATGAGACAGAACAACAGAAACGGGCAACCGGATCAAGGTGTGTGCGATATATGGCATACAGTTCGCTCCGATGAACCGTTTGCGATGATCGAGGTGAACACAAATGATTCGGCATAACAAGATGTGTGTGATACCCGGCAAACAGGTCGGTAATCAGAATTGTGTGCGATCATTATAGAAAGCCCATACGGTCTTTTTTTTGTGAATTGTGTGCTCGTCAGGGCACACAGTTCAACAAATCAACCTATGGGCGATAATGTAGAAGATCTCTGTCGAATATGTATTCCTAACCGTCTGCGATGAGATTGACAGGATAAACAGAGATAACAAATTAATATGAGCGAACGGAAACAGAGATATATACAATCTTCTTAATTTAGTCCTTCTTCTTCTGGTTGTTGTTGTTGGATGGCCCCGTGACATCGTCTTGGCGAGGACGCTTCTTGCCGCTGACCATTGGCTTTTCATCGTCGCTGCCGTCGTAATCGTCGTTGCTGTCGTCATCATCCTCCTCCTCGTTCGACCATTCCTCCTCATCATCATCGTCGTCCTCTTCTTCGTCCTCCGATGGCTCCTTGTCCGTCTGGTTGTCGTCTGACGACTCTGGAGGCGGCGTCCCTTCCATGATCCGGATATAATCGAGGTCTGGGCTCGATGCCGGACTCATGGAAGACGAGCGGGATGATTCCGATGTTGACCTATAATCAGGCCCCAGGCTGCTGGCCGAACTGTCGTCCTCGCTGTCGCTCGACATGGCTGCGGTCGTATAAAAACCGCGAGAAAGCGAGATTGTAGAGTGTGTGCAAGTGTGTAGCGCGGCCTGCCAGGGACGATGAAGAGGGTGGACACTTAAGCGGGGTATGCAGAGAAGAGGAAATGCCAATTGAAGCGGGGGTTGACGTATTATCTAACCGCTGATATAATCAACCGCAATTATTTGTACCCAGTCGCTCCAAATTCCCGGGGTTGCGCAGGACTCCTATTGGCTGATTTCTTTTTTCAGGACAAAAACAAGGAACGAGTTTTGGGATTATGCACCGGTACCGGTACGAACGGAGTAGGACAGTTGGCAAGCAATACATTGAGCTCTTCTTATTGATAAAGCTAGTAATAATTAAACTACAAAGGAAAAGAAAAAAAGACAAAGGAAAATATCTGCACGAATCTTCGCGTAACATCAATGGCATAGGACCTAGATGTGCATTACTTAGAGCACATCTAGATGTGCTTTAGCAATACTATCAAACAAAACCCCTAATCATCATTGCAAACAGCGCATAGAACATGGCTAATGCGACAACCACAACTACACATGCTAGTTCCTTCTTGTCTCTTGCTTTCATCTGTTGCCTATGAATGATTCTTTCTTGCTTCATCGTACTGATTGTACATTCCAGATCAGCCAGTTTCTTCTTCAGCTTTACGTTATCTTCTGCGAGCTTGGTGATAACACTCCGAGCCCTGCCATGCCATTCTTCATCCAGCCAGTTAACAAAGGCACAAGCCTCATATCCCTGCCAATGTTAAATAGTATTCAGGATGAGCGGTGGCATTAACTCAAGTAAAATGATGAACTTAGCACTAACCTTTAAGGGGTAACTGAGAAACCGCCTGCCAATGTCGAATCGCTCCGTGCATACACGTCGAGCGGGAGTGCGCCCGTGCACACAACTCAGCTTTTGGTACTTCTCGGTGGCGCAAAACTCGGAGTCGAACTCGTGTTGCGGGAGTCTGGAGTCATGCTCCATATCCGGCGGCAGATCGCTTTCCTGGTGGGGGGGGGGGGTCATTCAGGACGGATTCAGCAAGGAGCTACTTTGGACATGCTAAAAAATATCGGTATAGATTGGAACCTGACAGGATGATTCGGATCCGTAGTACACCTGCCTTCTAATGACCTTAGGCAAGTGCTCGGCGGCGACCGCCAACGTGGCGGCGATACGAGCAGGAGCAGCCGCACCGAAACCATCAGCACCACTCGTCCGCATTCCCCCAATGTCAGCGCCACGCGAGGGAACATGGAGGCTATCTAGGGATTTGGGGGAAATGGGGAAACTATGGGGATAAGCTAACGGTCGGGAACTACTTTTGGCACTATATGTTGTATACGGCACACTGTTTATACATGTCGTTTGTGTTAGGTATTACAACATCACACACGATTTCCGCACCAAACCGTGTGAGAAGGCAATGTAGGTGAGACACGGTTGCCGTTACATAACCGTATGTGATGTACTACCCTGTACATATAATTGAGTTACAGTGATACCGTGTAAACAGCCGCTCTGCGGATATCCATCAAAAAATAAAACAGCCGCTCTGCATATAGAGATGGCGGCGGCGGCCTAGGCAGCGGCTATCGGAGAAGAGGTCAATCCTCGGTCGATGGGTGGTGGCAGTGTCATAGGAAGTCAATCCTCGGTCTGCGGAGGGAGATAGGAGGAGCTCAACCATCAAGGTCGGCGGCGGCGTGATTCAAGCACATCCATCGCGGTCGATGGCGGGATAGTGGAGGTTGAACTTCAGGCGGCAGCCGCACTAAGCTTTGCTCCTCGACCCTGCTGTCTCGGTGTGCCGCCGCATCGCGCTTCTCTGTCTGCTGGGTGGAGGTCTCTGCGCGGCTAATTAATTATGGTATTCTTTTCGTGAGTGGCTTAATTAAGGTATTCAATTCCTAAGGGTAGTGTTGTACTAGTACTCTGCGTGTAAATTGACTGGCCATTAATTTTTGTCATTGCACATCTGGATAACAGTATGGAGTGCCCTCAGTAATTATGAAAATAAAACCTTGTGATTTATGCACGCATCTTTGGGCAGCAGTTAATCCGTGTATTAATGTTGTTGTTTTGTTTTTAATTACCATTCGTGTGGTGCAGATGGAACAATCTCGATGGATGAAGAATCGGAGAACCGCAGATTTTATCAGTGGCGTGACAGAGTTCATGAATTTGGCTGAAAGTACAAAGAAGAGAATTGGTGATGTGGATTACATCCTGTGTCCATGTACTGATTGTGCCAATACAGAGTCACGTGAAGTTGCAGATGTCCAGTGGCACTTAGTCTCTCGGGGATTCATGGATGGATATACACGTTGGACCAGACACGGTGAAGAGGAGGTCATGGATGAAGATACCTAGGCTGCGAGATGCCAAACCCCGTTTAGTGTCACATGGATGTTGAATCTAACATCGGGGCAGAGGCGTCAAGCTACCAATGGAACACCGGAAAACCGAAACGCCCACTGAAAAACCAAGACGTCGACGCAGATGACAACGATCTTGATATGCCAGATTTTGCTGCTATGATTGCAGATTTCGAGGGCCCAAAAAAGGATATGATTGGGTACAAGGATCTGCCAACCATTGATGTGGACTCCAAGAAAGAATTGTATCCAGGTTGCAAAAAGAAATATTCCAAGTTGAGTGCCACCCTGGCGCTTCTCAGATTTAAAGCAGCAAACGGTCTATCAAACAAGGGCTTCACAGAGATGTTAGGTCCTTTCAAAGAAATTCTTCTGGAAGATAATGTGCTCCCCAGAAGCACGAATGAAGCGAAGAAAATTGTTTGCCCATTGGAACTAGAAGTACAGAAGATACACACTTGTGTGAATGATTGTATATTGTACCGTGGTGAGTACAAAGATTTGCGTGCATGTCCCACATGCAAGCATGCACGATACAAGCGTAGGAGAGCAAAGGACAAGTACAAATTGGACGACGAGATCAAGACAGGAATCCTGTTCAAGGTTGTTTGGTACTTGCCTTTAATTCCAAGGTTGAGGCATTTGTTTGCAAACCCTAGAGAGGCAAAGTGGTTGTGGTGGCATCATGATGAGCGAATTGCAGATAAGTATATGAGGCACTCGAAAGATGGGGCTCAGTGGGAATTAATCGACAACAAGTTTCAAGACTTTGCCAAGGATCCTAGAAGTATAAGGCTCGGGGAGTGTACTGACGGGATGAATCCTTTTGGCGATATGAGCACCAATAACAGCACATGGCCGGTGCTTCTGTGCATATATAACCTAGCTCCTTGGTTGTGTATGAAGAAAAAATACATTATGATGTCAATGATTATCCAAGGCCCGAAGCAACCTGGAAATGACATCGACATTTACTTTCAGCTACTGGTAGAAGAACTGCTGACAGTGTGGATAGATGTGCCTGCTGTAAAATGTTATGATGCTTACAAAAAGGAGATTTCGATCTACATGCGATGCTGGTGCACACCATTCAAGATATGCCGGCATTAGGCAACACATCGGGGTAGAAAACAAAGGGAGATGTAGGGTGTGTCACATGCATGGATAGGACAGCTAGCAGATTTCTTCCCAACTCGCGCAAAACCGTGTATTTGCGCCATCATAGGTTCTTACGGAGAAATCACCCATACCGAAAGATGAAAGCTAAATTTGATGGTACGACAGAGGTAGGTGTGGGCCCAAGACCCTATGATGGGGAGGTGGTCCACAACATGGCTAAACAAATTACTGTTCTGCTTGGCAAGAAGCATGCTTTGACGGTAAAACAAACACCCAAGGGTCAAGTGTTTAAGAAGAAATCGGTGTTCTGGAAATTACCTTACTGGGAGATTCTACGTGTACGTCACTGCATCGATGTCATGCACATAGAGAAGAATGTATGTGAAAGCATCCTTGGTACTCTACTCAAGATTAAAGGTAAAAGAAAGGATGGTGATGGTTCATGGCTCGATATGCTTGCTGATTAATCAAAACACGAGAGTGAAGCAGAAGATGATGACAAATTCATCAAAGCTCGCCAGAGTTACAATTTCAGTACAAAAGAAGCAACATAGTTCTTCACCTATTTGTTGTCAGTTAAGACACCCTCTTCCTACTCCACAAACATCAGAAGTCTCGTGGATTTCAGCTCAAGTAAAATGAAGTTGGGACACATGAAGTCACATGATTGCCACGTAATGTTGACACAAATCCTCCCAGTGGCCATCAAGAATCTGATGGACAAAGATATAGGAAACACACTCATTGAGCTCTGTGATTTCTTCAACCAACTATGGCAGAAAGTTGTAGATCCTGAAGAGTTGGATCATATGCAAGATGATATTGCAAGAATATTGTCCAACCTAGAGATGTTTTTCCCACCGTCATTCTTTGATGTCATGGTCCATCTCACTGTGCACCTTGTCGACGAGATAAAGTATTGTGGTCCTGTGTTTCTTCGCAACATGTATCCCTTCGAGCGGTTCATGGGAATACTGAAGCGCTTTTGTCGGAACCGAAACCATCCAGAGGCAAGCATCCTACAAGTTTATACCGCAGAGGAGGTGGTTGAGTTTTGCATCGAATACATGAAACAAAGTACTATAGGTTTGCCCCTCTCTCGCCACGAGGGAAGGCTGAAAGGTAAGCCGGTCCTTGCTGGTACGCAAATGGCTGCACCCGGAGAATTGGCAGAGAAAGCCCATTTGACGGTACTGCTTAACAGCCCAGTTCTCAGCGCTTATGCCGAAGAACACTTGCCGGAGATACGCCAAAGCTTCTTACCAATGGTGCCTTCATCAGATGTGGAGATGAAGGAGCACACTAAGAACTACGCCGAATGGCTGAAGAATCGTTTGGCACAAGGATCCATCGATGACATTGCTACATGGTTGGCACAAAAGCCATCACCTACGGTGTTGACGTACCAAGCATATGACATAAATGGATACATGTTCTACACTGAGGAACGTGATGAGAAGACCTCATATCAGAACAGCTCTGTTCGAATAGAATGCATGACTGTAGATGAAGCTGATAAAAGGGTATACTATGGAACCATCAAAGAGATTTGGGAGCTTGACTATGTGAAAGTTAAGGTGGCATTATTCAGGTGCGCATGGATCCCTCTTGGTCATGTACAGGTTGATGATTACAGGAAGACCTGTGTTAACAGGACAACGATGGCATATCACGCGGACCCGTTCATTCTAGCCAGCGATGCTACCCAGATTTTCTTTACAGAAGACCCCTTGCGTAAGAACTACCATGTAGTGATGCATGGGACGAGGAGGGTACTGGGTGTCGAGGATGTTGCCGATGAGGACGAGTACGATGAATTTGCTGAGTTGCCAGCCAAGGGATCACGCACCCGTGTAACAGAGAAGCGTAAAATCATCAGAAAACCCAAGTTCATTCGGGGTCATCGTAATGACCCCCGTTCCCCCATGTACATGGGAATTAAGTCGTAAGACTAGTCTTTATGCCTACCCTGCAACTTAATTCATTCAATTTAGAACTGTCGCGTGTACTGAATTTGTGAGTTATGCCCGGTTTTCTGTTGATGTAAGAACCGTTAATATGTTGACCTTGATATGCTGTCAGCTCAGGCAATGAATATGAACTATTTATTATTATTATTATTATATCATAGAGGTAGCAGACTCAATTGATCTCACTACAGTATGTGTGAACAAAAATATGCAATCTGGTTTGCGAATAGCACACGGTTCGTTCATGAAAGCCGCGTGCCGACCAAACCCCGTGTGCGATCTGAGTCGTGCTTTCTGATTGGCCAGAACCCAAACCCCATGGATCGTACGTCTGCACCGTTGGATGCTCCCAGATAGAACGGAGATCCTCATCCCTTTCGACAGCACATGCAGTTCCGGTTGTAATTTTATTTTTATGCACAAAATGCATGTTAAACTCAAAAAATGTCTTAAATATAGCTAACGATACCTGAAATGCGCCAGAAAATCAAACCCATGGTATAATGGTGATTGCGTACCATGTAAATTTTTATGAGGCCAAACGATGAAGTCACCGGCCACTGGAGTTTGAATTGACACGTCTCCTTTTGGAAACCATGATCCTTCATGTGAGATGCTCCGGTTTGGAAGGAGCGATCATCAAAACTTGTGCCAAACTTTACCAATTTTTTTCCACGGGGTCGTGAGAGCACGCTACGGGCACACATCGATTTTGATGATGTCCGGACTCCATCTGAATTTCTTGTAATTAAAATACCAACTAGGCCTACGTGGCCGCACCTCGCGGCCGAAATGTTTGAAACTTCTCCCCGCTTCTCGGACAAACGGATGAAAAATCGCAAAGCGACGCACAAATGATTTGTACACCTTCTTTGCTAAGGGTGGCCATACTGGGGGTATCATAGTCGGTATCATGCACTCGGGAATAGCAAATATGATGTTGTGGCAAGGAATTAAATAAGGGAGAGTGGGTTAGAGTAACATAGGTAGATACCGTAACATAATAAATGCTATACTACTTTGTGTCATGCATGGCCATAAATACGGTCATCTATGATACTATGCACTATGAAAGTACGTACGTAGTATCATATGCATGATACTAGTATATGATACTCCGCACTATAAGGCTGGCCATAGTGGTGGTATCATAGCCGATATCATGCACTCGGAAATAGAAAGTATGCTGATGTGGCAAAGAATTAAAGAAGATAGAGAGGGTTAGAGTAACATATAGGTAGATATCGTATCATGTTAAATGCGATGCTAATTTGTGTCATGCATGGCAATAAATATGATCATCTATGATACTACTCTATTATACTATGCACTATAATTAAAGGTAGTATCATACACCAGTATCATATATATGCATGATACTAGTATATGATACTCTCCACTATGAGTAGCCTAAGTATAGCCTAACTAAAACACCCACATGTAGTTGTAGTAGGGGTTTTGACTTTATATGCACTAAAATGCAAGGTAAGTGCAAAGAATGACTTAAACATAGCAGACGAGACCTGAAATGGGCCGGAAAATCAAACCAAGGGTATATCCGCGATTGTTTACCATGATTTTTTTAGGCGGAACGATGTAGTAGCTGACGATTTTGAGTCCGAAGTGCCGCGTCTCCTTTTGGAAACTATAATCCTTCTTGTGAGATGCTCCGGTATGGAAGTTGCGAGCACCAAAACTTGTGCCAAACTTTACCAAATTTTTTCCATGCGATCATGAGAGCACTCCACAGTGACACAATGATTTTTGTTATTTTCCGGACTCTATATGCATTTCCTGAAATTAAAATACCAACAAGGCCTACGCCTCTGGCCACACTCTGCGGCCGAACTGTTGGAAGTTTTTTCCCGTTTCTCGGACAATGAATGAAAACTCGCAAAGCGACACACAAATGATCTTGCTAACACCCACGTGTAGTTGCGACTATATATATATGTGTGTGTGTTTGTGTGTGTGTGCAAAAAATGACTCAAATATAGCAAACGAGATCTCTTTTTTTTGCATATTCAAAGTTTGAGATTGCTAGCCAGGCCTGCCGCCTGGTAAAATGTACCAGAAAATCGAACCATAGGGTACAATCATGATTTCTTACCGTGGAAAAAAAATTGGAGGCGAAACGATGAACTCATGTTTTCATTCAAACGAAAATATGCTGTTAGTTAATGTAAATGTTTTCAAATAGCACACGGTTCACTCATGAAAGCCGTGTGTCCACTAAACCGTGGCTGATGCCCCCCTTGCCACGTGCGCGACCTGAGTCGTGCGTTCTGATTGGCCAGAACCCAAACCCCACGGATTGTACGTCTGCACTGTTAGATTCTCCTTGATCAAACGGTGATCCTCATCCCTTTCGACAGCACATGCAGTTCCGGTTGTGATTTTATTTATATCCACAAAGTGCACGTTAAATTCAAAAAAATGTCTTAAATATAGCAAACGATACCTGAAATGCGTTAGACAATCAAACACGTGGTATAATGGTGATTGTGTACCATGGAAATTTTTATGAGGCCAAACGTTGAAGTCACCGACCACTGGAGTTTGAATTGACACGTCTCCTTTTGGAAACCATGGTCCTTCATGTGAGATGCTCCGGTTTGGAAGGAGCGATCATCAAAACTTGACCAAATTTTTCCCCGGGGTCGTGAGAGCACGCCACGGGCATACACCGATTTTGATGATGTCTGGACTCCATCTAAATTCCCAGTAATTAAAATACCAACTAGGCCTACGCCGGTGGCCGCACCTCGCAGCTGAAATGTTTGAAACTTCTCCCCGTTTCTCGAACAATGGATGAAAACTCGCAAACCGACACACAAATGATTTGTACACCTTCTTTGCTAACTAACACCCATATGTAGTTGTAGAACGGTTTTGAATTTAATTATATGCACTAAATGCAAGGTAAGTGCAAAAAAATGACTTAAATATAGCAACGAGACCTGAAATGGGCCAGAAAATCAAACCTAGGGTATATACGTGATTGTTTACCGTGAAAAAAATTCGAGCCGGAACGATGTAGTCACTGACGATTGGAGTCCGAAGTGCCGCGTCTCCTTTTGGAAACTACGATCCTTCTCGTGAGATGCTCCAATTTGGAAGGTGTGAGCATCAAAACTTGTGCCATCTTGACCAAAAATTTTCCATGTCATCCCGAGAGCATGCCACGGTGACACACCAATTTTCGTTATTTCCGGACTCTATATGCATTTCCTGTAATTAGAATACCAACAAGGCTTACACCTCTGACCGCACCCTGCGGCCGAACTGTTTGAATTTTTTTCCCGTTTCTCGAACAATGAATGAAAACTCCCAAAGCGACATACAAATGATCTTGCTAGCTAGCACCCATGTGTAGTTGCGACTATAGCAAATGACTCAAATATAGCAAATGATACCTCAAATGCACGAGAAAATCGAACCACAGTGACACAATGGTTATTTCTTACCGTGGAAAACAATTTGGAGGCGAAACAATGAACTCTTGTTTTCATTCAAACAAAAATATGCTGTTAGTTCATGTAAATGTTTTTATATAGCACACGGTTCACTCACGAAAGCTGTGTGCCTACCAAACCGTGGCCGATGCCCCCCCCTTGCTGTGCGCGCGATCTGAGTCGTGTGTTCTGATTGGCCAGAACCCAAACCCCATGGATCATACGTCTGCACCGTTGGATGCTCCCAGATCGAACGGCAATCCTCATCCCTTTCGACAGGAAATGCAGTCCGGCTAGGATTTGATTTATATACCAAAATGCACGGTAAATGCCAAAAAAAAGTCTTAAATACAGCACACGAGACCTGAAATGCGCCAGCAAATCAAACCCGTGGTATAATGGTGATTGCTTAACGTGGGAAAAATTTAGAGGCGAAACAATGAACTCACGTCTTCATTTCAAAATTAGTACGTCTTCATTTCAAACGAAATTATTCTCTTTGTGCACACGAGCGCTTAGAGGCAACCGTTTGCATAGGCCTTTCCACACGCCGACCGGGGATATTTTTCACCCTTTTCACCTAGGCCGCCAACACCCCTCCCCCATCGCCCACCCGCGTTTCAATCTCCATCGCCAGCTCCCCCCTCCCCCAGATCCACAGCAGAACCCTCTCCGGCGCCGGCGTGCTCACCCCGGCCGTGTGCCCGCTCTTCGGCGTCAAGGCTACCTCCACTGCCATTCCCAACACGCGGCTGCCCGCGCCTCGCCGTCTTCGTTTGCTCGCCAGCCACCCTAGGATGTATTTGACACATAAATGGGTATAGATGACTAACCGGTTGCCTGTCGTCGTCAGAGTCATCGCCGGAGTGGTCGTCGGAGTCGTCGCCGGAGTCGGTGTGGACCTCCGGCTCCAGCTGTGGAAGCACGACGCCGTCGATGACGTCGAGGTGCAGCGATACCTCGTCGGTGGCGACGGCAACCTCTGTCTCCATATTCACGCCGTGCTCCGGTGCTTCAGCAGCCCCGGCATCGCCACTCCCTCCCATGGGGCGCTTCGGCGGCATCCTCATACACCGACAGCTTTGAGGACTAAGAGAGGTGTCGAGGATGCGGACGGAGAGAGAGGATTGTGTGTGGCAAGGATGGGGGGTGCGGCCGCTCGGGCCACTACTGCAGGATGCTGCTAACACGACACTACGATCAGAGACCCTTTGACGAAACTGTGTGCGATGCATTAATCACAAACGGTGATGTAAAAAAACCGTCAAAAAAGATGCAAAACGTTTGCGATGGCGGAGACATCAAACACGGTTCGGATTTTAGTTGCGTGTGCGATGTAGGGCACACAGTTGATCCATCCGAACTTATTGTGATGAGACAGAACAACATAAACAGGCAGCCATATCAAGGTGTGTGCGATATACGGCATACAGTTCGCTCAGATGAACTGTTTGCTATTAGGTAGTGCAACAGAAACGGTTAGCCAGATCAAGGTGTGTGTGATATACGGCATACGGTTCACTCGGATGAACTGTTTTCGATTAGGGAACACAACAGAAACGGTTCAACTTAACAAGATGTGTGTGATATGCGGCATACAGTTCACATAGATGAACTATTTGCGATGAGCCAAAAGAACACAAACGAGTCATGTAAACAAGACGTGTGTGATATGCGGCAAACAGCCAACTCGGATAAACTGTTTGCGATGAGAAATTACAACACAGACGGTTACTATAGTTAATTCGTGTGCGATTTTGTGTGTACAAAAAATATTGAAAATTGCAAACTAGTTGCTTGCGGTGGCTAGGAGTATCGCACACTATGTGTCTGCGAGTACTCGTGTGCGATGATTAGTAAGTTACACATACGTTTTCTTATGTTAACACGTGTGTGAATTTGCAATATGGACAGTTAATATGCAAATGCCTTCTAGACATCGGGCACATGCTTAAACTCAATGAACTGTGTACCATACTAATACTTTCCATGAAAATTTAAGAACTTGGCTAACAGTATTTGAGTAACATATATATAGTGGTTACACTATTCGACAAAAGGAGGATCTTCGTAACACGGTTTTGACAACCATATGGTCCATATCTACATACTTAACATAGTAACAACTATCACATTTTAAGAGGCTGAGGGCCAACAACCATATGGTCCATATCTACATACTTAACATAGTAACAACTAGCACATTTTAAGAGGCTGAGGGCCAACAACCACAACTATCCGCTGGAAGCAGCTTGATCACGGCGACTCGGCATCTCGTCAATGAAAAGGAAGAGTCCTCCTGTGCCTTGGTAGAGCATGAGTAGAACAGTGTCTCCAATTTTCCAATATGGATGCATTGCCACGACAAGTGAGAACTTGTTAATTTGAATGGTTCCATTTCTGCGGGAAATGCAGTACCTTGCAATCACTTTGGCGTTATTAGCCGGCACAAGTGTAATTCGACCACGCCGGGAAATCGATCCAGGAACTGCTACAGCGGGCAATTTCTGTTGAAATGTAGAATAAAAACCAATTGTAACATATCGTTGAAGATATATATATAGTTTTTGAGCATCAACATAACAATAAGACTTTGTACCAGCGTTTTGTGCACACAATTAGTCTTGTTCAATGTGTGCACCATAGGTATAATTAATCCCATCCAAAATCCAGCGTTCATACGCTGTGCTATCTCTGTCAGATTATCAACAAAGTTTATGACATGCTTCAAGTCCTTCCAGTGAAATTTGGTACGCTTAGTAACATACAGCTCATTCACTATGCATCCAACATAACCTGCTTAAAAGGTGGAAAGGTATTATTTATTCAGAACATGGCAGAAGAATATAGAGTGCGCATAAATTGGTAAATAGAATTTGTTACTGCCTAGGAACGGAGTCAGAAAATGAAATCACAATTGGTTGCTTAAATAGTGATCAATCAGTCAAAACAAATACCCCGATTTTGCTAAGTAATATGCCAGCATGGAGAAAGTTGAAAGGACACTAACCTCGATCAGACTTTGATCGGCTGATGACGTTGGGGAAGTAAACATCCATGTTAATTAGACCAGGCTTTGGTGCACGCACTAAAATTTTATTGCCAGCTTTCAGTTCATAACACTTAGACATTTTTCTCCAAAGGTCCGCATCAAAATAGGAGTGATCATCTTTATCAAGTTTTACACTAACCGTCATTGTAAATCCATGTTGCGTTGTCAATATGACATCCATGGAGTCATTAACAAAGTAAAGCCCAAGATTTCCTTCTACTCATGTTCTTGCAAAGCAAGGGATGTACTGCTTGAAATGAAAATTAAGATCATAAATTAGATATATTGAAATAACAGAGCAAGATGCAAATATGGGAGTAACTATTAGAATAGATCAATATATAGATGAAAGCAAAGTACAAAAATAGATAATGCAACAAAGATTTGATGCAAATATGAGAGTAACTGAATGAACAATACATCATATATTAGCCTAATATAGGGGAAAAAATTGGCTTCGACATCTAGGCTGCATGTGGCACCATACCTTTTATCCAAATGTAGCAAAATACGGTATATGTTCACAAATTTAGGCCATGCCGACCGTGGTAGGTTGAGATTGAACATGCCGGGCACTCCCTGAAGTCATCCAGAATGGTGAGATAGAACTTCATTTCCGACTGGCCGCGACCACACTTGCCCGATTTGTGCTCGCACTATGGACACATGAATGAAAACCCTCGAATCAGCTAGAAGAAAAATGAATCCACGACGATTTCCGCCGGTTGATTAACTGCGACGGACGGACTGCGATAAGAGATGAGTGAATATTTCTCTAACTTGACTACCTTCTCCATGAGAAAAATCCCTGGCCCAATCCCGCAGAAAACCTCAATCGACCAGAGTCTAGAATGTCAGTGCAGATAGGCGGCGGAAAGCGGTAGGGGCAAAATCCCGTGCCGTTTGGGCGCGACCTCCGCCCACCGACGACAGCCGTCGAGCTTAGGGTGGCCGCCGCGATAGAAGTTGATGAGGTGCAGAGTTGCGGAGGAGTCCGCGGCGAGTGGGTGGGGACGAAGTGGGCGAGGGTTTTCTTTTTTCCTTTTGCATGTGTGGGTGAACACACACGGTTCGCAGAGGCGACGGAGATGAATCATGTGCGATAGTAAATCACCGAGATTGAAGGGGAATCCAAATTTCCTTTGTCCTTTGTCCATGAGTTTTTTTCTGCGATGAACATAAACCCTGCAAATCACCGTGTTCAAATTTGGCACTTTTCCGGGTTCATTTACAATATTTAGGGGATTATGTGCATTTTCTAGGCATTAATGCACATAATTCAAATTCAAACAATCGGTGCATGAAAAGGTGCACGAGAACGGTCTAGAAAACCATGATCATGCTATTTAGTAAATTCTCATGCCTTTTACAAGGAATGGGCAGATATTTCACGAAAATGTGTGGCAATAGTCAACCACAAACACTTCGTTTATTGGTTTTTCAACTGTAGAAAAATGAAATCCATGCTTGAAAAACATGACGGCTAGCATGGTGCCATGGTATGACCTAACCATGCCCTGGTACAAATTTGAGAAGTGGCTTATGCTGTCGTCCACGCCATTCATAAATCAAACCATCACCGAGGAATTTTCATGGTTTCGAGGGGGAAATCAGCAAGATTGAAGGGGCCGGGAATCCAAATTTCCTTCCTAGCTTGTCATTTAGTTTTTTCTGCAATCAACATACCCCCTCGAATGCAACGTGTTCAAATTTGGCATTTTTCCGGGCTCATTTACCATATTTACGGGATTATGTGCATTTTCTAGGCATTAATCCACATAATTCAAATTCGAACAATCGGTGCATGAAAAGGAGCACATGAACGATCTAGAAAAACCATACTCATGGTATTTAGTAAATTCTCATGCCTTTTACAAGGAATGGGCAGAGATTTCAAGGAATGTGTGGCAATAGTCAACCACAAACGCGTCATTTACTAGGTTATCAACTATAGAAAAATGAAATACGTGCTTGAAAAACATGACGCCTGGCATGGTGCCATGGTATGGCCTCACCGTGCCCTGGTAAAAAGCTGAGAAGGTTTGATTTATGTCATCATGCACGCCCTTCATAAATCGAACCATCACCAAGGAAGTTCCATGCTTTCGAGAGGGAAATCACCAAGATTGAAGGGGAATCCAAATTTCCGTCCTAGTTTGTCATTCAGTTTTTTTTCCAACGATCAACATACCCCCTCCAATGCAACGTGTTCAAATTTGACATTTTTCCGGGCTCATTTACCATAATTAGGGGATTATGTGCATTTTCTAGGCATTAATGCACATAATTCAAATTCGAACAATCGGTGCATGAAAAGGTGCACAAGAACGGTCTGGAAAACCATGCTCATGCTATTTAATAAATTCTCATGCCTTTTACAAGGAATGTGCAGAGATTTCAAGGAAATGTGTGGCAATAGTCAACCACAAACACGTCGTTTACTGGGTTAACAACTATACAAAAATGAAATACATGCTTGGAAAACATGACGCCTGGCGTGGTGCCATGGTATGGCCTCACCATGCACTGGTAAAAATTTGAGAATGTTTGCCTTATGTCATCATGCACGCCTTTCATAAATCAAACCATCACTGAGGAAGTTTCATGGTTTTGAGGGGGAAATCACCAAGATTGAAGGGGGATCCAAATTTCCTTTGTCCTTTGTCCATGAGTTTTTTTTCTACGATGAACATACACCCTGTAAATCACCGTGTTCAAATTTGGCACTTTTCCGGGTTCATTTACCATATTTAGGGGATTATGTGTATTTTCTAGGCATTAATGCACATAATTGAAATTCAAACAATCGGTGCATGAAAAGGTGCACGAGAACGGTCTGGAAAACCATGATCGTGCTATTTAGTAAATTCTCATGCCTTTTACAAGTAATGGGTAGATATTTCACAGAAATGTGTGGCAATAGTCAACCACAAACACGTTGTTTATTGGTTTTTCAACTGTAGAAGAATGAAATACATGCTTGAAAAACATGATGGCTGGCATGGTGCCATGGTATGGCCTCACCATGCCCTGGTAAACATTTCAGAAGGTTTGGCTTATGTCATCATGCACGCCCTTCATAAATTGAACCATCACCAAGGAAGTTCCATGCTTTCGAGAGGGAAATCACCAATATTGAAGGGGAATCCAAATTGTCTTCGTTCTTTGCCCTGGAGTTTTTTTTTACGATGAACATACACCCTGCAAATCACCATATTCAAATTTGGCATTTTTTCGGGCTCATTTACCATATTTAGGGGATTATGTGCATTTTCTAGGCATTTAGCGCATATAAATCCAATCCAGCTACAGCTGCACTGGTGTGATGTGAGGGACGTGGATTGCCGTTCGATCGCGGCGCATCCTACGGTGCACACGCGCGATCCGCGTGGCTGGGCTTCCGTCCAATCATAACGCAACACATAATAGGCTCAGCGCACACTGTTTCCAGAGGCGACGGAGATGAACCGTGTGTGATAATGAATAAGCAAAATTGTAAGGGAAGCCAAATTTCCTTCGTCGTTTGTCGTTGAGCTCTTGAAAACCACCGCACTGTACGGCTGCCCGGCCACTCCGTCCCAGAGCTCTCTCCAAGCGGTGTTCATGGCACCGCGGCGCACAGTAACTGGTAAGGAAGCGATGGCATCCCGCCGCGCCGCGTTCCTCGCCGCCCGCGGTCGCACACATGGTAAGGAAGCGATGGCATCTCGCCGCGCCGAGTTCATCGCCGCCGCCGGCCACACAGTTACGTGGGCGGACTTTGAGGCTGCCATGGCCGAATGGGCGGTGGATCTAGAGGCGGCCAAAGCCGCACAGAAGGAGCGGAAAAGGCAGAAAGCAGTCAAGAAAAGAGAGTCCCGCCACCGCAAGAAAGAAGAGGCTGCACGCCGTGCTGAGGAGAGCTTGGCGGAGATCGAAGCACGGTGGGCTGTTGCCTACAAGGCTGGGAAGGAGAACGTCGATGTCTGGCCAGCATGCCCCGATGGCAGCATGTGAGAAGTAGTTAGTGCGTGTGTCGCCCGTAAGTTTGTACAACTAGTTATGAGCATCTACCAGTACTACATACGTACTAGTCTTAGAGCAAATTACCAGTAGTACTTTAAGTTGGTACTATCTATTATTAACGTATAATGTCGGTAAGCGCATCCTTTGAGGGCTTTGAGCGTTGATTAGCATGTGTTCACTGAAGTTTTATAGCCGCACCCCAGCCCCAAATACTCCCAAAATGTCCGCCCACAGCCACCGGAGGAGACTAGAGCTGGCCGCAGCTGGTTTTTAGTCCCACCTCGCCGCGCGAGTTGACCGCACACCGGCTTAAATTGCCACGCCGGCAGATGGCAGCAAGCTTCTCTCTTGTTGCATAGGATCAAATCTGGCTACGCGAGCGAGGCAGGTTGACACTTGATTGCATTTCATAAACCGATGATTGCTCATCGGGTGTCACCTTGCCTCGTTCATGTACATTGAATAATCCTGATACAATGAAAGAGATTTTTGAAATTAGGTGCGGTTGGAGATGCTGATAGATATAAGAATTATTAGAAGATCACAAAACACACGGTTTCTATGGCGTACCCGTGTGTGTTTTTTTGCGTTAATGATCCATAAGTCAGTTACCTGTGCGATGTTTCCTAATAAACCAGGTGTACCATTGACCGAAAAAATCAACTACACGTGTAAATTTTTTTGGAGACGGGATCTGCCAATTTTCTCTTTTCTCGCACACGAGTATTTTACGCGCTTCGTCTGTGTTGTGTGTTTCCCCCGCCCAAGTTTCAAGTTTTGCAGCGAAATTTTCATTAGGCGCGCGATTTCAGAATTTATTCCTCCCACCATATCCCCACCCATCAAATTTCCTCAATATCTCCCCCCTCCCCCCTCCCCCTACCGGCAGCTCAAACTGCCGCCGCCGCAACCACAGCTTCAACCACATCTATGTTCTGCTCGGATCTAGTTAGGTAACCTACCGATCTCTATCACGGCCCCAGCCTGATTGCTTAAATGGCACCTGCGAAACATCCTCATGCCTCCAAATCCCCACCGCCCCTACCTCCAGAACATCACCGCGCAAGCCCAACCACATATCATGTGAAGGTTGAGGAGCTGATGGCGGTCCATGGCGTGACGGCCGCTGTGCGTGTTGACCTGGAGGAACACCTTGCCTCCGCCGCCGCCAACTTGGTGCAGGCTCTGGTCCAGATGAAGTGCCCCAACGACTACCCCCCAGGACTTACCAGGTATGATTTGACCAACTCAATCTTACCAATACCACTTGCAATGGCTATGTTTTTGTACGGTTGATGTATTAAGCATGTTCATGCCTTGTTTATTTCAGTACTGCACACTGTGTGAAGTTCAAGTATTAACTGTCCAGCTCAATTTCACCAATACCAGCAACAAACTTACAATACATGACTCAGGATATCACTAGAGATGCTGCCCGTTTGCTATTTTTCGTGGATGCTAACCCTGTTGTACTTAACATGTCTGTCCATGTACTTACGCAAGGTCATAATGGCCGATGCTGTTGTTTGCCATCAAGGTTAGCTGCATCCCATGTCTTACATCATTTCACATCATTTGTGCAATTGTAGTTTAACTTCTAACATTTACTGGTTGCCTGTAGGTACACATGTCAGTGGCACTGATCCATGCTTCGACTCGGAGGAACAGCTCACCTCCACCGCCGCTGACTTTGGGCGGGCTCTGGCCAAGATGAAGTGCCCCAGCAACTACCTCTCATGACTTACCAAGTATGTACTCACCAGTTCAATCTTACCAATACCAATCGCAATTAATGGCTATGTTTTGTACGGTCGATGTATTAAGCATGTTGTAGTAAACATGCCTAACACATTTTAGCTATTTTCCCTACCTTTTTATAGACAACTGGGCCATTCTCTGCTCTGGCATCACCTGCCTTGTGATGTTTAACTCTGCCAATTGCATTTTTATCAGTACCGGTTTCAATGGCTATTAATCCTGTTGCAATTAATAGTTGTATTCATTTTTAAACAGTTGTATTTCAATGGCTACAAAATTACAAAACATGACTTAGGATGCTGTTAAGCCTATTGCAATTAACATTTGTATCCATTTTTTAATCTATCCCTTTGCTACTGTGCTACTCTCCGCAATGAAGATATACTAGAGATGCTGCCCATTTGCTATTTTTGGTGGATGTTAACCCTGTTGTACTTAACATGCCTTTCCATGTACTTACGCAGGGCCATAATGGGTGATGCTGTTGTTTGCCGTCGAGGTTAGCTGCATCCCATGTCTTTCAGTATTTTACATCATTTGTGCAATTGTAGTTTCGCTTCTAACATTTACTTGCTTCTTGTAGGTACACATGTCGGCGGCACTGATCCACGCTTTGACCCGGAGGAAGAGCTCGCCTCCGCCGCCGCTGACTTTGGGCGGGCTCTGGCCAAGATGAAGTGCCCCAGCAACTACCTCTCAGGACTTACCAAGTATGAACTCACCAGTTCAATCTTTCCAATACCATTTGCAATTAATGGCTATGTTTTGTACGGTCGATGTATTAAGCATGTTGTAGTAAACATGCCTAACATGTTTTAGCTATTTTCCCTACCTTTTTATAGACAACTGGGCCATTCTCTGCTCTGGCAGCACCTGCCTTGTGATGTTTAACTCTGCCAATTGCATTTTTATCAGTACCGGTTTCAATGTCTATTAAGCCTGTTGCAATTAACAGTTGTATCCATTTTTAAACAGTTATATTTCAATGGCTACAAACTTACAAAACATGACTTAGGATGCTGTTAAGCCAGTTGCAATTAACAGTTGTATCCATTTTTTTAATCCGTCCCTTTGCTACCGTGCTACTCTTTCGCAATGAAGATATCACTATAGATGCTGTTGTTTTATTACCATTTGCTATTTTTGGTGGATGTTAACCCTGTTGTAGTTAACATTGGCTTTCCATGTACTTAAACAGGGCTACAATGGGCGATGCTGTTGTTTGCCATCGAGGTTAGCTGCATCCTGATACGTCTCCAATGTATCTATAATTTTTTATTCTTCCATGCTATTATATTATCTATTTTGGATGTTTTATATGCATTATTATGCTATTTTATATTATTTTTGGGACTAACTTATTAACCTAGAGCCCAGTGCCAGTTTCTATTTTTCCTTGTTTTTGAGTTTCACAGAAAAGGAATACCAAACGGAGTCCAAACGGAATAAACTTTCGCGATGATTTTTCTTGGACCAGACGACACCCCGGAGACTTGGAGTTCAAGTCAGAAGAGCCACGAGGCGGCGACAACGGGGGAGGGCGTGCCCAGGGGGTAGGGCACGCACCCCTGCCTTGTGGGCCCCATGTGACTCCACCGACCTACTTCTTCGTCCTATATATTCACATATATTCCCAAACCCTCAGAAGCATTCATGAAAACACTTTTCCACCGCCGCAACATTCCGTATCCGTGAGATCCCATCTAGGGACCTTTTCCGGCACCCTGCCGGAGAGGGATTCGATCACGGAGGGCTTCTACATCAACTCTATTGCCCTTCCGATGAAGCGTGAGTAGTTTACCTCAGACCTACGGGTCCATAGCTAGTAGCTAGATGGCTTCTTCTCTCTCTTTGATTCTCAATACCACGTTCTCCTCGATGTTCTTGGAGATCTATCCGATGTAATCTTCTTTTGCGGTGTGTTTGTCGAGATCCGATGAATTGTGGATTTATGGTCAACTTATCTATGAATATTATTTGAATCTTCTCTGAATTCTTATATGCATGATTTGATATCTTTGTAATTCTCTTCGAACTATCGGTTTGGTTTGGCCAACTAGATTGGTTTTTCTTGCAATGGGAGAAGTGCTTAGCTTTGGGTTCAATCTTGCGGTGTCCTTTCCTAGTGACAGTAGGGGCAGCAAGGCACGCATTGTATTGTTGCCATCGAGGATAAAAAGATGGGGTTTACATCATATTGCTTGAGTTTATTCCTCTACATCATGTCATCTTACTTAATGCGTTACTCTGTTCTTCATGAACTTAATACTCTAGATGCAGGCAGGAGTCGGTCGATGTGTGGAGTAATAGTAGTAGATGCAGAATCGTTTCGGTCTACTTGACACGGACGTGATGCCTATATTTCATAATCATTGCCTTAGATATCGTCATAACTTTGCGCTTTTCAATCAATTGCTCGACAGTAATTTGTTCACCCACCGTATTATTTGCTATCTTGAGAGATGCCTCTAGTGAAACCTATGGCCCCCGGGTCTATTTTCCATCATATAAGTTTTCGATCTACTATTTTCCATCATATTAGTTTCCGATCTACTATTTTGCAATCTTTTACTTTCCGATCTATAAACCAAAAAACCCAAAAATATTTACTTTATCTTTTGTTTAGTTTTATCTATCTCTATCAGATCTCACTTTTGCAAGTAACCGTGAAGGGATTGACAACCCCTTTATCGCGTTGGGTGCAAGTGTTTGATTGTTTGTGCAGGTATTGGTGATTTGTGCGTTGTCTCCTACTGGATTGATACCTTGGTTCTCTAACTGAGGGAAATACTTATCTCTACTTTGCTGCATCACCCTTTCCTCTTCAAGGGAAAAACCAACGCGAGCTCAAGAAGTAGCACATCCCATGTCTTATACACCATCTGTTCCTAAATATAAATATTTTTAGAGATTCCAATAAAGACTACATAAGGAGCAAAATGAGTGAATCTAGATTCTAATCTAAACTATATCTATAATTCTATATACATCCGTATGTAGTTCATATTGAAATCTCTAAAAATACTTGTACTTAGGAACGTAGGTAGTTGTATTTTACATCATTTGTGCAATCTCAGTTTAGCTTCTAACATTTACTGGTTGCTTGTAGGTACATATATGAGTGGCACTGATCCACGCTTCGATCCCTTTTGCGTATGGGGCAATGAGATATTCATGAACAAGCATCAAGTGAGGAAACTAAGAAAGATTGTTAGGCGAAAGAAACGGGTGATGGGAATTAAGCTCTTTATTTACACTTTGTCCAAGACAACAGTGAACTTTAGGATGGTAAGTAATGTGTTGCCTTTTCCCCCTGCCCACAACAAGTTACTCTATTAGACCTCAGTATCTGAATTTTTTCTCTTTTCAGTGGTTTCCGAAGCTATTTACTGATGATTACCTTGCAAACTACATGACAGGAGTGGAGGCAACTAAGGTTAAAGTATATAATTCATGCTACCATGATAATGATCTAGAAGTCTTCCTGAAGGCGGTGAAGGATGGGTGGGCGATCGTCACAAGGGGTTGGACAAAAGTTGTTCGTGCCTATGGCATGCAGGAAGGCACATTATGGGCATTCCGCTTCTTCAACACCATCGGCAGTCAAAATGATTTACACTTGTCTCTTCACCTTTACCGCCTCTAAATTTTGAGGTTCATCATAGTTAATTGCTGTCTAATCCTGTAATTACTGAACATATTGTACTGACAATTTTATTTATGGATTAGTTGTTGAACCATTGTGCTGAGAATTTGAATTCCACATTTCATATTTCAAAATTTCCAATTCGAATGATAAATTACAGGGAAAAATAAAATTATACATGAGTAAATAAAATAATGTGCATACGGTTAGAAAGAAAACAGTGTGTGCGATGAAAAATAGAGAACAAACGGTTCTTTGACGTGAAACGTTTGCGATGCCCGACGGACGCACACACGGTTTCGTCTCATATGCGTGTGCGATTCATGGTAATACGGCAAATGTTTCAAACCAGTGTGCGTGTGTGATAGGAATACCAATCGCACACAGTTATGAAAATGGACACGTTGGCGTTAGTAGAGGCACCGCACACATTTTACATTCTTGAACCATGTGCGATAACGTACCTATCACAAACATATCAGTAGATTAAATGTTGATGTCCACCTTTTTCACACGACTATAGCAGCGTAATCATTTGGGATGTCTCTCTGATCAGAAACGTAACGTCGAGATGTAACATGTGGGACTGGGGCGGCTTCTCATACGTTTATTCTATGGCGATCGTCAGTAGCCGCTCGCCTATCCCCGATGGTTTCTGGGTCGTGTGGGAAGGACCCCCCTATGGCAGTCACTCACTAGTTGATGGTTCCAAATGCCGTCGCGGAAAGGGGTTAAAAACCGTTTGTATAGCACCTTACAGTACCAGTGGGCGCGCCATTAATATGGAGTAGTGGGAGAGAGGCGGGTGTCGGTTAAACCGCTGGCTCGCCTCTCGGTGAGCCTGCGCGATGGACTTCTGGGATTCCTACCATCATTTCATACAGCTACTCGCACGCCTCCCGGTGACACTATGTAGCGAAAACGCCTCCCGTCAATTCACACACCTGCACGCACGCCTCCCGGTTGCCTGCGCAGCGGACTGCTCGCATGCGTCCCGTCAACTCACACCTGCTCGCACGCCACACGGGGCGCGTGGCGGCACGTATATTTTTTTTTGATGATTCATTATGCCGCTTTACTGCTTAACCGAAGTATGGCACGGTCTAACGCACACGGTCCAAATAAATATTCTGTATGAGATATTGGTTGCTAGTTATTAACAATCTCCTGTTTGTAAGAAGATTATATCAAAACTTGTCTCAAATTTGATGAAAAAATACAATATCACAGTCTACTGGTGTCCATATATGACTCCACGATAAGTTTCATGAATTTCAACTAAGTTTTGGACTTACTGAATTTTAAAAATCAATATTCTCAATGTTTTGAAATCTCTTTCACGGGAAAACATGCACCCAGGGAGACACATATGATTTTGCAATCCATTTTGCTGCACATGTAGCTCAAATTTGATTTTTGCACATTAAATCCCTAGGAAATCAATCAATGTATAAAACGGGTCGAATGATTTCTGTTTTTTTCAAACTTTAACATGACACTCCTTTGGGCACATGTTCACTGCAGAAAAAGTTTGACATGCCTCAGAGTGGCGGTGGTGGTGCGGGATGTGTGTCTCTGTGTGTGTGTGGGGGGGGGGGGGTCCGACAGTACACTACTAGTCGCGAGCCTCCGTGATGTGGGATTATTGATCATTTTGTGAGTCATGTATATATGCCACATCAAAGTCGTGAATTGGTTATTTAATGCATTACACAACCCTTTCATACATACATGTTGGGGCCACATGCATGCATATTGGTGGTCCTCTCGGACACTCCCATGTGCGGTTAGCAGTGACATGCCCATTCGTTAGCCCACAAAGGTTTTCAGTTTCCACCGACAATGAGAGGCATTGGACCTAAGGTGGATTCATCTTGGCATGTGTGTTACGGTGTGGATCATGGTGAGATTCCATATCAAAGTTCGGGCACGTGCGTACACATGAGTCCCTCCCACCGGCTTGAAGTGAGGGGGCTACGCATCATGAACCTCTGTGTAGTGAGTTTCCGGTTTGCGAAGCATGTGCCAAGTCAAAGTTGTGCATTGGGTATTCAAACATCACACAACACATGGGCACATGCACGCGGTGGTTGTCCTATGACACTCGCTCGCGTGTGACTCTCTCTATGGGCCCGCGAGGTCATCGTCGATCAATTGAACGTACAGCGAGAGAGAGGTTAATTTGGCCAACAAGGATGGTT
This sequence comes from Thinopyrum elongatum, assembly GCA_011799875.1. Taxonomy (NCBI): domain Eukaryota; kingdom Viridiplantae; phylum Streptophyta; class Magnoliopsida; order Poales; family Poaceae; genus Thinopyrum; species Thinopyrum elongatum. The sequence goes on from CM022300.1 coordinate 385,238,523, forward strand.
CTTTTTTTGTTTGTGTTACGTCTAGGCACGGTAGTAGTATGTAGTACATGTCAAAGAGGGGGAAACATGTATACTCTATATATATGTGTCATAACCTCGCTCCATGTGGGGACTTTCCGGTTCCCAAGGCAGGTGCCACATCAAAGTTGTGCATTGGTATTCAAACATCATGCAATACCATGCAGGCGGTGGTTGCCCTATAGGAACTCACTCGCGTGCAGTGCTTCCATCTGTGGGCCCGCGAGGTTGTCCTCCATCACTTTGACCCAATGAGAGAGAGGTTAATTTGACCATCAAGGAATGATGATTCTTTTTGGTTTGTGCTATACAGTATAGGTATATATATACCACACGTCGAATGGGGGCGTAGCACGTACCATGCATCATGAACCTCGCTCTCTGTGGGGACTTTTGGTTTCCGAGGTATATATATATATACACATCAAAGTTGTGCATTGCGTATTCAAACATCACACAAACACCTCTTTGGGCCACATGTAGACGGTGGTACGTAGTCCTATATAGGATGCTCACGCGCGTGCGACGTACGCTTCGTTCCTGTGGGCCCGCGAGGTTGTCATCCATCACTTTGGCCCAACGAGAGAGAGGCACATTTGATGAACAAGGAGGATTAATTCTTTTAGGGCTGTGTTAGGGTATGAGTATATAGTATGTGTCAAAGGGGGGATGGGACCAACATATACTAGGTGTCACATGAACCTCACTCTGTGTGGGGACTTTGCGGTTTTTGAGGCAAATGCCACATCAAAGGTTGTGCATTAGGTATTCAAAACATCACAACCACACACCTCTCCATATATATGTTTTGGCACACATGCAAGCGATGGTGGTTGTCCTCTAGCACTCATTCATGTGGTTATCGGCGATGCTTCCATCTGTCGGCCTGCTTGGTCCATCACTTTCAGTGACAGCAAGAGAGGTTAATTATTTTGACTTAGGAGGGGATTAATTTTTTTTTGTCTCACGATATAGGTCATGATGTTAGATTACATATATAATAGCGCATGTGTACACATGAATCCATCCCGCTGGATCGAAGGGGGGGCAAGCACACGACACGTCATGAACCTCTTGCTCTGTGTGGGGACCTGTGCGATTTTGAACGCATGCACCACATCAATGTTGTGCATTAGTTATTCAACACATATGCATGCATCACGCACCTCCATAAATATGTTTGGGACACATGCATGCAATGGTTGTCTTTGAACACTCTCACTCGCTTGGTTATGGGCGGCAAGCCTATATATATTCATGGGCCCGCGTGGACGTCCATCATTTCGACCGACGACGAGAAAGGTTACCAGGGTGGATTCTTCTTCTTTGGTTCGTGTTACCATATAGTAGGTCGATCATTCCAGTCCTAATTAAGTTTGAGCGCATGCATGCTACGCTTCGTGAACCCTCGCTCAGTGTGGGGATTTTACGGTTCCAAAGCATGGTGCCACATCAAATTTGCGCATTGCATATTCAAACACCACACACACCACTTCCATATACATAATTGGGCCACATGCACAGAGTGGGTTTTGTCTTTAGACAGTACTCCCTCGCGAGGTTATCGGCGACAAGCTAGCCCATTTTGCGGGGCCGTGTGTACGTCCATCACTTTGACCAACAACGAGCAATAGAGGTTATACAATCAAGTTGGATTCTATTTGGTCTGTGTTACAGTACGTCTTGGTGAGATGCCCTCCCCCCCCGACACGTGTGTGTGGGGGGTGGGGGGGCTACTTTGCACTACCCGCAACCTCCATGGGGTCAGGGAAGTCTGGTTAATTTGCGAGGCACACGTGCCACATCAAAGTTGTGAATGGTAGTTAAATATCACACCACACCCTTTTCATACATATAGTATAGGGCCACCCGCGGGTGGTTCGTATGTGGTCTTACCATCTCCCACCACAAACACACATTTGTGGATCGGCACATGGTCCACCTTTGTCCGGAAGCGAAAGGGGAAGTTTGACCATATATATGATGGACTCCTATAGGTTTTGTGTTACAATAGGGTGAGATTTCAAACCTAGCTATCTGGGGGCATGCATTCGTAGCTAGGATTCCCTTACCGCCGACACGAAGTGGGGTTCGTAGGGGGTGGCTGACTAGCAATACTGTGCTCTTTGTGCGACAGGTGCCACATCAAAGTTGTGCATTGGGTATTTGAACATCAAACCACCCTTTTGATACATATATTTGGTCCACATGCAAGTGTGTTCATGTTCTGACCCTTTCCCGTGTTATTCTTTTTGCCAAATTTATAAACAGCAGAGGAGTTGGATGTAGAAACCGTCTGCGATTGGGGACACAACAGACACGGTTCGCTCAGACTACCCTTGTGCCACGCCCGTGCCCCTGTCACTCACATCAGCACAATAGATTGGGCTTCACGAGGCTAGCCTCCCGCTCTCGAAAATATCTACTACCTCGCAATCTCGAAAATATCTACCGCCTGGAAGGTTTTTCTGTTTGATAGCACACGATTAGTATGTGTGGACCGTGTGCGATGTGTGTTACTCCTGCTCTGCTTTAATCCCTTGATTCAAATTTTCAGTAGCCCCAGTATTTTACTCCTGCCTCTCCATCCTTCGCAATCTCAAAGATATCTGCTCGCCCTTGATTCAAATTTTTAGTAGCCCTACCTTGTTACTCCCACCTCTGCATCCCTCGCAGTCTAAAAAATATCTGCTCTCCCTTGATCCAAATTTTCTGTAGCCCCGGCATTTTACTCCCGCCTCTGCATCCCTTGCAATCTCAAAAATATCTGCTCGCCCTTGATCCAAATTTTTAGTAGCCCGGCAATTTACTCCCGCCTAGTAAAATTTTCAGTTGCCGTGGTATTTCCTTAAACACCACCGTGCCCCCCTCCACACACACCCCAAAACCTCTGCTAACACAGACACACACCACCCCTCCCTCGCTCAAAACCATTGGTAGGTCGCCCCCACCGCCACCGCCGCCTCCATCCTCAACCTCTGCCTGTGTGCCGGGGAGCTCGAGGAGCCAATGGCCCAAAAGAGTTTTATCGTGGCCTCTTCGCCCGATGCCGGTGAGGTGGCTGCCGAGGTGTCCCCGTCGTCCTCCGCGGGCTCTTTACCGATCCGCCATCGCCGGTCGCCCGATCCGCCCGCCGCCGTGCCCCTACGCCGGTTCGAGGACTTCCCCATCCTCCCTCGGGCCCGGCCGCCGACGAGGTCCTACCTTGGGGTCCGACAGCGGCGGTGGGGGATGTGGGTCGCCGAGGTTACGGATCGGGAGACCCACACCCGCTGATGGCTTGGTAGCTTCCACACGGCCGAGCTCGCGGCCATGGAGTACGACCGCTGGCAGGTCTGCTACCACGGCTCGGCGGCTAAGCTCAATTTCCCCTTCGGCACATGTCTGGTCGACCTCGTCCCGTCGGAGCCAGGGGTGGTGAGCTCGGCTATGGCGCGAGAGGACCGCGAGGCATGGGACCGCCTCGAGGCCGAGCGGATGATCTTTGCCGGCGCAGAGGGTGGCAAGGTTATTGTGCTCTCCTCCGATGACGAGGTCGAAGGCGGCGAGGACGGTGGCGTGGAGGGTGTCGAGGTGGGCGGCGAGGACAAGGAGATCAACGTTGACGAGTGGAGGAGCGTCTTCCCCAATGACCCCGACAACGACACCGGCCCGGACCTGGCTCGCGGCACACTGTGCCCGATGTGGAAGGATTGGCTCGACCTCCACTTCGACCGAAAGTAGTTTAGTTTAGTTTAAACTTATGTTTTATGTTCAGTTATGCAAAACTATCTATGTTTATGTTTGAATGCATGCTACTTTCGGTTGAACCTGCTTTGAACTTGATCAAATTGAAGTTTACAACGTTAAGTTTAGGGGATTGACTGGAAACAGCCAAAAATTGCTGGAGTATATATATACTCCACTAAGGGTTTTAGTCCGTTAACTTTTAGGGGATCGGCTAGAGATGGCCTTATGCCTTGTTTATTTCAGTTCTTCACAACATGATGCTCTATATGTGCAACTATTTGCCGTGCAGTTCAATTTCATCAATAATAGTTTCAACAATACCACTATGAATTACGATATTTGGTTGCTGTTAAGGATGTTGCAGTTAACACGCCTTTTTGTTTTTTTAAATAACTAGTGTACTTTAGACCTGCACAATACCAGTTTGAATGACTATATTTGCTTGTTTTTAAATGTTATGCCTGTTGCAGTTAACACACCTTTCCACTTCTTGTTTTGCTTAACTAGCATGCTTAAACCTGCACACTGAAGCTACCATTTGTAGATTATGTGGTCTACCATGGATATATTTGGTTGATGTTTAACATGTTGTGCTTAACATTCCTTTATATGTACTCATACAGGACAATATTGAGAACAGCTGTTGTTTTTCCATCGAGGTTAGTTTCATCGCATTGCTTATATATACTCACTGTTCAGGATATCGGTAGCTGGTACCATATAGCCTGGGGGCTGATAAGGGATTAATCGTCGAATCAGACATTTTACTGAATATATCTGTAACCCATTTATCGGTAGGTTAACTAGGGCCATATTTAAAATATGTGAGGCTACATACCAACATGCATTGTACTGAATGACTAAATATGCAATCCCAGGCTACATAGCAACAAGGAAGAGTGTTACCTTAATGTTCTGATGATGTCTAGATATACATGTAATAAGATCTTATATAATGGAATGGAGGGACTGTTGTACTACATCATTTTGCAATTGTTGTTTAGCTTCTAATATTAACTTGGTGCTTTTAGGTACATATGCCATTGCCAAAGATCCACACTTCGACCCTTTCTGCGTATGGGGCAATGAGATATTCATGAACCAACATCAAGTGAGGAAACTGATAAAGATTGTTATTAAAATGGGTCAAAAGATGTCAATCGAACTATTTGTTTACACTTTATGCAAGACAACAGTGAACTGCAGGATGGTAAGTAAGAACTCTGTAACCTTCTTTTTACTACCCGTAATGAGTTGTGTTAGATCATAATGTCTAAATCATTTTCCTTTGCAGTGGATCCTGAAGCAGTTTACTCAAGATTACCTCTCAAACTACATGATTGGCGGCCGACGATCACAAGGGGTTGGACTAGAGTCGTGCATGCCTTCTACATTGAGGAGAGCACAATAGGGCCATTCCGCTTCACCTTGTTCAGCGACTAGAATGTCACTCGCCTCTTTCTTTACCATCTTTAATAGTACAAGTAGACAACCCTGGTTCATCATTCTTTATTTGGTGCTTATGTAATTATTGAATATATGTACCTGTGAATCGAATAATGCATTGGTTGTTTGAACCTGATGGATATGAATAAAGCTATAGCCTACTTTCAAATTCAAATTAGGTACAATTTTAAATAGCAGCAATTAAATTAGGGTGAAATTATGCTCTGCAGGTCATTACGGCACACACGGTCTATAAAGCACAGCGTGTGTGATATACATCATAATCTGACACAGTTCACGGAGAGGAAACATGTGTAACCATGCACACAATTGCCGTTTGCAAAGCGTGTGATGTCACACAATATCACAAATGGTGCGGAAAAACTAAATGTGTGTGATTGTCGACCTATCGTACACGGTTTACAATCATGAACTGTTTGTGATGTGCCGGGCATCGTAAATGTAGAGCCAGTTTGGTACGTGCCTGGAATGTGCCTAGACTGCGCCTAGTTTTAGGTAAAACCACAGAAGTCTGACTGCGATGGTAATGCCAGCACACACGGGTAGCAAGGATGGAGCGTTTGGGATATTCGAGATATCAAAAACAGTTTTATAGGGACAATTGTATGCATCAAGGCTCACTATCCCCAGCGGTTTCTGGGTCGTGTGGGAAGGACCCCCCCTATCGCACACACTCACTTGGCGATGGTTCAAAATGCCGTCCCTGAAAGGGGTTAAAAACCTTTTGTATAGCACCTCGTTGTACCAGTGGTATGCTTGCTATGAATATCCATGATGCTAATGATATGCAAATCCATAAGCTTGGGGATGCTATGTTTGATGAAGATGATATTTGTAGTCTCCCAAGTTTTGATGAGAAATTTTATTATGATGAAAGCATGCCTCCTATTTATGATGATTATATTGATGAAAGTGGGTTTGGAAGAGTGTCAACTCTAGGTAATGATGATCCCACTATTTTGGAGGGTGTTGAATCTTATTCTAATAATTATGAAAGTGGATTTGGAGAGGTCAGAACTTTATTTAGTGATGAATCCACTATTTTGGAAGAGGTTTCAATTGATTATGATGAGAACAAAGTTGCTATTTATGATGATTATGGTGATGACATGTATGCTATAAAGAGTAATAATAACCATGAAACTTGTCATCATGATTTTAATGTTCAATTTTATTATGTCAATCAAGTATCTCATGATAGTTATTTTGTTGAGTTTGCTCCCACCACTATTCATGGGAATAAATTTGCTTATGTGGAGAGTAATAAAATTTCTTTGCTTATGTATCATGAAAATAATGCTTTATCTGATAGATATATTGTTGAATTCATTCATGATGCTACTGAAAATTATTATGAGAGAGGAACATATGCTTGTAGGTATCTGAATAACATCAAGTTTTCCCTCTATGTGTTGATTCTTGCTCCTATAAGTTGTTTGCTCACAAAATCCCTATACATAGGAAGTGGGTTAGGCTTAAATGTGCTAGTCATATGCTTCATGATGCTCCCGTTATGTTTCAATTCTTTACTTTTATGTGAGCACCATTGAAATCATCATGCCTGGCTAAAAAGGCATTAAAGAAAAGCGCTTGTTGGGAGACAACCCAATATTTATACCTACTGTTTTTGTTTGTTCACATGATTAAGCTACTATAGTAATCATGTTTTATAGCTTTTGTTTCGATAAAGTGCCAAGTAAAGCCTTTGGGTTAGTGTGGATGATAGTTGACTTGATTCTGTGCAAAAACACAAACTTTTGCTTCCAGTAACAGAATTGTTTAACTTCACAAGAACCTGATAAATTCTGAATTTTTTACAGATGATTGATATACAAATTTCCTACGTTGTCCTAATTTTTTAGATTTTTTGGAGTAACAGAAGTATGGTCATAGTTCAGATCATTACAGATTGTTCTATTTTTGATAGATTATGTTTTCAACGCATAGTTTGCTTGTTTTAGTGATTCCATAAGTTATATTAAGTGATATAAATTTTGGAAATGATAAGGTATAGTAGGCATTGTGTGAGAAAAATTATGAATCTTGTCTTTGACAGTACCAAAGTGAATGATTTGTTTTATCATACTAACCAATCTCATGAAGTTCCGTTAAGTTTTGTGTGATTGAAGTTTTGAAGTTTTGGGTGAGATATCGATATGAGGAGAATAAGGAGTGGAAAGACCCTAAGCTTGGGGATTCCCAAGTCACCCCAAGGTAATATTCAAGGACTCCCAATCAACTAAGCTTGGGGATGCCCCGGAAGGCATCCCCTCTTTCGTCTTCAACATTATCGGTAACCGCACTTGGAGTTATATTTTTATTCGTCACATGATATGTGTTTTTCTTGGAGCATCATTTTATTTTATTTGTATTTGCTTGCGGATATTTAGAGTAATGTTTTGCATCTTTTATTTCAATAAAAAAAGTCAAGTATAGCCTTTACCATGCTTATTTTGCAAGCCTGCATGTTGCTGTTTAAAAACAGAAAGTTTTCTATCATTGTATGAATTCTCCTAGAAATTCAGAACATGATAAAATCTTGGAATTTTTACACAATAGGATAAAACAAATTTTATATAGTATGGTAATTTTTCAGAATTTTTGGAGTTAGAGAAGTATGGATCTTCTTGCATCCTTTACAAACTGTCATGTTTAGTCAGATTACTGTTATGTTTGCATTGTTTGCATATGTTTGCTTGTTTAATGATTCTATTTGAGGATAGGACTATTAAGTATGTAGAGGAATTTAGTATGCAATGTTAAATAATAATTTTGGTGATTTTCTACAGTAGAGAATGATAAGGTTTTTGCATTGATTTGTACTAACTCATCTCACGAGTTCTTGTTGAGTTTTGTGTGGATGAAGTTTTTGAGATTTAGGGAAACCGTGATATGAGAGGAATTAAGGAGACACAGAAGCTCAAGCTTGGGGATGCCCAAGGAATCCCAAGATAATATTTCAAGAAGTCTCAAGCATCTAAGCTTGGGGATGCCCCGGTGGGCATCCCACCTTTCTTCATCAACAATTATCGGTTAGCCTCGGTTGAACCTAATGTTTTGCTTCTTCACATGATGTGTGCTATTCTTGGAATGTCATTTTTTTTTTTGCTTGCTGTTTTAATAAAATACTTAGATCTGGAAAAAAAATATTGGAGAGAGTCCTCACATAGCTACCTATTTACCTAACTACTCACTTGATCTTCACTTATATCTTTTTGGAGTAGTTTGTCGAACACTCTCATGCTTCACTTATATTATTTTGAGAGTTTATAATAGTGATGAAAATTTGCACAAGCTATGAAATTGGTCCTAATATGATGAATATCCAAGAAGGATATAATAAAAAACTTTCATATAGATCATTGGATATGATAAGTTTGATTCCTTCCAATAGTTTTGCGATATGGAGATAATAATATGTGAGTCATGTTGGTGAGTAATTGTGCTTTAGTAGGAATATTGGTGTTAAGGTTTGTGATTCCCTATGCAAGCACGTAAAGTCAATAGTTATGCAACGAAGTTATATCCTACTTATGGTGCATTATTCAGTGTTAGTTATGTTTAATGTGTGTTTATGACCGGTTTCATTTTTTGGTTGGTCGCTTCTCAACTTATTTGCTAGCCTTCATTTGTACTAAGCGAGAATGCTGCTTGTGCATCCAACTCCTAAAAACCCAAAGTTGTGCCATATGAGTCCACCATACCTACCTATATGTGGTATTTCCATGCCGTTCCAAGTAAACTTGCATGCGCCAACTCTAATTTTCAAAATGAATTTCCGTTTTGTGTGCCCATACCGCTCATGAAGCGGCAGGGGGTGGCCAATATTTTCCATGCTAGGTATTTTATTCTCACGATGAGTGTTTATTCACTTTTCATTGCATGACAGTGTGGTAGGTAATAGGGATGCCCAATCCTGAAATGAAAAATACTATGATAATAAATTCCTTGGAAAATGTTGGTATGGAAGGCACCCGTGGATACGGCAAGCCATGGATTGTGAAAGAATGATGGAAAGGAGACAAACTTTACTTTCTGTTTGGGAACCGCCTATAATTTGTCTAGCATGGAAGATATTAGGAATTCTCAGTCATTTTCTTTGACAGGAAAAGCATGCCTCTCAAAATAATTTTATCTCTCAATTTAAGCCTTGAGCTCTTGCACCTCTGCAAATCTCTGATTCCCTCTACGAAGGGCCTATCTATTTACTTTTATGCAATTTTTATTTTTATTTTGAGTCTTCATCTTCTCTTATAAATCACCAACTAGAGAGTGCTACTTCTTGAGTTTGCATTGGTTTTTCCCTTGAAGAGGAAAGGGTGATGCAGCAAAGTAGAGATAAGTATTTCCCTCAGTTAGAGAACCAAGGTATCAATCCAGTAGGAGGTACAAGCAAGTCTCCAATCTATGCATCTGCACAAACAATCAAACACTTACACCCAACGTGATAAAGGGGTTGTCAATCCCTTCACGGTCAATTGCAATGGTGAGATTTGATAGAGATAGGTATAAAAGATTGCTAGAACGTAAAACTGAATAAAAGTAAATAAATTGCAGCAAGGTATTTTTGGGTTTTTTGGTTTATAGATCTGAAAATATATAATGGAAAATAGACCCGGGGGCCATAGGTTTCACTAGAGGCTTCCCTCTTGAAGGCAAATAATACGGTGGGTGAACAAATTACTGTCGAGCAATTGATAGAAAAGCGCAAAGTTATGACGATATCCAAGGCAATGATTATGCATATAGGCATCACGTCTGTGTCAAGTAGACTGAAACGATTCTGCATCTACTACTATTACTCCACACATCGACCGCCATCCAGCATGCATCAATAGTATTAAGTTCATAAAGAACGGAGTAACGCCTTAAGTAAGATGACATGATGTAGAGGGATAAACTCAAGCAATATGATGAAAACCCCATCTTTTTATCCTTGATGGCAACAATACAATACGTGCCTCGCTACCCCTACTATGTCACTGGGTGAGGACACCGCAAGATTGAATCCAAAACTAAGCACCTCTCCCATTGCAAGAAATACCAATCTAGTTGGCCAAACCAAACCGATAATTCAAAGATAAATACAAAGATATCAAATCATGCATATAAGAATTCAGAGGAGATTCAAATAATATTCATAGATAATCTGATCATAAATCCACAATTCATCGGATCTCGACAAACACACCGCAAAAGAATATTACATCGGATAGAACTCCAAGAACATCGAGAAGAACATGGTATTGAAGATCATAGAGAGAGAAGAAGCCATCTAGCTACTAGCTATGGACCCATAGGTCTGAGGTCAACTACTCACGCTTCATCGTAAGGGCAATAAGGTTGATGTAGATGCCCTCCGTGATCGAATCCCCCTCCAGCAGATTACCGGAAAAGGCCCCAAGATGGGATCTCATGGGAACAGAAGGTTGCGGCGGCGGAAAAGTATTTTCGTGGATGCCTCTGTTGATAATGGAATATTTGAGGATTTATAGAGCTGAGAGGGAGGTCGGTGGACTCCCGAGGGGCCCACAAGCCAGGGGTGCCCCCCCTAGGGCATGCCCCTATGGCTTCTCGTCGCCTCGTGGGTCTTCTGACTTCATCTCCAAGTCACGTAGGTGTCTTCTGGTCCAAGAAAAATTATCGTAAAGTTTTATTCCGTTTGGACTCCGTTTCATATTCCTTTTCTGCGAAACTCAAAAACAAGGAAAAAACAGAAACTGGCACTGGGCTCTGGGTTAATAAGTTAGTCCCAAAAATAATATAAAATAGCATATTAATGCATATAAAACATCCAAAACATATAATATAATAGCATGGAACAATAAAAAATTATAGATATGTTGGAGACGTATCAGAGAGCACTATTTTCATACTTTTGCATTGGATGTAGCTAATATTGAGTGTGTTTCATGAATGGATCAATGATTGAGCATAATGGGCTAGGGATAACTTTCTTTAGCGTTGATATTTTGAAAGACATGGTTGCTTGTTGGTATGCTTGGGTATTTATATTTTCATGTCAAACTATAGACTATTGCTTTGAATCACTCAAGTCCAAATATCCATGCCACAAAGAAAGAGTATACGATGAATATGATAGGTAGCATTCCACAACAAAAATTCCATTTTCAATTGCTACTTTATCATGATGAGTTTTATGAGAAAGAGTTGCTATTATGATGCTAGGAAAAGTGATTGAAATTATAATTGATCAAACTTATGCACTATGCTAGCATTCACACTTCATAACATATTTCTTCTATCATTTACCTACTCGAGGACGAGTAGCAATTAAGCTTGGGGATGTTGATACGTCTCCAACATATCTATAATTTATGAAGTATTCATGCCATGTTTACAACAATTTTATATGGTTTTGGTATGATTTGAATGGAAAAAAACCCGGGCTGACGTTGTTTTCAGCAGAACTACCGTGGTGTTGTTTTTTGTGCAGAAATAAAAGTTCATGGAATTGGACGAAACTTTTTGGAGATTTTATATGGAACAAATGAAAAATATTGGAGCAAAGAACCACTGGAGGGGGGGGGGCTACTGCCCACTAGGCACCAGGGTGTGCCTCCCCCCTCTAACGCTCCCTGGTGGGTAGTGGGCCTCTCGAGGCCCATCTTAACATGAGACAGACGCCAAAAAATCCTATAAATACAGAAACCTCCAGAAATAACCCTAGATCAGAAGTTCCGCCGCCGCAAGCCTCTGTAGCCATGAAAAACCAATCTGGACCCTGTTCTGGCACTCTGCCGAAGGGGGAAATCATCACCGGAGGCCATCTTCATCATCCCGGTGGTCTCCATGATGAGGAGGGAGTAGTCCACCCTCGGAGCTGAGGGTTTGTACTAGTGGCTATGTGTTATCTCTCTGTCTCTCTCTCTCTCTCTCGTGTTCTTGATTTGGCACGATCTTGATGTATCGCGAGCTTTGTTAATATAGTTGGATCATATGGTGTTTTCCCCTCTCTATCTTGTTGTGATGAATTGAGTTTTACCTTTGAGATTTCATTATTATCGGATTGAATATTTTTATGGATTTGAGAGCACTTGATGTATGTCTTGGCACCCAACTCGCGGATTCCCGAAGTGACATTGGGGTAATCTATGCATAGGGGTTGATGCACGTTTTTGTCCTATGTTCTCCGGTAGAAATCTTAGGGCACTCTTTGAAGTTATTTGTGTTGGATTGAGTATTATGAATCTGAAGTTGTTTGATGCATATCATAAAGTCAACTCAAGGGTACTCGTGGTGACATTGGACTATCTAGGTGACGTTAGAGTTAGTTGATGTATATCATATGGTGTTATTTTAGTACGAACTCTTGGGCCGTTTGTGACACTTATAGGAATAGCTCGATAGATCGATCGGAAATGATAACTTTGAGGTGGTTTCGTACCCTGCAAAGAATTTCGTCTTATGTTCTCCACTAGATAAGAACTTTGGAGTGATTCTTCATCGCACGTTGAGGGATGGTTATATGATCCAATTATATTAGCATTGTTGAGAGATTGCACTAGTGAAAGTATGAACCCTACACTACAAAAAAAATACACTTCCGTGATGATATGTATTTGTCACAGTAGGTCACGTTTTCTGTCATGTATGTACATCCATGACGATTTTATGACAGAATCAAGATAGTCATACCTGTGCTGTCGTAGAAGTGTTCCATGACAATACCAAAATTATCATCACGGAAGTGTTCACTTACATGATGATAAATGACGCATCATGGAAGTGCTTTCTTCAAGGGTAGCTGACACGTGGCATCCACCATAACGGGTCGCCGTTAAGCTATCAGGTCCGGTTTTGGATCCGATAACCCGTTAACAGCCCGGACCAATGGGGATTTTCCACGTGTAAAATTCTCATTGGCCGAAGGAAACACATGTCAGCTCGTCATTGGGTCAGATAGGCGCCTATGATATGTCAACACATGCGACGGCCCAACACTGGCCCATTTAGCTTATAAAGGCTGGCTCGTTTGACTTGGTCAAAAGTTAGCGGGCCGGCCCATGAAAAGCCTGTTAACGGTCTATTTGCATATAGCCCATTTTACGGCCCGGTAACTCACGGCCTGTTAAGGCCTTCCCGAAATCGGCCCAACAGCGTCATGTGGGCCGTCGAATATAACACCAGCCCGTTTCACTTTCGGCCCATGTATGGCCCACTACGTCTTTCGGCCCATATGAGGCCTTTCGTATCTTTAGGCCCTTTAGTGGACCATGGTGACTCTGGCCCATAATGAATAGTAAATTTCTTTGTACCCATTAACGGCCCATGATTCACATGGGCCGTTTCCAGCCCGTGTTAGCTTTCGGCCTACTGACGGCCCATACGTTCTTGGGCTCCTTTCCGGCCCATTACTAGCCTGTTCCCCTAATGGGCCAAATTCGGCCCGTGGTTAGAATCAGCCCGTTTGTGGCCTGTTAACCCGTTGCGCCGTTTCCAGCCCGTCCTATATTCTGGCCCATTAACGACCCGTTATGCCTGTGACAGAACTAAGCCTTTGCTGTCTTCCGGCCTGTTAACGGCTCGTTACCGTGCTGGTCCGATACCAATTACGCCCGTTTACGACCCATGTGGACCCATTTATCCGATGGCCCGAGGCCCACCGATTCTACGGCCCGTTGGAGGCCCATTTATCCGACGGCCCGTAGGAGGCCCATGGATCCTACGGCCTGTAGCAGGCTCAAGGTTACCACGGTCCGTATATGGCCCATGGTTATTGCGGCCACTAGCAAACCAGGGAAAAAGAAGACTAGGAAATAAATAAGCCAGAAACTAACGCTAGGCCATTAAGGCGATTGCACAGATTACATCCACTGGGCATCAAAGTTCGCCACCAGTGCAAATATAGGGAACACCCTACACTATACAAAAATGGCTTGCTATTTTCTTCAGCTGGTGGCTGCACATTAAGAACAAATTTTGTATCGCAACAAAACAAATTACAACCATAAAACAAAAGGAAGGTTGGCATAAAAGTTAACAGTTTGGCAGATAAATGCACCACCAGAAGTTCAGAAGCTCAGTTCATTTGACCTGACTATTACGTTTTCATGTTGTACTGTCCGATGGAGCACCATAATCGTAGTGAGGATGGAAATAGCTTCAATTTAACAATATAATTTTCCACATCTTTCTTCTTTTGCATATCACACAAATCAATGAAATTATTTAGATGAGATGCGGCATCTTCACTAGGAAGGCGAGAAAATTGATCTTTCATAACAAGATTCAGCAAAGCGGCATTAATTTCACAAGATTCCGCATTAGTAGCGGGAGCAATCGGATTACTAATAAAATCATTATTATTGGTGTTGGAAAAATCACACAGTTTGGTATTCTCTTGAGTCATTGTGACAAAGCAAGCAATCCAACACGCAAGCACACAAAAAGCAAACAAAGAAGACGAACGGAAGAAGGGCGAAGAAAAGGCAAAGAGAGAGAGGCGAAGAAAAGGCAAACTTTTTGAAAATTGTTTTAGAAGTGGGGGAGAGGAAAACGAGAGGCGAATGACAAATAATGTAATGCGGGAGATGAGAGTTTATGATGGGTACTTGGTATGTCTTGACTTGGTGTAGACCTCCCCATTAACGGCGCCAGAAATTCTTCCTGCTACTTCTTGAGCTTGCGTTGGTTTTTCCCTTGAAGAGGAAAGGGTGATGCAGCAAAGTAGGGTAAGTATTTCCCTCAGTTTTGAGAACCAAGGTATCAATCCAGTAGGAGACAACACGCAAGTCAGCGAATACCTGCACAAACAAACACCAAACTTGCACCCAACGCGATAAAGGGGTTGTCAATCCCTTCACGGCTATTTGCAAAAGTGAGATCTGATAGAGATAGGTAAAACTAAACAAAAGATAAAGTAAATATTTTTGGGTTTTTTGGTTTATAGATCTGAAAATAAAAGATTGCAAAATAGTAGATCGGAAAGTAATATGATGGAAAATAGACCCGGGGGCCATAGGTTTCACTAGAGGCTTCTCTCAAGATAGAAAAGAATACGGTGGGTGAACAAATTACTGCCGAGCAATTGATAGAAAAGCGCAAAGTTATGACGATATCTAAGGCAATGATCATGAATATAGGCATCACGTCCGTGTCAAGTAGACCAAAACGATTCTGCATCTACTACTATTACTCCACACATCGACCGACTCCTGCCTGCATCTAGAGTATTAAGTTCATGAAGAACAGAGTAACGCATTAAGAAAGATGACATGATGTAGAGGAATTAACTCAAGCAATATGATGAAAACCCCATCTTTTTATCCTCGATGGCAACAATACATTACATGCCTTGCTGCCCCTACTATCACTGGGAAAGGACACCGCAAGATTGAACCCAAAGCTAAGCACTTCTCCCATTGCAAGAAAAACCAATCTAGTTGGCCAAACCAAATCGATAGTTCGAAGAGACTTGCAAAGATATCAAATCATGCATAAAAGAATTCAGAGAAGATTCAAATAATATTCATAGATAAGCTGATCATAAATCCACAATTCATCGGATCTCGGCAAACACACCGCAAAAAAGTATTACATCGAATAGATCTCCAAGAACATCGAGGAGAACGTGGTATTGAGAATCAAAGAGAGAGAAGAAGCCATCTAGCTACTAGCTATGGACCCGTAGGTCTGAGGTAAACTACTCACGCTTCAACGGAAGGGCAATGGTGTTGATGTAGAAGCCCTCCGTGATCGAATCCCCCTCCGGCAGGACACCGAAAAAGGCCCCTAGATGGGATCTCACGGGTACAGAAGGTTGCGGCAATGGAAAAGTCTTTTCGTGGATGCCTCTGGTGGTTTGGGCATATAAGAGTATATATAGGCGAAAGAATTAGGTCAAGAAGTGCACGAGGGGCCCACAAGGGTGGGGGGCGCGCCCTACCCCCCTGGGCGCGCCCTCCGTCCTTGTGGCCGCCTCGTAGCTTCCCCGACTCGCACTCCAAGTCCTCTGGTTTCCTTTTGGTCCAATAAAGATCATCGCGAAAGTTTTATTCCGTTTGGACTCCGTTTGGTATTCCTTTTCTGCGAAACTCAAAAACAGGGAAAAAACAGGAACTGGCACTGGGCTCTAGGTTAATAGGTTAGTCCCAAAAATAATATAAAATAGCATATTAATGCATATAAAACATCCAAAGTAGATAATATAATAGCATGGAACAATAAAAAATTATAGATACGTTGGAGACGTATCATTGGTCTTGTTCTTTGAATAGTTCACCTACAAGAAGATAGATTTGTGAGGCACATGCGTAAATAGGAGTTCAACATATGATCTGATCACATATATATAACGTACTTGATACTTTGGATTAGACCAGTGTTAACGAGGCCTCTCCAGTCTTCATCCGATATATTTTCCACTGGAGATGTTTGGGCAAGTTCACTGTTAGCCTTGCCTTCAAAGTGAGTTTTCCTCAAGTTATACCGATACTGTCGCAGAGCAGACTTGAAAACATGGGTGCAAGCTTGTTTGGTTGCATCATCTTGGCTATCCAACTTGAACCTCATCTGTTGAAAATTATGGGAGTCTCATTATCAGCAACCTAGAAAGTATGGGACAGAGCAAGACGATATTACTAGTTTCCATACATAACCATACTTACAGATAAATGGTCGAGAAAGGTGTTGAACTAGGTTTTGTCTTTGTCATTCCTGTACTAAATCCATGTTGGGAGGATACATGCATGACACCTAACGGCAACCGCTGCCTCTGATACTAACTTGGCTGACTCTGTAGCATCACGTGACCTTTTTAAACCTGCCTCAAAACGGATCTCCATTCTTCATCCTCTAGATTTAGTTAACCTATCGAGCATTATCCCTGATGTTTGTTTCCTCTTGCGCCTAGGTGCTAGTCCAACAACGAACATAGGAAGTGTTAGTGTACATCAAACTGTGAGACTACATATAAAGAAGCATGCAACTGTAACTTGACTCCAGCAACTACCTTCTTGTTGTTGAAGCTCGCAAGGTTCATCTGACCTTGCCAACTCGTCTTGTGTCAAGAGTGCTTCAGAAGTAGTGTCAGGTGGCAAGGGAGCTTGGGAACATACTGCTAGCTGAGTTGACAAATGAGTAACTCGTGCAGCTAGTGGTACTGTGGAAGGTGTTGCAACAACTAGGGTTGTCGCTGCTTGTTTGGTGGCAGCTATTAGTTTCTGTTTGGCTTGTTTTGCAGCTCGTGTTACATGGGATACCATGTTTGTACAATTTTCCGCTGGACTTTGACCTTCTATTGCACCATCAGTACCAGCAGAATCTGCATAATTCTTCCGCTTCCATTTCCGTGTGTCCTTAGTACTAACACCATCCTCTGTCATTCTGTGTTCCTTCCTCTTTCTCTGTGCCATGTTAAGTCAAGCCGACAAGAAAAAGGAATAAAAATTTAGTTCTTCCGAACAAATTGATGCGTGATACAGATGAACTGAACTTTGATGTTAGACAACCACATGATAGGAGGATGTAATATGTACGAAAAACAGGACGACATGAGATAATCAGAACTATGATGTGTAAACTAAGCAGAAGGCATTTCAATATATTAGAAGCAATGCAATGGAAGGTAGACACCATATGAAAGATGCTACAAATATCGCTCTGCCAAGTTAACAGTGTCTCATCATAACTGGCATTTAAACAAATGTGAAGCAGTACAAGAAATAAATAATATGCAAGATGCAAACAACATCACACTGCCAAGTTAGAGGTCTCTCATCATTAGTGCCATTGCATATCCACAGCATTGCATATTCACAGCTTATGATGTGTAAACTAAGCAGAAGGCATTTCAACAAATTAGAAGCAATGAAAGCTAGACACCATATGTAAGACGCAACGAATATCACTCTACCAAGTTAAAATTGTCTCGTCGTTAGTGCCATTTCAACAAATTAGTAGTACAAGCTAGAAAATAATGCGAGATGTAAACTATATCAGACTCCCAAGTTAAACGTGTCTTGTGAAAAGTGATTGTTGCAGGTTACACAACAGTAGTACTTTGATGTAAGAACATGGTGTGATAGATAGATATTGTATTATGTTCTAGAAACAGGAACACGTGTCTTATTCACAAGTATAATGTGTAAAGTAAGCAGATGGAATTCAACAAAATTAGAAGCAATACAAGCTAGACATCATACATAACATGCAACCGCATATAACAGTGACATGTTAGAGGGAGCACCTGTGATGGTGGACAAGGGGGGACGTGCTCATCATCAACACAGCTACTTTGAGTGTCTATGCATGTGTTGTCTTCCAAATCTTGTTGGGGGGATGGCCGAGTAGAATGTGTAGAGGCCCTCCGTTTGGAAGAAGCACCTTTATCCACTGCCTTGCTAATTTCCTTCTGCTTTATTGATTTTGCATTGTCAAGTAAAACCGACAAGAAAAAGCAATAAAATTCACTCTTCAGAACTCATTCATGCATGATACTGACAATCACTACCTTGATGTAAGGCAAACACATGATACGAGGATGGAATATGTACGAAAAACAGGACGGCATGGCATATTCACAATTATTGGTCTAAACTAAGCAGAAGTAATTTAATCAAATTACAAGCAATACAAGTGAGACACCGTATGCAACATGCAAGACAATATCACACTGCCAAGCTAGAGAAAGCACCTGGGATGCCGGTTACGTCGGAAGACCGCCATCAGTCCCTGCCTTATTTTTTTCCTTCCTATTTCTTAATTGTATTGCCTTGTCAAGTCAAACCCACAAGAAAAATGAATAAAATTTTGCTTTTCAGAACTCATTGATGTAGGATGCTGACGAGCACTACTTTAATGTAAGGCAACCGCATGATAGGACGATTGAATGTGTAAGAAAAAAGGACAGCATTGCATATTCACAGCTTATGATGTGTAAACTAAGCAGAAGGCATTTCAACAAATTAGAAGCAATGAAAGCTGGACACAATATGAAACCAAGTTAAAATTGTCTCGTCATAAGTGCCATTTCAACAAATTAGAAGTAGTACAAGCTAGAAAAGAATGTGAGATGTAACCTATTTCACACTCCCAAGTCAAACGTGTCTTATGATAAGAGATTGTTGCAGGTTACACAACAGTAGTACTTTGATGTAAGAACATGGTGTGATAGACAGATATTGTATGTTCTAGAAACAGGAACACGTGTCTTATTCACAAGTATAATGTGTAAAGTAAGCAGATGGAATTCAACAAAATTAGAAGCAATACAAGCTAGACATCATACATAACATGCAACCACATATAATAGTGCCAAGTTAGAGGGAGCACCTGTGATGGTGCACTAGGGGAGATGTGCTCAGCATCAACACAGCTACGTTGAGTGTCTATGCATGTGTTGTTTTGCAAATCTTCTTGGGGGGGTGGCGGAGTAGAATCTGTAGAGGCTCTCCGTTTGGAAGGAGCACCTTTATCCACTGCCTTGCTAATTTCCTTCTGCTTTATTGATTTTGAATTGTCAAGTAAAACCAACAAGAAAAAGCAATAAAATTCACTCTTCAGAACTCATTCGTGCATGATACTGACAATCACTACTTTGATGTAAGGCAAACACATGATACCAGGATGGAATATGTACGAAAAACAGGACGGCATGGCATATTCATAACTATTTGTGTAAACTAAGCAGAAGCCATTTCAACAAATAAGAAGCAATGCAAGCTAGACACCACATGAAAGATGCAACAAATATGACTCTGCCAAGTTAAAAGCGTCCCATCATAAATGGTGTTTCAACAAATTAGAAGCAGCGCATGTTATAAATCATATGAAAGATGCAACCAATATCACACTGCATATACTAAAGGTGTCTCGTCATATTGATTGATGCGGGATACAAAAAAAACAATAGTTTTATGTAAGGACATGCTTAATAGACAGAGGTACTATGTACTAAAAACAGGAAGGCATGTCACATTAACAGGTATAATGTATAAACTAAGCAGAATAGCACATGCAATTTAACCAGATTGGAAGAATTACAATCTAGACACCATATGCAACATGCAACCACATATCACGCTGCCAAGTTAGAGAAAGCACCTGCGATGCTGGTGTAGGGGAAATGCGGTCATCAACTATAGAGCTACGTTCACTATCTTCATCTAGCCTTGTTGTTTCTTGAGAATCATGTGGGGAGGCTGACACTGCATTCTTTAACAGAGCATATTTTCTCACAGTAACCCACTGGCGTGACTGTCTCATCATAAGTGATTGATGAGGGATACACAAGAACATTAGTTTGATGTAAGAACATGGTTAATAGACAAATGTACTAGTATGTACCAAAAACAGGAAGGCATGTCATATTCAAAGGTATAATGTGTAAGCTAAGCAGATGCAATTTAACCAAATTGGAAGCAATACAAGCTAGACATCCGGCTGGAGTGGTGAGCATGATCATCGAGGACCTGAGAGCCTGGTGGGAGGCGGGCTGCTTCACCACCATCGTGGCTTTTTAGTTGGCTTCCAGGTGATGCCTGTCTGTGCTGGGCTTGTCACTGGCTCGGCCAGTGCCCTGACTAGCTATTTGTCTTCTGGTGCTCCCGGGATGGTGGTTCATGTAAAAAATAGCTTTCCTTATCTTAATAAAGACCGACTTTGGCCTTTTGAATACAAGCTAGACACCATATGCAATATGCAACCACATATGACACCGCGAAGTTAAAGCAAGCACCTGGGATGGTGGTTCATGGCGAGCGAGATCATCAACTCCAGAGCTATGTTTACCGTCTCCATCTGTTGAACATGCAACCTTTAAAGTGCCGAGACGTGTCTTGCCTGCCAACGAAGAAAACAGGAGCAACTTCTCTCTTTTATTTCGTGCTTCTGTCAAGGCAGAGTCTGAAAGACCCATGCATAAAAAAACAATAGTGAGAGTATGGGTGAAGTGTGTGCAGAACTAGTGCACTGTAAAAGTAGCAGATAGCAGGTGGCTGAAAAATAAATGACAAGAGACATATGATAGCTCTACAACATTGCATGGCAAACAAAATTAGATTCCACTCCGTATGATTTTGTAATATATGAGCACAGGGATGGCTGGGAAATGCAGGTACTCCTCCAGCACACCACCACATGTGGTCCTATCAAAATAACAGTCGACTGAAAATAAATAGGTCAGTCTATTTTTTTATGAACCGTCTGATCTACAAGGAACGGGAAGATGGCCTTCGTCTACCTCCCGCCAGTCACTGTTGACGATCTTTCTCGAACCGCCAGTGACCACCGGCCTAGACCCCTGCCTCCGCCACCTCGCCCTCCCGTCGACCTCACACCACCGCCGTGCTTGGCAGCGCCCCCGGCCATCCCTTTAAGCCCGGCCGACCTCCAGATCGGGCGCCAGCAGCTCCTAGGCCCCACACACCCCTAAGATAAACACCGAGGCGCTGATTCCCTGGTGTAATAGGCGGACTAGCACCTGTTACGCCGGGGAATGCTTCCTTTAATTGGGAATCAACTGACCAGGAATTGAAATCCAGGGGGGCGACGGACCTCTAGCTAAGGTGAAATAGTATATGAGGAGAAACCTTGTGCATCACGAGTTACTAGGAACATCTAGTATCAGGAAGAAGGTGTAGGAAGAAGCGGTCAACTAGTGTCTTCTGTGGGATGAATACCGTGCAAGCAGACACGTAAGATTTGCACGAATAAGGGAAGAGGAGTACCATTTCCGGTTGCCAGTGCTGTGTCCTCCTGACTTCGCGGCGATGTTCTTCTTTTTACCGGGGGAACCGATGTTTTGGAGGAGGATGGAGCCTTGGACGAACCCATGGCCAAATTGTTGACTGTGTTGCGGTGGCCGTCTGTCGGCGAAGGGGAAGCAGATCCAAGGCGGCGAAGGACGGCGCAGCGGGAACAGCTCCGGTGCGGTGGACGGTGGCGATGTTGGAGCGGCAGCGGTGAGGCGCAGGACGGCGTGGTTGAACTGGCTCGGGTACGGCGCACGTCGGCGTCCTGGAGGCAGCTCGGCCTCGGCTTCAACTACTAGCCGTGGAGGGCGTTACGGTTGCGGTTGCGGTGGACGACGATGTCGGGGTATCGGCTCCGGCGTGATGGAGGAGGGCGGCGGTTGATGGGTGGGATGGGGTGGCGGACGGAGGATGCCGGGGTTTCGCGGCTAGTGGAGAGGTAGTTTTGGCGCCCACGGAGTACGAATGGGGAATCGGACGGGGGGGGGGGGGGGCGAGGCGGTGGGGGGTGGGGGGGGGGGGCGGGGGTTGCTAAGGGGGGAACCATGTTTCGGTCTGGGACGCGCTTGTTTTTGGTTTTTTTGAACAGATGGGACGCGCTTGTTTGAAATTTGGGGAAAGTACAAACTTTGCCCCCCTCTTAAATTTCGGACCTACTGCGGGTCGGGGGTAGGACGGTAATCCCAGGTGTCCCAAATAGTGGGCGGGAGCGATTTCGGCCGAGCGCATGTGTGCTTAGGCGGCCATGGTGTATGAATGTTTTTTGGAGGCGGTTGCGTGCCGTCTAGATGAAGCTACAAACCTACCCCGGTTTAGACCTTTGGACGTCGGGCCGGTAGGTTTCACGGGTCGGAGTTAGAAAAGTAATTTCCTTCTACCAAACATTGGTCTCACGCGGTTTCGGGCGAGTAGAGGCTCTTTTGGCGCTTCGTTTGAAATTTTGAAACAGAAGCATTCACGTTTAGAGTACTCTTGAACTTTGAGGATTGACCTAAATAGACAACGTTAAATTTGACCTTGTATGTTTGAAAACCTCATTAAATTATGTGCTTCTTTTTGAAATTTTGACACTTGAAAATCCTATAACTACGATTATTTTGGAATGGAGGAGGTAAATTTGAATCTATATTGTACACGACTATATATGCTATTATGTACAAAAGCAGAGCAAAGATTGGTGCCCCCATAATTTAGGTATGATTTACAAATGCCATGATATCGAATTCAAATAATTGAATGGACTTCATGTTGAATTCGAATTTTTTAAACCACCTTAAGTTGAATTCAAATGTATGCTAGTTCATAGCTAGCTATTTATAATGTTCATTGTGTATCTTTTGTATGTATAATGTGCTTTACACACAACATGAACTATACTCACATTTATATTTGATTGCTAAAGCGATGCATTGTCTGGAGTTCAAAATACTAACTCTGTGGATCAATTATGTTGAATAATAACATAGACACGCTCAAATTCGATAAAATATAGATGTCTGATGGATCAATGACCGTTCCTTACGCGAATTGCAAATATCATGATCCCATCCTAATATTTGGATACAATTTATATTTTTAATCAATGTGTACATCAGTCTTTTACGTGTAGTTTCACTCTCCATAGGCCCCTCCTCACACACACGCTGACACTCTCTCACACACATACGCGCACATTGTGTATATCCATTGGTGGTCTCTCACACATGCTCACACACTCTCTCCCGAGGTGTCTTTCTCGCAGACATGCTCTCGATATAACCATCCCTCCCTCTCGTAACCATTTATGATTGTTTTCACTAACCTTTATCACAAGCACTCTTCCTCTCACAAGCATACACAAGCACAATCCCCATCAACCCTTTCTATATACATAGACCTGCCTACATGTCTCCCGCATGCACATCATCTTTAGGCCTGTCTCTCACGCATTGTCTCCACCTCTCTTCCTAATTGACGAGTATGATTCTAGCAGAGCATTCTGTAGGATGCCCCTTAAAGTTAGGTTGGATGAATAGTAATATAAGAGATAAGGGGTTACCTTAGTCTGAGGACCTAGGGTTACAAATCCTAGCCGGCTTTGTTAGTGGACATAGAGTCCTTCACGACTCTGCTATCTTTGTCTTGTACGACTAGTCCTCCATGGGTCTCCCTAAATGCGTCACGGGCCGACCAATGTGGCGCGGGACGGAACCGAACCAAGGGCCTCACCTCGGCCCACCGGACCTCATGCGGTGACACACCCTCTGCCCCCAGGTCTCGTTATCTTCTCACACCCACACATACCAACACAGACACCACACAAAATATTTTCTCCTCGTGCCTCTATCCCCTCCCCCCTTGCATATACACACTCAAGGGCATCTCTCGCCGTGACACCCTATTTGTCTCTCTCTTCTCTCTCTCTAGACCTCTCTCATTTCTCGTGCTATCTCTCCCACGTCCCCCCCTGCCGGCCCCTCTATCCATGCCTCTCTCGAATACGTAATACATACACATACCTCTCTAGGCCTTGCCAAATACATCAACTACACATTCACACATGTTACATCACGTACCCCATTGATCTAAAAAGCCCTCTCTTCACGTTTATTTCGCATACAACATACCTTTTGAATAAAACCACACAAAGTGTGGCCAAAAAATTATTTTAGAATTTCTACATATATACAACATTACTAAGTTATATGGAGGAGTATGAACGTTAGTTTGCATTGCATGGTGCCCCCAATGATATTTATTCCGCACTGTGAATTTTTATATTTTATACTATATATAAAGTTAGTCATAATAAAGAGAAACGAAGAGCATCTCACTCTCCATCGCATACACCCCCTCTACGCCCCTTTCACGTACGCACACAAACTATCTCCAGGTCCTCTAAAAGTACGCCCCCAGCACATTCACGCATGTTTCATCTTTCTCTCACGATATATACAGTGATGATCATTGTATTTGAAGCGAAAGCATGATACGTACATTGGACTTCAGAATCCACTCATTACGGTCACCATTTATGTTTTGTGGTTATTATACAGTCACGGGCTCACCGTATAGCTCTGTATTTGCTCAAGACATGACTAGTTGACCAGTTAAACGCTCCACGTGGCACCTCTAGTGTTGCATCATATTATCTCACTACCATTGGGCCCACCTGTCGGCGTGTATAAGAATGAAAACAAACGATAAAAAAATATTGGACGGTGGTTCGAAGTCATGACCGCGGGCACAGCGGACAAGGTGGCCTTGTATTGGTATGCTGAGCCGTCTGTTTTAACACACAGGAGCTGGTGTGGTGATTATACACACACGCACGCATGCACACGAACTGCATGCACGCAACACTCACACGAACACACGCAACCACGCACGCACGCAACACTCACATGTACACACACAGCCACGCACGCACGCAACACTCACATGCACACACGCACGCATGCATGCACACACCACACGACCAACACACACTCTCACGCTCAAGTGCTCAACCTACACGTGCATGCGCACACATCAGGCCCTGACAGACACATACACAAGCAAGTGGTTCCCGCGCACGGGTAGGAGTCTTGTCGCGCCTGCGTAAATTTGTGTTTATCTGACCTTTTTTCCTATGCAAACTGACAGGTGGGACCCACAAGGAACATGGTCAATTTAACTAGTCAACATAGTGCCACGCAGACTATTTGGCCGGTCAACAGAGTGCAATCCGATGCTGAACGGTGAGCAAGTGACCGTATAATCACCGCAAAACGTATATAGTGACCATAATGAGCGTATTCTGAAGTCCGGTGATCGTATTACGCTTTTCGCTTGAAATACACTGACCGCTGGTGTATTTATCTCTTCTCTCACTCTCTCTGTGGAGCCGAGTAGGCCAACGTGGCAGTGCCTAAATTGGCGCACGCCACCCCATTATTGTTGTACTGGTTTCGTAAGAGCGAACAAGCATTCATGTCTACTGTGCAAACTGTAGATATGAGTTACAAATGCTATGAAGACGAATACAAATATTTGAATCCACTTTATGCCCAATTTCTCTCTGTAGGCCTTCCAAAAGTACATCTCTACACGTTCTCGCATGTTACATCTAACAACTATGCAATACAGCACTACTACTACACTCTAACATAATAAATCATATGTGTTTTTAGTTTTACTAGATCTCATATTGCTACTTAATTATTCAGTTTGCATACATTAAAATTGCCTTTGAAATGTATGGCTAGTATCATCTACCGCGCGGGAAAAATCCCGCCCTTGCCTGTTTAATTGGGTTTGTATCGATGGATCGTGCGAAACAACAAAACTATAGTAGTACTACAGTACAAGTAACAGTTCACTGGGCCGCCGTGTCATGTACTCCTCCATCGTAAGAGTGGAGTGCTCACTTTCATAAATGTTCTAGTCCCTTTCGCCGACATGTAGGACATCAAGCAACCGGGTCCACGTGCCAAACCGAAATAACAGTGCAGAGCAGCAGGGGTGAAGCACCCCAGTCATGGCGCCGGCGTAGTAATGAGCAATGAGGCGTCAAATCACAAAGCTGCACCTTTCCCGCAGTTAAGTTGGAGGGACGAAGTAATAATGCTTAAAAAAAGAAGTTGGAGGGATGAAGCAACCATCATTTCACTCATTGCTGAATCCGCTTCTCCCTTATCCTCTTCAAGTTAACCACGTGTTGCTTCTACCGTTGTTCTGCCACATGTGGGAAGTGGATCGGCTTGGTAAAGCACTGACACGTGGGACCGGATGTTAGCAAACCGCCAGGCCAACATCCTCTAAAAATAAGAAACCTCTCCCGCCATCCGCGCGGCAAAATCACCTCCTTTTTACTAATCTTGATACTATAATTTTTTAGATCAATATAATTGATATTTGTATAGATAGCACACAGGAGCAAAACCAAGTGGTATGGTTAAGGGCATCCACAATGTGTAGCCAAATGTGAAAATAGCATTTGGCATCGATGGGAACCATTGTGGACGGTGCTGCCAAAGCCAAAAAGATGGAACCGAAGCTCCCTAATTGATTGGTTGAAGGAATAGAAAAATGCAACCTCTCTCCTCTTTCTCCCGTGCTTGGACGCATGTATAGTATAGAGCACAGAGTCTACTCCCATGTCCCTTCTATCACAAATCACAAAGCAGTGAGGCGTCAAATCACAAAGCACGGACGAAGCAACCATCATTTCACTCTTCGCTGGCTCCGCTTCTCCATCGTCTTCTTCGAGAAACCACCTTACCGCACTAAGCTGAACGGACGACGCTATTGTGTAGTACTAGTACATTTACACGTCCTTTGGTTCAACGGACTTCCTGGATGCAAATAAGGCAGTTGTCTCGGCTTGCAGGCGGCACTTGCGAATGACTTACCATGGTCTCCCTCAATGGTGTTCTCCATCGAACGCACTTCGCCAAACCACAATGTTCGAGATATCGTCGACGCCACCGCAATGGGGAAGGAAGTCAAATAGTTACTACCTCCATTTTTTTGTACACAAGGCCAGTATCAAAATTACAATTTGCAGAAGACCACTAACACTAATCGAGGCAAAATTGATGGGGTTTGCCTCGTACTAGCAACCAAGGACATTAATATACCCTTGCATGCATGCGGAAGTGAGAAGGTTGGTTTGCATGGCGCTGCATTAATCAAGCGATGAGGAGTGAGATGGTTAGCTCTTTGGGCGTTGGAGAAAAAAATACGCATTAATTGACACGTGAAACGAGGATTTGTATCGATCAATCCCGCGAAGGAAAACCCCGGCTTTCTTTTTTAACACAAGTAGTACTCCTACGTACGTACTTGTATCCTGTTTGGGTCTAGGCCTTGCATTGCCATACTTTGCCACACATTTTTGCCAAGCTTGCCTAAAGTTTTCAAAATGAAAAGGAGGTACACTTGCGCACGGCTGTCGCGGTCGCACCGCACCCTCACACAGTCGCTCCTGCACGCCGCAAACCCAACCAAGGGAACGCACCCTCACTGACACGTACTACCGCATGTGACCAAACCAAACTCAACCATCCTACCGCTGACACATAATTTTCGTTCATACAGTATGTTTATCCAACCGCATGTTGGGGAAGATCCGTACGGCCCGTGCGGTGGTCTGTTGGGGAAGAAGAGGTGAGAAAGAAGGGTTAGGAGACGTAGGATATTCATCCAACCGCCTGAAATGGTCGACTGACCCAAATGATGAAAGTCAGGCGACTTGCATAAATATATGTTTTTACACAGCAAAAGATCCCTAAAAACAACAACATAAAGAAAAACTATCACTGCTCGCGAAACGAGATGGCCTCGTCATCTTTGGCTGCCGGCGCGAACCAGCCGTAGCTGCCGACGTGTGTCTCCGCACCGTGGTTGTCCTCGGCCTCCAGCTACTCGTTCACGCGGAGCGTGCGGGCGCTCTGCACGGACGCGAGCACCACCCGGTTCAAGTCCAGGACGTCCGGTTCCGCCTGCAGGAGGGCCTCAATGGCAACGGCATCCGCGCGCTCCGCGTCGAGTTGAGCCTCCGCCGCCCGGTTCCGCCTGCAAGAGGGCCTCGATGGCAGCGGCATCCGCGCGCTCCGTGTCAAGTTGAGCCTCCACCGCCCGGTTCGCATCCACGACATCCGGTTCCGCCTGCAGGAGGGCCTCGATGGCAGCGGCATCCGCGCGCTCCACGTCGAGTTGAGCCTCTGCCTCCCGGTCCTCCTTTAGGATCACCAGTTTGAACCGCTGGTCGCCTGCACCATGGGGGACCCGGACGTCGGCACAAAGTTGACGTCCATCGTCTCATACGCATCGGGGGTCTTCTGCGCCGCGACCTCCGCCATGAACATTGGATCGGCTTCCTCCTCCTCGGAGCTTGGCTCCAGAGAACTCGGGGATTGGCCCGCCGAAAAGCGAGCTTGGGAACGGAGGTCTGTGGCGCCGACCGCCGCTGCGATTTCTACACAGTGCTCCGGCGTCAGCATCTTGTAGTACGTGATCTTGCGGCGCACCATGGCTTTCCGGCGAACTAGGGGACGCTTGATGCGGGCTAGGGGATCGAAAGGTGGGGGAATGGGCTGGAGAGGAGGTGTGGTTTTGGGGCAGTGGTGACCGGCCGGCAAGTAGCTGGCGTAGGCCGAGCAGCGAAGGTTCTGGTGTGAATAGTGGTTTCAGTGACGACCGGTCAATCGATTTTGACTGTACATCGCTCTTGTCATGTTCGCGTTGCACCCCGACATACTGGACCCTCCACGTCGCTCACCGAATGGAACGCGCTTCGTCTTGCGTTTTCGCTCGCTTGTGGGACCGCAGTTGAGAGCAAACCGATGTCCCTCCCCCTCCCCCGCCCGCGTCATTTATACTACTACTAGAAGAGAGAGAGGTCGGCCGAGTGTTACTAGTACTCCCCCCATTTTATGCGGAGTAAATAAAAACAGAGTGTGTATACTACTAGAACTATGAGCACTGCATACTCTACTGCAGATGTTGTCAGTACTCCACTAGTACTATTGGATAGGGAGCTTAAAAAAGTTACTATTGGACTGGTTATACGTGGCGAAATCCTAGTAGGAAGAGCATGCGCGAGAACAAGCACATTCACGTGTTTGAAAACAAATTGGAAACCATCTCTGTTTGAATACAAATCTAGGAGTACGTACGAATCTAACAATATTGATTGGGCGTTGTTGAATGTTGATACTTTTTTCTGTAAGTTTGATCAAAGTAGAGATACTTTGACTACACATAAAACTTATATGTAAACTAGAAAGGATGGGAGGGAGTATATTGTACGTTCAAAAGCGAAACGAACATTGAATACCCTTTATATATGATTTGTTGATGCTATGATCACCGGTTCAAAATTTTGAATCCGCCTTAGGTATCACACATGCACCCACTCGTTCTCTCTCGGTTTCATCTCAGGGTCTGGAGATCGATTGAAAGAGGACTAGGGTGGGTACAGTACATTCGTTTCACTTTTGAACGTACAATATACTCCCTCCGATCCCCACAAACCCCCCGGGTCATTTCTATCATAGAAACACACCAAACCTTTATCTCCTTGCACGACACGCACTTGATCTCTCAACATCAATCGATCTCGTCAATATGTGTCGGGGCATGAACCGAATGGGATGCAAAACTAAGATGGGAAGCGACACGTAGTGGAGGCAAAGTGAAACTTTAAACGAACCGTTTGTCTGTATGCATGTCGGACAAATTACAACATTGGAAATACAAGCATGGTCTAGGCCCACATGCGAATGATACTCGGCGGAATGTTCAAATGAGGCATACGGGAGGATGGACTCGACCGGAGGGCGGCATGATCGATGGAGAAGAGGGTTGGAGAGGAATGAGAAATAAGCAACGCCACATGATTATACTTGAACGGCTCAAATAAACAATAAATTGTCTCGTTTTCACTCCCTCCATTTTTATTTACTCTGCATATTAGGTTTGACTGAAGTCAAACTTTATAAAATTTGACCAAATTTATAGAAAAAATATGAACATTTACAATAGCAAATCTATATGATGTGAAAGTATATTCAATAATGAATCTAATGGTATTGGTTTGTTATTGTATATGTTATTATTTTTGTCTATAAACTTTGTCAAAGTTTACAAAGTTTGACTTTGAGCAAAGCTAAAATGCGGAGTAAATAAAAACAGAGGGAGTACGCAGGGACTAGTATAGTTACTACTGCCGGAACATGGTAAGTTGGACCCCTAAATGCGGGCACGGACCGGGCACACCTCAATTATTCCTTCAAACAGTCGGACACCTACATTAGCACACCATCCGGCTACTTAATCAAGTGTTACGCTTCACTAGTTGAAAAGGAAAAGGGTGGTACCGTACCCAAAACCACCACACTTTGGGCTAGGGTAACAACTTGGTACTGTACCACATTTGAACCAGGGCACAAAAACCACCTGTTCTGCGCCTAATGCGCAACGCGGAGCACTGATGCTCGAATTTGGCCGGGAAAACAGGGAAACCGACATGTGGGGCACACCTGTCGGGACGACGTGGCACAGACTAGTCCAATGGAGGAGCTGGCCCACGACCTCCTCGCCATCGGCAACCGTTCATGTGGGTCGTGGGGGCCAGCAACATGGTGCAGCTCCCGCACCGCCTCTGGACACGGCGACCGCGATGAGCGACAAGCTCATCGTCGCTGGACACGGTCGGCTTCAGGGTGCCGAGGGTGGCGTTAGCGCTGTGGCATGACCAGCAGATCAACACCCTGCTCTTCGAGGATGCACATGGCGCCGAAGTGCGCCCGCGCGGCGACGCGTCCGCGGAGTGTTCTAGCGCGGCCCAGTTGCATCCCCAGGACCTGAGATCATGCCGGGTCGTCTTGGTTTTTCAATGACATGTGGGGATCGCATGTGAGCAAAGGGCATCTCCAACATTGCCACGACCGCAGCTGACTACCCTGGCACACCAAAAACCCTCGTCCCTCGCACCGTCGCGCGGTACGTTCCCAACCGGCGCCAGCTGCCCGCATTCATGCCGTCCGTCTGTATGGCGTCATTAAGAGGCTCGGTGCCCGAGGAACCAACTCCGGTGACTTAATGATGCACCCGGATGATTGGCCTCACCGAAATGCGCTACTTAAAGTGGCAACACCCAGCTAAACTCCACACCATAGCGCATCATCCTGCTACCTGTCACCACATTCGCCATGACTGCGAGCGCGAACGCTCTGCGAGAGAGCTTGTCTTCGGGGATGAAGCTCGAGGTCGCCGCCCTCGCTCAAGTCGCCACTCGCAACGCAATAGCGGCATAGCCGCACACGACTGCACAAGCGGTGGCCACGTTGTCGGCCGACGACGGGAGCACCGTCAGCCACGCGTCCTACTTGCCGCCATCCAACGTTCGGTGGCGCATGTGGCAGATGAAGCGACAGACCGTCCACGTCCATCATCATCGACCTCACGTCCACCGGCACCGCGAGGTCGGGGACTCCTCCGAGGATGAGTAGGGCATGGGAGGCGGCAGGGCATGGTGTGCCAACTGGCCGGTCCATCTCCCGTGTTCTACTCTTCCTCGTCGGAGACCGCACCTTCACTTCACGGGTCTTGAACCCCGCCCCTGTACATGGAGATCACAGATGGAGGACGTCGGTCGCCGCCGTAGAATAGGTTTAGGGTCGGGTTTCTTTTATTTTTCTGTCCTATAAAAGATCGAAATGTAATGAAAATCTGCCGTGTTTGCATGAATCTCGTCCGGTGTATATGAACTTTCACAATAATAGTAAGATATATTGTAGGAGTATGAAAATATATGGAATGATGATTCATTTTTGTGTGTATAAACTTAGAAGGTTTGACCCGAGACAAAGCTAACATGCGAAGTAAATAAACACATAGGGTCTACATACACAATTTATCTTTGGCACTCCAATAGTACGTCCACTACACATTCATGCATTTCACATCTTTCTACATCTACGGGAACCTACGAAAGGGTTAACGTAAATTGCCTCTCTCTCTCCCTCCCCCCTGATTTTCATGGTGGTGGGCACCTCCCTCCCCCCAATCTCCAATCAACAGCCCACGCGTTTCACATTACGTTAATTACGTAACTGGGATTACATAGGTGTAGCATTACTCGTCCTAAAAAAACCAACTAAGCCAACCTCCTAGCATATCGCGCGGGAAAAGACCCGGCCGTGCCGTTTTAGTCGGGATTACCGGATTACTAGTAGTAGTATCGATGGATCGCGCGAAGCACCAAGTTTAAAAGGAAAAAAGGCGGTACACTCACAGGACGCCTGTCGCGGTCGCATTGCACCCCTCACACGGTCGGTCCTGCACACGGCTCACGCAGACGGAACACGCTTCGGCTTGCCTCTTCACTGACACGTGGGACCGCACTTGGAGAAACCGACCATGCGCCAAACTCCCCCGCCTACCGTGCGAAAATCCCCCCAAATCCCAAATTCAACTGCCCTTCGACCAACTAGCCAATAATATTCCCCAAACCCCCCTCCCCCCGACCCCCTCCACTCCATTTGCTCCACCAAAGCCGCCCTCCCCGCCGCGTCGATACGTCGGCGCCGTGGTTCATCGAGGGGACGCACGGCGATCCTCTCGCTCCCATAGTACACTCTCGTAGACTGCCATCCTCTAGCCGCGCCGCCACCGCTGGCGATGTTCTTGTGGAGACGCACGGCGGTCAGCTTCTCCCACGGTACGCGCATTCTAGACTGAGGCCCCGTGCATGTCGGAGTAGCGCTGAATGTTAGCTGATAGGCGCTGTTAATCTCACTGTTTGCAGAAGTAGTTTACAGTCAATATGCTCTGCTTAAGAAGCTTCCTTGCCCTGTTCTGCACTCAATCTGCTTAGCTGAGATGGCATGCCATGCCCGATTAGTTGCTAAAATATCCTACCATATATTTATTGTGACGTAGATTGCCATGGTCTAGTAGCCAATATGTTAGGTGAAATAGCTCTACAACGTTTTATACTCAATCTTTGTTGCTGAGATGGCCTTCGATGGCTGTGTGCTCGGCCTCATTGACTGCTGAAACAGCCTGCCATAATTTAGCACTTAAATCTGTTTGCTGAATTAGCTTTACATATATTTCGTTACTTAGATCTGCTTGTCCAAATATCTTGCCATAGCTTTAGACATCGACCTAGGTATTTTTTTTCTGGACTTCATAAAAAAGCATATATGTTTTTCCTGTAATATCTAGTAGAAGAACTAATTTGTATGTCTAATAGATGGATAGGACTTGGATAACTTCTGCTCGAAGATTCTCCGCTGCATATGTCGAGGGGGTTGAAAACTTCATGAACTTTATCAGAGCTGAGTACGGTGGTCCGAAATCAGATGTGCTCTGCCCGTGTAGCAGTTTTATGAATTCAGTTACAAGACCCCAGTCAACTGTGCAAAATCATCTACACTTGTATGGGATGTTGGTCACATATACTAGGTGGGTTCATCATGGTGAAGCTGTGAACGTCAATGTTACTGACTATGTGGAAGCAGCAGATCACCATCTTGATCTGCCTGATGCTCCGGTGGAAGAGGAGGAGGAGGTGGTGGTGGCGGAGCCAGTGAGTTTGACCAACATTGAAACAATGCTACGAAATGCTCGTGCATTTCGTGAACTTTCACCTGCAGAAGAAAAATGGTGGGCCCGCATGTTGGAACAATGCAATGTGGCTGTCACCCCAGGAAATAAGCTGTCAGTATTCTCAGCTATGGTCACCTTTCTTTAGGTGAAGACATCTAAGCGGATGACCAACAAATTATTTGATGCGATGTTGGCTGCTTTCCGCAAATCTTTCCCAGATGCATCTGAGCTGCCACACACCTACAGTAAAATGAAGAATTTCCTTCGTGCAGTTGGAATTGGATATGATATGATCCATGTTTGTAAGAATAATTTTGTTCTGTTCCCGAAGGATTATGCCAACTTAAGTGAATGCCCAAAATGCAAATCATCAAGATGGAAAGATGACGATGTTGTGAAGAGGATTCCTCATAATGTTCTGAGACACTTTCCAATTATACCAAGATTGCAGAGGTTGTTTCATGATGCTGAAACAAGAGAGGATGTACTGTGGCATTCTAGGAAACAGGAGTACAGAGATCAGAATATAATGAGCCATCCATCTCATGGTAGTGACTGTAAAAGCTTCAATCAGAAACACAAAAAGTTTGCTGCTAACCCGAGAAACATTAGACCTGGCTTAGCTTCAGATGGATTTAACCCACTTGGCCACCAGAGCGCCACATATAGCATGTGGCCAGTGCTTGTTAGCCCTTACAACATGCCTTCAAATGTCTGCACCAAAGAATCAAACTACATGATGGCCTTGCTCAACCCAGGTCCAAAAAGTCCTGGAAAGGATTTTGATTTATTCATGGAGCCTCTTGTGGAGGAACTTCAACAGCTATGGAGGGGTGTTCTCACTCGAGACCTATATAGCAGCCCACCAGCTGATTTCTTTCTATGTGCTATTATAATTTGGTGCATCCATGATTATCCGGCTTTGGGCACTATGTCAGGGTGAACGACACATGGTTACAATGCATGTGTTTGCTGTGACAGGAATCCGCTATCATACGCAATACTTAGCAAGATCTGTTACATTGGACACCATCATTTCCTTACCAAGGACAAGTCGTGTCCTACAAAATACCAAAGATATGTGTTCAATGCAAAGCATGAAAACCGTGATGCGCCAAAGAGGCTCACCGCCGATGAGTTGCAAGTAGAATTAGAGAAGGTCAGGCATATTACACCAGGAAACCATCCTGATAATGGTAGCGGGAAAAGGAAGTGTGGCAGGGCAGAAGAGAGATTATTGTTTACCCGCAGGTCCACTTTGTGAGACTTGGAGTATTGGAAAGATTTGGATCTGCGGCATAATCTTGATGTGATGCACATCGAGAAAAATATATGTGACAGCATTATCGGCACACTTCTTAATATTAAAGGCAAGACGAAAGATACCTTAAAATCTAGGATTGATTTGACACACCTGGGTATCAGAAATAATTTGCAGGTGGAAGATGAAGGTAAACCACGGGATATGGCACCAGTTGTGTACGTCTTGGACAAGGTAAAAAGAAAAGAATTCTGCGAGGTCCTGTCACGTGTGAGATTCCCACATGGATTTGCTTCCAACCCTGAAAGGAGAGTCAGTGCAGATGGAAACAAGGTACAAGGGTTGAAAACTCATGACTGCCACGTCCTACTTCAAAGGGTTTTACCTGTTATCCTTAGAGGATTGGGCCGCCCTGACTTATACAGAGCAGTTGCAGAGTTGGGACAATTCTTCAGGGAACTCTGCAGTAGAAATATCAGGATAGATGCTTTGGAGCGTCTTAGAGACAAGATACCAACTATCCTATGCGACCTTGAGAAGATATATCCTCCAGCCTTCTTTGATGTGATGGTGCATTTGGCTGTTCATCTACCTGATGAGGCACTACTTAGAGGTCCAGTACAGTATGGCTGGATGTACCCTATTGAAAGGCGGCTAGGCACTTTCACGGGCTATGTTAGGAACAGAGCTAGACCCGAGGGTTCCATTGCAGAGGCGTACATTGCTACAGAAGCGTTGACATTCTGCTCAAAATACATTGAAACAACTGATCAGCTTAGCAAAGAGGTGGGTGAAGACAATCCCGGGTTCAATGTTTTCGATTGTTCTGTTTGAGTTACAGGGAAGAGTCAACAAGACGACAAACCTAAAGATTTGGACAAAATGGTTTGGTATGTGTTGAATAACTGTCCTGAGATTCTACCTTATATCGAGTAAATGCTAAGTACTGCAGCTTATACATCGTAATCTACTAAACTTGCAACACATTCTTATATATTTAGATGTTTGACGCGATCACTATGTTGTGCAGCATCTACAAAAAGGAGTTACTGCCGCAAAATCCAAGAAACATTGACAAACTGGTTATGGCAGGATTTGCGAAATAATTCAAGAGCCATGTAAGCTTTTGAATTGCACTGTCAGTTTTTTTAATATATTGAGTACATAAGATGATCAGCTTGTCTATTTTCTAACCATAGGTTAAGAAGACGCGGGAGGATGGGCAGGCAGTTAATGATGCCCTTTACGCACTAGCAATGGGTCCTGATATTCGGGTAAGACATTATGAATCTTGCGTTGTTGGAGATGTGCGCTACAACACCCTTGCACGCGACGAAGGCAGGAAGACACAAACAGTGCCAACATGAGCACGGATAAGTACGGCGAAGAGACAACTGAAATGTATGCTAACATAACAGACATTGTTCAGTTGCAGTATATCTCCAGTTTCGAGGTTCATCGGTGAGTGGTTCTGTTGTGCTGTCGTTTGTATAACCTGTTTTCTAGGATCGCAAAACCCAGAGCTGATGATTATTTCAAATCCACCAATGTCAAGGCGGCGTACCAGACCTACAAGCCTTTTATTTTGGCAAATCAAGCAACACATATATTTTTCTTGGAAGACACATTTGCACGTAGCGATGACTGGAGAGTATTGCAAAGGTTTCAGCAGAGGAATTCATTTAATGACGTTGCACAACAAGATGATGCTTACACTGCTCCTGATGTAGAAGATTCCATAGATGTTCCTAATATCTTTGAGAACCATCACGTCAATGACGCTGGCGAAAAGATTGCCTGTCGGGCTGTGGACATACGAGAGTTGATCAATAAGATGCCAATGTTCGAGGACATTGAGGATGAAGAAGAAGATGACACTGGGGGGAATTATGATTCAGACTGATACACATGGCGAAGATGTTGACACTGCTGCTGCGGATCATGATTAGATTGCTTTTGTCGTATTTGCCTGTCAGAAGACGTTTTTTTATCTACTATGTGAAATTGTGTTTGCTATGACAACTGAAACCTGATGAACTTGTTGTTTAGTATTTTGCTGTGAGAACATCACTTATTATGTATGTTGATTTGTGTTTGGTGATTGTATGATGACTAAAACATGATGACATTGTTGTTTAGTTGTATTCATATTTGGCTGTGAAACTTGTATTTGATGACATATTTTGCTGTTGGACTGCAATTTTCTCGACGTCTTCGAATGGGAAAAAGCTGACCCGACAGGGCCTCTGCTAATTTATTTATTTATTAGCAAAAGGGCCTCTGCTATTTATTTATTTATGAGCAAAAGGGGATACCCTCCGATTTCAGTTAATATAAATCATTAGATGTTCACAACACTACGCCCAGCCTGCTAAACAGGTTTCATTCATTACTAGTTTCAGCAAAGTGCTCATCTCATAGCCACTGAATACATCACGAGTGCTACATACACTGCAAATAAAGAGACAATCATCCTACAGAGCACATCGATTTTGCCCATTATCTTCACAAGCTCTTTCATCTCCTCATTGCTGTCAAGGCCGTTCAGCAGCTGTTGCTTGGCCATGATCAGAGGAACTGCATCTTTAACCTTCTGCTCTGCATCTTCCTCTTCTGCCGTTCCTTCAGCTACTTGTCTAACACCCCAACCTGCTAGTATTGGGATTCCTCGGCTAACCAAATAATCAGCGTAGTTGCATTCCCCCACATTAGCAACTTCCCAGAAATACAAATCACACGAATCTTCCCTTTTCTACACGAATCAAATTGGAAGATCATCAACCAAACTATTAAAAAAATCAGCAAGTGAAAGCAGCGGAACAACACTTAAACATATTATTACCCCATGATCCGGGCATTCATAGAAGACTCGGCCAGGGTTGAGGATTGTGGTTGAGACGCGACGGATGACTCTGCGTGATTTACAGCACTGGCTCCACACCAACGGCAGCGGGTTGCGATGAGCAACCGGCTGCGGTGCGTGTGCCGGCGGGGGTGTGATGAGACCCACAGGCGATGGTACGGGTGGCGACTTGGCGTATATCTGGTTGTTGCCTGCTGAAGAGCAGGTGGACGAGCCGCCAGCGGACATGGTTGCTGCGGCCAGAGCTTCTGATGCTAGGCAGAGTAAGTAGAGAAGAGGAGAAGCGAACGTTAGATATGTCAGTTTCATTACTTGTAGAGTAGCATAGCACCATATATAGTCATAGTCTAGGTTTGGATTCGAACCAGCTACAGGAGCACGTCTCTCTTTTTTCTAAAACTCAGCAACGTCTCTTTACTGGTACACTAGCTTGTTATGTATGCCTTCTCAAGTCTTTGATTTTCTTTCTTTTTTCGCAAGGAAGGAAGGAGGACAAAATTGAGGGTTCCTGGGACTCGAACCCAAGACCTCTCGGTTGAAAACCAAGGGTGCTAGTCACTTATGTGGCGAACGTTCCCTGGGAGGAGGACGGCGAACAAACGCATTTTCCTCACAGTTTTAGTTGCGACGCAAGATCGAACGATCGCAGTTTCGGGAATGTTATCAGGCGAACGAGCCTAGTTTTTCTTTTCTTCCTATATATAAAAAAGTATGCTACTTGGTGTCGGCTTAGTCAACAAACGATTGTGCCAACCTTGACCATTGGATTGACATTCAACGCCTGTCGTGTTTCTTCAGTCTCTTCTTCCTCCAGCCGCCAAAGCCAAACCAGCACCGGCGGGACCGCCTGCTCCCGCCTCCCACGGCTGGCTGTGCTACCGCGCATGCATCATGGCCACATCGCATCCTAAAACTCTGCGCATCTTCCCCGGCTCCTGTTCATTCCCGTCTAAGGCCTCACCATCATCCTCCGCCTTGGTTCGCTCGCCGCGGCGCCGCCCTCCAGTGTTGTCAACATGGTCAACAACCAAGAGGAATAAGGAGATGGCTATACACGGTGAGGATGACAGTAGGGACCCACAGGATCATGGCAGTAGGCAAGCAAGTGCCTCCTTTATTACAAGAAAAAAAAGGGTTCCTCCTGATGGTTGCCTGACATCTGGGTCGCACGCCATTATCAATGTAGTCAATAAGCGAGATAACTGCACAAGGAGCGGCAGACACCCGGGACCCAGCAGCGCGCGTAGTATATTTTTTTTCGGGACGGAGAAGGGTATCAACTGGGTTGTGCGGGAGCTGTGGCCCGTTTAGCCCAGGCTTTTATTTCATATGTTTACCACATGACCAGCCCAGTTTTTTTTCCTTTCTGAAAATGGCCAACCCAGCTATTTTGTTTTTTGCAGAATAACCAACGTAGGCCTACTTGCTTTTCTACGCCCTGCTGGGCCGGAAATCTTTCAAGACGAGGAGGGGTGCATTCGGGCTTGCCCAGAAAATGGGCTATAAGTAATAAGAAATGGGCTATAAGTAATAATAAATGGGCTGTAAAATGAAAAAATACAGCAAACAGGCAATTAGTTCCAAAATACATTTTTCTTTCGGATTTTGATATTTTAAATTTCATTGTTTTTGTGTGGGTAAAATTTCATTGGATTTAAATTAATTTGAATCTGGCTAGAAATTTCGGGCTGTATGCTGTTTGGGACAGATTTGGAGGCTGACTTGTGGGTCTACTAGGTTGATGTGTACGAAAGGCTTTGTCAACTTAGTCCACAAACGATTCTAGTAGCAGTGACCATGGGATGTTAATCCAACGGCAGTGCTGCTTCTTCAATATCTAATCTTCTTGCTCCAGCCACCCAAACCAGCACTGGTGGGACTGCCTGCTCCCGCCTCTCGTGGCCGGCTGTGCTGCCGCACAGGCCGCACTGCCCCACCCTACTCCATCGCTGGCCAGGCCATTCCTCTACTCACCCACACCTCCTGTTATTTTCCGGCGACAGCAGCCGAATCAGTAAACCCTCGTACTCCCCACCGCGTGGGCAACCACTGCCGAGTCTTCCCCGGCTCTGGGTCGTTCCCTTCCTAGGCCTCGCCGTCGTCCACCGCCCTGGTGCTCTCGGCACGGCGTGGTCAACGTGGTCAACGAACGACATCCATCGGAAGTGGACTATACATGGAGAGGCTGACAGCTGGGTCCATGGCCGCACGCAAGGAAGTGCCTCCTTATTACGCGCAAAATAATGATTCCTCCACCTGACAGCAGGGACCCACCGGAAGGGCCTCTGTATTTCGCGAAAAAAATGTTCCTCCTGCTGACAGCTCGAACCCACCAGCTATATCTTCGCACGGAAGGAAGTGCCTCCTTATTACGCACAAAAAAATGAATACTCCCCCTGCTATCTGGGACCCACCATAGTTGGAGGCTGACTTGTGGGCCTACTGACGCGGACGAAGGGCTTTGTCAACTTAGTCAATATGAACGATTCTAGCTCCAGTGACCGTATGATGTCCATCCAACGGCCGTAGTGCTTCTTCAACCTCTGGTCTTCTTGCTCCAGCCGCCCAAACCAGCGCTGGTCATGCTGCCTGCTCCTGCCTCTCGTGGCCGGCTCTGCTGCGTATAGGCCTCACCGCCCCACCCTACTCCCATCGCTGGCCTGGCCATCCCTGTACTCACCTAGACCTGCTGTTATTCTCCGGCGACGGCAGCCTGACACTGCAGCCCAACCAGTAAACCCTCGTACGTCCCTCCCTGTGGGAAACAACTACCGAGTCTTCCCCGGCTCCGGGTCATTCCCTTCCTAGGCCTCGCCGTCGTCCACCGCCTTGGTGCTCTCGGCGCGGCGTGGTCAACATGGTCAAGGAACGACTTACATCGGAAGAGGACTATACATGGAGAGGCTGACAGGTGGGTCCACGGTCGCAGCAAGGAAGTGCCTCCTTATTACGCGTAAAATAATGATTCCTCCACCTGACAGTAGGGACCTACCGAAAGGGCCTCTGTATTTTGGCTTAGCTGCATTTTGCGAAAAAAAACATTTTCCCCTCTGACAGATGGGACCCACCAGCTATATCTTCGGATGCAAGGAAAGTGCCTCCATATTAGGCACGAAAAAAATGAATCCTCCCCCTGACAGCTCGGACCCACCATCAATAACTTCGCACGCAAGGAAGTGCCTCCTTATCCTCCCTGACAGCCGGGACCCACCTGGTCGAAGCGTACGTAGCGTTGTCATTCTGGTCGCGAATGTGTACGTACATACTGGTCGATCGGTCTCTCTGCAACAATGAACCGTGGCCGAGCAAGCAGTGGCACGTGTAGTAGTAGAGCCCCGGATGTAGCAGTTCAGGCAGTCCCTTTCAAACCGTGTACACGTACGTACAACCACATGCCAAAAAATACGAGCACATACGTACATACGGGCGGGGTCTCGAACGCGTACTCGCGCATACGTACGGCCAGGGCTCGTGTACATGGAGAGGCAATGGACAGCAGCAACGGCATCCTGTTCATCGGGCAGCCAACCGGCTGGGTCAGAACAGAGAAACAGCGTCCTGTTCATCGGGAGGCAATAGACTGGGTCGGAATGCGTCCTGTTCAACGGGAGCCAACCGGCTTGGATGGAACAGCCGAAACGGGGCCTGGCGTATCGCAGTATGGAGGAAACTTCCTTCTGTTCGACCGGCTACGGTCGAAACGGGGGTCCTGTTCATCGGGAGGGGTGTGGCGTACAGCAAAGCGGAGGAAACGGACTTGTGTTTGAGCGCTACGGTCAAAACGGGGGTCCTGTTCATCGGGAGGGGTGTGGCGTACCGCAAAATGGAGGAAACTGACTTGTGTTGCAGTGCTACGGTTGAAACGGGGGTCCTGTTCATCGGAGGGGTGTGGCGTACTGCAAAACGGGACTCCACGGGCTACTGTTCACCCACCGTCAACTTCCTTCAGCCTCCACCTGCACTGTTCATCCACCGCGTCTTCCTCCTGCTTCCACCAGCTACTGTTCATCCATGGGCTACTGTTCATCCAGCCCTCCACCGGCTACTATTCAACCAGCCCTCCACGGGGTCCTGTTCATCCAGCCTCCACGGGGTCCTGTTCAACCAGCCCTCCATGGGGTCCCTCCACTAGCTACTGTTCATCCACCCCCACCTCCTTGATC
This sequence comes from Thinopyrum elongatum, assembly GCA_011799875.1. Taxonomy (NCBI): domain Eukaryota; kingdom Viridiplantae; phylum Streptophyta; class Magnoliopsida; order Poales; family Poaceae; genus Thinopyrum; species Thinopyrum elongatum. Next base: position 385,280,820 of record CM022300.1, read on the forward strand.
GGGGTCCTATTCATCCAGCGGCAACGGCCTCCACTAGCTACTGTTCATCCAACCCCCACTGGGAACTATTCATCCAACCCCCACCGGGGACTGTTCATCAAGAGGCAGCTTCGATCGGCTTAAGTTAGCAGCAGTAGCGAAGGAATCACTCGGGTTCAGTTAACAGCAAGGGATCGATCGGGGTTCAGTAACGTAGCTAGTGCAATCGCTCGGTTTCAGTTAGAGCCCAACGCCTTGCTCGGGTTCAGTTAGAGCGCAACGCCTCGCACACACGCGCGTACGTATACGAGAGAAACATGCAAACCTCTCCGTGCATCGCTCGGCCCCGACCACCCACCGTAACCGGGAACTCCCCGATATTTTCCTCGCCCTCGCTTCTACCACGATTTTTTCCTTCATGGACGGCCCAAAGAATGTCATGCTGCTGCATCTCCAGCCCGCCCAAGATGAAAAGCCCATTTTCTATCATGATTTTTTGTCATAGAAGTAGGAGCCCACCACATCTATGATGATACTGGGTTTTGTCACAATTATCGTCATAGAAGTGTCATAAGCATGACAAAAAAAAATCGTTCGGCCCAAAATGTCACGGATGTGTCTTTTTTTGGTAGTGCTAGGCCTCATTTTCAAGCATTGCAATACCGTTTGTGCTCACTTTTGTTACTTGTTACCTTGCTGTTTTTTATTGTTACTATTACAAAAATCAATATCTACTATTATTACTACACTTGTATCACCATCTCTTCGCCGAACTAGTGCACCTATATAATTTACCATTGTATTTTGTGTGTTGGGGACACAAGAGACTTTTTGTTATTTGTTTGTAGGGTTGTTTGAGAGAGACCATCTTCATCCTACGCCTCCCACGGATTGATAAACACTGATAGAATGAGCTGCTATAAAAAAAGTTTTTAACCCCTTACCGCGACGGCATTTTGAACCGTCACCTAGTGAGTGTGGGCGATAGGGGGGGTCCTTCCCACACGACCCAGAAACCGTCGGGGATAGGCCCTCCGGCCACACACGCTGCGCAAAATGAGCTCTAGTGCGATCGGGCTAGCCATCGCATACAATTATACAGGCCCAATAATTTCCATTCGTAAGTACATCCTACACAGTGAAACCCAGAGAAACATTTCCCTTCGTATGTACACCCCACGCAGTCAATAAACGGAATACGTTTCCGTTTGTATGTACATCCCACACAGTCAATCCAAGAAAAACGTTTCCTATCGTATATACATCTCACATGATGAATCCCAGAAAAACGTTTCCGTTCGCACCTACATCACACAATTTTCCCCATCAAATCATCTGTGATAGTGTTGCCATTGCATACGATATTAACAATTTTATTGTTTGCGTTATTGAATGCATCACGCATGGTGCGTAGAAGAAACTGTGTGGCATAGGCTGTCCATCACACACACTTTTTATGTGGAAAACGTTTGCGCAAGGTGGCCTAATGCAAACAGTTTTCAAGAGGAAGTCGTGTGTGATTGTTCATTGATCCAACACGTTTTCTTCCTAGAAACTGTGTGTGTTGTTTGAGGTCATCACCCAAGGTGTTTTCTCAATAACCGTTTGCAATAGAAAAACCCAATTAGCAGGCTAATTGGCCTATTATTAATAATCCATTTATTAATCAAATTGCCATTTCATATTAAGCACACAATATATTTCATTTTCGTATTACGGAAGCAGGATTTCATAATTGAAATACATCAGAGTACAACATCATATAGCTTCAGCACTCAGTTACACCATATAGGCATATAGCTAGCTACCCCATTACACAACTGCACCAGCACCAAGTTTCACATGCAACATCTATAACCTTTCGAAATTAGCATCATAGACGGTACATGGACAGATGAATCTCATCTGGAAAAACTGCTGAAGCAGAAGACGAATATTGGGCCTTCATTGATGTTGAAGGTCTTTGCAACTTTAGGCCACTGCCTGTGGATGATTGACCGTCCATCCTTTGTCATCTTCAGGAAGACTTCAATATTGTACCGTGGGTGTTGTATGAATACCTTCCTCGCCTCCTAACCATATAGGTAATTTGAGAGGTAATCATCAGTGAACTACTTTGGAAAGGCCTAAAAACAAGGATATGCATAAATATCTTCTCTAGATTTTAAATGGCGCAAAGGAATTAAAAAGACAAGGTATAATAGTTAGTACCATCATGTAGTGAACTGATGACTTCTTCATTGTGCAAACAAAGATCTTGTTGTTTTTTGTCGCTAGTTTCTTTATCCTAACAATCTTTCTGAGTTTCTTGACTTGACTGATATTCATGGACAACTCATTTCCCCATATGCAAAAAGGGTCAAACAGTGGGTCAAAACCTTTGACAACAAGACCTACATGTGCAAGACCAAATTGTTAAAAACCTAAATATTAGAATAGTTCCTGCAATTGCACAATAATGTGCTATTAGACAAAGGACCATGCATGTGCAAACCTCGATTGTAAACCTCAGTGCTTCCCATTGTTTCCCTGCAACACATATAAGGTAGTTAGTATCAGGTTAAGTGAGGGTTGGCATGCTATCAGTAAAATATGGTGATGAAAAATAAACACATTGCAGATTCATCAGATTAATTCGAGCCACATGAAAAAGCCATTTATCCAAACCAAGCATGATTACGAACTAGGAAATATAGCAATTGTATATGTTTCTCATGTATTAAGTGCAGCCAAATTCGATTTATTCCTCACATGCATAACAATACAAAATTGTACCCACAACAATTAGACATCACATTGCAGAATTGAACCAAGCAGTTAACTAAACACCACAACAAATGAACCAAACTTTAACTGAGCACCACATTGCACAATATAACATACTCCTAATAGAAGATCAGACAGTTAACCAAACCAAGCATGCTTAACAACTTAGAAATATAGCAATTGTATTTGTTTCTCATGTATTTAGTACGAACAAATTCGATTTATTTCTCACATGGTAGACAATAAAAAAATGCACACACAACAATTGAACACCGCATTGTAGAATTGAACCAAACAGTTAACTAAACACCACAAAAAATGAACCAAACATTAACTGAGCACAGCATTGCATAATATATAATATACTAGAAGATCGGACAGTTAACCAAACCAAGCATGCTTGACAACTTGGAAATATAGCAATTGTATTTGTTTCTCATGTATTTTGTAGAGCCAAATTTGATTTATTTCTCACATGGAGGAAAATACAAAATTGCACCCAGAAGAATTGAACATCACATTGCAGAATTGAACCAAACAGTTAACTGAACACGACAACAAATTAACCAAATGGTTAATAAGTGAGCACCACATTACACGACATATAGAACATATACACTAGGGGAACAGATTGCATGGTAAAAGCACGTAGGCCAATTCACTAGAATTTGTTAAGGAAAGGCAGGAGCAACACATGCAACGGGTAAACCGAGCATGCTTAACCAGCGTAGCTAGCTAACTGAACGTAGGTCCTTATAGTGAGCTAATAAGACAAGCTACTCCTCATCGTTGGAGATATCGATGATGATTGACTCCTTGGACATGGAAGAGGGCGAGGCCTCCACATCGTGGGTGCCCTTCTCGTAGTGGTGAGTTGCCTGAGCCGCTCCGGGCACCAACCTGCTGGCTCTCGAGTTGAGGTAAGCACGGGCACGCTGAGAAAACACCTCGTAGTCTTTGTCGAAGGCACCGACAATGGCCTCGAGAAAACGCCACAAACGGTCATCTAAAGCAGCCAACCACGTCGCAGCATCGGCACGCGAGGCATCGACGGTGGCCTCGACGGTGAGGTGCTCCTCCAAGATCTGGGGGTCGGCACAAATGGCAGCCATCGCAACCTCATCCGCGCTTGCGGCCGCGATTTGCTTCTCTGCTGCCAAATGCTCCTTGAGCTCCTGGCTATACTACATGCACCATGGCTTAGGGTGGCGCTTATTTGAGGTAGGGGTCGGTGATCTAGGTGGAAGGTGTCGCGCCAGCGGTTAGGGCATGTGGGATGTAGCAGGAGGAGGAGGATGGGGGTCGGGTGTGGATTACCTGCCTGGATCAACGAGGGCGAGCAGCGTGAAGGAGGCTTGCCGGAGAGGAGACGGCGCTGCAAGCAAGGAGTGAAGGTTTGAACTTGGAAAGGAAGGTGGAAACAGGGGAAATGTGGCTTTTGGTAAGGGGGAGGGGCGGGAAGGTAGATATTTCCATGGAAGCCAAAAATTTTGGCTCGGTGCAGCGAAAAAATTGGCGCGCAAAGTGTCATCAGACACGGTCCCTTATTCAGCACTGTGTACGACATGTGAACATCACAAACAATTCATATAGCTTACCCCGTGTGTGATGAGTTTGAACGTGCAAATTTTGGTCCGAATTTCCATGGTTATAGTGGTCATCCACGTCATTGCATAATTTGGGTACGCAAAAGAGCCTACAACACACCCACACTTCTTAATCGAGCAAGTTCAGCAATTAAACAGAGCTAGGTGACCTAAACATTACTCTAACAAATTAAATACTGGTGCTCTAAATTAAACAAAGAGTACTACTCCGGCTGGCGCTCGTCGATCTCCGCCGCCTCCTCCATGCCGAGCTCGCGCCCGACGATCTCCTGGGGAAGGGGCTCCATAGCATCCATTGCACCATACTCGGCAAGCATCTCGCCATCTGCGTCTGCCATCTCTTTGGAAAAGGCCACCACGAGCTAGGTGTGGGCGGCCATGATCTGGGCTTGGACGGGCTCCGTCGTCGCAAGGTATGCCGTGAATGAACGGACGGCTGCTCGAACACTCTTGGCGATTGCCAACTCTTCGGCCGTGGGTTACCGACCATTGTCGGAGAAGTTTCGTTTGATTTGTGCGGTGACTAGCACGAGCTGGGCATGGGCGGCCTCCATCAAGGCTAAGGTCGCCGCTACAGAACGGACAGCTGATGTGCCGCTCTCGCCAGTTGCTATCCCCGTCGTAGATGTTGCGGCCGCCACCTGAGCAGCAACAGCGGCCGTTTGGCTGCCTTGGCCACCCGGTCGCAGATTGCGTCCGCGCTCACGCAGCTTGTTAGCACACGCATGGTGGCTACGGCCGCGCTCTCGCCGGAGTGGGCCGCCAAAGTTGCCCTCACGACGCGGGTCCACGTCCCCATCTTTCACCGGCGATGATTGGACAGTGAAATGATATTTGGGGAGCGAACTAGTGTGCTTGACGCATCGGCTGTGGACTGTAGCCGTCGCAGCTTCTCGCGTAAGCCATATACATACTGCTCCGACGGTGCTCCAAAATATTTTGTACCGCATCTCACACGGTTGGTGATAATAAACTGTGTGGGGTCTACTTGATTTTTCGTCTTGATTTGAAATACATAATTGGGTCACTGTGGTAAAGGAGGGTGTTTGAATTGCTAGAACTTTTATATGGAGTGAACATGCAACTATAGGTGTGTCGTCAAAAAAATTGGAATTATTCAGGGTTCGTTTGGACATTTTTATACATTAACTTGGTTTTCTAGGCATTTCAGGTGCACAATTCAAAATTAAACTACATGCACTTGCTCTGGTGCACCTAAAATACATGAACATGCCTCTGTGTGTCGTTGTCGGTGATGACTTTGTTTGGAATCCCAAAATGGCAAACTAGACCTTTGAAGAACTTGATGACTGACTGCGCAGTCACCTTTCTCACTGGCTCTACTTCAGGCCACTTTGTGAACTTGTCGATGGCAACGTACAAGAACTCAAAGCCCCCGGTAGCGCAGGGAAAGGGGACCAAGATGTCGAGCCCCCAGACCGAAAAAGGCCAGCAGAGAGGGATTGTTTGAAGAGCTTGTGCTAGTTGATGTATATTCTTTGAATGGAACTAGCACGCTTCACATCTTGTTACTAGCTCAGTTGCATCCTGGAGGGCAGTGGGCCAATAAAAACCTTGCCGGAAAGCTTTGCCGACAAAGGGCTCTTGATCCTATGTGAGAGCCACATATGCCTCCATGTATCTCTGCCAATAACTTGAGTCCATCTTCCCGGCAAATGCACTTTAATTTCACCCCATTCGGTCTCTTTTTGTACAGAGTATTATCCACAAACCGACACATACTTGACTGATGAGCTACTTTCTCAGCTTGCTCCTGGTCATTGGGAAGCTCTCATGTTTGGAGAAATTGAAATATATGTTGTGCCCATGCCGGAGCTTGTGGCTCGACGGCAAGGACTAAAGGCATCTCTACGGCTGCGGGAGTGCTATCCTTAACAAGAAGAACCTGAGGTTCTGTACGAAGCTGCTTCTCACCGGCAAGCGCGTTGCTGCTCCCGACAACATTCTCGCTGGCGGCTTCAGGAAGCTCTGCCAGAAAATAGTTGCCAGCGTTCAACTTTCTTCTCTTTTTGGCTTGCATTGATGGAGTAACTGATGGTTGATTCAAATGGAGTACAAAAGTTCCTGGTTCCACAGGTAGCTTTTGGGCAGTACACTTTGACAGGTGATCAGCAATGTTGTTCTCCACACGGGGGATATGCTCTGTTTGCAAGCCGTCAAAGTGTTCCTCCAATTTTCTCACTTCTTCCACATATGCTTCCATCAACGGGCTCTGATAATCTTTATTCACTTGTTTCACAACAAGTTGTGAATCTCCGTGAATGATCAACTTTCTGACTCCCAACTCTACTGCAATTCTGAGAACAACAAGGAGCCCCTCATACTCTGCGGTGTTGTTGGTTTCTTTCTCCCTGGGAAAGTGCATTTGAACCACGTACTTGAGGTGTTCTCCGGTGGGTGCGACAAGCAGCACACCAGCACCGACGTCTTGTAGCGAGAAGGCACCATCAAAGTACATGATCCATTCTTTCTCAGACTCTTTACTGGGGAGAGTTCATTCCTGAATCTCTTCATCTTGCATTGGCGTCCATTCTGCAATGAATTCTACCAAGGCTCTACTCTGAATAGTTGAAGTGCTCTCAAACTTGAGTGCAAAACTTGAAAATTCCAACGCCCAGTCTACTATCCTGCTAGTTGCCTCTGGATTCCTCAGAATACGCTGCAACAAGAAGCGAGTGACAACAGTGATTTCATGTGCTTGGAAGTAGTGGCGCAGCTTTCTCGAGGCCATGAGGAGATCGAAAAGCAGCTTCTGCACGATAGAGTACCTTGATCTAGCCCCCTGCATGAGAGAACTGACAAAGTATAATGGTCGCTGCACCACCTTCTTCTTTGGCGTTATCTGCTGACTAACTTCTTCTGCTTGTACCATTTTTGTCTTGCCGGTGTCGGGTTCTGCCAGGGAGGACTCTGCCTCATCGTGGGACGGGCTTGCCGCCTCCGCTTCTTCATCACCAGGTTCTCTCTATGCAACTAGCGCGGCACTGACCACCTGATTCGTTGCCGCTAGATATAGCAGCAACGGCTCTTCAGAGTTTATTCAAACTCCTCATGACTTCAGGGACCAGTTACTCTGTATGCACTAGCGAACATATTAGTCCCTTTCTGTTTATGTAAACAATCTTCAAAACATAAGGAGGCAAATCATTGCACCAACACAGTGTAAAATAGGGAAATGAAATTTAACAATGTTAAATAAAAATTCTTTCTCTTTCTGGATATGGGAGACGGGGATGAGGCGACATCGCCCGATCTATCGAGAAGCGAGAGGACAAAAGAGGAGACGTCGACCTGGGTTCTACAGTTGTTCGAAATGCATGCTTGGGACCCACACGACAGTGACTACGACCGTAGATGGCCTCGGCATTGTACTAGTTTTCCATGCATAAATTTGGAGGAGACGAGTGGTGAACGAGTGAGACGAGAGTGCGACTTAACCACTTGTTGGTGGGTACATAGGATGAGTGACAAATCTAGGACATAAATGTAGGTAGGATCAACTTCAAGGGCTCTTTGCATGAAGACAACACACAAAGCACTCTTTTGTCAAAAATAAAACACAAACACACGCAGAGCACTGATGACCCACAAGTATAGGGGATCGTAACAGTCTTCGAGGGTAGTATTCACCCAAATTTATCGATTCGACGCAAGGGGATCCAAAGAATATTTATAAACCTTAGTAGTTGAGTTGTCAATTCAACCACACTTTAGAGATAACTTTCTTGCAGCAATTTATTAGTAGCATAGTAATATGATAGTAGTGATCATTGTGTAACTATAGTAGTACCACCAATAGTAACAACTTTGTAGCAAGTAGAGCAATAGCAATTTTAATAGAGACAATAGCAGAAAGGAGTAGGCATGGAGTAACGATGGTGTGTTCACATGGGATTCAATACGTAACTGTCATAACATAGAGCGATACAAACTAGCTCTAGTTCACCAATCATATCTAGGCATGTATTCCGTATATAGTCATACGTGCTTGCGATATAACATCTCTTGTTGGCAGAGGGGTCCTAATGAAAAGTAAGGGTAATTAAATCACTCCTTTCAATAGAGAATCAGAACAAAGCATTAACACATAGTGAATACATGAACTCCTCAAGTTAAGTCATCACCGTTGATACCTCAATCATTGTCACCTTGTGGATCTAGGGTTTAGAACAATAATAGGTGCATACAACTTGCAGATAAATCAAGAACACAAATATATTCAGGGAACCATAATAGGTTCAGATATGAAATCATGGCACTCGGGTCCTAGTGACAAGCAGTAAGCATAGCACAGTTGTAACAACATCAATCTCAGAACATATTGGATACCAGGGATCAAGCCCTAACAAATCTGACATGATTACATGCGAAATCTCATCGAAATCCTATCTACCTCCATTATGCCTACAAAGAGATTACTCACACATGGTTGTGGGCATCATGAAATTGTTGATGAATAAGGGTTGATGATGACGACGGTGATGAATCCCTCTATCCGAAGAAATGAACGGACTCCAAATTAGGGCTCCCCATAAAAAACAGGAGGTGGCGGCAGCTCCGTATCATAAAACATGATGAAACTTTCTCTTTGATTTTTTTCTCTGATGATGTGAATTTATAGCGCTGGAATTAGGTCAAGACTAGGTCCAGGGGGCCCACAAGCCTGGGTGGCACGGCCGGGGGGTGGACGCGCTCCCTGCTCTTGTGGGGCCCTCATGGCTCTTCCACGATACTTCTTCGTTTAGTATTTTTTCATATATTTCAAAATAATTATCCAAAAATTCCTGTTCAATTCCGAGAACATTTATTTCTGCACAAAAACAACACCATGGTAGTTATATTGAAAACATCATTAGTCCGGATTAGTTTCACTCAAATCATGCAAATTAGAGGGCAAACAAAGAGCAAAAGTGTTTGGAAAAGTAGATACATTGAATACCCGCAGTTTCAGATCCATTATTAATGCATAACTCCTCTCTAAATGCTCTTGGCTGGTAATGCAAATTAGAGATCAAAACAAGAGCAAAAGTGTGAAAATGAACGCCTTAAACAGCTACAAAGTACCAAGAGCATTACGTAATAAATGCCAAACATTACCGGCCACTTTCGTAGCTGTTTAAGGCGTTCATTTTCACACATAATGGATATGAAACTGCAAGTATTCAATACGCCGTTTTAGCACTTACAGCCGACCCTGGTGCATGACATACTCTATATAAGCTTGCCCCGGGTTCTGAGCTGAGGGTCTGCAACCATTGTAATTTCATATTCTTATGGAAGAATAACTTCCAGAAAGACATGACTAGGGTTTTTACCTCAACCGCGCATAAAGGGCCTGAATCTGTGTACAATCTTGTGTCACCCACCTGTGTCTCGTTAGATCAAGCCATGTTTCCCTACCTCTCTTGCTGTCAGATTCTACTCCACGACAACCTCCTCCCTCCAGCGGTAGCCCAACACACTCCCCAGTTCCTGGCTTCCACTTTATGTTGGGGTTTTGTGGGCATGTCGTGGCCGTGCGGGCGCAACTGATGGTGAGAACGGCTGACAATTTCTAGTCTACGCGTTTAATGTGATGATTCACATGGGCTGGGAGGCAATACTAGTAGTAATAAATTCATATTTATAAAAACAAATCTAATTTGCATTCTTGTGCACGCCCTCCCTCAATGCGGCTGATGTCGCTTGAACTACGTCGGTATTTCCCCAAAGAGGAAGGGATGATGCAACACAGCTACGGTAGGTATTTCCCTCAGTTATGAAACCAAGGTATCAATCCAGTAGGAGAACCAAGCAACACTATGTAAACAGTACCTGCACACAAAGAAAAAAATACGTCCAACCCGACGCGTAAGAGGGGTTGTCAATCCCTCCACGGTAAAAAGATAGATAAATTTGTGGTAGATTGGATAAATAGCTCTCGGTAAAACGCGAAATAAAATAAGTAACAAAAAAGTGCAGCAAGGTATTTTTGGGTTTTTGGAATAATAGATCTGAAAATAAAAGCGAATAAAAATAGATCTCAAAGCAAACATGATAAAGAATAGACCCAGGGGCCGTAGATTTCACTAGTGGCTTCTGTCAAGAAAATAGCACACCGTGGGTAATCAAATTACTATTGGGCAATTGATAGAAGATCGAATAATTATGACGATATCCAAGGCAATGATCAATATATAGGCATCACGTCCAAGATTAGTAGACCGACTACTGCCTGCATCTACCACTATTATTCCACACATCGACCGCAATCCAGCATGCATCTAGTGTATTAAGTTCATGGAGAAACGGAGTAATGCAATAAGAACGATGACATGATGTAGATGAGATCTATTCATGTAGGAATAGACCCCATCTTGTTATCCTTAATAGCAACGATACATGCGTGTCTTGCTGCCCCTTCTGTCACTGGGAAAGAACACCGCACGATCGAACCCATCACAAAGCACCTCTTCCCATGGCAAGAAAAATCGATCTAGTTGGCCTAACTAAACCAAAGACTCGAAGAAGAAATATGAGGCTATAAATAATCATGCATATAAGATTTCAAAAGAAGACTCAAATAATATTCATGGATACAGATCTGATCATAAACTCAAAGTTCATCAGATCCCAACAAACACACCGCAAAAAAGAGTTACATCAAATAGATCTCCAAGAGACCATTGTATTGAGAATCAAAAGAGAGAGAGGAAGCTATCTAGCTACTGCCTACGGACCCGTAGGTCTATGATGAACTACTCACGCATCATCGGAGAGGCACCAATGAGGATGATGAACCCCTCCGTGATGGTGTCTAGATTGGATCTCGTGGTTATGGAACTTGCGGTGGCTGGAATTGTTTTTCGTCGACTCCCCTAGGGTTTTTGGAATATTTGGGTATTTATAAGGTGAAGAGGCGGTGCGGGAGGCCACCGAGGTGGGCACAACCTACCTGGGCGCGCTTGGGCTCCTGGGCGCGCCCTGGTGGGTTGTGCTTCCCTTGGAGCCCCCCTCTGGTACTTCTTTGGCCCATCAGGTGTCTTCTGGTCCAGAAAAATTCTCCAAAAAGTTTCACTGCGTTTGGACTCCGTTTGGTACTGATATTCTGTGAAGTAAAAAACAAGAAAAAACAGCAACTGGCACTGGGCACTATGTCAATAGGTTAGTCCCAAAACATGATATAAAGTTGCTATAAAATGGTTGTAAAACATCCAAGAATGATAATATAACAACATGGAACAAGCAAAAAATTATAGATACGTTGGAGACGTATCAGCATCCCCAAGCTTAATTCCTACTCGTCCTCGAGTAGGTGAATGATAAAAACAGAATTTTTGATGTGGAATGATGCCTAACATGTTCATCACATATTCTTTTCTTTTGTAGCATGGACATTTGGACTTTTATATGGTTCAAAGCAATAGTCTAGTTTTGACATGAAGATTTCAATACTCAATCATATCAACAAGCAACCATGTCTTTCAAAATATCAACACTAAAGAAAGTTATCCCTAGCCCATAATGCTCAATCATTGATCCATTCATGAAACACACTTGCATATTAGCTACATCCAATGCTCAAGTACGATCACAGTGCCCCTTAGTTGGTGATTTATAAGAGAAGATGGAGACTCAGATAAAAATAAAAATTGCATAAAGTAAATAGATAGGACCTTCACAGAGGGAAGTAGGGATTTGTAGAGGTGCCAGAGCTCAAAGCTTAAATTGAGAGATAATTTTTTTTGAGAGGCATACTTTTCCCGTCAACGAAAACGACCGAGTAATTCCCAACACTTTCCATGCTAGATATATCATAGGCGGTTCCCAAACAGAAAATAAAGTTTATTCCTTTTTCCACCATTCTTTCACATTCCACGGCTATTCGTATCAACGGGTACCTTCCATACAAGCATTTTCCAAGAAATTTATTATTTGACAACATAAAGTAAATTTCTTTTTTATTTCAGGACTGGGCATCCTTAATACCACCGCACTCTCGTGCAATGACAAGTGAATAAACACTCATCTTGAGAATAACACATCTAGCATGGAAAATATTGGCACCCCCTGCCGCTTCATGAGCGGTATGGGCACACGAAAAAGAAATTTATTTTGAATATTAGGGATGGCACATACAAATTTGCTTAGAACGGCATGGAAATACCGCATATAGGTAGGTATGGTGTACTCATATGGCAAAACTGGGTTTAAGGATTTTGGATGCACAAGTAGTATTTCTACTTAGTACAAGTGGAGGCTAGCAAAAAGATTGAGAAGCAACCAACCAAGAAACGAAAAATCACATAAGCGAGCATTAAGCATAACTAACACCGAATAATGCACCACAAGTAGGATGTAGTTTCATTGCACAACTATTGACTTTCATGCTTGCATAGGGAACCACAAACCTCAACACCAATATTCTTACTAAAGCATAATTACTCACCAACATGACTCACATATCACTATCATCATATCTCAAAACTATTACAAAGAATCAAGTTTATTTTGTCCAATGATCTTCATGAAAGTTTTTATTATATCCCTCTTAAATATCTATCACTTTGGGACTAGTTTCATATATTGCAATTGCTTTTGACAAGCTCAAACAAATTTAAGTGAAGAAAATGAGCATAAAAAAATTCCATCTCTCAAAATAATATAAGTGAAGCATGAGAGGATTTCTTCAAAAATATTAAAGCACACTGTGCTCAAAAAGATATAAGTGAAGCACTAGAGCAATTCCATAGCTCAAAAAATTTATGTGAAGCATATAGAGCAATTCTAACAAATCATAGCATAATTTTGGCTCTCTCAAATAGGTGTGTCCAGCAAGGATACTTGTGACAAACTAAAAAGCAAAACAAACAAAGACACATATAATACAAGTCGCTCCAAGCAAAACTCATGATATGTGATGAATAAAAATATAGCTTCAAGTAAAATACCAATGGTCGTTAGAAGAAAAAGGGGATGCCTTCCGGGGCATCCCCAAGCTTAGTTGCTTGGTTCTCCATGAATATTAACTTGGGGTGCCATGGGGCATCCCCAAGCTTAGGCTCTTTTCACTCCTTATTCCTTCATCCATCGCGATCTCACCCAAAACTTGAAAACTTCAATCACACAAAACTGAACAAAACCTTCATGAGATCCGTTAGTATAAGAAAACCAATCTTTACTTTAAGTACTGTAGAAAACCATTCAAATTTTGTTATTGCATTATATCTACTGTATTCTAACTTTACCATGGCTTATACCCCCCGATACAATTCATAGATGTGATGCCCCCGGCTCAATCGTGCACTAATCATACACGCAAATGCACACGATCAAGCCTAAGGACTCACGGGAAGATATCACAACACAACTCTAAAACATAAATAAAGTCATACAAGCTTTATATTACAAGCCAGGGGCTTCGAGGGCTCGAATACATAAGCTCGCATACAAGCGTCAGCGGAAGCATCAGATATCTGAGAACAGATACTAAAAGAGAAACAGAAAGGCCTTTAGAAAAGGCGGGGCAAAATAAAACACTATGATCGAAAGGCGCAGGCCTCCTGCCTGGGACCCTCCGATCCTACTCCTGGTCGTCGGCCAGCTCGTAGTAGTATCCATCCTTGGGGTAGTAGTAGCGATCATCGGCGGGGGCAGCTGTCTCAGGGGCTCCGTCATCTGGTTGCACCAAAAGGATATGGGGGAAAAAGAAAGCAAAGCAACCGTGAGTACTCATCTGAAGTACTCAGCAAGCAAGGATCTATACTACATATGCAACATTATCAAATGGAGGATGTATATGTGGACTGGGCTGCAGAAATGCCAGAATAGAGGGAAGGCCTAGTCCTATCGAAGACTAGCATCTTCAGCAGTCTTGCAGCATTAGAAGAGTGTAGATTAGTACCATATAAAATAGTAGTATCATTAAGTCTCAACCTCACCCAGAGATCCTTTCTCGACTCCCTGCGAGAAAGCAATCCCAGAGCCATACAGTCATCAACCTCGTCCTGAGATCCCTTCTCAACTCCCTGCGAGAAGCAATCCCAGAGCCACATATCCAGGTATCATCTCACGGTCTAGTTGTGTCGATCGGGATACAACTCCGAGTGTCCTTTACCGTAGGACCGGTTATCGATAGATGTGTTCTTCCCTGCAGGGGTGCACCAACTTACCCAACACGCTCGATTAACTCCGGCCGGACACACTTTCCTGGGTCATGCCCGGCCTCGGCCAAACGATACACCGCAACCCTACCTACAGCTCAGCAAAGAGGTCCCCGTCGGTCTATATCCTAAGCGCTTAGGGGTCTTGGGCCATCGCCCTGTGCACTCCGGGTCGGTGTGTGCAGGGTCGGGACGAGCACCACCTCAGTCCTGGATGGTACTGGCCCGGCCCGGCCACGAGGCTGAACTGGACGTCTGACAGAGCTTTCGGCTGATGCTACGATGTAGAGTGCCCATAACTCTTCCCACGTGATGGTTAGTGCTATCAGGCCAGAGGCCTGCTCGGATCAAATATCCAAATCGTTAGCGGACTAGGGGCTTGCGGTAACGAGCAGAGACTCACGATCGATGTGACCCCGTCGCCCCGTCTCGAGGACTTGCTGCAAGGGCTAAGAATGCCCGGCCGCGCCTCGTATTCATATCTCGGGCAACCTCCAGGTCAACTCGTCTCCACAACACTCGCCACTTAGGCTCACGCGGGTACCCCTCAGGGTCGACCCGCCTTTCCAAGTAACAGTGTAAGGTCCAAGTATCCGTGTGTCCATAACATCAGGGGAATCCGAGGTATCACCCTCGATGGGTTCACACTTGATGTGTTGCACGACAGGGTCGTATCGGAAGTGGAGAAGGAGGAATCACCCTCGATGACCACGACCAAATAGCTACTCTACAGAGTTAACATCAGAAGTGCTACAAGAGGTTTCACCCTCGGCACTCGATAGTAACGTTGTTGTGTCGTTACAACTAAGGGGGTGATGTGCGGTGCCGGGGCCTGGTCTTCGATCCCGTTGATCGGGTCTTCTGATAATCCAGCGGGGCAGCCGGGATAAGTGGGGTCACTGATAGGTCTCTACCCAGCCTATACTAAGCAGTTTAGGATAAGCAGGTAAGGTATCAATAGCAGGTTACAATAAATAGGCTATGCATCAGAATAGGTAAAGCAGTAGCAGTAGCAAATCTAATGCAAGCATGAGAGAGAAAGAATAGGCGATATTGGTATGCTCAAGGGGGGGTGCTTGCCTGGTTGCTCTGGCAAGAAGGAGGGGTCGTCAACAGTGGCGTCGGGCTCCGGAGCTGCGTCGGCACCGGGAACTGCGTCGGGGTCTAACGAGAGAGAAGAGGGGGAGACATCCGAGAAAGTATCCCCGGTGTTTGGCATTTTCGGACAGACGAACCAGAGGGGATTGTTGCATGTTCGCTATGCTTGGGATGTGTGGCGGACGAGCGGACTACGTATTCGAAATCGTCTCGCCGTTCTGAGAACCTTTCATGTAGAAAGTTTTTCCAACCGAGCTACGGTTTATTTTATATGATTTTTCAAAGTTTTATCTATTTTCTGGAATTTAATTAATTATTTAACTCAACATTATCCAAAATAGTAATTGATGATGTCATCATCATGTCAGGGGGATGTCAGCAGTCAACCAGTCAGTTGACCTAGTCAAAATGACGTGTGGGTCCCGGTTGTCATAGACTACTAACTAATTAACAATTAGTTATTTAGTTAGCAGACTAATTAATTTTAATTAGTCATCTAAATAGAATTAATTAAGTTAATTAATTGATTAATTAATTAGTTTTTTATCTTTTCTTTTACAGGGCGCTGGGCCCCTCTGGTCAGTGGCCCAGAGGCCAAATCAGGGCGGTCGACGAGCGGCGGATGCGGGCGCTGGGCGCCAGCCCGCTTGGGCACACGCCCAGGGGCGCGGCAGCAGCCACAACAGAGGCGGGCGGCGCTGGCCGGTGGGCAGGGGCCAGCGAGGACGGCCGGCGGCGCGGGGCAAACAGCGGACGGGCGCGGCCGGTGATGAGCGCGCATGTGGCGCGGTGCGTGGGGCGGAGCGGCCGGCGACGGTGCAGCGTGTGCGGGCGCGGGCGGCACGGCCACGGCAGGCCAAGGCGCGGCGACCGCGGGACGGCACGGCATGGACGGCATGGGGATGCACGGGAGCGCGGGCCGGGCGGCATCGGCAACGAGGAGCGGCGGCCATGTTCGGGGGCAGTCAGAGGGGAAGAGGAGGAGGGGGGCCTCACGTGCGATGGAGAGGCGAGGGCGGTGTGGCTCGAAGGCGTCGTTGGGGAGGAGGTCGAGGACGGGGAGGCGGCGCCGGCGGCGATGCGGACGGGACAGCGCTGGCGAGGCAACGCGGCAACGGTGTCTGGTCCGGCGACGAGGCGAGTTAGCGGCCTCAGGCGGACATCGCGTGAGGATGAGGAGGGGCGAGGAGGAGCCCGGGAGGCGAGCGACGGGGACGGGCGCCCTGGGCGCGGGCAGGCACCGAGCAGCGCCGCGCGGGCGTCCAGATCGAGTGGGGAGGAGGAGAAACGTGCGAGAGTGAGGGGATCGGGGAATGTGGGGTCGTGGGGTTAGGGTTTGGCCACGGGGGGGTTAGTAGGCAGGTGGGGTTGGGCCGGCCTGGTGGGGTGGCCGACTGGGCCGGCTGGGTCGAGGCCCAGTGGGGAAGCGGGGGGGTTTCTTTCTTCTTTTGCTTTTATGTTTTATTTACTTTTTCTTATTTTTGTTTGCATTTATTTTAAGCCATCAATGGCTTTGCCAAAAATGTGCCACTGGTCAAAACAATTTCAAGGGAATATTGTGCACTGCTACGAAAAGTTTGAACCTCCTTTGAATTCATTTGATTTATGGTTGGAATTTAAAAGTGATGGAAGGGTGTTGTTGGGTCATTCAAAATAGCTAGGAGCATTTTTGGAGTCTCAATTAATGTTGGTTTTATTTTTAGAATAGCTTTGGGATTATTTACAATTTTATGCACTATTTTGATTAATTATCTGAGGAAGTAATTATTTGAATTCCAAATGAAATTTGTATTTGATGTTGGATTATTACTTAACTATTTTTCTTAGGGCATAATAATGATGACTTGGCAGGATTAAGAGGTGATCACTGTAGTGTGATGCTGGGGATGTTACAAATCTCCTCCACTACAAGAAATCTCGTCCCGATATTTAAGTGGGGAAGAAAAGGGTAACTTGGGGAGAACTGAGCCTTATAGGGTCGACTATCTGGTGGACAATTTAGGGAATGTGGCAGAGGTATCTCTCGAGTTGGAACTTAGGAAAACAGCGAGAGCAAAGTATGAAGGTAAAATAAGAAGTTTCAAGCGAATGGACATCTGATCGATACTTGAACGTAGTGTGAAAGGGGTTCAAAACATCGAGAATAGATCATCTCTCGGAGGGTGGCTCGTGATAACACACAAAGCCAAAAGCAAAGGATACTTCGGAATCAAGGATATATAGGAGAGTCAGGTTCTGATCCTGTGGAACTGCGGCTTATTTGCCCACCATGTGGTTCAAAAGTAGGAAGGACGCTGACGTATTGCACGGTCACGATAGCAAGGCATGTCAGAGGATAGTCTGTCAGTTATGTTGACGACAACATCGGTACCAAGGGCGAGGGACAAAGAGAACCATTTTCCTGCTCGTTGAACGAGGCGGACCGATAGGCAAAGTTCTCGTCCATCGGTGGTTACCGAAATGTCATTAACAATAGTAACGGGGTCCCACTGACAAGGTTGTACATCGAGGTGTTTTCATAAGCAGGGAATTATTTCTGCTTGTATCATATAGATTACAAGAAAGGTTAAATGAAACAACGGAAAGGAAAATGTGTTTATACACAAGAACTAGGAGTATATCTTTTCGAACGAAAGGCGGAGAACGATATACATGATGGGACAGCAAGTTCAATTGCATTTAGTAGAAGGGGCGAGGGAAAATTCATGATGTTTACCCGAACAACGGTGTTTGGATAATTGATCAAGGAACAGTTAGCATTGCGCTTCCAATGTTCTTGTTGATACTCAGAATACCACAATCATGCTTCGAGGTAGCAATTTTATGGTATTTCAGGTAAAGGGTTGGATCTGAGGAGCACAAGGGATACGAAGGATCAATTCATAGATACCAGATGGACTTGTACCAAGGAAATAATTATTTTTACGAGCAGCTTCCATGATAAGTTCTACATCGGGTCCATGGGCATGAACACAAAGGTTCAAGGTCGACTCCCACTTCTTCAATGCATAACCTTTCATTCACTGCTCTTTTTCGAAGAAAGTGTAGTGCTGAAGATTTATCTGGTGAAGCACCAGAAGAGTATGACTCGCATAACTTTCGAGTTCACACGGATTAGGGAAAGCATAGGTTCAACCCATTGGAGCATCTTAGGAACGTATACCACGAACTTCAGAAGTAAATAACTCAAGCTCGAGAGTAGAGCAAGGTTGGTAAAGCAGGGAATACAATTTACCAAAGGCAATAAGTATCAGGGGAAAACTCACAAGATTTTGGATGTTAAGGACACTGTCGGATGATAACATCTGACGGTCCATAACGGAGTTGACGTGAGCATAGGCACACAACCAGAAGAAGAATCAATGCAAAGGCATTAATTCAAATCTCAAATGCAAAGGAGTTATGATTTCCAAAGCAAGGGATCAGAAGCAATCGCATCTGATTAAGGATGGTTAATTGAATAGACTTAGGGGTACAAGCGACGGCAAATAGATTGGTCGAGAATCCAGCTCATGTTCGGGACGACGTTTGAGCCAGAAAGAAAATTTCTAAGGATTAAGTGATGATTATGAGTATTCGCACACACATTGAATCCATAGGAACGGAATGACAGTCACAAAGTATTTTAGTAAATATTGCTAGACATGTGGAATTAACCATAGTGCAAGCAGGCAAGGAAAATCAAGAGCAATAGGCTGCAGAGGATTTTCGGGAGATCAGATAGCAATTCAATGTGTTCTGGAAAGCACTTGTATAACTGGGGATGAACGGATCCCCGGTAATGCGAGGAAATATTCGTAGGGTATTCAAGCGGAAAGGAACTGCAAGGCAGTAGGTTCAGAGATTTCCCGAAATGTCGGATAGTATTTCGATATGTCGGATGGAATCCAGGAGTAACTGAAATGAATATAAGAACGACGAGTGTAAGTAGTTATCCATCAAAGTTTATTGGTGGTCAGGAACTGCACAGCAGTGGGCATAGGGTCTCGGGATTCATCGTGGTGTATCTCCAGAGTCTTCTGATGGGGCAGACGATCATCTGTAGTGAAGGGGCTCTCCGGGAAGAAGAGGTTACGAGAACCTAATGCCAGAGTTAGTAAAATTTTAACCCGAATAGAAGAGAAATCAGAGTCCCAGAGTATAGACGAGGAATAAAAGATCCTAATACCACCCAATGGCGATGTGGGCCCGTAAGCCACACAGCCAAGTTAGTAATTAGTTTTTCAATGTCTAGACTCAACTTCGGCCAAGGAGTTGGAAAGAGGGGTTCCTACAGGCAGTCAGCTCTGATACCAACTTGTGACGCCCCCGGCTCAATCATGCACTAAATATACATGCAAATGCACACGATCAAGCCTAAGGACTCACGGGAAGATATCACAACACAACTCTAAAACATAAATAAAGTCATACAAGCTTTATATTACAAGCCAGGGGCCTCGAGGGCTCGAATACATAAGCTCGCATACAAGCGTCAGTGGAAGCATCAGATATTAAAAGAGAAACAGAAAGGCCTTTAGAAAAGGCGGGGCAAAATAAAACACTATGATCGAAAGGCGCAGGCCTCCTGCCTGGGACCCTCCGATCCTACTCCTGGTCATCGGCCAGCTCGTAGTAGTATCCATCCTCGGGGTAGTAGTAGCGATTGTCGGCGGGGGCAGCTGTCTCAGGGGCTCCGTCATCTGGTTGCACCAAAATGATATGGGGGAAAAAGAAAGCAAAGCAACTGTGAGTACTCATCCGAAGTACTCAGCAAGCAAGGATCTACACTACATATGCAACATTATCAAAGGGAGGCTGTATATGTGGACTAGGCTGCAGAAATGCCAGAATAGAGGGAAGGCCTAGTCCTATCGAAGACTAGCATCTTCAGCGGTCTTGCAGCATTAGAAGAATGTAGATTAGTACCGTATAAAATAGTAGTATCATTAAGTCTCAACCTCACCCAGAGATCCTTTCTCGACTCCCTGCGAGAAAGCAATCCCAGAGCCATACAGTCATCAACCTCGTCCTGAGATCCCTTCTCAATTCCCTGCGAGAAGCAATCCCAGAGCCACATATCCAGGTATCATCTCACGGTCTAGTTGTGTCGATCGGGATACAACTCCGAGTGTCCTTTACCGTAGGACCGGCTATCGATAGATGTGTTCTTCCCTGCAGGGGTGCACCAACTTACCCAACACACTCGATTAACTCCGGCCGGACACACTTTCCTGGGTCATGCCCGGCCTCGGCCAAACGATACACCGCAACCCTACCTATAGCTCAGCAGAGAGGTCCCCGTCGGTCTATATCCTAAGCGCTCAGGGGTCTTGGGCCATCGCCCTATGCACTCCGTGTCGGTGTGTGTAGGGTCGGGACGAGCACCACCTCAGTCCTGGATGGTACTGGCCCGGCCCGGCCACGAGGCTGAACTGGACGTCTGACAGAGCTTTCGGCTGATGCTATGATGCAGAGTGCCCATAACTCTTCCCACGTGATGGTTAGTGCTATCAGGCCAAAGGCCTGCTCGGATCAAATATCCAAATCGTTAGCGGACTAGGGGCTTGCGGTAACGAGCAGAGACTCACGATCAATGTGACCCCGTCGCCCCGTCTCGAGGACTTGCTACAAGGGCTAAGAATGCCCGGCTGCGCCTCGTATTCATATCTCGGGCAACCTCCAGGTCAACCCGTCTCCACAACACTCGCCACTTAGGCTCACGCGGGTACCCCTCAGGGTCGACCCGCCTTTCCAAGTAACAGTGTAAGGTCCAAGTATCCGTGTGTCCATAACATCAGGGGAATCCGAGGTATCACCCTCGTTGGATTCCTACTTGATGTAACTGTCAAGGTGAACGTAGGACGAATCACCCTCGATGGGTTCACACTTGATGTGTTGCACGACAGGGTCGTATCGGAAGTGGAGAAGGAGGAATCACCCTCGATGACCACGACCAAATAGCTACTCTACAGAGTTAACATCAGAAGTGCTACAAGAGGTTTCACCCTCGGCACTCGATAGTAACGTTGTTGTGTCGTTACAACTAAGGGGGTGATGTGCGGTGCCGGGGCCTGGTCTTCGATCCCGTTGATCGGGTCTTCTGCTAATCCAGCGGGGCAGCCGGGATAAGTGGGGTCACTGATAGGTCTCTACCCAGCCTATACTAAGCAGTTTAGGATAAGCAGGTAAGGTATCAATAGCAGGTTACAATAAACAGGCTATGCATCAGAATAGGTAAAGCAGTAGCAGCATCAAATATAATGCAAGCATGAGAGAGAAAGAATAGGCGATATCGGTATGCTTAAGGGGGGGTGCTTGCCTAGTTGCTCTGGCAAGAAGGAGGGGTCATCAACAGTGGCGTCGGGCTCCGGAGCTGCGTCGGTACCGGGAACTGCGTCGGGGTCTAACGAGAGAGAAGAGGGGGAGGAAACAGTATAAATACACAGCAAACATGAGCAACACAAAATATAACAAGGCAATACGCGGTGCCAGGGGTGATCTAACGCAGGGATAGGTGATACCGGCAAAGGGGGAAAACATCCGGAAAGTATCCCTGGTGTTTGGCATTTTCGGACAGACGAACCGGAGGGGATTGTTGCATGTTCGCTATGCTTGGTATGTGTGGCGGACGAACGTACTACGTATTCGGAATCGTCTCGCCGTTCTGAGCAACTTTCATGTAGAAAGTTTTTCCAACCGAGCTACGGTTTATTTTATATGATTTTTCAAAGTTTTATTCATTTTCTGGAATTTAATTAATTATTTAACTCAACATTATCCAAAATAGTAATTGATGAAGTCATCATCATGTCAGGGGGATGTCAGCAGTCAACCAGTCAGTTGACCTAGTCAAAATGACGTGTGGGTCCCGGTTGTCATAGACTACTAATTAATTAACAATTAGTTATTTAGTTAGCAGGCTAATTAAGTTTAATTAGTCATCTAAACAGAATTAATTAAGTTAATTAATTGATTAATTAATTAGTTTTTTATCTTTTCTTTTACAGGGCGCTGGGCCCCTCTGGTCAGTGGCCCAGAGGCCAAATCGGGGCGGTCGATGGGTGGCGGATGCGGGCGCTGGGAGCCAACCCGCTTGGGCACACGCCCAGGGGCGCGGTAGCGGCCACAACAGAGGCGGGCGGCGCTGGCCGGCGGGCAGGGGCCGGCGAGGACGGCCGTCGGCGCGGGGCAAACGGCGTACGGGCGCG
This sequence comes from Thinopyrum elongatum, assembly GCA_011799875.1. Lineage (NCBI taxonomy): Eukaryota > Viridiplantae > Streptophyta > Magnoliopsida > Poales > Poaceae > Thinopyrum > Thinopyrum elongatum. The sequence continues at coordinate 385,303,623 of CM022300.1, forward strand.
GCCGGTGTTGAGCGCGCATGTGTCGTGGTGCATGGGGCGGAGCGGCCGGCGGCTGTGCAGCGTGTGCGGGCGCGGGCGGCGCAGCCACGGCGGGCCAAGGCGCGGCGACCGCGGGACGGCGCGGCATGGACAACATGGGGATGCACGGGAGCGCGGGCCGGGCGGCATCGGCAACGAGGAGCGGCGGCCATGTTCGGGGCCGGTCGGAGGGAAAAAGGAGGAGGGGGGCCTCACGTGCGATGGAGAGGCGAGGGGCGGCGTGGCTCGAAGGCGCCGTTGGGGAGGAGGTCGAGGACGGGGAGGCGGCGCCGGTGGCGATGCGGACGAGACAGCGCCGGTGAGGCGACGCGGCGACGGCGTCGGGTCCGACGACGAGGCGAGTTCGCGGCCTCAGGCGGACGTCGCGTGAGGATGAGGAGGGGCGAGGAGGAGCCCGGGAGGCGAGCGAAGGGGACGGGCGCCCTGGGCGCGGGCAGGCGCCGAGCAGCGCCACGCGGGCGTCCAGATCGAGCGGGGAGGAGGAGAAACGTGCGAGAGAGAGGGGGTCGGGGAATGTGGGGTCGTGGGTGTTAGGGTTTGGCCACGGAGGGGGGGGGGGGGGGTTTAGTATGCAGGTTGGGTGGGCCCAGCCTGGTGGGGTGGCCGACTGGGCCGGCTGGGTCGAGGCCCAGTGGGGAAACGGGGGGGTTTCTTTCTTCTTTTACTTATGTTTTATTTACTTTTTCTTATTTTTGTTTGCATTTATTTTAAACCATCAATGGCTTTGCCAAAAATGTGCCACTGGTCAAAACAATTTCAAGGGAATATTGTGCACTGCTACAAAAAGTTCGAACCTCCTTTGAATTCATTTGATTTATGGTTGGAATTTAAAAGTGATGGAAGGGTGTTGTTGGGTCATTCAAAATAGCTAGGAGCATTTTTGGAGTCTCAATTAATGTTGGTTTTATTTTTAGAATAGCTTTGGGATTATTTACAATTTTATGCACTATTTTGATTAATTATCTGAAGAAGTAATTATTTGAATTCCAAATGAAATTTGTATTTGATGTTGGCTATTTTTCTTAGGGCATAATAATGATGACTTGGCAGGATTAAGAGGTGATCACTGTAGTGTGACGCTGGGGATGTTACAATAGATTCATCAGAATAAGCACACAACGCAAAGAAAACAAAATCTGTCAAAACAGAATAGTCTGTAAAGATGTGAATTGTTCTCATACTTCTGTAAATCCAAAAATTCTGAAAAATTTGGAAAACATAGGAAATTTGTATATCAATCTTGTGTAAAAAATTCAGAATGTTTTGTCGCTTCTGTGAATTTTTAATATTCTGTTACCAGACGCAAAAGTTTCTGTTTTTTAACAGGATCAAATCAACTATCACCAAAGCTATCCCAAAGGCTTTACTTGGCACAAAAACTAATTAAAACATAAAAAACACAATCATAATAGAGGCATAATTGTGCAAACACTCAAGAACAGAAAGAAAAAGGCAAAAATAAATTTTATTCATTGGGTTGCCTCCCAACAAGCGCTATCGTTTTATGCCCCTAGCTAGGCATAATGCATAGATTCAAGTATTGTCATCTTTAGTTTCCAATTCCTCAATCACACAACCAATATTCTTCAAAGATTTAGCATATAGATTTTCAATAACAATACTCCTAGGAATGAGATTGAAAATTTCATTCTTGCTAGTAGGGTTTCTCACAACTTCAATAAAGTCGGGGTGAATACTAATCATCTTAAAATCCTCTTTGTTATTATTAGAAGTTGCACCCTTGTTCTTAGTGATATGAGTAATCTTGCTAATTTTAATGGGAGCTTTTTCAATAGTTTTAGCGGAAGCAAAAGCCGAGCTTAAATTACTAAAAATTTCTTCCAACTTATCAATCCGAGAAGGACTTTCTTCAATTCTTTCGTGAATTACGGTTCCTTTTTCCTTTAGCAACTTAAAAACCTCTCCCACTTTTGACCCAATTTTACTAGCAAGATTATGCATTTTTTATCCAAGTTTTCAATATGTTCTTTGGCAAGCATTTTCTTTTCAATAGCATCAAGCCATTGCATAACATGCCTAAGTCTTAAAGCAATTTCATTAATAGTGAGAGGTGGTGAACCCACTAGATTTCCCATAGCATTAAAGCATCCAAAGATGGACACATCAAGAAATTCCCACCGGTAATCGTATCAAGGACGAATCTATACCAGGTGGTAATGCCCACATAAAAACTGCGAAGAAGAACAATGGTAGATTGCTTATGATTAGATCTATTATGAGCATCGCAAATTCTATACCAAGCATCTTTTAGATTCTCCCCTCCTTTTTGTTTAAAATTAATAGCTTAATTCTCGGGGGTACATGTAATAGAGGAGGAACTAGCCATAATGATAAAGTAGGCAAACAAGATCACACACAAAAAGATAGATCTAACGAGTAAAAAAGCGAACGAAAAAGAGGGCGAATAAAACGGCAAATTTTTGTGAAGTGGGGGAGATGAAAACGAGAGGCAAATGGCAAATAATGTAAATTGCAAGGAGATGAGATTTGTGATTAGGAACCTGATAGATGTTGATGATGTCTCCCCAGCAACGGCGCCAGAAATTCCTTTTGATGTCGCTTGAACTACATCGGTATTTCCCCAAAGAGGAAGGGATGATGCAGCACAGCTACGGTAGGTATTTCCCTCAGTTATGAAACCAAGGTATCAATACAGTAGGAGAACCAAGCAATACTATGTAAACAGTACATGCACACAAAGAAAAAAATACTTCCAACCCGACGCGTAAGAGGGGTTGTCAATCCCTCACGGTAAAAAGATAGATAAATTTGTGGTAGATTGGATAAATAGCTCTCGGTAAAACGTGAAATAAAATAAGTAACAAAAAAGTGCAGCAAGGTATTTTTGGGTTTTTGGAATAATAGATCCGAAAATAAAAGCGAATAAAAATAGATCTCAAAGCAAATATGATAAAGAATAGACCCGGGGGCCATAGATTTCACTAGTGGCTTCTGTCAAGAAAATAGCACACGGTGGGTAAACAAATTACTATTGGGCAATTGATAGAAGATCGAATAATTATGACGATATCCAAGGCAATGATCAATATATAGGCATCACGTCCAAGATTAGTAGACCGACTCCTGCCTGCATCTACTACTATTACTCCACACATCGACCGCTATCCAGCATGCATCTAGTGTATTAAGTTCATGGAGAAACAGAGTAATGCAATAAGAACGATGACATGATGTAGACGAGATCTATTCATGTAGGAATAGCCCCCATCTTGTTATCCTTAATAGCAACGATACATGCGTGTCTTGCTGCCCCTTCTGTCACTGGGAAAGAACACCGCACAGTCGAACCCATCACAAAGCACTTCTTCCCATGGCAAGAAAAATCAATCTAGTTGGCCTAACTAAACCAAAGATTCGAAGAAGAAATATGAAGCTATAAATAATCATGCATATAAGAGATCAAAAGAAGATTCAAATAATATTTATGGATATAGATCTGATCATAAACTCAAAGTTCATCGGATCCCAACAAACACACCGCAAAAAAGAGTTACATCAAATAGATCTCCAAGAGACCATTGTATTGAGAATCAAAAGAGAGAGAGGAAGCCATCTAGCGACTGCCTACGGACCAGTAGGTCTATGATGAACTACTCACGCATCATCGGATAGGCACCAATGAGGATGATGAACCCCTCCGTGATGGTGTCAAGATTGGATCTCGTGGTTCTAAAACTTGCGGCGGCTGGAATTGTTTTTCGTTGACTCCCCTAGTTTTTTTTGAATATTTGGGTATTTATAGGGCGAAGAGGCGGTGCGGGAGGCCACCGAGGTGGGCACAACCCACCTGGGCGCGCCCTTGTGGATTGTGCTCCCCTCGGAGCCCCCCTTTGGTACTTCTTTGGCCCATCAGGTGTCTTTTGGTCCAGAAAAATACTCCAAAAAGTTTCGCTGTGTTTGGACTCCGTTTGGTACTGATATTCTGCGAAGTAAGAAACAAGCAAAAAAACAGCAACTAGTACTGGGCAATATGTCAATAGGTTAGTCCCAAAAAATGATATAAAGCTGCTATAAAATGATTGTAAAACATCCAAGAATGATAATATAACATCATGTAACAGGCAAAAATTATAGATACGTTGGAGACGTATCAGCGCCATCAATCGAATTTTGCCCATATAGAGAGAGCACATGTATGCATACAACAATCTTACACATCGTTTTGACATCATTACATTTGAATATTTAAAATGATTTATCTCACAACCCATTAATCAGAGTTGTGGTCTGTCTTCAACGACGGGTTTGCTCCAACGTGGGCTTCGAAACAAGATCTCATGTTTGTTGGGTAACGTAGTAATAATTTAAAAATTTCCTACATGTCACCAAGATCAATCTAGGAGATGCTAGCAACGAGAGAGAGGGAGTGCATCTTCATACCCTTGAAGATCGCTAAGCGGAAGCGTTACAAGAACGCGGTTGATGGAGTCGTACTCGCGGCGATTCAAATCGCGGAAGATCCGATCCAAACGCCGAACGGACGGCGCCTCCGCGTTCAACACACGTACAGCCCGGGGACGTCTCCTCCTTCTTGATCCAGCAAGGGGAAAGGAGAAGTTGAGGGAGAACTCCGGCAGCACGACGGCGTGGTGGTGGAGGAGCTCGTGGTTCTCCGACAGGGCTTCGCAAAGCACTACGGAGGAGGAGGAGGTGTTGGAGAGGGGGAAGGGCTGCTCCCGGGAAGGGGTATTGGTGTCTCCAGGCCCTCCCTCTCCCCACTATATTTAGGAGGCAAGGGGGAGGGCTGGGGGTGCAGCCTTGGCCGCTCCTCCAAGGAGGGGTGCGGCCAAGGAGGAGTTTCCTCCCTCCCCAAGGCACCTAGGGGGTGCCTTCCCCTTTTAGGACTCTTCCTCCTCCTCCCCTCTTGGCGCATGGGCCTCTTCAGGCTGGTGCCCCTGGCCCATATAGGCCAAGGCGCACACCCCTACAGCCCATGTGGGCCCCCAGGGTAGGTGGACCCCCCAGGTGGACCCCCGGACCCCTTTCGGCACTCCCGGTACAATACCGATAATACACAAAACCTTTCCGGCGACCAAAACAGGACTTCCCATATATAAATCTTCACCTCCGTACCATTCCGGAACTCCTCGTGATGTCCGGGATCTCATCCGGGACTCCGAACAACTTTCGGTTAACCACATACAATTCCCATTACAACTCTAGCGTCACCGAACCTTAAGTGTGTAGACCCTACGGGTTCAGGAACCATGCAGACATGACCGAGACATCTCTTCGGTCAATAACCAACAGCAGGATCTAGATACCCATGTTGGCTCCCACATGTTCCACGATGATCTCATTGGATGAACCACGATGTCGGGGATTCAATCAATCCCGTATACAATTCCCTTTGTCCATCGGTATGTTACTTGCCCGAGATTCGATCGTCGGTATCCCCATACCTCGTTCAATCTCGTTACCGGCAAGTCTCTTTACTCGTTCCATAACGCATGATCCCGTGGCTAACTCCTTAGTCACATTGAGCTCATTATGATGATGCATTACCGAGTGGGCCCAGAGATACCTCTCCGTCATACGGAGTGACAAATCCCAGTCTCGATTCGTGCCAACCCAACAGACACTTTCGGAGATACCTGTAGTGCACCTTTATAGTCACCCAGTTACGTTGTGACGTTTGATACACCCAAAGCATTCCTACGGTATCCGGGAGTTGCACAATCTCATGGTCTAAGGAAATGATACTTGACATTAGAAAAGCTATAGCAAACGAACTACACGATCTTGTGCTATGCTTAGGATTGGGTCTTGTCCATCACATCATTCTCCTAATGATGTGATCCCGTTATCAACGACATCCAATGTCCATGGTCAGGAAACCACAACAATCTATTGATCAGCAAGCTAGTCAACTAGAGGCTCACTAGGGACATGCTATGGTCTATGTATTCACACATGTATTATGGTTTCCGGTTAATACAATTATAGCATGAACAGCAGACAATTATCATGAACAAGGAAATATAATAATAACCATTTTATTATTGCCTCTAGGGCATATTTCCAACAGTCTCCCACTTGCACTAGAGTCAATAATCTAGTTACATTGTAATGAATTGAACACCCATAGAGTTCTGGTGCTGATCATGTTTTGCTCGTGGAAGAGGTTTAGTCAACGGATCTGCGACATTTAGATCCGTATGTACTTTACAAATATCTATATCTCCATCTTGAATATATTCACGAATGGAGTTGAAGCGGCGCTTGATGTGCTTGGTCTTCTTGTGAAACCTGGGCTCCTTGGCAATGGCAATAGCTCCAGTGTTGTCACAGAAGAGAGTCATCGGGCCCGACGCATTGGGAACCACTCCTAGGTCGGTGATAAACTCCTTCATCCAGACTCCTTCATTCGCTACTTCCGAAGCAGCTATGTACTCCGCTTCACATGTAGATCCCGCCACGACGCTTTGCTTGCAACTGCACCAGCTGACTGCCCCACCATTTAAAATATACACGTATCCGGTTTGTGACTTGGAGTCATCCAGATCTGTGTCAAAGCTAGCGTCGACGTAACCCTTTACGATGAGCTCTTCGGCACCTCCATAAACGAGAAACATATCCTTAGTCCTTTTCAGGTACTTAAGGATATTCTTGACCGCTGTCCAGTGTTCCATACCGGGATCACTTTGGTACCTCCCTACCAAACTTATGGCAAGGTTCACATCGGGTCTGGTACACAGCATGGCATACATAATAGAGCCTATGGCCGAGGCATAGGGGATGACACTCATCTTTTCTCTTTCTGCTGCCGAGGTCGGGCGTTGAGCTGTGCTCAATCTCACACCTTGCAATACAAGCAAGAACCCCTTCTTAGACTGATCCATATTGAACTTCTTCAATATCTTGTCAAGGTATGTGCTTTGTGAAAGACCAATGAGGCATCTCGATCTATCTCTATAGATCTTGATGCCCAATATGTAAGCAGCTTCTCCAAGGTCCTTCATTGAAAAACACTTATTCAAGTAGTCCTTTATGCTTTCCAAAAGTTCTATATCATTTCCCATCAATAGTATGTCATCCACATATAATATGAGAAATGCTACAGAGCTCCCACTCACTTTCTTGTAAATACAGGCTTCTCCATAAGTCTGTATAAACCCAAATGCTTTGATCATTTCATCAAAGCGAATGTTCCAACTCCGAGATGCTTGCACTAGCCCATAGATGGAGCGCTGGAGCTTGCATACTTTGTCAGCATTCTTAGGATCGACAAAACCCTCCGGCTGCATCATATACAATTCTTCCTTAAGGAAACCGTTAAGGAATGCCGTTTTGACGTCCATTTGCCAGATTTCATAATCATAGAATGCGGCAATTGCTAACATGATTCGGACGGACTTCAGCTTCGCTACGGGTGAGAAGGTCTCATCGTAGTCAACTCCTTGAACTTGTCGATAACCCTTAGCAACAAGCCTAGCCTTATAGACGGTCACATTACCATCCACGTCAGTCTTCTTCTTGAAGATCCACTTATTTTCTATGGCTCGCCGATCATCGGGCAAGTCCACCAAAGTCCATACTTTGTTCTCATACATGGATCCTATCTCGGATTTCATGGCTTCAAGCCATTTGTTGGAATCCGGGCCCGCCATCGCTTCTTCATAGTCCGAAGGTTCACCGTTGTCTAACAACATGACAGGGTTGCCGTACCACTCTGGTGCGGAACGTGTCCTCGTGGACCTACGAAGTTCAGTAGCAACTTGATCCAAAGTTTCATGATCATCATCATTAACTTCCTTTCTAGTCGGTGCAGGCACCACAGAAACATCTTCCTGAGCTGCGCTACTCTCCGGTTCAAAAGGGGGTACCTCATCAAGTTCTACTTTCCTCCCACTTACTTCTTTCGAGAGAAACTCTTTCTCCAGAAAGGATCCATTCTTGGCAACAAAGATCTTGCCTTCGGATCTGAGGTAGAAGGTATACCCAATAGTTTCCTTAGGGTATCCTATGAAGACGCATTTTTCCGATTTGGGTTCGAGCTTTTCAGGTTGAAGTTTCTTGACATAAGCATCACATCCCCAAACTTTCAGAAACGACAGCTTAGGTTTCTTCCCAAACCATAATTCATACGGTGTCGTCTCAACGGATTTAGATGGTTCCCTATTTAAAGTGAATGCGGCTGTCTCTAAAGCATAACCCCAAAATGATAGCGGTAGATCGGTAAGAGACATCATAGATCGCACCATATCCAATAGAGTGCGATTACGACGTTCGGACACACCATTTCGCTGAGGTGTTCCAGGCGGCGTGAGTTGTGAAACAATTTCACATTTCCTTAAGTGCGTGCCAAACTCGTGACTCAAATATTCTCCTCCACGATCTGATCGTAAGAACTTTATTTTCCTGTCACGTTGATTCTCTACCTCACTCTGAAATTCCTTGAACTTTTCAAAGGTCTCAGACTTGTGTTTCATTAAGTAGACATACCCATATCTACTTAAGTCATCAGTGAGGGTGAGAACATAACGATAGCCACCGCGAGCCTCAACGCTCATTGGACCGCATACATCAGTATGTATTATTTCCAACAAGTTGGTTGTTCGCTCCATTGTTCCGGAGAACGGAGTCTTGGTCATTTTGCCCATGAGGCATGGTTCGCACGTGTCAAATGATTCATAATCAAGAGACTCCAAAAGTCCATCTGCATGGAGTTTCTTCATGCGTTTGACACCAATATGACCAAGGCGGCAGTGCCACAAGTATGTGGGACTATCATTATCAACCTTACATCTTTTGGCATTCACACTATGAATATGTGTAACATCACGTTCGAGATTCAATAAAAATAAACCATTGACCAGCGGGGCATGACCATAAAACATATCTCTCATATAAATAGAACAACCATTATTCTCGGATTTAAATGAGTAGCCATCTCGCATTAAACGAGATCCAGATACAATGTTCATGCTCAAAGCTGGCACTAAATAACAATTATTGAGGTTTAAAAATAATCCCGAAGGTAGATGTAGAGGTAGCGTGCCGACGGCGATCACATCGACCTTGGAACCATTCCCGACGCGCATCGTCACCTCGTCCTTCGCCAGTCTCCGCTTATTCCGCAGCTCCTGTTTTGAGTTACAAATGTGAGCAACCGCACCGATATCAAATACCCAGGAGCTACTATGAGCGCTGGTAAGGTACACATCAATAACATGTATATCATATATACCTTTGGCATTGCCGGCCTTCTTATCCGCTAAGTACTTGGGGCAGTTCCGCTTCCAGTGACCATTTCCCTTGCAATAAAAGCACTCAGTCTCAGGCTTGGGTCCATTCTTTGGCTTCTTCCCATCAACTGACTTACTGGGCGCGGCAACTCCCTTGCCGTCCTTCTTGAAGTTCTTCTTACCCTTGCCTTTCTTGAAACTAGTGGTCTTATTCACCATCAACACTTGATGTTCCTTTTTGATCTCCACCTCCGCTGATTTCAGCATCGAATATAACTCAGGAATGGACTTCTCCATCCCTTGCATATTGTAGTTCATCACAAAGCTCTTGTAGCTAGGTGGAAGCGACTGGAGGATTCTGTCAATGACCGAGTCATCTGGAAGGTTAACTCCCAGCTGAGACAAACGGTTGTGCAACCCAGACATTTTGAGTACATGCTCGCTGACAGAACTATTTTCCTCCATCTTACAACTGTAGAACTTGTCGGAGACTTCATATCTCTCGACCCGGGCATGAGCTTGGAAAACCATTTTCAGCTCTTGGAACATCTCATATGCTCCGTGTTGCTCAAAATGCTTTTGGAGCCCTGATTCTAAGCTGTAAAGCATGCCGCACTGAACCAGGGAGTAATCATCACTACGCGACTGCCAGGCGTTCATAACGTCTTGAGTTGCTGGGAAAATGGGTGCGTCACCTAGCGGTGCTTCAAGGACATATGCTTTCTTGGCAGCTATGAGGATGATCCTCAAGTTACGGACCCAGTCTGTATAGTTGCTACCATCGTCTTTCAGCTTGGTTTTCTCTAGGAACGCGTTGAAGTTGAGGGCAACATTAGCGTGGGCCATTGGATCTACAGGATAGATTGTAAAGACAATTTTAGACTAAGTTCATGATAATCAAGTTCATCTAATCAAATTATTTAATGAACTCCCACTCAGATAGAAATCCCTCTAGTCATCTAAGTGATACATGATCCGAATTGACTAGGCCGTGTCCGATCATCACATGAGACAGACTAGTCATCAACGGTGAACATCTCCATGTTGATCGCATCTACCATACGACTCATGTTCGACCTTTCGGTCTCTCGTGTTCCGAGGCCATGTCTGTACATGCTAGGCTCGTCAAGTCAACCTAAGTGTTTCACATGTGTAAATCTGGCTTACACCCGTTGTATGCGAACGTTAGAATCTATCACACCCGATCATCACGTGGTGCTTCGAAACAACGAACCTTCGCAATGGTGCACAGTTAGGGGAAACACATTTCTTGAAATTTTAGTGAGGGATCATCTTATTTATGCTACCGTCGTTCTAAGCAAATAAGATGTAAACATGATAAACATCACATGCAAATCATAAAGTGACATGATATGGCCAATATCATCTTGCGCCTTTGATCTCCATCTTCGAGGCGTGGCATGATCACCATCGTCACCGGCATGACACCATGATCTCCATCATTGTGTCTTCATGAAGTTGTCTCGCCAACTATTACTTCTACTACTATGGCTAACGGTTAGCAATAAAGTAAAGTAATTACATGGCGTTTACATTGACACGCAGGTCATACAATAAATTCAGACAACTCCTATGGCTCCTGCCGGTTGTCATACTCATCGACATGCAAGTCGTGATTCCTATTACACGAACATGATCAATCTCATACATCACATATATAATTCATCACATCCTTTTGGCCATATCACATCACATAGCATACCCTGCAAAAACGAGTTAGACGTCCTCTAATTGTTGTTGCATGCTTTACGTGGCTGCTATGGGTTTCTAGCAAGAACGTTTCTTACCTACGCAAAAGCCACAACGGTGATATGCCAATTGCTATTTACCCTTCATAAGGACCCTCTTCATCGAATCCGATCCGACTAAAGTGGGAGAGACAGACACCCGCTACCCACCTTATGCAACAAGTGCATGTTAGTCGGTGGAACCTGTCTCACGTAAGCATACGTGTAAGGTCGGTCCGGGCCGCTTCATCCCACAATGCCACCGAATCAAGATAAGACTATTAACAGTAAGCAAATTGACCAAATCATCGCCCACAACTACTTTGTGTTCTACTCGTGCATAGAATCTACGCATAGACCTAGCTCATGATGTCACTGTTGGGTAACGTAGTAATAATTCAAAAATTTCCTACGTGTCACCAAGATCAATCTAGGAGATGCTAGCAACGAGAGAGAGGGAGTGCATCTTCATACCCTTGAAGATCGCTAAGCGGAAGCGTTACAAGAACGCGGTTGATGGAGTCGTACTCGCGGCGATTCAAATCGCGGAAGATCCGACCCAAACGCCGAACGGACGGCGCCTCCGCGTTCAACACACATACAACCCGTGGACATCTCCTCCTTCTTGATCCAGCAAGGGGAAAGGAGAAGTTGAGGGAGAACTCCGGCAGCACGACGACGTGGTGGTGGAGGAGCTCGTGGTTCTCCGACAGGGCTTCGCAAAGCACTACGGAGGAGGAGGAGGTGTTGGAGAGGGGGAAGGGCTGCTCCCGGGAAGGGGTATTGGTGTCTCCAGGCCCTCCCTCTCCCCACTATATATAGGAGGCAAGGGGGAGGGCTGGGGGTGCAGCCTTGGCCGCTCCTCCAAGGAGGGGTGCGGCCAAGGAGGAGTTTCCTCCCTCCCCAAGGCACCTAGGGGGTGCCTTCCCCTTTTAGGACTCTTCCTCCTCCTCCCCTCTTGGCGCATGGGCCTCTTGGGGCTGGTGCCCCTGGCCCATATAGGCCAAGGCGCACACCCCTACAGCCCATGTGGGCCCCCGGGGCAGGTGGACCCCCCAGCTGTACCCCCGGACCCCTTTCGGCACTCCCGGTACAATACCGATAATACACAAAACCTTTCCGGCGACCAAAACATGACTTCCCATATATAAATCTTCACCTCTGGACCATTCCGGAACTCCTCGTGATGTCCGGGATCTCATCCGGGACTCCGAACAACTTTCGGTTAACCACATACAATTCCCATTACAACTCTAGCGTCACCGAACCTTAAGTGTGTAGACCCTACGGGTTCGGGAACCATGCTGACATGACCGAGACATCTCTCCGGTCAATAACCAACAACGGGATCTGGATACCCATGTTGGCTCCCACATGTTCCACGATGATCTCATCGGATGAACCACGATGTCGGGGATTCAATCAATCCCGTATACAATTCCCTTTGTCCATCGGTATGTTACTTGCCCGAGATTCGATCGTCGGTATCCCCATACCTTGTTCAATCTCGTTACCGGCAAGTCTCTTTACTCATTCCATAACACATGATCCCGTGGCTAACTCCTTAGTCACATTGAGCTCATTATGATGATGCATTACCGAGTGGGCCCAGAGATACCTCTCCGTCATACGGAGTGACAAATCCCAGTCTCGATTCATGCCAACCCAACATACACTTTCGGAGATACCTGTAGTGCACCTTTATAGTCACCCAGTTACGTTGTGACGTTTGATACACCCAAAGCATTCCTACGGTATCCGAGAGTTGCACAATCTCATGGTCTAAGGAAATGATACTTGACATTAGAAAAGCTTTAGCAAACGAACTACACGATCTTGTGCTATGCTTAGGATTGGGTCTTGTCCATCACATCATTCTCCTAATGATGTGATCCCGTTATCAACGACATCCAATGTCCATGGTCAGGAAACCACAACCATCTATTGATCAACGAGCTAGTCAACTAGAGGCTCACTAGGGACATGCTGTGGTCTATGTATTCACACATGTATTACGGTTTCCGGTTAATACAATTATAGCATGAACAACAGACAATTATCATGAACAAGGAAATATAATAATAACCATTTTATTATTGCCTCTAGGGCATATTTCCAACAATGTTGACATGTCTTGTTGATTATTTTTGTTCTTCACCTATTGCTAGACTATGTCACCATAGTTATCATCTAAAATAGGGAACAATTCTCACAAAGATTGTGTGTAGTTACCCGACAATAATTTTGTATATTTTTAAACATTGCAGTGTTATGCAGAGTTACATAGTAAGTATTTAGGTGTTAACAGTAAGTAAGAAGATGTATGAACCTACACAAGTACCATGAAGCAAGTCGTTTAGTCACACATACCAACGTTCAATAATCTGGCAACTAAGTTAATATGATCTGACAACTAAGTGGCTAATAACATGGCAAGTATTTGACATTAATCTCGCTAGTACCGTCAAAAAAGAAGTTGTCGAAACCTGTGAACATGGGATCTAGTTTCAAAGACCCCGCCACGAGAAAGATAACAGTGAAAGATGATCCTCAACTGGGTTAACAGTTTGGGAGATAAAAAAATTAACGACGAATTTGAGCAAATCTTTTGTTAATGCCATGCCTATGTGTCATTGTTCCATGCAAGCGACAGGTATGAGTGAGCCACCGTATGTGAAGCATCAATGTGGCGCCTCTATGTAGTGATGTTCATTTATTATTTGCAATTCTCGAGGGCAAGCTCAAGCATGTTGAAGCCTGTCCCTTAGATTACCCGTTGTGTGGTGTGGATCTAGTACAATGAGGCTACCAATTTGGACCCGGCAATAACAAAAGGATGGAAACCATGATATGACATGCAAAGCGTTCGTGATGAATGGGATCTACCTAGAATATCACTTTTGTAATTTAAAAGGGAAAAGATAGTAATTTTTGAGCAAATAGTGTAATTCATATAAAAAACTAAATGTGGGGTAATTAGTGATAAACTACCAAAACATGGAATAAAAAAATAAAATTCACTCAAATAATGTTAAACTATCAAAATATATCGTTCCACTTTTAGTTAGTAATTATACGTTAGTACTTTACACTAGTTCAAGAATATATGTGTTTCGTGATGATTTTGGGACCCTTCTGAAACTATAAACACCAATAGGTGCGGAAATTTCTTAACTAGATGCACGGAAATCAGACACTAAAACTACTTTTACAATACTCTTTTTCATTAAGAAATAATTGCCATATTTACATTTTAGGTACCACCCTGATGATCAAAATGACAACTCTACCCAAATTGGAGGGAGCTAGTAATTGTTAGACGGGTCAGTCTAGTACTCTTGATTAGAATATTTGATGTACATTCCAACCACTTACGTTTGGGTAAAAAACATAGATGTGTGTAATAGACATAGTTTGATTGTGCCATGATACTGGAAAATTCGCACGGGCACCCACCTACGTATTCGTCTACAAAGCGTTGATCTGCGTCATGGTTCAGAAACTTGTTTCAGGGGAAATTGCTTGAAAATGAGATGAAAGTTCTGAACCCTATCAATACGATACAATATACATGTTTCAGGGGAAATTGCCTGAAAATGAGATGAAAATTCTGAACCCTATCAATACGACACAATATACATGTTTATTTTATACTAATACTTTGTCCAACCTTTCTTCTACATCCATGTTCCTATATGTAGGCTCCATCTTCCTGTCATGTTCAATTCCTTCTTCATTCTTAGACCGGTTCTTCTTTTCCATCATGTTTCATTCGTTGTTATCGTTTATCTTCTTCTTCCTCGGTGCACTTCTCTTTCGCGTCATCTGTGTTCTTCCATTCAATATTTTGGCCGTGTTGCATCAATTGGTTTTACGCCCGTTCAATTATATTAATCTTCTTCATCTCTCTGGTCTCAAATGATCACTTCCTCCTATTTTTTCCTATCGCAAGTTCATGCCACCCGTCTTCCCATCACAAATTCATGCACTCTTTCAGCGATGCAATTATTTTCATATGCCATCTTGGACATGTTCCTCCTTCCATTCAATTTCTTTGTCATGGATAACATTACGATTTCATTCTTCCAATCACGATGATTCTTTTGCCATTTGATTTTATTGTTACCCCTAACCTTGTAGATCCTGTTCTCTCAAGTTACGTTCTACAAACTTGAACTAGTATAGAACCGGGCTTTGTAGGTTGTTTTCGTACATGGGGCGGAGGCGGTTGTGAGATTCGCCTCAAATCTTGTGTCGTTAATACACATAATATATAACGCAGGCAATTTGTAAAACCGCTTGCATTGAATCCCACCGCAAGCGGTTTACTTACATAAACCAATACCGAGATTGCCAAAGGCGGCTCCTTATCTGTAACCACTTCCAATGCTTCCAGGGCCTGAGGCGCTTTCCCCCATTACTATTTTCTTGGCTACATATTGTTTCTATTTTGTTGTTAGACCTGCAAATGACATTTACATACAAATATGATCCACCAGCATACAACATTCATTTGCACAAGCACTTAACTTTTCACAACACACATGCATATAATTGGGGTTTCTAGCCAACATGTCCATATAATTGTGGTTCTTTTCTCTAATAAGAATATAGGCCACAAAACATTTCTGTGGTTTGTCAGGTATAAACAGAACTTCAGAAGCAATGCTCATTTTTACTAACATGATCTTAAATTATTTCTGCATAGTAATCATTGCACATATATATTAGATGGCATTCCTAAAATGGCACTGAACCAGGTTTTAGAAGAGATGAAATCTGAAAACAATTACATAACTTATAAAGCACATGAGGCAAAAATAACTTGATGATTTTGAGTATCTTGACAACGCCCATCATAGTACACCTTTTCTGGCTATAGATCGGTGAGAAAACCTTAATTTGCATGCTTTTATAAGAAATTCCTCTTGATAATGTTATCAGAATTAGTAATCTTAATATATGATATTCAAATATGGTTTCCTTTATAATAATATGGCAACCTGTGAACTTCAAAACAGGCTTGCCGATGAATATGATTTCTTCTATTGCAGTCATTTGAGGAGAAGCCAAGACTGCTATTTCTAAAACAAAGCAATCTTCAGAGGTGATGTATGACAAAAGTGATTAGGTCCCATAAGGCACTATCATTCTAAACAAAAGAAAGAAGAAATATTCTTTGTTGTCTAGTCCTTTTTTACCCTTCTCTTGGTTGCATTTGACATTATTGAGATGCATTGAGTTTGATTTCCAATATTGAACCCCGATAATATACATATACACTGGATATTACTACAAAATACCAAAGCATGGATAGTTATGGGAGTTTAAATGATATTAATGATGTTGTTTACAAACGAGTTCCTATTGTTCCAAGGATTTTCCTAGCTGCGATACTATTTCAGAAAACACTGACCATGTTGTGTTGATTTGTTATTTCCTACAAAATTTTGCACCCTGTAGTTATCAATAATTTCCACAACATGAAATTGCTTGAAAGATTGGTGTACCGTTATGCTTTTGAGGAATATGAATCGGTCTTTGGAGTTGTGCAATGGAACACGATTATTATCATCAGGCTTGACGAAAGAGTGCCTAGAGGAAAAGTTATTGAAAAAAATGTGTATGTATTCCCAGAAATATTTTGAGGGCAGACACTTTCAAAATTGTGTGTATACATCATCAAGCTCATTTTCTCACATGGACAATTGTATGTGGCGGTTTCACGTGCAACATCACAACAATGGCTGAAGATTGTCATCAAAGATGACCATGGAGTTCTGACTAATGTGACCAAAAAAATTGTATAGATGAAAATCATGGGTGCATTTTAGTCAATAATTTGCAAGATGTGCCAATGCACGGCCACCACGCCGCACCTCTACCCTACTAGTTAGTAGAATAGCATGAAGGTCTTCTTCTACACACTTGTAACCGTCTCGGTCTTATTTACTCTACTCTAGCCACTTCAGTGATACAAGAAAATTCAAAATCATCAAGAACACCAGAGGAGGGGATTTCAATGGTAGTGATGTCTTTTGGCCAATCAAGTGATGTGTTACCCATCTGTCTCGAAGCATGGGTTACATATAAATCTGAAATGGCACATATGGCAATCTTCATGCTTACACATGAATATTTTTCTCGAGGTAATTTACTGTGAAACTTACAATTCTAAGAAGTTTGACTATGGTTATGATCTAATTCCAATCTTATACTACATGATTGACGTTATCTCGATGTTACCAACTCCAATGAATGTTGCTACAATTAAGACATTAAAAAATAATTAGAACTTTCAGCGGCTATCGCACAAATTATTTTTAATTATCTGTTTTCGGTGGAGGCTAACATACAAATTCAAAATGGCACACGTAACAATTATGAATGGATATATTTTTTTCCAATGGTGTTCCAGCAAGTTTAACATATACTTTTAAAAACGTCTGACCGGAGAAAAGGTTTGACCGAACAGCATGTTTTACCCCATTTCCCATTTCTTAAGCTATAAGGTACGTAGGCTGTTTTCATTCCCTTTTCTTTGACGACCAACTGTTTTTCCTCTCCTGTCAGACAGAGAAAAGACACGTGGACGGGGCTCGCTCCCATTACGTCGATGGGTCATTTCTGAAATTTTGATGCATATCCATTCCACCATCGACGCTGCCAACTCTGATTTTCAAATATTAAAACGGAAACCGCCGCGCGGAGACCAGTGCTGGAACTCGCGAACAAACGGCAGTAGGGACAAAACAGCACAGCACAGCGCTGCCCCACCGCCCATCCTCTCCTTCCATTCCAATTCCATTCCGTAGTCCCCACCTCACTTTGGTTGAAGAAGACCAGACGAGAGGAGAAGTGCGCGACCGTCTCGCCCATCATTATCACCCGCCTCCCCTATAAATACGACGGAGCCTCCCGTCTCCTCCTTTCCTCCGCCCCCGCTTCCGTGTCCCTGGCCAGCGCCGCCCTCTTTCCCGGCCCCCTTTTGCTCCCCCTCACGTCAGACCCCATTCAAAGCCCTAGGACCCAGGTTGTGTGTGTGTGATCGGTGGGTGACGATGTCGCCGCCGACGAACGGCGCGGCCTCGCTTCCCATGACGGACCTGTCCGACGCGGTGCTCTTCCCCTTCGACGGCTTCTCCGCCGACGACTTCTTCGCCACCGCCCCGCCTCCGCCTCCGCCTCCTCCTCTCGGCGCCGACCCGGGGCGCCTCCTCCTCGCGTCCTCCCGCAACGACGTCCACGCCTCCACGGACCTGGCCGTCGCGGTGCCCGTCGAGACCACCGGGAGCCCCTCCGCGCTGGCGCCGCTGCCGCTGTCGCCGCGCTCCGGCCAAAGGACGTCGTGCTACCGCGGGGTGACCAGGTATACTTAGCGAGTGATAACTGATAAGTGTGGTTAAGGAGTGTGATTAATTAGCAGTCCCTCCCCAAAGTAGTAGTCATACTATTACTAACACGTGCGATGCGAGCGCAGGCACCGGTGGACCAGACGGTACGAGGCGCACCTGTGGGACAACACGTGCCGGCGGGAGGGCCAGAAACGCAAGGGACGCCAAGGTGACCATCTCATGATCCCCCGGCTTAAACCAGCACATAATCTCGCCGCTAATCTGAACATCGACGGTGGCGATTATTTAGATCTTGGTTTGCTTGCGGGCTCGGATCTTTCGCGTACGTACGGGGGGTAAAAGGAGGACCCGATGGGATGCCGTGCCGCCGTTTCGGGAGCGAAGAGAGGCAGAGAGAGGGAGAGACGTCGCGTGCTGCGTGTGTGAGGTGACAGCCATCTCCGTGTATGGTGATGACGAGGTAGACTACTCACTCGCCCGGATTCGCTGCGGACCCACCACCACCTCTTTGACCGCCTTCTCTCTCTCCTTCTTCCTCTCGTATTTCTCGGGGCAATACCAATGTCTAGTAGTAGTAGTAGTAGTACGATTTCGATTGTGTTTGGGAGAGAGGGAGCGCGCTAGCTGAAACAATTAACCGGGGTAAAATTTGTTTCCCTGGACAAAAATACGATTAATCTTGGCGTGGGTCGGTGGCAGTTTATGCCAGCTTGCAAGTACAGTGAGCACGCAGCCTTTCTTCTTTTCCGTTTCCAGCCAGTTCATTCATGCGTGCGTGGGGTGGGTCAGCTTCTTTCTTCTTCCGCTGCAAGTCTTTCTTCTTTTCTGTTTGCGTTCATCTGCCAGCAATCTGTTTTTTGTTTTCATCTGCCAGCCTCTTGAGGTTGGGGTTTTCGAATTTTGAAAATGGGCATGCATGGCATGCACGTCTGACCACTTTTGCGACGCCAGCCAGCAAGCAAGGACACAGCTAATAAGCTAGCAGGCAGCAACGCCCCAAAGTTTTGTCCTGCTCCTTCTTGTTGATGATCAGCACAGTTTTGTACTTTTGTTGTATATACGTGTGTGGCCCTACACTCGGTTGTACAAGTAGATATATACGCGAGGCTTGTTTGTACTCACATTTGCACTAGAGATAAATTTTGATGTACTCCAATCCAAGCAAAACATGTCTGGCGCATGGCCGTGCATTTCCCATATTTGGCCTTCTGCATCATGCACGCAGCCTGCAAACTGCACAGGCCACTTATGTTCGATCACTACATTTTTGGTTGGAAAGCTAATCAAACTTTAGTGCCTGGGGTCTGCTTAGCGTTTGGTCTATGCTCCTTTCTGCCAGTAATTTACTATGACAAGTAGTTCATATAAGTTCTAATAGTTTGCTATATAGGTCCAATGAACGAGTTCTAATAGTTTCATTTTGTGTGCATACGGAGCGTCCGGGGGTTTAACCTCCTTTTCTATGAAAAAAAACTACATACGGAGCAAAATGAGTGAATCTATATTCTAAAATATGCCTATATACATCCGTATGTAGTTCGTATTGAAAACTCTAAAAAGACTTATATTTAGGAACGGATGGAGTATTATTTAGTTCAACTTGAACTAATTAAATACGTAATTAGAGAATCAAACCAGATGTAGTGAATCTGTTACTCCTGAAGTTCTTAGTTTCAAACCAGGGTAGTACTCTTACTAAATGTACAATTATTTTTGTAACATTTTTTCATGAATTTTCTGTTAGTAGTCCTTCCGATCATTATGTTTTCGTTCAAATCATTACATTTTGGGATAGTGATCTTCAGACTCGTTTTTCGTTCGTATGTTTCTTGGGCTTGCAATCATTTAAAATGTATAAATATTGTGCAGGCGCACATGGTCAGGAAATATTGCTGGTCAAAGTGAACTCGGAAATATTTCATGGTTTTAAATGTCATATAGCATGGTTATGCACTAATTATGATTTTTTATTTCATTCTAGTGTTTTCGAAAGAATTTGGCAGATTACTAAACTTAACTCCACCCTCTTTTCATTATTGTTATTGTGGACACTTCAATACGTCGAGCAACCTTCTTTTATGTTGCATACTCGCTGTCAAAATCCTCTACCCGCCACCCGTAAATGTTCTGCTGACTTTATTCTCATGTACAGATCATCTCTTGGTCTTGCCACTTCTGTGTGTGCATGGTGCATGACTCATGTTCTTGTCTACCAGACCAGGAACCCATGCATGCAGTTCAAGTAGGAGCACTATGTTGCATTTAGGAAATTATGTTTGGAAATTAATATTCTCTAAGTTGAAATGTGCACATTGCATCCTATGTTGTCTAGAGGAGCCACTGCTCTAGATTTTTGTAAGGTAGCATAGCTTGGATACTACTACTATAAGCATAAATTCAGAAGAGTATTTTTTCTCTCTTTCAATTTAGCTTAGATCGCATGTCAATGTTGTTAACCAACATCTACGTAATACAGGAACATGCTGTCTATTTGTATGTAACCAACTTCAGTTCACAATGGGTACTTGATTTTAATTAATGGTGTCTTGACCTGTCCATGGTAGGCTACACAATCATAACTAAGTGAATATTTTGCTCAGTTAGGTGCGAATTAAGCGCGGTGCATCTATTTTCTTTATAAGAATCACATGATAGTTATGCATGTTTTCTCTATGCATTTATTTGTTTTTTTCTCTTCTCTTATCACTTCGAACTAACTTGGCTTGTATTGTCTACCATTTTTATGCTTGCTAATCTGGCGACTATGCGGGGACTATTATTCAGTTTACTTGGGTATGAACAGTTACCTCCTACCTTTTATATTAGTGTGCCCTGTCTTTTCAGCATCACATTTGGTAGAAACTTAAAAGCAATGTTTGGTACTATGCAGGTGGCTATGAAAAAGAAGATAGGGCTGCTAGGGCATATGATCTTGCTGCTCTGAAATGCTGGGGTGTCAATGCTACCACTAATTTCCCTGTAAGTGTCATCCTTCTCTCCTCTAATAGGCATTGATGTGTGTGTTTCTTCTATACTTTGCTTTGAATACTTCCATGTTATCCTATCACCTCTCTGAACTCATGTTGTGGTAAAGATTGGAAGACATAAATTCAAGTCTTTTGTGCCATTGATGACTTGCATATTTTTTCTTAGGTGCGCCTCATATTGCTAAGTTTATTTGTACAATATATTGTATTTACATTCCATTGTCAACAATTGGAATTATGTGTCAGTTTTATTCGGTTGTGCTAAATGGTTCATTTTCTTTAAAAATAATAATTATATGGTTTCTGAACTCAGCCGTATTTTCTTAACTAACATTGAGTTTCTTCGCTTTACAGAAAGAAAACTACATCAGAGAGCTTGAGGAGATGCAAAACATGAGCAGGCAGGAGCTTGTAGCTTCACTGAGGAGGTTCGTGTTTATAACTTCTCACATTCATGTCAGGCATCATGTTTTGTGCTTACAACTGTCTGCTTGGTGATCCTAAAAAGGAAACTGTCTGGTGTATATCTGCAGGAAGAGCAGTGGCTTCTCTAGGGGTGCATCCGTGTACAGAGGTGTCACAAGGTAATTTTCAACTATAGGATCCCATCAGTTTGATCAATATGTTCCGCGTCAGTTACAATCTGCTCAACCTAGCTAGTCCCTGATATGTTTTGTCAGGCACCACCAACATGGACGCTGGCAGGCAAGAATTGGTCGTGTTGCAGGCAACAAGGACTTGTACCTGGGGACTTTCGGTAAGCGCCTCTAGTTGATTAACTGTGATACCTCTTCATTCCAAAGAGATCCCGAGGGAATATAGCCTTGCATGTACTCCCTCCGTCCGAAAATACTTGTTGGAGAAATGAATAAAAATGGATGTATGTGAACTAAATATGTCTAGATATATCCATTTCTCCGACAAGTATTTCCGTACGGAGGGAGTACAACGTAGTGCAGACTGTATACATGGGGTCTATGGTCCTATTAACTATGTCCCCGCAAAAATAAAAATAAAAAAAATGGTCCTATTAACTACAGTATTTTTCATGAACAGAGAATAAGATACCCTTGTGTTTCTCATACTAGGACATGAACTTAAGATCTAATACTACCGCTAGTATTGATACGAGTCTTTTCTAAATTGCTAAAAAATGGTCGCAGTCAAGAGTTAGGGCGTGTTCGGTAGCCCTCCAGCTTCTCAACTCCTCGACTCCAAATGAGGAGCCCAGCCGAACGGTCTAAAACCTGGCTATGGGAGTGAGAAGCTGGCTACGAGCGTAGTGTAAAATCGGCGGAGTCGTGGAGTTGGATTAATCAAGCTCCCAGGAATCGAAGGAGCTGGAGTTTGACTGAAATTACCAGTGATTGCCACCGCCAAGTGAACATCGGGCGTACCGATTCGAGCTCATCCCGCACGACCGCTCTATCCCCACGTTCTCATCCTTCTCTCGTTCCTCACACCAACCCAAGGGAGCCAGCGAGGAATCAGAGCCCATCCACCATACAAGTAGCCGGCCGCCGCCCTCCCCGCTCGCTGCCCGCCGTCCCTATTCTCCTCTGCCGCCGCCGTTCCAATCCGCTAGGAGCAGCGCAGGAGCAACGGCCGCCGCTCCCATCCCTGACTCCTGACGACCTCGATGGCCTTGCCGGATCCATAGGAGGTCGCTTCGGTGGCCATGGCTACCCCCCCTCCCAACCCAATCCGACTTGCAGCCCTCCTGCGTCGCTCATCCCTCAGCCCGCTCGTGGGCATCTGCTGTGCTTCGTTGACCAGGATATGGAGAGAGAGATGGGCTATGTGTGGGCCAGATTTGTTGTTTGTGGGCTTCCGGCCTGGCAGATCGATTTTAGCAAGAAGCTAGCGCACCGAACGGAATGCTCGCTCCGGGAGTTGACGAGAGAAGCTGGCTGCTGGCTACCAGCGACGGAGTTGAGGATTTAGCAGCTGTGGAGGACTACCGAACACGCCCTAAAGTTGCAGTTATTTAGATAAATCTGAATGTAATCATGGTGTTGCATCATGCAAGCTCTTCTGCTCTGTTCTTCTGTGATGCATACCATGCAGTAATGATTGATTGGCTCAGCTCATTGTGACCTAAACCAAATCGCTCTTTTCAGCGACGGAAGAAGAAGCGGCGGAGGCGTACGACATCGCAGCGCTCAAGTTCAGGGGCGACAACGCCGTCACCAACTTCGAGCCCAACCGGTACAACCTGGAGGCGATCGCCTGCAGCGATCTTCCGGTCAATGGGAGGCGGATGAGCAGCCACAAGCCAGCAGCAGCACCAGAAGCGCAAGGCGAGATCACCTTCGTGTCCTCAGCTCCTCCGTTTCCGCAGCAGGCGGGCAGCGACGTGCAAGTGCCACCTTATGTCCTCCACGGCCTTCTGCAGCTCCAGGCCTCCGAGCCCCTGCATGCTCTGCCGCTTTCAAGCTACAGCTTCGGAGAGCCCAGCTTCTACTGGCCCTTCGGCGACGTGGAGCAGAAGGTGCAGCTTGACAGCAAGGTGGAAGTGGCTGGTGGCATCCTTCAGCTGGCCAACTCGGCCGTGTAGTCTCTGGGCTCTCAAGGGCCTGTGCTTTTGGAGATGCGAGCAAGTGCAGCGATGTTTTGGCTGGGTAGCTGGGACGGAGGTGATATTTTGCCGTTCCTGGTTTGGAACTCACCACCTGAACATACTCTAGGGTATAGTTGCTGGTGCCGCTTGGTTCCAGTTGTCCTCTTCTATGTGTGAAGGTTATTAAAGACAGTTAGCGAACTTGAGTAGATGCTGCTCCTGGCAAGTGATAGCGGTAGCAGGGCGAAAGAAGCTCCAAGGGCGATAGTAGCGGTATGTGGGCTGCTGTGTAGAGCAGTTCCTTGAAGAGGTTTATGGCGCACCTCAGAATGACATGCTAAGTTATCTAGTTTTAGTCGATGGGTTCTTTTGAACAAGGAGTGGACAAGTGGTACATGTTGGCAGATGTTATGTTCTTTACCGGCTATCTGAATCACCGTATACCTTCTGTTCCCTTCACAGTGTTCCGTCATTCTTCTTACCAAAAGGAGGATTACCTCTTTTTTAAACGAGTAGTCTCAAGGTATGAATAACATCACTCGAAATAGGCTTGCACCCCGCCATATTAATATAGCAAACATCCGATACAGCCAACGATAGTTGTTGGGGCGGCAGCAGCACAATCACGCCCAAAAGGAAAAAAAAAAGAAGAAAAAATGCCGATAACGGCGAATCGACAAAAACGAAGAACCCCAGCGAACGCTGCGCCCACGGGGGACCTCCCACCAAGCTCCTAGATTCTGAAGCGCCGGTATCAAACAACACCTCCAAGAAGAGACGCGACGACGACGGCGCTACTGCCAAGGGTTTCCCCCGTTACACCAGCGAACGCTGCGCCCACGGGGGACCTCCCACCAAGCTCCTAGATTCTGAAGCGCCGGTATCAAACAACACCTCCAAGAAGAGACGCGACGACGACGACGCTACTGCCAAGGGTTTCCCCCGTTACACGGGGAGGAGAAAGTAAACAAATAGCCGCCGGTGACCTAAACATTCATTCTATTACTGGACCTTCATTCAAATCGATTATATGTAGCATGTGCTATTATCTCCCATCGATTGCCTCCAAAGGGCATAAGCTCCCTTACTTCATGATGTAGTAATTACCACATACGAATCCATCAAGATGCGCATTAGATAACCTGGAAAAAGTTTGTGATATTTGTCATGTTAAATACACAATCATTTCAACGGTTCTAAAGAGCTCAAAGTAATGCACAAACTCCCACGTGAATTAGTGTCGTTGTACTAGGCTCAACCCCACCTAACCAGTTGAAAGATCGTGGATGTCACCTAAAGTGAGGAGTGAATAGACGCTTTAAAATAATTACGGCTTAGGCTTGAACAAATGCGGAATAAAACTAGTGTTTAATTTGTCAAGCACAAAACCTAAAACAACTAGGCTCACCTATGCGCACCAATAACTTATGCTAAGCAAGGTAAACAACCAAGTGATAGCAAAATATATAACATGAAAAACTATGGCTATCATAAAGTAAAGTGCATAAATAAAAGGCTCAGGTAAGAGATAACCGAGGCACGCGGAGACGATGATGTATCCCGAAGTTCACACCCTTGCGGATGCTAATCTCCGTTTGGAGCAGTGTGGAGGCGCAATGCTCCCCAAAATGCCATCAGGGCCACTGTAATCTCCTCACGTCCTCGTACTATGCAAGATACCATGGTTCCACTAAGAGACCCTTGAGGGTGGTCACTGAACCCGTATAAATGGCAACCCTTGGGGGAGGTCACCGAACCCGTAATATTGGCAACCATTGGGGGCGATCACCGGAACCCATACAAATTGCTCGGGGTAATCTCCACGACTTAATTGGAGACCCCGACGCTTGCCCCGGAGCTTTCCACCACAATGATTGAGCTTCGCGACACCACCAACCGTCTAGGGCGCCCAAGCACCCAGGAGGAACAAACTCTAGGGTACCAAGCACCCCAAGAGTAATAAGCTACTCAACTTTCACTTTCACGTACCACCGTGGAGAATTCAAATCGATGCACCAAATGCAATGGCAAGGCACACGGAGTGCCCAAGTCCTTCTCTCCCAAGTCCCACCACAACAAGTAATGTTATGGAGGAATATGAGAGGAAGAACACAAAAAAAACAAAGAACTCCAAGATCTAGATCAAAAGGGTTCCCCTCACATAGAGGAGAGATGGATTGATGGAAATATGGATCTAGATCTCCTTTCTCTTTCCCCCAAAAACAAGCAAGAATCATGGGAGGAATAGAGAGAAGGCAAAGCTTATGGAGGTCAACAATGGAGGAAAAAGCTTAGCCAAAACCGTGTGCATCTATGTTCTACTACTATCTTCCACACTGAGGCACACCTACACCGTCTTCAAGGTGGATTTATACGGCATGCATGGTCGTCCCCGCCAAGCAAGCAAGCGCATGGCAATTTACTTTTTTCATGTTTTCTACTATATAAATTGTATGTATGGCTAATAATTTGACATGAGCAAGTTACAGCTGGGATGGTTACCACGCGTCGCGGTCATTCCTTATACTCATATGTTTCTTGTTCGATGGTTCGAATCCTACTGTTGACAACGAGACACTGATCTAGACAGAGATGGTGTGTACAAAAAAGTCGCGAATGTGTGTGTGTATGTGAGCGCGCATGCGTGAGAGCGGACACAGATGCGGGAGGACGCCATCCAACCGTAGCCGCATACATTTTGAACGAAATTCGTGCAAACACGGCCGGATTTCATATAAACATGACGGATTTCATTACATTTACATCAAATAAGCTGTGCTAGTCCGGAGCTAAAGGTAGAATTAATATACCTAATCTAAATGGTCGTCGATCGATCTCTTTGTCCTCCTCCAGCATTCGGCTGAAGAAGAATCGTGCAAGACATCGGCTGTTTACGCCGGCGTTGCCTCAGCGGTGGCCTTCATGGGATACAATCGGTGGCGGCCTCCCGTGTTCTACTTCTCCTCGATGATGGCCGCGGGCCCGGACGTGCTAGCCGTCACCTCGTCGACATCCGCGTAGCCGCGTCACCTCGTCGACATCCGCGGCGGCTTCTTTCTCTGCCTGCATGGCGTGGCAACGCGCGCGACGACGGCGGATGGAGCAGTCACAGGCACTGAAGGCGCTCTATGACATGGCGTCGTCGAGGGCAGCGGCGATGCCCGTGCCGCCATGCTCCCCTACACGCCGGCGTGGAGCAACTCGGCACTCCTCCTCGAGCTGGATTGGAGTGGCCAGCTACGGAACCACGCGATGGCTTAGGGCAGGAATTGGCTCCGTCAGGCTAGGCGAGGTAGGTGGAGCAGCGAGCTGCCTCGCTCGTAACTGCCGGGCTCGGCGGGCCACCCAGACAGCTTTTATACCGGAGAACTGCTCTTCCTGCTCGTCGGATGCCATCGAAAGAGTGGAGAAAATGGTGGAAGGAGGAGCTTGGCCGGCGTCCCGCTCCTGAACTGTCGGTGTACTAAGTATTGGGCCATTAGTACCCCGTACTTGTGCACGGGCAGTTGTAGCCATACTCGTGGTCAGGCTTGTCGGGGAACAGTTCGAGGTTGATTCAAGTTATCGAAGGAACACCCAAGTCAAGAATCTGAGAACCAGCAGATAAGAAGAGCTGAAGGCCGAAAGCCAGCCTCCCCGGAAAGATCTTGCCGGGGTGGCCTGCGAAGCCCGGCAAGATTTCACGCCCGGCAAGATTCGACCACTGTGCCACCGCTTCGGCACAGCAACAAGCCTGACATTCTGGGTCCTTCTCTAGATGCGTGGCAACGCGCCAGTGGAGGAGAGCTTAAGCGGTGCTGATGGGATGGCTCCTTTTTCCGTCCCCAAGAAAGTGAGGACACCTAAACGGACACCTCACGGTGCATTAAATGCATTCGTCCTAATCCGTCAGTGGTTAGGTATGATGACCCTGTAGCTACTTTACACCTCAATGTATGTACATTTTGCCACTGTGGTGACCCCTTTGAGCGTATAAAAGGAGGCCCAAGGCAACTGCTATAGGGGAGGAGGATCTTCTGGCCCATTCTGCATGCGTAGCTGCTCTTTGAACATACTGTTCATTGCAAGCGCTCCTGGAGCCTGGGCTCAAGAACACTCAAAATAAAACAAGGCAGGAGTAGGGTTTTACGCTGATCAGCGGCCCGAACCTGGGTAAAATCGCCCCGCGTCGATCGTTGGTTCTGCTCTTTGTGCATACCTCTCTCCCTGCCGAATCGTAAAGGGGTCCTTCGGGGTCCCATAGGTGTCGCACGCCGACATCTTTGGCGCGCCAGGTAGGGGGAAGAAGGTTATGCGAACCTGATCCAGTGATCGGCGCCTTAGTTTCTTCATCATCTTCATCATCATGCCACCCAAGAAGAAGAGTGCCGCAACGGCGCAACCATCTACATCCGTTTTGCCTGCGCCCTCGCGTACGGGTGATGGTGCGGATGCAGAAGGAAGAGGATTAGAGCCTCCACGGCGTTCCGGTGATCCAAGCCAGGCGAGCGGCGTCGTTCGCAGCGGCAGCGGCAACCCACACGCCGCTGGATCCAGAGATGGAGCAATGCTGCCTACGGGCGGCGCAACGAACTCCAGAGATCGGAGGACGCCTTCTAGGGCTCCCGCGCCGGCGCAAGCGTCACGGCCTTCCCAGGTCGTGTACGATGAGCAGCGTCATGGTGCTGGTGGTTCAGGGCGTCCCCATGAAAAGGCTTCTACGCATCGATCCCAAGGTGTGCAGGCCCAGCATGCACGTCAAACTGCCGGCGAAAGTGGCGCGCGGTCGCGTGATCGTGACGGTGCTCCTTCTAACATTGTTAGGAGTCAGAGCACCTCACGTACCTCGCACCTGTCGCCGCCGCCTACGCCAGCGGAAGCTTTGGCACGTGCACAGCTGCTCCTCGATTTTCCTCCTGCTCCGGAGAAGATGGAGGAGTGACGAGCTACTATCCAGAGCCTCATTGGCTTCGCCAATAAAGATGGGCCGTAGGAGGCAGGGCCCTCACAACGGCGGTCCATCGATCCGGCGCGAGCCGATGTGGAGAAGACTGAGGGCGGTGCGACCACGGTGCACTCCCCTCCACGACACCAGCGACGGTCGACAACCCGGCGGACTGATGGCCGTGATGATGATTCCACTGCGTCGTTCGATCCGCGGATGCGCCGCGACCAGCGTCAAGTTCTCCAGGAATGAGGCAAAGAGGACGCTCGAACTACCATCGAGCGGCGACGGGAAGCGCGCTATCAATCTGATAAGCGCGCAGGGCCCGCTGTCGACGAGCCTGCGCCAGGGGACGCGAGCGACTTGCCTTACGAGGTAGGTACTCCAGCGTTTACCCGTGAGCTGCGGCAAGTCCAGTGGCTCAATTCCCGAACCTTCAAGCTAGAGGTCCCGGAGAAATATGACGGCAAGACTCACCCCTCGGAGTTCTTGAGCATCTACACCATTGCGGTGCAGGCTGCCGGGGGCCGGGACGACAAGATACTTGCCAACTACTTCTCGTTGGTGTTCAAACCCAACGTCAGGTCGTGGTTAATGCATCTGCCGGAGAATTCTATTTCTTCTTGGTCAGATCTGTGCCATCAGTTTGTTGGCGCCTTTGTTGGAGGCCACCAAGCTCCTGGCCAAGAGAGTGATTTGCATATCATCCCTCAGAAGGAGGGCGAACCCCTGCGCAAGTTTATCCAGAGATTTTGCCGGGTGCAGTACAACATTCCTGACGTTCACCCTGCCGCTATTGTTAGCGCGTTTCATCAGAACGTGCGTAACCGTAAAATGCGTGAAGAGCTGGCGATGAACAAGGTCAGGAGTATTGCCGAGCTTTACGCTTTGGCCGACAAGTGCGCTCGGGCTGAAGAAGGGAGGAAACTCCCCGGCGAGGCTGTTGGCACAGGGGGTGAATCAGAAGATGAAGACGCTGCAACCCCGCCAAGGAAAGGCCGGCGGCGGAACAAGAAGCGCAGAGGCAAGGCCGTACTTGCTGTCGAGGAATCCGGCAACCCCGGCACCGCCAAGAAGGCCAAGGTTGACGACCCCGGCAAAGGAGTTGCCGGGTGCTCTTCCTGCCAAGCCTTGGCGGCGGCCGACAAGTCGGAAAGCTCCGGCAAGCAGTATTGCAAGATCCATCGCACCAAGGGCCACGATCTCCAAAACTGCCGGCAAGTCGAGTAGCTTGTCGAGAAGCAGAGAGCTGAGTATGAAAGACGAGACAAGGAGAAGGCCCATGACGGTGCTGACGGATTCGGCAAGAAGCGCGGTGGCCGAGGGGGTCGCCGCGGCAAGGCCAAGCAACAGAGGGAGAGGCCCGCTCGAGGCCGAGACAAAGAAGAGGATGATGATGATGATGGAGAAGATGATGAGTCCAGCGAGCAAGAATTTCAGAAAGCTACAGAGGCCATGTGTATCGACGGAGGCGCCTCGTTGCATTCTTCCCACCGTCGACTTAAATAGTGGGTGCGAGAGGTTAATGCAACGGAGCCATCGTTCGATGCATGTAAGCCCCTGAAGTGGTCCAACACGCCTATCATTTTCGACGCCGAGGATCACCCTGATCGCACAACTGCGGTCGGGTGCTTTCCATTGTTGGTTTCACCGACAATCCGCAAACTCAAGGTGACGAAAATGCTAGTTGACGGTTGTGGCGCCCCCGCTGCTCGATCGTACACTAATCATGCACGCAAACGTGTACGATCAAGATCAGGGACTCACGGGAAGATATCACAACACAACTCTAAAACATAAATAAGTCATACAAGCATCATAATACAAGCCAGGGGCCACGAGGGCTCGAATACAAATGCTCGATCATAGACGAGTCAGCGGAAGCAACAATATCTGAGTACAGACATAGGTTAAACAAGGTGCCATAAGATGGCTAGCACAAACAGGGATACAACAGATCGAACAGGCGCAGGGCCTCCTGCCTGGGATCCTCCTAACTACTCCTGGTCGTCGGCGTCCTGGACGTAGTAGTAGGCTCCGTCCTGGTGGTAGTAGTCGTCGTAGGTGGCGTCTGGCTCCTGGGCTCCAACATCTGGTTGCGACAACCAGCAAGAAGGGAAATGGGGGAAAAGGAGGGGGAAAGCAACCGTGAGTACTCATCCAAAGTACTCGCAAGCAAGGATCTATACTACATATGCATGGTATATGTGTAAAGAGGCAATATCGGTGGACTGAACTGCAGAATGCCAGAATAAGAGGGGGATAGCTAGTCCTGTCGAAGACTACGCTTCTGGCAGCCTCCATCTTGAAGCAATAGAAGAGAGTAGTTGGAAGTTAACCAAGCAACAACGTATAGCATAATCCTACCCGTCGATCCTCTCGTCGCCACCATGCGAGAGAGCGACCACCGGGTTATATCTGTCACTTGTAAGGGTGTGTTTTATTAAGTATCCATTTCTAGTTGTCATGAGGTCGGAATACAACTCCGGGTCGTCCTTTTACCGAGGGACACGGCTATTCGAATAGATAAACTTCCCTGCAGGGGTGCACCACATATTCCCCAACACGCTCGATCCCCTTTGGCCGGACACACTTTCCTGGGTCATGCCCGGCCTCGGAAGATCCACACGTCGCAGCCCCACCTAGGCTCAATAGAGAGGTCAGCACGCCGGACTAATCCTAGGCACTCTGGGGTCTGGGCCCATCGCCCAGTGCGCTCCTGCACGTTGCGTACGCGGCCGCGAGCAGACCTAGCAACCCACACGATCACGGCGGTTACGT
Organism: Thinopyrum elongatum; assembly: GCA_011799875.1. Taxonomy (NCBI): domain Eukaryota; kingdom Viridiplantae; phylum Streptophyta; class Magnoliopsida; order Poales; family Poaceae; genus Thinopyrum; species Thinopyrum elongatum. Next base: position 385,335,247 of record CM022300.1, read on the forward strand.
TAGCGCGGTCCAACACGGCGCGCGCCGCTCAGTCGCTGACGTCAAGAAGGCTTCAGCTGATACCACGACGCCGGGATACCCATAACTACTCCCGCGTAGTTGGTTAGTGCGTATAGGCCAGTGGCCAGACTCAGATCAAATATCCAATCTCGTTAAGCGTGTTATTATGAAGTAAACGCGAACGCCGACCAGGGCCTGGCCCACCTGTCTCCTAGGTGGTCTCAACCTGCCCTGTCGCTACGCCACAAAGATCCACTCAAAGGGCCGTTGGGACAAAGGTCCTTTCAGCCCCCAATCCGTGAATCACTCGCGGGTACTCTTCGAGCCGACCCGACTTTAGTCACCATTTGTATAGTATGTATATATGTATAGTATACACCCGTGATCACCTCCCGAGTGATCACGGCCCGATAGTATAGCAAGGCAGACTGACAAGAATGCAGGGCCAATGATGATAAACTAGCATCCTACACTAGGCATTTAGGATTGCAGGTAAGGTATCAACAACAGTAGCAACAATGACAGGCTATGCAGCAGAATAGGATTAACCGAAAGCAGTATCATGCTACACTACTCTAATGCAAGCAGTATAGAGGAGAATAGGCGATATCTGGTGATCAAGGGGGGGGCTTGCCTGGTTGCTCTGGCAAGTAGGGGTCGTCAACAACGTAGTCGGTCGGGGCACCAGCAGCTGCGTCGGTCTCGTAGTCTACCGAAGAGAAGAGGGGGAAGAAACAGTAAACACACGGCAATAATGCAACAGGGATGCATGACATGTCTAAACGCAGGGCCAGGGTGATATACAGCCTAACTAAGCGATTTAGTTAATTCAGGAATTTATTCGGATTTATTTAATTAAGGTTGGACACTATTCATTTATCGAAATCGGTCTAATTGTTCAACGTTCTCATAGCTGCGGGCGTCTGACGGAGATACCGAGGGCGTATCCGGGTTCGTATCGTCGTTCTGAGCAAGTTTCATGTATAAAATATTTTCATCGGAGTTACGGTTTAAAAGATATGATTTTCTAAAGTTTTTATTAATTTCTGAAATTTTAATTAATTATTTAATTCAACATTATCTGAAACAGTAATTGATGACGTCAGCATGACATCATGCTGACGTCAGCAGCCACCTGACAGGGTGGGTCCCACCTGTCATAGGCTGTTAGGTTAATTAGGTTTAATTAATTTAATTACTGATTACTGTTTAATTAACACTAATTAGTTAATTAGATTAACCTAATCAGGATTAATTAACTAATTAAATAACTAATTAATTAATTATTTATTTTAATTATTTATTTTTATTTCTCTTATTTTTATTACATTTTCTTTTAATTCGTTTTTAGGGGCTGGGCCCCATCTGTCATAGGGCCGGGGCGGACATGTCCGGGCCGTGTCTGTTCGGGCACCGGACACGTCCGGGCCAGCGCGCGCGCGTGCACCAGAGGCGAGGCCAAGGCCGGAGCGCGGCGCGGCGAGGCCAGGGAGCGCGGGCGAGCGGCAGCCGGGCGCGGTGCGGCGTCGGGACCGGAGGCGCGCGGGCGGCGGTGGCGCGCGGCGCCGGGGCGAATCGTGTGTTCCGGATCGGGGCGCGCTTGCACGGGGCAGGGGAGGGGAGGCCTGGGGCCTCACCGAGATTCGCAGGGACGGGGCACGGGGGGGGGGTGTGGGGGGGGGGGGGGGGGGGGGGGGGGGGTGGGGGGGGGGTCGGGGGGGCGACGGACGACGGCGATGGGAGGGCAGGCGACGGGGACGAAGCGGCGACGCAGACGAGGCAGACCGGCGGGAGCGCGCTCCGGGCGTGGGGCGTCGTGCGCGAGGGCGAGGCGGCGCGGTCGGGCGCGTCGGGCGAGCGCGTCGAGGGAGCAGGCCGGCGAGGGAGAGCGGGATCCGGACGGCGGCGTCCAACGGCGACGGCGAGGCGGCGCGACGGGATCGGGATCGCCCCGATCCAGATCCAGCCGAGGGAGGGGGCGACCGAGCGCCAGCGGCTGGTCGGGGAAGAGGAGAGGACGGGGCGACGTCGGTGTGTGGCGGCGGCGTCGCGACCGGCGTCGGCGACGAGGCGGACGGATCGGGCCTGCGCCCGATCCAGATGGGGGGGGAGGAGAAAACGAGGGGGAGGGGGGGATCGGGGTTAGGGTTAGGGTTTGGCCGGGGGTGGCCGGCTAAGTAGCGCCGGCTGGGCCGGCCTGGCGGCCCGGTGGCTTGCTGGGCCGAGGCCCAGTCGGGGGGGGGGGGGGGTGTTGCTCTTTTTTCTTTTTTGTTTCTTTCTTTTTTTATTCCTTTTTCTCTTTACTGTTAAATGTTTAGGCTCCCAATGGTTTTTGTAAAAAGTGTGACCTATTTCAAAAATACCAGTGCATTATTCCTTAACACCTGAAATTAGTTTGGACAAAACATAATTCCATATTTATTTCAGGTTTAATAAATGGTTATTAAATATTATCTTTATCCACTGTTTGAGGTTGTTCGAGTCACTTATCCAATTCCAATGATGTTGGTTTCAATTTTAGAATAGCCTCTGGAATATTTGTTATTTATCTGACATTTTAGTTTCTATGTTGGACAACTTTTACATTCCACTTTCATTTAAATTTGAATTTGACTTAGGAGTTGAAATGCAATATGATGCTAATGATGATTGTGCACTATTAATCATGATGACATGGCCTCATCAAAAGGGTGATCTCTGTAGCTTAATACAGGGGGTGTTACAACGGTGGGGCCGGACTGAACCTAATCTCGCCGGATGTGCTCAAGAGGCTCCAGATTCCTGACGAAGATCTCGAGGAAACGGGCACGTTTCAAGGGGTCAATCCAGGAAGAACCCAGCCGAAGGGCAAGATTACGCTAACGGTGACATTTGGTAGCGAGCTCAACTACAGAACAGAGAAGGTAGTGTTTGATGTCGCCAAGATCCCCATGTCATATAATGGGATCCTTGGCCGCCCAGCGCTGGCTAAGTTCATGGCGGCATCACACTATGCGTATAATGTGCTAAAGATGCCCGGGCCGTTGAGTGTCATCACTATCCACTCCGACAAAAAGGATGCGCTCATCTATGCCGACCAACTCTACCGGGAAGCAGTTGCAGCACCTGCCGTCAAGGCATCTGCTCCTGCCGCTGGAACTCCCGGGGGGAAGAAGAAGACCGGCAAGAATCTTGGCGCAAACTCCGGCAAGCGCACCTCCTCGGAGTGCTGCGCTTCCGTTGAGGACGCACCAGAGAGTTCCACCGGCAAGAACAAGAAATCCAAGGCTGCTCCACCAGAGACCAAGAAGGTGCCCGTCAGGGAGGACGGAACGGGAGGAACTTTCACCATAAGTTCCACCCTAAATGACAAATAGGAAAGTGCGCTCATTGCCTTCCTGTGGGCGAATGTCGACGTGTTTGCATGGCAACCGTCTGACATCCCCAGTGTTCCCAGGGAGGTAATTGAGCACCACCTTACTGTCTGTCCTCACGCGCGGCCCGTCAAGCAGAGGGTCAGGAAGCAAGCCTTGGAGCGGCAAGAATTCATTGCCGAAGAAATCAGGAAGCTGGAAGCGGCAGGATTGGTCAGAGGAGTGCTCCACCCAACGTGGTTGGCCAATCCGGTCGTAGTGCGCTAGGCGAATGGGAAATGGAGGCTGTGTATTGATTATACAGACATCAATAAAGCCTGTCCAAAAGATCCCTTTCCCTTGCCGCACATCGACCGGATTGTGGACTCCACTGCTAGATGTGACCTACTGTCGTTCCTTGATGCCTACTCAGGGTATCATCAGATCTTCATGGCAAAAGAAGATGAAGAAAAGACCGCATTTATCACCCCATGTGATACGTATTGTTTTATACGAATGCCTTTCGGGTTGAAAAGTGCTGGTTCTACATTTGCCAGAGCGGTCCAAATTGGTTTTGAGCCTCAACTCCATAGAAATATGGAGGCATACATGGATGACATAGTGGTCAAAACCAAGGACAAAGCGACGCCCATACAAGATCTAGAAGAAACATTTGCAAACCTGCGCAAGATCAATTTAAAGCTCAATCCTGAGAAGTGCGTGTTTGGTGTCCCTTCCGGCAAGCTTCTCGGGTTCTTTGTATCTCAGTGAGGGATCGAAGCGAACCCCGACAAGATCAAAGCTATTGAGCAGATTGAAGCGCCAAGACGCGTCAAGGATGTGCGTCGTCTTGCCGGCTGTGTTGCTGCCCTAAGCAGGTTTATTTCCAAATCTGCTGAGCGCGCCCTGCCCTTTTTCAAAATTTTAAAGAAGGCAGAACCAATGAAATGGACTCCTAAAGCGGAGGCTGCGCTGCAAGATTTGAAGAAATACCTTTCTTCTCCGCCGACACTAGTCGCGCCTAAACCACAAGAGCCGTTGCTGCTGTATCTGGCAGCGACAAATCAAGTGGTTAGTGCTGCGCTAGTGACGCAGAGAGAAGCTGATGAGGAAGCAACATCAGCGGCAGGACCGCCAAGCGACGCGGCGGGATCTTTCCCGGCAAGGTTTGATCCCGGCAAGACAGGATCTGCGCAGTCAGAAGAACCAATGCAAAAGAAAAAGGTGGTGTAGCGCCCAGTTTATTTTGTTAGCTCCCTTTTGCAAGGAGCTAGGTCAAGATACTCTGGTGTGCGGAAGTTGCTCTTCGGCCTCCTTATGGCCTCGAGGAAGCTGCGCCATTATTTTCAAGCACATGAAATTACCGTCGTCACTCGCTTTCCGTTGCAACGGATTTTGCAAAATCCAGAAGCAACCGGCAGGATTGTGGAGTGGGCGTTGGAGTTGTCAAGCTTTGGTCTCAAGTTTGAAAGTACTTCGACAATTCAGAGCAGGGCTTTGGTAGAGTTCATTGCGGAATGGACCCCAATGCCAGACAAAAAAGTTCAAGAAACGACTCTCCCCGGCAAGGAAATTGATCAAGAATGGGTTATGTACTTTGACGGGGCTTTCTCGCTGCAAGGCACCGGTGCTGGCGTGCTGCTTGTTGCACCCACCGAAGAGCACCTCAAGTATGTAATCCAGATGCATTTTCCCCGAGAGAGTTCGACAAACAACACTGCGGAGTACGAGGGGCTGCTTGCCGGTCTTAGGATCGCGGCAGACCTTGGTATCAAGAAGCTCGTCATCAGAGGCGATTCGCAGCTTGTTGTCAGGCAAGTTAACAAGAATTATCAGAGTCCATTGATGCAAGCTTACGTGGATGAAGTGAGGAAAATGGAAGAGCACTTTGACGGTCTGCAAATGAAGCACATTCCTCGTGCTGAAAACAGTATTGCTGACGACCTGTCAAAGCGCGCTGCTCACAAGTTGCCTGTGGAACCAGAAACTTTTGTGCTCCATTTGACTCAACCATCTGTGGCACCATCAATGAGGCAAGAAAAGAGAAGAAAGTTGAATTCTGGACAGTACTTTCCGGCAGAGCTCCCTGGAGCCGCCGGCAAGGAACTTGCCGGGATCAGCGGCAAGCCTGCCGGGGAACGACAGGCTCCGGCGGAACCTCACGCTTTCGCTGTCAAGACAAATGTTCCCCTGGCGGAAGAGATGCCTTTAGTCCTAACTGTCGAGCCCAGGCTCCAGCATGGGCACAGCACATAGTCCGTTTCCTTCAGACATGAGAACTCCCTGAGGAACAGGAAGAGGCGGAAAGAGTAGCCCGTCGGTCTGTTATGTACAAGTTCATCGATGACGTCCTGTACAGAAAGCGACCAAACGGTGTGAAATTGAAGCGCATTCCTCGGGAGGATGGACTAGAGCTGTTGGCAGAGATACATGGAGGCATATGTGGCTCTCACATAGGATCATGAGCACTTGTCGGGAAGGCATTCCGGCAAGGTTTCTTTTGGCCCACCGCTCTCCAAGATGCAACTGCACTAGTAACCAAGTGTGAAGCGTGCCAATTTCATTCGAAGAAATCACATCAGCCAGCTCAAGCTCTTCAGACGATCCCTCTCTCCTGGCCATTTTCGGTCTGGGGGCTCGATATACTGGGCCCCTTCCCCCGTGCTACCGGGGGCTTTGAGTACTTGTACGTTGCAATCGACAAGTTCACAAAGTGGCCGGAGGTGGAAGCAGTGAGAAAGGTGACAGCACAATCAGCCGTCAAGTTCTTTAAAGGAATAGTTTGCCGTTTCGGTGTGCCCAACAGGATCATCACCGACAACAGCACGCAATTCACAAGTCGCACCTTCACGCAGTACGTCCAAGACCTTGGCAGCAAAATTTGTTTTGCCTCTGTTGCTCACCCGAGAAGCAACGGCCAAGCGGAGAGGGCTAATGCTGAAGTGCTACGCGGTCTCAGGACCAGAACCTTTGACAGGCTGAGAAAGTGCGGAAGACGCTGGATTGATGAGTTACCGGTGGTTCTTTGGTCAATCAGAACGACACCAAATCGAGCCACTGGCCAGACGCCCTTCGCCCTGGTTTACGGGGCGAAAGCAGTTCTCCCCACGGAACTCATATACGGATCACCTCGAGTGCTCGCTTATGATGAGCTTGAGCAAGAGCAACTACGGCAAGATGACGCTGTGCTCCTTGAGGAGAATCGTCTTCAGGCTGCTGTGCGAGCTGCACGCTATCAGCAAGCTTTGCGCAGCTACCATAGCCGCAAAGTTCATGCCCGAAGTCTTGAGGAAGGCGACCTTGTTCTTCGACGGATTCAGTCCGCCAAGAATTCAAACAAGTTGACGCCGAAGTGGGAAGGCCCTTATCGGGTAGTGCCAGTCACCAGGCCCGGCGCTGTCCGCCTGGAGACCGAAGATGGTGTTCCAGTGAGCAACTCCTGGAATATCGAGCATCTTCGCAAGTTCTACCCATAAGGCGCGGTTGCCGGGGGCCCCCGGCAACCACCTTTTTGTACAAGTCTTGCCGGCAAGGCATGTAATCCTTTGTACAAAGCCAGGCGCAGACCCTGAGCCCAGATGAATAAGTTTTAAGTGTTGTGCATTTCCTTATTGATTTCCATGTTCATATCTATATATATGCATGCTTGTCTAAGATGTTGTATGACACTTGTTCCCAGTAAGTTCTAACGAACCGTCAAGGTTCCGTATCTTTATTTTCTCTTCTTTCTTTTTCTCAAAAGAAGAGGATGCCTCGCCCCCCCATGAACGTTGCCGGGGGTGGGGGGGGCGGGGAAGGAAGATATGAGTACCAGTTGGCGACGTTCAGAATTGACACTTTACTGGAGGAAGAACAGCGACAGAAAGCTAAGTTCTAAAACTTAAAGCAAGTTTCTTTTATTACAAAGTTATTTTCCTTAGACGATTTTGACTTTTGTATGGAAAACCTACACGCGAAGGAACCCTTGTTCTAATCGGTTGCGCCCTTTTTTTGTTTCAAGTCCGCTCAACAATTTAAGTGGCTGCACTAAGAACGCCAAGGTGCCTTGCCGGCCGCTGCACCTCCAGCAGGCTACTGAAGTCCCGCACCCAGCGCTCGCGGCAGGTTGCGCGCCGGCAAGTTTTCAGTAAGCGTAGGGTGTACTCCATACATAAAGGAATCAGACAAGGGAAATAACATGCATATACCCAAACATACGCAAGTTATATTACATCAATAAGTTGCCGCAGTTCTAACACAAGACTTGATTGTCTTTTGGCATGGAATGGTGGCGACAAGGAAAAATGAGGCAGCTAGTCCCTGCGTTGGCCCTCGATTCTCTTGATTGAATCTACTTTCTCAAGAATGGGCGCGACAAGCTCCTCAAGTGCCCTGGGATCTGCATCCTTCGGCAAGTGGTCGAGCACGTTGGTGAGATCAATGCCAGGGTTATTATATACCACCTTGACGAGTACCTTGCGGAGGACGGTCCGGCAAAGTTTGCGGGATTCATTGGCCAGTTGGGTCGCTCGGTTGGACTGTAGCAGCTTCAAAGCGTCAACGATGCTTTCGAAGAACATGGTCAACCTGGCGCTCGAAGATATCCTTTCTTCGGAGGAATACCTGAAGTTTTGCAGGCCATCTTGCCCCATGGTTGACAATTGTGCAGTGAGCCTCTCCGCGGTGTCGACAAGGCGATCAGTCCAGATTTTCACTCCCTTTTCATAGTCAATTTGGGCGGCGGCAGCGCTCTTAAGCAAGTTCCTCTCTTCCTGAAGATCTCTGCTTAGGGCCTTCTCGCGGGCCCTGCCGTCCTTGAGGGACTTCTCCAGCGTGGTCAGCTTTAGCTTCAGATCGGCAATGGCATCGTTGGCTGAAGTGAGCTGCTTGGTCTTGTCGGATATGGCAACTTGCATCTCCGCCAGGCTGTGGAGAGTTTTCTCCCTGTCCCCTTTGAGCGTCAAGAGCTCCTTGCCGTGTTCTTCAAGATCCACCTCCAGCTTCTTCACTTTGTCGCTCAGCTCGTTCTTGGCGGCCTCTGCAACCTCGGCAGCATCGACGACCTCCTTGAGCTTGCCGACGTGATCTACAGTTAGAGCTTCGAGCGCCTCCTTGTGGTTTTGCTCCAGCTCCTGGATCCGCTGCGCGACAAGCTTATCGATCTCCTCATCTTTGCCGCGAAGCTTGGCGGCGAGCGCCTGCTCACGTGCGACAATATCTTCCTCATGGGCGTCAAGTGCAATGCGACGCTCCGTCAGGAGAGCATCCTCAGCGGCAGTTCTTTGTGCAGCTTCTTCCTGCGCTTTCTCCAGGTCAGATTGTTTCAAGAGGATCTCCGTCCAGTTTTGGCTCACTTGTTCCCGGCTGGCGGTCAACTCTTGAAGGGCCTCGGCGTACCAGATTTGCATTTGCTTGACGCGCTTCTGAAAATCTGCCTCGGCTGCCTCGACAACTGCCATTCTGGAATCTGCTTTCTCTTTCCGAGCACGGTGGAGTGCTTGGAGCTTGCGGGAATTTTCGCCCATGGCCTGGAGGAGCTGATCCTCTTCAGATTTGCCACTGCTGGCGCTCGGATCATCAACGATCTCGAGCCCGGCAGCGGCGATGATTTCTTCATCGAAGGTTTCCCCTTCAGTCGACGTTTCAATATTTGCCGTGCCCGGCAAGTTGATGAATAGGTTGTCGCCAACCTTGAGATATTTGCTTGATGAGGGGGCTTCGGATGTCGATGGTTGGTCCTCGACGTTCGTCTCGCCGGTGGCTGGGGGCTCTGTGGCAGATGTAGCGCTTGGCGCTCCTGCGGCAGGAATGCCGTCAGTGTGGTCATCAGTTTCCTCGCCGGCCCTCTCGGCAGATTCCTTGGTGGTTTCCTCGGCAACATTTTCGCCGACCTCGACAGTGGCGTCTTTGGCGGCCTCGCTAGCGGCAATCCTGTCAGCTTCGGCGGCGGCTTCCCTGGCGGTCTCCTCGATGACAACGTCGACATCCATGTGTTCCATCACAGGGAATTCTGGAGGACGAAGGAAGGAAACCAAATAAGATTAAGATTGAAGTCCAAGAAGACAAAGAGAAAGAAAGATAAAGAAAAGGATAACAAGCGCTCCAAGGCAAACAGTTACCTGCATCGAGTTGTTGAGAGGTGGCCTCGCCCCTCCCGGCAATGTTGGTTGCCGGGGAAATGTTGCCGGTATCCACGCATACCGGCTCTTCCTCAACCAGGATAGGCTCGCCAGTGGTAACTCTTGCCGGGGATGCGTTTGTGGGCGGCGCGGTTGACGGAGGCGGCACGACAGGGGCGGTTTCCACCTCTCCCTGTTGCTGTTCTTCTCCTGCAAGCCCGAAGATATCAGCGGCAAGGGTAAAAACCTCAGCGCCCGTCAGCGGAAAACGAGTGGAGAACTCACGCTGGGGGCTGCGTTGAGGGCTGAGCTCCGGGCTGACGACAACAATTTCCGGCGCGCTCGTAGAGCCAGCCGGGGGCTCGTCGCCCGTGGAGGTCCTCAACCTCTTCGCCGCCCTTTCCGCCAAGGTTTCTGCATCACTGCGGAGACGAGACAAAGCAAGACTATGAGATTACTCTGAAATTTGGAAGATAAAGGCTATGACGGGGTACTTACTCTTCCTCTTCTCGTTCCGGGCTAAAGCCGGAGATGTCGAAATCGACCTCCGTTGCAGTGTCCGTGTGAGGGGGCGGAGGAGGGGTCCTGGGTCGCTTGGCTGTAGCAGGCGCAGGGGGTTGGCGTGATTCCGCCACCTCAGCCTCCGGTGCGGTTGTGTGAGACGCCCCTGCCGCCTCAGCAGTTGCCGCAGGTGCGGGTCTCGCGCGACGCGCAGGTTGCTGATGAACTCCTTGCCGCGGCGCAGTCTTGCCGGCCGCCTTCTTGCCGGGAGCCTCACTGCTCGAAGAGGGTTGGCTTGCCGGGATGCCGGAAGCAGCTTTTTGAAGGACGCGCTTGGTCTTCTTCGTAGCTGGGGGCTCCTCCTATGGCTCTTCTTCATCTACGTCCTCGTTGGACGAGCCCTCGGCGGCCGCGCTGCTCTGTTCCCCGGCAGCCTCAGCTTCCCCGACAGGATTTTCTTCCATCACAACCTCTGCGTCGCTGGTTTCCCATTATATGAAACCGACGCTGCCGGCCTCCGCGGCAAGATTCGCTTCCTCCACCCTAGAAGCAATATACGCCACTTCTTCGTCAGTGGTGGCACGAATGAGGCCCGTCTCTTCCCGGATGGCCCTCTCCGACAAGTTGTCGAAGAACTTTTGTGCTGCCTCCTCGGTTGGCTCGGCCCAAGTCGCGTCAAGACCGTGGGCGTTGAACATTGGCATGAAGGCAATGATCGACCCCAGCGCGGAGTTGTTGCACAAAGGAACAATTCTTGCCGGCAACCGATGTTTGTCATCGCGCTGGAATAGCTTGTGGCGAAGAGCGCCGAGCTGCATGGTCGTCAGATTGTTGTTCAATCTAGGGCGCAGCCTCATGATGTCCGCTGCGTTCCGGTACTCCCAAGCTGGTCTTCCCCTGCTCTGTAGGGGGGCGATGCGGCGGCGGAGGAAATCGAAGCCGATCATCTCCATTGTAAGCCCGACAGCTTTCAGGCGGAGGATCCTGGTGGTGGCGATTGTGAGCCTCTCGTCCTCCGCGGCGAGATCGCTCCAGTCACTGCCGCGGACCACCTTCTGCCGTCGAGGCGAACAAAACGGATGGGGATCTGCTTCCTTGATCCAGCACCACTCAGACCGCCATTCATCCCACTTCTTGCGGTAAACTCCATCTGGGTATATCTCCTTATTCCAAGCCCGTGGAATCCAGGCGATAGAACCGGAAAGGGCCTCCCCCTTTTGGATGCGAGGAATAAAGTAATGGCGCAAAAGGGCGGTATTGGGAACTACTCCGGCAAAGTTTTCGCAAAGATGAGCAAAAACAGACATGTACATTACGGCGTTCGGCGTGAAATCAAGAAGATGGAAGCCGTATGTGTACATAATATCATTGAAGAAATCGGAGAAAGGAGGACAGAGTCCGCAATAGAAATATGCGAGGAAGAAGTGATATTTGTCAGGACCGCTCTTGGAACAAGAACCTGGAATCACGCGAGTTGCGGGATGAGCTTGTGTCCCCTTCGCCCACATACACTAGTACCGGTTGTTCAAGGCCCTCGCATCGAGCGTCGGAGCGAAGACGACGAACTTCTTCCGCATCTTCACCAGCTCGCTCTCCGGGACATCGGCCTTCGTCTCCTTACTCTTGCCTTTGCCCTTGCTAGCCTTGGGCGGCATGGCGATTGCGAAGGCGGAGGCTGAGGATAGAGCGGGTGCGGAAGCGAAGAGCGGATGAGGGGAAGTCTGGCTTTGAGCTCGAGAGGAGAAGATAATGGCGGAGTCCGGATTGAGAAGGAGAGGGGGGAAATAGGCTGCGCCTCTGCAGTTTCCCTTTTTATGGGGAAGGAGCGAGGCCGCCTCTTTTACTCCCCAATGTAAATGCGCCTCTGCAGGCACGCTGCAGTTGCAGCCTTTCAGCACACGCTTCCCACGTCGTGTATTCAGCGCACGTAGTGGGGGGCACAATAAGCGGGATATTTACGAGCAGTTAATCCCCTGCCACGTGTGCCCGTGCACTGTTTGGGCCTAGCCCAAGAACGCCTCGCACTCATGTGTGGCCTAGGCCTGGGGGCTCCTGTCGGTGTACTAAGTATTGGGCCATTAGTACCCCGTACTTGTGCACGGGCAGTTGTAGCCATACTCGTGGTCAGGCTTGTCGGGGAACAGTTCGAGGTTGATTCAAGTTATCGAAGGAACACCCAAGTCAAGAATCTGAGAACCAGCAGATAAGAAGAGCTGAAGGCCGAAAGCCAGCCTCCCCGGCAAGATCTTGCCGGGGTGGCCTGCGAAGCCCGGCAAGATTTCACGCCCGGCAAGATTCGGCGCCCGGCAAGATTCGACCACTGTGCCACCGCTTCGGCACAGCAACAAGCCTGACATTCTGGGTCCTTCTCTGGATGCGTGGCAACGCGCCAGTGGAGGAGAGCTTAAGCGGTGCTGATGGGATGTCTCCTTTTTTCATCCCCAAGTAAGTGAGGACACCTAAACGGACACCTCACGGTGCATTAAATGCACTCGTCCTAATCCGTTAGTGGTTAGGTATGATGACCCTGTAGCTACTTTACACCTCAATGTATGTATATTTTGCCACTGTGGTGACCCCTTTGAGCGTATAAAAGGAGGCCCAAGGCAACTGCTACAGGGGAGGAGGATCTTCTGGCCCATTCTACATGCGTAGCTGCTCTTTGAACATACTGTTCATTGCAAGCGCTCCTGGAGCCTGGGCTCAAGAACACTCATAATAAAACAAGGCAGGAGTAGGGTTTTACGCTGATCAGCGGCCCGAACCTGGGTAAAATCGCCCCGCGTCGATCGTTGGTTCTGCTCTTTGTGCATACCTCTCTCCCTGCCGAATCGTAAAGGGGTCCTTCGGGGTCCCATAGGTGTCGCACGCCGACATGAACGGAAATGTGGCTGGAGTGGGTTTCTCGGATTCCACGCGGGTTTAAATGTAGGTGTTTGAATGTGGCGAGGAGTCGAGTACAGCCGGGAGTGCAGTGGGCGGCGCCCTCGGCCGGTGCGCCGCTTCAATGGCGGACGCAGTGAGAGGTCGCGTCCGCCCTGACCCCTTTGACCGTGGACCTTGACCCTGTACGTCTGACTTTGAGCACAACATTATCCTTAATGGACCTTGATGGTGTACGTCACCTTGTGTCCAGATCCGAGATGTCACATGTACCAGATGAATGACTCCGAGTTCGACCCCTGTGATGCTAGGTGCGAGCCAAGGAACACTGTTGGAGAGACCCCCCAATAATTTTCGTACATTGGTCATTTGATTCATAGGATTGGATGCTATAGGATTTTTTTTATGAAATCATGTGTTCATTGGCAATCTAGCATCCATTCCAACTTTTTTTTTCACTTCCTTTTTTTTTCTGTGGCATCAAACACTGTGCTACTGCTAATGCTATGGGATTCAAGTGGACATGCCACTCCAATCCTTTATTTTTTTCTATTCCTACGTTTTAAGAATCCTACGAATGAAAGAAAAGAAACGGAGGGAGTACTTGCTCTAAATGATGTGCCGATGTAAGAGCCACCTATATTATTAACCATGCTCTAAAAAGGTGGCACAACTTTGGCTATAGTACTACTAAGGTGAGTAGTTGACCTTGCGCTTGGCTCTTCGCCTCTTCCGGAAGTCGAACAATGATGATGGTACTACAGTATATACTTCTGGCAATCTGACACTGAATGAACTGCTGCACGTCCACCGCTTGTATAAAGCCCACTATTGTAAGAAAAACTTTTCCTTGTGCTGCGAGTCACCGCGCGCGCACGTGGGCGAGGGAGAGGGCGTAGTAAGCAAGCTTCTCGCCGTTCTGCGAGTTGACGGGACACATCAAAGTTATTTAGTACTCTCTCCAAAAAGGGCCTACCATGTCCATGGCTACCATCCCGTGCTCCATTATTAAGTACATGCACGATTCAAGTGCCACCGAGGAGAAAAAGTATTGCGTACGTGCCATCGAAGTGCACGACTCACTTACGCACTGCTTATCTTCATTTTCTTGCATGACACATGCACCTTGATGTTGGATGTCTCGCGTGTTGGCAAAAGGATGAACAAAGCTCATGTCAAAAAAAGAGAGAGAGGAAGAACATAGATTTCTGACGACCGAGAAGGAGCAAGGAAGCTCGCGGTGGAGCGTCTTCACTCATAATATTTTGTATTATTCAGCGATATAAAATCAACCCAATCTCTCCACATTTAACCGAAAGAGCCCAAAACATGGCAGCCCGGTGTAGTTACATCGTACATGGCCCACCTCACGCATTCACCATATTCCTCGGGCTCCGTGCGACACCTAGTTCTAGTATATCCACCAGCCCGTATCACTTCTCGCTCCTCATCTCTCTCAAAGTGCGGCGGGCTGGCAATTTTGTCGTCTATTGAGGTCGGTTTACTCACACTCGCTCCCACATGTTAGCGACATGCCAAGAGCATTCTAAAAAAATACTATACTCTATTGTTATGCCAAGAAGAGGAAGCGCTTTGACCGATGGATCAAACGAGACAGGCATGCCGTGCCGTGAGTGGGTCCAGTTTCTCGTTTCGAACTTGTTTGGTGTAGTAGTAACACTTGGTTTTGCACCTTCATAGAATGATGCAAATCACCGCTAAAAGGCGCTTTGCTTTCTGCTAATCCCATCAACTGTCCTACTACAGTTTACCCCACACCGATACGGAGGGAGTATCATTTTGTCAGTCTCAAATTTATTGGTCACATTCACATGTTTAGATTTCAAAGTGCATTAAATTGTTAAGTGTAATGATTAAGATATAATTAACCAATGCATGTAAAATGTTCTTGTTTATTGTAGTACGCCTCACGCATGCATGCATTGCGATTAATACTACTCCCTTCATCCATATATATATAAGGCCTAATGTATTCTTCGAGATTGCCTTTGACTATTGATAAGATTTTATATAATTTGAAAATTATATCATTGGAAGATCTTTCATGTACGAAATTGATGGTATGCTTTGAGCAACTTGCACGTCCTATACTGCTCGAACATGTGGTCAAAGTTAGTCTCGAAAAACGCATTAGACCCTATATAGATGGACAGAGGGAGTACATGATACTAGCAAACGGTCACCATCTAGTAGTTCATTGGTTGGTTTCGATTTTTGAATTGAGTAGTAGTACACTTGATGTTGTGCTGCTACCGTCCAATATTCGTGTGTGGGGGTTTCTAGAATAAAAAAAGGAGGTACTTACTGTGGGAAAGGTAAAGTGATGGTTGCTTCGTCCGAGCAACTTATTACTCTGGGAATATGGAGTACGAGCTGATTCAACGAAGAGTGAAATGATGGTTGCTTTGTCCGAGCAACTTACTGTGGCGAAGGTGTGGCTCTATGATTTGACTGCTCACTAGCCATTATTACTGCGGTGCAACGAACGGGGTGAATCTCCCCTGCAGTTGTGCACTCAATATTGGTGCATGGCAGGTGGAGCCAGATGAAGGATGTCCCACATGTCGGCAAAACGAAGTTGAATGATTTCTGGCATTGCTATCAATCTTTCAGAATTTGTTTATATGTATGCATAATTTTCCAGCTTAATGAAATTGTATTGTAATGCTATGAAGGTTTCAACTTTGGTTCCTACAAAAAAAAAGTTTCAACTTAGGATTCATGTGTCCTCTTGCCTCAAGGTTGTTTCGTTACAACATTTCATCAAATACAAATGAAACTATCATGGCTGCTAATGCGTCTCAATGATTCGCAGATCAATGTCAATATTCACATTACAACTGAATACAAAATTGTGAGAAGATGTACAAATAATTTTTTTTATAAAATCGATCGATGTTGTTCGTAGGCATGGCTCCATTTCCTGACCACGGTGTTCATTGGTTGGTAGCTAGTTTCACACAGCTCTGTAGCCAGTGGCGGAGCCAGCGCCCGGCCACCCCGGGCACTTGCCCGGGCTCACTGCCACGGGACAGCGTACACACGTGATAAACAAATGGGGCAAAATCTGCTATGTATCGTGGTTTACCCGGGCAGCAGCGTACGTGTATACGTGATAAACAATGGGCTTCTACCAAGCATTCGGCTAACATTTAAGTGATGGATTAACTAGGTCTACCCAGCGCAGTCCGTGTAGTGTTCGTCACTCATGGGCTGCTATTCCTTCTTCCAATATAATTAGTACTCTCGTCATTCCGAATTAGTAATTTAGATTTGTCTAAATTGTCTAAAAATAACTTAGAATTTGTCTAGATGTTAATGTATCTAGACACATTTTAGTGTTAGATACATAGCGCGGCAAATGTCAAGGACATGTGGTGTCTTCCAATAGAACCATCTTCACCTAGTATCGTGTGGTAGGTACATGACAAACCCACAAACACTTTGCCCAAGACGAGACTTGGCAAACATTGAGCACACGTGCACCCTTCAGTTGTCCTGTCTTCGCCGAGTATGATATGAAAGGTACTCGACAAACACAACATGCCATGTGGCAGGCGTCTTATCCGTTGGCTGGCCATCAACCTACTTTATTTTGCCAAGTACCTCATTTTGACATTCAAAGACCTTGCCAAGTATCCGAGGAAGGAACTCGGTGAAGCTCTCTTAGTCAAAAGGTGGGTATGCCGAGTAGGGTATCTTGTGTGTCACACTCGGCAAACTGGTTGTCGAGCCGATATCGACCTTCGTCGAGTACTCTCATACTTGGCAAAGAACCGGATTCCAGTAGTGCATAAAACTGAATATTGATGTATCATATACTAGCTCACTTTAGAATTACCGAAAAAGGCTTCCGCCCCGCTTTATATATAAAGCAAAGATCAACATCACCCGGTACAAACGCACGCCAACACCACACACACCCAAGGCAGGATACATAGGCGCTGAGCGCAGCTACACCACCCCTAGCACTACCACCACGAAGAGATGAAGCCGCATACGACGAACCGTGGACTCCAAGGCGACGCCTTCAGGAAGGATACGACACTGGAGCGCCGCCACCGCCAGATCCGAGGATCAGAGTTTCCCCTGGAGCTGCACGACGGGCAGTGAGATCCGCGACGACGCCTTTAAGAAGGGAACGAGCTTCGCCGCCGCCGGTCTGTCCGAAGAGAGAACATATTTTCACCCCGGCCAACACTCACCGCCACCGAACGCCACACCCCGGCTACCATGCCGCCCACACAGCCATGGCCACCGGGCAGCACCAAGCCACGGGCTCTGCCCAAGAGCACCGCGCTACCGCCACCAGGGCCGCCGCCCCGGCGTCCAAGACCTTGACACCACCTCACCCGAGACCCGCCGCTACCTCAACCAAAGAGACGAGTGGAAAGGTCCCACCTTTCGCACCCTTGGGTGACCCCCATCGTCGAGACCCACTAGGCCGGCCAGCACTGGCATCCATCAACCCATCCTGCAGCCCCGAGCGCGAGACGAGTTCGGTCCTGCAGCACCGTGAGGGGGACGAGGTCAATCCTGGTGCACCGTGCGCGAGACGAGCTCAGTCCTGTTGTACCGTGCGCGAGATGAGCTCGGTCCTGCGGCACGGGGTGCGAGACGAGCGATGGACCGCAGCTGGGAGAGGGACAGCCCTTCGATGGAAGTAGAGCTTGGACGATGAGAAGATGGGACGAAGGTCGAAATGGTCCGATCGCAGACAAGCCAATGCCGGAGAAGCCGTCCGCCGCCACAGGCAGATCCGCCGAATCACCGTGAAACCACCACTCCACCGGCAGGCCACCACCACGCCGGACCTTCCCACGCCGCCGCCCATGGCCGGAGCAACGGCCACGCCCGACCGCTGCCCTACCCGCGTCGCCCAGCGAGCTCCAAGCACCGGAGCCGCCGGGCATACACCACCACTGCCATACGCCGCCGGCCGCCCCCCATCGCCAGATCCGGCCGGATCCAACCATGAAGCGATAGCCGCTCGTGACCGAAGCTGCCCTCGGCCCGCGCTGCTGGTGGGCAGAGAAGCCGCCGCCGCCAGCAGCTCGCTGCCGCACTAGCACGCCCCCTCCGTCCAGCCCGTCGCGCCACCGCCACGCCGCCGCGCCATACCATGCCGTCGTGCCCTGGGTCAGTGGGACACCCCGATCTAGATGCACCAGCCCGCTCCATGGCCGCTAGGAGAGGGGACGAGGATGCCTCACCACCGCCGGCACCGGCCAGGCTTCGCCCGGCCGCGCCCTTTGGCGGCGGCGAGGGAGGAGGAGTAGGTGGGGAAGGGAGCTTGCGGCGACGCTCTAGGGTTCCTCCCCATCGCCGCGCGGGGGCGACGCGGGAGGGTGGGAGGAGGAATCTTGTCACAGCTAGTCCTTCAGATTAAGATCCCGCTCACTTTAAAATTATACATGACTACTATGTTCATATTTTCACTTCATTATTATTGTGGATTTGTATTTCCGAAGTTTGGTGAGATTGGATTTTCTAGTCCAGGGTACACCTAAACCCTCCATGAACAGTAAATTCAGAAAAAAAATATACAAAACAAAAATATCAAAAAATTTGGGACATCAAACATAATCAAAAGTTTTAGATTCTTGCAAATTTCCTTTTACAAATAACATTCGAGGAGCACTCACCAAACATAAGCAAACCAGTGTTCAAAATGTTGTGCACTTTTGAACAGTTTGTTTTGTGAGGACTCCATGAATGTTATTTGCTCATGAAATTTTGCAAAAAGCTAAAACATTTGATCTCGTTTGACTTAAAAAACAGATTTCCATTTTTCTTCTAAATTTACTGTTTATGTGGGTACACCTACACCCGGGAGTAGCCACGCCTTTATGAAGTTTGGGGCTATTTTATATGTTGTGTACGGACCAATCGATTTTGATTTCCAACTTATACATTTAGGCTCAAGCTTGCCCAGTCTTCACAAAAGTTCTGGCTCCGCCACTGTCTGTAGCCAAGAAAGAGGTGTATGGAGGACATCACAATCCGATCATTTTGTCCAGTTCCACTAAAATCGAGCTGATCATCCATGTTTGCAAAGATATTCAGTAAGTGTGATTACAATAATAGTGGCACTAGATGATGAAACATAACACATACAAATAGAAGCCGATCACCTCTGCAATCTCTCTTTAAGACTAACTACTTGTTGGAGAAGATTAGGCTCGGAGTTGGATGAGGAGGATAGCAAAATCAATCTCCCTTTGTGCGGTCCCACAAAAATGTAGAAACGTTGCCCGTGTGACATTTTGGTGGAACTGCACAGAACACGCTTAAGAAAAAAGTGATTTGTGCAGTTCACCAAAAGATCGCAATAGCAACGAGGTGAAATGGATAACCCTGTTTGCAAAAAGAGGTAGAAAGGAAACAATTACTGCCCAATAACAGTTGAAGACACATACGCCAACAAAAAATAAGTATATTCCATGTCCTAAGGGAAAGATAGCAGCATGGTGGTTTATCAAAAATGGTGTGAGGACGAGATGGCAAGATGGAAAGTACGCCGATCGCGATACATTTTAGGCAAATAACTAAAGAAGATCCACATGGAGGATTTTCCACATGCAGCAACGGGGGAAGATGGGCAGTGGAGCAAGGCCGGAGGAAGCTGTACCTGAGGGTCGTCGGCATGTAACTAGGAGGGCGTCGTCGACTGGTATCTGCCCATACTGCGGCAGCGAGCAAGTGGCGAAGGCCCTACCGCGCCAGAGCTTGGTTAGAGAGAACGACGGGTACCGCAGATCGGGACGTGCGACCTCGACGCCGTCGAACGGAGCAACAATGCACATCCTCCCTTTCTGCCGGCGGAAGGGATGCGGTCGGATAAGTGACCAACGGTGAGAGAGAGAGGCCACCGCCGCCTTGTGTGAGATAGTGTGAAGAGAGACAAACCCCGGCAGGCAGGCTCCATTGTATATAGTGGAGCGGATTTCTTTTTTCTCGATAACAATTATTTTATATTATGTATGTGCCATTGAGGAATATAACTTTATTTAAAACTGACGCGTCAAGTCAAACTTTGTTCCGTGTACGCGTGGTACACGACCCTCCTTCAAATAAACAACCGTTACACGCGTCAAATTATCACGTGGGCTGCCTTTTCGTATAGAAATGAGCTTCACCGTGTACTCGCGCGGGTGTGGCCGGGAACGAGACGTGAGTACGTGTGTCATGTGTGCACCTCTTCTCTACGTGCAGGTACCCCACGTACGTGAGTGTGTGTGAGAGAGATGGTGTGTGCGTTCATGAGTGTTTTTCTTTGGGGGGGCATGAGAGATAGACAGGGAATATGTGTCAATGATATCTCAAACAAAAAATGTAACATATGCAATGTGTGTGAAACAGAGGCCTGGATATATCATATATAGAGGGGGCGATCTACGAGAAGAGAGTCGAGGGATCATCAGCGTGAGATATCGATAGAATCGAAGAGAGGGATGAAGTGTGTGGGTGCGCGATCGATAAAGAGTGCCATCGAATTTGTGTGTGCCCACGTCAAAGATATAGGGTGGCTGGCCTACTGGAACATGAGAGGGGAGAGGTGCAGTTTGTCTCTGTGGTATGGATACCTACCTATAGAGTTCGACTATCGGTGTGTGGGGAGAGACCTAATTATAGAGAGGTAGATCGACTGGTATATGTGTGGAGAAGGAGAGAGACCTAGCTATGTATTGAGGGAGATCGATCGGCATCCATGCATATGTGTAGGAGAGGAATAAGGTTGGGAGAGAGACAGAGCTAGAGTGTCGGAGGGTTCGTGGTGGAGTTGCTACTCACAAATGGTGGGAGAGGCCTGCTAAACAAACGGAGGGTACGACTGCAATATCAATAAGAGAGGGGATGCCTGCCTGTCTGTGCACTTGTGTGTGAGAGATGGGTCGGGAGGCATGCACAGATGATGAGGGGGGACGATATGGTTGTGGTAAGCAGACATAACTACATAGGAAGATCAATCGTCGAGTGTCGAAGAAAAGGAGAGACATAACTAGTGAGGTACGTCGATCGGTGCATGGGGAAAAAGAGTTATGGTCGACCTAGCTATATGTAGGGAGATTGATCGGTATACACGCATGCATGTGTTAGAAGCAAATAAGGCCCGGATAGACGGATAGAGAGAGAGAGAGAGAGAGGGATGCGGCTAGGAGGTGGTGCGAGAGGCCTACTATATCGAGGGGGGAGGAGTGTGCGAGTATGAGATCGATGAAAAGAGGGGCGGCAGTGTGCACGCGCGTGGAACCGTATTAGACAGAGGGGGCATGGACGGTGAGAAGAGAAGAGAGAAAGCGTGTGTTTGTGGTAGGTACACCTGGCTAGAGAGGTATATCGATCGGTGTGTGCCGAAAAGAAGGAGCTGGGGGGCCTACACACACCGGGGGTGAATGACCTAAAGAGAAATAACGAATGTGCGCGATGGAGAGAATGTCGAGGGAGGGTGAGAGGAAGGCGGGCGTGTGCATGCACGAGAGAAATTTAGCGCTAGCTACAAAGAGAAGAGGATTGTGTGGGTGTAAAAGACGAACAAAGATCATAATTCATTATAAAAGTGGATTCAGATATTTGAACAAGAGATCAGAGTGTTTTAAACCGACACATGCATGAATATAATGGTGATACGCATGGTGTGGTTATGAACATGTTATACTACATATAATATATATAACATTTATTTGAATTTGTGATAATGTGTGGCTTTTGCAGCTCAGGGCTAAATACTTGTCATAATGTAGGGGGCGGGGCACTATACTTTGTGTGATAAACATAGTGTACATATGAAACATGGTTTAGATTATGAAGATCTAGCTAGTACTTCAAATGTACTATTATTTGGAATCAACATCAAGTGTATTCAAAATTTTGAATTTGAGTTCATATAGTACACATAGTTCATATCTAACTCTATAGTAATCATGTGGTGTGTTGTTAAGATAATATACAAATGATGGTTTAACTTGGCAACAATCATGATTGTAGATTCTTATTCAAATAGAGAAACGAATCGAAGTTTAGTTCGAATTGCAGCGGTAGTATATACATTTGGAATGCACTAAAATGTTCGTATGAGTAGGTTACATGCATTATATAGCTAGCGAAAAAATTTAATTGGACATAACATGGATTCATAGTTTTGAATAGCATTTGTACAGTAAAACGGAACAAGACTCTCTCTTTGTGTGGTGCAAATAGTTTTTTTTGTTTTTTCGTTTTGGGAAGTGCGAATTGATTTGGTACATACATTATTGCATGTTAGGATTGTCCCAAAATTTCAACCCGCACCTTGTGAAAGGATCGAGAAGATAGGTCTAGAAGGGGGGGGGGGGTGATTAGACCCTTAACATGTAAAAGTGGCAGTTTTTAATTTCTTCAAGTTAAGGTTGAGTTTAGCACAAGTTAAAGGGCATCCAATACATCTCAAGCAAGCATGACAAGAGTATAGACAGCGGAAAAGTTAAAGCATGCAATTTGCAAGAATGTAAAGGGAGGGGGATTGGAGTGTGCAAACGCAATGGAGACGCGGAGAATTTTTGGCGTGGTTCCGATAGGTGGTGCTATCGTATGTCCACGTTGATGGAGACTTCAACCCACGAAGGGTAACGACTGCGTGAGTCCACTGAGGGCTCCACCCACGAAGGGTCCACGAAGAAGCAACCTTGTCTATCCCACCATGGCCATTGCCCACGAAGGACTTGCCTCACTCGGGTAGATATTCACGAAGTAGGCGATCTACTTGCCCTTACAAACTTCTTGGTTCAACTCCACATCACGACGGAGGCTCCCAAGCGACACCTAACCAATCTAGGAGACACCACTCTTCAAAAGGTAATAGATGGTGTGTTGATGATGAAATCCTTGCTCTTGTGCTTCAAATGATAGTCTTCCCAACACTCAACTCGCTCTCACAGATTTGGCTATGGTGGAAGAAGAATTTGAGTGGAAAGCAACTTGGGGAAGGCTAGAAATCAAGATTCAAATGGTAGGAATGGAATCTCTTGATATCAATACATGACTAGGTGGTTCTCTCTCAGAAAATGAATGGTGGAAGTGTAGGCACATTCTGATGGCTGTCTCACAAATGGAGAAGGGGATGGAGGGGTATATATAGCCTCCACACAAAATCCAACCGTTACACACTTTTGACTCATATCAGTGGCACCGATTAGTTAAACTTGGTGGCACCGATGTGTTCAAAAATATGAACATTAGGAATCTCGGTGGGACCGACTGGAACAACTCGGTGGGACCGATGTGCTAGGGCTTAGGGCAAACCTCGTCTTGGTGGCACCGATTGCATCAACTCGGTGAGACCGAAGTGAAGCAATAAGGCAACAGAGAGTTGGCAAGCCATCTCGGTGAGACCGATTGCAAATCTCGGTGAGACCGAAATAATTGCAACACGTAACAAAGAGTTGGCAAGGCCATCTCGGTGGGACCGAGATCCATATCGGTGTGACCGAATAATTAGGGTTTCTAGCAGTGGCTATGTCAAATGAACTTGTTGGCTCCGGATAGAAAGAATCGGTGGGGCCGAATTGGAGTTTAGGGTTTGGACATATTTAGATAGAGAAAGTGGCTGAGGGTTTTGGAGCAATATCACTAAGCACTTTGAGCAAGTAGACCATTAAGCAACACCTCATCCCCTTTTAATAGTATTGGCTTTCCTATGGACTCAATGTGATCTTGGATCACTAAAATAGAAATGAAGAGTCTTGAGCTTTTGCCAATCTTTGTCCTTAGCATCTTGAAGGGGTTCCACATCCTCTTATCCTTGGCACTCCACTGTTGAAAGATACGTCGTCGTCGTATCTACTTTTCCTAACGCTTTTGCTCTTGTTTTGGACTCTAATTTGCATGATTTGAATAAAACTAACCCGGACTGATGCTGTTTTCAGCAGAACTACCATGGTGTTGTTTTTGTGTAGAAATAAAAGTTCTCGGAATTGGATGAAACTTTTTGGAGAATTATTTTAGAAATTATAAAAAATACTGGAACCAATAACCACCGGAGGGGGTGCCCTGGCTGGGCACGATACACCAGGGCGCCCCCCCTCTGGCGCGCCCTGGTGGGTTGTGGTCTCCTCGTGGCCCCCTTACCCTAATTACAACTCCATAAATACCTATTTTCGGAGAAAAAAATAGGAGAGGAAGTTTTATCGCGTTTCACGATACGGAGCCGCCGCCGCCTCCTGTTCTTCATCGGGAGGCCAGATCTGGAGCCCGTTCGGGGCTCCAGAGAGGGGAATCTTCGGTCTTCACCATCACCAACCCTCCTTCATCATCAATTCCATGATGCTCCCCACCGGGAGTGAGTAATTCCTTCGTAGGCTCGCTGATCGGTGAGGAGTTGGATGAGATTCATCATGTAATCGAGTTAGTTTTGTTAGGGCTTGATCCCTAGTATCCACTATGTTCTGAGATTGATGTTGTTATGACTTTGCTATGCTTAATGCTTGTCACTAGGGCCCGAGTGCCATGATTTCAGATCTGAACCGTTTATGTTTTCACCATTATATCTATGTTCTAGATCCAATCTTGCAAGTCATATTCACCTATTACGTGTTATGATCCGTAAACCCAAGTGTGACAGTAATTGGGATACTTTCCGGTGATGACCGTAGTTTGAGGAGTTTATGTATTCACTGTGTGTTAATGCTTTGTTCCGGTTCTCTATTAAAAGGAGGCCTTAATATCCCTTAGTTTCCTTATGGACCCCGCTGTCACGGGAGGGTAGGACAAAAGATCTCATGCAAGTTCTTTTCCATAAGCACGTATGACTATTTACGGAATACATGCCTACATTATATTTATGAACTAGAGCTAGTTTTGTATCGCCCTAGGTTATGACTGTTATATGATGAATATCATCCAACGAATTCACTGATACAATACCTACAAATTTTCCACATATTGTGCTTTCTAAGTTACTACTGCTGCTGTTACTGTTACACTTGCTACAAAACCATTACTATCACTGTTACCGTTACTATTACAGTTACCACTGCTATCAAAACTATCATATTACTGTGCTACTGATCACTTTGCTGCAGATATTTAATCTCTAGGTGTGGTTGAATTGACAACTCAACTGCTAATACTTACAAATATTCTTTGTCTCCCCTTGTGTCGAATCTATAAATTTGGGTTGAATACTCTACCCTTGAAAACTGTTGCGATCCCCTATACTTGTGGGTTATCAAGACCATTTTCTGGCGCTGTTGCCGGGGAGCATAGCTATATTTGCTGAGTCACTTGGGATTATTATCTATTTATCACTATGAAGAATCTGAAGGATACAAAAACCAAGATCGTTCCCTCTAAGACAAGGGGAGGTAAGGATTTGCCATCACACTCTGCACTTGATTCACCTTCTGTTTTGAGTAGACTTGCATCACCACCACATGCTATTAATCCTGATATGTCGCAAGTCATTGATGATGCTACTTCTGCTATGAATGATACTCATGATGATGCTAGTACATTGCTTGTTGATAATGTGCCACTAGGTGAATTTCTTGATGAACAAATTGCTAGAGCTAAACATATTGAAAATGTTGAAACTGATGAAATTATTGAAACTGATGAAGTACTTGAAACTGAAAATCTTGAAACACCTATTAGACCTAGCTCTCCTAGATATGAAATGCCTAAGATACCTGAAGGTTATGTTACGGATGAGGAGATAGCTTGAGATTTTCTTGCTTGCAATGATAGGGATGATCTTAAGAAATTACTATGCAAACTGAAAGAAAAAATCTTTGAATGCTAGAATGAAATGTGATCCCAAGTTTGCTACTTCACCTATCTTTCTTACCGATAAGGATTATGAATTCTCTGTCGACCCAGAGTTAATTAATTTGGTTGAATCTGATCCTTTCCATGGATATGAAACTAAAACTGTAGTGGCACATCTCACTAAATTAAATGATATAGCCACCCTTTTTGCAAATAATGAGAAGATTCGCTACTATTATATTCTCAAATTATTTCTGTTCTCATTAAAGGGTGATGCTAAGATATGGTACAATACTCTTGCTCCTGGTAGTGTGCGTAGTCCCCAGGATATGATTTACTACTTCTCTGAAAAATATTTCCCTGCTCATAAGAAACAAGCTGCCTTACAGGAAATATTTAGCTTTGTGCAAATTGAAGAAGTGAGTCTCCCACAAGCTTGGGGGAGGCTTCTCCAATTGCTTAATGCTTTGCCTGATCATCCTCTTAAGAAAAATGAAATATTTGATATCTTCTATAATGGACTAACCGATGCTTCTAGGGACTTCCTAGATAGTTGTGCTGGTTGTGTTTTCAGGGAACGAACTATTGAACAAGCTGAGGAATTATTGAATAACATATTGAAAAATTATGATGATTGGACTCTTCCTGAACCACCGCCTAAACCCACTCCGAAGAAGAGGGGTATCTTATATCTCAGTCTCGAAGATATGCAAGAGGCAAAGAAATATATGAAGGAAAAAGATATTAAAGCCGAAGATGTTAAGAATTTACCACCTATTGAAGAAATACATGGGCTTGACACACCATCACTTCCATAGGTGGTAGAGGTAAATTCTTTATTAAAGTTTGATGAAGGTGACATCCCTTATAATAAACATCCTAGTCAATGCCTTTATGAGTTTGACAATTACATTAGAAAACAAGATCACTTCAATGCAAATGTTATGAAACAATTGAAATACAACTCTGATACGATTGCTCGCTTGAGTGAATTGTTATTTAGAATTACTAATGATGTTAGGGGTGTAGGAAAACATGCTTCTATGGTTCAAATTAGAACAAGTTGCTAAATCTCCAAGAGAATTGCTTAGTGAAATGAATAATAATATGAATGATTTTGCTATTAGAGTAGCAACTAGAGGAGGCAAAATGACTCAGGAACCACTCTATCCTGAGGGACACCCTAAAAGAATTGAACAAGACTCTGAAAAAATTAACATTGATGCACCTAGTCCTTCTAAAAAGAAAAAGAAAAAGAAAAATGATAGGACTTTGCATACCTCTAATGAACCCAAGAAAGAGAAACTTTCGGAAGATAACAATGATGTCTCTATTTCTGATGCTGAAACTCAATCTGGTAATGAACATTCATCAAGTGATAATGATGGTGTTCATGAAGACACTCAACCAAACAATGACAAACAACCAGATAATGATGTTGAGATAGAACCTGCTGTTGATCTTGATAACCCACAACCTAAAAATAAAAGATATGATAAAAGAGACTTTGTTACTAGAAAACGTGGTAAAGAAAGAGAACCATGGGTTCAGAAACCCATGCCCTTTCCACCTAAACCAACTAATAAAAAAGATGATGAAGAATTTGAACGCTTTGCTGAAATGCTTATACCAGTCTTTTTGCGTACTCGCTTGACTGGTATTTTAAAGATGGCCCCTTAAGGATGGAGTACCTAATAAAAAAAAGATACCTAAAGCTGAAATCTCAACCATGCTTGCTAATTATTCTTTTAAGGATGGAGTACCTAAAAAACATGGAGATCCGGGAATACTAACTATACCTTGCTCCATCAAAAGAAATTATGTCAAAACTGCTTTGTGTGATTTAGGAGCTGGTGTTAGTGTTATGCCCTTCTCATTATATAAAAGACTTGACTTGAATAAACTCACACCTATTGAAATATCTTTGCAAATGGCTGATAAATCAACTGCCATACCTATCAGTATTTGTGAGGATGTGCCCGTTGTTGTTGCAAATGTTACTATCTTAACAGACTTTGTTATACTTGAGATGCCCGAGGACGACAACATGTCGATTATCCTTGGTAGACCCTTTTGGAATACCGCAGGGGCTGTTATCGATTGCAATAAAAGCAAGGTCACTTTCATATCAATGGTAATGAGCATACGGTGCACTTTCTGAAGAAACTTATTAATGCTATTGAAAAACCTCCGACACTCACTATTGGAAGTTTTTAACTACCTCTACCTACTGCCAAAAAGAAATATGACACTTATTGTTGGGGATATTCACATCCCCGTTGAGGTAACTTAGTGTTTAACGAAAGTTCTTCGGTTTTATGCTAATCGAAAGTGGTTGTTAATAAGACTTGATCAACCTTGTTAATGGATCATTTTTTAGAGGTATGAAGTCGATGAATTTAGTGAGCACAACTTTCTGTCCTTACCTTTTTTTTTCCTGTTTTTCTTAGTTAAATTAAATAAAATGCCATGTTTAGCCTGTTTTCTGAATTTTCCGTGCAATAAAATAGTGCCCAAAAAATAAAAGTGCTCAGAATGCCCTGAAATTTTCACATGATTTTTTTCTGAATATTTCTGAATTTCCGGTGCAAATAACATCAGAGGGGGGTGCTCCTGGTGACCACAAGACACCAGGGCACGCCAGCAACCCCAGGCATGCCCTAGTGGGTTATGGTCCCCACGTGGGTCCCCTCACTTACCTTTTTAGCCCATGTCATCTCCTACGTCCAGAAAAAATCACGATAGTTCTCTCTCTCTCGTGTTCTTGCTCTCAAACCCGTGGATTTCGATCTCTTTGCTCAAAGCTCTGTTTCCGAAACTGTTTTGGGGGATTGCTACTTGCTATGCGACTCCTCCATTGCTCCAATTAGTTTTTGCTTTAGTGGTTTATATTTTGAATAATTAGCTACTCTTGGTGCTGCTTTAGATGGGCTTGCATGTTGAATTCTTAGAGTTCTAAGTAGTTTGAATGCTTAATATAGACTCTATGCATCCTTATGAGTAGTTGCTATCAACCTTATGAAGTTTTGTTGACAAAAATTTTGTGTCCCAAAATTTTTCAGAAATTGTTCGCAAATAAAAATGCAATTCTTTAGGAGTTCTTCGAAGAGGAGGTCTTCGGAGGCATCATCGAGTCGTGGCTCGCTATGTCGATCTTATGTTGAGCCAAGTGCGAGCTCAATGCGGGATGCCGCTACCAAATCATGTCTATGGCCGTGTAACAATTTCATGGTAAGCGCAGGTATTAAGGAAGAATTTGAGCAATATGTTCACAACGCGGAGCTTGGCCCCTACATCAAAGATAAGTGCATTTAGCATCTCAATCTCACAGAAACGTTCACTAAGAAATTTAACATCCTCGTGAGTCTAGAGTTTCATTTAGTCTTTATAATCATCCATTTACCATGCCTCTAGATATGTTTTGTGATGCCTGTAAAATTCCATATTGGGGTTCGCTAGACGAACTGCCAAAATTTGAATACGAGTCATTTCTGATTAATCTTTGCTATGGAGACGATAGAGGAGTGACACAAGGTACAATAAAAAGTATTCATTTCCCATCAATTCACTACTTTGCTCTCTTTAATGGCAAATGCATCATGGGCAAGCAAGATTGTAGCACGCTATGTGCTCCTGACTTGAGCCTCATACACACAGCCTTGACCAGAATTAAACGCTATAATCTTGGAGCAATCGTTGCACGGAGGTTGCAACGTAATGCTGAGAGTGGTTACTTTTATGGTGGGATTTATGCTTCCCGTTTAGCTAAAGAGGTTGGTGTGACACCTCTACCTGATGATCCCATCCTACCCACTCAGTACTTAGACTTTGGGGCTGTGAAACGTCATAAGTTCCTTATAGGCACGGTCGATAATTATACTTATAACTTGAGGTTCAATAGAGAACCCATTGTACCTATTGCTTTGCCTGCAACTGCTCTCTTTGATTATCACAGCAAGAGAAGATATTACGTTCTTGAGAGCGAGGCCTGCGCGTACAATGCGGAGGTCGAGGCTGCTCGCCAGGCTGAGGAGGATGCACCAAGAGCCTCCGTTGGCTATCACTCAGATTATTATCCAGGCCGCGGGTGGTGATTACCAAGCTAGGCCAAAAGCCTAAGCTTGGGGGAGTACGTATTTCCACCGATATTAAATTCATGTTCACACATTTCATTCCACTTGTCGGTGTCCACACTTTTTCATTGTATTATCCATGCTAGATTTATTTTCTCATTTTCTTCTTGTGTGTTTGAAAAAACTTTAAAAAAACTCCAAAAATATTTCAGTGTGTTTCTCTGAAATTCTTTTCTTTTTATTGAGTCGTACAAGGAGGAGACCACGATGAAAATGTTGAGTGGATCTCGTATGTATTATTGTTGATCTAACAAAGAGCCCAAATTGCTTTGTCTTCTCCTTTTGAATAAAATGTTTGCAGATTCCAGCTTAGTCCACGGCACCCTTGCACTATTATTTTCATATTATTCGGTCGTGCAAGTGAAAGGCAATAATGATGATATTTGATGAATTAACTGTGGCAGAGAGAAGTGAGTATGAACTCAACTTGTTTTGTTTTTGTAAATATGTTTAACCTAGTATCCATGATTTATCATATTATGATCAAACATGTTTGCTATGACAATTAGAGATTATAGTTTCTCATGCCATGCTTAAGAAGCTAGGAGTGGATAATGATTTATCTTAGGTGTCAACATGCATTAAAATGATTGTGATGTAGTATGATGACATGGTATCCTCCTCTGAATGTTTCAAGTGGCTTGACTTGGCACATGCTCATGCATGTAGTTGAATAAAAACCAACATAGCCTCTACAATATTTATGTTCATGGTGTTCATATCCTACACATGCTAGTATTCAATGTTGATTATGCATAACGCATGTTCATGACCGTTTTCGCTCTCTAGCTGGCCGCTTCTCAACCTATTTGCTAGCCTACGCCTGTACTAAGCGGGAATAATGCTTGTGCATCAAAATCCTTAAACCCAAGTTATTCCAGATGAGTCCACCATATCTACCTATATGCGGTATTACCCTGCCGTTCCAAGTAAATTTGCACGTGCCACCTCTAAAAATTCAAATAAACATCTGTTTTGTGTGCCTGGACCGCTCATGGAGCAACAGGGGGCGGTCAACATCTTCCATGCTAAGCGGGTTATTCTCATGATGAGTGTTTATTCACTCGTCCTTGCACGAGAGGGGTGGTAATAGGGATGCCCAGTCCCGAAATCAAAAATTGCAAATAATTAAACAAAACTCCCCCATGATTGTTGTTGGTATGGACGGTACCCGTGGATTTGGCTAGCCGTGGAGCGTGTTTGTTGGTGGAGGGGGAGTAAACCTTTACTTTTATCGCTTGGGAACCACCGCTAATGTGTTTAGCATAGAAGATATTGATAACTTTTGGTCGTAACATTGACAGGAAGGGTGCACCTCCCAAAATTATATTTATCTGCGTTTTAAGCTTTGAGCTCTGGCACCTCTGCAAATCCCTGCTTCTCTCTGCGAAGGGACTATCTATTTAATTTTATGTTGAGTCATCACCTTCTCAAACAAGCGCCAGACCTGAGAGCACTATTGTCATCCTCATGCATTGTGTATAGTTAATGTTGGATGCATCATGACTGGATCTTTTCTACCATGAATTACAATGCTTAGTCGCTGCTTAAACTTTGAGGTGCTCTGCATTTATGCTTTGCGGTCTCATAAAGGGCTAGCGAGATACCAATGTTGTCATATTATATCATGGTTGTTTTGACAAAGTGTTGTCATTTGAGATATTTTATTATTGCTCGCTAGTTGCTTATGTCATTGATATGAGTTAATATAATTCCTAAGACTTATTGTTGACATGGTTAGTCATGATCTTTGCTGAAAACCTGGGTGCTAATTAAGCTTATTTATGTAAACAAGAACAAAAGAGTTCATAAAAGTTTTTCTTTATCACTTTCAGTTTGTCAACTGAATTGCTTGAGGACAAGCAAAGGTTTAAGCTTGGGGGAGTTGATACGTCTCCGTCGTATCTACTTTTCCTAACTCTTTTGCTCTTGTTTTGGACTCTAATTTGCATGATTTGAATGAAACTAACCCGGACTGACGCTGTTTTCAGCAGAACTACCATGGTGTTGTTTTTGTGCAGAAATAAAAGTTCTCGGAATTGGACAAAACTTTTTGGAGAACTATTTTAGAATATATAAAAAATACTGGAACTAAGAACCACCGGAGGGGGTGCCCTGGTTGGGCATGATACACCAGGGCACGCCCCCCTCTGGCGCGCCCTAGTGGGTTGTGGTCCCCTCGTGGCCCCCCTGACCCTAATTCCAACTCCATAAATACCTATTTTTGGAGAAAAAAATAGGAGATGAAGTTTTATCACATTTCACGATACGGAGCCACCGCCACCTCCTGTTCTTCATTGGGAGGCCAGATCTGGAGCCCGTTCGGGGCTCCGGAGAGGGGAATCTTCGGTCTTAGTCATCACCAACCCTCCTTCATCACCAATTCCATGAAGCTCCCCATCGGGAGTGAGTAATTCCTTCGTAGGCTCGCTGGTCGGTGAGGAGTTGGATGTGATTCATCATGTAATCGAGTTAGTTTTGTTAGGGCTTGATCCCTAGTATCCACTATGTTCTAAGATTGATGTTGTTATGACTTTGCTATGCTTAATGCTTGTCACTAGGGCCCGAGTGCCATGATTTCAGATCTGAACCATTTATGTTTTCACCATTATATCTATGTTCTAGCTCCGGTCTTGCAAGTCATATTCACCTATTACGTGTTATGATCCGTAAACCCCAGTGTGACAGTAATTGGGATACTTTCCGGTGATGACCATAGTTTGAGGAGTTCATGTATTCACTATGTATTAATGCTTTATTCCGGTTCTCTATTAAAAGGAGGCCTTAATATCCCTTAGTTTCCTTATGGACCTTGCTGCCACGGGAGGGTAGGACAAAAGATGTCATGCAAGTTCTTTTCCATAAGCACGTATGACTATTTACGGAATACATGCCTACATTATATTTATGAACTGGAGCTAGTTTTGTATCGCCCTAGGTTATGACTGTTATATGATGAATACCATCCAACGAATTCACCGATCCAATACCTACGAATTTTCCACATATTGTGCTTGCTAAGTTACTACTGCTGCTGTTACTGTTACACTTGCTACAAAACCATTGCTATCACTGTTACCATTACTTTTACTGTTACAACTGCTATCAAAACTATCATATTACTGTGCTACTGATCACTTTGCTGCAGATATTTAATCTCCAGGTGTGGTTGAATTGACAACTCAACTGCTAATACTTACAAATATTCTTTGGCTCCCCTTGTGTCGAATCTATAAATTTGGGTTGAATACTCTACCCTCGAAAACTGTTGCGATCCCCTATACTTGTGGGTTATCATTGAACTTATCTGAAATGTACTAGATAAAGCTATTAGTCCAATAAGAGATATGTTGACATTAATTACCAAAATCACCCAGGGGGCACTTGTGCTTTCAATCTCCCCCATTTTGGTAATTGATGACAACATACGTCAAAGCTTCAAGTATATGATAGAATGAGTAGTAAGTAAAGCTTTGGAAGAACATGTAACATGCATAAGCTCCCCCTACATGTGTGCAATCATGTAATGATAAAATTAAAAGACATGTGAATGCACATCATGACAAAGCAAGAAATGAGTTACATGTATCTTGGCTATATTCATCATAGCAAAGAATTAAGTGAGATGTACCTTCATTTTTATGAATCCCTCTTGCAAACAATATGTGCAGAAGCAAGAGATCATCATACACATGAGTGTGATGCATATACTTACCTTGTGGTTCTTGAGCTGACTCTTGAAGAAGCAATCTTGAGAAAACAAG
The DNA here is from genome assembly GCA_011799875.1 of Thinopyrum elongatum. Taxonomy (NCBI): domain Eukaryota; kingdom Viridiplantae; phylum Streptophyta; class Magnoliopsida; order Poales; family Poaceae; genus Thinopyrum; species Thinopyrum elongatum. The sequence continues at coordinate 385,368,723 of CM022300.1, forward strand.
GTTAAGTAACACAAGAAAACTCCAAACAAGAAGGATTCCAAGATTCACAAGAATACCAATACTGTGATGACATGTAATAGGTGAGTACCATAGAGTGAGTACTTCATTCAAATATAGACATGTCCCCAAGAACTTCAAGATTTGCAATAAATCTAAGGATTTTTCTCCCCTTAAGCATGGACTCTTTCTCCCCCTAAATCTAACATTGGATAATGGGAGAAGGTAGGGTGAGATAAAATTAGAGCAGAAATGCATAAATCAGAGCAGAATGAGATCCAAAAATATTTCAAAACAAATACTAGCATGTCTTTCCCCTCTTAAAGACATGTGACTTCTCTCCTCTTGTAACATAGCATCTCTCTTCCTTTCTTAGAACAGTTTTGTAAGAGTAGGCTTTGATGTGCTCTCTCTCCCCCTTTGACATCAATTTCCAAGAAGGGTAGTTTTCATGGATATGAGTCAAGTGAGTATGATCCTTGAGAAACACAAGCAAGTATACTGTAGCTCAAGATGCAGACAGAGGAAAATAATCATTGAGTGGAGCTGAAGAAAATTGGCAAAATAAGATGGCAAAAAGTTTTCTCAGCTGTGAAATCGGTGGCGCTTATTTTTTTTCGGTGACTCCGAGATAGCAGAGCCACTGAAGGTGCTCATCGGGGAGACCGAGTTAGTCCATTTCGGTAGTACCGATGAATAGTGTGCAAGTGGACCTTACACTTCGGTCTGACCGATAGGCTTAAATCGGTGGAACCGAGATCAACACAGAGATAAGATTTTGTCAACTCAACTCACTTGCAAATGAAATTTCACAAAGATTTTCAAGGAATTTTCATAAGGATTTACAATGAATTAATTTTTTGATTTAAAGACAAACAAAACATAAAACAAAAGAGATCTAGATGAAGTTTTTTTATTTTGAAGGGGGACACAAGAAGAAATGCAATGGAAATGCAATGTACATAAAGGAACACTAGAGAACTTCATCTAGAGGTGGTCGGCGACATAGTCACCTATGTTAGAGTATATTGATTTAGGAGTCAAGTGAAATCACTTGATCATAAGTCATACTCATCGTTAAGCTCAAAATGGGGTTGCCATTTTTCATTTAAGCATCTTGATGTATTCACATCTTGTTGAGTTGCTTTATCTCATGACTTGGACTAAAGCTTCTCTAAGATGGAATGACATATCTTGGGTTGTGGTGTTGATCTTGATCATGTAGTTGAACTTATGATGGATGCTCAAGGTTGAAGTAGTCCCTCAAGAGTTGGGAGCATCCTTTGGAATTTGAAGTTCTTCTTCCTACATGGGTTAGTCTTGCAAGGAATAGCACTTGTGTATCCAAACTGATAATTGTGAAATTAGACATATTGAAGTAGTCAAAGGATATGTTGAGTGTGTTCGTGCTTCCTTGATTTCAACAACCAAAGTATAGATACTTGGTGATGTAGAGATTGCTCAAGATGTGAGTGATTTGCAATCTCATAGATTTAGGCTCATCCAAGTACCTACAAGGGTTAGAGAACATACAAGGGTGCAAATATATCTAAGATAGATGATCATCATCATGAGAGAAGTGTCAAGGATTAGTCAAATAGGCTCATGCCTTGCATGTATCCAAATGGAATCTCTATTCCAAGTTTGAGGCATCAATGATGTTCAAGTTACCTCTCAAACGACAAAATATCTTTTCATCAAGCGGTTTAGTGAAGATATCCGCCAATTGCTTGTCGGTACGAACATGCTTAAGATTGATATCTCCTTTAGCAACATGATCACGAATCAAATGGTGACGAACTTCAATATGCTTAGGTAGAGAATGTTGCACAGGATTGTGAGCAATCTTAATAGCACTCTCATTGTCACAAAGCAATGGAACATGTTTCACATGTATTCCATAATCTTTAAGAGTTTGGGTCATCCAAAGTAATTGAGCGCAACATGATCCGGCGGCAATGTATTCCGCTTCGGTGGTAGATAAGGATACCGAGTTTTGTTTCATGGAGGACCAAGAGATAAGGGATCTACCAAGAAATTGACATGTACCCGAAGTGGACTTTCTATCGACCTTGTCACCGGCATAGTCCGAGTCGGAAGAGCCAACAAGATCAAAAGATGACCTCTTAGGGTACCAAATGCCAAAGTTTGGTGTATGAATTAAATATCTCATTATCCTTTTCACGGCCTTGAGATGACACTCTTTAGGAGCCGCTTGATATCATGCACACATGCTCACACTTAGCATAATATTGGGACGGGAGGCATAAAGATATAATAATGAACATATCATGGATCAGTAAACCTTTTGGTCAACCGGGTTGCCATTCTTAGTCAAGTCAAGATGTCCACTAGTAGGCATGGGTGTTTTCATACCTTTGCTTTCTTGCATGTTGAACTTCTTGAAAAGATCCTTGGTATACTTTGTTTGTGAGACAAAGGTACCTTCCTTAGTTTGCTTCATTTGCAAACCAAGGAAAAATTTGAGTTCACTCATCATAGACATCTCGAACTTCTCCGACATTAACCTTCCAAACTTTTCACTAAAATGAGGGTTAGTAGAACCAAATATGATATCATCCACATAAATTTAGAACCAAATAAGACCATAAAGAGCTTTGTGAATTTTGTAGACATGATTAGGTTTCTTGGGATTAACAAAGCCGGGAGGTTGTTTAACATAAACTTTCTCCTCAATTTAACCATTTATAAAAGCACTTTTAATGTCCATTTGGTATAAAGTAATATCATGGTGATTGGCATAAGCAAGTAAAATGTGAATGGACTCAAGTCTAGCAATAGGGGCATATGTCTCACCATAGTCCATACCTTCGACTTGAGTGTAGCCTTGAGCGACGAGACGGGCCTTGTTGGGCTTTTCAACCAATGTCCACACTTTATTCCTCTCGAAGTTGTGTAGCTCTTCGTGCATATAGCATTTATCCAATCCGGATCCTCAAGGGCTTCTTCTACCTTCATAGGTTCAACACTAGAAATGAATGAGTAGTGTTCATAAAAGTTAGCCAAACGAGTTTTAGAGCGAGTGATTCTCCCTGTTTGGATGTCATCGAAGATTTGTTCGACGGGATGATCTCTTGAGACTCTTGCTCTAACTCGTGAGAGCTTTTGCTTGGGTTGAGGTGGAACATCCTCATCATCATCTTCTTCTCCTTCTTTGTTGGTGGCGTTGTCGTTTGCTTGTGGAGGTGGTGAAGGAGGTCGAGGTGGTTCATCTTGTTGTACTTCCTCATTTCCTTCGTCTTGACGTGTTCAACTTGTGGATGCCTCCAAGTCAACTTGTGGTTCACCTCGATGTGAAGTTGAGGCTTCCACTTGAATGGACGAAGTACTCTCCTTCACCTCCATTGGGCGAATTTGGCCAATAGACAAATCTTGAGTTGCTTCCGAGGGATCTTTGTCTCCTACATCAATTGGCAATTGCTCTACTTGCGAGCCGTTAGATTCATCAAACTTCACATCTACCGTCTCTTCAACCTTTCGGGTGAAATTGTTATAGACACGGTAAGTGTGAGAGTTTGAGACGTAACCGAGTAGGAAACCTTCATGAGATTTAGGAGCAAATTTTGAACGATGATGCTTATCAAGAATGTAGCACTTTGAGCCAAATACTCGAAAGTATCCAACTTGGGGTTTGTTACCGGTGAGTAGCTCGCATGCCGTCTTCCTGAGAAGCTTGTGAAGGTATAGTCGATTCGTAGCATGACAAGCTGTCTCAACCGCTTCCGCCCAAAAGTGTCTTGGCGTCTTGTATTCATCAAGCATCGTTCTCACCATCTCGATAAGTGTCTGGTTCTTTCTCTCAACAACTCCATTTTGTTGAGGTGTGTACGTAGCCGAGAACTCATGTGAAGTCCCTTCTTCGTCAAGAAAAGTATCCACATTGGCGTTCTTGAACTCCATTCCATTATCACTTCAAATTGATGTTGGGCCTTCTTGGCAAAGTTCTTGAAGATCTTTTGGACCAGCAATTTGTCATCAAGAAAGAATACCCATGTAAATCTTGAAAAATCATCAACAATGACCAAACCGAAAGAGTTACCACCGAGGCTCTTATAAGCATTGGAACCGAAGATATCCATGTGAAGTAGCTCAAGTGGTCTTCTCGTGGTCATGATGTTCTTCACGGGATGGCTTCCTCCAACTTGTTTTCTTGCTTGACAAGACTACAAAGTCTATCCTTCTCAAATATAACATCTTTAACACCGAGGATATGATCACCTTTAATAAGCTTATCAAGATTTTGCATGCCCACATGACCTAACCTTCTATGCCATAACCATCCTTTAGAAGATTTAGCAATTAAACAAGTGCGGGGTTGGGCTCTTTTAGTGAAATCAACAATGTATAGATCACCTCTATGAATGCCGGTAAAGAGCATATTATGATTATCTCTACAAAACACTTGGCAATCTACTTCGGTAAATAGAACATTGAAACCAAAGTCGGCTAGTCTAGATACGGAAAGAAGATTGTAACCGAGAGATTCGACGAGCATAACATTTTGAATGGAGCTATCATTGGATATGGCCACCTTAGCAAGGCCAAGTACCTTACCCTTGGAGTTGTCTCCAAAAGTGACATACTTGCGTGGACCATCCTTTTTGGCAAGCTCACGGAACATGTCTTTATCTCCGGTCATGTGATCGGTACATCCACTATCAAGAATCCACTCCTTCCCACCGGCCATGTAGGCACGGAATTTGGCCATGAGACTAAGATTTCTCATAGTCTCCTCATAATCAATATCACTTTCTTCGTCTTCATCATAATAGCCATGCTCAATGTCATCATCATCATGTGTGTGATCATCACCTAGAGCAAGTGATTCATTAGATTTATGATCATGATAATGATAATGTTCAAGTTTATGAATTCTATTTGTCTCCGAGATGATGCTACTAATGATTCCAACATCACCCTTGCCACGCATAAGATCACGGAGCTCAAATAGACATTCATCAAGCTTGGGATCACTAGGCTTCATTTTATGGAAAGCAATGGATTTATGAAGAATCTCATCTAGATTTTTCAAGGAATAATTTGGAAAGTGTTCCTCAAGATAATTCCATATAGTATATGCGCATTCAAAGGTTGGCAAGCAAACAAGCAAGTTTCTAGGGAATCCTCTAATGATAAGATCAATAGTCCTGAGATTGCAAACCATGTCAAGATACTCATCGGGGGTCGGATGCAAAGGATCAATGGGAGGCACATAAGGGCTAAGAATATACTTGTTCAAATTATATTCATTGGAAATATCTAGCATCTCATTTTTCCATGAACCATAAAACTCCCCATCAAGGATTGGCACTCTATGTCTAATACTCCCGAACGTAGACTCATCCATCTTCCTCGAACGGTGATTAAACCAAAGAAATGGAGACCAATGATTTGATACCAATTGAAAGGATCGAGAAGAGAGGTCCATAGGGGGGTGATTAGACCCTTAACAAGTATAAGTGGCAGTTTTTAATTTCTTCAAGTTAAGGTTGAGTTTAGCACAAGTTAAAGGGCATCCAATACATCTCAAGCAAGCATGACAAGAGTATAGGCAGCGGAAAAGGTAAAGCATGCAATTTGCAAGAATGTAAAGGGAGGGGATTGGAGTGTGCAAACGCAATGGTGGCGCGGAGAATTTTTGGCGTGGTTCCGATAGGTGGTGCTATCGTACATCCACATTGATGGAGACTTCAACCACGAAGGGTAATGGCTGCGCGAGTCCACGAAGGGCTCCACCCACTAAGGGTCCACAAAGAAGCAACCTTGTCTATCCCACCATGGCCATCTCCCATGAAGGACTTGCCTCACTCGGGTAGATCTTCACGGTGTAGGCGATCTACTTGCCCTTACAAACTTCTTGGTTCAACTCCACATCACGACGGAGGCTCCCAAGCGACACCTAACAAATCTAGGAGACACCACTCTCCAAAAGGTAATAGGCAGTGTGTTGATGATGAACTCCTTGCTCTTGTGCTTCAAATGATAGTCTCCCCAACACTCAACTCTCTCTCACAGATTTGGCTATGGTGGAAGAAGGATTTGAGTGGAAAGCAACTTGGGGAAGGCTAGAAATCAAGGTTCAAATGGTAGGAATGGAATCTCTTGATCTCAATACATAAGTAGGTGGTTCTCTCTCAGAAAATGAATGGTGGAAGTGTAGGCACGTTCTGATGGCTCTCTCATAAATGGAGAAGGGGGTGGAGGGGTATATATAGCCTCCACACAAAATCCAACCGTTACACACTTTTGACTCATCTCGGTGGCACCGATTAGTTAAACTCGGTGGCACCAATCTATTCAAAAATATGAACGTTAGGAATCTTAGTGGGACTGACTAGAACAACTCGGTGGGACCGATGTGCTAGATCTTAGGGCAAACCTCGTCTTGGTGGCATCGATTGCATCAAATCGGTGAGACCGAGGTGAAGCAATAAGGTAACAGAGAGTTGGCAAGCCATCTCGGTGAGACCGATTGCAAATCTTGGTGAGACCAAAATAATTGCAAAAAGTAATAGAGAGTTGGCAAGGCCATCTCGGTAAGACCGAGATCCGTATTGGTGTGACCGAATCGTAGGGTTTCTGGCAGTGGCTATGTCAAATGAACTCAGTGGATCCGGATAGAAAGAACCGGTGGGGCTGAATTGGAGTTTAGGGTTTGGACATATTTAGATAGAGAAAGTGGTTGAGGGTTTTGGAGCAATATCACTAAGCACTTTGAGCAAGTAGACCATTAAGCAACATCTCATCCCCTTTTAATAGTAGGGTTTTTTACATCTGTGCCCCTAGTTCCTTAGCTGTACTCATTCATCCCCACGCTCTTAACTTTTGCTCACTTTTCCCCACTCCCTTGCCCGAAACCCTCAAAAATGGGCAAACTGGACGTTGCCGTCGGGTCATTGGCTTGATCGTTAACTCTGACTAGTGGGGCCGCATAGGCGTTTCGTTTTTGCATGCAACTGACCGCGGTCGTGGGGTAGCACGTGTCCATGGAACATGCCAAAACGTCCCATTGTATAAGAGGGGGAACCACCTACGGGCGCATCGCCCCTACCATTTCCCCCCAAATCCCCTCCCTGCCGCATCGTCTCCCTCTCCCCCACTGCGTCGTCTCGCTCTCCTCCACCACACCGTATCGCTCTCCCCCACCGCATCCTCTTCCTCACCTTCATCGCCTCCCTCATACCGATGGCGGACGCTCGTGGCGACGCCGGCGCAGCGGCCGGAGATCTGCAGGGCGCGGTGACCGCGGTAGATGCAGTGAAGGACGTTGGCGGCATCCACGGTGGTGTGGGGAAACTCGCAACCGCTGTCGCGGCTGTGGATGTGGAGAAGGAGGTGGCGGGCTCCGACTCGGCGCTGCCGGAGCTGAAGGTGACGGCGTCGAGCGGCGCAGTCCATCCAGATGCACAGCCTGACGAGGAGAAGGTGGTACAGGAGGTACTTCCATTTTCTTGTACCCTAGTTGCAATATTTAGATTGTAGAGTTAGTTTCATTGGTTGGATTGTGATTCGTAGGGTAGTACAGATGGTTAGAGTAATTGGTTTGAGGGATGGGGTTTTCTGTATGGGGGGATGGGGGTTTTTTGTACCCTTTTTGTATTAGGTTTTTTTTGGATTACATTCGTTGCAAAAATGCTAGACAGATCTTAATGAGAGATAGGGATCTCTGTGCTTAAATGCTACACGTGATTATTAGATTTGTTTTTGAATGCTACACAGATTGGGGTTTTGAATGCTACAGACATGTATGCTTAGATTTGTTTTTGAATGTTACACAGATTGGTGTTTTGAATGTCATATGCCCAAATGGAATGCATTAATTTTGATGTACCTATCAATTGATTAAGAACTTACTTGATTCATCAGTATATAAATTTGTCCACAATATGTAGTTATATTAGCTTTGTTGTTCAATGTGTGTGCATGACAATGGAAAATGCAAATAGGATCATAGTATGGATAATATGATCAATGTGTCATGCGTGCATATCTAAATTATCAGTTGGCTTTTGTATTTACTAGTAATGGATGTAATTGTATATTCAGGAGGATGATTCTGTGGGGAATAAGAGGAAGCTGGACCTTACTGGGTTCAAGGACCCGTACGATCCAGAGTATAGTGACGACGAACAATATGAGGTAAGCCTACTTGAAATTTAGATTGTTCATTTAGTTCCTTTGACATGGTGTATATGAATCTATAATGTATTAATGTAATTCATTCATGTGTGCAGTATGAGTCTGGAGAAGATGTGGACAACGGCAACGTCACGTCCTTCACAGCGAAGGAGGAGGAGAAGATCAAGGCTAAGGGAGTTGCTTCCTTCTACAACTGGAAGATCAAGAAGTGGCACTGCCCCTACTGCACCACCGAGCCAAAGCCAAAGGATGGCCGCTTCGATCACCTTGTGTCTCATGCTGAGGATGTAGCGATTCACGGGGAGGACTACAAGATCAGGGGGTAGCATGCTGCCCTCGCGAAGGCCCTAACTCCTCTTCCCAAGTGATGTGATGATGTTTTATCTTTTACTTTTGGTAAACTGAATGTGGCTGTTTGGTAAACTTTGTGTGGTGGTATCTGTAGTAAACTTTGTGTGTGATCGATGGTAGTAATGTATTATGCTATCTATATTTGTCTGTCCTTAAATTTGCCTATGGTGTATGGTATGTTCTGTTTAGATGTTGTGAGCTATGAGTTTAGGTGCTGCAATGATCACACATGCTGCTTCAGTGTTGCTTCACTGATCAGACATGCTGCAAAGAATAAGCAAAAAGAGCAAATAGTCCATCATTTGATCAAATATTCCAATAACAGAGCAAAAAAACAACATTTGAATGAAGATAGTCCATCATTTGATCAAGTATTCCAATAACAGATCAAATATTCCAATAACAGATCAAATATTCCAATTTGAATTTGAGGTAAAATTTGAATTTGAACCAACACTTGAAGTCCATTGCCCTGTGGTGCGATGTTGCAAAGTTTGCTGAACTATTATAAATGTTAGGTGATCAACCCGATCTCTTTTGCGTGGTAAAACTTATAGTCATGAGAAATGTGCTCCAAATGAGCTCCATTTGTAATCAAGTTTTTTTGGACCTACTCCAAATGAGCCAAATATTTTTTATTAACACCTATTCAATCTATATAGTATAGATTCGAAGTCTCACTATTTATTGAATTAATCTTCAGATTTTTACTTGTTTTCGAAAAAATTATGCTTTAATAGAAAACCATTAAAAACACGTTTAAAATATGAAAATGGAAAACTAAGTTCAGATCCTTCTTATTCACTTTGAAATCAAGCTTTGGTGAATTTTTTGATTTTTTTCAATTTATCAAAAGCCTAAGGGAACCCTACCTCCTCTCCTTGAACTCTCTGCAACGTTGTACGTGATAGCTCATATGTGTGAAGGTTTTTTCATGAAAATGTCCATAGACCAAGTTTATGATTTTTGGTTGGTAACATGTCACATAAGACAACATTGTGCACATGTTTTATATTTTTTTAAATTAATGGTGCTCATTTGACCTCGATCGTGCCATCTAGGTTTTTTTTTAAATTTCCGTATACCAAGTTTAGTATTTTTCCTCGTTGGTGTGTCTTATAAAACGACGAACAGCGAAGGTTTCATATTTTTTCAAAAAAAATTAAATTAGTTATGCTCAGTCAAAGCTTAGATAACCCCGTTGACCAGCTCAAAACTCCTCTAAACCCCACGGGGTTTCGCCTAACCCTAGCTCCGAACATCAGCCGTCCGATCATACACTAGCGCCAAGCGACATCCCTCAGATGTGGTCTTCTAGAAGGGCTGGCTGCGTGCAGGCTCCGCACCGTTGGATTAGATGGACGGCTCCGCATTGTTGGATCGTGGGGTGATCCGCGAGATATTCTCCCGTTGGTTGTGCTCGTCCACCATTGACTCCGCGAAGAAAAACGTAGTTATTGGGCCCAAAATGAAACCAAGCTCTGGTTGGGCCGTCACATTGGCTCTGTTTTTTTGCTTGATTGTTTTGATTGCACCTATAGAGATTGAGTTCCCGATGCCGCGGTGGGTGTGAAAACGAGCTAGTTCACATTTGACCCAATTACTGCCACGACAAAATAACATGTCGCACTACGGCTAATTAAGCCACCCATCATCTTCTTCTTCCTCTCACATCCCTCATCTATCTCCCATCCTCTGCCATCTGCCCTTCTTGTTCTTCGACCCCATCTTCTTCGACCCCTTCTCCTTCTTCTTCACATCCCTCAGCCATGCAATACATCGGACCAACCTACCGCTTCCCACCCAACATGCCAGAGAGGCTCTCCCCTGCCGGCGTGTACGTTGAGCATACACTACGTGTGTGGGCGATATCAAGGTGGAGGACCGCAAGGGGCTTCACCAAGTTCTTCCTCGCGGCCGGCTACCGCCACCTCCCACGGGGATCTCCAACGATATTCCGCGTCAAGGAGGTCATCCAAAACGGGGTGGTGGTTGCTATCCTTGCCCACTTCACCAACCCCTTCGACGCCTTCTACCTCCTCGGACGCGTGTTTTGGTGTGGCTGCGAGTACATCAACATCTTCACGGAGTACATCAACATCTTCCCCACCGCGTCGCCCATGCACACTCTGTCGTTCCCCATTGACAACACCCCGAAGGAGCAGTGAAGGGCACCCAGAGGAGCGAGCTGGAGGAGGAGCGAGGAGGAGCGAGGTGGAGAAGGCGGCGGCTAGGGTTTAGAACCCTCTATCTTTTTTTTGAATCTATGTTATGTTATTAAGTTGTAATTGAACTATATGATCGTGATGTGGGCTTGTTGGCCCTATCTATGTTATGTTATTAAGTTTTATTATTAAGTTTTCTATCTATCCTATTATTAAGTTCTTGCTAGTTTGTACTTTTTTTGAATTATTGATTGTTTTTTGAGAGAGCTCGCTTTGTTCGTAAGCACCTAGTGCATGCATAGCTACACAAGCCACCACCACGTCGAGGAAGCCACAAAGAATTAAGATATGTAGCCACCTAGTGCATGCAGCCAAAAATAATAAAAAAATATTGTTCAATTTATTTGTCGTAGCAAAACGGGTGCAGATGCGAGTGGGTCGAAAAGGATCAAACGATGTTCTAAATCGAGGAGACACGCATCGGCGCATGCAGGCAGCGACCATCGCTGCATCCGTGGCAGCTGGCGTGCACGAAAGCGGCTCAGTCAGCGCATCGTGGCGGCACGCATCGGCGCATGTAGGCCGGCTAGCTGGGTGCGAACCAGCACAGCGACCATCGCTGCGTCCGTGGCGGCTGGCGTGCAGGAAAGCGGCTCGGTCGGCACGCATCGGCGCATGCAGGCAGGCTAGCTGCGTGCATGCATAGCAGGCTAGCTGGATACATCATGCATGCATTGCAGGCTTCTGTCGTGGTGGCGCGCGCAGGCGTTTCATGCAACGGCCCGACAGTCCAACGAAACCACGGCCCAACGATTGAACATCGCCACCATCCAAGGCCGCCCCACTTGTCAGGTCCAACGGGCGACACAGTCCATCGCAGCCCCACTTGTCAGAGTTAATGGTCAAACCATTGACCCAACGGCAACGTCCAGTTTGCCCATTTGTGAGGGTTCCGGGCAAGGGAGTGGGGAAAAGTGAGCAAAAGTTAAGAGCGTGGGGATGAATGAGTACAGCGAAGGAACCAGGGGCACAGATGTAAAAAACCCTTAATAGTATTGGCTTTCCTATGGACTCAATGTGATCTTGGATCACTAAAATAGAAATGAAGAGTCTTGAGCTTTTGTCAATCTTTGTCCTTAGCATCTTGAAGCGGTTCCACATCATCTTGTCCTTGCCACTCCACTATTGAACTTATCTGGAATGTACTAGATAAAGTTATTAGTCCAACAAGAGATATGTTGACATTAATTACCAAAATCACCGAGGGAGCACTTGTGCTTTCACCTTGTTATACCGAAAATTTAGATATCGCTTTGTCACTTTGTGCTCCGAAAACTCGCTCCTTCACGACCCGCGCCTTGCTATCCCGAAATTACAACGCGCGCGAGAACTCCCTCCAGCTGCCAAATCCGACACGCGAAATCCCTGTTTTAAACCTTAGCCAAATGGGCCACTAGTTCAAATTGGTGGGGGTACTTTTGTAAAACACCCTACATTTTGGACAAGCGCATCCCTAAGTCATGGTTCCCCCTCCCATCACCTCCTTTTCGCCATTCGAAGACCCAGGCCGCCATAACCTCTCTGCTCTAGCCATGAAACCCCACCCTCCTTCGTCCGCCACCCCACCGCTGCCCAGCCGCAGCCTCTTCCCCAATGACATCGTCCACCGCAATAGCTCAACGTCCCTCATCCACCGCCCTGGATGAGGATCCGTCATTGATCTTGTCGTCCCGCTGGTTCAGCCGCCCCGTCCTGTAATACATCTCCAACATATCTATAATTTATGAAGTATTCATGCCATGTTTATTATAGTTTTGTATGATTTTGGTGCACTTTTATATGGCTTTTATATGATTTTTATGGACTAACATATTGACCTAGTGCCTAGTGCCAGTTGTTGTTTTCTGCTTGTTTTTGGTTTTCGAGAAAATCCATATCAAATGAAGTCCAAATGCAGCGAAACTTTTTGACAATTTTTTTGGAACAAAAGAGACCCACAAAGCTTTGTGGGAGGACCAAAAGAGCCACGAGGTGGCACTACCTATCAGGGCGTGCCAGGGGCCAAAGTGGTGGGCTGGTGGGTGGTGGGCACCTCGTGGCCCATCTTTGCGTGAAACCGACGCCAAAAAATCCTATAAATAGAGAAACCCCAGAAATAACCCTAGAACTTCTGCTCCGTCGCCGCAAGCCTCTGTACCTCCATGATCCAATATAGAGCCATTTTCTTGCACTCTGTCGGAGGGGGAAATCATCACCGGAGGCCATCTTCATCATCCCAGTGGTCTCCTTGATGAGGAGGGAGTAGTTCACCCTCGGGACTGAGGGTTTGTACTAGTAGCTATGTGTTTGATCTCTCTCTCTCTCGTGTTCTTGATTTGGCATGATCTTGATGTACCGCGAGCTTTGTTAATATGGCCAATTCCATTTTTTTCCTAACTTTGTCCCGAGCTCATCTTTACCCCTAAATAAAAATAGTGCTCAATTATACCCCTCTTCCGTTAGATGGCATTATGGAAATACCCCTCTGCACCATTTCTGTCCAGTCAAAGGAGTTTGACTGTCTTCGGGACTTATTCTCGACAAGTATGCCCCTCCTTACAAGTGGGACCTGGCCGAACAGTAATCTCTCTCACTCGTCTTCTTCAACCTCCCGACGGCGATAGTTGATAGGAAGGCGGCAAAGCACCGGCGATTTGGAGCTCGAGGAGGGAGGCATGAATAGGGCCTGTCCATGTGTGCGTCTGCAATGTCGTCTGTAAGCTCCTTCGTAGACGGTGAGGTAAGTCAATTTGGATTTTGGGTTGACATTGGATTTGGGGATTTCTTATCTAGGGTTTTGTGGGATGGGCCGTAATATGCGCCCTTTTAGCTCGTAGGTGTATGGCTGCGGGATTGTGCAGTTCCAATCCGAGTTTTCCATTCCCAATCCAACTTTCTACGGCCTTGAGGAGCGCTCGAAGCACCGTTGCCCGGGGCATGGGCTAATTCCTGCTCGCCATGTTTCTTGGGGTGGAGCAAGCACTGGAAGAAGGTTTTTGGGTTGTCCACTCGATGTAATTGACCTCAAAGCATCATTTGGTCCTCTGTTTTTGTCGATTTGTTGCAAAGTTATGAATTTGACCTAATTATGTGAACTCTGATTTCACAACTTCCTGATGAGTGTGAATGGGTTGTTTGGATTGACCCCCCTCCCACTGAGCTAGTGGGGCAAGCTTTTGAGGAGCTCCATGGTGGCCTTGAACGTAGTTGGATCAAAGCTAGTAGGCTGGAAAGGAAGGTTATGGATCTAAACAATGAAAACAAGAAAATGCAGTTGAAGTTGAAGAAAAGGAATGAGCTGATGGAAACAATGGGTTTTCTCCTTCTTCTTGGCATCAACATTGTGGCCAGTTTAGTTTCTATTTGGTCTAAGCAAGCCAATTAAGTGGCAGTGTGTGTGCTATGTTTCTGCTAGTGTGAACTAGATGTAATGCTGTGAACTTGAGCAGATGTAATTCTGCCATTTGTGCACTGTTGGAGCTACTTTCTCTTCGTAATGCAAAATTTGTGTTAAAATTGTCACCAATGCTTTAATTTGGTATTGCAGAATTTGTGTTCACATTGCCAGCAATGTTGCTTGGTAGTAACAAAACATATGTGGTCCAGTGTTCAGCATGTAATGACAACAAAAGGTGCAATTTTCAACACCTAGCAAGATATTTAGAGGTAAAACTGAGCAATCAGAAGATAGCTAGGGGCAAAATATGAGCCCAAGTCAGTAGTCCAGGGACCAAATTCATGAAGTTTTAACAACATAGGGACATTTTGCAGCACATGAAACTGGAGTAGGGGTAGTTCAGGGCAATTCATTACAAAACAAGTTGGTCTTATCTAGCACACCAGCCATTAAACAACAGTTTGACAACATTAAGAAAACAATTCACACTCTAGCATTACAAACCAACATTTGTTTCACAACAACTAACATTAAACAGAATAGTTTCCACAACATGATCAATTCAGTTTACCCATCTTGCTCCTAGTGTTGGCTGCAGGATTAGCAGCCTTGCTCCTTGTGCTCACAGTTGGTTGCATGCCGCCTTTTGCCTTCTTCTATGGTGAACCCCACTTTGTACCTCTTGTAGCTGGCCATGTCAAATTCTTCCTTGGGCTGAGAAACATGAACACAATCAAGATCAGTTAGCAAAATTATAGCTACAGAATTAATGCATTTACATGCAGTACAATATATTGCATACCTAGCAAGATCACTATCAATAGCCTTAGAGGTAGTAGCAGTTGGAGGAGAGCTAGGAGCAGCAGGAGAGCTAGTAGCAGTTGGATGAGAGCTAGGAGCTTATGTTCCTTCTTATGGAGCTTCAGTTTGGGCAGTTTCTTCTGGAGCTTCATTTTGGGTAGTTGTTTGAGCAGATTCTGGAGCTTATGTTCCAGCATTATTAGCACCCCAATGCTCATCTTCTCCAAAAGAAGGATCAATGGACTCTTTGCAGTGGGTCCCACGGTGTCCTAGTCTTCCACAACGAGAGAAATTCTTTCTCCTACCTCCTAGGCCTTTTCCTTCAGACTGTGCCCTTATCCTAGTCTTCCTTGGTCTGCCAGGAGGTCTGTGATGCACAAGTGTAGAGAGTTTAAACCCAGGGTCAACAATGTCCCACTATTGTTTTCCCTCCATTGCAGGCAAATTTTCAGCATAAGTGAGATTGAATCTTTTAACTGAGTAAAATTCATACACATACTGATCTATCTTACTTACTGGACCTCTCATTGAAGTAATGAAATAGAGAGCATGTATGCAAGGCTGTCCAATAATTTGCCACTTTCTACAACTACATGTCATTGCTTGCAGATCCACAGGATACCTCCACTCCCTCTTCTCTTTGTCAATTGTATTTACCTCTGCCTGAAATGTACTTCTCTTCACAATGTTCATGTCCAAGCCCTTAAACTTTAGCAGCAGCATTTTCATCACTTTAGGGACTATGATATGCCCTACATAAGTAGCAGCAGCAATGCTCTGTCTCAGGTCAAATTTCTCCATCAAATATTGCCTGATCTTGTCAAACAGGTCTACAATGTGCAATCCTTTCCATTTTCTTATCTTGGAATTAAATGACTCTGCAAGGTTATTGTTCACATAATATAACTTGCAGATTTCATTAAAAAGTGCCCTGGCCCATATCTTGGTGTGATGCTCATCTAAATACTCTTTCACATCAGACTTGCTATACAACTGCCTCAGATGGTAGTTATGCTTTTTAGTGCTATAAGTTAGGGAACAGGGCCACAAGTTCTCATCAAAAAATTTCCCCTTAAACTTCTTGGAGAAGTTAGCAGCAAGGTGCCTCATGCACCCCCTGTGCTCTACTCCTTGGAACACATCATCTACAGCTGATTCAAATCCTTTACATGCATCAGTGTGTATGACCAGCCCTTCTGGGTGCCCTATCAGGTCCTTCAAGTGCTGGAAAAACCATGTCCAACTCTCTATGCTCTCTACCTCTAGCACACCATAAGCGACTGGAAAGATCCAGTTGTTTGCATCTACAACACAAGCACTAACAAGTTGTCCTCTATACCTCCCATTCAGAGCAGTGGCATCTACTGGCAGATATGGCCTACACCCATCTAGAAATCCTTTCCAACAGGCCTTAAATGACACAAAGGCTCTCCTAAAACACTCCTTTGACCTTCTCTGGCCATTTTTCTCAAACTCCATTGTGTGCTTATCAATGTGAACTACACTACCAGGTGATGCCTTCTCAACCTCAGCTTTGAATGTATAAAGCAAATGAAAACTTTCAGTCTACTTGCCATATATGTTGTCAATGGCCATTTGCTTACCATAGAAAACTCTCATGTATGGCAGTTCAACCCCATACTTTTTCTTTAGATCAGTTTGAAGTTGTGGCACATAAATATTTGAATTTTCTCTGACCCAGTTCTTAACTGCATCTGCACTTTGCTGACCTCAACTGTTGCCTTCTTGTCACACCGGGGCATGTGTGAGGATGTTTGTTAACTTTCACATGCAATTACAATTAACAAGCAAGTCAGACAAACAAATGAGCATAGAAATTGTGGAGTTGTTTGTGCTGAAACAACAGTTAACCTGCAATTATTATTGTTATTTCCTGCTTGTTAGTACCTGAAATAATTTGCTATTTCTCATTAAGGAGGCATGCATCCTCCACTTACACCTTGGATATGCACAGTGAACTGTCAATCTACCTGGCTCACTCTTGTCAATTTTGAACTCACTTTGTGTCTTGATTGAGAAAGTTGCTAGTGCATTTCTGCATTCTATCACATCAGAGAATACAGTTCCTTCTGCCAGAGAAGGATCATCTCTGTTAAAATGCACTTCTGCCCTATCCTAATCAGAACTCTCAAAATAAGCCATGTCATAATCCTCCTCTCTCTCATATGAATCTGTCTCTTCAAACTGAGGGGGGGATATAATCTTGATCTTCTGGAACTTCTTCTTTCCCCTTGGGAACTTTCCCAATTACAAACTCTGGATGCAAGATTTCATCCTCATCATCTGTGGGAACATCATTAGGAGCTTCCTCTTCTATGATAGGAGCAGCATCTGATTTTCTGCTACTGCTAGGACCAGCTCCAGTTGGTTCATGTACTGAACTAGCTTCTGAATTTCCTGCATTCCTACCACCAGAATTACCTCTGCCACCAGAACTTCCTCTGCTACCTGCATTTTGATACATCTCCAACGTATCTATAATTTTTGATTGTTCCATGCTGTTATATTATCATTCTTGGATGTTTTACAATCATTTTATAGCAAATTTATATCATTTTTTGGGACTAACCTATTGACATAGTGCCCAGTGCAAGTTGCTGTTTTTTGCATGCTTTTTACTTCACAGAAAATCAATACCAAACGGAGTCCAAATGCAGCGAAACTTTTTGGAGAATTTTTCTGGACCAGAAGACACACGATGGGCCAAGGAAGTACCAGAGGGGGGCTCCGAGGGGAGCACAACCCACCTGGGCGTGCTTGGGAGCCCAGGCGTGCCCTGGTGGGTTGTGCCCACCTCAGCCGCCTCCCGCACCGCCTCTACCCCAAAAATCCAAAAACCCTAGGGGAGTCGACGAAACACAATTCCAACCGCCGCAAGTTCCAGAAACCACAGATCCAATCTAGACACCATCACGGAGGGGTTCATCATCCTCATTGGTGCCTCTCCGATGAGGCGTGAGTAGTTCATTGTAGACCTACGGGTCCGTAGTTAGTAGCTAGATGGCTTCCTCTCTCTCTTTTGATTCTGAATACAATGGTCTCTTGGAGATCTATTTGATGTAACTCATTTTGCGGTGTGTTTGTTGGGATCCGATGAACTTTGAGTTTATGATCAGATCTATATTTTTATCCATGAAAGTTATTTGAGTTTCTTTGATCTCTTATATGCATGATTACTTATAGCCTCGTATTTCTTCTTCGAATCTTTGGTTTAGTTAGGACGACTAGATCGATTTTTCTTGCCATGGGAAGAGGTGCTTTGTGATGGGTTTGATCTTACGGTGCTCAATCCCAGTGACAGAAGGGGACATGACACGTATGTATCGTTGCTATTAAGGATAACAAGATGGGGTATATTCCTACATGAATAGATCTTTTCTACATCATGTCATCGTTCTTATTGCATTACTCCGTTTTCCATGAACTTAATACACTAGATGCATGCTGGATAGTGGTCGATGTGTGGAGTAATAGTAGTAGATGTAGGCAGGAGTCGGTCTAGTAATCTTGGACGTGATGCCTATATAATGATCATTGCCTGGATATCGTCATAATTATTTGAAGTTCTATCAATTGCCCAATAGTAATTTGTTTACCCGCCGTATGCTATTTTCCTCGAGAGAAGCCACTAGTGAAATCTACGGCCCCCGGGTCTCTTCCTTATCATATTTGCCTTCGAGATCTATTTTTATTTGCTTTTATTTTCAGATCTATTAATCCAAAAACCCAAAAATACCTTGCTTCAATTTTTTATTATTTATTTTATTTTGCGTTTCCGCGAGATCTATTTATCCAATCTACTACAAATTTATCAATCTTTTTACCCGGGAGGGATTGACAACCCCTCTTACTCGTCGGGTTGCAAGTATTTGTTCCTTGTGTGCAGGTACCGTTTACATAGTGTTGCGTGGTTCTCCTACTGGTTCGATAACCTTGGTCTCATCACTGAGGGAAATACCTACCGTAGCTGTGCTGCATCATCCCTTCCTCTTTGGGGAAATACCGACGTAGTTCAAGCCGCATTACATTTCCTCTCCCACCTGCATTTCTACCCCTCCCTCTTGTCTGGCTGCACCTAGCTTGAGAACTATTAGCTTGTGATCTAGTAGTTCTCCTCTCAAGCTCTCCTCTACTTGTTTGTATTACATTGATTTCAATTTCTGCTGACTTTCTTTCTGCATATATTCCAAACATGACAGCTAGCTCATCATCACACTGGACAGGCACCCAAGCAGTATTTGCCATGTCCCAATACCTAATTTCAATAGCATCATATAACCCCCATGGATATTTCTCTGAGATAGCACTTCTAAACTTGATAAAAGTTGAGGTACAGTTAACAACCAATGGGAAAGAAAACCTTGTGCCAGATCCTTTGGTACCAGAACTGCCTAACACACTTGTTTCCATCCTACAGTTCAGATTAAACACTCTAGCTAGGTCCATCCTACGGCAAATATTTAGAAGAAAGAGCAAGTTCATGAACAGAGCACAAGCACTACTAACGAAATTTACCTAAATGAGCGCGCATGCAAGCAAACGATGACTGTGCATAGAGACATACCCTCTTGGAACCGCCCTTGTCGTCGCCGCCGTGGTCTGCAAGCTCTCTGCTCTACCGCTCCCGCTGCTACCATGAACTGCGGCCATTCCGTCTGGTCGCCACCTCTTCTACCACTTCTAAAGACCGAAGATGAGTAGCGCAATCAGATCCACCACCTCCGCATCTGGATCCACGAGCTCGCCCTCAGCAACCACCACGATAGGGGAAATCGATGAACTACGGTTAGGGTTTTTCGCGAGAGAGAACAGAAGAGAAGAGAGGGGGGAATTGAGATGGGGTTGGAGAGATGCGTGTAGGCCCCACATGTAAGAAGGAAGGGCAACGATGTCTAGAATAACTGACTAACATGGTCAAAGCACTTTGACCAGACGGAAAGGGTACGGAGGGGTATTTCCATAAGCTTCATAGACGGAAGAGGGGTATAGTTGAGCACCGTTTTTTAGGGGTAAAGATGAGGTCGGGGCAAAATTAGGGGGAAAATGTAAATGTCCCTTGTTAATATATTGGATATGGTGTTTTCCCCTCTCTATCTTGTTGTGATGAATTGAGTTTTTACCTTTGAGGTTTCACTTTTATCGGATGTAACACTTTGTTGGATTTGAGAACATTTGATGTATGTCTTGCATATGAATACCCGTGTTGACAATGGGGTATTATATTGATTCGCTTGATGTATATTTTGGCAGTCAACTCGCGGACTTCCAAGGTGACATTGGGGTAATCTATGCATAGGGGTTGATTCATGTTTTCATCCTACTTTCTCCGGTACAAATCTTGGGGCACTCTTTGAAGTTCTTTGTGTTGGATTGCATATCATGAATTTGAAGTTGTTTGATGCATATCATATAATCAACTCACGGATACTTGTGGTAACATTGGAGTATCGAGGTGACATTAGAGTTAGTTGATGTGTATCATATGGTGTTATTTTAGTCCGAACTGTAGGGCTGTTTGTGACACTTTTAGGAATAGCTCAATATATCGATCGGAAAGAATAACTTCAGGTGGTTTCGTACCCTACAAACAACTTCATCTTATGTTCTCCACTAGATAAGAACTTTGGAGTGATTCTTTGTCGCACATTGAGGGATTATTATATGATTCAACTATGTTAGCATTGTTGAGATATTGCACTAGTGAAAGTATGAACCCTAGGCCTTATTTTCAAGCATTGCAATACCATTTGTGGTCACTTTTTTTACTTGCTACCTTGATATTTTTTATTGTTACTATTAAAAATCAATATCTACTATCATGACTACCCTTGTATCACCATCTCTTCGCTGAACTAGTGCACCTATACAATTTACCATTGTATTTGGTGTGTTGGGGACACAAGAGACTTTTTGTTATTTGGTTGCAGGGTTGTTTGAGAGAGACCATCTTCATCCTACGTCTCACACGGATTGATAAACCTTAGGTCATCCACTTGTGGGAAAATTGCTACTATCCTACCAAACTCTCGCTTGGAGGCCCAACACGAGTCTACAAGAACAAGTTGTGTAGTAGACATCAAGCTCTTTTCTGGCGCCGTTGCCAGGGAGGTGAGTGCTTGAAGGTATATCTTTAGATCTTGCAGTTCAATCTTTTAGTTTCTTGTTTTATCACTAGTTTGGTTTATAAAAAGAAAACTACAAAAAAATGGAATTGAGGTTGCCTCATATTGTTCGTCTTTATCATGTCTTTCGTGAAAATGATGGAGCAGAAAATTGTGCTCAATTGATAGAAGAAGAATTCAATAAAATGTTTAGCATAAAATCTTTGAATGATGAGCATGATTGCAATGTTGTTAGTATGAATTCTTTGAATATCCATGATGCTAGTGATATGCAAAGCCATAAGCTTGGGGATGCTATGATTGATGAAGATGACATTTTTAGTCCCCCAAGTTTTGATGAGCAAATTTATTATGATGATTGCATGCCTCCTATTTATGATGATTATATTGATGAAAGTGGTTTGGAAGAGTGTCAACTCTAGGTAATGATGATCCCACTATTTTGGAGGGTGTTGAATCTTATTCTAATAATTATGAAAGTGTATTTGGAGAGGTCATAACTTTATTTAGTGATGAATCCACTATTTTGGAAGAGGTTTCAATTGATTATGATGAGAACAAAGTTCTATTTATGATGATTATGGTGATGACATGTATGCTATAAAGAGTAATAATAACCATCAAACTTGTCATCATGATTTTAATGTTCAATTTGGTTATGTCAATCAAGTATCTCATGATAGTTATTTTGTTGAATTTGCTCCCACCACTATTGATGAGAAGAAATTTGCTTATGTGGAGAGTAATAAAATTTCTATGCTTGTGAATCATGAAAAGAATGCTTTATGTGATAGCTATATTGTTGAATTCATTCATAATGCTACTGAAAATTATTATGAGAGAGGAACATATGCTTGTAGGTATTGCAATAATATCAAGTGTCCTCTCTATGTGTTGAAAATCTTAAAGTTTTGCTTGTTTTGCCTTCCTATGCTAGTTGATTCTTGCTCCCATAAGTTGTTTGCTCACAAAATCCCTATGCATATAGGAAGTGTGTTCGGCTTAAATGTGCTAGTCATATGCTTCATGATGCTCCCATTATGTCTCAATTTTTATCTTTTATGTGAGCATCATTGAAATCATCATGCCTAGCTAAAAATGCATTAAAGAAAAGCGCTTGTTGGGAGACAACCCAACATTTACCCCTACTATTTTTGTGTGTTCACATGATTTAGATACTGTAGTACTCATGTTTTTATAGATTTTGTTTCAATAAAGTTCCAAGTAAAGCCTTTGGGATAGTGTGGATGCTAGTTGGCTTGATTCTGTGCAAAAACAGAAACTTTTGCGCCCAGTAACAGAATTGTTAAAAATCACTGGAGTGTCGAAAAATTTCTGAATTGTTTACAGATGATTTATATACAAATTTCCCATGTTTTCCTAATGTTTCAGAATTGTTGAAGTTACATAAGTATAGTCATTATTCAGATCTTTACAGACTGTTCTGTTTTTGACAGATTCTGTTTTCAATGCATAGTTTGCTTTGTTTATAGTTTCTATGGCTTATATTGCTCAATATAAATTGTGGAAATTATGGATTAAATTAGGAATTATGTGGAAACAATTATGAATCTTGTCTTTGACAGTACCCAAGTGAATGGTTTGTTTTACTATGTTAACCCACCTCACGAAATTCCGTTAAGTTTTGTGTGATTGAAGTTTTCAAGTTTTGGGTGAGATATCGATATGAGTAGAATAAGGAGTGACAAGACCCTAAGCTTGGGGATTCCCAAGGCACCCCAAGGTAATATTCAAGGAAGATCCAAGCAACTAAGCTTGGGGATGCCCCGGAAGGCATCCCCTCTTTCGTCTTCAACATTATCGGTAACCTTTTTTTTGCGGGATATATTTTTATTCGTCACATGATATGTGTTTTGCTTGGAGCGTCATTTTGTTTTACTAGGATTTTATTTCTGTTATTTAGAATAATGTATTATATCTTTTATTTCAATAAAAGTGTCGAGGATAGCCTTTACCATGCTTATTTTGCAAGTCTATAAGTTGCTGTTTGAAAACAGAAAGTTTGTTGTTATGTTTTGAATATTTGTGAATAATAAGAACATGATAAAATCTTGAAATTTTTACACGGTGAGGTATGATAAATTTTCTACAGTTTGGTAATTTTTCAGAATTTTTGAAGTTAGGTAAATATGAATATTATTGCACTCTTTACAGACTATCCTGTTTAGACAGATTGCTGTTATGTTTGCATTTGTTTGCTTGTTTAATGATTCTATTTGAGGATAGGAGTATTAAATATGCAGAGACATTTAGTATGCAATGTTAAATTGTAATTTTAGCGATTTGCTACAGTAGAGAATGATAAGGTTTTGCATTGATTTATACTAACTTATATCACGAGTTCTTGTTGAGTTTTGTGTGGATGAAGTTTTTGAGATTTAGAGAAACTGTGATATAAAAGGAATTAAGGAGACACAAAAGCTCAAGCTTGGGGATGCCCAAGGCATCCCAAGATAATATTCCAAGAAGTCTCAAGAATCTAAGCTTGGGGATGCCCCGGTAGGCATCCCACCTTTCTTCATCAACAATTATCGGTTAGCCTCGGTTGAGCCTAAGTTTTTGCTTCTTCGCATGATGTGTGTTATTCTTGGAATGTCATTTTATTTTGTTTTGCTTACTGTTTTGATAAAATACATTGATCTGAAAGTTTTTAAATGAGAGAGAGAGAGAGAGTGCTCACATAGCTACCAATTTACTTAACTACTCGCTTGATCTTCACTTATATATTTTTGGAGTAGGTTGCCATTTACTCTTGTGCTTCACTTATATCCTATGAGTAAATTGTTAAATGAATTGAATATCATGAAGTTGAAATTATATGTTCATATCATGCCTAGTAGTAGCTTCACATTGGGTTTAGAAAGTGAAATCTATTGAAGCTTGACAATCACAATATTGGTCATACAAGCAATTCATGAATGATTTGTATAAGGAAGAGAACTTTCACATACAAATATATTATCTTGGACATATTTTATGATTGTGAATACCCATTAATTATTTTTAAACTTGAGCAAATTAGTTGAAGTTGGACAAGGAAGACAACGCAATGAGTTATGTTTGGGTATATTTGCATAGAAGTTATATTGTTATGGATCCTCAAACATGTGGTGCTTGCTTAGGATCTTTTGCTAGCCAAAAATTTGTACTAATTAGAGATACTACTTATGCATCCAAAAACCCTTAAATCCAGTTTCTTGCCATGAGATTCCACCATATCTACCTATGGATTGAATAAGATCCTTCAAGTAAGTTGTCATCGGTGCAAAAAGCAATAAAAATTGCTCCTAAAATATAAGTGATCTTTTATTGCAAGGGAAAATATGCATTGTACGAACTTGTGATGGCAAAGAAATAAAAGCGACGGACTGCATAATAAAGGTTGCTATCATAAGGGGCAATATAACGTTTGCGGCGACGTTCCTTTGCACTAAGAGGTTGCACATCCAAAAATAAAAAGCGCATGACAACCTCTGCTTCCCTCTACGAAGGGCCTATCTTTTACTTTTCAGTATTTACTTTTATGCAAGAGTCAATAGTTTGCATTTTCATTTCAATCTCAATTATTCTCTAGTTGGCAAGCATCATGTGGTGGGGAAAGATCTAGGTAGATATGGCCAGTCAAATATATTTGATCATAATTATAATTGTTGACAACTATCTATATGATAAAGGAGTTGGGAGGCAAAACATTAAGCCCCTATCTTTCTCTGTGTTCGATGGATGCCATTTGTTCTAAAAATATGCTTTGAGTACTAGCTATCATTGAAGACTATATGATGATTGAGTGTGTGGAGCTCTTACTTAGACTTTGTTGAGAATAAGTTGAATTGCAATTGTTTGGTGACTAAGAACATAGGTTGTTAAGTTTCAAGAGAATGCATTGTTTGAACC
Source organism: Thinopyrum elongatum (assembly GCA_011799875.1). NCBI lineage: Eukaryota > Viridiplantae > Streptophyta > Magnoliopsida > Poales > Poaceae > Thinopyrum > Thinopyrum elongatum. The sequence continues at coordinate 385,393,691 of CM022300.1, forward strand.
ATAACATGTTAATTGATTGCTTTCTTTAGCATGATGAGTTTTATGAGAAGGAGTTTCTGTTGTGATGCTAGGGAAAGTGATTGAAATTATCATTGATCAAACTTATGCATTATGCTACCATTCACACTTCATAAATTATTTCTTTTATCATTTACCTACTCGAGGACGAGCAGGAATTAAGCTTGGGGATGCTGATACATCTCCAACGTATCTATAATTTATGAAGTATTCATGCCATGTTTATTATAGTTTTGTATGATTTTGGTGCACTTTTATATGATTTTTATGAACTAACATATTAACCTAGTGCCTAGTGCCAGTTGTTGTTTTCTGCTTGTTTTTGGTTTTTCAGAAAATCCATATCAAATGAAGTCCAAATGCAGCGAAACTTTTTGATGATTTTTTTGGAACAAAAGAGACCCCCAAAGCTTCATGGGAGGACCAGAAGAGCTACGAGGTGGCCACTACCTATCAGGGCACGCTAGGGGCCAAAGTGGTGGGCTGGTGGGTAGTGGGCACCTCGTGGCCCATCTTTGCGTGAAACCGACGCCAAAAAATCCTAGAAACAGAGAAACCACCAGAAATAACCCTACAACTTTGACTCCGCTGCCGCAAGCCTCTGTAACTCCACGATCCAATCTAGAGCCCTTTTCCGGCACTCTGCCAGCAGGCGAAATCATCACCGGAGGCCATCTTCATCATCCTGGCGGTCTCCATGATGAGGAGGGAATAGTTCACCCTTGGGGCTGAGGGTTTGTACTAGTAGCTATGTGTTTGATCTTTCTCTCTCTCTCTCTCTCTCTCTCTCTCTCTCTCGTGTTCTTGATTTGGCACGATCTTGATGTACCGCGAGCTTTGTTAATATAGTTGGATCATATGATGTTTCCCCCTCTCTATCTTGTTGTGATGAATTGAGTTTTTACCTTTGAGGTTTCACTTTTATTGGATGGAACACTTTGTTGGATTTGAGAACACTTGATGTATGTCTTGCATATGAATACCCGTGGGGACAATGGGGTATTATATTGATTCACTTGATGTATGTTTTGGCACTCAACTCGCGGATTCTCGAGGTGACATTGGGGTAATCTATGCATAGGGGTTGATGCAAGTTTTTATCCTACTTTCTCCGGTAGAAATCTTGGGGCACTCTTTGAAGTTCTTTGTGTTGGATTGAATATTATGAATCTGAACTTGTTTGATGCATATCGTATAATCAACTCACCGATACTTGTGGTGACATTGTAGTATCTAGGTGACATTAGAGTTAGTTGATGTGCATCATATGGTGTTGTTTTAGTACGAACTCTAGGGCTGTTTGTGACACTTATAGGAATAGCTCAATAGATCGATCGAAAAGAAAAACTTTAAGGTGGTTTCGTACCCTACAAACAATTTCATCTTCCGTTCTCCGCTAGATAAGAACTTTGGAGTGATTCTTTGTCACACGTTGAGGGATTATTATATGATTCAACTATGTTAGCACTGTTGAGAGATTGCACTAGTGAAAGTATGAATCCTAGGCCTTATTTTCAAGCATTGAAATACCGTTTGTGCTCACTTTTGTTACTTGCTACCTTGCTGTTTTTTATTGTTACTATTACCAAAATCAATATCTACTATCATTACTACACTTCTATCACCATCTTTTCGCCGAACTAGTGCACCTATACAATTTACCATTGTACTTGGTGTGTTGGGGACACAAGAGACTTTTCGTTATTTGGTTGAAGGGTTGTTTGAGAGAGACCATATTTTTGGATTTATCCACTGGTTGTTATCATCACTCTAGATTTCTTCATGCTCTCCGTACATAATCACACTATATTTTTTTTGTATGCATGTCAGATATTGTACACAGTCATGCTGAACATGTAGAGAAAAAGAGAAGAGTTTTGCGCGGTAATACAATGTCATGCAGACATCGCTCCATGGTGGGTGCAATGGCAAACCCTCCCCCCCCCTCCTCCAGATTGTAATCTAGAGGAAGATATCTGTTCAGAGGCGGATTCAGACGGAGCTGATTACTCCCATTTACCCCCCGAGGTGTTTGCTCTAACTTGGCATGATGATGTTGGTCATATCATGCATATGTTGCCTTGTAGTGCTTACTTTCGACATCATATATGTCATCTGCTTAGTTTAGACATGTTCTGTAATGCCACCTGTTTAGTTTCTATATCATATATGTGAATTATGCAATCTCATCTTTTTTAGCTAGCCATAATATATGTGAAATATGCAACGCCATCCTATTTAACCAGACATCATATATTTGAATTATATCTTGCCAATCCTTTTCTTCATTACATTTCCATTTGTCGACAATGTTTCTACATTCAACTACTCGTCCTGTGAAACAACCATTTGAGTGGGTGATGGAAAAATCTGGAGTGAAAACAAGGTCTTCAGGGCAGACAGTGCTACCTGTCGAAGCAGATCTCTTGTTGGGTCTAGATTGCTCCTCAGAGATGGATTCAGAGACAGATGACAAGTCCTATTCCCCCAACGAGGTTTATGCTCTAACTTGGCACAATTATACTGCTCATATCATGCATATGGTGTCCTGCATTGCATAGTTTAGACATCATATACACAATATTCAACACCATGTTCTTAGTTCAGACATCATATATATGAATGCCCTCTATTTAGTATATAAATCACATATGTGAATTTTATCATGCGATCCTGATTACTTAGATAACATGTATGTGAATTATGTCATGCGAACTTGTTTACTAAAGACATCATATAATTATCTCATGCCATCCTGTTTAGTTTGTCATCATATGTTTGAATTATGTCATGCTATGTTATCCAGTTTAGATAGACATCATATATGTGAAATTATGTCATGCTATCCTTTTTAGTTAAACAATATATATGTGAACTATTTCATGCCCTCTTTTTCCACACTATCTATTGCATCTATCTCTCACACAAGGTCTATACATTCAACAACTTTTCTTGTTTATCAGCCATTTCAATTGGAGGGGGTGATGGCAGTATCTAGCGGAGTAAAAACACGGTCTTCAAATGACACAGTGCTACCTTTTGGTGGAGATAGCACCCCGGTTGTACATGCACAAGAACCAACCCTACCACACATAACCCATACTCTCGCAGATTGTACCCCCTGCTCCGATGAGGTTGAGCTTGGTGGCGAGGCGGCGTACTTGACGCTCGATCGTAGCCCTTGTATCTTCATGCATTTTCTTGAGATAACTTGCTCTTGCACTTGTGTCCATGTGAGCTCGTTCTTGGAGCGGTAGAGGAAGGATGTCCAAGGGCGACAAAGGGTTGAAGCCGTAGACGACCTCGAAGGGGGACTTGTCGGTAGTAGAGTGTCTTGCATGATTGTAGGCGTACTCGATGATGGGTAAGCACTCCTCCCACTCCTTGATGTTCTTTTTGATCAACACACAGAGGAGAGTAGATAGTGTCCAGCTGGTGACTTCCGCTTGGCCATCGGTTTGAGGATAATATGCCGTCTAGAATAGTAGCTTGATGCCGAGCTTGGCGCATAGTGTCTTCCAAAAGTAGCTTAGGAACTTGATGTCGTGGTCCGACACAATGGTCCTTGGCACTCCATGTAGTCTCAAGATTTCCCTACAAAAAATATTTGCAACATGTGAAGCATCGTCTATCTTATTGCATGGGATGAAATGTGCCATTTTTGAGAATCGGTCCACAACAACAAATACCGAATCCTTTCCATTTTGAGTTCTAGGTAATCCAAGCACATAATCCATAGTAATATCTTCCCATGGGTGATATGGAATAGGAAGTGGCATATGTAGGCCATGAGATTGAGCTTTGGACTTAGCTTTGCAGCATGTAGAACATCGATTGGTGAAGCGTGCAACATCACGGAACATCTTTGGCCAAAAGTACTTGAAGGAGAGTGTGGCAAAGGTCTTGTCGCACCCGAAATGTCCCATAAGTCCTCTGCTGTGAGCCTCTTGCAAAAGTAACAAACGAAGAGACGACTCGGGTATACAAAGTTTGTTAGCACGCATAAGATATCCATTCTTGAGGTAATAGTTCTCCCAACAAGTATTAGTAAGACATTTGGCATAAGGAATCACAAACGAAGGATCATGTGCACATAGATCTTTAACATGCTCAAAGCCAATGGCATTCACTTCAAGTTGAGTAACTAACATGCACTTGCAGGAGAGGGCATCCGCCACAACATTTTCTTTACCCTTAATGTACTTGATCACATAATGAAAAGATTCAATGAATTCACTCCATTTAACATGTTGTTTATTAAACTTGGTTTGACCTTTAAGATACTTAAGTATTTCATGATCGGTATGTATGAAAAATTCATGTGGGCGAAGATAATGCTCCCAAACATGCAATACTCGCACTAAAGCATATAATTCTTTGTCATAGATGGGATAGTTAAGTTGAGCGCCCGAAAGTTTTTCGCTAAAATATGAAATGGGTCCCTTTTCTTGCATCAAAACTCCACCAATGCCATTACCACTAGCATCACAATGGACTTCAAAAGTTTTATCAAAATTGGGTAAAGCAAACAATGGAGCATGTGTAAGCAAATTCTTAAGCTCATGAAATGCGGTATCTTGGGATGGTCCCAAACAAAAGGTGCATTCTTCTTACTCAAGGCATGCAAAGGTGATGCAATAGTGCTAAAGTCCTTAACGAAACTATGATAGAATCCGGCTAAGCCAAGGAAGCAATGCACTTGTTGCAAGTTGGTTGGTTGTGGCCAAGTTTTAATAGCATCAATTTTAGCTTCATCTACATGAACACCCTTAGAAGACACAACAAAGCCCAAGAAAACAAGCTTGTCAACACCAAATGTGCCTTTCTCCATATTAGCATAAAGACGCTCTTTTCTAAGAGTTTGCAAAATGGTCCTAAGATGAGTGACATGATCTTTGAGAGATTTGCTAAACACAAGTATATTATCAAAGTAGACCACAACAAATATGTCGATGTAGGGGCGAAGAACATAATGCATGACACGCATGAAAGTATCGGGTGCTTCCGATAAGCCCATAGGCATAACTAACCACTCGTACAAGCCAAATTTAGTTTTAAAAGCGGTTTTCCACTCATCACCTTGTTGAATGTGAATTTGGTAATAGCCACTTTTAAGATCAATTCTTGAGAAAATGGTGGCGTCGTTAAGCTCATCTAGCATATCGTCAAGGCGTGGAATGGGATGTCTATAGCGAACGGTGATAGCATTTATGGGATGGCAATCGGAGCACATGCGAAAACTACCATCTTTCTTAGGCACAAGGGCTCAAGCTTTCACATACATGTCCATTGTCAATGAGGTGTTGTACTTGTCTTTGTATCTCCTTAGTTTCGTCGGGATTGACGCGGTATGGAGCCTTGTTTGGTAGGGGTGCGCCGCGGATGAGGTCAATCCGGTGCTCGATGCAGCGTATAGGAGGTAGGCCGGGAGGTAGCTCATCAGGAATAACATCCGTGAACTCCTGCAACAAATTAGACAACACTAGAGGAAGATGGTTAGAAGTGTTAGTTCTTGCCGCTTCATCTTTGCACACTAGGACATAGTGTATGACACTATATGGATTCTCACGCGCTTCTCTCATCTCGCTTTTGGTGGCTAGGAGGACTAAGTTTTTTCTCTCATTGTAGAGGCACTCATTTTAGGCTTGTGGCGCTCACTCTCTTTGTGGTGCTTCACTCTCTCACTAGTCTCTCCATGATGGGTGGATGCTTGTTTGTCGGCTATCACTTGACTAGGTGACATAGGTCATAGCACGTATTCCTTTCTCTTCATCTTGAAACTATAGTGGTTGGTACGTCCGTTGTGGATGACGCCACAGTCGAATTGCCAAGGTCTTCCCAAAAGGAGATGGCACACGAACATAGGAACCACATCACACTCCAAGGTGTCTTCATATGCGCCAATCTTGAAGGAAACTTGCACGGTATGCTCCACTTGAATGGTGCTGGAGTCGCTAAGCCATTGGACCTTGTAGGGGCGAGCATGCTTCATCTTGACCAATTGTAGCTTGGAACATAGCTCTTCACTTGCCAAGTTGTGGCAACTTCCTCCGTCGATGATGACCTTCAAAGAGCATCCGTTGATGCCCACTTTGGTGTGGAAGATCTGGCAACATTGGTCTTCGTCTTGTTGGTGTTGAAGCATCAAGACCTTGGAGACAACAAGGGCAGGGCTTGAATCATTGTCACAAAAGACTTGCTCATCTTCCTCTTCATTCATGCGCCAGTGCATGGCCACTTGCTCAAGGGATTCCATTTCTTCTTCACTCATTGAGTCATAGGTGCCGTCGTCGTTGGCGATCATGGTGCACCGAGTGGGGCACTCAAATGTCTTGTGGCCGCGGCCTTGACACGTGAAACATTTGATAGAACTTGTCTTGACGGTCTCATTTATTGGAGTAGATGATGATAAAGCTCTCGACTTGAAGTTGCTTGTAGTAGGAAGATGACTTGAAGATGCCAAAGGTTTCTTGTAACTTGACTTGTCGCCAGTGCTTGGTGATGCTCTAGTTGAGGTAGGAGGTGCCGAAGTCGTGGGAGCTTGAGTGTATGAGCCGTAGGCCTTGGAAGAGTACTTGGCATATTTGAAGTCATCTTGTACTTGTCACTCGGCCTTGGTCACTTGATGAACTAGCTCGAGGAGGTTGGAGTACGGTTGGAAGTCGGCGATATTCTTTATTGGGTGATTGAGGCCGTTCAAGAACCGTGCCGTAGTTTGCTCGTCATCTTCCTTGACATTGGCCCATATCATGGCAATCTCCATCTCTTGGTAGTATTATTCCATCGTCTTCGTGCCTTGCTTGAGAAGTTGCCACTTCTTGAAGAGATCGTGGGTGTAATGTGTAGGCACGAAGCAAGCTCTCATGATATCCTCATTTGTGTCCAAGTCGTGATTGGAGGTTCACCTCTCTCCCGTCGTATTGCGAGCACTTGTTCCCACAAAATGAGGACGTAGTCTTGAAACTCGAGGGATGCCATGGCGATTTTCTTCTCCTCTTCATAGTTGCGAAGACGGAATATCTTGTCGACCTTCAATGCCCATGAGAGATATTCCTCGGGATTGATGCTTCCGGAGAATTTGGGCATGGTGAACTTGAGCTTTCCGTAGCATAGTTCTTCATCATGTAGACGATGGTGTTGTCGCACTTGGCGTGGAGGAGGATCTTCATTGTCATTCTCCTTTTGAAGGACTCGCCGATCAGGTCGAGGCGTGTGTGCCCGGTTTCTTCTTTCTTATTGCTCTTCACATCGAGCGGCTTCATCTTGTCATTCTTAGTGAAGTGCTTCTTCTTGTTCACGTACTTGATGGTTGCGGTTGGCGACGGCTCTAGTGGCCTCGCGGAGTGCGCGTTGTGCTTCGAGGGCTTGTTCCTCACGACGTCTTTGTTCCTGTCGAATTGCGTCGCCGTCTTGAAGTACTTGACATGGATGTTGTGGAGGTTGTTCTTGGTCCTCGGCGTCTTGTGCTTGGCATATCGCCCTTTCATGTGTGCGGATTTGTGCTACTTCTTGAGCTTGCGTTAATTTTTCCTTGAAGAGGAAAGGGTGATGCAGCAAAGTAGAGATAAGTATTTCCCTCAGTTAAGAACCAATGTATCAATCCAGTAGGAGGAACACACAAGTCCCCAATAGATGCACCTGCACAAACTAACAAATACTTGCACACAACGTGAAAAGGGGTTGTCAAACCCTTCACGGTCACTAGCAAGAGTGAGATCTGATAGAGATAGATATAAAAGATAAGTAAAAGTGTAAAATAAAGTAAATATAAATAAATTGCAGCAAGGTATTTTTGAGTTTTTGGTTTTATAGATCTGAAAATAATATGATGGAAAATAGACACGGGGGCCATAGGCTTTAGTAGAGGCTTCTCTCTTGAAGAAAACACATGGGTAAAAAAATTACTGTTGAGCAATTGATAGAAAAGCGCATAGTTATGATGATATCCAAGGCAATGATTATGAATATAGGCATCACGTCCGTGACAAGTAGACCGACTCCTGCCTGCATCTACTACAATTACTCCACACATCAAGCGCTATCCAGCATGCATCTAGTGTATTAAGTTAACAAGAACGGAGTAACGTCTTAAGAAAGATGACATGATGTAGAGGGATAGATCCAAACAATATGGTAAAAACCCCATCTTTTTATCCTTAATGGCAACAATACAAATACGTGCCTCGCTAACCCTACTGTCAGTGGGTGAGGACACCGCAAGATTGAACCCAAAACAAAGCACCTCTCCCATTGCAAGATAGATCAATCTAGTTGGCCAAACAAAATCAATAGATCGGAGAGAAATACAAAGCTATCTTAATCATGCATAAAATAGTTCAGAGAAGACTCAAATAATATTCATAGATAATCTGATCATAAACCCACAAATCATTGGATCTCAACAAACACACCGCAAAAGAAGATTACATCAAATAGAACTCCAAGAACATCGAGGAGAACATTGTATTGAAGATCAAAGAGAGAGAAGAAGCCATCTAGCTACTAGCTATGGACCCGTAGGTCTGTGGTAAACTACTCACACATCATCGGAAGGGCAGCAAGGTTGGTGTAGAGGCCCTCCGTGATTGAATCCCCCTCCGACAGAGTGCCGGAAAAGGCCCCAAGATGGGATCTAATGAGAACAGAAGCTTGCGTCGGTGTAAAAGTGTTTTCTGTGTGCCCTCTGGTATACGGGGAATATTTGGGTATTTATGGAGCTGAGATTAGGGTTAGGGGAGTCCCGAGGGACCCAGGGGCGCGCCCCTAGGGCTTGTGGCCCTCTCGTGGCTCCTCTGGCCTCCTCCCGAAGCTTCGTGGTTGTCTTCTGGTCCAAGAAAAATCCTCAAAAAGTTTTGTTCCGTTTGGACTCTGTTTGGTATTGATTTTCTGTAAAAGACAAAAACAAGGAAAAAACAACAACTAACACTGGGCACTAGGTTAATAGGTTAGTCCCAAAAAATGATATAAAATAGCATATTAATGAATATGAAACATCCAAGATGGATAATATAATAGCATGGAACAATAAAAAATTATAGATACGTTGGAGTCCTATCAAGCATCCCCAAGCTTAATTCCTGCTCGTCCTCGAGCAGGTAAATGATTAAAACAGAATTTTTGATGTGGAATGCTACCTAACATGTTTATCAAGTAATCTTTCTTATTGTGGTATGAATATTCAGATCCATAAGATTCAAAACAAAAGTTTAATATTGACATAAAAACAATAATACTTCAAGCATACTAATAAAGCAATCATGGCTTTTCAAAATATCATGGCTAAAGAAAGTTATCCCTACAAAATCATATAGTCTTGTCATGCTCAATCTTCATCACACAAAGTATTTATCATGCACAACCCTGATGACAAGCCAAGCAATTGTTTCATACTTTTGATGTTCTAAAGCTTTTTCAACTTTCACGCAATACATGAGCGTGAGCCATGGATATAGCACTATGGGTGGAATAGAAGGTGGTAGTAGACAAAAAGGAGAAAGAAATTCTCACACCAACTAGGAAAATTAATAGGCTATGGAGATGCACATAAATTGATATTGGTGCAAGTGAGTAGGGATTGCCATGCAACGAATGCACTAGAGCTATAAGTGTATGAAAGCTCGAAAGAAAACTAAGTGGGTGTGTATCCAACTCGCTTGCTCACGAAGACCTAGGGCAATTTTGAGGAAGCCCATCATTGAAATATACAAGCCAAGTTCTTATAATGAAAAATTCCCACTAGTAATATATGAAGGTGATATCATAGGAGACTCTCTATATGAAGAACATGGTGCTACTTTGAAGCACAAGTGTGGAAAAAGGATAGTAACATTGTCCCTTCTCTCTTTTCTCTCATTTTTTTTTCTTTTTTTCTTTTTTTTTCTTTTTGGGCTCTTTGGCATCTTTTTTTATTTTAAGTCCGGAGTCTCATCCGACTTGTGGGGGAATCATAGTCTCCATCATCCTTTCCTCACATGGAACAATGCTATAATAATGATGATCATCACACTTTTATTTACTTACAAGTCAAGAATTACAACTCGCTACTAGAACAAAAATATGACTATATGAATGCCTCCGGCGGTGTGCCGGGATGTGCAATGATCTAGCATGACATGTATAAAAAAATGAACCGTGGCCAAGCCACAAATACTATGCCAACTATATGATCATGCAATGCAATATGACAATGATGGTGTGTGTCATAATAAATGGAACGGTGGAAGTTGCATGGCAATATACCTCAGAATGGCTGTGGAAATACCATAATAGGTAGGTATGGTGGCTATTTTTAGGAAGGGTATACGGTGGGTTTAATGCACCGGCGAAAATTGCGCGGTACTAGAGAGGCTAGCAAAGGTGGAAGGGTGAGAGTGCGTATAATCCATGGACTCAACATTAGTCATAAAGAACTCACATACTTATTGCAAAAAATTATTAGCCCTCGAAACAAAGTATTGATATGCATGCTCCTAGAGGGATAGATTGGTAGGAAAAGACCATCGCTCGTCCCCGACCGCCACTCATAAGGAAGATAATAAAAAATAAATCATGCTCTGACTTCATCGCATAACGAGAGACCATATGTGCATGCTTCGGGAATCACAAACCTTAACACAAGTATTTTTACTAATCCATAATTACCAACTAGCATGACTCTAATATCACATCCTCATATCTCAAACAAATGCAAGGAATGTGTCGGCGTTCTAGGAACCGGGGTACCTAGAGTTGCCTGCCTGCAGCCCATAGCGTGGCTTCATCAGCGGCCTGGTGCGGCCCTTCTCCAGCATCAACAACACAAGACCCTCACGAGGGGCCAAGCCTCGCGAGGTGGATGACGCCAAGACCTCCGGAGGGAGCGGCTTCCCCAGGCCGGCTCCTGAGGAGCGGAGATTTCCATGCAAGCCCCACCTCATGAGGTTCAGATGACGCAAGCCATGACGACCAAGGCCAGTCGGGCGCCAGAAGGCGCAGTACAGCAGGTTTCCTCTTCGATGCTAAGGAAGCAAGCGCAGACACAGAGTCCCAAGGAATCAGCCAAAGGTTTCCATTCCCGTGCTACAAGACCAGGACGGCAGGACGGAGGTAATCACCAAGCCCACCACGACGTCACGACCAGAAGCTTTGCAGGCGAAGACCACCTTTCGTCAGGATAAGATGTACTACTTGTCTCCGTTCAAACTTGGCCGTTGTGGGATCCCTTCCTGCCTTCATTTTGGGGGAAGAGGACCGAGGCCACTATAAATATAGCTAGGCCACCACCATAGAAGGGGGGACGAGATCATCCTCACCAGCTCACACTAGCACAAGAACACTCCTCCTGAGGTTGTTCTCCCTCTATACTAGTTCATCCTCAGCCCACCTCGAGGCCAATCCACTACAAAGCAGGAGTAGGGTTTTACACCGCACGGTGGCCCGAACCTGGGTAAACTGCTGAGTCCCTTTCCTTTCCTGTTCATCGAGCTAGGCGGTGAGATCGACGAGTTGGCAGGCTGGGGAGATTGAGTTCTTCGTACGCACCCCAAAGTTTGAACCTTTCTTGGGTCTGCGGATCCCTGAATCCGGCATTTGGCGCGCCAGGTAGGGGTGCGTCGAAGCCTCTCTTCCGCCGACCGATTCGCCGCCATTCCACCGTTCCCATGGCCGACGCTCGTCGAGTTCGCGCTGAGCGCCGGGTTGCTCTCGCCGCCCGTGTCGCCCAGACCGCACCTGCGGGCAACGGCGCCCCCCGCCGTTCCCCGTCGCCTGCGGCAAACACTGCCACCGGCCCCGTGGCCCACGAGCAGCAGGCTTCGTCGCTGCATCCCTCTGTACGGCGTGACGGGCGCACCGCCACCCCGTCGCTGACTCCGGCCGCTGCTTCGTCCTCCCATGCGTGTCGCGGCCCGGCGAACGCGCAGGCCGCGTTGCTCATGGCGCGCGAGCTTCTGCGCTATCGCTCGACCGACGACCTCTACGAAGACTGGCTGGACCGCATCGCCAAGCTCGTCAGTGCCGCCAGAGAGACCCCTGCCCCGTCTCGCTCGCTGCCTCCCCAGCCACCTCTTGCGGGCGACGTGGCCCACGGTGCGCCTCCTCCACCTCCCAGGCAAGAAGTCGCCCTCGAGCCAAGGCATGAGGCTCCTCAGCGCAACCCGCCTCGCAGGGCGCCGACGCGCGACGAAGAAAGCTACCAAGTGGTGCAGCGTCCCCAAGGAGAGGCGCGCATGCTCCCAGTGCCGCCACGTCAAGACCGCGTGCTGCCTGAGGCGGCGGTGCGCGAGCGCCAAGTCCAGGCTCCCCCTCTGTTCACCCCGGAGCTGCGTGGCGTCGTCTGGCTAGGGAAGTTCAAGCCAGACCTGCCTCCACGCTACGACGGCACCCTCGACCCTGCAGAGTTCCTCCAGCTCTACGAGCTGAGCATCGAGGTGGCCAACGGTGACGAGAAGGTTATGGCGAACTGGTTTCCCATGGCCCTCAAGGACGGCGCGCGCTCATGGCTCCTGAACCTCCCCGCTGGATTGATCTCCTCATGGGATGAGATGCGGGAGTGCTTCATCACCAACTTCCAGGGCACTCGAGACCGCGCTCTAGCTGTAGGCGACCTGTGGCGCGTCAAGCAACAGCTTGGGGAGACCTTGCACAAGTACATCCAGCGCTTCACCAATGTTCGCCTTAAGATACCCAAGGTGACGGATGAGGCCATCATTTCTGCGTTCACTGATGGCGTCCGGGATGTCAAGATGAAGGAAGAGCTCGCCATGCACGAGGACCTGTGCTCGGCTCTGGAAATGTTTAACATGGCAGCCAGATGCGCGAGGGCCGAGGAAGGTCGCCTCACCCTCCTCGAGCTCCCAGAAGCTGACCCAGAAGACAAGAAGGCCAAGGCCAAGGACGTGAAGCACAAGGGGCCAGCTGTTCTCGCGGCTGAACCTGAGATGAAGCGCGGCTGTGACTACCTGTAGTCCTCCAAGGGCAGCCGTTCGTTCTGCGTCTTCCACAACGTGCACAACCACAACACCAACAACTGCCAAGAGCTCAGGGCCATCCGGGACGGGCGCCTTGGCCACCGCCGTGAGTGCAACGACCGCGGCTACGGCCGTGGAGGAGGCCGAGGTGGCAGACGCTGGGACAACCACGACCACCGCCAGGCCTGGCGCAACCAGCCGCATGAGGATCGCTGGCAGGGCTAGCCTCGCGAGGACCCCTGGAGGGATCAGCCTCGTGAGGACCATCCTCAGGGCAACACTGGCCTTCCTCCGCTGCCGCCGCCGCCAAGGAGGAATGATGACCACCACCAAGATGATGGGGCTGGGGGCTTCCAAGAGCCTCCTGTCGTGGCTTGCATCCTTGGCGGCGCTCAGGCTCCCGCCTCTCACCGCATCTTCAAGCAGTTCGCTCATGAGGTGAACGCGACCCTCCCCAAGCTCGAGGCGACGCGTCCGCTCAGGTGATCCAAGTACGCCATCACCTTCAACTCTACTGACCAGCTCAAGTGCGCGGCCGCTGCCGGCGCGCTCCCAATGCTCTTCTCGCCTACCATCAGCAACATCCTCGTCACCAAGACACTCATCAATGGCAGTGCGGGACTCAATGTCCTCTCCGTCGAGACGTTTGACAGACTCCAGGTACCGTACGACCAGCTTCAGCCTACCAAGCCCTTCTCAGGAGTGACCGACGGCTCCACCACCCCGATAGGGCAGATCCGCCTCCCTGTCACCTTCGGCAAGCGCGACAACTACCGCACTGAGCTCATCGACTTCGACGTCGCCCACATCCGCCTCCCGTACAACGCCATCCTCGGGTATCCAACCCCGGCCAAGTTCATGGCCGCCACTCACCATGGCTACAATGTCCTCAAGATGCCAGGGAGCGGCAGCATCATCACGGTCGCCTGCGACGAGAAGGATGCGGTGTGCTCCCGCGAGTGCGCCTACCAGGCTGCAACGGTCGAGAACCCAGACGATGAGGGCGCTGCCTACCCTCTCTAGGCCGTTCCCAAGAAGAAGAAGCAGCTGCTCCGCCCGGGACCCCAGGAGGATGGGGCGCCCGATGACCGTGCCTCAGGACCTGCGCCCACTGACGGGGCGCCTTCCCCTCTCGCATAGGAAGGCGCGCCCCGACGCCCCTCTCAGGCTGGGCTCGGGGGCTCTCCTCTGGAGACCTGGCCAACGTCACGAGGGAGGCGTTCGGGCATCATGTGGAGGCATGCTTCAACGCGCGCTTCCACGAGAAGAGCACAGGGCGCAAGGCGCCAGGAGCTCGGGAGTTCATCACCAAGGCGACCGAGGATCTTTAGGAGGCGAGGGCCTTGCGAGGCGAGCGTCGCCCCGCACCACCAGGCGCAGCTCCCTCCCCTGATGAGGGCAGCGGGCTGCGCGTCTGCATCAATATCCCAGGGCTCAACCGGGTCGCGTCTCAGGAGCTCTACTGGCCATCCCATGTGGGCCGATGCGAGGGCCCCCATCACAGCTACGTTCGCATGCCTTTCGGTTTGCTGAACCAGGCTGCCACGCACCAGCGCCACATGCGGAGCGTCCTGGCGGCTCACGAGGCTAGGCACCAGGCGATCCTGCCGGAGGAGGCGCCGGACCCTCGCGAGCCCCACGGGCCACCAGGGCCTCATGAGGCTCAGTACCTGGATGGCTCGTGAGGAACGACTTCTGCGGCTCGCGTCTTCAGCTACTTCAACACTTCTTCAGCAACGGTGCCAGGTGACATTTTTCAGTTTGTTCAGTTGGGGGCGGCCCTCGGGCTGCATTATCCCCAAGCCGTGTGGGTCCGTCCCTATGGCATGTATCGTTCTTTGCATCTATCAGAGCTGGCCTTACCTCTTCATGAGTTGCTTTATGATTATCACATGCCTACCCGGTGTCCTGTCGCCCCTTCGCGGCCTCCGCGCGTTGCAAACCCGCCTATTGCTCATCCCGCCATGGGGGCTGCTGGCACGGCGCCTGTGCTCGGGTCCGTCCCTGCAGCGCTGATAAACCTGAGATATTGAGCTCTGGCTCGCGGCCCGTCCCGCGCATGTCACCTCACCGGATCCTCAGTGCCTTCGTCTTCTTGCGGAAAGATCAACGGCTGGACGGCAAGCGCGGCTATGTGTACTAACTCACAGGAACCTCTGGAACCAGACTACGAGTGGCTCTCGCAGGCCACTCCTTTTTCACGCAATTCGCTTGCATGTTAAAGGGGGGGGGGGTCCCTGAGCATCGCGCCTCAGGGACTCCTACTGGCTCTCGAGCCCTCACCCCCTGGCCTTGACCACGGCATCGCGACCTGGCATACCAGCGGCGGCTGAGCCTCGCTCGAGGGCTGGGACCCGAGAACGTAGAGCATCCAGATGACCAAGAAAAAGGGGACCGGAGTGAGCCCTGCCTAGAACCGCCACCACCAGGACGCAGTCAGGCATCGTGCGGAGGAATCGCTGCAGGCCTGCCAAGATAAGTCACCACATACATGTCGGCGTAAATCTCACGACCCAGTATTTTGATTTTCGCAATCTCGCTCGGGCAAGGCCGTTTTCCCTATCGGTCTTTAGGTGGCTGCTTGCGCGCTAAAGGGGAACTCCTGAGCATCGTGCTTCAGGGGCTCTTACCGGACCTCCTGAGTCGACATCGTCGGTGACGTCCTGAGGCCGGGGTTCTCCAAAGTCCCTTCTTTTGTTTTTCCTGCACAAAACTGTGATGAGCCCCGTGGGGGCATGTAAGAACTATAATGCGCCTCAGGAGGTCCGGTAAGAGCCCCTGAGGCGCGATGCTCAGGAGGTCCCCTTTAGCGCGCAAGTAACCCCTGAAGACCGATAGGGAAAACGACCTTGCCCAAGCGAGATCGCGAAAATCAAAATACTGGGTCATGAGATTTACGCCGACATGTATGTGGTGACTTATCTTGGCAGGCCTGCAGCGATTCCTCCGCACGATGCCTGACTGCGTCCTTGTGGTGGCGGTTCTAGGCAGGGCTCACGCCGGTCCCCTTTTTCTTGCTCATTTGGATGCTCTACGTTCTCAGGTCCCAGCCCTCGAGCGAGGCTTAGCCGCCGCTGGTATGCCAGGTCGCGATGCCGTGGTCAAGGCCAGGGGGTGAGGGCTCGAGAGCCAGTAGGAGTCCCTGAGGCGCGATGCTCAGGGACACCCCTTTAACGTGCAAGCGAATTGCGTGAAAAAGGAGTGGCCTGTGGGAGCCGCTCGTAGTCTGGTTCTGGAGGTTCCTGCGAGTTAGTACACATAGCCGCGCTTGCTGTCTAGCCGTTGATCTTTCCGCAAGAAGATGAAGGCACTGAGGATCTGGTGAGGTGACGTGCGTGGGGCGGGCCGCGAGCCAGAGCTTGATCTCTCAGGTTTATCAGCGCTGCAGGGACGGACTCGAGCACAGGCGCCGTGCCAGCAGGCGCGCCAGGTAGGTGTCGTCGTCGTCATCGCTGGACTCTGGAGAGTCGCTGGATTCTGGAGAGGTGCTATCACCAGAGGAGCTGCTGGCAAGGCCAAGGGCAAGTTCAGCGCTCGTGGCCGCGCCGTGTGGATCGCCTCCTCCAGAGCAGTACTCCAGGCGCCGGCCGTCTTCGCCGAAGACCTTGAAGAAAATCGTGGAGGCTCCGTCGTATTCAAAGTGGATGGCAAGGGCCCCCTCCGGGCAGCTGGCGCGGGCGACCTCGCCCCATCCCCGGGTCATGAAGACTTCGCCAGGGCGAACGACCTCGACCTCCACTTCGGTAGCTTGGCTGCAGCACCCGGCGTGTTGCAGCCACAGCTCAACGGGCCCCCTTGGCGGTATATCCTCCGTGAAGAACAGTGGGAGTCGGATCCACGTGTGTGGCGGCATTGCCGCCCACACCATGAACTCGCGTGACGTACCTTCGGCATGAGTTCGCAAGCCAGAAGGCCGGGCAGCCGTCACCTGTCCTCCTCCGCGACCATGGCCCACGCAGTGCTGGGCGCTGTCTCCAAGCGCAGGGCCCTGCGCGCGGGTGTACATAGGGATCGGGAAGCCTGGTGGAGCCCGCTCATGCCAAGGCCGCGTCATCTCGGCCCCTTCGCCGGCGTCACGGGAGCGGCCGAGCCTCTTCTTCGGCGGGAGTGGCCCGGGCTCCTCCCAAGGGGCTTTCCCCTTCTCCGACGCGGAAAACCTCCTTATCGGCGCTATGGACGCTTCGTCAAGACGGCGAGGCAAGAAGGAAGAAGAAGCAAGCAGCGGGAAGACGGAGATGAGCAGGGGGCTCCACCCCTCCTCCCATTTATAGCAAAAGGGAGGCCAACCGCCGGCCTCGACGATCTCCGGTAATGATGATCTTTTTTGCATGCAGCAGGTAGCTGTCAAGTCGGACGGTTGCCGAGGCAGCGTGGGGAAGCGGGGAGCCCACGTCCCATCAAGCGCCACACGTCGACCTGGTCCGCAGGCGGTTAGGGCCCGCGTCACTTCGCCCTTGCCCTTTGGCTTCGCCTCGAAGCCAAGTCCGAGCGCGCCTTGGGCCCGGGGGCTACTGTCGGCGTTCTGGGAACCGGGGTACCCAGACTTGCCTGCCTGCGGCCCACAGCGTGGCTTCATCAGCGGCCTGGTATGGCCCTTCTCCAGCATCAACAACACAAGACCCTCGCGAGGGGCCAAGCCTCGCGAGGCGGACGACGCCAAGACCTCCGGAGGGAGCGGCTTCCCCAGGCCGGCTCCTGAGGAGCGGAGATTTCCATGCAAGCCCCACCTCGTGAGGTTCAGATGACGCAAGCCATGACGGCTAAGGCCAGGCGGGTGCCGGCAGGCGCAGTACAACAGGTTTCCTCTTCGGTGCTAAGGAAGCAAGCACAGACGCAGAGTCCCAAGGAATCAGCCAAAGGTTTCCATTCCCGTGCTACAAGACCAGGACGGCAGGACGGAGGTCATCACCGAGCCCACCACGACGTCATGACCAGAAGCTTTGTAGGCGAAGACCACCTTTCGTCAGGATAAGATGTACTACTTGTCTCCCTTCAAACTTGGCCGTTGTGGGATCCCTTCCCGCCTTCATTTTGGGGGAAGAGGACCGAGGCCACTTTAAATATAGCTAGGCCACCACCATAGAAGGGGGGACGAGATCATCCTCACCAGCTCAGACCAGCACAAGAACACTCCTCCTGAGGTTGTTCTCTCTCTGTACTAGTTCATCCTCAGCCCACCTCGAGGCCAACCCACCACAAAGCAGGAGTAGGGTTTTACACTGCAAGGTGGCCCGAACCTGGGTAAACTACTAAGTCCCTTTCCTTTCCTGTTCATTGAGTTAGGCGGTGAGATCGATGAGTTGGCAGGTTGGGGAGATTGAGTTCTTCGCACGCACCCCCAGAGTTTGAACCTTTCTTGGGTCTGCGGAGCCCTGAATCCGACAGAATGAAACTTCTCATATATTCAATGATCTTCATGAAAGTTTTTTATTATATCCCTCTTGAATACCCATCATATTAGGACCAAATTCATAACCTAAGTAAATTGCCATACTATTTATAAGACTCCCAAAATAATATAAATGAAGCATGAGACTTCATCAATTTCTTCAAAATAAAACAACCGCCGTGCTCTAAAAAGATATCAGTGAAGCACTAGAGCAACTACCTAGCTCAAAAGATATAAGTGAAGCACATAGAGTATTCTAATAAATTCACGATTAATGTGTGTCCCTCTCAAAAGGTGTGTATAGCAAGGATGATTGTGGCAAATTAAAAGGCAAAGACTCAAATAATACAAGACGCTCCAAGCAAAACACATATCATGTGGTGAATAAAAATATAGCCTCAAGTAATTTTACCGATGGGTTAAAGACAAAAGAGGGGATGCCATCCGGGGCATCCCCAAGCTTAGATTCTTGGTTGTCCTTGAATATTACCTTGGGGTGCCTTGGGCATCCCCAAGCTTAGGCTCTTGCCACTCCTTATTCCATTGTCCATCAAAACTTTACCCAAAACTTGAAAACTTCACAACACAAAACTCAACAAAAAACTCGCGAGATCCGTTAGTATGATAAAACAAATCTCCACTTTTAGGTACAGTTGTGAACTCATTCCAATTTTATATTGGTATTATATCTGCTGTATTCTAACTTCTCCATGGTTCATACCCCCCGATACTACTCATAGATTCATCAAAATAAGCAAACAACACATCAAAAACAGAATCTATCAAAAAATGAACAGTCTGTAAAGACCCTAATATTAGTCATACTTATGTACCTCCAAAAATTCTGAAACATTAGGAAAACAATGGCAATTCATATATCAATCTTTTGTAAAAAAAAATCAGAGTTTTTCCACGCTCCAGTGAATTTGACCAATTCTGCTACTGGACGCAAAAGTTTTTGTTTTTCAGCAAAATCAAATCAACGATATACCAAAGCATCCCAAAGGTCTTGCTTGGCTCAAACACTAATTAAAACACTAAAACACAATTATTACAGAAGTAGTATTGCATATTTATTCAAGAACAGAACAGAAGCAAAAACAAAAACACAAAATAAAATTGGGATAATTGATTTTATGCCCCTAGTTGGGTCCCACTCGGCAGGTTTACCCCTAGTTTCCGAAAACACTTGTTCTTGCCCAAACCACTTTGCTCCTCTTATGCTTTTGCCCTTTGACCGTTTGACCATCACTTTGAAAACTTCATAAAAAATTCATACTAACTCAGAAAAATTCAAATAAGGTATCAAAATGTTCAGAAAAGCATCACCTATATGTGCATGTCGTTTGCATTAATGAAAAAAGTGTTGGCCAATCCCCATCTCAGTTTTAGCTCATATGATCTTAGCATGAACAATAAAATCTAAAAAAATTCAAAAAATTCTAAAAAAATTTGGTGGCAAACTTTGACTAATGCTTTGAGTGCTTGCCAAGTTTCATAAGGGAATGACATTCGTGGAAGTCATGGCAAAAAAACAAAAATCAATGCTTCAAAATTTCTTTTTTTACCACGACTTCCATGAATGCCATTCCCTTATGAAACTTGGCAAGCACTCAAAATATTGGTCAAAGTTTGCCACCAAATTTTTTTAGAATTTTTTGAATTTTTTTAGATTTTACTATTCATGCTAAGATCATATGAGCTAAAACTAAGATGGGGACTGGCCAACACTTTTTTTCATGAATGCAAATGACATGCACATATAGGTGATGCTTTTCTGAACATTTTGATATCTTATTTGAATTTTTCTGAGTTAGTATGAATTTTTTATGAAGTTTTCAAAGTGATGGTCAAACGGTCAAAGGGCAAAAGCATAAGAGGAGCAAAGTGGTTTGGGCAAGAACAAGTGTTTTTGGAAACTAGGCGTAAACCTGCCGAGTGGGACACAACTAAGGGCACCAAATTAATTATCCCAATAAAATTGGGTTGCCTCCCAACAAGCGCTATTGTTTAACGCCCCTAGCTAGGCATAATGCATAGATCTAGGTATTGTCATCTTTGGTGTGCAATTCCTCAATTGCACAACTGTACCCCCTAGGGTTTTCATTAGGTTTGTTGGTGATCACTCTCCTAGTTAGAAAATCAAGAAATTCGTTTGTAGGGATCAGTTCCTTAATAATATTGATAAAGCGGGGGCAAATACTAATCATCTTAAGATCCTCGTTTCCTTTACTAGATGATCCACCCTTATTTTTGGGAACATAAATAAACTTAGTAGTTTTATTAGGAGGAAATTTTGAAGTAGTTTTAACAGCGGCAAAAGCGGAACCCAAATTGGTAATAATATCTTCTAACTTCTCGAGTCTAGCGCAACCTTGTTCTACCCTTTCATCAATTATAGGATCTTTCTCCTTTAGGGTTTTTAAAGTGATTCCTACCTTGGATCCAATTTGAGTGATGTGATTATGGATCTTCTTATCCAAATTTTCAATATGCTCAATGGTAGAAATTTTATTTTCAATAATATCAAGCCTTTGCATCACATGTTCCAAAGTTAAAGCTGTTTCATTAATCATGATTGGTGGTGATCCTACCAAATTTTCCATAGCATCAAAAGCATCCATAGGGTGGCTACCCAAAAAATTTCCCCCAGTAATAGTGTCTAGCACATATCTATACCAAGTAGTAACACCCACATAAAAAATTTGAAGAAGAACTATAGTGGATTGCTTACGGGTAGATCTATTCTGAGCATCGCAAATTCTATACCAAGCATATTTTAAATTTTCTCCCCCCTTTGTTTAAAATTAAGGACCTCACTTTCCGGGGTAACAACTACTGTAGAAGAACTAGCCATGATAGTAAAGCAAGCAATCTAGCACACAAGCAAAAAAAAGCAAACAAAAAGACGGACGAAAAGAAGGCGAATAAAAAGGCAAATATTGTTGTGTTTTTCTGAAAATGTTTTAGAAGTGGGGGAGAGGAAAACGAGAGGCAAATGGCAAATAATGTAATGCAAGAGATGAGAGTTTATGATAGGTACATGGTAGGCTTGATGTAGAACCTCCCCGGTAATGGCGCCAGAAATTCTTCCTGCTACTTCTTGAGCTTGCATTGATTTTTTCCTTGAAGAGGAAAGGGTGATGCAGCAAAGTAGAGATAAGTATTTCCCTCAGTTAAGAACCAAGGTATCAATCCAATAGGAGGAACACACAAGTCCCCAATAGATACACCTGCACAAACTAACAAATACTTGCACACAACGCGAAAAAGGGGTTGTCAATCCCTTCACGGTCACTAGCCAGAGTGAGATATGATAGAGATAGGTATAAAAGATAAGTAAAAGTGTAAAATAAAGTAAATATAAATAAATTGCAGCAAGGTATTTTTGGGTTTTTGGTTTTATAGAAATGAAAATAATATGATGGAAAATAGACCCAAGAGCCATAGGTTTCACTAGAGGCTTCTCTCTTGAAGAAAACATACGGTGGATAAACAAATTACTGTTGAGCAATTGATAGAAAAGCACATAGTTATGACGATATACAGGGCAATGATCATGAATATAGGCATCACGTCCATGACAAGTAGACCGACTCCTGCCTGCATCTACTACTATTACTCCACACATCGACCGCTATCCAGCATGCATCTAGTGTATTAAGTTAACAAGAACGGAGTAACGCCTTAAGCAAGATGACATGATGTAGAGTGATAGATCCAAACAATATGGTAAAAAACCATCTTTTTATCCTTAATGGCAACAATACAAATACGTGCCTCGCTACCCCTACTGTCACTGGGTGAGGACACCGTAAGATTGAACCCAAAACAAAGCATCTCTCCCATTGCAAGATAGATCAATCTAGTTGGCCAAACCAAATCAATAGATCGGAGAGAAATACAAAGCTATCTTAATCATGCATAAAAGAGTTCAGAGAAGACTCAAATAATATTCATAGATAATCTAATCATAAACCCACAATTCATCGGATCTCAACAAACACACCGCAAAAGAAGATTGCATCGAATAGAACTCCAAGAACATCGAGAAGAACATTGTATTGAAGATCAAAGAGTGAGAAGGAGCCATCTAGCTATGGACCCGTAGGTCTGTGGTATACTACTCACACATCATCGGAAGGGCAGCAAGGTTGGTGTAGAGGCCCTCCGTGATCGAATCCCCCTCTGGCAGAGTGCCGGAAAAGGCCCCAAGATGGGATCTCACGAGAACAGAAGCTTGCGGGAGCGGAAAAGTATTTTTGGTGTGCCCTCTGGTATACGGGGAATATTTGGGTATTTATGGAGCTGAGATTAGGGTTAGGGGAGTCCTAAGGGGCCCACAAGCCTTGGGGGCGCGCCTCTAGGGCTTGTGGCCCTCTTGTGGCTGCTCTGGCCTCTTCCCGAAGCTTCGTGGTTGTCTTCTGGTCCAAGAAAAAATCCTCAAAAAGTTTCGTTCATTTTGGACTCCGTTTGGTATTGATTTTTTGTAAAAGACAAAAACAAGGAAAAAACAGCAACTGGCACTGGGCACTAGGTTAATAGGTTAGTCCCAAAAAATGATATAAAATAGCATATTAATGCATATAAAACATCCAAGATGGATAATATAATAGCATGGAACAATAAAAAATTATAGATACGTTGGAGACGTATCAACTCGGTCTTGCAAACCATTTCCATGGAATGTATTTTCTTGAGCTTGGTGATCCTGAGGGTCGTCACATCGATGAGAACGAGTTCGAGGAGGACTTGCATCAGAGGAAGAGTAGGTCGAAGAGTGGCGCCGTCTTGGTGAAGAAGTGGTGGAAGACGCGTGGCTCATGATCATGTTGCGGAATTCTTCCATTTGTGTGGTGAGCTTGGCATCGAAGTAGTCCCGTTGTCTTTCTTTCGATTGGCGTAGGTCGGTGGCGAGTTGCTCAATGCGATCACCCAAAGCTTCACTTTCGAGATGGAGAGCTCGCTGGGTGACGAAGAAGTGGTTCTTGGTGACGTAGTCACGTTCGTCATCTTGATCCTCGAAGAGTGGGTTCACCGAAGAACTTGGCTTATCCATCGTAACCAAGTGGTGGTTAGTAGGAAAATGAGAGAACAATACTAAAGTTACTTTTCCGAAGACTGTGGATGTATCGAGTATCACTCAACGGAATGCTATAATAGGAGAATTGGTACCGGGTTTTGTTTTCTCACACCTACAAGTAAAAGGCTTATGGAAGATCTTGGTTAGGAAGTGGCACAATAATGCAAGCAAGTGTTAGTCAAGATGTCGAAAATGTTGAAAAGATACACAAATTGCGAAGTAAAGACAAATAGATCAAGCCCAAGATATCACTAGGAACACACACACGGAAGATAAATGGGATCCACACAACCAAGGAGTGAGCTCAAAATGTGGGACCACGAAAAATGCTCTTGTTGTACGGATGCCAGAGAGACGCTAGCTCGATTGCTCAAATGGGCTAGATACGCTTGTGCACCAACCTATGAGAGAAACGTGGCATCTATAATCCCAAGTATGCATTTGTATGTATTGACCAAGATGATGGAACTAAGCAAAATGGCTCAGTGCTATTGCTTACAAGCTCTTTTTGTTCTCTTTTCTTTTGCTTAAAAGCTTTTTTTACTATGCCACAATGCTTGATATTCGAGTCGGGTATGAGACAACAAGTATTGTATGCACGGGAGGTACTTATGGCACAAGTATGAAAGCATGATTATTGCACGCAAAATGTAGCTATGAGGGATAGGCTTATCACTAAAGGTGCACAAAGAGCGTGGCCCCGCAATACTCAACTCGCTAGTCTCGATGGGAAAGTGACGCAAAAATGGCTCAAGACTATCAATGTAATGGCAAGGTATGAGTATAAGTTGTCGTCGAGGTTACCGTCCTTGCTTACGGTTAGTATGAAGATGAAGTGGTCGATGACGATGTGGAGTCCGACGCGATGACGAGTGGCGGTGATGTCGAAGTCGAACCATGCCTAAGTAGCTGAAACACCTTAGGACACAGTGAATCACAACTCAAAAGCTCAAACACCAACGAGAAATAGTGCGGAAAGTGAATGGTGGTGGTGGAATGGCAAAAGGAGGAAAAATGGGGAGTGGCCAAAGTCCATGTATGGCCCGTGCGCATGGGGTAAGTGAAGCCCGTGTGCACGGGGTGCTCTGCTGCGCAAGAACATCTTCAGATCAGTGGCAAAAGTCTCCAACTCGGCCAAATTGCATGGTGGGATGGATATGGGATGGTGTTAAGGGGTAGATCCACTTGTCATACTCGAAATTCGTGGACCAAATCAACAAAATCTCACAAGATCCAACAAATTGCAAGAAATTTTTTGGGGCTACTTTTAGTGGGGATTTTCAAATTGGGACAAAAAGCAACAAAGTTAGCCTATAATATGAGGGGTAGGGACTCCAAGATGTGAATCAACCATGGCTCATGATACCAAGATGTTGTAGGGTAGAACCCTAAGTGGAGATCTTTTCACACTTGGAGGGGGAAAAGGATGAACACCAAGAACACAAAGAGGAATCCACTCCAACAAAACCCAATCGCACATCCACTAGAATAGCAAACACATAGAACCACAAGAATACGAGCACAATCCAAGGAAACAAGCACAAAGGTAAAGTTCTTCCCACTCCTAAGAAGGTGAGGTCTTGAGGATAGTCTTCTCCAAAAGGAGGTCTTGAAATCCACTTGGGTATCCTCTCCTAAGAGGTCTTGATCTCCAAGAGGAGTGGTAGAAGGAGCAAAGCTCTATCAATGTCTCACATATACTTTGCTAATCCTAAGAAATGACATAGATCCAAAATATATAACTAGTGGGAGGAAGGGAACGACTTGGGAGGCAAGGAAGGGCACCCACGATCGAAACCTGGGAGGCTCGTGCGCACGGGGTAAGTTGGGCCCATGCGCACGGGGAGCTACAACAGCGAGGGCCCATGTGCATGGGGTCCTAATTAAGGTCATGTGCACAGGGGTGTGTGTCTTAGCTACAACAGCTCTCTGGGTAGCCTGTGGGCACGGGGTCTGGAGGGCTCGTGCACGTGGGGTCGCCTGGGAGGTGTTGTCTTCATCTTCTTTCGCTCCTTCTCCTTCCTTGTGGCCTTGGGGTTCTTCTCCTCCTCCTTTGGAGTGTCCCTTAGCTGCTTGGTGGTGTTGGTCTTCGTACCTAATGACACATAACATGTTTTGGTGAGGTAGCATCCAAGTTCCATTTATATCCATATCAATCTCGAGTAGGAGTGAGTTCACCTCGGTTTCAATGGCGCGTGCTCGGGCTCTTGTCATAGTTCCACATGGTGCTTGATGCATTCGTGTAGAGTCCATGGGGATGAAGAAAGGATGCTCCGCATCACGGACCGTAAATAATCGAATGCTGGAAATGAGTCCAAGAATAAATGGGCCGTTAGAAGGCCGAAAGATAACACGGGCTGGAAACGGCCCAATGGAATAATGGGCCGTTAATGGGTATAAAGCGATATACTGTTCATTATGGGCTAGTTTCACCACGGGTCGTTAATGGGTACAAAGGGCCTCATATGGGCCGAAATACGTCATGGGCCATACATGGGTTGGAAGTTACAATGGGATGGAATCATATTGGACGGCCCAGATGATGCTACTGGGCCTAATTTAGATAGGCCATAACGGGTCATGAATTAGCGGGTTGTAAATGGGCTATATGCGAACATGCCATTAGCAGGCTTTCCGTGGGCCGACCCGCTACCTTTTGACCAAGTCAAACGGGTCAGCATTTTGACCTGAATGGGCCACTGTTGGGCCGAGCCACATGTCGACGTATCATAGGCACGTCCCGTTCATTCATTGGATGCCATCTGTCCCAACGGGGAGTTGACACGTGGTTCTTTTGGCCAATGAGAATTTTACACGTGGAAAATCGCCATTAGTCATTGCTGTTAACGTGTTATCGGTCCAAAACCGGACCCGATAGCTTAACGACGACCCATTACGGTCGATGCCACGTGTCGGTTACCTTTGACAAAAACACTTCCATGACGCGCCATTTATCGTCATGGAAGTGGACACTTCCGTGATGATAATTTGAGTATTGTCATGGAACACTTCAACGACAGCACAGGTATGACTTTCTTGATTCTGGCATAAAATCGTCATGGATGTACATGCATGACAGAAAACGTGACCTACTGTGACAAATACGTATCATCACAGAAGTGTTTTTTTTTGTAGTGAGGGCATGGGTTTCTGAACCAATGGTTCTCTTCTTTACCATGTTTTCTAGCAACAAAATCGCTCTTATCATAACGTTTATTTTTAGAAGTTGGGTTATCAAGATCAACAACAGGTTCTATTTCAACATGATTATATGGTTCTTTATCATTGTCTGGTTGAGCATCTACATGAACATCATCACTGTCATTATCATTATCACTAGGTGAATGTTCATTACCAGATTGAGTTTCAGCATCGGAAATAGAAACATCATTACCATCTTTAGAAGGTTTTCTACCTCAGGTTCACTAGAAATATGCAAAGTCCTATCATTTTTCTTTTTCTTTTTAGATGGACTAGGTGCATCAACATTAATTCTTTGAGAATCTTGTTCAATTCTTTTAGGGTTACCTTCAGGATAAAGTGGCTCCTGAGTCATTTTACCTCCTCTAGTCATTACTCTAACAACATGATCATTCATATTACTATTCATTTCATTGAGTAATTCACTTTGATATTTAGCAGCTTGTTCAAACTGAGTTTGGACCATAGAAGCATGTTTTCCTACACCTTTGACATCATTAATAATTCTAAATAACAAGTCACTCAAGCGATCAATCATGTAGGCATTTTGTTTCAATCGTTTCATAACATTTGCATTGAAATGATCTTGCCTAATAATGTAATTATCAAATTCATATAAGCATTGACTAGGAGATTTATTATAAGGAATATCACCTTCATCAAACTTTATAAGAGAATTTACCTCTACCACATGTGGTGGTGTGTCAAGACCATGTATTTCCTCAATAGGTGGTAAATTCTTAACATCTTAAGCTTTAATACCTTTTTCCTTCATACATTTCTTTGCTTCCTGCATATCTCCAGGACTGAGAAATAAAATAGCCCTCTTCTTCAAAGTGGGTTTAGGCGGTGGTTTAGGAAGAGTCCAATCATTATCATTCTTCAATATATTATTCAATAGTTCCTCAGCTTGTTCAATAGTTTGTTCCCTGAAAACACAACCTGCACAACTATCTAGGTAGTCCCTAGAAGCATCGGTTAGTCCATTATAGAAGATATCAAGTATTTCATTTTTCTTAAGAGGATGATCAGGCAAAGCATTAAGTAATTGGAGAAGCCTCCCCCAAGCTTGAGGGAGATTCTCTTCTTCAATTTGCACAAAGTAAATATTTCCTGTAAGGCAGCTTGTTTCTTATGAGCAGGAACATATTTTTCAGAGAAGTAATAAATCATATCCTAGGGACTATGCATACAACCAGGAGCAAGAGTATTGTACCATATCTTAGCATCACCCTTTAATGAGTAAGGAAATAACTTAAGAATATAGTAGTAGCGAATTTTTTCCTCATGAGCAAATAGAGTGGCTATATCATTTAATTTAGTAAGATGAGCCACAACAGTTTCAGTTTCATAGCCATGGAAAGGTTCAGATTCAACCAAAGTAATTAACTCAGTATTGATAGAGAATTCATAATCCTTATCAGTAATAAAGATAGGTGAAGTAGCAAACTTAGGATCATATTTCATTTAGCATTCAAAGATTTTTCTTTCAACTTGCATAGTAATTTCTTAAGATCATCTCTATCCTTACAAACAAGAAAATCACTAGCTACCTTTGTTGGAAATATGCCCTAGAGGCAATAATAAATTGGTTATTATCATATTTCCTTGTTCATGATAAATGTTTATTATTCATGCTAGAATTGTAATGACCAGAAACTTAAATACATGTGTTTATACATAGACAACACAGTGTCCCTAGTGATCGTCTACTAGACTAGCTCCTTGATCAAAGATGGTTAAGGTTTCATAACCATAGATATGAGTTATCATTTGATAATGGGATCACATAATTAGGAGAATGATGTGATGGACAAGACCCAACCGTAAGCTTAGCATCAGATCGTTTAGTTTATTTTGCTATAGCTTTCTTCATGTCAAGTATTTGTTCCTTAAACAATGAGATCGTGTAACTCCCTGACACCGGAGGAATACTTAGTGTGTATCCAAATGTCACTTCGTGACTGGGTGATCATAAAGGTGCTCTACAGGTATCTCCGAAGGTATCTGTTGGGTTGGCATGGATCAAGACTAGGATTTGTCACTCCGTATGACGGAGAGATATCTCTAGGCCCTCTCGGTAATACAACATCTTAAAGAGCTTGCAAGCAATGTGACTAATGAGTTAGTCACAGGATCTTGTATAATGGAACAAGTAAAGAGACTTGCCGGTAACAAGATTGAACTAGGTATGGAGATACCAACGATCGAATCTCGGGCAAGTAACATATCGCCAGACAAAGGGAATTACATACGGGATTAACCGAATCCTTGACATCGTGGTTCAACCGATAAAAGATCTTTGTGTAATATGTAGGAATCAATATGGGCATCCAGGTCCCGCTATTGGTTATTGACCGGAGAGGTGTCTCGGCCATGACTACATGATTCCCGAACCCGCAGGGTCGCACGCTTAACATTCGTTGACGCTAGAGTAGTATTGGGATATTTGATGATTGGTAACCTAATGTTGTTCAGAGTCCCGGATGAGATCCCGGACGTCACAAGGAGTCTCGGAATGGTCTTGAGGTAAATATTTATATATGGGAAGTCATATTTTGGGTTCCAAAAAAAGATGTAGTCTTTTCGGTATTGTACGGTGAAGCTTCTAGAAAGTTCTGGAGGATTTCGGAGGGGTCCTGAAGTCCACAAGTGGGTCTACCACGACCCAAGGGTTGGCATGGGCTGAGGGGAAGCTCCCTGGCCTTATTGGGCTAGGCGCACCAAGTCCTCAAAAGCCCATGTGGCTAGGGAAGGGGAAAAAAGAGGAGTCCTAGTAGGAATAGGATTGGACTTGGAGTCCAAGTCCTCCCCTCCTTGGCTGCGCCCTAGGGTTTGGAGGGGCTGTTCCCCATGCCCCTCCACCTATATATAGAGGGGAGGGGCACCCCAAGATCACACACCAAGCCCTTGGCACCCCTCTCTCTCTCTCTCTCTCTCTCTCTCTCTCTCTCTCTCTCTCTCTCTCTCTCTCCCGTTACTCCGTAGTTCCTCCGTCCTTGTTCTAGTAGCGCTTGGCGAAGCCTGCTGAACTAGCTCCACCACCACCATCACCACCACGCCATCATGCTGGTTGTGATCCCATCTACTTATCCGCCTTCTCCTGCTAGATCAAGGAGGAGGAGACATCATCGAGCCGCACGTGTGCTAAACTCGGAGGTGTCGTCCGTTCGGCACTAGATCGGTTGGATCGTGATCGGATCGCGAAGAGTACAACTACATCAACCGCGTTATATACACTTCCACTTTTGGTCTACGAGGGAATGTAGACACACTCTCCCCTCTCATTTCTATGCTTCTCCTAGATAGATCTTGGGTGTTCGTAGGAATTTTTTTATTTTCATGCTTCATTCCCCATCAGTGGCATCATGAACTAGGTCTATGCATAGATGTATATGCACGAGTAGAACACAAAGAGTTGTGGGCGTTGATGCTCAAATTGCTTACCTCTCTTGTCTTACTTGGATTCCATAGTATTGTGGGATGAAGCAGCTTGGACCAACCTTACATGTCCTCGCACATGAAATTGGTTCCACCGACTAACATGCAACTTGTTTTGCATAAGGTGGCTAACGGGTGTCTGTCTCTCCTACTTTAGTTGAATCTAATTTGACAATGGCGGTCCTTATAGAAGGTTAAAAGACAACTTGATTATTGTCAGCATTCTGGGAATCAGGGTTCCCAGACTTGCCTGCCTGCGGCCCACGGCGTGGCTCCTTCGACGGCCTGGTACGGCCCATCTCCAAGACCAACAAGACAAGACCCTCGCGATGGGCCAAGCCTCGCGAGGCGGACGGTGCCAAGACCTCCTGAGGGAGCGGCCTCCCCAGGCGGCCTCCCGAGAAGCGGAGATTCCTATGCAGGTACCCAGCCTCATGAGGTTGCCATGACGCAAGCCATGACGACCAAGGCCAGGCGGGCGCCAGCGGGCGCAGAGAAGGCAGTTTCCTCTTTGGTGCTAAGGAGGCAAGGACAGGCGTGGGTTCCCGAGGAATCAGGCAAAGGTTTCCATTTCGGTGCAACAAAACCAAGACCACCAGGACGACGGGACGGATGTCAGCGCCGAGCCCACTGCCGTGTCACGACCAGAAGCTTTGCAGGTGAAGACCACCTTTCGTTAGGATAAGATGTACTACTTGTCCCATTTCAAATTGGCCACTGTGGGATCCCTTCCCGCCTACGTTTTGAGGGAAGAGGACCGAGGCCACTATAAGTATAGGTTAGCCACCACCATAGAGGGGGATCGGATCCATTCCACTCTCACTCCGAGCCCCCGCGAGCTTGTTCATCCTCTGTACTAGTTCATCCTCAGCCCCTCGTGAGGCCAGTCCACCACAAAGCAGGAGTAGGGTTTAATACCGCAAGGTGGCCCGAACCTGGGTAAACTGCCGTGTTCATCTTCTTCCTCACCTTCGCGCGAGTCCGGCTAGGCTAGGTCGTGGGGTGACGAGTAG
The DNA here is from genome assembly GCA_011799875.1 of Thinopyrum elongatum. Taxonomy (NCBI): domain Eukaryota; kingdom Viridiplantae; phylum Streptophyta; class Magnoliopsida; order Poales; family Poaceae; genus Thinopyrum; species Thinopyrum elongatum. The sequence goes on from CM022300.1 coordinate 385,424,783, forward strand.
GAAAGCTTGAGAGGTCGAGTTCTTCATACACGCCCCTGAGTTCGAACCTTCTTGGGTTTGCGGAGCCCTGAATCCGACGTTTGGCGCGCCAGGTAGGGGGCGTGTCGAAGTCCTTCTTCCACCGTTCGCTCCGCCTCCGTTCTGTCGCTCCCATGGCTGATGCTCGCCGTGTCCGTGCCGAGCACCGAGTCGCTTGTGTCGCCCAGACGGTGCCCGTGGGCAACGGCGCTCCTCGCCGCTCCGCCTCCCCGGTGGCTAACGCAGCCACTGACCCTGCTGCTCGCGAGTAGCAGGACTCGTCTCTGCCACCTTCCGTGCGGCACGATGGCCGCACCGCAACTCCATCACCCACTCCGGCCACGGCGTCGTCCTCTCATGCTCATCCTGGGCCGGCAAACACGCAGGCTGCGCTGCTCATGGCGCAGGAGCTCCTGCGCTATCGCCCGGCCAACGACCTCTATGACGACTGGCTCGGCCGCATCGTTGAGCTCGTCAATGCCAGCGGTGAGGCCCCTGTACCGTCCTATTTGCCTTGTCCCCCGCCGTCCCAGGCGGGTGATGTGGCTCACGGCGCGCCCCCTGTCGGTGTCAAAACCGGCAGATCTCGGGTAGGGGGTCCCAAGCTGTGTGTCATGGATCGATGGGTAACAGGAGAGAGGGGACACGATGTTTTACCCAGGTTCGGGCCCTCTTGATGGAGGTAAAACCCTACGTCCTGCTCTTGTTTATATTGATGGAATATCAAGTACAGAGTTGATCTACCTCGAGATCATATGTTGTGGTCTAAACCCTAGAGGTATGATGATTGATGTCATAATCTCTCTATCAACGAGCCTGGCCTCGGCTTATATAATGCACCGGAGGCCTAGGATAACAAGAGTCCTAGTCGGCTACGTCGGTGGAGAGGATTCCTTGTCTTGATCACTAAGTCTTGTGGAATCTTCCTCGTATATGTCATCGGCTGTTCGAACTGGCCCATTAGGGAACCCATACGGGGGTCCTCGGCCCAACCCACTGATCGGGAGACGACATGGTGAGTACCCCCTAGTCCAGGACACCGTCAGTAGCCCCCTGAACCGGTCTTCAAGTCGGGGACGCTCCTCGGTTCCTCTGAACTGTTCTTCATCTTCGGTCATCGGTCTTGAAAACTGGTTCAACAAATCTTCCCATCTCTGATCTTGAGGATCGCCGAGGTATATCCGAAGAGTTCACACGTCGGGTATCCGAGGAGTCTTTTAAGTTATCGACCTTTATCAATGCCTTGTAAGTTTTTTACGCCACACCTGGGGTTTGAAGTGTTTCCCGTGCGACGGCGCCCTCTTGCATCTGAGCTCTAAGGCTGAACTAAATCCGAGGCGTCTCTTCACAGCCGAGCTCCAACACTATTCGGCATTCAAGGTATCCTCTTGCGTCTGAGCTCCAACGCCGAACTGAATCTGAGGTATCATAGATTACCTTGGCCTCTGAAAATTTGAATGAGTTCATCCGAACTTCAATGCCGGAGTAGTCTTCTATGGAACAAGCCATTCGAATCCAAGCTTTATGCCGGACTGCTTCTGAGCTCCAACGCCGGACTGCATCCAAGTTCTAACGATGGTCAGCATCCGAGGTGTCATAACTACCTCGGTCTTCAAAAGATTGAATGAATTCAGCCGAGCTTAATGCCGGAAATGCCCTCTATGGAGCCAGCCACTGGCGCCCGAGCTTTATGCCGGACTGCTTCCGAGGTGGTGCACCACCCTGACTGCGGGCTGATTTTTTGTGAATATTTTCAATTGGTGCAATTTATTCTCTGCCGAGATATATAGCCAGTAGCCCTCAAGGTTTGTGTCGGTCTAAAACCCGAGATGCACCTGAAGGATGGCATAAAACCGGTGATCCCAGTAGCCCCTGAGACTCAGGTCGATTCACAAAATCGGCCTGAGGATCAACTCCTAGCTCTGTAGCATACTTAGGAATAGAAATGTGGTGTGCATATTCCTCAAGACTCAGGTTGGGTGCGGCCGACCAACCTGAGGATCATAATCTCCTCGGGAACTATTTCGTACTTTGTAAACTATCTGCATTGAATCGTCGATGCAGTAGCCCCCGAGCCAATGGTCGGGTGGCAACACCAGATCAGGGGATCGATGCGCCCCTTTAATATTTGTAAATGAGAAGCGCGAAGCCCAGTAGCCCCCGAGCCTTAATGTGGGCACGGGTGGCCGAATTAAGGATCAATGTCTGGAGTATATCACAATTTATGTGTAATGATTCTATGTATCCAAGTACTTTACATCACTAATGCTCGGATCCGCATTGTACAAAACTTTGTTGACCGACCATCGGCTTCAACCTCTTCGGCCAGCAGCCGAAGAGTGTTCATCCTACTTTATAAAGCCGTTATAAGGGCAAAGATTTATGGAAAACAAGGCAATCCGGTCATACGGTTTTATAAACAAAGGTACACGGAGAGATATGTTATATTACGTTTTAACATAAGAAACATCTTCCAAAGAAAATAGTCCCGCTATCGGTTCCTTTCTTTGGGTCATCATGCTTATCATGATCATAAAACCTCACCTCTGATCAATGTGGGAGGAAAATATTGAGGATTTTACTTCGGGGAGAGTTCCCGAACTCTATGGTATTAATGAACCAAAATTTTCACTTCCGTCGTTGCCGACCAATGTGATCCTTTAAGATTGCTAGCTTTCGGCTTCACCCAGTGTGAGGTACTTACTCGGATGACCCGGTAGTAACAATCACAGAGGTGCTCCCTTTACCACCTAGCCGAACAATCGGGAACGTAGGGGTAAGCACAGGAGCCAGGCAACCCAGCTTGGCCAAAATCTTAAGTCAAATTGATGCACATTTATGGCTTTATAACGATGATTGCGGAAGGAGGCCCTTGTATATTAAATACAAACGCCGATGATATGTTTATTTTGACTCCGTTGCGACCATTTATCATTTGAAAGTGGCCCATCCAGCTAGTCCGGTAAGTCTTTCCCGCTTCAAGGTGTATCCTTTACTTGCTTACTCAGGGAAAATGCCTAAGCCTCCCTATTTATTTTTTCAGGGCTGGACGAAGAAGGCAGAGCGGATTAAGTGTCCGGCTCCGCTGCCCGAGGAACCATCCATCCCACTTCTGACGAAGATGCTGGTCCCGGCGCCTTACCAGGCGCCGGAGAAGAAGGCCAAGAAAAAGGCCAAGGAGACCAGAAGTGGCCTCCGTCGCAAGGGAACTTCGGACACGACGTCCGAAGACGCCGAGACTCACTCCACCGCCGCAGAGGATGACGAGGAGGAGGAGGAAAGCAACTCTCCCCTTGAGGGGGGAAGGAAGAAAAGGGCGGCCTCCATAAATCTGGAGGCAGAGGCATCCAAGAAGGGGAAGGTCTCCCTTGCGGATAACTCCGCGTGGGACGTCAACAGCAGCCCAGAGCGGCGCCCCCGAGATAAGCCCCTGGCCGAGTCATGAGTACTCAAAGATCCTGACGCATTCATATATCCAGCGTCTTTTCTCCATAGTTTTAACATGTTGAATCATGTTCTTGCAGTCCGGCTTGTTCTGACCTCGAACGATCCTCATCTTCGGGGAATTCGCTGGACCCGAAGGTGATGGACAGCGTGTCCCTTCCGGCGGCCTGCTCTCCCAAGGCCATGGATGACACCGAGGCGTTGTCCCGAAGGATCCCAGGCCAGGGAGAGACGTAGGACGCCGTCAGCGCGGTGCCAGAGGGTGAAACCTCGGCCGCTAGACACATGGGGGAGCAAACCCCCATGGAGACTGGCAATGGGGGCCAGGTCCAATTCGGCCCCCAGCGGAATACGGTCCCGGAGACCTATACGGCTCCGGAATCCGGCAAGCAACCTCCTTTGAAAGAAGGGGGTGTGCCTATTTCGCTGGTGACCTCTGTCCAACCAGAGGCACCGGGCACCCTACTGGAAGCGCTGCGAAGTGCTTCCATTGTAGAGGAACACCGTGCCCTCATGGGTACAGTGATTGAGAAGATTCAGTCTGCGAAGAGCGGACTGACTGAAGCCTGCACAAGCCTTCTAACAGGTTTTGAGGTATGAAACACAATTATGTAAAAACAATGTCACAATATAGACAGTAGCCCCTGAGACACTGTCCGGTGGTCGAAAAGAAAAGCCGGACAGAGGATCAAACAATTTTCGCAGGAGACTAACCATACATGTCTATGTGAAAAAGCAGGCATCGCTGCTGGCTGCGACCTCCCATGCTGCCGAAGTCTCCGGACTGAAGCAGAGTCTGGAGCGGGCCGAGGAAGAACTCGGCCGTGTGAAAAAGCAGCTGGAGGACAAGCAAGGTATGCCATGACCTTCTGCATATCAGAAAGGATAGATGATTCGTATTGACCATAGTGCCATGATATTTGTAGGAGCGGCGACCGAGGTGGAGGCCCTTAAAGAGGTGCTGGCCGAGGCCCAGAACAGAGCGGCGGAGGAACAATCCGTCCACGAAAAGCACGAGGCCAGGGTCGGTGAGGTCCAACAAGAGCTCTAGGATGCTGTAAAGAAATGCGAGTCCATGGAGCGCAAGATTACGGATCAAGAGTCCGAGCTTGCTAAGGCCCACCAAAGCACACAAGAGGCCCGGGTTGAAGCCCAGGGCGCCCTCCAGGAAATCCAAGAGGCCAGGAAAATCACGGTGGGTAAGGCCTTTATAATGCAAAGCAAATTTGTGAAGAAAAGGTACCTCTTACTGACCCGGATTTGGAGTTCTCCAGGAGCGTTTGTGGATCTGCCGCGCAACATTTCTGATGCTGCGGATTTCTTCCTAGCCGAAGAGGGGAGCTCAACGGAGAAGCTGTTTTGGTCGCAATACCTTGCGCCAGAGCATCCGGTGCCCTTAAGTGATCAGCTGAAACAACTGACCGAACTGCATAGGGTGGCCGAATTGGCCATGAAGGATTTGATAATCCGTCTATGGCCTGCCGAAGCCATACCCAACAGCTACTTCGGGCTCGTGAAGCGACTGGTTGCTGCCTGCCCTCGGCTTGATGCCATCAAGCGGTCGGTCTGTATTGAAGGTGCGTGGATGGCCTTCGCCTGTGTCAAGATACAGTGGGCGAAGATGAACGCCGTCAATCTGGCGATCGAGGGACCGCCCGCGGGCAAGGAGCACCACACACCCGAGCGATATTTTGACGAGAGGGATCCCGCATTGTGGTGGAGCAGTGTGCAAAAGACATTATCTTTGGATGAATATATTCATGTTATCCTGTCCTTATAATGGAACAAAACTGATATAATGTTAGTTATTTATATCAAGATTTTTCCTCCTGTGCGGACGTGTTATTAAATCTGAGAGTTGGCCAGTCGTCGGCTTCAGCCCCCACGTAGGTAGTACGGGGGTGTTCGGGATAAATCTAAACACTCTTGATCCAGAGTTTGGTCCTTGAAGGAGTTGTTTAGCGCAACGAACCAGGCAATCGGACTATGTGGCTTTATCACCCTCACTTAGCCATAGGAGTTTTATAACAGAAATTTAGGCGCAGCCCCTAGTATTTCGTGAGTACGAACTAGGGTGCTGTAAACACCTGATCGGGTAGAGACCGATTCGTCACATAATGCGGAAAAAATCGCAAAAGATTTGTAACCTCCAAAGAGCTGACCGGCTCACGCCGCATCATGACAGTCAGTTTTCGGCTTTCTCTACTGAGGTGCTCATCCGGATGAACCAGGGCACAATCGCAGTAGTTCTCCCTTTACTACCCTAGCCGATATAGCAGAATGTAAGGTAGTAAGCACAGGAGCCGGGCAACCCAACTATTGACCAAAGACATGATTCGGAGCCAATGCATATAATGCTAAATTCGGGGTGCCGAACTATACTGTAAAAAGTGTTCGGACTTTGTCGCCATAATATGGGGCGCAAGGAAGCCCCTGGCGAATTTAAGCCGTACCAAAATGTACGGGTGCAATTGATAAGATTATCAAGAAAAAATGTAGTAGTAGGCTAGTGCCACAGAAGTTGAGCCGCGAACTATTTCCATTACAATTTTATTGATACGTCAAAGCGTATAAGTAGTGCGATAAGCAACATGGCTATTTAACATGCCATGACCAAGGGAGAGCTGCGTGCGGGTCCTGAGAACAGGTGGAGTGATCGTCAAAAAGACCTCCTAAAGATTCCCGTATACCTCAATGCTTCTTGCTGTCTTGGTGTATCTATCCTTCGAAAGGACCGATGATCAGGCCATCTTGAGGGGCCTGTGGAAAAGAAACCTGAAAAGGATAAAAAAGAAAAAGTGAAAGTATGTGTGTCCAGGGGAGGTCGAGCCGTATTATGGACCACAATCTAGTTATGCCTCCGTCTATGCCCATGGTATTTTAAGTGCGTAGTTATGTATGCGTGGTACGTATGCCGCCATTTGGCCGGGACGGAGACGGAGGCCGGATTGCTAGTCTAACTCCTGACGAGCCGGACTGTTATGATGCGGAGTAGTCCGGATCCTCTTGACAGTGTTCGGGAGCTTGGCCGCTGAATTAAGATTCTGCTTGGCAAGGCCGCTCTGTACTTCCGCTGCCAAGGTCACGGTGTGCTCCTCGGTACGGAGGGGGCGCTCCATGTTTCCGTTAACTGTTATGACACCACGTGGTCCCGGCATCTTGAGCGGCGCCGACCCCGAGCCCAGGCATGAGGCGCCCCAGCGCGACACGCCGCGCAGGGCGCCGGCGCGCGATGAAGCAAGCTGCCAGGTGGTGCAGCGGCCCCAAGGAGAAGCGCGCGCGTGCGCTTCCCGCGCCGCCACATCAAGATTGCGTGCCACCAGAGGTGGTGGCGCGCAGCCGCCAAGACCAAGCTCCGCCCATGCAGCCGGCACCTGTGAGTGCGGCAGGCTGCCGTGCTTTCACCTCGGAGCTGCGTCGCGTCATTTGGCCCGGCAAGTTCAAGCTGGACCTGCCTCCACGCTACGACGGCACTCCCGACCCTGCGGAATTTCTCCAGCTCTACGAGTTGAGCATCGAAGCAGCAAACGGCAACGACAAGGTCATGGCGAATTGGTTCCCCATGGCCCTCAAGGACGGCGTGCGCTCTTGGCTCTTGAACCTTCTGGTGGGGTCTATCTCCTCCTGGGACAAGCTTCGCGAGCGCTTCATTGCCAACTTCCAGGGTACTCGTGACCGCGCTCCTGCAGTAGGCGACCTGCGGCCCGTGAAGTAGTAGTTGGGCGAGACATTGCACAAGTACATACAACGCTTCACGAACGTCCGCCTCAAGATCCCAAAGGTGTCGGACGAGGCCATCATTTCAGCGTTCTCTGATGGCGTCCGGGATGTCAAGATGAAGGAGGAGCTCGCCATCCACAAGGACTTGTGTTCGGTGCTGGAGATGTTCAACATGGCGAGTAGGTGCGCAAGGGCAGAGGAAGGTCGCCTCTCCCTCCTAGAGCTTCCGGAGGCCGATCCTGAAGACAAGAAGGCCAAGGCTAAGGAGGCAAAGCGCAAGGGCCCTACTGTGCTTGCGGCTGAGCCTGAGATGAAGCGCGGTCATGACCATGACGAACCCCCCAGAGGGAACCGCTCGTTCTGCGTCTTCCACAATGTCCACAGCCAAAACACCCATGACTGCCAAGAGCTCAGGGCGATCCGCGACGGGCGCCTTGGCCGCCGCCCCGAGCACAGCGACCGCGGCTACGACCGTAGAGGAGGCCGCGGCGGAGGCCACTGGGACAACCGCGACCCCCGCCAGGACTGGTGTGACAAACCCCCTGAGGACCGTTGGCAGGGCCAGCCTTGCGATGGCCCTTGGCGGGACCAGCCTCGGGAGGACCATCCTTAGGGCAACGCCGGCCTCCCTCCGCTGCCACAGCCGCCATGGATAAACGACGACAACTGGCAAGATGATGGGGCTGGGGGCTTCCAAGAGCCTCACGCGATCGCCTGAATTCTGGGTGGTGCTTAGGCTCCCGCCTCTCATCACATCTTCAAGCAGTTCGATCGTGAGGTGAACGCGGCCCTCCCCAAGCTCGAGGCGTCGCGTGCCCTCAGGTGGTCCAAGCAAGCCATCACCTTTGACTCCATGGACCAGCTCAAGTGCTCAGCCACCGCTGGCACGCTCCCAATGCTCTGCACGCCAACCATCAGCAACGTCCTTGTCACCAAGACCCTCATCGACGATGGCGCTGGGCTCAACGTTCTCTCAGTCGAGACGTTTGAAACACTCCAAGTGCCCTATGACCAGCTTCTGCCCACCAAGCCTTTCTCAGGAGTGATCGATGGCTCCACTGTTCCCCTGGGGCAGGTGCGCCTCCCAGTCACCTTCGGCACGCGCGACAACTACCACACCGAGCTCATCGACTTTGACGTCGCCCACATCGGCCTCCCGTACAACGCCATCCTCGGGTATCCGGCCCTCGCCAAATTCATGGCAGCAACTCACCACGGCTACAATGTCCTCAAGATGCCAGGAAGTGGCAGAATCATCACGGGCGCTTGCGACGAAAAGGATGTGGTGTGCTCCCTCGAGCACGCCTATCAGGCTCAGGAGGTCGAGAACTCAGATGGCAAGGAGGCCATCCCGCCTCCTGAGGCCATCCCCAAAAAGAAGAAGCAGCTCCTCCCCAAGGGCTGTCAGGAGGCCGGGGCACCAGACGCTCGCACCTCTAGCCCCGCGCCTCCTGCTGGGGCGCCTTTCCCCCTCGCATAGGAAGGCACACCCGGCGCCCCCCTCAGGACGGGCTCGGGGGCTCTCATGTGGAGGGCCTCAGACCTGACCAACGTGACAAGCGAGGCATTTGGGCACCACGTGGAGGCATGCTTCGACGCACGCCTCTGTGAGCAAGGCGCAAGGCGCGAGGCGCCAGGCGCGAGGCGCCAGGCGCGAGGCGCCAGGCGCGAGGCGCCAGGCGCGCAAGAGTTCATCAACTGGGCAATCGAAGAGCTTCAGGAGGAGTGGGCCATGCGTGGTGAGCATCGCCCCACACCATCGAGTGCAGCTACGGCCCCTGACTTGGGCAGCGAGCTGCGCGTCTGCGTCAACATCCCAGGCCTCAACAGGGATGCTTCGCAAGACCTCTTCTAGCCGTCCCGCATCGACCAGAGCGGGGCTACCCCTACAACTACATCCGCATGCCGTTTGGCCTGCTGGACGCTGCCGCCTCGTACCAGCGCCTTGCACAGTGTGCGTGGGCAGCTCATGAGGCCAGGCGTCAAGCGGTCCTAATGGAGGAGGTGCCGGACCCTTGCGAGCCCCCCGGACCTCCAGAGCCTCCCGGGCCTTAGGAGCCGGTCGGCTCGTGAGGGGCGATCTCTGCAGCACGAGTTTTCAGCTACTCCAACGCTTCTACAACGATGGTGCCAGGTGACTTTTTGGTTTGTTCAACTGAGGGCGCCCCTCGGGCTGCATCATCCTCAGGCTGTTAGGGCCGAACCCCACAGTTGTATCATTTTTGCGCATGTATCAGAACTGGCCTTGCCTTCATGAATTTCCTAAGTATTTCAACTGTATATCCGGTGCTTCGTCACCATGATGTCGTTGCGCCCTCGCGAACCCACCCGTGACCGCCGCATGATTAAGGACTGGCACGGCGTCTGTGCTCGGGTTCGTCCCTGCAGCGTTGACAAATCCAAGCGACCGAGCTCTGTCCCGCGGGCCAGCTCCCGTGCGCGTCACCTCCCGTGGTCCTTGGTGCCTTGTTCTTGCATGAGCTAATCGCGTGTGGGAAAGTAAGGGCGCGCGGCCCGGTTCGTACAACCGCACTTCGGCGCTTCGCCATAGCGGGAGCCGTGCGCCGGCTATTTTTCTGTGGGATCGTTGCATGAGAAGACTTGGCACGGCATCTGTGCTTGGGTCCGTCCCTGCAGCATCGATAAAACCAATGGCTGAGCTTTGTCTGGCGGGCCGGCCCCGTTCACGTCACCTCCTGGGGTCATTGGTGTCCGGCCTTCTCATGCGATAACCTCTGGAGGGGCATTCGGCGCAGGACCCCCCATCGCCCCACAGGTGTCTTACGTGCACCCCGCGCTGCAAAAATCAGGCGCACCCCGCCTTGAGGTAGGGCCTTGTGAGTCCCACGCTGGCTCACGAGTCCCCAGATACACCTCCTCCAGTTCTGCCGTGCTAGTCACGCATACGACGGGGCTGTACATGCCCCGGAGTCTCCCCTAGAGGGAAATCCCACCCACGGACCAGTGGAAGCCCCATGCTCCGCGCTGGCGGACGACACGACCGAGGAGAGGCTATGCCCACACTAAAGTGGAAGCACCATGCTCCGCGCTAGTGAATAAACAACTAAGGGCGCCCTCGTGGCCGCACCAACCTCAGGATAGCCTCTCGGCTCTTCGGCCGGTAACACCCCACAGCTTTCCCCTTGGGAGGATCACGCGAGGGGGCTGGACACGGGGGCTGTGCTCAGGCCACACCTGGCACACGCCACCCTACCAGGTCCGAGCACCTGGTCTTCTCGCGTTCCCCCCAGGCGAAAGCTGGTGGTCAAAGGTATGAGGGACTGCTTTCACGTCAAGGGGGACCTCCTGAGCATCGCGACTCAGGGGCCTCATTAGTCACGTAGCCCCTCGCCCCTTGGTGTTGTCATGGTGATCCGGACGCCCCAATGGCGGTCGAGGTATGCGCGGGGCTGGGCCCTACCGACGTAGAGCGGGAAGGGGTACGCCCCGGCGCCCACGTTTCCTTCATGAGGGCTGCTCGCACGTCAAGGGGGACCTCCTGAGCATCGCGACTCAGGGGCCTCACTAGTCACGTAGCCCCTCGCCCCTTGGTGTCGTCCTGGTGATCCAGACACCCCAACGGCGGTCGAGGTATGCGCGGGGCTGGGCCCTGCCGACGCAGAGCGCGAAGGGGTACGCCCCGGCGCCCACGTTTCCTTCATGAGGGCTGCTCGCACATCAAGGGGGACCTCCTGAGAATCGCGGCTCAGGGGCCTCACTAGTTACGTAGCCCCTCACCCCTTGGTGTCGTCCTAGTGATCCAGACGCCCCAACGGCGGTCGAGGTATGCGCGGGGCTAGGCCCTGCTGACGCAGAGCGCGAAGGGGTACGCCTCGGTGCCCATGTTTCCTTCATGAGGGCTGCTCGCACATCAAGAGGGACCTCCTGAGCATCGCGACTCAGGGGCCTCACTAGTCACGTAGCCCCTCGCCCCTTGGTGTCGTCCTGGTGATCCGGACGCCCCAACGGCGGCCGAGGTATGCGCGGGGCTGGGCCCTGCCGACGAAGAGCGCAAAAGCAAACACGAAGGAAACTTGGCACAATAAGGAAACCACAGAGTCCTAATAATTATTACAGGCATAGATTGTTCCATAGGCTTAAACAGAAGTCTTAATCCTCCACAAGGCACGGTAAATGTTGCAGGATAAAACTAAGAAGGAGTGCCACCACCGCCGCCCGCCCTGTTCGCTGGAAGCCCCTCGTTGACAACGCTGCCACCATCCTCACCGCCTTCGACTTCTGCTGCCGGAGCCTCAGGGATGGGAACGCAGAGAAACTTCCCCAGCAGCGCGTCCACCTGGCCCCTCGCAGCCTCTGCGATAGCATCACGCGACTTGGGTGCCAACGGGTTGATCAGGGCGGTGAGATCGAAGCCGGGTTCCTGGAGGTAGAGGTGGCTGAAAACGCGCGTCGCGGCGTCGGTGAAGAGCGAGCGACACTCCACCTCCAGGAAGGAGTCTACCTCAGCAGCGGCACCCTTGAGCACTTTGGCAAGCTTGGGGAGGAGCCCTGTAAGACTGTCTTCAGGGGTCGCCAGCGGCTCTTTGTACCCTCCCCCGTGGATGGAGCGCAGCGCCTTGCGGAACCCGAGCTCGAGGGCTAGGAAGGTCTCGTGGTCCGTGGCCGCCTTATTCTCGGCGGCAACAAGGGCTTTCTCCCTGGCCTCCAGCTGGGTTGCCGCCTTGGAGACATGCTGAGCATGGGCTGCCTGGGCGGTGACCACCTCCTTCTTCAGCGCGTCAAGGCGGCCGCGCTTCACGGCCTGGTCGGTGGCCACCTGGGCCAGCTCGGTGTTGCGGTTGGCGAGCGTCGCCTCGCGGGCCTTCGGGTCCTCCTCCTACTGCTGGAGCCTTTGGTTGCGCCAGGCTTGTTCCACTTGGAGGGCCTTCAGCTTGGCCTCCACCTCGGCGCGGCGCTCTTCGGTGGATGCGGCACTCGCCAACACTACGTCACAAGCTTCCTTAGCCTCGACGGCCTCCTTCCGGCTCTCAGTGGCAGCGGCCTCGGCCCGACCCCATGCTGTCTTGATGGACGTGTCGGCCTGGAGCCACCCGGAGAGAAGCCCCATGCGCTCCCTTGTGAGGCACCTTTCGGCGTCTTGAAGGTCCGCTTGGAGACGGCCGAGCACAATGTAGGCCTCGTCCAGGGCTCCGGGCCTGACCAAGGGGCCGCAGTTCGCGAGCGCAAGGGGTGGAGGAGAAGGCGGCACGAGCGCAGTGGGCTGTTCTGCAGGTTCAGAGGTGCTGGCAAGGTCGGCTTGGGTCGCCACGGGCACAGAGCCTAGCTCTGGCGCAATGGGCGCAGCCAGCTCCGCGGCCTACTGGCCCGCAGGGGCTGGCTCCTCCCGAGGCGGCATCACCACGCCCTACGAGGCCCGATCCGTCATGAGGAGATGGGGGATGCCCCCCCCCCCCGCCTGTGCCGAAGTCGCCGCGGCTGCAGCAAGAGGCGGCGCCTCCGGAGCCCGAGTCCCTTCCTTCCTCTTCTTCACGACGACGCCCATCCTGGTCATCAAGGGGGAGCACTGTGAGCACGGTACAAATATATGCTGAACAAAAACAAGGTAAGGTACTTACTCGTCGGGGGCGATGTACGCCCTCTTCCTAGCTGGGGCTGGGGCACCACCGCTCTTCCTGGGCGTGGCCTTTGTCGCGCTTGGGGAGTAGGCGGGGCACTCTTTGGCCGGCCTCGGCGCGGCGCCGCCGCTTGGCAAGGCAGAGGCATCGCCCCGAGGGGGAGGTGCCGCCCCGTTCTTCTTCGGGGTCGCCTGGCCTGACCCCCGCAGGGCCCGTGGGGTGGCCCCAGACCTCGTGAGGACTCTGGTGGAGAGTGGGGGTTCCACGGCCGGGGGCTCGTTGGCGTCGTCGTCATCCGCGAGGCTGCGGAGGAGCTCACTCTGGGACGGGGGAGAGATCTCCACCATGTCGACCTCGGTCGCCTTCGAGTCCTCCTCGCCCTCTTCATCGGTGTTGTCACCAGACGACACCAGCATCGGGGAGTTGGGGCGCTCGGGCGACACGAGCCCTAGCTCGTTGAAGATGGGCATGGCGGCGACTAACACCTCCCTGTCGGCACGGCGGTACAGCAGTGCGTAGGTCTCCGGGAGATCTCCGGGCTCGCCCTCGAGTAGGGTGTTCATGGCCCTATCCAGTTGCTTGCCTGTCAAGCTCCCTGGGTGTAGCCTGATGTCATCCTCTGCGCCCCGGAACTCCCACATGGGGAGCGTGTGCGACTGGAGCGGGGCAAGGCGCTGCGTCAGGAACTCCTTCACGAGCACGCCCCCCCCCCCCCGTCAGCACCCTAGCATCCATGTCTAAAGTCATCTTCCTCAGGATAGGCGCCGCCCGGGGGTCTGAGAACTTCTCGTGACCCCACCTATCGAGCTTCTCCGGCAGCTGGGTTGGCAGTTCCAGTCGCGCATTGAGGCCCTTGGTGTCCATGAAGGCCCACTGGCGCCGGAAGTTCTCCACCTTCTTTTCGGCCCTCATGAGCATATTGTTCTTGTGGACCACAATAAAGGACACGCAGCCAGAGCGCTGGGCCAGATCGTGCAACCGCAGGTAGAAGAAGTGCCGGAGGAGCGAAACGGAGGGCTTCACACCCACGAATGCCTCATAGTAGAAGGCAAGGATGGACAGAAGGAGGATGGAGTTGTGTTGAAGATGCAGGGCCTAAACCTGGTAGTGGTTGAGGACGGCGGTGAAGAACTTGGAGAAAGGCGGGATGAGCCCCACGAAGACTCTGTGGAGGAAGAAGGGATAAAGCATCTGCGCCAAGGTCCTTTGCTCGGCGGAGCCGGCCAGGAGAATGGTCTTGCCCCACTCGTTATCGTTGCTCGCCGTCAGCGGGAGCACGGCAGCGAGGTGCTTCTCTTCGCTGATGGAGGACGTGCCTAGGGCCGGCGCAGGAGAAGGGGAGGCACTTGCAGCCGGCGCGGCAGGCTCTGCCTTCCCGGACACCATTCACGAGGTCTTGGAGGAAGAGGTGTAGAAATAGGGAAGAGCACAACCGGATCTGGAGGTGTTCTTGGCTGGAAGAAAGGGGATCTAGGGCAAGGCGAAGGGAGAGCAATGATGGCTCGGTAGCGGGCGCCAGTCTTTTGTCAGCCTGGGCGGTTGCCGAGGTGACCCGAGAAGCAGAGACGCCCACGTCCCATCAAGCGTCACGCATCGGCCTGGCCCGCAGGCGATTGGGGCCTGCAGCGCTTCGCCCTTGCCCTTTGGCTTCGCCTCGAAGCCAAGTCCGAGCGCGCCTTGGGCCCGGGGGCTACTATCAGCGTTTTGGGAACCAGGGTACCCAGACTTGCCTGCCTGCGGCCCACGGCGTGGCTCCTTCGATGGCCTGGTATGGCCCATCTCCAAGACCAACAAGACAAGACCCTCACGAGGGGCCAAGCCTCGCGAGACGGACGACCCCAAGACCTCCCGAGGGAGCGGCCTCCCCAGGCGGCCTCCCGAGAAGCGGAGATTCCTATGCAGGTACCCAGCCTCATGAGGTTGCCATGACGCAAGCCATGACGACCAAGGCCAGGCGGGCGCCAGCGGGCGCGGAGAAGGCAGTTTCCTCTTTGGTGCTAAGGAGGCAAGGACAGGCATGGGTTCCCGAGGAATCAGGCAAAGGTTTCCATTTCGGTGCAACGAAACCAAGACCACCAGGACGGCGGGACGGATGTCATCGCCGAGCCCACTACCGCGTCACGACCAGAAGCTTTGCAGGCGAAGACCACCTTTCGTCAGGATAAGATGTACTACTTGTCCCCTTTCAAATTGGCCACTGTGGGATCCCTTCCCGCCTATGTTTTGGGGGAAGAGGACCGAGGCCACTATAAGTATAGGTTAGCCACCACCATAGAGGGGGATCGGATCCATTCCACTCTCACTCCGAGCCCCTGCGAGCTTGTTCATCCTCTGTACTAGTTCATCCTCAGCCCCTCGTGAGGCCAATCCACCACAAAGCAGGAGTAGGGTTTTACACCGCAAGGTGGCCCGAACCTGGGTAAACTGTCGTGTTCATCTTCTTCCTCACCTTCGCGCGAGTCCGGCTAGGCTAGGTTGTGGGGTGACGAGTAGGCAAGCTTGAGAGGTCGAGTTCTTCATACACGCCCCTGAGTTCGAACCTTCTTGTGTCTGCGGAGCCCTGAATCCGACAATTATCACCATTGTGGCTTTGCGTAGGTAAGAACGGTTCTTGCTAGTTGCCCATAGCAGCCACGTAAAATTTGCAACAACAAAGTAGATGACGTCTAACTTGTTTTTGCAGAGCATGTTGTGATGTGGTATGGCCAAAACGTGATGTGATGTATGTTGATTTATGAGATGATCATGTTTTGTAATAGGTTCACAACTTGCATGTCGATGAGTACGGCAACCGGTAGGAGCCATAAGGTTGTCTTTAATTTATTAATCGCCATGTAATTGCTTTACTTTATCGCTATGCGTTAGCAATAGTTGTAGGAGCAATAGTTGGGGGAGACGACCACGTGACGACACGATGTTGGAGATCATGGTGTCATGCCGGTGATGATGGAGATCTTGCCGGTGCTTTGGAGATGGAGATCAAAGGCACGAGATGATAATGGCCATATCATGTCACATATTGATTGCATGTGATGTTTATCCTTTTTATGCATCTTATTTTGCTTAGAACGACGGTAGCATTATAAGATGATCCCTTCACTTAATTTTGAGAAATTGTGTTCTCCGTGAGTATGCAACGTTGCAAAAGTTCGTTGTTTCAATGCACCTAGTGATGATCGGGTGTGATAAACTCCACGTTCGCATAAAACGGGTGTAAGCCAGTTTTACACATGCAGAATATTTGGGTTAAACTTGACGAGCCTAGCATGTACAGACATGGCCTCGGAACACGGGAGACCGAAAGGTCATACATTAGTCATATAGTAGATATGATCAACATGAAGATGTTCACCATTGATGACTACCCCATCTCAAGTGATGATCGGACATGGGTTAGTTGATTTGGATCATGTGTCACTTAGACAACTTGAGGGATGTTGATTTAAGTGGGAGTTCATTAGTAATTTGATTAACTGAACTAAATTATCAAGAACTTAGTCTTAATTGTCTTTGCAAAATTTGTGTTGTAGATCAATGGCCCGCGCTGTAGTTCGCCTGAATTTTAATGCGTTCCTAGAGAAAGCTAAGTTGAAAGATGATGGAAGCAACTATGCGGACTGGGTCCGTAACTTGAGGATTATCCTCATTGCTGCACAGAAGGCTTATGTCCTTGATGCACCGCTAGGTGACGCACCCCCTCCGGCATCGTATGTGGATGTTGTGAACATCTGGTAGGCACATTCTGATGACTACTAGATAGTTCAGTGCGCCATGCTTTATGTCTTAGAACCGGGGTTCCAAAGACGTTTTGAGCACCACGGAGCATATGAGATGTTCCAGGAGCTGAAATTGGTATTTCAAGCTCATGCCCGGGTCAAGAGGTATGACATCTCCGACAAGTTCTTTAGTTGTAAAATGGAGGAGAACGGTTCTGTTAGTGAGCATATAGTCAGAATGTATGGGTTGCACAACTACTTGACTCAGTTGGGAGTTAATCTTCCAGATGACTCGGTTATTGACACAATTCTCCAATCACTGCCACCAAGCTATAAGGGCTTTGTGATGAACTATAATATGCAAGGGATGGAGAAAACACTTCCCGAGCTCTTCACGATGCTTAAGGCCGCAGAGGTAGAAATCAAGAAGGAGCATCAAGTGTTGATGGTTAAAAAGACCGCTAGTTTCAAGAAAGGCAAGGGAAAGACAGGGAACTTCAAGAAGAACGGTAAAGCAGTTGCCGCTCCTAGAAACCCAAGGCTAGACCCAAACCTGACACTGAGTGCTTCTACTGCAAGGGGAATGGTCACTGGAAGCGGAACTGCCCCAAGTACTTGGCAGATAAGAAGGCTGGCAACGTCAACAAAGGTATATTTGATATACATGTTATTGATGTGTACCTAACTAGTGCTCGTAGTAGCGACTGGGTATTTGATACTGGTTCGATTGCTAATATTGTAACTCAAAACAGGAGCTGCGGACTAAGCGGAGACTAGCTAAGGATGAGGTGACGATGTGCGTTGGAAATGACTCCAAGGTTGATGTGATTGCCGTCGGCATGCTCCCTCTATGATTACCTTCGGGATTAGTTATGAACCTGAATACTTGTTATTTGGTGCCCGTTTTAAGCATGAACATTATATCTTGATCTTGTTTATTGTGAGACGGTTACTCATTTAAATCAGAGAATAATGGTTGTTCTATTTAAATTAATAATATCTTTTATGGTCATGCACCCCTTGTGAATGGTTTATTCTTATGTAATCTCAATCATAGTGATACACATGTTCATAATATTGATGCCAAAAGATGCAAAGTTAATTATGATAGTACCTTACTAGTGCTCGTAGTAGCGCCTGGGTATTTGATACAGGTTCAGTTTCTCATATTTGTAACTCAAAATAGGAGCTGCAGAATAAACGAAGACTAGCTAAGGATGAGGTGACGATGCGCGCCAGAAATGGTTCCAAGGTTAATGTGATCGCCGTCGGCACGCTACCTCTACATCTACCTTCGGGATTAGTTTTAGACCTAAATAATTGTTATTTGGTGCCTGCGTTGAGCATGAACATTATATCTGTATCTTGTTTATTGCGAGATGGTTATTCATTTAAGTCAGAGAATAATGGTTGTTCTATGGGACATTTAAATTTTCCCCCTAACTTTGCCCCGACCTCATCTTTACCCCTAAAAAACGGTGCTCAACTATACCCCTCTTCTGTCTATGACGCTTATGGAAATACCCCTCCGTACCCTTTCCGTCTGGTCAAAGTGCTTTGATTGCGTTAGTCAGTTATTCTGGACATCGTTGCCCTTCCTTCTTACACGTGGGGCCTACACGCATCTCTCCAACCCCATCTCATTTCCCCCCTCTCTCTTCTCTTCTGTTCTCTCTCGCGACAAACCCTAACCCTAGTTCATCGATTTCCCCTATCGCGGCGGCTGCCGAGGGCGAGCTCGTGGATCCAGATGCAGAGGCGGTGGATCTGATTACGCTGCTCATCTTCTGTCTTTAGAAGTGGTAGAAGAGGCGGCGACTAGACGGAATGGCCGTAGTTGGTGGTAGCGGTAGGAGCGGCAGAGTAGAGAGCTCGCAGACCATGGCGGCAATGACAAGGGCGGTTCCAAGAGGGTATGTCTCTATGCACAGTCATCGTTTGCTTGCATGCGCACTCGTTTAGGTTAATTTTGTCAGTAGTGCTTGTGCACTGTTCATGAACTTGCTCTTTCTTCTGAATATTTGTTGTAGGATGGGCCCAGCTAGACCGTTTAATCTGAACTGTAGGATGGAAACAACTGTGTTAGGCAGTTCTGGTACCAAAGGATTTGGCACAGGGTTTTCTTTCCCATTGGTTGTTGACCGTACATCAACTTTTATCAAGTTTAGAAGTGATATCTCAGAGAAATATCCATGGTGTCGTGGTATCACATGGCCACCTATGGGGCCATCGGCCCCTTGTGGTTCGGCAAGGGGGAAGAGCGCATTGCACAAAGAGCGGAAAGCACAGAGCAGCACGACAACGATGACACGGGCAGTTTTACCTAGGTTCGGGCCGCCGCAAGGCGTAAAACCCTACTCCTGCTTTGGTGGATTGATGGAAGGACCGTGGTGGAGACGCAGTGCCCTAGCCCAGCAAGGTGGCCTCGGGGCGAGAGCAGCTACGCGCGTACGAGCATACAAGGGTCCGAATCCTTTCTAAGGTAGCCACGGCCCGGCTTTTATAGGTCAAGGGGTCACCACAATGGCAAAATAGTCATTATGCACTGATTAGATAGCCATAGTGCTATCATACCTAACTCTGCGGACAGGACAAGGCACATTAAATGCACCACTTAGTGTCACATCATGGCGTAGCTCGGCAAGCCTTGCCGTGCCATTCAGCCACCTTTTCGCCTGCCCGCGCGACACGTCGCCTGGATGGGTGTCATTTAGGGATGATCTTCCTCAGAAATGGCCTCCCACGTACCAAGTAACAGCCACTTAGTCACTTGGTGGCTCGACACCGCATCGATGGGTGACTTGCGTTGCTGTGAGGTGGAGCGGTGGAGCTTTGGCAGGGTAATCCGCCCTTGGCGTCCCCGGCTAGCCTGCTGAGGGAGTCTTGAGGTTTGTCTTGGGGTAACCTCAACCCCGCCAGGCTCGCCTGCCCGGCAAGGGAGGTCTTTCCTTAGTGATATCTTGCTTATTTGGTTGGTCTTGGTCTTCTTGATCCGCCCTTTGATTTCTCAAAGAGCCATCTCTTCTGCTTGGCCTTGTCTTGAACATCGTAGCTTTGCTCTTGAGCCTGTGTACAGTCCGGGCAACACACCTGGGGGTTTGTTGCACTGACAGGAGCCCCCGTGCCTGGCAACACGCTGCTGAGCGTCATCGGGGTAGGCCCTATCTAGTACACAGGCGAGCGGGTTGTGGTAGCTCGTCCTTTGAGATCTTCTTTGCTTCTCCATTAACCTGTGCTGGAGTCAGTTTCTAGTTTTCCCGTGCATCGTGTGATGCCAATTGCAGTGGGGCCACCTTTTGTAATGGCCCGTGAATGACTTTGACACACGGGGGAGTAACTTCCAATTCACTCTTCCCACCACATCCTTATCCTCTGCCACGTATGCTGCATGCATTGAGTGGGGTAGGTGACGGAGGCGCGTGGTGCAGGAGAGAGAGCCAGGGCAGGAGCTCGGCCTTCCTTGAATTGGTGGAGAGGGGCGGTGATCGGATCTGGCCGTCGGCGGTAGCATGGACGGGTCGGATCAGAAAGAAACCCCTCTGGGGCGGGGGCAAAGGATCAGCCCCCAGCCCCATCTTGCCTATAAAAGAGGGGGGCAAGGAAGAAGCAAAAGGCATCCATCCACGCACCTCTCTTTCTTTATTTCTTGCCTTCTTCTTCGTTATGTTGAGGAGGAGAGGCCGGGGCCGGGCCCCGGGCTCCAGCTCGAGGTCGATGATGCCGAACGCTTGCATTGATGCTGGGGAAGTGAGTCTGGTCCGAGGGCGCAGGAGATGCAGCAGTCGGGGGTGTAGGCGCCGAACTGTCCACAGTGTGGGTGGCATTACACTCCTCTGAGATGGTGAGGTGCCTGTCTCTCCCACATGAGCCGGCCACTTGGTGGAGAGTGCTTGCCCTGGACACAGGACGCCGAGGTCCGTCAACTTGACGACGAGGCCCCTGGGGCTTCCAGCGCCTGCCTGGGATGCAGAGCTTGGGATCTTTGGTAATCCCAACACTGCTCCTTCTGGCGGAGTCGGGGCTATCGTTGAAGACGGCGGCACCTTCCTACCCACCAAGGTGGGAGCGATGCTCCTCGCACACCTCGGACGCCGCCATCGCCTGCTGCTTCTCCGGGGGAGGTGTCGCCCGAGGGGCCGGCGTCCTCCTGGAGTGGTGGTGATGAAGAACGAACGAACGAGGGAAGACGGAGAAGGTGGGTGGCAGGCTCTCAGGTCGAAGTACGATGGCACCGACGCCTTCGTCTCGTATTGCTGGCCCGCTGCCTCATCTTTCCGCTCTTCCACTCCCTCCCCGACACCATCATCACCGGCCTCTTTATGACGGTCACCGGGGAGGGGGTCGCTCTCTTGGTGCCTTCGCCTCCTCCAACAGTCTTCCAGCTGAGCTCTGGTGGTTCTCCCCACCGTTGCTGGTGCTGGGGCTTCTTGCTGGCCCTGGAGGTGGTAACCAGGGCACCGCCGAGCTGCTCCCTCCGCCTCTCTCCTTCGCAGCCTCGCCACTCCCGATCTTGTCAGGCTGCACCCGGCAAGCGCTGACGGGATCGGGCTGGGCTTCCGCTCAGGACTACTTTTGCCCTCTCCACCTCCCACTGTAGTCCCTAGGAGGAGAGGACAAGAAAGGTATTATGGGGCACTTATCTTTTTTTAGTCTAAAACATGTAGGCAGTTGCCAAACTTTAGTCTAAATTATGTAAACTTCTTTATCCATGTTTGAGCTCTGTAAGATCTGTACTTGCTTATCAGCATATTAATGAAAAAGACAAGCCTTGCCGGGTACTTGTGCATGTATCATGTCCATGCAGTGGTGAGGTGCCTCTATACGTTCAAGTAAACAAGTTTCCCCCGACAAACTATCCTGCCGGTACCCTTAGTTTGCTGCCGTGGGGCAAGGTCTGCCGGGCATAAAACTATAAAAAGGGACCGGCCCCTCGTCAAACCCTCTCCATCAAAGGCAACTGCGACCACCTTGTCCGAAGCAACGTTCGGGACAAAGGATGGGAGCCCCTATGTTTCGAAGGTAACGAGGTTTTCATATACACAAGTTTTTACCTTACAGAACAGGTATGGATAAGAAGAAACTTATCTGTTTGGCTTGTCGGGGATCGCTGTGTAGGCATGTCTTCATTTCTTCTCTTCGGGATCAAGTCCGTGGCAAGAACCCTGCAACTTAGTGCAGATGAAAACAGTGCTACATGCAACCTCATCTACATGATCATGCTATGCTCATGATATGCTTATGCTTGCATGCAATCTTGTCGGGGGCCCCCTAGCGCTTCGTTTATTCATCTGTTGCTCAGGGTTTGTGCCTGGCTTTGTACAAAGGGTTACGTGCAACATCGGCAAGGCTTGTACAAAAGGGTGGCTGCCGGGCAGGGCCCGACAGCTGCGCCTTACGGGTAGAACTTACGGAGATGCTCAATGTTCCATGAGTTTTGCATTTGAATGCCATCTCCGGTCTCCAGACGGACTGCGCCGGGTTTGGTGACTCGTACTACCCGGTAAGGGCCTTCCCACTTTGGCGTCAACTTGTTTGCACCCTTGGCAGACTGAACACGCCTAAGGACAAGGTCGCCTTCCTCAAAGCTCCGGGCATAAACCTTGCGGTTGTGATAGCGACGCAGGGCTTGCTGGTAGCGTGCAGCACGCGTAGCAGCCCGGAGACGGTTCTCCTCAAGTAGCACAGCGTCGTCACGCCGGTGCTGTTCTTGCGCTACTTCATCGTAGGCACGCACTCGACGTGATCCGTATATGAGTTCCGTGGGGATAACTGCTTCTGCCCCATAGACTAGGGAGAAGGGAGTCTGCTCGGTAGCTCGATTTGGTGTCGTACGGAGGGACCAAAGAACCACCGGCAGCTCATCGATCCATCGCTTGCCGCACTTCTGCAGCCTATCAAATGTTCTTGTCTTGAGTCCTCGCAGCACTTCAGTGTTTGCCCTGTCAACTTGTCTGTTGCTTCTGGGATGGGCAACAGAGGCAAATGAGACTTTGCTTCCGAGGGCTTGAATGTATTGCATGAAGGCGCGGCTTGTGAATTGGGTGCCATTGTTAGTGATGATCCTGGCGGGCACTCCGAAATGGCACACCAATCCTTTCAAGAACTTGATAGCTGACTGTGCTGTCACCTTCCTCATGGGCTCCATCTCTGGCCACTTTGTGAACTTGTCGATAGCGACGAACAAGAACTCAAAGCCCCCGGTAGCACGAGGGAAGGGGCCCAAGATGTCGAGCCCCCAGACCGAGAAGGGCCATGACAAAGGGATCGTTTGGAGAGCTTGAGCAGGCTGATGGATATTCTTGGAGTGGAACTGGCAGGCTTCACATTTGGTGACTAGCTCAATTGCATATTGGAGGGTTGTGGGCCAGTAAAAACCTTGCCAGAAGGCTTTTCCATCCAGGGCCCTTGATCCAATGTGGGAGCCGCATATACCCTTGTGTATCTCTGTCAACAGTTCCTTTCCTTCTTCCCGGAAAATGCACTTCAATATCACTTTGTTGGGCCTTCTTCTGTATAGCGTGTCATCAACGAACTGATACATACTGGCCCTCCGGGCTACTCTTTCAGCTTCTTCTTGCTTTTCGGGAAGTTCTCCTATTTGGAGGAAATGGACTATGTGTCGGGCCCAAGTTGGAGCCTGAGGCTCGGCAACGAGGACCAACGGCACCTCCTCATTCGCGAGAGCGCACTCCTCGACCGCAGATATTGGTAGTTTGGAGGGAGGGTGCAGCTCACCGGGCGAAATGGAGTTGTGCCCGCCAACCTCTCTGCCGAGGACCCCAGAGGGCTCTACCGGGAGAGGCCTGCCGGAGTTCAGTTTCCTCCTCTTCCTGGCCATTGTTGCCGGGGATATGGAGGGTTGAGTCAGATGGAGAACAAAAGTCCCTGGTTCCACAGGGAGTTTTTGCACATCGCACTTTGATAGATGATCAGCAATGATGTTTTCCGCACGCGGTATGTGCTCTGTTTGCAATCCATCAAAGCGCTCCTCCAACTTTCTCACTTCCTTGATGTATGCCTCCATCAATGTGCTTTGATAATCCTTGTTCACTTGCCTCACCACAAGTTGTGAATCTCCACGAATGATCAACTTCTTGATTCCCAGTTCTGTTGCGATCCTGAGCCCGGTAAGGAGTCCTTCATATTCTACTGTATTGTTGGTAGCCTTCTCCCGGGGGAAATGCATTTGAACCACGTACTTGAGGTGCTCCCCAGAGGGAGCAACAAGAAGCACGCCAGCTCCTGCACCTTGTAGGGAGAAGGCACCATCAAAGTACATGATCCATTCTTGGGGCGCTTCCTTGCCGGGGATAACTGTCTCCAACACGTCTTCGTCAGGGGTAGGCGTCCATTCCACAATAAACTCCGCCAGTGCTCTGCTCTGAATGGTTGACGTGCTCTCAAATTTCAAACCAAAGCTGGATAACTCCAAAGCCCATTCCACTATCCTGCCAGTGGCCTCAGGGTTCCTCAGTATGCGTTGCAGGGGGAAGCGGGTGACAATCGTGATCTCGTGGGCTTGGAAGTAGTGGCGCAGTTTCCTTGAGGCCATGATGAGGCCAAAAATCAACTTTTGCACTCCAGAGTACCTCGACCTAGCCCCCTGCAACAGGGAGCTGACGAAGTACACTGGGCGCTCCACCACTTTCTTCCTTGCCGCGACCTTGGAGCTGTCTCCATTACCCCGCTCCTCCTTGTTCTAATCTGCCTCTGACCTTGCCGGGGCGAGTTCACTTCCTCCTCCAGAGGGGACGGCAGTTGCAGTTGCTTCTTCATCTACTTCTCGCTGCGCCACCAGCACTGCGCTAACCACTTGATTGGTTGCCGCTAACTATAGCAGCAACGGTTCTTGTGGTTTTGGAGCGACTAAGTTGGGGACAGAGGAAAGATAGGTCTTCAGATCCTGCAGCGTAGCGTCTGCCTCCGAGGTCCACTCCATGGGCCCAGCCTTCTTCAAGATTTTGAAGAACGGCAGGGTGCGTTCGGCGGACTTGGAAATGAACCTGCTTAGCGCGGTAACACATCCAGTCAAACGCCTCACGTCTTTAACTGTCTTGGGTGCTTGAATCTGCTCAATTTCCTTGATCTTGTAGGGTTGGCCTCTATCCCCGTTGGTACACAAAGAAGCCAAGCAGCTTGCCGGAAGGAACGCCAAACACACACTTCTCTGGGTTCAGCTTCAAGTTGATCTTTGATATATCCATTTTGCATCATCTTTTCTGACTGTTATTTATGATGTTTTTATGCATAATAATGCTTTTTGGAGTAATTCTAATGCCTTTTCTCTCATAATATGCAAGGTTCACACAAAGAGGGAGAATTTCGGCAGCTGGAAATCTGGACCTGAAAAAGCTACGTCAGGCTACCTATTCTGCACAACTCCAAATGAGCTGAAACTTCACGAGGAATTTTTATGGAATATATAAGAATTATTGGAGCCAATAAGTACTAGAGGGGGCCCACCAGGTGGGCACAACCCACCTGGGCGTGCTAGGGAGCCCAGGCGCGCCCTGGTGGGTTGTGCCCTCCTCGGCCCACCTCCGGTGCCCCTCTTCTGGTATATAAGCCATTTTGACCTAGAAAAAAATAAGGGGAGGACTTTCGGGATGAAGCGCCGCCATCTCGAGGCGGAACTTGGGCAGGAGCACTTTTGCCCTCCGGCGGAGCGATTCCACCGGGGGAACTTCCCTCCCGGAGGGGGAAATCATCGTCATCATCATTACCAACAAATCTCCCAACTTGGAGAGGGCAATCTCCATCAACATCTTCAATAGCACCATCCCCTCTCAAACCCTAGTTCATCTCTTGTGTTCAATCTTTGTACCGTAACTATAGATTGGTACTTGTGGGTGTCTAGTAGTGTTGATTACATCTTGTAGTTGATTACTATATGGTTTATTTGGTGGAAGATTATATGTTCATATCCATTATGCTATTTAATACCCCTCTGATCTTGAGCATGATTATCATTAGTGAGTAGTTACTTTTGTTGTTGAGGTCACGGGAGAAATCTTGTTGCAAGTAATCATGTGAACTTGATATGTGTTCGATATTTTGATGATATGTATGTTGTGATTCCCTTAGTGGTGTCATGTGAACATCGACTACATGACACTTCACCTTATTTGGGCCTAAGGGAATGCATTGTGGAGTAGTTATTAGATGATGGGTTGCAAGAGTGACAGAAGCTTAAATCCTAGTTTACGCGCTATTCCGTAAGGGACTGATTTGGATCCAAAAGTTTAATGCTCTGGTTAGATTTGTTCTTAATACTTTTCTCGTAGTTGCGGATGCTTGCGAGGAGGTTAATCATAAGTAGGAGGTTTGTTCAAGTAAGAACAACACCTAAGCATCGGTCCACCCACATATCAAATTATCAAAGTAGCGAACACAAATCAAACCAACATGATGAAAGTGACTAGATGAAATTCCTGTGTACCCTCAAGAACGCTTTGCTTGTCATAAGAGACCGTTTTGGCCTGTCCTTTGCCTCAAAAGGATTGGGCTACCTTGCTGCACTTTTGGTACCATTACCATTACTTGCTCATTACAAATTATCTTGCTACCAAACTACTCGTTACTTATAATTTCAGTGCTTGCAGACATTACCTTGCTGAAAACCGCTTGTCATTTCCTTCTGCTCCTCGTTGGGTTCGACACTCTTACTTATCGAAAGGACTATGATTGATCCCCTATACTTGTGGGTCATCATGGCTCTTTTCTGGCATCATTTCTGGGGAGTGAAGCTCTCTTGGTAAGTGGAAATCGGTAAGGAAAAATTGTTACTACGTGCTGAAATTTATTGTCACTTGTTACTATGGAAAACAATCCTTTGAGGGGTTTGTTCGGGGTATCTTCACCTCGACCAAAACCGCAATTAGTTACCCCTTAACCTACTGCACCTACTGAAAATATTGGTTATGAAATTCCTTCTGGTATGATAGAACAACTGCTAGCTAATCCTTATGCAGGAGATGGAACTGAACATCCTGATATGCACTTGATATATGTGGATGAAATTTGTGGATTATTTAAGCTTGCAGGTTTACCCGGAGATGAAGCTAAGAGAAGGTTTTCCCTTTATCTTTGAAGGGAAAAGCATTAGCATGGTATAGGCTATGTGATGATATTGGATCTTGGAATTAGAATTGGAATCGATTGAAATTGGAATTTCACCAAAAAAATTATCCTATGCATCTAGTTCATCGTGATTGGAATTATATATATAATTTTTGGCCTCATGAAGGAGAAAGTATCGCGCTAGCTTGGGGGAGGCTTAAGTCAATGTTATATTCATGCCCCAATCATGAGCTCTCAAGAGAAATTATTATTCAGAATTTTTATGCTCGGCTTTCTCATGATGATCGATCCATGCTTGATACTTCATGTACTGGTTCCTTTATGAAGAAGACTATTGACTTCCAGTGGGATCTTTTAGAAAGAATTAAACGCAACTCTGAAGATTGGGAACTCAATGAAGGTAAAGAGTCAGGTATTAAGCTCAAGTATGATTGTGTTAAATCTTTTATGAATACCGATGCTTTTCAAAAGTTTAGCACTAAATCTGGACTTGATTCTGAGATAGTAGCCTCCTTTTGTGAATTATTTGCTACTCATGTTGACCTCCCTAAGGAGAGGTGGTTTAAATATCACCCACCTATCAAAGAAGAAATTAAAGAACCAGTAATAGCTAAAGATGAAACTATTTTTTACAATGTTGATCCAGTTGTGCCTACTGCTTATATTGAAAAACCACCTTTCCCTGTTAGGATAAAGGAACATGCTAAAGTCTCAACTGTGGTCAACAAAAGTTATATTAGAACTTCCAAACCTGCTGAACAAATCAAAGTAGAACCTAGTGTTGCTATGGTTAAAGATCTCTTGGTTGAAAATATAGATGGGCATGTTATTTACTTCTGTGATGAAGCTGCTAGAATTGCCAAACCCGTTGAAAAAGATAAACATAGACCCGTTGTTGGCATGCCTGTTGTCTCTGTTAAAATAGGAGATCACTCTTATCATGGTTTATGCGACATAGGTGCTAGCGTGAGTGCCATTCCTTTTACCTTATATCAAGAAATTATGAATGATATAGCACCCGCTGAAATAGAAGACATAGATGTTACTATTCAACTTGCTAATAGGGACACCATCACACCACTTGGGATTGTTAGAGATGTTGAAGTCTTGTGTGGGAAAATAAAATACCCTACTGATTTTCTTGTTCTTGGTTCCCCACAAGATGACTTTTGTCCCATTATCTTTGGTAGACCTTTCTTGAACACCCTTAATGCTAAAATAGATTGCGGGAAGCAAACTCTCAGTGTTAGTTTTGGTGATGAGTCTCATGAGTTTAATTTTTCTAAGTTTAGTAGAAAACATCATAAGAAAGAATTGCCTAGTAAGGATGAAATAATTGGTCTTGCTTCTATTGTTGTGCCTCCTACTGATCCACTAGAACAATATTTGCTAGACCATGAAAATGATATGCATCTGCATGAAAGAAATGAAATAGATAAGATTTTCTTTGAACAATGTCCTCTGCTTAAACACAATTTGCCTATTGAAACTCTAGGAGGTCCTCCTCCACCTAAAGGTGATCCTGTGTTTGAATTAAAACAATTGCCAGACACTTTGAAATATGCTTATCTTGATGAGAAAAAGATTTATCCTGTTATTATTAGTGCTAACCTTTCAGAACATGAAGAAGAAAGATTATTGAAGGTTCTGAAGAAGCACCGAGCTGCCATTGGATATACTCTTGATGATTTAAATGGCATTAGTCCCACTCTCTATCAGCATAAAATTAATATGGAGCCTGATGCTAAACCCGTTGTTGATCACCAATGACATTTAAATCCTAAAATGAAAGAAGTGGTAAGAACAGAAATACTGAAGCTTCTGGAAGCAGGTATAATCTGTCCCATAGCTGATAGTAGATGGGTAAGTCCCGTTCATTGTGTCCCTAAAAAGGGAGGTATTTCCGTTGTTCCTAATGATAAGAATGAACTTATTCCACAAAGAATTGTCACTGGCTACAGAATGGTAATTGATTTTAGAAAAGTAACTAAAGCTACTAGAAAAGATCATTACCCTCTGCATTTTATTGATCAAATGTTAGAAAGACTATCAAAGCACACACATTTTTGCTTTCTTGATGGATATTCTGGTTTTTCTCAAATACCTGTCTCACAACCTGATCAAGAGAAAACCACCTTTACTTGCCCTTTTGGAACTTATGCTTATAGACGTATGCCTTTTGGTTTATGCAATGCACCTGCTACCTTTCAAAGATGTATGACTGCTATATTCTCTGACTTTTGTGAAAAGATTTTTGAGGTTTTCCTGGATGATTTTTCCATTTACGGAACTTCTTTTGATGATTGCTTGAGCAACCTTGATCGAGTTTTGCAGAGATGTGAGCAAACTAATCTCGTCTTGAATTGGGAGAAGTGCCACTTTATGGTTAATGAAGGTATTGTCTTGGGACATAAAATTTCTGAACAAGGTATTGAGGTGGATAAAGCTAAAGTTGATGCAATTGAGAAAATGCCATGCCCTAAAGATATCAAAGGTATTCGTAGTTTCCTCGGTCATGCTGGTTTCTATAGGAGGTTTATTAAAGACTTCTCTAAAATTTCTAGGCCTCTTACAAATCTTTTACAAAAGGATGTTCCATTTGTTTTTGATGATGATTGCGTAGAAGCCTTTGAAACACTTAAGAAAGCCTTGATTTCAGCACCTATTGTTCAACCACCTGATTGGAACTTGCCTTTTGAAATTATGTGTGATGCTAGTGATTATGCTGTTGGTGTTGTTCTAGGACAAAGAGTCGATAAGAAATTAAATGTTATTCATTATGCTAGTAAAACTCTGGACAGTGCTCAACGGAATTATGCTACTACTGAAAAGGAATTCTTAGCAGTGGTGTTTGCTTGTGATAAATTTAGATCTTACATTGTTGATTCTAAAGTGACTATTCACACCAATCATGCTACTATAAAATATCTTATGGAAAAGAAGGATGCTAAACCTAGACTCATTAGGTGGGTTCTTTTGCTACAAGAATTTGATTTACATATCACTGATAGAAAGGGAGCTGAGAACCCCGTGGCTGATAACTTGTCTAGGTTAGAAAATATTCTTGATGACCCATAACCTATTAATGATAGTTTTCCTGATGAACAATTAGCTGCAATAAATGTTTCTCATAACACTCCTTGGTATGCGGACTATGCCAATTATATTGTTGCTAAATATATACCACCTAGCTTCACATACCAACAAAAGAAAAAAATCTTCTATGATTTAAGACATTACTTTTGGGATGACCCACATCTTTATAAAGAAGGAGTAGATGGTATTATTAGACGTTGTGTACCTGAGTATGAACAGGGACAAATCCTATGGAAATGTCACTCCGAAGCTTATGGAGGACATCATGCGGGAGATAGAACTGCTCACAAAGTATTGCAATCTGGTTTTTATTGGCCTACTCTCTTAAAGGATGCCCGTAAGTTTGTTTTATCTTGTGATGAATGTCAAAGAATTGGTAATATTGGTAAGCGTCAGGAAATGCCTATGAATTATTCTCTTGCTGTTGAACCATTTGATGTTTGGGGATTTGATTACATGGGACCTTTTCCTTCCTATAATGGGTATACACATATTTTGGTTGCTATTGATTATGTTACTAAGTGGGTAGAAGCTATTCCAACTAGTAGTGCTGATCACAACACCTCTATTAAAATGCTTAAGGAAGTCATTTTCCCAAGGTTTGGAGTCCCTAGATATTTAATAACTGATGGTGGTTCACATTTTATTCAAGGTGCTTTCCATAAAATGCTTGCTAAATATGATGTTAACCATAGAATCGCATCACCTTATCATCCTCAGTCTAGTGGTCAAGTTGAACTGAGCAATAGAGAAATAAAGTTAATATTACAAAAAACTGTCAATAGGTCCCGAAAGAATTGGTCTAAGAAGTTAGATGATTCACTTTGGGCTTATAGAACATCATATAAAAATCCTATGGGTATGTCTCCGTATAAAATGGTTTATGGAAAAGCTTTTCATTTGCCTCTTGAGTTAGAACATAAAGCATATTGGGCAATTAAAGAACTCAACTATGATTTCAAACTTGCCGGTGAAAAGAGGTTATTTGATATTAGCTCACTAGATGAATGGAGAACCCAAGCCTATGAAAATGCCAAGTTATTTAAAGAAAAAGTTAAAAGATGGCATGACAAAAGAATCCAAAAGCGTGAGTTCAAAGTTGGAGAATATGTTCTTTTGTACAACTCTCGTTTCAGATTCTTTGCAGGAAAACTCCTCTCCAAATGGGAAGGACCTTTTGTTATCGAGGAGGTTTATCGATCCGGAGCCATCAAGATAAATAATGCCGAAGGTACTAACCCGAAGGTTGTCAATGGGCAAAGAATAAAACATTATATCTCGGGTACGCCCATTAACGTTGAAAGCAATATTATCCAAACCATGACACAGGAAGAACACATAAAGGAAACCTTCCTCAACACTCCAGAATCGTGAAAAAAAGGAGGTACATGATACGGTAAGTAAACGGACTCCGAAAAATCCGTAAAAATATTTTCTGTCCATTTTGGAATATAACAAAAATTAGGAAAATAAGAAACAACCAGGAAGGCACCCCTGGTGGGCACAAGACACCAGGGCGCGCCCGGCTTGCCAGGCGTGCCCAGGTGGGTTGTGCCCACCTCGGGTACCTTCCGGTCTCCGTTTTTCTTCCGTTTGCTTGTTTCCCAAGATAAAAATCTTTATATACCCCCCGAACCTATTGACCACCGTATCGTGGAGAAATCTTCTGTTTTCTTTTCCTTGCTGTTTTCTGACAGATCCAATCCACCATGGCCGCTTCAAGCTCCTCCAAGGACAAGTTCTTCGAGAACGTCATCAAGCCATATTTGTGGGAGGTGATGCAGCACCCTCAGGCTATCCAGATGCATGAGGGGGTGCTGCACATCCGCGATGTGCAAGGCCCCAAGGGGATGGGATTCGTGGAGGCTAAGCTTGAAGCTATGGAGCGGGAAGTCTTCCGGTGTAAGGGGATGGTAGAATGTGGACTCAATGCCAATCACCTCAAGATCGCGGACTACACCCGTGATCTCAAGGTGGATGGCAAGTCCATGAAGGACATCATCTTCACCTTCAACGAGCAAATCAACTTCCTCCAAAGCCAGATCTATGATCTCCAAAACCAAGTCTTTGAATATGAGGCGAGGTTTAAAGGTATGAGTTTGGCTGCCAGTTGCAGGACCCGTGAGACTCACTCCTCCTCTTATGATGGTGAGCCCTTGCCATGGAAGCCCAAGGATAAGATTGCTACTGCTTCATCACCACCACCTCCTTCTTCATCACCAAAGGAAAATTGAGTAATCGGGTATGGGCACTCCCCTTGGCTTGTGCCAAGCTTGGGGGAGGTGCCCCGGTATCGTATCACCTCCACTATCTTTTGCCTTTACCTATCTTAGTTCGATCCATAGTTATCTTTTGCTTTAGATGAATAAAAGTTTAGTTCGATCCTTTCTTTTCGAGTGTTTGCTTAGTGATCTATCTTTGTAATCGTGTGCGAGATATATAATAAAGTTTAGTTTGAGTTTTGTTTTCTTTACTTTCATGTTCAATAAAAAGAAAAGAAATAAATGAAAAAGATCATATGCTAATCTTATGGTAAGTAATGACATCACATAAGGAAGAGTATAAGTAGAAAATTTTATTGGAGATTGACAAACATAGCATTGGTCAATGATGCAATTCATGAAAAAATTAATAAGGGAAGAGAAGATTCACATGCAAATATACTATCTTGGACATCTTTTGTGATTGTGAGCCCCCATCAAAATATTATATGCCAAAATTGTTGACGTTTGACAAGGAAGACAACGTAATGATTTATGTTTGTTCATATTCACTTGGAAGTTATATTGTCATAGATCCTTTAACATGTGGTGCTTGCCCCCATCCTTGCTAGCCGAAAATTCTGCACTAAGTAGAGATACTACTTGTGCATCCAAAAACCCTTAAACCCACATCTTATTTTGAGAGTCCACCATACCTACCTATGGATTGAGTAAGATCCTTCAAGTAAGTTTTCATCGGTGCAAAAAGGCAATAAAAATTGCTTCTAAAAGTGTTGGATCATTTAGTGTAAGAGAAAATTGAGCGTTGTACGAACTTGTGATGGCAAAGAATAAAAGTGACAGACTGCATAATAAAGGTTGCTATTATAAGGGGCAATATAACACGACATTCTTTTGCATTAAGGGATTGATCATACAAACAAATAAGCGCATGGCAACCTCTGCTTCCCTCTGTGAAGGGCCTATCTTTTACTTTTATGTATTTACTTTTATGCAAGAGTCAAAGTTCTTCTCTCTATTCCTTTTTATTTTCTCTTTTGGCAAGCATCATGTGGTGAGGAAAGATCTAGGCACATATATCCAGTTGGATATGAGTAGCATGAGTTATTATAGTTGACATCACCCTCGAGGTGAGTATCTTGGGAGGCGAAACTATAAGCCCCTATCTTTCTATGTGTCCGGTTGAAACATTTTGCTCATGTGTATGCGGTGAGTGCTAGCAATCATAGAAGAATATATGATGGTTGAGTATGTGGACTTGCCAAAAAAGGCTCCGATACGTGACCCTTCCTGAAAAGATGATGAATTGTAGTTGCAAAGTTGTCTGAGAACAGAGTTTGTTGGCTTTCAATAGAGTTTATGCTTTATACTTCGATGTTGTGATGAATTGTTACTTGTTCATGAGAAGTTATATGATAAAAGTTCTATGATGAAGTTTTATATTAAAGTTTGTTGCTGTTATAATAATATGCATGATGCTTCTATGTCTGTATTTTGTTTTTATTGACACCTCTCTCTCTAAGCATGTGGACATGTTTTTCGATTTCGGTTTTCGCTTGAGGACAAGCGAGGTCTAAGGTTGGGGGAGTTGATACATCCATTTTGCATCATGTTTTCCTACTGTTATTTTTGATGTTTTTATGCATAATAATGCTTTTTGGAGTAATTCTAATGCCTTTTCTCTCATAAAATGCAAGGTTCACACAAAGAGGGAGAATTCTGGCAGCTGGAAAACTAGACCTGAAAAAGCTATGTCAGGCTACCTATTCTGCACAATTGCAAATGAGCTAAAACTTCACGAGGAATTTTTATGGAATATATAAGAATTATTGGAGCCAATAAGTACCAGAGGGGGCCCACCAGGTGGGCACAACCCACCTGGGTGCGCCAAGGAGCCCAGGCGCGCCCTGGTGGGTTGTGCCCTCCTCGGCCCACCTCCGGTGCCCCTCTTCTGGTATATAAGTCATTTTGACCTAGAAAAAAATAAGGGGAGGACTTTCAGGATGAAGCGCCGCCGTCTCGAGGCGGAACTTGGGCAGGAGCACTTTTGCCCTCCGGCGGAGCGATTCCGCCGGGGGAACTTTCCTCCCGGAGGGGGAAATCATCGTCATCATCATCACCAACAACTCTCCCATCTTGGGGAGGGCAATCTCCATCAACATCTTCAACAGCACCATCCCCTCTAAAACCCTAGTTCATCTCTTGTGTTCAATCTTTGTACCAGAACTATAGATTGGCACTTGTGGGTGTCAAGTAGTGTTGATTACATCTTGTAGTTGATTACTATATGGTTTATTTGGTGTAAGATTATATGTTCAGATCCATTATGCTATTTAGTACCCCGCTGATCTTGAGCATGATTATCATTAGTGAGTAGTTAATTTTGTTCTTGAGGTCACGGGAGAAATCTTGTTTCAAGTAATCATGTGAACTTGATATGTGTTCGATATTTTGATGATATGTATGTTGTGATTCCCTTAGTGGTGTCATGTGAACGTCGACTACATGACACTTCACCATATTTGGGCCTAAGGGAATGCATTGTGGAGTAGTTATTAGATGATGGGTTGCGAGAGTGACAGAAGCTTAAACCCTAGTTTACGCGCTATTCCGTAAGGGACTGATTTGGATCCAAAAGTTTAATGCTATGGTTAGATTTATTCTTAATACTTTTCTCATAGTTGTGGATGCTTGCGAGGAGGTTAATCATAAGTAGGAGGTTTGTTCAAGTAAGAACAGCACCTAAGCACCATTCCACCCACATATCAAATTATCAAAGTAGCGAACACAAATCAAACCAACATGATGAAAGTGACTAGATGAAATTCCCATGTACCCTCAAGAACGCTTTGCTTATCATAAGAGACCATTTTGGCCTGTCCTTTGCCTCAAATGGACTGGGCTACCTTGCTGCACTTTTGTTACCATTCCTGCTACTTGCTCATTACAAATTATCTTGCTACCAAACTACTCGTTACTTATAATTTCAGTGCTTGCAGACATTACCTTGCTGAAAACCGCTTGTCATTTCCTTCTGCTCCTCGTTGGGTTCGACACTCTTACTTATCGAAAGGACTACGATTGATCCCCTATACTTGTGGGTCATCAATCTTGCGTAGATTTGCAAAGGTCTCTTCCAAGTCCTGAATGAGAGTTGATTTGTCCTTGGTTTTGACCACTATATCACCCATGTAGGCTTCAATATTCCTGTGCAACTGGGATTCAAAGCCAATCTGTACTACTGTCGCGAAAGTGGATCCATCGCTTTTTAATCCAAAGGGCATGTGTACAAAGTAGTACGTGCCGCATGGGGTTATAAACGCGGTCTTCTCTTCGTCTTCTTCAGACATGAAAATCTGGTGGTACCCGGAGTAGGCATCCAAGAAGGAAAGCAGGTCACATCCAGAGGTGGAATCCACAATCTGATCAATGCGCGGCAAGGGGAATGGGTCCTTCGGGCATGCTTTATTTAGATCTATGAAATCTATGCAAAGCCTCCATTTCCCATTCCCCTTGCGCACCACCACTGGATTTGCCAACCAAGTTGGATGCAACACTCCTCTAACCAAACTAGCAGCTTCGAGTTTCTTGATCTCCTCGGCAATAAACTGCTGCCGCTCGAAAGCTTTCTTTCAGACCTTCTGTTTGATGGGTCGGGCATGTGGGCAGATAGCAAGGTGGTGCTCGATTACCTCCCTGGTAACACCGGGGATGTCAGATGGTTGCCAAGCAAACACATCAACATTTGCCTGCAGGAAGGCAACGAGCGCGCTTTCCTATTTGTCATCAAGGGTGGAGCTGATAGTAAATGTACCATCAGCGCCAACCAACCCTGCCGGGACCTTCTTCATAGCAGGCGCAACAACCTTTGATCTCTTGCTGTTGGAACTCTCTGGCAAATCATCAACAGGCGCAGCGCAATCTGAAGATGCGTGCTTCCCGGGATTCTTTGCTGGCGTCCTTTCTAGCTTTCTTCCCTTTCTTGCTTTCCTTGGCGGGAGCGGTAGCTTCCGTGGCCTCTGCAGCGACTGCTTCCCGGTACATCTTATCCACGCATATGACTGTGTCCATCTTGTCTGATGGAACGGAAATGACGCCCATATGTCCTGGCATCTTCAGAGTGTTGTAGGCATAGTGGGATGCCGCCATGAATTTTGCCAAGGCAGGGCGGCCAAGGATTCCATTGTATGGCAGGGGGAGGTCGACCACATCAAACACGATCTTCTCGGTCCGGTAGTTTAGCTCCCCCCCGAACGTTACCGGCAATGTGATCTTCCCCTTAGGATGACTCCTGTCGGGGTTGATGCCTTGGAAAGTATCGGTAACCTTGAGCTCTTCATCTGCTATCTGGAGCTTGCTGATGACCTTGGGAGATATCAGATTCAACCCGGCCCCGCCGTCAACCAACATCTTTGTGACTTTGAGGTTGCGAATCATTGGTGAAACCAACAATGGCAAACATCCTACCGCAGTGGTGCGGTCAGGGTGATCCTCTTCATCAAAGATGATGGGCGTGCGGGACCACTTGAGCGGCTTCCGAGAATCTGCCGCCGGATCCACGACATTGACCTCACGTGCCCACTATTTGAGCTGGCGGTGAGATGAGTGCAAGGACGCACCTCCGTCAATGCACAGGGCATCAGTGGCCTTCTAGAATTCCTGCTCGCTGGTTTCCTCTTCATCTCCTTCATCACTCCCATCATCGCATCCCTTCTTCTCACGGCCTCTGGCCGGTTTCCCTTGATACCGAGGGGCCTTGCCGGGGCAACCTCCTTTGCTACCTCGGCCCTTCCCGCCAGCACCATCTTGGTCTCTCTCTTTGTCACGCTTCTCGTACATAGCTTTCTGCTTCTTGACGAGCTGCTCAACTTGACGACACTTTTGAAGATCGTATCCCTTAGTCCGATGGATCTTGCAGTACAGCCCGTCAGCCTTCCCAGCCTTCTCGGCAGTCGCAGCTTCCTGGCAGTCAGCGCACGCGGCAACTTCCTTGCCGAGAGCCTCAATCTTGACCTTCTTGCCGGTACTAGGAGTGCTTGCTCCCTCAACAGCCATCACTACTTTATCCTTGCGCTTCTTGTTGCGTTTCTTGTTATTCTTCTTCTGATTGGTGGCGTCGTCATCGTCCTCTGAGTCAACATCGACGCCATCTTCTTCACTGGGGAGTCGCCTCCCCTCTCTGTTCGGGCACACTTGTCCGCCAGAGTGTATAGCTCATTCACAGTCTTGGGTAACCGAACGTTCATTTTGGAACGTATCCTACGGTTGCGCACGTTGGAGTGGAACGCAGCTATAACAGCTTCTAGATGGATGTCTGGAATGTTCCTGTGCACCCGGATGAACCTCTGCATATACTTCCGCAAACTCTCTCCTTCCTTCTGTGGGAGGAGCTGCAAGTCGCTGGGCCGCCCTGGTTCTTGATGGCCGCCCGTGAAGGCGCCAATAAACTCATGGCACAGATCAGCCCAGGTCGAGATGGAGTTCTCTGGCAAGTGCATCAGCCATGACCTCACGTTTGGCTTGAGTGCCAAAGGGAAGTAGTTGGCGAACACCCTCCCGTCCCTTCCTTTGGTAGCTTGAACAGCGATGGTGTAGAAGCTCAAGAACTCTGCCGGGTTCAATCTTCCATCGTACTTTTCTGGTATCTCTGGTTTGAACGTACGGGTAGATGGCCAACGGACTTGCCGCAGTTCATGAGTGAAGGCGGTGCACCCAACCTCAAAAGGCAGGTACCTGCCCCCACTGGGCATGGGTTCATCGATGTCGGGGTCATTGCGCCTATCAGACTGGCGGCGGGTGTCGCGGCTTCGCTCGATGGTGAGACGCGTGTCTTCCCTCCGCCTGTCTTCCAGGACCCGTTGCTGGTCTCGACGTGTCTGAGGATCAGACGAAGCCATTGATACATCGTCAGGTTCTTGGTCGCGTGGCCCTGGTTGCGGCCCCTGCGCTGGCTGTCATGGAGGGGACTGCACCATCGGAATGGCTCCCTCGGTGTGGCTAGCGGCTTGGGACGTTGCCGCCGTTGGTGGAGGCCGTGGCGGACCTGCCTGCTGTGATCCTCCCGCCTCAGCAAAACCAATCAAGCTCTGGATAGTGGCCCTCCACTCATCCATTTGATTGGCTGCTGGCGGAAATCTCAACAAGAGTTGGGCCCGCGCCATGGCCTCCGAAGCTGTGCTTGGCATGGACGACGACGTGGATCGCGACGTCGCCTGACTTCTGATGGTGCCCGTAGTGGCGGTGCCATGTTCTCGCCACCGCGAGCCAGTCGCTAGGGCGGCGTGACGATGAGGTGGATGTGCTTGGGGGTTGACGACCCCATTTGGCACATCGTCTCAGCTAGCTTGCCCTGGGGGTGACACGGGCCCTGTAGCCGCACCTGCGGCAGGGGCAGCTAAGTGATTACGATCCGCATCATGGCGAGCGCCACCACTGTGGCTGTGTCCCTCGGTGAGGTGGGGAGGCGGAGATGGAGCGTTCTCCCCACCCGCACTATGCGGAGCATGGCCGCCGGGTTGTTGTTGGTGTCGCCCTCCTCCGGTGCCTCCTGCTCCTGCTTCGGCCGCAAGGGGAACGGTGATGGCGCCGCCTGTGCCAGGCACGTTCCCTGCGGCGTCAGCGTTCCCATGTTCCCCCACAGCCCCCACGGCATTAGTGTCCGCATGCGAGGGAGCCTTCGAGGTAGACGGGTGAGCTGAAGCACCAGATTTCTTTTTGGGCGCCATGGATGATGAAGCCGTTGATGAAGAAAACGATGATGAAGACGGCGCGCTACTTACACTCTCGGGTTCACGCAAGCGCTTCCCCCTACCTGGCACGCCAAAGATGTCATGGTATCACACGGCCACCTATGGGGCCATCGGCCCCTTGTAGTTCAGCAAGGGGGAAGAGCGCATTGCACAAAGAGCGGAAAGCACAGAGCAGCACGGTAATGATGACATGGGCAGTTTTACCCAGGTTCGAGCCGCCGCAAGGCATAAAACCCTACTCCTGCTTTGGTGGATTGATGGAAGGACCGTGGTGGAGACGCAGCGCCCTAGCCTGGCAAGGTCGCCTCGGGGCGAGAGCAGCTACGCGCGTACGAGCATACAAGGGTCCGAATCCTTTCTAAGGTTGCCACGGCCCTCCTTTTATAGGTCAAGGGGTCACCACAATGGCAAAACAGTCATTATGCACTAATTAGATAGCCACAGTGCTATCATACCTAACTCTGTGGACAGGGCAGGGCGCATTAAATGCACCACTTAGGGTCACATCGTGGCGTAGCCCGGCAAGCCTTGTCGTGCCATTCAGCCACCTTTTCGCCTGCCCACTCGACACGTCGCCTGGATGGGTGTCATTTAGGGATAATCTTCCTCAGAAATGGCCTGCTACATACCAAGTAATTGCCACTTATTCACTTGGTGTCTCGACACCGCACCGATGGGTGACTTGCGTTGCTGTGAGGTGGAGCGGTGGAGCTTTGGCGGGGTAATCCGCCCTTGGTGTCCCCGGCAAGCCTACCGGGGAAGTCTTGAGGCTTGTTTTGGGGTAACCTCGACCCCGCCAGGCTCTGTAAGCAATGACATGTAGTTGTAGAAAGTGGAAATTACTGGACAGCCTTGCATACATGCTCTCTATTTCATTACTTCAATGAGAGGTCCAGTAAGTGAGATAGATCAGTATGTGCATGAATTTTACTTAGTTAAAATATTCAACCTCACTTATGCTAAAAATTTGCCTGCAATGGAGGGAAAACAACAGTGGGAAATTGTTGACCCTGGGTTTAAACTCTGTGCACCTGTGCATCACAGACCTCCTGGCAGAACAAGGAAGACTAGGATAAGGGCACAGTCTGAAGGAAAAGGTCTAGGAGGTAGGAGAAAGAAGTGCTCTCGTTATGGAACACTAGGACACCGTGGGACCCACTACAAAGAGTCCATTGATCCTGCTTTTGGAGAAGATGAGCATTGGGGTGCTGATAATGCTAGAACAAAAGCTCCAGAATCTGCTCAAGCAACTGCCCAAAATGAAGCTCTAGAAGAAGCTGCCCAAATTGAAGCTCCAGAAGAAGGAACAGAAGCTCCCAGCTCTCCTCCAACTGCTACTACCTCTAAGGCTGTTGATAGTGATCTTGCTTGGTATGCAATATATTGTACTACATGTAAATGCATTAATTCTGTAGCTATAATTTTGCTAACTAATCTTGATTGTGTTCATGTTTCTGAGCCCAAGGAAGAATTTCAAAAGGCCAGCTACAAGAGGTACAAAGTGGGGTTCACTACAGAAGTAGGCGAAAGGCGGCATGCAACCAACTTTGAGCACAAGGAGCAAGGCTACTAATCTTGCAGCCAACACTAGGAGCAAGATGGGCAAACTGAATTGATCATGTTGTGGAAACTATTCTGTTTTATGTTAGTTGTTGTGAAACAAATGTTGGTTTGTAATGCTGGAGTGTGAACTGTTGTCTTAATTTTGTCAAACTATTGTTTAATGGTTGGTGTGCTAGATAAGACCAGCTTGTTTTGTAATGAATTGCCCTGAACTACCCCTACTCCAGTTTCATGTGCTGCAAAATGTCCCCATGTTGTTAAAACTGCATGAATTTGGTCCCTGAACTACTGATTTGTGCTCATATTTTACCCCTAGCTATCTTCTGATTGCTCACTTTTGCCCCTAAATATCTTGTAGGTGCTCAAAATTGCACCTTTTGCTGTCATTATGTGCTGAACACTGCACCACACATGTTTTGTTACTACCAAGCAACATTGCTGGCAATGTGGACACAAATTCTGCAATACCAAATTAAAGCATTGGTGACAATTTTAACACAAATTTTGCATTACCAAGAGAAAGTAGCTCCAACAGTGCACAAATTGCAGAATTACATCTGCTCAAGTTCACATCATTACATCTAGTTCACACTAGTAGAAACATAGCACACAAACTGCCACTTAATTGGCTTGCTTAGACCAAATAGAAACTAAACTAGCCACAATGCTGATGCCAAGAAGAATGAGAAAACCCATAGTTTCCATCAGTTCATTCCTTTTCTTCCACTTCAACTGCATTTTCTTGTTTTCATTGTTCAGATCCATAACCTTCCTCTCCAGCCTACTAGCTTTGATCCAACTACGTTCAAGGCCACCATGGAGCTCCTCAAAAGCTTGCCCCACTAGCTCAGTGGGAGGGGGGTCAATCCAAAGAACCCATTCACACTCATCAGGAAGGTGTGAAATCAGAGTTCACATAATTAGGTCAAATTCATAACTTTGCAACAAATCGACAAAAACAGAGGACCAAATGATGCTTTGAGGTCAATTACATCGAGTGGACAACCCAAAAACCTTCTTCCAGTGCTTGCTCCACCCCAAGAAACACGGCGAGTAGGAATTGGCCCGTGCCCCGGGCAACGGTGCTTCGAGCGCTCCTCAAGGCTGTAGAAAGTTGGATTGGGAATGAAAAACTCAGATTGGAACTGCACAATCCCGCAGCCATCCACCTACGAGACAAAAGGGCGCATAATACGGCCCTTCCCGCAATACCCTAGATGAGAAATTCCCGAATCCAATGTCAACCCAAAATCCAAATTGAGTTAGCTCACCGTCTGCAGAGGAGCTTACAGACGACATTGCGGACATACACATGGACGGGCCCCAGTCGTGCCTCCCTCCCAGAGCTCCAAATCACCGGTGCTCAGCCGCCTTCCTGTCAACTATCACCGTCGGGAGGTTGAAGAAGACGAGTGAGAGAGATAATTGTTTGGCCAGGTCCCACTTGTAAGCAGGGGCATACTTGTCTAGAAAAAGTCCCGAAGACAGTCAAACTCCTTTGACTGGAAAGAAATGGTGCGAAGGGGTATTTCCATAACGCCATC
This sequence comes from Thinopyrum elongatum, assembly GCA_011799875.1. NCBI lineage: Eukaryota > Viridiplantae > Streptophyta > Magnoliopsida > Poales > Poaceae > Thinopyrum > Thinopyrum elongatum. Next base: position 385,466,511 of record CM022300.1, read on the forward strand.
TAATGGAAGAGGGGTATAGTTGAGCACTATTTTTATTTACGGGTAAAGATGAGCTCGGGACAAAGTTAGGGGGAAAATGGAATTGGCCCTTATTCTATTTATATGAGTAATATCTTTTATGGTCATGCACCCCTTGTGAATGGTTTATTCTTGTTGAATCTCGATCGCAGTGATACACATATTCATAATATTGATGCCAAAAGATGCAAAGTTAATAATGATGGTACCACATATTTGTGGCACTGCCGCTTAGGTCATATTGGTGTAAAGCGCATGAAGAAACTCCATGCTGATGGACTTTTGGAATCTCTTGATTATGAATCATTTGAGACATGTGAACCATGCCTCATGGGCAAGATGACTAAAACTCCATTCTCCGGAACAATGGAGCGAGCTAGTGACTTATTGGAAATAATACATACTGATGTATGCGGTCCGATGAGTGTTGAAGCACGCGGTGGATATCATTATTTTCTTACCTTCACAGATGATTTGATTAGATATGGGTATATTTACTTAATGAAACACAAGTCTGAAACATTTGAAAAGTTCAAGGAATTTCAGAGTGAAGTGGAAAATCATCGTAACAAGAAAATAAAGTTTCTACGATCTGATTGTGGAGGTGAATATTTGAGTTACGAGTTTGCTATGCATTTAAGACAATGTGGAATTGTCTCACAGCTCATGCCACCTGGAACACCACAACGTAATGGTGTGTCCAAACATCGTAATCGTACTCTATTAGATATGGTGTGTTCTATGATGTCTCTTACCGATTTGTCACTTTCATTTTGGGGTTATGCATTAGAGACAGCCGCATTCACTTTAAATAGGGCTCCGTCTAAATCCATTGAGACGACACCATATGAGTTGTGGTTTGGCAAGAAACCTAAGTTGTCGTTTCTTAAAGTTTGGGGACGTGATGCTTATGTCAAGAGGCTTCAGCCTGATAAGCTCGAACCCAAAGCGGAGAAGTGCGTATTCATAGGATACCCTAAAGAGACCATTGGGTATACCTTCTACCATAGATCCGAGGGCAAGATCTTTGTTGCCAAGAACGGGTCCTTTCTAGAGAAGGAGTTTCTCTCGAAAGAAGTGAGTGGGAGGAAAGTAGAACTTGATGAGGTAATCGTACCTTCTCTCGAATTGGAAAGTAGCACATCACAGAAAGCAGTTCCCGTGATGCCTACACCAACTAAAGAGGAAGCTAATGATGATGATCATGAAACTTCGGATCAAGTTACTACTAGAATTCGTAGGTCGACCAGGGTACGTTCCGCACCAGAGTGGTACAGTAATCCAGTCCTGGAAGTCATGTTCTTGGACAACGGCGAACCTACGAACTATGAAGGAGCTATGATGAGCCCGGATTCCAGCAAATGGCTTGAGGCCATGAAGTCCGAGATAGGATCCATGTATGAGAACAAATTATGGACTTTGGTGGACTTGCCCGATGATCGGCAATCCATTGAGAATAAATGGATCTTTAAGAAGAAGACAGACGCTGATGGTAATGTCACCGTCTATAAAGCTTAACTTGTCACAAAAGGTTTCCGACAAGTTAAAGGGGTTGACTACGATGAGACTTTCTCACCCGTAGCGATGCTTAAGTCTGTTAGAATTATGTTAGCTATTGCCGCATTTTATGATTATGAGATCTGGCAAATGGACGTCAAAACGCCATTCCTTAACGGGTTTCGTAAGGAAGAGTTGTATATGATGCAACCAAAAGGTTCCATCCTAAGGATGCTAACAAAGTATGCAAGCTCCAGCGATCCATCTATGGACTGGTGCAAGCATCTCGGAGTTGGAATATTCGCTCTGATGAAGTGATCAAAGCTTTTGGTTTTATACAAACTTACGGAGAAGCTTGTATTTACAAGAAAGTGAGTGGGAGCTCTGTAGCATTTCTTATATTATATGTGGATGACAAATTGTTGATTGGAAATGATATAGAATTTCTAAAAAGCACAAAAGGATATTTGAATAAAAGTTTTTCAATGAAAGACCTCGGTGAAGCTGCTTACATATTGGGCATCAAAATCTATAGAGATAGATCAAGACACCTAATAGGACTTTCACAAAGTACATACCTTGACAAAGTTTTGAAGAAGTTCAAAATGGATCAGTCAAAGAAAGGGTTCTTGCCTGTATTGCAAGGTGTGAAGTTGAGTAAGACTCAAAACCCGACCATGGCAGAAGAAAGAGAAAGGATGAAAGTCATTCCCTATGCCTCAGCAATAGGCTCCATAATGTATGCCATGTTGTGTACCAGACCTAATGTGTGCCTTGCCATAAGTCTGGCAGGGAGGTACCAAAGTGATCCAGGAGTAGATCACTAGACAGCAGTCAAGAATATTCTGAAGTACCTGAAAAGGACTAAGGACATGTTTCTTGTTTATGGAGGTGACGAAGAGCCCGTCGTAAAGGGTTACGTCGATGCTAATTTCGACATAGATCCGGATGACTCTAAGTCTCAAACCGGATACATATTTATATTAAATGGTGGAGCAGTCAATTGGTGCAGTACCAAGCAGAGCATCGTGGCGGGATCTACATGTGAAGCTGAGTATATAGCTGCTTCGGAAGCAGCGCAAGGAGTCTGGATGAAGGAGTTCATATCCGATCTGGGTGTAATACCTAGTGCATCAAATCCAATGACTATCTTTTATGACAACACTGGAGCTATTGCCATTGCGAAGGAGCCCAGGTTTCACAAGAGAACCAAGCACATCAAGCGCCGCTTCAACTCCATTCGTAATTATGTTAAGGATGGAGACATAGAACTTTGCAAAGTACATACGGATCTGAATGTGGCAGACCCGTTGACTAAACCTCTTCCGCGGGTAAAACATGATCAGCACCAAGACTCCATGGGTGTTAGATTCATAACTATGTAAACTAGATTAGTGACTCTAGTGCAAGTGGGAGACTGTTGGAAATATGCCCTGGAGGCAATAATAAATTGGTTGTTATCATATTTCCTTGTTCATGATAAATGTTTATTATTCATGCTAGAATTGTATTGACCGGAAACTTAAATACATGTGTGAATACATAGACAACACAGTGTCCCTAGTGAGCCTCTACTAGACTAGCTCGTTGATCAAAGATGGTTAAAGTTTCCTAACCATAGACATGAGTTGTCATTTGACAATGGGATCATATCATTAGGAGATTGATGTGATGGACAAGACCCAACAGTAAGCTTAGCAACAGATCGTTTAGTTTATTTTGCAATAGCTTTCTTCATTTCAAGTATCTGTTCCTTAAACCATGAGATCGTGTAACTCCCTAACACCGGAGGAATACTTAGTGTGTATCCAAACATCACTTCGTAACTAGGTGATCATAAAGGTGCTCTACAGGTATCTCCGAAGGTATCTGTTGGGTTGGCATGGATCAAGACTGGGATTTGTCACTCCGTATGACGGAGAGATATCTCTGGGCCCTCTCGGTAATACAACATCTTAAAGAGCTTGCAAGCAATGTCACTAATGAGTTAGCACGAGATCTTGTATTACGGAACGACTAAGGAGACTTGCCGGTAATGAGATTGAACTAGGTATGGAGATACCGACGATCGAATCTCGGGTAAGTAACATATCGCCGGACAAAGGGAATTGCATACGGGATTAACCAAATCCTTGACATCATGGTTCAACCGATAAAAGAACTTCTTGGAATATGTAGGAATCAATATGGGCATCTAGGTCCCGCTATTGGTTATTGACCTGAGAGGTGTCCCGGTCATGACGACATGATTCCCGAACCCGCAGGGTCGCACGCTTAATGTTCGTTGACGCTAGAGTAGTATTGGGATATTTGATGATTGGTAACTGAATGTTGTTCAGAGTCCCGAATGAGATCCCGAACATCACGAGGAGTCTCGGAATAGTCGAGTGGTAAAGATTTATATATGGGAAGTCATATTTTGGGTTCCGGAAAAAGATGTAGTTTTTTCGGTATTGTACTGTGAAGCTTCTAGAAGGTTCCGGAGGATTCCGGAGGGGTCCGGAAGTCCACAAGTGGGTCCACCATGACCCAAGGGCTGGCATGGGCTGAGGGGAGGCACTCTGGCCTTATTGGGCTAGGCGCACTGATACGCCCATTTTGCATCATGCTTTTATGTTGATATTTATTGCATTATGGGCTGTTATTTCACATTATGGTACAATACTTATGCCTTTTCTCTCTTATTTTACAAGATTTACATGAAGAGGGAGAATGCCGGTAGCTGGAATTCTGGACCGGAAAGGAGCAAATCTGAGATACCTATTCTGCACAACTCCAAATGTCCTAAAACTTTACGGAGAATTATTTTGGAATATATAAAAATATTGGGTGAAGAAACAAAGAAGGGGACCCACCAGGTGGCCACAAGCCTGGGGGGCGCGCCCTACCCCCCAGGGCATGCCCCTTGAGCTTGTGGGCCCCCTGGTAAGCCCCTGGTGCCCATCTTTTGCTATATGGAGGGTTTTGACCTAGAAAAAAACAAAAGGAAGCTTTCGGGACGAAGCGGCGCCGTCTCGAGGTGGAAACTGGGCAAAAGCAATCTAGGGCTCCAGCAGAGCGATTCTGCCAGGGAAACTTCCCTCCTGGAGGGGGAAATCGAAGCCATCATCATCACCAATGATCCTCTCATCGAGGGAGGGTCAATCTTCATCAACATCTTCACCAGCACCATCTTCCGTCAAACCCTAGCTCATCACTTGTATTCAATCTTTGTCTCAAAACCTCAGATTGGTACCTGTTGGTTGCTAGTAGTGTTGATTACTCTTCGTAGTTGATGCTAGTTGGTTTATTTGCTGGAAGATCATATGTTCATATCCTTAATGATATTTATTACCCCTCTGATCTTGAACATGACACTACAAAAAAAAGACACATCCGTGACATTTTGGGCTGAACGAATTTTTTTCCTGTCATGCTTATGACACTTCTATGACGATAATTCTGACAAAAGCACGTATCATCATAGATGTGGTGGGCTCCTACTTCTATGACAAAAAATCATGACAGAAAATGGGCTTTTCGTCCTGGGCGGGCCGGGGACGCACCTGCATGACATTCTTTGGGCCGTCCATGACGGAAAAAATCATGGTAGAAGCGAGGGCGAGGAAAATTTTGGGGAGTTCCCGGTTACGGTGGGTGGTCGGGGCCGAGCGATGCACGGAGGTTTGTGCGTTTCTCTCATAGACGTACGCGCGTGTGTGCGAGGCGTTGGGCCCTAACTGAACCCGAGCGAGGCGTTGGGCTCTAACTGAACTCGAGCGAGGTGTTGGGCTCTAACTGAACCCGAGCGATTGCACTAGCTACGTTACTGAACCCTGATCGATCCCTTGGTTGTTAACTGAACCCGAGTGATTCCTTTGCTACTGCTGCTAACTGAAGCCGATCGAAGTTGCCTCTTGATGAACAGTCCCCGGTGGGGGTTGGATGAACAGTTCCCGGTGGGGGTTGGATGAACAGGATCCCGTGGTAATAGAGGCCGTTGCCGCTGGATGAATAGGACCCCGATCGAGGAGGTGGGGGTGGATGAACAGTAGCCGGTGGAGGGCTGGTTGAATAGGACGTCGTGGAGGGCTGGTTGAACAGGACCCCGTGTGGAGGGCTTGTTGAACTGTAGCTGGTGGAGGCTGGATGAACAGGACCCCCGTCGTGAACAGTAGTTGGTGGAGGCTAGAGGAAGTCGACGGTGGATGAACAGTAGCCCGTGGAGGCTGGAGTGAGGCAGTAGACGGTGGATGAACAGTAGCCCGTGGAGTCCCGTTTTGCGGTACCCCACACCCCTCCCGATGAACAGGACCCCCATTTCGACCATAGGCGCTCCAACACAAGTCTGTTTCCTCCATTTTGCGGTACGCCACACCCCTCCCGATCAACAGCACCTCGTTTCGACCGTAGGCACTTGAACACAAGTCTGTTTCCTCTGTTGTGCATTACGCCAGACCCTTCCCGAAGAACAGGACCCCATTTCGACAGTACGCGGTTGAACAGAAGGCCGTTTTCCTCCATTTTGCAGCATGCCAGACCCCGTTCTGGTTGTTCTGTCCAAGCCAGTTGGCTCCCATTGAACACGACCCATTCTAACCCAGTGGCTTCGCTCCCGATGAACAGGACGCATTTCGACCCAGTCACTTGGCTCCCGGTGAACACGACGTTGTTTCCTCCGTTCCGACCCAGTCGGTTAGCTACCGATGAACAGGACAACATGGCTGCCGTCCGTTGCCTCTCCATGTACACGAGCCCTGGCCGTCCGTATGCGCGAGTATGCGTTTCGAGACCTCGCTCATATGTACGTACGTGGCCGTATTTTTTGGTGTGTGGCTGTATGTACATGTACACGGTTTAGACGGGACAGCCTAAACTGCTACGTGAGGGGCTCTACTATGACATGTCCCGCTACTTACTCGGCCATGATTCATCGCTGCAGAGCGACCGATCGACCAGAATGTACGTACATGTTCGTGACAAGACAGACAACGCTACGTATGCTTCGACCGGGTGGGTCCCAGCTGTCAGGGAGGATAAGGACGCACTTCCTTGCGTGCGAAGATATAGCTGCTGGGTCCCAACTGTCAGGGGGAGGAATGATTTTTTTCCCGTAATAAGGACGCACTTCCTTGCGTGCGAAGATGTAGCTGGTGGGTCCCAGCTATCAGGGAGAGAAAACATTATTTTTCAGGGTAAAAAGGATGCAGTTGCATGCATGGGTCCATGGGCGTGGTGCGTTCCCACTGTCAGCCTCTCACGTACAGTCATCTTCCGATAACTCTCATTTGTTGACCACGTTGACCACACCGTGCCGAGCGCACCAAGGCCGGTGGGCGACGGCAAGGCCCCAGACTGGAATGACCCAGAGATGGGGAAGACGTGGCAGTGGAGTCGCAGATGGAGAGGAGTGGGAAACTTGACTGGTTCGGGTGAGCGGCAGCACTACCGCCCACGGGAGACAAGAGCAAAAACAGAGGTTGAAGAAGCACCATGGCTGTTGGATTAACATCCAACGGTCCAGCTGCTAGAATCATTTGTTGATTAAGTTGACAAAGCCCTGCGTATGCGTCAGCTTGGTAGGCCCACAAGTCAGCCACCAAATCTGCCGGGTCCCAGCTGTCATCGGGAGGAATAGTTTTTTTCGCATAACAAGGAGGCACTTCCTTCCGTGCGAAGATACAGCCGGTGGGTCCCAGCTGTCAGGGGGAGGAAACATTTTTTTCCAGCTTAATAAGGAGGACCTCGTGGGTCCCAGCTGTCAGGCTCTCCACGTACAGTCCTCTTCCAATGACTCTCCTTTGTTGACCACGCCGCACCAAGCGTAGCAAGGCGGTGGACGATGGCGAGGCCCCGGACGGGAACGACCCGGATATGGGAAGACGCGGTAGTGGAGTCGCAGATTGAGAAGAGTACAAGGGTTATAACTGGTTCTGGTGCAGCGTGTGGCTGCAGTCGATGGAGAATAACAGGAGGTGTGGAGGGGTGGAGGGATAGCCTGGCCGGCGGTGGGGTAGCGTTTCACAGCGATGCGTGCTAAGCAGAGCCGCTAGCTGCCGAAGGCCGGAGCAGGCGGTCCCAGTGATGCTGGAGGAAGAAGACGAGAGATTGAAGGTGCATGCCGGCCATTGAATATAAATCCAATGGCTGTGGATGTCAGAATCATTTGTTGACTAAGTTGACAACGCCTTGCGTAGGCTTCGACCTATTGGCCCACATGTCAGCCTGCAAAAATGTGGCATATATTTAACCCATGTTTTCTAGAATTTACAGTCCATTTGCTGGGCTGGATGAACAAATAATTTCGCGTCAATGCGGCCCATTTAATATTTTCTAAGAAATCCTAGCCCATTTGCACTTTCTTGAAATACACGAATTAGCTGGGCTTGTTCTATATTTAATGTAAGGTCAGAAGGAGCAATTAATATCAAAAAATAAACCGGAGCTACACATTTTATTATATATAAATTTAACAAATTAGCGAGTTATTGCTCAAAAGAAAAATGAGCGCGTTATTATTACATTGGTCCTTAAAATCTTTGCAAACTTTTGTACGCAATCACCTGGATTTTCCTTGCGTGTGAGTCAAAAACAAGTAGGATTTTCCTTGCCAACTTCTGTTAAACATTTACTTTTATAAGTTAATAAGACGTGGGATGTTTTTATAATGTATATATAAGTCTCTATTAAATATACGATAATAGTAATAATATAAATATATATAATGTGGTTAGAAGGGAAAACATAAATTGGACACTGCATTATTATTCTTATATATAGATAAATAGAACAGAGATCTGCGTTTTATTAAAAAAATTACATTGGGCTGCTGATGTTTAAGAAAAAGTAAAACCTACGCTGGGAGGCCCATAGGCCGGTACGTACATGATGGACCTCAAAAAATAAGTTGAAACCACTGTCTCGGTATGTCGTGGGCTACGCATGTTAAAAAACAAAACCTAAGCCTTGCTGATACTTGTTCGCCCTCTGAAAAAAATGATACCAGCTAGATACCCGATACCCCTTTCCCGCAACGAAAAAAATCCCCGATACCCCTGAAAAAAAAAGCTCCCCGATGACAGTCATCATTGGAAATTTATTTCGTTTATTGACTAGGTTGACAAACCCGTGGGCCCTAACGTCAGTATACAATTAGGAGGAAGCTTTTTTCCAATGAGGCACCTGCTTGCGTACGGCTTGGACCTGGTGGGCCCCCACTGTTAGCCTCTCGGCATACAGTCCTCTCCAGATTCCTCTCATTTGTTGAGCATGTTGACAACGGCATACGACAGTGCCACGGCGAGCACACACGGACGGGAAAGAATCGGAGCCGGGGAAGACGCCTTCATTCTTTCGAACATACCGCACTTGCCCGGTGGCTGTAGCCCTCTCACCCAAAAGCTGTACTGCTCGGGTTCGAGTCCAACTGGTGCAGTTGAAAAATATCTAACACATGCCAAAATTTCATCCCTGGTTTACCCAGTTTTTTGCACACTCAACATTGTCTTGCCATTTTGAAAATAGCATATCTTTTTGACTTTGCATCATATGAAGATGTGCTATACATGAATGTTGATCAGCATGATGTTAACTTGTTGTTAGTTCCATTTTTTACCATGAATAAAATTTCCAACATTCTGTTATCCATGTTTGAAAAGTGCGTGTTGATTTAAATGCTCTGCCTCTGAAACGTGCAGTTTCTTATCTAAAAATCACTTGGACAAGCGGCCATCGCCGGTGTTGGATTCGATGCCGCGCTTCTTCAATCCCCCGGCAGCGCGAGGGGGAAACAAATTTCTGTCCCGTGCTGCCGGTTGGGGAATGGAGCGAACTGGATTAAAGAGGGGGCCGGTGGCGCGACTGAAGAAGAACATCAGACGTGATTTTTTTCAGTGGATGGCTCTCGATGGCGTTTTTATACTTGCCTCTACACCATACAACTTGTATTTTTAGCCTCCCGGTCCATGGTGGACCAGCAGCCCATTTGCTGGGTGGGCCAACCTACAGAAAGCAGCACTTGATTTTTCATCAAGGCCCAAAAACAACGCAGTACTATGTTTGTTTTGAGGCCGAAAACATTACGGCAGGGGTTGAGCGGGGGAGGGGGAAGACAGAGCAAAAAGATAAAAAAAAAGAGCTGATGCGCCATTGCTACCCTAACAAGCAGGTGCAATTCTTCTCGGGAAGAAGGTGTGCCGTTGACACTCACATGTCACAATCCCACAGTAGACATTCTAACAAGTTCACACACAAGTACAACAGAAAAGGTAAACATTCGTATCAAACTCAGGTTCACAGGACACGTTCATATTCATAGCCAACATTCACAATCAACAACTCAAAAGATTCATATATACACAAGTTCAGCATGTCTATGCATCCAAATGATTGATAGATCACAAGACAATATTCATAGATAATTCACAAAAAGATTCAGATATACACATGTTCAGCATGTTTATGCATCCAAATGATTGAGATCACAGCCAATATCATCCATGGACAAACTTTAATTACCTAGGGTACAGACTAGTAAATGGTGTTCACTCGGTGGTACTTCTTGCTAAAATTAATGCTTGTACGAGTAAACTTTCGAGTACATAAGAGGCAACACAAACAATCTGAACTTTGCTTGTAGGTTTATCCTCGAGATAGTGGCCTCGATGCCGAGGGAGGTTTGAGCAACTTGGCCACTACTTTCATCCAACTAGTTTACTGGCTCATCTTGGGCCTGTAGCTCGCCAAAATTCTACATTGCAGACAAGAAAGGAGGCGGTCGATAAAATGAACAACACAAATTTTTTGTGCAGTTCAACTGAAATGGAGCATCCCTGGCGTGCAGACTAATTAAGTGCTAGATGAATATACGCGTCAACCAACTTGTCTGGAATCTTTATACTCCATGCCATACAGTTCGCTACCATATGTGCCGATAACCAAAAGGCACAAGTTGGGACCAAAGACTGGACTACGTTTTTCTGGGCTATGCGCCAAGCAATATTGTTGGCGTTCACTCTGGCACTTCTTCTTGTCAACATCGATGCTTGTCTGAGTGAACTTTGGAGTACATAGCAGCAGCATAAGTATCTGTCCATTTGATCTTTTTGTGCAGTTCCACTGAAATCGCCCAATGTAATGATTTGCCTGCGAGTTCAGGCTCCAAGTTACTCCTTTATGAAATCGGCAAACAGTAGCACAATACCAAATTACCAATACATATGACAAGCACAATAATCAGGATAAAGACCGGTACCAACCTGTGTGAGGTAGCATATCAAATACTATTTCCTTTGACTGGAAGCCGAGATAAGCGACTGACAGGAAAGGAAGGATGCAGTCGAGGGAATGAAGCACCCAAAGTTTTTGTGCAGTTCCACCAAAATCGAGCATCCCTGTTGGCACATATATTGAGAGAGCAAGATTACTGTAATAGTGGGACTAGTTGATGAAACATACACTAACAAATAGAAGCACCCTCATTATATTAATGGGTAAAGTTAGCAACATAGTAGTCTTGCTTAAAGAGAGGTATTAGTTTATTTAATCTGTGCCAATTAGCTCAACACTCAAAGCATTGCCATGTATCATAGGTTGCAAAACTTTAACGTGCAAAGATAAAGGAGTTTCTCATGACAGTAGCAACACAGTAGCACGATACAAATAGAGATGACAGCAAACTAATATGGATGAAGGCCTTAGGCTGGTACCAACCTGAGTAAAAAAACTTATTCAAGTAGTCCCAGAAGAGACGATAAAGCACTCACTGGAATCATTCAATAGTAAATATTTTTTGTGCACTTCAAATGTATGGTTGACATCACTCTTGTTTACCAGTGGTGAGATTATATCAAAAGATTATCAAGAACTTCCAGCAGAGTTAAAGCACTGGCTGGGATATAGTTCATTGTATTCTCTTATGCAGTTCCACTAAAATGTACGATTGGCACAACATGATCCCTGTTTGCACAAGTAGGAACAAGGTGGAACCTTCATTAGCTTAGTGAGAAAGGATAGAAATACATTAGCATATTACTTTAACAGTAGCATCAAATTCATGATGGACAATACGCAAAACATTGCCTCATTGAACCAGTGGCAATAAATTGACATGCAAAACAATAGCATTATTATGTTATGACACTACCAAGATTCCCTCCCTGCTCCACCACATGATTTACCTCCACAGACACACATACACACGTACATGATTCAGTATAGGGTGCTACTAAAGATTTGTTTAACTCCGACAGGAAAATTAGGCAGCAATAAATTAGTGCTACTTAAGTACTCCTAATTAATTAAGTGACCTTACAGGAGAGATAACAGAAGTGGAAGGGCTCCTGGAGGATTGTCTCACATGTAAGGGAGATGTTGCCGGAGCCCTTGAATGGCCTCGACTGAGGCCTCGGCTTCAGCAAGATCACGTTGGCACTGTTGATCGTGTAGAGCTAAGTCACACATGCATCCAGAATCCAGTTAATTAGTATGATGTGTCGTCAAGCCAAGAACTACTCTGCTGCATTTCTCTATCTATCTCTACTCTTATAAAATCAGAGTTGGTGATGATGGTGTGCCTGCCATCCTGCAATATAGGTCGTCCGATTTATATCTGATGGATAGGAAGGAAACTATGGCAATTTTGAAAAAAGATACCCACAACCCACTCCACGTTTGCAAATAAGGCCTTCCCTCATTCATCCTTTTCACTCACAAGATAAACTACTCATACAAATGCATCTTGATGTTACATGCAACGCACGGGCATCTTGCTAGTCTTCCAAGTAAAGTAAGACTAGTAGCAACACAACAATACAATACCACTAGCAAGATCTCAGGATAACATAGGACGGTACCATCATGTGATCTTCTTCATTTCCTCCTTCTTCTTCTTCTTCTTCGTCTTCGTCTTCATGCTCTGTTTCTCTTTCTCCTCACCAGTTGGTGAAACCAAGTACATGATTGGGCTTCTATTTCAGAATTGGTTTTGTCAGTGAGGGAGTACAAGTGTACTAGTAAACAATAGCATTATTTTCTCATGGCAGTCGCAAAATAGAGGTGAACACATGCATTAAATATCATTCTTACCTAAAGGAAGGTTATGGTGCCAATATGGAGGATGAAGATTGGAACACAGATCTCCCTTTGTGCAGTTCCACCAAAATGAACCAACGGTTCCATTCTGACATTCCAGTTAAACAGCACAAAAGTCACTTCTTTTAAGAAGTGTTTTGTGCAGTGCACCAAAAGGTCGCAATAGCAACGAGGTGAAATGGATATACCTGTTTGCACAAAAATCTATAGAGGAAATAGTCAGAGTCTCAAACAATTACTGGCAAAAACAATTGGTTAAACTTGTCATGGCTTATAACAGTGGCATGGCTTCATTTTACCAGGGGCATTAGCTTAAGAACAGCTAAATATTTGCTATAAGGGCATGGGACAGTGGGTGCACCAGCAGTCCTTCACCATGTACCTAAATCAGGGCATAAAGTGGTGATTCAGAGTTTGTTGCCCCGAGAAACAAACATCCAAGAAACATATCTGGGTTGGTCCCATTTTTGTTCACTCTAGCCACCTATTCCTATGTGTGGATTGCAAATCTAGTCCTGGTCATACCACTGTGTACAGTGTTTCCCCTATATTTCCCTTTTCGACCAAGAGACCGGTTGGATGACCAGTCTGTACTACTTTCACCCCCTTTCTTTCCTGTTTGTACCAAGTCCGATGTACATACTAAATTTTCCCCCTTTATTTCTTGTTTGAACCAAGTACAAGATTCGACTCCATGAAGTAGCTTTACCTCTAACAATAGAAAAAAAGGTGACGTTGGACCATCCGATTGAGCCTAGCTACGAGGGGGCTGAGAGGTAGAAAATGATGCACATGCAGCGACGTAGCGAGCTGGGGAAGTAGAGCTTGGCCGGTTTCTAAGGAAGATATACCTGAAGGTCGTCGGGGTGTGGATAGGTGGGCAGCGGGAGGCCGGATCCGCCCACACTAGGACAGCGATGAAGGGATCGGAGGACCTCCCATGCCGGTGCTCGGCCAGAGATAACGGTGCGGCCGGCAGTGGGTCTCCCTCCTCGCTGTCGACGACAGCCTAAACGCTGCCCCTCCTCCCCTTCACCGGCGGAGGGGGATTAGTCCGGATCTGTAACCAGCGGTGAGGATAGAAAGACAGTGTTACCACCGCTATCTTGTTTAGATCTGGAGAGGATGAGAGTGTGTGAATAGAGCAACCCTAGCAAGCAAGCGCGGAGGCTCCTGCCTATATATATACGTATAGTGGGGTAGTTTTCTTTTTTCACTCCTTCAAAACAATCGTTTAAAATTGTGTACGTGCCAGGTTGCCTTTTTTTTGAGTTGTTGATTGTTTTTTGATATAGCTACCCGCTTACTCCAAGTGGTGTTACGGTGTGCCAGGTCGCACTTTGTATTGTTCAAGTCTGGTACTAGACCCTCCATTAAGTGAACAACCACCGCCTCGTAAAAATTGTGAACAAGCCCACAGCTAAAATTATCGGAAACATGGGCTGCATCAACATGCATTATTATTTATATTTTCTATGTGGGAGTATCCTCAAAACAAAATGTGAGAGTACAATCTTTATTGGGCCCCTTTGTAATTTGTGCTAAATTTTGACCAAAGATTTAACTGGCAAAATGTTAGTGCATGTTAACAAAAATTATATCCTTGATTCATATTTGAACATAGTTTTCAATGATGTAATTTTTTGTGACATGCATGAACATTTGGTTAGTTAAATTTATAGTCAAAATTTGGCACAGATTATCATAGGGAACACGGACCAATAAACCAGGATGGAGCTCCTCGTCTGTCGTCCAAACTACTATATGACTAGCCGCTCTATTACATGCGGGACATCAAACATCCGGGCCCGCGTGCCATCCACCAAATCACAGCGAGGTGCTACAGTCGAGACTCACCAGTCACCCTGGTGTGGCCATCATGACCCATCATATCACAAAACCCACACCTTTACCAGCAGTGGTAAAGTGGCCTCGAAGTTGGACTGGACGAAGCAACCATCATTTCACTGGAACGCTCGTTGAAGCCCTTTCTCCCCTTTCTTGAAGAAAACCTCACTCCAGGCTACTCACTTCTACCATTTTTCTTCTGTACCGACGAAGGAAAGGCGGGCGAATCAGTGATGCTACTATATTTTCATTCCAAGAATCTTCTTCTTGCGAAGCACTGACTGATTCTCACTGCCTATTCCTTTCCCGTTTTCATTGCGATTGTGGTTTCCTTTCGATTGCCTTTTGTTTGTCAGTTTATTGATGGATCCTGGAGCACTAGGCAAAGAGTTGCCGGCGGACAACCCACTCGAGACAGAGATCTCCAGGAAGCGAGCACTGACCAACAAGTTGGCCATGTTGGCGGGCCAACCCATGGAGACGAAGAACTCCAAGAAACAAGCACTGGCCAATGAGTTGACGACGTTGGCGGACGAACTCCTCAAAGAAAGCTGGAAGAACAGCAAGGGCCCCACCATGCCTCCCCAGAAACTCTAATGGCCACCTATGAGAGGCTCAAGGCCGAGTTTGAGGGGATAGTCGCCATTGAGAAGCAGTATTTCCCTAGAAAGGCGATGGCCCCCATTGAGGAGATGGCCCCCGGAGGGATGGGATCCCCCGGTGAGCTGCACAAGGTAAAAAAATGGCTTACCATAGTTGTGGTTTTTGATTATTTGCAATGTGCTTGCTAATATGTTAGGTTTGTGCAGGTGCCGCTGGATGTCTTTGATGATTCCGATGTCGCGGTCTGTCCTGTGGACATCACCCCAGAGATCGTTTTCGATGTCGCGGTCCGTCCTGTGGACATCACCCTGGAGATCGATTCCGATGCCATTGTCCGTCCTGTGGACATCGCCCTAGAGATCGATTCCGATGTCGCGGTCCGTCCTATGTACATCGCCCCAGAGATCGATTCCCATGCCGCTGTCCGTGCTGTGGTCATTGCCCGAGAGATCGATGACAAGAAATAGTTGGTCGCGCTAATCCTTCAAGGTAGTTTGCATTGTGTTTAATTAGCAGAACGATGCGTGTTATGAAACCATCTTAGGGCTAGTGCACTGTGTTGTGTGGGCGGTACTTGCTACTTTTGTTTGATAGTGAATCATGCGAACCCTCTCCGAGTTATGGAAACAGATTTATCCTCACCAGCTTTTGATGTAATATATGGCATGCTTAGATGTAAGTTTGAACTATTTATCATATCAGCAGGGCTTGTTTGATGATTCTTGGTGTTAGTAGGCTAGCTACTGTGCGAGCTATAGTACTTGCAAACACTCACTGAAGAGAAACGTTGGGGCTGATGAGCTCGTGGTACGCTTATAGGTCTGATCCGTCGTCGATCGGCCAATAGCCCAAGCTCCTAAAATTGTAGGCTTAGCGATCGATCAGACAATAGTCCACAATTATACATTAATTCACATCAAACTCAAAGAGTTGGTTCACGGATACATTCACATTAATAGCCAGCAAAATTGGCACGTACTTGTAACATGCGTGAATGTGTAATTTTTTTGTTGGAAGCGTGAATGTGAAGTGACGTCGTACTTTCGGAGTGGCCACAGAGAATGTGTACGTGTGCTAGAGGGGTTGTGGGATGGAGAGAGATCTAGAGAGAGAGAAAGACCCTCCGGCCTCCTTTGGTTTGTAGGAATTTTGTAGGAACTCTATAGGATAGGATTTGCAAAGGAAAAATTCCTTTGAAGCCCTTTGGTTTATAGGAATGGATTCCTATTCCTATGTAGGATAGGAATCAATCCTTCTTTTTTTGGAGGGAAAAAATTAGCCTAGACTCAATGGAAAAATTCCTATCCTATGCACCAAATAACATCTCTTTCTCTATAGGAATTGAGATGCATGTCATCTCACTTCCTATGATTTTCCTATTCCTATAAATTTCCTATCCTATGAACCAAAGGAGGCCTCCATTTCTTTCTACTCCTAATCGTTAGATTGACAAAGGATATTTTTTGAGAACACAAAATCATAGCAGTACAGAGACGTACAAATCCTAGGCGGGCTAGTTTGGCCTAGTGGGTTTCAGTGATATGACGTGCTACAGTGCCGTCCAGTCTTCGCGTGTGGTAGCAGTATTGCGGGTACAGTAAGTTTTCTTGAAGAAGCGGAATTCAACGAAGTCATGATGGTTCCTTCGTCCGACCAACTTACAGTGGGAAAGGTTGGGCCTGCGCTACGACCGAGGTGGACCAGGATAATTTTGTGCATGGCAAGTGGACCAGGATGGTCGACGTCCCACATGTCGACGAATGAAAGTATTCTTTCCGATATCGACGACGAGCAAGGATTATTCATTGTTTATTTTTGATGAAAGCTATTGTCTCCACTGTTACGACGGAGGAGTGTGAAACACGGCAGCCCAGTGAACTTGGCATGTGCACAACTCCCTCCTTCCTCATGTACCATAGTGTTGACTATAAGGTTGGCTATAAGGTTACAACTTTTTCTCACTTTCTCTCTATCTATTTCCTCTCAAAAGTTTTTTATCTTCTTTTTTTAAACACAATTGTTTTTTATACCTTTTTTTTAGAAATAGTTTTTTTATACCTAGGAGCACGTGTAGAGACGGGCTCTTGCAGAGCCCACTCCTTCACTTTTTCAATGCCTCTCTCCTCCACATAAGCGGGCTTATAGCCCAGTATTGTACTTTCTATGAATGCGGGCACCTGGCACCTGAGGGGGGAGCGCGCGCGGGAAGGGGGGTTTCTGGTGGGCCAGGGCGGTCAGAAGCGGGCTTGGAAACGATCCGGACTCCCGCAACGCCCACCTCACAGTATCACCATATTTCTTGGAGTCCGTGTGTGGCGGGCGGGCGATCTCTTCTCCCTCCCCCGTCTCTCTCTTCTCAGCCTACGCCCGCCGAGCGAATAGATTTTGGCTATCGACGGTTTATTCAATTGCAGTCCCACATGTCAGTGAAAATGCAAGACAATGTGTGTCCCCTTTGGTGAGCGGTGTGCGAGCTGGACTGTCGGGGGTGCGACGCGAATGCGACAGGTGTGCTTTAAGTGTGCCGCCTTTTCCTTTTGAACTTGCAAAGTGTAACATTTTCGTGCGATCGATCGATAGAAATCCAGAATAAAATGATGAGGGCGGGGCTTTCCCATGCGTTAGGCGGGCTAGTTTGGCCTAGTGGGTTTGAGTGATATGACGTGCTACAGTGCCGTCCATTTGCTCCATTTTTATGTAAGCAAGCGTCTCCACTCTTACGTGGGAGGAGTGCGAAACATGACGGATCTGATTTTGATCGAGGGATAACTGTTCCCTGCGAAATAATGGAGCACTGTTAGCGATTATAGCATGATAGTTAGGGCATCTCCAGCGCTGACCCACAAATTTACACCGGCATCTGTCCGAGGACATTGATGCCAGAGGATGCCATCCAATGCTGCCCGCATACCTTTCAACAACTATATGAACTAACCGGGCGAAATTCGTGCAAACAAAGCAAATTTCAAATTAACCAGATGAAATTCATTACATTTCGAGAAATTTTCCTATAAACTGGATGAAATTCATTACATATTTTGCACAAACCGTACTAAAACCTACTGTAAACCTAATCTAAACGATCGCCGGCGCCCGACCACCATGTCCGGCCATGAGCCCCGAGAACTGACGCTCTGGCTATTGCCTTTGCCTCCTCCTCATCCGCCTCGGCTTTGTCTAGCTCCGCCTCAATAACCTCCTCCTCCGGAGCACAAGGTTCTGAAGATTTCCGCCTCCACGTCGCCATGAAGCGGCTAATCGACCGCCGATGTTTATCCCACCAAGCTTGGCATCGACTGAGTGGAGGAGTGGTGGCCTTCCTGGGACCAGAGCGGCGGTGACCTACCATGTACTACTCTTCCTCGCTGCCGGCTGCGCCCGCGCACGCGCGCCGGCTTCGTGGTCATGGCGGCGGAGGGCGGCCGGGGGGGGGGGGAGCCGGCGATGTCCTTCGTCTGCTCCTGCGATAGTATGTCCAAGAGAGCTTTGGAGCGCGCCCGGAGCGGAGCCGGCGATGTCCTTCGTCTGCTCCTACGACAGTACATCCAAGAGAGCTTTGGAGCACGAGGAGGCCATGGTTGGAATGGTGCCGACAGAAGGATGGGACCGGAGGAGAATGACTGTGGGTCTTTGGCTATGGCTGGGGGCTGGGGCTGAAGTTAATATAGCGGGCGAATGGCAATGAGCCGCGGCAGACGGCTGGACGGCTGGTGCCGGAGTAGGTTCGTCGGCAGCCGCGTGTCATTAATGTGGGCGGCGGATGGACAGATGGCCGTGGTATCATTAACGCGGAGCAGTTGCTTGCACCGGGATGCCGCGCGGGTGGCGCTCTCTCAGCCGTCGCACTGCTGTAATGCCGGCGCCAGTGAGAGGTCGCATGCGGCATTGACGATCTGGAGTGACGGTGACCGTTTCAGGTGGGAAGCGTGCGCTAGTGATGGTAGGGGTTTCGGTAGGCCAGGGCGGTCAGATGCTGGCGTGGTGGTATATTGTTTTTGTAGTTTGCAAAAGTACTCAATTAATGTGGTAGTTCACTTTTTTTTCTACGATCAACATACACCCTACAAAGCACCGTATTCAAATTTGGCACTTCTCCGGGTTCATTTACCATATTTAGGCCATTATGTGCATTTTGTAGAAATTTACTACCACTATAAGAATTAACGAACATCTACATCATGCATATATGACTCAAAGCTTACATGCTATAGTGTGGTATTCATTCATAATTTGGTTGCCAAATCTCATGCGTGCAATGCACGTGTACCTTACTAATAAACATAGTTTCTAGCGATATTATTTGTAGTTACATGCATCAACCAGGACGGAGGTGCAGAAACATCAAATCCCAGCTATAGCTACACGGGTGTGATGATAGGGACGTGGAATGTTCGATCACGGTGCACGCGCGCGATCCGCGTGGCTGGGGTGGCGGCCAATCAGAAAGCAACCCACAATAGGGTCAGCGCACACAGTTTCCACAGGCAACGGAAAGTAACCGTGTGCGGTAATAAAGAGTAAAATGCACTAGCGGTCATCGAACTTGTCTCGATAGCTCACTTTGGTCACTGTACTTAAGAATACGATCAATACGGTCACTATATATGACTTAAGATGATTATACGGTCACTGGCTTAGCGTATAGCTCCGTATTTTGTCTGGTTGATCGGTCAAACAGTCCACATGCGCCTCACCCAGGTTCTACGGCCCCACCCGTCAATGGGTCAAAAATAAATAAATTAGAAAAGCTAAATTATGCATTGCATGGGTGGGGAATTAACCCCGAACCTCTCCACTAAAGCTCCACGAGCTAACCAAATGAGGTATTTTTGCAAGGAGCAAACGCGACACACATGCATGCATGCGGATGACCCACACGCACGCAGTACGCATGCGCACGCACACAATACATACTAGCACGCACGCGGACGCACTTACGCAGTTACACTTATGATTGTACTGAAATAAATTATGTGAACTCATGGATGACGAGCCTTTGAAGTGTATGCGGCACGTATAGACAACCAGGCGTCCATGCAACCGCTCTTGTCGCCAGCTAGCCTTCGACGACCACCATTAGACACACACAACCATGCATAACTTATGAATAATTGATGAATCGATCAAACACACACTCGTGTGCAGTGGCACTATGATCGGTCGCTCACGATACATATATAGGTACCATAGTACCCTCTCTAGCTAGGTTGTTTATAGATTGTCGTTGTGATGAATGATATACATGAGCAAGGCGCCGAGTCACGTCGTCGCGTCGTGTGCAGAGCCATGGCTAATGTCGAGAAGCTCGGCGCCCAAGCACGAGTATGACGTTGGTGTTGAGCCAGGTGAATACATGCTTGGTGTTCGCGGAGGCCGCTAGCAAACGTCTAAACAGTAATGTCAGGCACCGCCGGGGCGCGCAGGTGACGGGCTCGCCGTTTGTGTTGCGCAATGAGTAGGACTTTGATTGAGAGGGTGACGTGCATGCATTACCATGGTTTGACAGCATGAGCGTGAGTGTCTGCACGCGTACATGCTACTTGCGTCTGTGGACGGTGTGCGCTAATGTGTGCATCACATATAATATAAAAAAATCAGTTTGTGCATTTAACGCAAAGTATTTCATTTTCATTTGGCTGACGAGTGTGCGTTGCAGCGACGAGTCCGTGGTTTGATTCTTCACATACGCATAATTTTGGTTTTTATTTCTTTCTCCACTGACAGGTAGGCCCGCATAGATAGATAGATACAGAACACGAGCTGATGAGGCACATGTGGACTGTTTGACTGGTCAACCAGACAAATACGGAGCTATACGCTGAGCCAGTGACCGTATTCTTAAGTACAATGATCAAAGTGAGCTATCGAGACAAGTTCGATGACCGCCAATGCATTTTACTCGGTAATAAATGACCAGGATTGAAGGGGAATCCAAATTTCCTTCGTCGTCTGTCCTTGAGCTCTTGACAAACCAATGCACTATACGGTTGTCCGGCCACTCCGCCCAAGAGCTCTCACCAAGCGTCGTTCATGCCACCGCGCCGCACACTAACCGGTAAGGAAGCGATGGCATCCCGCCGCGCCGAGTTCCTCGCCGCCCACAACCGCACACAAAATTGTAGGGAAGCGATGGCATCCCGCCGTGCCGAGTTCATCGCCGCTCGCGACCTCACACCTACGTGGGCGGACTTTGAAGCTGCCAAGTCCGAATGGGTGATAGAGCAAGAGGCGTCCAAAGCCGCACAGAGGGAGCGGAAAAGGCAAAAAGCACTCAAGAAAAGAGAGGCCCGCCGCCGCAGGAAAGAAGAGGATGCACGCGCTGCTACGGAGAGCTCGGCGGAGATCCAAGCACGGTGGGGTGTCGCCGACAAAGCTAGGAAGGAGAACGACGGCGTCTGGCCAGCATGTGAGAAGTAGTAGTACTAGTAGTTAGTGTGTGTGTCTGTGTCGCCCGTACATTTGTTTAATTAATTACGAGCATGTACCAGTACTAGTTACTACTGTAGTTTTTAGAGCAAATTACCAGTACATTAGCCTGGACTCAATGGAAAAATTCCTATCCTATGCATCAAATGGCATCTCTTTCTCTATAGGAATTGAGATGCATGTCATCTCACTTCCTATGATTTTCATATTCCTGTAAAATTCCTATCCTATGAACCAAAGGAGGCCTCCGCTGGAGTATAGTACTACTATAGCTAGTAGTATAGCTGGTACAGTAGTTTTCTTCAAGAAGCGGAATTGAACGAAGTCATGATGGTTCCTTCGTCCGAGCAACTTTACAGTGGGAAAGGTTGGGCCTGTGATTTGACGGCTCATTAGTCATTATTACTGGGGTGCGACGACCGGGGTGACTCTCCCTTGGAGTTCTGCATGCATGGCAAGTGGACCAGGATGGTCAACGTCCCACATGTCGGCGAATGGATGTATTCTTTCCGATATCGAGGAGCAAGGAAACCGCGTGGTATAGTATCACTGCTGATTTATATTTATTTTTATTTTTTATGAAAGCTAGCTTTTCAACTCTTACTACGAAGGAGTGCCAAACACGGCACGTGCTGGATGTCCCACACGTCAGCGGAAGGAGTGGGACATGAACAGCGTGGTAGAGCGTCTCCACTTCTTCCACTAGGTCGGAGACCACACGTAGTACTAGTAGTATGAACGATACAAAGTGCGACCCAGAGAGAAAGACGCGTCTAGTTGGAAGGTCTCGGGCCATACACGTAAACAAATATAAAACCTAATATGAGCCTCCAATTAATATAGTAGTAGAGTACTTAGGCACGTACATCATAATATCACCGTGCATTGCACGTACAACATTTAGTGGTAGTAAGAGACAAATGCCTATATGCCACGCATGTTCATACTATTTGTGCCTTTCTACTTCACTTACTGCGCTACATTACTCAGGTTCGTACATCCCTGGGTACATGTCCGTCTCGTAGTTCCGGTCCCATGTGTTCTTCATAGATGGAACGATCCATAACGGTGGGCAACGGGAGTCCATATCATCGCAGCTTCTTAAGTGTGGCTCCCCACGATGGAGACTCATCCAAACTGAAGTGGCATAGATCAGGGATAGGGGCATTCAAGATATGAATCTGTTGGTGCGCAATGAAAATGCACTCGTTCTTCACGAATGCAGGCCATCGGCGTCGTGCACGGAAGGTGGCATTGTTTTCACTATGGGGTAGTTGTCCCCGATGAAAGTCGAGTACTCTTCAAGTGTATTCATCCGCACCCAGGTAGCATCACGGGGGTCGAACACGCCGCCGTCCATCTGGTACACCTGGCATCTCAAACCTGGATACATGCTGACATGCATGGTTATGGTCCATGCAGTACAATAAGGTGACGTAAGCAGGGGATACGGATTAAAATAAAATACTTTATATTGCTTATTTCTATGAGGGGGAACGGAAGCAATGTATAGACCAGCTGCGGCACGGGCGACGACAAACAATTTGAGAGTGTTACCTGGGCCATGTACATTAATTAAAGTAGGAGTAGTTTTTTTGATGGGATTATGGCTACCTAGCTAGTACTACATGGAATTGAAATTGTTAAGTCCTTTATAGTTTATACAACTGGCATTATAAAGTTGCGTAGATGACTATCCCAATCAATAAAAAAAAAGGAAAGAACTACTCCTGCTCCTGGAGTACAAAGAGACATGTACTGAAATGTTATAAGATGACATGGCAATAAGATGTGGGAGACGAAGATGAACGAGGGAAGGCCTTATCCGCAAATGTGGAGAGGGGTGCGGGTATCTTTTTGCAAAATTGCCATAGTTTGCTTTCTATCCGTCACATATAGATTGGACGGTCTATATTGCAGGATGGCAGGCACACCATCATCACCAAGTCGGTTTTTTATTTTTTTATTATTATTTATTACTAGCAAGATGCCCGTGCGTTGCACGTAACATCAAGATGCATTTCTATGAGTAGTTTATCTTGTGAGAGAAAAGGACGAACGCGGGAAGGCCTTATTTGCAAATATGGAGAGGGGTGTGGGTATCTTTTTGCAAAATTGCCATAGTTTCCTTCCTATCTGTCAGATATAAATCGGACGGCCTATATTGTAGAATGGCAGGCACACCATCATCACCAACTCTGTTTTTTTATAAGAGTAGATAGATAGATAGATTATTATTATTATAAGAGTAGAGATAGATATTAGGGAGCTGGCAGGCGGTTCATTGTACGGCACGTTCGCGTCCATCCACTAGCCCGGAATTAAAGCACGCATGACATTTACAGCGGCTGGGATTAGTTGTTTTTCGGGCGCATGGACCAACGCGGATTAGCGGACCTGGTCGCCCTTTTTCGAGCACGCCTTCGACAAGTACGTGCGTGACATGCGTGCATGCAAATCTTGCGTGACCAAACCGTGCGAAGCAGAGCGGTAGGCTATCGAACTGCAGCCTGCATGTTGCAGCCATGTCATCCACATGCAACCTAAAGGCCAATTCATACTCCGCTGGACTATACTGTACTACTATGCATTGTTTGGCACGAACGTTCCTTGGAGCTCGTGCTGCAACTGGCGTACTCCACAGCCCGCTTCCCTTCTCCTTCCTCTTCCACCACCCGCGCACGTCCGCGGGAAGCGACCGGTCAACCCTTATATAGGAGTGCTAGCACAAAAACATGCATGCATGACCACTAAAATTTCCTTTCTTTATCCCTATGAAATAAATGTGGCGTGAAACTCAAAGCCCTTTAAGTCTGAGTATAGTGGAAATCATCGTCCTCCTCTGGCTCCGCTTTGCCCGCATCATCATCCTCCTGTTCCGGCTCCACGTCGTCGTTCTCCTCCTCCGGCTCCGCGTGCTGCTCCGCCTCCAATGCCTCCTCGTCCGGCTCCGGCTAGTCCGGACTCCGGAGGCAGGGCGGCTGCGATCCGAGCTTCGCGCCGCCTCCAGATCAAAGCACCACTCCGGCGGGAGCATGGCGTATGTTGTTACCTTCGGCCGGGCCATGGCTATCGGGCGACGGCAACCAGAGAAGAGGCGGCAGGAGGGGAATGAATGCAGCTACTGTTTGGGTTCACCGTCTGGCTTAAATAAATGCGCACCATCACGTGTACCCACGGGTGCACAAATTGTAACATACGGGTCTGCTTCGGGGGCATCACGTAACTGGTATGTGTGTGAGATTCTGAGAGACAGAGTGCATGTGTGCGACTCTACTCTTCGGACATGTACTCCACCTTTTGCATCGAGATATAAGTATAATGGTATTACGCTTTAGCTTGTGATTTACATGTCCATGTTAACATGGTTGTGTAAAAAAAATGTCACTTCCTACTCGTGATTTGCGTTATATAATTATGAGAACTTTGCTAACTACTAAAATAAAGTGGAATTTGTCCATGTTATATAAGTAACTTAAGGTGATTGTTTATCATACGGGTAAGGTTGGACGAAGGGTGGTAGGAACAAATGCTCCACCTAGAGCATGTGTGTGTGAGATGGAGTCTTAATGTGTGTGTGTGCGTGCGTGCGTGTGTGTGTGTGTGTGTGTGTGTGTGTGTGTGTGTGAAGCGGAGTCTTCGGTGGCGAAAGTAATTTAAGTGTGTGTAGCTTCATCGTAGAGAGGTGATGTGTATGGCAGAGGCCACCAACGAGGGGGGTGCGAGAGACAAGAGGCCCGTAAAGAGGGAAGAGAAGGCGTGTGCACGTGAGAGGAGTCGACATCGAGATAACGTGTTTGTTCGAGAGACACTGAGGAAGACTACTATATATCGATGGTGCATGTTGGCGGGAATTAAACGAAGGTATGGTCTTATTGGTTTCGGGGATATAGGGGAAGAGTGAGAGAGGGGGGTAGCTAGAAGGAGATTGTTAAGTGTAAGTGTGTGTTTTAGAGAAGAGACCCATCCAGGTGGAAGTCATGTGCACACAAGAAGAGAACGATTCGATGTGGGGTTAGGGCTGAGGGTAATTAACTACGTATGGAGACATAGGAGACCTTGAACATGCATGTGCAAGAGGTATATATGTATACATGGGATGTGTGTGTGTGCGCGCTCGGATGATCGAGATAAAAGAAAGAAGACATAAGTCATAAGATCAACGACATGGGAGAGACGGATCGGTATGACAATATGCATGCATGTGAGAGTGGAGGGAAGAAGGCCTGATAATTGAGCATGTGTTTTTGTCTTCAAGAGATAGTGGCGTGGGCTGGAACATGCATCTATGGCGAGCAGACAGAGCGAGACACAACGATTGTGCAAAAGAGATCAACCTATAGGTGCATGTATAGAGAGATAGATATAGTGTGCGTGATAGGAAGCAAGAGTGCGTGCGAGAAAGAAATGTTGATGGTGAAACTATAGATAGATAGAGAGATAGAGATGCTAGCTAGAGGGACATCGGCTAGTTTGTGTGTTAGAGATGACCGTCGAGTGGTTCAGAGGGGTGAAGTTATGTGTGTGTGTGAGAAAGATAAAAAGAGGGCGCATGACTGCATGTAGAGAGAAAAGTATATAGTGTGCATGATAGGAAGCAAGAGTGAGGGCGAGAAAGAAGGTTGATGGAGAAACAGATAAATAGAAAGATAAAGATGCTAGCTAGAGGGAGATCGGCTAGCTAGTGTGTGTGTTAGAGATTAGAGTCGAGTGGATCGGAAGGCTGAGTTATGTGTGTGGGTGTGAGAGAGATAGAGCGAGGGTGCATGTGAGTCACATACAAACAAATATCATAGAGAAATGACATCTCGAGAGACGGAGTTTTGTGTTTGCGAGAGAGAAAGATATTTCACAAGGAGAGTGATAGCTAGAGAGACATATCAGGGAACACGAGATATCTCTAGGGAGAGAGAGCGTGTGTGAGCGACATACAAGGGAATGGTGGAGAGATATGAGACCCTGGGAGACAGAGTTTGTGTTTGTGTGTGAGAAGGAGATATTTAAGAGGGAGAGTCGTAGCTTCTCATACCTAAGGAGCGCAAGACATCTCTGTGTGAGAGGGGGTGTGCGAGTGGCACACAGGGGAATAATAGAGAGAAATGAGACCCCGGGAGATGAAGTTTGTGTTTGTGTGAGAGAAAGAGATTTCATAGGGAGAATCATAGTTAGAGACACATAGCAGGGAGTGAGATATACTTAGAGAGAGATAGAGTGAAGGTCAAGGGAGAGAGTACCGTCAGTGTGTTACGAAGATAAAAGATCATTGTCGACATACAAGTAGCACGAGAGATACCCGAGAGACGATGAAGGCGTATAGGTCTAGAGAGATATACAAGCATGAGTGATAGCTATATGAGAAGAATATCTGGATTAAAGGGGATTCAAATATTTAAACTAGAGATCACAACATCGATAATATCATAACAAAAATTGGTCTATCAAACATGCATATTCATTTGAATTTGGGGACATGTGTAATGTTATATAGTTTATCAATATTAGTGATCCATAGATTCTTTAATTAGAGACAATGCATGGTTTATATGAAATTAATGTCTAAACGGGATTACACTATATGTTGCGTGTGTCAAACACATTATATGTGTTTGAGAAGTAAAAAAAACCTGCATGAAACACACATTAATTGGAGACAGTTAGCGAGGAATGCATACATTGGATTTCAACATAAAGTGGTTTCAAATATTTGAAAATCCAAATTAAGATGGATCCAGCCTTATGAATCTGAGATCATGCCATTTGTAAACCACCTTTATGTATAAAGGGTGTTGTGCTTTTGAAAGTATATAAAAAATGATGTATATAGATTTGTAGTCGAACACAAAATGGATCCTGCCCGAAAAAATATATACAAACTGGATTCGAATTGAGTTGGCACAGTAAACGTGCACTCTTTCTCTGCAAAAATTTGAACGAAGCGGGGAAACTCGCAGTAACTGTCTGAAACCAAAATCTGCGAGATGGAAATTACTGCCTATCCCTGACACGCAAAGCCTATCGGCTCGATTTCTATAGGTTTCGATATGGGTAGGCTTGTAATTTCACTCAAACTTGACATAACCACCTCCGCCTCTCACCTCCCTGGATTCATACACGGTGGGCGCCAAAACACAGTTTCTCCTCGGCCGAAATCGCCTCTCACCACCCTCCCCGATTCATACACGGTGGGCGCCAAAACAAACTCTCCTCAGCCGAAATCTCCGTCGGCAAATATTTGGTGTATGCGAGATTACCGTCCTATCCCCAACCGACTAATATTGCTGTGATGTAGGAAATTTTAAACGGGGGCTAAGTTTGTAAATTTCCTCGCATTTGAGACAAGCGCGCCCTGAAGACATGGTTCCCCCTTCCTCTCTCCCTCCATTTCCCCATTCGTAATCCGTGGGTGCCAAAACACCCTCTCCACCGCAGTCTCCTCCGTCCGCCACCCCATCCACCGCCGTCCTCCTCCACCATGCCGGACCTGATACCCCGACGCCGTCGTCCATTACAAGAGATTGACCTCTCTCATCAACGGCTTCGGACCAAGATCCTTGCATCGCGTCCTCTCGCTTCATCCGGGTCGTCGTCCACCTTGCTGAGGCCGCTCGTACGACCGTCTCGTCCATCGCGCCGGGATATTTCCCTCGCCGCCACCGTCTGCCCTCCTAGATCTGCTTCCACGCCGCCGACAGCCATCACTACCGCAGCACCCTCAACGCCTTAGCAGATGCTTACACGGCGCCACACCAGAGGCGGTACTCTTTCGTATCTGCTCAAGTTATTTATCTCAGCAAGAAAATAGATCGCCACTGCTTTAGTGTGATTTCTTGTCCATCACTTAGAATCTTACTTGTTAGTTGAAACCAAACATTGGTTGCGAAGTTGCCTTTGTCCGGTTTGCACCTTCAGATCAGCCATGGCATGCGCACCACTATACTAGCAATGCTTATGGTTTTCCCCTTTTATATTCCACATTAGCTTAAATGACAGTCGACTGAATTTCAAATTGGGGTCAGTCCATTTTTGGGAGTTCACCGGAGGGAAGGAAGGGGCTCGCCGGAGGGCTGCCCCATTATCTATCTTAGGGTTTCGGGTGGGGACCATGGTTGTGGGGGGCTATCGTCGGGCTATGGTGGGGCCTCGCCGGAGGCAAAACTCGATGCGGGTGGGGGGGTGGGGTTAGCTAGAGGGATGAACGGGGGCGATAGAAGACCGGAGGTGGTGGGCGGGGACCGGTGGTTCGACCGGCGGCCCGTGCGGTGGTCTTTAGGGGAAGAATAAGAGGCGAGGAAGAAGAAGGGTTAGGAGACGTAGGATCTTCATCCAACCGCCTGAAATGGTCAACTGACCCAAATGAGGAAAGTCAGGCGACTTGCATGTAGACATTCCCATATATTCAGTATCATTATCGTAGGTGCTTCGAGACGTACGTGCAAGTAGTGCTCCTCAACCCATCAAGCTAAACAACATGTCACTCATAATTCCAAACTTACTTTCTCAAATACGAATCTGATATGATGCTGACATGTACTAAAACAGAGAAAGTTTAATTGGTCAGCTAATGTTCCTACTTTACTTTCAAAAAGCACATGCGCCACATATCGAGGGAGAGCAGGGAGTTGCGTTCTTAATGCGCTCTGGTTCATCATGTGTGGCCAACCAACATTTTATTATCCAAAATCTGCTTGCTCTTCTTTAACATGCTCCTCTTCGGTTCTTCTTTTGTAAGTACTCTCTCTGTACCTAAATATAAGTCTTTGTAGAGATTCCTCCATGGACTACATACAGAGCAAAATGAGTGAATCTACACTCTAAAATGTATCTATATACATCCGTATGTGATCCATAGTGGAATCTCTACAAAGACTTGTATTTAGGAACAGAGGGAGTATAATAGTTGTACAGTATGTTCTTTGTAGTGAAGAGGAGCAGGGACATTTGAAGTGTACAGGTCTATTCGGTCGCTTGTCATGGACGCTTTCAACTCTTCGTGTTGGTCTTCATGTCGATTGTCATGGACGCTTTCAAATCTTCGTATTCGGTCTTATGTGTCGCCTTTGAGAGTTAGACTGATAGTAACAGTACTGCACCTTCAGTTGTAGAGAGCTGGTATCCGAAATCTTTCTAGTTGTACCAGCAATACTAGCACATATATTCCAGCAAGTTCCACTTTCCTGATTTTACTCCTGATGCTTAGGGTTTTCCCATTATATCTACACTATGATCTGCGTAGGTGCTTTGTGTCCTACTAGCAGTTGTCCACCCTTTAAAGCTAAATAACACACCAATCATATGTCCTAAGGTTCTTCAAATACGAATGTGATATGATACTGACATTAGCTAATAGACACACATTTAATTGGATAGCTAATGCTCCCACTTGAGTTTCCAAATGCATGTGGCCACATATAGAGAGACATCATGGAATGGCATTTCTTCGGGCGCTCTGATTCATCACGGGTGGGCAACCAACATTGTATAGAAAGAAGGGGAATCTCAATAATATGCTTCCCCTTCTATTCTTTAACATGTTCCTCTTCTGTTCTTCTTTAGTAAGTACAGTAAGTTCCTTGTCAGGAAGGGGAGCAGGGACATCTGTAGTCGACAACTCTATTGGGCCGGTTCTGCTACATGATTTCGCACTTCGAGTTGGTCTGCCATAATATCCCGGAAATGGTGGGAGTCACGCGGTCTTTGATAGACTAGACTGATAGTAACAGTTGTGCGCCTTCAGATGAATAGAGCTGGCCTGTAGGTGATCAATAGGCTGCATATTAGTAGCAGCAAAATCCTATATTTTCCAGCCAGTTCCGCTTTCCCGATTTATTTGTGGTGGTTATGGTGTACCCCTATTATCTACACTACGATCTGCCTAGAGGCTGTGCGCTCTCGTTATCATGGTTTGGCAATAAACTTTCTATATGGTATATTATGAACCTATCATCTGCCAACTATCCTTACATCTGGAGCTCCCAACAGGGAGCCTATTTTTTTGTGTAGTTGTGCCAGATTATATTAATCTACTCACCATATTACAGCACACATGGGCTCTCTCATCAGAACCCAGTGATAGCACACAAGGGTTTACAGGGAGCCCCTATTATATTACAATATCCTCTGCATTACAAAGATAATCTCACTACTATTTATGTTTTCATGCTTTTCAGATATTGTACGTAATCACAATGAATATAAGAATGCGCACATCAGAAGAATACTGCGGAACAGTTCAATGGGTAACAAACTTGGCATCAAGGGATTGAGGTCCATTGTGGATGCAATGAAACCCACATGCTCCCGACCTATAGATTCGTATTCAGAATATGATCCTAATGACTATTCTGAGCTCAAGGAGTCAAAGGCAGATGGCCTATCCTGTTCACCCAATAAGGTGCCTGTTCTAATTTGGCAAGGTTTTATTGGTTGCACATATCTTGCATAAGGTGTCTTGCATTTCTTTTGCTTCGTTGCACCGCCATCTGTTTAGTTTACTCATGATATATGTGAAGATGCCATGCCCATCCATTATCAATACCTATTCCATTTGTCGTCATACTATGTTTTTCCATTCAAATGTTGTTCTTGTGTTTCAGACATCCAAAAGGAAGAGGATGATTACAGAACCTGAAGGAGTACAAGCAAAGTCCTTGAAAAAGGTGGTGCTACCGGAGAAATCAGATAGCACCCCACGTATATTGGCGATAGAACCAGCGTCGCAACACCTAGGATATCGCAACTATGCTGGTCGCTGCTTTGCTCTTGTGAGTACCTATTGTCCTATCACTGTACTTACATTCATACCTGGTGGATTATGTGACATCATTGTGCATTATAGCTTGCTTATCCACTGTTCGCTCCAAATTATCAGATCTATATTAATGCTTACATTAATGTAGAATAAACCCAATGCTTATGAAGAAATTTAGTTCTGCATTGTTCTTGTAAGTATCTATTGTCCTTCATCACTGTACTTATATTGTCAGCTAGTTCTTCATGTACACTTTGCATCTTATTTTCCCTTGCCCTCCATTTTTTACACATCAGATCTACATTTACTCTTGCAAAAATATTGAATAAAACCAATGTTACTGAAGAAGTTTAGCTCTGCATTGCTCTTGTCAGTGCCTTTTGCATGTATGATGTATTTACATTTGTACTCTGCATCTTAGGTTAAATAATCGCCATTTGTTCCTATATTTTCACATCTATATTTACTCTTAACAAAATGTAGAATAAAGGCAATGATCTTGAAGAAGAGTGTGTGGTAAACTTCTTGAATTGCCCTCCCCCATCAATATGGACAAGGGCTTTATAGAGCCGGTCTTCACTCCTAATGTAAGTTTGTCCTCCTCGAGCCTTCAAACTTTGTTGTGTATATTTGGATAGCTATGAGTGCAAATGTTGTTTATTTTTGTCGTCTGCATCAAAATGCTTGTTCAAAGTTTATAACGAAGAAGTACATAAACATAAGTTTGTCCTTCTCAATTTCAATCTTTAGTTGTACAACCTAGTTCCTTATTTATAGCATGTAAATTAAACTAAACATAGCAATTTATCTTCTTTAGCACTGTGTGTATGCTTGTGTTGTTGATCTGTAATCCAGTGGTGTGGTGAAACTACCAACTCCAGCACAATGTCATATCCTGCTATGTCTCAACTATGAACAATGCCATATTATATTAATGTTATTTAAATCAAGTCTCTTTATTTACCAATCTGAAATGGTATAAATTGACAGTACACTCACCATACATGCTTATATGTTGTTTAGCACTACATGTATGCTTGTGTTCTTGATCTGTAATCCAGTGGTATGGTGAAGCTGGCCGCTCCTGCACAATGCCGTTTCCTGCCATCTTAACTATGAACAATGCCTATTATGTTAATGTTATTTTAAACCGTGTCTCTTTATTTCTGACAAATAAATGAGATGAATTGACAGAACTGATGCTTATACATGCAAAACCTGTTATCTACCTACTTGTTTCTCTTTCAGGGTGACAGCACTGATCCTAGGAAGAACTGCCACAATGATAGTGAGACGAACCCATTGTTTGTCCCTCTAACATATATTCTACAGAAGAAGGCAACACATCTTGAGGGTAGGGATACAACCACAAAGTCATGTCTTGATGTAGTATCGAACTTACTCAGTGACACAAGCTCGATGAAGTTGCCGCCTGAATCTGTTCGACTTCTTCAGTCTGAAATTCAAGCAGAAAGACATGCTTTCGCTCAAATCCGACTGGAACTCCAATCTCTATGCAAGATTAACCATAAGTATAGGACGTCTATTGATGCTATGCAGCTTAAGTTGGTGGATATAAGCGTCAAATAAGCGTAGTCTCATTAGGTTGCTAAGCTCCTTGCGCTGTAGCTCCTGGGCCGGGCTAACCTTTCTTGAACTGTGTTGAAGTGCTGTCGGTTCTGTCTATTATTTTGTCGGCATGTTTACTTCCACTGGTGGCGACCTACCCAGTTTATGGAATCTGCTGTCTGGTTGCCCTTTATTATCACTAGCGGCGAACTTTGATGCCCAGGAGATGTAATTGTCGGATTCAGGGCTCCGCAGACCCAAGAAAGGTTCGAACTCTGGGGCATGTGGGAAGAACTCAACCTATCTAGCCAACCAGCTCGTCGCCCTATGGCCTAGCTCGAGGAACAAGGAAGAAGATGAACATGGCAGTTTACCCAGGTTCGGGCCACCTTGCGGTGTAAGATCCTACTCCTGCTTTGTGGTGGATTTGCCTCACGAGGGGCTGAGGATGAACAAGTACAAGGGATGAACAACCTCACGAGGTCTGCTCTGGTGAGGGTGGAAAGGATCCGATCCCGGGGGTTCGTCCTGCTCTGGTGAGGGTGGAAAGGATCCGATCTCGGGGGGTTCGTCCTACTCTACGGTGGTGGCTAGCCTATATTTATAGTGGCCTTGGTCCTCTTCCCAAAATGTAGGCGGGAAGGGATTCCACAACGGCCAATTTGAAAGGGGGCAAGTAGTACATCTTATCCTGACGAAAGGTGGTCTTCGCCTGCAAAGCTTCTGGCGTGACGCTGCGGTGAGCTCGGCGATGACATCCGTCCCGCCGTCCTGGTGGTCTTGGTTTCGTTGCACCTAAATGGAAACCTTTACCTGATTCCTCGGGAACCCACGCCTATCCTTGCCTCCTTAGCACCAAAGAGGAAACTGCCTTCTCTGTGCCTGCTGGCGCCCGCCTGGCCTTGGTCGTCATGGCTTGCATCATGGCAACCTCATGAGGCTGGGTACCTACATAGGAATCTCCACTTCTCGGGAGGCCGCCTGGGGAGGTCGCTCCCTCGGTAGGTCTTGGCGCCATCTGCCTCGCGAGGGTCTTGTCTTGGTAGTCTTGTAGATGGGCCATACCAGGCCGTCGATGAATCCACGCCATGGGCCGCAGGCAGGCAAGTCTAGGTACCCTGGTTCCCAGAATGCCGACAGTAGCCCCCAGGCCCAATGCGCGCTTGAACTTGGCTTCGAGGTGAAGCCAAAGGGCAAGGGCGAAGTGCTGCGGGCCCCAATCGCCTGCGGACCAGGCTGACGCATGGCACTCGATGGGATGTGGGCGTCTCCACTTCCCCACGCGGCCTCGGCAACTGCTCGACTTAACAACTGCCTGGGCTGACAAAAGGCTGGTGCCTGCTACCGAGCCATCATTGCTCTCCCTTCGCCTTGCTCCATATCCCCTTTCTTCCAGCCGAGAATATCTCCAGATCCGGCCGCGCTACTCCCCCTTCCTTCAAGATCTCACGAATGGCGTCCAGGAAGACGAAGTCGGCCGCCCAGGCCGCAAGCCCTTCCCCCTCTCTTGCGCCTGCCCTCAGCACATCCTCCATCACCGAGGAGAGGCACCTCGCCGCCGCGCTCCCGTTGACGGCGAGTGATCACAACGAGTGGAAAGGGACCATGCTCCTGGCCGGCTCCGCCGAGCCAAGGACCTTGGCGGAGACGTTCTACCCCTTCTTCCTCAACAGCGTCTTTGCGGGTCTCGTCCCGCCTTTCTCCGAGTTTTTCACCGCCGTTCTCAACCACTACCAGGTTCAGGCCCTGCATCTTCAACCCAACTCCATCCTTCTCCTATCCATCTTAGCCTTCTACTGTGAGGCATTCGTGGGCGTCAAGCCCTCCGTACCGCTCCTCCGGCACTTCTTCTACCTGCGGCTGCACGATCCGGCCCAGCGCTTCGGCTGCGTGTCCTTCGTCACGGTCCACAAGAACAACCTGCTCATGAGGGCCGGAAAGAAGGTGGACAACTTCCGGCATTGTTGGGTCTTCATGGACGCCAAGGGCCTCAACGCGCGACTGGAACTGCTGACCCAGCTGCCGGAGAAGCTCGATAGGTGGGGTCACGAGAAGTTCTTCGATCCCTGGGCGGCACCTGTCCTGAGGAGGATGACCGCAGATTTGGACGCCAGGGCGCTGACGAGGGGCATGCTCGTCAAGTAGTTCCTGACGCAGCGTCTGGCCCCGCTCCAAGCGCACACGCGCCCCATGTGGGAGTTCCAGGGCACAGAGGACGACATCACGCTGCGCTCGGAGGGCTTGACGGGCGAGGAGCTGGACAAGGCCATGAACACCCTGCTCAAGGGTGAGCCGGGCAACCTTCTGGAGGCCTACGCTCCGCTGTACCGCCGTGCCGACAGGGAGGCGCTGGTCGCCGCCATGCCTGTCTTCAACGAGCTGGGGCTCGTGTCGTCCGAGCTCCCCAATGCCCCGGTGCCGGTGTCCTGCGGCGACAGCGTCGATGAAGAAGGCAAGGAGGAATCGGAGGCGACCGAGGATGATGCAGCGGAGAACTCTCCCCCGTCATGAGGCAAACTCCTTCGAGGCTTCTCCGACGATGACGCCGATGAACCCCCGGCCGCGAAGCCCCCGGCCTCCACTGGGGTCCTCACGAGGTCAGGGGCCACCCCTTGGGCCCACGGCAGGCCAGGCCATGCGACGCCGAAGAAGAGCGGGGCGGCACCCCCTCCTCGAGGCGACGCCTCCGCCTTGTCCGTTGTCGTCGCACCGAAGCCAGCTGATGCGCGCCTGTGACACCCTGATTTTGGCAACTTTTTCTTTTCAAACTTTTCTTGGCTTTATTTGAAATTTGAATGGTTTTTGAACCTATTCATTTGGTCTTGGAACTTTTGAATCTTTTCCAAGTAATCCAAAGCCTCATCACCATGCCAAAACCCTGTCAAGCACCCCAAGGACCCAAATCCCAATTTGAATCATCTTCAAAAACCCTTCTCTTTTATTTGAGAATTTAGGGCATTATTATGGGTTGTGAAGCAACCTATAGTTGGGATGCTCAGAAAATTCTCAAATAATTCTCTAAAATACCTTGGACCATATCTTGCCCCCATAACCAAAAATATTCCATGGTCTAGTTCAAAGATCTTGCAAAATAAATCATTTTTGTTCCTGGTCAGTTTGGACTTTGTGAAGGAAGTGTATGCTAGGATTGTCCAATTGCTCTCAAATTTTTACAGCATGAGGACACCTACAAACAACCTTCCTCCACCAAGTTTCAGCATCTGAAGATCTTCTATGTGAGCAGTACTCCAACTTTCAGATTCTGGTCCAGATTTGCCACTTACACATGAACTACCCTCAAAACTTATCCAAACCACCTCAAACTTGGCCAGTTTGGAGTCCTTCCAACGAGGATCACTCTAGACACCTTCTTTGGCTCAGTCTCCACCTCATTTCTTCTCTGGAATCTCCACAAGTTTGCTGTCAGAGACTGTTGATGATCTTACCTCTCATCACTGCGCGAACCAAGCCAAATCAAGGCTGTAGGTGACCTGAGGGATCGAAGGTCGACATGCTAGACAAGAAACGCCAGACATACATGGCCTCCTGGTGCCAAGCACCATGGTGAGCATGGCGCTGGCATGCTTGTCGCCGCGCTCTGTGCTGCGCCAGGCTCGGGTCTCATCCGAGCGAGACCACGGCGCCGCAGCAGCTTGTTTGGGCATGCCGACATCGCCCCTGGTCGACACGCAGCCCCTCCAGAACCCTCGCCCTCACCAGAGATGCCCTCGCTGGCCGCCACGCCACTGCCGCACTGTGAGACCCATGCGGCCATAGTTGCGGCGCCGCTCGTTGTTTCCTCCCAAGCCGTCGCCTCCCGCATTGAATGCTGCTGCTCTCTCACGTCCCCTCGCCGCAAACATCCAGCCAGCGCGGCGTACATCTCACCGGCGCCATGGCCCGCTTCGAGCCGTATCCAGAGAGCTCGCCGAGTGTCCCCTCCCGCCTATATAAAGCCCCGCCCGGCCTCGCCTAGCTCCTCACCCCTCTCCCTCCTCCTCAATTGCCCCCTCAGAGCAAGAGCCAAGGCCGAGAGGCCCTCTGGCCTCGAGCTTCGCCGGAGCTCTGCCGCCAGCTGTGCTCCACCTCTAGCCCTCTCCACCCCATCCCAGCTTCGCCCGCGCCCACCGTCGAGTTCGTAGTGTTTCTCTGGTGCTTGCAGACCCCTCCCAGAATCGAATCACCGTCAGAATCGCCATCGCCGACGATCACCGTAGCACCCGTCTGTTGGAGAAGAAGGGCGCGACGCTGTCCGGCCATCTTCGGAGGAGCTACGGGTATAGGGTGAACCACCGTCGAGTGCCCGATCCATCCCCACCATCCACGAGCCCAACCGCCATCGCTATCGCCGGCAATCACCGCCGGTGAGCCGCCCCTCTCCTCTGCTCTTTCTCCCTCTGTTTAAACGGGCTGGGCCCCACTTGCCAGCGACTGGACAAAGCGGTAAGTGGAGGCACCCGGGGCAAATACGCCTTCGACGTGGCCCGTTCTGATTTTTCTAATTTTGATTTATTTAACAGAGTTGACCAATAGGTTTGACTGCTTATAACTTTTTACAGGAAGGTCCAATTGACCTGATTCTTTTTGCATTGTGTTTGTAATGAAGCCCTTTATTTTTCCACCAAGTTTGGTATTTTCCAATACTCACGGAATGGTTGGAGAACAAAAAGGCTTTATGTGACATTTTCCTTTGCTATTTAAAAATATTTTCAGAAGGAGATTCTTGTGGATTTGAAGACCAGGAGTTTCTAAACAACCCAACTGATCAAGGCAAGCTAGGATATCCATACTATGAAGCATTTCATAGCATTGCATAACTCATATTCATTTCTTGCATTTAATTAATATGGATAATTCAAGTGAGGTATTTAAAGGCCTATTGTTGACAACTTAAATTGATGACCATGATTGCTAAGTGAAACTTAGCTGGTTGATCAAGAGTCACCTATCCGGGCTTACCCGTGCAGCCACATTCGCTGGTATGGGACGGCCTTGACTTGGTCTGGCTTCGTGCTCTTTCACTGGTACCTCCGTCTAGGGAGGGTTATGCGCGCGTGCTGCCCTGATCAGCTAGACGGCGATAACCCTGTGAGCCCAGTTGAGTTATTTGCCGGCATCCCCATTTGGGACAGTTAGTTTGGCCATGACGGTGGCAGGTGTCACGAGGACACAGGGGCCACCCAAGGCTTGACTCCGGGGGAGTGTGATTGCCGGTGGTACGATGAGAGAGTCACGGGTCAGACAGGTTTCGTTGGAGCAACGCTGGTCCACCCGAATGGGATCACGAGGTCAGATGCTCCATAGTGTGGGTAAAGTGCGCAACCTCTGCAGAGTGTAAAATCTATTCGAATAGCCGCATCCACGGTATTGGACAGCCCGTCCAGACCTCTCTAGGTGATCAACCGTAATAACCGTAGTAATGATGGAAGAACTTGTCTTATGAGAAAAAGTACTCGTTGAGATCGAGTATTCTCGGTATTGTGAGACAACCCGGATATGAGTAAGTTGGTGCCAGTAAGTGAATCATTTAGAGTTTAACCTGTTCATTGCCATGCTATTATTTGCTGCATATTTGGTTGTCATGTGCTTGCGAGTACATTCAAAGTACTCACCTGGCGTATCATGCCAGATGCAGGAGAAGACTGAGACGGAGTTCCCGAGGTCCGTGTTGCGATGTCTAGGATGTGTCCTTAGAAGTGTCCCTGTGGATGGAGTTACTATCATGTTCCGCTACGCAGTAGTCTTCCGCTGTAGTATTCCGCAGCAATACTGAGGCCCTGATATGTTAGATAAGTAATGTAGATATTGTCATAGCACTAGATGTGCTTTTGGCCTCGATGATCATGTAATATATAAGCCTGTACTCGACTATTATCAATAAAAGTTCTGCTATGTTCTGTCCCAAGTTGTTGTGTGTTTCCAGAAGACATGATCTCTGGGTTGGAAACACTGGTAAACCGGTTCTCTGAGCCGGGGTGCCACAACGCTTGGTATCAGAGCCGTGCTGACTGTAGGACACCCTAGGTAACCCGTGCTAGGACTGCGATTAGCATAGGACTTTGAGTGTGCATCCTGCTTGTTGCATTTGTTTGTTGCATGCCATGCCTTATGCATTGCAATTCATTATGCTACTAACCCTTGGCATTGTGAGTGTAGATGGCACCAGTTCCATATCATTCCATCATGAGTCAGAACGCCACACTTTTCCAGCTCTACTTCGTAGCGTCTGGCTTCGGCTGTATCCCAACGGTGACCACCCAGTATACCAGGTGTTTCGGGAGCAGTTGGGTGAGTCAGTATATGAGTACCATGCAGTGGCTTACATGACCGCGACTTCGGATACTGGAAGCTCTTCCCGCTCTT
Source organism: Thinopyrum elongatum (assembly GCA_011799875.1). Lineage (NCBI taxonomy): Eukaryota > Viridiplantae > Streptophyta > Magnoliopsida > Poales > Poaceae > Thinopyrum > Thinopyrum elongatum. The sequence goes on from CM022300.1 coordinate 385,505,653, forward strand.
CCAAGGGCGGAGTGGCTTCTACTCCGGAGCTGGCGATCCAGTTTGCTGCCATGGAGGCTATTATTGATTTCCGCTTCCACGAGGTTGAGATGCAGACCCATCCAGGTTTTTTTCCACTATCCCACTCTGTCACCTACGATAGGGCGAGCCCTTTTCTCACATGTTGACCCGGCGTGTGATCATGCGGCTGGTGTTTTGTCTCACTACCTAAACGGCACTTGCAGCAGTGACTCCAGCACCTCCTCCTCCTGTAGTTCCACTCAGTTATCCACCACCAGTTCCACCCCCGTGTGTGCTTGATACCCCTTCTAGTTTTTCTCGACCATCAGGCTTATCGTCTGGTAGTCGACTTGAGACCCCAGCTGAGTGGGCCTCACTCTTAGCCACTCCTGCTCCGCCGATGCTGAGGCGACGTGCTCTTTCTCCCATGAAAGGAGAGCCGTCTCGGCAGCGACGTCGCGTTTCCTTTAACCCGGTGACTCACATCATCAGTTCTGATTCTGACTCAGGATCTGATGACGAGGACTCTTCAGATGGGCAGTGCTCATGTCACCGACGCACTAGACTGGAGTTTGAGTAGTAATGCATGCATCTTTGCATATGCCGACTGTCGTATGAATAGTCTAGTCATGTTATTCCCCTACTAGCTTGCCATGTATGATGTTGGGTTATCTTGTATACTTATCTTGTTTTCTTTATTTGCCTTTTTCATGAATTTCCTTTTGGTGTCATATTACAGTATCTCTCCTTATGGATGTCGCTCATCGATTCAGTATTTGCCATGGGAACAAAAATGAGGATGAAGAAAGGAAGTAGCAGTCAAGGCGGCGATGGAAACCCTGTCCGTCGATCCGCCAGGCAGGCAGGGCAACTGCCCGAAGACTTACCACCACCACCACCTCAAGCACCAACCACAGATCAAATAATGAGAATGTTTGAGGAAAAAAGAAACCAAGACCTCATGGAATTTTTCAAGAGTATGCAGATAATAGTAGGTCAGAACAATGGCAATGGGGTGCATTCCAAACTGTCTGACTTCCAGCGTACAAAACCACCCAGCTTTAATCAGGCTGCGGATCCTATTGAGGCTGATGATTGGTTAAGAACCATGGAAAAGAAATTGGACATCGCTTGTTGTGAGGAAGCAGATAAAGTCCCATTTGTTACCCATTATCTCGAAGGCCCGGCAGCCATATGGTGGGACAACACCAAGTTAATGTGGCCTGCTGAAGAGATTTCTTGGGAGAAATTCAAAGAGCTGTTCCGCAAGTATCATATCCCCATGGGAATCATGAAAGTGAAGCAGAGAAAATTCCTAGCTCTCACACAAGGAAACATGTCTGTGGGAGAATACCTAAACAAGTTCAACTACTTGGCCCGGTACTCTCCTCATGATGTGGCTACCGAAGAGAGGAAAATAGACCGGTTCCTCGAAGGACTTAATCACGCCCTCCGATGTCAGCTATGCATGTTGGACTTCCCCGATTTCCAGACCTTGGTGGATAAGGTCTTCATCGCTGAACGAGAACACAAGTCTGGGATTGATGATCGTAAGAGGAAGTTCGAGCCCAAGAAGGACAACAAGGAACCATATGCGCAAAAGTTGCGCAGTTGGCAGCCAGGGTCATCTGAGAACAAACCAGTGTGGAACAATGGTGGCAACAACAGCAAGCCAGGCAACCAGAACAAGACCTTCGGCAAGCAGCCAGTCATAGAGGACTGCCGCCTCAACAACACCTGTTTCACTTGTGGCCAGAGTGGACACTACGCCAAGCAGTGCCCTACCAATAACGGAAAGCAATCAGCTGACCACAAGCCACAAGTCAATCACCTTGGACGTCGTCCCAACCATAACTTCAGCCACGGATGCGTCCACCACATCTCTGCTGAAGAAGTCTGCGAAGCTCCAGACATTGTCCTTAGTATGTTTTCTATCAATAACATACCTGCCGTAATTTTATTTGACTCTAGGGCTTCCCATTCATTTATTTCACGAAGTTTTGCCACCTTGCACAAGTTTTCTCCTTCGCTTTTGGACAAAATCATGGTGGTACAATCCCCTGGCTCTATGCTCAGAACAAATATAATATATAAGGATCTGGAAATTTCAATCCATGGAGTCAAATTCCCGGCCACCCTTGTTGCTATTGACTCCCCAGGACTGGATATAATACTGGGGATGGACTGGTTGGCACCGCACCAAGTGTCTATCAACTGCGCCACCAGAACGATGACAATGGTGAACCCCGGCGGACAGACCGTCCGATTTCTGGCCAGCAAAATGATAACAAGAAAGGGCACGGCATACCAGAAAACAGTTACGGATATGAATCTGATTTCGGTAGTGCGTGAATTTCCGGATGTGTTTCCTGAGGAATTACCAGGAATGCCGCCCGACCGAGAATTGGAGTTCGCCATTGAAGTAATTCCTGGTACAGCTCCAATATACAAGAAATATTATCGTATGCCAGGCCCAGAGCTGGCAGAGCTAAAGAAGCAGTTAGACGAATTGCTACAGAAAGGATATATTCGTCCAAGCATCTCGCCATGGGGGTCACCAGTATTATTTGTCAAGAAGAAGGATGGAAGTCTATGAATGTGCGTAGACTATCGCCAGCTTAACGAGGTCACTATCAAGAACAAGTACCCACTCCCTCGAATTGATGACTTATTCGACCAGTTGAATGGAGCACGGGTATTCTCTAAGATCGACCTCAGAACGGGATATCATCAATTGAAAATCTGAAAGGAGGATATCCCCAAGACAGCGTTCACCACTCGATATGGACTGTATGAATTTACCGTTATGGTGTTTGGATTGACCAACGCTCCAGCCTACTTCATGAGTATGATGAATAAAGTTTTCATGGACGTTCTGGACAAGTTCGTAGTGGTCTTCATTGACGACATCCTGATATATTCTAAGGATGAAGAAGAACATAAGCAACATCTCAGAACTGTCTTGGAAAGGTTGAGAACCCATCGCTTATATGCCAAGTTCAATAAGTGCGAATTTTGGCTAAAAGAGGTGGGATTCCTTGGACATATTCTGTCAGAAAAAGGGATAGTTGTTGATCCTAGTAAGGTTACTGCGGTCTTGAACTGGAAGACACCAGCTACGGTGACTGAAGTCCGTAGTTTCCTGGGCTTGGCAGGCTACTACCGTCGCTTCGTTAAGGGCTTTTCTAAGATAGCCAAGCCACTGACGGAATTGTTGAAAAAGAACCAAAGGTTTATCTAGACAGACGAGTGCGATAGCAATTTCCAGGAATTAAAGACAAGGCTAACCACAGCCCCTGTCTTAGTCCTCCCAGACATTCACAAGAGTTTTGATATATATTGCGACGCATCCAAGCGTGGAATTGGATGTGTGCTAAGGCAAGAGGGAAAGTTTGTAGCTTATGCATCACGACAGCTATGACCCCATGAGGAGAACTATCCCACCCATGACTTGGAGCTAGCTGCTATGGTTCATGCCCTGAAGATTTGGAGGCATTATCTTATTGGACAACGATGTGAGATATACACAGACCATAAGAGTCTCAAGTATATTTTCACTCAACCTGACTTGAACCTCAGGCAGCGAGGATGGCTTGAGCTAGTCAAGGACTATGATGTTGGAATAAACTATCATCCAGGGAAAGCGAATGTGGTCGCTGACGCCCTGAGCAGGAAACAATCTGTAGTGAATGCACTATTTGAGGGCATGCATCCGAGCTTACAAGAGGAGTTTGTCAAGCTCAATATGGCACTATGCGGCCCAATGACCCTAGATACGTTGGAAATTACTCCAACCCTCATGGAGGAAATCCAGGGAACACAGAAGTCAGATGAAGAAATTCGGAAGATCAAGGAGCTAATTCAGCAAGGGAAGGCCAAATCCTTCCGTATAGATGAACAAGGTATCGTGTGGTTCGAGAAACGAATTTGTGTGCCGAATCAGAACAGCTTGAGGCAACAAATACTCAAGGAAGCACATGTGTCTGCATATTTGATCCACCCAGGAGGTACCAAGATGTATCAGGACTTGAGAGGAACTTTTTGGTGGTCTGGAATGCGGAAAGATATAGCGTACTATGTCGCCTGCTGTGACATTTGCAACAAGGTCAAAGCAGAGCATCAGAAACCCGCTGGGCTACTGCAACCTTTACCAGTGCCCCAGTGGAAGTTGGATGACATATGTATGGATTTTATTGTGGGACTGCCCAGGTCCACGAGAGGCAATGATCCTATTTGGGTCATTGTAGACATACTCACGAAGGTGGCTCACTTTATCCCAGTAAAGACCACTTTCAACGCAAATCAGCTGGCACAACTCTACATGTCCCGGATAGTCAGTCTGCACGGAGTACCCAAGTCTATCACTTTAGATAGGGGTTCCCTATTTACCTCAGCTTTCTGGCTACGGCTACATCAAGCCTTGGGAACCATGCTGAAACATAGCACAGCATACCATCCGCAGACAGATGGACAGACCGAGCGAGTAAACCAAATATTAGAGGATATGCTTCGGTCATGCGCTCTATCCCATGGACCCAAATGGGAGGATAGTTTGTCGTACGCTGAATTCTCCTACAACAACAGCTATCAGGCAAGTCTCAAAATGTCGCCTTTTGAGGCATTGTACGGACGGAAGTGCCGCACACCACTGAACTGGTCCCAAACAGGAGACAGTCGCATTTTTGGTATAGACTTGATGCTCAAGGCTGAAAGGCAAGTCAAAGATATTCAAGAGCGACTACAAGCAGCCAAGTCCCGACAAAAGAGCTATTACGACCCAAAGCACCGGGAAGTAACTTTCGAGCCCGGAGACTATGCTTATCTACGGGTAACTCCTATGAAGGGAGTGAAGAGGTTTGGCACAAGGGGAAAGTTAGCCCCAAGATATATCGGTCCCTTTCCAGTGATTGCTAGGAAGGGCAGGGTCGCATATCAGTTGGAATTGCCACCAGCACTGTCTGACGTTCATGATGTCTTTCACATCTCACAGTTGAGGAAATGCATTGCACCCCCAGCCAAGCAAGCGGATATGAGTGAATTAGAATTGGCTAAGGACCTGACCTACGAGGAAAAACCTGTCAGGATCTTGGATGAGATGGAAAGAACCACGAGGAGTAAGGTGATAAGATTTTACAAGGTGCTATGGGAGCACCACACTGAGGAAGAGGCCACTTGGGAAAGAGAAGATTTTCTGAGATCCACTTACCTATATTTATTCCCTAAGCAACCGAATCTTGAGGATGAGATTCACCCTAAGGGGGGTAGGTTTGTGACACCCTGATTTTGGCAACTTTTTCTTTTCAAACTTTTCTTGGCTTTATTTGAAATTTGAATGGTTTTTGAACCTATTCATTTGGTCTTGGAACTTTTGAATCTTTTCCAAGTAATCCAAAGCCTCATCACCATGCCAAAACCCTGTGAAGCACCCCAAGTACCCAAATCCCAATTTGAATCATCTTCAAAAACCCTTTTCTTTTATTTGAGAATTTAGGGCATTACTATGGGTTGTGAAGCAACCTATAGTTGGGATGATCAGAAAATTCTCAAATAATTCTCTAAAATACCTTGGACCATATCTTGCCCCAATAACCAAAAATATTCCATGGTCTAGTTCAAAGATCTTGCAAAATAAATCATTTTTGTTCCTGGTCAATTTGGACCTTTGTGAAGGAAGTGTACGCTAGGATTGTCCAATTGCTCTCAAATTTTTACAGCATGAGGACACCTACAAACAACCTTCCTCCACCAAGTTTCAGCATCTGAAGATCTTCTATGTGAGCAGTACTCCAACTTTCAGATTCTGGTCCAGATTTGCCACTTACACATGAACTACCCTCAAAACTTACCCAAACCACCTCAAACTTGGCCAGTTTGGAGTCCTTCCAATGAGGATCACTCCAGACACCTTCTTTGGCTAAGTCTCCACCTCATTTCTTCTCTGGAATCTCCACAAGTTTGTTGTCAGAGACTGTTGATGATCTTACCTCTCATATCTGCGCGAACCAAGCCAAATCAAGGCTGTAGGTGATCTGAGGGATCGAAGGTCGATGTGCTAGACAAGAAACGCCAGACATACATGGCCTCCTAGTGCCAAGCACCATGGTGAGCATGGCGCTGGCATGCTTGTCGCCGCGCTCTGTGCTGCGCCAGGCTCGGGTCTCATCCGAGCGAGACCACGGCGCCGCAGCAGCTTGTCTGGGCATGCCGACATCGCCCCTGTTCGACACACAGACCCTCCAGAACCCTCGCCCTCACCGGAGATGCCCTCGCCGGCCACCATGCCACTGCCGCAATGTGAGACCCGTGCGGCCATAGTTGCGGCGCCGCTCATCGTTTCCTCCTGAGCCGTCACCTCCCACATTGAATGCTGCTGCTCTCTCACGTCCCCTCGCCGCAAACATCCAGCCAGCACGGCGTACGTCTCGCCGGCGCCATGGCCCGCTTCGAGCCGTATGCAGAGAGCTCACCGAGCGTCCCCTCCCGCCTATATAAAGCCCCGCCCGGCCTCGCCTAGCTCCTCACCCCTCTCCCTCCTCCTCAATCGCCCCCTCAGAGCAAGAGCCAAGGCCGAGAGGCCCTCTGGCCTTGAGCTTCGCCGGAGCTCCACCGCCAGCTGAGCTCCACCTCTAGCCCTCTCCACCCCATCCCAGCTCCGCCCGCGCCCACCGTCGAGTTTGTAGTGTTTCTCTGGTGCTTCTAGACCCCTCCCCGAATCGAATCGCCGTCAGAGTCGCCATCGCTGACGATCACTGTAGCACCCGTCCGCTGGAGAAGAAGGGCGCGAGGCCGTTCAGCCATCTCCGGAGGAGCTACGGGTATAGGGTGAACCGCCGTCGAGCGCCCGATCCATCCCCACCATCCACGAGCCCAACCGCCATCGCTATCGCCGGCAATCACCGCCGGTGAGCCGCCCCTCTCCTCTGCTCTTTCTCCCTCCTCTGTTTAAACGAGCCGGGCCCCACTTGCCAGCGACTGGACGAAGCGGTAAGTGGAGGCGCCTGAGGCAAATACACCTTCAACGTGGCCCGTTCTGGTTTTTCTAATTTTGATTTATTTAACAAAGTTGACCAGTAGGTTTGACTGCTTATAACTTTTTACAGGAAGGTCCAATTGACCTGATTCTTTTTGCATTGTGTTTGTAATGAAGCCCTTTATTTTTCCACCAAGTTTGGTATTTTTCCAATACTCACAGAATTATTGGGGAACAAAAAGGCTTTATGTGACATTTTCCTTTGCTATTTAAAAATATTTTCAGAAGGAGACTCTTGTGGATTTGAAGACCAGGAGTTTCTGAACAACCCAACTGATCAAGGCAAGCCAGGACATCCATACTATGAAGCATTTCATAGCATTGCATAACTCATATTCATTTCTTGCATTTAATTAATATGGATAATTCAAGTGAGGTATTTAAAGGCCTATTGTTGATAACTTAAATTGATGACCATGATTGCTAAGTGAAACTTAGCTGGTTGATCAAGAGTCACCTGTCCGGGCTTACCCGTGCAGCCATATTCGCCGGTATGGGATGGCCTTGACTTGGTCTGGCTTCGTGCTCCTTCACTGGTACCTCCGTCTAGGGAGGGTTATGCGCGCGTGCTGCCCTGATCAGGTAGACGGCGATAACCCTGTGAGCCCAGTTGAGTTATTTGCCGGCGTCCCCGTTTGGGACAGTTAGTTTGGCCACGACAGTGGCAGGTGTCACAAGGACACAGGGGCCACCCAAGGCTTGACTCCGGGGGAGTGTGATTGCCGGTGGTACGATGAGAGAGTCACGGGTCAGACAGGTTTCGTTGGAGCAACGCTGGTCCACCCGAATGGGATCACGAGGTCAGATGCTCCATAGTGTGGGTAAAGTGTGCAACCTCTGCAGAGTGTAAAATCTATTCGAATAGCCGCGTCCACGGTATTTGACAGCCTAGTAATGATGGAAGAACTTGTCTTATGAGAAAAAGTACTCGTTGAGATCGAGTATTCTGGGTATTGTGAGACAACCCGGATATGAGTAAGTTGGTGCTCGTAAGTGAATCATTTAGAGTTTAACATGTTCATTGCCATGCTATTATTTGCTGCATATTTGGTTGTCATGTGCTTGTGAGTACATTCAAAGTACTCACCTGGCGTATCATGCCAGATGCAGGAGAAGACTGAGACGGAGTTCCCGAGGTCCGTGTTGCGATGTCTAGGATGTGTCCTCAGTAGTGTCCCTGTGGATGGAGTTACTATCATGTTCCGCTACGCAGTAGTCTTCCGCTGTAGTATTCCACAGTAATACCGAGGCCCTGATATGTTAGATAAGTAATGTAGATATTGTCATAGCACTAGATGTGTTTTTGGCCTCGATGATCATGTAATATATAAGCCTGTACTCGACTATTACCAATAAAAGTTCAGCTATGTTCTGTCCCAAGTTGTTGTGTGTTTCCAGAAGACATGATCTCTGGGTTGGAAACACTGGTAAACCGGTTCTCTGAGCCGGGGTGCCATAGCGCCCCGCCACCCCCCAAGACGCGGCAAAGGCCGCACCCAGGAAGATCGGAGGCGCCCTGGCTCCGGCTAGGAAGAGGGCGTATATTGCCCCTGATGAGTAAGTACCTTAACTTGTTTTTATTTGTCACCCTTGATGCCGTGCCCACAGTGCTCCCCTCCTGGTGACCAGGATGGGCATCATGGCGAAGAAGAGGAAGGAGGAAGCCGAGACCCCTGAAGCGCCACCGCTCGCCAAATCCGTGGCGGCTCTGACGCAGGCAGAAGAGGTCGCCCCGCACTCCCTCGCGATGGAGCGGGCCCCCAAAGGCGTGGTGGTGGAACCTCAAGAGGGGTCTGCTTCCGCGGGCCTGAAGGCTCCGGAGCCGCCCATCCCCATCACGCCCGCGGGGGGTTTGGAGGCTCTAGTGCCCCAAGTTTCTCCTTCGGCTGCCTCCCTGGCGATGACGTCAGCCCAAGCGCCGACGTAGTCTCCTCCCCAAGCCCTTGTGCTGGCGGACTGCGCCCCCCCCCCTCCCCGTCAGGCCCGGGGCCCTGGATGAGGCTTAAGCCGCGCTTGATCAGCTCGGCCGACCTCCAAGACGCCGACAGGTGCCTGGTGAGGGAACGCATGGGGCTGATCTCGGGGTGGCTCCAGGCCAATACGTCCGCCAGGGCGGCCTGGGGCCGGGCTGAGGCTGCTGCCACGGAGAGCAAGAGGGAGGCCAGTGAAGCCACAGGGGCTCACGACGCAACGCTAGCCGACGCGTCGTCCGCCAAGGAGTGCTGCGGCAAGGAGGAAGCCAAGCTGAAGGCCCTTCGCGAGGAGCAGACTGCTCGCACCTAGCAGCTTCGACAGCAAGAGGAGGACCTCAAGGCCCACGATGTGGCACTCATCGATCGCGACGCCAAGCTGGCCCAGGCGACCAAGGACCAAGCCGTGGAGCGGGACCGCCTGGGCAAGCTGAAGGAGGAGGTGGACAGAGCCCAGGCGTCCCACGCCCAGCACGTTTCTGAGGTGACGGCCCAGCTGGAGACCAGGGAGAAGGCCCTTGTGGTCGCCGAGAAAGCGGCGACCGTGGAACGCGAGGCCTTCCTCTCCCTCGAGTTCAGGTCTCGCGAGGCACTGCACTCCATCTACGGGGGAGGGTACGAAGAGCCGCTAGTGACTTCGGAGGACAGCCTTGCTAGGCTTCTCCCTGAGCTTGCTAAGGCGCTCGAGGGCGCCACTGCTGGGGTGGACTCCTGGGTGGAAGGGGAGTGCCGCGCGCTCTACACCTCGGCCCGCAACACGCGTCTTCAGCCACCTCCACCTCCGGGACCCAAGCTTCGACCTCAGCACGTTGATCAAACCAGTGGATCCTGAGTCCTGCATTGTTGCCACGGAGGCCGTGAAGGGGCAAGTGGATGCCTTGCTGGGGAAGTTCCGCTGCGTCCCTGACCCCACGGCCGCGGCGGCAGAGTCCGGCGGTGAAGATGGTGGCAGCGTCATCAATGACAGGCTTCCCAAGGCAAGCGGCGGCGGCGACCAAGGAGACGGCGGTGCTTCTTCCTAATTTGACCCTGCAACATTCATCGTGCCTTGCGGAGGCGTGAGAACTTTTGTTTGGACTTGTGGAACATTATGTTTTGTAATAACTTGCTAGAACTCCGCGATTTCCTTTTAGTGCTCGATTCCCTTCATGTTTGCCTCAGCGTTCTGCGTCGACAGAGCCCAGCCCTGCGCATACCTCGACCACCGTTGGGGCGTCTGGATCACCAGGACAAGACCAAGGGGCGAGGGGCTACGTGGCTAGTGAGGCCCCTGAGTCGCGATGCTCAGGGGTCCCCCTTGACGTACGAACAGCCCTCATGAAGGAAATGTGAGCAGCGTCTGAGTCAATCTAGAGTCCTCCATACCTTTCCTCGCCAGATTTTTCCTAGGGGGGAATGCGAGAAGACCAGGTACCCGGACCTGGTAGGGTAGCGTGTGTTAGGCGGGGCCTGACCATAGCCCCCGTGTCCAGCCCCCTCGCGCGATCCTCCCGAGGGGGAAGCTGTGGGGTGTTGCCGGTCGTAGAGCCGAGAGGCTATCCTGAGGTTGGTGCGGTCGCGAGGGCGCCCTTAGTTGTTTATTCACCGGTGCGGAGCATGGTGCTTCCACTTTATCGTGGGCATAGCCGCTCCTCGACCGTGTCGTCCGCCAGCGCGGAGCATGGGGCTTCCACTAGTGCGTGGGCATAGTCGCTCCTCGACAGTGTCGTCCGCTAGCACAGAGCATGGGGCTTCCACTGGTACGTGGGTGGGAGTTCCCGCTGGGGAAGACTCCGGGGCATGTACAGCCCCGTTCGCACACGTGGCTAGCACGGCAGAACTGGAGGAGGTGTATCTGGGCACTCGTGTGTCGGATTCAGGGCTCCGCAGACCCAAGAAGGTTCGAACTCTGGGGCATGTGCGAAGAACTCAACCTATCTAGCCAACCAGCTCGTCGCCCTACGGCCTAGCTCGAGGAACAAGGAAGAAGATGAACACGGCAGTTTACCCAGGTTCCGGCCACCTTGCGGTGTAAGACCCTACTCCTGCTTTGTGGTGGATTGGCCTCATGAGGAGCTAAGGATGAACAAGTACAGAGGATGAACAACCTCGTGAGGGCTTGGGGGTGAGAATGAGTCGACCCCTTCTACGGTGGTGGCTAACCTATATTTATAGTGGCCTTGGTCCTCTTCCCTCAAAACTTAGGTGGGAAGGGATCCCACAACGGCCAATTTGAAAGGGGAAAAGTAGTACATCTTATCCTGACGAAAGGTGGTCTTCGCCTGCAAAGCTTCTGGCGTGACGCTGCGGTGAGCTCGGTGATGACATCCCTCCTGCCGTCCTGGTGGTCTTGGTCTCGTTGCAAGGAATGGAAACCTTTGCCTGTGTCCTTGGGAACCCACGCCTGCGCTTGCCTCCTTAGCACCAAAGAGGAAACTGTCTTCTCTACGCCCGCTGGCGCCCGCCTGGCCTTGGTCGTCATGGCTTGCGTCACCGCAACTTCATGAGGTTTGGGCACCTGCATAGGAATCTCCGCTCCTTAGGAGGCAGCCTGGGGAGGCCGCCCCCTCAGGAGGTCTTGGCGTCGTCTGCCTTGTGAGGCTTGGCCCCTCGCGAGGGTCTTGTCTTGGTGGTCTTGGAGGTGAGCCGTACCAGGCCGTCGAAGGTGCCACGCCGTGGGCCACAGGAAGGCAAGTCTGGGTACCCTGGTTCCTAGAACGCCGACAGTAGCCCCCGGGCCCAAGGCATGCTCGGACTTGGCTTTGAGGTGAAGCCAAAGGGCAAGGGCGAAGCGCCGCGGGCCCCAATCGCCCGCGGGCTAGGCTGACGCGTGGCACTTGATGGGGAGTTGACGCTCTTCTTCAAGGTCTTTAGAGAGGACGACCGATGTCTGGAGTGCTGCCCCAGGGGAGGCGACCGAGATGGTGACCCCCTCACATGCTGGCAAATTGGCGAGGCCCCTCACGGTGAACTTGCCCTTGGCCTTGTCCGCGATTCCTCCAGCAGTAGCGACGCCTCCTCCGAACCAAGCTTAAGCAACAACGACAACTACGAGCCGCCATGCTGCCACGCTCAGGCTTGAGGGAGGAATGGCGCCGGCCAGGCGTCATGGGCGACACCGCCTGGGTCGCGATCCTCAGTAGGTCCTTTCCTTTTGTTTCATTCCTACGCAAAAGTCATGAACGGCCCCGTGTGGGTGTGTAAAGATCGTGACACTTTTGCCTTAATGTTAGCGTCCCCAACTTATGTTGTGTTTGCGTCCCTCACTTGGGCACGGTTCCCCCTTTTTATTCTCGCGGTAGCTTAGTGCTCTACGCCGACAGGACCCAGTCCCCAGGCAAGCTTCGGCCGTCGCTGGTATGCCAGGTTGCGATACCGTGGTCAAGGCTAGGAGGTGAGCGGCCCGAGGTCCGGTAAGAGCCCCCGAGGCGCGATGCTCAGGAGGTCCCCTTTGGCGCGCAAGAGGCTCCCGAAGGATTGAAAGGGGAGTTCCCTTGCCCGAGCGAAATCACTAGAGATGAAACGCCGATTAAGGGATTCGCGCCTGGGTGTGCGAAGCGACTTATCTTGTTGAGCCTGCGGTGGTTTCCTTGTCACGAGGGTGAGCTTCTTGGGTGACGTTAGGCTGCGCCCTTCTCCTGATGGCGCCCCCCAGGGCTCCTACCAACTCCATCTCTCCCGCTCGTCAGGGTGCTCTACGTCCTCGGGACCCGGCTCTCGAGCGAGGCTCGGCTGCCTCTGGTATGCCAGATCACGATGCCATGGTCAAGGCCAGGGGGTGAGGGCTCGAGGGCTGATAGGAGCCCCTGAGGCGCGGTGCTCAAGGGCCCTCCCTTTAACGTGCAAGCGACTTGCGCGAGAAAAGAGTGGCTGGCTCCGAGGGGGTACCTAGGAGGGGTTGCGTACCATGGCACGTAGCGCGATATCCTTTTGTGGTGGCGAGGTGTTGGCGAAGCTACTCATGATCCTGCCTCCGGAGGTTCCCATCTCTGAGGCACAAGCAGCAGAAGTCGAACGCGGTGAGGACGGTGCCAGCGTTGTCGACGAGGGGCTTCCAACGAGCGGGGCAGGTGGCGGCGGTGGCGTTCCTTCTTAGTTTTACCCTGCAACATTTACCGTGCCTCGTGGAGGCGTAAGACTTCTGTTTAAGCTTGTGGAACAATCTGTGCTTGTAATAATTATTAGGACCCCGTGGTTTCCTTATTGTGCGAAGTTTCCTTCGTGCTTGCTTTTATGCTCTTGTCGGTAGGGCCCAGCCCCGCGCATACCTCGACCGCCGTTGGAGCATACGGATCACCAGGATGACACCAAGGGGCGAGGGGCTACGTGACTAGTGAGGCCCCTGAGTCGCGATGCTCAGGAGGTCCCCCTTAATGTGCGAGCATCCCTCATGAAGGAAACGTGGACGCCGGGGTGTAGGACTACGCGCTCTGCATCGGTAGGGCCCAGCCCCGCGCATACCTCAACCACCGTTCGGGCGTCTGTATCACCAGGACGACCCCAAGGGGAAAGGGGCTACGTGACTAGTGAGGACCCCAAGTCGCGATGCTCAGGAGGTCCCCCTTGACGTGCGAGCAGCCCTCATACCTTTGACCACCAGCTTTCACCTGGGGGGAATGCGAGAAGATCAGGTACCCGAACCTGGTAGGGTAGCGTGTGCCAGGCGGGGCCTGAGCACAGCCCCCGTGTCCAGCCCCCTCACGCGATCCTCCCGAGGGGGAAGCTGTGGGGTGTTGCCGATCGTAGAGCCGAGAGGCTATCCTGAGGTTGGTGCGGCCGCGAGGGCACCCTTAGTTGTTTATTCACCAGCGCGGAGCATGGTGCTTCCACTTTATCGTGGGCATAGTCGTTCCTCGACCGTGTCGTCCGCCAGCGCGGAGCATGGGGCTTCCACTGGTACGTGGGTGGCAGTTCCCGCTGGGGGAGACTCCGGGGCGTGTACAGCCCGGTTCGTACGGGTGGCTAGCACGGCAGAACTGGAAGAGGTGTATCTGGGCACTCGTGAGCCAACGCGGGACTCACAAGGCCCTACCTCAAGGCCGGTTGCGCCTGATTTTTGCAGCGTGGGGCACGCGTAAGAAACTTACGGGGCGATGGGGGGTCCTGCGCCGAATGCCCCTCCGGAGGTTATCGCATGAGAAGGCCGGACACCAATGGCCCCAGGAGGTAACGTGAATGGGGCCGGCCCGCCAAACAAAGCTCAGCCATTGGTTTTATCGATGCTGCAGGGACGGACCCAAGCACAGACGCCGTGCCACGTCTTCTCATGCAACGATCCGACGAAAAAACACTTGGCACACGGCTCCCGCTGCGGTGAAGCGCCGAACTGCTTTTGTATGATCCGGGCGGTGCGCCCGCACTTTCCCACACGTGATTAGCTCATGCGAGAACAAGGCACCAAGGACCACGGGAGGTGACGCGCACGGGAGCTAGCCCGTGGGACAGAGCTCGATCGCTTGGGTTTGTCGACGCTGCAGGGACGAGACCGAGCACAAACGCCATGTCAGTACTTAATCATGAGGCGGTCGCGGGCGGATCCGCGAGGGCGCAGCGACATCATAGTGACGAAGCACCGGACAGGCAGTTGACATACTTAGGAAACTCATGAAGGCAAAGCCAGTTCTGCCTAAGGATGATGCAGCCCGAGGGGTGCCCTCAGTTGAACAAACCAAAAAGTCACCTGGCACCATCGTTATAGAAGCGTTGAAGTAGCTGAAGACGCGTACTGTAGACATCGCTCCTCACGAGCCGACCGGCTCCTGAGCCCCGGAAGGCTCCGAAGGTCCGGGAGTTCGCAAGGGTCCATCACCTCCTCGGTTAGGACTGCCTGACGCCTGGCCTCGTGAGCAGCCAAGGCTCCCTGCATGAGGCGCTGGTACGAGGCGGCCACGTTCAGCAGGCCGAACGGCATGCGGACGTAGCTACAGTGGTAGCCCCCGCTCCGGCCGACGCGGGATGGCCAGAAGAGGTCCTACGAAGCAGCCCTGTTGAGGCCTGGGATGTTGACATAGATGCGCAGTTCGCCACCCATGTCATGGGCGGCAGCTGCACTAGATGGCGCGGGGCGACGCTCGCGCCTCCCGAAGCTCCTCGATTGCCTTGGTGATGAACTCCTGAGCGCCTGGCGCCCTGCGCCTTGCGCCTTGCTCATGGAGGCGTGCGTCGAAGCACGTCCCCATGTGGTGCCCGAATGCCTCCCTCGTGACGCTGGTCAGGTCAGAGGCCCTCTAGATGAGAGCCCCCGAGCCCGTCCCGATAGGGGTGCCGGGCGCGCCTTCCTATGTGAGTGGGAAAGACGCCCCAGCAGAGGGCTCGAGGCCTGAGGCACGACCGTCGTGTGCCCCAGCCTCCTGACGGCCCTTTGGGAGGAGCTGCTTCTTCTTCCTGGGGATGGCCTCAGGAGGCAGGATGGCACCCTCGCCATCTGAGTTCTCGACCACCGCCGAGTGCCCTGGAAGTTGGTGATGAAGCGCTCGCGTAGCTCGTCCCAGGAGGAGATCGACCCCACCGGGAGGTTCAGGAGCCAAGAGCGCGCGCCGTCCTCGAGGGCCATGGGGAACCAGCTCGCCTTGACCTTGTCGTTGCTGTTCGCTGCCTCGATGCTCTGCTCGTAGAGCTGGAGGAACTCAGCAGGGTCGGGGGTGCCGTCGTAGTGTGGAGGCAGATACGGCTTGAACTTGCTGGGCCAAATGACGCGGAGCAGCTCCAGGGTGAAAGCACGGCAGCCTGCCGCACTCACAGGTACTGGTCGCACGGGGGGAGCTTGATCTTGTCGCCCACATGCTTCTCCTTGGGGCCGCTGCACCACCTGGCAGCTTTCTTCATCGCGCGCCAGCGCTCTGCGTGTCGGGTCACGCTGGGGTGCCTCACGCCTGGGCTCGGGGTCTGCGTCGTGCAGAGGAGGAGGAGGAGGCGCGCCGTGAGCCACGTTGCCCGCCAGGGACGACGGAGGACGAGGCGAACGGGATGGTGCAGGGGCCTCACCGGCGGTGTTGACGAGCTCGGCGATGCATGCGAGCCAGTCGTCGTAGAGGTCGTTGGCCGGACGATAGTGCAGAAGCTCACGCTGTCGGCGTTCCGGGAACCACGGTACCCAGACTTGCCTGACTGCGGCCCACGGCGTGGCTCCATCGATGGACTGGTATGGCCCATCTTCAGCACCGGCAAGACAAGACCCTCGCGCAGGGCCAAGCCTCGCGAGGCAGACGACGCCAAGACCTCCGGAGGGAGTGGCCTCCCTAGGCTGGCTCCTAAGGAGCGGAGATTCCTATTCAAGCACCCATCTCATGAGGTTCGGGTGACGCAAGCCATGACGACCAAGGCCAGGCGGGCGCCAGCGGGCGCAGAGCAGCAGGTTTCCTCTTTGGTGCTAAGGAGGCAAGCGCAGGTGCGGAGTCCCGAGGAATCACCCAAAGGTTTCCATTCCCGTGCAACGAGACCAAGACCGCTAGGACGGCAGGACGGATGTCATCGCCGAGCCCACCACGACGTCACTACCAGAAGCTTTGCAGGCGAAGATGATCTTTCGTCAGGATAAGATGTACTACTTGTCCCCCTTCAAAATTGGTCATTGTGGGATCCCTTCCCGCCTTCAGTTTGGAGGAAGAGGACCAAGGCCGCTATATATAGGTTAGCCACCACCGTAGGAAGGGGGGATCGAATCCTCAGCTCAAACCCACACAAGAACAGACCTCATGAGGTTGTTCTTCCTCTGTACTAGTTCATCCTCAGCCCCTCACGACGCTAATCCACCCCAAAGCAGGAGTAGGGTCTTACACCGCAAGGTGGGCCGAACCTGGGTAAACTACCGTGTGTCTTTCCTTCCCTATTCATCAAGCTAGGCCGTGAGAGCGGCGAATCAGTTGGCTGGAGAGGTCGAGTTCTTCGCACACGCCCCAGAGTTCAAACCTTTCTTGGGTCAGCGGAGCCCTGAATCCGACATTTGGCGCGCCAGGTAGGGGCGTGTCGAGGCTCTTCTCCGACCTTTGCCCCATTCCCGCCCCCACCGCCTTCATGGAGGAAGGTCCCCGAGCTTACGCCGAACATTGGGCTGCCAGAGCTGCTCAGGCGGCGCCTGCCGGCCACGGAGCTCGGCGCCCCACCCTCCCCACAACCGTCACGACCGCCGGAGCGATCGACCGTCGGTGGCACGAGCTACTTCCACCCCCCCTGTGCGGCGCCACACTCACGTCACCGCGCGGTCTTCTGGTTACGCCGTGGCATCGTCCCTGCGCACTCGCCAAGAGTAGGCGAACACGCGCGCTGCGCTCCTTGTGGCACGCGAGTTACTGCGATGCAGGTTGGTGGAAAGCGGGGACGATGCTTTGCTCGGCCGAGTTGCCGAGCTGCTCGATGCTGCCTATGAGGGCGTAGCACCTTTCTGCATCACGCCCACGTCGTCCGCTCGCCCTTCCGAGGAGAGCACGGAGGACCTCGCGGTAGGGGTCTGGTGCGAGGCGCCGCCGACCCGACCCAAGGTGTGTTTCCCCGGGGCACGACCGGGGTAGGCGACTCCTCCTGGAGCCACACCGAAGGGCCGCCCCCTGATCGACACGACTAGGCACTAAGGATGATGGGCGGCAGAGCCGGGGGGCTGGGGGCTAGCCTCAGGATGACCGCCCCCAGCACCCCCATACCGCCTCCAATGGGTTCATTGTACGGGCACAGGGGAAGCTCGTGCGCACTCCCCTCATCGGCTCGGACGACGGAGTCGCCAAGGTCGCCCGTGTCCGGGGTCCTTTACGAGTCGGCCCGGCGCCCCGAGGACGCCTCCCGCGGCAACAACAGTCAGTTACGATCAACACCATTGGGGTATGCCACGCTAACCTTGGATCGTAGGTAGATCATGCCAAGACGGTGCACCTCCGGGGGTTGGCCTCACCTCGGGCCAGCAGGACACGCCCGGAGGCCAAACAAGGGGCACGCCCCGCACGCAGCGGGAGCTCGGCACGAAGGATTCCCCCGCGCTGCGGGGCGAGCGGCGCCACCCCCACCCTGGTGTGTGCAAGCCAGAAGCGGGTCTTCTCCTGGGGAAGGTGCCGGCGAGCCCTCTCCCCCGGAGGAGGCCCACAGCCCCCTCGCCACCACTCGCGTGGCCCCTTGCCCCTTGGTCCTGTCCTGGTTTCCGGACGCCCCAACGGTGGGCGGGGGATGGGCAGAGCAGGGTTCCTGCCCAGGGGGCGGGGAGTATTCGTCAACTCGACCATGAGCAAGGCCATGCGCCCATGAAGATCTCCGCTCGTGACACTCTCACGTAATAATGAGTGGGGTTGTACACGCCCCGGAGTCTCCTGAGCGCCGCCCTCGGGCCTCACGGGGGCTCCCACCCACGTCCAAGTGGAAGCACCATGCTCCACGCTGGCAGTCGACACTGTCCCCCAATGACTATGCCCACGCCCAATGGAAGCACTGAGCTCCACGCTGGTGAGAACACTAGTGTAGGCGCCGGACGCGGCTGTCTTCTTTGCTCTCTTTTGTAACCCGATTTGCTGCCTTTGGAATGAAATTTGGAGTTTCGCGCGCCTATTAAAAGAAAAAGGGGGGGGATTTTTTGATTCACAGTGTTCTTTGCACTTTGATTTATGTTGGAGGCCTGGCTCCTGCCTGCTACTCCCTCTGCGAGCGCCCCACGAGCGGGGGCTGGGTGTGGTGTGCGCATCTGGGCTAGCCTGGGCAGCGACAAGGCCCCCTCGGGGCCAAGGACGTAACTGCCACAGGCCCACCTGCGCGCACACCTTGCCAAAGCTTTGGCGTTCGACTCCTCGCGCGGCGCCCTCAAGCAAGCCAGCAGGCGCGCCAGGGGGCCTTAAGTTCTCATGAGCCCCCGAAGGGCTCGCCTCAGGAGAGATGTGCCTCTGCGATACAAGAACACGTCCAAGGCCGCAAACACAAAAGATAAGTCACGTCAACTACTCTAGTCGGGAGCCCTCTGGCTCACGACGACATGTTTGAAATTAACCTAGAGGGCACATCATTGTTTCATACATTATAGGGGAGCCCCCTCCAAAAAATGCTTTCACGCCCCGTGGGGCCGTGCCTGAAATCTGTGCAGGAAAAGCAGGGAATTACAAGCCTAGCGGGATGCGCTATCACCGGCGTCGCCGTCATCGTCATCACCATCAGCTCCGCCCTCTTCGGTCGTGAGTGTAGTCACGTTGTCGGCATGGGTGAATTCCTGGATCAGGTTGTCCACATGGTCGTCCACCCAACTCGCCAGGTCACCCTGGGTAACCCTGGGCACGGGAGCTATCGCGACGTTGAAGTCGAAATCCGGATTGAGGCTGAGGAGGTAGCTGAAGACGTGGGAGAACACGCGCCCAAGGAGATCTCGGCTCTTCTCTTCGATGAGCTAGCACGCCCTCGCGGCCTTGCTTTTGAGGCAGGTCATGACTTGGGTGAAGAAGCGGAGGTAGCCGGCATCGTCAGCTTCGTACGGGCGGGCGACGCTCTCCTCGCAGATGGTGTCCAAGGCCCGATTGGCCCTGACCCTGAGGTCCTCGACCATCAAGGAGCGCTCACGCTGCAGCGTTCGGCGGTGGCTCGTGTCGTCCGTAGCCCTCTCCACAAGGTACGTGACACCCGTGACCTGCTGCTGGAGCGAGGACAGCTCGGCTTCAGCGGTGACCCAGGCTTCTTCGGCAGCCTTCCCGCGCCGCTCTGCTGTGGCCAGCTCCACCTTGAGGGCATCAGCCTTGCCCTGTAGCTCGACCTACCGCTGTTTGAAGCGAGTATCCTAGAGCCCCATCTTTCGGCGGTATTCTTCGATGAGGGCTTTGCGGATCCCCGCCACCTTTTGGTTAACCTCCAGCTGAATTCTCGCCTCCCGAGAGGCAAGGCCGTCCTCGGCCGTGGCTACTTGGTGCTCCCTCACCTCCAACCGCTCACGCTCCAGGCTGTGATCCAAGGCCTCGAGCGCCAGCACGTCCTCGTGCACCTGGACTCCCTTCTCATCTGTAGGGGCCACGCCTGGCGACGCCGCCAGGGCGGCTCTGCGCGCTTGGACTTGCCGCTCAAGGGCGGCGTTCGAGGCTCGGAGCTCCCTCTCGCCCTCCTCGGCCGCCTCACGGCGATGGTCCGTGGCCTTGGCCTCCTCCAGAGCATGGGCGCAAGCCTCACGAGAGGCTGCAAGAGACTCCTCGGCCTCTGTGCAGGCGCGCTCATGCTGCAGGTGCCTGAGGTTAATGGCGACCTTCAGTTGATGCCACTCACGCGCCAGGAGGAGGCCCTCCGCCTCGAGGCGTGCGTCAACATCGGCAAGCTCCCCCCAAGCTAACCTAGCGCACTCGTCGCTTCCCGGAGAAGGTCATGACGGATGGCGCTGCGTCCGCGAGCGAGCTCCAGCGCACGGCCGAGCCCTTCTTTTGCGCCCTGGACTATCGAAGAGGCGCGGGACGACTCACCCGTCTCCGACAGGGGGCTGGTGGCCGGAGCTACTTCGGCCGCTCCCTGGACCCTGGCAGAGGTGCTGCGTGCCCTGGCCCCGCCACTCGAAGATGAAGCCGACGCGTGGATCGCCCAACCACCGGCAAGAATCAACGGAGGAGCCCTCGGCACGAACCTTGTACCCCAGAGGTGGCCCTGGGGTAAGGGCGCCGGGAGAGCAGGCCCATGGCCTTCCAGCGGCGGCTCCGGCTCACGGACCGGCACTACCTCCCGCGTGATTGCTCGGCCTGGGAGATCTGGAGTCGCGGGCAAACCAGAGGCTTCCAGAGGTCGCACCCCGGGTGGCCTCACCGCCGCGGCCGAAGGGATCCTGAGGAGCAAAAGTTAGAAAAGAATGCGGCGCACGAAAATCCAGGTGGACAAGGTACTTACTCATCCACAGCTATCCACTTCCTTTGTTTCAGGGCCCGTGGGGCGCCGCCACAGCAGCTCCCGAGCCCCTTCCTCTTGCGGAGTACCCTGAGATTCGGAAGGGGTACGCCGAAGGCTGGTACATTGCCCCGCACGGCGGGGGCGGCAGTCGCATTCAGGGGCAGGGTTCCCCTTGTCCTGCCTGTGGGGGTGTGGACCGTCACCTCAGGAGCACTTGGTGGTTCCTGCCCTCCAGCAGCTGCCTCAGGAGCACTTGGTGGTTCTTGCCCTCCAGCAGCCGCCTCAGGAGCACTTGGTGGCGCCTGTCCTCCAGCTGCTGCCTCAGGAGCGCTCGACGGCGCTCGCCCCCCTGCGACCACCTCTGGGGTGTGCACCATAGGATCGGCAGGCATGGGAGCCACCAGGACAGGGTTCTCATGGGGCCCCTCAAGACCCTCAGGGCGCAGCCCCCACTCGTCGAAACAGGGCATCTTCTCTATGAAGGCCTCCCAGTTCGAGCAGTTGTACAAGAGGCACTCCTCGGCCGGGAGCGCGGCAGGCGCTGGGTCACCCGTCAGGAGCTGGAGCACCATGTGCAGCGTCTTGGAAGGGAGCGAGGGCACCTGAAGCCTCATGGGGTCATTGGGGCCAGTGAAGACCCATATTGGGCGAGAATGGCGCTGGAGCAGGGCGATGTGCCACCAGACGAACTCCCTCACCACCATCGACACCGTCACCCCTGCCTCCTTCAGCTTGGCCAGCCTGGACCAGATGCGCGCGAGCCGCTGGTCGACGAGCTTCGCATGTCCCCAGCCGGAGCTCGGCCCCGCCGGCGCCCGCGGGAGTAGAAGCAGGGGGCTACGCACGGAGGCGTCCACGTACACCCACTGCTTCCGGAACCCCTTTGCATCCGGGCGGAGCGTGAAGTCGATGTCGGAGCCGGCTGTCGCCGCCACCACCTAGAACGCCATGCACCCCGAGCGCTGTCCGCCGTCGACCAGGTGGAGCAAGAAGAAATGGCGGAATAGGGCCATGGATGGGGCGATGCCCACGAGGGCCTCGCAGAGGAAGGCAAAAGCACCAAGGAGGACGATGGACCCAAGGTCCAGATGCAGCGCTTGGATCTGATAGTGTGAGAGCACGGCGTTGAAGAAATCGGAGAAAGGGGGGACCAAGCCGGCCAGAAGGGCGTGAAGATGGATGGGGATCTCGGTGGCCCCCATGTCGACTAAGGCCCGGGAGGCAGGCCAGACCGTCGTCGCCTTCCACTCGTTGGAATCGGCGGCGAGGGCCTGCTAGACCTTGTCCAGCCCCTCCTGGTTGATCACCGTGGACCGGTCCAGCGCGGGTTCCGACCACTGCGAGGGCTCCGCGGGAGCGCGAGCTTTCTCTCCTCTCTTCGACCTAGGAGCCATGATGGCGGAAGAGGATTAGTGCTAGTGCGGATTCCGGAGAAGGAGGCACTAGCTCGCAAGGAAGAAGAAGAGCATAGGACAGGCACGGCAGGCAATGAAGGCTCGGCGGCAGGTGCCAGTATTTTTGTCAGCCTCGGCAATTGCCGAGGCAGCCTGGGGAAGTGGAGATGCCCACGTCCCGTTAGGCGCCATGCGTCAACTCGGTCCGCAGGCGATTGGGGCCCGCGGCGCTTCGCCCTTGCCCTTTGGCTTCGCCCCGAAGCCAAGTCCGAGCGTGCCTTGGGCCCGGGGGCTACTGTCGGTGTTCTGGGAACCAGGGTACCCAGACTTGCCTGCCTGCAGCCCACGACGTGGCTCGATCGATGGCCTGGTATGGCCCATCTTCAGCACCAGCAAGACAAGACCCTCGCGAGGGGCCAAGCCTCGCAAGGCGGATGACACCAAGCTCTCCGGAGGGAGCGGCCTCCCTAGGCTGGCTCCTGAGGAGCGGAGATTCATATGCAAGCACCCATCTCATGAGGTTGGGGTGACGCAAGCCATGACAACCAAGGCCAGGCGGGCGCCAGCGGGCGGAGAGCAGCAAGTTTCCTTTTTGGTGCTAAGGAGGCAAGCGCAGGCGCGGAGTCCCGAGGAATCACCCAAAGGTTTCCATTCCCGTGTAATGAGACCAAGACCGCCAGGACGGCAGGACGGATGTCATCGCCGAGCCCACCACGACATGACGACCGGAAGCTTTGCAGGCGAAGACCACCTTTCGTCAGGATAAGATGTACTACTTGTCCCCCTTCAAAATTGGCCGTTGTGGGATCCCTTTCCGCCTTCATTTTGGAGGAAGAGGACCAAGGCTGCTATATATAGGTTAGCCACCACCGTAGAAAGGGGGGATCGAATCCTCAGCTCAAACCCACACAAGAACAGACCTCATGAGGTTGTTCTTCCTCTGTACTAGTTCATCCTCGGCCCCTCGCGAGGCTAATCCACCCCAAAGCAGGAGTAGGGTCTTACACCGCAAGGTGGCCCGAACTTGGGTAAACTGTCGTGTCTCTTTCCTTTCTTGTTCATCACGCTAGGCCGTGAGAGCGACGAATCGGCTGGCTGGAGAGGTCGAGTTCTTCGCACACGCCCCAGAGTTAGAACCTTTCTTCGGTCAGCGGAGCCCTGAATCTGACACACGCCCATGAGCAGCGCAGTCTGCGTGTTCGCCAGCCCGCGACGAATGTGAGAAGACGATGCCGCAGCTAGAGCTGGTGATGGGGTCGTGGTGCGGCTGTCACACCGCACGAACGGTGGCAGTGACGAATCCTGCTATTCGCGAGTAGCAGGGTCGGTGGCGGCGTTAGCCACCCGGGAGGCAGAGCAGCGAGGAGCGCCATTGTCCGCGGGAGCCGTCTGGGCGACGCGAGGGGCCCGGCGCTCAGCACGGACACGGCGAGCATCGGCCAAAGGAACAACAGAATGGCGGCGGAGCGAACGGTGGAAGAGAGGCTTCAACACGCCCCTACCTGGCACGCCAAATGTCGGATTCAGGGCTCCGCAGACCCAAGAAGGTTCGAACTCTGGGGCGTGTGCGAAGAACTCAACCTATCTAGCCAACTAGCTCGTCGCCCTACGGCCTAGCTCGAGGAACAAGGAAGAAGATGAACATGACAGTTTACCCAGGTTCGGGCCACCTTGCGGTGTAATACCCTACTCCTGCTTTGTGGTGGATTGGCCTCACGAGGGGCTGAGGATGAACAAGTACAGAGGATGAACAACCTCGTGAGGGCTCATGGGTGAGAATGAGTTGACCCCTTCTACGGTGGTGGCTAACCTATATTTATAGTGGCCTTGGTCCTGTTCCCTCGAAACTTAGGCGGGAAGGGATCCCACAATGGCCAATTTGAAAGGGGACAAGTAGTACATCTTATCCTGATGAAAGGTGGTCTTCGCCTGCAAAGCTTCTGGCATGATGCTGCGGTGGGCTTAGTGATGACATCCATCCTGCCGTCCTGGTGGTCTTGGTCTCGTTGCATAGGAATGGAAACCTTTGCCTGAGTCCTCAAGAACCCACGCCTGCGCTTGCCTCCTTAGCACCAAAGAGGAAACTATCTTCTCTATGCCCACTGGCACCCGCCTGGCCTTGGTAATCATGGCTTGCGTCACCACAACCTCATGTGGTTTGGGCACCTGCATAGGAATCTCCGCTCCTCAGGAGGCAGCCTGGGGAGGCCGCCCCCTCGGGAGGTCTTGGCGTCGTCTGCCTCGCGAGGCTTGGCCCCACAAGAGGGTCTTGTCTTGGTGGTCTTGGAGGTGGGCCCTACCAGGCCGTCGAAGGTGCCATGCCGTGGGCCGCAGGCAGGCAAGTCTGGGTACCCTGGTTCCCAGAATGCCGACATCATGATGCAGCGCGGGACTCATGAGGCCCTACCTCAAGGCGGGTTGCACCAGATTTTTGTGGTGCAGGGCGCGCGTAAGAAACCTGCGGGGTGATGGGGGTTCCTGCACCGAATGCCCCTCTGGAGGTTATCGCATGAGAAGGCCGTACACCAATGACCCCAGGAGGTGACATGAACGGGGCCGGCCCACCAGACAGAGCTCAGTCATTGGTTTTATCGACGCTGCAGGGACGGACCCGAGCACAGGCGCCGTGCCAATTCTTCTCATGCAACGATCCCACGAAAAAACAGCCGGCGCACGGCTCCCGCTGCAGTGAAGTGCCGAACTGCGATTGTACGAACCAGGCCGTGCGCCCGCACTTGCCCACACACGATTTGCTCATGCGAGAACAAGGCACCAAGGACCACAGGAGGTGACGCGCACGGGAGCTGGCCCGCGGGACAGAGCTCGGTCGCTTGGGTTTGTCGACGCTGCAGGGACGAACCCGAGCACAGGCGCCATGCCAGTCCTTAATCATGAGGTGGTCGCGGGCGGGTTCGCGAGGTCACAGCGACATCATAGTGACGAAGCACCGGACAGGCAGTTGAGATACATAGGAAACTCATGAAGGCAAAGCCAGTTCGGATACATGCACAAAATGATACAGCTGTGGGGTTGGACCCTAGCAGCCTGAGGATAATGCAGCCCGAGGGGCGCCCTCGGTTGAACAAACCAAAATGTCACCTGGCACCATCGTTGTAGAAGCGTTGGAGTAGCTGAAGACGAGTGCTACAGAGGTCGCTCCTCACGGGCCAGTCGGCTCCTGAGACCCGGGAGTCTCTGGAGATCCGGGGGGCTCGCGAGGCTCCGGCACCTCCTCCGTCAAGACCGCCTGGTGCCTGGCCTCATGAGCCGCCAAGGCTCCCTGCATGAGGCACTGGTATGAGGCGGCCACGTTCAGCAGGCCGAACGGCATGCGGACGTAGCTACGGGGGCAGCCCCCACCTCGTCCAGCGTGGGACGGCCAGAAGAGCTCCTGAGAAGCAGCCCTGTTGAGGCCTAGGATGTTGACGCAGACGCGCAGCTCGCTACCCATGTTAGGGACGGCAGCCGCACTAGATGACGTGGGGCGACGCTCGCCACGCATGGCTCGCGCCTCCTGAAGCTCCTCGATTCCCAAGGTGATGAACTCCTGAGCGCCTGGCGCCTCGCGCCTTGCTCACCGGGGCGCGCGTCAAAGCACGCCCCCACGTGGTGCCCGAACGCCTCCCTTGCGACGCTGGTCAGGTCAGAAGCACTCTAGACGAGAGCCCCCGAGCCTGTCCTGAGAGGGGCGCTGGGCGCGCCTTCCTATGCGAGAGGGAAAGTCGCCGCAGCAGTGGGCACGGGGCCTGAGGCACGATTGCCAGGCGCCCCAGCCTCCTGACGGCCCTTTGGGAGGAACTGCTTCTTCTTCTTGGGGATGGCCTCAGGAGGCAGGATGGCACCCTCGCCATGTGAGTTCTCGACCGCCGCAGCTTGCTAGGCTCGCTCGAGGGAGCACACTGCATCGTTTTTGTCGCAAGCGACTATGATGACACCACCACTTCCTGGCATCTTGAGGACGTTGTAGCCGTGGTGAGTTGCCGCCATGAACTTGGCGAGGGCCGGATACCCGAGGATGGCATTGTACGGGAGGTGAATGTGGGCGATGTCGAAGTCGATGAGCTCGGTGTGGTAGTTGTCGCTCTTGCCGAAGGTGACAGGGAGGCGAATCTGCCCTATGGGGACGGTGGAGCCATCGGTCACCCCCGAGAAGGGCTTGGTGGGTAGAAGATGATCGTAGGGCACTTGGAGCGTCTCGAATGTCTCGACAGAAAGAACATTGAGCCCCGCGCCACCGTCGATGAGGGTTTTGGTGCCGAGGACGTTGCTGATGGTCGGCGCGGAGAGCATCGGGAGCGCACCAGCGGCGGCTGAGCACTTGAGCTGGTCCGTAGAGTTGAAGGTGATGGCGTACTTGGACCACCTGAGGGGACGCGACGCCTCAAGCTTGGGAAGGGCCGCGTTCACCTCGTGAACGAACTGCTTGAAGATGCGATGAGAGGCGGGGGCCTGAGCACCACCTAGGATGCAAGCGATCGCGCGTGGCTCCTAGAAGCCCCCAGCCCCATCATCTTGGCGGTTGTCGTCGTTTCTCCTTGGAGGCGGCGGCAGCGGAGGAAGGCTAGCATTGCTCTGAGGATAGTCCTCGCGGGGCTGGTCATGCTAGGGGCCGTCGCGAGGCTGGCCCTGCCAGCGGTCCTCACGAGGCTGATCGCGTCAGTCCTGGCAAGCGTCGCGGTTGTCCCAGCGGCCTCCACCGCGGCCTCCTCCGTGGTCGTAGCCACGGTCGTTGCGCTCGGGACGGCGGCCAATGCGCCCGTCGTGCATTGCCCTGAGCTCCTGGCAATCATTGGTGTTGTGGCTGTGGACGTTGTGGAAGACGCAAAACGGGCGGCTGCCCCTGGAGGACTCAGCGTGGTCGCAGCTACGCTTCATCTCAGGTTCAGCCGCGAGCACAGCGGGGCCCTTGCGCTTTACCTCCTTAGCCTTGCCCTTCTTGTCTTCAGGATCGACCTCCGGAAGCTCCAGCGGGGAGAGGCGACCTTCCTCTGCCCTCGCGCACCTGGTGGCGATGTTGAACATCTCCAGAGCCGAGCACAAGTCCTCATGTATGGCGAGCTCCTCCTTCATCTTGACATCCCGGACGCCCTCGGAGAACGCCGAAATGATGGCCTCATCCGACACCTTCGGATCTTGAGGCGAACGTTTCTGAAGCGCTGTATGTACTTGTGCAAGGTCTCGCCAGGCTGCTGATGCACCGCAGGTCGCCTGCTACACGAGCGCGGTCGCGAGTGCCATGGAAGTTGGCGATGAAGCACTCACGTAGCTTGTCCGAGGAGGTGATCAAGCCCACCAGGAGGTTCAGGAGCCAAGAGCGCGCGCCGTCCTTGAGGGCCATGGGGAACCAGTTCGCCATGACCTTCTTGTTGCCGTTTGCCGCCTCAATGCTCAGCTCATAGAGCTGGAAGAACTCAGCGGGGTCGGGGGTGCCGTCGTAGCATGGAGGCAGATTCAGCTTGAACTTTCCGGGCCAGACGACACGGCGCATCTCCGGGGTGAAAGCACGGCAGCCTGCCGCAGTCACAGGGGCCGGTCACATGGGTGGAGCTTGGTCTTGGCGCCCGCTTGCCACCACCTCTGGCAGCACGCGGTCTTGACACGGCGGCTCTGGGAGTGTGCGCGCCTCTCCTCGGGGCCGCTGCACCACCTGGCAGCTTTCTTCATTGTGTGCCGGCGCTCTGCGCGGCGGGTCGCGCTGGGGTGATTCACGCCTGGGCTCGGGTTCCGCGTTGTGCAAAGGAAGAGGGGGAGGAGCGCCATGAGCCACGTCGCCCACCAGGGACGGCGGAGGACAAGGCGAACGGGACGATGCAGGGGCCTCACCGGCGGCGTTGACGAGCTCGGCAGTGCGCGCGAGCTAGTCGTCATAGATGTCGTTGGCCGGACGATAGCGCAGAAGCTCACACGCCATGAGCAGCGCAGCCTGCGCGTTCGCTGGCCCGTGACGAATGTGAGAAGACGATGCCGCTGCTGGAGTTGGTGATGGGGTCACAGTATGGCCGTCGCGCCGCACAGACGGTGGCAGCGACGAGTCCTGTTGTTCATGAGCAGCAGGGTCGGTTGCGACGTTAGCCAACGGGGAGGCAAAGCAGCGAGGAGCGCCGTTGCCCGCGGGAGCAGTCTGGGCGACGCGAGCGGCTCAGCGCTCGGCACGGACACGGTGAGCGTCGGCCATAGGACTGACGGAACGGCGGCGGAGCGAACGGTGGAAGAGAGGCTTCAACACGCCCCTACCTGGCGCGCCAAATGTCGGATTCAGGGCTCCGCAGACCCAAGAAAGGTTCGAACTCTGGGGCGTGTGCGAAGAACTCAACCTATCTAGCCAACCATCTCGTCGCCCTACGGCCTAGCTCGAGGTACATGGAAGAAGATGAACACGGCAGTTTACCCTGGTTCGGGCCACCTTGCGGTGTAAGACCCTACTCCTGCTTTGTGGTGGATTTGCCTCATGAGGGGCTGAGGATGAACAAGTACAAGGGATGAACAACCTCGCGAGGTCTGCTCTGGTGAGGGTGGAAAGGATCCGATCCCGGGGGTTCGTCCTGCTCTGGTGAGGGTGGAAAGGATCCGATCCCGGGGGGTTCGTCCTGCTCTACGGTGGTGGCTAGCCTATATTTATAGTGGCCTTGGTCCTCTTCCCAAAACGTAGGCGGGAAGGGATTCCCAACGGCCAATTTGAAAGGGGACAAGTAGTACATCTTATCCTGACGAAAGGTGGTCTTCGCCTGCAAAGCTTCTGGCGTGACGCTGCGGTGGGCTCGGTGATGACATCCGTCCTGCCGTCCTGGTGGTCTTGGTCTCGTTGCACAGGAATGGAAACCTTTGCCTGAGTCCTCGGGAACCCATGCCTGCGCTTGCCTCCTTAGCACTAAAGAGGAAACTGTCTCCTCTGCGCCCGCTGGCGCCCGCCTGGCCTTGATCGTCACGGCTTGCGTCACCGCAACCTCATGAGGTTTGGGCACCTGCATAGAAATCTCCGCCCCTAAGGAGGCAGCCTGGGAAGGCCGCTCCCTCGGGAGGTCTTGGCATCATCTGCCTCACGAGTCTTGGCCCCTCGTGAGGGTCTTGTCTTGGTAGTCTTGTAGATGGGCCGTACCAGGCCGTCGATGAAGCCACGCCATGGGCTGCAGGCAGGCAAGTCTGGGTACCCTGGTTCCCAGAACACCGACAGTAATATGCTGTAATTTCTTTGTTGTATAGTCTAGGTTTATTCTTTGTCACGATGCTGTAATTTATTTGTTGTTTATGCTATCATCGCTCTGAGAAAAGGTCGTAATATTTGATCGGAGTGCAATGAGCCAATAGGTTAGGTTTATAAAAAAATAATTTCGGTACTAAAACTGGTCGGTCGCCCATTGCTAGTATGGGCCGAACCGTGGGCCTACAATCATCTTGGGCCATTAGTTAGGTCTAGTCTTAATCTGGCCCACTATTAGTTTCGAGCCTTTAAAAGGCCGAGTAAACCGCTTGCCTTAATTGGGCCAGAAAATTAAATAGGCTTTTCACAGGTTGAGAACTAGATTGAGCCTTAATTGTGGCGAACAATTCACGGGCCGATAGCATGATGTAACATACATCGGTCCATTATTGGCCCATTTGTGTGATGGGCCATTAACAGGCTGAAATGTTTTTGGGCCTTGGCTGACCCAATTACATGACGGGCGGGAAGGAGGCCGGATGTATAACAGGCCAAAATTAGGCCCAACACTCTCAAGGGCCTTTAACGGGCCGATAGGTAGTTTGGGCTAGAATGTATCCACGAAGACTACGGGCCAATAAGATTCCGAAAGTAACTACGGACTAGAATTAGGCCCAGGTGCAACTCGGGCCTTTAAATGGCAGAAAGTGAAACCGGGCCGAAAGAGGCCCATATGTAGACAGGGCCGCTGAGAGGCCGAAACTAATATCGGGCCGAACTGTTAAACGGGCCATTAAGAGGCCGAAGAGCAAATCAGGGCCCCAATGGGCCCGATGGCACAGTAGCTATTAAAGGGCCGTATCTGTTATGGGCCATAATTTGGCCCAAGAAATGAAAGTCAGTTAACGGGTCGGATCAGGTATGGGCCGTAATTTGGCCCAAACTATTGTAGGCTGTTAACGGGCCGGATCTGATATGGGCCGTAAACTGGCCCAGAATATTCCAGTCCTTTAACGGCCCGTATCTGATGTGGGCCATAATTTGGTCCAGAAAATGTTAGGTTGTTAATGGGCTGGCCCATTAGACCTGACGAAATCTTGTGGGCCTGTTCCTGGGCCGGCTTTTAAACCTATATGGGCCTCTATTGGGCCGTCCCACGTGTCAATGTTTCATTGGCGATTCTTGTCCAATGGACGGTTGACATCTGTCCCAACGCTGAGCTGACACGTGGATCGTCGGCGAATGAGAATTTTACACGTGGAAAATCGCCATTGGTCCGGGCTGTTAACGGGTTATCGGATCCAAACCGGAACCCGATAGCTTAACGGTGACCCGTTATGGTGGATGCCACATGTCGGTTACCCTTGATGAAAGCACTTCCATGACGCGGCATTTATCATCATGGAAGTGGACACTTCCGTGATGATAATTTTGGTAATGCCATGGAACACTTCTACGACAGCACAGGTATGACTATCTTGATTCTGTCATAAAATCATCATGGATGTACATGCATGACAGAAAACATGACCTACTGTGACAAACACGTATCATCACGGAAGTGTATTTTTTTTGTAGTGTGAGCATGCTTTGTGAGTAGTTACGTTTTTTCCTGAGGATATGGGAGAAGTCTTGTTATAAGTAATCATGTGAATTTGGTATTCGTTCGATATTTTGATGAGATGTATGTTGTCTTTCCTCTAGTGGTGTTATGTGAACGTCGACTACATGACACTTCACCATGATTTGGTTCTAGGGGAAGGCATTGGGAAGTAATAAGTATATGATGGGTTCCTAGAGTGACAGAAGCTTAAACCCTGGTTTAGGCATTTGTCAGGGTGAGCTCACAGAAGATGCCATGGGATGGCTAAGGAGAGGAACAGGCACGAGGGTACCGGTGGGCTCCAGAGGCGAGGTCGATACGAGCGAGCATGTGACACAAGACGTACCCAAGTTTGGGGCTCTCTGGAGAGATAAAACCCCTAGTCCTGCCGAGTATGGTTTATATGAAGTGGATACAGGCTTGCTCCTAGAGCTGTTCTAGGGAGGAAGGAAGACAGGCCAGTGCATAGGCTGCTCCTTCTCCGTGTGTGTGTGAGTGTGAGTTCTACTAGAGTCGACCCTTTGCATGAAGGGGCACTGGGGGTCTTATAGGCTGCCCCCCCGGGGTTACAATGGTAATGTTACATGGGCGCGGGGCCTTGGTGTCAGTGTCTAGGAGCCGGTAGTGGGGGCCGCCGGGTCTGGCGGGTTCGCCGGGTGCGGGTGTCGCCGGGTCCGCCGGGTGCGGGCCGTACTGGGGCCGTCGGGCGTGGGTACGGCCGGCTGTCGGGTACTGTGGCACGCCTCGCCAGACATCATGGGACAGTCAGCGCCGCCCTGCTACCTGGCTGTGCCCCCAGGACACCGCCCGCCCCGGGCGGGGACGTGGGAGCTCCACTGCCACACCCGCCGGGGCCGGCGTAAAGGAGGGAGCATTGTAGCCATGCTTGCTTGTCGCCGGGGTTGACTTCTCTTGGACTTCCCGCATGTGCTAGCCGGCCGGCCGGGTCGCGGCACCCGGCCGGCTCACGCTGGGGAACCGGCCAGGGGCGAGCTGGATTGAGGGGCTTTTCCTACCCCGATGTTTTTTGAAAGAGATCCGGGTTTTGTTGCCTGCCCGGGGGCCATCCCCCCGACAGTAGTCCCCGAAGCTGTGAAGGCTCACTGGCTCCAAGCAGGAGGGCCATCGCAGTTTCACCCCCCTGAGGAGGCGGCTGGGTTGATGAAGCTTGCGGCCGCCGGGTCCCGACAACACCCACTGTGTGCCGGCTTCCGGAAGCCGGATCGCGGCACCCTGGCATGGGCTGGAAACTGAGACGTCCGTCGAGTTTTGGAGGGAAAGGACACGTCTTCCACGGCCCGAGGTGTTGCCACGTGATGAACAGTGGCCGGCGAGGCCCTACCAGGGCACGCGTGTGATGGGACGCAACAACGAGCTGGGCCTCGCCACGCCGCCCCCTCGGCCCACTCGCGGGTCATTTATTATGGCCGCCGCAGACGGTTGCGCTTCTTCATGTAGTTAAGTCGTGAGCAGGGGGAAACATGCCCGCACAGTGCAGGGAAGTGGAATCGTGGGTGCAACCGATCCCACTTCCCCATGTCTTGTCGTGGTTATAAAACGGAGGGAGGGGCGCGGCGAAAACGCTCTCGCATGCTCCCCTTGCTCTCCCTTCGTCTTTCTCTTCATCTTTCTCCTCCAACTCCTGAGCACGCCCTTGCCACAGCGTCCAGACACCACCAGCAGCAACCAGCATCCGCACCGGCCTTCTCTTGCCACCGCGCCTCCTTCTCTCGAAGCTTTTTGCCAATTTCGCAGCCAAAGGGATCTTGGGAGGGGTCTGCGGCCAGCGAGGAGGACATTCAGTACCTCCGCGACACCAGGCGGCTGCCGCCGGCGACGGAGGTGGCCGCGCATGTGCCGGGCGGGGAGATGGAGCTGCACCCACAGGAGGGCGAGCGTGTGGTCTTCCTCAGCAACTTCAAGCGCGGGTTTGGCCTCCCCGCGAGCGACTTCTTCTGTGCCTTCCTCAACTTCTTCAGGCTGTAGCCGCACCATCTTGGTGCCAATGCCGTGCTGCAGCTCACCGGCTTCACCACACTCTGCAAGGGGTACTTGGGCATGGAGCCGGATATAGATCTGTGGGCCCGCCTGTTCTTCGTCAAGCGGTAGGGGCTAACGGCCGGCACCATGTCCGACTGCGGGGCCACCGTCATCTCGGGCTGGCCGCACGGGCCGTTCCCCAAGATGCCCTTGGAGGATTCTGCCAAGAAATGGCAGAACTCCTTCTACGTGAGCAACGTTGTTCCCGACTGCATCAACCTGCCACCCTTTGTTGACGAGCCGCCGCAGGCCAAGATGAACTGGAGCTACCACCCCAAGAACCTGCCGCAGGCGGTGCTGATCCAGTGCAGCCGGATCGCTGAGAAGACGGCGCGCGAGGGGCTCATCGGAACAGACCTCATCGCCGCCTTCATCACACGTCGGGTGCTACCGCTGCAGCGCCGGGTCCACACCATCGCCGAGATGGGTGACCTTCAGGACCCCACCCGGATGTCGGCTTGGGAACTGACATCGAAGTAGGTCGCTAACCGAGTGAACGCCACTTCCAAGGCCGAGATGGCTGCCGGGTGGCGCTTTGGGAAGGCGCCCTACAACAAGGAGCGCCCGGCGCCGGCGGTGAGTCCCTGGTCTCCATTTTTGCTATGTCCCAGCTTTTCTTCCGTCCTGACGCGACGAGAGAGAGGTTGCTGCAAGCGGTCCAACAAATCCGTGATGGGCTGAGGACGCAGGTCTTGGCCGACGAGCGAGCTGGCTTGGATGGGGAGGAGTCCTTCGCCGAGAACGCAGAGCCGACTGAAATGCAGCCGGCTGGCGAGAAGCCGGCGCGGCGCGCCACATGGGTAAGTTTCCGCACCCAGACCTCTTGCGAGACTGGCCGGATGACGACGAGGAGGCCCTGACAGTCGTTGGCGGTGCAACGCCAACTATGGGAGGAGATGACAGCGTCGATCCCCCGAGACGGCCGAAGAAGACGACCGAGGTCGGGTCGAACCGTGACCCGGTGACGACGCGCCGGCCGCACGGGAAGAACATGGTGCCGCCGAAGCCGGCTCCAAAGCGTGCGGCGGAGGCGCTGCCAGCACGTGGCAAGACGGCCGCAAAGAGGGTGCGTCGAGCCACCCCGGTCGCGCCGCCGAGACGGGCCATCCCGGCGGTGATCGGGTAAGTACCCTTTGCTGATTTTCGTTTGCTGCTTGGTTGCATTCTCCTCGTGCTATCTTCTTAGGCGCAGGACGCGCCTTGACTTGGCACTGCCGGCTATGGCAGCCGTGTCCTGGGGCGACTTCGTGTTCCCGAAGACCCGGAGCAGCCCCATCGACCGGGTGGAGAGCTCGCCCGAGGAGGACCTTGGCTTGGACCCGGCAGACACAGAGCGTCTCGCCTGAAGGGACCGAAACAAGGCCGAGGGGGAGTTGGCAGCGAGGGAGGCCTTGGTCCAGGCATGGGTGAGGGCCGCCGAGGCGGAGGGCAGGCCGCTACGGACTCGGCCTGGCCGGAGTGGGCAGAGGGCGCGGCGCCGGCCGAGACCATCTTCGAGCAGCAGACGGATGAGGGGCGCGGCCCAGACGAACGCGGGGAGGTGGCCGTCGACAACCCAGAGGTCGAGGAGATGGCCGTGGACACCCCGCCCCAGAACGACGTGGTCCTGCGGGCGGAGGACGCCGCCCTGGAGGGAGCGCCGCAGGTAATGCCGGCTGGAGCGCCGGGATCGACGCCGGCCGCAGAGGAGCCAGCGGGAGGCGAGCACGCCTTGGTGATCACGCCGTCGTGGGTTGCCGTGAACCCGGAGTGAGCGTCGGGGAGCGGCCCCGCCGCCGGGTCGCAGCAACCCCGAGCCGGATCCGGCGAAGCCGTATTCGGACCACGCGCCCAGGAGGAAGCGACGATGGACGCCGTGCGCCAGCAGCTTTGGGGGCGTGAGGGTCGTCTGCAAGCCTTCGTCCAAGGCGAGCTGGAGCGGACGCGGGACTTGGAGCGCGTCGTCATGGTAAAGCTTTTTTCTTTGTCTTGTCTTTGCGGATGGTCAGTGGTGGCGCGCCAGCGCACCAACGGGGTGTAGCCTCTAAGGCCCGAGCCGGCTACGAAGCAGCCGGGTCGGGTCTTATATGCATTTTTGTGACTTTTGGTAATACTTGCATCTTGCAGCATCTGGATGGCCTGCGAGTCGGCATGCACAACCGGCTTCTGGAGAAGTACCGTGCAGCCAAGGCGCAGCTCGCCACCAAGGAGGAGGCACTCTCCTTGGCCCAATGTACGATCCGCGTGCTTTCAGTGGGGGCGCGCTAGCGCACCCACTGGGTGTAGCCCCCGATATTCGGGCCAACTACGAAGTAGTTGGGTTGAATCTTAAAGTATTTTCCTCTTTCCTTCGGTATCTGACTCGGCGCCCTGCCTTGCAGCCACCATGGCCGAGCTGACAGATCTCTGAACCCGGCTGGCCGAAGCCGGCCAGCTACGCGACCAGGCGGCTGCTGACAACACCCAGCTCTGGGCCGAGGTGGAGCAGCTGAAGGCGGAAGCCGCCAAGGCGACGGAAACCCACCAGGCGGAGCTCATCCGGTTGAAGGATGAGTACGAGAAGGCGGCCGCCGCGAAGGACGATGAGCTGAAGGCGGCCGTCGAGAAGCGTGGCAAGCTCGAGAAGGCGCTTAAGGCCCGCGGCCGCGCGTAGGACCTGGAGCAGAACGGTATGTTGTGCGAGGCGCAGTATCTGGACGAGCTCCTCCTCAGTATGTGTTTCTTCAGTTTGTCCAGCCGGTTTGCGAGCTGGCCGAACCTTGCATAGCTGACTAACCCCTTCATCCTTGTAGCAGAGGCCTTCCCGGGGACACAGGCATCGGCGGATGTGGCCGTACACGTGCACCGGTCTGCCCAGGTGGACGCGGGGGTCGCGGTTGAGCCATACGCCGTCTGGACCATCTTGGAGCTGATGCTTGCCGCCGAGGCCCGCCTGAAGGCCCTCGACAAGCAGATGGTGAGGCTGTTCAAAGACGGGTTGGGGATGACGGCCGCCCTTTGGCCGGAGGCGGTGGCGCCTAACAGCGTCATGTGGCTGGCACGCTGGCTGGAGGCCGGCGTGGCGCGACTCCATGCGTGGCGAATCTCCGCGGCCTTTACCAGCACGGATCTGGCTCTATGTTTCGCCATGTCGTGCTATCCGGACCTGAGTCTAGGCCACCTGGCGGCCCAACGAGCCGGCGTGGAGGCCCACCTGGAGGTGCAGGCGTGCCGGATCGCCGGGCGGGCCAGCTATCTCGCCTTGTTCGCTGCGCACGACAAGTTCAACACAGAGCGGACGGAGGACGCGGGGAGATTCCTCCTGACAATTTCGGCCTGGCGCTCGATGACCCAGCCGGCAGCTCCGACGTGACGGGTGCCCGCGCGGACGATGACACCGCGCTGGACGACACCGGCGTCTCAGCTGGATCGGAAGCCATCGCGGAGGAGCCGGCGCAAACTGATGCCGGCGTGGCAGCCGAAGCCAGCATGGAGGAGCCGGTGGTCACGGGCGCCGATGCGTGATGCCGGCCTGCATTTTATTTCTTTGAATTTCGTTAAGTAGCAGGTCCACCCACTGGGGTGTAGTGAAATGTAATGAACTCTGGCCATGGGCCTTTTGCTATGTAAATATTTTTGCGGATGTTCACGCTTCTGCTTTTCGTCCTTAGGCTTTTTCTCGCTTGTCCCCTCTTCGGGCTTCCCTCCCGCTAGTCGAACAGCCGGGTTCTGGTCTGTGACAAGGAGTTCGGCCTTGGGAAGGGACGTGCAATACTTAGGTTTTTTTAGACGTTGAGCGCGAGCGAAACACCCACTGGGCTGGATGGCGGCAGGCGGCGAAGCCGGCTGTCGCGCAGCCGGTCGTGCAGCACTTAGTGCGAGGGAGCCGGATGGACCGACCCGGACGATCCAACTTAGCCGTGTTCTGCGTGCCGATGCGTTTGGCCCTTTGTTCTTGCCAGCCGAACAGCCAGAGCCGAACTGTGGCTTAGGGCGAAGAGGAGGGCCTTGGCGACTCGGGCACGCCGAAATGTACTAAGGGGGACGACGGGGTGCGGTCGGGCCGGCTAGCCCCCGAGCCCCCCAGCCGGATGAACTGACCCGGCGAGAAAGGATAAAACCGCAAAGGTGTGCGGGACACAGTATTTGATGGAAAAGGTAGCCCCCGAGTGTCGTTCGGGGGTCCTGCTGCTTTCACTAAACTTCAAAAGGTAGTGATACATATGTGCATACAGCTAACGGTAAAACAGGCAGAGGAGCTCTGCGTTCCATGGCTGGCTTGTCTCTTTGCTGGCTGTGTCTCTCTTGCGCTTGATTCGGCTTGCATGCGTCGATGAGGTAGTAGGCGTTGCGGTCACACAAGGCTTTGCTGACAATGAAGGGGCCCTCCCAAGGGAGGCCAGTTTGTGCTGGCCGGCTTGCTGTTGGACGAGTCAGAGTACGAGGTCGCCCTCGCGGAATGCGAGGGGCTTGATCTTCTTGTTGTGGTAGTGTCCCAGGTTTTGCTGGTAGATGGCCAATCGGCTGAGGGCCAATAGGCGCGCCTCCTCGAGCAGGTCGACACCGTCTTCGCGGGCTTCCTTGTCTTCGGCTTCTGTGTACATGGTGACCCGGGGCGAGTCGAACTCGATGTCGGTCGGGATGACTGCTTCGGCTTCGTAGACGAGGAAGAACGGGGTGAACCCGGTCGACCAATTTGGTGTTGTCCGGAGACTCCATAGGACGGCCGGCAGCTCGTCAAGGCAGCTGCCGGGTGAGCGGACGAGGGGCTCGACGAGTCGTGGCTTGATGCCGGCTAGGATCAGGCCGTTAGCCCGCTCGACCTGGTTGTTGGATTGGGGATGGGCGACGGAAGCCAGGTCGAGTCGGATGCCAGATACAGAGCAGTATTGCGCCAGCGTGCCCTTGGCGAAGTTGGTGCCGTTGTCCGTGATGATGCTGTGCGGGACGCCGTAGCGAACCGCGATGTCTTTGATGAACCGGATGGCCGTTGGCCCATCGAGTTTCTTGATCGGCCGCGCCTCAATCCACTTGGTGAACTTCTCGACGGCCACCAGCAAGTGTGTCATGCCGCCTCGGGCGGTTTTGAAGGGCTCCACCATGTTGAGCCCCCAGACGGAAAAGGGCCAGGTGATCGGGATGGTTTGGAGGGCCGAAGCTGGCTGGTGGTTGCGCTTGCTGAAGCGTTGGCAACCCTCGCACTTGAGGACGAGCGACTCAGCGTCTTTGAGGGTTGAGGGCGAGTAGAAGCCGTGGCGGAAGGCTTTGGCCACCAGGGACCTGGAGGCGGCGTGGTGCCCGCACTCACCCTGGTGGATGTCGAGGAGGATCTCAATGCCCTTATCTTGCTCGATGCAGTGCTGGAACACGCCTGTCGCGCTGCGCTTGACAAGCTTGTTGTTGATGATGTTGTAGGCGGATGTCCGGCGCTGCACTTGCCAGGCCTCAGTCTCGTCCATGGGGAGTGCTCCACTTTCTAGGAAAGCAAGGACCGGCTAGGCCCAGGACGGAGCTGTTACTACAGTGAAGACGGCCACTTGGACGGGATCCGGGGCGGCAGTCCCCGAGCCGGAGCCGGCAGCCCCCGGTACCAATGTAGCAGTCCCCGAGCCGGAGTCGGCAGCCCCGGCGCAGGAGCCGGCAGCCCCCGAGACTGGGCCGGGGTCTTCAGGGTTGGGCAGGGGAGCCGCAGGGTTGTCCGGGACGAAGATGGACTCGGAGTCAGGAGATGGCTTGATGGAAGGCTTGCGCAAGTGCTCGAGGGAGACGCCAGGTGGGATTGCCTGCAAGCTAGAACTTATCTTGGCTAGCGCGTTAGCGGCCTCGTTGTCCGCGCGGGGGACGTGGAGGAACTCGCAGCGGTCGAAGTTGCCGGAAAGCTGCTGGACCAAGAAGCGGTAGCTGGCCATGTTGGCGTCTCGGGCATCCCATTTGCCGGAGGTTTGCTGCACCACCAAGTCTGAGTCATCGTAGCAGAGGATGAGCCGGATGCCGAGCTCTTTAGCCAGTCGGAGGCCGTGCACGAGTGCTTTGTACTCGGCGACATTGTTGGAGGCGGCGAAGTGGACCTGCAGTGCGTACCGAAGCCAGTGCCCTTCAGGGATGATAGCACGATGTCGCCTCCCAAGCCGGATCGCATCTTGGAGCCATCAAAGCGCATGTGCCAGTGTGTCGAGTCGGGTGGTGGCGGCAGATACTGTGTTTCTGTTCAGTTGAAGAGGAAGTCGGCTAGTGCCTGGGACTTGATGGTGGTGCAGGGCTCGTAGAGGATTGTGTGGCTGGCCAGCTCAATGGCCCATTTGGCCACCCGGCCGGAGGCATCCCGGCAGCCCATGATCTCACCGATGGGGGCCGTGCTGACCACAGTGATGGTGTGCTCCTGGAAATACTGCTTCACCTTCTTGGCGGTGAGGTACACGCCGTAGCACATCTTCTGGTAATGGGGGTAGTTCTGCTTGGAGGCGGAGAGCACTTCGCTCAGGTAGTAGACCGGACGCTGGATCTGCTGGATCTTGCCTTTCTCCGGGCCTCGACCACCAGCACCATGCTAACCGCACGCGAGGTGGCGGCGATGCATAGCAATAGCGGCTCCTTGTCAGCCGGCGCGGCCAGAACGGGTGCGGTGGAGAGCATGCATTTGAGCTCCCGGAAAGCTTTGTCCGCCTAGTCATTCCACTCGAATGATGACGTCTTCTTCATCAGTTGATACAGGGGCAAGGCCCTCTCGCCCAGGCGACCGAGAAACCAGCTGAGAGATGCCAAGCAGCCGGTGAACTTCTGGTCATCGCGCAGCCGGGTTGGCTTGCGCATACGCTCGATGGCCTTGATCTTTTCCGGGTTAGCCTCAATTCTGCGCTCCAAGACAAGGAAGCCGAGCAACTAGCCGGCTGGCATGCTGAATACGCATTTCTCTGGGTTGAGCTTGATCTCGTACCGGCGTAGGTTGGTGAAGGTTTCCTTGAGGTCGTCTAGGAGGGTGAGGTGCTGCTTGGTCTTCACCACGATGTCGTCGACATAGACGTGCACGTTGCGGCCGAGTTGCTGTAGCAAGCACTTCTGCATGCAGCGCTGGAATGTGGCGTCGGCGTTCTTCAGGCCGAACGACATTGTGATGTAGCAGTACGCCCCAAAGGGCATGATGAAGGACATCTTCAGGGCGTCGGCCGGGTCGAGCTTGATCTGGTGGTTGCCAGAGTAAGCGTCCAGAAAGGACAAGCCTTGTACAGGCTGGTGTAGTCTATGCACATGCGCTAGGTGTTGTTCTTCTTCAGGACGAGGACTGGGCTGGCCAGCCACTCGGGGTGAAACACTTCCATGATGAAGCCGGTAGCGAGAATCCAGGCGACCTCTTCACCGATGGTTCTCCGCTTCTCCTCAGAAAAGCGGCGCAGGGGTTGACGGACAGGCTTGGCATCCTTGCGGACATGTAGTTTGTGCTCGACGTACTTCCTCGGAACACCCGGCATGTCCTTTGGGGACCATGCAAAGATATCACGATTCTTACGGAGGAAGTCGACGAGCTCGCCTTCCTATTTGCTGCTGAGGCGGGTACCCACAACAACGTACTGGCTGCAGTTGGGGTCGGCCGGGTTGAGCTTGACCTTCTTGGTGTCCTTAGATGGCTGGAATGAGGCTTCGCCGGCACAGCCGGCTGCTCGCCAGCCAGCGCCACGATCGGGCCGAGCTGGCGTCGCTCCTCGGCTATGACCAGCGACTCGGCTAGCTTGGCACCGGCACGGGCGCACTCTAGGGATTTCTAGTAGTCGTCGGCAATGGTGATGAGGCCCTTGGGACCCGGCATCTTCATTTTCAGGTAGGAGTAGTGGGGAACCGCCATGAACTTCGCCAGTGCGGGCCAGCCCAGCAGCGCGTGGTAGGGGCTGGACAGGTCGACCACCTCAAACCAGATGGGCTCGCACCGGAAATGGTCGCGGGTGTCGAACAGGACATCGATCCGGATTCGGCCGATGGGGGAGTAGGAGAGACCCGGCACGATGCCATGGAACACCGTCCGGGTCGGCTCCAGCTGCCTTGCTTCGATGCCGAGCTTGGTCATGGTGTCGTGGTAGAGGATATTGATGCTGCTGCCGCCATCGATGAGGACTTGGGAGAACTTGCAGGTACACTTATCAGCGACTATGGTGGGGTCGAGGACGAGGGTGTAGCCACCCGGCGTAGGCATGATGGCCGGGTGGTCCTCCTAGGTCCAGCTAACCGAGCGCTCCGACCAGTGCATGTACTCGGGCACGGCCGGGATGACGTTGTTCACCTCCTGCTGAAGCAGGCGCTCGCTATACTTGTCGCCGCCCATGCTGGTGAAGACGACATAGCAGTCGTTTGCGTTGGGGAAGGCTTCATCGCGCATGGCACCGGCAGCCGGAGGTGGAGACGGCGGCGGAGGCGGCTGCCCCGCCCCCGGTGCCGGAGGAGGAGGCGGAGGGATGTCGCTCCTCATGATGCTCTTGATGATGGCGCACTGCCGGAGTGTGTGCGTTGACGGCCTTGCACCGTTGTGGTGCTTGCAGGGGGCATCGAGCATCTCTTCGAAACTCATGGCGGGTTGCCAAGCGGTCTTGTCGGTTCGCTAATGCCGGTTGCCGGCCGGCTCGGCTGCGGGTGCTTAGTCGGTGGCAGCGACGAGGCGGTTGTCGTAGTGGTGAGCCGGCTGCTCGGCCTTGCGCTTGTTGTTCTGCTGGTTGTTCTGCTGGCGGCTACTCTCGCCAGCCGGCTTGGGAGTCGGTGCCGGCAACGCCTTGCCGGCGTCGTCCAACACCACCTGGATCTTCATGGCGGAGTCGATCATGGCGTATTTGTCCGCTGTGACCATGAGCGTGGCCATGGTGGTTGGCTCGGAGCGCAGGAGCTTGTGTTTGAGCAGGGTGCCATCTCGACAGTCTCTCACGAAGTACTAGATGGCTTGAACCTCGTGGACCTCCTCGCAGCTGTTCCGGAGCTCGGTCCAGCGTGCAAGGTACTGGCAGCCAGTCTCCTCCGGCCCTTGGATGCACATGGCGAGCTGGCTGGGCTGGCCGGGCCGCTTGTAGGTGCCGGTGAAGTTGCGCATGAAAGCTTGCTCGAAGTCGAGCCACGAGTTGACGCTGCAGCCGGCAGGCTGTTCAGCCACATCGAGGCCGAGCCCTGCAGCATGAGCGGGGCGTAGCGCACGGCCAGGCACCGGTTGCCGCCCGCGATGCCGAAGGTGGTGGTGTAGTCGATGAGCCAGTCATCCGGCTTGACAGTCCCGTTGTACTTGGGGGTGTCTCGGGGAAGCGTGAACCCCTTGTGGAAGGGCTCATCGCGGACGCACGGGCCGAAGCAAGCCAGACCAACCGCGTTGTCTTCCTCCAGCTCGAAGGAGACGGCGAGCTGCTCGATGCGGTGGCGGGCGTCGTTGTTGTCGATGTCGCACGGACCCAGCCGGCTTGTGTCTAGGCCGCAAGGAGCCGGACCGGCCGAAGCCGACCGGCCGCGCCGTCCAGATGGCAGGGGGAGGTCTTGCCGGCGCCAATTGCCTGGAGCCGGCTCGTCGCCCAAGCAGTCGCCAGCTGTAAGGGCGCGGTCGCGCCGGGTTCAGGTTGTCCCGGACTGGGCTTCACCGGGGCGCGGGGAAGATGCTTCCTGGGTGTCCCGGGGCTCACGGTCTATGGCACGGTGCAAGCCGGAACCCGCGGGAGCGTCGAGGTGGTCCTGCTGCATCTTCGCCACGGCGAGCAGCTCGCGCAAGCCCTGCAGGCGCTCCTGCAACTCCTCGCCTTGCAGAAGCTCCTGGCCCACAGCTGTCACCTCCGCGGCGCGCATGTTCTTGACAGCGGTCTCGTAGACGGGCGGGACTGCGCCCAGCGCGCGGCCGATGGCGCCGCCATGGGTCCACACCTCGGTGACCCGGCTGGGCTCGGCCGCGGCTGGCATGAAGCCGTACGCGGCGTCGCGCTCCCGCTGGGAGAACTCTAGCCGGCGCTGCATAGCAGCAAGCGTCGTGGCCTCGTCCAATAGGCACACGCGCTCCTCGTCGAGCCGGGCCCTAGCCTGGGTGGCGTCGACATCG
This sequence comes from Thinopyrum elongatum, assembly GCA_011799875.1. Classification (NCBI taxonomy): domain Eukaryota; kingdom Viridiplantae; phylum Streptophyta; class Magnoliopsida; order Poales; family Poaceae; genus Thinopyrum; species Thinopyrum elongatum. Next base: position 385,548,624 of record CM022300.1, read on the forward strand.
GTGGTGATGGGGATGTTGAGGTTCTAAAGCGTTGCGCACAGCGGGTCGGCCATGCTGGCGCAAGCGGCTGCGGTCTTGGCCGCCTCGGCCTTCTTCGTGGTGCTAGACAAACAAGAGGCGGAGCTGGTGGTGAGAACTTCCACACGGGTGCAGAGATCCGCCACGTCATTGAAGGTGTCGAAGTAGACGGGGACGGGCGAGTCAGTGATGTCGAGCACCTCGCTGGGGTACTCGTCGGAGGCGAGCGCGACGGGGATGCGCAGCGCGCCGAAGGGGACGACGGACGACCGGTGAAGCCGGCCGGCGCCACGCCGAGTGCGGGGACCAGGCCGTGCATGATGCGCTCGCCGGAGTCGGTGAAGGGCCTCGTCTAGAACGTGACTCCGGCCGGTGCCTCGAGCTGCCCCATGGTGGGTGCCAACTGTCGTGGTGAGCTCACAGCAGATGCCATGGGATGGCTAAAGAGAGGAACAGGCACGAGGGCACCGATGGGCTCCAGAGGCGAGGTCAGTATGAGCGAGCGTGTGACACAAGACGTACCCAGGTTCGGGGCTCTCCGGAGAGATAATACCCCTTGTCCTTCCGAGTGTGGTTTATATGAAGTGGATACAGGCTTGCTCCTAGAGTTGTTCTAGGGAGGAAGGAAGACAGGCTAGTGCATAGGCTGCTCCTTCTCCGTGTGTGTGTGAGTGTGAGTTCTACTAGGGTCGACCCTTTACATGGAGGGGCACCGGGGGGTCTTATAGGCTGGCCCCCCGGGTTTACAACGGTAATGTTACATGGGCGCGGGGCCCTGGTGTCAGTGTCTAGGAGCCGGTAGTGGGGGCCGCCAGGTCCGCCGGGTGCGGGCTGTATCGGGGCCACCGGTCACGGGTACGGCCGGCTGCCGGGTACTGTGGCACGCCTCGCCAGACATCATGGGACGGTCAGCACCGCCCTGCTACAGGGTCGTGCCCAAAGGACACTGCCCGCCCTGGGAGGGGACGTGGGAGTGTCGCTGCCGCGCCTGCCGGGGCCGGCGTAAAGGAGGGAGCACTATAGCCATGCTTGCTTATCGCCGGGGTTGACTTCTCGTGGACTACCAGCATGCGCTAGCCGGCTGGCCGGGTCGCGGCACCCGGCCAGCTCACGCTGGGGAGCCAGCCAGGGGTGAGCTGGATTGACGGGCTTTGCTTGCCCTGATGTTTTTTGAAAGAGATCCGGGTTCCATTTCCAGCCCGGGGGCCATCCCCCCGACAGCGTTGCTTCATAAGGGACTTATTTGGATCCACATGTTAGACGTCCTCTACTTTGTTGTTGCAAGTTTTACGTGGCTGCTATGGGCAACTAGCAAGAACCGTTCTTACCTACGCAAAACCACAACCGTGATTATCAAGTTTGCTGTTTTAACCTTCTTCAAGGACCGGCCGTAGTCAAATTCGATTCAACTAAAGTAGGTGAAACAGACACCCGCCCGCCACCTTTATGCAAAACAAGTTGCATGTCAGTTGGTGGAACCGGTCTCATGTGCGTGGACATGTCAGGTTGGTCCAGGCCGCTTCTTCCCACAATGCCGCCGAATCAAAATAAGACGTTGTTGGTAAGCAGTATGAACATCACCGCCCACAACTCCTTTGTGTTCTACTCGTGCATATCATCTACGCATAGACCTGGCTCATGATGCCACTGTTGGGGAACGTTGCATGGAAAACAAAACAATTCTATGCACATGCATGATCTATCCATGGAGATGCATAGCTACGAGAGGGGAGAGTATGTCTACGTACCCTCGTAGACCATTAAGCAGAAGTGTTTATCAATGTGGTTGATGTAGTCGTACACCTTCACGATCCGCCCAATCAAGTACCGAATGCACGGCACCTCCACGTTTAGCACACGTTCAGCTTGATGATGTCCTCGCCTCCTTGATCCAGCAAGTCGGGCGAGGTAGTAGATGAGTTCCGGCAGCACGACGGCGTGGTGACGGTGGTGGTGTAACTACCTCTACCGGGCTTCGCCGAGCACTACAAAAATTACGAACGAGGACGAACTAGAGGGAGAGGGGCGCCGCACATGGCTTGGGGATCGTGGTGTGTGTTGCCCCTCTCCCTCCTCACATATATATAGGTGGGGGGAGGAGGGGAGGCAGCCTAGGGCGCCCCAAGGGGGCCGGCGGCCAGCCCTAGGGCGCCTGCCCTAGGCGCCCCCCTTTCCTTGCTAGGGGGTGGAGGCAAAGGCGGGAGGGGGCCCGGCGGCTCCCTTGCCTTAGGCGCCCTCCCTTTCCTTCCCTATAGGGCCGGTAGTCAAGGAGAGGGTGCGCCAGCCCCTTGTGGGCTGGTGTGTTCCTCCCCTTAGCCCATTAGGCCCATATGCTCCCCGTAGGTCTCCCGGAAACCCTTCTGGTAACCCTATGAATACCCGGTACATTCGTAAACCTTTCCGGAGAACAAATAACATCGTCATATGTATCAATCTTTACCTCCGGACCATTCCGGAGCTCCTCGTCATGTCTGTGATCTCATTCGGGACTCCAAACAACATTCGGTCACCAACTCACATAACTCATATAACACTATATCGTTAACGAACGTTAAGCGTGCGGACCCCTACGGGTACGAGAATGATGTAGGCATGACCGAGACGCCTCTCCGGTCAATAACCAATAGCGGGACCTGGATGCCCATATTGGTTCCTACATATTCTACGAAGATCTTTATCGGTCGAACCTTTATGACAACATACGTAATTCCCTTTGTTTGTCGGTATGTTACTTGCCCGAGATTCGATCGTCGGTATCTCCATACCTAGTTCAATCTCGTTACCGGCAAGTCTCTTTACTCGTTCCGTAATACATCATCTTGCAACAACTCCTTAGTCACTTTGCTTGCAAGCTTCTTCTGATGCTGCATTACCGAGAGGGACCAGAGATACCTCTCCGACATACGGAGTGACAAATCCCAATCTCAATTCACGCCAACTCAACAGACATCTTCGGAGATACCTGTAGAGCATCTTTATGATCACCTAGTTACGTTGTGACGTTTGATAGCACACAAGGTATTCCTCCGGTATCCGGGAGTTGCATGATCTCATGGTCGAAGGAATATGTATTTGACATTTAGAAAGTAGTAGCAATAAGTTGAACGATCATATGCTAAGCTAACGAATGGGTCTTGTCCATCACATCATTCTCCTAATGATGTGATCCCGTTATCAAGTGACAAGTCATGTCCATGGTTGGGAAACCTTAACCATCTTTGATCAACGAGCTAATCTAGTAGAGTCTCACTAGGGACACGGTATTTATTTATGTATCCACACATGTATCTAAGTTTCCGGTCAATACAATTCTAGCAGGAAATATAATAATAACAACTTTATTATTGCCTCTAGGGCATATTTCCATCAGTCTCCCACTTGCACTAGAGTCAATAATCTAGATTACATAGTAATGAATCTAACACCCATGCAGTCTTGGTGTTGATCATGTTTTGCCCACGGAAGATGTTTATGTAACACCCTGGATTTTGGCTTTTTCTTTTCTTTTGATTTTCTTTGGTTTATTACTTTGATTCCTTTTTCTGTGGCTCTGTGATCCTGAAACTTGGGAAGATCATCACTTCTCAAGCTCACAAGTGGCTTGTCATCCTCAATTCCATCCCAAGATCATGTCATTTTCACCCAAGCCCAATCCCAATATTCTTTTTATTGGAAAGATTCCTTTTTCTATTAAAGGAATAATCATTTATGCCCTAGGTTGTGAAGAAACCTACCTTTCTGTCATGTTTTTGACTCCCACAAAATTCTCATAAATCCTATGGGGCATATCCTTCAAAGATATGTCAAAATCCTTCCTTGCCTAGTTCACAAATATTCCTTTTCCTATTCTGCCCTAAGTGGCTTTTTGAGAAGGAAGTACATTTATCTTTGCTTGTTTGACCCCAAACGTTTTGGGCAATCTTTACTATTCATATCATTGTCTCATGTCAAAATTCAACTCAATTTGCCTAGTGAATCTCCCTGAGCAATTTTTCAAAGTTTCTGTTCAAACAGAGGCCTTGTGAAGGAAGTACTAGTTAGGGTAATCCAAATGAGTTGAAATTTTGCAAGGTCCTTCATATGATCAAACCATCACTCTGCTCAAGATTTGAGCTCAATCCACCAATCTATGTGAGCTCGCCTTCAAATCTTGGCTTCTGGTAAAAATTTCAGGTTGTGAAGCAACTATATTTTATATTGCCTCATTATTGCTGAAAATTTACCAGGACATGCTCCTACCCATATAGACCCTCTCTACAAAATTTGGGATCATTTTATCTAGACATTTGACCTCTGCAAGTTTCCCAAAATTCTGTCCAGGGAGGATCACTGTGAAGGAAGTACCATTTTGGTGTATCCATTTGGTATGAAACTTTTACATATTCTTCATATGCTTATATAACTCATCTCCTCCAAATTTCAGCTTAATCCAATAAACTATGTGAGCACAGCTTCATCATTTGCATTTCTGACCAATGGGGTGCATTCTACAACAAGTGCCACTTATATTTGTCTAAATGAGCTGCAAATTTCCAGAGATGATCATCTTAGTGTGTAACCACTCTCGGCCAAAGATTAGTGTCTAGATCTTGCTCAATCTCTCACGCTTCATATCAAACACCTTGCTGTTCCTGATGTTGCCAGCAAGCTATGGTCACCTCAAGCTCCACCATGCTTGTTTCATTCCTCCTTGGCTTTCCCCTTTGAATCACCAATCCCCCAGACATGATTGGGCCGCTCGGAGTGCACCGCGTGCGCCTGTTCACGCTGTGACTGCGTGGCTGGCATGCACGTCCGCGTGCTCTGGCAAACCACGGCGATGTGCTCGTCCCCTACCTCCTCTTCTCGAGTCATCTTCGTGTCCTGGAGCTCGCCCGTGACCGTGCCATCACTTCCCTGTCCCTGCCCCGTCCAGTCTCGCTGTCGTTGCATCGCCATCGGCCGCGCTCGTGACCTGCAGCCTCTGCCCTCGCCATGGCAGCTTGCCTGCGGCCTCTCGAGCCCCCCCCCCCCCCCCCCCCCCCCCCCCCCCCCCGAAGCCTTCCCGTGGCTATATATAGCACGCCCGAGTTCCTCCGCACCTCGCCGCTCTCTTCCCGGCCCTCCTAGTCCACCGGAGCCACTTTCCCCTCGCCTCGGCCACCATTGCCACCGTCGGCCTCCACTCGATTCCGGCCGCGCGAGCCCCCTCTTGCTCTCCCGACCTCACCAGAGAAACTCCCGAGCCCGGAGAAACCCTCCCGATCCCTTGTCATCGCCTTCTCATCGCTGGAGCCCCGCACCCATCTCTTCCCGAATCCGCCGTCCGCCCTGTCTTTGCTCGTCGCCCCTCTGTCCCTCCTCAGCGTCCCCAACCGGTCCAGGCGGGTGCGGCGCCTCACCCTGGTCCCGCCGCTGCCTTCCTCTTGGCCGGAGGTGGCTGGAGTCACGGGGGCCAGCGCCGGCCGCGCCCCTCCCCTGCTTCTGCTTTGTCCCGTGCAGGGGGACAACGGGAGGAAGAAGAAGCCAGGGCCACGCGGGCCCACTCCTCCCCGTCCCCACCTGTCATCGATCCAGGGCTGGGCCCGCGCCAGTAAGTGAAGACTTCTTCCGCCCAGATGCGTTTTCATTTATTGAAAACGTATTCTAGTGTAGCTTCAGACAAAAGTGTGCTTTCACTTTTGGAAAGCGTACTTCAGTTCTACTGCCTCTAAAAATACGCTTCTCTTTGCAGAAAACGTATTTCTCCAGAAGGCGTTTTCTTTTTTATCCACCAGGGGCCTATTTGTGAGGATATTCTTATATATTAGTCCCTGTTTTTATAACACTCGTATCTCCGCGACCGTAACTCCGAATCAAGTGATTCCAAAGCCGACATCTTTGTCTTGTCGAGCCCGTTCTATTGGTATCATTTTCACTATGTGTTCGCACACTAGAAATGACCATTATGCCCTTGCCTTTAATCAGCCCCCTTCGAGAGAGAAGTACTTCCGGCAAATCTTTCCGCGACTTCATCGCACTTCTTCTCGGAGTATTCTTCATCCCCAGGCAAGCCACGACAGCCACTTGCATGATGGCCTTGCAGTAGCCATGGTTTTCTACTTGAATATTTAAGAAATGTTTGCTCGTTTAATACTGCTATTACTGTTTCGGTTATGTCTGTGGATCTATACTCATCATTATGGCATGTTCTTATGCACCTTGTTAGTATGTACTACTTGCTAGTATTATTCTCATATGTCGTGCTTGGTAGTAGTACATGCTGGTGATAGTGATGTTCATCGGATGCCTGATCATCGTCTGTTATGAAAGTATCTGTGATATACATGTCCATCTGCATCTGGTAAACTAAGTGTTTATTATTGTTGATGCTAATGCTTCATATGTTAAATGGTTATGCTTCCCATACATGTTCATGTTGATATCATGCTCATATGCATTGTTGATTCATCATGTTATTATGACTCAGCTCATTTCTTTTCAAGTTTAACCGGATATTAATTGAACTTGAACACCTGGTGGCTGAGTCATAGTGCCATCAAGACGAGCTGACCAGTGCAGCCACATTTGCCTCTATGGGAAGGCCCTAATGCAGTCTATTGTCATGCCTCTCACCGGTGCCTCCAACAAGGGAAGGTTATGAGCGCACGCTACCCTTATCAGGTAGGTGGCCATAAGCCTTGTGTGCCCGTAGTTGTAAGGGCCCTTTGTCCCCGTTTGGGACCGTTTTTGTTTTGCCACGACGATGGCCGTTAGGTGTCACGAGGTGACATCGGGGCCACCCATGACGTAGCCCAAAGGGGAGTTGGTCGGAGTGGCCAGGAGAGTGTCATCCAGTAGATCGGTTTTGTCGGAATGCTGTTGGTCCACCCGAATGGGAGTACGAGGCCATGGGTTCTGTGGTGTGGGTACAGTGTACTAACCTCTGTAGAGTGTACAATCTATCGATAGCCGCACCCACGGATATGGGCCCAGTACGTAGTAGGTCACACTATGGGTCAATAGTAATAATAACCTGCCTAATTAACAACCCATGTTCGATGAGGAAAGAAGTTGGTTGATCTTTATGTGATCATGAGAGGATCACAGTGGTATCGAGGATACCGAAGATGGTTGATGTTTGTGGTGTTATGCGATAATCACGGGTAAAGATCAAGCTCCTTGTGGTCATGTAATGATTACTATGGTATTGTTAATACCAAGCTTGATTTGATCCTGAGGTGATCGTGTAATGACCATGATGGTAAGTGATACATGTGGTGGTTACGAGGTAACCTTCGAACAGAGTAAGTTGGTGCATAATATTGTTAACATGCTGCATGCTAGTATCGTCATGTTCATATGTTCATGCCATGCTCATCTGATATTGTTCTAGTGATATCTTGTTCACCATGTCCATGCCATGTTGCTCTAGTTGTAGTATGTTCATCATTGATTTAACCTGTAAATGCCATGTTGTTGTTTGTCTTGATTGCTTTTGGTTGTTGTGAGCTTGCGAGTACATTCAAAGTACTCGCCTGGCGTGTCATGCCAGTTTGCAGGTCATGCCGTGTTTGCTTGATTGTCGAGGATCCCGAGTTTGCGAGCTAGGATAAGCGTTCCAGCCAGAGTCCCTGCGGAGTGGAGTCCATCGCCGTCGTTGTTATTCCGCTGCTACGAGTTGTTCTGCTACTAGCATGGAGCAACCTGTCAGGCGTAGTGTCGCCATGCTGATGTAATCCGTTGTGATATTGCAACCATTGTATCCATATCATTTGTAATAAGAGCTGATTTATTATGTGCCAAGCAGTGTCGTATTCCAGAAGACTCGATCTCTGGGCTGAGATACGGGGTGTTCCGGTCTCTCTGAGCCGGGGTGCCACGGGTCTTGGTATCAAAGCAGGTCTGGATGTAGAACGTCCTAGTTCGCGCGAGCATTAGAAAACGGTAGTATAGGGCCTAGTTGTTTGTTGTCTTTGACTGCTGCATTTGGTTGTTGCATTTGTTTGCCGCATAGCATGCATGTAGTCTTATTTCGTTATCCCTAACCGTTTATTCCGTGCGTAGAGATGGCTGCTGTCCCCAGTGAGTTCAATGCCACCCCCGGTGAATCCAATGTCGTCCCTATTGCATTCAGTGCTGCCCCTGCACCTCTCAGCTTTGCCACCCTCCTTTGCGACATGTGGCGCAGTCTCTACCCCAATGGAGATCCACCCAATTATCAAGTCTTCCAGTTTCACATTGGAGGAAGAATCCTGGAGTATGTTGCTCATGTTCATCTGTCAGCCACGATTCCTGTTGGAAGGCACACCTATAGTTTCCACGGTGGTTATGGTGCCACTCCAGAATGTGCAGTTCAGCTAGCCGCAATGGCAGGAGTCATGGGTCTTCGTCATCAAGACAGTATGATGCAAGAGAACTGTGCTTATCAGTACTATCCTACCATCGTCGAGAATCCTAAGCGGATCAGGTTCCCCTCTGTTCATCCTGAGATGATGTGGCTATCTTTGCCATGTCCTGCTACATGACGGCCGAGCGTCTTCTTATTTCTGAGTTAGTCCGAAATGCCACCAGAGCCAGGAGACTGCTTGGTGCTACTCTAACTCAATCTCAGTCGGCTTCTCCATCGGCCCCTCCACCTAATCCCACTGGAGTTTCGGAGTCAGCTGCTCCACTCGCTACTCCTTTAGATTCTTCATCAGCCCCCGAGTGTTTGTCCAATCGTAAGGTGTAGGCATTCGTATAGTGCATGTGCATCTGTTGTAGTATCATGTTTGTGTGTGGCTGTGTGGAGTAGTTATGTAACTTGTATGTTGTGTGCTTTGTTGCAATCGATCGTTTCTTGTGCTTCTTTGTTTGAATCTTTGGTGTTACCACATATTTTCCCCTTATGGAAGTTGCTCATCAGCCGACACCGGACCAGAATAATCCATGAGAAGTATATATATACCAGGGAGCTCAGCTAAACTCAATGAAATTTTCAGCCGACAACATCGTATTGCAGACATCCGGTCTAAATACAGATTATGTCCGGATCTGACTACCAGCCTCAATTTTACATCAGTGAGCTATTTTCATAGCAACAGTGATTAACCCAGCAGGAGGAAAAATTGGGTAAAAAGCCAACCGTACATTTCAAGTCAAAGGTATGGTTTATATACCATAATTGATCCTACTATGACTAAGATTTGAAAACATGCTACACTCGGAAGCCAGTCCGAATATGCAATGAACTCAGTACTCAGCAAGAAGGACAGTCCGACAAATTCTTTCATACAAGAAATCAACAACAGGAATATTAAGATGGTATATTTATGGCATTTAGTCCGCATAATCACCAAGAGAAGTTTCTGGTAGGAGCAACCTAGTCTGTCTCCGCAAGCTACCAGAAAGCTTACAATACAAGACTCCTCAATCTTCCTCAGTAAGGTATGAATGACTTCCCGTGCAAGATATCCAGTCTTCTTCAGTAAGGTACCGCTAAAGCTTCTGGCTTAAGATACCGAGTCTTCCCTAGCATGTCTTTAAGGGGGAAGCTTCTGAGGTACGGTACCCAGTTTTCATCAGCAAGCTGTCTGATGAAAGCTTCAAGCACAAGCCATTCAGTCTTCCTCAGCACGATACTCTCGATGGCTTTCAACACAAACTACCCAGTCTTCTTCAGTACGACACTAATACAAGATACCACACAGTGGGTTGGCAGCAGATGTCCTTGCATCCCAAGAATCAAGTCTGCAACAGTTGGGTCAGAAGCAAGAAATCAGTCAGAACACAAGTCCGCCTTGAGAATCAGCTACTTCTACATACGGTGAGCATGCTGCCAAGTTCATGCAATTCACTCATACAAGGAAGAATTCGAGGTAAGTATCCGACAACCTCACCGGTTATGCAAAACAAAGAAAGCCAGTGGACGATGCAAGCACTGACCAACCTTGAAGAAAGACAACAGTGAAACAACCATCTTGGCAAGTTGATATCAAGGTCGGCCTCCTCACACCCGACAAAGTGATATTACTAACCTTTGTCATGATCTGGTATAATTACCGACAACAATGAGCTCCGTACAAGCGCACGTGAACCTGGCAAATATCCTGAGACTCGAGACATGAACAAGGCCAAGGGATTATTGCCAAAATAGTGCATATGACTACACCCAGGGTCACAAAATGAATCAAGAGTATATGAGGCCAAGTTCTTTTAGAAGATCCAAACGAAGGGAATAATAATGAAGGAGCAAGACCGACAATGCAGGTATGACGATTGTTGCATGGATGCGCAAGACAGTCTTATTCCATATCAAATACCAGGAACATACCCCTAAGAGGTCTACTCCATCCGTAAGGACATCATATCAAGTCTCTTATCCACATGGATATATCGACAGGAGGAGTAATCAGAATGTTAAACTACAAGCCTCAAAGCATGTGCCCTCACATAAGGACATCAGTTAAAGAATAGACTGTCGTGGACATGATTCTTTTGCCAAAACACCGCCAGTCAAGTCTCTAAATGTTATCATCACAAGGTGGTACACTTTTATGTCAGGCACGGCAAGCGACAGTCAAATCTTTGGTACGGATTGGATATTCAAGACAGTGGAACCAGTCAAGATGATTCAGAAAATACTGCGAGAAGTCAGAATCCGTCAGGAGAACGGGTATGATTCACATCACTGTTTTGAACCCAGAGGGCATGCATATATTCGAGCAACCCGATCCCTGGATAGAAGAGATTCCTTGTTCCCAGAGAAGATGTGTTCACAACTCCGTGGAATATTCTCGGTACTGGATACAAGAATGACACGTCCATCAAGAATCACTATCGAGAAGGACACATATTTCCGTCTTTCGAACCTCAGCTAAGTCAGCAGATATGAAAGAAAATTGGAGCCAGTGTAAACATGAACATATGAGGTAAGGCCTATCAGAATGTCGGATACGGTGAAGTAAACCACACCAGAGCAAGGCAGTCAGTCAGGTGAAATCCGGTGGGAACATAATAAAAGGGAAACCCGAGTTGGAAACGGTTTCCTTGAGTCAGCATATTTACTTGTTCCCTGAGCAACCAAATCTCTAAGACGAGATTTCTTTAAGGGGGGAAGGTTTGTAACACCCTAGATTTTGGATTTATCTTTTCTTTTGATTTTCTTTGGTTTATTGCTTTGATTCCTTATTCTGTGGCTCTGTGATCCTGAAACTTGGGAAGATCATCACTTCTCAAGCTCACAAGTGGCTTGTCATCCTCAATTCCATCCCAAGATCATGTCATTTTCACCCTAACCCAATCCCAATATTCTTTTAATCAGAAAGATTCCTTTTTCTATTAAAGGAATAATCCTTTATGTCCTATGTTGTGAAGCAACCTACCTTTCAGTCATGTTTTTGACTCCCACAAAATTATCATAAATCCTATGGGGCATATCTTTCAAAGATATGTCAAAATCATTCCTTGCCTAGTTCGAAAATAATTCACAAATATTCCTTTTCCTATTCTGCCCTAAGTGGTTTTTTGAGAAGGAAGTGCTATTTATCTTTGCTTGTTTGACCCCAAACTTTTTGGGCACTCTTTACTATCCATATCATTGTCTCATGTCAAAATTCAACTCCATTTGCCTAGTGAATCTCCCTGAGCAATTTTACAAAGTTTCTGTTCAAACAGAGGCCTTGTGAAGGAAGTACTAGCTAGGGTAATCCAAACGAGTTGAAATTTTGCAAGGTCCTTCATATGATCAAACCATCACTCTCCACAAGATTTGAGCTCAATCCACCAATCTATGTGACCTCGCCTTCAAATCTTGGCTTCTGGTCAAATTTTTAGGTTGTGAAGCAACTATATTTTATATTGCCTCATTATTTCTGAAAATTTACCAAGACATGCTGCTACCCATATAAACCCTGTCCACAAAATTTGGGCTTATTCTATCAAGCCATTTGACCTCTGCAATTTTCCCAAAATTCTGTCCAGGGAGGATCACTGTGAAGGAAGTACCATTTTGGTGTATCCATTTGGTATGAAACTTTTACAGAGTCTTCATATGCTTAAATAACTCATCTCATCGAAATTTCAGCTCAATCCAATAAACTATGTGAGCACAGCTTCATCATTTGCATTTCTGACCAGTGGGGTGCATTCTACAGCAAGTGCCACTTATATTTGTCTAAACGAGCTACAAATTTGCACAGATGATCATCTTAGTGTGTAACCAATCTCAGCCGAAGATCAGAGTCTAGCTCCTGCAATCTCTCACACTTCATATCAAACACCTTGTTGTTCCTGAGGTTGCCAGCAAGCTATGGTCACCTCAAGCTCCACTATGCTCGTTTGCTTCCTCCTTGGCTTTCCCCTTTGAATGACCAATCCCCCAGACATGATTAGAACGCTCGTAGTGCACCGCATGCGCCTGTTCACGCGGTGACTGCGTGGCTGACATGCACTCTAGCAAACCGCGGCGCTATGCTCGTCCGCTACCTCCTCTTCTCGAGTCCTCTTCGTGTCCTGGAGCTCGCCCGTGACCGTGCCATCACTTCCCTGTCCCTGCCCCGTCCAGTCTCGCCGTCGTTGCATCGCCATCGGCCGCGCTCATGACCTGCAGCCTCCGCCCTCACCATGGCAGCTTGCCTGCGGCCTCTCGAGCCCTCCTGAAACCTCCCCCTGGCTATATATAGCACGCCCGAGTTCCTCCGCACCTCGCCGCTCTCTTCCCGGCCCTCCTAGTCCACCGGAGCCACTTTCCCCTTGCCTCGGCCACCATTGCCGCCGTCGGCCTCCACTCGATTTCGGCCGCCTGAGCCCCCTCTTCCTCTCCCGACCTCACCAGAGCAACTCCTGAGCCCGGAGAAACCCTCCCGATCCCTTGCCCTCGCCTTCTCATCGCCGGAGCCCCGCACCCATCTCTTCCCGAAGCCCCCGTCCACCCTGTCTTTGCCCATCACCCCTCAGTCCCTCCTCGGCATCCTGAACCAGTCCAGGCGGGTGCGGCGCCTCGCCTTGTTCCCGCTGCTGCCTTCCTCTTGGCCGGAGGTGGCTGGAGCCACGGGGGCCAGCGCCGGCCGCGCCCCTCCCCTGCTTCTGCTCTGTCCTGTGCGGGGGACATCGGGAGGAAGAAGAAGCCAAGGCCAGGCGGGCCCACTCCTCCCCGTCCCCGCCTGTCATCGACCCAGGGCCGGGCCCGCGCCAGCAAGTGAAGACGTCTTCCGCCCAGATGCGTTTGCATTTACTGAAAACGTATTCTCGTGTAGCTTCAGACAAAAGTGTGCTTTCACTTTTGGAAAGCGTACTTTGGTTCTACTGCATTTAAGAATACGTTTCTCTTTGCAGAAAACGTATTTCTCCAGAAGGCGTTTTCTGTTTTATCCACCAGGGGCCTATTTGTGAGGATATTCTTATAGATTAGTCCCTGTTCTTCTAACACTCGTATCTCCGCGACTGTAACTCCGAATCAGTTTATTCCAAAGCCCACGTCTTTGTCTCGTCAAGCCCATTCTGTTGGTATCATTTTCACTATGTGTTCACACACTAGAAATGACCATTATGCCCTTGCCTTTAATCAGCCCCCTTCGAGAGAGAAGTACTTCCGGCAAATCTTTCCGCGACTTCATCGCACTTCTTCCCGGAGTATTCTTCATCCCCAGGCAAGCCATGACAGCCACTTGCATGATGGCCTTGCAGTAGCCATGGTTTTCTACTTGAATATTTAAGAAATGTTTGCTCATTTAATACTGCTATTACTGTTTCGGTTATGTCTGTGGATATATACTCATCATTATGACATGTTCTTATGCACCTTGTTAGTATGTACTACTTGCTAGTATTATTCTCATATGTAGTGCTTGGTAGTAGTACATGCTGGTGATAGTGATGTTCATCGAAAGCATGATCATCGTCTGTTATGAAAGTATCTGTGATACACATGTCCATCTGCATCTGGTAAACTAAGTGTTTATTATTGTTGATGCTAATGCTTCATATGTTAAATGGTTATGCTTCCCATACATGTTCATGTTGATATCATGCTCAAATGCATTGTTGATTCATCATGTTATCATGACTCAGCTCATTTCTTTTCAAGTTTAACCGGATATTAATTGAACTTGGACACCTGTTGGCTGAATCATAGTGCCATCGAGACGAGCTGACTAGTGCAGCCACATTTGCCTTTATGGGAAGGCCCTAATGCAGTCTATTGTCATGCCTCTCGCCGGTGCCTCCAATGAGGGAAGGTTATCAGTGCACGCTACCCTAACTAGGTAGGTGGCCATAAGCCTTGTGTGCCCGTAGTTGTTAGGGCCCTTTGTCCCCTTTTGGTACCGTTTTTGTTTTGCCACGACGGTGGTCGTTGGGTGTTACGAGGTGACATCGGGGCCACCCATGACTTAGCCCAAAGGGGAGTTGGTCGGAGTGGCCGGGAGAGTGTCATGCAGTAGATCGGTTTTGTCGGAACGCTGTTGGTCCACCCGAAAGGGAGTACGAGGCCATGGGTTCTGTGGTGTGGGTAAAGTGTACTAACCTCTGCAGAGTGTATAATCTATCGATAGTCGTGCCCGTAGATATGGGCCCAGTTTGTAGTAGGTCACACTATGGGTCAACAGTAATAATAACCTGCCTAATTAACAACCCCTGTTCGATGAGGAAAGAAGTTGGTTGATCTTTATGTGATTGTGAGAGGATCACAGTGGTATCGAGGATACCGAAGATGGTTGATGTTTGTGATGTTATGCGATAATCACGGGTAAAGATCAAGCTCCTTGTGGTCATGTAATGATTACTACGGTATGACTAATACCAAGCTTGATTTGATCCTGAGGTGATCGTGTGATGACCATGATGGTAAGTGATACATGTTCATATGTTCATGCCATGCTCATATTATTAACATGCTGCATGCTAGTATCATCATGTTCATATGTTCATGCCATGCTCATCTGATATTGTTCTAGTGATATCTTGTTCACCATGTCCATGCCATGTTGCTCTAGTTGTAGTATGTTCATCATTGATTTAACCTGTAATTGCCATGTTGTTGTTTGTCTTGATTACTTTTGGTTGCTGTGAGCTTTCGAGTACATTCAAATTACTCACCTGGCATGTCATGCCAGTTTGCAGGTCATGTCGTGTTTGCTTGATTGCCGAGGATCCTGAGTTTGCGAGCTAGGATAAGCGTTCCAGCCAGAATCCCTGCGGAGTGGAGCCCATCATCGTCGTTGTTATTCCGCTGCTAGAAGTTCTTCCGTTGCTACGAGTTGTTCTGCTGCTAGCATAGAGCAACCTATCAGGCGTAGTGTCACCATGCCGATGTAATCCATTGTGATATTGGAACCATTGTATCCATATCATTTGTAATAAGAGCTGATTTGTTCTATGCCAAGCAGTGCCGTATTCCAGAAGACTCGATCTCTGGGCTAGGATACGGGGTGTTCCGGTCTCTCTGAGCCGGGGTGCCACAGTTTAGTCAATGGGTCTGCCACATTTAGATCCGTATGTATTTTGCAAATTTCTATGTCTCCATCCTTGACCTTTTCACGAATGGAGTTGAAGCGTCTCTTGATGTGTTAGGTTCTCTTGTGAAACCTGGATTCCTTCGCTAAGGCAATTGCTCCAGTGTTGTCACAAAAGATTGTCGTTGGACCAGATGCACTGGGTATTACACCCAGATAGGATATGAACTCCTTCATCCAAACTCCTTCGTGCACTGCTACCGAAGAAGCTATGTACTCTGCTTCACACGTAGATCCCGCCACGACGCTCTGCTTGGAACTGCACCAACTGACAGCTCCACCATTCAATATAAATACGTATCCGGTTTGTGACTTAGAGTCATCCGGATCTGTGTCGAAGCTAGCATCGACGTAACCCTTTACGACGAGCTCTTCGTCACCTCCATAAATGAGAAACATGTCCTCGGTCCTTTTCAGGTACTTCAGGATGTTCTTGACCGTTGTCCAGTGATCCACACCTGGATTACTTTCGTACCTCCCTACCAAACTTATGGCAAGGCACACATCAGGTCTGGTACACAACATGGCATACATAATAGAACCTATGGCTGAGGCATAGGGAATGACTTTCATTTTCTCTCTATCTTCTGTCGTGGTTGGACTTTGAGTCTGACTCAATTTTACACCTTGCAACACAGGCAAGAACCCTTTTTTTTACTGGTCCATTTTGAACTTCTTCAGAACTTTGTCAAGGTATGTGCTTTGTGAAAGTCCTATTAAGCGTCTCGATCTATCCCTATAGATCTTGATGCCCAATATATAAGCAGCTTCACCGAGGTCTTTCATTGAAAAATTCTTATTCAAGTATCCATTTATGCTATCCACAAATTCTATATCATTTCCAATCAGCAATATGTCATCTACATATAATATCAGAAATGCTACAGAGCTCCCACTCACTTTCTTGTAAATACAGGCTTCACCATAAGTATGTATAAAACCATATGCTTTGATCACCTCATCAAAGCGTATATTCCAACTTTGAGATGCTTCCACCAGTCCATAGATGGATCGCTGGAGCTTGCACACTTTGTTAGCACCTTTAGCATCGACAAAACCTTCTGGTTGCATCATATACAACTCTTCTTTAAGAAATCCGTTAACGAATGCGTTTTTGACGTCCATTTGCCAGATTTCATAATCATAAAATGCGGCAATTGCTAACATGATTCGGACAGACTTAAGCATCGCTATGGGTGAGAAAGTCTCATTGTAGTCAACCCCTTAAACTTGTCAAAAACCTTTCGCGACAAGTCGAGCTTTGTAGACAGTGATATTACCATCAGCGTCCGTCTTCCTCTTGAAGATTCATTTATTTTCAATGGCCTACCGATCATCGGGCAAGTCCACCAAAGTCCACACTTTGTTCTCATACATGGATCCTATCTCAGATTTCATGGCCTCAAGCCATTTGTCGGAATCTGGGCTCATCATAGCTTCTTTATCGTTCCTAGGTTCGCCGTTGTCTAACAACATGACTTCCAGGACAGGATTACCGTACCACTCTAGTGCGGAACGTGTTCTGGTCGACCTACAAAGTTCAGTAGTAACTTGATCTAAAGTTTCATGATCATCGTCATTAGCTTTCTCTCTAGTTGGTGTAGGCATCACGGGTACGGTTTTCTCTTATGTGCTACTTTCCAATTTGATAGAAGGTACAATTACCTCATCAAGTTCTACTTTCCTCCCATGTCGGGGATATCGTGCGACATATGCCAGGGGATGGCTTATCGTGGATGGGGACAAAAGTACATCGCCGGGCTCCAGAAGCGGGAGTGAGCGAGACCGCGTACGCTTGCGAATCTTACCCAGGTTCGGGGCTCTCCTAGGAGATAACACCCCTAGTCCTGCTCTGCGGGGTCTCCGCATGATCACTATTTCAACAGGTGGCTACAAGCTTGCTCCTTGAGCTACCTGGCTAGAGGAGGAAGAAGGGCAAGGCTAGCTCTACTCCACTCTCTCTGCGTGTGTGTGTGGTGCTGTGAGTGCTCGACGAGGCCTCTGCCAAAGAGCCAACCCCCTGCATGGGGTGACCTGGGGGGTTTATATAAGCCTACCCCCCAGGGGTACAACGGTAATCTGGCCAGATGTGGGGCCCGGCAGTTAGCGTCACTGGTCGCCGGCTTCTCCGCCGACCGCCAGGGCCCGCCGCCTGGTGGGTCCGCCGACTGCCGCGATCTCAGCCGACAGGTGGGTCCCGCCGTCCACGGGCCGCGTTGACGGCTTTATGCTGTAGCATTGCTCCTGATGACAAAGGCCTCATCAGAGGGAGCGTGGATACAGTCCCGCTGCCTGGCGGGAACTCACTGTAGCCATACCCCGTCGCATCTGGTTAATGGCGCACGGACTTCGAGGGAGGAGGAGAGCCGCCTGCTGGGAGCCGGCCTCCCACTGAGCCGACTGGTCTGGGCTTGCCGCCTTCTGGCTTGTCACGTACAAGTAGGGCCCGCCATCTGCGGGCCGTACTGACTGCCCGTCACGGGAGCATGGCTCCCTCTGCCATGGGTGACATCATGAGTGGCATGGCAACAGTCCTGCGTTGGGCGCAGGATGCCTGCTCGGTACGTAGTATTGTGGCCACGCCCTGCCCTGGATTCGGGGGTGGTAGGCCTGTACTGTAACCATGCCCTGTCTCATCATGTTTATGTTGGCGCTGACTTTGAGGGCGCGAGGGGCCGCCTGCTAGGACTCGGCATCCCAGGAGGCCGCCTGCCAGGAGTCGGCCCACTTCATGGCCGTCTTGTGGACTCCGCCGCCTCCTGGCTACCGGCTGCTTGGACCAGCCGGCCTCAAGAAGGCGGCCCTTGTCCTTGATGTTTGAGGGGTGCAGCCTGCCCCGATGTCTTGAAATACCAAAGGGAGCTGATGGGGCTACCCGTGGTCATTTACTCCGACAGTAGTCCCCGAAGCTGATGAGGCGCTGCGTCTGAAGGGGCGAGCAGCCTCAGCAGCTTCATACTCTGGGTCGTCTGGTATTTTGCTTCGTCCGTCTTCTGAGGTGCCGGCTGGTAGGTGTCGGCCATGACCAGGCAGGCTGTCTGGCGATTTCAAAACGTCATGGTGGGGACCAGGTGGCATGCTAGCTAGACGTTAGGCTTGCCGCCCGCGCATGTCGGCCACGTGGCGTCGTCAGGTCAAGCTGGCCTGCTAGCCCATGCGCGTGACGGGACGGTGCCGCAGGCAGGGGCCCACCACTACAGTGCCTCGGCCCGCGCGCGGATCCGCTGCGGCCGAGGCGGACTGTTGGACTTCTGTGGTAGTTAATACGCGCCTTTACCGGCACCGTAATAGTGGGATCGTGGGGGAGTGGGCGTAGTTAATCCCACGATCCCCCACGCCCCATCCCCTAGGCTTCGCCGCTTGGGGCTATAAGTAGGGGGAGGAGGGGAGCGGCAGATGCATGCGCGCCCTCCTCTCCCTTCGCCGTTCTTCATTTTCTCTGCTGCCGTCGAAGTGCTGCCACAGCCCGCCGTCGTCGAGCGTCCTCTCGCTGCGGCTTCCTTGCTCCGCCGCAGCCTCGCCCGCTCGCCACCGCACCACGCCTGCGACGAGCTCCTTCGTCCATGGCGCGCTCATGAGCCGGCGACTGGGACGGCTCCAACGTCCACGATGACCATCTCTCCTTCCTCCGTCAAACACGGCGGCTGCCCCGGGAGGCGAACGTGCAGGTGCGCGTTCCCCCCGAAGCAGAAATCTCGCCGGCGCCGGAGGACGATGAACGCGTCGTCTTCCAGTCCCATTTCCATCGCGGCTTCGGCCTTCCAGCCAGCGACTTCCTCCACTCCTTCCTCGACTTCTACCGAGTCCAGCCGCACCACCTCACGCCAAACACTGTGGTGCTGCTGGCCGCCTTCGTCACCATGTGCGAAGGGTACCTCGGCACTCTCCCCACTCTTGAACTCTGGGAGGAGTGCTTCTACCTCAAGCTGGGCACCGCCGCCAAGGGCCAGGCGGCTCAATGCGGAGCCTGTGTGGCGGTGCGGTGCCCGGGCACCGGGAACCGCTTCCCGCCCATCTCCTTGCTGCAGTCGGCCCATCTCCTTCCCGCCCATTTCTACGTCAAGAACATCCACCCGACAAGCGACTACGTCAACTTGCCGGCCTACATAACCGGCCCACCGGCTGAGCCGCGCGCCAACTGGCAGTACAGGCCGAGTTCCCTGTCGACCGCCTCCTCCGCCGCCCTTGCCCGACTTCAGGCGATGTCGGAGTCGGAGGGCCTGAAGGGTTCGGGCTTGCTGGATGCCAGCGTGACGCGCCGAGTGCTCCCCCTCCAAGCCCGGCCTCACATTATCAGCTGTATGAGTGGGCACCGGGACCCATGCCGGATGTGCACACGGGACCTGCCGGATGTGGAGGTGGTCCGGCTGGTCAACTACATCTCCAACTGCAAGCTGTCGGAGGTGGACTGGCGGTTTGGCATGCGGCCGTACGACCGCGCACATCCGCCGCCTGCGGTGAGTTTTGTAATTCTTTTCTCTTTGCTGGTCCGAGCTCTTGCTTTGCCACCTGACCAGTCGGCCATGGTGCAGGTCCTCCCGGCCCAGTCGGCCGCCGGTGCTCTGGATCCAGGTCAGGAGTATATGCCGGATCGAACGAGGAGCGACGTGGAAGACCCCGACTTGGGGGCGGCTGCCATGGAGGAGGACGACGCCACAGGTGGCGGCGGTGGAGCAGGCGGCTCCGGGGGAGGCGACGGCCTTGAGGACTGGCCGGACGATGATGAGGAGGAGAACGAGCCTAACCGCCCGCACGGCACCGACAGGGCGGGCGCGAGCTCCTCAGCCACGCCGACCGCACCAGACGGCCCAAAAAAGCGCCGGGCCGGCTCATTGCTGTTCGGCAGCCGGCCGAAGAAGTCTAAGAACGCGGCCGCCGGGACCAGGCAGCAAGAGGCCGCCGCAAGAGCGGCCCAGTTCCAGAGGGCCCCGAAGCAGCCCCCGATGGTGTCCGCGTAAGTACTTGGCTGTGTTTTCCTTTCTTCTTCCTTGCAAACTTTTTCTGAGTTTTTCTCTTGTCTTGCCTGAATCAGGGCCCCACTCACTCTTGAGCGGTCTGCCGCTGCTTCCGTGATCGGGGAGGCGGAAGGCTCCACCAATACCCGCCGCGTGGACCCGCTCGCCGACCTCCGGGCAGCGACGGAGAGGAACGCACGGGAGGCGCGCGAGGAGCGGGAGGAGGCGGAGAGGCAGGAGGCGGAGGCGGCCAAGGCAGCGCGGGCGGACGCCGTCGCCAAGGCTCGGGCGGACGCGGCCGCTAGGGCGCAAGCGGAAGAAACCGCGCGCGGCCAGGCCCCGCAACTTGTCATTCCGTTGCGCGCGGCGCCGCCAGCGCTAGAGATCCCGGTGCCGACTGGAGGAGCCGGCGATGACCAGCCGGTCGTGGAGAGGGGAGGAGGTGACGCCATCGCCTCGGAGGCGGAAGTGCCCCCGCAAGCGCCGACTGCCAGGGCCCGAGGCAATCGGCCTGACGTGCCACCGGCGTCGCCGGTCGGTGTCGAGTTGGTGGTGGGGGCGACTCCCGTGGTCCACCCTTCGGTGCGCCGGCGTGCGGCGAAGGCGGCCTCGGCGCCGCGGGCGCAGGAGGTCGGGGCCGCGAGATCGTCGGCCCTAGACGCAGAGGCCACCAGTGCCCCCCCACCGGAATGGACGCCTGGGGGCGGGACGGGCGTGCTGAACAAGGCCGTGCAGGACGTTCAGGCCCAGCTCCAGGCCCAAGGCGCCGCCCTCCAGCAGTGTACGAAGGCGTTCTTGGTGACGCGGACGGCCGTTCGGGTATGCTTCTTAGCTTTGTTTTTTTGATTCTTGCAGTCTTCCGTGGGGGCGCGCCAGCGCACCCACTGGGTGTAGCCCCCGAGTTCCGGGCCGGCTGCTGAGCAGGCGGCTCGGAACTTTAAGGTAGGTTCCGAGTGCTAACTTGTTTTCTCTTCTTTTGTCTTCGTTGCAGGACTACCACAACATCCGCGCAGCCGCCTTCAACTCCTAGGTCCAGGAGTTGGCTAAGCGGACCGCCGACCTCACCGAAAGCCGGCGTAAGCATTCTGTCTACTTCCTCGCGGGGGCGCGTCAGCGCACCCGCTAGGTGTAGCCCCCGAGATTCGGGCCGACTGCTGAGCAGTCGGGCCGGATCTTCTGGCAACCACTTTCTTTTTTGGTCATCTTTGTTGATTGTCCTCTCTTTCTCATTTTTGTAGGAGCCAACACCACACTGCAGCAGCATATGGGCGAAGTCCAGACCGAGCTGCGCGTCAAGGAGGAGGAGCGTCGTAAGGCGGCCCTGGAGCGCGACCGTCTGGCCAAGAAGTTGGCGGACCAGGCGGACCAGCACAAGGCGGAGCTCCAGAAGCTCAAGGAGGCGGAAGGCGCCCTTCAGGCCGAGTTTGAGGTCGAACGCTCAAAGTGGGCCGAGAAGGAGGCGATCCTCGCCGCTGGCTATGGCGAGATTGAGGACATGATCGACGATAAGCTTCTTTCTTTGGAATAGCTGCCGACTGCATTGGGAGTCGGCTTCTGATCATTGTTTTTCTCTTGCGTAGACTTCTTTCCTGGCCACGCCGTCGCCGTCAGCCAGGCCATCGAGGCGCGGCGCGACCGGCATAGGAGGGAAGGAGTGGAGATCCCGCCCGACGCGCGTCGGAACATGAACGAGCAGCTCCTGGCCGTCAGGACATGTTTACAGCCGATTCACCGTCTGCTCCGCCGCCTTCAGCGTGTCGGGTCTCAGCTGGTTTCCGCCCTCTGGCCAGGCGGCCAAGCTCCACGCACCCCCAGTCGGACCACCGACTGGTTGGAGGCAGCAATCGGCCGCTTCGAGGCTTGGAGGGGCTCCTCCGCTCGGGCAGGCGCCCGAAGAGCCTTGGAGTTCGTCAAGGCGTGGTATCCTGGGCTGGACCTAGACCAGTTGGCCACATTCCGGCACGAGGCCATGGAAGAGTTGGTGGTAGCGGGGCCCGTGCTCACCCATCGTGCGGTGGCGATCGCCGAGTACACCGACACCGGCGTCTTCTTCCCCGAGCTGGACAAGGAAGGTGCCGAGGTGCCGATGGACTGGTTCGGGCTGAACCCGGATGACGGCGGGGACTCGGTGGAAGGAATCGCCTCAAGCGATGAAGGCGAGGACGAGGAAGATGAGGATGGTGAAGGCGACACACCGAAGGGCGGAGTGGACGCCCAGCCTCAGCTTGATCGGGCCTTGAGCAACGAGCCGCGTGCGAGTGCGCCGACAGCTACTGAAGGCGACCAAGCCGAGACTCGCCAGACGGCCACTCCACCAGCTGGCGCCGCCGACTCCACCAACCTGCCGGACCCGCCTGTTGCTCATTTGGCCTAGGCTGCCAACTTATCTTATCTTTTCCTGCTTTGGTTATCTTTAGAACAAACTTTGTTAAATTCGCGCAGTTCCACCCGCTGGGTGTATTCAAACTTTGTTGAATGCTGGCCGAGGGCCTCTTGCTATGTGATTTAATTCTCGCACAAGATGTGCTTCGCCGAGCTCTGACTTGTCTTGCTTTCTGTTCTTTTGGCTTTTTCCTTTGCCGCTTTCCCTTGGCTGCCGCCTTGCCGGCCAGACAGCCATTCTTTGGTCTGCTGGCCGGGTCAAGCACTTGGCCATTTTGGGAAGACAAGTACTTTGGCCGCTTAGAACGTAGCAATTTAAGTGAGAAGCCGGCCGGCCGGCTGCTCAGCAACCGGATGGCTAGGCGAGGAGCCGACTTGGCCTATGTGCGTGCTTTCATCCTTAGCCATTTTTCATGTGAGCACCATTTCTTGCCTTTGACTCTTGCCTGCCAGACAGTCGCTCTGCGAGCTGCGGCTTATGGCAAGGGTGGGCTTAGATGCCGGCACACTACTTGTCCGACTGCAGGTAGAGCCAACATAGTACAAGGCGGCAAGCCCCCGGGCCGACTGGTCGGACCCGGTGCCGGGCAGAGGAATGAAATAACATACTCACAGGCATGAAACTTATCATACAGATAAGAAAGGTAGCCCCCGAGTGCTCCTCGAGGGACCCAGTGCCTTTGCCCTTAGTACAAAAGGTAGCGTGGCACTTACTGTATTTAACTGTAAAATCTTCGGAGAAGATATGCGTTCCATGGGCGCTCTGCTTCCTTGCCGGAATCGTCCCTTTTGCGCGCCCTGGGCTTCTGCGCGTCGATGAGGTAATAGGAGTCGTTGCCCAAGGCTCTGCTGATGATGAAGGGGCCTTCCCAAGGGGCCGAGAGCTTGTGCTGGACGGCTGTTCGCTGGATCAGCCGGAGCACAAGGTCTCCCTCTTGGAAGGATCGTGGCTTGACCTTTCGACTGTAGTAGCGGCGCAGGCTCTGCTGGTAGATGGCGGACCGGCTGAGTGCCAGTAGCCGGCCTTCTTCCAGCAGATCGATGCCGTCTTCTCGTGCTTCCTTCGCCTCCGCCTCCGTGTACATGGTGACGCGAGGCGAGTCGAACTCGATGTCAGTTGGGATGACGGCCTCGGCCCCGTATACGAGGAAGAAGGGAGTGAAACCGGTTGATCTGTTCAGAGTGGTGCGGAGACTCCAGAGGACAGCTGGCAGCTCGTCGATCCAGCAGCCGGCCGAGCGCTCCAGTGGCTCGACCAGTCGGGGTTTGATGCCGGATAAGATGAGGCCGTTTCCTCATTCTACCTGGCCGTTTGACTGCGGATGGGCAACGGACGCTAAGTCCAGTCGGATGCCCTGCGCCGAGCAGAAATGGGCCAAGGCGCCTTTGGCAAAGTTAGTGCCATTGTCGGTGATGATGCTGTGTGGTACACCATACCGGACGGTGAGATCCGCGATGAAGGTCACAGCAGTCGGACCATTTAGTTTCTTGATTGGTTTTGCTTCGATCCACTTGGTGAATTTGTCCACGGCGACCAGCAGATGGGTCATGCCACCGCGTGCTGTCTTGAATGGGCCCACCATGTCCAACCCCCAGACGGCAAAGGGCCAGGTAAGGGGGATGGTCTTGAGTGCAGAAGCCGGCAGATGTTGCTTGGAGCTGAATTTTTGGCACCCCTTACATTTCTTGACCAGGTCCTTGGCGTCCTCCAAAGCAGTCGGCCAGAAGAAACCATGGCGGAAAGCTTTGGCGACAAGGGATCTAGAGGCCGCGTGGTGGCCGCACTCGCCTTGGTGTATGTCTCTGAGGATTGCCTTGCCTTTCTCTGGTTTGACGCAGCGTTGGAAAACATCGGTCACGCTGCGCCTGACAAGCTCTCTGTTTACTATCGTGTAAGCTCCTGCTCGGCGTTGCACCTGCCGGGCCGAGATCTCATCAACTAGCAGCTCTCCGCCTACCAGAAAGTTGAGGATGGGCTGCGCCCATGATGGTGCTTTGACTTCATCCACTGTCATTACGGCTACTGAAACTAGGGCGGTTGGGTCTGGAGGTGGTGGGGTGGAGTCGGCCGCGTCTTGCTACGTTGTTGAAGTCCCCGGGACGGCCGCTGCAGCCCCCGGGCCGGGTTGTAGAGTCCCTGGGCCGGGTGCGACTGCCGCAGTCCCCGAGCCGCTTGCCGAAGTCCCCGGGCCGGCTGCTGCAGCCCCCGGGCCGGGTTGCGAAGTCCCCGGGCCAGGTGCAACTGCTGCAGTCCCCGTGCCGCTTGCCGAAGTCCCCGGGCCGGCTGCTGCAGCCCCCGGGCCGGGTTGCGAAGCCCCCGGGTCGGGTGTGACTGCTGCAGTCCCCGTGCCGCTTGCTGAAGTCCCCGGGCCGGCTGCTGCAGCCCCCGGGACGGGACCGACTGCTTCGGGAGCAGCCGGCACGAAGATGGATTCTGATTCCGAGGAAGGCTTGATAGACGGCCTGCGGAGGCACTGAAGGGACACGCCGGCTGGTATGGCTTGCCTGATGGAGCCGATCCGTGCCAGGGCGTCTGCTTGCTCATTGTCGGCCCGTGGCACGTGAAGGAACTCGCACACATCAAAATATCCGCTGATCTGCTGGACGAGGAAGCAGTAGCTCGCCATATTTGCATCCTTGGCGTCCCAGTCGCCGGACGACTGTTGGACCACCAAGTCCAAATCGCCATAGCACAGAATCCGGCGGATGCCAATCTCCTTAGCCAGCCGGAGTCCGTGTACTAGCGCCTCGTACTCGGCCACGTTGTTGGAGGCGGCAAAGTGGATTTGTAGCGTGTATCTGAGCTTGTCGCCTTTGGGAGAGGTGAGGACGACGCCGGCTCCCAAACCGGTGCGCATCTTCGAACCATCAAAGTGCATCCGCCAATGAGTGGAGTCTGGAGCTGGCGGCAGGTACTGGGTCTCGCCCAGTCGACGAGGAAGTCGGCCAGTGCTTGGGACTTGATGGCGGCGCGAGGCTGGTAGAAGATGGTGTAGGGGGCCAGCTCGATGGCCCACTTGGCCACTCGGCCCGATGCGTCTCTGCTGCCTATGATCTCCGCAAGCGGGGTGGTGCAGACGACCGTGATGGGATGCTCTTGAAAGTATGGCTTGAGCTTCTTGGTGGCAAAATGCACGCCATAGCACAACTTTTGGTAGTGGGGGTAGTTCTGCTTGGAAGCTGACAGCACCTCACTCAATTAGTAGACGGGCCTCTGGACCGACAGCGCCTTGCCGTCCTCTTGGCGCTCTACCACCATAACTGTACTAACCACCCGGCTGGTGGCGGCGATGTAGAGAAGCATGGGCTCCTTGGCAGCCGGAGCGGCCAGGACGGGCGGCGTGGTCAGCATCTTCTTGAGCTGGAGGAACACCTCGTCTGCCTTGTCGTTCCACTCGAAATGAGTGGTCTTCTTCATCAGCTGGTACAGGGGAAGAGCCTTCTCGCCGAGCCGACTGATGAAGTGGCTGATGGATGCCAAGCAGCCGGTGAACTTCTGAACGTCTCGCAGTCGGGTGGGCCTCTCCATCCTCTCGATGGCCTTGATCTTGACAGGGTTGCACTCTATGCCGCGCTCTGAGACAAGGAAACCGAGGAGCTGGCCGGCTGGCACTCCAAAGACACACTTCTCTGGGTTGAGCTTGATTTGAAAATGGCGCAGATTATCAAAAGTTTCCTTGAAATCTTCCAGGAGGGTACCGCGCTTCTCCGTCTTCACCACAATATCATCTACATAGACGTGGGCATTTCTGCCGAGTTGCTTGAGGAGGCACTTCTGCATGCAACGCTGGAACGTGGCACCGGCATTTCTCAAGATGAATGTCATGGTCAGGTAGCAGAAGGCTCCGAATGGTGTGATGAAGGCGGTCTTCAGGCGGTCGGCCGGGCTTAACTTAATCTAGTGGTACCCCGAATAGGCATCCAAGAAGCTCAACAGCTCGCATCCGGCTGTGGAGTCTATCACTTGGTCAATCCGAGGCAAGGCGAACGGATCCTTCGGGCAAGCTTTGTTGAGGCTGGTGTAGTCAATACACATGCGCCATTTGTTGTTCTTCTTTAGTACAAGGACTGGGTTGGCTAGCCACTCTGGGAAGAATACCTCCATAATGAAGCCAGCTGCTAGAAGCCGGGCTATCTCTTCACCAACAATTCCTCTCTTCTCCTCCGACAGGCGGCGGAGGGGTTGCCTGACTGGTTTTGCATCTACTTTGACATGTAGCTTGTGCTCGGCGAAATCCGTCGGAACACCCGGCATGTCCTTTGGAGACCACGCAAAGATGTCCCGATTCTCACGGAGGAAATCGACGAGCTCGCTTTCCTATTTGCTTTCAAGGTGAGCTCCTATGACAACAAACTTCTCCGGGTGCTCTGGGTCCAAGGGTATCTTCTTGGTTTCTTTGGTCGGCTAGAAAGAGCCCTGAGCTTCTGACTCCTTGGGATCTGGCGATAGGTCCGGATGCTTGCCGGCCATGGCCACAACCCGGTCAAGGAGCCGCTTCTCGGCAGCAATCACAAGGGTCTCGGCCAGCCGACTGCTGGCTGCAGCACACTCGGCAGACTTCTGGTAGTCGCCGGCTATGGTGATAATGCCCTTGGTGCCCGGCATCTTCATCTTGAGGTAGGCGTAGTGGGGGACCGCCATGAACTTGGCCAGAGCAGGCCGGCCAAGCAACGCGTGGTAGGGGCTCTCAAGGTCAACCACCTCGAACCAGATTGGCTCTCGGCGGAAGTGACTCTTGTCTCCAAAGAGGACATCTATCTTGATCTTGCCGATTGGTGAGCAGGATAGGCCAGGCACAATGCCATGGAAGACAGTCCGGCTGGGCTGGAGCTGTTTCTCTTTGATGCACAACTTCTCCATGGTGTCGCGGTAGAGGATGTTGATGCTGCTACCGCCGTCTATCAGAATTCGGGAGAAACGAGCAGCTCGCCTCTCTGTTGCGAAGGTGGCATCCAACACCAGGGCATAGGAACCCGGAGAAGGCATCACCTCCGGGTGGTCAGCTCGGCTCCAACTGATCGGCTTCTTCGACCAGTGCATGAACTCTGGGGCTTCAGAGGCGACAGTATTCACTTCTCGGTGCTGTTGATGCCGGCTGTGCCTATCGTTAGTCACGCTGGTGAAGACGACGTAAGCTCCAAGCTCTTCAGGAAACTCATCTTGGATCGCGCCGACTGGTCGGACCGCCGGCTGCTGGGGAGGCGGAGGCGGCGGGCCAGCAGGTGGCGGAGGCAGTCCTTCGCCCCTGGCAATGCGGGTGAGCCAGTGGCATTTCTGGGTGGTGTGGTTGGATAGCTTCGCGCCGCTGTGGAACTTGCAGGGAGCGTCGAGGGTTTGCTCAAACGAGAAGGCGGGCAACCAGGCAGGCTTGCCGCCCTTCTGGCATTTGGGGCCGGGCTGCTCTTCTGGCTGCTGGTCTTCGACTATCGCCACCTGCCGGCTGGTGGTAGCCGGCTGCGGGGCCTTGCGCTTATTGTCGTTTGACTGTTGGCGCCGACTGGAATCACCAGTCGGTGTCTGAGGAGCCGGAGGGAGCATTTTTCCTGACGCATCCACTCGGAGTTCCGACTTCATGGAGGAGTCGGCAGTGGCGTACTTGTCCGCTATGATCAACAGCTCATCGAGCGTGGCCGGCTTGTAGCAGCGGAGCCGGTGCTTGAGTAGGGTGCCCTCTCGGCACCCGGCAGTGAAGTATTCAATGGCTTGCACCTCATGAACCCCTTCGCAGGAGTTGTGCAGCTCGGCCCACCGTGTTAAGTATTCGCGGGTGGACTCGATCGGGCCTTGGATGCACAGGGAGAGCTGGCGAGGCTTGGGCGGCCGCTTGTAGGTGCTGGTGAAGTTGCGGATGAAAACTTCGGTGAAGTCTAGCCAGTTGTTGACGCTGTAGGGCTTGAGGCTGTTCAGCCATGTCCGGGCCGTGCCCTGGAGCATGAGCGGAACATACTTCACGGCGACACGCTTGTTGCCATTCGCTATGTTGACGGCCGTGGTGTAGTCGACCAGCCAATCTTCCGGCTTCACAGAGCCGTTGTACTTAGGAGTGTCCCGAGGGAGCGAGAACCCTTTGGGGAAGGGCTCATCGCGAATGCGGGGGCCGAAACAAGGCGGGCCGATTGCATCTTCTTCTTCCAATGCCAGGGACCGAGCCAAGCGGTCGATCCGGTTGCGAGCGTCATTCTCTCCGACTCCTTCGCGGGGGCCCAGCCGGCGCCCGAGAGTCGGATGCTCAACAGGCGGCGGAGAGGCGCGCCTCTCCCTGCGCGGGGGAGGGGGCTGACGATCGTCCCGCCGTTCTACTGCTCGTGGGCGGCCGTCTTGGTCGCGCTCAATGGAGATGCGGGTGCGGCTGGGCTAGCAACCGGCTCTGTATCTCCTCGGTCGCGGGCGCCGGCTATCGGCGTCCGGGAGGTCACGCCATGCTCCCGGCGAGGGGGAAGGTTCCCAGCCTGTAGGCCGGGTTCCACCATGCGGCGGCCGGCTTCTTGCTGCGCGGCGGCCGCGTAGATGAGCTGCTGGACGCGCTCCGTCATGCAGCGACGTTCGTCGCCCTCCAGGCGGTCCAGCTCGTCTGCCGCTGCCTGGGCGGCGCGCAAGTTCTCCATGGGCGTGGCGTCGACCGGGCGGTCGGCCCCCAACATGCTGGCGATGGCGGCGCCGCGCTGCCGGACCGTGCCCACGCGGCTGGGCTCATCAGCAGCCGGTGTGTCGCAAACGGCGCGGTCGATCTCGCGGTGGTAAGCCTCGGTGAGGCGTCTCATGGTCGCCAACTTGTTGGCGCTTTCGAGAAGTGCGATACGGCATGCCTCCACCATTTCACCGCTCGCACCGGGCGCTACGGGAGCGGACAGGTCCCGCATTGCCGCCTGCAACGGGTCCCGGCCGGCCTAGTCGGAGGTTCCGTCGTGGCTGATGACCAGCACCTCAGTGACGGTGCTGGTGTCGGCGCTGCTGTCTGCAGCGGGAAGTGGGTCGTCGAAGATCACCACGTCACCAGGGAAGGCATCAGGAAGCGCGGCGTCGGCGTCGACGACCATGTCGACGAGTAGGTCGGTGGAGCCAACGGACTTCAGATCGGAGACCGGCTCGTCGGCGATGTGAAGCTTGCCGAGGAGATCGACGAGGCAGCTCTCGGAGCTAGCTGCGCCCGCATCGAGTGCGGGCTCGTCGAAGAGGCGGATCCCGCTGATGAGATCAGCGAGGTTGCTTGCGGCGCAAACAACTTCCACGCCGCGCAGCGTGTCGGCGCAAACGCCGTCGGGTGTGCCGGGCTGGCTGCGATCGCCAGGGAGGAAGAGGGTTCCCGTCCAGAACGTGTTTGCGGACGACGGTGCACCTAGCCCCACGGTGGGCGCCAAATGTCGGGGATATCGTGCGACATATGCCAGGGGATGGCTTATCGTGGATGGGGACAAAAATACGTCGCCGGGCTCCAGAAGCGGGAGTGAGCGAGACCGCGTACGCTTGCGAATCTTACCCAGGTTCGGGGCTCTCCTAGGAGATAACACCCCTAGTCCTGCTCTGCGGGGTCTCCGCATGATCACTATTTCAACAGGTGGCTACAAGCTTGCTCCTTGAGCTACCTGGCTGGAGGAGGAAGAAGGGCAAGGCTAGCTCTACTCCACTCTCTCTGCGTGTGTGTGTGGTGCTGTGAGTGCTCAATGAGGCCTCTGCCAAATTGCCAACCCCCTGCATGGGGTGACCTGGGGGGTTTATATAAGCCTACCCCCCAGGGGTACAACGGTAATCTGGCCAGATGTGGGGCCCGGCAGTCAGCGTCACTGGTCGCCGGCTTCTCCGCCGACCGCCGGGGCCCACCGCCTGGTGGGTCCGCCGACTGTCGCGATCTCAGCCGACGGGTGGGTCCCGCCGTCCACGGGCCGCGTTGATGGCTTTATGCTGTAGCATTGCTCCTGATGACGAAGGCCTCGTCAGGGGGAGTGTGGATACAGTCCCGCCGCCTGGCGGGAACTCACTGTAGCCTTACCCCGTCGCATCTGGTTAATGGCGCACGGACTTCGAGGGAGGAGGAGGGCCGCCTGCTGGGAGCCGGCCTCCCACTAAGCCGACTTGTCTGGGCTTGCCGCCTTCTGGCTTGTCACGGACAAGTAGGGCCCGCCGCCTGCGGGCCGTACTGACCGCCCGTCACGGGAGCATGGCTCCCTCTGCCATGGGTGACGTCATGAGTGGCATGGCAACAGTCCTGCGTTGGGCGCAGGATGCCTGCTCGGTACGCAGTATTGTGGCCACGCCCTGCCCTGGATTCGGGGGTGGCAGGCCTGTACTGTAGCCATACCCTGTCTCATCATGTTTATGTTGGCGCTGACTTTGAGGGCGCGAGGGGCCGCCTGCTAGGACTCGGCATCCCAGGAGGCCGCCTGCCAGGACTCGGCCCACTTCATGGCCGTCATGTGGACTCCGCCGCCTCCCGGCTACCGGCTGGTTGGACTAGCCGGCCTCAAGAAGGCGGCCCTTGTCCTTGATGTTTGAGGGGCGCAGCCTGCCCCGATGTCTTGAAATACCAAAGGGAGCTGATGGGGCTACCCGTGGTCATTTACTTCGACATCCCACTCACTTCTTTCGAGAGAAACTCCTTCTCAAGAAATGACCCATTCTTAGCAACAAAGATCTTGCCTTCGGATCTGTGGTAGAAGGTGTACCCAATAGTTTCTTTATGGTATCCTATGAAGACGCACTTCTCCGATTTGGGTTCGAGCTTATCAGGCTAAAGCCTTTTGACATAAGTGTCACACCCCAAACTTTAAGAAATGACAGCTTAGGTTTCTTGCCAAACCATAGTTCGTACGGTGTGGTCTCAACGGATTTAGACGGTGCCCTATTTAACGTGAATGCGGCTATCTCTAATGCATAACCCCAAAATGATAAAGGCAAATTGGTAAGAGACATCATAGAATGCACCATATCTAATAAAGTACGGTTACGACATTCGGACACACCATTACGCTGTGGTGTTCTAGGTGGCGTGAGTTGTGGAATAATTCCACATTGTTTTTAAATGAAGGCCAAACTTATAACTCAAATATTCACCTCCGCGATCAGATCGTAGAAACTTTATTTTCTTGTTTACGATGATTCTCCACTTCACTCTGAAATTCTTTGAACTTTTCAAATGTTTCAGACTTGTGTTTCATCAAGTAGATATACCCATACCTACTCAAATCATCTGTGAAGGTTAGAAAATAATGATACCCGCCGCGTGCCTCAACACTCATCAGACCGCATACATCGGTATGTATTATTTCCAATAAGTCATTAGCTCGCTCCATTGTTCCAAAGAACGGAGTTTTAGTCATCTTACCCATGAGGCATGGTTCGCAAGTATCAAATGATTCATAATCAAGTGATTCCAAAAGTCCATCCGCATGGAGTTTCTTCATGCGCTTTACACCAATATGACCTAAACGGTAGTGCCACAAGTATGTCGCACTATCATTATCAACTTTGCATCTTTTGGCATCAATATTATGAATATGTGTATCACTACGATCGAGATTCAACAAGAATAGACCATTCATCAAAGGTGCATGACCATAAAAGATATTACTCATATAAATAGAACAACCATTATTCTCTGATTTAAATGAATAACCATCTCGCAATAAACAAGATCCAGATATAATGTTCATGCTCAACGCTGGCACCAAATAACAATTATTGAGGTCTAAAACTAATCCCGTAGGTAGATGTAGAGGCAGCGTGCCGACGGCGATCACATCGACCTTGGAACCATTCCCGACGCGCATCGTCACCTCATCCTTAGCCAATCTTCATTTATTCCGCAGCTCCTATTTCGAGTTACAAACATGAGCAACCGAACCAGTATCAAATACCCAGGCGCTCCTACGAGCATTAGTAAGGAACACATCAATAACGTGTATATGAAATATACCTTTGTTCACTTTGCCATCCTTCTTATCGGCCAAGTATTTGGGGTAGTTCCGCTTCCAGTGACCATTTCCCTTGCAGTAGAAGCACTCAAATTCAGGCTTGGGTCCAGATTTGGGCTTCTTCACGGGAGAGGCAACTTGCTTGCCATTCTTCTTGAAGTTCCCTTTCTTTCCCTTGCCCTTTTTCTTGAAACTAGTGGTCTTGTTAACCATCAACACTTAATGCTCCTTCTTGATTTCTACCTCCGCCAATTTCAGCATCGTGAAGAGCTCAGGAATCGTTTTCGTCATCCCTTGCATATTATAGTTCATCACGAAGCCTTTGTAGCTTGGTGGCAGTGACTGAAGAACTCTGTCAATAACACTCTCAACTAGAAGATCAATTCCTAGCTGAGTCAAGTGGTTATGATACCCAGACATTTTGAGTATGTGTTCACTGACAGAATTGTTCTCCTCCATCTTGCAGCTATAGAACTTGTTGGAGACTTCATATCTCTCAACCCGGGCATTAGCTTGAAATATCAAATTCAGCTCTTGGAACATCTCATATGCTCCGTGGCGTTCAAAACATCTTTGAAGTGCCAGTTCTAAGCCGTAAAGCATGGCACACTGAACTATTGAGTAGTCATCAGATCGAGTCTGCCAGACGTTCATAACATCTGCAGTAGCTCCTGCAGCAGGTCTTTCACCTAGCGGTGCATCAAGGACATAATTCTTCTATGCAGTAATGAGGATAATCCTCAAGTTACGGACCCAGTCCATGTAGTTGCTACCATCATCTTTCAACTTATCTTTCTCTAGGAACGCATTAAAATTCAAGGGAACGGTAGCACGGGCCATTGATCTACAACATAGATATGCAAAAACTATTAAGACTAAGTTCATGATAAATTAAGTTAATTAATCAAATTACTAATGAACTCCCACTTAAATTAACATCCCTCAAGTTATCTAAGTGATACATGATCCAAATCAACTAACCCATGTCCGATCATCACGTGAGATGGGGTAGTCATCAATGGTGAACATCTCTATGTTGATCATATCTACTATATGAATCACATTCGACCTTTTGGTCTCCAGTGTTCCGAGACCATGTCTGTACATGCTAGGCTCATCAAGTTTAACCCAAGTATTCTGCATGTGCAAAACTGGCTTACACCCATTGTATGTGAACGTAGAGTCTATCACACCCGATCATCACGAGGTGCTTCGAAACGACGAACTTTAGCAATGGTGCATACTCAGCGAGAACACTTTTATCTTGAAATTAAGTGAAGGGATAATCTTATAATGCTACCGTTGTTCTAAGCAAAATAAGATGCATAAAGGATAAACATCACATGCAATCAAAATATGTGACATGATATGGCCATCATCATCTTGTGCTTTTGATCTCCATCTCCAAAGCATCAGCATGATCTCCATCGTCACCGGCACGACACCTTGATCTCCATCATAGAACCGGGGTCGTCTTGCCAACTATTGCTTCTACAACTATTGCTAACGCATAGCGATAAAGTAAAGCAATTACATGGTGCTTAATGATTGACACGTAGGTCATACAATAATTAAAGACAACCCTAAGGCTCTTGCCAGTTGTCATACTCATCGACATGCATGTCGGCGTTCTAGGAACCACAGTACCCAGACTTGCCTACCTGTGGCCCATCGCGTGGCTCCATCAACGGCCTGGTACGGCCCAGCTTCAGCAACAACAACTCAAGACCCTCGCGAGGGGCCAAGCCTCGCGAGGCGGATGACACCAAGACCTCCACGAGGAGCGGCCTCCTCAGGCTGGCTCCCGAGCAGCGGAGATCTCTATGCAAACCCTCACCTCATGAGGTTCGGGTGACGCAAGCCATGACGACCAAGGCTAGGCGGGCGCCAGTGGGCGCAGTGTACCAGTTTCCTCTTTGGTGCTAAGGAGGCAAGCGCAGGCGCGGAGTCCCGAGGAATCAGCCAAAGGTTTCCATTCCCGTGCAACAAGACCAAGACCGCCAGGACGGCAGGACGGAGGTCATCACCAAGCCCACCACGGCATCACGACCAGAGGCTTTTGTAGGCGAAGACTACTTTTGTCAGGATAGCATGTACTAGTTGTCTCCCTTCGAATTTGGCCGTTGTGGGATCCCTTCCCACCTTTCACTTGGGAAGAGGACCAAGGCCACTATAAATAGGACTTAGCCACCACCGTAGAGAGAGATCGGACCCCCGGACGGATCATTCAGATCACCCTCACCCCAGCAGCTCACTTGAGCACAATAACACCTCTCCTCCTGAGGTTGTTCGCCACTGTACTAGTTCATCCTCAGCCCCTCGAGGCCAATCCACCACAAAGAATGAGTAGGGTTTTACACCGCAAGGTGGCCCGAACCTAGGTAAACTGTTGTGTCTCTTTTCCTTACAGTTCGTCGAGCTAGGTTGTGAGATTAGCGAGTAGGCAGACTGGGGAGGACGAGTTCGTCACACGCACCCCAGAGTTCAAACCTCTCAAGGGTTTGCGGAACCCGAAATCCGACATTTGGCGCGCCAGGTAGGGGTGCGTCGGAGCCTCTCCTCCGCCGGTCGATCCACCACCACTCCACCACTTCCATGGCTGACGCTCGTCGAGCTCATGCTGAGCGCCGGGCCGCCCTCGTCGCTCAGACGGCGCCTGCGGGTGACGGCTGCCCTCGCTGTCCCCCATCTCCAGTGGCGAACGCCGCCACCAGCCCCGCGGGGCACGACCAGCAAGCTTCGTCGTTGCACCCTTCTGTGCGGCGGGATGGGCGCACCGCCACCCCGTCGCTGACTCCGGCTGGTTCGTCGTCTCATGCTCGTCGCGGGCCGGCGAACGCGCAGGCTACGCTGCTCATGGCACGCGAGCTCCTGCGCTACCGCCCCGCCGACGACCTCTACGAAGACTGGCTGGACCACATCGCCGAGCTAGTCAGCGCCGCCGGGGACTCTCCCGCACCATCTCGCTTGCTGCCTCACCCGCCGCCTGCTGCGGGTGATGTAGCCCACGGAGCACCTCCTCCACCTCCCCGACAAGACGTCGCTCTCGGGCCAAGGCGCGAGGCGCCGTGGCGCGACCCGCCGCGCAGGGCACCGGCACATGAAGAGGAAAGCTGCCAGGTGGTGCAGCGGCTGCAAGAAGATGCTCGTGCACTCCCAGTACCGCCACGTCAAGACCGCGCGCCGCCTGCAACGGTGGCACGCGAGCGCCAAGACCAGGCTCCACCTCCACGACGGGCTCCCGTGACCACAGTGGGTTGCCGCACATTCACTCCGGAGCTACGCAGCGTCGTCTGGCCGGGGAAGTTCAAGCCCGACCTGCCTCCATGCTATGACGGCACCCCCGACCCTGCCGAGTTCCTGCAGCTCTACGAGCTGAGCATCGAGGCAGCCAACAGTGACGAGAAGGTTATGGCGAACTGGTTTCCGATGGCCCTCAAGGATGGTGCGCGCTCGTGGCTCCTGAACCTGCCCGCGGGATCGATCTCCTCCTAGGACGAAATGCGAGAGCGTTTCGTCGCCAACTTCCAGGGCACTCGGGACCGTCCACCGGCTGCGGGTGACCTGCGGCGCATCAAGTAGCAGCCAGGAGAGACCTTGCAGAAGTACATCCAGCGCTTCAACAGCGTCCGCCTCAAGATCCCCAAGGTGTCGGACGAGGCCATCATCTCGGCGTTCACTGATGGCGTCCGCGACATCAAGATGAAGGAGGAGCTCGCCATACATAAGGACCTGTGCACGGCTCTGGAGATGTTCAACATGGCAACCAAGTGTGCGAGAGCCGAGGAAAGTCGCCTCTCTCTCTTGGAGCTCCCAGGGGCTGACCCAGAAGACAAGAAGGCCAAACCCAAGGATGTGCAGCGCAAGGGACCAGCCGTGCTCGCGGCCGAACCAGAGATGAAGTGCGGCTGCGACCACCCAGAGTCATCCAAGGGCAGCCGCCCGTTCTGAGTGTTCCACAACGTGCACAGCCACAACACCAACGACTGCCAGGAGCTCAGGGCCATCCGCGACGGGTGACCGCGGAGGAGGCAGAGGTGGAGGACGCTGGGACGGCCGCGACCCCCACCAAGAATGGCGTGATCAGCCTCATGAGGACTGCTGGCAGGGCCAGCCTCACGAGGGCCCCTGGAGGGACCAGCCTCGTGAGGACCATCCTCAGGGCAATGCTGGCCTTCCTCCGCTGCCGCCACCACCAAGAAGGAATGACGACCACCACCAGGACGAGGGGGCCGGGGGCTTCCAAGAGCCTCGTGCCATCGCCTGCATCCTGGGCGGCGCTCAGGCCCCTGCCTCTCATCGCATCTTCAAGCAGTTTGCCCGTGAGGTGAACGCAGCCCTCCCAAGCTCGAGGCAACTTGTTCGCTCAGGTGGTCCAAGTGCACAATCACCTTCAGCCCATCCGATCAGCTCAAGTGCGCGGCAACTGCCGGCGCTCTCCCGATGCTCTGCTCGCCTACC
This sequence comes from Thinopyrum elongatum, assembly GCA_011799875.1. NCBI lineage: Eukaryota > Viridiplantae > Streptophyta > Magnoliopsida > Poales > Poaceae > Thinopyrum > Thinopyrum elongatum. The sequence goes on from CM022300.1 coordinate 385,585,801, forward strand.
ATCAGCAACGTGCTCGTCACCAAGACTCTCATCGATGGCGGTGCGAGGCTCAACATTCTCTCCATCGAGACATTTGATCGACTCCAGGTGCCCTATGACCAGCTGCAGCCTACCAAGCCTTTCTCAGGAGTGACCGACGGCTCCACCACCCCGATAGGGCAGATCCGCCTCCCTGTCACCTTCGGCAAGCGCGACAACTACCGCACTGAGCTCATCAACTTCGACGTCGCCCACATTCACCTTCCATACAACGCCATCCTTGGGTATCCAGCCCTGGCCAAGTTCATGGCGGTGACTCATCATGGTTACAGTGTCCTCAAGATGCCAGGGAGCTGCGGCGTCATCACGGTCGCCTGCGAGGAGAAGGACGCGGTGTGCTCTCTCGAGCGCGCCTACCAGGCTGCGGCGGTCAAGAACCCAGATGATGAAGGCGCCGTCTACCCTCCTGAGGCTGTCCCCAAGAAGAAGAAGCAGCTGCTCCGCCAAGGACCTCAGGAGAGCGGGGTGTCCAGCGGCACCACCTCAGGCCCTGCGCCCACTGACGGGGCGCCTCCCTCTCTCGCATAGGAAGGCGCGCCCGGTGCCCCTCTCAGGCTGGGCTCGGGGCCTCTCCTCTAGAGGGCCTCTGACCTAGCCAACATCATGAGGGAGGCGCTCGGGCACCATGTGGAGGCATGCTTCAGCGCGCGCTTCCGCCAGGAGGGTACAAGGCGCGAGGTGCCAGGTGCTAAGGAGTTCATCACCAAGGCAATCGAGGAGCTTCAGGAGGCAAGAGCTATACGAGGCGACCATCGCCCACCACCCGGCGCAGCTCCTTGTCCCGGCGAGGACAGCGAGCTATGCGTCTGCGTTAACATCCCAGTGCTCAACAGGGCCGCATCTCAGGAGCGCTTCTGGCCGTCCCGCGCTGGCCGGTGCAAGGGTCCCCCTCACAGCTATGTTCGCATGCCTTTGGGCTTGTCGAGCGCGGCTGCTACATTCCAGCGCCACATGCGGGGCGTCCTGGCGGCTCATGAGGCCAGAAGCCAGGCGATCTTGTCAGAGGAGGAGATGGATCTCGCGAGCCCCCCGGGCCCCCAGAGCCTCCCGAGGTTCAGGGCCTGGGCGGCTCATGAGGAGCGACTTCTGCGGCACGCGTCTTCAGCTACTCCAACATCTCTTCAGCAACGGTGCCAGGTGACATTTTTCTGGTTTGTTCAGTTGGGGGCGCCCCTCGGGCTGCATTATCCCCAAGCCGCGTGGGTCCGTCCCTGCGGCATGTATCATTTTGCATCTATCAGAACTAGCTCTACCCTATCCATGAGTTTATTTATGATTATCACTTGACTGTCCGGTGCTTCGTCACCACGAACATCGTATGCCCTTGCAAGCCCCCCACGACCACCGCATGATTAAGGACTGGCACAGTGTCTGTGCTCGGGTCCATCCCTGCAGCGTCGCTAAACCCAAGTGGCTGAGCTCTGGCTCGCGGGCCAGCTCCTGTGCACGTCACCTCCCATGGTCCTTGGTGCCTTGTTCTCGCATGAGCTAATCGGGGGCGGGTAAGTTAGGGTGTGCGACCCGGTGCCTCGCCACCTCGGGAGCCGCACGCCAGTTGTCTTTCTTCAGGACATTCGCATGAGAAGACTGGGCATGGCGTCTGTGCTCGGGTCCGTCCCTGCAGCATCGACAAACCCAATGGCTGAGCTCTGTCTGGCGGGCCGGACCCGTTCATGTGACCTCCTGGGGTCGTTGGTGTTTGGCCTTCTCATGCGATAACCTCAGGAGATTCACTCGGCGTAGGTTACCTAACCATCTCGCAGGACTATCACAAGTGCTACGAATCAAATTCAGGCGCAACCCGCCTTGAGGTAGGGCCTCGTGAGTCCCGCGCTGGCTCACGAGTGCCCATAAACACCTCCTCTAGCCCTGCCGTGCAAGCCACGTGTCAGGGCGAGGCTGTACACGCCCCGGGGTCTCCCCTCAGAGGGAGCCCCCACCCACGTACTAGTGGAAGCACCATGCTTCGCGCTGGCAGTCGACACGGTCGAGGAGCGGCTATGCCCGTGCAAGAGTGGAAGCGCCATGCTCCGCGCTGGTGATAAACAACTGGGGGCAGCCTAACGGCTGCACTAACCTCAGGAGAGCCACCAGGCTTGGTGTTCAGCCTCACCGCGCTGCTTTCCCCTCGGGAGAGTAGCGTGAGGGGGCTGGGCATGGGGGCTACGCTCAGGTCATGCCTGGCGTACGACACCATGCCAGGTCCCTCGGACCTGGTCTTCGCGCATCCCTCCCGAGCGAAAGCCCAGCGAGGACAGGTATTGGGGTTTTTGTTCGCACGTCAAGGGGGACTCCTGAGCATTGTGACTCAGGAGCCTAACTGGCCACGTAGCCCCTCACCCCTTGGTCTTGTCCTGGCGATCCGGACGCCCCAACGACGGCTGAGGTACGCACAGGGCCGGGCCCTGCCGACGCAGAACGCCAAGACCCACTCTCGCTTCTCCTTCCCGAGGGTTGTTCGTATGTCAAGGGGGACTCCTGAGCATCGCGACTCGGGAGCCTAACTGGCCACGTAGCCCCTCACCCCTTGGTCTCGTCCTGGCGATCTGGATGACCCAATGGCGGCTGAGGTATGCGCGGGGCCGGGCCCTGCCGTAGCAGAACATCAAAGCAAACGGAAAGGAAACCGCAGAACCTCAATGTCTTGGAGCTCAGGGTCCACGGGCTCGAGCAGGGCACCAAAGTCGAAGCTGGAGTCCCGAAGATGGAGGTGGCTGAAGACGCGCGTTGCGGCCGAGGACGAAAGCGTGCGGGCTTCTCCCTCCACCATGGGGCCCACTCCGACGACGATGCCCTTGAGCGCCGCGATGAGCTTGGGGACCAGCCCGGCGGGGCCTTCCTCCGGAGTCACCAGCGGCTCCTTGTACCCGCTCCTGTAGAGATCATGCAGTACCTTGCGGGACCTCTGCTCAAGGGAGTCGAAGGCGGCACGCCCCGCGGTGGCCGCCTCCTCAGCCATGGCAAGGAGTTTCTCCCTGGCCTCCAGCCGAGCCTCCTTGTCGGAGACAAGCTGGGCGTGGGACGCCTGGGCTGCCTCCACCTCCTCCTTCAGATTCTCCAGGCGGCCGCGCTCCGTGGCCTGCTCCCGAGATGCCTGCTCTAGCTCGGCATCCGACCGGTGACCGCAAACTCCCGCTCCTTCAGCTTTTCCTCCTGCTCCTCGAGTTGGCGGGTGCGGGTGGCCTGCTCATCGCGGAGGGCTTTCAGCTCGGCCTTCATCGCGCGGCAGCGCTCCTCAGCGTCCTTCGCTTCCTTCAACGCCATGTCACAGGCAGCGGCGGCCACACTAGCCACCTTCTGGCCCTCCTCTTCAGCAGTGTCGGCCTGGTCCCAGGCCGCCCTGACGGACGAGTCAGCCTGGAGCCACCCCGAGACCAGCTCCACGCGCCCCGACGCCCGGCGCCGATCGGGGCCCCGAAGATCGTTCCGGAGTTGATCCAATGCGGAGAAGGCCTACTCTAGAGCACCGGGCGCGGTAGAAGAGCCACAGCCCGCCGGCGTGGTGGCTAGAAAAGGAGACGGCGACGGCATCAAGACTGGCGAAGCAGCAGCAGCAAGGATGGCCGGGGGCTCCAGAGCCCTCGGGTCGTCAGCAGGCGCGCTGAAGGCAAGCGTCTCTGAAGCCGGCGCGGCCGTAGGGGCATCCTTCTCCTGAGGCTGGGCCCCTGAGCCTTGCGAGGGCAACCCTGCGGCAGGAGGACGTGAGCTAGCCTTGTCCGTCTGTGCCAGAACCTCTGGGGCCGAGGTGGGCTGCTTGACCTCAGGAGCCCTCGCCTCCTCCTTCCTTTTCGCCGCCGGCATTGGCTTGGCCGCAGAGAGGAAAATGTCAGAGCACTATGTCAAGAGCAGGAAGCAAAGATAAGATTGTGCGCTTACAGATCCGTGGCGACGTACTCCCTCGTCCTCTTCAGGAGCGCGATGCCCACAGGCTTCGTGGGCGCGAGCCCCGCCACGCTCTCGGGAGCGGATGAGCGCGCGGCGGCCGGATCTGCGGCAGCGGCGACCGACGGTGGGGCGGAGGCGCCACCTCGGGGAAGCAATGATGACCTGTCCTTCTTCAGGACACCCTGCTTTAGCTTCTTCGGAGGGGTGCCCCTGGACCTCGTGGTGACCCCGGCGGAGCGTGGCGACTCCCTGACTGGGTGCTCGCCGTCGTCGTCGTCAGAGAAGGCGTGGAGGAGCTCGCTTCGCCGTGGGGGAGAAGTCTCTCCCACCTCCTCCAAGGTTGCCTCCAAGCTCTAATTCTCCTCCTCCCCGGAGGGATCGCCGGAGGACACCGGCACTGGGGAGCCCGCGGGCAGGGAAGGCTCCAGTGGCATGAGCCCCCGCTCGTTGAAGGCAGGCATGGCGGCGGCTATCTTCTCCCCGTCAGCGCGATGGTACAATGGGAGATGGGCATCTGAGGGGCCACCCTGGTCCTTCCCGAGCAAGGTGCGCACGACCTTGCTCAGCTCCTCGTCAGACAAGTTGTCCGCGCGCAACCGGAGGTCGTCTTCCACGCCCTTGAATCTCCACAGGGGGCGCGAGTGCGCCTGGAGCGGAGCCAGGTGCTGCGTCAGGAACTCCTTGACGATCATGGCCCCTGTCAGCTTCTCCGCCTTCGGGTCCTCCGCCTTCAGGTCGGCCATCATTCTCTCCAGCAACTGCTCCGCCCTGGAGTCGATGAGCTTCTCGTGAGCCCATCGATCCAGGGGCGTCGACAGCGTGGTCGGCAGCTCCAGCCGAGCGTGGGAGCGCTTGGCGTCCATGAAGATCCACTTGTTCCGGAAGTCCTCCACCTTCTTCCCGGCCCGCGAGATTGTGTTGCTGCCGTTGGCCGCGATGAAGCTGGTGCACCCAGAGCACTGGCCGCTGCTTATCCGGAGGTAGAAGAAGTGGCAGAACAGCGTGACGGAGGGCGTCACCCCCACGAACGCTTCGCAGTAGAAGGAAAAGATCGACAGGAGGAGGATGGAGTTGGGATGAAGATGGAGGGCGTGGAGACCATAGTGGTTGAGGATGGCGAAGAAGAAATGGGAGAAAGGGGGAACCAGCCCAGCGAAGATGCTGTGCAGGAAGAAGGGGTGGAAGGTGTCACCCAAGGCTTACGGCTGGGCGGAGCCGACCCGGAGCGCCGTCTCCCCTCCCTCATTATCGCCGCCCGCCGTCAGCGGGAGCATGGCGGCAAGGTGCTTCTCCTCTGTGATGGAGGACGCGCTCAAGGCCGGCTCAAACCAGGGATCCGAGCACGCGGCAGAGGCCAATGACTTCGCCTTGTCGGTGGCAATCGGTGGCGAGTCCGGGGAAAGGATTCAGCAGATCTGGAGGCGCGCTAAGCAGAAGGAGAAGGGGATCCGGAGCAAGATGGAAGAAAGGCAATGAAGGCTCAGCGGCAAGCTCCAGCCTTTTTGTCAGCCAGGGACAGTTGCCGAGGTGGCGTGGGGAAGCGGAGACGCCCACGTCCCATCAATTGCCACGCGTCGACCAAGGGCGCAGGTAGTTAGGGCCCGCGGCGCTCTGCACTTGCCCCTTGGCTTCGCCTCGAAGCCAAGTTTGAGCGCGCCTTGGGCCCGGGGGCTACTGTCGGCGTTCTGGGAACCAGGGTACCCAGACTTGCCTGCCTGCGGCCCATCGCGTGGCTCCATCAACGGCCTGGTATGGCCCAGCTTCGGCAACAACAACTCAAGACCCTCACGAGGGGCCAAGCCTCGTGAGGCGGATGACACCAAGACCTCCACGAGGAGCGGCCTCCTCAGGCTGGCTCCCGAGGAGCAGAGATCTCTATGCAAACCCTCACCTCGTGAGGTTTGGGTGACGCAAGCCATGACGACCAAGGCCAGACGGGCGCCAGCGGGTGCAGTGTACCAGTTTCCTCTTTGTTTCTAAGGAGGCAAGCGCAGGCGCGGAGTCCCGAGGAACCAGCCAAAGGTTTCCATTCCCGTGCAACAAGACCAAGACCACTAGGATGGCAGGATGGAGGTCATCACCGAGCACACCACGGCGTCACGACCAGAGGCTTTTGCAGGCGAAGACTACTTTTGTCAGGATAGCATGTACTAGTTGTCTCCCTTCGAATTTGGCCGTTGTGGGATCCCTTCCCGCCTTTCACTTGGGAAGAGGACCAAGGCCACTATAAATAGAACTTAGCCACCACCGTAGAGAGAGATTGGACCCCGGACGGATCATTCAGATCACCCTCACCCCACCAGCTCAATCGAGCTCAAGAACACCTCTCCTCCTGAGGCTGTTCGCCACTGTACTAGTTCATCCTCAGCCCCTCGAGGCCAATCCACCACAAAGCAGGAGTAGGGTTTTGCACCGCAAGGTGGCCCAAACTTGGGTAAACTGCTGTGTCTCTTTTCCTTACAGTTCGTCGAGCTAGGCTGTGAGATTAGCGAGTAGGCAGACTGGGGAGGACGAGTTCTTTGCATGCACCCCAGGGTTTGAACCTCTCAAGGGTTTGCGGAACCCGAAATCCGACAATGCAAGTCGTGAACTTATTACAAAAGATGATCATCTCATACATCAACATATATCACATCATATCTTGACCATATCACATCACAACATGCCCTGCAAAAACAAGTTAGACGTCCTCTACTTTGTTGTTGCAAGTTTTACGTGGCTGCTATGGGCAACTAGCAAGAACCGTTCTTACCTACGCAAAACCACAACAGTGATTATCAAGTTTGTTGTTTTAACCTTCTTCAAGGATCGGCTGTAGTCAAATTCGATTCAACTAAAGTAGGAGAAAGAGACACCCGCCAACCACCTTTATGCAAAACAAGTTGCATGTCAGTCGGTGGAACTGGTCTCATGTGCGTGGACATGTAAGGTTGGTCTGGGCCGCTTCATCCCACAATGCCGCCGAATCAAAATAAGACGTTGGTGGTAATCAGTATGAACATCACCGCCCACAACTCCTTTGTGTTCTACTCGTGCATATCATCTACGCATAGACCTGGCTCATGATGCCACTGTTGGGGAATGTTGCATGGAAAACAAAAAACTTTTCTACGCACACGCAAGATCTATCCATGGAGATGCATAGCTACGAGAGGGGAGAGTATGTCTATGTACCCTTGTAGACTGTTAAGCGGAAGCGTTTATCAATGCGGTTGATGTAGCCGTACACCTTCACGATCCGCCCGATCAAGTACCGAACGCACGGCACCTCCGCGTTCAGCACACGTTCAGCTCGATGACGTCCTCGCCTCCTTGATCTAGCAAGTCGGGCGAGGTAGTAGATGAGTTCCGGTAGCACAACGGCGTGGTGACGGTGGTGGTGCAACTATCTCCCCAGGGCTTCACCGAGCACTACGAAAATTATGACCGAGGACGAACTAGAGGGAGAGGGGCGCCGCACACGGCTTGGGGATCGTGGTGTGTGTTGCCCCTCTCCCTCCTCACATATATATAGGTGGGGGGAGGAGGGGAGGCAGCCTAGGGCGCCCCAAGGGGGCCGGCGGCCAGCCCTAGGGCGCCTGCCCTAGGAGCCCCCACCCCCCATTCCTTCCTAGGGGGGTGGAGGAGAAGGCAGGAGGGGGGCCGGCGGCTCCATTGCCTTAGCCCCCCCCTTTCCTTCCATATAGGATCGGCGGCCAGGGAGAGGGTGTGCCAGCCCCTTGTTGGCTGGTGTGTTCCTCCGCTTAGCCCATTAGGCCCATATACTCCCCATAGGTCTCCAGGAAACCCTTCCGATAACCCGATGAATACCCGGTACATTCCGAAACCTTTCCGGAGACCAAATAACGTCATCCTATATATAAATATTTACCTCTGGACCATTCCGGAGCTCCTTGTCATGTCTGTGATCTCATCCGGGACCCCGAACAACATTCAGTCACCAACTCACATAACTCATATAACACTATATCATCAATGAATGTTAAGCGTGCGGACCCTACGGGTTCGAGAATGATGTAGACATGACCGAGACGCCTCTCCGGTCAATAACCAATAGCGGGACCTAGATGCCCATATTGGTTCCTACATATTCTACGAAGATCTTTATCGGTCGAACCTTTATGACAACATACGTAATTCCCTTTGTCTGTCGGTATGTTACTTGCCCGAGATTCGATCGTCGGTATCTCCATTCCTAGTTCAATCTCGTTACCGGCAAGTCTCTTTACTCGTTTTTTAATACATCATCTTGCAACTAACTCCTTAGTCACTTTGCTTGCAAGCTTCTTGTGATGCTTGTCGGATTCAGGGCTCCGCAGACCCAAGAAAGGTTCGAACTTTGGGGTGCGTGCGCAGAACTCAATCTCCCCAGCCTACCGCTCGTCGATCTCACCGCCTAGCTTGATGAACAAGAAAGGAAAGGGACACGGCAGTTTACCCAGGTTCGGGCCACCTTGCGGTGTAAAACCCTACTCCTGCTTTGTGGTGGATTGGCCTCGAGGTGGGCTGAGGATGAATTAGTATAGAGGGTGAACAACCTCAGGAGGAGTGTTCTTGTGCTGGTGTGTGCTGGTGTGTGCTGGTGAGGATGATCTGGGTCTCTCTCCTTGTATGGTGGTGACCTAGCTATATTTATAGTGGCCTCGATCCTCTTCCCCCAAAAATGAAGGCGGGAAGGGATCCCATAACGGCCAAGTTTGAAGGGAGACAAGTTGTACATCTTATCCTGACAAAAGGTGGTCTTCGCATGCAAAGCTTCTGGTCGTGACATCGTGGTGGGCTTGGCGATGACCTCTGTCCTGCCGCCCTGGTCTTGTAGCATGGGAATGGAAACCTTTGGCTGATTCCTTGGGACTCTGTGTCTGTGCTTGCTTCCTTAGCACCGAAGAGGAAACCTGCTGTACTGCGCCTGCTGGCACCCGCCTGGCCTTGGTTGTCATGGCTTGCATCATATCAACCTCATGAGGTGGGGCTTGCATGGAAATCTCAGCTCCTCAGGAGCCGGCCTGGGGAAGCCGCTCCCTCCGGAGGTCTTGGCGTTGTCCCCCTCGCGAGGCTTGGCCCCTCGCGAGGGTCTTGTGTTGTTGATGCTGGAGAAGGGTCGTACCAGGCCGCTGATGAAGCCACGCTGCGGGCCGCAGGCAGGCAAGTCTGGGTACCCTGGTTCCCAGAACGCCGATAGTAGCCCCCGGGCCCAAGGCGCGCTCGGACTTGGCTTCGAGGCGAAGCCAAAGGGCAAGGGCGAAGCGCCGCGGGCCCTAACCGCCGGCGGACCCGGTCGACGGGTGGCGCTTGATGGGACGTGGGCGTCTCCACTTCCCCACGCTACCTCGGCAACCGTCCGACTTGACAATGACCTGCTGCATGCAAAAAGATCATCATTACCGGAGATCGTGGAGGCCGGCGGTTGGCCTCCCTTTGGCTATAAATGGGGGAAGCGGCGGAGCCCCCTGCTCATCTCCGTCTTCCCGCTGCTTGCTTCTTCTTCTTCCCTCTCGTCTCGTCGTCTTGTCGAAGCACCATGCCCACTGGGAGGAGGTTTCCTGCGGCGGAGAAAGGGAAGGCTCCCAAGGAGGGGCCCGACTAGCCGCCGCCCAAGAGAGGCCGTGGGAGACCCCGAAAGCACGCAGCGACTCCGGCGGTGGCCCCTCGAGGGCGCGGGCGCGCTCCTCCGACTGCCGGCGCCACCTCCGGCAGCCGCGGTGGAGCTTCTTCCCATGGTAAGGGCTGCCACGGTTGGGGCGGCTTCGGTGATGAGGGGAGGCGCATGATGGTCGTCCGGCCACCACAACCGCGCTCCCACTCAGCCGATGCGCTCCCGGAGTTCGTCGTGTGGTCGGAGAGGCCTGTGGGCATCTGGTTCCAGCTGCCGCACTCCTTTGCGAGCGTGCTGCCGGCCGGAGGGCCTGGCGGCCTCTGGCTGCAGGCCTCTGGCTGCTACAGCAAGGCCTCCTGGGTGGATGTCGAGGTCACCGCCGCCGGCAACGTGTTCCTGAACCGCGGGTGGCAGCCGTTTGCCCGCGCACGCGGCCTGCATGGGAGGTGCACCCTCCACTTCAGGTACGACGGCGCCGCGACCCTCTATGTCAGGGTCTTCAGGGAAAGCGGCCGGCTCCTGGGGTGCTACCTGGAGAGCGACAGCGACAATGAAGATGGCGGCGACGGCGCCATTGCTGGTGGTGAGCTTGCCCTTGGCGATGGCTGCGCCGGCTCCAGCAGTGAGGGCTCCTCTTCCGGGCAGAGTACGAGTGACGACAACTGCGACGAGCCGCCATGCCGCCGGGCTCGAACCGGTGAGGGCGACGAGCCGCCTCGCCGGCGCACCCCGATGAAACAGGAGGAAGACTCCGACTGAGCTTGGCTGTCGCCGGGGCCGAGCCTCAGGAGTCGCCGTAGTCGCGCAGCTTGCTTTTGTTTCTTTTTCTCTCTTGCATTGAAAGAAGTAGAGGGCCCTGTTGGGGCGTGTAATGAACCCTGGCGCTTGCGCCGTTATGCTATGCTCGTTGTTTTCATATCATGTTGTGATCTCCATGTTTCTACTAGGTGCATTCAGGGTAACTTAGCTCGATGTGCTCGCGGTAGGCTTCCATGTCGCGAGGGCATGCCCTTCCAGGGGCATCTTCCAAGGGCTTCCTTCTTGAAAACTCAGGGGTCGTTGAGTCCTCGGGAGTTGCTGAGCCTCGGGAGGCATCGTGTAGCTGCAGGGTTAGAAAAACTCATGAAGAATCTCGTCCTACCTCGCGCAAACCCCTGAGCACGGGTTGGTTGTAGCCAACACACCGCGTCGCGATGCCCAGAGGCATGGACTTAAGATAGTGCGCATGCCCGTGAGCTCGTTCGAGGGCGTCACGCAAGGATTAAGGCACCAAAATTGGGGCAGCAAGGTTTTGGCGAGGTGTGGTCGCGGGCGAGCCCGGGCGCACACACACCATACCTAGCCCCCGCACGCGGGGCGCGCGAGGAGGAGTGACGAGCAACTGCCACTCTTCCTGGGACAAGGTTGGAGAGGTGAACACTGCGAAGAGAGAAGAAGAGAGAAACTTTCCAACTCTTGCAAATTAAAGACGCAAAAGCTCCAAATTTCACTCAAGAAGTCGAAAACTAGCTACAGAAAGCAAGCAAAAGAAAGGCCACGTCCGGCACCTAGACTAGTCTTCTTGTCTTCCCACCAGCGCGGAGCATGGGGCCACCACTAGGACGTGGGTGGGAACCCCCATGAGGCCCAGGGGCGGCACTCAGGAGACTCCGGGGCGTGTACAGCCCCAACTCATTATTACGTGAGAGTGTCACGAGCGAAGACCTTCACAGGCCGGGGCCTTGCTTCATGGGTAGAACTTCTGGAGGTGCTAGATGTTCCAGGCGTTCTGGATGGGGATCCCGTCCTGCGTCTCCAGGCGTGCGGCGCCAGGCCTGGAGACACGGGCGATCCTGAACGGGCCCTCCCACATGGGTGAGAGCTTATGCAGCCCTTCCCTGGAGAGCACCCGCCTCAGGACGAGATCACCCACCTCGAGCGTCCTGGAGCGGACGTTGTGGCAGTGGTACCACCGCAGCGCCTGTTGGTACCTCGCTGCCCGGAGCGAGGCCTGGCGGCGGCGTTCCTCCCCCAGCACATGGTCCATCCCCCGCGAGGCGTCCTGGGGTGCCTCCTCAAACGCCAAGACCCAAGCGGAGCGATGCCTGACCTCGTGAGGGAGGACCGCCTCGGCTTCGTAGACGAGGAAGAACGGGCTCTCGCCCGTCGGCTTGGTCGCGGTGGTGGGGATAGACCATAGCACGGACTGGAGCTCGTCGAGCCAGCCCCTGCCATAGGCCTCGAGCTTCTTCTTGAAGGTCCTCGCCTTGAGGCCTCTCAGGACTTCTGCGTTGGCGCGCTCAGCCTGGCTGTTGCTCCCAAGGTGTGCCACCGAAGCGTAGCATGTCTGTGTTCCAAGGTTAGCACAATATGTTTTGAAAAGGTTGCTGGTGAACTGCGAGCCGTTGTCGGTGATGATGCGGTTAGGGACCCCAAAGCGGCTCACGAGGCCCTTGATGAACTTGACGGCCGAGCCAGCCGGGATGGTGCAGACGGCCTCCACCTCTGCCCACTTGGTGAACTTGTCGATGGCGACGTAGAGGTAGCAGTAGCCCAAGGGTGCTCGAGGGAATGGACCCAGGATGTCCAGCCCCCAAACCGCGAACGGCCATGAGAGCGGGATGGTTTGGAGTCCCTGGGCAGGCTGGTGAATCTGCTTGGCATGAAACTGACAGGCCTCACAAGATCTTACCAGCTCGGTTGCATCATTGAGCGCCGTGGGCCAGTAGAATCCGCTGCGGAATGCCTTGCCGACGAGGGTGTGTGATGAGGAGTGATGCCCACAGTCTCCGCCATGTATGTCGGCCAGCAGCTCGCATCCCTGCTCCTTGGAGATGCCTCATAGAGAAACATCGTTCGGTCGCTTCCGGTAAAGCCCACCGTCTTGAATGCAGTACGTAGTGGCCTGGCGGGTGACTCGCTCTGCGTCTTCCTCCTTCTCTGGCAAGGTGCCTTGGAGCAGGTATGTCTTGAACTCCTCGGTCCAGCACCCCTCCTGATGCACAAGCGCGAGGAGCAGGCGGGCTCCCGAGGTCGGGCCGCAAGCTGGGGCGCCTGAGGGGAGCGCCTGGGGAAGCTCCTCCTGAAGCGGTGTTGTTGCTGCAACAGATGGAACCGCCGATGGCTTGAAAAGCCGCTCCTCGAAGACGCCGGGCTCCTGAGGTAGACGTCGGGATGCCCTCTTGGCGATGTCGTCCGCCTCCTTGTTTGTGCCACGTGGTACGTGCTGCAATTCCAAGCCCAAGAATCATTTCTCAATTTTGCGTACCTCCTCTAGGTATGCCTCCATGTGCTCATCCTTTGGCTTGTACGCCTGATACGTCTCCGTCGTATCTACTTTTCCTAACGCTTTTCCTCTTGTTTTGGACTCTAATTTGCATGATTTGAATGAAACTAACCCGGACTGACGCTTTTTTCAGCAGAACTACCATGGTGTTGTTTTTGTGCAGAAATAAAAGTTCTCGGAATGGAACAAAACTTTGCAAGGAATTTTTATACAATAAAAGAAAAATACTGGAGCCAAGAACCACCGGAGGGGGGCACCTGGGTGGGCACAACCCACCAGGGTGCGCCTCCCCCTCCAGGCGCGCCCAGGTGGGTTGTCCCCACCTGGTGGCACTGCAGACCCTGAAACCGACGCTATAAAATCATATTTTTCCAGAAAAAAATCAAGGGAGAAAGAATTATCGCATTCCGCGAGACGGAGCCGCCGCCACCTCATGTTCATCATCGGGAGGCCAGATCTGGAGTCCGTTTGGGGCTCCGGAGAGGGGGATCTTCGATCTTCATCATCACCAACCCTTCTCCATCACCAATTCCATGATGCTCCCCACCGGGAGTGAGTAATTCCTTCGTAGGCTCGCTGGTCGGTGAGGAGTTGGATGAGATTCATCATGTAATCGAGTTAGTTTTGTTAGAGCTTGATCCCTGGTATCCATTATGTTCTGAGATTGATGTTGCTATGACTTTGCCATGCTTAATGCTTGTCACTTTGGGCCCGGGTGCCATGATTTCAGATCTGAACCATTTATGTTATCATCATTATATCCATGTTCTAGATCCGATCTTGCAAGTTATAGTCACCTACTACGTGTTATGATCCCGCAACCCCAGAGTGACAATAGTCGGGACCACTCCCCGTGATGACCGTAGTTTGAGGAGTTCATGTATTCACCGTGTGTTAATGCTTTGTTCTGGTTCTTTATTAAAAGGAGGCCTTAATATCCCTTAGTTTCCAATATGGACCCCGCTGCCACGGGAGGGTAGGACAAAAGATGTCATGCAAGTTCTTTCCATAAGCACGTATGACTATTTACGGAATACATGCCTACATTATATTTATGAACTGGAGCTAGTGCCGTATCGCCCTAGGTTATAACTGTCTCATGATGAATATCATCCAACAAATTACCGATCCAATGCCTACGATTTTCCTACATATTGATCTTGCTAAGTTACTACTGCTGCTGTTACTATTGCACTTGCTACGAAACTACTGCTATCACTGTTACCGTTACAGTTGCTGCTGCTACTATTATCAAAACTATCATACTACTTTGCTACTCATCACTTTGTTGCAGATAATTAATCTCTAGTTATGATTGAATTGACAACTCAGTTGCTAATACTCTCAAATATTCTTTGGCTCCCCTTGTGTCGAATCAATAAATTTGGGTTGAATACTCTACCCTCGAAAACTGTTGCGATCCCCTATACTTGTGGGTTATCAAGACCTTTTTTTGGCGCCGTTGCCGGGAAGCATAGCTATATTTGTTGAGTCACTTGGGATTATTATCAAATTATCACTATGAAGAATCTGAAGGATGCTAAGACTAAGATTTTTCCCTCTAAGACGAGGGGAGGTAAGGAACTGCCATCCAGCTCCGCTTTAGATTCACCTTCTGTTATAAGTAAACTTGCAACACCACCACATGCTATTAATCTTGATATGTTGCAAGTTATTGATGATGCTACTTCTACTATGAATGATGCTTATGATGATGCTAGTACCTTGCTTGATGATGATGTGCCACTAGGTGAATTTCTTGATGAAAAAATTGCTAGAGTAAGACAACATGGTATTGTTGGAACTGATGATGTGCTTGAAACTAAAAATCTTGAAACACCTACTAGAACTAGCCCTCCTAGATATGAATTGCCTAAGGTACCGGAAGGTTATGTTATGGGTGAGGAGGCAACTAGAGATATTCTTGCTTGCAAAGATAGAGATGATCTAGAGAAATTATTAAGCAAGTATAAAGAAAGATCTTTGAATGCTAGAATGAAATGTGATCCTAAGTTTGCTACTTCACCTATCTTTATTGATGATAAGGATTATGAATTCTCTGTCGACCCAGAGTTAATTACTTTGGTTGAATCTGATCCTTTCCATGGTTATGAAACTGAAACTGTTGTGGCACATCTTACTAAGTTGAATGACATAGCCACCCTTTTTGCTCATGATGAGAAAATTCGCTATTATTATATTCTCAAATTATTTCCGTTCTCATTAAAGGGTGATGCTAAAGCTTGGTACAATACTCTTGCTCCTGGTTGTGTGCGTAGTCCCCATGATAAGATTTATTACTTCCCTGAAAAATATTTCCCTCCTCATAAGAAACAAGCTGCCTTGCAGGAAATATTTAACTTTGTGCAAATTGAAGAAGAGAGTCTCCCACAAGCTTGGGGGAGGCTTGTCCGTTTGCTTAATGCTTTGCCTGATCATCCTCTTAAGAAAAATGAAATACTTGATATCTTCTATAATGGACTAACCGATGCTTCTAGGGATTTCCTAGATAGTTGTGCTGGTTGTGTTTTCAGGGAACGAACTATTGGGCAAGCTGAAGAATTATTGAATAACATATTGAAAAATTATGATGATTGGACTCTTCCTGAAACACCATTTAAACCCACTCCGAAGAAGAGGGGTATTTTATATCTCAGTCCTGAAGATATGAAAGAGGCAAAGAAATCTATGAAGGAAAAAGGTATTAAAGCCGAGGATGTCAAAAATTTACCTCCTATTGAAGAAATACATGGGCTTGATACACCACCACCACCTAAGGTGGTAGAGGTAAATTCTCTGATGAAATTCAATGATAATGATAATCCTCACAATATGCACCCTAGCCAATGCCTTTATGAGTTTGAAAACTACATTAGAAAGCAAGATCACTTCAATGCAAATGTTATGAAACAGTTGAAATATAATTCTGATATGATTGCTTGCTTGAGTGACTTGTTATTTAGAATCTCAAATGATGTTAGAGGTGTAGGGAAGCATGCTTCTATGGTTCAAACTCAGTTAGAACAAGTTGCTAAATCTCAAAGAGAATTGTTAGATGAAATGAACAATAATATCAATGATCATGCTGTTAAAGTAATGACTAGAGGAGGTAGAATGACTCAGGAACCACTTTATCCTGAGGGACACCCAAAAAGAATTGAACAAGACTCTCAAAGAGTTGACATCGATGCACGTAGTCCTTCTAAAAAGAAAAAGAAGAAGAAAAATGATAGGACTTTGCATGCCTCTAGTGAACCTGAAGTAGAAAAACCTCCTGATAATGATAATGAAGTTTCTATCTCTGATGCTAAAACTCAATCTGGTAGTGAACACTCACCTTCTGATAATGAAAAAGATAATGATGAGGTTCATGAAGAAACTCAAACAAATAATAAAGAACCAGACAATGGTGTTGAGATAGAACCAGCAGTTGATCTTGATAACCCACAACCTAAGAATAAAAGATATAATAAAAGAGACTTTGTTTCTAGAAAACATGGAAAGGAAAGAGAACCATGGGTTCAAAAACCTATGCCCTTTCCACCTAAGTCAACTAAAAAGAAAGATGATGAAGAATTTGAACGCTTTGCTGAAATGCTGAGGCCAGTCTTTCTGCGTACTCTCTTGACTGATATCCTTAAAATGCCTCCTTATGCAAAGTACATGAAAGACATCATCACCAATAAGAGAAAAATACCGGAAGCTGTAATATCCACTATGCTTGCTAATTATACCTTTAAAGATGGAGTACCTAAAAAACTTGGAGATCTGGGAATACCAACTATACCTTGCTCCATCAAAAGAAATTATGTGAAAACTGCTTTGTGTGATTTAGGAGCTGGTGTTAGTGTTATGCCTTTCTCTTTATATAAAAGACTTGACTTGAATAAACTCACACCTACTAAAATATCTTTGCAAATGGCTGACAAATCAAGTGCCATACCTATCGGTATTTGTGAGGATGTGCCCGTTGTTGTTGCTAATGTTACTATTTTGACTGACTTTGTTATATTTGTGATGCCCGAGGACGACAACATGTCGATTATCCTTGGTAGACCCTTCTTGAATACTGCAGGGGCTGTTATTCCCAGCGACGGTTAAATACAAAATTAATATGGAACCTGATGCTAAACCAGTTGTTGATCACCAGCGACGGTTAAATCCAAAAGTGAAAAAGTGGTAAGAAATGAAATAATAAAGCTTCTGGAAGTAGGTATAATCTATCCTATTGCTGATAGTAGATGGGTAAGTCCTGTTCATTGTGTCCCTAAAAAGGGAGGTATTACTGTTGTTCCTAATGATAAAATGAATTGATCCCACAAAGAATTATCACGGGTTATAGAATGGTAATTGATTTTATAAAATTAAACAAAGCTACTAGGAAAGATCATTATCCTCTACCTTTCATTGATCAAATGCTAGAAAGACTATCAAAACATACACATGTCTTCTTTCTAGATGGATACTCTGGTTTTTCCCAAATACCTGTGTCACAAGAGGATCAAGAAAAAACTACTTTTACATGCCCTTCTGGTACTTTTGCTTATAGATGTATGCCTTTTGGTTTATGCAATGCACCTGCCACTTTTCAAAGATGTATGACTGCTATATTCTCTGACTTTTGTGAAAAGATTGTTGAGGTTTTCATGGATGATTTTTTCGTTTACGGAACTTCTTTTGATGATTGCTTAAGCAAACTTGATCGAGTTTTGCAGAGATGTGAAGAAACTAATCTTGTCTTAAATTGGGAGAAGTGCCACTTTATGGTTAATGAAGGTATTGTCTTGGGGCATAAAATCTCTGAACGAGGTATTGAAGTTGATAAAGCTAAAGTTGATGCTATTGAAAAAATGCCGTGTCCTAAAGATATCAAAGGTATAAGAAGTTTCCTTGGTCATGCTGGTTTCTATAGAAGATTTATGAAAGACTTCTCTAAAAATTCTAGGCCTCTTACTAATCTCTTGCAAAAGGATGTTCCATTTGGTTTTGATGATGATTGTGTAGAAGCATTTGAAATCCTTAAGAAAGCCTTAATCTCTGCACCTATTGTTCAACCACCTGATTGGAACCTACCCTTTGAAATTATGTGTGATGCTAGTGATTATGCTGTTGGTGTTGCTCTAGGACAAAGAGTTGATAAGAAATTAAATGTTATCCATTATGCTAGCAAAACCCTAGACAATGCTCAAAGAAATTATGCTACCACTGAAAAAGAATTTTTAGCAGTTGTGTTCGCTTGTGATAAATTTAGATCTTACATTGTTGATTCCAAAGTAATTGTTCACATTGATCATGGTGCTATTAAATACCTTATGGAAAGGAAAGATGCTAAACCTAGAGTCATTAGGTGGGTTCTCTTGCTACAAGAATTTGATTTACATATTACTGATAGGAAGGGAGCTAAGAACCCCGTAGCAGACAACTTGTCTAGGTTAGAAAATATTCTTGATGACCCACTACCTATTGATGATAGCTTTCCTGATGAACAATTAGCTGTTACAAATACTTCTCGTAGTACCCCCATGGTATGCAGACTATGCTAATTACATTGTTGCTAAATTTATACCACCTAGTTTTACATACCAACAAAAGAAAAAGTTTTTCTATAATTTAAGACATTACTTCTGGGATGACCCACACCTTTATAAAGAAGGAGTAGATGGTGTTATTAGATGTTGTGTACCTGAGCATGAACAGGAATAAATCTTACGCAAGTGTCACTCCGAGGATTACGGAGGACACCATGCTGGAGACAGAACTGCACACAAGGTATTACAATCTGGTTTTTATTGGCCTACTCTTTTCAGGGATGCTCGTAAGTTTGTCTTGTCTTGTGATGAATGTCAAAGAATTGGTAACATTAGTAGACGTCAGGAAATGCCTATGAATTATTCACTTGTTATTGAACCATTTGATGTTTGGGGATTTGATTATATGGGATCTTTTCCTTCCTCCAATGGGTATACACATATTTTGGTTGCTCTTGATTATGTTACTAAGTGGGTAGAAGCTATTCCAACTAGTAGTGCTGATCATAACACCTCCATTAAAATGCTTAAAGACGTTATTTTCTCGAGGTTTGTAGTCCCTAGATATTTAATGACTGATGGTGGTTCACACTTTATTCATGGTGCTTTCTGTAAATTGCTTGCTAAGTATGATGTTAACCATAGAATTACATCTCCATATCATCCTCAGTCTAGTGGTCAAGTAGAATTAAGCAATAGAGAGATAAAATTGATCTTGCAAAAGACTGTTAATATATCTAGGAAGAATTGGTCTAAGAAACTTGATGATGCATTATGGGCTTATAGAACTGCTTATAAAAACCCTATGGGCATGTCTCCATATAAAATGGTTTATGGGAAAGCATGTCACTTACCTCTCGAACTAGCACATAAAGCATATTGGTCAATTAAAGAACTCAACTATGATTTCAAACTTGCCAGTGAGAAGAGGTTATTTGACATTAGCTCACTTGATGAATGGAGAACCCAAGCCTATGAAAATGCCAAATTGTTTAAAGAAAAGGTTAAAAGATGGCATGGCAAAAGGATACAAAAGCATGAATTTAATGTAGGTGACCATGTCTTACTATACAATTCTCGTTTAAGATTTTTTGCAGGAAAACTTCTCTCCAAATGGGAAGGTCCTTACATTATCGAAGAAGTTTATCGTTACGGTGCCATCAAGATCAACAATGCCGAGGGCAACAACCCGAAGGTGGTGAATGGGCAAAGAATCAAACATTATATCTCAGGTACGCCCATAAATATTGAAACTAATATTATTCATACCATAACACCGGAGGAGTACATAAGGGAAACCTTCTAGAACGCTCCAGAACCCTAAAAAGGAATAAGTATGTGATACGGTAAGTAAACCGACTCCAAACGTTTTCCAAAAAGCAATTTTACTCCATTTAGGAATATTTAAAAAATTAGGAAAATAAGAAGTAGTCTGAATAGCACATGAGGAGGCAACAAGCCTTGGGGGCACGCCCTACCCCTGGGCGCGCCTCCCAAGCTTGTGGCCACCTCGTGTGCCCTCCGGACTCCGTTTTCTCCCAGAATACTTGTTTTGCACGGTAAAAATTCATTATATAATCTCCCGAAGGTTTTGACCATTGTATTACGACAATATTCTCTGTTCTTGTTTTGAGCTATTCTTGCAGCAGATTTAGAGCAAGATGTCTTTGCAAGAGTCGGTCGGGGAGAGTCGTGTCTCTCACCCGACATCGAATCCAAGAGCATACAATGAAGCTAATCCATGGAAGAGGATCAAGAAGGTTTTTGGGTGGTCAACGGAGGAAGAGATGGAAGCCGACCTCAAAAGAGTGGATGCCATGGAAGAGGATCAAGAAGCCACTTCTCTCCCTCAACCTGATGGCTGGCATGAGGAATTCACGAGCTCAATCCTACCAGATTCGGTCAAACCTCCCGGTGCTAAATTTATCTCTTACAAAAACTTGAAAAGGAGTGTTGCTTTTTCCCCCGCAGCTAGGATGCATCCATGGGTGGGCGGCGCTCTAACTGTCATAGGCAACCTCCGCAAGGAAATTATGGATCTCAGGCAGCAAAATCATAAGCTCAAAGAGGAAAATCACATTCTGAAAGGAATCATTGCCAAGAATATTGCTCAACACCTCCGAAGAAGGAGACTTGAGTACACGCGTATGGGCACTCCCCTTGGCTTGTGCCAAGCTTGGGGGAGGTGCCCCAGTATCGTATCACCATCACTTCTTTATCATTATCGTTTATCTTAGTTCGATCCTTTTGGTTTTATCGTTATCTAGTAGAATAAAAGTTTTAGTATATCTAGTCTTTGAGTTTTGCTTTGTGTTCCATATATGTAATCGAGTGCGAGAGTTATATAATAAAGATTAGTTTTGAGTTGAGGGCTTTGCTTTCTTGCCATGATCTTGGAAAAGAAATTAAATAAAATAAATAAATAAGATTATATAATAATCTTATGGAGAGTGATGACTTCACATATAAGAAGTATGTCACATGAAATTTGTTGAGGGTTGACAAACATAGTATTGGTCATTGTTGCAATTAATAGGAAGTAATAAAGAAAAAGAGGTTTCACATATAAATACACTATCTTGGACATCTTTTGTGATTGTGAGCACTCAATTAATATTATGTGTCAATAAGTCAATGTTGGACAAAGAAAACAACATAATGGGTTATGTTTTCTTATACCCGAATAGAAGTTATAATGTCCTGGATCCTCCAACATGTTGAGCTTGCTTCTCATCCTATGCTAGTGTAACGCCCCAATAATCAAGCTACAGTGATCTTCCCCTAATATGCTATGTCATCATATTTTCATACTTAAAATGCAAATAAATAATTATTTCAACTCAAATTTAAATTCTTAATAGAAGTGCAGAAAATAGTTCTTCAGATATTAAAATAAAAGTGTTCATAATTTTGCAAATAATCCCCCGGAAATTGTGATGAAGAAATCAACTGAAATTGGGTTTTGATTCTGGCCCTGGCAATATTTTAGTGGACCAGCAACATTTAATTTGGCCGTTTAAATTCCAAAAAATATTCTTACGTTTCCGAAACCACCTGAAACTTTGTGTGTGGCCCTAGGCTAATGCATTGGAATTATGTGCCAAGTTTCAACCCTGGCAAAATTCATTTAGTACAGGGACTAAATGCAAAGCTAAGGAAAAATGCAAAACAGAAATAGAAAAGGAAAAGAGAAAAGAGCTAAAAGGAGCTACTTTGCACCTGGGCCTGATGCACAGTTCAACAACCCAGCCCAACTCCCCCTATCTCCTTCTTCCCTGTTCATCACAGGCGCCGTGGACACACGCGCCGTGTCCATGGCTTCGATTGCCACGCGTCGTCCATCCGCTGCCTCCCCGCGGTGCATTTGACCTCCCCCGAACCCCTGGACATGAACCCTGCCCCACTCTCCCCCCTTGCACCGTTTTCTTCCCCGTGATGCTCGGCCCTCGCCTTGCCGTCGTCGATGCCACGACCCGTGCCCACCTCAAGCCACCCGGAGGTGTCCAGGAGATTCACCACCATCGCCTCCTTCGTCTGTGCTATTGGGTTGGACCGGGGAGGCTCTGTACGCTCGCCATCGCCGTCATCTTTGTCACCTACATCGCTGACCATCGTCGTCAATTCCCACCGCTCCGGTCTACCACCGGCCTCCTCGACCGCGCCCCCGAGCTCGCTGTGAGCTCCTCTCCTGGATCCCATTTCCCCCTGCTTTGATCTGTCGTCGTCGAGGACGTCCCCGCGCTAGGCCGCCATGGCCGGAGCTTCGGGTCCGCGGGCACGACCACATACCCCTGACTACCTGCAGTTGCGCCCTGGCGCCCGCGCACGCCTGCTCCCATCGTCGCCCGCCTGCAGCCACCCCTGCCCTGCCTTGCCTGGCCGCGCACTGCCATGACCCGCGCCGTCTATGTGCGCGACCCATGCCCGCAGCCGCCCGTGCCGCCTGCTCTTTCTCTCCTCTGCTGCTCGCGTTCGCCGCTCCGGGGCCACGCCCCCGCTCGCCGCCGCTCGCTGCTGCCTGCACTGCGCCGCAGCCGCCAAGCCACCCCACCGCGCCTCGACGCATGCCCCCGCCTTTGCTGCCAGCCGCGACCCAGCCGCCCCACGCAGGCTTGCGCCGCACTGCCCGCTGCCGGCCACACCTGCTGGAAAGGGCCGCGCCCTGCTTCCCCTCCACCCGTGCGCTGGGCACCGGCCCCCCGCGCTCCTCTGCGAGCGGCCGTGTGTGCTCCCAGCCGTGGCCAGAGGCCACTGCATGATTTGGGGCCGGCCTGCCTAATCGGGGATTAGCCCCTGTAATTAGATAGATGGCCTAATGACAGGTGGCCCCCACCCCCACTATTAGTTAATAACTAAGAACTAAATTTAGTTAAGTTATTAGACACTGACAGCTTGGCCCCACGATTTAATTAGATTAATTAAAATCAGTTAACTATTCAGTCAATGACATATGGGTCCCATAGGGGCCTTTGACCAGTCAACTGCTGACTGGGTAGTTGACTGGACCCTCTGTCAGCCCACACAGCCACGGGCTGGGTGTACTTTTGGGTACACTTAGCATTTCTGATCTATTTTCGAAATATTACTAATTTCAGAAAATTGTTTAAAACTTTGAAAATTCATAGAAAAATAACCGTAACTCCGATGAAAATATTTTATATATCAAAGTTGTTCAGAAAAATATGACGAATCTGCATATGCCATCCGTTCGTCTATCACGTGCCTCTAGCATAGTGAACATGGATCCGTCCCCTCCGATTCATCTGTCCAGAAAATGCCAAACGTTGGGAAAACATTCTCGGATGTTTTCCCTCTTCGTCTGTATCACCTAGCACTGCGTTAGATCACCCCTAGCACCGCATTTTGCCATGTTATGCTTTGTGATGCTTTGTTTGCATTATTTATTGATTCTTCCCCCTCTTCTCTCCGGTAGACCTCGAGATCGCTGCCGATGCCACTGTGATCGACTATGTCGACAACGACCCTTCATTCTCAACAGAGCTTCCAGGTAAGCAAACCCCCCATTGATCATTCCGATATCGCCCATTCCCTTCTCTCTTATGCTTGCATTAGAACTGCTACTGCTTTTTGTATGATCCTAGTCTGATGCATAGCCTATTTTTGTTACCTGCTTTCATACCTTACCTGCTTATTCTAAACTGCTTAGTATAGGTTGGTTAGAGATCCATCAGTGACCCCCCCCCCACCTTGTCCCAGTTGCCCCGCTTTATGTTCGATGACTCGATCAACATGATCGACGTCCAGGCCTTGACACCGCACATCACCCCCCTTAGTTGTACGACTCTGCAGAGTTATTATCGAGTGCCGAGGGTCATACCTTGTCAGCACTTCTGATGTTAACCCTGTAGTGTAGCTATTCGGTTGTGGTCATCGAGGGTGATTCCTCCTTCACCACTCCCGATAACGACTCTGTCGTGCAACCCCTCAAGTGTGGACCATCAAGGGTGATTCCTCCAAGTCCACCTTGACGGTTACATCGAGTGGGAATCCATTGAGGGTGATTCCTTGAGTTTCCCCCTTGCTGTTTCGGACACACGGTTACTTTGACTTACCACAGATCCATGATGACATCGGGTCGGCCCCGAGGGGTACCCGCGAGTGATGTGAAATCGGGTTGACCTGGAGGGTACCCGAGAGATAATTACATGGCACGGCCGGGCATTCTTAGCCCTTGCCGTAAGTCCACGAGATGGGGCGATGGGGTCATATGATCGTGAGTCCCTGCTCGTTAACGCGCACTACCAAGACACTAATGGTTTGGATATGAGATCCGAATAGGCCTCTGGCCTTTTTCACACTAACCACCACGGGGAAATAAGTATGGACACTCTGCGTTATATGTATCAGCCGAAAGCTCAACGGACGTCAGCGATGGAGCGGCGCGCGCCGGGTTGGACTGGAACGCCTCGCTTGTATAAGGGGGGCTAGGTCTGCTCACCGGCTGCGTACGCAATGTGCACGAGTGCAAAGGGCGATTGCCCCAAGACCCCTGCGCGCTTAGGATGTAGACTGGCGTGCTGGCCTCTCTGCTAAGCCTAGGTAGGACTGCGGTGTGTTGATCGTCCGAGGCCGGTCATGACCTGATGGTGTGTCCAGCCGGAGTTGATCGAGCGTGTTGGGTAAGTTTGTGCACCCCTGCACGGAAGTATTATCTATTCGAATAGCCGTCTCCACGGTAACGGACGCTCGGAGTTGTATCCCGATCGATACAACTAGAACTGGATGCTGAGGCATGTAATGGAAATGATGGCTCCGGGATCGCTTTCTCGCAGGGAGTCGAGTAAGTGATCTATGGGCGATGTTACAACATACTTACTACTATTATAATATGTTACTCTTATCTCTTCTGATGCTGCAAGATGCTTGAAGATGCTAGTCTTCGATAGGCTAGGCTTTCCCCTTCTCTTCTGGCATTCTGTAGTTCAGTCCACAGATACTACCCATTTCATTGATACCGATGCATATGTAGTGTAGATCCTTGCTTGCGAGTACTTTGGATGAGTACTTACGGTTGCTTTGTTCCCTCTTTTCCCCCTTTTCGATTCTTCTCGGATGTCGCAACCAGATGGTGGAGCCCAAGATCCAGACGCCACCGCCAACGACTACTACTACCCCGAGGGTGCCTACTACTATGTGACGGACGCCCACGACCAGGAGTAGTTAGAAGGCTCCCAGGCAGGAGGCCTTGCCTTTTCGATCGTTGATACTTTTGTGC
Source organism: Thinopyrum elongatum (assembly GCA_011799875.1). Taxonomy (NCBI): domain Eukaryota; kingdom Viridiplantae; phylum Streptophyta; class Magnoliopsida; order Poales; family Poaceae; genus Thinopyrum; species Thinopyrum elongatum. Next base: position 385,610,850 of record CM022300.1, read on the forward strand.
TAGCCTTCTTAAGGCAAACTTGTTTAACTTGTGTCTGTACTCAGACATTGTTGCTTCCGCTGACTCTTGTGTATTCAAACGGATGTATTCGATCCCTCGAGGCCCCTGGCTTGTAATATTAAGCTTGTATTATTTTAATTTGTGTCTAGAGTTGTGTTGTGCTATCTTCCCATGAGTCCCTGATCTTGATCGTACACATTTGCGTGTATGATTAGTGTACGATTGAATCAGGGGCGTCACAAGTTGGTATCAGAGCCGACTGCCTGTAGGAATCCCCCTTTCCAACTCCTTGGCCGAAGTTGAGTCTAGTCATTGCAAAACTTTTACTAACATGGATGTGTGGCTTACGGGCCCACGTCGCCATTGGGTAGTATTAGGATCTTTTATTCCTCGATCTATATTCTGGGACTCTTATCTCTCTTCTAGTCGGGTTAAATGATTTACTAACTCTAACTCTAGGTTCTCGTAACTACTTATTCCCGGAGAGGCCTTTCATTTTAGATGATTGACTGCTTCACCAAAAGATTCTGAAGATACTCTTTGTTATTTTTCCCGAAACCTTTGTGCTCATCGCCTTTGCAATTCCCTACCACCGACAAGCCCCTATGGATAACTACATGCACTTACCATTCTTACATTCATTCCCAGTTGTTCTTGTTATTACAAGATACATCGAAATATTCTCCGATATTCTGAGAATCATATGTGCCTACTGCTTTGCAGCTCCTTTCCGCATGATTACACCTACGAATAGTTCCTTGCACTTATCGAGGATCCGTTCATCCCAAGTTCATGTGTTTCACCAGATACTTTGAAATACTATCCAATCTTCCGAAAATCCTCAGCAGCCTATTGCTCTTGAAATTCTTGCTTGCTTGCATTATGGTTAATCCCATAAGTCTAGTAATCTTATTGGTATCCTTTGTCACTATCATTTTGAGTTCGTTGATTCAATATGTTGAGGACGCTCGCAATCCTCAGTCGAATCCTAGAATTCATCCTTCCGGCTCAGACGTCATTTTGAACATGAGCTGGTTCTCGACCAATCAAATTGCCGTTTATTGTACCCCTAAGTCTATTCAACTTATACATCCTTAATCAGAGCGTTTGCTTCTGATCCCTTGATTTGGAAATCATAATTCCTTTGCATTTGAGCTTGGAATTAGTCAGTTGTTTCTATAATCTGATCTCCTTGCATTCTTTCTTCTTCTGGTTGGGTACCGATGCTCACATCAGATCCCTTGTGCACCACGAGATCCTTTGTTGGATTATAATCCGACAGTGCCCCTCATATTTAATCACCTTGTGAGATCTTCCCTGATACATAATGCCTTTGGTAAATTGTATCCTCTCCTTTTGTCAACCATGCTCTACCTTCGAGCTTGTGTTATTTACTGTTTAAGTTTGTGGTATATGTTCCTAAGATGCCCCCCTATGGGTTGAACCTATGCTTTCCCTAATCTATGTGAACCCGAGAGTTTTCACGAGTCATACTCTTCTGGCGTTTGCCAGATAAATTTTGAGCACTACAACTTCTTCAAAAACAAGAAGTACATGAAAGGTTATGCATTGAAGAAGTGGGAGTCGACCTTGAACCTTTGTGTTCATGCCTATGGAACCAATGTGGAACTTATCACGGAAGCTTCTTGTAATAATAATAATCCCCTTGTTATGAATTCATCTTGTATTTTTCATTGGTCGTTTACAATTGTGGTTCTGACCATGATTGTTCTTCTTTGATCCCTTTTCTCAGACAAGTTAAAATACTTGTCTTCTGCAGATCTATACACCTGCCCAACCCCTATCTTGATCTACCTTCGAGTATTGCCCCCCTATTATCTCGGGGATATAGTACCATTGCACTATCTCTTGTGAATTCTTGTTGGAATAATACTCTCACCATTTTAATCACTCCGCATGCCTGCATTGTCTGTCACTCGAGAACTTTGACAAGTGACCCAAATCCGCACTGTGATTTAGTACCCCTAGTAATGTGTTGCTGGGAAATTTGAACTCAATTTTGTCATTCCAAGACGATCGGCTACATCATCATCGTCATGCTAAAACTTGACCTTGTTACCTAGTCCTTCATCCCGGAACACAATTCCGACAATGCGATAAGCATATGTCGAACGTTCAGCATCATATGGTTTGCCTTGAAAGGCAACTCTGATTCTGAGATTGCATCTTGTTTGTGGTTCTAATAACCTTTCGCTTCATCATTCCTTTTGCTTGATGTCGTCGATGATCGATTACATCTTCAAGAAACCTCTCGACAAATATGTCATGATCATCATCAACATTCGGAACTCTTCCAGGATATCAATCGAATTCATGATGAGAAATACCATGCTTGCCCCTCGATGAATTGTTGTTGAGCCCCTCGGCCTCATCCTCATCATTTCCTTGCTGAAATTATATGACTTATTTTATAAGTTGTTTCCGATGGATCCTTTGTGTATCCAAAGACTGACCTTTACCTGATGACCATGTCAATGCTATCCCGAAGCATGACCGTGGTACTCAAACATGAACAAGAACCTTGTAAGAATAATGCTAAATGTTTCTTAATCAATTATCCAAACACCATTGTATGGGTAACATCATGAGTTTCCTCGCCCTTTTCCCTAAATGGTTACGTACTTGGAGTCCTATTATGTATATCATGCTCTGCCTTTCCTTGGGAAGGATATACTCCTGATACTCGGGTATAATCACCTTTTCCTTTCCTTTGGTCTGATTAATATACTAATCACATTTTCCTTTCCATTGTTTTGTTTAACCTTTCTGGTGATCTATATAATCTAAGCAGTAAATAATTCCCTGCTTATGTAACACCTCGGTGTACAACTCTTTCAGTAAAAACCTGTTACTATTGTTGATAACATTCAGGTAACCACCGATGGATGAGAACTTTTCCTATTGGTCCGCCTCGCCTTGCGAACAGGAAAATGGTTCTCTTCGTCCCTCGCCCTTGGTACCGACGTTGTTGCCGACTTAACTGACAGGTTATTCTCAGACATGCCTTGCTATCTTGACCATGCAAGATGTTAGCGCCCTTCCTATTTTCAACCCACATGGTGGCCCCATAACCCACAGTTTCACAGGATCGAAACCTGACTCTCCTGTACACCCCTGTTTCTAAAGTTATTCCTCGCACTTGGCTTCTTATGTAATTCACGAGCCACCTTCCTAGAGATGATCTACTCTAGTATCGAACACAATGTTTATTTCGTTGCTCTGAGCCCCTTTCGCCTTCTAATTAGGCATCAAACAACTGCCTGCCCGTTCGAAACTCCTCATGGTACCTTCTTACTTTGCTCTCGAAATTTTCTCAAGTTTCAATTCGAGAGTTACTTTCCGCCACCATCCCTGATGTTATCTACCAGATAAGCAACCTTGTAGAGGACCATTCTTCCGAAGTTACCCCTTGTCCTTTCATAAGTACGATGAAGACCCCAAAGAAAGGATGACGACTCCATCATGATGACCTGGAGCAGAGGAATGAAGACGTCAACGGAAGGGGTCGACTTCTCCGAGAAGAGCAACCAAGACCAAGAAGATCCGTTAGAATTTTGTAACCATAACTACCCCCTTACTCCACCTCTTAAATCTCGGGACAAGATTTCTTGTATTGGAGGAGATTTGTAACGCCCCAATAATCAAGCTACAGTGATCTTCCCCTAATATGCCATGTCATCATATTTTCATACTTAAAATGCAATTAAATAATTAATTCAACTCAAATTTAAATTCTTAAAAGAAGTGCAGAAAATAGTTCTTCGGATATTAAAATAAAAGTGTTCATAATTTTGCAAATAATCCCCCGGAAATTGTGATGAAGAAATCAACTGAAATTGGGTTTTGATTCTGGCCCAGGCAATATTTTAGTGGACCAACAACATTTAATTTGGCCATTTAAATTCCAACAAATATTCTTACGTTTCTGAAACCACCTGAAACATTGTGTGTGGCCCTAGGCTAATGCACTAGAATTATATGACAAGTTTCAACCCTGGCAAAATTCATTTAGTACAGGGACTAAATGCAAAGCTAAGGCAAAAATGCAAAACAGAAATAGAAAAGGAAAAGAGAAAAGAGCTAAAAGGAGCTACTTTGCACCTAGGCCTGATGCACAGTGCAACAACCCAGCCCAACTCCCCCTATCTCCTTCTTCCCTGTTCATCACAGGTGTCACGGACGCACGCGCCGCGTCCATGGCTTCGATTGCCACGCGTCGTCCATCCGCTGCCTCCCCGCGGTGCATTTGACCTCCCCCAAACCCCTGGACACGAACCCTAGCCCCCACTCTTCCCCCCTCGCGCCATTTTCTTCCCCGTGATGCTCGGCCCTCGCCTTGCCGTCGTCGATGCCATGACCCGTGCCCACCTCAAGCCACCCGGAGGTGTCCCGGAGCTTCACCACCATCGCCTCCTTCGTCTGCGCTATTGGGTTGGACTAGGGAGGCTCTGTATGCTCGCCATCGCCGTCGTATTCGTCACCTACAACGCCGACCGTCGTCGTCGATTCCCACCGCTCCGGTCTACTCCCGGCCTCCTCGACCGCTCCCCCGAGCTCGCTGTGAGCTCCTCTCCTGGATCCCCTCTTCCCCTGTTTTGATCTGTCGCCGTTGAGGACGTCCCCGCGCTAGGCTGCCATGGCCGGAGCTTCGGGTCCGCGCGCACGACCGCATACCCCTGACTACCTGCAGCTGCACCCTGGCGCCCGCGCACGCCTGCTCCCATCGTCGCCTGCCTGCAGCCACCCTGCCCTGCCTCGCCTGGCCGAGCACTGCCACGACACGCGTCGTCTATGCGCGCGACCCGCGCCCGTAGCCACCCGCGCCGCCTGCTCCTTCTCTCCTCTGTTGCTCGCGTTCACCGCTCCGCGGTCGCGCCCCCGCTCACCGCCGCTCGCTGCTGCCTGCACTACGCCGTAGCCGCCGAGCCACCCTACCGCGCCTCGACGCATGCTCCCGCCTTCGCTGCCAGCCACGACCAAGCCGCCCCGCGCACCTCTGCGCCCGCACCGCTTGCTGCCAGCGACACCTGCTAGCTAGGGCCACGCCCTGCTTCCCCTCCGCCCGTGCGCTGGGCACCGGCCGCCGGCGCTCCTCTGCGAGCGGTCGTACGTGCTCCCAGCCGTGGCCAGAGGCCACTGCATGATTTGGGGCCGGCCTGCCTAATTAGGGATTAGCCCCTGTAATTAGATATATGGCCTAATGACAAGTGGCCCCCACCCCCCCACTATTAGTTAATTAACTAAGAACTAAATTTAGTTTAAGTTATTAGACACTGATAGCTTGGCCCCACGATTTAATTAGATTAATTAAAATCAGTTAACTATTCAGTAAATGACATATGGGTCCCACAGGGGCCTTTGACCAGTCAACTGTTGACCAGTCAACTGCTGACTGGGCAGTTGACTGGGCCCTCTGTCAGCCCCACACAGCCACGGGCTGGGTGTACTTTTGGGTACACTTAGCATTTCCGATCTATTTTCGAAATATTACTAATTTTAGAAAATTGTCTAAAACTTTGAAAATTCGTAGAAAAATAACCGTAACTCCGATGAAAATATTTTATATATCAAACTTGTTCAGAAAAATATGATGAATCCGCATATGCCATCCATTTGTCTGTCACGTGCCTCTAGCATAGTGAACATGGATCCGTCCCCTCCGATTCATCTGTCGAAAAAATGCCAAATGCTGGGAAAACATTCCCGGATGTTTTCCCTCTTCGTCTGTATCACCTAGCACTGCGTTAGATCACCCCTAGCACCGCGTTTTTCCATGTTATGCTTTGTGATGCTTTGTTTGCATTATTTATTGATTCTTCCCCCTCTTCTCTCCGGTAGACCCCGAGATCATTGCCGATGCCACTGTGATCGACTACGTCGACGACGACCCTTCCTTCTCAACAGAGCTTCCAGGCAAGCAAACCCCCCATTGATCATTCCGATATCGCCCATTCCCTTCTATCTTATGCTTGCATTAGAACTCTACTGCTTTTTATATGATCCTACTCTGATGCATAGCCTGTTTTTGTTACCTGCTTTCATACCTTACCTGCTTAGTATAGGTTGGTTAGAGATCCATCAGTGACCCCCCACGTTGTCCCAGTTGCCCTGCTTTATGTTCGATGACTCGATCAACGTGATCAACGTCCAGGCCCCGACACCGCACATCACCCCCTTATTTGTATGACTCTGCAGAGTTATTATCGAGTGCTGAGGGTGATACCTCGTCAGCACTTCTGATGTTAACCCTGTAGTGTAGCTATTCGGTCATGGTCATCGAGGGTGATTCCTCCTTCACCACTCCCGATAAAGACTCTATCGTGCAACCCCTCAAGTGTGGACCATCGAGGGTGATTCCTCCAAGTCCACCTTGACGGTTACATCAAGTGGGAATCCATTGAGGGTGATTCGTTGGGTTTCCCCCTTGCTGTTTTGTACACATGGTTACTTTGACTTACCACAGAACCATGATGACATCGGGTTGGCCCCAAGGGGTACCCGCGAGTGATGTGAAGTCGGGTTAACCTGGAGGGTACCCGAGAGATAATTACGTGGCACAGCCGGGCATTCTTAGCCCTTGACGTAAGTCCACGAGACAGGGCGACGGGGTCACATGATCGTGAGTCTCTGCTCGTTACCGCACACTACCAAGACACTAATGGTTTGGATATGAGATCCGAGTAGGCCTCTGGCCTTTTTCGCACTAACCACCACGCGGGAATAAGTATGGGCACTCTGCGTCGTATGTATTAGCTGAAAGCTCAACAGATGTCAGTGATGGAGCGGCGCGCGTCGGGTTGGACTGGAACACCTCGCTTGTATAAGGGGGGCTAGGTTTGCTCACCGGCCGCGTACGCAACGTGTAGGAGTGCAAAGGGCGATGGGCCCAAGACCCCTGCACGCTTAGGATGTAGACCGGCGTGTTGGCCTCTTTGTTGAGCCTAGGTAGGACTGTGGTGTGTTGATCGGCTGAGGCCGGTCATGACCTGATGGTGTGTCCGGCCGGAGTTGATCGAGCGTGTTGGGTAAGTTTGTGCACCCCTGCACGAAAGTATTATCTATTCGAATAGCCGTCTCCACGGTAACGGACGCTCAGAGTTGTATCCCGATCGACACAACTAGAACTGGATGCTGAGGCATGTAATGGAAATGATGGCTCCGGGATTGCTTTCTCGCAGGGAGTCGAGGAAGTGATCTCTGGGCGATGTTACAACGTACTTACTATTATTATAATATGTTACTCTTATCTCTTCTGATGCTGCAAGATGCTTGAATATGCTAGTCTTCGATAGGCTAGGCTTTCCCCTTCTCTTCTAGCATTCTGCAGTTCAGTCCACAGATACTACCCATTTCATTGATACCGATGCATATGTAGTGTAGATCCTTGCTTGTGAGTACTTTGGATGAGTACTCATGGTTGCTTTGCTCCCTCTTTTCCCCCTTTTCCATTCTTCTCGGATGTCGCAACCAGATGGTGGAGCCCAGAATCCAGACGCCACCGCCGATGACTACTACTACCCCAAGGGTGCCTACTACTACGTGACAGACGCCGACGACCAGGAGTAGTTAGGAGGCTCCCAGGCAGGAAGCCTTGCCTTTTCGATCGTTGATACTTTTGTGCTAGCCTTCTTAAGGCAAACTTGTTTAACTTATGTCTGTACTCAGACATTGTTGCTTCCACTGACTCTTGTGTATTCAAGCTGATGTATTCGAGCCCTTGAGGCCCCTGGCTTGTAATATAAAGCTTGTATTATTTTAATTTGTGTCTAGAGTTGTGTTGTGATATCTTCCCGTGAGTCCCTGATCTTGATCATACACATTTGCGTGTATGATTAGTGTACGATTGAATCGGGGGCGTTACAGCTAGCCAAAAATTCCGCACTTAGTAGAGATACTACTTGTGCATCCAGAAACCTTTAACCCAGTTTTGCCATGAGAGTCCACTGTATCTACCTATGGATTGAGTAAGATCCTTCAAGTAAGTTGTCATCGGTGCAAGCAATAAAAATTGCTCTCTAAATATGTATGACCTTTTAGTGTGAGGAAAATAAACTTTATACGAACTTGTCATGGGGAAGAAATAAAAGTGACGGACTGCATAATAAAGTTCTCTATCACAAGCGGCAATATAAAGTGACATTCTTTTGCATTAAGATTTCGTGCATCCAACCATAAAAGCGCATGACAACCTCTGCTTCCCTCTGCGAAGGGCCTATCTTTTACTTTTACCTTCTACCTTTGTACAAGAGTCATGGTGATCTTCACCCTTCCTTTTTATATTTTCTCTTTTTGGCAAGCACTTTGTGTTGGGGAAGATCCATACATATATATCCACTCGGATGTGGGTGATCATAAATTATTATTATTGACATTACCCTTGAGGTAAATGGTTGGGAGGCGAAGCTATAAGCCCCTATCTTCCTATGTGTTTGATTGAAGCTTTGATCTCATAAGTATCGCATGAATGTTAGCAATTATGAAAGATTAAAGGATGGTTGAGTATGTAAACTTGCTAAATAAAAGCTCTTACATTGACTCTTTCTGATGTTATGATAAATTGCAATTGCCTCAATGACCGAGATCATAGTTTGTTAGTTTTCAATAAAGTTTTTAGTTCATACTTTACCTTGTGAACAGATTATCACTTTAGCATAAGAAGTTATATGACAATAAATTATTGTTGTAAAATATGATCATGATGCCCTCATGTCCATATTTTATTTTATCGACACCTCTATCTCTAAACATGTGCACATGATTATCAATTTCGGCTTTCGCTTGAGGACAAGCGAGGTCTATGCTTGGGGGAGTTGATACGTCCATTTTGCATCATGCTTTTATGTTGATATTTATTGCATTATGGGCTGTTATTTCACATTATGGTACAATACTTATGCCTTTTCTCTCTTATTTTACAAGATTTACATGAAGAGGGAGAATGCCGGCAGCTGGAATTCTGGACCGGAAAGGAGCAAATCTGAGATACCTATTCTGCACAACTCCTAATGTCCTGAAACTTTACGGAGAATTATTTTGGAATATATAAAAAATATTGGGTGAAGAAACAACAGAAGGGGACCCACCAGGTGGCCACATGCCTGGGAGGCGTGCCCCCTGAGCTTGTGGGCCCCCTGGTAAGCCCCCGGTGCCCATCTTCTGCTATATGGAGGGTTTTGACCTAGAAAAAATCATAAGGAAGCTTTCGGGACGAAGCACCACCGTCTCGAGGCGGAACCTGGGCAGAAGCAATCTAGGGCTCCAGCAGAGCGATTCTACCGGGGAAACTTCCCTCCCAGAGGGGGAAATCTTAGCCATCGTCATCACCAATGATCCTCTCATCGAGGGAGGGTCAATCTTCATCAACATCTTCACCAGCACCATCTCCTCTCAAACCCTAGTTCATCTCTTGTATTCAATCTTTGTCTCAAAACCTCATATTGGTACATGTGGGTTGCTAGTAGTGTTGATTACTCTTCGTAGTTGATGCTAGTTGGTTTATTTGGTGGAAGATCATATGTTCAGATCCTTAATGATATTTATTACCCCTCTGATCTTGAACATGAGCATGCTTTGTGAGTAGTTACTTTTGTTCCTGAGGACATGGGAGAAGTCTTGTTATAAGTAATCATGTGAATTTGGTATTCGTTCGATATTTTGATGAGATGTATGTTGTCTTTCCTCTAGTGGTGTTGTGTGAACGTCGACTACATGACACTTCACCATGATTTGGGCCTAGGGGAAGGCATTGGGAAGTAATAAGTAGATGATGGGTTGCTAGAGTGACATAAGCTTAAACCCTAGTTTATGCGTTGCTTCATAAGGGACTGATTTGGATCCACATTTTCATGCTATGGTTAGATTTTATCTTAATTCTTCTTTCGTAGTTGCGGATGCTTGCGAGAGGGGTTAATCATAAGTGGGATGCTTTTCCAAGTAAGGATAGCACCCAAGCACTGGTCCACCCACATATCAAATTATTAAAGTAACAAGCGTGAATCATATGAGCATGATGAAAACTAGCTTGACAATAATTCCCATGTGTCCTCGGGAGCGCTTTGCTTTATATAAGAGTTCGTCCAGGCTTATCCTTTGCTATAAAAAGTATTGGGCCACCTTGCTGCACCTTTGTACACTTGTTATTTGTTACCTGTTACGAATTATCTTACTACCAAACTATCTGTTACCGACAATTTCAGTGCTGCAGAAATACCTTGATGAAAACCGCTTGTCATTTCCTTCTGCTCCTCGTTGGCTTCGACACTCTTACTTATCGAAAGGACTACGATTCATCCCCTGTACTTGTGGGTCATCATGCATCAAGTCCTCAAAAGCCCATGTGGCTAGGGAAGGGAAAAAAAGAGGAGTCCTAGTAGGAATAGGATTGGACTTGGAGTCCAAGTCCTCTCCCCCTTGACTGCACCCTAGGGCTTGGAGGGGCTGTTCCCCACGCCCCTTGTGACGCCCCGAGACCAACACTCCAATTCCCTTCCATTTATTTTCATTGTTGCCATGTGAGTTGTTTGTTTGTTGCATTCATCATCCGCATTGCATCGGCACTTGTGCCATCATTCTTTTCAAAACTTGCATCCGTCCGTAGTTCCTGGGTCTCTCAGTTCTCTCCGTTGTCCGTTCGGAGTCCAACCACACTCGCACACGCCCGTGGCACCTCCGAATGTTATTTTATAAGTGGGATAAAAATGTTCTTGGAATGGGTTTAAAGTTGGCGTGCGGTCTTGTTTTATTGTAGGTAGACCGCCTGCCAAATTTCGTCGCATTCGGAGTCCGTTTGATGCCCCAACGGATAACTATAGCGGCATTATAGTCGGTTTATTCGTCGGATGTTTTCGGTATCCAAAAACCTATGCCGGGCCGCTCTTCTATTCTCTACCTTGGCCCAACCCACTCTACACAACACACTAGGCCTACCTAACCCCCCCCCCCTCTCGATCGGAACCATCGGATCGCGATCGGAGGGTCCGAAAACCCCCTAAACCCCCCCTAACCTTAACCCCTGCCTATTTAAGCAGCTCCTACCCCTCCATTTCTGGAAACCCTAGACCCTAGCCTCCACCTACCTCTAGCCAGCCGCCACCCTCCTCCAAATCCGTGTCGGCCGCCCCTTCTCCGCCACTTGGCACCGTCCGAGCGGGCAGCCACCACCAGCGCCGCCGCCCGCGGCCACTCAGGATGCGCCACATCGCCTCCCTGCCTCCCCAGTCGCGCGGGCCTGCCGAAGCCCAGATCTGGCCCGCTGAGCCCAGATCCTGCCACCGCCCATACGTCATCCTCCCCGTGCCTGATCCAGGAGCCCGAGGCCCGAGCTCCTCCGCCCCCGAGTGCCTCGCCGCCTCCCTTCGGCCATCGCCGGTGCACTGCCGCCGGAGCTCGCCGGAAGCTTCCCCGCCGCCTCGCTCCCGCGCCTCACCGCGGCTCGCCCGCACCACCGCCTCATGCCAGCTCCTCGCGTCGCCGCTGCACCCCGCAGCTCCCCGTCTCCGCGACCCCGCTGCCATGGCCTCCCGTTCCACCTCCGACCCGGATCCGGCGCCCCACCGCCGGGATCTGCCCGTTCTGGGCACTCCCCGTGCCGGAGCCTGCAGCAAGCCGCCGCCGGCCACGACCGCCCCTGCATCCTCCCGTCGAGCACGCCGCTCGATCCAGATCGGATCGGGAGCGCCCGTGTGGGCCATGGCCTTGCCGACCTGGCTCCGTCACCGCCGACCCAAGGCCCAGCCGCCGGCCTGCTTCCTCTCCGCGTCCGGCCCAAGGGCCCAGGGTGAGCACCGCCTAAATTCCGCCCCGTGCGTCATTTAGTTTACCCGCGCTCGGACTTGTTTTTCGGCCAAGTCTTTTCTGAGTATAGTTTCATGTATGCATCTTGTGTGACTTGTATCTTTGTGCATGGTTGTCCGTTGATGATGATTTATATATGTAAATTGATATACTCTCTGTGCTCTACATGATGGTTGCATTTGCATTCATGTTAGGGTTCATCTTCATGTCATTATCCTCGTTGCAAAAGAGCATGCTGATGTTGAGTGCTGAAACTGTTAAAACTTGCCCTATTGTTATTTTTGTGTGATTTAATGCATACATCATATGAGCATATTGTCAACATATGTTTGGTGCATTTTTATGTCCTCTTGCTTTTAGTATTTATTTCATGCCATGATATGCCATGATGTGACCTCCATGAGCTTGCAAACATACCTAGTCAATGTTGTTGATTTCATACTTGTTAATTTCGCAAGTTAAAAACTGTCTGTTATAAAACTTGTCAACTTTGCATGATGGTTCCCACTAATCCATAGCTCATATGCATATGATGCCTTGATGTGATTTTCTCTATATTATGTCTACTTTGATGCCAAGCCCTTGGTTGCCATGTATTATTGCTGTAGCCTCACTCAAACTTGCTCTCAAGTTGTCATCATGTTAAATCTGTCAATCTATTAACAGCATGTTCCATTTTGCAAAGCTCATAGTAATTAATCTGTGTATGATATGGAGTTGTACCCATGGAGTAAGTTGGAGTATGACATGTCTACTAAATGCCCATATAATTTACATAAATGTTAAAATTTCTATGCTTGCTGTTATGTGCCTCCAAAGTCAGCATCATGATGTTACTGTTTTGCATTCTCAGTTTTTCACCAAGTCTGAGAATCAGCTTATTTCACGGTTGCATCTTGTCTTGATGATTCCCATAAACTTGCTGCTCCTATATATATCACATGTTGTGTTACTTGAGTTACATGATATGTACTAGCATGCTATACCTTTTGTTGCCATGATCTTGTAGTGTAGCATCTTTGTTTCATGCCTCCAACATGCCATCATGTTAACTCTGCTCATGTATATGCCCAGTTTTTCAGTCATTAATCTGTAACAGAACTTTGCATTTTGCATTGATCATAGTAACTAAACCATGATGCTTATGAACCTGATTAGTAAAGATGAATTGAAGTATGTCATCTCTACTTTAAGTAAATATCAAGTTTGTGCTCATATAGTTCCTGTAGCATGTTGTTTTTTTGCTTGCAATATGCCTAGTTGCTGTTTTGGGCAGATTGTGTTTCAAACTTGTTTCGTATGTGTGTTGAACCGTTGCTCCGTTTTGATCATGTCCTATATGAAACTTGCTTGGTTTTGCATGTAGTTTCATCATGTCATGTTGCATCCTTGATTTGAGTATGTGTGCTTGATGTTTGAATGCATTTTGCATCAATGCCATGTTCAATTTGTTTTGCTCATATCTTCTAGGCCGTGGCTCCGAATTAAATGAACTTTATATGTAACTTGACTAAAAAATCATGTAGATCATCATGGTGCATCTTAACTTGCTGTTTAACAACTCTAACATAAGGTTTATTCAGATCAGGACCAAATTTCAAAATTTGCATATGGGGACTTTCCGGAATTGTTATGTGTTGTTTCCGGCCTCATTTAAACTTGCTTTGATGTGGGGTTCTTGTATGCATCATCTATTGCCATGTGTAGCATCATGTAGCCTTGTCATGCATCATACTTGGTTGAACATCATGTCATGTTTATGTGTTGTGTGTTTACTATGTTGTTTGCACCTTTCCGGTTGTGCTTCTTCTCAATAGTTCCGGTTTCGTTGCGATTGTGAGGATTCTTTTGACTACGGTTGTTCATCTCCTTCATGGACTTGATCTTCTTCTGATCGGAAATTCAGGCAAGATTATTATTATCCTGGATACCACTACTATCTTTGCTTTGCTAGTTGTCTCGATGCTATCGCTATGTCGCGCTACCTACCACTTGTTTATCAAGCCTCCTAAATTGCCATGATAAGCCTCTACCATTTTCACCATCCCAGCAAACCGTTGTTTGGCGATGTTACCGCTTTGTTCAGCCCCTCTTATAGTGTTGCTAGTTGCAGGTGCAGTTGCAGGTTGTTCCATGTTGGGACATGGATATCATGGGATATCACAATATCTCTTATTTAAGTAATGCATCTATACACTTGGTAAAGGGTGGAAGGCTCGAACTTTTGCCTGGTGTTTTGTTCCACTCTTGCCGCCCTAGTTTACGTCATACCGGTGTTATGTTCCTTGATTTTGCGTTCCTAACGCGTCGGGGTTTATGGGCCCCTCTTGACAGTTCGCTTTGAATAAAACTCTTCCAGCAAGGCCCAACTTTGGTTTTACCATTTGCCTAATAACAACTAAAACTTGCATAGGGACTTACCGGTACCCGAGGATAATTAATCAACAACCCGGGCCAGTGCTCCTCATGAGTGTTGGTCCACCTACCTAGCAGTCGGCGGTGCCGCCTCGGGGTAACTCGATGGTATTTTGGCTATCGTCCACTTTGCATAGACGGTGTTGTCCTGAGAATGAGATACGCGTGACTCTTATCGGGGTGACGACACACCAGGTGGTCTTGCTGGTTTTATTTTACCATAGTCGAAATGTCTTGTGCACTGGGATCCCGAGTTTGATCGGGTTGTTCCGAGATGGAGGATTGTCTCCGCGGATCGTGAGAGCTTATCATGGGCTAAGTTGGGACACCCCTGTAGGGTTTAAACTTTCGAGAGCCGTGCCCGCGGTTATGTGGCAGATGGGAATTTTTAATATCCGGTTGTAGAGAACTTGACACCAGATCTGAATTAAAATACACCAACCGCGTGCGTAACCGTGACCGTCTCTTTTCAAGTGAGTTCGAGAAGAAAACACGGTGGGGTTATGTTTGACTCGTAAGTAGTTCAGGATCACTTATTGATCATTACTAGTTGCGACCGTTATGCGTAGTTTCTCTTCTTATTCTTGTACTCGTAAGTTAGCCACCATACAATGCTTAGTGCTTGCTGCAACCTCACCACTTATCCATTCCATACCCATTAAGCTTTGCTAGTCTTGATACCCATGGTAATGGGATTGCTGAGTCCTCGTGGCTCATAGGTTACTACAACAACAGATGCAGGTACAGGTAATGTGATGATCTGACGTGAGAGCAATGCTTGCTTGTTTTGGAGTTCTTCTTCTGCTTCTTCTTCTTTGATCGAGGGATAGGTTCCTGGTCGGCAGCGTGGACTAGCAGGGTGGATGCCGTTTGTCTTTTCTTTTGTGTTTCATCTGTAGTCGGATGTTGCTCTTCTGTGTGATGTTTGATATATTGTGAGGCAAGTGTATGCCTTTGTATGTATCCCCATCTATTACGTAATGGTACGATGTAATGATATCCACCTTGCAAAAGCGTCTTCAATATGCACTTCTATCCTTGGTGGGACCTTCGAGTTCCTCGAGGATAGGATCGCATATTGGGCGTGACAAGTTGGTATTAGAGCCTCGACCGACCATAGGAGCCCCCTTGATTGATCGTAGTTTGGCCGTTGTTGAGTCTAGAAGAAAAACTATTTTGGAGTCTCGTTACGTCGGAGAGTAGGAATTCTTTTTACTCCTTATCCCCTTCGTCGCTCTGGTGAGGAATTGTGATGTAGGTGTTTTGATTCTAGTCCTCTTCCCCTTCTAATTTTTCTTTAGGATCACGCAGGTTTCTTTTGATCGTTATGTTGTCCATACTTTGTTCAACCGGTGCACTTCTCTGCAAGTTGATTCGATCCTCTTCAAGATCAATTCTTAGTTCTTCTCAACGGTGTCCATTCCATCCGTCCCAAGTTGAATTTGTTTTTCCTACCCACCCGCCCTTTTTCTTCCCGGAGTCTGAAGTCTCTAATCGGGCATCCATTTCATTCATGTGAAGTCTCTTCATTCTTTCCTTAATTGTTTCAACGGGTGGATTCTCGTCTAGTTCGGCATTCTTCGTTCTCGTTTACTCCTCCGGTGGATCCAATTCAATTTTTCGGTGTTGATTACATTCTTTTCCTTAGCACAAATGTTTCCCCGTGCTCATTCGCCTCTCGCCATTTAATCATTCCGGAGTGCTGAAGACATCTCAGAAGGTTCGTGTTTGCGTTCAATTCATTCAAGGTTGTCACCTCATTCAAGTCTTTCAATTGTTCCGATGCATCATCTTTCTTCCAAACGATCATTCTCAGCGGTGTTTATTTTCAGTGGGCCCTAACCCACAGGTTTACTCCCAGGATCTTACCCGACTCTTCTAATTTCCCGGAGTCATTCGCAATTCTTTCCAAGTTCGACGTCAGGATGAGTCCTTTTCAATCGATTCTCTTCTTCAGGATTTCTCATTCATCTCCTTTCTTTCATTTGCATCATCCTCTTCCTCTTCCGCCTCGTTCCTAAGATCTCGGGATGAGATCTTCTGTTAGTGGGGGAGTGTTGTGACGCCCCGAGACCGACACTCCAATTCCCTTCCATTTATTTTCATTGTTGCCATGTGAGTTGTTTGTTTGTTGCATTCATCATCGCATCATCCGCATTGCATCGGCACCCGTGCCATCATTCTTTCAAAACTTGCATTCGTCCATAGTTCCCGGGTCTCTCAGTTCCCTCCGTTGTCCGTTCGGAGTCCAACCACACTCGCACGCGCCCGCGGCACCTCTGAATGTTATTTTATAAGTGGGATAAAAATGTACTCGGAATGGGTTGAAAGTTGGCGTGCGGTCTTGTTTTATTGTAGGTAGACCGCCTGCCAAATTTTGTCGCATTCGGAGTCCGTTTGATGCCCCAATGGATAACTATAGCGGCATTATAGTCGGTTTATTCGTCGGATGTTTTCGGTATCCGAAAACCTATGCCGGGCCGCACTTCTCTTCTCTCCCTTGGCCCAACCCACTCTACACAGCCCACTAGGCCTACCTAAACCCCCTCCCCTCTCGATCGGAACCATTGGATCGCGATCGAAGGGTCCGAAAACCCCCCAACCTTAACCCCTGCCTATTTAAGCAGCTCCTACCCCTCCATTTCTGGAAACCCTAGCCCCTAGCCTCCAGCTACCTCTAGCCAACTGTCACCCTCCTCCAAATCCGCGCCGGCCGCCCCTTCTCCACCACTTGGCGCCGTCCCAGCAGGCAGCCGCCACCAGCGCCGTCGCCCGCGGCCACTCAGGCTGCGCCACGTCGCCTCCCTGCCTCCCCAGCCGCGCGGGCCCGCCGAAGCCCAGATCTGGCCCGCCGGGCCCGGATCCCGCCACCGCCCGTACGTCGTCCTCCCCGTGCCTGATCCAGGAGCCCGAGGCCCGAGGCCCGAGCTCCTCCGCCCCCGAGTGCCTCGCCGCCTCCCTCCGGCAATCGCCGGCGCGCTGCCGCCGGAGCTCGCCGGAAGCTTCCCCGCCGCCTCGCTCCTGCGCCTCACTGCCGATCGCCCGCACCACCGCCTCCTGCCCGCTCCTCGCGCTGCCGCCGCACCCCGCAGCTCCCCGTCTCCGTGACCCCGTCGCAATGGCCTCCCACTCCACCTCCGACCCGGATCCGGTGCACCACCGCTGGGATCTGCCCGTTCCGGGCACTTCCCGCGCCGGAGCCTGCCGCAAGCCGCTGCCACCGGCCACGACCGCCCCTGCATCCTCCCGTCGAGCCGCCGCTCGATCCAGATCGGATCGGGAGCGCCCGCATGGGCCACGGCCTTGCCGACCTGGCTCCGTCACTGCCGACCCAAGGCCCAGCCGCCGGCCTGCTTCCTCTCCGCGTCCGGCCCAAGGGCCCAGGGTGAGCGCCGCCTAAATCCCGCCCCGTGCGTCATTTAGTTTACCCGCGCTCGGACCTGTTTTTCGGCCAAGTCTTTTCTAAGTATAGTTTCATGTATGCATCTTGTGTGACTTGTATCTTTGTGCATGGTTGTCCGTTGATGATGATTTATATATGTAAATTGATATACTCTCTGTGCTCTACATGATGGTTGCATTTGCATTTATGTTAGGGTTCATCTTCATGTCATTATCCTCGTTGCAAAAGAGCATGCTAATATTGAGTGCTGAAACTGTTAAAACTTGCCCTTTTGTTATTTTTGTGTGATTTAATGCATACATCATATGAGCATCTTGTCAACATGTGTTTGGTGCATTTTTATGTCCTCTTGCTTGTAGTATTTATTTCATGCCATGATATGCCGCGATGTAACTGCCATGAGCTTGCAAACATGCCTAGTCAATGTTGCTGATTTCATACTTGTTAATTTTACCGAGTTAAAAACTGTCTGTTATAAAACTTGTCAACTTTGCATGATGGTTCCCACTAATCCATAACTCATATGCATATGATGCCTTGATGTGATTTTCTCTATATTATGTCTACTTTGATGCGATGCCCTTGGTTGCCCTGTATTCTTGCTGTAGCCTCACTCAAACTTTCTCTCAAGTTGTCATCATGTTAAATCTGTCAATCTGTTAACAGCATGTTCCATTTTGCAAAGCTCATAGTAATTAATCTGTGCATCATATGGAGTTGTGCCCATGGAGTAAGTTGGATTATGCCATGTCTAATAAATGCTCATGTCATTTATATAAATGTGAAAATTGCTATGCTTGCTATTATGTGCCTCCAAATTCAGTATCATGATGTTGCTGTTTTGCATTCTCAGTTTTTCACTAAGTCTGAGAATCAGCTTATTTCACGGTTGCATCTTGTCTTGATGATACCCATGAACTTGTTGCTCCTATATATATGACATTTTTCTTTAACTGAGTTACATGATATGTACTAGGATTCTATACCTTCTGTTGCCATGATATTGTAGTGTAGTATCTTTGTTTCATGCCTCCAACATGCCATCATGTTAACTCTGCTCATGTATATGCACAGTTTTTCAGTCATTAATCTGTAACAGAACTTTGCATTTTGCATTGATCATAGTAAATAAATTATGATGCTTATGAACCTGAGTAGTAAAGATGAATTGAAGTATGTCATCTCTACTTTAAGTGCATATCAAGTTTGTGCTCATATAGTTCATGCAGCATGTTGTTTTCTTGCTTGCAATATGCCTTGTTGTTGTTTTGGGCAGATTGTGTTTCAAACTTGTTTCGTGTGTGTGTTGAACCGTTGCTCCGTTTTGACCATGTCCTATATGAAACTTGCTTGGTTTTGCATGTAGTTTCATCATTTCATGTTGCATCCTTGATTTGAGTATGTGTGATTGATGTTTGAATGCATTTTGCATCAATGCCATGTTCAACTTGTTTTGCTCATATCTTCTAGGCCGTGGCTCCGAATTAAATGAACTTTATATGTAACTTGACTAAAAAATCATGTAGATCATCATGGTGCATCTTAACTTGCTTTTTAACAACTCTAACATAAGGTTTATTCAGATCAGGACCAAATTTCAAAATTTGCATATGGGGACTTTCCGGAATTGTTATGTGTTGTTTCCGGCCTCATTTAAACGTGCTTTGATGTGGGGTTCTTGTATGCATCATCTCTTGCCATGTGTAGCATCATGTAGCCTTGTCATGCATCATACTTGGTTGAGCATCATGTCATGTTTATGTGTTGTGTGTTTACCAAGTTGTTTGCTCCTTTCCGGTTGTGCTTCTTCTCAATAGTTCCGGTTTCGTTGCGATTGTGAGGATTCGTTCGACTACGTTGATTCATCTCCTTCATGGACTCGATCTTGTTCCGATCGGAAATTCAGGCAAGATTATCATTATCCTAGATACCACTACTATCTTTGCTTTGCTAGTTGTCTCGATGCTATCGCTACGTCGCGCTACCTACCACTTGTTTATCAAGCCTCCTAAATTGCCATGATAAGCCTCTAACATTTTCACCATCCCAGCAAACCGTTGTTTGGCTATGTTACCGCTTTGCTCAGCCCCTCTTATAGCGTTGCTAGTTGCAGGTGCAATTGCAGGTTGTTCCATGTTGGGACATGGATATCATGGGATATCACAATATCTCTTATTTAATTAATGCATCTATACACTTGGTAAAGGGTGGAAGGATCGTCCTTTTGCCTGGTGTTTTGTTCCACTCTTGCCGCCCTAGTTTACGTCATACCGGTGTTATGTTCCTTGATTTTGCGTTCCTAACGCGGTCGGGGTTTATGGGTCCCCCTTGACAGTTCGCTTTGAATAAAACTCTTCCAGCAAGGCCCGACTTTGGTTTTACCATTTGCCTAATAACAACTAAAACTTGCATAGGGACTTACCAGTACCCGAGGATAATTAATCAACAACCCGGGCTAATGCTTCTCATGAGTGTTGGTCCACCTACCTAGCAGTCGGCGGTGCCGCCTCGGGGCAACTCGATGGTATTTTGGCTATCGTCCACTTTGCATAGATGGTGTTGTCCTGAGAACGAGATAAGCGCGGCTCTTATCAGCGTGACGACACACTGGGTGGTCTTGCTGGTTTTGTTTTACCATTGTCGAAATGTCTTGTGCACCAGGATCCCAAGTTTGATCGGGTTGTTCCGAGATGGAGGATTGTCATCGCGGATCGTGAGAACTTATCATGGGCTAAGTTGGGACACCCTTGCAGGGTTTAAACTTTTGAGAGCCGTGCCCGCGGTTATGTGGCAGATGGGAATTTTTGATATCCGGTTGTAGAGAACTTGACACCAAATCCGAATTAAAATACACCAACCGCGTGCGTAACCGTGACCGTCTCTTTTCGAGTGAGTTCGAGAAGAGAACACGGTGGGGTTATGTTTGACTCGTAAGTAGTTCAGGATCACTTATTGATCATTACTAGTTGCGACCGTTATGCGTAGTTTCTCTTCTTATTCTTGTACTCGTAAGTTAGCCACCATACAATGCTTAGTGCTTGCTGCAACCTCACCACTTATCCTTTCCATACCCATTAAGGTTTGCTAGTCTTGATACCCATGGTAATGGGATTGCTGAGTCCTCGTGGCTCACAGATTACTACAACAACAATGCAGGTACAGGTAATGCGATGATCTGACGTGAGAGCGATGCTTGCTTGTTTTGGAGTTCTTCTTCTGCTTCTTCTTCTTCGATCGAGGGATAGGTTCCTGGTCGGCAGCCTGGGCTAGCAGGGTGGATGCCGTTTGAGTTTTCGTTTGTGTTTCATCCGTAGTCGGATTTTGCTCTTCTGTATGATGTTTGATATATTGTGAGGCAAGTGTATGCCTTTGTATGTATCCCCTTTTATTATGTAATGGTACGATGTAATGATATCCACCTTGCAAAAGCGTCTTCAATATGCGCTTCTATCCTTGGTGGGACCTTAGAGTTCCTCGAGGATAGGGTCGCATATTGGGCGTGACAAGTTGGTATCAGAGCCTCGACCGACCATAGGAGCCCCCTTGATTGATCGTAGTTTGGTCGTTGTTGAGTCTAGAAGAAAAACTATTTTGGAGTCTAGTTACGTCGGAGAGTAGGAATTCTTTTTACTCCTTATCCCCTTCGTCGCTCTGGTGAGGAATTGTGACGTAGGTGTTTTGATTCTAGTCCTCTTCCCCTTCAAATTTTTCTTGAGGATCGCGCAGGTTTCTTTTGATCGTTGCGTTGTCCATCCTTTGTTCAACCGGTGCACTTCTCTGCAAGTTGATTCGATCCTCTTCAAGATCAATTCTCAGTTCTTCTCAACGAAGTCCATTCCATCCGTCCCAAGTTGAATTTGTTTTTCCTACCCACCCGCCCTTTTTCTTCCCGGAGTCTGAAGTCTCTAATCGGGCATCCATTTCATTCGTGTGAAGTCTCTTCATTCTTTCCTTAATTGTTTCAACCGGTGGATTCTCGTCTAGTTCGGCATTCTTCGTTCTCGTTTACTCCTCCGATGGATCCAATTCAATTTTTCGGTGTTGATTACATTCTTTTCCTTAGCACAAATGTTTCCCCGTGCTCGTTCGCCTCTCGCCATTTAATCGTTCCGGAGTGCTGAAGACATCTCAGAAGGTTCGTGTTTGCATTCAATTCATTCAAGGTTGTCACCTCATTCAAGTCTTTCAATTGTTCTGGTGCATCATCTTTCTTCCAAACGATCATTCTCAACGGTGTTTATTTTCAGTGGGCCCTAACCCACAGGTTTATTCCCAGGATCTTACCTGACTCTTCTAATTTCCCGGAGTCATTCACAATTCTTTCCAAGTTCGACGTCAGGATGAGTCATTTTCAATCGATTCTCTTCTTCAGGATTTCTCATTCGTCTCCTTTCTTTCATTTGCATCATCCTCTTCCTCTTCCGTCTCGTTCCTAAGATCTCGGGACGAGATCTTCTGTTAGTGGGGGAGTGTTGTGACGCCCCGAGACCGACACTCCAATTCCCTTCCATTTATTTTCATTGTTGCCATGTGAGTTGTTTGTTTGTTGCATTCATCATCGCATCATCCGCATTGCATCGGCACTCGTGCCATCATTTTTTTCAAAACTTGCATCCGTCCATAGTTCTCGGGTCTCTCAGTTCCCTCCGTTATCCGTTCGGAGTCCAACCACACTCGGACGTGCCCGCGGCACCTCCGAATGTTATTTTACTAGATGACCCGGTTGCGCCGATGGCGCAAAAAGCCGATTAGAAGTGATGTTAGTAATGAGTAAGTAGGAGATGTAGATGACAATGCAATATGGATTGTATTATATGCAGTTTAGTATCAATAGTAACCACGTTCGTAGTGTGAAACTATATATAAGCAGCTTATTTAGGCATCTTCTTAGTATGATTGTGGTCTTCAAAGGGTGTGCATGCACGAATAAGCGGAGTTTTTATTGTCGGATAATGCTTGCATGGTAGACTTCCACAGGTACAACAAGAAACTTCAGTAAAGCTTAAAGTACACACATCATAAAATTGTCAACAATTAACATTGCAACAGCACCTTGTTGCTACAAGACAATTATAATGACACGGTTGTACAGATCTTCACCTTACATAAAGAAACTTCTAAAGTTCAACCGAACACAAACATGGACTCTGCATAAATCACACACTGGCACATGCCCTTCCTCTCCCTACACTTACATCTGATGATCCTCGATGCTTCAGTTTCTGAATTCTTCTTATCAACCACCCTTCTCAATCGCTCAACAAAGATTACTACCTCCCGCATCATCAAAACTGGGCAAATACAGGCACAACATACTTGGTGTAACAAACAACATGAGATTAGAGTGTGAACTCTTGTTTCTTTGTCCCGACTATAAAACTCTCTTAACTAATAGACAGATAAGTATTATGCCTCCATTTGAAAAAAAGTCCATTTAAGTCAGTTTTCTGTATAATAAACCACATAATTCTGACTGAATGTATTTCCAGCAGCCGCTAACAAATTTTTCATGAATAAAAATGACAGCCAATAGCTACCTCGTCCGAATGACTCTATCAAAACATCACCGCCGGTCCTAATGTTTCATGCAAGGCACTTTTCAGATTAGCATGCAAGTGGAATGACAGGAACAGAAAGGGCACTCTCTGAACCAGCATGCATGCAAGTGGAAACCCAAACATGAAAACATATCTAATATTAAAGCAACATCTTAAATAAGAGAATAAATTTCTTAAGGCTGGAAACCTGACCTCGAAATGGAGGTAAAACTATAACATAAACACCACATCTGGCACTGCTGCCTGCTCACATTCACCAAGACACCAATTTGAACATATATCTATTTCAGCAAGAAGAAAGGCTGAAGGCTCACACCACAAAGGTAACAGTACTGGTTATTTTGTCTGTCTACCTCGAGCATGGGGATTCTAAACAGAATCAATACAATAGGAGAAGTACACCTCGAGTTATGTATTATCTTCACATCAAGTCCAGTTATACCTCAGCCATGGCTAGCAGTTGCAAGATCCTCAGATGCTTATAACAGAAAAACCAGAATATGTAGATATCAATTTATGATGTGCTTCACATGATAATAGCACTATTAGCATGCAAATTATTAATTATATGTGCGGACTTTATATTTATCGCCGTCTGACTATGAGAATGTTTTCCGTGTGAGGTTATGGTTAAAAGCCAATGCAAAATGTCCCTATTTTTACTTTTTTTTGTGCGAGATTACTGTTGTCTTTCTACCATGTCTAAAACTGGCCCATAATTGTTCAATGAAGAAAACTTCTATGTCTCTATTGACCTACCATTTTTCACTCAATTCAGTAAAATGATCATGCCAACGCTCATTTATATGAGGCTACAAAGAGAGAATCCTTATTTTTCTTTTTACACAAGAGGTTTCTTGACATTGCCTCAAAATAGAAAGCCAAACAATGATTTATGTTGTTTCATTTGTGATATCACATATGATTGGTTTCAGGAATAGCACTTGTTGGGAAATGATAGTAGATTATGAATAAATAGGGACTACAGAAGAAAAAAGCTATTAAACTTGGCCTTCTATCACTGAATTCAGTTTTATTGATCACCTACACACGAAATTAAAATGTACAACAAAGATTTCTCATTTTGGTCTCGATAAGTAAGATCAACAGCAAATAAAAGACAAAAACATGTTAATAAGTCCAATAAAGGTACCATCAGGACCAAAAGACACTCAAACAACATCCATGCCTAAACTTTAATAGCATGCATATATAGCATCTTCTGTAGTTTCAAACACCAATGAAATTAAGTTCAGAACAATACAACTTAAATTGGGGAATGCATTCGCTTGCATCACATCCTAATTGAACTAAGCTACAAAGTTATTGTGCTAACTGCTAAGTAAGAAATCCGGTAAGCAATTGCCGTACTAATACTATGCATTGTTGATGTAAAAGCAGCAGCCTGGCAGAAGTTCAAGCATTTCAAAAAAGAAGATTATATTATATCAACACAAGCGAAATGGCAGATCACATAATATGTTCTTGTGAATAACTATATGTCTATATTCATAGCATAATCATAGGTGAAGGAAAGATAATTTAATCAATAAATTGGATCAATAGAAGCAAATGTTTTAGACAAAATAAATGTTGTTTTTTCTTCTAATGTGTGTGTTTTTCTGATTAGCTCTATATTCACAGCACAAGAACATGGCGAAAGAAATCTAGAGGTAGATTCAATTCTTAGCATCTAGAACTAATTAGAAAACAAATCCGAATGGAAACAATACATAAATTTAAGCGTTTGATTTGCAGAACTGCGCCAACATTGAAACCTCAAACCTTTATCGACGCATTTTGCCAAGCAAGGAAAACATAAATACAATTAACCCAGAAGAAAGGGTGGGCTTGACCCTTGTCTAGAAACAGAGGCATGGCAAGACGAAATTCCAGTATTTACCAATCGCTTTTATGTCAATCAAATGATTTACAATTGTGATCCCATGCTGACATTGCTGGAAAGCGAACACACTAAACATAGATTACGATGGAAATCACCTTGGGAAGAATTGATAATTCTGGATCAGTATGTGAAATTTACTGCAGGCCACTCTTCTTATGTAATGACATTCAAAACCGAAGAATAGAACCTGCCACTCTCCTATACTATCTGAAAAGCAATCTTGCTGAATCAAAACAGCGAGTCAGATTTTTTCCTTTTCAAGGACTGTGCTACTTGGCAGTCTATGGTTGTAATTAAGGTACCCAATTTTTTTAATATTCAGTGAGACGACTAAACTTATTTCAGAAAGCTGCAACGAAAACAAAAATAGTAGTGGTGATTGAGGACAACTTAGGATGTACTTTATGAAATGCTGAAAGATATAGCACTATTACATATAGCTCGAGTTCTTGCGGAGAAACAAAACAGGGATATTGCTGCGACATTAAGCCCAACTGGAGTAAGAAAGCTTTCTTATTCATAAATAATCCATTCCCATTACTGTCCAACTTAATCGGATTTTGAGCTAACTATAATGCAATTGTAAATTAATTATCGCAATGCAGGGGGAAAACCACTGTGTTTCGACGGCAACAAATGGAACATAAATCATATAGGCCACGACACAAAAGAGAACTATCCTTGGGCTCATGAAAATAATTGTGAATACTGAATCTGCTGTACAGTATAAAAGAATTATGTTATCACCTTGGCTGGCCTGAGAAGAAGCAACTGTATGAGCCATCAGCAACATCAATTTATATTTCCATCTTGGCAGCGTTTGAAGAAAGATGATCAGGAAACTAAAGCCGCTAATGTTTACATAAACACCTGTAAATGATTCTGAGCAATTACCGATAATAAACATTAGCAACTGAATTCTCTCGAAGCAACGGAGTTCTCCCCACCGATCCGTCGTGACGCAAAGCTCATTTGGACTCCTTACCATATGTTGCTTAAAACTGTTGTCTGAATCTCACTGCAATGCAAAATGAGATTACACATTAGTATGAAACCCTGTGAGCGTTTGGGCGTGGCGACGCACCGCACAAACATCAAGACGAGCTAGCATGCATGCAATTGTCCCAAAGCAATAGGTAGGAAGGGAACCACTAGCGCAAGCACAAGTAAACAAGGAGATCCTCTAGTTGGGCGTAGGGACTATCGAGCATACAAATTTTCCCGAGTCGGCGACCTGAACATGCAGCACATGTACATGAACCTATCCTTCCCAGAGCAGCAAGCAGGAAGCAAAGCAGCAACGCAACCATGAGGAAAGAAGGATGCATTTTTCCTGACGAGCTCAGAAGGAGAACCCCACAGAACGGCACGACAAGCAAACACATGCGACATGAATATGCACTAAGAAATGACAGAGCAAGCGAACAGAAGCATATCTAACCTTGGTGGGTGGCTAAGAGGACCAATGGCGAACGAACCAACAAAGAACCTGGACAGGCACGGAAACAAGAAGAGGTGTTGTGTGAGTTCGCAGGCATTTTATCGAATAGGTGACGAGCAAGAAAGTGTACCTCCCCGACCAGCAAGCCAACCGATAATCAAGGAACTGAACTATCCTGCAACAACAATGGAAGGAGAAGTGAGCAAAAGAGGAAAACCTTGGAGGACGCAAGCGAAAGGCAAGTCGACGGGGACTGGAAAATCGAAAACTAAACCGACAGTCCATAGAGGAACGGAGAGACGAACCTGAACCACATGAGGGAGGCGAAGGGATGACAGCCATGACTAAGATCGAACCGAAGATCGAAGCAAGCAACGAGGAGGTGCGAGAAACAAGCAAAGGAGGGGCGGCGACGAGCGAATGGGATAGGACTGGGGAAGACAGGGGTACGGGAGGAAGAAAAGGGAAGCGCGTCCTCTCCTCGCACAGTAGTATTTCTTTTGAGGGAACTCACCTCGCACAGCACGAGGTCAGCTTCTCCCGCTGTCAAGTGGGACACATATAAACCGGACCCAGGGACAGCCAGAGAAGTGGCAAGACAGCGCGTGCAGAGAGACGAGAAGGACGAGCCGCGTATCCACTCATGACGGCCCATCGAACGCGGATACAGTGGATCCCTGACAAGCCCACTCAGGCGCTGTAAGTTCCAAAAGAACCCAACCGCTCCTACCCTTGAACCAACAGGTGGGCCCAGAAGACGCAGGGACCACTCACAGCGAAAAAGGAGACATGGGTATGTAGAAAGGAGGAGTGCAGCCCACATCTGCAACGCTGCTCCCCTTTACCCAATGGCTGCATCACTAGGCTGTGGAAGGCATCGTTTTACCCAGCGGGCAAAGCGCACGAACACACCTCCTCCCACACCCAAGGCACTGCCATCCGGGCCCGCTCTGTAGCAGGGGCCACCAACACAGCTGAGCAGCCAAAGCACGAGTAGAAATAGGAAATCACACCCCTCAACCCCCACACATGCCCCAGCCCACGCAACACAGCGGCAGCGCCCCCTCTCCCATCCACGTCGCATCACCCGGTCAGCTCGCACGCGCGCGACGCGCCAATCGCCATCCACGCCCAGCGACGCCCACCCAATCGGCCTGCGCGAAAGCTTCGGCCAGTCAGCGGCCGACGCGGAGACGCACGCTGCAGGAGGCCCCAATCAGCGACGCGGACAGGAGCACCTGTCGGTCACTGCAGATCAGCCCCACCCACGTGCGGGCCCAATGGTCATTCACAGAAATAACGGGCACGCAGGTGAGAAAAATTTGAACGGCTGGCAGTCAAAGCCATAAACAGTAGCTTCATCAAACGGCCAGTAATCACAGCGCGGTCGAAGGGCCTTCCGATGGCCGAGTTGCCTAGACTCTTTTACTACTCCGTTTTATTGTAGGTAGACCGCCTGCCAAATTTTGTCGTATTCGGAGTCCGTTTGATGCCTCAACGGATAACTATAGCGGCATTATGGTCGGTTTATTCGTCGGATGCTTTCGGTATCCGAAAACCTATGCCGGGCCGCTCTTCTCTTATCTCCCTTGGCCCAACCCACTCTACATAGCCCACTAGGCATTGCTAACCCCCCCCCCTTCTCGATCGGAACCATCGAATCGCGATCGGAGGGTCCGAAAACCCCGCTAAAACCCCCCAACCTTAACCCCTGCCTATTTAAGCAGCTCCTACCCCTCCATTTCTGGAAACCCTAGCCCCTAGCCTCCAGCTACCTCTAGCCAGCCGTCACCCTCCTCCAAATCAGCGCCGGCCGCCCCTTCTTCGCCACTTGGCGCCGTCCCAGCGGGCAGCCACCACGAGCGCCGTCGCCCGCGGCCACTCAGGATGCGCCACGTCGCCTCCCTGCCTCCCCAGCCGCGCGGGCCCGCCGAAGCCCAGATGCGGCCCGCCGGGCCCGAATCCCGCCACCGCCCGTACGTCGTCCTCCCCGTGCCCGATCCAGGAGCCCGAGGCCCGAGCTCCTCCGCCCCCGAGTGCCTCGCCGCCCCCCTTCGGCCATCGCCGGCGCGCTGCCGCCGGAGCTCGCCGGAAGCTTCCCCGCCGCCTCGCTCCCGCGCCTCACCGCCGCTCGCCCGTACCACCGCCTCCTGCCCGCTCATTGCGCGGCCGCTGCACCCCGCAGCTCCCCGTCTCTGCGACCCCGCTGCCACGGCCTCATGTTCCACCTCCGACCCGGATCCGGCGCCCCACCGCCGGGATCTGCCCGTTCCGGGCACTCCCCGCGCCGGAGCCTGCCGCAAGCCGCCGCCGCCGTCGAGCTGCCGCCGGCCACGACGGCCCCTGCATCCTCCCGCCGTGCCGCCGCTCGATCCAGATCGGATCGGGACCGCCCGCGTGGGCCACGGCCTTGCCGACCTGGCTCCGTCACCGCCGTCCCAAGGCCCAGCCGCCGGCCTGCTTCCTCTCCACGTCCGGCCCAAGGGTCCAGGGTGAGCGCCGCCTAAATCCCGCCCCATGCGTCATTTAGTTTACCCGCGCTCGGACCTGTTTTTCGGCCAAGTCTTTTCTGAGTATAGTTTCATGTATGCATCTTGTGTGACTTGTATCTTTGTGCATGGTTGTCCGTTGATGATGATTTATATATGTAAATTGATATACTCTCTATGCTCTACATGATGGTTGCATTTGCATTCATGTTAGGGTTCATCTTCATGTCATTATCCTCGTTGCAAAAGAGCATGCTGATGTTGAGTGCTGAAACTGTTAAAATTTGCCCTTTTATTATTTTTGGGTGATTTAATGCATACATCATATGAGCATCTTGTCAACATGTGTTTGGTGCATTTTTATGTTCTCTTGCTTGTACTATTTATTTCATGCCATGATATGCCATGATGTGACTGTCATGAGCTTGCAAACATGCCTAGTCAATGTTGCTAATTTCATACCAAGTTAAAAACTGTCTGTTATAAAACTTGTCAACTTTGCATGATGGTTCCCACTAATCCATAGCTCATATGCATATGATGCCTTGATGTGATTTTCTCTATATTATGTATACTTTTATGCCATGCCCTTGGTTGCCATGTATTCTTGTTGTAGCCTCACTCAAACTTGCTCTCAAGTTGTCATCATGTTAAATCTGTCAATCTGTTAACAGCATGATCCATTTTGCAAAGCTCATAGTAATTAATCTATGCATCATATGGAGTTGTGCCCTTGGAGTAAGTTGGAGTATGCCATGTCTACTAAATGCCCATCTCATTTGCATAAATGTTAAAATTGCTATGCTTGCTGTTATGTGCCTCTAAAGTCAGCATCATGATGTTGCTGTTTTGCATTCTCAGTTTTTCACTAAGTCTGAGAATCAGCTTATTTCACGGTTGCATCTTATCTTGATGATTCCCATGAACTTGTTACTCCTATATATATGCTATGTTGTGTTACTTGAGCTACATTATATGTACTAGCATGCTATACCTTTTGTTGCCATGATCTTGTAATGTAGCATCTTTGTTTCATGCCTTCAACATGCCATCATGTTAACTCTGCTCATGTATATGCCCAGTTTTTCAGTTATGAATCTGTAACAGAACTTTGCATTTTGCATTGATCATAGTAAATAAACAATGATGCTTATGAACCTGATTAGTAAAGATGAATTGAAGTATGTCATCTGTACTTTAAGTGCATATCAAGTTTGTGCTCATATAGTTCCTGTACCATGTTGTTTTCGTGCTTGCAATATGCCTAGTTGTTGTTTTGGGCAGATTGTGTTTCAAACTTGTTTCGTGTGTGTGTTGAACCGTTGCTCCGTTTTGATCATGTTATATATGAAACTTGCTTGGTTCTGCATGTAGTTTCATCATGTCATGTTGCATCCTTGATTTGAGTATGTGTGCTTAATGTTTGAATGCATTTTGCATCAATGCCATGTTCAACTTGTTTTGCTCATATCTTCTAGGCCGTGGCTCTGAATTAAATGAACTTTATATGTAACTTGACTAAAAAATCATGTAGATCATCATGGTGCATCTTAACTTGCTGTTTAACAACTCTAACATAAGGTTTATTCAGATCAGGACCAAATTTCGAAATTTGCATATGGGGACTTTCCTGAATTGTTATGTGTTGTTTCCGGCCTCATTTAAACTTGCTTTGATGTGGGGTTCTTGTATGCATCATCTCTTGCTATGTGTAGCATCATGTAGCCTTGTCATGCATCATACTTGGTTGAGCATCATGTCATGTTTATGTGTTGTGTGTTTACCATGTTGTTTGCTTCTTTCCGGTTGTGCTTCTTCTCAATAGTTCCGGTTTCGTTGCGATTGTGAGGATTCGTTCGACTACGTTGGTTCATCTCCTTCATGGACTCGATCTTCTTCCGAGCGGGAATTCAGACAAGATTATCATTATCCTGGATACCACTACTATCTTTGCTTTGCTAGTTGTCTCGATGCTATCGCTATGTCGCGCTACCTGCCACTTGTTTATCAAGCCTCGCAAATTGCCATGATAAGCCTCTAACATTTTCACCATCCCAGCAAACCGTTGTTTGGCTATGTTACCGCTTTGCTCAGCCCCTCTTATAGCGTTGCTAGTTGCAGGTGCAGTTGCAGGTTGTTCCATGTTGGGACATGGATATCATGGGATATCACAATATATCTTATTTAATTAATGCATCTATACACTTGGTAAAGGGTGGAAGGCTCGGCCTTTTGCCTGGTGTTTTGTTCCACTCTTGCTGCCCTAGTTTCCATCATACCGGTGTTATGTTCCTTGATTTTGCGTTCCTAACGCGGTCGGGGTTTATGGGCCCCCCTTGACAGTTCACTTGGAATAAAACTCTTACAGCAAGGCCCAACTTTGGTTTTACCATTTGCCTAATAACAACTAAAACTTGCATAGGGACTTGCCGGTACCCGAGGATAATTCATCAACAACCCGGGCCAGTGCTCCTCATGAGTTTTGGTCCACCTACCTAGCAGTCGGCGGTGCCGCCTTGGGGCAACTCGATGGTATTTTGGCTATCGTCCACTTTGCATAGACGGTGTTGTCCTGAGAATGAGATACGCGCGGCTCTAATCGGGGTGACGACACACCGGGTGGTTTTGCTGGTTTTGTTTTACCATTGTCGAAATGTCTTGTGCACCGGGATCCCGAGTTTGATCGGGTTGTTCCGAGATGGAGGATTTTCTCCGTGGATCGTGAGAGCTTATCATGGGTTAAGTTGGGACACCCCTGCAGGGTTTAAACTTTCGAGAGCCGTGCCCGCGGTTATGTGGCAAATGGGAATTTTTATTTTCCGGTTGTAGAGAACTTGACACCAGATCCGAATTAAAATACACCAACCGCGTGCGTAACCGTGACCGTCTCTTTTCGAGTGAGTTTGAGAAGAGAACACGGTGGAGTTATGTATGACTCGTAAGTAGTTCAGGATCACTTATTGATCATTACTAGTTGCGACTGTTATGTGTACTTTCTCTTCTTATTCTTGTACTCGTAAGTTGGCCACCATACAATGCTTAGTGCTTGCTGCAACCTCAGCACTTATCCATTCCATACCCATTAAGCTTTGCTAGTCTTGATACCCATGGTAATGGGATTGCTGAGTCCTCATGGCTCACAGATTACTACAACAAAAGATGCAGGTATAGGTAATGCGATGATCTGACATGAGAGCGATGCTTGCTTGTTTTGAAGTTCTTCTTCTGCTTCTTCTTCTTCGATCGAGGGATAGGTTCCTGGTCGGCAGCCTGGGATAGCAGGGTGGATGTCGTTTGAGTTTTCGTTTGTGTTTCATTCGTAGTCAGATGTTGCTCTTCTGTATGATGTTTGATATATTGTGAGGCAAGTATATGCCTTTGTATGTATCCCCATCTATTATGTAATGGTACGATGTAATGATATCCACCTTGCAAAAGCGTCTTCAATATGCGCTTCTATCCTTGGTGGGACCTTCGAGTTCCTCGAGGATAGGGTCGCATATTGGGAGTGACAAGTTGGTATCAAAGCCTCGACCGACCATAGGAGCCCCCTTGATTGATTGTAGTTTGGTCGTTGTTGAGTCTAGAAGAAAAACTATTTCGGAGTCTAGTTACGTCGGAGAGTAGGAATTATTTTTACTCCTTATCCCCTTCGTCGCTCTGGTGAGGAATTGTGACGCAGGTGTTTTGATTCTAGTCCTCTTCCCTTTCAAATTTTTCTTTAGGATCACGCAGGTTTCTTTTGATCGTTGCATTGTCCATCCTTTGTTCAACCGGTGCACTTCCCTACAAGTTGATTCGATCCTCTTCAAGATCAATTCTCAGTTCTTCTCAACGGTGTCCATTCCATCCATCCCAAGTTGACTTTGTTTTTCCCACCCACCCGCCCTTTTCCTTCCCGGAGTCTGAAGTCTCTAATCGGGCATCCATTTCATTCGTGTGAAGTCTCTTCATTCTTTCCTTAATTGTTTCAACCGGTGGATTCTCGTCTAGTTCGGCATTCTTCGTTCTCGTTTACTCCTCCGGTGGATCCAATTCAATTTTTTGGTGTCGATTACATTCTTTTCCTTAGCACAAATGTTTCCCCATGCTCGTTCGCCTCGCTCCAATTAATCGTTCCGGAGTGCTGAAGACATCTCAGAAGGTTCGTGTTTGCGTTCAATTCATTCAAGGTTGTCACCTCATTCAAGTCTTTCAATTGTTCCGGTGCATCATCTTTCTTTCAAACGATCATTCTCAGCGGTGTTTATTTTCAGTGGGCCCTAACCCACAGGTTTATTCCCAGGATCTTACCTGACTCTTCTAATTTCCCGGAGTCATTCGCAATTCTTTCCAAGTTCGACGTCAGGATGAGTCCTTTTCAATTGATTCTCATCTTTAGGATATCTCATTCATCTCCTTTCTTTCATTTGCATCATCCTCTTCCTCTTCCGTCTCATTCCTAAAATCTCGGGACGAGATCTTCTGTTAGTGGGGGAGTGTTGTGACGCCCCGAGACCGACACTCCAATTCCCTTCCATTTATTTTCATTGTTGCCATGTGAGTTGTTTGTTTGTTGCATTCATCATCGCATCATCCGCATTGCATCGGCACTCGTGCCATCATTCTTTTCAAAACTTGCATCCGTCTGTAGTTCTCGGGTCTCTCAGTTCCCTCCGTTGTACGTTCGGAGTCCAACCACACTTGCACGCGCCCGCGGCACCTCCGAATGTTATTTTATAAGTGGGATAAAAATGTTCACAGAATGGGTTGAAAGTTGGCGTGCAGTCTTGTCTTATTGTAGGTAGACCGCCTGCCAAATTTTGTCGCATTCGGAGTCCGTTTGATGCCCCAACGGATAACTATAGCGTCATTATAGTCGGTTTATTCGTCGGATGTTTTCGGTATCCGAAAACCTATGCCGGGCCGCTCTTCTCTTCTCTCCCTTGGCCCAACCCACTCTACACAGCCCACTATGCCTGCCTAACCCCCCCCCCTCTCGATCGGAACCATCGAATCACGATCGGAGGGTCCGAAAACCCCCTAAAACCCCCCCAACCTTAACCCCTGCCTATTTAAGCAGCTCCTACCCCTCCATTTCTGGAAACCCTAGCCCCTAGCCTCCACCTACCTCTAGCCAGCCGCCACCCTCCTCCAAATCAGCGTCGACCACCCCTTCTCTGCCACTTGGCGTCGTCCCAGCGGGCAGCCGCCACCAGCGCCGCCGCCCGCGGCCACTTAGGATCCGCCACGTCGCCTCCCTGCCTTTCCAGCCGAGCGGGCCCGCCGAAGCCTAGATCCGGCCCGCCAAGCCGGGATCCCGCCACCGCCCGTATGTCGTCCTCCCCGTGCCCGATCCAGGAGCCCGAGGCCCGAGCTCCTTCGCCCCCGAGTGCCTCGCCGCCTCCCTCCGACAATCGCCGGAAGCTTCCCCGCTGCCTCGCTCCCGTACCTCACCGCCGCTCGCCCGCACCACCACCTCCTGCCCGCTCCTCGCGCTGCCGCCGCACCCCGGAGCTCCCCGTCTCCACGACCCCGCCGCCATGGCCTCCCGCTCCACCTCCGACCCGGATCCGGCGCCCTACCGCCGGGATCTGCCCATTCCGGGCACTCCCCGCGTCGGAGCCTGCCGCAAGATGCCGCCGCCGTCGAGCTGCCGCCGGCCATGACCGCCCCTGCATCCTCCCGTCGAGCCGCCGCTCGATCCAGATCGGATCAGGAGCGCCCGCGTGGGCCACGGCCTTGCCGACTTGGCTCCATCACCGCCGACCCAAGGCCCAGCCGTCGGCCTACTTCCTCTCCGCGTCCGTCCCAAGGGCCCAGGGTGAGCGCCGCCTAAATCCCGCCCCGTGCGTCATTTAGTTTATCCGCGCTCGGACCTGTTTTTTGGCCAAGTCTTTTCTGAGTATAGTTTCATGTATGCATCTTGTGTGACTTGTATCTTTGTGCATGGTTGTCCGTTGATGATGATTTATATATGTAAATTGATATACTCTCTGTGCTCTACATGATGGTTGTATTTGCATTCATGTTAGGGTTCATCTTCATGTCATTATTCTCGTTGCAAAAGAGCATGCTGATGTTGAGTGCTGAAACTGTCAAAACTTGCCCTTTTGTTATTTTTGTGTGATTTCATGCATACATCATATGAGCATCTTGTCAACATGTGTTTGGTGCATTTTTATGTCCTATTGCTTATAGTATTTATTTCATGCCATGATGTGACTGCCATGAGCTTGTAAACATGCCTAGTCAATGTTGCTGATTTCATACTTGTTAATTTCACCAAGTTTAAAACTGTCTGTTATAAAACTTGTCAACTTTGCATGATGGTTCCCATTAATCCATAGCTAATATGCATATGATGCCTTGATTTGATTTTCTCTATATTATGTCTAATTTGATGCCAAGCTCTTGGTTGCCATGTATTCTTGCTGTAGCCTCACTCAAACTTGCTCTCAAGTTGTCATCATGTTAAATCTGTCAATCTGTTAACAGCATGTTCCATTTTGCAAAGCTCATAGTAATTAATCTATGCATCATATGGAGTTGTGCCCATGGAGTAAGTTGGAGTATGCCATGTCTACTAAATGCCCATGTCATTTACATAAATGTTAAAATTGCTATGCTTGCTGTTATGTGCCTCCAAAGTCAGCATCATGATGTTGCTGGTTTGCATTCTCAGTTTTTCACTAAGTTTGAGAATCAGCTTACTTCACGGTTGCATCTTGTCTTGATGATTCCCATGAACTTGTTGCTCCTATATATATGCCATGTTGTGTTACTTGAGCTACATAATATGCACTAGCACGATATACCTTTTGTTGCCATGATCTTATAATGTAGTATCTTTGTTTCATGCCTCCAACATGCCATCATGTTAATTTTGCTCATGTATATGCCCAGTTTTTCAGTGTCATTAATATGTAACAGAACTTTGCATTTTGCATTGATCATAGTAAATAAACCATGATGCTTATGAACCTGATCAGTAAAGATCAATTGAAGTATGTCATCTCTAATTTAAGTGCATATCAAGTTTGTGCTCATATAGTTCCTGTAGCATATTGTTTTCTTGCTTGCAATATGCCTAGTTGTTGTTTTGGGCAGATTGTGTTTCAAACTTGGTTCGTGTGTGTGTTGAACCGTTGCTCTGTTTTGATCATGTCCTATATGAAACTTGCTTGGTTTTGCATGTAGTTTCATCATGTCATGTTGCATGCTTGATTTGAGTATGTGTGCTTGATGTTTGAATGCATTTTGCATCAATGCCATGTTCAACTTGTTTTGCTCATATCTTCTAGGCCGTGGCTCCGAATTAAATGAACTTTATATGTAACTTGACTAAAAAATCGTGTAGATCATCATGGTGCATCTTAACTTGATGTTTAACAACTCTAACATAAGGTTTATTCAGATCAGGACCAAATTTCAAAATTTGCATATGGGGACTTTCCGGAATTGTTATGTGTTGTTTCCGGCCTCATTTAAACTTGCTTTGATGTGGGGTTCTTGTATTCATCATCTCTTGCCATGTGCAGCATCATGTAGCCTTGTCATGCATCATACTTGGTTGAGCATCATGTCATATTTATGTGTTGTGTGTTTACCATGTTGTTTGCTTCTTTCCGGTTGTGCTTCTTCTCGATAGTTCCAGTTTTGTTGCGATTGTGAGGATTCGTTCGACTACGTTGGTTCATCTCCTTCATGGACTCGATCTTCTTCCTAGCGGAAATTCAAGCAAGATTATCATTATCCTGGATACCACTACTATCTTTGTTGGGGATATAACTATTGAGTATAAACCGCCCAGGAGGGGCCGGGTTATGCTCATAGTGGTTTACCTGTATTGAAGCCCATGAAGACATAGAAGATGGCAACCTACGAAGGAGACTTAATAAGAAGGCCTAAAGCCCAAAGGCGAGTTAGGGCCCATAGATGTAAACCGCCATAAGTATGACTTGTATTGTAAGATAGGAAATAGTGGATACCGAGCCGGACACGTTTATGAGCCGGCCGGGATTCTGTGAACCGCCGGGCGTCAACCTGTGGATATAAAGGGACGACCCGGCGGCGGTTTAGGGACAGGTAACAAACGATCGGGAACTAGGTCAAGCGTATTCGCTCCCTGGTAATCGAAACCCTAGCAATACAACACAAAGCAGGAGTAGGCTTTTACCTCATTGAGAGGGGCCGAACCTGGGTAAACTCTCTGTGTCTTTTGTCCCGTTTAACCCCTTCAAGTTAACCTAGTTGCGATGGCCCCACGACTAAGTCCTTCCGCTAGGACATCTGCCGTGTCAAGTCCACGACAGTTGGCGCCCACCGTGCGGCC
Organism: Thinopyrum elongatum; assembly: GCA_011799875.1. NCBI lineage: Eukaryota > Viridiplantae > Streptophyta > Magnoliopsida > Poales > Poaceae > Thinopyrum > Thinopyrum elongatum. Next base: position 385,648,190 of record CM022300.1, read on the forward strand.
AGTGCACGGTGGTTTCGAGTTCTTGAAGGGCAACTTCGAAGGGATCAAGGGATACGCTGTGGGCCGGATGACCAAGAGTCATCGCGGCAAGCTCTACATCGATGACGAAGGCTGGGGCCCCGAGGCCGGCTCAATTGAGTACGGGTACCGGGTCCCCTTCGGTAGAATTCACGTCTTCATTGGCAAGATCGGCGAACCGGGCCTTGAGCCGGACACCTGCACCGACATCATCGAGACGGCTCAGCGTGCAAAACCCGCCCGAGTTCACCCCGCCATGAGTCGTACCTTCATGGGATTCATCAATGGTGCGGAATCTGGGGATAAATCGGTGTCTGACAGTGAGACAGTTGTCTATTCTGATGGCGAGTCATCCACCGGTGAAACCGAGTCATTGTACCAACTGCAAGGCGGTCGGCTTGGGGGCTGTTATGATGGCAATAGTATTCCGGACCCCTACGAGCCACTGAACCGGGTTGCAATCTTCATGGCCGGTACGCGGCCAGTGCAGCACTCTTCAACTGCAGCAGCATTGATTTCCGGGTCAGCAGCGGCGACGGCAGTTGGGGCAGGAGGCCCTGCGCGCCCGCCGGCTCAAGTCTTGTCCGGTTTACTTGACGACTTGGCAACACTGCTGACAACGGAGGTTAACCCGGATAATCAAGATCAGCATAACGCGGAAGTCGTGAAATTGCGAGATCAGATAGCTCAAGCTAAGGAAAACCTGGCAGCTAAAGATGCCAGGATGGCTGCGGAGCGGGTTACGATGGATGCTCAAGCGCAGCGGATTCAATCGAAGTCTTATCGACTCATGCTAGATCAGAACGCTTCAAACGAAGTCATGAGGAGGAGGCATCAGTCTTGCCTGCCACCGGTTTACGAGGCGAGGAACCTCTTTAACACGCCAGGAGCAGGAACCAGTAACCCGCCAGTAGCGGACCGGGTTGAAGCGCCTAGGACGGGAGCGCCGGTTCAGCTGCGCACCACGGATCCGCCTCGTCAGAACAATATCCCGCCACAACACATGCCAACACCACCAGGTCATTACTCTAACCCTTTGGATAACATGATCGCTGCGGCGTCACGATTGGCGGCTATCCCAGTTGAAGGCGAGTCTCCAACGGCGGTTGAGATGCGAAGGGCTAGAGAGCTCCTTCAGACAGCATTGGTTCAGCAGCAGGCTTATTCTTACAGTCGAAGCCGGATTCATTCCACCCCTCGCCCAAGCCGAAGTTACAGTAGGCATATTGATGAACCAGCTGTGTCAAGCAGTGGGCGGAACCATAACCAGCCTCGTGGACATAACCCGGCGGGCGGTGGTGTTGATGCTCAGAACGTGGTGGATCAAGGTAGGGCACGTCGAGAGGCCGAGCTGGCGGCGCAATATGCGGCCCGTCAACCTTCTCCGGTTCGTCCGACAACTTCGGTGGAGCCAGGTGTAACCTTTAGGAATTTGGGCGTGCCATGTTTAGTGCCGGCCATACGTAATGAGCGTCTGCCCAAGGATTTTAAAGGCCCTCGCAAGGTGCCTAACTATACAGCCGATTTACCTCCTGAAGCATGGATCGAGAGTTATGAAATGGCCATGGAATTGCTAGATGTTAGCGATGCGGCATGTGCTAAATATTTCCCCCTGATGTTGGATGGAACGGCTCGCACTTGGTTGAAGGGGCTCCCTGCCAACTCCATTGGGTCATGGGCCGAGTTAAAGGCTTGGTTTATCCAGAATTTCAAAGATACGTGCAAGCAACCTATGTCAATTGTGGATCTGGATGCCTGTGTCCAAGAAGAGGGTGAGTCCACAACCCATTGGGTGCGCCGGGTTTCGACCATCTTACATTCATCGGATCGCATCAATGCCAGTTCAGCGGTCATAATGTTGGAGAAGAATTGTCGGTTTACGCCTCTTAAGCAGAAGTTGGGTCGGCTCAAGCGCCACTGCAATGACATGGGAGAGCTGATGACGGCTCTGGTTAAGTACGCTGACTCTGATGGTACCAAGGACCCTGAGTCTGATGATGACAAGCCGGGAAAGGGAAAGAAGAGCAGCAGCACCAGAGGACAGCAGCATAATCCGGCGAATCAGGGAGGCAATGGTAAGCGCAAGGCTGATAATAGTTTGGACTTTGTGGCTAACACCAACGCACAGAATAACGGCCAGCGTCGTAAAGGTAAACCGCCCCCACGGGCCGGAGGGTCAGGCTTTAATCTTGAGCAGATGCTAAATCAGCCCTGCCCAAGGCATGGGACGCGAGAAAGACCGTCTGGCCACCTCTGGAAGGATTGCTACATCATGAAGGAGTATAAAAATTCTAATCTTTTTCAAGACAATCATGGACCGGGTGGTGGTTCAGGGTCCGGTTCTCATGGGCCGGGTTACGACGATGGCGGTTCTAGTTCTAGTTTCCAAGGTAATCAGGGCAATCAAGGCAATCAAGGTGGCTACCATCAACAGTCAGGTCAGGGGAATCAGCAGCAGCAATCTGGGTATCAGAGTAACCCAAAGCAGTTGAATAGTGGGTAGTACCACGTCTTCACCACAAATTTATGCAAACGGGATCAGAAACTTCACAAAAGGGCAGTGAACACCGTTGATCCGGCGGTTCCCCGTTACTTGCGCTGGTCTGAGCAGCCCATCGTGTGGAGTCAGGAAGATCACCCACCTCGGGTTGATAATCCGGGTCACCTAGCATTGGTGGTTGCACCCCAGGTTGGAGGGTATAAGTTTACCAAGGTACTCATGGATGGAGGGAGCAGCATCAATATCCTTTATTATGAAACTTTCTGTCGCATGGGGTTGACAGATAAAAATCTTAAACCATCGAATACAGTTTTCCATGGTGTGGTGCCTGGTAAGTCGGCGTACCCTGTTGGTAAGATAGCTCTGGAAGTTGCCTTTGGAGATGATCATGACTCTAGGTCAGAGACATTGACCTTTGAAGTAGTCAAAATTCACAGCCCGTATCATGCTCTGTTTGGACGGCCGGCTTATGCCAAGTTCATGGCATGGCCTTGCTATGTTTATCTGCAGCTCAAGATGCCGAGTTACAAGGGGACCATCACAGTACATGGGAGCCGAAGGATAGCCTTGGAATGTGAAGAGGGTGATGCGGCTTATGCTGAGTCGGTTTGTGCAACGGAGGAGTTAAAATTTTACAAGGACAATGTTGATCCGGCGGATATGACGTCTTTGAAAAAGCCAACTACAGAGCATGATCCGTTTTTGAAGTTTAAATCGGCAGATGACACTAAGATGGTTGATTTTGTTCCTGGCGATTCATCCAAGCAGTTCAGCATCAGTGCTAATATGGATCCGAAATAGGAAAGCGCGCTCATCGAGTTCATCCGTGAGAACTGGGACATCTTTGCATGGAAACCTTCTGACATGCCAGGTGTACCGAGGGAACTCGCTGAGCACACTCTCAATACTGATCCCAAGTTTAAACCGGTCAAGCAGTTTCTTCGTCATTTCAATGAAGAAAGGCGTAAGGCCATTGGTGAGGAGGTAGCCCGGCTCTTGGCGGCTGGGTTTATTGTTGAAGTTTTTCATCCTGAGTGGTTGGCTAACCCGGTGCTGGTACTTAAGAAGAACGACACTTGGCGCATGTGTGTGGACTACACGGATTTAAACAAGGCTTGTCTGGCTGATCCTTTTGCTCTCCCTTGTATTGATCAGATTATTGATGCTACGGCGGGTTGTGAGCGTTTGAGTTTTTTGGATGCTTATTCTGGTTATCATCAGATCAAGATGGCAGTTAAGGACCAGGAGAAGACAGCTTTCATAACTCCCTTTGGAGCCTTCTGCTATGTGTCTATGCCTTTTGGGCTCAAGAGTGCCCAGGCGACTTACCAGCGATGTGTGCAGAATTGTCTTCATAATCAGATTGGACGCAATGTTCATGCTTATGTGGATGATATTGTGGTGAAATCCAGAAAGAAGGAGACGTTGATTGACGACTTGAAGGAAACCTTTGATAATCTCTGAGTTTATAAGATGATGCTTAATCCGGCCAAGTGTGTTTTTGGTGTGCTGGCGGGCAAGCTTTTGGGTTTTCTGGTGTCTAACAGGGGCATTGAAGCTAATCCGAAGAAGATCAAAGCCATTACTTCTCTAGCTAAATCGGCGTGTATCAATGATGTTCAACGTCTGACGGGTCGTATTGCGGCGCTAAGCCGGTTCATAAGCCGCCTCGGTGAGAGGGCCATCCCTTTGTATCAGATGATGAAAAAGACAGATGACTTCGTCTGGGGTAACGCTGCTAATGAGGCATTTGAGGCGCTTAAGAAACAGCTGGCTGAGCCACCGGTCCTAGCTGCACCCATTGATAAGGAGCCGCTGTTGTTATATGTGGCTGCTAATAGCCGGGCTGTCAGTGTGGCTATTATGGTTGAAAGGAAAGAGGCAGGCAAGGAATATCCGGTTCAACGGCCGGTTTATTATATCAGCGAAGTGCTTATTGAGTCCAAACAGAGATACCCACATTGGCAGAAACTTGTATATGGGGTTTTCATGGCAAGCCGGAAGCTCAAGCAATATTTTTAGGGTCACCCCATTACTGTGGTTAGCTCTGCTCCTTTAGGAGATATCATACAAAACAGGGAAGCAACAGGCCGGGTTGCCAAATGGGCCATTGAACTTGGGCCTCATGGTTTGAAGTATATGCCTCGCACGACCATCAAGTCTCAAGCACTGGTGGATTTCATCAATGACTGGACAGAGCTGCAGATGCCTGAGGAAAAACCAGATAACACGTATTGGACTATTCACTTTGATGGGTCCAGGCAATTGGAGGGCTCGGGGGCTGGAGTTGTGCTTGCTTCCCCTCGAGGTGATAAATTTTGTTATGTTCTCCGTTTGATGTTCCCTTGTACTAACAATGCAGCTGAATATGAGGCCTTGTTCCACGGTCTTCGGATGGCTAAGGAGATGAACTTAAGCCGGGTAAGGTGCTTTTGTGACTCAGATTTGGTGGCTCAACAAGTCTCTGGTACTTGGGATTCTAAGGATCCCCTCATGGCGGCTTATCGACGAGAGGTGGATGTTATTGCTGGTCACTTCAAGGGTTATCAAGTTGAGCATGTTGATCGGAGGAAAAATGAAGCAGCTGATGCCTTAAGCAGGTTGGGTTCTCAACGTAAACCGATGCCACCTAATGTCTTTCTTGACGTTTTGCATAACCCGTCGGTCAAGTTACCTACAGAGGAGGATTTGGCTATTCCTGACCCGGAAGCTCAGTTGGTGGCGGCTCTTCATGTTATTCCTGATTGGACAGTTCCATATTTGGCATATATGACCCGGGGCGAGTTACCTGAGGATGAAACCTTGGCCAGGCAAATAACCCGGCGGTCCAAGTCAATGACAATTGTCAATGGAGAGCTGCACCATTGCAGTGTTACCAGGGTGTTTCAGCGTTGTGTTTCTCCTGAAGAAGGCTGTGAGATTCTGCGTGAGATCCATGAAGGAGATTGTGGTCATCACGCTGGCTCTAAATCTCTTGTAGCCAAGGCTTTTCGTCACGGTTTTTATTGGCTGACGGCTCATGCTGATGTTGAGGACTTGGTCAAAAAATGTGACGGTTGTCAGAAGTTTTCACGTCGAGCTCATGTTCCGGCTCAGGAGTTGAGAATTATTCCAATCACTTGGCCGTTTGCAGTTTGGGGGCTTGATATGGTTGGACCTTTTAAGAGGTCCAAGGATAAGAAGACCCACCTCTTGGTGGCGGTTGATAAATTCACTAAGTGGGTAGAGGCAGAGCCAGTCAGTAAGTGTGATGCAGCAACAGCGGTTCAATTCATGAAGAAGGTGATCTTCCGTTTTGGCTTTCCACACAGCATTGTAACAGACAATGGCACTAATCTCTCCAAGGGTGCTATGAAAGAATTTTGTCAACGTGAGCATATCCGGCTTGATGTATCGTCGGTGGCTCACCCCCAATCTAATGGTCAAGCTGAGAGAGCCAATCAAGAGATTCTGAGAGGCATCAAGCCCCAACTTATGGTTCCCTTACAGAGGACGCCGGGTTGTTGGGTAGAGGAGTTACCCTCGGTGCTATGGAGCATCAACACAACGCCCAACAGATCTACGGGTTACACGCCTTTTTTCATGGTTTATGGAGCAGAGGCGGTTCTCCCCAGTGACATCCGTCATGACTCACCCCGGGTGGCAGCTTACATTGAAGCTGATAATGAAAAGGCACGTCAGGATGCACTTGACCTGTTGGACGAGGCGCGTGATCTCGCAGCGGCTCGTTCGGCGATTTACCAGCAAGATCTACGTCATTATCACAGCCGCCGGGTCAAGACCAGAGCCTTTCAAGAAGGCGACTTGGTGCTCCGGCTTATCCAGGATCAGACTGATATGCACAAGTTATCCCCACCTTGGGAAGGACCCTTTGTGGTCAGCAAGAATCTGAACAACGGGTCATACTACCTTATTGATGTTCGAGACCACAAGGACTCACGCACGTCGGAGGAAGAGACTCGCCGGCCGTGGAATATTGCTCATCTTCGGCCTTACTACACCTGAGCCATTGGCTCTTCTGATGTACATATTTTTTACAACGTATATATTAAACCGGCACCCCTGCTAAAGCAGGGCCTCTGTCGTCTTTTCTTAATGAGTTTTTGGTTACTTGGGGGCTTCCGGCTTATGAGCGAAGTTATGATTACCCTTTGAACCGGCTTATAAGCCAACTGAAAAAAAAATAGGGGGCTTGCTACCCAGGTTAAAGGTACCAAAGAGAGTCTGTTGCAAAATCACAGCTCAAACATAGGTGCCCCTTGAGCACAGCTCAAAAATATTACTTGGGGGCTCTTTGATTCTAAAGAACAAAGAGTTTGTGTAACCCTTGTAATAGGCTTAAAAGCCAGGCTTGGAAGCCAGGTGTATTCACCTAAAACCCCGGGTTATCCTGCCTTTTTAAGTAAGCCACTCCGCCCAGGTATTCCTGGAATGACCCGCCGAACGTTTGACAAGTCAATCTTATATAGACCCTGAACTTGTCAAAGTTAAAACGACGATTGGTTATGTGAGGTCCATCTTATAAGGTTTGTATATATGTTTAACTCAGTGGCTGTGCGGCCCGTGAAAGCACTCGATTTTCGGCCTGGCAGCCCATGAAAAGCCTCGTTTTTTTGTTTGTTTTATTCCACAGTTTTTGAGGTTTATTTGATAAGGCTTATAATGCTTTATGATCATAATTCATCCGGTGTTTATTAACCCGGCCTGATTTTTGACTATAAGTCGCCAGTATGAGATAAGATAACATTCGGTGTTTATTAACCCGGCCTGGTTTTTGACTATAAGTCGCCAGTATGAGATAAGATAACATTCGGTGTGTATTAACCCGACCTGGTTTTTGACTATAAGTCGCCAGTATGAGATAAGATAGTATCCGGTGTTTATTAACCCGGACTGGTTTTGTTCATAAGCCAAGAAAATCTATGATGATTACCAGTGCTCAAAGTTTGGGTTCTCCCCTTACTACACCGGTTTGATAAACCAACAGTGTGATCAAATATCACAGGTATGATATATTTCAAATTTGGTTATTCTTAAAGTCCAGCCTTGGGTACAAGCTATGTTAGTTTCCATGGTTTTATATTGGGCGTTATGACCCATCCAGCGGTAAACCGCCAGGACACCTTTAATCCTTTGCATGCAGGAACAGATTCCACATTGTTAATATTATAAGCATAAGTGGCATATCTTAACATGGTGGATTAGCAGTGTCATGCAAAGTAAATATGCACGATGGCATAGCAGAACAAGAGTTTAAGCTAGCCTATTACAAGGCGTTTGGTGCCCAAAAGAATAATTGTTTTAACAAGTCTTAAAGGAAGCAGCTGCTAAACCGGCCCCCGGTTTACGAGTCCTGGCCTGGCTGACTTGAAGGTTGCGGATCATCCAGCGCCGGTTCATCTTCCTCCTCTCTACCCAGTGGCTGGAAGTCAATGGTGGTCCAATCAATCCCAGTTAAGGCCTTGAATACAGCTTCATCACTTATAAGTGTGAAGGGGTCAACATCAGGGGCATAGGTATGCTTACGGATTGGAGGAATAAGGTTTGGAGCATCATAAGTTGGCGCGTTAACTCTCTTGTTGTTGGCATCATAAATCGACTGATAATGTGAAATATCGGTTTCTTCAACCAATTGGCTAGCCAATGGGCGCATTTCCCTTGTCAAGGCTCTGAGGTCATCGTTATTAAACTCTGACCCGTCCTCCTTTATGCTCGGGTAGCCGTTTCCCACATCGGCCGGATCAAGATCAGATATCCAAGCTTTGGCCCGAGTCAGTGCAGTAAGAGCACCCGCCCTGGCAGCTGACTTTTTAGCTCTTCAAACCATGCAGGCATCATCGCCAGCCTTTCCAAAGTCTCCTTGATCAAGATTGGGGGCGGTTTATTATGGGAAGCTGTGCAGATAACCCGTTGTACGCCGGTATATAATTGTTCTATAAGTGTATAGGCGGCCTTCAGTTTTTGCCGCATATCTGAGCCAAGATGAGCAATGCGAGTTCCTGCATCATCAAAAACATCGGTAAACCGGCAGTCTCTTACATAATACATGTTCAAAGCTTATGAAGAAGTTATTTACCAAATACGGCAACGGTCATGGCATTTATTTGCTGTTTCAAGCCAGTCAGCTCTTCAGCTACCGGTTTAAGGGCGGCCTCAGCATCCTCAGCCCTCTTCAGCAGAGTTGGCTTTTCCGTATCCCAACCTGCCCGCTCGTTCTTAAAGCTCTCCTTCAGTTTCTCCATTGCTGTTAAGGCACTGGTCAGTTCCTCCTTGGCTTTGGAGGTCTCGGTTTGTTGCGACTTGATATTTTCTTGAAGGTCGGTGATTTGAGATTCCTTCTTGTTAAGATCAGCCTGCAAGAGACATGTAATTAATTACATAGTAGTGCATATTCAAAGTCCCAAGCACATAACAAGTAATATACTTGGCACTTGGGGGCTAATGTCTATTGTCTTATCAACTGGATTATAAAGGTCCGAAGTAAGAATTTTGAGCCTTACAGCATAATTAGTCTCAACTTAACATATTTGTTAAGTCGACCCTTGGGGGTTACACAGGTGAAATTGAAGATATATTATTCTAAAGTCCCGGTTCATATTGACATTATAAACCGGCCCTTGCGGGCTAGTGGAGTTGATCTATATGGCTCTTGGAAGTTTGCAGAACATTCTATTCTTTTATGTCCAGTAAACTTGGCGGCTAAGGGAAGAATATGTATGCAGAGTTAACAGCATTTACCTCATATCGCTCATTCATCATGTTCAGTAAACTGGCTTCATAATCACGGCTTGTGTACAGACGATTTAAAAACCCAGAATGAATATCTTGGGCGCTGAGGTGGGCATAGCTTTCCAAGTCCGCCTTCCATTTGCCCTTGTCAGCAGCAGAAAATTCCTCTTTGGCACTATGTTTTGACAGAGCAGTGGGGTTGTCTGGGGCTGTATACCCGACACCGGTAACTACAACATCATCAGCTTTATCATCAGCAGCCTTAGTTGGGCTTGGCGGTTTATCAGCATGACCCATCAGATCAATTTCCATCTGCTCAACAAAGGTGTCATGATCTTGCGGTGGCAGATCATCAAGAATAGCTTCAGTATTTGTTTCAAACTGTTCCGGGTTCTTTTCCGGATCAGTTGGCGTGCTGTCATCAGCCGGTTTGTTCAATTTGGCCTTTTTACTGGGCCTGGCCTTGGCTCTGACAGAGACGCAAATAACAGGTTAGTATAATGATCAAGCATAAGGTACAAGGGGTTAGTTAAAAATCCTCACCCAGGAACAGTTTTGAGGGTTGGAATTTGTGTCCCTGTGGACTCGCCAGAGGATGAAAGGGAAGTTCCCTGGTAGTTTGAATCAGACGGATTAAGAGGTTGTCGGAAATAGCCCGCCTTAGGATAAGACATGTCAGAAACAGAAGAGACCTCTGGGAGGCGTTTACGAACTGGCGAGTTCGGTAAACCGGAAGAAGTGACCACATGGCCGCTATGCCGGGTTGTGCGGCGAGCCTCCTGTTGCTGCTTCTTCAAAAGAAAGTTTGGATCCAAGTAAGCTAGGGGGTGAGTAAATCTTACTTTCCGGCTTGCTTGTCGGGTTTTCTGTGTGGGCAGAGGTTCTGAACCGGATGAGAGAATAGTTACATCTACGTCGTTTGCGCGGCTAGCTTCTGCGTCGTCCTGATAAAAATCATCGTCAATGAGATGTATGAAAAAAGAGCCAAGTGAATCAAGTTCTACCTCTGACTCCGGATTATCATCGTCAATGTTTAACTCGGTAGGCTCGGTGTTTTTCTTCTTGGCGGGCTTCTTGTTGACCTTGGTCTTGACACGAAGTGTTTTGGCCGGTTTATCCTGCGGTTTCTTCTTCCAGAATGGATCATCACCCTGTTTAAAGATTGAAAAAATCATAAGGGAGTATTAAGAATGTGGATTAAAGCAGGAGTGGGGCAATTCTTACAGCTGGCGGTTTATTTGAAGCACAGAAAGGACTAAGTCATGTTTTGCTACAGTCGGTCACCGGTTCATCCAGCATCTTCTTGACAGATTCAGTAATTTCAGTATCAGTCAGCTGAATATCAGTGTGGCGTTGAGGGTCTTTCACGTCCCCTACGTACTCACACATTAAACCGGGGCGACGGCTTAAAGGCAAAATGCTCCAAGATACCCAGCAACGGACAAAATCAATGCCTGTCAAACCGTTTGCCATAAAGGCTCTAAGCTTTGAAAGTTGTGGTGCATATTTGGACCGTTCCTTTGCATTGAGTCTTTGGGGGAATGGATGTGCATCGGTAAGCCGATGAGCACGGTAACCCGGCAGAGGATTCTCATCAGCTGGAGATGTATCTTGGCAATAGAACCAAGTTTGATTCCAATCTTTGGGATGGCTATGATGCCTAGCGTGAGGGAAGCTGACGTCTTTTCTCTTCTGAATTGAAACCCCACCAAGTTCAGTATTGGGCCCATCCGTAAATTAAGTACGGCGGTTTAAATAGAAGAAATCTCTGAACAGGTCGACTGTGGGCTCTTCTTGCAGGTAGGCTTCACAAAACACTTGAAAATTGCAAATATTGGACACGGAGTTAGGCCCAATATCTTGAGGGTGAAGTTGGAAGAAGTGAAGCACATCACGGAAATTTTTTGATCCGGGAGGGCTGAACCCTCGACTCAGATGATCAACAAAAATGATCACTTCCCCATCCTTGGGCTCAGGAGGATTTTCTGGACCGGGGGCTCTCCAGTGGATGTCTTCCTTTTTCGCTAAAGCGCCGGTTGCAACACACCCATTCAGTTCTTCTTCTGTAACCCGGGATTGAACCCAGTTATAGGAATAAAAGGATTTGGCCATTTCTACGATAACCTGGAAAAGATTTGTGCCGGTTTAAGGTTCATGGTTAATAAGCAGAAAGTGTTGAAGCATGCATAAATGTTAAACCGGACAGTGACGTTATTAAATTACAAAGACGAGCACTTGGTGGTTTAAGAGGGGACTAATGGTACCTGGCAGGTTATTACTTTCTGAGGTTAAACCACTTGCACGGATATTGAAAGTATAGATCTGAAGTTGGAAAATGGCTAAGTGGTGAAAAACAGGTTTCACAGATTGGTGTTATAATTTTGGATCTGCAGCAGTTCAGATAATGAAGAAAAATTCTAACCTAAAGTAGCGACAGCAGGACAGTTCACGTGCTCAGATGAGATCTCCTATGGAGGGGAGGCATTCAGATATTAAAAATGAGTGCTAAACTGCTATCGCACAAGATTGGTACTATACTTAGATCAAAAACTACATGGTCTATGGAGGAACAAAGGTGAACCGAGATGAACTCTGAAGAACTCAAGCAAACCCTAATGGAGATCCGTGGTGAGGAAAAAAGGGGGGCTTACCAGGACTGTTGGACAGCGGTGGCGCGCGGCGGTGCTCTGGTGCGTTCAGGACGATGCAGCGGCCGGAGTGGAGGCAGCTCGTGAGGTCGACGGCGGCGGAGCTCGGGCGCGTGTGGCGTGGCAAGGAAGAGGATGAAGACGAGGAGGCAAGGGGGGAAAATGAAAAGGACCCCTGTCCCTATTTATAAGGCAGTGGATAGATGGCATGCACGGGAATCAAGGAGGCTGAGATTTGGGCCTCGTGCGATATTAATGCAAGATGACGTCATGGCGGGTTAGCACAATGTTGTGAGCAGACGTCGTGGCGGGTTATAAATTTTCATAAGGACAGATGATGAAGGATTTTTTCTAAGTCAAGTATTGAAGATTGATATGAACAAGTTCACATCAACCTGGGGCCTAATGTTGGGGATATAACTATTGAGTATAAACCGCCCAGGAGGGGCCGGGTTATGCTCATAGTGGTTTACCTGTATTGAAGCCCATGAAGACATAGAAGATGGCGACCTACGAAGGAGACTTAATAAGAAGGCCTAAAGCCCAAAGGCGAGTTAGGGCCCATAGATGTAAACCGCCATAAGTATGACTTGTTGCTCCTATATGTATGCCATGTTGTGTTACTTGAGCTACATGATATGTACTAGCATGCTATACCTTTTGTTGCCATGATAATGTAGTGTAGTATCTTTGTTTCATGCCTCCAACATGCCATCATGTTAACTCTGCTCATGTATATGCCCAGTTTTTCAGTCAATAATCTGTAACAGAACTTTGCATTTTGCATTTATCATAGTAAATAAACCATGATGCTTATGAACCTGATTAGTAAAGATGAATTGAAGTATGTCATCTCTAATTTAAGTGCATATCAAGTTTGTGCTCATATAGTTCCTGTAGCATGTTGTTTTCTTGCTTGCAATATACCTAGTTGCTGTTTTGGGCAGATTGTGTTTCAAACATGTTTCGTGTGTATGTGTTGAACCGTTGCTCCGTTTTGATCATGTCCTATATGAAACTCGCTTGGTTTTGCATGTAGTTTCATCATATCATGTTGCATCCTTGATTTGAGTATGTGTGCTTGATGTTTGAATGCATTTTGCATCAATGCCATGTTTAACTTATTTTGCTCATATCTTCTAGGCCGTGGCTCCGAATTAAATGAACTCTATATGTAACTTGACTAAAAAATCGTGTAGGTCATCATGGTGCATCTTAACTTGCTGTTTAACAACTCTAACATAAGGTTTATTCAGATCAGGACCAAATTTCGAAACTTGCATATGGGGACTTTCCGAAATTGTTATGTGTTGTTTCCGGCCTCATTTAAACTTGCTTTGATGTGGGGTTCTTGTATGCATCATCTCTTGCCATGTGTAGCATCATGTAGCCTTGTCATGCATCATACTTGGTTGAGCATCATGTCATGTTTATGTGTTGTGTATTTACCATGTTGTTTGCTTCTTTTCGGTTGTGCTTCTTCTCGATAGTTCCGGTTTCGTTACGATTGTGAGGATTCGTTCGACTACGTTGATTCATCTCCTTCATGGACTCGATCTTCTTCCGAGCGGGAATTCAGGCAAGATTATCATTATCCTGGATACCACTACTATCTTTGCTTTGCTAGTTGTCTCGATGCTATCGCTATGTCGCGCTACCTGCCACTTGTTTATCAAGCCTCCCAAATTGCCATGATAAGCCTCTAACATTTTCACCATCCCATCAAACCATTGTTTGGCTATGTTACCGCTTTGCTCAGCCCCTCTTATAGCGTTGCTAGTTGCAGGTGCAGTTGCAGATTGTTCCATGTTGGGACATGGATATCATGGGATATCACAATATCTCTTATTTAATTAATGCATCTATACACTTGGTAAAGGGTGGAAGGCTCGGCCTTTTGCTTGGTGTTTTGTTCCACTCTTGCCGCCCTAGTTTCCGTCATACCGGTGTTATGTTCCTTGATTTTACGTTCCTAACGCGGTCGGGGTTTATGGTCCCCCCTTGACAGTTCGCTTTGAATAAAACTCTTCCAGCAAGGCCCAACTTTGATTTTACCATTTGCCTAATAACAACTAAAACTTGCATAGGGACTTACCGGTACCCAAGGATAATTAATCAACAACCCGGGCCAGTGCTCCTCATGAGTGTTGGTCCACCGAGCTAGCAGTCGGCGGTGCTGCCTCGGGCAACTCGATGGTAGTTTGGCTATCGTCCACTTTGCATAGACGGTGTTGTCCTGAGAACAAGATACGCGCGGCTCTTATCGGGGTGACGACACACATGGTGGTCTTGCTGGGTTTGTTTTACCATTGTCGAAATGTCTTGTGCACCGGGATCCCGAGTTTGATCGGGTTGTTCTGAGATGGAGGATTGTCTCCGTGGATTGTGAGAGCTTATCATGGGCTATGTTGGGACACCCCTGCAGGGTTTAAACTTTCGAGAATCGTGCCCGCAGTTATGTGGCAGTTGGGAATTTTTAATATCCGGTTGTAGAGAACTTGACACCAGATCCAAATTAAAATACATCAACCGCGTGCGTAACCGTGACCGTCTCTTTTCGAGTGAGTTCGAGAAGAGAACACGGTGGGGTTATGTTTGACTCGTAAGTAGTTCAGGATCACTTATTGATCATTACTAGTTGCGACCGTTATGCGTAGTTTCTCTTCTTATTCTTGTACTCATAAGTTAGCCACCATACAATGCTTAGTGCTTGCTGCAACCTCACCACTTATCCATTCCATACCCATTAAGCTTTGCTAGTCTTGATACCCATGGTAATGGGATTGCTGAGTCCTCGTGGCTCACAGATTACTACAACAACAGATGCTGGTACAGGTAATGCGATGATCTGACGTGAGAGCGATGCTTGCTTGTTTTGGAGTTCTTCTTCTGCTTCTTCTTCTTCGATCGAGGGATAGGTTCCTGGTCGGTAGCCTGGGCTAGCAGGGTGGATGTCGTTTGAGTTTTCATTTGTGTTTCATCCGTAGTCGGATGTTGCTCTTCTGTATGATGTTTGATATATTTGTGAGGCAAGTGTATGCCTTTGTATGTATCCCCATCTATTATGTAATGGTACGATGTAATGATATCCACCTTGCAAAAGTGTCTTCAATATGCGCTTCTATCCTTGGTGGGACCTTCGAGTTCCTCAAGGATAGGGTCGCATATTGGGCGTGACACCCCTCCTCCTATATATAGAGGGGAGGGGTGCCCCAAGAGCACACACCAAGCCCTTGGCACCCCTCTCTCTCCCGTTACTCCGTAGTTCCTCCGTCCTCGTTCTAGTAGCGCTTGGCAAAGCCCTGCTGAACTAGCTCCACCACCACCATCACCACCACACCGTCGTGCTGGTTGTGATCCCATCTACTTCTCCGCCTTCTCATGCTGGATCAAGGAGGAGGAGACGTCATCGAGCCGCATGTGTGCTGAACTCAAAGGTGCCGTCTGTTCGGCACTAGATCGGTTGGATCGTGATCGGATCGCGAAGAGTACAACTACATCAACCGCATTATATACGCTTCTGCTTTCGGTCTAAGAGGGTATGTAGACACACTCTCCCCTCTCGTTGCTATGCTTCTTCTAGATAGATCTTGGGTGTTCGTAGGAATTTTTTTTGATTTTCATGCTTTGTTCCCCATCAACCTCTTCATCCATAACATAACCTTCAGGTATCTTAGGCAATTCATATCTAGGAGAGCTAGGTCGAATAGGTGTTTCATAATTTCCAGTTTCAATAATTTCCTCAGTTTCTGTAATCTCATCAGTTTCAGCATTCTCAAATTCTTTAGCTCTAGCAAGTTGTTCATCAAGAAATTCACCTAGTGGCACATTCTTATGAAGCAAAGTAATAGCATCATTCATAGCAGAAGTAGCATCATCAATTACTTGCGACATATCAGGATTAATAGCAGGTGGTGGTGTTGCAAGCTTACTCAAAACAGAAGGTGAATCAAGTGCAGAGCTAGATAACAGTTCCTTACCTCCCCTCGTCTTAGAGGGAACGATCTTGGTTCTATCATCCTTAAGATTCTTCATAGTGATCAACAGATATAAATCCCAAGTGACTCAACAAATATAGCTATGCTCCCCGGCAACGGCGCCAGAAAAGGTCTTGATAACCCACAAGTATAGGGGATCGCAACAGTTTTCAAGGGTAGAGTATTCAGCCCAAATTTATTGATTCAACACAAGGGGAGACAAAGAATATTTGCAAGTATTAGCAGTTGAGTTGTCAATTCAACCACACCTAGAGACTAAATATCTGTGCTACTTCTTGAGCTTGTGTTGGTTTTTCCTTGAAGAGGAAAGGGTGATGCAGCAAAGTAGAGATAAGTATTTCCCTCAGTTAGAGAACCAAGGTATCAATCCAGTAGGAGACAACGCACAAATCACCAATACCTGCACAAACAATCAAACACTTGCACCCAACGCGATAAAGGGGGTTGTCAATCCCTTCATGGTCACTTGCAAAAGTGAGACCTGATAGAGATAGATAAAACTAAACAAAAGATAAAGTAAATATTTTTAGGGTTTTTGGTTTATAGATCAGAAAATAAAAAATTGCAAAATAGTAGATCGGAAAGTAATAAGATGGAAAATAGACCCGGGGGCCATAGGTTTCACTAGAGGCTTCTCTCAAGATAGCAAATAATACGGTGGGTGAACAAATTACTGTCGAGCAATTGATAGAAAAGCGCAAAGTTATGACGATATCCAAGGCAATGATTATGAAATATAGGCATCACGTCCGTGTCAAGTAGACCGACTCTTGCCTGCATCTACTACTGTTACTCCACACATCGACCGACTCCTGCCTGCATCTAGAGTATTAAGTTCATGAAGAACAGAGTAACGCTTTAAGTAAGATGACATGATGTAGAGGAATAAACTCAAGCAATATGATGTAAACCCCATATTTTTATCCTCGATGGCAACAATACAATACGTGTCTCGCTGCCCCTACTGTCACTGGGAGAGGACACCGCAAGATTGAACCCAAAGCCAAGCACTTCTCCCATTGCAAGAAAAACCAATCTAGTTGGCCAAACCAAACCGATAGTTCGAAGAGAATTACAAGGATATCAAATCATGCATAAAAGAATTCAGAGAAGATTCAAATAATATTCATAGATAAGCTGATCATAAATTCACAATTCATCAGATCTCGACAAACACACCGCAAAAGAAGATTACAGTGGATAGATCTCCAAGAACATCAAGGAGAACGTTGTATTGAGAATCAAAGAGAGAGAAGAAGCCATCTAGCTACTAGCTATGGACCCGTAGGTCCGAGGTAAACTACTCACGCTTCATCGGAAGGGCAATAGAGTTGATGTAGAAGCCCTCCGTGATCGAATCCCCCTCCGGTAGGATGCCGGAAAAGGCCCAAGATGGGATCTCACGGGAACAGAAGGTTGCGGCGGTGGAAAAGTGTTTTCGTGGATGCTTCTGGTGATTTGGGAATATATGTGAATATATAGGAGGAAGATCTAGGTCAGGGGGTCACCGAGGGGCCCACAAGGCAGGGGGCGCGCCCTACCCCCCTGGGCGCGCCCTCCCCCCTTGTGGCCGCCTCGTGGCTCTTCTGACTTGCACTCCAAGTCTCCTGGGTGTCTTCTGGTCCAAGAAAAATCATCGCGAAGGTTTTATTCCGTTTGGACTCCGTTTGGTATTCCTTTTCTGTGAAGCTCAAAAACAAGGAAAAACAGAAACTGGCACTGGGCTCTAGGTTAATAAGTTAGTCCCAAAAATAATATAAAATAGCATATTAATGCATATAAAACATCCAAAACAGATAATATAATAGCATGGAACAATCAAAAATTATAGATACGTTGGAGACGTATCAATCTGCAGCAGAGTGATCAGTAGCACAGTAGCATGGTAATTTGATAGTAGTAGTGACGATTGCAATGGTAACGGTAACAGCAGTAACAATAGTTTTATAGCAGTTGTAACAGTAGTAATAGTAACTCAGCAAGAACAATATGTGAAAAGCTCATAGGCATATAGGATCGGTGATTTCGTTGGATGACATTCATCATGTAACAGTTATAACCTAGGGCAACACAGAACTAGCTCCAATTCATCAATGTAATGTAGGCATGTATTCCGTATATAGTCATACGTGCTTATGGAAAAGAACTTGCATGACATCTTTTGTCCTACCCTCCCGTGGTAGCGGGGTCCATAAGGAAACTAAGGGATATTAAGGCCTTCTTTTAATAGAGAACCGGAACAAAGCATTAACACATAGTGAATACATGAACTCCACAAATTACGGTAATCACTCGAAAGAATCCCAATTATTGTCACCTTGGGGTATGCGGATCATAACACATAATAGGTGCATATAATTTGCATGGTAGAATCAAGAACACAAATATATTTGTGAAAACATAAACGGTTCATATCTGAAAGCATGGCACTCGGACCCTAGTGACAAGTATTAAGCATAGCAAAGTCATAGCAATATCAATCTCAGAACATAGTGGATACTAGGGATCAAGCCCTAACAAAACTAACTCGACTACATGATAAATCTCATCCAACCCATCACCGTCCAGCAAGCCTACGAAGAAATTACTCACTCCCGACGGTGAGCATCATGAAATTGGTGATGGAGGATGGTTGATGATGACGAAGATGAAAGATCCCCCTCTCCGGAGCCTCGAATGGACTCCAGATCTGGCCTCCCGTTGAAGAACAGGAGGTGGTGGCGGCTTCGTATCGTGAAACACGATGAGACTTCCTCCCATATTTTTTAATTGAGAAATAGGAATTTATAGTGCTGAGATTTGGGTCAACGGAGCCACGTGGGCCCCACAAGCCAAGCCACCAGGGCACGCCTGGGGGGATGGGTGTGCCCTGGTGCCTTGTGGGCATAGGGTGGCTCCCCTCCAATGGATCTTGGCTCCACTATTTTTTATTTATTTCATAAAAATTCTCTAAAAAGTTTCGTCCAAATCTGAGAACTTTTATTTCTCCACATAAACAACACCATGGTAGTTCTGTTGAAAACAATGTCAGCCCGAGTTAGTTTCATTCAAATCATGCAAATTAGAGTCCAAAACAAGAGCAATAGTTTTTGAAAAAGTAGATACAGCGGAGACGTATCACTGACCGCATCATGGATGTTGCTTAGGTTGTGGATGAACGGAAGAAGCTTCTAGTTCGGGCAGCATCGCTGATAGCTGTGGTTCAGGCCTAGATCTTGTTGGTCCATAAGAGAGTTGTTCGTCGCAATGTGAAACCTCTCATCCGGTATGGTCTGATGTTAATCAGGGATCAGGAGAGGATAGCGAATCTGAACTACAACTGCAATGACACAGAGGCTCTATGGATGCTTCGAATGAGAAGAGCACCTTTCGCCAGGCTTGTGCGGACGTTCAGGAGCAGGGGGCTGCTAGAAGATAGCATCCACACCACTGTGGAAGAGCAAGTGGCCATGTTCCTCCATGTTGTTGGTCATAACCAGAGGTTCAGGCTTGTACACAACACCTTCAGGAGATCAATGGAGACCATCGCCAGGTACTTCAAGCAAGTGTTATATGCTGTTGGGGAGCTCAGAGGAGAGATTATCAGGTCACCAACAGGCCGGACTCCTACCAAGATTCGCACTAGCCCAAGATGGTATCCATACTTCAAGGTGAGCACTAACAGTATGTAGTGTAACACCCCCAGCATCACACTACAGTGATCACCTCTTAATCATGCCATGTCAGCAAGTTTAACAGTGCCTAGTCATCATTTGCATCATGTTGCATTTCAAACTCCCAATTCAAACTTTAATTAAATTCAAAGTGGAAAATAAAAGTTGTCCAAACCAGAAACTAAAATATCCATTAAATAGAAAATAACTCAGAAACAATTATAAAAATATAATCAACATTAACTGAGTTAGTTAAGTGACACTAGCATCAAGAAACAGTAGCCAAACAGCACCTTTTTAATACATTTTAATTAAACCCATTTAAAATGAAATGATATTTTGCCCAAACCAATTTCTGGTGGCTGAGAATATTGCATGGCAATTTTTGGACCAAGTCACCTAATTTACAAAAGTTACTTAGAGGCCACACATTTGCAAAACAGAAGTAGTAACTGAAAACAGAAAAGAAATAATGAAAAAGGGAAAAAGGCCTATGTACTACTGTACCTACGGGCCTAAGTCAAACAGGGAGGCCCAGCCCGCCACCGCGCTCATCCCCTTCCTCCCCGCGCTGTCGGGCGTGCCCGTCGACACGTCACCGGCGCCGCACGCGTCGCCTATCCGCGCTTCTCACCGGTGGATAAGGACGCCCTCGACCTCGCCTCGAACCCTAGCCACCAGAGATCCCCTCCCTCGCTCACTCTCTTCCTCCCCACGACAAGCCCCGCCGCCGACGCTGTGGCCGAGCTCAGTGACATGGCCACAGGCCTCCCCGGAGCCTGAGACCGAGCTCGATCAATCCGCCTGCCCCCTCTCCTTCCTCTCTGACCACCGGCGCGAGCTCTACGCCACCACAGCGCAGGGATCGAGTCCATCTCCGTCCTCGGTCACCGGAGCTTCGCCGACGAATGCCGCCAAACTACAGCTCCTCAGCTTTCGCCGGGCCTACGTGTGCCTCCACGATGAGCGCGCGCACCTTTCCCCCCTCTCTCCCGAGCTATTCCGCCACCGTAGCCGCCGCCACCATCGCCGCCCGAAAGAATCGCCGCCGTGGAGCTCGCCGCCGTTGAGATAGCCCATGGCATGGCCACCTGAGTGCGGGAACGCGCTCAATGCCTCCCAGTGGTTCGAACGCGCCTAGTCTAGCCTCCCCTCGTTCCCGTTTTACTCGATCCCGAGCTCACCCGAGACGGCCGCTGCCCCACCTCGTCGCCGGTGTCGTCTCCGATCATCTCAGCCGCCCCAACCGACGCCATCCGATGCGGCTCGTTCTCCGCGTTCGAACGAGCCCTTCCCTGTGCCAAATGGTGGCCGGGAGGTGATTTCCGCGCCGCTCCGTCGTGCCTGTGGTCACCGGAACCTCGTCGTCGGTGCGCCACCGCGGAGACGCCGACCGGGCCCACTCACTAGGCTGTTTAGCCGCTAACCAGCCCCTAATCACCCACTGACATGTGGGGCCGATGTACTGTAGCATTTAGGTTAGAGCTAACTGACCCACTGGCTAACAGAGTCACTGACAGGCCGGCCCCACACCCACTAATTATCTAATTAGATTAGTTTAAATTATGTTAATTGCTAAAAGCCACTGACTACTAGGCCCCACTGGACCCACTGCCCAGTCAACGCTGACCCAGTCAACTGCTGACTATGCAGTTGACTAGGCCCACTGTCAGCCTCTCTGGTGCACACTGGGTGCAGTGCACAGGGTGCACCCAGCGTTTCCGGTTAATGTTTAAATTTGAACTAATAAATCCAGAAAATCATTTAAACTTTGAAAATTCGTAGAAAATAAACCGTAGCTCAGATCGAAAAACTTTATACATGAAAGTTGCTCAGAACGACGAGACGAATCTGATCGTGTCGTTTGTTTCCATGTCGGAACTCCCTACGTAGGAGAACCCGCAACTTTTCGTCCGTATCCGGTATATGAATAGTGCATAATCACCGGATAATAAATCCCGCGTTAATCCTAAAATAACTAAAATGACTTAGGTGCATCTTTAGTCAACCCTGCACTGCATCCTAGGCATGGCATGCCCTGTATTGCATTGTTTGCTGTGTATTTATATGTTTCTTCCCCCTCTTCTCTCTCGGTAGACCCCGACGTCGACGTAGCTCCCGAGACTGACGCAGCTCCGGAGGTCGACTACGCTCCTGACGATCAGACCCTTGCCGCCGAGCTTCCAGGCAAGCACCCCCCTTTTTGAGCATTCCGATATCGCCTACTCTTCTCTCTCTTATGCTTGCATTAGAAGTTGCTGCTGCTACTGTTATCCTATATCTGCTGCATAGCCTGTTTAATTGTAACCTGCTGTTGATACCTACCTGTTATCCTGAACTGTTTAGTATAGGCTGGGTAGATACCTATCAGAGACCCCAATTTATCCCTGCAGGGAAGAAACAATCTATCGATAGCCTGTCCTACGATAACAGACACTCAGAGTTGTATCCCGATCGGTACAACTAGAACTGGTGACTTGAGATGATACAGGATAGTATGGCTCTGGGATTGCTTTCTCGCAGGGAGTCGAGGAAGGATCTCTGGGCGAGGTTGATAACACTACTACTACTTTACTTATGCTAATCTGCACTCTTCTAATGCTGCAAGACCGATGAAGTTGCTGAAGATGCTAGTCTTCGATAGGACTAGGCTTTCCCTCTATTCTGGCATTTCTGTAGCCCAGTCCACATATACAGCCCTCCTTTGAAAATGTTGCATGTGTAGTGTAGATCCTTGCTTGCTGAGTACTTCAGATGAGTACTCACGTTTGCTTTGCTTTCTTTTTCTCCCCTTATCCATTTGTCGAAACCAGATGACGGAGCCCCTGAGCCAGCTGCCCCCGCCGACGGCTACTACTACTACTACCTTCCTGGCGAGTACTACTACGAGGAGCCGACCGACGACCAGGAGTAGGTTCGGAGGGTCCTAGGCAGGAGGCCTACGCCTTTCGATCGTAGTGTTTTATTTTACCCCGCCTTTCTAAAGGCCTATCTGTAACTCTGTTATATCTGTACCCAGATATCTGATGCTTCCGCTGACATGTGTATGCCATCGAGCTATGTATTCGAGCCCTCGAGGCCCTGACTTGTAATATAAAGCTTGTATGACTTTATTTATGTTTTAGAGTTGTGTTGTGATATCTTCAAGTGTGTCCTTAGGCTTGATCGTGTGCATTTGCGTGTATGATTAGTGCATGATTAAGCCGGGGTCGTCACAGGTTGGTATCAGAGCCGACTGCCTCTAGGAATCCCCCTTTCCAACTCCTTGGCCGAAGTTGAGTCTAGCAACCAAAAACTGTTTTACTAACTTGGTTGTGTGGCTTACGGGCCCATGTTGCCAACTGGGTGGTATTAGGATCTTTTATTCCTCGTCTTTACTCTGGGACTCTGATCTCTCTTCTATTCAGGTTAAAGATTTTGCTAACTCTAACACTAGGTTCTCGTAACCGCTTCCTCCCAGAGAGCCTCTTCACCACAGATGATCATCTGCTACATCAAAAGACTCTGAAGATACTTCTCGATGTTTCCCGAGACCCTGTGCCCACTGCTTTGCAGTTCCCTACCACCGATAAACCCCCGGTATAACTACACATCCTTGCCATTTGTACCTTCTTTACCAGTTGCTCCGTTGTTCCGAGAATCCTTTGAGCCTACTGTCGTGCAGCTTCTTTCGCACTGCGGATAATTCCTCACACTTATCGGGGATTCGTTCATCCCCAGTTGTTCATATGTCTCACAAAAATTCTTTGAAATGCAATATGATCTCCCGAAGATCCTCTGCAGCCTAGTGCTCCCGAAAGCCTTGTATGCCTGCATTATGGATAAATCCATATGTATCGCAATATTCATTAGCATTCCTTGTCATTGTCATTCCGAGTCTATTGATCCAATATGAATAAGAATAATCCCTATCATCCGTCGATTCTTAGAATTCATCTTTCTGGCTCAGGCATCATTCTGGATATGAGCTGGTTCTCGATAAATCAATCATTGATTGGTTGGCCATCTAATTCTATTCTACATACTCATATTTTTATCAGAGCCTCTGCCTCTGAGCCCCCGATTTTCGAATCGTAAACCCTTCGTATTCAAGCTTCGGCTTATTCAGATGTTTCCATAAATCGATTCCTTTGCATCCCTTCTTCTTCTAGTTGAGTACCGATACTCACATCAGATCCTTCGCGGACCACCTGATCTTTTGGTGGTTTACTATCCCTCAGCTCCTTCGTATTTTAACTCATTGATGACTTTCCCCTGATACATAATGCCTCTGGCGAATTGTATCATCTACTCCGAATCGCCAGCCCTTTGCTTTCGAGCGTGTACCGTCGCTCCTGTTATTGTGTTGTATAGGTTCGCAAAAATGTCCCGAAGGGTTGAACCTATGCTTTCCCTAATTCGTGTGAACCCGAAAGTTATGCGAGTCATACTCTTCTGGTGCTTCACCAGATAAATTTTCAGCACTACAATTTCTTCGAAAACGAGAAGTGAATGAAAGGTTATGCATTGAAGAAGTGGGAGTCGACCTTGAACCTTTGTGTTCATGCCCATGGACCCGATGTAGAACTTATCATGGAAGTTGCTCGTAAAAATAATAAACCCTTGTTATAATCCATCTGGTATTTTGCTTTGATTCTTTGCAATCATGGTCCCGACCATGATAGTTCTTGTTCAATCCCATTTCGCGGACAAGCTAAAGCTCTTGTCTTCTACGAATCGATATGCCTGCCCAACCTCTATCCTGAACTACCCTCGAGTGTTACCCCTTGATATCTCAGAAATATCACAGGAACTACATAACTTCTTATGAGTTCTTCATCGAACTACTATTGATCACCAATTCCAATATCCCCGGGTTCTGAGTGGTTGGTCACTCGAGAACACCGGTAAGTGAATCGATTCCGCACTCCGATTCATTAACTCCAAGTAATTTTCGTTGCTTACGAGTTTAATAATCCCTCAAGCCATCCCTAGCCTGATCGGCCATATCATTCTCGTGCCAACTTTTAACTGTGCTATCTGGTCCTTCTCCCCAGAGCACAACTTCCGACGATGAGCTAAGCTTACGTCGATCTTCTTCATCTTATCATTTCACCTCGAACAACAAGCTTGATTTAGGGTTTGTGTCATACCCGTGGTTCCAATAACCTTTCGCTTCACCATTCCTTTTGCTTGATGTCGTCGCTGACCGATTACATCTTCTTGAAACCCCTCGACAATTGCGTCGTAATCATCACCAATATTCTAAGCTCTTTCAGGATATCAATCGAATTCATGATAAGTATCATTCTTGCCCCTCGATGATCTGTGTTATCATCGACCACATCCTTGACTTCCTCCAACACCCACCTGATGATGTTTTGCTCATACATTGAGTTCCATGTTATTCTTGAAATTGTTCATTTGTATCTCTTGTTATCTTTCGATCCAACCCTCACTTGAAACACCATATCAATGCTATCTCGAAGCATGATAGTGGTATTCCGAATATCAACAAGAACATTGGAGGCACATTGCTAAATGTTTCTTGATCAATTATCCAAACACCGTTGTATGGGTAATATCATGATTCTTCCCTCGCCCCATTATCTAAATGCTTTTGAACTTGTTGTCCTATCATGTATATCGTGCTCCGCTTTTCCTTGGGAAAGGATATACTCCTAGTTCTTGTGTGTAAACACATCTTCCTTCCTATTGGATAATTTGAATACCCAATTAATCATTTTTCCTTTCCATTGTTTTGTTAATCTTTCTTTTGATCTATATGATATAAGCAGAAATAAATCCTTGCTTATAAAAACGCCTCGAGGTACAATTCGGTTAGTACAACCCAGTTACTAATGTTGATGACATTTCGGTAACCACCGATGGATGAGAACTTTGCCTATTGGTCCGCCTCGTTCAACGAGCAGGAAAATGGTTCTCTTCGTCCCTCGCCCTTGGTACCGATGTTGTTACCGACATAACTGACAGACTATCCTCTGACATACCTTGTTGTCGTGACCGGTAAGATGACACCGTTCTCCCTACTTTTGATCGACCCCCTCACAGCTCCACAGGATCGGAACCTGACCCTCCTGAACAACCTTGATTCCCAAATATACTTGCATTTGGCTTCGTATCATGTCACGAGCCACCTTCCGAGAGTTGATCTATTCCCGATGCTCTGAACCCCCTTCTCACACTCCGTTCAGGTATCGATCGTTTGTCTATTCACTTGAAACTTCCTATTGAACCTCCATACTTTGCTCTCGATGTTTCTTAAGTTTCAACTCGAGAGATACTTCTATCGCTTTCCCTGAATTGTCCACCAGATAATCGAACCGACAGGGGTCAGTTTTCCCACAGTTACCTTTTTTCTTCCCCGCTTAAATCTCGGGACGAGATTTCTTGTAGTGGAGGAGATTTGTAACACCCCCAGCATCACACTACAGTGATCACCTCTTAATCATGCCATGTCAGCAAGTTTAAC
Organism: Thinopyrum elongatum; assembly: GCA_011799875.1. NCBI lineage: Eukaryota > Viridiplantae > Streptophyta > Magnoliopsida > Poales > Poaceae > Thinopyrum > Thinopyrum elongatum. Next base: position 385,674,208 of record CM022300.1, read on the forward strand.
AGTGCCTAGTCATCATTTGCATCATGTTGCATTTCAAACTCCCAATTCAAACTTCAATTAAATTCAAAGTGGAAAATAAAAGTTGTTCAAACCAGAAACTAAAATGTCCATTAAATAGAAAATAACTCAAAAACAATTATAAAAATATAATCAACATTAACTGAGTTAGTTAAGTGACTCTAGCATCAAGAAACAGTAGCCAAACTGCACCTTTTTAATACATTTTAATCAATCCCATTTAAAATGAAATGATATTTTGCCCAAACCAATTTCTGGTGGCTGAGAATATTGCATGGCAATTTTTGGACCAAGTCACCTAATTTACAAAAGTTATTTAGAGGCCACACATTTGCAAAATAGAAGTAGTAACTGAAAACAGAAAAGAAATAACAAAAAAGGGAAAAAGTGAAGGAAATATGCCCTAGAGGCAATAATAAAGTTGTTATTTATATTTCCTTATATCATGATAAATGTTTATTATTCATGCTAGAATTGTATTAACTGGAAACTTGATACATGTGTGAATACATAGACAAAACAAAGTGTCCCTAGTATGCCTCTACTTGACTAGCTCGTTAATCAAAGATGGTTAAGTTTCCTAACCATAGACATGTGTTGTCATTTGATGAACGGGATCACATCATTAGGAGAATGATGTGACGGACAAGACCCATCCGTTAGCATAGCAATATGATCGTTAAGTTTATTGTTGTTGCTTTCTTCATGACTTATACATATTCCTCTGACTATGAGATTATGCAACTCCCGAATACCGAAGGAACACTTAGTGTGCTATCAAACGTCACAACGTAACTGGGTGATTATAAAGATGCTCTACAGGTGTCTCCGATGGTGTTTGTTGAGTTGGCATAGATCGAGATTAGGATTTGTCACTCCGATTGTCGGAGAGATATCTCTGGGCCCTCTCGGTAATGCACATCATATGAAGCCTTGCAAGTAATGTGACTAATGAGTTAGTTATGAGATGATGCATTACGGAACGAGTAAAGAGACTTGCCAGTAACGAGATTGAACTAAGTATGATGATACCGACGATCGAATCTCGGGCAAGTAACATACCGATGACAAAGGGAACAACGTATGTTGTTATGCGGTTTGACCGATAAAGATCTTCGTAGAATATGTAGGAGCCAATATGAGCATCCAGGTTCCGCTATTGGTTATTGAACGGAGATGTGTCTCGGTCATGTCTACATAGTTCTCGAACCCGTAGGGTCCGCACGCTTAACGTTCGATGACGATTTGTATTATGAGTTATGTGATTTGATGACCGAAGTTTGTTCGGAGTCCCGGATGAGATCAGGGACATGACGAGGAGTCTCGAAATGGTCGAGAGGTAAAGATCGATATATTGGAAGGCTATATTCGGACATCGGAAAGGTTCCGAGTAATTCGGGTATTTTTCGGAGTACCGGAGAGTTATGGGAATTCGTCGGGGGAAGTAGTGGGCCTTAATGGGCCATACGGGGAAGGAGAGAAGGGCCTCAAGGGGTGGCCACGCCCCCCCCCCCCCCCCCCCCATGGGCTGGTCCGAATTGGACTAGGAGGGCGGCGCGCCCCCCCTTCCTTCTCCCCTCTTCCTCCTTCCCTCCTTCTCCTACTAGGAATAGGAAGAGGAGGGAATCCTACTTGGACTGGGGAGTCCTAGTAGGATTCCCCACACCTGGCGCGCCCCCCTTGGGCCGGCCACCTCTTCCCTCCCCTCCTTTATATACGTGGCCAGGGGGCACCCCAATAGCACATCAAAGTTTCTCTTAGCCGTGTGCGGTGCCCCCCTCCACAGTTACACACCTCGGTCATATCATCGTAGTGCTTAGGCGAAGCCCTGCGCCGGTAACTTCATCATCACCGTCGCCACGCCGTCGTGCTGACGGAACTCTCCCTCGGCCTCAACTGGATCAAGAGTACGAGGGACGTCATCGAGCTGAACGTGTGCTGAACACGGAGGTGCCGTACGTTCGGTGCTAGGATCGGTCGGATCGTGAAGACGTACGACTACATCAACCGCGTTGATAAACGCTTCCGCTTTCGGTCTACGAGGGTACGTGGACACACTCTCCCCGCACGTTGCTATGCTTCTCCTAGATAGATCTTGCGTGATCGTAGGAAATTTTTTGAAATACTTCGTTACCCAACAAAAAGGCCTACGTACTACTGTACCTACGGGCCTAAGTCAAACAGGGAGGCCCAGCCCACCACCGCGCTCATCCCCTTCCTCCCCGCGCTGTCGGGCGCGCCCGTCGACACGTCGCCGGCGCCACACGCGTCGCCCATCCGCGCTTCTCACCGGTGGATAAGGACGCCCTCGACCTCGCCTCGAACCCTAGCCACCAGAGATCCCCTCCCTCGCTCGCTCTCTTCCTCCCCGCGACAAGCCCCGCCGCCGACGCCGTGGCCGAGCTCAGTGCCGTGGCCACAGGCCTCCCCGGAGCCTAAGACCGAGCTCGATCGATCCGCCTGCCCCCTCTCCTTCCTCTCCGACCACCGGCGCGAGCTCTACGCCACCACAGCGCGGGGATCGAGTCCATCTCCGTCCTCGGTCACCGGAGCTTCGCCGCCGAATGCCGCCGAACTGCAGCTCCTAAGCTTTCGCCGGGCCTACGTGTGCCTCCATGGTGAGCGCGCGCACCTTTCCCCTCTCTCTCCCGAGCTATTCCGCCACCGTAGCCGCCGCCACCATCGCCGCCCGAAAGAATCGCCGTCGTGGAGCTCGCCGCCGTTGAGATAGCCCATGGCATGGCCACCTGAGTGCGGGAACGCGCTCAGTGCCTCCCAGCGGTTCGAACGCGCCTAGTCTAGCCTCCCCTCGTTCCCGTTTTACTCGATCCCGAGCTCACCCGAGACGGCCGCCGCCCCACCTCGTCGCCGGCGTCGTCTCCGATCATCTCAGCCGCCCCAACCGACGCCATCTAATGCGGCTCATTCTCCGCGTTCGAACGAGCCCTTCCCTGTGCCAAATGGTGGCCGGGAGGTGATTTCCGCGCCGCTCCACTGCGCCTGTGGTCGCCGGAACCTCGCCGCCGGCGCGCCACCGCGGAGACGCTGACCGGGCCCACTCGCCAGGCTGTTTAGCCGCTAACCAGCCCCTATTCACCCACTGACATGTGGGGCCGATGTACTGTAGCATTTAGGTTAGAGCTAACTGACCCACTGGCTAATAGAGTCACTGACAGGCCGGCCCCACACCCACTAATTATCTAATTAGATTAGTTTAAATTCTGTTAATTGCTAACAGCCACTGACTACTGGGCCCCACTGGACCCACTGCCCAGTCAACGCTGACCCAGTCAACTGCTGACTGTGCAGTCGACTGGGCCCACTGTCAGCCTCTCTGGTGCACACTGGGTGCAATGCACCCAGCGTTTCCGGTTACTGTTTAAATTCGAATTAATAAATCCAGAAAATCATTTAACTTTGAAAATTCGTAGAAAATAAACCGTAGCTCAGATCGAAAAACTTTATACATGAAAGTTGCTCAGAACGACGAGACGAATTTGATCGTGTCGTCTGTTTCCATGTCGGAACTCCCTACGTAGGAGAACCCGCAACTTTCTGTCCGTATCCGGTATATGAATAGTGCATAATCACCGGATAATAAATCCCGCATTAATCCTAAAATAACTAAAATGACTTAGGTGCATCTTTAGTCAACCCTGCACTGCATCCTAGGCATGGCATGCCCTGTGTTGCATTGTTTGTTGTGTATTTATATGTTTCTTCCCCCTCTTCTCTCTCGGTAGACCCCGACGTCGACGTAGCTCCCGAGACTGACGCAGCTCTGGAGGTCGACTACGCTCCTGACGATCAGACCCTTGCCGCCGAGCTTCCAGGCAAGCACCTCCCTTTTTGAGCATTCCGATATCGCCTACTCTTCTCTCTCTTATGCTTACATTAGAAGTTGCTGCTGCTACTGTTATCCTATATCTGCTGCATAGCCTGTTTAATTGTAACCTATTGTTGATACCTACCTGTTATCCTAAACTATTTAGTATAGGCTGGGTAGAGACCTATCAGAGACCCCAATTTATCCCGACTGCCCCGCTGGATTCTCAGAAGACCCGATCAACGAGATCGAAGATCAGGCCCTGACATTGCACGTCACTTCCCCCTTAACTGCTCGACACTACTGGGTTAACATCGATTGCCGAGGGTGATACCTCGTCAGCACTTCTGATGTTAACCTTGTAGGTTAGTTATTCGGTCGTGGTCAGCGAGGGTGATTCCTCCTACACCACCCCCGATAACGACATCGTTGTGCAACTGCTCAAGTGTGGACCTCGAGGGTGATGCCTCTTTAGTTCACCTTGATGTTTACGTCAGGTGGGAATCCAACGAGGGTGATGCCTCAGATTCCTTCTTGATATGGTAGCCACACGGATGCCTTTACATTACTATTGATACTGCTTATTCTGGATAAAGACGGGTCGGCCCTGAGGGGTACCCGCGCGAGCTTAATTGCGAGTGATGTAGAATCGGGTGGACCTGGATGGTGCCCGAGAGTTGAACACGAGGTGTGGCCGGGCATTCCTAGCCCTTGTCGCAAGTCCTCGAGACGGGGCGACGGGGTCACATCTTTCGTGAGTCTCTGCTCGTTACCGCACTACCAACACACCAACGGTTTGGATATTTGATCCGAGGGGCCTCTAGCCTGATAGCACTAACCATCACGTGGGCATAGTATGGGCGTTCTGCGTCGTATACTTCAGCCGGAGCTTAATTGACATCAGCAAGGAGCGGCACACGCTGGGTTGGACTGGGAACGCAACCGCACTTGTATTAAGGGGTTGCTAGGTCTGCTCACCGGCGGTGCACGTAACGCGCAGGAGTCCCCGGGGCGAAGGCCCAAGACCCCTGGGCGCATAGGTTAGTCCGGCGTGCTGACCTCTCTGTTAAGTATTCGGTCGGGTTGCGGCGTGTCGTTTGGCCGAGGCCGGGCATGACCCAGTAAAGTGTGTCCGGCCGGAGTTAAGCGAGCGTGGTGGGTAAGTTGGTGCACCCCTGCAGGGAAGAAACAATCTATCGATAGCCTGTCCTACGGTAACAGACACTCAGAGTTGTATCCCGATCGGTACAACTAGAACTGGTGACTTGAGATGATACTGGATAATATGGCTCTGGGATTGCTTTCTCGCAGGGAGTCGAGGAAGGATCTCTGGGCGAGGTTGATAACACTACTACTACTTTACTTATGCTAATCTGCACTCTTCTAATGCTGCAAGACCGATGAAGTTGCTGAAGATGCTAGTCTTCGATAGGACTAGGCTTTCCCTCTATTCTGGCATTTCTGCAGCCCAGTCCACATATACAGCCCTCCTTTGAAAATGTTGCATATGTAGTGTAGATCCTTGCTTGTTGAGTACTTCGGATGAGTACTCACGTTTGCTTTGCTTTCTTTTTCTCCCCTTATCCATTTGTCGAAACCAGATGACGGAGCCCCTGAGCCAGCTGCCCCCGCCGATGGCTACTACTACTACCCTCCTGGCGAGTACTACTACGAGGAGCCGACCGACGACCAGGAGTAGATTCGGAGGGTCCTAGGCAGGAGGCCTATGCCTTTCGATCGTAGTGTTTTATTTTGCCCCGCCTTTCTAAAGGCCTATCTGTAACTCTGTTATATCTGTACCCAGATATCTGATGCTTCCACTGACACGTGTATGCCATCGAGCTATGTATTCGAGCCCTCGAGGCCCTGACTTGTAATATAAAGCTTGTATGACTTTATTTATGTTTTAGAGTTGTGTTGTGATATCTTCAAGTGAGTCCTTAGGCTTGATCGTGTGTATTTGCGTGTATGATTAGTGCACGATTAAGCCGGGGTCGTCACATGTAGTTCATGCCTTGATATGTTGTTATTGTTCTTCTGTAGCCATACTTCAAGGTGAGCACTACCAGCATATTGTAATGCCATTCCAGGATTGCATTGGAGCAATAGATGGCACTCATGTCAATGCCAAAGTGTCGAGGTCATAAGCTGCAGCATATAGAGGGAGGAAGCACTACACAAGCCAGAATGTGCTAACTGCTATTGACTTCGATCTGAAGTTCACATATGTGCTAGCTGGCTGGGAAGGATTAGCACATGATGCTAACATTCTTAGTGATAGCATGAGTCGTCATGATGGCATCAACATCCCCGATGGCAAATTCTACCTAGGAGATGCTGGCTATGCATGTCGGCCAGGTGTTCTTCCACCCTTCAGGAAAACCAGGTACCATCTGAACGAATTCTCTGGTAGGAACTATCGTAGGACTCCACAGGAGCTATTCAATCTCAGAAACTCCAGCCTTAGAGTAACGGTTGAGAGGGCATTTGGAGCTCTGAAGAACAGGTTCAAGATCATGGATCAGAAGCCATTCCACCCTTACCTTACCCAGGTTAAGCTTGTTCTTGCATGTTGCATTCTGCATAACTGGATCCTGCAATGGGGTGTTGATGAACTTGTGCCTGAGGAGGAAGATGTGACTCCTGATGAGGTGATCAGCTCCGGCCATGGTGTGGAGGCGCTCGACAACGAAGCGTGGAAGAACAAAAGGTTGGAGTGGGCTCAGCCAATGTGGGATAACAGAGGTCAGACAAGGATCTGAAGCAGAAGAACAAGAGGAAGAAGAAGAAAGAGGCAGCAGCAGAAGCGAAGAAGAGGAAGCAGCAGAGGAAGAGGATGAACTTCCACCTGTTAGCATCATTGAACTTTCCCTATCAACCATGTTGGCTCTTAATAATATGTACTGTCATTTGCTAGTAGGTAGGATAAACTGCCATTTGTTTCCTAGATAGGACAAGACAATGTTCAGTGTGTGTGGGATAAGGCCACCACTAGTGAGAAATGGTGATCACATCTTTAACCGTTTGCAACCAAACAACACGTTGTTTGTCTAACAACAGTGACGCGGGCAACCAAAGAGTGTGCTGACTAGTTGCTCCCCTCATGCATAGAGCCTAATGCAGGCAACCAAACTACATGCAGATGTTAGTTTTTAGTCTGCATTTACCCAATCAGTCTCAACTGAGACAAGTATGCAAACAAATATGTGAACCAAACGCGTCCATGCTCCGTCGGAAGGACGTCTGCGTACGTAAAGCCTAGGGCTAGGGCTAGGAGGTGATAGGGTTTTTCCTTTTTTTTTTGGCGGGTGAGGGGTTATTAACTTAAAAAATGGACATTGTCCTGATCGCCAAGTGGGCCTTGAAAATCTCCCAAAACAATTTGAGCTCAGGAGCAGAAAAACACTTTCATCTTACCACACTGTTTCCTTAATGTAGTTTCAGAATTTACTACATGAGTTCTATTTTAATCACGATCATGTTTTAGTTTCATGACGGGCACCCCTCCTAAAGAGCCATCCTTTCTTTAAAAAAAAACATGAATGTGGTAGAGGGAAAGAATTACTATACCTAGAGGACATTTGTCAAATACAGTACATGGAAACTGGTGTTTTTGAAATGCTTAAGGACCTTAATACAGGTTGCAGGTAACCACTAGGCAATGACACTTAAAGTGCGGGGTCCTATAAGTACATGAATCAAAAAGTACAAAACAAACCAGTATTTGATCTTTCAAAACATCGATTAATAGAAAACATAAACAGTATTTTGCTGTGTTGAAGAACTGCGTTAAAAACGCATTCACATTCACAGGAACAAATTTATTCTGCTTGGCACAAGCAGCATATTTAGGCAAAGGACACATGAAACTAGTCTCAACTACACACTGCAACAGGTGACATGATGCATCTTGAAGAGTTCAAGTTTTTATGACTTCACTTGCGGGGGAGTCACCCTGCAGAGCTGGATCTGATTTGATGGCATCTAATGTCTTAAAGAACTCTTCAGGCAGTGCAACGGGCCGGTGCTGCGGAACATGCTTGGGAATGGGTGTGTAATCTTCAATCACCTCGCATTCGTAGTCATCAGGAACACCCCAGGGATCCCACTCTGCCATGCATTGCAACATATAGTAAGTAAAACAGAACTGATACTGAAAACTTTTGTATCAATTAATAACAAATGGAGGTTCTCATACTGGAGATAATAGCCTAAAAAAAGCATTGCAGGCATAGGCACGGTGTGTTAATACAAAAGAAATGGAAGATGGGTACATCCATTAATTGTATCAAGTGTAACGGCAAGAGTAACTTCACAAACCAGTGATCAAACACAAAATGCTTCAGTTTTCGCATTCAACAAATCACCCTGTAACCAACAGGTTGCTTTTCAATTTAATAAAACTGAAAAAAAATTGTTCTCATAAGGTGTTATGCATGAAGCATATATGGTGAGACTGACAGATTAAAGATTTGTAACTATGATGGTTGCCTTGAGCATCAAATAGCCTAAATAGAATACCATTAGACAATCACTCTTGTGAGTGCATGCTACAACTCATTGATATCTGCCATCTAGTTTGCTCAAAACATATTTACTCCATAATGTGAGCTGACCACTCCCATCTATAAAACGAACTATAGTACTAAACAAAGAATAATGTTTAGAGAAGATTCGAATTCCCAATTTCTGAAAGAAAATCTGCTGCCATAAAGAGCTTAATACATGTATTGTAATCAGCCGAGCTAACTTGCTAATGATATCAATGAGATTACTTCAAGCAAGCGCCCATGATATTTGTATCAAATTGGAGCTAGTAACCAATCCCAACATGATATTTGTATTGAAAAAACTTATATAAACAAAAAATCTCAAATATCCTTCATCGTGAGACATATAACCATCACTATAAATAAGACACTTTCAGGTATTCACCGAGATATTGTAGAAATTGGTCATATTGATCTGTCGTCTTGTTCTCGTGTCTAATAGAAATATGGCAGTACAATTATTCCCCGATTAGGAGCATAATAACTTGGTTATGTAGATATGAATACTTTAAGTTGAGGTGCTTCCAGATCATTAGATGTCTTATTTTCGCTGGTAATATCATCAAATTTCTCATTCCCTGTACCATCATTTCAACAAGGGGAGCTAAGGGGCGAAGAGCAGGCCACAAAATGTTTAACATCGACCCAGCAACATAGCCAAATTTGCAGCTCGTTTAAATTTTAGTATGCATAGAAAAAAAAACATAGTTGATTGTTTCTTCCAAGATTATCTCAGTTTTAAATGGGATAGAGATGCATTTAATCTGAATTTGACGAAACAAAAAACATTACATAGCTGATACGTCCAACATCGGCTTAAAAGATGTCTAAGGGGATTGGCTAAAGCTACACCCTTGTTCTGCCATGGTCTAGCAACGTTTCGGAAAATGTGCACTGTTCCTAATGGGAGGACAATGTTACCGGAAATGGACATTTCTGATGTAGAACCCGTTGAGCTCCTAAACTGGATTCTGGGTCAACAATGTTATGGGCATAGCAATCCACCGTGAGACCAAAACTATGGAAAACTATAGGGTGTGTTTGGTTTGTGTCCAAGTTTGGCCTGCCAAAATTTTGGCTAGCCAAAATTAGAGGTTTTGCTTGCCCATGAGTTGGCCAACATTGGCTAGACAATGAACTAGGATTACCAAAGAAGCATTGGCATGCCCAAACGTTGGCAATCATCCAAACATGGACCGATGTTTTAGGTTTTCGGCCATGACCAAAAAATTGGTAGGATAAACGTTGGTGGCAATCCAAATATACCCATAGTACACCAATAATCACGCAGTCTTGTGTATCTCAATGTTTGAGATGAACATCAATTAATTTCACACAAATTTCTATCTGTTGACAAAAGGTTGCCAGATCTACTGGTAGTTAAACAGTAAGCGTTAGCTACTCCTATGCAACCCTAACTTACCATTTGCATTAAGCGAAGAGCAGAAAGGACATTTTCTCAAGGAGCAATCTGCAGGCAACCTCGCATTTCCCCGTATCAAAGAGAAGACATCCCTTATCACCAAACGGGCAAACAAACTATTCCCCGCACATCCATCGATTGCCCCATAGATCGATCAGACAAGGATAATATAACATAAAAATAACTAATCGGGGCAGAGGAAGGGGAACGGGTAATCGTAGAGGCACGAACCGATCATCTTGCCGATGAGCTTGAGCTCGTCCTCGGCCTCCTCAATGAGCTCCTCGACCTGGCCGCAGCCGAGGCGGTCCTCGATGCGCTTCCAGTCCTCCTCCTCCTGGCAGATCTGGAGGCGGTGGCGGGTGAAGGACTCGACGGCCTTGCGGTAGCCCTCGTCCTTGGGGACGGCCTCGATCTCCTTGAGGGTGCGCGTGTAGAGCCCGATGAGCACGTTCCGCGCCTCGGGCACCACGTCCAGACCCACGATCCCCGTCGTCTCCTTCACCGCCCGCGCAGAGCGCAGGGCCGCCAGCCCGCCCCCGCCGCTCAGGATCCGCCGCAGAAACATCCCGCCGCCGTCTTTTTCTTCGGACTCTCTCTCTCTCTTTCTCTCTGGTGAGACGAGGTGAGGTGCGGGTGCGACCGTGCGTGTGGGTTAGTGTAGGAGCGAGCAGCAAAGTGAAAAATGGGCCTGGGCAGTGGGCTCGTTATTTTAGACGAGGAAAGTGGTGTGTATATTGCCGTCTGGGCCAATGTTCCTGTTTAACACAGTACATACTTAATCGCTCGTATATACGCGTATACACTCACCCCTATGAACGCATACAGTAGAGTGTCACCTTGACGTGGTGGAAGTCATCAGTTCGAGCCTGATTATCCCTAAACCCAATGTGAGTTTTTTCTATTTTGACTTACTCCCCCGCCACGAGCGAACGGGAATGGATAAGAGGCTTGTGGGATTGACGTGATAGGGTAGGGTTGGCTAAAAAAAATAACTCAATCAAAATCCAATTATTTACTCTACAAGAATGAAATGCTTGTTATGCCTAATATACTTAGTTTAACCTGTATCTGTTTTAATTCTGTTCTTTATCCTACTAGTTTTTTCTTTGCCAAATTGCCCGAAGCTTATGCTATTTTCAATCCAATCGTGGATATTATGCCTGTTATACCTCTATTCTTTTTTCTATTAGCCTTTGTTTGGCAAGCTGTTGTAAGTTTTCGCACATCCTACCCCTACGAGCACCTCCGAGAGACTGAGCCGGCATATCATCTTGAAATTTTACGAAGTCACAGTAGGCGCGTAGTCGACGGAAACGTCTCCTCCCACTGAACGCGCATCGCCGAAAATCCTAAAATAAATCCAGGATAAATGCGAGCACTAGGACTTGAACCCTGGTGGGCTGGGAATACCACTGTTCACCTAACCAGCCAACCACAGGTGATAGAGGCGGGGGTGTCCCGATCTTTCGATGAGATGGTAACTATCGATTTGGTGTAGCCGACTTTGACGATCCGACTACAAACGTGCATGACGTTGCGCCTTAGCAATCGCTAAACCAATCTCCTGAGGTTACTGACGATGCTGGAAGTACGATCAGCCTGACCACGAAGGTCTATTCCTGCACGCAATCGAAGAACAAGCAAGAATATGATAATGCAATCTGAATATTACGAATATAGATGAAGTATTGATAATGGTGGGGATCCGTAAGCGGTCTTGGTCTGATCGTTGGACACAAACGAAATACACGAAGTTACAATGGCTAACTTTTAACTAAACAAATCCAAAAAAAAAGCTACTAGATGGATCTACTTATATAGGAGTAAGGGGTGGCGGCCAAGGAGGTGGGAGGACGTCCCAAGGCAGCCTAAAACTAACCCTAGGTCGTACAAGGCTCATGGGCCCAAGTGGAGGTGATGCAAAAACTTTGGACTTGTAGTTTGACTCGGATTCTGCTGCAGCGTCAGATTATTTCGTTGATAACTCAACGCTCCAGACGATTTTTAAGGTGAATCCAATTGGGTTGGAAGGAGCAGGAAATCTACTTTCCAACAAAAAAAGAATCACCCAATTCGGAGTCCGTATGAAAAAGTTCTTGACGTTTTGAGTCAGGTATGTTTGTGCAGTCCGAATCTGGATCCAGAACGTGAGAGACTTGGACTCTATCTTCATCTTGGCCCAAAAATGACGTGAGAGAACTTTTTGAATAGCACCTAAACTTCTCTTTTTCCCTTATCTTCATATGTGAATTATACAAATGTCCCATACACCTGCAATTAGATATGGCACAAAAGTTTGTGAAGTATTTTTGTCGTGGATGACACAAATAAATTATTGCATAGTTTGCATTAGAAATCACCTCACAAATATACATGTATGCAATATTTTTGGTCGTATCCAAGCTAGTCATGTCCTCATCATCCTCCCCTTCTTGAAAACAAAGCCGTCCTCGACGTTGCTTAATCTGAAATGTGGCTAACAAAAAAGACAAGGTGTACATGTTGTATATGTATATGTCACCCATTTTTACTTCCTTTGGTTTTTGCACATATGACACATATATACATGAGTAACTTTCATAGTTCATAAAATATAATAAAGCCAAAATATTATCACAAGATGTAGAAGGCATGAAAATATTGCAACTCAGTTTGCACATATAAGTGAAGCTCTTATTCATATCAAAAGATTGACAATGTTCATCATTAAACCATCCCAACATTGTTGAATAAACCTTACTTGCATCAAATTTACATGCTACAACATGCTTAAATAAGCAAACATGCAATAAGTCATTTGACACAGAATCATCATCAATATTAGAGGTCATATCAAAATGATTAAACATTGGTTCTTTTGCATCAACAGGTAATTCAATGGATGCACTCAAAATTGTTGGTATTTTAGTTGTTTGATCACATGATGCATTCATGACAGTAACACGATTCTCTAAAATATTCAAATCAATAGGTAACTCAACACAATGATGTATTCAAGTTAACTAGGCATGCATCATTCTCATGTGAAAGTGGAAAATCTGTACATTTGTCCTTACCTCTTATGATCAACTCAGATGATGTAGGCACTCTCGATGGTGATGTGTCACATGGTGGAGATGATGTAGTCCTCGCAACAACGGATGTGGTTGTCATAGTACGCCTAGTAGCTGAAGAAACATCTGTATCAACACTTGAAATGTGCACCTTGCGCTTGTTCTCCTCGTGGGCAACACGTCGTTTTATTCTCTGTTCAGCTTTGCAAGCAAGACTAAACAAACGGTTCATAGGATAACACTCTTCATGAATTAGTATCTCCTAAATATCCCTGTTTAATCCTCCCCAAAATCTATCCATAAAATCTTCTTCACTTTCTTCTAAAAATGAGTGCAACAAGGTAGTTTGTAAATCATCATAATATTTTGTTACGGTGTCACTACCTTGTTTTAAATGTTGTAGTTTTTTAATCATGCCACGAGTATAATGAACATCTACGAATCTATCTCTCATGGCATGTTTTAAACCATCCCAAGTAGTAGGTATATAATCAGGGTTTAACCGACAATATTCACTCCACCAAACTAAAGCAAAGCTACTGAAAGTACTAACCACAGCTTGAAATTTTCCACGCTCATCAAAATTATGGGAAGCAAATATAGCATTAATTTCGTACTCCCATTCAATATATAAATCAGGCCTAAAACGACCAGTAAATGGTGGCATGGAAACATTAACCTGATTATGTGCATTCTGATGTTGTTTCTCCTTTTGTGATGGTTGTTGTATTTTCTTAGGTGATGGCAAATCTCCCACGATCGATGAAGCCCAAGAACTAACAACTCCGGAACCTGCCATAGTTAGTAGAAAACAAGAAACAAAATCCGAGAATAATGTTCCTATAAACTACTAGGATGTGGTGGTAAAATGCTCACAGTATAGCAAATATCAATATCTTACAAGTTCTTACCATGCAGCAGGTGGTGACAGGCAACCAGCGGTGTCAAATAACTCCGAAGATTGAGTAAAGCGATTGCCAGGGAAACGTACGTGTACACAGTGTAGAAATATGTGGAGCTGGGTTGGCTATATATGGTAGCAAAAGATTAGCAATAATCAATTCAGAGATGCAATGTTGAATAAACGCTCAACGACGGTACTGTGCTGGTCCTAGGCTAGACCGGACTAGAGACGCGAGCCTAGAATACTAATGAGGTCACGGCGTAGCACAACTAGCATCAATAAAGGATATGAAGTAGCCCTGGACAGTAAGATAAAAGTGAATACCACAATAGCAGTAAAAATAATGATGCGAAATAACTGCCAAGCAGGATATACCAACAACTTTCTCTCCAACTTTTCTCTGGAAAAGTTTTTGCCAATTTTCTGATAATTTTTGTCAAGAATGGCACTGACTCAAGCTTTCAAACGCAAAAAGAATCACTCAATTTCGAGTTGATATGAGGAGTCAAAAAATTCTAAAACTGGCCTGAAAAACTGGAACAAGCTATGTTCACGAACTTCGGAGGGCAAAAAGACCTATTTAGAAGCCGATTTTGAGGTATCAAATTTTGAACTAGCTTCTGCAACTATTTAGATGCGGCTCGTCGCTAGCTTTAATTTGAGTACTCACGGAGCCAAAACGGACTTCGTTTGAGGAAGATACGACTATTTTACTGAACAGTGCGCAAAACAGATTCGAATCCGAATTCAGGTACGAGAGTGAGTCTAGATAGATCCGAATTTTGTGTTTTTTTTTTCTTCTCTCTTTTTTTCTCTCACTTTTTTCTCTTTTTTTCTGACTTTTTTTTTCTCTCTTTCCAAAACAAACTAGATAAGATGCAGATTGGATCAAGCGAAGATATGAACGGCGTCAGCTATGATTATGACAATGAACGGTGGGTAGCATATGGTGGAACTTGATGGATGGGAGGTGGTGGACAGCGGAAGGGATAATGATGCAGCGGCGACGTGACTAATGTGAACAGAACTCGAAACTCTAAACGAACTAGACACTAAGACCAGCAACTCGACACGACGATGCAACCGATAATTCAACTATACAAGCACTAAAAAGAAAATTGCGAAGGCTCAGACTGGCTTGGACAAAGGATGAATAGATCTAACTTTTTTTTTGTGGTTTTTTCTTGGACAATAGGTAAGAAAATAAATCTAATCTAGGGAAAACTGGAAATTCTCATCGAGCAACCTAAAAACTGATACCACTTGATAGAGGTGGGGGTGTCCCGATCTTTCGATGAGATGGTAACTATCGATTTGGTGGAGCCGACTTTGACGATCCGACTACAAACGTGCACGATGTTGCGCCTTAGCAATCGCTAAATCAATCTCCTGAGGTTACTGACGATGCTGGAAGCACGATCAGCCTGACCACGAAGGTCTTTTCCTGCACGCAATCGAAGAACAAGCAAGAATATGATAATGCAATCTGAATATTGCGAATATAGATGAAGTATTGATAATGGTGGGGATCCATAAGCGGTCTTGGTCTGGTCGTTGGACACAAACGAAATACACGAAGTTGCAATGGCTAACTTTTAACTAAACAAATCCCAAGGAAAAAGCTACTAGATGGATCTACTTATATAGGAGTAAGGGGTGGCGGCCAAGGAGGTGGGAGGACGTCCCAAGGCAGCCTAAAACTAACCCTAGGTCGTACAAGGCTCATGGGCCCAAGTGGAGGTGATGCAACACCTTTGGACTTGTAGTTTGACTCGGATTCTGCTGCAGCGTCAGATTGTTTCGTTGATAACTCAACGCTCCAGACGATTTTTAAGGTGAATCCAATTGGGTTGGAAAGAGCACGAAATCTACTTTCCAACAAAAAAAAGAATCACCCAATTCGGAGTCCGTATGAAAACGTTCTTGACGTTTTGAGTCAGGTATGTCTGTGCAGTCCGAATCTGAATTCAGAACTTGAGAGACTTGGACTCTATCTTCATCTTGGCCCAAAAGTGACGTTAGAGGACTTTTTGAATAGCACCTAAACTTCTCTTTTTCCCTTATCTTCATATGTGAATTGTACAAATGTCCTATACACCTGCAATTAGACATGGCACAAAAATTCATGGATTATTTTTGTCGTGGATGACACAAATAAATTATTGCATAGTTTGTATTAGAAATCACCTCACAAATATACATGTATGCAATATTTTTGGTCGTATCCAAGGTAGTCATGTCTTCATCAACAGGTTGGTTCGCCGTCTGGGCCAATGTTGGAGATGAACCGATCATAACTTCGAGTCCATTTCTCTCTATTTGATCCTCGAAAAAAGAAGTTTCTCAAAAAAAATGATCCTAAAAAAATTCTCTCTCTATTTTCTTGTCTTAAAAAAATCCTCTCTATTTTCGCATGGAGGCTGGCCAAATATTCATTACCAACTGGTGATGTTCCTCACCACCGGAACATGGCCACCTCCCATGTTTGTGCCTTGTGTGGCGCGCCAGACAATTGGCGTCAGTCGCTACTCAATTGCAGCATGTCGTGAAGTGTTTGGGCTCTCTCCAACGACGACTTAGTAGAACACATGTGCACCAACCAGAGTATGGACGCCAAGAAGTGGCTCTTTGTCATGAATGAGACATTGCAACAGGATGATTATACTCGAATGATTGTAACCATATGGGTGATATGGGCTGCGGAAGGTAATCCACGAGGACATCTTCCATACTCCGTTTGCGACACACTCACTCATCAACAACTTCGTGGATGAGATTAGAGTTCTGCATAAACCGAGGCACTGGCTACCCTCGAGGGATGGACACGCCAAAATAAATGTTGATGTGGCAATTCTTCGGGCAGGAGGAAGAGGAGTCATAGCGGCTGTGTGCAGAAATCAGACGAGAGTTTACCAAGGGGCGTCGGTAGTGGTGAATAATCATATCGACAATGCTACTACGATTGAAACATTGGCGATCAGAGAAGCACAAAGCACTGGCTGAGGACTTATACATCACTAATATAGATGTGGCATCGGACCGCAAAATAGCAATTAAAGCGACCAAAGAAGGGAGCGCGGCGCCGTATGGAGCAATGATACATGAAATCATAGATAGAGCTGGTTTGTTTAATTATTGCTTTTTTAGTCATTAGTAAATGCGCACGTGCAACGCACGTTAATATTTAGGCAATATATTAATTACACGTGGATATTATGTATGATATTATTTGTGTGTTAATTCTGTGATTAGTGCAATATTTGGTATGATATTATTGCACGTTAAACACGTTGAACGCTCGCCATTCGAGCAGTCTAGATCGTTGGATTGACTTAGTTTGATGATCGAGATCATTTGGATCTACCTTTTTGGGTCTTTTTATATTGGTATAGATATAGATATAGATGAGTTTAGGACCTCGAATGTCGAGGCTCACAATCTCGCTAAGCACCTTCAATATATGGACTTAAATTTTTGGATGAAGTACCTTGAATTTCAAATGTATGGACTGCCTTGCTTGGTCCTAACTTGCCGAGCCGAAGTCTTGCAGCATCGAGGGGTGATCCTACGGAATAGCTACAGCAGTGTATGAGAACTGTTACCAGATGACGATTGAATTTGTAAGATCATCTTTGAACATTGCCCGCGCGCGAAGCAAACATGGCAGCAGATGCCTTGCCTGGCCAAGGGGGGATTCAGTAGTATTGTCGGTTTGATGAGACCCCCCACCCCCAGGTTTTATTGTAAAAGTTTTGGTGGATGACATAACCACTGTTGCTTAGATCATAAAATATTTTTTTTAAAGATAGCCCGGGCATTGCTAAACTTCTTGGAATCCAACCGAGGCTTTGCCTAAGCAAGTAACCGAATTACCGCTCCAGCTGTTTTCAAAAAAGTGTGCAGAACAAGTCAAGGAGACAATTCATACAGCGTAGCCACTGAATACAGTTCGGTTCATCGATGAGATTGCAGCGAGTTTGGTAAAGTGCGAGTTGATTTACAGACTAACGGCAGTCATCCACCTAGTGATATCGATGGCATTTCATTTCCACTGTAATAACCTGGAAACAAACACCACTCCCGACCGGGTCCTCCTGAACACCCTCCAGTAAACGCCCTGTTCAACTCAATCAACCTGTCAAGACAAGCTTAATACGATCAGAATGGAATCAACGAACCTTTACATTGACAGGAAAATTAACAGCTCGAGTTGGTGATCTACTGATCTTATCAACAATAAAACCATCTCAATCCGGTAATATAACAGCAATGCAATGCCACCCTCATGCAGATTTCAAATTTACAAAATATAACTACACATGGAGTGTGAATCTGTATATTAAATATTATATATCCCTTGAGAAAACAGCATATACCTTTACACGCGCCACAAAAAAATTCCTGGTTATGTCACATTAATTACCGGAATCAACAATGCATGTTAAGATGAATGTCCGTTATCCTGACAGTAATAGATATTCAACTAACGAGAACACCTTCAGAGCACATTATAAACAGAGAAGTGCTAGAATACCTTAAAAGCCAAAATGAGTCCCTTCATCATCTTCTCCTTCATCTTCATCATCATCATCCTCGGAGATCCTGAAATCCTCCAACGCCTCCTCTTCTTCCTCCTCATCAGCATCCCCCATCATCTCTGAGGCAGGAGTTTTGTCCTTCAAACCAGTGCTGAGCACCACAGTCTGTCCTTTGGACTTCTCCATATCTCTCCTCAATCTTTCCATGTTCTCATTCCTACGCTCAGCTTCTAGTCTCTCCTTTTCAGCAATCCTCTTGTCAAGATCAGCCCTGATAAAATTGTTAGATGATAGCAACTAATAAGTTCTTTAGTTTTTAGTATCAACAATTCATTCAGCAATTGTAGAACTATATGATAAGGGACAGACCTGTAAGTCTCCATGTATTCATTAGCGCTTGCTTCTATAGCTTCAAAAAATGCATCAATTCCAGTGCCAGATACCGCCGATACTCCAACAGAGCGTAGGTTGTTGTAGAATTCGTCCAATACAAGAGAGAGACTCCGGGTAAATGAAGATGAGTACGATGAGTCGGAATCCAAAGCTACCTGAAATGCTTCAAAATCTTGCATCCACTGGTCCAGCACATAAATGAAGGCCAAGTTACCAAAATTTGAAGAAAAGAAAAGGAAACCAAGAACTAAATTGAAGAAACATCATGGACAAAAACCCTGTTTGCGTATTGTCGATTAATATAGATGTTCAATAAACCTAAATCATACGGCTCAGCATGGCAGCTCAAATGTTTCATATTGACAACAAAAGTATACCAAAAAGAGAACCAGTGCACACATAATCAAATGTTACACACAATGTGAATACATGATAGTAGCTAAATGCAATATTAGTGTACATAATCAAGAACAGTGAAACTGAAATCATCACAAGGGTGTACTTACCTCAAGAGCAAACTCGTGCTTGGCTACATCAACCTTATTAAATGTCAGCACCAGAGGCAAACGGGTCTTGTAGAGGATACTGCATGCATACATCATGTTGCTCATAAAGGTCACAGGGCTTGTCGACCTGGGGGTGTCAACCACATATGCAACAACTGTTGGAAATGTTGATGCAAAAGCTTCAGTTATGATAGCTCCTGAAGCCGACCAAGTAAAGATTTCAATCTGCCCTGGGGTGTCCACCAGCACATAATCCAGCTGGTCTGCTCGCTTTTCAATAACAGATATAACCTGTAAGGATGAATATTGGACATATATTAGATGAATGGCACAATAATAGTGGGAAAAGATGTCTCACATACCATAAATGTAGCATACAATTTTCAAAAAAAGTTGTCACTATGCAGAGCAGAATCAAATAAATTTCTACGAACTCTACATTATACTATACATTAAGCACAATTTATGCAACAGTTTACATTGAATGATGGAAAAATTACATGAATCAATTACCCGCAAAAAAAATGAAACAACCCGGTTTGACTGCGTGGTTGTAAGTTTGTACTGCATTGAATTTTATAACCTAACAGAGTACATAAATAGTGCACATTACCATTCTAAACATTCGGGATGCATATAAGATGCGTACCTCATCAAACTTGGTTGAGAACAGGTTGAGTGAGGTAAGAATGCCACCATTGGGACCAAGTCCGTACTCTTTCATCACCTCCTTGTAGCGCACGGTATCGCGGATATCAATGTTGGCTCCGAATGGCAGTGTCATCACCGCAGGGTCAAGGTTGAGCACATAACCCCTCATGTTCGCCGATGCCTGCATATGACACACCAGACGATGCATGAAGGTGGTCTTCCCCGTCCCTACATTGTAGGCCAAAACAGAGTAAGCTTCCAATCCCAAAATCTCTCAATAAAAGCTCGACATATCACCGGTTCGGTAGGCCATCCGTCCTGCTAAAATGGCAATTGAATAGGGCAAACGAAATCGACGTACCGGCCATGCCGATGACGAGGATGATCACCGGCTTCTTCTTGAAGTTGGCGCGCCCCGGGCCGATAGATAGACTCCCGATGGAGTCCGCGAGTTCGTCGCCCTTCCCCTTCCCCTTTCCTTTCTCCTCCTCCGCGGCATCGGCCTTCCCCTTCCCCTTCGCGTCCGCCTGCGCACGGAAAATCGCATTCAAAACCCCCAAAAAGAAAGAAAAATCCCCGAGAGAATAAGTTCGGCGGCGGCGGCGGCTTGCCTGGTCCTCGAGGTCCATCTGGGTGGGCCTGCTCTCGGCGGACGGTTCGGAGTCGACGTCCATGGGCGGCTCGGGTGGTGCCGGGAGACGGCTGCAGGCTCCGCTAAACCCTAGACTTGACGGCGAGGGTGCGTCGAGTGGGGAAAGGGGGAAGAAAGACGAAAAGAGAATGGCAAGTCACAACAGTGGTCTTCGCCCTTGTTGGGCTTTGGTCATAGACTTGCCGACCGAGGAGTCCTCTCGGTTTGCTCTTGCTCTTTCTGGTTTCCGGGAAAATCGGCTTCTCAATCGTTGAGCATCTCTAGTCAAAAACTTTATTCCCTATATAAAAAAAGAGATTAATTTTTGGACGCCGATATTGAACTATGGGAGAGCCTCAGATCGAACGATTCCTTTGCTATTAGGGGGCATCGATCGAACGAATCCATTCGCCACGAGACCCTAGCGCGAACACCCTCCCGAGGGCCTACAGGCCTTTTTACTGTGAAAAAAAGGAAAAATAAAGCCCAGTTTGGCCCAAATTTTACTGTGACTAAAAAAGCCCACTTTTGGTTGTGACTAATAAAGGCAAGATCGTGCCATGCTCTGAAAGAAAATTGCAATGGTCCAAAAATAAAATTATTTGCATCTCTACATGGTGGCAAGAAATGTAAATTAAAAAATTGTATGATATTTTTACTATGATACATGAAGAGCGTGGATAAAAATTTGCCATCATGTGGAACACAAAACAAAAGTGCACCATCTACTGTTAGTACTAATTAACATGTTTTGTAAAGTAAATGTGTCATAGTCTATAGAAGCAAAAATTCCCATGAATTGTCGAAAAATGCAAAAATTGCCATGGATGTCAAGTATTTTTGTCATGGCAAAATAAAAGTAAACTTGCGATGCTCCATAAATATAAATTTTGTCATGGGAATTACAATTGCCATGGCGATAAAGGTAGTCATGGCAATAAAAATGTAAGTTTGCCATGGCCAAAATTTTAAAGTAAAAAAAATTGACATGGCAAAAATAAAGTAAAAATGCCATGGCAACAAAAGTAAATTTACCATACTACAAAGTTAAATAGCTATGTTCTTAAAAAGGTAACATGTTTTGAAGATCAAGAATCCATACATTTGTCGTGTGACTGTTCCAAAAAACTGTTTCAAATTTTGCTATGATGTATGAGACAAACTTTTTCCAAAACAATTGCCATATAACCAAATCCACACAATTTTTTTGCCTCATGGTATGCTCAATGTACTCAATCATTGTAGACTTTGTTTCTTGTTCATTTGCCATGCTCAATGTACTTGGAGTAAAAATTGGCCATGTTAAATTTACTATGGTCCAATGAAAAGCAAACAAATTGCCATGAGCTATTAAATTGGCATTGCAAAAGAAAACAACATTTGCATGGCAATAAAATTGAAGAATTTGCAATGCCTAACTTTTTTTGCCTCATGGTATGCACAATGTACTCAATGATTGTAGACTTTGTTTCTTGTTAATTTGCCATGCTCAATGTACTTGAAGTAAAATTGTCATGTCAATTTTACTATGGTCCCATGAAAAAGCAAAAAAATATTGTGAGCTATTAAATTAAAATGTAAAAAAGTAAATTTGCCATGACATATATAGCTAATTTTGTCGTGGTAGTTAATGTAAATTTGCCATAGCAAATGAAAACTACATTTTGCCATGGCAATAAAATTGAAGAATTTGCCATGCCTAACATGTTTTTTCTCATGGTATGTACAACGTACTCAATGATTGTAGACTTTGTTTCTTGTTCATTTGACATGCTCAATGTACTTGAAGTAAAATTGACATGGCAAAATTAACATGGTCCCATGAAAAAAGGAAAAAAATGCCATGAGCTATTAAATTAACATGTAAAAAGTAAATTTTCCATGGAAATATAGGTACTTTTGTCGTGGTAATGAATCTAAATTGCCATGGCAAATGAAAACTACATTTTTTTTCCATGGAAATAAAAATGAAGAATTTTGCCATGGTGTGTAGTTACATTTGTCGTGCCAACAAAAGGTAAAATTTCCATTGCAAATTTAAAAAATTGCCATGGCAAATAAAAGTAAAAAAACTGCCATGACTGACACACCAAGAAACAGAATTTTGCCATATTAGTCTTAGCATGATTATTTTGCCATGTGGACATTACCAAACAAGTGTGAAATTTGACCATGTCCACATGATTTCACTTGAACTAAGCTTGCCATGGTCCATAAAACAAGTTTGCCATGGTACTTGAATTAAGCTTGCCATAGTCTATAAATTAAGTTTGACATGGTCCATATAGAAGTTTGCCATGTTAGATAAATAAAAAAATATACGTTTGAAGAAAATGGTGGCAAACAATTTGAAGGGTGGCAAGTTTGACATGTTGTAGAAACTTTCAGAAATTGTCATGTTTACAATTTGTCGTGTTGTTAAATAGGAGCAATTCTACATTTGCCATGTGACCATGGTCCCAAATTTTACCATGCCATTACATGTTAAATTGCCGTGGCAAAAACACATCACAAATTCGTAAACTATATCTACATTTTTCTAGTTTGGTGGCAACTTGTGCTTAGTTTCTATTTATTTTTTCGAAAAGGTGTGCTTAGTTTCTATGGCAAAACACTTGTTTAGAGAGAGAAAACCCCATGAAAAATCACGAAGAAAATATACACCTACTTCTCCATACACTATGATACATCTACTTTGGCAGCAAAAAATGTGGACAGACTGAAAAAAATTCCATCTCATTGGATCCTGAAATTCAGCCACATCATACCCCAGATTGATCTACTGGTGGATCAAAAATCCCAAGCCACGTCCCTGCATCAGCAAGCACGATTTTGCCATTCGTTGACACCATGCATGAATCACCTCGAAAATAGCAAGCATGACAAAGCAGGAATTCGATTCGTACCTCCACTGAGAGAACGCATGGACGCACAGCTTGATGCAAGGCACCTCCCCGCCATACGCTTCCTCCCCCGCTGTGGGGCTCCACCTCGTCGAGCAAACCTTCAGAGCGACAACAACACCTCCTCCTCAGGCTCCAACAGTTCCTACAAATTTACCATGTTCCACTCAATAACATGTTTTTACTCAAAATAGCCATATCCATCATTTTCAACAAAATGTCCATGTTCTACTAAATGTATACCCATGACAACATTAAGTCTAAATCTAAGTCCAATCTAGTAGAACATATCACAATCTCTAGTAACCAGACGCGCAAAGAAAAAGGCAGCCTCCATTAAACAAATTTACCATGGAATGTAAATTTGGACATCAGATATAAACAGAAGCTAAAATTTGC
This sequence comes from Thinopyrum elongatum, assembly GCA_011799875.1. Classification (NCBI taxonomy): domain Eukaryota; kingdom Viridiplantae; phylum Streptophyta; class Magnoliopsida; order Poales; family Poaceae; genus Thinopyrum; species Thinopyrum elongatum. The sequence goes on from CM022300.1 coordinate 385,698,006, forward strand.
CATGGCAAAAATTGGAGACATGCCAAAATGATATGATTCATTGATGGAAAATCAGACAAATAAGTGTGGTGTACACAACGGCAATTCAGAAAAATCAGAAGCTCCTCCGCATAAAAGTCATGCATCTAACATGGCCCGTGGGATTGGTGCCCACGCAAAAATTAGTGTTCCCGATGTGAAATAAGGGGATAAAAGAGAGAGAATGTAGTGTGGCTCACCGAGGTGCTGGTGTGCGAGCTTAGTGCTGCGTCGGAGGAGCCATGCATGCCACCTCCAAGTGCCTCGGGTTCACGTCTCCTCCAGTAGTTGGGCGTCACACCGTCGCCACCACCATGCTATGACCAATACGCCCGGGGATCTGGTCAGGATCCGTGGGCTAGCCGCCGCAGCTCACCGGAGAGTGCTACTTGTGAGTTGTGTTGGAATTTTTCCCGAAGAGGAAGGGTGAACCAATATAGTAGCGGATAATATTTCCCTCAGTGAGAACCAAGGTTATCGAACCAATAGGAGAACCACACAAACACCTAGTAAACAGTACCTACACACACAAGAGCAAATACTTGCACCCAACACGGGCAAGGGGGTTGCAATCCCCTTGTACTCGTTAATTGCAAGGATCAAATTTGGAATAGGTGATAGATAAATTGCAAAGTAAAATAAAAGAAAGAAAATTGTAGCAAGGTATTTTTTGTAATATGATTAAAGTAGACCCGGGGGCCATAGTTTTCACTATAGGCTTCTCTCTCATAAAAATAGTATGCGGTGGGTAGACAAATTACTGTTGGGCAATTGATAGAAAAGCGCATAGTTATGACGTTATTTATGGCAATGATCATGTATATAGGCATTACGTCCATGACAAGTAGACCGACTCGTGCATGCATCTACTATTATTACTCCACTTAGAGAGCGCTTCTATGCTTGCCTCTCTACATATTAAGTTCATAACAAACAGAGTAATGCATGAAGTATGATGACATAATATACACAGAGCAAAACCAAGCAATATGATTAAACCATGTCATTTTCTCCTTAGTAGCAACAATACAATACGTGCCTCGCTACCCGTCACGAGATGAGGACACCGCAAGATTGAACCCACTACAAAGCACCTCTCCCACTGAAGATAAATCAATCTAGTTGGCAAAACCAAACAGATAGATCGGAGAGAAATACATGTTGGAGATATGCCCTAGAGGCAATCATGTATGATGATATTTCCTATGTGTTTATGAAAAAATATAGTCCTTGGACATTATCAATGATGTGTACCAGCAAGTATGTGACTTGTTTGTGGGACTATGCATTGTATGATGACCATCCTAGAAGGTCACTAGTCGAAAAGGTTGTGTGGACGCGCAACCAACTAGACTAGCATATGACACGGTGGATGGCTCGGTCTCACTAGCCATGGAGCATTGGATGCTAGCCGAATAATATGGACTCGGAAGGATCTGGTCGGATTCGACATAGTCGGATCCGAGTCCAGATAAGGTCCAAGTCGGACAGACCCAATTATGAGATGCAGTGATAGGTCGTCTATGAGTCTCTAGTACAACATACATTCTATGTCCTAAGACCTGAGCTGGCGCATGTACTCGGGATGGTGACAGACCTGCTTTGGTCCAACCAAACGCTACTCCGTAACTGGGTAGTTATAAAGGTAGGTTTCGGGCTTGTCCAGACCCATGCCGCGAGACATGGTCGAGCAAGATGGGATTTGCCCCTCCGATCAGGAGAGGTATACTTAGGGCCCCTCGTGTGATCCTACCAAGATAAGCATGGCCATGCGACAAGGATTGTGAGATAATCCGATTTGTGGTCAGCATCACTGGAACGAGAAAAAGGTCAGGCTAGCACAAGGATGTCAGACTCGCCTTGAGCCCGACAACATATATCGTGTGGCAAAGGGAACAAAAGTGTACATGTTGTATAGGTTCTCCAACCAGCTTCATTGTCTACTTGGTGGCTGGCACGCCTTGCTAGAGGCCGCTACCAGCCGAGCAGGTCGAAGGTGATCTGACCTGTGACCAAACCAACTTGAACCTAAGGGGCCGCTCGCTTAAGGGAAGGAACCTATGTGGCCGGAACCGACTCCACGAGTCAGATGTGATCCTACTCGGACTCGGATCCAGGCTGAACAGACTTTTGGCTTTAGGATCCATGCGAGGACCAAGTGTTGAGTCCATAATGGATGCCTATATATAGTGGGAGCGTGGCACATTCATTAAGTTGATCGCTTTGGCGCCGTCACTAGAGCTTTGCATGTGTTGCAACTAGCCACCTCCACTCGCCGCTGGTGTGTGATCGGACCTAGCAGTCCGCCGCACGACGTTCCTCCTGCACGTGTGGATATCGTTAGAGGCGGTGCACTTGCACCGCTCTAGCGAACCTCTTCACGGGATCCGATCGGCTACGTGGGAGATCGGCGAGGAGGAGACGACTCCGGAGACGCGTTGCCCCAACTCTACTTCTGTTGCGTGGCACTGCATGTCTAGTGGTCACGATCTGTGATCCATCTCTCGTAGCATGTTTCTGGATGTTCCACGGGTAGGAAAATTTTAATTTGTAGTCGACGCACCCTACCGTAGAACCCAACAATACAAAGCTATAATAATCATGCATAATAAAGTTCAAAAAAGACTCAATTACTTTCAATGTATAATCGATGATAAACCCACAATTCACCGGATCCTAACAAACACATCGCAAAAAAAGATTACATCGGATAGAACTCTAAGGAGAACATTGTATTGGAGATCAAAGAGAGGGAAGAAGTCATCTAGCTAATCACTATGGACCCGTAGGTGGTAAACTACTCAAATATCATCGGAGGTGCAGCAAGGTTGATGTAGAGGCCCTCCATGATCGATTCCCCCTCCGACAAAGTACCAGAAAAGGCCTCCAGATGGGATCATGGAAGAACAGAACCTTGTGGGGGCGAAAAAATTGTTTCGGGTGGCTCTTTGTTGGTTTTGGGATTTATGGGAATTTATAGAAGTGGAATTAGGTCAAATGGTGGTACGTGGGGCCCACAAGCTCAGGTGGTGCGCCCCCTAGGGGCCCACCGTGTGAGCTTGTGGCCCTCTTCTGCATCTTCTGGCCTCCTCCCGAAGCTTCTAGGGTCCCTTCTGGTCCAAAAAAATCAACGTAAAGTTTCATCATGTTTGTTCTTCGTTTGGTGTTGATTTTCTGTGAAACAATAGGCAAAAACAGGAACTGGCACTGGACACTGAGTTAATAGGTTAGTTCCCAAAAATGATATAAAATTGCATATAAATTATCTAGATTGATAATATAATAGCATGAAACAATCAAAAATTATAGATACATCGAAGATGTATCAGAGAGTTGGTCAGGATCAAGTTAAGCGTCACCGCGTCGCGAGGCTTTGATCTCCATCGGTCGTGCAAATCACATTGCTACCACTACCACGCCACCACCACCACGCCTAAGGGATCTGGTCGCGCGTCAGTGCTCTTCCATGGGCGGAAGCCGTGGGGCACCGTGCTCTTCCTCATGTGGCTAACGCAAGCCGTCAGTGCTCCTCACAGGCAGCGTTGGTGCGACGTCTGATACGTCTCCAACGTTTCTATAATTTTTTATTGTTCCATGCTATTATAGTATCAATCTTGGGTGTTTTATATGCAATTACATGTCATTTTATATCATTTTCTGGGCCTAACCTATTAACCCAGTGCCAAGTGCAAGTTGTTGTTTTCTGCTTGTTTTTGGTTTTCCAGGAAATCTGTACAATATGAACTCCAAACGCTACGAAACTTTTTGATGATTTTTTTCTAGACAAGAGTGACCCTAGAAGCTTCGGGAGGAGACCAGACGAGCAAGGAGGAGACGGCAAGGCAACAAGGCGCGCCCTGATGCCTTGTGCACACCACATGGCTCCGTCTGACCTAATTCCACATCTATACATTCTCTTAAATCAGGAAACCAACAGAGAGCCACCCCAAACACTTTTTTCGCCGCCACAAGTTTTTGTTTGTCCATGATCCCATTTGGAGGCCTTTTCAGTACTCTGCGGAGGGGGAATCGATCACGGAGGGCTTCTACATCATCCTTGTTGCCTTCCGATGATGCGTGAATAGTTCACCACAAACCTACGGGTCCATAGCTAGTAGCTAGATGGCTTCTTCTCTCTCTTTGATATTCAATGCAATGTTCTCCTCGATGTTCTTGGAGTTCTATTCGATGTAATCTTCTTTTGCGGTGTGTTTGTTGGGATCCGATGAATTATGGGTTTATGATCACATTATTCATGAATATGAATTGAGTCTTCTCTAAATTCTTTTATGCATGATTATTATAGAATTGTATTTCTCTCTGATCTATCCGTTTAGTTTGACCAACTAGATTGATTCTTCTTGCAATGGGAGAGGTGCTTTGTGATGGGTTCAATCTTGTGGTGCTCAATCCCAGTGATAGAAAGGATCATGGCGCATATTTGTATTGTTGTCGTTAAGGATAAAAGATGGGGTTTATTCATATTGCTTGGGTTTACTTTGTCTACATCATGTCATCTTGCTTAAGGCGTCATTCTGTTTTAATTAACTTAATACCCTAGATGCATGCTGGATAGCGGTCGATGGGTGGAGTAACAATAGTAGATGCAGGAAGGATTCGGTCTACTTGTCTTGGACATGATGCCTATATACATGATAATTGCCTTGAATATCGTCATAACTATGCGCTTTTCTATCAATTGCCCAACAATAATTTGTTTACCCACCGTATGTTATGTGCTCAAGGGAGAAGCCTCTAGTGAAAACTATGGCCCCCGGGTCTACTTTTATCATATATAATATCCAAAATACCTTGTTGCAATTTTATTTCCTTTATTTTATTTTGTAATTTACTTTACCTATCTACCACTATAAGATTTGATCCTTGCAAATAACCGCCGAGGGGATTGACAACCCCCTTGTTCGCGTCTGGTGCAAGTATTTGCTTTTGTGTGTGCAGGTGCTGCTAACGAGGTTCTGTGTGGCTCTCCTACTGGATTGATAACCTTGCACTACTAGGAAAAATGCTACCAGTAGCGTAGGTTTTTTGCATACCAGTAGCGCGGGCACCCGCGCTACTGCTACGGCGCTACAGCTAACTTTTAGCAGTAGCGCGTTTTTTACCCCGCGCTATAGCTAAAAAAGTTACTAGTAGCGTGTTCCCCCCGCGCTACTGCTATCACCTACACGCGCTACTAGTAATGAAATAGTAGTAGCGTTGGGTAAACTACCAACGCTACTAGTATCCTATATACTAGTAGCGCCCAGTTTTTTCCCACGCTACTACTAACCTATTAGGAATTAAAAAAAATAAAATCAACCAATTCCATTCCATCACACAGTTCCTCATTGTAGCGGCAACTCATGTATAATTCAAATCACACAGTGTTGTGCGTAGCAACTTGGTAAGCAACTACCTAAGTAAGCTCTACTGCTATTACACATCGGGCAGCCTCAACGAGCCACACCTGACCGACGGCAGCCGCCGTCGTGACTTGCGACGCCATCACGTCCCTCTCCCTGGCCCTCAGCTCCAGCTGGCCCCGGTCGATGTCGTCCTCGTGCCTTTCCACTAGCGGGCGGATGAAGCCATGTACACATGCCCCGCACCCTGAAACCCGAACACCATTAAGATTCAGATTCAGAATTGGCCACATACCGAATAAAGTGTATCTGAATGTTGATCATCTCTCGGGCTCGGGGTGTCTGGTCGACTGCTTACCAGTAGCGTAGGTTTTTTGCATACCAGTAGCGCGGGCACCCGCGCTACTGCTACGGCGCTACAGCTAACTTTTAGCAGTAGCGCGTTTTTTACCCCGCGCTATAGCTAAAAAAGTTACTAGTAGCGTGTTCCCCCCACGCTACTGCTATCACCTACACGCGCTACTAGTAATGAAATAGTAGTAGCGTTGGGTAAACTACCAACGCTACTAGTATCCTATATACTAGTAGCGCCCAGTTTTTTCCCACGCTACTACTAACCTATTAGGAATTAAAAAAAATAAAATCAACCAATTCCATTCCATCACACAGTTCCTCATTGTAGCGGCAACTCATGTATAATTCAAATCACACAGTGTTGTGCGTAGCAACTTGGTAAGCAACTACCTAAGTAAGCTCTACTGCTATTACACATCGGGCAGCCTCAACGAGCCACACCTGACCGACGGCAGCCGCCGTCGTGACTTGCGACGCCATCACGTCCCTCTCCCTGGCCCTCAGCTCCAGCTGGCCCCGGTCGATGTCGTCCTCGTGCCTTTCCACTAGCGGGCGGATGAAGCCATGTACACATGCCCCGCACCCTGAAACCCGAACACCATTAAGATTCAGATTCAGAATTGGCCACATACCGAATAAAGTGTATCTGAATGTTGATCATCTCTCGGGCTCGGGGTGTCTGGTCGACTGCTTACCCGTGTGCTGGGGTGCCAGAGGTAGAGGAGGAGGAGGAGCTTCGCCTCGCCGTACATCGGCAGCCACGCCACCGTCCAGTCCATGAAATTCTTGACGACTGTCAGCGTCGCCACCAGAACCCTGCAGCATTACCAACAGAGGTTCAGAAACTTCAAATTCTTCGGAAGAATGACACGGAAAACAATGCGGTACATGTCGATGCCAATGTGCTACAAATTTTACATGTGCATATGTACTTTCCTGGAGCACACATGAATATAATAAAGTAGATGACTTAGAATGCCAACACTGGATGCACTAATATTGTATATAAGTAATTGTTAAAGCGAAATTAATGAAAAGCATTTACACTTGCTTGCACTGTGAGTAAGCATATGGATGGAGGAGTACCTGTAACATACACGATTACATTAACTTATCTCTTGAATCTTGGCTTTCATTGCTGGTAGACAAAAAGAAGAAGCTAGATTGTGCAAAAATTTAGAAACAGGCAGCTCTGCTAACAAGCAGTTCATGTGTTCCTTTATACTCAACCTTGGAATTGATGCTTGTCTAATTTGAGATGGCAAAGACATTAAAGTATGATGCTTTTGAGGGATGTAGAACAGATCGAAATAAATAACATACATGGAAATAACAAGGTGCATGAAACATTTGAGTTTGTACCTTGTTCAAATTATCTGATAACAAAAGGTTCTTCCCAAGATAGAGATCCTAACTAGACTCTCCAATTACCGGCTACCTTGATTGGAATTATCCTAAGCATATAATCTGTACACGTAGAACTAGTACTACTAAAGGAAACTAACTAGCTAGCACTCACGTATAGACTCAGCTATTAATACATGTTGATGTAGATTAGACTAAGGAAAGATTATTTCCAACAGGAGATACATGTACAAAAGAAAGGGGTTCAGGTTTCACCTAAGTATGTTGGTGGACACCTTCAGACAGATGTGGGAATTAATCCCTGCAGCATTAATCAAGGATACAACAAAAATTTGTCAAGGGGAAATCTCGGTGCAGCAGCACGACAAAAACTGAACTTGAGTAAAGTAAACCTGGTTGCGTAATCACTTATTAGATTGACTGAACTTATTCTTTGCACAAATGAGAAATCTGAAGCCCTTCTTGTACTTTTGCCGCTGCTACTAGTACAACCTAAGCACTAACAACCAATGAGCAAGAAATATAATGCAGGAAGAAAAGAATGCATCCATCTGAAGCCCTTCACATGAACCAGATCCTCTTACACGTGCAGAATATCAACATTGGCCAACTAAAATCAGACCTATTAGTGGGTCACAAACATGGATTTCACACGCAGGTCAGCAGTAAATCACGCATCTACGCTAGGTGAAGAGGGATCGAGACAGGAGAAAGTTACCATCTGGACGTCGTAGATGATCGGCCTCTCGAACCACGGGATGACGATGTGAGTCCCCTCGGGGTAGACGTGCACGGAGTAGACCCAGAAATCAAACGCGTCCTTCATTTTGCAAACAAAACAAAAAAAGCCCAGTATCCAATTTCTTCACATACTATACATAAATGAATAGCACCAGTCAAATTCAACGGTAAGTGACAGCATGCGGGACCATCGACATGTCCGAACTGGTCGAAGATCTTGCGAGGTGATGTTTGGAATCTTGTATACAGAGTTAGTTCTTGGGTTTGTGTTATGCAAAACTAAACCCAGCCACTGTTATGATTGTGAAGTGTGATAAGTTAAACCTGTTCATGGAGCAATTATCCTAACATTGATCTGGCAAGCAAGAGAAATCGCCACACTTGCATTTCTAGGTATGCAATATGTACATAATGATACGGTATAAGGCACTTGATTAAGAGATGATTTCCTGCTGCCATTCGGTAATCCGTATCACCAAGTTCCAATTTCCAAACGAAATTAGTAGCGATAATAACTAGGATAAGCAGGTGAACACACTATTACAGATTTTACTTCACGCCGTCGCTTGATAAAACTGGTCACCTGAAGGAGAAGGGGTCTGAGTGAAATCGATGGCTGACCTGAGAGAGCTCGAGGAAGGAGGTCCCCGGGTCGAGCAGGCGGTCGATGTGGTCCCTGGGGAGCAGCTTCCCTCGCCCTTCGTTCTGCTTCACCGCCCCCGCGCCTCCGCCGCCCAGCACCTGCAGCGGCAGCGCCCTCTGTTCCGTCAGGTGACAGAGAGATGAAGGGGTCGGGTCGAGGAAGGGGAAAGAGACCGGCGGCACACTCGCACCTGGGAGACGCAGGAGCGCAGGTGGAAGAGGAGGCCGCCGACGGCGGCGGCGTTGCGGGCGTAGGCGTTGGAGCTCCGGTCGAGCGCGTCGGGCAGGACCGAGGAGGAGGCTCCTGCAGAGGAATGGTAGGCTGCGGTGGCGGCGGCTCGGGTGCTGCTTGGACGGGGCCGCCGCACGGCTAGTCGGCCAAGCATCTCCGGCAGAGGACGATGATGCGGGCTGGTGGGGAGTGGAGTGAGCAGTCTGTGTCAGAACTCTCGATCTAGATCGATCTGGCTCGGGGTGGGTGGCGTGAGAACATGGAGTTGATGGTTGGTGGCACAGCAGCAGCGCGGTGTGTCCCACCTGCGCTACAACTATCCATCTAGTAGTAGCGCAGATTTTATACCCACGCTATTACTATTGTTTGTTGAGGGGGCAGGGTGGAAATCATTTAGTAGCAGCGCAAGTTTTTTGTTCCTGCGCTACTACTATGTCATACCAGTAGCGCGTTTTTTCTGCCGCGCTACTACTAAGTAGAAGTAGCGCGGGCCAAATAACCCACGCTACTACTAAATGTCTATCTATAGGGGTTTTCCTAGTAGTGTTGGTTCTTAACTGAGGGAAATACTTATCTCTACTATACTGCTTCATCCTCTCCTCTTCGAGGAAATCCGAACGCAGATCATAAGTAGCAAGAAGAATTTCTGGCGCCGTTGCCGGGGAGACATCACCAAAACCTATCAAGTACCTTTGCATAAATTATCATCTACTTGCTCTTACTTTCATTTGCCTTTTTATTTGCCATTTGCCTCTCATTTTCATCTCCCCCACTTCTAAAACAAGTTTACAAAAACACAAAAATATTTTCGTTTGCCTGTTTGCTTGCTTTATCACTATGTCTCAAAAAAACACCAAGTTGTGTGACTTCTCCAATACTAATAATAATGATTTTATTAGTACTCCAATTCCTCCTCCCGCCACTAGTATGGAGTCGTGTGATATTAATGCTGCTTTGCTAAATCTTGTTATGAAAGAACAATTTTCTGGTAGTCCTAATGAAGATGTTGCATCCCATCTTAATACTTTTGTTGAATTGTGTGATATGCAGAACAAAAAAGATGTGGATAATGATATTGATGACCTCTATCAGATATTGTCAAATTGAAATTATTTTCGTTCTCACTACGAGATCATGCTAAAACTTGGTTTTCATCCTTGCCATGAAATAGTATTGATTCTTGGGATAAGTGTAAGGATGCTTTTATTACCAAGTATTTTCCTCCCGCTAAGATTATTTCTCTTAGAAATAAATCATGAATTTTAAGCAACCTGAGCATGAACATGTCGCACAAACATGGGAGAGAATGAAATTAATGATAAGAAATTGCCCCACTCATGGTTTAAGCTTATGGATGATCATACAAAAAAATTATGTGAGACTAAACTTTGTTTCTAGAAATCTTTTAGACTCTGCCGCAGGGGGTACCTTTATGGAAATCACATTAGGATAAGATACAAAACTCCTTGATAAATTATTCACAATGGCACACTGAAAAAACTCCAACTAGTAAGAAGGTAAACTCTGTCAAAGAAATTAATACTTTGAGTGACAAAATGGACGCGCTTATGAAAATGGTTGCTAGTAAGAATGCTCATGTTGATCCTAATGATGTGCCATTATCTACTTTGATTGAGCAAAATAATGGTTCCGTTGATGCGAATTTTGTTTCCAGAAATAATTTCAATAACAATGCTTATAGATGCAATTTTAATCCTAGGCCATATCCCGGAAATTCCTCCAATAATTATGGTAATTCCTATGGAAATTCTTATAATAATAATAATAGGATACCTACTGATCTTGAAAGTAATATTAAGGAGTTCATCAATTCTCAAAATATTTTAATACTATGATAGAGGAAAAATTGAATAAAGTTGATGATATAGCTAGGAACATGGATAGAATTGCTCATGATGTGGAAAATCTCAAATCTAAAATTTTGCCACCTAAGCTTGATATTAATGAGTCCATTAAAGCTATCTATGTCCCCATTAATGAAAGTAAATAAAGAACCGCGAGGTTGAGAGCTAAGCAAGAATTCCTAGAAAAGGCTATTTCGCCCGATTTTTATCGTAATCATGATGAAGATATTAACATGATTGGTGTCTCACACATTGAATCTTTATTTAGTAATATAAAACTTGATGAAAATGGGACTGAAGATGAGTCAACTTTGGCTAGAAGGCGTCCCAATTGTTTGGAGGGTGATGATTCTAATGAAAAAATTGATAAAAGTGGGTTTGGAGAGGTCAAACTTTAGCTAGTGATGTACCCACTACTTTGCATTTCAAGGACTTTAATTATGATAGTTGTTGTTTAATTGAATGTATTTCCTTGTTGAAATCCATGATAAATTCACCCAATTCTTATGAACAAAATAAAGCTTTTACTAAACATATTGTAGAAGCTATGATGAAAGCTTTAGAAGAAAAGCTAGAGTTGGAGGTTTCAATACCTAGAAAATTTTATGATGAACGGGAACCTACTATTAAAATAAAGATTAAAAATTATGAGTGCAATACTTTATGTGATTTGGGTGCTAGCATTTCCACTATACCAAAATCTTTATGTGATGTGCTAGGCCTTGATGATTTGGATGGATGTTCCCTTAATTTGCACTTGGCGGATTCAAATATCAAGAAACCATTGGGTAGAATAAATGACGTGCTTATTCTTGCAAATAGAAATGAAGTGCCCATTGATTTCATTGTGCTTGATATTGATTGCAATTCGTCTAGTCCTATAATACTTGGTAGGCCTTTCCTGCGTACTGTAGGTGCTACTACTGTTATGAAAGAAGGTAATATAAGATTCCAATTTCCATTAAAGAAAGGAATGAACACTTCCTTAGAAAGAGAATTAATCCACCGTATGAATCTATTATGAGGGGCACCAATGAGATTAATTTGAAGGATGATAATACTTGAAACTATGCATTACGCCTAGCTAGGGGTGTAAAACAATAGCGCTTGTTGGGAGGTAACCCAATAGTTATCTCTATTTTTCCTTTACTTTCCTGTTTTTGAGTGTTCACACAATTATGCTACTCTTATGATTGTGTTTTTGTGTTTTAATTAGTGTTTGTGCCAAGTAAAGCCTTTGGGATGATTTGGTTGATACTTGATTTGATTCTGTGAAAAAACAGAAAATTTTGCGCCCAGTAGCAGAATTGTTTAAATTCCTAGAACGTGATAAAATTCTGAATTTTTTACACATGATTTAAATACAAATTACCCACATTGTCCTATTTTTCAGAATTTTTGGAGTTACAGAAGTATTGTGTTTGTTCAGATCATTACAGACAGTTCTGTTTTTGGCAGATTCTATTTTTGTTGCATAGTTTGCTTGTTTTAATGAATCTATGGATTGTATCAGGGGCTATAAGCAATGGTGAAATTAGAATACAGTAGGTATTATGCAATAATAAAATATGAGTGGGTTTACAACAGTACCTAAAGTTTATGATTTGCCTGTTATACTAACGGATCTCACAAGTTTTTTGTTGAGTTTTGTGTGCTGAAGTTTTCAAGTTTTAAGTGAGATCGCGATGGATGAAGGAATAAGGAGTGGCAAGACCCTAAGCTTGGGGATGACCAAGGCACCCAAGGGTAATATTCAAGGACAACCAATCATCTAAGCTTGGGGATGCCCCGGATGGCATCCCCTCTTTCGTCTACAATCCATCGGTATATTACTTGGAGCTATATTTTTATTCATCACATGATATGAGTTTTGCTTGGAGCGTCGTGTATTATATGAGTCTTTGCTTTGTTTGCCTTTTAGTTTGCCACAATCATCTTTGTTGCACACACCTTTTGAGAGGGACCTGCATTTATTCGTTGTTTGTTGGAATACTCTTTGTGCTTCACCTATATCTTTTGAGCTAAGCAGTTGCTCCAGTGCTTCACTTATATCTTTTAGAGCATGGTGGTGGTTATATTTTAAAGAAATAGTTGTACTCTCATGCTTCACTTATATTCCCTCCGTCCCGAAATTCTTGTCTTAGATTTGTCTAAATACGGATGTATCAAGTCACATTTTAGTATTAGATACATCCGTATCTAGACAAATCGAAGACAAGAATTTTGGGACGGAGGGAGTATCTTTTTGAGAGTCTAATAAATAGTAATGGCAATATGCACGGGTTATGAAATTGGTCCCGATATGATAGGTATTCAAGAGGGATATAATAAAAACTTTCATGTAGATCACCAAATATGATAAGTTTGATTCCTTGCAATAGTTTCGCGATATAGAGATGGTGATATGTGGGTTGTACTAGTGAATAATTGTGGTTTAGTAAGAATATTGGTGTTAAGGTTTGTGATTCCTGAAGCATGCACGTATAGTCTCCTGTTATGCTAAGAAGTTGGAGCACGATTTATTACTGAGTGTCTTCCTTTGCGTGAAGGTCGGGGGCGTGATGGTTAACTCCTACCAACCTCCCCCTAGGGGTATGTGTAGTAGTACTTTGCTTCGAGGGCTAATAGACTTCTGTAATAAGTATGTGAGTTCGTTATGACTAATGTGAGTCCATGGATTATACGCACTCTCACCTTTCCGCAATTTGCTAGCCTCTTCGGTACCGTCCATTGCTCCTTCTCACCTCGATATGTGGTGCAAACTTCGCCGATGCATCCAAACCCCGTGATATGATACGCTCTATCACACATAAGCCTCCTTATATCTTCCATAAAACAGCCACCATACCTACCTATCGTGGCATTTCCATAGCCACTCCGAGATATATTGCCATGCAACTTCCACCATTCCTTTATTATGACACACATCATCATTGTCATATTGCTTTGCATGATCATGTAGATGACATAGTATTTGTGGTTCAGCCATCGTTCATCATTTATCATACACGTTACACTACATCATTGCACATCCCGGTACACTGCCAGAGGCATTCATATAGAGTCATATTTTCTTCTAGTATCGAGTTGTAATTTTGAGTTGTAAGTAAATCAAAGTGTGATGATCATCATTATTCATTATTAGAGCATTGTCCCAGTGAGGAAATAAATAAATAAAAGAAAAAAGAGGCCAAAAAGAGCCCAGCAAAAAATGAGAGAAAAAGAGAGAAGGGGCAATGTTACTATCCTTTTCCACACTTGTGCTTCAAAGTAGCACCATGTTTTTCATATAGAGAGTCTCCTTTGTTGTTACTTTCATATACTAGTGGGAATTTTTCATTATAGAACTAGGCTTGTATATTCTGATGATGGGCTTCCCCAAATGCCCGAGGTCTTCTAGAGCAAGCAAGTTGGATGCAACCCACTTAGTTTTCAGTTTGAGCTTTCATACACTTATAGCTCTTAGTGCATCCGTTGCATGGCAATCCCTACCTCCATAACATGTTGATTAGCCAAGTCAATGTGAGACTTTCTTCCTTTTTTGTCTTCTCCATATTAATCTCTACCACCGCATTCTATTCCACCCATAGTGCTATATCCATGGCTTGCGCTCATGTATTGCATGGGGGTTGAAAAAGTTGAAGCACGTTAAAAAGTATGAACCAATTGCTTGGCTAACACCGGGGTAGTGCATGATTTATATTTTGTGTTAAGAAGATGGAGCATGACAAGGCTATATGATTTTGTTGGGATAGCGTTCTTTAGCATTTTTATTTTGAAAGGCATGACTGTTTGTTGGTATGCCTGAGTATTGATGTCTTTATGTCAAATTATAGACTATTGCTTTGAATCATATGGATCTAAATATTCATACCATAAAAGAAAGATTACATGATGAACATGTTAGGTAGCATTTCACATCAAAAATTCTGTTTTTATCGTTTACTTACTCGAGGACGAGCATGAATTAAGCAATGTATCCATAATTTTTTATTGTTCCATGCTATTATAGTATCATTATTGGATGTTTTATATGCAATTACATGTAATTTTATATCATTTTCTGGGACTAACCTATTAACCCACTGGCAAGTGTCAGTCGCTATTTTCTGCTTGTTTTTGGTTTTCTAGGAAATTAGTACCAAACGGAGTCCAAACGCTACAAAACTTTTTGACGATTTTTTCGGGATAAGAGAGACCCCAGAAGCATCGGGAGGAGACCAAGACGAGAAGCGAGGAGACGTCAATGCAATAAGGCGCGCCCAGGGGGGTAGGTGCGTCCTGATGCCTTGTGGACCCCACGTGTCTCCGTCTGACCTAATTCCACCTCTATAAATTCTCTAAAATCAGGAAACCAACAGAGAGCCACCCCAAACACTTTTTCTAGCGCCGCAAGTTTCTGTTCTTCCATGATCCCATCTGGAGGCCTTTTCCGGTACTCTGTCAGAGGGGGAATCGATTGTTGGGAAACGTTGCATGGAAAAAAAAAAATCTACGCACACGCAAGATCTATCCATGGAGATGTATAGCTATGAGAGGGGAGAGCATCTTCATACCCTTGAAGATCGCTAAGCGGAAGCGTTTATCAACGCGGTTGATGTAGTCGTACACCTTCACGATCCGTCCTGATCAAGTACCAAACATATGGCACCTCCACGTTCAGCACATGTTCAGCTCAATGACGTCCTCACCTTCTTGATCAAGCAAGAGGGAAGAAGTAGTAGATGAGTTCCGGTAGCACGACGGCGTGGTGACGGTGTTGGTGAAGAACAATCTCCACAGGGCTTCGCCAAGCACAACGGAAACTATGACGGAGGATAAACTAGAGGGGACGGGGTTGCCGGCACACGGCTTGGTGAATCTTGATATGTCTTGGGTGCTAGCCCTGCCCCTCTATTTATATGTTGAGCCCTGGGGTCGAAACTTGGAGTAAAAGCCTCCTCAAAGTCGGTTTTTCCCGAAAGGCAAGAGTCCTTCTCAGACTCCAGGGCTAGACGCCAGGGTTCCCGGCGTCAACCCCCCAGACGCTAGGGTTCCTTGCGTCTAGCCCCTGGCCTCCACAAAACTTCCTTTTGCACTTTCCAAAACCCTCGTGGGCATTACCCCTTGGCCCAAATAAAGTGTTCTCGTGCCCAAACATTTTGGGAAACATCCGGAACCCCTTCCGGTGAATTCTGGA
Source organism: Thinopyrum elongatum (assembly GCA_011799875.1). Taxonomy (NCBI): domain Eukaryota; kingdom Viridiplantae; phylum Streptophyta; class Magnoliopsida; order Poales; family Poaceae; genus Thinopyrum; species Thinopyrum elongatum. The sequence continues at coordinate 385,713,765 of CM022300.1, forward strand.
ACCCTTTCGGAGATCAATCCCATATACCAAACTTTACCTCCAGACTATTTCGGAACTCCTCGTCATGTCCGTGATCACATCCGGGACTCCGAACAACATTCGGTCACCAACATACATAACTCATATAATACTATATCGTCAACGAACGTTAAGCGTGCGGACCCTACGGGTTCGAGAACTATGTAGACATGACCGAGACACCTCTCCGGTCAATAACCAATAGCGGAACCTAGATGCCCATATTGGCTCCTACATATTCTACGAAGATCTTTATCGGTCGAACCGTTATGACAACATACATAATTCCCTTTGTCCATCGGTATGTTACTTGCCCGAGATTCGATCGTCGGTATCTTCATACCTAGTTCAATCTTGTTACCGGCAAGTCTCTTTACTTGTTCTGTAATACATCACCTCGTGACTAACTCCTTAGTCATTTGCTTGCAAGCTTATGATGTGTATTACCGAGAGGGCCCAGAGATACCTCTCCGATACTCGGAGTGACAAATCCTAAACTCGATCTATGCCAACTCAACAAACACCTTCGGAGATACCTGTAGTGCAGCTTTTAGGTAATTGGGCCAACCTGCTCCGTGTGGGTTTTAAGTGCGAACAATGTCGAATACCTTTTCGAATTTCCAGACAAATTCAGACATTCATAAAATATTCATTTGAAATCTAGTTCAGTTGATTCAAGTTCCTAAATTCATCTTATATTCAGGCCTATTTAATGGCCAAGTTTCATAGTTTTACCTGAAGTTTTTTTGTGTATCATAGATTTAAATCTAGATTCGATGTATATTGGACATGTTTAGAAATTTCTAATCCATTGCATGTTGGTCCTACTCCAGTAAAAAAAATGTCCATGATCCTTGTTTGACCTCACTGATTTAGTAAAACTTTTTTTACAATTTTCAAAGAACTTTCATTCAGAAAAAAGAACACTAAAAAGTCATTTTTGAAAAGAGGGAGTTTCTTAAAAAAAAATTAAAAAATCATCTTTTAAGTGTCAAAAGAGTGGGTTTTTGTGAAGCAAGTAGCATGAATAAGATGCAAGAGTGTACCTTTTCAATTTTCACACAAAGTAAATTGAAAAAAATGAATTTTTTAAAAAAAATGCAATACTCTTTTAAGAAATCAACGTATTCCAACTTTATCATTTTTTCTGGCAGCCAGTACATATAAAAGGACTCCGTGCAAAAGGATTGCATTTTTTATTTATCTTTTCATTTTATTTACTTTTTTTTTGAAATGGGGTCAACATTGCTAGCATGGCTATTCATAGAAAGGGGTTGAATCTTTTAACTTTTTGTGTATACTGCATATAATCCTACCTGAGTACCTTCAAATGATTCTTTTTCCACTTTTTGGAACCAAACTATAACACACTTGTAGTTCAATTTTGAATTACTTTTGGTAAATGTCCAGAAATTCACTTCATCAATGCAATATAGCAGAAAAACTAAAAAACTCAAAATCTTTTGGCAGTAGGCCTCCAATATGGTCTATTTCATGTAAAAATTGCAAAAAGTTCAATTTTCAATCTTATTTGTGGTACTTGCTTCACAAATAAACCATTTTTGAAGAAAAAAAATTCATTTTTGGCACTTCAAAAATGGTTTATTTACTTCTGTAAAAAAAAAATGGAATCTTCCTTTGGCAATCTTGTTTGGCATGGTAAGCCTCGTGTTTGTGCAAAATATCATCATCTTATATTGAAATATGACATGGATATAGCCATGAACTTGGTCATTTGGCTTGAAAGCCATAAACCTTCCTAGATGGTAGTCCATTTTGTGAACACTATTTTTGGAAAGTTCATTGTATTCCTAGTTTATCATATTTCCTGGAAAGAGTACACATAAAAGGACTCCATGCAAAAGGATTACATTTTTTGAATATTTTTTCATTTTCTTTCACTTTTTCTCAAAATGGGGTCAACATTGCCACCGTGACTATTCATAGAAAGGGGTTGAATATTTAAACTTTTTTGGTGAATACTGCATATAATCCTACCTGAGTACCTTAAAAAGATTTTTCCCACTTTTTGGAACCAAACTATAACACACTTGTTGTTCAATATTGAATTGCTTTTGGTAAATGTCCACAAATTCATTTAATCAATGAAATATAGCAAAAAAGCTTAAAAACTCAAAAACTTTGGGAAGTAGACCTCCGATATGGTCTATTTCATGTGAAAATTGCAAAAGTTCAATTTTTTATATTATTTGTGGTACTTGCTTCACAAAAAACATTTTTGGAGCTTTAAAAATGGTCTATTTACTTCTATAACAAAAAATTGGAATCTCCCTTTTGCAATCTTGTTTGGCATGGCAAGTCCCATGTTTGAGCCAAATATCGTCACCTTATATTGAAATATGACATGGATATAGCTATGAACTTGGTCGTTTGGCTTGAAAGCCATAAAACTTCATAGATGGTAGTCCATTTTGTGAGCACTTTAAAAAAATATCATTGTATTCCTAGTTTATCATTTTTCCTAGAAAGTAGTACACATAGAAGGACTCCATGCAAAAGCATTGCATTTTTTTGAATCTTTTTTCATTTTCTTTCCCTTTTTTCAAAATGGACTCAACATTTTCATCATGGCTATTCATAGAAAGGGGTTGAATATTTCACCTTTTTTGTGAATACTGCATATAATCCTACCTGAGTACCTTAAAATAATTTTTTCTACTTTTGGAACCAAACTATAACACACTTGTAGTTCAATTTTGAATTACTTTTGGTAAATGTCCAGAAATTCATTTATCAATGGAATATAGCAAAAATCTCAAAAACTCAAAATCTTTGGGAAGTAGGCCTCCAATATGGTCTATTTCATGTGAAAATTACAAAAGTTCAATTTTCAATATTATTTGTGGTACTTGATTCACACAAAAATTCATTTTTGGCACTTCAAAAATGTTTATTTACTTTTGTAATAAAAATTGGAAATCTCCCTTTGGCAATCTTGTTTGGCATGGTAAGTTCCATGTTTGTGCTAAATATCGTCACCTTATATTGAAATATGTCATGGATATAGCCATGAACTTGGTCATTTGGCTTGAAAGCCATAAAACTTCATAGATGGTAGTCCATTTTGTGAACACTTTTTTTAAATATCATTATGTTCCTAGTTTATCAATTTTTCCTAGAAGTCAGTACACATAAAAGGACTCCATGCAAAAGGATTGCATGTTTTGAATATTTTTTCATTTTCTTTCACTTTTTTTCAAAATGGGGTCAACATTGTCATCATGACTATAGGAACGAAGTATGTCAACAAGAGGGGGGTGAATGGGAGTTTTAAAATTTCTTCGGAAATATCAAAACTCTCGGAACCCAGCAGCGGAGCGAATGTAAACAGAGTACAGTGAGCGAATACAAACTACCGAATGGAAACTGAAAACATGCATTGAGACAAATCACATGATTGAAACAGTTTGAATGTAAAGGGGCGGAACATGGGTAACCAGTGATGCTCGATGGCGACAAGGAATTTGGTAGACCAGTTCGTCCTTCTGCACAAGGACTATGTCTGGTTGGAGGGGTTGTGACTTAACACGGAAGATAAACTCTCTTTGCCCTATTCTTCTCGATAATTGGTTCGTCAGCCAATGTCGATCACTCGTGGTAGATACTTGAGGCGATATCCGAACCTTTACAGACTTCTTCTTCGAGAACCACAATTACTCTTGGTCTCTAAAGAAATTGACACCTAACCGTCTAGAGAGTTTGCAGCTCTCAAGAGTAATAGGCGGAGCGTACTGGACTTAGATTCGAGTGATGCTGAACCACTATCTAATTTTTTGGCTCTAGGGGTTTTCTCTCGGTGGATTTTAAACTCAAATCACTCAGGAGAGGGGGTTGCTCAACAATCTTCTCGCAATCAAACGGAGCAGCCACCGGACAAAGCCGGTGCGGGGTGGCTATTTATAGCCGCAGCCTTCCCTGGTGGGAAATGACCATTTTGGACACACGGTCCAGCCAATGGCCAACCGACATGTTTACAACGGTCGGATTTCAAAGAGCAATGGTAACATTACTTGAGGACCAAGTAATGCCAACTCCTCGGTCAGAGACAAATCTCTCGCGGCAAAGAAGATCACAATCTCTTGCTGGCAAGTATTTGCTCGGAACACAAAGAGATTTCTCTCGCAACTTTCATAGGACTTGGGTTTAGCATCAGAGAATCAAAGCTTCGAACGCTACACCCCTCTTAATAGTATTGTGGTCCTGTGACTCAATAAAGAAGAGAAACAACGAAATAAATGCTACGTCTTCACTTCATCTTCAATCTTCTCGGTCGCAATCACTTCCTTCGGACAAGCAACGAACCAATTGCTTCTCGTCAGCAATTTTTGAGGGGTCACTCTTGTTATCATAATCTTCGGTGATAACCTTCACTGCCACGCAGGGGATTATCTTCGTCGTTTGAATCAAACTCCTCTTGATTCCAGGGACCTGTTACTCTGTGTGCACTAGCAAACACATAAGTCCCATATTGTTTATGTCAACAAACTCCAAAACATAAGGAGGCAAATTATTGCACCAACAATCTCCCCCTTTTTGGATGATTGTTGACAAAACAGATAATCATCGAAGTGAAGATAGATAAGTGAAAAGTAATTCCAACAAGAGTGAATAAGTGGTACTTTGCTCGATGATGAAATAGACTCCCCCTAAATGTATGCAGGGATAAAGATATGAGATTAATTCTCCTGCAAATATTGAAGTATACAGAGGAAATTTCAATCATTCGAGACAATGATTCACACTGATGACATATAATCCATCGAGATCGTAGTGCAATCATTCATAACTTCCGATAATAATTCCACCTGCAAAACAAATGCTTCGAGAGAAATAGTGCAGCAGGCGGGGTTATTAACATTAGAACACAGAGGTTTTACAACTTAGAGCAGATAAGCTTAAACCGGAAGTTTCAAATTTGCATGAAACCAAACCAAAGGAAAAAACAGAAAGCAAATCTATCGAGACTCAATGTAATTCTCCCCCTTTTTGTCAACTAGTGTAAAAAAGGTGACGAATAACATGAGTGCAAAAGCGCAGAACTTGGTTCACTCGGTGGCATCTCCAGAAGAACTGTCTGAGGTGATTTCGTCTTCAGAAGTGACTGGATTGGCTCCGGCTTCAGCAACAATGGATTTTCCTTCAGGGATAACAGCTTGGGGCTGAGAAGACGAGGGCATATCTGGGGCGGCCACTTGAGGAACACAGGATAGCACATTGCCTTCGGCAGGTTTCACAGGCGGTGAGGTGGCTTCAGATTCTTCAAGCAGTTTACGAAGCTTGAGATGCAAAAGATGAGTGGTTGGCTCACGACCAAGAAGAGGAGAGGAGTAATTCGATCTTGGAAATCTTCAATGGTGAAGCCTTTGTCAATATAATCATAGAGCTCTTGGAGATTGACATGCAGGAGTTGTTTCTCGGTAAATAACTTGCAATGCAATTTCCAGAGCCGCTTCTTGTTTTCATCCACAATCAGATGCATGATTCTGGTTCGATTGTTGAGAGCATTGAGCTCGGAGGCGAGATGTTCTTTTTCACGTCGATCCTTAGCGATGTGCTGCAGCAACAGTTGTTGTGTGCGCAAACTGACTTCGAGTTGCGATGGACGTTGATGCAAAATCTTTCGGTCGCGCTGAGGTAGACGTGGCTCGTCGAATTTCTTGTGATAATCCTGAGGGCTTGACGCAGGCGATTTACCCGAAGAAATATCTTCCATGATTTGCAAAGTATCGCGAATAGGAGGTATTAAGCTTTTGTGACTTTGCTTCACCAGATACACTATGCGCATAGCGTGATCAACAACTTTCTGGATCCTTGGCGCATAAACTTTGAGGCAGTTCAGATACTGAGCAAATCCTTCAAAATACGCAGAAACATGTCCTCAGCATCGAAGATATACCGCTCAGAGATTGCATAGATAGCATTCCGAAGAACATCTGAGATGGATTTATATGTATTCATCCCGCCAAAGGGCAAATAGTGTAAGAGAGCATGTGATATAGTGTCTGATTCTCGAATGTTAAATGCTCAGGCCTGGGAGGACCAGTGTAGTCACGAATCTTTTCTTCATCCATAGTGCACCGAAAAGTTTCATCTGAGATGACATCAATGTTGTGCACCCGAATTTCATTGTCACCATGCTCAAAGTAAGGGAAATGGAAGTGCGAGACAAAATCTGTTGAAGTGCATTTGATTCGTTTTCCTTCGGTTATCCACTCCATAATCCATTTTGAGCTATCAGATTCATCACCAGAGATGTACAGAGTAGCATAGAACTGAAGAATAATCTCTCTGTTCCAAGGATGTTCGAATTCAAATACTTTGGTGAGGCAGAAATCTTCCAAATCTTGTAGCAACTAATTGAAGCAGCCAATATTTTTCATAGCTGGGATGTCCGGGTATTCATGGGGGAATATCTTTTTGCTATCATAGAGTACCTGAGAGTTATATATAGCATGTTCCTTTGTCCAGAAGCGAGGCGATTCAGAAGTGCGCGACCCATCATACGGACTATCTTGAAAGAATTTTGGATGCGCATTCTGATTGAAAAGGGACCTTTTGCACCAGCTCCTGCCGAGAACAAAGGCATTTCTTCATGAGGGTATGGGTATTTGAATTCGTCTTTAGGTGAGATAAATTCATCGCCATATACAACAGAGTCGGTATGGTGAGCAAAAATAGATTTTCGTTTGGAGGGACCAATATCTGGCATTCTTGGCGCTGTGTCGATAGACAACTTAAGTGGTGATGGAGCTGATGGCACAATAGAGGGAGTTGCAGAGGCAGTAGGCAACAGAGCAGATTCCTTTATGGTAGGCACTGAGGCCAAATTAAGCATTGGGGGTGGTTGAGGTTGTTCCATTGAAATCTGTTGTTGCTGTACCGCGGGAGAGGCTGAGACCTTTGGTGATTCATGAGCTGGAGAAGCTTGGGGCTCGGAGCGAGGGATTTCACCTTCCTCAGAAATAGTTCGCTGAGATGGAATATCAGCTTGAGCAGAGGAGGCCACAGGCACTGATTCAGTTGGCCTTGGCGAGGGAGGAGCATCCAAGTCTTTGACTGGGGTTTTCGAAGGAATAGCTGGCTTAGGAGATTTTTCTTTCTGAGGTTGGGCCTCTGGGCGATCAGGTGGCTTTGCTGTCGGAGCAGGAGGTACATTTTTCTTCGCAATTTTCTTTCGATGCTTCTTCTTTTGCTGAGCAACTTGATCAATGTGGCCTTTGACAAGATCATCGTAGCCAGTAACCTTTGCTTGATGCTCAAGACAGATCTTGTGAACAATTTCATCTACATCCATGTGAAAATGCAACCTTATGTTTCGGAGGAGTCAGGACACGGTTGATATCCTTGTAGGAATCTTCGAGTGCTTTAATGACAAATTTTGAAGAAGCAGTTTTCATTCGATCATCAAGATCATTCAGTTCGGTAGAAAGAGTGTTGATTTCAACTGCATCTTCTCTCATTTCTTGAACAATGGTAGTGGTCTGTGAAATAACTTCAGGAGGGATAGGCGGAGAGGCCACTTCACCATCGAATGGATTGTCCACAAATTTATCAAGCTGTTCCATGATGAACACATGATTATAGTAGTGAGGAGCATCAGACTTGGCAGTTGGAGCAGTTTGCACTGGAACTTGCTCGGAAGGAGGTTTAGAAGCCAACGGCTGAATTAAGGTAGGAGCAAACTTTGCAGCCTTCTCCTTCGGAGCAGAAGCTTGAGGAGCATTTTGCTCGGTAGTAGGCGCCTTGATTTTCTTCAAATCAGGCTTGGGAATCTGTTCGCCTGGCTTTGCAGTATTCATAGGAGCGTTAACTACCAAATCTTTCAAATTGATAGCATCTGCATGAGGAGTTGTATTCACATGTTGTTGCATAGTGACTGTGGTAGGTGGAGTTTTCCTGGTAGAGATCTTCTTCGGTGGTGGAACCATAGGGACCCGAAGATCAGGTAACACTGTTGAAGTGGTGATATTCACTTGCTCACTGAGAGTAGCAACAACTTCATCCTTTGTGAGCGGAAGATCATCATCAGAAGAAGAATCACTTCTAGCAACTTCATCGGCCGATTCAGCAGTTTTATTCTTTGGTGCACTCTTTCGCTTTGACGCAGCAGAACTGGGATCATGCTTGCGCTTAGAGCGACCTTCAGATTTTCCTTCGGCCTTTTTCTTCATTACATCTTCTTGAAGAAGGCGACGATTTTCCTCTTCACGAGCCTTTTTTTTTCTTCTCTCTTAGCTCGCTTGATGGCATTTTTTTGACGCTTAGCAAGCTCATCAGGATAAGATTCGGGTGTGCGAAGGGAGGACTCATGAGCATTTGGTGGAGGCGGCGGTCTCTCCTGGGGATCATTTGGTTTGATGAGAGCAATTTCCCGGCAGTCACCCCATGGTGGATGAAATGCAAAGTTTTGAGCAAACTAAGGATGAACCAATTCATAATTGAACCATTTGCGCACCCAGTGATGTCAAATCCATTGAAGACGCTTATGTCTCTGCTGCTTTGTTTCTCCGGGAGCAGTATTATAATGATCATGGGAGATGTATTCAGCTGTGTTTGTATATGGTTGTCTGCCACCCCTCTTCTTCTTCGGAGCATTCTCTTCTTGCTCGTCGGCATTTTGCTCGGTTCTCTTACGCTTGCTGGTTGATGGGCCTACCATTGGGCCCTTGGCATTTGGAGCTTTGGACTCATCTGCTGTGCCCAGAATAACATCATCTCCGTCAGCCATGCTCATTGGTCGAGCTGATCCTCAACTGACTGCATTCACCTATGAATAAGGATAGATGCGAGGGAAAATGGGGACAGGGTTACGAATGTTCATAGCGAAGTTTTTGTGAAAGAAAAAGTTTTGAAGAAGAATTAGATGCAGACTTTGAGTAATGTTTCAGATGAAAGAAATGTGTAGAATGAACTAGTAGGTTTGAAGAATATACTAGTCAACGTGCTAAGCATTCCATTCGTATGAGACATAACACAAACCCTAGATCTGAAAAAATTTCGGATGCGAGGGACTTCTACAAACCACATCCACACAAGTTACCTATCAGAAAAGATCTAAGAAATGCGGTAAATAAAGGTAATTTCTACCACAGACGAACTCAAACAGGATGGATGGAAGAACGAGTTCGCACTACACATACCCTAACTCGGTGATGTGCAGCAGCTACGGTGGCGCGGGGAGGAAGATGATCCGCGGCAGCGAGGAATGACTTCGGCGACCTCTTTCCGGCAGCAAAGCGGTGAAGATGATCGATGGCGCCGAGCTCAAGGTGGAGCGGTGCAGTAGGGCTTCGGAAAGTGATGGTGGCGAGGAGGAGAAGTGGATTTGGGAGCGGTGGTGATGCAGTATATATATGAGAGGAGAAATGACCGCATCGGGTGAATCTGATCGAATGGCCATAGTCCAAGGACTATTGCGATTCAACGGTCCAGGAAGAGCGGCCATTTATGAAGAGCACGTGGCAACCTTCATCAAAGATCGTGGTCCTGACTTGGGCAGGAAACCCCAAATTTTGGACGGCTTTCGCCAAAATGAATTAAGTTCGGACCGAACCTTTAATGTGGTCAAGGACACCAGATAAAATTTTGTTACCAGATGAAATTTGAGCATTCATAACAGAACAACATAGACTGGAAGAGATAGAATAGAGGGAAAACAGGGTCCTAGGCATTTCACTCAGACAAAGAAACACAAATACCAGAGAGAAAAGCTATGAGTGAAATACATTCGGACTAACACAAAATCCTTCAACCGAAAGGCAACTCAACGAAGGGAAATTGTGGTGGCGTGACCCACCGTATAAGAACTGTATGACCCCGAGCGTTGCACAATTATCATGGCACCCGGTTAGTCTAGTTCTTCGTTAATGTATTCACTCTCAGAAAGAAAATTTCACTTTGTCAAAATTTTCAAACTCTTCGAGTGTTTTGCACCCATTCCTTCTAAGATGTGGAAGTGATGGTACAGGTGCCGAGTCCAGCTTACTGCATGTTTGCGGAATCCAGGGTATTTAGCTCACACCGTAACGCACAGAATCTTTTCTCATCGAGAGGCTTGGTGAAGATATCAGCGAGATTGTCTTCAGTATTGACGTGATTGATAACAATATCCTCTTTAGCAACATGATCGCGAATAAAATGATGTCGATGGCAATATGCTTGGTGCGAGAGTGCTGCACTGGATTGTGTGCAATTTTGATCACACTCTCATTATCACAGAATAGAGGAATCTTCTTGACCTTGATGCCGTAATCCTTCAGAGTCTGCTTCATCCATAATAACTGATAAACTGAGTGCAACAAGCGCCAACAACAATATATTCAGCCTCAGCCATAGAGAGCGAGACACAATTCTGCTTCCTTGACGACCAACAAACCAAAGATCTACCGAGGAAATGGCATGTCCCCGAAGTAGATTTCCTGTCAACCCGGTCACCTGCATAATATAAGTGTGAATATCCAATGAGATCAAACTGTGCTCCCTTAGGATACCATAAACCTAAGGTGGGGGTGTGAGCCAAATATCTCAGAATATGCTTGACTGCTTGGTGATGCGATTCTTTCGGTGCAGCTTGAAAACGAGCACACATACAAACACTCAACATAATATCAGGTCTGGATGCACATAGGTAGAGAAGAGAACCAATCATCGAATGATAAGCTTTCTGATCGTAATCTTTACCGTACACATCTGCGTCTAGCTGACCATTTGTGGGCATTGGAGTTTTGTAGCCCTTCAGTTTGCAATCTTGCATTTTAGACTTCTTCAGACAGTCTCTTAGGTATTTCTCCTGAGATATGAAAATTCCATTGTCCTATTGACGTATTTGCAGTCCGAGAAAGAACTTAAGTTCACCATCATAGACATTTGATATTTCTCGGACATCATTCGCCCGAACTCCATGTTGCAAGCATTGTTAGTACAGCCGAAAATAATATCATCCACATAAATTTGACACACGAATAGATCACCATCAATAGCACGTGTGAAAAGAGTGGAATCAGTGATCCTGGTTTGAACCATTTATCGAGCAGAAACCTCTTCAAGGTATCATACCAAGCTTGAGGGGCTTGCTTCAGCCCATATAGAGCCTTTTTCAACCTGAAAACTTTGTTAGGAAACTGAGCATTTTCAAAGCCAGGTGGCTGCCTAACATATACTTCCTCATCAATTTCACTATTGAAGAAAGCACTTTTCACATCCATTTGATAAAGCAGGATATCATTGTAGTTTGCATAAGCGAGAAGAATACAAATTGCCTCAAGGCGAGCAACAGGAGCATAAGTTTCACCGAAATCAATACCTTCTACCTGTGTATACCCTTGAGTGACAAGACGTGCTTTGTTTCTCACAACAATGCCATTTTCATCTTGCTTATTCCGGAATATCCATTTTGTGCCGATGATATTGTGCTTTTTGGGATTCGGTTTGTCGACCAATTCCCATACATCATTCAATTCGAATTGCACCAACTCTTCTTGCATGGCATTCATCCAATCGGGATCATTCATGGCTTCATCATACTTGGTAGGTTCTGTCAATGAGACAAAGGAGAAACTGCCATAGTAGTAAGCCAAACGAGTGTGAGAATGAGTCGTGGGTCGATAACTTGGATTCTCGAGATCGTCGAGAATTAATGTAGGGTCAACTCGATTAGCCACTTGAGGGTGAGGATTTTCATCTTGATGATCATTTTCATTTTCCTCAGCATAAGCATCGGGATGAGCATTTGTGTCGCCATTTTCATCCGGATTGCCATTTTGATTGGCATTTGCATTCTGGTTGCCATTTGTGTTCGGAATGGTATTTTCTTTGGCAGTGGCTTGGCGTGTTCTACTTCGAGTCATCGGGGCATCATCATCGGAAGAGTCAGGTACATTTCCTTCAATCGGCCTGACGCTCCCAATGGCCATTTGCCGAATAGCATCCGAAATCGGTGGTTCATCTATCACAATAGGCAGGTGCTCCTTTTGGGAGCCGTTAGATTCATCAAACCGCACATTTACCGTTTCCATAAGTTTCTCGTGGTGAGAGTTATAGACACGATAAGTATGCGAATTCGAGCCATAACCAAGAAGAAAAACCTTCATGTGCCTTTGGTGCAAACTTGGAATTATGATTCATGTCACGAATATAGCAAGGTGCACCAAAAACACATAAATAAGAAACATTTGGTTTCTTGCTAGTGATGAGCTCATATGAAGTTTTCTTAAGGAACTTGTGAAGATAAACACGATTCACAACATGACAAGTAGTGTTAATAGCATTAGCCCAGAAGCGAATAGGAGTTTTATACTCACTGAGCATTGCTCTCGCCATTTTGATGAGAGATCTATCCTTTCGCTCAACAACTCCATTCTGTTGGGGAGTGTATGCGGTAGAGAACTCATGAATTATACCATTTTCGTCGAAAAAAATCTTTGATATGAGTATTTTTGAACTCAGTACCATTGTCACTTCTGATATGCTTAATTCGCACATCATATACATTTTGGGCCTTCTTGGCGAATCTTTTGAAGATGTCTTGGGTGCAGGTTTTGTCTTCGAGAAAGAATACCCAAGTGTAACGAGAGAAATCATCAACAATAACCAGACCATAATGACATGCCTCCGAAACTTGCATAGTTTTGAGGTCCGAATAAATCCATATAAAGAATTTCCATAGGTCTTGCTGTGGTCATGACAGTCTTTGATGAATGATGCTTCTTGGCCAATTTACCGGCCTCACACGCACCACAGAGATGATCCTTGTCGAATTTTACATCAGGAATGCCACGGAGATGATTTTTCTTCACGAGAGTCTACAAATTTCTCATACCTGCATGACCAAGTCTACAGTGCCACAGCCATCCTTTGGTTGCTTTTGCAAGCAAACAAGTTTGGACTAAGGGACCCTTAGAGAAATCCACAATATATAAATCACTCTTTCTATTTCCCTCGAAGATGAAGGAATTGTCAGAGGCCATAAAGATGATGCATTTGGATATGGAAAATAGAACTAGCATGCCTAGATCACAAAGCTTGCCAACTGACATGAGATTGAATCCAAGAGACTGAACAAGTAAAACATCATCAATATTCTTGTCTTTGGATATAGCAACTTTACCTAACCCATTACCTTTCCTTTGTTGTTGTCGCCGAAAGTAATATAATTCAGAGATGAAGCAGTTAAGTTGGGGTCGACAAACAACGACTTGTCTCCGGTCATATGACTAGTGCATCCACTATCCATTATCCATTCGGTGCACCCGGAGACATAGTCCTGCAGAGGAATTAGGCTTTCTTAACCACCCACATCTTTGCAGGTGGCTTCAAAACAAGAGAGCGAGCATGATATGATTTCTTTCGATAACCATAATTGTTACTCGAAGAAGTGTGAGCATAATCGAAGGAATAGGCATTGAAATTCTTTCCAGATGAATGAGTATAGTGGTTGAATGAGGTATGCATGTACTCATTCTGTCGAACTTCTTTAAGGAAGTAACAAGCATTTTCTGCCTGCATGGTTAGTACAGTAGTAATAGGCAATGCTTCAATAGTTTTCCTTTGCACCCAGATAGCTTTCTCTGGGGGTCCATTTCTGCTGTTTGGTCCAACATAGCGAGCAACAACCTCACCACATTGGTTTTTGAACAGCTCACTACAAAAAAAGACACATCCGTGACATTTTGGCCTGAACGAAAAGTTTTTCTGTCATGCTTATGACACTTCTATGACGATAATTGTGACAAAACCACATGTAATCATAGATGTGGTGGGCTCCTACTTCTATGACAAAAAATCATGACATAAAATGGGCTTTTCGTCCTGGGCGGGCCGGGGACGCACCTGCATGACATTCTTTGGGCCGTCCATGATGAAAAAAATTGTGGTAGAATCGAGGGCGAGGAAAATTTCAGGGAGTTCCCGGTTACAGTGGGTGGTCGAGGCCGAGCGATGCACAGAGGATTGCACGTTTCTCTCGTACACGTACGCATGTGTGTGCGAGGCGTTGGGCTCTAACTAAAGCTGAGCGAGGCGTTCGCCTTATTGAACCCGAGCGATCGATCCCTTGGCTGTTAACTGAACCCGAGCGATTCCTTCGCTACTGCTGCTAACTGAAGCCGATCGAACTTGCTGCTGCCTCTTGATGAACAGTGACCGTTGTTGGGGGTTGGATGAACAGTTCCCAGTGGGGGTTGGATGAACAGGACCCCGTGGTAGTAGAGGTCGTTGCCACTGGATGAACAGGACCTCGATCGAGGAGGTGGGGTGGATGAACATGACCCCGTGGAGGGCTGATTGAACAGTACCCGGTGGAGGCCGGATGAACAGTAGCCCGTGGATGAACAATACCAGGTGGAGGCAGGAGGAAGACACAGTGGATGAACAGTAGCAGGTGGAGGCTGGAGGAAGTCGACGGTGGATGAACAGTAGCCCATGGAGGCTCGAGCGAGGCAGTAGACGGTGGATGAACAGTAGCCCCGTGGAGTCCCGTTTTGCGGTACGCCACACCCCTCCCGATGAACAGGACCCCATTTCGACCGTAGGAGCTCCAACACAAGTCCGTTTCCTCCGTTTTGCGGTACGCCACACCCCTCCCGATCAACAACACCCCGTTTCGACCGTAGGAGCTCGAACACAAGTCCGTTTCCTCTGTTCTGCGGTACGCCAGGCCTTGTTTCGGCTGTTCCATCCAAGCCGGTTGGCTCCCGATGAACACGACGCATTCCGTTGCCTCCCGATGAACACGACGCAGTTTCTCCATTCCGACTCAGCCGGTTGGCTGCCGATGTACATGATGTGGTCGCTGTACGCGTTCGAGACCCCGCCCATATGTATGTACGTATCCGTATTTACTTTCTTGCAGCGTGGCTGTAGGTACGTGTACACGATATAGACGGGACTACCTGAACAGCTACCGCTCCTTACTGGGCCACGGTTCATCATGGCAGAAAGACCGATGGACCAGTATGTACGTACACATTTGCGACCAGAATGACAACGCTACATACGCTTCGACCGGGTAGGTCCCAGCCGTCAAGGAGGATAAGGAGGCACTCCCTTGCATGCGAAGATATATGTGGTGGGTCCCAGCTATCAGGGGGAGAAATCATTTTTTTGCGCGTAATAAGAAGGCACTTCCTTGCATGCGAAGATGTAGCTGGTGGGTCCATCTGTCAGCCTCACCGCATACAATCCTTTTTCGATGGCTGTCGTTCGTTGACCATGCCGCGCGGACAACACCAAGGCGGTGGATGACGGTGAGGTAGGGAACGACGCGGAGCCTGGGAACACGCAGAGGGTAGTATGAGGGTTGACTAGTTCGGCTGCGGTGTGAGGCTTCCATCACCGCAGAATAACAGGGGGTGTGGGTGAGTAGAGGGATGGCCTGGCCAGCGGTGTGAGTAGTAGGGGGCGGTTAGGCCTGCGCGGCAGCACAGCCGGCCACGGGAGGCAGGAGCACACGGTGGTTTGGACAGCTGGAGCAAGAAAATCAGAGGTTGAAGAAGCAGGACGACCATTGGATGTTAACAATCCAACGGTCACTGGTGATAGAATCGTTTGTTGACTAAGTTGACAAAGCCCTGTGTACGTGTCAACTTAGTAGGGCCACAAGTCAGCCTCCAAATCTGGTGGGCCCCAGCTGTCATGGGGAGCAATCGTTATTTTTTGCTTAATAAGGAGGCACTTCCTTCCGTGCAAAGATATAGCTGGTGGGTCCCAGCTGTCATGGGGAGGATTCATTTTTTGGCGTAATAAGGAGTACTTGCTTGCATGCGGCCATGGACCATGTGGGTCCCAACTGTCAGCCTCTCCATGTACATCCCTCTTCCGATGTTGTCATTTGTTGACAACGTTGACCACGCCGTGCCGAGAACACCAACGCGATGGACGACGGCGAGACCCAGGAAGGGAATGACCTGGAGGCCGTGAAGCCACATCAGTGGACGGATGTGGGTGAGTAGAGGGATGGCCTGGCCAGCGGTGGGAGTAGTAGGGGGCGGTGAGGCCTACGCAGCAGCACAACCGACCATGGGAGGCGGGAGCAGGCGGTCCCGTCGGCGCTGGATTTGGCGGCTGGAGCAAGAAGATCAGAGATTGAAGAAGCACGAGGGCCGTTGGATTAACATCCAACGGTTACTTCTGCTAGAATCGTTTGTTGACGTATATAATAAGTAAAAAAAATCTTGCATACGCGTCAACTTAATAGGCCCACAAGTCAGCCCATTCCCTATTTTTTAATAATTTACAGCTCATTTGCAACTTCTTATGCAATTTATTGTAGTCCGTTTTCTTTTTGTTGGCCAGGGCCAGGGTTAAAAATTTAAACAAAATTTCACATATTTCGGTGGGGTCCAAACTATTTTTAATACTGAAATGTCGAGACAGATTTAAAGTACTTTGAAGATATATTTAAATTAGGTTAAAGCCCAGTGAAATTGGAATCTAAAAATGTGAAAAAATTCAAAAATTTGAAAGTAATTGCCAATTTATCGTGTGTTTTTATATTTACAACCCATTTCATATTACTTTTAAGATTTGCAGCCGTCTTGAAAGAGTTGTAGCCTAGCAGGGCGGAGAAAAATAAGTAGGCCTTGGTTGGGTATTCCTGGATTGGGTATTCTTCAGAAAAAATAAACTGGGCTAGCCATTTTCACAAAGAAAAAATAGCTGGGCTGGTCATGTGGTGAACGTAAAATAGAAGCCTGGGCTAGATAGGCAACAACCCAGTTGAAACCCTGCTCCGCCTCAACAATAACAAAACAAAAATACTGCTCGAGCAGCTACATCCCAGGTGTCAGCCGATCTTGTGCTGTTCTCTTGTCTATTGACTATACGCTGACAATGTCGTGGGTCCCAGATGTCAGCAAACCACTAGGAGGAAGCATTTTCTTTTTCTATACGCTGACAATGGAGTATATAAAAAATGAGGAACTTGCTTGCGTACGGCCATGGACATGGTGGGTCCCTACTGTCATCCTCTCCATGTATAGTCCTCTCTCGATTCCTCTTGTTTGTTGACCATGTTGACAACGCGAGAGGGCGGCACCGCGGCGAGCGCACCAAAGCACGCGGAGGACGATGACGAGGCCTCGGACATTGGCGTTAACGATTTAGGAGACGGTGGGGCGGTGATGCGTGCGCTGAGGCGCAACCAACCATGGGAGGCAGAAGCAGGCGGCCCCGCCGGCACTGGTTTGGTTTTGGCGGGTGGAGGAAGACGAGACTGAAGAAACACGACAGACTGTAAAAGCAGTAGGAGTACTTAACAACCTTAACTGAAAATAGCAGGGGCACTTAACAACCATAGCTGAAAGCAGTATGAGTAGTTATACAGGTTCAACCGTACAAAGCACACCCTGTAACGGTGCTACTTTGCCTACAGTTAACCAAGGGTGAGGCCGCCAAGCCCCAGGCGCCACCCCGCGCATCCACAACCTTCTGAAAGTGGCTTCATCTCGCAATGTGGTCAATAAATAGGATATTCATTTTAGAGCCATGGAAAAGCATGAGCATAACCTTCTGTCCTATTCTCCAAGATGGATGGGCCTTCATTAGTTGAGACCACCCATGGATAAGTATCTTTTCACCTCCAAGGGAAATGGAGTAGGTCGACATAAACATCATGTTGTAACCAAGCGCAAGTCTGACCCGACCATGGTCAGGCATCTGTATAGGAACAATAGAACTGGGCAGTTTCTATTTCAAGAAGATCATAGCCGTAAAACTATGTATAAGCATGTCGGTGCAACAAACCCTGGTGTATGTTGCCCGGACTGTACACACGCTCAAGGGCAAGGTTGCAGCAACAAGGCCAGGCCAAGCAGAAGAAATAGCTCTTTGAGGAATCAAAGGGCAGATCAAGAAGACTAAGACAAGCCGAAGGAACGAGATATTACCAAGAGAAAAGCCTCCCTTGCCGGGCAGAAGACCCCAGGGACAAGTCTCAAGACCCCCCGGCAAGGATTGCCGAGGCGACGACGGCCTGCTTCCCCGCCAAGGCTCCACCGCTCCACCTAACAGCAACGCCGGTCACCTATCGGTGCGGTGTCGAGCCCCCAAGAGATTAAGTGGCTGTCATTCAGCATGTGGCAGCCATTTCTGAGGAAGATCGCCCCCAAATGACACCTGTCCAGGGACGTGTCACGCAGACAGGCGAGAAGGTGGTTGAATGGCACGGCAAGGCTTGCCGGGCTGCTTCCACGATGTGACACTGAGCGGTGCATTTAATGCACCTTGTCCTGTCTGCAGAGTTAGGTATGATAGCACTGTGGCTATCTAATCATTGGATAATGACTGTTTTGCCACTGTGGTAACCCCTTTACCTATAAAAGGAGGGCCGAGGCAACCTTAGAAAGGATTCAGACCCTTGTACACTCATACGCGTGTAGCTGCTCTCCCCGAGAAACCTTGCCGGGCTTGAGCGCTGCTTGTTCGTCACGGTCTTCCACCCAATCCACCAAAGCAGGAGTAGGGTTTTATGCCTCGCGGCAGCCCGAACCTGGGTAAAAACCACCCGCGTCACCATTGCCGTGCTGCTCTATGGCATCCGCTCTTTGTGCCACGTGCCCTTCCCCCTTGCCGAACCACAAAGGGGGCGATGGCCCCATAGGTGATCGTGTCGAACCACGACAAAGCAAGAGTTTTTGAATAACATATATAACAGAAAACAGCTCGTACCATAAGTTTCTTGACATAGTTGGACCTGTTCAACATGTGCACCAGTGGCACACATATCCCATGTGGCCTTTCACCATTGAAACGCCCCACAAGGACCTCAAGACGATCAATAAAGTGTAGGAACTGGTGGATGTCGTCCCAGTCAAGTTCAGTGCCATCAGTAACAGTCGAGTTCTTATAGAATAACAAACGAGTAGTGTGCTGAACTTTGAAATAACCTACACGTGCCACCAATTATAAGAAATATTAGTTAGAAGTAGCATCTTCGTGAGAGAAGGGAATCACAAATTGTTGCTACTTCTAAAGTCAAATTGTGATTAGTTAGACAGAATAGGTGGATTAAGAAGTAATCGAGGCAACATGCAAGAACCAGATACAAAACTAACATGGATGAACTACTGGAACGACGTCGGGGTGGAAGATCACTGTGAAGATGAGACCAGGTTCTGCTATTTCCATCAACATTCGTGTGCCAACTTTCAATCTGTAACACTTGAGAAAGTTCATCCAAGTTTGGCCATAAAAAAACAGCGATCTTCTTGGTTCATGAACCCAACTAGGAACTTATATCCATGGCTTGTCTTCAATGTGACCTTCAAAATGGTGTATTCAGTTATGGCAAGGCTGAACATTTTGAGTACATGTGTTCTGGCAGAGCAAGGAATGCATTGCAGGAAAATTAATATGAGAACACAATGTATTCGCTATCCAAATCTAGAAATAGTTTCCTCTTTCACGTCAGTGTTGACCATGGTACTAGTACCCTTTATCCAAATATAGCAATCCAAATTTCCAAATTAGTCGACAGCATGTTCAAAAAACCCCAACCCTCCCGGATAGAAAAGAGGATTCTAGGAACATACTATGCGCGTTTTAAAATCCTGTGTTAGGATGAGAAGGAACAAGTGTGGCGTCTCGCCGAGGGCGCAGAAACCTGTAGGATCCTCGCACTTTGGGCACTGCAAATGAAACACACTAGATTCAGTAGGAAGAAAAATGCATCAACGGCGGCGGTTGCCATCCTAGGATTACCCGCGACCAAG
Source organism: Thinopyrum elongatum (assembly GCA_011799875.1). Taxonomy (NCBI): domain Eukaryota; kingdom Viridiplantae; phylum Streptophyta; class Magnoliopsida; order Poales; family Poaceae; genus Thinopyrum; species Thinopyrum elongatum. The sequence continues at coordinate 385,733,510 of CM022300.1, forward strand.
GGACTAGGATTTATTGGGGATGGATGAAGAATTCATACCTGGTTCTCCATGAGAAAACCCTACGCAATCACCGAGAGGAGGTTTTCTCTGAACAAGCAGACGAGGGAGAAGGGGATTCAGGCCCAGTGAAATATTGCTGCTTCATCTGTCCAGCTTACTGCTTAAGCTGGAAAGGTGGGGTTTTTTGTGATTTGACGGCTCATTGGGCATTACTGCGGCGCTAGGACCGGGGTGAGTCTACCGTGTAGTTGTGCACTCTAATTTGATGCATGGCACGTGGACCCCGTTGCCGGATGCCCCGCATATCAGCGAAAGGAAGTAGAAAGGCAGGAGTAACTAGTTACACATAAATATACTTTTGATAGAGAGATACTCCCTCTGTAAAGAAATATAAAAATCTTTTATATCACAACTTTATACATAAGAAAAATCAAGTGGAATATATATATAACATAATATGGGGGTTCAGATGAGAATATAATACTCAGATAGGCTGACGGTTCTGGAGTTTGGGCCACAGGCCGGTGGGCCTGCATGTTTGGGGGCCCATGTGTTCTAACTCAGCGCATTTCATATTGCAAGCGATCGGTACATCGCTGGTTTTAGATGTTGTCACAAGGCGAATACAGAAAATTAAATAAAGCATGACAGCTATTAGAATGAAATCGAACGACAGTTCCTAACCAGCAATTAGAGTTGTAATTCTTTCACGATATCCTACGTGATAAATAATACTGTCGTACTACTTATACACACAGGACACTTGTTTCACCATGCCATATTATTACATCAAAAGCTCTCGGAGGATAGATTAGTTCGGCAGTTGCGTGCTGCTACTGAAGAATTTCAAAGTTGATTAGGACCAGCTCTCCTTGCCGAGAAAGTTCGATTTTGACATCATCCCCTACCGCAAGATTTGATAGAGTTTTGAACCTTGACCATACTTTAGCATCAATCATCATGCGACCATCCTTTGTACTTACGGTATATTGAGCAGGTTCATTCATGAGGCGCATGGTAAGAGAAACTTGGCCACGGTCGCCCGGATTATTGAACGACTCCCTCGTTGCTCTAGGAATTCTCTGTTTGCAAACAAGAAGACATACACAAACAGTTAGATCAACACAGTGAATCATGTGAAACAACATGGAAAGAAAAAAGAATGAAGCACTTGGGCTGCCAATGCTTACCAAGAAGGTGGAGATGTCGGTTTTTGTAAGGACTTTGGTATATGCAGTGTGAACTGCAGCCCAGTCTATTGCTGGTGCAAGTGCTAGTTCCATTGCCGCTGCACGGGCCGGAGCAGATGCAAATGCAACTTCAAGTGTTGGTGCAGGTGCCGGAGCCGTTGCTGGTACCCGTGCCGGTGCGACTGGTAGTGCCGCTGCTGCTGCCGGAGATGGTGCTCCTTGTGGAGCTGGTGCCGGTGTCAGAGCAGGTGCCCGTGTCGGTGCCCGATCCTTCGGTAGATCAGCCTGATCCGCTGACGCGGTCGGTGCCCAATCCTCTGCTGGATCAGACTGAGCTGCTGCTGCTGTCAGTGCTAGAGCCAGTGCCATCGGAGCAGGTGCCAGTGCTCGATCCGATGCTGAAGGTGGTACCGACGTGCGAGACAGCAGCGATCGTCTCTGGTCTGCTATGATTTCATACTTCAGCTTTCTAACTTCACTAGGCTCCATGACCTTGATCCAGTCTTTTTCTTCACTTCTTTTAAACGCGAGAAGGACTAATTATGGCGTGTTTGTTAAAACAAACTACAGTTCATCATAGGGCTTCAGATTGTACTCAGACAATAGACTGATCCAATTGTGTCCAGTAATATAAGTGATGGACAGTGCCTTCGTTACTGACACGACATAAGAAGTGAAACCTACAAAAATAACCATCATAGAGCAAACCAAACGGTTTATTCTGTAACGAATGTCACATGGCAAAACCTGCATCATAAAATTGCAGCAAAAGTAAGAAAACAGGACAGTAAATCAATAAGATTTACTTGATGTGACACGAGTGAATCCTTACTAGGATATCACTATGTTCAAGTTGTAAACTGAAGGTTGATCGTCTAATTACGGGTGGCATGCAGGGCCCGCACTTACTCCCACAAGCAGGAAAATCCAAAGGTGGTAACAACTCGTATGGAGCGAACATTCATGGGACTGGAAATCCTGGTGGGTGCGATAAACCCTGCAATGCATACAGATATTGGAATGTAACCATAATTGATAAACCGTCCTCACAAAAAAGATGATCTGGATACTTCAAAATATACAGACTGAATTGAGTGGACAGACATTAACATAGACTGTTCTCAGGACTCACCACACAACAAAAGCAGCAGTACTAAACAATACAGGGTTCACACACAAATCAAGTACTGAACAATAGTACTTACTACAGACAAGCAAAGTTGCACTAATTAAACTCTGCAGACTATACCGACCTACAGGATGTACCCCACATAACTAACTAGGCCATGGACTTCATGATAGATGTCTACCGGCACCATCGCCATCTTGTCAACCTTGAAAAACCTAATAGAGTTGTCTTTCCACTCATAAACATGACGATGAAGACAGTCCGCATCAGATTTGTCGGGAAGCTTTACAAGAACCACACCCTTCGTAATCGAAGGCACAACTAGGAAATTGTTGTGGTGAAGTACACCCTCGAGAACACGCCTAACAACAATGCTACAGGAAAATACTTGTTCACGACACGTGGCGACAAGGACACAGCAGCTGGATAGTTTACTAGTAGAACTCATCCTCAGGTCTTCCAATTCACACGGCATGACTTTGAGAACTTCATCTCCACCGCGGACCTGGTTCTGATACAAACAGAAACCAAATATTTTATTACTACCTCCGTTTAGAAATATAAGATGATTTTTGATATTTTACTCCATATAAGACTACATATACGCACAGAAATGAGTGAACAAAGACACTAGAACATGTCTTCAAAGGCATGAGAGCAGAGGGATTACTTGCAATATCCATAACACAAGTTACTGAGGCTACTATACTCTCTTCAAAGGCATGAGAGCTAAAATATTGCATTTCCTATAGCTAGCATTGATGTTCATAAAGTAGTTGAAAGTAATCTATAAGAAATTAGTGTTATGTGCAAAAATCATATGTATGTCAACCTCTCGCATGTTTTGGTCGAAAGAGCAATTTAGAACTGTCATTTGGCACACAAAAATCACATGCAAGATCACCCAGAAAGTTGTACTACTAGTACTAGTACTAGTACTAGTAGTGCGTGTTAGATGAAAAACCACGATCAAGATCGCCAAAAAGATCGTCAAGAAGAGATATTACCTGGACTGGCTTAACGAGGGATCCCAGAGAAGCGGGCTTGGACAGGGCGATGGCCTTGAGCTTATCTGTGGTAGTCTCGGCAGGGTGCTTGCGCTTCTTCGTACCCTGAGCCTCGACAGTTTTGGCCAGAGCCATAGACATCACTTCGGCCGGTGCTCCAGGGTCCATCAAGAAACTGTCAAATAGAAATAAAAGAAAAGAAACCATAATCACAAACCCAAAAGAAGAACAGAGAGGGAGTTATAGGATCAGTCGCGGGGTTGCAAGACCGGGCCTTGGCCAGAAGCAACACCATTGGTGCGCTCACCTTTCCTTCTTTGGGAGAGAAGAACAATGGCAGAAGCGCGTCGGGTTTTTCTTGAAGAATGAGAAACAAGATGAGGGAGAAGCGAGTTGGGGTTTTCTTCAAGAGAGGAAGCTGAGGGAGAAGAATGAAATGATGGTTGCTTTGCCCGTCCAACTTACTGCTGGAAAGGTGGGGGGTTTTGTGATTTGACGGCTCATTGGGCATTACTGCGGCGCTTCGACCGGGGTAGTCTACCGTGCAGTTGTGCACTCTAGTACGGAGTAATTTAGTGCATGGCAAGTGGACCGCGATGCTGGCTGTCCCACACGTCGGCGAAAATGAGTAGCAAGGTTCCTGACGACCGACGAGGAGGATCCGTGCGGTAGAGCGTGTCCACTGTTCTTGAAAAACAAAAATGATTATAGCGGGCATTTCCACTCTTACGAAGGAGGAGTGCGAAACACGACAGCCACTGGAACACACAGTACTCCTACTACTAGGCATGTGCAGTGGTTCATACGTCAGTACCATAATATTGTTGCTAGTGTAGTAAGATATGACGATAAAAAAATGATGTTGTGCGCATGTCAACTATGAACAGTAATGTAACATGCCCCTTTTTTGACTGTCCGGTTGAGAATGAACGGTGAGATCAATGTTAACAGAACTAGGTCTACAGCGCACGGAGAGTACGGTGCTACAGTGCTCCACGGAACATGAACCATATGGAGCACGAATGAGTGTTAGGTAGGGTGTATGAAGGGTGCATGGGAGCAAAAGTTCCCTTCTCGACCCACTTTTGGGTGTTTGGCAGAGTGCATGAAGGGTGCATGAGTCCACACTAGGTTAACATAAATACACTAGGAGCATGCAGAGCATGCATGAAGAGGGGTGCTGAGATGAGCATGCACGAAGAGGGAACAACTATATTGAGATGAGAATGCAACCAAACACACCCGCACGCTTTGTGCTACAGTGACTGATCTGCACCGTCTGAGTTTGATCCAACGGTCATGTTGCGCTGAGACATGCCAATGCAGAGGACGCCTAAACACCACCGAAGTCCCTCTGCTTCTCGAGGCGCACGACGTTGGTGATGCAGGGTGCCACCGCCCGCAAAGCCCGCTCCTGGTCGATGGGAGCTAGCTCATCAAAGACGGCGTCCAATGGCACGAATGGATTCTGGTGACGAAGCCCTGAGAGGACTCGCCCGACAACGGCGACGGCCGCCCGCAACCCCTCCCTGTCCAGCTCCGCCCCCACCATCATGCGGAGACGGCTCAGCTCCTAGGAGATATAGGTGAAGAAGGAGACCAGGTCAGGAAGCCACAACTCATTGAAGTCGATGGGGTGGCCGAACGGGTTTAGCCCGATGGCTGGCATGGTCGCGCTGGCACGACGGTAGGCATCGCGCAGCCGCAACACGTGTGTGGCAACATGGTCCAGCAAGTCGTTGAGGCAATCCTAGACCTCGTCACGATCGGCCCGCTCGCGCTCCAGCCGGCTCGCCTGACCGCCTATCGTATCTCCCGCTTTCTGCAGCAATGCCGCCGACGCCTCAAGCATCTTTGTGGTGGACGCCTGCCGCTTTTGAAGCTCCATGAACTCCCGCACATAAAGGAGGAACATGGCAATCCTCTCCTCCTTGAGCTCACAGAGCTCCACGTCCTTGTCCCTGATCTCCGCATCCTTGGCATGGAGCTCCTGTGTCAGGCGCCTCACCTCAAAGTCCGTCATCTGGTGCCCCGCCATGGAATCAGGTAGAAGCAATGGGGAGAGGAAGCAAAGGGGGTGAAATGGCTAAAAGGCAATGCAATCTACGGGAAGGCGGAGGGAGCCAGCCGAGGAGCGGGGTGAATCTTTTGGTTTTCACCATGGGAAAACACCAGTCGACGACTTTTCACTTCAGGGAGCAGTGGGTTTTATAGGCGGAGTCATCATGACTAATTGCTGTCGTGCCTGCTCTCATCAATAATAAAAAAATCCTGCCGCGCCTGCCGCACCCAAAGACTAGTGCAACGCAGCGGTGGATATTTAAATTTACCTACCGGCAAGGAGAGAAAAAAGGGGTGAAAAAACAAATGTGGCGGCGGCCTAGCTACTCGATCACACTAGCTCAACTAGCTAGCCACCGTGCTTCACTGATGTACTCGGCGAGAAAGGTGGGCTTTTGTGATTTGACGACTCATTTACTTGCTTCGGCGCTACGACCAAGGAGGACCAGAAAACACACGGTAGGGCGTCCCACGTCTCGGCAAGGAAGAAAATATGCGTGCACCACCCGGGAGGACCCAGAAACCATGTGGTAGGGTGTGCCACGTCTCGGCACGGAGGAAAAATGTGCGTGTAAAAATAGACTGTATCAAACTACCTATGGTTTGACCTTGCACTACTGCAGGATGCTGCTAACGCGACACTACGATCAGAGACCCTTTGACAAAACTGTGTGCGATGCATTAATCGCAAACGGTGATGTAAAAAAACCGTCAAAAAAGATGCAAAACGTTTGCGATGAATGATACATCAAACACGGTTCAGATTTTAGTTGTGTGTGCGATGCTGGGCATACGGTTGATCCATACGAACTGTTTGCGATGAGACAGAACAATAGAAACAGGCAGCCAGATCAAGGTGTGTGCGATATACGGCATACATTTCGCTCCGATGAACCGTTTGCGATGATCGAGGTGAACACAAACGATTCGGCGTAACAAGATGTGTGTGATACACGGCAAACAGGTCAGTAATCATAATTGTGTGCGATCATTATAGACAACCCATACGGTCTTTCTCGTCAGGGCACACAGTTCAACAAACCAACATGTGGGCGATAATGTAGAAGATCTTTGTCGAATATGTATTACTAACCGTCTACGATGAGATTGACAGGATAAACAGAGATAACAAATTAATATGAGCGAACGGAAACAGAGATATATACAGTCTGCTTAATTTAGTCCTTCTTCTTCTTGTTGTTGTTGTTGGATGGCCCCGCGACATCATCTTGGCGAGGACGCTTCTTGCCGCTGACCGTTGGCTTTTCATCACCGCCGCCGTCGTCATCATCGTTGTTGTCGTCGTCATCCTCCTCGTTCGACCATTCCTCCTCATCATCATCGTCGTCCTCTTCTTCGGCCTCTGACGGCTCCTCGTCCGTCTGGTTGTCGTCTGATGACTCCGGAGGCGGCGTCCCTTCCATGATCCAGATATAATCGAGGTCTGGGCTCGACGCCGGACTCATGGAAGACGAGCGGGATGATTCCGATGTTGACCTATCATCGGGCGCCAGACTGCCGGCCGAACTGTCGTCCTCACTATCGCTCGACATGGCTGCAGAGTGTGTGCCAGTGTGTAGCGCAGCCTGCCGGGGACGATGAAGATGGTGGACACTTAAGCGGGGTATGCAGAGAAGAGGAAATGCCAATGGAAGTGGGGGTTGACGTATTATCTAACCGCTGATATAATCAACCGCAATTATTTGAACCCAGTCGCTCCAAATTCCCGGGGTTGCGCAGGACTCCTATTGGCTGGTTTCTTTTTTTAGGACAAAAACAAGGAACGAGTTTTGGGATTATGCACCGGTACCGGTACGAATGGAGTAGGACAGTTGGCAAGCAATACATTGAGCTCTTCTTATTGATAAAGCCAGTAATAATCAAACTACAAAGGAAAATATCTACACGAATCTTCGTGTAACATCAATGGCATAGGACCTAGATGTGCATTACTTAGAGCACATCTAGATGTGCTTTAGCAATACTGTCAAACAAAACCCCTAATCATCATTGCAAACAGCACATAGAACATGGCTAATGTGACAACCACAACTACACATGCTAGTTCCTTCTTGTCTCTTGCTTTCATCTGTTGCCTATGATTAATTCTTTCTTGCTTCATCGTATTGATTGTACATTACAGATCAGCCAGTTTCTTCTTTAGCTTTACGTTATCTTCTGCGAGCTTGGTGATAACACTCTGAGCCCTGCCATGCCATTCTTCATCCAGCATGCATTAGGCAACACATCGGGGCAGAAAATAAAGGGAGATGTAGGGTGTGTCACATGCATGGATAGGACAGCTAGCAGATTTCTTCCCAACTCGCGCAAAACCGTGTATTTGCGTCATCATAGGTTCTTACGGAAAAATCACCCATACCGAAAGATGAAAGCTGAATTTGATGGTACGGCAGAGGTAGGTGTGGGCCCAAGACCCTATGATGGGGAGGTGGTCCACAACATGGCTAAACAAATTAATGTTGTGCTTGGCAAGAAGCATGCTTTGACGGTGAAACAAACACCCAAGGGTCAAGTGTTTAAGAAGAAATTAGTGTTCTGGAAATTACCTTACTGGGAGGTTCTACGTGTACGTCACTGCATCGATGTCATGCACGTAGAGAAGAACGTATGTGAAAGCATCCTTGGTACTCTGCTCAAGATTAAAGGTAAAAGAAAGGATGGTGATGGTTCACAGATCGATATGCTTGCTGATCAATCAAAATGCAAGAGTGAAGCAAAAGATGATGACAAATTCATCAAAGCTCGCCAGAGTTACAATTTCAGTACAAAAGAAGCAACACAGTTCTTCACCTATTTGTTGTCAGTTAAGACACCCTCTTCCTACTCCGCAAACATCAGAAGTTTCGTGGATGTGAGCTCAGGTAAAATGAAGTTGGGACACATGAAGTCACATGATTGCCACGTAATGTTGACACAAATCCTCCCGGTGGCCATCAGGAATCTGATGGACAAAGATATAAGAAACACACTCATTGAGCTCTGTGATTTCTTCAACCAACTATGGCAGAAAGTTGTAGATCCTGAAGAGTTGGATCATATGCAAGATGATATTGCAAGAATATTGTCCAACCTAGAGATGTTTTTCCCATCGTCATTCTTTGATGTCATGGTCCATCTCACTGTGCACCTTGTTGACGAGATAAAGTATTGTGGTCCTGTGTTTCTTCGCAACATGTATCCCTTCGAGCGGTTCATGGGAATACTAAAGCGCTTTTGTCGGAACCGAAACCATCCAGAGGCAAGCATCCTACAAGGTTATACCGCGGAGGAGGTGGTTGAGTTTTGCACCGAATACATGAAACAAAGACCGATAGGTTTGCCCCTCTCTCGCCACGAGGGAAGGCTGAAAGGTAAGCCGGTCCTTGCTGGCACGCAAATGGCTGCACCCAGAGAATTGGCAGAGAAAGCCCATTTGACGGTACTGCTTAACAGCCCAGTTCTCGACGCTTATGCCGAAGAACACTTGGCGGAGATACGCCAAAGCTTCTTACCAATGGTGCCTTCATCAGATGTGGAGATGAAGGAGCACACTAAGAACTACGCCGAATGGCTGAAGAATCGATTGGCACAAGGATCCATCGATGACATTGCTACGTGGTTGGCATAAAAGCCATCACCTATGGTGTTGATGTACCAAGCATATGACATAAATGGATACACGTTCTACACTGAGGAACGAGATGAGAAGACCTCATATCAGAACAGCTCTGTTCGAATAGAATGCATGACTGTAGATGAAGCTGATAAAAGGGTATACTATGGAACCATCAAAGAGATTTGGGAGCTTGACTATGTGAAAGTTAAGGTGGCATTATTTAGGTGCGCATGGATCCCTCTTGGTCATGTAAAGGTTGATGATTACAGGAAGACCTGTGTTAATAGGACAACGATGGCATATCACGCGGACCCGTTCATTCTTGCCAGCGATGCTACCCAGATTTTCTTTGCAGAAGACCCCTTACGTAAGAACTGCCATGTAGTGATGCATGGGAAGAGGGGGGTACTGGGTGTCGAGGATGTTGCTGATGAGGACGAGTACGATGAATTTGCTGAGTTGCCAGCCAAGGGATCACACACCCGTGTAACAGAGAAGCGTAAAATCATCAGAAAACCCAAGTTCATTCAGGGTCAACGTAATGATCCCAGTTCCCCCATGTACATGGGAATTAAGCCGTAAGACTAGTCTTTATGCCTACCCTGCAACTTAATTTGTTCAATTTAGAACTGCCGCGTGTACTGAATTTGTGAGTTATGCCTGGTTTTCTATTGATGTAAGAACCATTAATATGGTGACCTTGATATGCTGTCAGCTCAAGCAATGAGTATGAACTATTTTTTGTTATTATTATTATTATATCATAGAGGTAGCACACTCAATTGATCTCACTACAGTATGTGTGAACAAAAATATGCAATCTGGTTTGCGAATAGCACACGGTTCATTGATGAAAGCCGTGTGCCAACCAAACCCCGCCCACAATCTGAGTCGTGCTTTCTGATTGGCCAGAACCCAAACCCCACGGATCGTACGTCTGCACCGTTGGATGCTCCTAGATCGAACGGCGATCCTCATCCCTTTCGACAGCACATGCAGTTCTGGTTGTAATTTTATTTTTATGCACAAAATGCACATTAAACTCAAAAAATGTCTTAAATATAGCTAACGATACCTGAAATGTGCCAGAAAATCAAACCCGTGGTATAATGGTGATTGCATACCGTGGAAATTTTTATGAGGCCAAACGATGAAGTCACCGGCCACTGGAGTTTGAATTGACACGTCTCCTTTTGGAAACCATGATCCTTCATGTGAGATGCTCCGGTTTGGAAGGAGCGATCATCAAAACTTGTGCCAAACTTTACCAATTTTTTTCCACAGGGTCGTGAGAGCACGCCACGGGCACACATCGATTTTGATGATGTCCGGACTCCATCTGAATTTCCTGTAATTAAAATACCAACTAGGCCTACGCCAGTGGCCGCACCTCGCGGCCGAAATGTTTGAAACTTCTCCCCGCTTCTCGGACAAACGGATGAAAACTCGCAAAGCGATGCACAAATGATTTGTACACCTTCTTTGCTAAGTGTGGCCATAGTGGGGGTATCATAGCCGGTATCATGCACTCGGGAATAGCAAATATGATAATGTGGCAAAGAATTAAATAAGGGAGAGTGGGTTAGAGTAACATAGGTAGATACCGTAACATAATAAATGCTATACTACTTTGTGTCATGCATGGCCATAAATACGGTCATCTATGATACTACTCTATGATACTATGCACTATGAAGGTACGTGCATAGTATCATACACTAGTATCGTATGCATGATACTATAGTATATGATACTCCCCACTATAAGGCTGGCCATAGTGGTGGTATCATAGCCGATATCATGCACTCAGAAATAGCAAGTATGCTGATGTGGCAAAGAATTAAAGAAGATAGAGAGGGTTAGAGTAACATATAGGTAGATACCGTATCATGTTAAATGCGATGCTAATTTGTGTCATGCATGGCAATAAATATGATCATCTATGATACTACTCTATTATACTATGCACTATAATTAAAGGTAGTATCATACACTCGTATCATATATATGCATGATACTAGTATATGATACTCTCCACTATGAGTAGCCTAAGTATAGCCTAACTAAAACACACACATGTAGTTGTAGTAGGGTTTTTGACTTTATATGCACTAAAATGCAAGGTAAGTGCAAAGAATGACTTGAACATAGCAGACGAGACCTGAAATGGGCCGGAAAATCAAACCAAGGGTATATCCGCGATTGTTTACCATGATTTTTTCTCGAGGCGGAACGATGTAGTAACTGACGATTTGGAGTCCGAAGTGCCGCGTCTCCTTTTGGAAACTATGATCCTTCTTGTGAGATGCTCCGGTATGGAAGGTGCGAGCACCAAAACTTTACCAAATTTTTTCCATGCGATCGTGAGAGCATGCCACAGTGACACAATGATTTTCGTTATTTTCCGGACTCTATATGCATTTCCTGAAATTAAAATACCAACAAGGCCTACGCCTCTGGCCGCACCCTACGGCCGAACTGTTTGAAGTATTTTCCCATTTCTCGGACAATGAATGAAAACTCTCAAAGCGACACACAAATGATCTTGCTAACACCCACGTGTAGTTGCGACTATATATATATATATACAAACGAGATCTCTTTTTTTTTGCATATTCAAAGTTTGAGATTGCTAGTCAGGCCTGCCGCCTGGTAAAATGTACCAGAAAATCGAACCATAGGGTACAATCCTGATTTCTTACCGTGGAAAAAAATTGGAGGCGAAACGATGAACTCATGTTTTCATTCAAACGAAAACATATTGTTAGTTAATGTAAATGTTTTCAAATAGCACACGGTTCACTCATGAAAGCCGTGTGTCCACTAAACCGTGGCCGATGCCCCCCTGCCACGCGTGTGATCTGAGTCGTGCATTCTGATTAGCCAGAACCCAAACCCCACGGATCGTACGTCTGCACCGTTGGATTCTCCTTGATCGAACGGCGATCCACATCCCTTTCGACAGCACATGCAGTTCCAGTTGTGATTTTATTTATATCCACAAATTGCACGTTAAACTCAAAAAATGTCTTAAATATAGCAAACGATACCTGAAATGCATTAGAAAATCAAACCCGTGGTATAATGGTGATTGCGTACCGTGGAAATTTTTATGAGGCCAAACGATGAAGTCACCGACCACTGGAGTTTGGATTGACACATCTCCTTTTCGAAACCATGGTCCTTCATGTGAGATGCTCCGGTTTGGAAGGAGCGATCATCAAAACTTGTGCCAAACTTTACCAAATTTTTCCCCCGGGGTCATGAGAGCACGCCACGGGCACACACCGATTTTGATGATGTATGGACTCCATCTGAATTCCCAGTAATTAAAATACCAACTAGGCCTACGCCGGTGGCCGCACCTTGCAGCCGAAATGTTTGAAACTTCTCCCCGTTTCTCAGACAATGGATGAAAACTCGCAAAGCGACACACAAATGATTTATACACCTTCTTTGCTAACTAACACCCAGATGTAGTTGTAGAACGGTTTTGAATTTAATTATATGCACTAAATGCAAGGTAAGTGCAAAAAAATGACTTAAATATAGCAACGAGACCTGAAATGGGCCAGAAAATCAAACCTAGGGTATATACATGATTGTTTACCGTGAAAAAAATTCGAGGCAGAAGGATGTAGTCACTGACGATTGGAGTCCGAAGTGCCGCGTCTCCTTTTGGAAACTATGATCCTTCTTGTGAGATGCTCTGATTTGGAAGGTGTGAGCATCAAAACTTGTGCCATCTTTACCAAAAAAATTCCATGTGATCATGAGAGCACGCCACGGTGACACACCGATTTTTTTTTATTTCCGGACTCTATATGCATTTCCTGTAATTAGAATACCAACAAGGCTTACGCCTCTGGCCGCACCCTGCGACCGAACTGTTTGAATTTTTTTCCCGTTTCTCGAACAATGAATGAAAACTCCCAAAGCGACACACAAATGATCTTGCTAGCTAGCACCCACGTGTAGTTGTGACTATAGCAAACGACTCAAATATAACAAATGATACCTCAAATGCACGAGAAAATCGAACCATAGGGTACAATGGTGATTTCTTACCGTGGAAAACAATTTGGAGGCGAAACAATGAACTCTTGTTTTCATTCAAATGAAAATATGATGTTAGTTCATGTAAATGTTTTCAAATAGCACACGGTTCACTCACGAAAGCCATGTGCCTACCAAACCATGGCCGATGCCCCCCTTGCTGCGCGCGCGATCTGAGTCATGCGTTCTGATTGGCCAGAACCCAAACCCCACGGATCGTACGTCTGCACCGTTGGATGCTCCCAGATCGAACGGCAATCCTCATCCCTTTCGACAGGAAATGCGGTCCGGCTAGGATTTGATTTATATGCCAAAATGCATGGTAAATGCCAAAAAAATGTCTTAAATATAGCACATGAGACCTGAAATGCGCCAGCAAATCAAACCCGTGGTATAATGGTGATTGCTTAACGTGGGAAAAATTTAGAGGCGAAATGATGAACTCACGTCTTCATTTCAAAATTAGTACATCTTCATTTCAAACGAAATTATTCTCTTTGTGCACACGAGCGCTTAGAGGCAACCGTTTGCATAGGCCTTTCCGCGCGGCGACCAGGGATATTTTTCACCCTTTTCACCTAGGCCGCCAACACCCCCCCACCGCCCGCCCGCGTTTCACTCAACTAGTCCACCCAATCTCCATCGCCAGCTCCCCCTCCCCCAGATCCACAGCAGAACCCTCTCCGGCGCCGGCGTGCTCACCCCGGCCGTGTGCCCGCTCTTCGGCGTCAAGCCTACCTCCACTGCCATTCCCAACACGCGGCTGCCCGCGCCTCGCCGTCTTTGTTTGCTCGCCAGCCACCCTCGAGCATATCGATCCTGTAACCCTCGCCTCTCCTGTGGTCCGGCCGGGTTTGCATTAAGAAACCTGTTAGTTACTACTCTCCATCGCGGTGAGGCATATTTCCTCGCAATCCCTCTTCCTATTTCGTTCCGTATGTTCTCAAATTGGCTATAAAATAACGGAGAGCGTATATATGTTCATTATCTACCTTCCTAACTAGTACATATAAGCTGTATTTGTTCCAATAAGTTACTGCCGATTTACAGATTGCGGGCGCCCGAGTCACACAAACTTAACAAATAAGCCATACATTTTCTAAATTATTGCATGACATGTTTAGACAGCTTGATACCAAGTTGTTAGTTTTATGCTTATCCTCCTTTCCTGAGTTTCGCATGTGTTCTCTGTAGATGCCGAATAGCAGCGACAGCACTCATGCTTCAGGCGATGTATCTTCATCTGATTCTGACAACCCTAGGTCTTATGCAGATGGTCAGGGATCAAGTAATCTTGAACGGGATAGAGCTGCAGCAATTACCGTTCCGGTCAGGACATGGAGGAACGCTCCGAGGAAGCCCACACACCAGCCTAAAGGTGTATATGAAGTAACCAAGATCGATTTAAAGTCTTGGGCTCCAACTAAACCAGATAAAGCACGCACGAGGTTCAGGAGTGTGTGTGGATTTGTTGGCAGGGCAAGGCTCAACATTAATCTACCGGGGTTTCGGAAGGCTGACACAGAAACACGACAAAGGATAGTCCGGGAGATCATGGATCACTTCAATATTCTAGAGCAGTGGAGAATGCAGGTGGAACACGCTGCACTGAAGAAGGCTAGGGATGCTTGGAGAAACTGGAAGCACGTGCTATACAAGAAGTACTTGAGTGAAGGCAAGGACCCAATCCCCGCATACCCCCAAATTACAAAGGCAGACTGAACAGAATTCAAAAGGGTCAGGGCAACTAAAGAGTTTGCTGAGAAGAGTGCCAAGCAATCGGAACTTCAGAAGAAGAACACACACCCCCACCGTATGGGTGTGGCAGGATACTACGGCATGAAACCGATATGGGACCAGGAGGACAAAGAAGCAGTAGCGGCGGGTGGGAAACCGGCCTTTAGTGAAATCAGGGGCGAACGCGCCAGAGACTACTTGCGGGCACGTGCAAGGAGGCGTGATGACGGAACTTATTACTTTGAAAACTCACATGACGAAGAACTATATCAAGTGATGTTAAAGGCTTCCAAGATCCCTGGAAGGTTCTACAGGAACTCAGAGCCATGTGACATTCTGTCCGATGCTCTAGAAACAAGAGAGCCCCCTGGCCGTGCAAGGGGTATAGGTGTTAATGTCCCGCACAAGAGGGCTTTCACACTCAGCAAAGAAGAGAGGCTTAGCATGAAAAAAGCGAGGAGTGAAATGAAGCAGAATGAATTGTATGAAAGGTTGAGGAAGGACATGTATCCGGCTGTTCGAAAGGATATTGAGGAGTCAATGATGATGCAGAAGACTCTAACACTGACAGATAGCCATCAGATGGGAGGGGAGGCTGGTGTGGAGGATGCTGCTTATTGCGCGACAACACCGCACAAGAGTAGCTGTGCATCAGCTGACCCCAGTGACACTGAGACTGCAGCTGCTCATGATGATGCTATATCTGATCTATCTGGAATGAAAGACAGACTGAAGGGCGTGCTTACACATTATGAAGGTACATTAAAATGTGCAACAGCCTGGGTTTGCCCACCCTTCTTGGAAGAGGGCCTCTTGTTGGATAATGTGCCATTGAAGCCGGGCTGTGTGAAGTGCTACGTGACTGAAGTAAAGCTTGGATTCAATGAATTTGCCCTGAAGAATGTCCTAGGAGACTTTGATGAGCAAAGGACCTTGGGAGAAACACTGTTACATCACATCAAGTGGCCACAAAAGGAAATAGAGTTCATCGATGAGATCCCTGAAGCCCCGCCAAGAGCAACCAATGTCGCCCCTCAACCGGTGACGCTCTCCTTGCCACAGCAGCTCTCGCGTGCTTCCCCCAAAGAACCTAATACTCGTAATCCGACGGCTGATGCATCAACCTGTGATCAGCCGGCCCAACTTTGTGCCGTACAGGCCATGTCATCCTCCACCCCAGAGCAGCCAGTGGCAAGGCCTACAACTACTGAAGATGCACCATCGGTTCAGATGCCGGCCGCTGAAGCAGCGGGGGGAGACCCAGCGGCAGCACATGCTCAGCAGACCAACCTGATGGAATGGACTGCTAAGCAGTCTAATGCTTCGGAACCGCCTGCTAAGCAGTCTGTAGGTCAAGAACCGACTGCTCATCAGTCCATCGGTCCACAGCCATGTGATCAGCATACCAATGCGTCAGCACTTCCTGCTCAGCAAACCAACGCGTTGGCACGGCCTCCTCAGCACACCGACAAGTTGGCACCACCTGCGCAGAAACCCGACATAGCTTCAACGCATGGTCAGCAGTCTGATGCCTCTGCTCCTACAGCCCAGCAGTCCGTCACAGCAGCACCGCCAGCTCAGCGGTCTGGCATAGATAAACCATCTGCTAAGCAGTCCGTCGAAGCTTCATCGTCTGCTCGGCAGTCTACCTTGCAGCCAACCAGACGTTCTGCCAAAAATGCTTCAAGTACCAAGAAGGAAGCGGCCAAAAAGGCTGCACCCACGAGGAATCGTGGCGGGAGAGCGAAGAGGAAAGAGAACGATTGCCTCTTACTTAAAGCACTCATCGCCCAGAACCAAATTAACAGTAGGTTGTTCGAATCGGGGAGTAATATTATTTCTGACGGCATGGATGATGAAGAAATAGATTTGCAGCTTGCTAAAAATAAAGCAGACGTACTTGAAGCACGCAATTACGTCCATGGCCAGCCATTTCTTGTTGGCGAATACTTTGATGAGTGCCGCTCCAGTTGCTGCGAGTTACATGAATATTGCATGGATCAAATGTCAGCAGGTCATCATGGTCTGCTAGTCCACTACAACAGAGATCATTTCCAACACAATGCTGGTTCCATCAATGTGAGTTTCGAGGACTTACATCTCTTCTTCAACTTCAACGAGCTCGATGCCACTCTTGTTAGATGCCTGATTTTGTAAGTACTTAACAAACTCTGATCAACTTCTCCATACAAGGCTGTAAATGATAAACAACTAACTGCATTTTATTCCTCTCAGGGGATTGAACGCGCAGAGAAGAAAAAGGGAGAGTGTGTATTTCATAGATCCTGCATTAGCAAATGGCACAACATTAGATGGTAAGGACCTACGGGACTGGGCCATTAACACGGTCGTCCGTATCTTCGAAAACATGTCCCATGCAGAATCATTTCTCTGGCCATATCATGAACGGTAAGTCAAGTAAACAACCACGCATACACTGATTGTCTTTCAGATTTCGACATAATTCGTAAGTTCATGGCTTTCTTAATATGCAGCGATCACTGGATATTGGTATTCATTGTTCCAAACAAGAACACAGTTTACTACATGGATTCTCTCAGAGAGTCAACAAATGCTCAGGATCTGACGCATCTTCAGCAATTCATGGATAGGTATTGAATTCTATGATGTTGAAATTAATTTGCATTCATATCTGGTTCAATAATTGATGTTGTCAAAATTCATCTTTATTTGCAGTGTGCTCGCATTGTGGAAAACTAAACCAGGGAACCTGTTCAAGAGGGAACTACCTCTGCAGCACGAGATCGTTTCTCCGGTAACACACCGAAATCCATTATTTTCGGAAAATTTATCCAATAGTCTGCAAATACCTTTTCTTACGCTAGTCAAATGTTCAAGCTTCTAAATAAACCTCTTTCTATTTCTGTCCAAAGAAAAAATAATACATCTAACACCGGTGAGGTTGTTCCTAACAAGACAAATACATGACTAATTTTGTACAAAAAATTTCAGTGTCCTCAGCAACAAGCAGGGACCAACCTTTGTGGATACCATGTTTGCAGACACATGATCTCCATCTGCAAATCTGCTGATAGTTGTGAAGATCCTCGCGAATTAGTACCAGTAAGTCTATCTTAATTAATATCTTCTACTCCACTCATATGGCACATTCTGATCTTAAAAATACTGCAGCTCATCTTAGAACCGAGGACCCCTGAACCGCTCCCCGCTGGCGAATTGCTGATGGTTCGGAGATTTATCAGCGACTTCCTAAATCACTACATCAATCCCACTGGTGATAATGAAGATTTCAGCATGAGTTCTCCTAAAACATTGAGTAAGAGTTAGCCGCTAAACATATACGCATGGATTCATTGTTTTCCATCTGATGAGGTCTTCGTATTTCGTACACTATGATTAATTATGTAATGCATATATGTGTGGACAAATCATTGGAATTTAGCTACCATATGTCCAATTGTAATTGTTGCGAAATCTGATGAATGTTCTTCCTGTGGACACTATTTGTTTAATTGAATATTGTGGCGAATTTGCTTTTTGCATGCCGATTCAAAATGGGATATTTTTGTTTTAACCTGGCAATTGCTCTGCACATGGTTCAACTAAATGAGTGTGTGCGATCCACATCAGAAAGCATACGTCAATTGTAGCGGAACCGTCGGTGATACACAGTAGATCGCAAATGATTTGCAGCGCTACTACGTGTGTGTAGGGTCTCCGGAACCGTTTGTGATATCACGTTATCGCACATGAGTGCTCGGAGTAAACCGTGCCCAATGTAAAATACAATCCCAGTCGTAAATTTTTTAGGAAACGTGTGGGATCCCAAACAAAAAGCACATGTCACTCTTGCCGCAACCGTCGATGATACACAACAAATCACAAACGGTCTGCAGCACTTGTATATGTGCGAAGGGGCTCCTGAACCGTTTGTGATAGAACATTATCGCACACGGTAATTGTTGGGAAACGTGTGCGATGGAGTCTTGCATGGCAGACGGGTTCCGCAGAAAACTCGTGTGCGATGGGGCACATATCGCACACAGTTCATATGTTGGCCTGTGTGCCTTACATATTGTTTCCCAAACGGTTCATTACGACACACCATTTGGTTTCACTGCGTCATTAGAAACATTTAATCACCGATCCCACACGTGCGAAAGAATTTAGTGTGTGCTGCATCACACACGATTACATTTTGCAAGGCCTCTGGATCATGGCTCCATATCCCTGACGGTTTCTGGGTCGTGTGGGAAGGACCCCCCTATCGCCCACACTCACTTGGCGATGGTTCCAAATGCCGTCACGGAAAGGGGTTAAAAACCGTGTGTATAGCACCTCGCTGTACCAGTGTCGGGACCCAGCCAGTCGGTCGAAAACACCCCACTAGCCACACAGCTTCATCATGCTAACGTGGCACGGAGGATAGGTGTGGTTAGCTCTGTCTCGACCAGCCACAATATCTCTTATTCTAGGCGATTCATCTATTTTCCAAGCATTTTTTTAGTTATAATAACACCACGGCAAGCTCGCGCCGCTCTTCATGTGTGCCTGTGCGTCTAAAGGTTGTACTACTAGATGGAGAGGAGAGTGAGAGAGAGATGGCAGACATGGGACCCATCGGTAAGTCAGTCAACGTTAATGCACCTGTTGACGAGTCACTCCCTCTACTCTACTCAACGTAATATTGTATAAAATCAAGTTATGCGACAAAGCCAACAACCATTGTGGTTTCAGGCTATCGACGTATGCTTTGTACTCCAGGTTGCCGGTTCGAATCTCGTCCTTCAGATTTGTTAGTTTTAGGTCCAAATTTGATCAATGACAAGTGGGCCTCCCGTGTGTTGTTCCGATATTTCAGTGTAGGATATTTTTTTGCACAAACACTTTGCACGGTTAGACAAGTTACAGCACCAGTTACACGTATTTTGCAAGTTTAGGAACAAAAATGACAGTGGCATAGAATATCACATGCTCCCCGCATCTTAGATGCTATGGTGATACGAGATTTTACGTCGTTGGATCTGAGATCCAATGGCTTGGGAGTACTCTTTGTAATTATGCACAAATTTTCAAACTCTCCAAGGGTTTTTTTGCAAAAAAAACCATTCAAGCCTCGTGTGAGCCGCTGGATCTTGGATCCAACTGCTCCTAGTAGCTCATATTAGGTGCTCCCCACAGCTTATTTAGCCGCTACTGTGATACGAGCATCTAGGTCATTGGATCTGATATCCAATGCCATGTGCGTAGTATTTGTACTTTCTGCGGAATTCCCAAACTCTTTGAGGCCTATATTGCAAAAACATTCAAACCTCCTACCACGAGCCGTTAGATCTCCCGGGAACTCGTATCACCATAAAATCTACGGTGTGGGAGCACCTCATATTCCCCAGTGCGAGAAAACATCAGGTGCTCTCGCAGCTTGGATGCTACGGTGATACGAGATTCAAGGTCATTCGATCTAAGATCCAATGGCATCTGAGTAGTCTTTGTGCTTGTGGGCTGCGCCCAAACTCTTTGGGGGCTTTTCTGCAAAAACATTTGAACCACCAAGGAGTCGTTGGATCTCAGATCCAATGGCTCTGAGGAGCTTGTATCACCACAGCATCTAAGGTGTGGTAGCACGTGATATTCTTAAATACAAGAGAATATGAGGTCTTCCCTCATCTTAGATGCTACGATGATACAAGCTTCGAGGCCGTTGGATATGGGATCCAAGGGCATCTGAGTAGTTTTGGTACTAATTGTGTGCAATTCCCAAACTCATTAAGCTTTCTTGTAAAAATATTAAGACATCTTGTGAGCCGCTATATCTCAGATCTACATGCTCCATATAGCATCTAAGGTGTGGGGGCACATGATATTCTCCTGGGGGCGGTGCACAACCCATCGGTGTTTGGGAGGGTGGGGACAAATATAATGTTCAAAAATAGAATCTAAACAATCCTAAACAGAGCTTCACAATTTTATCTAAGGTCGAGGGGTTACCCCTCGACAATCTACATAGCTCCGCCTATGCAAGAGGTGTAGTGGGAGCGTCTAGGTGTGAGAGAGATGATGCAGGAAAGCGAGGTCAATCGAGTCATTTATAGAGGGAGAGACCGCGAGTGAGTGTGGCCTAGCGTATACTCGAATGTTAAAGACGATACACCGAGATATCATGCGGCGAAGCTACAATGAGGGCTGGAGGGAGATAGTTACCGAGAGTGGCCTAGATAGACTTTGTGTGTGCGCGCACGGTGAAGGTGTTTTACAAAGGCAATGTACGTGTTTGAGAGAGAGGGAGGGTTTGTCATGGAGGGCACAACGAGGTTGTGTGTGAGAAATACATTTGTTGAGAATGTGTGGGCGGGTGTGACATAAATGGAGATCAAAACGTGAAGAGAAATAATGAGCGCACGTGTGTTAGATACCAATAGCTCTATTAACAAAGAAATGAAGATCGATCGATACATGAAGTATGTGTGGTGGTTGGGGGGTGTCGATGGAGAGACCTAAACACAACATTTGCATGTAAATACTAGACTTAATATTCATGTTTCAATTTATTGTGCATTTTAAATATTTAATTGAGGACCATGCATGGCTTACATTTTAGTTTTGAATCCGTGTCATACATGCATGGTCATACATCCACGTTGAGATCACTATATCACAAACTCACTCTAATTCAAGAACTCGTCATAAATCAATTACCATGCCTTTTGGAATTACCAGTTATCTGCAAGGAAAATACGGGCATTGTAATACATATAGATTTGTTCGGCAATTTTAAAAAAAGATTCCTTTCGCATTCTCGAATGGTAGCACCCGACGGCGTACCAGCCAGACCCGGGCTCGTGTCCTGGTGGTGGCGTGCGTGGTACGCACATTGGCTAACCCCAACCAAAAGAACCGCGATAGTATTAAACTTCGCGCCTCCACTCGAGCCTCCGCGTTTCTAGTCGAAATATCTGGCAGCCAGAATTCCAGCCCTAGGAAATTCCCCTCATGTCCCCGGTCCATAATGACAACCGATGAACAATGGAGGGATGCTTTAGTAACTAGCCCATGTTACCTACCATGCTGAGCACGGTTTAATTCCCTTGTTCACCGCTACCCAAGGTCACCCGTCAACTCCATTGCCTAGTACTAATAGTACTACACCAGGATGAGCACAGAATGGAGCTCCATTTGTTGATTTTGTCCGTGCTTTGTTCGTGCCTACTACAGTTACTATATCAGGCAATGCACTGGTACAGAGGGATTATCTTTTTACTCTGCATATATAACTTGTCTGAAGTCTAACTAAGCAAAATGTTTGACCAAATCCTTTCTTAAGAAATATTAACATCTACAATAGTAAAGATGTATGGCTTAAAAATTTATTTCATGGTGCAGGTTATGATATTGTTTCGAATCCTGGATTTTAAATTCCAGAAAATTCAAAACTGACCTGAAATTCATGAAACTGAGCATGGTCACTTGATATGGCACAAATAGGTTGTCGTATTTTTTTGTTCAATTTGAGACAAGCTGCTTATGAAAAGTTGCACAAATGAAGAGCCAAGGTATTTTGGAACAAAGACATGTCATGTTAACGCGAACGATTTCACTATTCAAACCATGGGCGTTAGACCTACGTGCCGCCACGAGTCCCGCTTCTCATCGGCAGGTGCCGTCCGAGCAAGCGTGTGAGTCGATGGGAGGCGTGCGAGCAGACCGCTGCGCCGGCTGACCAGGAGGCGTACGAGCAGGCCGCTGCGCAGGCTCACCGGGAGGTGAGCCCTTTGACTAGGCTCCGCCGCCCACCTTCCTCCCAACTGCCCCCACTTTTAATGGCATCGGCGCCGCCGTTTAAATCACCCCCGCAGTCCCCGGTCTCGCTACAATCTTCTCTCTTCCTCTCGGATTCTCCTGTCGTCTACCTCCAACTAGCCTGACCTCACAGTACGCCATGCCGCATCACGATGGTCTGCCCTTAGTCTTCCAGTTTCCTGAGGAAGACACCCAGCCGGAGTCTCAAGAACATAAGGCGCTTTGGGACGAGCTTGAATTGGCCTTGCGGGAAGACATTGCGCTTGTCCCGGCTCCCGTTCCAGCTCCCGTTGCCCCGACTGCGCTAGCGCCCATCCCCGTGGCATTGATGGCCTGGGAGCCGCACATTGTCGCCGAGCTTGAAGCCACGGGGTTCCACGAGGTCCCCGCTGACTTTCATGCACCCATGCACCTGCCAGCGCATGCGCCTGCGCGTGCACTGACACGCGCACCCGTGCCGGTGCCCGTGCACATGAATGTCTCCGCCGCGCCGTTGCCAGAGCCTGTCCCCGCGCCAGTGCTAGTGCGCCCCTCAGCGGCATGGATCGCCGCCGTCGACCGCTTCCTTGCACCAACGCCAGTCGCCTCCTCCCGCCAGTTGACTGGCTCTTGGAGAGCGAAGTCCAGAACATTCTGGCCTTCCTTGAAGCTAGGGCCAACGTCCAGGAGTACACCAACAACGATGCAAGACGCCACCGTCGCCGCCGGTCAATGGTCCGACGACACACAGAGCACGACAGAGGAGTCGCTTCCCGCCGCAAGACGCCTCCGCCGCCGCCGCGTGATCTAAATATGCCATGAAAAACGTTCGGGTTGCCATGCTTAAAATCCGAACGTTTGGGATTTATCATTTGCGTTTATTTTAGTTCGATCGTGGTATGAATGTAAAGTCGCAGTCAGACTGAATGAAATCTATGGTTTGATCGATTGAATGTTCTGCTAGAGCCGTATCAAATTAAATATAAAATGTCATCAAGCGACATGTATTCCTTCTCATCGCAAAAATTTCATATTAAATACCACGTCAATTCCAAATTATTTTTTTAGGGAAGCCAGTTCCAAATACTTGTAGGGTGCTAGCTGTCCCCTTGTTCGAGCACTATAGGCGATACATCTATTTATCCATGCATTTAATTGTAAGTAGATACTACTAGCCTAACTTGTCCGTCACGGTCACTTTTGTTCCTAAACTTGTTACATACTCCAATACTAGTACTAGTATTATGTGAAACTGGTGCCATAACTTGTGAACGCGTCCAGTTTTGGTCAACGGCCACACCGCCCGCGCGTTCTTCGTGTTTGCCTGTGCGTCTAAACGTAGAAGGGGAGGAGAGAGAGAGAGAGAGAGAGCAGACATGGAACCCACCAGTAAGTGAAGTGGAATAGTACATGCTGACAAGCCGGTCCCACTAATGTACTAAAGTTAATATAAAAACATGTTGTCCATTAAATAGGCTGTGGTAATATAAAAACATTATATCAACAAAGGGGAGTACAACAAACGTTGCTACTATGTTGCCTATTGACGTGCGGCTTGAAGGCCCTGGTCGCATGTTCGATCCTCGTCCTTTTTCATTTTTAATTTATACTAGTAAGGTACACGTTCATTGCACGCATGAGATTTGGCAACCAAATTATGAATAAATACCACACCATAGCATGTAAGCTTTGATTCATATATGCATGATGTAGATGTTCATTTAATTCTTATAGTTCATCTCATTCAAAATCAATAAGTTTTATAAAAAAGTTAATCTATTTTAAGATTCATGGAATTGTGCATTGTAGAGCATAAAGTAAAAACAAATAATGGCAATTCATTTAAAAAAAGGAAATTGGTCAATTATGATACAGAAGATTCTAGAACAAAGGAGAAGTGCTTGTGTTTTGAGGTTTGTGCATTATGCTTAAGTACAACCATGCAGTCTTCTAGATTGTACATGTGGCAGAATGTGGTGGAATGTAGAAGATATCCAACGGCCAGTGGTGCTCGGATTTGCCATCTCTGCACCGCCGGATTGGCTTCATCGAATGACCACCTTTCAAAGTTATTCGCACACTATATAGGGGTGTAGATATGGGTCCAAATTTGCTCCATGACAGTTGGCCCCCCCGGTGTGTAGTTTGTAGCACTTTAATTTCTGGGTCAAAATTTGTTCCATTACAGGTGGACTCCGGGTGTGTAGTTTGTAGCTTATTTGTAATAATTAAAGAGAACACCAGAGTTTTTTTTGTAAAAATACCATGGTGCGACGTGGAAGGTTAGAAAGGGCGTGCGAGAGAGCGGTAACCGATCCAGAGGGAAAACAATTGGGGGAGGGGCGGGGGTTGCAACGGTGTTTGGAGTAGTTGTGGGGCGAATGCTACAAAAATATAATCTAAACCCACCGGAATAAATGCCTTCACAAATTAATCGAAGGTTGGAGTCCCCCTCGCAATGTAAATAGCTCCGGCTCAGCGAGGGATGGAGAGGTAGCTTCAATGTGTGGAAGACACGGCATGAGAAAGCGAGGTCAATCGAGACATAGATAGAGAGACAGAGTGAGTATGCCCCGACATTCGTTGAAAAGATATATATGCTGTGGATAGATATTGTCCGATTGAGCTGTTGGGAAGGGTGAGGGCTGGAAGAGAGAGCTTGAGAGATGATCCGGTCACAGACAGGTACATATATCGTTTGTGCGTGGGAGGAAGCAAGGTCTATCGATACATAGATAAAGAGAGAGAGATTGAGCGAGTGTGGGTCGTCATGCGATCGAAAGAGTGAGATAGGTTGGAGAGAGTGACCTAGATAGACAATGTGCGTGTGAGAGTATACACTATAAATATGTCGATTAGGCCCAAACATGGTGATATATCATTTGTGTGTGAGAAAGAGCGAGGTCAATCGAGGCATGCATAAAGAGAGGGAGAGAGAGAGATTGAGCGAGCGTGGGCCGCCATGAGGTCAAATGAGTGGAACGGCTTGGAGAAACTGATCTAGATAGACAATCTACGTGAGAGAGTATAGAGTGTGTCAATCGAGGCCCGAACAGGGAGATATATCGTTTGTGTGTGAGAGAAAGCGAGGTTAATCAAGAAGATAAAGAGAGAGAGAGATAGATTAAGCGAGTGTGGGTTGCTGTGCAGAAGAAAGAGTGAGACGGTCTCTCGAGAGTGACCTAGATAGACAATGTGCGTGCGTGCGCACGAGAGGGAGGGGGGTCTAGATAGGCAATGCATGTATCTACCGAGAGAGGGTGGGAGGGGGAGAGAGAGAGAGAGAGCTCAACATGGAGTGCAATGGCGGGTGTGTGAGTTAGAGATCGAAACATGGAATGAATGTGCGGAAACCAATAGCTTTGTAAGGTGGTTAGGAGAGGAAGATTGATCAATAGAGGAAGTATGCATCGTGTGTGCCGAGGGAGGGGCCTAAAAACAATATCTGAATGTAGATAGTACTAGACTTAATATTGACATTTTAATTTGGTGTACATTGTAAGATTTGAATTGAGGACCATGCATATGGCTTTCGTATTTATTTCGAATTCGTGCCATACTAGGTTTGGAAAGGTTGATATTGACTCGATTGTTGTGGTATTTTGTATGTGTGTGGTCATATGCTTGAATCCATCCAAAGTTTTCTCACTACCATGGTGTTCATCTTATACATATATGATTTTGTATTAAAAAAGTAGCGTGGATACCCTAAAATGCGAAATCCATGTTAGAATTGGAGATCGGTATGTGACAAACACACTCTAATTCAAAGAACTCCTCATTAATTAATTCATAGTATCTCGTTTTGAAGGACTAATTATTTG
The DNA here is from genome assembly GCA_011799875.1 of Thinopyrum elongatum. Lineage (NCBI taxonomy): Eukaryota > Viridiplantae > Streptophyta > Magnoliopsida > Poales > Poaceae > Thinopyrum > Thinopyrum elongatum. The sequence continues at coordinate 385,759,888 of CM022300.1, forward strand.
CAAGGAAAACACGAGCATAGTAATACATAGTACAAGATTCGTTTGCCAATGAAAGAAGATTCGTTTGCATTCTCAAATGTAGGCGCACCAGGCAGACCAAGGTCGTGTCGTGGTGGTCGTGTGTGTCGTACAGATGCTAGCACCCACCCCCTCCCTCCCCCCCCCCCAAAAAAAAAGAACGACGGCAAAAAGTTCGCGCTTCCACATTTCAGATTGAAATATCTGGCGGCCCCAATTCCAGCCCTGCAAAATCTCCCTTCTCCCCCGTGCCCTTCCGCGCCCAGAGCTCTCAAATCCCTAATTCGCCGCCAACCCAAGCAAAATTCAAATCGCCATTCGTCTCGTCTCTTTCCCCACCTCTGTGCCGGACGACGACGAAGACGACGGTCACGCTTCACCAGTGCACCAGAGCTATCTCATCTACCCCCTCGTCCACCGCACTAGGTGGTCCACCCAGAACGTCGGCCGCCGCAGCCGACGTGCCTCACAGACACCGACTTCCACCGCATCAGGTGCGCTTCACCGACGCCGTCTCCCACCTCACCGGGGCTACTTCACCGAGAACATCGTCGCACCTCCACCCCCCCGACGCCGTTGGTGCTTCACCAACGGCCTCGTCCATCGCATCGTAGCACTCCACTGCTGCTCGAGATCTTCATCCATACGTGGCCAGCCAACGCCAACGCATCACCCTCAACGACTTTGAAGTGACCTGCACTCTAGCTAGGCGAGCATGCCCAAACGCCGGCCCGAACTAGGTATCCACATATCACTCCCTTGTGCACTGTTCCGATGATGTTTGGATATCCTTTTATTGCTCTCTTAGCTTACACGCCTATGCAACTCTGACTTTAACTCTTATTTCTTCTGGAGATATCATCTAAAACAAGCAAAACCATTTTTTAGCGAAGCATGACCGCGCTACGGGATCTGGTACACATCCTGCACGCCGGTATAACCTTGTACGTACCTGTCCTCCGGTACAACAGCAAGGTCTATTCCTCTCATTTGATCAACCATTTGCCGTGTCAAAAATGCAGAGGGGGTGCAAGGAGCACAAGGCCTGCACATCCAAGCAAGTGGTAACATGGACTTGTACACGGAACATCCCAAGCGCAAGCAGAGCTGCAGTGAGCCTGTACAATGAGCTAGCGTAAGACCCTGCATTTCATTTAATTCGTACTGGCCTGCGAGTATGATTTGTGTGCAGTGGCGGATCCACGAATTCAAGTTACCAGGGGCGAAAATTTAACTTAAAAAATACGAAGGCACTTGCACTCCGGAAATCAACATAACTTGAGAAATGTGAAGCTACATGCACTTTGAAAACCAGCTAATGATCCAAAGTAGTTCCAGATTATAAAACACTAAATGATGTAAGCACCAAAAAACACAAAATGCAACATAGTGTACAAGGACTACTAACGTGGACTGTACCTGCTTGAATTATTCGTTCTCTGGCCGAAAATATCCAAGTGTAATTGCACCTATAACCAGTGCGCAAACTGCATATCAATATATCTATCATGCACAAGTATGCCAATAGTTTCAAACAACAGATTAGAAAAGTATTTATGCAGGGTTGTCATGATACGGGGACTTTCTGGTAGATGGCCTCGACGTTTCCTCAAGCCATCAAAATGTACTATAATTTGCTTGTCATCAATTCCTACAAATCTCTATCTCTCTCTCAACATAGCAGATCATCATTAGACACTAAATCCTTCAATGGGAGCTTGCAAAATGCTTGCATTAGATCCCTCATTAGACACTATATGTTCATCACCAGGAGCATGTAAAATGTTTGCATCAAATCCTTCATTAGCAGTCTGTTCATTAGACACTTTAGGCTCAAGAACAATATGAGCTTGTATGTTTGCACCGAAAACTTGATTAGACACATCAGGTTCAGTCAGTTCAGTATTGATTGGGGGAGTTATAAAATAAGCAGAAATTGGTTTCATTTTCTTATAGATTCCCTACATACAAGCAGTTTTACAACACCGTCAGGTTTAACTATTGGCCAGAAATTGAACAGTTGAATTAGATATAATCAGGGATGTGATGTACCTTCTCGTTGCGCATGCTGCTCTTGCAAGCTGCGACTGTCCGTTTGCGCAAGCTCGATGCCATGCCCGTGTTGCCGCCGCTGCCTCCCACGTAGGCTACGCCCATGGTTGGATCTTCATCTTCTTGTCCTTCCATTCACTTGAAGCCCGACGACCGGCGTCCAACGAGGGCGCGAGGAAGTGCTGTGTCGGTCTGTCCAGCGGCGGCTAGGTTAGGAGCGAACCAGACTAGAGGCTGGAGCGAACCAATTGGGGATTTTTCCTGTTGTCGATCGATATGGGAGGCGCTCGTTTGGGCCGCGAGCCTGCTATAGGGCCTGCCTTGCACTTATGTTATTGGCCCATCCAAATTGAAACGTTTTTCTTCATTTTTACATTGCCTGCTCGTGCGTTGGGACGAACAAAACTAGTCTGGGCCAACCTGGATGACTCAAACTAGGTGCACACTTTCCAGCCACCCGAGGCGGCCGCCCATACCAGCCCCTATGGTGGCGTCGCCCCTTTTTGCGTGTATGATTGGGGTAGAGAAAAATATTCCAGTGGCGCTTTTGATTTACCCACAGAATGGTTGAATTGCTTGTTTCTATGAACTGAGTTGCCAATAATGTGAAGGATGCCAGTCTTTTCATCCTATTGTAGATTGCTTAGATCTCGATATGCCAAATGTAATCGCATGAAATATACAGTAAAAGCCAGTGTGATGTGTGTTGCTACAACTAGTCTGACAACCCGTCCTCATATAACATATCAAGGATGCACCATCTTATCAGATTAACCATTCTACTTACCAATGCAGTGTGGGAAGAAAGAAGTATTGGGACTGCGTATCCAAGCAATTGATGCCATGGACTCCTTCGTAGAACCTTGTAAGCGAAAAAGATGTTGCAGTGTGCCTGTACAAAGAGCTAGCATAAGTTCAGTTACCTGCTTCTCGGAATTTTAGTTAGCCACTGATTGCAAAATTGTTCAATTATGTTGCTTGGCTTAATTTAGTTTGTTACTGATTACATAATGCCATAGCCTGTTAATCCTATTATAGACTGCGCCTATCTATTTGTTTGATACTTACTATTAAGAATTACCTGTTTTCCTGAACTTAAATAGCTACTTAAGCACGTAGATAGCTGGTCATATGTACTTCTAGGGTGCAGCAAAATTCATGTGTAATTTATGTTCTGATACCCTGTTTGTTTAAATGGTTTGTTGTTATCACTTGTAGCACTAGTAATGTTTGCATGTTCATAGACAGACAACTGTCAGGTTTATATGAGGGACAATGTCTTTTTAACTTATAGATATATGTGTCGGGATCATTTTGCTTACATCAAAGATATTTACAGATGTCTGTGTTGCTGGTAAATGGTACTGACTTGTTACTTTAATACGTTGCCAAGAACTTGTTAGTTTTACTAGTTCATGTGTAATTAAATACGTTGCCAAAACTGGTTAGTTTTACTAGTTTGATGTTAGTTTCTTATGGCTCTTGAAACACTTTATTTATGATTGCTAACATTCAAGTTTGCAGGATCCAACTGAAACTCCGTTGGCACAACAGGTATGTTTTTAAAAACTTCCTTGTTTACGTGGTTTGCTGCTATAACTTGTTGCTGTAATCATCTTACCAACTTGAAGTTTTCAAGATCCAATTGGAAGTCCAATTGCACAGCAGGTACATTTAAAAAAAATATCTGTGTAATAGGCTTGCTGCTGTAACTTGTTGCTCTAATCAAGTTACTGACTACTCAAATTTTCAGGATCCAAGAGAAACTCCAATGCCACAAGAGGTTCCTTTTGCAAAACTTGTTTGTTTAACTGCTTTGCTGCTGCAACCGGTTGCTCTAATCACGTTACTGGCTACTCAACTTTTCAGGATCCAAGAGAAACTCCAATGCCACAACAGGTACCTTTTGCAAAACTTGTTTGTTTAACTGCTTTGCTGCTGCAACTAGTTACAATGATGTTAATAACTACTTTTCAGCATCCAATCGAAACTCTTTAATTCCTTGTTTGTTTAACTGGTTTGCTGTTCTAACTCCCAGTTGAGATGTTTTGCTAACTTCAACTTTTTGGAATCCAATCGGAACTTTAATGGCTAAACAGGTTAGCCCCATGGACGTTGTATCATCCCACAGCAGTGGCACCGGCCCAATCGTGCATCATGAATTGCCAACTGCTGATGCTCTAGAGGCTAAACTATTGGTAGAAAGAGATTCTGCTTCTGCACTTAGAGATGAAGTTGACATGTTGAGGAAGAAAACAACACAATCACAAGCAGTACTCAAGACAACCATTAAATATTTGGTGGATTTCAAAACGAAGCAAGCTGAGACTAACCGCATTGTTAAGGTCTTGAAGGAAAAAATGAAATTAAATTCCCACTTGGTAAATCATAGGTGAAATGTTTTTTCCATCGTTGAATAACCTTTGTGTTGTTTGTTCATGTAATCGATCAAACCATTTGTTTTAGAGATCATGTAATAATTGTTTTTTGTTTTTTGGTTTGTAATTTTTTTAGCACGAGTCTGTATTAATTGATAAGACTCTGAGACATTTCATTTTGATTGCTATGCCAGACCTACAAATATGCCAATCAGGCTGAATGTGCATTCAACAATAATAGTAGTATATATAGATGGTCCTTAAGTGGCACTCATATGAAAGGGCCAAGATGTTGTACTAGCTTTGCTAAAAAAATGATGCTCTTCTAGCAAAAAAAGTACACCGACCTGGCTTATGTATGTTAGTTGATATTATTGATCCATATACTCTATAAGTATTTATATGTCTGTTAGTTTTGTACATTATTGGTTGATTGACTCAGTATTTTGAATCTTGAGACATCGCTTATGTACATATCTAAATGGGAGTACACTATATGCTGCGTGTGTCATACATGTTACAGTTGAGTTGGACATAAAGTGGTTTCAAATATTTGAATTCACCTTAAACTGGATTCTACCTTCTGAATTCAAGTATCGACATTTGTAAATCATATTCATTTATGATAGTGGAATACATCTTTGTTGTGCTTTTGAAGATATATAAAAAAACATAGAATGATTTATAAAGATTCGTATAAGAATACAAAATGGATTCGAATTTAGTTGCCAGGGTAAACGTGAATGCTTATTGTCCCAAAATTTGAAAGAAGCGGCAAAATATCCACTCCCACGACGGCTGCCCGAAGCCAGTGTTTGCGAGATGGAAATTACTGTCTACCCCTTACACGGACAATCCATCGGCCCAATTTCCACTGCTCTCAATAGGGGTAGGTTAGTAACTTCAATTAGACGTGACACGACCGCCTCTGAGCCCATTCAGACATGATGGGCGCCAAACGTGGGTAGAAAAACACATTTAATTAAAGCTCGTCCGAAAGACCTCTGTCTCTCCCTCCATTTCCCCATTCATACACGGTGGGCGGCAAAACAAACTCGACTCGGCCGAAATCGATGTAGGCAAATATTTTTAATAGGGGCAGGTTTGTAACTTCACTCAGACGTGACACAACCGCCCTACCTGTCAGCCCCGTTCATACACCATGGGCGCCAACCGTGGGCGCCAAAATACCCTCTCCTCGCCCGAAATCGCTCTGGGCAAATATTGGGGAGATGCGAGATTACCGTCCTATCCCCAACCGATGAGACGTCCAAATTTTAAATGGGGGCTAAGTTCGTAACTTTCCCATATTTCAGACAGGCGCGTCCCAAAAACATGGTTCCCTGTACCTCTCCCTCCATTTTCCCATTCATACACCGTCCGCGATAGAATACCATCCCCACACCAGCCTCCACCGTCTGCCACCCCATCCATCGCCGCCGTCCTCCACCCCATCCATCGCCGCCGTCCTCCATCATGCCGGAGTGCCTACCAAGACCGCGTCGTCCACTGCTAGAGATGGGCGTTTCTCATCCACGGCGACATACCAGGAGCCTTGCATCGCGTCCTCTCGCTTCATCGGCGCCATCATCCTCCTTGCCGGGGCCGCTCCCACGACCTTCTCATCCACCGCAACGGGACCTATCCCCCGATGCACCCGTCTACCGTCGCGGGTCTGCTTCAACGCCACCGACACCCATCGCACCCCCGATGCCTACATGACGCCGCAAGAGAGGTGGTACTACTTCATATCTGCTCAACTTTTTGATCTCAACCAGAAAATAGATCGTAACTTGGTTACTGTACTTTCTTTTCAGCTCTTAGAATTTAGTTCTTAGTTCGAAGCAAACAATGGTTGCTAAATAGCATTTCTGTTGTTTGCAGCTTCAAATCTGCCATGGCACAGTCATAATAGGGTTTAATTGATCATGCTTAGGGTTTCCCCCCTTTTATGATCACTATACGATCAGCCTACGTGCTTCGTGTCATAATAGCACTGCTCCACCCATCAAGCTAAACAAGCTTAGTTGTTCAAATATGAATCTGATATTATTAAAACAGAGTCGTTTAATTGGTCAGCTAAATGTTCCTAATTTAGTTTTGAAAATGCATGTACGCCGCTGGGGTGTGGATCTACAGGGTGCCCACGATGGGCCGTGGTCCACCCTGGGATTTTGGGTCAGCCCAGACCCCGATTCCCCTCTGTTCTGCTGTGCTTCCGATCTTTACTCGCCCCCAGGCGCATGCCTTGCCAACGACTTGCCATCCTCGGATGGCATGACTCTAGGAGGAGACGCCAGACTAACAGGAGGTCAGGAGCCGCTCGCCTAACAGCGTCACCGCTGCCCAGGCGCGCCGCCGTGCCTACCTTCCCTGTCCGTTTAGGGCTCAGGCGTGCAGCACCCACTAACCCAACCTGATTTATCCTGAGATATGTCCTCAACACTCAGCAGCCACTCCTCATCACCCATTTTATAATTGATTCATTACTCATTAGGCAGGACTGTCATTAGGGTTTGTTGTGTACTGAGTGCTACCTACACTTAATGGTTCAGATATTGTAGTAATCTTTAGTACCTGTAAAGTTCACAGGGTTTCAAAATTCTGGCCCTAGGAACAGACACTAGTCATGTTGGATTGTTGGTCATAGTGACATTGACCCATATTACTACTGCAGGCCATATTTGTTGACAATTTTACTTGTCTTTCTTACTCATTCAATATGATATCCAATTATTCACATCGATTAGTTGCAAACAATAAGTGCTAGACCAACTTCTTGATTCAAAATTTGGACGGTCTCTTACTGCAGTTACAATTCTGCATACTTGTCCTAGTAAGCTCACAAGTAATGATTGATTCACTACCTCTATGCTTGCCTTGTCATATTTGTTGTCAGTATTCTTTTAGGGTGGGCCACCCTGTTTCAAAATACTGGAACCGCAGACACGAGTGAATAGTATTTCTCTGTGTAATCTCTTCCACCATGTGTGGGCAACGAACACTGCATTGTATAGAAAGAAAGTGTCATATCGACCTTTTACATAGACTACGATCTTTTACATGGAATACAATCTGCCTACTTGCTTTGTGTCGCACTACCAGCCCTCCACCCTTGAAGCTAAACATTATGCCACTCATAATTCCTTAGTTTATTTGTTCAAATAAGAATTTGATATGATTCTAATGTTCCTATTTCAGTTTTGAAATGTGTGTCCGCATGTTATAGAGACATAAGAGGTTTGTATTTCTGTGTGTGGTCTGGTCAGCACGGTTGGGGGATGAACTTTGTATACGCAGGGGTTTGTAGGGAGACACTCTCCGAGTTGAATCCGCAATGCATTCCATAGATAATCTGACTACTTTTTATGTTTTCATGAATCTCAGATACTGAACAACATCATAATGATTATGAGCTTGCGTGCATGAAAAGAATAAAGTAGAACAATGCCATGGCTGTCAAACTTGGCATTAAGGGACTGAAATCAAGTCTAGATGCAATGCAATGCAAACGCTCTCCACCTACAGATTCATGCTCAGAATATGATCCTAACAATGATTCTGAGCTAGAGGGAGACCTAAGTCAATGTAGCTCCCTAGTGGAGGAGTCAGAGGCAAATGCCCTATCTTATTCACCCATCAAGGTGCTTGCTCTAACTTTTCAAGGTTATATTGGTTGCACATATCTTGCAACTGATGCTTTGCATTGCTTCTACTTTGTTGCACTGCCATTAGCTTAGTTTACACATCGTGTATGTGAATACGCCCTGCCTATCCATTTTCAGTACATATTCCATCTGTCATCATACCATATTTATCCATTCAAATGCTGTTCTTGTGTATCAGACGTAAGGAAGAGGGCGATTGTTGATTGCGGAGGAGCACGAACAAAGTATTTGGAAAAGGTAGTGACACCTGATAAATCAAATAGCCCATTAGGTGTAGTTACAATATCACCAGACCCACAAAACATAGCCCCAACTCTAGCAGACTCTAGCCCTACTACACTGGTCATCTCTGATGCCCCAACTTAGCAGACCCCAACTGCAGCAAACAGTATGATGATGCCAGTTGACATAGCACCAGCTCTACGACGCAAAACCCCCATCCCAGCAAAGAGTACACCAAATCCAGTTGCCAAATCCCTTTTCGAACGAGAGAGAGCCCCTATTGCAGCAAATAGGACCCCTGTTCCATTTCTTCCCAGTTTAGAAGATGAAGCTTATATTGTTGTCAGGAACTTTGTGCGCATCTTTCCTTCATGGAAAGATTATACCGTAGACACAGTACAATTTCCAATCTTCCTCCGCAACTTACGTGTAAGTAATGTACTAATGTTATTCATGGTAATTAGTGCATATGTTTCTGCTGACAGAAGACACAAGATTTCATTCTTTTAAATAGGCGAGGACCAAACCGGATAGTCAAGACGAGCAAGGGTTGGTTGCGCTTTTCAAGCACTCGTTGATGAAGTATCGTTCCTACCTGAGGCAAGCGCACTTCGATGGCAAGCCTCTAAATGAAATTTCTGTAAAGTCTCCGGTGCTACATTTATCAGACAGTGACTGGAATAATCTTGTTACACATTGGTCTCGTCTGCAGCGTAAGGTACTATCTATGATATCACATCACAATTTGAACTACATTTCTGCATGTGCCTTACCATCTCACTTTTATGAAAACTGTTTGCAGAAAAACATTCATTCTCAAGGGACCACAGAATCTCGCAACTATACTGCACACTGCATTGCTCTTGTGAGTACCTCTTGCCCTGTATGACCATAGTTACTTTCATAGCTGGTTGATTATGTAGCATCACTGCACATGTTAGCCTCGTTATCCTCCATTTGGTGGACATTATAATATCCGTATCGACTCTTACATAAATTTAGAATCAACCCAATGCTTTTGAAGAGGTTTAGCTCTGCAGTCCTCTTGTAAGGACTGAACATCGTCTATCATTGTACTTACATTAACAGCTACTCCCTCCGTCCCATAATATAAGAGCGTTTTGTAAAGTACACCAGTGTATAAAACACTCTTATATTATGGGAAGGAGGGATTGGTTCATTGTGTAGCATTCTGCATCTTATCTCCCTCGCCCACCATTTACTAAAAATATCAGATCTATATTTAATCTTACCAAAAATTTGAATACACAGACAATGCCAGTGCAGAAATGTAGCCCATTGCTCTTGTCAGTACATTTTGTCCTGTAACGCTTGTACTTACACGGATTGGTAGTTGAATATGTAGCATCAATCTGCATCTTATCTTCATTATCCTCTATCCCTTCCAGTATTATCATATCTATAATTACTCTCTACAAAATGCAGAGTACAGGCAATGCTTATGAAGAAGTTTCTGTGATGAAATTCTTGAGTTATCCTTCCCTTGACATGGAGAAGGGCATTATAGAGCCTGTGTTAACTGTTAATGTAAGTCAGTCCTTCGAAAGCCTTTATCCTCAACTGCTGTTTAATTTGCTCATACTCCCTATCGTCAACTGCTGTTTAGTTTGCTGTTTCTATCAAAATGCATGTTTGCAACAACTGTAAGTTCCAAGTTTTAGTTGTAAAACCAAATTCCTTATTCATACCATGCACATTACTCAATACTCCCTATATGTATGCTTGTTTTTGTGGATCTATAATCCAGTGTGTGGTGAAGCCGCCCATGTTTGCACCTTGTCATCTCCTATTTTATCTTACTGATGTGGCTGATGATATGAACAACATGCCTTGCACATTAACCAAAATAGATATAATGATTGTCTTTGCCCTTCATCTACGCTTGTTTTGTTGACATGGTAATCCAGTTGTGTGGTGAAGCTCCCCGCATTATGAACAATGCCAAATTATGCTATTGATATTTTGAACTGACTCTTTATTTTCTAATTTGAAATTGGATGGAATTGGCAGCATAGTTACCATCTTTGTTTATACACGTGCAAAACCTGTCATCTCTCTGCTTGTTTCAGGGTGATATGCCTGATGGCATGCACAAGTCTGCTGAAGGTTGTGAGACAAACCCAACATATATTGCATCAAAAAAGGTAAAACATCTTAAAGATAGCGAGACAAGCCCAAAGTCATGTCTTGATGCAGTGTTCAAGTTACTTGAGACTAGCAGTCAGACAGGCTCACATAATTCGCTGTCTGAATCAGTTCGACTTCTTCAGTCCCAAGTTCAAGCAGAAAGGCATTCTGCAACTCAACTTCGACTTGAAGTCCTATCTCTAAGGAAGATCACGAAGAACACCAATGAGAACCTCATTGCCAAACAGCTACAGCAGGAAGCTATGACCGACCTGCTAGGCCAGTCTCACAGCCTTGCTCAGTAGCTTGCGCAGCAGCTCCCGCGCAAGGCTAACCTTTCTTGAACTGTCCTGGAAGTGGTCTTGGTTCAGTACTATTTTGTTACGCTAGAATGTCGCCCAGTTTTTGTAATATGCTTCTTCGTTGCGCTTTATGATCACTGGTGGCGAACTTTGATGCCCAGTGGATGTAATGTACCATTAATCCTTTATTGTATAGTGTAGGTTTATTCTAAGTTACTATGCCATAATTTCTTTATTGTATAGAGTAGGTTTGTTCTTAATTCCTACTAGTTACCGTATATGCCATCATTCGCTATCTGAAAAAATGGCGAAAATCTGATGTAGGCGACCGGGATGAAACATTCGCCTCTAACGGGCCTGCATTTTAGCGGGCCACAATTTGGCCGGCCTGCAATTTTCTTGGGCCCGAAAGGCCATTGGGGCCTTCACACTTTGCGCCAGGCCCAGAACTTACACGGGCCTACATTCGGCCCAAAGTTTAGTTGGGCCTTTAGTGGACCCAACGCTTAGTTGGGCCCATGTAGCTTCAGACCATTAACATGCTGAATATTCTTCTAGCCTGTTACGACCCACAAGATACCATGGGCCTTTAGCAGGCCAAAATGCATGTTGGGCCTCAATTTTCAATAGTTGTCCACGGGCCTTTAGCAGGCTGAAATATAGACCGAGCCATTATTGGCCCAGTTATATGACGGGCCATTACCAGGCCGAAACATATCTCGGGCCTTAGTTGGCCCACTGATATCATGGGCCTTTAAGAGGCCGAAAGCTTAGTAGAGGCATCATGGGCCGAATTATACGACAGGCCTTTAACAGGCCCAAAGTCACGTTGGGCTGAACTGTTGCCACATTGATCACGGGCCGTTAGTGGGCCGAATGTCGCGTCGGACCATATATGACCCATGGGCAGCACGGGCCATTCCCAGGCCGAAAGACACACCAGGCTGAAATGGGCCCATGTCTACATCGGGCCTCTAATAGGCCGAAATGTCACTGGGCCGTAATTGGGCCCAAATACTCGGCGAACAATTAACGGGCCAAATCTGGCTTTGGGCCGTAAATGGGTCATGTTTAAGTAGGCCGTTATTGGGCTGGTCCACTAGTACCTGAGTAAATACTACGGGCCTTTGACTGGGCCGGCCTTTTTAACCTATATGGGCCTCTGTTGGGCCCTGCCACATGTCGACGTATCATAGGCACGTCTCCTCCATTGGATGGACGGCATCTGGCCCACCGAGGAGCCGACACGTGTTTCCTCCGGCCAATAATGATTTTACATGTGGAAAATCCCCATTGGTCCTGGCTGTTAACGGGTTACCGGATCCAAATCGGAACCCGATAGCTTAACGGCGGCCCATTACGGTGGATGCCACGTGTCGGTTACCCTTGACGAAAGCACTTCCATGACGCGCCATTTATCGTCATGGAAGTGGACACTTCCATGATGATAATTTTGTTATTGTCATGGAACACTTCTACAACAGCACAGGTGATTCTGTCATAAAATCATCATGGATGTACATGCATGACAGAAAACGTGACCTACTGTGACAAGCATGTATCATCACGGAAGTGTATTTTTTTGTAGTGACTTATAGTTGTCCAGAGAATCATCATAAGAGTATTCAGGGATACGAGAGTCATATCCCGAAAGCAAAGCTGGATCGAGCGTTTTGCTCTTGGCAGGCACCCACACAGTGCGAGGATATTGATCAGGTTCCCAGTAGGAGCCATTTTCATTCAGTTTCCTTTCGAAATCGATACCTTCTTTCCTGGGATTTTTGTGAAGAATGGATTTCTTCAGAACATCACAAAGGGTTTGATGCCCTTTGAGAGACTTGAACATTCCTGTCTGAATAAGATCCTTCAACCTAGCATTTTCATCAGACACAGAACCATTTTCCTCGACAGAGGGGTTAGCATTTACAGAAGATTCAACATTTGATTCAACATTGTTGCGTTCAAGGCATTTTAAGCAAGGTGGTATAAACACTTCAGGTTTCTCTTTGAGTTGTTGGGTGAGAAGAGAATTTTCTCTGATCAAGTCATCATGAGCCTCTCTCATTGACTCAAATTCCTATTTCCTTTTCAGGTAATCATAAGTCAATCTTTCGTGGTCAGCCAAGAGAAAATCATGACAAGTTGATAGTTCTTCCATTCGTGACTTGAGAGTGGAATACTCTTCTGTCAATGACAGATTTTTGTCCATCTCCTCTACCAACAACCCTTCAGATTTCCTGAGGGTTTTCTCCATTTTCTCAAGAGAGTTTTGTTGTATATTAGCATTTTTGATCAGTTTAGCATGGCCATCCTCATCCGAAGAATATTGATCACTGGAGTGAACCTTGTGATGTTTGGAGGATACCTTTTCTTTCAAAGCTTTGGCCATGAAGCAGTAAGCAAGAGATTCATCGTCGCTTGAATGATTCTCGTAGAAGCTTGATGCAGGGGTGGAGGCACATCCTATACCAACCATGCCAGAATCAGAATCCTCATCGGATTCATCAGCTTCTTCAGAGTCAGATGGCTCTTCTTCATCGGAGTCCATCTCCTTGCCGATGTATGCCTTGGCCTTGCGAGAGGTATTCTTGCGGTTGGAGGAGGACTTGGAGGGATTCCTTGAGGAAGATCTTGACGAAGACTTGGAGGCGGAGCTGTCCTTCTTCTTGAAGAACTTCTTCGTTTTCTTCTCATCATCAGAGTCATAATTCTTGCTCTTTCCTTTGTGATGGTTGTTTACTGAATCATATCTTCCACTGGCACGGATTTCAGCTTCCCAGAGAGGGCAGTCCGAAATGAAATGTCCTGGCCGTTTGCACTTGAAGCATGTGTAATCTTCAGTAGGTTTGGATGAAGATTTTGAACCGCCAGAGTTGCTGGATCCCTTTTTCTGAAACTGGTTCTTCCTGTGAAGGCACTGGAATCTTTTCGTCATTAATGCGAGATCTTTGCTGATCCTTTATGGGTCATCTGAATCTTCTTCGGCATTTCCTTCGGAGGAAGAATCAGCCACAGCCTTGAGAGCATGACTTCTGTGATGACTTGAGCCATAGAGATCTCTCTTTTCTTCTTCTTATTCTTCGTGGGTGTTTAGCCTTTCCATGATATCAGCAGAGTCGAGAACTTTGAAATCAGCTCGTTCCCTAATCATCAGAACTAGTGTGTCGAATGAGCTGTCAAGAGATCTGAGCAGTTTCTTTACAACTTAGTGATCAATGATGTCTTTTGCACCGAGACCTTGCAGCTCGTTTGCAATGTCACTCAGACGATCGAAAGTTTGCTGACAGCTTTCATTCTGATTCGTTTGAACCGATTGAACTTCACCCGAAGAGTATCAATGCGAGTTTCTTTCTGAGTTGAAACACCCTCATTAATCTTTTCGAGAATGTCCCACAAATCCTTCGTAGTTTCACACTGACGATGGTGAAGAAATTGAGCCCGAGAGAGATGGCCACCAATTTCATCTTTAGCTTGAGCGTCCATCTGAATGAGTTTCTTCTCGAGGTCAGTGGGAGCCTGGGGTATTTCAATCATGAATCCAAACTGCACCACGTTCCACATTTCATCGTCAATAGCTCGGAGATGGATCTTCTTCTTCTCTTTCCAGAAGGGATAGTCCGTCCCATCGAAGATGGAAATTGTCGGTGTACTAAGTATTGGGCCACTAGTACCCCGTACTTGTGCACGGGCAGTTGTAGCCATCCTTGCGGCAAGGCTTGCCGGGATCAGCTCGAGATCGATTCAAGCCATCAAGGAAATCATCAAGTCAGAGATCTGAGGATCAGCAGATAAGCAAAGCTGGAAATCGAAGGCCAGCTTCCCCGGCAAGATCCTTGTCGGGATGGCCCGTGGAGCCCGGCAAGGCTTGGTTCCCAGCAAGGCTTGGCGCCCGGCAAGGCTTGGCGTCCGGCAAGGCTTGGCGCCCGGCAAGGATCGGCGCCTGGCGAGATTCCGCCACTGTGCCACCGCTTCGGCACAGTAACATGTCTGACATTCTGGGTCCTTCTCTGGATGCGTGGCGACGCGCCAGTGGAGGAGAGCTTAAGCGGTGCTGATGGGATGGCCCCTTTTTCCATCCCCAAGAAAGTGAGGACACCTAAACGGACACCTCACGGTGCATTAAATGCGCTTGTCCTAATCCGTCAGGGGTTAGGTATGATACCCTGTAGCTACTTTACACCTCAATGTATGTACATTTTGCCACTGTGGAGACCCCTTTGAGCATATAAAAGGAGGCCCAAGGCAACTGCTACAGAGGAGGAGAACTTTTGGCCCATTCTGCATGCGTAGCTGCTCTTTGAACGTACTGTTCATTGCGAGCGCTCCTGAAGGCTGGGCTCAAGAACATCAATAAGAACACAAAGCAGGAGTAGGGTTTTACGCTGATCAGCGGCCCGAACCTGGGTAAAAACTTTCCGCGTCGATCACTGGTTCTGCTCTTTGCGTATACCTCTCCCCCCGCCGAATCGTAAAGGGGTCTCTCGGGATCCCATAGGTGTCGTACCCCGACAGAAATCTTGAGATGCAACTTGTAGCTCACTGAAGACATACTTAAACTCCAAGGTGGTTAGACCAAAATGAGAGAGTCAAGGAGTGCCTTGCTCTGATACCAATTGTAGGAACGAAGTATGTCAACCAGAGGGGGGGGGGGTGAATGGGAGTTTTAAAATTTCTTCAAAAATATCAAAACTCTCGGAACCCAGCAGCGGAGCGAATGTAAATAGAGTACAGTGAGCAAATACAAACTACCGAATGGAAACTGAAAACATGCATCGAGACAAATCACATGATTGAAACAGTTCGAATGTAAAGGGGTGGAGCAGAGGTAACCAGTGATGCTCGATGGTGACAAGGAATTTGGTAGACCAGTTCGTCCTTCTGCACAAGGACTATGTCTGGTTGGAGGGGTTGTGACTTAACACGGAAGATAAACTCTCTTCACCCTATTCTCCTCGACAATCGATTCATCAACCGATGTCGATCACTCATGATAGATACTTGAAGGCGATCTCCGAACCTTTACAGACTTCTTCTTTGAGAACCACAATTACTCTTGGTCTCTGAAGAAATTGACACCTAACCGTCTAGAGAGTTTGCAGCTCTCAAGAGTAATAGGCAGAGCGTACTGGACTTAGATTCGAGTGATGCTGAACCACTATCTAATTTTTTGGCTCTAGGGGTTTTTCTCTCGGTGGATTTTAAACTCAAATCACTCAGGAGAGGGGGTTGCTCAACAATCTTCTCACAATCAAATGGAGCAACCACTGGACAAAGCCGACGCGGGGTGGCTATTTATAGCCGCAGCCTTCCCTGGTGGGAAATGACCATTTTGGACACGTGGTCCAGCCAATGGCCAACCGACACATTTACAACGGTCGGATTTCAAAGAGCAAAGGTAACATTACTTGAGGACCAAGTAATTCTAACTCCTCGGTCAGAGACAAATCTCTCGCAGCGAAGAAGATCACAGTCTCTTGCTGGCAAGTATTTGCTCGGAACACAAAGAGATTTCTCTCGCAACTTTCATAGGACTTGGGTTTAGCATCAGAGAATCAAAGCTTCGAACGCTACACCCCTCTTAATAGTACGGTGGTCCTGTGACTCAATAAAGAGAATAGAAACAATGAAATAAATGCTACGTCTTCACTTCATCTTCAATCTTCTCGGTCGCAATCACTTCCTTCGGACGAGCACCAAACCAATTGCTTCTCGTCAGCAATTTTTGAGGGGTCACTCTTGTTATCATAATCTTCGGTGATAACCTTCACTGCCACGCAGGGGATTATCTTCGTTGTTTGAATCAAACTCCTCTTGATTCCAGGGACCTGTTACTCTATGTGCACTAGCAAACACATAAGTCCCATACTGTTTATGTCAACAAACTCCAAAACATAAGGAGGCAAATTGTTGCACCAACAATGGCTATTGATAGAAAGGGGTTGAATATTTTAACTTTTTTATGAGTACTGCATATAATCCTACATGAGTACCTTAAAATGATTTTCCACTTCTTGGAACCAAATTATAACATACTTGTAGTTCAATTTTGAATTACTTTTGGCAAATATCCAGAAATTCATTTAATCAATCGAATATAGCAAATAGCTCAAAAACTCAAAATCTTTCGGCAATAGGCCTCCAATATGGTATATTACTTGTGAAAAGTGCAAAAGTTCAATTTTCAATCTTATTTGTGGTACTTGCTTCAAAAACAAATCTTAAAAAGGTTAACCAGCCACGATTTTCTTTATATTAGGAAAGAGGCTAGAAAGTACTTATACCTACAGCCACCCTAGCCACACCAAATGACGGGTGGGCCACAAGCCATGTGGGCCAGCCACGCAGGCAACTAGGCCCATGTTTCAGGTTTGACTGGGGTCACTGTCGGCGACGAATTCCATGGTGGCGGTGAGCGGCTCTGTGACACCACGATTCAGAGAACCGGATGCCCTCTTGTTCCAGCCCAGAGATCCATGTCTTATGGAACACGACTATAGCTTGGTACATAATAACCATGATTTGATAGAGTACTCAAATGTTACATGGAGTTAAGATAGAATACTCTTGCTAAGTAAGGTAATACAGTAAGAGTAGTACTGCTCGGCTATTGTTCCATGGTCTAGTGGTTAGCAAAACACTGGTGGTGGAGACGATACGACACAACAGAAGGTGGGGCACTGGTGGGGCTTCTATCCAAAGGGACACTGCTAGGACACAATCTAGCTCTCGCTCTCGACGTCCTTCTATGGAGCTTCTCCTGGATCTGGCATGATAAGCCAGGTGAGTACTTTGAATGTACTCACAGGATTACAAATAAACAAAAAGCAAGCAAGCAAGAACAAGGTAAACAAGTATAACAACGAAGTAAAGACTTGCATAAGTAAAACCAACTTAAATACTGCATAAGTTTAGTCTACTCATTTAATGTCCGATGGACCTTCTTCCGGCATGACCCTCGATCATCCGGCTTGCAAAGTAGACTACCTGTCTATCATAACCATCAACACCACTGTAAAAGAAATTGGGTGCCTGGTAAAATAGTGTGACTGAACACGAACAGTGTCCCAGTGTCGGGGACTCGTCTATTCGATAGTTTCAACACACACACTCTGCAGAGCTTGTACACTTTACCACACCATGGACTATTAGTCCAACAAATCTCACTCATAGCATGGCCCTCTAACCGTGTTTATGACCTCCCGCGGGCTAGCCCTGGGAGAGAGGATCTAGGTCTGTGCCACCCCATGGCACAACTTATTCTCCCCGGGAATCTATCAACTTTTCTATGCACATCTACCAACCCAGGCTCTCTTGACTAGACGACAACTTCCCTACTAGAGGAAGCCTATGCATCTCAGTTTCCCTCTTTGGAGACACATGGAAGAGACATAACCACAAGTGAAATAGGGCCCTACCATTCGAGCAAATGTAGTTGTACCGAGGAGGTTCGGTTCCGTGGCACTTGGATTGACTGGTTATTAAGGTGGGAGTACGAAGAAGCTATTTCACGACAATCTTGTTCTAAACAACCTAGCTCAAACGATAATCTTCTTCTCTAATGAAAGTACTTGGAGGAGACTACTAGTGTAAGTAAAGTCTATCCCCGAAGAGTCTCCTCATCACTACCCTTTTATTCATTATGGTTCAAGTTATCGAAAGTAGTTACCTGTTTCAATGGGCTACTAGTTCCGAAGTAAGCAAGATAAAAGAGTTAAATCTCTATAGTACTCTACGGGTGTTATAAGACTTCTTAAAACTAAGATCTACTCAAGAAAATAACAAGAGCATACAAGCAAAGTAAATAAAAGGCGGAAATAACCAATAATATACAAGTTGGAACCCATGGCCTTGCAAATGCCGTTGCTACTTGTAAACTGCGTTGGGACTTTCCCTGAAGAGGAGGGGTGAAGCAGTACAGTAGAGATAAGTATTTCCCTCAGTGAGAACCAAGGTTATCGAACCAATAGGAGAACCAAGCAAATTTCCTTCAATGACACTTACACACACAACAGCAAATACTTGCACCCGACGCAGGCAAGAGGGTTGTCAATCCCCTTGAAATCGTTACTTGCAAGGATTAATTTTGATAGTGATAGAACATTGTATTGAAGATCAAAGAGAGAGACGAAGCCATCTAGCTACTAGCTATGGACCCGTAGGTCTGTGGCGAACTACTCATGCATCATCAAAAGGCACCAAGGATGATGTAGAAGCCCTCCGCGATCGATTCCCCCTCCGGCAGAGTACCGGAAAAGGCCCCCAGATGGGATCACGGAAGAACAAAAGCTTGCGGAGGCGAAAAAAGTGTTTCGGGTGGCTCTCTGTTGTTTTGGGAATATATGTGAATTTGTAAAGGTGGAATTAGGTCAAACAGAGTTGCGTGGGGCCCACGAGATCAGGGGCGTGCCTATCGTCCCATGGGGCGTGCCCTGTGGGCTCGTGGCTCTCTCGTAGCTCTTTTGGCCTTCTCCTGAACCTTCTATGGTCCCTTCTGGTCCAGAAAAATCACCGTAAAGTTTCATCGTGTTTGGACTTCATTTGGTATTGATTTGCTGAAAAGCCAAAAACAAGCAATAAACAAGAACTGGAACCGGGCACTGGGTTAATAGGTTAGTCCCAAAAAATGATATAAAATAGCATAAAATGCATATAAAGCATCCAAGATTGATAATATAATAGCATGCAACAATGAAAAATTATAGATACGTTGGAGACGTATCAACACCACCAAGCTTAATTCTTGCTCGTCCTCGAGTAGGTAAACGATAAAAACAATTTTTTTTATGTGAAATGCAACCTAACATGTGTATCATGTAATCTCTTTACAGTATAATCATTGAGAAAGATGAAGCAACAATATCAACAAAATAATATCCATGAACATAAGAAACATAATCATTACCTTTTCAAAATATACGATCCTTAACGAATGTTATCCCCAGTCATTTTATCATGTTAGCATGGCATGACTCCACCTTCATCGCATAAATATAAATCATGAGCACCCCTGTGTCAAACCAGGCAATTGGATCATACTTCTAATGCGCTTCAGCATTTTCAACCTCACGCAATACGTGAGCGTGAGCCATGAGCACTATAGGTGGAATAGAATGCGGTGATAGAGATTAATAAGGGAAGTCAAAAAAGAAGAAAGTGTCACATCAATGCGGCTCATCAACGGGCTATGGAGATGCCCATCAATGGATGTCAATGTGAGGAGTAGGGGTTGCCATGCAACATATGCACTAAGAGCTTTAAGTGTATGAAAGCTCAATGAAAACTAAGTGGATGTGCATCCAACTTGCTTGCTCATGAAGATCTCGGGCATTTGAGGAAGACCATCATTGGAATATACAAGCCAAGTTCTATAACGAAAAAGTCCCGCCAGTATATGAAAGTGGCAACTCAGGAGACTCTCTATATGAAGAACAAGGTGCTACTCTGAAGCACAAGTGTGGAAAAGGATAGTAACATTGCCCCTTCCCTCTTTTTCTCTCATTTTTTGGTGGGCTCTTTGGCCTCTCTTTTTTCGCCTGGACTCTCATCTCGACTTGTGGGGGAATCATAGTCTGCGTCATCCTTTCCTCACCGGGACAATGCTCAAAATTACAACTCGATAACTAGAACAATATGACTATATGAATACCTCTGGTAGTGTACCAGGATGTGCAACGATCTAGTGTAACATGTATAATAATCATGAATGGTGGCTGAGCCACAAATATCATGTCAGCTCTATGGTCATGCAAAGCAATATGACAATGAACACATATGTCATGAAAACGGAACAGTGGAAGTTGCATGGCAATATATCTCGGAATGGCTATGGAAGTGCCATAATAGGTAGGTATGGTGGCTGTTTTAGGAAGATATATGGAGGCTTATGTGTGATAGAGCATATCATACCATGGGTTTGGATGCACCGGTGAAATTTGCATCAACTCCGGAGGTGAAAAAGGGCAATGCACGCTACCGAAGAGGCTAGCAAATTGCGGAAAGGTAGGAGTGCGCATAATCCATGGACTCACATGGGTCATAAAGAACTCACATACTTATTGTGAAAGCCTATTAGCCTCGAAGCAAAGTACTACTCGCATGTACCTAGGGAATTGGTTGGTAGGAGTTAACCATCACGCGCATCTGATTATAATAGCACTCAAGGGTTTCAATTAGAAATACAAATGCTCAAACCTCCCCACCATGTCATGACCAACACTTAGATGAGCAGTTAATAACAACCTTTAATACCGATATTTCTACTAACCAATGATTATGAACCAATATCCTTTCATATTATGACATCAATATCATTAAACCATGCGTTTCATATTTAGTGATCTACATGAAAGTTTTTATTATATCCCCCTTGAATACCTATCCTTTTCGGACTAGTCTTATTATACGTGCACATTACCACTTCCTATTTATGGACTATCAAAAGGATTAAAGTGAAGCATGAGAGTGCAATCATTTCTATAAAATATAACCACCGCCATGCTCTAAAAGATATAAGTGAAGCACTAGAGCAACTGCCTAGCTCAAAAGATATAAGTGAAACACATAGAGTATTCTAACAAATCACGATAAATGCATGTCCCTCTCAAAAGGTGTGTCCAGCAAATTTTGATTGTGGCAAACTAAAGAGCAAAACTATGGTACAAGACGCTCCAAGCAAAACTCATATCATGTGGTGAATAAAAATGTAGCTCCAAGTAACATACCGATAGATTGTAGACGAAAGAGGGGATGCCATCCGGGTCATCCCCAAGTTTAGACGCTTGGGTCTTCCTTGAATATTATCTTGGGGGTGCCTTGGACATCCCCAAGCTTAGGGTCTTGCCGCTCCTTATTCCTTTATTCATTGTGATCTCATCAAAAACTTGAAAACTCCAGCACACAAAACTCAACAAAACCTCATGAGATCCATTTAAACCTATAAGGTCTCTAGCCAACTCTGCCTCCCAGCGATCCCCCGCGAAATGCATTTCTAGCCGTTGGATATTTGTCAATAGCTCATCTCGTTCATACAATCTTCACTTCGTGGTTAATCTGTTTTCACCTCGCTGTTATTTTCTTTGCCCAATGACTGGTGGGCTCGTCTCTCATTCGTATTGGCTGGGTGAGCCGTCGGACAGGTGCAAGAGGGATTCACCAATCCGCGCGTCGCTGCACAAAAGCCCACAGCCGCTCGAACCCTAGCCCCAACCCGCAGCTGCCACGCCCCGCACTCCTCTCTCCTCCCTCGCTCGTCGACACAGCCGCCGCGCCCCCTCCCTCCTCCCTCCTTGCTCCTCGTCCGGATAGCAGCCGGCCGCAGCACCCCTTCTCCTCCTTCCTCCCTCGCCAGCCACCGCACACACCTCCCGAGTCGAGCGAGGGCAGAAGGTCGTGCCGAATCTGGCACCTGCGGGCAGAAGCAGCAGGATTTGGTGGAGTGCCGGATGCGGACGGGGTCAATGGTTGAGGGAGGGTCGCTGACCGCCACAACAGAAGCTAGGAGCATGAGGCCATTCAGAGTTTGCCTCTACATCCCCTCTCCTCCTGCCCTCACTCACGCCTCTCCTTTGTCTCATGGATTAGGGCTTCGGCTGCAGGGGCGCGGGGCGCCATGATGAGTGGAAGGCGAGGTCGCACGACAGCCGAAGCAGCAGGAGCAACGAGCTCTCGGTGGTCAATGGTTTGCCTACCTCCTCCTCCTCCTCCTCCTCCTCTCTCTCTCATGGCTCAAAAGTCTTGCCGAGGTGCCCCTCACTCTCTGTTTTCCTATTACTTTCTACATCACTCACATTTATATTGGCTAATATATGGTTTTCCAAAACATACGCGCACAGATCTAATGATTTTTATTTGCAGGTAGGGATTCTGTACATTGATATGATGTATAAGTAAGAAATAACTTTCGAGATTAGCCTTTTAGTATAAGACTGTTATTTCTTGCAAAAAATAGTATATAACTATGGTATTTAAGATTTTCACAAAAGAAGTATTTGATATGTCCACATTTATATATAACTACATAGTCTCATGTATATTGTTCTTTTCCTGATCAAATGAAGTGGTGGTCTTGGTAGCTTATCAGCTCCTTACATTTGTTCGTGTAGCTACGATTCAGGCAATGAAAAACTAATGTGGCTGGAGTTCTATGCGCATTAAATCTAATTATCCTTATATTTCAACTCCAATGACTTGGTTTCTGAAAGCAACGTCGAAACTCTTATTAAATTATATGATATATTTCCCACTGTATTTTCTTAATTTTCCATCCATACAGAATGGACATAATTCATTGATACAGTTTATTCAGAATATTGTAATGTTTTTTGCTAAGGACATTCTTGTTCTTCCCCAGGGGTGCAGATATCAAGACCATTAGTCGGCTTTTTTCTGCATCGCTGGTCTATATGGAACCATAGAAGATTCAACAAGATGATTTGAATGAGTACGGTCGGCCACCTCCTGGGCTCCTGGTGGGTGAAATGTGAATTGCATCAGTGATGGAAAGTAGCAAAGGTGTGATGTAGCATAGTGTCCAGCATGGTAGGGCTATGTGTTGTCCAAATATTTCTTCTACAGTAGGTTAGTACAGACTTATTGGATCATATTTTCCAGATGTCCACCTTCTACACAATAAATCATAACCCTGAATTGTTATTAAAAAACATATATGTGAAACCTTACATTTGTTAGTTATCGTACATATTTTACTGTTCCTGGACAATTCTGATTTTTGCTAAATATGCTAATCAGAAGTTTTATTAATCATGACAGAAATTTCAACAAAATTAGTCCTTTCAGTACTTGACATTTGTTGAACTAATGGCCATTTGCTATTTTGCTGTTGTTTGGATTGTTCAGGTATTGGAAGTTTTGGGCTCCTCGGAATTATTGGTGCTTATCTACAAAGTTGATTATGCTTATCATTCTAGATTGTCTGATTCTTAGTCGAACAGTACCCTTGATAAAGCTACACGGCGGATGCTATTCATTATGTAAGGTGAGCTTCTATGATCTGTTTTAACCTTTCTAGATTATGTAACTGAATAGAAGAACTTTCTGATATGTGTATTTGTAGAATTTGCTGATGTTTGATGCAAAATATTGGTGGCCAAAAGGTTGTTATGGTCAGGTCGACCTGAATATTATGTTCATCTGTCTACACCTCCTCCTGTGGTATCCAGTTGCTCGTGTACAGGTCACTTTCTCATGGTAGACACTCACAAGTGCTCCTGCTTGTTGAAAATGCATGAGACAAGTCACTAACTGAGCTTAATCAAATAGCAGAGAAACTTTTTACGACGGTACAAAAATGTAGAACAAATCAAGTAGAAGAGAGAACGCACAAAAAACTTTTGAAAGGAATATCAGGTTCATACATTATTTTGTAGTGCTAAAATAAACATATACAGTGCAGGTTCAGGACTAATTTACTATAGGCAAACATGCACACATCTGCTACTCTACCCAGGCTTAATTTGTCCTAGCAAAAGAAATCACATCATGAACAAAAGAACGAATTTGCTACTAACATTTCAAATCAAGATTTATCCATCTAGCAGTCCCAAAATATATTTCTCTTCTCATTATTGCGGCAACCTTTTCTGTACCAACAACGTGACACTACACTACAATAGATTTTCACAGGCAATGGAAAATAAAGAATTTGACAATCGATAACCTCCAGTCTATAATTATAATTCTGCGAGCACTTTGGAGCTATTGGATGCCTGAATGTGTCGCGTTCCTCCATTGTGTCGTGTTAAGAATTGTATCTTGAGAGGAGGGAAATAGTTAAGCAGGTTGTATAGAGTTGCTACCATATCATTTCTTTGTGGCTACATGGTTTCACCATCAATTTTATTAAGTATATTAGCCTCTTGTTCTTGGAAGAATAGATTTTCGTTCCAGACTTATTGTTTTTTTTGTTTCTTGACCTCATGTTTCCTTTGGTGATCCTTCTTGTTCATATAAACAGGCCCACACTTCGAATGATTAGAAATGTTTCTTTTGTTGCAGCAATTCTTTTTTCATTGTCAAGGTTTCTTCAGGTAGTCTCCTCTGTGGTTATTTTTCTTTTACAGTGTGCTACCATTACTGCAGGATGGTCCAAACACGACAGTCGAATCAGAGACCCTTCAACGAAACTGTGTGCGACGCATCAATCACAAACGGTGATGTAATAAAACCGTCAAAAAAGATGCAAAACATTTGCGATGGCAGCGACATTAAACACGGTTCATACTAGAGTTGCGTGTGTGATGAGTGGCAAACGGTTAATCCAGAAGAACTGTTTGCGATGATGCAGAACAACAGAAACGGGCAGCCAGATGAGAGTGTGTGCGATATGCAGCATATAGTTTATTAGGATGAACTGTGTGTGATTAGGCAACATAATGGAAACGGTTTAACTGAAACAAGATGTGTGTGATACGCGGCAAATAGGTCCGTAATAAAAAATGTGTGCGAAGACCAATAATAACACAAACGATTGCTGTTAATAAGCCGTGTGATTTGCTCTGTCTACAGAAGAATAACATGTATATATATATATAACTGAAATAAACATCAAATTACATAAGTGACTATACAGATCATTCGCACAAATCTCGATAAATAATTGCATGCATCCTAAACTAGGAGAAACGAGCGTCTAGTCATGGATAAATAATTGCATGCATTCTAAACTAGGAGAAACGAGCGTCTAGTCATGTACTTCTTGTGATGCTCCCGCCACTGCTCTGTGACTCGATCCCTCGTCTGAGGCAGGAAGAAGACACTCCCTCATGTCAACGATCCGCATGTACATCTCGTAGCTTGTGTACGCGTCCTTGACCGTGTACTTGACGTGTTGTTCATCCAGTCTCTTATGCCAGACACTGTGCCAGGCGTTCTTGTCCTTCTTACTCTCATCCTTCATCTTCATGTAGTAGGGGTCGATGATGGCTGAGGTGAGGTCAACCAGGGAGTTCTGTTTATTGTTGTCGCTGTCCCAGACCTTGTAGTGGTCCTGGATGTTGACAAGATTCTGGCATTTCAAACCCGAAACCTTGAGCGTTTTTAGATATTTGGTGGTGTCCACCGTAGCGAAACTGTAGTCGGAGCTGTTGATAAACCTGGAGAAACGCTCGCAAGGCCTTGTGGCCAGGTGGTAGTGGTAGACGAGGACGTCATGTCGCACGCACAACTGGGCGACGACAACCTTCTGATCGTGCCTGGCACGACCGATGGTGTACTCGAGGTCGAAGCCGACCACTTGGTACTTGTCCTCGGCAAGCAACTGCTCCATAGTTTGGATGGAGCTCTCCACCGAGACCAGATCGTTCGTGTACACCACCGAGAGGGCCTTCCCCCTCATGTGGGTGTCCACTACGTGATGCGTGGTGAACTGCCCGCCGTTGTCGTCGTCGGCCGCTGGGAGCGCCATTGGAGCCACGGGGAGCGCCATTGGAACTGCTGGATGTCCTCTCTGTATGTGTCGTCGTGGATGTGCATATTGTGTCGTGTGGCGCGAGAGATGAAGGTAAATGGCCGCAGGAATAAATGGGGGCCGGGCGGCCTGGATTCTTGGCGCGTCCGCATGGCAGTTTTTGCAGCGGGAAACTGCATCGTCGCGCCACGCCCGGCGCAACCGCATGCACACGAACATGCGTGATCGTGCGCCGGCCCCAAACACTGGTAGCGCGCGTGGAGGGACGAGGGCAGAGCGCCCGGAGGGACGTGAGAGCAGAGCGCGTCGCGACCGCCTTAACCGCAAGCAACCACACGCATAGAGCTGTTGAACACGCAGGAAATGGTCGCCTACAAGCCGGCCGACAGTTGCGTTGCTGCGTAGAGAGTGGCCATGTGCTACTACCTCCGTCTTGGTCTATTAGTCCCCTTTATATTCTGTGCCATACTTTGCCCTTAGATTTAACCAACAAAATGTTAATGCATGTTATAAAAATTATATAATTGAAAACTATATTCAAATACGAATCCAACTATATAATCTTTGGCGACATGCATTCGTATTTTATTAGTTAAATCCTACTTATAAACCAGAACGGGGTATAGTAGGTAATTAAATCACAAACATTTTTTTATTAACCATATGTGTACGTGGCCTTTCGTCCTCCTCTCGCACGTCTTGTCACCCTGCTGCCGCAGACGGCTTACAGCGCAAGCTTGCGCAGCGCGCGGGGGCGTTCTTTTGGCCAAACGGTGGCTCGAAGTGGCGCCAATGAATCGTCGGTGAGCCCGTTCCCGCGCAACCTCGCAGGTTCCCGCGCAAGCTTCCCGCCCGACTCGATGAAATCCCCCAAAATCCCAATGCTTACCGGCCTGATATATAAACCCTCACGACAAGCGAGTCCTGCGTCGCATTTTCCCCTTCCTCCCTGTAGCTTATCTCGTCTGCTTCTCCCACAATCGTCAATGGCATTGGTCCGTCGTCGTCGCTCAGTCACTCCGCCATCATCAGAGGACAGCTCCAGCTGGGAGGCTACACCGCGGCGGCGGTGCAGTCCCCGGCGTAGTGTAGTGCGCGTGGCGTCCCTGTTGGGTGTGCGCGGAACACCCACCACACGCTCCGCCGCCGCTGCCCGTCGGCAGCTGTTGCCGGCCGCCGTTGCCACCACACCACCGTCGAAAGCCAGGGCCATCGCCCACTCTACCGCCACAGCCCGAAGGCGGGAGGTGGCCGTCGTGGCCGCCACCCCACTGTCGGCCACCATGGCCATCACCCGCTCCGCCACCGCGGCCCGAAGGCGGGAGGTGGTGGTCGTGGCCGCCACCCCATCGTCGGCCGCCGTGGCCGCCAGCCCACCATCGACCGCCGGGGTCATCACCCGCTCCGCCACTGCCGCCCGAAGGCGGGAGGCGGAGGTGGAGGCCCGCACGTGCGTCAGCGACCTTGCGCGCTACACCGAGTTCCTACGGGAGGAGGATCGCCTCGTCGAGCACGCAAAGAGCCTTACCGTCATCGTGGCCGCGGCACACGCCGCCTCAGAGGCGAGGAATCAGGAGATCTATGAGGAGAACCACCACTTCGAGAGGGGTCGTCTGGAGCGGCAGAGGGCGTTCGAGGTGAGCGTCGCTGAAGGTGCAGCAGCGGCAGGCACCGTATTGCAGTTGTCCAGCTCATCGGTAGGCTTCTCCTCCTCTGCCTCTTACTGAGCGCGCTCGGCAGAGGAGAGGCTGCCGGAAGTAGTACAAAGCCCCTCCGTAGTAGTAGTATTTAGGGGCTATTTTGTTCAGTTCATCTGACTATAGATGTGGTGGAACTGTACAACATACTTAAAATTAGCTAGTATATATAGTTGAACTAGCTATTTCAGTACGTGGTTGGCAACAATTGGGGAAAAGTTTGGTCGGTTCAGCTGTCGAGTTGAACTATTTGTATAAAGAATGACTGCTTAATCTATGAATGAAATCTATACTTAATTACTGAATTTTAGTTGCAAAAATTAGATATTGCTAGTGATTTTTAGCTGCATATTTTGACAAATCGCAGTGTTAAAAGGTTGACAAATGACAATGTTACTAGATCAACAAATGTCAATCTTTCTAGTTTGACAAATGGCAATATACCCAATATGACAGATGCAAATCTTACCAAATTGTCTGTACGTGGTTGCACACGGGTCATCCAAAACAACCGTTTGCATTGAAGGGATGTACAAATCCTGCTCGGCACATTTTCTCTTGGCTTAGCGCCGAAGTCTGGCTTTGCATACCGTATTCAATCTGAACCGTTTGCGTTGAAGAGATGCACAAATCCTGCGCTGCGAATTTTCCGTTGACTTAAGGGGGAAGACCATAGCTCTCACTTTGCATACATGTGTTCTATCTAAAACATTTGCGATCAAGAGCTGCACAGATCCTGCTTGGCACATTTTCCCTTGGCTTCCTGGGGAAGCTGTCGGTTTGCATACGGGTGTTCTAACTAAAATGTTTGCGATGAGTGTTTTATATTTAAAAACCATTGATGTTTTTTTTAAAAGAAAATCGTTTGATAAGTCTGTACATTAAGAGAGAAAAACGCAAGTTCGTTCAAACCATATCTTTCATTCAGTCACACTGCGAGTTTACATTCATATGATCGATATACAGTATTAAACCCCAAAAAAAAACTATTTCCGGCGGCGGCGTGCCGCGCCGTCGTTGTCGTCCTCCGGGACGCCGTTGTTGAAGTCTTCAAGGCAGCATAGAATGTTCTTCACTTGGAAATCAAACATGTCGTCGCGCGATCGACGGGCGGGGCGCGGGAGGACGGCAACTGGCGGCGCTGAGAGGTAGCGGTCGATGGCGGCGTCCCATGCTGCCGAGGGGGGCGCGCGCACGGGCACGGGCGCGGCGGGTGCAGCCAAATGCACGGGGACCAGCTCCGCGGTGGGTGGAGGGGCGCGCACGGGCATGGGCACGGGCGCTGGCACTGGCATGTACACGAGCTCGCGCAGGTCCGTGGAGACCTCGCTGACGCCCGCGGCTTCCAGCTCTACTATAGTGCTCGGCGACCAGCCCGTCAATGCTACGGGGATGGTCGCTGGCGCGGGCGCGGGGATGGGAGCTGGGACGGGAGCGGGGGCAGCAACCGCCGCGGCCAGCTCGTTCAGGGCCATGTCCATGAGGCCCCATTCCTCCTTATTTTCTATCTCTTCCGGCTCGGAGTCGACTTCACCAAACTTGAAGACTAGTGGCAGATGATCCTTCTACGCCATGGCGTTGGTGGAGGTCTGCGGGAGGGAGGGGAATGGGAGGCAAACAATAAGGCCGCCTGTATTAAACAGCGGCTCGGGCGCCATTAATGGAGAGGATGCGAGCAAGGCGGGCAGCCATGGAAGTCAAAGGGCTCGCTTCCCAGTGAGCCTGCGCAGCGTACAGCTCGCACGCTTCCCGGTGAGCCTGCGCATTGGAGGATAGCTTGCACGCCTCTCGGTCAGCCTGCGCACCGGACTGCGCTCGCACACCTCCTGTTCAATCAAGCAGCTGTCCGCACGGCACCTCCTATAGCCATTAAAACCAAGACACGTGGCGTCACGTGAATGGTTAACAGAACGCACATGATTTGAATTATACAAACGTTTGAGATATTAAAGTGGCAGATATTTTTTCAAAATGCCTTTGTTGGCTGTTATTCGAGTGCGCCTTCTCTCAAAATGGACACGAAAAATACCACAGCATGTCGGGTGCCATTCCATGATAGCATGCCAAGTTTCATGAATTTCAGACGAGTTTTGGATTTACTAGAATTTAAAAACAAAGTATCTCAATATTTTGCCGGCAATCAATAGTGCCCTGGTGTTTGAAATTCATTCCCATTTCTTGCATGGGACCTAAGCATGCACCCAAGGATACACATTTCATATGTCAACCCATTTTTCTGCACTGGAGCATGTGCATGTAGTTCAAATTTGAATTATGCACATAAAATGCCTAGAAAACCCAGTTAATGTATAAAAATGTCCAAGCGAACCCCGAAAAATCCCAAAAATTGACACAACACTCCTGTCGGTCTATGTTGACACTAGAAAAATTTTGAAAGCAAGAAGAGGCAACGGATATCGTTTTGTCCCCAAGGGTGGCACGTTCCCTCCCGAAACCATCAGGCTTGTTGTGAGAAGCTCTGGTTTGCGAGAACCTTATACCCAAACCTGCCCCAAATGGGACAATTTTTTTACCACAGCATGTTGATGCCGCTCCATGATAGCATGCCAAGTTTCATGAACTTCAGATGAGTTTTCGATTTACTAGAATTTAAAAACCATGTATCTCAATGTTTGTGGCTGAGCGACGGTGGCAAGGTGTTTGACATTCATTCCCATTTCTTGCATGGGACCTAAGCATGCAGCCAAGGAAATAGATTTGATTTTTCAAACAATTTACATGCACTGGAGCATGTGCCTGTAGTTCAAATTTGAATTATGCACATAAATGCATAGAAAACTCAGTTAATGTATGAAAACGTTCAAACGAACCCCAAAAAATTCCTAAAATTAACACAACACTCATGTTGTTCTATGTTGACACTAGAAAAAAATTGAAATCAAGAAGAGGCAACGGATATCATTTCGTCCAGAAAGGTGAAACGTTCCCTACCGTAACCATGAGGCTTGTTGTGAGAAGCTCTGGTTTGTGAGAAGCTTATATACCCCAACCTGCCCCAAATGGGACAATATTTTTACCACTGCATGTTGATGCCGTTCCATGCTAGCATGTCAAGTTTCATAAATTTCAGAAGCGTTTTCGATTTACTAGAATTTAAAAACCATGTATCTCAATGTTAGCGGCCGAGCGACGGTGGCAAGGTGTTTGACATTCATTCTCATTTCTTGCATGGGACTTAAGCATGTAACCAAGGACACACATTCCAATTTTGAACCCATTTATATGCACTGGAGCATGTGCATGTAGTTCAAATCTGAATTATGCATATGAATGCATAGAAAACTCAGTTAATGTATAAAAATGTCCAAGCGAACCCCGAAAAATCCCAAAAATTGACATAACACTCCTATTGTTCTATGTTGACACGAGAAAAATTTTGAAAGTAAGAAGAGGCAACAGATATCGTTTCGTCCCCCAAGGTGGCACGTTCCCTACCGAAACCATCAGGCTTGTTGTGAGAGAAGCTCTGGTTTGCGAGAAGCTTATACCCAAACCTGCCCCAAATGGGACAATATTTTTACCACGGCATGTCGATGCCGTTCCATGATATCATGTCAAGTTTCATGAATTTCAGACAAGTTTTCGATTTACTAGAATTTTAAAACCATGTATCTCAATGTTAGCGGCCGAGCAACAGTGTCAAGGTGTTTGACATTCATTCTCATTTCTTGCATGTGACCTAAGCTTGCAACCAAGGACAAACATTTGATTTTGCAACCCGTTTTTATGGACTGGAGCATGTGCATGTAGTTCAATTTTGAATTATGCACATAAATGCCTAGAAAACTCAGTTAACGTATAAAAATGTCCAAACGATCCCCGAAAAAATCCAAAATTTAACACGACACTCCTGTTGTTCTATGTTGACACCTGGAAAAAAATTGAAAGGAAGAAGAGGCGACGAATATCGTTTTGTCCAGAAAGGTGACATGTTTCCCTAACGGAACCATGAGGCTTCTTGTGAGAAGCTCTGGTTTGTGAGAAACTTATACCATAACCTGCCCCAAATGGAACAATATTTTTTACCCCAGCATGTTGATGCCATTCCATGATAGCATGCCAAGGTTCATGAATTTCAGATGGGTTTTGGATTTACTAGAATTACAAAAGCAAGTACCTCAATGTTTGCCGGAGAGCCACGGTGCCGTGGTGTTCGAAATTCATCCCCATTTCTTGCATGGGACATAAGCATAAACCCATGGACACATATATGATTTTACAACCCATGTTGGTGCACCGGAGCATGTGCATGTAGTTAATTTTGAATTGTGCACCTGAAATGGCTAGAAAACCAATTTAATGTATAAAATGTCCAAACGAACCCTGAATAATTCCAAATTTTTTACGACACACATATAGTTGCATGTTCACTACAGATAAAAGTTCTAGCAATTCAAACACCCTCCATTGCCGCTGTGACCCCATTATGTAATTCAAATCAAGATGAAAAATCAAGTAGATCCCACACAGTTTATTATCACCAACCGTGTCAGATGCAGTACAAAATATCTTGGAGCACCGTCGGTGTATAGTACGCCTATGGCTTACGCGAGAAGGTGCGTCGGCTACAGTCCACAGCCGGCGTGTCAGGCACACTAGCTCGCTCCCCAAATATCATTGCACTGTTCAATCATCGCCGGTGAAAGATGGGGACGTGGACCCGTGTCGTGAGGGCAACTTCGGTGGCCCACTTCGGCGAGAGCGCAGCTGCAGCCGCCATGCGCGTGCTAACAAGGTTCATGAGCGCGGCCGCAATCTGCGACCGGGCGGCCAAGGCAGTCCAAACGGCCGCTGTTGCTTCTCAGGTGGCGGCAGCAACATCTGCCTCGGGGATAGCAACTGGCGAGAGCGGCACAGCAGCTGTCCGTTCCGCAGAAGCGGCCTTAGCCCTGATGGAGGCCGCCCACGCCCAGCTCATGGCGGTCACCGCACAAATCGAACGAAGCTTCTCCGACAACGGTCGACAACCCACGACCGAAGAGTTGGCAATCGCCGAGAGCATTCGAGCAGCCATCCGTTCCTCCGCCGCATACCTTGCCACGACGGAGCTCGTCCAAGCCCAGATCGCGGCTGCCCACGCCCAGCTCGCGGCGGCCTTTTCCAAAGAGATGGCAGACGCGGATGGCGAGATGCTTGCCGAGTATGGTGCGATGGATGCCATGGAGCCCCTTCCCCAGGAGACTGTCGGGCGCGAGCTGGACATGGAGGAGGCGGCAGAGATCGACGAGCACCAGCCGTAGTAGTACTCTTTGTTTAGTTTAATTAAGAGCACCGGTCTTTAATTTGTTAGAGTAATGTTTAGGTCAGCTAGCTCTGTTTAATTGCTGAACTTGCTCGATTAAGAAGTGTGGGTGTGCTGTAGTCTCCTTTGTGTACCCAAATTATGCAATGACGTGGATGACCACTGTAACCAGGGAAATTCGAACCAAAATTTTTGACATTCAAACTCATCACACACGGGTTAAGCTATCTGAATCGTTTGTGATGTTCACATATCGTACACAGTTCTGAATAAGGGACCGTGTCTGATGACACTTTGCGCGCCTGTTTTTTCGCTGAACCGATTCAAAATTTTCGGCTTCCGCGGAAATATCTACCTCCCCGCCCCCTCCCCCTTACCAAAAGCCACATTTCCCCTGTTTCCGCCTTCCTTTCCAAGTTGAAACCTTCACTCCTTGCTTGCAGCGCCGCCTCCTCGCCGCCAACCCTCCTTCACGCTGCTCGGCCTCATCTATCCAGGTAGGTAATCCACACCCGACCCCCATCCTCCTCCTCCTTCCACATCCCACATGCCTCGACCGCCGGTGCGACACCTTCCACCCAAATCACCGACCCCTCCACCAAATAAGCGCCGCCCTAAGCCATGGTGCACACAGTATAGCCAGGAGCTCAAGGAGCATTTGGCAGCGGAGAAGCAAATCGCGGCCGCATGCGCGGATGAGGTCGCGATGGCTGCCATTCGTGCCGACCCCCAGATCTTGGAGGAGCACCTTGCCATTTGCTAGCTACGCCAGTTAAGCATGCTCGATTTACCGGTTACGTGTGCTGCTCCTGCCTTTCCTGAACAAATTCTAATGAATTGTGCTATCTAATTTTACCATGCAATTTGTTGCTCTAGTGTATATGTTCTATATGTCGTGCAGTGTGGTGCTCACTTATTAACTGTTTGGTTAATTAGTTGTCGTCTTCAGTTAACTGTTTGGTTCAATTCTACAAATGTTATGTTCAATTCTTCAGGCTGCAATTTTGTATTGTCTTCCATGTGAGAAATAAATCGAATATATCTTTACAAAATACATGAGAAACGAATACAATTGCTATATTTCCAAGTTGTCAAGCATGCTTGGTTTGGTTAACTGTCTGATCTTTTAGTATGTTATACATTGTGCAATATGGTGCTCAGTTAACGTTTGGTTCATTTATTGTGGTGTTTAGTTAACTATTTGGATCAATTCTGCAATGCAATATTCAATAGTTGTGGGTGCATTCTGTTATTGTATACCATGTGTGAAGTAAATCGAATTTGGCTGTACTAAATACATGAGAAACAAATACAATTGCTATATTTCCAAGTTGTTAAGCATGCTTGGTTTGGTTAACTGTCTGATCTTCTATTAGGAGTATGTTATATTGTGCAATGTGGTGCTCAGTTAACGTTTGGTTCATTTGTTGTGGTGTTTAGTTAACTGTTTGGTTCAATTCTACAATGCGATGTTCAATTGTTGTGGGTGCATTCTGTTATTGTATACCATGTGAGGAATAAATTGAATTTGGCTGTACTAAATACATGAGAAACAAATACAATTGCTATATTTCCAAGTTGTTAAGCATGCTTGGTTTGGTTAACTGTCTGATCTTCTATTAGGAGTATGTTATATTGTGCAATATGGTGCTCAGTTAATGTTTGGTTCATTTGTTGTGGTGTTTAGTTAACTGCTTGGTTCAATTCTGCAATGCGATGTCCAATTTTCGTGGGTAGAATTTTGTATTGTTGTGCATATGAGGAATAAATCAAATTTGGCTGCACTTAATACATGAGAAACATATACAAGTGCTATATTTCCTATTTCTTAATCATGCTTGGTTTGGATAAATGGGTTTTCTATGTGGCTTGAATTCATCTGATGAATCTGCAATGTGCTTATTTTTCATTAACATATTTTACTGATAGCATGCGAACCCTCACTTAACCTGATGACTAACTACCTTATATGTGTTGCAGGGAAACAATGGGAGGCACTGAGGTTTACAATCGAGGTTAGCACGTGCATGGTCCGTTGTCTAATAGCACATTATTGTGCAATTGTAGGAACCATTCTAATATTTAGGTTTTTAACAATTTGGTCTTGCACATGTAGGTCCTGCTGTCAGAGGTTTTGACCCACTGTTCGACCCTTTTTGCATATGGGGAAATGAGTTGTCCATGAATATCAATCAAGTCAAGAAACTCAGAAAGATTGTTAGGATAAAGAAATTAGCGACAAAAAACAACAAGATCTTTGTCTGCACAATGAAGAAGACATCAATTCACTACAAGATGGTACTAACTATTATACCTTGCCTTTTTTATTCCTTTGCCCCATTTCCAATATAGAGAAGATATTTATGCACATCCTTGTTTTCAGGCCTTTCCAAAGCAGTTCACTGATGATTACCTCTCAAACCACCTCTATGGTCAGGAGGCGAGGAAGGTTTTCATACAACACCCACGGTTCAATATTGAAGTGTTCCTGAAGAGAACGAAGGATAAACGGTCAATCATCCACAGGCACTGGCCTAAAGTTGCAAAGACCTTCAACATCAATGAAGGCTCAATATTCGCCTTCCGCTTTAGCAGTTTTCTAGATGAGATGCATCTGTCTATGTACCGTCTATGATGCTAATTTCGAAAGGTTCTAGATGTTGCATGTGAAACTTCGTGCTGGTGCAGTTGTGTAATGGGGTAGCTGAGTGCTGAAGCTATATGATGTTGTACTCTGATGTATTTCAATTATGAAATCCTGCTTCCTTAATATGGAAATGAAATATATTATGTGCTTAATATGAATGTCAATTAGATTAATAAATGGATTATTAATAATAGGGCAATTAGCCTGCTAATGGCCAATTAGCCTGCTAATTGGGTTTTTCTATTGCAAACGGTTATTGAGAAAACACCATGGGCGATGACCTCAGGCAACGCACACAGTTTCTAGGAATAAATCGTGTTGGATCAATGAACAATCACACACGACATCCTCTTGAAAACTGTTTGCGTTAGGCCACCTTGTGCAAATGTTTACCACATAAAAACTGTGTGTGATGGACAACCTTTGCCACACAGTTTTTTCTATGCACCATGTGTGATGCATTCAATAACGCAAACGATAAAATTGTTATTATCATGTGCAATGGCAACGCTATCACAAATGATTTAACGGGGAAAATTGTGTGGGATGTACCTGCGAACAGAAACGTTTTCCTTGGAGCGACTGTGTGGGATGTATATACGAACGGAAACGTTTAGTGGGGACTGACTATGTGGGATGTACTTATGACCGGAAATGATTTCGCTTGTATAATTGTATTTTTTTAGCACTACTGTATGTATAACCGTATTTGATCGCTCGCCGGTCACACACGACCTCATTTTGCCGAGCGTGTGTGCCAGGAGGGCATATCCCCGACGGTTTCTGGGTCGTGTGGGAAGGACCCCCCTATCGCAGTCACTCACTAGGTGACGGTTCAGAACGCCATCGCGGAAAGGGGTTAAAAACCGTTTGTATAGCACCTCGCTGTACCTCACCCTGGGCATAAAAACCGAAGACCGAAAACCGAACCCGAAAAGACCGAGACCGAACCCGAAAAGACCGAACTAGAAAAGACCGAATAAAATACGGTCTGCGCAAATAGAAGACCGAAATAATTACGGTCTATTCGGTCCTCATATCTTCATGACCGAATAGACCGTATAGACCGAATTAAAAAATCCCATACGCAAGAGTGCAAGACCATGTTCTGTGATGTCCAGATTTTGTGATGTTCAAGTTCTATGATGTCCAGATTTTGTGTTGTGCATGTGTATTGTACTCCATGAAGATTGCATACAATACAATTGCTACTTGTCTTAATTTTTCTAATGTACATACGCACCTCTATACACATATTTGTTGTCTTTGTATATATGCACCTCTATACTACATGAAGTTTGGTACTGGAAGTAACATGAATTTGAGTTGTACCAATTAGTTTGGTTTGTTTGGTCTAGACCGAAGACCGAATAGTAAAGACCGAAGACCGAATAGTGAAGGACCGAAAAGACCGAAATTATTTTGGTCTTCAATTATGAAAGACCGAATTCTTGGAAGACCGAAAAGACCGAACCGAACAAACCGAAAAGACCGAACGCCCGGGCTGAGCTGTACCAGTGTACGTGCTTCTTGCCAATGGACCTCCCATTGCTTATATCCTATCAGTAGCACCGTGCCTCCCTGTCGCCCTATTTGTCAAAAGCTCGGTACAACCAGTAGTGAGGTGCCTCCCCGTCATGTTGTTCATTGAAAGCTTTCTTAATAGGAAGGCATATATCGCTTAGTAAATGCAACCTTAAGTTGATGACAACTTGATATGTGGTTCTCCTGTTACAGTGCTTCGATCAGTTAATACTGCCTGAGTGCAGTGTATCCATGCCATTAAAGAATTTAATATTTCTTTGAACTTCTGGCCCAGAGAATTATTTCATTTGGTCCAACTGGTTCTGATCATAGCAAGCTACTACATAAAATGTACGGCATAATTTTGTTGACAGAGCTTGCTGAAAATATCGGTCCTCATGTAATCTGACCGTTACACCTCTTGAGTCCAATTAGGAACTCTTTCATTATTGGATCTAAAGTGTTTGCTTTGATCAGTTAATACTCCCTCTGTTCATAAATACAAGACGTTTTAGAGACATGATGCATATTTAATGAAGCATCCACTTGCTGTAGAAAGCATGTTTTATGGTTCTGTACCAGGTAAGGTGTTCAGATGCCATAAATATATCATTGTGTCCATGTTATTATCATTTTAAATAATTATCCATTTGTTGTTCCTCAGTTTAAGTAAAATTTTGTATTTGCAAAGCACAAGTTCTGTTCTGGCTACTATTTTATTGCCAGCCAACCTATATCTTCAACCTTCTCTTGCATAGGGCAGGCAATGGTTCTTTGTTGCTTTCAAAATAATCGACACCTCTTTAGGAGTACGGACAATATTGCCAATGCATACAGTCCTTGCTTTTGTCTTTAGGAATTTTACATCATTATCATATTTAAGTATCTAGAATATATATCTTCAGTAACCTATTTAACAATGCTTTTCAGCTTTTTTCCATGTTGTAACATACTTCCTGTGTTGTGTAATAATCTACTGATGACCAGTTACAGCTCCATTTCACTATGGACACTGCATATGATGTTCTTTATTCTCAGCAAAGCAAACATCTCATTTGCTGAAGCTGGAGTCATGATGGCGTTAGTAACCTTGGTGATGCTTCTTATACGGCAAACCAACTTGTTTTTTATTATCCTATGGGTTATTTATCCAGATGTTGCATATAGGAGTATTGTGGAGCTAATAATATTTGAATCTGAGCTAGCCTACTATTTCAATTTGAGTTCAAAAATTACAAATGTTAGTGTTTCTTTTCAGTTATCAATCTTCTTGTCCCTCATATAGTGGTTCAGAAAAAAAAAACTATCCAATGGAGATGATGCACGAGGAGAAGCAAGGTCACGATCCATTAAACCATATGTTGTTCTTTTTCTCACTGGTGAGTTTACCTTTTTATGGTAGGATGCCAAGTAACCAAGCAGACGCTTTTTCGTAGATTAGTTGCTTAGTTTCATATGTTGAACTGGGTTGTTGAGTGCATTGTGTAGGCTCTTTCTAGATTGCTCAGCAGGTGATCAACGCAGCACATGTGGAGGTTGTGAGAACTGTGAATGGCATCGGTCTTGTCATACTTATGAGCAGGAGCACGGGCCACATTACTATTCATGCCACTCTGAGCAGCCGAGATGTTGACTGCAGCTTTAATCCTGAGATTGATTTCCACGTTGAAGGAAGGGGGGCCTGTTTGAGTTCCTGTATGAAAGGATAAAGAAGAAGGGGCATGCTGTCGTGGTTTTTACTGAAGGCGTTGGTCAGGAGTTCATTTACCCGGACTGATGACCAGAACCGAGAGCAGGATGAGTATGTCAACATGTTGTTCCTTAGCATTGGCCTTCTTCTATAAAGTTTACATGCAACTCTCCTCCATGGTTAAAAAAAATCAATTTAAACATTTTGTTTCTTTGATGATTACTCATTTCTCTTACTGTCGGTGTATCAAAATAATTGTATTTTCGTTGATGGCCGCTTGGGCTCATTTTCTAGGAGAATGAGATGTGGGATAAACTACTTTGAAGAGAATGAGATGTGGGATAAACTACTTTGAAATGTTTGGTTCCCTTCAAACAATTTATTAGCTAACTAATTTTGGCTGCTGTTGTACATGATATAATTGTACTCTGTTGTTGCCATCTTGCCTTTTATGTGAGCTTAAACACACAATCAATTAAACTTTTACTAAGTTCTTACCGTATGTATTTTCTCAAACACAGTTACTCAAAAAAATGCAAATATTTTTAACGAGTACATGGTTTTAAATGGGACTCTTTGACGCAACGGGTTATGTTATATTTTTTTGAGGCAACGGGTTATGCAATTTTTTTTTCAAACTCAGATTTCGCAACGTGATAAACATATTTTCAATATAGCATGATTTAACACATGGGCTTTCTACTACCAATATCAAATATGACCTTGCAAAATGAAACTATTTTCATCGACAACATGGCTTTAGAGAGTCTCTGCGCCATTTGGCGCAACGGGTCAACTAGTTAGTATAATAGACAAATCATAAAATTTAGGTACTGTTATGAAAACATTCATATTTTATTCTTGCATAATACCTAATGTATTCTAACTTCTCCATGACTTATACCCCCGATATAATCCATAAAATCATTAAAACAAGCAAACTATACAATAGAGAACATAATCTGTCTAAAACAGAACAGTCTGTAATGATGTGAACAAAAATCATACTTTGGTTAGGAAAACATGGGAAATTTGTATATCAATCATGTGTAAAAATTTCATAATTTTATCACGTTTCTGTGAATTATAGTATTTCTAGCACTGGGCGCAGAAGTTTCTGTTTTTTCACAGAATCAAGTCAACTATCAACCAAATCATCCCAAAGGCTTTACTTAGCACAAACACTAATTAAAACTTAAAAACACAACCACAACAGTGGCAATAATTGTGTCAACACACCAAAACAGAAAGTAAAGGAAAAATTTTAAGATAACTATTGGGTTGCCTCCTAACAAGCGCTATTGTTTTACACCCCTAGCTAGGCGTAAGGCATTGTTTCAAGTATTGTCATTCTTCACATTAATTCCATAGGTGGCCCTCATAATAGATGCATATGGTGGTTTAATTCTCTTCCTAGGAAAGTGTTCCATCCCTTTCTTTAATGGAAATTGGAACCTTATATTTCCTTCTTTCATATCAATAATAGCACCTATGGTTCGTAGGAATGGCCTACCAAGTATTATAGGACAAGACAGAATGCATTCAATATCAAGCACAATGAAATCCATGGGCACATAATTTCTATTAGCAAGTATGAGAACATCATTTATTCTACCCAATGGTTTCTTAATAGTTCAATTCCCTAAGTGCAAATTAAGGGAACATTCATCCATATCGGCGACCTAGCACACATAAAGATTTTGGTATAGTAGAGACGCTAGCACTTAGATCACACAAAGCATTACATTCATAATCTTTAATCTTTACTTTAATAGTAGGTTCCCATTCATCATGAAATTTCCTAGGTATAGAAACTTCCAATTCTAGATTTTCTTCATGAGCTTTTATCATAGCTTCTACAATATGTTTAGTAAAAGCTTTATTTTGTTCGTAAGTATTAGATGAATTTATCAAGGATTGCAACAAGGAAATACATTCAATCAAAGGACAACTACCATAATTAAAGTCCTTGTAATCCAAAGTAGTGGGCACATCACTATTTAAAGTCTTGACCTCTCCAAACCCACTTTTATCATTTTTATTATTAAAATTATCACCCTCCGAACAATTGGGATGCCTTCTAGCTAATTTGACTCATCTCCAATCCCCTTTTCATCAAGTCTTATATTACTAAACAAGGATTCAATAGGTGTGACACCAATCATTTTAATATCCTCATCATCACTGGTAAGAGGAGACTCTGGTTTAGCGGCCATTTTACTCACTAGCGTTGTTTGCTTATCAGAAATCATTCCTAACAAATTTTCAGTACGAGAAAGCTGAGATTGAAGGTTGGGAACTTCATGATTAGCGTCATCAAGTTGTTTACTAATAGCATCTAACAAGGTAGAGTGTTCTTTAAGTTCCTCAACAAAGAATTTATTGTGCTCATACTGCGTAAACATGAAGTTCTTAGTAGTGTTCTCAATTTCAGCCAACCTTTTATGGTAAGAACTATCAGAGAAACTTTCTTGAGACATAGTGACAAGCAAGCAAACTAACAAAGTAAAATATTTTTGTTTTTTAGAGAAGTGGAGGGAGATGAAAAAGAGAGGCAAATATAAATTAGAGCAAGTAGATAATAGTTTGTATGTAGGAACCTGATAAGAATTTGATGATGTCTCCCTGACAACGGTGCTAGAAATTCTTCTTGCTACTTATAAACTGCGATGGGATTTTCCCCATAAGAGGAGGGGTGAAGCAGTATAGTAGAGATAAGTATTTCCCTCAGTGAGAACCAAGGTTATCAAACCAATAGGAGAACCAAGAAAATTCCCTTCGACAACACCTACACACACAAAAGCAAATACTTGCACCCAATGCGGGCAAGAGGGTTGTCAATCGCCTTGAACTCATTACTTGCAAGGATTAATTCTGATATTGATAGATAGATAAAAAACAAAAGTAAAATAAGAAGAGTAAAATTGCAGCAAAGTATTTCTGGTTTTTAATAATATGGTAAAAGTAGACCCGGGGGCCATAGTTTTCACTAGAGGCTTCTCTCTCGAACACATAGCATACGATGGGTAAACAAATTACTTTTGGCCAATTGATAGAAAAGTGCATAGTTATGACGTATTCATGGCAACGATCATGTATATAGGCATCACGTCCATGAAAAGTAGACCGACTCCTGCCTGCATCTATTACTATTACTCCACCAATCGACCAATATCCAGCATGCATTTATGGTATTAAGTTCATGACAAATATAGTAACGTCTTAAGCAAGATGACATGATGTAGACAAAGTAAACCCAATCAATATGAATAAACCCCGTCGTTTTACCCTTAATGGCAACAACACTATATGTGCCTCGCTACCCCTTCTGTCATTGGGTGACGACACCGCTAGATTGAACCCATTACAAAGCACCTCTCCCACTGAAGATAAATCAATCTAGTTGGCCACACCAAACAGATAGATCGGAGAGAAATACAAAGCTATAACAATCATGCATAATAAAGTTCAAAAAAGACTCAATTACTTTCAATGAATAATCTGATCATAAACCCACAATTCATGGGATCCCAGCAAACACACTGCAAAAGAAGATTATATCGGATAGAACTCCAAGGAGATCGAGGAGAACATTGTATTGAAGATCAAAGAGAGAGAACAAGCCATCTAGCTACTAGCTATGGACCCGTAGTTCTGTGGTGAACTACTCACGTATCATCGAAAGGCCGCAAGGATGATGTAGAAGCCCTCCGTGATCGATTCCCCCTCCGGCGGAGTACCGGAAAAGGCCTCCAGTTGCGGTAGCGGAAAAAGTGTTTTGGGTGGCTCTTTTTTGGTTTGGGAATATATGTGAATTTATAGAGGTGGAATTAGGTCAAACGGACTTGCGTGGGGCCCACAAGCTTAGGGGGCACGCCTACCCCCTAGGGCGTGCCCTGTGAGCTTGTGGCTCTCTCGTAGCTTTTCTGGTCCAGAAAAATCACCATAAAGTTTCATCATGTTTGGACTTCATTTGGTATTGATTTTCTGAAAAGCCAAAAACAAGCAAAAAACAGGAACTAATACTGGGCACTGGGTTAATAGGTTAGTCCCATAAATTGATATAAAATAACATAAAATGCATATAAAGCATCCAATATTGATAATATAATAGCAGGAAACAATCAGAAATTATAGATATGTTGGATATGTATCAGCCATTAACCAAGTGGATCAAGTGGAGGGTCACAAAACACCTGGTCTTCACCTCTAAATTATCTCTCTCTGGAAATAATTTCAAAGCATTTTCAATAAAGAGCAAATCAACAAAAGTCTGTCTAGAAATTCTAGAAAGGCCAAATAAATCTCAAACTTTGCCAACAGAAAGTAAATTAAATAACAAAATTAATGCAAAGAGAATCAATTGATTTTGACTTATGGTTTAGGAGATATTCATGGTCAAAGTTGGGTTAACAGAAGTATTTTAAATCTATTTAAACTAAAAACAGAAAAATCCAAAGGCAGGCCACGTCAAAGGTATATTTATGAAATACGCCACGGCCAGCGTACCGCTTCAGGATTTAAGTGAGACATTGACGGTGGGGTCCACCGTTAGAATTTTTTTAAACACCCGGCCGAGGCGCGGGGGAACTCCAGCGAGGGCTCACTGACGAGGAGAGGAGGAGGTAGCTCGCGTGGGTTAGCCCACGGGAATGGTGGTTCTCCGGCGAATCTTTACGTACACGTAGCATTGCCGGATGCGGCCGGACGGTGGCGTTCTCTTCCTCGTGGGTGGCGTTGGTCTTCGGGCGATCTTCAACTCAGGCGAGGGTGCTTCAATCTAGCTGGCTCGAGGGGTGGGCGTGGCCAGGGGAGTGAGGTGAGGCCAGTGGTGGTGGTGGCTGGGCTCGGGGAGCCGTGGGTTGAGTGAGTCAAACTAGGGTATCCAGCGGTAGAGCTTTGCCATGGGGAACAAGCGGGGGCGCGATAGCACGAGGGGGTCGACCAATAAAGGTAAGGGGGAAGAGAGGTGGTGCGGCTGGCTGGGAGAGGTCGGGGATCTCCTTTTATAGGCCGGAGGACGATCAAGGGCCATGGCGCCGCCGCGATCGACGCTGACGGCCAACTGGCCTATGTCGGCCTGCGAGTAGCTTGGCCGGGAGCATCAGTCGGTCAGGAGGAAGTCACCAAGGCTCTCTGCACCGCCCTATGCGCCACGACGCTGCACGTGTCATGGCCGAATAGTGGCCGGAGCCACAGGCGCGCTCGGCAAAGGGGGGCGGCTAGGTTGGCATGGGCTGGAGGTTGGGGAGGGCTGGTATGCGTGCGGGAGAGGCTGCGCGTGGCGCTGTGAGCCGGGGATGGGCTGCGGTGCGGTTGGTGCGTGGCTAGTGGCTGGGTGTGGTGCAACGCGCGCGCTGGGGCATGCCTGGCCCGTGGT
The DNA here is from genome assembly GCA_011799875.1 of Thinopyrum elongatum. NCBI lineage: Eukaryota > Viridiplantae > Streptophyta > Magnoliopsida > Poales > Poaceae > Thinopyrum > Thinopyrum elongatum. The sequence goes on from CM022300.1 coordinate 385,804,301, forward strand.
CACCAGGCGAGTGGGCACCTGGGTGGCCCTGGCTGGTTTTGGTCGTGTCTGGTAGCTAGGGGGAGGTGAGTAGATGCTAAGTGTGCCTGCCATTGGGTCCCAGAGCATCTGAGCTGCCAGCTGGGTCTTCTAGAAGTTTCTAACAACAAGGTGTTTGTGTTGTGATGAGAGAGGATGGAGTGATGGTTAGGGCTAAGTTTTGGGTGAGTGCTATTAGTCACTAGGGTGATCATCTTCACCAAGTTTGAGCTATAACAGATCAAGCCTTGAGGTACTTGTTGTTCAACCTAGGGTTTAGGTCAGAAAGTGTTTTGATGAAGTGGGGCTCAAATGCAAAAGTGTCAGGGGCTCTTGGGTGCATTTCTAGTTGTCTAAGGGTCTAAAAAATTTATGAGAATTGTTTGGGAATTTTCAGAAAAGTGGAGGAGGGGATTGCTTCACAACTCAAGCTCTTTGCTACTATTCTATTCTTTTCTGAAAAGAATAATTCTCTAAAGGAAATGAAACCAAAGAGATGGTTATCTAGAGAGGGCTAGGTCATTGAGATAGTTAATAGATGAGGTTGGTTGCTGGCTAAATTTAGGTGGTTTAGTTTGCTAAGTCCAAGAGAAATGATTCAGAAAAACTCAGGGGCAGAAAGGCAACTGGAAATTCAAATGCTAAAACCAAAAAAAGGAAGGGGCAAAACTCAGGGTGTTACAGCTGCGACAACCCGTTCTAGAAAACAGCAAAGAGGGGAAAATGCACGGAGATGTGACAGAGGTCAACCAAAGGACACAAAGATGACCAGTGAAGCCGGAGGGAACACGTCAGCTAGGAAAGCAAGCTCAGATGCGACAGCTAGAGTCAAAGACGAAGGAGTCGATTCAGTCGTTACACTGCATCAAAGCACACATGGATCACGAGGATGGAAGAGGATGGTGAGGCGGTTCTGGAAGTGCTCTCAATTCGTCAGGGTGGTCGGAGACGAGCACACGACTGCGACCAAGGAGGTGCTAGGGTTCCACCAAAGGAGAGAGCGGAGAGGGAGAGGGAGTGTGCGAGCGATAGCGGGAGAGAGAAGAGCGAGGAAGGCGTCCTTGTTGCGGGAGTCTGCGGGCTGCCTCTAGCTACGGAGCCACCTCCACCGTGTCCAGTGGCCGTCAGCATGGCCAGGGAGCTAGGGACCTTTTTCTTCCTATTTCCCTTTGTTCTATTGCTCCCACATGTGAGAGAGAGGGAGATAGATATAAGGGTGGGTATTTTTTAGCAAGGTCCTATTGACATGTCAACATTTTAAGCGGCTCCACATGTTAGCATTTTTAATGGTCCCACTCATCATGAACTCATCCATGTAACGGTCAACAGGCTTGACCCAATGAAAATTCTCCGTTTGGGCATATGTGAGGTTCAGGTAGAGGGAGAAGGGGAAAAGTGAGGAAAACTAAGACGGTTGGGAAAAACTAAGTACAACTAAAGAACGAGGGGCGTGAAAATAGAAATCCCATATATATGTGTGTGTGTTTTTTAAAAAGTTGCCTAAGAAGCCATTGTAGTCACTATCACGAACACCAGACACCACAACTTGAGGATGATGATCGTCATCGATATCATTTTAAAGTATGTGTGTGGCTGGGCCATCAATGCTACTAGGTCTTAAGTAAACTTTTTAATAAATATTATTTCGCTTGTAATGCATGTTGACAATGACCGACCACTAGCTAGAGTTTGTGAGATTGTCATTAATTAACTGCTATAGTTCGATAATATAAATTACCTATGTTTGGACATCGTTAAACTTACTGATGGTCTATTGTATAGTATTTCATATGGGTCGCTGCAATGTGAGATGCAAAATGTTGTATGGTGGTGCAAAAATATATTTTTTGTCTGTAGATAATGTTGTTGGCGTGCATATTACATGAGACATTGCTAGGTGAGAAATTATATCGCTGGCGTGTGACACGTTCCATGCCATAAGCACCTAAATTACTGTTGATGTGGTCATCCAACATCACCAATATTTATACGAGTGGCGCCTTATTGATAGCGTTGGATGTGCATGCTAGCAAGGCATTTTTTGCCACACCGGCACTAGGCTTTTTCTGCACTAGTGCATGGCCAACCCCGCTCTTTGTTTTCTTTCATAAGCATCTCGATATCTTCATTACTGGGAGCCCTCAAGTACTCTTGTTAATAGATCTCGCACGCGGCTCAATCCTTGAACACCCCCTGCATATGTGGACTGAGAGCATCCCACTCACTCTGTGAGAAGGGAGGTCTGAAGTCCCGAGATTCATTCAGGCTCCCCCCTCACGGTTGCCATCATCCTCCCCATCATCAGACGGAGCAGGAGGAGGGGGAGGTGGGGCCTCAGCAGAGAACGACACAGAACCTTCAAGACGAACGAAGTTGCGATAAGCAGAGGAGCCAGGAAAAATCTAAACATGACCACTAACGCGCTTGGGATGGATGCACTTGATGAGCATGCGAACAGGACCAGGTGTAGCAAGCAAAGCAGCACCTAAAGAGATGGGCAAGCCAACAAGATCAACAAAGGCCATGAGGGCACCAGAACTACGCATCACTGGTGGAACATCATCGAACAGAACCCAGGAGTCGGACAGGGTCGCGGAAGCTTTCCCACCCTCAACCGACTCCTTAACAATGATAACAAGATGGTTATGGGGAAGGGTGAACCTAGTACAAGACGCAATCATCCTAAGACTATCGGAGGAGGAGAAGATAACACCAAAAGACGATGACGAGAGTTGCTGGATCGCAAATCCCAGCCCTCAGGGCCCCAAGCGTTGAGCTCATTAGCAAGCATCTTGGGTGAGAAATCTTTGGACAAGACAGAAATCACCGCCGCATTCTGGATAACAGGGACAGGAGCTACGCGGTACAGATTCCCCACGAGCGCAAAGAACTCACAACCAGGCAGCCCCAACCCAAGGTGTTTGAGCACGGGCGGGGAGAGCGATTTATGCATTCAACCGTAAGGTGGCCATCCTGGCGGCAGATGAGGCAAAAAGGAGGGAACTTGCAGTGGGATTGAAAATGACTAGGTCGGTGGCCGCGAAGCAGGTCATGGAACCAGACGGGGAGGCGGAGTGCAACGCGGGAGGGGGGGAAAGAGGCTGGAGCACCCGAAGGGGGAGGGGGAAGGATACCATCATCGCGACCGGTGAACCCGAACTTGCGGGATTTGTTAGACTTGAAGTTGTTGGGGAAGCGCTGGTTGGGACGAGGGGCGCCGTTGCCCGAGCCAGCCCCAACCCCGACCCCCACCGCACCGGATCTGGGCGTTGCGGGGGGAGGAGAAGACCGAGCCAAGCCCACAGGAGTGGCCCCAGAGACCGAGGCCGCCGCCTCCCACGGATCTGAGGGTGCGCCACCGCACGCCGCGCCCCACCCACCAGGAGCACGGGCCCTAGCTGACTGGGCATCCTAAAGCTTGGCAGGGAGTGCAGCCTCATAAGCCACCGAATCACCATTGCCCGCACCCACAGACTCTAGTGGCCGCTTGCCATTGGAGTTGTGCTAGCTGGATGAACCCCTCAAGCGATCCATGGAGACCACGGTGGCGAAGGAGCGGGATAGGGGGGAGGGGATGGGACGAGGGTGAGAGTGCGAGGGGGAACTCTGGATCTGAGGAAGTCAAAACGGGACGCACGAAACATTAACCAGGGGTCAGGGTGGCTTTTAAGGACCCACAGTAGGCCGCGGGGACGAGGCCGAGGCGGGCCGAGCGCAACAGACCGCGGGGCGGGACCAAGGGCCCCCAGAACCCAAGAGTGGGGGGGGGGGAGGCCGCATCCGACAGGTCTGGCCCAGATGGAACCCCACCACCAGCCGGCCCGCCAACCAATGCTAGGGTTAGGGACGCCGCCCGGCCACCCGCCCCCACCGCCGTCGCCGCTGCCCGTCTGTCGAGGATCCCTGAATCCACCGACAACGAGGAGGGCGCTAGGGACAGCGAGGACGGACCAGGAGAAGGAGGAGATGATGGAGATCCAGGGCCCAGGTTACCGGCAGCGAGGGAACGGCGGGCAAACTTACCAGCGTGACGGGAGTGGCGGGGCACCACCGACGACCAGCCCGGCTCCAGCAGCGCAGAAGATGACGAAGCCCTCCAGGCTCCACCACGGCCACCCCGCGCGAAGCGGCGATGGCGCGAGGCCGCCAAAGGACCAGCCGCGGTGAGATTCGAAGGCGCAACCTGCTCATCAGGCTCAGAATCATGCGCATCAGATGCAACGTCCCCCAGAGCCAAGAAGCGGTTGGACCCCGCTGAGAGAACCCGCTCCGAGCCACCGGGTAGGGAGGGCGAGCGGAGGCAACACCAGTAGCAACGAGCGAGGGGGATGAGGGTGGAGCAAGGGGCGGAGGAGAGGGAGAGGGGGAGATGGGGAGGAGGGCGGGGGGAGGGGAGAGGAGAGAGCCATCTCCAATGCTCCTGTTCATTACCTTCCGACTCCACTTCCATACGACTATATATGCGGCCTCAAGTTATTTTCCTTCCATCAAATACAACGAGGGCTGGTGTCCCATAGTAAAAATGAAAACTTTTAATTCCTTTGGTGTCATAAGATCTCAGTCTAGCCCACTAGATGGAAAAAGCCCCCCCCCCCCCAAGCCACATATTTCTCGAGGGTTAGGCTCACATGCAACACAAAGCGGTGAAGATTCATTTCTTCTTGTGGGCCATTTTGACATCTTTCTCACATAGTGCTACTTGTGAACTGCGTTGGGATTTGTTCAAAGAGGAGGGGATGATGCAGTACAGTAGAGATAAGTATCTTCCTCAGTTATGAAACCAAGGTTATCAATCCAGTAGGAGAACCAAGCAACACTATGTAAACAACACCTGCACACAAACAACAAATACTTGCAACCCAACGCTTAGAGGGGTTGTCAATCCATCAACGATGAAGAGAAAGATTAAATTGTATAGGTTTTGATAAATAGATCTAACAAAAATACAAAATAAAATAAATAAAAGAAAATTGCAGCAAGGTATTTTTGGTTTTAATATATGATAGAAAATAGACCACGGGTCCATAGTTTTCACTAGAGCCTTCTCTCGAGAAAATAACATACGGTGGGTAAACAAATTACTGTTGAGCAATTGATAGAAAAGCAAATAATTATGATGATATCCAAGGCAATGATCATGTATATAGGCATCACGTCCAAGATTAGTAGACCGAATCCTGCATGCATTTACTACTATTACTCCACACATCGACCGCTATCTAGCATGCATCTAGTGTATTAAGTTAATGAAAGAACGGAGTAATGCTTTAAGCAAGATGACATGATGTAGACAAGATAAACTCATGTATGAAATAAATCCCATCTTGTTACCCTTAATAGCAACGATACATGCGTGTCATGTCTCTTTCTGTCACTGTGATTGAGCACCACAAGATCGAACCCATGACCAAGCACCTCTTCCCATGGCAAGATAAATCAATCTAGTTGGCCAAACCAAACCAATAAATCGAAGAAGAAATACGAGGATATAACAATCATGCATAAAAGAGTTCATAGAAAACTCAAATAATATTCATGGATAGATCTGATCATAAACTCACAATTCATCGGATCCCAACAAACACACGGCAAAAAGAATTATATCAAATAGATCTCCAAGAACACCGAGGAGAACATTGTATTGAAGATAAAAAAGAGAGAAGAAGCCATCTAGCTACTAACTATGGACCCATAGGTCTATGGTAAACTACTCATGCATCATCGGAGGGGCAGCAAAGATGATGAAGAACCCTTCTGTGATCGCTACCCCCTCTGGCTGAGTGCCGGAAAAGGCCTCTAGATTGGATCTCATGGTTCTGGAAGTTGCGGCGGCGGAAAAAGTATTTCGTGGACTCCCCTGAGGGTTTTGGGATTTTAGAGTTTTATAGAGGCGGAGGTAGGTCAAAACAATGCCGGTGGGCCCCACTACCCACCAGGGCACGCAGGAGGCCCCTGGCGCACCCTGGTGCCTAGTGGGCCCCTCTTTCTTCTTCTGGATCTCTCCCGGAGCTTCCAGGGTCTCTTATCGCCAAAAAAAATCTCCAAAAAGTTTCATGGCATTTGGACTTCGTTTGGTACTGATATTCTGCAAAGTAAAAAAAACAAAAAACAGCAACTGGCACTGGGCACTAAGTTAATAGGTTAGTCCAAAAAATGATATAAAGTTGCTAGTAAATGTATATAAAACATCCAAGATTGATAATATAATAGCATGGAACAATAAAAAATTATAGATACGTTGGAGACGTATCACATAGCTACTTTAACCAAACACATGGCTCACAGAGAGCTCCTATTGGACGCTTGGTACGTCAAATAGTAGTGGGACGCATAAGAGCGATCTGGCTGGCCCGACCCATTATCAAATGTAGCATGGGGTGCTGTAGCGCGAACATCCGTACTGTAGTCGTGTTTTTTCTAAAAGGCAGACATTTGCTGAAAAATAGTGAACAAGTTTTGAAAAAGTGAAAAATATTGAAACACAAACATTTAAAAAAAATTATGATTAGTTTATAAAGTATGAACAATTTTCTAAAGTGTGAACATTTTTTAAATTCGGATTTTTTATCAAAACCAAGATTTTTTTGGAAACGCGAACATTATTTTGAAAATGCGTTTTTTCAAAATTTCATCATTTTTTAAAACTGTAACAACTTTTCATAGCGCAAACATATTTTGAAAACCATTAACAATTTTGAGATTCCAAGATTTTTTTGAAAATTGTGAACATTTTCTGAAAACACAACCTTTTTTGAAAATATGAATAATATTTGAAATTTTAATATTATTTAAAAATTCTAACATTTTTTAGAGCATAGACATATTTTCAAAAGCATGAAAAATTGAAACTCTGAGCATTTTTTAAAACACAAACAAAATTAAATTTGAACATTTTTTCAATTTTTTTTAATATCCGACTATTTCTTTCAAAACAAGATTTATTAGTTTTCTGAATATTTTTTAAAAGAAAAAATGAAGAAAGCAAAAATAAAAAAGAAAGAAAGAAAATAATAAAAAGGGAAATATAAATCCGGAGAAACTAGTGAAAAAAATCAGAAAATTTCAGTTCAAGAACCTTCTAGAAGGTTCCCAAAACCAGATCGGGTTGTGTACTCCGTTCTATTTTACTAATGCACCGACCTGCTCGCTCGATTGCCTGTCCGTTTTGATGCCTATTTGACACCTGACTACTCATGCAACCTATCAACCCCAAACCCTATTTGGCGCCTGAAGCGCCAAATAAAAGGGTTAATTACAACTGGCGCACCCCCCTCGCTCACGTTGTTTCTAACGGGCCGGCCCATCCCTCGTGTTCATTTTTTCATAAGCTCCATAGGTTTTGTGACACTGTGACATCGATCATACGATAATTTTTGTGGGGCGTAAACAGGGTAGACGAAAGCCATGCTGGGTTGCTTGGGATGTTATGACACATCTGAAAAATCTTGGTGGTTTGGGCTTTCGCAACCTGGAAATGTTCAATCTTGCTCTTTTTGTCGTGGCAAGCCTGGAGGGTCCCTCTAGCTCGATCTTGGAGGCCGAGCTGGGACCTTGCGTGTCTCAGGTTTAGCGAGACATACTCGACGGGAGGAACATCTTGTGACAAGGCATTATTCGGAGGATCAGAGGCGGCGCAACAACAAGTACTTGGACCCAAAACTGGATACCAAGGAAAGGTGTGATGAAACTGCTCACTTCTTTGATTTTAGACCCACCACAACTAGTTTCTGCATAATTGGTCACTCCTCCGCATGTTAGCGAGAAGATATAACCAGGGGAGGCTTCCTTCCCGTGGATGTATAAGCATCCATGCGGATCCTGCTATGCACCCGAAAAATTGAGGACTTTTGGGCCTGGAACAAGGACACAAAGGGCAGATTTTCCGAGCGATTTGCATACAAGATGATTGTTAAGAGAAAGATGGGGAGGGAAGCTTGGTTAGAAGAAAGATAGGATGCTTGAAATATTGAAGCAGAATAAAAGGGATGGCTTTCTCTTTAGAAGACACTGATCCCATCTAAGATTCATGTGTTCACTTGGTGATTGGCCCAACACTTGCTCCCCACTAACAATGTGCTTCAACACAGGAACATGGCCACATCTTGCGAGTTCCTGCTGACCCACAAGTATAGGGGATTGCAATAGTCTTCGAGGGTAGTATTTCACCCAAATTTATCGATTTGACACAAGGGGATCCAAAGAATATTTATAAGCCTTAGCAGGTGAGCTGTCAATTCAACCACACCTGAGAAGTTGTTTCTCTATAACAAAGTATTAGTAGCACAATAATATGATAGTTTTGATAGCAACGATAATAGTAGCAATAGTAATAATAACAGTGACACTAGCAGTTTTGTAGCAATTGTAACAACACTAGCAATAGTAGTAACTTAGCAAAGACAATATGAGCAAAGCATAGGCATGTAGTAGCGATGGATATTTGGATGACATTCATCATGTGACACTCACAACCTAGAGTGATACAAATAAGCTCCAATTCATCAATCATATGTAGGCATGTATTCCGTATATAGTCATATGTGCTTATAAGAAGAACTTGCATAACATCTTTTGTCCTACCCTCCCGTGGCAGCGGGGTCCTAATGGAAAATAAGGGTAATTAAGATGCTCCTTTTAATAGAGAACTGAAACAAAGCATTAACACATAGTGAATACATGAACTCCTCATTATAGTCATCCCCGGAGAGTATAACAATTATTTTCACCTTGGGGTCTACGGTACAGAACAATAACAGGTGCATATAACTGATGACCCACAAGTATAGGGGATCAATTGTAGTCCTTTCAATAAGTAGGAGTGTCGAACCCAACGAGGAGCAGAAGGAAATGACAAGTGGTTTTCAGCAAGGTAATTTCTGCAAGCACTGAAATTGTCGGTAACAGGTAGTTTGATAGCAAGATAATTTGTAGCAAGTAACAAGTAACAATAGTAACAATAAGTGCAGCAAGGTAGCCTAATCCTTTTTGTAGAAAAGGACAGGCCGGAACGATCTCAGATAATAAGTAAAACATTCTTGAGGGCACACGGGAGTTTCATCTAGCCACTTTCATCATGTTTGTTTGATTCACGTTCGCTACTTTGATAATTTGATATGTGGGCGGACCGGTGCTTGGGGGCTGTTCTTACTTGAACAAGCCTCCCACTTATGATTAACCCCCTCGCAAGCATCCGCAACTACAAAAGAAGTATTAAGATAAAATCTAACCATAGCATTAAACTTATGGATCCAAATCAGCCCCTTACAGAATAGCGCATAAACTAGGGTTTAAGCTTCTGTCACTCTAGCAACCCATCATCTAATAACTACTCCACAATGCATTCCCTTAGGCCCAAAGATGGTGAAGTGTCATGTAGTCGACGTTCACATAACACCACTAAGGGAATCACAACGTACATATCGTCAAAATATCGAACACATATCAAATTCACATGATTACTTGCAACACGACTTCTCCCCTGGCCTCAAGAACAAAAGTAACTACTCACTCAACATATTCATGTTCAAGATCAGAGGAGTAATAAATATCATAATGGAACATATAACCTTTAACCAAATAAACCGGCTAGCATCAACTACAAGATGTAATCAACACTACTAGTCACCCACAGGTACCAATCTAAGGTTTTGATACAAAGATTGAACAAAAGAGATAAACTAGGGTTTGAGATGAGATGGTGCTGTTGAAGATGTTGATGAATATTGGCCTCCCAAAGATGAGAGGGTTGTTGGTGATGACGATGGCTTTGATTTCCCCCTCCGGGAGGGAAGTTCCCCCGGCAGAATCGCTCCACCGGAGGGTAAAAGTGCTCCTGCCCAAGTTCCGCCTCGAGACGGCGGCGCTCCATCCCAAAAGTCCTCTCCTCCTTTTTTTAGGTCAAAAGACCTTATGTACCAGAAGATGGGCACCGGAGGTGGGCCAGGGGCCCCACAAGCCACTAGGGCGCGCCTGGAGGGGGTGGCGCGCCCTGGTGCCTTGTGGGCTCCTGGGTGGCCCCCTATGGTAGTTCTTTTCTCCAATATTTATTATATATTCCAAAATAATTCTCCGTAAAATTTCAGCTCATTTGGAGATGTGCAGAATAGGTATCTCTGACATAGCTTTTCCAGGTCCAGAATTCCAGCTACCGGCATTCTCCTTCTTTGTGTAAACCTTGCATATTATGAGAGAAAAGGCATTAGAATTACTCCACAAAGTGTTATAAGGCATAAAAACACTATATATAACAGTAGGAAAACATGATGCAAGATGGAAGTGTCAACTCCCCCAAGCTTATACCTCGCTTGTCCTCAAGCGAAAGCCGATATCGAAAATCATGTCCACATGTTTAGAGAGAGAGGTGTCGATAAAAACAAAATACGAACATAGTGGCATCATGCTTATTATTATAACAACAATAAAATTTATCATAAAACTTTATCATATAGCTTCTCATGAGCAAGTAACAATTCATCACAACATCGAAGTATGAAGCATAAACTTTATTGAAAACTAACAAACTATGTTCTCAGTCAACTTTGTAACTACAATTCATCATATTTTCAGGAAGGGTCTCGTATCGGAGCCTCTTAGCAAGTCCACATACTCAACCATCATTTAGTCTTTTATGATTGCTAACACTCACAACATATACGTGAGCAAAAAGTTTCAACCAGACACATAGAAAGATAGGGGCTTATAGTTTCGCCTCCCAACTTATTCACCTCAAGGGTGATGTCAACAATAATAACTCATGATCACTCACATCCAACTGGATATATGTGCCTAGATCTTTCCCCACCACATGGTGCTTGCAAAAAGGGAAAATAAAAAGGAATAGAGAAGAATACTTTGACTCTTGCATAAAAAGTAAATACATAAAAGTAAAAAATAGGCCCTTCGCAGAGGGAAGCAGAGGTTGGCATGCGCCTTTTGGTTTTGCATGCATAATCGCTTAATGCAAAAGAACGTCACGTTATATTGCCCCTTATGATAGCAACCTTTATTATGCATTCTGTCGCTTTTATTACTTTGCCATCACAAGTTCGTACAACGCTTATGTTCCCTTACACTAAAAGATCAAACACATTTCGGAGCAATTTTTATTGCCTTTTTGCACCAATGACAACTTAATTGAAGGATCTTACTCAATCCATAGGTGGTGGACTCTCAAAACATGAATTTGGGTTTAAGGGTTTTGGATGCACAAGTAGTATCTCTACTTAGTGCAGATTTTTGGCTAGCAAAGATATTGAGTAAGAACCACATGTTGAAGGATCTATGACAATATAACTTCTATGTGAATATGAGCAAACATAAATCATTATGTTGTCTTCCTTGTCGAACGTCAACAATTTGGCATAAGATATTTAATGGGGGCTCACAATCATAAAAGATGTCCAAGATAGTATATTTGCATGTGAATCTTCTTTTCCCTTATTAATTCTTTCATGAATTGCATCATTGACCAATGTTATGTTTGTCAACTTTCAATAAATTTTACCACTTATACTTTTCCTTATGTGATGTCATTACTTACCATAAGATTAGCATATGATCTTTTTCGTTATTTCCCTTTATTTTGATTGGAACATAAAAGTAAAGAAGCAAAAACTCAAACTAAACTTTATTATATAACTCTCACTCGATTACATTGATAGATAAATCTCGAAACTAGCACTCGAAAATAGATCATACTAAACTTTTATTCAACTAAATCAAGAAATAACTATGGATCAAACTAAGATATGTAAAGGTAATAAAAGTGAAGGTGATACGATACCGGGGCATCTGCCCCAAGCTTGGCACAAGCCAAGGGGAGTGCCCATAGCCGTGTGCTTAAGTCTCCTTCTTTGGTGATGGTGGTGGTGGAGCAGTGGGCTTGTCCTCCAATATATTCATGAGTGCCTCCCTCAAACTTTGAATCTCTCGGAGGGCTCGATGAAGAAACTCAGTGTTCTTCTTCACTTCAACCATAATATGTTCATTCTCCGATCCCCACGAGTTTGTTCCTACATCACTTTCCCTTGGATGAGATATGTCCCAATTGTACGGTATGTGCACACGAGGAGTATTTTCGAACCGATAGTTGTGAAGCAAATTGTGAAGATTGTTTCGATGTAACCTATGTAAAGGCCTCCTTGGAGGGAGTCCTTGCACTTCAGGGCTCTCTTGATCATTTGTTGATCATGGCTTGATGGGGGTTAGGAAGAGTGGAGATGCCAGCCAGTGTGCCCCTCTTGGAGGCCGGAGGGTGAACTCCAAGCGAATTCCCTTCATCTTCTTCCATGGCAACCTCCTCAATTCCCTCTCCCCTTAATTCCACCTGTAGCAACCAAGCATCACCTTCTTCATTATTGGAAGAGGGAGAAGACATGATGCCTGGCTTGATAGATCTGACAGAAAAACATCATGAAACAAGAACAGAGGATATTTCCATGATGCGGTGGTCAATACGTCCGGGGGAGTATATAAAGATTTTTTATCTTGGGAAACAAGTATACGGATGGAAAACGGAGTCGGAAAGGTGCCCGAGGGGCCCACTACCCACCAGGGCGCGACAGGTGGGGTAGGCACACCCTGGTGCCTTGTGGGCACCTGGGTTGTCCTCCCGGTTGTTTCTTATCTTTTTTATTTTTTTCTAATATTCCAAAATTGAAAAAAATATTTTTGCGGAATTTTTGGAGTCCGTTTACTTACCATATCACATACCTCTTCCTTTTCAGGGTTCTGGAGTGTTCTGGAAGGTTTCTTTTATGTGTTCCTCCTGTGTCATGGTTTGAATAATATTAGTTTAAACATTAATAGGCGTACCTGAAATATAGTGCTGAATTCTTTGCCCATTGACCACCTTCAAATTAGTGCCTTCGGCATTATTGATCTTAATAGCTCCAGAACAATAAACTTCTTCGATGATATATGGCCCTTCCCATTTGGAGAGAAGTTTACCTGCAAAAAATCTAAAACGAGAATCGTACAATAGAACATTTTCACCAACTTTGAATTCCCGCTTTTGGATTCTTTGTTCATGCCATCTTTTAACTTTTTCTTTGAATAGTTTGGCATTGTCATAAGCTTGGGTTCTCCATTCATCCAGTGAGCTAATATCAAATAACCTCTTTTCACCAGCAAGTTTGAAATCATAGTTGAGTTCTTTAATTGCCCAATATGCTTTATGTTCTAACTCAAGAGGCAAATGACAAGCTTTTCCAAAAACCATTTTGTATGGAGACATACCCATAGGATTTTTATAAGCTGTTCTATAAGCCCAAAGTGCATCATCAAGTTTCTTAGACCAATTCTTTCGGGGCCTATTGACAGTTTTTTGTAATATTAATTTTATTTCTCTACTGCTAAGTTCAACTTTACCACTAGATTGAGGATGATAGGGTGATGCAATTCTATGGTTGACATCATATTTTGCAAGCATTTTACGAAAAGCACCATGAATAAAGTGTGAACCACCATCAGTCATTAAATATCTAGGGACTCCAAACCTTGGGAAGATAATTTCTTTAAGCATTTTAATGGAGGTGTTATGATCAGCACTGCTACTTGGAATAGCTTCTACCCACTTAGTGACATAATCAACAACAACAAAAATATGTGTATACCCATTAGAGGAAGGAAAAGGTCCCATATAATCAAAGCCCCAAACATCAAATGGTTCAACAACAAGTGAATAATTCATAGGCATTTCCTGTCGCTTACCAATATTATCAATTCTTTGACATTCATCACAAGACAAGACAAACTTACGGGCATCTTTGAAAAGAGTAGGCCAATAAAAACCAGATTGTAATACCTTGTGCGTAGTTCTATCTCCCGCATGATGCCCTCCATAAGCTTTGGAGTGACATTTCCGAAGGATTTGTTCCTATTCATGCTTAGGTATACAACGTCTAATAATACCATCTACTCCTTCTTTATAAAGATGTGGGTCATCCCAAAAGTAATGTCTTAAGTCATAGAAGAATTTTTTCTTTTGTTGGTAAGTGAAACTAGGTGGTATAAATTTAGCAACGATATAATTAGCATAGTCAGCATACCAAGGAGTATTATGAGAAGCATTTATGACAGCTAGTTGTTCATCAGGAAAGCTATCATCAATAGGTAGTGGGTCATCAAGAACATTTTCTAACCTAGACAAGTTATCAGCTATGGGGTTCTCAGCTCCTTTCCTATCAGTAATATGCAAGACAAATTCTTGTAGCAAGAGAACCCACCTAATGAGTCTAGGTTTAGCATCTTTCTTTTCCATAAGATATTTAATAGCAGCATGATCGATGTGAACAATTACTTTAGAATCAACAATGTAAGATCTGAATTTATCACAGGCAAAAACAACTGCTAAAAATCCTTTTTCAGTAGTAACATAATTTCTTTAGGTACTGTCTAGAGTTTTACTATCATAATGGATAACATTTAATTTTTATCAACTCTTTGTCCTAGAACAGCACCGACATCATAATCACTAGCATCACACATAATTTCAAAAGGCAAGTTCCAGTCAGGTGGTTGAACAATAGGTGCAGAAGTTAAGGTTTTCTTAAGTGTTTCAAAGGCTTCCACACAATCATCATAAAAAACAAAAGGAACATCCTTTTGCAAAAGATTAGTAAGATGCCTAGAAATTTTAGAGAAGTCTTTAGTAAACCTCCTATAGAAACCAACATGACCAAGGAAACAACGAATACCTTTAATGTCTTTAGGACATGGCATTTTCTCAATTGCATCAACTTTAGCTTTATCCACCTCAATACCTCGCTCATAAATTTTATGCCCCAAGACAATACCTTCATTCACCATAAAGTGGCACTTCTCCCAATTCAAGACAATATTAGTTTGTTCACATCTCCGCAAAACTCGATCAAGGTTGCTTAAGCAATCATCAAAAGAAGTTTCGTAAATGGAGAAATCATCCATGAAAACCTCAAAAATCTTTTCACAAAAGTCAGAGAATATAGTAGTCGTACATCTTTGAAAGGTAGCAGGTGCATTACATAAACCAAAGGGCATACGTCTATAAGCATAAGTTCCAAAAGGGCAAGTAAAGGTGGTTTTCTCTTGATCAGGTTGTGAAACAGGTATTTGAGAGAAACCAAAATATCCATCAAGAAAACAAAAGTGTGTGTGCTTAGATAGTCTATCTAGCATTTGATCAATGAAAGGCAAAGGTTAATGATCTTTTCTAGTAGCTTTGTTTAATTTCCTAAAATCAATTACCATTCTATAGCCAGTAACAATTCTTTGTGGCATTAGTTCATTTTTATCATTAGGAACAACAGTAATACCTCCTTTTTAGGGACACAATGAACAGGACTTACCCATCTACTATCAGCTATAGGATAGATTATACCTGCTTCCAGAAGCTTTAGTATTTCAGTTCTTACCACTTCCTTCATCTTAGGATTTAATCGTCGTTGATGATCAACAATGGGTTTAGCATCAGGTTCCATATTAATCTTGTGTTGACAGAGAGTGGGACTAATGCGCTTAAGATCATCAAGAGTATATCCAATAGCAGCACGGTGCTTCTTCAGAATTTTAATTAATCTCTCTTCTTCGTGTTCTGAAAGGTTAGCACTAATAATAACAGGATATATCTTTTTCTCATCAAGATAAGCATACTTCAGAGTGTCAGGCAATAGCTTTAATTCAAACACAGGATCACCTTTAGGTGGAGGAGGACCTCCTAGAATTTCAACAGGCAAATTGTGTTTAAGGATAGGTTGTTGTTCAAAGAATATTTTATCTATTTCATTTCTTTCATGCAAGTACATATCATTTTCATGGTCTAGCAAATATTGTTCTAGTGGATCAGTAGGAGGTACGGCAATAGAAGCAAGACCAATTATTTCCTCCTTACTAGGCAATTCTTTATCATGAGGTTGTCTATGAAACTTAGAGAAATTAAACTCATGAGACACATCACCAAAATTGACACTGACAGCTTCTTTCACAATCTATCTTAGCATTGACAGTGTTTAAGAAAGGTCTACCAAAAATTATGGGACAAAAGCCATCTTGTGGGGACCCAAGGACTAGAAAATCAGTAGGGTATTTTATTTTCCCACACAAGACTTCAACATCTCTAACAATCCCAAGTGGTGTGATGGTATCTCTATTAGCAAGTTTAATAGTAACATCTATTTCTTCTATTTCAGCGGGTGCAATATCATTAATAATTTCTTGGTATAAGGTAAAAGGAATAGCACTCACACTAGCACCCAAATCACATAAACCATGATAGCAATGATCTCCTATTTTAACTGAGACAATAGGCATGCCAACAACAGGCTTGTTCTTATCTTTAGTGTCGGGTTTGGCAATTCTAGCTGCTTCATCACAGAAATAAATAACATGCCCATCAATATTTTCGACCAATAGATCTTTAACCATAGCAACACTAGGTTCTACTTTAATTTGTTCAGAGGGTTTAGGTGCTTTAATATTACTTTTGCGAACCACTGTTGACACCTTAGCATGTTCCTTTATCCTAACAGGGAAAGGTGGTTTTTCAATATAAGCAGTAGGAACAACTGGATCAACATTATAAATGACAGTTTCATCTTTAACTAAAACCGGTTCTTTAATTTCTTCTTTAATAGGGGGATGATATTTAAACCACTCCTCCCTAGGGAGATTAACATGAGTAGCAAATGATTCACAAAAAGAGGCTACTATCTCAGAGTCAAGTCCATACTTGGTGCTTAACTTGTGAAAAGCATCGGTATTCATAGAAGATTTAACACAATCAAACTCAAGCTTAATGCCTGACTCTTTACCTTTGTCGAGTTCCCAATCTTCAGAGTTGCATTTAATTCTTTCCAAAAGACCCCACCTGAATTCAATAGTGTTCTTCATAAAAGAACCAGTACAAGAAGTATCGAGCATGGATTGATCATCACGAGAAAGCCGAGCATAAAAATTATGAATAATAATTTCTCTCGAAAGCTCATGATTGGGGCATGAATATAACATTGAATTATGCCTCCACAAGCTAAAGCGATACATTCTCCTTCACGAGGCCAAAAATTATATATATAATTCCAATCACGATGAACTAGATGCATAGGATAATTTTTTTGGGTGAAATTCCAATTTCAATCGATTCCAATTCCAAGCTCCAATATCATCGCATAGCCTATACCATGTCAATGCTTTTCCCTTCAAAGATAAAGGGAAAACCTTCTTCTTAACTTCATCTCTGGGTAAACCTGCAAGCTTAAACAATGCACAAATTTCATCAACATGTATCAAATGCATATCAGGATGTTTTGTTCCATCTCATGCATAAGGATTAGCTAGAAGTTGTTCTATCATACCCAAGGGAATTTCTTAACCAATATTTTCAGTAGGTGCAGTAGGTTGAGGGGAAACTCTTTGAGTTTCCGGTCGAGGTGAAGATTGTGACGCCCCCGGCTCAATCATACACTAATCATACACGCAAAAGCACACGATCAAGCCTAAGGACTCACTTGAAGATATCACAAGACAACTCTAAAACATAAATAAAGTCATACAAGCTTTATATTACAAGCCAAGGGCCTCGAGGGCTCGAATACATAAGCTCGCATACAAGCGTCAGCGGAAGCATCAGATATCTGAGTACAGATATGAAACAGAAACAGATAAGCATGTAGAAAGGCGGGGCAAAACAAAAGCTACGATCGAAAGGCGCAGGCCT
Source organism: Thinopyrum elongatum (assembly GCA_011799875.1). Lineage (NCBI taxonomy): Eukaryota > Viridiplantae > Streptophyta > Magnoliopsida > Poales > Poaceae > Thinopyrum > Thinopyrum elongatum. The sequence continues at coordinate 385,822,008 of CM022300.1, forward strand.
CCTGCCTGGGACCCTCCGAACCTACTCCTGGTCGTCGGCAAGCTCGTAGCAGTAACCACCCTCGAGGTGGTAGTAGTAGTCATCGGCGGGGCAGCTGTCGCTGGGGCTCCGTCATCTGGTTGCATCAAAAGGATATGGGGGAAAAAGAAAGCATCCGAAGTACTCAGCAAGCAAGGATCTACACTACATACGCAACATTATCAAAGGAAGGCTGTATATGTGGACTGGGTTGCAGAAATGCCAGAGTAGAGAGAAGGCCTAGTCCTATCGAAGACTAGCATCTTCAGCGGTCTTGCAGCAATAGAAGAGAGTAGATCAGTACATATAAAGTAGTAGTAGTGTTATCAACCTCGCCCAGAGATCCTTCCTCGACTCCCTGCGAGAAAGTAATCGCAGAGCCATACAGTCATCAACCTCGCCCAGAGATCCTTTCTCGACTCCCTGCGAGAAAGCAATCCCAGAGCCATACTATCCATTTCTCATCACAAGTATCCAGTTCTAGTTGTATCGATCGGGATACAACTCCGAGCGTCCGTTACCGAGGATCCGGCTATGCATAGATTAGTTCTTCCCTGCAGGGGTGCACCAACTTACCCATCACGCTCGATTAACTCCGACCGGACACACTTTTCTGGGTCATGCCCGGCCTTGGCCAAACGACACACCGCAGCCCTACCTAGAGCTCAGCAGAGAGGTCCCCGCCAGTCTACAACCTAAGCGCCCAGGGGTCTTGGGCCATCGCCCTGTGCACTCCGGGTCATTGTGTGCATGATGGATACCAGCACTGCCTCGGATGGTCGGCACGATCCGACCATGCCACAATGCTGAACTGGACGTATGTCAGAGCTTTCGACTGATGCCACAATGTAGAGTACCCATATTTATTCCTGCGTGATGGTTAGTGCTATCGGGCCAGAGGCCCACTCGAATCAAATATCCAAATCGTAGTATGTTGGTAGTGCGGTAACGAGTAGAGACTCACGATCGATGTGACCCCGTCGCCCCGTCTCGAGGACTTGCGTCAAGGGCCAAGAATGCCCGGCCACGCCTCGTATTCATCACTCGGGCACTGTTCAGGTCAACCCATCTTGCAAAAGACTGTCGGGAACTTAGGTCCTCCTCTACTGGGTGGTACCGCCTGTCCCTCCAGTCCTGCAGTAAAAGTAACTCCCTCGGGTCCCCTCGGGGCCAACCCGTTTCTAACAAGGTTCAGGGGTAAAGTCATAGTAACCGTGTGTCCATAACATCAGGGGAATCCGAGGTATCACCCTCGACGGATGCCCACTCGATGTAACCGTCAAGGTGAACTTAGGAGGAATTACCCTCGAGGTTCACACTTGAGGTGTTGCACGACAGGGTCGTATCGGAAGTGGAGAAGGAGGAATCACCCTCGAAGACCATGACCAAATAGCTACTCTACAGAGTTAACATCAGGAGTGCTATACGAGGTATCACCCTCGGCACTCGATGATGACGCTGCAGTGTCGTACAACTAAGGGGGGTGTTGTGCAGTGCCGGGGTCTCGCTGTCGATCCCGTTGATCGAGTCATCTGATAATTCAGCGGGGCAACTGGGGACAAAGTGGGGCCTCTGGTAGGTCTCTACCCAGCCTATACTAGACAGTTTAGGATAAGCAGGTAAGGTTTCAATAGCAGGTTACAATAAACATGCTATGCATCAAAATAGGTTAAACAGTAGCAGCAGCAATTTCTGATGCAAGCATGAGAGAGAAAGAATAGGCGATATCGGTATGCTAAAAAAGGGGGGGGGTGCTTGCCTGGTTGCTCGGCGGCAAAGGCAGAGTCGTCAATCTCCGGAGCTGCGTCGGTCTCGGGGACTGCATCGGTGTCAGGGTCTATCGAGAGAGAAGATGGGGAGGAAATAGATAAATACACGGCAAACATATGCAACACAGAGCATGCTATGCTAACGTGCAGTGCAGGGTTGCCTAAAGACATATCTAAATCATATTAGTTATTTTAGGATTTAAGTTGGATTTATTAACCGGTGTATAAGCACTATTAATCTACCGGAAACAGGATAAAAGTTGCGGGTTCACCTCCGTAGAGGGTCCTGACACAGAAACAGATCACACGGTTGGATTCGTCTCGTCGTTCTGAGCAACTTTCATGTACAAAGTTTTTCGATCTGAGCTACGGTTTATTTTATATGATTTTACAAAGTTTTATTGATTTTCTGGATTTATATAATCATTTTAAATCAACATTATCCAGAATAGTAATTGATGATGTCATCCTGACATCATGCTGACATCAGCAGGTCAACTGACCTGTTGACAGGTCAAACCTAACATGTGGGTCCCTACTGTCATAGACTCAGTCTTAATCCAGTGTGTAAATTTAAACTAAACTAATTAAACAGAGGGGGCCCCACCTGTCATAGGGTGTTTAGTTAACAAATTAATTAAATTAACTTAATTAATCATCAGGTTAATTAGAGAGGGGTGGGGCCCACCTGTCAGCACAGCTGACCAAGTCAACTGGTCAACAGGTTCCCCTGGGCCCACTGGGCAGCGACCCAGTGGGGTGGCCCCGGGGTGCCACATAGGCGGCCAGGTCAGCATCGTCGCCGGAGCAACTCCGGCGACCTCATTTCACGGCGGCGCGCGTCGGGAGGCGGTCGAAAATTGCACACAGGGGGCCTCCGGACCCGACGTTTGGCTCGTTCGGCTGCGGGCGAGCTCGCGCGTCGAACAACGGTGGCGGCAGAGGCTGGGGTGGCCGGAGCTGGCCGGAGCAGCGATGGTAGGCGGTGGCCGGATTTGGGCGAGGACGGAGCCGGGGCTAGGGGGTACAGCGAGCGGCGCGGGTTGGCTCTACGGGTCCCTTGGAGCCCCAGGAGCACGGGGCCGAGCTCGCTTTCGAGCTCAGGGGACCGAGGCCGCGATGGCGAGGCAAGCTGCAGCGGCGAGCTCTCGGACGCGGTGGCGGGACTAGCTAGGGGGAGCGGGCGAGCGAATGGCGAGGGGGAGGAGAAGCGGAAGCTCACCACCGTTGCTGAGACGGCCCGAGGACGACTCGAGGTGGCCGGAGTCGTTGGCGAGCTCGCGGTGGCCGGAGCGGAGGAAGAATCGTTGGGGCGGTATCGTGGGGCCGTCCCGGCTCACGTGCGCGGTCGGCGAAGACGAGGTGGACGACAGGGGTCCTTCTGGCGAGCTCCTAGGTGGTGAGGAGCATGCTGGCCGCGCGGGCGGCGTCAGCCATGGCGACGGTGGCGGTGGACACGGCGAATCTGGAGGAGGGGAGGTGGGGAATGAGAGGGAGAGGCCAGGGGGGCACCAAGGCTTGCCCTTATCCACCGCGGGCGGCGCGAGGGCGAGCTATTGAGCGAGGAGAAGGGGGGTCGGGGGGCGGCGTGCGGGCGCAGGGACAGCGCGCGCGCGGTGAACAGAGGAGGTAGGGGACGAGCGAGGGGAGTGGGCTGGGCCGCGCGGGTGACTCGGGCCCAGTAGCGCGCGCCTTTTTCCTTTTCTATTTTTGTTTTCTGTTATCTCTTTTCTTTTTGTTTTGTCTTTTATTTTATTCCAAAAGACTTTTGCAAAATAGGAGACTTGCCAAAATAAATACTATGCAATACTTACCACTGTTAGAAAATGGTTTGGAGGCAGTTGGGTTTCATATAAATTTTGTATTAATTAAAATGGATTAAACCTTGTTGTTTTGGTACTGTTTCTTATTGTTTGAGTCACTTAACTAATTTAGTAAATGTTTATTATAATTTTAGAATTGTCTCTGAATTATTTACAATATTATGAACATTTTAGTTCCTGGATTTGAACAACTTTTATTTTCACTTTTAGTTTGAATTTCCATTTGAGTTTGAATTGAAAAGAGATATGATCCAAATGATGTTTAAGCTCTGTTGATCATGATGACATGGCATTATCAAAAGGGGATTACTATAGCTAACCACTGGGGGTGTTACAAAGACACCCTGAACAAACCCCTCAAAGGATTGTTTTCCATAGTAACAAGTGACAGTAAATTTCAGCACGTAGTATAAGTTTTTCCTTACCAATTTCTACTTACCAAGAGCGCTTCACTCCCTGGCAACGGCGCCAGAAAAGAGTATTGATGACCCACCAGTATAGGGGATCAATCATAGTCCTTTTGATAAGTAAGAGTGTCGAACCCAACGAGGAGCAGAAGGAAATGACAAGTGGTTTTCAGCAAGGTAATTTCTGCAGGCACTGAAATTGTCGGTAACAGGTAGTTTGATAGCAAGATAATTTGTAGCAAGTAACTAGTAACAATAGTAACAATAAGTGCAGAAAGGTAGCCTAATCTTTTTTGAACAAAAGGACAGGCCGAAACGATCTTAGATAATAAGTAAAACGTTCTTGAGGGCACAAGGGAATTTCATCTAGCCACTTTCATTGTGTTTGTTTGATTCATGTTCGCTACTTTGATAATTTGATATGTGGGCGGACTACAAGATGTAATCAACACTACTAGTCACCCACATGTACCAATCTGAGCTTTTGATACAAAGATTGAACACAAGAGATGAACTAGGGTTTGAGATAAGATGGTGTTGTTGAAGATGTTGATGAAGATTGGCCTCCCAAAGATGAGAGGGTTGTTGCTGATGACGATGGCTTCGATTTCCCCCTCCGGAAGGGAAGTTCCCCCGGCGGAATCGCTCCGCCGGAGGGCAAAAGTGCTCCTGCTCAAGTTCCGCCTCGAGACGGCGGTGCTCCGTCCCGAAAGTCCTCTCCTTATTTTTTCTAGGTAAAAGACCTTATGTACCAGAAGATGGGCACCAGAGGTGGGCTAGGGGGCCCACAAGCCACCAGGGCGTGCCTGGAGGGGGTGGCGTGCCCTGGTGCCTTGTGGGCTCCTGGGTGGGCTCCTCTGGTAGTTCTTTTCTCCAATATTTATTATATATTCCAAAATAATTCTGCGTAAAATTTAAGCTCAGTTGGAGATGTGCAGAATAGGTATCTCTCACATAGCTTTTTCAGGTCCAGAATTCCAGCTGTCGGCATTCTCCTTCTTTGTGTGAACCTTGCATATTATGAGAGAAAAGGCATTAGAATTACTCCACAAAGTGTTATAATGCATAAAACACTATAAATAATAGTAGGAAAACATGATACAAAATGGACGTATCAATAACTTGCAGATAGGATCAAGTACTCAAATATATTCATGAAAACATAATAGGTTTAGATTTGAAATTATGGCACTCGGGTTCTAGTGACAAGCAGTAAGCATAGCAAAGTCATAGCAATATCAATGTTAGAACATAGTGGATACTGGGGATCAAGCCCTAACAAGTTGACTCCATTACATGACGAATCTCATCCATATCCATCTACCTCCAGTATGCCTACGATGAAATTACTCACTCCTTGTGGTGAGCATCATGAGGTTTTCGATGAAGAAAGGTTGTTGATGACGGCGGTGATGATTTGCCCTCTCCGGAGCCCCGAACAGACTCCAGATCATGCCTCCCGACGAAGAACAAGAGGTGGCGGCGGCTCTGTATCATAAAACACAATGAAACTTTCTCTCTGATTTTTTCTAGAGAAGACGGTACTTATGGACTTGAAGGTAGCGCAAATGGAGCCTTGTGGGGCCCACAAGCTCAGGTGGCGCGCCCTAGGGAGCGCCACCTGAGCTTGTGGCTCTGTGGTGGCCCCCCTCTGGTAACTCCTTACCGAGTATTTTTTATATATTCCAAAATAATTCTTCTTAAAATTTCATCCAATTCTGAGAACTTTTTATTTTTGCACAAAAAACAACACGAAGGTAGTTCTGATGAATACCAGCGTCAGTCCGGGTTTGTTTCATTCAAATCATGCAAATTAGAGTCCAAAACAAGAGCAAAAGTGTTTGGAAAGTTTGATACGTTAGATACATATCAACTCCCCCAAGCTTAACTCATTGCTTGCCCTCAAGCAATCCAGTTGACAAATTGAAAGTGACAAAAAAAACGTTTACAAAATCTTTTGTTTTCGTTGCCATGTATAAGCTTAACTAGCAACCAAATTTTTAGCAAAGATCATGAACTAACCATATAAATGATAATACTTAGAACTCGCATTTACTCATGGCAATGGCACAATCAACTAGCGAGCAATAATAATATATCTCAAATGCCAACACTTTGTCCAAACAACCATGATATAATATGGTAGTATGGTATCTCGCTAGCCCTTTCTGAGACTGCAAAACATGAATTCAGAGCACCTCTGAAGTTCAAGTAGGACTAAACATTGTAATTCCGGGTAGAAGACATCCAGTCATGCTCACACCCAACATTAACTAGACCCAATGCATGTTAACTAAGAATGACAATAGCGCTCTCAGGATTGGTTCTTGAATGAGAAGATGTTGAGTCAACAATAGAAGTAAATAACATAAAAGTAAAATAAGGGCCCTTTGCAGAGGGAAGCGGAAATACGAAGAGTTGGCAGAGCTCAAAGCTAAAACAGAGATGAATACGTTTTGAGTGGTGTGCTTTTCCTTTCAATGTCATGACAAACATTTTCAATATCTTCCATGCTAAACATGTTAATGGCGGTTCCCAAAACAAAAAATGCTTTTTCTCCCCCACAACCATACAAACACAATCCATGGCTAGCCGAATCCTTGGGTGCCCTCCAACAATCAACTGCCCAAGGGGAGTTTATTTTTTTGTAAGGTAGGGCTGGGCATCCTTGTTACCAGCCTCCCTCAAAGTTGATGAGCGAATAAACTGCCGTCACGAGTTAAACACACTTAGCATGGAAGACATTGACCGCCCCGTCGCTCCATGAGTGGTACAGGCACATAAAATAGAAGTTTATTTGAAATATTAGAGGTGGCACATGCAAATTTACTTGTAACGGTAGGGTAATATTGTATATAGGTAGATATGGTGGACTCTTATGGCATAACTTTTATTTCAGGCTTTTGGATGCACAAGCAGTATCTCCGCTTAGTACAGGGGAAGGCTAGCAAATAGATTGAGAAGGGACCAACTAGAGAGTGACAACAGTCATAATGATGCATTTTGAATAATTAACATTGAACATGAGCATGAGGAGGATATAAACACTCTGAACATAAATATCATAGAGGAAATATTGGGTTCGAATCAATTACATGTGTGAACATATGCCAAGTCAAACCACTTGAATTCTTTAGAGGAGGATACCATCCTAACATACTAGATCATAATCATGTTAATGCATGTTGACACACAAGATAACATATTATCCACTCCTAGCTACTTAAGCATGACATGAATAACTATAATCTCGAATTTTCATCACAAACATGTTTACCCATAATATTCTGAATTAGGACTACCGAGTTAAACATATTTACAAAAACAAAAAAAGAAGAGTTCATACCAACTTTCTTTGCCACAACCACTTCATCAAATCCTCATCATTATTTCCTTTCACTTGCATGACCGAATGATGTAAAAATTATAATAGTGCAAGCGTGCCGTTGACTAAGCTGAAATCTTCAAACACTTTATACAAAGGAGAAGACAAGGAAATATCTGGCCTTTCAATAGATCAACAATAAAGCATAAAAGAGCCACTCGACAATTCTTAAGAAGTCTTCTCCCTATGACGACTCAAAGAAAAGAAACGAAATTCAGAGAAACACACTGAAATATTTTTGGAACTTTTTAGATTTTCTGAAGAAAGCGAAAGAAAGAAGAAAAACGAAAAGCGAGAGAAAACTATTTACACCGAAGAACTCCTAACAAACAAAATAAAATAAAAAAGGGAAATATTTTTGGGTTATTTTTAATACTACAAACTAACTAAGGGAAAAGAAAAACTAAAAAGAAACGAGAAATATTTTTGGATTTTTGGAAGTTTTTTGAACACACAAAAGAAATAAAAAATGGACAAGGATAAACAAAGGAAATGATGAACATCAGTAAGTGTAATGAATATGTGATAACATGAATGAAATGTTGGTGAGAATACGTACTCCCCCAAGCTTAGGCTTTTGGCCTAACTTGATCTATGGCCATTGAAAGAATACTTCCGGTCCAGGGAAGAACTAGGGCTACTGAGACACCTGAGCCTCCCAAGGATGGACCTCCACTGGTGCTGTCATTTGGTTATACTATGCAATGATGTCCTCGGGCATGATAATGTTTCTCCCCTTGAAAATATCAAACAAAGAAGGCTCAGGTAGGGTAATAATCTCATGGGTGCCCTGGCTAAACACCAAGTTATACTGAAAATGAGGGTCACCCTTATTAATAAAATCATGCTTCTTCATGCTATCATAGTCTAGGTACTTCTTAGGCAAAAGACTATCCTCGCTATATCTGATATCGACCTCAAAATGTCTAGCAAGGCAAGTAGTATAAATACCACCATAGATAACACCCTTAGTTCGGTTAGTGTGCAAACAACTTGCAACGATAGCTCCCAAACTAAAGCTCCTATCTCCTAAAAGCGCCCAATGCAAAATAGCAAGGTCAGGTGAGCTAAGTGTTCCACTCTCCCACCTACCAGTTAAACACCTCCCGACAAATAAAGCAAAGTAGCGCATAACGGGAAAATGTAAATTAGCAACTCTGGCCTTGGAGACCCCTCTCATCTCTCACACTATTACCTCATGCACGAATCCCTCAAAATTACTAGTATGCGGTTCTAGCACATTACCCTCATGCACAAATCCCTCAAAATCACTAGTATGTAGTTCTAGCACATTACCCTCATTAGGAATTTTGCATATATGACAGAACTGAGCAATAGATATCTTGAAGGTTTTATCATAAAGATGAAATAATACGGTAGGCACATCCCTTCTAGCCATGAATCTGAAATTTTGCACGAAAGTATTGGTGAGGAGTAGGTAATGATCACACTTATCTTCAGGGAAGGAGGTTAGTCCAGCATTCTCCACCAACTGATAGAAATCATGTTGGAAACCCGCTTCTCTCATGAACGTCTCGCACGGCCATTCGCACTGCCGTACCTCGGCTTCAGTAGGAAGGTTGTAACTGGGTTTCTCCTCCGAAGTTTCCACAGAACCCCGGCTTGAAGAAGCCCTTAGGAATCTTTCTCTCCTCTAATATTTTTTTGAAAATTTTAGGCCATGAATAAGAGGTAAATAAAACTTAACAAAACTGATAGCAACTACTCTCACAAGTGTCTATAGCCTATATCATGAATGAAAACTACTTAGAGCCAAGTGAATTCAACATGCAAGCTCATATTCATGGTCACCTATAACAGCAAAATATGCAAAAAAAAACCACTAGAACAAAAACTAATTGGAACAATGGAGGAGTCACATACTGATATGTCTCCAACGTATCTATAATTTTTAATTGTTCCATGCTATTATAGTATCAATCTTGGATGTTTTATACGAAATTATATGCAATTATATATCATTTTTTGGGACTAACCTATTGCCTAGTGCCAAGTGCCGGTTGCTGTTTTTTTCCTTGTTTTTGGTTTTGCAGGAAATTAGTACCAAATAAAGTCCAAATGCTACGAAACTTTTTGACGATTTTTTTTTCTGGACAAGAGAGTCCCTAGAAGCTCGGGAGGAGACCAGAAGGCAAACAAGGAGACAACAAGGCAACAAGGCGTGCCCAGGGGGGTAGGCGTGCCTTGATGCCTTGTGGGCCCCTCATGGCTCCATCTGACCTAATTCCACCTCTATAAATTCTCTAAAATCGGGAAACCAATAGAGTGCCACCCAAAATACTTTTTCCACTGCCGCAAGTTTGTGTTCTTCCATGATCCCATCTGGAGGCCTTTTTCGGTACTCTACCGGAGGGAGGATCAATCATGGAGGGCTTATACATCAACTTTGCTGCCCTTTCGATGATGTGTGAGTAGCTTACTACAGACCTATAGTCCATAGCTAGTAGCTAGATGGCTTCTTCTCTCTCTTTGGTCTTCAATACAATGTTTTCCTCGATGTTCTTGGAGATCTATTCGATGTAATCTTCTTTGCGGTGTGTTTGTCAGGATCCGATGAATTGTGGGTTTATGATAAGATTATTCATGTAGCGACCCGATCCCCATGGATCGAAGTCTCTGTGCTTAAGTGTCATCCCTGGATCGGTATGCTGACACACACAGTACTCGAGGATTTATAACAGAGTTCAATCACACACTTATTACATCGAAATCCTCATAAAGAGTATTTATTACAAAATATGGCTGAAGGCCATCTAAATAAAATAACTGCGGAAGCTTCGAAGGTAAATGAGTCCATCAACTCCAACGGCATAGCTGAGTGCATGACAACGACCTATCGCACCTTACTCTTCGTCTGAAAATTCTGCAACATGATACGTTGCAGCCGTGTAGGTCAGCACATGGAATATGCTGGCAAGATAACACTATAGAGCAATGATGAATAATAGCTATTGCTACATGCAATATTTGGCTGGTGGAGGCTTTAAGTTTGGTTTTGCATAAAGCTAATTTTTCCCTACAACAAAGGAATAAATTTTTATTTACTACCAAGTTTATGCCATTAATGAGAAAGTTCCTTCAACTCATTCCCAAAATTACCAAGTAATAATATTAATAACCCAATACATTAATTAAATAGAGTGATGAGATCAACAAATATTCACTTCTAGATACTCAAGATGTCCATAACCGGGGACACGGCTAATCATGATTAGTTTGTACACTCTGCAGAGGTTTGCGCACTTTTCCCCACAAGACTCGATCTCCTCCGTTGGATTTCTCGCACTACATGGTGTTTGAGAAACGGATGACCGATACACAGTCTTTCCGAAGCATTAACTTTCTACTTTGGGTAGACCGGTACAACTACTTTCCCCTACATCTGCTAGTCCACCTCTTCAAGAGCTCACACAACTTACTCAACTATGCCAGAGCCCATAATGGCTTGTGGCTACACATGGAAGTTTCTAGGCATGAAAATATCATATGATCCCTTTGAGCCTGGGTGGCGGACCTAGAGTAATCACACGGGTACTCCGGGATTCCCTTGGGCAAGCACTGGGTTCTCCAGGTGCCCCAAACAATCCACCCAGATGTGTGTTAATGTTGCCACCTTAAGTTATCCTTAATTATTAACTCTCGCAACTTTCATGAATATCACGAACCAATCCCCGTCTACGAGCATGGCTAAGCAATATATGATCATAACGTATATTCCCGGGGTTGATAAAAGACAATAGGTTCCTACCTCAAATACTACAACCAAAACCATGTTACCAATTCCTACTCATGCAATGTTTGAGGGTTGAAACTAATGCATAAAAACTGGGTAATAAAGGGATATGATCAAAGTGTAACTTGCCTTGCTGATGATCGGAAAACCCTAGAGATTCGTAGTAGCAAGCTTCGCACTCCGGAAACTCTATCGTAGACAAACAATAGCATAAATAAGCACTCAAGCATAAGATGCAAAGGTAAAACCAAATAAAAGATCTAAACAGAAAGTTCAAGTGAAGAGCTTCGATTTGAAAAAAGAATCGGTCAAATCGGAATTACAAACTCAAACTACGATCAAACGAAGTTCAAATTCAAATCTGTTTGAAACCAAATTTTAAATTTTCAAAAACATGTTCAAGTTGATTATCTGAACAGAGGGGATCGGGACAAAGAATTTGGCGTTGGTTTCGTTGGATTTGGATAAATGAGCTAAAAGTTACGCTAGTTTGAAGATCAGGGGCTAATCTGCGATAAAAATTATTCGCGGATAGGTCCCTGGATGAAAAATAAACAGTAAAAGAAAAATCTATTGGACGAACGTCCGCTAACAAAGACTAACGAACGAATTCGTTCGTTGACGGATCTAAACGAGTGAACGTTCGCTAAATAAAACAGATCTAATATGCTAAACCGAAAAAAAACCAAAGGGAGAAACCGGCGAACCGGATCGGTTTTATACCGGTCTTCGACGGCGGCGGCTCCGGCGACAGGCGGTCTCCGGCGACGGCGGGCTCCGGCGGCGGCGGGCTCCGGCGACGGGCGGCGGTGGCGCGGGGCGGCTGGCGATGGTGTGACGCGAGGCGGCGGCGGCAGCGGCGACGCGGCGGCGGGGCGGCTCAGGCGGCGCGGCTTGGGGCGGCGGCGGCACGGCTTCGGGACGGGGTGGAGAGGGGTCGGGGTGGGGTATTTAAAGGAGGGGGCGAGGCCGGCTTGGGAAGGAGGCAAGGCAAGGCGGCGGCGGCTCGGACTCCTGCCGGAGTCCGGCTCGAAGACGGCGGGGAAGGCGGTGGCGGCTTGGCTGTGGCCTGGCGCTAGCTGGGCCGGCCCAGTTCGAAAGTTTTTTTAAAACAGCGCCGCGAAGAAAAATCCAAATAAAATAAAATAAAATTCCTAAAATTCCAGAAACAATTTTCACCATCCCCTCCTAATATTTGGGACAATGTGAACATTTTTCTGGACCTAAATGCCTAAAACAAAAATAAACATTTTTAGTACTAAAAGAATAATTAAACTCGCAGAAAAATATATTTTTATTCAAAATTAAATTCCCAATATTTATTTACTGATTTTGAAGAAGTCATATTATCTTCTCTCAATATTTTTATTTAATTGAAATAACTGGAATTTTTTTTTGAATAAAACACTATGATCCAAAATGCCAATTTTGAAAAATTCAAAAATGGTTTTTGTGAAAACCTCCAATTCTCTCAATTAGTCCTTGAGTTGCGCAAGGTTTCTAGAATTAAAACTCCAAATTAAACAAGTTCAAAAATGCACAAATTATGAATGCATATGATGATCTAATGCATAACATCCAAATTGAAAATTTGGGATGTTACAAACCTACCCCCCCTTAAGATGAATCTCGCCCTCGAGATTCGGGTTGGCTAGCAAAAAGGTGTGGGTGGTCTTTCCTGAGGTCTTCTTCGCGCTCCCAGGTGGCTTCCTCCTCGGTATGGTGACTCCACTGAACTTTGCAAAACTTGATGACTTTGCTGCGAGTAACTCGGCTGGCAAACTCGAGAATCTTGACGGGTTTCTCCTCATAAGTGAGGTCACTCTCCAACTGAATTGCTTCCAGAGGCACTGTATCTCTCAGAGGAATTTCGGCCATCTCTGCATGGCACTTCTTTAACTGGGAAACGTGAAACACATCATGGACTCCTGACAAACCTTCGGGTAATTCCAACTTGTAGGCAACGTCACCCATACGTTCCAAAACTCTGTATGGTCCTACAAATCTTGGTGCTAACTTTCCTTTGACTCCAAATTGCTTTACTCCTGGAAGTGGGGACACACAAAGATATGCCCTATCTCCGACTTCATAGGTTACCTCCTTGCGTTTAGTATCTGCATAACTCTTCTGCCTGGACTGGGCTATCTTGAGTCTACCTCGAATCAACTTAACCTTCTCTTCAGAATCTCGGATTAAGTCCGGTCCGAACAACTGTCTATCTCCAACTTCATCCCACGACAGTGGTGTCCTGCACCTTCTTCCGTACAAAGCTTCGAAAGGGGCCATCTTCAAACTGGCTTGATAACTGTTGTTATAGGAGAACTCTGCATAGGGCAAATTATCATCCCAACTAGATCCATAATCTATCGCACAAGCTCTCAACATGTCCTCCAGAATCTGATTGACTCTCTCGGTTTGTCCGTCTGTCTGCGGGTGAAAAGTTGTGCTGAACTCTAGCCTGGTACCCAAAGTTTTGTGTAACTGATTCCAAAACTTTGAGGTAAACTGGGTTCCTCTATCCGATACGATGGTCCTCGGAACTCCATGCAGACATACGATCCTGGTCATATATATCTTCGCCAACTTAGCACTCGTATAAGTGGTTTTCACGGGGATGAAATGAGCCACTTTAGTCAAGCGATCAACTACAACCCAGATAGAATCATATCCTGAACGAGTCCTGGGTAATCCGGTGATGAAATCCATGCCAAGTTTATCCCACTTCCATTCGGGTATCGGCAAAGGCTGAAGTAATCCTGCTGGTTTCTGATGTTCTGCTTTAACTTTCTGACATACGTCGCAAACTGCTACATACTATGCGATATCCCTCTTCATTCCTGTCCACCAGAAACTCTCCTTCAAATCCAGATACATCTTGGTGTTGCCTGGGTGAATCGAGTACGGTGAATCATGAGACTCCTGAAGAATTAACTTCCTGATCTCAGGGTCATTGGGCACATAGATACGATCCTCAAACCATAAAGTTTCATGCTCATCCTCACGAAAACCTTTGGCCTTTCCTTTATTCATTCTTTCTTTTATCTCTGCAATTTCTTTATCCGTCTTCTGGGCTTCTCGGATTTTTCCCAACAAAGTGGATTGAACTTCCAATGCTGCAACAAAACCTCTCGAAACTATCTCCAAGCGAAGTTCTTTCAGATCGTCGGCTAACTCCTGAGGTAATCCTCCGGTTATGAGAGTATTCACATAACTCTTGCGACTCAAAGCATCGGCCACGACATTGGCCTTTCCTGGATGATAATGCAACTTCATGTCATAATCCTTTATGAGCTCCAGCCATCTCCTCTTCCTGAGGTTCAACTCCTTCTGCATGAAAATGTACTTCAAACTCTTATGATCCGTGTAAACATCACAATGATTTCCGATAAGAAAATGTCTCCAGGTCTTGAGCGCATGCACTACGGCTACTAACTCCAAATCATGCGTGGCATAATTCAACTCATGAGGTCGAAGCTGACGTGAGGCATATGAAACAACTCTTCCTTCTTGCATAAGAACGCCTCCAAGTCCCTGACGAGAAGCGTCACAATATACTTGGAAATCCTTGCGTATATTCGGAAGGATTAGCACTGGGGCTGTAACCAAACGTATCTTCAACTCCTGAAAACTGGCCTCACAATCGTCGGTCCATTTGAACTTGGTGTCTTTCTTCAATAATTCTGTCATGGGCTTCGCAATCTTGGAAAAATTCTCAATGAATCTCCGATAATATCCTGCAAGTCCAAGGAAACTGCGTATCTCCCCAACTGAGGTGGGTGCCATCCATTTGGTAACGGATTCAACCTTGGTAGGGTCTACTGCTATACCTTCTCCTGATATAACATGTCCGAGAAATCCGACTTCCTTCAACCAAAACTCGCATTTGCTGAACTTGGCATATAGCTGATGTTCCCTGAGCTTCTCGAGAACCAAGCGCAAGTGTTCCTTGTGTTCTTCTTCATTCTTCGAGTAGACCAATATATCATCAATGAACACAATGACAAATTTATCCAAGAACTCCATGAACACCTTGTTCATCATACTCATGAAATAGGCAGGGGCGTTAGTCAAACCAAATGACATAACTGTGTACTCATATAGCCCATACCTTGTGGTGAAAGCTGTCTTGGGTATATCATGTTCTCGGATCTTCAGCTGGTGGTACCCTGATCGAAGATTGATCTTGGAAAATACTTTAGCTCCTTGCAGCTGGTCAAACAAATCATTGATCATCAGTAGTGGGTATTTGTTCTTGATCGTCACCTCATTCAACGCACGATAATCAACAACAATTCTCAAAGATCCATCCTTCTTCTCAACTAAGAGCACTGAGGCTCCCCACGGCGATGAACTTGGTCGTATATAACCTTTCTCCAATAACTCCTTAATCTGCTTCTTAATTTCCTCCAGATCATTTGCGGGCATCCGATACGGTCTCTTCGAGATTGGTCCGGTGCCTGGCAACAGCTCGATCAAAAACTCTATGTCTCGGTCTGGTGGCATGCCTGGTAGTTCCTCCGGGAATACATCGGGATAATCCTTCACAACTGGTACTTCCTCCTGAACAACTCCCGAGAGTGAATTTACTTGAGTCCTGCTTGGCGCATGCCTAGACACATAATTGATCCGTTTTCCCACTTGGGTGGTGAGAAGAATCGACTTACTAGCACAATCGATGTTTCCCTCGTACTTGGATAGCCAATCCATGCCTAGTATCACATCCAATCCTTGTGATTCCAGGATAATGAGGTCTGTGGGAAAAACATGCCTACCTATGGTCAACGGCAGCTGAAAACATCCTTGGCTAGCCATATACTCCGCTCCTGGTGAGCTTACTAACATAGGTGTCTTAAGGGCTATGGTTGGCAACTTAAACTTGTCTACAAATCCCCTTGATATGAATGAATGCGATGCACCAGTGTAAAAAAAACAAGGGCGGTAAATGTATTAATCAAAAACTTACCAACAACTGCGTCGGGCGGCTCGTATATTTCCTCCATATTGACGTGATTCACCTGACCTCTGGTGAAGGGATTTGGCTTCTTTCCCGAGCTTCCATTGCCATTACCATCCTTTGCCTCAGGACATTCGGTGGCGTAGTGTCCGGTTTTCCCGCACTTGAAACAGGTAATGTGACTCAGATCTTTCTTTGCGGGTGTCGCGGGGTTGGAACGGCTCTGACTGTTGCTTCCTCCATTCCCATTGCCATTCTTAGAGCCACTATGGTTGTGTGAATTTCCTCCATTGTGGGAATGGCCTCCATGGTTATGCCCTCCATGGTTGTGATGAGTGTGCCCTCCTGAGTACGGGGAATAGCAAGGCTTCTGCTGAGCTCCAGAATTATACTTCTCCTATCCATACTTCCTCTAGCGGTTATCTATCTGCTGCTGCTTGCCTTCAATCATGAGGGCCTTGTCTACCAGCTCCTGGTAGTTGTTGAAGGTTGCCACCATCAACTGCATACTCAGCTCATCATTGAGTCCCTCAAGAAATTTCTCCTACTTCGCGGCATCTGGGGCGTAGCGGGCTAACTTGCTGAACTCTTCCACGTACTGCCCCACAGTACGATTCCCTTGACGTAAGTTGCGGAACTCACACTTCTTCAAACTCATGGCTCCAGCTGAGACATGTGTAGTGCGGAAAGCCTGCTGAAATTGATCCCAAGTAACATTGGCCACGGGGAAAGTGGCGGTGTAGTTCTCCCACCATGAGGCTGCGGGTCCATCCAGTTGATGTGCGGCAAAGCGCACCTTCTCAGCATCAGTGCAACCTGCGGTGGTCAGCTCCCTTCCAATATTGCGGAGCCAGTCATCAGCAACAATCGGTTTGGTGCTGCTAGAGAACACCGGCGGATTCAACCGTAGGAAATGGGCTAGGTTGTCAACTGGGGGTGGTGGCGGTGGGTTGTTGTTGTTGTTGTTGTTGTTGTTGTTGTTGTTGTTGTTGTTGTTGTTGTTGTTGTTGCCTTGGTTCTAAATGAGCATCTGCATCAAGGCATTCTGTTGTTGGATCAACTGGGTGAGCTCCGGCGGGAAAGCGAATCTGGGGTCACGTCTCGGAGGCATCTGATAGGTCAGAGGGGTGAGAACATAATAGAATAGGTCTAATGAGAGATTTCACTACCCATATGCATATGAGACAAACATATTCAATCCACACCACTCAATTCAAACAAGATTTATATAATCGATCTAAGCTACCGGTACAAAAGCTCGAATAGATTTCTAACTACTTGGAAGGGCTCTAATAATAATATGGTGGTCAACTAGAAATTTTGTTCGGTGGAAGACTCCATAATATCCGCTCTAGCTTCGTCTTCATAGTCGTCACTGTCTTCATCCTCGCTGTCGGGATCGGTGTCCGTGTCATCTAGTATGATGTAGTCTTCAGAGCAAATGTCCACTTCAGGTTCGGGATTCCCCATGAATATTTCTAGCTTCCTCTTCAGTTCTTCATTCTGCTCCAGTAGTACAGCAATTTCCTCTTCGTATCCATCGTGAGTTGACTTGAGTTCCTCTTCCAGCTCCATGTTCCGGGTCATCACCTTCTTGGTATCTATCATGTTAGCGCACATCTGGTTCTCATAGTAACGAATGTGCTGGTTCATCTCCTGTATGTAGGCTGCAATAGATCCATCCTTCCTGGTGCGAATCATCTCCCATTGCTCATCCCGGCGTCCACATATCTGGTAGATGGTGTCTTTAAGATCCTTGTTGTACACCTCGCCTATGCGTCCAATAGTGATGTGGGCGGCCATGCTCGTTCCTAAACTCCAGGTCGGTGCATCAAAGGAAAACTCAATGGGCTCGGTAATTGGTGTAAACGTCCTTCCAGGAACACGAACTTGAATCGTCTAGCGCTCCTCTTCTGGTAAAGTTGTAGTGAAGGTTCCGGTGAAGCTTGGTATGCCGATGTTCAGGTACCGAGTGACTTCCTTCAAGTGCCGTCCGAAAGGGGTGTCATCATTCGGCTGAGTAAACTTGTTCCTGGGGTCCGACATCTATAGAGTAGAAAATAGAGAAGAGTTAGAATGAGTAGAGAAGAGTTAGAAAAGAGTAGAGAAGAGTATCTTGTGGCTTTTCCTAGTGGTCGCGTCCTATAGTCAGCGTGTGCTCTGATACCATCTTGTAGCGACCCGATCCCAATGGATCGAAGTCTCCGTGCTTAAGTGTCATCCCTGGATCGGTATGCTGACACACACAGTACTCGAGGATTTATAACAGAGTTCAATCACACACTTATTACATCGAAATCCTCATAAAGAGTATTTATTACAAAATATGGCTGAAGGCCATCTAAATAAAATAACTGCGGAAGCTTCGAAGGTAAATGAGTCCATCAACTCCAACGGCATAGCTGAGTGCATGACAACGACCTATCGCACCTTACTCTTCGTCTGAAAATTCTGCAACATGATACGTTGCAACCGTGTAGGTCAGCACATGGAATATGCTGGCAAGATAACACTATAGAGCAATGATGAATAATAGCTATTGCTACATGCAATATTTGGCTGGTGGAGGCTCTAAGTTTGGTTTTGCATAAAGCTAATTTTTCCCTACAACAAAGGAATAAATTTTTATTTACTACCAAGTTTATGCCATTAATGAGAAAGTTCCTCCAACTCATTCCCAAAATTACCAAGTAATAATATTAATAACCCAATACATTAATTAAATAGAGTGATGAGATCAACAAATATTCACTTCTAGATACTCAAGATGTCCATAACCGGGGACACGGCTAATCATGATTAGTTTGTACACTCTGCAGAGGTTTGCGCACTTTTCCCCACAAGACTCGATCTCCTCCGTTGGATTTCTTGCACTACATGGTGTTTGAGAAACGGATGACCGAGACACAGTCTTTTCGAAGCGTTAACTCTCTACTCTAGGTAGATCGGTACACCTACTTTCCCCTACATCTGCTAGTCCACCTCTTCAAGAGCTCACACAACTTACTCAACTATGCCAGAGCCCATAATGGCTTGTGGCTGCACACGGAAGTTTCTAGGAATGAAAATATCATATGATCCCTTTGAGCCTGGGTGGCGGACCTAGGGTAATCACACGGGTACTCCAGGATTCCCTTGGGCAAGCACTGGCTTCTCCAGGTGCCCCAAACAATCCACCCAGATGTGTGTTAATGTTGCCACCTTAAGGTACCCTTAATTATTAACTCTCGCAACTTTCATGAATATCACGAACCGATCCCCGTCTACGAGCATGGCTAAGCAATATATGAGCATAACGTATATTCCCGGGGTTGATAAAAGACAATAGGTTCCTACCTCAAATACTACAACCAAAACCATGTTACCAATTCCTACTCATGCAATGTTTGAGGGTTGAAACTAATACATAAAAACTGGGTAATAAAGGGATATGATCAAAGTGTAACTTGCCTTGCTGACGATCGGAAAACCCTAGAGATTCGTAGTAGCAAGCTTCGCACTCCGGAAACTCTATCGTAGACAAACAATAGCATACATAAGCACTCGAGCATAAGATGCAAAGGTAAAACCAAATAAAAGATCTGAACAGAAAGTTCAAGTGAAGAGCTTCGATTTGCAAAAAGAATCGGTCAAATCAGAATTACAAACTCAAACTACGATCAAACGAAGTTCAAATTCAAATCTGTTTGAAACCAAATTTTAAATTTTCAAAAACATGTTCAAGTTGATTATCTGAACAGAGGGCATCGTGACGAAGAATTTGGCGTTGGTTTCGTTGGATTTGGATAAACGAGCTAAAAGTTACGCTAGTTTGAAGATCAGGGGCTAATCTGCGATAAAAAGTATTCGCAGATAGGTCCCTGGACGAAAAATAAACAGTAAAAGAAAAATCTATCGGACGAACGTCCGCTAACAGAGACTAACGAACGAATTCGTTCGTTAACGGATCTAAACGAGTGAACGTTCGCTAAATAAAACAGATCTAATATGCTAAACCGAAAAAAACCGAAGGGAAAAACCGGCGAACCGGATCGGTTTTATACCGGTCTTCGACGGCGGCGGCTCCGGCGACAGGCGGTCTCCGGCTCCGGCGGGCTCCGGCGACGGGCGGTGGTGGCGCGGGGCGGCTGGCGACGGTGCGGCGCGAGGCGGCGGCGGCAGCGGCGACGCGGCGGCGGGGCGGCTCGGGCGGCGCGGCTTGGGGCGGCGGCGGCGCGGCTTCGGGACGGGGTGGAGAGGGGCCGGGGTGGGGTATTTAAAGGAGGGGGGCAAGGCCGGCTTGGGGAGGAGGCAAGGCGAGGCGGCGGCGGCTCGGACTCCTGCCGGAGTCCGGCTCGAAGACGGCGGGGAAGGCGGTGGCGGCTGGGCCGGCCCAGTTCGGAAGTTTTTTTTTAAAACAGCGCCGCGAAGAAAAATCCAAATAAAATAAAATTCCTAAAATTCCAGAAACAATTTTCACCATCCCCTCCTAATATTTGGGACAATGTGAACATTTTTCTGGACCTAAATGCCTAAAACAAAAATAAAATTTTTAGTACTAAAAGAATAATTAAACTCGCAGAAAAATATATTTTTATTCAAAATTAAATTCCCAATATTTCTTTACTGATTTTGAAGAAGTCATATTATCTTCTCTCAATATTTTTTATTTAATTGAAATAATTAGATTTTTTTTGAATAAAACACTATGATCCAAAATGCCAATTTTGAAAAATTCAAAAATGGATTTTTGTGAAAACCTCCAACTCTCTCAATTGGTCCTTGAGTTGCGCAAGGTTTCTAGGATCAAAACTCATGAAATAAAACAATTTCAAAAATGCACAAATTATGAATGCATATGATGATCTAATGCATAACATCCAAATTGAAAATTTGGGATGTTACAATTCATGAATATTAATCGAGTCTTCTCTGAATTCTTTTATGCATGATTATTATATCTTTGTATTTCTCTCCAATCTATCTGTTTGGTTTGGCTAACTAGATTGATTTATCTTGCAATAGGAGAGGTGCTTTGTAATGGCTTCAATCTTGCGATGCTCAATCCCAGTGACAGAAGGGGACATGACACGTATTTGTATTGTTGCCATTAAGGAGAAAATGACGGGGTTTATTCATTTTGGTTGGATTTACTTTGTCTACATCATGTCATCTTGCTTAAGGCATTTCTCCATTTTTCATGAACTTAATACTCTAGATGCATGCTGGATAGCAGTCCATGAGTGGAGTAATAGTAGTAGATGCAGGCAGGAGACGGTCTACTTGTCTCGGACGTGATGCCTATATACATGATCATTGCCTTGAATATCGTCATAACTATGCGCTTTTCTATCAATTGCTCAGCAGTAATTTGTTCAAGGGAGAAGCCTATAGTGAAAATTATGGCCCCAGGGTCTACCTTTCTCATATATTAAATCCAAAAATACCTTGCCTCAATTTACTTACCGTTATTTTATTTTGCATTTTATTTATCTATCTATCACTATTAGATTTGGTCCTTGTAAATATCCGCCAAGGGGTTTGACAACCCCCTTGATCGCATTGGATGCAAGTATTTGCTCTTTTGTGTTTAGGTGCTATGAACGAGGTTTCGCGTGGTTCTCCTACTGGATTGATAACCTTGGTTCTTAACTAAGGGAAATATTTATCTCTGCTGTATTGCAGCATCCTCTCCTCTTCGAGGAAATCCCAACACAGCTCATAAGTAGCTGGAATAATTTCCGGCGCCATTGCCGAGGAGACATCACCAAAACCTATCAAGTACCTTCACATAAACTATCATCTACTTGTTCTTACTTTTATTTGTCATTCGCCTCTCATTTTCATCTCCCCCACTTCTAAAACAATTTTACAAAAACACAAAAATATTTTAGTTTGCTTGCTTTTATTGCCTTCTTGTCAACACACTACAGGAATCAGCTTCTTTGCCGTCTGCCGCAAAGGAACGGAAAGCGGACGGCAAACCTCTTTGCCGTCAGCCGCTGACGGCAAAGCTGTCCGGCAAAGTAAGCTACGGTGAACAGCTTCTTTGCCATCTGCTTTCCCACAGCTGACGACAAAGACCCTTTGCCGTCGGTGATAGACGACAAAGAATGTGGACGGCAAAGAACAGACGTTAGCCACGTTAGGTGGCTAACGGGAGACTTTGCCGTCTGCCACCGACGGCAAACAACCCAAGTCTTTGCCGTCTGCAACGGACGGCAAAGTGACCAAATGGGTCAGCTCCCAGGTTGCATAGGTTGCTACCACATGGCCACTTTGCCGTCTGTGGTAGACAGCAAAGACTCCTTTGTCGTCGGCGGCAGACGGCAAATGGGCTGCATTGCCTCTTTTTGTTCTGGTTTTTCTTATATCCAACCATTTTCACAACAAATATATGATATTTCACAGCAAACATATATATATATACATACTTCACAGCAAACATATGAGATATCGAACACATAGATAGCAAGTTCCACATACATATGAGATATCCAATACATAGCAAGTTCAACATACATAGTTCATCCATACATATTACAAGTTCCACATAGCAAGTTCCACATTGTTACAAAATGAAAACAGAAAGGGAAAACAAGCCCTCCATCAATGCAAGCTTCCGTGAAGTGAATGAAATCTGCAAAATGGGAAATAAGAAAGTTAGAAGAAGAAGAAGAAGAAAATGAAGAAGAAGAAGAAAGTGAATGAAATCTGCAAAATGGGTCATTTTGGAGCTAACTTAGGTAAAATGGATCATTTATGAGCTAACTTAGGTAAAATGGATAATTTTGGAGCTAAGTTAGGTAAAATGGATCATTTTGGAGCTAACCGAGGTAAAATGGGTCATTTTGGAGCTAACTTAGGTAAAATGGATCATTTTGGAGCTAACTTAGCTAATTATGCCATTTTTGAGTTAACTAAGCATATTATGCCATTTTGGACATAAGTAAGCTAAGTATAGGTCTTTATTGAGCTAACCTAGGTAACTAAGCATATTAGAACTAACTTAGAGCTAACTGGGGTCATTTTGCAGCTATCTTAGGTAAAATTGATCATTTTGGAGCTAATTAAGCTTATTATGTCATTTTGGAGGAAAATAAGCTAAGTATATGACATTTATGAGGTTACCAAGGTTGTTATGCCATTTTTGACCTAAGTAAGCTAATTATGCCATTTTTAACATAAGTAAGCTAAGTGTATGTCATTATTGAGCAAACCTAGGTAACTAAGCATATTAGAGCTAACTTAGGTCATTTCGGAGGAAACAAAGCTAAGTGTAGATCATTTTAGAGCTAACTTAGGTAAAATGGATCATTTTGGAGCTAAGTAAGCTAAGTCTAGGTCATTATGGTAAGCATATTGGAGAAAATAAAGCTAAGTCTAGGTCATTATGCATTTGTTAAGCAAAACACTATAGAAAACTTACCGTCATCACGGAGGTGAAGCACCGTGGTGGCTCATGCCGGTACCACCTGGAGAAGTATCGTGCGATGCTTGTCTGGAGTTACGCTGCACCAAAGATCATTTGCAATGTCTCGTTAGCATGATGACACTGAAATGTTAAGACTAGTAACTAATGACCATTCAAATTAAACTCACCGTGGTCCCCGGAGCAATCTCTGGCATCGGCGGAGGGGTCTGACCGGCCTTCTCGCACACAGACTGCACATTTGGTTTTGACGAGTCAGTCATACTAGTTAGTAATGAAACGAACATTACGTGAATGATTTGGCTAATATGTAGAAGAAACTTACCACGAGGAGCTCGTACATGGCCCGGTTATGCATGTCATTCCATGCCCTCTCCTCCTCCAACAGCTTTGTCGTCTTCTCCTCCAACTCCCGCTGCTTCTCCTCCGCCTGCCGGTCCCTCTCCGCCAGAAGCACCTGGGTTCTATCTCTCTCACTCTGAAGAGCAGCCTACAACACCACTCCTTGTTAGCATTGTAATCATTGATGGCCGCACACACAATGTAATGGAGGAAAGATAGCTGAGTCCGTATAACTAACCTTGAAGGCGAGCTCGACTGGCCGTTGACGAGGCCTTATCTCAGGAGCGGAGCTCGACTGGCGCACCTTGATCTCCGGGAGAGTGCTAGGACAACGTATAAGTCCATCTCCAATGGCTATCGAGCCATGGGACCTCCCGCCACCAGATAACATCACCAGCTTTGGATCAAACTGCTGGCTCGGGTTAAAGTCCTCCCCTTTCGCCACCTTCCCCACATCTCTGTACCTCACGAGCTTGTTGTGGGAGGAGATGTTGGTGAAGTTCTTTGGATCATCGAGGTCAGACACAGAGAATGCCTTGACCTTCTTGTACGAGGCAGTATGGGCCATGGCATAGAGGTCGTACACCTCTGGCACCTCCGCCTTATTGTGTTTTGCCTGAAAGAGAGGAACAGAGTAAATTAGTAATTAAAGGGCTCAAGCTAGCATGAAGAATGAATTGCATGAATCATGAACCAAACCACATACCCAATTCCGCCCGTACTGAAATAAGTTGGCGCTGCCTTGATGGTGTGGCACACCTTCCATTTAGGCACGCCGGTCCTTGGCATTGTTGTGGACGGCTAGCCATTGGTCTGAGCACCACTCATCCACCAACACCTCCCAACAATCCATCTGATCCGCACACCATCTCGGGGGCATCTAAGTTAGTAAAGAGAAACTTGAGCGCTACGCCTACGAATCAAATCAAGGAAACTAAGTATAAGGCCTTAAGAATAGGTAATTACCATCATATACTGCTCCTTTTTCAGAAACTTGTCGCGGCATGCCAGCTTGGGCTTCTTAATACCACGCGAGGTGCAGTAGTCTCGAACAGCCTGCACCCGAGCCTCGTGCCGTAAGTTTTGTAGTAGGCGCCTGCACTCGGCATCGATAACCTTTGCCGCGGCCTCCTCGTATCCCTCCTCACACCTGTAGAAGGTCTGCAATCAAATGAGACAACAATGATTAGTACAATAACTAGCTATTTGAAGATTTTTAATTGTGTAAAGGAGAAATTACCCAAAACTTTCTGATCACCATCTCTACCCTCGTGTGGCACAAGACACCGTCGATCATCTCCTCCGGTGGGGCGGGGTAGCCAAGTAGTGCTCCCAGCTCAATCCTAGTTGTGGAAGCTGACCCTTAGGCGGATCCGTCCAGGTACCCCATCCGGACGTCTCCTGGGACGTACGCTGGTCCGGAGTCTCGTGGGCCGAAGGCCCGTCGACCCGAGGCTCGTGGACCGGAGTCCGCGTAGCCTCCTCCTCAGAGGTGTCCACCGTAGCAGTCCTACGCTCGGGTGAATCAGCTGGGGGTGGCAGCGAGGAAGGCGTAGGAGCATGCCTACCTCTCCCATGGCCACGTCCTCCCCGACCTCCTCTCTTCCTCCCTCCCCGTCCTCCTCTCCCGGTGGGCAATGATGCCGATGAAGAAGCGCCCACCGGTGAAGCCATACCCTCGTACAACGCTCTCCGGAGAGGTACAGGTGGAATGGAAGTACCACTCCCACCACGCGCCGATGAAGAAGGAGCCTCGGAGTGCTCCTTACCCGCGTCCACCATATTTCAACACCTGCCATGACAAAGAGTAAACGAAACTAGTACAACATAAAAAAAATTAATACCGACATGAATAATAGGATGCCACCGCCAAGTTGTAAAAAGATTAGTAACATAGCATTATTGTTTTTGCCATCAACCTAACTAAATATTTACAACAGGATGCCACCACCAAGTTGTAAAAAAATGATTCGCACTGCTCTTTCCTCGATCCTCGATCCTCGGCATCGAACACTACATCCACGTCCCACAAGCGACACCGGCGCCCAGCCTCCCGGAGCAACAGTTCTCGGGGCCGATGGCGGTCGAACACCTTGGCGAATTTGTCTGGCAGCCTCTACGATGAGGATTAAAAGATAAGTTTTGAAACTTCAAACAACCAAACTGACTCATGACAAAAAATCAGGGCGTAGAAAGAGAAACGAAAGATGAAATAGTACATAGTGAGAGGTTGTGCAACTAGGATGATTTTCTGTACCAGCTTTTTTAATGAATTGGCGATGATGGCGAAGAACCTCAAAAGCCATTGTTGTCTTGCGGTCATTTCCATACATTCTGCTACAGCGCAACAGCCCTTCTTATGACCGCATCGGTCATAAGAAGGGTTGTTGCGCTGTAGCAGAATGTATGGAAACGACCGTAAGCCACCAATGGCTTTCGAGTTCTTCACCATCATCCTCTCAAATTCATCAAAAAAGCTATTACAGAATATAATCCTAGTTGCACAACCTCTCACTACGTATTGTTTCGTCTTTGGTTTCTCTTTCTACGCTTTGATTTTTTGTCATGAGTCAGTTTGGGTGTTTCAAGTTTCAACACTTGGCTTTTAATCCTCATCGCAGAGGCTGCAAGACAAATTCGCCAAGGTGTTCGACCGCCATCGTCATCGAGTACTGTTGTTGTGGGAGGCCGAGGAACCCCCTAACCAGCTCGTCCTCGGGCGCCCTTGGGTATGGCGACGCACGGTCCTCGACCCTCGACCCCTCGGCGACCCTCGACCCCTCGGAGATCCTCGACCATCGACTCCTTGAACCCTCAACCTCTCAACCCCTCGACACCTCGATCCTCGACCCCTCGACCCTCGAACCCTCGACCCCACGACAATCAACCCTCGACACCTCGATCCGAGGACCCCGAGACCCTCGACCCATCAACACTCGACCGGGCGAACATCGAAAAATCGGAAATCCCGAAACACTACGACACGCGACAGTTCTGTGACGTGATGTTCTGTATTGGGCTAATGGGGAGAAGGAGGGGGGGAAGGAGGAGGAGGAAGAGGAGGTAGATGAGGAGGAGGAGGAGGGAGGGGGAGGGGAGGAGGAGGAGGGAGGAGGATGGAGGAGGATAGGAGGAGGAGGAGGATGACGGAGGGAGGATTCTTCTTCCTTTTTCCTCTTCTTCTTCTTATTTTTCATATTTCTCTTTCTTCTTAACTCTACTAAACTAAATCTAAACCTAAACCTAAAAAACCAGAAAAAAAACACTAAAAAAAAAATTAAATCTAACCTAAACCTAAAACTAACTAAATCTACTAAACTAACTACACTAACAGAGAAAAAATGAAAAAAAGAGAGGGGGAGGGGGCTCACTGGAGTGGGGAGGTGGAGGGATGGGGAGGGGGGAGGGCGAAGAGGGGGACGAGGACAGGGAAAGGGGGAAAGGCGGAGGACCGGAGTGGGTGGTCGGGGAGTAGGGCGGGGGTGGGCGGGGGGAGGAGGGGGGCGGGGGGTGGTGGTGCAGAGGGCCTGGGGCGGCAACAGGAAGGGAGAGGGGCGGCGGGAGCGCTGGGCGGCGGGGTGGTGCGGGGCGCGACGAGGCGGCGGGGGCGACGGGGCGGTGGGGTGGTGCGGCGATGGGGTGTGGTGGGGCGGCGGCTATGCTGGGCGGCAGCGGTGCGGGCGCATGCGAAAAGAGGGGAGAGAGAGAGGGAGGGGTGGGCCAGGGAGAGAGAGGGAGGGGGTTACCGTTAGTTTGGATGGGGCCAACCTCTTTGCCGTCTGCTAGCGGACGGCAAAGAGGTTGGGTGGGGTCCATTTTAGAGCAACGCTGTAACGGCCCACCCCCAACCTCTTTGTCATCCGCTAGCCGACGGCAAAGAATTGGCTGACGGTAAATTGCATCTTTGCCATCAGCCAGTTCTTTACTGTCTGCTTTTTGTGAGCTGACGGGAAAGACCTTCTTTGTCGTCCGCAAGCTAATGGCAAAGAACTGACGGACGGCAAATTCTCTGATTCCAGTAGTGACACTCAAAAACAGAAAGTGAAAGTAAAAATTTAAGATAACTATGGATCCTCATCCACTTGCTAATCTTTTCAAAAGATCCAATTATGATGAACCAATTGCTAGTGATTTGAGTGCACTTGATTACCTCTATGAAGTTTTTCTTGAAAATCATGAATCTAAAAATTGTGATGAAGTGTTAAAAAAAATTATAAAGTGATTCATGATAGCTCTTTGAATGAGAAGCATAATTCAATGATGTCACCATAAATTCTATTAATGTCAATTTTGCTAATGATATGCAAAGCTACAAGCTTGGGGATGATAATTTTGTTATGTCCACTACTTATTGCAATGATCTTGAAAAATTATTTAAGTCTCATAATGAATATGATGTTGCTAATAATGTTTGTAATAATATTGAAAGTGGGTTTGGAAGAGTGCCAACTTTAGGAAAAGAGAATCCCACATATTTCGAGAGTGTTCAATCTTATGAAATTATTGATAAAAATGGGTTTGGAGAGGTCATGACTTTAGTTGATGTTAATCCCACTATTTGGAAGAATATAAAAACTTTATGTATGTGGATCATGAAGAGAAAATTTTATATGACATCTATATTGTTGAATTTGATTATGATCCTATATGTAATTATTATGAGAGAGGAAAATATGGTTGTAGAAATTTTCATGTTACTAAATTACCTCTCGTTATGTTGAGATTGTCAGTGTTTTCTTCTTCTCCCTTGCATATGCTAGATATTCCTTGTCTTGATAATTTATTTTCTTATAAAATGCCTATGCATAGGAAGTATGTTAGGCTTAAATGTGTTTGTCACATGTATTATGATGCTCTCTTTGTGCTTCAACTCTTGTCTTTCATGTGAGCATCATTGAAATCTCAAAGCCTATCTTAGTGGCTATAAAGGAAGAGCTTGTTGGGAGATAACACAATAGTTATTATTTATATGTTGTTTTTGAGTGTGCACACAATTATGCTACTGTTATGGTTGTGTTTTTGTGTTTAAATTAGTGTTTGTGCCAAGTAAAGCCTTTGGGATGATTTGGTTGATAGTTGATTTGATTTTGTGAAAAACAGAAACTTTTGCACCAAGTAGAAGAATTGTTTAAATTCATTGGAACCTGATAAATTCTGAATTTTTTACACATGATTCACATACATATTGCCCACGTTGTCCTAATCTTTCAGAATTTTTGGAGTTACAAAATGCGTTTGTCCAGATCATTACATATTGTTTTGTTTTTGACAGATTGTTTTTTCGTTGCATTGTTTGCTTGTTTTAATGAATCTATGATTGTATTGGGGGGTATAAGTCATGGTGAAGTTAGAATACAATAGGTATTATGCAATAATAAAATATGAATGGGGTTACAACAATACCTAATGCTTATGATTTGCTTGTTATACTAACGGATCTCACGAGTTTTCTGTTGAGTTTTGTGTGCTGAAGTTTTCAAGTTTTAAGTGAGATCACGATGGATGAAGGAATAAGGAGTGGCAAGACCCTAAGCTTGGGGATGCCCAAGGCACCCCAAGGTAATATTCAAGGACACCCAAGACTCTAAGCTTGGGATGCCCCGGATGGCATCCTCCCTTTCTTCTACCAACCATCGGTAAATTACTTGGAGCTATATTTTTATTCATCACATGATATGAGTTTTGCTTGGAGCGTCGTGTATTATACGAGTCTTTGCTTTGTTTGCTTTTTAGTTTGCCACAATCATCTTTGCTAGACACACCTTTTGAGAGGGACACACATTTATTTGTGATTTTTTCGAATACTTTTTGTGCTTCACTTATATCTTTTGAGCTAGGCAGTTGCTCTAGTACTTCACTTATATCTTTTAGAGCACGACGATGGTTATATTTTAAATGAATAATTATACTCTCATGCTTCACTTATATCTTTTTTAGAGTTTGATAATAGTATTGGCAATATGCATGGGTTATGAAATTGGTCCTAATGTGATAGGTATTCAAGAGGGATATAATAAAAACTTTCTTGTAGACCACTGAATATGATAAGTTTGATTCCTTGCAATAGTTTTGCGATATAGAGATGGTAATATGTGGGAGGTACTAGTGAATGATTGTGGTTTAGTAAGCATATTGGTGTTAAGGTTTGTGATTCCTAAAGCATGCACATATAGTCTCTCGTTGTGCTAAGAAGTTGGAGAACGATTTATTATTGAGTGTCTTCCTTTGCATGAAGGTCGGGGGCGCAATGGTTAACTCCTACCAACCTCCCCCCTTGGGACATGCGTAGTAGTACTTTGCTTTGAGGGCTAATAGACTTTCGCAATAAGTATGTGAGTTCTAATGTGGATTATACGCAGTCTCACCTTTCCGCCATTTGCTAGCCTCTTTAGTACCGTGCATTGCCCTTTCTCACCTCGAGATGTGGTGATAACTTTGCCGGTGCATCCAAACCCCGTGATATGATACGCTCTATAAGACATAACCCTCCTTATATATTCCTGAAAACAGCCACCATACCTACATATTATGGCATTTCCATAGCCATTCCAAGATATATTGACATGCAACTTCCACCGTTCCTTTATTATGACACACATCATCATTGTCATATTGCTTTGCATGATCATATAGCTGACATAATATTTGTGGCTCAGCCACCGTTCATTATTTTTTATACATGTTACGCTAGATCATTGCACATCCTGGTACCCCGCCAGAGGCATTTATATAGAGTCATATTTTGTTCTAGTATCGAGTTGTAATTTTGAGTTGTAAGTAAATAGAAGTGTGATGATCATCATTATTCATTATTAGAGCATTGTCCCAAGTGAGGAAAAATAAAAAAAGAGGCCAAAAAGAGCACACCAAAAAATGAGAGAAAAAGAGAGAAGGGGCAATGTTTCTATGTTTTTCCACACTTTTGCTTCGAAGTTGCACCATGTTTTTCATATAGAGAGTCTCCTATGTAGTCACTTTCATATACTAGTGAGAATTTTTCATTAGAGAACTTGGCTTGTATATTCCGATGATGGGCTTCCTCAAATGCCTGAGGTCCTCTAGAGCAAGCAAGTTGGATGCACACCCACTTAGTTTTCATTTTGAGATTTCATACACTTATAGCTCTTAGTGCATTCGTTCCATGGCAATCCCTACTCCTTGCATTGACATCAATTGATGGGCATCTCCATAGCCCGTTGATTAGCCTCGTCGATGTGAGATGTTCTCCTTTTTGTCTTCTCCATATTAATCTCTACCGCCGTATTCTATTCCACCCATAGTGCTATATCCATGGCTTGCGCTCATGTGTTGTGTGGGGGTTGAAAAAGTTGAAGCGCGTTAAAAAGTATGAACCAATTGCTTGGCTGCCACTGGGGTAGTGCATGATTTATACTTTGTGTTAAGAATATGGAGCATGACAAGGCTATATGATTTTGTAGGGATAGCGTTCTTTAGCATTTATATTTTAAAAGACATGATTGTTTGGTGGTATGCCTGAGTATTGATGTCTTTATGTCAAATCATAGACTATTGCTTTGAATCATTTGGATCTAAATATTTATACCATAAAAGAAAGATTACATGATGAACATGTTAGGTAGCATTCCACATCAAAAATTCTGTTTTTATCATTTACCTACTCGAGGACGAGCAGGAATTAAGCTTGGCGATTCTTGATACGTTTCCAACGTATCTATAATTTTTTATTGTTCCATGCTATTGTAGTATCAATCTTGGATGTTTTATATGCAATTATATATAGTTTTTGTGACTAACCTATTGACCTAGTGCAAAGTGCCAGTTGCTACGTTTTTTGCATGTTTTTGGTTTCCAGGAAATCAGTACCATACGAAGTCCAAATGCTACGAAATTTTTGATGATTTTTTTGGACAAGAGAGACCCTAGAAGTTTCGGGAGGAGACCAGAAAGCACAAGAGGAGACGACAAGGTAACAGGGCGCGCCCAGGGGGGTAGTCGTGCCCTGATGCCTTGTGGGACCCTCATGGCTCTGTTTGACCTAATTCCACCTCTATAAATTCTCTAAAATCGGGAAACCAACAGAGAGCCACCCAAAATACTTTTTCTGCCGCCACAAGTTTATGTTCTTTCACGATCGCATTTGGAGGCCTTTTCCGGTACTCTGCCAGAGGGGGAATCGATCATGGAGGGCTTCTACATCAACCTTGCTAACCTTCTGATGATGTGTGAGTAGTTTACCACAAACCTACGGGTCCATAGCTAGTAGCTAGATGGCTTATTCTCTCTCTTTGATCTTCAATACAATGTTCTCCTCTATGTTATTGGAGATCTATTCGATGTAATCTTCTTTTGCGGTGTGTTTGTTGGGATCCGATGAATTGTGGGTTTATGGTCAGATTATTCATGAATATTAATTAAGTCTTCCCTGAATTCTTTTATGCATTATTATTATAGCTTTGTATTTCTCTCTGATCTATCCGTTTGGTTTGGCCAACTAGATTGATTTATCTCGCAATGGGAGAGGTGCTTTGTAATGGGTTCAATCTTGCGGTGCTCAATCCCAGTGACAAAAGGGGACATGACACTTACTTGTATTATTGCCATTAAGGGGAAAACAATGGGGTTTATTCATATTGGTTGGATTTACTTTGTCTACATCATGTCATCTTGCTTAAGGCATTATTCCGTTTTTCATGAACTTAATACTCTAGATGCATGTTGGATAGCGGTCGATGGGTGGAGTAATAGTAGTAGTTGCAGGCAGGAGTCGGTCTACTTGTCTCGGATGTGATGCCTATATACATGATCCTTGCATTGAATATCGTCATAACTATGCGCTTTTCTATCAATTGCCCAACAGTAATTTGTTTACCAACCGTATGCTTTTTGTTCAAGAGAGAAGCCTCTAGTGAAAACTATGGCCCCCCGGGTGTACCTTTACCATATATTAAATCCAAAAATACCTTGCTGCAATTTACTTACCGTTATTTTATTTTGTGTTTTATTTATCTATCTATCACTATCAGATTTGATCCTAGCAAATAACCGCCAAGGGGATTGACAACCCCCTTGATCGCGTTGGGTGCAAGTATTTGCTCTTTTGTGTGTAGGTGTTGTTAACGAGGTTTCGCGTGGTTCTCCCACTGGATTGCTAACCTTGGTTCTTAACTGAGGGAAATACTTATCTCTACTGTACTGCATCATCCTCTCCTCTTCGAGGAAATCCCAATGCAACTCACAAGTAGCACATACCAAGGAGAAATTCCTTCAAACAGTTTCAGAAATAGAGCTCTGAGCAAAGAGATGAAAAATCGCACGAAAATGAGCAAGAACACGGGTTAGGAACTGGACATGAATTTTTCTGGAGGTGGAATAAGGCAATAGGAATGGGCACTGAGTCGGTCTAGGTGCTGCTAATGAGGTTCTGTGTGGTTCTCCTACTGGATTGATAACCTTGGTTCTTAATCGAGGGAAATACTTATCTCTACTGTACTGCTTCATCCTCTGCTCTTCGAGGAAACCCCAACGTAGCTCACAAGTAGCATGCAACCAACATCTTGTTTGAGAGTTCACTTCCTCCTTAGCTCTTGTAATCTTGCCTTGTGAGAGGGTAAACTCACTTTGTGATTTTACAACAGTAGCCGTTGAGGCAGCTACCAGTTCGTGCTTCCAACTTTGTGCATGATTGCGTGGATTGGAAACTAAGAGTGTGGTTGGGCGAATACTTGTTGCTGGTTGTTGCATTTGCAATAGTTGGCTTCGGCCTCATCAGGTTGCACTAGTTATCCTTTACCTGACAAGGTTGCCGGCTGGGATTGAGGATTTCATTCGTACCCTTCAGGTGGTGTTGATTCATTCCTCAAGCAGATCCTTCGTGAAGATCGGGCCACCCCGTATCACTCAGGAAACAAAGTCTCCCGAGTCATTTTACCACCTCTAGTCATTACCCTAACAGCATGATCATTAAGTTTATTGTTCATATCTTTAAGCAAATCTTTCTGTGATTTAGAAACTTGTTCAAGCTGAGTGTGAACCATAGAAGAATGTTTACATAATCCTTTAACATCATTAGCAATTCTAAACATCAAATCACTCAAGCGTTCAATCATAATAACATCATGTTTCAATTGGTCACTTATTTTTTTATTAAAGTTTTCTTGCTTAATGATAAAATTATCAAATTCATCTAAGCACTGGCTTGGAGATTTATTATGGGGAGTATCACCGTCATCCAACCTATAAAGAGAGTTTACCTCTACTACCTGTGTCGGGATGTTGAGTCCATGTATTTCTTCAATAGGTGGTAGATTTTTAACATCTTCAGATTTAATACCTGTCTCTTTCATAGATTTCTTGGCTTCTTGCATATCTTCTGGACTGAGGAATAAAATAGCTCTTTTCTTCGGAGTTCGCTTAGGAGGTGGTTCGGGAAGTGTCCAATCATCGACATTTCTTAATAAGTTGTTCAATAATTCCTAAGCTTGTTCCACAGTTCTTTCCCTGAAAACACAACCAACACAACTATCTAGGTAGTCCCTAGAAGCATCGGTTAGTCCATTATAATAGATATCAAGTATTTCATTTTTCTTACGAGGATGATCAGGCAAAGCATTTAATAATTGGATAAGCCTCCCCCAAGCTTGAGGGAGATGCTCTTCCCTAAGTTGCACAAAGTTATATATTTCCTGTAAGGCAGCTTGTTTCTTATGAGTAGGAAAATGTTTTTCATTGAAGCTATAAATCATATCCTAGGGACTAAGCACACAACCAGGAGCAAGATCATTAAACCAAACTTAAGCATCACCCTTTAGTGAGAAAGGAAACAATTTAAGAATATAATAATGGTGAATCTTTTCCTCTTGAGAAAATAGGGTGGCAATTTCATTCAGTTTAGTAAGATGGGCGATGACTGTTTCATATTCATAACCATGAAAAGGATCAGATTCTACCAATGTAATAAGATCAGGATCAACAGAGAATTCATTATCCTTATTAGTAACAAAAATAGGAGAGGTTGCAAACTTAGGATCATATTTCATCATTTGTTTCATAGCCTTTTCTTTTAGCCTATGCATTAAATCTTTAAGGTCCTCCCTATTTTCACAAGCAAGCAGTTCTTTAGCAATCTCATCATCAAGCGTGTATCCTTCAGGCACATCTAACACCTTAGTTCTAACAGGAGTACTAGGTGTGGCAGGTGAATCATAATTTTCATCAATTTCAGATTCTTTAGCGTTAGCAATATGAGCATCAAGTAATTCACCAAGTGGCACATATTCATTAAGCAAAGTAGAAGCATCACCATGAGTATCATCAATAGCAGAAGCAGTGCCTATTACTATGACATATCAGATTGAATAATAGGTGGTGGTGTCTCAAGTTGACTTAAAACAGGTGAATCAAGTGTAGACCAAGTTGGCAGTTCCTTACCTCCCCTCTTCTTAGAGGGCATGATCTTGCTCTTAGAGTCTCTCAGATTCTTCATAGTGAATATAGATTGCAACGGGTATTTAACTCCCAAGTGAACTTAATAAATATAGCTATGCTCCATGGCAACGGTGCCAGAAAAATGTCTTGATCAACCACAAGTTCTACAGCAAAATATTAGTAGCACAGTAATATGATAGTTTTGATAGCAGCGGAAACATTAGCAATAGTAATAGTAACAGTGACAGTAGCAATTTTGTAGTGATTGGAACAACAGTAGCAATAGTAGTAACTTAGCAAAGAATATATGAGCAAAGCATAGGCATGGAGTAGCGATGGATATTTGGATGACATTCATCATGTGATAGTCACAACCTAGAGCGATACACAATAGCTCCAATTCATCAATCATATGTAGGCATGTATTCCGTATATAGTCATACATGCTTATAATAAGAACTTGCATAATATCTTCTGTCCTACCCTCCTATGGCAGCGGGGTCCTAATGGAAACTAAGGGTAATTAAGGCGCTCCTTTTAATAGAGAACGGAACAAAGCATTCACTGGTGCAATGATCTACTATACAAACAGTTTTTAACCCCTTTCCATGATGGAGTTTTAAACTGTCGCCTTGCATGTGTGTGCGATAGGGGGTCCTTCCCACACGACCCAGAAACCGTCGGGGATAGTTCCTCCGGTCACACACGCTGGGCAAAATGAGCTCACGTGCGATCGAGCGAGCCATCGCATACAATTATACATGCCCAATCGTTTCCGTTCGTATGTACATCCAACACAGTGAATCCCAGACAAACGTTTCCATTTGTATGTACATCCCACACAGTGAATCCCAGACAAACACTTTCGTTCGTATGTACGTCCCACACAGTGAATCTTGGACAAACGTTTCTGTTCGTATGCACATCCCACATAGTGAATCCCAGACAAATGTTTCCGTTCGTATCTACATCACACACAGTTTTCTGTATAGCCTCGTCTGTGATAGGTGTAATGATCACACATGCTCTGCCTCCGTTAACCATTTGTGTTATTCAAGTATATCACACATGATTCGATGAAGAAAATTGTATGACATTGAGCTATCCATCACACACGCTTTTACTGCTAGAATTATTTGTAAAGTTCCATGGCCCATTTGGCAGGTTTATTAGTTTACTATTAATAGTTCCAGTATTATGCAAATTCACATTCCATATCGATCAGCTGTTTGCTAATTTCATATTAGGCACATCATGTCGGTGTACTAAGTATTGGGCCATTAGTACCCCGTACTTGTGCACGGGCAGTTGTAGCCATGCTCGCGACAAGGCTTGTCGGGAAACAGTTCGAGGTTGACTCAGGCTATCAAAGAAATACTTAAGTCAAAGATCTGAGGATCAGCAGATAAGAAGAGCTGGAATTCGAAAGCCAGCTTCCCCGGCAAGATCTTGCCGGGGTGGCCTGCGAAGCCCGGCAAGATTTCACGCCCGGCAAGATTCGGCGCCCGGCAAGGTTCGGCGCCCGGCAAGGTTCAGCGCCCGGCAAGATTCTGCTGCTATGCCACCGCTCTGGCACAGCAACAGCCCCGACATTCGGGTCCTTCTTTGGATGCGTGGCAACGCGCCAGTGGAGGAGAGCTTAAGCGGTGCTGATGGGATGGCCCCTTTTTCCATCCCCAAGAAAGTGAGGACACCTAAACGGACACCTCACGGTGCATTAAATGCGTTCGTCCTAATACGTCAGTGGTTAGGTATGATAACCCTGTAGCTACTTTACACCTCAATGTATATACATTTTGCCACTGTGGTGACCCCTTGGAGTGTATACAAGGAGGCCCAAGGCAATTGCTACAGGGGAGGAGGATTTTCTGACCCATTCTGCATGCGTAGTTGCTCTTTGAACAATACTGTTCATTGCAAGCGCTCCTGGAGCCTGGGTTCAAGAACATTCATAATAAAACAAAGCAGGAGTAGGGTTTTACGCTGATCAGCGGCCCGAACCTGGGTAAAATCGCCTTGCGTCGATCATTGGTTCTGCTCTTTGTGCATCCTTCTCTCCCTGTCGAATCGTAAAGGGGTCCTTTGGGATCCCATAGGTGTCGTACACCGACATCTTTGGCGCGCCAGGTAGGGGGATTGAGGGTTGTGCGAACCTGATCCAATGATCGGCGCCTTAGTTTCTTCATCATCTTCACCATAATGCCACCAAAGAAGAAGAGTGCCGCAACGGCGCAACCATCTACATCCATTTTGCCTGTGCCCTCGCGTACGGGCGATGGTGTAGATGCAGAGGGAAGAGGCCTAGAGCCTCCACAGCGTTCCGGTGATCCAAGCCAGGCGAGCGGTGTCGTTCGCAGTGGCAGCGGCAATCCACACGCCGCTGGATCCAGAGACGGAGCTATGCCGCCCACGGGCGGTGCAACAAATTCCAGAGATCGGAGGGCGCCTTCTAGGGCTCCCGCACTGGCGCAAGCGTCACGGCCTTCCCAGGTCGGGTATGATGAGCAGCGTCATGGTGCTGGTGGTTCAGGGCGTCCCCATGAAAAGGCCTCCGCGCATCGATCCCAAGGTCCGTAGGCCCAGCATGCACGTCAAACTGCTGGCGGAAGTGGTGCGCGGTTGCGTGACCGTGACGGTGCTCCTTCTAACATTGTTAGGAGTCAGAGCACCTCACGTACATCGCACCTGTCGCCGCCGCCTACGCCAACGGAAGCTTTGGCACGTGCGCAGCTGCTCCTCGATTTCCCTCCTGCTCCGGAGAAGATGGAAGATTGGTGAGCCACTATCCAGAGCCTCATTGGCTTCGCCAATAAAGATGGGCCGCAGGAGGCAGGGCCCTCGCAGCGGCGGTCCATCGATCCGGCGCGAGCCGATGTGGAGAAAACCGGAGGTGGTGCGACCACGGTGCACTCCCCTCCACGACACCAGCGGCGGTCGACAACCCGGCGGACTGATGGCCGTGATGATGACTCCATGGTGTCGTCCGATCCGCGGATGCGCTGCGACCAGCGTCAAGTTCTCCAGGAATGAAGCAAAGAAGACGCTCGAACTACCATCGAGCGGCGATGGGAAGCGCGCTATCAATCTGATAAGCGTGCAGGGCCCGCTGTCGATGAGCCTGTGCCAGGGGACGCAGGCGACTTACCTTACGAGGTAGGTACTCCAGCGTTTACCCGTGAGCTGCGGCAAGTCCAGTGGCCCAATTCCCGAACCTTCAAGCCAGAGGTCCCGGAGAAATACGACGGCAAGACTCACCCCTCGGAGTTCTTGAGCATCTACACCATTGCGGTGCAGGCTGCCGGGGGCCGAGACGACAAGATACTTGCCAACTACTTCCCGTTGGTGCTCAAACCCAACGTCAGGTCGTGGTTGATGCATCTGCCGGAGAATTCTATTTCTTCTTGGTCAGATCTGTGCCATCAGTTTCTTGGCGCCTTTGTTGGAGGCCACCAAGCTCCTGGCCAAGAGAGTGATTTGCATATTATCCCTTAGAAGGAGGGTGAATCCCTGCGCAAGTTTATCCAGAGGTTTAGCCGAGTGCAATACAATATTCCTGACGTTCACCCTGCCGCTGTTGTTAGCGCGTTTCATCAGAATGTGCGTAACCGCAAAATGCGTGAAGAGCTAGCAATGAACAAGGTCAGGAGTATTGCCGAGCTTTACGCCTTAGCCGACAAGTGCGCTCGGGCTGAAGAAGGGAGGAAACTCCCCGGCGAGGCTGTTGGTGCAGGAGGTGAATCGGAAGATGAAGACGTTGCAACCCCGTCAAGAAAAGGTCGGCGGCGGAACAAGAAGTGCAGAGGCAAGGCTGTGCTTGCTGTCGAGGAATCCGGCAACCCCGGCACCGTCAAAAAGGCCAAGGTTGACACCCCCGGCAAGGAAGTTGCTGGGTGCTCTTCCTGCCAGGCCTTGGCGGTGGCCGACAAGCCGGAAAACTCCGGCAAGTAGTACTGCAAGATCCATCGCACCAAGGGTCACGATCTCCAAAACTGCCGGCAAGTTGAGCAGCTTGTCGAGAAGCAGAGAGCTGAATATGAAAAGCGAGATAAGGAGAAGGCCATGACGTTGCTGAGGGGTCCAGCAAGAAGCGCGGTGGCCGAGGGGGGCGCCACGGCAAGGCCAAGCAACAGAGAGGGAGAGGCCCGCTCGAGGCCGTGACAAAGAAGAAGGTGATGATGATGAAGAGGATGATGAGTCTAGCGAGCAAGAGTTTCAGAAAGCTATAGAGGCCATGTGTGTTGGAAATATGCCCTAGAGGCAATAATAAAATGGTTATTATTATATTTCCTTGTTCATGATAATTGTCTGTTATTCATGCTATAATTGTGTTATCCGGAAATCGTAATACATGTGTGAATACATAGACCACAACATGTCCCTAGTAAGCCTCTAGTTGACTAGCTCGTTGATCAATAGATGGTTACGGTTTCCTGACCATGGACATTGGATGTCATTGATAACGGGATCACATCATTAGGAGAATGATGTGATGGACAAGACCCAATCCTAAGCCTAGCACTAGATCGTGTAGTTCGTTTGCTAAAGCTTTTCCAATGTCAAGTAACTTTTCCTTAGACCATGAGATTGTGCAACTCCCGGATACCGTAGGAGTACTTTGGGTGCACCAAACG
The DNA here is from genome assembly GCA_011799875.1 of Thinopyrum elongatum. NCBI lineage: Eukaryota > Viridiplantae > Streptophyta > Magnoliopsida > Poales > Poaceae > Thinopyrum > Thinopyrum elongatum. The sequence continues at coordinate 385,861,908 of CM022300.1, forward strand.
TCACAACGTAACTGGGTGGCTATAAAGGTGCACTACGGGTATCTCCGAAAGTATCTGTTGGGTTGGCACGAATCGAGACTGGGATTTGTCACTCCATGTAACGGAGAGGTACCTCTGGGCCCACTCGGTAGGACATCATCATAATGAGCTCAATGTGATCAAGGAGTTGTTCACGGGATGATGTGTTACGGAAACGAGTAAAGAGACTTGCCGGTAACGAGATTGAACAAGGTATCGAGATACCGACGATCGAATCTCGGGCAAGTATCGTACCGATAGACAAAGGGAATTGCGTACGGGATTGATTGAATCCTCGACATTGTGGTTCATCCGATGAGATCATCGAGGAGCATGTGGGAGCCAACATGGGTATCCAGATCCCGCTGTTGGTTATTGACCGGAGAGTCGTCTCGGTCATGTCTGCGTGTCTCCCGAACCCGTAGGGTCTACACACTTAAGGTTCGGTGACGCTAGGGTTATAGAGATATTAGTATGCGGTAACCCGAAGGTTGTTCGGAGTCTCGGATGAGATCCTGGACGTCACGAGGAGTTCCGGAATGGTCCGGAGGTAAAGATGTATATATGGGAAGTCCTATTTTGGCCACCGGAAAATGTTCGGGATTTTTCGGTATTGTACCGAGAAGGTTCTAGAAGGTTCCGGAGTGGGGCCCACCTGCATGGGGGGACCCACATGAACGTGGGTAGTGGGGGCAAGGCCCCACACCCCTAGTCAAGGCGCACCAAGATTCCCCCTTAGAAGGAATAAGATCATATCCCGAAGGGATAAGATCAAGATCCCTAAAAAAGGGGGATAACAATCGGTGGGGAAGGGAAAGGATGGGATTTCTTTCCTTACACCTTTGCCAACGCCCCAATGGACTTGGAGGGCAAGAAACCAGCCCCCTCCACCCCTATATATAGTGGGGAGGTGCATGGGAGAAACAGCTCAGCCCCTGGCGCCTCCCTCTCCCTCCCGTGACACCTCTTCCTCCTCCAGTAGCGCTTGGCGAAGCCCTGCTGAAATCCCGCTGCTTCCACCACCACACCGTCGTGCTGCTGGATCTCCATCAACCTCTCCTCCCCCCTTGCTGGATCAAGAAGGAGGAGACGTCTCTGCTCCGTACGTGTGTTGAACGCGGAGGTGCCGTCCGTTCGGCGCTCGGTCATCGGTGATTTGGATCACGACGAGTACGACTCCATCAACCCCGTTCTCTTGAACGCTTCCGCTCGCGATCTACAAGGGTATGTAGATACACTCCCCTCTCACTCGTTGCTAGATGACTCCATAGATTGATCTTGGTGATGCGTAGAAAATTTTAAAATTCTGCTACGTTCCCCAACAGTGGTATCAACACCAGTACTCTATGGGTGTTCGATTCATCACAATGTAACTAGATTATTGACTCTAGTGCAAGTGGGAGACTGTTGGAAATATGCCCTAGAGGCAATAATAAAATGGTTATTATTATATTTCCTTGTTCATGATAATTGTCTGTTATTCATGCTATAATTGTGTTATCCGGAAATCGTAATACATGTGTGAATACATAGACCACAACATGTCCCTAGTAAGCCTCTAGTTGACTAGCTCGTTGATCAATAGATGGTTACGGTTTCCTGACCATGGACATTGGATGTCATTGATAACGGGATCACATCATTAGGAGAATGATGTGATGGACAAGACCCAATCCTAAGCCTAGCACTAGATCGTGTAGTTCGTTTGCTAAAGCTTTTCCAATGTCAAGTAACTTTTCCTTAGACCATGAGATTGTGCAACTCCCGGATACCGTAGGAGTGCTTTGGGTGCACCAAACGTCACAACGTAACTGGGCGGCTATAAAGGTGCACTACGGGTATCTCCGAAAGTATCTGTTGGGTTGGCACGAATCGAGACTGGGATTTGTCACTCCATGTAACGGAGAGGTACCTCTGGGCCCACTCGGTAGGACATCATCATAATGAGCTCAATGTGATCAAGGAGTTGTTCACGGGATGATGTGTTACGGAAACGAGTAAAGAGACTTGCCGGTAACGAGATTGAACAAGGTATCGAGATACCGACGATCGAATCTCGGGCAAGTATCGTACCGATAGACAAAGGGAATTGCGTACGGGATTGATTGAATCCTCGACATCGTGGTTCATCCGATGAGATCACCGAGGAGCATGTGGGAGCCAACATGGGTATCCAGATCCCGCTGTTGGTTATTGACCGGAGAGTCGTCTCGGTCATGTCTGCGTGTCTCCCGAACCCGTAGGGTCTACACACTTAAGGTTCGGTGACGCTAGGGTTATAGAGATATTAGTATGCGGTAACCCGAAGGTTGTTCGGAGTCTCGGATGAGATCCTGGACGTCACGAGGAGTTCCGGAATGGTCCGGAGGTAAAGATTTATATATGGGAAGTCCTATTTTGGCCACCGGAAAATGTTCGGGATTTTTCGGTATTGTACCGAGAAGGTTCTAGAAGGTTCCGGAGTGGGGCCCACCTGCATGGGGGGACCCACATGAACGTGGGTAGTGGGGGCAAGGCCCCACACCCCTAGTCAAGGCGCACCAAGATTCCCCCTTAGAAGGAATAAGATCATATCCCGAAGGGATAAGATCAAGATCCCTAAAAAAGGGGGATAACAATTGGTGGGGAAGGGAAAGGATGGGATTTCTTTCCTTCCACCTTTGCCAACGCCCCAATGGACTTGGAGGGCAAGAAACCAGCCCCCTCCACCCCTATATATAGTGGGGAGGTGCATGGGAGAAACAGCTCAGCCCCTGGCGCCTCCCTCTCCCTCCCGTGACACCTCTTCCTCCTCCAGTAGCGCTTGGCGAAGCCCTGCTGAAATCCCGCTGCTTCCACCACCACACCGTCGTGCTGCTGGATCTCCATCAACCTCTCCTCCCCCCTTGCTGGATCAAGAAGGAGGAGACGTCTCTGCTCCGTACGTGTGTTGAACGCGGAGGTGCCGTCCGTTCGGCGCTCGGTCATCGGTGATTTGGATCACGACGAGTACGACTCCATCAACTCCGTTCTCTTGAACGCTTCCGCTCACGATCTACAAGGGTATGTAGATACACTCCCCTCTCACTCGTTGCTAGATGACTCCATAGATTGATCTTGGTGATGCGTAGAAAATTTTAAAATTCTGCTACGTTCCCCAACAGTGGCATCAGAGCTAGGTCTATGCGTAGTATCTTGCACGAGTAGAACACAAAGTAGTTGTGGGCGTCGATTTGTCAATCTTCTTGCCGTTACTAGTCTTATCTTGATTCGGCGGCACTGTGGGATGAAGCGGCCCGGACCGACCTTACACGTACGCTTACGTGAGACAGGTTCCACCGACTGACATGCACTAGTTGCATAAGGTGGCTAGCGGGTGTCTGTCTCTCCCACTTTAGTCGGATCGGATTCGATGAACAGGGTCCTTATGAAGGGTAAATAGAAATTGGCATATCACGTTGTGGTTTTGGCGTAGGTAAGAAACGTTCTTGCTAGAAACCTTTAGCAGCCACGTAAAAACTTGCAACAACAATTAGAGGACGTCTAACTTGTTTTTGCAGCAAGTGCTTTGTGATGTGATATGGCCAAAGGATGTGATGAATGATATATGTGATGTATGAGATGATCATGTTCTTGTAATAGGAATCACGACTTGCATGTCGATGAGTATGACAACCGGCAGGAGCCATAGGAGTTGTCTTAATTTATTATATGACCTGCGTGTCATTGAAATTCGCCATGTAATTACTTTACTTTATTGCTAACCGTTAGCCGTAGTAGTAGAAGTAATAGTTGGCGAGACAACTTCATGAAGACACGATGATGGAGATCATGATGATGGAGATCATGGTGTCATGCCGGTGACGATGATGATCATGGAGCCCCGAAGATGGAGATCAAAAGGAGCGAAGTGATAATGGCCATATCATGTCACTATTTTGATTGCATGTGATGTTTATCATGTTTTTGCATCTTATTTGCTTAGAACGACGGTAGCGTATATAAGATGATCCCTCACTAAAATTTCAAGAAAGTGTTCCCCCTAACTGTGCACCGTTGCGAAGGTTCGTTGTTTCGAAGCACTACGTGTTGATCGGGTGTGATAGATTCTAACGTTCGAATACAACGGGTGTAAGCCAGATTTACACAGCAATACACTTAGGTTGACTTGACGAGCCTAGCATGTACAGACATGGCCTCGGAGCACAAGAGACCGAAAGGTCGAACATGAGTCGTATAGAAGATACGATCAACATGGAGATGTTCACCGTTGATGACTAGTCCGTCTCACGTGATGATCGGACACGGCCTAGTTGATTCGGATCATGTATCACTTAGATGACGAGAGGGATGTCTATCTGAGTGGGAGTTCATTACATAATTTGATTAGATGAACTTAATTGTCATGAACTTAGTCTAAATGTTACATATCTATCTTGTAGATCAAATGGCCAACGCTAATGTTACCCTCAACTTCAACGCGTTCCTAGAGAAAAACAAGCTGAAAGACGATGGTAGCAACTATGCGGACTGGGTCCGTAACCTGAGGATTATCCTCATAGCTGCCAAGAAATCATATGTCCTTGAAGCACCGTTAGGTGACCCACCTGCTCTCCCAGCACTGCCAGACGATTTGAACGTTTGGCAGACACGCACCGATGATTACTCCTTCGTTCAGTGCGGCATGCCCTTCAGCTTAGAACCGGGGCTCCAAAAGCGTTTTGAGCATCACGGAGCATATGAGATGTTCGAAGAGCTGAAAATGGTTTTCCAAGCTCATGCCCGGATCGAGAGATATGAAGTCTCCGATAAGTTCTACAGCTGTAAGATGGAGGAAAATAGTTCTGTCAGCGAGCACATACTCAAAATGTCTGGGTTGCACAGCCGCTTGTCTCAGCTGGGAGTTAATCTCCCGGATGACGCGGTCATTGACAGAATCCTTCAGTCGCTTCCACCTAGCTACAAGAGCTTCGTGATGAACTTCAACATGCAGGGGATGGAAAAGACCATTCCTGAGGTATATGCGATGCTGAAGTCAGCGGAGGCAGAGATCAGAAAGGAACATCAAGTGTTGATGGTGAATAAAACCACTAAGTTCAAGAAGGGCAAGGGTAAGAAGAACTTCAAGAAGGACGGTAAGGGAGTTGCCGCGCCCGGTAAGCCAGCTGCCGGGAAGAAGTCGAAGAATGGACCCAAGCCTGAGACTGAGTGCTTTTATTGCAAGGGAAACGGTCACTGGAAGCGAAACTGCCCCAAGTACTTGGCGGACAAGAAGGCCGGCAATACCAAAGGTATATATGATATACATGTAATTGATGTGTACCTTACCAGCACTCGTAGTAGTTCCTGGGTATTTGATACCGGTGCGGTTGCTCATATTTGTAACTCAAAGCAGGAACTGCGGAATCATCGTAGACTGGCAAAGGACGAGGTGACGATGCGCGTCGGGAATGGTTCCAAGGTCGATGTGATCGCCGTCGGCACGCTACCTCTGCATCTACCTACGGGATTAGTTTTAAACCTCAATAATTGTTATTTAGTACCAGCTTTGAGCATGAACATTGTATCTGGATCTCGCTTAATGCGAGATGGCTACTCATTTAAATCTGAGAATAATGGTTGTTCTATTTATATGAGAGATATGTTTTATGGTCATGCCCCGCTGGTGAATGGTTTATTTTTATTGAATCTCGAACTTGATGTTACACATGTTTATAATGTGAATGCCAAGAAATGCAAGGTTGATAACGATAGTCCCACATACTTGTGGCACTGCCGCCTTGGTCATATCGGTGTTAAACGCATGAAGAAACTCCATGCAGATGGACTTTTGGAGTCTCTTGATTATGAATCATTTGACAGATGCGAACCATGCCTCTTGGGCAAGATGACCAAGACTCCGTTCTCCGGAACAATGGAGCGAGCAACCAACTTATTGGAGATCATACATACTGATGTGTGTGGTCCAATGAGTGTTGAGGCTCGCGGTGGTTATCGTTATGTTCTCACCCTCACCGATGAGTTGAGTAGATATGGGTATGTCTACTTGATGAAGCACAAGTCTGAGACCTTTGAAAAGTTCAAGGAATTTCAGAGTGAGGTTGAGAATCAACGTGACAAGAAAATAAAGTTCTTACGATCAGATCGTGGAGGAGAATATTTGAGTCATGAATTTGGCACGCACTTAAGGAAATGTGGAATTGTTTCACAACTCACGCCGCCTGGAACACCTCAGCGTAATGGTGTGTCCGAACGTCGTAATCGCACTCTATTGGATATGGTGCGATCTATGATGTCTCTTACCGATTTACCGCTATCCTTTTGGGGTTATGCTTTAGAGACTGCCGCATTCACTTTAAATAGGGCACCGTCAAAATCCGTTGAGACGACACCGTATGAATTATGGTTTGGGAAGAAACCTAAGCTGTCGTTTCTGAAAGTTTGGGGATGCGATGCTTATGTCAAGAAACTTCAACCAGAGAAGCTCGAACCCAAGTCAGAAAAATGCGTATTCATAGGATACCCTAAGGAAACTATTGGGTATACCTTCTACCTAAGATCCGAGGGCAAGATCTTTGTTGCCAGGAATGGATCCTTTCTAGAGAAAGAGTTTCTCTCGAAAGAAGTAAGTGGGAGGAAAGTGGAGCTTGATGAGATGACCCTCGAACCGGAGAGTAGCGCAGCACAGGAAAATGTTTCTGTGGAGCCTACACCGGCTAGAGAGGAAGTTATTGATAATGATCATGATCAAGCTACCACTGAACTTCGAAGGTCCATGAGGACACGTTCCGCACCAGAGTGGTATGGCAATCCTGTCCTGGAAATCATGTTGTTAGACAACAGTGAACCTTCGAACTATGAAGAAGCGATGGCGGGCCCGGATTCCGACAAATGGCTTGAAGCCATGAAATCCGAGATAGGATCCATGTATGAAAACGAAGTATGGACTTTGACTGACTTGCCCGATGATCGGCAAGCCATAGAAAATAAATGGATCTTTAAGAAGAAGACTGACGCGGATGGTAATGTGACCATCTATAAGGCTCGGCTTGTCGCTAAGGGTTATCGACAAGTTCAAGGGGTTGACTACGATGATACTTTCTCACCCGTAGCGAAGCTGAAATCCGTCAGAATCATGTTAGCAATTGCCGCATACTATGATTATGAGATATGGCAAATGGACGTCAAAACGGCATTCCTTAATGGTTTTCTTAAGGAAGAGTTGTATATGATACAACCGGAAGGTTTTGTCGACCCTGAGAATGCTGACAAGGTATGCAAGCTCCAGCGCTCAATCTATGGGCTGGTGCAAGCATCTCGGAGTTGGAACATTCGCTTTGACGAGATGATCAAAGCGTTTGGGTTCACACAGACTTATGGAGAAGCCTGTGTGTACAAGAAAGTGAGTGGGAGCTCTGTAGCATTTCTCATATTATATGTGGATGACATACTGCTGATGGGAAATGATATAGAATTCTTGGAAAGTATAAAGGCCTACTTGAATAAGTGTTTTTCAATGAAGGACCTTGGAGAAGCTGCTTATATATTAGGCATCAAGATCTATAGAGATAGATCGAGACGCCTCATAGGTCTTTCGCAAAGCACATACCTTGATAAGATATTGAAGAAGTTCAATATGGATCAGTCCAAGAAGGGGTTCTTTCCTGTATTGCAAGGTGTGAAATTGAGCTCGGCTCAATGCCCGACCACGGCAAAAGATATAGAAGAGATGAGTGTCATCCCCTATGCCTCAGCCATAGGGTCTATTATGTATGCCATGCTGTGTACCAGACCTGATGTAAACCTTGCTGTAAGTTTGGTAGGTAGGTACCAAAGTAATCCCGGCAAGGAACACTGGACAGTGGTCAAGAACATCCTGAAGTACCTGAAAAGGACTAAGGATATGTTTCTCGTATATGGAGGTGACGAAGAGCTCGTCGTAAAGGGTTACGTCGACGCTAGCTTCGACACAGATCCGGATGACTCCAAGTCACAAACCGGATACGTGTATATTTTGAATGGTGGAGCGGTAGGCTGGTGCAGTTGCAAGCAAAGCGTCGTGGCGGGTTCTACATGCGAAGCGGAGTACATAGCAGCCTCGGAGGCAGCACACGAAGCAGTATGGATGAAGGAGTTCATCACCGACCTAGGAGTCATTCCAAATGCGTCGGGTCCAATGGCTCTCTTCTGTGACAACACTGGAGCTATTGCCCTTGCCAAGGAGCCCAGGTTTCACAAAAGGACCAGGCATATCAAGCGTCGCTTCAACTCCATACGTGAACATGTTCAAGATGGAGACATAGATATTTGTAAAGTGCACACGGATTTGAATGTAGCAGATCCGTTGACTAAACCTCTTTCACGAGCAAAACATGATCAACACCAGTACTCTATGGGTGTTCGATTCATCACAATGTAACTAGATTATTGACCCTAGTGCAAGTGGGAGACTGTTGGAAATATGCCCTAGAGGCAATAATAAAATGGTTATTATTATATTTCCTTGTTCATGATAATTGTCTGTTATTCATGCTATAATTGTGTTATCCGGAAATCGTAATACATGTGTGAATACATAGACCACAACATGTCCCTAGTAAGCCTCTAGTTGACTAGCTCGTTGATCAATAGATGGTTACGGTTTCCTGACCATGGACATTGGATGTCATTGATAACGGGATCACATCATTAGGAGAATGATGTGATGGACAAGACCCAATCCTAAGCCTAGCACTAGATCGTGTAGTTCGTTTGCTAAAGCTTTTCCAATGTCAAGTAACTTTTCCTTAGACCATGAGATTGTGCAACTCCCGGATACCGTAGGAGTGCTTTGGGTGCACCAAACGTCAGAACGTAACTGGGTGGCTATAAAGGTGCACTACGGGTATCTCCGAAAGTATCTGTTGGGTTGGCACGAATCGAGACTGGGATTTGTCACTCCATGTAACGGAGAGGTACCTCTGGGCCCACTCGGTAGGACATCATCATAATGAGCTCAATGTGATCAAGGAGTTGTTCACGGGATGATGTGTTACGGAAACGAGTAAAGAGACTTGCCGGTAACGAGATTGAACAAGGTATCGAGATACCGACGATCGAATCTCGGGCAAGTATCGTACCGATAGACAAAGGGAATTGCGTACGGGATTGATTGAATCCTCGACATCGTGGTTCATCCGATGAGATCATCGAGGAGCATGTGGGAGCCAACATGGGTATCCAGATCCCGCTGTTGGTTATTGACCGGAGAGTCGTCTCGGTCATGTCTGCGTGTCTCCCGAACCCGTAGGGTCTACACACTTAAGGTTCGGGGACGCTAGGGTTATAGAGATATTAGTATGCGGTAACCCGAAGGTTGTTCGGAGTCTCGGATGAGATCCTGGACGTCACGAGGAGTTCCGGAATGGTCCGGAGGTAAAGATTTATATATGGGAAGTCCTATTTTGGCCACCGGAAAATGTTCGGGATTTTTCGGTATTGTACCGAGAAGGTTCTAGAAGGTTCCGGAGTGGGGCCCACCTGCATGGGGGGACCCACATGAACGTGGGTAGTGGGGGCAAGGCCCCACACCCCTAGTCAAGGCGCACCAAGATTCCCCCTTAGAAGGAATAAGATCATATCCCGAAGGGATAAGAACAAGATCCCTAAAAAAGGGGGATAACAATCGGTGGGGAAGGGAAAGGATGGGATTTCTTTCCTTCCACCTTTGCCAACGCCCCAATGGACTTGGAGGGCAAGAAACCAGCCCCCTCCACCCCTATATATAGTGGGGAGGTGCATGGGAGAAACAGCTCAGCCCCTGGCGCCTCCCTCTCCCTCCCGTGACACCTCTTCCTCCTCCAGTAGCGCTTGGCGAAGCCCTGCTGAAATCCCGCTGCTTCCACCACCACACCGTCGTGCTGCTGGATCTCCATCAACCTCTCCTCCCCCCTTGCTGGATCAAGAAGGAGGAGACGTCTCTGCTCCGTACGTGTGTTGAACGCGGAGGTGCCGTCCGTTCGGCGCTCGGTCATCGGTGATTTGGATCACGACGAGTACGACTCCATCAACCCCGTACTCTTGAACGCTTCCGCTCGCGATCTACAAGGGTATGTAGATACACTCCCCTCTCACTCGTTGCTAGATGACTCCATAGATTGATCTTGGTGATGCGTAGAAAATTTTAAAATTCTGCTACGTTCCCCAACAATGTGTATCGATGGGGGCGCCTCGTTGCATTCTTCCCACCGTCGACTTAAACAGTGGGTGCGAGAGGTTAATGCAACGGAGCCCTCACTAGATGCATGTAAGCCCCTGAAGTGGTCCAACACGCCTATCATTTTCGACGCCGAGGACCATCCTGATCGCACAACCGCGGTCGGGTGCTTGCCATTGTTGGTTTCACGGACAATCCGCAACCTCAAGGTGATGAAAATGCTAGTTGACGGAGGGGCCGGACTGAACCTAATTTCGCCAGATGTGCTCAAGAGGCTCCAGATTCCTGATGAAGATCTCGAGGAAACGGGCACGTTTCAAGGGGCCAATCCAAGAAGAACCCAGCCGAAGGGCAAGATTAGGCTACCGGTGACATTTGGTAGCGAGCTTAACTACAGAACAGAGAAGGTGGTGTTTGATGTCGCCAAGATCCCCATGTCATATAATGGGATCCTTGGCCGCCCAGCGCTGGCTAAGTTCATGGCGGCATCACACTATGCTTACAATGTGCTGAAGATGCCCGGGCCGTTGAGTGTCATCACTATCCCTTCTGATAAAAAGGATGCGCTCATCTGTGCCGACCAACTTTACCGGGAAGCGGTTGCAGCACCTGCCGTCAAGGCATCTGCTCCTGCCGCTGGAACTTCCGGGGAGAAGAAGAAGACCGGCAAGAATCTTGGCACAAACTCCGGCAAGCGCACCTCCTCGGAGTGTTGCACTTTTGTTGAGGACGCACCAGAGAGTTCCACCGGTAAGAACAAGAAATTCAAGGCTGCTCCACCAGAGACCAAGAAGGTGCCTGTCAGGGAGGACGGAACGGGAGGAACTTTCACCATAAGTTCCACCCTAGATGACAAATAGGAAAGCGCGCTCATTGCCTTCCTGCGGGCGAATGTCGACGTGTTTGCATGGCAACCGTCTGACATCCCCGGTATTCCCAGGGAGGTAATTGAGCACCACCTTGCTGTCTGTCCGCATGCGCGACCCATCAAGCAAAGGGTCAGGAAGCAAGCCTTGGAGCGGCAAGAATTCATTGCCGAAGAAATCAGGAAGTTGGAAGCGGCAGGATTGGTCAGAGGAGTGCTCCAAGGTTGGCCAATCCGGTTGTAGTGCGGAAGGCGAATGGGAAATGGAGGCTATGTATTGACTATATAGACATCAATAAAGCCTATCCAAAAGATCCTTTTCCCTTGCCGCGCATTGACCAGATTGTGGACTCCACCGCTGGATGTGACCTACTGTCGTTCCTTGATGCCTATTCAGGGTATCATCAGATCTTCATGGCAAAAGAACATGAAGAAAAGACCGCATTTATCAACCCATGTGGTACGTATTGTTTCATACGAATGCCTTTCGGGTTGAAAAGTGCTGGTTCTACATTTGCCAGAGCGGTCCAAATTGGTTTTGAGCCTCAACTCCATAGAAATATGGAGGCATACATGGATGACATAGTGGTCAAAACCAAGGATAAAGCAACACTCATACAAGATCTAGAAGAAACATTTGCAAATCTGCGCAAGATCAATTTAAAGCTCAATCCTGAGAAGTGCGTGTTTTGTGTTCCTTCCGGCAAGCTTCTCGGATTCTTTGTATCTCAACGGGGGATCGAAGCAATTGAGCAGATTGAAGCGCCAACACACGTCAAAGATGTGCGTCGTCTTGCCGGTTGTGTTGCTGCCCTAAGCAGGTTTATTTCCAAATCTGTTGAGCGCGCCTTGCCCTTTTTCAAAATTTTGAAGAAGGCAGGTCCAATGAAATGGACTCCGGAAGCAGAGGCTGCGCTGCAAGATTTGAAGAAATACCTTTCTTCTCCACCGACACTAGTCGCGCTTAAACCACAAGAACCGTTGTTGTTGTATCTAGCAGCGACAAATCAAGTGGTTAGTGCTGCGTTGGTGGCGCAGAGAGAAGCTGATGAGGAGGAGACACTAGTGGCAGGACCGCCAAGCGACGCGGCGGGATCTTCCCCGGCAAGGGTTGATCCCGGCAAGATAGGATCTGCGCAGTCAGAAGAACCAGTGCAAAAGAAAAAGGTGGTGCAGCGCCCAGTCTATTTTGTCAGCTCTCTTTTGCAAGGAGCTAGGTCAAGATACTCTGGTGTGCAGAAGTTGCTCTTCGGTCTCCTTATGGCCTCGAGGAAGTTGCGCCATTATTTTCAAGCACATGAAATCACCGTCGTCACTCGCTTTCCGTTGCAACGGATTTTGCGAAATCCAGAAGCAACCGGCAGGATTGTGGAGTGGGCGTTGGAATTGTCAAGCTTTGGTCTCAAGTTTGAAAGTAGTTCGACAATTCAGAGCAGGGCTTTGGCAGAGTTCATTACGGAATGGACCCCAACGCCAGACGAAGAGGTTCAAGAAACGACTCCCCCCGGCAAGGAAATTGATCAAGAATGGGTTATGTACTTTGATGGGGCTTTCTCGCTGCAAGGCGCCGGTGCTGGCGTGCTGCTTGTCGCACCCACCGGAGAGCACCTCAAGTATGTAATCCAGATGCATTTTCCCCGGGAGAGTTCAACAAACAACACTGCGGAGTACGAAGGGCTGCTTGCCGGTCTCAGGATCGTGGCAGACCTTGGTATCAAGAAGCTCGTCATCAGAGGCGATTCGCAGCTTGTTGTCAGGCAAGTTAACAAGAATTATCAGAGTCCATTGATGCAAGCTTACGTAGATGAAGTGAGGAAAATGGAAGAGCGCTTTGACGGTCTGCAAATGAAGCACATTCCTCGTGCTGAAAACAGTATTGCTGATGACCTGTCAAAGCGCGCTGCCCTCAAGTTGCCTGTGGAACCAGGAACTTTTGTGCTACATTTGACTCAACCGTCTGTGGCGTCATCAATGCGACAAGAAAAGAGAAGAAAGTTAAATTCTGGACAGTACTTTCCGGTAGAGCTCCCTGGAGCCGCCGGCAAGGAACTTGCCGGGATCAGCGACAAGCTTGCCGGGGAACAACAGGCTCCGGCGGAACCTCACGCTTTCGCTGTAGAGACAAATGTTCCCCTGGCGGAAGAGATGCCTTTAGTCCTAGCTGTCGAGCCCCAGGCTCCAGCATGGGCACAGCACATTGTCCATTTCCTTCAGACAGGAGAACTCCCCGAGGAACAGGAAGAAGCAGAAAAAGTAGCCCGTCGGTCTGTTATGTACAAGTTCGTCGATGACTTCCTGTACAGAAAGAGACCAAACGGTGTGAAATTGAAGTGCATTCCTCGGGAGGATGGACTAGAGCTGTTGGCAGAGATACATGGAGGCATATGTGGCTCTCACATAGGATCAAGAGCACTTGTCAGGAAAGCATTCCGGCAAGGTTTCTTTTGGCCCACCGCTCTCCAGGATGCAACTGCACTAGTAACCAAGTGTGAAGCGTGCCAGTTTCATTCGAAGAAATCACATCAGCCAGCTCAAGCTCTTCAGACAATACCTCTCTCCTGGCCATTTTCGGTCTGGGGGCTCGACATACTGGGCCCTTTCCCCCGTGCTACCGGAGGCTTTGAGTACTTGTACGTCGCAATCGTCAAGTTCACAAAGTGGCCGGAGGTGGAAGCAGTGAGGAAGGTAACAACACAGTCAGGCGTCAGGTTCTTTAAAGGAATTGTTTGCCATTTCGGTGTACCCAATAGGATCATCACCGACAACGGCATGTAATTCACAAGTTGCACCTTCATGCAGTACGTCCAAGACCTTGGCGGCAAAATTTGTTTTGCCTCTGTTGCTCACACGAGAAGCAACGGCCAAGCGGAGAGGGCTAATGCTGAAATGCTGCGTGGTCTCAGGACCAGAACCTTTGACAGGCTGAAGAAGTGCGGAAGACGCTGGATTGATGAGTTGCCGGCGGTTCTTTGGTCGATCAGAACGACACCAAATCGAGCCACCGGCCAGACACCCTTCGCTCTGGTCTGCGGAGCGGAAGCAGTTCTCCCCACGGAACTCATATACGGATCACCTCAAGTGCTCGCTTATGATGAGCTTGAGTAAGAGCAACTGTGGCAAGATGACGCTGTGCTCCTTGAGGAGAATCGTCTTCAGGCTGCTGTGCGAGCTGCACGCTACCAGCAAGCTTTGTGCCACTACCATTGCCGCAAAGTTCATGCCCGAAGCCTTGAGGAAGGCGACCTTGTTCTTCGACGGATTCAGTCCGCCAAGAATTCAAACAAGTTGACGCCAAAGTGGGAAGGCCCTTATCGGGTAGTACGAGTCACTAGGCCCGGCGTTGTCCGCCTGGAGACCGAAGATGGTGTTCCAGTGAGCAACTCCTGGAATATCGAGCATCTTCGCAAGTTCTACCCATAAGGCGCGGTTGCCGGGGGCCCCCGGCAACCACCTTTTTGTACAAGTCTTGCCGGCAAGGCATGTAATCCTTTGTACAAAGCCAGGCGTAGACCCTGAGCCCAGATGAATAAGTTTAAGTGTTGTGCATTTCCTTATCGATTTTCATGTTCATATATATATATATGCATGCTTATCTAAGATGTTGTATGACACTTGTTCCCGGTAAGTTCTAACGAACCGCCAAGGTTCCATATCTTTATTTTCTCTTCTTCCTTTTTCTCAAGAGATAGAAGGATTCCTCGCGTGCACGTTTGCCGGGGGGGAAGGAAGATATGGGTACCGGTCGGCGACGTCCAAATTGACGCTTTACCGGAGGAAGAATAGCGACAGAAAGCTAAGTCATACAAACTTAAAGCAAGTTTCCTCTTATTACAAAGTTATTTCCCTTAGACGATTTCGACTTTTGTATGGAAAACCTGCATGGGAAGGAACCCTTGTCGTAATCGGCTGCGCCCTTATTTTGTTTCGAGTCCGCTCAACAATTTAGGTGGCTGCACTGAGAACGCCAAGGTGCTTTGCCGGCCGCTGCACCTCCAGCAGGCTGCTGAAGTCCCGCACCCAGCGCTCGCGGCAGGTTGCGTGCCGGCAAGTTTTCAATAAGCGTAGGGTATACTCCGTACATAAAGGAATCAGACAAGGGAAATAGCATGCATATACCCGAACATACACAAGTTATACTACATCAATAAGTTGCCGCAGTTCTAACATAAGACTTGATTGTCTTTTGGCATGGAATGGTAGCGACAAGGGAAAATGAGGTAGCTAATCCCTGCGTCGGCCCTCGATCCTCTTGATTGAATCCACCTTCTCGAGGATGGGCGCGACAAGCTCCTCAAGCGCCTTGAGATCTGCATCCTTTGGCCGGTGGTCGAGCACGTTGGTGAGATCAATGCCAGGGTTATTATATATCACCTTGACGAGTACCTTGCGGAGGACGGCCCGGCAAAGTTTGCGGGATTCATTGGCCAGTTGGGTCGCTCGGTTGGACTGCAGCAGCTTCAGAGCATCAATGATGCTTTCGAAGAACATGGTCAACCTGGCGCTCGAGGATATCCTTTCTTCGGTGGAATACCTGAAGTTTTGCAGGCCATCCTGCCCCATGGTTGACAACTGTGCAGTGAGCCTCTCCGCGGCGTCAACAAGGCAATCAGTCCAGATTTTCACCCCCTTTTCATAATCAATTTGGGCGGCGGCGGCGCTCTTAAGCAAGTTCCTTTCTTCCTGAAGATCTCTGCTTAGGGCCTTCTCGCGAGCCCTGCCGTCCTTGAGGGATTTCTCCAGTGTGGTCAGCTTTAGCTTCAGATCGGCAATGGCGTCATTGGCTGAAGTGAGCTGCTTGGTCTTGTCGGACATGGCAACTTGCATCTCCGCTAGGCTGTGGAGAGTTTTCTCCCTATCCCCTTTGAGCGTCGAGAGCTCCTTGCCGTGTTCTTCGAGATCCACCTCCAGCTTCTTCACTTTGTCGCTCTGTTCGTTCTTGGCGGCCTCTGCAGCTTCGGCAGCATCGACGGCCTCCTTGAGCTTGCCGGCATGATCTACAGTTAGAGCTTCGAGCGCCTCCCTGTGCTTCTGCTCCAGCTCCTGGATCCGCTGCGCGACAAGCTTGTCGATTTCCTCATCTTTGCCGCGAAGTTTGGCGGCGAGCGCCTCCTCACGCGTGACAAGATCCTCCTCATGAGCGTCAAGCGCAATGCGACGCTCCGTCAGGAGGGCATCTTCGGCGGCAGTTCTTTGTGCAGCTTCTTCCTGCGCTTTCTCCAGGTCAGATCGTTTCAAGAGGATTTCTGTCCAGTTTCGGCTCACTTGTTCCTGGCTGGCAGTCCACTCTTGAAGGGCCTTGGCGTACCAGACTTGCATTTGCTCGACGCGCTTCTGAAAATCTGCTTCGGCTGCCTCGACAATCGCCATTCTGGAATCTGCTTTCTCTTTCCGAGCACGATGGAGTGCTTGGAGCTTGCGGGAATTTTCGCTCATGGCCTCGAGAAGCTGATCCTCTTCAGATTTGCCACTGCTGGCGCTTGGATCATCTACGATCTCGAGCCCGGCAGCGGCGATGATTTCTTCATCAAAGACTTCCCCTCTGGTCGACGTTTCAATGTTTGCCGTGCCCAGCAAGTTGATGAATAAGTTGTCGCCGACCTTGAGATATCTGCTTGATGAGGGGGCTTCGGATGTCGATGGTTGATCCTCGACGTTCGTCTCGCCGGTGACTGGGGGCTCTATGGCCGATGTAGCGCCAGGCGCTCCTGCGGCAGGAATGTCGTTAGTTTGGTCATCGGTCTCCTCGCCGGCCCTCTCGGCAGGTTCCCTGGCGGTTTCCTCGGCACCAGTTTCGCCGACCTCAACAGATGCATCTTTGGCGGCTTCGCTAGCGGCGATACTGTCTACTTCGACGGCAGCGTCCCTGGCGGTCCCCTCGATGACAACATCGACGTCCATGTGTTCTATCACAGGGAACTCTGGAGGACGAAGGAAGGAAACAAAATAAAATCAAGATTGAAGTCCAAGAAGACAGAAAGGAATAAAGATAAAGAAAAGGAAAACAAGCGCTCCAAGGCAAGCAGTTACCTGCATCAGGGTGTTGAGAGGTGGCCTCGCCCCTCCCGGCAACATTGGTTGCCGGGGAAATGTTGCTGGTATCCATGTATACCGGCTCTTCCTCAACCAGGATAGTCTCGTCAATGGTAACTCTTGACGGGGATGCGCTTGTGGGCGGTGCGGTTGACGGAGGTGGCACGACGGGGATGGTTTCCATTTCCCCCTGTTGCTGTTCTTCTCCAGCAAGCCCGAAGATATCAGCGGCAAGGATGAAAACTTCAGTGCCCGTCAGCAGAAAACAAGTGGAGAACTCACGCTGGGGGCTGTGCTGGGGGCTGCGTTGAGGGCTGAGCTCCGAGCTGACGACGACAATTTCCGGCGCGCTCGTAGAGCCAGCCGGGGGCTCGTCGCCCGTGGAAGTCCTCAACCTCTTCGTCGCCCTTTCCGCCAAAGTTTCTGCATCCCTGTGGAGACAAGATAGAGCAAGATTATGAGATTACTCCAAAAATTTGGAAGATAGAGGCTGTGGCAGGATACTTACTCTTCTTCTTCTCGCTCTGGGCTAAAGCCGGAGATGTCGAAATCGACCTCCGGTGCAGTGTCCGTGCGAGGGGGCGGAGGAGGGGTCCTGGGTCGCTTGGCTGTGGCAGGCACAGGGGGTTGGCGTGATTCCGCCACCTCAGCCTCCGGTGCGGTTGTGTGGGACGCTCCTGCCGCTTCAGTAGTTGCCGCAGGCGCGGGCCTCGCACGCCGCGCAGGTTGCTGACGAACCCCTTCTCGCAGCGCAGCCTTGCCGGCCGCCCTCTTGCCGGGAACTTCACTGCTCGAAGAAGGTTGGCTTGCCGGGATGCCAGAAGCAGCTTTTCGAAGGACGCGCTTGGTTTTCTTCGGAGCTGGGGGCTCCTCTTGTGGCTCTTCTTCGGCTACGTCCTCGTCGGATGAGCCCTCAGCGGCCACGCTGCTCTGATCCCCGGCAACCTCAGCCTCCCCTGCAAGACTTTCTTCCACCACAACCTCCGCATCACTGGTTTCCCATTCTGTGAAACCGACGCTGCCGGCCTCCGCGGCAAGATTCGCTTCCTCCACCCTGGAGGCAATATACGCCACTTCTTCATCGGTGGTGGCGCGAATGAGGCCCGTCTCTTCTCGGATGGCTTTCTCCGACAAGTTATCGAAGAACTTTTGTGCTTCCTCCTCGGTTGGCTCGGCCCAAGTCGGGTCAAGACCATGGGCGTTGAACATTGGCATGAAGGCAATGATTGATCCCAGCGCGGAGTTGTTGCACAAAGGAACAATTTTTGCCGACAACCGATATTTGTCATCACGCTAGAAAAGCTTGTGGCGAAGAGCGCCGAGCTGCATGGTCGTCAGATTGTTGTTCAATCCCGGGCGCAGCCTCATGATATCTGCCGTGTTCCGGTACTCCCAGGCTGGTCTTCCTCTGTTCTGTAGGGGGGCGATGCGGCGGCGGAGGAAATCAAAGCCGATCATCTCCATTGTGAGTCCGGCAGCTTTCAAGCGAAGGATTCTGGTGGTGGCGATTGTGAGCCTCTCGTCCTTCGCGGTGAGATTGCTCCAGTCGCTGCCGCGGACCACCTTCTACTGTCGGGGCGAACAGAACGGATGAGGATCTTCTTCCTTGATCCAGCACCACTCAGACCGCCATTCGTCCCACTTCTCGCGTTGAACTCCATCCGGGTATATCTCCTTATTCCAAGCCTGTGGAATCCAGGCGATGGAACCAGAAAGGGCCTCTCCCTTTTGAATGCGAGGAATAAAATAATGGCGGAAAAGGGCGATGTTGGGAACTACTCCGACAAAATTTTCGCAAAGATGGACATGCACATTACGGCATTCGGCGTGAAATCAAGAAGGCGGAGGCCGTATGTGTACATAATATCATTGAAGAAATCAGAGAATGGAGGATAAAGTCCGCAATAGAAGTAAGCAGTGAAGAAACGATATCTGTCAGGGGCACTCTTGGAACAAGAACCTGGAATCACGCGCGTTGCGGGATGAGCTTGTGTCCCCTTCGCCCACATACACTGGTATCGATTCTTCAAAGCCCTTGCATCGAGCGTCGGAGCGAAGACAACGAACTTCTTTCGCATCTTCACCAGCTCGCTCTCCGGGACATCGGCCTTCGTCTCCTTGCTCTTGCCTTTCGCCTTGCTAGCCTTGGGCGGCATGGCGACTTCGAGAGCGGAGGCTGAGGATCGAGCGGAAGCGGAAGCAAAGGGCGGATGGGGAGAAGTCTGGCTCTGAGCTCGGAAGGGGAAGATAATGGCGGAATCCAGATTGAGAAGGAGAAGGGGGTAAATAGGCTGCGCCTCTGAGGTTTCCCTTTTTATGGGGAAGGGGCGAGGCCACTCCATTTACTCCCCAATGACAATACACCTCTGCAGCCACGCTGCAGTTGCAGCCTTTCAGCGCACGCTTTCCACATCGCGCATTCAGCGCGCGTAGTAGGGGGCACAGTAAGCGGGATATTTACGAGCAGTTAATTTCCCGCCACATGTGCCCGTGCACTGTTTGGGCCTAGCCCAACAACGCCTCGCACTCGTGTGTGGCCTAGGCCCGGGGGCTCCTGTCGGTGTACTAAGTATTGGGCCATTAGTACCCCGCACTTGTGCACGGGCAGTTGTAGCCATGCTCGCGGCAAGGCTTGTCGGGAAACAGTTCGAGGTTGACTCAGGCTATCAAAGAAATACTTAAGTCAAAGATCTGAGGATCAGCAGATAAGAAGAGCTGGAATCTGAAAGCCAGCTTCCCCGGCAAGATCTTGCCGGGGTGGCCTGCGAAGCCCGGAAAGATTTCACGCCCGGCAAGATTCGGCACCCGGCAAGGTTCGGCGCCCAGCAAGGTTCAGCGCCCGGCAAGATTCTGCTGCTATGCCACCGCTCTGGCACAGCAACAGGCCCGACATTCTGGGTCCTTCTTTGGATGCGTGGCAATGCGCCAGTGGAGGAGAGCTTAAGCGGTGCTGATGGGATGGCCCCTTTTTCCATCCCCAAGAAAGTGAGGACACCTAAACGAACACCTCACGGTGCATTAAATGCGTTCGTCCCAATCCGTCAGTGGTTAGGTATGATAACCCTGTAGCTACTTTACACCTCAATGTATATACATTTTGCCACCGTGGTGACCCCTTGGAGCGTATAAAAGGAGGCCCAAGGCAACTGCTACAGGGGAGGAGGATTTTCTGACCCATTCTGCATGCGTAGCTGCTCTTTGAACAATACTGTTCATTGCAAGCACTCCTGGAGCCTGGGTTCAAGAACATTCATAATAAAACAAAGCAGGAGTAGGGTTTTACGCTTATCAGCGGCCCGAACCTGGGTAAAATCGCCTCGCGTCGATCGTTGGTTCTGCTCTTTGTGCATCCTTCTCTCCCTGCCGAATCGTAAAGGGGTCCTTTGGGATCCCATAGGTGTCGTACGCCGACACATCAATATATTTTAACATCACAGTATGATAGCTACGTGAAAACATCACAATACAACATATAGCTAGTTCACCTTCATAAGCACAATATTAGAACAACATATAGCTAGTTCACCTTCATAAACATCCCTAATCGACTGATGCATGATCAGCCAAGTTTGTCTTCTCCACCTCTTCTTTCAGTTTAGTAAGATCCTGTTTTGCACTGACCAGCTGGGAAAGTGCCTCCTCCTACGCCAACACCATCTTAGCAAAGTCTAATTTAAAAATCTGAGCTCATTCTCCATCTTCCTCCTTTTCCCATATCTTGAAACATTCTTCAGCGTTGACAACATTTTCTCTAAGCTATCTCTGTTCTCTTCCTCATACATGCTCCAGAGCTTTTCTAGGCACATCTTCAAAGACTGTGGCCACTCTTGATCAATCCACTCCAGGTAAGAACACTTCCGTTCATCCTATAATATTTAAAACTAAATTATTAACAATTGTAGGGAAAATGGGTTTCTAACAACATAGAAAATCACCACATACATATTTTGAAAAACTGAAGAAACACATTAATTATGACATATCTTCTCAAAAAGATCAATGTGCAAATGAATTAATTGCTACTAAGACAACAACCAAATTCAGGAACATCACAAGCTATAATTAACTACAACAACGTTACAAGTTCTTAGTCATGTACTATAAATAACAGATTGAACATTTTATGAGGAAGCTAAATATAACTGCAATAGCATAGCGATAGTGTTTGGATGACATCAAATTAATACTAACATGTGTGTACATGCACAAATTTAGTAACAGGACTAATAGCACTAAGTCCCTCCACTATGTAGGCCAAAACCGGTGTCAAAAGAACTGTTGCTACATTTGGACCGCTGCCCTACACTGCCGAACCAATGCCAGAGAAAAAATTAAGGGAACCGGACTCCGGAGCACCTAGTTGCTCCGATGCCTAGTTCCTTCGTGCCATAAAGTTTTAGTAGTTTACTGCTTGGCTGCTCGGATGTGTGGAGCAAAGTTGGCTGCACAAACTGTTGAAGCGGTGCCAAATAATTTTCTCAGGGCACCGCTGATGAGATGGCAACATTTTTAGATACTAGGTAGAAACTGTGAAACTGGCTTAATCACATCCAGAATAACATAGCACAATGACCGTGTCTGAATCACATCTAACAAATGATTTGTAACAACGAAAGTGGGGCTAACCTTCTCTGCACATGCCAGAAACTTCCTCCCACTGTCCACAGATTCAAAAGCAACTAACTTCATGCATGGAGATTGATGGTGACAATGAGCAGGCAGATCTTCAGCCACCCCGCTCCATTCATTGCAAGTGATGGTCCTAGGGAGCTACAAGAGGAAGAAATGACTCAAATCAGCCTCCGGGTTAAAATCCTTTATTCCAAATCATAACCCAAGAGAGAGGATAGAGGCGTACCCGACTGGTGAAAGAGTCAACGTCATCGTAGGAAGAACCGATAGAGAGGTCATTTAAGAAGACCATGGCGACCGTGGCGGTCGGATGCGAGACGACAAGAGCGAGGACGCGGCTATAGCTTGGGTAGGAAGGAAGGAGGAGACAGGGGAAATGTGACTTGTGGTCGGGAAGAAAAGGGGGTGGGGAGGGGGGAAGAGTTAGATATTTTGGCGGTAGGCAAAAAATTTGGAAAGGTGGAGGGAAACTTGGCGCACGGTGCCGCTGGACACCATTCACTTTGAACAAATGTGTGCATTGCAAACAATTATTTTGCTTTACGTGCATGTGATGAGTTTGATCATTCAAATTTTGGTCGAAATTTCCCTGGGTATGGTGCTCATCCACGTCATTGCGTAATTTAACATCGCTTGCTAATTTGGCTACACAAAAGAGCCTACAACACACAGACCACACTTACTGAATCGAGCAACTTTAGTAATTAAATAGAGCCAGTTGACCTAAACATTACTCTAACAAAATACCAGTATTATAAACAAAGGCTAAGTACGCATAATTTTAACAAAGCCGCCGACGCGCCACCCTATGCCTCACCTATGTAGGATGAGACATCAATGACTTGTCCTGGCGACATGATGACGTTGGTGGACTCCGCGTCCCCCAGGCTGAAGTAGACCATGTCGCCGTCCTTGTCCTCGGCGCCACCCTCAAGTTGTAGTACTCATAGTAGTGGCTGTGCCAGAGCTCGCGTTGGTACTCCATCGCCAATTTTTTGATGGATAGGCTCTTCTCTACCTCCTCCTTAGCCACGCGCAACTCCTCCTCCCGGCGCTCCTCGATCTCTGCTGCCTCCTGCATCTCTAGCTCCCGCTCAGCGATCTCATGAGGAAGCAGGTGCTCCATGGCCTTTGCCGCCTTTTCGGATGTGGGGTGCATGCTGGATTCTGAGGAGGCCTGGAATATCCTGGCGTGGGCATCCTCGATCTTGACGTGGATGGCCTCGACCCGGGCCAGGGCGACATCCGTAGCACGGACAGCTGCTCGAGCGATCTCGGTGTTTGTAGCCACCGTCGCAGCAGCTATTGCAACCGTCTCAACTGCTGCAGCTACCCTATCAGCTGCCGCAGATGCCCTCTCAGCGGATGCGGCTACACTCAATGCGGATGCGGCCGCGCTCTCGATGGAGGCGGTGGCGCTCGGGGAGGGCGTCGCGATCGTACGGGCCCTCACAAAGCTTCTCCACGGCGTCATTCTTTGCAAGAAGGGGTTGGCAATGGGGACCGGGGATTCTTGGATTTGGGGGTGACCGGCACTTGAGCAGACGAAGCCGGTGAAGCTTATGGAGGAAGACATAAATAGACCCACAAATTTTCATCGCAAACGGTTCCTATAACCAACTGTGTGTTGTAGTTGATTTTTTGTATTAGTTGTGAAAGAGGAATTTGGTGTACAGTGGCGACAGATGGTATTTTAAATGTATGAGAAAATTTTGTATCGTTAACATGCACTAATACAACTGTCATGTTAAAATTTGGAAATTTTCAAGGTTCATTTGACATTTTTAATACATTAAGTGAGTTTCTAGCCATTTAATGGCCGTAATTCAAATTTGAACTGCATGTACATGCAACAGCAAACCATCATGGGGTGGAAAATCATATTTGTGTCCTTGTGTGCAAGTTAAGTCTATGTGCAGTAAACTGGAAGGAATTTTCAAACATATTGGTGTCACGGCTTGGACACAAGCATTGAGTGCCATGGCTTTTAAATTCCAAAAAATTCAAAAATGATCAGAAATACATGGAACCTTGCTTGATGTAATGGCATGGCACCAAGATGCCGTGGTAAAAAAATTGGCCTGTTTGATGGAAGTTTGGACACACACCCCTCATAAGCTGGAGCATCTCACGGGAAGACTCGTAGTTCCGAGAGGGAACAATGCATGTTTGATGACAAACCGGCGGTAGCTTCCTCGTATGGGCTTGAAACTTTTTCTACCATTAACATGCACTAATACAACTGTCATGTTAAAATTTGCAAAATTTCAGGGGTCATTTGACTATTTAAAGACATTTAAGTGATTTTTCTAGCCATTTAATGATCGTAATTCAAATTTGAACTACATGTACATGCAGCAGCTAACCATAATGGTTTGGAAAATCATATTTGTGTCCTCGTGTGTGAGTTAATGCCCTGTGCAGTAAATTGGAAGGAAATTTCAAACATATTGGTGTCACGGCTTGGACACAAGCATCGAGTGCCATGGCTTTTAAATTCCAAAAAAACTCAAAAATGATCAGAATTACATGGAACCTTGCTTGATGTAATGGCATGGCACCAAGATGCGGTGGTAAAAAAATTGGCCTGTTTGACGAACGTTTGGACACACACCTCTCACAAGCCGGAGCATCTTACGAGAAAACTCGTGGTTCCGAGAGGGAACAATGCATGTTTGATGACGAACCGACGGTAGCTTCCTCGTATGGCCTCAACAAATTTTCTACCGTTAACATGCACTAATACAATTGTCATGTTAAAATTTGGAAAATTTCAGTGGTCATTTGACCTTGTTAAGACATTTAAGTGATTTTCTAGCCATTTGATGGCCGTAATTCAAATTTGAACTACATGTACATGCAATAGCTAACCATAATGGTTTGGAAAATCATATTGGTGTCCACGCGTGCAAGTTAAGGCCCTGTGCAGTAAATTGGAAGGAATTTTCAAACATGTTGGTGTCACGGCTTGGACATAAACATCGAGTGCCATGGCTTTTAAATTCCAAAAAATTCAAAAATGATCAGAAATACATGGAACCTTGCTTGATGTAATGGCATGGCACCAAGTTGCCGTTGTAAAAAAGTTGGCATGGTCGATGAAAGTTTGGACACACACCACTCACAAACCGGAGCATCTCACGAGAAGACTCGTGGTTCCGGGAGGGAACAATGCAGGTTTGATGAGGAACCGGTGGTAGCTTCCTCGTATGGCCTCGAAACTTTTTCTACCGTTAACATGCACTAATACAACGGGCATGTTAAAATTTGGAAATTGTTCAGGGGGCATTTGACCTTTTTAAGATATTTAAGTGATTTTCTAGCCATTTAATTATCGTAATTCAAATTGAAGCACATGTACATGCAATAGCAAACCACCATGGGTTGGAAAAATCAGTTATGTATTACATTACATTATACAATAATATCATTGTAACACAAAATAAGCATTCGTGCCTTACATTTGGAAAGGAAATGTAAATATCTGGCAAGATAACCGGGGCCCCACATGATTGGCACTCTATTTCGTGCCTCGAGGTTTGGAAGGTGAGTGGCACGGGTTATTAATCAGACGTGGTTCTGTATTGGAAATCGTCAGCGATTTTTTTCACACACGGCTTTTTCTACAGGAATCATGTGCAATTCAAGCTATAGTACTCGTAAATTCCCGCGACTCGCGTGTGTACTGCTCCCGTCGATCTAGATTCTGGCAGTCAATAAATACTACCCTGCTCATGTCGTCCCGCCTGCATTCTCATCTACATCCTCTCCTCGCTCGCCTCCTCTCTCTCTCTCTCTCACACACACACACACACACAACACAAAACTCTGCCATGGCGCCGCCGATCTGCCACGTGCCGATGAGGAGGCGCCGCCCCCCGAGGAAGTTTAGTCACAGAGCAGCGACGAGGAGGACCCCTACGCACCGCCGGACGAGGTTCCACCGGACCCCCGAACTTTGGAGTGGTTTTGGGGCCGGTACAATCTTTGTCTGTTGAAGGCGCTGCCGCCGACTGAGAAAGCCAGACAAGTGGCATTCAAGAAGGAGATGGCAGAGGAGGAAGCCAGGTACTAGGCGACCAGTGAAGCCCGTGAGGCCGCCTGGGAAAAGGAGGCGGTGGAGCTTTGGGGGCGGGCTTGTCGACGTGCAGAGGAGGTGTACGAAGACGGCCGGTAATTCGCCAGGAAGGCCAAAGGCGCTAGGCGCCTCATTGCTGCGTGGAGGTGGGCCGATAAGCTCCAGCGTGCTACCAATGTGGAGCTCCGGTGGGCTCCCAACGAAATGGCAAGATCGTCTGCGCGTGTCCGCCTGCAAGAGGTAGACCGGCACGTCAGGCGCTGCGAGGCAGAGGAGGCGGAGTATTTCCTCCGTGCTGGGAGGCCGCCGCGCACCAGGGAGTTGCTGGCGAGGATCTGCTGGAATACTGCCCCCTAAGGAGGGATTATTAGTTTTAGTATTGTTCGTTTTCTATTTTATGCATTGTACGTAGTAGTTAAGTATCATCATGTATATGTGATGATATTATATATATTCTGTGATGAACTACTAAATAATTAATATATATATTATGAATTCCATTTTTCTATCTGTTTTCATATACTAATTTCTATCTAGCTATTATCATCCACATGTACAGAATGGAAAGCATATATAGACACATTGAAACAGAACAATATATAAAAACGTAAAATAGAGTACATACATTGAAACATAGGAATATTAATATTGTTGTGAATACATAGCGACCAACATCGAAATGACACAACAAAATAAAAAATGGCCATGACCAGTAGCCTTGCCTACGATAGCTCTTGGCTCTGCCTGAACTCGTGCAGGCATTCGTCCAAGCGGTTGACATGCTCGCAGTACATCTGGAGCGCGTTCTTGAGCTCCAAGTTGGCTATTTCATCGGAGATCACCAGCTCGAGGATGTGACGGCCATGTTCCTCTACTGTGCCTAGGTGGACACCTGGGCCAAGGAGGCGCTCGAGCCTAGCGATCAGCGCGTTGGCATCGAGCGGGCTGCGGACAGGGCAAATGGCGCGACCCATGCGAATAGCACGGCTGACGTCCGATGCAAGCACAACATGTCTGGCCTCTGGTGCAAGAATGATGCAGATGGCCTCTGCCCACTCCTGGCAAGGAATGGGGCTACTGACGGGCTATGGGCCCAGCTGTGACGCCCTATCGACAGCAGGCAAGCGCCAATGGATTCGCTCTTGCTGTACGGCGTGCCGCGTCTTGATACGTCTCCATCGTATCTATAACTTTTTATTGTTTCATGCCAATATTCTACAATTTTCACATACTTTTGGCAACATTTTATATGATTTATTGGACTAACATATTGATCCATCCCAGTGCCAGTTCCTGTTTGTTGCATGTTTTTTGTTTCGCAGAATATCCATATCAAACGAAGTCCAAACGCGATAAAACTTTACGGAGAATTATTTTGGAATATATGTGATTTTTGGGAGGTGGAATCAACGCAAATGGAGGCCCATGACCTCCACAAGACACCAAGGCGCGGCCTCCCCCCTGGCGCGCGGTGGTGCCTTGTGGACACCCGTAAGTCAGTTGGGGCTCTACTTCGAGCGCAAGGAAGCTTATATCCGGAAAAAATCATGTTAAATTTTTAGTGCAATCGGAGTTACGGATCTCCAAATATTTAAGAAACGGTTTTCGGCCAGAAAACAGGAACGTGAAACAGAAGAGAACAGAGAGATAGATCCAATCTAGGAGGGGCTCTCGCCCCTCCGCCGCCATGGAGGCCATGGACCAGAGGGGAAACCCTCCTCCCATCTACGGGGAGGCCAAGGAAGAAGAAGGAGGGGGCTCTCTCCCCCTCTCTCCCGGTGGCGCTGGAGTGCCGCCGGGGCAAGGATCATGATGGAGATCTACATCAACAACCTTGCTAATGTCAACACCAACTTTCTCCCCCTCTATGCAGCGGTGTAACCTCTCTATTCCCGCTGCAATTCTCTACTTAAATATGGTGCTCAACACTATATATTATTATCCAATGATATGTGGTTATCCTATGATGTTTGAGTAGATCTGTTTTGTCCTATGGTTTGATTGATGATCATGATTGGTTTGAGTTGTATATTTTATTTTGGTGTTTTCCTATGGTGCCCTCCGTGTCGCGCAAACATGAGGGATCCCCACTTTGGGGAGTTGCAATACGTTCATGATTCGCTTATGGTGGGTGGCTAGAGTGACAGAAGCTTACACCCGAGTAAGGGGGTTGTTGCGTATGGGATAAAGAGGACATGATAATTAATGCTATGGTTGGGTTTTACCTTAATGATCTTTTGTAGTTGTAGATGCTTGCTAGAGTTCCAATCATAAGTGCATATGATCCATGTACAGAAAGTATGTTAGCTCATGCCTCTCCCTCATATAAAATTGCAATAATGATTACCAGTTTAGTTATCGATCACCTAGGCACAAATAACTTTCCTGTGTGACAAAAACCTTTCTACTAAACTACTAAATTTATTATCTTGCAATTTATTCATAGTTTTATTCTCGCAAAGTACTTCTAGTTTTATTCTTATTCTAGGTAAAGCAAACGTTAAGTGTGCGTAGAGTTGTATCGGTGGTCGATAGAACTTGAGGGAATATTTATTCTACCTTTAGCTCCTTGTTGGGTTCGACACTCTTATTTATCAAAAAAGGCTACAAATGATCCCCTATACTTGTGGGTTATCAAGACCTTTTTCTGGCGCCGTTGCCGGGGAGCAACAGCATGGGGTGAATATTCTCGTGTGTGCTTGTTTGTTTTATCACTAAGTAGTTTTTATTTTCTATTCTAAGTTATTTTATATCTTTATTTATGGATATGGAACATGAAATACCAAAAAATTTAGTTGTACTTGCTACTCATGGAGATAGGGAACCTCCTAAAACCCTCGATGCTCGTTATGTGAAAAATATTAAACACTACTTTAATCATCCTGAGAAAACCCCATTCAACTTGATAATGGGAGACACGTTGGATCAACATGAATACTTTAGGGATTATCGCTTGACTCAAAAAGGGAAACTGTTATGGGATCAAATTGAAATGTTGCAATGGTATGCTTGGAATTTATGCTTGAGATATGATTATACTTGTTGCTCTAGGATGAAGGTTCGACACCTTCCCTTTTCATGTGAATTTAATGATAATGAAACCTTGGCTTCTTATGCTAATGGTAGATATGATTACTATGATGTGGAACGAATAGAAGAATTTGTTGCTTTTAAGGGTGCTTATGAAATTGAATCTTTGTTTGAAAATTTGCTATACTTAAATATTGCTATGAGAACTATAAATACAATTACGATATTGATGTATTTATTGAGAAAGTCTTTGCTGTCCAAGAAGAAACTAATATTTTGCAGGAATCTATGGAAGAAGAAATTGATGACACTGTGAGCTCATTAGATGAAAAAGATGATGAGGAGAGCGAAGAATAAAAGGAGGAAGAGCGGATTAGATACCCGTGCCCACCTTCTAATGAGAGTAACTCTTCAACTCATACATTGTTTAATGTCCCTTCATTCTTACCAAAGGATGAATGCTATGATAATTGCTATGATCCCTTGGATTCATTTGAAATATCCCTTTTTGATGAAACTGATGATTGCTATGCTTGTGGCCATGATGCCAACATGAATTATTCTTATGGAGATGAACTTGCTATAGTTACTTATGTTAAGAATGAAATTGTTGCTATTGCACCCACACATGATAGTCCTATTATCTTTTTGAATTCTCCCAACTACACTATATCGGAGAAGTTTGCTCTTATTAAGGATATATATTGATGGGTTGCGTTCTACCATTACACATGATGATTTTGATGAATATAATATGCATGTGCTTGATACTCCTACATGCAATTATTATGAGAGAGGAACTACATCTGCACCTCTCTATGTTTCCAACACGATAAAATTGCAAGAAACTGCTTATGCTATGTATTGGCCTTTACTTGGTATGCATGAATTGTTCTTTTATGACATGCTGATGCATAGGAAGGGAGTTAGACTTTGTCATTGCATGATATATGTTGCTTTGTGCTCACTACTAAATGCTAAATCATTGTTAATTAAAATTGGCTTTGATATACCTTGGGATCCGGGTGGATCAATTATTGAGCACTTTATGCCTAGCTTAATGGCTTTAAAGAAAGCACTGCCAGGGAGACAACCCGAAAGGTTTAGAGAGTCATTTACTACTGTTTTGTGCTTTTAAAAAGTTAAAAACAAAAAAATATAGAGGGGAACCTAAAACTTTTCAAAAAGAAAAGTGAAAGTGAGAAAGACGAACAACGTTGAAGTGGGGGACGTCCTTGAACTTTGTTCATGCCCATGGAAACTTTGTGAATCTTGATTACAGAAACTTTTCAACAAAAATAATTATCCCCTTGTACAAATCCATTGTATTATAAAAATAATGAGCTAAGATTTGCCTTTAGGATGATTAGGTTCCTTGTTGGTATGTGCGGTGCAAAAACAGAAACTTTGGCTGTAGTGCGTGAATTTACATTTTTACTGGAACATAAAAAGTTTCTAAAAATTTTACACAGTGCTGCTATGCAAAATGTTTATTTTGTCCTAATTTTTCAGAATTTTTGGAGCTACAGAAGTATAGTCAAAGTTCAGATTGCTACAGATTGTCCTGTTTTTTGACAGATTCTGTTTTTGATGCATTGTTTTGCTTGTTTCGATGGAACTATGGATCTTAGCGAGTGTATAAGCCATGGAGAAGTTAGGATATAGTAGGGATAATGCAAAAATAAAATATGAATTGGTTTGCAAAAGTACTTAAAGTAGTGATTTGCTTTATTATACTAATGGATCTCACAAAGGTTTTTGTTAAGTTTTGTGTGGGTGAAGTGTTCAAAGATCGAGGAGGTATCGATATGAGGAGAAGGAGGAGAGGCAAGAGTTCAAGCTTGGGGATGCCCAAGGCACCCCAAGTAAATATCCAAGGAGACTCAAGCGTCTAAGCTTGGGGATGCCCCGGAAGGCATCCCATCTTTCTTCAACAAGTATCGGTATGTTTTGGTTTTCGTTTCGTTCACGTGATATGAGTAAATCTTGGAGCATCTTTTGTGTTTATTTTTCGCTTTTCTTTTATGCACCATGCTATTATGAGATAGTCCTTGGTTGATTTATAGAATTCTCATTGCACTTCACTTATATCTTTTGAGTATGGCTTTATAGAATGCTTCATGTGCTTCACTTATATCATTTGAAGTTTGGATTGCATGTCTCTCTACACATAGAAAACTGTTGTTTGTAGAATGTGTTGGTGCAATTCTAGGCCCCTTATGTTTTGGAGTTTGTTTACATAAAAAGTTTGGGACTTATGTGTTTGCTAGTGCACACAGAGTAATAGGTCCCTGGAGTAATCGAGGAGTTTGATGAAAACGACGAAGATAACCTCCCTGCGAGGCAGAGAAGGTTATCACTGAAGATAAAGCTAACGACAGTGACCCCTAAAAATTGCTGAAGTTTAAGCAATTGGTTCGGTGATTGTTTGAAGCAAATGACTGCGTTCGAGGAAGAATGAAGACGAAGTGAAGACTTAGCATTTATTTCGTTGTTCTTCTTCTTTCATTGAGTCATAGGACCACCGTACTATTAAGAGGGGTATCGCGTTCCGAAGCTTTGATTCTCTGATGCTAAACCCAAACCTATGAAAGTTGTGAGAGAAATCTCTTTGTGCTCCGAGCAAATGCTTGCCAGCAAGAGACTGTGATCTTCTTCGTTGCGAGAGATTTGCTTCGGACCGAGGAGTTAGCATTACTTGTTCCTCAAGTAATGTTACCGTTGCTCCAAAATCGGACCGTTGAGAACGTGTCGGTTGGCCATTGGCTGGGCCTCATGTCCAAAATGGTCATTTCCGATCTAGGAAGGCTACGGCTATAAATAGCCACTCCGCGCCGGCTTTGTCTGGTGGCTGCTCCGTTTGATTTCTGAGAAGATTGTTGAGCAACCCCCTCTCTGAGCGATTTGAGTTTAAAATCCACCGAGAGAAAAACCCTAGAGCCGAAGAATTAGATAGTGGTTCAGCATCACTGGAATCTAAGTTTAGTACGCTCCTCCTATTACTCTTGAGAGCTGCAAACTCTCTAGATGGTTAGGTGTCAAGTTCTTCAGAGACCAAGAGTAATTGTGGTTCTCGAAGAAGAAGTCTGTAAAGGTTTGGAGATCACCTTCAAGTATCTACCACGAGTGATCGGCATCGGTTGATGAATCGATTGTCGAGGAGAATAGGGTGAAGAGAGTTTATCTTCCGTGTTAAGTCACAGCCCCTCCAACCAGACGTAGTCCTTGTGTAGAAGGACGAACTGGTCGAACAAATTCCTTGTTGCCATCGAGCACCACCGGTTAACTCTGTTACTCAAGTTTACCTTCAATGCATTTTATTCATGTATTTTACTTTGATGCATGCTTTAGTTTCCCTTCAGTCATATGTTGTAGTTCTTCTTAGTCTGTTTGTTGTTTATTCCGCTGCTGGGTTCTGAGAGATTTAAGTTTTCCGAAGAAAATTTAAAACTCCCATTCACCCCCCCCCTCTGGTAGACATACTTCGTTCCTACAATTGGTATCAAAGCGAGGTACTCCTTGACTCTACTCATGTTAGTCTAACGACTTTGGAGTTTAAGTATGTCTTCAGTGAACTACAAGTCGCATCTCAAGATTCCCATATTCGATGGGACGGACTATCCCTTCTGGAAGGAGAAGATGAAGATCCGTCAGCGAGCTATAGATGATGATATGTGGAACGTGCTGCATATCGGGTTCACAGTAGTTATTCCTCAAGCTCCTACCAATGAAGAAAAGAAGCTCATTCAACTAGATGCTCAAGCCAAAGATGAAATTGGTGGCCATCTCTCTCGTGCTCAATTCCTTCGGTATCGCCAGTGTCAGACTGCTAAGGAGCTGTGGGATGTCCTCGAAAAGATCAATGAAGGAGTTTCATCTCAGAAAGAGGCCCGGATTGATACTCTTCAAGCGAAGTTCAATCGCTTCAAGCGAATTGGAAATGAAAGCTGTCATCAAACCTTCGATCGCCTCAGTGACATAGCTAATGAACTCCAAGGACTCGGTGCCCAAGATATCACTGACCATGAGGTTGTGAAGAAACTCCTATGATCTCTGGACACTTCATTTGACACGCTTCTTCTAATGATTCGAGAGCGTCCTGATTTCAAAAGCCTCAACTCTGTTGATGTGATGGAAAGACTGAACACACATGAGGAACAGGAAGAAGAGAAAAGATATCTGTATGGCTCAACTCAATGCAAAAATCATGCTCTCAAGGTTGTGGCTGATTCCTCCTCAGAAGGAAATGCAGAAGAAGGTTCAGATGATCCAGAACATCTTAGCAAAGATCTCGCACAGATCACGAAAAGATTCCAACATTTCCACAAGAAGAGCCAGTTCCAGAAAAAAAGTTCAAGCAACTCTGGGGGTTCAAAATCTTCAAAACCTGCTGGAGAATATACCTACTTCAAGTGCAAAAAGCCTGGACACTTCATTTCTGACTGCCCTCTCTGGGAAGCTGAAATCCGTGCAAGTGGGAGATATGATTCGAGCAACCATCGAAGCAAAGGCAAGAGCAAGAACTACGACTCAGATGATGAGAAGAAAAAAAAGAAGTTCTTCAAGAAGAAGGACAACTCTACCTCAAAATCTTCGTCAAGATCTTCCTCAAAGAATCCTTCCAAGTCCTCCAACCGCAAGAACACTTTTCGCAAGGCAAAGGCTTACATCGGCAAGGAAATGGATTCTGAAGAAGAAGAATCGTCAGGTTCTGAAGAAGAAGAAGAAGAATCCGATGAAGATTCCGACTCCGGCATGGCTGGCATAGCATGTGCCTCCTCTACTACGACAAACTTCTTTGGGAATCCTTCAAGTGATGACGAATCTCCTGCATACTGTTTCATGGCCAAGGCTTCAAAAGAAAAGGTATCTTCGAAGCATCACAAGGTTCACTCCAGTGATCAATATTCTTCTGATGAGGATGACCATGCTAAGTTGATCAAAATTGCTAATATTCAACAAAATTCTCTTGAGAAAATTGAGAAAACCCTCAGGAAATCCGAAGGGTTGTTGGTTGAGGAGATGGAGAAAAACCAGTCGCTGACCGAAGAGTATTCCTCTCTCAAGTCACGAATGGATGAACTCTCAACTCGTCATGATTTTTCTCAGGAGACCATGAAAGATTGACCTACGATTACCTGAAAAGGAAACAGGAACTCGAGGCGCTGAGAGAGGCTCATGAGGATTTGATGAGAGAAAATTCTCTTCTCACCCAACAACTTAAGGAGAAACCTAAAGTGTTTGAGCCACCATGTTTGAAATGTCTTGAAAGAAACAATGCTGAATCTAATGCTGAATCATCTGTGAGTGCTAACCCCTCAATTGAGGAAAATAGTTCTGTTTCTGATGAGAATGCTAGGTTGAAGGATCTTCTTCAGACGGGAATGTTCAAATCTCTCAAAGGGCACCAAACCCTTTGCGATGTTCTGAAGAAATCCATTCTTCACAAAAATCTCAGAAAGGAAGGTATCGGTTTCGAAAGGAAACTGAATGAAGATGGTACTTACTGGGAACCACATCAATATCCCCAGACTGTGTGGGTCCCTGCAAAGAGCAAAATGCTCGACCCTGCATTACTTTCTGGATATGACTCTCCCATTCCTGAATATCCTGATAATGATTCCATGGACAACTACAAGTTGTTCAAAGATCAACATGGTGAAACAATTGCTCTCTATGTTGGACCGAACAACAGAAATGGCCCCCCAAAGAGAGCTATTTGGGTGCCAAAGAAAACTGTTGATGCTTTGCCAGTTTCTGCTCAACTAACCATGCAGGCAGAAAGGATTCGACAGAATGAATATATGCATACAGGATACAATCACTATGCTCATTCATCTGGAAGGAATTTTAATGCTTATTCCTTCAATTACTCTCGCTCCTCATCGAGCAACAACTATGCTTATCAAAAGAAATCATTTCCTGGTCGTTCATTTGTTTTGAAGCCACATGCAAAGATGTGGGTGGTTAAGAAAGCCTAATTCTTCTACAGGTCATATGACAAGTCGTTGTTTGTCGACCCCAACTTAACTGCTTCTCCTCTGAAGTATATCACTTTTGGCGACAACAACAAAGGGAAGGTAATTGGCTTAGGTAAAATTGCTATTTCCAAGGACAAATCCATTGATGATGTGCTACTTGTTCAATCCCTTGGATTCAATCTTATGTCAGTTGGCAAGTTATGTGATTTAGGCATGCTAGTATTATTCTCTATATCCAAATGCATTGTCTTCATGGCCTCTGACCATTCCTTCGTCTTTGAGGGAATTAGAAAGGGTGATCTTTATATTGTGGATTTCTCTAAGGGTCCCTTAGTCCAAACTTGTTTGCTTGCAAAAGCAACCGAAGGATGGCTGTGGCACCGTAGACTTGGTCATGCAGGTATGAGAAACTTGCAGAATCTGGTGAAGAAAAATCACCTCCGTGGCATTCCTGATGTAAAATTCGACAAGAATCGTCTCTGTGCTGCTTGTGAAGCTGGTAAATTGGCTAAGAAGCATCATTCATCAAAGACAATCATGACCACAACAAGACCACTGGAAATTCTTCATATGGATTTATTCGATCCTCAAAATTATGCAAGCTTCGGTGGCAGTCACTATGGTCTGGTTATTGTTGATGATTTCTCTCGATACACTTGGGTATTCTTCCTTGAAGACAAGACTTGTACTCAAGATATCTTCAAAAGTTTCGCTAAGAAGGCCCAAAATGAATATGATGTGCGAATTAAGCATGTCAGAAGTGACAATGGAACTGAGTTAAAAAATACTCACATTGCTGAATTTCTCGATGATCATGGTATCACTCATGAGTTCTCTGCTGCTTACACTCCTCAACAAAATGGAGTTGTTGAACAGAAGCACAGAACTCTCATTGAAATGGCAAGAACAATGCTCAGTGAGTATAAAACTCCCATTCGCTTTTGGGCTGATGCAATTAATATTGCATGTCAGGTTATCAATCATGTTTATCTTCACAAGTTCCTTAAGAAAACTTCATATGAGCTTATCACTGGCAAGAAACCAAATGTTTCTTATCTTCGTGTTTTAGGTGCACCTTGTTATATTATTGTTATGAATCATTCTTCAAAGTTTGCACCTAAGGCACATGAAGGATTTCTTCTTGGTTATGGCTCAAACTCGCATACTTATCGAGTCTATAACTCTCACGACATGAAAGTTATGGAAACGGTAAATGTGCGGTTTGATGAATCTAACGGCTCTCAAAAGGAGCACCTGCCTAATTTGATAGATGAACCGCTGATATCGGATGCTATTCGGCAAATGGCCATTGGGAGTGTCAAGCCTATTGAAGGAAATGCACCTGAGTCATCTGATGATGATGCTCCCATGACTCGAAGCACAACTTGTCAAGCCTCTGCCAAAGCAAATGCTCCTCCAAATGGAAATGGCAATTAGATCACAAATGCCGATCAAAATGGCAATCATGAAGGGAATGATGATACAAATGCAGATACTGATGATAATGACCATAACAAAGAAAATGTCCATCCTCGAGTGGCAAATTGAGTTGATCGCTCACTAATTCTCGATGAACTTGAGAATCCAGGTTATCGACCCACAACTCGTTCACGTACTCGTTTGGCTAACTACTGTGGTAGTTTCTCCTTTGTTTCATTGGCAGAACCTACCAAATATGAAGAAGCCATGAATGATCCGGATTGGATGAATGCCATGCAAGAGGAGTTGGTGCAATTCGAATTAAATGATGTATGGGAACTGGTTGACAAACCGAATCCCAAGAAGCTCAATATCATTGGCACAAAATGGCTCTTCCGCAACAAGCAAGATGAAAACGGTATTGTGGTAAGAAACAAAGCATGACTTGTTGCTCAAGGGTACACACAGGTAGAAGGCATTGACTTTGGTGAAACATATGCTCCTATTGCACGCCTTGAGGCTATTCGCATTCTACTTTCTTATGCAATTTACAATGATATCCTGCTGTATCAAATGGATGTGAAAAGTGCTTTCCTCAATGGTGAAATTAATGAGGAAGTTTATGTTAGACAACCACCTGGCTTTGAACACCCTGAGTTTCCTAACAAAGTTTTCAGGTTGAAGAAAGCTTTATATGGGCTGAAGCAAGCCCCTAGAGCTTGGTATGACACCCTGAAGAAGTTTTTGCTCGACAAAGGGTTCAAGCCAGGATCCCCTGATCCCACACTTTTTACTCATGCAGTTGACAATGATTTATTCGTTTGTCAAATCTATGTGGATGATATTATCTTCGACTGTACTAACAATGCTTGCAGCTTAGAATTCGGGAAAATGATGTCCGATAAATATCAAATGTCCATGATGGGTGAACTCAAATTCTTTCTCGGACTGCAAATACGTCAACAAGCGAATGACATCTTCATTTCTTAGGAAAAATATCTGAAGGAGTGTCTGAAGAAGTTCAAAATGCAAGATTCCAAAATGAAGGGCTATAAAACTCCAATGCCAACGAATGGTAAGCTAGATGCAGATGTGTATGGTAAGGATTATGACCAGAAGGCATATCGTTCGATGATTGGATCTCTTCTTTGTTGGGGAACGTAGCATGCAATTTCAAAATTTTCCTATGCTCACGCAAGATCTATCTAGGAGATGCATAGCAACGAGAGGGGGAGAGTGTGTCCACGTACCCTTGTAGACCGAAAGCGGAAGCGTTAGCTTAACGCGGTTGATGTAGTCGAACGTCTTCGCGATCCAACCGATCAAGCACCGAACGTACGGTACCTCCGAGTTCAGCACATGTTCAGCTCGATGACGTCCCTCGAACTCTTGATCCAGCAAAGTGTCAAGGGAGAGTTTCGTCAGCACGATGGCGTGGTGACGGTGATGGTGATGTGATCCGCGCAGGGCTTCGCCTAAGCACTACGACAATATGACAGGAGGAGTAAACTGTGGAGGGGGGCACCGCACACGACTAAGAGAATATCTGTTGTGTTCTAGGGTGCCCCCTGCCCCCGTATATAAAGGAGGGGAGGCGGAGGCCGGCCACCAAAGGGGGCGCGCCATGGGGGGGAGTCCTACTAGGACTCCACTCCTAGTAGGATTCGCCCCCCCCCCCCCACTTTTCCTTTCTCCGGAGGTGGAAAGAGGGAAGGAGAGGGAGAGGGAGAAGGAAAGGGGGGCGCCACCCCCTTCCCTAGTCCAATTCGGCCTCCTCCTTTGTGGGGGGCGCACCAGGCCCTTGTGGGCTGGTTAGCCTCCCTCCTATGGCCCATATGGCCCATATCTTCCACCGGGGGGTTCCGGTAACCCCTCCGGTACTCCGGTATGTACCCGATACACTCCGGAACCCTTCCGGTGTCCGAATACTACCTTCCAATATATCAATCTTTACCTCTCGACCATTTCGAGACTCCTTGTCATGTCCGTGATCTCATCCGGGACTCCGAACAATCTTCGGTCACCAAAACACATAACTCATAATACAAATCGTCATCGAATGTTAAGCGTGCGGACCCTACGGGTTCGAGAACTATGTAGACATGACCAAGACATATCTCCAATCAATAACCAATAGCGGAACTTGGATGCTCATATTGGCTCCTACATATTCTACGAAGATCTTTATCGGTCAAACCGCACAACAACATACGTCATTCCCTTTGTCATCGGTATGTTACTTGCCCGAGATTCGATCGTCGGTATCATTATACCTAGTTCAATCTCGTTACCGGCAAGTCTCTTTACTCGTTCCGTAATGCATCATCCCATAACTAACTCATTAGTCACATTGCTTGCAAGGCTTATAGTGATGTGCATTGCCGAGAGGGCCCAGAGATACCTCTCCGATACTCGGAGTGACAAATCCTAATCTCGATCTATGCCAACCCAACAAACACCTTCGGAGACAACTATAGAGTATCTTTATAATCACCCAGTTACGTTGTGATATTTGATAGCACATAAGGTGTTCCTCCGGTATTCGGGAGTTGCACAATCTCATAGTCAGAGGAATATGTATAAGTCATGAAGAAAGCAATAGCAATAAAACTTAACGATCATTATGCTAAGCTAACGGATGGGTCTTGTCCATCACATCATTCTCCTAATGATGTGATCCCGTTCATCAAATGACAACACATGTCTATGATTAGGAAACTTAACCATCTTTGATTAACGAGCTAGTCTAGTAGAGGCATACTAGGGACATTGTGTTTTGTCTATGTATTCACACATGTATCAAGTTTCCGGTTAATACAATTCTAGCATGAATAATAAACATTTATCATGATATAAGGAAATATAAATAACAACTTTATTATTGCCTCTAGGTCATATTTCCTTCATTCTTTAGCTATGTGCATCTAGACCTGACATTATGTTGAGTGTTTGCATGTGTGCCCGCTATCAAGCTGCACCGAAAGAATCGCATCACCAAGCGGTCAAGCGCATTCTGAGATATTTGGCTCACACCCCCCACCTTAGGTCTATGGTATCTTAAGGCAGCACAGTTTGATCTTGTTGGTTATTCTGACTCAGATTGGGCTGGTGACTTGGTTGATAGGAAATCTACTTCGGGGACATGTCATTTCCTCGGTAGATCCTTGGTCTGTTGGTCTTCAAGGAAGAAGAATTGTGTATCTCTATCTACGGCTGAAGCCGAATATATTGCTGCTGGCTCTTGTTGCACTCAGTTATTGGGGATGAAGCAGACACTGAAAGGTTATGGCATCAAGGTCAAGCATATACCTCTTTATTGTGATAATGAGAGTGCTATCAATATTGCACACAATCCTGTGCAGCATTCTCGCACGAAGCACATTGCCATCAGACATCACTTTATTTGCGATCATGTGGCTCGAGAGGATATTGTTGTCAATCACGTCAAGACCGAAGACAATCTAGCTGATATCTTCACCAAGCCTCTCGACGAGAAAAGATTCTGTGCGTTACGGTGTGAGCTAAATATCCTAGACTTCGCAAATGTGCAGTAAGCTGGACTCAGCACCCGTGCTAACACTTCCACATCTTTGAAAGGAATGGCTGCATAACACTCGAAGAGTCTGAAACTTTCGGCAAAGTGAAAGTTTCTTTCTAAGAGTGAAAACATTAACGAAGAACTAGACTAACCGGGTGCCACGATAATTGTGCGACACTCGGGGTCATACAGTTCTTATACGGTGGGTTACGCCACCACATTTTTTTCTTCGTTGTATTTCTCTTCGATTCGATGGATTTGACTTCTGTCCGACTGCATTTCTCTCCTAGCCATTTGCTCGTGTGTTTGTGTTTTTGCCTGAGTGAAATGCAAAGGACCCTGTTTTCCCTCTGATCTATCTCTTCCAGTCTATGCTATTCCGTTGCAAATGCTCAATTTTATCTGGAACGAAAACTTATCTGGTGTCCTTGACCACAATTTTGTTTCGGACCGAACCTTAATCTATTTTGGTGAAAGCCGTCCAAAGTTTGGGCTTTCCCGCCCAAGTCAGGACTGCGTTCTGTGACGGTTGCCACGTGCTGCTCATCAACTACCAGTCCATCCTATCCATTGAATTGCAATCATCCCCATATAGAAACTGTTCGATCTTAACCTTGGTGTGCGGTTATATATAAACCGCATCACCCCCTTCGTCCTCCTTCCTTCTTTCCCCTCTCTCCCTCTCTCCACCGAAACCCTCGCCGCACTGCTCCTCCTTGAGCTCGACGCCGACGACCCCTTCGCCGCTTAGCTGCCGGAAAGAGGTCACCGGAGTCATTCCACGCCGCCGCGGGATATCTTCTCCCTCGCGCCACGTAGCTGCTGCACGTCACCAAGCTAGGGTACGTGTAGTTCGTGCTCGAACTTCTTTCCTTCTGATTCAAGTTTGTCCGCGGTTAATTTTCACCAATGTTAGCGCTTATCTTAGATCTAGGTTTTTACTTCTCTAGTGCAGATGTGGTCTATAGTTTTTCCTCGCATCCGAATCTATCAGATCTAGGGTTTGTGATTATGCTTCGCTCGAATGAAATGCCTAGCTCGCTGTCTAGTATTTTCATTCGGACATACTAGCTCGATCTATATGTTTTATTCTATTGAAACAGTTCACAAATTCTATGTCTGATTCTTCCTCAAAATGTTTTGTTCGAGAAAATCTTTCGCTATGAGCATTTGTGACTCTGTCCCCTTTTTCCCTCGCTTCTACTCTCTTTCACAGGTCAATGCAGTCAGTTGCAGATTCTGCCAAGATTCACAGTATGGCTAACGATGAAGAAGCTTTCATGGGAACTACTGATGAGTCCAAAGCACCAAAGGGCCCAACGGTAGGCCCATCAACGAGCAAAAGAAAATGTGCCAGACAAAATACAAATGAGCAAGAAGCAGATGCCCCAAAGAAAAGGAGAGGTGGCAGACAACCAATCAAAAACACAGCTGAACTTGTTTCTCACGATGAATATAACACCGTTCTAGGAGAAGATTCCAATCAGAGAAAAGGTCGTGTGCAGAAGTTTCGGCGCCATTGGGTAAAGAAATGGTTCAACTACAAGATGGTTCACCCTCGGTACGCCAAGAATGTTGCCTTCCATCCCCAATGGGGTGATTGTCGCGAGATTGAACTCATTCGAGTTGGTGGACCACAACAAAGACCTCCACCACCTCCTGATGCTCATGAATCTTCCATCAAGACTCCAGATTCCTACCCCGAAGAAAAGGCCAAGCGCCTCAAGAATCCTGAGAAGCATGCCAAGAAGGCCGCCAAAGATCAAGCAAAGGAAGAAGAAAATCGTCGTCTCATCAAGTCAGATGTCGAAAAGAGAAAAGCTAAAGGAAAAGACGAGTGCAGAACAAAGAATAAGCATGATCCAAAATCTACTGCTCTGAAGAAAAAGAGCGCCCCAAGGAAAAGGCATGCGAAGCCAGTTGAACCTGAAAGTGATTTCTCTGATCAAGATGATCCACCGCTTACTCAAGAGGAAATCGATGCAACTCTCTCCGAACAAGTGAATGCCACCACATCCACTGTTCTACCAGATCTTCGTGTGGAAGTCGTTCTAGTCGCACCTCTGAAGAAGAACCCTTTGAAGAGGAAGACTCCACAAACCATTGTCACCATGGTTGACAAAGTAAACACCGAACCTCATCCTGATGCAATTAACTTGCAAGATTTGGTGGTCGAAGCCCCTGTTCGAACTGCAAAGCCAGGAGAAAAGCTCCCAAAGGACAAATTGAAGCAAATCAAAGGAACTAATGCCAAGCAGGAAGTTCCCAAGTCTGATGTTGTGAAAGAAAAGGCTGCACAATTTGCCTCAAAACTGACTCAACCTCTGGCTTCTATGCCTCCGACTGAACAAAATATGGCTCAGACTGCTCCCTCTGCTCCATCGACTGCTCAGATTGAAAAATATACTGCTGCACCACATTCCTATGATCATCAGTTCATCATGGAGCAACTAGACCGTTTTATTGAAAATTTATTTGATGGAGAAGTGGCATCTTTGCCAATTCCTTCTGAAGTTATCTCTCAAGCTTCTGTTCTGATCGAACATATGAGAAATGATTCAGTAGAGATAAATGACCTCATTGGTCAACTCAAAGAGCTTGACAACCGCACGAGAGCTACCAAGTCCAAGTTTGTCATCAGGCAGCTTGAAGAATCCTATGCTGATATCAATAAGGAGTTGAAAGTTCTTCGTCACAGAAGGCTGGGATTTCATTCGGATCTGGACCAAATCGTTCGCAAAATTTGCCTTGATCATCAAGCAAATGTGACAGGTTACAATGATCTTTTCAAAGGACACGTTGATCATTCGAAGAAGAAAAAGAAGAAAATCGCAAAGAAGAATGCTCCTCCTCCTCCAGAAGCTGACACTCAGAAAGAAAATTCTCCTGTGCAAGCTAGTTCTTCGGCTCCTCAAGAACCAGTTGTACATGAGCCATCCTCACCAAGGCCAACTGAAGTAGTGCCTATGGTTACTCCCGTTAATGATGAAAATCCAACTCAACATCAAGTATCCGAAGAAGGAGAGATTCCTTGGTCAGAATGATGAGATTCTCCTGTCCTCGAAGAACCTAAAGATTCGGTTCCTCCCTCTGCTCCACCAACTTTAGAAGCAATTCCTCAACTGCCCCAACTGAATGATAAAGCTTCGGTGCCTGAATCTGTCCCTGCACCAGTGACAAATCCCTCTCCCTTGAGGATTTCCCTCGTCGCAGCCCGAAGACCCTCAGATGTTAACCCTTCTGAAGCAAACTCACCATCAGCTCATCATTCGGATTCCGTCATCTATGGCGATGAAGTACTTTTTGTTGAAGAAGAACTAAAGTACCCCTATCCTCGTGAGCGACTGCCCCTATTTTCCACCGGTGTCGGCATCAAAGGGCCGTTATTCAACAGAAATACTCACCCACTTTTCTTTCGAGAAAGTCCTTACAGCAAACCCAAGACATCTGATTCTCCTCAATTTTGGACTCAGGAATAGGCGATATACTACTCTCGTATTCTGTATGACAGCCTGAAGATTTTCCCTCATGAGTTCCCAGACTTTGCAGCCATGAAAAGCATCGGATGCTTCAATCAAATTCTGCAAGACATTGAAGACTATGGTCTCACTAGTGTCTTAGGCTATCAGCATCCATGGAACAGGGAGATTATTCTTCAGTTTTATGCAACTCTGTATATCTCCGGCGATGAGACAGATAGCACACAGTGGATAATGGAATGGATGATAGAAGGAAAAAAGAATCAAATGCTCTGCTATGGACTTTGTCTCCCATTTTTATTTTCCTCGATTTGAACATGGCAAAACTGAGATTCGCGTTCACAACATTGATGCAGTCACTGATGAAGATTTTCGATGCACAATGGATAAAGAAAAGATTCATGACTACCATAGTTCTCCTCTGCCTGAACATTTAACCTTCGACAATTAGACTCTATACCACATACTCACATATACCATCTGTCCACTGGTTGGAATGAATACTGACAATGTAATATCTGATGTTCTTCGGAACACCATCCATGCCATCTCTTAGGGTTATATCTTCCATGTCGAAGACATGTTCTTGCACATCTTAATGGATTCAGCTCAGTGTCCTAAAACCATCAAAGCATTCGCATCATGGATTCAGAAATTGGTTGACTATGCAATGAAGACCGAATATCTTGCTAAAGTCAGTCACAAGAGCTTCATTCCTCCTGTGCGTGATACACTAAAAGTTATAGAAGATATTTCTTCAGGAAAAGCACCAGGGTCAAGCACTTCTAACTATCACAACACTTTCAATGGACCGAAGCTGCCCAAGCGTGATCGTCTGCCGAATACTCAACCTCCTTCACATCTTGAAGTTTGCATGCGCACTCAGCAGTTGCTATTGAAGCATATGGCCGAAGACCGCCAAGAGAAAGAACATCTGGCTGCCAAACTTAATGCTATTCACAACCGAACAAAAGTTGTGCACATGATTACAGCAGAAAACAAGAAGCGCCTATGGAAATTGCTTCGGAAATTTTTCTCCAAGAAGCAACTCAGCGAATCTCAACTTCAAGAACTTTATCAATACATTGACCAAGGCTTTACTGATGAAGATTTTCACGATCGCTCCACTCCACCTTTGCCAGCTCATGAACCTACAACGAATTTACTTCGAATTTGCTCGATGAATCAGAAGCCACTTCGCCAACTGTCAAGCCTTCTGAAGAAAATCCTCTATCTCTCAAGTGTGATGAGGCTGACCCCAATATTCCTTCCTTGTCCAAGACCCAAGTCAGTCTCGAAGGATCAGCTGCTGCTGCTGCCGCTGAAGATGAAGAGATTCCGCACACTTTCGAATCAAAAACTTCGTCAGACAGTTCCTCAGGT
Source organism: Thinopyrum elongatum (assembly GCA_011799875.1). Lineage (NCBI taxonomy): Eukaryota > Viridiplantae > Streptophyta > Magnoliopsida > Poales > Poaceae > Thinopyrum > Thinopyrum elongatum. The sequence goes on from CM022300.1 coordinate 385,906,535, forward strand.
GATGCCTCAGAGTGAATCATATTCATAGTTTTCCACTCGTGTTGTTTCGTCACCTTTTTGACACTAGTTGACAAAAGGGGGAGAATAACATCAAGAGTTTGATAGATTTGCTCTGATTGGATTTGGTGTTTATGTTTTTCTCGCTCTATCCTTGAGTCAATTGCACCATTTCATGTGCTCTGATGTAAAACTTCTGTTATGTGCTGTAATATTAATAACCCCGCCTGCTGCACTGCTCTCTCTCGAAGCTCTTTGTTTTGCAGGTGAAATTGTTAACAGAAGTTATGAATGATTGCACTTTTCTCTCATTGGATTATCCGTCATCAGTGCAAATCATTACCTCATATGATTGAAAATTCTCCACACTCTCAAATGAATTGCAAGGAATTCCATTATATATCAATTGAACCTGCATACATCCAGGGGGAGTATATTTCATCATCGAGTCAAGTAACGCAAGTTCACTCTTGTTCGATTTAAAACCTTCTTATCTATCTTCACTTCGATGATTATCTGTTTTGTCAACAAAGGTCCAAAAAGGGGGAGATTGTTGGTGCAATGATAGGCCCCTTATGTTTTGGAGTTTGTTGACATAAACAGTTTGGGACTTATGTGTTTGCTAGTGCACACAGAGTAACAGGTCCCTGGAGTAATCGAGGAGTTTGATGAAAACGACGAAGATAACCTCCCTGCGAGGCAGCGAAGGTTATCACTGAAGATAAAGCTAACGAGAGTGACCCCTAAAAATTGCTGAAGTTTAAGCAATTGGTTCGGTGATTGTTCGAAGCAAATGACTGCGTTCGAGAAAGAATGAAGACGAAGTGAAGACGTAGCATTTATTTCGTTGTTCTTTTTCTTTCATTAAGTCATAGGACCATCGTACTATTAAGAGGGGTATAGCGTTCCGAAGCTTTGATTCTCTGATGCTAAACCCAAACCTATGAAAGCTGTGAGAGAAATCTCTTTGTGCTCTAAGCAAATGCTTGCCAGCAAGAGACTGTGATCTTCTTCACTGCGAGAGATTTGCCTTGGACCGAGGAGTTAGCATTACTTGTTCCTCAAGTAATGTTACCTTTGCTCCAAAATCCGACCGTTGAGAACGTGTTGGTTGGCCATTGGCTAGACCTCGTGTCCAAAATGGTCATTTCCCATCTGGGAAGGTTGCGGCTATAAATAGCCACTCCGCGCCGGCTTTGTCCGGTGGCTGCTCCGTTTGATTTCTGAGAAGATTGTTGAGCAACCCCCTCTCTGAGCGATTTTAGTTTAAAATCCACCGAGAGAAAAACCCTAGAGCCGAAGAATTAGATAGTGGTTCAGCATCACTGGAATCTAAGTTTAGTACGCTCTGCCTATTACTCTTGAGAGCCGCAAACTCTCTAGACGGTTAGGTGTCAAGTTCTTCAGAGACCAAGAGTAATTGTGGTTCTCGAAGAAGAAGTCTGTAAAGGTTTGGAGATCGCCTTCAAGTATCTACCACGAGTGATCGGCATCGGTTGACGAATCGATTATCGAGGAGAATAGGGTGAAGAGAGTTTATCTTCCGTGTTAAGTCATAGCCCCTCCAACCAGACGTAGTCCTTGTGCAGAAGGACGAACTGGTCGAACAAATTCCTTGTCACCATCGAGCACCACCGGCTAACTCTGTTACTCAAGTTTACCTTCAATGCATTTTATTCATGTATTTTACTTCGATGCATGCTTTAGTTTCCCTTCGGGCATATGTTGTAGTTCTTCTTAGTCTGTTTGTTGTTTATTCCGCTGCTGGGTTCTGAGAGATTTAAGTTTTCCGAAGAAAATTTAAAACTCCCATTCACCCCCCGCCCCTCTGGTAGACATACTTCGTTCCTATAGAATGCTCTTTTGCTTCACTTATATTTATTAGAGCATGGTATTTTGTAGAAAGAATTAAACTATCATGCTTCACTTATATCTATTTAGAGAGTCAATAGGAATTGGTCATTCACATGGTTAGTCATAAAATCCTACATAAAACTTGTGGATCACTGAATATGATATGTTTGACACCTTGCAATAGTTTTGCAATATAGAGATGATAATATGTGGGAGGTACTAGTAAATGGTTGTGGTTAGGAGGAATATTGGTGTGAAGGTTTGTGATTCCCGAAGCATGCACGTATAGTCTCTCGTTATGCTAAGAAGTTGGAGCATGATTTATTATTGATTGTATTCCTTATGAGTGGCGGTCGAGGACGAGCGATGGTCTTTCCCTACCAATCTATCCCCCTAGGGGCATGCATAGTAGTACTTTGCTTCGAGGGCTAATAAACTTTTGCAATAAATATGTGAGTTCTTTATGACTAATGTGAGTCCATGGATTATACGCACTCTTACCTTTCTGCAATTTGCTAGCCTCTACAGTACCGTGCAGTGCCCTTTCTCACCTTGAGATGTGGTGCAAACTTCGTAGGTGCATCCAAAACCCATGATATGGTATGCTCTATCACACATAAGCCTTATTATATCTTCCTCAAAACAGCCACCATACCTACCTATTATGGCATTTCCATAGCCATTCTGAGATATATTGCCATGCAACTTCCACCACTTCCTTTTTGATGACTTGAGCATTCACTGTCATATTGCTTTGCATGATCGTAAGATAGCTAGCATGATATTTCCATGGCTTGTCCATTTTTTGATATCCTTGTACGCTAGATCATTGCACATCCTGGTACACTATCAGAGGCATTCATATAGAGTCATACTTTGTTCTAGGTATCGAGTTGTAATGTTGAGTTGTAAGTAAATAGAAATGTGATGATCATCATTACTCATTATTAGAGCATGTCCCAGTGAGGAAAGAATGATGGAGACTATGATTCCCCCACAAGTCGGGATGAGACTCTGGACAAAAAGGAAAAAAAGAAGAAAAAGTGAGGCCAAAAAGAGCCCAAGAAAAAAAAGGAAAAAAGAAAAAAAATTAGAGAAAAAGAGAGAAGGGGCATGCTAATTCCACACGTGTGCTTCAAGGTTGCACCATGTTTTTCATATAGAGAGTCTCCTATGTAGTCACTTTCATATACTAGTGGGATTTTTTCATTATAGAACTTGGCTTGTATATTCCTATGATGGGCTTCCTCAAATGTCCGAGGTCTTCATGAGCAAGCAAGTTGGATGCACACCCACTTAGTTTTCATATTGAGCTTTCATACACTTATAGCTCTTAGTGCATCCGTTGCATGGTAATCCCTACTCCTCGCATTGATAACAATTGATGGGCATCTCCATAGCCCGTTGATTAGCCGCGTCAATGTGAGACTTTCTTACCTTTTTTGTCTTCTCTATGTTTACCCCTATCATCATACTCTATTTCACCCATAGTGCTATATCCATGGCTTGCGCTCATGTATTGCGTGGGGGTTGAAAAAGCTGAAGCGCGTTAAAAAGTATGAACCAATTGCTCAGCTTGTCATCCGGGTTGTGCATGATAAATACTTTGTGTTAAGAAGATGGAGCATGACAAGACTATATGATTTTGTAGGTATAGCGTTCTTTAGCATTGATATTTGGAAAGACATGATTGTTTGTTGGGATGCCTGAGTATTGATGTCTTTATGTCAAATTATAGACTATTGCTTTGAATCACTCGTGTCTTAATATTCATGCCATGATTAGATATATGATCAAGATTATGCTAGGTAGCATTCCACATCAAAGATTATCTTTTTTATCATTTACCTACTCGAGGACGAGCAGGAATTAAGCTTGGGGATGCTGATACGTCTCTGTCGTTTCTATAATTTTTTGATTGTTTCATGCCAATATTCTACAACTTTCACATACATTTGGCAACATTTTATATGATTTATTGGACTAACATATTGATCCAGTGCCAGTTCCTGTTTGTTGCATGTTTTTTGTTTCGCAGAATATCCATATCAAATAAAGTTCAAACATGATAAAAATTTACGGAGAATTATTTTGGAATATATATGATTTTTGGGAGGTGGAATCAACGCAAACGGAGGCCCGCAGCCTCCACAAGACACCAGGGTGCAGCCTCCCCCCTGGCGCGCGGTGGTGCCTTGTGGGCACCCCGTAAGTCGGTTGGGGCTCTACTTCGGGAGCAAGGAAGCTTATATCCGAAAAAAAATCATGTTAAAATTTCAGCGCAATCGGAGTTACAGATCTCCGGATATTTAAGAAACGGTTTCCGGCCAGAAAACAGAAATGGGAAACAGAAGAGAACAGAGAGATATATCCAATCTAGGAGGGGCTCTCGCCCCTCCGCCGCCATGAAGGCCATGGACCAGAGGGGAAACCCTCCTCCCATCTAGGGGGGAGGCCAAGGAAGAAGAAGGATGGGGGCTCTCCCCTCTCTCTCTCGGCGGCGCCGGAGTGGCGCCGGGGCAAGGATCGTGACGGAGATCTACATCAACAACCTTGCGACCGTCAACACCAACTTTCTCCCCCTCTATGCAGCAGTGTAACCTCTCTATTCCCACTACAATTCTCTACTTAAACATGGTGCTCAACACTATATATTATTATCCAATGATATGTGGTTATCCTATGATGTTTGAGTAGATCTGTTTTGACCAATGGGTTGATTGATGATCATGATTGGTTTGAGTTGTATATTTTATTTTGGTGCTGCCCTATGGTCCCCTCCGTGTTGCGCAAACGTGAGGGATCCCCGCTGTAGGGTGTTGCAATACGTTCATGATTCGCTTATGGTGAGTGGCTAGAGTGACAGAAGCTTACGCCCGAGTAAGGGGGTTGTTGCGTATGGGATAAAGAGGACTTGATACTTAATGCTATGGTTGGGTTTTACCTGAGTGATCTTTGGTAGTTGCGGATGCTTGCTAGAGTTCCAATCATAAGTGCATATGATCCAAGTACGGAAGGTATGTTAGCTCATGCCTCTCCCACGTATAAAATTGCAATAATGATTACCGGTTTAGTTATCGATCACCTAGGGACAAATAACTTTCTTGTGTGACAAAAACCTTTCTACTAGACTACTAAATTTATTATCTTACAATTTATTCGTAGTTTTATTCTTGGAAAGTACTTCTAGTTTTATTCTTGTTCTAGGTAAAGCAAACTTTAAGGGTGCGTAGAGTTGTATCGGTGGTCGATAGAATTTGAGGGAATATTTGTTCTACCTTTAGCTCCTCGTTGGGTTCGAGACTCTTATTTATCGAAAAAGGCTACAAACGATCACCTATACTTGTGGGCTATCACGCCTCTCGCTCTGCGGTGCTCCAATGGTCTCGCTGTGCGGCGAGCCGCAGCCGATCACCGCGGACACACCTAGCTTGCTCTGCAGCGGACCACCGATCATGTTGTGCGGCGAGCTGCAGCGTCCTGGCGCTGACATGCCTATCTTTGATCCATGGTGGTGAAGCATCGTGCGCCAAGGGTCTGCTCAACCCTGGCGATGACACGCAGCACGGCGTCGGCCATCGCGTTGCCGGGGACACCCTCGGCCTCGATGAGCCGTGGCGCCTTCTCATTTTCCTCGTCGAGGAGGTTGATGGCAGAGGCGGCGCTTCAGTGGGTTGACATGCTTGGAAAAGGTAGAGGGGCTATTGGCTGCTTTGTTGCCTTGGTGTGTCGCGCGCCGCTTAGGTTTATGCGCAATATTGCTGGGTGGCGGCGGAAAACCGATGAGGAAGTGGCGGAAAACGGTGACGTGTTCATAAAACGCTATCAATTAATGGAAACCTAGCACGACGCGTGCGGGCACATTGCTCGCCCACGTGTGTGATCTATATACTCGTGTGCCCAACAAAGCACATTATTCACAGGAAAGAATATTGTTCTGTACGCAGAGAGCGTAGATATTGTGCAGACTGAGCAAATCATGGAAAATGATTAAACTAAGGAACAGGTCGATGATGGTTTCAAGAATGGCAGATAATTATTTACCAGCAAGCGTCATTTGCCCAGAACATAGACAAATTATTAGGAGGAAATTTTTGTGTTATTATTGGTCTTCCCACAGAATTAGCTGGTGCACCCTTGTCCGTTGTCCGCGTTCACCTCACCATGCCGGCCTCTGCTCGCATCCCTTGTCGTGCTCTTCTCGCCGTTAGGCGGCCGCGGCGCGCTCCGCTCGCGTCCCTCCGCGCGCTCGGCTTGTGGACGGCTTTTCTCTCCGTGTTCAACTGCTATATGCATATGGTTGCTCGCCGTTGAGGCGGCCGCAGAGCACTCTGCTCGCGTCCCTCCGCGCGCTCTGCTCTCGCGTCCTCCGCGCGCGCTCTGCCAGCGGTTGGGGCTGGTGCACGATCATGTTGGGGCCCCATATACATGCGGTTGCGCCGCGCGCATCCCCATGATGCAGTTACATGCGGCACGATGGAGTTACGCGCTGCAAAAACTGCCATCCGGGCGTGCCGATATTCCAGGCCGTCTGGCTTCCCCATTAATTCCTGCGGTCATTATAACCTTAGTCTCTTCAACCTTTCGATCGCGTCCCACAACACAACAAGCACACCCACGACAACACATACAGAGAGGATATGTAGCAACGCTCCAATGGAGTTCGGCGTGCATCAAGTGGAGACCGACGTGAGGAAGAAGGATCTCTCAGTGGTGTACACCATCGACCCGGCCGTGGTGGAGGACTACATCAACACCGTTGATCACTTGCTTGCTCAGGACAAGTACAAAGTGGTCGGCATCGACCTCCGGTACACAGGCGGTCATCCTGGGATAGATCAGAAGGTTGCCATCGCCCAGTTGTGCGTGCGTCATCACCTCCTCATCTACCACTACTGCCTGGCCACAAAGCCTTGCGGCCATTTCGCCAGGTTTGTCAACAGCCCCAACTACAAGTTTGCTATGGTGGAAACCACCGATGATGTAAAAGCGCTCGAGGTTTTGGGCCTGGCCTGCCAGAAGCTTGTCGAAATCCGTGGCCACTACAGGGTCTGGGGCAGCATGAACAAGGACTCCCTGGTAGAACTCGCCTCGGCCATCATCGACCCCAACTAGGAAAAGATGAAGGAGGATGCCAAGAAAAATCCCGCATCCTGGCATAGGGCCTGTATGCAGAAACTGGATGAAGCTCACCTCAAGTTCATGGCCAAGAACGTGTACACATGCTACGAGATGCATAGGCGGATCGTTGACATGAGGGAGTGCCTCATTCCTGTAATCGACGAGGGATCGAGCCACCAACAGAGCAGTGGCGGCAAGCATCACAAGAAGAAGTAGATGATGATTAGATGATCGTTTTATACTAGTTAACTATGCATGTAATTGTTTACTTTGGTGTGTGCAAATGTCATATGTGTACTAGCCACCTATGTAATTGGATGTCTAACTTGGTTATGCAATCATGTCCTTATAAGTACATATGTTGTTGTTCTGTAGACGGAGAAAATCACAACGCACACGGACCAAACTAGGGAACCCATCGGTGACGATTTCATCAATCGCTGACAATTATATACTAGCAAGCGTTTGCCCACAACACAAATGGATTATTAGCAGCAATCGTCCGTGTTATTATCGGTCGTCACACATATTTCGGATTACGGACTTGTTTGCCGCGTATGACACACATCTTGTTAACTTGAACTGTTTCTATTGTCTTGTGTGATAAAAAAACAGTTCATCCCAGTGAACTGTATGCCGTCTATAGCACACACACCTTGATATGGCTGACCGTTTCTGTTTTTTGGCTCATCACAAACAGTCCGTATGGATCAACTGTATGCCACATATCGCACACACAACTCTAATCGGCATCGTGTTTGATGTCTCCGTCATCGCAAACGGGTTGTATTATTGGTGACGGTTTTATTACAGCACCATTTGTGATTAATGCATCGCACACAGTTTAGTCGAAGGGTCTATGATTGTAGTGTCGCGTTAGCAGCATCCTGCAGTAGTGCTTAACACATAGTGAATACATGTACTCCTCAAATTACAGTCATCCCTAGAGGGTATCCCAATTATTGTCATCTTGGGGTCTACGGTTCAAAACAATAATATGTGCATATAACTTGCAGATAGGATCAAGAACTCAAATATATTCATGAAGACATAATAAATTTAGATCTGAAATCAGGGCATTCGGGCCTTAGTGACAAGCATTAAGCATAGAAAAAGTCATAGCAACATCAATCTCAGAACATAGTGGATACTAGGGATCAAGCCCTAACAAATTGACTCAATTACATGATGGATCTCATCCATCTTCATCTACCTCCAGTATGCCTACGATGAAATTACTCACTCCCGGTGATAAGCATCATGAGGTTGTTGATGAAGAAGGGTTGTTGAGGATGACATCGATAATTTTCCCTCTTCGGAGCACCGATTGGACTTCAGATCAGGCCTCCCGACGAAGAACAGGAGGTGCTGGTGGCTTCGTACTGTAAAACATGATGAAACTTTCTCTTTGATTTTTTTCTCGGAAAGACGGTACTTATGGACTTGGAGGTAGGGAAAACAGAGCCTCATGGGGCGCACAAGCTCAGGTGGCGCGCCCTAGGGGGCACCTGAGCTCGTGGCTCTGTGGTGGCCCCCCTCTGGCAACTCCTTGCGCCAGTATTTTTTATATATTCTAAAATTATTCTTCGTAAATTTCGTCCAATTCCGAGAACTTTTTATTTCTGCACAAAAAACAACACCAAGGCAGTTCTGCTGAAAATAACGTTAGTCCAGGTTAGTTTCATTCAAATCATGTAAATTAGAGTCCAAAACAAAAGCAAAAGTGTTTGGAAAAGTCGATACGTTGGAGACATATTAGTGCCCCCTATGCTGATCAATAAAGAGCTCGCGCCATGCTTTGATCAATTGTACCGCTTCCCAGAGTGTGCGGCCGTTGTCTAACCAGGAGATGGTTGGCACATGATCATGAGGATAGAATAAAATGCCAAGCTTTGGCTCTTCGCTATGAACGAGTCCTTCCCGGCGGATCAATGCACGTTGATGATCGTAACTTTATGGGCAATTTGGAGTATTCAGAGGAAGGCTATATACGAGGACATCTACCAAACACCATTTGCCACAGATCAATTTATTGCTTTTGATCTTCAGGACATAAGTTTTATGCAAAATTCAGTGACTAGGTCACATGAAATAACAGCCACAAAGTTGAGTCATTGGTTACCTCTAGTGCATGGACTCATGAAAATCAACATTGATGCATCAGTAGCGAGGAATGGATCTTTTGGGGTTTTGAGAGCGATCTGCAGGGACGAAATAGGAGCTTACCATAGGGCCTCTATAGCTTTCAATAATATCACTGATCACCAAGTCCTGGAATCTTTGGCTATTAGAGAGGCTTAATCTCTCGCAGATGATCTGTATATTCCAAGGATTGTGGTTGCCTGAGATTGCAAGGTGGTAGTTGATACTATTAAGGAAGACAGTGGAGCTAATTTTGGTGTTGTAGTTAGAAATAGTTGCTAGAGCCAGAGATTTTGCAGTTTGTATCTTTAGCCATGAATTTAGAACCTCAAATGTCGAGGCTAATAGTCTTGCAATGTATGCTTTATCACTAGGGTTTGCCCGCCATATTTGGTTAGGCCAACCCGACGAACTTATATTCATCACTATTAACATTGAGTCGCCGTAATAAAGCTTTGTGATATTCTAAAAAAAACTTCCCAGCCATCTTTTTATGTGTTTCGATTTTCTTGTTGTTGCTTGGGATTTTCTTTTCCTTTTTCTTTTTTTTTTGCAGTTTTTCAAATGCATGAACTTTTTTCCAAATTCATGAACCTTTTCAAATTTTGGGAACTTTTTTCTTAAGTTCGTGATTTTTCTAAAATTCAACTATTTTCTTCAAATTCATGATTTTGTTTCTTAAATTCATGAATTTTTTAAAATTGATGAACATTTGGTCAAATTCATGAATATTTTCAAAATCGATGAAACTTTTTTCAACGTAGATAACTTTTTTCAAATTCGTGATCTTTTTTAAAAAATTGATGAGTTTTTGAAGTTCATCATTTTTTTCAATATTGATGAACTTTCCAAATCTGCGTTTTTTTTTCAAAATCCGTGAATTGCTTTCCAAAACCATGAACTTTTTTTCAAAATTCATATTTTTTTTAAGTTTTGTGATCTTTTTTAAATCCGTGAACTCTTTATTATTTCACAACTTTTTTATTTTTGCCTTTTTTGTTGTAATTGACATTTTTTCAAAAAGTCAATGATTGACAGGTCAACCGTCAGCCGGTCGACCATTGACCGAGCTTCGAGCATGCTAATGCGCCTCGGGCCGTTGGTGCTATGTCCGGGCAGCATCTAGCCAACTGGCGCTTGAGGCGCTTATGAGGAGGTCTCCCTATCAATCAGGCAACCAAACAACTAAACTTTTTCTATCTGTAGCGGTCTTGGGCCAGTTTTTCTGTGGCTTCTCCCATAAGCTGCAATCTCCGCAATTTTCTATCGTCCCCATTCGTTTGAGGGGAACCCCTATGTCTTGCATTTAGCAGACAGAGGGAACCCTTGCTGAAGGGGTGCCGCAAGTTGGCCCGGCCCAGGTGCGTGGAAAACAAAAACTTTGTTTTTTTATTTATGTTTTTTGCTTTCTTTTTTTACTTTTATTTATACTTCCAAATATTCAAAAATAAATTTATTACAAAAATCAATCTACATAAACATTTGAAAAAAATTAAAAAGCATTTGAAAAATGTTAAATATGTATAGACAAAAAAATTATCACGTATATGAAAAATGTATACAAAAAAATGTGTATGAAAAAATAGATCATGTATTTTAAAAAAATTAATCAAGCATTTGAAAATGTTAAGCAAGCATTTGGAAAATGTTAAATGTGTATAGAAAAGTGTTGACCATGTATTAAAAAAATAATGAAAGAAATTTGATCATGTATATAAAGATTCTAATCAAGCATTTGAAAAAAAAACGTTGAATAAGTATTTGAAAAATATTAATGTGATAGAAAAAAAGTTGATCATGTATTAAAAAATGATGATTTTTTTATCATGTATGTAAAAATGTTAATCAAGCATTTCAAAAAATGTTGAACAAGTATTTGAAAATGTTAATCAAGCATGTTAAAATGATTAATGTATTTAGAAAAATTGTCGACCATGTGTTCAAAAAATATTAATATTGCATTTAAAAAATATTATTCAAGCATTTGAAAAATGTTCAATGTAAATAGAAAAAATGTTGAGCATGTATTTAAAAATGTTGATCTTGTATTTGAAAAAGTTTAAAGTGTGTATGGGAAAAATGTTGACCATTTATTAAAAATATTAATCTTGCGCTTAAAAAATGTTAGTCAAGCATTTAAAATATGTTTAGAAAAAATTGTTGAATATGTAATAAAAATGTTATACTTGTATCAGAAAAATGTTAAACATGTATTCCAAAAATTTTGTTGACATATACAAAAATATAGAATGAAAACCAAAAGAACCAAAGAAAAGCAAAAAAATTAAAATAAAAAAAGAAACTAAATAAAGCAAAGAAAAATGAAAATGAAAAATAAAACCGAAGAAACAAATGCAAAAAGAATGGAAAAAAAGGAGAAGAAAAAAGAAAAGAAACAAAAGAAAAAGTGAAAAGAAAAAGAAACCGAAGGAAACAGAAGAAATGGAGAAAGAAAAGAAAAAAACATTGAAAACCAAGAAAGATACAAAAACCAAAGAAAAAAAAAGAAATGTGTAAAAGCCAGCTCTTTTCCTTCTAGTAGGCCGCGCCCGATGAATTGTACCGGAACTCGAAGTCAGCGCAGTGAATAAGGGCGTGATTGGTTTCTTGTGTGGCACCTGCCTCGCACCCGCCATGAAAAATCTAGTGCGTTTGGTGGCCTGTGCGGCCTCCTCAGCTTGGCCCAACCGATGCAAAAAGAGGCCTCTCAGCCAGGCTGAGGGGCACGCAGAAATCGGCCGTATCTCCGAGCCAGGCTCGCGCCTGCAGCCACAACTCTCGTCCCGTGTCTCCTTTTCCTCCTCTCTCACACATCATATTGGATCGAGTAACCTATTGCCGCCGCCGCCTGAGCTCCCTCGTCCACACCAGTCTGGGCTCTCTAACAGGCGCTCCTCCACGTGCACGCCGAGGGACACGCCGCCCGCCGCCGGACGATCTCCGTCACTGGTGCTCCTCCATGCCCGCGCCGAGGACACACCGTCCGCCACCAGTCCGGGCTCCCTAGCCAGCGCTCCTCCACGCCGACGCCGGGGGACATGCCGCCCGCCGCCGGTCGAGCTCCGTCGCCGGTGCTCCTCCATGCTCACGCCGGGGGACACGCCGTCCGCCGCGGATCCAGAGGAAGAAGGGGAGAGGGGAGCACCTGCGCGCTGCGAGCCGCAACCGGCGCCGCGTTTCTCCCCCTCTCTCCCCCTGAGTTTAGTTCAGATTTCAATTCAGCCTTCTTTTACATGTTCCATGGAATGATCCAGATCCAATTGAAATTGTTGAAATTGGAAGAGAAAGGTTCACAGAATTAAGCTCAAATGCAGTCTACCAAACAACATCTATTGTATATAGTATCTCTCATGCAACAATATCATACAGTGCACCAAACACACATCTCAACCAATCTCTGCATCAGCTCAGCCAGGCCACGCTCACCCAGGATCCCTCATGCGATGCAGGCTAAAGCCACCCAGGCAACCAAACACGCCCTGACAGTATCCTAGGATCGATCGCTCCCGTGCTCCTTTTTAACTCCATTTTTCGGAAAATATACGCTAATGGACCGGCCTGATACTGTAGCTTCGACGTGGGAGGTGATTCGGTCTCGCTTGATGCGAGATATAGCACTCGCGTCGTTTGAACCCCTGTAATTGAAGTCGCCAAAATAATTGGGCCTTCGTTGCATAACTGATATAGACAGCAAAACAAGCTCTGTGCGGTACAACCGTACAAGTAGCCAGCCTAGATTGAGGCAAAGTGCAAATTTATTCATTTCAACTCACTGGAAATCGCAACGCAGACACACACCCTGATAGCATAGATGAATCAAAGAGCATAATAATAAAATTTGCCCTATCGAACGTAAAGGAGTACTAAATAAGTAATAATAATAATTCAAACAAATGAATGGGATTATAAATAAATAGTATGTTTGCCGCTGTGGATCCATTCATGCATCGACAGAGCGTCCACAAATTTGCCATTGTTTGCACGCGCATGTATCACTGGATCACTCGTCAGAGAGCTTGTCGAGCAGCATCCTCATGACCTTCACCTGCACCTGCAAATCCTCGATGTGGCTCGCCGCATCCTGGAACAGCTCGCCGAGCCCGCACGGCTCGCGGCAGCAGGGCACCAGCCTCCTCAGCTCCCTCACTTGCTTCACCAGTACCCTAGAATCTTCAAGGAAATGCTTCTCGCCCGCCTCCTTGCTCCTGCTACACCCGTTCATCCTCTTCTCGGCCCAGATCAATCTCTCCTCCGGTCGTCCGTCGACCACAGCAAGGAGGGAAAAGAGGTCGAAGAAGAGAAGACTAGTCTTCGACGGAAGCTCGCATGCATCGTTCGCGCAGGGCAATGAGTGCACGCATATATAGCCGCAATCTTTGTTGTTTCTGAACTATGCTTTGATAGGGATGTATCGGGGAGAACATGCGCCTGCCGATACGCGCAGCAATCATGTGTGTGTTCATGCGCCGGCACTCCCCATATGCGAATGTCCCAAGCGTCGCCACGAACCACCTACACAAAGATAGGGGCGCGGCGTATTCTAATGGCACCGTTCCTGCGGTTGGCGAGACACGGCCGCTACGTCACCGCAGCGCGCCAGGTTCTCTATTGCGGGTTTGCGGCGCGGCGCGCGCTCGCCGGCTGGCTTGACGGGGAGCTTAGCTTGCATGCGCTGTGTGGTCGGCAGATGTTCGTATCGTATGCATATGCATATGGTAGGCGCCATCTATTGTTGCACACATGGTTTTCTTTTTCAGAGAGAAGAGAGATCAGTGAGTAGATAGAGCATGCGTGCATGGGTGTAGGCTTGTGGCTATAGGTAGCTCGCTAGCTTATTTTGTTTGTGGTTGCACCGAGCACATGCATCCACATGATGCCGCCCAACAAACTGAACACCAGCTATGCCTGCGAATGAATGCGTGCGTAGTGTCAACTAATCGCGCAGCTTCCATGCCCTTTTATCACTACAACACCCTGGATTATTCCCTCGACACGACTCCACCTCTGTTCCTTGCTTGCACCGGTCAGATCAAAGGCCGATGAGTTTAATTGGGCATTAGTGGCGGTGTATGGCGCCGCGCAGCCAGAACTCAAACCAAATTTTTTGGCTGATCTTGTCCGTATTTGCGGTAGCGAGCAGCTCCCAATTCTGGTTGGGGGCGATTTTAACATTATTCGAAGAAGGGAGGAAAAGAATAATGAGAATTTTGACGGCAGATGGTCGTTTATGTTTAATACCATAATCGAAAGCTTGGATCTTAGAGAGATAGAGCTTTCTGGTAGAAAATTCACTTGGACTAATACGTTGCCAAACCCGACATTTGAGAAGCTGGATCGTGTCCTCGCTAGCGTCGAATGGGAGCAGAAGTTTCCCCTGGTAACAGTCCAAGCGTTATCGCGCGCGATCTCGGACCACACCCCGTTGCTCGTTGATTCTGGCGAGGCAACTCATGTGGGGAATAAAAACACTTTTTCTTTCGAATTAGCGTGGTGCGAAAGAGAAGGGTTCCTGGATCTGATAGCAAGGGAATGGGCTAAAGATTCAGGAGGGAGGTCTCCTGTTGAAAGATGGCAGAATAAGATAAGGCATCTACGAAGATTCCTTCGTGGGTGGGCTAAGCATCTGAGTGGGATATATAAGGTTGAAAAGGAAATGCTCCTTGTACTTATTCAATCCCTAGATTTAAAAGCCGAGTCCACCATTTTAGATACCAGGGAGCTGGAAGCTAAAGTGGAGGCGGAGATGAGACTGAAAGAACTGCTTCGAGAGGAGGAATTGAAGTGGGCTTTGCGAGCTAAAGTTCGCAAAATCGTCCAAGGGGATGATAACACTCAATTCTTTCATATGATTGCGAATGGCAAGCACCGAAAGAAGAGAATATTTCAGCTTGAGCAGGATGAGGGGACGATTTTAGGGCAGGAAAACCTAAAATTATACATAACCAATTACTATAAGCAGCTGTTTGGGCCTCCGGAAGATAACTTCGTATCCTTGGATGAGTCGAGGGTTGAGGATGTCCCTCAACTTGCTGCGGATGAGAATGATATTTTGACCGCCCCATTTTCGGAGAAAGAGGTGTTTGAAGCTATTCCACAAATGAAGAATAATAAGGCTCCAGGGCCGGATGGTTTCCCGGCGGAATTTTATAAAAAGTGCTGGCATATTATTAAAGGGGATTTGCTACCGATGTTCCATGATTTATTCTCTGGACAGCTTCAGTTGTTTCAATTGAATTTTGGAACGATAACTTTACTTCCTAAGAAAACAGAGGCCGTGCGAATTGAGCAGTTTAGGCTGATCTGTCTTCTTAATGTAAGTTTCAAAATTTTCACCAAGGTTGGGACTAATAGGCTTACGCAAATTGCGCACTCTGTGGTGCAGCCGTCCCAAACTGCTTTCATGCTGGATAGAAACATCCTAGAAGGGGTTGTGATCCTACATGAAACGCTCCATGAAATCCACACGAAAAAACTAGACGGAGTTGTTTTCAAAGTGGATTTTAAGAAAGCGTACGATAAGGTCAAATGGTCATTTCTTCAACAGGCCTTGCGTATGAAAGGTTTCGATCAGGCCTGGAGACACCAGGTAGACTCTTTCACGCAAAAAGGGAGTGTTGGAATTAAAGTGAATGATGACATAGGTCACTACTTCCAAACACACAAGGGTCTGAGGCAAGGAGATCCGATGTCACCTATTCTGTTCAACATAGTGGTCGATATGTTGACAATTCTAATAGGAAGGGCTAAGGATGCTGGTCAGGTAGGTGGCCTCGTTCCGCATTTAGTTGACGGAGGTGTGTCTATCCTACAGTACGCTGATGATACTATCATCTTCATGGAACATGACTTGGCAAAAGCGCGAAACATGAAGCTGGTGTTATGCTTATTCGAACAATTGACCGGGTTAAAGATTAACTTCCACAAAAGCGAATTGTTCTGTTTTGGAAGAGCTAATGACGAACAAGATGCGTACAAACAATTGTTCGGGTGCGAATTGGGGGCTTTACCTTTCACGTATTTGGGTATACCAATCCACCATCGTAAGCTGATAAACAGAGAATGGAAGTGCATTGAGGATCGATTGGAGAAGAAACTGAGCTGCTGGAAGGGCAAGCTGATGTCATACGGAGGCCGATTAATTCTCATTAATTCGGTTCTCACGAGTATGCCCATGTTTCTCTTGTCCTTTTTCGGGGTACCAGTTGGAGTTCGGAAAAGGCTTGACTTCTGTCGATCACGTTTCTTCTGGCAGAGTGATGAACTAAAACGAAAATACAGACTCGCTAAATAGGATATCATTTGTAGGCCGAAAGACCAAGGGGGCCTAGGTATTGAAAATCTTGAGGTGAAGAACAGATGTCTTCTCAGCAAGTGGCTGTATAAGCTATCTGTAGCGACGGAGGCCACATGGGCTCAGATTCTGCGTAATAAGTATCTTCACTCTAAAACCTTGTCCTAGGTGACAGTGAGGCCGACTGACTCGCCTTTTTGGAAAGGACTGATGAGAGTTAAATCAATCTTTTTCAACAGGACAAAGGTTATATTTGGAAACGGTACCACTACGAGATTCTGGGAGGATACATGGCTAGGGGAGACGCCCCTCGCACTCCAATATCCTTCTCTCTATAGCATTGTTCAGCGAAGAGACGCTTACGTTGCAACAGTACTACAGTCCACTCCTCTCAATATTCAATTTAGGAGGACGCTAGCGGGAAACTGTTGGGAAGCCTGGCTCCATCTCGTGAGAAGATTGATGGATGTTCAGCTTTCTCAACAGTCCGATCAATTGTGCTGGAAACTAACTAAGAATGGAGAGTTTTCGGTTAAATCCATGTATTTGGATTTTATCAACTCTAGCGCTATTCCTCGTTCGAAACATGTTTGGAACGTCAAAGTACCTTTGAAAATTAAAGTGTTTATGTGGTTTGTGCATAAACAAGTCATTTTAACTAAGGATAATTTGGCAAAACGCAACTGGACAGGATCTACAAGATGTAGTTTTTGCGACCATGATGAATCCATCAAACACCTCTTTCTTGACTGCCCTTTGGCAAAAAAATTGTGGCGGACGGTTCACATAGCATTTAATATTACTCCTCCGAATACTATCAACACGTTATTTGGGACGTGGCTAGACGGGATAGATTCCGAAACAGCGAGACACATCCGTGTAGGAGTATGTGCTTTATTATGGGCAGTCTGGAACTGCAGAAATGATTTGGTCTTTAACAGAACAACAAATATTCATTTTTTGCAGGTTATTTTCCGAGCCACTGCGTTGATCCGTATGTGGTCGCTACTCACTCCGACGGAGGCCAGAGAGCGTATGGTTACTGGATCTATCCGATGGGAGACGGTAGCGCGGACTATTTTCAACCGGTTTGGATGACGGTCATGTAATAGGATAGGCAATTAGTGATCCTATCTTTTTTATGCCAGCCGGTCGTGTCTTTCCTATTACTTTTTAGCTCTTTGTGAGCCTTTTTCGTTCTTTGTTCGAGACATGAAGACTTGTGTTTAACCTTTTGCTTATTAATAATTATGGTCGTATGCATCGTTCTGATGCAGAGGCCGGGGTTCACCCCCTTTTCGAAAGAAAAAAAAATATTTTTTAGGCACGTTAGGAAAACTTTTCATAGACTCCTGATCACCGACGTTAAGTAAGTAGGATATATGCAGACTCCTCCAGGTCAGAATGCATGCGGTCCATTTTAGCTAGCTAGCTTGCAGGTTCCTCTTTGCACCGAGAGTACAGAGAGCGGATCAGCTTGTCACGGGGTAAATTGCTAACGATCGATATAACTAAAATGATCAGCACAACAAAATCAAACATCGGCAAAGATATAAGGGGTGTCATTCATACTTCATACCGATATACAAAGCTTCAATGCACGATGCTCCTAGCTTGTGCGAGAGATCGAGAGCCTGTGCTTCCCTAAGAGAAACCATGACCAAGTGGCTCATCATTATGGTCCAATGACCCCCCCCCCCCCCTATACACACATGCGCGTGCAAACTTTTTAATGTCTATGTAAAACAATTAAAAATGCATACAAGTTATATAATACCTAGATTCTGACTGCTAGGATAAGGATGTGGCGGCCGGGTTGGTGATCATGCATCTGCTTCAAACGAAACGCATAGAGCTCAGTTATAGGAGCCATCAATTAACAAGCTATTGTAGCTTTTGCATCATGCCCCCACGTGCATCAATGGCGGCAAACTACAAAAGTGAGAGCTGGAGTGGCCCGCATGTATCTTTCTCCAGCGAAAGCAGTTCGTTAAGTGTGGAGACAGGGGAGCATTAGGCCGACCTAACCATTATTAGGTCGCTACCAGTGCATTATTGGGGTGGACATAATCAGAATCCATAGGTCTTGAAGAAAATGGACGCTCTAAGAAGAGGCTTCTTTTGGACTACCGAGGAAACCTGCTTATTGCTTGAAAGACTGTTTGCAAACCGGAAAAATGCGATGGTTTTGGCAAAAAAAAAAAAAAAAACTGCATACACAAAATAACTTCATGCTTATGAAATTCGCTATAAAATCACTACTACCCTCTCCCACCTGTTGGCTTGATTGGTTTAATTGACAACACCCTAACGCCTTTGTATCCCCCACTTCCAATACCTCTTTCATTTGCAAGAACAAAGGAGATACTGACACGGTGGAAAGATCGTTGTTCCTATCTCAAGCGCTTCTACCCGGCCGCCGTCAGGGTTACTTTTGCCTCGTGCCGGCACCGACGCCGGTCTGCCTCGTCTCCTGTGGCCTTAGGGCCATGGAGGCATGGTGGCATGGAGGCATGGTGGATTTCGGCCTTTGTCGGCGGGAGGGCTTCGTTTTTGGATGCTTTTCTGAGTCATGTTCAAAGAGACGAGGCAGCGGCGGCTCTCTAAAGATGGAATAAGATTCTCTCCGCCTAGCCTCCGTCCCCGTGGTGCTTCTAGCGTCATCGGAGGGCGTGTGGAGGTTTGTCTCCGGCGGATCTCGCAGAATTCGATTGCCGTTTGTCTTCGATGGATCCACGTGGATCCGATATTTGTTTGTCTGTGTTCGTGTATCTACAGGATGGATCCTTCTGATTTAAGCATCTCTTCAACGGCGGCGGTTACTGTTCTGGTGCGCTGGTCCTATAGGGCCTTAGCACGACGACTTCCTGACTGTCTACTACAACAAGTTTTGCCCGACTCCCGTGAGGGAGGGGCCATGAGAGCGGCGCGCCTTCGGCTCGCTTCAGTGCTTGTAGTCGTCGCTAGGTGGTCTACGGATATGAATGTAATTTTTATTATTTCTGGTATTTGTTGTACTATCATGATTGATGATGAATAGATTGAAAGTTGTACAGCAAAAAAAGAAGATAGGGGAGAGAGGATTTTTGGAGCCCGGGTGCATTGGAAGTCTTATTTTAAATAGTTAAAATTCACATTTAAATTTTAAAAAAATCTGAAAAGAATTCTACATGATCACATGAATGAATATTACACATGTATAAAGTTTGGGGATGAAATAAGTAAACATTCCGAAAAGAATTTTTTGAAAGTTCAAAATACTATTTTGGCATTATTCAAAATATAGGGCTCGGAGCTCGTCCCCCAAGATGACTTTTTGATACTATGGAGTCTTGCAAACACTCCATAGTATCTCGTCAGGCAAAACCACCAAAAGCCATCGCTCCATAATATCTCCTTTGTTCTTACACATAATGGCTCCTGCACCTACTTTTAGCTCGATATTGGGTTAACCCCCTCACCCCTCGCAAATACCTATCGTAACCTTTATATCATTCTACCGGGCAGCTTGTTATAGTGGCAACCATTTTGCATTTTCGGTTTAGAATCTAATCTGCGAACCCGCCTAATTGTCGGGGTCTTATCCTGGCAGTGCCATCGATGTGCAATAATTTGTTCTGTAAGGGCAAACGCACCGCGGATCAAAATGGTAAGGCGAAGACACCACGAGTTTACCCAGGTTCAGGCCCTTGATAGCCTGCAAGTGCACAGGGTTTAGTTGCAGCCTTTTCGAAGTAAGAGTATCGATCCCACAGGGAGCACAGGAATCAGGCTTTTGCCCCTTGTGAAGAATTATATAGTTTTGTGCCTGCAGATAATTGTAGACTTGAAGCAGAGTGAGGGCGGAAACAACATAATTAAAAGGCGTTCTCAGGGAATCTGGAATCCCCAGTGGTATGTTTCTAGTACTACTATGCATGAGCATAGCATGGGTCGGATACTTGAGCCACTGTTGACGATTATGCTGGGCAGAGCCGAGCACAGAACACGTTCTACTCATGGTAGACTTCAGGCCACGCATGTCACTATCATAGTATCCCCCTGAGGGTTACAACTCATGATAATTAAGGGTTTCCCCATGGACGCGGCCTCAGTAAGGGTTCTCCGTGATCCTCGGTCACTTGTAAAGGTTAGGAGCAGTAGGCTTTTACTGTCACCTCGAATTACCTCCACATCCTAAACCTATGCAAAGAGAGTGATATACTTCATGCCCAATAAAGACAGAAATGCTGAGTGGGGCCCCTTCACAACATTCACGAAGTTATTAAACTAAGCATTCAACAGGTTATCTCATATCCGCAATAAACGTTTCAGATCCTACACAATACCAAGGTTCATCCGTATCCCCGAGAACTAAGGGTCTACTCACACATAAGAACAACAATCATGATGGAGATGATAATGGAATAATGGAATACATGGGGGGGATGATTCAACCGATACACCGAAGGATCCACTAGGGTTCTTGATGTTGCAGATGATAAGGATGTGGATGATGATGATGAAGGTGGTGATGATGTGGATGTTGATGATGATGTCATTCCTCGTGCGGTGAGAGGAATCCCCCTCTTCTCCTGGTTGATCCTCCCTCCGGATGGGTTCCGGAGGCTAGGGTTCTGCCTTCTAGATGAGTTTCTGGAGTCTTTGTTCGCCCCTTCACGATCCGTTTCGACGGGGTGAAAATAGCTGACCCCACGGAGGCGGCGGCGCGCCAAACAACCGCTCATGCGAGCGCGTGCGGTCGCATGGAATGCCGTCGTTCGCTCTAGAAGCGTGGCAGCGGCTATTTCTTTGGCCTTCTTGCTTGATTCCTCTATGGAAAGTGTTTATCACCTTTAATTCATGATTCCACTGCCATTTTTGGGTGGTTTCTCCATTAAATGAATATTGCTCCAAAAGACGTCACCTGAAGGAATATCAACAAAAAGGAGTGTGCGAACGTGGTAAAATTCCACAAAGCCCACCTTGTAGGCACAAAATATAAAGGAAAAACATCACGTAAATTGGACTCATCAACTCCCCCAAGCTTAAGTCTTGCTCGTCCCTGAGCAAGTACCGTGGCTTGTAAAGAACGAGGTTCCCCTTGTGTTTATAAGGTACGGATATCAAAAGGTATGAGTCCATTACTCCCAAGAGGGACGCTTGTTGATGAGTATGTGTGGTAAACAATAGCCCATACTTACTCTGGTGATGATCATGCAGACATCCACATCTTATCATTTAATTTTACTAAGTACAAGTAACAACTTCATAACCTAGCTCATTGTTGCTTCAACTGGGGAGGTAGTTTTCTTTTTTCCTTTTTTTCTCGTAGAAAGTTTTTATTGAAAAAAAGGGTTCTGTCTCTCCTCATTGAATCACACGAGGGCTCAAGAAAAAAATTAAGTGTATGCGAGCCTTATTTCTCAGAGAGACTTCATTTCCCAAATTATTTTTTAAGAGGGGATTAATTTATTTACTTGCCCTTAAGTAAGTTGAAACCTTAAATGAGCTAGCATAAATAGTTATTTTATCTCCCTTCAAAAAACATAACTAAGATGCGAGGGACTTATAATCATCAGACAAATAAATATGCACTAATTATTTAGGTCACATCAACCATCAAGCACGTTCTTCAAAAGAAATCATGATCACACACATCAAGATATCCCTAAACTCATTGGGAGGGATCATCCCTTATTCAAGAGGAAAAATTGATAGTTCAGTCTTATTGAAGATAAATCCTAATTTTATTTTGCGAAAAGGAAATGCATAAAAGTAAAGATACAAAGTGCACATGAATCTCCCTCAAGCTTACAATTAAGCTAGGGAGATCTAGGCACTAAGCGTTATATGCTCACTCCTGGGGATCTTGGAAGGCAGCGCAGATGCTCACACCTTGCTGATCATCTACAACCTGGGTCAAAAACTCAAGTTGTGCAGTGTTGTTGTTAAGAGCCTCAATCATAAGTCCGACCTTATGAAGAAGTTCATCAACCCGTGCCTCCAAGTCTTTACACATCAACCAGTAAGAATCAATCCCATCTCCGATCACACTAACACAAGCCTAGGAAACTTTCTCCAATTCCCGAATCTTTTCCTTCATCTCCTCTGGAGTTGGTGGCTCCTTTCCCCACTCAGATTGAGGAGGCCCTAGAGGATATAATGGAATAGATCCGCGGACATTGAATTGATAGGGATTAGAAGGGTACCCATCTGGAGTAGTGTCTTCATCTCCCTCTTATGCTTGTTCTTCCTCAACGATCTCCACCACCTCGACCTTCTCCTCCATGTCCTTCTTCTTCTCACGAGGTTCTTCCTTGATGCTAAGCTTCCTCGGGTTTGCCCATCCTGAGGGCACAACATCATCCAGGTTGGGGAAGGGGATGATGTGAGCACAGATGGACAAGGTCTTCTTACTCATGGCGGCGATCGTGCTTGTTACCTGCAGCTAAAAGCTTTTTGGAGATGGGAAGCAAAGGAAATGAGAGATTAGATGGTTTTAGGTTTATGGACATCCCTTCTTCCTTTTTATCAAGTCTAATCCTGTAGGTAATCACGAGATATGGGATGAAGAGTTAGTTGGAAAGAAAACAAAACGAAATCGGGAGAGAATCGCGCCAGCAGGATCAACGACGGCCTTCCAGGCAGACGCGTGCACTCGCATGGCCGGTTGTTTGACCTCCTGCTGGATCTCTTTCTTTTTCTTTTCTTTTTTAACCTGTAATCAAGAAGGGACAAAATGACCATTTATACGGGTGTGTCCGGTCGTTAGGAACACCGTCATTGCTCTGTACATACGACGTTCGGCGTGGGCATTCCAAACGATCGCCCAAACGGGCGCTTGCGTTTGTTTGAAACACCGTCTTTGTCTCTGTCTCCCACAGCTCTGGCGTCTCTTTTTCATGTGACCGCCCAAACGAGCGCTTGCCGTCGTTTGAAAGTCCGTCTTTGGTTCTGTTGGCTGTTGTGCCAATTTCTTCCTCAGATTTTTTTTGCTCCAGAACGATTAGTGCCAAAGCTCCCAACTAGAGACGAAAATTCCAACTTCTGAGAATTGAGACTAAACAAAACTACCTAAAGAAAATAATTTCTATCTACTTATTCACATGCATCTTACCAGAGTGCTGATCTATACTCGTTGTTCCTTATGGAAGGCTTCAGCTTGCTCGATCATGAGGATACTTACCTATTCTATATCCCGCTCTTCCTTTTGTTCGTCAGCAAGGTATATCTTTAAGCGTTGTCCATTCATGATCCAAGGACCATTCTTCCCTCCTTTAAGATGAACAGCTCTAGAATTGTACACCTCTTCTCTCTCATAAGGCCCTTCGTAGCGAGACCTAAGCTTCCCTGGAAACAACTTGAGACGAGAGTTAAATAGGAGGACCTTGTCCCCCACAGCGAAGGTTCATTTCAGTATCTTACGATCATGCCACATTTTAACCTTTTCTTTGAACAACCTGGCACTCTGGTAAGCACTGTTGCGAAGTTCACCTAGAGCATGCATATCGAACAACCTTTTTTCTCCAGCTTCTTTAAGATTAAGGTTGATATTTTTGATTACCCAAAAAACTTTATGCTCTAGTTCTAAAGGTAAATGACAAGCCTTACCGTACACCATTTTGTATGGTGACATCCCCATGGGGTTCTTGTAGGTGGTGCAGTAAGCCTAGAGTGTTTCATTCAGCTTTGCTGCCCAATCTTTTCTGGACTTCTGCACCGTCTTTTGCAGTATTGTCTTTATTTCCCTTTTAGAGAGTTCCACCTGCCCACTAGTTTGTCGATGATATGGTGAAGCTATTTGGTGAGTCACCCAGTACTTACAAAGTACTCTTCCAAATATTCCCTGTATAAAATGAGATCCACCATAAGTGATAAGAATTTTAGGAACTCCAAAACCTAGGTAAAATGATGTCCTTTATCATTTTCAGCTAAGTAGCCGCATCTGCATGCTTGGTTGGAAGAGCTTCAACCCACTTTGTAACATAATCTACAGCCACAAGAATATGAGTGTACCCATCCGAGACAGGAAAAGGTCCTAAATAGTCCAATCCCCAAACATCAAAAGGTTCACAAACTAGACTATAGTTCATAGGCATTTCTTGTCGCCTTCCAAAGTTACTTGTGCGTTGACACGCGTCACAATTTTTAACAAACCTGTGAGCATCTCTGAAGAGTGTAGGACAGTAAAATCCTATTGAAGCACCTTGGCGGCGGTCCTATCTCCAGCATGGTGTCCCTCATAAGGGCTACTATGGCACCCTTCCAATATAGCATTCATTTCATGTTCTGTAACACAACGCCTTATCATGTCAACTGGTCCATGCCAATAGAGAAATGGGTCATCCCAAAAGTAATACTTTAGATCACTGAAGAACTTTTTCCTTTCATGATAACTCATATCGGGCGACATGTACTTTCCTACAAGAAAGTTAGCGTAATCTGCAAAACAAGGTTCTATTTTTTTAATCATAGCCAAAATCTCACCTAGAAAGGATTCATTTATAGGTACTGGATCATAAGGTATTATTTCCATGCGCGATAGGTGGTCTGCCACCGGCTTGTCCTCCCCTTTGTGGTCTACTATCTGCAAATCAAATTCCTGAAGTTGTAATATCCACCTAATCAACCGGGGTTTATCGTCCTTCTTTGCAAGTAGGTAACGTAAAGCACGGCGATCGGTGTGGACTATCACTTTTGAATTAATAATATAAGGAAGAAATTTGTCACAAGCAAAAACAATAGCTAGCAATTCTTTCTGAGTAGTTGCCAAGTGTACTTGGTCTTCATCCAAACTCCTGCTAGCATAAAAGATCACGTTAACTTTTTTATCAGCACGCTATCCTAGAAAAGCACCTACATCATAATTGCTTGCGTCACACATGATCTCGAAGGGCTCATCCCACTTTGGAGGTTGGATGATGGGGGTTGTGATCAAGGCATCTCTTAATTTCCCATAAGCCTGCACACAGATCTTATCAAAAGAATAAGGCACATCTTTGTGCAACAAGTCAAGCAGAGGTTTAGATATTTTGGAGAAATCTTTGATAAATCTTTTATAGAAACTAGCATGTCCCATAAAAGTTTGCATACCTTTCGCATCTTGAGGGTAAGGTAAATTTTCTATTACCTCAATTCTATCTTGTTCTATCTCAATACTCTTTCCTGAGACTCTATGTCCCAACACAACATCTTCAGTGACCATGAAATGACTCTTCTCCCAATTCAGCACCAAATATGTTTCCTCATATCTCTGCAAAACCTTTGTGAGATTATAGAGACGATTATCAAAGGATGTGCCTTGAACAGCAAAACTGTCCATGAACACTTCAACAATCTTTTCAATATAATCAGGAAAGACTTCAGATATGCATTTTTTAAACGAGGGTGGTCCATTACATAGACCAAATGGCATTCTACGATATGCATATGTACCGTACGGGCAAGTGAAGGTGGTCTTTTCTTGATCTTCAGGTCGGATTGGTATTTGAGAGAACCTAAAATACCCATCGAGGTAACAAAAATAAGAATTGTTGGCCAATATCTCATTTATAAGTGGCAACGGGTAGTGATCCTTCTTCATATATTTGTTTAATTTCCTGAAATCAACACACATCCATACCCAATAACCGCCCTAGTAGGGACAAGGTCATTGTTTTTGTTAGTTACCAAGGAAACCCCTCCTTTCTTTGGAATGCAATGGACCAGACTTACCCATTTACTATCGGATATGGGATAAATTACCCCTGCATCAGACTTACCCATTTACTATCGGATATGGGATAAATTACCCCTGCATCAAGGAGACATATTACTTCTTTTCTTACCACGTTCTTGGACGCCGGAAGAAGTCTCCTTTGGCTCTCAATAACTGGCTTAGCCCCTTCTTCAATAGGTATTGCATGAGAATATACAGAAGGATGTATACCTTTTACATCTCGAATCGAATAGCCCAAAGCCTTTCGATGCTTACTCAATACTGCTAAGAGTTTTTCCTTCTCTTTACCTGAAAGGTCATCATTAACGATAATAGGAAATCTCTCTGTATTATCCATAAACTCATACCTCAACCCCTTGGGTAGTGGTTTTAAAGTCGGAGGAGGTAAATCCTCGTCTCCCTTTCTCTTGAGTGCTTCATAAACTTTATTAAGGCGCGGGCATACTATTGGTGTAGCATCCATTATCGTTTCGATCTCCTCTTTCTCTTCATCTTCATTTAAGGATCCTGGACTTACCAATACTTGTTCAACTTCATCCTCTCGTGTTTGGAGATGGATTTCAGCTAGTTGATTTAATTCCTGGTCCTCATTATCCCGAGCCTCCTTTTCATACGGCTTACTTAATACGGAGGAAAATGGGAATTTTATCATTTCACCTCCCCACTTCATGGAGATGGATTTCTTCTTTATGAAAGCTCCTACAACGTTCAAAAAGGAGGTTCCAAAAACAATAGGACAGTCTTTATCCTCAGAGATCATTAGTACATAAATATCAATGGGATAAATAACAGAGCCTATTATTACGTTGAAATCTTTAAGGATGCCACAAGGTTTCCTTTCGGTTTTATCTGCAAGCTTGATAATAACATCAGTAGGCTCAAGGGTGCAAGGAGCAATCTCATCATAAATCTTAGCATAAAGACTATAAGGAATAATATTAACTGGTGAAACGGGGTCACATAACCCAAAATGTGCCTTACATCCAAAGGAACATGATAAAATTGGCTTGCCTACATTTTTACCTTCGGTACACCCTTTGAGATAAGAAGTGGTATCCCTATCCAAATAGACCTCTTTATTCACCACCAGTATAGGTATAGAAAGTTCTTTTACTATATTGACAGAGGGCGGAATCCCACATTGTTCCATCTTGATTTTCTTCTTCTCCTTTTCTGAGGGTGTTCCTACCAGTTTTTTTTACCATTGGGCTTGCAATAGGCTTCTTTTCGCCTTTCAGGCGGAGTAGTCTTTTTCTTTATAGCTTCCACCATGTGAATAGCCTTAGACTCCCTTCTGAATTTGAAGTGCTTCTCTGGCAAGTTCAAGAACTTGAAAAATCTTTCAAAACATGCAACATGGGGTCAGTTCCAATATTTAGCTCACGACATAAATCTTTTACTTTCGAAGTTCTAAGGAAAGATTTAATGCTATCATAAACATGATCAACTTTACTCTCTTCCTTTGAACAAAGGTACCAATTCTCAGCATTGCACACGGTTTAGTTGTAGCCTTTTCGAAGTAAGAGTATCGATCCCACAGTGAGCACAGGAATCAGGCTTTTGCCCCTTGTGAAGAATTATGTAGCTTTGTGCCTGCAGATAATTGTAGACTTGAAGCAGAGCGAGGGCGGATTTAAATAAGAATTGAGTAAAATGGTGACTTGTAACTAAATAACATAAAAGTAAATTAAAAACAAGGATGGTAAATAACGGTGAAACAACAGAATTAAAAGGCGTTCTTAGTGAGTCTAGAATCCCCATTGGTATGTTTCTAGTACTACTATGCATGAGCATAGCATGGGTCACATACTTGAGCAACTGTTGACGATTATGCTGGGTGGAGCCGGGCACAAAATACATTCTACTCGTGGTAGACTTCGTGCCACGCACGCCACCATCATAGTGTCCCCCTGAGGGTTACAACTCATGATTATTAAGGGTTTCCCCGTGGAAGCGGCATTACTAAGGGTTCTCCATGATCCCCAGTCACTTGTAAAGGTTAGGAGCAGTAAGCTTTTACTGTCACCTGAATTACCTCCACATCCTAAACCTATGCAAAGACGGTGATATACTTCGTGGCCAATAAAGGCCCCTTCACAACATTCACGAAGTTATTAAACTAAGCATTCAACAGGTTATCTCATACCCGCAATAAATGTTTCAGATCCTACACATACCAAGGTTCATCCATATCCCCGAGAACTAGGGGTCAACTCACACATAAGAACAACAAGCATCATGGAGATGGTAATGGAATACATGGGGAATGATTCAACTGATACACCGAAGGATCCACTAGGGTTCCTAATGTTGCAGATGATAAGGATGTGGATGATAATGATGAAGGTCGTGATGATGTGGATGTTGATGATGATGTCGTTCCTCATGCGGTGAGAGGAATCCCTCTCTTCTCCTGGTTGATCCTCCCTCCGGATGGGCTCTGGAGGCTAGGGTTCTGCCTTCTGGATGAGTTTTTGGAGTCTTTGTTCATCCCCTTCACGGTCGGTTTCGACGGGGTGAAAATATCTGATCCCGCGGAGGCGGCGGCGCGCCAAACGACCGCTCATGCGAGCGTGTGCGGTCGCATGGAACGCCGTTGTTCGCTTTAAAAGCGCGGCGGCGGCTGTTTCTTTGGCATTCTTGCTTGATTCTTCTATGGAAAGTGTTTATCACCTTTAATTCGTGATTCCACTGCCATTTTTAGGTGGTATCTCCATTAAATGAAAATTGCTCCAAAAGACGTCACCTGAAGGATTATCAACAAAAAGGAGTGCACAAACGCGGTAAAATTCCACAAAGCCCACCTTGTAGGCACAAAATATAAAGGAACAATATCACATAAATTGGACTCATCAGCTCTCCAAGGAGAAGGTAAGACCATATTCCTGCCTTGTACTCTTTATTATCACGGTGATCGCTGGTGATCCAGAGGATCACCAGCGAGATCTTCCCTAGCAATTATAGCCCACCCTGCCATGCGGCGTCGAGTGGGGTTTTGGAAGGTAGATACATCCTAGTTTTTTTTACACCCTGGATGGGCCCCCCTGACCCGCCTTATATATTTGGATGAGTCCATGTTAGTTTCAAATCCCCCAGAAGGAGAACCCCGAGGGGGGGGGGGGCTCCCAGTACATGGTTGCGAATCCACGGAGGTTGAAGATATTCTGGCAATCTTAGTCTCTAAATCCCTCCTGAGTAGACCCCGAGTGGCAAGTTGTTCTCCCACTGCTCAAGGTAGAACGACGTGGAACTTGTTAACTTCCCTTGCTCCTCCACGGTGCCATGCCGTGTTCTCATCCGCAAGACTTGATTACAAGATCAATGGATGTAGTCCCCCCATGACTCGTGACTCGTGGGAGGTTTTTCCTCGAGATGCGTCATGCTTTTAGTGGGGTCCTTTACGGTTCCTCACAGTAAAGGGGACATTGATGGCGTCAATAGTATAACAGGGCCGAAGGGTTGCTGATAGATCTTTTTCCCGCATTTTTAGAGCTCATTTGTTGCATGTTCTTTCCTGCATTTTTAGAGCTCATTTTTTGCATGTTCTCTTCATATATCATGTACCATTGAACCAATATATGTTCATTATGCAAGATTACTGGTTTTTACTCTTTTCACTATGAGCATCGCATAATTAGTGTTTTTATTTGGTTTTTATTTGTTTTCTTGTGTCTACAAGTGTTTTGGAGCAACCTATGACCAAACACGATGAAAGAGGCCAAAGATGGGTTCAGTACGTATGGCTGTCGGCACCAGACTTAGGCATTTGGGAGATAAAAATGATTTTTCTTAAGTGCTCAAAATTAGGATCTAATACTACCGACGCATCGAAGTCGTTCTGACGATTCCAACGAGCTCAAGAACGTAAAAATGGAGTTTGTATGAGAAAGTTACGACAGATTAACCAAAGGATTCCAGAGTCGTAGACGGCGTATCGTACGAGCATGGACAGTCGTACCGGCTCTCATACCGCCCCTAGACAGCTCCGAAATTTGCCTCTTTGGACCGGATTCTTCACTGTTTTCTTCCAATTTTGTTCGCACATGATCTTTGGCCGATAATGAAGGATTTGGGAGAGGATTTTGCTCATCTTAAGCCCTTGGATCAACATCTGCGGAGGAGGCTTTGGGAAAGCATTATAAATTCCTCTCCAACTCCAGCCATCGTCATAATCACGTCATTCCTCCAAGATCAATCTCCATTGCTGCTCCATCTCCACCTGCATAGAAGAAGTGTAAGTCCAAGGAAAGAAGAGGAGGCTCCGCTACCACGCGCACCGGCCTTCGGGTCGGTGCCATCTCCATCACGCCGCCCTCGTCACCACCATCGTTGGCGTCATCATCATCGCACCACCATCGGCGACGTCTTGTCCATCACCATCATGCCTTCTCCCTTTACTGGCTCAATGCCAGCTTGTAATTTGACCCTAACTTTTATGTCGTACGTTTACTTGTTTGGGTAGTTGTACTAGGTCTTGGGGATATGGATGAACTCTATATATTTACTTGATACAGTCATTTATTTGCTTGTTCATGTTTGAGTTAGCAGCCTTCATGAATGTTGAGAGGAGTGCTCACTCGCATTGTAGCCGTGATTGGTCGTGGAGCATATTACTGTTGTTTGTAGAGGTGACGATGTCGAGGTAATTCAAGGTGACTGTAAAATCCTTAAGTCTGTGTCATTGCAATTGATAGGAGAGTAACAGGAAAACCCACATCTGACCGCGTCCACGGGGAAACCTTTAATTAACCGTATGTGCTCCAAGAAAAGAAGGTCCACCTTGTTCATTTGAGTAGTATATCATTCCTATTAAGATGGGATATCACATACACCCCCACTCAAAGGACTTGATCCCTCTTGGCACACATTTGTGCGTCCAGTCTGGTACATGTGTCGTGTCCCATGTCATGAGGGCCACACGCGCCATGTGCCACATGGTCGTGCACCTGACCGGAACACGCCCGTGTAACCGCGAGGATCAACTTTGATAACAATTATAACGCCCTAGCTAAACACACTAATTCCTGGCCGTTACGCCTGGCAATCACCTAGGATCTAGGATGCCCCGTGGACCAACACTAGTCTTTTTTGTGTACTTTGTCCTCACTCGTGCGCACCCGGGATCAACTTTCCAGTCGGTCACACATCCTCAAATTGCTTCAACGAGGCACGTTTAACTTTGAGATCCCTTTCGGATGGGCTCCTAGAAAAGAAGGTGCATCTTGCTTATATGAGTAGTCTATAATTCCTGTTAAGCTGTGATGTCACAATTAAGTCCATATTTCAACTCTGAACTATCTTAAGAATCAACCCTGAACTGTCAATATTGACCAAGTTCTAACCTTGCCCTCTCCTCAAACCGGTTTTTGGTGAGTTGAAGTGGTTTTGACCAGTTTACCACCCAGTGAGCCGCCTAGTTAGATGTCACATCACCTAGTATTTGCTTGTATTTTTCAAAAAATTTGGCATAAAAGTTTGAAACTTTCCCAGCCTGATCACCAGGGTAGTCTTGATTTCACATAATTGTTTAGAAAAATTTGGAAACTTTAATTTTTTGGGTCAAATTTTCACAAAAAGGGGTTGTAAATGTATTTTTTTATTAGTTTGGCAAAAAGTTTTGAAACTTTCCCATATTGATAACCATGGTAGCGTTAATTTTACAAAAAAATCATTTTTTTTCTGTGCATTTTCTTTTTTAGGTCAATTTTTTACAAGAAAGGGGTTGAACTATTTGGCAAAAAGGTTTTATAATTTCCTAGAATGATCAGCGTTGTAGTATTCATTTTACAGAAAATTCTTGTTTTCCCTGAACACTGTCTTTTTAGGTCAAATTTTAACAAAAAGGGGGTCAAATATGTATTTTTCTTGTATTTTTAAATTTGTTTGACAAAATGATTTGAAGCTTTCCCAAGCCGATAACCATGGTAGTGTTGATTTTACAGAAATTTTTCAATTGAAACATGACACTTTCATTATTTTTTCAATTGTTTATACAAAACCGGGTTCAATATGTATTTTCCTTGCATTTTTTTATATTTTTGGCAAATAAGTTTGAAACTTTCCTAGAATGATAATCATTGTAGTGTTGATATGATGTTTTCAAAAAAAATCTAGGCACTTTTCTTTTTGTGACATGGCAGCTGACTAGACGGGTGACTCAACAGTCTTTTTTGCGGGAACCAAAATTGTACTTGTCAAAAAAGCTCTTATATTATGGGACGGAGGGAGTATTACTTAAGAGGAGGTAATACAATCGGACTGACACAATGTTTTGGTCACATCTGGCCCGCAACGTAGCTAGACATCGGTTCTAGTACCGATCGGCTCAATTGTGCTAAGCAATGGCTAACACGGTCAACATGTCAAAACCCCTTCAACTCATCAAAAGCTGGTTTGAGGAGAGGGCGGAGTTGAAACTTGACCGATTTTGATTGTTCAGATTGATAACCTAGACGGTTTCAAAGTTCAAGGTTGATTCTTAGACATTTGTGTTAGTTCAGGGTTGAAATATGGACTTCTTTAGCCTTACAATATCCCACGCTCTATAATATTGTACAACATAAGGATGCTTATATCGCTACAGTATTACAGTCTGTTCCACTAAATATTCAGTTCAGGAGGGCTTCAGTGGGTGAACGTTGGATATCTTGGCTACATCTAGATGGATGTTCAACTCTCTAACCAGTCAGATAGCATTCGATGAAAATTATCTAGGGGCGGTAGTTTCACAGTGAAATCTATGTACCTGGACTTAATTAACTCTGGGCCAATGACGAGATCACTTCACATATGGAAGGTTAAAGTTCCGCTAAGAATCAAAATCTTCATGTGGTTTGTCCACAAGGAAGTGATTCTAACCAAGGATAACCTGGTTAAGCGAAGATGGGTGGGTAGTTCACGATGTTATTTTTGTGGCCAGAATGAAACCATAAAAAACCTCTTTCTCAAATGTCTTGTTGCCAAACTACTTTGGCGTACGATACATATAGCATTTAACGTTACTTCTCCAATTAGTATCGACACGTTATTTAGGACGTGGCTAACTGGAGTGGAATCAAATATCGCGGGACATATTCGGATAGGGATATGGGCACTATGGGCTATATGGAACTGCAGAAATGATATAATCTTTAACATGAAAATTTTCATCAACTTTTTGCACGTTATATACAGAGCCATTGCTTGGATCCGTACGTGGTCGTTACTCACTCATGCGGACTCCATGGAGCTTTTGGTTATTGGGTGCAACCGATGGGAGATGGTAGAACGGGTTATCTACAATCGATTTGTATGGCGATCCAATAGTAGGACAGGTGTTTAATCATCTTGGCCTATTTTTCGCGGGTCGTGGCAGTTCTTTTAATCTTTGTTGGTTTTATGCTCCTTTTGTGAGCCTTTTCTAAACTTGAGATTTTGTTTGAGAACTTTATTTCAATAAAATGGCTGCATGCATCATTCTGATGCGGAGGCCGGGGTTATCCTCCTTTTCAAAAAAGAAGAAGAAGCAGGGTTTATGATTCTTGTGACCTGTAGAACGTATCTGCTATTTTATGGTTGTGATCCACTGTTTCTTCTTACCTTATTTGATCCTCTTTTTCATGTTTAATCAATCTGTTCCGATGCTAAATGTCACTGAAACTATAGTGAAACTATACACTGTTTACGGTGAGTTGTCGGTTGAATTCAAATGCCAATTTTGCCCATTTGAAAGAACTGAAAAATCGAAATCATTGATTGTGACGGTATCTTTTCCGAGACCCAGATCCAGTAGAATGGATTGTTATGATCAAATAGTGGGACCTAGTTATGGTGGTTAAGGAAAGAAGAGATGAGGTGCGAGCAATAGGCAGAAGAGCATTAGTTTCAACCGAAATTTGTCAGACAGCAGCTAATATGTCATGGAACAACATTTCTTCAGAACCGTGGACATGAAGGAGAAGCTTGGATGGTGTGCAAGACTGTCGATCCTAATAAGTTTCTAAACGTTGAGGAGTCTGCTTGCCTCAAAGATACAGTTGAATTTAAAATCTAAAAACGCGCTTGAGCATTTCCTGTTTGAATACACGCCATACATAAATCAAGTGGCTTGCTGGCGTGAGTGAAATCACCAAGGTTCCTGCAGTCAAATAGGCATGGAGTCTGCTAAAAAAAGGACAGACGTTGGAACTGCTAGAACAAAAGGCTTGGAGTCGTAGACAGGAGCAATGGAGCATGCGTGGCCCTATCATGCATGTCCCGGTCGATCGATCGATCGATCGGCTAGTGCGGTTCGTGCGTGCGTGCGTGCGCGCGCGAGTGCCTTCCTTTAAGCGTGCCCGCTTTCTCTGACGAGCCGTCTATTCTGTCGCCGTCCGCCACTGAAAGGCGTCAGTGTCGCGTATGTTCAATGCAGTGCAGCGGGGCAGCTTTTATTTCCCTGTCGATTTCTCTTTTCTCATGGAGTATGTAGCGTAGAGCGGCAGAAATCACATATTTGACCTGAGGACGAAATCAAATCATCATCTGATCTGGTCTTGAAAAAATTTCACATAACAGACCGTTTTGTATGGCGCCCGACAGCAGGGCGCTGTATTGCACTATGCAGCGCCGTTGCTTTAGGCGTCGCATGCCCGGCCCGCGTGGCAGCCCGGGGCCAGGGGCGGCCCCACAGCCAGCCGTGCAGCGCCCAACGCATAGGCGCCATACTTGTAATGTGCAGCGCCCGTCCCTTAGGCGTCACACTTGTAATGTGCAGCGCCCGTCCCTTAGGCGCTGCACAGTCTGTTTGTCACTTAGGCTGGCCCCACCCTCTCTCCCCTCCCACCCCCACCCCACACACCCCCACCCCACCCAAACCCTTAGCCTTGCGGCCCTCCTCTCTTCCCCTCTCCCCCCTCTCAAATCCTTCTCAAATCTTGCAAATCCGGAGTATTTGACCGTGGATTTCGAAGCCAACCCCTCCCTTAAGGTAATCTCCTCCGATCCCCTCGTTTTCATCCATAGGAATTGTCACATTTGCTCAAATCTTGCTAGTTTGAGGAAACCCTAGTTTTGGCTTGGATTTGGAAATTTGTGTTGAATCATGTTATGTTTCTTTGCTAATTTGGCATGGTTAGGCTTCATACTATGCTAAGGTTAGGGTTATGTGTGTTTGATGTTGGTGTTAGGGTTATGCTATGGTTAGGGTTGTGGTTATTGTTAAGTGGGGTTAGGGTTATTGTTTCATATATATGTTAGGGCTTATGTATTTTGTGCAAATATTTTGTTAAGTACTTACTTGATATATGTGTGTTTTTTATTATTGTAGGGATGGAAAGAACATGTGTTTATGTTCATCATGTAGATAAAGAGGCCTTTTTGAAAGGCAATGTTGAGCCGGACCCGGATGAGCTTGACATGGTGTTTGAGAGTAGTCCTAGCTATGCGGATGTCTTGGAACAAGTGAGGAAGGATTTGAATTGAATGGACCCAAGTGACGTTGTTGAGTTCGAGGGAAGGCATAATGTTGGTTTTAGAATGCACATCCGTTGGAAGACAATGCGTGTGAACTCGGAGCAACGTTGGGTTGCATACAAGGAGACGGTTGTGGAATCTCTAGACAAGGCTCTTGAGTTATTTGCCTCCAAGAAGGTTGAGTCTAGTTTGCATTTGAATTTGAACCGGAACCCCTCCCCGTTGGTTGCTAGTACTCCCCCACCCATGAACCAAGATCACGTTAGTGAACCTCATTTGACGCAACAAGTTTGGCCAACATTGAGCCCGGTTTCAAACAACCAAAATGAAGCTTTTGAAGAGGACAATTATGAGTACGAGGAGGATGACAACGAAGTTGATCTCCATGACAACAATGTGGGTGATCTCGAGCAATATCATGTGCAAGAGACAATGGACCAATCCATCCCTTTTTCTCGTGCATATGCATCGGACTCCGATGACGATGGTCCCGATGAAGAAGTTGATGAGGAGGGGTTCACGCCCAAGGAGGCCCAAGTATTTAAGAAGGTATTCGGGCGGGATCACAAGACACCATTGTTCAAGGATCTTAGTCTCGCGGATGAAGCCGTTGTAGATGGTGGCAAATGTATACCCCAGCTCCATCCGCTATCGAAGACGGTCAACGCCTTCAGCCACATCCATGGAGCGTTCTTGCCTGTGGAGTCAGGAAACAAAGTCCTCGAGACAACGTACCACATATAGACACGAGCATGTGTATGTATCACATCATCAGTGGCATCCGCAGGGCAATGCGCAAAGTTCCTTTGAATCCACGTGAAAGCAGCTCCGGCTGCTTTCCTTTCCTTCTTCTTCTGCTCTTCTCCCTCCTCTACATCAGCCTCAGCCTCGGTAGGAGCCATACCGATAAGAGCAATCATCTGCTCGCGCCACCCATCAGAATCGGTGCTGAAACATAGAGGCCTCCCGTCGATAGGAAGCCCGGTGATCAAGGCGACATCCTCGAGCGTCACGGTCATCTCCCCAGTCTGAAGATGGAAATTGTGCGTCTCCGGCCTCCACCGATCAGCAAGAGAGGACACCAGTGGAGCGTTGAGGTTCGGCGTGGACCGGCTGACCAACTGAATCCACGGGAGGAGTCCTGCCTGCTGGATGTAGGGTGTGTACCGCTCATCGTAGGGCATGGCAGGACCAGAGACCCCGTGATACCGAATCTTCAGAGGTTCAAACTTCTGCAAAAAAAAGTAATGACAAATCTTAGGGCATGTCAATTTCAACTAAAGGCAAATTTGCAAAATATTTAGATTACTCATTATTACCATCTCCTTCTCGCGCATCATGTAGGCCCGGTGTCGTGTGTCGTAGGCATCGTCGAGAAGCCAAATCATCCTTACAAAGTTCAAACAATAAACATATATGAGTTCATCTTCATCTCAAATATCGGTATACACTAAACATCTCATATGTGTTCAACTACAAGAATCTCAACATGTCCTTCTCACACAATGAATAAATGATTGTAAATTCTCATATATATCTCGTATGTTATATGTGTTCAAATAAACTCAACATCTCATATTTCAAATAAACTCAACATCTAATATATATCTAAAAAAACTGAACATCTCATATATATCTACAAAACTCAACATCTCATAGTTATCTACAAAACTAGGCATCTCATATATATCTAAAAAAACTAAACAATCTACGGTTTCACTAACAAGAATCATATATTGTGAACTAAAGAACAATACTAGGGTAGTACCACTATGACTACACATCCTAAATCAAGCAAATCAAGGGTTCCACCAAATCTTGGACAAATCTCTAAAATTTACCTAGTAGGAGGGATTGGAGATCGAATCCACGGATCAAATCTTCAGATCTGAGAGGGATGTGTGTGGGGGGGGGGGATCCGATGGGGCGCCGCCGTCGCTGCTCTCTGTCCACAGAGCAACTTCCTGGAGAGGGGGAAGAACTGCCTGGTCGGGCTGGGCCGATGCGCTTAAGTCACTGTGCAGCGCCCAAAAGCTAGGCGCTGCACATTACAAGTGTGGCGCCTATGCGTTGGGCGCTGCACGGCTGGCTGTGGGGCCGCCCTGGCCCCGAGCTGCCACGCTGGCCGGGCATGCGACGCCTAAGGCAACGGCGCTGCATTGCACACAATGCAGCGCCCTGTTGTCGGGCGACACATAAAATGGTCTGTTATGTGAAATTTTTTCGAGACCAGGTCAGATGGTGATATTATTTCGTCATCAGGTCAAATATGTGATTTCTGCCGCGTAGAGTCGCTCTCGCGGAGGGCGAATCTTCCCCTGGTGTCTGCCGGAAACAGGGGTTTGTGTCGCGGCTCCGCCGTTGATCTCGGGATCGACGGCGCCTGTTGGTTTGGAACAGGGGCTGAAGATGAAATTTCTGCGCGGACAGAGCCTGTCGTCCGCCGTACGTGTTCTAATCAACGGTCAGTAGACGTGAGAGAGATGTCCCCTTGTTGCTACCATGCTGTCATTCTTCGTTGAACATCTGTCGCTTGAGCTAGAGAATGAGACTGGTGAGGGGTGACCATGTGAAGATGTTTTTCCAGTTTTTTTTTTCGAGAGTACGCCAAAGGCATTTCCATGTGAAGACGTTTTTTTTTTCAGTTTTTTTAAGGGGTAAATGCTGTACTTTATTGCTCAAAGTTCAGAGGCATTGTTACAGATTCATGGCGTTCTATAAGCCAAACATGTCTACCTTGAACACACACACATGTACTGGTTTTTTTTTTCTGTTGAGCGGCACACATGTGCTGGTGAAGTGGAAAGTTTAGAGACACTCAGCAGGCTACTGGAAAGCCCAATCGCTTACCAGCCGTCCGTGCTAGGCCCGAGCCCTCCTCGACCCAGCAAGCAGTACCATGTATACACAGGAAGAAACCACGAGGTACATAGATACTACATCCAGCCAGTGAACCAGAGAAAAAAGAGACAAAGTGCAGCCGCATGCTCCGAGCTCCAACTACGGTGACCGGCTGGATCGGAGGGGATCGTGGCAGAGGAGCGCATGTGGCGACGCCGTGCAAAGCCACGCGCACAATGGAGCACGGCATGCACTGTGCCGCTGCATGTTCCTTCCTGTCCATTATTGGTGGTCCAGTCCGGTGCAGAGCCTCGAGCGAGACTCCAGCCAGAGCGCCACGCCGATCCATCGCGCGCGCTGGCCGAGACAGGCCACATGCGCTGCCATGCCGGTGCCGCTGCCGCTGCCACACCAGGCGAGCTTTAGGTTTAGCTCGATCGATCGCCTGCACGGCACGGCCACCACGGCCGTCGGTCAGGCAGGCAAGAGCCCGGCCGGCAGGCCGTACGCGTCGCATGCATGCAGATGCGCGCATGAGGTTTGCACTGGTGAGTGGGTGGTAGGATACGTACCGTACGGGCCAGGCCAGACCCACGCACCAATTATACATGCAGCTTTAGGTCGTTCGCAGTCGCGGGGGCGGTTCATCCATGTGATGGGAAAACGAACCCGATAGAGAGCTAGCAGGGGAGGGGAAACCTTCATGGCCATCTCGATGGGTTCCTCCTAGTAGCTCGACTTTGCCGAGCCACGTTCGCTTTGCCATTTTGGTGCGTCGCGCGCCGACGAGCCGTGTCCCGTCCTGTCTCCCATGTGCTCCATCGCCTGCCGGCCTGCCTGTATAATGCCGGGGTCGATGTGATTGTCTGACGCGACACAAGAGTTTCCTTTAACTGTATATATGTATGTATGTATAGTCTGTTCAATTTATAATGTTTTTTTTTGCGAAATAGCTTAATTTGTTGGGAGCACAAGAGAAAGGGAGTACTGCGTTGCTCGCTGCAGACTACAAACACAGCGGAGCGGCGACTACGTATATTGCCTGATGGTCTAATGGAGGCGTGCACTTTAATTATTTCTCAATCATGCGGATGCGGTGACTGATGGGCATGCGCGCGCGGTGGCTGTCATTTCTCGGGTGATCTCGGAATCACCGCCGGCCGCGGCTGCCTGTGCATGCGGTGGCGACGGCGTGAGCTGTCCGTGTCCCCACCGGAAGCAGAATATGCATGCAGTGGCTCTGAGGCTGAGTTTGGTCTGACCCCGATCAGGCTCCGTGTCCGACGGCCCGCGCATGAATCCAATCCAGTTCCAAAGCCCCCGCCCGGCAAGGTTGCATCGCGGTCGATTTCGGTGTTTTGACCTTTTTATGAAAGTTTTAGCCGGATCTGATCTCTTTCAAAAGTATGTCGGGATCTGAGAGCAACTCCAACGTGACGATCTAAACGGACGGCGATTTTGTCCTTTTTTATTTGTTTGGGTCGGCCGCCCACTCGACGTCCGTCCTGTTTATGATTTGGGTCGGTAGTGCGTCCAACGTCCGCGGCCGTAGATCATGCCAGCGGCCATGCCGTCGCCCAAAATTCATGCCGGCACCATGCCAGCGGTATGCCAGCTCCAAAAAAACACCACACAGTTCATGCTGACGCACTTATCAACGGTCGGCACACATGCCAGCACACAAAAAGGGGCGGAAAATTCAACCACGCCATCTCGGCTGTGGTCATGCCAGCACACTTGCCCGACATACAAAAAAGGGATGGCGACCATCGCCATAAATCACCTGTCGTCGAACTTGAGCATGTCAGCCTGCATCTTCTCGAACCACGACCTCTTCCTCGGCGACACGGTATTGAGGTCCACCTTCATGATCTCCACCCCTGTCATCATGCTAGCGAGAGCCACTTCTTTCGCCTTGGTCTTGGCATTGGCGGCCTCGATCTCTAGCATCTTGGCTTGCTTTTGCGCCTCCATCTCAAGCATCCTCGCTTGCTTCTCCGCCTCCATCTCAAGCCCCCTCCTTTGGATCTCCATGAAGGAGTTCATTTGCTCTTCCTTGTCTTGTCGGTGCTTCTCCTCCCTTGAGTCCTTCTTGGTCATCATGCCCTCCACGGTTGTGATCAAGGCGATCGACGCCGCATCCCGCTTGTCCTTCTTCTTGGAGTTGGTCTTCCCCCGCGGCCGTGGCTTCTCGCCCTCCCCAACCTCCACAGCTTTCTTCCCCCCACGCGCCATGAGGGCGGCATATTGCGCCTTGAACTTCTCCTCCCCGTTGATGTTGATGACCCTCCAACAATGGGAGGGGTTGAAGGACTTGCCTTCATGTTGGATCTTGAATGCCTCCAAAGCTTGGGATGCCTACAAATGAATAGCATGCAAGCATATAGGCAAATGGATATGTGAATGGACATGCAAGCATGAAGGGAATAAAAACAAAGAGGGACGCATGCATACCATGTCTTGTATGCCGATGCCGCTCACGGGGCGTGCCTTGATGCTCTCAAGAGTGGCACAAAACTTATTGCACTCTTGTTGTATCACCCGCCATCGCTTCGAAATGGACACCCACCCGCGCGTGCTATGCATTTGGTACGGCACAAACTTCTTGCGTTCATGGAACTCACGATGGACACGAATCCAAAAGGTTGATGCCTTTTGTTCGGCGCCGACCTTGGGGTCTTGCCCAATGTCCCTCCAACACTCACAAAGGAGCTTGTCCTCGGACGCCGTGTATGCCTTCGTCCGCTTGCTCTTGTGCTTCGGCTTCGCCCCGGCGGCTTGGTTGGCGAGCTCGTCCTCGAACAAAGGCTTCCCGTCGATGTCCAACTCATCCTCTTCCTCAAGGCCGTAGTCCTCCAAAAACTCGTGGTCGAGCGGGAAGCCGTTCAGGTCCAGGCCGACCTGATCTTGCATGAAGGCGTCGTGCATGCCAGCTTGATCATAGGTCGCCGGCGTGAACGGCCCTCGGCCGTCTTGGCTTTGGGTCTCATCGGTATCTTAGCCACCGACGTGGCGTTGAGGTCGATGGGCGCGGGCGCGGGCGTGGAAGGCGCCACCACGCTCACCTGCGGTGAGCATTCCCCGGAGAGTTGGGAGGCTTGCGGGTAGACGTGGAAGACGGGAATCGGGTGCGTCGCCGACGCGCAGGGCGACTCTGGCAGCACCATCCGAGGAAACGCGGATGAGCCGGTGCTGGCCACGGCCACGGCGGCGTTGACGAGCCCGTGCTGGCCAGGGTTTAACCCTAGGTAGATCAGGGCCTCCCTTGTTGCCGCCACAACGCGGGCGTTGGTTTCCTCCTGATGCGCTGCGGCAGCCGCCGCTTCGTCTTCGCCGACTCCGCGGCCCGCTCCTCGGGCGTCAGCTGCTTCTTCTTATTCTTGGGTGTCGCGGCGGTCTTGTGAGAGGGTGGGGGGGGGGGGCTTGCCTTTGCCGGAGGATGCGGAGGTGATGATGAAGGAGGCTAGGCCGGCGGCATCATCGAGGGCGTCGTCCATGGTGAGCAGCCGGGAGCTCGCGCGTGCGGGAGGGTTTTTAGGAAAGTGGAGGAAAATGGTGGATGTTTTGCCACCGACTGGCGGGCCAGGGGGGTGGTTGGCACGCGGCGCGCGCGTTTGTATCTTGTCCACACCGACGCAAATGAGGCTCAAAATTGGGTCGCGAATGGGTCAGCAGGCGAACGAAAAGCGGACGCGCGTCCGTTTGGGTCGGAGTGTTGGGCCGATTTTTCTGTCTACCGTGACCCAAACGGACACGCGCAGACGAAATGGGTCGACGCATTGGAGTTGCTCTGACCTCTTTGCTACCCCTAGGGTCGATGGTGGTAGGGTATAACAGCCTACCGTCAAGGGCCTTGGCGGTAGGGGCGCATGCCCTACCGTAAAAAAAATCGAAGTATCAAATACAATGTGTACTCACCTACCGTCGGGCGCATCGGTGGTAGGGGTACACAGGCTACCGCCAGCCTGTTTGGCAGTAGGGCAACAATGCGCTGACATGGATAAGTTGCCTACCTCCACAGACATTGGCGGTAGGCTATTATTGTTGGGGAATGTTGCATGGGAAACAAAAAAATTCCTACGCTCACCAAGATCAATCTAGGAGATGAACATCTATGAGAGAAGAGATTGGATCTACATACCCTTGTAGATCGCTAAGCGGAAGCGTTAAGAAACACGATTGATGTAGTCATACTCTTCACGATCCAATCGCGATCCAATCCGATCTAGCGCCGAACGGACGGCACCTCCGCGTTTAGCACACGTGCGGCTCGATGACGTCTCCTCCTTCTTGATCCAGCAAGAGAGGGAGGAGAATTAGATGGAATCTCAACCAGCACGACGGCATGGTGGAGATGGTGGTGGAGCAATCCTAGCAGGGCTTCGCCAAGCGCCTCCGGAACTACAAACGAGGAAGAACGGGAGAGAGGGGAGGCCGTGGGGCGTGGGAATTGTTGTCTGCAGCCCTTGCGCCTCCTCCCTACTATATATAGGGGTGTTGGAGGGCTGGGGGTGCAGCCCTAGCCCCTTCTCCAAGGAGGGGAGGCGGCGAAAGGGGGAGGATGCCCACCAAGCCAAGTGGAGGGCCCTCTCCCTTAGGGTTTCCCTTCCCCTAGGCGGATGGTCCTTAGGGGGCTGGTGCGCCTGGCCCAATAAGGCTAGGACGCCCCCTATAGCCCATGCACGCCCTAGGTGCTGGAGGGATCCTTCCGGACTCCTCCGGAACCCTCCGGAACCTTCTAGAACCTTTTGAAACCTTCCGGAAGCTTCCCGGTACAATACCGGGAAAACCCGAAACTTTTCCGGTAGCCAAAATATGACTTCCCATATATAAACTTTACCTCTGGACCATTCCGGAGCTCCTCGTGACGTCCGGGATCTCATCCGAGACTCCGAACAACATTCGGTCACCAACGTGAATATCCCAATACTACTCTAGCGTCGCCGAGCGTTAAGCGTGCGGACCCTACGGGTTCGAGAATCATGTGGACATGATCGAGACACCTCTCCGGTCAATAACCAATAGCGGGACCTGGATGCCCATATTGGTTCCCACATACTCCACGAAGATCTTTATCGGTCGAACCACGATGCCAAGGATTCAATCAATCCCGTATGCATTTCCCTCTGTCTAGTGGTATGTTACTTGCCCAAGATTTGATCGTCGGTATCTTCATACCTATTTCAATCTCATTATCGGCAAGTCTCTTTACTCGTTCCGTAATACAAGATCCCGCGACTAACTCCTTAGTCACATTGCTTGCAAGCTTTTTGTGATGTTGTACTACCGAGAGGGCCCAGATATACCTCTCCGTCATACAAAGTGACAAAACCCAGTCTCGATCCATGCCAACCCAACAGACACCCTCGGAGATACCTGTAGAGTACCTTTATGATCACCCAGTTATGAAGTGACGTTTGATACACACAAGGCATTCCTCTGGTGTGAGGGAGTTGCATGATCTCATGTTCTTAGGAACAGATACTTGACATGAAGAAAGCAGTAGCAATAAACTAATACGATCAAATGCTATGCTTATGGTTGGGTCTTTTCCATCACATCATTCTCCTAATGATGTGATCCCGATATCAAATGACAACTCATGTCTATGGTTAGGAAACCTTAACCATCTTTGATCAATGTGCTAGTCTAGTAGAGGCTCACT
The DNA here is from genome assembly GCA_011799875.1 of Thinopyrum elongatum. Lineage (NCBI taxonomy): Eukaryota > Viridiplantae > Streptophyta > Magnoliopsida > Poales > Poaceae > Thinopyrum > Thinopyrum elongatum. Next base: position 385,950,578 of record CM022300.1, read on the forward strand.
AGGGACACGTTGTTGTCTATGTATCCACACATGTATCTGAGTTTCCGATAAATACAATTCTAGCATTGATAATAAACAATTATTATGAACAGGGAAATATGATAATAACCAATTTATTATTGCCTCTAGGGCATATTTCCAACAGTCTCCCACTTGCACTATAGTCAATATCTAGTTCACATCGCCATGTGATTAACACCCAATGAGTTCTGGGGTTTGATCATGTTTTGCTTGTGAGAGAGGATTTAGTCAACGGGTCTGCAACATTCAGATCCGCGTGTACTTCGCAAATCTCTATGTCATATTGTAGATGTTGCTACCACGCTCCACTTGGAGCTATTCCAAATGGTTGCTCCACTATACGTATCCGGCTTGCTACTTAGAGTCATCCGGATTGGTGTCAAAGCTTGCATCGATGTAACCCTTTACGCCGAACTCTTTATCACCTCCATAACCGAGAAATATTTCCTTATTCCTCTAAGGATAATTTTGACCGTTGTCCAGTGATCCACTCCGGGATCACTCTTGTACCCCCTTGCCAGACACGTGGTAAGGCACACATCAGGTGTGGTACACAACATGGCATACCGTATAGAGCCTATGGCTAAGGCATAGGGGACGACCTTCGTCCTTTCTCTTTCTTCTGCCGTGGTCGAGCTTTGAGTCTTACTCAACTTCACACCTTACAACTCAGGCAAGAACTCCTTCTTTGACTGATCCATTTTGAACTCCTTCAAAATCATGTCAAGGTATGTGCTATGTGAAAGTCTTATCAGGCGTCTTGATCTATCTCTATAGATCTTGATGCCCAATATGTAAGCAGCTTTACCCAGATCTTCCTTTGAAAAACTCCTTTCAAACAACCCTCTATGCTTTCCAGAAATTCTACATCATTTCCGATCAACAATATGTCATCCACATATACTTATCAGAAATGCTAGAGTGCTCCCACTCACTTTCTTGTAAATACAAGTTTCTTGCAAACTTTGTATAAATCCAAAAGCTTTGATCAAAGCGTACATTCCAACTCCGAGACGCTTGCTCCAGTCCATAGAAGGATCGCTCGAGCTTGCATACCTTTTAGCATCCTTAGGATCGACAAAACCTTCTGGTTGTATCACATACAACCTTTTCTCACGGAAACCGTTAAGGAAACATTGTTTTGACATCCATCTGCTAGATTTCGTAATCGAAAAATGCAGCAACTGCTAACATAATCCCAACAGACTTTAGCATCGCTATGAGTGAGAAAGTCTCATCATAATCAACTCCTTGAACTTGTCGGAAACTTCTTTGCGACAAGTCGAACTTCATAAATGGTGGCATTACCATTAGCGTCTGTCTTAAAAGATCCATTTGTGCTTAATGGCATGCCGGTCATCGAGCAAGTCTACCAAAGTCCATACTTGGTTTTTATACATGGATCCTACCTCGGATTTCATGGCTCCTAGCCATTTGTTGCAATCCAGGCCCACCATCGCTTCTTCATAGTTCGTAGGTTCACTGTTGTCCAACAACATGACCTCCAAGACAGGATTGCCGTACCACTCAGGGGCGGTATGAGTCCTTGTCGACCGACGAGGCTTGGTAGTAACTTGATCTGAAGCTTCCTGATCATCATCATTATCTTCCTCTTCACTTGGCTCAAGCGCCGCAGAAACATCTTTCTGCGCCGTGCTACTTTCTAACTAAAGTGACGGTTCAACAACCTCGTCAAGTTCTACCTTCCTCCCACTCAATTCTTTCGAGAGGAACTCCTTATCTAGAAAGGATCCATTCTTGGCAACAAAGACTTTACCTTCGGATCTAAGATAGAAGGTGTACCCAACTGTTTCCTTAGGGTATCCTATGAAGACGCACTTGTCCGCTTTGGGTTCGAGCTTATTAGGCTGAAGCCTTTTCACATAAGCGACGCAACCCCAAACCTTAAGAAATGACAACTTAGGTTTCTTGCCAAACCATAATTCATACGATGCCGTCTCAACGGATTTAGATGGTACCCTATTTAAAGTGAATGTAGTTGTCTCAAATGCACAACCCCAAAAATATAGTGGCAATTCAGTAAGAGACATCATAGATCGCACCATATCCAATAGAGTACGATTACAACGTTCGGACACACCATTACGCTGTGGTGTTCCAGGTGGCATGAGTTGTGAAACAATTTCCACATCTGTTTTAAATGTATACCAAACTCGTAACTCAGATATTCACCTCCACGATCATATCATAGACATTTTATCTTCTGGTCACGATGATCTTCAACTTTACTCTTGAATTGTTTGAACTTTTCAAACGTTTCAGACTTGTGTTCCATTAAGTAAATATACCCATATCTACTCAAATCATCAGTGAAGGTAACAAAATAACGATATCCACTGCGTGCTTCAATACTCATTGGACCGCATACATCAGTATGTATCATTTCCAATAAGTCACGTGCCCGCTCCATCGTACTAGAAAACAGGGTCTTAGTCATCTTGCCCATGTGGCATGGTTCACATGTCTCAAGCGATTCAAAATCGAGTGAGTCCAAAGATCCATCAGCATGGAGCTTCTTCATGCGCTTTACAGCAATATGACCTAAGCAGCAGTGCCACAAGTATGTGGTACTATAATCATTAACTTTGCATATTTTGGCATCAATATTATGAACATGTGTATCACTACGATCGAGATTCGATAAACCATTCACATTGGGTTCATGACCATAGAAGGTATTATTCATGTAAACAGAATAACCATTATTCTCTGACTTAAATGAATAACCGTATTGCAATAAACGTGATCTAATCATGTTCATGCTCAACGCAGACACCAAATAACATTTGTCTAGGTTCAACACTAATCCCGAAGGTAGAGGAAGCGTGCGATGGTGATCACATCAACCTTGGAAACACTTCCAACACACATCGTCACCTCGCCCTTGGCTAGTCTCCGTTTATTCCGCAGCTTTTGTTTTGAGTTACCAATGCAACTGAATCGGTATCTAATACCCAGGTGCTACTAGGAGTACTCGTAAGGTACACATCAATAACACGTATATCAAATATACTTATGTTGTAGTTGCCAGCCTTCTTATCTACCAAGTATTTGGGGTAGTTCCGCTACCAGTGATCGTTCCCCTTATAATAGAAGCACTTAGTCTCGGGTTTGGGTTCAACCTTGGGTTTCTTCACTAGAGCAGCAACTGGCATGCCATTCATGAAGTTTCCCTTCTTGCCCTTGCCCTTCTTGAAACCAGTGGTCTTGTTAACCATCAACACTTGATGCTCATTCTTGATTTCTACCTTCGCGGCCTTAAGCACCGTGAACAGCTCCGGGATCATCTCCATCCCTTGCATGTTATAGTTCATCACGAAGCTGTAGTAGCTTGGTGATAGTGACTGGAAAACTCTGTTAATCAGTATCTTATCTAGAAGATTAACTCCCACTTGATTCAAGCGATTGTAGCACCTAGACATTCTGAGCACATGCTCACTGGCCGAGCTATTCTCCTCCATCTTGTAGGCAAAGAACTTGTCAGAGGTCTCATACCTCTCAACACGGGCATGAGCCCGAAATACCAATTTCAGCTGTTGGAACATTGATAACCCACAAGTATAGGGGATCAATTGTAGCCTTTCTCGATAAGTAAGAGTGTCGAACCCAACGAGGAGCTAAAGGTAGAACAAATATTCTCTCAAGTTCTATCGACCACCGATACAACTCTACGCACACTTAACGTTCACTTTACCTAGAACAAGTATGAAACTAGAAGTACTTCGTAGGTGTGATAGGATAGGGTTTGCAAGATAATAAAGAACACGTAAATAAAAGCTAGGGGTTGTTTAGATAAAGAAACAATTAAGTTAGTTTTAGTAGCGAGCTTTTTGTCACAAGAAAGTTATTTGTCCCTAGGCAATCGATAACTAGACCGGTACTCATTATTGCAATTTTATATGAGGGAGAGGCATAAGCTAACATAGTTTCTCTACTTGGATCATATGCACTTATGATTGGAACTCTAGCAAGCATCCGCAACTACTAAAGATCATTAAGGTAAAACCCAACCATAGCATTAAAGTATCAAGTCGTCTTTACTCCCATACGCAAAAAATCTACTTACTCGGGTCTATGTTTCTGTCACTCACGGCACCCACCATAAGCGAATCATGAACATATTGCAAACCCTACCGCGGGGATCCCTCACGCTTGCGCGACACGGAGAGCACCATAGGACAACAACAATAATAAAACATACAACTCAAACCAATCACGATCATCAATCAACCCATAGGACAAAACGGATCTACTCAAACATCATAGGATAGCCATACATCATTGGGAAATAATATATAGCGTGGAGCACCATGTTTAAGTAGAGATTACAGCGGGGAGAAGAGGTGTTACACCGCTGCATAGAGGGGGAGAGAGTTGGTGATGCCAGCGGCGAAGTTGTTGGTGTAGATCGCCGTCACGATGATTGTAGGATCGAAAGTATGTCCAGAGGGGGGGGGGTGATTAGACTACTTGACCAAATAAAAATCTAGCCTTTTCCCAATTTTAAGTCTTGGCAGATTTTAGCAACTTAGCACAAGTCAAGCAATCAACCTACACATGCAATTCTAAGAGTATAGCAGCGGAATGTAAATCATTGCATATGAAGGTAAAGGGGAGGAGTTTGGAGGGAGCAAACGCAATGTGGACACGGAGATTTTTGGCGTGGTTCCGATAGGTGGTGCTATCGTACATCCACGTTGATGGAGACTTCAACCCACGAAGGGTAACGGTTGCGCGAGTCCACGGAGGGCTCCACCCACGAAGGGTCCACGAAGAAGCAACCTTGTCTATCCCACCATGGCCATCGCCCGCGAAGGACTTGCCTCACTTGGGTAGATCTTCACGAAGTAGGCGATCTCCTTGCCCTTACAAACTCTTTGGTTCAACTCCACAATCTTGACGAAGGCTCCCAAGTAACACCTAACCAATCTAGGAGACACCACTCTCCAAAAGGTAATAGATGGTGTGTTGATGATGAACTCCTTGCTCTTGTGCTTCAAATGATAGTCTCCCCAACACTCAACTCTCTCTCACACATATTTGGATATGGTGGAAAGATGATTTGAGTGGAAAGCAACTTGGGGAAGGCTAGAGATCAAGATTCTAGTGGTTGGATTGGAATGTCTTGATCTCAACACATGAGTAGGTGGTTCTCTCTCAGAAAATGAGTAGTGGAAGTGTAGGCACGTTCTGATGGCTTTCTCACGAATGGAGAAGGGGGTGGAGGGGTATTTATAGCCTCCACACAAAATCTAACCGTTACACACAATTTACCAAACTCGGTGAGACCGAATAGTGAAACTCGGTCAGACCGATTCAGTTCAAAATGTGAACGTTAGGATTTTCGGTGGGACCGACGTGATCAACTCGGTGGGACCGATGTGCTAGGGTTAGGGCATAACTTGATCTCGGTGAGACCGATCACATGAACTCGGTGGGACCAATTTCAGTAATAGGCAAACAGAGAGTTGGTCAGGCAAACTCGGTGGGACCGATCGCTCATTTCGGTTAGACCGAAACGTTACGAAAAGGAAACAGAGAGTTTGCATTGCGAACTCGGTGGGACCGATCGCTCATTTCGGTTAGACCGAAACGTTACGAAGGGAAACAGAGAGTTTGCAATCCCATCTCGGTGAGACCGAGATCCCTATCGGTGAAGACCGAATTGATTAGGGTTTCTGGCTATGGCTATGTCAAGTGAACTCGGTGGCGCCGGATAGATCAAATCGGTGGGACCGAGTTTGACTTTAGGTGTAGGACATATGTGGAAATGAGAAAGTGGTTGAGGGCTTTTGGAGCATATCACTAAGCATTTTGAGCAAGCAAGCCATTAAGCAACACCTCATCCCCTTTTAATAGTATTGGCTTTTCCTATGGACTCAATGTGATCTTGGATCACTAAAAAGAAAATGTAGAGTCTTGAGCTTTTGCCAATATATGTCCTTAGCATTTTGAGGGGTCCACATCTCTAGTCCATGCCATGCCAATCATTGAACTTTCTGAAATGATCATCTTGAAAGAGTATTAGTTCAATGAGCTATATGTTGTTAAGAATTACCAAAACCACCCAGGGATTAGTTGCACTTTCAATGATGGCCCCGGCGGTGTTCCGGCGCCACCGGGAGAGAGGGGTAGAGAGACCCCCTCCTTCTTATTCTTCATTGGCCTCCCCCCTATATGGGAGGAGGGTTTTCCCTCTGGTCCATGGCCTCCATGGCGGCAGAGGGGCGGGAGCCCCTCCGAGATTGGATCTCTCTCTGTGTTCTCTTCTGTTTCGCGTTCCTATTTTCTGGCCTTTCACCGTTTCTTAAATTCCCGGAGGTCCGTAACTCCGATTGGGCTGAAATTTTAACACGGTTTTTATCCAGATATTACCTTTCTTGCGAAGAAAGAAGGGCACCAACCACCTTACGGGGTGGCCACAAGCCTTCCAGGAGCGCCCAGGGTAGGGGGCGCGCCCCTAGGGCTTGTGGGCCCCTCGGGCATCGTCTCGCGTTGATTCTTTTTCCCAAAAACCACATATATTCCAAAAAAATCTCCTTAAGTTTTTATCGCGTTTGGACTTTGTTTGATATGGGTATTCTGCGAAACAAAAAACATGCAACAAACACGAACTAGCACTGGGCACTGGATCAATATGTTAGTCCCAAAAAATGATATAAAATTTTGCCAAAAGTATATGAAAGTTGTAGAATATTGGCATGAAACAATAAAAAATTATAGATACGACGGAGACGTATCAGCATCCCCAAGTTTAAATCCTGCTCGTCCTCGAGTAGGTAAATGATGAAAAAGATAATTTTTGATGTGGAATGCTACCTAGCATAATCTTGATCACATAATCTAATCACGGCATGAATATTAAGACATGAGTGATTCAAAGCAATAGTCTATAATTTGACATAAAGACAATAATACTTCAAGCATACTAATAAAGCAATCATGTCTTCTCAAAATATCATGGCTAAAGAAAGTTATCCCTACAAAATCATATAGTCTTGCCATGCTCTATCTTCATCACACAAAATATTTTATCATGCACAACCCCGATGACAAGCCAAGCAATTGTTTCATACTTTTAATGTTCTCAAGCCTTTTCAACTTTCACGCCATACATGAGCGTGAGCCATGGATATAGCACTATAGGTGGAATAGAAGGTGGTTGTGAGGAGAAGACAGAAAGGGAGAAAGTCTCACAACAACTAGGAAAATTAATGGGCTATGGATATGCCCATCAATTGATATCGATGCAAGTGAGTAGGGATTGCCATGCAACGGATGCACTAGAGCTATAAGTGTATGAAATCTCAAAAGAAAATTAAGTGGGTGTGCATCCAACTTGCTTGCTCACGAAGACCTAGTGCAATTTGAGGAAGCCCATCATTGGAATATACAAGCCAAGTTCTATAATGAAAAATTCCCACTAGTATATGAAATTGATAAAATAGGAGACTCTCTATCATGAAGAACATGGTGCTATTTTTGAAGCATAAATGTGGAAAAGGATAGTAACATTCTCCCTTCTCTTTTTTTCTCTCATAAATAAAAGTGTGATGATCATCATTATTAGAGCATTGTCCCATGTGAGGAAAGGATGATGGAGGCTATGATTCTCCCACAAGTCGAGATGAGATAATATATATATATATATATATATATATATATATATATATAATTTGGGCTCTTTGGCCTCTTTTTATTTTTAAGTCCGGAGCCTCATCTCGACTTGTGGGAGAATCATAGCCTCCATCATCCTTTCCTCACATGGGACAATGCTCTAATAATGATGATCATCACACTTTTATTTACTTACAACTCAAGAATTACAACTCGATACTAGAACAAAGATATGACTCAATATGAATGCCTCCAAAAATGTACCGGGATGTGTAATGATCTAGCATAGCAACAATATCAAAAAAACAGACAAGCCATGAAAACATCATGCTAGCTATCTTACGACCATGCAAAGCAATATGACATTGATGGTGCGTGTCATAATAAACGGAACGGTGGAAGTTGCATGGCAATATATATCGAAATGGCTATGGAAATGCCATAATAGGTAGGTATGGTGGCTGTTTTGAGGAAGGGAATATGGTGGATTTAATGCACCGGCGAAAGTTGCGCGGTACTAGAGAGGCTAGCAATGGTGGAAGGGTGAGAGTGCGTATAATCCATGGACTCAACATTAGTCATAAAGAACTCACATACTTATTGCAAAAATTTATTAGCCATCGAAGCAAAGTACTAATACGCATGCCCCTAGGGGGATAGATCGGTAGGAAAAGACCATCTCTCGTCCCCAACCGCCACTCATAAGGAAGACTATCTAAAAATAAATCATGCTCCAACTTCATCACATAGCGGTTCACCATACGTGCATGCATCGGGAATCACAAACCTTAACACAAGTATTTCTACCAATCCACAATTACTCACTAGCATGACTCTAATATCACCATCTTTATATCGCAAAACTATTGCAAGGAATCAAACATATCATATTCAGTGATCTACAGGTTTTTATGTAGGATTTTATGACTAACCATGTGAATGACCAATTCCTGTTAACTCTCTAAATAGATATAAGTGAAGCATGAGAGTCTAAATCTTTCTACAAAAGATATGCCCATGCTCTAACAAATATAAGTGAAGCAAAAGAGCATTCTACAAATGGCGGTTTTCTATGTGTAGAGAAATAGGCAATCCAAACTTCAAATGATATAAGGGAAGCACATGAAGCATTCTATAAAGCCATACTCAAAAGATATAAGTGAAGTGCATGAAGCATTCTATAAATCAACCAAGGACTATCTCATACCAGCATGGTGCATTACTAAAAGAAAAATAAAAGGCACACGACGCTCCAAGAATTTACGCATATCATGTGACGAATAAAAATATAACTCCAAGTAAAATTACTGATGGTCGTTAGAAGAAAGAGGGGATGCCTTCCGGGGCATCCCCAAGCTTAGTTGCTTGGTTGTCCTTGAATATTACCTTGGAGTGCATCGGGCATCTCCAAGCCTAGGCTCTTGCCACTCCTTATTCCTTCATCCATCATGATCTCACCCAAAGCTTGAAAACTTCAATCACACAAAACTTAACAAAACCCTCGTGAGATCCATTAGTATAATAAAGCAAATCACTACTTTAAGTACTGTTGCAAACCCATTCATATTTTATTTTTGCATTATACCTACTGTATTCCAACTTCACCATGGTTCATACCCCCCGATACTACCCATAGATTCATCAAAACAAGAGAACAATGCATAGAAAACAGAATATGTGAAAAACAGAACAGTTTGTAGTAATCTGAACATTAACCATACTTCTGTAACTCCAAAAATTCTGAAAAATTAGGACAAAAAAACTTTGCATATCAGTACTGTGTACAAATTTCATAATTTTTCCATATTCCAGTAAAACATGTAAATTCACGCACTACAGCAAAAGTTTCTATTTTTGCACTGCACATACCAGACAAGCAATCTAATCATCCTAAAGGCAAATCGTGGCACATTATTTTTATAACACAATGGATTTGTACAAGGGGATAATTATTTTTGTGAGAAACTTCCATGAAAAATTCTACATTGTTTCCATGAGCATGAACACAAGTGTTCAAGGTCGACCCTCACTTCTCCAATGCATAAATTCCAATCACTTCTCTTTTTGAAAAAGTTTTTTAAGTTCCCCTCTATATTTTTTTTGTTTTTAAACTTTTTAAAAGCACACAACAGAATAAAATGACTCTCTAAAACTTCCGGGTTGTCTCCCTGGCAGCGCTTTATTTAAAGCCATTAAGCTAGGCATAAAGTGCTCAAGTAATCGATCCACCCGGATCCCAAGGTATATCAAAGCCAATTTTAATTAACAATGATTTTTATTTTAGTATTGAGCACAAAGTAATATATATCATGCAACAACAAAGTCTAACTCTCTTCCCATGCATCGTCATGTCATAAAAGAACAATTCATGCACACAAAGTAAAGGCCGATACATAGCATAAACAGTTTCTTGCAATTTTATTGTGTTGGAAACATAGGGAGGTGGAGATGTAGTTCCTCTCTTCTAATAATTGCAAGTAGGAGCAGCAAGTACATGCATATTATATTCATCAAAATCATCATGTGTAGTAGTAAAACGCAACCCATCAATATAATCCTTAATAAGAGCAAACTTCTCCGATATAGTGTAGTTGGGAGAATTCAAAAAGATAATAGGACTATCATGTGTGGGTGAAATGGCAACAAATTCTTTCATAACATAAGGAACTATAGAAAGTTCATCTCCATTAGCATCATTCATACTGGCATCATGGCCACAAGCATAGCAAGCATCAATTTCATCAAAAAGGGATAATTCAAACGAATCCAAGGGGTCATAGCAATCGTCATAGCATTCATCCTTCGATAAGCACGAAGGGAAATTAAACAATGTATGAGTTGAAGAGTTATTCTCATTAGAAGATGGGCACGGGTAGCTAATCCGCTCTTCCCGCTTTTGTTCTTCGCTCTCCTCGTCATCTTTTTCATTTAATGAGCTCACAGTGTCATCAATTTCTTCTTCCATAGTTTCCTGCAAAATATTAGTCTCTTCTTGGACATCAGAGACTTTCTCAATAAACTTATTAATATCGGCATTATATTCATAATTCTCATAGCAATATTTAAGTATAGCAAAATTTAGGTCTGTAAACAGCATCATCATAATTTTCACACTTTTCAAACAAAGATTCAATTTCATAAGCACCCATAAAAGCAACGAATTCTTCTATTCGTTCCACATCATACTAATCATATATACCATTAGCATAAGAAGCCAAGGTTTCATTATCATTAAATTTACATGAAAAGGGAAGGTGTGGAGCCTTCATCCTAGAGCAACAAGTATAATCATATCTCAAGCATAGATCCCGAGCATAGCAATGCAACATATGAATTTGATCCCATAAGAGTTTTCCTTTTTGAGTCAAGCAATAAACCCTAAAGTATTCACGTTGATCCAACGTGTCTCCCATTATCAAGTTGAACAGGTTTTTCTCAGGATTATCAAAGTAGTGTTTAATATTTTTCACATAACAAGCATCGAGGGTTTTAGGAGGTTCCCCATCTCCATGAGCAGAAAGTACAACTAATTTTTTTGGTATTTCGTGTTCCATATCCATAACTAAAGATAGAGAACAACTTATAACAGAAAATAAAAACTACTTAGTGATAAAGCAAACAAGCACACACGAGAATATTCATCCCAAGCTATTGCTCCCCGGCAACGGCGCCAGAAAAAGGTCTTGATAACCCACAAGTATAGGGGAACAATTGTAGCCTTTCTCGATAAGTAAGAGTGTCGAACCCAACGAGGGACTAAAGGTAGAACAAATATTCCCTCAAGCTCTATCGACCACCGATACAACTCTACGCACACTTAACGTTCGCTTTACCTAGAACAAGTATGAAACTAGAAGTACTTTGTAGGTGTGATAGGATAGGTTTGCAAGATAATAAAGAACACGTAAATAAAAGCTAGGGGCTGTTTAGATAAAGAAACAATTAAGTTAGTTTTAGTAGGGAGCTTTTTGTCACAAGAAAGTTATTTGTCCCTAGGCAATCGTTAAATAGACCAGTACTCATTATTGCAATTTTATATGAGGGAGAGGCATAAGCTAACATAGTTTCTGTACTTGGATCATATGCACTTATGATTGGAACTCTAGAAAGCATCAGCAACTACTAAAGATCATTAAGGTAAAACCCAACCATAGCATTAAAGTATCAAGTCCTCTTTACTCCCATACGCACACAACCTACTTACTCGAGTCTGTGCTTCTGTCACTCACGCCACCCACCATAAGCAAAGCATGAACATATAGTAAACCATACAGTGGGGATCCCCCACACTTGCGCGACACGGAGAGCACCATGGACAACACCAATAATAAAACATACAACTCAAACCAATCACGATCATCAATCAACCCATAGGACAAAACGGATCTACTCAAACATCACAGGATAGCCATACATCATTGGGAAATAATATATAGCGTTGAGCACCATGTTTAAGTAGATATTACAGCGGGGAGAAGAGGTGTTACACCACTACATAGAGGGGAGAGAGTTGGTGATGACGGCGGCAAAGTTGTTGGCGTAGATCGCCATCCCGATGATGGCCCCGGCGGCGTTCCTGCGCCACCGGGAGAGAGGGGGAGAGAGCCCCCTCCTTCTTCTTCTTCCTTGGACTCCCCCTAGATGGGAGGAGGGTTTCCCCTCTGGTCCATGGCCTCCATGGCGGCGGAGGGGCGGGAGCTCCTCCGAGATTGGATCTCTCTCTCTCTGTTCTCCTCTGTTTCACGTTCCTGTTTTCTGGCCTTTCACCGTTTCTTCAATTCACGGAGATCCATAACTCCGATTGGACTAAAATTTTAACACGATTTTTATCCGGATATTATCTTTCTTGCGGCGAAAGAAGGGCACCAACCGCCTTACGGGGTGGCCACAAGCCTCCCAGGCGCACCCAGGGTAGGGGCACGCCCCTAGGGCTTGTGGGCCCCTCGGGCATCGTATCGCGTTGATTATTTTTCCCAAAAATCACATATATTCCAAAAAAATCTCCATAAGTTTTTATCGCGTTTGGACTTTGTTTGATATGGGTATTCGGCGAAACGAAAAACATGCAACAAACAGGAACTGGCACTGGGCACTGGATCAATATATTAGTCCCAAAAAATGATATAAAATGTTGCCAAAAGTTTATGAAAGCTGTAGAATATTGGCATGAAATAATAAAAAAATAAAGATACGATGAAGACATATCAAACATCTCATATGTTCCATGGCGTTCAAAACGTCTTTGGAGCCCCGATTCTAAGCCGTAAAGCATGGCGCACTAAACTATCAAGTAGTCATCAGAACGTGTCTGCCAGATGTTCACAACACCCATAGACTACACTTGAGGGGGTGGCCCACCGAGCGGTGCATCAAGGACATACACCTTCTATGCAACAATGAGGACAATCCTCAGATCACGGACCCAGTCCGCATAATTGCTACCATTATCTTTCAACTTAGTTTTCTCTAGGAACGTATCAAAAACAGGGGAGCTACAACACGAGCTATACACCATAATTTGCGAAGACATTTTGACTATGTTCATGATAATTAGTTCAGTTAATCAAATTACTAATGAACTCCCACAAAAATCAACATCCCTCTGGTTGTCTAAGTGTGACATGATCCAAATCCACCAACCCAAGTCCGATGATCACGTGAGATGAGGTGGTTTCAATGGTGAACATCTCCATGTTGATCATATCTACTATATGACTCATGTTTAACCTTTTGGTCTCCAATGTTCCGAGGCCATGTCTGTACTTGCTAGGCTCAACAAGTTTAACCCAAGTGTTCTGCATGTGCAAAATTGGCTTGCACCCGTTGTATGCGAACGTAGAGTCTATCACACCCAATCATCACGTGGTGCTTTGAAACGACGGACTTTCGCAATGGTGCACACTTGGGGAGAACACAATTTTATCTTGAAATTTTAGTGAGGGATCACCTTATAATGCTACCGTCATCCTAAGCAGAATAAGATGCATAAAAGGATTAACATCACATGCAAATCATAAGTGACATGATATGGCCATCATCTTGTGCTTTTGATCTCCATCTCCAAAGCACCGGCATGATGTCCATCGTCATCGGCATGACACCATGATCTCCATCATCATGATCTCCATCACCATGTCGCCATCGGGGTTGTCACGCCAACCATGCTTCTACAACTATTGCTATCGTTTAGCGATAAAGTAAAGCATTACATAGTGCTTAATGATTGACACGCAGGTCATACAATAATTAAAGACAACCTTATGGGTCCTGCCGGTTGCTGTATTCATCGACATGCAAGTCATGATAATCTATTCAAAACATGATCATCTCATACATCAAATATATCCCATTATGTCTTTGGCCATATCATATCACAACATACCCTGCAAAAACAAGTTAGACGTCCTCTACTTTGTTGTTGCATGTTTTACGTGGCTGCTATGGGTAACTAGTAAAAACCGTTCTTACCTACGCAAAGCCACAAAGGTGATATACAAGTTGCTATTTAACCTTCTATAAGGACCGCCTTTGTCGAATCCGATTCAACTAAGGTGGGAGAGACAGACACCTGTTGGGTAAATGTTGCATGGAAAACAAAAAAAATTCTACGCACACGCAAGATCTATCAAGGAGGTGCATAGCAACGAGAGGGGAGAGTGTGTCTACGTATCCTCATAGACCCTAAGTGGAAGCATTTCACAACGCGGTTGATGTAGTCAAACTTTCTTCGCGATCCAACCGATCTAGTACCGAACGTACGGCACCTCCGCGTTCAGCACACGTTCAGCTCGGTGACGTCCTCCGCCTTCTTGATCCAGCAAGACGGCGAGGTAGTAGATGAGTTCCGTCAGCACGATGGCGTGGTCACGGTGATGGTGAAGTGATCTCCGCAGGGCTTCGCCTAAGCACTACGAAAATATGACCGGGGTTGTAAACGGTGGAGGGGGGCGCCGCACACGGCTAACAATTGATCTGGTGTGTGCTAGGCGCCCCCCTCCCACATATATATAGGTGGGAGGGGAAGGGGAGGCAGCCTGACGCACCACATAGGTGGCCGGCCGGCCCTAGGGCTCCTGCCCTGGCCGCCCCCCTTTCCTTGTATGAACAAGGGGGAAGGAAAGAGGGGGGGGGGGGGAGAGGGAAGGAAGCGGGAGTCCTACTCCACACTTTCCTTTCCCTCCCCTCTTTCCTTCTCCACCTAGGCCGGCCTGCTATGGGGGAGCACCAGCCCCTTGTGGCTGGTGTGTTTCCTCTCTTGGCCCATAAGGCCCATAACTTTTGCCGGGGGTGCCCGGAACCCCTTCCGGTGACCCGATAAGTACCCGGTACCCCCCAAAACACTTCCGGTGTCCGAATACTATTGTCCTATATATCAATCTTTACCTCTCAACCATTTCGAGACTCCTCGTCATGTCCGTGATCTCATTTGGGGACTCCGAACAACATTCGGTCACCAAATCACATAACTCATATAATACTATATCGTCATCGAACGTTAAGCGTGCGGACCCTACGGGTTCGAGAACTATGTAGACATGACCGAGACACCTCTCCGGTCAATAACCAATAGCGGAACCTAGATGCCCATATTGGCTTCTACATATTCTACAAAGATCTTTATCGGTCGAACCGTTATGACAACATACGTAATTCCCTTTGTCCATCGGTATGTTACTTGCCTGATATTCGATCGTCGGTATCTCTATACCTAGTTCAATCTTGTTACCGGCAAGTCTCTTTACTCGTTCTGTGATACATCACCTCGTGACTAACTCCTTAGTCATTTGCTTGCAAGCTTATGATGTGTATTACCGAGAGGGCCCAGAGATACCTCTCCGATACTCGGAGTGACAAATCCTAATCTCAATCTATGCCAACTCAACAAACACCTTCGAAGATACCTGTAGAGCATCTTTATGATCACCCAGTTACGTTGTGATGTTTGATAGCACACAAGGTATTCCTCCGGTATTCGGGAGTTGCATAATCTCATAGTCGAAGGAATATGTATTTGACATGAAGAAAGCAATAGCAATAAACTGAACGATCATTATGCTAAGCTAACGGATGGTTCTTGTCCATCACATCATTCTCCTAATGATGTGATCCCGTTATCAAATGACAACACATGTCTATGGTTAGGAAACCTTAACCATCTTTGATCAACGAGCTAGTCTAGTAGAGGCATACTAGGGACACGGTATTTGTTTATGTATTCACACATGTATTTAAGTTTTCGATGAATATAATTCTAGCATGAATAATAAACCTTTATCATGAATAAGGAAATATAAAATAACAACTTTATTATTGCCTCTATGGCATATTTCCTTCAACACCCGCCAGCCATCTTTATGCAACAAGTTGCCTGTCAGTCGATGGAACCGGTCTCATGTACGTGGACATGTAAAGTTGGTCCAGGCCACTTCATCCCACAATACCGCTGAATCAAGAAAATACCAAGGAAGGAAGCAATCTGAATATCAACGCCCACAAACTCCTTTGTGTTCTACTCATGATGTCATCTACGCATAGACCTAGCTCATGATACCACTGTTGGGGAACGTTGCATGGGAAACAAAAAATTTCCTACGCTCACCAAGATCAATCTAGGAGATGAACATCTACGAGAGGACATTTTGGATCTACATACCCTTATAGATCTCTAAGCGGAAGCGTTAAGAAATGCGGTTGATGTAGTCATACTCTTCACGATCCAATCGCGATCCAATTCGATCTAGCGCCGAACGGACGACACCTCCGTGTTCAGCACACGTGCGGCTCGTTGACGTCTCCTCCTTCTTGATCCAGCAAGAGAGGGAGGAGAAGTAGATGGGATCTCAACCAGCACGACGACATGGTGGAGATGGTGGTGGAGCAATCCCAGCAGGGCTTTGCCAAGCGCCTCCGGAACTACGAACGAGGAAGAACGGGAGAGAGCGGAGGCCGCGGGGCATGGGAATTGTTGTCTCAAGCCCTTGCGCCTCCTCCCTACTATATATAGGGGTGTTGGAGGGCTGGGGGCGCAGCCCTAGCCCCTCCTCCAAGGAGGGGAGGCGGCCAAAGGGGGAGGAGTGCCCACCAAGCCAAGTGGAGGGCCCTCTCCCTTAGGGTTTCCCTTCCCCTAGGCGGATGGGCCTTAGGGGGCTGGTGCGCTTGGCCCAATAAGGCTAGGACGCCCCCTATAGCCCATGCACACCCTAGGTGCTGGAGGGATCCTTCCGGTCTTCTCCAGAACCCTCCAGAACCTTCTAGAACCTTCCAAAACCTTCCGAAAGCTTCCCGGTACAATACCGGTAAAACCCAAAACTTTTCCGGTAGCCAAAATATGACTTCCCATATATAAACTTTACCTCCGGACCATTCTGGAGCTCCTCGTGACATATGGGATCTCATCCAAGACTCCGAACAACATTCGATCACCAACGTGAATATCCCAATACTACTCTCGTTATCGCAAGTATCTTTACTCATTCTGTAATACAAGATCTCACGACTAACTCCTTAGTCACATTGCTTGCAAGATTCTTGTGATGTTGTATTACCGAGAGGGCCCAAAAATACCTCTCCGTCATACGGAGTGACAAAACCCAGTCTCGATCCATGCCAACACGACAGACACCCTCGAAGATACCTGTAGAGTACCTTTATGATCACCTAGTTACGAAGTGTCGTTTGATACACACAAGGCATTCCTCTGGTGTCAGGGAGTTGCATGATCTCATGGTCTTAGGAACAGATACTTGACATGAAGAAAGCAGTAGCAATAAACTAATACGATCAAATGCTATGCTTATGGTTGGGTCTTGTCCATCACATCATTCTCCTAACGATATGATCCCATTATCAAATGACAACTCATGTCTATGGTTAGGAAACCTTAACCATCTTTGATCAACGAGCTAGTCTAGTAGAGGCTCACTAGGGACACGTTGTTGTCTATGTATCCACACATGTATCTGAGTTTCCGATCAACACAATTCTAGCATGGATAATAAACGATTATCATGAACAGTGAAATATGATAATAACCAATTTATTATTGCCTCTAGGGCATATTTCCAACAATTATACCCTAGCACCATCGACCCTAGCGATAGCAAAACGGTCAGATCCCGAAATACTTTCGGATGGGGATCAGATCCGGCTAAACTTTAGCAAAAAGGTCAAAACACCAAAATTAGCATTGCATGGCAACTGCTCTGCCCATTTGCATGCCTTCTCCACACTTTCAGTAGGTGCTACAAGTTGTTATACTGATGTCACCCAGCCACACGCATTCAAATTCAGGAATCAAGATGTGGCTCCCTTTCTCTTGGAGTCGTCATGGCCTGGACCCGCTCTCTCCTCGTCAAAATGGTGAGCTACAGCTTATGAGAAATTATTTGCACCTAATTTGGTCATTTTGATCTTTTGATTCACTTATCAGCGTGGGACCGAAAGAAAAAAACAAACTATTTGATCCAACTGTTTGGTGATTACACAATTATCTGATCGCATGTTCCCATCCGAGTGTGAGCATAAAATGTGAAGGGGACCAATAAACCAGGATGGAGCTAGTACTAGTTGACTTGCTCATCCATACGACCAGGCCAGGGGATATGGTACTGTATAAATAGGAAGAAGGCCTCCTGATGTTGTATGTTGATTGACATTCGTCCAAGGTACAATGGTCAGATTGATAAATCACCTAATTCTGACTTCCGAACAACATGGATGAATGAACAAGGCAAGTGTGCGGCGTTCGTGCGATGCCTACTGGCTAGTAGTATCAGGATTGCATATTTGTTAGCATGCATCTCCACTGTTCTTGTTCATCCGGTTCGTGTTGTATGCTTAATTTATTCATTTGGAGACGTTTTTTGCTTTGCTAATACTACTAGACAAAATTGTAGACCGGGTTGCAGAACACAAACACATATAGGTACATTTGTCTTGAGGAAAAACAAAGGATAAAGTTAGGACATCTCCAACATGAACCCTTAAAACGGACACCAGAAATGTCTACAGACTGGATAGGGGAGGGGGTCATCCAACGTTTATTGCAAAAAAAATGTTCATCTATCCGTTTGGAAGGAGAGAGAGGAGAGAGAGATAAGAGAGAGGTACCACGTGGTCGCTTTTGGTTAGACATGTATATGTGCTGTGCGGTTGAGATAAGAGAGAAGAAAGAGGAGGACTACCTGCAAATTTTGAGGCAAAAACATTAAACATTTTGTCTGTGCAAAAAGAACAAATTGAACACCATTTGGACACAGGAAGTGAATGAAGGGGACAGTGCAAAAGCTATTGCTATTAAATTTAAAAGGTTGAGGAAGAGCCTAAAGAATTGGGCTAGAGGAATTTTAGACTTGAAGAAAATAATAGAAAACACCAACTTCATGATCCTCTGCTTTGGTACCTTAGAGGAATACATAGCTCTATCACTGGAGGAGGCTAATGGCAGAGATATCCTCAAAGCACATTTGGAAGTTATCCTTCATCATCAAAGAAAATACTAGAAACAGAGAGCCACAGTTAGATAGATAGAGATGGGAGAAGCTAACACCAAGTTTTTCCAAGCTAAAGCTAGCATTAAATTTAGAAATAACTGCATTGCTATGTTGACAGATGAGTCAGGCTATGAACACGATCAGGAGCAAAATTCTAAAGCTGCTATACTATATAAAGCATTCAAAGAAAGACTGGGGACAAGTGCATGATACGTCCATTTTGCATCATGTTTTCCTACTATTATTTATAATATTTTTATGCATAATAATGCTTTTTGGAATAATTCTAATGCCTTTTCTCTCATAATATGCAAGGTTTACACAAAGAGGGAGAATACCGGCAGCTGGAATTCTGGACCTGAAAAAGCTACGTCAGAGTTACCTATTCTGCACATCTCCAAATGAGCTGAAAATTTACGGAGAATTATTTTGCAATATATAAAAAATATTGGAGCAAATAACTTTCGGAGAAGGCCCACCAGGTGGGCACAACCCACCTGGGCGCGCCAGGCCCCCCAGGCGCGCCCTGGTGGGTTGTGCCCTCCTCGGCCCACCTCCGGTGCCCATCTTCTTGTATATAGGTCATTTTGACCTAGAAAAAACTAGAGGGGAACTTTCAGGACGAAGCACGGCCGTCTCGAGGCGGAACTTGGGCAGGAGCACTTTTGCCCTCCGGCAGAGCGATTCCGCCGGGGGAACTTCCCTCCCGGAGGGGGAAATCATAGCCATCGTCATCACCAACTGATGGAAATATGCCCTAGAGGCAATTATAAAATGGTTATTATTATATTTCCTTATTCATGATAAAGGTTTATTATTCATGCTAGAATTATATTCATCGAAAACTTAAATACATGTGTGAATACATAAACAAATATCGTGTCCCTAGTAAGCCTCAACTAGACTAGCTTGCTGATCAAAGATGGTTAAGGTTTCCTAACCATAGACATGTGTTGTCATTTGATAATGGGATCACATCATTAGAAGAATGATGTGATGGACAAGACCCATACGTTAGCTTGGCATATTGATCGTTCAGTTTATTGCTATTGCTTTCTTCATGTCAAATACATATTCCTCCGACTATGAGATTATGCAACTCCCGGATACCGGAGGAATACCTTGTGTGCTATCAAATGTCACAACGTAACTGGGTGATCATAAAGATGCTCTACGGGTATCTCCGAAGGTGTTTGTTGAGTTGGCATAGATTGAGATTAGGATTTGTCACTCCGAGTATCGGAGAGGTATCTCTGGGCCCTCTCGGTAATACACATCATAAGAAGCCATGCAAGCAAAGTGACTAATGAGTTAGTTGCAAGATGATGTATTACGGAACAAGTAAAGAGACTTGTCGGTAACAAGATTGAACTAGATATGAAGATACTGACGATCGAATCTCAGGCAAGTAACATACCGATGGACAAAGGGAATTACGTATGTTGTCATAACGGTTCGACCGATAAAGATCTTCGTAGAATATGTAGGATCAAATATGGGCATCCAGGTTCCGCTATTGGTTATTGACCGGAGAGGTGTCTCGGTCATGTCTACATAGTTCTCGAACCCATAGGGTCCGCACGCTTAATGTTCGTTGACGATATAGTGTTATATGATTTGGGGACCTAATGTTGTTCGGAGTCCCGGATGAGATCACGGACATGACGAGGAGTCTCGAAATGGTCGAGAGGTAAAGATTGATATATAGGACGATGGTATTCGGACACCGGAAGTGTTTCGGAGTGTACCGGATAGTCATCGGAGTACCGGACACCCCCGGGAGGATAGTGGGCCTATTGGGCCACATGAGGGGAGCACACCAGCCCACAAGGGTCTGGCGCACCCCCCATGGCAGCCGCCCATGTGGGGGAAAAGAAAGGGGGGATTCGGCCTCCCCCTTCCTTCCCTCTTCCCCCTTTCCTTTCCCCCTCCGATAAATATGGTAAGGGGGGTGCCACTTGGGAAGGGACCCCAAGTAGGATTCGGCCTACTTGGGGTGCCCTCCTGGCTGCTCCCTCCTCCCCCACACCTATATATATGTGGGAGGGGGACTCCTAGCACAACCACAACAATTGCTTAGCCGTGTGTGGCGCCCCCCTCCACCGTTTACACCCCCGGTCATATTTTCGTAGTGCTTAGGTGAAGCCCTGCGGAGATAGCTTCACCATCACCGTCACCACGCCACCGTGCTGCCGGAACTCATCCACTACCTTGCTGTCTTGCTGGATCAAGAAGGCGGAGGACATCACCGAGCTGAACGTGTGCTGAACACGGATGTGCCGTACGTTCGGTACTCGATTGGTTGGAGCGCGAAGAAGTTCGACTACATCAACCACGTTACTAAACGCTTTTGCTTACGGTCTACGAGGGTATGTAGACACACTCTCCCCTCTCTTTTCTATGCATCTCCATGGATAGATCTTGCGTGTGCATAGAATTTTTTTGTTTTCCATCCAACGTTTCCCAACAGTGGCATCCGAGCCAGGTCTATGCGTAGATGATATGCACGGGTAGAACACAAAGAGTTGTGGGCGGTGATAGTCATACTGCTTACCAGCAACGTCTTATTTTGATTCGGAAGTATTGTGGGATGAAGCGGCCCGGACCAACCTTACATGTCCACGCACATGAGACCGGTTCCACCGACTAACATGCAACTAGTTTTGCATAAAGGTGGCTGGCGGGTGTCTGTTTCTCCTACTTTAGTTGAATCGAATTTGACTACGGCCGGTCCTTGAAGAAGGTTAAAACAGCAAACTTGATGAAACACCGTTGTCATTTTTGCGTAGGTAAGAACGGTTCTTACTAGAAGCCCATAGCAGCCACGTAAAACATGCAACAACAAAGTAGAAGAAGTCTAACTTGTTTTTGCAGGGCATGTTGTGATGTGATATGGTCAAGACATGATGTGATATTTGCTGATGTATGAGATGATCATGTTTTGTAATATCGACAACCGGCAGGAGCCTTAGGGTTGTCTCTTTATTGTATGAAGTGCAAGCGCCATGTAATTGCTTTACATTATCGCTATGCGTTAGCAATACTTGTAGAAGCAATAGTTGGCGAGACAACCCCGACGCAACGATGGAGATCAAGGTGTCGAGCTGGTGACGATGGAGATCATGACGATGCTTTGGAGATGGAGATCAAAAGCACAAGATGATGATGGCCATATCATGTCACATATTTTGATTGCATGTGATGTTTATCCTTTATGCATCTTATTTTGCTTAGAACGACGGTAGCATTATAAGATGATCCCTTCACTAAATTTCAAGATAAAAGTGTTCTCCCCGAGTATGCACCGTTGCCAAAGTTCGTCGTTTCGAAGCACCTCGTGATGATCGGGTGTGATAGACTCTACGTTCACATACAACGGGTGTAAGACAGTTTTGCACATGCAGAATACTTGGGTTAAACTTGACGAGCCTAGCATATACAGACATGGTCTCGGAACACTGGAGACCGAAAGGTCGAACGTGAGTCGTATAGTAGATATGATCAACATAGAGATGTTCGCCATTCAAGACTACCCCATCTCATGTGATGATCAGACATGGGTTAGTTGATTTGGATCATGTATCACTTAGATAACTTGAGGGATGTTTATTTAAGTGGGATTTCATTAGTAATTTTATTAATTGAACTTAAATTTATCATAAACTTAGTCTTAATAGTTTTTGCATATCTATGTTGTAGATCAATAGCTCGCGATATAGCTCCCCTATTTTTGATATGTTCCTAGAGAAAACTAAGTTGAAAGATGATAGTAGCAATGATGCGGACTGGGTCCGTGATCTGAGGATTATCCTCATTGCTGCACAGAAGAATTATGTCCTTGATGCACCGCTAGGTGACAGACCTATTGCAGGAGTAGATGCAGATGTTATGAACGTTTGGCAAGCTCAATATGATGACTACTTAATAGTTTAGTGCGCCATGCTTTACGGCTTAGAACTGGGACTTCAAAAATGTTTTGAACGCCACGGAACTTATGAGATGTTCCAAGAACTAAAATTGGTATTTTAGACTCATGCCCGTGTCGAGAGGTATGAGACCTCTACTTTGCCTACAAGATGGAGGAGAATAGCTCAGCCAGTGAGCATGTGCTCAGAATGTCTGGGTACTACAATCTCTTGAATCAAGTGGGAGTTAATCTTCCAGATAAGATAGTGATTGACAGAGTTCTCTAGTCACTATCACCAAGCTACCTAGAACTTCATGATGAACTATAATATGCAAGGGATGACGAAAATAATTCCCGAGCTCTTCGCGATGCTGAAATCGGCGAACGTAGAAATCAAGAAAAAGCATCAAGTGTTGATGGTTAAACAAGACCACTAGTTTCAAGAGCAAGGGAAAGAAAGGGAACTTCACGAAGAATGGCAAGCAAGTTGCTACTCCTGTGAAGAAGCCCAAAGTTGGACCTAAGCCTGAGACTAAGTGCTTCTACTGCAAAGGGAATGGTCACTAGAAGCGGAACTGCCCTAAATACTTGGCGGCTAAGAAGGATGGCAATGTGAACAAAGGTATATTTGATATACATGTTATTGATGTGTTCCTTACTAGTATTCGTAGTAGCCCCTGGGTATTTGATACCGGTTCAGTTGCTAAAATTAGTAACTCGAAACAGGAGTTGCAGAATAAACAGAGACTAGTAAAGGGCAAGGTGACAATGTGTGTTGGAAGTGTTTCCAAGATTGATATGATCACCATCGCACACTCCCTCTACCTTCGGGATTAGTGTTAAGCCTGAATAAATGTTATTTGGTGTTTGTGTTGAGTATGAACATGATTAGATCATGCTTATTGCAATACAGTTATTCATTTAATTCAGAGAATAATTGTTGTTCTGTTTACATGAATAAAACCTTCTATGGTCATACACCCAATGTGGATGCTTTATTGAATCTTGATCGTAGTGATACACATATTCATAATATTGATGCCAAAAGATGCAAAGTTGATAATGATAGTGCAACATACTTGTGGCACTGCCGTTTAGGTCATATTGGTGTAAAGCGCATGAAGAAACTCCATGTGGATGGATTTTTGGAATCACTTGATTATGAATCATTTGATACTTGCGAACCATGCCTCATGGGCAAGATGACTAAAACTCGGTTCTCCAGAACAATGGAGCGAGCTAATGACTTATTAAAAATAATACATACCGATGTATGCGGTCCGATGAGTGTTGAGGCACGCGGTGGGTATCGTTATTTTCTAACACTCACAGATGATTTGAGTAGGTATGGGTATATCTACTTGATGAAACACAAGTCTGAAACATTTGAAAAGTTCAAAGAATTTCAGAGTGAAGTGGAGAATCATCGTAACAAGAAAATAAAGTTTCTACGATCTGATTGCGGAGGCGAATATTTGAGTTACGAGTTTGGCCTTCATTTAAAACAATGTGGAATTGTTTCACAACTCACGCCACCTGGAACACCACAGCGTAATGGTGTGTCCGAACATCGTAACCGTACTTTATTGGATATGGTGCATTCTATGATGTCTCTTACCGATTTACCACTATCGTTTTGGGGTTATGCATTAGAGACAGCCGCATTCATGTTAAATAGGGCACCGTCTAAATCCGTTGAGACGACACCGTATGAACTGTGGTTTGGCAAGAAACCTAAGCTGTCGTTTCTTAAAGTTTGGGGTTGCGACACTTATGTCAAAAGGCTTCAGCCTGATAAGCTCGAACCCAAATCGGAAAAGTGCGTCTTCATAGGATACCCTAAGGAAACAATTGGGTACACATTCTACCACAGATCCGAAGGCAAGATCTTTGTTGCCAAGAATGGATCCTTTCTAGAGAAGGAGTTTCTCTCGAAAGAAGTGACTGGGAGGAAAGTAGAACTTGATGAGGTAATTGTACCTTCTCTCGAATTGGAAAGTAGCACATCAGAGAAATCCGTTCCCGTGATGCCTACACCAACTAGAGAGGAAGCAAATGATCATGATCATGAAACTTTAGATCAAGTTGCTACTAAACCTCGTAGGTCGACCAGAGCACGATTCGCACCAGAGTGGTACGGTAATCCTGTCCTGGAAGTCATGTTACTAGACCAAGGCGAACCTACGAGCTATGAAGAAGCTATGATGAGCCTAGATTCCGACAGATGGCTTGAGGCCATGATATCTGAGATAGAATCCATGTACGAGAACAAAGTATGGACTTTGGTGGACTTGCCCGATGATCGGCAAGCCATAGAAAATAAATGGATCTTCAAGAAGAAGACTCACGCTGATGGTAATGTTACTGTCTACAAAGCTCGACTTGTTGCGAAAGGTTTTCGACAAGTTCAAGGGGTTGACTACGATGAGACTTTCTCACCCGTAGCGATGCTTAAGTCTGTCCGAATCATGTTAGCAATTGCCGCATTTTCTGATTATGAAATCTGGCAAATGGGCGTAAAAAACTGCATTCCTTAATGGATTTCTTAAAGAAGAGTTGTATATGATGCAACCAGAAGGTTTTTGTCGATCCTAAAGGTGCTAACAAAGTGTGCAAGCTCCAGCGATCCATCTATGGACTGGTGCAAGCATCTCGGAGTTGGAATATACGCTTTGATGAGGGGATCAAATCATATGTTTTTATACAGACTTACGGTGAAGCCTGTATTTACAAGAAAGTGAGTGGGAGCTCTGTAGCATTTCTGATATTATATGTGGATGACATATTATTGATTGGAAATTATATAGAATTTCTGGATAGCATAAAAGGATACTTTAATAAGAATTTTTCAATCAAAGACCTCGATGAAGCTACTTACATATTGGGCATCAAAATCTATAGAGATAGATCAAGACGCTTAATAGGACTTTCACAAAGCACACACCTTGACAAAGTTTTGAAGGAGTTCAAAATGGATCAGTAAAAAAAAAGGGTTCTTGCCTGTATTCAAGGTGTGAAGTTGAGTAAGACTCAAAACCCGACCACGGTAGAAGATAGAGAGAGAATGAAAGTCATTCCCTATGCCTCAGCCATAGGTTCTATAAAGTATGCCATGCTGTGTACCAGACCTGTTGTGTGCCTTGCCATGAGTCTGGCAAGGGGGTACAATAGTGATCCAGGAGTGGATCACTGGACAGCGGTCAAAATTATCCTTAGGTACCTAAAGAGGACTAAGGAAATATTTCTCGGTTATGGAGGTGATAAAGAGTTCGTCATAAAGGGTTACGTCGATGCAAGCTTTGACACCGATTCGGATGACTCTGAGTCTCAATCTGGATACGTATTGAAAGTGGGAGCAATTAGCTAGAGTAGCTCCATGCAGAGCATTATAGACATAGAAATTTGCAAAATACATACGGATCTGAATGTGACAGACCCGTTGGCTAAACTTCTCTCACAAGCAAAACATGATCACACCTTAGTACTCTTTGGGTATTAATCACATGGCGATGTGAACTAGATTATTAACTCTAGTAAACTCTTTGGCTGTTGGTCACATGGCGATGTGAACTATGGGTGTTAATCACATGGCGATGTGAACTCGATTATTGACTCTAGTGCAAGTGGGAGACTGATGGAAATATGCTCTAGAGGCAATAATAAAATGGTTATTATTATATTTCCTTATTCATGATAAAGGTTTATTATTCATGCTAGAATTGTATTGATCGGAAACTTAAATACATGTGTGAATACATAAAAAAATATTGTGTCCCTAGTAAGCTTCTACTAGACTAGCTCGTTGATCAAAGATGGTTAAGGTTTCCTAACCATAGATATGTGTTGTCATTTGATAACGGGATCACATAATTAGGAGAATGATGTGATGGACAAGACCCATCCGTTAGCTTAGCATATTGATCGTTCAATTTATTGCTATTGCTTTCTTCATGTCAAATACATATTCCTCCGACTATGAGATTATGCAACTCCCGGATACCGGAGGAATACCTTGTGTGCTATCAAACGTCACAACGTAACTAGGTGATCATAAAGATGCTCTACAGGTATCTCCGAAGGTGTTTGTTGAGTTGGCATAGATCGAGATTAGGATTTGTCAATCCGAGTATCGGAGAGGTATCTCTGGGCCCTCTCGGTAATACACATCATAAGAAGCCTTGCAAGCAAAGTGACTAATGAGTTAGTTGCAAGATGATGTATTACGGAACGTGTAAAGGGATTTGCCGGTAACGAGATTGAACTAGGTATGAAGATACCGACGATCGAATCTCGGGCAAGTAACATACCGATGGATAAAGGGAATTACGTATGTTGTCATAACGGTTCGACCGATAAAGATCTTCGTAGAATCTATAGGATCCAATATGGGCATCCAGGTTCTGCTATTGGTTATTGACCGGAGAGGTTTCTCGGTCATGTCTACATAGTTCTCGAACCCGTAGGGTCCGCACGCTTAACGTTCGTTGACGATATATTGTTATATGAGTTATATGATTTGATGACCGAATGTTGTTCGGAGTCCCGGATGAGATCACAGACATGATGAGGAGTCTCAAAATGGTCGAGAGGTAAAGATTGATATATAGGACGATGGTATTCGGACACCGGAAGTGTTTAGGAGTGTACCGGATAGTCATCGGAGTACCGGACACCCCCGGGAGGATAGTGGGCCTGTTGGGCCACATGAGGGGAGCACACCAGCCCACAACGGGCTGGCGCACCCCCCATGGCAGCCGCGCAAGTGGGGGAAAGGAAAGGGGGGGATTCGGCCTCCCCCTTCCTTCCCTGTTCCCCCATTCCTTTCCCCCTCCGATAAATATGGTAAGGTGGAAGCCACTTGGGAAGGGACCCCGAGTAGGATTCAACCTACTTGGGGTGCCCTCCTGGCTGCTCCCTCCTCCCCCACACCTATATATATGTGGGAGGGGGGTGCCTAGCACAACCACAACAATTGCTTAGTCGTGTGCGGCGCCCCCCTCCATCGTTTACACCCTCGGTCATATTTTCTTAGTGCTTAGGCGAAGCCCTGCAGAGATAGCTTCACCATCACCGTCACCGCGCCGTCGTGCTGTCGGAACTCATCCACTACCTTGCCGTCTTGCTGGATCAAGAAGGCAGAGGACGTCACCGAGCTGAACGTGTGCTGAACGCGGAGGTGCCGTACGTTCGGTACTCGATCGGTTGGAGCGCTAAGAAGTTCGACTACATCAACCGCGTTACTAAACACTTTCGCTTACGGTCTACGAGGGTACGTAGACACACTCTCCCCTCTCGTTGCTATGCATCTCCATGGATAGATCTTGCGTGTGCGTAGATTTTTTTTTGTTTTCCATGCAACATTTCCCGACACCAACAACTCTCCCATCTTTGGGAGGGCCATCTCCATCAACATCTTCAACAGCACCATCTCCTCTCAAACCCTATTTCATCTCTTGTGTTCAATCTTTGTACTGGAAACCTTAGATTGGTACTTGTGGGTGACTAGTAGTGTTGATTACATCTTGTAGTTGATTACTATATGGTTTATTTGGTGGAAGATTATATGTTCAGATCCATTATGCTATTTAGGCCCTGTTTGGTTCAGCTTTTATCGACGGATTCCGCTGCCGCGCAGCAGAATCTGAACCAAAGGGCGAACCCAGTAGAATCCGATTCCAGAAATCCGCTGCCAAAATCTGAACCAAAAGCGGAAGCAGCCCAGGACGTGCTTTCCAAAATCTGATTCCGCTGCGGGCCAAAATCTGAAAAAGCTGTATCAGCTGGTTTGCCAAATGACCTACATCTTTTTCACATCAGATTTTCCACAGCAGATTTTTCACAGCTGCTTTTAGAAATCCACAGCCGAACCAAACAGGGACTTAATACCCCTCTGATCTTGAGCATGATTATCATTTGTGAGTAGTTACTTTTTTTCTTGAGGTCATGGGAGAAGTCATGTTGCAAGTAATCATGTGAACTTGATATGTGTTCGTTATTTTGATGATATGTATGTTGTGATTCCCTTAGTGGTGTCATGTGAACGTTGACTACATGGCACTTTACCATATTTGGGCCTAAGGGAATGCATTGTGGAGTAGTTATTAGATGATGGGTTGCTAGAGTGACAGAAGCTTAAACCCTAGTTTATGCGCTACTTCGTAAGGGACCGATTTGGATCCATAAGTTTAATGCTATGGTTAGATTTTATCTTAATACTTTTCTCATAGTTGCGGATGCTTGGGAGGGGGTTAATCATAAGTAGGAGGTTTGTTCAAGTAAGAACAGCACCTAAGCACCGATCCACCCACATATCAAATTATCAAAGTAGCGAACACAAATCAAACCAACATGATGAAAGTGATATGGTGAAATTCCCGTGTACCCTCAAGAACGCTTTGCTTATCATAAGAGACCGTTTTGGCCTGTCCTTTGTCACAAAAGGATTGGGCTTCCTTTCTGCACTTTATTTACAGTTACCATTACTTGCTCATTACAAATTATCCTGCTATCAAACTACCTGTTACCGACTATTTCAGTGCTTGCAGAAATTACCTTGCTGAAAACCACTTGTCGTATCCTTTTGCTCCTCGTTGGGTTCGACACTCTTACTTATCTAAAGGACTACGATTCATCCCCTATACTTGTGGGTCATCAAGGCTCTTTTCTGGCGCCGTTGCCGGGGAGTGAAGCGCTCTTGGTAAGTGGAAATTGGTAAGGAAAAATTATTACTAAGTGCTGAAATTTATTGTCACTTATTACTATGGAGAACCATCCTTTGAGGGGTTTGTTCGGGGTATCTTCACCTCGACCAGAAGCACAATTAGTTGCCCCTCAACCTACTGCACCTACTGAAAATATTGGTTATGAAATTCCTTTGGGTATGATAGAACATTTGCTAGCTAATCCTTATGCAGGAGATGGAACTGAACATCCTGATATGCACTTGATATATGTGGATGAAATTTGTGGATTATTTAAGCTTGCAGGTTTATCCAGAGATGAAGCTAAGAAGAAGGTTTTCCCTTTATCTTTGAAGGGAAAATCATTGACATGGTATAGGCTATGCGATGATATTGGATCTTGGAACTGGAATCGATTGAAATTGGAATTTCACCAAAAAAATTATCCTGTGCATCTAGTTCATCGTGATCAGAATTATATATATAATTTTTGGCCTCGTGAAGGAGAAAGTATCGCTCTAGCTTGGGGGAGGCTTAAGTCAATGTTATATTCATGCCCCAATCGTGAGCTCTCTAGAGAAATTATCATTCAGAATTTTTATGCTCGGCTTTCTCGTGATGATCAATCCATGCTCGATACTTCTTGTATTGGTTCTTTTATGAAGAAGACTATTGAATTCAGGTGGGATCTTTTAGAAAGAATTAAATGCAACTCTGAATATTGGGAACTCGTTGAAGGTAAAGAGCCAGGTATTAAGCTTGAATTTGATTGTGTTAAATATTTTATGAATACCGATGCTTTTCACAAGTTTAGCACTAAATATGGACTTGACTCTGAGATAGTAGCCTCCTTTTGTGAATCATTTGCTACTCATGTTGATCTCCCCAAAGAGAAGTGGTTTAAATATCATCCCCCTATCAAAGAAGAAATTAATGAACCCGACATAGTTAAAGATGAAACTATTATTTACAATGTTGATCCAGTTGTACCTACTGCTTATATTGAAAAACCACCTTTCCCTGTTAGGATAAAGGAACATGCTAAGGTTTCAAATGTGGTTCACAAAAGTAATATTAGAGCACCTAAACCTGCTGAACAAATTAAAGTAGAACCTAGTGTTGCTATGGTTAAAGATCTCCTGGTAGGAAATATTGATGGGCATGTTATTTATTTCTGTGATGAAGCTGCTAGAATTGCCAAACCCGATGAAAAAGATAAACATAGACCTGTTGTTGGCATGCCTGACGTCTCAGTTAAAATAGGAGATCATTGTTATCATGGTTTATGTGACTTAGGTGCTAGCGTGAGTGCTATTCCTTTTACCTTATACCAAGAAATTATGAATGACATAACACCCGTTGAAATAGAAGACATAGATGTTACTATTAAACTTGCTAATAGAGACACCATCACACCACTTGGGATTGTTAGAGATGTTGAAGTCTTGTGCGGGTAAATAAAATACCCTACTGATTTTCTTGTTCTAGCTTCCCCACAAGATGATTTTTGTCCCATTATCTTTGGTAGACCTTTCTTGAACACAGTGAATGCTAAAATAGATTGTGAAAAACAAACTATCGGTGTTAGCTTTGGTAATGAGTCTCATGAGTTTAATTTCTCCAAGTTTAGTAAATAACCACATAAGAAAGAATTACCTAGTAAGGATGAAATAATTGGTCTTGCTTCTATTGTTGTGCCTCCTACTGATCCACTAGAACAATATTTGCTAGACCATGAAATGATATGTATATGCATGAAAGAAATGAGACAGATAAAAATTTTCTTTGAACAATGACCTCTGCTCAAACACAATTTGCCTATTGAAAC
Source organism: Thinopyrum elongatum (assembly GCA_011799875.1). Lineage (NCBI taxonomy): Eukaryota > Viridiplantae > Streptophyta > Magnoliopsida > Poales > Poaceae > Thinopyrum > Thinopyrum elongatum. Next base: position 385,982,144 of record CM022300.1, read on the forward strand.
TCTAGGAGGTCCTCCTCCACCTAAAGGTGATCCCGTGTTTGAATTAAAACAATTGCGTGACACTTTGAAATATGCTTATCTCGATGAGAAAAAGATATATCCTGTTATTATTAGTGATAACCTTTCAGAACATGAAGAAGAAAGATTACTAAAAATTCTGAAGAAGCACCGTGCTGCTATTGGATATACTCTTGATGATCTTAAGGGCATTAGTCCCACTCTCTGTTAGCACAATATTAATATGGAACCTGATGCTAAACCCGTTGTTAATCATCAACAACGTTTCAATTCTAAGATGAAAGAAGCGGTAAGAACTGAAATATTAAAGCTTCTGGAAGCAGGTATGATCTATCCCATAGATGATAGTAGATGGGTAAGTCCCGTTCATTGTGTCCCTAAGAAGGGAGGTATTACCCTTGTTCCTAATGATAAAAATGAACTTATCCCACAAAGAATTGTTACTAGTTATAGAATGGTAATTGATTTTAGAAAATTAAATAAAGCAACTAGAAAAGATCATTACCCTTTGCCTTTTATTGATCAAATGTTAGAAAGACTATCTAAGCACACACACTTTTGTTTTCTTGATGGATATTCTGGTTTTTCTCAAATACCTGTTTCACAACCTGATCAAGAGAAAACCACATTTACTTGCCCATTTGGAACTTATGCTTATAGACGTATGCCTTTTGGTTTATGCAATGCACCTGCTACTTTTCAAAGATGTATGAATGCTATATTCTCTGATTTTTGTGAAAAGATTGTTGAGGTTTTCATGGATGATTTTTCTGTTTATGGAACTTCTTTTGATGATTGCTTGAGCAACCTTGATCAAGTTTTGCAGAGATGTGAGAAAACTAATCTTGTCTTGAATTGGGAGAAGTGCCACTTTATGGTTAATGAAGGTATTGTCTTGGGGCATAAATTTTTTGAACGAGGTATTGAGGTGGACAAAGCTAAAGTTGATGCAATTGAGAAAATGCCATGTCCTAAAGAGATTAAAGGCTTTCGTAGTTTCCTTGGTCATGCTGGTTTCTATAGGAGGTTTATTAAAGACTGCACTAAAATTTCTAGGCCTCTTACAAATCTTTTACAAAAGGATGTTCCATTCGTTTTTTATGATGACTGTGTAGAAGCCTTTGAAACACTTAAGAAAGCCTTAACTTCTTCACCTATTGTTCAACCACCTGATTGGAATTTGCTATTTGAAATTATGTGTGATACTAGTGATTATGTTGTTGGTGCTATTCTAGGACAAAGAGTTGATAAGAAATTAAATGTTATTCATTATGCTAGCAAAACTCTAGACAGTGCCCAAAGAAATTGTGCTACTACTGAAAAAGAATTTTTAGAAGTTGTGTTTGCTTGTGACAAATTCAGATCTTACATTGTTGATTCTAAAGTTATTGTTCACACCGATCATGCTGCTATTAAATATCTTATGAAAAAGAAAGATGCTAAACCTAGACTCATTAGGTGGGTTCTCTTGCTACAAGAATTTGACTTACATATTACTGATAGAAAAGGAGCTGAGAACCCCGTAGCTGATAACTTATCTAGGTTAGAGAATATCCTTGATGACCCACTACCTATTGATGGTAGCTTTCCTGATGAACAACTAGCTGCAATAAATGTTTCTCATAATACTCCTTGGTATGTTGACTATGCTAATTATATTGTTGCTAAATATATACCACCTAGTTTCACATACCAACAAAAGAAAAAAAAATCTTCTATGGTTTAAGACATTACTTTTGGGATGACCCACATCTTTATAAAGGAGTAGATGGTATCATTAGACATTGTGTACCTGAGCATGAACAAGAACAAATCCTACGGAAATGTCACTCCGAAGCTTATGGAGGGCATCATGCGGGAGATAGAACTGCTCATAAGGTATTGGAATCTGGTTTTTATTGGCCTACTCTCTTCAAGGATGCCCGTAAGTTTGTTTTATCTTGTGATGAATGTCAAAGAATTGGTAATATTGGCAAGCGGCAAGAAATGCCTATGAATTATTCACTTGCTGTTGAACCATTTGATGTTTGGGGTTTTGATTGTATGGGACATTTTCCTTCCTCTAATGGGTATACACATATTTTGGTTGCTGTTGATTATGTTACTAAGTGGATAGAAGCTATTCCAACTATAGTGCTGATCATAACACTTCCAATAAAATGCTTAAAGAAGTTATTTTCCCGAGGTTTGGAGTCCCTAGATATTTAATGACTGATGGTGGTTCACACTTTTTTCATGGTGCTTTTCGTAAAATGCTTGCTAAATATGATGTTAACCATAGAATTACATCACCCTATCATCCTCAATCTAGTGGTCAAGTTGAACTTAGCAATAGAGAAATAAAACTAATATTACAAAAAACTGTTAATAGGTCCCGAAAGAATTGGTCTAAGAAATTGGATGATGCACTTTGGGCCTACATAACAGCATATAAAAATCCTATGGGTATGTCTCCCTATAAAATGGTTTATGGAAAAGCTTGTCATTTGCCTCTAGAGTTAGAACATAAAGCATATTGGGCAATTAAAGAACTCAACTATGATTTCAAACTTTCCGGTGAAAAGTGGTTATTTGATATTAGCTCATTAGATGAATGGAGAACCCAAGCTCATGAAAATGCCAAGTTATTTAAAGAAAAAGTTAAAAGATGGCATGACAAAAGAATCCAAAAGCGGGAATTCGAAGTTGGAGAATATGTTCTTTTGTACAACTCTCGTTTTAGATTCTTTGTAGGAAAACTTCTCTCTAAATGGGAAGGACCATATATTATCGAGGAGGTTTATCGCTCTGGAGCCATCAAGATTAATAATGCCGAAGGTACTAACCCGAAGGTGGTCAATGGGCAAAGAATTAAACACTATATCTTAGGTACGCCTATTAATGTTGAAAGCAATATTATTCAAACCATGACACCGAAGGAACACATAAAAGAGACCTTCCAGAACACTCCAGAATACTAAAAAAGAGGAGGTACGTGATACAGTAAATAAACGGACTCCGAAAAATCCGCAAAAATATTTTTTGTCAGTTTTGGAATATTACAAAAATTAGGAAATTAAGAAAAAACCAGGAAGGCAACCAAGGAGGGCACAAGACACCAGGGCGTGCCTCGGCCCCCTGGCGCGCCCAGGTGGGTTGTGCCCACCTCGGGAACCTTCCCGACTCCGTTTTCCTCCCGTTTGCTTGTTTCCCAAGATAAACAATCTTTATATACCCCCCGGATGTATTGGCTGCCGTATCGTGGATAAATCTCTATTCTTCTTTCTTGCTTGTTTTCTGATAGATCTAGATAGCCATGGCCGCTTTGAGCTCCTTCAAGGACAAGTTCTTCAAGAACGTCATCAACCCGTATTTGTGGGACGTGATGCGGCACCCTCAAGCCATCGAGATGCATGAGGGGGTGCTCCATATCAGGGACGTCCCAGGGGCCCAAGAGGACGGGAACCGTGGAGGCTAGGCTCAAAGCCATGGAGCAGGAGGTCTTCAAGTGCAAGGGGATGGTGGAGTGTGGACTCAATGCCAATCACCTCATGACTGCGGATTTCACCCGTCATCTCAAGGTGGATGGCAAATCCATGAAGGACATCGTCTTCACCTTCAATGAGCAAATCAATTTTCTGCAAAGCCAGATCTATGATCTCCAAAATCAAGTCTTTGAATATGAGGTGAGGTTTAAAAGTATGAGTTTAGCTTCCAGTTGCAGGACTCGTGAGACTCGCGCTTCTTCTTATGATGGTGAGCTGCTACCATGGAAGCCGGAGGATAAGCCCGCTACTACATCACCACCACCATCAGCATCTTCCCCACCAAAGGAGACTTGAGTTCATGGTATGGGCACTCCCCTTGGCTTGTGCCAAGCTTGGAGGAGGTGTCCCAGTATCGTATCACCACCATTATCTTTTCCTTTACCTATTTTAGTTCGATCTTTAGTTATCCTATGGTTTAGTTGAATAAAAGTTTAGGTCGATCCTTTCTTTTCGAGTGCTTGCTTAGTGATCTATCTATCTATGTAATCGTATGTGAGATATATAATAAAGAGTAGTTTGAGTTTTGTTTCTTTACTCTTTTCTTCCAATAAAAAGAAAGGAAAATAAATGAAAAAGATCATATGCTAATCTTATGGTAAGTAATGACATCACATAAGAAAAAGTATAAGTGGTAAAATTTATTGGAGATTGAAAAACATAGCATTGGTCAATGATGCAATTCATGAAAGAATTAATAAGGGAAGAGAAGATTCACATGCAAATACACTATCTTGGACATCTTTTTATGATTGTGAGCCCCCATTAAATATTTTGTGTCAAAATATTTGACGTTGGACAAGGAAGACAACGTAATGACTTATGTTTGTTCATATTCACATACAAGTTATATTGTCATAGATCCTTCAACATGTGCTGCTTGCTCAATATCTCTGCTAGCCAAAAACTCCGCACTAAGTAGAGATACTACTTGTGCATCCAAAAACCCTTAACCCAAAATCTTATTTCGAGAGTCCACCATACCTACCTATGGATTGAGTAAGATCCTTCAAGTAAGTTGTCATCGGTGCAATAAGGCAATAAAATTGCTTCTAAATGTGTTGGATCATTTAGTGTAAGAGAAAATTGAGCGTTGTACGAACTCGTGATGGCAAAGAAATAAAAGCGATGGACTACATAATAAAGGTTTCTATCATAAGGGGCAATATAACGTGACGTTCTTTTGCATTAAGGGATTTGGCATACAAACAAATAAGCGCATGACAACCTCTGCTTCCCTCTGCGAAGGGCCTATCTTTCACTTTTATGCATTTACTTTTATGTAAGAGTCAAAGTATTATTCCCTTTTCCTTTTTATTTTCTCTTTTTGCAAGCATGATGTGGTGAGGAAAGATCTAGGCACATATATCCAGTTGGATATGAGTGGGCATGAGTTATTATTATTGACATCACCCTTGAGGTGAATACGTTGGGAGGCGAAACTATAAGCCCCTATCTTTCTATGTGTCCGGTTGAAACTTTTTGTTCATGGGTATGTTGTGAGTGTTAGCAATCATAGAAGATTAAATGATCGTTGAGTATGTGGACTTGCCTAAAGGCTCCGATACGCGACCCTTCCTGAAAATATGATGAATTGTAGTTGCAAAGTTGACTGAGAACATAGTTTGTTGGTTTTCAATAAGGTTTATGCTTTATACTTCAATGTTGTGATGAATTGTTACTTGTTCATGAGAAGTTATATGATAAAAGTAGTTTGATAAAGTTTTATGTTAAAATTCCTTGCTTATATAATAATATGCATCATGCTTGTATGTCTGTATTTTGTTTCTATCGACACCTCTCTCTCTAAGCATGTGGGCATATTTTTCAATTTCGGTTTTTCGCTTGAGGACAAGCGAGGTCAAAGCTTGGGGGAGCTGATACGTCCATTTTGCATCATGTTTTCCTACTGTTATTTATAATATTTTTATGCATAATAATGCTTTTTGGAGTAATTCTACTGCCTTTTCTCTCATAATATGCAAGGTTTACACAAAGAGGGAGAATACCGGTAGCTGGAATTCTGGACCTGAAAAAGCTACGTCAGAGTTACCTATTCTGCACATCTCCAAATGAGCTGAAAATTTATGGAAAATTATTTTGCAATATATAAAAAATACTGGAGCAAATAACTACCGGAGGAGGCCCACCAGGTGGGCACAACCCACCTGGGCGCGCCAGGCCCCCCAGGCGTGCCCTGGTGGGTTGTGCCCTCCTCGGCCCACCTCCGGTGCCCATCTTCTGGTATACAGGTCATTTTGACCTAGAAAAAACCATAGGGGGACTTTCAGGATGAAGCGCCGCCGTCTCGAGGCGGAACTTCGGCAGGAGCACTTTTGCCCTCCGGCGGAGTGATTCCGCCGGGGGAACTTCCCTCCCGGAGGGGGAAATCATCGCCATCATCATCACCAACAACTCTCTCATCTTTGGAAGGGCCATCTCCATCAACATCTTCAATAGCACCATCTCCTCTCAAACCCTAGTTCACCTCTTGTGTTCAATCTTTGTACCGGAACCTTAGATTGGTACTTGTGGGTGATAGTAGTGTTGATTACATCTTGTAGTTGATTACTATATGGTTTATTTGATGGAAGATTATATGTTCAGATCCATTATGCTATTTAATGCCCCTCTGATCTTGAGCATGATTATCATTTGTGAGTAGTTAGTTTTGTTCTTGAGGTCACGGGAGAAGTCATGTTGCAAGTAATCATGTGAACTTGATATGCGTTCGATATTTTGATGATATGTATGTTGTGATTCCCTTAGTGGTGTCATGTGAACGTTGACTACATGGCACTTCACCATATTTGGGCCTAAGGGAATGCATTGTGGAGTAGTTATTAAATGATGGGTTGCTAGAGTAACAGAAGCTTAAACCCTAGTTTATGCGCTACTTCGTAAGGGACCGATTTGGATCCAAAAGTTTAATGCTATGGTTAGATTTTATCTTAATACTTTTCTCGTAGTTGAGGATGCTTGCGAGGGGGTTAATCATAAGTAGGAGGTTTGTTCAAGTAAGAATAGCACCTAAGCACCGATCCACCCACATATCAAATTATCAAAGTAGCGAACGCAAATCAAACCAACATGATGAAAGTGATATGGTGAAATTCCTGTGTACCTATCATAAGAGACCGTTTTGGCCTGTCCTTGGTCACAAAAGGATTGGGCTACCTTGCTGCACTTTATTTACGGTTACCGTTACTTGTTCGTTGCAAAATATCCTGCTATCAAACTACCTGTTACCAACTATTTCAGTGCTTGCAGAAATTACCTTGCTGAAAACCACTTGTCATTTCCTTCTGCTCCTCGTTGGGTTCGACACTCTTACTTATCGAAAGGACTATGATTGATCCCCTATACTTGTGGGTCATCAGTGCACAACACAGAATCCACTACTCCTTCATCATCTCTTGCACCCAATTGAGGATTTAACTGAACTGGAAGTCCCTTTCACTAAGGAGGAAAGTGATCGTGTTATTAAGCATATACCAGCTGATAAATCACCAGACCCATATGGAATTAATGCAGCATTCCTCACGAACTGTTGGGATATTATAGCACCAGACTTCTATAAGCTTACTGAGGACTGTCACTCAGGCAATATCAACATTCACAGTATTAACTACTTTTTTATAACCTTGACTCCAAAAAATGACTCTGCCTCAAGCCCTGCTGAATTCAGACCTATATCTTTGCTTAACTGCACATTGAAGATCATCACAAAATTGTTGGCAAATAGACTTCAATGGTACATCCTCAGATTGGTTCACAAAATCAATATGGCTTTCTTAATAATAGATTTATTCGGGACTGTCTTGCATGGGCCTATGAGTATATCCACCAATGCCATCAAAGTAAAAAAGAGCTCATTATGCTAAAATTGAATTTTGAGAAAGCATTTGACATGCTCAGCCATGACACCATTATTGAAATTTTGCAAGCTAAGGGATTTGGCGCTAGATGGATACAATGGATCAAAATGATTTATGAGACTGGCTTCTCATCAGTTCTTCTAAATGGGGTTCCAGGAAAGTAGTTTCTCGGAAAAAAAAGGAGTTAGGCAAGGGGATCCCCTCTCTCCTTTGATTTTTGTCATTGCTGCAGATGTCCTACAATCTATGCTGAATGAAGCAATGCATAACTCTTTGCTGGACACACCTCTGAGTGACAACTCTTTCCCTGACTGCCCCTTCATATAATATGTTGATGACACCATCCTGGTTGCAAATGCTAATATCTGATAGGTTCAACACATTAAAAACCTATTGTTGTACTATGCTGAATACACTGGGCTCAAAGTGAATTACTCCAAGTCCATCTTGATATCTATTAATACTCCCGTAGACAAAATGATGGAACAATCCAATCTCCTTGGATGTAAGATTGATGCTCTCCCACGCACTTGTCTTGGACTGCCACTATGTATTACCAAACCCAGAGTGGAGGATTTTATGCCTATGTTAAAAAGAATTGAAAACAGATTGTTGGGTTGTTCTACACTATTATCAACTGAAGATAAACTCACACTTATTAAATCAGTTTTCTCTAGTATGGCCACTTTCTTCATGTGCATCCTTGATGATTCCCAAGACGGTATTCAAACAAATCAACTCTTACCTCATGAACTGCTTTTGGAGAAGATATGACACTCAAGAAAGAGGTACTGCCCTTATACCATGGAGCAAAGTGTGTAGACCTAAGTCACATGGAGGGCTTGGTGTGCTAGATATCCATGTCCATAATATCAATCTTTACTCATGAAGTTCCTTCATAAATTCCTCAATAAGACTGATACTCCATGGGTGAACATTATTTGGGAAGTTCAGTACCAAGACAGTGTACCTGGGAACAAATTAGTTGGCTCATTCTGGTGGAAGTAAATCCTTAAACTGCTACCAACATTCAAACATCAGGCTCTTTGCAAAGCAGGATGAGGAGAGACTATTCAATTCTGGACTGATAAATGGCAAGAACTTCCACTTCATGATAAGTACCCTGAGCTACACTCCTTTGCTATCAACAGAGAAAAAAAACCTTATACGAAACTCTCCACCAGACATAGTTCAGCCATCAATTCCATAGGCCAGTATCTCTTCAAGCATTCAACCAATTCAATGCTCTCCAAGATACCATCACCAACAGAAATGCAATAGACGACAGAGATATATGGTCCTATGCTTGGACTGCTCAAAAGTACTCCATGAAAATGTACAAAGCCATCATTGGTAGTAGTACAACACACAACATCTTCATACAGCTATGGAGGTCTGCTTGTAGACTAAGGCACAAAATTTTCTTCTGGCTCCTTTTACATGCCAGAGCGAACACAAGAAACATGTTGCAGCGCAGAAGCATGTACCTTGAGGATTACAACCATGCCCTTTGTGTAGATGCCACAGAGGAAACAATATCTCATTTATTTTGGGATTGTTAATTTGCATTGACATGTTGGCTTATGCTCACACCTTCTATGCACAGAGGCATATCTACATATGTTGATATTCTTCTCACTATGGATAAGCTATCTTCAGCTATTGCTATGGAGATTATTATCATGGGATGCTGGAGCACTTGGAAGATTAGAAACGACAAGATCTTTCGAAGGGCAGCACCACATTTGGACACATGGAAGCACTATCTCAGAGAGGGGCTACACACAACACAACTTAGAGCTAGGCAAAGAAAAGCAGAAAAGATCAACACTTGGATAGATCAGAACTTGTAATTTAATTTTAATGTTTCCTAAAACTGGTATTGGGTGACCATTTATTTAGACTTGCATTTGTATATATTTTATAATTAATGAAAATACCATAAAACAATTGTTCTACGGTTTTGGCTAAAAAACAAATTGAACACCAAATGTTACCCTCAAATATTTATTTATTTTTCGCCGACGACACATTGCTGCTCCATTTCGCATGAAAAATGTCAAGCATGCTCGCGACACTAACACGAACATCCACAAAAAAATTCTGAACCCCCTCCCCCCCCCCCCCCCCCCCCCGCGCGGCAAGTTTGTTTTCAATATATCAAAAACGGACATGCGCACTGGTCCGCAGGCATTTAGGGATCCATGTTGGATGGCACAAATGGTGTGGATATCGTGGTCCAGACATATACATACACTTTAAGGGTTCGCTTTGGAGATGCCCTTATAGTCACATATGTGTGGGGCAAGTGTTTCAGGCAAATAGGTAAAATATTACTATAATCCTTTTCCGCAAAAAAACTCACAAGCACTTAGGCATGGGGGTGGGGGATATGCTCGGCGGCTCGTCGTGCGACGCGGCGTCGACATTCTCGCCACGGCGTCCATCGGGGTACTTCGCGCGTACGCACGTGCCACCACCGCACGGCCTAGCCAACGAGTAAGTCGTGGACGCTCAAATGCTCAAAGGCGACGATGGATACCGAACACAGCTGATGGCTTTGTCTCTGAGCACGAGGCCCGCGTGCAAACGCAGCACGAGCACGCTGCAACCTAAGATTGTGCTGCCAGAACCATGACGACTTGGGATGGCGACGAGAGGACGACGGATCGACAGTGTTGAGATATGCCTCCAGTTTGTTAGGTAGTCCCTCCGTTCACGAATATAAGATGTTGTAGATATTTAATATGAATGACGTACAAACTGAAATGAGTGTTCACTAAAACGTGTCTATATACATTCGATTGAAAAAAAACATCTTATATTGGTGAACGGAGGAAGTACTTTAAAGAATGTAAGTTTTGTGTAGAATTTGAATGTTTTCAACTATATGTTTAATGTTTTATGTCCCAATTACTTTTGAATTTAGTATGAATGTTGGGACACCCATATAAATACAATGTTTAGCGTTAATTTCATGGGCTCAAAGCGGATGTCCGTTGAGGATTGCCGTTGGCTAGTATTGTGGATGCTCTGAATGTTGAGTGTGTGTGTGGCGTTTGTATCGAACTTCTATTGGTGTAGTTGATTAAAGGAAATGTCAAAAAACGAGCGTCATATTTTATGCATGGCAAAATAAATGTTTTTATGAAAATTTATGTTGTCCTGAGGATGCATTTTGCTATAGCAAGCACGACAAATCCTGTCAAAACAATTGAATATGGCGTACATGCCATGTTTGCTAAAGAAATTGTCATCCTGGAGACAACATAATTTATCTAAAAACGTTTGTTTTGCTATCCTTAAAAATCCGAGGTTCGCTCTTTATCAAAGTCCTTAACTAAACCAGAATGCACTCCAATTTTTTTTATAGACCATATATTTTGGATTTGTTCTTTGTATATTGGTGCGCAGGTTGATGGATGTTGAGCTTTCGGACCAACCAAATGTCATTCACTGAAAATTATGTACGAACGGTAGTTTCAAGGCGAAATCTATGTACATGGATCTAATTGACTCTGGGCCAATCTCGAGATCACTTCATATCTGGAAAATTAAAGTTCCACTTAGAATTAAATTTTCATGTGGTTTGTCCACAAGGAGGTGATTTTAACCAAAGATAACTTGCTAAAGCGAAGATGGGTGAGTAGTTCGCGATGTTACTTTTGCGATCAGGACGAAGATATACAACACCTTTTTCTCGATTGTCCGCTTGCCAAACTGCTTGGGCATACGATTCATATAGCCCTCAACGTTACTGCTCCGACTAGCATCAACATGTTATTTGGGACATGGCTAAACGGAGTGGAAACAAATATTACGAGACATATTCGGATATGAATATGTGCGCTACTTTGGGCTATATGGGACTGCAGAAATGACATGATCTTAACATGAAAAAAATTACCAACTTTTTGCAAGTTATTTACAGAGCCACTGTATGGATCCGTACGTGGTCGTTACTCACTCATGCGAACTCCGGGGAGTTTTTAGTTACTGGATGCAACCGCTGGGATATGGTAGCACGAGTTATCTTCAACCGATTTGGATGGCGAGCTAATAATAGTTTAGATGTTTAGTCATCGTAGCCTGTTATTTCGTCGGCTGTGGCATCTTATACTTTTTTTTACTTTGCTTTGGCTACTTTTATGAGTCAGTACTGGACCTCAGACTTTGTCTTCATGTTTTGTTTAATAAATGGCTGTATGCATCATTCTGATGCAGAGACCGGGAGCAATCTTTAAAATAAAAAAAATCATGCAAGCCCGGTATAGGTCGAGCAATTAAACTAGACGTACTACTAACAGCTGAGCTGTCTCGTCTGGACAAAGTAGCAGTGCTGACCGGGGCTTGCCGCCTCAACCTACAGTTGGAACATTGCTTGAAACATTCATATGCTTTCGTGTCTGCACGCCTTGATGCAGGTGTCGACAAGTAAACCGGACCAACTGAGCAAAGCCAAAAGAAAAAGGCGAACGCTAGAAATAGCGGGCGGTAAATTGAGGCACACAGAGCAGACATGCGAACAGGGAAGATGTGTGGGCACGGTAGTATCTCACACGGCAAGATTTATTTCTCTCCCACTTTCTACTTCCAGAGAAGAAACTAGAAAGGGGAAATTTTATGCCCTAGGCCATGCATATGTGGATCGTGCAGTGCAGACGTAGGGGGCGGCCAATCAATTTGCCGTCGCAACCGACCGACCTTGTAGACCGAGAGTTTGCAATACAACAGTGGTTGTATTGATGTGGTGTTGGTGCACGTATATATAATTACAGAGTAGACCTCTACCTCAACTATACAAGACTAGAAGGTGGGCCACAACTTTAATATACATGCAACACAAAATACATACTCAACACCCTCCGCAGTCGAAGCGTCGCCGAAGACACAGAGACTGGACCGAAACTCCTGGAAGACGGGAGTAGGCAATCCCTTAGTCATCACATCAGCAAACTGTTGCGGCGTCGGCACGTGGAGAACCCGAACATGGCCAAGGGCAACCTGCTCGCGCACGAAGTGAATATCGAGCTCAATATGCTTCGTACGTCGATGGTGCACCGGGTTGGCGGAAAGGTAGACCGCGCTGACGTTACCGCAGTAGACGAGAGTGGCCTTGTAAACATCACAAAGCAACTCCTGGAGCAGCTGACGGATCCAAGAGCACTCGGCCACGGCATTAGCCACGGCGCGATACTCTGCCTCGGCGCTGGAGCGGGAGACCGTGGGCTGCCGCTTCGATGACCAAGAGATCAACGAGGGCCCAAGGTAGACGCAGTAGCCTGACGTGGAGCGTCGAGTGTCGAGGCAGCCAGCCCAGTCGGCATCCGAGTAGGCCACGAGGTCGGTGGAGGAGGAGGCCGTGAGGGTGAGTCCCAAAGACATGGTGCCGCGTATATAACGGAGAATACGCTTCACCAAGGTCCAATGGGAGTCACGCGGAGCATGCATGTGGAGGCACACCTGCTGGACAGCGTACTGCAGGTCGGGTCGAGTCAGCGTCTGTAAAGCACCAACAATGGAGCGATAGAACGCTGCATCGGACGCGAGGGACCCCTCCAGAGCAGAGACCTTCGCCTTCGTGTCGACGGGGGTGGGTGCCGGCTTGCAGTTAAGCATACCGGCATGCTGCAGGAGCTCATGGGCGTACTTCTGCTGATGCAGAAAGAAGTCGTCAGTCCGTTGGACCACCTCGATGCCGAGGAGTAGTGCAGAGGCCCCAAATCCTTGAGGGCGAACTCATCACGAAGACGAGCAGTCAGCCGCTGAAGGAGATCGGGGGCGGACGTCGTGAGGATGATGTCGTCGACGTAGAGCAGCAAATATGCAGTGTCAGCTCCCTGATGATACACGAAGAGTGAGGCATCAGAGCGAGTGGACCGAAATCCCAGAGACTGCAGAAAGGCTGCGATATGCTGGTACCAAGCCCGAGGCGCCTGCTTCAACCCGTAAAGAGAACGGAAGAGCAAGCACACAAAGTCTGGATGCTCGGCGTCGACGAAGCCAGTGGGCTGCTCACAGAACACCTGCTCGGCAAGATGACCGTGTAAGAAGGCGTTGGAGACATCCAACTGGTGCACAGGCCAGGCGCGTGAGACCGCCAACTGGAGCACGGCGCGGATCGTGCCCGGTTTAACAACCGGGGCGAAGGTGTCGGTGAAGTCCACGCCCGCGCGCTGCCGAAATCCACGAACCACCAACCGAGCCTTGTAACGCCCGAGAGAACCGTCCGGGCGGGTCTTGTGGCGAAACACCCACTTGCCAGTGATGATGTTGGCACGAGGGGGTCGCGGAACAAGCTGCCACATGCGGTTGCGCTGTAGGGCGTCGAACTCCTCCTGCATCGCAGCTAGCCAATGGGGATCCCGAAGGGCAGCGCGAGCGGAGGTGGGGATGGGTGATGGCGTCGATGTCGAGGCGGCGCACACGTACTCATCGGAGGAGTAGCGTGTGCTCGGTCGAAGTACTCCTGCCCGGGCACGGGTCGTCACGCCAAGAGGCGGGGCAGCAGGGCCGGTGGCAGCGGCGGGGGCACCCGTGGCGGTGGCGGGGGGCGCGGCGGCGGCGGTGCCAGCCGAGCCTGCGGCCGAGGCGGCGACGGGCGAGGAGGAAGTCGAGCTCGTCGCCGGGGTGGCGGGTGGGGTGCCCGCCGGCTCAACCTCGTAGGAGGGAGACGGGGACCCCGGGGCCTGGTCAAACTCGACCTCAGGGGAGGGAGTCGAAAAACCGGGCGGTGGCGGCAGAAGGCGCCGTGCCTGGGGGGCCTCCGGGGGGCGCCGCCGTGCATCACTCCAGGAAGGGGGCGCGGCAGTCGGCGCCGAAGGAGCCGAAGCCGGAGAAACCTGAAAAAAAAGGGAACACCGTCTCGACAAAGTACACGTGCCTCGAGGTGTACACACGATGAGTGACAGGATCATAGCACCGGTAACCTTTTGTGTTAGGAGGGTAACCATGGAAGACGCATGGTATGGAACTTGGTGCGAGTTTGTGTGGCGTGGTGGACGCGGTGCTAGGATAACAGAGACACCCAAAGATGCGGAGACCGTCATAGGACGGTAGTGTACCGAAGAGAAGGTGGTGAGGGGCGTAGTTCCACCGAGGACGACACAGAAAAATGTTAACTAAAAGGGTGGCGGTGGCGAGAGCATCGGGCCAAAACCGAGCGGGCACGTTAGAGTGAAAGAGTAACGTGCGAACACAGTCATTAAGAGTGCGGAGAATGCGCTCGGCGCGGCCGTTCTGCTGTGAAGTGTAAGGACAAGCCAGACGAAAGGTGGTGCCGTGAGAGGCGAGAAGTGTGCGGAGAGCGACGTTGTCAAACTCTTTTCCGTTATCAGTTTGGAGTGCGAGTATGGGGCGACCGAACTGGGTGGTGACATAGGAATAAAAGGCGGTGAGTGTGGCTAAAGCATCGGATTTACGACGAAAAGGAAATGTCCACACATAATGAGAATAATCATCTAAAATCACCAAGTAGTATAGATAGCCCATGTTACTCGCAACGGGAGATGTCCAAGCATCACTATGAAGTAATTGAAACGGAAAAGTGGAAACTGAAGTAGACGCACTAAAGGGAAGACGAACGTGCTTGCCCAAGCGACAAGCCTCATAAGTATACTCGTCGAGCTTATTACATGAGAAAGAAAAACTCCTAAGAATCTGACGCAAAACGGCGGGGTTGGGGTGGCCTAAGCGAGCATGCCAAAGGGCGACGCCGTCGGCGAGGGCGACGGGTGTGGAGGTGGAGGCGCCGGCGTGCATGGAATAAAGCTCATCAGGGCTATCACATCGGTGAAGCACCATCCGGGTACGGGCGTCCTTCACAGAAAAACCAACACCGTCAAATTCAACAGTAAGTGGATTCTCACGAGTAAGACGACGAACGGAAACTAAACTAGTGACTAAGTGAGGTGAGACAAGGACATTAGATATAGTGATAGGTGTGGAACTAGAAGGAAAACTAGTGCTACCGACATGAGTGATAGGTAAAGAAGAACCGTTGCCAACGATAATACAAGTGGGTGTGTTAACTGGAGTGGAAGAGGATAGGTTACCGGGATGAGCTGTCATGTGCGCAGTAGCACCCGAGTCCATGTACCAGTCGCCTCCACCGCCATAGTTACTCGGCGACGGCGCCGAGTGTAGGGCGGCCAGGAGGGCGGGGTCCCACGGTGCAGGTACCGGTGGCGGCGGCTAGCCTCCATAGGGCGGCGCCTGGGCGGGCGCGCCGTAGGCACCGAGGGGTGGCGGCACGAGCGGAGCACCGTAGGGCATGTAGGGGGCGCCGATGAACGCCTGGTGGCCCGCGGGGCGGGGACCAAGGAGACCCGGTGCAGGGGCCCGCGGGACGGGCATGTGATAGGCGTGGACGACACCCGTCCACGGGTTCTGCCCGGCGGCCCACGGCGGGGGCGGCTGCTGGTAGCGGGGCGCCCCCCTGCGCCCGGCGCCTACTGCTGTTGTGGCTGCTGCTGGCAGCGACCCCCGCCGCCCCGCCGGTTGCGCCGGCCCCCGCCACCTTGCGGCTGCTGGGGAGGCGCGGGGGGCGCGGGCGATGCGGGCGGCAGCGGGTAGTAGCCGGTGGGCGCGGGTGGCGCAGGCTGACGGGGCGCGGCCGGAGGAGCAGGGCCGCCGCGGGTGGTGCCGGCGGCGAGGGCGGTGTGCTGGACCCGCTGCTTCAGCTTCGTCATCCGGCGCTCCTCAAGTTTGAGGTACGCGACGACGCGCTGGAAAGTGGGCTGTGGCAGCAGGGTGAGGTTGGACGTCGCGTTGCCGAAGTCCTCGTTAAGACCGGCGGTGAGGGTGCTCAGCATGAGGTCGTCAGAGACCTTAGCGCCGATGTCGCGAAGCTCGTCGGCGAGCATCTTGAGCCTCATGCAGTACTCGTCGGTGGTGGAGTTGTCCTGGTGACAGCCAAAGAACTCCTGCTGCAAGAAAACAAGGCGCTGAAGTTTGTTGTCGGTGAAGAGCGCGTTGATCTTGGCCCACACGTCGCAGGCGTCGTCGTCCTCGGCGACAACCGTGTGGAAGATGTCCTTCGAGACCGTCTGGTAGAACCAACGGATGATCATGGCCTCGATGGCGGACCACTCCGGATCGCCGCGCATGTACTCGCTGTCCACGGAACCGTCGATGTGCTCGGTGAGATAGTACTCGCGGAAGATGAGGTTGAAGTAGGTCTTCCACGCGTAGTACGACGTGCTGGAGCTGTCGAGACGGATAGGGACCCGGGCCTCAATGTTGATGTCACGGATGGCGGCGGCGGAGGGCTCGGGGCCGGCGAAGGGGTTCGACGTGCGGGTCAAGGAGGAGCCCGAGGAAGACATGGCGGCGCGGCTAGGGTTATGGTTTTTTTTTGTGGGGAGGAGGAGGAGGAGGACGAGCCGCGCAAGGAGTGCGCGGGCTGTGGAGGAGAAGCGCGGCTGCGGGGAGGAAGGGGCAGCGGCGTCGGGTTGCGCGGCGGGAGGCAGCGGGCGGCGGCGCGATGGAGGAGGCGCGGCAGCGGCTGCGGGTGGCGCGCGGGGCGGGCGGAAGCGGCGTGCACGGGCGGTGGCGGCGCGGGTTAGGGGAGGGAGGGGCGCGACGGCGGCGGAGTGCAGCGGTGGTGGGGCGGCGCGAGGAGGCGCGGCGGCGGTGGCGGCGACCCTAGGGTTGGAACGAAAAGGATGATACCATATAGACGAAGAGTTTGCAATACAATAGTCGTTGTATTGATGTGATGCTGGTGCACGTATATATAATTACAGAGTAGGCCTCTACTTCAACTATACAAGACTAGAAGGTGACTATAACTCCAATATACATCAATATACATGCAACACAAAATACATATTCAACGGGACCCAACCGTCGGAGGCATGGCACATGACTCCTCCTCCCTCCTCGCTGCCACTGGAGCTCTTTTTGGTAGCCAAGTTGACGCCACCCCCCACTTGGGTTGATACAACCTTTGGCCCGAGGTGCGCGCCTATTCGGACCCACCGGCACGTTGAGGGCCCGGGATCAGTGTCCGGTACGTAGCCGGTTTGCCTCCTGTCTGTACGTGCATGCATACACGTTGCAGCATACCAGTACGAGTACTTTTCTTTAGGGTTGCAACATACTACTGGTAGTACTTGATGAGACGTCTACGTTGGACCTTTGATTAGGCAAACCGAACCCCAGCTACCGTCCCCCGATCAATCGCAAACAAAACAAAGGGACACGTACATCGTGATTAATTAGGGCCTTGTGCTCCAGGGTCGTCACGTCGCTTCCACGCTCCGCTGTCGCGACTGGCCGGGAGGAAAGATCGCCGCAGGCAGGCACGGCGTCGGCCGTTTTCCATATACTCCTTGGTCGTTCTCGCGCTCCGGAGAACATCATAATTGTGCATCGTACTCGGTTTCACGTGCATGCCGCGCGCGGGCCCCTCTCCTGTCCTGCAGGAGACGGCATCGGCCAACATGCAACGTGCGTCCGAAAGGCACGCTCCATTCGATCGCAACAGAGCAGTGAGTTGGAGATCCATATCGTCCCGGACGTGGTTGCTAGCGCTGTCCGATTGATGAGGCGGCCCATGCATGCAGGGGCAAAAGCACACATGCGCCAAATTAAAACGCGCGGACGACAGCGTGACAGCCACGCCCGTTTGCGTGTCCGCCGAATCCTATGTATGTAGTATGTATGTTTGGACGAGGCGGCTAGCTGTTACTATCTGCGGTTGATGCGAGAGCTATGTAGCCCAACATCCCAAGATCGAACTTGGCTTTAGTAGGCACAGAACTTACGCGCAGCCGCTGCCGCCTCTCCCTCCTCTCCTCTAAAAAGCTTTAGGGTTCCTCCGCCTCCCCTCGGCGTTGCAGACGGTTCGCCTCGTTTTCAGTGGTCTTAGGGCCATGGGGCGCGTTCCCTTGACGGCGGGAGGTATTAGATGGAAAGTTGGGATTGCGTGCATCGATAATTTATTAACCAGGTGTATGGTGCACATATAATAGGTAAAAGGGGTGCCGGCCTTTACTTGTCTCCCAAGTTGTACAAAAATAGGGGGAGAGAGGATGTACGGCAGAATAAATACAATGCCCTAGTCCTGTACATGTATGCACGTTCAAAAACTCCACCACCCCCCCCCCCCCCCCCCCCCCCCCCCCCCCCCCCCCCCCGGTCGAAGCGTCGTCGAAGACACAGAGACTGGACTGAAACTCCTCAAAGGTCGATGTTGGTAGGCCCTTCATCATAACATCGGTGAACTACTGAGCGGTAGGGACATGCAGAACTCGAATACGCCCAAGTATCACCTGTTCACCAACAAAGTGAATGTCGAGCTCAATGTGCTTTGTTCGTCGATAATGAACGGGGTTGGCGGAGAGGTAGACGGCAAAGGCGTTGTCACAGTAGAGAATCGTGGCCTTGTGGACCTCACAAAGCAACTCCTGAAGCAACCGACGGAGCCAAGAGCACTCAGCAACGGCGCTACCCACTGCTCGGTACTCCGCCTCAGCACTCAAGCGGGAGACCGTGGATTGTCGCTTGGACGACCACGAAATCAACGAGGGCCTGACGTAGACACAGTAGCCGGATGTAGAGTGACGAGTGTCGGGGCAGCCAGTCCAGTCTACATCTGAATAGGCAATGATGTCGGTGGAGGAAGAATCCGTCAAAGTGAGTCCCATGGTCATAGTGCGGCGTATATACCGAAGAATACGCTTCACCAGAGTCCAATAGGAGTCGCGTGGAGAGTGCATGTGGAGGCACACTTGCTGGACAACATACTGCAGATCTGGTCGTGTGACTGTCAGGTACTGCAAAGTGCCGACGATGGAGCGATAGAACGCGGCGTCAGGCGCAGGAGAGCCCTCCAAAGGAGACACCTTGGCCTTCGTGTCGACATGCGAGGTAGCGGGCTTGCAGTTAAGCATGCCAGCTCGCTCAAGTAGCTCATGGGCATACTTCTGCTGATGCAGAAAGAACCCACCGGCGCGCCGGACGACCTCGATGCCGAGAAAGTAATGCAAGGCCCGCAAATCCTTGAGGGCAAACTCATCACGAAGGTGAGGCGTGAGCTGCTGAAGAAGCATAGTAGATGATGCCGTCAGGATAATGTCGTCGACACAGAGCAGAAGATACGTGCTGGCGGTGCCCTGATGATAGACGAACAACAAGGCGTCAGAGTGGGTTGACCGAAACCCAAGCTGCTGAAGGAACACCGCGATACGCTGGTACCACGCCTATGGTACCTGCTTAAGCCCGTAGAGAGAACGGGAGAGCAAGCATACGTGATTCAGATGAGTAGCATCGACGAATCCAGTGGGCTGCTGGCAGAACACCTGCTCGTCAAGATGACCGTGCAGGAAGGCGTTGGAGACGTCCAACTGGTGCACTGGCCATGCACGAGAGACGACCAAATGGAGAACAGGATGGATCGTGCCCGGCTTGACAAGCGGGGCAAAAGTGTCGGTAAAGTCCACGCCGGCTCGCTGTCGAAAACCACGGACCACCCAACGAGCCTTATAGCGGTCGAGAGACCCGTCGGGACGTGTCTTGTTACGGAATACCCATTTGCCACTGATGAAGTTAGCATGGGGAGGCCGCGGAACAAGATGCCTCATGCGCTTGCGCTGTAACGCATCAAACTCCTCACGCATCACAACAAGCCAGTGCGGATCGGGAAGGGCTGCACGAGTGGAGGAAGGAATTGGTGATGGTGTCGACGTCGATGTGGCACACATGTACTCATCAGAAGTATAGTGTGTGCTGGGAAAGTGCACACCAGCGTGTGCCGGGGTCATCATACCGAGTGGTGGCGCTGTGACCGCTAGAGGGACGGGCACGGCAATGCGCGAAGATGAGGTCAAGCCCGTCGCGGATGAGCCGGACGCCGAGTCTGCAGTGGTGGGAGGCGTCCCTGGCTCGTCAGCCGCAACCACGACGCCTGAAGAGGCGGCCGACGCGACCGAGCCCGAGGCGTTCGAAGGGACTGCCGAGGGAGCCACACCCGAAGGGGCGGCCATGGCGTCTCACAAGGCCGCAGGGCCAGCCGCACCCGAAGGGGCCACACTCGAGGGGGCGTCCGGGGCTGGCCCCGGTGGTGAGGGCAGCCTGCAAAGGGTGGTAGCAGGGGAAGGCCGTGACCGGGACCCGCGCCACGTCGGAGGCGCGGCGAGGAGCTCCGCCGAAGACTCGGCGTATGGTGGTACCTACTAAAAAGGAAATACCTTCTCGTCAAAGTACACGTGCCTCGAGGTGTACACGCGGTGGGATATAGGATCATAGCACTGGTAACCTTTGGTGTTGGAAGGGTAGCCCAGAAAGATGCAAGCAAGCGAACGTGGTGTGAGCTTGTGTGGTGTGGTGGACGCAATACTAGGATAACAGAGACACCCGAATATGCCAAGATCATCATAGGAGAGAGAAGAACGAAAGAGAAGTTGATGGGGCATAGTTCCAATGGGGACAACACAGTCGAAGGTTGAGGAGAAGTGTGGCGGTGGTGAGTGCATCGGGCCAGAACCGTGGGGGTACATTGGAGTGGAAGAGCAATGTACGGACACAGTCGATGAGAGTGTGTAGGATGCATTCGGCACGGCCGTTCTGCTGTGAAGTGTAAGGGCAGGTTAGGCGAAAGATGGTGCCGTGAGAAGCAAGAAGATTGTCAACCGCAATATTATCAAATTCTTTTCCGTTATCGGTTTGAGAGCAAGAATGGGGCGACCAAATTGTGTGGTGACATATGCATAAAAAGCCTCGAGTGTAGCTAAAGCATCAGATTTGCGGCGAAGAGGAAATGTCCACACAAAATGAGAGAAATCACGTAATATCACAAGATAATAAAGATAGCCCGTGTTGCTTGCAACCGGAGATGTCCACACATCACTGTAAAGTAATTGAAACGGAAAAGAAGAAATAGTTATGGATGCACTAAAGGGTAAATGGACATGCTTTCTGAGGCGGCAAGCATGACAATGCAAGTATTATTGTTGATCTTATTACATGCGAATGAAAAATTCCGAAGAATACGATGAAGCGGGTCATAGGTCCACTCCGGCGGAGAAGGCGACGGGTGCGGCCATGGACGTGGATGGCGAGTGGACCGGGTAGAGTTGATCAGGGCTGTCATATCTGTGAAGCACCATCTGTGTTGGGGCTTCCTTAACAGAAAACCCAATTCGTCAAATTCTATGGTGACATGATTTTCACGAGTAAAAGATCGAACGGAAACAAGATTTTTTATTAGTGCAGGTGAAACAAGTATATTAGAAAGAGTTAATGGCATGGAAGTAGAAGGAAAAGAACTATGCCCGACATGAGTGATGGGTAGAGAGGAACCGTTACCGATGGTGATGCGGGTGGAAGTGTTAATGGGATAGAAAGAGGAGAGGTTACCGGGGTGCAATGAAATATGAGTGGTGGCGCTCGTGTCCATGTACAAGTCGCCGCCGCCACTATAGTTGCCCGAAGATGGCGCGAAGTGGAGCGCCGCTAGGAGGGCGGGATCCCACTGAGTGGTGGCCACCTGTTGAGGAAAGCCGAGGCCATCGGAGGGTGGTGGAGGTGCCAACATGGTGTAGCCGCCGGTAGGGGCGGGCGGTGGGAAGAACCTCGCATGCAGCGGTGGCTGCTGGACCGCCGAGTAACCCTGATGGCCGGTTGGTCGGGGGGCAAAGAGACCGGGAGCAAGCGGCTGATACGTCTCCAACGTATCTATAATTTATGAAGTATTCATGCCATGGTTACAACAATTCTCTATGGTTTTGGTATGATTTGAATGGAACTAACCCAGACTGACGTTGTTTTTAGTAGAACTACCATGGTGTTATTTTTTGTGCAGAAATAAAAGTTCTCCAAATGCAGCGAAACTTTTTGATGATTTTTTTTGAAACAAAAGAGGCACTACAAGCTTCGTGGGAGTACCAGAAGGTGAAGGAGGTGGCCACTACCCACCAGGGCACGCCAGGGGCCTTGGTCGTGGGCTGGTGGGTAGTGGGCACCCTGTGGCCCATCTTCGCGTGAAACCGACACCCAAAATCTGATAAATAGAGAAACCACTAGAAATAACCCTAGAACTTCGAATCTGCCGCCGCACGCCTCTGTACCTTCGAAATACCATCTGGAGCCCTGTTTCGGCACCCTGGCCGAAGGGGAAAATCATAACCAGAGGCCATCTTAATCATCCCGGTGGCCACCATGAGGAGGAGGGAATAGTTCACCCTCGAGGCTAGGGGTATGTACTAGTAGCTATGTGTTTGATCCCCCTCTCTCTCTCTCTCTCTCTCTCTCTCTCTCTCGTATTCTTGATTTGGCACAATCTTAATGTATCGCGAGCTTTGTTAATATAGTTGGATCATATGGTGTTTTCCCCTCTCTATCTTATTGTGATGAATTGAGTTTTTACCTTCGAGGTTTCACTATTATTGGATTGACTACTTTTTATGGATTTGAGAACAATTGATGTATGTCTTGCATATGAATACCCATGGTGACAATGGGGTACTATATTGATTCACTTGATGTATGTTTTGGCACTCAACTCAAGGATTCCCGAGGTGACATTGGGGGAATCTATGCATAGGGGTTGATGCACATTTTCGTCGTACTTTCTCCGGTAGAAATCTTGGGGCACTTTTTGAAGTTTTTGTGTTGGATTGAATATTATGAATCTGAAGTTGTTTGATGGGTATCGTATAATTAACTCACGGATACTTTTGGTGACATTGGAGTATCTAGGTGACATTAGAGTTGGTTGATGCGTATCATATGGTGTTATTTTAGTACGAACTCTAGGGTTGTTCGTGACACTTATAGGGATGACTCAATAGATTGATCGGAAAAGATAACTTTGAGGTGGTTTCGTACCCTACAAACAATTTCATCTTATGTTCTTCGCTAGATAAGAACTTTGGGGTGATTCTTTGTCGCACGTTGAGGGATTGTTATATGATCCAATTATGTTAGCACTATTGAGAGATTGCACTAGTGAAAGTATGAACCCTAGGCCTTGTTTCCAAGCATTGCAATACCGTTTGTGCTCTGTTTTATCACTAGCTACCTTACTGTTTTTATATTTTCATATTACAAAAACCCATATCTACTATCTATACTACACTTGTATCACCATCTCTTCGCCGAACTAGTGCACCTATACATTTTGCCATTGTATTGCGTGTGTTGGGGACAAAAGAGATTTCTTGTATTTGATTGCAGGGTTGTTTGAGAGAGACCATCTTCATCCTATGCCTCCCACGGATTGATAAACCTTAGGTCATCCACCCGAGGGAAAATGCTACTGTCCTACAAAACTCTGCGCTTGGAGGCCCAACACGAGTCTACAAGAATTAAGTTGTGTAGTATACATCAGCGGTCGCGGCACCGGCATGGAGTATGCATGGACGACACCGGTGAACGGATTGGTACCATAGGTCCAGGGCGGGGAGGGATGGTGTTAGCGAGGCACCCCTTCCCCCCTCCCCCCCTCCCCATACCCCTTCTGTGGCTGCTGCTTGGGAAGGCCGCCCCCACCGCGATTGTTGTGTCGGCCACTGCGGGCTGGCTCCTGTGGCGCCGATGGTAGCGGGAAGAAGCCCGACGGTGCGGGAGGTTGTGACACCGCCTGAGGCGGAGGCGGTGTTGGAGACGCGCCGCAAGTGGTGCCGGCAGCGAGGGCGGTGTGCTGCACCCACTTCTTCACCTTCTACATCCGGCGTACCTCCAAATGCAGCTATGCGACAACTTGCTGAAAAGTAGGCTACAGCAACAAGGTGAGATTAGACACGGTATTACCGAAGTCCTCATTGAGGCCGGTGGTGTGGGTGTTAAGCATGAGCTCATCGGACACTTTGGCACCGATGTCACGGAGTTCATCGACGGGCATCAGGAGGCGCATGCAATAATCGTCGATGGAGGAGTCATCTTGATGGCACCCAAAAATTTCTTGCTGCAAGAATACTAGGTACTGAAGCTTGTTGTCATAAAGAGTGCGTTGATATTGTTCCACACAGCGCAAGCATCATCGTCCTGGGAGATGACCATGTGGAAGATGTCCTTTGAGATGGTAAGATAGAACCATCAGATGGGCATGGCCTCAATGGTAGACCACTCTGGGTCGGCCTTCATGACCGCGCCATCGGCAAATCCATCAATTTGCTCGGTTAGGTAGTACGAGGAACTAGATCGATCAAGACGGATGGGGACGTGCTCATAGATGTTGAGGTCGCGGATGTCGGCGATGGTGGGAGCATCGGGTGTGGCGAACGGGTTGGAGTTGCCGGAGGTCGAGGATGCTGGGTGTCGGTGTCAAAACTGGCGGACCTTGGGGTAGGGGGTCCAGAGCGGTGGATCTTGGACAGATGGTAACAGGAACAGAGAGATGATGTTTTACCCGGGTTCAGGCCCTCTTGATGGAGGTAAAACCCTATGTCCTGCTCTTGTTTATATTAATGGAGATGTATCGAGTACAGAGTTGATATACCTCGAGATCGTAATATGTGGTCTAACTCTAGGGCTAGGTGGATGATATTGCGTGTTATGTCCCCTCTACGGGCTAAACCCTACGGCTTATATACACGCCAGGTAGGGTATCTAGGGTTACAAGGTCGGTATCTAGGAGCAAGGCGGCAGGAGAAATCTTGGAGTATACGTCAAGTCTTCGGTGGAGGTTGTCTTGATCACGCCTCTTGCGTATGGCCTGGAGTCCATCTTGATGACGAATGAGGGCCCATCGGCCCAACCCTTGGAGCATGGGCTGACTAGGTTAGCACCCCCTGATCTAGGACACCATCAGTAGCCCCCGAACTGGTCTTCTATGCCGAGGACGACCCTCATAATGAGAGCCACCTCGGATCCGGAGTCCTTGGCTCGACAGACGCATTCCCCTTTATAATTCTCAAACTACTCCTTTAAAGGAGCGATGCCAGCCGAGGCCCAGCCGAGCTCGTAACCTGCCGGAAGAGATCGGATAACTTAGCCTTGAAGTCCAACCATCTAGATATGAACAGTCCCACCTAGTCTGATAACTTTATCGAAACGGCTCACCCCATGACAGGCCAGGCAGTTACTGCTTCCCTTAAATCGTGGCTCGAGGCAGCTTTTTACTGGCACATCCCATCGAGGTGGAGGTTGTGCCCACTTTCTTAGGGATATCATCAAGATTTTGTTCCCCCCTATATGCTTAATGACACACTTTGTGGGAGTGGTGTTTTTATCGGCGTAGCAAGGGTGACTCTTGGCCTTTCACCAGCCTATAAGAGCAAAAGAGAGGACAAGCAATCGACCACACTCTCATTCTCCCCGCCTACTGCTTCGCCCAGCTCCAGCGCCCAGATCTAATCTCACACTCCCTTCTCCTTTAGCGAGTCCAACCTACCCCACCAGCTGTGGCCGATACCCTCAAGGGGCATTGGGGTGGTTCCATCATGACGGATGGCACCATCCTAGAGCTACGCAACACGGGATACCTGTCCGCCAACATCGCTGCCCGTGCTCCAGCCGCTGGCCAGCAGGTGCCTGCTCCCAACGCAGGGGAGCGGGTGGTCTTCGTCCCCCACCTCATCCGAGGCCCGGGGTTCCCGCTGCACCCCTTCATGCGCGAGGTAATGTTCTACTACGGGCTCGACTTCCACCATATGGCTCCGAACTCCATTCTCCACATCGCCTCCTTCATCACAGTCTGTGAGGCATTCCTTCGTTGTGAGCCGCATTTCGGCCTATAGCTGAGGACCTTTGGGGTCAAGCCAAAGTCCAGCGGCTCAGATCTGGCGGAGTGTGGAGGAGCCATGGTCAGCAAGAACCAGGGCGCCGAGTGGTTCAAGGGCACCTTCATCGAAACAGTGAAGGAGTGGCAAAAATAGTGGTTCTATATCACCGAGCCTCTCGCCCTTGGCCAAACCGAGGTCCCAGCCTTTTCGGTCGGGCCTCCGAGGAAGTTCAAGTCCTGGAGGGAGAAGGGTGTCGCCTGGGGGAACCCAGATGAGGTGGAGGCCATGATCAAGAGGATCAAATGGTGGTCTACCACAAAGAACCTCCAGCTTGCCGACGTCATCAACGTCATGCTCAAGCGCCGTATCCTTCTACTCCAGTTTCGGGCTACCCCGATGTGGGCGCAGAAGCCCGAGGACGCGGACCCCCTCACCGCCTTCTTCCGCTCCACCTTGGCCGCCATGTGAACGCGGCTACTGAAGCTGGCCAAGGACAAGATCCCCAATGAGGGGAAGAACCTAGGCTTCGAGGATGGATACGAAGCCCCCCGGTAAGTGCTCTAACACACAAAGCTAAATTTCTATCTTCCATAACGAGGGTAGATTCTAACGAATCACTATGCTTGATGTTTGCAGAAGTGGTTAGCCAGGGTGCAGAAAGTGTAGTGCCAAGCCCCACTACCAGAGAAGCCCATGACTCACCTGCTCACGGCGCTCCTCACCGAGGAGCCGCACGTGGTGGTCCTCAAAGGGGCGAAGCCCGTGAAGGGCAAGGCGAGTGCTCGGGCCCGGGAGACATCGGTCACCTGGTCCGAGGAGACTCACGCCTCCGCCGCTAATGGAGATGACGTGGAGGAGAACGAGGGGGAAGAGAACCTTCCCCCTAAGGGAAGAGCATGACGTCGGTGGACGCCGAGGTCGACATGCAACCCAAGGGCTCGAAGAGGCCGAGGAGGACCTCGGCCAGGGCCGCCGGCAAGTCGTCGGAGAGAGTCGAGCTCTCTGGCGAATCAGAAGAAGACCCCCATGCCTTGGGGAGGAAGAAACCGACACCTCGAGGGCAAGCTATTATCTTTATATCCTGTGTTTTTGATAAGTCCTTTTAGTAATGATAAACTCAGAAAGCGTCTTTTTCACGAAGTCCGCCAAGGGTGATCCCCAGCGGTTCCTCGAGCGGGCTACCATCTGCCAGCGGGACTCCGAAGCCCGCCGCTCCTCCACCAGCTCATGACGGCCTGGGGGAGGTGACATCCACTCTGGTCACCCAAGCCAATACGACGGTGGTCGACGAGTCGGTCGTCATGGCCGAGGTCGATACCTCGGCCCAACAAGACTTGGAGGAAAGATCCCCGAGGTTGTAGAGGAAGGGCTGGGCCAGTCATCGGCCCAGCCGATGTCTACTCCAACTCCACAAATGCAGCTGGAGGCTGCTCGACCTAGCCCCTCAGTGCTTGGGTCCGAGGTCGTCCCACCGGCTCCAACTCCTGCCCAAGGGCAGGCTAGCGTGGGGTGGACAGAAGACGTGGAAGAGGCCTTGAAGGGCTCCTCCCTCAAGGAAGAGCATATCGCCTTACTAGGTGCGTTGCTGTAGGGCTTCCAGTCCGTGGGGGCCGGTCTGCATGAGGTTTCCAAGAAATCTCATCACGAGCTTCGAGGTATGCTTCTACCCTTATATCAAATTATCTTAGTTGTTTGAGCTTATCGATTTATGTATCTGTCGGAGAACATGATATCACGGCCTTCTAAACGACATAGTGAGTAGACGAGCCCAAAGCTGGTTTCAAGAAACCGGCGTTGGGGTCGTGTAAATTAGTAGGAGCTTGTTATGCAGCTCCCAGGACGCTGCCTGAGGCAATCGTCCTGGAGTTTCAATAGTTGGATTGCGGGCTTTGCGTAAAAAATTCTTTTTGGCAGGTTTCAACTTCGGCTCCGGACTCCGTCTCCGAGGAGATTGCGGAGATAAACCGGAAGCTCGAGAGATCCCAGGAGGACCTCAACCAGGTGAACCAGAGGTTCGAGTAGTCGCAAGGTAAGCAATTTGGACTTGCGTTCGAAACATGATATTTTGCATAGAAAAGTTATAATGTATCTGTGCTGAGCGGAGAACTGAGGCCATACTATTTTGAATGACAATAGTGTTGGCCGAGCTTGAGGAGCTCAAGGCCAAGCTCAAGAAAGCTTGGCAGGAGGTGAAGCAGCATAAGGCTGCGGCCGCGAAGGCGGAGGAGGCTCGAGCCGCCGAGAAGGTAGCTAGGGATAAGGACCGGGCGCGGGTCCAGGAGGTCGAGGAGACCCTGAAGGACATGTTCGAGGCACGTGACAAGCTTCAGGCAGATGGGAAGCCAATGAAGGAGGAGCTTGAAAAGCTCCAGCTTGCCCATTCCGAGCTCAAGACCACGGCCCGGGCTAATCGCGAGGTGCTCCAGCAATTGGAGCAAATTGCCTCAGGTAAGCTATATTTATTACAGTGTGTGTTTGGCAACAAAGGGTGCTTCGAGCTCACCCAGCTCTGGCGTTCCGCAGAAGTCTTTGTGGATCTCCTGCAGAGTGTGGCAGATGCCGTTGCACACTTCGACCAGCTGGCGGGTCATGAGGTGGAGAAGGCCTTGTGGGGGCAGTTCCCCGGGTCTTCGTCATTGCAGCTATTGAATCATGGAATGAAGTAGCTGGTGGAGTTGTTCCGTATGGCGAGACCGGCGCTTCATGACCTCCACGTCGCGTTGTGGCCTGCCGAAGCCCTTCCAACCAGCCGCTTTAGCCTCTTGATGCGCCTGCGAGAAGCTATCTCGCGCGTCGATAGCTAGAGGAGGTCCACGTGCTTTGAAGGAGCGCAAAGGGCGTATGCCTGCGTGAAGACGCACTTCCCGAAGTTTGATGCGGGTACGGTTGCCACGGGTCCTCCTGCAGACTAGCCACGCACCACGGAGCAATTTTTTGCCGAGGTGGAGGAGGGAGCCCAGATTACCGAGTCCATGTGTCCAAAGGACACTTTGTATTTCTAGGTAGTACTTCGGGATGCCGAAGTTGTGAAATGTACAAAACTTTATCGTTTGAAGAATGAGTATGGTTTTAAATTCCTTCATATGTATGTACTGTTTTTTACCTCCTTTTCGACTGTTTTAAACCGAAAGTGGTCAGTCGTCGGCTTCTGCCCCATTGTAGAATATACAAAGGGTGTTCCGAGGTGCAGTTTTGACCTTTGGCCGACGTCTCGGTACACGGAGGCGGTCTCTACTCATAGGAACCAGGCAATCAGACAGTAATGGCTTGATAACTTTCACTTAGTCTTAGAAGTTTGATTGTGGGGGCTGATGACGAGCCCTTGGTATGGCAAGTGGTCGGCTGAGCAAGCCGATGTCTAAGCCATGATGCACTTCGGCTAAAAAGGGAAGCCCTTCGTTTAACACGGGTGATCTCTAACATCACGTCACTTAACGCGTCAGCGGATGGCCGACCAGTTTACGCCTACCTAGATAGTTAGTTTTCGGCTTTCTCCACTGAGGCGCTCTGCCAATTAATGTGGCGGCACAATCGCAGTGGTTCTCCCGTTACACCCTTAGCCGAATTCATCGGGAACATAAGGGGTATGTGTAGGAGCCGGGCAACCCAACTATTGACCAAAATCTAGGTTTGAAACTGATGCATATAAGGCCAAATCCGAGACGTCGAATACTTTAGACTTGAAAGGCAGGGAAACGGGGCCCCTTAATGGATGTATCTTTAAAGACATTCTTGTAGTGAAAAGGCAGTGCTTGAACATGAATGTAGGAAGTACCTTTAGAGGGCATGATTTCTTTATTTGATAACCTCAAGCTTTTACATGCTGAGCTGCCATGAGAGAACTAAAAATAATACAACATAAAAGATTGCATGAGGAAGGAAGAAAAAACAGGGCGGATATTACCATCGGGGTTTTAGGAGCCCGGGCTGCGCCCTGCCGCATGTCTGCGCTTCCGAGCTGTTGACCAACTTGGCGTCGTTTAACGATGAGGATTGATTGGGACTTCATGCAGCCTCGGCCCATTATACGTTTCCGGCATTTATTGGCCGGGCCCCTTGAAGGAGAGCTTGCAGAAGTCCTTTGCGTGGTTTAGGCCATGTTGATGTAGTCGGGCTGGCCGTTTCTTTGATAGAGGCATGCAGATGTAGAGGCTCGAAGCCACGTTGTTTCTCGGTTGAGCCGTTCCGACGTGTCAAATTTTTTGGCTCCTTGACGGCCTAGGGAATTTTGAGTGCGAAATTATGCACCCTGGGGACGTAATGACCCATCCACGGAGGGCGCACAAGGAGTCCGTATCCCTATTTAGGTTACGGGGGTACGAGGTCGAGGTCGATTTGCGCAGCCCGCGTGCGCTTCGAAGAGCTGGTGGTGCGTTTATCGCCGCGGGCTGCCTCCTCGGACGCTTGTACCTTGGTTGCGAAAGTCGCAGTATGCTCCTCCGTCCAGAGTGATCGTTCGATCTTACCATTGACTGTGATAACGCCGTTGGGTCCTGGCATCTTAAGCTTGAGATAAGCATAATGCAGGACTGCATTGAAGCGTGTGAAAGCTGTGCGCCCTAAAAGTGTGTGGTATCCACTTCGGAAGGGGACTATGTCGAAGATTAACTCTTCGCTTCTGAAGTTCTCGGGCGAGTCGAAGACTTCCTCCAGCGTTACCGTTCCGGTACAGTGGGCTTCAACGCCTGGGATGACACCTTTAAAGGTGGTGGTGCTCGACTTGATCCGGGATGATTCTATGCCCATGTTCCTAACCGTGTCCTCGTAAATGAGGTTGAGGCTACTACTGATACGTCTCCAAAGTATCTATAATTTATGAAGTATTCTTGCCATGTTTACAACAATTTTATGTGGTTTTGGTATGATTTGGATGGAACTAACCCGGACTGCCGCTATTTTCAGCAGAACTACCGTGGTGTTGTTTTTTGTGCAGAAATAAAAGTTCTCCAAATGTAAAGAAACTTATTGATGATTTTTTTGAAACAAAAGAGTCACTAGAAGCTTCGTGGGAGGACCAGAAGGTGAAGGAGGTGAGCACAAGACACCTGGGCATGCCAGGAGGCCCAGGCGCGCCCAGGTGGGTTGTGCCCACCTCGAGGCCCATCTTCGCGTGATTCCAACACTGAAAAATCCTATAAATAGAGAAACCATCAGAAATAACCCTAGATCAGAAGTTCCGCCGCCGCAAGCCTCTGTAGCCACGAAAAACCAATCTAGACCCATTCCGGCACCCTGTCGGAGGGGGAAATTATCACCGGTGGCCATCTTCATCATCCTGGCGGACACCATGATGAGGAGGGAGTAGTCCACCCTCGGGGCTGAGGGTTTGTACCAGTAGCTATGTGTTTAATCTTCTCTCTCTCTCATGTTCTTGAGATGTCACGATCTTGATGTATCGCGGGCTTTGTTAATATAGTCGGACCATATGGTGTTTTCCCCTCTCTATCTTGTTATGAATTGAGTTTTCCCTTTGAGATTCGTTCTTATTGGATTGAATACTTTTATGGATTTTAGAACACTTTATGTATGTCTTGCTATGAATACCCGTGGTGACAATGGGGTATCATATTGATTCACTTGATATATATTTTGGCATTCAACTCGCGGATTCCCGAGGTGGCATTGGGGTAATCTATGCATAGGGGTTGATGCACATTCTTGTCTTTGTTTCTCTGGTAGAAATCTTGGGGCACTCTTTGAGGTTCTTTGTGTTGGATTGAGTATTATGAATCTGAAATTGTATGATGTGTATCTTATAATTAACTCATGGATATTTGTGGTGACATTGGAGTATCTAGGTGACATTAGAGTTGGTTGATGCATATCATATGGTGTTATTTTAGTACGAACTCTTGGATAGATCGATTGGAAAGGATAACTTGGTGTTATTTTAGTATGAACTCTTGAATAGATCGATCGGAAAGAATAACTTTAAGGTGGTTTCGTACCCTACAAACAATTTCTTCTTATGTTCTCTGCTAGATAAGAACTTTGGAGTGATTCTTCATTGCACGTTGAGGGATGGTTATGTGATCCAATTATATTAGCATTGTTGAGAGATTGCACTAGCGAAAGTACGGACTCTAGGCCTCATTTTCAAGCATTGCAATACCATTTGTGCTCACTTTTGTTAATTGTTACCTTGCTATTTTTTGTTGTTACTATTACAAAAATCAATATCTACTATCATTACTACACTTGTATCACCATCTCTTCGCCGAACTAGTGCACCTATACAATTTACCATTGTATTTGGTGTGTTGGGGACACAAGAGACTTTTGTTATTTGGTTGCAGGGTTGTTTGAGAGAGACCATCTTCATCCTACGGCTCCCACGGATTGATAAACCTTAGGTCATCCACTTGATGGAAATTTGCTACTGTCCTACAAAACTCTGCGCTTGGAGGCCCAACATGAGTCTACAAGAACAAGTTGTGTAGTAGACATCAAGCTCTTTTCTAGCGCCGTTGCCGGGGAGGTGAGTGCTTGAAGGTATATCTTTAGATCTTGCAATTGAATATTTTAGTTTCTTGTTTTGTCACTAGTTTGGTTTATAAAAGAAAACTACAAAAAAATGGAATTGAGATTGCATCATATTGTTCGTCTTTATAATGTCTTTCGTGAAAATGATGGAAAGGAAAGTTGTGCTCAATTGATAGAAGAAGAATTCTATAAAATGTTTGACAAACAATCTTTGAATGATGAGCATGATTGCAATGTTGTTGGTATGAATTCTTTGAATATCCATGATGCTAATTATATGCAAAGCCATAGGCTTGTGGATGCTATATTTGATGAAGATGATGTTTTTAGTCCCCCAATTTTTGATGAGAAAAAGTATTATGATGATAGCATGCCTCCTATTTATGATGATTATATTGATGAAAGTGGGTTTGGAAGAGTGTCAACTTTAGATAATAATTCTCCCATTATTTTGGAGGGTGTTGAATCTTATAATAATTATGAAAGTGGATTTGGAGAGGTCATGACTTTATTTAATGTTGAATCCACTATTTTGGAAGAGGTTTCCATTGATTATTATGAGAAGAAAGTTGCTATCTATGATGATTGTTGTGATGACACGTATGATATAAAGAATAATGATCACCATGAATCTTGTCATCATCATTTTAATGCTCAAATTGATTATGCCAATCAAGTATCACATGATAGCTATTTTGTTGACTTTGCTCCCACTACTATTCATGAGAGTAAATTTGCTTATGCGGAGAGTAATAAAACTTTTATGCATGTGGATCGTGAAAAGAATGCTTTATGTGATAGCTATATTGTTGAATTCATTCATAATGCTACTGAAAATTATTATGAGAGGGGAACATATGCTTTACATATTGCAACAATATCAAGTTTCCTCTCTATGTGTTGAAAATCTTGAAGTTTTGCTTGTTTTGACTTCCTATGCTAGTTGATTCTTATTCCCATAAGTTGTTTGCTTACGAAATCCCTATGCATAGTAAGTGGGTTATACTTAAATGTGCTAGTCATATGCTTCATGATGATCTCTTTGTGTTTTAATTCTTATCTTTTATGTGAGCATCATTGAAATCATCATGCCTAGCTAAAAAGGCATTAAAGAAAAGCACTTGTTGGGAGACAACCCAACATTTACCCCTACTGTTTTTGTTTGTTCACATGATTAGGCTACTGTATTAATCATTTTTTATAGCTTTTGTTTCAATAAAGTACCAAGTAAAGCCTTTGGGATAATGTGGATGATAGTTGACTTGATTCTGTGCAAAAACAGAAACTTTTGCGCCTAGTAACAGAATTGTTACAAATCAATCGAGTGTTGAAAAATTCTGAATGTTCTATAGATAATTTATATACAAATTACCTGCGATTTCCTAATTTTCCAGAATTTTTAGAGTTGCAGAAGTATGACTAAAATTCAGATCTTTACGTACTGTTCTGTTTTTGACAGATTCTGTTTGCAATGCATAGTTTGCTTGTTTTATGGTTTCTATGGCTTATATTGCTTAATATAAATTGTGGAAATAGTATATTACAGTATATGTTATGTGTAAAAAATTATGAATCTTATCTTGACAGTACCAAGGTGAATGATTTGTCTTTATCATACTAGCCCATCTCACGAAGTTCCGTTAAGTTTTGTGTGATTGAAGTTTTCAAATTTTGGGTGAGATATCGATATGAGGAGAATAAAGAGTGACAAGACCCTAAGCTTGGGGATGCCTAAGGCACCCCAAGGTAATATTCAAGGAAGATCCCAGCAACTAAGCTTGGGGATGCCCCAGAAGGCATCCCCTCTTTCGTCTTCAACATTATCGGTAACCTCACTTGGAAGCTATATTTTCATTCATCACATGATATGAGTTTTGCTTGGAGAGTCATTTTATTTTATTAGGATTTGCTTGATGTTGTTTAGAATAATGTTTTGCATCTCTTATTTCAATAAAAGTGGAAAGGATAGCCTTCACCATGCTTATTTTGCAAGTATATGAGTTGCTGTTTCAAAACAGAATGTTTATCGCTGTTGCAAAAATTCTCCAGAAAAGTCAGAATGTGATAAAATGTTGAAATTTTTTGCACAATAAGATACGATAAATTTTCTACAGTATGATAATTTTTCAGAATTTTTGGAGTTAGGGAATTATGAATAATATTGCACTCTTTACAGACTATCCTGTTTAGACAGATTGCTGTTATGTTTGCATATGTTTGCTTGTTTAATAATTCTTTTTGAGGATAGGAGTATTAAATATGCAGAGGCATTTAGTATGCAATGTTAAATAATAATTTTAGTGATTTGCTACAGTAGAGAATGATAAGGTTATTGCGTTGATTTATACTTACTTATCTCATGAGTTCTTGTTGAGTTCTGTGTGGATGAAGTTTTGAAGATTTAGGGAAACCGTGATATAAAAGGAATGAAGGAGACACAAAAGCTCAAGCTTGGGGACGCCCAAGACATCCCAAGATAATATTTCAAAAAGAGTCAAGCATCTAAACTTGGGGATGCCCCGGTAGGCATCCCACCTTTCTTCATCAAGAATTATCGATTAGTATCGGTTGAGCCTAAGTTTTTGCTTCTTCATATGATGTGTGCTATTCTCATAATGTCATTTTATTTTGTTTTGCTTGCTGTTTTAATAAAATACTTAGATCTAAAACTTTTAAACAATAGAGAGTCCTCACATAGCTACCTATTTACTTAACTACTCATTTGATCTTCACTTATATCTTTTTGGAGTAGTTTGTCATTTACTCTCATGCTTCACTTAGATTATTTTGAGAGTTGAAAATTTTGAAGAAATACTTATGCTCTCGTGCTTCACTTAAATTTATTTGAGAGCTTGTTAGTAGCAATGGTAATATATAAATTTAGTCCCAAAGTAATGGATGTTCAAGAAGGATATAATAAAAACTTTCATGTAGATCATTGGATATGATAAGTTTGATTCCTTGCAATAGTTTTGCGATATGGAGATAATAATATGTGAGTCATGTTGGTGAGTAATTATGCTTTAGTAAGAATATTGGTGTTAAGGTTTGTTATTTCCTATGCATGCACGAAAGTCAATAGTTATGCAATGAAATTACATCCTACTTGTGGTGCATTATTCGGTGTTAGTTATGCTCAATGCTCGTTTATGTGAATTTTTGTTTCTTGGTTGGTTGCTTCTCAATCTATTTGCTAGCCTCCATTTGTACTAAGCGGGAATACTGCTTCTGCATCCAAACTCCTTAAACCAAGTTGTGCCAAATGAGTCCACCATACCTACCTATATGCGTATTTTCGTGCCGTTCCAAGTAAATTTGTATGTGCCAACTCTAATTTTCAAAATAAATTTTCTTTTTGTGTGCCCGTACCGCTCATAAAGCGGCAGGGGTGGCCAATATTTTCCATGCTAGATGCGTTATTCTCAAGATGAGTGTTTATTCACCTGTTATTGCACGAGAGTACGTCGGTAATAGGGATGCCCAGTCCCGAAATGAAAAAGAAATTTACTTTATGTTGTCAAATAATAAATTCCTTGGAAAGTGTTGGTATGGACGGCACCCATGGATACGGCTAGTCGTGGAGTGTGAAAGTATGGTGGAAAAAGGAATAAACTTTATTTTATGTTTGGGAACCGCCTATGATATATCTAGCATGGAAAGTGTTGGGAATTACTCGGTCGTTTTCGTTGACGGGAAAAGTATGCCTCCCAAAATAATTTTTATCTCTAAATTTAAGCTTTGAGCTCTGGCACCTCTAGAAATCTCTGCTTCCCTCTGCGAAGGGCCTATCTATTTACTTTTTTGCAAATTTTTATTTTTATTTTGAGTCTCCATCTTCTCTTATAAAGCACCAACTAGGGAGCACTATGATCATACTTGTGCATTGGATGGATCAATGATTGAGCATGATGGGCCAGGGATAACTTTCTTTAGTGTTGATATTTTGAAAGACATGGTTGCTTGTTGATATGCTTGAGTATTGAAGTCTTCATGTCAAATATAGACTATTGCTTTGAACCATCTAAAAGTCCAAATGTCCATGCTACTAAAGAAAAGAATATATGATGAATATGATAGGTAGCATTCCACAACAAAAATTCCGCTTTCAATTGCTACTTTATCATGATGGGTTTTATGAGAAAGAGTTGCTGTTATGATGCTAGGAAAAGTGATTGAAATTATCATTGATCAAACTTATGCACTTTGCTAGCATTCACACTTCGTAAATTATTTCTTTTATCATTTACCTACTCGAGGACGAGTAGGAATTAAGCTTGGGGATGCTGATACGTCTCCAACGTATCTATAATTTATGAAGTATTCATGCCATGTTTACAATAATTTTATATGATTTTGGTATGATTTGGATGGAACTAACCCGGACTGACGCTGTTTTCAGCACAACTACTGTGGTGTTGTTTTTTGTGTAGAAATAAAAGTTCTCCAAATGCAACGAAACTTTCTAACGATTTTTTTGGAACAAAACATGCACTAGAAGCTTCGTGGGAGGACCAGAAGGTGAAGGAGGTAAGCACAAGACACATGGGCGCGCCAGGAGGCCCAGGCACACCCAGGTGGGTTGTGCCCACCTCGAGGCCCATCTTCGCATGATTCCAACGCTGAAAAATCCTATAAATAGAGAAACCATCAGAAATAACCCTAGATCAGAAGTTCCACCGCTGCAAGCCTCTGTAGCCACGAAAAACCAATCTAGACCCATTCCGGCACCCTGCCAGAGGGGGAAATCATCACCGGTGACCTTCTTCATCATCCTGGCAGCCACCATGATGAGGAGGGAGTAGTCCACCCTCGGGGTTGAGGGTTTGTACCAGTAGCTATATGTTTAATCTCTCTCTCTCTCGTGTTCTTGAGATGTCACGATCTTGATGTATCGCGGGCTTTATTAATATAGTCAAACCATATGGTGTTTTCCCCTCTCTATCTTGTTGTGAATTGAGTTTTCCCTTTGAGATTTCGTTCTTATCAGATTGAATACTTTTATGGATTTGAGAACACTTTATGTATGTATTGCTATGAATACCCGTGGTGACAGTGGGGTATCATATTAATTCACTTGATATATGTTTTGGCACTCAACTCACGGATTCCCGAGGTGACATTGGGGTAATCTATGCATAGGAGTTGATGCACGTTCTTGCCTTTGTTTCTGCGGTAGAAATCTTGGGGCACTCTTTGAGGTTCTTTGTGTTGGATTGAGTATTATGAATCTGAAATTGTTTGATGTGTATCGTATAATTAACTCATGGATACTTGTGGTGACATTGGAGTATCTAGGTGACATTAGAGTTGGTTGATGCATATCATATGGTGTTATTTTAGTAGGAACTCCTGGATAGATTGATTGGAAAGGATAGCTTGGTGTTATTTTAGTACGAGCTCTTGAATAGATCGATCGGAAAGAATAACTTTAAGGTGGTTTCGTAATCTACAAACAATTTCTTCTTATGTTCTCCGCTAGATAAGAACTTTGGAGTGATTCTTCGTTGCACGTTGAGGGATGGTGGGCCTCATTTTCAAGCATTGCAATACCATTTGTGCTCATATTTGTTAATTGTTACCTTGCTGTTTTTTATTGTTACTATTACAAAAATCAGTATCTACTATCATTACTACACTTGTATCACCATCTCTTCGCCGAACTAGTGCACCTATACAATTTACCATTGTATTTGGTGTGTTGGGGACACAAGAGACTTTTTGTTATTTGGTTGTAGGGTTGTCTGAGAGAGACCATCTTCGTCCTACGCCTCCCACGGATTGATAAACCTTAGGTCATCCACTTGAGGGAAATTTGCTGTTGTCCTACAAAACTGTGCGCTTGGAGGCCCAACACGAGTCTACAAGAACAAGTTGTGCAGTAGACATCAACTACCTCCGTCCATTAGGACGCGTGTCAGATGATAACCATCGACAATTGGGTCCAGGACAAGCGCGACTAATCTGCCATGCTTGTCAAATTTGATCGGGTAAGCCAACCATGGGTTAAACTTTGGGGCAACTGGCTCCGACGTGTAGACATCCCGAAGTACGCGCTTCCTCTCCCTTTTGGGGATGTGAGTAACATAGATCATATTGACCTCGGTTACCTCATTAGGAAACTTCTTTTGGCCTCCATTTTTGGGCCACCGAGGTTAATCCTCATCTTCGCTGCGATTTCGGGTTTTATTTTGACCCTTCATCGCTACCTTGCCCACCTGTTTGAAGACCCATCAATTCCTGTTGGTGTGGGTTGCTGGTTTGTCCTGGGTGCCATGGATTTGGCACGGCCGTTCCAGGATCTTGTCGAGCTGGCTAGGTCCATCTTTGTTCCCTTTAAAGGGCTTCCTTTTCTGTCCGGGTCTGGGTCCAGTGAACCCTGCGTTGACCGCAACATCTTCTGTATCGCTTCCGCCATTTTTATACATGTACTTATTTTTATTGCGCTTGGGCTTTCCATTGGCGTCGCATGTTTCCAAGGTGCCTGCCTGGCCGTTGTGAGTACTGCGGGTGAGCCAACTGTCCTCTCCCACATAAAAGCAAGTCATCAGCGAGGTGAGGGCTGCCATAGTCCTCGGCTTATCTTGGTCGAGCTGGCGGGCCAACCATTCATCTCGGATATTGTTCTTGAATGCTGCGATGGCCTTGGCTTCGGAGCAGTCTATGATCTGGTTCTTCTTGGTAAGGAACTTATTCTAGAACTTCCGGGCTGATTCGCCGGGCTGCTGGGTGACACGGCTGAGGTCATCAGCTTTCGGAGGTCGGACGTACGTGCCCTGGAAGTCTGCCTCCCAACTGCCTATAGAATGAGGTGGCAGGCTGTTAAGCCAATGCCTAGCCGACCCCTTTCGCTTGAGCGGAAAATATTTAATGGCGTGGAGATCGTCTCCGTTGGCCATGTGTATATGGAGAAGGAAGTCCTCGATCCATACTGCTAGGTCGGTGGTGCCATCGTAGGATTCTATATTGATGGGCTTAGACCCTTCTGGGAATTGATGTTCCATTACCCTATTTGTGAAACAGATGGGGTGGATTGGACCTCGGAATCGGGTGGTGTCCCGTCGGAGGTCGGGTGAGAGCCGTGTGTAGGCTTGATCTCGGGCGCGGCCGTTCCTATCCATCTAGGCGACGTAGCCATCCAGCAAGGCAGGCGCGCGTCCTCTGGATCCATAGATGGACCAAGGAGGTGCCCTGTTTGCCTTGATGTCATGTCGAACATCGCGAGGGTCTAAGTAGTCCATGGGGTCCTTGCCATAACGGCGTGGATGTGGCCGAGTATTGAGGTTTTCTCGCATTGGCCTGTCCCGACCTCTAGGGGGTCGGTTAGGCTCGTCGTCGGCTAGCTCCTCATCGAACTCTGGCAGCAGACGCCAACGTGGGTATGATTTTGGCGCACTACAGCACCGGTCTTCCATATCTTGCTCGGTAGAGAGCACTTCAACCCACTTTTCATTTAGTGCGTCGGTGATGGCTTGCAGCTCCTGCTGCTTGCGCTTCATGTTTCATGTAAATTTCCCGATCGCCAGCTTTAAGTCCGATCTGATCATAAACCAAAGTCTTGCCGTCTAAAATAGACATGTTCTGGATATGGCTAAGCATGTCGTTGAGGTGAGACAACTCTTCGGAATTCATCGCTAGGTTGTAAGTGGGGCTGACTCGAGGTATGCCCGGCGTGTGACTTGACGCGTCTTTGGTGCGAAGGGGGTCTGGAAGCGACTCCGGGTTCTACGCCGAGGTCAGCTCTAAACCTGTAGCCACTTTAGAGCTGGGAGCCGGATCTGCATCCGGACTGGAGATCGGAAGTGAACCGTCCAGGGTTGGTACACCAGGAGTCTCAGGTGACACCATGATGGAGATCGGTTTCGGAGTCAAGCCTCTGGATCCGGGCGAGTTCTCAATTCGCCTGGAAGTCCAGCCTGACAGGATGAGTTCTCCACGGGCGTCCGCAGTGTACTCGAGGCCTTCGAAGGTCAGGATCCAACTTGGGGCGTAGTTCTCAAAGGAGGCCAGATGGCCCGTCGAGTCAGCGCAGAAGATCATGCTGCCGAACACAAAGAGCTGGCCAGGGGCGTAAACGCCCCCACGACCATCGGCACAGTTGATCTGTAGATGAGCCACCGATCCTTCTATTGATCGCATAGTGGAACTCTCATTGAAAGCACCAGTGTCGGTGTCAAAACCGGTATACCTCGAGGTAGGGGGTCCCGAGCTGTGGATCTCGGACAGATGGTAACAGGAATAGAGAGACGATATTTTACCCGGGTTCGGGGCCTCTTGATGGAGGTAAAACCCTACGTCCTGCTCTTATTTATATTAATGGAGATGTATCGAGTACAGAGTTGATCTACCTTGAGATTGTAATATGTGGTCTAACTCTAGGGCTAGGTGGATGATATTGCATTTTATGTCCCCTCTACAGGCTAAACCCTACGGCTTATATACACGCCAGGTAGGGTATCTAGGGTTACAAGCTCGGTATCTAGGAGCAAGTTGGCAGGAGAAATCTTGGAGTATACGTCAAGTCCTCGGTGGAGGTAGTCTTGATCGCGCCTCCCGCGTATGGCCTCCTGATGACCCACAAGTATAGGGGATCTATCATAGTCCTTTCGATAAGTAAGAGTGTCGAACCCAACGAGGAGCAGAAGGAAATGACAAGCGGTTTTCAGCAAGGTATTTTCTGCAAGCACTGAAATTATCAATAACAGATAGTTTTGTGATAAGATAATTCATAACGGGTAACAAGTAACAAGTGTTACAAAGGTGCAGCAAGGTGGCCTAATCCTTTTTGTAGCAAAGGATAAGCCTGGACGAACTCTTATATAAAGCAAAGCGCTCTCGAGGACACATGGGAATTGTTGTCAAGTTAGTTTTCATCATGCTCATATGATTCGCGTTCGTTACTTTGATAATTTGATATGTGGGTGGACCGGTGCTTGGGTGCTATCCTTACTTTCACAAGCCTCCCACTTATGATTAACCCCTCTCACAGGCATCTGAACCTACGAAAGAAGAATTAAGATAAATCTAACCATAGCATGAAGCATGTGGATCCAAATCAGCCCCTTACGAAGCAACGCATAAACAAGGGTTTAAGCTTCTGTCACTCTAGCAACCCATCATCTACTTATTACTTCCCAATGACTTCCCCTAGGCCCATATCATGGTGAAGTGTCATGTAGTCAATGTTCACACAACACCACTAGAGGAAAGACAACATACATCTCACCAAAATATCGAACGAATACCAAATTCACATGATTACTTATAACAAGACTTCTCCCATGTCCTCAAGGACAAACATAACTACTCACAAAGCATATTCATGTTCAAGATCAGAGGTGTATTGAATATCATTAAGGATCTAAACATATGATCTTCCACCAAATAAACCAACTAGCATCAACTACGAGGAGTAATCAACACTACTAGCAACCCACAGGTACCTGAGGTTTTTGGACAAAGATTGAATACAAGAGACCAACTAGGGTTTGAGAGGAGATGGTGCTGGTGAAGATGTTGATGGAGATTGACCCCCTCTCGATGAGAGGATCGTTGGTGATGATGATGGCTTCGATTTCCCCATCCCGGTGGGAAGTTTCCCCGGCAGAACAGTTCCGCCGGAGCCCTAGATTGCTTCTACCCAGGTTCCGCCTCGAGACGGCGGGGCTTTGTCCCGAAAGCTTTCTTATGATTTTTTCCAGGTAAAAACCCTTCATATAGCAGAAGATGGACATCGGAGACCTATCAGAAGATGTAAATTTTCAGGACTTTTGGAGTTGTGCAGAATAGATCTATCAGATTTGCTCCTTTCAGGTCCAGAATTCCAGTTGCCGGCATTCTCCCTCTTCCTGTAAATCTTGTAAAATAAGAGAGAAAAGGTATAAGTATTGTACCATAATGTGTAATAATAACCCATAATGCAATAAATATCAACATAAAAGCATGATGCAAAATGGACGTATCAACTCCCCCAAGCTTAGACCTCACTTGTCCTCAAGCACAAACCGAAATCGATAATCATGTCCACATGTTTAGAGATAGAGGTGTCAATAAAATAAAATACGGACATGAGGGCATCATGATCATCTTTAGAACATCAACATATATTGTCATATAATTTCTTATGCTAAAGTAACAATTCGTTCACAAGGTAAAGTATGAATCAAGAACTTTATTGAAAACCAACAAACTATGATCTTGGTCATTGAAACAATTGCAATTTATCATAACATCGGAAAGAGTCAATGTAAGAGCTTTCATATAGCAAGTTTCACATACTCAACCATATTTTAGTCTTTCATAATTGCTAACATTCACGCGATACTTATGAGATCAAAGTCTCAATTGGACACAGAGAAAGATAGGGGCTTATAACTTCGCCTCCCAACCTTTTTACCTCAAGGGTAACGTCAACAATAATAGTTTATGAATGTCTACATCCGAGTGGATATATATCAGGGTCTTCCCCCAACATATAGTGCTTGCCAAAAAGAAAAAGTATAAAAAGAAGAGGTGATGATCACCATGACTCTTGTATAAAGGTAGAAGGTAAATAAAAGATAGGCCCTTCGCAGAGGGAGGCAGAGGTTGTCATGCGCTCTTATGGTTGGATGCACAAAATCTTAATGCAAAAGAACATCACTTTATATTGCCGCTTGTGATAAAGAACTTTATTATGCTGTCTGTCGCCTTTATTTCTTCCATATCACAAGTTTGTATAAAGCTTATTTTCCTCACACTAAAAGATCATACATATTTAGAGAGCAATTTTTATTGCTTGCACCAATGACAACTTACTTGAAGGATCTTACTAAATCCATAGGTAGGTATGGTGGACTCTCATGGCAAAACTGGGTTAAGGGATTTTGGAGGCACAAGTAGTATCTCTACTTGGTGCAAAAGATTTGGCTCGCATACAAACAAATACTTGCACCCAACGCGATAAAGGGGTTGTCAATCCCTTCATGGTTACTTGCAAGGATGAGATCTGATAGTGATAGATGTAAAAGATAAATAAAAGTGCAAAATAAAATAAAAGTAAATAAATTGCAGCAAGTTATTTTTGGGGTTTTGATTTTGTAGATCTGAAAATAATATGATAAAGGATAGACCCGGGGGCCATAATTTTCACTAGAGGCTTCTCTCTTGAAAGAAAGCATACGGTGGGTAAACAAATTACTGTTGAGCAATTGATAGAAAAGCGCATTGTTATGACGATATCCAAGGCAATGATCATGTATATAGGCATCACGTCTGAGACAAGTAGACCGACTCCTGCCTGCATCTACTACTATTACTCCACACATCGACCCCTATCTAGCATGCACCTAGTGTATTAAGTTAACAAGAACGGAGTAACGCCTTAAGCAAGATGACATGATGTAGAGGGA
The DNA here is from genome assembly GCA_011799875.1 of Thinopyrum elongatum. Taxonomy (NCBI): domain Eukaryota; kingdom Viridiplantae; phylum Streptophyta; class Magnoliopsida; order Poales; family Poaceae; genus Thinopyrum; species Thinopyrum elongatum. Next base: position 386,026,102 of record CM022300.1, read on the forward strand.
TAGATCCAATCATTATGAAAAAACACCATATTTTTATCCTTAATGGCAACAATACAAATACGTGTCATGTCCCCTTCTGTCACTGGGATTGAGCACCGCGAGGTTGAACCAATTACAAAGCACCTATCCCATTGCAAGAAAAATCAATCTAGTTGGCCAAACCAAATCAATAGACCGGAGAGAAATACAAAGCTATATAAATTAAGCATAAAAGAGTTCAGAGAAGACTCAAATAATATTCATAGATAATCTAATCATAAACCCACAATTCATCGGATCTCAGCAAACACACCGCAAAAGAAAATTATATCGAATAGATCTCCAAGAACATCAGGGAGAACATTGTATTGAAGATCAAAGAGAGAGAAGAAGCCATCTAGCTACAAGCTATGGACCCGTAAGTCTGTGGTAAACTACTCACACATCATCATAAGGGCAGCAAGGTTGATGTAGAAGCCTCCCGTGATTGAATCCCCCTCCGGCGAAGTACCGAAAAAGGTCCCCAGATGGGATCTCACGAAGACAGAATTTTGCGGCGGCGGAAAAGTATTTTTGGTGTGCCCTCTGGTCTACGGGGAATATTTGGGTATTTATAGAAGAAAAATTAGGGTTGGAAGTGCCATGGGGGGCCCACAAGCTTGGGGGGCGCCCCCTGGGGCACGCCCCCTGAGCTTGTGGCCAGCTCATGGCTCTTCTGGCCTCCTCCCGAAGCTTCCAGGGTGTCTTGTGCTGCAAGAAAAATTGTCAAAAAGTTTCGTTCCATTTGGACTGTATTTGGTATTGATATACTGTAAAGACAAAAACAAAGAAAAAATAGCAACTGGCACTGGGCACTAGGTTAACAGGTTAGTCCCAAAAAATGATATAAAATAGCATAATAATGCATATAAAACATCCAAGTTTGATAATATAATAGCATGGAACAATAAAAAATTATAGATACGTTGGAGACGTATCACACCAGCCCCCCAAGGGCCCATGCGCCTAGGGTTGGAGGTAACCCTAGGCGGAGGCACCCCCCTTAGCTTGGGGGGGCACTCCACCCCTTGGCCGATGCCCCCTCCCTTGAAGGAGGGGTGTAGGACCGGAGCCCCCTCCCTTGGAGGAGCGGTGTAGGGCCGGAGCCCCCTCCCTTGGACGAGCAGTGTAGGGCCGGAGCCCCCCTCCCTTGGAGGAGCGGTGTAGGGCTGGAGCCCCCTCCCTCACCCCTATAAATAGTGGGGAGGTGCAGGGGGCTGAAAGTTTCCATCTCCAGCCTCCGTCACTCCCAACTCCTCCCACCTTCATCCAGACGCGCTTGGAGAATCCTTGCCGGAATACCGCCGTGCTGGTTCCGATCTCATCTACCTCCTCTCCCTCGCTTGCTGGATCAAGAAGGAGAGGACACCATCGAGCTGAACGTGTGCTAATCTTGGAGGTGTCATCCGCTCGGCACTAGATCGGATTGGATCATGAAGAGTACGACTACATCAACCACGTTAAATACGCTAACGCTTTCAGTCTACAAGTGTACGTAGACACACTTCCCTCTCGTTGCTATGCTTCTCCTAGATCGAATCTTGGGTGTTCATAGGATTTTTTTATTTTCTTGCTTCGTTCCCCATTAGTGGTATCAGAGCTAGGTCTATGCGTAGATGTGTATGCACGAGTGGAATACAAAGAAGTTGTGGGCGTTGATGTTCAAATTGCTTACTTCCTTTGTTATTTTGGATTCAGCAGTACTGTGGGATGAAGCGGCTCGGACCAACCTTACTTGTCCTCGCACAAGGTCGGTTCCAGTGACTAAGATGCAACTTGTATTGCATAAAACTGGCTGGCGGGTGTCTTTCGCTCCCAGATTACTTGAATCTAATTTGATAACGGCGTTCCTTGTAGAAGGTTAAAAGGCAACTTGCATATCACCGTTGTTGTTTTTCGTAGATAAGAACGGTTCTTATATTTTGCCCTAGCAGCCATGTCAAATTGCAACAACAAAGTAGAGGACGTCTAACTTGTTTTTGCAGGGCATGTTGTGATGTGATATGGCCAAAACGTGATGTGATATATGTTGATGTATGAGATGACCATGTTTTCTAATAGGTTCACGACTTGCATGTCGATGAGTACGGCAACCGACAGGAGCCATAGGGTTGTCTTTAATTTATTGTATGACCTGCTTGTCAATTAATTAATGACATGTAATTGCTTTATTTTATCGCTATGAGTTAGCAATAGTCGTAGAAGCAATAGTTGGCAGAGACAACCACATGATGGCACGATGAGGAAGATCATGGTGTCATGCCGGTGATGATGGAGATCTTACCGGTGCTTTGGAGATGGAGATCAGCATCACAAGATGATAATGGCCATATCATGTCATGTATTGATTGCATGTGATGTTTATCTTTTATGCATCTTATTTGCTTAGGACGACGGTAGCATTATAAGATGATCCCTTCACTAAATTTCAAGATAAAAGTGTTCTCCCCAAGTATGCACCGTTGTGGAAATTTGTCATTTCGAACCACCTCATGATGATCAGGTGTGATAGACTCTATGTTCATATACAATGGGTGTAAGCCAGTTTTACCCATGCGGACTACTTGGGTTAATCTTGATGAGCCTAGCATGTACAGACATGGCCTCGGAACACGGAGGACCGAAAGGTTGAACATGAGTCATATAGTAGATATGATCAACATGGAGATGTTCGCCATTGATGACGACCCCATCTCACGTGATGATCGGACATGGGTAGTTGATTTGGATCATGTAACACTTACACAACTTGAGGGATGTTGATTTAAGTGGGAGTTTACTAGTAATCTGCTCGAGCTTGGGTGTGGACCTCGGCATGCGCCGAGCTTAGTTTCTCAAGCTCGGCGTCCCTTTTCTTTAGGTCCTCCTGAAGGTTGTCGCGTTGCGCGTACACTCCCCTCAGGTCTTCGTCGACCTCGACGGCCCGGGCCTGATCCTTGCCGCGGGCCGCCATTTCCTCCGCTAGATCCTTGCTGTCCTTCGCCGCCACAACCTTTTGCTGCTCGGCTTCTTCCCGAGCCTTTTTCAGCTCGGCCTTCATGGCCTCAAGCTGCGTATTTGCAGCTGACATCAAACAACTCAGTATCAGAATAAGCTAAATGTTATAAATGCAAAATAACACTAGCAACAGGTCGGCTTTTTGCTAACCTCAAGCCCGTTCGATCTATTTCCGCATCAGATCAAGGTCCTCCTTGGACTGCTTCAGCTGATGGTTCATCTCCGCAAACTCCTCGGAGTTAGAGCTCGGAGCCGAAGCCGATGCCTGCACACATTAATGATCATTAAGACCTTGTTAGCGATTTCGATCCCCTGGTCGGCTTTTTTCAATGCAAACAAAGTCTCGGGGGCTACTGCATATTTGATCTTAAAATCCTTAGACCCAAATTACTTTAAGCGACCCCAAGTCAGTTTCTTAAAACTAGCTCGGGACTCGGGGGCTACTGATTGTTACGCTATTATGTGTATTCTAGCAGTATTATCTTAAAAAAAGGTCTTCGGGCATTTTCTCCGCATGACACCTGAAGAGGGCTACTAGACAGACTTCGTGTTAAACTAAAGATATCTATAGAAAATATAAAAAAGGGAAGTATGGAACGTACCTCAAAGCCCTGAAAGAGGCCCTTGAAGACCTCGTGCATTCCGACCTCTACGGACCGGAAGCCACTCAGCACCGTGCCAGGAAGGGCACGGTGCTCTTCCACGATGGAGGAGCCCGTTAAAGCTGCCTCCTTCTCCTCGAGCCACCGCTTGTAGACCTCGCTTGGGGCAGGATGGCTGGGCACACTCACCTAGGCTGAGAACTCTGATCGGTCCTGCCCACCATCTTTGACCAAAGGGACTTCTTCCCCTTGATCCTTGGCGGCCGAGGCCTGTGTTGGGACCAAGAGTATATCGACCAGAGGAGGGGGTGAATGGGAGATTCAAAAATTCTTTCGAATGTTGTGAATTGATCCCAAACACAGCTGCGGAAATAAGGTTCTGTAGATACAAATTAAAACAAGCACTTTATCTGGGAACATATCTATCGATGAAAGAGGTAATGAAGGTACGAGCATATGATATCACAGGTTTGACATTGACGATGGTAAAGCAATATGCTAACAGATGCAGCAGCATGAGAAAGATACAAAGTGATGAGCTATGATAGATAACCTCGAGAAAGAACTATGACAGGGTGAATAAAAACAATACAGGGGGACATACAAGTATGAGCAGCAGAGTAAGTGAATGAAATGACTACACTGAATGAGGAGAAAGTAACAGAGCGAACAACAAATGATAAAGACGAAAGATATGCCACATACAACGACTGATCAGATAAACTATCAACACAGAGAACGAATGTAAACTGCTGAAGGTAATGCAGTAAAGTAGATTGAACCAGTGGTGCTCGATGGCGACAGATGAATTTGGTAGACCAGTTCGCCCTTCTGCCAAATGACTACGTCTGGTTGGAGGGGTTGTGATTTAACACAGAAGATAAACTCTCGATGGCGACAGATGAATTTGGTAGACCAGTTCGCCCTTCTGCCAAATGACTACGTCTGGTTGGAGGGGTTGTGATTTAACACAGAAGATAAACTCTCTTCGCCCTATTCTCCTTCAACTCGAAGCTGATCAGACTCCAGTTGATTTCACTCATGGTAGATACTTGTCGGCGATCTCCAAACCTTCGGTCGACCTTCGCGAACCACAATCACTCTTGGTTGCTGAAGATCTTGCTCGGTGAAGACAACAACTCTTCAACACTCAAGCCAACACCTATCCGTCTAGAGAGTGCGCTGCTCTCAAGAGTAATAGGTACAAGAACTCTAGACTCAGAACTACTGTGATGCTAAACCACTGTCTAATTTTTGGGCTCTTGATTTTTCTCTCGGTCGATCTTAAACTCAAATCACTCAGAGAGGGGATGCTCAGTCAATCTTCTCAGGAATCTTAAGCGGAGCAGCCAACGGATAACATTGGAGCGGGGTGGATATTTATAGCCGCAGCCTTCCCTGAAGGGAAATGACCAAATTGCATGTGTGGAATAGCCAATGGCCGAACGACAAGAGCCCAACGGTCAGAAATTTGAGCACAACGGTAACATTACTTGTGGAGCAAGTAATGCTAACTCCTTAGTCCGAAAGATATCTCCTTCAACACGAAGAACAATGTCTACTGCTGACAGGTAATCATTCAAAACATAAAGAGATTTCTCTCATTCTCGCATAGGTTTGGGCTAAGCATCACAGCGGATCTATGCTTCGAGAACCTATACCCCTCTTCATAGTACGAAGGTCCTATGACTCAAATAAATGAAAGAAGAACAACGAAATGAATACTACGTCTTCACTTTGTCTTCGACTTCCACTTGCTGCAGTCAATTTCTTCGGACAACAACACCGAACCAATTGCTTCACTTCAGCAATAAACTTTCGAGGGGTTAACTCCTTCACATCAATCTTCTCATCTACATGTTCTCAACAGATGTAGCTCATTCTTCTCTGCAATGCAGATATTCTTCGGTGAAGTTCCTTGAACTTGACACCGTAGACAACATTCTCTTCGGTTCTGCATGGACTATTTCTCTCTGTGTGCACTAGCAAACAAATTAGTCCATGCCTGTTTCTGTCAACAATCTCCAAAACACAGGAGGGCAAATATTGCACCAACAGCCTGAACCTCGCCCGAAGAAACTTCGAGACCGGCCCCCATGTTGTCGGTAGAAGGGGCCGAGCATGATGTCATCTGACCTAGATCATCGTGAGCAGGGAAAGGCACGACGTTCTTGGCGGTCTCGCTTTCCGCCATGAAAGGCGGAGGGAGCCCGTTGCTACTTATGAGCTGCATTGGGATTTCCTCGAAGAGGAGAGGATGATGCAGTACAATAGAGATAAGTATTCCCCTTAGTTATGTAACCAAGGTTATCAATCCAGTAGGAGAACCAAGAAACACTATGTAAACAGCACCTGCGCACAAACAACAAATACTTGCAACCCAACACGTAGAGGGGTTGTCAATCCCTCAACGGTTATGAGCAAGATTAAATTGTATGATTTTTATAGATAGTTCTGTCAAAAATACAAAATAAAATAAATGAAAGAAAATTGCAGCAAGGTATTTTTAGTTTTAATATATGATAAAAGATAGACCCGGGGCCCATAGTTTTCACTAGAGCCTTCTCTAATAAAAATAGCATACGGTGGGTAAAAAAATTACTGTTGGGCAACTGATAGAAAAGGAAATAATTATGAAGATATCCAAGGCAATGATCATACATAGGCATCACGTCGGAGACAAGTAGACTAAAACGATTCTGCATCTACCACTATTACTCCACACATCGACCGCTATCCAGCATGCATCTAGTGTATTAAGTTCTTCGAAAAACGGAGTAACGCCTTAAGAAAGATGACATGATGTAGACAAGATAAACTCGCGTATGAATAAACCCCATCTTTTCACCCTTAATAGCAATGATACATGCGTGTCTTGTCCCTTTCTATCACTGGGATTGAGCACGGCAAGATCGAACCCATTACAAAGCACCTCTTACCATGGCAAGATAAATCAATCTAGTTGGCCAAACCAAACCAATAAATTGGAGAAGAAATACGAAGCTATATTAATCATGCATAAAAGAGTTTAGAGAAAACTCAAATAATATTCATGGATAGATCTGATCATAAACTCACAATTCATCAGATCCCAACGAACACACCTCAAAAAGTCATTACATCAAATAGATCTCCAAGAACACCAAGGAGAACATTGTATTGAAGATCAAAAGGAGAGAAGAAGCCATCTAGCTACTAACTATGGACCCATAGGTCATGTGGTAAACTACTCACGCATCATCGGAGGGCAGCAAGGATGATGAAGAGCCCCTTCTGTGCTCAAATCCCCCTCCGACAGAGAGCCGTAAAAGGACTCCAGATGGGATCTCGTGGTTCTGGAACTTGCAGCGTCGGAAAAAGTATTTCATGGACTCCTCTGGTGGTTTCACGATTTTAGAGAATTTATAGAGGCGGAGTTAGATCAAATGGAGCCTCGTGGGCCCCAAAGCCACCAGGGCATGCCCTAGTGCCTTGTGGGCCCACGGTGCATCCTCTGGTCTTCTTCGGAAGCTTCTTGTGTCTCTTTTTTCCAAAAAAAATCTCCAAAAAGTTTCGTGGCATTTGGATTCATTTAGTACTGATATTTTGCGAAACCAAAAACAAGCAAAAAACAACAACTAGCACTGGGCAGTAAGTTAATAGGTTAGTCCCAAAAAATGATATATTGTTGCTTGAAAGTGTATGTAAAACATCCAAGATTGATAATATAATAGCATGGAACAATAAAAAATTATAGATACATTGGAGACGTATCAAGCATCCCCAAGCTTAATTCTTGCTCGTCCTCGAGTAGGTAAATGATAAATACAGAATTTTTGATGTGGAATGTGAAAGCACAAGTGCTTCCTGTGAAAGCACAAGTGCTCCCTGGGTGATTTTGGTAATTAATGTCAACATATCTCTTGTTGGACTAATATTTTCATCTAGTATATTGCAGAAAGTTCAACAATGGCGTGGCATGGACAAGAGGATGTGGAACCCCTTCAAAATGCTAAGGACAAAGATTGGCACAAGGTCAAGGCTCTTCATTTCTATTTTAGTGATCCAAGATCACATTGAGTCCATAGGAAAAGCCAATACTATTAAAAGGGGATGAGGTGTTGCTTAATGGTCTACTTGCTCAAAAGTGCTTAGTGATATGCTCCAAAGCCCTCAACCACTTTCTCATTTCCAAATATGTCCTAAACCTAAAGTCAAACTCGGCCCCACTGATTTGATCTATCCAACGCCACCGAGTTCCTTTGACATAGCCACTGCCAGAAACCCTAATCAGTTCGGTATCACCGATAGGGATTTCGGTCTCACCGAGATGGTAATGCAAACTCTCTGTTTCCCTTCGTAACATTTCGGTCTCACCGAAATGAGCGATCGGTCTCACTAAGTTCGCCTTGCAAACTCTCTGTTGCCTGTTGCAGTTATTTTGGTCTCACCAAAATATGCAACCGGTCCCACCGAGTTTGCCTGACCAATTATCTGTTTGCTCATTGCTGAAATCGGTCTCACCGAGTTCATGCAATCGGTCACACCGAGAAGAGGTTTTGCCCTAAACCTAGCACATCGGTTCCACCGAGTTGATCATATCGGTCCCACCGAGATTCCTAACATTCACATTTTGAATTGAATAGGTCTCACAGTTCTTCCACTCGGTCTGACCGAGTTGAGTCAAATGTGTGTTACGGTTGGATTTTGTGTGGAGGCTATATATACCCCTCCACCCCCTTCTCTATTCAAGAGAGAGCCATCAGAGCGAGCCTACACTTCCACTACTCATTTTTGGGGAGAGAACCACCTACTCATGTGTTGAGATCAAGGCATTCCATTCCTACCACAAGAATCTTGATCTCTAGCCTTCCCCAAGTTGCTTTCCAGTCAAATCATCTTTCCACCATATCCAAATCTATGAGAGAGAGTTGAGTGTTGGGGAGACTATCATTTGAAGCACAAGAGCAAGGAGTTCATCATCAACACACCATTTATTACCTTTTGGAGAGTGGTGTCTCCTAGATTGGTTAGGTGTCACTTGGGAGCCTCCGACAAGATTGTGGAGTTGAACCAAGGAGTTTGTAAGGGCAAGGAGATCGCCTACTCCGTGAAGATCTACCCGAGTGAGGCAAGTCCTTTGTGGGCGATGGCCATGGTGGGATAGACAAGGTTGCTTCTTCATGGACCCTTCGTGGGTGGAGCCCTCCGTTGACTCGCGCAACCGTTACCCTTCGTGGGTTGAAGTCTCCATCAACGTGGACATACGATAGCACCACCTATCGGAACCACGCCAAAAATCTCCGTGTCTTCATTGCGTTTGCACACTCCAATCCCATCCCTTTACTTTCTTGCAAATTGCATGCTTTACTCTTTCCGCTGCTCATACTCTTATCATGCTTGCTTGAAATGTATTGTGAATGCTTAAACTTGTGCTAAAACTCCACCTCAACTTGAAGAACTTAAAAACTGCTACTTTTGCTTGTTGAGTGTCTAATCACCCCCCCCTCTAGACACCTCTTCTTGATCCTTTCAATTGGTATCAGAGCATTGGTCTCCATTGCTTTGGTTTAATCACCATTGGAGGAAGATGGATGAGTCTACGATTGGGAGTATTAGACGTAGAGTACCTTTACTTGATGGAGAGTTCTATCATGCTTGGAAAAATGAGATGCTTGTGATTTCCAATGAATATAATTTGAACAAGTATATTACTTGCCCTTGTGCACCTCCTATTGATCCTTTGCATCCTACCCCCGATGAGTCTCTTGACATGATCCGCAATCTTAGAACTGTTAATCTTATCATTAGAGGATTGCCTAGAAACTTGATTGTGTGCTTGCCTAAACTTGAATGTGCTTACACTATTTGGAGATACCTCGAGAAACGCTTTCCAAACTATTCCTTGAAAAATCTAGATGAGATTCTTCAATAGTCCATTGCTTTAAATAAGATGAATTCTAGTGATCCTAAGTTTGGTGATTGTTTATTTGAGCTTCGGACCTCATGCAAGCCAAAGGAGATGTTGGAATCATTAGTGACATCATCTCTCAAGTCATTAGAATTCATAAATGTGAACATTTTCATGGTCATAAATCTAATGAATTACCATCGCTAGGTAATGATCATTCATATGATGATGATGTTGAACATGGATATTATGACGAGGATGATGATAGTGACTTTGATCTTGATGAGCCTATGAGACACCTTGGTCTTATGGCTAATCTTCGTGGTTACATGGCCGGAGGAAAGGAATGGGTTCTTGATAGTGGATGTACCGATCACATGACCGGAGACAAGGATATGTTTCGTGAGCTTGCTGAAAACGACGGCCCTCGAAAGTATGTCACTTTTGGTGATAACTCAAAGGGTAAGGTGGTTGGCCTTGGTAAGGTAGCCATCTCACATGACAGCTCCATCCAAAATGTTATGCTCGTTGAATCTCTTGGCTACAATCTGCTTTTCATATCTAGACTAGCCGATTTCGGTCTTAATGTTTTATTCACTGAAGTAGACTGCCAAGTGTTTCGAAGAGATAATCATAATATGGTCTTTACCGGTATACATAGAGGTGATCTATACATTGTTGACTTCACTAAAAGAGCTCAACCTAGAACTTGATTTATTGCTAAATCTTCTAAAGGTTGGTTGTGGCATAGAATGTTAGGTCATGTGGGAATGCGAAATCTTGATAAGCTTATTAAAGGTGATCATATCCTTGGTGTTAAAGATGTTATATTTGACAAGGATAGACTTTGCAGTGCTTGTCAAGCAGGAAAACAAGTTGGAGGAAGTCATCCCGTGAAAAACATTATGACCACGATAAGACCGCTTGAGCTACTTCATATGGATATTTTTGGTCCCAATGCCTACAAGAGTCTCGGTGGTAACTCATTTGATTTAGTCATTGTTGATGATTTTTCCAGATTTACGTGGGTGTTCTTTCTTGATGATAAATCGCAGGTCCAAAAGATCTTCAAGAACTTCGCTAGGAAGGCCCAAAATCAATTTGAAGTGAAGATCAAGAAGGTTCGCAGCGACAACGGAACGGAGTTCAAGAACGCAAATGTGGATACCTTTCTTGACGAAGAAGGGATTTCACATGAGTTCTCGGCTACGTACACACCTCAACAAAATGGAGTTGTTGAGAGGAAGAACCGGACACTCATTGAGATGGTGAGAACGATGCTTGATGAATACAAGACGCCAAAACACTTTTGGGCGGAAGCGGTTGAGACAGCTTGTCATGCTACGAATCGATTGTATCTTCACAAACTTCTCGGCAAGACGGCATATGAGCTTCTCACCGGTAACAAACCCCAAGTTGGATACTTTCGAGTATTTGGCTCAAAGTGCTACATTCTTGATAAGCATCGTCGTTCGAAATTTGCTCCTAAATCTCATGAAGGTTTCCTACTTGGTTATGGCTCGAACTCTCACACTTACCGTGTCTACAACAATTTCACCCGAAAAGTTGAAGAGACGGTAGATGTGAAGTTTGATGAATCTAACGGCTCGCAAGTAGTGCAATTGCCAATTGATGTAGGAGACAAAGACCCTTCGGAAGCAATTCAAGACTCGTCTATTGGCAAGACTCGCCCAATGGAGGTGAAGGAGAGTACCTCGTCCGTTCAAGTGGAAGCCTCAACTTCACACCAAGATGAACTACAAGTTGACTTGGAGGCATCCACAAGTGGAACACATCAAGATGAAGGAAACGAGGAAGTACATCAAGATGAACCTCATCGACCTCCTTCTCCACCTCCACAAGAGAACATCAACGCCAACAACAATGAAGAAGGACAAGAGGAAGAACAAGATGATGAAGAGGATGTTCCACCCCGACCCAAACAAAAGCTCTCACGAGTTAGAGCAAGAGTTTTAAGAGATCATCCCGTTGAACAAATCTTCGATGATATTCAAACCGGGAGAATTACTCGATCTAAGTCTCGCTTAGCTAACTTTTGTGAACATTATTAACATTGAACCTATGAAGGTTGAAGAAGCTCTTGATGATCCGAATTGGGTGAACGCTATGCATGAAGAGCTACACAATTTTGAGAGGAATCAAGTATGGACGCTTGTTGAAAAGCCCGATGAAACGCACAATGTCATTGGAACCAAATGGGTGTTTCGGAATAAGCAAGATGAAGATGGACAAGTTGTAGGCAACAAGGCATGTCTCATCGCCCAAGGCTACACTCAAGTCGAAGGTATGGACTATGGTGAGACATATGCCCCGTTGCTAGACTTGAGTCCATACGTATCTTACTTGCTTATGCCAATCACCATGATATCACTTTATATCAAATGGACATCAAAAGTGCCTTTCTAAATGGAGAAATTGAGGAGGAAGTCTCTGTTAAACAACCTCCTGGCTTTGTTAATCCCAAGAAACCTAATCATGTTTACAAACTTCACAAAGCTCTTTATGGTCTTAAGCAAGCTCCTAGAGCATGGTATAAATGCTTGACTAAGTTTCTTATTGAAAAAGGCTTTGAGATTGGAAAAATAGATTCTACACTTTTTACTAAAAGGGTTAATGGTGAATTATTTATATGCCAAATTTATCTGGATGATATCATATTTGGTTCAACTAACCCTCATTTTAGTGAAAAGTTTGGAAGGCTAATGTCGAAGAAGTTTGAGATGTCTATGATGAGTGAACTCAAATTCTTTCTTGGTTTGCAAATCAAGCAAACTAAGGAGGGTACCTTTGTTTCCCAAACAAAGTATACCAAGGACTTATTCAAGAAGTTCAATATGCAAGAGAGCAAAGGTATGAAAACATCCATGCCTACTAGTGGACATCTTGACTTGACAAAGGATGGCAAACCGGTTGACCAAAAGGTTTATCGCTCTATGATTGGTTTATTGTTATATCTATGTGCCTCCCGTCCCGATATTATGCTAAGTGTGTGCATGTGTGCATGATATCAACGACCCCTAAAGAGTGTCATCTTAAGGCTGTGAAAAGGATAGTGAGATACTTAATCCATACACCAAACTTTGGCATTTGGTATCCTAAGAGGTCTTCTTTTGATCTTGTTGGCTACTTCGATTCGGACTATGCCGGTGACAAGGTTGATAGAAAGTCCACTTCGGGTATGTGTCAATTTCTTGGTAGATCTCTTGTGTCTTGGTCCTCCAAGAAACAAAACTCAGTATCCTTATCCACCGCCGAAGCGGAATACATTGCCGCTGGTTCATGTTGTGCTCAATTACTTTGGATGACCCAAACTCTTAAAGATTATGGGATATATGTGAAACATGTTCCATTGCTTTGTGATAATGAAAGTGCAATTAAGACTGCTCACAATCCCGTGCAACATTCTCGAACTAAGCATATTGAAGTTCGTCATCATTTCATTTGAGATCATGTTGCAAAAGGAGACATCGATCTTAAGCATGTTCGTACCGATAAGAAATTGGCAGATATATTTACCAAAACGCTTGATGAGAAAGTATTTTGCCATTTGAGAGGTGAATTGAACATCATTGATGCCTCAAACTTGGAGTAGAAACTCCTTGTGGATACATGCAAGGCATGAGCCTTTTTGACTAATCCTTGATATTTCTCTTTTGATGATGATCATATGTCTTGGATCTATACCTGTACCCTTGCATGCTATCTAACCCTTGTAGGTACTTGGATGAGCTCAAATGTATGAGATTGCAAATCACTCACATCTAGAACAATCTCTACATCACCAAGTCTCTACAATATGGTGGATGAAGACAAGGAAGCTTGAATCCACACAACATATTCTTTGACAATTTCTATATATCAAATTTCATTTGGTATCAAGTTTCATGATTGTCATTTTGGTTACACAAGTGCTCTTCCTTGCAAGTATAACCCATGTAGTAAGATGAACTCAAACTATAAGAGGTGCTCCCAACTCTTGATGAACTACATCAACCTTAAGCATCCAACACAAGTTCGACTACATGATCAAGATCAACACCACCCAAGGTATGTTATTCCATCTTAGAGAAGCTTTACCCCAAGTCATGGGTCAAAGCAGCTCAACAAGATGTGAATACATCAAAATGCTTAACGAAAAATGGTAACCCCATTTTGAGCTTAAACGATGAGTATGACCTACGATCAAGTGTTATCACTTGACTCCTCAGTCAATATACTCTAACATAGGTGACTTTGTCACTGACCCATTCTAGATGAAGTTCTCCATTGTTTCTTAGTGTTCTTGCATATGTTTCTTGCTTGTTCCCCTTTTAAAAAAAACTTCATCTAGATTTTCTTTTTGTTTTTCTTTGCATTTTCTGCATCTAATTCATTGCAAATCCTTTAGTTAATTCCTTGCAAATCTTTGTGAGATCTTATTTGCCAAGTGAGCTGAGGTGACAAATTGTTTCCTAAGTATTGAACTCGGCCTCACCGATTCATGCCAATCAGCTAGACCGAACTGCAATATTACATTGTAGACAGTTCATCGGTAAAACCGACGAGGACTAACCCGGTCTGACCGATTTGCATCATCTATGACACTGCCAACTCGGTGTCACCGATGAAAATGAATCGGCGTTACCGACTTCACTGCTGAGAAAACTTTTTGTCATTACAAATATCAATTCTTCTCCAGCTCCACTCGATGATTCTTATCCTCTAGCATCTTAAACTACTTGATGCTTTGTAATGTGTTTCAAGGATCAAACCTATTTGACTCATGCTCCAGAAGGACCCTTCTTGGAAATTGATGTCAAAGGGGGAGAGAGAGAACATCAAAGCTTATCACATGGGATGCTTATTAACAATAGAGGAGAGAAGTCACATGTCTTTAAGAGGGGAAAGACATGTTAAAGTATGTTTGTTTTGCTCTGATTTCGGTTGCTCCGATTTTCTCTTACCCTACCTTCTCCCATTATCCAATATCAGATCCAGGGGGAGAAAGAGTTCATATCTAAGGGAAGAAAATCTTTGGAATTCATTGCATATCTTTAATCTTTGGGGACATGTCTATACCCAAATAGAGTACTAAGTACTCACTCACTACATGTCATCCAGTCTTTGTACTCTTGTGGTTTTCTGAACTTGCTTTGTTTAGTGGTGTTTCTGTGTTATCTAACCCTGTTTTCTCAGAGTCATCTCTTCCAAAGCCAGCTCAAGATCACAAGGTAAGTATATGCATCACACTCATGTGCATGATGATCTCTTGCCGATGTACATATTGTTTGCAAGAAGGACTCATGAACATGAAGGTACATTCCCTGTATCTACATCATTTGCTCTGATGCACATAGCCAATATACATGTAACTCATTGCTTGCTCTGACATGCTTATGCATTCACATGCTCTCATATTCTATCTTTGCATGATTGCATACATGTAGGGGGAGCCTATGCATGTTACATGTCCTTAAAGAGCTTTACTTGTTACCTTTCATATCCTTATCTAAAGCTTTGATGTATGTGGTCATCAATTACCAAAAAGGGGGAGATTGAAAGCACAAGTGCTCCCTGTGAAAGCACAAGTGCTCCCTGGGTGATTTTGGTAATTAATGTCAACATATCTCTTGTTGGACTAATATTTTCATCTAGTATATTTCAGAAAGTTCAACAATGGCGTGGCATGGACAAGAGGACGTGGAACCCCTTCAAAATGCTAAGGACAAAGATTGGCACAAGCTCAAGACTCTTCATTTCTATTTTAGTGATCCAAGATCACATTGAGTCCATAGGAAAAGCCAATACTATTAAAAGGGGATGAGGTGTTGCTTAATGGTCTACTTGCTCAAAGTGCTTAGTGATATGCTCCAAAGCCCTCAACTACTTTCTCATTTCCAAATATGTCCTAAACCTAAAGTCAAACTCGGCACCACCGATTTGATCTATCCGGCGCCACGAGTTCCTTTGACATAGCCACTGCCGGAAACCCTAATCAGTTCGGTCTCACCGATAGGGATTTTGGTCTCACCGAGATGGCAATGCAAACTCTCTGTTTCCCTTCGTAACATTTCGATCTCACCGAAACGAGCGATCGGTCTCACCGAGTTCGCCTTGCAAACTCTCTGTTGCCTGTTGCAGTTATTTCGGTCTCACCGAAATGTGCAACCGGTCCCACCGAGTTTGCCTGACCAACTCTTTGTTTGCTCATTGCTGAAATCGGTCTCACCGAGTTCATGCAATCGGTCACACCGAGATGAGGTTTTGCCCTAACCCTAGCACATCAGTCCCACCGAGTTGATCCTATCGGTCCCACCTCGATTCCTAACATTCACATTTTGAATTGAATCGGTCTCACCGAGTTCTTCCATTCGGTCTAACCGAGTTGAGTCAAATGTGTGTAACAGTTGGATTTTGTGTGGAGGCTATATATACCCCTCCACCCCCTTCTCTATTCAATAGAGAGCCATCAGAACGAGCCTACACTTCCACTACTCATTTTTTGAGAGAGAACCACCTACTCATGTGTTGAGATCAAGACATCCCATTCCTACCACAAGAATCTTGATCTCTAGCCTTCCCCAAGTTGCTTTCCACTCAAATCATCTTTCCACCATATCCAAATCTGTGAGAGAGAGTTGAGTGTTGGGGAGACTATCATTTGAAGCACAAGAGCAAGGAGTTCATCATCAACACACCATTTATTACCTTTTGGAGAGTGGTGTCTCCTAGATTGGTTATGTGTCACTTGGGAGCCTCCGACAAGATTGTGGAGTTGAACCAAGGAGTTTGTACGGGCAAGGAGATCGCCTACTTCGTGGAGATTTACCTGAGTGAGGCAAGTCCTTCGTGGGCGATGGCCATGGTGGGATAGACAAGGTTGCTTCTTCGTGGACCCTTCGTGGGTGGAGCCCTCCGTGGACTCGCGCAACCGTTACCCTTCATGGGTTGAAGTCTCCATCAACGTGGACGTACGATAGCACCACCTATCAGAACCACGACAAAAATCTTCGTGTCTTCATTGTGTTTGCACACTCCAATACCATCCCTTTACTTTCTTGCAAATTGCATGCCTTACTCTTTCCGCTGTTCATACTCTTATCATGCTTGCTTGAAATGTATTGTGAATGCTTAAACTTGTGCTAAAAATCCACCTCAACTTGAAGAACTTAAAAACTGCTACTTTTGCTTTTTGAGTGTCTAATCACCCCCCTCTAGACACCTCTTCTCGATCCTTTCATAATGCTACCTAAGATATTCATCATATATTCTTTTCTTTGTAGCATGGATATTTGGACTTGGATGATTCAAAGCAATAGTCTATAATTTGACATGAAAACATCAATACTCAAGCATATCAACAAGCAACAATGCTTTCAAAATATCAACGCTAAAGAAAGCTATCCCTAGCCCATTATGCTCAATCATTGATCCATTCATGAAACACACTCAAATATTAGTTACATCCAATACAAAAGTATGACAATAGTGTTCTATAGTTGGTGCTTTCTAAGAGAAGATGGAGACTCAAATTCAAAAATAAAAATTGCATAAAAGTAAATAGATAGGCCCTTCGCAGAGGGAAGCAGAGATTTGTAGAGGTGCCAGAGCTCAAAGCTTAAATTGAGAGATAAAATTATTTTGAGAGGCATGCTTTTCTTGTCAATGAAAACGACTGAGAATTCCCAATATCTTCCATGCTAGACAAATCATAGGTGGTTCCCAAACAAAAAATAAAGTTTATTTCCTTTCCACCATTCTTACACTATCCATGGCTAGCCGTATCCACTCGTGCCTTCCATACCAACATTTCCAAGAAATTTAATATTTGCATCATATTAAATTTTTTCATTTCGGGACTGGGCATCCCTATTACCTGCCACACTCTCGTGCAATGAGAAGTGAATAAGCACTCATCATGAGAATAAAATACCCAGCATGGAAAATATTGGCCACCCCCAGCCGCTTCATGAGCGGTACGGGCACACAAAATGGAAATTCATTTTGAAAATTAGAGTTGGCACATACAAATTTATTTGGAACAGCATGGAAATACCGCATATAGGTAGGTATGGTGGACTCATTTGGTACAACTTTGGGTTTAAGAGATTGGATCCACAAGCAACATTCCCGCTTAGTACAAATGAAGGGTAGCAAATAGATTGAGAACCGACCAACTAAAAAACAAAAATGGTCATAAACGAGCATTGAACATAATTAACACCGAATAATGCACCACAAGTAGGATGTAACTTCGTTGCATAACTATTGACTTTCGTGCTTGCATAGGGAATCACAAACCATAACACCATTATTCTTACTAAAGCATAATTACTCACCAACATGAGTCAGATATTACTATCTCCATATAGCCAAACTATTGCAAGGAATCAAGTTTAATCATATCCAATGATCTTTATGAAAGTTTTTATTATAACCCCCTTGGATATCTATCACTTTGGGACCCAATTCATATCTTGTGCAAATTACTTTTGCTATTATCAACTCTCAAAAAGATATAAGTGAAGCATGAGAGTGCAAATATTTCTTCAAAAAAATTATACTCTCAAAAAAATATAAGTGAAGTATGAGAGTGCATTTCTTTAAAATATAATTATATCAACTCTCAAAATAATATAAGTGAAGCATGAAAGTGCATTTTTTAAAATATATTACCACCGTCGTGCTCAAAAAGATTTAAGTGAAGTACTAGAGCAACTGCCTAGCTCAAAAGATTTAAGTGAAGCACATAGAGTATTCTACCAAATCATGATAAGCGTGTGGCTCTCTCAAACAAGTGTGTTCCGCAAGGATGATTGTGACAAACTAAAAAGCAAAACAAACAAAGACTCATATAATACAAGATGCTCCAAGCAAAACTCATGATATGTGACGAATAAAAATATAGTTCCAATTAAATTTACCGATGGTCATTAGAAGAAAGAGGGGATGCCTTCCGGGGAATCCCCAAGCTTAGTTGCTTGGGAGTCCTTGAATATTACCTTGAGGTGCCCCGGGCATCCCCAAGCTTAGGCTCTTGCCACTCCTTATTCCTTCATCCATTGTGCTCTCACCCAAAACATGAAAACTTCAATCACACAAAACTCAACGAAACCTTCGTGAGATCCGTTAGTATAATAATGCAAATCACCACTTTAAGTACTGTTGCAAACCCATTCATATTTGATTATTGCATTATATCTACTATATTCTAACTTCTACATGGCTAATACCCCCGATACAATCCATAGATTCATCAAAATAAGCACACAACACAACAAAAACAGAATCGGTCAAAAACAGAACAATCTATAGTAATTTGAACGTTGACCATACTTATGTGATTCAAAAAATTATGAAAAATTAGGACACCATGGGCAATTTGTACATCAATTATTCTTAAAAACTTCAGAGCAAAACACGGTTCTATGAATTTACAAAATTCTAGAACTGGGCGCAAAAGTTTCTATTTTTAACAGAATCAAATCAACTATCACCAAACCACCCTAAAGGTTTTACTTGGAACAAACACTAATTAAAACATAAAAAGCATAATCTTAATAGTAGCATAATTGTGCACACAAAAAAAAGAGCACACCAACGTCTCCCATTTTGATCATGGACTCGCTGAAGTCTCTAAAGAACGAATTTTTTGTGCTTCCAATACGTCTCTTTATATAGTCATAGCAATTCCCCGGCGTCCACCAGCCCCACGACGGCCGCCGCTCCGGCGCCGCCGCCCACCATGGCCTCCCGTTCCCCTTCCCCCCAGCCCTTGGCCGCTCCCGCGAGCTTCGCTGGATGGAGTCCGGCCTCTCCTCGGCGGATACTGGGGGCCGCTCCTACCGCCACGCCCTCTGCTCCTCCCCGGCAACCGTCTTCCCCACTCCGCCGCCGCCGCCCTCGCCACCCGCCGTGCGCCCTGGGCCCCGCTCTGAGGTGCACCGGGTCGTGAACGAGGCCGGACTGGCCGACGATGGCGGGTGGGAGACTCAGGCAGGAGACGCCCGCGCCCCCGCCGTGCTCCGCGCCGCACGCTCCTCGCCTCCGCCACCCCGGCCTGCCCCTCCCCAGACGCCAGTGAGTGTCTGCGCTTCCTGGGCACTAGCCACCCCCACTTTGAGTGCCAGAAGGACGTGCGGTGCTAGCGCTATCGCTTATTCGGCCACGTCACTCGGTTTTGCACCAACCCCCGGTACTCCCCCCGTCCGGCGCCCCTGCCGCCAAGCGGCTGCGCGTGTCCTCTCCGCGCTCATCAGGCTTGTCCACACCTAGCGTGGACGGACCCTCCGGGCCGGGTCCTCCGGCCTTCCCCCTTCTCGCTCCCCGACGCCATCTGTTCTGAGCTCCACCCCCTCCCCGCCCGCCTCCTCTGGCGCCGCGGGTTCCACCCTTGGGGCCGTCGCCATGTCAGGTCACCCAGCGCTCCGCCCTGCGGGGGCCGTTTACTACATGCCGCGCATTGCTTGCCTTGAGGAGGCCAAGCACGCCCTCGACCTCGCCCTCGTCGCCATGGTTGCTGGGAATCGGCAGGACATCTCCACCTCTGATATTGCCGACGAGCTTTCCGCTCGCTTCCGTCTTGGCCCGGACGTGTTCCCCGTCCACCGCTGCCGTGACGGCGAGTTCCTCTTGCGGTTCGCGGATGCTGCAACTCGTGTGCGCGTGGCCGCATCCCCCTTCCGCGCCCCTCGGTTCCGCCTCATCCTCCATCCCTGGAGCCGCCTCGCTAGTGCTGAGCCCATTATCCTACGCATCTCCGTCGACATTGAGATCACCGGCATCCCAGAGCACGGCTTGGACATCTCCTCTACCGTGCAGCTACTGTCGTCGTTCTGCCTCATCGACCGGCTTGCGTCGGAGACACTCGATGGTAGCGACATGTCCATTTTCCGGCTCTCCACCTGGACAGCTGATCCCGGCACAATCCTGTGGTCTTCGGAGCTCCTGCTCGCTGAGCCGTATGCCCATGCGGATGCCGACCCCAACCACATCGACCACTTCGCCGTCGAGCTTCTGTGCTTCCCTGTATCCATCCATGTTCGGCATTCTGCTGACTTCTGCCTCCCTACCCTCCCGCCACCACCCCCTGCCTGCCGGCGCCGGCGGCGCCGGCGACCGAGGCTCGCCGCCATGCCCTGATACTTGGCCGCGCAGATACGACTTCTCGCCTTCCCACAGGTCTCCCCCGGCTCGGGGGCATGGCCATACTTCCTCCGGTCGCCATCGCAGGCAGCGTGTTGCACCGCCGTTCCGTGGCTGGCACGGCGTTCTTGGGCCGCATCCTCACGTTCGCGGCTTTTCTCGTGGGCCCCTGGTCTATGAGCGGCTTTCCTCTGGCCAGGCTACAACGGCCACTACGATCCAAAACCCGGCTGCTGACCTGGTCGTGCCTGTTCAAACTAGGGCGCTGACCAGCCCAAATGCCCCCCGCCGTGC
Source organism: Thinopyrum elongatum (assembly GCA_011799875.1). Classification (NCBI taxonomy): domain Eukaryota; kingdom Viridiplantae; phylum Streptophyta; class Magnoliopsida; order Poales; family Poaceae; genus Thinopyrum; species Thinopyrum elongatum. Next base: position 386,047,048 of record CM022300.1, read on the forward strand.
CAGCAGCCCATTTGCGTGGGCCGCCTTGGATCCCCTCAGCTGTCGCGTGCCCCCACTGCTGCTGCTGATGCCCCCCTCCGACAGGCGCGCAATTGCTGATTTGGTGCGACCGACTGCCACTCCCAGCCAATCCTCGTCCGGTTGCAGTCCCGATCTTGCAGCAGCAAATAGCGAAGCCTTCCCTCCTTTGAGCGTTCTCGTGCCTTCCGAGCCGGTGGTGGTGGACCCCCCTGCGGATCCCCAGGTGGCCTCCCCTACACAGCATGCTCGACCGGTGGCGCCCACCGTCCTGGGTGCTGTTTCGGATGCCCTGGGGCCCACTTGCCCTCCCATCGTCGCTGCCAACCCGGTGGATCCGGCCGCAGGGCCCACCGCCCCACCTTCCCCGCGCGTGCTTAGTCTGCCCCGGGCCCAACGGTCCCATGAGAAGACCGACCCCAACGACTGCTCGCCGCGTGTCGCCACCAGCCGTGGCAATCCTTCCGAGGCCATGCAGGTTCCCGCGTCTACGTCCAACGGGCTGGCCTCCTGCCCTGTTCCACAACATGTCCTAGCCTACATTGGCACTCTCCGGACCACCGTCGACCTCATCCTGCCCACGCCGCCTGCCCGTCGCAAGCATGGTGAACTGCCACCCAACTTCACGCCAAGACACAGCGGTCGGATCGCCATGCATGACAAGGGTCTAGATTTCGAGACCAAAGCCAAACCGGTCCTCCTATGGTGTTTGGGCCTCCTGAAGGAAGATGAGCCTGTCTCCGCAGATATTCTGGAGAAGTACACACATCTTTTTGAGCGCCCCCTCACTGCCGAAGTTGTCCAGGCTTTCGCCGACTTCTACGGATGGCATGTCCCTCCTGGGTTGTTCGACTGCATTATACCATCCCAGCCAAGGATGGTCGAGATCTGACATCCCTCCCCCCGTCCCATCTTGTATCCAATACTTCCTTATGGATCAAGACCTTAAGATCGTCTTTTGGAATATCCATGGCTTGAATTATAGGGCTAAATGCTCTGCAATCCGGACCATTATTACCTCTGCCTCTCCCTCCATCGTCTGTTTCTCGGAGACCAAGCTCGCCCTAGTCTCACCCATGATCATCCTCGAAACGCTCGACCCCCTATTTGTCGGCTTCTATTAGCTCCCGGCGGCGGGCACGAGGGGCAACATACTCCTCGCGTGGTGCCAAGACCACGTTAACCTCTCCAACCCCGCTATTGGTTCTTACCACGTTTCCGCCGTGGTCTCCACCACATTAGGCGAGCACCCTTTTTGGATCACCGGCGTGTATGGCCCGCAAGACGCCGACAACAAGATCGCGTTCCTCAACGAGCTTCAGGAGCTCCGTGCCACCATGACTGGGCCCTGGTTGCTTGGGGGCGACTTCAACATGGTCACTTCCACCGCGGACAAGAATAACGGTCGGATAAACCAGCGTACTGCCAGCAGATTTCGGTGCTTCATTACTGACCACGCCCTGCGCGACATCTACATGCACGGGCGACGCTACACATGGTCAAGCGAGCAGCAGAACCCAACCCTGGTCCACAACGACCATGTCCTATGCACTACTTCCTGGGCCACGGGCCATCCGCAACATCTTCTGTGCTGCCTCGCCTCTGTAGCCTCCGACCACTGCCCCCTGGTCATGGATTGCTCCCTTTGCTCGTTGGGGAAACGAATATTTCACTTTGAGCGCTTCTGGATCAAACTCGATGGCTTCATGCCAACCGTGGACGCGGCCTGGCACTCCGCCCCCCCCCCCCGACGCGGACCCGTTCCGGCGGGTTTTCGCATGACTCAAGGCTACTGCTCATCACCTCCAAAGCTGGGGCTCCCGCTCCATCAGCCACATCTCGTCCCAACTCATCACGGTGCGTGAGCGCATCTACCGCCTCAATGTCGCGCAGGACCACAGAGTGCTTTCCTTCACTGAGGCTTGGCTCCGGCGCGAGCTCAAATGCACATACCTGGGCCTGGCCTCACTCGAGAGATCCCTTGTGCGTGAGTGCGTCCGTTTTCGCTGGCTGAAAGAGGGCGACACCAATGCGGCCTTCTACAAGATTCATGCCGCGCATAGGAGCCAAAAGAAACGCATCCTCAGCCTTCGTGTGCGCGATGAGATTATCACCGACGCGGCTTCCATGACACAGGCAGCCTATGAGCACTTCTCCTCCATTCTGGGAACATCTGCCACACGAACTCACTCCATCTGTGTCGACACCATCGATCACAGGAGCTTCAAACTGCTCGAGCTTGATGCTCCTTTCTCCGAGTAGGAGATTTGGGATACGATCAAACAAATGCCAACAGGCAAGGCACTCGGCCCCGACAGATTCACTACCGAGTTCCTCCGTGCTTGCTGGCCAATCATCAAGGCAGACATTTGCGAGGCCTTTGACAAGCTCTACTCCATGAATGGTCGCAACTTTCACAAGCTCAACGAGGCCCTCCTCATCTTACTCCCCAAGAAACCTGCCGCCGCCACGATAACTAACTACTGGCCTATACTTTTGATACACATCATCGCTAAACTGTTCGCCAAGGTGCTCTCGTTGCGCCTCGCTCCAAGGATGGGGGAAATTGTCTCTGCCAACCAAAGCGCGTTCATCGCTGGCTGCTGCGTGCATGACAACTTCCTTCTCATCCAGCAAACGGCTCGGCTCCTCCACAACAACAAGTGACTGCGGGTTCTCCTTAAGCTCGACATCGCCAAGGCCTTTGATACGGCTTCCTGGCCCTTCCTCCTCAAAACTCTGACGCACCTTTGCTTCGGTAGGCGTTGGTGTGAATGGATCTCCATCCTCACGTCAACGGCCTCCACCCACGTCCTCATCAACGGCAACCAGGGACCGCTGGTTGATTACACATGTGGGCTGCGCCAGGGCGATCCGGTCTCGCCCATGTTATTCGCCATCGTCATCCACACCCTTAATTCTCTCCTCCAGCACGCCGTGTTTGCCGGCATGTTGCAGCGGCTCACTGCAAGGCATGTGGCCTCCAGCATCTCGCTCTTTGCCGATGACGTTGTCATCTTCTGCCACCCCGACCCGCTTGAGCTAGCCACCATCCACGAGCTCCTACAATTGTTCGGTGATGCATCCGGCCTGCGCACTAATTTTACCAAGTGCTCGGCATCGCCAATCCGGTGCACGGAGAAGGTGGCCACCGCGATCGCCTCGGAGATCTCGTGTGCTATCAGGGACTTCCCCATCCCTTACCTCGGTTTGCCGCTCACCATTCGCAAAGTGCCACGCTTTCGCGCTCCTCCCTCTGGTCGATAAACTCTGCAAGAAGCTCGCCACCTAGAAAGCCTCCTTACTATCACGCGCCGAGCGCCTTGCTCTGGTGCGACACGTGCTCACCGCCATGCTGATCCACATTCTACTCGCCATGGCTCTAAACCCCACGATCCTCAAGAGAATCATGACGGTGGTAAGGGACTTCCTTTGGCACGGTCGTAAGGATGCCAAGCATGGCTGTTGCTTTGTTAGCTGGCCCAAACTCTCCCGCCCGCTCGAGCATCGTGGCCTCGCGGTGCGCGATCTCCACCGCACGGGCATTGTCTTGCACGACCGCTGGCTATGGATACAGGCCACTGATCCGGACCGCCCATGGAGCCATCTTCAGCTACCAAGTGATGAGGAAACGAGTCACTTCTTCCGCGCTTCCACTACTTGGGCCATCGGGGATGGGCAAACTTGCCGCTTCTGGATTTACCAGTGGATCGAGGGCTCTTCGGTTGCCGAAATTGCCCCAGCCCTGATGCCCCTCGTCCCACGCGGACGACACCGCCAACGCCTAGTCTGCGAGGCCCTGTAGAACTCGCTATGGATCAATGACATCCACGGAGCCATGAGTGCTGGCGCCGTCATTGAGTACGTCGAACTCTGGCGACGGATCCAGCGCATTCAACTCTCTACCGAGCCCGAGAAAATCACATGGAAGTGGACCGACAACGGGATGTACACGACCAACTCTACGTACAAGGCTTTGTTCCATAGATCGATCACCAACCCCTTCTCGTGCCTCATCTGGCGCTCGTGGGCACCGACCGGAGCCAAATTCTTCCTCTGGCTTGCTTCTATGGACTGGTGCTGGACGGCCGAGTGTCGCACTCGCCATGGCCTACCGCATGACCCCCTCTGCAAGTTCTATTGCTAGGAGCCGGAGTCCCTAGAACACCTGCTCCCTCGGTGCGTCTTCTCCAGGACAACTTGGCATGAGATCCTCTCATGGTGCCGCCTACCAATCCCCACTCCAAGCTCAACCGACGGCTTCTTCAACTGGTGGTCCATGATCAACATCTCCGTTCCATCTCTCCTCTGCATGGGGACGAACTCACTCATCGTCCTCACTGCCTGGTCCATCTAGAAGCACTAGAACGCAGGCGTGTTCGATAATACCCGGCCTTCGAACGACGATCTGGCTCGCACAATCAAAGACGAGGCCCGCTTGTGGGCACGTGCTGGAGCAACTAGGCTAGCATCCATCATTCCTGTAACCTTAACGCACTTGTACTGAGGCTGAGCACCCTCTTCTCTGCTCACCTTGCACTCTTTGGGACACCTTCGGTGTACGCCCGCTAGAGTTGCACCCTGCGTTTCAACCCTCCCATCAATGAAATGATACGCAACCAAGCATATTCACCAAAAAAAAGAACAAGATAAGTATTGTCTCCCAACAAGCCTTTTCTTTATAGCCATTAAGATAGGCTTGAGATTTTAATGATGCTCACATGAAAGATAAAATTCGAAGCCCAAAGAGAGCATCATAAAACATGTGACCAACATATTTAAGTCTAGCATACTTCCAATGCATAGGCATTTTATAGGAAAATAAATTATCAAGACAAGCAATCACTTGTACCGTAATGTGCTATACAAACGGTTTTTAACCCCTTTCCACGACGACATTCTAAACCGTCGCCGAGTGACTGTGTGCGATAGGGGGGTCCTTCCCACACGACCCAAAAACTGTCGGGGATAGGCGAGCGGCTACTGACGATCGCCTTAGAATAAACATATGAGAAGTCGCCCCAGTCCCACATGTTACGTCTCGACGTTATGTTTCTGATCCGAGAGACATCCCAAACGATTACGCTGCTATAGTCGTGTGAAAAAGGTGGACATCAACATTTAATCTACAGATATGTTTGCGATAGGTACGTTATCTGTGCGGTGCCTCTAATAACGCCAACGTGTCCATTTTCATAACTGTGTGCGATAGGTATTCCTATCACACACGCACACAGGTTTGAAACGCTTGCCGTATTACCATGAATCGCACACGCATATGAGATGAAACAGTGTGTGTGTCAGTCGGGCATTGCAAACGTTTCACGTCAAAGAACCGTCTGTTCTCTATTTTTCATCGCACACGTTGTTTTTTTCTAACTGTGTGCACATTATTTTATTTGCTCCTGTTTAATTTTATTTTTCCCTGTAATTTATTATTTGAATTGGAAATTTTGAAATATGAAACGTGGAATACAAATTCTCGGCACAATGGTTCAACAACCAATCCATAAATAAAATTCTCGGTACAATATGTTCAGTAATTGCAGGATTAGGCAGCAATTAACTATGATGAACCACAATATTTAGAGGTGGTAAAGGTGAAGAGTCAAGTGTAAATCATTTTGGCTGCCGATGGTGTTGAAGAAGCGGGATGCCCATAATGTGCCTTCATGCACGCCATAGGCATGAACAACTTCTGTCCAACCCCTTGTGACGATCGCTCGCCCATCCTTCACCGCCTTCAGGAAGACTTCTAGAGCATTATCATGGTAGCATGAATTATATACTTTAACCTTAGTTGCCTCCACTCCGGTCATGTAGTTTTCAAGGTAATCATCAGTAAATTACTTTCGAAACTACTGAAAAGAGAAAAATTTCAGATACTCAGGTCTAATAGAGTAACTTGTTGTGGGCAGGGGGAAAAGGCAACACATTACTTACCATCCTAAAGTTCACTCTTGTCTTGGACAAAGTGTAAATAAAGAGCTTAATTCCCATCACCCATTTCTTTCGCCTAACAATCTTTCTTAGTTTCCTCATTTGACAGTTGTTCATGAATATCTCATTGCCCCATACGCAAAAGGGATCGAAGCGTGGATCAGTACCGCTCATATATGTACCTACAAGCAACCAGTAAATGTTAGAAGCTAAACTGAGATTGCAATGATGTAAAATACAACTACCTATGTTCCTAACTACATGTATTTTTAGAGATTTCAATATGAACTACATACAGATGTATTTAGAATTATAGACATAGTTTAGATTAGAATCTAGATTCACTCATTTTGCTTCGTATGTAGTCTATATTGGAATCTCTAAAAATGCTTATATTTAGGAACAGATGGTGCATAAGACATGGGATGCAGCTAACCTCGATGGCAAACAACAGCATCACCCATTGTAGCCCTGTGTAAATACATGGAAATGCAATGTTAACTACAATAGGGTTAACATCCACCAAAAATAGCAAATGGTAATAAAACGGCAACATCTGTAGTGATATCTTCATTGCGAAAGAGTAGCACGGTAGCAAAGGGACGGATTAAAAAATGTATAGAATTGTTTACTACAACAGACAACCTAGTATAGCCATTGAAACTGGTACTGATAGAAATGAAATTGAGTGAGTTAAACATCACAAGGCAGGTGCTGCTAGAGCAGAGAATGGCCCTGTTGTCTATAAAAAGGTAGGGAAAATAGATAAGATGGGCTAGGCGTGTTTACTACAACATGCTTAACACATGAACCGTACAAAACATGGCCATTGCAAATGGTATTGGTAAGATTCAGCTGGTTAGTTCATACTTGGTAAGTCCTGAGGGGTAGTTGCTGGGGCACTTCATATGGACAAGAGCCCGCCCCAAGTCGGCCGCAGCGGAGGCGAGGTGTTCCTCCATGTCGAAGAGTGGATCAGTGCCGCTGACATGTGTACCTACAAGAAGCAAGTAAATGTTAGAAGCCAAACTGCAATTGCACAAATCATGTAAAATACTATAAGACATGGGATGCAGCTAACCTCGACGGCAAACAACATCATCGCTCGTTATGGCCCTACGTAAGTACATGGAAAGGCATGTTAAGTACAACAGGGTTAGCATCCACTAAAAATAGCAAATGGGTAGCATCTCTAGTATATCTTCATTGTGGAGAGTAGCACGGTAGCGATGGGACAGATAAAAAAATGGATACAATTCTTAATTGCAATAGGGTTAACAACATCCTAAGTCATGTTTTGTAAGTTTGTAGCCATTGAAATACAACTTTTAAAAAATGGATACAACTTATAATTGCAACAGGCTTAATAGCCATTGAAACTGGTACTGATAAAAATGCAATTGGCTGAGTTAAACATCGCAAGGCAGGTGTTGCCAGAGCAGATAATGGCCCAGTTGTCTATAAAAAGGTAGGGAAAATAGCTAAAACATTTTAGGCATGTTTACTACAACATGCTTAATACATCAACCGTACAAAACATAGCCATTGCAACTGGTATTGGTAAGATTGAACTGGTGAGTTCATACTTGGTAAGTCCTGAGAGGTAGTTGCTGGGGCACTTCATCTTGGCCAGAGCCCGCCTTAAGTTAGCGGCGGCGGAGGCGACCTGTTCCTCCGGGTCAAAGCATGGATCAGTGCCGCTGACATGTGTACCTACAGGCAACCAGTAAATGTTAGAAGATAAACTGCAATTGCACAAATGATGTAAAATACTGTAAGACATGGGATGCAGCAAACCTCGACGGCAAACAACAACATCGCCTGTTATGACACTGCGTAAGTACATGGACATTCATGTTAAGTACAACAGGGTTAGCATCCACCAAAAATATCAAATGGGCAGCATTTCTAGTGATATCCTGAGTCATGTATTGTAAGTTTTTTGCTGGTATTGGTGAAATTGAGCTGGACAGTTAATATTTGAACATCACACAGTGTGCAGTACTGAAATAAACAAGGCACGAACATGCTTAATACATCAACCATACAAAACATAGCCATTGCAAGTGGTATTGGAAAGATTGAGCTGGTCATATCATACCTGGTAAGTCTCGGGGGTAGTCGCTGGGGCACTTCATCTGGGCAAGAGCCTGCACCAAGTCGACGGCGGCGGAGGCGAGGTGTTTCTCCAGGTCAACACGCACAGCGGCCATCGCCCCGTCGACCACAATCAGCTCCTTGACCTCCACGTGATATGTGGTTGGGCTTGCGCGACGATGCTCTGGAGGTAGGTGAGGTGGGGATTTGGAGGCATGAGGATGTTTCACAGGCGCCATTTAAGCAATCAGGCCGGGGCCGTGATAGAGATCGGTGGGTTACCTGACTGGATCGGCGATGCTCGGTGATACGTCCATTTTGCATCATGTTTTCTTACTGTTATTTATAATGTTTTTTATGCATAACAATGCTTTTTGGAGTATTTCTAATGCCTTTTCTCTCATATTATGCAAGGTTTACACAAAGAGGGAGAATGCTAGCAGCTGGAATTCTGGACCTGGAAAAGCTACGTCAGAGTTACCTATTCTGCACATCTCCAAATGAGCTAAAAATTTATGGATAATTGTTTCGGAATATATGAAGAATATTGGAGCAAATAACTACCGAAGGGGGCCCACCAGGTGGGCACAACCCACCTGGGCGCGCCAGGGAGCCCAGGCGTGCCCTGGTGGGTTGTGCCCTCCTCGGCCCACCACCGGTGCCCCTCTTCTGGTATATAAGTCATTTTTACCTAGAAAAAATAAGGAGATGACTTTCGGGATGAAGCGCGGTCGTCTCGAGGCGGAACTTGGGCAGGAGCACTTTTGCCCTCCGGCAGAGCGATTCCACCGGGGAACTTCCCTCCCGGAGGGGGAAATCATCGTCATCGTCATCACCAACAACTCTCCCATCTTTGGGAGGGCCATCTCCATCAACATCTTCAACAGCATCATCTCTTCTCAAACCCTAGTTCATCTCTCGTGTTCAATCTTTGTACTGGAACCTTAGATTGGTACTTGTGGGTGACTAGTAGTGTTGATTACATCTTGTAGTTGATTACTATATGGTTTATTTTGTGGAAGATTATATGTTCAGATCCATTATGCTATTTAATACCTCTCTGATCTTGACCATGATTATCATTTGTGAGTAGTTACTTTTGTTCTTGAGGTCACGTGAGAAGTCATGTTGCAAGTAATTATGTGAACTTGATATGTGTTCGATATTTTGATGATATGTATGTTGTGATTCCCTTAGTGGTGTCATGTGAACGTCGACTACATGGCACTTCACCATATTTGGGACTAAGGGAATGCATTGTGGAGTAGTTATTAGATGATGGGTTGCTAGAGTGACACACCATATAGCAGAAGATGGGCGTCAGGGGCCTGCCAGGTGGCCCACAAGGACGGGGGGCGCGCCCTCCACCATTGTGGATGGCAGGTGGCCCCCCTCTGGTACTTTCTTTGCCCAATATTTTTTATTAAATCCAAAATGACTCTCCGTGAAGTTTCAGGACTTTTGGAGTTGTGCAGAATAGGTCTCTAATATTTGATCCGTTTCCAGCCCGGAATTCCAGCTGCCGGCATTCTCCCTCTTCTTGTAAACCTTGTAAAATAAGAGAGAAAAGGCATAAGTATTGTGCCATAATGTGTAATAACAACCCATAATGCAATAAATATTGATATAAAAGCATGATGCAAAATGGACGTATCACAACCCGATAAAGAGAAAACCGCTTTTACTTGCCTATTTGGAACTTATCCTTATAGACGTATGCCTTTTGGTTTATGTAATGCACCTGCTACCTTTCAAAGATGTATGACTGCTATATTCTCTGATTTTTGTGACAAGATTGTTGAGGTTTTCATGGATGATTTTTCTGTTTATGGAACTTCTTTTGATGATTGCTTGAGCAACCTTGGTCGAGATTTGCAGAGATGTGAGCAAACTAATCTTGTCTTGAATTGGGAGAAGTGCCACTTTATGGTTAATGAAGGTATTGTCTTGGGACATAAAATTTCTGAACGAGGTATTGAGGTGGATAAAGCTAAATTTGATGCAATTGAGAAAATGCCATGTCCTAAAGATATTAAAGGTATTCGTAGTTTTCTCGGTCATGCTGGTTTCTATAGGAGGTTTATTAAAGACTTCTCTAAAATTTCTGGGAATCTTACAAATCTTTTACAAAAGGATGTTCCATTTGGTTTTGATGATGATTGTGTAGAACCTTTGAAACACTTAAGAAAGCCTTAACTTCTGCACCTATTGTTCAACCACCTCATTGGAACTTGCCTTTTGAAATTATGTGTGATGCTAGTGATTATGCTGTTGGTGTTGTTCTAGGATAAAGAGTTGATAAGAAATTAAATGGTATTCATAATGCTAGAAAGACTCTAGACAGTGCCCAAAGAAATTATGCTACTACTGAAAAAGAATTTTTAGCAGTTGTGTTCGCTTGTAATAAATTCAGATCTGACATTGTTGATTCTAAAGTTGTTGTTCACACCGATCATGATGCTATTAAATATCTCATGGAAAAGAAAGATGCTAAACCTAGACTCATTAGGTGGGTTCTCTTGCTACAAGAATTTGATTTACATATAACTGATAGAAAAGGAGCTGAGAACCCCGTAGCTGATAACTTATCTAGGTTAGAAAGTATCCTTGATGACCCACTACCTAATTATGATACTTTCCTGATGAACAACTAGCTGCAATAAATGTTTCTCATAACACTCCTTGGTATGCTGACTATGCAAATTATATTGTTGCTAAATACATACCACCTACTTTCACATACCAACAAAAGAAAAAGTTCTTATATGATTTAAGACATTACTTTTGGGATGACCCACATCTTTATAAGGAAGGAGTAGATTGTATTATTAGATGTTGTGTACCTGAGCATGAACAGGAACAAATCCTACGGAAATGTCACTCTGAAGCTTATGGAGGGCATCATGCGGGAGATAGAACTACTCACAAGGTATTGGAATCTGGTTTTTATTGGTCTACTCTCTTCAAGGATGCTCGTAAGTTTGTTTTATCTTGTGATGAATGTCAACGAATTGGTAATATTGGTAAGCGTTAAGAAATGCCTATGAATTATTCACTTGCTGTTGAACCGTTTGATGTTTGGGGTTTTGATTATATGGGACCTTTTGCTTCCTCTAATGGGTATACACATATTTTGGTTGCTGTTGATTATGTTACTAAGTGGGACATGACACCCGAGGAACACATAAAAGAGACCTTCCGGAACACTCCAAAATAATTAAAAAGGAGGAGGTACGTGATACGGTAAGTAAACGGACTCCAAAAAATCCGCAAAAATATTTTCTGTTAGTTTTGGAATATTTTAAAAATTAGGAAAATTAGAAACAACCAGGAAGGCATCCGAGGGGGGCACAAGACACCAGGGAACCTTCTCGACTCCGTTTTCCTCCCGTTTGCTTGTTTCCCAAGATAAAAAAATCTTTATATACCCCCCCGAATGTATTGACCACTGTATCACGGAGTAATCTTATATTGTTCTTTCTTGCTGTTTTCGGGTAGATTTGAAAATATGTCATCTCAAGATTCAGGAGAGGATTGCCCAGTTTCTTATCAGCCTTTGGATAAAAATATCTTCAAGGACACCTATCCCTATATATGGTTCATCGATGAGGAAGATGAAGATGAACCAGTCCCCCTCGTTTCGAGCAAGAAAGCAAGGAGGCATTATGCAAGAGGATAATAAAGCTTGAGATGGAGAACGAGGAGTTGAGGATAGATAATTTTACCCTTCGACGCAAGCTAGAGAAGAAGGATACTACCTCATCACCACCACCACCTTCTTCATCACCAAAAGAGACTTGAGTTCATGGTATGGACACTCCCCTTGGCTTGTGCCAAGCTTGGGGGAGGTGTCCCGATATCGTATCACCACCACTGTCTTTGCCTTTATCTATTTTAGTTCGATCTTTTGTTTTCCCCATGATTTAGTTGAATAAAAGTTTAGTTCGATCCTTTCTTTTTGAGTGTCTGCTTAGTGATCTATCAATCGATGTAATCGTGTGCGAGATATATAATAAATATTAGTTTGAGTTTTGTTTCTTTACTTTTATGTTTCAATAAAGGAAAGGAAAATAATTGAAAAAGATCATATGCTAATCTTATGGTAAGTAATGACATCACATAAGGAAACGTATAAACGGTAAAATTTGTTGGAGATTGACAAACATAGCATTGGTCAATGATGCAACTCATGAAAGAATTAATAAGGGAAGTGAAGATTCACATGCAAATACACTATCTTGGACATCTTTTATGATTGTGAGCCCCCATTAAATATTTTGTGTCAAAATAGTTGACGTTGGACAAGGAAGACAACGTAATGATTTATATTTGTCCATATTCACATAGAAGTTAGATTGTCATAGATCCTTTAACATGTGGTGCTTGCTCAATATCTTTTCTAGCAAAAAATTCCACACTAAGTAGAGATACTACTTGTGCATCCAAAAACCCTTAACCCAAAATCTTATTTTGAGTGTCCACCATACCTACCTATGGATTGAGTAAGATCCTTCAAGTAAGTTGTCATCGGTGCAATAAGGCAATAAAAATTGCTTCTAAATGTGTTGGATCATTTAGTGTAAGAGAAAATTGAGCGTTGTACGAACTTGTGATGGCAAAGTAATAAAAGCAATGGACTGCATAATAAAGGTTGCTATCATAAGGGGCAATATAATGTGACATTCTTTTGCATTAAGGGATTTGGCATACAAACAAATAAGCGCATGATAACCTCTGCTTCCCTCTGCGAAGGGCCTATCTTTTACTTTTATGCATTTACTTTTACGAAGAGTCAAAGTTTTCTTCCCTATTCCTTTTTATTTTCTATTTTTGCAAGCATCATGTGATGAGGAAAGATCTAGGCACATATATCCGGTTGGATATGAGTGGGCATGAGTTATTATTGTTGACATCACCCTTGAGGTGAATACGTTGGGAGGTGAAACTATAAGCCCCTATCTTTCTATGTGTCCGGTTGAAACTTTTTGCTCATGCGTACGCTGTGAGTGTTAGCAATCATAGAAGATTAAATGATGGTTGACTATGAGGACTTGCCTAAAGGCTCCGATACGTGACCCTTCCTGAAACTATGATGTATTGTGGTTGCAAAGTTGACTGAGAACATAATTTGTTGGTTTTCAATAAGGTTTATGCTTTATACTTCAATGTTTTGATGAATTGTTACTTGTTCATGAGAAGTTATATGATAAAAGTTATTTGATGAAGTTTTATGTTAAAGTTCTTTGCTGCTATAATAATATGCATGATGCTTCTATGTCCGTATTTTGTTTTTATCGACACCTCTCTCTAAGCATATGGGCATGTTTTTCGATTTTGGTTTTCGCTTGAGGACAAGCGAGGTCTAAGCTTGGGGGAGGTGATACGTACATTTTGCATCATGTTTTCCTACTGTTATTTATAATGTTTTTATGCATAATAATGCTTTTTAGAGTATTTCTAATGCCTTTTCTCTCATATTATGCAAGGTTTACACAAAGAGGGAGAATGCCGGCAGCTGGAATTCTGGACCTGGAAAAGCTACGTCAGAGTTACCTATTCTGCACATCTCCAAATGAGCTGAAAATTTACAGATAATTGTTTTGGAATATATGAAGAATATTGGAGCAAATAACTACCGAAGGGGGCCACCAGGTGGGCACAACCCACCTGGGCGCGCCAGGGAGCCCAGGCGCGCCCTGGTGGGTTGTGCCCTCCTCGGCCCACCTCCGGTGCCCCTCTTCTGATACGTTATTTTTACCTAGAAAAAAATAAGGAGAGGACTTTCGGGATGAAGCACCGCCATCTCGAGGCGGAACTTGGGCAGGAGCACTTTTGCCCTCCGGCAGAGCGATTCCGCCGGGGGAACTTCCCTGCCGGAGGGGAAAATCATCGTCATCGTCATCACCAACAACTCTCCCATCTTTTGGAGGGCCATCTCCATCAACATCTTCAACAGCACCATCTCTTCTCAAACCCTAGTTCATCTCTCGTGTTCAATCTTTGTACTGGAACCTTAGATTGGTACTTGTGGGTGACTAGTAGTGTTGATTACATCTTTTGATTACTATATGGTTTATTTGGTGGAAGATTATATGTTCAGATCCATTATGCTATTTAATATCTCTCTCATCTTGAGCATGATTATCATTTGTGAGTAGTTACTTTTGTTCTTGAGGTCACATGAGAAGTCATGTTGCAAGTAATTATGTGAACTTGATATGTGTTTGATATTTTGATGATATGTATGTTGTGATTCCCTTAGTGGTGTCATGTGAACATCGACTACATGGCACTTCACCATATTTGGGACTAAGGGAATGCATTGTGGAGTAGTTATTAGATGATGGGTTGCTAGAGTGACAGAAGCTTAAACCCTAGTTTATGCGCTATTTCATAAGGGACTGATTTGGATCCAAAAGTTTAATGCTATGGTTAGATTTTATCTTACTACTTTTCTCATAGTTGCGGATGCTTGCGAGGGGGTTAATCATAAGTAGGAGGTTTGTTCAAGTAAGAACAACACCTAAGCACCGGTCCACCCACATATCAAAATATCAAAGTAGCGAACACGAATCAAAGCAACATGATGAAAGTGATATGATGAAATTCCCGTGTATCCTCAAGAACGCTTTGCTTATCATAAGAGACCGTTTTGGCCTGTCCTTTGCCACAAAAGGATTGGGCTACCTTGCTGCATATTATTTACCGTTACCGTTACTTGCTCGTTACAAATTATCTTGCTATCAAACTACTTGTTACCGACTATTTTAGCGCTTGCAGAAAATACCTTGCTGAAAACCACTTGTCATTTCCTTCTGCTCCTCGTTGGGTTCGGCACTCTTACTTATCGAAAGGACTACAATTGATCCCCTATACTTGTGGGTCATCACTCAGGCAGAACGTAGATGTGGTTGAAGCTGTGGTTCCGGCGGCGGCGACTTGAGCTGCCGGGAGGGGGAGGGGGGACATACTGCGGAAATTTGATGGGTGGTGATGTGGTCGGAGGAATAAATTCTGAAATCGCACTCCTAATGAAAATTTCGCTGCGAAACTTGAAACTTGGGCGGGGGAAACACACAACACAAACGAAGCTCGTAAAATACTCATGTGCGAGAAAAGAGAAAATTGGCAGATCCCGTCTCCAAAAAAATGGACACGTGTAGTTGATTTTTTTGGTCAATGGTTCCCTTGCTTTATTAGGATACATCCCACAGGTAACTGACTTATGGATCATTAACACAAAACACGGGTACGCCATAGAAACCATGTGTTTTGTGATCTTCTAATAATTCTTATATCTATCAGCATCTCCAGCCGCAGCTAATTTAAAAATCTCTTTCATTGTATCAGAATTATTCAATGTATATGAATGAGGCAAGGTGACACACGATGTACAATCATCGTTTTATGAAATGCAATCAATTGTCAACCTGCCATGCTCGCATAGCCAGATTTGATCCGATGCAACAAGAGAGAAGATTGCTGCCATCCGTCGGCGTGGCAATTTAAGCCGATGTGTGGCCAACTCGCGTGGCGAGGTGGGACTAAAAACTAGCTGCGGCCAGCTCTAGTCTCCGGTGGCTGCGGGCGGACATTTCGGGAGTATTTAGGGCTGGGGTGTGGCTACAAAACTTCAGTGAACACATGCTAATCAACGCTCAAAGCCCTCAAAGGATGCGCTTACCGACATTGTGCGTTAATAATAGATAGTACCAACTTAAAGTACTACTGGTAATTTGCTCTAAAACTAGTATGTATGTAGTACTGGTAGATGTTTGTAATTAATTATACAAACTTACGGGTGACACACGCACTAACTACTTCTCACATGCTGGCCAGACACCGTCGCTCTCCTTCCCAGCCTTGTCGGCAGCAGCCCACCGTGCTTCGATCTCCGCCGAGCTCTCCTCAACACGGCGTGCGGCCTCTTCTTTCTTGCAGTGGCAGGACTCTCTTTTCTTGACTACTTTCGGCCTTTTTCGCTCCTTTTATGCGGCTTTGGCCGCCTCTAGATCCACCGCCCATTCGTCCATGGCAGCATCAAAGTCCGCCCACATACTTGTGCGGGCGCGGGCGGAGATGTACTCGGCACGGCAGGATGCCATCGCTTCCTTACCATGTGTGCGGCCGTGGCCGGCAAGGAACTCAGCACAGCGGTATGCCATCGCTTCCTTACCAGTTACTGTGTACCGCGGTGCCATGAACGACTCCTGCAGAGAGCTCTGGGACGGAGTGGCCGAATAGCCGTACAGTGTGGTGGTTTCATTTTTAAGAGCTCAACGACAAACGACGAAGAAAATTTGGGTTCCCTTACAATCTTGCTCATCCATTATTGCACACGGTTAATCTCCATCGCCTTCGAAAACAATGTGCGCTGAGCCTATTGTATGTTGCGTTATGATTGGCCGAAACCCCAGCCACGCGGATCACGCGTGTGCACCGTAGGATGCGCCGTGATCGAACGGCAATCCACGTCCCTCACATCACACCCGTGCAGCTGTAGCTGGATTGGATTTATATGCGCTAAATTCCTAGAAAATGCACATAATCCCCTAAATATGGTAAATGAGCCCGAAAAAGTGCCAATTTTGAACACGGTGATTTGTAGGGTGTATGTTCATCGTAGAAAAAAAACTCAAGGGCAAAGAACGAAGAAAATTTGGATTCCCCTATAATCTTGGTGATTTACCTCTCGAAAGCATGGAACTTCCTCGATGATGGTTTGATTTATGAAGGGCATGCATGACGACATAAGACATACCTTCTCAAATTTTTACCAGGGCATGGTGAGGCCATACCATGGCACCAAGCCAGGCGTCATGTATTTCAAGCATTTATTTCATTTTTCTATAGTTGAAAACCCAATAAACAAACGTTTGTGGTTGACTATTGCCACACATTTCATCGAAATATCCGCCCATTCCTTGTAAAAGGCATGAAAATTTACTAAATAGCACGAGCATGGTTTTCCAGACCGTTCTTGTGCACCCTTTCATGCACCGATTGTTTGAATTTGAATTATGTGCATTAATGCCTCGAAAATGCACATAATCCCCTAAATATGGTAAATGAACCCGAAAAAGTGCCAAATTTGAACACGGTGATTTGTAGGGTGTATGTTCATCGTAGAAAAAAAACTTATGGACAAAGGACGAAGGAAATTTGGATTCCCCTTCAATCTTGGTGATTTCCCCCTCGAAACCATGAAACTTCCTCAGTGATGGTTTGATTTATGAAAGGCGTGCTTGACGACATAAGCCAAACATTCTCAAATTTTTACGAGGGCACGATGAGGCCATACCATGGCACCACGCTAGGCATCATGTTTTCCAAGCCTGTATTTCATTTTTTCTTTAGTTAAAAAACCAATTAATGACGCATTTGTGGTTGACTATTGCCACACATTTCCTTGAAATCTCTGCCCATTCCTTGTAAAAGGCATGAGAATTTACTAAATAGCACGAGCATGCATTTCCAGACCGTTCTTGTGCACATTTTCATGGACCGATTGTTCGAATTTGAATTATGTGCATTAATGACTACAAAATGCACATAATCCCCTAAATATGGTAAATGAGCCCGAAAAAATGCCAAATTTGAACACGTTGCATTGGAGGGGGTATGTTGATCATTGGAACAAAAACTGAATGACAAACTAGGACGGAAATTTGGATTCCCCTTCAATCTTGGTGATTTCCCCCTCGAAACCATGAAACTTCCTTGATGATGGTTTGATTTATGAAGGGCGTGCATGACGACATAAACTAAACCTTCTTAGCTTTTTACCAGGGCACGGTGAGGCCATACCATGGCACCATGCCAGGCGTCATGTTTTTCAAGCATATATTTCATTTTTCTATGTTGAAAAACCAATAAACGACGTGTTTGTGGTTGACTATTGCCACACATTCCCTTGAAATCTCTGCCCGTTCCTTGTAAAAGGCATGAGAATTACTAAATACCATGAGCATGGTTTTCCAGACCGTTCTTGTGCACATTTTCATGCACCGATTGTTCGAATTTGAATTATGTGGATTAATGCCTAGAAAATGCACATAATCCCCTAAATATGGTAAATGAGCCCGAAAAAATGCCAAATTTGAACACGTTGCATTGGAGGGGGTATGTTGATAATAGAAAAAAAGTGAATGACAAACTAGGAAGGAAATTTGGATTCCCAGCCCCTTCAATCTTGGTGATTTCCCCCTCGAAACCATGAAACTTCCTTGGTGATGGTTCGATTTATGAAGGGCATGCATGACGACATAAGCCAAACCTTCTCAATTTTTTACCTAGGCACGGTGAAGCCATACCATGACACCATGCCAGCCGTCATGTTTTTCAAACATGTATTTCATTTTTCTATAGTTGAAAAACCAATAAACGACGCGTTTGTGGTCGACTATTACCACACATTTCCTTGAAATATCTGCCCATTCCTTGTAAAAGGCATGAGAATTTACTAAATAGCACGAGCATGGTTTTCCATACCGTTCTCGTACACCTTTTCATGCATCGATTGTTTGAATTTGAATTATGTGCATTAATGCCTAGAAAATGCACATAATCCCCTAAATACGGTAAAAGACCCCGGATAAGTGCCAAATTTGAACACGGTGATTTGCAGGGTGTATGTTCATCGTAGAAAAAAACTCATGGACAAAGGACGAAGGAAATTTGGAATCCCCTTCAATCTCGGTGATTTACTATCGCACACGATTCATCTCCGTCGCCTCTGTGAACCATGTGTGTTCACCCACACATGCAAAAGGAAAAAAGAAAACCCTCGCCCCCCTGCCCACTTCATCCCCACCCACGCGCCACAGACTCCTCCACAACTCTGCACCTCATCAACTTCTATCTCGGCGTCCACCCTAAGCTCGACGGCCGTCGTCGGCGGGCGGAGGTTGTGCTCCAAACGGCACGGGATTTTGCCCCTACTGCTTGCCGCCGCCTATCTGCACCAACTTGCACCGACATTCTAGACTCTGGTCGATTGGGTTTCCTGCGGGATTGGGCCGGGGATTTTTCTCATGGAGAAGGTAATCAATTTAGCGAAATATTCACTCGTCTCTTATCGCAGTCCGTCCGTCGCTCATAATCAACCGGCGGAAATCGCCGTGGATTCATTTTTCTTCTAGCTGATTCGAGGGTTTTCATTCATGTGTCCACAGTGCAAGCACAAATTGGGCAAGTGTGGCCGCGGCCAGTCGAAAACGAAGTTCTATCTCACCATTCCGGATGACTTCAGGGAGCGCTCGGTATGATCAATCTCACCCTACCACGGTCGGCATGGCCTAAATTTGTGAACATATACCGTCTATTGCTACATTTGGATAAAAGGTACGGTGCCACATGCAGCCTAGATGTCGAAGCTGAGTTTTTCCCTATATTAGGCAAATTAATGATGTATTATTTATTCAGTTACTCTCATATTTGCATCAAATCTTTGTTACATTATCCATTTTTAATTATGTATTTTTATACTTTGCTTTCAGCTATATATTGTTCTGATCTATCAGTTACTGCCATATTTGCATCTTGCTCTATTATTTCAATATATCTAATTTATGATCTTAATTTTCATTTCAAGCAGTACATCCCTGCTTTGCAAGAACATGAGTAGAAGAAAATCTTGGGCTTTACTTTGTTGATGACTCCATGGATGTCATATTGACAACGCAGCATGGATTTACAATGACAGTTAGTGTAAAACTTGATAAAGATGGTCACTCCTATTTTGATGCGGACCTTTGGAGAAAAATTTGTAAGTTTTATGAACTGAAAGCTGGCAATAAAATTCTAGTGTGTGCACCACAGCCTGGTCTAATTAACATGGATGTTTACTTCCCCAACGTCATCAGCCGATCAAAGTCTGATCGATGTTAGTGTTCTTTCAACTTTCTCCATGCTGGCATATTACTTAGAAAAATCGGGGTATTTGTTCTGACTAATTAATCACTATTTAAGCAACCAATTGTGTTTTCATTTTCTGACTCCGTTCCTAGGCAGTAACAAATTCTATTTACCAATTTATGCGCACTATATATTCTTCTTCCATGTTCTGAATAAATAATACCTTTCCACCTTTTAAGCAGGATATGTTGGATGCATAGTTAACGATCTGTATGTTACTCAGCGTACCAAATTTCACTGGAAAGACTTGAAGCATGTCATAAAATTTGTTGATAATCTGACAGAGATAGCACAACGTATGGACGCAGGATTTTGGATGGGATTAATTATACCTATGGTGCACACATTGAACAAGACCAATTGTGTGCACAAAACGCTGGTACAAAGTCTTATTTTTATGTTGATGCTCATAAACTATATATATCTTCAACGATATGTTACAATTGGTTTTTATTCTATATTTCAATAGAAATTGCCCGCTGCAGCTGTTCCTGAATCGATTTCCCTGCGTGGTCGAATTACACTTGTGCCTGCTAATAACACCAAAGTGATTGCAAGGTACTGCATTTCCCGCAGAAATGCAACCATTCAAATTAACAAGTTCTCGCTTGTCGTGCCAATGCATCCATATTGGAAAATTGGAGACACTGTTCTACTCATGCTCTACCAAGGCATAGGAGGGTTCTTCCTTTTCATTGACAAGATGCCGAGTCACCGTGATCAAGCTGCTTCCAGTTGATAGTTGTGGTTGTTGGCCCTCATCCTCTTAAAATGTGCTAGCTGTTACTATGTTAAGTATGTAGATATGGACCATATGGTTGTTGGCCCTCAGCATCTTAAAATGTGATAGTTGTTACTATGTTAAGTATGTAGATATGGATCATACGGTTGTCAAAACCATGTTATGAAGATCCTTCTTTTGTCAAATGGTGTAACCACTATATATATGTTACTCAAATGTTGTTAGCCAAGTTCTTAATTTTTCATGGAAAGTATTAGTATCATACACAGTTCATTGAGTTTAAGTGTGTGCCCAGTAGAGCGGTAGAGTAGAGGACGTCCATGTTTTCGACGTGGTGATCAGCACCGATGTCCAGAAGGCATTTGCATATTAATTGTACATATTGCAAATTCAGACAATATATAGACAGGCCAGCCCATACAATTGACAAACAGGGGATTGGGGATTTTACAATTCACCCATGTGGAGCGCGGGAAGCATTCGCTGGGGCACGGGAAGACTAAGTGGAGCACACAACCCGAATACCGTATGCGGTGTCACGTGTTATCTATCACACACGTGTTAACATAAAGAAACGTATGTGTAACTTACTAATCATCGCACACGAGTACTTGTAGACGCATCGTGTGCGATACTCCTAGCCACCGCAAGCAACTAGTTTGTATTTTTCAAAGTTTTTTGTACACACAAAATCGCACATGAATTAACTGTAGTAACCGTCTGTGTTATAATTTCTCATCGCAAACAGTTCATCTGAGTGGGCTGTTTGCCGCGTATCACACACATCTTGTTTACACGAATCATTTGTGTTCTTTTGGCTCATCGCAAATAGTTCATCTATCTGAACTGTATGCCGCATATCACACAAATCTAGTTAAGTTGAACCATTTCTGTTGTGTTCCCTAATCAAAAATAGTTTGTCAGAGTGAACCGTATGCTGTATATCACACACACATTGATCTGGCTAACCGTTTCTGTTGCATTCCCTAATAGCAAACAGTTCATCGGAGCAAACTATATGCCGTATATCGCACACACCTTGTTATAGTGCCCGTTTCTGTTGTTCTGTCTCATCGCAAACAGTTCGTATGGATCAACCATATGCCCCGCATCGCACACGCAACTAAAATCTGAACCGTGTTTGATGTATCCTTCATTGCAAACGTTTTGCATCTTTTTTGACGGGTTTTTTACATCACCGTTTGCGATTAATGCATCGCACACAGTTTCGTCAAAGGGTCTCTGATTGTAGTGTCGCGTTAGCAGCATCCTGCAGTAGTGAATATCTAGCATATGCAAGGAAGAAGAAAGAAACAATAGCAATCTCAATATAAAGAAAGGTAATTTAGTAACATGAAGATTTCTACAGCCATATTTTCCTCTCTCATAATAATTAAATGTAGGATCATAATCAAATTCAACAATATAGCTATCATATAAATTTTTCTCTTCATGATCCACATGCATAAAAAATTTAAAATCTTCCAAGATAGTGGGATTAACATCACCTAAAGTCATGACCTCTCCAAACCCACATTTATTAAAAAAAATCATAAGATTGAACACTCTCCAAATATGTGGGATTCTTTTTTCCTAGAGTTGACAGTCTTCCAAACCCACTTTCACTAATATTGCAAACATTATTATCAATTTCATATTCATCATGAGGCTTAATTAAATTTTCATGATCATAAGAAGCATCACCCCAATCATGATCATTACAATAAGTAGAGGACATGACAAATCATCATCCCCAAGCCTCGGGTTTTTCATATCATTAACATAATTGGAATTAATAGAATTTATAATAACATCATTGCAATCATGCTTTTCATTGAAGGAGCTATCATGAACCACTTTATAAAAAATTCCGTTTAACACTTCATCGCAATTTTCAGATTCATGATTTTCAAGCAGGTCTTCATAAAGTTAATCTAGTGCACTCAACTCACTAGCAATTGGTTCATCATAATTTTTCTTATTTCTTTTTCTGTTTTTAAGTGTTGTCATGAAGGCAAAAAACAAGGAAACAAGCAAAAAGGTAAACGAAAAATATTTTCGTAATTTTTGTAAAAACTTTTAAGAAGTGGGGGAGATGAAAGTTAGAGGCAAAGGCAAATAAAATAAATGCAAGGAGATGAAAGTTTATGAGTAGGTACTTGATAGATGTTGATGATGTCTCCTTGATAATGGCGCCAGAAATTCTTCCTGCTACTTGTGAGCTGCGTTGGATTTCGTTGAAGAGGAGAGGATGATGCAGTACAGTAGAGATAAGTATTTCCCTCAGTTATGAAACCAAGGTTATCAATCCAGAAGGAGAACCAAGCAACACTATGTAAACAGCGCCTTCACACAAACAACAAATACTTGCAACCCAACGCGTAGAGGGGTTGTCAATCCCTCAACGGTTATGAGCAAGATTAAATTGTATGGTTTTTGATAGATAGATCTGACAAAAATACAAAATAGAATAAATAAAATAAAATTGCAGCAAGGTATTTTTAGTTTTAATATATGATAAAAGATAGACCTGGGGCCATAGTTTTCACTAGAGGCTTCTCTCATAAAAATAGTATACGGTGGGTAAACAAATTACTGTTGGGCAATTGATAGAAAGTAAAATAATTGTGATGATATCCAAGGCAATGATCGTACATAGGCATCACATCCGAGAAAAGTAGACCGAAATGATTATGCATCTACTACTATTACTCCACAGATCGACCACTATCCAGCATGCATCTAGTGTATTAAGTTCATGGAAAAACAGAGTAACGCCTTAAGCAAGATGACATGATGTAGACAAGATAAACTCACATATGAATAAAACCCATATTTTTACCCTTAATAGCAATGATACATATGTGTCATGTCCCATTCTGTCACTGAAATTGAGCACCGCAAGACCGAACCCATTACAAAGCACCTCTTCCCATGGCAAGATAAATCAATCTAGTTGGCCAAACCAAACCAATAAATCGGACAAGAAATACGAAGCTATCTTAATCATGCATAAAAGAGTTCAGAGAAAACTCAAATAATATTCATGGATAAATCTGATCATAAACTCACAATTCATCGGATCCGAACAAAGACACCGCAAAAAGTCATTACATCAAATAGATCTCCAAGAACACCAAGGAGAACATTGTATTGAAGGTCAAAAAGATAGAGGAAGCCATCTAGATACTAACTATGGACCCATAGGTCCTGTGGTAAACTACTCACGTATCATCGGAGGCAGCAAGTATGATGAAGAGCCCCTTCCGTGATCGAATCCCCCTATGGCAGAGTGCCGGAAAAGGCCTCCAGATGAGATCTCGTGGTTCCGGAACTTGCGACGGTGGAAAAAGTATTTCGTGGACTCCTCTGTTGGTTTCACGATTTTAGATAATTTATAGAGGCGGAGTTAGGTCAAATCGAGCCTCGTGGGCCCCACAGGCCACCAGGGGGGCCCCAAGCCTAGGGCGTGCCCTGGTACCTTGTGGGCCCAAGGTGCATCCTCCGGTCTTCCCCATAAGCTTCTAGTGTCTCTTTTGTCCAGAAAAAATCTCCAAAAAGTTTCGTGGCATTTGGACATTGTTTGATACTGATATTCTATGAAACCAAAAACAAGCAAAAAAATAGCAAGTGGCACTGGGCACTAAGTTAATAGGTTAGTCCGAAAAAATGATATATTGTTGCTTGAAAGTGTATATAAAACATCCAAGATTGATAATATAATAGGATGGAACAATAAAAAATTATAGATACGTTGGAGACGTATCATTGCACTCTCATGCTTCACTTATATATTTTTGAGAGTCTAATAAATAGTAATGGCAATATGTACATGTTATGAATTTGGTCCTGATATGATAGGTATTCCAGAGGGAAATGATAAAAAAATCATATAGATCATTGAATATGATAAGTTTGATTCCTTGCAATAGTTTTGTGATATTGAGATGGTAATATGTGGGTTACTAGTGAATTATTGTGGTTTAGTAAGAATATTGGTTTTAAGGTTTGTGATTCCCGAAGCATCCACATATAGTCTCCCGTTATGCGAAGAAGTTGGAGCATGATTTATTATTGAGTGTCTACCTTATGAGTGGCGGTCAGGGACGAGCGATGGTATTTTCCAACCAATCTAATCCTCTAGGGGCATGCGTAGTAGTACTTTGCTTCGAGGTCTAATAAACTTTCACGATAAGTATGGGAAAGAGAGCTCATCGTCGTCAATGTGGCACGACAACCTGCAGCTACAAGTACCTCTCTCCCCCATTCGCTAGAAACAACAGCTACTCATCACCATGCATATGCCCACCCATGGCAAGCTAGTTCTCCACCATGACCATGGTGGCTACGATGACTGATTGCTTTTATCCGCGTTGGTATTTCCCCAAAGAGGAGAGGATGATGCAGCACAGCAAAGGTAAGTATTTCCCTCAGTTATGAAACAAAGGTTATCAATCCAGTAGGAGAACCAAGCAACACTTTGTAAACAACACCTACACACAATTAACAAATACTTGCAACCCAACGCGTAAGAGGGGTTGTCAATCCCTCCTCGGTATTGATATAGATTAAATTGTATGAGATTTGATAAATAGATCTGGCAAAAACACAAAATAAAATAAGTAAAAAAAAGTAGCAAGGTATTTTTGGATTTTTGGATTAATAGATCTGAAAATAATATGATAGGAAATAGACCCGGGGGCCGTAGATTTCACTAGTGGCTTCTCTCAAGAAAATAGCATATGGTGGGTAAACAAATTAATGTTGGGCAATTGATAAAAGAGCAAATAATTATGATGATATCCAAGGCAATGATCATGTATATAGGCATCACGTCCAAGATTAGTAGACCAACTCCTGCCTGCATCTATTACTATTACTCCACACATCGACCGCTATCCAGCATGCATCTAGTGTATTAAGTTCATGGAAAAATGGAGTAATGCAATAAGAACAATGACATGATGTAGACAAGATCTATTCACGTAGGAATAGACCCATCTTTTTATCCTTAATGGCAAGGATACAAGTGTGTCATGTCTCCTTCTATCATCGAGATTGAGCACCGCAAGATCGAACCCATCACAAAGCACCTCTTCCTGTAGGAACGAAGTATGTCTACCAGGGGGTGAATGGAAGTTTTAAAATTTCTTCATAAATATCAAAACTCTCGGAACCCAGCAGCGGTGCGAATGAAAAACAGTTTACAGTGAGCGAACATAAACTACCGAATGGAAACTAAAGGCATGCATCGAGACAAATCACATGATTGAAACAGACCGAATGTAAATAGGAAGGACAGAGTTAACCAGTGATGCTCGATGGCGACAAGGAATTTGGAAGACTAGCTCGTCCTTCTGCACAAGGACTACGTCTGGTTGGAGGGGTTGTGATTTAACGCAGAAGATAAACTCTCTTCGCCCTATTCTCCTCGACAATTGGTTTGTCAACCAATGTCGATCACTCGTGGTAGATACTTGAGGCGATCTCCAAACCTTTACAGACTTCTTCTTCGAGAACCACAATTACTCTTGGTCTCTGAAGAAATTGACACCTAACCTTCTAGAGAGTTTGCAGCTCTCAAGAGTAATAGGCCGAGCGTACTGGACTTAGATTCGAGTGATGCTGAACCACTATCTAATTTTTCGTCTCTAGGGGTTTTCTCTCGGTGGATTTTAAACTCAAATCACTCAAAGAGGGGGTTGCTCAACAATCTTCTCAGAATCAAACGGAGCAGCCACCGGACAAAGCCGGTGCGGGGTGGCTATTTGTAGCCGCAGCCTTCCCTGGTCGGAAATGACCATTTTGGACACACGGTCCAGCCAATGGCCAACCGACACGTTCTCAATGGTCAGATTTTGGAGCAACGGTAACATTACTTGAGGAATGAGTAATGCTAACTCCTCGGCCAAAGACAAATCTCTCACAGCGAAGAAGATCACAGTCTCTTGCTGGCAAGTATTTGCTCGAAACACAAAGAGATTTCTCTCGCAACTTGCATAGGATTTGGGTTTAGCATCAGAGAATCAAAGTTTTGAATACTACACCCCTCTTAATAGTATTGTGGTCCTGTGACTCAATAAAGAGGAGAGAAACAACGAAATAAATGCTACGTCTTCACTTTGTCTTCAAACTCCTCGGTCGCCGTCACTTCCCTTGGACATGCACCGAACCAATTGCTTCACGTCAGCAATTTTTGAGGGGTCACTCTTGTCATCATAATGTTCGGTGATAACCATCACTACAATGCAGGGGATTATCTTCATCATTTGAATCAAACTCCTCGTGATTCCAGGGACCTGTTACTCTGTGTGCACTAGCAAACACATAAGTCCCATACTGTTTATTTCAACAAGCACCAAATCATAAGGAGGCAAATTATTGCACCAACAATCTCCCCCTTTTTGGACGATTGTTGACAAAACAGATAATCATCAAAGTGAAAATAGATGAGTGTAAAGTAATCCAAACAAGAATGAGTGAGTGTTACTTTGCTCAATGATGAAATAGACTCCCCTAAATGTATGCAGGGATAAAGATATGAGATTAATTCTCCTGCAAATATTGAAGTATATAGAGGAAATTTCAATTATTCAAGACAATGATTCACACTGATAATATATAATCCATCGAGATTGTAGTGCAATCATTCATATCATCCGATAATAATTCCACCTACAAAACAAATGCTTCGAGAGGAATAGTGTTGCAGGCGGGGTTATTAACATTACAGCATGGAAGCTATACATCATAGAGCAGATAGTCTTTAGACTACAAGTTTCAAACTCACACGAAACCAAACCAAGGAAACACGGAAAGCAAATCTATCAAAACTCAATTTAATTCTCCTCCTTTTTGTCAACTAGTGTCAAAAAGGTGAAGAATAACATGAGTGCAAAAACGAAGAACTTGATTCACTCGGCGGCATCTCCCGAAAAACTGTGTGATGAGATTTCAGCTTCGGAAGTGACGGGATCAGCTTCTTATTTAGCATCAGCATTTCCTTCAGGAATAACAACTCGGAGCTGAGAAGACGAGGGCATATTGGGATCAGCCACTTGAGGAGCACGAGAGAGCACATTTCCTTCGGCAAGCTTTTCGGTCAGTGAGGTGGCCTCAGATTCTTCGAGCAGTTTGCGAAGCTTAAGATGTAGAAGATCAGTAGTTGGCTCTCGAGCAGGTAGCGAAGGGGTTTTTCGATCTTGAAAATCTTCTACAGAGAAACCCTTGTCAATGTAATCATCGAGCTCTTTAAGATCAACATTCAAGACTTGTTTCTCGGTAAAGAACTTGCGAAGCAATTTCCAGAGCCTTTTCTTGTTCTCATCCGCAATCATATGCACGATCTTGGTTTGATTGTTGATTGCATTCAGCTCGAAGGCAAGATGTTCTTTATAGCGTCGATCCTCAGCGATGTGCTGTAGCAGCAGCAGTTATGTGCGCAAATTGACTTCGAGTTGTGATGGAGGTTGATTTGAAGGCATTCGGTCGCGCCGAGGCAGACGTGGCCCATCGAATGTATTGTGATAATCCTAAGGGCTTGATGAAGGTAACTTACCCGAAGAAATATCTTCCATAACTTGCAAAGTATCATGAACAGGAGGAATGAAGCTTTTGTGGCCTTGCTTCGCTAGATACTCTATGCGCATGGCGTGATCAACAACCTTCTGGATCCATGGTGCATACACTTTGACGCAGTTGGGAAACTGAGCAGAATCCTTCAGAATGCGCAGAAACATATCCTCAGCATCAAAGATATACCTTTCAGAGATGGCATAGATTGCATTCCGAAGAACATCTAAGATGAATTGTTTGTGTTCATCCCGGCCAGAGGGCAAATAGTGCAAGACATCATATGATAAAGAGTCTGATTCTTGAAAGTTAAATGCTTAGGCAAGGGAGGACCAGTGTAGCCACGAATCTTTTCTTCATCCATGGTACACTGAAAGGTTTCATCTGAAATGGCATCAATGTTGTGCACCCTGATTTCATTGTTACCATTCTCAAAGTGAGGGGAATGAAAGTGCGAGATAAAATCAGTTGAAGTGCTCTTGATGCGTTTTCCTTCGGTCATCCACTCCATGATCCATTTCGTGCTGTCAGATTCATCACCAGAGATGTACAAAGTAGCATAGAACTGAAGAATTATCTCTCTGTTCCAAGGATATTCGAATGCAAATACATTGGTGAGGCAGAAATCTTCCAAATCTTGCAGCAACTGATTGAAGCAGCCAACATTCTTCATAGCTGTGATGTCAGGATATTCATGAGGAAAAATCTTCTTGCTGTCATAGAGGACACGAGAGTAATATATGGCCTGTTCCTTTGTCCAAAAGCGAGGCGATTCTGAGGTGCATCGTCCATTATATGGGCTGTCCTAAAAGAATTTTGGATGCGTGTTCCGATTGAAAAGAGGACCCTTGGCACCAACACCAACCGAGAACAAAGGCAGTTGTTCATGAGGGAAGGGATATTTGAGTTCATCTTCGACTGATATCACTTCATCTCCATAAACAACCGAGTCAGAACGACGAGCAGAAACAAATTTATGGTTGGATGGACCAATCTCTGGAATTCTTTGTGCTGTGTCGATAGACAACTTCAGTTGAGAGGGAGCAGGTGGCATAATGGATGGAGTTGCAGAGGTAGTAGGCACTGGGGCAGATTCCTTCATTTTAGGCACTGGGGTCGAGTCAAGCACTGGAGGCGGTTGAGGTTGTTTCTCGGGAATCTGTTGTGGTTGATCAGTTGGAGGGGCCGAAACATTCGTTGTTTCACGAGTGGGAGAAGCTTGAGGTTCGGAGTGAGGGATTTCACCTTCCTGAGAAACATTTTGCAGAGATGGGATATCAGCTCGAACAGGGGAGGCCACAGGCACTGGTTCAGTTGGCCTTGGCGAGGGAGGAGCATCTGAGACTTGAACTGTGGGTTCCGAAATAACAACTGGCTCAGCTGATTTTTCCTTCTGAGGCTGAGCTTCGGAGCGATCATGTGATATTTCGGTCGGAGCAGGAGGTACATTCTTCTTCACAGTTTTCTTTCGCCTCTTCTTTGTTTGCTGATCTGATTGATCAATGTGGCCTTTGACAAGATCGTCATAGCCAGTAACTTTGGATTGAAGCTCAAGACAGATCTTCTGAACAATTTCATCGATATCTGTTTGAAAACGCAACCCTCTGTGCCGGAGAAGAGTCAAGGCACGGTTGATATCCTTGTAGGAATCTTCGAGTGAATGAATGACAAACTTGGAAGTGGCAGTTTTCATTCGATTGTCAAGATCATTCAGTTCGGCAGTCAAATTATTGATTTCTACTGCATCTTCTCTCAGTTCTTGCACAACATCTGTGGCCTGAGATATCACTTTAGGAGGGATAGGCAAAGAGGCCACTTCACCATCGAATGGATTGTCCACAAATTTATCAAGTTGTTCCATGATGAACACATGATTGTAGTAGTGAGGGGCATTGGACTGAGCAGTTGGGGCAGTTTGCACATGTATTTGTTCGGAAGGCGGCTTAGAAGCCAATGGCTGAGTCAATGTTGGAGCAAATTTAGCAGCCTTTTCTTTTGGAGCAGGAGCTTGAGGAGCACTTTGCTCGGTAGTAGGCGCCTTGATTTTCGTCTGCTCAGGCTTGGGAATCCGTTCGCCTAGCTTTGCAGTACTCACTGGAGCTTCAACTACCAAATCCTTTAAATCGATAGCTTCTGGATGAGGAGTTGTATCCACATGCTGTTTCATAGTGACTGTGGTAGGTGGAGTTTTCCTCAGAATGATCTTCCTCGGTGGTGGTTTTGGAACTACAGGACCTCGAATATCACGCAATACGGTTGAGGTGGTGATGTTCACTTGCTCACTGAGAGCAGCATGAATTTCATCCTTTGTGAGTGGAGGATCATCTTTATCAGAAGAATTGCTTTCAGCAGAGTTATTTGCCCGTTCAGCTGATTTCGTCTTCAGAGCACTCTTTCGCTTGGCAGCATCATTGGGATCATGCTTTCATTTGGAACGACCTTCAGATTTACCTTCGGCCTTTTTCTTCTCGACGTCATCTTTGAGAAGACGACGATTTTCTTCTTCTCGAGACTTTTCCTTTTCAGCGTTCTTGGCTCGCTTGATGGCATTGCGCTGTCACTTAGCAAGCTCATCAGGATAATTTTTGGGTGTGCGAAGGGAAGATTCATGAGCATTTGGAGGTGGCGGCGGTCTCACTTGGGGATCAAATAATTTAATGAGACCAATTTCTCAACAGTCACCCCATGGTGGATGAAATGCAAAGTTCTGAGCAAACCGAGGATGAATCATTTCATAATTGAACCACTTGCGCACCCAGTGGCGTTGAATCCATTGCAGACGCTTGTCTCTTTCATGCTTTGTTTCTCCTAGAACAGTGTTATACTTATCATGGGAGATAAATTCAGTTGTGTTTGTATATGGTTGCCTGCAACCCTTCTTCTTCTTCGGAGCATCTTCTTCTTGCTTGTCGGCATTTTGCTCGGTGCGTTTGCGTTTGCTGGTTGATGGGCCTACCGTTGGGCCCTTAGCATTCGGAGCTTTTAATTCATCTGCTGTGCCCAAAATAACATCTTCTCCATCAGCCATGCTCACTGGTCGAGCAGAATCCTCAATAGACTGCATACACCTGTGAATAAGGATAGATACGAGGGAGAATGGGGACAGGGTTACGAATGCTCACAGCGAAGATTTTTCAAAAGCATTTAGAAGAAGAATTAGATGCAGAGTTTGAGAAATGTTTTGGATGAAAGAAATGTGTAGAACGAACTAGTAGGTTCGAAGAAAATACTAGTTAATGTGCTAGGCATTCCATTCGTTCGAGACATAACACAAACCCTAGCTCTGAAAAATATTCGGATGCGAGGGACTACTACAAACCACATCCGCACAAGTTACATAACAGATAAGATCTGAGAATTGTGGTAAAAGCACGCAATTTTAACCACAGACGAACTTAAACGAGAAGAAAGGAAGACCGAGTTCGCGCTACACATACCCTAGCTTGGTGATGTGCAGCAACTACGGTGGCGTGAAGAGGAGGATGATCCACGGCGGCGAGGATTCACTCCGGTGACTCCTTTCCGGCAGCAAAGCGGTGAAGGCGATCATCGGCTTCGAGCTCAAGGTGGAGCACGCGGTAGGGCTTCGGTAAGAGACGGAGGTGAAGAAGAGACGTGAATGAGGGAGCAGGGGTGATGCGGTTTAGACATGCGAGGGGAAATAACCACATCGGGTGAATCAGATCGGACGGCCACAGTCGAGGGACTTTTGCGATTCAATGGACCAAATAAACTCACAATTGGTGAAGAGCACGTGGCAACCGTCATAAAAGATCGTGGTCCCGACTTGGGCGAGAAATACCAAATTTTGGATGGCTTTCGCCAAAGGGATTTAAGTTCGGAACGAACCTTTAACGTGGTCAAGGACACAAGATAAAGATTCGGTACCAGATGAAATTGAGCATTCATAATGGAATAGCATAGACTAGAAGAGATATAATAGAGGGAAAATAGGGTCCTAGGCATTTCACTCAGACAAGGAAACACAAACACCCGAACGAAAAGCTATGAGTGAAATACATTCAGACTAACACAAAATCTTTCAATCGAAAGGCAGCTTAACGAAAGAAAAATTGTGGTGGTGTTACCCACCGTATAAGAACTGTATGACCCCGAGCATCGCACAATTATCGTGGCACCCGGTTAGTCCAGTTCTTCGTTAATGTATTCACTCTTAGAAAGAAAATTTCACTTTGTCAAAATTTTCAAATTCTTTAAGTGTTATGCACCCATTCCTTCTAAGATGTGGAAGTGCTGGTACAGGTGTTGAGTCCAGCTTACTGCATGTTTGCGGAATCAAGGATATTTAGCTCACACCGTAACGCACTTAATCTTTTCTCATTGAGAGGCTTGGTGAAGATATCAACAAGATTGTCTTCGGTACTGACGTGATCAATAACAATATCTCCTCGAGCAACATGATCGCAAATAAAATGATGTCTGATGGCAATATGCTTTCTGCAAGAGTGCTGCACTGGATTGTGTGCAATTTTGATCGCACTCTCATTATCGCAATAGAGAGGAATATTCTTCACCTTGATGCCATAATCCTTAAGTGTCTGCTTCATCCATAATAACTGAGTGCAAAAAGCACCAGCAGCAATATATTCGGCCTCAGCTGTAGAGGGAGACACACAATTCTGCTTCCTTGATGACCAACATACCAAAGATCTACTAAGGAAATGGCATGTCCCCGAAGTAGATCTCCTGTCAACCAAGTCACCTGCATAATCTGAGTCTGAATATCCAACTAGATCAAACTTTGCTCCCTTAGGATACCATAAACCTAAGGTGGGGGTGTGAGCCAAATATCTCAGAATACGCTTGACTGCTTGGTGATGCAATTCTTTCGGTGCAGCTTGATAGCGGGCACACATACAAACACTCAACATAATATCAGGTATAGATGCACATAGGTAGAGTAAAGAACCAATCATCAAACGATAAGCTTTCTGATTGTAATCCTTACCATACACATCTGCGTCCAGCTTACCATTCATGGGCATTGGAGTTTTGTATCCCTTAAGTTTGCAATCTTGCATTTTAAACTTCTTCAGACAGTCTCTTAGGTATTTCTCCTGAGATATGAAGATTCCATTGTCCTCTTGATGTATTTGAAGTCCGAGAAAGAACTTAAGTTCAACCATCATAGACATTTGAAATTTTCCCGAACTCCAAGCTGCAAACATTGTTAGTACAGCCGAAAATAATATCATCCATATAAATTTGACACACGAAAAGAACACCATCGATAGCACGTGTGAATAGAGTGGAGTCAGTGGATCCTGGCTTGAACCCTTTGTCGAGCAAAAAACCTCTTCAAGGTGTCATACCAAGCTCGAGGGGCTTGCTTCAGCCCATATAAAGCCTTCTTCAACCTGAAAACTTTGTTAGGAAACTGAGGGTTTTCAAAGCCAGGAGGCTGCCTAACATAAACTTCCTCATCAATTTCACCATTGAGGAAAGTACTTTTCACATCCATTTGATAAAGTAGGATATCATTGTAGTTTGCATAAGCGAGAAGAATACGAATTGCCTCAAGGCGAGCAACAGGAGCATAAGTTTCACCGAAATCAATACCTTCTACCTGTGTATACCCTTAAGCAACAAGACGAGCTTTGTTTCTCACAACAATCCATTTTCATCTTGCTTGTTCTGGAATATCCATTCAGTACAAATGATATTGTGCTTGTTAGGATTCGGCTTGTCGACCAATTCCCATACATCATTCAGTTCAAATTGCACCAACTCTTCTTGCATTGCATTCATCCAATTGGGATCATTCATGGCTTCCTCATACTTGGTAGGTTCTGCCAATGAGACAAAGGAGAAACTGCCACAGTAGTTGGCCAAACCAGTGCGAGAACAAGTTGTGGGTCGATAACCTGGATTCTCAAGATCTTCGAGGATTAATGTAGGGTCAACTCGATTATCCACTCATGGATTAGGATTTTCATCTTGATGATCATTTGCATTTTCATCAGTGTCAGCATCGGGATTGGCATTTGGTTCGCCATTTTCATCAGGATTGCCATTGAGATTGGCATTTGCATTCTGGTTGTCATTTGCACTCAGAGTAGCATTTTCTTTGGCAGTGGCTTGGAGAATTCTGCTTCGAGTCATGAGGCATCATCATCGGAAGAATCAAGTACATTTCCTTCAACTGGCTTGACGCTCCCAATGGTCATTTGCTGAATAGCATACGAAATCGATGGTTCATCTGTCACATCAGGCAGGTGCTCCTTTTGGGAGCCGCTAGATTCATCAAACCTCACATTTACCGTTTCCATAACTTTCCTGTGGTGAGAGTTATAGACACGATAAGTATGCGAGTTCGAGCCATAACCAAGAAGAAAACCTTCATGTGCCTTAGGTGCAAACCTGGAATTGTGATTCATGTCACGAATGTAACAAGGTGCACCAAAAACACGTAAATAAGAAACATTTGGTTTCTTGCCAGTGATAAGCTCAGATGAAGTTTTCTTAAGGAACTTGTGAAGATAAACACAATTCACAACATGACAAGCAGTATTAATAGCATTAGCCCAGAAGCGAATAGGAGTTTTATACTCACTGAGCATTGTTCTCGCCATTTCCTTGAGAGTTCTATTCTTTCGCTCAATAACTCCATTTTCTTGGGGAGAGTATGCGGCAGAGAACTCATGATTAATACCATTTTCGTCGAGAAAATCCTCGATATGAGTAATACCATTATCGCTTCTAACATGCTTAATTTGCACATCATATTCATTCTGGGCCTTCTTGGCGAACCTTTTGAAGATGTGTTGGGTGCAGGTCTTGTCTTCGAGAAAGAATACCCAAGTGTAACAAGAGAAATCATCAACAATAACTAGACCATAATGACTACCACCGAAACTTGCATAGATATGAGGTCCGAATAAATCCATATGAAGAATTTCCGGAGGTCTTGTAGTGGTCATGACTGTCTTTGATGAATGATGCTTCTTAGCTAATTTACCAGCTTCACAAGCAGCACAGAGATGATCCTTGTCGAATTTCACATCAGGAATGCCACGAAGATGGTTTTTCTTCACTAGACTCTGCAAATTTCTCATACCTGCATGACCAAGTCTTCGGTGCCACAGCCAACCTTCGGTTGCTTTTGCAAGCAAACAAGGTTGGACTGAAGGACCCTTAGAGAAATCCACAATATAAATCACCCTTTCTATTTCCCTCGAAGACGAAGGAATTGTCAGCAGCCATAAAGACAATGCATTTGGATATAGAAAATAGACCTAGCATGCCTAGATCACATAGCTTGCCAACTGACATAAGATTGAATCCAAGAGACTGAACAAGTAAAACATCATCAATGGTTTTGTGTCTGGATATAGCAATTTCACCTAACCCAATTACCTTTCCTTTGTTGTTGTCGCCAAAAGTTACTTCAGAGGAGAAGCAATTAAGTTGGAGTCGAAAAACAATGACTTGTCTTCGGTCATATGACTAGTGCATCCACTATCCATTATCCATTTGGTACACCCGGAGACATAGTCCTGCAAAAGAATTAGGCTTTCTTAACCACCCACATCTTTGCAGGTGGCTTCAGAACAAATGAGCGAGCAGGATATGATTTCTTTCGATAGCCATGATTGTTACTCAAAGTAGTGCGAGTATAATTGTAAGAATAGGCATTGAAATTATTTCCATATGAATGAGTATAGTGGTTGAATGAGGTATGCATGTACTCATTCTGTCAAACTTTTTCAAGAAAGTATCGAGCATTTTGTGCCTGCATGGTTAGTAACATAGTGACAGGCAATGCTTCGATAGTTTTCCTCGGCACCGATATAACTTTCTTTGGGGGGCCATTCCTGCTATTTGGTCCAACATAGCGAGCAACAGCATCACCATATTGGTTTTTGAATAGCTTATAGTTGTCCAGAGAATAATCAAGAGAGTATTTAGGGATAGGTGAGTCATATCCTGAAAGCAAAGATGGATCGAGTGTTTTGCTCTTGGCAGGCACCCACACAGTGCGAGGATATTGATCAGGTTCCCAGTAGGTGCCTTTGTCATTCATTTTCCTTTCGAAATTGATACCTTCTTTCATGGGATTTTGGTCAGGAATGGATTTCTTCAGAACATCACACAGGGTTTGATGCCCTTTGAGAGATTTGAACATTCCTTTCTGAATAAGATCCTTCAACCTAGCATTCTCATCAGACACAAAATCATTTTCCTCGACAGAGGGGTTAGCATTCACAGAAGATTCAGCATTACTGTGTTCATGGCATTTTAAGCAAGGTGGGACAAACACTTCAGTTTTCTCTTGGAGTTGTTGGGTGAGAAGAGAATTTTCTCTAACCAAATCCTCATGAGCCTCTCTCGGCGACTCGAGTTCCTGTTTCCTTTTCAGGTAATCATAGGTCAATCTCTCGTTGTCGGCTGAGAGAAATTCATGGCAATTTGATAGTTCTTCCATTCGTGACATGAGAGTCGAATGCTCTTCTATCAATGACCAATTTTTCTCCATCTCATCAACCAACAACCCTTCAAATTTTTTGAGGGTTTTCTCAATTTTCTCAATATAGTTTTGTTGTATATTAGCAATTTTGATCAGTTTAGCATGTTCATCCTCATCCGAAGAATATTGATCACTGGCGTGAACCTTGTGATGTTTGGAGGATACCTTTTCTTTCGAAGCTATGGCCATGAAGCAATAGGCAGGAGAATCGTCGTCGCTTGAATTGTTGTCGAAGAAGTTCGATGCAGGGGTGGAAGCACATGCTATGCCAGCCATGTCGGAATTAGAATCTTCATTGGATTCATGAACTTCTTCGGAGTCAGACGATTCTTCTTCATTGGAATCCATCTCCTTGCCGATGTATGCCTTGGCCTTGCGAGAGGTATTCTTGCGGTTGGAGGAGGACTTGGAAGGGTTCCTTGAGGAAGATCTTGACGAATACTTGGAGGTGGAGCTGTCCTTCTTCTTGAAGAACTTCTTCGTTTTCTTCTCATCATCGGAATCATAG
Organism: Thinopyrum elongatum; assembly: GCA_011799875.1. NCBI lineage: Eukaryota > Viridiplantae > Streptophyta > Magnoliopsida > Poales > Poaceae > Thinopyrum > Thinopyrum elongatum. Next base: position 386,084,329 of record CM022300.1, read on the forward strand.
TTCTTGCTCTTGCTTTTTCCTTGATATTTTGCTCAAACAAGCTAGAGAAAGGCCATCATTAGGGTCAATAGGAGCATTTTTACTAGCAACCAATTTCATAAGTGCATCAACTTTTTCACTCAAAGTACTAATTTCTTCAATAGAGTTAAGCTCTTTACTGGTAGGTGCTCTTTCGGTATGCCATTGTGAATAATTTGCCATAATATTATCTAGCAATTTAGTACCTTCACCCAAAGTAATCTCCATAAAAGCACCTACCGCGGAGGAATCCAAAAGATTTCTAGAAACAAAATTCAACCTCGCATATTTTTTTTGTATAATCATCCAAAGATTTAAACCATGAGTAGGACAATTTCTTAGCATTAATTTCATTCTTTCCCAAGATTGCGCAACATGTTCATGCTCAAGTTGCTTAAAATTCATGATTTCATTTCTAAGGGAAATAATTTTCACGGGCGGAAGATACTTAGTAATAAAAGCATCTTTGCACTTATCCTAAGAATCAATACTATTACGAGGCAAAGATGAAAACCAAATTTTTGCACGATCGCTCAAAGAGAAAGGAAATAATTTCAATTTCACAATATCATTGTCCACATCTTTTTTCTTTTGCATATCACACAATTCTACGTAAGTGTTTAGATGGGACGTGACATCCTCATTAGGACTACCAGAAAATTGCTCTTTCATATCAAGATTTAATAAAACGGCATGAATATCATAAGACTCCGCACTAGTGGCGGGAGGAGCAATCAGAGTACTAATAGAATAATTATTATTAGTATGGGAAAAATCACACAATTTGGTATTTTCTTGAGTCATCGTGACTACGCAAACAAGATCACAAGCAAACAAAAGATCGAACGAGAAAAAGGCAAACACAAAATATTTTTGTATTTTTGCAAAAAACACTTTAGAAGTGGGGGAGATGAAAATGAGAGGCAAATGGCAAATAAAGTAATTGCAAGGAGATGAGATTTTTGATTGGGTACTCGATAGATGTTGATGATGTCTCCCCGGCAACGGTGCCAGAAATTCTTCCTGATTGCTTGTATCTGCGTTGGTATTTCCCCGAAGAGGAGAGGATGATGCAGCACAGCAAAGATAAGTATTTCCCTTAGTTATGAAACCAAGGTTATCAATACAGTAGGAGAACCAAGCAACACTATGTAAACATCACCTACACACAAATAACAAATACTTGCACCCCAACGCGTAAGAGGGGTTGTCAATGTCTCCTCGGTGTTGAGATAGATTAAATAGTATGAGATTTGATAAATAGATCTGGCAAAAACACAAAATAAAATAAGTAAAGAAAAATTGCTGCAAGGTATTTTTGGATTTTTGGATTAATAGATCTGAAAATAATATGATAGGAAATAGACCCGGGGGCCGTAGATTTCACTAGTGGCTTCTCTCGAGAAAATAGCACATGATGTGTAAACAAATTACTGTTGGGCAATTGATAGAAGAGCAAATAATTATGACGATATCCAAGGCAATGATCATGTATATAGGCATCAGGTCCAAGATTAGTAGACCGACTCCTGCCTGCATCTACTACTATTACTCCACACATCAACCACTATTGAGCATGCATCTAGTGTATTAAGTTCATGGAAAAATGGAGTAATGCAATAAGAACGATGACATGATGTAGACAAGATCTATTCATGTAGGAATAGACCCCATCTTTTTATCCTTAATGGCAACGATACATGTGTGTCATGTCGCCTTCTGTCACTAAGATTGAGTGATACGTCTCCAACGTATCTATAATTTTTTATTGTTCCATGCTATTATATTATCTATTTTGGATGTTTTATATGCATTAATATGCTATTTTATATTATTTTTGGGACTAACCTATTAACCTAGAGCCCAGTGCCAGTTTTTGTTTTTTCCTTGTTTTTGAGTTTCGCAGAAAAGGAATACCAAACGGAGTCCAAACGGAATAAAACTTTCGCGATGATTTTTCTTGGACCAAAAGGAAACCAGGAGACTTGGAGATGAAGTCGAAGGAGCCACGAGGCGGCCACAAGGACGGAGGACGCACCCAGGGGGTTAGGGCGCGCCCCCACCCTTGTGGGCCACTTGTGCACTTCCTGACCTAATTCTTTCGCCTATATATACTCATATATCCCCAAACCAACAGAGGCATCCACGAAAAGACTTTTCCACCACCGCAACCTTCTGTACCCATGAGATGCCATCTAGGGACCTTTTCCGGCACCCTGCCGGAGGGGGATTCAATCACGGAGGACTTCTACATCAACACCATTGCCCTTCCGATGAAACGTGAGTAGTTTACCACAGACCTATGGGTCCATAGCTAGTAGATAGATGGCTTCTTCTCTCTCTTTGATTCTAAATACCATGTTCTCCTTGATGTTCTTGGATATCTATTCGATGTAATACTTTTTTTGCGGTGTGTTTGCCGAGATCCGATGAATTGTGGATTTATGATCAGCTTATCTGTGAATATTATTTGAATCTTCTCTGAATTCTTATATGCATGATTTGATATCTTTGTAATTCTCTTCGAACTATCGGTTTGGTTTGGCCAACTAGATTGGTTTTTCTTGCAATGGGAGAAGTGCTTAGCTTTGGGTTCAATCTTGCGGTGTCCTTTCCCAGTGACAGTAGGGGCAGCAAGTCACGTATTATATTGTTGCCATCGAGGATAAAAATATGGGGTTTTCATCATATTGCTTGAGTTAATTCCTCTACATCATGTCATCTTACTTAATGCATTACTCCGTTCTTTATGAACTTAATAATCTAGATGCATGTTGGATAGCGGTCGATGTGTGGAGTAATAGTAGTAGATGCAGAATCGTTTCGGTCTACTTGACACGGACGTGATGCCTATATTCATGATCATTGCCTTAGATATCATCATAACTTTGCGCTTTTCTATCAATTGCTCGGCAGTAATTTGTTCACCCACCGTATTATTTTCTATCTTGAGAGAAGCCTCTAGTGAAACCTATGGCCCCCGGGTCTATTTTCCATCATATAATCTTCTACTTTCCATCATATTACTTTCCGATCTATTATTTTGCAATCTTTTACTTTCCGATCTATAAAACAAAAATACCAAAAATATTTACTTTATCGTTTATCTATCTCAATCAGATCTCACTTTTGCAAATAACCGTGAAGGGATTGACAACCCCTTTATCGCGTTGGGTGGAAGTCGTTTGATTGTTTGTGCAGGTATTCGGTGATTTGTGCGTTGTCTCCTACTGGATTGATACCTTGGTTCTCAAACTAAGGGAAGTACTTATCTCTACTAGGCTGCATCACCCTTTCCTCTTCAAGGGAAAAACAAACGCAAGCTCAAGAAGTAGCAGGAAGAATTTCTGGCGCAGTTGCCGGGGAGATCTACGCCAAGTCAAGACATACCAAGTACCCATCATAAGCTCTCATCTCTTGCATTACATTATTCGCCATTTGCCTCTCATTTTCCTCTCCCCACTTCTAAAACGATTTTCAAAAAGATTTACCTTTTTCTTCGCCCCTCTCTTTGCCTTTTCTTCGTCCATCTTCAGTTCGTCTTCTTTGTTTGCTTTTTGTGTGCTCGTGTGTTGGATTGCTTGCTTTGTCATGATGGCTCAAGAGAATACCAAATTGTGTGACTTTTCCAACACCAATAACAATGATTTTATTAGTACTCCGATTGCTCCCGCCACTAGTGCGGAATCTTGTGAAATTAATGCCGCTTTGCTGAATGTTGTTATGAAAGATCAATTTTCTGGCCTTCCTAGTGAAGATGCCGCATCCCATCTAAACAATTTCGTTGATTTGTGTGATAGTCAAAAGAAAAAAGATGTGGATAATGATATTGTTAAATTGAAGCTATTTCCGTTCTCACTTGGAGATCGTGCTAAAACTTGGTTTTCATCTTTGCCTAAAAATAGTATTGATTCATGGAATAAGTGTAAAGATGCTTTTATTTCCAAGTATTTTCCTCCCGCTAAGATCATCTCCCTTAGGAACGAGATTATGAATTTTAAGCAACTTGATCATGAACATGTTGCACAATCTTAGGAGAGGATGAAATTGATGATACGAAATTGCCCTACTCGTGGTTTGAATTTGTGGATGATTATACAATTTTTTTATGCCGGATTGAATTTTGCTTCTAGAAATCTTTTAGATTCGGCCGCGGGAGGCACTTTTATGGAAATTACTCTAGGAGAAGCTACTAAACTTCTAGATAATATTATGGTTAATTATTCTCAATGGCATACCGAAAGATCTTCCACTAATAAAAAGATGCATGCGATTGAAGAGATTAATGTTTTGAGTGGAAAGATGGATGAACTTATGAAATTATTTGCTAGCAAGAGTGCTTCTTTGGATACTAATGATATGCCTTTGTCCACTTTGATTGAAAATAATAATGAATCTATGGATGTGAATTTTGTTGGTAGGAACAATTTTGGTAATAACGCGTATAGAGGCAATTTTAATCCTAGTCCGTTTCCTAGTAATTCCTCTAATAATTATGTTAAGATGCCCTCTGATTTTGAGAATAGTGTTAAAGAATTTATGAGTTCGCAAAAGAATTTCAATGCTTTGATTGAAGAAAAATTGCTTAAGATTGATGATTTGGCTAGGAACGTGGATAAAATTTCTCTTGATGTTGACTCTTTGAAACTTAGATCTATTCCACCCAAGCATGATATCAATGAGTCTCTCAAAGCTATGAGAATTTCCATTGATGAGTGCAAAGAAAGAACCGCTAAGATGCGTGCTAAAAAAGATTGGTTTGTAAAAACATGATCTTCTAGTTTTCATGAAAATAATGATGAAGATCTTAAAGTGATTAATGTGACTTCTATTGAATCTTTGTTTTCCAATATAAATCTTGATAAAGATGGGACTGGAGATGAGTCAACTTTAGTTAAAAGGCGTCCCAATGATTCGGAGTTTTTAGATCTTGATGCAAAAATTGATAAAAGTGGGATTGGAGAGGTCAAAACTTTAAGTAGCAATGAACCCACTCTTTTGGATTTCAAGTAATTTAATTATGATAATTGTTCTTTAATAGATTGTATTTCCATGTTGAAATCCATGTTGAATTCTCCTCATGCTTACAATCAAAACAAAGCTTTTACTAAACATATCGTTGATGCTATGATGCAATCTTTTGAAGAAAAGCTTGAATTGGAAGTTTCTATCCATAGAAAACTTTATGATAAGTGAGAACCTACTATTAAGATTAAGATTAAAGATTATGAGTGTTATGCTGTGTGTGATTTGGGTGCTAGTGTTTCCACGATTCCAAAAACTTTATGTGATGTGTTAGGTTTCCGCGAGTTTGATGATTGTTCTTTAAATTTGCATCTCGCGGATTCAACTATTAAGAAACCTATGGGAAGGATTAATGATGTTCTTATTGTTGCAAATAGGAATTATGTGCCCGTAGATTTCATTGTTCTTGATATAGATTGCAATCCTACATGTCCTATTATTCTTGGTAGACCTTTCCTTAGAACGATTCGTTCAATTATTGATATGAAAGAAGGAAACATTAGATTTAAATTTCCGTTAAGGAAGGGCATGGAGCAGTTTCCTAGAAATAAAATAAAATTGCCATATGAATCTATTATGAGAGCTACTTATGGATTGCATACCAAAGATGACAATACCTAGATCTATTCGTGTTTTTATGCCTAGCTAAGGGCGTTAAACAATAGCGCTTGTTGGGAGGCAACCCAATTTTATTTTTGTTTTTGCTTTTTTGGTTCTGTTTTGCAATAAATAATTCATCTAGCCTCTGGTTAGATGTGGTTTTATGTTTTAATTAGTGTTTGTGCCAAGTAAGACCTTTCGGATGGCTTACGGTGATAGTTGATTTGATCTTGCTGAAAAACAGAAACTTTTGCGTCCAATCACATAATTTTCATAATTTACTGGAGCGTTGAAAAACCCTGAATTTTATCATAAGAGATTTATATACAAATTTCGTCTGTTTTCCTAAATTTTCAGAATTTTTGGAGTTACTGAAGTATTAGAACAATTCGGATCTTCGCAGACTGTTCTGTTTTTGACAGATTCTGTTTTCTTTGTGTTGTTTGCTTATTTTGATGAATCTATGGGTAATATCGGGGGGTATGAACCATGGAAAAGTTGTAATACAGTATATATTACACAAATATAAATAAATAATGAGTTCACAACAGTACCAAAGTGGTGATTTATTTTCTTATACTAACGAAGCTTATGAGATTTTCTGTTGAGTTTTGTGTTGTGAAGTTTTCAAGTTTTTGGGTAAGGATTTGATGGACTATGGAATAAAAAGTGGCAAGAGCCTAAGCTTGGGGATTCCCAAGGCACCCCAAGGTAATATTCAAGGACAACCAAGAGCCTAAGCTTGGGGATGCCCCGGAAGGCATCCCCTCTTTCGTCTTCGTCTATCGGTAACTTTACTTGAGGCTATATTTTTATTCACCATATGATATGTGTTTTGCTTGGAGCGTCTTGTATAATTTGAGTCTTTGCTTTTTATTTTGCCACAATCATCCTTGCTGTACACACCTTTTTAGAAGGACACTCATGAATCGTAATTTATTGGAATACTCTATGTGCTTCACTTATATCTTTTGAGCTAGGCAATTTTGCTCTAGTGCTTCACTTATATCTTTTTATTGCACGGCAGTGACTTTATTTTATAGAAATTGTTGAACTCTCATGCTTCACTTATATTATTTTGAGAGTCTTTAAAAATCATGGTAATTTGCTTTGGTTATAAATTTAGTCCTAATATGATAGGCATCCAAGAGGGATATAATAAAAACTTTCATATAAAGTGCATTGAATACTATGAGAAGTTTGATTCCTTATGATTGTTTTGAGATATAAAGATGGTGATATTAGAGTCATGCTAGTGAGTAATTGTGAATTTGAGAAATACTTGTGTTGAGGTTTGTGAGTCCCGTAGCATGCACGTATGGTGAACCGTTATGTGATGAAGTCAGAGCATGATTTATTTATTGATTGTCTTTCTTATAAGTGGCGGTCGGGGACAAGTGATGGTCTTTTCCTACCAATCTATCCCCCTAGGAGCATGCGTGTAGTACTTTGTTTCGATAACTAATAGATTTTTATAATAAGTATGTGAGTTCTTTATGACTAATGTTGAGTCCATGGATTATACGCACTCTCATCCTTCCACCATTGCTAGCCTCTCTAGTGTCGCGCAACTTTCGAAGGTACCATATACCTTCCTCAAAACAGACACCATACCTACCTATTATGGGATTTCCATAGCCATTCCGAGATATATTGCCATGCAACTTTCCAACGTTCCATTTATTATGACACGCTTCATCATTGTCATATTGCTTTGCATGATCATGTAGTTGACATCGTATTTGTGGCAAGGCCACCGTTCATAATTCTTTCATACATGTCACTCTTGATTCATTGCACATCCCGGTACAGCGCCGGAGGCATTCATATAGAGTCATATTTTGTTCTAATTCTTGAGTTGTAAGTAAATAAAAGTGTGATGATCTTCATTATTAGAGCATTGTCCCATGTGAGGAAAGGATGATGGAGACTATGATTCCCCCACAAGTCGAGATGAAACTCTGGACGAAAAAAAAGAGGCCAAAAAAATGGGAGAAGGACCAAATAAAAAAATGAGAGAAAAGAGAGAAGGGGCAATGTTACTATCCTTTTACCACACTTGTGCTTCAAAGTAGCACCGTGATATTCATGATAGAGAGTCTCCTATGTTGTCACTTTCATATACTAGTGGGAATTTTTCATTATAGAACTTGGCTTGTATATTCCAATGATGGGCTTCCTCAAATTTCCCTAGGTCTTCGTGAGCAAGCAAGTTGGATGCACACCCACTTAGTTTCTTTTTGAGCTTTTATAAACTTATAGCTCTAGTGCATCCGTTGCATGGCAATCCCTACTCACTCACATTGATATCTATTGATGGGAATCTCCATAGCCCGTTGATATGCCTAGTTGATGTGAGACTATCTCCCTCTTTTTGTCTTCTCCACAACCACCTTCTATTCTACCTATAGTGCTATGTCCATGGCTCACGCTCATGTATTGCGTGAAAGTTGAAAAAGTTTGAGAACATCAAAAGTATGAAACAATTGCTTGGCTTGTCATCGGGGTTGTGCATGATTTGAATATTTTGTGTGATGAAGATGGAGCATAGCCAGACTATATGATTTTGTAGGGATAAGCTTTCTTTGGCCATGTTATTTTGAGAAGACATAATTGCCTAGTTAGTATGCTTGAAGTATTCTTGTTTCTATGTCAATATTAAACTTTTGTTTTAAATCTTACGGATCTGAACATTCATGCCACAATAAAGGAAATTACATGGATAAATATGTTAGGTAGCATTCCACATCAAAAATTCTGTTTTTATCAATTACCTACTCGAGGACGAGCAGGAATTAAGCTTGGGGATGCTTGATACGTCTCCAACGTATCTATAATTTTTGATTGTTCCATGCTATTATATTATCTATTTTGGATGTTTTATATGCATTAATATGCTATTTTATATTATTTTTGGGACTAACCTATTAACCTAGAGCCCAGTGCTAGTTTTTGTTTTTTCCTTGTTTTTGAGTTTCGCAGAAAAGGAATACCAAACGGACTCCAAACGGAATAAAACTTTCGTGATGATTTTTCTTGGACCAGAAGGAAACCAGGAGACTTAGAGATAAAGTCGGAGGAGCCACGAGGCGGCCACAAGGACGGAGGGCGCGCCCAGGGGGGTAGGGCGCGACCCCCACCCTTGTGGGCCCCTCGTGCACTTCCTGACCTAATTCTTTCGCCTATATATACTCATATATCCCCAAACCAACAGAGGCATCCACGAAAAGACTTTTCCACCACCGGAACCTTCTGTACCCATGAGATGCCATCTAGGGACCTTTTTCGGCACCCTGCCGGAGGGGGATTCAATCACGGAGGGCTTCTACATCAACACCATTGCCCTTCCGATGAAACATGAGTAGTTTACCACAGACCTACGGGTCCATAGCTAGTAGCTAGATGGCTTCTTCTCTCTCTTTGATTCTCAATACCATGTTCTCCTCGATGTTCTTGGAGATCTATTCGATGTAATACTTTTTTTGCGGTGTGTTTGCCGAGATCCGATGAATTGTGGATTTATGATCAGCTTATCTATGAATATTATTTGAATCTTCTCTGAACTCTTATATGCATGATTTGATATCTTTGTAATTCTCTTCGAACTATCGGTTTGGTTTGGCCAACTAGATTGGTTTTTCTTGCAATGGGAGAAGTGCTTAGCTTTGGGTTCAATCTTGCGGTGTCCTTTCCCAGTGACAGTAGGGGCAGCAAGGCACGTATTGTATTGTTGCCATTGAGGATAAAAATATGGGGTTTTCATCATATTGCTTGAGTTAATTCCTCTACATCATGTCATCTTACTTAATGCATTACTCCGTTCTTTATGAACTTAATACTCTAGGTGCATGCTGGATAGCGGTCGATGTGTGGAGTAATAGTAGTAGATGCAGAATCGTTTCGGTCTACTTGACACGGACGTGATGCCTATATTCATGATCATTGCCTTAGATATCATCATAACTTTGCGCTTTTCTATCAATTGCTCGGCAGTAATTTGTTCACCCACCGTATTATTTTCTATCTTGAGAGAAGCCTCTAGTGAAACCTATGGCCCCCGGGTCTATTTTCCATCATATAATCTTCTACTTTCCATCATATTACTTTCCGATCTACTATTTTGCAATCTTTTACTTTCCGATCTATAAAACAAAAATACCAAAAATATTTACTTTATCGTTTATCTATCTCTATCAGATCTCACTTTTGCAAATAACCGTGAAGGGATTGACAACCCCTTTATTGTGTTGGGTGCAAGTTGTTTGATTGTTTGTGTAGGTATTCGGTGATTTGTGCGTTGTCTCCTACTGGATTGATACCTTGGTTCTCAAACTGAGGGAAATACTTATCTCTACTTTGCTGCATCACCCTTTCCTCTTCAAGGGAAAAACCAATGCAAGCTCAAGAAGTAGCATTGAGCACCGCAAGATCAAACCCATCAAAAAGAACCTCTTCCCATTGCAAGAAAAATCAATCTAGTTGGCCAAACGAAACCAAAGTTTCGGAGAAGAAATACGAGGCTATAACAATCACGCATAAAAGAGTTCAGCAAAGTCTCGAATAATATTCATGGATAGATCTGATCATAAACTCACAATTCATCGGATCCCAACAAACACACCGCAAAAAGTCATTACATCAAATAGATCACGAAGAACATCGAGGAGAACATTGTATTAAAGATCAAAAAGAGACAAGAAGCCATGTAGCTACTACCTACGGACCCGTAGGTCTATGGTAAACTACTCACGCATCATCAGAGGAGCACCAATGAGGATGATGAACCCCTCCATGATCGCTTCCCCCTCCGACAGAGTGCCGGAAATGGCCTCTAGATTGGATCTCCTGGGTCTGGAACTTGCGGCGGATGGAATTGTGTTTCGTTGACTCCCCTAGGGTTTCTAGAATATTAGAGTATTTATAGAGCTGAGAAACGGTGGAGGGGGTGCCTATGGGCCCCCCCTACCCACCAAGGCATGCCCTGGTGCCTAGTGGGCCCCACAGTGCCCCTCTAGTGCACATCTTGGGCCTCCTGGGTGTCTTCTGGGCAGAAAAAAATCTCCAAAAAGTTTCGCTGCATTTGGACTTCGTTTGATATGGATATTCTGCGAAGTAAAAAAAAGCAAAAAATAGCTACTGGCATTCGGCACTATGTCAATAGGTTAGTCCCAAAAAATGATATAAAGTTGCTAGTAAATGAATGTAAAACATCCAAGATTGATAATATAACAGCATGGAACAATAAAAAATTATAGATAAGTTGGAGACATATCAGTATGTGAGTTCTTTATGACTAATGTGAGTCCATGGATTATACGCACTCTCACCTTTATGATCATTGTTTAGTAGGAATATCGGTATTAAATCTTGTTATTAACTTCTCATCTAAGTGTTGGTGATGGCATGGTGGGGAGGTTTGAGCATTTGTATTTTTGATTGAAATCCTTGAGTACTGTTATAATCGGATGCACGCGATGGTTAATTCCTACCATCCAATTCCCAAGGGCCATGCGAGTAGTACTTTGCTTCGAGGGATCAGGATTTCACAATAAATATGTGAGTTCCTTATAACTAATGTGAGTCCATATATTATACTCACTCCTACCTTTCCGCAATTTGCTAGCCTCTTCGGTACCGTGCATTGCCCTTTCTCACCTTGAGAGTTGGTGCAAACTTCGCCGGTGCATTCAAACTCCGTGATATGATATGCTCTATCACACATAAGCCTCCTTATATCTTCCTCAAAACGGCCACCATACCTACCTATCATGGCATTTCCATAGCCATTCCGAGACATATTGCCATGCAACTTCCACCGTTCCCTTGTTATGACCTACACCTTCATTGTCATATTGTTTTGCATGATCATATAGCCGACATGGTATTTGTGGCTCAACCACCATTCATCATTATCATACATGTTATGCTAGAATCATTGCACATCCTGGTACACTGCAAGAGGCATACATATAGAGTCATATTGTTCTAGTATCGACTTGTAATATTGAGTTGCAAGTAAATAAAAGTGTGATGATCATCATTATTAGAGCATTATCCCAGTGCGGAAAGAATGGTGGAGACTATGATTCCCCCACAAGTCGGGATGAGAAACCGGACGAAAAAAAGAGAGGCCAAAAAGAGCCCAATAAAAAAATGACAAGAGAGAAAAAGAGAGAAGGGGCAATGTTACTATCCTTTTCCACACTTGTTCTTCAGAGTAGCACCATGTTTTTCATATAGAGAGTCTCCTATGTTGTCACTTTCATATACTAGTGGGAATTTAATGTTATAGAAATTGGCTTGTATATTCCAATGATGGGCTTCCTCAAATGCCCGAGGTCTTCATGAGAAAACAAGTTTGATGCACACCCACTTAGTTTTCAGTTTGAGCTTTCATACTCTTATAGCTCTTAGTGCATCCGTGCATAGCAATCCCTACTCCTCGCATTGACATCAAGGCATCTCCATAGCCCGTTGATTAGCCGCGTCGATGTGAGACTATCGTCCTTATTTTTAACTTCCCCTCAGTTAAAAAGTATGAACCAATTGCTCGTCTTGTCATCGGGGTAATTCATGATTAATACTTTAGCGTTCTTTAGAATTTTTCTTTTGAAAGGCATGATTGTTTGTTGGTATGCCAGAGTACTGATGTCTTTATATCAAACTATAGACTATTGTTTTCAATCTTTAGGATCTTAATATTCATACCCTAAAAGAAAGATTACTGCTACTTGTGAGCTATGTTGGGACTTCATCGAAGAGGAGAGGATGATGCAGTACAGTATAGATAAGTATTTCCCTCAGTTAAGAACCATGGTTATCAATCCAGTAGGAGAACCACACAACTCCTCGTGAACAACACCTACACACAAAATAACAAATACTTGCACCCAACGCAAACAAGGGGTTGTCAATCCCTTGGCGGTTAATTGCAAGGATCAAATCTCGTATTGATAGATAGATAAACAAAAACACAAAATAAAATAAATGTAAACAAATTGCAGCAAGGTATTTGTGGATTTTAATTTATGAGAAAGGTAGACCCGGTGGCCATAGTTTTCACTAGAGGCTTCTCTCTTGAACAAAAAGCATATAGTGCGTAAACAAATTACTATTGGGCAATTGATAGAAAAGCGCATACTTATGGCGATATCCAAGGCAATGATCATGTATATAGGCATCACGTCCGAGACAAGTAGACCGACTCCTGCCTGCATCTACTACTATTACTCCACACATCAACCGCTATCCAGCATGGATCTAGAGTATTAAGTTCATAAAGAACAGAGTAATGCCTTAAGCAAGATGACATGATGTAGACAAAGTAAATCCAATCAATATGAACAAACCCCATCATTTTATCCTTAATGGCAACGATACAAATACATGTCATGTCCCTTTCTGTCACTGGGATTGAGAACCGCAAGATCGAACCCATCACAAAGCACCTCTCCCATTGCAAGATAAATTAATCTAGTTGGCCAAACCAAACGGTTAGATCGGAGAGAAATACAAAGCTATAATAATCATGCATAAAAGAGCTCACAGAAGACTCAAATAATATTCATAGATAATCTGAGCATGAACCCACAATTCATTGGATCCCAACAAACACACCGCAAAAAAGGATTACATCGAATAGATCTCCAAGAACATTGTATGAAGATCAAAAAGAGAGAAGAAGCCATCTAGCTACTAGCTATGGACCCGTAGGTCTGTGGTAAACTACTCACACATTATCAGAAGGGTAGCAAGGTTGATGTAGAAGCCCTCCGTGATCGATTCCCCTCAGGCAGAGTACCGAAAAAGGCCTCCAGATGGGATCTCACAAGAACAGAAGCTTGCGACGGCGGAAAAAGTATTTTGGATGGCTCTCTATTGGTTTCCCGATCTTAAAGAATTTATAGAGTTGGAATTAGGTCAAACGAAGGAATGAGGGGCCCACAAGGCACATTGGCGCGCCTCCCCCCTGGGCTCGCCCATGTGGCTTGTGGCCCACTCCTTCGCCTTCTTGCCTCCCCCCAAAGCTTCTAAGGTCTCTTATGTCCAGAAAAAATCGTAAAAAAGTTTTGTGGCATTTGGACTTCGTTTGGTACTTATTTCCTGAAAAACCAAAAACAGCAACTGATACTTGGCACTAAGTTAATAGGTTAATCCCAAAAATGATATATAATTGCATATAAAACATCCAAGATTGATACTATAATAGCATGGAACAATAAAAAATTATAGATATATTGGAGACGTATCAAGCATCCCCAAGCTTAATTCCTGCTCGTCCTCAAGTAGGTAAATGATAAAAAACAAATTTTTTGATGTGAAATGCTACCTAACATGTTCATCATTTAATCTTTATTTTGTAGCATGAATATTAAGATCCAAATGATTCAAAGCAATAGTCTATAATTTGGCATAAAAACTTCAATACTCACGCATACCAACAAATAATCATGCCTTTCAAAATATAAATGCTAAAGAACATTATCCCTACAAAATCATATAGCCTTGTTATGCTCCATCTTCTTAACACAAAGTATTTATCATGCACAACCTCGATGACAAGCCAAGCAATTGGTTCATACTTTTTAACGCGCTTCAGCTTTTTTGACCCCCACGCAAGACATGAGAGCAAGCCATGGATATAGCACTATGGGTGGAATAGAGTATGATGATAGAGATAATATGGAGAATACAAAAAAGGAGAAAGTCTCACATTGACGAGGCTAATCAACGGGCTATGGAGATGCCCATCAATTGATGTCAATGCAAGGAGTAGGGATTTTGCCATGCAACAGATGCACTAAGAACTATAAGTGTATGAAAGCTCAAAAAGAAAACTAAGTGGGTGTGCATCCAACTTGCTTGCTCATGAAGACCTCGGGCATTTGAGGAAGCCCATCATTGGAATATTCAAGCCAAGTTCTGTAATGAAAAATTCCCACTAGTTATATGAATAATGAAAGCATAGGAGACTCTCTATATGAAAAACATGGTGCTACTTTGAAGCACAAGTGTGGAAAGGATAGTAACATTGCCCCTTCTCTCTTTTTCTATCATTTTTCTCTCTTTTTCTTTTTCTTTTTCTTTTTTATTCTTTTTTTCGTTGGGCTCTTTTTGGCCACTTTTTTGTGGGCTCTTTTTGGCCGCTTTTTCCCCCCTCATTTGGGACAATGCTCTAATAATGAATAATGATGATCATCACACTTCTATTTACTTACAACTCAAAATTTGAACTCGATACTAGAACAAAATATGAATGCCTCTGGCGGTGTACCAAGATATGCAATGATCTAGCATAACATGTATAAAAACTGATGAACGGTGGTTGAGCCACAAATACTATGTCAAATGTATGATCATGCAAAGCAATATGACAATGATGATGTGTGTCATAAAAACAGATTGGTGGAAGTTGCATGGCTATAAATCTCGGAATGTCTATGGAAATGCCATAATAGGTAGGTATGGTGGCTGTTTTGAGGAAGATATAAGGAGGCTTATGTGTTATAGAGTGTATCACAGGGTTTGGATGCACCGGCGAAGTTTGCACCACATCTCGAGGTGAGAAAGGGCAATGCATGGTACCGAAGAGGCTAGCAAATTGCGGAAAGGTGAGAGTGCATATAATCCATGGACTCACATTAGTCATAAAGAACACACATACTTATTATGAAAGTTTATTAGCCCTCGAAGCAAAGTACTACCACGCATGCCCCTAGGGGGATAGATTGGTAGGAAAATACCATCGCGTGTCCCCGACCGCCGCTCATAAGGAAGACAATCAATAATGAATCATGCTCCAACTTCTTATCATAACGAGAGACTATACGTGCATGCTTTAGGAATGACAAACCTTAACACCAATATTCTTACTAAACCATAATTCGTTAATACCTCCCACATA
Source organism: Thinopyrum elongatum (assembly GCA_011799875.1). NCBI lineage: Eukaryota > Viridiplantae > Streptophyta > Magnoliopsida > Poales > Poaceae > Thinopyrum > Thinopyrum elongatum. The sequence goes on from CM022300.1 coordinate 386,099,876, forward strand.
TTATCATCATTATATCGCAAAACTATTGCAAGGAATCAAACTTATCATATTTAGTGATCTACATGAAAGTTTTTATTATATCCCTCTTGAATACCTATCATATTAGGACCAAATTCATAACTTGTACATATTGCCATTACTATTATCAACTCTCAAAATGATATAAGTGAAGCATGAGAGTGCAACTATTTCTTTAAAATATAACCACCTTCGTGCTCTAAAAGATATAAGTGAAGTACTAGAGCAACTGTCTAGCTCAAAAGATATAAGTGAAGCACATAGAGTATTCTAACAAATCACGAATAATGTGTGTCCCTCTCAAAAAGGTGTGTCCAGCAAAGATGATTGTGGCAAACTAAAAAGCAAACAAGGAAAAGACTCATATAATACATGACGGTCCAAGCAAAACTCATATGATGTGATGAATAAATATAGCACCAAGTAATTTACCGATTGTTGGTAGAAGAAAGAGGGGATGCCATCCGGGGCATACCCAAGCTTAGAAGCTTGGGTGTCCTTGAATATTACCTTGGGGTGCCTTGTCCCAGTATTAGGGTCTTGCCACTCCTTATTCCTTCATCCATCGTGATCTCCCTCAAAACTTCAGCACACAAAACTCAAAAGAAAACTAGTGAGACCAGTTAGTATAACATGCAAATCACCACTTTCGGTACTGTTGTAAACCCTTTCATATTTTATTATTGTGTAATACCTACTGTATTCTAACTTCACCATGACTTATGCCCCTCGATACAATCCATAGATTCATCAAAACAAGTAAACAATGCAACGAAAACAGAATCTGTCAAAAACAGAATAATCTGTAGTGATTCGAACAATGACCATACTTCCGTAACTCCAAAAATTCTGAAAAATTAGAACAACGTGGGAAATTTGTATATAAATCATTAGCAAAAAATTCAGAATTTATCACGTTCCAGTGAATTTATACAATTCTGTTACCGGACGAAAAAGGTTCTGTTTTCTCGAAGAATCAAAGCAACTATCATCTAAATCATTCCAAAGGCTTTACTCGGCACAAACACTAACTAAAACTAAAAAAAAACCATAAGAGTAGAATAATTGTGTGCACAAAAAAACAGGAAATATACAAGAAAAATAAAATAGCAGTTGGGTTGCCTCCCAACAAGCCCTATTGTTTTACGCCCCTAGCTAGGCGTAATGCATAGTTTCAAGTGTTGTCATCATTAATTTTTGCAATATTAATGGTGCTTTTCTCAAACCCCGAGGGTTCCTTATGCTTCCCATTATTTTTATAAAATTAAGCAACTTTTATATCTAATGCATCTAGCCATTTATTGCAAAGGGCAACTCACCCAATTTTTTCTACATATCACCAATTTTTCTAAGATTTGAATTCCCTCTTGGGTATAATTAAACCCTTTTTATGGAGGTGGGGTTCCCACTATTTCATAGGCAATGTTGGCATCACTATCAAGAAAATTCCCTTTTGTAGCAAAATCCAAAAGTTGTCTATTAAGCATGGTGAGCCCTACGTAAAACTTTCGAAGCAAAGTTTTCATATCCCCTTTTATAGTGCAAACGCGATAAGATTCCATCATCCTATACCAAGCATCTTTCAAATTTTCTCCTTGCTTTTGCTTGAAGTAAAGGACTTCAAAATCTAGAGAAAAAGGAGCGATAGTAATGCTGGTCATAGTGACAAAACAGGCAAGCAAACAAGCAAACAAACAAAAAGGCAAACAAAAAAATATTTTTGTGTTTTTGTGGAAATGTTTTCGAAGGGGGGAGATGAAAACGAGAGGCAAATGGAAAATGAAAGTAAATGCAAGGAGATGAAATTTTATGCGATGGTACTTGATAGATGTTTGTGATGTCTCCTCGGCAACAGTGCCAGAAATTCATCCTGCTACTTGTGAGCTGCGTTGGGATTTCCTCGAAGAGGAGAGGGTGATGCAGTACAGTGGAGATAAGTATTTCCCTCATTTAAAAACCAAGGTTATCAATCCAGTTGGAGAACCACACATCTCCTTGTGAACAGCGCCTACACACAAAATAACAAATACTTGCACCCAACGCAAACAAGGGGTTGTCAATCCCTTGGCGGTTAATTGCAATGGCCAAATCTCCCAGTGATAGATAGATAAACAAAAACTCAAAATAAAATAAAAGTAAATAAATTGCAGCAAGGTATTTTTGGATTTTAATATATGATAAAGGTAGACCCAGGGGCCATAGTTTTCACTAGAGGCTTCTCTCTCGAACAAAAAGCATACGGTGGGTAAACAAATCAGTATTGGGAAATTGATAGAAAAGCACATACTTATGACGATATCCAAGGCAATGATCATGTATATAGGCATCACGTCCGAGACAAGTAGACCGACTCCTGCCTGTATCTACTACTATTACTCCACACATCAACTGCTATCCAGCATGCATGTAGAGTATTAAGTTCGTAAAGAACGGAGTAACGCCTTAAGCAAGATGACATGATGTAGGCCAAGTAAATCCAATCAATATGAATAAACCCCATCACTTTATCCTTAATGGCAATGATACAAATACATGTCATTTTATTTTTTGTCACTGGGATTGAGACCCGCAAGATCAAACCCATCACAAAGCAACTCTCCCATTGCAAGATAAATCAATCTAGTTGGCCAAACCAAACGGATAGATCGGAGAATGAAGGAACAAGGAGCGGCAAGACCATAAGCTTGGGGATGCCCAAGGCACCCCAAGGTAATGTTCAACAAAGACTAAAGTGTCTAATCTTGGGATGCCCCGGATGTCATCCCCTCTTTCGTCTACAATCCATCGGTATGTTACTTGGAGCTACATTTTTGTTCATCACATGATATGAGTTTTTCTTGGAGCGTCTTGTGCCATATTAGTTTTTGCTTTGTTTGTTTTTTAGTTTGCCACAATTATTGTTTCCTGGACACACCTTTTGAGAGGGACACAAATTTATTTGTGATTTGTTAGAATACTCTATATACTTCACTTATATCTTTTGAGCTAGGCAGTTGCTCTAGTGCTTCACTTATATCTTTTAGAGCATGACGGTGGTTATATTTTAAAGAAATAGTTACACTCTCATGCTTCACTTAAATCTTTCTGAGAGTCCAATAAATATGAAGTGGTAATGTGCATGGTTATGGGACTAGTATATAGAGGATAGGTATTCAAGGGGGATATAATAAAACCTTTCATGTAGATCACTAAATATGAAACGTATGGTTTAATGATATTGATGTCGTAATATGAAAGGATATTTGTTCATGATCATTGTTTAGTAGAAATATCGGTATTAAAGCCTGTTATTAACTTCTCATCTAAGTGTTGATGATGGCATGGTGGGGAGGTTTGAGCATTTGTATTTCTGATTGAAATCCTTGAGTGCTGTTATAATCGGATGCGCGTGATGGTTAATTCCTACCAACCAATTCCCTAGGGGCATGCGAGTAGTACTTTGCTTCGAGGGATTAGGATTTCACAATAAGTATGTGAGTTCCTTATAACTAATGTGAGTCCATGGATTATACGCACTCCTACCTCTCCGCAATTTGCTAGCCTCTTCGGTACCGTGCATTGCCCTTTCTCACCTCGAGAGTCGGTGCATCCAAACCCTTTGGTATGATACGCTTTATCACACATAAGCCTCCTTATATCTTACTCAAAACAACCACCATACCTACCTATTATGGCATTTCCATAGCCATTCCAAGATATATTGCCATGCAACTTCCACCGTCCCGTTTACATGACATACTTATTCATTGTCATATTGCTTTGCATGATCATAAGTGCTGACATGATATTGGTGGCACAGCCACCGCTCATCATTATTATACATGTTACGCAAGATCATTGCACATCCTGGTACACTGCAAGAGGCATTCATATAGAGTCATATTGTTCTAGTTATCGAGTTGTAATTTTGTGTATGTAAATAAAAGTGTGATGATCATCATTATTAGAACATTGTCCCAGCGAGGAAAGGATGATGCAAACAATGATTCCCCCACAAGTCGGAATGAGACTCCGGACGATAAATAAATAAAAAGGAAAAAAGAGGCCAAAAAGAGCCCAACAAAAAATGAGAGAAAAAGAGAGACGGGGCAATGTTACCATCCTTTACCACACTTGTGCTACAGAGTAGCACCATGTTCTTCATATAGAGAGTATCCTGAGTTGTTACTTCCATATACTAGTGGGAATTTTTTATTATAGAACTTGGCTTGTATATTCAGATGATGGGCTTCCCCAAATGTCCAAGGTCTTCATGAGCAACCAAGTTGGATGCACACCCACTTAGTTTCCTTTGAGATTTCATACACTTGTAGCTCTTAGTGCATCTGTTGCATGGCAATCCCTACTCCTCGCATTGATATCGATTGATGGGCATCTCCATAGCCCGTTGATTAGCCGAGTTGATGCGAGTCTTTCTTCCTTTTTTGACTTTCCTTATTGATCTCTATCACTGCATTCTATTCCACTTATAGTGCTATATCCATGGCTCACACTCACGTGTTGCGTGGGGTTGAAAATGCTGAAGCGCATTAGAAGTACGATCCACTTGCCTGGTTTGACACCGGGGTGCTCATGATTTATATTTATGCTATGAAGGCAGAGTCATGTCGTGCTAACATGATAAAATGAGTTGGGATAACATTCGTTAAGGATAGTATATTTTGATAAAGTAATGATTATGCTTCTTATATTCATGTATATTACTATGTTGATATTGTTACTTCATCGTTTCTCAATGACTATACCGTCATAGCGATTACATGATATACAAGTTAGGCAGCACTTCTCATCAAAAATTCTATTTTTATCATTTACCTACTCAAGGACGGGCATGAATTAAGCTTGGGAATTCTTGATATGTCTCCAACGTATCCATAATTTTCATTGCTTCATGCTATTATATTATCAATCTTGGATGCTTTATATGCTATTTTATAGCATTTTTTGGGACTAGCCTATTAACCTAGTGCCCAGTGTCAGTTCCTGTTATTTTTGCTTGTTTTTGGCTTTTCATAAAATCAATACCAAACAAAATCCAAACACGATGAAACTTTACGGTGATTTTTTCCGGGCCAGAAGGGACCCCTACAAGGTTCGGGAGGAGGCTAGAAGACGTATGGGGGAGCAATGAGCTCATAGGGCGCCCCCTAGGGGGGTAGGCGTGCCCCCTGAGCTCGTGACTCCCACGCAGCTCCGTTTGACCTAATTCCACCTCTATAAATTCCCAAATATTCCCAAACCAACAGAGAGCCACACGAAACACTTTTTCCGCCGCCACAAGCTTATGTTCTTCCACGATCCCATCTGGAGACCTTTTCCGGTACTCTGTCAGAGGGGGAATCAATCATGGAGGGCTTCTATATCATCCTTGCTACCTTCCGATGGTGCATCAGTAGTTCACCACAGACCTACAGGTCCATAGCTAGTAGCTAGATGGCTTCTTCTCTCTCTTTGATCTTCAATACCATGTTCTCCTCATTCTTCTTGGATTTCAATCCGATGTAGTCTTATTTTGCGGTGTGTTTGTTGTGATCCGATGAATTGTGGGTTTCTGATCAGATTATTCATAGAAAGTAACTGAGTCTTTTCTAAACTTTATTACGCATGATTGTTATAGCTTTGTATTTCTCTCCGATATATCCGTTTGGTTTGGCAAACTAGATTGATTTATCTTCAATGGGAGAGGTGCTTTATAGCGAGTTCAATCTTGCGGTGTCCTCACCCAGTGACAGACACTACTAGGAAATACCTTATAGGTAGAATATTAAGAGTAGCATCGGGTGGAAGAGACGCGCTACTGTTATTTAGCAGTAGCGCGGGCACAGAGCACGCGCTACAGGTGGCTTTTAGTAGTAGCGCAGGCTTGGCGGACATGCGCTACTACAATGTATGGGTTGCCGTGCCCCCACGGGCTGGCCATAGCAGCAGCGTGGGGCAATGTCCCACGCTACTGCTAAACACGTTAGCAGTAGCGCTGGCCCAATGCCCTCGCTACTACTGTGGACAGCCCGGGCCCTGCTGCGTGTCCCCACTTAGCAGCAGCGATGGGCTTGGACCAGCACTACAGCTAATGTGTTTAGCAGTAGCATTTGCCCGTAACCCGCCCTGCTGCTAAGCCAGACATTATCCTCTGTCCCGCCCGTTCCTCACTCTCCTTGTGCCACTCTCTCACCGCCGCGACCGTCCTCCTCCTCCTACTGTACGTCGCCGCCGTCGCCACATTGCCGCTATCATCACCGCATTGCCGCTGTCACCGCCATCCTCTGGCCTCGGTAAGCCTCCTCCTTCTCCCTCCTCCCTGCTCTAGCCACCCCTGCTCCTTCCTACTCTAGCCGCCCCTCCTCCTCCCTCCTCCCTCCTCCCTCCCCCTGCTCCTCCTCCGCTAGGCACCCCTCCTCCTCCCTATTCCCTCCCCCTGCTCCTCCTCTAGCCGCCCCTCCTCCATCCTTCCTCCTCTAGCCGTCCCTCCTCCTCCATCCACATCCCTCCTCCCCCTCCTCCATGCACACAACCCCTCCTCCCTCCCCCTCCTCTATGCACAGCCCCGCCTACATTTTGATTAGTTCATATGTAACACTTTGATTTAGTTAATAGTTTTAGAGTGAATTAGTAAAAATTTAGACATAGTTAATAGATTTAGTTGATATGTAACACTTTGATTTAGTATGCTTCTATAGGGTTTAGTTGATAGCTTATAGGGTTTAGAGTGAATTAGTAAAAATTTAGACATAGATTTAGTTGATATGTAACACTTTGATTTATTATGCTTCTAGGGTTTAGTTCATAACTTATAGGGTTTCACTAAGTCCTAAAATCAACATAATAATGTTTTTGTTTATATTTTTTTGGCAGAAATCAAATATTTGCCCCCGCGTCGTCCCCGTCACCGACCCCGGGCCCTCCGACCTTGAGGTGAGACCAGCCAAATCCCCATGTCATTGATGTCGATGATGATGTGTTGTGAATGTCAATGATGAACATGCATAGAGGTCCTGTTATATGCAAGTTTTCAAAGATGTTTTTATAGATGTAGTAGTAGTAGATGAGTAAGGAAGTCGTGACAATGGAAAGCTGCTAACTTGTCACATGAGTTCATCGATTGCCTCCTCCACCGGACTAATTTTCTTAAAGCCCATCCCATGTGCGACCAAGTACTCCTGCTTTAATATTCTACTTTAATACTTTTGTTTCACTAATGATTTCGAAAAATGTTGACAAAATGGATGCATAGATGCATTTTGCAGAAAACACATCCGAGTGGCCTATGTTTTGACGGAATGTTAATTCATTTCCATTCCAGCAAATTTCAGGCGCTCGATATGTCCTATTTTAGCAAAGGTCATGCCAATTTTTTTTATGTCATTGCTCCATATATGTAACGGGTTAACTTTCAGTCTGTAGATGCTACTTGAGTGACTTTCAGTCTGTTCTTGAAGGAAGGATGCTGACTGTTGTCGTGGGGGTCGCTACCTCTTCCTTCTGCTCGAGATATACCTTGGTAATGCACGAGAGAAGGAGGGGAAGCGAACGTCACCGACGATCGAAATAACTGTGAAGGAGTGTCCACCATATACTGTCGAAATATAAGAGAGGAAGAATCCCTATTGTAGTCGTGGGGGTCGCTTCTCCTTCGTTCCCGTGTGCTAGACATTTTGGTGTAATGCACTCAAGAAGGAAGGGAGGAGCGACCATCACCGACGGTTGAATATATCAGAGAGGGAGTGCCCACCATATACACCACATGAGATGAGAGTTTTCAAGAAAAGACTTGATAGACCGACAGTCAACCCGTGATGAATAATAATGATCTAATTTAGATTTTGTAGTACATATATTGAATTTCAGAAGTTTAATCTTTGAATTATGAACATAGGAAATGTCTGGCGACGATAGGATCCCTGAGTGCGACTACTGCGGCGACGACCAGGGTCTGTGCGATAGGCCTCGCCTGCAAGACGGTCGGCACTTCACTATTATCCTCGACGAGACCTTTGATGTTTGTACAGTATGCAACGACGACAAGTCTTTTTTTTGTAATTAAGCATGACTTCTACTTCTTCAACGTGTAATTTCCACTTTTTACAATTCAACTAGTGCATCCCCTGCCATGCAAGACGTTATGTCTTGGAGAAGCTGGATTTTGAAGATCATGAGAATATGGAGACAAAGAGAGTTCACCTTAGGAACCAACATGGTTACGCTTTTGCTGTAAAGCTATACAATGTGGTGACCTACTCTCATTTTGGTTGCTCGAATTGGATAGCACTATGCAAGGCATATGCGTTTCAGGAGGGTATGCATGTCGCCTTCGATCTTGGTGATCATGAAGATGACATCGACGTAGATAATATCGACATTTGGGTCGATGTTGATACACTTCCAATTCTACCTCTATGTGAGTTTCTCAAACATATTTATTAAGTAGTTTATATTGTTTATTTAAAAATATTTGATAGTTTATTTCCTTTGACAGCTTATTTCCACTCTTCAAAAAATGTATGGAAAGTAATAGACAAAACCTACTACAATTATGGGCCTGAACCAACTTGCGAGGAGATAAATCATTTTTTCATGGATTAATGAGGTTGAGACTTTTAAGACGAGTTGTCATATCACTCCAAGTTATGATCAATACGTGCCACTAGTCCATGTGTTGAACTACGGTAACATCCATCGAGATATCATGGTAAGATTTTCCCTATTATGTCACCAGTGCATTTTTTGCATACATTCTTCTTAAGCTAAACTACATTTTGCTAAGTATGTTATTATGATGTTCTTCAACAGAAACTCCCGGCGGATTGTCTGCCTCGTCTTATGCATATGAAAGGTGACATGAACATTATTAGCTTACGACCAAGTTGGCCTGCGTGTCACCGCAGTACATACACGATTAGTAAAAGTGATGAAGTCCTCACAATCAAAGACTGGAGAAAAGTTCTGAATAATCGCAGGGAACTACTTGAGGGCAACATCAAGCGCATCCCACAAATGGGAGACAGGTTGATCTATATTCTCCATAATGGAGATTCAGGGGTTTACCTATTTTATGCTATTTTACCTTCGAGAGAGTAGCAGGTCTTAGGTAGTACGTACTCATCATGTGCTAAGAACAATTAGCTAGTGTTGGTTATGACTATGATGATGATGATGAGTTGTTATCATGATGATGATGATGAGTTATGTGCTACATTGTGCTAGAATGATGAGCTAGTTCCTATCTGACTATGATGATGAGTTGTTATTATGATGATGATGTATGAGTGCTACATTGTGCTAGAAACATGGATTAGATTTATGTGGATAGAATCATCATGATCATAAAATCATATGATGAGACTAATTTATAAAACCTGTACAAATGTAGTGCAAATACACAGAAGAAAATAAAAATACAGGAAATTATAGCAGTACCGCTGGTCATAACCACGCTACTGCTAGGTAGGGTTGCAGTAGCGCTGGTTGGGCCCATGCTACTGCAAGGTAGGTAAGCAGTAGTGCTCGCTCTACCAACGCTACTACTACCCAATAGCTGTAGTGCCCTACTAGTAGCGCTGGACCCAGCGCTACTGGTAGGCTTTCAACCTGCGCTAGTACTAGGGTTTTCCTTAGTAGTGAGAAGGGGTAGCGAGGCACGTATTTTATTGTTGCTATTAAGGGTAAAACGATGGGGTTTCTTCAAATTGATTAGGTTTACTTTGTCTAGATCATGTCATCTTGGTTAAGATGTTACTCTGTTTGTCATGAAGTTAATACCATAGATACATGCTCGATAGCGGTCGATTGGTGGAGTAATAGTTGTAGATGCAGGCAGGAGTCGGTCAACTTGTTTTGGACATGATGCCTATATACATGATCATTGCCGTGAATACGTCATAACTATGCACTTCCTATCAATTTCTCAAGAGTAATTTGTTCACCCACCGTATGCTATGTGTTCGAGAGAGAAGCCTCTAGTGAAAACTGTGGACCTGGGTCTACTTTAATCATGTTATAAAAACCAAAAATACTTTGCTGCAACTTATTTACTTTTCTTTTTTATCTATCTATCACTATCATAATTAATCCTTGCAACTAATGAGTTAAAGGGGATTGACAACCCTCTTGCCCGCGTTGGGTGCAAGTATTTGCTTTTGTGTGCGTATGTACTGACGACGAGAGTTTGCTTGGTTCTCATATTGGTTCGATAACCTTGGTTCTCCTATTGGTTCGATAACCTTTTATTCTCACTGAGGGAAATACTTATCTCTAATGTATTGCTTTGCCCCTTCCTCTTCGAGGAAAAACCCAACGCAGTTTACAAGTAGCAGGTACGTAGACAAACTTCCCTCTCGTTGCTATGCTTCTCCGAGGACCTAGATCGGATCTTGGGTGTTCATAGGATTTTTTTTATTTTCATGCTTCGTTCCCCAGCACAGAGGCCGTGTAGGGAGAAGGGTTAGTTTTTGTGGTAGGAGGGAGAGGGAAGAAGCAGTGGCGGCGAGAGAGGCGTGCGGCTGTGCTACTTCTTGAGCTTGCGTTGGTTTTTCCCTTGAAGAGGAAAGGGTGATGCAACAAAGTAGAGATAAGTATTTCCCTCAGCTTTAGAACCAAGGTATCAATCCAGTAGGATAAACACACAAGTCACCAATGGTTGCACCTACACAAACAAACAAATACTTGCACCCAATGCGATAAAGGGGTTGTTAATCCCTTCACGGCTACTTGCAAGGATGAGATCTGATAGAGATAGGTATAAAAGATAAATAAAAGTGCAAAACTAAATAAAAGTAAATATATTTTAACAAGGTATTTTTGGGTTTTTCATTTTATAGATCTGAAAATAATATGATAAAAATAGACCTGGGGGCCATAGTTTTCACTAGAGGCTTCTCTCTTGAAAGAACACATACGGTGGGTAAACAAATTACTGTTGAGCAATTGATAGAAAAGCGCAAAGTTATGATGATATCTAAGGCAATGATCATGAATATACGCATCACGTCTGTGACAAGTAGACCGACTCCTGCCTGCATCTACTACTATTACTCCACACATCGACCGCTATCCAGCATCCATCTAGTGTATTAAGTTAACAAGAACAGAGTAACGCCTTAAGCAAGATGACATGATGTAGAGGGATAGATCCAATCAATATGGTATAAACCCATCTTTTTATCCTTAATGGCAACAATACAAATATGTGCCTCGCTACCCCTTCTGTCACTAGGCGAGGACACCGCAAGATTGAACCCAAAACAAAGCACCTCTCCCATTGCAAGATAGATCAATCTAGTTGGCCAAACCAAATCAATAGATTGGAGGGAAATACAAAGCTATCTTAATCATGCATAAAAGAGTTTAGAGAAGACTCAAATAATATTCATAGATAATCTGATCATAAATCCACAATTCATCGGATCTCAACAAACGCACCGCAAAAGAAGATTACATCGAATAGAACTCCGAGAACATCGAGGAGAACATTATATTGGAGATCAAAGAGAGAGAAGAAGCCATCTAGCTACTAGCTATGGACCCGTAGGTCTGTGGTAAACTACTCACACATCATCGGTAGGGCAGCAAGGTTGATGTAGAGGCCCTCCATTTTCGAATCCCCCTCCGACAGAGTACAGGAACAGGTCTCAAGATGGGATCTCATGAGGACAGAAACTTGCGGCGGCGGAAAAGTATTTTTGGTGTGCCTTCTAGTATGCGGGGAATATTTGGGTATTTATGGAGCTGGAATTAGGGTTAGGAGAGCCTCGAGGGGCCCACAAGCTTGGGGGCGCCCCCCCTAGGGCGCGCCTCCCGAGCTTGTGGCTCTCTCGTGGCCCTTCTGGCCTCCTCCTGAAGCTACCTAGGTGTCTTGTGGTCCAAGAAAAATCGTCAAAAAGTTCGTTCTGTTTGGACTCCGTTTGGTATTGATTTTCTGTAAAAGACAAAAACAAGGAAAAACAGCAACTAGCACTGGGCACTATGTTAATAGGTTAGTCCCAAAAAATGGTATAAAATAGCATAATAATGCATATAAAACATCCAAGATGGATAATATAATAGCATGGAACAATAAAAAATTATAGATATATTAGAGATGTATCAAGCATCCCCAAGCTTAATTCCTGCTCGTCCTCGAGTAGGTAAATGACAAAAACAGAATTTTTGATGTGGAATGCTACCTAACATGTTTATCATGTAATCTTTCTTTATTGTGGCATGAATATTCAGATCCATAAGATTCAAAACAAAAGTTTAATATTGACATAAAAACAATAATACTTCAAGCATACTAATAAAGCAATCATGTCTTCTCAAAATATTATGGCTAAAGAAAGTTATCCCTACAAAATCATATAATCTTGTCATGCTCTATCTTCATAACACAAAGTATTTATCATGCACAACCCCAATGACAAGCCAAGCAATTGGTTCATACTTTTAATGTTCTTAAGCTTTTTCAACTCTCATGCAATACATGAGCGTGAGCCATGGATATAGCACTATGGGTGGAATAGAATATGATGGTGGAGGTTGTGTGGAGAAGACAAAAAAGGAGAAAATCTCACATTGATGAGGCTAACCAATAGGCTATGGATATGCCCATCAATTGATGTCAATGCAAGGAGTAGGGATCGCCATGCAACAGATGCACTAGAGCTATATGTGTATGAAAGCTCAAAAGAAAACTAAGTGGATGTGCATCCAACTCTCTCGCTCACGAAGATCTAGGGCAATTTGAGGAAGCCCATCATTGGAATATACAAGCCAAGTTCTATAATGAAAAATTCCCACTAGTAATATTTGAAAGTGATAAAATAGGAGACTCTCTATCATGAAGAACATGGTGCTACTATGAAGCACAAGTGTGGAAAAGGATAGTAACATTGTCCCGTCTCTCTTTTTCTCTCATTTTTATTTTCTTTCTCTTTTTTTCTCCTTCTTTTTTATTTTGGGCTCTTTGGCCTCTTTTTTTTTATATTTTTGGCTCTTTGGCCTATTTTTCATTTTAAGTCTGGAGTCTCATCCCGACTTGTGGGGGAATCATATTCTCCATCATCCTTTCCTCACATGGGACAATGCTCTAATAATGATGATCATCACTCTTTTATTTACTTACAACTCGATACTAGAACAAAAATATGACTCTATATGGATGCCTCCGGCGGTGTACCGGGATGTGCAATGATCTAGCGTGACATGTATAAAAAATATGAATGGTGGCCAAGCCACAAATACTATGTCAACTATATGATCATGTAAAGCAATATGACAATGATGGTGTGTGTCATAATAAACGGAACGGTGGAAGTTGCATGGCAATATATCTCGGAATGGCTATGGAAATGCCATAATAGGTAGGTATGGTGGCTGTTTTGAGGAAGATATAAGGTGGCTTATGTGTGAAAGAGTGTATCATATCACAGGATTTGGATGCACTGGCGAACTTTGCACCAACTCTCAAGGTGAGAAAGGGCAATGCACGGTACCGAAGAGGCTAGCAATGGTGGAAGGGTGAGAGTGCGTATAATCCATGGACTCAACATCAGTCACAAAGAACTCACATACTTATTGCAAAAGTTTATTATCTATCGAAGCAAAGTACTAATATGCATTCTCCTAGGGGGGTAGATTTGTAGGAAAAGACCATCGCTCGTCCCCGACCGCCACTCATAAGGAAGACAATCAAAAATAAATCATGCTCCAACTTCTTCGCATAATGAGAGACCATTCGTGCATGCTTCGGGAATCACAAAATTTAACACAAATATTCTTACTAATCCACAATTACTCACTAGCATGACTCTAATATCACCATCTTTATATCTCAAAACAAATGCAAGGAATCAAACTTCTCATATATTCAATGATCTTCATGAAAGTTTTTATTATATCCCTCTTGAATACCCATCATATTAGGACTAAATTCATAACCTAAGCAAATTGCCATATTATTTTAAGACTCTCAAAATAATATAAGTGAAGCATGAGAGTTCATCAGTTTCTTCAAAATAAAACCACCGTCGTGCTCTAAAAAGATATAAGTGAAGCACTAGAGCAACTACCTAGCTCAAAAGATATAAGTGAAGCACATAGAGTATTCTAATAAATTCATGATTAATGTGTGTCCCTATCAAAAGGTGTGTATAGAAAGGATGATTGTGGTAAAATAAAAATCAAAGACTCATATAATACAAGACGCTCCAAGCAAAACACATATCATGTGGTGAATAAAAATATAGCCTCAAGTAATTTACCGTTGGATTGAAGACAAAAGAGGGGATGCCATTCGGGGCATCCCCGAGATTAGATGCTTGATTGTCCTTGAATATTACCTTGGGGTGCCTTGGGCATCCCCAAGCTTAGGCTCTTTCCACTCCTTATTCCGTAGTCCATCGAAACTTCACCCAAAACTTGAAAACTTCACAACACAAAACTAAACAAAAAAACTCATGAGATCCATTAGTATGATAAAACAAATCTCCACTTTTAGGTACTATTGTGAACTCATTACAATTTTATGTTTGCATTATATATACTGTATTCTAACTTCTGCATGGCTCATACCCCCTGATACTACCCATAGATCCATCAAAATAAGCAAACAACACATAAAAAACAGAATCTATAAAAAAACAGAACAGTTTGTAAAGACCGAAATTATAGTCATACTTATGTAACTCAAAAAATTCTGGAAAATTAGGACAACAGAGGCAATGCATATATCAATCTTGTGTAAAATATTCAGAGGATTTCCACGTTCCAGCGAATTTGAATAATTCTGCTATTGGACGCAAAATTTCTGTTTTTCAGCAAAATGAAATCAACGATCTACCAAAGCATCCCAAAGATCTTACTTGGCTCAAACACTAATTAAAATATTAAAATAAAATCATAACAGAGGTATAATTGATTAAAAACATAAAATAGAAAAGAAAAATATTGGGTTGCCTCCCAACAAGCGCTTTTCTTTAAAGCCTTTTAGCTAGGCGTTGATAAATTTAATGATGCTCACATGAAAGACAAAAAATTGAAGCACAAAGAGAGCATCATATAGCATGTGAAAAACAAGTTTAATTCTAAAATACTTCCTATGCATAGGCATTTCATAGGGAAAAGAATTATAAAACCAGCAAAAACTAGCATATGCAAGGACGAAGACAGAAACAATAGCAATCTCAACATAACGAGAGGTAATTTAGTAACATGAAAACTTCTACAACCATATTTCCCTCTCTCATAATAATTACATGTGGGATAATATTAAAATTCAAAAATACAGCTATCACATAACATATTCTCTACATGATTCACATGCATGCAAAGTTGACACTCTTCCAAAATAGTGGGATTATCATCAAATAAAGTCATGACCTCTCCAAGCCCACTTTTACAAAAAAAAATCATAAGATTGAACACTCTCCAAATATGTGGGATTATTTTTACCTAAAATTGACGCTCTTCCAAACCCACTTTCAATATTATCACAAACATATTCATCATGAGGCTTAAATAAATTTTCAAGATCATAAGAAGTATTATCACCCCAATCATGATCATTGCAATAAGTAGTGGACATAGCAAAATTAGCATCCCCAAGCTTGGGGTTTTGCATATTATTAGCACAATTGACATTAATAGAATTTATAATGACATCATTGCAATCATGCTTTTTCATTCAAGGAGCTATCGTGAATCACTTTATAAATTTATTTATTTAGCACTTCATCACAATTTTTAGATTCTCGAATTTCAAGCAAAACTTCACAAAGATAATCTAGTGACTCAACTCATTAGCAATTGGTTCATCATAGTTGGATCTTTTAAAAAGATTAGCAAGTGGATGGGGATCCATAAACTTTCTTATTTTCAATAAACATGCAATTACACCAAGCGAACAAGCAAACAAACCAAGTAAACATAAACGCAAACGAAAAGGCAAACAAAAAAAAGGCAAATAAAAAGACAAGTATTTTTGTGTTTTTTCTAAAAACGTTATAGAAGTGGGGGAGAGGAAAACGAGAGGCAAATGGCAAATAATGTAAATGCAAGAGATGAGAGTTTATGATGGGTACTTGCTAGGCTTGATGTAGATACTCCCCGGCAACGGCGCCAAAAATTCTTCCTGCTACTTCTTGAGCTTGCGTTGGTTTTTCCCTTGAAGAGGAAAGGGTGATGCAAGAAACTAGAGATAAGTATTTCCCTCAGTTTGAGAACCAAGGTATCAATCCAGTAGGATAAACACACAAGTCACCAATGGTTGCACCTACACAAACAAACAAATATTGCACCCAACGCGATAAAGGGGTTGTCAATCCCTTTACGGTTACTTGCAAGGATGAGATCTGATAGAGATAGGTATAAAAGATAAATAAAAGTCCAAAACTAAATAAAAGTAAATAAATTGCAGCAATGTATTTTTGGGTTTTTAGTTTTATAGATCTGAAAATAATATGATAAAAATAGATCCGGGGCCATAGTTTTCACTACAGGCTTCTCTCTTGAAAGAACGCATACGGTGGGTAAACAAATTACTGTTAAGCAATTGATAGAAAAGCATAAAGTTATGACGATATCTAAGGCAATGATCATGAATATAGGCATCACGTCCATGAAAAGTAGACCGACTCCTGCCTACATCTACTACTATTACTCCACACATCGACCGCTATCCAGCATGCATCTAGTGTATTAAGTTAACAAGAACAGAGTAACGCCTTAAGCAAGATGACATGATGTAGAGGGATAGATCCAATCAATATGGTATAAACCCATCTTTTTATCCTTAATGGCAACTATACAAATACGTGCCTCGCTACCCCTTCTGTCACTAGGTGAGGACACCGCAAGATTGACCCCAAAACAAAGCACCTCTCCCATTGCAAGATAGATCAATCTAGTTGGCCAAACCAAATCAATAGATTGGAGGGAAATATGAAGCTATCTTAATCATGCATAAAAGAGTTCACAGAAGACTCAAATAATATTCATAGATAATCTGATCATAAATCCACAATTCATCGGATCTCAACAAACGCACCGCAAAAGAAGATTACATCGAATAGAACTCTAAGAACATCGAGGAGAACATGGTATTGAAGATCAAAGAGAGAGAGAGAAGAAGCCATCTAGCTACTAGCTATGGACCCGTAGGTTTGTGGTAAACTTCTCACACATCATCGATAGGGCAGCAAGGTTGATGTAGAGGCCCTTCGTGATCGAATGCCCCTCCGGCAGAGTACCGGAACAGGTCTCTAGATGGGATCTCTCAAGGACAGAAACTTGCGGCGGCGGAAAAGTATTTTTGGTGTGCCTTCTGGTATACGGGGAATATTTGGGTATTTATGGAGCTGGAATTAGGGTTAGGAGAGCCTCGAGGGGCCCACAAGTTTGGGGGGGCGCCCCCCCCCCCCAAGGCGTGCCTCCCGCACTTGTGGCCCTTTTAGCCTCCTCCCGAAGCTTCCTGGGTGTCTTCTGGTCCTCGAAAAATCATCAAAAAGTTTCGTTCTATTTGGAATCCGTTTGGTATTGATTTTCTGTAAAAGACAAAAACAAGGAAAAAACAGCAATTGGCACTGGGCACTAGGTTAATAGGTTAGTCCCAAAAAATGATATAAAATAGCATAATGATGCATATAAAACATCCAAGATGGATAATATAAGAGCATGGAATAATAAAAAATTATAGATACGTTGGAGATGTATCAGGCTGCGAGTGGAGAAGGTAGGGCGGCGGCGGCGACAGCAGGGGAACGACGGCAGCAGGAGATCGCGGAAGCAAAGGAGGGATCGACTTGCTAAACTGGTACCATGTTAGATGGAAAGGTGGGATTGCATGCATCGATAATTCATTAATCAGGTGAATGGTGCTCATATATAGGTACAAGTGGTGTCGGCCTCTACTTGTCTCCCAAGATGTACAAATATACGGGGGAGAGAGGAGGTATGACAGAATAAATGCAATGCCCTAGTCCTATACATGCATACATGTTCAATAGGAGGGCTCCGTTTTTAGGCATTTCTTTCTGTTTTGATAGGGTTTATGTCCTACTCATAAAGTCGAGATGGCGGCGACTCCCTGAAGAAGGAATAAAATTCTTCCTACCTAGCCCCTGTTCTGGTGGTTTGTCTAGCATCGTTGGTAGGCATGTGGAGGTGTGTCTCAATGGATCTGTCTTTGGTGTATCTGCTCGGATCTGGTCATCATTCATCTTCGTTCGTGTGTCATCAGATTGGATCCTTCCGGTTTATGCTACTCTTCATTGGCGGCGGTTGATGTTCTGGTGAGCTGGTGCTATGGGGCCTTAGCATGACGACTTGCCCCACTGTCTACTACAACAATTTTATCCCGGCTCCGGTGAGGCAGGGGCGATGACGGCGGTGTGCCTTCAGCTTGCTTCAGTGCTTGCAGTTGCCGCTAGGTGGTCTATAGATCTAGATGTAATTTTTAGTATTTCTGATGTTCGTTGTACTAACATGATTGAAGATGAATATATCATAAGTTTTCCCAAAAAAAAGGCAGGGAACTTACCGCTGAGATAACGTGCTCCTGTTCAGGCCATGCACATCATAGTGGTAAGGTTCACACCAGTTGATCTACCTTTCCTTTCATATATTTTGGAGTGCAGAAATCCGAGTAACTCTGACGAGGAAGGATCCAACTAACCAACATTTTTCTTGAGCAGCAAAAGCCGCTTTAGTTTTGAGGAGCAAAAGCCAGCAATGCGCCCAACATTTTTCTACACTCAGTCAGGAATTGGGCCCAGGAATAACCAACCCATGTCGTGGGCCGCTTTGCGGTTTACGTTATAGTTTTCCTTTGTGGATCCAAGAAGAGATAGAAAAGGCTCAAAAGTAAGGAAGAGAAAAATAAATAAATAAAAAGAGAAATTAGGGCATGCCTGATCCTACATGGCTACATGCAGCGACTGGAAAAGGAGATGAAGGAAGATGGAGAATAGAGCGAGCGCAGCTTTGGAGCCTTTGTTTTTAATCGGTAAATTTATATAAGTCAAACAAATACAAAAAAAGGAATCATACAATTCCAGTTTTTGGCAATATGATCATTAAACTATAGGTGGTTGTCAATCCCGGACTGAATCTTCTGTGCCTTGGCTGGCTTTGTCCTGATCTCTACAACTAAGAGACCCTCTTTCATGTAATGAAACCAGCTTACAATGTGTGGCACAGCTTGTCTGAAGATCTTGCCATTTCTGATGGACCAAATACCCAAACATCCCATAAGAATGATGTCCAAAGTAATCTTTGTAGGTGGATCAGACATAGAAATGCAAATTTCATTATAGCAGAAAATGCGAGTGTTCTTAAAAGGCATAATGTGGCTCTAGCATCTACCAACAAAAGTACAGTCCCAATCTCCTAGAAGAGGTGCATGAGAGTTTCTTCAACATTCTCATTGCAAAGCACACAACTGTAGTTATCCAAAAACATAGATTTTTTGTTCAGAAGGTTTCTAGTGTTTACTCTGTCATAGAGATGGAGCTAGAAGAAAATATAATGTCTGAGCTAAACTGAGCATTTCCAAAGGTGTTTGAAAACCATATGAGCATTGCTAGGCCCAATCATGATTTTGTACATCTTCATAGAAGAGTAATTCCCTGGATTCCATCGGTATGTCCATTTATATTGACCAGATTGAATGAATCTTTCCTGGATTGTGGTGTTTAGTGGAAGAAACTAGTGGTGTGCCTAGGTGGAGAGCGGTCTATGAAAAAGCTCCTCCAAGTTGTCAAGGGCCAGAACTTGTTGTAGAGATATCTCAATGTCAATACAAAATGAGTGAAGTTCAGGAAATGTTTGTTGGAGTTTTTTATTCCTCCATGTGTCTAACCAAATGTAGTACTGCCATAGCCAGGGAGACACATAGAATGTTCTTTGTAGATAGGTAGGAGTTTTAATGCAGCTTTCCACTGAAATGATCCCACAACCTTAGAACTAGGCAAGCGGTTAGTGTAGTAAGATTCCCAAATCATGTTGACCCAAGGGGTATCCACTTTGTTAAAAAAACTTACACTGATGTTTTATAAGCAGAGCTTGGTTGTGTATAGAAGTGTCGAGAAATCCAAGGCCACCATGTGATTTAGGCTGACAAGCTTTGTTCCAAGAAATAAAGGCCACAGTTTTTTCCTCGGATCTATATTTTATCTAGAAGCAGTGTTTCAAGTACTTGTTGATATGATGTACCACAGCTGCAGGGAAAGAGAGGGAGAACATGAAGAAAATAGCCATGCTGGACAACATAGACTTGATAAGAGTTAACTTGTCTCTAGTAGAAAGTGGAGTGGTACAACCAGATAGTCTAGTTGCAATCCTCTTGAGCATAGGAGCAAAATCTTCAATTCTAGGTTTAGAGAGGCTTAAAGGAATGTCCAAGTAGGTGAGAGGCAATTGACCAATTTGACAACCCATGAGAGTAGAGAGGCTTTGCATCAGAGTTACATGGGTATTAACGGAGACCAATGTGGATTTAGAATAATTGACCTTGAGTCCAATATAAGTAGCAAAGTAATGTAGGAGGCTCTTGATGTGAAGCAGTTAGGCAGGAATACCAGGCACTAGAAGGATGGCATCATAAGCATAATGGATGACAGGAAAGTCTAGAAAAATGTATGGTGTATAAGGGATTGAATCATAGAGTTGATCATGGCTTCATTACGTATGGTTTGGAGAAGAAATATGAGGAAATGGATCTCCTTGCCTAACACCTCTTTTATAAAGAAATTGTTATCCTCGAACCACATTAAGAAGAACATATGAATAACTAGTGTTGTAGATCATTTTAATTCACTGAATGCACTTTGGCCCAAAACTCATAGCAGACATTATCTAAATAATAGTATCATGACTCAGCATATCAAAGGTCTTTTCAAAGTCAGGCTTTAGTACCACAATCTCCTTCTTAGCACGGTGGCATTACTGAATATTCAAAAGACCATGCCCAACAGACCTGAATGGATCTATTATTCAGAAAATCATATTGATTCCTATGGACCAGCTTCAAAATGTGTTTTTGCAGCATATTGGCCATGGGTTTTGTGAGAATCTTTAGGGTGCAGTTAAGTAGTGAGATAGGTCTAAAGTCTCATGGTGCAACAACATTTTTTTTAGGAATCAGAGTAATAAAGGAATAGTTCATGCTCTAAATGTTGACCTTGCCCTCATAGAGATCCTCTACAATTTTATAAAAATCAGGAGCTACATTATCTCAACATGCCTTCAAAAAGTCTACATTGAAACCACTAGGACCAGGGGATTTGTCACTAGGAAGTTCAATAACCATGTCATCTAAATCTATTTTAGTGAAAGGAGTTTGGAGCCTAGGTCTATTGGCATCCCACATGGCTCATGGCATCATGGATACCATGCGGGATGGTGCAGGGCGAGCGGTGGCGAAAAGAGTACTTCATGATGGCATCTATGAGTATTTGGCAAATAAAATAACATCTGGCTTGAAAGGAAAAAATGGAGATGCAACATCCGACTAAAAAGGAAAAAATTGGGATGCGATAGGCTGATCATACAATGATGGTTGTGGGGTTTGTCATCTATGGTTGCCACTATAGTTTATGAGGACATCGACTTTTATTAAGGCTAGAGCATCCTCACGACAGGATTGCAAGAGTCTTCGAGGGTAGTATTTCTCCCAAATTTATTGATTCAACACAAAGGGAGCCAAAGAATATTTATAAGCCTTAGCAATTGAGTTGTCAATTCATCCACACCTGAGAGATAACTTTCTTGCAGCAGTTTATTAGTAGCCCAGTAATATGATAATAGTGGTAGCAAAGTAACAGTAACAACATAAGTAGTAGTAACAAGTTTGTAACAAGTAGAGCAATAATAGTTAGAACAATGGCAATAGCAGAAAAGCGTAGGCATGGAGTGATGGAATATTCAGATGAGATTCAATATGTAACTGACACAGCCTATAGTGAAACATACTAGCTCCAATTCATCAATCATATCTAGGCATGTATTCTGTATATAGTCATAGATGCTTGTGATAAGAACTTGCATGACACCTTTTGTCCTACCCTCCCGTGGCAGCGGGATCCTAATGAAAACTAAGGGTAACTAAGACGCTCCTTTTAATAGAGAACCGGAACAAAGCATTAACAGACGATGAATACATGAACTCCTCAAATTAAAGTCATCCTCGTCGATATCCCAATCATTGTTACCTTGGGGGTCTACGGTTCAGAATGATACCAGGTGCATAGAACTTGCAAATATGATCAAGAACACAAATATATTCATGAAAAAATAATAGGTTCAGATCCAAAATCATGGTAATCGGGCCCTACTAACAAGCATTAAGCATAGCAAGTTCATAGCAGCATCAATCTCAGAACATAGTGGATACTAGGGATCAAGACCTAACAAGTTGATATGATTATATATGAAATCTCATCCAATCCCCTCTACCTCTAGTATTCCTACAAGGGAATTACTCACACATGATTGTGAGCATCATGAAATTGATGATGGAGAAGGATTGGTGCTGACGATAGCGACGAATCCCTCTCTCCGGAGCCACGAATGGACTCCAGATTAGGGATCCAGACGAAGAACAGGAGGTGGCGGCGGCTCTGCATCGTAAAACATGACGAAACTTTTCTTGTGATTTTTTTCGAGAGGAAGTGAATTTATAGCGCCAGAATGAGGTCAAGAGGACGCTTAAGGCCCCCATAGCGACACCTAGCATGGCCTGGGGGTGTCTGCGCCACCTGCCCATGTGGCTACCCCCTGGCCCCTCTTCGGTAGTCTTTGTCTTCAGTATTTTTTATATATTCCATAATAAATCTCCTGAAATTCTCGTCCAATTCCAAGAATTTTTTATTCTGCACAAAAATAACAACAAGGTAGTTCTGCTGAAAACAGCGTTAGTACAGACATGTTTCATTCGAATCATGCAAATTAGAGGCCAAAATAAGAGCAAAAGTGTTTGGAAAAGTAGATACGTTGGTGACGTATCACATCTACAGCAGGACTTGGCAAATCCGGGTCCCTAAACATCCATGGACTTGTCCGGGCATGACCCTGTGTGACCCCTCAAATGTCATGTCAAACAATCATGCTCATCATACCGAACCCACATATCCATGCAATTCCATGTCCATCGATCATATAGCACAAGTATTAGCTTTCCGCTACCGTATCTAATCCTTTCTGTCAGTGGTTTTCAAAATAGCGTTCCGCTTCTTCCATGCTCCCCTCATCCTTGATCGAACTCCGGGATCCTGGGTACATACTTGGTCAAAGAATAAGAAAGAGACAAGAGACAACTTTGAAGCAATTCTTATACATACATGACATTAATTCAAAGTCTATTCCATGGATCCATCATACAAATACATTGGGTTACAAGGCTATGCCTCAGCCCATTTCTTTACTGAATTACTCACACATGATGATCAGATTGCAAGAAGAAATCATTGGAGAAGACATAAATATGAATGATTTATTGATAATATGTCTTAAAATGGTTTCTGGATGTGATACAAGATTAAAAGGATGGATAACTTGGAGGTGGTTTGCTGCGGTGATAGTGGTGGTGGTGGATATGGAGATGAGATGAGAAATGGCGGCGGCTAGGGTTGAAGAATGGCTTTTGGTTTGGTGATGGTGGTTTTCGACGATGCTCCCCTATGATTCTGGTGTTGGCCCCTTTATAAAAGTTGTTGGGTTGGATGCCACAGAGCCGCTGGCAGTTGGTATGACTGCTGGTATGAGCGAGCGCGCTCACTCCAAACGCCGTCTTGCGCCCTGACTTCACTGTCGCACCTCCAATTTCCTTTCTTCCTTATCCATTTTACTTGTTTCCATATAAATTATGATTTGTATCCATGTATGGGCCCTTTTCCTGTGGAAA
Source organism: Thinopyrum elongatum (assembly GCA_011799875.1). NCBI lineage: Eukaryota > Viridiplantae > Streptophyta > Magnoliopsida > Poales > Poaceae > Thinopyrum > Thinopyrum elongatum. Next base: position 386,123,763 of record CM022300.1, read on the forward strand.
CAAAATAAACAAAGGATTTCACAATCTCTCATATTTATTAGTCATTAATGTTAATATCAGAGTGATTTTTGCAGAATTTCTAAGATAATCAGGTTTAAACAAAAGTGTATGAGCGTAAAAGTATCACTCATCAAATCGGGAGCGGTGAGTGTCGCTAGAGGTAGAGAAGATGAACACTAGGGCGACAATTTTCAACGCCTCCGTCCATTTTGTTTGGGGGATTAACCAAGACTGCAAAGCAGATCTCTAGGACAAGGTGTTAAGGCGAGGAATGCAAGAGGGTTGGGATTCGAAGGTAAGAGGGGAGGGGGTTCAGAGGAGAGGTTGGGTTCTCCGCCATCTTCGTGAGTCGAGCGCCGCCACCATGCTCTTTGGTCACATGCTCGTGGAGGGCATCGGAGTGGTCTAGTGAGAGAGATAGAGGGGGGAGACCAAAATTGGGAGTTTTGTTCTTTAGCTCGGTCCCATGTGTAATTGAGACAAAGAGAGGAAGAGAAAGTTCTTTCTTCTTCTTCGGGTGAGTCCCACACGTAAGTGACATATGAAGATAGGGGTAAAAATGTCTAGTAAATGCCGCACAGACGGTCAAAGCCCTTTGACTGGACGAAAATGGCACCAAATGGTATCCATGTAAGGGAGCGAGACGGAAGAGGAGAAAGTGTAAGCAGGCTTGGGAATTAGGGTAAATCTGACTAGTTGAATCGAGTTTAGGGCTGAACTGGAATGTAATTGAGCCAAAAATAAATGGCATGATGGCAAATTTAACATACAATGATAGAAAAATTATAAAATTTATGTAGTGTTCACGTGGCAAATTTCTGCGTTAAAAAAGATTGTGCTTGTGAGACGACAGGAATTTGGCATGTCAATAAATATGATATTTTATAAAAAAAATACCATGGTATGTTAAATAGATTTTCCTTAGCAAGTTTCAACAAAATTTTCATGGTCTTGAAAACAAAAAATTCAAAATTATAAAATTTATGTTGTGTTCACGTGGCAAATTCTGCGTTAAAAAAGATTGTGCTTCTGAGACGACATGAATTTGCCATGTCAATAAATATGATATTATATAAAAAATAATTTATCATGGTATGTTAAATTGATTTTCCTTAGCAAGTTCTACAAATTTTCCATGGTCCTGAAAACAAAAACAAATTAGTTGTTAAAAGACATGCTACGTGCAATCAAACTACCATGTTCTAATTAATAAAGTTGGCATGCTAATATAAAATTGTCATGCTCTACATAATAAAATTGACATGGTCTAATTTAGAAAGTTTCCATGGTATTTATAATAAAATTGTCATGGCCTTGATAATAAAGTTACCATGATATCTACAATAAAACTATCATGGTCTAATTAATAAATTAGTCATGGTCTAATTAGTAAAATTTACATGTTCTTAAATATAAAATTGCCATGGTACCTACAATAAAATTACCATAGTCTATTTAATAATAAAAAATGCTATGGTATGCAACATAAAATTACCATTATTTGCTCAATAAAATATGCCATGGCATAAGCACTAAATTTGCCATGCTCCAATAAATATTTACTAAAAAACCATGGTATGAGAAATAAAAAAATTCATATATTTGCCACATGCCCACCACAAAATGATTATTTTAAGACATTGTGAAAATTGCCACGTATAAAGGTGATGTCAACTAGACAACTTATTCTTGTAGACTTGTGTTGGGCCTCCAAGCGCAGAGTTTTGTAGGACATGAATAATTTTCCCTCAAGTGGATGACCTAAGGTTTATGAATCTGTGGGAGGCGTAGGATGAAGATGGTCTCTCTCAAACAACCCTGCAATCAAATACAAGAAATCTCTTGTGTCCCCAACACACCCAATACAATGGAAAATTGTATAGGTGCACTAGTTTGGCGAAGAGATGGTGATACAAGTGTCGGATGGATAGTAGATATAGGTTTTTGTAATCTGAAAATCAAAAAACAGCAAGGTAGCAATTGATAAAAGTGAGCACAAACGGTATTGCACTGCTTAGAAACAAGGCCTAGGGTTAATACTTTCACTAGTGCAATCTCTCAATAGTGCTAACATAATTGAATCATATGACAATCGCTCAACGTGCGACAAAGAGTCACTCCAAGGTTCTTATCTAGCGAAGAACATAAGTTGAAATTGTTTGTAGGGTACGAAACCACCTCAAAGGTATTCTTTTTGATCAATCCATTGAGCTATTCCTATAAGTGTCACAAATAGCCCAAGAGTTCGTACTAAAATAACACCATATGTTACACATCAACCAACTCTAATGTCACCTAGATACTCCAATGTCACCACAAGTACCCCTGAGTTGATTATATGATATGCATCAAACAACTTTAGATTCATAATATTCAATCCAACACAAATAACTTCAAAGAGTGCCCCAAGATTTCTACCGGAGAAAGTAGGACGAAAACGTGCATCAACCCCTATGCATAGATTACCCCAATATCACCTCGGGAATCTATGAGTTGAGTGCCAAAATATACATCAAGTGAATCAATATAATACCCCATTGTCACCATGGGTATTCTTATGCAAGACATACATCAAGTGTTCTCATATCCATAAAAGTATTCAATCCGATAATAGTGAAACCTCAAAGGTAAAAACTCAATTCATCACAACAAGATAGAGAGGGGAAAACACCATATGATCCAAATATATTAACAAAGCTCGCGATATATCAAGATCGTGCCAAATCAAGAACACAAGAGAGAGAGAGATAAAACACATAGCTACTGGTACAAAACCTCAGCCCTGAGGGTGAACTACTCCCTCTTCGTCATGGAGGCAGTCGAGATGATGACGATGGCCTCCGGTGATGATTTCCCCTCCGGCAGGGTGCCGAAACAGGGTCTCAATTGAGTTTTCATGGGTACAGAGGCTGGCAGCGGCGGAAGTTCTCATCTAGGGTTCTTTTCGGTGGTTGGGGTATTTATAGAAATTTTTGGCATCGATCTCACGCCAAGGGGGCCCACGAGGGAGCGACAAGTTCGGGGGGCACGCCCCCCAGGCTTGTCGTGCCCTCGTCGCTCTTCTGGCCTGCCTCCGGTGCTCCGTGGGTCTCTTCTGGTCCATAAAAAATCACCATAAATTTTTAGCCCATTTCTAGAACTTTTATTTCTGCACAAAAAATGACACCACGATAGTTCTACTGAAAATAACGTTAGTCCGGGTTAGTTCTAATCAAATCATACCAAACCATATAAAATTGTTGTAAACATGGCATGAATACTTCATAAATTATAGATACATTGGATACTTACCAAAAGGGAAAAGGGGGAGATATTTTTGCCACATGAACACCACGAATGATTGTTTTTGAAAATTGTGAAAATTGCCACGTAAAAAGGAGAAAAGGGGAAGGAGCTCGGATGCAATCCCAGGTATCCGAATGGAAGCTCGCGTCCCTCAAAAAAAAGGAATGGAAGTTCGCGGTGCCTGGTACGTTGTGCAGGTATCCAGAAACAATCACACCGGGAGGAACCCAGCACTCTCAGAGATTAGCGATTCCTGGCCGTCATATTCGTTTCTTGATGTGTTTTCGTCTATTCGATCACGAGATTAGGAGATGCAAGCTATTGGATCAAACGTAGCAACTGTAGATCAAAACAGTGCCCATCCCGCGGCAAATCTCTCATGCCACCGCCTGTTAATCTTGTGCCACGCCAAGGGCATTTTCGGTTTTTCACATGGTGTGCCATCACGTGTTGGCGGCTAATTGGCCTATGGATCGATGAGGCAAGGGAGAGCGACCAATCCCTGTCTCAGCTCTCTCTACCTCACTTGGTCTCCCATACATCCCCTGCCATCGCGCTGCTGCCGTCGCTGCCACTCGCCTCGGTCCCCATCCCCGACCTAACACTGCCCAGCGTCTCCTCCCCACACCGAGGACCTCCCCTTGATCTGCCTCTTCCTCCCATTCGTCCAGAACCACGGCGCACGGCCTCTCACGCTCGCTCGTGACCCTCAGTCGTGGCTAGGGTTTCTGGCTGGGCATCGCCTTCATTGCAGGCGCGGCTCCGGCGGACTCCAGTGGCTCCTCTCCGTCTCCTCCCTCGCCTCCATGTGCAATTCTGCTTCCTGCTGGCCACGGGGTGCAGTCGGCGCATCGAGCTGGGCCTCCTCTGTTTCCGGTGAGTTCATCCCCCCTCCTCCTCCTCCCTGATCTGCTCTAGCTCTCACCCTCTCCTCTTCTTCCTTCTCTCTCAGATTTAGTGCAGCAGCCACTGTGGGGTTGTAGTTCTCAGAGGAGTTGCAATTTGGTGCTCATCTACTTTATATGCATGGGCATAAATTATAGAATATAGGGTTTGGGTATGTTTCTGTACATTGGCATGATATCTAAGACAAGTCTCAGCCATAGGATTGTCATCATGTATGTTATTGTCTGTCAGCTTTTACTATATGTTCTTCAATGGACCAGCTGCATCAGACTGTAGGTACTGTTAACCGCAAAGCTATAAATCCACCTCTGCATAATGCTTTTGTCCGTGCAACTAAGATCAGTTTTTCCGTTCATTTATTGTGAAATCTTATTCTACAGGAACATTGATAGTCAATTCTGATCGTTCTTAATGTTAATATGTATTTACATTTTGTAATCTTTTCCTCAATTTCCCGAGAATGGTTATAGATAGTTTGCGGATGTTACCTGCGAAAATAGGAATGACTTTCTTAGTGTATGGACAGACTAAGGAGGGTTATGTTTTGCGCTACTAATGTTGCATGGACCAATGTTCAAAAGTGCTGCTTCTAAACTAATGTTGCCATTGACAACGTTACTAATATAACTTGGTGTCATTGTAGGGTGTATAGTTTACACTCTACATTAGTTTATCTTGGTGGATATGTGAATTTTTGTTCATTGAGGTTCCTTCAGATGATTGGTTGATGCACACCGCACACCTACGGAAACAACCTTACTCATCTCTTTCTCTGTAAATTATCTATCCAGGTTGTCGGCACATCTTATAACCAGGTCACTTCCACTGGATCTTTCTGTTAACAAGCAGCTAGACCCAAGGTACTCATGTCTCATTTTGATATTTAATCTCTCAAGAGTTCTTCTCATAGTTTATTATCCTTCAAATTCCACTTCCATTTTACTCAGTTGTGTCCAAAGGCCTTTTCTATAAATCATTCTAAAACAAGGTGTGTCGCTGCTATGCTCAGATGTATGCTTACATGGTTCTTGCTTCTTATTTGTCCAGCGTGTGTGTATGATGTTGCTGGGTTGTTTACATGGCGCGTGGTCCGGTTGCGGCTCATGCTCAAGCCACGGTCGAGCCTGGTGTTGGGTTGATAGGTAGTCGTGGGCAGTCTGTTGGTAGTCGTGGATGAGCCACTGGCCGTGAAGGTTCTAATATAGGGCGTGCCCCTGTTTCTGATCATGTCGCTGCTTGCCGGGTGCCAGCCGCTGGAGCTGAGCCTCTTGACAGGCGCAGGCGTGTGAGTCGGTGGATGCCTACTGCTGGAGCTGAGCCTACCGCCAGGCGTGGCCGTGGCGCTCAGGAGGTGCCTGCCGCTGGGCGTGGTGCCATACCTCGTCCAAGTGGTAGGGGTGTTCGTGGTCGTGTCCCTGGTCGTGGTACTGATTCTGAGCATGCAGCCGCTGCTATACATGTGTATGTCCCTGGTTGTGCTGCTGATTCTGGGCATGATGCTGCTTCTTTGCATGTGTATGTCCCTGGTCGTGCTGCTGGTCCTGGGTACGCCGCTGCTCCTAGGCATGCGTCGGTCCCTGGGATTGCTAGACATTACGTGTCATGTCAGCCTGTTGGGTGTCCTCCTCGAAGCCGTACAAGTACGTGTGTATCAATCGTTCTTTTATATTTTGTCTCCTAGGGCATTCTGTTGGGGTTGATGATAATTATTTCTTACTGTGTTGTTTGCGACATGGTTAGGTGATGGATGGTTTCCTTTCTAAGCTCGACCGTGGCTGCGGTAAATCACAGAAAACGGAAAATGTGTGTTGAGTTTTAGCGCGCTCGACATGAAGGTGCGTGAACTTAGTTTGTTGTTAGTTGTTGTTGTTGGTCGCATGGTGTCTTACTTGGTTCTGGATGTCCTATTAAGAACATGTCATTGATGGGACTTTGCCGAAGGATTGGCATGGTTTATCGGATTATGTGAGTTCGGAGGTGACCGGGGTACACTACAACAGACGGAAAAAACGGAAAGTGTCAATTAAATTGCGGCGTCCTGAATGCGAAGGTGCATGAGATTTCTTTGTTAGTTGTTACTTGTTATTGTTTGCCGTATGGTCTCTTATTTGGTTTTACGTTCCTTGTCATAGATTGTTGTCCAAGGGCCTTTGCCGAAGGATTGGCAAGATTTCTCAGTCAATTTTGCAGAGTCCCTTAAAGGTACTTATTAACAAGATCTTTGTTGTTTTGGTTATGTGATGGTTGTCTTCCTTTTACCCTTGGTTTGTGGCTGATATTTTTGTGTTTTGGTGCCCGTTAGCTTGCTATGCAGATAGGTTGTACTACGGCCATCCGGATTTCTTGTGCCAATAATGTGGTGCTAAGTCCAGAGTTTCAACCAACGAGAGGTAGGCGGCATGGCTCTCCTCTCCTCCCCCTACCTCTCCTCCCCTCCCCCGGTGCCCCATCTCCCTGCCTCCCCCCTCGCGGCCTCACCAGAGACTGGTTGCCCTAGATCCCTCTCCTCCCCTCCATGCTCGCCCTCTCCTCCGGGTCCTGCCTCTGCTAGCTCGCAGGCTCCTGGTTCCCTCTCCTCCTTCCCCCATCTGTCGAACAAGTTCTGGGCCTTGGAGGATTTGGATTCGGGATCGGAGGTGGATGCGCCCATTCCTGCTCGTCTTCTCCAGCCTGCTTCGCCGGCTCCTCGGGGCAAGGCCCGTAAGTTTGCCCCTGGGGGCCGTGGTCGGGCCTGTCGTTCGCCGCCTTGCTCGGCGGGGTGGCAGGTGGTCCGCCATCATGCCCGCGGATCTGGTAGGCTTCCCTCCCCTCCCCCTCGCTCCGGTGCCGTCTCTCCGCCGTCTTGGTCTGGCTCTGGGGGGCGCAAGGCAGCCCGTTCCCCTCGCCTGGCTTGTGGTGGCTGGAGTTCTCCGTGCTCGATGGTCGCCTGCTGGTCGCCGGTGGTGGCCGGCGGCAGGAGATCGGGCTCTGCCTCCATCATGGTTCCTGCCCTAACCCTAGCGGCCTCGGCTGTTGCGAGGGTGGGCGTTGCCGTTTGGAGCGGGGGCCAATCGGGCTGGTGGGCCTGGCTGTGGGCCCTTGGTGCCTTCCCTCTCTGAGGCCGATTTCCCCCCTCTTGTCCTGTCTGAGCCCGTGTGTCATGTTTTGGCCCACCAGGTTTCCTCCGGTCCGCCTGGCCCGGTTCCTTCGGCCCGTCCTCCCAGCCCATTACCCCTTGGGTATATATGGGTCCGGAAGGGTTCAGTCGCACCCGTGCTAGGGTTTCCTGCCTCCTCCTCTGACATGCGCTGCTACCCTCTACGGATCCATCGTGTCTTGAGAGCTCATCCTCCCCCTCCCCTCTCGATCTCTTTCGCGGCAGCGGTCACCATGGACAAGTCCAGGGCTTCCTCCACGGAGGCTCTAACCGGTAGCAAGCGGGCGCGGGAAGGCTCGGCTGAGGCGGGCAGATCTGTGGATCTGGCGTACGAAGCCGAGCTTCGGGAGAAGCTGGAGGTGGAGCGCTCCGTGTGGGAGCACGTGGCGGCTGATAGGGAGGCGTGGGCGGCGGGGCCGGCGTGGTTGCAGCAGGAGGAGCGCGATCGGGCAGCGTCGGCGGCGCAGGTGGCTGGGCTGGATCCTTGGGAGGCGGCGGCCTCTGGCTCGTCGGTCGTGGCGGCGGCCCCTCCCCGCCCTGATCCGCCTCGTCGGCCGGTGGGTTCGGCCCATGCCGTTGGCCGTGGTGCTGGATCTGGCTTCAGCGCAGCGGGCCGTGGCCGTGGTGCGGGTGGGGGCCGGTTTGGTGGCCCAGGGGCTGGCTCGGGCAGCGGCTTCCCCTCCTCCAAGTTTTGTCGCTCCTCCCCCTAGATCCCTGGCTCGTCTTCGGGTGGGATCGGCGACGGGATTCTTCCCCCTCCCCCGCCGCTCCCCCCTGGAGTCGTTCCCTCGCGTGGATCTGGGCTGGTTTCTGGGGGTGGGGGTGGCTCGACCGGTGGCTCTGCTACCCTCACCTGCTTCGCCTGCCATCGGGCTGGCCTCTTCCAGCCTCGCTGTTCCTTTCCCCCTTTCTGTCTGATATGCCATGCCGAAGGGCATCTTACTGTGGACGGCAGCAACCGTTCTCCGTTTCCTGCTTTCAAGAAATTTGGCTCCAGGCTGCCGGGTTGTGAATTCTTTGTGCTTGATGGTGATCTGGGGATGCCAGTGTTTGCCCCGGTGGCGTCCAATGCGGCGGTCATTTCGGTTATCTCTGATCCGGTCCCCCTCCAGGTGATCTCTGACGAGCTTAAGGAATGAGGGCTCGATGGTTGGGGTTGGCAGATTCAGCAAATCTTCGACAGAGGCTTTGCTGTTACTTTCCCCACTAAGCAGAGCTTGAAGATGATGGCTTCCTGCTCGAGCTTCACCCTCCCTCTGAATCAGGTCATGGTGTCCGTTAAAGCCGCAGTGGATGGGGCCAAGGCGGTGGCCTCTCTGTCTGACATCTGGGTGCTGCTCGAGGAGGTTCCGTCTGGCTTGCGTAATGCTAGATTTCTGATGTCCTTTGGAGAACTGATTGGCAAGCCCGTTTCTGTGGATGAAGCTTCTCTTGACCCTCCCGGTCCGATTCGCATGAAGATCTGGTGCCTCAACCCTGAGAATGTGCATCGCTCGGTCACTTTCTTCCCCACCTCGGAGACCTTCCGCATTCGCGTTCGTTCCGAGGCCGCTGCGGCTCAGCAGGTCCCTCCCCCTCCTCCCCCGCCCCCGGCCCCAAAACCGTCCAACCCTGGCTCTGCTGGTGGGGGTGAGACGGGTGCTGGCAGCAATGCGAATCCTTTCACCTCATCGAAGTGGGAGGCGATGGGCTCAGAGACGCGTGGTCTGTTTGATTTTGGTCCTCCTTCGGCTGGGGCTGGCAAGGGAGGCAAGGATGGGGCGCAGGATTCCTCGTGTGGTGGTGCTGTTGGTGGGGTTGCGGCCACTCTCGTCTCCGAGGCTGCCTCTGCTACTCTAGCCCCGATCACCAGGCCAGCTTCTCCTTCCCTGTCTGGTATCGTGGATGTGCCTCAAGATGCTGCGGCGTCTCCTCCGAGCCTGGTTAGTAAGCAGTCTATGAGGAAGGTATCAGTGCGGAAATTCTCTGCCAAGAGCAAAGCGACGAAGGGGAACAAGGCCTTGGGTGGGGATATGTGTCGTCGACTGGATGAGGATCTGGGGGCGGTGGCGGCGGCCCGTCTGTGGTCGGATGGCGGTGCTTCTCCTGCGGCTCGCGCTGGTGTGGCTCCGGTGAGATCGCCGGTGTCCACGGCCAGGAAGGGGCTTCGCCGTCATTCTGCTACCTCTCGTGCCAAGGGCGGGCCTGCACGTGCTAAGTCTCCAATGGCCTCGGGCCAGCAAGGTACCCCCCCTGTTCCCTCCTCCCCCTCTCTTTTGGTCTTGCCATCTTTGCCAGAAGCTCATCTTTTGAATATCCTTGAGGACATTGGTGTTTATTTGGATCCCAACTTTGGCTCTCCCTCCTCTTTGCTCTCGGTCATTCGGTTGAATGAGGAAGCCCAGGCTGTGCTTGCCAAGGCCAAGGAGGCTGCCGCCCAGTCTAAGGCGGCAGCAGAGGCATCCCATGGGGCCGTGGGGGACGGGGGTTGTGGCCCCCCTCCCTCCACTATCAAAAAGGTTCGGGTCTCCAAATCCAGGTCTAAACCCTGTGTGATCCCGAGCAAGTCGAGTCTGCATATTAAAAACCTCTCTTCCAAATGAAAGCTCTTATCTGGAATATTAGGGGTTCCGGTGCTAGGGGGCGTCGGGACCAAATTCGTGACCTTGTTCGTGCCGATAATATTGATCTGGTGGGTTTTGTGGAAACCTTTATATCTGATTTCTCTTGTTCGGACCTCTCTGGAATTGCTGGGGCAGACCGTTTTTCTTGGCGCTTCCTTCCTGCTTCTGGACACTCTGGTGGGATCCTTATCGGGGCCCGAGACAATGTGTTTGAGTATGTGGCTTTTGATCATGGCCTCTTCTGGGCCAGCATGGTAGTATTCCATAAAGAGTGTAATGTTCTCTGGGAGTTTATGGTGGTTTACGATCCTGCGGATCATTCGATGTCGCAGCTTTTCCTAGATGAGCTCTCATCTAAGATTGATGAGTGCCAGTTGCCCCTGGTCATTGCCGGTGATTTCAACTTGCTTAGGTGCCCGTCCGATAAGAATAATGGTTCCTTCTCTTGGCCTCTAGCGAATGCCTTTATTGATTTCATCGCTAACTGTGCTATCCGGGAGATACCTAGGTCCGGGGCCCATTTCACCTGGTCTAACCACCAGGCTAACCCCATTCGCTCTGCCCTGGACCGCGTCTTCACCTCTGCTTCTTGGGACCTTCTGTTCCCCCGTGCTTCTCTTAGTGCGATGTCTCACATCGGCTCTTACCACTCCCCCCTCATTCTTGATCTAGGCATCACTTCCCTTGCCAAAGTATCTAGATTCCAATTTGATGCGTCCTGGCTTCTGATTGACGGTTTTGTGGATATGCTCTCTGCGAAAATTAATTCCCTCCTAAACTCCCGTACTCGCTCCTTTGGGCCCATGGACGACTGGCACTTCTGCTCCTACCAACTTAGGAAGTTTTTGAAAGGGTGGGGCAATAATCAGGCCGCGGAGGCCCTCCGCGCCAAGCAAGACATGTCGGGGCAGGTTTCAGCTCTTGACGCGCAGGCCGATTCGGTCGGCTTGTCTGTTGACGGCTGGCGTCAGAGATATGATCTTGAGGCCAACTTGATGCAGCTGCATCGGCTGGCGGAGCTTTATTGGAAACAATGAGGTAGCATTAACTGGACCTTGAAAGGAGACTTGCCGACTGCTTACTTCTTCGCGATCACTAATGGGAGGCGTCGGAGATGCCTAATCACTAGTTTGATGGTGGATGGTGCCCACGTCATGGACCACTCCGCCATTCTTTCTCATATCCACGACTTCTATGTTGGCTTGTTCACGGCTAGGCCGGACTCGGGGTTTCGGATTTTGCCCAACCTGTGGCCATTGCATAACCAAGTCTCTGATGACGAAAATGAGTCTCTGATGATTCCCCTTTCTGTGGAGGAGATCGAGGTCGTGCTCAAGACGGTGAATGCCAATTCGGCCTCCGGTCCTGACGGTTTCTCCATCCCTTTCTTCCGACGCTTCTGGCCCTCTCTTCGACCCCTCATCTGTGCGGTTATCCAAGGATTCTGTCTTGGAACCATGGACATTTCCCATTTGAATTATGCTGTCCTCTCTCTTATCCCTAAGGTGAAAGGCGCAGAGCTCATTTCCCAGTTTCGTCTGATAGCCTTGATCAACAATTTCACGAAGTTTCCGGCTAAAGGTCTGGCGACCCGATTAGGCCCAGTAGCCCACCGCATTATTAGCCCCACTCAGTCCGCCTTCATTAAGGGACGCTACATTCTGGATGGAGTCCTTTGCCTTCATGAAATTGTGCATGACCTCCAGTAGAGGAGAACCCGCGCGATCATCCTTAAGCTAGACTTTGAAAAGGCCTACGATTCGGTGTACTGGTCTTTCCTACGTCAGGTCCTCCTTGCCAAAGGTTTTCATGCTGGCTTTGTCCATAGATTGATGCAGCTGGTCTCTAGGGGGCACACGGCCATGTCCGTTAACGGTAACATCACTAACTTCTTTGCCAATGGCCGTGGCCTACGGCAAGGGGACCCTGCCTCCCCTATCCGCTTCAATTTTGTGGCAGATGCCCTCTCTTGCCTTCTATCTAGGGCGGCAGTTGCTGGCCACATCTCCCCGGTGATCTCCCACCTCCTCCCCCAAGGTGTTACCCACCTTCAATATGCTGACGACACGATCATTCTGGTGGAGCTTAATGATGCTTGCTTGGCAAATCTGAAATTTATCCTGCTGTGCTTCGAAGCCTTGTCGGGGCTCAAGATCAACTTTGTTAAAAGTGAGGTTATCATGACTGGTACTGATGTCGAGGAAGCGACCAGGATGGCCCACCTCCTAAACTGCTCCTTGGGCTCCTTCCCGTTCAAATACTTAGGCCTGCCGATATCCCCCTTCCGCCTTCACGCCCAAGTCTTTAACCCCCTGGTGGCCAAGGTGGGCAACAGGGTCATGCCTTGGCGTGGCCGCTACAACACCCAGGCCAGGAAAGTCAGTCTCATCAATGCGTGCCTCTCTTCCCTCCCGATCTTCACCATGGGCTTCTTTCTTCTTTCGTTGGGTACTCACGCTGGTTTTGACAAACACAGAGGCACCTTTTACTGGAACTCGGTCGATAACAAGAAGAAATATAGGCTCGTCAAATGGAAAATCATGTGTAGACCCAAGAGCCTAGGGGGGCTGGGCATCCTGAACACTGTGGTTATGAACAAATGTCTGATAGTTAAATGGTGGTGGCGGATCATGACTAGTGGTCCTGGCACGCTTTGGTATGATATCCTAAAAGCTAAATACTTTCCGAACACCAGCCCCATGTTTGCCAGGGCTGGGAATGGCTCTCACTTCTGGAGGGACCTGGTTAAACTGCGCGATGTGTTTCGGGACCATGTTAAGTTTGTGGTGCGCAATGGTCGTTCCAATAGATTTTGGCTGGACTGGTGGATTGGGGATGATACTCTCGCGAACTCCTTCCCGGTGTTGTTCTCTTCCTGCTCTAATCCTGAGATCTCTATCTCTGATCTGTCTAGTGTTAACCAGAACCTGGGTCTTCGGAGTTCTCTGACTCCTGCAGACTTGTCAGACTGACACCATCTTGCTGCTTTGTTCCCAAACCTCTCGGAGGAGGAGGACTCTGTTACCTGGCCCCATAGCGCCTCTGGATCCTCTTCTGTTAAATCCCTTTATGTTAGGCTCTGCGATGGGACCCCCACTTCGAAATTCCGGCAGATCTGGGCGGCCAAGGTTCCCCCTAAGATCATGGTCTTTCTCTGGCAGGCCTTGAGGGGACGCCTGCCGGCTGCTGATCAGATCCGCAAGCGCAATGGTCCGGGCTTTGCTTCATGTGCTTTGTGTGGTGTATTGGAGAATACCGAGCATATTTTCTTCTCCTGCCCTCTGGCCAAGTTGGCTTAGGGCTGCGTACGATCATGGATGGGCATTAACTGGACGCCTCAGTCCTTCGCTCACCTTAGGACTTTGGCTGATAACATTACTGGTTGTACAAAGAGATTGTTTTGGGTTGGTCTGGCTGCTATGTGCTGGTCCTTGTGGACTACTCGTAACAAATTTACTATCGAGGGTGGTTTTCCTAACAAGCCTGCTGATGTGTTCTTTAAAATGCCTATCCTCTTGCAGTAGTGGAAATTATTGACTAGAGCGGCCGATATGGAGGGCATGGAGGATCTGATCAACAAAGTAAAGGCATCGGCCAACCAACTCTCCAACCCCCAACCCCACTAAGGCGCTGCTATGTTGATGTGTAATCCTTAGTAGTAGGTTGTTGGCCTGCGGGCCTCTCTTCTCTGGTTTGTTGGGCCTGCGTGCTTGTTTATTCTGTCTGGCTTGTTGCCATGGTTCTGGCCTAACTTTATCTGTAAGTGCTGGTGGTGATGTTTGACTCTACCTGGTGGCTTTATTTATAAAGTCGGGCGCTAGCCTTTTCTCTAAAAAAATAATGTGGTGCCTCCTTTTGGTTTGCAGAGTGTTCAAACTCCATGTCGTTCTGGACACAGCGTAGGATGGTTTATAATCGCTGCTGTAAAGGCGCTAAGGTATATATCCCTCACTTTAAGGAACCCCCGGCCTACCTCCGAGAGATCCTTTGATTCGATGGTACTTCTCGTGCTAAAAAATTCATCCGGACTATACGTGAGTACAATTGTATGTTCGCTTTCACTTTGATGGGTGCTACCATTGAACGCTCGTTTGGTGGTAGTTGTGGACCTAAGATTTTCAAGATGAGTGGTCAAGTGTCTCATCGTATTGGTTCGTTGGTGCCTAGTAGTGCCGTGATGATACTCCTAAGTTTGCTGAGTTGTATATACATGACCCAACTAATGAGATTAGGCATAGGATGAATGCCTTAAATCCAGATGATAGACCTATTGGGGGTGTGGATGAGAGTATTGTGGTTGGTCTTAGAGACATGCTTAGTGAGTTTAACCTATTGGTACAGACCTTTTGGGAGGCGAGTAAGATGATAGAGGATCGTGGTGATGAACCCATCGAGGATATCTCGATTCGAATTATTGGGCCTTCGAAGGGCGATAGTCCACAATTTATTTTGCCTACAACCACTGGGCTTGCTACTTTAGTTATCGGTGGTGGCTTCACGTCGAAGGCGTCTTCTCGAGATATTGTTGTTTGCAGTCGTTCCAACGGTTTGCAGCAAATATCTTCTCTGAACACTGCATTCATGCCTCTGCAGTACCCATCGCTTTTCCCTTATGGAGAGAGAGGGTTCCAGGTGGATGTTCCTCACTTGATTGTTCCTGAAGTGGATGATGGTAATGGACCTGTAGATCCTAATTCTGCACCTGGAAGTCTGACCGTTGAGGCGTCCTCTTCATACCCTTCTGTGGGTGGTGATGCACAAATAGTCGGAATAGGATGACCATGTGATACGTCCATTTTGCATAATGTTTTCCTACTGTTATTTACAGTGTTTTAATCAATATAATACTTTGTGGAGCAATTCTAATGCATTTTCTCTCTTAATATGCAAGATTTACATAAGCAGGGAGATTGCCGGCAGCTGGAATTCTGGACCTGAAAAATCTATGACAGATATACCTATTCTGCACATTTCCAAATGAGCTGAAATTTCACGGAGATTTATTTTGGAATAAATAAAAAATATTGGAGAAAAGAAGTACCAGAGGGGGCCACCCATGTGCCCACGAGGCACCATGGCTCGCCCTAGCGGCTTGTGGGGCCCCTGGCCAGCCTCCGATGCCCATCTTCTGGTATATAAGCCCATTTTCCCTAGAAAAAATAAGGAGAGGACTTTTGGGATGGAGCGCCGCCGTCTCGAGGCGGAACTTGGGTAGGAGCACTTTTGCTCTCCGGCGGAGCGATTCCGTTGAGGATATTTCCCTCTGGGAGGGGGAAATCGAAGCCATCATCATCATCAACAACCCTCTCATTGTGGGAGGACAAATCTTCATCATCATCTTCACCAACACCATTTCATCTCAAACCCTAGTTCACCTCTTGTATTCAATCTTTGTATCAAAACCTCAGATTGGTACATGTGGGTTGCTAGTAGTGTTGATTACATCTTGTATTTGATGTTAGTTGGTTTATTTGGTGGAAGATTAAATGTTAAGATACATTATGCTATTCAATACCCCTCTCATCTTTAACATGAATATGATTTGTGAGTAGTTGCTTTTGTTCTTGAGGACATGGGAGAAGTCTTGTCATAAGCAATCATGTGAATTTGGTATTCGTTCGATATTTCGATGATATGTATGTTGTTGTTTCCCTTAGTGGTGTTATGTGAATGTCGACTACATGAAACTTCACGATCCTTGGGCCTAAGGGAATGCATTGTGGGGTAGTAATTAGATGATGGGTTGCTAGAGTGACAAAAGCTTAAACCCTAGTTTATGCGCTATTCCGTAAGGGGCTGATTTGGATCCATATATTTAATGCTATGGTTAGATTTATCTTAATTTTTCTTTCGTAGTTGCGGATGCTTGTGAGAGGGCTTAATCATAAGTGGGAGGCTTGTTCAAGTAAGAAAAGTACCCAAGCACCGGTCCACCCACATATCAAATTATCAAAGTAGCGAATGCGAATCAACCAAACATGATGAAAGTGACTAGATGAAATTCCCGTGTGTCCTCAAGAACGCTTTGCTTATTATAAGAGACCGTTCAAGCCATCCTTTTCTACAAAAAGGATTGGGCTACCTTACTGTACTTTTGTTACCGTTACTACTTATTACTTGTTACAAATTATCTTGCTATCAAACTATCTGTTATAGACAATTTCAGTGTCTGCAGAAAACACCTTGCTGAAAACCGCTTATCATTTCCTTCTGCTCTTCGTTGGGTTCGACACTCTTAGTTATCGAAAGGACTATGATTGATCCCCTATACTTGTGGGTCATCAAGGCTCTTTTCTGGCGCTGTTGCCGGGGAGTGAAGCCCTTTGGTAAGTGGAATTTGGTAAGGAAACATTTATATTACGTGCTTAAATTTACTCTTACTTGTTACTATGGAAAAAAATCCTTTGAGGGGTTTGTTCGGGGTATCTTCACCTCGACCGGAAGCACAAGGAGTTGCTCCTCAACCTACTTCACGTACTGAAAATATTTATTATGATATTCCTTTGGGTATGACAGAGAAACTGCTAGCTAATCCTTATGCAGGAGATGGAACACTACATCCTGATATGCACATAATCTATGTGGATGAAGTTTGTGGATTATTCAAGCTTGCAGGTTTACCCGGAGATGAAGTTAAGAAGAAGGTTTTCCCTTTATCTTTGAAGGGAAAGGCATTGACATTGTATAGGCTATGTGATAATATTGGAACGTGGGATTGAAATCGATTGAAATTGGAATTTCATCAAAAGTTTTATCCTATGCATCTCGTTCATCGTGATCGGAATTATATATATAATTTTTGGACTCATGAAGGAGAAAGCATCAATCAAGATTAGGGGAGGCTTAAGTACATGATGTATACATGCCCCAATCATTTGCTCTCAAGAGAAATTATCTTACATAATTTTTATGCTCGGCTTTCTCATAAAGATCAAACCATGCTCGATTCTTCTTCAACTGGTTCCTTTATGAAGAAAACTATTGAATTCAAATGGGATATTATGGAAAGAATTAGACGCAACTCTGAAGATTGGGAAGTCGACAAAGGGAAAGAGTCAGGTATAACACTTAATTTTGATTGTGTTAAATCCTTTATGGATACCGATGCCTTTCATAACTTTAGCACTAAATATGGACTTGATTCTGAGATATTAGCCTCCTTTTGTGAATTATTTGCTACTCATGTTGATCTTCCTAAGGAGAAGTGGTTTAAATGTCATCCCCCTGTTAAAGAAAAGATTGAGGAACCCGTTATAGTTAAAGAACAAATTATCATTTACAATGTTGATCTAGTTGTGGCTACTGCTTATATTGAAAAACCACCTTTCCCTGTTAGGATAAGGAACATGCTAAGGTTTCAGGAGTGGTTAACAAAAGTAATATTATATCACGTAGACCCTCGGAACAAATTAAAGTTGTACCTAATGTTGTTAAGGTTAAAGATCTCTTGGTCGATAATATAGATGGGCATGTTATTTACTTATGTGATGAAGCTACTAGAATTGCCAAACCCAATACTAAAGATAAGAATAAGCGTGTTGTTGGCATGCCAGTTGTCTCTGTTAAAATAGAAGATCATTGTTATCATGGCTTATGTGATTTGGGTGGTAGTGTGAGTGCTACCTTGTTTACCTTATATCAAGAAATTATAAATGATATTGCACCTGCTGAGATAGAAGATATTGATGTTACTATTAAGCTTGCGAATAGAGATACTATTTCACCGCTTGGGATTGTTAGAGATGTTGAAGTCTTGTGTGGAAAAATAAAATACCCAACTGATTTTCTAGTTCTTGGTTCTTCACAAGATGATTTTTGTCCCATTATATTTGGTAGACCTTTCTTGAAAACTGTTAATGTTAAGATTGATTGCAATAGAGACACTGTCAGTGTTAACTTTGGTGATATATCTCATGAGTTTAATTTCTCTAAGTTTCGTAGACAACCTCATGATAAAGAATTTCCTAGTAAGGATGAAATTACTGGTCTTGCTTCTATTGACGTACCTCCTACTGATCCGTTAGAACAATATTTGCTAGACCATGACAATGATTTGCACATGAACAAAAGAAATGAAATAGATAAGATGTTATTTGATCAACAGCCTATCCTTAAACACAATTTGCCTATTGAAACTCTTGGAGGTCCTCCTCCACCTAAGGGTGACCCTGTGTTTGAATTAAAACAATTCTCTGATACACTTAAATATGCTTATCTTGATGAAAAGAAGATATATGATGTTATTATTAGTGCTACCTTTCAGAGCATGAAGAAAAGAGAATATTAAAAACTCTGAGGAAGCACTGTGCTGCTATTGGATATACTCTTGATGATCTTAAGGGCATTAGCCCCACTCTATGTCAGCACAAAATTAATATGGAGTCTGATGCTAAACCAGTTCTCGATCATCAATGACGATTAAATTCTAAGATGAAGGAGGTGGTAAGAACTAAAATATTAAAGCTTTTGGAAGTAGGTATAATCTATCCCATAGCTGATAGTAGATGGGTAAGTACCGTTCATTGTGTACCTAAGAAAGGAGGCATTACTGTTGTTCCTAATGATAAAAATGAGCTCATTCCACAAAGAATGGTAACGATCTATAGGATGGTAATTGATTTTAGAAAATTAAACTAAACTACTAGAAAAGATCATTACCCCTTGCCTTTTATTGATCAAATGTTAGAAAGATTGTCTAAGCATACACACTTTTTCTTTCTTGATGGATATTCCGGTTTCTCTCAAATACATGTATCACAATCCGACCAAGAGAAAACCACCTTTACTTGTCCTTTCAGAACTTATGCTTATAAATGTATGCCTTTTGGTTCATGCAATGCACCTGCTACCTTTCAAACATGTATGACTGCTATATTCTCTGATTTTTGTGAAAAGATTGTTGAGGTTTTCATGCACAATTTTTTTTGTTTACGAAACTTCTTTTGATGATTGCTTAAGCAACCTTGATCGAATTTTTCAGAGATGTGAACAAACTAAACTTGTCTTGAATTGGGAGAAGTGCCACTTTATGGTGAATGAAGGTATTCTCTTGGGGCATAAAATTTCTGAACGAGGTATTGAAGTAAACAAAGCCAAAGTTGATGCAATTGAGAAAATGCCATGTCCTAAAGATATTAAAGGTATAAGAAGTTTCCTTGGTCGTGCTGGTTTCTATAGGAGTTTTATTAAAGACTTCTCTAAAATTTCTAGGTCTCTTACTAAACTCTTGCAAAAGGATGTTCCATTTGTTTTTTATGATGATTGTGTAGAAGCCTTTGAAACACTTAAGAAAGATTTAACCTCTGCACCTATTGTTCAACCATCTGATTGGAACTTACCATTTGAAATTATGTGTGATGCTAGTGATTATGTTGTTGGTGCTGTTCTAGGGCAAAGAGTTGATAAGAAATTAAATGTTATCCATTATGCTAGTAAAACTCTAGACAGTGCTCAAAGAAATTATGCTACTACTAAGAAAGAATTTCTAGCAGTTGTGTTTGCATGTGATAAATTCATATCTTACATAGTTGATTCTAAAGTAATTGTTCACACGGATCATGCTGCTATTAAATACCTTATGGAAAAGAAAGATGCTAAACCTAGACTCATTAGGTGGGTGCTACTGCTACAAGAGTTTGACTTGCATATTATCGACAGGAAGGGAGCTGAGAATCCCGTAGCGGATAACTTGTCTAGGTTAGAAAATATTCTTGATGCCCCACTACCTATTGATGATAGTTTCCCTGATGAGCAACTAGCTGGCATAAATGCTTCTCGTAATACTCCTTGGTATGCAGACTATGCTAATTATATTGTTGCAAAATTTATACCACCTAGTTTCACATACCAACAGAAGAAATTTCTTATTTGATTTAAGACATCACTTCTGGGATGACCCACATCTTTATAAAGAAGGAGTAGATGGTATTATTAGATGTTGTATACGTGAGCATGAACAAGAACAAATCCTACATTAGTGTCATTCCGAGGCTTACGGAGGACACCATGTGGGAGACAGAACTGCACACAAGGTATAACAATCTGGTTTTTATTGGCCTACTCTTTTCAAGGTTGCTCGTAAGTTTGTCTTATCTTGTGATGAGTGTCAAAGAATTGGTAATATTGGTAGACGTTAGCAAATGCTTATGAATTATTCAATTGCTATTGAACCATTTGATGTTTGGGGATTTGATTATATGGGACATTTTCCTTCCTCTAATGGGTATACACATACTTTAGTTGATGTTGATTACGTTACTAAGTGGGTAGAAGCTATTCCAACTAGTAGTGCTGATCATAACACTTCTATTAAAATGCTTAAAGAAGTTATTTTCCCGAGGTTTGGAGTCCCTAGATATTTAATGACTGATGGTGGTTCACATTTTATTCATGGCGCATTCCGTAAACTGCTTGCTTAATATGATGTCAACCATAGAATTGCATCTCCCTATCACCCTCAATCTAGTGGTCAAGTTGAATTGAGCAATAGAGAAATAAAATTTATTTTACAAAAGACCATCAATAGATCTATAAAGAATTGGTCTAAGAAACTTGATGTTGCATTATGGGCCTATAGAACTGCTTATAAAAATCCTATGGGTATGTCTCCATATAAAATGGTTTATGGAAAAGCATGTCATTTACCTCTTGAGTTAGAACATAAAGCATATTGGGCAATTAAAGAACTCAATTATGATTTTAAACTTGCCGGTGAAAAGAGGTTATTTGATATTAGCTCGCTAGATGAATGGAGAACCCAGGATTATGAAAATGCCAAATTGTTTAAAGAAAAAGTTAAAATATGGCACGACAAAAGAATCCAAAAACGGGAATTCAGAGTGGGTGAGTATGTTCTATTGTACAATTTTCATTTTAGATTTTTTGCAGGAAAACTTCTCTCTAAATGGGAAGGACCATATATCATTAAGGAGGTTTATCGCTCTGGAGCCATTAAGATCAATAACGCCGAAGGCACTAAACCGAAGGTGGTTGATGGGCAAAGAATTAAGCATTGCATCTCAGGTACACCTATTAATCTTGAAACTAACATTATTCAAACTATGACACCATAGGAATACATAAGAGAGACCTCCTAGAATACTCCAGAACCCTGAAAAGGAAGAGGTACATGATACCGTAAGTAAACCGACTCCAAAAATTCCATCAAAATATTTTCTGTCGGTTTTGGAATATTAGAAAAAATACAAAAATAAGAAACATCAAAGGGGCCACCCAGGTGCCCACGAGGCACCAGGGCGCGCCCACACCCCCAGGGCGCACCCTAGTGGCTTGTGGGCCCCTCGTGAGCCTTCCCGACTACGTTTTCCCCTGGAATACTTGTTTTGCAAGATAAAAATTCTTTATATATACTCCCGGACGTTTTGACCACCGTATCACAGAAATATCCCCTATTCTTGTTTCATGTTGTTTTCTGTCAGACCTACCAAGCCGGTGAGTAGTTTGAGTTTTTGCTTCTTTACTTTTATGTTTCAACTTTAGCAATGAAAATAATGGAGAAGATCATATGCTAATCCCATGGAAAGTAATGACATCACATAAAGAAAAGTGTAAGTGGTAAAATTTATTGAAAGTTGACAAACATATCATTGGTAAATGCTGCAATTCATGAAAGAATTAATAAGGGAAGAGAAGATTCACATATAAATATACTATCTTAGACATCTTTTATGATTGTGAGCCCCCATTAAGTATTTTATGTCAAATTATTGTTGTTGGACAAGGAAGACAACATAATGAGTTATGTTTTCTAATATTCACATAGAAGTTATATTGTCATAGATCCTCCAGCATGTGGTGCTTGCTTAATATCTTTGCTAGCCAAAAATCCGCACCAAGTAGAGATACTACTTGTGCATCCAAAAACCCTTAAACACTGTTTCATGTCACAAGAGTCCACCATACCTACCTATGGATTGAATAAGTTCCTTCAAGTAAGTTGTCATCGGTGCATAAGGCAATAAGAATTGCTTCTAAATATGTATGATCTTTTATTGTAAGGGAAAATAAGCGTTGTACGAACTTGTGATGGTAAAGAAATAAAAGCGACGGACTGCATAATAAAGGTTGCTATCACAAGGGGCAATATAACATGACGTTCCTTTGCATTAAGAGTTTGCGCATCCAAAAATAAAAAGCGCATGAGAACCTCTACTTCCCTCTGCGAAGGGCTATCTTTTACTTTTATGTATTTACATTTTTTATGCAAGAGTCAATAGTGTTCTCCTCTATTCCTTTTTATTTTTCTCTTTTGCAAGCATCATGTGGTGGGGAAAGATCTAGGCATATATATCTAGTTGGATATATGTGATCGGGAGTTATTATTGTTGACATTACCCTTGAGGTGAATAAGTTGGGAGGCGAAATTATAAGCCCCTATCTTTCTATGTGTCCATGATGAAACTTTTCGCTCCATATATATGTTGTGAGTGTTAGCAATCATAGAAGACTAAATGATGGTTGAGTATGTGGACTTGCTAAAAAGCTCCTGCATGAGACCCTTCCTAAAAATATGATGAATTGCAATTGCATTGTTGACTGAGAACATAGTTTGTTAGTTTTCAAGAAAGTTTATGCCTTATACTTTGTTGTTATGATGAATTGTTACTTGCTCGTGAGAAGTTCTATGATAATGAATATTGTTGTTATGATAATGATCATGATGCTACTATGTCCATATTTTGCTTTTATCGACACCTCTCTCTCTCTAAACATGTGGACATGGTTATCGATATCGGCTTTCGCTTAAGGACAAGTGAGGTCTAAGCTTGCGGGGGTTGATACATCCATTTTGCATCATGTTTTCCTACTATTATTTATAGTGTTTTTAATCAATATAACACTTTGTTTAGCAATTCTAATGCCTTTTCTCTCTTAATATGCAAGATTTACATGAGGAGGGAGATTGCCGGCAGCTGGAATTCTGGACCTGAAAAAGCTATGTCAGAGATACCTATTCTGCGCATCTCCAAATGAGCTGAAATTTCACGGAGATTTATTTTGGAATAAATAAAAAATATTGGAGAAAAGAAGTACCAGAGGGGGCCACCCAGGTGCCCACGAGGCACCAGGGCGCACCCTGGTGGCTTGTGGGGCCCCTGGCCAGCCTCTGGTGGCCATCTTCTGGTATATAAGCCCATTTTCCCTAGAAAAAATAAGGAGAGGACTTTCGGGACGGAGCGCCGCCATCTCGAGGCGGAACTTGGGTAGGAGCACTTTTTCTCTCCGGCGGAGCGATTCCGCCGGGGATACTTCCCTCCGGGAGGGGAAAATCAAAGCCATCGTCATCATAAACAACCCTCTCATCATGGGAGGGACAATCTTCATCAACATCTTCACCAGCACCATCCCATCTCAAACCCTAGTTCACCTCTTGTATTTAGTCTTTGTTTTAAAACCTCAGATTGGTACCTGTGGGTTGCTAGTAGTGTTGATTACATCTTGTAGTTGATGCTAGTTGGTTTATTTGGTGGAAGATTAAATGTTAAGATCCATTATGCTATTCAATACCCCTCTGATCTTGAACATGAATATGATTTATGAGTAGTTGCTTTTGTACTTGAGGACATGGGAGAAGTCTTGTCATAAGTAATCATGTGAATTTGGTATTCGTTCGATATTTTGATGATATGTATGTTGTTATTTCCCTTAGTGGTGTTATGTGAACATCGACTAGATGACACATCACCATCTTTGAGCCTAAGGGAATGCATTGTGGAGTAGTAATTAGAAGATGGGTTTCTAGAGAGACAGAAGATTAAACCCTAATTTATACGCTATTCCGTAAGGGGCTGATTTGGATCCATATGTTTAATGCTATGGTTAGATTTATCTTAATTCTTCTTTCATAGACGCGGATGCTTGCGAGAGGGGTTAATCATAAGTGGGAGGCTTGTTCAAGTAAGAACATCACCCAAGAACCGGTCCACCCACATATCAAATTATCAAAGTAGCGAACGCGAACCAAACAAACATGATGAAAGTGACTAGATGAAATTCCCGTGTGTCCTCAAGAATGGTTTGCTTATTATAAGAGACCGTTCCAGCCTGTCCTTTGCTATAAAAAGGATTGGGCTACCTTGCTGCACTTTTGTTACTGTTACTACTTATTTCTCGTTACAAATTATCTTGCTATCAAACTATCTGTTACCGACAATTTCAGTGCCTGCAGAAAACAACTTGTAGAAAACTGCTTGTCATTTCCTTTTGCTCCTCGTTGGGTTCGACACTCTTACTTATCAAAAGGACTATGATTGATCCCCTATACCTGTGGGTCATCACCATGAAGGATTAATATCATTTTATGTGCCATTACAAGGGTGATCAGCCCAATCCATATATATGTTATGTCTCCTCTCCTCTTAGTCAGTTGTCGATGCATGTGCGTGCATCAATGAAAGTAGACTGTGGTATATCATAAGAAATCAGGACATGCTTAGATCAGAGCACATACAGGGTATTACTGATGCGGTAGGTGATGGGTGTGTTGATGGTGATGCTCTTGGGAAGAGGACCATTGTATCTTCCAGTCACATCGGCGGCCGTCGTTACCTCCATGAAAATTTCCATGATGGCCTTGCCGTTTGTCAGGTGCATGGTGTGCCCGGCATATTTACCACTTTCACTTGCAATCCCAAGTGGCCTGAAATCACCAGTGCATTGGAACTGGGTCAGACGCCTTCTGATAGGGCGGATATTGTTGTTAGGGTCTATCACATGAAGCTCACTGAGTACTTGGATGAGATTAAGTCAGGCCAGGCTTTTGGCCCCATTACGGCTGGTATTTTGTACTCTTGTGCTTTGTGTGTGGTCGTTGTTTTCTAATGATGTCTTACTTCTTCTGCTGGTTGCGCTGTCTAATTAGGCTTTTATGTCATTTTTTTAGTGTTGTATACCGTTGAGTTCCAGAAGCAGGGACTGCCTCATGTGCATATACTTGTCTGGCAGAGAGGGGGTAACGGTGAGATTGGTGTTGAAAATATTAATTCATTAATATCTGCTGAAATACCTGATGCATTGCTTGATCCTCAATGATATGCTTTAGTTTCTGTGTTTATGATGCACGGTCTATGTGGTGAAATGAACGATAAATGTGTCTGCATGAAAAAGAGTTTTTGTTCTAAATATTTAACAAAAGATTTTAGAGATACCACTATCATTTATGATAAATGGTTTGCCTTGTATCGATGTCATGACGATGGTCGAAGGGTCTATAAAATGGTCATTACCTTGACAACAGGCATGTTGTTCCATATAAATTGACGATGCTCACGAAATTTCAGGGACATATAAATGTAGAGTGGTGTAATAAAACACAGGTGACGAAATACCTCTTTAAGTATGTCACGAAAGGTGCTGATTACTGATACATCTCCAACGTATCTATAATTTTTGATTGTTCCATGCTATTATATAATCTATTTTGGATGTTTTATATGCATTAATATGCTATTTTATATTATTTTTGGGACTAACCTATTAACCTAGAGCCCAGTGCCAGTTTCTGTTTTTTCCTTGTTTTTGAGTTTCGCAGAAAAGGAATACCAAACGGAGTCCAAACGGAATAAAACTTTCGCGATGATTTTTCTTGGACCAGAAGGAAACCAGGAGACTTGGAGATGAAGTTGGAGGAGCCACGAGGTGGCCACAAGGACGGAGGGCGCGCCCAGGGGGGTAGGGCGCGCCCCCACCCTTGTGGGCCCCCGTGCACTTCTTGAACTAATTTTTTCGCCTATATATACTCATATATCCCCAAACCAACAGGGGCATCCATGAAAAGACTTTTCCAATGCCGCAACCTTCTGTACCCGTGAGATCCCATCTAGGGACCTTTTCCGGCACCATGCCGGAGGGGGATTCAATCACGGAGGGCTTCTACATCAACACCATTGCCCTTCCGATGATGCGTGAGTAGTTTACCGACCTACGGGTCTATAGCTAGTAGCTAGATGGCTTCTTCTCTCTCTTTGATTCTCAATACCATGTTCTCCTCGATGTTCTTGGAGATCTATTCGATGTAATACTTTTTTTGCGGTGTGTTTGCCAAGATCCGATGAATTGTGGATTTATGATCAGCTTATCTATGAATATTATTTGAATCTTCTCTGAATTCTTATATGCATGATTTGATATCTTTGTAATTCTCTTCGAACTATCGGTTTGGTTTGGCCAACTAGATTGGTTTTTCTTGCAATGGGAGAAGTGCTTAGCTTTGGTTCAATCTTGCGGTGTCCTTTCCCAGTGACAGTAGGGGCAGCAAGGCACGTATTGATTGTTGCCATCGAGGATAAAAAGATGGAGTTTTCATCATATTGCTTGAGTTAATTCCTCTACATCATGTCATCTTACTTAATGCATTACTTCGTTCTTTATGAAACTAATACTCTAGATGCATGCTGGATAGTGGTCGATGTGTGGAGTAATAGTAGTAGATGCAGAATCGTTTCGGTCTACCTGACACGGACGTGATGTCTATATTCATGATCATTGCCTTAGATATCGTCATAACTTTGCGCTTTTCTATCAATTGCTCGGCAGTAATTTGTTCACCCACCGTATTATTTTCTATCTTGAGAGAAGCCTCTAGTGAAACCTATGGCCCCCGGGTCTATTTTCCATCATATAATCTTCTACTTTTTATCATACAAGTTTCAGATCTACTAGTTTGCAATCTTTTACTTTCCGATCTATAAAACAAAAATACCAAAAATATTTACTTTATCGTTTATCTATCTCTATCAGATCTCACTTTTGCAAATAACCGTGAAGGGATTGACAACCCCTTTTATCGCGTTGGGTGCAAGTTGTTTGATTGTTTGTGCAGGTATTCGGTGATATGTGCGTTGTCTCCTACTGGATTGATACCTTGGTTCTCAAACTCAGGGAAATACTTATCTCTACTTTGCTGCATCACCCTTTCCTCTTCAAGGGAAAAACCAACGCAAGCTCAAGATGTAGCAGGAAGAATTTCTGGCGCCGTTGCCGGGGAGATCTACGCCAAGTCAAGACATACCAAGTACCCATCATAAACTCTCATCTCTTGCATTACATTATTCGCCATTTGCCTCTCGTTTTCCTCTCCCCCACTTCTAAAACGATTTTCGAAAAGATTTGCCTTTTTCTTCGCCCCTCTCTTTGCCTTTTCTTCGTCCCTCTTCCGTTTGCTTTTTGTGTGCTCGTGTGTTGGATTGCTTACTTTATCATGATGGCTCAAGAGAATACCAAATTGTGTGACTTTTCCAACACCAATAACAATGATTTTATTAGTACTCCGATTGCTCCCGCCACTAGTGCAGAATCTTGTGAAATTAATGCCGCTTTGCTGAATCTTGTTATGAAAGATCAATTTTCTGGCCTTCCTAGTGAAGATGCCGCATCCCATCTAATCAATTTCGTTGATTTGTGTGATATGCAAAAGAAAAAAGATGTGGATAATGATATTGTTAAATTGAAGCTATTTCCGTTCTCACTTCAAGATCGTGCTAAAACTTGGTTTTCATCTTTGCCTTAAAATAGTATTGATTCATGGAATAAGTGTAAAGATGCTTTTATTTCCAAGCATTTTCCTCCCGCTAAGATCATCTCCCTTAGGAACGAGATTATGAATTTTAAGCAACTTGATCATGAACATGTTGCACAATCTTGGGAGAGGATGAAATTGATGATACGAAATTGCCCTACTCATGGTTTGAATTTGTGGATGATTATACAAAAATTATATGCCGGATTGAATTTTGCTTCTAGAAATCTTTTAGATTCGGCCGCGGGAGGCACTTTTATGGAAATTACTCTAGGAGAAGCTACTAAACTTTTAGATAATATTATGGTTAATTATTCTCAATGGCATACCGAAAGATATTCCACTAATAAAAAAGTGCATGCGATTGAAGAGATTAATGTTTTGAGTGGAAAGATGGATGAACTTATGAAATTATTTGCTAGCAAGAGTGCTTCTTTGGATCCTAATGATATGCCTTTGTCCACTTTGATTGAAAATAATAATGAATCTATGGATGTGAATTTTGTTGGTAGGAACAATTTTGGTAATAATGCGTATAGAGGCAATTTTAATCCTAGGCCATTTTCTAGTAATTCCTCTAATAATTATGGTAATTCCTACAACAATTCTTATGGAAATTATAATAAGATGCCCTCTGATTTTGAGAATAGTGTTAAAGAATTTATGAGTTCGCAAAAGAATTTCAATGCTTTGATTGAAGAAAAATTGCATAAGATTGATGATTTGGCTAGGAACGTGGATAGAATTTCTCTTGATGTTGACTCTTTGAAATTTATATCTATTCCACCCAAGCATGATATCAATTAGTCTCTCAAAGCTATGAGAATTTCCATTGATGAGTGCAAAGAAAGAACCGCTAAGATGCGTGCTAAAAAAGATTGGTTTGTAAAAACATGTTCTTCTAGTTTTCGTGAAAAATGAAGATCTTAAAGTGATTGAGGTGACTCCTATTGAATTTTTGTTTTCCAATATAAATCTTGATAAAGATGGGACTGGAGATGAGTCAACTTTAGTTAAAAGGCGTCCCAATGATTCGGAGTTTTTAGATCTTGATGCAAAAATTGATAAAAGTGGGATCGGAGAGGTCAAAACTTTAAGTAGCAATGAACCCACGCTTTTGGATTTCAAGGAATTTAATTATGATAATTGTTCTTTAATAGATTGTATTTCCTTGTTGCAATCCATGTTGAATTCTCCTCATGCTTACAATCAAAACAAAGATTTTACTAAACATATCGTTGATGCTATGATGCAATCTTTTGAAGAAAAGCTTGAATTGGAAGTTTCTATCCCTAGAAAACTTTATGATGAGTGGGAACCTACTATTAAGATTAAGATTAAAGATTATGAGTGTTATGCTTTGTGTGATTTGGGTGCTAGTGTTTCCACGATTCCAAAAACTTTATGTGATGTGTTAGGTTTTCGTGAATTTGATGATTGTTCTTTAAATTTGCATCTTGCGGTTTGCACTATTAAGAAACCTATGGGAAGGATTAATGATGTTCTTATTGTTGCAAATAGGAATTATGTGCCCGTAGATTTCATTGTTCTTGATATAGATTGCAATCCTACATGTCCTATTATTCTTGGTAGACCTTTCCTTAGAACGATTGGTGCAATTATTGATATGAAAGAAGAAAACATTAGATTTCAATTTCTGTTAAGGAAGGGCATGGAGCACTTTCCTAGAAAGAAAATTAAATTTTCATATGAATCTATTATGAGAGCTACTTATGGATTGCATACCAAAGATGACAATACCTAGATCTATTCGTGTTTTTATGCCTAGTTAAGGGCATTAAACAATAGCGCTTGTTGGGAGGCAACCCAATTTTATTTTTGTTTTTGCTTTTTTGGTTCTGTTTTGCAATAAATAATTCATCTAGCCTCTGGTTAGATGTGGTTTTATGTTTTAATTAGTGTTTGTGCCAAGTAAGACCTTTGGGATGGCTTACGGTGATAGTTGATTTGATTTTGCTGAAAAATAGAAACTTTGGCGTCGAGTATAAGAATTTTAATAATTCACTGGAGAGTTTAAAAACCCTGAATTTTGTATACGAGATTTATATAAAAATAGCCTATGTTGTACTAATTTTGCAGAATTTTTGGAGTTACATAAGTATTAGAACAATTCGGATCTTCGCAGACTATTCTGTTTTTGACAGATTCTATTTTCTTTGTGTTGTTTGCTTATTTTGATGAATATATGGGTAGTATCGGGGGGTATGAACCATGGAAAAATTGGAATACAGTATATATTACACCAATATAAATAAAGAATGAGTGCACAACAGTACCAGAGTGGTGATTTATTTTCTTATACTAACAGAGCTTATGAGATTTTCTGTTGAGTTTTGTGTTGTGAAGTTTTCAAGTTTTTGGGTAAGGATTTGATGGACTATGGAATAAGGAGTAGCAAGAGCCTAAGCTTGAGGATTCCCAAGACACCCCAAGGTAATATTCAAGGACAACCAAGAGCCTAAGCTAGGGGATGCCCCAGACGGCATCCCCTCTTTTGTCTTCGTCTATCGGTAACTTTACTTGAGGCTATATTTTTATTCACCACATGATATGTGTTTTGCTTGGAGCGTCTTGTATAATTTTAGTCTTTGCTTTTTATTTTTCCACAATCATCCTTGCTGTACACACCTTTTGAGAGGGACACGCATGAATCATGATTTATTAGAATACTCTATGTGCTTCACTTATATCTTTTGAGCTAGGCAATTTTGCTCTAGTGCTTCACTTATATCTTTTTAGAGCACGGCGGTGGCTTTATTTTATAGAAATTGTTGAACTCTCATGCTTCACTTATATTATTTTGAGAGTCTTTAAATAGCATGGTAATTTTCTTTGGTTATAATTTAGTCCTAATATGATAGGCATCCAAGAGGGATATAATAAAAACTTTCATATAAAGTGCATTGAATACTATGAGAAGTTTGATTCCTTATGATTGTTTTAAGATATAAAGATGGTGATATTAGAGTCATGCTAGTGAGTAATTGTGAATTTGAGAAATGCTTGTGTTGAGGTTTGCGATTCCCGTAGCATGCACGTATGGTGAACCGTTATGTGATGAAGTCGGAGCATGATTTATTTATTGATTGTCTTCCTTATGAGTGGCGGTCGGGGACGAGCGATGGTCTTTTCCTACAAATCTATCCCCCTAGGAGCATGTGCGTAGTACTTTGTTTCAATAACTAATAGATTTTTGCAATAAGTATGTAAGTTCTTTATGACTAATGTTGAGTCCATGGATTATACGCACTCTCACCCTTCCACCATTGCTAGCCTCTCTAGTGCCGCGCAATTTTCACAGGTACCATACACCCACCATATACCTTCCTCAAAACAGCCACCATACCTACCTATTATGGCATTTCCATAGCCATTCCGAGATATATTGCCATGCAACTTTCCACCGTTTAGTTTATTATGACACGGTTCATCATTGTCATATTGCTTTGCATGATCATGTAGTTGACATCGTGTTTGTGGCAAAGCCACCGTTTATAATTCTTTCATACATGTCACTCTTGATTCATTGCACATCCCGGTACACCGCTGGAGGCATTCATATAGAGTCATATTTTGTTCTAAGAATCAAGTTATAATTCTTGAGTTGTAAGTAAATAAAAGTGCGATGATCTTCATTATTAGAGCATTGTCCCATGTGAGGAAAGGATGATGGAGACTATGATTGCCCCACAAGTCGGGATGAGACTCCGGAGAAAAAAAAGAGGCCAAAAAAAAGAGAGAAGGCCCAAATAAAAAAACAAGAGAAAAGAGAGAAGGGGCAATGTTACTATCCTTTTACCACACTTGTGCTTCAAAGTAGCGCCGTGATCTTCATGATAGAGTGTCCTATGTTGTCACTTTCATATACTAGTGGGAATTTTTCATTATAGAACTTGGCTTGTATATTCCAATGATGGGCTTCTTCAAATTGCCCTAGGTCTTCGTGAGCAAGCAAGTTGGATGCACACCTACTTAGTTTCTTTTTGAGCTTTCATAAACTTATAGCTCTAGTGCATCTGTTGCATGGCAATCCCTACTCACTCACATTGATATCTATTGATGGGCATCTCCATAGCCCGTTGATACACCTAGTTGACGTGAGACTATCTTCCTCTTTTTGTCTTCTCCACAACCACCTTCTATTCCACCTATAGTGCTATGTCCATGTCTCACGCTCATGTATTGCGTGAAAGTTGAAAAAGTTTGAGAACATCAAAAGTATGAAACAATTGCTTGGCTTGTCATCGAAGTTGTGCATGATTTGAATATTTTGTGTGATGAAGATGGAGCATAGCCAGACTATATGATTTTATAGGGATAAGCTTTCTTTGGCCATGTTATTTTGAGAAGACATAATTGCCTTGTTAGTATGCTTGAAGTATTATTGTCTCTATGTCAATATTAAACTTTTGTTTTGAATCTTACGGATCTGAACATTCATGCCACAATAAAGAAAATTACATGGATAAATATGTTAGGTAGCATTCCACATCAAAAATTCTGTTTTTATCATTTACCTACTCGAGGACGAGCAGGAATTAAGCTTGGGGATGCTTGATACTTCTCCAACGTATCTATAATTTTTGATTGTTCCATGCTATTATATTATCTGTTTTGGATGTTTTATATTCATTAATATGATATTTTATATTATTTTTGGGACTAACCTATTAACCTAGAGCCCAGTGCCAGTTTATGTTTTTTCCTTGTTTTTGAGTTTCGCAGAAAAAGAATACCAAACGGAGTCCAAACGGAATAAAACTTTCGCGATGATTTTTCTTGGACCAGAAGGAAACCAGGAGACTTGGAGATGAAGTCGGAGGAGCCACGAGGCGGCCACAAGTACAGAGGGTGCGCCCAGGGGTGTAGGGCACGCCCCCCACCCTTGTGGGCGCCTCGTGCACTTCCTGGCCGAACTCTTTCGCCTATATATACTCATATATCGCCAAACCAATAGGGGCATCCATGAAAAGACATTTCCACCGCCGCAACCTTCTGTACCCTTGAGTTCCCATCTAGGGACCTTTTTCGGCACCCTGTCGGAGGGGGATTCGATCACGGAGGGCTTCTACATCAACACCATTGCCCTTCCGATGAAGCGTGAGTAGTTTACCACAGACCTACGGGTCCATAGTTAGTAGCTAGATGGCTTCTTCTCTCTCTTTGATTCTCAATACCATGTTCTCCTCGATGTTCTTGGAGATCTGTTCGATGTAATACTTTTTTGCGGTGTGTTTGCCGAGATCCGATGAATTGTGGATTTATGATCAGCTTATCTATGAATATTATTTGAATCTTCTCTGAATTCTTATATGCATGATTTGATATCTTTGTAATTCTCTTCGAACTATCGGTTTTGTTTGGCCAACTAGATTGGTTTTTCTTGCAATGGGAGAAGTGCTTAGCTTTGGTTCAATCTTGCGGTGTCCTTTCCCAGTGACAGTAGGGGCAGCAAGGCACGTATTGTATTGTTGCCATCGAGGATAAAAAGATGGGGTTTTCATCATATTGCTTGAGTTAATTCCTCTACATCATGTCATCTTACTTAATGCATTACTCCATTCTTTATGAACTTAATACTCTAGATGCATGCTGGATAGCGGTCGATGTGTGGAGTAATATTAGTAGATGCAGAATCGTTTCGGTCTACCTGACACGGACGTGATGCCTATATTCATGATCATTGCCTTAGATATCGTCATAACTTTGCGCTTTTCTATCAATTGCTCGGCAGTAATTTGTTCACCCACCGTATTATTTTCTATCTTGAGAGAAGCCTCTAGTGAAACCTATGGCCCCCGGGTCTATTTTCCATCATATAATCTTCTACTTTTCATCATACAAGTTTCCGATCTACTATTTTGCAATCTTTTACTTTTCGATCTATAAAACAAAAATACCAAAAATATTTACTTTATCATTTATCTATCTCTATCAGATCTCACTTTTGCAAATAACCGTGAAGGGATTGACAACCCCTTTATCGCATTGGGTGCAAGTTGCTTGATTGTTTGTGCAGGTATTCGGTGATTTGTGCGTTGTCTCCTACTGGATTGATACCTTGGTTCTCAAACTCAGGGAAATACTTATCTCTACTTTGCTGCATCACCCTTTCCTCTTCAAGGGAAAAACCAACGCAAGCTCAAGAAGTAGCAATTACTCTAAGGTCATGTTAGTAAGGCCAAAAAAATTGACTAAATCTGGTTGTCGTACAGTAGATGAGGTTCAGGAGTATCTGATATGTCGGTATATATGTGAGTATGATGCATTGTGGCGCATATTTGGGTTTGAAATACACTTTAAAATGCCATCGGTTCAAAGGCTGACAGTTCATATGACTGGCATGAATACTGTCTGCTATTGTGCTGGCGCTGACCTCACGAAAATTGTTGATTATGACTTCTTACAAAATACTATGGTTATCGAATGGTTTGTTGCGAATGAGATGTTCGAAGAGGCCTGATCATTAACGTATTGTGATTTTCCAACTGCTTGGACCTGGGACGCTAAAAGTAGGTCATGGCATCCAAGGGGTAGGGGTGAAAAGATTGGCCGCGTATATTATGTACATCCTTTGAGTGGTGAGTTGTATTACTTGCGCATGCTTTTGATGATTGTTAAGGGGGATAGGTCTTTCGAAGATCTTCGAACATATGTCGGTCGTCTTTATCACACCTTTAAAGAGGCTTGTGCTGCATGTGGTTTGTTAGGAGACGATAATGAGTGGTACATAGCTTTTGATGAAGCCGTTGTCTGGGGGTTTGGGCATCGACTTAGACAGCTGTTTGTGACTATGCTCATGTATTGTTCTATCAAGGATGAGATGGGTTTCTTTGAACGTTACCGTGTTAGCATGTACGATGATATCCAGCATAGGTTGCACCACGCCCTGGGGAATCCAAACTATGTTGTTCCTCATGAAAGATTGAGAAATATGCTTCTTAAAGAGTTGGCCGACGTTTTCTTGAAACATGGTTCTGATATAAGAAGCTTTAACTTGCTGTCTCGCTCTGGCAAAGGTGAGCAGCCTGATGATAATCGTCTAGTTCGTGAGGAACTGTCTTATGATGCATGTGCTCTGTCTAAACAGTCCTTGGTTATGTTTGGCAGTTTAAATGAGGACCAATTGGTTGCTTATAAGACGATTGTAGAGTGTGTGTAGGCGGGGAACCAGGTTTTTTTTTGTCTTTTGGTACGGTGGTACTGGGAAGACTTACCTGTGGAGTGCAATATGTGCTTTCCTTAGGGCGAGAGGAAGATAGTGCTTACTGTTGCATCGTCGGGCATTGCATCGTTGTTGCTGCCTGGTGGGAGGGCCGCTCATTCTCGCTTTAAGATACCTATTCTTCTTGAAGATAATACGCAATGTGATATTAAAAGAGGCTCTAAGCTTTGTAAGTTGTTGATGATATCTTCGCTTGTTATTTGGGACGAGGCGCTTATGACACACAGGAAATGCTTTGAGGCTGTAGATAGAACTTTGCGTCATGTCCTCTCTGTGGCTAATCCAGATCTTGTGAATATTCTGTTTGGTGGAGTGGTCATGGTCTTGGGTGGGGACCTTAGACAAATATTACTGGTCGTTGAGGGAGGTACTAGGCCGCAAATCATTGATGCGGCAATCATGAATTCTCTGTTGTGGAGTTATGTTCAGAAATTGTCACTTTCTATTAACATGCGCTTGGGTGTGCATGTTTCGGACACCCATGCGCAGAAGGATGTTGCTTTATTTATCAGATGGGTGCTAGATCTCGGGGAAGGGAAGTTGCCTGTCACAAGGCGAGACGATGAGGTCGAGGCTTCTTGGATACAGATACCGGACGACCTCTTGGTTTGTACGTCTGGTGATCTAATAGCTGCTATTGTTTCTTCTGTCTATGGTGATTTTTTGCATAACTACTTGAACTCTGGTTACTTGCAAGAGAGAGCCATTTTAGCCCCTACCAACGACCATGCTGAGGATATTAATGATCATATTCTTACAATGGTCCCTACTGATGGCAGAGACTATTTGAGTGCTGATTCTATTAACGATTCTGTGGATTCTGTTAGGGACCAAGATGTTTACTATCCAGTCGAGTACTTGAATGCAACTAAAATTATAAATTTCCCAAATCATAGGCTGACTCTTAAGGTTGGTGTTCTGATTATGCTTCTAAGAAACCTGAGTCAGGCAAATGGTTTGTGTAATGGTACACGACTAATTGTAAAAGAATGCCTTCTTTAGCAGATGGGTGCTAGATCTTGGGGAAGGGAAGTTGCCTTGTTAATTGTCAAAGTTGTCATTATGACTGGCTCACATGTGGTTGATATCGTTCATATCCCCAGGATTAAATTATTGGCAAAGAAGGGAAGTGCACCCTTTGTGCTTAGACGTCGCCAGTTTCCTGTTCGTGTGTGTTATGCCATGATAATTAACAAGAGCCAGGGACAGACCATGTCTGTTGTTGGTATATATCTTAAGGGTCCTGTTTTTACACACGTGTAGCTGTATGTGGCAGTGTCTCGTGTTACGTCGAAGGCTTCTTTGAAAATCCTTATATTAGATGCAGATGGCAAATGCGGCTCTGAGGCCAAGAACATTGTTTTCCCTGAGGTCTTCCGGGCCGTGGGGATGACCTAGGTTTGTGTATGATGGTAGTCTTATTTTGGTAGGTTTTGGCATGCTTTTGTGAGGTTGATGATATTTAATTTGGGTGGCGACGTTTAGTGTTGGCTGAATAATTATGTGGTCCCGTGTGATGGTTGTGTTCTGGTGCTGGTACTTTTGTTGTAGATGGCGATGGCTGGTCTGCAAGCTCTTGTTGTGGGGAACAAGAACCTGACCATCCGTGTGTATGTTTCGCGTCTGTGGCAGCATCTTGGATCCATTGATAACGGTTCCATCAAAGACACTGACATGGCCCTTTTGGACGCCCAGGTATATGGCTTCTCTAGCCCCCGTGCCCTATGTTGTTTGTAATTTTCTCCTGCCTTTTCTGCTTGGTAATTGATGCATGTTGTTTCTTGGCAGGGCAATCACATCTATGTTGAGATTGGTGAGAAGATTGTGCCTAAGTTCAATTGAGACAACCACATCCATGTTGTTTCTTGGCAGGGCAACCACATCTATGCTGAGATTGGTCAGAAGCACGTGCTGATACCCTTTTTTGTGGCTTGTATTGATATTTTTCTTGTGTGACCCCACCAAAAGATATCTTGATGCAGCTATTTTCTAATCTAAACATGGATGAATTTCAGCAATCTCATGCATTTAGCAAGAATGCTACTTTGTTACTTGGTTTGATAAAATAACTACAACAAAGATATATAGATTTCGTGTCTTACTCAATGTGTTCTATAATGATGAAAGCCTCTTTTATTTGCGAGGATCCTGAGCTCCTTTATAGGTCTCTTGCTGTGAAGCTTGTGGTTGGCATGCCTTTCAAAGTCTGATATCCTATAACTGTATCTTCTAGCATGCAACCATTTTTGGAGGGACTCAAGTTTGAACTGACTGATTTTTTCTAGCATTCAATTCTTGTGATCATGGATTTGGAGAAGGTGGGGCATCAGAGCAGAGCCAGTTGCATCATCCATGACCTCCTCGGGCATGGCCAATCCTGCCAGATTGAACAGGTTGCGGGGTTTGGTCAGCAGTGTGTGTGGCCAGTGGTTGGAGCACACTGAAGTGGAGGAACAGTGCCGTCGTCGACTATGGATTCAGGTAGTTTCTGATTTTCTCTCCTGTTGTGGTGGTCCTGCAGGTTACTGTTTACATGATGCATTGGTCGCAGTCAGTCGTGCTTGTGTGTCTGCTATAATGCCTCTGCTACAACATGACATGTGTTAATGTAGTGTTTATTAAGGTTTGATCAGCATGCCGAATAAGTCCAAAGTCCATCTGTTTATATTTCTATACCTTACGTGATTAAACATGGGTTTATCGGTGTGTGGCAGATCCTGAGAGTTCTGTCAGGACAGGGAGAGACACTAAGGCAAAAGGAAAATGTACATGCTCCTTACTACTTACCATAAACATTTTTTTGGGAGTTCTCTTTTATTGTTTCTCATCTGAAATTGGATTCATGCTGATGTCATTCTTACATCTTATTTTGTAACAGTTATCTTCTGATATTATGAGTCTTCGTGATTATAAGTGCCATTCAACTGTTCAGTCTCATGAGAAAGATGGGTTGGCACTTACTGATGCAACAACCAATGCAAACTGGTTCTTACTATTCCTTTGCCTCTCAGTGTCTCTTTTATTGAAACTGCATAACTGTTCCATGCCTAATGCTATTCCTCCTTGTCATGTCATTTCTTTTCAGGTTTGAACCATCCATGCCTACTGTTGCCCCAACGACTGTGGGCAAGAAAGGTCTGGAAGAAGTAGAACCCTCTACTAGGTATTTACCTTGTCTGTATGCCTTCCTTTCCTGTTTTATAATTGATCTCTTCTTCTTGGGCCTTTGTTATCATTTCACATTGCGCCATATCAGTTTTCATTGATTCTTGCATCATTTCAGGAACAACGACGTATTTTGGTGACCTAAGCCTTTTGGAAACAAGTTTTGTAAATGGATGGTCTTTTATCAGTATGGATGTACTAGTGATTCCTCTGCTTGAGCTCCGGCTCGCAGGCACTTATTGCCAAACCACTTGGTTGCTTCAGAGCGACGCTGACTGTTATCACAATGATGTCACTGTCCATCCATACTGTCAGGCTACTTGGAGACAGACTGTCTTTTAATCAGGTTGAAACATACTTGGATTCCCTTCCCATCATTCCATTTCTTAATTCCGATTCTCATATTTTTGTACACTGACCTCTACCCATTACATGAGTGTTGTAGGTGCACACCTTCCAAGTGTATATCCTGGACTTGGTGCCTGGAGGTGAAACGAGTAAGTCGATCAGCTGACTTGCGACAACCTTCAAAATGATTTTCCCCCTTGTGTTTCAGTTTCGGTCAAGGCGATATCCGTGTGTAGAGGGTCATAAAGCTTCGGTGCCCTGGTTATTTTGTTTGTATATATGTAAACGAGCTTTGCAATCTATTGACGTCTACACGTTCGTGCTCCGTAGTCTATCATCTGAAGTACTCATGAACCTCATCCATGTTAATATGCCTGCTTGGGCCTATGATCAATGTGTGATGTCGTTGTGTGCTCCCTTGTGCATTATCCAGTTATGATTCATATGGTTTCTGCTTTTTTGAGTCTGTCATACTTCATATGATCAACAACAACCAATGCAGTACTCCATATGTTTCTAACGTCATCATATATCTTGGGCAGGAATGTAATGATCTCGAGGTCGCTTTGCTGCCTCTTGCTCATCATCGTCATCGTCCCTTTGGTACGTCTCCTGCCAATCGCCTTCCTCCAACTGCGCCTTTCATTTTTGGCTGATTATCTTGCTGATTTTCTTACTTGTATCTTTAAAAAAACTATATCTTACGACTTTCCTGACGTTTTAGTACGTTTGGGCTACTTTGCTCTCTCTCTCTCTTAGAATATATCCATTACTCAATTAAAATATTCAAATGCATTGGAAATATTCATGTCCACTATCTAAAATAGTGCACCATGAAATTCCTTTCCTTCTGATTCGTGTACTGGATCCAAAGAAGTAGTTACCACATATGTGTTGAGTTAACTGTCAAGCTAGCATTTACTTTCCTAGGAAATACTGCTAAACATATCTATGTATCCCTTTTGATATCATCAATACCACAGAACAGCTTCAAGCACAAGTTTTCTCTTGATGGACTACTAAAAAAAAATTACACAGCACAACGCGGGGGGGGGGGGGGGTCCTTGGAAGGCAGTGGTTATGTTGTACTATCTAGTGCCATGTTTCTTTCCAAGTATTATCTTAGCATTCGATCCGTGCTCCGAATAGAAATTGCCCAATATAAAGCAACAAGCCGAGACTGATGTAGATTGTATAATCGTCTAATCTACCGATCAAATGTAGTTATAATATTTCATGTTGTTCTTCTCAGATGGAATGCATTGGACTATCCGCTCTACAGCGTGGATTGGGTACCCAGACTATGCGTGCGTG
The DNA here is from genome assembly GCA_011799875.1 of Thinopyrum elongatum. Taxonomy (NCBI): domain Eukaryota; kingdom Viridiplantae; phylum Streptophyta; class Magnoliopsida; order Poales; family Poaceae; genus Thinopyrum; species Thinopyrum elongatum. The sequence goes on from CM022300.1 coordinate 386,163,302, forward strand.
TATCTCTCCTGTGGCATTATCGTGGTGGTCTTGAAATTGGCCCTATCAAGCTTATACACATGGTTCTCGTTGATGAGTGATGCCCATAGGATAGCTCCATCAGAGAAAACACCTCCACAGACCCCTGTGCAGCCACGAACAAACACAATGGGTATTGTCCTTTTCATTTCGCAAGTTCTATGTTCAGCAGTCTCTTTTAATGTATCTACATTCTAACCTTTTGATCACCTATCATCGATAGATTGTGTGCATCTTCTAAAGAAACAGGGAAGGAAAGCGTTGTCTGTAGATCACTTTTCCCTTGAAAAATAAATGGACAGCGACGAGGTAAACATATAGTTTCCTTCATGAGATGCTTTGTTCAATTTCAGGCAATATCATTCATATCAGACCCTATGTTCAAATTTGTTCTTCAGCTTACCATCGTCGTTACAATCGAATGGAGGGGAACCCCTTTGATGTGCTGCTCTACAAAAAAACACCTCAGAGTTTCACACCTTTTGGATCCTACCCTTTTGTACCTTCTCAAGACTTGTTATTCAACTCATGTGCATATTATGACCCATGTCATATGTCGGTGTTTCTATATGATGCTAGCGTTTATTTATGACTGTATTTCTTATTAAATGGCCAGTAACATGATTTATAATTATATGTTCATAATGTCCTCCAACGCGCCAAAACCATCTATATTCCCATCTCATCATCATGTATGATGGTATGGCGTTCGGCGGGCACCGCGCGGCAAGCCGTGCCCCCTGATGCACTACTGAATGCTTCATCTATATGTACAAGGCCAGGTCTAGTTATTATGAATCCTATGTACTCCTAATCCTATTCTATCATGTCGCATTTCCTGTGATACATCAAGTATCTATCCTTTGTGTGTACATAACCTGGATTATTGCTTGTTGTTACTACATCATTGACATGAAATGCTTATAACCCTTTTGTCAGTGACCCATCAGAATTGACAACCATCATAGCTATCTAAATATTCTTCTGGCACCTCATAGGTATCATGCTATGTTGCATTTTGCTTTCTTAGCGGGTTGGGTATGGCTGCACCTGACGGGGGTGCGGCAAGCTGCACTTCTTATTTATTGTTTTGAACAATTCATGAGTTCAAATATCTGATGAATTACTTTCGGCGCCGAACAATGCACTATATTGTTTTGGATTTCGCGGCTCAAACGGGCAACACGCGCCAAGGCACGATACCTATCTAGTGGTTATTCTGGGATGGAGGTGGGTTGTAAAAGAAGAGCGTCCGTGCCCATGCTCTGTTCCAGAGCGATTTTTAGAGCTGAGGTGTATTCCCTCCCTTGCTTCAAGATATGTGGCCTCATCCAACGGCAATAAACATGTTCGCCCGAAAGTCTGAAAAATCTGACATTCGTCGGATAGCTTTTTTCATAATTTTAATTTTTTATGTTGATTTACGTTCTGCGAACATACTAACATATTTCGACGACCCCCGCAAAAAAAAAGACATATTTCGACGACGTATTTATGTAGCGAGGTCTTATGTAGCAGGTGAGCATAGCCTATAAATAAAGTAAGAAGAACAGTACCGTAGGCTTTGAGCTATGGATTGAGATGACGCATGGCATAGGTACTTGGCCGGTTGGACGAGAAAGATCACTTGAATACCTCAATACAGGAAGGAGATCGAGGACAAACGTACAGGGCGGCACATGAGAGACATGATACATACGGTTTGTCACGTAGCCCCTGGCACCCACACACGCACAGCCAGCCCAGTGCAGCCACCTGAAGTGAAAAATCACAAAACTGGCCATTTGGCCAAAGTTCAGCACAAAATGATCCCGTTTTTTAAATATTTCACAAAATGGCCCTATTTGCATGACGCCCGCATCCGGGGCGCCATGCTAAACATCACGACGCCCTGGTCAAAGGCGTCATATGGGTCGCCGATGACTTGCCACGCTGGCAGAGCAGGACACCATGGTGCCCCCGCCCAGGGCGCCATGCACAACACCATGACGCCCCTGCCCAGGGCGCCATGCCCCTTGCATAAAACAGAGCACTTCCTCTGTTTCCCACCCCAATCCCTCTCTTTTCCCCTTCTCCCCCCACCCTGCCCCCCCCCCCACCCCCCGGCCGCCCCACTCATGCCCCTTCCTAATGCCCACAAAATTTCGTGGATCGGAGCTCCAAATCGGTGATTTATCCTTCCCTTCGACCCCTCAAGGTATTCTCCATCATTCCTCCTCTTTTTGTTGGTTGAAATCTCCACATTGTGGGGATTTGGGGAAACCCTAGGTCATCCAATTTTGCTATTTTTGTTGATGCATTTTGGTGTTTATGATTCTAGATGGCGAGGATCGTCAATGTGCATCATGTGGACTTTGTCTTCTTTGAGAAGGGAGACGCGGAGTATGGTGACCCGAAGAAGAAGCCGGTAGTGATGGTGTTTCCCACAAGTCCTAGCCTTGAGGAGGTTTTGGTTGAGCTTCGAAGAAGGTTGAATTGGATGGAAGAAAGTGATGGAGTAGACTTAATCGGAAGGTATAATGTTGGGTATGGGCAACATATTCATTGGAAGATAATGCCTCTTGATTCCGAGTTTCATTGGGAAGCATATAAAGAGAGTGTGTTGGCCTCACAAGATAAATCATTTGAGTTATTTGCCACAAAGGTTGTTCGTGCTCGGTTGCACATTGATTTGAATCGGTGTGCATCTTCATATGATGTTAGAAGCCTGGTTCGAGATTCAACACATGTCACTCCGGATGTGCATGACACAACAATGAGCCAACCTCCAATGACCCAATGTTTGAGCCCCGTCGGGAATGACCAAGTTGATAATGAAGACTTGCACACGGATGGTGGTGAGTTTGAAGGTGATGAATCGGAGGCTTATCTTCATGACAATTATGTTGGTGATGTTGAGGAAAATTGCATGGAAGAGGACATAGACCATGAGATTCCATACAATAGGGCTTATGCGTGGGACTCGGAGGATGAAGGCCCGGATGAAGAAATAGATGAGGATGGTTTGACGGCTAAAGAAGCCAATGCTTTCAAGAAGGTAATAGGCCGTAGTCACAAGACATCATTGTTTCGTGCTCTAAGCCTAGCCGATAAGGCGATTGTTGATGGTGGGACAAGTAAAATTCTTGCACCAAGGTTAACTTCAAAGCGAGATACCAAAGCAAGTGTGTATGGTGTTAGTGAAGGAACAATCTTTGAAAGCTTGGCAGAACTTCAAATATGGGCCAAGGACTACGCGATTAAGTTTCATCGGCCATTCTTTGTGGAGAATCCAAACTCGAAAGTGCGTTATGTGGTCAGATATGAGGAACACAAGAATCATTGCCCTTGGGTTATCCGTCCAAGATGTGTCAAAGGCGGGCCACAATGGAAGATTGCAAGTTCCGTGTTTCACCATCGGTGTAGTGGCAAGGATATTGATGATGCTAATGTAAAGGATGATCACCGTCAATTGACCTCCAAATTCATTGCATATCGATTTTCAGCCTCCATAAAGATACTCCCGACATATCCCATTCGGGCTTTGATGGAGATGGTGAAGGAGGTTTTTGGGTACGAGGTGAAGTATGGGAAGGCATGGAAGGCCAAGCAAGCTGCCTTTGAGATATTGTATGGTGGTTGGGAAGAATCATACAACCGGCTCGCGATGGTGTTGAAAGCAATGGCGGCAGAAAATCCTGGCATGTACTATATGGTGGAGCCAGATGGCGTGAGAACAAGGATATACTACGATGCAACCGTTCGAATATTTGGACGTGCATTCTGGACTTTTGAGCCATGCATTTGGGCCTTCAAGCATTGTAGGCCGGTTATGTCCGTAGATGGCACATTTCTGACCGGCCAGTTCAAGGGCACATTGTTGATTGCCATTGCTAATGATGGTGGTGACAAATTGGTTCCATTGGCGTTCGCTTTGGTGTCGGCAGAGAACAATGACAACTGGGAGTGGTTTCTTAGTTTAGTGAGGACCAAGGTAATTGGACCTCAAAGAGAGGTTTGCATCATCTTGGACCGCCACCCAGGGATACTCAATGCAGTGGAGATTGACATTCCAGGACATCCTCACGTGCATCATAGGTGGTGCATGAGGCATTTTGTGTCTAACTTTTACCGAGCATGTGGAGACAAGGAATTGTCTGCCTTCTTCATGATTGTTGTCTCGCAGTCACCACTAGACATTTCGAGAAATTGTGGGACAAAGTGTATGCCAAAGCAAACAATGGTGGCAAAGATTTCCTAAATAGGAATCTTGCCGATAAAGGAAAGTGGGCACGGGCTTTTGACAACGATGGAGTGAGGTACGGTGACATGACAAACAAAATGGCTGAATGTTTCAACATGGTGCTAAAGGGTGTCCGTGCATTGCCGGTGACAGCAATAGTAGAGTATACATTCCAGAAGTTGAATGTCTATTTTCAAAAGTGTAGTGAAGAAACATCCAACTTGATGTCCGGGAAAAACAAGGCCAAAAAGATGTACAAGTATCCACCAAAGGTCGACGATTGGATGGAATACCAAGCAAGAAAGGCGGATTCACACAAAATCCAGTCCTTTGATAACATAGAATTGATTTACCAAGTTGATGAGCACGGTGGAATGTCGCGTGACGGCGTGCCATATGGAGGTGGCTCCTTCAAGGTTTATCTCAAGATTGGCGCATGTTCATGCGAGAGGCCTACATTGTATCATCTCCCGTGATCTCACTTGATGGCTGCATCTCGCTTTAGAAATTTGAGTGTCAACATGACCAACAATGTAAGATTGGAGGAGTATTCGATCGATGCGGTCAAAAATACATGGGCTGCGAGGTTTCATCCCTATCTAGACCAATCTAAATGGCCGGAATACCATGGACCCCCACTATACCCTGATTTGGAAATGAAGGTGGTGACACGTGGAAGACGGAAGACAAAGCGTTTCTTGGGTGACATGGATGATTGGGGTGGTGGATTCCGTAAGGAATGGGGGAGCCAACATTTCGCAGAGCCTCGTGATATCAGCCGTTGCGGTGAATGTAACAACGAGGGGCACAATATTAGAGGTTGTAGCTCAAGGGGCAAAAGAAAGAGATCAAAATGAGATGGTGATGGTGGTGATGGTGGTGTCAGCCACGGTGATGGTGGAGCTCAAGGACGTGGCCGTGGTGATGATGGAGCTCAAGGACGTGGCCGTGGTGACGGTGGTGCTCGAGGACGTGGCCGTGCTGACCTTGGTGCTCGAGGACGTGGCCGTGGTGATGGTGGAGCTCGAGGACGTGGCCGTGGTGACGGTGGTGCTCGAGGACGTGGCCGTGGTGACGATGGAGCTCGAGGACGTGGCCGTGGAGATGGTGGTGCTCGAGGACGTGGCCGTGGTGATGGTGGTGGTCGAGGCTTCGCTTATTGGCTTGGGGTGTGAAACTAATGTATGTGTGGAACTTATGTATGTCGTGAATCTTTTGGGTGGTCGAACTTATGTATGTCGTGAATCTTTTGGGTGGTTGAACTATGTATGTGTAGAACTAATGTAAGTCCTGAACTTATGTATGTGTGGAATCAATGTATGTGGTGGTTAAACTTATGTATGTGTGGAAGTTATGATGAAAACTGAAACTATGTAAGTTACAAAAAAAAACAGAAACCACATAAGTTACAAAAAACATAGAAGTGATTATCATGGTGCCCTAACTTAGGGCGCCATGTTAGTAAGTACGGCGCCCTGGGCCAGGGCGTCATACATGGCGCCCAGAAAAAATGCATGGCGCCCCAAACATCAGGAGCTTAAAATCTTAGGACTTAGCCATTTTCGATGACCATGGCGCCCTGGGACAGGGCGTCATACATGGCGCCCAGAAAAATGCATGGCGCCCCCAACATCAGGAGCTTAAAATCTTAAGACTTGCCATCTACACGACCATGGTGCCCTGGGCTGGGGCGCCGTGCTGGCAACGCATGGCGCCATGGTCTGGGGCGCCGTGCTGTAGACCATGGCGCCTTGAGCTGGGGCGCCATGCTGTCAAGTTCTGTTTCTTCTTCTTTTTCTGTTTCTGTTTCTGTTTTTGATTTTCATGAGAAAGCTACAAAGTTTCCGACAATAAGTGTTGACAGACATAAATGACACACATCAAAGTTTCCAACAAATAATTTCACGACATCAAGTTTTGGACAAATACTACAAGTCCTCGACAACCATAAGTTCACGACATCTAGTTTTGGACAAATACTACAAGTCCTCGACAACCATAAGTTCACGACATCTAGTTTTGGACAAATACTACATCAACTTGACGACAAATGCATCATTTCCTTCCTTTCCCCCTCTTAGCCGGTGTAGCATCCTTCCCCTTCACTAAGCTCCCTCTCCTCTGGAGCTGCGGCACCTCCTCTTCCTCCTCCTCTGAGGCGGCCTCGATCACCGGGTCCTTACGTGCCTTCCTTGCGGATTTGCCCGAAGTATACTTTCCACGCCTTTGACTAGGCTGAGGCGCATCGGGCATCTGCGAGGTGTTAATCTCATCATGCGTCTGTTCATCCCCCTCCACCCCCTTGTCATCAACCGATTCGTCGCCTTGCTGCTGGGTGCCGCTTGATGATGATCTCGACCTCGAAGCAGTAGGGACTACGACATCGGTGGAGCGGCAGCCTAGTAGAGCACCAAGGCCACGTGCCCAAGACATGCTCCGCTATGAAATTGACATATCATGAAGTTAGGAGATATACCTCAAAAATGTGTATGGAAAGCAAATTATCAAATGTCATACCTCAACAAAAGCTTTAAGCTTGTTGTACGACTCTTCACCTGGAGGGTACTTGAGTGCCTCGCCGGCGTCGTTGACATGCTTCGAGAGCTCGTTTTGCTGTTGGACACAATAGGACAAATCATTTTGGCACAATGTAGGCAAGCATATAGATATAACGGTAACTTACAACAAAGCGGATAGTTGGCGCCGATTCATACCGTCTACCATCTCTAATAAGCCTGTTGTACTCAATATTGGCCATCCGATCAAAATCTGGATTGGGTTCATGTAATATGTCCCCTGGCTGAAATGCGGGTGCGTTAAGTTGAGTACGTGCAACGGAACGAAACCACACAAGATAATTGTTGAATGCTTCCGTATCAAAAGGCCGTGGGGTAGGCTTAGAAGTGGGTTGACGCAATGAAAGCTCAATCTTATTGAGCTTCTGCTTGAACTCCTGGATATACATGTCATGCTCTCGATCCCATTTTTTTATACTCTTCTGCTTCATCTTGTCGAGACTGCATAGCATTTGGCAATGCATTTTCGTTACTATCTTCAAAACAATGGAGAAAGCATTTGAAGTGCTAAGCACTTACCTATGCAAATGTAGCGAAGTGTCCTTGTACTTCGGCGGAGTCTCTTGAAATAAGCCAAACTGTGTCATAACTCGTTGTGGCTGATAAAACTCAACAGCATAATAACAAATCAACGGGCAACACATCCGCCATAAGTGTGCTTCCTGTAGACACTTTGGGTTAAGTCTGAAAGTAATAAAACCAGCTCCCCTACCAATGTTGCCCTCCGTTCCGTACGGTTCCCAAGTAACCTATAAACAAAGATTAAGAAAAAACTACATTGTTAGTATGATTTTTGGAAAACCGAAGAGACAAAGCAAGAAGCTACTAAGATAACCTGCTCCGGGGTCATGATGTCAAGCTCGTTGCAGTAGTGCAAATACATGGTCTTTGAATTGCCAACAAAACCTTCAACCTTGTCCCACTTATACGCCCATGTAGGCATACGATCTGGGTCATGATGATCATCCCACGGATCGTAACCCTTTGGTGTCGGCAGCCCCACTGGCAAGTGCTCCCAACTCCAGATCGATAATAGAAGCATCGGACCACCGATGTTCGCTTCCTTTGACTCTACGACGTTTCTTGGATTCGCGCCCCTACGGCACGCCTCGTCCAGCTACACACAAACAAGAAATATGTCGTTATAAACTAAAGAAAATTTCTACATGGTGAACACACTATTATAAGCAAAACTACTTACCTGACGATACAAATAAGCCAACGCCGCCGTACCCCAACTGAGTCCATGCTCCCACCCAGCAAACAGCTTAAGCCACATAAAGGAAGCGTTCACGCCAGTGCCGTCAGAGAAAAGAGTCCGGCTGACTACATACCACAAGTATGCCCTGGTATACTGCTGCACCGTTTCATCGTCCGCATCAGCCGGGCATTCCCCAAAGTGTTCAGCAATCCAATGATAACTTGCACCGGCGGACTTCCCTTGTACCCCTGGCTCCCTCCCTATGAGTCCAACCATAATCTCACGCCATCCATCAAAATCTGTGCTAAAAACAAATAGGCTCTCCTTTGATGGGAAGTCCAGTGATCAGAGACACATCCTGCAAAGTGACCGTCATCTCCCCAGCATAGAAGTGAAAAGTATGTGTCTCAGGGCGCCATCGGTCAACGAGTGTTGTGATCGCACAAGGGTTCATCTTCGGCATCGAACGAGACACGAGTGAGATGAAAGGGAGAAGCCCGGTCTTCCGGATATACTCCGTGTATCACTCGTCATACTCCATTTTGTCATGAACCGAACCGGACCTCAGGTGAAGCTGATCAAAAACCCTTCCTTCTTCTGCCATGAACCGTCCACGATGCAATTGATCGTACGATGGATTGATAAGAGAGGCCATCCTGCAAATTACAAATGTATATGGTAAGCCCCGTTGTCATTTGCAAATATCCGCACTAGTGCAAAAACATACATACATGTGCAAAATTTCTACACTAATTCTTCTTCCATACACCATATATGTGCATAAAATTTTCTACAATACCATACACCATATATTTGCACTAATTCTTCCATACACCATATATGTGCGTACATATCCTAACCAAATTCATAGCACTTTCATAAAAATCCTATATCATACATATTCTAAGCCATACATATCCTAAATCACACTAATCTCTACATTATCACACCAAAATCCACTATCCATTTCAAGAAAAGGATGAACTAGGGTTTCACCCAAATCAATCAAATGTAGAGATTTCAACCAATAGAAAGAGGGGAAAGGGGTGAGAATACCTTGAGGATTCGAAGGGCAACCGGATCCATCGATTTTTGGCTCAGATCCGCAGCATTTGAGTGGGGAGAGGGAGGGCGATTTGAGGGGCGCCGGTGTGGGGAAAGAACAGAGAGAGAGGAGAGAAAGAACGAACAGAGAGCAGAGGGGCGATATGGTGAAGGGGTATGGCGCCCCAGGCCGGGGCGTCGTGGTGCAGCCCATGGCGCCCTGGGCCGAGGCGTCATGGGCCCAAGGCCAGGCCTACGTGGCAGTCAGCGCCGACGCGCATGGCGCCTTTGACCGGGGCGTTATGGTACCTATCATGACGCCCCGGGAGCGGGCGTCATACGGGTATGGCCATTTCGTGAAATATTTTCAAAAGAGGGTCATTTTGTACTGAACTTTGCTAAAGGGCCATTTTTCTGATTTTTCACCCACCTGAACGCCGATGGCGACGGACCAATCATGGCCGCGCCACATCACACCGCCCATCCCTGCCACCCGTACGGACCACGTGGACGCCTCAGCCCTCGATGACACGTGAGGCCCGGCGCGGGCCCGAGCGACACCATGCCGTTCTTGCAGGGCAGGCCCGCGGCTCCAGTAAGACCCAGCTCAGCTCCGCAGGCTCGGCCGCGATGGCGCACCGGCGGGAGCCGCTCCTCCTGTCGCCTAGCGCAAGGGCAGGGCCGTACTTTGGCTCCCACACCACTCCTCCCTCGTCGATCCGGTACCGTGGCAGGCCCAGCGGCCTGTAACGGAGTGGGGCCAGCGAGGGCGACGCGAGTGAAAAACGGGAACGGACTCTTCTGTCCCGCTGCGCGGCCGAGAGATGTCTTTTTACCACGCTCCTCACTGCGCTGTGGTCCCCACGGGGTTTAATCCGGCGTGCCGCTCAGATCGGCCACGTGCCATTTATTCCCCCCACGTTCCCCGTTCCCTGTTTCGAAATAAACAATGGACTGCTCCATCCCTCTCCCTCGGACGTCCCTCTCCCTCTAGGGAGCTCTTATCTTTTCCAGGAACGCCAAGCCCAAGCCCCTCGTCATGGACGGAGAAATTCTGCTGCTGCTATCGAGCTCCAGCATAACCATCGATTAGTGCCAAGTCGGTCGCGGTTTGAGAGATTTTTGATAGTGCATTGCAGCTCGGGCGTTACGATTGGGATGCAGGACACATGGTTTACCTACCGAGATGGAACATAGGACCCGTGGCATCATTTCATTCAGGCTTGTGCTGCTGAGAATCACGCGGTAAGTATGATTAGGAGATGATGAAGGTTACATACACTCGGTGGTTAAAGCGCGCTTTCCCATGGACAGAAAGCAAGAGAGACATGCATGCACCGCGCGCAGGAAAGAACACACGGTACTCGACGAAGGGGGCGCTCTGAACATTTCTTCATGCCTGATACATTTATCAGAGAATGGATCGAAAGAGAACAAAAGAAACAAACACACGAAAGAATCCCGAGGAGAGGAGAAAGCCAAGCGAGAAGAGAATAGAACAAAACGAATGTGCCTCCACAACTAGACAGCGAGAGAGAGAGAGAGAGAGGCATTACAGCACGGTTTAAATCACCCGAGTGCCATCATTATCACCAACACACTAACCGCTCAACCAACTTGAGAAACAAGAGGACAAACTAGAGAGGAGAGGCTAACTAATCGAACCCACGAGGAAGATGGGGTGAAATTTACAACGAATACACGAATCATGTACGAAGCGTGGGTCATGCCGGCGAGGAGGAGCTGCCGGAGGCTGCCGACGAGGAGACGCTCGACAGGACCTCGGCTAGAGCGGTCATGGCGCGCACCTGCATCTCCAGCGCCTTGATGTAATCGGAGGCCTCGCTCAGGAGCGCCGGGAACGGCAGCTTGTGGCAGCCGGGAACCAGCCGCCCGAGCACCTTGGCCTTCTTCGCCAGCGCCGGTGCCTTCCCCGGCTGCGGCTGCGCGGCGGCAGCGACGGAGGGGCGGCGCGCGGGCGGTGTGGCTGGGGCGCGGAGGCGCGCGCGGTGGGCGGCCTGGAGGCGGCGGCGGCGAGAGGCGAGTATGGCGCGGCTCCACCGCGAGCGCCCACGGGCCGCCACCGCGAGCGCGCGGTCCGCAGCCTCCCGCACGGCCCGGCCACGCGCCGGGGCCGTCGACGCGGACGATGACCCGCCTCGGACAAGGCGGAGCGCCTCGAAGAGCTTGGACGAGTAGATCTCATGCTCGCGCCGCGTCCGCCACTTGGAAGGCTGCGCCTCCGTCCCCGGTCCGGCGGACGCTGTGGGCTCTCCCCCGACCGCCCTCTTCCGCTTCCGCTCCCTCTCGTCCACCGCCGTCGAGCTCGACGTGGACGCCATTGCAATATTCTCACAAGAACTCGGCGGGTTGCACAGAAACCGCCAAGGAAGAGCAGGATTAGGCAGCCTGTGATCTGATTGTTGTTGCCTGAGCTGAGCTGGGTCTGCGCTTGCCTTTGAGTTGGGAGAGGAGAAGAGGTGGGATGGACTGGACGGGGGAGGTGGGAGAGGTTGGGGAATGAATATAAAGGGGGCGGTATTGGCAAATGACAGCAGTGATGCCGCCCCCATTAGTCATGTGACTCTTTTGGATTTTTGGCTTCTTTTTTTCTTCTCCTTGTGCTGCCGTGTTGGTTGAGTGTGTACAGTAATGAATTTTCTTTGCTTTTGGTCTATCCATTTTGCATGTGTGACACTCGGAGTAAGCAAGCAGCTAATTATGAGGTCCACTGGTTTTGGACTTTGTGGCTCGGTGTCAACCAACTGGATCAGGGAGCCGGAGGCTTCTTGCTCTGCTTCCTTCCATGCTCATGGCAGCGAAAAGGCAAGCTGCACTTGTTCTCAGGCCATTCTAAAATTTCATGGAAATGTATGATCATGTTTGAGCTTATTTGCTTTTTTACTTTATGATAACATGGACATAAGCGGCGCGTGGATGAAGACATCTCGGCTGTCCTCAACAAGGTCAAACCGGTTTCGATAGGGGAGCGATGACTCGTTCTGACGACAGTAGTGGTTGTTCGGTGGTCTCGGAATCTCGATGTAATTTTTATTACATTTGAGATACTTTGTACTTTCGATAAACTTTTATAATAGATCTGATTCTTGAAAAAACATGGACATGGGAATTAATGTGAATTTTATACGAATTTAAGAACTTCCACATAGCATGACCCAAGGTCCTTCTGAAATAATATTCTTATTAAACGTAGAATTCTTGAGAGTTAAAAATACCATTTCCCTAATCTAAACGTTTTTATATTTCTTTACAAAGGAAGTACAGTCCAAAGAGGAGTAGACAGTTTTTTCTTTTTTGGCACACGACGTTCGATGGAAAATTAATGCTTTCTCATTGACTTACCTTGGGTGAGACACACAGAAAATCTAGGACCGTCACTTCAAGCTCAGCTGGTACTTAGTGCTAATTGCCTGCGTACGGTTGGTGTAGAATGCATTTGTGCCACCTGAGTAAACAAGAAAACATGTTACTCCAATGAAGGAAATGGAGAAAAAGAAATAGCAAGGCGAAATATACGCCAGTAGACGGCGGCGAGATGGCATGGTGCTTTTTGATCGAGAGGGGGTGCACAGATCTGCTCTTCTTCTTTTGTTTTGTGGTCCTCCTCACATTGTAGATCACCTTTGAATGGCAAACGGTACCGCGTACATAGTTACTGTGCCATAGGAGCCGGACAATCAGTGAATGATCAATACGCGGTATTTGGATCCGAAACCTTTTCCCCTCTCCCCTAGTGTCGCTCTTGCGAGCGACCGAGGGGCTAACCCTAGCCGCCGGCACACGGCCCCCTCCTTCCCTTCCCTCTCCTCGCCGCCACCTGTCTGTGCTGCTGGGCAAAGCCCGGTGGGTGTTGGCGGCGGCGGAGCCCTTTCTCCTCCTTGCTTGTGGGCGCGGGTCGTGATCCCGGGAGTGGTGCGACGATCATCTGAGGCGCGGCGGCGCGTGGTCGAGCTCACCGCGGAGAAAATGTTTTTTATTTGGCTGAAGGAAAAAATGTATCAGTTGTTAATTACGTTTTCACAAACATCCGCTCTTACTCTTTCTCCACACCTAGGTTTTTGTAGAAGTCTCATAAATGTGGAACTTCAATTTCTTATAGTTTAACTCATTTTCGAACAAGATCCGTGTATGATATACCATTTAGAGACAATTAAGGTTCCAAAAAGGTTAGTTGAAGCTTCACCAAAGTTTTTAAATAAGTTTTTAACTCACACCATGATTTTTGGTTCAATTATTCACTTAGTTTTTGTGTTTTGGTGAGGAGTTGGAAATATCCCTAGGTCTAACTAGGGTCCCAGATTTTGGATTGAAGGAATTCCATGGGAATTTTAGAGGTTTCTTCCTATGAAAGTCCTTTGGATCATAGAATCAGGGCCATCAAATTACTATGGAATCCATTCCCATGCTCCCCATTCATAGGAATCTCAACATGAGTTCAAACCTCATTTTATTTTTATTTTGAGATGCCCAATGCGCTTCCACTCCATCTCTCTCTACCATCTCTCCTCAATCCTCTAATTCATGCATTTGTCTCTTGTGCACCACCCTAAGTGACCTATTTGCTTGACGTGTGTATTCATAGGAAATTGCACAAAATACACAACTTTTCGGGCTGAGGTAACACAAAACCACAACTCTAGGGTATTTTTACAAAAATCAACAAGTCTACGACTAATTGGTAACAGAATACCCAAATCTACCGGTTAAATACAAATGTGACGACCAGGCCTCACTAGTCATAGGCAGAAAGTAGTGGAGAGCTAATTTTTAGCCTCGGCTCACGCTGACGCTCGGTTTGAGCTGAGCCAACTTGCTAGACAGTAGCCTAGCCGAGCTCAGCTCAAAATGGCCTTGCATACATGTTTTATTTTACAAAACCTGTCCAAAATTTAAAATGGCTTGGCTAAATTGGCTAACAAAATCCCAGATTGATCATTTAAGAAGTTTTGAGTTACCGTGAAAAATAGATTTTTTAAAAATAACTTTGAATATTGGGAAAAAATTGGTTGAACCTTACAACAGTTGTCTAAATTTTAAAATGGTTGGGCTAAGTTTGCTGAAAATGTTCCAAACTGATCACTTAAGATGTTTCGAATTACTAGAAAACTTTCTGAATATTGTTTTTTAATGGCTACATCTATAGAAAAGTTGTCCAAATTTTGATTTTTTTTGTCCATTTTAAGATTTGAGATTTTTTTTATGTTTTGATTTTATAAGTTGGTTGAGGTTGGCTCGGCTTAAGCTAACCTCCGAAGCCAAGGCATCAATATAGTACATTAACATGGGTCCCGCAAGTTATAATTCTCCTTAACTGACTAATCGGAGCAAATTTTTTGTTACCAATTAGTCCTAGAGTTGTGTATTTTTGTTAAAATCTTATGAGTTATGGTTTTCTGTTACCTCAGCCTCAGAATTTGTGTTTTGTGAAATTTCCTCTTTTCGTTTTGTAATAATGCATGAATTCTTGGCACTTGCCATCCAGATCTTGTTTTTTTGCCTATTCCTATGATTTTAAAGTTAACGGTTAGAAGTAGGCTCTGGATCCATTTGATCCAATGAGGTGGGAAGCCTCGAATTTATAAGATGTTGAGGAGAGGAGGCCAAGCAAGAGAGTTGAACACTTTTTTTAAAGTCAAGTTTGACCAAAATGGTTGAGTTTTAAGCTTGTGGCCACACTTAAGAAGATCGACCGCATAGAGAAACCAGTTTGATATCCACAACTAACATGGGGAACCGAGGTTTTAGTTTCTTGGAAAGAACTTTTGGGGACGCGTTTGATGTGGCAGTTTTGTAACGAGATTGGTCTGAAAGTGTCTGGTGTTCTAGCACCGTTTTTCGTTTGCGGGAGTACTATATATAAGCTATCTAGTTTGTATGGGCAAGGTTGGTTTAAGGCCGGACATTTTGGATCTAACAGTCAATGTACGAAATCCGCCCAGCCCAGCTAAAGGTAGAATATACGAAGTTGATGCCAAAACGCGCATCAGGGACCATATTTCAGCTTTGTTACTGAAGTTGAATGTGGAATCTAAAACAAACAACTATTTAGTTTGAGATTCATCTTTGCGAGTGAAGCTGAAATAAACAGTTGTTTCAAATCAGCTTTTCGAGTGAAGCTGGATCTGGAATAAGATCATATTCCATGCAATTGTCTGAAGCACCGTAAAGTGTACTTCAATGCCCACTGAAGCGAATTCACAGGTGATTCGAATGAATCAAAGCTGCAACAACAGGGCATAGAATCAGCTTTGACAGTGAAGCGAATCCACAGATGATTCAAATCAAATCAAAGCTTTAACAAACATGGCCGAAGAACCAGTTTGACATCGGAAGAAATGGAGTAAATAGCATAAAACTACTACAATTCGGGCTAGGTTTCCTAAAAACTACCAAATTTTTTTCTCTGATGACTACCAACTCTGAGGTCGGCCGTTTCAAAAAACTCAAATCACCGTGTGATTTAAAATTAATCCAGATTATGACAGGTCGGGCCCGCACCTAAACATAACATTTCTTTGACTCTTTGTTTGACCGTTAGCTTACACATGGGGTCCACATGTCAGCCTCAACCTCCTCTTTTGAATCATTTTCTCTCTGCCTCATTTCATCGAGCACCTTGTGTGTGTGCAGGTCGACGTGGAAGAGAGCTTGGTGGCTCGTCGGGGAGGAGAGCTTCCTGGATCCGGCGCGCGGCTTTAGGTGTGACCATGGTGGGTCGGACGGCGGAGGTCGAGGTCCAAGCCAGGTTGGCTCGATTCCGGTGGATGCCATAGCTGGCTCGTACGCTGCAGGTGGCAGGGCGCAGCCGTCGCCAGCCAACCCCTGCGGATCGATTCCCGTGGTTGCCGTAGCTCTCCCCGACATGGCCACCCACATGCGCGTCGGGCCTGCGTTCGACGGCGGGTGATGAGGTCACCTACTACAGGCAGGGTCAAGGACCTGTCATCTGGGACCCCCTAGGGTCCCACACCATCATTGGTAGGTCTCTGGACCATAGGAGAATTCGGATGCGTTTAACAGGAAATCCACTCAGGCACATCAGAAACACTCGGATGCCTACCCTCCAGTCGGCATGACCACCACCACTCGGACAGGGGAGGTGGAGGGACGACGTGGGAGCTGCAATGGTCGAGTAGTCTTAAGTCGAGCTTTAAGTATAGTCATAGCTACCGTTACGTGTAACTGCCGTAGTTGTGAGTATTTACACCTGTAACTGTCGTAGTTATGGGCGTTAATCACCCTGACGACGTGGGAGTGAAGGAGGCTGCGGCGCACTTTATATAAGCCATCCTCCTCCTCCAGAGCAAGGGTTAAGCACTCTCTGTAATCATACCCCCCCCCCCCCCCCAAAGAAAACAAGCCTCAAGGCACAAGACGTAGGGATGTTACCCCCTCCGAGAGGGGCCTGAACTCGCAAACGCCGAGTGTTACACCTGTGTCGTATCTAGGCTCTACCCCTCTTTCGTACCCCTAGTACTCATTGTCAAGATCGTAACCCCAACCGTTGGCACCCACCGTGGGGCTGCGCGTCTAGCGATTTTTACGGCACATGTGGAATTTCATCATCATCATCATGCTAGTCGGCGGTGAGATCCGTTTCGAAGTGCTCAGCTTCATCGTCGATGACTCAGCGTGGCTTCGAGAGTCCCTGCTTGACGTGGAGGTGCTTCCCATCTGTGGCGCGGCGCACTTCCGCCCATCCTCATTCGGAGTCCTGCTCCGACAGCCATCGGTCCCGTATCGAGTGGCTCCCCTCCTACCCGAAGCAAGCCGTCGCAAGCGCTCCGGACGCTCATGGCTGCAATGTTGTATCAAGCACACCGTGGCCCTTCAGACTGCAACGGAACATGTGGCGGCTCTTGAGTCCGACGGGCCCGCCCTCGACCTCTCGGAAGGGCTTCACGAGGACTCCACTGACGAGTCCGAGTGCGAGAGCGTCGAGTCGACGGCGGAGGTTCTCATGACCGACAATGCGAAGCATCAGGCGCCCCCGGGGTACACGGGCCCTCGAGATGGTCACGTGGGCACTTTGCGCGGGCACACCAACGGCGGCGGTGGGGATGACCTTTCCCCCCGTCAAGAGCCATATGTCCCTCAGGCCCTCACTCGGGAGCAGCACAAGGAGCTCCGTCGGAAGAATGAGCAGGCTCTACACACTCCCATCATTGGGACGACTCCCGAGGCACTCGCCATAGAGTCAGCACGCTTGGACACTTTGGCCGAACGAGACCGCCTCGAGTGGCTGCAGAAGGAGCTAGATGACCAAGCCCGCCATCAACCTAGTTCCAATCGGCAAAAGCGCTGGCTCTTCCCGAGTGACCAACCTCGGAAGTACCAGCTGCTCAGCACTCCGCTGCAGAACTTGGCAGCAACTACTCGGATTGCTGATTCCATCCAGCCCTCTGGCTCTACGGCTGGGGAAGGGATCCATCAGATCCAGGCGCTCCTGAAGACGGCACTGTCAAAGAATGCGGCGGTGTCCCAATCTAGAGACCGCATCCACATCGCGTCGGTGCGCGCCGAGACCGTTCAGTCGGCCCACAGTCCACTCCGCTCTGGGAGGCGTTGGGCGTCATCCTCCTTGAGAGATCAGTACAGAGACCGGAGGCGTGATCGAGTCGCCTCGCCCCGATGGCACGACGATTACTATCGCACTTTGATGCCCCCGCCACGATACGTCTCATACGGGCGCCAGCCCTATGATGACAGACACCCGTGTGGTGGCGATCGAAGGCCGAGTCCGCCGTGCCATGCAAGAGATCCCCGAGACCCGCAGTTCAATGCAAGATATTTTCTTGCTCAGAATCTGGTCGACAGGGGTCGGGCTCTAAGAGAGGGCCTCGATGTAGATATGTCGGGTGGTTCAGCATCGTCCTGTCTCGAGTGTTTTAGTCGATACATTCGGGCTACAGAGATTCCCAACAACTTCAGGTTGGCGACGGGGATCACCAACTTCACTGGCGAGTCAAAGCCAGAGATCTAGTTAGAAGTCTGCCGAGTGGCTGTCCAGATTGGCGGCGTCAACAACAACGTGGCCATGAAGCACTTGCCGCTGATACTTGAGGGATCTGCTCGGGCTTGGCTCACTCAGCTTCCACCCGACGATACATTCTGTTGGGATGTGATACGTCTCCGTTGTATCTACTTTTCCTAACGCTTTTGCTCCTGTTTTGGACACTAATTTGCATGATTTGAATGAAACTAACCCGGACTGACGCTGTTTTCAGCAGAACTACCATCGCGTTGTTTTTGTGCAGAAATAAAAGTTCTCGGAATGGAACGAAACTTTTTGGAAAATTGTTTCACAATAAAAGAAAAATACTGGAGCCAAGAACCACCGGAGGGGGCCCCTGGGTGAGCACAAGACACCAGGGCCCCCCCACCTCTAGGCGCGCCCTGGTGGGTTGTGCCCACCTCGTGGCCCCACTGACCCTAATTCTGACGCTATAAAATTCTATTTTCAGAGAAAAAAATCAGGGAGGAAGTTTCATTGCGTTTCACGATACAGAGCCGCCGCCACCTCCTGTTCTTCATCGGGAGGCCAGATCTGGAGCCCGTTCGGGGCTCTGGAGAGGGGAATCTTCGGTCTTCGTCATCATCAACCCTCCTTCATCACCAATTCCATGATGCTCCCCACCGGGAGTGAGTAATTCCTTCGTAGGCTCGCTGGTCAGTGAGGAGTTGGATGAGATTCATCATGTAATCGAGTTAGTTTTGTTAGGGCTTGATACCTAGTATCCACTATGTTCTGAGATTGATGTTGTTATGACTTTGCCATGCTTAATGCTTGTCACTTAGGGCCCGGGTGCCATGATTTCAGATTTGAACCGTTTATATTTTCACCATTATATCTATGTTCTAGATCCGATCTTGCAAGTCATATTCACCTATTACATGTTATGATCCGTAAACCCCAATGTGACAGTAATTGGGATGCTTTCCGGTGATGACCATAGTTTGAGGAGTTCATGTATTCACTATGTGTTAATGCTTTGTTCCGGTTCTCTATTAAAAGGAGGCCTTAATATCCCTTAGTTTCCTTATGGACCCCGCTGCCACAGGATGGTAGGACAAAAGATGTCATGCAAGTTCTTTTCATAAGCACGTATGACTATTTACGGAATACATGCCTACATTATATTTATGAACTGGAGCTAGTTTTGTATCGCCCTAGGTTATGATTGTTATATGATGAATATCATCCAATGAATTCACCGATCCAATGCCTACAAATTTTCCACATATTGTTCTTGCTAAGTTACTACTGCTGCTGTTACTGTTACACTTGCTACAAAACCATTGCTATCACTGTTACCGTTACTGCTACTGTTACTGTCGTGGAATCGTCACGGCAGATGTCCTAGTGTGAGGACTTAGTCGTGGAGCCATCGCAATGAGGTTAGCTTAAAGGGGTTAATCAGGACAAAGGACACGGGGAGTTTATACTGGTTCGGCCCCTTGCGGTGAAGGTGAAAGCCTAATCCAGTTTGAGGTGGTATTGCTAGGGTTTCGATGACCAGGGAGCGAATACGCTTAGCCTGGCTCTCGATCTGTTCTCTCCCCTCCCTAAACCGTCGCCGGGTCGTCCCTTTATATACACAGGTTGACGCCCGGCGGTTCACAGAATCCCAGCCGGCTCATAAATGTGTCCGGCTCGGTATCCACTCTTTCCTATCTTACAATACAAGTCATATACTTATGGCGGTTTACATCTATGGGCCCTAACTTGCCTTTGGGCTTTGGGCCTTCTTATTAAGTCTCCTTCGTAAGTCGCCATCTTCTATGTCTTCATGGGCTTCAATACAGGTAAATCACTATGAGCATAACCCGGCCCCTCCTGGGCGGTTTATACTCAATAGTTATATCCCCAACATTAGGCCCCAGGTTGATTTGAACTTGTTCATGTCAATCTTCAACACTTAGGAAAATTCCTTCTTCATTACCTTCGCAAAAATTTGTAACTCGCCATGACGTCATCTTCCGAGATCATGATAACCCGCCATGACGTCACCCAATTTGGGGCTCCTCGATTCCCGCGCATGCCACTTATCCATTCACCTTATAAATAGGGCCAGGGGTCCTTTTCACTTTCCCCCCTCGGCCTCTTTGTCTTCATCGTCTTCCTCGTGACGCGCTGCCCTCGAGTCCAGCCGCCGCCATCGACCCTCTCCTCTGCATCACTATTGGCCGCCGCTTCAACCTGACTTGGTCCAGATTTTGCTCACGCGCCTCCGCCGATCAACAGCCTTGGTAAGTTCTTCCTCCTTCCCCCTCCGTAGATCTCATTAGGGTTCGAACGGATTCATGGAGGTTCGGCACTGTTCTTCACCTGTTCTTCGCTGTAGCATGAGGTTTGATTCAAACTTGATACTTATCCTGTGCGGCAATAACCCTAGTCCCTTTTCCCTCATCAGAGCATCTCTTTTAGGTAGAAAAAATCCGATCTGGACCTTCATAAACTGCTCAAGTACCAGTATTTTAGGTCTGAATATATTTTCATTTTCTGACACGCGGTAGATCCAAAATTGCAATACCAATCTGTGAAACCTATTTTTCATCACTTGGCCATTTTCCAACTTCAGATCTATACTTTCAATATCCGTATAGGCGGTTTAACTGCAGAAAATAATAACCTGCCAGGTACCATTAGTCCCCTCTTAAGCCGCCGAGTGCTCGTCTTTGTAATTTGGTAACGTCACTGTCCGGTTTAACAATTATGCATGCTTAACACTTTCTGCCTGTTAACCACGAACCTTAAACCGGCACAAATCTTTTCCAGGTTATCATATAAATGGCCAAATCCTTTTATTCCTGTAACTGGGTTCAATCCCGGGTTATAGAAGAAGAACTGAATGGGTATGTTGCAACCGGCGCTTTAGCAAAAAAGGAAGACATCCACTGGAGAGCCCCCGTTCCAGAAAATCTTCCTGAGCCCAAGGATGGGGAAGTGATCATTTTTGTTGATCATCTGAGTCGAGGGTTCAGCCCTCCCGGATCAAAAAATTCCCGTGACGTGCTTCACTTCTTCCAACTTCACCCTCAAGATATTGGGCCTAACTCCGTGTCCAATATTTGCAATTTTCAAGTGTTTTGTGAAGCCTACCTGCAAGAAGAGCCCACAGTCGACCTGTTCAGAGATTTCTTCTATTTAAACCGCCGTACTGAATTTATGGATGGGCCCAATACTGAACTTGGCGGGGTTTCAATTCAGAAGAGAAAAGACGTCAGCTTCCCTCACGCTAAGCATCATAGCCATCCCAAAGATTGGAACCAAACTTGGTTCTATTGCCCAGATACATCTCCAGCTGGCGAGAATCCACTGCCGGGTTACCGTGCTCACCGGCTTACCGATGCACATCCATTCCCCCAAAGACTCAATGCAAAGGAACGGTCCAAATATGCACCACAGCTTTCAAAGCTCAGAGCCTTTGTGGCAAACGGTTTGACAGGCATTGATTTTGTCCGTTGCTGGGTATCTTGGAGCATTTTGCCTTTAAGCCGTCGCTCCGGTTTAATGTGTGAGTACACCGGGGATGTGAAAGACCCTCAACGCCACACTGATATTCAGCTGACTGATGCTAAAATTACTGAATCTGTCAAGAAGATGTTGGATGAACCGGTGACCGACTGTAGCAAAACAGGACTTAGTCCTTTTTGCGCTTCAAATAAACCGCCAGCTGTAAGAATTGCCCCACTCCTGCTTTAATCCATATTCTTAATACTCCCTTATGATCTTTTCAATCTTTAAACAGGGTGATGATCCGTTCTGGAAGAAGAAACCGCAGGATAAACCGGCCAAAATACCTCGCGTCAAGACCAAGGTCAACAAGAAGCCCGCTAAGAAGAAAAATACCGAGCCTACCGAGTTAAACATTGATGATGATAATCCGGAGTCAGAGGTAGAACTTGATTCACTTGGCTATTTTTTCATACATCTCATTAACGATGATTTTTATCAGGACGACGCAGAAGCTAGCCGCGAAAAACGACGTAGAGGTAACTATTCTCTCATCCGGTTCAGATCCTCTGCCCACATAGAAAACCCGACAAGCAAGCCGGAAAATAAGATTTTCTCACCCCCTAGCTTACTTGGATCCAAACTTTCTTTTGAAGAAACAGCAACACGAAGCTCGCTGCACAACCCGGCATAGCGGCCATGTGGTCACTTCTTCCGGTTTACCGAACTCGCTAGTTCGTAAACGCCGCCCAGAGGTCTCTTCTATTTCTGACACATCTTATCCCAAGGCGAGCTATTTCTGACAACCTCTTAATCCGTCTGATTCAAACTATCAGGGAACTTCCCATTCATCCTCTGGCGAGTCCACAGGGACACAAATTCCAACCCTCAAAACAGTTCCTGGGTGAGCATTTTTAACTAACCCCTTATACCTTATGCTTGACCATTATACTAACCTGTTATTTGCGTCTCTGTCAGAGCCAAGGCCAGACCCAGTAAAAAGGCCAAATTGAACAAACCGGCTGATGACAGCACGCCAACTGATCTGGAAAAGAACCCGGAACAATTTGAACCAAATACTGAAGCTATTCTTGATGATCCGCCACCGCAAGATCATGAAACCTTTGTTGAACAGATGGAAATTGATCCGATGGATCATGCTGATAAACCGCCAAGCCCAACTAAGGCTGCTGATGATAAAGCCGACGATGTTGTAGTTACCGGTGTCGGGTGTACAGCCCCAGGCAACCCCACTGCTCTGTCAAAACATAGTGCCAAAGAAGACTTTTCTGCTGCTGACAAGGGCAAGTGGAAGGTGGACTTGGAAAGCTATGCCCACCTCAACGCCCAAGATATTCATTCTGGGTTTTTAAACCATTTGCACACAAGCTGTGATTATGAAGCCGGTTTACTGAACATGATGAAGGAGCGATATGAGGTAAATGCTGTTAACTCTGCATAAATATTCTTCCCTTAGCCGCCAAGTTTACTGGACATAAAAGAATAGAATGTTTTGCAAACTTTCAAGAACCATATAGATCAACTCCACTAGACCGCAAGGGCCGGTTCATAATGTCAATATGAACCGGGACTTTAGAATAATAACTCTTCAATTTCGCCTGTGTAGCCCCCAAGGGTTGACTTAACAAATATGTTAAGTTGAGACTAATTATGCTGTAAGGCTCAAAATTCTTACTTAGGACCTTTATAATCCGGTTGACCATCAAGCTGATAGTTGTTATGTGCTTGGGACTTGTAATTTTTTTTGATAAGAAGCAATAGACATTAGCCCCCAAGTGCCAAGTATATTACTTGTTATGTGCTTGGGACTTTGAATATGCACTGCTATCTAATTAATTACATGTCTCTTGCAGGCTGATCTTAACAAGAAGGAATCTCAAATCGCCGACCTTCAAGAAAATATCAAGTCGCAACAAGCCGAGACCTCCAAAGCCAAGGAAGAACTGGCCAGTGCCTTAACAGCAATGGAAAAACTGAAGGAGAGCTTTAAGAACGAGCGGGCAGGTTGGGATACAGAAAAGTCAACTCTGCTGAAGAGGGCTGAGGATGCTGAGGCTGCCCTTAATCCGGTAGCTGAGGAGCTGACTGGCTTGAAACAACAAGTAAATGCCATGACCGCTGCCGTATTTGGTAAATAACTTCTTCCTAAGCTTTGAACATGTATTATGTAAGAGACTGTCGGTATACCGATGTTTTTGATGATGCAGGAACTCGCATTGCTCATCTTGGCTCAGATATGCGGTAAAAACTGAAAGCTGCCTATACACTTATAGAGCAATTATATACCGGCGTACAATGGGTTATCTGCACAGCTTCCCATAATAAACCGCCCCCAACCTTGATCAAGGAGGCGTTGGAAAGGCTGGCGATGATGCCTGCACGGTTTGAAGAGCTAAAGAAGTCAGCTGCCAGGGCGGGTGCTCTTACTGCACTGACTCGGGCCAAAGCTTGGATATCTGATCTTGATCCGGCCGATGTGGGAAACGGCTACCCGAGCATAAAGGAGGACGGGTCAGAGTTTAATAACGATGACCTCAGAGCCTTAACGAGGGAAATGCGCCCATTGGCTAGCAAATTGGCTGAAGAAACCGATCTTTCACATTATCAGTCGATTTATGATGCCAACAACAAGAGAGTTAACGCGCCAACTTATGATGCTCCAAATCTTATTCCTCCAATCCGTAAGCATACCTATGCCCCTGATGTTGACCCCTCCATACTTATAAGTGATGAAGTTGTATTCAAGGCCTTAACTGGGATCGATTGGA
The DNA here is from genome assembly GCA_011799875.1 of Thinopyrum elongatum. Lineage (NCBI taxonomy): Eukaryota > Viridiplantae > Streptophyta > Magnoliopsida > Poales > Poaceae > Thinopyrum > Thinopyrum elongatum. The sequence goes on from CM022300.1 coordinate 386,187,630, forward strand.
CCACCATTGACTTCCAGCCACTGGGTAGAGAGGAGGAAGATGAACCGGCGCTGCACGATCCGCAACCTTCAAGTCAGCCAGGCCAGGACTCGTAAACCGGAGGCCGGTTTAGCAGCTACTTTCTTCAAGACTTGTTAAAACAATTATTCTTTTGGGCACCAAACGCCTTGTAATAGGCTAGCTTAAACTCTTGTTCTGATATGCCATCGTGCATATTTACTTTGCATGACACTGCTAATCCACCATGTTAAGATATGCCACTTATGCTTATAATATTAACAATGTGGAACTTGCTCCTGCATGCAACGGATTAAAAGTGTCCTGGCGGTTTACCGCTGGACGGGTCATAACGCCCAATATAAAACCATGGAAACTAACATAACTTATACCCAAGGCTGGACTTTCAGAATAACCAAATTTGAAATATATCATACCTGTGATATTTGATCACACTGTTGGTTTACCAAACCGGTGTAGTAAGGGGGAGAACCCAAACTTTGAACACCGGTAATTACCATAGATTGCTTGGCTTATGAACAAAACCAGGCCGGGTTAATAAACACCGGATATTATCTTATCTCATACTGGCGACTTATAGTCAAAAGCCAGGCCGGGTTAATAAACACCGGATGAATTATGATCATAAAGCATTATAAGCCTCATCAAATAAACCTCAAAAATTGTGGAATAAAACAAACGAAAAAATGAGGCTTTTCATGGGCTGCCAGGCCGAAAATCGAGTGCTTTGACGGGCCGCACATCCACTGAGTTAAACCTATATACAAACCTTATAAGATGGACCTCACATAACCAATCGTCGTTTTAACTTTGACAAGTTCAGGGTCTGTATAAGATTGACTTGTCAAACGTTCGGCGGGTCATTCCAGGAATACCTGGGCGGAGTGGCTTACTTAAAAAGGCAGGATAACCCGGGGTTTTAGGTGAATACACCTGGCTTCCAAGCCTGGCTTTTAAGCCTATTACAAGGGTTATACAAACTCTTTGTTCTTTAGAATCAAGGAGCCCCCAAGTAATATTTTTGAGCTGTGCTCAAGGGGCACCTATGTTTGAGCTGTGATTTTGCAACAGACTCTCTTTGGTACCTTTAACCTGGGTAGCAAGCCCCCAAGTTTTTTTTTCAGTTGGCTTATAAGCCGGTTCAAAGGGTAGTCATAACTTCGCTCATAAGCCGGAAGCCCCCAAGTAACCAAAAACTCATTAAGAAAAGATGACAGAGGCCCTGCTTTAGCAGGGGTGCCGGTTTAATATATACATTGTCAACCCGGTCCGCCACTGGCGGGTTACTGGTTCCTGCTCCTGGCGTGTTAAAGAGGTTCCTCGCCTCGTAAACCGGTGGCAGGCAAGATTGATGCCTCCTCCTCATGACTTCGTTTGAAGTGTTCTGATCTAGCATGAGCCGGTAAGACTCTGACTGAATCCGCTGCGCCTAAGCATCCAACGTAACCCGCTTCGCAGCCATCCTGGCATCTTCAGCTGCCAGGTCTTCCTTAGCTTGAGCTATCTGATCTTGCAATTTCACGACTTTCACGTTATGCTGATCTTGATTATCCGGATTAACCTCCGTCGTCAGCAGTGTTGCCAAGGCGTCTAGTAAACCGGACAAGACTTGAGCCGGCGGGCGCGCAGGGCCTCCTGCCCCGGCTGTCGTCGCCGCTGCTGACCCGGAAATCAATGCCGCTGCAGTTGAAGAGTGCTGCACTGACTGCGTACCGGCCATGAAGATTGCAACCCGGTTCGGCGGCTCGTAGGGGTCCGGAATACTATCGCCATTGGAACAGCCCCCAAGCTGACCGTCTTGCAGTTGGTACAATGACTCGGTTTCACCGGTGGATGACTCGCCATCAGAATAGACAATTGTCTCACTGTCAGATACCGATTTATCCTCAGAACCCGCACCATTGATGAATCCCATGAAGGCACGACTCATGGCGTGCTGACCTCGGGCGGGTTTTGCATGCTGGGCCGTCTCGATGATGTCGGTGCAGGTGTCCGGCTCAGGGCCCGGTTCACCGATCTTGCCAATGAAGACGTGAATTCCACCGAAGGGGACCCGGTACCCGTACTCAATTGAGCCGGCCTCGGGGCCCCAGCCTTCGTCGTCGATGTAGAGCTTGCCGCGATGACTCTTGGTCATCCGGCCTACAGCGTATCCCTTGATCCCTTCAAAGTTGCCCTTCAAGAACTCGAAACCACCGTGCGCTGGCCCCACGGTGGGCGCCAATTGTCGTGGAATCGTCACGGCAGATGTCCTAGTGTGAGGACTTAGTCATGGAGCCATCGCAATGAGGTTAGCTTAAAGGGGTTAATCAGGACAAAGGACACGGGGAGTTTATACTGGTTTGGCCCCTTGCGGTGAAGGTGAAAGCCTAATCCAGTTTGAGGTGGTATTGCTAGGGTTTCGATGACCAGGGAGCGAATACGCTTAGCCTGGCTCTCGATCTGTTCTCTCCCCTCCCTAAACCGCCGCCGGGTCGTTCCTTTATATACACAGGTTGACGCCCGGCGGTTCACAGAATCCCAGCCGGCTCATAAACGTGTCCGGCTCGGTATCCACTCTTTCCTATCTTACAATACAAGTCATATACTTATGGCGGTTTACATCTATGGGCCCTAACTCGCCTTTGGGCTTTGGGCCTTCTTATTAAGTCTCCTTCATAAGTCGCCATCTTCTATGTCTTCATGGGCTTCAATACAGGTAAATCACTATGAGCATAACCCGGCCCCTCCTGGGCGGTTTATACTCAATAGTTATATCCCCAACAGTTACCACTGCTATCAAAACTATCATATTACTGTGCTAGTGATCACCTTGATCCAGATATTTAATCTCCAGGTGTGGTTGAATTGACAACTCAACTGCTAATACTTACAAATATTCTTTGGCTCCCCTTGTGCCGAATCTATAAATTTGGGTTGAATACTCTACCCTCGAAAACCGTTACGATCCCCTATACTTGTGGGTTATTAAGACCTTTTTCTGGCGCCGTTGCCGGGGAGCATAGCTATATTTGTTGAGTCACTTGGGATTATTATCTATTTATCATTATGAAGAATTTGAAGGATACCAAGACTAAGATCGTTCCCTCTAGGACGAGGGGAGGTAAGGAACTGCCATCACATTCCGCACTTGAATCACCTTCTGTTTTGAGTATACTTGCAACACCACCACATGCTATTAATCCTGATATGTCGTAAGTTATTGATGATGCTACTTCTGATATGAAAGAAACTCATGATGATGCTAGTACCTTGCTTGATAATGTGCCACTAGGTGAATTTCTTGATGAACAAATTGCTAGAGGTAAAGATATTGAGAATGCTGAAACTGATGAAATTATTGAAACTGATGAAGTACTTGAAACTGAAAATCTTGAGACCTAGCTCTCCTAGATATGAAATGCCTAAGATACCTGAAGGTTATGTTATGGATGAGGAGATAGCTAGAGACTTTCTTGCTTGCAATGATAGAGATGATCTTAAGAAATTACTATGCAAACTGAAAGGAAAATCTTCGAATGCTAGGATGAAATGTGATCCTAAGTTTGCTACTTCACCTATCTTTGTTACTGATAAGGATTATGAATTTGTAGGATCGAAAGTAGGTCTAGAGGGGGGGTGATTAGACTACTTGACCAAATAAAAATCTAGCCTTTTTCCAATTTTAACTCTTGGCATATTTTAGCAACTTAGCACAAGTCAAGCAATCAACCTACACATGCAATTCTAAGAGTATAGCAACGGAAAGTAAAACATTGCATATGAAGGTAAAGGGAAGGGTTTGGAGAAGGCAAACGCAATGTAGACACGAAGATTTTTGGCGTGGTTCCGATAGGTGGTGCTATTGTACGTCCACGTTGAAGGAGACTTCAACCCACGAAGGGTAACGGTTGTGCGAGTCCACGGAGGGCTCCACCCACGAAGGGTCCATGAAGAAGCAACCTTGTCTATCCCACCATGGCCATCGCCCACGAAGGAATTGCCTCACTCGGGTAGATCTTCACGAAGTAGGCGATCTCCTTGCCCTTACAAACTCCTTGGTTCAACTCCACAATCTTGTCGGAGGCTCCCAAGTGACACCTAACCAATCTAGGAGACACCACTCTCCAAAAGGTAATAAATGGTGTGTTGATGATGAACTCCTTGCTCTTGTGCTTCAAATGATAGTCTCCCCAACACTCAACTCTCTCTCACACAGATTTGGCTATGGTGGAAAGATGATTTGAGTGCAAAGCAACTTGGGGAAGGCTAGAGATCAAGATTCTTGTGGTTGGATTGGAATGTCTTGGTCTCAACACATGAGTAGGTGGTTCTCTCTCAGAAAATGAGTAGTGGAAGTGTAGGCACGTTCTGATGGCTCTCTCTTGAATAGAGAAGGGGGTGGAGGGGTATATATAGCCTCCACACAAAATCTAACCGTTACACACATTTGACCCAACTCGGTCAGACCAAATAGAAGAACTCAATGAAATCGATTCAATTCAAAATGTGAACGTTAGGATTTTCGGTGGGACCGACATGATCAACTCGGTGGGACAGATGCGCTAGGGTTAGGGAAAACCCTCATCTCGGTGTGACCGATTGCATGAACTCGGTGAGACCGATTTCAGCAATGAGCAAACAGAGAGTTGGTCAGGCAAACTCGGTGGGACCGATCGCTCCTTTCGGTGAGACCGAAATGTTACGAAGGGAAACAGAGAGTTTGCAATCCCATCTCGGTGAGACCGAAATCCTTATCGGTGAGACCGAACTGATTAGGGTTTTTGGCTATGGCTATGTCAAAAGAACTCGGTGGCGCCGGATAGATCAAATCAGTGGGGCCAAGTTTGACTTTAGGTTTAGGACATATATGGAATTGAGAAAGTGGTTGAGGGCTTTGGAGCATATCACTAAGCATTTTGAGCAAGTAGACCATTAAGCAACACCTCATCCCCTTTTAATAGTATTGGCTTTTCCTATGGACTCAATGTGATCTTGGATCACTAAAATAGAAATGAAGAGTCTTGAGCTTTGGCCAATATTTGTCCTTAGCATTTTGAGGGGTCCACATCTCTAGTCCGTGTGCCATGCCAATCATTGAACTACCTAAAATATTTAACTTGAATGGATATTAGTGTTTGGGAACGTAGTAATAATTCAAAATTTTCCTACGTGTCACCAAAATCAATCTAGGAGATGCTAGCAACAAGTAAGAGGGAGTGCATCTTCATACCCTTGAAGATCGCTAAGCGGAAGCGTTACAAGAACGCGGTTGATGGAGTCGTACTCGCGGTGATTCAAATCGCGGAAGATCCGATCCAAGCGCCGAACGGACGGCGCCTCCGCGTTCAACACACGTACAGCCCGGGGACGTCTCCTCCTTCTTGATCCAGCAAGGGGAGAGGAGAAGTTGAGGGAGAACTCCGACAGCACGACGGCGTGGTGATGGAGCTTGCGGTTCTCCGGCAGGGCTTCGCCAAGCACTACGGAGGAGGAGGAGGAGGAGTTGGAGGGGGGAAGGGCTGCGCCAGGGGAAGGGTTGCAGCTCCCATGCACCTCCCCACTATATATAGGGGTGGAGGGGGCTGGTTTCTTGCCCTCCAAGTCCATTGGGGCGTTGGCAAAGGTGGGAGGAAAGAAATCCCATCCTTTCCCTTCCCCACCGATTGTTATCCCCCCTTTTTAGGGATCTTGATCTTATCCCTTCGGGATATGATCTTATTCCTTCTAAGGGGGATCTTGGTGCGCCTTGACCAGGGGTGTGGGGCCTTGCCCCCACTACCCACGTTCATGTGGGCCCCACTCCGGAACCTTCTAGAACCTTCTCGGTACAATACCGAAAAATCCCAAACATTTTTCGGTGGCCAAAATAGGACTTCCCATATATAAATCTTTACCTCCGGACCATTCCGGAACTCCTCGTGATGTCCGGGATCTCATCCGAGACTCCGAACAACTTTCGGTAACCACATACAATTTCCCATAACAACTCAAGCGTCACGGAACCTTAAGTGTGTAGACCCTACGGGTTCGGGAACCATGCAGACATGACCGAGACACCTCTCCGGCCATAACCAATAGCGGGATCTGGGTACCCATATTGGCTCCCACATGTTCCATGATGATCTCATCGGATTAACCATGATGTCGGGGATTCAATCAATCCCGTATACAATTCCCTTTGTCCATCGGTATGTTACTTGCCCGAGATTCGATCGTCGGTATCCCTATACCTTGTTCAATCTCGTCACCGGCAAGTCTCTTTACTCGTTCTGTAACGCATGATCCCATGGCTAACTCCTTAGTCACATTGAGCTCGTTATGATGATGCGTTACCGAGTGGGCCCAGAGATACCTCTCCGTCATACGGAGTGACAAATCCCAGTCTTGATTTGTGCCAACCCAACAGACACTTTCGGAGATACCTGTAGTGCACCTTTATGGTCACCCAGTTACGTTGTGATGTTTGATACACCCAAAGCATTCCTACGGTATCCGGGAGTTGCACAATCTCATGGTCTTAGGAAATGATACTTGACATTAGAAAAGCTCTAGCAAACGAACTACACGATCTTGCGCTATGCTTAGGATTGGGTCTTGTCCATCACATCATTCTCTAATGATGTGATCCCGTTATCAACGACATCCAATGTCCATGGTCAGGAAACCACAACCATCTATTGATCAACGAGCTAGTCAACTAGAGGCTCACTAGGGACATGCTGTGGTCTATGTATTCACACATGTATTACGGTTTCCGGTTAATACAATTTTAGCATGAACAATAGACAATTATCATGAACAAGGAAATATAATAATAACCATTTTATTATTGCCTCTAGGGCATATTTCCAATAGTCTCCCACTTGCACTAGAGTCAATAATCTAGTTCACATCACCATGTGATTTACATTGTTATGAATCTAACACCCAGTGAGTTCTGGGGTTCGATCATGCTTTGCATGTGAGAGAGGTCTTTAGTCAACGGGCCTGCGACATTCAGATCCGTGTGTACTTTGCAAATCTCTATGTCATACTGTAGACACTGCTACCACACTCCACTTGGAGCTATTCCAAATGGCTGCTCCACTATACATATCCGGATTGCTACTCAGAGTCATCCGGATTGGTGTTAAAGCTTGCATCGACGTAACCCTTTACGACGAACTCTTTATCACCTCCATAACCGAGAAATATTTCCTTAGTCCTCTAGTTACTAAGGATAATCTTGACCGCTGTCCAGTGATCCATTCCTGGATCACTCTCGTACCCCTTGACAGACTCATGGCATATTATACAGAGCCTATGGATAAAGCATAGGGGACGACCTTCGTCCTATCTCTTTGATCCACCGCGGTCGAGCTTTGAGTCTCACTCAACTCCACACCTTACAAATCAGGTAAGAACTCCTTCTTTGACTGATCAATTTTGAACTCTTTGAAATCTTGTCTAGGTATGTACTCATTGAAAGTCTCATCAAGCATCTTGATCTATCTCTATAGATCTTGATGCCCAACAATTAGGTAGCTTTATCCAGGTCTTCCTTTGAAAAACTCTTTTCAAACAACCGTTTATGCTTTCCAGAAATTCTACATCATTTCCGATCAATAATATGTCATCCACATATACTCATCAGAAATTCTATAGTGCTCCCACTCACTTTCTTGTAAATACGAGTTTCTCATAAACTTTGTATAAACTCAAAAACTTTGATCACCTCATCAAAGCGTATATTCCAACTCTGAGATGCTTGCTCCTGTCCATCGAAGGATTGCTGGAGCTTGCATACTTTTTAGCATCCTTAGGATCGACAAAACCTTCTGGTTGTATCACATACAACCTTTCCTCAAGGGAAAGATGTTTTGAAATCCATCTGCCAGATTTCATAATCGAAAAATGCAGCAACTGCTAACATAATTCCAACAGACTTTAGCATCGCTACGGGTGAGAAAGTCTCATCGTAGTCAACTCCTTGAACTTGTCAGAAACTTGTTTGCGGCAAGTCGAGCTTTATAAATGGTAACATTTACCATCAGTGTCTGTCTTCTTCTTAAAGGTCCATTTGTACTCAACGACCTGCCATTCAACGGGCTAGTCTACCAAAGTCCATACTTGGTTTTCATACATGGATCCTTTCTCGGATTTCATGGCCTCTAACCATTTGTTGGAATCCGGGCCCATCATCGCTTCTCCATAGTTTGTAGGTTCATGGTTGTCCAACAACATGACCTCCAAGACAGGGTTGCCGTACCACTCAGGAGCAGTACGCGTCTTTGTCGACCTACAAAGTTCGATAGTAACTTGATCCGAAGCTTCATGATCATCACCATTAACTTCCTCTTCAACTGACGTAGGCTCCACAGAAACATCTTTCTGTGATGCGTTACTCTTTAGTTGAAACAAAGGTTCAACAACCTCATCAAGTTCTATCTTCCTCCCACTCAATTCTTTCGAGAGAAACCTTTTCTCGAGAAAGGACCCGTTTTTAGCAACAAATACTTTGCCCTCGGATCTGAGATAGAAGGCATACCCAAATGTTTCCTTAGGGTATTCTATGAAGATGCATATTTCCGCTTTGGGTTTGAGCTTATCAGACATAAGCGTCGTATTCCCAAACTCTGAGAAATGACAGCTTAGGTTTCTGCCAAACCATACAGTGTCATCTCAACGGAATTAGATGGTGCCCTATTTAAAGTGAATGTTGTTGTCTTTAATGCTTAACCCCAAAACGATAGTGGCAAATCGATAAGAGACATCATAGTACGCACCATATCCAATATAGTACGACTACGACGTTCGGACACACCATCACACTATGGTGTTCCAGGTGGCGTGAGTTGTGAAACAACTTTCACATTGTCTTAAGTTGTATACAAAACTTGTAACTCAGATATTCACCTCCACGATCATATTGTAGACTTTTTTATCTTCTTGTCACGATGATCTTAGACTTCACTCTGAATTTGTTTGAACTTTTCAAACGTTTTAGACTTGTGTTTCATTAAGTAAATATACTCATATCCACTCAAATCATCAGTGAAGGTGAGAAAATAATGATATCCACTACATGCTACAACACTCATTGGACCGCATACATCAACATGTATTATCTCCAATAAGTTACTAGCCCGCTCCATCATACCGAAAACGGGGTCTCAGTCATCTTGCCTAAGAGGCATGGTACGCATGTCACAACCGATTCGAAATCGAGTGAGTCCAAAGATCCATCAGCATGGAGTTTCTTCATGCGCTTTACACCAATATGACCTTTAGCGGTAGTGCCACAAGTATGTGGTACTATCATTATTAAGTTTGCATCTTTTATGAACATGTGTATTACTACGATCGAGATTCAATAAACCATTCACATTGGGTGCATGACCATTGAAGGTATTATTCATGTAAACAGAATAACCATTATTCTCTAACTTAAATGAATAACAATATTGCAATAAACACGATCAAATCACGTTCATGCTCAACACAAACACCAAATAACATTTATTTAGGTTCATCCCTAATCCCGAGAGAGTGTGCGATGGTGATCACATCAACCTTGGAAACACTTCCAACACACATCGTCACCTCACCCTTAACTAGCCTCCGTTTATTCCATAGCTTTTATTTCGAGTTACTAACATTCAGCAACCGAACCGGTATCCAATACCCAGGTGCTACTAGGAGTACTAGCAAGGTACACATCAATAACACGTATATCAAATATACTTTTGTCGACGTTGCCAGCTTTCTTATCTACCAAGTATCTAGGGTTGTTCCACTTCAGCGACCGTTCTCCTCATAACAGAAGCACCTAGTCTCAGGTTTGGGTTTAACCTTGGGTTTCTTCACTGGAGCAGCAACTGACTTTCCATCCATGAAGTTTCCCTTCTTGCCCTTGCCCTTTGTGAAACTAGTGGTTTTACTAACCATCAACACTTGATGCTCCTTCTTGATTTCTACCTTCGCGGTGTTAAACATCGCGAACAGCTCAGGGATCATCTTATCCATCCCTGGCATGTTATAGTTCATCACGAAGCTCTAGTAGCTAGGTGGCAGTGACTTGGAGAACTATATTAATCACTATCTTATCTGGAAGATTAACTCCCACTCGATTCAAGTGATCGTAGTACCCAGACAATCTGAGCACATGCTCACTGATTGAGCTATTCTCCTTCATCTTGCAGGCAAAGAATCTTGTTGGAGGTCCCATACCTCTCAACGCGGGCATGAGCCTGAAATCCCAATTTCAGCTCTTAGAACATCTCATATGTTCCGTGACGTTCAAAATGTTTTGGAGCCTCCATTCTAAGCCGTAATGCATGACGCACTGAACTATCAAGTAGTCATCAGAACGTGCCTGTCAGATGTTCAAAACATCTACAGACGACGCTTGAGGGTGTGGCGCATCGAGCGGTGCATTAAGGACATAAGCCTTCTATGCAGTAATGAGTACAATCCTCAGATCACGGACCCAGTCCGCATTATTGCTACCATCATCTTTCAACTTACTTTTCTCTAGGAACGTATCAATAAAACAGGGGAGCTACAGTGCGAGCTATCTACAACATAATTTGCAAAGACACTTTGACTATTTTCATGATAATGAAGTTCATCTGATGAACTCCCACTCAGATAGACATCCCTCTAGTTATCTAAGTGATACATGATCCGAATCGACTAGGCCGTGTCCGATCATCACGTGAGACGGGCTAGTCATCAACGGTGAACATCTCCATGTTGATCGCATCTACTATACGACTCATGTTCGACCTTTCGGTCTCTCGTGTTCCGAGGCCATGTCTGTACATGCTAGGCTCGTCAAGTCAACCTAAGTGTTTCGCATGTGTAAATCTGGCTTACACCCGTTGTATGCGAACGTTAGAATCTATCACACCCGATCATCACGTGGTGCTTCGAAACAACGAACCTTCGCAACGGTGTACAGTTAGGAGGAACACATTTCTTGAAATTTTAGTGAGGGATCATCTTATTTATGCTACCGTCGTCGTAAGCAAATAAGATGTAAACATGAAAAACATCACATGCAAATCATAAAGTGACATGATATGGCCAATATCATCTTGTGCTTTTGATCTCCATCTTCGAGGCGCGGCATGGTCACCATCGTCACCGGCATGACACCATGATCTCCATCATCATGATCTCCATCATCGTGTCTTCATGAAGTTGTCTTGCCAACCATTACTTCTACTACTATGGCTAACGGTTAGCAATAAAGTAAAGTAATTACATGGCCTTTTACATTGACTCGCAGGTCATACAATAAATTGAGACAACTCCTATGGCTCCTGTCGGTTGTCATATTCATCGACATGCAAGTCGTGATTCCTATTACAAGAACATGATCAATCTCATACATCACATATATAATTCATCACATCCTTTTTGGCCATATCACATCACATAGCATACCCTGCAAAAACAAGTTAGACGTCCTCTAATTGTTGTTGCATGTTTTACGTGGCTGCTATGGGTTTCTAGCAAGAACGTTTCTTACCTACGCAAAAGCCACAACGGTGATATGCCAATTGCTATTTACCCTTCATAAGGACCCTCTTCATCGAATCCGATCCGACTAAAGTGGGAGAGATAGACACCCGCTAGCCACCTTATGCAACAAGTGCATGTCAGTCGGTGGAACCTGTCTCACGTAAGCGTACGTGTAAGGTCGGTCCGGGCCGCTTCATCCCACAATGCCGCCGAATCAAGATAGGACTAGTAACGGTAAGCAAATTTAACAAATCATCGCCCACAACTACTTGTGTTCTACTCATGCATAGAATCTACGCATAAACCTAGCTCATGATGCCACTGTTGGGGAACGTAGTAATAATTCAAAATTTTCCTACGTGTCACCAAGATCAATCTAGGAGATGCTAGCAACAAGTAAGAGGGAGTGCATCTTCATACCCTTGAAGATCGCTGAGCGGAAGCGTTACAAGAATGCGGTTGATGGAGTCGTACTCGCGACGATTCAAATCGCGGAAGATCCGATCCAAGCGCCGAACGGACGGCGCCTCCGCGTTCAACACACGTACAGCCCGGGGACGTCTCCTCCTTCTTGATCCAGCAAGGGGAGAGGAGAAGTTGAGGGAGAACTCCGACAGCACAACGGCGTGGTGGTGGAGCTTGCGGTTCTCCGGCAGGGCTTCGCCAAGCACTACGGAGGAGTTGGAGGGGGGAAGGGCTGCGCCAGGGGAAGGGTTGCAGCTCCCATGCACCTCCCCACTATATATAGGGGTGGAGGGGGCTGGTTTCTTGCCCTCCAAGTCCATTGGGGCGTTGGCAAAGGTGGGAGGAAAGAAATCCCATCCTTTCCCTTCCCCACCGATTGTTATCCCCCCTGTTTAGGGATCTTGATCTTATCCCTTCGGGATATTATCTTATTCCTTCTAAGGGGGATCTTGGTGCGCCTTGACCAGGGGTGTGGGGCCTTACCCCCACTACCCACGTTCATGTGGGCCCCCCATGCAGGTGGGCCCCACTTTGGAACCTTCTAGAACCTTCTCAGTACAATATCGAAAAATCCCGAACATTTTCCGGTGGCCAAAATAGGACTTCCCATATATAAATCTTTACCTCCGGACCATTCCGGAACTCCTCGTGACGTCCGGGAACTCATCCGAGACTCCGAACAACTTTCGGTAACCACATACAATTTTCCATAACAACTCTAGCGTCACGGAACCTTAAGTGTGTAGACCCTACGGGTTCGGGAACCATGCAGACATGACCGAGACACCTCTCCGGCCAATAACCAATAGCGGGATCTGGATACCCATATTGGCTCCCACATGTTCCACGATGATCTCATCGTATGAACCACGATGTCGGGGATTCAATCAATCCCGTATACAATTCCCTTTGTCCATCGGTATGTTACTTGCCCGAGATTCGATCGTCGGTATCCCTATACCTTGTTCAATCTCGTTACCGGCAAGTCTCTTTACTCGTTCCGTAATGCATGATCCCGTGGCTAACTCATTAGTCACATTGAGCTTGTTATGATGATGCATTACCAAGTGGGCCCAGAGATACCTCTCCGTCATACGGAGTGACAAATCCCAGTCTCGATTTGTGCCAACCCAACAGACACTTTCAGAGATACCTGTAGTGCACCTTTATGGTCACCCAGTTACATTGTGACGTTTGATACACCCAAAGCATTCCTACGGTATCCGGGAGTTGCACAATCTCACGGTCTTAGGAAATGATACTTGACATTAGAAAAGCTCTAGCAAACAAACTACACGATCTTGTGCTATGCTTAGGATTGGGTCTTGTCCATCACATCATTCTCCTAATGATGTGATCCCGTTATCAACAACATCCAATGTCCATGGTCAGGAAACCACAACCATCTATTGATCAACGAGCTAATCAACTAGAGGCTCACTAGGGACATGTTGTGGTCTATGTATTCACACATGTATTATGGTTTCCGGTTAATACAATTTTAGCATGAACAATAGACAATTATCATGAACAAGGAAATATAATAATAACCATTTTATTATTGCCTCTAGGGCATATTTCCACCAATTAGTTCAATGAGCTATATGTTGTTATGAATTACCAAAACCAGCCAGGGATTAGTTGCACTTTCAATCTCCCCCTTTTTGGTAATTGATGACAACATATAGATCAAAGCTTCAACAAATGATAATATGAATGAAATATATCATCACTTTGAGAAGTATGTGATAAGCAAGAGCTCCCCCTAAATTTGTGCATTATTTAAAATTTGCTTTTAAATGCAAATGCACAATCGATTAGGATCATGGGTTACTCTTCCATGTCACATACATCTTGGTGGAGTGCTCAAAATGATAGAATATAAATAGCATGCACTCATCACCAAGGCAAACATGATTGATCATAGACAAGTGATAAGATATCATCATTCAAGCACACATTAAAGCATAATATGATCAATCACATGATCATAAGTGTTTGAGATACTCTTATCTCACACGCAAGCATAAATAGTGTAGCAAACAAACGAGCAAATAACAAGTAGCAAGAGAGGCAAATAAAAGCAAAGCACTCTCTCTCTCTCTCGAAGCCTATGATCTATACACCTTCTCCCCCTTTGGGAACAAGTTACCAAAATGCTTGAAAATGCATAGTGCTATGCGGCACTCTAAGCACGATCTCCGGGAGCTCCAGTGTGCAAAGATGGCGTGGAGAGGACAGCATCTGCAAAAGCTTCCGATGATGACTGAGGAACTGGAGGAGTTGCAACTGGAGGGGCAACTGGGGCAGTGGCTGTAGGTGCTGAAGCAGTGGCTCTTGTGTCACTGACTGGCACAGCTACAGACCTGTTGGCTCTAGGCACTCTCTGAAATGCAGGATGCGGCTATCAAATTATGTTGACTTAGTTTTAGTTTTCTACAGAAAGCATTTCGCAGCTACCAATATTACAAACTCGGTGACACCGAAGCAGCTTTAGAGTCTAAACATGTGAAATCGGTCAGACCGAGACACAGTTCGGTGACTCCGAGATGCTAGGGTTTCATAGAGAAATGAACTCGGTCACACCGATTGGTATGTTTCGGTCAGACCGAAAAATACTTGCGCTATGGCCTGAGCCAAATCGGCGAGACCGAAATCCTAATATCGGTCGGTCCGAGATGAGTTCGGTGGAAACCTAAACCTAAATTTTTGCATCAAATCTAATCTAACGGAGTTTCCAGTGGATAGAGTAATCTCAAAACATGGCAAGATTCATGGCATTGATCTTTGAGCACGGAATTGGAGTGGGGAAGGCACAAAGGGACAAGTTCATACCCTAACTTGGCGATGAACTCGCTACGGCGACAACGGCGGTGAAGATTCCCGTTGACGGCGGTGAAAACCAGCGGCAGGAGGATGCTGGCGACGAGGAGATGATCCGGAGACCTTGAGTCGGCAGAGCTGGACAGGCGCGGGTGAAGCGTTTGGAGGAATTTCCAAATTTTCTGCCCGTGGGTATATATGTCCAGTCACTGTCGATGTGACCAAGTGGAACTTCTCGGTGTGACCGAAAGGTTCAAATCGGTTGCACCGATATTAATACTTAGATCAACTTAATGAACTTGGTGTGACCGAATGGGATGGATCGGTCAGACCGAAATGCACTAAGAAGTTTTGGAAGTTAAGTCTATGACGAATCGATGGCTCCGAGTGCTCCTCACCCGGAGGGTCCGAATTCGACTTTGTTCAAACTTTGTGATGTAGCATGAATAGAGTTTGAGACGAGAAAAGCATAGATTGTTAGAGGAAGTACTTAGGCATTCTTGTCCATCCATTTGGCAGAAAGAAGAAAAACCAATCAATCAAAACAACAAATGGATGTCCTCGAATGGAGAAAAAAAATTATGCATCCAACATGCTCACACAATAAGATAGCAAATGAAATATGTATCAAAGCATGCACAAACACTCTAGCATCTATCAAGCAATTGGCGATGACTAGGTCATCTATATATGAGTATATTGACTTAGGAGTCAAATGAGAACATTTGATCATAGGTCATACTCATCGTTTAAGCACAAGTGGGGTTACCACTTTTACATAAAGCATTGTTGTGTTCACACCATTAGAGTTGCTTTAGCTCAATTCTTAGAGTAAAGCTCCCCTAGATGTGATATCCCCCCTAAGAGGTATGAATTAACCTTGGGTTTTGTCGATGATGACTTCATGTAGATGTTGGAGATGTGGATGCTCAATG
Organism: Thinopyrum elongatum; assembly: GCA_011799875.1. Lineage (NCBI taxonomy): Eukaryota > Viridiplantae > Streptophyta > Magnoliopsida > Poales > Poaceae > Thinopyrum > Thinopyrum elongatum. Next base: position 386,203,361 of record CM022300.1, read on the forward strand.
TTGATGTAGATCGTTTGGAGCAATCCATTGGAGTGAGTTGCACTTTCAATACCTACATGGGTTAGTCCCGCAAGGAACACACAAAGATATACATAGACATCGAGTGAAATACACATATGATGTTGTCCATGAAAGCATTAGGTTACCTTGTCCCTTGTCTTACCAACAAGAGGGTTTGTGACTCCTTGAACTAGTGCAAGATATGGAAGTTGATTGCACTTGTCCTTGCCAAAATGAATATGAGTGAAGTATGTTGGCGGAGTCACCCTCAAGAACTCTCTAGTTCTTCTTCTTTGGGATCCACATCATCTTGATGGGAATCCTTGGAGTTGTAGTCGTACTTGATGAAGTAGAACTTGATGTAGTCTTGGGAACCCACTTGACCAAGGCCTTTGGAGCTTCTTCAAATGCATCAATCTCCTCTTGAAGCTTGTCCTTGCCTTTTAGCTTGTGGTCTTGTGGTGGAAGATCATCTTGAGCTTGTGTTCCCTCGAAAGAAGTGGGATCATACTTCTCTTGCTGAGGAACAAACTTCGTCTTGGGGTATTGATCTTCTTCCCACTCAACTCCATTGGCATTGAACTTGCGTTCAAAACCAATACCTTGATTCTTCCGGTGCCTTCCTTGCTTGCGTACAATTTCCTCAAATTGCTTACTTCCGGCAAGGCTCTTGTAAACACCTTTCTCTATAATTCCCTTTAATAAGCTATTTTCTTGCTCAAGTGTAACTTGGCTAAGAGAACCATTAGTGGAATCAAGAGAACTACTAGAAGCAACAATATTGGATTTAACATGATTATTGTTACTACTAGAAGAAGAATCTTTCTTGTACTTGTTGCTAGATTTTACTTGTGGCATGTAAGTGTACAAGAGTAAACGCTTGGCAATGTAAGAAGAACTTTTCTTACGAAGATCATCATTGATTGCTTTTAAGAACCCATGCTCTTGCTCTAGATTGAGCTTTTCAAAGCGTAGCTTCTCATGAGTCTTTAAAAGCTCTCGATGATCCTCTAAGGTAGTTTCATGAGCTAACTTAAGAGTGTTTAATTCTTTACTTAGACGCTCAATCTCCTTCTTATCATTGTCATTCGTTTCATCTTGATTAGCATGATTAACAGCAATTTCATCATAGTTTTCGTCACTAGAGTTGTCAACTAGTAAGTCATCATCACCTAGCAAATCATCATCATCACTATTGAAATCAACATACTCGGGGTGTGATACCTTGGGGCCTTTAGCCATGAAGCATCTCCCAATCCCTTCATTTGGTGAGTCAAATATGTCGTAGGAGTTGGATGACACAAGTGCAAGACCGGCAACACCTTCATCTTGAGTATGTTCGGAGTCGGAGTGATAACTTCTCTCGGAGTGGTGTTCGGAGTCGGAACCGGATACCCATTCACCAACATGAGCTTGATGTCTTCGTCTTGTGTAGCTCTTTGATGACTTGTCCTTCCTTTCCAAATCCCTGCTTCTGCGAGAGGGTCTTTGTTCATAACGATCATCTCTACTCCTTCTCTCTCTTGGAGGTGATTCCTCTCTTTTACTCCTCCTTTTAGGTGAGTCTTCTCTTCTTTTGTAGGGAGCCGTACACTCATTAGAATAGTGTCTGGGTCTTCCATAATTGTAGCAATTTCGTTCACGACTAGAAGATCTCTTGTCATAGTAGGACCTTGACTTGGAACTTCTCTCCTTGCTTATACTCTTGTAGAACTTGTTGAAGTTCTTCACCATTAGGCTCAATTCTTCATTGAAGGCTTGTTTCTCACTTGATGTTGTAGGAGCATCACATGAAGCTTTGTAAGCACCACTAGACTTGTTGTGAAGCTCTTCTTTATCCTTGAGTGACATCTCAGGAGCAACAATTCTACCAATGACTTCCGTTGGCTTGAGATCTTTGTAATTGGGCATCATTTGCATCAAAGTGCACACGGTATCATATTTTCCATCCAAGGCTCTTAGGATCTTCTTGATGATGAATCTGTCGGTCATCTCTTCACTTCCTAAGCCGGCAATCTCATTTGTGATGAGAGCAAGCCTAGAGTACATGTCAGCGACACCTTCACCATCCTTCATTTTGAACTTGTCAAGTTGACTTTGAAGCACATACAATTTGGATTCCTTGACGGACTCAGTAGCTTCGTGCATATCAACCAAAGTATCCCCAATTTCCTTTGCATTCTCAAGACGGCTGATTTTGTTGAATTCTTCGGGGCACAATCTGTTGAAGAGGATATCGCAAGCTTGAGTGTTGTATTGCAACATCTTCAATTCTTCCGCGGTTGCTTAATGATTCGGTTCTCTTCCATCTTCAAAGAATTCACCTTGCAAACCAATACATACAATAGCCCAAACGGCGGGGTTATGTCCAAGAATATGCATTTTCATCTTATGCTTCCAACTAGCAAAATTTGTACCATCAAAGTAAGGACATCTACGATGGTAATTTCCCTCGCTAGACGCCATACTCTCCTAGGTTGTGAAACTAAGGCTATGATCACCAAAGCTATGGAAATCAAGGCAAATGGAGACCAAAGCTGTGATACCACTTGTAGGATTGAAAGTAGGTCTAGAGGGGGGGGGTGATTAGACTACTTGACCAAATAAAAATCTAGCCTTTTCCCAATTTTAAGTCTTGGCAGATTTTAGCAACTTAGCACAAGTCAAGAAATCAACCTACACATGCAATTCTAAGAGTATAGCAGCGGAAAGTAAAACATTGCATATGAAGGCAAAGGGAAGGGTTTGGAGAAGGCAAACACAATGTAGACACGAAGATTTTTGACGTGGTTCTGATAGGTGGTGCTATCGTACGTCCACGTTGATGGAGACTTCAACCCACGATGGGTAACGATTGCGCGAGTCCACGGAGGGCTCCACCCACGAAGGGTCCACGAAGAAGCAACCTTGTCTATCCCACCATGGCCATCGCCCATGAAGGACTTGCCTCACTCGGGTAGATCTTCACGAAATAGGCGATTTCCTTGCCCTTACAAACTCCTTGGTTCAACTCCACAATCTTGTCGGAGGCTCCCAAGTGACACCTAACCAATCTAGGAGACACCACTCTCCAAAAGGTAATAAATGGTGTGTTGATGATGAACTCCTTGCTCTTGTGCTTCAAATGATAGTCTCCCCAACACTCAACTCTCTCACAGATTTGGCTATGGTGGAAAGATGATTTGAGTGGAAAGCAACTTGGGGAAGGCTAGAGATCAAGATTCTTGTGGTTGGATTGGAATGTCTTGGTCTCAACACATGAGTAGGTGGTTCTCTCTCAGAAAATGAGTAGTGGAAGTGTAGGCATGTTCTGATGGCTCTCTCTTGAATAGAGAAGGGGGTGGAGGGGTATATATAGCCTCCACACAAAATCTAACCATTACACACATTTGACCCAACTCGGTCAGACCGAATAGAAGAACTCAGTGAGACCGATTCAATTCCAAATGTGAACGTTAGGATTTTCGGTGGGACCGACATGATCAACTCGGTGGGACCGATGAGCTAGGGTTAGGGCAAAACCTCATCTCGGTGTGATAGATTGCATGTACTCGATGAGACCGATTTCAGCAATGAGCAAACAGAGAGTTGGTCAGGCAAACTCAGTGGGACCGATCGCTCCTTTCGGTGATACCGAAACATTACGAAAGGGAAACAGAGAGTTTGCGTTGCGAACTCGGTGGGACCGATCGCTCATTTCGGTGAGACCGAAATGTTACGAAGGGAAACAGAGAGTTTGCAATCCCACCTCGGTGAGACCGAAATCCCTATCGGTGAGACCGAACTGATTAGGGTTTCTGGCTATGGCTATGTCAAAAGAACTCGGTGGCACCGGATAGATCAAATCGGTGGGGCCGAGTTTGACTTTAGGTTTAGGACATATATGGAATTGAGAAAGTGGTTGAGGGCTTTGCAGCATATCACTAAGCATTTTGAGCAAGTAGACCATTAAGCAACACCTCATCCCCTTTTAATAGTATTGGCTTTTCCTATGGACTCAATGTGATCTTGGATCACTAAAATAGAAATGAAGAGTCTTGGGCTTTTGCCAATATTTGTCCTTAGCATTTTGAGGGGTCCACATCTCTAGTCCGTGTGCCATGCCAATCATTGAACTACCTGAAATATTTAACTTGAATGGATATTAGTTCAATGAGCTATATGTTGTGATGAATTACCAAAACCACCCAGGGATTAGTTGCACTTTCAGAATTCTATGTCGACCCAGAGTTAATTACTTTGGTTGAATCTGATCCTTTCTATGGCTATGAAACTGAAACTGTTGTGGCACATCTTACTAAATTAAATGATATATCCACCCTATTTGCTCATGATGAGAAGATTCGCTACTATTATATTCTCAAATTATTTCCATTCTCATTAAAGGGAGATGGTAAGATATGGTACAATACTCTTGCTCCTGGTTGTGTGCGCAGTCCCCAGGATATGATCTACTACTTCTCTGAAAAATATTTTCCTGGTCATAAGAAACAAGCTGCTTTACAGGAAATATTTAATTTTGTGTAAATTGAAGAGGAGAGTCTCCCACAAGCTTGGTGGAGGCTTCTCCAATTGCTTAATGCTTTGCCTTATCATCCACTTAAGAAAAATGAAATACTTGATATCTTCTATAATGGACTAACTGATGCTTCTAGGGACTTCCTAGATAGTTGTGTTGGTTGTGTTTTCAGGGAACGAACTGTTGAACTAGCTGAGGAATTATTGAATAATATATTGAAAATTTGTGATGATTGGACTCTTCCTGAACTACCACCTAAACCCACTCCGAAGAAGAGGGGTATCTTATATCTCAGTCCTGAAGATATGCAAGAGGCAAAGAAAAGTATGAAGGAAAAAGGTATTAAAGCAGAGGATGTTAAAAATTTACCTCCTATTGAAGAAATACATGGACTTGACACACCACCACCAAAGGTGGTAGAGGAAACTCCTTAATGAAATTTGATGAAAGTGACATCCCTTACAATAAACATCCTAGTCAATGCCTTTATGAGTTTGACAATTACATTAGAAAACAAGATCACTTCAATGAAAATGTTATGAAACAATTGAAATATAACTCTAATATGATTGCTTGCTTGAGTGACTTGTTATTTAGAATTACTAATGATGTAAGAGGTGTAGGAAAACATGCTTCTATGGTTCAAACTCAGCTATAACAAGTTGCTAAATCCCAAAGAGAATTGCTTAGTGAAATGAAGAATAATATAAATGATTTTGCTGTTAGGGTCGCAACTAAAAAAGGCAAAATGACTCAGGAACCACTTTATCCTGAGGGACACCCTAAAAGAATTGAACAAGACTCTCAAAGAATTAACACTGATGCACCTAGTCCTTCTAAAAAGAAGAAGAAAAAGAAAAGTGATAGGACTTTGCATACCTCTAGTGAACCTGAAATAGAAAAACCTCCTGAAAATAATAATGACGTTTCTATTTCTGATGCTGAAACTCAATCTGGTAATGAACATTCATCTAGTGATAATGAAAATGATAATGATGAAGTTCATGAAGACACTCAACCAGACATTGACAAACAACCAGATAATGATGTTGAAATAGAACCAGCTATTGATCTTGATAACCCACAGGCTAAAAATAAAAGATATGATAAAAGAGACTTTGTTGCTAGAAAACATGGAAGAGAAAGAGAACCATGGGTTCAAAAACCCATGACCTTTCCACCTAAACCAACTAAGAAAAAAGATGATGAATAATTTGAACGCTTTGCTGAAATGCTTAGGCTAGTCTTTTTGCGCACTCGCTTGACTGATATTTTAAAGATGGCCCCTTATGCAAAATACACTAAAGACATCATCACTAATAAGAGAAAGATACCGGAAGCTGAAATCTCCACCATGCTTGCTAATTATTCTTTTAAGAATGGAGTACCTAAAAAACTTGGAGATCCAGGAATACCGACTATACCTTCCTCCATCAAAAGAAATTATGTTAAAACTGCTTTGTGTCATTTATGAGCTGGTGTTAGTGTTATGCCTTTCTCCTTATATAAAAGACTTGATTTGAATAAACTCACACCTACTGAAATATCTTTGCAAATGGCTGACAAATCAACTGCCATACCTATCGGTATTTGTGAGGATGTGCCCGTTGTTGTTGCAAATGTTACTATCTTAACTGACTTTGTTATACTTGAGATGCCCGAGGACGACAACATGTCGATTATCCTTGGTAGACCCTTCTTGAATACTGCAGGGGCTGTTATTGATTGCAATAAAAGCAAGGTCAGTTTTCATATCAATGGTAATGAGCATACGGTGCACATTCCGAAGAAACAGTTCTAAGTGAATGGTATTAATGTTATTGAAAAATCTCCCACACTCACTATTGGAAGTTTTCAACTACCTCTACCTACTGCCAAAAAGAAATATGAAATGCTTATTATTGGGGACATGCATATCCCCGTTGAGGCAACTTAGTGTTTTACGAAAGTTCTTCGGTTTCATGCTAATCGAAGGTGGTTGTTAATAAGACTTGATCAACCTTATTAATGGATCATTTTTGAGAGGTATGAAGTTGATGAATTTAGTAAGCACAACCTTGTGCTCCCAACATTTGTTTTCTATTTTTCTTAGTTAAATAAAATAAAATGCCATGTTTTTGTCTGTTTTCTGAATTTCCCGTGTAATAAACAAATGACCCAAAAATAAAAGTTCTCAGAATGTCCTGAAAATTTAATATGATTTTTTCCGAATATTTCTGAATTTCTGGTGCAAATAACATCAGAGGGGTGTGCACCTGGTGACCACAAGACACCGGGGCGCGCCAGCAACCCCAGGCGCGCCCTGGTGGGTTGTGGTCCCCACGTGGGTCCCCTCACTTATCTCTTTAGCCCATGTCATCTCCTACCTCCAGAAAAAAAATCAACATAGCTCTCTCTCTCTCTCTCTCTCTCGTGTTCTTGCTCTCAAACCAACGGATTTCAATCTCTTTGCTCGAAGCTTCGTTTCCAAAACTGTTTTGGGGGATTGCTACTTGGTATGTGACTGCTCCATTGCTCCAATTAGTTTTTGCTTTAGTGGTTTATATTTCGAATAATTAGCTACTCTTGGTGCTGCTGTAGATGAGCTTGCATGTTGAATTCTTAGAGTTCTAAGTAGTTTGAATGCTTAATATGGTCTCTATGCACCCTTATGAGTAGTTGCTATCAATCTTGTTAAGTCTTATTGACAAAAATTTTGTGTCCCAATTTTTTTTCAGAAATTGTTCGCAAATAAAAATGTAATTCTTTAGGAGTTCTTTGAGGAGGAGGTCTACGGAGGCATCATCTAGTAGTGGCTCGATACGTCGGTCTTATGTTGAACCAAGCGCAAGCAAAATGCGGGATGTGGCTATCAAATCATGTTTATGGCCGTGTAACAATTTCATGGTGAGCGCAGGTATTAAGGAAGAATTTGAGGAATATGTTCAAAACACTGAGCTCGGTCCCTACATCGAAGATAAGTACATTCAGCATCTCAACCTCACAGAAACGTTCATTAAGAAATTTAAATTTCATCCACGTGAGTCTAGAGTTTCATTTAGTCTTTATAATCATCCATGTACCATGCCTCTAGAGATGTTTTGTAGTGCCTGCAAAATTCCATATTGGGGTTCACTAGACGAGCCACCAAGATCTGAATATGAGTCATTTTTGACTAGCCTTTGCTACAGTGAGGATAGAGGAGTGACACAAGGTAGAATAAAAAGTATTCACTTCCCATCAATTCAATACTTTGCACTGTTTAATGGCAAATGCATCGTAGGCAAGCAAGATGGTAGCACACTATGTGCCCCTAACTTGAGCCTCATACACACTGCTCTGACCGGAATTAAATGCTATAATCTTGGAGCGATTGTTGCACGAAGGTTGCAGCACAATGCCGGTAGTGGTTATTTTTATGGTGGGATTTATGCTTCTCGCTTAGCTAAAGAGGTTGGTGTAACACCTCTGCCTGATGATCCCATCCTACCTACTCGGTACTTAGACTTTGATGACATGAAATGTCATAAGTTCCTTACGGGCACACCCACTGATTATACTTATAACTTGTGGTTTAATAAGGAACCTGTTGTACCGGTTGTTTTGCCTGTGCCTGTTCTTTTTTATTATCACAGCAAAAGAAGATATTATGTCCTGGAGAACGAGGCTCGCGCGTACAATGCGGAGGTTGAGGCAGCCAGACAGGCCGAGGTGGTCGCACCAAGAGCCTCCATGAGCTATCACTCAGATTATTATCTAGGCCGTGGTTGGTGATTACCAAGCTGGGCCAAAAGCCTAAGCTTGGGGGAGTATGTATTTCCACCGACATTACATTCATGTTCACACATTTCATTCCAGTTGTCGGTGTTCACACTTTTTCATTGTATTATCCATGCTAGATTTATTTTCTCGCTTTCTTCTTGTGTGTTTGGAAAAACTTTGAGAAAATCCAAAAAAATGTTTCTTACTTCTTTTCGGATTCTCTTTCTAGTTTAATTAGTTGTAGTATTAAAAAGAAAACCCAAAAATATTTTCTTATTCTTCTTTTGCTTGTTGGGAGCTTTCCCGTGTAAATAGTTTTTCTTGTTTTTTGTTTTCCCTTCTTTAATTTGCTTTCTTCAAGAAAAACCAGAAACTCCAAAAATATTTCAGTGTGTTTCTCTGGAATTCTTTTCTTTTTATTGAGTCATACCAAGGAGAAGACCACGATGAAAATGTTGAGTGGCTCTCATATGCATTAATATTGATCTAACAAAGAGCCCAAATTACCTTGTCTTCTCCTTTTTAATAAAATGTTTGCAGATTCCAGCTTAGTCCAAAGCACTCTTGCACTATTATTATTTTCATATCATTCAGTTATGCAAGTAAAAGGCAATAATGACGATATTTGATGAACTGGCTGTGGCAGAGAGAAACGGGTATGAACTCAACTTGTTCTGTTTTTGTAAATATGTTTAACCTAGTATCCATGATTCAGCATACTATGATCAAACATGTTTGCAATGACAATTAGAGATTATAGTTTCTCATGCCATGCTTAAGTAGCTAGGAGTGGATAATGATTTATCTTGGATGTCAACATGCATTAAAATGATTGTGATATAGTATGATGATATGGTATCCTCCTCTGAATGTTTCAAGTGGCTTGACTTGGCACATGTTCATGCATGTAGTTGAATCAAAACCAACATAGCCTCTACGATATTTCTGTTCATGGTGTTCATATCCTAATCATGCTAGTATTCAATGTTAATTATGCATAACGCATGTTCATGACCGTTTTTGCTCTCTAGCTGGCCACTTCTCAACCTATTTGCTAGCCTTCGCCTGTACTAAGCGGGAATACTGCTTGTGCATTAAAATCCTTAAACCCAAGTTATTCCAGATGAGTCCACCATATCTACCTATATGCGGTATTATCCTGCCGTTCCAAGTAATTTGCGTGTGCCACCTCTAAAAATTCAAATGAACATCTATTTTGTGTGCCTGGACCGCTCATGGAGCAACAGGGGGTGGAGCGACAGGGGGTGTGTCTCAGAAAGGGTTAGCGAGATACCACTATTGTCATATTATATCATGGTTTTTTTGACAAAGTGTTGTCATTTGAGATATCTTATTATTGCTCGCTAGTTGCTTATGCTATTGATATGAGTTAATATAATTTTTATGAGTTATTGTTGACATGGTTAGTCATGGTCTTTGCTGAAAACCTGGGTGCTACTTAAGCTTATTTATGTAATCAAGAACAAAAGAGTTCGTAAAAGTTTTTCTTTTTCACTTTCAGTTTATCAACTGAATTGCTTGAGGACAAGCAAAGGTTTAAGCTTGGGGAGTTGATACGTCTCCGTCGTATGTACTTTTACTAACGCTTTTGCTCTTGTTTTGGACTCTAATATGCATGATTTGAATGAAACTAACCCAGACCGATGCTGTTTTCAGCAGAACTACCATGATGTTGTTTTCGTGCAGAAATAAAAGTTCTCGGAATGGAACGAAACTTTTTGGAGAATTGTTTTACAATAAAAGAAAAATACTGGAGCCAAGAACCACCGGAGGGGGCCCCTGGGTGAGCACAAGACACCAAGGCGCGCCCCCCTCCAGGCGTGCGCTGGCGGTTGTGCCCACCTCATGGCCCCACTGACCCTAATCCCGACGCTATAAAATCCTATTTTCGGAGAAAAAATCAGGGAGGAAGTTTCATCGCGTTCATGATACGGAGCCACCGCCACCTCCTGTTCTTCATCGGGAGGCCAGATCTGGAGCCCGTTCGGGGCTTTGGAGAGGGGAATCTTCGGTCTTCGTCATCGCCAACCCTCCTTCATCACCAATTCCATGATGCTCCCCACCGGGAGTGAGTAATTCCTTCGTAGGCTCACTGGTCGGTGAGGAGTTGGATGAGATTCATCATGTAATCAAGTTAGTTTTGTTAGGGCTTAATCCCTAGTATCCACTATGTTCTGAGATTGATGTTGTTATGACTTTGCCATGCTTAATGCTTTTCACTTAGGGCCCGTAAACCCCAATGTGACAGTAATTGGGATACTTTCCGGTGATGACCGTAGTTTGAGGAGTTCATGTATTCACTTTGTGTTAATGCTTTGTTCCAGTTCTCTATTAAAAGGAGGCCTTAATATCCCTTAGTTTCCTTATGGACCCTGTTGTCGCTTGAACTACGTCGGTATTTCCCCAAAGAGGAAGGGATGATGAAGCACAGCTACGGTAGGTATTTCCCTCAGTTATGAAACCAAGGTATCAATCCAGTAGGAGAACCAAGCAACACTATGAAAACGGTACCTGCACACAAATAACAAATACTTGCAACTCGACGATTAGGAGGGGTTGTCAATCCCTCTACAGGTAAAAAGATAGATAAATTTGTGATAGATTGGATAAATAGATCTTGATAAAACGCGAAATAAAATAAATAGCAAAAAGGTGCAGCAAGGTATTTTTGGGATTTTGGAATAATAGATCTGAAAATAAAAGCGAATAAAATTAGATCGGAAAGCAAATATGATAAAGAATAGACCTGGGGCAGTAGATTTCACTAGTGGCTTCTCTCAAGAAAATAGCATACGGTGGGTAAACAAATTACTGTTGGGCAATTGATAGAATATCAAATAATTATGATGATATCCAGGCAATGATCATTATATAGGCATCACGTCCAAGATTAGTAGACTGACTCCTGCTTGCATCTACTATTATTACTCCACACATCGACCGCTATCCAGCATGCATCTAGTGTATTAAGTTCATGGAGAAACGGAGTAATGCAATAAGAACGATGACATGATGTAGATGAGATCTATTCATGTAGGAATAGCCCCATCTTGTTATCCTTAATAGCAACGATACATGTGTGTCTTGCTGCTCCTTTTGTCACTTGGAAAGAACACCGCACGATCCAACCCATCACAAAGGACCTCTCACTACTGGAATCAGAGGATTTGCCATCAGCCACTTCTTTGCCATCTGCTAGCTGACGGCAAAGGAGGTCTTTGCCGTCTGCTTACAAAAAACAGACGGCAAAAAACTGGCTGATGGCGAAGATGCAATTTGCCATCAGCCATTTCTTTGTCGTCCGCTAGCAGACGGCAAAGAGATGGGTGGGGTCCATTTTAGGGCAGCGCTGTAACGGCCCACCACCCCCTCTTTGCCGTCTGCTAGGAGATGGCAAAGAAGCTTTGCCATCCGCTATCAGACGGCAAAGAAGCTTTGCCGTCCGCTAGCAGACGGCAAAGACCGTGCCCCATCCAAACTAACGGTCACCCCCTCTAACTCTCTTCCCGGCCCCACCACTCTCTCTCTCCCCCCTCTCTGTCTACCCACCCGCGCCCGCAACGCCGCCTGCGCCCGCACCACTGCCGCCCGCACCACCCCGCCGCCGCCCAACACCGCCGGCAACTGCACCACCCCGCCGCCCCGGAGCCCTGCCTCCCCATCGCCAGCGCTGCCCCATTGCCCCCGCGGCCCGAACGCTGCCGTCACCCCACCACCCCGCCGCCTCGGAGCCCTGCGACCCCGTCGCCCCCGCCGCCTCGTCGCGCCCGTCGCCCGGCACCCCCGGACCTCCTCCACCGAGCCGCCCCCCTCCTCCACCGGTCGTCCCCCCTCCCCTACGGTGAGCTCCTCAACCTCTTTTTTTCTATATTTTTAGTTTTAGGTTTATGTTTAGTTTAGATTTAGTTTTAGTTTTAGTTTTAGTTTTAGGTTTAGTTTAGTTTTAGGTTTAGGTTTAGTTCTGAAAAAGAAAAATAAAAAAAGAATAATTAGAAGAAGAAGAAGAAGAAGAAGAAGAAGAAGAAGAAGAAGAGGAGGAGGAGGAGGAGGAGAATAAAAGAAGAAGAAGAAGAAGAAGAAGAAGAAGAAGAAGAAGAAGAAGAAGAAGAAGAAGAAGAAGAAGAAGAAGAAGAAGAAGAAGAGGAGGAGGAGGAGGAGGAGGAGGAGGAGAAGGAGGAGGAGGAGACGGAGAAGAAGAAGAAAAAGGGGAGAAGAAGAAGAGGAAAAAGAAAAACCGGGTCGAGGATCCCCGACGGGGTGCATCGGCGCCGACGAAACTAGGTCGAGGATCGCCGGTCGCCAAGGGGTCGAGGGTCGGGGCAAAGGGTCGAGGATCGCCGGTCGCCGAGGGGATAGATGGTGGAGCCAGTGGGTCCCGCCAGTTCCGGCGCCGTCGCCCAGGCTAAGAATCCCCGGTACGAAGTGTCAATGCTTTATGTGATGTGATGTCCTAAAATTTTACGGTGAGCATGGCGCGGCTGGTGTCGTAGCTTAAGATGCGGACGTAAGAGACTTGAAACACCCAAACTGACTCATGACAAAAAATCAAAGCGTAGAAAGAGAAACCAAAGACGAAACAATACGTAGTGAGAGGTTGTGCAACTAGGATGATATTCTGTAATAGCTTTTTTAACGAATTTGAGAGGATGATGGTGAAGAACTCGAAAGCCATTGGTGTCTTGCGGTCGTTTCCATACATTCTGCTACAGCACAACAACCCTTCTTCTGACCACCATTGGTGTCTTGCGGTCATAAGAAGGGTTGTTGCGCTGTAGCAGAATATATGGAGATGACCACAAGACACCAATGGCTTTCGAGTTCTTCGCCATCATCCTCTCCAATTCATTAAAAAAGCTGGTACAGAAAATCATCCTAGTTGCACAACCTCTCACTATGTACTATTTCGTCTTTCATTTCTCTTTCTACGCTCTGATTTTTTGTCATGAGTCAGTTTGGTTGTTTGAAGTTTCAAAACTTGGCTTTTAATCCTCATTGCAGAGGCTGCCAGACAAATTCGCCAAGCTGTTCGACCGCCATCGGCCCCGAGAACTATTGCCGCGGGAGGCTGGGTACCGGCGTCACTTGTGGGATGTGGATGTAGTGTTCGATGCCGAGGATCGAGGATCGAGGATCGCCGAGGGGTCGGGGGTCAAGGGTCGAGGATTGCCGAGTGGTCAAGGGTCGAGTATCGCCGAGGGGTCGATGGTCGCCGAGGGGTCGAGGATCGCCGAGGGGTCGAGGTTCGAGGGTCGAGGATCACCGAGGGGCCGAGGGTCGCCGAGGGGTCGAGGATTGCCGAGGGGTCGAGGGTCGAGGAACAAGCAGTGCGAATCATTTTTTTACAACTTGGCGGTGGCATCCTGTTGTAAATATTTAATTAGATTGATGGCAAAAACAATAATGCTATGTTACTCATCTTTTTACAACTTGGCGGTGGCATCCTATTATTCACGTCAGTATTTTTTTTTTATGTTGTACTAATTTCATTTACTCTTTGTCATGGCAGGTGTTGAAAGATAGTGGGCGCGGGTAAGGAGCGCTCCGAGGCTCCTTCTTCGTCGACGCGTGATGGGAGTGGTACTTCCATTCCACCCGTACCTCTCCGGAGAGCATTGTACAAGGGTATGGCTTCACCGGTGGGCGCTTCTTCGTCGGCGTCGTTGCCCACCGAGAGAGGAGGTCGGGGAGGACGTGGTCGTGGAAGAGGTAGGCAGGCTCCTACGCCTTCCTCGCCGCCACCCTCAGCTGATTCACCTGAGCACAGGACTGCTAGGGCGGACACGTCTGAGGAGGAGGCTACACGGACTCCGGTCCACGAGCCTCGGGTCGACGGGCCTTCGGCCCACGAGACTCCGGACCAGGGTACGTCCCAGGAGACATCCGGATGGGGTACCTGGCCGGATCCGCCTGAGGGGCTGAGTGGCCATGCTAATGGTGGCGGGGATTCGGCTGATAGCGAGGACAAGGTGGTTGAGGGGGCCACCGTCTACCAGCGTGGTTGTACACGGCTCCCGCCCCTGCCGGCGACCCGCGAGCAGAGGTGGTTGATTTTCCTTGATGGGGAGAGGTAAGTACATTTACTCTTTTTGTACCTTTTGCCTTCACGTTTCTTCAAATATCTAATGCGTTGGCCTTGTCATATTGCAGGGGTTAGGACCATGCTCCGGAGGTCCGCAGGCCCAACAGTGTCCTTGGTGTGCTTTGCTGGCAAAACTTCCCGGGGTTTGCCATGTTGCCCGGTGAGGGTCAGCTTCCACAGCTAGGATTGAGCTGGGAGCACTACTTGGCTGCCTCGGCCCCGCCGAAGGAGATGATCGACGGTGTGTTGTGCCACACGAGGGCAGAGATGGTGATCAGAAAGTTTTGGTTAATTTCTCCTTTACACAATTAAAAATCTTCAAATAGCTAGTTATTGTACTAATCAATGTTGTCTCGTTTGATTGCAGACCTTCTACAGGTGTGAGGAGGGATACGAGGAGGCCGCGGCACAGGTTATCGATACCGAGTGCAGGCGCCTACTACAAAACGTACCGCACGAGGCTCGGGTGCAGGCTGTTCGAGACTACTACGCCTCGCGTGGTATTAAGAAGACCAAGTCGGCGTGCCATGGAAAGTTTCTGAAGAAGGAGTAGTACATGATAGTAATTACCTATTCTTAAGGCCTTGTACTTAGTTTCCTTGATTTGATTCATAAGCGTAGCGCTCAAGTTTCTCTTTACTAACATAGGTGCCCACGAATGGTGTGCGGATCAGATGGATTGTTGGGAGGTGTTGGTCGATGAGTGGTGCTCAGACCAATGGCGAGCCCTCCACAAGAATGCATAGGACCGGCGTGCCCAAATAGAAGGTGTGTGCCATATAATCAAGGCAACGCCAACTTATATCTGTTCGGGCGGAACTGGGTATGTGTTTGCTTCATGATTCATGCAATTCATTCTTCATGCTAGCTTGAGCCCTTTAATTACTAATTTACACCGTTCCTCTCTTTCAGGCGTGATACAATAAGGCGGAGGCGGTGCCAGAGGTGTACGACCTCTATGCCATGGCCCATACTGCCTCGTACAAGAAGGTCAAGGCATTCTCTGAGTCTGACCTTGATCATCCAGAGAACTTCACCAACATCTCCTCCCACAACAAGCTCGTGAAGTACAGACATGAGGGGAAGGCGAGGAAAGGGGAGGACTTTAACCTGAGCTAGCAGTTTGATCCCGAGATGGTGATGATATCTGATGGCGGGAGGTCCCATGGCTCGATAGCCATTGGAGATGGACTTATCCGTTGTCCTAGCACTCTCCTAGAGATCAAGGCGCGCCAGTCGAGCTCCGCTCCTGAGATAAGGCCTCGTCAACGGCCTTATGAGCTCGCCTTCGAGGTTAGTTATACAAACTCAGCTATCTTTCCTCCATTACATTGTGTGTGCGACCATCGATGATTACAATGCTAACGAGGAGTGGTGTTGCAGGCTGCTCTTCAGATAGAGAGAGAGATAGAACCCAGACGCTTATGGCGGAGAGGGACCGGCAGGCGGCGGAGAAGGAGCGGGAGTTGGAGGAGAGGACTGCTAGGATGTTGGAGGAGGAGAGGGTACAGAATGACATGCAGAACCGGGCCATGTACGAGCTCCTCGTGGTAAGTTTCTTCTGCATATTAGCCAAATCATGCACTTAATGTTCGTTTCATTACTAACTAGTATGACTGACTCATCAAACGAAATGTGCAAACTCTGTGCGAGAAGACCGGTCAGACCCCTCCGCCGATGCCAGTCATTGCTCCGGGGACCACGGTGAGTTTCATTTGAATGGTCATTAGTTACTAGTCTTAACATTTGAGTGTCATCATGCTAACGAGACATTGCAAATGATCTTTGGTGCAGCATAACTCCAGACAAGCATCACACGATCCTTCTCCAAGTGGTACCGGCACGAGCAACCCCGGTGCTTCACCTCCGTGATGAGGGTAAGTTTTCTCTAGTGTTTTGCTTAACAAATGCATACTTAGCTTCGTACATGCTTGTTAGCCCTATTATGCCACATACTTAGCTTATTTTCCCCCAAAAAAGACGTACTTAGCTAATTATCCTCCAAAATGACATAATTAGCTTATTTAGTTCATTTATGACATAATTAGCTTATTCATTTCAAAAATGGCATAATAACCTTGGTTCTCTCATAAATGTCATGTACTTAGCTTATTTTCCTCCAAAATGGCATAATTACCTAAGTTAGATAAAAAATGAGCTATACTTACCTAAGTTGGCTCAAAAATGGCATCATCACGTAGGTTAGCACAAAAATGACCTATACTTACCTTATTTTCCTCCAAATTGACATAATAAGCTTAGTTAGCTCAAAAATGGCATAATTACCTAAGTTAGCTCTAAAATGACACAAATAAGGAATAATAAGAAGAAAAACAAGGAAGAGGAGAAAAAGAAAGAATAGAAGAAGAAAGAGAAGAAAAAGAAAGAATAAAAAAAGAAGAATGAGAATGAGAAGGAAAAGGATAATGTAAGTGCATCTAGTGCCCCTTAGTGATTTTGGTGTATTGAAGACTTATAGCTTAAGGGACTAATGTGTTTGTGAGTGTACACATGTTCTATAAGTCTATGAGGAGTTTGATATTTACGATGAATGTCGACCCCCAAAAATGAATGTGTTCATTTGAAGACTTTGGTTTTCTTGAAGACTTTGAAAATGAGGAAATTGGTGTGACCTTGAACACCTTGATATTGATGCGAGGATTATGAAGCATGAAGACTTTTGTTTTTGTAGTTTCATTTTCTCTTTCTTGAGTCATAGGAAACACCGTACTGTTAAAGGGGGTCGAGGTAAAACTAAGGAAAAGTTTCCAAGTGATGCTCATCTCAAAGCCTACACATACCCAATCCTTTAGAGTGAAGCCATTAGAAATCTCATACAGTTCAGTAAATTTCTTCAGTGACAGAGACGAAGATCTTCTGTTCTCTAAGGAATTTGTTCTGACTGAGGAGTTAGGAATTCGCCAGTGCGGATTGCCTACAAGTGAGGAACATGGTAGCCCTGAGGAAATTGAGAGCACAAATTTCCGACCGTTGCTGTGCTATGCGCCAGCTGTCCCAAATATCTTATCCACCTAACGGTCATATCATTGAAAGGCATTTATGTCTTATCATGTCGGGCTGCTCCCCGGCTATAAATAGCCGCCCCCTACAACCACTAGTTGGTTGGCTGCTCCGAGAGAAACTGACACTTGTCATTTAGAGCATCCCATCCTCCGAGGACTTTGAGAGAAAATCATCAGTGAGGAAAAACCCAAAACCCAAACACCTACAACCCAAAGTGATTGAGCATCACTGAAGAGATTGTTCCTGTGTGGAACCGACGCTTGTTACCTTTGAAGACTGTGCATCTTCCAGACGGTTAGGCATCAAGGTCTAGAGCATTCAAGATGAATTGTGGATCGCCGGGTGACCTAGTCTGTGAAGATTTGGAAGTCACCTGAAGACTTACCATGAGTGATTGGGCGAGGTCTGTGTGATCTTAGCTCAAGGAGAATACGGTGAGGACTGTGTGTCCGGGACTGTGTGTCCTTTGGTTTAAATACCTAGCCGCTCCAACCAGACATACAACTGTCACAGCAATTGGAACTGGTCTACCAAATCATTGTCTTCACCGAGCTACTGGTTCTATTTCGTCAACCCTTTCATTTCCTCGCTCATGTGTTGATGAAATTGATAGTTACTGTTTGAAGACTTTGACTGAAGACTTTCTCAATTTCCTCAAACCTATTTCTTCATTCATCTTGTCTTCTGCCTGCTTATCTTATTTACACGCTACCTGTGCTCTGTGTATGTTTCATTTCATCATGATGACTATGCTACTGTGTTATTATGCATGCACCTGAGTACATTTTCCGCTGCTAGTAGTTCGTCGCTTAGGAAATTTCTCAAGTAGTATTTCCTCAGTGACGAATTCATAAAAATCGCCTATTCACCCCCCTCTAGTCGATATAACGCACTTTTAATTGGTATCAGAGCAAGGTACTCCCTTGTTCTGTGTGATTTTGGTTTAACCACCTGGAGTTTTAGTTATGTCGATTGCAGGCATGATCAAGGTCTCGGCTGGGTGTCCTACCTTCGATGGGACAGACTACCCCTACTAGAAGAACAAAATGTGCATGCATCTTGAGGCAGTTGACAACAATCTCTGGTACGTTGTGGAAAATGGCATTTCCTCCATCACTCCTTCCGTGAACGCTGCTGATGTGAAGAGATTCAAGCAACTCGACTCTCAAGCGACGAATATCATATGTGGCCATGTGAGCAAAGGACAGTACGGTAGAGTGAGTGCTTTGCAGTCTACAAAGCTTATCTGAGACAGGCTGTCCAAGGTCAATGAAGGAATCTCAACTCAACGTGATTCTCGAGTTGACGTTCTTCGCAATCTCTTCAACCGCTTCAAAAGACTTGACAATGAAAATGTTCAGCAGACCTTTGATCGCCTCACTGACATCTCAAATGAGCTTCAAGCACTTGGTGCCACTGACATCACCGACCATGAGGTGGTGAAGAAATTGCTGAGATCACTTGATTCCTCATTCGATACACTGGCACTGATGATTCAAGAACGTGGAGACTACAAGTCACTAGATCCTACTGATATCCTTGAGAGGCTGAACACTCATGAATTCCAACAAGCTGAGAAGAGAGATCTCTATGGGCCAAGCTATGGAAGATCATGCGCACTGAAGGCCAAAGCAGTTTCCTCATCTTAAGGAGAAGATTCTGATAGCAGCCTTGGTGACCCTGAAGAAATAAGCCAGGAGCTAGCAATGCTCATGAAGAAATTCCAGAAGTTCTCTAGGCGTGGTCGCTTTGGAAAATCTTCAAGAGGTGATGACATGAGGTCAGATTCCTCATCCCGCAATTACAAGAAGAGGACTTGCCACAAATGCAAGAAACCTGGTCACTACATAACTGATTGTCCTCAGTGGGCGAAGGAATCAAAGAAGAAAAATACAAGGATGATAGCTCAGACGACTCAAAGAAAAAGAAGAAATCTTCAAAGTCCTCATCATCAAAATCTTCAAAGACTTCATCTCACAAGAAGAGCAGCTCCAAAATGGCTTGGGCATTCATTGGCAAGGAAATGGACTCTGAAGCTGAATCTGAGGAAAATGAGGAAGAGGAGGCATCTAAGGAGTCAGACTCTTGTGTGGTAAGCCTAGCTCTCGCTACTGCCTTCATCAGCAAGTCCATCTTCAACACTGAGGAAAATGGCTTCCCCAACACTGCTGATGACGGAGACGATGACTACGCTCCCACCTATTGCTTCATGGCAAAAGGTGCCAAGGTACTCAAATATCCCTCCTCTGAATCAAGTGAGGATGAATTTGATGATGAACTCAAACCTAGCTATTCCAAGCTTGCCACTATTGCCACTAAACAACAAAAAGCTTTGGAAAGGATTCAAAATTTGCTAGACAAAAGCGATGACCTGTTGGGTGAGGAAATGGATCGAACTCAAACTCTGACTGATAATCTTCAACGACTAAAGTCTAAGTTTGATAACCTTCAAGGTCGTCATGAAACACTCTTAGCCAATCATGAGAAGCTTTCTTATGAATTTCTTCAAAGAAAGCAAGATCTTCAGAAACTAAGGGTGAGTCATGATGATCTTCAGAGGGAAAATGATTCTTTGCTTGCTCAATAGATCAGTTCCGCTCAGGAAGAATTTATTCCACCATGTTTGAAATGCATTGAACGTGAATCTGCTAATTCTTCTCCTGAAAGTTCAAATGCTTCTATTGCTGCAAATTCATCAACTATCTCTGTGGTCACAAATTCCTCATCTGAGAATACCACAAGTATCAATGACAAAAATGCAGGCTTGAAGGAATTGTATGTGACAAGCATGTACAAAAGCCTCAAAGGGCATCAGACTCCTTATGATGTGCTCAAAAAGCAGATCTTGAACAGGAACCCTAGGAAAGAGGGTATTGCCTTTGAGATGGAACCTACTGGAAACCTGAGCAGTATCCCGAAACCACATGGGTTGCTGCAAAAGGACCTCCCGTAGATACATCCACTTTATCTGGCTTTACATGTGAATCCTCATATTCATCTGATGAGTCATTTGACTCCAACTATAAACTGTTCAAGAATCAGAATGGTGAGGTATTTGCTAGATATGTTGGAACTAACTGCAGGAACGGTCCTCCTATGAAGAAAATCTGGGTTCCCAAAAGGTGCCTTGAAAGTGTTCAGGTGAGTGTCCTCATGACACCACCTGTGAAAAACAGGAACCGCAGATCAAATTCTTCATATCGACCAAAGTCTTCATATAGATCAAAATCCTCACGTGGATCAAATTCCTCATATGGATCCAAGTCCACATATGGATCAAATTCCTCATATGAGCATCATCGTGCTAATGCTTCTGTTTCGCAGGGAAAATCTAAGGGTCATGAATATGTGCATTATTCTTCAAATCATTATGTTCATAAATCCTCGAAGAATTTCTCTGCTTATTCATATGCTTACTCTAACCCAGCTTCTGCGAAACAAAGCGCACTAGCTTCAATGCCACCTTTCTCTTATGGAGCTCGTAGAATGGTGAACTCTTTGCCACCCCTCCATATGTGGGTGGTGTAGAAAAAGAACTAATCTCTTATGCAGGGTCAGGTCTCCAGACGAACTTGAACATCTGATGAATTTGCTGGAGACCTAAGAATGCTTGAAAGGACGCAAGCTAATCATGAAGAAATGAATTATTCATTTCTCACGTCCTTATACTGTTGTATCTATTGTACTGCTTGATGAAATTCTATCTGATGAATTTGATGTCATGTTCTTCACTATGAAGTATATGAGTTCGTAAGATGCACTAATTCATCTGCATGATGAATCTCCCAAAGCTACTGAGCCGGTCCTCGACAGTGGATGTACAAATCACATGACTAGTGGCAAGAACTTATTGATGGACTCTGTACTATCTCCATCTCATCTGAAGCATATCACCTAGGCAGACAAAGGAAAAAGCAAGGTATTGGGTCTAGGTAGGGTTGCAATCTCAAAGGATCGACACATGGACAAAGTCATGCTTGTCGAGTCCCTTGGATTCAACCTCATGTCTGTCTCAATGCTTTGTGATCTTGATATGGTTGTCGTCTTTCGCAAATATCGCTGCATAGTACTCATGGAATCTGACAATTCCAAAGTCTTCGAAGGCTTTAGGAGAGGAGACTTGTATATTGTTGATTTCTCTGCAGGACCACAACCTGCCACATGTCTACTTGCAAAAGCTTCACAAGGCTGGCTATGGCATCGATGACTAGGTCATGCTGGCATGAGGAACTTGCACACACTGGCGAAGAAGAAACACGTCATCGACATCGAGGGTGTCCAATTCCTCAAAGACCATCTTTGTGGGGCTTATGAGGCTAGAAAGATGACCAGATCCAAGCATCCCTCGAAGACTATCATGACTACCTCTCGTCCTTTTGAATTGCTTCACATGGATCTCTTTGGCCCCACTCATTATGCCACACTAACAAATGCTGCATCTCTCTATGGCTTTGTTATTGTTGATGATTATTCTCATTACACCTGGGTGCATATCATCACTTACAAAACTGAAGTGCAGAAAGTCTTCAAATGATTTTCCTCAAGGGCCTCGACGAATTTCGGTGTGAAGATCAAGCATATCAGGAGTGACAATGGAACCGAGTTCAAGAACACTGGTCTTGATGACTATCTTGATGAACTTGGTATTACTCATGAGCTATCTGCCACATACACTCAGCAGAATGGCGTCGTGGAGCGCAAGAACAGGACTCTTGTTGAGATGGCTCGCACAATGTTTGATGAATACAAGATGCCATGTCGCTTCTGGTCTGAGGCTATTGATACTGCGTGCCACATCATCAATAGGGTATATCTTCACAAATTCTTCAAGAAAACTTCATATGAGCTCCTCACTGACAAGAAACCCAATGTGAGTTATTTCAAAGTCTTCGGTGCTAAATGTTGGATTAGAGATCCTCATCACAATTCTAAATTTGCACCGAAAGCACATGATGGTTTTATGCTTGGTTACGGAAAGGACTCACACACCTATAGAGTCTTCAACACCTATCACCACAAGGTTGTTGAAACTGTAGATGTGCGGTTTGATGAAACTAATGGCTCGCAAAGAGAGCACCTACCTCTGTGCTAGATGAAGTACCTCCTGAAGAATCCATTAAGCTCAAGGCTACTGAGGATGTCATACCCACTGAAGAATCTGCTGAAGAAGTGATTCCTGATCGTGAAGAAAATCATGCTGGTGCATCTGAAGAAAATGTCGCTGAAGAAAATGCTCAGCCCAATCAAAGTCATCAACCTGCTCATCCTCGCATTGCAAATGAAGTGCAAATTGAGAAAATCATCGACGACATCAACGCACCAGGTCCTCTCACATGCTCAAAAGCTTCACATTTGTCTAACTTTTGTGGGCACTTTGCTTTTGTTTCTATCACAGAGCCCACCAAAGTTGATGAGGCATTTGTGGAGCCTGAGTGGATTCAAGCTAGGCAAGAGGAATTACATCAATTCGAGCTCAACAATGTGTGGGAACTTGTCACGTAACCAGACCCTCGCAAGCACAATATCATCGGTACTAAGTGGATCTACCACAACAAGCAAGACAAAAATGGCCTAGTGGTGAGGAACAAGGCTCGTCTTGTAGCTCAAGGCTACACACAGGTTGAAGGAATTGATTTTGATGAAACTTTTGCACCTGTTGCTAGACTTGAGGCTATTCGCATATTGCTTGCTTATGCTAACCATCATAATATCATCTTATATCAAATGGATGTGAAAAGTGCATTCCTCAATGGTAAGCTTGAGGAAGAAGTATATGTGGCTCAAGCCCCAGGTTTTGAAGATCCTAAGCATCCTGACAAAGTCTTCAGACTCAACAAGGCCCTCTATGGCCTCAAGCAGGCCCCTCGGGCGTGGTATGATACACTGAAGGAATTCCTCATGAAGAAAGGCTTCAAACCCGGTTCACTTGATCCAACTCTTTTCACCAAAACATATGATGATAAATTATTCATGTGCCAAATATATGTTGATGATATTATCTTTGGCTGTACTAACCAACGTTACAGTGACAAATTTGCCTATACGATGAGTGAGGAATATCAAATGTCTATGATGGGAGAATTGAAATTCTTCTTAGGTCTTCAAATTCATCAACAACGCAATGGCATCTTCATATCTCAAGAGAAATACCTCAAGGATGTGCTGAGGAAATTCGGCATGCAATATTGCAAAGGCGTCAAAATCCCTATGCCCACAAATGGCCATCTATGCACCAATGAAAATGGTAAAGACTTTGATCAAAATGTATACCACTCCATGATTGGCTCTTTATTGTATCAATGTGCATCTAGGCCAGATATTATGCTTAGTGTTTGCATGTGTGCCCGTTTTCAAGCTACACCGAAGGAATCACACCATAAGGCTGTGAAACATATTCTTCGATATCTAGCTCACACTCCAACACTTGGATTATGGTATCCCAAGGGCTCAGTTTTTGATCTCATTGGATATTCTGACTCTGACTATGCTGGTGATCGAGTGGATCGCAAGTCAACATCAGGCACATGCCATTTCCTCGGACGATCCTTAGTATGTTGGTCCTCGAAGAAGCAGAACTGCATATCACTCTCTACTGCTAAAGCTGAATACATTGCTGCTGGTTATTGCTGTGCTCAATTACTATGGATGAAGCAAACCCTGAAGGACTATGGCATCAACATGAAGAATGTGCCACTCTACTGCGACAACGAGAGTGCCATCAAGATTGCTCATAACCCAGTTCAGCACTCGAAGACTAAGCACATCTAGATTCGTCATCATTTTCTTCGAGATCATGTGTTGAAGGGCAACATCTCCATTGATCACGTGAAGACAGAAGAACAACTAGCGGATATCTTCACAAAGCCCTTGGATGAGAAGAGATTTAGCAAGTTGCGGTGTGAGCTAAATATCTTAGAATCTTCGAATGTTCTTTAATAGGACACACATCCTAACACTTATGCAAAATTGATGACTTTGATGTGCAACACACGAAGTAACATTTTTCTTCAATCAATGAAGACTAACCCTCCAAGTGTGAAGAAATTAATGAAGAATTTGATTCTCAGAGCCCTATGACAATTGTACGCGGTGTCTGAAATCATCATTCTTATACGGTGGGTCACGCCACCAACCAAAGTTGACAATCTTCAAATTTGAGTTTTTCTTCATTTTGCAAATTCTTCAAATTTTCAAATTCCTCAACTTTGCAATTTCCTCAAACTTTTCAATTGGTATTCTTCATTGACTATATATATACATATATATATTTGAGTTTTCAATGTCCTCAACAGCATTCACTTATTGCTAATTCTTCAAGTTGTTTTTTCTTCTAAGTGAATGTGATCGGACCCGTTCCTCCTCTATGCTAAACTCAACCCAGTCTGTTCACAAACTCTTCATGTGCGTTCTATTTGAAACTTGTTCAAAGTCTTCACCGTACCCTTGACAACTGAAGAATTTGCGAACGAAATGCTAAAATTTTCATATCTGAATTTTCATCTGTTGCCGCTCAAACCGTTCCGCTTCCCACGATGGATTAAACAACTCACCCACGATCCCCCATGATCTCCACCTCTCAGTACATGGGTGACACATGTCAATAGGATAGTAAGGGTCAGGGGCATGTTCGTCCAAAATCTTCGGGCGAGCAGTTTTTCACTGCGGCTATAAATACCCCTTGCCCTCCTCCGACCTCATTTACTCCGCTCGACTGCTACTCTCCTCGCTCGAGCTCTCAGACCTAGCACCGCCGCTACACTCCATTGACACTAGTGAGGAAGAGCTTCACTGCCTCAACCTCGTCACCGTAGTACTCGCGCCGGCAGCGGAAATCTTCACTCCGCCGTCGCCGTAGCTGTCTCCCGCCGCCAAGTTAGGGTGTGGGAGATCTGGACAGATGAACTTCCAAGTTCTAACTCCCAGTTCGTCGTGTTCTTCGTCAATGGTAATTAAAATCTAATTTTACTGCCCTGCTTTCATTCATATGTTTTCCACAAAATTCTCAAAAGGTGTTTATTCTTCAACTTCCCACTCCTTAAACACCGGAATACTTCTGTTCCTTGATTTGTTTCTCTAAGCTCTGTTTTTCTTCAAGATTCCTCAATTGTGTGGATTTTCTAATCTATACAACTCTGGAACCTAAGTCAAGAACGCTTAGTGAAATTCTTCAAGACACCTATGGTCAAATTCCTCAAACTTGATACTTTTGAAAAAATTCTGAGAACGCATATGACCTCTCCAAATTCTTCGCACCTATACTCTGTTCACATGTACAAAATGTCCGCTTCTGAATCACTAGGTTCTCATCAACTTAACTCATTTGCAGCGTTCCTCGAAGAAAATTTGCATACTTCCTCAGAAACATCCAAAGTTCAAAGTCCTCATGTGAGGAAAATGGTAAATGGGAAGAAACCTCATAAGGGAGGCAAGAGGCCAGAAACAAACACTGCTTTTGAGATACCTGAAGACATATATGATGAATATTGCACACCTGATGAAGCAACTCATGGCAAAGAGACCAAGACTCAGCGCAAAGTGCGCATTCAGAGAATTGAGGGGAGATGGTCTAAGGAATGGAGGGAATATCGCTATGTTACTCCCAAGTACATGAAGAAATTCGCTGTGAACCCTCCATGTCCAAGACCACCTTTGGCAGCTGGCCAAGTAGCTGATCCCTCTAGCATCAGATGCGGTGAGGACTTTCCAATGGAATGGGCCAAGCGCCAAGCCAAGCTTTCAAAAGTTGCTAAAGAAGCAGTGAAGAAATTCAATGAGGATTCTCAAGCTGCTGCTGCTGCTGCTGAGGCCTCTGCCAGTAAGTCTGCACCAAAGAAGGCTGTGCCGAAGAAATCTGCTGTGAAACCAAATTCTTCAAGCTCAATGCCCTCACGGCCTAGTTCCTCAACAGCAAAGCCCTCAGGGAAAAATCCTCATGCAACTTCTTCAAGGGCAATGCCAATCCCCTCTGTTGCCACAAAATCCTCAGCTGCTGCCAAAAAGTCCTCAACACCTGTGCACCTTGCAACGTGTCAACGGACTGCAGGTTTTTCTATTGCTTCTGGAGCATCAGCAAGTTCCTCAGCTCCACCACAGTCCTCAACAGGTCCAACTTTGCTGAAGGTCAAAGCCATTGCTGGATGAGGAAAGAGGCCAAGTCTTCACAAGAAGCAGTTGGCATTCCATGTTCGGTCAGATGACAATGATGATGCTGATGATGAAGAGTTAGCTAAAATCATCAGGGATAGACAGGAAAGGGCCGCTAGAGCCAAAGGCAGCACTGTGCCGCTTATGCTGGATCCAAGGAAGATCCTGGATTTTATTGATCTATGGCATAAGGATCCCAACACAACATTGCCCGACCTGAACCTCACTCCTGATCAAAGTCATGTGCTAACCGCCTTCATAGGCGAAGAAAAATGGAAGTTTCAGAAGGCCAGGCAAGTCAAGAAGGCCTAGTACAAGAAGGAAAGATTCCTGAGGAACAACATGCTTACACTGACTCCTGAAGAACTTGTAACTATTCAGAGGGAGATCAGAGATCTCAGTGATGACTTTGACAGATATCATGCAGATTGGCTAGGTGCCAAACTCAGATTTGTCAAGATTGCCAAAAGCCTCAAGGCAGACATTGCATCATCTTCACAACAGTAAATTCCTCAGGCTGAAGCATCTGCTCAGCAAACTGAAAAAAATAAAAGCACAGCTGATGAAAATCAGGCTGCTGAAGAAATTACCAAGGTTGAAGAAATTCCAGCTCCTGAAGAACATGCTAGGGCAACCACCAATGTTGCGCCTGAAGAACAACACAGACCAGCTGAAGAATCTGCTGCGCCTGAAGAAACTGAGCATATCAGGGCAACTGTATCAGTTGTGTCTAAAGAAACTGCACCAACTTCATCTGCTCCTCCTGCTAAATCATCAAAGATGAAGAATATCACTCTTCCTTCTGCATCAGAAGTGAAGAAAACCAAGGCTGCAGAGAAGGTAGCTGTGAAGAAAAGGAAAGCATCAACCTCTGCAGAGTCCTCAGCTCCCAAGAAAGTGAGGACTTTGATGAGCTCTTTCACTAATCCAATGGATGTTGTTCCAATTTCTATAGTGCCATCTAAGGAGATCAATCCATATGGAGAAGAATATGGCATTCCTGAAGATGACAACAGAGAAGAAAATCCTTCTGCTGCTTCTTCAGAGCAGTTGGATGAAGAAATTGAAGTGGAAGACATTCCTTCCACCCCATTGGTATCATCGCCTATGCCTCAGTTCACTGCTGAAGAGGCAGGACTTGAAGAAATTGAAGAAGACGTGGATATTGGCTCAACTACACCTGTGCTGAATGATGACTATTGGGAAACTCTTCACCCCAATTCACCACTGACCACACCTCTACATCCAATTCCTCAGTCCCCTGTGCAAACTGAAGAAATTCAAACGGGATCTGAAGGTCATCAAACATCTCTCCATTCCATACCTAAAGAAATTCCAGCTGTGACAGCTGAAGAAATGAACAATCAGACTGCTGCTGAAGAACCTGACGCTTCAATTCCTCAGTCAGCAGCTCCAGAGGTTATGACTCAAGAGGTTGTGAGACCATCACCTGCAATTCTTCAGCCCAAGCAAAAAAATCCTCATGCAAAAAGACCAAAATTCAAGGCTGACAATTTCTTCGCTGAGCATCATTTCTTCACTGATTACAATCCATATGACTCAGCAAGACTTCGACGCAAGCAGTTCTGGACTGCAAGCCAGATGAATTTCTATTCATCACTTCTGTTTGATAAGGACAAGGTATTTGAGCATCGTTAAATTCCTCATGTGGATATGGAGTCCATCCCATGCTTTCAACCAGTCCTCAATGTTCTTCACGAAGCTGGGCTCCTGAATTTCTATGCTGATATCTGTGATTGGAATGAAGAGCTAATCCTTCAATTCTATGCAACTCTACACCTCACTGGAAATGTCTCAGATGTCAATTCATGGGTGCTAGATTGGATGACTTAAAACACTCACTATAAAGCTCCGGCCTCTGAATTGCTTCATGCCGTCCCAGTCAGTCCTCCTACTGAAGGCGCAAGGCTGATTTATGAAGAACCTGAACTTCCAAATCATCTCATGCAAGTGCTGATGAAGCCTTTGCGACTTGGTCAACCTCCAAGAACCACTTTCCTCATGAAGGAGTTGTTGTATGTGCCAAGGACCATCTACCGCATTTTGACAAAGACCCTCAGTCCAATCAAAGGCCACAACTCTGAAGAAGAAGATGTTGTTGGCATCATGAAGAATCTGCTGTTCAATATCATTCATGGTATTTCCATTAACTATCATGATTTCTTTACGAGGACTTTGGCAAATGTTGCTCTGTCGCCTTTTGAGTTGAAGCCCTATGCTCCCTGAATAATGAAATTCATCAGAACCAGGTCTTCAATTCACTACAAAGCAGATTGTCAGAATCACCTCAGTTTTCTGCCTCCCATTGAAGTCCTCAAAAGGACTATTTCCTCAATTGATGAAAAAGGCAAAGCTGCTGTTATTGATGAAGGCACTCGTCCATTGGACGGTCAGTTTCACAAAGCTGCATCTTACTCCACCAATGATGACTCTGCAACTCAAGACTCTGCCACTAAAGCCACAAAGCAAAATCATCAAGCCACTGCTCCACGAGTGATGACATATCATGAGCTTCTTCTAAGTCTTCATTAGAAGGTCGATCGCAATCACAAGTGGGTCAAGCATCAATTTGGCTCAATTCTTTAGAACATGACTGTCAAGCAAAATACTGTGAAGAAGAATCACTACTACGTGCATGAAATCTTCGATCGCACTTGGGCTATTCTTTCTCATCTTTACAGTGCTGAAGATCTCAAGAAGATGGAATTTCAACAAGACTTTGACTGGTCTCATCCTCCTTCGAAGAAATTCAAGAAGGTCAGTGTTCCTCAGCTGGTCACCAATTCATTTTCTTCATCGCGTGAGACAGATGAAGCTGAGGATCTCGACGACACTGCAGCAGGCCCTACTTCAACGAACGACCCCGACAATGCTGGCACTCCTCCATCGACCTCATGATGATATTCTTCAGGGGCGTTAGTCCTTAAGTTTCATCCCTTTTGGTCATTTGATGACAAAGGGGGAGAAATTTGAGTTAGTCTTCAAGCGGGTCTTATATATGGGCTGTTTTTTCGTTAAGTTACAACTCTTGCTCTTCTGCGATGTTTGCTCTGATGAGTTGTAAACTTAAGTTCGATGGTGGTTTGATACTTTTGAACTGCTTTCTGCATGCTTATTTCCTCAACTACCTTAATGCACGCATGCTGAATTTTGTCACACACCATTTTCCATCATGCATTTCAAATTCTTCATATTATATGTTAAATGCATGAATGGATTAAAAGATATAGGGGGGAGATCTCCATGATTTTATTGTACAATGTGCATTTGCAGTCATAGCAAATTCCTCAATATGCACATCTTCAGGGGGAGTTCTTCTATATCTTGCAATCAAATTCCTCAATATCAGTATTTACACTTCATATGTTTATCCCCGTTGAAAACTTAACCTATTTGTCATCAATCACCAAAAAGGGGGAGATTGTAAGTGCATCTAGTGCCCGTTAGTGATTTTGGTGTATTGAAGACTTATAGGTTAAGGGACTAATGTGTTTGTGAGTGTACATAGGTTCTATAAGTCTATGAGGAGTTTGATATTTACGATGAATGTCGACCCCTAAAAATGAATGTCTTCATTTGAAAACTTTGGGTTTCTTGAAGACTTTGAAAATGAGGAAATTGATGCGAGGATTATGAAGCGTGAAGACTTTTGTTTTCGTAGTTTCATTTTCTCTTTCTTGAGTCATAGGAAACACCGTACTGTTAAAGGGGGTTGAGGTAAAACTAAGGAAAAGTTTCCAAGTGATGCTCATCTCAAAGCCTACACATACCCAATCCTTTCGAGTGAAGCCATTGGAAATCTCATACAGTTCAGTCAATTTATTCAGTGAGAGAGACGAAGATCTTCTGTTCTCTAAGGAATTTGTTCTGACTGAGGAGTTAGGAATTTGCCAGTGCGGATTGCCTACAAGTGAGGAACATGATAGCCCTGAGGAAATTGAGAGCTCAAATTTCCGACCGTTGCTTTGCTATGCACCAGCTGTCCCAAATATCTTGTCCACCTAACGGTCATATCATTGAAGGGCATTTATGTCTTATCATGTCGGGCTGCTCCCCGGCTATAAATAGCCGCCCCCTACAACCACTAGTTGGTTGGCTGCTCCGAGAGAAACTGACACTTGTCATTTAGAGCATCCCATCCTCCAAGGACTTTGATAGAAAATCATTAGTGAGGAAAAACCCAAACACCTACAACCAAAAGTGAGTGAGCATCACTGAAGAGATTGTTCCTGTATGGAACCGACGCTTGTTACCTTTGAATATTGTGCATCTTCCAGACGGTTAGGCGTCAAGGTCTAGAGCATTCAAGAGGAATTGTGGATCGCCGGGTGACCTAGTCTGTGAAGGTTTGGAAGTCACCTGAAGACTTACCATGAGTGATTGGGCGAGGTCTGTGTGACCTTAGCTCAAGGAGAATACGGTGAGGACTGTGTGTCCTTTGGTTTAAATACCTAGCCGGTCCAACCAGACGTACAACTGTCACAGCAGTTGGAACTGGTCTACCAAATCATTGTCTTCACCGAGCTACTGGTTCTATTTCCTCAACCCTTTCATTTTCTTGCTCATGTGTTGATGAAATTGATCATTACTGTTTGAAGACTTTGGCTGAAGACTTTCTCAATTTCCTCAAACCTATTTCTTCAGTCATCTTGTCTTCTGCCTGCTTATCCGATTTACATGCTACATGTGCTCTGTGTATGTTTCATTTCATCATGATGACTATGCTACAGTGTTGTTATGCATGCACCTGAGTACTTATTCCGCTGCTAGTAGTTCGTCGCTTAGGAAGTTCCTCAAGTAGTATTTCCTCAGTGACGAATTCATAAAAATCGCCTATTCACCCCCCCCCTCTAGTCGATATAACGCACTTTCAGATAAAAAGATAGAAAAGAAGAAGATAGATGAGAAAAGAAGAAGAAGAAGAAATATCTTCTTATTCTTCCTTTTTCTCTTCTTTCTTTTTCTCCATCTTCTACTCCTTATTCTTCTTCTTTGTTGTTGTTCTTCTTCTTCTAGTCTTCTTCTTCTTCTTCTTCTTCTTCTTCTTCTTCTTCTTCTTCTTCTTCTTCTTCTTCTTCTTCTTCTTCTTCTTCTTCTTCTTCTTCTTCTAGTCTCTTCTTTTATGTTTCTTTTTCTTCTTCTTCTTCTTCTTCTTCTTCTTCTTCTTCTTCTTCTTCTTCTTCTTCTTTCTTCTTCTTCTTCTTCTTCTTCTTCTTCTTCGTCTTCTTCTTCTTCTTCTTCTTCTTCTTCTTCTTCTTCTTCTTCTTCTTCTAGTCTTCTTCTTCTTCTTCTTCTTCTTCTTCTAACTTGCTTACTCCCAATTTTGTAGATTTGATTCACTTCATGGAAGCTGGCATTGATGGACTGCTAGTTTTAGTTTCTGTTTTGATTTTGTGTTGATGAACAATGTATGTTGATGAACTCCGTGAAACTATGTATGTATGTATGTTGATGAACTCCGTCAAACTATGTATGTATTGGACCTTTTAATACCCTATGTGTTCTGTTGCATTGATGGACTGCTAGATGTTGGATACATGGGCTATGTTTAAGGTTGAAACTATATATATCATATATGTCTTTTGAAAATGCAGGGATATAACAAAAAATAGAAAAAACAGTAACAATATAGGCACTTTGCCGTCCGCCACCGACGGCAAAGGGGTCTTTGCCATCCGCCACAGACAGCAAAGATGCCACATGGCAGCAACCTGTGCAGCCTGGGAGCTGACCCATTTGGTCACTTTGCCGTATGTGGCAGACGGAAAAGGCTAGGGTGATTTGCCATCCGTGGCAGACGTCAAAGAGCTGGGTGGAGTGACGGGTCTGCTGACGTCATATGGCAGACGGCAAAGGGGAGGGCATGTTTACCGTCAGCTGGCAGACGGTAAAGCCTCCCGTTAGCCACCTAACGTGGCTAACGTCAGTTGTTTGCCGTCCATATTCTTTGCCGTCTGCCACCGACAGCAAAGTGTCTTTGCCGTCCGCTTTGAGAAAGCAGACGGCAAAGAAGCTGTTTACCGTAGCTTACTATGCCGGACAGGTTTGCCATCAGCGGCTGACGACAAAGAGGTTTGCCGTCAGCTTTCTGGTCCTTTGCCGTCTGCCATGGCAGATGGCAAAGAAGCTGATTCCTGCAGTGTCTTCCCATGGCAAGAAAAATCGATCTAGTTGGCCTAACTAAACCAAAGATTCGAAGAAGAAATACGAGGCTATAAGTAATCATGCATAAAAGAGATCAAAGAACTCAAATAACTTTCATGGATATAGATCTGATCATAAACTCAAAGTTCATCGGATCCCAGCAAACACACCGCAAAAAGAGTTACATCAAATAGATCTCCAAGAGACCATTCTATTGAGAATCAAAAAGAGAGAAGAAACCATCTAGCTACTGCCTACGGACCTGTAGGTCTACAATGAACTTCTCACGCATCATCAGAGAGGCACCAATGAGGATGATGAACCCCTTCGTGATGGTGTCTAGATTGGATCTCGTTGTTCTGGAACTTGCGGTGGCTGGAATTGTGTTTCATCGACTCCCCTAGGGTTTCTGGAATATTTGGGGATTTATAGGGCGAAGAGGCAGTGCGGGAGGCCACCGAGGTGGGCACAACCCACCAGGGCGCGCCCTGGTGGGTTGTGCCCCCCTCGGGACACCCCTCTGGTACTTCTTTGGCCCATCTCGTGTCTTTTAGTCCATAAAAATTCTCCAAAAAGTTTCGCTGCGTTTGGACTCCGTTTGGTATTGATTTTCTTCGAAGTAAAAAACAAGCAAAAAACAGCAATTGGTACTGGGCACTATGTCAATAGGTTAGTCCCAAAAAATGATATAAAGTTGCTATAAAATGATTGTAAAACATCCAAGAATGATAATATAATAGCATGGAACAATCAAAAATTATAGATACGTTGGAGACGTATCAGGCCCCGCTGCCACGGGAGGGTAGGACAAAAGATGTCATGCAAGTTCTTTTCATAAGCATGTATGAATATTTACGGAATACATGCCTACAATATATTTATAAACTGGAGCTAGTTTTGAATCGCCCTAGGTTATGATTGTTATATGATGAATATCATCCAACGAATTTACCGATCCAATGCCTATGAATTTTCCACATATTGTTCTTGCTAAGTTACTACTGCTGTTGTTACTGTTACACTTGCTACAAAACCATTGCTATCACTGTTACCGTTACTGCTACTGTTACCACTGCTATCAAAATTTTATCATATTACTGTCCTACTGATCACCTTGCTACAAATATTTTATCTCCAGGTGTGGTTGAATTGACAACTCAACTGCTAATACTTACAAATATTCTTTGGCTCCCCTTGTGTCGAACCTGTAAATTTGGGTTGAATACTCTACCCTCGAAAACTGTTGCGATCCCCTATACTTGTGGGTTATCAGGATGACCTGGCCCGAGTCTTTGTCAAGACCTTCGAGGGCATGTACAAGCGGCCGGGTGGATTGGTCGAGTTACAACACTGTGTTCAGAGGCAAAATGACACTACTGTAGGATGCTGCTAACGCGACACTACAATTAGAGACCCTTCGACGAAACTGTGTGCGATGCAATAATCGCAAATGGTGATGTAAAAAAACTATCAAAAAAGATGCAAAACATTTGCGATGGCGTATACATCAAACACGGTTTGGATTTTAGTTGTGTGTGCAATGCAGGGCATACGGTTCAGTACAATGAACTGTTTGTGATGAGGCAGCACAACAGAAACGGGCAGCCAGATGAAGGTGTGTGCGATATACGACATACAATTCACTCGGATGAACTGTTTGTGATTAGGCGGAACAAAAGAAACGGTCAGCCAGATCAAGGTGTGTGCGATAGAGGGCAAATAGTTCACTCGGATGAATTGTTTGCGTTGAGCCAAGAGAACAGAAACGGTTCAATTTAACAAGATGTGTGTGATACGCGGCAAACAGGTCTGTAATCAGAAATGTGTGCGAAGACCGATAATAACACAGACGATTGCTGCTAATAAGACGTGTGTGTTGTGCGTTGGGGTTGCATACAGAACAACACATATATACACACACTTATAAGGACATGGTTGCATAACCAAATTAAACATCCAATTACATAGGTGA
The DNA here is from genome assembly GCA_011799875.1 of Thinopyrum elongatum. Classification (NCBI taxonomy): domain Eukaryota; kingdom Viridiplantae; phylum Streptophyta; class Magnoliopsida; order Poales; family Poaceae; genus Thinopyrum; species Thinopyrum elongatum. Next base: position 386,238,026 of record CM022300.1, read on the forward strand.
CTACTACACACATGACATTTGCACACACCAAAGTAAACTATTACATGCATAATTACATAGGTGGCTACTACACACATGACATTTCCACACACCAAAGTCAACTATATATTACATGCATAATTAACTAGGATAAACGATCATCTGATCATCATCTACTTCTTGGGACGCTTGCTGCTACTGCTCTGCTTGTGGCTCAATCCGGCCTCGTCGATTTCGGTAATGAGGCAATTCCTCATGTCAACGACCCTCCTGTGCATCTCGTAGCATGTGTACACGCTCTTGGCCGCGAACCTGAGGTGAGGTTCATCCAGTTGCCGCGTCCAAGCCCCGTGCCAGGATACGGGACTTGTTCTCTTGGCATCCTGCTTCATCTTTTCGTAGTAGGGGGTCGATGATGGCTGAGGCGAGTTCAACCAGGGAGTCCTTCTTCGTGCTGCCCCAGACCCTGTAGTGGTCACAGATTTCGACAAGGTTCTTGCAGGTCAAGCCCGTAACCTTGAGCGCCTTTACATCGTTGCAGGTTTCCACCATAGCGAACTTGTAGTCGGTGCTATTGACAAACCTGGCGAAATGGTCGCAAGGCTCTGTGGCCATGCAGTAGTGGAAGATGAGGACATGATCGCGCACACACAACTGGGCGACGGCAACCTTCTGATCTTTGCCGGGATGACCGCCGGTGTACTGGAGGTCGATGCGACCACCTTGTACTTGTCTCGAGCAAGCAACTGCTCCATGATGTTGATGTAGTCGTCCACCACGGCCGGGTCGATGGTGTACACCACCGAGAGATCTGTCTCCCTCATGTGGGTCTCCACTTTATGCTCGCCGAACTCCATTGGAGCGCCGCTAGATATCCTCTCTGTATGTGTCATCGTGGATGTGCTGGTTATGTTGTGGGGCGAGATCGAGATGTTGAAGAGACTAAGGTTATAATGGCCGCGGGAATTAATGCGGAAGTCGGACAGCCTGGAATATCCGCACCCCCAGATGGCAGTTATAAATTTTAGCGCGTAACTCCATCGTGCCGCACGTAACTGCATCGTGGTGATGCGCGTGGTGCAACCGCATGCATATGGGGCCCCCAACATGATCGTGCGCAGGCCCCAACCGCTGCCAGAGCACGCGCGCAGGGACGCGAGCAGAGCGCTCCGCGGTCGCCTCAACGGTGAGCAACCATATATATGCATATAGCAGTTGAACACGCAAGGAAAAGTTGTCCACAAGCCGAGCGCGTGGAGGTACGCGAGCAGAGCGTGCTGACGGACGCGAGCAGAGCGCGCCGTGGCGCCTAAAGGCGAGTAGAGCGCGCCGAGGGACGCGAGCAGAGGTCGGCACAGTGATACATTGCAAATAAGACAAACTGTGCGAGCGATGTCGGAAACATCAAGCACGAATCAAATTAGAGTTGCGTGTGTGATACGTAGCATACAGTAGATCCACCCGAGCTGTTTGTGATGGAATAAGCCGTGTGTGTTGTGGGCAAACGCTTGCTGGTATACAACCGTCTGCGATTGATGAATTCATGACCGACGGATTCCCTAGTGTGGTCCGTGTGCGATGTGATATGCTCTGTCTACAGAACATCAACATATATACTTATAACACTACAGGAATCGGGCACTTTGCCGTCTGCCATGGCGGACGGCAAAGGCCTTTGCCGTCAGCCAGCAGACGGCAACAGGTCCGGCTGAATAAGCTACGGCAAAGGGTTCTTTGCCATCTGCTGGCGGACGACAAAGATGAAATGGTCTTTGCCGTCCACCAGCAGACGGCAAAGAGCCTGGACGCACACGTGGCAGGTTAGGTCCGTTAGGGGGTTAACAGCGTGCTTTGCCATCTGCCAGCAGACGGCAAAGCTGCCAAATAGGCCAGCCTAGTGCACCCCAAGTTGCATAGGTAGCTGCCATGTGGTAGCTTTGCCGTCTGCTGGGTGGTTCTCGCTAGCGGACGGCAAAGCTTCTATGCCGTCCGCTAGCTGACAGCAAAGCTTCTATGCCATCCGCTTTGCCGTTAGGTGGTTCTCGCTAGTGGGCCACCCTCCCTCTTTGCTGTCTGCTAGCGGACGGTAAAGCTTCTATGTCGTCCGCTAGCTTACGGCAAAGAGCTGGCTGACGGCAAACATGATCTTTGCCGTCAGCTTTCCTTTAGCTGATGGCAAAGAGCTTCTTTGATGTCCGCTAGCTGACAGCAAAGTGCTGGCTGACGGCAAAGATCCTGATTCCAGTAGTGTAAGAACCACATTGCATAACCAAATTAAGCATACAATTACATAAGTGACTACACACATAACATTTCCACACACCAAAGTAAGCAATTACATGCATACTAAACTAGGAGAAATGAGCATATCTACATCTTGTTGCGACGATGTTTGCCATTGCTCTGCTTCCGGCTGGATCCCTGGTCATGAATGGTTAATAGGTCTATTGCATATTAAGGTCAAAATAGTACTACGAATATACGAGTCTCATACGATGCCATTTCAACGATTGTACCACAAAAGCCCGAAATATTACAAGGTTCAAATTCCAGAGTTACATGGCTCAAATTCGAAGATTACAAGGTTCAAACTGATATTAGAAATGAAATTCAGCTCATTCAGCTGCAAACGCCTGTGCTGATCAGCTGAACATGGATATAAGAGAGGTTCAAACTAAAAATACTAATAGTAAGGCCGGTTTTGAAACCTCATCATTTCTGCAAAGGGATCAGCCGCTGACAAGTCATGTGTGGGGTTGACACAATGACTTCCAATTACTCTGTCATATGCAGTTCCAATACGAAGTTTAGCTTTTTTTGGAACCTCTTCCATTCTGCAGTAGCTGCCGGCTCTGATCAACAAACCATTCATATTTCCTATTTAAATGCATGTTTACCCTCATTACCTTCAGCACCCTTGCTCTGGCAGCAAAGAACCTGGCGAATATAATCTCCGGTAAGGTCCCTCGGTAGGAGTTCAAAGTAATTTTTGAGAGATGCAGATCCAGGCATTTGATGTGATGGTCGTTATAAACATTATCCACCATCGGGCCTATTATTATCTGCAAAAGAAGAGAACGTGTTAGTGCCTACATGTAGTTTTGAACACTACTACAGGCCTATTTGGTTTTCAGGATTTGTAAAATGCGCCAATGTGCCATGCATCTTCGATCTGACATTATTAACATGGGCATTTGATTACAACCTAGAAAAATGTAGCCTTCTTCACAAGAGGTTGGAGTGGATGAAAAATTCCCTAAGAAAACTAGTACAGATGAATCCAAAGGAGAAATGCTTATGGATTGTAACCATATGAATCAAGCAACCAATATGGGGTGGCGGTGTATGTCCTGAAATCCTCCAAAATTCCTTCAGAAATCGTAGTACATTGTCATTGTAAACTTGGGAAAAGGTGCCAAAAATTGAATTCACTTATGGTTAACATTTAACAGGAAAGGAACATCACCTCGATATACAGCTTCTTCAGGCACTGAAAGCATCTCAGGAAACTGACAACTTGGTCCAGGTTGGGGCCGATAGATTCTAGTGCCAAGACCTTCACTGTGCACAGAATCTGGGTGAAGATTTTCTGGATGACAGACAAACATACATCTTCAAAATTAGAAATAATGTTGATATCAAGAAGGAGAGGTAGAAGGCGATTGTTGTACCTGAAAGTATTTGACAGACGAGTAGCCCACCACTATCAATTTCGGCACAGAAATGACATTGATTCTTGTTGGACCTTGTTGATCAACTACAAGTAATCTCTCAAGTGAAGGTGTGTCCTCAATGACCATATTGTGGTCCACCTTTTGTGAGCTCTCGTTGCAGCACCAGCAACACACATAATAGTCCGGAGAGTCATGGAGGTGATGTGGAAGCTACTCGACCAATTCATCGCCTGAAGGCGAAGGAACTTGAGTGCAGTACAGCCGCGGAGCAGGCGCTCCATGTCATCCTTTGGGACGCAGACGGTGACGAGCTCGAGGTGCTTTAGTCGTGGTAGAAAAAGAGTGGGCGCGTCATTAAGGGGGGGATGGCAGTTCATGAACTTGGCGAGGCGCAGCGTGGGCGCGAAGCGGAGCGCGGACGTTGGCAGCGAGCGCATATGCCTGATACGTCCATTTTGCACCATGCTTTTATATTGATATTTATTGCATTATGGGTTGTTATTACCTATTTTGGTACAAATACTTATGCCTTTTCTCTCTTATTTTACAAGGTTTACATGAAGAGGGAGAATGCCGGCAGCTGGAACTCTGGACTGGAAAAGGAGCAAATCTGAGAGACCTATTCTGCACAACTCCAAAAGTCTTGAAAATTTACGGAGAATTATTTTGGAATATATAAAAAATATTGGGTGAAGAAAATACCAGAGGGGACCCACCAGAAGGTCAGAAGACTGGGGGTGCACCCTACCCCCCTGGGCGCGCCCCTGTGGCTCGTGGGCCCCCTGGCAGGCCTCCAGTGCCCATCTTCTGCTATATGATGTGTTTTGTCCTGGAAAAAATTAGAAGAGAGATTTCGGGACAAAGCGCCGCCGTCTCAAGGTGGAACTTGGGCAGAACCAATCTAGGGCTCCGGCGAAGCTGTTCTGCCGGGGAAACTTCCCTCCCGGAGGGGGAAATCATCGTCATCGTCATCGTCATCACCAACGATCCTCTCATTGAGAGGGGGTCAATCTCCATCAACATCTTCACCAGCACCATCTCCTCTCAAACCCTAGTTCATCTCTTTTATCTGATCTTTGCCTCAAAACCTCAGATTGGTACCTATAGGTTGCTAGTAGTGTTGATTACTCCTTGTAGTTGATGCTAGTTGGTTTATTTGGTGGAAGATCATATGTTTAGATCCTTAATGATATTTATTACTCCGCTGATTATGAACATGAATATGCTTTGTGAGTAGTTACGTTTGTTCCTGAGGACATGGGAGAAGTCTTGTTATAAGTAATCATGTCAATTTGGTATTCGTTCGATATTTTGATGAGATGTATGTTGTCTTTCCTCTAGTGGTGTTATGTGAACGTCGACTACATGACACTTCACCATTTTTTGGGCCGAGGGGAAGGCATTGGGAAGTAATAACTAGATGATGGGTTGCTAGAGTGACAGAAGCTTAAACCCTAGTTTATGCGTTGCTTCGTAAGGGGCTGATTTGGATCCACATGTTTCATGCTATGGTTAGATTTATGTTAATTCTTCTTTCATAGTTGCGGATGCTTGCGAGAGGGGTTAATCATAAGTGGGAGGCTTGTCCAAATAAGGACAGCACCCAAGCACTGGTCCACCCACATATCAAATTATCAAAGTAACGAACGCGAATCATATGAGCATGATGAAAACTAACTTGACAATAATTCCCATGTGTCCTCGGGAGCGCTGTGTTCTATATAAGAGTTCGTCTAGGCTTGTCCTTTGCTACAAAAAGGATTGGGCCACCTTGCCGCACCTTTGTTACACTTGTTACTTGTTATCCGTTACGAATTATCTTATCACAAAACTATCTGTTACCGATAATTTCTGTGCTTGTAGAGAATACCTTGTTGAAAACCGCTTGTCATTTCCTTCTGCTCCTCGTTGGGTTCGACACTCTTACTTATCGAAAGGACTACAATAGATCCCCTATACTTGTGGGTCATCAAGACTCTTTTCTGGCGCCGTTGCCGGGGAGTGAAGCGCCTTTGGTAAGTGGAATTTGGTAAGGAAACATTTATATAGTGTGCAGAAATTTACTGTCACTTGTTGCTATGGAAAATAATCCTTTGAGGGGTTTGTTCGGGGTATCTTCACCCCGACCGGAAGAGCAAAGATTTTCCCCTCAACCTACTGAACCTACTGAAAATATTTATTATGAAATTCCTTCGGGTATGATAAATAAACTACTAGCTAATCCATATGCAGGAAATGGAACATTACATCCTGATATGCATCTAATCTATGTGGATGAAGTTTGTGGATTATTTAAGCTTGTAGGTTTGCCTAAGGATGAATTCAAGAAGAAGGTCTTCCCTTTATCTTTGAAGGAGAAGGCATTGACATGGTATAAGCTATGCGATGATATTGGGTCTTGGAATTACAACCGATTGAAATTGGAATTTCATCAGAAGTTTTATCCTATGCATCTAGTTCATCGTGATCGGAATTATATTTATAATTTTTGGCCTTGTGAAGGAGAAAGTATCGCTCAAGCTTGAGGGAGGCTTAATTCAATGTTATATTCATGCCCCAATCATGGGCTCTCAAGAGAAATTATTATTCAGAATTTTTATGCTCGGCTTTCTCGTAATGATCAATCCATGCTCGATACTTCTTGTACTGGTTCTTTTATGAAGAAGACTATTGAATTCAAATGGGATTTATTGGAAAGAATTAAATGCAACTCTGAAGACTGGGAACTCGATGAAGGTAAGGAGTCAGGTATAAACCTTAAGTTTGACTGTGTTAAATCTTTTATGGATACTGATGCTTTTCGTGAATTTAGCACTAAATATGGACTTGACTCTGAGATTGTAGCTTCCTTTTGTGAATCATTTGCTAATCATGTTGATCTCCCTAAGGAGAAGTGGTTTAAATATCATCCTCCCATTGAAGTGAAAGTAGTAGAACCTAATAAAGTTGAAGAAGAAACCATTACTTATAATGTTGATCCTATTGTTCCTACTGCTTCTATTGAGAAACCACCTTTCCCTGTTAGAATAAAGGAACATGCTAAAGCTGTAGCTGTGGTTTGAAAGAGTTATACTAGAACACCTACACCCCCTGAACAAATTAAAGTTGAACCTAGTATTGCTATGGTTAAAGATCTCTTGGTCGATAATATTGATGGGCATGTTATTTATTTCTGTGATGAGGCTGCTAGAATTGCCAGACCCGATGATAAAGATAAACATAGACCTGTTGTTGGCATGCCTGTTGTTTCTGTTAAAATAGGAGATCATTGTTATCATGGCTTATGTGATGTGGGTGCTAGTGTGAGTGCAATTCCCTTTACTTTATATCAAGAAATTCTGAATGATATTGCACCTGCTGAAATAGAAGATATTGATGTTACTATCAAGCTTGCTAATAGAGATACTATATCACCAATTGGTATTGTTAGAGATGTTGAAGTCTTGTTTTGGAAAGTAAAATACCCTACTGATTTTCTTGTTCTTGTTTCCCGACAAGATGATTTTTGTCCCATTATATTTGGTAGACCTTTCTTGAACACTGTTAATGCTAAGATAGATTGTGAGAAAGAAACTGTTACTGTAAGTTTTGGGGATGTGTCTCATGAGTTTAATTTCTCCAAATTTTGTAGACAACCCCATGACAAAGAATTGCCTAGTAAAGATGAAATGATTAGTCTTGCTTCTATTGCTGTGCCTCCTACTGATCCTTTAGAACAATATCTGCTGGACCATGAAAATGATATGTTTATGAATGAAAGGAAGGAATTAGATGAAATATTCTTTAACCAAATGCTTGTTTTGAAACACAACTTGCCTGTTGAGATTCTTGGGGATCCTCCTCCACCCAAGGGTGATCCCGTGTTTGAGCTTAAACAATTACCTGATACTCTGAAATATGCCTAACTTGGTGAAAAGAAGATATATCCTGTTATTATTAGTGCTAACCTTTCAGAGCCTGAAGAAAAGAAATTATTGAAAAATCTGAGGAAGCACCGTGCTGCTATTGGATATACTCTCGATGATCTTAAGGGCATTAGTCCCACTCTATGTCAGCACAAAATTAATAGGGAACCTGATGCTAAACCAGTTGTTGATCACCAACGACGATTAAATCCCAAGATGAAGGAAGTGGTAAGAAATGAAATACTAAAGCTTATGGAAGCAGGTATTATCTATCCTATTGCTGATAGTAGATGGGTAAGTCATGTTCATTGTGTCCCTAAGAAGGGAGGTATTACTGTTGTTCTTAATGATAAGAATGAATTGATTCCACAAAGAATTGTTACAGGTTATAGAATGGTTATTGATTTTAGAAAGTTGAATAAAGCTACTAGGAAAGATCATTATCCTCTACCCTTTATTGATCAAATGCTAGAAAGACTATCAAAACATACACACTTCTGCTTTCTAGATGGTTATTCTGGTTTTTCTCAAATATCTGTGTCAAAAGAGGATCGAGAAAAGACTACTTTTACTTGCCCTTTCGGTACCTTTGCTTATAGACATATGCCTTTTGGTTTATGCAATGCACCTGCTACCTTTCAAAGATGTATGACTGCTATATTCTCTGACTTTTGTGAAAAGATTGTTGAGGTTTTCATGGATGATTTCTCCGTTTACGGAACTTCTTTTGATGATTGCTTAAGCAACCTTGATCGAGTTTTGTAGAGATGTGGTGAAACTAATCTTGTCTTGAATTGGGAGAAGTGCCACTTTATGGTTAATGAAGGTATTGTCTTGGGACATAAAATCTCCGAAAGAGGTATTGAAGTTGATAAAGCTAAAGTTGATGCTATTGAAAAAATGATGTGTCCTAAAGATATCAAAGGTATAAGAAGTTTCCTTGGTCATGCTGGTTTCTATAGGAGGTTTATTAAAGACTTCTCTAAAATTTCTAGGCCTCTCACTAATATCTTGCAAAAAGATGTTCCTATTGTTTTTTATGATGATTGTGTAGAAGCATTTGAAATACTTAAGAAATCCTTGATTTCTGCACCTATCATTCAACCACCCGATTGGAACCTACCCTTTGAAATTATGTGTGATGCTAGTGATTATGTTGTTGGTGCTGTTCTAGGACAAAGAGTTGATAAGAAGTTGAATGTTATCCATTATGCTAGTAAAACTCTAGACAGTGCTCAAAGAAATTATGCTACTACTGAAAAAGAATTTTTAGCAGTTGTCTTTGCTTGTGATAAGTTCAGATCCTATATTGTTGATTCCAAAGTTACTGTTCACACTGACCATGCTGCTATTAAATATCTTATGGAAAAGAAAGATGCTAAGCCTAGACTTATTAGATGGGTTCTCTTGCTACAAGAATTTGATTTGTATATTATTGATAGAAAGGGTGCTGAGAACCCTGTAGCAGATAACTTGTCTAGGTTAGAGAATGTTCTTGATGACCCACTACTTATTGATGATAACTTTCCTGATGAACAATTACCTGTCATAAATGCTTATCGTAATGCTCCCTGGTATGCTGATTATGCTAATTACATTGTTGCTAAATTTATACCACCTAGCTTCACATACCAGCAAAAGAAAAGGTTTTTCTATGATTTAAGACATTACTTTTGGGATGACGCACACCTTTATAATGGAGTAGATGGTGTTATTAGACGTTGTGTACCTGAGCATGAATAGGAACAGATCCTACGTAAGTGTCACTCCGAGGCCTACGGAGGACACCATGCTAGAGATAGAACTGCACACAAGGTATTGCAATCCGGTTTTTATTGGCCTACTCTCTTCAAAGATGCTCGTAAGTATGTCTTGTCTTGTGATGAATGCTAGAGAATTGGTAATATTAGTAGACGTCAGGAAATGCCTATGAATTATTCACTTGTTATTGAACCATTTGATGTTTGGGGCTTTGATTATATGGGACCTTTTCCTTCGTCTAACGGGTATACACATATTTTAGTTGCTGTTGATTATGTTACTAAGTGGGTAGAAGCTATTCCAACTAGTAGTGCTGATCATAACACTTCTATTAAGAAGCTTAAAGAAGTTATTTTTCCGAGGTTTGGAGTCCCTAGATATTTGATGACCGATGGTGGTTCACACTTTATTCATGGTGCTTTTCGTAAATTGCTTGCCAAATATGATGTCAACCATAGAATTGCATCTCCTTATCATCCTCAGTCTAGTGGTCAAGTAGAATTGAGCAATAGAGAAATTAAATTGATCCTGCAAAAGACTGTTAATAGATGTAGAAAGAATTGGTCTAAGAGACTTGATGATGCATTATGGGCCTATAGAACTGCCTATAAAATCCCAATGGGTATGTCTCCATATAAAATGGTTTATGGAAAAGCATGTCACTTACCTCTTGCACTAGAACATAAAGCTTATTGGGAAATTAAAGAGCTCAACTATGATTTCAAACTTGCCGGTGAGAAGAGGTTATTTGACATTAGCTCACCTGATGAATGGAGAACCCAGGCCTATGAGAATGCTATGTTGTTTAAAGAAAAAGTTAAAAGGTGGCATGACAAAAGGATACAAAAGCGTGAATTTAATGTAGGTGACCTTGTCTTGCTATACAATTCTTGTTTAAGATTTTCTGTAGGGAAACTTCTCTCTAAATAGGAAGGGCCTTACATTGTCGAGGAAGTTTATCGTTCTGGTGACTTCAAGATTAACAACGCCGAAGGCAATAACCCAAAGGTGGTAAACGGGCAGAGAATCAAACATTATATCTCAGGTACTCCCATAAATGTTGTGACAAATATTATTAATACCATAACACCGGAGGAGTACATAAGGGAGACTTTCCAGAACGTTTCAGACTCCGAAAAGGAATAGGTATGTGGTACGGTAAGTAAACTGACTCCAAAACTTTTCCAATGGCAAATTTTCTCCATTTTGGAATATTTAAAAAATTAGGAAAATTAAAAGTAGTCCGAAGAGTCCACGAGGAGGCGACAAGCCTGGGGGGCGCGCCCTACCCCCCTGGGGGCGCCACCTGTGGCTTGTGACCACCTCGTGTGCCCTCCGGACTCCGTTTTCTTGTGGAATACTCCTTTTGGTCGGTAAAAATTCATTATATAATCTCCTGAAGGTTTTGACCACCGTACCACGGCAAGATCGCCATGACGTCTCCAAGCGCCCCCAAGGACAAGTTTTTCGAGAAGGTCATCAACCCTTACCTCGCGGAGGTGCTGCAACACCCTCAAACCATTGAGATGCGTGAGGGGGTGCTGCACATCCGTGATGTTAAAGGGCCAAAGAAGACCGGAAGCGTGGAGGCAAGGCTCGAAGTAATGAAGCAGCAAGTCTTCAAGTGCCAAGGGATGGTGGAGCGTGGACTCAACGCCAATCACTTGATAATCGCTGAATTTACCCACGATCACAAGTTGGATGCCAAGAACATTGGGGAGGCCACCTTCAAGCTTCATGAGAAAATCGAGCACCTCCAAGCCCAGATCTATGACCTGCAAAACCAAAACTGTGAGTATGAATACAGATTTAAGAGGATGAGTTTGGCTGCAGATTTGAGGATTCCGGAGACTTGTTCATCTTTTTACGATGGTGAACCTATGCCTTGGAAGATGGAGGACAAGCCTACAACATCAACAACCCCGTCATCACCACCTCCGAAGAAAGAGATCTAAATACATGGGTATGGGCACTCCCCTTGGCTGTTGCCAAGCTTGGGGGAGGTACCCCGGTATCGTATCACCATCACACCTTTACTTTTATCGTTTTTCTTATTTCGATCCTTTTGGTTATATCTCGGTTTAGTAGAATAAAGTTTTTAGTATGTTCTAGCCTTGAGTTTTGCTTTGTGTTTCCTCTATGTAACCGAGTCCGGGAGTTACATAATAAAGATTAGTTTTGAGTTGAGGGCTTTGCTTTCTTGTTATGATCTTGAGAAAAAGAAAAAGAATAAAGAAATAAAAAGATCATACAATGATCTTATGGAGAGTAATGACTTCACACATAAAAAGTATGATGAATAAAAGTTGTTGAGAGTTGGCAAACATAGTTTTGGTCATTGTTGCAATTAATAGGAAGTAATAAAGAAAGAGAGGTCTCACATATAAATATACTATCTTGGACATCTTTTGTTATTGTAAGCACTCATTAAAATATGACATGCTAAAAGGTTGAGGTTGGACAAGGAAGACAACATAATGGGTTATGTTTTCCTATATCCGAATAGAAGTTATATTGTCATGAATCTTCCAACATGTTGAGCTTACTTTTCCCTCTTATGCTAGCCAAATCCTTTGCACCAAGTAGAGATACTACTTGTGCATCCAAACATCCCTTAACCAAGTTTTGCCATGAGAGTCCACCAAACCTACCTATGGATTGAGTAAGGTCCTTCAAGTAAGTTGTCATCGGTGCCAGCAATAAAACTTGCTCTCTAAATATGTATGATCTATTAGTGTGAAGAAAATAAGCTTGATACGAACTTCTGATATGGAAGAAATAAAAGCAACGGACTGCATAATAAAGTTATTTATCACAAGCGGCAATATAAAGTGACGTTCTTTTGCATTAAGATTTTGTGCATCCAACTATAAAAGCGCATGACAACCTTTGCTTCCCTCTGCGAAGGGCCTATCTTTTACTTTTACCTTCTACCTTTATACAAGAGTCATGGTGATCTTCACCTTTCTTTTTTACACTTTTTCTTCTTGGCAAGCACTATATGTTGGGAAAGATCCAGATATATATATCCACTCGGATGTAGGTTATCATAAAGTATTATTGTTGACATTAACCTTGAGGTAAAAGGTTGGGAGGCGAAACTATAAGCCCTATCTTTCTCTGTGTCCGACTGAGGCTTTGAACTCATAAGTATCGCGTGAGTGTTAGCAATTATGAAAGACTAAATGATAGTTGAGTATGTGAACTTGCTAAAAAGCTCTTATATTGAATCTTTCCTATATTATAATAAATTCCAATTGCTTCAATGACTAAGATCATAGTTTGTTAGTTTTCAATAAAGTTTCTGATTCATACTTTACCTTGTGAACGAATTGTTACTCTAGCATAGGAAATTATATGACAATATTTGTTGCTGTCCTAAAGATGATCATGATGCCTTCATGTCTGTATTTTATTTTATCGACACCTCTATCTCTAAACATGTGGACATGATTATCGATTTCGGCTTTTGCTTGAGGACAAGCGAGGTCTAAGCTTGGGGGAGTTGATACGTCCATTTTGCACCATGCTTTTGTATTGATATTTATTGCATTATGGGCTGTTATTACCTATTTTGGTACAATACTTAAGCCTTTTCTCTCTTATTTTTCAAGGTTTACATGAAGAGGGAGAATGCCGGCAGCTGGAATTCTGGACTGGAAAAGGAGCAAATCTGAGGGACCTATTCTGCACAACTCCAAAAGTCTTGAAAATTTACGGATAATTATTTTGGAATATATAAAAAATATTGGGCGAAGAAAATACCAGAGGGACCCACCCGCAGGTCACAAGCCTGGGGGCGCGCCAGGGCGCGCCCCTATGGCTTGTGGGCCCCCTGGCAGGCCTCCGGTGCCCATCTTCTGCTATATGATGTGTTTTGACCTGGAAAAAATCAGAAGAGAGCTTTCGGGATGAAGCACCGCCGTCTCGAGGTGGAACTTGGGCAGAACCAATATAGGGCTTCGGCGGGGCTGTTCTGCCGGGGAAACTTCCCTCCCGGAGGGGAAAATCATCGTCATCGTCATCACCAACGATCCTCTCATCGAGAGGGGGTCAATCTCCATTAACATCTTCACCACCACCATCTCCTCTCAAACCCTAGTTCATCTCTTGTATCCGATCTTTGCCTCAAAACCTCAGATTGGTACCTGTAGGTTGCTAGTAGTGTTGATTACTCCTTGTAGTTGATGCTAATTGGTTTATTCGGTGGAAGATCATATGTTCAGATCCTTAATGATATTTATTACTCCTCTGATTATGAACATGTATATGCTTTGTGAGTAGTTACATTTGTTCCTGAGGACATGGGAGAAGTCTTGTTATAAGTAATCATGTGAATTTGGTATTCGTTTGATATTTGGATGAGATGTATGTTGTCTTTCCTCTAGTGGTGTTATGTGAACGTCAACTACATGACACTTCTCCATTGTTTGGGCCTAGGGGAAGGCATTGGGAAGTAATAAGTAGATGATGGGTTGCTAGAGTGACAGAAGCTTAAACCTAGTTTATGCGTTGCTTCGTAAGGGGCTGATTTGGATCCACATGTTTCATGCTATGGTTAGATTTATCTTAATTCTTCTTTCGTAGTTGATGATGCTTGTGAGAGGGGTTAGTCATAAGTGGGAGGCTTGTCCAAGTAAGAACATCACCCAAGCACCGGTCCACCCACATATCAAATTATCAAAGTAACGAACGCGAATCATATGAGCATGATGAAAACTAACTTGACAATAATTCCCATGTGTCCTCGGGAGCGCTTTGCTCTATATAAGAGTTCGTCCAGGCTTGTCCTTTGCTACAAAAAGGATTGGCCACCTTGCTGCACCTTTGTTACACTTGTTACTTGTTACCTATTACGAATTATCTTATCACAAAACTATCTGTTATCGATAATTTCAGTGCTTGCAGAGAATACCTTGCTGAAAACCGCTTGTCATTTCCTTCTGCTCCTTGTTGGGTTCGACACTCTTACTTATCGAAAGGACTACGATAGATCCCCTATACTTGTGGGTCATCAATGCCCATCATTAAAACTGAGCTCCTCGAGCTGATCTAGGGCGGGGGATCGGAACCACTCGTCAAGCTTGGCTCAGTCCTTGCCATTGGAATGGAACTTGACCTTGATAAGGCCTCTGATTGGGCCATGGTGAGTGCCGAGGATCTGGGAGAATGCATCCAAGCTTTCGCGATAGCCATGGTAGAGCTCGTGGGCGTCGAGGAGGTCGAGAGGGGTGGAGAGTCATAGGGGGCGCCACCGCCGGGAAAAGGCGGTTGTCCTCACCCCATATTTGATTGGGAGGAGGGATATGATGACTGTCAACATATCATCAGGAAGGCTGCTGATGAAGTCTAGGCCTGCTGGAGTCGCTTGCAGTTCTTTATTGACCCGCCTCCGCTTGTTGGCAGCCTCATTCTCCACCTCATCGGCGGCGACGGAAACCTCTGTCTCCATATTCACGCCGTGCTCCGGTGCTTTAGCAGCCTCGATGTCGCCACTCCCTCCGATGGGGCGCTTCGGCGGCATCCTCATACACTGACGGCTTTGAGGACTGAGAGCGGCGTCGAGGATGCGGGCGGAGAGAGAGGATTGTGTGTGTGGCGAGGATGGGGGGTATGGCCGCTCGGGCGCGCCATTAATAGGGACCAGTGGGAGTGAGGCGGGCGGCGGTCAATGGCTATCTCGCTTCCCGGTGAGCTTGCGTGTCAGACTTCTGGCATTCCTATACCATCATTTCACACAGCTACTCGCACGCCTCTCGGTGACACTGCGCAGCGAAAACGCCTCCCGTCAATTCACACGCCTGCACGCACGCCTCCCGGTCTGCCTGCGCGGCGGACTGCTCGCATGTGTCTCGTCAACTCACGCCTGCTTGCACGCCACACCGGGCGCGTGGCACGTATTTTGTATTTTGATGATTCATTCTGCCGCTTTACTGCTTAACTGAAGCATGGCACGGTCTAACGCACACGATCTGAATAAATATTCCGTATGAGATATTGGTTGTCAGTTATTAACAAACTCCCGTTTGTAAGTAGATTATATCAAAACTTATCTCAAATTTGACGAAAAAATACAATATCACAGTCTACTAGTGTCCATATATGACACCACGATAAGTCTCATGAATTTCAACTAAGTTTTGGATTTACTGAATTTTAAAAATCAATATTCTCAATGTTTTGAAATTTCTTTCACGGCGAAACATGCACCGAGGGACACACATATGATTTTGCAATCCATTTTGGTGCACATGTAGCTCAAATTTGATTTTTGCACATTAAATCCCTAGGAAATCAATCAATGTATAAAACGGGTCGAATGATCTCTGTTTTTTTTTTCAAACTTTAACACGACACTCCTTTGGTAACATGTTCACTGCAGAAAAAGTTTGACATGGCTCAGAGTGGAGGTGGTGGTGTGGGATATATGTCTGTGTGTGTGTGTGTGTGTGTGTGTGTGTGTGTCATAACCTCGCTCCATGTGGGGACTTTCCGGTTCCCGAGGCAAGTGCCACATCAAAGTTGTGCATTGGTATTCAAACACCACGCAATACCATGCAGGCGGTGGTTGCCCTATAGGAACTCACTCACGTGCAGCGCTTCCATCTGTGGGCCCACGAGAGGTCGTCCTCCATCACTTTGACCCAACGAGAGAGAGAGGCACATTTGACGAACACGGAGGATTAATTCTTTTAGGGCTACGTTAGGGTAGGAGTATATATATAGTACGTGTCGAAGGGGAGATGGGACCAACATATACTAGGTGTCACAAATGAACCTCACTCTGTGTGGAGACTTTGCGGTTTTTGAGGCAAATGCCACATCAAAGATTGTGCATTAGGTATTCAAAACATCACAACCATACACCTCTCCATATATATGTTTTGGCACACATGCAAGTGATGGTGGTTGTCCTGTGGCACTAACTCACGTGGTTATCGGCGATGCTTCCATTTGTCGGCCCGCTTGGTCCATCACTTTCACCGACAACGAGTGACGTTAATTATTTTGACTTAGGAGGGGATTATTTTTTTGCTCGTCTCGCGATATAGGTGAGATTACATATATAATAGCGCATGTGTACACAAGAATCCATCCCGCTGGATCGAAAGGGGGGCGAGCACATGACACGTCATGAATCTCTTGCTCTGTGTGGGGACTTGTGCGATTTTGAACGCATGCACCACATCAATGTTGTGCATTAGGTATTAATTCAACACATATGCATGCATCACGCACCTCCATAAATATGTTTGGGACACATGCATGCAATGGTTATCTTTGCACACTCTCACTAGCTTGGTTATATATGGGCGGCAAGCCTATATATATTTGTGGGCCCGCGTGGACGTCCATCATTTCGACCGACGATGAGAAAGGTTACCAGGGTGGATTCTTCTTCTTTGGTTCGTGTTACCGTATAGTAGTAGGTCGATCATTCTAGGCCTAATTAAGTTTGAGCGCATGCATGCTACGCATCGTGAACCCTCGATCAGTGTGGGGATTTTATGGTTCCAAAGCATGGTGCCACATAAAATTTGTGCATTGCGTATTCAAACACCACACACACCACTTCCATACATAATTGGGCCACATGCACAGAGTGGGTTTTCTCTTCAGACAGTACTCCCTCGCGAGTTTATCGGCGACAAGCTAGCCCATTTTGCGGGGCCGTGTGGACGTCCATCACTTTGACCAACAACGAGCGAGAGAGGTTGTACGATCAAGTTGGATTCTGTTTGGTCCGTGTTACAGTAAGTATTGGTGAGATGCCCTCCCCCCCCGACACGTGTGTGTGTGTGTGTGTGGCGGGGGGTACTTTGCACTACCCGCAACCTCCGTGGGGTCAGGGAAGTCCGGTTATTTTGCGAGGCACACGTGCCACATCAAAATTGTGAATGGTATAGTTAAATAACACACCACACCCTTTTCATACATATAGTATAGGGCCACCCGCAGGTGGTTCGTGTGTGGTCTCACCCATCTCCCGCCACAAGCACACATTTTTGGGTCGGGACACGGTCCACCTTTGTCCGGAAGCGAAAGGGGAAGTTTGACCATATATATGATGGACTCCTATAGGTTCTGTGTTACGGTAGGGTGAGATTTCAAACCTAACTATCCGGGGGCATGCATTCATAGCTAGGATTCCCTTACCGCCGACATGAAGTGGGGTTTGTAGGGGGTGGCTGACTAGCAATACTGTGCGCTTTGTGCGACAGGTGCCACATCAAAGTTGTGCATTGGGTATTCGAACATCAAACCACCCTTTTCATACATATATTTGGTCCACATGCAAGTGTGTTCGTGTTCTGACCCTTTCCCGCATTATTCTTTTTGCCAAATTTATAAACAGCACACGAGTTGGATGCAGAAACCGTCTGCGATTGGGTACGCAACAGACACGGTTTGGTCAGACTACCCGTGTGCCACGTTCGTGCCCCTGCAGTCACTCACATCAGCACAGTAGATTGGGCTCCACGAGGCTTGTCTCCCGCTCTTGAAAATATCTACTGCCTCGTAATCTCGAAAATATCTACCCGCGTAGAGGGTTTTTGTGTTTGATAGCACATGATTCATATGTGCCGACGGTGTGCGATGTCTGTTACTCCCGCTCTGCTTCAATCAGTTGATCCAAATTTTCAGTAGCCCTGGATTTTTTTTTGAACTGGAGCCCCGGCATTTTACTCCCGCCTGCATCCCTCGCAATCTCAAAAATATCTGCTTGGCTGGAGTGGTTTTCTGTTTGATAGCACACGACTATTATGTTTTAACCGTGTGTGATGTTCGTTACTCCCGCCCCTCTCTGCTTCGATCCCTTGATCCAAATTTTCGGTAGCCCCTCCATTTTACTCCCGCCTAATAAAATTTTCAGTACCCGCAGCATTTCCTCAAAGACCACCTTGGACACCCTCCACCACACACCCGAAATCCTTTGCTCACCCCAAATCTCCCGCTCACACACATACACACCACCCCTCCCTCGCTCCAAACCTAGCTAGGTCCCCGCCGCTCCGCCTCCATCATCAACCTCTGCCGGTCTGCCCGTGCAATTTACCCACCGATATACATACCCTCGTCACCCTGAGTTTCTTAGATGACGCCTGTGAAACGCCCCCTTTCCCAGAGATCCCCATCCCCACCCCCCTCCCCCACTCCAGAGGGTCGCAGCCTAAGCCCGGCTATGCTTCCCGGGGAGCTCGATAAGCGAATGGCCCAAAAGAGCTTTATTGCGGCCTCTTCACCCGACATCGGCGAGGTGGCCGCCGAGGAAGCTGACGACGATGACTAGACCTGGAGTGAGCCTTTCAATCAGTAGGCTAGAGAATTCTGGCATGTCGCGGACGTCCGCTACGACATCGAGGTCGTCAACACCGATGGCTTGACGCGGGCTATGTCACAGGTTAAGTTGCCCACCCGCAACCCTTCGGGTTCGACAGCTATCGATCTCATCGATGGCCCTGCCGCTGATCTCCTGCGGCTTGTTATGAACAATTTGCCAACCTTCATCGCCATGGAGCCCCTTTTGTCATTTCTGAAGGACACGTTCTATGACACTGGCTTGGGATCCTCAGCTGCCAAGTCAGACCTCATCGACGGCGACCACGAGGAGGAGCCAATCTGTGACAAGTGAGGAAACCCATGATTTGTTTTCTCGAACCCCTTTTGTAGTGATAACCTGCCCAGTATTTATTGCTATATTTGGTTGTTTGCATTATGCCTTGTTTATTTCTATGGTTTATGGTTGTTCGGTTCTTTGTAGTTAGCATATGTCCAGTTTCAATTGCTATCTTTGGTTGTTCGTAGTATGCCTTGTTCATTTTAGCTATTAACAGTATGATGTTCTATATGTGTATGAACTGTGTAGTTCAATTTCATCAATACCAATTTTAACAATAGCTCTATGAATGACTATATTTGGTTGCTGTTAAGCATGTTGAACTCCCTCTGAATCTTTTTAGTTCGCATATAAGATTTGTCTAAAGTCAAGCCTCGTAAAGTTTGACCAACTTTATAGAAAAATTACCAACATTCACAATATGAAATCAATATCAGTACATGTGTCATGACTTAAATTTTCATATTGTATAACTTTAGCATGGTAGATGTTGATATTTTTCATATAAATAAGGTCAAACTTTATGAAGTTTGACTTCAGACAATTCTTATATGCAGAGTAAAAAGGACTGGAGGGAGTATTTACCATGCCTTTCCATTTGATTTAACAATGGCGCTGTTTGGATACTCTAACTTAGCTAGAGGTTAGAGTTAGTTTCTAGCTCATGACAGTTAAAAGGGAGAGAGAGAGATTGGTGGAATAGTTGATTGTATTGCTTGAGCCTCGTGGGCATATATATAGGAGTACATGATCATCTTGGAGTACAAGTCAAGGTAGAATAAATCCTACGCTATCCTACGTTTCATAAATAACAATGATACTCAACAATTTCTAACCCTGAACTAACTCTAGCCAAAGTGGTGTTTGGATGACAGTGTTAGATTGACAATAAATGCACTAGGAGAACTAGCCCCAATCAGCACCTCTTGGGTGGGATAGTTGTTTTGGGTGGGTTAGACGCAACTACCTCAAACTAGCCATCATGTTTGGATAATTTAGGGCTATTTGAGCCCAAACTAGCTCAAACTAACTCTAACCCATGGATCCAAACAGGGCCAATAACTAGTGTACTTAGACCTACACAATACAAGTTTGAATGACGATGTTTGCTTGTTTTTAAATATTAGGCCTGTTGCAGTTAATAACACACCTTTCCACTTCTTGTTTTTAAATATTAGGTTTTTAACAATTTGGTCTTGCACATGTAGGTCCTACTGTCAGAGGTTTTGACCCACTGTTTGACCCTTTTTGCATATGTGGAAATGAGTTGTCCATGAATATCAGTCAAGTCAAGAAAATCAGAAAGATTGTTATGATAAAGAAATTAGTGACAAAAAACAACAAGATCTTTGTCTGCACAATGAAGAAGACATCAGTTCACTACAGGATGGTACTAACTGTTATACCTTGTCTTTTTAATTCCTTTGCGCCATTTCAAATCTAGAGAAGATATTTATGCATATCCTTGTTTTCGGGCCTTTCCAAAGTAGTTCACTGATGATTACCTCTCAAACCACTTGTATGGTCAGGAGGCGAAGAAGGTATTCATACAACACCCACGGTTCAATATTGAAGTGTTCCTGAAGAGGACGAAGGATGGACAGGCACTGGCCTAAAGTTGCAAAGACCTTCAACATCAATGAAGGCTCAATATTCGCCTTCCGCTTCAGCAGTTTTCCAGATGAGATCCATCTGTCTATGTACCGCCTATGATGCTAATTTCGAAAGGTTATAGATGTTGCATGTAAAACTTGGTGCTAGTGCAGTTGTGTAATGGGGTAGCTGAGTGATGAAACTATATGATGTTGTACTCTGATGTATTTCAATTATGAAATCCTGCTTCCTTAATATGAAATTGAAATATAGTGTGTGCTTAATATGAAATGTCAATTAGATTAATAAATGGATTATTAATAATAGGGAAATTAGCTTGCTAATTGGGTTTTTCTATTGCAAACGGTTATTGAGAAAACACCGTGGGCGATGACCTCATGCAACGCACGCAGTTTCTAGGAATAAACCGTGTTGGATCAATGAACAATCACACACGACATCCTCTTAAAAACTGTTTGCGTTAGGCCACCTTGCGCAAACATTTACCACATAAAAAGTGTGTGTGATGGACATCTTTTGCCACACAGTTTCTTCTACGCACCGTGTGTGATGCATTCAATAACACAAACGATAAAATTGTTAATATCGTGTGCAATGGCAACGCTATCACAAACGATTTAATGGGTAAAATTGTGTGTGATGTACCTGCGAACGGAAACGTTTTCCTTGGAGTGACTGTGTGGGATGTATATACGAACAGAAACATATTTCTTGGATTAACTGTGTGGGATGTACATACTAACGGAAACGTATTCCTTGGATTGACTGTGTGGAATGTACATACGAACGGAAACGTTTACCCGGAACAGATTGTGTGGGATGTACTTACGACCGGAAATGATTTGGCATGTATAATTGTATTTTTTAGCACAACTGTACGTATAACCATATTTGATCGCTCGCCCGTCACACACGACCTCATTTTGCCGAGCGTGTGTGTCAGGAGGGCCTATCCCCGACGGTTTCTGGGTTGTGTGGGAAGGACCCCCCTATCGCAGTCACTCACTTGGCGACGGTTCAAAACACCGTCGCGGAAAGGGGTTAAAAACCGTCTGTATAGCACCTCGTTGTACCAGTGTGAGACTCTCCAAGAGTATATGCAGCGATGTACCACCCTACACAATACGGTGGAGAACGTCACCGAGCACCAAGCGATCTGCGCCTTCAAGGCCGGCGTCAGGTACCAAGAGGTGAATCTGAAGTATGGCCGTACAGAGATCCTGACTCTCAGTTGGGCTATGGAGATAGCCAGTCGGTACGCAAATGGTGAAGAAGAAGATCGACTAAGGAGTGGCAAGAGCCGAGCGGGCGACGCTAATTAGTTGGATAACAACAAGGGCAAGAAGTACGAACAGAAGGCCGAGGCAGCCGGAAATGCTGAGGCTGCGGCTCTGGCCAGCCAAAGCAAAGGCAAAGGCCCCGCGAAAGTAGGAGAAGGAATGGAAAGGCAAGAAGCAGGTCGCTCTGAAGAGTGACATCCTCGACCAGCCTTGCCAGATCCATACAAAGAAAGACAAATATGGCAACTTGATTTTGCCCAAGCATACTACTCGGGTGCGTCGGCTCCTCAAGCAAGAGATGCGGCAAGAACCCTCAGGGGACAAGGACGAGGACGATGATGATGAAAGAGGCAAGGGCACCTCCGGGTACCCAACGTCGAGAAGGTCCTGATGATCTTTGCCGACGTCGAGAGCAAGAGCCGTCTCAAGGTTATAAACTGAGAGGTCAATATGGCAGTTCCGACTGTCACGAAATATCTCGACTGGGCTAAGACGCCCATCACCTTCAATTAGTCGGATCATCCGGCCCACATACCGGTAGGCTTTGGTGGTCGATCTGGGTGTAGGAGGATTCTGGCTGTGCAAAGTCCTGATGGACGGCGGCAGCAGGCTCAACATTATCTAAGCCGACACTCTGGAGGCGATGGGCATTCCAATGTCCCGACTTAGCAAGAGCAGCTTGAAATTCCACGGGGTAATCCCCGGGAAGAAGGCCAAGTCACTCGGGCAGATCGCCCTCGACGTCGTATTCGGTGGAGGGAAGAACTTCATAAAGAAATGACTCACCTTTAAGGTGGTGGACTTCCAGAGTGCTTACCATGCCATCCTTCGTAGGCCCGCTTATGCGCATTTCATGGCCAGACCATGCTATGTCTATCTTAAACTTAAGATGCCAGGGCCAAATGGCGTGATCACCATCACGGGCAACCGGAAGCTAGCTGAAGAGTGCCTCCAGAAGGGCTCCCAGATTGCTGACAAACACATTGCATTGGCAGAGGTGGATGAGTACAAGAAGGCGATGGATTCGAGTGATCCGCTGAAGTCCAAGAAGCCGACTGTGGAATCCGCTTTCCAGTCGGCCGGAGAGACGAAGCTAGTGCATGTTCACCCCGAAGATCCAAATGCCGCCCCAACCAACATCTCCAGCACGCTTGACAGCAAATAGGAAGGAGAGCTCATCCAGTTCCTCCGTGAGAACTTGGACATTTTCGCATGGAAGCCTTCTGACAAGCCGAGTGTTCCCAAGGAACTGGCTGAGCACCGACTCCATGTTGACCCAAAGATGAAGCCTGTGAAAGAGCACCTACGACGCTCTTCCACCGAGAAGCGCAAGGCGATTAGTGAGGAGATCGCACAACTCTTGGCCGCCAAATTCATCTGAGAGGTGTACCACTCCGAGTGACTCGCCAACGTTGTCATGGTGCCAAAGAAGAATAACTCCCTTTGGATGTGCATCCACTTCAAGCACATCAATCAGGCCTGCCCGAAGGACCATTTTCCTCTCCCCCGCACAGATCGGATAGTAGACTCTAATGCTGGGTGTGAGCGATTATCGTTTCTGGATGCGTACTCCGGGTACCACCAGATCCGGATGAAATAAAAACGGCATTCCTCACCCCATTTGGGTGTTTTTGTTATATCACGATGCCATTGATATTTCTACAACGTATCTATAGTTTTTTTTATTGTTCCATGCTATTATAGTATCAATCTTGGATGTTTTATATACATTTACAAGCAACTATATATCATTTTTTGGGACTAACCTATTAACTTAGTACCCAATGCCAGTTGCTGTTTTTTTGCCTGTTTTTTGTTTTTCATAATATCAATACCAAACGAAGTCCAAATGCCACAAAACTTTTTGGAGATTTTTTTTCTGGACATAAGAGACCCTGGAAGCTTCAGGAGGGATGAGAACATGGAGCAGTGGCCCATGAGGCACCAGGGCGTGCCCAGGCGGTAGGGTGCGCCCTGGTGGCTTCTGGGCCCATGTAGCTTCGTTTGACCTAACTCCTGAAGAAAATGTGCTCTAGAGGCAATAATAAAGTTGTTATTATTATATTTCCTTATTCATGATAAAGGATAATTATTCATGCTAGAATTGTATTGATCGGAAACTTAAATACATGTGTGGATACATAAACAAATACCGTGTCCCTAGTAAGCCTCTACTAGACTAGCTCATTGATCAAAGATGGTTAAGGTTTCCTAACCATGGACATGTGTTGTGACTTGATAACGGGATCACATGATTAGGAGAATGATGTGATGGACAAGACCCATCCGTTAGCTTAGCATATGATCGTTCAGTTTATTGCTACTGCTTTCTTAATGTCAAATACATATTCCTTCGACTATGAGATCATGCAACTCCCGGATACTGGAGGAATACCTTCTGTGCTATCAAACGTTACAACGTAACTGGGTGATCATAAAGATGCTATACAGGTATCTCCAAAGGTGTCTGTTGAGTTGGTGTGAATCGAGATTGTGATTTGTCACTCCGTGTATCGGAGAGGTATCTCTGGGCCCTCTCGGTAATACAGCATCACAAGAAGCTTGCAAGCAAACTGACTAAGGAGTTAGTTACGAGATGATGTATTAAGGAACAAGTAAAGAGACTTGCCGGTAACGAGATTGAACTAGCTATGAAGATACTGACGATCGAATCTCGGGCAAGTAACATACCGACAGACAAAGGGAATTACATATGTTGTCATAAAGGTTCGACCGATAAAGATATTCGTACAATATGTAGGAACCAATATGGGCATCCAGGTTCCGCTATTGGTTATTGACCGGAGAGGTGTCTCGGTCATGTCTACATCATTCTCGAACCCGTAGGGTCCGCATGCTTAACGTTCGTTGACGATATAGTATTATATGTGTTATGTGAATTGATGACCAAATGTTGTTCGGAGTCCTGGATGAGATCACGGACATGACGAGGAGCTCCGGAATGGTCCGGAGGTAAAGATTGATATATAGGACGATGCTATTTGGTCACCGGAAAGGTTTCGGGATGTACTGGGTATTCATCGGGTCACCGGAAGGGGTTCCGGGAGAAATACGGGGATTATATGGGCCTAATGGGCCAAGGGGAGGCACACACCAGCCCATAAGGGGCTGGCACCCCCTCTCCCTGGCTGCCGGCCCTAGGGAAGGAAAGGTGGGAGGGCTAGCCCCTCCTTCCTTCCCCTCCTCATGGGAGAAAGGAAAGGGGGGGCGCCACCCTCCCCTACCTTCCCCACGCGCCTAAGAAAGGCAGGGGGCGCAGCTAGGGCAAGGCCCAAGGTGGCAGCCCTTGGGGGAACCCTAGGCTTCCTCCCCTCCTCCCCCCACCTATATATATGTGTGGATGGAGAGGGGCAACACACAGCACGATCCCAAGCCATGTGCGGCGCCCCTCTCCCTCTAGTTCATCCTCGGTCATATTTTCATAGTGCTCGGCGTAGCCCTGCGGAGATAGTTGCATCACCACCGTCACCACGCCGTCGTGCTGCTGGAACTCATCTTCTACTTCGCCCGTCTTGCTGGATAAAGAAGGCGAGGACGTCATCGAGCTGAACGTGCGCTGAACGCGGAGGTGCCATACGTTCGGTACTTGATCGGTTGGATCGCGAAGGTGTTCGGCCACATCAACCTTGTTGATAAACGCCTCCGCTTTACGGTCTACAAGGGTACGTAGACACACTCTCCCCTCTCGTAGCTATGCATCTCCATGGATAGATCTTGCGTGTGCGTAGATTTTTTTTTGTTTTCCATGCAACGTTCCCCAACAACTCCGCCTCTATAAATTCTCTAAAATTAGGAAACCAACAGAGGAGTCCACGAAATACTTTTTTCGCCACCGCAACTTCCTATTCTCAAGAGATCCCATCGGGAGGCCTTTTCCGCCACTCTCCTGGAGGGGGTTCGATCACGGAGGGGCTCTACATCATCCTTGTTGTCCTTCCGATGATGCGTGAGTAGTTTAGCATAGACCTACGGGTCCATAGTTAGTAGCTAGATGGCTTCTTCTCTCTATTTGATCTTCTTCTTCTCTCTATTTGATCTTCAATACAATGTTCTCCTCTATGTTCTTGGAGTTCTATCCGATGTAATCACTTTTTGCGGTGTGTTTGTTGGGATCCGATGAATTGTGAGTTTATGATCAGATCTATCCATGTATATTATTTGAGTTTTATCTGAACTCTTTTATGCATGATTACTATAACTTCGTATTTTCCTCCGATCTATTGATTTGGTTTGGCCAACTAGATTGATTTTTCTCGCAATGGGAGAGGTGCTTTGTAATGGGTTCGATCTTGCGGTGCTCAATCCCAGTGACAGAAGGGGACATTACACGTTTGTATCATTGCTATTAAGGGTAAAAAGTTGTGGTTTCTTCATACGTGAGTTTATATTGTCTACATCATGTCATCTTGCTTAAGGCATTACTCCGTTCTTTATGAACTTAATACTCTAGATGCATGCTGGATAGCGGTCGATGTGTGGAGTAATAGTAGTAGATGTAGGCAGGAGTGGGCCTACTTGTCTCGGACGTGATGCCTATATATGATCGTTGCCTTGGATATCGTCATAATTATTTGCTTTTCTATCAATTGCCCAACAGTAATTTGTTTACCCACCATATGCTATTTTCAAGAGAGAAGTTCTAGTGAAAACTATGACCCCCGGTTCTATCTTCTATCATATATTAAAACCAAAAATACCTTGCTGCATTTTTACTTTATTTATTTTATTTTGTATTTTTGTCCGATCTATCTATCAAACACCATACAATTTAATCTTGCTCGTAACCGTCAAGGGATTTACAACCCCTTGTTCGCGTTGGGTTGCAAGGATTTGTTGTTTGTGTGCAGGTTCTGCTAACAAGATGTTGCTTGGTTCTCCTACTGGATTGATAACCTTGGTTCTTAACTGAGGGAAATACTTATCTCTACTATACTGCATCATCCTCTCTGATATGTCTCCAACGTATCTATAATTTTTTATTGTTCCATGCTATTATATTATCTGTTTTGGATGTTTTATATGCATTAATATGCTATTTTATATTATTTTTGGGACTAACTTATTAACCTAGAGCCCAGTGCCAGTTTCTGTTTTTTCCTTGTTTTTGAGTTTCGCAGAAAAGAAATATCAAACGGAGTCCAAACGGAATAAAACTTTACGATGATTTTTCTTGGACCAGAAGACACCTAAGAGACTTGGAGTCGAAGTCAAAAGACCCACGAGGCGACGACAAGCCGTAGGGGCGCGCCCTAGGGGGGGCGCCCCCTGGCTTGTGGCCCCCTCGGGAGTCCACCGACCTACTTCTTCGTCCTATATATTCACATACATTCCAAAACCCTAGGAGAGAGCCACCAAAATACTTTTCCACCGCTGCAACCTTCTGTTCCCGTGAGATCCCATCCTGGGGCCTTTTCCAGTGATCTGCCGGAGGGGGATTCGATCACGGAGGGCATCTACATCAACCCTATTGCCTCTCCGATGAAGCGTGAGTAGTTTACCTCAGACCTACGGGTCCATAGCTAGTAGCTAGATGGCTTCTTCTCTCTCTTTGATTCTCAATACCATGTTCTCCTTGATGTTCTTGGAGATCTATCCGATGTAATATTCTTTTGCGGTGTGTTTGTCGACATCCGAAGAATTGTGGATTTATGATCAGATTATCTATGAATATTATTTGAATCTTCTCTGAATTCTTATATGCATGATTTGATATCTTTGTATTTCTATTCGAATTATCAGTTTGGTTTGGCCAACTAGATTGGTATTTCTTGCAATGGGAGAGGTGCTTAGTTTTGGGTTCAATCTTGCGGTGTCCTCACCCAGTGACATAGTAGGGGAAGCGAGGCACGTATTGTATTGTTGCCATCAAGGATAAAAAGATGCGGTTTTCATCATGTTGCTTGAGTTTATCCCTCTACATCATGTCATCTTACTTAAGGCGTTACTCCGTTCTTTATGAACTTAATACTCTAGATGCATGCTGGATAGCGGTCGATGTGTGGAGTAATAGTAGTAGATGCAGAATCGTTTCGGTCTACTTGATACGGACATGATGCCTATATGCATAAGCATTGCCTTGGATATCGTCATAACTTTGCGCTTTTCTATCAATTGCTCGACAGTAATTCGTTCACCCACCGTATTATTTACCTTCAAGAGAGAAGCCTCTAGTGAAACCTATGGCTCCCGGGTCTATTTTCCATCATATATTTTCAGATCTATACATCAAAAATACCTTGCTGCAATTTATTTACTTTTATTTTGTTTTACATTTTGGCAATCATATATACCTATCTCTATCAGATCTCACCTTTGCAATTGACCGTGAAGGGATTGACAACCCCTTTATCGCGTTGGGTGCAAGTGTTTGATTATTTGTGCAGGTGCATAGATTGGGGACTTGCTTGTACCTCCTACTGGATTGATACCTTGGTTCTCTAACTGAGGGAAATACTTATCTCTACTTTGCTGCATCACCCTTTCCTCTTCAAGGAAAAAACCAACGCAAGCTCAAGAAGTAGCAGGAAGAATTTCTGGCGCCGTTGCCGGGGAGATCTACATCAGGCATACCAAGTACCCACCATAAACTCTCATCTCTTGCATTATATTATTCGCCATTTGCCTCTCGTTTTCCTCTCCCCCACTTCTAAAATGATTTTCAGAAAAATACAAAAAAGATTTGCCTTTTTATTCGCCCTTCTTCCATTCGTATTTTTGTTTGCTTTTTGTTTGTTCCTGCAAAAGATTGCTCGATTTGCTTTTATGGCTAGCTCCTCTATCGTGATCGATACCCCCAAAAAATGAGGTTCTTAATTTTAAACAAAGGGGTGGGGAGAATCTTAAAGATGCTTGGTATAGAATTTGCAATGCTCAAAATAGATCTACTCGTAAGCAATCTACTACCATTCTTCTTCGAAACTTTTATGTGGGTGTGACTACTTGGTATAGATATGTGCTAGATACCATTACTGGGGGAAATTTCTTGGGTGGCCACACTATGGATGCCTACAATGCTATGTTAAATCTAGTAGGATCTCCACCGCTTATGGTTAATGAAACAGTTTTAACTTTGGAACATGTGATGCAACGACTTGATATTATTGAAAATAAAATCCCCACCATAGATCTATTTGAGATTTTAGATAAAAATTTCCATAATCACATCACTCAACTTGGATCGAAGGTGGGGGTTACTTTAAAGAACTTTAAGGAAAAAGAACCCATGGTTAAGGAGAAAATTGATCAAGATTCCTCTAGAATTGATAAATTAGAAGATATTATAACCAATTTGGGTTGCGCTTTTGCCGCTATTAAAACTACTCCAAAACTTCCTCCTACTAAAACTACCAAGTTTATTTATGTTCTTAAAGATAAGGGTGATTCTTCTAGTAAAGAAAACGGAGATCTTAAGATGATAAGTGTTCACCCCAACTTTCTCAATATTATTAAGGAACCGATTGCTACTAGTGAATTTCTTGATTTCCTGCCTAGGAGTGTGATTATTGATAAAACCAAATAATCTCCTAGATGGTATAAGTGTGCAATTGAGGAATTACATACCAAAGATGACAATACCTAGATCTATTGCAATATCCTAGCTAGGGGCGTTAAACAATAGCGCTTATTGGGACGCAACCCAATTTTATTTTTGTGTTTTTTGTTTTGCTTCTGTTATTGAATAAAATACATATTATTACCTCTGTAGTAATTGTGTTTTGGTGTTTTAATTTGTGTTTTTGCCAAGTAAGACCTTTGGGATGGCTTACGGTGATAGTTGATTTGATCTTGCTGAAAAACAGAAACGTTTGCGTCCAGTCACAGAATTGTTTAAATTCATCCGAACGTGGAAAAACCCTGAATTTTTACACAAAATTTATATACAAATTGCCTCTGTTTTCCTAATTTTTCAGAATTTTTGGAGTTACAGAAGTATTAGAACAATGCAGATCTTCGCAGACTGTTCTGTTTTTGACAGATTCTGTTTTCTATGTGTTGTTTGCTTATTTTGATGAATCTATGGGTAGTATCGGGGGGTATGAACCATGGAGAAGTTGGAATACAGTAGATATTACACCAATATAAATAAAGAATGAGTTCACAACAGTACCAAAAAGTGGTGATTTATTTTCTTATACTAACGGATCTCATGAGTTTTCTGTTGAGTTTTGTGTTGTGAAGTTTTCAAGTTTTGGGTAAAGATTTGATGGAGTATGGAATAAGGAGTGGCAAGAGCCTAAGCTTGGGGATTCCCAAGGCATCCCAAGGTAATATTCAAGGACAACCAAGAGCCTAAGCTTCGGGATGCCCCGGAAGGCATCCCCTCTTTCGTCTTCGTCTATCGGTAAATTTACTTGAGGCTATATTTTTATTCACCACATGATATGTGTTTTGCTTGGAGCGTCTTGTATGATATGAGTCTTTGCTTTTTAGTTTGCCACAATCATCCTTGCTGTACACACCTTTTGATAGGGACACGCATGAATCATGATTTATTAGAATAATCTATGTGCTTCACTTATATCTTTTGAGCTAGGCAATTTTGCTCTAGTGCCTCACTTATATCTTTTTAGAGCACGGCGGTGGCTTTATTTTATAAAAATTGTTGAACTCTCTTGCTTCACTTATATTATTTTGAGAGTCTCTAAACAGCATGGTAATTTGCTTTGGTTATGAATTTAGTCCTAATATGATGGGCATCCAAGAGGGATATAATAAAAACTTTCATATAAAGTGCATTGAATACTATGAGAAGTTTGATTCCTTATGATTGTTTTGAGATATAAAGATGGTGATATTAGAGTCATGCTAGTGAGTAATTGTGGATTGGTAGAAATACTTGTGTTAAAGTTTGTGATTCCCGTAGCATGCACATATGGTGAACCGTTATGTGATGAAGTCGGAGCATGATTTATTTATTGATTGTCTTCCTTATGAGTGGCGGTCGGGGACGAGCAATGATCTTTTCCTACTGATCTATCCCCCTAGGAGCATGCATGTAGTACTTTGTTTCGATAGCTAATAGACTTTTGCAATAAGTATGTGAGTTCTTTATGACTAATGTTGAGTCCATGCATTATACGCACTCACACCCTCCCACCATTGCTAGCCTCTCTAGTACGGCGCAACTTTCGCCGGTGCACTACACCCACCATAACCCTTCCTCAAAACAGCCACCATACCTACCTATTATGGCATTTCCATTTCCATTCCGAGATATATTGCCATGCAACTTCCACCGTTCCGTTTATTATGACACGCTTCATCATTGTCATATTGCTTTGCATGATCATGTAGTTGACATCGTATTTGTGGCAAAGCCACCATTCATATTTTTTTATACATGTCTCTCTTGATCATTGCACATCCCGGTACACCGCCGGAGGCATTCATATAGAGTCATATTTTTGTTCTAAGTACCGAGTTGTAATTCTTGAGTTGTAAGTAAATAAAAGTGTGATGATCACCATTATTAGAGCATTGTCCCATGTGAGGAAAGGATGACGGAGACTATGATTCCCCCACAAGTCGGGATGAGTCTCCCGACAAAAAAAAGAGAAAAAAGAGGCCAAATAGCCCAAAATAAAAAAATGAGAGAAAAGAGAGAAGGGGCAATGCTACTATCCTTTTTCCACACTTGTGCTTCAAACTAGCACCATGATCTTCATGATAGAGAGTCTCCTATTTTTTCACTTTCATATACTAGTGGGAATTTTTGTTATATAACTTGGCTTGTATATTCCAAGGATGGGCTTACTCAAAGTGCCCTAGGTCTTCGTGAGCAAGCGAGTTGGATGCACACCCACTTAGTTTCTTTTTGAGCTTTCATACACTTATAGCTCTAGTGCATCCGTTGCATGGCAATCCCTAGTCACTCTCATTGATATCTATTGATGGGCATATCCATAGCCCATTGATACGCCTAGTTGATGTGAGACTATCTCCTTCTTTTTGTCTTCTCCACAACCACCATATTATATTCCCCCTATAGTGCTATATCCCTGGCTCACGCTCATGTATTGCGTGAAAGTTGAAAAAGTTTGAGAACATCAAAAGTATGAAACAATTGCTTGGCTAGTCATCGGGGTTGTGCATGATTTAATACTTTGTGTGATGAAGATGGAGCATAGCCAGACTATATGATTTTGTAGGGATAACTTTCTTTGGCCGTGATATTTTGAGAAGACATGATTGCTTTATTAGTATGCTTGAAGTATTATTGTTTTTATGTCAATATTAAACTTTTGTTTTGAATCTTATGGATCTGAACATTCATGCCACAATAAAGAAAATTACAAGGATAAATATGTTAGGTAGCATTCCACATCAAAAATTCTGTTTTAATCATTTACCTACTCGAGGACGAGCAGGAATTAAGCTTGGGGATCCTTGATACGTCTCGAACGTATCTATAATTTTTGATTGTTCCATGCTATTATATTATCTGTTTTGGATGTTTTATATGCATTAATATGCTGTTTTATATTATTTTTGGGACTAACTTATTAACCTAGAGCCCAGTGCCAGTTTCTATTTTTTCCTTGTTTTAGAGTTTCGCAGAAAAGGAATATCAAACGGAGTCCAAACGGAATAAAACTTTACGATGATTTTTCTTGGACCAGAAGACACCTACGAGACTTGGAGTCGAAGTCAGAAGACCCACGAGGCGACGACAAGCCATAGGGGGGCGGCCTAGGGGGGGCGCCCCTGGCTAGTGGCCCCCTCGGGAATCCACCGACCTACTTCTTCGTCCTATATATTCACATATATTCTAAAACCCTAGGAGAGAGCCACCAAAATAATTTTCCACCGCCACAATCTTCTGTTCCTGTGAGATCCCATCTTGGGGCCTTTTCTGGTGATCTGCCGAAGGGGGATTCGATCACGGAGGGCATCTACATCTACCCTATTGCCTCTCCGATGAAGCATGAGTAGTTTACCTTAGACCTACGGGTCCATAGCTAGTAGCTATATGGCTTCTTCTCTCTCTTTGATTCTCAATACCATGTTCTCCTCGATGTTCTTGGAGATCTATCCGATGTAATATTCTTTTGCGGTGTGTTTGTCGAGATCCGATGAATTGTGGATTTATGATCAGATTATCTATGAATATTATTTGAATCTTCTCTGAATTCTTATATGCATGATTTGATATCTTTGTATTTCTCTTTGAATTATCGGTTTGGTTTGGCCAACTAGATTGGTATTTCTTGCAATGGGAGAGGTGCTTAGTTTTGGGTTCAATCTTGCGGTGTCCTCACCCAGTGACATAGTAGGGGTAGCGAGGCACGTATTGTATTGTTGCCATCAAGGATAAAAATATGGGGTTTTCATCATATTGCTTGAGTTTATCCCTCTACATCATGTCATCTTACTTAAGGCGTTACTCCATTCTTTATGAACTTAATACTCTAGATGCATGCTGGATAGCGGTCGATGTGTGGAGGAATAGTAGTAGAAGCAGAATCATTTCGGTCTACTTGACACGGACGTGATGCCTATATGCATAATCATTGCCTTGTATATCGTCATAACTTTGCGCTTTTCTATCAATTGCTCGACAGTAATTTGTTCACCCACCGTATTATTTGCCTTCAAGAGAGAAGCCTCTAGTGAAACCTATGCCCCCCAGGTCTATTTTCCATCATATATTTTCAGATCTTTACATCAAAAATACCTTGCTGCAATTTATTTACTTTTATTTTGTTTTATGTTTTGGCAATCTTATATACCTATCTCTATCAGATCTCACCTTTGCAATTGACCGTGAAGGGATTGACAACCCCTTTATCGCGTTGGGTGCAAGTGTTTGATTGTTTGTGCAGGTGCATAGATTGGGGACTTGCTTGTACCTCCTACTGGATTGATACATTGGTTCTCTAACTGAGGGAAATACTTATCTCTACTTTGCTGCATCACCCTTTCTTCTTCAAGGAAAAAACCAACGCAAGCTCAAGAAGTAGCACTCTCCTCTTCGGGGAAATCCCAATGTAGTTCATAAGTAGCAGGAAGAATTTTTGGCGCCATTGCCGGGGAGACATCATCAACATCTATCAAGTACCTATGCATAAACTTTCATCTTCTTGCATTTATTTTATTTGCCTTTGCCTTTGGTTTTCATCTCCCCACTTCTAAAAGTTTTTACAAAAATACAAAAGTATTTTCCGTTTGCCTTTTTCTTGTTTGCTTGCTTGTCCACTTTATCGTTATGGCAAGTTCTTCCCTTGTTACGTGTACCCCTGAAAATGAAGTTCTCAATTTTAAGCAAAGGGGAGGAGAGAATTTAAAAGATGCTTGGTATAGGATTTGCGATGCTCATAATAGATCGACTCATAAGCAATCCACTACCGTTCTTCTTCGCAATTTTTATGTGGGTATTACTACTTGGTATAGATTTGTGCTTGATACTATCACCAGAGGGAATTTCTTGAGTAGTCACCCTATGGATGATTTCAATGCTATGGGAAATTTGGTGGGATCACCACCTATTGCTATTAATGAAACAATTTTAACTTTGGAGCATATTATGCAAAGGTTAGATGCTATTGAGAAGAGAATGCCTACAGTAGAGCATATTGAAAATTTGGATAAAAAGATTCATAACCATGTCACTCAATTTGGATCAAAGGTAGGAATTACTCTTAAGATTCCAAAGGAGAAAGAATCGATAATCAATGAAAGGGTAGAACAAAGTCCGGTTAGGATTGATAAGTTGGAAGAAATTATTAATAATTTGGGTTCCACTTTTTCTTTCGTTAAAACTATTGAAAAAACTCATCCTAGTAAGAATTCCAAGTTTACATATGTTCCTAAAGACAAGGGTGCCACAACTAACAACAATAGCGAAGGTCTTAAAATGATTAGTGTTCACCCAAATTTTGTTGATTTGATAAAGGAACCGATATATGAAAATAACTCTCTTAATTTTGTTCCTAGGAGTGTGATCATTAAAAACATGTATACTAGATCTCCTAGGAATTATGGATGTCTGATTGAGGAATTGGGGACCAAAGATGACAATACTTGAAACTTGGCATTATGCCTAGCTAGGGGCATAAAGCAATAGCGCTAGTTGGGAGGCAACCCAATAGTTATCTTATTTTTTGTGTTTATTTTTCTATTTTCTAGTGTGTGCACAATTATGCTACTCTTATGATTGTGTTCTTTATGTTTTAATTAGTGTTTGTGTAAAGTAGAGCCTTTAGGATGGTTTGGATGATAGTTAACTTGATTTTGTGAAAAAAAAAGAAACTTTTGCGCCCAGTTCTGGAATTTTGTAAATTCACAGATACGTGCTTTTGCTCTGAATTTTTTACACATAATTGATATAAAAATTTCCCACGTTTTCCAAAAATTTCAGAATGTTTGGAGTTACAGAAGTATGGTCAATGTTTAGATTACTACAAATTTTTCTGTTTTTGACAGATTCTGTTTTCGTTGCATTGTTTGCTTATTTTGATGAATCTATGGATTGTATCGGGGGGTATAAGCCATGGTAAAATCAAAATATAGTAGGTGTAATGCAATAATAAAATATGAATGGGTTTGCAACAGTACTTAAATTAGTGATTTGCTTTATTATACTAACGGATCTCATGATGGTTTCGTTAAGTTTTGTGTGATTGAAGTTTTCAAGTTTTGGGTGAGATCCAGAGCCGTACTTGAGAAAACAGAGGCCCGGTGCAAGATCAAAATGTGGGCCCTCAACTCTTTATATTTTTCTTACGTTTTTCTATATTATCATCACTTATACTTCCCAATTCTACAAACCTTGCAGAAAGTAAAAAAAAGAGACAAATAAAGACTGAAGATAAAGATAAAATGGAATGAATCAACCTTAGATTGATGTGAGAAGCAAACTATGGGGCGGCAACGTGTGTGACTCTGGTCGCTCTTCTTGATCAGCAAGGAGTGAAGATTGGTGAGGATTTAAGACTTTTTTATTAGGATGAGGATTTAAGATATGAGAAAGGGGAATTGTGCGTGAGGTATGGGGAAGATGAAGAGCACGAGAGAGGCATGCACAAGGAAAGGCTAGTTAATTAATTTGTGCAAAGTCGCATGTACACTAGTTAGCTGAGTTCTTTGCCTAGAGAGTACCACTAGTAGTAGTGTAGTGGTACGATTCCATTCTTTGATTATTCAACCATCAGCTCTACGTGCTCATGTTTGAGCCGGATGCGCATAGTATAGCCACGGTTAAGGCTATTTTGCTGAGCTTCGAGCTCATGTCTGGACTCAAAATTAACTTCCACAAGTGCGAAGTGGTGGCCATGGGGATGGACACAGCTGAGGGGAAAACAGCGGTGGATCTGCTTAACTGTAAGTGCTCCCATTTACATACCTCGGGCTACCGATAGCTGCTAGGGCATGTACCATCCAGGACTGGGAACCCCTTTGCAACATGGTGGTGGGTCAGGTTGGCCCTTGGAGAGGTAGGTTTGTGTCGTCTGGGGAAAGACTCATCCTTACTAACTCCAGCCTCTCCTCGCTTCCCATGTTCACTATGGGCCTCTTTTTGTTAGCTGACAGGGTGCACACTAAGTTGGATACGCCGCGGTCTTGGTTCTTCTAGGAACGAGCCGGACCCAAGCGCAAGTACCATATCGTGAAGTGGGCGGCTGTTTGTCGTCCCAAATCCTAGGGGGGGTCTCGGGATCACAAACTCCAAGTTGATGAACATGGCACTTATGTGCAAGTGGATATGGAAACTGTCTCAAGAGGAGACGGGGCTCTGGGCAGACCTACTACGGGCTAAGTACTTCCTTTCCGGAAATTATTTCGAGGCCACTGGTAGGAGCTCACCTTTCTGGAATGCCGTACAATCGATCAAACCGTTCTTTGCCATGGGGGCAAAGTTCACGGTCAACGAGGGGCGTTCCACTCGCTTCTGGCTGTACCTTTGGGTAGGTGAACAACAGCTTTGGTCCGAGTTCAGGGACATGTACGCAATAATGCTAGAGCCCAACCTTATGGTGGCCCAAGCACTTTGTGTTTCCCCTCCGGCGATCCTCTTTCGCCGTGAGCTTACTGCTGCAGAGACCACGAGCTGGGGACGCTTTTCATCTCTAGTAGGTAGTTTCTCCCTATCCCCAGGGTCGGATACCATGTCATGGCATCTCAACGCCTCGGGTAAGTTCTCAGTCAACTCGCTATACCGAGCCCTCACCCGCGGACCCACTCAGCAGGTGGTGTCCGGCCTTTATGGAAGGCCCGGATCCCCCTTAAAGATCAAGGTCTTCCTTTGGCAACTTTGTCGCGATCGTCTCCCCACCTACATAAACGTGACCAAACGCAATGGGCCGGCTAGCGGGCCGTGTGCGGTGTGTGAAGAGCCGGAAAACGCCAATCATGTCTTCTTCAAGTGCCATCTGGCGCATTTTGTTTGGAGTGCAGTCCAGGAAGCGGTTGGAAGGGATTGGGATCCCATGTCCAACGGCAAGCTAGTGACGTGCTTATCCTCAGTTAACGGTAGTGCTCATCGAGTGATGTGGAACTGTGCTGGAGCATTGTTATGGGCTTTGTGGCAAATCCGTAACAAGTTAATGATTGAGGGATCCTTCCCGTTGCACCCAGCTAATGTGTTTCTTGCAGCTGTGGGCTCCGTTGGGAAGGCGACAAGACGCTGAACTGCTGCAGCTGGCTCTAACCCATCTTCGCCAAGTATACGCATTGGCTAGAGCTCCTGCGTTGGCCTCCTAGGGAGTGGAGGCCCCTTTCGGATTCTGTGCTTGAGCATGCATGCTCTTAGTAGGCCTTTTGGGGCGTGTAATGCTTGATCTATTTCGGCCGAATGTTCTTCTATGGTTTGTAATCGTGTAAGACTCCGTGTATGTACGCTGCCTGTTGTGGGCTTTATTAATTTAAAGTCGCACACCTCTGGCATCTTCGTTCTAAAAAAAATCTCTACCTGCTCCTAATTACTATCAGTTAATTAGTACACCCAACATGTCAAAATTTGGGGCCCCGATGATTTTGGGGCCCTGTGCAGGCGCACACCTTGCACAGGTGTGTGGTACGGGCCTGGTGAGATCACGATGGATGAAAGGAATAAGGAGTGGAAAGAGCCTAAGCTTGGGGATGCCCGAGGCACCCCAAGGTAATATTCAAGGACTCCCAAGCAACTACGCTTGGGGATGCCCCAGAAGGCATCCCCTCTTTCTTCTAATGACCATCGGTAATTTTACTTGGAGATATATTTTCATTCATCACATGATATGAGTTTTGCTTGGAGCACCGTGTATTATATGAGTCTTTGCTTTGTTTGCTTTTTAGTTTGTCACAATCAACTTTGCTGGACACACCTATTTGAGAGAGCCACACGTTTATCATGATTTGTTAGAATGCTCTAAGTGCTTCACTTAAATTTTTTGAGCTAGGCAGTTGCTCTAGTGCTTCACTTAAATCTTTTTTATTATGACGGTGATTATATTTTAAAGAAATACATGCAATCTCATGCTTCACTTATATTATTTTGAGATTTGATAAATTTTAAAGAAATACTTACAGTCTCATGCTTCACTTATATTATTGTGAGAGTTGATAAATTTTAAAGAAATATTTGCACTCTCATGCTTCACTTGTATCTTTGTGAGAGTTGATAATAGTAATGGTAATTTGCACAAGATAGGAATTTGGTCCCAAAGTGATGAATATCCAAGAGGGATATAATAAAAACTTTCATGAAAGATCATTGGATATGATAAGTTTGATTCCTTGCAATAGTTTTGCGATGTGGAGATGATAATATGTGAGTCATGTTGGTGAGTAATTGTGTATAGTAAGAATATTGGTGTTAAGATTGTGATTCCCTATGCATGCACATAAAGTCAATAGTTATGCAACAAAGTTACATCCAACTTATGGTGCATTATTCAGTGTTAATTATGTTCAATGCGTGTTTACGACCGTTTTTGTTTTTTGGTTGGTCGCTTCTCAATCTATTTGCTATCCTTCATTTGTACTAAGCAGGAATGCTGCTTGTGCATCCAATTCCTTAAACCCAAATTTGTGCCAAATGAGTCCACCATACCTACCTGTATGCGGTATTTCCATGCCGTTCTAAGTAAATTTGCATGTGCCTACTCTAATTTTTCAAAATAATTTTATGTTTTATGTGCCTGTACCGCTCATTAAGCGGCAGGGGGTGGCCAATATTTTCCATGCTAGGTATTTTATTCTCATGACGAGTGTTTATTCACTTGTCATTGCACGAGAGTGTGGCAGGTAAGGGATGCCCAGTCCCGAAATGAAAATAA
Source organism: Thinopyrum elongatum (assembly GCA_011799875.1). Taxonomy (NCBI): domain Eukaryota; kingdom Viridiplantae; phylum Streptophyta; class Magnoliopsida; order Poales; family Poaceae; genus Thinopyrum; species Thinopyrum elongatum. The sequence goes on from CM022300.1 coordinate 386,277,134, forward strand.
TAATAATATGATAATAATAAATTCCTTGGAAAGTGTTGGTATGGAAGTCACCCGTGGATACGGCTAGCCATGGATGGTGAAACAATAGTGGAAAGGAAATAGACTTTATTTTCTGTTTGGGAACCGCCTATAATTTGTCTAGCATGGAAGATATTGGGAATTCTCGGTTGTTTTTGTTAACAGGAAAAGCATGCCTCTCAAAATAATTTTATCTCTCAATTTAAGCCTTGAGCACTGGCACCTCTTCAAATCTCTGCTTCCCTCCGCGAAGGGCCAATCTATTTACTTTTATGATATTTTTATTTTTATTTTGAGTCTCCATCTTCTCTTACTTGTGCATTGGATGTAGCTAATATTTGAGTGTGTTTCATGAATGGAACAATGATTGAGCGTAATGGGCTAGGGATAGCTTTCTTTAGCGTTGATATTTTGAAAGATATGGTTGCTTGTTAGTATCCTTGAGTATTGATGTCTTCATGTCAAATTATAAAGTATTGCTTTGAATCATTCAAGTCCAAATGTCCATGCCACAAAAGAAAAGGTTATATGATGAATATGATAGGTAGCATTCCACATCAAAAATTCTGTTTTTATCATTCATCTACTCGAGGACGAGCAGAAATTAAGCTTGGGATGCTTCATACGTCTCCAACGTATCTATAATTATTTATTGTTCCATGCTATTATAGTATCAATCTTGGATGTTTTATATACATTTACAAGCAACTATATATCAATTTTTGGGACTAACCTATTAACTTAGTGCCCAGTGCCAGTTGTTTTTTTTTTTTTGCCTATTTTTGGTTTTTCAGAATATCAGTACCAAACAAAGTTCAAATGCCATGAAACCTTTCGAAGATTTTTTTCTGGACATAAACATCCAGAATATCAGTACCCTGGAAGCTTCGGGAGGGGATGAGAAGATGAAGTAGTGGCCCACGAGGCACCAGGGCGCGCCCAGGGGGGTAGGGAACTACCTCAGACACCGTCAAAATTGTGCTCTGAGAAAACATTCATGATTTATCCATGTCACAAAACTCACCATGTTTCTCTTCTAACCCTTGTCGAAGTTTTTGTGACAGGAACTACCTCAGACACCGTCGAGTGCATTGAAAGAACTCCAGTATGAAATCTTTATCAATGACACTCATATGAAGAGAAATATACTTTCCCAAACCGAAACATAACTTAAGGGGAGAATATCTTACCTTCATAAACCTCTCTCGTAATTCATTATTCCTTGCATTCCATTCCATTCCATTCAGTATCTATCATTCAATGTGATCTATTTTGTCAACAATCGTCCAAAAAGGGGGAGATTGTTGGTGCAATATCTGCCTACCTTGAGTTTTGGAGATTGTTGACAGAAACAGGTATGGACTAATGTGTTTGCTAGTGCACACAGAGAGAAAAGTCCATACAGAACCGAAGAGAATGCTGTCTCCTGTGTTGAGTTCGAGGAACTTCACCAAATCATATCTGCACTGCAGAGAAGAATGAGCTACATCTGATAAAGAGATAGAGTCAAGAAGATTAATGTGAAGAAATCGACCCCTTGAAAGATTTGCTGAGATAGCGAAGCTTTCTGTTTCAATACTGTCGTCCGAAGTAATTGGCTGCAGCGATTGAAGTCGAAGACAAAATGAAGATGTAGCATTCATTGAGTTTTTCTTCTTTCAGTCTTTTGAGTCATAGGACCTCCGTACTATCAATAGGGGTATAGGTTCTCGTTGCTTAGATCAGCTGTGATGCTTAGCTACAACATATGAAAGATGCGAGAGAAATCTCTTTGTGCTCCGAGTAAATACTTGCCAGCAAGAGACTGTGATCTTCTTCGCTGCGAGAGATTTGCCTCGGACCAAGGAGTTAGCATTTCTTGCTCAGCAAGGAATGTTACTGTTGAGCTCAAATCCGACCGTTGGAATCGTGTTGTTCGGCTATTGGCTGAGGTTGATGTCCAATTTGGTCATTTCCCATCTAGGAAGGCTGCGGCTATAAATAGCCACCCCGCTCCAATGTTATTCGTTGGCTGCTCTGCTTGAGATTTCTAAGAAGATTGATTTGAGCAACCCCTCTCTGAGTGATTTGAGTTTAAGATCCACCGAGAGAGAAATCAAGAGCCCAAACTTAGATAGTGGTTTAGCATCACAGCAGATCTGAGTGAGAGTTCTTGTACCTGTTACTCTTGAGAGCTACGCACTCTCTAGACGGATAGGTTTGGCTTCGAGTGATGAAGTTGGCCTATGACAACAAACTGCTATTCCACATCCTGTGCAATACCATTACGCCAACCAATCAGCCCAACTCCATCAAAGGCATCGTAGGAAATGCTCTGGTGTCAATTTCTCAGGGAATAAAATTCGACATTCCTGACCTATTCATTCGGAATCTGGCATGTGCTGCAGGCAGCCCTCAGTCGCTCAAGCCCTATGCTCCTTGGATCATGTATGCCAGTGAGCAGCTTACAAATGAAAAATTATTCTGGGCCTATGCACCGAAAGTATTCATGCCACCTATCCGTGACACTCTGTGCATAGTGAAGGAATACAAAAAAGGGAAAGAACCTGTTTACATGGATGCGAATGCTTCAGCATCCGAGAATGCACCGAAGGTCAAAGAAGCCAAAGTTGAAGTTCCTCGAGAGGAAAATCCATCGCTGTATGAAATTTGCATTCGCACACAGCAGATTTTGGAGAGGCATATCGGGATGGATAGGAAGGAAAAGATGGAATTGCTTGCTGAACTGAATCTGCTTCACAATCACACCAGGAAAATCCTTCTACATGAGAAAGATGCAAGAAAGAGATCTTGGACCTTGCTGAGGAGGCATTTCTCTCGCAAGGATCTAGCCAAGAAGGGCCTCTTCAAGGATTATGATTATCTGGACCTGCTTGCAGTCCCGCATGTCCGAAGACAAACTCCAGAGCTCCCACAGCATTCTATTTCAACGGATCTACTGTTTGTCAACCACGATGATGAAATTAAAGACACAGCAAGCACACACATTTTCAAGCCAGATGCAAATCCTTCGAAGCCCCTCAAAGCCAAGACTGTTGCACCTGCTTCTGCCTCGACCAGTCCACATTATTCTGGTTCTGGTTCTTCAAGTGGTTTCAACTCCGACTCAGAAGACACTCCATCAGAGTTATTCCTCGTGTGAACTCTCTATCCTTTTTGACACTTGTTGACAAAAAGGGGGAGGATAACATCGAGTGATAGACTATCGGGGTTTGCAGGGTGTTTTGCTTCGAACTTTCATTTGGTTTCTCTTCGAACAATTTGCTTCAGAACCTTATCTCAGCGAATGTGGTGTTAAAACTTTGGTCGTGATGTAATGTTAATACCCCCCCCCCCCGCCTGCAATACTACTTGCTTCGCATTATTTGGCTGCAGGTACGATTAAATACGGTTGTCCTGTTAATGATATCACAGACGATTATTCTTCTTACAGGGACACATTAATTCTCCTCAACGAACAGAGAATCATCAAATGATGATATTATATTGGAGCATGGTGTGATTCATAACTGATGGTTGGATATACTCTTATTGCTATTTATCAATATCTAACCTTGCAGGAAAATGTAGTCAGTCGATGCACAAATGTCCTGTGAAGGCTATCTATGGCTGACAAAGTGTTTCTCTAGGATATCATATGCTTCACCGAATTACAAGGATAAGCATCTTCGAAGCCTATCCACTCTGAGCAATGAATTATCATTCGATCCTGTTGATCTTATTATACATCTAACATGCAGGAAAATTATGTCTCATGTGGATCCAAAATTGTGCTCTGAGAAAACATTCATGATTTATCCATGTCACAAAACTCACCATGTTTCTCTTCTAACCCTTGTCGAAGTTTTTGTGATAGGAACTACCTCAAACAGCGTCGAGTGCATTGAAAGAACTCGAGTATGAAATCTTTATCAATGACACTCATATGAAGAGAAATATACTTTCCCAAACCGAAACATAACTTAAAGGGGGAGAATATCTTACCTTCATAAACCTCTCTCGTAATTCATTATTCCTTGCATTACATTCCATTCATTATCTATCATTCGATGTGATCTATTTTGTCAACAATCGTCCAAAAAGGGGGAGATTGTTGGTGCAATATCTGCCTACCTTGAGTTTAGGAGATTGTTGACAGAAACAGGTATGGACTAATGTGTTTGCTAGTGCACACAGAGAGAAAAGTCCATACACAACCGAAGAGAATGCTGTCTCCGGTGCTGAGTTCAAGGAACTTCACCGAATCATATCTGCGCTGCAGAGAAGAATGAGCTACATCTGATAAAGAGATAGAGTCGAAGATTAATGAGAAGAAATCGACCCCTCGAAAGATTTGCTGAGATAGCAAAGCTTTCTGTTTCAATACTGTCGTCCGAAGTAATTGGCTGCAGCGATTGAAGTCGAAGACAAAATGAAGATGTAGCATTCATTGAGTTTTTCTTCTTTCAGTCTTTTGAGTCATAGGACCTCCGTACTATTAAGAGGGGTATAGGTTCTCGTTGCTTAGATCAGCTATGATGCTTAGCTACAACCTATGAAAGATGCGAGAGAAATCTCTTTGTGCTCCGAGTAAATACATGCCAGCAAGAGACTGTGATCTTCTTCGCTGCGAGAGATTTGCCTCGGACCGAGGAGTAAGCACTTCTTGCTCAGCAAGGAATGTTATCGTTGAGCTCAAATCTGACCGTTGGAATCGTCTCGTTCGGCTATTGGCTGAGGCCGATGAACAATTTGGTCATTTCCCATCTAGGAAGGCTGCGGCTATAAATATCCACCCCGCTCCAACGTTATCCGCTGGCTGCTCCGCTTGAGATTTCTGAGAAGATTGATTTTAGCAACCCCTCTCTGAGTGATTTGAGTTTAAGATCCACCGAGAGAAAAATCAAGAGCCCAAACTTAGATAGTGGTTTAGCATCACAGCAGATCTGAGTGAGAGTTCTTGTACCTGTTACTCTTGAGAGCTGCGCACTCTCTAGACGGATAGGTTTGGCTTCGAGTGATGAAGAGTCGTTGTCTTCACCAAGCCTGATCTTCAGCAACCAAGAGTGATTGTGGTTCGCAAAGGTTGAGCAAAGGTTTGGAGATCGCCGACAAGGATCTACCACGAGTGAAATCAACCCGAGTCTGATCAGCTCTGTGTTGAAGGAGAATAGGGTGAAGAGAGTTTACCATCTGTGTTAAGTCACAGCCCTCCAACTAGACGCAGCCCTCTGGCAGAAGGGTGAACTGGTGTACCAAATCTCTTGTCGCCATCGAGCACCACTGGTTATATCTACTCTGCTGCAATTCTTTCAGTAGTTTACATTCATGCTCAGCGCCTCTAGTTTATCTGATCTTTGATCTGATCTGTGTCATTTATCCTGTGTTGCAGTATTAAATCATTTCATTATTCGTCCTTATTCCTAAGTTATCAATCTATATCCTTATTATGTGGTGTAACCCTGAGATTGTATTTCCTTCCGTGGTCGTTATGTTTTGTTTCATTCTGTTACACTTGTTTGCTTGTTGCATAACTCTCACCGTAGTTAAACCTATTATCAATCAAGATCGCTCTATTGTAAATGCCTTTCTCAATGAATATGCCTCTGACGAGGAAATCTGATTCAGTGCATTTCTCTCTGTATTCTAATCCGCTGCGGTGTGTCGACTAGATTTCAAAGCTTTCGAAAGAAAATTTGAATCTCCCATTCACCCCCCTCTGGTTGATGTACTCTCGGTCCTAACAATTGGTATCAGAGCAGGTACTCCCTATCTCTGTTTATTAAAGGTCTAATGTTCTTGGAGTTTTGAGTATGTCACTTGCAGGTAGATCCTCGCACTCTGAAAGCTTTCCTATCTTTGATGGAAATGACTATCTATGCAGGAAGGAACAAATGAGAATCAGAATTCAAGCCATCGACTATGATCTATGGCAGATTGTAGAAGATGGTTATACCATTCAACACCCTGATGCTCCATCTTCTGATGACAAGGCTATGATGCGGCTCGATGCTCAAGCAAAAGATATCATCTATGCAAGTATCTCAAAGAACGTGTTCATTCGGTTCCGAAACCTTAACACAGCAAAGCAACTCTAGGATGCCATCAAAAATGTTCATGAAGAATTTATCTCCAGAACAGACTCCCACTCTCAAATGGTTCGCGCCATGTTCACTGGGTTCAGAAGCCTTCGAAAGGAATGTGTGATGTAACTCACGGATAGGGTGACTGACATTGTTGGAAGACTTCGCCAATGAGGAGTAACAGATGTCACTGATAAAGATGTGGTGAACAAGCTGTTAAGTGCACTTGATGAGTCATTCGATTCTATTGTATCCGAAATCAAACAACGACCTAACTATGAAGAGCTTCACTATGTTGAGGTCATGACACTGCTATCGATTCATGAAGAAAAGATGGAGATGGAAAATGCAGATCAAGAATCCTCTTCGGAAAGTGAAAGAGAAATTCTCTCACATTATGGCAGTTCTGAAGAAGAAGAAGATGTTGAGTATCAACACACTATCACAAGAGAATTGGAAATGCTCAAACAACCGCTGAGTGATCTCAGAAGACAGAATTTATATCTTGTGAACGATGATGAAGATGAGGTGCCTGAATCCTCGAGACAGTTGCCTCTGAAAGAAATGAAGTGCTTCAAATGCAAACAATACGGTCATGTCATAGCAGATTGTCCTTGCTGGGATGAAGCTCCTAGTAATTATTGGAAGCATCTTCACTGCAATGGCTTTGCTCGAATGGATCGTCACACTAAGCTCTTGAAGAAAAAGGATCCCGCTTCATCCTCTTCGATGAGATCAGTCACTGACATAAATGCCAGAGCAATCATTGATTCCAACATGAAGAAAATCTCTCAGCTGAACAAAGCCTGTACCAACCTGACTCTTGACTCTGAAGAAGAAACAACAGATACTGATTCAGATGATGAAGAATTTTACAAAAGGATTGGAAGAAGTAATGCATATGTTGCTATTGAATCATCGAAGAAGTTCAGCGAATCAAATACTGATGATGATGCTTCAAGTGATGATGAGTCAAACAATGATGAACCAATCACCTTTTGCCTCATGGCATAATCCTCAAAGGATCAGGTATCTACCAAACACCTTAGGTCCATGGATGAATGCTCTCCTGAATACATATCTTATGCCAAGCTGGTCAAAATTGCTAAATCTCAACACGATGAACTTGAAATGCTTGAAAGAAATCTCAGAAAAACTGAAGGATTACTGGTCGAAGAGATGGAGAAGAATCAAAACTTGATTGAAGAGCAAGATGCTTTTTCATCAACTATTGATAATCTTACCATTCGATATGACTCACTTGTAGTTGACTACAAGAGTTTATCAAATGAACTCCTTGGCAGGAATCAAGAACTCGTGTCACTGAAAGAGTCTGATAACGAACTAGCTTTAGAAAAAGCTTCTCTCTTCGCCGAGCAATCTGTTCAACTTCCTGATGGTTTTGTACCCCGTTGCTTAACTTGCCTAGAATGTAGCAATGTAGATTCTCATGCTGAAACTTCCAATGTTGTGAAAGAGAACATCGCTACTTCTAATGGCACCACTAACCCCTCTTCCGAGGATTTTGCTGCTCTTACTGAAGAAAATTGCAGGTTAAGAGGCTTACTTGAGACTGGAATGCTAAGGAGCCTGAAAGGGCATCAAACCTTGTGTGATGTGCTCAAGAAGTCTATTCTTCACAAAAATCCTCAGAAGGAAGGATTAGGTTTCGAAAAGAAACTTAATGTGGATGGTTCGTACTGGACTCCCGAACAATATCCTTGTACAGCTTGGATTCGAGCAAGTAGTAAAATCCTTGAACCTAAAACTCTATCTGGTTATCTTTCGCCCATTTCTGTTTAAACTGATGACTGAAATGACACAAATTGCAAACTCTTCAGGCAACAGAATGGTAAGGTTTTCGCTCGATATGTTGGAACTAACTACAGGGCAGGCTCTCCCATGAAGCAAATCTGGGTGAAGAAAAATATCATTGAAAATCTATCTGTTACTGCTAATCTGGCTGTCCAGGATAATCCTCGACGAGGAAATGGCTACCATTCACAGCCGAATCAATTATCATTCTCGAATGATTATCACCCTCACTTGCGTCAGAAGGAGTGCATGCGCATATCCTCTAATCATTATACTCATGCATCTGGAAACAACTTCAATGCCTATTCATATGATTATTATCATAGTACTCAGATGTCACGCAGAACACGGCGAAGAAATATCCCAAGCCAGGCGAAGCAAATGAGGTCATCACCTCCCACACAGGTGTGGGTTGTGAAGAAGAACTAATCATTTCTTGCAGGAAACACTCTCAGGGATATCACACTCTCACCAAAAGCCTTGAGTGCAATCATTGTTGGTGCTCTTGTTTTTCTCTGTTTTTATTGGTAGTGTTCTTGCTCTCCTTTTTTCGGTTGTTTTTCTTTTGTGTTTTCTTCTAGTTGCCTATTCTGTTTTTCTCTCTGTTCCTCGTGTCATAAACATGCACTTGATCTGAAGAAGATTTCTTTCCGACGTCCTTGGTCGCGAATTAAATCATCCTCAATTCCTTCATCTGTTTTGGCGCTTGCCCTTCCTCAAACCCTTCGGCTTTCAGTTCAGTTTCCGAGAATTTCGCAGGAAACGGCTGACACGTGCCCACGATCTATTCATCGTGATCTCGTCCGTTGAATGTGGAACGTCCCGATCTTTCCGTCCGTAGATTTCGGAGTGGTGGTTTGTTCTTCAGGCTATATAAACCCCCCGCTTCGGGTCTCTTCTTCCTTGGTTCCTCTCTGTTTGGCCTCAAACCCTACTCTGGCTGTCCGCTCGAGCCCGAGCTCGAAGCAGCGTCGATGTCAAGCATTGCCGTGCAACTCCGGTGAAGCTTCGTTGCCGTTGGTTGCGCCAGTGCGGTAAATCCTCCTTCCGGCTCTGTCGTAGTTGATCGGTCTCGCCAAGTTAGGGCATTCAGATTCGGTTCTTGCTCTACTCTACTCCTGTTCTAGAGCAGTTCCTCCCGACGCGATTTATTCCATGTTATTTCTGTGCGATAGATCTTGTAGGTTCCGATTAGTTTTCCCTTGTACGGTTTGTAGTTGTTCCTCGTACATGTCCTTTGGATCTAGGGTTCACTGTGCATGATCTTCGAAAGATTAGAGAATCCGTTGTGTCATCCTTAGGCATACTGGAATTTACTCGATGATATCTTGCCAGTGCATGACTTGAATCCTTCGGTTCCTCCTGTAAAACCTTCTATTTTGTGTTAAAAATTTCCTATGTGCATGCTTGTGACCTCGACCGTGCTTTCTTTTGCTCTTGTGTTTTTCTTCAGGAGTGGTCATGGCAAACAGTTCGGATGAGCATTCTGGTTCAGAGGAAGAAATCCCTCAGCAGCCAAGGGCGGCTGCCAAAGCAAAGGTGGTTGAACGAAAATCTGCCAAGCCACCAAGAGCACCGAAGAAGAAGGCTGAATCAGAATCTACTGATGATGTTGATGATGATATTCCTTCTGCTCACAGTCAGCCAGAAGATGAGCTAGTCACTGATTCCAAGACCATGTTCTCAGATGGAAATCCCAAGAAGGGTGGCAGAGGAAGAGAAAGAAATACAGCAGCTGAGATGTCTGATCAGGAAACATACATGACTCCACCAGGTGTGGAAACAACTCAAGGCAGGAACACTAGATTGCAATAGATTCGCCGGCACTGGGCGAAGAATGGTTCAACTACAAGAATGTTCAACGGAAATATCAGATATTGTTTTCTTTCACTCCACCCTGGAATGATTGCATTGTAGAAGGCTGTCTAGGCCAGGAAGATAAGAAAGTAAGGCCAGCACCTCCTCCCAACACTCATGCCAATTCTTTGAAAACCACAGCTGATTTTCCCGAAGAAGTTGCTAAGAGGGAAAAGGCAAAGGCTAAGCGTGAGGCTAGGCTTGCGAAGAAGAACCAAGTTGAGCAGCGGAATGTTGAGCTGACTCAACAAGATGTAATTGAAAAGAAGGAAAGGGCGGCTGCCCGAAAAGAGAAGAAGAAGAGAAAGTCAGTTTCTCCTCGAGCTCTGAAGAAGAAGTCTATTGTGAGTAAGTCCAGAAAGGTTGCATCTGCCTCGTTTGATGAAGAATCTTCTGATAATAATGCTGGCGATGAAATTCCCATGTACGATCAACGAGCGTTGCTCGATAAGCCATATCACACTCCATCACCTGCCAAGAAATCACCGCCTGTGAGATCTTCACCAAGGCTTGCATCAGTTCCCTTCGATAAACCTTCGGGTTCTGCTGCCCCAGCTTCCAAGAGGAAGCTAGTCACTGATGAAAAAGCAGCTGTTTCCGCCAAGAAGGCGAAGAAAATTATTCCTGCTTCCATAGAGGAATATGATTTTGATATGATATTCGACATCATTGAAGGTGCTTCATATGATGCCAATCCAGCTGAGTTGGGTGATTTGGGTCTGCCTGAAGATATTATCAAGATGGTGGCAAAACACTTCACTGATCTGAAGGAAATCACCAAAGAACTCAATCAGGCTGTCGAGGATAAGAAGCTTCTGGAGAAAATGAGAAGGGAAGCCAAGTCTGAAGCTGAAAGAAAGGATGTGAACAAGGCCATTATTGAAATCACCAAAGCCCTCACTACCATGAGGAACCACAAGATAGAGTGGCTGTTAGGGCATGTCTCTTTCTAAGTGGTTTTTGTGATTGATGACAATGCATTTGCGGATTAATCGTGTGCATTGAGCATTTCAGATATTCATTCATTGGCATGAGATGATTCTTTCCCCTCGGAGCTCAAGGTGAAGATGGTGTAGTCTCTTTCGTTTCGGTTTTGGTGGACTTGAGTCGTAGGAGATGCCGTACTATCAAAAGGGGGTCCGTATCGGAAAGGCTAGGGTGGAATCAACACGTACACATCTTTCACGCACCCCCTGCTCCTACCCTCTTCCTTGGAGTATACCGTTATCGCGGAAGTGGCACATGGGAGGAGCCAGCGGTAGTACCGCTGGGCCGGAGCGACAGTACCGCTGATAGCCTCAAGCGGTAGTACCGCTGGTTCACAGCGGTAGTACCGCTCGTGGCCATCAGCGGCAGTACGGCTCCAGTTCCGCGTTGGTACCGCCTCGATTCGAGACCGTCGCTTCTCGTGTCGGGTTGGGTGGCAGTAGGAGCGGCAGTAGGCACGGTAGTACCGCTTACAAACGGTAGTACCGTCCTACCACCGCTACTAGTGCCGCTTGAGGGCTCTCTCTCTCTCCTGCCCCTTCTCTCTACTCTCTGTGCGCAGCCCCAGTGGTACTACCGCTGGGCCAAGCGGCAGTACCGCTGCCTAGTGCGGTAGTACCGCTCCCATGGGCGGTAGTACCGCTCTCTGCGGGCTGAGTTGTGGGATAACGGTTGGATTTGATTCCCCACTATAAAAGGAGGTCTTCTTCCCTAAGAAGACCTACCTCTTTTCCCCCAAGCTCCATTGTTGCTCCAAAGCTCATTTTCGCCCGATCTCTCTCCCTAGCCAATCAAACTTGTTGATTTTCTAGGGATTGGTTGAGAAGGCCCAGGTCTACACTTCCACCAAGAGAAATTTGATTCCCCGACTAATCCCTTGCGGATCTTGTTACTCTTGGGTGTTTGAGCACCCTAGACGGTTGAGGTCACCTCGGAGCCACATTCCATTGTGGTGAAGCTTCGTGGTTTCGTTGGGAGCCTCCAATCAAGTTGTGGAGATTGCCCCAACCTTGTTTGTAAAGGTTTGGTTGCCACCTTCAAGGGCACCACTAGTGGAATCACGGCATCTCGCATTGTGTGAGGGCGTGAGGAGAATACGGTGGCCCTAGTGGCTTCTTGGGGAGCATTGTGCCTCCACACCACTCCAACGGAGACGTACTTCCCCCAAAGGGAAGGAACTTCGGTAACACATCCTCGTCTCCACCGGCTCCACTTGTGGTTATCTCTTCCCTTTACTTTGTGCAAGCTATTGTTGTATTGTATCCTTCGCTTGCACTTGTTGTTGTTGTTGTGGTTTGCATCATATAGGTTGCTCACCTAGTTGCATATCTAGACAACCTATTTGTTGCTAAACCTAATTTGTTAAGAAAAGCTAAAAATTGGTAGTTTCCTATTCACCCCCCCCCCTCTAGTCAACCATATCGATCCTTTCAGTGGCACTCCAAGATGAAAATGGATGTCTCCCAGCTCTGTGATCGAAGAATCGAAGAGATTCAGCGTCAGGAAGATATTGCTCGACGCAGGGCGAAAGAGGAAAAATGCCAGAGAGCTCAGGCCAGAGTAAATAAGCCAAAAGAAGTCAAGGAAAGTCGTGTCAAATCTGCTTCAGCTGATGCTCCTATTGACTCAAGTGCACCACTTCAACAGATCCCACCATCCCCTCGTCCCGAGGAAGTAGCCGAACAATAAGTTGAGACTGTGGTAATTCCTACCTCAGTCGAACAAGAAGCGGATGTGGTGGACATTTATCTTGTCAATCCTGATGAAGTTATGACTGTGCCCGAGCAAAATGCTCCCGAGGAAAAGAATGACGAAGAAATTGAAATGGAGAAGCTAGTCTCATCGCCTGCGAAGACCATTCAAGCTGGACCCTCTGGACCAACTGAGGAGGAAGAAAAGGTTGAGGGGGAACAAATTGCTGCCCAAAGTACTGCCCGAACGGTCTCCTCATCTGGTGCCCCTGCCCTGATGGAGGTTGACCCTGCTCCTGGTTCCCTGGCTTCACAGCCGGAACAGGAAGGAAATAAGATTGAAGAGCCCGTGGCTCACGAGAAGAAGGATGAAGAAGTTGCGCCACCTGTTCTATCCCACCAAGTCTTACCACCAGTGCTGCCGCAGCAGGCTGGAGAAGTTTTTGTTCCACCACCACCAATCGCAGAATCACCGAAAGAAAAGGCCCTTGAGCCTGAGTCTGAGAAAGCCATTGAAGGAGTTCCAGCGAAGAAAAATAATCAACGGTCTGATGATTCCATGCCGTCAATTTCAGAGAAGGATATCGTACCTCATGTGCCCGTTCAGCCCTCTGATGAGAATGCATCTGCAGTTGATGATGTTCAGCCGATGGAAATTAGCGCAGAAGTTTATCGAAAAAATCCTCAGGAATCTTTCCCGCTGTTTTCATTTGAGTATGGCCCCTATGGCCCAACTTTCAATGAGCAGCTTCACTCAATGAAGCTAGCATTCTTTGGGGTGAGCCCCTATGAAGGAGAAAGAACGTCTTTGTCACCAAGGTCCTGGACAGAGGAGCAGGCAATATATTATGCTCGGATTTTGTTTGGCAAGCACAGGATTTTCAATCACAAGATGTTAAACTTCGCCAAGCTCGAAGGAATGCCTTGCTTCCACAACGCCCTTGACCATATTGAACATGCTCTTCTGAAGGGTTTCATGCGTTTCAATCATGGATGGAACAAAGAGATTATCCTTCAGTTTCAATACATAGAACTGAGATAGCGAAGCTTTCTGTTTCAATACTGTCGTCCGAAGTAATTGGCTGCAGCGATTGAAGTCGAAGACAAAATGAAGACGTAGCATTCGTTTAGTTTTTCTTCTTTCAGTCTTTTGAGTCATAGGACCTCCGTACTATTAAGAGGGGTATAGGTTCTCATTGCTTAGATCAGCTGTGATGCTTAGCTACAACCTATGAAAGATGCGAGAGAAATCTCTTTGTGCTCCGAGTAAATACTTGCCAGCAAGAGACTGTGATCTTCTTCGCTGCGAGAGATTTGCCTCGGACCGAGGAGTTAGCATTTCTTGCTCAGCAAGGAATGTTACTATTGAGCTCAAATCCGACCGTTGGAATCGTGTCGTTCGGCTATTGGCTGAGGTCGATGTTCAATTTGGTCATTTCCCATCTAGGAAGGCTGCGGCTATAAATAGCCACCCCGCTCCAACGTTATCCGTTGGCTGCTCCGCTTGAGATTTCTGAGAAGATTGATTTGAGCAACCCCTCTCTGAGTGATTTGAGTTTAAGATCCACCGAGAGAAAAATCAAGAGCCTAAACTTAGATAGTGGTTTAGCATCACAGCAGATCTGAGTGAGAGTTCTTGTACCTGTTACTCTTGAGAGCTGCACACTCTCTAGACGGATAGGTTTGGCTTTGAGTGATGAAGAGTCGTTGTCTTCACCGAGCCTGATCTTCAGCAACCAAGAGTGATTGTGGTTCGCGAAGGTCGACCGAAGGTTTGGAGATCGCCGACAAGGATCTACCATGAGTGAAATCAACCTGAGTCTGATCAGCTCTGTGTTAAAGGAGAATAGGGTGAAGAGAGTTTATCTTCCGTGTTAAGTCATAGCCCCTCCAACTAGACATAACCCTCTGGCAGAAGGGTGAACTGGTCTACCAAATCTCTTGTCGCCATCGAGCACCACTGGTTATATCTACTCTGCTGCAATTCTTTCAGTAGTTTACATTCGTGCTCAGCGCCTCTGATTTATCTGATCTTTGATCTGATCTGTGTCATTTATCCTGTGTTGTAGTATTAAATCATTTCATTATCTTCGTCCTTATTCCTAAGTTATCAATCTGTATCCTTATTATATGGTGTAACCCTGAGATTGTATTTCCTTCTGTGGTCGTTATGTTTTGTTTCATTCTATTACACTTGTTTTCTTGTTGCATAACTCTCAACGTAGTTAAACCTATTATTAGTCAAGCTCGCTCTATTGTAAATGCCTTTCTCGATGAATATGCCTCTGACGAGGAAATCTGATTCAGTGCATTTCTCTCTGTACTCTATTCCGCTGCGGTGTGTGGACTAGATTTCAAAGATTTAGAAAGAAAATTTGAATCTCCCATTCACCCCCCCATCTGGTCAATGTACTCTCGATCCTAACATGGATTCGATCACGGAGGGCCTCTACATCATCCTTGCTGCCCTTCCGATGATGCGTGAGTAGTTTACCATAGACCAACGGGTCCATAGTTAGTAGCTACATGGCTTCTTCTCTCTATTTGATCCTCAATACAATGTTCTCCTCGATGTTCTTGGAGTTCTATCCGATGTAATCACTTTTTGCAGTGTGTTTGTTAGGATCCGATGAATTGTGAGTTTATGATCAGATCTATCCATGAATATTGTTTGAGTTTTCTCTGAACTCTTTTATGCATGATTACTATAGCTTCGTATTTCTCTCGGACCTATTGATTTGGTTTGGCCAACTAGATTGATTTTTCTCGCAATGGGAGAGGTGCTTTGTAATGGGTTCGATCTTGCGGTGCTCAATCCCAGGGACAGAAGGGGACATGACACGTATGTATCATTGCTATTAAGGGTAAAAAGATGGGGTTTATTCATAAGTGAGTTTCTCTTGTCTACATCATGTCATCTTCCTTAAGGCGTTACTCCGTTCTTTATGAACTTAATACTCTAGATGAATGCTGGATAGTGGTCGATGTGTGGAGTAATAGTAGTAGATGCAGGCAGGAGTCGGTCTACTTGTCTCGGACGTGATGCCTATATATGATCATTGCCTTGGATATCGTCATAATTATTTGCTTTTCTATCAATTGCCCAACAGTAATTTGTTTACCCGCTGTATGCTATTTTCAGGAGAGAAGCCTCTAGTGAAAACTATGGCCTCCGGGTCTATCTTTTCATATATTAAAACCAAAAATACCTTACTATGTTTTTACTTTATTTATTTTATTTTATATTTTTGTCCGATCTATCTATCAAACACCATACAATTTAATCTTGCTCGTAACCGTCGAGGGATTGACAACCCCTTTTTCGCGTTGGGTTGCAAGGATTTGTTCTTTTTGTGTAAGTGCTACTAACAAGGTGTTGCTTGGTTCTCCTACTGGACTGATAACCTTGGTTTTTAACTGAGGGAAATACTTATCTCTACTGTACTGCATCATCCTCTCCTCTTCGGGGAAATCCCAACGCAGTTCACAAGTAGCAGCCATTAAGATTGAAAAATATCGGAGCTACATTCCAGTGCATGATTCAGAAATGCTTGCAAAAGAAAATCAGTCGGAACATGGAGGCCTACATGGATGACATCATGGTCAAGTCCAAGAAAGTTTTCGACCTCCTGACAGACCTCGCCGAGACCTTCATGAACCTGTGTCGCTTTGGGATAAAGCTCAATCCGGCTAAGTGCACTTTCGGGGTTCCTGCCGGCAAGTTACTCGGTTTCCTCATTTCTGAACGCGGGATCGATGCCAACCCCGAGAAGATCGGTGCTATAGTCCGAATGAAACAACCAGAGCGTCTACACGACATACAGTGACTTACGGGTTGTCTGGCAGCCTTGAGTAGATTCATCTCATGACTCGGTGAAAAAGCCTTACCGCTTTACCGATTGATGAAGAAATCCGACAGGTTCAATTGGACTCCTCAAAATCATGAACAATAGAGACGCCATGGGCCGAGTGGCGAAGTGGGACATTGAGCTCCTTCCTTTGGACATCAAGTTTGTAGCCAAGAAAGCCATCAAGTCTCAAGCCCTAGTGGATTTTCTAGCCGAGTGGATGGAGCAGGAGCAGCCTGCCCCGAGTCTCCCTGAACACTGGACTATGTTCTTTGACGGCTCCAAGATGCTCCACGGCTCAGGAGCTGGAGTGGTCTTGGGGTCCCCTAAAGGCGACCGAGTCAGCTATGTGCTTCAGATCCACTTTGATTCCTGCAACAATGAGGCAGAGTATGAGGCTCTTCTGTATGGGCTTCACATGGCGATCTCTCTCGGAGTCCACCGACTGATGGTCTATGGTGACTCGGATCTGGTGGTAAACCAAGTCATGAAAGAGTGGGATATCCAGAGTCCGGCAATGACAGGCTACTTCAACGCCGCCAGAAAACTAGAGAAGAACTTTGAAGGACTAGAGCCCCATCACATTCCCTGGCTAAAAAACCAGGCGGCTGACGATTTGGCAAAAATTGGTCCACTCGGAAGGTGGTCCCAAAGGACGTGTTCCTAGAGCACTTACACTCGCCGACGATTAAAGAAGACCCTTTCGTGGAAGAGCCCCCGCAGCCAGTCAGACCATCAAATTCGACTGAAGTTGACATTCCCGCAGTGATTGACCTAGTCCAGGAGATTCTTGTGATCACTCCCGACTGGACTGAACCATACTTTTGGAGGATGAAGTTGAGGCTCGTCAGATCGTCTGCCGATTGAAAGCCTTCACTGTCACGAGGGATCAACTCTATAAGAAGAGCACCTCTAGAGTCACTCAACTTTGTATTTCGCCGGAAGAGGGGCAACAGATCTTGCAGGAGATTCACTCGGGAACTTGTGGGCACCACGCGTCCTCTCGGACGCTGGTTGCCAACGTGTTCCTGCCAGGCGTTTTTTGGCCCCGTGCCAATGAGGCCGCCCGATACATAGTGGACCAATGCGTCGGGTGCCAGTTACACGCGAACGAGTCGCACAAACCAGCGTCCACGCTGAAGTCGATCCCTCTCACCTGGCCATTTGCCGTCTGGGGGCTCGGCATAATCGGCCCCCTCCGGACCGAGGAGAGTGGATTCACTCATCTATTGGTGGCGGTGGACAAGTTTACCAAGTGGATTGAAGCGAAGCCTATAAAGGAGCTAGACTTGCCGACTGCCATCAAGTTCATCAAGGAGAAAATCTTCAGATTCGGGGTTCCCCATAGCATCATCATGGATAATGGGTTGAACTTTGACTCGGACGGGTTCTACGAGTTTTGCTACTCTCAAGGCACTCGATTTGATTACGCCTCTGTGGCTCACCCGCAGTCAAATGGGCAAGAGGAGCAGGCGAATGGGTTGATACTCCAGGGGTTGAAGCCACACCTTATGCGCGATCTAACACACGATGTAGGGTCCTGGGTCACCGAGCTACCGTCGGTCCTCTGGGGCTTGCGGACGACCCCGAATCGATCCACGAATCGCACCCCATTCTTCATGGTGTGCGGGTCGGAAGCAGTCTTGCTGAGTGATTTACTTCACAATTCTCCCTGAGTGGATCTGTACTCGAAGGTCGAAGCTGAAGAGGGACGACAGGATGGTCTCGATCTCCTAGAGGAAGAGCGTGAGTTGGCACTCATTAGGTCGACTGCATACCAACAGGATCTGCGTCGCTATCACGACAGACACGTCAGAGGACGTGCCTTTCAAGAAGGAGATCTGGTCCTCCAAATGGATCAGCAGAAGCCTCACAAGCTAGCGCCCCCGTGGCAGGGGCCTTTTGCCATATCGAAGGTCCTGAACAATGGAACCTACCGACTCTACAATTTCAACAAAGATATAGAAGAGCCCAGAGCTTGGAATGCGGACCTGCTCCACAAGTTTTACACTTAGAATAAAAGTCCTGATTGCAATAACTTTCCGAATGAAATTAGATGAATAAAAGTCTTACTTTTCCCGTATATCGTCTAGTTCGGCCTAGTGCTGTGTTTTCACTCAGGTGACTAACAACATTCGGAAACCAACACACTCTCGGTGGGTGAATTGGCTTAGCCACGAACCTGTCTTCGCCTAAGTTCAAAAACATTCCGAGTGCGGACATGCTCCACACTCGGGGGCTTAGTCGCGAACCTGCCTTCACCTAAGTTCAAAAACATTCTGAGTGCGGACACGCTCCACACTCGGGGGCTTAGCCGTGAACCTGTCTTCGCCTAAGTTCAAAAACATTTCGAGTGCGTACACGCTCCACACTCGGGGGCTTAGCCGCGAATCCTTCTTCTCCTAAGTTCAAAACATTTCGAGTGCAGACACGCTCCCACACTCAGGGGCTTAGTCGCGAACCCGTCTTTGCCTAAGTTTAAAACATGCCAAGTGCGGACATGCCCCACACTCGGGGGGCTTAGCCGCGAACCCGTCTTCGCCTTAGTTCAAAACATTCCAAGTGCGGACACGCCCCACGCTCGGGGGCTTAGCCGCAAACCCATCTTCGCCTAAGTTCAAAACATTCCGAGTGCGGACACGCTCCACACTCGGGGGCTTAGCCGAGAACCTGTCTTCGCCTAAGTTAAAAACATTCTTAGTGCAGACATACTCCACACTCGGGGGCTTAGCCGCGAATCCGTCTTTGCCTAAGTTCAAAACTTTGATCTGTTCAAGTGTTCAGAAGCAAAATCAAAGTAAACGAGCCCAAGGCTCATCAAAGTTTACGGTTACATCAAACACCCGGCATTTTGGGGGACAATTTAATTCAAAGAAGTTTTTCACATCCGGCTGAGGGCTGGCCGGCTCGACAAAGGTCTCCAGATCAATTCCGCTGGCGATCCACATGCCGGCCTCGGCGAACGTCTCCATGAAGTCCTCAAACTTGAGCTTCTTCTTGTTGACCACCCGAAGAGTCTTCAGCTTCTCTTCATACACATCCTTGCAGTGGACGCAGACGAGTGATAAGGCCACGTCGGCACCACTGCGGGCTGCCGACTTCTTCCACACCTGCACTCGGGCATGGATCTCGTTCAACCGCGTCATCATGGAATCTAGACCCATCTGGACCGACTCTTCAGGCTACAACTCCTTGTCGATTCTCCCCATTTACCTCTCAGTCGATTGATGTAACCCAAGGCGTTGTCGAGACGGTCATCCAGTCGGAGGACGGCAAGGGCGGCCTTGTCGTTGACAATCTGCCCTGCTGGGTCCAGATCCCGCTCGATTCTCTCAGTCTCCAGCTCCTCATTGGGACAGTACTCTGTCGGGAGGAAACAACGCATAAATCAACAATTAAAGGAACCTGAGAGCAAATGATTTTCATTTGGATGAAAGACTTACCAGTGAGCTTCTCATTCATCTCTGAGCAGAAATCGTCGATATACTGCTCGAGTGTGTTCTTCTTCTCAAGGAGCTGAGCAACCTTCTCCTCCAAGGTCTTCTTCTCCTGCTCGAAGACTCTGGACTGGTCCTTGCACTTCTTCTCCCACTCAGAGGCTTCGCCTTTTGCCGCACCAGCAGCAACCTTGAGGGTCTTGATCTCCTCCTCTAATTTGCCGACTGACGTTGGCTTCTCCTTGACGGTCTTGGTTTTGGTCCTGGCCTCCTTCTGCGCTTGCACCAGCTGCTTGTCCTTGTCCTCCAAGTCCTTCTTCATGGTGTCTGAAGAAATGGAAGTCTTGAGCCTCTTTACGAGTTGGGCATTCTCGCTACGAACATTTGTCGAGGCGAATTGACTCAGATGAAGGGAGAAATCGAAATGTGGTGATCAGTCAGAGGAGACAACTAACCTCCCAGGGTTTTCTTCTCCTTCTCCAGTCGGGCACTCTTGTGCTTCTCGGCGTCCAGATCCACTCGGAGCGATATCACCTCCTTCTCCAAGGCGGCATAGTGAGACCCCAGCTCGTAGGCCCTCTGTTACAAAATAAGAAGATAGTCAGTCGGAAGAAATACATTAGACAGATGTCAAACCATCAAACCTCAGCTGACCATCGAGTCGGCAATGAAGAAGATAGAGGACAAAAACACACTGGTCTTTGATCACTCAACTGACCACCGAGTCGGCAATGAAGAAGATCAACAACAACAACACACCGCTCTTTGACCACTCAGCTGACCACCGAGTCGGCAATGAAGAAGATCGAAGACGATAAAACACTGATCTTTAGATGGCCCACTCGGTCAAATGAGTGTGGTGACGCACTTCGAGTGCTACACAACTGATACAGTTCTAAAGACTACCACCGATTGCCCGCAATCAGCGGCAGTCTCGGGGACTACACCCAGTGGGTGCACTCAATGTGCCCCCACTATTGAACATCCAATCTAACAGTTCGCAAAAAACATCAAAACAACGATTGGCAATTGGCCCCAAGGCAAAGATGCCAGAAACTCTAAGACTCTCGCCGACTGCCTCCAGTTGAAGGCAACCTCGGGGACTACACCCAATCGGTGCAGTCGGTGTGCCCCTAATAGAACCGAAAACAATCGGAAACACCCTGGCTAAATCCGAGTGAAAACGGTGATAAAGAAAAACTTAAGCTCTAAGACTCCCACCGACTGCTTCCAGTCGACAGCAGCCTCGGGGATTACACCAAGTGGGTGCACTCAGCATGCCCCCACTGGAAAGAAAACACCCAGTGGGTGTGCCCCGCGCAAACCCACTGGCAGGAATACTATCATCCATTCGGAGCATGAAGAAGGAAACCCAGAATTCAACGACTTCGACTGGAAATCATACTCACAAATGGTACTTACTCGGACGTTGGTCTACAGCGCCTCGCTGGCGTCATACCTATCCTTCAACCGCTCACACATCAACTTCGCCTGGATGAGAGCCTCCTTGGTCGCCCCCACTTGGTCTTCTGGGACATGGTACAAGGGGTAGGCGGTGATGGAGGTCGACGGCGGTGCATACGCATGCCTTGGTGTTGGAACCGTGGTAGTCATGGGTGCAGAGCTGCCTTGGGCCAAGGGACTCAGTTCGATGGGCCTCACGGCGGTCTTGGCAGGTGAAACACGCTCGACACGGCGGGGAGAGGCCTCCTACATAACCACGTTGACGTTGGTCGCCACCCCCTTGTTAGCCTTCGGGTTGGGCACAGTGGCTTTGCGAGGCTTGGAGGCAATCTGCATGGGTTGCTTAGGCTGCTTCTCGGCGAAGCTCTCCGCCTCAGGACGACCATGCTTCGAGTTGCGCATCATGCGACCTGATGCAGTCGGCTGCGAAGCACCTCCCGCCTTGCCACTCGGATCATGTTGTGCGTTGGTACAAGCCTCCCTAGGGCCTTCTGATGAGGGCGAGGACTCGACCTCCTCCCCCTCCTATGTGCTCTCCTCCTCGTCGCTCTCCTCGTCATCCTTGTCATTCTCCTCCGAGTACTGGTGCTCTATGTCACTCGTCACGTCCTTCGGCGACCGGTAGACCACTAGTACATCAGAGATCAGCTGCTGGAAACTCTGAAGAGAACAAAGACGCCACAAAACGGAAGTCAAATGCGCAATAAATAACCTATGGATGGTCCGACTGATCAGAAACAAGATTATCTCGATCGGCGGCATGTCCTTGGCATACGGGGGCGCCCTCCTGGCCCCCCGTGTCCCAAGCACAAGTGATGGCTCTGATCTTGGCGCCCACGTCCTTCTCGGCGAGCTCCTCCGGAAGCACCCGAGTGGGGTCATTCGGACCCTCATACATTCACATGGGATGCGCCCTGGCCTACAGCGGTTGGATCCGCCGACTGAGGAATGTCTCCAGTAGATCCATCCTGTTGACGCCAGTGTTCAGGACCCCAACCAAGGCGTTGGCCAGATTCCCACCTCCGTCTTCTCCTCCTTCGTCACTTTCAGGGACTCGGGATCCCTCGCCCTCTCCGCCGAGTACAGAGGAAGGCTCGACTGGTTGTTGGCTCCAGGGACATCCCTGCAGTAAAACCAAGTCCCCTGCCACCCCTTGACGGAGTCGAGGAAGCTCATCTTAGGGAAGGCACTGCCGCCCCTAAGCTGGATCTCCAAACCTCTGCATAGTTGGGTGACGTGGGTCTTCGCACCAGTCGGCGAGTCCTTCACAGTCATCGACCGGCATGTGAAGATGTGCTTGAAGAGACCCCAATACGGGTGGCAACCAAGGAATTTTTCGCAAAGGGAAATAAAAGCCGAGAGGTAGACAACAACATTTGGAGGGAGATGGTGGAGCTACACCCCGAAGTGGTCCAAAAAATCTCAGAAGAAAGGATGAGGAGGCATTGAGAAACCTCTCCCGATATGAGTCACCAGGAGGATGCGCTCGTCCTCCTGCGGTGCAGTCTCGACCTCGCCCACCTTCGGACGCCTCCATCCGTCCGCCGGAATGAGACCCTCCGCGGCGAGCTCCTCCATCCGTTTCACCGAGACGCGCGTTGCACCGCCAGCCGGAGCGCCCGAGCTCGATGACATGGCCTTCCCGGCCTTCTTTGCCTTCTCTTCCTTCTCCGTGGTGTCCTTATCCATGACCTCGAGTGCTCTGGTTGGCAAGGGAGTGGTCGGGTGGAGAGGAGAAGCGGAGGAGTCGAGGAAGAAAGGGTATATGAGGAAATAACCCTAGCCCTGAATCTTTTATACCTCCAGTAAAAATCGCGCCACGGATCTCCAGTCGCAGATCCCTGGATCGACGGCGCCTGCGGCGGTAGCACACACAGAATAACCATGGCACGTGGCGGATTTCAGGGGCGAAAACGGGGGCGTCGTGCCCCACTTTCCCCACTAAGTGACGACGTTACCGTTGTTGCGCGCGCACACTCAATTTCGAATCCCGTAATTTCCGCGGTGAATCAATCCGATTGGTATCCCACCGTCCCTTTCCTAAAGGGCATTAGTCAGTCCGACTGACCACCCTCCGCGGGGACCCGTGTACTCGGACATGCAAAACACCCACTGAAGACACCTTCAGGATTGTTATGAGACGAGCTTGAAGCCACTCCGCGGGTTAACTTGGCCCTTTCACTAGGCTCCAAGGTGCATGCCTCATAAACTTGGACTCGGAGATGGCCTGCGCTGCCGTTCCCCTGGGATTGGGAGTGGCATCTCCTTGGAGAGTCAGACCACGCGTTTGCGTCGCCACTCGAGTTTTTATGGTATGTCCCCACTTGGACCTCAAGTCTATCTCTCCCGAGAGACATATGAATGCCACCAAGTTTTACTCGGCGATCAACAACACCCGGTCATTCGGAAAACCTTTAGTCTAGACTCCGTTTAGTTTTCGTCCAAGGCGCAGCGGGCTACTATTCGGAAACATATCCCGAGTGCCCTTGAAGCATTCGGCCTTAACCAAAAAGCTCAGTCCGTTTGCCCTACGAAACCTCAACCAATTCGGGGGCTAATGATGAGGTCACCTACTATAGGTAGGGTCAAGGACCTATCATCTAGGACCCACCTAGGGCCCCACACCATCATTGGTAGGTCTCTGGACCATAGGAGCATTCGGATGCGTTTAACAGAAAGTCCACTCGGACACATCGACAGCACTCGGATGCCTACCCTTCAGTCGGCATGACCACCACCACTCGGACAGGGGAGGTGGAGGGACGACATGAGAGCTGCAACGGTCGAGTAGTCTTAAGTCGAGCTTTAAGTAGAGTCATAGCTACCATTACCTGTAATTGTCGTAGTTGTGACTATCTACACCTGTAATTGCCGTAGTTATGGGCATTAATCATCCTGGCAACGTGGGAGTGAAGGAGGCTGCGGCGCACTCTATATAAGCCCTCCTCCTCCTCCAGAGCAAGGCTTAAGCACTCTCAATAATCATGCCCTCCAAAGAAAACAAGTCTCAGGGCACGAGACGTAGGGTTGTTACCTCGTCCAAGAGGGGCATGAACTCGCAAATGCCGAGTGTTACACCTGTGCCATAGCTAGGCTCTGCCCCTCTTTCGTACCCCTAGTACTCATTGTCAGGATCGTAACCCCGACAGCGGGAGCGGTCACCACCCAGATTCTGGGAGAGCACACGGGGATTGCGTGTGTGTTCGCTCCTGCAGGAGGGGGAGCCGGTTACGCAACACGACTGCTGACGTGGGGAGCGGTAGGCAGAGGTGGTGTGGTCCTGCTACCGGTGGGGCGCGACGACACATCAACGGCCGCAGCCGGCAATCTTCGAGGTGGGAGAAGGAAGGGAACATGCGAGGGTGGCGGCTGGAGCGCGGCGATCGGCGACGACCTTGCCGGCGACGGCGGAGAACACCGGTAAGCCGGATCGACTGGCGGCAGCGTTGGGTCGCGCTCTTGTTGTGCCCTTGTCCGCACCGGTCATGAAAAATATCAATTATCTTTTTCATTGGAATTTTTAGTGAGAATGACATGTGGGCCCCGCTGGTCATAATGTTCAACTTCACAGTTTAGTTAACCATGTTGACTTTTGTGCCACATGGGACTTGTGGGCCGTATCTGTCAGAAAACGGTTTAAATTTTAAGCACACGATGATTTGGGTTTCTTGAAACAACCAACCCCGGACTTGGTAGTTATGAGAGAGAAAATGGTAGGTTTTTGAAACTCTAACCCGAATTGTAGTAGTTTTATGTTTTTTTGACACAAATCATCCCACTTTATTAAGATGTTATGAGAGTTACATCACGAACCAATAGCGGGATTAGTTCAGGGGGAGGTTCAGCAGAAAAACTATTACATGAAGGCCCCTTGGCCAAATTTGCTAGTTCATGGGCGATCATGTTTGCCTCTCTAGGTCAGTGCATGAAAGAGGTATAGGAAAATTCGCACGCCATGTGATAACAATCATCAAAGATGGCTCCAGCTGGTCCTACCGATCGCCTCCTTCATTCATCGTGTTTACCACCTCAATATTGTCCGAGTTAACAATAATCTTGTTGCATCCAATAGTCTGTGCTAGAGATAGACCATATCGTAGGGCTGTTGCTTCGGCCGAGACGACATCAAGACAAAAATCTATTTTCCAGTTACCTGCGTTAATGAACTCACCTCTATCATCTCTTAGAGCAACTCCAACGCGCCGACCCAAATGGACGGCGCTTTTGTCCGCTTTCTATCCGTTTGGGTCGACCGCCCGCTCGGCGTCCGCCCTGTTTGAGATTTGGGTCGGCAGTGCGCCCAACGGCCGCGGCCCATTTCATGTCCGCACACAAATTTGAAAAAGGCCCGCGGCCATAGATCATTCGAGCGGCCATGTCGTCGCCCGAAGTTCATGCCGGCACCATGCCAGCGGCCGGAATACAATGCCAGCTTCAAAAGAACACCACACAGTTCATGCTAGCGCACTTGCCAACGGCCGGCACACATGCCAGCACACAAAAAGGGGCGGGAGTTCGACCACGCCATCGCGGCCGTGGTCATGCCAGCACTTGCCGACATACAAAAAAAGGATGGCGCTCGCCGCCATAGATCACTCATCATCGAACTTGAGCATGTCGGCCTGCATCTTCTCGAACCACGGCCTCTTCCTTGGCGACACGGTGTTGAGATCCACCTTCATGATCTCCACCACCGTCATCATGCTAGCGAGAGCCACTTCTTTCGCCTTGGTCTTGGCATTGGCGGCCTTGATCACTAGCATCTTGGCTTGCTTCTCCGCCTCCATCTGAAGAATCCTTGTTTGCTTCTCCGCCTCCATCTCAAGCCTCCTTCTTTGGATCTCCATGAAGGCGTTCATTTGCTCTTCTTTGTCTTGCCGACGGTTCTCCTCCCTTGAGTCCTTCTTGGTCATCATGCCCTCCACGCTTGCGATCAAGGCGATCGACGCCGCGTCCCACTTGTCCTCCTTCTTGGAGTTGGTCTTCCCCCATGGCCGTGCCTTCTCGCCCTCGCCAACCTCCTCCACGGCTTTCTTCCCCCGCGCGCCATGAGGACGGCATATTGCGCCTTGAACTTCTCCTCGTCTTTGATGACACTCCAACAATGGGAGAGGTTGAAGGACTTGCCATCGTGTTGGACCTTGAATGCCTCCAAAGCTTGGAATGCCTATAAATGAATTGCATGAAAGCATATTGGCAAATGGATATGGAAATGGACATGCAAGCATAAATGGAATGACACAAAAGAGGGGCGCTTGCATGCATACCATGTCTTGCATGCCGATGCCGCTCACGGGGCGTGCCTTCATGCTCCCAAGAGTGGCACAAAACTTGTTGCACTCTTGTGGATCACCTTCCATCACTTCGAAATGGACACCCACCCGCGCGTGCTTTGGATTTGGTATGACGGAAACTTCTTGCGTTCATGGAACTCACGATGAACACGAGTCCAAAAGGTTGATGCCTTTTGTTCGGCGCCGGTCTTGGGGTCTTGCCCAATGTCCCTCCAACACTCACAAAGGAGCTTGTCCTCGGCCGCCGTGTATGCCTTCGTCCGCCTGCTCTTGCACTTCGGCTTCGCCCCGGCGGCTTGGTTGGCGACCTCGTCCTCGAACAAAGGCTCCCCGTCGATGTCCAACTCATCCTCTTCCTCGAGGCCGTAGTCGAGCTAGAACTCGTGGTCGAGCGGGAAGCCGTCCAGGTCCAGGCCGACCTGATCTTGCATGAAGGCGGCCTGCATGCCAGCTTGATCAAAGGTCGACGGTGTGAACGCTCCTCGGCCGTCTTGACTTTGTGTCTCATCAGGATCGTAGCCAGCCGCGGCGGCACCGCCATCGACCGCCGTACCACCCTCGAAGATGATGTTCTGCATGAAATCGTCGTCGCCGGCCGCCAGCATTGGGTCGAACAGGTTGCGGGCGTCGGGGAACATGTCGGTTGGCATCTCACGCGCGCGTTTCCTCGGCCCACCGGATGACGAGCCACCGGCGAGCATTCCCCGGAGAGTCGGGAGGCTTGCGGGTAGACGTGGAAGCCGGGAATCGGGTGAGTCGCCGACGCGCGGGGCGACTCTGGCAGCACCATCCGAGGAATGCGGAAGAGCCGGTGTTGGCCGCGGCCACGGCGGCGTTGATGAGCCCGTGCTGGCCAGGGTTTAACCCTAGGTACATCAGCGCCTCCCTCGTTGCCGCCGCGACGCGGGCGTTGGTGTCCTCCTGCTGCGCGGCGGCGGCGATGGCGGCCGCGGCCGCTGCTTTGTCCCTTGCGTCCGCCGCGTGTCTCCGGCCCTTTCTCTTCGTCGACTCCCTGGCCCGCTCCTCGAGCGTCAGCTTTTTCTTTGGCTTGGGCGCGGTGGCGGTCTTGCGGGGGCGCGAGGCTTGCCTTTGCCGAAGGGGGCGGTCGTGATGCCGGACGAGGCGAGGGATGCGAGGCCGGCGGCGGCATCGAGGTCGTCGTCCATGAAGAGCGACGGGAGCGCGCGCGGGCGGAAGGGTTTTGGGAAAAATGGAGGGAAACGATGGAGGCTGCCACCGACTGGCGGGCCAGGGGAGTAGTTGGCGCGCGGCGCGCGCGTCCATCTCGTGTCCGCGTCGACGCAAATGAGATTAAAAAATGAGCCAGGAATGGGTCGGTAGGCAGACGAAAAGCGGACGCGCGTCCGTTTGGGTCGACGCGTTGGGCCGACTTTTCTGTTCGCCGTGACCCAAACGGACGCGCGTGGACGAAATGTCACGTGTTGGAGTTGCTCTTATAATTGCACCAGCAGTTCCTTTGAGAAGATCTTAATCAAAGGAGGCGTCCACATTTAGCTTCACATATCCTCTCAAGCAAATTTACTCGAAGAAATGACAAATCGGAGGGAGTAGCAAATTTAACAGCTAGATGCGCCGCGCAAGCAGTTTGCGCGGCTGTGCATGCATGTGGATCCACCACGTAAAGCGGCAGCGTCGCGCGGGCGCAGTGCTACGAACAACCTAGGCACCGCATCATTTCGGGGGGTAGGCGATGTAGTATATTAATTAGGCGAGTGATCCGATGCTAGTGCTTGCTACGGTAGCTATCATCAGGGCCGGCTTTGGCTAGTCAGTAGCGGTAGCATGCCATGCATGTTCTCATCCGCATGGAGGCGGCTCCTCTGCCGTGCCGCCATGTGACGTTGGGCCGCTGACATGTGGGCCAGGTTTCTAACGGGCCCACATGTCAGTGGTAGAACGGCAGAATGGCGAACGGTAGAGGATCCTCATCCCATCCTCATGGGCACTGCACTAGTATAACATGGAGCCAGGCAGGAAGGTCACATGCGATGCGAGGCGAGGACGGACGTTGCGCACCGCAAGCAACCCCGGCGCGCGGCTCACAACTGGGCTAAATCATTCGTGTCTTGTTCCTCAGACCGACGTGGTGCTCCCACCCCACCCACCCTCTTTCCAAGGACAAACCCGTGATTATCTTCCCGCTTTCTTGTTTTGCTCGGTAGTAGCGAGTAACATGGATCCTCGCACGCACTTACACTTATAGTTACTTAGGTCTTATAATATAAAAACGTTTTTGACACTACTCATAGTATAAGAGCGTTTGTAAAAAACGTTCTTATATTATGGGACAAAGTGAATACATACCTAAAACATACTGGTATTATATGAAAGATTCTGCTTCAGTATGGATTAATTATGAACTATGGTAGTTTAAAAAACAAAATGAACTACCATAAGAACACTGATTGGATTTGTAGTGTATATATAATGTGCACTACTCGCCGTTGATAATCCCGTCGGCAACTCGACACGCGAATTGTGCTAATTTCTTGGACCGGAGGCACGCGAAAGTGGGCGATGGTTTCCTGGTCCTCCTCCCCAAGTTTGAGACGGCTCGTTCCCCCTAAGACTTTCGCTCCATTCCCTTTTAAAACTGCATCATGAAAGCGATCACCAAAGCCTTGTGCACTCGGCTGCAACGTTACATTCACTCTCTCACTGATCCTGACCAAACCGGATTCCTTCCTGGTCGGCGTATTTCTGAAAACATTGTTTACGCGGCCGACCTCCTTCGTGCCTGCCACGTCCGAAAAGCCCCCACGATTGTGTTCAAAGTCGACTTCCGGAAGGCATTCGACTCGGTTAACTGGTCCAGCCTCCTTTCCATTCTCTCTGCCCGTGGCTTCACCTCCTGGTGGTGCGGATGGATCCGAGATATTCTTTCTACCGGACACACCGCTGTCCTCCTTAACAGTATCCCTGGGACTGGATCCTTTGCCGCAATGGCCTCCGCCAAGGTGATGCACTCTCACCGTACCTCTTTATTCTGGTCGCCGATGTCCTCCAGCGTCTTATTCGTTCTGCCTCCTCGGATGGCAGGCTTGCTCACCCGATTGACCCCTCGCTCCCCTGTCCGGTTCTTCAATACGCCCATGACACCCTTATCCTCTGCCGTGCGGACCTCGAGTCGGCGGCAACTCTTAAAAACATCCTTGACTCTTTCGCCCTTGCTACCGGCCTGGCCATCAACTTCCACAAGTCCGGGTTTATTCCCATGCACTGTCCCGACGATTTGTCTGCGACCATGGCTTCCACCCTCGGCTGCCCCATCTCCTCCTTCCCTCAACCCTACCTGGGTCTCCCCCTCTCCCCCTGGAAACTACCCATTTCCGCCTACGACCCTCTTATCCGCTCCTTTGACCGTTACCTCTCGGGTTGGCGTGCCCTCCTCCTGTCGTCTGGGGGTAGGATGGTCCTCAGCAATGCTGTTCTCAACATCCTCTCCACCTACTACATGTGCTCGTACTTGCTTCCCCATGGTGTGATTGAGATGATTGATCGTAGATGTCGTGCCTTTTTTTGGACCGGCAAGGATACTTGCTCCGGTGCACGTTGTCTAATTGCTTGGGATAAAGTGTGTGCAGATGTGCAGGAGGGCGGCTTCGGGATCCGGGATCTTCGTCGGCAGAACATGTGTTTGCTCCTCAACTTCGTCCACAAGCTTCATCAACCCGACTGCCCACCGTGGAAACGGTGGTTTCTTAGCACCTCCGGGGAGGATGTTGGCGACCCCCGCTTGGCTCCTTCTTTCCTTGGGGCCATCATCCTCCACGGCCTTCCGACGTACAGGTCTATCACCCGTGTGGATCTCCGCGACGGGCGCGCCACCTCCTTCTGTCACGACCGTTGGCGGTCCGGCTGCGCTCTCAGCTTCGAGTACGCGACGTTGTACTCTCACTCGACGCGTCCGAATGCCTCGGTGGCCGCCGTGTGCACCGACGGGCTGCACCTTCAGAGGCGTCTCTCCTCCGTTGCCGCTTCCCAGCTAGCGGCTGTGCAGGCGATCATCTGCGACCTTGAGCTTGTGGACGCGCCGGATCGTGGGTTCATGGCCAGGGGGGAGGACGTGGAGTTCAGCTCGCGCGCCGCGTTCCGGGTTCTGTCCCCCCACGGGGTGCTATGCCAGTCTTCCATCGACATCTAGAGTTCGCATCTCCCGCGGAAGATCAAGATCTTCGCGTGCCTTCTGGTTCGGGACCGCCTCAGTACCCGGAAAAACCTGCACGCAAAGAGTTGCGCCCCCTCCAGCTCATGCCGCCGAGGAGTCCACTTCTCACATCTTCGCCGCTTGTGGACGTGCGGTTTCTACCTGGACTCGCCTTGGCCTGGGTCCCTTCCACTCGGTGGATGAGATCCTCGCCTCTCCCTCGCCGTCCTCCGTCGGGGATGCGTTGTGGAAGGATGGGCTCTTCGTGCTTCTCTGGCAGATCTGGAAGGCCAGGAACAACGCCACTTTCAACAACATCCACTGCTCCGCCTGTGACATCCTCACGAGGGCCGCCGACGACATCCTGATTTGGAGCAGGCGCTACGACGCTCCGTGTCGGGATCGGCTTCTGGCCACCCATCTCTTCTTTCTTTCAGCCCTCTAGACTGCATCTTGGCGGGTTTTTCTCTCTTTCGCTTCTTATCGTGTTGTTTTTTATCTTTTCGATGAAAAACACTGTATGACTGCAAAGTCCTTCGAGTAATATAACAACCGGTGGGGCACAATGGCCCCCCGTCATTCTCGAAAAGAAAAAAAGTGGGCGATGGTATCAGATCATGTGCGTCCCACCGTACAGAGGCATTGCTTGGCCGTGTAAAAGATGTCTGCGATCACTAAACAAATGGATGAATCAGCCAAGCCTTTAATGGCCGCCCAAAGTCAAATCGCCGTCTTGGTAAGCGTAAACTAGCTGAAAGCGAGCCGCTCGTACGTAGTCTACGTACAGCCCGTCGTGGCTCCAGTATTTTATTCATTTGTTGTTTAAGCCGTCTGCATGTTCTGCCAGGGCATATTTAAAATTCCAAAGCCTATCTGCTTAGACTGCATGCTTGCTTGTTTGCTTCATTAACACGCTGTTAAACTCTCCCGTAAAAAAAAAGCTGTTAAACTCTACTCCGCTGTGCGCTTGCAGCAGCTACAGGGGACAGTTTCCAAAGCAAAGCGACGATCCAAAGAGGATGAATGAAGCATACAAGATTCCCTCCCTTTTTCGTATGCTACTCCCACAATCCCACGTTCTCGACGGCGCTCATCGAATTACGTTGACGCCAATGTAAATACTACCCCTACGTCTACGTCGAGATCTGACGAATTAACTCGGCAACAGTGCTCTACGCGTCGCCATCCAACTTGTTTTGAAGGTCGTATATATACACTCGTACACCTGCTACGTGCTCCTCCGCCTCGCGGGGCTGGACTGACCACAAGTTCAAAACCCGTTGACGTAGCGTCAACAGTTGTAGACCAATCGCCTACATATATATATTGTTTAAGTTTCGCACTAGAAACATCGATATCGTTGCTTGTTTCTCGACGGGGAGCCACATGGGTGCCGCTGTCGCATTGTTGACCTTTTACTTATTATTTTTATTACCAGTCTTGTTAAGAGCAAGTATAATAATGGGCTATAAATCTTACATGGTATTTTTGCTTATGTGAAAAAAAAGCATGTAAAAAATGAAGAAGTTGGCTTCATGCAAGAGCCCGTCTCCACACGCGCTGCTAGGTAAAAACATTTGATAAGAAGAGAGATAGAGAGAAAGTAAGAAAAAATAGCAACCTTATACCAACTTTATAGTCAGCATTATTATACCTGTAATTAATAATGCTAACTCTTGATGACATGACATGGTCATATAGCCAGCTGCTGGCTATACTATCAGCCGTGCTCTAAGTCTCAGTCAATATATTCGTACGATTTTACATTGAGATTCGTGCAAAACTTTTTTTCAGTTTTTTTTTCTCTTGTGTATGTTATGTCTTCACTGAGACTTAGTTAAATCCTAGTCGATTAAGATCTAACTATATCCTTTTATTATCAGGATTGTTAAATCTCAGTTGACTAAGGCTTGACAAAGTCTCAGTCGATACTATATTTGTGGGATCTTATATGAAGATCGGTGCAATATTTTGTTTTGAATTTGTTTTTCTTCCTTTTTATATGTTTTATCACTTGACGGAGACTTGATTAAATATGTGTCGACTGATGTGTGGTGGAGGCCTACGCTTGGGTCGTCTGATCGTGCAATCCACGGTCCAGATCAAACTCAGGCCATCAATGTGCATATGAGAGGTACGTATACGAGAAAGCACTACTACTACCGTGCAGTGCTGAGTTTGTAGTAGGAGTACGTATTTCCATTTTCTCCGTGAGATGATCATTTACCGGTTACCTGCATGGTCTGCATGCATGCAATGGTTGGTTTGGTTGACTGCAGCGGATTCGTGCGCGTCCTCTCACTAGTAGAAAACAGGGCATCATTCTCTGTTTCAGAGGGCCTTTAGTCCCGGTTCTGCAACAGGGACAAAATGATCGGGACTAATGCCCATTACTTTTAGTCTCAGTAGGCTTACGAACTGGGATTAAAGGAGCTCCACGTGGCCGCTGTGGGGCGTCCAGGTAGAAGGACCTTTAGTCCCGATTGGTAACACCGCCCAGGACTGAAATGCAGTCACGTGTCAGCAGCTCCCAGGCGCTGGGGTTTTTTTTTTTTGAAGGGGGGGTGGAGGGTTTAAGGGTTTCATATTGTGTTAGCTAGCTACTAAATATAGAGAGAAGTGGCCTCTCTTTCTCCGTGCTTGATCGACGCTAGCTACTACATATAGAGAGAACTTGACGCTAGCTAGTAAGCAAATGAAGGAATCATTAATTACACAACATCGTCATGAACATATATAGAAGAAGTGATCTCTCTTTCTCCGTGCTTGGTCGAACAACAAGTTTTCGTATATCTATCCGACGCTACAACATATATACAATATAACATCTCTTACGATCCCTGACATCATGCACCAAAACCCATTTGCACTTCCTGATGGTATTCTCCGTTTTCAGCTATGACATGGTCAAGAAAGAATCCCGCCAATTTCTCTTAAATTGCTCGTATGCGATCATGTGGTAGGAGTTGATCCCGCATCTGCCAGATCTAATTTAAAGAAGGGGGTCAATATATATATATGAATGAAACTCAACACAATTGATGGTAATAAAATAAAATTGTGAATATTGTTTACGTACTTTAAATTGTTTGTCAGATAAGCCCCGCTCAGTGGTCGAGTGGCGAATGAACTCGCAAACGTAGTATCCACATAAATTATTCCCGGCTGCATGCCACAAGCACTTTACGAGAATAGAGTTCAATCAAACTGATAATCAAGCATGATAATGGTATTGATGAAACTAGAATCAATGAGAGATGCGCGGAACTAGCTAGTACTACTTACTTTGGGGTGTGTAAATCGCAACTCCTTCTTTAGACCCGGAACCATTCCGGTGAACTTTTTCCAAAGCCTGCCCGGTGAAGAAAATGATTACTTGATATCAGAAAATGAACGAAAGTTGCCGATGTGGTGCGATAATGATTGAACTTACCTCTGGAGCATTTCACTCATGTCCGCCCACTCATTTTGCTCTTTACGTCTCGAGTCTAAGACAGTTACTGCTGCCCCGTCAAGCTTAATGGATAGCAGAATAAAGTGGAATCTGCGCGCGCATAACTCATCAATTACACTTAACCTCGAGTAAGCGAAACCGAATATGCACAAGAGAGTAACACTCACTTGAAGTTGTAAGAAAAGAGTATTTCCCTTTTGTTTTGATGTTGAAGGAAGGCTTTTAGCAAGTTTTCCTCAGTATCTTTGGCTCTCTTTTGTACCGCCCATTCATTTACGGTATTTGGGCTAATGAACCAAATGTCATAGATTTGTCCTCTTTTGCATTCGATGATCTTCAATCTGCATAATATAGTGAGGATAATTATATATACATGCAATGAACGAGCTGAGCTAGAGACTTAATTACAGAAATAATACTTACAGACAGTAGTAAGTCATGAGTTGTTTGTCGATGGCCTCTTGATTGAATAACTGAAATAATTCCACAAATTCAACAGGCATCAGGTCGACTCCAATGAAGTCGTGCTCATCTTTAATTCCTAGCATCATACTGTCGGTCCCATCCTTCCTGCAGATTTCCAAGTACCAGTCATGCAATCATCGTTGGTAGATGCGGGAGCTGATCAGGTTTGACGAGAGGCTTCCCGTGCTCGTATCTAAAGGTCTCTACTACCGCAGCCATTTCAAACTGTACATCATCGCCCACGTAATCACCAAGAGTGGTACCGGGTGCTAGCCCCAGATGATTAGCGATATCGTTAGACACCTTGAGCGGGGGGCACGATTGCTTCTCCTGTTCGTCGAGCTGGAGATTGTTTTCCCACTTCTTCTTGTAGCACTGGTAGTACTTCCCGACCGCCGCGCTTCATCATATGTCTTTCCAATACAGCGGTCATAGTGTGATTGCGACGGAGGCGGTGGTGGTCGCTTAAGGGCATCTAGAGTGCGCTTCGTTTTCACCGGATCTATTTTTTCCTTCGGAGGTGGACGTTTCCGTTCAAAATGGGCCTGCACTTCGGCAGCCACGATGTCCTTGTTTTCCTCGGCAGTCCTCTCCAATGTTGGGGATATCGCTTATCGGGAACTTATCGGTCGACCCATGATAAGGGGTAAATCGGCCAGTTTATCAGCATATCGGCCGATTTATCACCATATCGGCTGATTTATCGGCCGATTTATCTTATCGATCACACAATGGTAAGCGATAAATCGGCCGATTTATCGGAATATCGGAAGATATCTTGAACAGTGGTCCTCTCATATGGTAACTTTGGAGGAGCCCTGAGGCTTGGACTAGCTTTGAATTTCTTCCCGCCTGTTGTACTTCTAGCCGCCGGAGCGGCGGCGGCTCTCTTCCGCCGTTGCTGAGGCGGCGGAGTCCGCTGACGCGCCGGAGGAGGCGGAGTCCGCTGACACGCCGGAGGAGGCGGAGTCCGCTGACGCGCCGGAGACAACTGAGGCGGAAGAGGACTCTGCTAAGGGGCCTCCTCCGTCGGAGACGGCTGATACGTCTCCAATGTATCTATAATTTTTTATTGTTCCATGCTGTTATATAATCATTCTTGGATGTTTTACAATCATTTTATAGCAACTTTATATCATTTTTTGGGACTAACCTATTGACATAGTGCCCAGTGCCCGTTGCTGTTTTTTACTTCACAGAAAATCAATACCAAATGGAATCCAAACACAGCGAAACTTTTTGGTGATTTTTTCTGGACCAGAAGACACCTGTTGGGCCAAAGAAGTACCAGGGGGCTCCGAGGGGAGTCGACGAAAAACAATTCCAGCCGCCGCAAGTTCCAGAAACCACAGATCCAATCTAGACACCATCACGGAGGGGTTCATCATCCTCATTGGCGCCTCTCCGATGATGCGTGAGTAATTCATTGTAGACCTACGGGTCCGTAGTTTGTAGCTAGATGACTTCCTTTCTCTCTTTTGATTCTCGATACAATGGTCTCTTGGAGATTTATTTGATGTAACTCTTTTTGCGGTGTGTTTGTTGGGATCCGATGAACTTTGAGTTTATGATCAGATCTATATTTTTATCCATGAAAGTTATTTGAGTCTTTTGATCTCTTATATGCATGATTACTTATAGCCTTGTATTTCTTCTTCGAATCTTTGGTTTAGTTAGGCCGACTAGATTGATTTTTCTTGCCATGGGAAGAGGTGCTTTGTGATGGGTTCAATCTTATGGTGCTCAATCCCAGTGACAGAAGGGGAAATGACACGTATGTATCGTTGCTATTAAGGATTGCAAGATGGGGTCTATTACTACATGAATAGATCTTGTCTACATCATGTCATCGTTCTTATTGCATTACTCCGTTTCTCCATGAACTTAATATACTAGATGCATGTTGGATAGCGGTCGATGTGTGGAGTAATAGTAGTAGATGCAGGCAAGAGTCGGTCTACTAATCTTGGACGTGATGCCTATATAATGATCATTGCGTGGATATCTTCATAATTATTTGAAGTTCTATCAATTGCCCAACAGTAATTTGTTTACCCATCGTATGCTATTTTCTCGAGAGAAGCCACTAGTGAAATCTACGGCCCCCGGGTCTATTTTCTCATCATATATTTTCAAATCTATATTGTTATTTGCCTTTTTATTTATTTGCATCTTTTATTTTCATATCTATATTTCCAAAAACCCAGAAATACCTTGCTGCACTTTATTTTATTCGCGTTTTATCGAGATCTATTTATCCAATCTATCACATTTAGTCTCCCGTCCACGTGACAATTTCTGGCACAGTTACCCGAAAGGGATTGATAGCCCCTTTAACACGTCGGGTTGCAAGTATTTATTCTTTATGTGCAGGTACCGTTTATACACTACACCACGGTAGAACTTAGGTGACACACTTCTGTGGGCAAAGGTCTATTAATCTCTACAGGAGAACTGTCGGCGTAGCTCTGAAGCTTTGTAATCAGATAATCGGTCGACCAATGTACATCATTATAGACAAACTATGTGTCGGAAATCACACAACAACAATGTATATGTCGGCAACTACTTAGTGGCATATCATTTGTCGGGAGATGTGCGCGCCCTGATAGTTTTTCAGTCGGCGTAGGTATGTACTTAACGACGGATTAAGTGTCGGCGTAGGTAGGGTGTATGGACACAGATTAAGTGTCGGCGTATGTGGACATGTGTCAAACAACGAAAGGCCAAAAAATTGCCGCGTGAATTAGGCGCGAGAGCCCAAACTTTTCACTGCGGCCGGCCCAGTTTTCACCTCACCTGGCCAAGTACCCCCAAACAATCCCGTAGCCTCACATCCACTCGCGTGAACCCTACCCTACCCGCCCCCGCCCCTGCCCACAATTTCTGCCACCGCCGTCCTCGGGATCTCCGTCCGGACCCGTCCCTGCCGCCACCGGCGCCCATAGCCCCGAGCTCCCGACCCCCTCCATCGCCTGCCTTTCCTGGCCCCTTCGCTGCCACCACATGGGAATCTTCGCTGGACCGAGTCTCCACCGACGGCAGTGAGCATATCCTAGATCCCCTAACCCCGTCCACTCATGCCTTCCCCAGTGCCGTGGCCAAGGACAGCTCCGTCCGCCGGGACCTTCACAAACCACCACTAGCCCTCACGAAGGACCAAGTCAGCGCCCTCCTCTTCCTCAGGAAAAAATCTCGTCTCCAACAAGCTTGGCGACGCCGCCACCAATGGCGCGATGTCTCATGAAAGGTTTCTGCAAACTTCGTCTGTTGTCACCAACAGTAATTTGTGCTATGTTGCGTCCCAGGAAAATTATCTTCTGCCATTCTCATATGCCTGCCTAGTTGGTTGTATCTATTAGTTTGGTCT
Organism: Thinopyrum elongatum; assembly: GCA_011799875.1. Taxonomy (NCBI): domain Eukaryota; kingdom Viridiplantae; phylum Streptophyta; class Magnoliopsida; order Poales; family Poaceae; genus Thinopyrum; species Thinopyrum elongatum. The sequence goes on from CM022300.1 coordinate 386,315,064, forward strand.
GACAAGCTCTAGTCTGTTATGTGATGCTTTATTTCTCTAAAAATGCTATGGATCTGAAAAATTTCAGGTACTCTGTTATGGATCTGGTGTGACTCTAATGCTGCTGCACTATTGTTATCATTGTAGACTATTAATGCATTTATTTCTCTGTGAAAATGGTTATGAGTTCTATGTGAAAATGATTATTATTTATCGATAAAGATGCTTCTTACTTCCCTGTGAAAATCTAGATCAAAACTCTCTTTGAATTAGTCTGTTATGCTTCAGTTAATGAACGATATTTGTAGTAAGACAGTGTAAATTGTGACCAGCTCTTATTTTCGGACTCTAGAGCTGCTTGTTCCTGGCAAACAACATATTTGTAGGTAATTTTATTTAAACTGGAAACAAAGAAACAAAACCATTTGTTAACTGAAGTATAGATCATTCTTGTCCAGTTTTTTTGTTCTAAAGGCTGTCCAACGTTGTTAAGTGTTTAACTATGGTCGTGTTGGCATAATTAATCGTTCTCCACATGCTAAAATGACAATTCCCTCTTGACCAGGTCGTTCCCATGTGTTGACATAATTACCTATGGTCGTTCCCATGTGTTTGGCCAATCTGAATAGCAGAACAAAAACATAACGCTCTAAACCTTTAGATTCAGTATGTGGCTCCATGCAAGTTTGATCACTGGCATACAATAATATGATGATAAGCTTTGTTGTTTTATTTTCAGCTTGTGCTAGAGGCATGCCGCTGGCACCGGTGGGCCCTCACTGATCTTATACAAGCCATTTGAGGATATGCCGTGGTAAGTGAGCAAATGGAATGGATGGATCCATCATTTTGCCATCCTGATGCTTCTCGAGGGTTTCCTTTTTGTTGACCAGTTCAACCAATCCATCATCTTGCAGTGCTGGTGCTTTCTGATTTCCACTTTTTTTTCTCATGAGAAGTTTTAGTGGGAATACTAATACGTTCTGGTCATCGAATTATCTTAAACTAGGCCTGGGAAATGAAGGTCCAGTTTATCACAAACAATATAAATATGTATCAGCTTACTATCTTGGCACATGAGCTATTTTTAGTCAATGCGCGGAGAGTCCACTTGGAACTTAATAGGCACTGGTTCTTCTTCTTACTCTCCATGAGCCCCTTATACTACTGCTATGGTTTATGTGCCTACTTTTAACTCCCTGGACTGAATTTGGGCGGCTTTGTTTTAGCTGATCTGATACTGTGGGTGGGATCTACAGAACAACCTTGACATGTGTCTGCAATCAGTCCACATTCTGCACAACTCCCACAACTTGAACACCAAGCTCTTTGTCCTGCAAGTAAGTCTCTGCACCCCAAATGGCTTATTTCAAAGTGTAGAGGGTAGTTTGCAACTGAATGACTCAGTTTATCTTGTGATTGCGTCATGTGTAATTTAAATTCACTACTACTAGCCTCGCCGCTGTAACTGTGGCTCACTGGTTGTATTAGGAAATGGTCTGCTAATGTTTGTTGGGGAACTCATGACCGGTTTTTAACCATTAAATTGACTCAGTCATGTACTTTTTATGCTTAAATTCAGTGTTGTACCTTGATACGCCTATGCCGGGAACCACGACCACCAGCATGCAGCGCGGGCAATGGGCGGAGAACAGATGGCCACCTCGCTGGGAACCATGGCCGCCCACATGCAGCAGATAAATGAATGGTGGATGGAAGGCTATCTCACTGGGAACCAGGGCCACGACTTGCAGTGGGCAATCAGTGGCGAACGGAGGGCAATGTCGCCAGGTACCTCAGCTACCAGGTACATTTTTGTTTCAGTAGTAATTAGCTCACATGCTATTGCACAAAAACAGGTTCTAAAATGCACTTTACAATGTTGCTGGCCTATGTGTTAACACCAAATTGCTTGTGTATATATGTGTCATGGTTTCCTTTTTTATCCATGGTTATGTAGCTCTTAATCATGAAACTCTAGAGATATTGCGAAAGAGGTTATCTTTTCTTCAATGAATGCTGATGTAATAGGCTATAAAATAAGCTACTAGGTTGTAGGATCTCTATTTCAGATGGTCAATGACTTCATTGTTGATAAAACTGCAAGCATAGGAACATAGTTCTATATAGTACCATGTGAGCCAATTATAACTTATGTAGAAACATAGTTCTATATAGTACCATGTATTGATCGAATATGTGTTAATCCACATATGCGCTTTGAACAGCTTGAGCTGATTCCACTTTCTTGACAATTTTTTTTGAAAAAATTTCAGGTACTTAGCCAACTGGTGTACATGGACGTGATGAATTTGCAGCGTTTATGGACTAACCAACTTGTAATCATGGATCTTATGTGTCTTCTAGACCATTTGGTGTTTCAGTTATTTTGGAGCTTGCATTTTGTGCATGTGGATACAGACTTGTGTGTTCTGGACCATCTAGTTGAAGTCTCTCATACCAACAAATAGTGCTCATCTTTTTGTGACTTGTGTGTTTTGGGTGATTGTTAAGATGGTCAAAACTATGCTTTGTCAAGATTGATGTGTTTGTCAACTTGCGTTCAATGTATATGCATGTTTGTGAACATATTTTCATTGTTGTACAGTATGTGTTCATCTTGAACCTGCTTGTGGATGTGAGGATAAGGATTGAATCTGTTTATAGCTTGTATATATTGTTTTGGCTGCACATCACTGTACCAGCAATTTATCTGTCGGCAAAGGCAATATCTGTCAGCGTAGGTGGGGTGTATGTTGATAGACTATCTGTTGGCATAGGTATGGTGTACTTGGCTAAAAAAGTGTCGGCATAGGTAGGGTGTATGTGGACACGCTATCTGTCGGCATAGGTAGGGTGTATGTTGTCTGATAAAGTGTCGGCGTAGGTAGGGTATATGTGGACATAGCATCTGTCGGTGTAGGTAGGGTGTATGCCGACTGGAAAAGTGTCGGGAAATAAACAACTGTCGGCAATACCTTTGCCCACAACAAGTCCTCCGACTCTTTCATCTTCTGTCAGCATTGATGTTAGCTACATCTTATCTGTCGGCAAAGGTACCCTATCCCGACACATAGGTGTGTCACGGAAGCTCTACCATGGTGTAGTGATATAGTGTTGCTTGGTTCTCCTACTGGTTCGATAACCTTGGTTTCATCACTGAGGGAAATACTTACCGTAGCTGTGCTGCATCATCCCTTCCTCTTTGGGGAAATACCGACGTAGTTCAAGCCGCATCAACGGCTTAGGCGGCGGAGACAGCTCACGCGTCGGAGACGACTCAGGCAGCTGAGACGGCTGAGCTGGACTGTGAGGAGTCTGCTGAGGGGCCTCCTCCGGCTGAGTCTGCTGAGGTGGCGTCTAGTTTGGAAGCTTGATGTTCTCCTTTCTCCATAGACAGGTACTCCTTAAGGCATTTTATAGAAGAATCTCCCCTTCACCTGTAGGGTACTCAAGCTCCAGCCCCTCAAATCCCTCCATTATTTCATCCACCCCGACAATAGCAAAGCCATGTGGAATCGGATGGCAATGGAAAGTTCCCTCAGCTCGAGGAGGTAAGGCAGAGCCGACCGCCACCTTCAAGGTCAGGTTATGGTATTTTGCCATTAGCACACAATGTTCATTCTCCGTGATACTATCCACGGGGTAGCGAGAAGCCGTGATATCAGGCTGAACAAGCTCCGTGGAAGCCACACTGCTTCTCCGCTGAGATGGTGGGGTAGCTTCGGGGGCAGTGTCGAATGAAGGATCTTCGTGCCGCTGAGATGGTTGGCCGGTAGCTCGCTGGCTCTCAAGTTCCTCTAGTTTCGCTAATCTTTCATTGATCTTCTGCATTTCGCTTGCTTCCTCTTTCTTCTTTCTCTCTCGGCTTCTATAACCACCGTTGTCGGGAAACCCATGCACCCACGGAACGGAGCCTGATGTGCCTCGTGTTCGTCCAGGGTGTTCAGGATTCCCGAGGGCCTTGGACAGCTCGTCCTTCTCTCTGTCGGGATGGAACCTCCCTTCCTGCGCTTCCTTGATTGCTTCCTCAAGCTTTTTGACAGGTATTGCAAGTTGAGCTTTCGTGAAACAACACTTCTCTGATTCTGGGTCCAAAGTTTCCCCAACCCCGAAGAACCACGTCCTTGCCAGATCTGGCCAGTGCAATATCGTTGGTTGGACCCCTTTAAGCAGGTCTTGCTCAGCTTTGTCCCACGTAGGCCGGGCTTTGCTGTAGCCACCTGACCCCGTAACACGGTGATACTTCTTCTTTGCAGCATTTTGCTTATTTATATGTGACCTTTGCTTACCCTTTTTCGATTTCTTGTAGGCCACAAATGCGGGCCAGTGATCTTTTATCTTCGCATATTGACCGGTGAATTCTGGAGTCTTGTCTTTGTCAACAAACTTTTTGTTCAAATCTTTCTTCCAGTTCTTGAATAGTTCCGCCATCTTCTTAAGAGCAAACGCCTTGACCTTCGGGAGAATAACTGGCTTATTCGGATCCTCCTCCGGCGGTAGGTTGAAATTTGTCATCAGCGAGTTCCAAAGATCATCTTTCTGTCTATCGTGGACATAAGAAACTTCAGGGTCCTTCTTATTCCATTCTTGGATGCTGATCGGGACGTTGTCCCTAATAATAACTCCGCACTGATGTATAAATGTGTCCTTGGTCGGCTTGGGAGCAATCGGTTGGCCATTTGGAGCGACTTCTTCGATCGTGAACCTTTCATCCTAGCCCAACTTTTTTTTTGGGCCTCGTCTCCTTACCGAAGTTTGGCTCGATCCGGAGGGCTATAAAAGAAGAAAGAAACGTCAATATATGTACATACAAAACAATTAATGCATCTAGTCAACAGAGGCTTAATTAATAGATATATATATACCTCGCCGGACTTTGCTACAGTTAAGGCTCCTTCCTCCTCCATTCGATCACCGGAGCCATCATGATCTCCTTCCTCCTCTATTCGATCACCGGAGCCGTCATGATCTCCTTCCTCCTCCATTGGATCACCGGAGTCGTCATCCTGTCTTTCATCACCATCGGTGTCGTTGAGAAACGACAAGGTGATATCACCTCCGTCGCGGATTATATCCCCCAACAACTCTTCTTTTTCTAAGTCTCTGTCCATAGTTTCTGCAAATATTACAACATGGCAATATACAACCATGAGAGATGGATTAGTGGCAAACATAGACTTAATCACAACAAGAAATCATATGCATATGAGCAATGGATTAGTGGCAAACATCATGCAAAGTTCACAAGTTTTATAACAGTCAGTTTCAGACGATCGTCAAGGACTCCTTCCCCCTCATGTCTGATGAGTCGTCTTATCTTTCGAGCGAGGATACTTTGCGGACCGCCTCTCTCATGGTCGTCGAGGATACTTGCGGACCCCCCCTCATGTCGAAGTTATCGGGGATATGTTCTCGAGAGAGTTAGGGGTGTTCTAACGCGGCACTACACGATATAGGTGAAGGGGGATAACATCCGGGAATGTTTTTCCGAAGTTTGCATTTTCGGACAGATGAAACGGAGGGGGCGGTTCTAGGTTCGCTATGCTAGCTGCTTGTGATAGACGAATGGAGGGCATATTCGGATTCATCATATTTTTCTAATCGATTTTTATAAATAAATTATTTTCATCGGAGTTACGGTTAATTTTCTACGAATTTCTAAAGTTTTACCAATATCCTGAAAATTCCTGGAATTCTGCTAAGTCTCTGCTAGAGTCTATTAGCTTGCTCGAAACTTTGTTTGAAAAGTGCCACTTGATATTAATTCCATAAATTGTTATAATTTACAAACTTTGTTAGATAATCGACATTGATCTATAGTTCGAATGGAGACACTTCATATAAGTGTTTTACATGGACAAAAAAATTCTAACTTTGTTACAAACATATGAACATATGAACATTTTCTATATACATCAATCCATCCATCCATACATATATACATACATACATGGACAAAAAAAATCTATGAACATAAAAAATTCGAACTTTGTTACAAACATATGAACATTTTCTATATACATCAATCCATCCATACATACATATATACATACATACATACAAGAACATAAAAAATTTAAGAAAAAAATGCAGGGCAGGGGCGGCGGCGGCAGCGTAGGGCAGGGGCGGCGGTGACGCAGGGGAAGGGGGGCGGAGCTCACTAGGGGTGGCGTCGGGGCAGGGAGCGGCGGCGGCGGGGCAGGGCTCAGCGGCGTCGGGGCAGGGAGCGGCGACCGGCGTCGGGGTCAGGGCAGGGACGGCGACGGGGTCGGGGGAGGAGCAGCCTGGCGGCGTCGGGGGTAGGGCTCGGTGGAGTCGGGGAAGAAGAACTGAGATTTGGAGAAAACTGCTAAGTGCTGCTTACATAGTCCCAGTTGGTGGCTCGAACCGGGACGAAAGGGGGGCCTTTAGTCCCGGTTGGTGCCACCAACCGGGACTAAAGGGCTGTGCTGCCGCATCCAAAAGTTTAGTCCCACCTCGCTAGTTGAGAGGGGCTCGGAGTGGTTTATAAGCGCTGCTGCCGCTGCCCTCTCGAGCTCCTCTCTAATGCAGGCAGTACATGTGTATCTGACGCCTTGTTGGGCCTGCTTGCACTGCGGCCCTGCATCCTGGCCCATTCTAGGGTTTCTAGTCGTATGCAGGCCGTGGTGGCTAGTAGGTGGGCCTTTTTTTGCATATGTTATGTTTTTAAAATTTTAATGTTATTTTTTGCATATGTTATTTTCAGTTATATAATTTTAGTTGCATAAATTTTATATAATTTTAGTTACATAAATTTTATTTTTTATTGATTCTTTTTAGTTGATTCCTTTTGCTATTTGAGTTTTATAAAAGCTTTTTAGTTTTCTATTAAAGTTTGTAACAAAAAATAGTTTATGAAAGTTATTTTTACTATTTAAAGTTTTTCACAAATAAATACTTTGATAATTGTAGTTAATATTATTTTGATTCTTTTTACTTTTGAAGAATATTATATTTAATTGATTCTTTTTAGTTCATTCTTTTTTCTATTAGAGTTTTATAAAAACTTTTTAATTCATTCTTTTTGCTATTAGAGTTTTATAAAAGCTTTTTAGTTCATTCTTTTTGCTATTAGTTCATTCTTTGAGCTAAATGACCCTAAAATTGAAAAGCACTACAAATGAACTCTGAAAAGGTTGAAAGTTGGCATGATATCATAATTTCACCCACATAGCATGTGCTAAAAAGTTGAGAGGGTTACGGGAAAACTGGATGCACTTCGTGTACAAACTGGACAATCTCTTTCGAAGTATCAGGGTTTCGAACGAAAACTCATCTACTACAAAGGGATTTCATTTTTTAACTTATTTTAACTCCAGACTTTTTGTGTGTTCAAAATGCACCATTCAAAGCCACATCATCAATTTTCAACCCTTTTGTGACTTCATTTTGCTATTTTTCATGCATTTAATGATTTATTTTAAGCTAAATGACCCTGAAATTGACAAGCACTACAAATGAACTCTGAAAAGGTTGAAACTTGGCATGGTATCATAATTTCACCCACATACCATGTGCTAAAAAGTTGAGAGGGTTACGGGAAAAACTGGATGTACTTCATGTACAAACTCGACAATCTCTTTCGAAGTATCAGGGTTTTGCTAAGAGGAGTTTCCAACACCCTTTTTTCTTCGAGGTTATGCTCACTGCTGCCTGGTGCATTTGGACTACCGGGAATGGGAAGATCTTCATATCTGAAAGGGCATCTTTTGGTGTTTGGAGGAGCAAATTTGTTCATGATATCTCCCTGTTGTATCATAGAGTGAGGGAGAGTATTAAACCTGTATTTTTGTCTTGGGTTAATAACCTACCTTAGTTTGTACCATAGGTAAGTAGGTATGTCTTTGTACAGTCCTTTCCTCCCCAGCTTCCTTTGTAAAAATTTGGACCTCCCTTTATTTATTTGAATGAAAGACTGTGGAGCTATTGCTTCACAGTAAATAGTCAAAAAAAAGTATCAGGGTTTCGGACGAAAACTCATCTATTACAAAAGGGATTTCATTTCTTGACACGTAACTGCGGTGATATTCTATATAAAAGCCATCATCAGAATAGTTGTGGAGAGAAAGTCTTCACTTTTTCTTTGCGTGTGTCCCTTGCTTATTTCGTTGTAACCATGGACAATTTTCATCGTTTAACAGGGTGCTTGGGTTAGCCTTCACTATGAAGGGAGGAATTTCATGAAACTTTTCATAATCTTCAGACATGTCTGTCTTGCCCTCCACTCCCACGATGTCTCTTTTCCCAGAAAGAACTATGTGGCGCTTTGGCTCATCGTATGATGTATTCGCTTCCTTATCTTTTCTTTTTCTCGGTTTGGTAGACATGTCCTTCACATAGAAAACCTGCGCCACATCATTGGCTAGGACGAATGGTTCGTCTGTGTACCCAAGATTGTTGAGATCCACTGTTGTCATTCCGTACTGCAGGTCTACCTGTACCCGACCTCCTGACAGATTGACCCATTTGCACCGAAACAAAGGGACCTTAAAATCATGTCCATAGTCAAGTTCCCATATGTCCACTATGTAACCATAATATGTGTCCTTTCCCCTGTTGCTTGCTGCATCAAAGCGGACACCACTGTTTTGGTTGGTGCTCTTTTGATCTTGGGCAATCGTGTAAAATGTATTCCCATTTATCTCGTACCCTTGGTAAGTCAATACAGTCGAAGTTGGTGTCCTGGCCAACGAGTACAGCTCATCTCCAACAATGTTGTTACCCATGAGATGTGTTTGCAACCAACTGCCGAAAGTCCTGATGTGTTCACATGTAATCCAGTCGTCAGACTGCTCTGGGTGTTTGGAGCGCAGAATATTCTTGTGTTCATTGACATACGGGATCACCAAGGTAGAATTCTGTAGAACTGTGTAGTGTGCTTGAGCCCAAGAATGCTCGTCCCTACATATTATTGAATCCGCTCCTAGCGTGCCTTTTCCAGTCAGTACACGTTGCTGGTCCTCCCGTGCCTCCGGTGTATCTTTTGTCTTCCCATACACGCCCACAAAGCCTAGCAGGTTCACGCAAAGATTCTTCATCACGTGCATCACGTCGATTGTAGAGCGGACCTCTAGGTCTTTCCAATAGGGTAGGTCCCAAAATATAAATTTCTTCTTCCACATGGGTGCGCGTCCCTCAGCGTCATTCGGAACAGATTGTCTGCCAGGACCCTTTCCATAAATTACTTGTAAATCCTTGACCATATCAAGTATGACATCACCATTACGGAGGACGGGTTTCTTCCGGTGATCCGCCTCACCTTTGAAATGCTTGCCTTTCTTTCTTAAGAGATGGTTGGTCGGAAGAAATCGATGATGTCCCAGGTACACATTCTTCCTGCATTTGTCCAAATATATACTTTCGGTATCATCTAAACACTGTGTGCATGCGTGGTATCCCTTATTTGTCTGTCCTGAAAGGTTACTAAGAGCAGGGCAATCATTGATGGTTACAAACAGCAACGCATGTAGGTCAAATTCCTGCTGTTTGTGCTCATCCCACACACGTACACCTTTTCCATTCCACAACTGTAAAAGTTCTTCAACTAATGGCCTTAGGTACACATCAATGTCGTTGCCGGGTTGCTTAGGGCCTTGGATGAGCACTGGCATCATAATGAACTTCCGCTTCATGCACAACCAAGGAGGAAGGTTATAGATACATAGAGTCACGGGCCAGGTGCTATGATTGCTGCTCTGCTCCCCAAAAGGATTAATGTCATCTGCACTTAAACCAAACCATACGTTCCTCGCGTCACCTGCAAAGTCCTCCCACCTTCTCTTAATTTTTCTCCACTGTGAACCGTCAGCGGGTGCTCTCAATTTCCCGTCTTTCTTACGGTCTTCTTTGTGCCATCGCATCAACTTGGCATGCTCTTTGTTTCTGAACAGACGTTTCAACCGTGGTATTATAGGAGCATACCATGTCACCTTGGCAGGAACCCTCTTCCTTGGGCGCACGCCCTCAACATCACCAGGGTTATCTCGTCTGATCTTATACCGCAATGCACCGCATACCGGGTATGTGTTCAAATCCTCGTACTCACCGCGGTAGAGGATGTAGTCATTAGGGCATGCATGTATCTTCTGCACCTCCAATCCTAGAGGGCATAGAACCTTCTTTGCTTCGTACGTACTGTCGGGTAATTCGTTATCCTTTGGAAGCTTCTTCTTCATTATTTTCAGTAGCTTCCCAAATCCGTTGTCAGATACACCATTGTCTGCCTTCCATTGCAGCAATTCCAGTGTGGTACCGAGCTTTGTGTTGTCATCTTCGCAATTTGGGTACAACCCTTTTTTGTGATCGTCTAACATGCGATCGAACTTCAACTTCTCCCTTTCACTTTGCCATTCTCTCTATGCATCAACAATGACCCGGCGAAGATCATCATCGGGCACATCGTCTGGTTTCTCTTGATCTTCAGCTTCCCCCGTTGCAGTATCACCGTATTCAGGGGGATAATTGTCATCATCCTCTTCTTCTTCGTTGTCTTCCATCATAACCCCTCTTTCTTCATGCTTGGTCCAAACATTATAGTGTGGCATGAAACCCTTCTCAAGTTGGTGGATGTGAAGGGTTTTCAAGGAAGAGTGATCCTTCGTATTCCCACAGACAGTACATGGACAATACATAAAACCATTCTGCTTGTTTGTCTCAGCCACTTCGAGAAATTTATGCAGGCCCTCAATATACTCGGAGGTGCATCGGGCACCGTACATCCATTGCCGGTTCATCTGCGTGTATTATATAATTAAGTGTATCAAAAACCATTATAGAACATAGAGAAGTGACCAAATTAATACAAGTTCATCATCACATTAAAACCAAAGTACAGTAGTGATCAAATGTTATTACTGAAAAAATAAATACATAAAATTCATACATAGTTCTCATAGAACAACATATAGCTCTCTAGAGCATCTAAATAAAACATACATTGAAACTATGTAAAACATTTAAATGCAACGATAAATGCGATCATAATCGCAACTAAGATAACAATTGATCCAACAGCATAATGATACCAAACCTCGTTATCAATGGCATATTTTCTTATCTTTCTAATCTTCAAGCCCATTGCATTCATCTAGATCTTGTGATCATCGACGACACCCGCAACATGCAACTCCAATTCCATCTTCTCCTCCTCAATTCTTTTCAATTTTTTCTTCAAGTAATTTTTTTTTTCAACTAAATTTAACATCTCGACAAGAGGATCAGTTGGAATTTCCGGTTCACATACTTTCTAGATAAAAACATCTATGTCACGTTGGTCGGCATAATTGTCATAAACACTAAATAAAACAAATAGTTATAAAAGATAATATACCACATCCGAATCATAGACCGGACGAGGGCCGACGGGGGCGGACACCAAAACCATGGCACTATATAATAACAAACAATAATAAAAGTAAGAAATTTATACAAGTATCTATCTAAATCATACAAGTAAGAATTTTTTTCTTTTAAAAAAAAGATAAGAACAAGAGTCTCACCACGGTGGTGCCGGCGACGAGATCGGCGCGGGCGATCGACGGCGGTGAGGATAGGGATGTGACGGGACGGACCGCCAATCCTAGACAAATCTTGGGAAAAATGGAGCTTGGAGGTCGAGCTTGGAGAGGAGAAAGCTTAAGTGTGGCTCGGGCATTTCATCGAACACCTCATGTGCATAGGAGGTGAGAGCAGAGCAGCACACACCTCCCACACGCCGGCCGGCCAAAAAACAGAGGAGTGAGCGGGCAAGGGCGATCATATATATAGGCATCTCTTTAGTTCCGGTTGATGGCTAGAACCGGGACAGAAGACTGACCTTTAGTCTCGGTTTCAGCCACCAACCGGGACTAAAGGGGCTGCGCCAGGAGGGAGGCCCAGGCCCTTTAGTCCAGGTTCGTGTCTGGAACCGGGACCAAAGAGGTCAGACGGACCGGGACTGGTGTCTGCCGTGGTCCGGCCGGCGTCCTGGCCTCACGAATCGGGACTGATGCACCCATTAGTCCCGGTCGTAATGCACTTATCTGACCTGGATCAAAGCCCTGTTTTCTACCCGTGTCCTGCTGCTTCTTAGCGCCAAGAAAACACAGTAGGTAAGATAAGTGAGCACGATGACGCATGCAGCACCGGCAGGTGGACGGACAGCCGGCATGTATGCACGCTCGCATGCTTGCGTCGCCCGCGCCGCGCGTACGTACATTGCATGTGCAAGCCAAGGAGAGAGTGAGCAAGCCAAGCTAGTAAGAGGTAAGATTTCCGGTCGGCAGGGCACTTGATTATTTGGATGAGAGCGCAGCGGAGATGGCCGGACGGAGTGGAGGCCCTCCACATCGGCATCGATCGATCGATCGCCATGATAATGCTGACGCAGTGAGCTTCATTATTCATCGTCCGTCCGTCGCCGTTGCATGCAGCATGCAGAAAACAACATCAAGTAAAGGCGAGGCACGCACAGCACCACACGTGGCTCCCACAACGCCACTGTGCTCTGCTGGTGTTTGCCCCCCTCCCAAGCACGCAGTTTCGTTCAGAGATATATATACAGAGAGAGAGATAGAGAGAGAGCAGTTCTGTTTCAGATGCTTGCCAATGTGATTGACAGAGATAAAGTCACCCAACTCGTGCATCCATTCCCGCGGGGCGGGGATGTACGTACGGACATTTAAGCGGGGAGGTGGAGCTGCTCATCAGTTCAGCGTCTGCGTCTGCGTCTGCGTCCGCGTCGTAATGGAATCATGTGATGCGAGGCTGGCGGTCGAGGACGGAGGAACGTATTACGTCGGTACGTGAGCGATCGATCCATGGATCCGATTCAACGAGCGTCGCACATGCACGCATGTGGCCCGTGACCGCTGTGCTAAACTAATAAAGCTGGCCTGGCCCACAGTTTGGAGTCAATCCCCGCCGGACGCCACCAGTGGCTGTGCCTGTGCGCCCCCAGCCAGAGCCAGCCACAGGATAACCTGCCTCTGCTTGGTACAGCGCACTTTTAAATCTGGCTGGGGCTAGCTTGTATGGTATGGAGTATGGGCGCATGGTCACTATACATCTGGTTGCTCAAGGTGACAAGTTGTCACGTACTCGTGTGGTGTGTGCTTATGTGTAAAGGCCTCAAATTTTTTACTTTCATTCATACGGCAGGGACAAGAAAACTACTTTTGCCAGTTGCACAGGATAGCACATGCACGATTCTGTACTTGGGTTTTATGAGGTAGACCATGCTGCTCCTGTAGGTTATGTACCCTGCGCTGCGCTGCGCTGCGCGTGTTGTGATGGAAAACCAGGGTGGAGATGACAAGGGTTCAGTGGTCTACGGTCCGCATGTGCTATCCTGTGCAACTGGCAAAAGTAGTTTTCTTGTCCCTGCCGTATGAATGAAAGTAAAAAAAGAAAAAAGGATCACATGCATGGCTCTGCTGCACCAGTTTAGTTCAGTTTCACCACGCTGACGTTTAATGCCTTCCCCGCCCCCGACCCCTGGGACGCGCGTACGCGACCAATCCATGCATGGCACTGGCAGGCGAGTAAACCATGCCTAGGCAACAGTCCATGGAGGCCAGCCAGCGACTCGGGGTCAAGCACCATCGCGATCCAAGTGGGCATGCAAAAACCAGGACAAACTAGCGGCTGGTTTGAAGATGAGCCGGGCAGCGGAACAGTGGACAAAACGAGCGTTCTGGGCGCGGCCGAAGCTTAGCTAGAGCGCGCAGATGCCGATGCCGAGAGAGACGCTGGGAGGGACGGTGAGTCAGTGTGGGTGTGGGTGTCGCGTCCGCGGGAAAAGGCAGGTGTCCCCCGGGGAGGGGCAGCAGGGGCAGGCACAGGCGCGGTGAATCCCGCTCGCACGTGGGAAAAGGCGTGCCGAGCTACCCAGCGCAGCACGCGCTGCCGGGCGGGGCGGCCGCGCGCGCGAGGCACGGCGTCCGCGGCGGGCGGACAGCCCGTGTTAACCGCTTCAGGTTAAGGATCCCAGGTTAAGGCCAACTTCAACGCACGACCCAAATGATCCGTCCGTGTCTATTTGGAGGTAAACAGACAAAGCAGACCCTCCAACGCGCGGCCGCAAATTGACTGTCGTCCGTTTTCTGTTCGCTTTCGATCCATTCTCGATCTAAGTTTGGGCCGAGTTTGTGGCCGAACGGACACGTGTGAGGGCTAGGGTTTGTATTAGGCTTCCGCCGTGAATCTCGAGCTACAAGGAGGAGAATTACGGAGGGAGGGAGGATTAGCTCACGCAGGAGCGCACACCCACACGCAACACCCTAGCCGTTCTGCCATCGCCACTCGAATCTTATCGCTTACACGTATAAGTAACGCGCTTACTGGGCCCACTCTGGCCCAGCAAGCCGAGCCGGTAGGCGAGGTTGCCTCTTGGGCCGGCCCATAGTTCGAACCTCGTCTTGGCGCTCGTCCCTGTCGCTGACAATCCCTCCTCCCTTGGACACGGCTTGACCCCAAGCCGGAGCCCTCGGAAACCTTTGCTGTAGCGCAACCTTGTCTTCCCAGGTGGCCAGCTCCACCGGCGCCGAACTCCATTTGATCAGGACTTGGACAACTGAATCAGAGCCACGTCGCGCTACTCGTTGCTGCAAGACTTGCTCAGGAAACTGGAACTGATTGTCAGGTGAAGGAAGAAGAGGTAGAACCTGACAATCTGGTGTAAGCACCTTCTTCAGCAGAGAGACATGAAACACAGGGTGGACTTTACTTGTAGAGGGCAGGTCCAGACGACATGCTACTTGCCCAATCCGTTCCAGTACTTCAAATGGGCCATAAAATTTGAACGCCAGTTTATGATTTGCCTGAGGAGCTACTGACGATTGGAGATACGGTTGTAGTTTAAGGAACACCTTGTCCCCAACTGCAAATTCTCGACCAGAGCGATGTTTGTCAGCTTGGTTTTTCATCTTTTGTTGAGCTCGGAGCAAATGCTGTTTCACTGAGTCCAGAATTACAGTACGATCAGTTAGCCACTGTTGCAGATCACCATTCTCAATTGTATCATCAGCAGAAAGGCCAAAGTGCCGAGGACTGTGTCCGTAGATAATCTCAAATGGTGTTCTCCCTGTCGCTGAATGCCAATTGGTATTATACCAGTATTCACACAGAGGTATCCACTTTGCCCAATGAGTCGGGTGTCCACTGACAAAGCAGCGTAAGAAACATTCCACTTGCTGATTTACTCGCTCGGTTTGGCCATCAGATTGTGGGTGGCGAGCCGAGCTCATACGAAGTAGTATGCCTGATTTCTGAAAAAGCTCACTCCAGAACTTGCTAGTGAAGATCCGGTCACGGTCAGACACAATGGAGAGGGGCATGCCATGCAGCTTATAGACAAAATTCAGAAATGCATCATCAACAGTTTCAGCAGTAAACGGATGGTGCAAGGGAATGAAATGTCCATACTTGGACAGTTTATCAATGACCACAAGCAAGCAGTTGTAACGCCCTGATGGAGGCAGACCTTCCACGAAATCCATCGTGACCATCTCCCAAGGAAGAGAAGGTATGGGTAGAGGCTGAAGTAGGCCAGGGTAAGGAATCCGTTCAGGCTTAGCTTGCTGACAGGTAATGCACTGTTGCACATAAGATTTTATGAATCCCCGCATTTTCTTCCATCGGAACAGCTGCCTGATACGTTTGTAAGTGACTGGAAAACCTGAGTGGCCGCCCAAGGGGCTGTCATGGAAAGCAGCACAAATTTTGCTGTGGAGAGAAGGGTTATCACCCACCCACATACATTTTCCTTTCCTGAGTACTCCAGCTTTAAGAGAGAACTTGTCATTGGACATGGGAGACACTGAGAGTTGCTGTATCAATTCAGTTGCAAAGGGGTCATTGCAATAACTCAGTGTAATCTCATCCAACCAAGCTGGCTGTGCAATAGAAATGTGTTGCAGCTCTGGTGACATATCATTGGCTATGGGGGGTCTCCTGGACAAGGCATCTGCAGCACTATTTTCCACACCTTTCTTGTACTCAATAGAATATTGCAATCCTAGCAGTTTAGTCAAGGCCTTCTGCTGCCATCTAGTGTGCAATCTTTGTTCAGTTAAACAAGCCAGGCTTCTTTGATCAGTTCTGATGACAAATTCAGATATTTGCAAATATTGTCTCCAATGTTCCACTGCCAACAAGATTGCAAGGTATTCCTTCTCATATACAGATAAAGTCTGATTTCTAGGTCCCAGTGCTTTACTGACATAAGCAATAGGATGCCCTTTTTGCATCAGTACTGCTCCGACCCCTATATCACAAGCATCCGTTTCCACCACAAATTTCTGTGAGAAATCTGGCAATGCTAGCACCGGAGCTGACATTTGAGCTTGTTTCAGGAGTAGAAAAGCTTGATGTTCATTGTCTGTCCAATGGAATGGTACCCCCTTTTTCAACAGATTTGACAAGGGTTTGCTCAGTATACCATAATGGGAGATAAATTTCCTGTAATATCTTGCAAGACCCAAAAACCCTCTAACTTCTTTAGCAGATTGAGGCACTGGCCATTCTTTGATAGCAGATATTTTAGAAGGGTCAGTGGCCACTCCCTGGCCACTGATAATATGTCCCAGATAGGCAATCTTGGTCTGAGCAAAAGCACATTTAGATAGTTTGACTTGCCACTGGTGCTGTAGAAGGAGTTTCAAAACTTCAGCCAAATGTTGCAGGTGTAGTTCATAAGAAGCACTGAAAACTAGTATGTCATCAAAGAAGACCAACACAAATTTTCTGATGCAGGGAGCCAAGGTGTCATTCATGCCAAAATTGAAAGTATTAGGACCACCAGTAAGACCAAATGATAAGACTAAAAACTCAAAGTGACCAATATGAGTTTGAAAGGCAGTCTTATGTTCCTCTCCTGGTGCCAGTCTGATCTGGTGATATCCTGATCTCAGATCCAGCTTAGAAAACCAGCAAGCACCTGCAAGCTCATCCAGCAGTTCATCAATAACTGGGATGGGGTACTTGCCTTTTATAGTGATAGCATTTAATTTCCTATAGTCAAACACTGGCCTCCATGTTTTATCCTTCTTCTGCACCATAATCATGGGTGAAGAGAAAGCACTATTGCTAGGTCTGATAATACTAGCTGCCAGCATTTCCTTGACTTGTTTCCCCATTTCATCTTTCAGGGCTGGAGGAATTCTGTAAGGTCTGCTATATACAGGTTGAGCTCCAGGAATTAAGGGAATAGTGTGGTCATATTTTCTTCTAGGGGGAAGACCAGTTGGAGCTTCAAAGACTGGAGCAAATTTTTGCAACAGTTCCTTAACTTCATGAGGTATATCAGCCTCATCAGCATTTTCAGTGACTAGCATAGATGACAGTTGAACCAAAGCAAGCATTTGAGGAGCAGCATCCTGGTCCAGTAATGTGATACTATTACCTGCTAACTGGAAGGACATCCAATGATCAGCCCAATCAATTTGCATGGGGCTATGAGCAGCTAACCAGTCCAAACCCAATATGCCATCATATGATCCCAGAGGAAACACCTTAAAATTGCTGACAAATTCATGTCCATCACAACACCAACTGCCATTCAGTAGCTGTTGATTGCAACATACCATCTCACCATTAGCTACTTTGACCATCCTGACTGGCATCTGGGAAATCCCCTTAACTGAAGCTGCAACTGCACAATCCAGAAATGTGTGAGTACTACCTGAGTCAACCAGGAACACAAGAGATTTTCCCTGCAGATAAACCTTCAATTTCATAGTGGTAGTTGCTGGAGCTGATAAATCCCCATTGCTGCAGCAGAAATACTAATAGCATTTGCTTCAACAGAAACTGAATCTTCAGAGTCACTGTGTTCAGAAGGCATATTTTGTACATAATCCAACATTTCCTGTACTACATGCAGCTGAACTTCCTGTGTGCATCTGTGTTCTCTTGCCCATCGCTCTCCACATATGAAGCATAACCCCTTGGATTTCCTGTAAGCACGCAGAGCAGACCAGCGGTCGCCAGATGCAGCAGGGCGCTGCAACTCAGAAGAACGTTTGTCCTCCACTGTTTTACTGGTCATTGTTCTGCTTGAGAACGCAGCATTGCGTTTATTTGGAACTGCACCCATGGGCTTTGTTGAGTTATCTCCCAATTCTTCAGTTAACAAGGCCAAGGCGTATGCCGAATCCAGGTCTGCAGGTTGTTGGATGCCCACCATGAGCTTGATTGACGGAGCTAGACCTTCCATGAATCGTGTCACATAATGCACTAGATTAGGATTAGTTTCATATGCAGTCAATTGGTCATACAACTCAGAAAACCGCTCTACATACTCTTCCACTGAACTAGTCTGACGAACGTGGAACAGTTGCCTCAGAATATTCTGGTGCTTGTTACGCCCAAAGCATGACTGCAGCAGTTCGCAGAATTCAGTCCAGGATATGTTAGGTGCCTGACGCTGCACTGATTCGAGCCAACGAGCTGCTGTGCCTTCAAACAGAGCAGATGCAAACGGTATCCACTGAACCTGTGGTGTGTTCCAAAACCTGAAGTAATCCTCACAGCGAGACTGCCATAATTTTGGATTCGAACCATCAAATCTAGGCAGTTCGATTCGGGGGCCAAAACTCACAGCATCCGGCTGGTATTGCCGAAATCCTTCACTAACAGGCACAATCTGACGCGCTGATGGAATTGGATTGGCAGACATACCTCGGGCAGGCGGGGGCACATACTTGGGGCCTGAATTCCTCTGCTCTGCTTCAGATCGAGATCCATCAGACCCACTCGAGCTGTTGCGCAAGGTGGCCTCCCGCGGAGACGATGGTGCGGTTGGGGACAAAGCCGCTCCTCTGTCGGCTCCGATCTCTCCACACAGTTCGTCCAGATCGACGCCTATGGATAGCTTGACGTCGTCGATGCGGCCGGGGAGCAGGTCCAGTTTGGAGTAGAGCTTGGCGAAGACTGTCGACAGCTCCTCACTGCGCTCCGCCGTGGTCTTGGACAAGGCGGCGTCGAAGTCAGCCCGAAGGAGGTCGTAGATCGCCTTCGTCTCGGGAGAAATTTTCTCCATGGCTTCCGCTCGCCGTCGGTCAGCGAGTCGGGTGTGGTGGCGGTGGCCGGGAAAATCCAGAGCGGAAGGTGGATAGGGGAAGGATGGCTCTGATACCAGATTGTGAGGGCTAGGGTTTGTATTAGGCTTCCGCCATGAATCTCGAGCTACAAGGAGGAGAATTACGGAGGGAGGGAGGATTAGATCACGCAGGAGCGCACACCCACACGCAACACCCTAGCCGTTCTGCCACCGCCACTCGAATCTTATCGCTTACACGTATAAGTAACGCGCTTACTGGACCCACTCTGGCCCAGCAAGCCGAGCCGGGAGGCGAGGTTGCCTCTTGGGCCGGCCCATAGTTCGAACCTCGTCTTGGCACTCGTCCCTGTCGCTGACAACACGCGCTGACGGCGCGTGGTGCCTACCCATGTCCTCCCGTGGCCCGCCCGTCAGGGACGCAGACCCCCCTTTTTCTATTCACCCCCTCCCCGCTCTAGCCGCACCCCGCCCCTCTCGTCCCTTGCCACCGCCGCTGTGCAGCTCGACCGCGCGCTCGCCCCAACCCTTGTCGCAGCCCCCGTTCCCTCGACGCCCCAAGCTGCCCACCCACGGCCACCTGATTTGCACACCCGGCGGTCGTATTTGGAGCGGATCTGACTGGACTTGAGCTCGCCCGGCTGTGGGAGGCCGCGCCGTGCCATGGACTGGCCGGGCACCGGGGTGGAAGGCCCCGACAAGGCCGCAAGGCCGCATGCAGGTACTGACTCCGCCTCTAGCCGCTCGGATCTACCCCGTCGATGGTTCGCCGGCAAATACATGAACGACCGTCGGCCGGGCTCGGTGCTGGCCTAAAGGCTCGTCGGCGCACCGTTGCCACTCATAAAGTGCGACGACTACCCAAGGAAGGTCTTGTGCCGCATGTCTACAACGCCGGAACATCCCGGATGGGTGTTCGTCAAGTGCTCAAACGATGGGGTATGTGCTAATTTAGCTTCGGTTGTGCCCTCGGATTCGACTAGTTGTACTCACTTAAATTTTTATTGTGTAGAATGGATGCAACTTTTGGTATTGGGAAGAAGAATACATCGATATATTGATAGAGCGCAATTTAATAGATGTCCGTGCACTTGTTGCTAGAATAGAGGCTAGAGATGAGAATAGATGCGAGGAAGCAACATCTACTTTTTAGACTCGAAGAATAAAGAAGCACGCAAGATCGAGCATCCACAGATCAACAATGAATGCATCGAGAAGGCACTAATCCAACTTACGGGAGCAGTTATGGAAGTTGGATATCTTCTAAAATGTATTCTTGTGGTTCTTGTTTTCTTTTGTCTTGCTATTCTAGTCAAGATTTGGTGATGTGCTTCCATGTATCAAAAATCAATGATGAAAATAAAGATATGTGTTTGCAAAAATAAAATGTATGCGGACGAGATGCGGCCGTGCGTTGGGCACACGGCCGACGCATCCATAAATCCGGACGGACACGACCCCATTGCCGCCCCCAAACGGCAAACGGACGAAGCGGACGAAACGGACGTCCGTTTGGGGTCGTGCGTTGGAGTTGGCCTAATCTATTGGCCTGGCCGTCCGGTAAGATTAGGGTTTAGGGTGGTGGCATTTGCACTGGCACTGGCACTGATGATCGACCTCGTGCGGTGGTGCCTGTTAGGGGCATTTTCAATGGAAACCGCTTGTATAGGCGGTTAGGCCAACTCCAGCACTAGACCCCAAACAGATGTCCATTTTGTTTGGATTTCGTCCGGGTGGTAAAACAGACGTCCGTGTCCGCTTTTGCTCGTCCGCCGGTCGGTGCACCCCAATGCGAGGCCGCATCGTAACTTGTCTGCATCACACATGAAAAAGGACGGCCGCGCATTTTGAAAACACACATAAAACATAATCAAACATTAACATAAATTTAAAATTGTTCAAACTAGTCTAGGGCGCACATGTGAACTTAATTTAAACTAAAAATATATTATAAAAAACATAGATTGACGCTGCCGCTGGCGAGGCCGTCTTGTATGCCGTCGTCGTCTTCACGCGCCGCCGTTCTCGTCGTCGTCCATGGTGAGGTCGACATACGGTGGTAGCGTCCAGAGGTGGGCCGGAGGCGCCTACACCACCTCTTCCCATGGCGGCAAAGGCTCCGGTGAGCGTGGACGCGTGGGCGCCCATGGCTTGGCACCTACCCAGTCGGCCTTCTCCGCCATCGTGGACGACCATGTCTAGCTCTGGCCCACCATGCGCGGGTTCCAAACACCGACGGTGGGCTCCTCCACCACCTCCTCCTTGACCTCCTCCTTGATGGCCATGTCTAGCTCCGGGATGGTGATGTCGCCGGCCACGGAGAGGGCCAACTGGGTTTCGAGGCCCTCCCATTAGCGTTCGTCGTGGGTGTTGATGGAGTCCTCCATCACCCGTCGGATGAGCTCCGCCTCCTCTTCCTCGATCATGGGAGGTGGTGGTGGCGGGGACAGGGACGAAGACGACATCGGCATGAGATCACGCACCCTAAGAACCCGCGTGTCTAGGGCGGACTCAGAGCATGCGCGTGGCATGCAGGACGCGACCGCCACGGGCTCGGACGACGACCGACAAAAAATGATTGCCGTCATAGGTTGTGCTCGTCGCGGAGCCACGTATCCCACAACGGTGAATCGATGGTGTACCTGTGGTTATAGAGCAGATCCGGTGGCAGGCGGGCGTGGCGTCGGTTGATCTCCTCACGCTTGGCACAACCACTCGCCGGGACCGATGGGGTCGGCACCCGATCCGCGTGGAGATGTGATGCGACACCGTCTTCGGAGAAGAGGGTGTTCAAGGGGAGGTCCGATCTTCATGGCGTAGGATCGATAATGGATGGGGATAACTAGCTGCAAGCAGCCGAAAAACAGAAAATAAGAGATTATGACCCGACAAGGAGGATGCTCGCCGAAGCTTGCAATCCGAACATTCGCTGATCCACAACCCACAATACTACCCCACACAACCACGCTCAAGTCGTGGAGCACGGGATAGGTGCAATCCGCAAGGGAAACCACGAACTCTAATCCACACAACACGATCTAGTCGTGGAGCACGAATTAGGAGCAATTTCTCAAGGAATCACAAGAATAAGGATAACAAGAGCTCTCCAATCTCAGGAGGAGTCTATGTCTTTGGTCTTTGATAGAAATGGCAAAAGTCCCCAACGAAGGGAAGATCTAGCCTATTTATAATCGGGACAGCCCCCCTGGATAGGTGTGAAAACACACTAGCTTTAGGAACCAGCTTAGGTGTGAAGGAGAAACCAGCTTTGTTTGACTAAAAGGGCTTCAAAACTTAATGAGGTAGCTTTTGGAAATCTCTTGTCGGAGGTGGTTGGCAGTTCCCGACCAAACATTGTTCACTGGAGTCGAACAATGTTTCCTTCAGCAGCAAACTCGAGTCCTGGAAACCTTTCGCAAGTTGGGATATCCAAACTTGTGCAAAACATTGTTTCGTCAGAATCGGAACAATGTTTCTTCAGCAGACAACTTATTCCTTCAGGAACTCCTAGCTTTGTTTCTTCACCATAAAACATTGTTTTGCACCGATTGAAATGTGTTTGGCCTTCTTCGATATTGCACCTGAGTTCAACCAACAACAAAGGAGATGAAAGTGCAGCCATGTGTTCAAGGTTATAGTATGAACTTAAGTTAGCGTTCACCTGGCAATGTATTCGTTTGGCACAATTATTAAGATTTCTCCTTTGATGACCAAGGATGCATAAATGGTTGTCATGTCCTCATCATCCTCCCCCTCTTGAAAAGGAGTCATCCTCGACTCTAAGGGTTGAATGGTTTTCATGTCCTCATCATCCTCCCTCTCTTGAAAAGGAGTCGTCCTCGACTCTAGCTGGTCATCACACAAAAGAAAATTGGCCAGTACAAAGAAACAATGCAAAGATTTTATCAAATGCATAAGTTTAGCTTTCACCTTTGCAAACTTCGAATGCTTTGTTCGACTCAGCAATTCCTTCCAACTAACATTTCCATGGAGTACAAACTTGTAATCAGGCACATCCATGTTCATATCATCCTCCCTCCCTTGAAGAAAAGTCGCCCTTGACTTCCTTTGGTCTACAAAATAATAGCACGAGGACAATACAAAATATCTTGGCAAAGATGAATATTGATGTGCAAGTTTCTGTTTTGTTGGATCTTTTATACTCTCTACAAGTTTAACAAAATGGTGTTGTTGCATTGATGATATACCAAACATCTTGTCTCTGATTTCATCACACCAATGCTTCAAGAGTTCATAAGTGCATACCTCTGGGTGCTTCAAGATGAATGATCTCTTTTCTTTTACCTCACTGAGTACCTCCATGCCTTTTTGAAGATCACGTACCCCACATGATGTTTCTTTGATGGTACTCCACATGCGCCATAATTGTTCATGGATCTCATCCTCCCATCACTGTAGGAGGGCAACTAAGTATGATTTTTCCATCTGCACATACTTCAAAGAAAGAGAGCTTTGTGAATGGTTAGTAATTGAATAATCTTCTCTCCTTTCATTTGGTGGATCACTCATCTCTTTGATATTGTGTGTAAACACCTGAAGCTCAAATTTGGTGGGCTCACACAACTCACTAATCCTCTCACTTTGAAGGTGGGGTATAATATGTTGTGGTTCACTCATATCTCTAATCTCATATTGAATTATCTCAACATCGCATTTGGTGGACTCGCACACCTCACCTATCTTGTCACTCTCATTATGTGGAATTTTGGGAAATGAACATTCTTCCTCACATCTAGTGGAGTCACTCAACTCACCTCTCTTATCGTTCTCAATATGTGGATTTGTGGGAAATGGACACTCTTCCTCACATTTGGTGGAGTCACTCAACTCACCCCTCTTAGCACTCTCAATATGAATTTTTGCAAGTGGACACTCTTCCTTGCATTTGGTGGAGTCACTCAATGCACCTCTCTTATCACTCTCAATATGTGGGATTTTTGGATATGGACGCTCTTCCTCACATTTGGTGGGGTCACTCAACTCACCTCTCTTATCACTCTCAATATGTAGAATTTTTGGAAGTGAACACTCTTCCTCACATTTGGTGGAGTCACTCAACTCACCTCTCTTGTCACACTCAAATTGTGGGATTTTGGGATATGGACACTCTTCCTCACATTTGGTGCAGTCATTCAACTCACCTCTCATATCCCTCTCAATATGTGGAATTTTCGGAAGTGGGCACTCTTCCTCACACATGGTGGGATCACTCAAATCACTTTTCTTATCACTACCAAGTTGTGGAATTTTGGCTTGTGTACACACTCTCTTATATGTGGTGGAGTACCTCAACTCTCTTTTCTTGTCACTCTCAAGTGGTGGGATTTTGTGATGTGTACACTCTCGCTCATATTTTGTGGAGCCACTCAACCCCCCTTTGTTATTACTCTCAAGTTGTGGGATTTTGTGATATGGATTCTCTCTCACACATGGGTTTGGAAAGATTTTGTTCTCCATAGAAGTCACGGGTGGAGGAGAATAAGCTCCAGCTGAAGCCATGCTTCTTCTATCTTGAATATGAATTGTTGGTGAAGACACCATCGAGGATGAAGGGTGTGGTTGCTGCCATGAAGGAGTAGTGGGACAGTCTTGGAAATTCTGGGACCGACCCTTACACATGTTCTTCTTCTCCACTCTCATAGCTCGACGGACAACATCAGATATCATATCATAAGGAAACACCTCCACAAAATCAGATATCTCGTCATTTAGCCCATGTTAGAATCTCTTTATATTTGCTTCATCACTCTCTTGGGTTTTTGTCAGGATCAACAGCTTCTCCATCTCATTATAGTACTCCTTGGCAATGCGAGAACCTTGGATAAGCCCCTTCAACCTCTTGTACAATTTCTTCTCATAGTATAATGGAACGAATCGATGCCAAATGACTCTTTTCATTGTATCCAGTTGCAGATATAGTCACCTCCCAAAGCAAGATGATCCTCTTACAACTGCTTCCACCAAGAAATTGCATAGCCAGAGAACTTCTTAAGAGTGAGTTCAACTCTCTTCATTTCAGAAATCCCATGAGTATTGAAGATCTGATCACATCTCTCCACCCACTCAAAATAAGTATTCGGATCCTCTTCTCCAATGAATGATGGAATGTCTAACTTCACCCTTGTTTGGTTGTGATGGTCATATCCCAAACGACCATCATAGGGACTACCATGGTGACCAAAAACAGCACCACGACGAGGCGTGTAATATGACTCATCATCCACCATCTCAGCATACTCATCGTTGTGATTTGGGATCTCTTCATGGTACATGCCATCACCACCATGTGTAGCTCGTCGCCTGTGATCTGCGGCGAACCCGCGGGGGCCATGGCCTCGCCCACAAGTTTCTCCTCCACGAAGCCCACCATCATGGGGTGTAGCAAGGTTACCTCACCTCTGTTCAACACCACCAATAGCGGTACCATCAACACAGCCACCTGCAGCTCTCCCATGACCATTGTGGCGATCTTCGTTGCCACAGCAATGTCGATTGTTGGCGACTAGTGAGGCAGTGGGGCTGTGTTGGTGTTGATCCCCATTGCCCGGAATAGGAAGATGTCCTCCAAACATCTGTTGCAAAGCTGCAGCTATACTTTCTTCAATCACATCACCAAGTGCAGCTCGAGTCTTTGGGAACTCTTCTTCCATAATATTTCCTCCATGTGCACTCGATTTGGATCCTATCATGTTAACTCTCGGAAACAAGTGGACAAAAGAAAAAATATATATGTGGAAAACATTCAGCTCACCTTCTTGCTTACCCAAATTCTAATGATTCCTTGGCGGCTGTGCGGTGGTAGCAAATTAGGAGTGGACGGGCGAATGAAAGGAAGGAAGCTGACGGTTTATAGGTGGATCTGGGTGGGGTAAAAAGAGGGCTAGTGCTGAGATCCAATTGATGTAAACCAAATGAACAAGAAACATTTGTAGATCCTTGCACCACGTTTGAGCTGCAACACTTGCCACTACAACTTCTGAAATTTCTCACCAAACTGAATATGATTGCACACTTGCTCAATACTTTCTCTCTTTTTTTTGCTCTTTTTTCACCCTTTTCTCTTTTTTTTTTGCTTTTTTTGGCAACACAACAGATCCAATAACAAAACTCAAAGAGAAACAATAGCAACTTTGGATAGAACTTGGTGCAAACACAAAGAGGAAAGCAAACAACTAGATCTCAGCAAACAAAGGCTTGGATTTTTTGTGGTCTTTGGCTTTGGACTCTACGATGGGGAAAACCAAACTAAAAAGGATACATCTAGCAACAAATATACATATCCTACCGTGTAAACCTTGCTTTGATACCAGATGATGCGACACCGTCTTCGGAGAAGAGGGTGTTCAAGGGGAGGTCCGATCTTCATGGTGTAGGATCGATAATGGATGGGGATAACTAGCTGCAAGCAGCCGAAAAAACAGAAAATAAGATATTATGACCCGACGAGGAGGATGCTCGCCGAAGCTTGCAATCCGAACATTCGCCGATCCACAACCCACAATACTACCCCACACAACCACGCTCAAGTCGTGGAGCACGGGATAGGTGCAATCCGCAAGGGAAACCACAAACTCTTATCCACACAACACGATCTAGTCGTGGAGCACGAATTAGGAGCAATTTCTCAAGGAATCACGAGAATAAGGATAACAAGAGCTCTCCAATCTCAGGAGGAGTCTATGTCTTTGGTCTTTGATAGAAATGGCAAAAGTCCCCAATGAAGGGAAGAGCTAGCCTATTTATAATCGGGGCAACCCCCCTGGATAGGTGTGAAAACAAACTAGCTTTAGGAACTAGCTTAGGTGTGAAGGAGAAACCAACTTTGTTTGACTAAAAGGGCTTCAAGACTTAATGAGGTAGCTTCTGGAAATCTCTCGTCGTAGGTGGTTGGCAGTTCCCGACCAAACATTGTACACTGGGGTCGAACAATGTTTCCTTCATCAACAAACTCGAGTCCTGGAAACCTTTCACAAGTTGGGATATCCAAACTCATGCAAAACATTGTTTCGTCAGGATCGGAACAATGTTTCTTCAGCAGACAACTCATTCCTTCAAGAACTCCTAGCTTTGTTTCTTCACCATAAAACATTGTTTTGCACCAATTGAAATCTGTTTGGCCTTCTTCGATATTGCACCTGAGTTCAACCAACAACAAAGGAGATGAAAGTGCAGCCATGTGTTCAAGGTTATAGTATGAACTTAAGTTAGCGTTCACCTGGCAATGTATTCATTTGGCACAAATTATTAGGATTTCTTCTTTGATGACCAAGGATGTATAAATGGTTGTCATGTCCTCATCATCCTCCCCCTCTTGAAAAGGAGTCGTCCACGACTCTAAGGGTTGAATGGTTTTCATGTCCTCGTCAAGATGCTAGTTGTTAGGGATGTGGACATCGCTCCATGAGAGGGGCGTCGACGTCTCCTAATAGCGCCGGCAGATGTGGGCCCTGACGTAGGGCCGAATGTACCACGGGACCACCGACGGTGAGATGCTAAACTCGGGTTGCGCGGGCGGTGGGGAGCGGGTGGAGCGGCAACGACCGGAGGAGGACCCACACTCGTGGTCATGGCTCCCCTTGCGGCAGGAGTTCCACTAGACCATGGTGGCCGACGAGCAGGTGGACGAGAAGAGGAGGAGGTGGAGCGGCGAGGACGAAGTAGAGTTCCGTGTCAGGGCTCGAGGAGACACGTGGGGACGGGGGCGGAAGCGTGGACTGGCTGGTCCACGACTTCCACATTAAGAAGGACGGTGACCGTTGTGGATGGGGTGGCTGACCTGCAGGCCTATCCATTGGTTCGGATTAAATGGGGTCGGTGGGAGTTAGTTGAACGGCCGACACGCGGGCCTGAGACGGACGGTGAGAGGACATCCCTATCCGAGGCCCTGTAGGCGATATCTGTCCACCAGGTCATGATGACGGAACCAACCTCGAACATGCTATGCATGATAGAGTCGATGAATCGCGTGGCCTCGAGACCTCCCATGGCAGGACTAATACGGCCCACGACTCAGCTACAGGTAGACCCCGTGTTGACACCTCAACCGCAAGTCAGCACGGGGTTATGAAACTTTTTGATGATTTTTTTCTGAACAAGAGAGACCCTAGAAGCTTCAGGAGGAGACCAAAAGGCAAACGAGGGGACGACAAGGCAACAGGGCGCGCCCAGGGGGTAGGCAGGCCCGGATGCCTTGTGGGCCCCTCATGGCTCCGTCTGACCTAATTACACCTCTATAAATTCCCTAAAATCAGGAAACCAACAGAGAGCCACCCAAAATATTTTTTCCACCATCGCAAGTTTCTGTTCTTCCGCGATCCCATCTGGAGGCCTTTTCCAGTACTCCGCCAGAGGGGGAATCGATCACGGAGGGCTGCTGTCGGAGTTCTGGGACCGGGGGTGCCGAGACTCGTCTTCTTGTGGCCCAGTGCGCGGCGTCATCAGAAGCCCAGTATGACCCAACTCCAAGGCTTCATGAGCAAGACCCACGCGAGGGCTCCCCGCCTCGCAAGGTGAACGACATCAAGGCCTCCCGAGGAGCAGTCTCCTAAGGCTGCCTCCCGAGGAGCGGATATCTCTAGGCAAGCGTCCCACCTAGTGAGGCGCGCGGTGACGTGAGCCATGACGACCAAGGCCAGCAGGGCGCCAGCGGGCACAAGAGAGGACAGTTTCCTCTTTGGTGCTAAGGAGGCAAGGACGTACGTGGGTTCCCAAGGAATCCCCCAAAGGTTTCCATTCCAGTGCAACAAGACGAGGACCGCTGGCTCGACAGGACGGAGGTCACCGCCAAGCCCACCGCTGCGTCACGACCAGAAGCTTTGCAGACGAAGACCACCTTTAGTCAGGATAGGGTGTACTCTTACCCCCCCCCCCTTCAAATTGGCCGCTGTAGTATCCCTTCCCGCCTAAGCTATGAGGGAAGAGGGCCAATGCCACTACAAATATAGGTTAGTCTCCACCGTAGAGAGGGATCGAATCCTTCCGCCATTGAGCTCGCCTGAGGCAGCTCACACTTGTACTAGTTCATCTTCATCCTCCTCGCGAGGCAATCCACCACAAAGCAGGAGTTGGGTTTTACACCGCAAGGTGGCCCGAACCTGGGTAAATCACCGTGTCCACCTCTTCTTCCCGCTCACTCGAACACAACGAAGCCAGGCCATAGGGTGGCGAGCAGCGAGATATAGCTAGGCAAGATCCTTCGCACACGCCCCAGAGTTCGAACCTTGTTTGGGTCCGCGGAGCCCCGATTCCGACATTTGGCACGCCAGGTAGGGGCGCGTCGACGTTCTCCCTTCCACTTCGCTCCGCCCTCGCTTCACCAATCCCATGGCCGACACTCTTCGAGTTCGCGCCGAGCGCCGGGCCGCCCGTGTCGCCCAGACGACATCGGTGGGCCGCGGCACCCCCTGCCACTCTGCATCTCCCGCGGCCAACGCCGCCATCGACCCTGCCGCTCACGAGCAGCAGGACTCTTCGCTGTCGCCTTCCGTGCAGTGGGATGGCCGCACCGCCACGCATTCCCTCACTCCCGCCACGGCCTCGTCGTCCCACGCTCGACGTGGGCTGGCGAACGCGCAGGCTGCGCTGCTCATGGCACGCGAGGGGCTGCGCTACCGCCCCGCCAACGAAGGCTACGACACCTGGCTGGACCGCATCACTGAGCTCGTCAACGCCGCTGGCGAGGCCCCAACACCTTCCCACTCGCTCCGTCCCCCGTCGTCTCGTGAGGGTGACGTGGCTCATGGCGCGCCCCCACCTCCCCCTCTACG
This sequence comes from Thinopyrum elongatum, assembly GCA_011799875.1. Classification (NCBI taxonomy): domain Eukaryota; kingdom Viridiplantae; phylum Streptophyta; class Magnoliopsida; order Poales; family Poaceae; genus Thinopyrum; species Thinopyrum elongatum. The sequence continues at coordinate 386,344,890 of CM022300.1, forward strand.
CAGCGCTGACGTAGAGCCAAGGCGTGACGCGCGTCCGCGCGACCCGCCGCGTGGGGCACCAGCGCCGGCCAGGTACGAGGCCAGCTACCAGGTTGTGCAGCAGCCATAGTGCGACGCGCGTGCGCTTCCAGCACCGCCGCGCCAACACCAAGACCGGGCCGCTCTGGAGGTCGCCGCGCATGGGCGTCAGGACCGTGCCCGTAAGCACGGCGGGCTACCGCGCCTTCATGCTACGATGACATCCCTGACCCTGCGGAGTTCCTTTAGTTCTAGTCGCTGAGCATTGAAGCGGCAAATGGCGATGATAAGGTCATGGAAAACTGGTTCCCCATGGCTCTCAAGGACGGCGATGCTCCTGGCTCATGCATCTCCCGGAGGGGTCGATCTCGTGGGATGAACTCCGTGAGCGGTTCATCGCCAACTTCCAAGGCACCCGCGACCGTGCCCTCACCGTCAATGACCTGCGGCGCGTGAAGAAACAGCCGGGTGAGACTCTCCGCAAGTACATTCAGCGCTTCACCCAGGTCCGCCTCAAGACCCCGAAGGCCTCGGACGAAGCCATCATCTCGGCGTTCACCGAGGGCGTCATGGACGTCAAGATGAGCGAGGAGCTCGCCATCCACGATGACCTGTGTACGGCGCTGGAGTTGTTCAACTTGGGAGACAAGTGCGCCAGGGCCGAGGAGGGCCGCCTCCCCTCCTCAAGCACCCGGACGTCGACCCTGAAGACAAGAAGGCCAAGGCCAAGGAAGCAAAGCGCAAGGGCCCCGCCGTGCTGGCAACGGAGCCTGAGATGAAGCACGGCCATGATCGCGATGAGCCACCCAAGGATGCTTGCCCACTATGCGTTTTCCACATCGTGCACACCCACAACACTGATGACTGTCAGGAGCTCAGGGCGCTCCGGGATGAGCGCCTGGGCCGCCGCCCCGAGCGCGGTGACTGTAGCTTCGGCCGCGGCAGAGGCCGCTGGGCCAACCGCAACCCCCGTCAGGGCTGGTGTGATCAGCCTCGCGAGGGTGGCTAGCGTGACCAGCCTTGTGACGGCCCCTGGCGTGATCAGCCTCGCGAGGCCCGTCCTCAAAGCAACACTGGTCTTCCGCCTCTGCCTCTGCCTCTGCCGCCGAGGAGAAACGGCAACAACCGCCAGGACGATGGGGCTGGGGGCTACCAAGAGCCTTGCTTGATTGCCTGCATCCTTGGCGGAGCTCAGGCACCCGCCTCGAACCGCATCTTCAAGCAGTTCTCGCGCGAGGTGAATGCAGCCCTCCCTAGGATCGAAGCTACACGCCCCCTCAAGTGGTCGCAGTACGCCATTACCTTTGATTCCAAGGAGTACCTCAGGTGCTCGGCCACCGCCGGCGCGCTCCCCATGCTATGCACGCCCACCATCAGCAACGTTTCAGTCACCAAGACCCTCATCGACGGCGGCGCTGGCCTCAATGTGCTCTCCGTCGAGACCTTTGAGATGCTTCAAGTGCCATACGATCAGCTCATGCCCACCAAGCCGTTCTCTGGGGTGACTGACGGCTCCACCACGCCCTTGGGGCAGGTGCGCCTCCCCGTCACTTTCGGCACCCGCAGCAACTACCACACTGAGCTCATCGACTTCGACGTGGCCCACATCGGCCTCCCGTACAATGCCATCCTTGGGTACCCTGCGCTCGCCAAGTTCATGGCGGCTACTCATCATGGCTATAACGTCCTCAAGATGCCAGGGTGCAGCGGCGTCATCACCGTCGCCTGCGATGAGAAGGATGCGGTCTTCTCCCTTGAGCATGCCTACCACATAGCGGTGGCCAAGAACTCAGATGGCGAAGGTGACACCGCACCCCCTGAGGCCGCCCCTGCGAAGAAGAAGCAGCTCCTCCCCAAGAGTCATCCTGAGGCTCAGATGGCGTCTGCCGGTGATGCCTCAGGCTCCGCGCCTGTTGCCTGGGCACCTCTTCCTCCCGCATAGGAAGGCGCGCTCGGCGCCAACCTCAGGACGGGCTCGGGGGCTTCCACATGGAGAGCGTCTAACCTAACCAGTGCAACGAGGGAGGTGCTTGGGCACCACTTGGAGGCGTGCCTTGACGCGCGCCCCCACAAGCAAGGAACAAGGCGCGAGACGCCAGGAGCACGTGAGTTCATCACCAAGGTGATCGAGGAACTTCAGCAAGCGCAAGCCATGCGTGGCGAGCGCCGCCCCGCAAGTCCCACCGGTGCAGCTGCCGCCCCTAACGCGGGAGGCGAGCTGCGGGTCTGTGTCAACATCTCGGGCCTCAACAGGGCCGCTTCGCAGGACCTCTTCTGGCCATCGCGCGTTGGCCGGAGCGAGGGCTACCCCTGCTACTACGTTGGCATGCCCTTCGGCCTGCCAAATGTTGGCGCCTCGTACCATCGCCTAGCGCAGCGCGCTATGGCGTCTCACAAGGCCCGACGCTTGGTGGTGGCGTCTCAGGAGGCCCCGGACCCCCGCGAGCTCCCCTGGCCTCGCGAGCCTCTCAAGCCTCCGGAGCCATCCGGCTCGTGAGGAGCGAGCCTCCGCGACGCGCTTCATCGACTACCTCGACGCGTCCGCGACACTGGTGCCAGGTGACCTTTTGGTTTATTCAATTGAGGGCGCCCACGGGCTGCATTATCCTCAGGCTGTACGGGTACGCCCCCGCAGCAGTATCTCTTTGCTCTTGTATCAGAACTGGCTATGCCTTGATGAGATTTCCTTGATGTTTTAACTTGCGTGTCCGGTGCTTCGTCACCATGAATGCTGCCGCGCCCTCGTGAGCCCACCCTTGACCGCCTCATGATTAAGGGCTGGCACGACGTCTGTGCTCTGGTCCGTCCCTACATCGTTGTTAAATCCAAGCGACTAAGCTCTGTCTCGCAGGCCATCTCTCGTGCACGTCACCTCCTGGGGTCCTTGGTGCCTTGTCCTCGCATGAGCTCATCAGGAATAGGTGAACAAGGGCGCGCGGCTCGGTTCGTACAACCGCAATTTTGGTGCTTCTCCACCGCGGGAGCCGCACGCCAAGTGTTCTTACTTAGATTGTTGCATGAGAAGACTCGACACGACACCTGTGCTCGGGTCCGTCCATGCAACGTTGATAAACCCAGGCGACCGAGCTCTGTCTGGCGGGCCGGCCCCGTGCACGTCGCCGCCTATGGGTCCTTGGTGTCTGGCCTTCTCATGCGATATCCTCAGGACGCTCGTTCGGCGCAGGTCGCCCTCTTAACTCAGGTCTTACAAGCGCGCTCCACGCCAAAAATCCAGGCGCAACCCGCCTTGAGGTAGGACCTCCTAAGCCCCGCGCTGGCTCATGAGTGCCAGCGACACGTACGAACGAAACAGGGCTGTACACGCCCAGAGACTCTAGCACAGAGCTCTCTACCCACGCCCAGTGGAAGCCCCATGCTCAGTGTTGGCGGATGCGGTCGCAATACGACCATGCCCACGCCCAGTGGAAGCCCCATGCTCAGCGCTGGTGGATGCGGTCGCAATACGACTGTAGGATTGAAAGTAGGTCTAGTGGGGGGTGCTTAGACTACTTGACCAAATAAAAATCTAACCTTTTCCCAATTTTAGTTGTGGGCAGATTTTAGCAACTAGCACAAGTCAAGCAATCAACCTACACATGCAATTCTAAGAGTGTAGAAGTGGAAAGTAATACATTGCATATGAAGGTAAAGGGAAGGGTTTGGAGAGTGCAAACGCAATGAAGACACGAAGATTTTTGGCGTGGTTCCGATAGGTGGTGCTATCGTACATCCACGTTGATGGAGACTTCAACCCACGAAGGGTAACGGTTGCGCGAGTCCACGGAGGGCTCCACCCACGAAGAGTCCACGAAGAAGCAACCTTGTCTATCCCACCATGGCCATCGCCCACGAAGGACTTGCCTCACTTGGGTAGATCTTCACGAAGTAGGCGATCTCCTTGCCCTTACAAACTTCTTGGTTCAACTCCACAACTTGACGGAGGCTCCCAAGCGACACCTAACCAATCTAGGAGACACCACTCTCCAAAAGGTAATAGATGTTGTGTTGATGATGAACTCCTTGCTCTTGTGCTTCAAATGATAGTCTCCCCAACACTCAACTCTCTCTCACAGATTTGGATATGGTGGAAAGATGATTTGAGTGGAAAGCAACTTGGGGAAGGCTAGAAATCAAGATTCTTGTGGTAGGATTGGTATATCTTGATCTCAACACATGAGTAGGTGGTTCTCTCTCAGAAAATGTATGTTGGAAGTGTAGGCACGTTCTGATGGCTCTCTCACATATGGAGAAGGGGGTGGAGGGGTATATATAGCCTCCACACAAAATCCAACCATTACACACATTTGACCCAACTCGGTCAGACCGAATAGATGAACTCGGTGAGACCGATTTAGTTCAAAATGTGAACGTTAGGAATCTCAGTGGGACCGACTAGAACAACTCAGTGGGACCGATGTGCTAGGGCTTAGGGAAAACCTCATCTCGGTAGCACCGATTGCATCAACTCGGTGAGACCGAAGTGAAGCAATTGGCAACAAAGAGTTGGTCAAGCCATCTCGGTGAGACCGATCGCTATTTTGGTGAGGCCAAAATAATTGCAACATGCAACAGAGAGTTGGCAAGGCCATCTCGGTGAGACCGAGATCCGTATCGGTGTGACCGAACTATTAGGGTTTCTGGAAGTGGCTATGCCATATGAACTCGGTGGCTCCGGATAGGATGAATCGGTGGGGCCGAGTTGGAGTTTAGGGTTTTGACATATTTGGAATGATAAAGTGGTTGAGGGATTTGGAGCAATATCACTAAGCATTTGAGCAAGAAAGCCATTAAGCAACACCTTACCCCCTTTTAATAGTATTGGCTTTCCTATGGACTCAATGTGATCTTGGATCACTAAAAATGAAATGAAGAGTCTTGAGCTTTTGCCAATGTGTATCCATAGCATTTTGAGGGGTCCACATCTCTAGTCCATGCCATGCCATTCATTGAACTTTCTGAAATATTAAACTTGAATGGTTGTTAGATCAATGAGCTATATGTTGTTATAAATTACCAAAACCACCCGGGGATTAGTTGCACTTTCAACGACCATGCCCACGCCCAGTGGAAGCTCCATGCTCCGCGGTGGTGGATAAACAACTGAGGGCGCCCTGTGGGTTGCATCAACCTTAGGATGGCCTTATAGCTCGCCGGCAACACTACTCGTACCCTTCCCATGGGCCTCACACAAGCGGGGGCTGGACACGGTGCCTGTGCTCGGGTCAGTTCCAGCAGCGCCGAAAAACCCACGGAACCGGGCTCTGGCTCGCGTGCCTGCTCCCGCGCACGTCACCCCACCAAGGTCCTTGGTGTCTAGTCTCCTCGCGTAACCCCCAGGTGCAGGCTGACGAGAGAAAGGTAGGAAGAACCCCGGGTTAACCTCGCCGTCGCCCACATTTCTTTCATGCAGGTCGCTCGCACGTCAAGGGGGACCCCTGAGCATCGCGACTCAGGGGCCTCACTAGTCATGTAGCCCCTCGCCCCTTGGCTTTGTCCAGGCATCACGACCTGACATTCCAACAGCGGCCGAGGTATGCGTGTGGCTGGGCCCTGCTGACGCAGGGCACAAAGGCAAGCAGGAAGGAAATCAAGCACGAGAAGGAAATTACGGAGTTCAAACAGTTATTACAGGCACCAAATGTATCACAAGTTCAACCAAAGTCTTACGCCTCCACAAGGCATGATCGGTCGTTGCAGGATAAACTCTAAAGGGAAGGGCCATCGCCGCCATTGCCGTCTGTGACACCCTGATTTTGGCAACTTTTTTATTTTCAAACTTTTCTTGGCTTTATTTGAAATTTAAATGGTTTTTGAACCCTTTCATTGATCTTGGACATTCCTGAACCCTTTCGAAGTGATCCAAAGCCTCATCACCTTACCAAAACCCTGCCAAGTACTTCAAGAACCCAAATCCCAATTTAAATCATTTTCAATAACTCTTTTCTTTTATTTGAGAATTTAGGACATTACTATGGGTTGTGAAGCAACCTATAGCTATGATCCTCAGAAAATTCCCAAATAATTCCCAAATATACTTTGGACTATATCTTGCTCCAATATCCAAAAATATTCCATGACCTAGCTCAATTATTTTGCAAAATAATTCAGTTTTGCTTCTGGTCAGACTGGACCTTTGTGAAGGAAGTACATGCTAGGTTTATCCAAATGCTCTCAAATTTTTGTGGCATGAGCACACCTACAAATGACTTCCCTACACCAAGTTTCAGCTCCAGGAGATCTTCCATGTGAAGCAGCACTTCAACATTCAGATTCTGGACCAAATTTGCAGGTTACACATGAACTACCCTCATTTCTTATCCAAACCGCTTCAAACTTGACCAGTTTGTAGTTCTTTCAACGAGGATCACCCCAGACACCATCTTTGGCTCAATCTCCACCTCATCTATGCTCCAGAACCTCCCCTAGTTTTCTGTCAGAAACTGTTGGTGACTCTACCTCTCAATTCTGCTTGAACCAAGCCAACCTAAGGGCATAGGTGAAGTGAGGGATCGATGGTCGACACGCCAGACAAGTTTTGCCAGTCTTGCGTGGCCGCCTGGTGGCAAGCACCGTGGTGAGCACGGCGCTGGCACGCTTGTCACCACGCTCTGCGCCGCGCCTCAGCTCCGTGTCTGTTGCATCGCGTTCGTCTGCCCCTCGCCTCAGCTCCGTGTCCGAACGTGCCGACATCTTCCCTGATTGACACCTAGGCCCTCCAGAACTCTCGCGCTCACCGGAGAGGCAGCCGGCGGCCGCCACGCCATCGCCGCACTGTGACACCCGTGCTATCACAGTGAGCCTCGCCGTCGTCTTCCTTCCCGAGCCATCCTCTCCCACATTGAATGCGCCTGCTATCTCCCGTCTTCTCACCCGCAAGCAGCCATGCCAGCGCGGCGTACGTCGCCGGCGCCATGGCCCGCATCGAGCCGGTTCAGGAGAGCTCGGCGATCGGCCTCGCCCGGCTATAAATAGCCCTGCCCCGCCTCGCTCAGCTCTCCACCCCCTCTCCTCCTTCCTCAAATCGGTAGCTAGCAGCAAGAACCCGAGGCAGAGAGACCTCTGGCCTCGAACTCCACCGGAGTTCCGCCGCAGCCCCCTCTCCGTCGACAGCTCACTCCACTCCTCCGCCTCAACCGAGCCCTCAGTCATGATCAGTAGAACCCACTGGTGCTTCCAGACCCCTCCCCGAGTCGAACCGCTGCCGCAATCCTCGACTCTGACGACCACCGTAGCTGCTGCCCGCAGGAGAAGAAGGGCGCGTCGCCGTCCGGCCGTCTCCGGGAGAGCTACGGGTACAGGGAGGAACGTCTTCGAGTGCCCAATCGATCCCCGTCATCTCCCAGCTCCGCCGCCATTCCCATCGCCGGTGAGCGCCGCCGGAGCTCCGCCTCTCTCTGTTCTCTCTCTCCCCTCTGTTTTAAATCGGGCCAGGCCCACTGTCAGCCACTGACCGAATCGGTAAGTGGTGGCGCGCGGGCAAAGTACGTCTTCGACATGGCTCCTTCTCTGTTTTTCTTATTTGATTTTATTTAAACAGTTTGACCAGCAGGTTTGACTGCTTATAACTTTTTACAGAAAAGTCCAAATGACCTGATTCTTTTTGCATTGTGTTCATACTGAAGTCCTTTATTTTCCCACCAAGTTTGGTATTTTTCCAATACTCACAGAATTGTTGGTGAATAAAAAGGATTTATGTGACATTTTCTTTTGGCTTTTAAAAATATTTTCAGAAGGAGATTCTTGTGGATTTGAAGACCAGGAGTTTCTGAACAACCCAACTGATCAAGGCAAGCCAGGACATCCATATTATGAAGCATCTCATAGCATTGCATAATTCATATTCATTCTCTTGCATTTAATTAAAAATAAATTATTTAAATGCCTAATGATGATTAACCATGCTTGTTAAGTGAAACTTAGCTAGTTGATCAAGAGTCACCTGTCCGGGCTTACCCGTGCAGCCACATTTGCCGGTATGGGACGGCCTTGACTTGGTCTGGCTCGGCGCTCTTTCACCGGTACCTCCAAAGAGGGAGGGTTATGCGTGCGTGCTGCCCTGATCAGGTAGACGGCAATAACCCTGTGAGCCCAGTTGAGTTGTTTGCTGGTGTCCCCGTTTGGGAAAGTTTAGTTAGGCCACGACGGTGGCAGGTGTCACGAGGTGACACGGGGCCACCCAAGGCTTGACTCCGGGGGAGTGTGATTGCCGGTGGTACGATGGAAGAGTCACGGGTCAGGCAGGTTTCGTTGGAGCAATGCTGGTCCACCCAAATGGGATCACGAGGTCAGTGCTCCATAGTGTGGGTAAAGTGTGCAACCTTTGCAGAGTGTAAAATCTATTCGAATAGCCGCGTCCACGGAATTGGACAGCCCGTCCAGACCTCTCTAGGTGATCAACCGTAATAACCGTAGTAATGATGGAAGAACTTGTCTTATAAGTAGAAATACTCATCGAGGTCGAGTATTCTGAGGGTTGTGAGACAACCCGGTTATGAGTAAGTTGGTGACAGCAAGTGAATCACTTAGAATTTAACCTGTTCATTGCCATGCTATTATTTGCTGCATATTTGGTTGTCATGTGCTTGCGAGTACATTCAAAGTACTCACCTGGCGTATCATGCCAGATGCAGGAGAAGACTGAGACGAAGGTCTCGATGTCTGTGTTGCGATGCCTAGGATGTGTCCTCAACAGTGTCCCTATGGATGGAGTTACTTTTATGTTCCGCTATGCAGTAGTCTTCCGCTGTAGTATTCCACTGTAGTACCGAGGCCTGATATGTTAGATAAATAATGTAGATACTATCATAGCACTAGATGTGCCTTTGGCCTTGATTATTATGTAATATATGAGCTTGTACTCAACTATCATCAATAAAAGTTCAGCTATGTTTTGTCCCAAGTTGTTGTGTGTTTCCAGAAGACATGATCTCTGGGTTGGAAACACTGGTAAACCGGTTCTCTGAGCCGGGGTGCCACAACGCTTGGAATCAGAGCCGTGCTGACTGTAGGACACCCTAGGTAACCCGCTAGGACTGCGATTAGCATAGGACTTTGAGTGTGCATTCTTCTTGTTGCATTTGATTGTTGCATGCCATGCCTCATGCATCATAATTCATTATGTTACTAACCCTTGTCATTGTGAGTGTAGATGGCACCAGTTCCATATCATTTCCATCATGAGCCAGAACCCCACACTTTTCCAGCTCTGCTTCGTAGCGTCTGGCGTCGGTTGTATCCCAACGGTGACGACCCGGTGTACCAGGTGTTTCGGGAGCAGTTGGGCGAGTCAGTATATGAGTACCATGCGGTGGCTTACATGACCATGACTTCGGATATTGGAAGCTCTTCTCGCTCTTCCAAGGGCGGAGTGGCTTCTACTCCGGAGCTGGCGATCCAGTTTGCTGCCATGGAGGCTATTACTGATTTGCGCTTCCATGAGGTCGAGATGCAGACCCATCCAGGTTTCTTCCACTATCCCACTCTGTCACCCACGACAGGGCGAGTCCTTTTCTCACCTGTTGACCTGGCATGTGATCATGCGGCTGGTGTTTTGTCTCGCTACCTGAACGCCAGTTATTGTATGATCATTTCCTTGGCTGAGGAGCTGTGTCGTGTTCAGGGGGCACTTGCAGCAGTGACTCCAGCACCTCCTCCTCCTATAGTTCCACCCAGTTATCCACCACCAGCTCCACCCCCGCGTGTGATTGATACCCCTTCTGGTTTTTCTGGACCATCAGGCTTATCGTCTGGTAGTTGACTCGAGACCCCAGCTGAGTGGGCCTCAATCTTAGCCACTCCTGCTCCGGCGATGCTGAGGCGACGTGCTCTTTCTCCCGCGGAAGGAGAGCCATCTCAGCAGTGACATCGTGTATCCTTTAACCTGGTGACTCACATCATCAGTTCTGATTCTGACTCAGGATCTGACAACGAGGACTCTTCAGATGGGTAGTGTTCGTGTCACCGACGCTACTAGACTGGAGTTTGAGTAGTAATGCATGCATCTTTCCATATGCCGACTGTCGTATGAACAGTCTAGTCATGTTATTCCCCTACTAGCTTGCCATGTATGATGTTGGGTTATTTTGTATAATTATCTTGTTTTCTTTATTCGCCTTTTACATGAATTCCCTTTGGTGTCATATTACCGTATTTCTCCTTATGGATGTTGCTCATCGATTCGGTATTTGCCATGGGAACAAAAATTAGGATGAAGAGAGGAAGTAGCAGTCAAGGCGGCGATGGAAACCCCGTCCGTCGATCCGCCAGACAGGCAGGACAACTGCCCGAAGACTTACCACCACCACCACCTCAAGCACCAACCACAGATCAGATAATGAGAATGTTTGAGGAAAAGAGAAACCAAGACCTCATGGAATTTCTCAAGAGTATGCAGACAATAGTAGGTCAGAATAATGGCAATGGGGTGCATTCCAAACTGTCTGACTTCCAGCGCACAAAACCACCCAACTTTGGTCAGGCCGTGGATCCCATTGAGGCTGATGACTGGTTAAGGACCATGGAGAAGAAATTGGACATCGCTCGTTGTGAAGAAGCAGATAAGGTCCCATTTGTCACTCATTATCTCGAAGGTCCGGCAGCCATATGGTGGGATAACACCAAGTTAATGTGGCCTGCTGAAGAGATTTTCTGGGAGAAATTCAAAGAGCTGTTCCACAAGTATCATATCCCCACGGGAATCATGAAAGTGAAGCAGAGGGAATTCCTGGCCCTCACACAAGGAAACATGTCTGTGGGAGAATACTTAAACAAGTTCAACAATTTGGCCCGGTACTCTCCTTATGATGTGGCTACCGAAGAAAGGAAAATAGACCAGTTCCTCGGAGGACTTAATCACGCCCTCCGATGTCAGCTATGTATGTTGGATTTCCCCGATTTCCAGACCTTGGTGGATAAGGCCTTCATCGCCGAACGAGAACACAAGTCTGGGAATGATGATCGTAAGAGGAAGTTCGAGCCTAGGAAGGACAACAAGGAACCATACGCGTAAAAGCTGCGAAGTTGGTAGCCAGGGTCATCTGAGAACAAACCAGTGTGGAACAATGGTGGCAACAACAGCAAGCCAGGTAACCAGAACAAGACCTTCGGCAAGCAGCCAGTCATAGAGGACTGCCGCCGCAATAACACCTGTTTCACTTGTGGCCAGAGTGGACACTACGCCAAGCAGTGCCCTACCAATAACGGAAAGCAATCAGCTGACCACAAGCCACAAGTCAATCACCTTGGACGTCGTCCCAACCACAACTTCAGCCATGGATGCGTCCACCACATCTCTGCCGAAGAAGTCTGCGAAACTACAGACATTGTCCTTGGTATGTTTTCTATCAATAACATACCTGCCGTAATTTTATTTGATTCTGGGGCTTCCCATTCGTTTATTTCGCGAAGTTTTGCCACCTTGCACAAATTTTCTCCTTCGCTTTTGGACAAAATCATGGTGGTACAATCCCCTGGCTCTATGCTCAGAACAAATATAATATACAAGGGGCTGGAAATTTCAATTCATGGAGTCAAATTGCCGGCCACCCTTGTTGCTATTGACTCCCCAGGACTGGATATAATACTGGGAATGGACTGGTTGGCACCACACCAAGTGTGTATCAACTGCGCCACCAGAACGGTGACATTGGTGAACCCCGCCGGACATACCGTCCAATTTCTGGCCACCAAAATGATAACAAGAAAGGGCACGACATACTAGACCACAGTTACGGATATGAATCTAATTCTGGTAGTGGGTGAGTTTCCGGATGTGTTTCCTGAGGAATTACCAGGAATGCCGCCCGACCGAGAATTGGAGTTCGCCATTGAAGTAATTCCTGGTACAGCTCCAATATACAAGAAATATTATCGTATGCCAGGCCCAGAGCTGGCAGAGCTAAAGAAGCAGTTAGACGAATTGCTACAGAAATGATATATTCGTCCAAGCATCTCGCCATGGGGTTCACCAGTATTATTTGTCACGAAGAAGGATGGAAGCCTACGAATGTGCGTAGACTACCGCTGGCTTAACGAGGTCACTATCAAGAACAAGTACCCACTCCCTTGAATTGATGACTTATTCGACCAGTTGAATGGAGCACGGGTATTCTCTAAGGTCGACCTCAGAACGGGATATCATCAATTGAAAATCCGAAAGGAGGATATCCCCAAGACAGCGTTCACCACTCGTTATGGACTATATGAATTTACAGTTATGGCGTTTGGATTGACCAACGCTCCAGCCTACTTCATGAGTATGATGAACAAAGTCTTCATGGACTTTCTGGACAAGTTTGTAGCGGTGTTCATTGATGACATCCTGATATACTCTAAGGATGAAGAGGAGCATAAACAACATCTCAGAGCTGTTTTGGAAAGGTTGAGAACCCATCACTTATATGCCAAGTTCAGTAAGTGCGAATTTTGGCTGAAAGAGGTGGGATTCCTTGGACATATTCTGTCAGAAAAAGGGATAGCTGTTGATCCCAGTAAGGTTACTGCGGTCTTAAACTGGAAGACACCAGCTACGGTGACTGAAGTCCGTAGTTTCCTGGGCTTGGCAGGCTACTACCGTCGCTTCATTGAGGGCTTTTCTAAGATAGCCAAGCCACTGACAGAATTGTTGAAAAAGAACCAAAGGTTTATCTGGACAGATGAGTGCGACAGCAGTTTCCAGGAATTAAAGACGAGGCTAACCACATCCCCTGTCTTAGTCCTTCCAGACATTCACAAGAGTTTTGACATATACTGCGATGCATCCAGGCGTGGGATCGGATGCGTGCTGATGCAAGAAGGGAAGGTTGTAGCTTATGCATCATGACAGCTATGACCTCATGAGGAAAACTATCCCACACATGATTTGGAGCTAGCTGTTGTGGTTCATGCCTTGAAGATCTGGAGGCATTACCTTATCGGACAACGATGTGAGATATACACAGACCAGAAGAGTCTCAAGTATATTTTCACTCAACCCGACCTAAACCTCAGGCAACGAAGATGGCTTGAGCTAGTCAAGGACTATGATGTTGGAATAAACTATCATCCAGGGAAAGCGAATGTGGTCACTGATGCCCTGAGCAGGAAACAAGCTGCAGTGAATGCACTATTTGAGGGCATGCATACGAGCTTACAAGAAGAATTTGTCAAGCTCAATATGGTGCTATGCGGCCCTATGACCCCAGATACGTTGGAAATTACTCCAACCCTCATGGAGGAAATCAAGGAAGCACAGAAGTCAGATGAAGAAATTTGAAAGATCAAGGAGTTAATTCAGCAAGGGAAGGCCAAGTCCTTCCGTGTAGATGAACAAGGTACCGTGTGGTTCAAGAAACGAATTTGTGTGCCGAATCAGAACAACTTGACGCAACAAATACTCAAGGAAGCACATGAGTCCGCATATTCGATCCACCCGGGAGGTACCAAGATGTATCAGGACTTGAGAGAAACCTTTTGGTGGTCTGGAATGAGAAAAGATATAGCATACTATGTCGCCTGCTGTGACATTTGCAACAAGGTCAAAGCAGAGCATCAGAAACCCGCTGGACTACTGCAACCTTTACCAGTGCCCCAGTGGAAGCGGGAAAACATATGTATGGATTTTATTGTGGGACTGCCCAAGTCCACAAGAGGCAATGATGCTATTTGGGTCATTGTAGACATACTCACGAAAGTGGCTCATTTTATCCCAGTAAAAACTACTTTCAACGCAGATCAGCTGGCACAACTCTACATGTCTCGGATAGTCAGTCTGCATGGAGTACCCAAGTCTATCACTTCAGATAGGGGTTCCCTATTTACCTCAGCATTCTGGCTATGGCTACATCAAGCCTTGGGAACCATGCTGAAACACAGCACAGCATACCATCCGCAGACAGATGGACAGACCGAGCGAGTGAACCAAATATTAGAGGATATGCTTCGGTCATGTGCTCTCTCCCATGGACCCAAATGGGAGGATAGTCTACCATACGCAGAATTCTCCTACAACAACAGCTATCGGGCAAGTCTCAAGATGTCGCCTTTTGAGGCATTGTACGGACGGAAGTGCCGCACATCGCTGAACTGGTCCCAAATAGGAGATAGTCGCATCTTTGGTACGGACTTGATGCTCGAGGCTGAAAGGCAAGTCAAGGATATTCAAGAGCGTCTGCAAGCAGCCAAATCTCGACAAAAGAGTTATTACGACCCAAAACATCGGGAAGTAACTTTTTAGCCCGGAGACTATGCTTATCTACGGGTAACTCCTATGAAGGGAGTAAAGAGGTTTGGCACCCGAGGAAAACTAGCCCCAAGATACATCGGTCCCTTTCCAGTGATTGCCAGGAAGGGCAAAGTCGCATATCAGTAGGAATTACCACCAGTACTGTCTGACGTTCATGATGTCTTTCACATCTCACAATTGAGGAAATACATTGCACCCCCAGCCAAGCAAGCGGATATGAGTGAATTAGAATTGGCTAAGGATTTGACTTATGAGGAAAAACATGTCAGGATCTTGGATGAGATGAAAAGAACCACAAGGAGTAAGGTGATAAGATTTTACAAGGTGTTGTGGGAGCACCACACCGAGGAAGAGGCCACTTGGGAAAGAGAAGATTTTCTGAGATCCGCTTACCCATATTTGTTCCCCGAGCAACCGAATCTCGAGGACGAGATTCATCCTAAGGGGGGTAGGTTTGTGACACCCTGATTTTGGCAACTTTTTCTTTTCAAACTTTTCTTGGCTTTATTTGAAATTTAAATGGTTTTTGAACCCTTTCATTGATCTTGGACATTCCTGAACCCTTTCCAAGTGATCCAAAGCCTCATCACCTTACCAAAACCCTGCCAAGTACTTCAAGAACCCAAATCCCAATTTAAATCATTTTCAATAACTCTTTTCTTTTATTTGAGAATTTAGGGCATTACTATGGGTTGTGAAGCAACCTATAGCTATAATGCTTAGAAAATTCCCAAATAATTCCCAAAAATACTTTGGACTATATCTTGCTCCAATATCCAAAAATATTCCATGACCTAGCTCAATTACTTTGCAAAATAATTCAGTTTTGCTTCTGGTCAGACTAGACCTTTGTGAAGGAAGTACATGCTAGGTTTATCCAAATGCTCTCAAATTTTTGTGGCATGAGGACACCTACAAATGACTTCCCTACACCAAGTTTCAGCTCCAGGAGATCTTCCATGTGAAGCAGCACTTCAACATTCAGATTCTGGACCAAATTTGCAGGTTACACATGAACTACCCTCATTTCTTATCCAAACCGCTTCAAACTTGACCAGTTTGTAGTTCTTTCAACGAGGATCACCCCAGACACCATATTTGGCTCAATCTCCACCTCATCTATGCTCCAGAACCTCCCCTAGTTTTCTGTCAGAAACTGTTGGTGACTCTACCTCTCAATTCTGCTTGAACCAAGCCAACCTAAGGGCACAGGTGAAGTGAGGGATTGATGGTCGACATGCCAGACAAGTTTTGCCAGTCTTGCGTGGCCGCTTGCTGGCAAGCACCGTGGTGAGCACGGCGCTGGCACGCTTGTCACCACGCTCTGCGCCGCGCCCGTGTCTGTTGCGTCGCGTCCGTCTGCCCCTCGCCTCAGCTCCGTGTCCGAACATGCCGACATCTTCCCTGGTTGACACCTAGGCCCTCCAGAACTCTCGCGCTCACCAGAGAGGCAGCCGGCGGCCGCCACGCCATCGCCGCACTGTGACACCCGTGCTGTCACAGTGAGCCGCGCCGTCGTCTTCCTCCCCGAGTCGTCCTCTCCCGCATTGAATGCGCCTGCTATCTCCCGTCTTCTCACCCGCAAGCAGCCATGCCAGCGCGGCGTACGTCGCCGGCGCCATGGCCCGCATCGAGCCGCTTCGGGAGAGCTCAGTGATCGGCCTCGCCCGGCTATAAATAGCCCTGCCCCGCCTCGCTCAGCTCTCCACCCCCTCTCCTCCTTCCTCAAATCGGTAGCTAGCAGCAAGAACCCGAGGCAGAGAGGCCTCTGTCCTCGAACTCCACCGGAGTTCCACCGCAGCCCCCTCTCCGTCGACAACTCTCTCCACTCCTCCTCTGCCTCAACCGAGCCCTCAGTCACGATCAGTAGAACCCACTAGTGCTTCCAGACCCCTCCCCGAGTCGAACCGCTGCCGGAATCCTCGACTCCGACGACCACCATAGCTGCTGCCCGTCGGAGAAGAAGGGCGCGTCGCCGTCCGGCCATCTCCGGGAGAGCTACGGGTACAGGGAGGAACATCTTCGAGTGCCCAATCGATCCCCGTCATCTCCCAGCTCCGCCGCCGTTCCCATCGCCGGTGAGCACCGCCGGAGCTCCGCCTCTCTCTGTTCTCTCTCTCTCCCCTCTATTTTAAATCGGGCCAGGCCCACTGTCAGCCACTGACCGAATCAGTAAGTGGTAGCGCACGGGCAAAGTACGTCTTCGACGTGGCCCCTTCTCTGTTTTTCTTATTTGATTTTATTTAAACAGTTTGAGCAGTAGGTTTGACTACTTATAACTTTTTACAGAAAAGTCCAAATGACCTGATTCTTTTTGCATTGTGTTCATACTGAAGTCCTTTATTTTCCCACCAAGTTTGGTATTTTTCCAATACTCATAGAATTGTTGGTGAATAAAAAGGCTTTATGTGACATTTTCTTTTGCCTTTTAAAAATATTTTCAGAAGGAGATTCTTGTGGATTTGAAGACCAAGAGTTTCTGAACAACCCAACTGATCAAGGCAAGCCAGGACATCCATATTATGAAGCATCTCATAGCATTGCATAATTCATATTCATTCTCTTGCATTTAATTAAATGTAAATTATTTAAATGCCTAATGATGATTAACCATGCTTGTTAAGTGAAACTTAGCTGGTTGATCAAGAGTCACCTGTCCGGGCTTACCCGTGCAGCCACATTTGCCGGTATGGGACATCCTTGACTTGGTCTGGCTCGGTGCTCTTTCACCGGTACCTCCAAAGAGGGAGGGTTATGCGTGCGTGCTGCCCTGATCAGGTAGACGGCGATAACCCTGTGAGCCCAGTTGAGTTGTTTGCCGGCGTCCCCGTTTGGGACAGTTTAGTTAGGCCACGACGGTGACAGGTGTCACGAGGTGACACGGGGCCACCCAAGGCTTGACTCCGGGGGAGTGTGATTGCCCGTGATACAATGGAAGAGTCACGGGTCAGGCAGGTTTCGTTGGAGCAATGCTGGTCCACCCGAATGGGATCACGAGGTCAGTGCTCCATAGTGTGTGTAAAGTGCGCAACCTCTACAGAGTGTAAAATCTATTCGAATAGCCGCGTCCACGGAATTGGACAGCCCGTCCAGACCTCTCTAGGTGATCAACCATAATAACCGTAGTAATGATGGAAGAACTTGTCTTATAAGCAGAAATACTCGTCGAGGTCAAGTATTCTGAGGGTTGTGAGACAACCCAAATATGAGTAAGTTGGTGACAGCAAGTGAATCACTTAGAATTTAACCTGTTCATTGCCATGCTATTATTTGCTGCATATTTGGTTGTCATGTGCTTGCGAGTACATTCAAAGTACTCACCTGGCGTATCATGCTAGATGCAGGAGAAGACTGAGACGGAGGTCTCGATGTCCATGTTGCGATGCCTAGGATGTGTCCTCAGCAGTGTCCCTGTGGATGGAGTTACTTTTATATTCCGCTACGCAGTAGTCTTCCGCTGTAGTATTCCACTGTAGTACCGAGGCCCTGATATGTTAGATAAATAATGTAGATACTATCATAGCACTAGATGTGCCTTTGGCCTGGATGATTATGTAATATATGAGCTTGTACTCGACTATCATCAATAAAAGTTCAGCTATGTTCTGTCCCAAGTTGTTGTGTGTTTCCAGAAGACATGATCTCTTGGTTGGAAACACTGGTAAACCGGTTCTCTGAGCCGGGGTGCCACACCGTCGCCACCACCGCTTGCCTCGACCACGACATGACCGTCTTCAACATCGCCATCGCCATCGCCGCCTACCTCGGTCACGGCAGAACTGCCATCGATGTCACAGGTGAACTTCCCCAGCAGCGCGACCACGTGGTCTTCCACGGCCTCCGCCGTGGTGGTGCGGGATTCGCGAGGGATGGGGCCTATCGCCATGTCGAAGTCAAAGCTGGAGTCGCGGAGGTAAAGGTGGCTGAAGATGCGCTTCGCCGCCACGGAGAAGAGGTCGCGGCACTCCTCCTCCAGGATGGAGTCCACCTTGGTGGCAGTGCCTTCGAGCTCCGAGGCGAGTTTGGAGGAAAGCCCCACATAGCCATCCTTGGGGGTCGCGAGCGGATCCTTGAATCCTCCCCTGCAGATGGACTGTAGCGCTTAGCGAGCCCTGAGCTCGAAGGAAGAGAAGGCGTCGCGGCCGCCGCGGTTTTCCCCTCGATGTCCGCAAGGGTCTTCTCCCTGGCGTCCAGCTGAGCCGTTGCCTCAGAGACGTGCTTGGTGTGGGACGCTTGGGCTTCGGTCACCTCCTCCTGCAGCTTGGTCAGGTGCTCGCGCTTCGCGGCCAGCTCCACGACCACCTTCGCCAGTGGGGAGTCACGGACCACGAGCTTCGCCTCGCGAGCCTTGAGATCATCCTCCCGCTGCTGAAGCTGCTGCGTGCGTGTGGCTTGTTCCTCTTGGAGCGCCTTCAGGTCGGCCTCCACCTCGCCGCAGCGCTTGACGGCCGCCGCTGCCTCAGCTTGCGCATCATCGCAGGCCACCCTAGCCTCCGCGGCTTCCTTCTTGCTCTCTGTGGTGGTGGCCTCGGCCTGGCTCCTGGCCTCTTTGGTCGCCTTATTGACCTGGTGCCATGCTAAGGCAAGCCCTAGGCGCTCCTTGGCAAGGCACCTGTCAGTGTCTAGGAGGTCCGCCTCGAACTGACCGAGCACGGCATAAGCATCAGCCAAGGCCCCATGCCTGATCAGGGCGCCGTAGTTCGCGAGCGCGAGGACCTGACGCGGGAGCGGCGCTAGCGCGTTAGTTGGGACCATGGCCAATGAGGCCGTGGTACGATCAACTTGGGGCGCCAGGGGCTCCAGGCTCTTCTCCTTGCCCGGCTCCTGCGACATGGTGAGAGTAACGGACGCCACAGCCTGCTGGGCTACGAGGGTCGGCACTGCCGGAGGCTGCGCCGCTGCCCGCCCTGAGTCGGACTCGGCCAGTAGGGGGTGGGGCGTCGCCCTCTCAACTAGGACCGGGGCAGCTGCGACCGTGGCAGAGAGCGCCGCTTGGCGAGCCGCCGCGTCCTTGTTGGCCGGCCCCCCGGGTCACGCCAGCGAGGCACTGGGAGGGGGAGGCACGCCTGCACGCCCTGGCGCATTGCTGCATGTGCGCCCAAGGGTTGTGGCGGGTCGGAGCTGCGCGCCTCCACGCCCACCGAGGCCTCCCTCAGGATGATGGGTACCTTCGCGTCGGCGGTCGGCCTCTTCTTCTTCTCCATGCCATCGCCCCTGTTCGGTGTAACGAGGGGCAGCATGAGCGTATGGGTTACGAATGCGTGGTCAGGAGGCAAGGCAAGGATACTCACTCATCTGGCGCAACCCACTTCCTTTTCTTCTCCTCCTCGGAGGCCGATGTGCCCACTTTCTTCGTCGACGTGCCCCCGGTCTCACCCTGGGGGCGGGCGGAGTGGCCCCTGATGGGCCCCGTTGTAGCGCTGCTGACTGGAGGGGCAAGGGGGCTCCCCTGAGAGGTCTTGGCCGGCGAAACCATGACCGCCTCGGCGGAGGCCGTCGCGACCATTGGCTGCGCACCCAGCGGGGATTGGCCCTTCTCCTCGGTTACCCTAGCAAGGCGCAGAAGGGCTTTCAAAGGGGGCTCGGCCGTCCCCTCGCCTGGGGCTGCTAGGCCAGACGCTCGCGCGACCAGGGAGGCAGGCCGCGACCTCCTCCCGGGTGCACTGATGGAGCGCGGGGAATCCGTGGCCGGGAGCTCTTCAGCGTCAGCGTTGTTGTCCTCGTAGGC
Source organism: Thinopyrum elongatum (assembly GCA_011799875.1). Lineage (NCBI taxonomy): Eukaryota > Viridiplantae > Streptophyta > Magnoliopsida > Poales > Poaceae > Thinopyrum > Thinopyrum elongatum. The sequence continues at coordinate 386,364,857 of CM022300.1, forward strand.
AAGGAAGAGCCGGCGTCACGACAATGGGGACACCTCCCCAGGGTCATCATCCTCCGTTTCCTCCGAATCCTCGACGTCGCCACTCTCGTCGGAGGACAACACCACGGGAGACTTAGGGTGGTCGCTCGGCTCGAGCCCCCACTCGTCGAAAACGGGCATGGCCTCGAGCAACTCCTCCCTGTCATCGTGGCTATACAGCGGGGCGGTGGCCTCAGGGATGTCCCTTGGGATCACGCCGAGCAAGGTGAACAAGGCCGCATCTAGCTCCTCGCCGGTCAGGCCGGGGCCGCGCAGCCTCACCGTGTCCTCCATGCCTGCATACTCCCACAGGGGTTTTATATGCGACTGGAGCGGAGCGATACGGTGCGCCAAGAACTCCTTCATGATCATCGCCCCCGTCAGCAGCTTCGCCTTCATGTTCGAGGCTATCTTCTTCAGTACGGGCATCGCCCGGGAGTTGGTGTGTTTCACGGAGCCCCATTCGGGGACTTGCTCGGGCAGATCCGTTGGTGGCTCGAGGTGCGGGTCGGTACCGCGAGTGTCCATAAGGACCCAGCACCGTCGGTAGCCTTCCGCCTTCTTCCGTGCCTTCAGGAGCGAGTTCCTCGTGGACACGGCGACGGAGGATACGCTTGCGGACAGATTGGTCTTGGAGGTGAACCACAGACTGAAGAAGTGGCGGAAGAGCTCCACCGAGGGCTTCACGCCCATGAAGGCCTCACAATAGAAGGCGAAGACGGATAAAAGCAGAATGGAGTTGGGTTGGAGGTGAAGGGCCTGGATCTTGTAGTGCTCGAGGATGGCGAGGAAGAACTTGGAGAAGGGCAGGACCAACGCGGCGAAGATGCTGTGGAAGAAGAAGGATTATACGGATCCCGCGAAGTGGCTCCGTGCCATGGAGCTGGGCTAGATCCGGGTCTCGCCCCACTCATTTGTGTCACCGGTCCTCCTCTTTAACGACGGAGGAAGCTGGAAGTGCCGGCGCGAAGGAGGAGGAGTTTGCAGCCGGAGCCACGGACTTTGCCTTCCTGGCGGGTGCCATTCGGGGATCGCCGGCGCGGGTGGGGGAGGAAGAAAGGCGGTGCTCTATTTGGATCTGGAGAAGCCTCATGCAAGAGAAAGGGGATCATGGAAAGAGGAAGGAGGCACAGTGAAGGAGAGTAATGATGGCCCCGCGGCGTGCGGCAGGATTTTTGTCAGCCTGGGCAGTTGCCGAGGCGACGTGGGAAGTGGGGGCGTCCGCGTCCCATCATGCGCCATGCGTCGAGCCTGGCCTGCATGGCTTAGGGCCCGCGTCGCTTCGCCCTCTCTTCTCTGCCTTCGCCCCAAAGCCAGTTCGAGCATGCCGTGGGCCCGGGGGCTACTGTCAGAGTTCTAGGACCGAGGGTGGCCAGACTCGTCTGCCTGCAGCCCAGTGTGCGGCGTCATCAGAAGCCTAGTACGGCCCAACTCCAAGGCTTCATGAGCAAGACCCTCACGAGGGCTCCCCGCCTCGCGAGGCGAACGACATCAAGGCCTCCCGAGGAGCGGCTATCTCTAGGCAAGCATCCCACCTCGCGAGGCGCACGGTGACGTGAGCCATGACGACCAAGGCCAGCAGGGCGCCAGCGGGTGCAGGAGAGGACATTTTCCTCTTTGGTGCTAAGGAGGCAAGGACGTACGTGGGTTCCCAAGGAATCCCCCAAAGATTTCTATTCCAGTGCAACAAGACCAGGACCGCTGACTCGGCAGGACGGAGGTCACCGCCGAGCCCACCGCTGTGTCACGGCCAGAAGCTTCGCAGACGAAGACCACCTTTCATCAGGATAGGGTGTACTCCTGTCCCTCTTCAAATTGGCCGCCGTGGTATCCCTTCCCACCTAAGCTATGAGGGAAGAGGGCCAAGGCCACTATAAATATAGGTTAGTCTCCACCGTAGAGAGGGATCAAATCCTTCCGCCATTGAGCTCTCCCGAGGCAGCTCACACTTGTACTAGTTCATCTTCATCCTCCTCGCGAGGCAATCCACCACAAAGCAGGAGTAGGGTTTTACACCTCAAGGTGGCCCGAACCTGGGTAAATCACCGTGTCCACCTCTTCTTCCCGCTCACTCGAACACAGTGAAGCCAGGCCGTAGGGTAGAGAGCAGCGAGATATAGCTAGGCAAGCTCCTTCACACACGCCCTAGAGTTCGAACCTTCTTTGGGTCCACGGAGCCCGATTCCAAAAGCTGCTACATCATCCTCGCTGCCTTCTGATGATGCGTGAGTAGTTCACCACAGACCTACGGGTCCATAGCTAGTAGCTAGATGGTGTCTTCTCTCTCTTTGATCTTTATACTATGTTCTCCTCGGTGTTCTTGGAGTTCTATTCGATGTAATCTTCTTTTGCGTTGTGTTTGTTGGGATCCGATGAATTGTGGGTTTATGATCAGATTATTCATGAATATTAATTGAGTCTTCTCTGAATACTTTTATGCATGATTATTATAGCTCTATATTTCTCTTCGATCTATCCATTTGGTTTGGCCAACTAGATTGTTTTATCTTGCAATGGGAGAGGTGCTTTGTAATGGGTTCAATCTTGCGGTGCTCTATATCCGAGTGACAAATTAGGGCACAAGACATGTATTTGTATTGTTGCCATTAAGGCAACAATGACAGGGTTTATTCATATTGGTTGGATTTACTTTGTCGACATCATCTCATCTTGCTTAAGTCGTTACTTCGTTTTTATTAACTTAATAGTCTACATGCATGCTGGATAGTGGTCGATGGGTGGAGTAATAGTAGTAGATGCAGGTAGGAGTCGTCTACTTATCTTAGACATGATGCCTATATACATGATCATTGACTTGAATATTATCATAACTATGCACTTTTCTATCAATTGCCCAACAGTAATTTGTTTACCCATTGTATGCTTTTGTTCGAGAGAGAAACCTCTAGTGAAAACTATGGGCCCCGGGTCCACTTTTATCATATCTAAAATCCAAAAATACCTTGCTGCAATTTATTTACACTTATTTTATTTTGTATTTTGTTCTATCAATCTAGCACTACGAGATTCGATCCTTGCAAGTAACCGCTGAGGGGATTGACAACTCCCTTGATCGCGTTGGGTGCAAGTATTTGCTTTTGTGTGTGTAGGTGATGTTAACGAGGTTTCGTGTGGTTCTCCTACTAGATTGATAACCTTGGTTCTTAACTGAGGGAAATACTTATCCCTATTGTACACCTTCGTCCTCTCCTCTTCGAGGAAATCCCAACGCAGCTCACAAGTAGCAATCACCAAAGTTCATCCCGGACAGTTTCTAAAATTAAACAACTATATAAATAATGATAATAATAAACAGAGGAGGAGCGTCTTCACCACTTCCTTGCCGGCCCTTTGCCCTTCCGGTCATCGGTGTGGCTATAGGCGTCCGCGGCTGCTGGTGGATCGTTCGAGTCATCGTCGGAGGAGCCATGCTCATCGCCTTCATCGGTAAAGGAGTTAGAGATGACGATGAGCCCCTTCATCCGCTAGACTGTCCTATCCCGCTGGCGCCTGAGCTTCACCACCCGAGCCGCCTCGGCTGGCTCGTGGTCTGACTTCTCAATGGCAAGCCGAAGCGCCTTGGCATTCTTCCTCCGTAGCCAGCGAGTGTCCGTCTCCACCGTCGTAAGAGACCAACAGTAGACACAAGAGATGAGCCGCTCATCCTCGTCGGGATCCTCCGGCAACCCGTAGTGGTGGCGCACAATTTTCTCCACCGCGTCCCTCTCCCTTGCCCACTGCCTCTCGTGGCGGGCGACGCGCACCTCTTATTTTGGCATGCACGTTCGGGCCGGTGGAGCGGGCACTAGCACCCACCGCTGTCCTTGAGGAGCAGCGGCCGGCAGGGAAGGGGACGCCTAAGGGGTGATGCGAACTGTGCAGCCCTCGCGGAGCTGTGTGCGGGTTGGGAGGGGCTAGCGCCAACAGGGGACCAGCAAGGGGGCAGATCCAAAACTACCCCCGTGTCCACCTTTGACCTCTCCAGGGCAATGCGGAGGGCCAACTCCTCATTGATATCGAGGTCGGAGTCAGAGCGGCTGCCAGTGCTCGACATGCTCGACGGAGTCATGGTATTGGATGAAAGGAGGGGGAAAATCCGAGGAAGGGAAAAGAACAGACGGAACCAGATAGCTCTATATTATGTGTTAGACTGAGATGTTGATTTCAAGGCTCAGGATTGTGCTGCTACCAGATGGCTCTATATTATGTGTTGGAATGAGATATTCATTTCAAGGCTTGGTATTGTGCTACTACCAGATAGCTCTACATTATGTGCTAGAATGTCATTTTCATGATCAATGTTTAGAAGAAAGCATGTATTCTTCCGATGGTGTCTTGTAATGCAATATTGTGATTTAATAACGAGGTCTTACTATATTATTGATCCGATGCACAATTGAAATTGACTTAATATACTAGTCATTGCTTGGAATGTATAAAACATGGTATATACGAAATACATTTATTTATTGTTATATATGGTATATATGTGGCAATCTTCTAAGCATTGCTGATATATTTCTTGTCCATTCCAAAATTCATTCATGTAGGGTAAGCACCAACGTATATGAGCGTTGCTAGGTCTAACTATATATGTTGCTATCTTACAACGTTTTTTCACACCGATTACCAACGCATGTATATGCGTTGTTGTAGACCCTTGCAACGCCATCAATGGCAACACATATTAATTCGTTGGTGTAGAACCTAATAACGCTTATATGCACCTACGACAACGCATAGATGTGTTGTTAAAGGAGGGTTCATCTTGTAGTGATTGGGGTTTTGTGGGGACGGATTGGGTCGGGGTGGGCCAGGCTGAAGTGGTGGATCCACCTGGGCCGCCCCATATCCGTTGTACATTTTGGCTAGATATGAGGGGAGCCAGAAAATGTGGGCGTTTGACGCTGGTTTGAGGCGCCCGAGTGGGTCCGATTTGTTTGACCGGACAGTGACCGGGCGGCCTGCCCGGGCGTTTAAGACTAGTTTGAGGCACCCTTTTGTAGATGCTTTTATACATGCCGCGTATAGTAGTGCTTTCTTGGTGAAATTATGAGAGATTTATTCAAACAAAAGAGCTCCTAAAATCATCCGCCATTTGGCTCGTGATCAGGAACGGGGGTTGAGAGTCCAGCTAACTCTCAGTCACTACAAGCGAGCAGGCACGCTTCACACAAATATAAGTCGGTAGATTAGGTGTCCTACTTACATGTTGAATAACGAAGGAATTAAACGAAATAATTTGCTCTCCAATCACTAAAAATATAGAGCCACAGCCAAACAAGGGTTGTGGCGAGTGTTCCAGAGATTCATTATCTCCAAGCACTCCGTCTCCATAATCACATTTGAGTAGCCCCTTAGCTGAGAAAATAGGACTCCATCTCTCAGACAAAGACTCGATGATGAGCGGGTTAGTGACAACAACATGCGGCTTGCACCATGCTATCAACAAAGCAATCAAAGAGCATGCTACACCTCCCACACCCACAACTCCAGCATCTGAGTTTATAGTGCCATTTCTGTTGATCTTGACAAAGCTGACATCCGGGAGTTGCCATCCATGGCTTGGTAGGATAGATGCTTGTGCGATTGGGATTTCCAGCATGGCAAGATCCTCCCTTATGCAGTGTACGGAGTACATAGGATCAGCGTGCGCCTTCTCATGAGTCCACCGATTCCATGAGTGCCAAATTTCCCACATCACCGAAATAATCTTTCCTCGTTCTTGATCTGTGAAGCGGTCATCAGAGAGAATATCTCTTGACGAAGTATTAGAGGATGCTACCTTGGTAGACGGAAATCAAACCGAGTTTGGGCCTCATCCCAAAATGTTCTCTCTTTCGCTAGACATACATTACATATACTGAGAGGTTAATATGTTTATGTTAGAAGGGATAGAAAGAGAGGATTGGCGTAATGCGTTGGATGTTGTATTGAGCCTCACAGGCGAGTATATATAGGAGTACAGACTTGGAGGGCAAGAAGCCTCCCCTAAAGATAAGGTAGGAGATGGATTACAAATCCTAAACTACCAAATACATGTAAACCAAATATATCTCTAACATCCCCCGTAGTCGTAGCGGTAGCGTTGCGAAGCATCACGGATGGTCAGACTAGAGAGAATAGCAGCCGACAGGTTGACATCCCCCCGCAGTCACAGCGGAGCATCGTGGATAGTGACGCGTTGCGGACGTGCGGACTGTAGGGGAAGCTGACGAGTTGCTCAAGCGAGGTGAAAGCCCTTTGTGCCATTGTCGAGGTAACCGAGAGCGTGGGTGGTGTAGCCGTGGTCGAGGTAGTCGTGCGAAGAACGCGATGGTCGATGTCGAGTCAGGGTGTCCGGTGTCGATGAAGTCACCGTCGAGCCGCGGGTGCAAGGAGGCGCCAAGTTAGTCATGAGCGCGGTGGTGTCGAAGTACTGGTGCATGCTACTTGTGAGATGTGTTGGGATTTCCTCGAAGAGGAGAGGACGATGTTGTACAATATAGTTAAGTATTTCCCTCAGTTAAGAACCAAGGTTATCAATCCAGTAGGAGAACCACGCAACACCTCATTAGCAGTACCTGCACACAAGATAACAATCCTTGCACCCTGATACGTCTCCAACGTATCTATAATTTATGTAGTATTCATGCCATGTTTACAATAATTTTATATGGTTTTGGTATGGTTTGCATGGAACTAACCCGAACTGACGCTGTTTTCAGCAGAACTACCGTGGTGTTGTTTTTTGTGCAGAAATGAAAGTTCTCGAAATGAGCTGAAACTTTTTGACGATTTTTTTGGAACAAAAGAGGCACTAGAAGCTTCGTGGGAGGGCCAGAAGAGCCACGAGGAGGGCATAAACCACCAGGGGGCACCAGGAGCCCAACCCGTGTGTAGGTGGGTTGTGCTCACCTCGAGGCCCATCTTCGCGTGAAACTAACGCCAAAAAATCCTATAAATACAGAAACCCCCAGAAATAACCCTAGATTAGAAGTTCCGCTGCTGCAAGCCTCTATAGTCACGAAAAACCAATCTAGACCCTGTTCCGGCACCCTGCCGGAGGAGGAAATCATCACCGGTGGCCATCTTCATCATCCCGGCGTCCACCATGATGAGGAGGGAGTAGTACACCCTCGGGGTTGAGGGTTTGTACCAGTAGCTACGTGTTTAATCTCTCTCTCTCTCTCTCTCGTGTTCTTGAGATGTCACGATCTTGATGTATCACGGGCTTTGTTAATATAGTTGGATCATATGGTGTTTACCCCTCTCTATCTTGTTGTGAATTGAGTTTTCCCTTTGAGATTTCGTTCTTATCGGATTGAATACTTTTATGGATTTGAGAACACTTTATGTATGTCTTGCTATGAATACCCGTGGTGACAATGGGGTATCATATTGATTCACTTGATATATGTTTTGGCACTCAACTCGCGGATTCCCGAGGTAACATTGTGGTAATCTATGCATAGGGGTTGATGAACATTCTTGTCTTTGTTTCTCCGGTAGAAATCTTGGGGCACTCTTTCAGGTTCTTTTTGTTGGATTGAGTATTATGAATCTGAAATTATTTGGTGTTATCTTAGTACGAAATGTTGATAGATCGATCGGAAAGAATAGCTTGGTGTTATTTTAGTATGAACTCTAGGATAGATTGATCGGAAAGAATAGCTTTGAGGTGGTTTCGTACCCTACAAACAATTTCTTCTTATGTTCTCCACTAGATAGGAACTTTGGAGTGATTCTTCATCGCACGTTGAGGGATGGTTATATGATCCAATTATATTAGCATTGTTGAGAGATTGCACTAGCGAAAGTACGGACCCTAGGCCTCATTTTCAAGCATTGCAATACCGTTTGTGCTCACTTTTGTTATTTTCTACCTTGCTGGTTTTTATTGTTCCTATTACAAAAATCAATATCTACTATCATTACTACACTTGTATCACCATCTCTTCGCCGAACTAGTGCACCTATACAATTTACCATTGTATTTGGTGTGTTGGGGACACAAGAGACTTTTTATTATCTGGTTGCAGGGTTGTTTCAGAGAGACCATCTTCATCCTATGCCTCCCACGGATTTATAAACCTTAGGTCATCCACTTGAGGGAAAATTGCTACTGTCCTACAAAACTCTGCGCTTGGAGGCCCAACACGAGTCTACAAGAACAAGTTGTGTAGTAGTCATATGCTTCATGAGTTGTTTGCTCACAAAATCCCTATGCATAGGAAGTGGGTTAGACTTAAATGTGCTAGTCATATGCTTCATGATGCTCTCTTTGTTTTTATTCTTAACTTTTACGTGAGCATCATTGAAATCATCATGCCTAGCTAAAAAGGCATTAAAGAAAAGCGCTTGTTGGGAGAACCCAAAATTTAACCCTACTGTTTTTGTGTATTAATATGATTATGCTACTGTAGTAATCATGCTTTATAGATTTTGTTCCAATAAAGTTCCAAGTAAAGCCTTTGGGATAGTGTGGATGATAGTTGACTTGATTCTGTGCAAAAACAGAAACCTTTGTGCCCAGTAACAGAATTGTTAAAAATCATTTGAGTTCCGTTAAGTTTTGTGTGATTGAAGTTTTCAAGTTTTGGGTGAGACATCGGTATCAGGAGAATAAGGAGTGACAAGACACTAAGCTTGGGGATTCCCAAGGCACCCCAAGGTAATATTCAAGGAATATCCAAGCAACTAAGCTTGGGGATGCCCCGGAAGGCATCCCCTCTTTCGTCTCCAACATTATCGGTAACCTTACTTGGGGCTATATTTTTATTCGTCACACGATATGCGTTTTGCTTGGAGTGTCATTTTGTTTGGTTAGGATTTTCTTGTTGTTATTTATAATAATGTTTTGCATCTTTTACTTCAATAAAAATGTCAAGTATAGCCTTTGCCATGCTTATTTTGCAAGTCTATATGTGGCTGTTTGAAAAACAGAAAGTTGCACGCTAGTGCGTGAATTCTTGAGAAAAGTCAGAATGTTATAAAATGTTCAAATGTTTTGCACAATAAGATATGATAAAATTTCCACAGTGTTATACATTTTTAGAATTTTTTGAGTTAGGGAAGTATGAGTAAAATTGCACTCTTTACAGACTGTCCTGTTTAGACAGATTGCTGTTATGTTTGCATTGTTTGCATATGTTTGCTTGGTTAATGATTCTATTTGAGGATAGGAGTATTAAATATGCAGAGGCATTTAGTATGCAATGTTAAATAATAATTTTAGTTTTTTTTACAGTAGAGAATGATAAGGTGTTGCATTGATTTATACTAACGTATCTCACGAGTTCTTGTTGAGTTTTGTGTGGATGAAGTTTTTAAGATTTAGGGAAACCGTGATATAAAAGGAATTAAGGAGACACAAAAGCTCAAACCTGGGGATGCCCAAGTCATCCCAAGATATTATTTCAAGAATTCTCAGGCATCTAAGCTTGGGGATGCCCTGGTAGGCATCGCACCTTTCTTCATCAACAATTATCGGTTAGTATCGGTTGAGCTAAAGTTTTTGCTTCTTCACATGAGTTGTGCTATTCTTGGAATGTCATTTTATTTTGTTTTTCTTGCTGTTTTAATAAAATACTTAGATCTGAAAGTTTTTAAATAAGAGAGAGTCCTCAAATAGCTACCCATTTACTTAACTACTCGCATGATCTTCACTTATATCTTTTTGGAGTAGTTTGTCATTTACTCTTGTGCTTCACTTATATCCTATGAGTAAATTGTTGAATGAATTGAATATCATGAAGTTGAAATTATATGTTCATATCATGCCTAGTATTAGCTTCACTTTGGGTTTAGAAAGTGAAATCTTTTGAAGCTTGACAATCACAATATTGGTCATACAAGCAATTCATGAATGATTAGTATAAGGAAGATAACTTTCACATACAAATATATTATCTTTGAAATCTTCTATGATTGTGAATACCCATTAATTATTTTCAAACTTGAGCAAATTAGTTGAAGTTGGACAAGGAAGAAAACATAATGAGTTATGTTTGGGTATATTTGCATAGAAGTTATATTGTTATGGATCCTCCAACATATGGTGTTTGCTTAGGATCTTTTGCTAGCCAAAAATTCGTACTAAGTAGAGATACTACTTGTGCATCCAAAAACCCTTAAACCTAGTTTCTTTCCATGAGTGTCCACCATACCTACCTATGGATTGAATAAGATCCTTCAAGTAAGTTGTCATCGGTGCAAAAAGGCAATAAAAATTGCCTCTAAATGTGTTTGATCATTTAGTGTAAGAGAAAATTGAGCGTTGCACGAATTTGTGGTGGCAAAGCAATAAAAGTGATGGACTGCATAATAAAGGTTGCTATCATAAGGGGCAATATAACGTGACATTCTTTTGCATTAAGGTATTGTGCATACAAAACCAAAAAGCGCATGACAACCTCTACTTCCCTCTACGAAGGGCCTATCTTTTACTTTTCAGTATTTACTTTTATGCAAAGAGTCAATAGTATGAATTCTCATTTCAAACTCAACTATTATCTAGTTGGCAAGCATCATGTGGTGGGGAAAGATCTAGGCACATATGACCAGTCAAATACATTTGATCATGATTTATTATTGTTGACAATTATCTCTATGATAAATGAGTTGGGAGGCGAAATATTAAGCCCCTATCTTTCTCTGTGTTCGATGAATGGCATTTGGTCTAAAAATATTCTTTGAGTACTAGCAATAATAGAAGACTATATGATGATTGAGTATGTGGAGCTCTTACTTAGACTTTGTTGAATAAGTTGAATTGCAATTGCTTGGTGACTGAGAACATAGGTTGTTAAGTTTCAAGAGAATTCATTGTTTGAACCTTAACATGTGAATTGGTTGCTACTTTAACATGAGAAGTTTTATGAGAAAGAATTGTTGTTATGATGCTAGGAAAAGTGATTGAAATTATCATTGATCAAACTTATGCACTTTGCTAGCATTCACACTTCATAAATTATTTCTTTTATCATTCACCTACTCTAGGACGAGTAGTAATTAAGCTTGGGGATGCTGATACGTCTCCAATGTATCTATAATTTATGAAGTATTCATGCCATGTTTACAAAAAATTTATATGGTTTTGGTATGATTTGCATGGAACTAACCCGGACTGACGTTGTTTTCAGCAGAACTATTGTGGTGTTGTTTTTTGTGCAGAAATGAAAGTTCTCGAAATGAGCTGAAACTTTTTGATGATTTTTTTGGAACAAAAGAGGCACTAGAAAGCTTCGTGGGAGGGCCAGAAGAGCCGCGAGGAGGGCACAACGCACCAGGGCGCTCCTGGAGCCCAACCAGAGTGCATGTGGGTTGTGCTCACCTCGAGGCCCATCTTTGCGTGAAACCAATGCAAAAAAATCTTATAAATACATAAACCCCCAAAAATAACCCTAGATCAGAAGTTCCACCGCCACAAGCCTCTGGAGCCATCAAAAAACAATCTAGACCCCGCTCCGGCACCCTGCCGGAGGGGGAAATCATCACCGGTGGCCATCTTCATCATCCCGGCGGCCCCCATGATGAGGAGGGAGTAGTCCACCCTAGGGGCTGAGGGTTTGTACCAGTAGCTATGTGTTTAATCTCTCTCTCTCTCTCTCTCTCTCGTGTTCTTGAGATGTCACGATCTTGATGTATCGCGGGCTTTGTTAATATAGTTGGATCATATGGTGTTTTCCCCTCTCTATCGTGTTGTGAATTGAGTTTTCCCTTTGAGATTTCGTTCTATCGGATTGAATACTTTTATGGATTTGAGAACACTTTATGTATGTCTTGCTATGAATACCCATGGTGACAATAATGGGGTATCATATTGGTTCACTTGATATATATTTTGGCACTCAACTCACGGATTCCCGAGGTGACATTGTGGCAATCTATGCATAGGGGTTGATGCATGTTCTTGTCTTTGTTTCTTTGGTAGAAATCTTGGGGCACTCTTTCAGGTTCTTTGTGTTGGATTGAGTATTATGAATCTGAAATTATTTGGTGTTATCTTAGTACAAACTCTTGATAGATCGATCGGAAAGAATAGCTTGGTGTTCTTTTAGTACGAACTCTAGGATAGATTGATCGGAAAGAATAGCTTTGAGGTGGTTTCGTACCCTACAAACAATTTCTTCTTATGTTTTCCACTAGGTAGGAACTTTGAAGTGATTCTTCATCGCACATTGAGGGATGGTTATATGATCCAATTATATTAGCATTGTTGAGAGATTGCACTAGCGAAAGTACAGACCCTAGGCCTCATTTTCAAGCATTGCAATACCGTTTGTGCTCACTTTTTTTACTTGCTACCATGCTGTTTTTTATTGTTCCTATTACAAAAATCAATATCTACTATCATTACTACACTTGTATCACCATCTCTTTGCCGAACTAGTGCACCTATACAATTTACCATTGTATTTGGTGTGTTCGGGACACAAGAGACTTTTTATTATTTGGTTGCAGGGTTGTTTGATAGAGACCATCTTCATCCTACGCCTCCCACGGATTGATAAACCTTAGGTCATCCACTTGTGGGAAAATTGCTACTGTCCTACAAAACTCTGCGCTTGGAGGCCCAACACGAGTCTACAAGAACAAGTTGTGTAGTAGACATCACACCCAACGCGAACAAGGGGTTGTCAATCCCTTGGCGGTTGCTTGCAAGATTAAATTGTATGGTGATAGATAGATAGATCGCACAAAAATATAAAATAAATTAAATAAACAAAAATTGCAGCAAGGTATTTTTGGATTTTAATATATGATAAAAGTAGACCCCGGGGCCATAGTTTTCACTACAGGCTTCTCTCGAGAAAATAGCATATGATGGGTAGACAAATTACTGTTGGGTAATTGATAGAAAAGCAAATAATCATGACGATATTCAAAGCAAAGGTCATGTATATAGGCATCACGTCCGAGACAAGTAGACCGACTCCTGCCTGCATCTACTACTATTACTCCAAACATCGACCGCTATCCAGCATGCATCTAGAGTATTAAGTTCATAAAGAACGGAGTAACGCCTTAAGCAAGATGACATGATGTGGACATAGTAAACTCACACATGAATAAACCCCATCTTTTTACCCTTAATAGCAATGATACATACATGTCATGTCCCCTTCTGTCACTAGGATTGAGCACCGAAGGATCGAACCCATTACAAAGCACCTCTCCCATTGCAAGATAAAGCAATCTAGTTGGTCAAACCAAATCAGTAGATCCGAGAGAAATACGAAGCTATAACAATCATGCATAAAAGAGTTCAGAGAAAACTCAAATAATATTCATGGATAATCTGATCATAAACTCAAAATTCAATGGATCCCAACAAACACACCGCAAAAAGTGATTACATCGCATAGAACTCCAAGAACATCAAGGAGAACATTGTATTGAAGAACATCGAGAGGGAAGAAGCCATCTAGCTACTAGCTATGGACCTGTAGGTCGTGGTAAACTACTCACGCATCATCAGAAGGGTAGCAAGGTTGATGTAGAGCCCCTCCGTGATCGATTCCCCCTCCGGCGGAGTGCCGACTGATGTCGCTTGAAACTGCGTCCATATTTCCCCAAAGAGGAAGGGATGATGCAGTACAGCTACGGTAGGTATTTCCCTCAGTTGCGAAACCAAGGTATCAATCCAGTAGGAGAACCAAGCAACACTATGTAAACGGTACCTGCACACAAAGAATAAATACTTGCAACCCGACGCGTAAGAGGGGTTGTCAATCCCTCCACGGTAAAAAGATAGATAAATTCGTGGTAGATTGGATAAATAGCTCTCGATAAAACGTGAAATAAAATAAGTAATAAACAAGTGCAGCAAGGTATTTTTGGGTTTTTTGGAATAATAGATCTGAAAATAAAAGTGAATAAAAATAGATCTCAAAGCAAATATGATAAAGAATAGACCCGGGGGCCGTAGATTTCACTAGTGGCTTCTCTCGAGAAAATAGCACACGGTGGGTAAACAAATTACTGTTGGGCAATTGATAGAAGATTGAATAATTATGACGATATCCAAGGCAATGATCAATATATAGGCATCACGTCCAAGATTAGTAGACTGACTCCTGCCTGCATCTACTACTATTACTGCACACATCGACCGCTATCCAGCATGCATCTAGTGTATTAAGTTCATGGAGAAACGTAGTAATGCAATAAGAACGATGACATGATGTAGACGAGATCTATTCATGTAGGAATAGCCCCCATCTTGTTATCCTTAATAGCAATGAAACATGCGTGTCTTGCTGCCCCTTCTGTCACTCGGAAAGAACACCGCAAGATCGAACCCTTCACAAAGCACCACTTCCCATGGCAAGAAAAATCGATCTAGTTGGCCTAACTAAACCAAAGATTCGAAGAAGAAATATGAGGCTATAAATAATCATGCATATAAGAGATCAAAAGAAGACTCAAATAATATTCATGGATATAGATCTGATCATAAACTAAAAGTTCATCGGATCCCAACAAACACACCGCAAAAAAGAGTTACATCTAATAGATCTCCACGAGACCATTGTATGGAGAATCAAGAGAGAGAGAGAGGAAGCCATCTAGCTACTGCCTACGGACCCTTAATTAGGTCTATGGTGGACTACTCACGCATCATCGGAGAGGCACCAATGAGGATGATGAACCCCTCCATGATGGTGTCTAGATTGGATCTCGTGGTTTTAGAACTTGCGGCGTCTGGAATTGTGTTTCATTGACTCCCCTAGGGTTTCTGGAATATTTGGGAATTTATAGGGCGAAGAGACAGTGCAGGGGGCTTCGAGGTGGGCACAACCCACCTGGGCGCGCCTGGGCCTCCTGGCGCGCCCAGGTGTCTTGTGCTCACCTCTGGCCTCCGCTCTGGCACTTCTTTGGCCCACTGGGTGTCTTCTGGTCCAGAAAAAATCTGCAAAAAGTTTTGCTGCGTTTGGAATCCGTTTGGTATTGATATTCTACGAAGTAAAAAAAACAAGCAAAAAACAGCAACTGGCACTGGGCACTATGTCGATAGGTCAGTCCCAAAAAATGATATAAAGTTGCTATAAAATGATTGTAAAATATCCAAGAATAATAATATAACAGCATGGAACAAGCAAAACTTATAGATACGTTGGAGACGTATCAGCATCGCCGAGCTTAATTCCTACTCGTCCTCGAGTAGGTAAATGATAAAAACAGAATTTTTGATGTGGAATGCTGCCTAACATGTTCATAACATATTGTTTTCTTTTGTAGCATGGACATTTGGAATTTTATATGGTTCAAAGCAATAGTCTAGTTTTGACATGAAGATTTCAATACTCAAGCATATCAACAAGCAACCATGTCTTTCAAAATATTAACACTAAAAAAGATATCCCTAGCCCATCATGCTCAATCATTGATCCATTCCCGAAACACACTCGTATATTAGCTACATCTAATGCTCAAGTACGATCATAGTTCTCCCTAGTATAATTACTCACCAATTACTCACCAACATAAAGCAATTGCATAACTATTGACTTTCGTGCTTGCATAGGGAATCACAAACCTTAACACCAATATTCTTACTAAAGCATAATTACACACCAACATGACTCACATATCACTATCATCATATCTCAAAACTATTACAAAGAATCAAGTTTATTTTGTCCAATGATCTTCATGAAAGTTTTTTATTATATCCCTCTTGAATATCTATCACTTTGGGACTAGTTTCATATATTGCAATTGCTTTTGACAATCTCAAACATATTTAAGTGAAGAACATGAGCATACAATTTTTCGTCTCTCAAAATAATATAAGTGAAGCATGAGAGAATTTCTTCAAAAATTTACTAACTCTCAAATAAATCTAAGTGAATCATGAGAACATTTCTTCAAAAATATTAATGCACACCGTGCAGAAAAAGATATAAGTGAAGCACTAGAACAATTCCATAGCCCAAAAAAAAGTGAAGCATAAAGAACAATTCTAACAAATCACAGCATAATTTTGGCTCTCTCAAATAGGTGTGTCCAGCAAGGATACTTGTGACAAACTAAAAAAAATAAAAAAAATAAAGACTCATATAATACAAGAAGCTCCAAGCAAAACTCATGATATGTGACGAATAGAAATATAGCTCCAAGTAAAATATCGATGGTCATTAGAAGAAAGAGGGGATGCCTTCCGGGGCATCCCCAAGCTTAGTTGCTTGGTTCTCCTTGAATATTAACTTGGGGTGCCATGGGGCATCCCCAAGCTTAGGCTCTTTTCACTCCTTATTCCTTTATCCATCGCGATCTCACCCAAAACTTGAAAACTTCAATCACACAAAACTTAACAAAACCTTTGTGAGATCCGTTAATATAAGAAAACCAATCTTTACTTTAAGTACTGTTGCAAACCCATTCAAATTTTGTTCTTGCATTATATCTACTATATTCTAACTTTGCCATGGCTTATACCCCCCTGATACAATCCATAGATTCATCAAAATAAGCACACAATGCAAAGAAAATAGAATCTGTCAAAAACAGAACAGTCTGTAAAGATGCGAATTGTTCTCATACTTCTGTAACTCCAAAAATTCTGAAAATTTAGGAAAACAAAGGAAATTTGTGTATCAATCTTGTGTAAAAATTCAGAATTTTTCGTCTCTTCTGTGAATTTAAACAATTCTGTTACTGGACGCAAAAGTTTCTATTTTTCAACTAGATCAAATCAACTATCACCAAAGCTATCCCAAAGGCTTTACTTGGCACAAATACTAATTAAAACATAAAAAAACAATCATAATAGAGGCATAATTGTTTAAACACTCAAGAGAAGAAATAAAAAGCCAAAAATAAATTTTATTCATTGGGTTGCCTCCCAACAAGCGCTATCGTTTTATGCCCCTAGCTAGGCATAATTCATAGATTCAAGTATTGTCATATTTAGTTTTTGATCCATAGGATGCCTTCATGATTGATTCATATGGTGGCTTAATTCTTGTTCTAGGTAATTTTTCCATCCCCTTTACTAGTGGAAATTGAAATTTAATATTGCCTTCTTTCATATCAATCACGGCACCAATAGTACGTAAAAACGGTCTACCAAGTATAATTGGACAAGACGGATTGCAATCAATACAAACAACAATAAAATCTATGGGAACATAATTTCTATTTGCAAGGATAATAACATCATTAATTCTTCCCAAAGGCTTTTTAATAGTAGAATCCGCCAAGTGCAAATTAAGAGAACATTCTTCAATATCAGTAAGACCTAGCACATCACATAAAGATTTCGGAATGGTGGAAACACTAGCACCCAAGTCACATAAAGCAAAACACTCATAATTTTAATCTTGACTTTAATGGTAGGTTCCCATTCATCATGTTATTTTCTAGGAATTGAAATCTCTAACTCCAATTTTTCTTCCAAAGCTTTCATCATGGCATCTATGATATGTTTAGTAAAAGCTTTATTTTGTTCATAAGCATGGGGTGAATTTATCATGGATTGCAACAAAGAAATACATTCAATCAAAGAGCAATTATCATAATTAAAGTCTTTGTAATCCAAAAGAGTGGGCATATCACTAGTTAAAGTTTTGCCCTATCCAAACCCACCTTTATCAAGTTTTTCATCAAGATTTTCACCCTCCAAATTATCGGGACGCCCTCTAGCTAAAGTTGACTCTTCTTGAGTCCCTTCATCATCAATTTTAATTTTACTGAACAAAGAATTAATAGAAGAAACACCAATCACTTTAAGATCTTCATCATTTTTTTGAAAACAATCACTAGAAAAAGCTCTTTCTAAATTTTTTGTTTTAGCTCTAAGCATAGCGGTTCTTTTCTTACTTTCATCCATAGAAAGATATAAAGCTTTAATTGATTCCTCAACCTTGGGTGAAATTTTTTTCAACTTGAGATTTTCTACATCGTGAGAAATTCTATCAATGCTTCAAGGCATATCATCAATCTTATTCAACTTTTCTTCTATCATAGTATTGAAAGTTTTTTGAGCATTGATAAATTCTTTAATATTATTCTCAAGATCAGAGGGGTTCCTATTATTATTGTAAGAAGAATTACCATAGGAATTACCATTGTATTGATCTCCAGGAGACCATTGTATTGAGAATAAAAAAGAGAGAAGAAGCCATCTAGCTACTGCCTACGGACCCTTAGGTCTATGGTGGACTACTCACGCATCATCGAAGAGGCACCAATGAGGATGATGAACCCCTGCGTGATGGAGTCTAGATTGGATCTCGTGGTTCTAGAACTTACGTCGGCTGGAATTGTGTTTCGTCGACTCACCTAGGGTTTCTGGAATATTTCGGAATTTATAGGGCGAAGAGGCGGTGCAGGAGGTCTCCATGGGGTGCACAACCCCTCTGGCCGCGCCTGGGCTCCTGGGCGCGCCCTTGTGGGTTGTGCTCCCCATGGGCCTCCCCTCTTGTACTTTCTTGGCCCATTGGGTGTCTTCTGTTCCAAAAGAAATCTCTGAAAAGTTTTGCTGCATTTGGACTCCATTTGGTACTGATATTCTGCGAAGTAAAAAACAAGCAAAAAACAGCAACTGGCAGTGGGCATTATGTCAATTGGTTAGTCCCAAAAATGATATAAAGTTGCTATGAGATTAATATAAAACATTCAAGAATGATAATATAACAGCATGAAACAAGCAAAAATTATAGATACATTGGAGATGTATCACCCGCCCAGGGCGTGGCCCTGCGTGAGCTCGACACCCTGCCCATGGGGGTCATCGACTCACAGGAGGCCCGGTCGCCAGCGAGAATTGGCGTGGGGAGCCTCAGCACTGTTCTCGCGAGCTTGATGTTGTGTCTGAGGGAGGGCGCCGGGGATGCAGAGCCGAGGCCCGCTAGAAGTCGCCTTGAGAGGGGCGTGATTTCCCCAGCGCGCACGGGCTCTGTCGCACGGCCCGTGGAATGCGCTGCTGCCGCAAGCCCTGCGCGCTCAGGAGATGGCGGCGGAAGCACCCTCGATCTTCGCCTGAAGGAGACCTAAGGAACAAGAACTTAGGGAGGCTTGCCGCGCAAAAATCGAGGAGAGCAGGGCACTTACTTGTCCACGGCGACCCACTTTCTTCTCTTCAGGGCCCACGGCAATGAGCCAGCGCCGTCTTCAAGCTGTCCCTTCTTTCGGGAGTCACGAGGCCCGGGGGTCGGTGCCCTGGGGCTCGGCGCGCAGCTCCTCGCTTGGAGAAGTGGCCGCGCTATTGGGAACATTGAATGGAAAACAAAAACAAAATCTACGCACACACAAGATCTATCCATGGAGATGCATAGCAACGAGAGGGGAGAGTATTTCTACGTACCCTCGTAGACCGTTAAGTTGAAGCATTTATCAACACGGTTGATGTAGTCGTACACCTTTACGATCCGCCCGATCAAGTACCAAACGCATGGCACCTCCGCGTTCAACACATGTTCAGCTCGATGACGTCCTCGCCTCCTTGATCTAGCAAGTCGGGCGAGGTAGTAGATGTGTTCCGGCAACACGACAGCGTGATGATGGTGGTGGTGCAACTATCTCTGCAGGGCTTCACCGAGCACTTCAAAAATTATGACCGAGGACGAACTAGAGGGAGAGGGAAGCCGCACATGGCTTGGGAATCGTGGTGTGTTGCCCCTCTCCCTCCTCACATATATATAGGTGGGAGGAGGAGGGGAGGCAGCCTAGGGCGCCCCCAAGGGGGTCGGCGGCCGCCCTGGGCTCCTGCCCTGGCTGTGCCCCCTTCCTTCTTATGCGCGTGGGGGGAAGGCAGGAGGGGGTGGCGCCCCGCCTTTCCTTTCTCTCATGTGGAGGGGAAGGCAGGAGGGGCTAGCCCTCCCCCTTTCCTTCCTTAGGGCCGGTGGCCTAGAGGTGGGGCGCTCCAGCCTCTTGTGGGCTGGTGTGCTCCCCTCTTTTGGCCCATATGGCCCAATAACCTCCCGGGGCCTCCCGGAGCCCCTTCCGGTGATCCGATGAATACCCGGTACAATCCGAAACCTATCCGGTGACCAAATATCATCATACTATATATCAATCTTTACCTCCGGACCATTCCGAAGCTCCTCGTCATGCCTGTGATCTCATCCGAGACTCCGAACAACATTCGTTCACAAACTAACATAACTCATATAATACTATATCGTCAATGAACGTTAAGGGTGCGGACCCTACGGGTTCGAGAATGATGTAGACATGACCGAGACGCCTCTCCGGTCAATAACCAATAGCGGGACCTGGATGCCCATATTGGTTCCTACATATTCTACGAAGATCTTTATCGGTCAAACCTTTATGAAAACATTGGTAATTCCCTTTGTCTGTCGGTATGTTACTTGCCCGAGATTTGATCGTCGGTATCTCCATACCTAGTTCAATCTCGTTATCGGCAAGTCTCTTTACTCGTTCTGTAATACATCATATCGTAACTAACTCCTTAGTCACTTTGCTTGCAAGCTTCTTGTGATGTGTATTACCGAGAGGGCCTAGAGATACCTCTCCGTCATATGGAGTGACAAATCCCAATCTCGATTCATGCCAACACAACAGACACCTTCGGATATACCAGTAGAGCATCTTTATGATCACCCAGTTACGTTGTGACGTTTGATAGCACACAAGGTATTCCTCCAGTATCCGGGAGTTGCATGATCTCATGGTCGAAGGAATATGTATTTGACATTAAGAAAGCAGTAGCAATAAATTGAACGATCATATGCTAAGCTAACGGATGGGTCTTGTCCATCACATCATTCTCCTAATGATGTGATCCCATTATCAAATGACAACACATGTCTATGGTTAGGAAACCTTAACCATCTTTTGATCAGCGAGCTAGTCTAGTAGAGGCTCACTAGGGACACGGTATTTGTTTGTGTATCCACACATGTATTTAAGTTTCTGGTCAATAAAATTCTAGCATGAATAATAAACCTTTATCATGAATAAGGAAATATAATAATAACAACTTTATTATTGCCTCTAGGGCATATTTCCATCAGTCTCCCACTTGCACTAGAGTTAATAATCTAGATTACATAGTAATGAATCTAACACCCATGGAGTCTTGGTTTTGATCATGTTTTGCTCGCGGAAGAGGTTTAGTCAACGGGTCTGCTACATTCAGGTCCGTATGTATTTTGCAAATTTCTATGTCTCTATCCTTGACCTTTTCACGAATGGAGTTGAAGCGTCTCTTGATGTGTTTTGTTCTCTTGTGAAACCTGGATTCCTTCGCTAAGGCAATTGCTCTAGTGTTGTCACAAAAGATTGTCATTGGACCCGATGCACTGGGTATAACACCCAGATCGGATATGAACTCCTTCATCCAGACCCCTTCATGCGCTGCTTCCGATGCAGCTATGTACTCCGCTTCACACGTAGATCCCGCCATGATGCTCTGCTTGGAACTGCACCAACTAACAGCTCCACCATTCAATATAAATACGTATCCGGTTTGTGACTTAGAGTCATCCGGATCTGTGTCGAAGCTAGCATCGATGTAACCTTTTACGATGAGCTCTTCGTCACCTCCATAAACGAGAAACATATCCTTGGTCCTTTTCATGTACTTCAGGATGCTCTTGACCGCTGTCCAGTGATCCACTCCTGGATTACTTTGGTACCTCCCTGCCAAACTTATGGCAAGGAACACATCAAGTCTGGTACACAGCATGGCATACATAATAGAACCTATGGCTGAGGCATAGGGAATGACTTTCATTTTCTCTCTATCTTCTGCCGCGGTCGGACATTGAGTCTGACTCAATTTCACACCTTGCAACACAGGCAAGAACCCTTTCTTTGACTGGTCCATTTTGAACTTCTTCAGAACTTTGTCAAGGTATGTGCTTTGTGAAAGTCCTATTAAGCATCTTGATCTATCCCTATAGATCTTGATGCCCAATATATAAGCAGCTTCACCAAGGTCTTTCATTGAAAAATTCTTATTCAAGTATCCTTTTATGCTATCCAGAAATTCTATATCATTTCCAATCAATAATATGTCATCCACATATAATATCAGAAATGCTACAGAGCTCCCACTCACTTTCTTGTAAATACAAGCTTCACCATAAGTCTGTATAAAACCATATGCTTTGATCACCTCATAAAAGCGTATATTCCAACTCCGAGATGCTTGCACCAGTCCATAGATCGATCGCTGGAGCTTGCACACGGTGTTAGCACCTTTAGGATCGACAAAACCTTCTGGTTGCATCATATGCAACTCTTATTTAAGAAATCCGTTAAGGAATGCAGTTTTGACGTCCATTCGCCAGATTTCATAATCATAAAATGCGGCAATTGCTAACATGATTTGAACAGACTTAAGCATCGCTACGGGTGAGAAAGTCTCATCGTAGTCAACCACTTGAACTTGTCGAAAACCTTTCGCGACAAGTCGAGCTTTGTAGACAGTGATATTACCATCAGCATCCGTCTTCCTCTTGAAGATGCATTTATTCTCAATGGCCTGCCGATCATCGGGCAAGTCCACCAAAGCCCACACTTTGTTCTCATACATGGATCCTATCTCAGATTTCATGGCCTCAAGCCATTTGTCGGAATCTGGGCTCATCATAGCTTCTTCATAGTTCGTAGGTTCGCCGTTGTCTAACAACATGACTTCCAGGACAGGGTTACCATACCACTCTGGTGCGGAACATGTTCTGGTTGACCTATGAGGTTCAGTAGTAACTTGATCTGAAGTTTCATGATCATCATCATTAGCTTCTTCTCTAGTTGGTGTAGGTATCATGGGAACGGTTTTCTCTGATGTGCTACTTTCCAATTCGAGAGAAGGTACATTTACCTCATCAAGTTCTACTGTCCTCCCACTCACTTCTTTCGAGAGAAACTCCTTCTCTAGAAAGGACCCATTCTTAGCAACAAAGATTTTTCCTTCGGATCTGTGGTAGAAGGTGTACCCAATAGTTTCCTTAGGGTATCCTATGAAGACGCACTTCTCCGATTTGGGTTCGAGCTTATCAGACTGAAGCCTCTTGACATAAGCGTCGCATCCCCAAACTTTAAGAAACGACAGCTTAGGTTTCTTGCCAAACCATAGTTCATACGGTGTCGTCTCAACGGATTTAGACGGTGCCCTATTGAACGTGAATGTGGCTGTCTGATACATCTCCAACATATCTATAATTTTTTATTGTTCCATGCTATTATATTATCTGTTTTGGATGTTTTATATGCATTAATATACTATTTTCTATTACTTTTGGGACTAACTTATTAACCTAGAGCCCAGTGCCAGTTTTTGTTTTCCTTGTTTTTGAGTTTTGTAGAAAAGGAATACCAAACGGAGTCCAAACAGAATAAAACTTTTGCGATGATTTTTCTTGGACCAGAAGACACACGTAGGACTTGGAGAGGAAGGCAGAAGAGTCCCGAGGGCTCCACAAGCCCTCAGGGCGCGCCCTAGGGGGGTGGGGCGCCCCCTGGCTTGTGGGCCCCACGGGAGTCCTCCAACCCTAATCTTTGGCCTATAAATTCAGAAATATTCCCAAACCACCAGAAGCGTCCACCAAAATACTTTTCCCCATCGTAACCTTCTGTACCCGTGAGATCCCATCTTGGGGCCTTTTCCGGCATCCTGCCAGAGGGGTATTCGATCATGGAGGGCTTATACATAAACTCTATTGCCCTTCCGATGAAGCATGAGTAGTTTACCACAGACCTACGGGTCCATAGCTAGTAGATAGATGGATTCTTATCTCTCTTTGATCCTCAATACCATGTTCTCCTTATTGTTCTTGGAGATCTATCTGATGTAATATTCTTTTGCGGTGTGTTTGTCGAGATCAGATGAATTGTGGATTTATCATCAGTTTATCTATGAATATTATTTGAGTCTTCTCTGAATTCTTATATACATGATTTGATATCTTTGTATTTCTCTTCGAATTATCGGTTTGGTTTGACCAACTAGATTGGTTCTTCTTGCAATGGGAGAGGTGCTTATTTTTGGGTTCAATCTTGCGGTGTCCTCACCCAGTGACAAAGTAGGGGTAGCGAGGCACGTATTGTATTGTTGCCATCAAGGGTAAAAACATGGGGTTTTCATCATATTGCTTGAGTTTATCCCTCTACATCATGGCATCTTACTTAAGGTGTTACTCCGTTCTTATGAACTTAATACTCTAGATGCATGTTGGATAGCGGTCGATGTTTGGAGTAATAGTAGTAGATGCAGAATCATTTCGGTCTATTTGACATGGACGTGTTGCCTATATTCATAATCATTGCCTTGGATATCGTCATAATTTTGCACTTTTCTATCAATTGCTCGACAGTAATTTGTCCACCCACCGTATTATTTGCCTTCAAGAGAGAAGCCTCTAATGAAACCTATGGCCCCGAGTCTATTTTCCGTCATATATTTTCAGATCTATAAACCAAAAAACCCAAAAATACCTTGCGCAATTTATTTACTTTTATTTTGTTTTATGTTTTAGTAAGTTTTTATATCTATCTCTATCAGATCTCACCTTTGCAAGTGACCGTGAAGGGATTGACAACCCCTTTATCGCGTTGGGTGCAAGTGTTTGATTATTTGTGCAGGTGCATAGATTGGAGACTTGCGTGTATCTCCTACTGGATTGATACCTTGGTTCTTAACTAAGGGAAATACTTATCTCTACATTGCTGCATTACCCTTTCCTCTTCAAGGGAAAAACCAACGCAAGCTCAAGAAGTAGCAGGAAGAATTTCTGGCGCCGTTGCTGGGGAGATCTACATCAAGCCTACCAAGTACCCACCATAAACTCTCATCTCATGCATTACATTATTTTCCATTTACCTCTCGTTTTCCTCTCCCCCACTTCTAAAACGATTTCAGAAAAACACAAAAAGATTTGCCTTATTATTCGCCCTTCTTCCGTTCGTCTTTTCGTTTGCTTTTCATTTTCTCATGTGTTAG
The DNA here is from genome assembly GCA_011799875.1 of Thinopyrum elongatum. Lineage (NCBI taxonomy): Eukaryota > Viridiplantae > Streptophyta > Magnoliopsida > Poales > Poaceae > Thinopyrum > Thinopyrum elongatum. The sequence continues at coordinate 386,389,776 of CM022300.1, forward strand.
ATTGATTGCTTTGTCACGATGTCTCAAGAAAATACCAAGTTGTGTGACTTTTCCAATACTAATAATAATGATTTTATTAGTACTCTGATTGCTCCCGCCACTAGTGCGAAATCTTATGAAATTAATGCTGCTTTGCTAAATCTTGTTATGAAATATCAATTTTCTGGCCTTCCTAGTGAAGATGCCGCATCCCATCTAAATACTTTCGTTGAGTTGTGTGATATGCAAAAGAAGAAAGATGTGGATAATGATATTTTTAAATTGAAGCTATTTCCGTTCTCACTACGAGATCGTGCTAAAACTTGGTTTTCATCTTTGCCTAAAAATAGTATTGATTCATGGAATAAGTGTAAAGATGCTTTTATTTCCAAGTATTTTCCTCCCGCTAAGATCATCTCCCTTAGGAACAATATAATGAATTTTAAGCAACTTGATCATGAACATGTTGCACAACCTTGGGAGAGGATGAAATTGATGATAAGAAATTGCCCTACTCATGGCTTAAGTTTATGGATGATTATACAAATTTTTTATGCCGGATTGAATTTTGCATCTAGAAATCTTTTAGATTCGGCCGCGGGAGGTACTTTTATGGAAATGACATTAGGAGAAGCTACTAAACTCCTAGATAATATTATGGCTAATTACTCTCAATGGCATACCGAAAGATCTTCTACAAGTAAAAAAGTGCATGCGATTGAAGAAATTAATACTTTGAGTGGAAAGATGGATGAACTTATGAAATTGTTTGCTAGTAAGAGTGCTCCTATTGATCCTAATGATATGCCTTTGTCTACTTTGATTGAAAACAATAATGAATCTATGGATGTGAATTTTGTTGGTAGGAACAATTTTGGTAATAACGTGTATAGAGGAAATTTCAACCCTAGGCAGTTTCCTAGTAATTCCTCTAATAATTATGGTAATTCCTACAACAACTGTTATGGAAATTATAATAAGATGCCCTCTGATCTTGAGAACAATATTAAAGAATTTATTAATTCACAAAAAGTTTTCAATGCTATGGTTGAAGAAAAATTGCTCAAGATTGATGATTTGGCTAGGAACGTTGATAGAATTTCTCTTGAGATTGATTCTTTGAAAATTAAATCTATGTCACCCAAGCATTATATTAATTAATCTCTTAAGGCTATTAAAATTTCTATTGATGAGTGCTAAGAAAGAACCGCTAAGATGCGTGCTAAGCGAGATTGGTTTGTTAAATCGTGTTCTTCGATGTCTTGTGAAAATAATGATGAAGATCTTAAAGTGATTGGTGTGACTCCTATTGAAACTTTTGCTAGAAGGTGTCCCAATGATTCGGAGTTTATAGATCTTAATGCAAAAATTGATAAAAGTGTAATTGGAGAGGTCAAAACTTTAAGTAGCGATGAACTCACTCTTTTGGATTTCAAGGATTTTAATTATGATAATTGTTATTTGATAGATTGTATTTCCTTGTTGCAATCCATGTTGAATTCTCCTCATCCTTATAATCAAAATAAAGCTTTTACTAAACATATCGTTGATGTTATGATGAAATCTTTTGAAGAAAAACTTAAGTTGGAAATTTCTATCCCTAGAAAGCTTTATGATGAGTGGGAACCTACTATTAAGATTAAAATTGAAGATTATGAGTGCCATGCTTTGTGTTATTTGGGTGCTAGTGTTTCCACGATTCCAAAAACTTTATGTGATGTGCTAGGTTTTCGTGAATTTGATGATTGTTCTTTAAATTTGCATCTCATGGATTCCACTATTAAGAAACCTATGGGAAGAATTAATGATGTTCTTATTGTTGCAAATAGGAATTATGTGCCCGTAGATTCCATTGTGCTTGATATAGATTGCAATCCTACATGTCCTATTATTCTTGGTAGACCTTTCCTTAGAACGATTGGTGCAATTATTGAGATGAAAGAAGGAAACATTAGATTTCAATTTCCGTTAAGGAAAGGCATGGAACACTTTCCAAGAAAGAAAATTAAGTTGCCATATGAATCTATTATCAGAGCTACTTATGGATTGCATACCAAAGATGACAATACCTAGATCTATGTTTTATGCCTAGCTAGGGGCGTTAAACAATAGCGCTTGTTGGGAGGCAACCCAATTTTACATTTATGTTTTTTGTTTTTGATTCTGTTTTTCAATAAATACACATTATTACCTCTGTAGTAATTGTGTTTTGGTGTTTTAATTAGTGTTTGAGCCAAGTACGACCTTTGGGATGGCTTACGGTGATAGTTGATTTGATCTTGCTGAAAACAGAAACTTTTGCGTCCAGTAACATAATTTTTTAAATTCACTGGAGTGTTTAAAAACCCTGAAGTTTTTACAAAAAATTTATATACAAATTTCCTATGTTTTTCCAATTTTTCAGAATTTTAGAGTTATATAAGTATGAGAACAATTCAGATCTTCGCAGACTATTCTGTTTTTGACAGATTCTGTTTTCTATGTGTTGTTTGCTTATTTTGATGAATCTATGGGTAGTATCGGGGGGTATGAACCATGGAGAAGTTGAAATACAGTATATATTACACCAATATAAATAAATAATGAGTTCACAACAGTACCAAAAAGTGGTGATTTATTTTCTTATACTAACGGATCTCATGAGTTTTCTGTTCAGTTTTGTGTTGTGAAGTTTTCAAGTTTTGGGTAAATATTTGATGGACTATGGAATAAGGAGTGGCAAGAGCCTAAGCTTGGGGATGCCCAAGGCACCCCAAGGTAATATTAAAGGACAACCAAGCATCTAAGCTTGGGGATGCCCCGGATGGCATCCCCTCTTTCGTCTTCGTCTATCGGTAAATTTACTTGAGGCTATATTTTTATTCACCACATGATATGTATTTTGCTTGGAGCGTCTTGTATGATATGAGTCTTTGCTTTTTAGTTTTCCACAATCTTCCTTTCTGTACACACCTTTTGAGAGGGACACGCATGAATCGTGAATTTATTAGAATAATCTATGTGCTTCACTTATATCTTTTGAGCTAGGCAATTTTGCTCTAGTGCTTCACTTATATCTTTTTAGAGCATGGCGGTGACTTTATTTTATAGAAATTATTGAACTCTCATGCTTCACTTATATTATTTTGAGAGTCTCTCTAAACAGCATGGTAATTTGCTTAGGTTATGAATTTAGTCCTAATATGATGGGCATCCAAGAGGGATATAATAAAAACTTTCATAAAAAGAGCGTTGAATACTATGAGAAGTTTGATTCCTTATGATTGTTTTCAGATATAAAGATGGTGATATTAGAGTCATGCTAGTGAGTAATTGTGGATTTGTAGAAATACTTGTGTTAAAGTTTGTGATTCCCGTAGCATGCACGTATGGTGAACCGTTATGTGATGAAGTCGGAGCATGATTTATTTATTGATTGTCTTCCTTATGAGTGGCGGTCGGGGACGAGCGATGGTCTTTTCCTACCAATCTATCCACCTAGGAGCATGCATGTAGTACTTTATTTCGATAGCTAATAGACTTTTGCAATAAGTATGTGAGTTCTTTATGACTAATGTTGAGTCCATGGATTATACGCACTCTCACCCTTCCACCATTGCTAGCCTCTCTAGTACCGCGCAACTTTCGCCGGTGCACTACACCCACCATATACCCTTCCTCCAAACAGCCACCATACCTACCTATTATGGCATTTCCATAGCCATTCCGAGATATATTGCCGTGCAACTTCCACCGTTCCGTTTATTATGACACGCTCCATCATTGTCATATTGCTTTGCATGATCATGTAGTTGACATAGTATTTGTGGCAAGGCCACCGTTCATATTTTTTTATACTTGTCTCTCTTGATCATTGCACATCCCGGTACACCGCCGGAGGCATTCATATAGAGTCATATTTTTGTTCTAGTATCGAGTTGTAATTCTTGAGTTGTAAGTAAATAAAAGTGTGATGATCATCATTATTAGAGCATTGTCCCATGTGAGGAAAGGATGACGGAAGCTATGATTCCCTCACACGTTGGGATGTGTCTCCGTACTTTACAAAAATAAAAGAGGCCAAAAGAAGCCCAAACAAAAAAAAGGAGAGAAAAGAAAAAAATGAGAGAAAAGAGAGAAGGGGCAATGCTACTATCCTTTTACCACACTTGTGCTTCCAACTAGCACCATGATCTTCATGATAGAGAGTCTCCTATGTTGTCACTTTCATATACTAGTGGGAATTTTTCATTATTGAATTTGGCTTGTATATTCCAATGATGGGCTTCCTCAAATTGCCCTAGGTCTTCGTGAGCAAGCGAGTTGGATGCACACCCACTTAGTTTCTTTTTTTTGAGCTTTCATAAACTTATATCTCTAGTGCATCCGTTGCATGGCAATCCCTACTCACTCACATTGATACCTATTAATGGGCATCTCCATAGCCCATTGATACGCCTAGTAGATGTGAGACTATCTCCTTCTTTTTGCCTTCTCCACAACCACCATATTCTATTCCACCTATAGTGCTATATCCATGGCTCACGCTCAACTATTGCGTGAAGGTTGAAAAAGTTTGAGAACATCAAAAGTATGAAACAATTGCTTGGCTTGTCATCGGGGTTGTGCATGATTTAATACTTTGTGTGATGAAGATGGAGCATAGCCAGACTATATGATTTTGTAGGAATAACTTTCTTTGGCCATGTTATTTTGAGAAGACATGATTGCTTTATTAGTATGCTTGAAGTATTATTATTTTTATGTCAATATTAAACTTTTGTTTGGAATCTTATGGATCTGAATATTCATGCCACAATAAATAAAATTACATGGATAAATATGTTAGGTAGCATTCCACATCAAAAATTCTGTTTTTATCATTTACCTACTCGAAGCCGAGCAGGAATTATGCTTGGGGACGCTTGATACGTCTCCAACGTATCTATAATTTTTTATTGTTCCATGCTATTATATTATCTATTTTGGATGTTTTATATGCATTAATATACTATTTTATATTATTTTTGGGACCAACTTACTAACCTAGAGCCCAGTGCCAGTTTATGTTTTTTCCCTGTTTTTGAGTTTTACAGAAAAGGAATACCAAACGGAGTGCAAATGGAATAAAACTTTCGCGATGATTTTTCTTGGACCAGAAGACACATGTAGGACTTGGAGAGGAAGGCAGAAGAGTCCTGAGGGCTCCACAAGCCCTTAGGGCGCGCCCTAGGGGGGGCGCCCCTGGCTTCTGGGCCCCACAGGAGTCCTCCAACCCTAATCTTTGGCCTATAAATTCAGAAATATTCCCAAACCACCAGAAGCGTCCACCAAAACACTTTTTCACCGCCATAACCTTCTGTACCCGTGAGATCCCATCTTGGGGCCTTTTCCGGCATCCTGCTGAGGGGGATTCGATCACGGAGGGCTTCTACATCAACTCTATTGCCCTTCCGATGAAGCGTGAGTAGTTTACCACAGACCTACGGGTCCATAGCTAGTAGCTAGATGGCTTCTTCTCTCTCTTTGATCCTCAATACCATGTTCTCCTCGTTGTTCTGGGAGATCTATCTGATGTAATATTCTTTTGCGGTGTGTTTGTCAAGATCCAATAAATTGTGGATTTATGATCAGTTTATCTATGAATATTATTTGAATCTTCTCTGAATTCTTATACGCATGATTTGATATCTTTGTATTTCTCTTCGAATTATCGGTTTGGTTTGGCCAACTAGATTGGTTCTTCTTGCAATAGGAGAGGTGCTTAGTTTTGGGTTCAATCTTGCGGTGTCCTTACCCAGTGACAGTAGGGGTAGCGAGGCACGTATTGTATTGTTGCCGTCAAGGGTAAAAAGATGGGGTTTTCATCATATTGCTTGAGTTTATCCCTCTACATCATGTCTATTACTTAAGGCGTTACTCCGTTCATATGAACTTAATACTCTAGATGCATGCTGGATAGCGGTCGATGTATGGAGTTATAGTAGTAGATGCAGAATTGTTTCGGTCTACTTGACACGGACGTGATGCCTATATTCATAATCATTACCTTGGATATCGTCATGACTTTGCGCTTTTCTATCAATTGCTCGACAGTAATTTGTTCACCCACCGTATTATTTGCCTTCAAGAGAGAAGCCTCTAGTGAAACCTATGGCCCCCGGGTCTATTTTCCATCATATATTTTTAGATATATAAACCAAAAATACCTTGCTGCAATTTATTTACTTTGATTTTGTTTTACGTTTTAGTAAGTTTTTATATCTATATCTATCAGATCTCACCTTTGCAAGTGACCGTGAAGGGATTGACAACCCCTTTATCGTGTTGGGTGCAAGTGTTTGATTGTTTGTGCAGGTGCATAGATTGGAGACTTGCGTGTATCTCCTACTGGATTGATACCTTGGTTCTTAACTGAGGGAAGTACTAATCTCTACTTTGCTGCATCACCCTTTCCTCTTCAAGGGAAAAACCAACGCAAGCTCAAGAAGTAGCACTGTCTCTAATGCATAACCCCAAAATGATAAAGGCAAATCGGTAAGAGACATCATAAATGCACCATATCTAATAAAGTATGGTTACGACGTTCGGACACACCATTACGATGTGGTGTTACAGGTGGCGTGAGTTGTGAAAAAATTCCACATTATTTTAAATGAAGGCCAAACTCGTAACTCAAATATTCGCCTCTGCGATCACATCATAGAAACTTTATTTTCTTGTTACGATGATTCTCCACTTCACTCTGAAATTCTTTAAACTTTTCAAATGTTTCAGACTTGTGTTTCATCAAGTATATAAACCCATACCTACTCAAATCGTCTGTGACGGTCAGAAAATAACGATACCCACCGCGTGCCTCAACACTCATCAGACCGCATACATCGGTATGTATTATTTCCAACAAGTCATTAGCTCGCTCCATTGTTCCGGAGAACGGAGTTTTAGTCATCTTACCCATGAGGCATGGTTCGTAAGTATCAAATGATTAATAATCAAGTGATTCCAAAAGTCCATCTGCATGGAGTTTCTTCATGCGCTTTACACCAATATGACCTAAATGGCAGTGCCACAAGTATGTTGCACTATCATTATCAACTTTGCATCTTTTGGCATCAATATTATGAATATGTGTATCACTACGATCGAGATTCAATAAGAATAGACCATTCATCAAAGGTGCATGACCATAAAAGATATTACTCATACAAATAGAACAACCATTATTCTCTGATTTAAATGAATAACCGTCTCGCAATAAACAAGATCCAGATATAATGTTCATGCTCAACGCTGGCACCAAATAACAATTATTGAGGTCTAGAAATAATCCTGAAGGTAGTTGTAGAGGTAGCGTGCCGACGGCGGTCACACGACCATGGAACCATTCCCGACGCGCATCATCACCTCGTCCTTAGCCAATCTTCGTTTATTCCGCAACTCTTGTTTCGAGTTACAAATATGAGCAACTGAACCAATATCAAATACCCAGGAGCTACTACGAGCATTAGTAAGGAACACATCAATAACATGTATATCAAATATACCTTTGTTCACTTTATCATCCTTCTTATCCGCCAAGTATTTGGGGCAGTACAACTTCCAGTGACCATTTCCGTTGTAGTAGAAGCACTCAGTTTCAGGCTTGGGTCCAGTTTTGGGCTTCTTCACGGGAGCGGCAACTTGCTTGCCATTATTCTTGAATTTCCCTTTCTTTCCCTTGCCCTTTTTCTTGAAACTAGTGGTCTTGTTAACCATCAACACTTGATGCTCCTTCTTGATTTCTACCTCCGTTGATTTCAGCATCGCAAAGAGCTCAGGAATTGTTTTCGTCATCCCTTGCATATTATAGTTCATCACGAAGCCTTTGTAGCTTGGTGGCAGTGACTGAAGAACTTTGTCAATAACACTCTCAACTAGAAGATCAATTCCCAGCTGAGTCAAGTGATTATGATACCCAGACATTTTGAGTATGTGTTCACTGACAGAACTATTCTCCTCCATCTTGCAGCTATAGAACTTGTTGGAGACTTCATATCTCTCAACCCAGGCATTAGCTTGAAATATCAACTTCAGCTCTTGGAACATCTCATATGCTCCATGGCGTTCAAAACGTCTTTGAAGTCCCGGTTCTAAGCCATAAAGCATGGCACACTGAACTATTGAGTAGTCATCAGATCGAGTCTGCCAGACGTTCATAACATCTGCAGTAGCTCCTGCAGCAGGTCTATCACCTAGCGGTGCATCAAGGACATAATTCTTCTATGTAGCAATGAGGATAATCCTCAAGTTATGGACCCAGTCTGTGTAGTTGCTACCATCATCTTTCAACTTAGCTTTCTCTAGGAACACATTAAAATTCAAGGGAACGGTAGCATGGGCCATTGATCTACACCATAGATATGGAAAGACTATTAAGACTAAGTTCATGATAAATTAAGTTCAATTATTCAAATTACAAATGAACTCCCACTTAAATTAACATCCCTCAAGTTATCTAAGTGATACATGATCCAAATCAACTAACCCATGTCCGATCATCACGTGAGATGGGGTAGTCATCAATGGTGAACATCTCTATGTTGATCATATCTACTATATGACTCACGTTCGACCTTTCGGTCTCCAGTGTTCCGAGACCATGTCTGTACATGCTAGGCTCGCCAAGTTTAACCCAAGTATTCTGCTTGTGCAAAACTGCCTTACATCCATTGTATGTGAACGTAGAGTCTATCACACCTGATCATCACGGCATGCTTCGAAACGATGAACTTTAGCAATGGTGCATACTCAGGGAGAACACTTTTACCTTGAAATTAAGTGAAGGGATCATCTTATAATGCTACCGTCATTCTAAGTAAAATAATATGCATAAAGGATAAACATCACGTGCCATCAAAATATGTGACATGATATGGCCATCATCATCTTGAGCTTTTGATCTCCATCTCCAAAGCATCGGCATGATCTCCATCATCACTGGCACGACACCTTGATCTCCATCGTAGCGTCAGGGTCGCCTCGCCAACTATTGCTTCTACAACTATTGCTAATGCATAGCGATAAAGTAAAGCAATTACATGGCGCTTAATGATTGACACGCGGGCCATACAATAATTAAAGACAACCCTAAGGTTCCTGCCGGTTGTTGTACTCATCGACATGCAAGTCGTGAACTTATTACAAAACATGATGATCTCATACATCAACATATATCACATCATATCTTGACCATATCAGATCACAACATGCCTTCCAAAAACAAGTTAGACGTCCTCTACTTTGTTGTTGCAAGTTTTACGTGGCTTCTATGGGCAACTAGCAAGAACCGTTCTTACCTACACAAAACCACAACGGTGGTTTTAACCTTCTTCAAGGACCGGCCGTAGTCAAATTCGATTCAACTAAAGTAGGAGAAACAGACACCCGCCCGCCACATTTATGCAAAACAAGTTGCATGTCAGTCGGTGGAACCAGTCTCATGTGCGTGGACATGTAAGGTTGGTCCGGGCCGCTTCATCCCACAATGCCGCCGAATCAAAATAAGACGTTGGTGGTAAGCAGTATGAACCTCACCGCCCACAACTTCTTTGTGTTCTACTCGTGCATATCATCTACGCATAGACCTGGCTCATGATGCCACTGTTGGGAATGTTACATGGAAAACAAAAAAAATTCTACGCACGCAAGATCTATCCATGGAAATGCATAGCAACAAGAGGGGAGAGTAGCTCTACGTACCCTCGTAGACCGTTAAGCGGAAGTGTTTATCAACACGGTTGATGTAGTCGTACACCTTCACGGTCCGCCCGATCAAGTACCGAACGCACAGCACCTTCGCGTTCAGCACACGTTCAGCTCGATGACGTCCTCGCCTCCTTGATCCAGCAAGTTGGGCGAGGTAGTAGATGATTTTCGGCAGCACGATGGCATGATGATGGTGGTGGTGCAACTATCTCCGCAGGGCTTCGTCGAGCACTACGAAAATTATGACCGAGGACGAACTAGAGGGAGAGGGGCGCCGCAAACAGCTTGGGATTCGTGGTGTGTTTCCCCTCTCCCTCCTCACACACACACACACACATATATATATATATATATATAGGTGGGGGAGGAGGGGAGGTAGCCTAGGGCGCCCCCAAGGGGGCCGGGGGCCGCCCTGGGCTCCTGCCCTGGCGGCGCCCCCCTTCCTTCTTAGTCGCGTGGGGGGAAGGCAGGAGGGGGTGCCCCTCCTTTACTTTCTCTCATGTGAAGGGGAAGGCAGGAGGGGCTAGCCCTCCCCCTTTCCTTCCTTAGGGCCCGCGGCCTAGAGGTGGGGTGCGCCAGCCCCTTGTGGGCTGATGTGCTCCCCTCTTTTGGCCCATATGGCCCAATAACCTCCCGGGGCCTCCCGGAACCCCTTCCGGTGATCCGATGAATACCCTGTACAATCCGAAACCTTTTCGGTGACCAAGTAGTATCGTCCTATATATCAATCTTTACCTCTGGACCACTCCGGAGCTCCTCGTCATGCCGTGATCTCATCCGGTACTCCGAACAACATTCGGTCACCAACTCACCTAACTCATATAATACTATATCATCAACGAACGTTAAGCGTGCGGACCCTACGGGTTCGAGAATGATGTAGACATGACCGAGACGCCTCTCCGGTCAATAACCAATAGCGGGACCTGGATGCCCATATTGGTTCCTACATATTCTATGAAGATCTTTATCGGTCGAACCTTTATGACAACATATGTAATTCCCTTTGTCTGTCGGTATGTTACTTGCCCGAGATTCGATCGTCGGTATCTCCATACCTAGTTCAATCTCATTACCGGCATGTCTCTTTACTTGTTCCGTAATAAATCATCTCGTAACTAACTCCTCAGTCACTTTGCTTGCAAGCTTCTTGGATGTTCTGTAATACATCCCCCTGGCGAAGTCCATCTAAATCGTGTAGTTGTTCCATGCTGTTATATTATCATTCTTGGATGTTTTACAATCATTTTATAGCAACTTTATATCATTTTTAGGGACTAACCTATTGACATAGTGCCCAGTGCCAGTTGCTATTTTTTGCCTATTTTTTACTTCGCAGAATATCAGTACCAAACGGAGTCCAAACGCAGCGAAACTTTTTGGAAAAAAATTTATACCAGAAGACACCACATGGGCCAAAGAAGTACCAGAGGGGAGGCCTGAGGTGGGCACAACCCACGAGGGCGCGCCCAGGAGCCCAGGCGCGTCCAGGGGTGTTGTGCCCCCCTCGGTGGCCTCCCGCACCACCTCTTCGCCCTATAAATCCCCAAACATTCCAGAAACCCTAGGGGAGTCGAAGAAACACAATTCCAGCCGCCGCAAGTTCTAGAACCACGAGATCCAATTTAGACACCATCACGGAGGGGTTCATCATCCTCATTGGTGCCTCTTCAATGATGCGTGAGTAGTTCATCATAGACCTACGGGTCCGTAGGCAGTAGCTAGATGGCTTCCTCTCTCTCTTTTGATTCTCAATACAATGGTCTCTTGGAGATCTATTTGATGTAACTCTTTTTTTTGCGGTGTGTTTGCTGGGATCCGATGAACTTTGAGTTTATGATCAGATCTATATCCATGAAAGTTATTTGAGTTTTGTTTGATCTCTTATATGCATGATTACTTATAGCCTCGTATTTCTTCTTCAAATCTTTGGTTTAGTTAGGCCAACTAGATCGATTTTTCTTGCCATGGGAAGAGGTGCTTTGTGATGGTTTCGATCGTGCGGTGTTCTTTCCGAGTGACAGAAGGGGCAGCAAGACACGCATGTATCATTGCTATTAAGGATAACAAGATGGGGGCTATTCCTACATGAATAGATCTCGTCTACATCATGTCATCGTTCTTATTACATTACTCCATTTTTCCATGAACATAATACACTAGATGCATGCTGGATAGCGGTCGATGTTTGGAGTAATAGTAGTAGATGCAGGCATGAGTCGGTTTACTAATCTTGGACGTGATGCCTATATAATGATCATTGCCTGGATATCGTAATAATTATTCGATCTTCTATCAATTACTCAACAGTAATTTGTTTACCCACCGTATGCTATTTTCTCGAGAGAAGCCACTAGTGAAATCTACGGCCCCGGGTCTATTGTTTATCATATTTGCTTTGAGATCTATTTTTATTTGCTTTTGTTTTTAGATTTATTATTCCAAAAACCCAAAAATACCTTGCTGCACTTTTTTTGTTACTTATTTTATTTCGCGTTTTATCGAGATCTACTTATCCAATCTACACAAATTTTATCCCGTCAACTTGACAATTTCTGGCGTCGTTACCCGTAGAGGGATTGACAACCCCTCATAAGCGTCGGGTTGCAAGTATTTGTTATTTGTGTGTAGGTACCGTTTACATAGTGTTGCTTGGTTCTCCTACTGGATTGATACCTTGGTTTCATAACTGAGGGAAATACCTACTGTAGTTGTACTGCATCATCCCTTCCTCTTTGGAGAAATACCGACGTAGTTCAAGCGACAAATCACAAATTATCAACATCTATCAGGTTCCTAATCACAAATCTCATCTCCTTGCAATTTACATTATTTGCCATTTGCCTCTCATTTTCATCTCCCCTACTTCACAAAAATTTACCGTTTTATTCGCCATCTTTTCCGTTCACCTTTTTCTCGTCAGATCTCTTGTTTGCTTGTGTTGCCATGTGCCTTCTATATGCTTGTATTTTCGCTTGCTAAAAATCTATTGATATGGATCCTCATCCATTTGCTAATCTTTTCAAAAGATCCAATTATGATGAACCAATTGCTAGTGAGTTGAGTTCACTTGATTATCTTTATGAAGTTTTGCTTGAGATTCGTGAATCTGAAAATTGTGATGAAGTGTTAAACGAAGAAATTAATGAAGTGATTCATGATAGCTCCTTGAATGAAAAGCATGATTGCAATGATTTTACTATAAATTCTATTAATGTCAATTGTGCTAATAATATGCAAAACCATAAGCTTGGGGATGCTAATTTTGATATGTCCACTACTTATTGCAATGATCATGATTGGGGTGATTCTTCTTATGATCTTGAAAATTTATTTAAGCCTGATGATGAATATGTTTGCGATAATAATGAAAGTAGGTTTGGAAGAGTGTCAACTCTAGGTAATAATGATCCCACTACTTTGGAGAATGATCAATCTTATTTTTTTTTTGATAAAAGTAGGCTTGGAGAGGTCATGACTTTATTTGATGATCCCATTATTTTGGAAGAGTGTCAACTTTGCATGCATGTGGATCATAAAAAGAAAAATTTATTTGATAGCTATATTGTTGAATTTGATTATGATCCTACATGTAATTATTATGAGAGAGGAAAATATGGTTGTAGAAATTTTCATGTTACTAAATTACCTCTCTTCATGTTGAGATTGCTATTGTTTCTTTCCCCTTCCTTGCATATGCTAGGTTCTTCTTGTCTTTATAATTTGTTCTCTTATAAAATGCCTATGCATAGGAAGAGAATTCGACTTAAATGTGTTTTTCACAAGTTTTATGGTGCTCTCTTTGTGTTTCAACTCTTGTCTTTCATGCGAGCATCATCAAAATTATCAATGCCTAGCTAGGGGCATCAAACGATAGCGCTTGTTGGGAGGCAACCCAATGAATAAAAATTATTTTTATCCTTTTTCTTTGTGTTCTTGAGTGTTTACACAATTATGCCTCTGTTATGATTGTGTTTTTTATGTTTTAATTAGTGTTTGTGCCAAGTAAAGCCTTTGGGATAGCTTTGGTGATAGTTGATTTGATCCTGTTGAAAAACAGAAACATTTGCGTCCAGTAACAGAATTGTTTAAATTCACAGAAGCCACTAAAAATTCTGAATTTTTACACAAGATTGATATACAAATTTCTAAATTTTTGGAGTTACAGAAGTATGAGAACAATTCGCATCTTTACAAACTGTTTTGTTTTTGATAGATTCTGTTTTCTTTGCATTGTGTGCTTATTTTGACAAATCTATGGATTGTATCGGGGGGTATAAGCCATGGTAAAGTTAGAATACAGTAGATATAATGCAATAACAAAATTTGAATGGGTTTTCTATAGTACTTAAAGTAAAGATTGGTTTTCTTATACTAACAGATCTCACGAAAGGTTTGTTAAGTTTTGTGTGATTGAAGTTTTCAAGTTTTGGGTGAGATCATGATGGATGAAGGAATAAGGAGTGAAAAGAGCCTAAGCTTGGGGATGCCCCATGGCACCCCAAGTTAATATTCAAGGAGAACCAAGCAACTAAGCTTGGGGGTGCCCCGGAAGGCATCCCCTCTTTCTTCTAACGACCTTCGGTATTTTACTTGGAGCTATATTTTTATTCGTCACATATCATGAGTTTTGCTTGGAGCGTCTTGTATTATATGAGTCTTTGCTTGTTTTGCTTTTTAGTTTGTCATGAGTATCCTTGCTGGACACACCTATTTGAGAGATCCAAAATTAGGCTATGATTTATTAGAATTGCTCTTTATGCTTCACTTAAATTTTTTGAGCTATGGAATTGCTCTAGTGCTTCACTTATATCTTTTTTAGCACGGCGTGCTTTAATATTTGTGAAGAAATGCTCTCATGCTTCACTTAGATTAATTTAAGAGTTAGTAATTTTTCTAAAGAAATTCTCTCATGCTTCACTTATATTATTTTGAGAGACGAAAATTTTTATACTCATGTTCTTCACTTAGATTTTTTTGAGCTTGTCAAAAGCAATTGCAGTATATGAAACTAGTCCCAAAGTGATAGATATTCAAGAGGGATATAATAAAAAACTTTCATGAAGATCATTGGATAAAATAAACTTGATTCTTTGTAATAGTTTTGAGATATGATGATAGTGATATGTGAGTCATGTTGGTGAGTAATTATGCTTTAGTAATAATATTGGTGTTAAGGTTTGTGATTCCCTATGCAAGCACGAAAGTCAATAATTATGCAATGAAATTATATCCTACTTGTGGTGTATTATTCGGTGTTAGTTATGCTTAATGCTCGCTTATGTGATTTTTTGTTTCTTGGTTGGTTGCTTCTCAATCTATTTGCTAGCCTTCACTTGTACTAAGTAGAAATACTACTTGTGCATCCAAAATCCGTAAACCCAGTTTTGCCACAGGAGTCCACCATATCTACCTATATGTGGTATTTCCATGCCATTCTAAGCAAATTTGTATGTGCCATCTCTAATTTTCAAAATGAATTTCCTTTTTGTGGGCTCGTACCGCTCATGAAGCGGCAGGGGGTGACCAATATTTTTCATGCTAGATGTGTTATTCTCAAGATGAGAGTTTATTCACTTGTCATTGCATGACAGTACGACGGTAATAGGGATGCCCAGTCCCGAAATGAAAAAGATATTTACTTTATGTTGTCAAATAATAAATTCCTTGGAAAGTGTTGGTATGGAAGGCACCCGTGGATATGGCTAGCCATGGATTGTGAAAGAATGATGGAAAAAGGAATAAACTTTATTTTCTGTTTGGGAAACGCCTATGACATATCTAGCATGGAAAGTGTTGGGAATTACTCGGTCGTTTTTGTTGATGGGAAAAGTATGCCTCTCAAAAAATTTATCTCTCAATTTAAGCTTTGAGCTCTGGCACCTCTACAATCCCCTACTTCCCTCTGCGAAGGGCCTATCTATTTAGTTTATGCAATTTTTATTTTTATTTTGAGTCTCCATCTTCTCTTATAAAGCACCAACTAAGGGGCACTATGATCATACTTGAGCACTGGATGTAGCTAATATGCGAGTGTGTTTCATGAATGGATTAATGATTGAGCATGATGGGCTAGGGATAACTTTCTTTAGTGTTGATATTTTGAAAGACATGGTTGCTTGTTGATATGCTTGAGTATTGAAATCTTCATGTCAAAACTAGACTATTGCTTTGAACCATATAAAAGTCCAAATGTCCATGCTACAAAAGAAAAGAATATGTGATGAACATGTTAGGCAGCATTCCACGTCAAAAATTCTGTTTTTATCATTTACCTATTCGAGGACGAGTAGGAATTAAGCTTGGGGATGCTGATACATCTCCAACATATCTATAATTTTTGCTTGTTCCATGCTGTTATATTATCATTCTTGGATGTTTTACAATCATTTTATAGCAACTTTATATCATTTTTTGGGACTAACCAATTGATATAGTGCCCAGTGTCAGTTGTTGTTTTTTTGCTTGTTTTTTACTTCGCAGAATATCAGTACCAAACGGAGTCCAAATGCAGCGAAACTTTTTGGAGAATTTTTTTGGACCAGAAGACACCACATGGGCCAAAGAAGTACCAGAGGGGAGGCCCGAGGTGGGCACAACCCACCAGGGCGCGCCCAGGAGCCCAGGCGCGCCTAGGGGGGTTGTGCCCCCTTGGTGGCCTCCCACGCCGCCTCTTCGCCATATAAATCCCCAAATATTCCAGAAACCCTACGGGAGTCGACGAAACACAATTCCAGCCGCCACAAGTTCTAGAACCACGAGATCCATTCTAGACACCATCACGGAGGGGTTCGACATCCTCATTGGTGCCTCTTTGATGATGCGTGAGTAGTTCATCATAGACCTACGGGTCCGTAGGCAGTAGCTAGATGGCTTCCTCTTTCTCTTTTGATTCTCAATACAATGGTCTCTTGGAGATCTATTTGATGTAACTCTTTTTTTTTTGCGGTGTGTTTGCTGGGATCCGATGAACTTTGAGTTTATGGTCAGATCTATATCCATGAAAGTTATTTGAGTTTTCTTTGATCCCTTATATGCATGATTACTTATAGCCTCGTATTTATTCTTCGAATCTTTGGTTTTGTTTGGCCAACTAGATCGATTTTTCTTGCCATGGAAAGAGGTGCTTTGTGATGGGTTCGATCGTGCGGTGTTCTTTCCCAGTGACAGAAGGGGCAGCAAGACACGCATGTATTTCTTCTATTAAGGATAACAAGATGGGGGCTATTCCTACATGAATAGATCTCGTCTACATCATGTCATCATTCTTATTGCATTACTCCATTTTCCCATGAACTTAATACACTAGATGCATGTTGGATAGCGGTCGATGTGTGGAGTAATAGTAGTAGATGCAGGTAGGAGTCGGTCTACTAATCTTGGACGTGATGCCTATATAATGATCATTGCCTGGATATCATCATAATTATTCAATCTTCTATCAATTGCCCCCCGGTCTATTCTTTATCATATTTGCTTTGAGATCTATTTTTATTTGCTTTTGTTTTTAGATCTATTATTCCAAAAACCCAAAAATACCTTGCTGCACTTTTTTGTTACTTATTTTTTTTTGCGTTTTGTTGCGATCTATTTATCCAATCTACACAAATTTTATCCCGTCAACTTGACAATTTTTGGCACCGTTACCCGTAGAGGGATTGACAACTCCTCATAAGCGTCGGGTTGCAAGTATTTGTTCTTTGTGTGCAGGTACCGTTTACATAGTGTTGCTTGGTTCTCCTACTGGATTGATACCTTGGTTTCATAACTGAGGGAAATACCTACCGTAGCTGTACTGCATCATCCCTTCCTCTTTTGGGAAACACCGACGTAGTTCAAGCGACATCTTTGTACAGGGGGAACCCTTCCTGAGGAAGCGCACCTGCTTCCCTGCCGGTCAAGAGGCGGAGTATCCCGCTCAACATGTTGGGGGGCAGCGAAGCTACCTGGAGCCTCAGGGTGTCCTCGCGACCGTTGAAGGCTCACATTGGGCGGGAGTGGCGCTGGAGGGGAGCAATTCATTGTCGGATGAACTCCCTCACCACAATCGGTGCCATCATGTCTGTCGCCCTCAGGTCAGCCATCCTTGCCGTGACCCACGAGAGCCTCGGGTCGTCGATCCTCTCGTGTTTCCACCCAGAGCTCGCCTCCGCCGGGGACGACGGAGTTTGGAGAAGGGGGCTGAACTGGGATGCGTCGACGTATAGCCGTTGCCTTCGGAAGCCCTCTGCATCTGGGTGGATCTCCATGTCGATGCCTTCGCATGCCGTCTCGCTCGCTACATGGAGCGATACGCACCGGGAGCACTGCTTGCCGGTGGTCAGCCACAGGGAGAAGAAGTGGCGGAGCAGCACCACCGAGGGAGTGATGCCTATGAAGGCCTCGCACAAGAACGCGAAGGTGGAAAGGAGGATGATGGATTCCGGGTCAAAGTGCAACGCATGGACCTGGTAGTGTGAAAGCACGGCGTTGAAGAAATCCGAGAACGGCGGCAGCAGGCCGGAGAAGAGGGCATGCAGGTGAAGAGCAATGGTGGTAGCCTCCAAATTGGTGGAGGGCTGAGAAGTGGGCCAGATCTTTGTCGCCTTCCATTCATTGGAATGAGCCGCGATCACTGCGAGGACCTTTCGGCCCTTCCCGGTTGAGCATGATGGACCGACCCCGGGCGGGTTCCGGCCCCGCCGGGCGTCCCGCCGCCATCTTGGCCCTGCTCCTCTCCCTTCGGGGGGCCATGGCGATGCGGTAAGCTGAGGGCTCGCGAGATCCGATGGGCGTGGGGCAAGCTTGCTTGAGAAGGAAGGAGCGGAAGATGGGCGCGCAATGGAGCAATGATGGCCCTGCGGTGCGCGCCAGGCCTTTTGTCAGCCTGGGCAGTTGCCGAGGCGACGTGGGGAAGTGGGGGCGTCCATGTCCCACCGTGCGCCACACGTCAAGCCTGGCCCGCAGGTGGTTAGGGCCCGCATCGCTTCGCCCTCCCCTCTTTGCCTTCGCCTCAAAGCTAGGCCGAGCGAGCCGTGGGCCCGGGGGCTACTGTTGGCGTCCTGGGATGGGGGGTACCCAGACCCGTCTGCCTGCGGCCCAGCGCGTGGCATTGTCAAAGGCCCAGTACGGCCCAACTCTAAGGCTTCATGAGCAAGACCCTCGCGAGGGCCCCCCGCCTCGCGAGGCGAACGATATCAAGGCCTCCCGAGGAGCGGCCTCCCGAGGCTGCCTCCCGAGGAGTGGATATCTCTAGGAAAACATCCCACCTCGCGAGGTGTGCGGTGACGTGAGCCATGACGACCAAGGCCAGCAGGGCACTAGCGGGCGCAGTCCAGGACAGTTTCCTCTTTGGTGCTAAGGAGGCAAGGACATACGCGGGTTCCCGAGGAATCCCCCATAGGTTTCCATTCCTGCGCAACAAGACCAAGACCACGGGCTCGGCAGGACAGAGGTCATCACCGAGCCCACCGCTGCGTCATGACTAGAAGCTTTGCAGACGAATACCACCTTTAGTCAGGATAGGGTGTACTCCTGTCCCCCTTCAAATTGGCCGCTGTGGTATCCCTTACCGCCTCAACTGTGAGGGAAGAGGACCAAGGTGACTATAAATATAGACTAGACTCCACCGTAGAGAGGGATCGAATCCTTCCACCATTGAGCTCTCCCGAAGCAGCTCATACTTGTACTAGTTCATACTTATCCTCCTTGCGAGGCAATCCACCACAAAGTAGGAGTAGGGTTTTACACCGCAAGGTGGCCCGAACCTGGGTAAATCACCGTGTCCACTTCTTCTTCCCGCTCGCCCGAACTCGATGGAGCCAGGCTGTAGGGTGGTGAGTAGCGAGCTATAGCTAGGCAGGATCCTTCGCACATGCCCCAGAGTTCGAACCTTGTTTGGGTCCGCGGAGCCCCGATTCCGACAGAAGAACTACAGCAACTGCCTAGCTCTAAAGATATAGTGAAGCACAAAGAGTATTTTAACAAATCATGATAAATGTGTGTCTCTCTTAAAATAGGTGTGTTCAGCAAGGATGATTATGACAAACTAAAAAGAAAACAAAGCAAAGACTCATATAATACATGACACTCCAAGCAAAACTCATTACATGTGATGAATAAAAATATAGCTCCAAGTAATATTACCGATGGTCGTTAGAAGAAAGAGGGGATGCCTTCCGGGGCATCCCCAAGCTTAGTTGCTTGGGAGTCCTTGAATATTACCTTGGGGTGCCTCGTGCATCCCCAGTATTAGGCTCTTGCCACTCCTTATTCCTTCATCCATCGGGAGCTCACTCAAAACTTGAAAACTTCAATCACACAAAACTCAACAAAACCTTTGTCAGATCCGTTAGTATAATAAAATAAATCACTACTTTAGGTACTATTGCAAACCCATTCGTATTTTATTTTTGCATTATACCTAATGTATTCTAACTTCTCCATGGCTTATACCCCCTGATACAATCCATAGTTTCATCAAAACAAGCAAAACAATGCATCAAAAATAGAATCTGGCAAAAACAAAACAGTCTGTAGCAATTTGAATATTGACTATACTTCTGTAACACCAAAAATTCTGAAACATTAGGAAAACATAGGAAATTTGTATATCAATTATGTGTAAAAAATTCAGAGCAAAATCACGTTTCTATGAATTTACAAAAATCCAGAACTGAGCGCAAAAGTTTATGTTTTTTCACAGAATCAAATCAACTATCATCCAAATCATCCTAAAGGCTTTACTTGGCGCAAACACTAATTAAAACAGAAAAAACACAACAATAATAGTAGCATAATTGTGTGAACACAATAAAACAACAAAATAAACAAGAAAATTAAGATAACTATTGGGTTGCCTCCCAACAAGCGCTATTGTTTTTTGCCCCTAGCTAGGCATAATGTATAGTTTCAAGGGAAGTGTTAACTCCTTAGTTTTAACTCCATAGGTGGCCCTCATGATTGATTCATATTGTGGCTTAATTCTTTTTCTAGGGAAGTGTTCAATACCCTTCTTTAATGGAAACGGAAATTTCATATTCCCTTCTTTCATGTCTATAACAACGCCTATGGTTCGTAAGAACGGTTTATCAAGTATTATGGGACAAGACGGATTGCAATCAATATCAAGCACAACAAAATAAATGGGTACATAATTTCTATTTGTGAGAATAAGAACATCGTTTATTCTTCCCAAAGGTTTCTTGATAGTCGAATCCGCTAAGTGCAACTTAAGAGAGCATTTATCCATATTGGTAAAACCTAGCACATCACATAGAGATTTTGGTATTGTGGAAACACTAGCACCTAAATCACATAAAGAATTGCACTGATAATTTTTAATTTTAGTTTTAATGGTGGGTTCCCACTCATCATATAATTTTCTAGGGATTGAAATATTTAGTTCTAGCTTTTCTTCCAAAGCGTTCATCATCACTTCCACAATATGTTTAGTAAAAGTCTTGTTTTGTTCGTAAGCATTGGATGAATTAAGCATGGATTGAAAAAAGGAAATGCACTCAATTAAAGAACAACTATCATAATTAAAGTCCTTGAAATCAAAAGAGTGGGGCACATCACTTGTTAAAGTTTTTTACCTCTTCAAACCCACTTTTATCAATTTTTTCATCAAGATTTTCACCATCCAAATTATGGGGACGCCCTCTAACTAAAATCGACTCTTCTTCAGTCCCCTCATCATCAATTTTAATATTACTAAACAAAGATTCAATAGAAGAAACACTAATCATTTTAACATCTTGATCATAATTACCAAGTGCAAATGATTCCGGCTTGGCTACCATTTGATTTACTAGCGTAGCTTTTGCATTAGAAATTTTTCCTAGCAATTTCTCAGTAAGAGCAAATTGAGATTGAAGGTTAGCAACTTCTTTACTAACATCATCGAGTTGTTTTGCAATAGCATCTAACAAGGTAGAGTGTTCTTTGAGTTCTTCGGTAAAAAAATTGTTGTGCTCAAATTGTGTAGACATGTAATCCTTAGTATATTTCTCGATTTCGGCCAGAATTTTATGACAAGAGATATCATGGTAATTTTCTTGAGACATCGAAACTAGGCAAGCAAGATAACAAGCGAACGAAAAGGCAAACAAGCAAAAAGCAGACAGAAAATATTTTCTTATTTTTTTGTAAAACTTTTTAAAAGTGGGGGAGATGAAAACGAGAGGCAAAGCCAAAAAAAGTAAATGCAAGGAGATGAAAGTTAATGCGTAGGTACTTGATAGATGTTGATGGTGTCCCCCCGGCAACGGCGCCAGAAATTCTTCGTGCTACTTATGAGCTGCGTTGGGATTTCCTTGAAGAGGAGAGGATGATGCAGTACAGTAGAGAAGTATTTCTCCCAGTTAAGACCAAAAGGTTATCAATCCAGTAGGAGAACCACGCAATACCTCGTTAGCAGTAGGATCTCACGAGAACAGAAACTTGAGGCGGCGGAAAAAGTATTTCGGGTGGCTCTCTGATCTGAGGGGAATATTTGAGAATTTATAGTGGCGAAATTAGGTTAAGATGTGCCACAAGGGGGCCACAAGCCTGTGGGCACCCCCCTGGGGCGCGCCTCATGATCTTGTCTCTCCCTCGTGAGTCTTCTGGTCTCCTCCCGAACCTTCTAGGGTCTCTTCTGGTCCAGAAAAAATTGATCCAAAGTTTTTTCTTTGTTTGGACTCTGTTTGATATTGATTTCCTGAAAAAGTCAAAAACAGCAACTGATAGTGGCCACTAAGTTAATAGTTTTTTCCCAAAAAAATGATATGCTTGTAAATGAATATAAAATATCCAAGATTGATACTATAATAGAATGGAACAATAAAAAATTATAGATACATTGGAGACATATCAGTGCGTCGGGAAGAAGATGTTGTTGACGAGGCGTCACGCCGACTTTGCAAAGCCCGGGGACACATCGTGGACGAAGGCACACATCGGTGTTGCCAGCACAAGGCATGTGTAGACGGACGAAGACGATGTTGACGAGGCACCACACTAGGCTTGCCAGGCCCGGGGACACGTTGTGGACGACAGCACACGTCGGTGTTGCCAGCACCGGGCATGCATAGATGGGAATTAGCATGAGTTGCACGCCATGTCGAGGGGGCTAGCAGAGAAGGACTCGGTGATAGTTGCGGTGCCAATCGGCGCGAAGCCAATGTCGCCCACGATGGTCGGAGTAGATGAAATGGTCGGGGAAGATGACGGCGACGCTGATGATGAGTTGGTGCCAGACGAAGATGACGGGAGGTGGACGGGCGATGCGGCTCAAGTGAGCGAGCGGCATCAATGCCGAAGAAGAGCGGTGGTGGCTGGGTTAGGAGCCTAGCGGCGATGCTCGAAGTAGGCAAGGAACCCGACAACGTGACGAGGACCAGCACGGATGGTGGCGTTTGCGCCTAGGGAGGCGGCGCGGCGCATACCACGCGGAATTCGACATGCGGGGACAGCGGAGTGGACCACGTGCCGTGGCGCTACGACCCGAAGGGGTGACACAATGGCAAGGCACGGGTCGGGGCGACGGCAGGAAGACCTCAGGGAGGCGGTGTTGACCGCGTACCACGATGCTACATCCTGATGGGGCGACGTAGCAGCAGCGCACATGTCAGTGCAACCGCGGGGACGACCTCGGGGCGACAGCGTGTACTGCATGCCGCGGTGCTACGACCCGATGGGGCGACACAGCGGCAACACGCGGGTCAGTGCAACCCTGAGGAGAACCATGGGGTGGCAGCGCTGCGGCCCGACGGGGCGATGCATCGGCAACCCTTGCTCGATCGGGGGAGGGACGTGTGTACTCGATGATGACCTTCAGCGGGAACCAGCGGTGTGTGTGCAAACGACTGATCAGGTCGATTGCACGGTACGAATGAAGCGGACCGTGTGCGTTCAGGTGATCAAATCAAACGCCCGCGAGTTCAGAGTTGGGATCGGCTGGCGATGCAAGCGCGATGGTGCTGCGCATGGTCGAACATGACAGACGCGTATTGGGCAGAAGACTCAACATACACGTATAGGACACACGAGCACACATAGCCAACGGCTGGGAACGCCTACAACACACCATCGTGGGCCACATGGCTAACACAGGAGTATGCGATGGCCGCCCACCCCCAGCAGACCTAAAGTGCTGCATGTAGACGAAGCAACAGATCTCGGTGGATGACGAAGATGTCAACAAAGCAGACACATGTTGTAGATGACGAACAACGGCGAGCGACTCAAACCAATCATATATCAGAAAACTAAAAAGAAACACCGACCAAAACAACCGGCGACAGAGAAAACCCAACCGATCGGGAAAATGACTCTCTAGGGCAGCTGACAAACCGGCGGAGCGGAAGCGGCGGTGACGTCTATGGTTTGGATTGGTTAGGCTAATACCATGTTAAAAGGGATAGAGAGAGAGGATTGGTGTAATGTGTTGGATGTTGTTTTGAGCCTCAAGGGCGACTATATGTAGGAGTATAGACTTGGAGGGCAAGAAGCCTCTCCTGGAGATAAGGTAGGAGATGGATTACAAATCCTAAACTACCAAATACATGTAAAACAAATATATCTCTAGCAGTTTATGCTTCAAGGTAGCTTCATCGGGGAGAATTCTGTGAACAACTCTCCACAAAACAACTCTAACCTTGATCCTAAAAAAACTCTAACCTTGGGCACAACTTTGAGCATCCATAAAGATGTCCACATCTATTGATCTGACTTTGAAGTGACGTTAAGCTCCCTTCCTTTAGAGTAGCACGCTCTTTTTGATTCACGAGAGCACGACACGCTGATTCGATAGAGTAAACACCTGAAGTTTCAAAAGCCCAAGCAAAGAAACCTTGCATTACGCCTTGTACGCGAGAAGACCTCCGTGTAAACATCTACAAAACAGTTTTCCAGTCCAATACACTTAAACAATATTGATCCTACGACAATCATAACGTCATACTCCTCTAAAAACATCACCAAATCCACGCCAAAGTCAAATTTGGATAAAAAAATGCATCTCCCAGTCATGGCAATGCTAGGCATGTAGAACAAGGATTCGCGAAAAATAACTTGGGGATCGGAAGAGAAACACAACGTAGATCGATCACACGGAAGGATTTGAACTGAAATCGGGCGAGTAGCGAGATCAGGCGAAGTTTTGCTAGGGTTTGGAGAGGTTTGGTGGAAGAAGAAGAAGAAGAAGAAAAGACAGAGAGATGGGGGAAACTTACCTTCTTCCTCGGGCTTATTGTGGCCGTCCAAGATACGAAACGACCACTCATACGGGTGCAAGCGCCCGCATGGAACGCCGTCGTTCTTCCTGAAGACTTACATGCGTCTGTTCTCTTGTCATGCGGGTCATGCAATCGGAGTATCCGTTTGAAACATCATTGTTTACGATGTTCTTTTCTTTTGCTGGTGAAAGGTGCCAAACGACCGCTCAGATGGGCGCATGTGCCCGTTTGGACGTCGTCGAACGCTCTGAAATTTTCTTTGTTTTCTGCAAAAGAGTTAAACGACCGCTCAAACGGGCGCTCGTGCCCGTTTAAAATGTTGTCTTTCCTCCTGCTGCCTCTGGCTGTTTTGTGCTGGAACCTCTAGCGGGTCATGCGACCGCTCAAACGACCACTCGCGGTCATTTTGAACACCATCTTTTGATGTGTTTCTTTCGGAACTTTTCTTTTTCCTTGCTCTCCTGCGGGGTTAGTTCCAATAAAATACATAGCCATTTTTCTAGGCATCCAAACATCAATTCAACACATAATTCAACTTGCACATCGCAAAGCCTTCACTAGAACAACTCTTCCAAACTTACTTCTCCATATAGAACTTCAATCACTTTTTTATTGAAATAAAAATAAAAACTTACTTGTCTACTTTATTCGTGTGGGTTCCCTTCCATGAAGCACTTGTTTTCGGTCGGCTAGCTTGACCATAGTGGTGATCAAGGTGGTGGAAACACACCGAGACCATAGCTTCTGGCATTCACAATGATGCCTTCTCCTGAGTAGGTTTTCATTTCCTTTTTCCTGCGGAAATGTCTTACAAAAGGATCTTTAGCGGGTAAATCAAGTCTAACATTCCCCTCAAACACATTTATCACAACTTTGATAGTCCTTATAAAAGGTCTATTGAGAATTATAGGTGAAATTGAATTTTCAGGCATATATACTATGACAAGATTAATCATGATAGGGCATCATTAATTTGAACTATAACACCATGCTTAATGCCTACTGCCTGAGTAAAAGTAGAATTAGCCATTTTCAAAATGATCTTGGGATTAGCATAAGGACCGAGATTGAGACTATCATAAACTGATTTGGGATAGTGGAAACACTTGCCCCTAGATCAAATAAAGCACTGAATTTGTTCAATCCTGTCTCAATTTCTATTGTAGGTTCAAAAGCATCCTGTTGCATAGCTGGTAACTTACTGTAGAGCTTTTTCCTGTCATCATCAAGTTCACGTACCTTGGCTGCAACCTTTTCAACAAATACATTATATGCTTCGTTATTAGTTACCTCCGGTAGTGGATACTTCATGGATATCATCTTCACAAAATCTACAACGGTATAATTGTACTCTGGCACATGGCTTGTGTCAAGTACTTCAGCTTTATCTTCGTTGTTTCTCACCATTTTAACTTCTTCAACCGGTTAGGCTCCAGTTTACCTGCAAACTTAGCCAAAATTAATGTTTGGCTCTCTGGTATTTTAGCTATTTGTGTCTCCATATTGTTGGATCTTCCTTCGAGTACCTGCACATCATTTATTAGTCAAACAACCTTACTGGTCAATTGACCAAGTATGTTAGCATGATTCTTCAAGATATTCTTGAAGTTCTCATTCCGTTCGGTCTAACTAGCAATAAAGCTTTTAAGAGTTTCTTCAAGAGTATTTCTATTGCTAGCATTAGCTCCATTAAAATTATTGGATGCCCCTCCATTACTAGGATAAGGAAGTCGAGGAGCATATCCATTATTTTTCCAATTAGGATTGTAGCTATTACGAGCGATAAAATTCACATCACTAGTTTCTTCATTAGTGATGGCATTTACGTTTACCTCTTATTTACCTTTTATCACAGAGATAAGTTCTTCGAGCTTGGCTGTCAACTCCGTGCTACTTTCTTCAAAGTCATTCATCCTTTTAGTGGTGGTTCTTTCAACATGCCACTGTGCATGGTTCTCTTGCATATCATTTAGTAATCTCTTGACATCTTCAATAGGCTTTACCATGATTGTTTCTCCTACAACTGTATCTAGCATAGTTTTTGACTTATGATTCAAACCATAAAACATATGAAGGATCAACCATTCCTCCATTCCACGATTGGGACAATTTCTTATAGCTTCTTTCATTCTATCCCACGCAAGCGGTAGGGGCTCATGTTCCTCTTACTTGAAATTTGTAATCTGAGAACGTAATTGCATAATCTTTGCAGGTGGACAATACTTAGATAAAAATTTACTGCAACAATCAGCCCAAGAAGTCATACTGCCCTTAGGTAGTGCAAGAAGCCATTCCTTAGCCTTTCCTCTTAAGGAGAAAAAAAAATAGACGCAATTTCAGTGCGTCAGGATCATAATCCTTTATGCGTGTCATATTGCACAATTCAATGAAATTGTGTAGGTGAATACCGGCATCCTTAGAAGCAGAGCCTCCAAATTTGTCCTATTGAACCATGGAAACTAAGTTCGGTTTAATCTCATTCTCAGCAGTTGCTACCTCAGGTTGTGCTATGGGTTCACGCATGAAGTTGTTGCTGGGAGTAGCAAAACTCCCAAGATTACGAGCCATTGTAATCTTTTTGTTTTTTCTCAACCGACAAGACTTGCAACTAAAAAGAAAACTTAAAAGAAAACCAGAAAAGTAAAGACAAAAACTAAAAATTAGCTCGTAAACATCAAACAATATGGCACCAATTCCCAGAAGGTGATGCGGCACCAATTCCCCGAAGGGTTTAAACATGTAAACATCGAACAACACGATGGGACTACAGACCTGACCGTGTGGATCGAAGACTTTCTTCTCCACATTCATATGGCTCGAGGGGATGACCTCCACGCCATAAAATACTTGCCATAAAATACCTCCACGCCATAAAGAAGCTATAAAATACTTGCCATTGGCTGGACAGCCTCCCCGAAAACTCCATAGGGCGTTGGGAAGAGCTCGAGGATGCTTTCCGAGCTAATTTTCGAGGCACTTATGTCCGGCCTCCGGATGCCGATGACCTGAGCCATGTGGTCCAACAGCCCGGCGAGTCAGCCAGGCAATTTTAGAATTGGGTTTTGACCAAAAAGAACCAGATCGTCGACTGTCTGAATGCCAAAGGTATAGCTGCATTTAAGCATAGTATCCGGGACGAGTGGCTAGCGCCCAGCTCGGCCAGCTTAAGCCGAGGACGATGTCAGCACTTACCTCTCTCATGACCCGCTTTTGCGCGGGGGAAGATAGTTGGTTGGCTCATAGAATCACCAACCCAAAAGACCCTGGCACCTCGAAAGTCCGGGACGAAAATGGGAAACCACGGCGCAACAGAAATAAGTGTCGCCACAACGGTGTTGAAGCCGAAGACACGGCAGCGAATGCCGGATTCCGCAACCCCAAATCAGGACCGCGGAAAAAAATCCTCCAAAGGGAACCAGGATGGTCCCACCAAGTTGCACACAATCTTGGACAGGCCCCACCAGATCCATGACACCTCTCACAAGCCCGCCAACCACACCAACCGTAACTATTGGGTGATCAAATAGGCCGGCAAACTCACAGCCGAGGATTTCGGCAAAAGCCCACGTAGCGAGGACGATGAGGAACCTGGTAGGACAAACAATGGAGGCCAAAAACAATTCGCTCCCGAGGTAAAGACGGTGAATATGATCTACGCCACTCATATACCCAAGAAGGAGAGGAAATGTGCACTTGGGGATGTCTATGCCGTAGAGCCTGTAACCCCAAATTTTAACCCATGGTCGGCATGTCCGATCACCTTCGACCACAGCGACCATCCAACCAGTATCCATCATGGAGGATCGGTGGCCCTAGTTCTTGACCCCATTATCGATGGGTACCACCTCACCAGAGTCCTCATGGACGGAGGTAGCAACCTCAATCTGATTTACGCAGACACAGTGAGGAAAATGGGTATTGACCCGTCAAGGATCAAACCCAGTAACACTACCTTTAAAGGGGTAATGCCAGGCGTGGTGGCCCGCTGCTCGTGCACCCTGACCCTGGAAGTGGTGTTCGGCTCGAAGGACAACTTCCAAAGTGAAGACTTGATCTTCGACATTGTCCCCTTTCGCAGTGGCTATCACCCACTCCTGGGCCGACCAGTGTTTACTCATTACAATGCTGTCCCCCACTATGCATACCCCAAGTTAAAGATGCCCGGACCCAAGGGCGTCATCATGGTCAATGGCAATACAGAGCGCTCACTCCGGACCAGGAACATACAGCAGCTCTAGCAGCCGAAGACCAAACCGGCGTCGAAGGGCCGAAGTACCATCCCGCCGTCAAGGCACGAGAGGCAGGTAAGCGGGCCCGAGCCCTGTCCCCATTTAGGCAGCCTCCCTACGCTCGACGTAAATAGGGATATGCCCCACACAGCATGCCCACCCTAGCCACATGTTACGTGCCTCACAAGCACAACTTCCCGCTCAAGATACCATGGGCAGTTGTGGGGCTCAATCAAATTAAACACCAAGTGTTCGGCTTAACCGAACGGTGGTCGCATTCGTCTTCGAACACCAATGGGTACTATCTAGGACCTATCCAGCATTAAGCTAGAACAGCACGGTGACCTCTCAAGGCTCCTCGTCAAGGGCCCGTCGACCAATTATAAAAACCCCCAGCTACACGGAGTTCTTCTTCCCAACAAAAGCAAAGGCGCAGACATGCAGCAGGGCACAGTAGGGGCATCAACCCACGCATAAAGCCCCCGTGTAAACCTTTCATCTGTAAAAACTTCTCTCTTTTTCTTATAAAGTACCTGTAACAGATGCTTCGCCAGTTCGAATTGTACGGATAGACGTCATGAGCTCATTGGAAATAAAAACCACCTTCTATGGTCCTCTGGCAGTCATTTATATTGCACCTTTTTTCCGCTCTTCGACAAGTTCGGCACACACTTTCTCTAAGATGCAATCGGCTAATAGACTGGGGGCTCGATCGTAATACTCGCCCTATGCATCAAGTCCGGCACTATTTTTTCTCTATGTGTTCGGCATCTCGGATATTGCATTATATGAATCGGTTCCAAATTATGTCTTGGGTCAATAGTTGGGATGCCCGACTCCTGTGCTTACCTCCTTACGTTCCGCACGTTCGGCTCAGAAGGTAAAGAGAGAACCACTGCGATTGTACTTCTGGCTAGCCTGGTTAAGTACCTTAGTGGAGAAAGCCGAGAACTGACTGTCATAATAAGCGACAACTGGTCGGTGATCCGATGACAAGTGTCAAACTAAAAATCGATGGCGATTACCCCGTGTTATACGAAGGGTTTGTCTTCTCACAACCACGTGATAAAGGTATATACCTCGGCTCTCCCGAACATCACAAAACACTGGGGGCTAGTTACCAGCCCCCGCAGTCAAGCTCCTATGGCTAAGTGAAAGTTATAAAGCCGAATAGAATTTTGCCTTGTTCCCCTCACGCACTACCGCCTCCGGGCACTGAGACATCGGCTAAGGGTCACAGTGCGGAGGATGAAACACCCCTCGTAGTATCTACATGGGGGCGGAAGCCGACGACTAGTAACTTTCAGATTCAAAATGGCCGCACAAGAGTCAAAATAAATCAAAAAAGATACAAGTATGCTAAACCATACAAAATAGCCGCATTATGAAGCAAAAGGCCCAATTTCCATTTAACATAAGATAGTACGCTCATTCCAGGATTACATTTTTCGGACACTGGTCCTATATCGCCCGAGCACCATCCATTACGATGGGGAAATACTGCTCGGGACACCTGTGCTCTTTTTCAGCAGGCGGGGGACCGGTGGCCATCTCAACTGGCTTGATCATGGGCTAGTGCACCATGGTCTTCGCAAAGGCCATCCAAGCTCCTTCGATGCACATGGAGCGCTTCACAGCGTCAACCCGGGAGGCCGCGTCGCGCAGCTTCTACACTAGGCCAAAGTAACTTCTCGGTATTGGCTCTGCGGGCCACAGCCGGACACAGAGGTCCTTCATGGCTGGCTCAGCCATCCGATGCAGCTCCATCAGCTGCTTCATCTGGTTGCTCAGGAGGGGAGGGTTTTCGGGCGCCTGGAACTGTGCCCAGAACAGTTTGTGTTCGATATCACCCTCCCGAGCCGCATAGTGCCTTGCCGCATCCGCCACACTCCTCAGGAGCTCCGCAAATGCGCCTGAGGAACGCCTAACTCGTGTGAGAAATGCAAACCTGTGACCGCCAAAGACACTCTGTAGTAAGTTCGGCTTACCATCGGCAATTTGCTTCACTTAACGGAGCTCTTCTCAGGTGCCCCGCATCTCCGTCCTTGCCTCCTAGATCTCCTGCTTCACCCTGGACAGCTTGGTGGCTTGACCCTTATTCTTCTGCTCAAGGTCCTCACATTTAGTGACGGCATTCTTGAGCTCTTGCTGCACTTCGGCCACTCTGGCCTCATGCTTCTCACTCACGGTTTTCACCGTCTTGAGCTTGGCGGCTGCTCGCTCGGCCACCGCCTTCTGTTCGGCCGCCTCTTTCTTGGCCTTCTCCAGTTCGGCCTTGAGGCCCTCGACCTCCGCGGCGACAACTGCAATCATAATTAAGCACCTCTTGCTTAGGGATAATCCTGAATACTTTGCTCAACAAGAAAAATGCAAAATTACGAAGTCTCGACTAGACTAACCTTGCACTTCGTCAAACTGCTTGTTGACGAGGTCGAGCTCCTTATCGAAGCTTTTGAGCTTCCGATTCATTTCGTCCAGCGCCACGGCATTGGCAGCCGCCACCAAAGACGAGGCCTGCAACAACAAAACAATAACATCATTTAGACTCTTGATTCGACGATTTTCAATCCTCCGCCAGGTTTTTGAATCCTGACAGAGTCTCGGGGGCTGCCATATACGAGGACCGCTCAAATTTTGTTCACAAAATCCGCTCTATGGAAAGAATATTACATGGCTTAGCTCGAAGCCCGTCAGGAGGCCACCAAAGGCTTCCTTTAGTCCGCTGTTGACGAACCGAATACTTTGCAAAACCACGCCCATCAGGGATGGTGTTCCGCGATGATGGAGGAGTTATTCACAGCCTCCTCCATCACATCCGGCCTCCCAGCTACAGCCCCATCACCAGTGTTCGACGCTGGCGGCGGGCCCCGACTCCCCTCTCGGTGGAGGGCAGAATTGACACCTCCGAGGGCCTTGGGGGCTCCTGAATCGTCTTTCGGGAGGGCTCGGATTAACCGAGCTCCCCGTCGTTGTTCACCAGGAGGGATCCCTCCTCCTGGTCTTCGGTGACCGAGGTGATAACCTCGGCCATGATCTCGTCACCACCACCTCCCATGTCCGGGCCGGGAGGGGTCCTTCGGGACAGCACCTCCCCGATCTCCTCGATGACTGGAGGAGGCGTAGAACGCAACGCAGACCCACTCTCCACCAGTTCGGCTGGCAAAGAAGTCCCCTCTGAGGTTTGATCAGCGGGGTGGGCGCGCGGTGGGCTATAACATGAAATTCACATATACTATCAGTAATAGACTAATTAAACAAGCGCCTAGGGAATCTTTGAATTCGTAGCTTTCGGCAGGGGGCTTGACCCTGGGGTTCCTATTTGAAACCTCTTCGGACGATGCGGACTCCTCATCGGAATCCGAGCTATCGTCAGGCAGGACCAGCTTGGGCCTGCACTGCTTCTTCGGGGCGTGAGGAGGCCGCTCCTCCTCGTTGTCATCCGACGTTGCCCTCTTCCTTGTACGGGAAAAGTCGCTCTCCCCTTCATCCTATTACTGCTCCCCCTCATGAGCGGAGGGAGCTTGGGTGTCCCCGGACTTGGTGTCCGGATGCCCTCTTGGGCGGAGGCCTTCCCTGGCCTCCCGCGCCTCTTTCTTCTTTTTCTTTTCTTTCTTCTCTGGCACCTTGTACGGCTCCACGGTCAACATCTCCTCTAGTAGAGCCGACCAGGGGTCTTTAGGCAGCGGGGCCAGACTGTTGTTCTGCTTGGCCTTCTCGAGCCAGCCCTGTGGAGGTGAGAGAACAAGTGTTAAATCTCCTGGAAAACAAACTTCCGAACATAGAACGGATAAAACTTTGTTACCTCTTTAGGGGGATGTGCGGCGTCAAGGCCAATGACTTCCTCCTTGGCCGGCCACGCCTTCTGGGGCTTGAACAACACCTTCCATAGCATGTCACGGGTGGTGCCACAGAAGTAATGCACGGTGGCCGGATCCTTGAGCTTGTAGGACCACATTGGGGTGGCCCTTTGTTGGCAGGGTAGAAGGCGGCAGCAGAGCATCACCTGAACCACATTGGTCAGCTTGGCGCCCGCCTTTATCATGTTGGAGATGCGCTTCTGCAGCAACTCCACCTCTGTGGGGGACCCCCAGTCAAGCCCCTTATTGGTCCACGAGGTTAGCCTCGCTGGGGGTCCGGATCTGAATTCGGGAGCCGCCGTCCAGGCCGCATCACGTGGCTCTGTGATATAGAACCACTCCTTCTGCCAGACTTTGACACTGTCTATGAATGTGCCCTCCGGCCACTTGACCCGGGCAAGTTTACTGATCATCGCCCCGCCGTAGTCTGCCTGTTGGCCGTCGACTATCTTCGGCTTGATGTTAAAGACCTTCAGCCAAAAGCTGAAGTGCGGCTGGACCCGCAAGAAGGCCTCACAGATGACGATGAAGGCCGAGAAATGAAGGAAGGAGTTTGGGGCCAGATCATGAAAATCCAACTCGTAGAAGAACATCAGCCCCCTGACGAAGGGGTGGAGCGGGAAGCCCAGTCCCCAGACGAAGTGAGGGACGAACACCACCCTCTCGCCTGGTCGAGGCGTGGGGACAGCCTAGCCCTCCTCTGGGGCCCGGTGAATGATTTTGGCCGGGAGGTAGCCGGCGCGCTTCAGGTCCTCAATGTCGTCGTTGGTGACGGTGGAGGCCTCCCACTTGCCCTTGGCACCGGATCCGGCCATGGCCGAAGTAACGGGTGGCTTGAAGATATTTCTTGTGGAAGAATGGCACGGGGCGCTGGAGCTCTCTAGATTGGGAAAGTGATGGCGAGAGGAAGAAGAAGGCGTGCACCGATGGTGGTGGCCGTTTCCCTTTTATAAGCGGCCGAAATGCCAATGGTCCTTTTACTGCGCCGCAGGCCTCGCCACTTCCTGATCTACTCGTGACGTTATGAGGGAGTGGGATAATTGAAATCATTGATCATATCCCTTAAAAAATGGGGCACGATCCCTATCTTGATGAGATGTACCAATGAAGGAATTGCCTCGAACCGCGCATCAAGTACTCTCAACGGTTCGGTGCTTGTGACCGGCCGTGACCTTTAGCCGAAAGTTGTCAGGTGAAGGCACTATTCACACTTGAGCGGTTGGCCTTCGAGGCTAAGTAAAATCAATAATCCGGATTTCGGATACAACTTAATTGAGCACATGGCCAAACTTGGCTGAGTGGTTTTTGGAGGCTCGGCCAAGGAAGATTACTCCGAACACACAGGGGGAGAAGAACTCGCCCGTAAGCCGGAGATTGCAGGTGCGGGAGTTATGAGGCGCCGGCGTTGGGGGCTAGTTCGAGGGCTACTGAGGGAGTCCTGGACTAGGGGGTCCTTGGGTTGTCGGCCTATTTCTTATGGGCCAGACAGGTGGGCCGCTATATGAGTACCACAAGGCCGAGCTATAAGGCGACTCCGTGTCCGGACAAGACACCCTTGAAGTCTTGGTGTGTCCTCCAAGTCAAGATAGAAGATTCAGCATGTTTATTCCCTTGTTGTAACCGACCATGTGCAACCCTAGTACCCCTGGTGTCTATATAAACCAGAGGGGTTAGTCCATAGGGGCTAGAACAACAAGCATCATCCTACTAGCCTAGGGTTTAGTTCATCTGATCTCGTGGTAGATCGACTCTATAATCATCCTATACACTTCAATATAATCAAGCAGGACGTAGGGTTTTACCTCTTAGAGAGGGCCCGAACCTGGGTAAACATCGTGTCCTTCGTTCCTTGTTCCCCATTGATCCAAGATCCATAGCTCGGGACCCCCTACTCGAGATCCACCGGTTTTGACACCGACAGGGGGAGCAACAGGGCAAAACATTACCTAGACGCCATCCAAACATAACAAAAATGGGTAGTCAAAGCAGGCCATAATTGGGATGGTCAACTCATAACAAGTGGATCCTAATCTACATGGGCCCCTAATGGCTCGGATGGTCCAATCTAGCAGGCCCGTTACAATCATGGGTCATAACGTGACTGAAATGGATTTTTGGCTCTAATGTGGGCCCATTCTAACAAGGGCTCTTACCAGGCCGTTAACAGGTTGAAAGCTTGATAGGGACGCAATAATGGAATGAGCCCACGAGCCACTAGTAGGACGAAATAATTGTTAGTTACATCTTGGCCCATTTCCTTCTAGGTCCATTAAAACGTCGAATACCAATCGGGCCAAAATTGGGCCTATGTACAACATGGGCCTTTAACAGGCCGAAAGTCAGATCGGGCTGGAATTGTGCCATGGAAAACATGGGCCGCTAATGGATACAAAGTCTGGTCGGACCTTAAATGACCCAATTGTGGTGTGGGCCGTTAACATGCCGGAACTCACACCAAGCTGGAAATTGGCCCAACTACCGAATTGGCCAATAAAAGGCTGAAAGTCATACCACCTGGATCAACCCATTG
This sequence comes from Thinopyrum elongatum, assembly GCA_011799875.1. Lineage (NCBI taxonomy): Eukaryota > Viridiplantae > Streptophyta > Magnoliopsida > Poales > Poaceae > Thinopyrum > Thinopyrum elongatum. Next base: position 386,425,297 of record CM022300.1, read on the forward strand.
CCAGAATGGGCCGCCAACAGGCCAAAACAAGCTCGGGTCGTAATTGAGCCCAAAGAGATAGTGGGTTGTTAACGAACTGGAACTGAGGATGGGCCGCATTGGTGTCAAATCTTTAACGGGCCTTTGATGGGCCGAAATGGTAGAACTTATATGGGATGTGGTTGTAAATGGGCGAGACCCAAGTAGGCCGTAAATAGTCCGGTCCGCTTATTTTGACTAGGCTAGCCTTTTAACCTTAATGGGCCACTGTTGGGTCGTCCACATGTCCACGTCTCATTGGCCACTCCTGTCCATTGGACGGTTGACATTTGTCGCCACGCCGAGCTGACACATGGTACTGTCGGCGAATGAGAATTTTACACGTGGAAAATCGCCATTGGTCGGGGCTGTTAACGGGTTATCGGATCCAAAACCGGACCCGATAGCTTAATGGCGCCCCATTACGATGGATGCTATGTTTCAGTTACCCTTGATGAAAACAATTCCACGATGCACGATTTATCGTCATGGACGTGGACACTTCCGTGATGATAATTTGAGTATTGTCATGGAACACTTCTACGACATCACAAGTATGACTATCTTGATTCTATCATAAAATCGTCACGGATGTACATTCATGACAGAAAACGTGAGAACACTCAGTTGTTTTGAAGTTCTGGCTGAATCATTCTGAGCTTGGAGCACGAAGCATCAAAAGATGAACAAGAGTCATATGGAGATATGATTGGCAAAAGTTTGCTCACTGGTCAAAATTCTCATCATCAGTGATGTCCACCTCAATGGTTGAGAACTGGATTTGGATCTTGAATCACTTAAAAAAATTGTGAGAGATATTGATTTGAGTGGGAGCACAATTATGTATTAATTTAGTTTAATCACTAGTGCAAATTAATTATTAATTATGTCTGTGTAGTTTGCATTATAGTTATAGAATTATGGCTCACCGTTCCACCTTTGCTGTTGAAATTGATTAGTCGTTATTTATTTGGTTGAATCTTTATGATTGAGAGGATCGTCATCTAAAAGTGCCAAGAAGGATTTTGTCCTAATGCATGCTTAAAATACACTCTTGCTGATGCTATGGATGATGAGACTCACATCTTTCGATCCAAATGCTAGAATTGCATTACGGTCTGCTTGCTTCCGAGAAACCCGAACTTCAAAATGTTTGGGATAGTTATGTGATATTCTTGGAACTAAAAATTGTTTTCATAAACAAAAAAAGACTAAAAGATATATGATATCTAAAGAAGTGTTTTGTTTGCATGTTATAGTGAAGACTATGTTTGAGACTAAAATGTGTAGGATCCGGAAGAACACCAGTCATGAGTTGATGGTGAGAACTTAAAGAGAAAGAACAAAACCAAAGGATGTAATGAGACTTACATGCCTAAGGAAGCTCGGGGCTCACGCCACTCTTAAAAACTTAGATAATTCTTCTGTTGAGTGGGAGAAATATTGAAGGTAAAACTATAAGAATTTCAGAGGCGGAAAGAAAAAAAGACTGGAATGTCCAGCTCAGGTATGAATGTCATACAAGTTATAAGATGTAGTGAAAGTCAGTCAAGTAAAGTGTAATTCTTGAGAATTATGATTAAATTGTTAATCACTATATTCTTTGGGAATTGTGGGTAAAAGTTGATCACAAGGATACCTACTCAATTGCATGTTGTTGCGAATCCATGCAAGAATTACTACGGCCTAATGACCAACAAATTAATGAGGTTAAAATATGTGTTGAAAATTTTGTAAAAGTTGTAATACTTTTCCATCAGCATATTACCTCTGAATTTATTGTCATAATTCATTTGAGAGTTTTGTACACTCTAGCCCATTACATAGAAGTTGCAAGGAGGTTGTTTATAAGAGAACAATTGTTGTTCGATGTAATGAACAAAAATGCCATACTCCTATTGTGAATAGGATGTAAGTGATGAATATTGATAGAATTTAACATCCATAACACTGACGCTAAATTTCACAAGACTAAAAGAATACCACATATGTGTGGCATTGCATTTTGTCACATTGGAGAAACCAGCATGAAGAAATTCCATAAAGATGGATTTTGGAGTCATATCATTACGAATCATTTTACACTTGCAACTTTTGTCCAAATAGTTAAGTAAACTAAAATACGATTCACAGGCCACAAAGAATGAGCAACAAAATAATTGGAAATATGCATGCTGTTGTATGTAGTCCAATAAGTGTTGTTGCAAGCAGTGGATTTATCTATCTTCAAGGACGACTCAAGTAGATATTTATATTTACTAATTGAGACACGAATCTGGATCTTTTTGAAATGTTTCAAAAGATTTTTAGAATGAAGTAGAAATTATTGTAACAAGAATTATGTTTCTACAATTGGATTGCAGAAAGGAATATTTGAGTTAGAAATTTAGCGAATGTGTGATGAACTCTGAAAATATTTTATAGCTTGCACCTCCTAGAAACACTATTAGAGTGTTTTGAGTAGATGTAATCAAGTTATGTATAACATGGAACGATCAGAGATGACATTAATTATTTCGCCAATATACTTTCTAATGTGATGCTTTAGAGACTGTGGCTTTTACACTAAAAGAGCGCCATCAAATCTATTGAAATATACTCTTATAAGATAAGTGCTACTTTGTAGGTTATCCCAAATGGTTGGGTATTCCTCTGTCAATACGCAGAGGCAAAGTGTTTTGCCACAAAGTGCAGAGATTTTGAAGAAAATCTTTTCTACAAAAGAGTGAGTGGGAGGACAGTGCAACTCGATGAGGTTACAGAATCTTCGTGATCAGATCAAATAAAAGAAACACTAGAAGTGATTCTAAAATTTCTTACCGCGATTGATACAAAAGCATCTACATGAGATATAAAGACTTCGGTCAAACTTGCAGCTGAACCATATAGGTTGGAAAAATTCGTGTAGGCCTTCATGGCATGCAAATGAAATATTGTTGAAACAAAAAATGAACCTATAATACATAGATAAGTGTTGATGGGCCCTGACTCCAGAATTGGCTATACGCCAAAATAAATCTGAGATAGTATCCATACACATAATTCAAGTTTAGAATTTGATGGACCCTCTGAAAAACTTATGGTCTAAAGTGCAGTGATGGATCTATAGATTGACAAAGATAGAAATGTTTTATAATGCTTGAATTGTTGCAAATAGTTTATGACAAGATCAAGGAGTTGATTATGACGAGATTGTCTCATCATAATAATACTTGGACTCAGTTCGGATGAAACTAGCAATTACTAAATATTCCAGTTATGAGATATAACAGATCGATGGTAAAATGATTCCCATGAGATGGAAATAGAATCAAGTTTCTATATTTGATTTGGTCCAAGGTAATTTGTTGATCTAGAGGATGCTAGTAAGTGTACAAACTTCAAGAGATCCTATAATGAGCTGAAGATAGTGGAATTGGAATCTTTGTTTTGATGAATTGATCAAATAATATGATTTCATCGATAGAATCAAAGATACTTGTATTTACAAGCAAGTAAGTGGGAGCATAATATTTCTAAACACTATGTGCATGACACATTGTTGATTGGAAATTATATAAATTTCTTGACACAGATAAAGACTTTATTGAAACTAATTTTTTAGTGAAGTACTTAAACAATATATAGTCCTGGTATTAGGCATAATGATCTATGGAGACAGTAGTGTCTAATCAAGCTTAACCTAAATACTTATTGACATAATACTAAAACAGTTTAGTATGAAATATGCAAAAAGAGTTTTTGGAAAGTCACGTGGAAGGAGTTTTAAGAAAGAATCGGTATCCTGAAAGATTGATGAGTGAAATACATGATTTCAATCACACTTGTGTTAAATATGTTCCATGGTATGCAAACAACCAGATATGTCTAGTACTCCAAGTTGCGAGTAAAGTTACCAGAATGACCAAATTGTTGATCGTAGGACAACAGTGAAAATGTCGTTAAGTACTAATGACATGTTTCTCGCATACGGAAAAGATGAAGAGATTGTTGTAAGGAGTTACATCAATACAGCTCATTGTAAGTAGTACATCGATAAAATCTTCATCAGTGCTCCAAGCAATTTTCGGTTTCAGTTAAATGATTAATGGTGGCACAGTAAGTTGGAGTTGGTCCAGGAAAGTTACTGTGGTGAATTCTATAATAGAAGGCTGAGTAGATTGTCACTTTAGAAGTAACAATAGAGGGTGTCGAATCAAATGTTCTTTTATGAACTTGGTATGGTTTCTAGATGATCGTGCAAATGGAACACTATTCTTAATAGTGGTTCTGTAGCTCAATCTAAGGAATTAAAGGTCCTGCCAGTGATTCAGTACATACAAATCTTGTTCACATAAATTATGAATTCTTGTGAAAACATGACAGATGCATTGAAATGCAAAAGATACACACAAATCTGAAGATTGTCAGATTAGATAGGACGAAGACTATACCACAAGCAAAGCATGGACTAACATCGAATTGCCATTGGTATAAAAGTTAAAAATGATAACTAGATTATTGGCTCTAGTGCAAGTGGGAGACTGTTGGAAATATGCCCTAGAGTCAATAATATTGTATTATTATATTTTTCATATTCATAATTAAGTGTTTATATTTCATGCTATAACTACTATGATCCTGGAATATGCGATTCGGTGAAAAACTCATATGCACGTGTGAAATGGTAAACCGATAAAATAAAGGTTCCTAGTCTCGCCTCTAAGACTAGCTCAAGTGCTATTGGTGATCATGTTTTCGGCTCTTAGAATATCGTTAAGTGTAACGATAGTCCTAAAACAACATTGAGATTGTGACGTTCGAAGAACGATCATATTGAATTGACCCAAATTTGTTTGTTATGAATTGAGATAATATCATCTATAATCAATTGTAATAACACGAACTGTTAATGTGTGATTTTGTAGCTTAGACCATGAGAGTATCATGGTCACTTCTTACCATACGGTGGACTTTGGGGTTGCTCAAACGTCACCTATAACACGGTGATCATAACGACAACTTACAGGCTGATCGGAAAGTTTGACAAGTGGTCGGATAGCTCAAGAATGGGATTTGCCCCTCTAATGATGGAGAGATATTCTTAGGGCCCTCGGTGTGGCGGCATCCATCATCTTCTGGCCAGACACAGGTTACTACATCATGGGGGTGCCGGAACACAATAACGAGAAAAAGGAACAAAACTAGTAACGAGGATTTTGGTATAGTGAGCATAGTGATGACTCAGGAGGATACCGAAGCATCCCGGGTTTTTTAAAGAATCACGAAGCAACGGGAACATCACATGATAACCAAAGGTTCACTCGAATATCATTTGTGTGCTCATAGGGATCGATATGGACGTCCACGGTTCCGCTGTCGGTCATTGAACGAACGGTTTCGTTCATGTCTATGAGTTACCGAACCTACGGGGTCACAAGCTTAAGGCAATCATGATTTTTTTGAGTGTTAGTAGTATGGGAGTGATGAGAAAATATTTTTGGAATTGTCTCATTAATATACAGAATAGTTCCGAGAGGATCCGGAAGCGTTTCGGGGTCACCGGAAGGGTTTCGAAGAGTATCGGGTAATACCAAGTATTACCGATAAATATATATAGGGCAGTCCGTTCAGCGTTTGACGCGTTATGATCCAGACTTAGATGAAAAGCCTCGGCCCTTACCCTCTGCGTCTCAGCTTCTAGGGCAGTCCGTTCTGCAGCCATCCTGACGTTCTCTGCCTCAAGATCCTCTCGGGCCTTGGCCACCTCATCTCGCAATTTTGCGACCTCCGCATTATGCTGTGTTTGATTCGCCGGAGTTACTTCTGCGGCTAACAGAGTTGCCAAACCATCCAAAATCTCGGATAAAACTTGAGCCGGCGGACGCGCAGAGCCGCTCGCCCCAGCCGTTGCAGCAGCCGTTGAACCGGAGGTCATCGCTGCAGCGATTGATGAGTTCACCATCTGCTGCGTCCCGGCCATGAATATAGCTGCCCTGCTCGGCGGTTCATAGGGGTCCGGAATACTGTCGCCATCGGAACAGTCCCCAAGCCTGCCATCTTGCAACTGATAGATTGACTCGGTTTCGCCAGTTGAGGACTCATCACCTGAATAGATGGCCTTTTCTCCACCGGACACATAGCCTTCCTCAAGATCCGCTCCATGGACAAAGCTGACGAAAACATGCTTCCGGGCGGGCTGGACCCTGGCGGGCTAGACCTTGACGGGTTGGACCTTGGCAGGTCTCACGCGCCAAGCCATCTCAATGGTGTCAGTGCAGTCGTCCGGCTCTGGCTCAGACTCGCCAATTTTGCCAATGAAAATGTGGATTCCACTGAAGGGGACTCGGTACCCGTATTCGATCGAATCGGCCTCCGGACCCCATCCAGTGTCATCGATGTAGATCTTGCCGCGGTGACTCTTGGTCATCCGGCCCATGGCGTATCCCTTGATCCATGAGAAGTTGCCCTTCAAGAACTCGAAACCATCGTGCGACAGCCCCACGGTGGGCGCCAACTGTCGTGGATTTGTCACGCCAGATGTCCTAGCGAAAGGACTTAGCTGTGGAGCCATCGCGACTAGGTTAGCTTGAAGGGGTTGAACGGGACAAAGGACACAAGGACTTTACCCAGGTTCGGCCCCTCTCTACGAGGTAAAAGCCTACGTCCTGCTTCTCGTTGTATTGCTTGGGTTTCGATTACAAGGGAACGAATATGCTTGACCTAGTTCTCGACTGTTTTTCTCTTGAGTTAACCCGCCGCCGGGGCACCCCTTTATATACAGGTTGATGCCCGGCAGTTTACAGAGTCCCGGCCGGCTCACACAAACGTGACCGGCTCGGTTTCTAACTAAACCCGCTTTCTAGAACAAGTTATCACATGGCGGCTCACACCCTTGGGCCTTGAGTCACCTCCGGGTCTTGGGCCTTCAATAAGTCTGCTTTATGAACCGCCACCTCTATATCTTCTTCAGCCTTCTTGGGCCTTATCACCTTAAGTCGCCAATGGTGTGACCCGTCCCATCCTGGGCGGGTCATACCTCGGAGTTCTATCCCCAACACTACTCGACGATCCTCTCCTCGTCGCCATGTGGGAGAGCGATCACCGGGTTATATCTGGCACTTATCTGGGTGTGTTTTATTAAGTATTCGGTTCTAGTTGAAAGAGGTCGGAATACAACTCCAAGTCCTCCTGTTACCGTGGACATGGCTATTCGAATAGATCAACTTCCCTGCAGGGGTGCACCACATTACCCGACACGCTCTATCACTCTGGCCGGACACACTTTCCTGGGTCATGCCCGGCCTCGGAAGATCAACACGTCGCAGCCCTACCTAGGCCCAACAGAGAGGTCAGCACGCCGGTCTAAATCCTAAGCGCGCAGGGGTCTTGGGCCCATCGCCCGTTGCACTCCTGCATGTTGCAAAGGCGGCCAGGATCAGTCCTCGCAACCTCCATTACAAAGGCGGTTGCTTTACGCGGACCACCCGGGCGCGTGCCGCTCAGTCGCTGACGTTTGGAAAGCTTCGGCTGATACTATGACGCCGGTTGCCCATATCTTGTCCGACGTGGCGGTTAGTGTGTATAGGTCAACGACCAACTCAGATCAAATACCCAATCTCGTTAAGTGTGTTATTTTAAAGTAACCGCGGACGTCGACCAGGGACCAGGCCCACCTCTCTCCTGGGTGGTCTCAACCTGCCCTGTCGCTCCGCCACAAGGTATCACTCAGGGGGGTCGGACACCCAGGTCCACCACTACCTAGATGGAACCACCTGTCCCTTCAGCCCCCACATTCGTGAATCACTCGCAGGTACTCTAGGAGCCGACCCGACTTTAGTCTCAACATTGTATCATGTATAATATGTATAAATATATACCCGTGATCACCTCCCAAGTGATCACGGCCTGATAGTATAGCATGGCAGACGGACAAAAATGTAGGGCCACTGACGAAAAACTAGCTCCTATACTAAGCATTTAGGATTGCAGGTAAAGGTATCAATAGTAGTAGCAAGGATAGGCTATGCAGCAGAATAGGATCAAACCGAAAGCAGTAACAGCTACACTACTCTAATGCAAGCAATAGAGAGAAGAAGTAGGTGATATCAGAATGATCAAGGGGGTTTTGCTTGCCTGGAAGCTCTGCGGAGAATGACGGGTCATCAGGAGTGTGGTCGATGTCTGGAGCAGCGGCGTCGGTCTCGAAGTCTAACGGAGAGAAGAGGGGGAAGAAACAATGCAAACAGATGCATAACGATGCATGACATGGCAAAAAGCGGTGCTAGAGGTGATCTAATGCAGTACTAGGTGGTACTGGCGAAGGGGGAAAACATCCGAGAAATTATTCCCGGAGTTTGGCATTTTTGGACAGATGAAACCGAGGTTGACGGTTCCATGTTCGCTATGCTAGGGACGTGTGGTAGACAAACGGAGTGTGTATTCGGAATCGTCACATTTTTTTGAGCAACTTTAATGTATAAAGTATTTTAATCAGAGTTACGGATTATTGTATATTAATTTTCAAAGTTTTAATAATATTTTCAAAGTTTTAATAGTATTTTAATCGGAAATAAATGGTTAAATCGCTATCGGTACATAGAAGTGTACCCACCTGTATGCACCAGGGGCTGACAGGTGGGGTCCAATTGACTGCCCAGTCAGCAGACAACTGAGACCATTGACTAGTCAAAGGGCTCAGGGGGGCCCGCATGTCATTGACTGGGTTATCCCAATCAGCAGTTTGACTGGTCAAAGGGACCAGTGGGACCCATGTGTCATAGGTACATGTTTTAACAGAAATTTTATTAGTTTAATTAATGAGATGGGGTCCACCAACCAGGGTCTATTAGCCACAAATAACTAGGCAATTAGATTAATTTTCCTAACTAATTAAGAGGGGGGGTTAGAAGGGCTAATTAGGAAGTTAGCGCCCGTGGCCCACCTAGCAGTATCCCGGGCCGGCCATAGTTGGGCAGGCACGCACGGCACAAGGGCGCTGGCGGCCAAAGAGGGCGGCGACAGCGCCGGCGCGTGCGCCCAGGCGGCAGTGGCAGCAGCCGCGGGCGGTGGAGCTCTGTCTAGTGTGGACAGCGGCAGGGGGTGGGGCGAGGCAGAGAGGGAAGGGCCGGAGGCGGGCGAGGCGGGCATGAGCGGGCGTGCAGGGTGGCTAGCGGGCGCGTCCGGCGTGGTGGGGCGTGCTGGGGCGCCGCCGGCGCTAGGTGGGTCACGGCCAGGGGAGGCAGTGCACGAGGGGTGGAGCCAGGGCGCGATCCAGGGGCGCGGCAGGTGCATGCGAGGCGTGTTCGGGGCGTGGCGAGGGCACGAGCCAGGCATGGCCTGGGGCGACGGCATGCGGTAGGGGGCGCGGGTGTGCGGTGGGAAAGAGAATGGGGGGCGCTCACAGTCGATGAAGTGAAGGGGGCGGCAAGGCTCGGGGTGGCCGGGTCGGGGGCGAGACGAGGAGGCGACGACGAGGTCGAGGCGGCGCCGGCAACGGCGGCCGGCGATGGGGCGCGACATCAGGCGCCATTTTCCCCGATCCAGGGGGAGAGACGAGGGGGGAGTCGGGGAAGTGGGGTGGAGTGGGGAATTGGGGGCTAGGGTTCTGCTGGGTAGGGTTATAGGCCAGGGGGAAGTAGAGCCGGCCTGGTTGGCAGTGGCTAGCTGGGCCAAGGCCCATCGGGGAGGGGATGGTTTTCCTTTTATTTTGTTTTTATTTTATTTTTTCTCTTTACTTATTCTTTACTGTTTCCTTTTAGTCACACATTATTTTAGTTTAAATAAAATACAAAACTAGCTCCTAAATTAGTATCTTTTAAATATACTAGTGCCACATTAATTCTTACACCTAAATAAAATAGTTTAATATTTTATAATTTACAAAAGACATTTAATTAATTATCTAAGCCACTGTTTTAATTATTTTTGAGCACTTAAACATTTTATAAAAAATTGGTTTCTCAACCATTATTAGTTATGAGTTATTTGTCACCTTTGGAACATTTTAGTTTTAATGTTTGAAAACTTTTATTGTTTGACTTGATTTTGAATTTGAGTTCGAACAGGATTTGAATCATCACGAGATTAACAACTATAATCGTGGTGACGTGGCATCATTAGTAGAGGGTTACTGTAGCTTAATTATTCGGGTGTCACAATTCTCCTCCACTACAAGAAATCTCATCCCGAAATTTAAGGGGTGGAGTAAGGGGGAAAAGACTAGGTTACAAAATTCTAACGATTCTTCTCGGTCTTGGTTGTTCTTCTCGAAGAGGTAGATCCACCATGTTGAAGTCTTCATTTCTCTGCTTCAGGTCATCATGATGAAGCCGGCATCCTTTCTTCAGGATCTCCATCGTACTTACGGAAGAGATAAGGGGGAAGACTCGGGAAGGACGGAGCTCAACATACCTAGGGGCTATCTCAGTGAATGAGGCATAGAGGCATCTCTCGAGTTGAAATTCAAGAAAGTTATTGAGAGCAAGATAAGAAGGTGCAACAAGAAGTTTCAAGCAGATAGGCAATTGTTCGTTGCCTGGAACAGAGTGTGAAAGGGTTCAGAGCAATGGGAATAAGTATTGTGTCTGATACCAGAATTGATGATCTTTTGGAAGGTGGCTCACGAATTTCATACGAGGCCACGCGCGAGGAATAACTTTGGAAACAGGGATGTACTTGAGGGTCAGGTTTTGATCCTGCGGAACTATGGGTTATGGGCCCACCATGTGGGTTAAAAGTAGGAAGGGCACTGACATCTTGCACGGTCATGATAGCCAGGCATGTCGGAGAATAGCCTGTCAGTTATGTTGTCAACAACATCGGTACCAAGGGCGAGGGACGAAGAGAACCATTTTCCTACTCGTTGAACAAGGCGGACCAATAGGCAAAGTTCTCGTCCATCGGTGGTTACCGGAATGTCATCAATCAATAATAACAGGGTCTTACTGACAGAGTTGTACAACGAGGTGTTTACATAAGCAGGGAAATATTACTGCTTAGATCACAAAAATTTATAAGAAAGGTTAAACAAACCAATGGAAAGGAAAATGTGATTATCAGTTTAAACAAACCAATGGAAAGGGAAATTTGTTTAAACACAAGTAATAGGAGTATATCCTTCCCAAGGTTAAGTAGGGCATGATATACGTGTCAGGAGATCAAAGACATGACCATTTAGATAAAAGGGGTAAGAAGAATCATGATACATACCCATACAACGATGTTTGGATAACTGATCAAGAAACATTTAGCATTGCACTTTCAATGTTCTTGTTGATGTTTGAGTACCACAATCATGCTTCAGGATAGCATTGACATGGTCATCAAGTAAAGGTCAGACTTTGGATACACAAAGGATCCATCAGGAACAACTTATAGAATAAGTCATACCATATTCCTCATGGAAGAATGGCTAACCTTGCTAAAAAGGAAACTATAACAATAGGTCCTCCAGCCAAGTGTGCTAGGCATGACATCACCTGACCGGGTCATATAAATACCAATGTATAACTCTTGGAAATATGTTCCAACCATCATATTTGATCGAGATTCAGATCTGATTGGTGTCAGGATACCTCAGACTCAGGATGCCTGAGAAGAAAAGGTGCAACACAAATTGATGAGATGACCTTGTAAGATTCTCGGGAAATGAACTATGGAAGCGAGTTCCGAAACAAGGGTTCATCATTAAACCAAGGAGAGGATGAGGAGATGGCTGATGGACTCAGCGACAATTCATCGAGATTTCCAAAAAGATGGATTTCCACAATTATGTGAACAAGGAGAGAACATTTGTCAGATCAAATGATATAATGATGTATGCTCAAGGAAAACATACACAATTAAACATTGGTTGAAAGGTGCACCCGAAATATGGGCTTAGGTAGCATGATCAATGTTAGAATGGTGATTTGATAACCAATAGTCTAAGAATGAAATGTCGACCATTAACTTCAAGGTAATAGGGTTGCTAGAAGTACAGAATCCAAGCAGCACCGTTCACTTGTTGGTATCCCGGTTAGAATCAACATGGGGACCAAGAAAGAATGGTGACTGTGAGAAGTATCACTATACCAAGAATTCTTAAGAGGTGGAGCAATCCTCGCAACATCCTGACATAAAAGACAGTAATACTTCAAGGTAGAACATAATACAAACTGGATAGCAAGTTGCATCCATAACATGAACAAGTTTGTGATGAAAGGAAGGTAAGGATGTTGTCGATGGTAACTCAAATTACCAAGGGACGAGGATGGCACTTATCATCATGAATTCGATTGATATCCTAGACGGAGTCAAAATATTGATGATAATCACGACAAATTTTGTCGATAGGCTCCACGAAGAATTAATCGAACAGCGACAGCATCAAGCATAAGGACTGATGTAGCAAAATATTACTGGATCCACAGATATGACACCAACTCGGAATCAAGCTTGTTATTCGAGGTGGAACGATAAGATGAGGAAATCAACGTAAGCTTGGCTCATCGTCGAAAGTTGTGCTTCGAGAATAAGGACCAGGTAGCACAATTAAAACTAGCACGATAATGATATAGCCAATCAGGCTAGGATTGACTTGATCGGGTACAAACTCGTAAGTAAAAAAGATTACTAAGAGTTGTTTAATCGCGGTGCGGACTCGATTCAGTTATCGGTGTCCTTGAGTGTCCAACAACTTAGAACCAGGGAAAAATTGAAATCAGTGAGAATGTAATACTTGGAGAAGACTTGTAATAAGAAACATGGTTCTGTGATATTATCAAGATACCAGAGGGTAATACTCAAAAGTAGGACAGAATAAAGGTTGGACAGGTGCATTGATCTGTAGAAGATAAGTACTTTAACTTGTCCGATAAAAGGAATCAAAGAATATCAATATGGCCGGAACCATAATTGCAAGAGACCAGATCCCATATATAAGATGAATTTATACCAAGGAAATAATTAATTTAAGAGAAGCTTTCATGATAAGATCTACATCATGTCCATGGGCATGAACACAAAGTTCAAGGTCGACTCCCACTTCTCCAATGCGTGACCATTCATTCACTGCTCTATTAAAAATGATTTGAGTGTGAAAACCTACCCGGTGAATTACCAGAGGAGTATGACCCGTGAAAACTTTCAGGTTCACACAGATTAAGGAAGGCATAGGTTCAACCCACCGGGGCATTGTAGAAACATATACCACAGGCTTCAATTATCACCAGCTCTAAAGCAGAGCATGGTTGGCCAAATCAGAGAATAGGATTTACCAATGGCATTATGTATCAGGGAAAGAACTTCTCGAGGTTTTTGTATACGAAGGACACTGTCGGATGATAATTCAACAAAGGATCTGACGGTCCATAACGAAGCTGATGTGAGCATCGGCACATAACCAGAGGAAGAAACAATGCAAAAGGCATTGGATTATAGAAACAACTGACTATTTCAAAGCTCAAATGCAAAGGAATTATGATTTCCAAATCATGGGATCGGAAGCAAATGCTCTGATTAAGAATGGATAAGTTGAATAGACTTAGGGGTACAATCGACGACAATTTGATTGGTCGAGAACCAGCTCATGTTCAAAATGACATCTGAGCCGGAAGGATGAATTCTAGGATTTGACTGAGGATTGCAAGCAATCGCAACATATTGAATCAACGGACTCAAAATGATAATGACAAAGTATGTCAATAAGATTACTAGACTTATGGGATTAACCATAATGTAAGCAAGCAAGAATTTCAAGAGCAATAGGCTGCTGGGGATTTTCGGAAGATCGAATGGTATTTCGAAGACTTCTGTGAAATACATGACTCAACTAGGGATGAGCGGAAACTCGGTAAGTGCGATAAATTATCTGTAGGGGTATTCATGTGGCAAAGAACTGCAAGGCAATAGGCACAAAGTATTCTCGGAACAATAGAGAAAAATTTGGGGTATCTTGTAATAACAAGATCAACGGGGAATGATTGTAAGAATGGAAAGTGTACGTGGTTATTCGTAGGTGTTTATTGATGGAAGGGAATTGCAAAAGCGATGGCACAAAGCCTCGAGAGAACATCATAGAGTATCTTCGAAATCTTCTGGTGTGCCAAGCAATCATCAGGAGTGAGGGGCTCTCCGAAAGGAAGTATTTATGAGAACCTAGAGTCAAAGTTAGCAAAATCATTTAACCCGAATAGAAGAGAGATCAGAGCCCCAGAGTATAGATCGAGGAATAAAAGATCCTAAGACCACCCAATGGCAATGTGGGCTTGTAAGCTGCACAGGCCTGTTAGTAAAAAGTTTTCAATGACTAGACTCAACTTCGACCAAGGAGTTGGAAAGGGGGATTCCTACAGGCAGTCGGCTCTGATACCAACTTGTGACGCCCCCGATTCAATCATACACGCAAACGCGTACGATCAAAATCAGGGACTCACGGGAAGATATCACAACACAACTCTAAACACAAATAAAAGTCAAACAAGCTTCATATTACAAGCCAGGGGCCTCAAGGGCTTGAATACATAAGCTCGACACAAACAATTCAGCGGAAGCAACAATATCTGAGTACAGACATAAGTTAAACAAGCTTCCATAAGATGGCTAGCACAAACAGGGATACAGATCGATGAGGAACAGGCCTCCGGCCTGGCATCCTCCTAAACTACTCCTGGTCGTCAGCGGCCTACACGTAGTAGTAAGCACCCTTGGAGTTGTGCTAGTCGTCAATGCTAGGGTCTGGCTCCTGAGATCCGACTTCTGGTTGCAGCATCCGAGAAGAATGGAAAAGGGGGAAAGAGGGAGCAAAGCAACCATGAGTACTCATCCAAAGTACTCGCAAGCAAGGATCTACACTACATATGCATCGGTATCAATGAAATGGGTAGTATCTATGGACTGAACTACAGAATGCAAGAATAAGAGGGGGAGAAGCTAGTCCTATCAAAGACTACGCTTCTGGCAGCCACCATCTTGCAGCAATAGAAGAGAGTAGTTGGTATAGTAACAAGTGTCAACGCATAGCATAATCCTACCCGACGATCCTCTCCTCGTCGCCCTGTGGGAGAGCGATCACCCGGTTGTATCTGGCACTTATCTGGGTGTGTTTTATTAAGTATCTGGTTCTAGTTGTAATAGGTTGGAATACAACTCCAAGTCGTCTTGTTATCATGGACATGGCTATTCGAATAGATCAACTTCCCTGCAGGGGTGCACCACATTACCCGACACACTTGATCACTCTGGCCAGACACACTTTCCTGGGTCATGCCCGGCCTCAGAAGATCAACACGTCGCAGCCCTACCTAGGCCCGACAGAGAGGTCAGCACGCCGGTCTAAATCCTAAGCGCAGGGGTCTTGGGCCCATCGCCCGTTACACTCCTACACGTTGCGAGGGCGCTCGGGATCAGTCCTGGCAACCTCCATTACAAAAGTGGTTGCTTCACGCAGACCACTCATGCACGCGTCACTCAGTCGCTGATGTCTAGAAAGCTTCGGCTGATACTACGACATCGGTTGCCCATATCTTGTCCCACGTGGTGGTTAGTGTGTGTAGGTCAACGACCAACTCAGATAAATACCCAATCTCGTTAAGCGTGTTATTTTGAAGTAATCGCGGACGCCGACCAGGGACCAGGCCCACCTCTCTCCTGGGTGGTCTCAACCTGCCCTGTCGCTTCGCCACAAGGTATCACTCAGGGGGCATCGGAAACCTAGGTCCACCACTACCTGGATGGAAACACTTGTCCCTTCAGCCCCCACATTCGAGAATCACTCGCGGGTACTCTACGAGCCGACCCGACTTTAGTCTCAACATTGTATCATGTATAATATGTATAAATATATACTCGTGATCACCTCCCGAGTGATCACGGCCCGATAGTATAGCACGGCAGACGGACAAGAATGTAGGGCCACTGATGATAAACTAGCATCCTATACTAAGCATTTAGGATTGCAGGTAGAGGTATCAACAGTAGTAGCAAGGACAGGCTATGCAACAGAATAGGATCAAACCGAAAGCAGTAACATCTACACTACTCTAATGCAAGCAATAGAGAGAAGAAGTAGGTGATATCGGAATGATCAAGGGGGTTTTGCTTGCCTGGAAGCTCTGCGGAGAAGGACAGGTCGTCAGGAGTGTGTTCGACGTCTCGAGCAGCGACGTTGGTCTCGAAGTCTAACGGAGAGAAGAGGGGGAAGAAACAATGAATACAATGCAAACAGATGCATGACGATGCATGACATGGAAAAAAGCGATGACAGAGATGATATAACGCAGTACTAGGTGGTGCCGGCAAAGGGGGAAAACATCTGGGAAAGTATTCCCAGAGTTTGGCATTTTTGGACAGATGAAACGGAGGGGTACGGTTCCATGTTCGCTATGCTAGGGACGTGTGGCAGACGAACGGAGTGCGTATTCGGAATCGTCACATTTTTCTAAGCAACTTTCATGTATAAATTATTTTCATCCGAGTTATGGATTATTTTATATTAATTTTCAAAGTTTTAATAATTTTTTGGAATTTATTTAAATCAGAAATAAATGGTTAAATCGCTACGGGTACATAGAAGTGTACCCAGTTGTTTGCACCAGGGGCTGACAGGTGGGGTCTAGTTGACTGCCCAGTCAGCAGTCAACTGAGACCATTGACTAGTCAAAGGGCTCAGGAGGGGCCCGCATGTCATTGACTGGTTTATCCCAGTCAGCAGTTTGACTGGTCAAAGGGACCAGTGGGACCCATGTGTCATAGGTACATGTTTTAACAGAAATTTTATTAGTTTAATTAACTAGATGGGGTCCACCAGCTAGTGTCTATTAGCCACAAATAACTAGGAAATTATATTAATTTTCCTAACTAATTAAGAGGGGGTTAGGAGGGTGAATTAGGTAGTTAGCACCCGGGGCCAACCTAGCAGTGGCCCGGGCTGGCCACGGTTGGGCAGGCACGAACGATACAAGGGCGTCGGCGGCCACAGAGGGCGGCGGCAGCGCCGGCAGCTATGGCGGTGCGGCCGACGCGTGCGCCCAGGCGGCAGTGGCAGCGGCCGCGAGCGATGGAGCGCTGGCCGGCGCAGACAGCGGCAGGGGGTGGGGCGAGGCAGTTTTTAAGGCTGGCATGTGGGTCTTGTTGGCGAAGCGTTGGCAGCCCTCGCAGCTGTGAACAATTTCCTCGGCGTCACGCATTTCGTGCGGCCAGAAGAAACCGTGGCGGAAGGAATTTGCCGCAATTGTTCTGGGGGGGGCGTGATGCCCGCATGCCCCCGTGTGTATTTCTTGTAAGAGCTGCTTGTCTTCTTCTTCTGTTGCACCGTCATCGACCCGTCGAAGTACATAGTCCAGTACTCGAGGTCGATGTTCTTGGGGATCTGCTGGGCTTCTGTCCATTCTACTAGGAAATCTGCGATGGCTTGTGATTTGAATGTTGTTCGTGGTTTATACGAGAGCTCGAAGGGTAGGAGCTCGATCACCCACGTCGCCACCCGGACTATGGCGTCTTTTTTATTGATGACGTCAGAGAGCGGTGCATGGCTGACTGTCATTATTGGATTGGCCTGGAAGTAGTGCAGCAGTTTCCTCGCAGCCATGAACACCCCATAGGTTATATTCTGGTAGTGTGGATATCTGGTCTTGCAAGGTGTGAGCACTTCACTAACGTAGTACACTGGGTATTACACCCGGTGCACCTTTCCGGCCTCCTCCCGTTCCACGACTATGACCACGCTTACCACTTGGGTGGTCGCCGCTATGTACAGCATCATGGGTTCCGATTGGGCTGGAGAGACGAGGACTGGGTTTGACTGTAGTAGTCTCTTGAGGTCGGCAAATTCTTGTTTGGCTTCATCGCTCCAGCAGAAATTGTCGCCCTTTTTTAGGAGGCGGTACAGTGGCAGGACCTTCTCGCCCAGTCGTGAGATAAATCTGCTTAGGGCCTCTATGCACCCTACGAGCTTCTGTATGTCTTGTATTGTCTTCGGGGGCTCGATGTCCACTATGGCTTGAATTTTTTTTTCTGAGTTTGCCTATATTCCCCAGTGGGATAAAATCAACCACTGTAGTTGTCCAGCATGGACCCCAAAGACGCACTTGTCAGAGTTTAGCTTCATGCTGAAATTGCGAAGGTTGTCGAAGGTCTGCTGGAGGTCATCAAGAAGGCTTAAACCTCGTTTCGATTTCACCATGATGTCATTGATGTAGACCTCTGTGTTTACCTCAATCTGCTTGTTGAAGCACTTCTGCATTATCCGCTGATACATAGCCCCCACGTTCTTGAGGCCGAACGACATAGTGACATAGCAAAAGGGGTCATATGGCATGATGAAGGAGGTCGTCTCCTAGTCAGATTCCTTCATTTGTATCTGGTGGTATCCAGAGTATGCGTCCAAGAAACATAGGCCCTCACATCCTGTCGTGGAGTTGATTATCTGATCGATCCTGGGTAGCAGGAACGGGTCTTTGGGGCATGCTTTGTTGGGGTCGGTATAGTCCACGCACATGCTACATGTGTTTTTCTTCTTTACTACCATTACCAGGTTTGCTAGCCATTCCGGGTGCGTGACCTCCCTTATGAACTTGGCTGCGAGCAGGCATGCTATCTCCTCCTCTATTACCCTTCATTTTTCTGTTGTGAAACAATACAGGGCTTGTTTCACCGGCCTCACATCCTTACGAACGTTCAGGCAATATTCGGCCTTGTCGGCTGACACCCCTAGCATGTTGGCAGGCTTCCAGGAGAAGATATTCTAGTTGGATCATAGGAAGGCGAGGAGCTCCGCTTCTTGTCTTTCTGAGAGGTTGATACGTCTCCAACGTATCTATAATTTTTGATTGTTCCATACTATTATATTCTCTGTTTTGGATGTTTTATATGCATTAATATGCTATTTTATATTATTTCTGGGACTAACTTATTAACGTAGAGCCCAGTGCCAGTGCCAGTTTCTGTTTTTTCCTTGTTTTTGAGTTTTACACAAAAGGATAACCAAACGGAGTCCAAACGGAATAAAACTTTCCTCATGATTTTTCTTGGACCAGAAGACACACGTAGGACTTGGAGAGGAAGGCAGAAGAGTCCCGAGGGCTCCACAAGCCCTCAGGGCATGCCCTAGGGGGGGCGCCCCTGGCTTGTGGGCCCCACGGGAGTCCTCCAACCCTAATCTTTGGCCTATAAATTCAGAAATATTCCCAAACCACCAGAAGCGTCCACCAAAATACTTTTCCGCCGACGTAACCTTCTGTACCCGTGAGATCCCATCTTGGGGCCTTTTCCGGCATCCTGTCGGAGGGGGATTCGATCACGGAGGGCTTCTACATCAACTCTATTGCCCTTCCGATGAAGCATGAGTAGTTTACCACAGACCTACGGGTCCATAGCTAGTAGCTAGATGGCTTTTCTCTCTCTTTGATCCTCAATACCATGTTCTCCTTGTTGTTCTTGGAGATCTATCCGATGTAATATTCTTTTGCAGTGTGTTTGCCGAGATCTAATTAATTGTGGATTTATTATCAATTTATCTATGAATATTATTTGAATCTTCTTTGAATTCTTATATGCATGATTTGATATCTTTGTATTTCTCTTCGAATTATCGGTTTGGTTTGGCCAACTAGATTGGTTCTTCTTGCAATGGGAGAGGTGCTTAGTTTTGGGTTCAATCTTGCGGTGTCCTCACCCAGTGACAGTAGGGGTAGCGAGGCATGTATTGTATTGTTGCCATCAAGGGTAAAAAGATGGGGTTTTCATCATATTGCTTGAGTTTATCCCTCTACATCATGTCATCTTACTTAAGGCGTTACTCCGTTCTTATGAACTTAAAGCTCTAGATGCATGTTGGATAGCGGTCGATGTGTGGAGTAATAGTAGTAGATGCAGAATCGTTTCGGTCTACTTGACACGGATGTGATGCCTCTATTCATAATTATTGCCTCGGATATCGTCATAACTTTGCGCTTTTCTATCAATTGCTCGACAGTAATTTGTTCACCCACCGTATTATTTGCCTTCAAGAGAAAAGCCTCTAGTGAAACCTATGGCCCCCGGGTCTATTTTCCATCATATATTTTCAGATCTATAAACCAAAAAACCCAAAAATACCTTGCTGCAATTTATTTACTTTTATTTTGTTTTACGTTTTAGTAAGCTTTTATATCTATCTTTATCAGATCTCACCTTTGTAAGTGACTGTGAAGGGATTGACAACCCCTTTATCGCGTTGGGTGCAAGTGTTTGATTGTTTGTGCAGGTGCATATATTGGAGATTTGCGTGTATCTCCTACTGGATTGATACCTTAGTTCTTAACTGAGGGAAATACTTATCTCTACTTCACTGCATCACCCTTTCCTCTTCAAGGGAAAAACCAACGCAAGCTCAAGAAGTAGCAGGAAGAATTTCTCGCGCCTTTGCCGGGGAGATCTACATCAAGCCTACCAAGTACCCACCATAAACTCTCATCTCTTGCATTACATTATTTTCCATTTGCCTCTCGTTTTCCTCTCCCCCACTTCTAAAACGATTTCAGAAAAACACAAAAATATTTGCCTTTTTATTTGCCTTCTTTCCGTTTGCTTTTATGCCTAACTTGGCTCGTTTGCTTGTTTGCTTGGTATAATTGTGTGTTTATTGAAAATCATAAAGAAAAAAAGTTTATGGATCCTCATCCACTTGCTAATCTTTTTAAGAGATCCAATTATGATGAACCTATTGCTAGTGAGTTGAGTGCACTAGATTATCTTTATGAAGTTTCGCTTGAAATTTGTGAATCTAAAAATTGTGAAGTGTTAAAAGAAGAAATTTATGAGGTGATTCACGATAGCTTCTTGAATGACAAGCATGATTGCAATGATGTTATTGTAAATTCTATTAATGTCAATTGTGCTAATAATATGCAAAACCCTAAGCTTGGGGATGCTAATTTTGCTATATCCACTACTTATTGCAATGATCATGATTGGGGTGATTCTTCTTATGATCTTGAAAATTTATTTAAGACTCATGATGAATATGTTTGTGATAATATTGAAAGTGGGTTAGGAAGAGTGTCAACTCTAGGTAATAATGATCCCACTACTTTGGAGTATGACCAATCTTATGAATTTTTTGATAAAAGTGGGCTTGGAGAGGTCATGACTTTATTTGATGATCCCACTATTTTGGAAGAATGTCAACTTTGCATGCATGTGGACCATGTAGAAAATATGTTATGTGATAGCTATATTGTTGAATTTGAATATGATCCTACATGTAATTATTATGAGAGAGGAAAATATGGTTGTAGAAATTTTCATGTTACTAAATTACCTCTCGTTATGTTGAGATTGCTATTGTTTCTTTCTTCCTTGCATATGCTAGTTTTTGCTTGTCTTGATAAATCTTTTCCCTATAAAATGCCTATGCATAGGAAGTATGTTAGACTTAAATATGTTTGTCACATGTTTTATGATGCTCTCTTTGTGTTTCAATTATTATCTTTCATGTGAGCATCATTGAAATCTCAATGCCTAGCTAAAAGGCTTTAAAGAAAAGCGCTTGTTGGGAGACAACCCAATATTTTTATTTTTTGTTTTTATGAGTATACACATTATTACCTCTGTAGTAATTGAGTTTTGGTGTTTTAATTAGTGTTTGAGCCAAGTAAGACCTTTGGGATGGCTTACGGTGATAGTTGATTTGATCTTGCTGAAAAACAAAAACTTTTGCATCCAGTAACATAATTGTTTAAATTCACTGGACTGTGTAAAAACCCTGAATTTTTTACACAAGATTGATACACAAATTGCCTCTGTTGTACTAATGTTTCAGAAGTTTTGGAGTTACAGAAGTATGAGAACAATTTAGATCTTCTATGTTTGCTGGCAAGCTTATTCAGTCTGCTAGCTATGGTATTGTGGTGGAATTTAAGTCCAATCATAATTCTCAAACTTGGACGATGGTCACTGTTTATGGGCCCTGTCAAAATCCAGCAAGGGAAGATTTTGTTAACTGGTTGCATGACCTAGTTATTCCTGCTAATGCTAATTGGCTTTTGTTGGGCGATTTTAATTTCTTGCGCTCTATGGAAAATAGAAATAAACTTGGTGGTGATATGAATGATATGTTTATTTGTAATGAAGTTATTGGGCACCTTGGTTTAATTGAACTTCCTTTAAAGGGCAGAAGATACACATGGTCAAATATGCAGAATGTGCCTTTACTTGAGCAGATTGGTTGGTTTTTTACAATTACATCTTGGACATGCTCTTATCCTAACACCATGGTTATGCCCTTAGCCAGGACAACTTCTGACCATGTACCTTGTGTGGTTCAAATCAAAACTACCATCCCTAAGGCCAAGGTCTTTCGTTTTGAAAATTATTGGGCTAACTTACCTGGTTTTCTTGAATGTGTCAGAGAATCTTGGAGCAGACCAGTACATAGGAAATCTTCTGCAGTTGTTATGTCTGCAAAATTCAAAGCTCTAAGGCATGCTCTCAAACAATGGCACATTAGCCTTTCTACAGTTAAAACTTTGATCTCTAACTGCCACTGTTCAAGATATCTTTCGATATTCTGATAAATCAGCCGATTTATCGCTTATCGGTGTTTGACCGATAAGATAAATTGGCTGATAAATCAGCTGATATGACGATAAATCA
The DNA here is from genome assembly GCA_011799875.1 of Thinopyrum elongatum. Taxonomy (NCBI): domain Eukaryota; kingdom Viridiplantae; phylum Streptophyta; class Magnoliopsida; order Poales; family Poaceae; genus Thinopyrum; species Thinopyrum elongatum. Next base: position 386,447,908 of record CM022300.1, read on the forward strand.
GCCGATATACCAATAAACTGGCCGATTTACCCCGTATCATGGGTCGACCGATAAGTTCCCGATAAGCGATATCCCCAACATTGCTAACTGCAATAAAGTGATTCTTTGCCTGGATGGATTGGAAGAATATAGGCCTTTGTTTGTGCCTGAGGCAAATTTTAGAAGAATAGTTAAACTTCACCTGGAGGATATTCTTAGGTTGCAGTTTATCTACTGGAAACAGAGATATACAATCAAGAGCTTTAAAGTGGGAGAGGAAAATACTAAAAAAATTCATGCTATGGCTATTGAGCGCTATAGGGGCAATTCTTTTTCCAGCATCACTTCTGAGGATGGGCAGGTGGTATCTGATCATGCAACAATTGTTGGGCTTTTTTTGCAGGAATTTAAACAAAGGATGGGTTGTGCTAATGACACTCATATGGGTTTTGACATGCCAAATATTATTAAAAAGGTGGAGGGCCTTGATGAGCTAACTAAGCCTTTTACTGAGGAGGAAATTGATATTGTCATTAAGGACATGCCACCAGACAGAGCTCCTGGGCCTGATGGTTTCACTGGCCTCTTTCTTAAAAAGTGTTGGTCTATAATTAAAGAGGATTTTCTGCAGCTGGTAAAAGAGTTTTCTGAAGGGCAGCTTGATCTTGAATGCATTAATAGCTCCCTCATAACCCTCATTCCAAAAAAGCTCAGTCCTGAGGGTTTCAATGATTACAGACCAATATCACTAACCAACTCTTGTTTGAAGTTTCTTACAAAGCTCCTAGCCAATAGACTGCAGAAAGTTATTCTATCTTGCATTCATAAAAATCAGTACGGGTTTCTAAAATCCAGGTCCATACAAGACTGCCTGGCCTGGTGCTTTGAGTATATACATCAATGTCAGGCCTCTAAAAAGCCCATTGTGCTCTTGAAGCTAGATTTTACTAAGGCTTTTGATACAATTGAGCATGATGCCATTCTTAGGATTCTCAAGTACAAAGGTTTCAATGATAAGTGGATCTTGTGGATGCATTCTATCTTGTCATTTGGTTCATCCTCTGTGTTACTTAATGGTGTACCTGGACATCATTTTAAATGTAAGAGAGGGGTTAAGCAAGGTGATCCAATGTCACCTCTGCTATTTGTGCTTGCTGCTGATCTCCTGCAATCTGTGGTCAATGATATGTGCTCTAGGGGAATTTTGACATTACCAATTCCAACTCACAGTCAGGATTATCCCATAGTTCAATATGCCGATGACACTCTAATTGTCTTACCTGCCTTAGACCATCAGCTCCTTGCTCTCAAAGATATGCTTGATGTATTTGCTGCTTCAACTGGGTTGTCTGTTAGATTTTCAAAATCTTTAATGGTACCTATGAACATGTCACATGATGAGGCCAATAGGTTGGCTTCCATCCTGGGTTGCAAGCTGGGGATTATGCCTTTCACATATTTGGGTCTTCCCATGGGAACTACAAGGCCTTCAGTCCAGGATCTCATGCCTCTTGTGCATAGAATTGAAAGAAGGTTATCTGCCACTTCTTGTTTTCTGAACCAAGGCAGTAGGTTACAACTGCTTCAGTCTGTGCTAACTTTCATGCCCATATATTTTCTCTGCACTCTTGTAATCCCTCCTAGAATACTAAAGCAAATTGAAAGGATTCAGAGGCAATGTCTTTGGAGAGGGAACTCTGAAACACAAAGGCAATCTCTTGCTGCTTGGGATTTGGTATGTTTACCTAAAAACAAGAGAGGTCTTGGTGTTCTTAATCTGAGAGTGCAAAATGAGGCTCTACTTATGAAATTTTTGCACAAATTCTATAATCACCATGACACCCCTTGGGTTGGCCTTATCTGGGATTCATATTATCGTGGCTCTGTTCCGCACACTACTACTCTATGTTGCTCCTTTTGGTGGCATGATGTTTTTAAACTAGCACACAAATACTGTCAACTGGCCTCCCAAAGCTGGGTGATGGCAGGTCTATTATGTTTTGGACTGACAGCTGGGTTGCAGAGCTTAATGGTTCCTCCATCGGCCACAAATTTCCCTGGCTTTTCTCCTTTATTGTTGATGGACAGTTATCAATCTCAGAAGTTCTTTCCCAGGAGCTGCTCTCTGGTTTGCATCTGTCTTTGTCTACCCAAGCTTTCCAAGAGTTGGCCAGTTTGCAACATATGATGGATGGATATGCCTGCTCTGGGGAGCATGATACCTGGATCTGGCCTTTCAATAAGGGTTGCTACAGACCTAAATCATTTTATATGCATGTGCATCAGGATATTGCTATTGATCCTATTTTCCAATGGATTTGGAAATGTTCATGCACCCTTAAAATTAAAATGTTTGGATGGCTACTACTGAGAGACCGTCTAAATACCAGAGATATGCTTCAGCAGAGGCACAGGCATGTTGAAGATCATTCATGTGTGTTATGTCCTCATCTCATCCATGAGGATGTCATCCATTTATTTTTCTCATGCAACTTCAGCCAAAGAGTGTGGAATTACTTGCAAATAAATTGGGACCCTCAACCTGGAATGACTACTTACCAGATGGCAGTAAAGGCTAGGAAGGATTTTGGGCATAATTTCTTCACTGAAGTGGTGTTCACAGCTGCCTGGAATATATGTATTCTCAGGAATGGCAAGGTTTTTAGGAATGAAAGGCCTTTCTTCAGGTCATGGAGGCTCAATTTTATCCATTACATGACTTTACTCACTCATAGGATCAAATGTAAATTTAAGGATAGTCTCCTGAGTTGGATTTCTAACTTACCTTAGTTAGCTCCTTTTGTTTCCCCTTCTTGGGTTGTAAGAATTTTCTTCTTCCCCTCCTGTTGTATATCTTGACTTGTATAGGACTTTTTGATCCCCTTTTTTTTTAATAAAAGAATTGTGAGGCTTTTGCCTTGCAGTACATAGGTAAAAAAACAATTCAGATCTTCGCAGACTGTTCTGTTTTTTACAGATACTGTTTTCTATGTGTTGTTTGCTTATTTTGATGAATATATGGGTAGTGGGAGTATGAACCATGGAAAGTTTGGAATACAGTAGATATTACACCAATATAAATAAAGAATGAGTTCACAACAGTACCAAAAAGAGGTGATTTATTTTCTTATACTAACGGATCTCATGAGTTTTCTGTTGAGTTTTGTGTTGTGAAGTTTTCATGTTTTGGGTAAAGATATGATGGACTATGGAATAAGGAGTGGCAAGAGCCTAAGCTTGGGGATGCCCAAGGCACCCCAAGGTAATATTCAAGGACAACCAAGCATCTAAGCTTGGGGATGCCCCGGATGGCATCCCCTCTTTCGTCTTCGTCTATCGGTAAATTTACTTGAGGCTATATTTTTATTCACCACATGATATGTGTTTTGCTTGGAGCGTCTTGTATGATATGAGTCTTCGCTTTTTAATTTGCCACAATCATCCTTGTTGTACACACCTTTTGAGAGGGACACGCATGAATCATGAATTTATTAGAATACTCTATGTGCTTCACTTATATCTTTTGAGCTAGGCAATTTTGCTCTAGTGCTTCACTTATATCTTTTTAGAGCATGGCGGTGGCTTTATTTTATAGAAATTATTGAACTCTCATGCTTCACTTATATTATTTTGAGAGTCTCTCTAAACAGCATGGTAATTTTCTTAGGTTATGAATTTAGTCCTAATATGATGGGCATCCAAGAGGGATATAACAAAAACGTTCATAAAAAGAGCGTTGAATACTATGAGAAGTTTGATTCCTTTTGATTGTTTTGAGATATAAAGATAGTGATATTAGAGTCATGCTAGTGAGTAATTGTGGATTGGTAGAAATAATTGTGTTAAAGTTTGTGATTCCTGTAGCATGCACGTATGGTGAACCGTTATGTGATGAAGTCGGAGCATGATTTATTTATTGATTGTCTTCCTTATGAGTGGCGGTCGATGGTCTTTTCCTACCAATCTATCCCCCTAGGAGCATGCGTGTAGTACTTTGTTTTGATAGCTAATAGACTTTTGCAATAAGTATGCGAGTTCTTTATGACTAATGTTGAGTCCATGGATTATACGCACTCTCACCCTTCCACCATTGGTAGCCTCTCTAGTACCGCGCAACTTTCACCGGTGCACTACACCCACCATATACCCTTCCTCAAAACAGCCACCATACCTACCTATTATGGCATTTCCATAGCCATTCCGAGATATATTGCCTTGCAACTTCCACCGTTCCGTTTATTATGACACGCTCCATCATTGTCATATTGCTTTGCATGATCAAGTAGTTGACATAGTATTTGTGGCAAGGCCACCGTTCATATTTTTTATACATGTCTCTCTTGATCATTGCACATCCTGGTACACCGCCGGAGGCATTCATATAGAGTCATATTTTTGTTCTAGTATCGAGTTGTAATTCTTGAGTTGTAAGTAAATAAAAGTGTGATGATCATCATTATTAGAGCATTGTCCCATGTGAGGAAAGGATGATGGAAGCTATGATTCCCTCACAAGTTGGCATGAGTCTTCGGACTTTCAAAATTAAAAGACGCCAAAAGAATCCCAAACAAAAAAGGAGAGAAAAGAAAAAAATGAGAGAAAAGAGAGAAGGGGCAATGCTACTATCCTTTAACCACACTTGTGCTTCAAACTAGCACCATGATCTTCATGATAGAGAGTCTCCTATGTTGTCACTTTCATATACTAGTGGGAATTTTTCATTATAGAACTTGGCTTGTATATTCCAATGATGGGCTTCCTCAAATTGCCCTAGGTCTTCATGAGCAAGCGAGTTGGATGCACACCCACTTAGTTTCTTTTTTTGAGCTTTCATAAACTTATAGCTCTAGTGCATCCGTTGCATGGAAATCCCTACTCACTCACATTGATATCTACTGATGGGCATCTCCATAGCCCATTGATATGCCTAGTTGAAGTGAGACTATCTCCTTCTTTTTATCTTCTCCACAACCACCATATTCTATTCCACCTATAGTGATATATCCATGGCTCACGCTCATGTATTGCGTGAAAGTTGAAAAAGTCTGAGAACATCAAAAGTATGAAACAATTGCTTGGCTTGTCATCGGGGTTGTGCATGATTTAATACTTTCTGTGATGAAGATGGAGCATAGCCAGACTATATGATTTTGTAGGGATAACTTTCTTTGGCGATGTTATTTTGAGAAGACATGATTGCTTTATTCGTATGCTTGAAGTATTATTGTTTTTATGTCAATATTAAACTTTTGTTTTGAATCTTATGGATCTGAATATTCATGCCACAATAAAGAAAATTACATGGATAAATATGTTAGGTAGCATTCCACATAAAAAATTCTGTTTTTATCATTTACCTACTCGAGGACGAGCAGGAATTAAGCTTGGGGATGCTTGATACGTCTCCAACATATCTATAATTTTTTATTGTTCCATGCTATTATATTATCTGTTTTGGATGTTTTATATGCATTAATATGCTATTTTATATTATTTTTGGGACTAACTTATTAACCTAGAGCCCAATGCCAGTTTTTGTTTTTTCCTTGTCTTTGAGTTTTACAGAAAAGAAATACCAAACGGAGTCCAAACGGAATAAAACTTTCGTGATGATTTTTCTTGGACCAGAAGACACACGTAGGACTTGGAGAGGAAGGCAGAAGAGTCCCGAGGGCTCCACAAGCCCTCAGGGCGCCCCTAGGGAGGGCACACCCCCTGGCTTGTGGGCCCCACGGGAATCCTCCAATCCTAATCTTTGGCCTATAAATTCAGAACTATTCCCAAACCACCAGAAGCGTCCACCAAAATACTTTTCCGCCGCCGTAACCTTCTGTACCCGTGAGATCCCATCTTGGGGCCTTTTCCGGCATCCTACCAGAGGGGGATTCGATCACGGAGGGCTTCTACATCAACTCTATTGCCCTTCCGATGAAGCGTGAGTAGTTTACCACAGACCTACGGGTCCATAGCTAGTAGCTAGATGGCTTCTTCTCTCTCTTTGAACCTCAATACCATGTTCTCCTCGTTGTTCTTGGAGATCTATCCGATGTAATATTCTTTTGCGGTGTGTTTGTCGAGATCCGATGAATTGTGGATTTATGACCAGTTTATCTATGAATATTATTTGAATCTTCTTTGAATTCTTATATGCATGATTTGTTATCTTTGTATTTCTCTTCGAATTATCGGTTTGGTTTGGCCAACTAGGTTGGTTCATCTTGCAATGGGAGAGGTGCTTAGTTTTGGGGTCAATCTTATGGTGTCCTCACCCAGTGACAGTAGGGGTAGCGAGGCACGTATTGTATTGTTGCCATCAAGGGTAAAAAGATGGGATTTTCATCATATTTCTTGAGTTTATCCCTCTACATCATGTCAACTTACTTAAGGCGTTACTCCATTCTTATGAACTTAATACTCTAGATGCATGCTGGATAGCGGTCGATGTGTGGAGTAATAGTAGTAGATGCAGAATCGTTTCGGTCTACTTGACACAGACATGATGCCTATATTCATAATCATTGCCTTGGATAGCGTCATAACTTTGCGCTTTTCTATCAATTGCTCGACAGTAATTTGTTCACCCACCGTATTATTTGCCTTCAAGAGAGAAGCCTCTAGTGAAACCTATGGCCCCCGGGTCTATTTTCCATCATATATTTTCAGATTTATAAACCAAAAAACCCAAAAATACCTTGCTGCAATTTATTTACTTTTATTTTGTTTTACATTTTAGTAAGCTTTTATCTATCTTTATCAGATCTCACCTTTGCAAGTGACCGTGAAGGGATTGACAACCCCTCTATCGCGTTGGGTGCAAGTGTTTGATTGTTTGTGCAGGTGCATAGATTGGAGACTTGCGTGTATGTCCTACTAGATTGATACCTTGGTTCTTAACTGAGGGAAATACTTATCTCTACTTTGCTGCATCACCCTTTCCTCTTCAAGGGAAAAACCAACGCAAGCTCAAGAAGTAGCAGAGGTCCCTGCCATGGTTACCATCTTGCTGGGATCTTCTGGGTGCACCTGGAATTTCTTTGTCTGTTTGGCTAGCTAAAATATGGGCCTCGGCCTTGGCTTCTGTGGGAGCTCAGCATCCGATGGACCAATTTGCTTTCTTAGTTTGGCGAGCTCAGAAGAGGCCAGGGCAGCCTCGGTGAGCTCCACATTGGCCACTTCGGCCTCGTAGGGTTTCTCCGAGCTCCCCCGTACCGTGATTATGCAGTTCAGGCCTGGCATCTCTAGTTGTAAGTAGGCGTAGGACGGGACCACCATGACTTTCACGTTCGTGGGTCTGCCCAGGATCACGTGGTAGCCGCTCTGAAAAGGAGCGACCTCGAATTGGATGCACTACAAAAAAAATACACTGTCGTGATGATACGTGTTTGTCACAGTAGGTCACGTTTTCTGTCATGCATGTACATCCATGACGATTTTATGACAGAATCAAGATAGTCATACCTGTGCTGTCGTAGAAGTGTTCCATGACAATACCAAAATTATCTTCACGGAAGTGTCCACTTCCATGATGATAAATGGTGCGTCATGGAAGTGTTTTCATCAATGGTAAATGACACGTGGCATCCACCGTAACGGGTCGCCGTTAAGCTATCGGGTTCCGATTTGGATCGGATAACCCGTTAACAGCCCTGACCAATGAGGATTTTCCACGTGTAAAATTCTCATTCGCCGGAGGATCCACGCGTGAGCTCCTCGTTGGGACATATGTCAACCTTCCACTGGACAGGAGTCGCTAATAAAACGTTGACACGTGGGACGGCCCAACACAGGCCCATATAGGTTTAAAAGCCGGCCCAGGAAAAGGCCCACAAGATTTCGTCAGATCTAACAGGCCAGCCCATTCATTTTTTGGACCAAATTGTGGCCCACATCACATACGGCCCGTTAAATGCCTGCAATATTCTGGGCCAGTTTATGGCCCATATTAGATCCGGCCCGTTAACAGCCTGCAATAGTTTGGGACAAATTACGGCCCATAACAGATACGGCCCTTTAACAGCTATTGTGCCTTTGGGCCAATTGGGGGCCTGCTTTGCTTTTCGGCCTGTTAATGGTTCGTTTAACAGTTTGGCCCGATATTAGTTTCGGCCAGTCAGCGGCCCTATGTACATATGAGCCTCTTTCCGCCCGGTTTCACTTTCGGCCATTTAAAGGCCCGAGCTACATCTGGGCCTAATTTTGGTCCGTAGTGACTTTCGGCCTCTTAACGGCCCGTAGTCTTCGTGGATACATTTTAGCCCAAACTACCTATCGGCCCGTAAAAGGCCCTTGATAGTGTTGGGCCTAATTTCGGCCTGCTATGCAATCGGCCTGCTTCTAGCCCATCCTGAAATTGGGCCCACCAAGGCCCAACAACATTTCTGCCTGTTAATGGCCTATCATATCACTTGCCAATAATGGGTCGATGTATATTCCAGCCTGCTGTCGGCCCGTGATTTGTTCGACACAATTCAGGCTCAATCTACATCTCAGCCTGTTAAAAGCCCATTTTATTTTCTGGCCCAATTAAGACAAGCGGTTTACTCAGCCTTTTAAAGCCCGAAACTAATAGAGGGCCAGATTAAGTCTAGGCCTACTAAAGGCCCAAGATGATTGTCGGCCCACGGTTCAGCCCATTCATAGTGATTGGCGGCCGGCCAGTTTTAGTACCGATTTTTTTATATAAACCTAACGTATTGGCTAATTGTGCTCCGATCAAAGATTATGACCTTTTCTCAGAGCGACGATAGAACATACAGCAAATAAATTACAGCATCATGACGAAGAATAAACCTAGACTATACAACAAAGAAATTACAGCATATTACATCCCCTGGGCATCAAAGTTCGCCGCCAGTGATAATAAAGGGCAACCAGACAGTAGATTCCATACACTGGGAAGGTCGCCACCAGTGGAAGTAAACACGCCGACAAAAAAATAGACAGAACCGATAGCACTTCACCACAGTTCAAGAAAGGTTAGCCCGGCCCAGGAGCTACAACGCAAGCAGCTTAGCAACCTGATGAGACTGCGCTTGTTTGACGCTTATATCCACCAACTCAAGCTGCATAGCATCAAGATACGTCTTGTACTTATGGTTAATCTTGCATAGAGATTGGAGTTCCAGTCGGATTTGAGCGGAAGCATGTCTATCTGCTTGAATTTCAGACTGAAGAAGTCGAACAGATTCAGGCGGCGACTTCATCGACCTTGTGTCACTGCTATTAGCGAGTAAGTTCGACACTACATCAAGACATGACTTTCGGGTTGTATCGCTATCCTCAAGATGTGTTGCCTTCTTCTCTGGAATATATGTTGGAGGGACAAGCAATGGGTTCGTCTCACTATCATTGTGGCAGTTCTTCCTAGCATCAGTGATGTCACCCTGAAAGAGAAACAAGTAGGTAGATAACAGGTTTTGCACGTATTAGCATCGGTGATGTCAATTCATCTCATTTCTTAGTCAGAAATAAAGAGACACTGCTTAAAATAGCATTAACATAATAGGCATTGTTCATAGTGAAGACGGCATGAAATGGCATTGTGTAGGAGCGACCAGCTTCACCACACCACTGGATTACAGATCAAGAACACAAGCATACATGTAGTGCTAAACAACGTATAAGCATTAATGGTGAGTGTACTATTAATTTATACCATTTCAGATTGGTAAATAAAGAGACATGATTTAAATAACATGAACATAATATGCGTTGTTCATAGTTAAGACATAGCAGGATATGACATTGTCCTGGAGTTGGTAGTTTCACCACACCACTGGATTACAGATCAACAAGCATACATGTAGTGCTAAGGAAGATCATTTGCTATGTTTAGTTTAATTTACATGGTATGAATAAGGAACTAGGTTGTACAACTAAAAACTGAAATTGAGAAGGAGAAACTTATGTTTATGAACTTCATAATAAACTTTAAACATGCAATTTGATGCAAACGACAAAAATAAACAGCATTTGCAGTCATTGCTATCCAAATATACACAACAAAGTTTGAAGGCTCGAGAAGGACAGACATACATTAGTAATGAAGACCGGCTCTATAAAGCCCTTTTCCATGTTGATGGGTGGGCAATTCAAGAAGTTTACCACAGAGTCTTCTTCATAAGCATTGCCTTTATTCTACATTTTGTTAAGAGTACATATAGAAGTGATAATATAGGAACAAATGGAGATTATTTTAGCTAAGATGCAGAGTGATGCTAGATGCTACATAATCAACTAGCTATAAATGTAGGTACAACATACAGCCAAAAGGAACTGACAAGAGTAATGCAGAGCTAAACATCTTCAGTAGCATTGGTTTTATTCAACATTTTGGTAAGAGTAAACATAGGTCAGATGTGTACAAAATGGATGTCAAGGGAAAATAAGCTGCAAAGTGATGGTACATGAACAACTAGCTGACAGTGTAAGTACAGTGATAAACGACACCAGATACTTACAAGAACAATGTAGAGCTAAACTTCTTCATAAGCATTGGGTTTATTCTACATTAATGTAAGGATTAATATATATCTGATAATTAGGAGAGAACAGTGGATATGTAGGTTATCATGCATACTAATGTCACATAATCAACCAGGTATGAATGTAAGTACAATGATACAACACAACAAGTACTAACAAGAGCAAAGCAGCGAGCAGCATAGTTGCGATATCCTAGGTTTTGTGGCGCTGGTTCTATCGCTAATATAAGTGGGGTGTTGTCTGATTTCTGCGGTACCACCACCTTTTTCAAGGACTTTGCTACTACTCCTTCAGGTTCTGCAATCACTCTCTTCCTTTTGGATGTCTGATACACAAGAGTAGCATATGAATGGGAAAACATGGTATGATGACAAATGGAATGTGTATTGATAATGGGTGGGCATGGAAACTTCACATATATGATGAGTAAACTAAGCACATGGCGGTGCAAAGAAGCAGAAGAAACGCAAGACAGCTTACGCAAGTTACGTGCAACCAATAAAACCTTGCCAAATTAGAACAGGCACCTTGTAGGGTGAACAGGATAGGCCATCTGCCTTTGACTCCTTGAGCTCAGAATAGTCATTAGGATCATATTCTAAACACGAATCTATAGGTGTGGAGTGTGTGGGCATCATTCTATCCAGAATGGAACTCAACGCCTCGATGCCATGTTTGTTAGTCATTGCACTATTCCGCGATACTCTTCTGATGTGCGCATTCTCATATTTATTGTGATTTTGTTCAATATCTGAGAAGCATGACAACATAAATAGTAGTGAGATTATCTTTGTAATGCATAGGATATTCAAATATAATAGGGGGTCCTTGTAAACCCTTGTGTGCTATTACAGGATTTTGATGAGAGAGCCCTTGTGTGCTGTAATTTGGTGCGTACAATAATATAATCTGGCACAACTACACAAAAAATAGGCTCCCTGTTGGGAGCTCCAGAAGTAAGGATAGTTGATAGATGATAGGTTCATACTATGTTGTATTGAAAGTTTATTGCGAAACCATGACAACGAGAGTGCACAGAGAAATAGTATTCCAACATGTCTCTATAGGTGGCGCACATGCATTTCAAAACTCACATAGTAACATTACCTGACCAATTAAATGTAAGCTTTGGAAATATGAGTGGCATGTAGTTTCGCCTGAAGGATGGAGTGCTGCTAATACGACACAAAGCCACTACGCAGATTGTAGTGTCGATAAAAGGGGGACACCATAAGCATCATAAATAAATCGGGGAAGTGGAACTGGCTGGAAAATATGGGGGTGTATTGCCACTACTAATCGAAAGCCTATCGATCACCTACAGGCCAGCTCTATTCACCTGAAGGCGCGCTACTGTTACTATCAGTCTAGTCTCTCAAAGGCCGCACAGCTCCCAGCATTTCCTGGATATTATGGCAGACCAACTCGAATGCTGAAAGCAACTTGCAGAAGCGGCCAAATAGACATGTCGACTGCAGATGTCCCTGCTTGCCTTCTTGACGAGGAACATACTTTACTTATTAAAGAAGAACAAGAGAGGAACATTTTAAAGAATAGAAGAGGAAGTATATTATGGAGATTCCGTTTCTTTCTATACAATGTTGGTTGCCCGCCCATGATGAATCAGAGCATCCAAAGAAATGCAATTCCATGTTGTCTCTCTCTATGTGGCCACATGCATTTGGAAACTCAAGTGGGAGCATTAGCTGACCAATTAAATGTATGTATGTTAACTAATATGAATATCATGTCACATTCGTATTGGAACAACTAAGCTTTGGAATTATGATTGGTGTGTTGATTAACTTTAAAGGGTGGACTGCTGCTAGTAGGACACAAAGCACCTATGCAGATCATAGTGTAGATATAATGGGAAAACCCTAAGCATCATGAGTAAAATCAGGAAAGTGGAACTTGCTGGAAAATATGTGCTAGTATTGCCGGTACGGCTAGAAAGGCTTCGGATACCAACTCTCTACAACTGAAGGCGCAGTATGGTTACTATCAGTCTAACTCTCAAAGGCAACACAGCTCCCAACATTTCCTGGATATTAGGGCAGACCAACACGAAGAGTTGAAAGCGTCCATGACAGGCGACCGAATAGACCTGTATACTGCAAATGTCCCTGCTCCTCTTCACTACAAGGAACATACTGTACAACTATTATACTCCCTCTGTTCCTAAATATAAGTCTTTGTAGAGATTCCTCCATGGAATACATACGGAGCAAATGAGGAATCTCTACAATATATTTAGGAATGGAGAGAGTACTTATTAAAGAAGAACAGAAGAGGAACATGCTAAAGAAGAGAAAGCAGATTTTGGATAATAAAATGTCTGTTGCCCACACATGATGAACCAGAGAGCATAAAGAATGCAGCTCCCTGATGTCTCTCTATATGTGGCGCACGTGCTTTTCGAAAGTAAAGTAGGAACATTAGCTGACCAATTAAACGTTCTCTGTTTTAGTAATATCAGCATCATATCAGACTTGTATTTGAGCAACAAAGTTTGGAATTATGAGTGGCATGTTCTTTAGCTTGATGGGTTGAGGAGCAGTGCTAGCACGTCTCGAAGCACCTACGATGATGGTACACTGAATATAAAGGGAATGTCTACATGCCAGTCGCCTGACTATCGTCATTTGGGTCAGTCGACCATTTCAGGCGGTTGGATGAAGATCCTACGTCTCCTAACCCTTCTTCTTCCTCGCCTCTTTTTCTTCCCCTACAGACCACCGCACGGGCCGTCGGCCGAACCACCGGCCCCCGCCCTCCACTGAACCGACCACCACCTCTAGTCTTCTGCCGCCCCCGGCCATCCCTCTAGCCAACCCCACCCCCTAGCCCCCCACCCGCATCGAGTTTTGCCTCCGGCGAGGCCCCACCATAGCCCGACGACAGCCCCCCACAACCATTGTCCCCACCCAAAACCCTAAGATAGATAATGGGGCAGCCCTCCGGCGAGCCCCTTCCTTCCCTCCGGCAAACTCCCAAAAATGGACTGACCCCAATTTGAAATTCAGTCGACTGTCATTTAAGCTAATGTGGAATATAAAAGGGGAAAACCATAAGCATTGCGAGTATAGTGGTGAGCGTGCCATGGCGGATTTGAAGGTGCAAACCAGACAAAGGCAACTTCGCAACCAATGTTTGGTTTCAACTAACAAGTAAGATTCTAAGTGATGGACAAGAAATCACAGTAAAGCAGTGGCGATCTATTTTCTTGCTGAGATAAATAACTTGAGCAGATACGAAAGAGTACCGCCTCTGGTGTGGTGCCGTGTAAGCATCTGCTGAGGCATTGAGGGTGTTGTGGTAGCGATGGCTGTCGGCGGCGTGGAAGCAGATCTAGGGGGGCAGACGGTGGTGGCGAGGGAAATATCCCGGCGCGGTGGAGGAGACGGACGTACGAGTGGCCTCGGCAAGGTGGACGACGGCACGGATGAAGCGAGAGGACACGATGCAAGGATCCTGGTCCAAAGCCGTGGATGAGTGAGGTCAATCTCTTGTAATGGACGACGGCGTCGGGGTATCAGCTCCGGCATGGTGGAGGAGGACGGCGGTGGATGGGGTGGCGGACGGAGGAGACTGCGGTGGAGAGGGTGTTTTGGCACCCACGGAGTACGAATGGGGAAATGGACGGAGAGAGGTAGGGGGAACCATGTCTTCAGGGCGCGCTTGTCTCAAATGCGAGGAAATTTACAAACTTAGCCCCCATTTAAAATTTCCTACATCACAGCAATATTAGTCGGTTGGGGATAGGACGGTAATCTCGCATACACCGAATATTTGTCGGCGGAGATTTCGGCCAAGGAGAGTTTGTTTTGGCGCCCACCGTGTATGAATCGGGGAGGTGAGAGGCGATTTCGGCCGAGGAGAAACTGTGTTTTGGCGCCCACCATGTATGAATCCAGGGAGGTGAGAGGCGGAGGTGGTTATGTCACGTTTGAGTGGAATTACAAGCCTACCCCTATCGAAACCTATAGAAATCGAGCCGATAGGCTTTGCGTGTCAGGGATAGGCAGTAATGTCCATCTCGCAGATTTTTGTTTTGGGCGGTTACTGCGAGTTTCCCCGCTTCGTTCAAATTTTTGCAGAAAAAGAGTGCACGTTTACCGTGCCAACTCAATTCGAATCCATCTTGTATTTTTTTTGGGCAGGATCCATTTTGTATTCGAATACAAATCTATATACATCATTTTTTATATATACTTTCAAAAGCACAACAAAGAATTCTACTCCTTTATATATATAATATGATTTACAAATGCAATGATCTCAAAATCATAAGGTTGAATTCAAATTTTTGAAACCAAATTATGTTCGACTTTGAATTCAAATTTTTGAAACCAAATTATGTTCAGCTCAAATGTATGGATCGGTAATATCAATATATTAAATAACATACACGCGTGCATATTCAAATTAGTATGCATGTTTGATAGAGCAAATTTTGGTTCGAGTATGAATTACATGTATCATCATCTGGAATTCAAATATTTGAATCCCTTTTATGTTGACATGTTCTATGCACACAACTAAATATTTGAATCTCGTTTCATGCCCATCTCTCTCTAGGTCTCTCTCGCGTGCTCCTTCATGTAGCTATCACTCTCTTTTCTCCATCTCACCCGCATGCTCACTACATGCTTCTCCGTTTTTTGCAAACACAGTCTCTCATCGTCTCCCTCGAGAAGTGTCACACTCTCTCCCTCTTCGTAGATTACACGGTTTTCATTATCTCTCACGTTTCTATCGTTCTCTGGTATCACTATAGTTACCTAAGCTTTCTTTTTCACCGCCACACACACACTCGCTCGTCTTTCACTTTGTCTTTCTCTCCAGGGTTCTCTCACGCACCCTATATCTTTCTAGATATGGCTCCTACCACTAAAATTACTCTCTCCTGCACACACATCGTTTGTTGGGGTCTCCTTTCCGTCTTCATCTCTGTTCTAGAACTGACATTATTCATTTGTTTACCGATCAGACAAACTCCCCCCCCCCTCTCTCACTCACTCACACACACACACACAACTCCAGCTTTGGATCCCCCTGCCGACTACCGTCCCTCTCTCACACACACAAAACTCTCGCTTTCGCACCCTTGACTCGTATCTCTCTCACAAACATTGATCGACCAGCCTCTAGACAGGTTTATCCATCCACCGCACACTTTCGCTCCTTGTATCTATGTAGATTTTTCGTCCCTTCTTAAGACACGCCCTTTCGATCATGCACACGCACACTATCGCCTCATTTTATGGTAATACCTCTCGCACACACACTCTTCGTGTATTTGTCACACACACACTCTGCCCTCCTCCTCTCTCCCTCTCTCTCTCTCTCTCTCACACACACACACATGGGCTTTTTGCAACAATATCCCACTTCTCGAATCTTGAAACCAACCACATTCCTCCCTTATCTCATCAAAATAGCCAAAGGAATATATTTTGAGTGAAACATAAGATATTTTTAGTGATATATGTATATCAAAACTAGACTGTTTTCTATCAAATTGGTGAATATGTATTACTCTACTTTGGATGCGTTGCAACACGCTGGCACATTGCTAGTTATTACAGTATTATTTTTTGGACACCAGACAAACGTTGGAGTACATATACGAAGAGAAGAGGCACACGCACACAGTCGGTCTCTCATTGTCTCGCACACATGAGAGTTACGTAAGGCACGGTAAACAAATAAACCCATAGGTGCACAATTGATGCATGCGCGGGTACCGGGTATGTGGTGGAGCACACCTTTGTAGGAATAGTCAGTTCGCGTGATAATTTGATCCGTAGGAGTTGATGGTCGGGGACCACAGGTGAACGACCTGGAGGCGATGGCTCGCCAGTCGCCACTGATCGAGTTGCCACGTTTAAAATATCATTTTTTAGCGGGGTAAGAGTTCCGATTTTCAATGGCGCGTTATACTAGTTTTTAGAATGATTGATATGGAGCGAAAATGGAATTCATCACTACTACCTCCGTCCTGGTTTACTAGTCCCCATCGTATTTTGGGTCAAATTTTGTCCAGGAATTTTACTTGCAAAAAATGAATGAAAAATGAGATTTTGATATACCCAAACAAAAAAGGACCGGAGGGAGTGATTGCTCTGGCACGGACGCGACCTCTCATAGCGCAGGCATTGAACCGGTGCGCCGGCCAAGAGGGCCCCACTCACTGCACGCCAGGCTGAACACGCCTCCTCGCCACATGCAACCGGCTTCAGACTGCCCCGCCTACCTCCATTGAATCCGCGCGTGTGCCGGCAACACGTCCTTCCGTGAGCCGGCCGGCATTTTAGAACACAACGCTGGTTGGCTCCTCTCGTCTGCCCGCTATTTAAACGAGGCCAGACGCCTGGCAAGAACCGCACCATACCGCCGCTCCCCATATCCTCCTTGCACCATTTTCTTCACACTCTCCATAGCATCTGGTGAGCAGGAAGACGAGTTCTCTGGCATAAAAGCCGGCTGGGTGCCCCCATGAGCCAGGCAACTCGCTGCCCCACCTCCCTCCCTGCCCCAGGCCATCAGTACCATGGGCGAGGCTGCAGGCGAGCAAGTGGAGGAGCAAGCCGCCGCTCCAAGCTGGCCCCTGGTGCATCAACTCGACGCTCCAAGCCTGCTCACAGAGGAGTGGCCAGTTGCTGCACGCCGGCACACGGGGGACCACGGCGTCCAGTGCACCGTGGTTGGCCGCACCATTCGGCACAAACGGTGGCGGAACCGCTGCATGCTGGCGGAGGTGGCTAACACGTCCGCGGCCACCGCCGACACCGAGGAATAGTAGACCACAGGAGCCGCCGCCGCTCGGAACCCACGAATGCTACGACCACCGTATCACCGGCATAGACACCCGGTGTGTTGCCCGGTTTGGCTCAAAACATCATGGACCCCAGTCGCGACCGGCATTAGAAATTATACCTGCTTCCAGAAGTTATTCGCGTTTAGTCAAAAAATGTCCAAAAAATAATTAATTACGTATGGTCTTGACTTGTGCTCGCACTGGTAGTAGGAACTAGAGATTTTTATTTATTTATAACTCTCGTCACATTTTTTTGGCTTTGAAGTGAATCATGGTTGTGGACATTATCTATGAATGTGCAGATATTTGTGAACATGAGTTTGATGTGGAAGTTCAACTTGGAATGTTGGGCTTGCATGTGAACTATACCATGTCCAATGGTTCGTCTGTTATTGTTTGGAAAGTAATGGCTATTATTACATGACCCAGAAAAAATATTTTGTGCCACATCTAGGCATCACAGACTTACATACATCTCAGTAGATGCACGGACATCACAATAGGCATGCTGACTGGATAAACATTTGAACCTAGCTATTATGAATGAAAATTTGTATTGACAACAGCTTTAGATAGCAGGAGACGCCTAGCTTGCTCTGCCTCTGCTAGCTTCTTTCTGGCTTCTTCCATCTCTTCTTTGGCTTGGGTGAAGAGAGCATCTGATTGCTCTTTTCGCTTCTTCAGGAACTCAGCTACATTCTCAAGGGTTGCTGCACACTTTGTTTCAGCCTTTACTAGAGCAACAAGGACACGAACACTTGACGGCTCCACCTGGCTTGTGAGTAATCCAACATCATCTGGGAATTTGCACCTTGTGTCTAATCCGGCATCATTAGGGAAATGGCACCTTGTGTGTAATCCAGCCTCATTTTGGAAACATGATCTCGAGGTTGACCATACTTCCCTCCTCGCAGGAACTGCTTCCTGACATGAAGAAGTTACTTCTTTTTTAGATCAATAGTCAGAGCTCCCCAGATCCATTAGGTAGAAGCCCGATAAACAGGACTAGAAGAAGTGAATTCAAAAGGAGTAATATAAAAACAGACTGCAAGGTGAGAACACCCACTTCCTACATCAAGCTAAAAAGGAAAGCATTAGGACGATTAAGACTGTGCTTATTACATATCAAACAGAGCCAGCTTGTAGAAACTACGACATATACATCGAAGAACACACGGCTAAGAGAAATAGAAAAACCAGCAGAGGGGTGCACTAAGCCAAGGGTTGCTGCAGTAAAACAACCAGTAACCAGATGATCTCCAGGGTGTCTGTAGGCGCGTTTGACTGACTAGCTTCAACACTAAATTACAAAAGATTCATCCTACGGCATGGTGGGTCCACTAAGTAAATTGAGATCCTACAAATGATTGAGAGCCTAATCAAGTGTATAGGAAATTGTTTGTCTTGCCTATTATTGTTTAATAATCTGCCACACTGCTAGATTGCATGGCAAGAACCCTAGCCAAGCAGACAACATGGTTTGACGCTGCTTTCTGCTCGGGGCTTGCCCAAGGCCTGGTGTCGGTGTCAAAACCGGTAGACCTCGGGGTAGGGGGTCCTGAGCTGTGGATCTAGGATCGATGGGTAACAAAGGACGACGAACACAGTGTTTACCCAGGTTCGGGCCCTCTCGAAGAGGTAATACCCTATGTCCTGCTTGATTGTATTGATTGTATAATGTGGTTTATAGAGTAGATCTACCTCGACATCAGTATGAGCTAAACCCTAGGCTACGGGGGGATGAAGATAGCTCTACCCCTAATGACTACAACCCTCGGTTTATATAGACACCGATAGGGTTAGGGTTACCGAAGATAGATTACAACAAGAGGGAAAGAGATCTCGTCCACCCTTGACTTGGAGGGCACCCCGAGTAATTATTATTTCTAATGATGTAATTTTGTAGGCCGCATGAGCGAGTTCCCTAACTAATTTTGTAGATCGGCATGTCGACCAACTGTTTCCGGCTAGCCTCAAGCTCTTTGGCCAGCTTTTTTGCTATGCTCTCTTGCGGCCTACAAAATTACATCATTAGAAATCCTTAACTTGGCCGCCCCGCATGAATTAAGGCTTGGGGGCTAGTTAGTTAGGGAACTTGCTCTCAAGCTATATACCTGCACCTTGGCGGAAAATAGACCAGCAATCCATAGTTCTTGGCGGCTACCCCTCCCCCCCCCCCCGATCCCTTCAAGGTGGGATTGCCGGTCTATTTGCCGCCAAGGTGCAGGTATATAGCTTGAGAGCAAGTTCCCTAACTAACTAGCCCCCAAGCCTTAATTCGGGCGGGACGGCCGAGTTAAGGATTTCTAATGATGTAATTTTGTAGGCCGCAAGAGAGCATAGCAAAAAACTGGCCGAAGAGCTTGAGGCTAGCCAGAAACAGTTGGTCGACACCAAGGCCGAACTGGATGCGGCTCGAGAAGCCAGCAATGATAAGTCCCGTAAGTGAGAAGAACCACTTCCCAACTCGGGGAAGGGTATATGGTGTATTTTATGTGTTCACACTGTTTTCATCATGCAGCCACGGAGGCCGCGAATGAGTTGCGCAAAGAGCTTGAGGCTGGTAAACGCGTGTTGTAGCGGAGTTATGAGGAGAAAAATGAGCTCAAGGCGGAGAATAAACGGCAAGCCGAGGAACTTGAGAGTTTAAAGAGTCAGCTGGCACAAGCTTTGGGGGAAAACCAAAAGCTAAAAGGTGGCATATACGGTAAGCGCTGATCGCACCGCGCTGTTGGTCCATGTCATTGATATGTTAATGATGGTGTGCAACACCTATTTGTTAGGTCTCCTGACTGGGCGACCCGAGGAAGAAGTAGGCACTTATGATGGGAACCTATTAAAGGAACTGTCAAAGACCTACGAGAAGGCCCGGAAAGCCCTGAAGAGCATGGCAAAGGCGTTATGGCCGTCAGATGCGCCTCCAGAGAGTATGTCCGATCTAGCCAGTCTCTTTAAAGTGGCTCGGTGAAGGTTTGAATTATGGAAGATCTCGGCCTGTCGAGAAGGAGCGTGAGAGGCGTGGGCTATGGTAAAGACCCACTTCACCAAGCTGGACCCGGTGCATATGGCCCGGGTTGGACCCGTGGGTCTGGACTGTCAGGAGATATCGCTGAGCTTGGTGTACAATGATGTGATGCAAGCCACTCGCTATTCTCAGAAGGACTGTGCTTTAGAGCAATTGATAGACAATGTCGAGAAGGAGTAATTTTGTCAATTCTATGTATCCATGTACTTTATGTTGACCGTGCTCAATCCGCGTTCTTATTTATTTTTGAAAGAATGTTGTCTTAGCCAGCCATCGGCTTCTACCTCCCCAATCATAGATCGGGAAGTGTTCCGTACTTTGTGTCGTGAAAATGAAACAATACTTCGGGAACAAGGCAATCCGGCCATCTGGCTTAAACAGACAAAACATGTGCGGAGAGCTATGTTATATTACTATTTGACGTAAGAAACATCATCTGATGAAAATAGTTCCTCCAAGGGTTCCTTTCTTCAGGTAAAATAATAATCTGGATACGTAAGATCAACGGACACCAATGGCTTTAAAAAAAGAACCTTGGTGGTAAGCTCCAGGCTATATTCAGTTCCCTTAGGCCGACTTATTGTATTCTGTAAGAACGCTAGCTTTCGGCTTCTCCCGTCTAAGGTACGGTCCCGGGTGACCCGGTCGTAACAATCGCAGAGGTGCTCCCTTTACTCCCTAGCTGAACAATCAGGAACGTAGGGGTAATCACAAGACCCAGGCAACCCAGCTTGGCAAAGATCTTAAGTCAAACAAGTGCATATGTTGGCTTAACATGTATGAGAAGGATGCAATCATAACGAATGCGGTGTATGCATTTATGCGGCTCGTCTAAGGGAGCCCCCAAGCGAAGCTGGGTATTACATTTAATGGTATATAGTAGGGGCCTGGTGAGGTTCGATTTAACCGAACTTGTACCACGATGAAAGAGAGAAAAAAACAAGGCGAAAATTGATGTCTGACTCAGGCGTAAAAACGCCGCAGCCTTGCTGCGTTCCATGGGTTCGGCTCAAGGCCGTTGTCAGACGGGCAGCAAAGACGATACGCTCCTCCTACAAGTACTTCATCGATGATGTACGGTCCCTTCCATTTAGGTGATAGTTTATTCTTCTGTTTTTCGGGGAGTCGGAGGACAAGGTCTCCCACATTGTATGTCTTTGCCCGCACTTCGCGGTTGTGGTAACATCGTGCTTGCTGTTGATATAACGCGGACCGAGCCCGAGCTATGTCTCGCTCTTCTTCCAGTGTGTCTAGGTCATCCTGCCGATCGAGCTCGGCTTCCTTTTCTTCGTACATGCGCACTCTAGGTGCGTCATGGATGAGGTCGCAAGGGAGAACTGCTTCCGCACCGTATACCATAAAAAATGGTGTGTATCTGGTTGACCTATTAGGGGTGGTGCGCAACCCCCATAGTACGGAATCAAGTTCCTTGACCTAATGGCAGTCAGATTGTTTAAGGGATCGAACTAGGTGAGGCTTAATGCCGCTCATAATGAGTCTATTGGCCCATTCGACCTGCCCGTTGGTCTGTGGGTGGTACACCGAGGCGTAATCGAGCTTGATGCCCATTTTGCTGCACCAGTCTTTGACCTCCTGGGCGGTGAAGTTGGTACCATTATCGGTAATTATGTTGTGGGGGACACTGTAACGGTGTACGACATCGGATAAGAAGTCGACGACTAGTCTGGATTCTGCCGAAGTGACGGGTCTTGCCTCAATCCACTTGGTGAATTTGTCGACCATGACCAATAGGTACTTCTTTTTGTTTGTCTCCCCTTTGAGTGGCCCGACCATGTCGAGACCCCAGACCGCGAAAGGCCAAGTTATCGGTATCGTCTGAAGGGATGTGGGGGCATATGGCTTTGATTTGCGAACAGCTGACATCCAACGCAGTGCTGGACTAATGTCCGAGCATCTTCGCGGGCGGTAGGCCAGAAAAAACCTGCTCGGAAAGCTTTGCTGACCAAAGCCCGAGCCGCCGCGTGGTGTCCGCCCATGCATGCATGTATCTCTGCCAAGAGCTGATGTCCCTCCTCATCAGAGATGCATCTTTGTAAAACTCCTGTGGTACTCTTTTTATAGAGTTCACCTTCATGGACCTTGTATGCTTTAGAGCACCGAACTATACGCCGCGCTTCGGTTTGGTCTTCCAGAAGCTGCTTTTGTGTGAGATAGGCTAGCAGGGGTTCTGTCCAGGTTGGGGTTACGGCCATGACTTCATGGGCGGAGGGTGTTTCCTCGAGTGCGGAGCCGCCGATGATATGGTCGTCTGGCGCGTTGTCCGATGAGGCGTTGTTAGCGGGCTCATGTGTTGATGCGCTGGTGATGTCATCCTGCCACACCACGGAGGGCTTAAAGAGCCGCTCAAGGAAGGTGTTTTTGGGAACAGGGTCGCGCTTGGCGCCCATGCGGGCGAGGACGTCGGCTGCTTGATTGTTGTCTCTAGCGACATGGTGAAATTCTAGGCCCTCGAATCGGGCCGATATCCGGAGGACTGCGTTTTTGTAAGCCGCCATCTTGGGGTCCTTGGTGTCGAATTCGCCGTTGACTTGAGAGATCACTAGGTTTGAATCTCCCCTTACCTCGAGGTGCTGCACTCCCATTGTTGTGGCCATACGAAGGCCATGTAGTAGCGCTTTGTATTTGGCTGCGTTGTTGGAGTCCTTGTACATTATTTGTAAGACGTACCGAATAGTGTCACCTGTGGGGGAGGTTAAGATGACCCCAACCCCCAGTCCAGCTAACATCTTTGAGCCGTCGAAATACATTGTCCAGTGTGAATATGTACTGTATTCCCTGGGTAGTTCGGCTTTGGTCCATTCGGCAATAAAATTGGCCAACACCTGAGATTTAATGGCTCGGCGTGGTTTGTATGTTATCTCAAAGGGGAGGAGCTCGATGGCCCACTTGGTGATGCGGCCCGTGGTGTCTCTGTTATTGATTATATCATTCAAGGGGACCTCCGATGCCACTGTGACTGAACATTCTTGAAATTAGTGTCGAAGCTTTTGGGATGCCATGAAGGCTGTGTAAGCTATCTTTTGATAGTGTGGGTACCGTGTTTTACATGGTGTTAGCACTTCAGACACATAATAGACCGACTTCTGCACTTGAAATTTATGGCCCTCGGATTCCCTTTCCACTGCAAGCACCGCACTGGCCACCTGATTGGTGGCTGAGACATATAGCAACATGGGCTCGCCAACACTAGGTGCGGTTAAGATAAACATGATCCAATCATACATGCTCAACGCAAACACCAAATAACATTTATTTATTTAGGTCCAACACTAATCCCGAAGGTAGAGGGAGTGTGCGATGGTGATCTTATCAACCTTGGAATCACTTCCAACACACATCGTCATCTCATCATTAACTAGTCTCTGTTCATTTTGCAACTCCTGTTTTGAGTTACTAATGTTAGCAACTGAACTGGTATCAAATACCCAGGGGCTACTATGAACACTAGTAAAATACACATAAATAACATCCCCCCCTCGGTGCTGACTTCTGCTCCCAAGGGTCGCCGTACTACATGTAAAAATGCCTCGGGAGGAGCGTGGACCGCACCAGCTTCAACCCTTGACGGGAGATCAAAACAGAAAGCTTCCGCCGAGGCGGACGCACCTGCCCCTTCTGCCCAGAGGTAATGCGTTATAGAATTGCAGCGAGGATCGCCTTTGTCATTTGTTTATTAAAGCCCGCTCAACTTTGCAGAAGGCGTGTGTCTGTACATCAATCCGAAGATTTCCCGGATGCGCCAAACCGCAATTCCGGTCCCCAGTCTTCGGCACGGGCCAAAGCCCCCTCCGAATACGCAGCGGCTGGCGTGCCTCCGGCAGACTCCGACGATGTTTCGATCACTAATTCCGAAGTAGAGTGTAATGAACCATCACCGCCGGAGGGAGACTTTGCGCCAGACCGCCTTTACCGAACAGGAGTTTTATGCTTTTAATTCGGTAGACGCGTACCTTGGAGCGGCCCGGATAGGTCTTGATGGGATTGCCGGTCTATTTGCCGCCAAGGTGCAGGTATATAGCTTGAGAGCAAGTTCCCTAACTAACTAGCCCCCAAGCCTTAATTCGGGTGGGACGGCCGAGTTAAGGATTTCTAATGATGTAATTTTGTAGGCCGCAAGAGAGCATAGCAAAAAACTGGCCGAAGAGCTTGAGGCTAGCCGGAAACAGTTGGTCGACTCCAAGGCCGAACTAGATGCGGCTCGATAAGCCAACAGCGATAAGTCCGGTAAGTGAGAAGAACCGCTGCCCAACTCGGGGAAGGGTATATGGTATATTTTATGTGTTCACACTGTTTTCGTCATGCAGCCACGGAGGCCGCGAACGAGTTGTGCACAGAGCTTGAGGCTGGTAAATGCATGTTGTCACGGAGTTATGAGGATAAAAATGAGCTCAAGGCGGAGAATAAACGGCAAGCCGAGGAAATTGAGAGTTTAAAGACTCAGCAGGCACAAGCTTTGGGGGAAAACCAAAAGCTAAAAGGTGGCATATACGGTAAGCGTTGATCGCACCGCGCTGTTGGTCTGTGTCATTGATGTGTTAATGATGATGTGCAACACTTGTTTGTTAGGTCTCCTGACCGGGCGACCCGAGGAAGAAGTAGGCACTTATGACGGGAACCTATTAAAGGAACCGTCGAAGACCTACGAGAAGGCCCAGAAAGCCCTGAAGAGCATGGCGAAGGCATTATGGCTGTCAGATGCGCCTCCAGAGAGTATGTCCGATCTAGCCAGTCTCCTTAAAGGGGCTCGGTGAAGGTTTGAATTATGGAAGATCTCAGCCTGTCGAGAAGGAGCGCGCGAGGCGTGGGCTATGGTAAAGACCCGCTTCACCAAGCTGGACCCGGTGCATATGGCCCGGGTTGGACCCGTGGGTCCGGACGGTCAGGAGATACCACTGAGCTTGGTGTACAACGACGTGATGCAAGCCGCTCGCTATTCTCAGAAGGACTGTGCTTTAGAGCAATTGATAGACAATGTTGAGAAGGAGTAATTTTGTCAATTCTATGTATCCATGTACTTTACGTTGACCGTGCTCAATCCGCGTTCTTATTTATTTTTTAAAGAATGTTGTCTTAGCCGGCCATCGGCTTCTACCTCCCCAATCATATATCGGGAAGTGTTCCGTACTTTGTGCCATGAAAATGAAACAATACTTCAGGAACAAGGCAATCCGGCCATCTGGCTTAAACAGACAAAACATGTGCGGAGAGCTATGTTATATTACTATTTGACGTAAGAAACATCTTCTGGTGAAAATAGTTCCTTCAAGGGTTCCTTTCTTCAGGTAAAATAATAATCCGGATACGTAAGATCAACGGACACCAATGGCTTTAAAAAAAGAACCTTGGTGGTAAGCTCGAGGCTATATTCACTTCCCTTAGGCCGACTTATTGTATTCTGTAAGAATGCTAGCTTTCGGCTTCTCCCGTCTGAGGTACGATCCCGGGTGACCCGGTCGTAACAATCGCAGAGGTGCTCCTTTTACTCCCTAGCCGAACAATCGGGAACGTAGGGGTAATCACAGGACCCAGGCGTTGTAATCTATCCCTCTTGTTGTAATCTATCACTGGACCCAGAACGTAGGGGTCTTTCCCTCTTGTTGTAATCTATCCCGGGTGACCCGATCGTAATCACAGAGGTGCTCCCTTTACTCCCTAGTCGATGCCCCTAGACTGACGGATCCTTCAATGGGAGTGAGGCCTTCGATCTGGTCGAGGCGACCGGCGGGGTTGGCGCGCACTAATATCCCGCCGAAGACGAGGAGGTGACCAGGGGCGGTAAAGCCCTCAGTACGGGTAAGGTCTCCATCGACCGGTTGAGCTATCGACCCTCTCAACGATCGCACAACGGAACTCTCAATGAAAGCACCAATGTCGGTGTCAAAACCGGCAGACCTCGGGGTAGGGGGTCCCGAGCTGTGGATCTAGGATCGATGGGTAACAAGGGACGACGAACACAGTATTTACCCAGGTTCGGGCCCTCTCGAAGAGGTAATACCCTACATCCTGCTTGATTGTATTGATTGTATAACATGGTTTACAGAGTAGATCTACCTCGAGATCAGTATAAGCTAAACCCTAGGGTACGGGGGGATGAAGATAGCTCTGCCCCTAATGACTACAACCCTCGGTTTATATAGACACCGATAGGGTTAGGGTTACCGAAGATAGATTACAACAAGTGGGAAAGAGATCTCGTCCACCCTTGACTTGGAGGGCACACCACGGCTTCACAGGTCTCCGGTCACCACACGGCTCCACCAGTCCGGCCCATATACAATGGGTCGCCTCCCCAAGGACCCCTTAGTCCATGACTCCCTCGCCTGGTCTGGTCCTGTGTTCACTACTGCTGCCAGACACATACCATGTCAAAGTAAAAAAATGGTCAAAAGAGGGGGCTCCCTCCGATTTCATTAACGAAACCATCAAGGACACACAAAACATCCACCACAGCTAGTCAGGTTCTCAATGTCAAAGAAATTGAAAGGTTGTTACTTACCAAAGCTCGTTTTACAGGTTCGGTGCAACTCCTCTTTAACTTGCGACATTCCTTGAAGATGACCCCAACATCCCATATTTGGTCTTCATTGCTCCTCTTCATGTTCGCATTCGTAGTTTTAAAATCTCAACATGGCAAGAAAAATATAGTAATACACACGCATCCTGTGGGCAACATTAAAGCACTCATCTGCCATGTTAGCACGAGAGATTTTTAATATCCTACTATGTGGCTCTTCAACTTTGCCAGAACTACGTTGTGGTTTCATTTTGAGTGAATAGAACAGGGGGTCACCTCCCTGCTATTCTAAAAAACTTTCCATCATTTGTGACACTATTGGTTACAAATGAAGAACCTACCCAAGCACAGCGCAATACAGGAGCGACGCACAACTACAAGATGATATTTTGTTGGACAATGCAAGCTATAACCAATTACTTTTACTGGAACAATAGCGGCCAGGAAATTAGAAGGGTAGGTATGAACATAATCGGAACTGCACATGTACTACTTAGAGAATCAATATACACATTACCAATCGAGGAGGAGTACGAAGGTCGCGGCGGCGTCTGTGCATCATGGTCGGCAACGGGATTCAGTTCATTGTCGACGACGGTGGTGCTGCTGCGCTTGGTGTCGGCTTCCGAAAAGTAGATCTGAGACCGTGGAAGACGGCACCGGGGAAGCGGCTCCGTGTACGATGGCGACGGCGGACCGGCTCCAGTGCGGCGTACAACATCGTCGATGAGGCAAATGCATTGTGGTGGACGAGTGCGCCGATGAAGAAGGGGAGGGGCACGAAGGGAAGGTGCTGCGGTGCCGTGGAGAAGTCTATTTTGCGGTGGGGATAGAAAATGGGGAGTAATGAGGAGTACTCTGGGTGTCGGGGTGGGGTTGGATGGTTGGGGTGAACGTGAAGTTACCAAAACAGCCCCCGACCAACCAGCATCCGTCGGCCTGTTCGACCAAGGGTATGATGGTAACTTTGCATTGGTCGAATCTGAGTCGCGGGAGATCTCGATGGAAGCGGGAGATTTTACCACCGACCTGAAAATTTGTAACACTGTACTAGTACTCCCTGCTCCTTGTCTGGCGTGTTGGGTGATTGGGCTGAGCAGCTAGGAGTACTACTAGTACTCACTCCGATTTTATTTACTCTGCATATTAGGTTTGACTGAAGTCATACTTCCTAAAGTTTGACCAAGTTTATAGAAAAAATATAAACATTTACCATAACAAATATGTATGATGTGAAAGTACATTCCATAATGAATCTAATGGTGTTGATTTGTTATTGTATATTCTAATATTTTTGTTTATAAACTTTGTCAGAGTTTAAAAAACTTGACTTTGACCAATGCTAATACGCGGACTTAAATAAAAACGGAGGGAGTACACATCTGTTTTCTTAGTTTGTTGTGCCATCAATTATTTGTTGTAATTGTGAAATAAATATATTAAGCTATTGACTTCGAATGTAATTGTTTGTACAATTCAATATTTAGAATCGTTGTTGAATTCCAAGATGAATACCAGGTCTACAGTACTTCACAATATGCTCAAACTCACATAATCCAACTCAAATGAAAATCTAAATGCATTTCATAGTTATTAATTTGTTGGATGCAACAAAACCAACCATAACTCTACATGATCCGGTCTAAAGCAATTTTCAGAACACATCCCAATGTGTGAATGAAACGTAGAGATTTTGTGGAGATGCATGGAACAATGGCGGGAGAGAGATGCATGCACTCAACACACAGGATATACACCCAGTGGAAGAAAGAGATAGAGGACAGGAAAGATTGTATATATATGTGGGCGAGAGAGTAGGAGAGAGAGTAGGAGAGAGAGAGAGAGAGGGGGGGGAAGTGTGCGAGAGAGGGATGTATACAGAGGAAGAAGTTAGGTATGTGAGTAAGATAGAGACATGTAATATATAGGGAGTGAGATGTGTGTGCATCAAGATTTTGTACATGTGGAAGGAGAAGAGACAAAAGGTTTGATGAGAGAGCTCAAAAGAACATGGAATAGAGAGGAATCTTGTGGATTGAGGGATTGATAATTTTGTGCGGGAGGGATCGACAGGGGGAGAGAGGGGGGAGGAGTTACTAAGCCGTCGCCATGTCATCATGCTTCCAAATGGCCCCGCGGTCTCTAGTGCAGTCTGGTCGTCATCTTCGTTCTTCCCAATGCCCTCCTTGAAGATCAAGGTGGTGTGCATGTGGGGGTGCAGATAAGCACAAGCGACAGGGGTCGCTATATAACCTTGGATGGGGGATGGATAGTGTGGTGTTGTTGGGGGGGGGGGGGGGGGGTGGTTGTGGTGGTGTCAATATGAGAGAAATCAAACATATGGAGAGAATGTGTGTGCATAGTGAGCATGCGAGAGAGGCTAATGGTATGAGACAGATACATCGTGTGCATCAATGTTTAAGCAATATAGAGACATCGTGTGCGGGATACAAAGATAGGACTATGGGGAGTGTGTTTGCTAGGCAAAGAGACATAGCGAGAGAGAAATATGTGTGTGCGTGGTACATGGTGTGTATGTGACAGAGAGGTACATGCATGCCAAATAGGATTTTCATGAAGAGATTGTGTGTGCGAGATAGAGAGCGATGTAGGGGCCTTGAGGTGGCAGGGGCTAGGTGAGGGTGTTAAAACATGTGCATTGATGCATGTGTTACATGCGATTGTGTGAGGGACGGTCGAATCGAGAGAGATGGTTGTTGTGTTACGGATGCTCCTCTCTCTCTCTCTCACACGCACACACAAAAACACAAATAGAAGACCGTTCTCTCATGTATACATGCGTTCTCTCTCCGTTACACACACAAAATCTCTATTAATTTTTTTTGTAGGGGGCACCTAAAATGCCCAAATCCAAATAATCACGAACTGAAGCAAAATACAAATATATGGAAATATTGTAGCGTGAGGAACTTTTCCAGCAAAAAAAAAGTAGAGTAATATTCGGGGATTGTTTTCACACACACAAAAAGGTTCAGTCGATGTCCTTCCAGCACGACACCGTGACGCACCTTTCGATCGACCGCGCGGCCGCGGTGCATGCGCTTGCACAGGATTCTGTATCGATGCTGTGCTAACTAATGTGGTGTATAGGCGCGGCCGCGATGCACGTGCTTGCACAGGATTACGTGTACTAGTACGGTGTTCTTTTAAGTTTGACCAACCCTATAAGAGCAAGTATAATAAGATGATGTAATAAGCAGGCAGTAAGGATTTAAATATTGTATTATTGCGGAGGTGGAAGAGAGAGAGAAGAGGAGAGAGAAGGTAAGCGGGTTGTACACTTACAGCCGGCTGTAGCACAAGCTCCAAGAAGTTTTGTGAGAGTGAAAGGTGGGCCATATGTTGACAAAGTAGTACTTTCTTATAGCCAACTATTATACGTGTTAGCTATTACATTGGCTATAAATGACGTGGCAACATGTTATAGCCAACAGCTGGCTATATTATTAATCATGCTCACCAAGCTCCCATAAGCACACTCATCAATATGCCGCCGGCGTTCATGCGTACAGTCGTTGAGTAATGTACGGTGCGGTACTATCGCTGCCATGTGGGACCCGGCCCCACATGTCATCTGCACTACAACACCGTACGGTACTGCAGAGGATCTAAACCCCTCACGTCGTCTGCAGTCCCTCCTCGCGATGACGCCGCACTGCCAAGCACGCGAGCAGGTCGAGCCGCGTCTATGCCCGCAGCTTACGAAGAGGAGGAGGACGAGCGCGTGCTCCAGCACGCCGGCGAGGAGGAGCTAGCGTGTCATTAGCGTCTCCGCCCGCGTGGAGGAGGCTCGCATGGTGGTTGTCATGGCGGAAGCCGGTTGCGCCCGCAACGAGCCCGCAAACTGGGTGCGGACGTGGAATCTACCCTCGAGACCTTCAATGCCACGTGGATCATGCAATCTGAAGGAACAATTTGGGTCAGTCGACTCTTGTGAGCCGTTGGATGCAACATGGACGGCCAGAAGGGCTTCTTCAACCTCCAAAAATGATGCACTATTCATCTTCTCTCTCAACCATCGAGCCGCCAGCCCGCCACAGGCCTAACCGCCAACATGGACGGCCAGAAGGGCTTCTTCAACCTCCGAAAATGATGCACTGTTCATCTTCTCTCTCAACCATCGAGCCGCCAGCCCGCCACAGGCCTAACCGCCTGCCGCCGCCGTCCCGCCCTCCCCTGAACCGCGTGCCACCGCCATGCTCCCCCCCCCACCACCCCTTCCATCCGTTTAACCCCGGGCACAATCCATTTTTTCCGGCGAACTGCATTCCACACCCAACACTCATAAGATAGATCATGGGCACCCTGCCACCCTAATATAGATACTGGGGGAGCTTCTCTGTCGTCTTCTTCCTTCGCTCCATCGAACTTCTTTCACAAATCGACTGGCCCAAATTATACTACTAGTACGTATTAAGTACAGTAGGAACGCAAAGATACGAGTAGTAGTACCAACTACAAGAAGAACAGTAGTAAGACATACTAGTAGTACTACTGTATGTACTAAAGAGTTCAAATAACGAGAAAGAACATAACATAGTTCTGCTGGGGGCTCAGCACAACACACCCCTAAAATAAAACTAAGCAACTAGTCCGCTTGACACTGCAGTAGAACCAGCATGAGCAACGGCACTGCCACCTTACTCGGAGTCCTTGTCCACGTCCTCGACTTCGTCCTCGTCCCTCTTCCTCTTCCTCGCCGCCGACACTTCTTTGCTTGAACCAGACACTGGGCTCTGCTTCTTCATCCAACCCTTGTAGATATTTAAGCAAAGGTAGGCATCCATTGCTACGTACACGATGTGATTTTCATCTATTGTCTTCGACTCCCATGCATGATGAAACTTGGGGTGAGGTTTCTTCAGTTCAGCATATGAAGGATCAATCATGGCTGCTGCCAGGGTCAGCATTGAAGGCTAAGAGGAGGACACCAGGCTTTCCTTCTGGAGATCGAAGGGCTGGCCTACAACGAGGCCTATCCGATCCAGTACTCTCCTGTCGTTTGTAAAGTCTACAGTAACAAATTTCACTCTTTTGTCCTTGAGGAAGAACTCAAAATCCTGGCACCTAACATCGGCATGGCATATGTGGTAGACCAAACACATGTTATGTACACAAACCTGGATCACGGCGGGCTTCTTTATCTCTGCCACCTTTAGAAGCTTCTCCTTTTCCAGGACTGTGGTGTACTCAACATCTAGCCCAGTGACCCACTCATCCTTTGAACTTTCGAACATGTGTAGGAAGTGACCAAGGCATGCTTCCACCGTCGCGGATCTACAGGTGTAGATGATGATGAACTCATCGCCGGTGATGGTTCTAACCTTGTACTCACCACCGATCATGGAGATTTGGGAGGCCATGGATTTTGGAGGCTGGTTAGGAGAAGTGGAACTGGTGTAATGTGAAAGGACAGGACGACTGGGAGCGAATTGTTGTAAGGTAGAAGACAGGGACGAGTAGGGCATGCGAACGGCGTGGGGTGGTGGCTTGCCCGGTGGATAAACGACTGCATGCCCCCAAAGAGTTCTCGAGTACTATGGGGGACCCACTAGATGTCATGCCTATTAGACCCACATCGTAGGCCTGACGGTATAGCTTCTGCGTGTTCGCACGCCATGCCGGCACGTGCATATAACTTTCACTTAATTCCCTCAACCGTCGCGCCTCCCACGACCTTCGCCTCCCTCGCATGGTCGTTCCCTTTGAAACTTTGGACGGCTATAAATGAGCAATTTTTTTGCCTACTCCGCATGCATGATACTCCCTCTGGTCCTTTTTACTCCGCGTAAGATTTGTGTCAAGTCAAAGTTTGCAAAGTTTGACCAAATTTATACTTAAAATATCAATATCTATAATACAAAATATATATTTTATGAAACTACATTTCATAATGAATATAAAAATATTGATTTGACATTGTGAATGTTGATACATTTTTCTATAAGTTTGGTCAAAGTAGAGGTACTTTGACTTCAGACAAAACTTGTATGCACTATGCAGACTAGTTCCTCCGTCCAGGTGCGTTATGATATTGCCATGTCATATATAGTCATCACAACAAGGTTAGAGTACTACTACTACCTCCCTTCTTGTTTAAAGGGCTCGATTCAAAAACCTCACCTACTCTTTAGGAAGATAGAGGTGGTGGAATAGTTTTTGTGGTCTGCAAAAGTACTCAATTAATGCTCTCGTTCTTCACATATCTCCAAATATTTTCCTCTCCATCATGTGTGAAAACAATCTGCATGCTTGACTCTCCGTCTCCCTCCGGCAGTCCCACCACTCCTCCCCGTGTGAAAACAATCTGCATGCATGACTCTCCTCCCCCCGCGCTCGTCCAATCCGTTGTGACCAGTAATATTTCCACCCCTCCCCTCCCCCGTAATTTACTCCAACAAAAATATGCCCACATAGCTGTTACGTTAATCACGCAACATATCTTACGTAGATGCGGCAT
Organism: Thinopyrum elongatum; assembly: GCA_011799875.1. Classification (NCBI taxonomy): domain Eukaryota; kingdom Viridiplantae; phylum Streptophyta; class Magnoliopsida; order Poales; family Poaceae; genus Thinopyrum; species Thinopyrum elongatum. The sequence goes on from CM022300.1 coordinate 386,481,236, forward strand.
TGCTCATTATAATTAATGTGCCTCCCACGGCATTTGGAAGAACGCTCACGTTCATCGCCTTTATCTCCTCCTCCTCCTCCCTCTCAATTAAGGACCCGTCGACCACCATGGCATCACCCCTCCCAAGCCCTAGGCGCCCCTCACTTCCCCGCGCGGAGGGTCACACATCGTCGTTCCGTTCCTCGCCGCCACTAGTCGAGGAGGACACATCGGCGTTCCGTTCCTCGCTGCCACCAGTGGAGGATGACGCGTCAGTGTTCCGCTCCTCGCCGCGACGCGTCGGTGTTCCCACTCTCGCCACCATGTGCATCAGAGGACGTGTCAGCTCCCCGCTACAAGGAGAACGTCGCACCGCCCGCCAAGCCCCCCCCCCCCCCACTTGGAGAGCCTTGGGAACGAAATGGAGGTCGCCTTGTGGGAGACTTTGCCTCCGGCAGAGCACGCCAAAAGAGAGGCGGATAAGAAGGCCGAGGAAGAGAAGCGCGCCATGAGGCATGCTGCCTGGCAGGCCTATGTCGCATCCGAGAGAGTCCGGCAATTGGCTCTTTGGCAAAAGGCTCGTGCGAGGGCCGTGTTGGTGGCGGAAGACGCCCGTGCCAAAGCCCTGAGTGCAATCGGGCCCAAGCGCCTCATCTACGCTTGGCGGTACATGGACCGGGTGCACGCTTCTAGCGAGGAGGAGTACCTGTTGGCGCCGGATCACCAGACCGGTGAGATCGCGCCCGCCCGCCGGCAAGCCGCCAATCAGCACCTCGTGAGTTGCGAGGCCGAGGAAGAGGCGTTGTGTTGCCGAGTTGGGAAACGGCCGCACACCAGGGCACTCGTGGCGCGCCACAAGTGCTCCACCCAGCGCCGTGGGTTTTATTAGGAATAATTTAGTGTCATAAGGCGATCTCATTAGTTTTGGGATGGAAATGATAAATCCCGAACGTTCGGGAATTATTAGCGTCGTTAATTAAGTATGTAAAAGGAAAAGTTTTTTTTTTGAAACGAGCTAAAAGGAAAAGTTTGGAAACCTTGTGTATCCGTAAGCATTTGTAAGTACGTGCATATAGTACAAACTTAAGTATATATCGCAGTACACGTCTCTCTCTATATATGCTTGTAGACTGTACTACTACTATTATGTATACACACACGTGCAAATGCACGCTTTAACATTACGATGCAGTTTTTGTAAAAGTAGAAGAACAACACTAGTCAAGCTTGTGAAATGATTCAATGAAAAAGAAATGCAAAAATGCTCGTTTGAATGTTTACTTTAGCTTCCTTCTCTCGGTGGTTATTTCTCTATCGTACTTTGTACGGAGTATCTCATTGGTCGGGGAGGCATGCAAATTCCCAAACTGCTTCGTACACCCTGTATCGAATTTTTTGCCTAACAAGCTGTGCCGTGCAATTGGAATTCCAACTTGAGTACTACTAGTAGGAGTACTAGGAGTAGTAGGTAGAGATACTTGGAGTAGTAGCTAGGGATCGAGTGTGCGAGATGAACCGGACAAAGTAAATGCAGAGAGATGAAATGCAAAAAGGACAGAGGGATGTGATGGTTGCTTGTCCGTTTATTTTATCAGGCCACTTATTACTGGGAGTGGTGGGGTTTTGTGATATGACGGCTTTACTGCCGCGCCACGAGCGGGGTAAGACTCCCGTGCAGCGCCGCCCTCTACACTAGTACTACCTCCGTCGTGGTTTATTAGTCCCCCATGTAATTTGACTGAAGATTTAACTGACAAAATGTTAGTGCATGTCAACAAAAACTATATCGTTGGATTCGTATTTGAACATAGTTTTCAATGATATAATTTTTTGTGACATGCATGAGCATTTATCGTACTATATATAATGTTAGTTAAATTTATGGTCGTACTATATATAGTAAGGTGCCCGTGCGTTGCACGGAACAGTTAAATGCATTGATCAGGGAGTTGTTTATTTTGACAAAGTATGTGGGGGTCATCTCATGTGTAACGAGTATCGATAGGTTTCTTCGGATATTATTTCTTCTCTAGAGCTCATAAGCATCCGGATGAATAGTAAATGTAGGCTAAATAGATAAAAAGGTATCTTTTGCAAACAAAAGCGTTCAACTGTTCAACCCGCATCCAAAACTTTTGAAGAAATAACACTTATTGTGCTTTGCAAGAAATGATCTTTAAGAATTATTTTTTGAGTATCGATTTTGTTTATTTTTTCTAGACCACCATGAATGTAAATCAGGATGACTTGGGAGGGGGCAGAGGAGATGTAAGAAATGGTTCATCATAAGTCTTTCACCATTACTGTAGTAAAAATTCACAATTAATCTCATAAATGGCAAGCGAGAACTCTAATAATGGAGCAAAAGCATACATGGAAGATTCTATACTAAACCATAAATGGATACACTTTTATTCAAGCACGATACTCTAATAGAGCAAGATCATGCATGGAAGGTTCTATACTTTATAAATAAGAAGTGTCCACATGCTTAGACAGCGGCTTACATTGAGCGAAGACTAATGATGAACAGTTAACATGGTAATGCATATGCCCAGGTGAACCTCCTTGGAGTCCTCGTGCATCATCTTGGGGTGAAAATCATACCAGGCCTCTTCCATGTCCACATTACCGGGAACGGAGCAGCTCGGCACAGTCCCATTCAGCGTGAGGGAGGCGCCGAGGTTGCCCTCGTACGCCGAAGGGGCAGTAACAGTGAGCACGCACCAGTACAGCGGCCTCGTGTCAGCGTCAGTGGCGTTGCCCCTGACGCACACTACAGAGACAGGGCGGCGGCCTGCGCGGGCCTTGCCGGTGCCCACGGCCAAGAGGAAGACGCTGTCGTCCTCCTCCGCGACTAGCAGGCGGCGATGATCCTCCGTCGACTCCGGCACGGCGAACGGGTAGCACGTCTCGTACTTGATGTTCATCGCGGGCCAGTAGTGATTGTCGGACGGTGCCATGAGGTGATGCACGAGGCTCGCTGGCGAGCCCTCAAACGGCGGCGTGCACTCATAGCAGTAGCAGGGCGCGTGCGCGCATCTGGAACTATGCTCCGCCAGCGAGTGCTGGTCGACGTACCTCTCGCAGCCGAAACTCTTGTAGACGCAGGGCACCTTGCAGGCATCGACCAGACCGTCCATGAAATAGGAGTGGCTATAGGGGATGTTGCGCCCACCGCATGCAGTGCAGGAGTAGCACACGAAGCGGTAGATGGTGTACTTACTAGTACTCCCTCCATTTCTTTTACTAGTCTCTACTCTCTACTCTCTATCTCTACTCTCTACTTTTCTCTACTCTTATACTCCCTCCGTTTCTTTTTAGTCCGCATATAAGATTTGATCAAAGTCAAACTTTGTAAAGTTTGACTAACTTTATAGAAAAAATATTAACATCTACAATACTAAAGTTATATGTTATGAAAATTAATTTCATCATGCATCTAATATTATTGATTTCATAGTGTGGATGTTGATATCTTTTCCTACAAAGCTAGTCAAATTTTACAAAGTTTGACTTTGACCAAATCTTATATGCAAACTAAAAAGAAATAGAGGGAGTAAAAAACAGAGTTGGTGATGATGGTGTGCCTGCCATCCTGCAATATAGGCCGTTCGATTTATATCTGACGGATAGGAAGGAAACTATGGCAGTTTTGCAAAAAGATACCCACACCCCTCTCCACATTTGCAAATAAGGCCTTCCCTCGTTCATCCTTTTCTCCCACAAGATAAAATACTCATACAAATGCATCTTGATGTTCCGTGCAACGCATGGGCATCTTGCTAGTTCTTATAAAAAACCGAGTTGGTGATGATGGTGTGCCTGCCATCTTGCAATACAGACCGTCCGATCTATATCTGACGGATAGAAAGCAAACTATGGCACTTTTGCAAAAGGATACCCGCACCTCTCTCGTTCATCCTTATCTCCCACAACTTCATTGTTGAGTAACTAAAAAAGGAAGCCTCTGGAACAATCTGGCATGCTGGCCGCTGCCGGCGTCGTCCATCCCCATGCCTCCACTAAGTCCGACCACCAATCACCACCGCACCCCACTCCTCCTCACCTTATCTCTCATCTTTCTCGAGATATCATTGTTTCGATGATATTCTCGAGATACCTTTTTTTTTATGAAATTCTCGAGATATCATTAGTTTTTACAGATGGAATTACTCCTGCATGGGTCAATCACAACAGGTGTTTTGTAAAAAAATGCATCTTGATGTTCCATGCAATGCACGGGCATCTTGCTAGTTTGCATATAATTCCAAACACCACGTAGACACGTTCTCTGACCATTTTACAACTATGTTAGTATCATTGTTAGTGGTCAGCCGGTGCAAGTTCTAGCACCGGGTGTTTTAACCTTTTTTTTAGTAATGATATCTGGCGATTGTTCGCCATGAGCCCAATCCTGGTGAATCCCACATAACCGTCAGATTTCCATCTGATGGTGGCCTGTTTTTAAGCCATAGTATTTGACAAAACCGCCACCCTTACACACGTACTGTAACTGCATCGCGGGCGTTTGCAACTGCCATGTCTCCCAGTGAACGTTTGTTGGGGATTCGAGTTACCACGGATGGCGGTTCGTAGTCGTTCCACGCTCGGGCATTGAAGTTTGTAACTATTTTACAATATAATACTACTCCTTCGGTGCTAGTAGTAGAGCAGAGTCCTACTCCACTATACTACTTGGGCATAGTAGTAGATACTGTAGTTTATTGTACTAGTACTGTGATCACTCAAGCAAGTTGTCTGGCATCGATATGACCCTACGCTGCTGGGATGTGTCTCGTAAGTCAAGCGGCGTGCTGCTTCTACATTGTCATCATCACCTGTCCACTTCCTACAGCACATATTTGCTTCTCCATCCACGTCCGCACGTAATCGTCCAATCTTCCATCCCTGCTAGGCGCCTCCCCCCTCTTTCGAAACCCAAACACTAACAATGGCATAACAGAGCAGCGTCCGCCGAAAGAGTGGCTGGAATTCGCTCCCCACAGAGGTAATCAAGCTCATTGTTTCGCGTGTGGACAATCTCAATACCATGCCGCTCGCCGCGTGCTCGTCGGGGTTGTACCATTTACTCAAAGCCCTCAGGACGGAGCTTTTTAAGCCAGCTCCCTGCTTGCTGATGCCGCCTGATCTTCAGAAACGGCATGTCATGCAACATAACGATCGTAGGGTGGCGAGCATCAACCCCCTCGACTGCGATCCAATCCCTGTCACCCTCAACTACACTAACGGTATGTACTGGGTCGGCATGAACACGTCTTGGATGGTGCTCGTAGACGGTCGCGGCAGCTGGATGCTCGTGGAGGTCTACACCCGGTGATTGATCCCCCTTCCTTCGATTAACACTGCACTGCTTTGGCACCATGGCCCAGAATACTCCAAATCTTACAGTAGCCAACATGATACCAAGTTTGATTTGCTCAAGGTTGTAATCTGCCAAGTGCCCACAAGATCTGCGAATTATAAAGACTTCAGGCTAATTGCGTTCTTCAACCGCGGTCTCGCCTATCTGACAGGTCACTGCGGTAAGTGGATAAATCTGCACGTCCATTGCAGGATCATACATCTTCCATGGTTCTCTGATGCTATTGAACACAAGGGCTTCATTTACGCTGTGGACTCCTTCAATGGCTGGACGTATTGCTGGCCTACTCCAGTCATCGCTACAAATGGATAATACAGCAGTATGTTACTTTCCTATGATATCATGATGGCTTGCTTATATTACTGCCAACATTTACTGAAAACATATTCATGCTCATAACATGCTATTCTTAAGATTGACTACAGTACGAGCCCTTTTTTATTTGACTCCAACTTGATATGATGATGTAGGCCGCCTGGTATCCCTACCCTTCCTAATCCCAGAACCTTCCAAAGAAAAGCGCCATGGCAGTTGCAGGTGGTTCCTGGCTCGATCAGGCGACGGCGAATGATTGATGATCGTTCGCACGTACCGGACGTGTTGTTTTGCGGAATACAATCACAGTCACTGCAAGGTCTTTGAGCAGGATCCCAGCTTCTCTGGGCCTTCAGGAACTTTTGACTGGATGCCTGTAAGTAGCCTTGGTACACGCTCTCTGTTTCTCGGACTGAATTATCCGATTAACCAGGAGATAACCGACGGCAAGGATCATGATGGCAGCGCGGTTTCGTTCATCAGGCAAAACTGTGTGTACACAGCGTACCATGCGTCTCTCCATGCACCATACCCTGATATGTGCCGCCACGCTCTGTAGCCCAAAGTAGGAGAGAGGGTCGCAAGTATCAGACTTCAACCTGCTGGCTGGAGTTTCCCCCGTCAGGCACCCATCTGGTTCAAGCCGTCAGCCAATCTCCACAGCTTAATAAATAGTAACGTCTAACTGAGCCAGTTAGTTAGATGCGTACACTTGGTGTAGTAGGATCTTTATTTAGTTTGATGCATACACTTGTTCTTTTTTGGTAGCCCTTTTGTAATGTTGGCTAATGTTTGGTTTGGAAGAGAGAGCTGCGTCTTTACTCTTCTGGCCTGCTTACTGCTTTTGTTGCACCTCCAGCCCTGGCTGCTGCTGCTGTTGTTTTCAATGTACAATCAGTAATATATTTCATCTGTTGGTTGAATAAATGTGTTGTTAGAACAACAAACACAATGTTTTGGAAGTCGTTGCATGGTCCGATCCTTTAGTGCCCCGTACGTAGCGCATACTATTTTTGGTACGGAACACACTTTCCACTTGTCGATCACATGCAGCCCAGTGATGAAGGCCCAATAGAGGAGCCCATAATTAACTGGAAGGGAGGCTCTCACATGAATCCGGCCCAGGTACATGCTCATGGTCCCCTAAACATAAATAAATAAAGCTAAATGCTCATGCACCAGTTCTTTAAATTTACAATTTGAAAAGTCAAATTTTAACAGGAGGATATTATTTCCTATGAGAGTGTCGTTACATTCAATCGATATTATTCTTAGGCAAAGATAGCGACCAGTCTTTTTTCTCCCACCATTTTCTTCCTGCAACCAGCGGACCCATGCAAATCGTAGTCAACGTCGTAAATAGTTTTGGTCCATTATTATTTTTCGATAAGAATGCCCAACCCAGCCCAACACACTGGTGACATCACTTTATCCCAGGGCTTCTGAATGTGCCCGCCTGTTCCCGCCTTCTACGGCTGGTTGCGCTGCCGTGCACGTATCGCCACCCTGTCGTACCCTGAAATGCTGGCCAGGCCATCCTTTTACTCCCCTCGACATCATATTCTTCTCCGGCGACGGCAGCCTACCCCGCACCAGAACCAGTGAACCATCATACTCCCCTCCGCCTACGGCCATACTGCCGCATGTTCCCCGGTTCTTGTTCATTCCCGTGCGAGGCCTCGCCGTCGTCCTCCGCCTTGGTGCACTCGCAGCGGTGCCGCCGTCCGGCCTTGTCAACATAGTGAATCGGGAGAGGACTGTAGTTGTGAGTATGATAGTACGGACCCACCAGGTCCACTCCCGAACACAAGCAAGCACCTCTTTACTACTCAGATGCACCCCTCGATTTTTTTTTTGTACTTTAATCCACTCTGCTGATATCTAGGACCCACATCATTATCAACGTATAGTCAATTTACGACAGAATTGCACAACGCTTTTTTTGAGGATTTGTTCAGAGGAGCAGGCTATAAACTGGGTTGACTCTGTGGCCCGTCTAACAATATGACCAGCCCAACAGTTTTTTCTTTGGGAAAATAGGTAGCCCATTATTTCTTTTTGAAGAATACCCAAGCTAGCCCTATTTGTTTTCTCTGACTTACTGGGCTGCAAATCTTTAAAGACGAGGAGGGATGCATTCCGGCCTGGCCAGAGAGTATGGGCAGTAAATCTTAAAAGTAATATGAAAGTGGTTGCAAATTCCAAAAAAAATATAGCAAATGGGCAACTAGTTTCGTTTTTTGTTTTTGTTCTTCACTGATATTTTATATTTCATTGGATTTTAACATAACATAGTATTACTTTATTTTTAAATTAGTTTTAGTATGGCTACTAATTTTTGGATTAAAAAATATTTTGTTCCCCAGCAAAAATATGCGAATTTTTAATATTTCGCATATTTTTTAGTTCAAATTTTTAACCCTGGTACTGACCAGAAAATGGGCAGCAGTTCTAAAAATGAAAAATGGCTGCAATAAATTCCATTTGAATTAGCAAATGGGCTGTGAATTATAAAAATAATAGCAAATGGGCTGTACACGCCATAGATTTCGAGGCTGACTTGTTTACGCAAGGCTTTGTCAACTTATAGTCAACACACGATTCTAGCAGTAGTGACTGTTGGATGTCCATCCAACGACCGACGTGCTTCTTCAATCTCTGATCTTCCTGCTCCAGCCGCCTAAACCAGCGCCGGCGGGACTGCCTGCTACCTCCTCTTGTGGCTGGCTGTGATGCCGCGCAGGCTTCACCGGCCCACACTACTCCCTCCGCTGGCCTGGCCATCCCTCTACCCACCCGCACCTCCTGTTATTCTCCTGTGACGGCAGCCTCATGCCGCAACCGAACCAGTCAACCATCATACCCCCCTTAGCGTGGGCATCCACTATTGTGTCTTCGCCGGCTCCGGGTCGTTCCATTCCTAGGCCTCACCATCGTCCACCGCGTTGGTGCTCTAGGCGCGGCGTGCTCAACATGGTCAACATTCAACAAACGACAACCATCGGAATAGGGATGTATGTGGAGAGGCTGACAGTAGGGACCCCCCATGGTCCATGGCCGCACGCAAGCAACTGCCTCCTTATTACGTGAAAAAAAATGATTCCTCCCACTGACATCTGGGGCGCACCGGTTCGAAGACTGACCTGTGGGCCTACTAAGTTGACGCGGACGCAGGGCTTTGTCAACTTAGTCAACAAACGATTCTAGCAGCAGTGACCATTGGATTTTAATTGAACGGTCCTGCTGCTTCTTCAATCTCTGATCTTCTTGCACCAGCAGCCCAAACCAGCGCCGGCGGGACTGCCTGCTCCTGCCTCCAGTGGTCGGTTGTGCTACCGCGCAGGCCTCACCGCCCCACCCTACACCCACCACTGGCCAGGCCTTCCCTCTACTCACCCACACCCCTTGTTATTCTCCAGCAATGGCAGCCTCAAACCGCAGTCGAACCAGTCAACCCTCGTACTCCCCTCCGCGTGGGCATCCACTGCTGCGTATTCCCGACTCCGGGTCGTTCCCTTCCTAGATCGCGCCGTCGTCCACCACCTTGGTGCTCTTGGATGCTACGGCGTCGTCAACGCGGTCAACAAACGACAACCATCAGAAGAGGACTGTAAGTGGAGAGGCTGACAGCTGGGTCCATGGCCGCACGCAAGGAAGTGCTTCCTTATTACACGCAAAATAATGATTCCTCCACCTGACAGCTCGGACCCATCGGAAGGGCCTCTGTATTTCGCGAAAAAAATGTCCCCCCCTGACAGCTGGGACCCACTCGCTTTATCTTCGCACGGAAGGAACTGCCTTCTTACCCCCTGGCAGCTGGGACCCACCAGGTTGAAGAGAAGGTAGCGTTATCTGTCTGGCCGCGAACGTGTACGTACATAGCGGTCGATCGGTCTCTCTGCAGCGACGTACCGTGGCCGAGTAAGGAGCGGCACATGTTGAAGTAGAGTCGCTGACGTAGCATGTCACGCAGTCCCGTCTATATTGTGTCCCCGTACGTACAGCCATGCTGCAAGATAGTAAATACGGCTACGTACATACATACGGGCGGGGTCTCTAACGCGTACAGCGACATCGTCCTGTTCATCGGGAGCCAACCAGCTTGGACAGAACAGCTGGAATGGGGTGTGGTGTACCGCAAAACGGAGGAAAACGGCCTTCTGTTCGACCGCGTACGGTCGAAACGGGGTCATGTTCATCGGGAAGGGTCTAGCATACCGCAGAACGGAGGAAATGGACTTGTGTTCGAGCTCCTACAGTCAAAACGGGGTGCTGTTGATCGGGAGGGGTGTGGCATACCGCAAAACAGAGGAAACGGACTTGTGTTGGAGCGCCTACGGTCGAAACGGGGTCCTGTTCATCGGGAGGGGTGTGGCGTACTGCAAAACGGGACTCCACGAGCTACTGTTCATCCACCGTCTACTGCCTCGCTCCAGCCTCCACGGGCTACTGGTCATCCACCGTCGACTTCCTCCAGCCTCCACCTGCTACTGTTCATCCACCGTCGACTTCCTCTAGCCTCCACCAACCACTGTTCATCCACGGGGTCGTGTTCATCCACCCTCCACCGGCTACTGTTCAACCAACCCTCCATGGGGTCCTATTCATCCACCCCACCTGCTCGATCGGGTGGTGTGTGGCGGCCTCCTCTCGATCGGGGTCCTGTTCATCCAGCGGCAATGGCCTCTACTACCACGGGGTCCTGTTCATCCAACCTCCACCGGGAACTGTTCATCAAGAGGCAGCAGCAGGTTCGATCGGCTTCAGTTAGCAGCAATAGCGAAGGAATCGCTCGGGTTCAGTTAACAGCCAAGGGATCGATCGCTCGGGTTCAGTAACGTAGCTAGTGCAATCACTCGGGTTCAGTAAGCGAACGCCTCGCTCGGGTTCAGTTAGAGCCCAACGCCTCGCACACACACGTGTACGTGTACGAGAGAAACACGCAATCCCTCCGTGCATCGCTCGGCCCCGACCACCCACCATAACCGGGAACTCCCCGAAATTTTCCTCGCCCTCGCTTCTACCATGATTTTTTCCGTCATGGACGGCCCAAAGAATGTCATGCAGGTGCGTCCCCGACCCGCCCAGGACGAAAAGCCCATTTTCTGTCATGATTTTTTGTCATAGAAGTAGGAGCCCACCACATCTATGATGATACGTGGTTTTGTCACAATTATCGTCATAGAAGTGTCATAAGCATGACAGGAAAAAAAATTGTTCGGGCCAAAATGTCACGGATGTGTCTTTTTTTTGTAGTGATGGCCTCGCTTTGATAGTTAAGTTCGTCTCCGAAGGCGACCTCGAGCTCAATACGCCCTAAGGGGTGGACTGGGCGGCCCCGCTGGTCCGGTACCACTCCATGGAAACCCACGTCTGACTCTCGTAGTACGGACAGCGGGATCTTCATCTTCTCCAGGGTGTCAGTGAAGATGATGTTGAGGCTGCTGCCTCCATCCATCAGTACGCGTGAGAGGCGGCAGCCTCCCACGATTGGATCTAGCACCAGGGCGTGCTTGCCCGGTTGTATGCCATCTTTGGGGTGATCCCCGATGTCGAAGGTCACCGTTTCATGGGACCATGCAAGTCATTCATTGGTTGCGTTTTTTGCCGCATAGAACACGCGTCGTGTGAGCTTTTGGTTTCAGCATGTGTCCATCGCCGTGAATATCATGTTCACGGAGGTCCCGTGAGCGGGCTCGTAACACCGTGGAGGTCGTACGATGCGTCTCCACGCGGGATATTTGGGGCGATCGTACACCCCTCGGGCCTGCCCTTGTTTATCATACACGCATTTGACGAGGCGTGAAGGCGAGATGTCGAGGAATCGCCCTGATCCATCAGCGACCAGCTCAAAAGAGCCGAACGTGAGGCAATGGCCTGGCGAGAGATCATCGGCCTCTTCTGTTTCTCCGTGTCGGGTTCGTTCTCCGATCGACGCCACCCGTGCCTGGCGCGTCAACTAATGTGGCAAAATACCGTCAGATCCCTTGGTAGGGTTCATGACAAAATCGGGCCTCCGAAGAGTAATACCCTATGTCCTGCTTCTTCTTGTTATTCATGGTAAGGGCACTACAAGAAATATGTCAACTTGTGACCTTCTGTCAGTGACCCTGGAAGAATTGGTCATAAATCTACGACCATTTAAGACCAATTGGTCATGAGCTGTTCGGGGGGCTCCAAACCCTAAACTATAACGACCATTTTGGTCAGAAAGGTCGTAATTTCCTTACACAAAATGGTCATAAAGCAAACAGCACTGGCCTGCTGCCTTATTTCTAGCTGATCACGACCAATATAGATGGTCATAGCCTTGTAAATTGTGGTGCATTGCTATGACTAGGCTCCACCTCATCAGTTTTGCCTATATGTCATGTCTATGTGTCAATTTTTGCCCTAGGTTGTGAAGCAGCCCACATTTCTGTCATTCCCAAAATTCCCAAAAACATTGGGCATTCTTTACTATCCAAATCATTGCCTCATGACAAAATTTAGCTCCATTTTCCTAGTAAATCTTCCTCGGTAAATTTCCAAAGTTTTTGTTCAGCTAGAACCGTTGTGAAGGAAGTACTAGCTAGGCATATCCTAATGAGCTGAATTTTTGCCACATCTTCTATATTCCCAAATCATAGATCTCCACAAAAATTGAGCCCCATCTAACAATCCATGTGAGCTCACCATCCAATCTTTGTTTCTTGTAATATTTTCAGTTTGTGAAGCAACTATATTTTATGTTAATTTATAATTGCTGAAAAATTACCAGGACATGACCCTACCCATATAACCTCCATCCACCAAAGTTTAGCTCATTTAATCTAGCCAATTTCCCTCAACATTTTTTCCCAATTTTCTGTTCAGTGGAGAGCACTGTGAAGGAAGTACCATTTTTATTTATCCAAATGGTATGAAATTTTAACAGTGCCTTCATATGCCCAAATTATCATCCTCCTCCAAATTTCAGATCAATCCATTCATTCATTTGAGTCCAGCTTCAACATTCATATTTCTCTCCAGTGTGGTACTTTGCAAAGCAAGTGACACCTAGGCTCCTCCATTTGAGCTGCAAATTTTCCAAGACAGTGTCCTTAGTAGATGATCATCCTCAGCCAAAACTCAGGCCCATTGGCCATGTGCATTTTTCCTACCACTAATCAAACACTTGGCTGCTAATTCATGTTTGAGCTTAGTTCAGTCTCCTCGTGGGATTCTTCTATTGCCTTCTTCTTCCTAATACCTACCGGGGGAGTGCCCAACCCACTAGACATGCCTAGGCCACCCAGAACGCGTGGCAACGTCACAGTCATGCGGTGACCACGCGGCGGGCATGCGAGTTTACGCGCTCTGGAGTTGGGGCCCTCGACCACCGTCCAAACCTCAACGTATCGCCACGAAACCATGTATTTCTGATTAAATATATACTTATGTGCCTAGAAATGATTTTTGGAAAAAATAAAGAGCAAACTATAAGGCAACTGCATTTCAAATTTGACCCGCTTCCTACTGAATCGACGGAAATTTGTCTTTTTCACTAGAGGTGGATCAAAACTTTTGACACCCAACCATTTGGTCAATTTTGCATTAAATATGTCCTAGTATTTTATAAAATTGATTTGGTACAATTTTGCAACAAATATATGGTAGGTCCTTCACAGAAAAACTCATTTTGGGCACTTGAAAAATGGAAAATGAAATTTCCGTCCAAAGAAAATGAAAACTTCCTTAGGCAACAATGTTTGCCATTCCAAGAAGCACCCTTGTGCACAATATTACATCATTTGAACAAACTATGCCATGAATGTGGCCATAAGATTGATCATTTGACTTGAAAGCCATGAATCTTCACACATGATAGCTCATTTCTGAGAACACTTTTTTTAAAGAATTGTTGTATTACAAGTTTATTATTTTTCCTGGTAACTTGGTCACATATAATGACACAATGCGAAGGCCTTCCAATTTTTTGATTTTTTTGAATTCTTCATGCCCGTTTCAAAATGCGGTCAAAACTGCGGGCATGACCGTTCCTAGCTAGTGGTTGAATCTTGGAAAACTTTTGGTGTTTCTCTGATTAAATAGATACTTATGTACCTAGAAATGATTTTTGGAAAAAATAAAGAGCAAACTATGAGGCAGCTGCAGTTCAAATTTGACCCGCTTCCTACTGAATCGACGGAAATTTGTCTTTTTCACAAGATGTGGATCAAAGCTTTTGATACCCAACCATTTGGTCAATTGTGCATTAAATATATCCTAGTATTTTATAAAATTGATTTGGTACAATTTTGCAACAAATATATGGTAGGTCCTTCACAAAAAACTCATTTTGGGCACTCGAAAAATGGAAAATGAAATTTCCGTGCAAAGAAAATGAAAACTTTCTTAGGCAACATTGTTTGCCATTCCAAGATGCACCCTTGTGCACAATATGAGATCATTTGAACAAACTATGCCATGAATGTGGTCATAAGATTGATCATTTGGCTTGAAAGTCATGAATCTTCACACATGATAACTCGTTTCTGAGAACACTTTTTAAAAAAAATTGTTGTATTACAAGTTTATTATTTTTTCTGGTAACTTGGTCACATGTAATGACACAATGCGAAGGTTTTCCAATTTTTATTTTTTTGAATTTTTCATGCCCGTTTCAAAATGCGGTCAAAACCGCGGGCATGACCGTTCCTAGCTAGTGGTTGAATCTTGGGATTTTTTTGGTGTTTCTCTGATTAAATACATACTTATGTATCTAGAAATGATTTTTGAAAAAAATAAAGAGCAACCTATGAGGCAGTTGCAGTTCAAATTTGGCCCGCTTCCTGCTGGATCGGTGAAAATTTGTCTTTTTCACAAGAGGTGGCTCAAAGCTTTTGACACCCAACCATTTGGTCAATTGTACATTAAATATGGCATAATATTTTATAAAATTGATTTGGTCCAATTTTGCAACAAATATATGGTAGGTCCTTCACAAAAAAACTCACTTTGGGCACTCGAAAAATGGAAAATGAATTTTTCATCCAAAGAAAATGAAAACTTCCTTAGGCAACATTGTTTGCCATTCCAAGATGCACCCTTGTGCACGATATGAGCTCATTTGAACAAACTATACCATGAATGCTACCATAACATTGATCATTTGGCTTGAAAGCCGTTGATCTTCACACATGATAGCTCGTTTCTGAGAACACTTTTTTAAAATAATTACCGTATTACAAGTTTATTATTTTTACTGGTAACTTGGCCACATATAATGACACAGTGCGAAGGTTTTCCATTTTTTTGATTTTTTTGAATTTTTCATGCCCATTTCAAAATGCGGTCAAAACGGCGAGCATGACCGTTCCTCGCTAGTGGTTGGATCTTGGAAAACTTTTGGTTTTTATTTGATTAAATAGATACTTATGTACCTAGAAATGATTTTTGGAAAAATAAAGAGCAAACTATAAGGCAGCTGCAGTTCAAATTTGACCCGCTTCTTGTTGAATCGTCGAAAATTTGTCTTTTTCACGAGAGCTGGATCAAAGCTTTTAACACGCAACCATTCGATCAATTGTACATTAAATATGTCCTAATATTTTCTAAAAAATGTTGTGGTCCCATTTTGCAACAAATATATGGTAGGTCCTTAAAAAAACCATTTTGGGCACTCGAAAATGGAAAATGATTTTTGTGTGCAATGCAAATGAAGACCGCAAAAACATCATTGTTTGAAATCCTAAGATACACATATGTGCACAATATTGGGTCATTTAAACATACAACATGAGGCTAATATGTTGAGTGTTTACCCGAAATAAGAGGGTAAAAAAGATAAAAGAAACAAAAGAAAAAAAACAATTACATAAGCTAGATTCTGATTGGTGGAACCATTTGTGGCACGGATCAATGACATGGCAGACATCCTACCATCCATCGCTAGCAATCCCACGTCCATCCATCTGAAGAAAAGAAGAAGAAAAAACCACCGCACCAAACCCTACCCAGCCACTCCCTTCCTTCCGCCCGCCGCCTCCCTCTCTCTCTCTCTCCCCGATCCAGATCGACGCCGCCACCCTCTCACCCTCGTCCCGGACCAGGACTTCCCGTCGCCGGCGACGTTGCCCTCCTTCCCTCATTCCGAATCTCTCCCTCTCGGGCCCCACCGCCAACCGCGGCACCCCCGCGCATGCCGCGCATCCCGTGCACCAGCGACCTCGCTCACCTTTCTCCCTCACATTCTCCTTCTCGCCCCAGATCCAGATCGAGCCGGCCATGGCGCTCCCCGACGGATCCCTCACCCCCTCTCCCACCTCCACCTTCTCGCCCCAGATTGAGGCAGCGGCACACCATCGTCGTCCTCCCCTCACCCAGGCCTCCCGACTCAGATCTATTCCCGCAGCCGCCGCCCCCATCCTCACCGTCGACGACCCCCATCCTCACCGCCGCCGTACACCACCGTCGTCCTCCCCTCACCCAGGCCCCAGATCGAGTAGGCGATGCGGCGCTCCCAGACCTTCGACCCGTCGTCAAATGCTTCAATCAAGCTGGCCGCGATGAAGCTGCTCAAGTTCGGCATCTTCTTCACCAGTCGCGCGTCGGGAGAGGAGCCTCCCCTCCGCGTGGTTCTGCTGGCCGCGACGACGCGACCGTGCGATTCCGCGTGAGGGAGACAGCTCGGCTGCTCGTCAAGGTATCCTCCCCTTCTTCGCATGTCTGCATCGCCGCCCCGATTTGCTCTCTTCCCTGATGCGGCCGGTGTCCTCACACAGGTGCACAGGAGACCTCGTCTCCACCACCACTGCTCTCCGGCCGTCCATGTTGCCAAAGACCACTGGCGTCAGCAGGGCCAGCAAGACCGCAGCCACCATCAACGGCGAGTGCCGCTTCTTCATGCCTCCCCTCACCTTCCAGCCACGTCCTCCAAGCCTCCAGTCGTCCCTCAAGACTGGAAGGAATGCCCTCTAGAGTGCCGCTTCTTTACACGTCCATGAGTTGTAAAGAATGCAATCATACTAACAATTGGCAGTAACCAAAATCATATAAAGGCTGGCTGCTCTCCTTTAAATTATATTTCATAAACTATATTGAACCACTGCAGCTGCTATAGATTTGAGATTCGCATATTTTTACATTGCCTGCTCTAGGAAGTTACTGTTGCGTAGTTAGTCTTTTTGCACTGCATTTGTACAATTGTATATTCTTGCCACTACTAGGTGATTCCTTGAATTATTCAGTTCGTTGTAGCATACCAGTTTGATGGAATGCCTAAGGTCTAAGGAGATAAACATTGGTATCCAGAATAGATCTACCTAAACCAACAGGCTTTTAGATCACAAAACATGCATATCCCTTTAATCTGCATTAGTGCGTCTAAGTGGTTAGTGTATTGTAAGCTCCATCCATGGAGCAGTGAAATAAGCTGACGCTGTATAACGTGCAGCTAGCTTGCTGTTTAGACATTTTCCTTTTTTTAAGTATTACTTTTCTCTATATCTGTGAATTGGATTGTCGATCTTTCCTGGAGTCGATTTTGCGCTAGAGCTTCTAAAAGTAACCAGTCCAGGGAAGAACTTCTCTATTATCTTAATGTTTTGTAGAACCCCCAGATTGACCATATATATTGCATGCTATCATTCACGATAGATGTTCTGTCCATTGTTTTCAGTAATCAAGATGCAACAATTGGATCCCAAAAAATCTTTGGTTTCTTTCCTATCATGTCTATTCAACTGTTTGGATGCTTTTTTAGGATGTTTGGACGCATTATTATGTTCTGTAAAATACATACATACATATATTACAACTGTTACAATATGTCTAAAAGTAGTCGACAAAGATTTCTGCTTTCTAGGTTGTACTCGGTACACTTGCTTCTTATATACACTACATGTGAGAGGAAGTGTTCCATTTGATGTTGATACTGCAAGATCATTTTATTCGTCTTATGCTATGTGCCACATTGCTACATAGAAGGCTAAGTCACCTATGCGCAGATCTGAACTACCTAATTATAATGAATTTTGTCTTTCAATGAGAGAAACTGAAAAGCAACAATTGGCTGGCTAACAGTTGAGTTTACGTCAGAGAAATAAACTGGAATTTCACAAGGATTCCACTCTAGAGACCTATTGCCTCTCTTGTTAAACTGGAGATGAAGAAAAATACTGCACTTTATGCAGGGATTGACGTCCCGATAGGCACTGATTATGTTAACTGTGACATTAGCTCAGCCTCACCCGTTTTGCATTTTTCTTTATAAACGACGAGTTCGATGCTTCCAGTATGCAGCCAACCTGACACCAGAAAGTTATTATTTTGGTGTATCTCTGTTCCGATGGTTAGTAATTTGAAATGCAGGTAGATGGCTGATGTTGAAATCATGATGACATTATTTGCAGGACAAGTATGAGTGTGTGGCGAAGGCCAATGGCATTCTGGAGAAGAAGTTATGTCATTAGTTTTGCTCTATTGGTGAAGCTTCCTCTCTACTATTCTGTTGGAGAATCTGAGATGCAAACTCCAACGCCTAAAAATCCAGCAGAAAAAAGGATTGGTTTTGCTCCTCCTACTACTACTCTAGTTAGTTGTACATTGCTGCTACCTGCACTTTGCATTCCTGCCACCCATCGACGCCTAACTGAATCACAACCTCAACCAAAAAGAAAAACTAATATCAATCTTGTTTGTTGCAGCATATGCAAATATAGTTGTGGATTCAGTTATTGACTTGTGTAATCGTGCCATAAATTGGCACGACTTTGTTTGCATCATCATGTACAGGACCCTGCCATGTTTGTGATGCATCCACCGGCACGGGACCGCTTCTGGTAGAGGTGAACCGTTTCCCCTCTCTACTCATCCATGGAAACATGTTCATGTATTTTATTCAGACTGTGATATAAGACACATTGTTGGCAGCATGTAAGCTAGATTTTCTTTTCTTCTTATTCCTAAAATTTGAGAATTGAACAACTTCTTAGTCTGTTACCTTGGAAGCAGCCTAAGTGTGTGTATTAGGCTTTCTAGTGTGCTCTTGTGTGCTACTTTGGAGTTTTGTTGCTCTCCTGTGAACTGTTCTATTCTTGAACAGTTTTGGTGGTTCATTGCTAGTAAGAATCCTTGCGTGATCAATCTGACGGAGTGGTTTTTCGAAACCACCATGAGAGCAGGCTAGCTAATGCCTAAGATATTGAAGTATATAAAGTTAATTACCTGCCTGCATCCACCATTGACCTGAACAATGGCAATTGAGCACCAGCACTACTATCATAACTCATCTTAATTTTCTACAGCAGATCGGTAGGTATCTAGTACTGGTAGATTCAGAATATGTAGTCCTGGAAATTAAAGGTAGCAATAGTAAATGGGTCAAACAAAAATATACATCTGCAAATGTTGATCTATGTTCGATTCAATAAGGTTTGCTTTGTTACTGAAGGTCCTCTCTGCTCTAACCATTTTCGCACCAAATGCAGAATGTTCTATTTTTTATTTTGTTTCTAACTATTCTGTTTATAAGCTGTAGATGTTGTGCTTCGTTCATTGAAGTGCTGACTGCTGGAACAAGCTCCACGATGAAGAAGCTAGAACACGCATCCAGCAAAGAGACGCTCATTGGACCTTGTTAATCTTTTGATATTTTTGTGTATTAGAAAACTGGATTCTACGTATTACTGTAATGTACCAAGTTTGTCTATATTGAGAAATATTCTGCATTTATAGCCTCTGTTTGAATTGCATATTGACTGAAAATGAGGCATATACAGAACTGAAGAGTGATGGGTCCTAAATTAAAAAGCCATGGTCGAGTCCTAACAAAAACTAGATTGTAAAATGCCAATGCCTAAAAAACTGGAATGGAAAAGGCCGAGGCCCAACAAGAAAAGTAATGTCAATTCAATAGTCTGGGAAATAAAAGGGCCGAATTGTTGGGCCAGGCCAATGTAGCAACAATTATTAATAGGAAAAATATATGTTAAATGGGCTGAATTAATGGGCTTGGCCCATATAGATACTGAATTGGACCGGGCTGATTCTAATCAATGACCAATTCAATTGCTCGCAATTTTGCCACGTCGGATCCGACGTGGCCTGGGCAGACAACCAGCGACCAAAACAAAAGGTCGTTGAACCAACGACCTTTTGTTTTGGTCGTTGCCTTCTACGACCATATCACAGAGAAGGTCGTTAAGTTTCATTAAAGACGGTCAGCTTTTGACCAATTATTTTTTGTCATAAAAAAGTCGCAAATGAAAAATAATGACTATTTAGAGACCAATAGTGATGGTCGCAAGTTGACATATTTCTTGTAGTGGGGGAACCTCGTGCAGAAGATTACAATGGTGTAGGGGATGTCTACCGAGAGTTGGATTTGAGATTCAATGTGAACGAGGCCCTAGACCTCCCTTTATATACACAGGAGAAGTATAGGGTTTACATGGGGGGTAGGTAAGATTCATCCTGCCGTCGCCCTCCATCTTGGAGAGCACGTATGTTGTCTTCGCCTCTCTAGGGTTTCCGATGTCTCTTGGGCATGGTGGTCCCTCATACGATGCTGAGGCCGGGGGCCCTTATGTCAGGTACCCCTGGTAAAGGACCCCCATCATTTGGAATCACTTGACTTTGAATCATTTGATACATGCGAACCATGCCTCATGGGCAAGATGACTAAAACCCCGTTTTCTGGAACAATGGAGCGGGCAAGCGACTTGATAGAAATAATACATTCCGATGTATGCGGTCCAATGAGTGTTGAAGCACATGGTGGATATCGTTATTTATAACCTTCACAGATGATTGAAGTAGATATGGGTGTATTTACTTAATGAAACACAAGTCTGAAACATTCAAAAAATTCAAGGAGTTTCAGAGTGAAGTAGAGAATCATCGTAACAAGAAGATAAAATTTCTACGATCTGATCGTGGAGGTGAATATCCGAGTTACAAGTTTGGCACGCATTAAGATAATGTGGAATTGTTTCACAACTCACACCACCTGGAACACCACAGCGTAATGGTGTGTCCGAACGTCGTAATCATACTCTATTGGATATGGTGCATTCTATCTCTTACGCATTAAGACAGCCGCATTCACTTTAAATAGGGCACCGTCTAATTTGAGACGACACGTATGAATTATGGTTTGGCAAACCTAAGCTTTTGTTTCTTAAAGTTTGGGGATGCGACGCTTATGTCAAGAGGCTTCAGCTTGATAAGCTTGAACCAAAAGTGAAGAAGTGCGTCTTCATAGGATACCCTAAAGAGATTATTGCGTATACCTTCTATCACAGATCCGAGGGCAAGATCTTTATTGCCAAGAATGGATCCTTTCTAGAGAAGGAGTTTCGTTCTCTCGAAAGAAGTGAGTGGGAGGAAAGTAAATCTTGATGAGGTAATTGCACCTTCTCTCGAATTGGAAAGTAGCACATCACAGAAAGAAGTTCCCGTGATACCTACTCCAGCCGGAGAGGAAGCCAATGATGATGATCATGAAACTTTGAATCAAGCTACTACCAAACTTCATAAGTCAACCAGGACACGTACCGCCCCTGAATGGTATGGTAATCCTGTCCTGGAAGTCATGTTGTTGGACAATGGTGAACCTATAAACTATGAAGAAGCAATGATGAGCCTGAATTCTGACAAATGGCTTGAGGCCATGAAATCCGAGATAGGATCCATGTATGAAAACCAAGTATGGACTTTGGTGGTATTACCTGATAACCAAAAGGTCATTGAGAACAAATAGATCTTTAAGAAGAAAACGGACGCTGATGGTAATGTCACCGTCTATAAAACTCGACTTGTCGCAAAGGGTTTTGGACAAGTTCAAGTAGTTGACTACGATGACACCTTCTCGTCGTAGCGATGCTAAAGTCTGTCAGGATTATGTTAGCAATTGCTGCATTTTTCGATTATGAAATATGGCAGATGGACGTCAAAACAACGTTCCTTAATGGTTTCCTTAAGAAAGAGTTGTATATGATACAACCAGAAGGTTTTGTCAATCCTAAGGATGCTAATAAGGTATGCAAGCTCCAGAGGTCCATCTATGGACTCGTGCAAGCACCTCTAAGTTGGAATGTTCGCTTTGATGAGGTGATCAAAGCTTTTGGTTTTATACAAACTTATGGAGAAGCTTGTATTTACAAGAAAGTGAGTGGGAGCTCTGTAGCATTTCTAGTACTGTATGTGGATGACATATTATTGATTGCAAATGATATAGAATTTCTGGAAAGCCTAAAGGGTTATTTGAACAAGAGTTTTTCAATGGAAGACCTGGGTGAAGCTGCTTACATATTGGGCATCAAGATCTATAGAGATAGATCAAGACATCTGATAGGACTTTCACAAAGCACATACTTTGACAAGATTTTGAAGAAGTTCAAAATGGACCAGTCGAAGAAGGGGTTCTTGCATGTGTTGCAAGGTGTGAAATTGAGTAAGATTCAAAGCCCGACCACGGCAAAAGAAAGAGAAAGGATGAAAGTCGTCCCCTATGCCTCAGCCATAAGCTCTATAATTTATGACATGTTGTGTACCAGACCTGATGTGTGCCTTCCATAAGTCTGGCGGGTAGGTACCAAAGTAACCCAGGAGTGGATCACTGGACAACGGTAAAAAATATCCTTATGTACCTAAAGAGGACTAAGGAAATGTTTCTCGTTTATGGAGGTGACGGAGAGCTTGTCGTAAAGGGTTACATCGATGCAAGATCCGACACTGATCCAGATGACTCGAAGTCTCAACTGGATACATATTTATTTTGAATGGTGGAGCAATCAGTAGGAGTTTCTCCAAGCAGAGCGTGGTAGCAGCATCTGCATGTGAAGTGGAATATGCTGCTTCGGAAGCGGCGCAAGGAGTCTGGATGAAGGAGTTCATATCCGATCTAGGAGTGGTACCTAGTGCATCGGATCCAATGACTATCTTTTGTGACAACACTAGTGCCATTACCATTGCCAAGGAACCAAGGTTTCGCAAGAAAACAAAGCACATAAAATGCCGCTTCGAATCCATTCGTAATTACATTAAGGATGGAGACATAGAGCGTTGCAAAGTTCATACGGATCTAAATGTGGCAGACCCATTGACTAAACCTCTTCCACGAGCAAAACATGATCAACACCAGAACTCTATGGGTGTTAGATTCATTACAATGTAAACTACATTATTGACTCTAGTGCAAGTGAGATACTGTTGGAAATATGCCCTAGAGACATTAATAAATTGTTTATTATCATATTTCCTTGTTCATGATAAATGTTTATTATCCATGCTAGAATTGTATTGACCGGAAACTTCAATGCATGTGTGGATACATAAACAACACCGTGTCCCTAGTGAGCCTCT
The DNA here is from genome assembly GCA_011799875.1 of Thinopyrum elongatum. NCBI lineage: Eukaryota > Viridiplantae > Streptophyta > Magnoliopsida > Poales > Poaceae > Thinopyrum > Thinopyrum elongatum. The sequence goes on from CM022300.1 coordinate 386,504,244, forward strand.
ACTAGACTAGCTCGTTGATCAAAGATGGTTAAGGTTTCCTAAACATAGACATGAGTTGTCATTTGATAACGGGATCACATCATTAGGAGAATGAGGTGATGGACAGACCCAATCATAAGCTTAGCATCAAATCATATCACTTAGTTTATTTGTTACAGCTTTCTTCATGTCAAGTATCTGTTCCTTGGACCATGAGATCATGCCACTCCCGAATACGAGAAGAATACTTTGTGAGTTATTGAATGTCACTTCGTAACTGGCTGACCATAAAGGTGCTCTACAGGTATCTTGGAAAGTGTTTGTTGGGTTGCATGGATCGAGACTGGGATTTGTCGCTCCATGTGATGGAGAGATATCTCGGGGCCCTCTTGATAATACAACATCACAGGAGGCTTGAAAGCATGTGACTAATGAGTTTAGTCACGTGGATCTTGTATTACGGAGCGAGTAAAGAGACTTGCCGGTAACAAGATTGAACTAGGTACAGAGATACCGACGATCGAATCTCGGGCAAGTAATATATCGCCGAACAAAGAGAATTGTATACGGGATTAACTGAATCCCTCGACGTCGTGGTTCAACCGCTATAAATCTGCGTTTAATATGTGAGTCAATATGGGCATCTAGGTCCCGCTATTGATTATTGATCGGAGAGGAGCCTCGGTCATGTCTGCATGTTCTCGAACCCGTAGGGTCACACACTTAATGTTCGATAACGCTAGGGTAATATTGGGATATTAATATGGTGAAGTCGGAAAGTAATTCGGCATCCGAGACATCACGAGGAGCTCCGGAATGGTCTGGAGGTAAAGATTTCTATATGGAAAGTTGTTGTCCGGGTTCCGGAAAAAGTTTGATTTTTTTGGTATTGTACCGGAAAGCTTCCAGAAGGTTCCGAAGGGTTCCGGAAGTCCACTAGGGGTTCCACCACGTCCCAAAGGCCAGCATGGGCCGAGGGGGGGCTGGCCTACATGGGCCAGGCGCACCAACCCCCACAAGGCCCATGTGCTTGAGGGGTGGGAAACCCTAAGGGGAGGGGCGCCGCTTGCCTTGGAGGGCAAGATCCCTCCCCTGGCCGCCGGCCCCCCTCCTTGGAGGGTGGGGGGGTAGTCCTGACGCACCCTTCCCTCACCCCTATATATAGTGGGGAGGCGCAGGGGGCAGCCTGGCGCCTTCCCTCTCTCCCATATACTCCTCCTCGCACAGACGCTTGGCGAAGCCCTACGTTTCCGCTGCCACCACCACCACGATGTCGTGTTGGTTCCAATCTCATCTACCTCTCCACCCTCCCTTGCTGGATCAAGAAGGCGGGGGCGTCACCGAGCCACACGTGTGTTAATCTTGGAGGTGTCGTTCGTTCTGCGCTCAGATCGGATTGGATCGCGAAGGAGTACGATTACGCCAACCACGATCTTTAGATCGTTAACGCTTTCGGTCTACAAGGGTACGTAGACACACTCCCCTCTCGTTGCTAGCATCTCGATAGATAGATCATTGGGTGTTTCGTAGGAATTTTTTTTGTTTTCCATGCAACGTTCCCCATTAGTTCTGGACTAGGGAGTGTTTACCACGTCGTCTCCCGACTATATGGGCCAGACTGAGGACCCCTATGATGTTTAGCTAGTGGGCCACATTTGTCGGACCCAGGAGCGCCAACATGGATATCTTCCAAAGACTTGGTGCATACTCCAAGAGTTAGAGATCATCTTCGTCATGATTACCCTAGATGTAACCGATCTATGTGTAAACCCTAGGCACCCATGGTATCTATATAAACCAAAGGGTGATGCTCGTAGACGACAACCTCATAAACGCACGATTTCATGGGAGATCAACCAGGAACTTACTCACTCGAAATCAATACAATCAAGGTAGGGTATTATCTCTTCTAAAGAGCCTGAACCTGGGTAAATCCTTTTGTCTCCTGTTACCATCACACCAAGGCTAACAACTCGAAAACCCTACCCGAGATCTGCTGGATTTGACTCCTATCACCCATGTACGTGTGGACTTAAATAGGACAGGTGGGCAGTGGTTGGGTAGCCGACGCACGGGCTCGAGGCGGGCACCAAACGGATGCACGACACGTCTGTCTAATGTTCGTGCGGATGCAAATCGGCTCAAATTTAAGACGAAAATGCGACACATGACGGACGAAATAGAATTTACGTTTACGACCACGCGTTGGGCCGTGGTTTTTGGCCTCATGGACCTAAACAGACACAGCCGGACCAAAGGGTTGGCCGAAGTTGCCCTAACGAACACATCCCCACGCCTTTCCATGGCAAGATCGGTAGCTCCCGGATCGGGATGGTGCTTGGATTCCGCCGATCGGGAGGGCCGCTCGCGCAGCTCGGATACGAATCATGCATGTGGCGATTGGCAGTGTAGGCTCAAAAGTCAAAAAGAAGGATGGAATGCGATGGGCTTTAGCTAGCCGCGATGTGCTCTGCTCGCCAGAACACCGCCATAACTGCACAGCATGTGTTTTCTGAAGTCAATATATGCGAAGAACCAGTGGAGTGGAGTCTAGAGTTTCGACGGTCGCTGCTTGGCATCCTCGTGGCTCTGCCCTTGTGTGGGTCGTGGCTGCCTGCCATCAAACTCTCGGCTCCAGACACCGTGAAACTAACCATGTGGATGAACAATTTAACAGGTCTAGCCAACATAGTGGTTCTTAGACATTTTGCAGGTCTAGCGCGAGTCAAGACTCGTTTACTGCCGGCTCGACGGATCAGACCCAGATCATCTACTCTTTTTTTTTGAGGTAAAACCCAGATCATCTACTGGGGGAGCTTAATAGAACGAAGAAGCTTAGCTCCCCTTACCAAAGACCCATGCACCAAACGACAGATTAACAAGACACGCGCCGACTTGCTCGCCTTGTTCAGTTATTCCAATCCCAATAGCCAGCAATAACACTGCTCGTCAGGCAACATGATGGCCTCGAACACATGCTGCTTTGCAAATGACAGTCATAAGGCTGTTCAAACACATGGCATCTCATGGACCCTGGACGCGCCGTAACACTTGAACGACAATCTGACTGACAGTCGGTCGTGTCTGTCCGAGCCCCACAAAGATTAACAAGCCTTGATCATACTCTGCCGCTAGATTTCAAGTCCGCACAAAATCCGTTTGGACGTTTGGTAGACTTTTCAGAAGCAGGTGGTGAATGGCGGAGGTCAACAAGACGTGTCAGCTAATGACTTATCAATCCTCTGAATTCAGACTCACCGCCGGGGACTCCTCTCTCAACGATTAAAAACTTGATGGAATCCCTCCCTCCCACGCTCTTGAACTAGTGCTGCTTGCAATCTAATCCTATTGATATCTTCACAGGAGAATAATGGTCATGGTGCAAGATGAATTGATTATGAAGCGATACCGGTCATGATAAGCAATATCACAAACTGAAGGAGCTATCAGCTAACATACTTGTATGTTGGACAGGAAGGGGCCATGACAGCTGATATTGTTCTTCAAGTCGCTCCTAACAAACAAAACTGACAGGAGGCACATAACGTCTGGATCAGTACAAACTGAATGCTAGGTTGACATGTCTAAATTTTGTATTCATGGACATCAGCACCGTTTGTGTGTCTTCATTTATATTTTTTTGACTTTTCGACACCCTTTCTCCATGTTGATATCCAAACTTGAGATTCTTGATGAGACACATATCAACTCCCTAATTCGATAACTAATCAAATGATTGCCCCTAGATGCCCATGTGCAAGACTAATAAATCAGTTAATTGAAATAAAAATTTGATCCCCAAGAGCTTTTGTGCAAAGAAAAAGGGTGAGAATCACACATGTATCCTCCTTTCAAAACACATGCACGCCACTACAATGCATGCTGAACTCGGTTTGTTCAGTGCAAAGCAAATAATCATCAGTGATTTGGATAAAGATGATTCTCGTTGGATGACAAATGGACTCCATATGGGTGTTCAAACAATCAATGGACAGGCAGTATTATATAACTAATCACGTTTGATGTCCCACCAGCCACGGGATATGAGTAGAGCAAGGGTGAGGCTGCATGTCAGCCACACAACATAGACTAGAGACAAAATCACATTAAGGACAAGAATGTACGGTACGCAACCACCCTGGATCTAACTATACCTTCCAAGTTCTTACCAGCAGCCATTAACTGCGAACTCCCTGAATTATCTCTCGGCACCACAGTATAGGCTAGAGTAATTGGTGCAGGACTGGGTACCCCCTCTTGGAATTTGACATCAAAAGCCACAGATTGGTAAAGACAAACTTCATCTTCTTTGCAGTAGTAAACCTGCAAATCGGAATACAAAATGCTCACAATATGATCATAGAAAAGAATTCCTTTAGTTCGGCTATATGTGCTTGCACCAAAAGTACAACCCATGTCACAAAAGTGCAACACCAGGATACCTCCATTGAATAAAAATGAGAACCACGTCACATGATCTAAAGATATCAATGATGCAAAAGGAATTCTTGTGTCCTAAATCAGTGATGTATCCACATAGATTCGAGATGATTCTATGCATGTGCTGCTGTAGTGTTTGCTAGAAGATCATGCGGTACTATCACTGAGTGGAAAAGATTAGTGTGATGTTCACCGATGATCCAAGAAATTAAACAGAACTGTTGCTTGAAGGTTTAATATATCTCTACCTTGCAGTTGATCCTTCCTGTTGATGATGATGATGATGTTCTTTTGAACTTGAGTGACGCCTGCCCATCTGAGTTTAGAGATCCATTCACTGGCTCGATCTCAATTGCATTAGCTGGTTCTGTTTCCACATCAAATTTGCTGCGAGCTTCCTGATTCTCAGAGGTAAAAAAAGAAAGAAGATTTAGTCTACTGAAAACAAGCAAATTTATCATCTGAAGCAGCTCATGTTGACAGAGCTGTTTCAAGAAATGTCTACTAAAACACTGAACTGACATTTAACCCAAATATACTTCATGATAGTAATCGCATGCAACATGTTAGATCTGATTAACTGTTATCCCTGTTCATATCTTACTGTCCTAGACTTCATACATGAATCAGGTACCTTCATCCGTTTTGAAAAAAAAAGGTACCTTCAGGTTTCCAGTCCAGCTAAGCTGTATGAACATATCGCACAAGCCTTTTAACAAGACCATTTCTTTGAAAACAGAAGTGCTTGTACAGAATATGGAGGTTGCAAGCATGAACCTTAAAGCATCAAGACAAAACAAACATGTTGTAGGCAATACGGAGATGAGATTCTGTCACACAATCAAATGAAGAATGCTGCTAATTTTGAATTTGTACCACACTATAATGTGTACAGTTTCACAAAACTCTACATTTGTTGTATAAACTATCACAGAACTCCGCACTAAGATAGCTTCACGAAATTCCACATTTAGGGAGGCAAGGTATCACAAAATTCCACATTTTAGATTTTAACAGCGGTCTGACAGGTGCCCACCTGCGAAACTCTTAGAAATAGCAAACGACCTTCAGTAACTATAAATGACTATCATGCACCATCTACGAGAGACTATGATGCAAAAGATAAAATCCTGAGAAGATTTGGACCTTCGAGAAATGGTAACCATCAGGAACTGAGATTGCAAGAGACACATATCCTTCCATTGAGGAACCACCATCAACATTAATAACATTTGTGCCTGCTGATAACCGTCGTCTTAGGCGTCTCAACGCCTTCGGTTTTGGTGATGGCGGCTGCACTCCAGTCAAATCTAGTGTGCGCACCTCAGCACCTCTCTCATTCAAAACTATAGATCTGATTGCACTGTTGTTTGTATCTGCTACAAGAAATCTTCCTACAAGATATCAGAAGCACAAGCATTACCCTCAGTTAACCTAAAAGAGAAATAATATAGGGAATAAGATTATATTTGTAACAGTTGTATTTAACAACTTAACATAGAAAATAAAATAAAGTATTACCTTCTCCAACTTCAACAAGTCCTGCTGGCTCAGATAGCTGCATCAGCCAATTCAAAACATTCGTGTCATAAGGCGCTTCCTAGACAATATTTCTTTTCACAGATAGTAACATAAAGAATTCTCCATCAACCTATGGTTAAACTAGTATAGAATGCTGATTACGGTGGTATTTTTAATTAATAAGCATCGCATATCAAAGTAAATGCAGACAATAGAGATTGGTCGAGTGATCCCTCACTTGAGCTGACAAGGCATCACCATCCTTGTATCCTGCACGTCCAGTACCAGCAATCGTTATAACCTTTTTTGTGACACGATCTAACTTTTTTATCTGCAGTTTCAGAAGAGAACATGAAAACAATAGCGTATCTTGCAGCAAAACAATAGTGGTTGAAAGAGGCAAAAGAATCAGGGCATATTGTGTGCAGTAGGCACAAGAGGTGTAATAGTGCACTAGAGGCACAATTACCATCTCTAATGGCCATGAAATTTTTGAAGAAATTCATCTAACGTAGCACAAAATTTCATATCCAAATTCGTCCACACACCCGAGTGAATAGTAGCAAATTCAAATTTAGTGTGAATAATAGCTTTTGGTACTATTAACTATTAAGTACTCGCAACAGGATTCATATTTTTGTTTCTCGTTGAGTGTGTGGATTGAATTTATATTTAGAATTTTGTGGATGGATGCTCTTTGTATCGATGTTGTCCATTTCCTTTTTCAATCTATGACCAGAGCTAATTTAGCCTCCAGTACAATAGTACATCCAGCCACATGCAAAGTTGGTGAAGGATTAGGCATATGTCCATCTATTTTCATGGAGTACATACTAAGACCAATCTATTTCCAATTATGTACCCCATGAAAAAGCCTGTGTATTTTTATAGAACCAACCTGTGTAGTTTGCTGCTATGAAGTTTTACTCACGCATTCTGTTTCCTCTATGCTTTTTGGGGGCATATTGCTAGTGCTAAGGGGCAACCCATGTCCAGTCACTTGCTGGTAGATGATTAGGCATAATTACTCTGCATGGCATCTTACTGAGATCCAGATTGCACCAACTAATTGAGTTCTATGAGCAAACCGAGCAATTGACAAGTCCTGTGGTTACTTATTTGATGGGAAAAACCTGAGTTATGTTCCCTCGGGAGGTGTCCCTTAATGAGTAAAGCTGTAGACAACATTCAGGTTTGCAATCACTCATTTATTAATCAACTGACAGAAAAGCTAACTGGCGACCGTTTGCTGGGAGAGCATGGCATTTCATACGTTTTTCCTGGCAGTTTTAGTTGTATCGGGGGTGGCAGTTTCTTTCAGAACAACACGGCATTTTCTGGGAGGATGGCAGTTTTGAGCCTTCATTCCAGAAAATGACAAGCTCTTCTGAAGAAACTGACACCCCCTGACAAATTAAAACTGCCATCAAAACGTTCGCAAATGCCACCCCCTCCCAGCGAACGGTCGCAGATAAGAGGGTCCTTAATCAACTGGATCTGGTATTTGGTAAAGAAGACTCTACTTTAGTCATGGCTCTATGAAGCATTCTAGCACACTACTAAAAAAGAAATAAGTCCATTCTAGATCGTCGAAGGTGGGCGGCGCGCAACCTCCTCTCCGGCGTGGGGTGCATGAAGGCCGGATCTGGCTGGTCGCGGTCGGATCCGGCACGGGCATGGCAGGGTGCGTCCTCGCCGGTGGTCGGCGGCTGCAGGCTGCTGGTCGGCTGCGCGGACCATGGTGGTGGATGTTGGCTGGCGGTGGGTGAGTTCAAGGGCCGGCTCGGCCAGCAGTGATGCCCCGGCGGCGCTGCGGTCCTCTCCTTCGCCTTCTGTCTATGGCGGCGATCGAGGTCAGCTCCCCTCCAAACCATCTGAGCGGGCTGTGGCCGGAGGGCTGGACTTCTCCCAGGTGTTGATCGCCACCGAGGGCTGTGGATCCATTGCGGGCCACGGATTCACCCCCTCCTCTCTTCTGGTGGCTGAGTGTCACCGGGGTGCTTGGGCCCAGGTGGGGCAGTGTGGGGGTGGCGGTGTTCAGATCTGACTCTGCTCGAGTGGGCATGGGCCTGGGGCTCTCCAGGGGTGGGAAAGGAGGTGCCTATCCGCCCGTTCCTTTGGTGATCGGTGGCCACAGGCCTAGTGCGGGGGCGGGTTCGGAGCCATGGATGCCAGGCAACGGCCCTGGATGGCAGGCTTCACGGTTGGCTCTCCAGCAAGCAACGCTGAGGCAGGTGTTGGCGGCGAGCTTCGGTCATGTGGGTGGCGAGGTGTACGGTGTGGTCCTGGCGAAGTTGTCGCCGGCAATGGCGGCATAGCCCTGATCTAGATCTGGAGTTCTCAACACGTCGGGTGCCCCCGAATCGGGGTGGGTCTTTAGCCTTTTCCCGGTGTGGTGGGTAGGGGCGTTGTCAAGCAAAAGCTTTGTGCCTTGGCATCCGCGGTGGCAATGCCTGCGCGTATCGCGTTCCTCTTGGGAAACCGCCTTGGTCCCCTCCCTCGACACTCAGGGTGAAAACTTTGTCCGCCAGCGGCGGCGCGTGGCATCGGTACCTTCTTGGAGGTGTCGTCATTGAGTGTGGGTGGTTATCGGTTGTGTCGGCATTACTCCTGTGCCTCTACAGGACAGCACTCTGGCAGTGTCTGGTTGTGCACTCTTGTGCTGTTTTTGCGTCTTCGTGTGGTGTGTCGTGTATTCTTTTCTGATCAGCTTCTGAGGACTTCCTCAGCACCATGTATCATTTGGCCCTGTGCTTTATATATAAAGCGGGGCGAAAGCCTGATCCGAGTAGATCCATTTGCACAAAGGCAGCCAAGAACAATTTACAGCTGGCTCCTTGTGGTGGCAAAAGTTTCCAATTACCGCTGAGTCGTGGGTCAAATAAAAACTATATACGCATAAACTTTCCACAATATTATAAATATGTATTTAGTGATCAGAACTGGTTAGAATTTCTGAGAATCCTCCAAATCTCAACTGTGATTATGCAAATTTTGTTTCTTGGATGCAAATTCACATGATAGTGTCAGAAGATGATTGATTACCTTGTGATTATAAGAATCTGCAACATATATTTGATTATCGCTAGCATAGACAACACCCAAGGGATGCTGGAGTAGCACATCCCAGCCAGTCCCATCATGATCGCCAAACTGAACAGGAGGGAACATAATTACCTCTTAATAGGATAAATTTAGGAAATTATAACAGAACAAAATAAATATGACTTAAAATGCTCGACCAGGTCAGTGCTCCACGAATAAACCATAACATCTTTTGGTAGAGAGAGAGAGAGAGAGAGAGAAATACCCTAAACAAATTATCTGGAAAATTTGGATCTCCCCCAGCAAGCCATCTTGACCCCCCTGACTTCAAATTAACAGCTCGAATGGAACTGCTTTCACTATCAGCAACAAATAACTCCCGCAATTCTGCGTGGGTAACTCCATACAAATCAGGGCTCTGTGACCTCAGATAAAAAGTAGTACTCCCTCCGTTCACTTTTGTAAGACGTTTTAGACAGCTGAAATTGAACTGTTTTGGGTGTTGTCTTAAATGTCTAAAAGGTCTTACGAAAGTGAACGGAGGGAGTAATATGGTAATCACACAAAATATACCAGGATCCAATGAAATCCCAGATGGCTGCGCAAACGATGTGTTGGTGGGGCTGCAACATGAAACAACTAATTAAGAAATCGTAGTGTGTACATCAAAGGACCAAAACACTGCAAGCAGCCAGATGGGAAACTTCTAATTATCAGTGTGAATAGGCCCAAGTTGGTAATGTAGTTAAGTAAATCAACAATGCATATGGAAACCTTGTTGTTAGTTGTCACCCAGCATAGATGTGGACCCAAGGTAGCACAACATAGGGTAAAAGGTTTCAAACCAAAGAATAGTTATACACTGATACAAAGCTAGACTAAAACCTGAAAGGTTGTTCAGTTCTAACACTCATTGAAATTACAGAAACCATCAACACAAGGCTGCAAGTTATTGTCTACAAACATGTCAAGTGCACATTGAGTTCCTGACTTCCTAAGGAGACACAATAGAAAAAAGCTGCCATACTCATTCATCTAATAGTCATATGGATCCATTTATCATGTAATCTCCCAGTGAGACATAATTAAATAAATTGTTAGAAACAATCAGATAGCAGCAGTCATTGTTAAATAACCACAGCTACAAATTACATGCTTTGGCACTGTACGCCCATAGAGACGCCAGCTTACAAACTACTTTCCTGGCTGAAAGGGAAACACGATTACCTTGAACCATTCAGATTTTTTTCGGAGCCATTACCACTGAAAACTTCAGTTACACCATCAAGGGTGTTGTGTTTCCAGATTTGATGTTGTCCCGCCATCGCAATGTACACGGTCTCCTCCGAGGGAGCATAGCAGACATCCCATGGTGAATTTAGAACCTAGAATAACACTTCCAAATCAGGCTAACTGCCTTCTACAAACATCAAGTTTGATAATTAACTTCCATAAATAGTGTTAAGCTAATCAATAAAATGCCCCACAGATGAAATAATGCTAAATTATATGACCGCCCATTTTTTGAAATTGTGAAGTTATATTTTCTCAAACTATCCATAATATAAGCATCAGGTCATCAGGCTTTACATCACCCCATCAATCAACACTTTTAATAGAATATCTTCAGATGATCTGATAATGTATGCAGGTGTATTCTAACATTTAAAATCACTGCAATGCGGATGGTTCTCAACACATGTCATCATCATGTTGGAAATGGATCGCCCGGTTGTGCACATTGGCAATGACCAACATTTATCAGTTCATATTCGAGGTGCAGGTATCTTAAAACAAAAAGGTAGCTGTAAAATGGTAGGCACCATTTTCACCTAATGCTCTACTCTATGCATGAACAAACACAGACACATCAAATATCACAATTCAGGGTGTGACAGGATAGGGAACTGTTTTAGTTTTTGCCGCAGAATAGTGTTTTCTGGATAATCTGGAGCATAATGGGTGGATAGGATAGGAGACTGTAGATTTTATCTTTAACATAGATTTCAGGACTGCGGTAATACAGGTGCACAACACTACAATCAATCCCAGTCTACGAAGCTGGACCTTAGACGGCAGTCAAGATGAGCTATTGACAAGCAGCTAGCACCCAAGAGCAGAAAAGAACACACCACCCGCCAGGGTATGACAGATATTTGTTGTTAACTATCTCTGCTTCAGCTCATTTGCGGATTAAGGATTAGAATTGAGCAGTATAATCTCTCTGGTCTGAGCATAGGAGTCAACCAAGTGATCAACGTTCTGTTTGACTACAGAAACTGCAAGTGGAAGCGTGCAACTAGTATAATCAAGGTGAACAGAACAGAAATGGCAGCAGTAAAAATATGTGTCATTGCAGTTGCATGCAAAATAATCCATATTCAGTTTCATGATTCCAATAAAAATACATGTTAAAAGAAACGTGGAATCATGCCTGATTAGTTCCTCGGCCTCCTCCTTCGTAGTCGGAACCTTTGGTCCCATTTCCAGCTAGTGTTCTGACAGTCTCATTAACAAAATCAACCTCTCTGGATAAGGATAAAAAGGCATTCATGTCAATAAAAGCAATACTTTGGAATATAAGAATTATCTGCGAACATGGTTAACCATGCTAATTGACTGTGTAATCAATATAAGATATCACTAGAAAAGAACAAGCAGCAGAACTAGTTAATCTTCCGCAGCAATAACAATCTTGCCAACAGCCAGGGCAGAGGAGAGATGATCCCGGCCGGTGCAGAGTAGGTAGAAGGAGAAATCATAGGTGGGTGAAGAGGTCTATACAAAATCTCTAATGCATGTAGAAATAACAACGGGCAATATGCTTGCTCAATGCAGAGTTTTATGGAAATTTTCCTACAAAAAAACTACTACTCCCTCCGTCCGGTGAAGAGTGTACATTTGGCTTTAAAATTTGTCCACAAAAGAGTGTACTTCTATCTTCCCAATGCACTTTAAAGTAGAAAAAAATGTTCCTCTCTCATCACACCGTAATCAAGACCAATAACATTCTACACATGGTCTCCTTAATTTCTACATGCACTTAGCTCATTGGTGGTTGGGTAATTAAAGAGGAGAGAGATGGTGGCTTGCACCTTTCCAATGCATTTTTTACTCCACTCCATAATTTGTCCTAAAATTTCTATATGTACACTTTTCACCTGATGGAGGGAGTACATGACATTAGGCTACCTTCGCCCATTACAGCCGCCACTAACACCATTTGCTTTATCTCCCCTGCAATTCTTTTTTGCTCTTTCTTGGGTCTTATTATCCTCCATTGCCGCTGCTGTGAGAGCGATTGTCATGTCTTTGTTCTCTATCTATTTCTTTTGCTCTGAACAGAAGGTAAGGCCTACCTCCCATTGCCCTCTCTGAGTAAGGCTAAATGGTCCCACATAAAGCTACTCTTCAAAGATAAAATTAAGGTATCAAGACCATGTCATGCAGAAGGGTTTTGGCATTTTGGGCAATAGCACAAAATACAGATCAACTAACAGTAGCCAACTCACATTTGTGACTGGTAGCAGTGGCAGATGGAAGGTATCACTTTCACGACTTCAAGGGTATGAAAGGAGCAGTTATTTGGTGGAAATTCAATGATTTGAAACTTATTCGATGGCATATAAGGATATTTTCCCTTTAAAAGAAGCCATAAGTGTACACTAACAAGTAACTTTTCATGTTACCACTGAATGGCTACCCCCCGGAAAATATGAACTGAGCATCCTAACTTAAATCAGTGGGAGTACTCACCGCAGTGCATGGTTCTCAGTGTCCGCTACATATAGGATATTCTTTTTGAAATTGTATGCAAGACCCTGAAAATTCATCGCAAGAGACATGAGATCATTACATAAAAATGCATAACAAAAGCAAGTTCAATTCAATGAAACATGTATTGTTTTCTTAAGAAACACATGAAGGGAAAGCTGATCTTGATAGCTTAGCCTCCTGCCAAAACAAACATCAGTTTTGAAGGACATTGAAATGCCCTCTGTTCACATTCAGCAGAGATATTGCATCTCCAGATCTTTACTCTAGTAAAGCCATGGTACTACCAATCCAGTACCCAGCATGCTGCTGTAAGAGCAGAATTTTATTGCAAGGATACAACATAGTCATGTTCCTTACTTGAGGGCGATTAAACGAGGCAACATCAAATTGGCCATCAAGTAGTCCTTCTTCCGAACTTCCAACTTGGCATATAAATTCCCCGTCCAGGTTAGTGACCACCTTAAGTTTCAGAAATGAGGATAGAACAAACAGCTCAGTACACTCTAAGATAAAGTAGGCTTCATATGTGAAATAAATTTGCCAAATAATGTTAATGACATATTGTTTTCTATGGTGTATATTAATTAAGGAGAAATATGTTTATTACAATCGTAGGAACTGAGAAATAGGTACTCAATGTAAAAGGACAAATACTCACAATTCGATTGTGGTTACTGTCTGATATAAATAATCGATTGTTCTGTACATCAATTGCAAGTTTCCCAGGAAACTTTAGTGGTGAAGTTATTAATCGACTATCCCTGTCCTTCTTCAACGCCAAGGGGAGGGAATTATTCTGTAGTAATTTCCTTTCATCATAAAACTCAAGTGCTGCACCAACTACATCATCAAGGTCCTGGAGAGAACATGTTAAGAACGATTGACAGGACATTGGCATATGAACAACCACACTGAAATAATCCAGCATGGCTTGTTCCTGGAAATGATTTTACATTTGATTAGATAGCCTCACTGTATGGAGAAACCTAAAAAAGACATGCATTTGAAAGGGTATGCAGATATCAGGGTAGATGTTTCTTCGCGCGCGGGCGCAGGGTGGGGGGATGGAAGCAACAACTGATCTTATTTTTCTTAGTGCTAGTGAAGAGCTTTGGAAAGAGAAGTACTTCCTCCGTTCCAAAATAAGTGTCATGGTAAGAAAGTATAGAGTGAGTATTACTATACTAACATAATTTTGTAATTTTTAGGGGATAAAAACGGTGAGAATAAGTAAGCAAGTATACCCATCTACATTAAATATCAAAATCATCCAAATTGCCAATCATGTGAGAACAAAAATATAAGCTAAATCCATGTTTTGCACTTTTGTGTTTATCTGTTGGCATTGATCCAAGGCAAAAGATCAGCGAACAACACTGATTAAACACACTCCGTCTTCATATTATGCTCAGCAATATGCACATTTCAAGTTTATTTGGGGGTTGAGGTTGGTATGGCAGACAGCATAGCATATTTGCTGGTATATCACAGATAGCAGTTGAAAATCAAGACACAACATCAAGAGTTGGTAAATGTTTATTTGCTTGGTTCTAAATATAGAATTAAGTTTTTGAAACCTTGCTCCTTGCTAATGCTTCAACTCTTTAAAATGCATTTAGTAAATATTTTTTGTAGGGTTGAAGCATGCAAAAACAGATAGCTTATACATGAGAATATTAACAAACGACTTAGGACTTGAGTCTCATCTTTGGAAAAGATGTCCATCAATACCTTTCTGTGGCCTTCGCCTGATATTTGTGCTAGAACCTTTCCATTGGGCGCGACAACCACAAACGTCGGCCAAGAGTTCACCCCCAGTTCTCTCCACAAGTACATGTCACCGTCATTTACAACCTTTGATGAAAAGGTGGAGGGTCAAATAACTTACATAGTGCGCAAACACACGGTCCCACGTGCGCACACGAAAAACACATGATAGTCACTCCAGGAAGAAGTAAATACAATGGCAAGAGACTGACTGAGAAAAGTGATATTTGTTTTAGAGAACACACATGAGGACATATATTCCTGCATAAACAGATAGTCTCGTGTACAACAAAGTACTGAACAGAAAAATAAGTGCAACTGCCAACAGCAAGGTTGTCTGACAAAATACTAACAGGACATCTACAAACTAAACAACTAATTCTGAACAATAATGATATGCGCCTGTACCGGTAATAGAAATGCATGGAAATGAACGAGATGCAAAAGGGGAAATTTGGGGAAAATGGATATTTGCCACCACAAATCTCAATGCATGTGACCTAAGGGACCAGATGTCAGTCAGGCATCAGTGGCAACTCATTCTTTGAAGTGGCCAATATCCAACTTCTCCTTTCAAAATACTCGGCACATTTTTTTTCTCTTGATCACTCACCCCAGTGTGTGTTATTTTATATTAGAAGAAAGCGTTGAAATGAAGGTAGGTCTTACAACCTGAAAAAAGAGAAAACTAAAAAAAAAAAAGCAGGCTAAAGCTACAAGAAGAAACAGAAGAACTAAGAACCGATGCCAAAAGCCAAAAGCCCAAAACCAAAACTGTGCAGCTAGCATACTGCTGTGTACATATAAAATTTAAAGAAATAAACGAGTACTTGTCCAAAGTGAGACTGCAAATTGAGCATGTGAAGGCACTTGAATGATGCTCTCCAGTTGAACATTTCAAGAGTTATGGCTGTTGCCTTACTGGATGAGTAACGTTGTAGCGCAGGACAGCACTGCGGATGGCTTCAAGATCTTTTTCATTATCAAATTTGGCAGAATGCACACCAACAACAGTGAACTGCACAGGGTCAAGCAACATGTAAATATCCAATACATCCTCTTCCAACTTATCAAGGTCTTTAAGTGACAAAAAAAACACTTAAACTTAATTGCATCATGATCAGCTAAGCAGTAAGGTGTCATGAGTTGTGCCGATAATAATGCCAGAGCAGGTGTGACAAATTTTCAGACAATACATACGCGCAAGTACAACGTTAGAAATAAGGAACACCAGATAACAGTAGCTGCATGAGGAGGGGGCTGTACTAACAACTTCACGAGTTAACACTTTTATGGTAGCGAACTCTAATACAGTGCAGTTTACAACTCAATCAGAAGACCTACAGTATGAAATTATAGGGAGCCTTTCAGTTTCAAAACTAATGATTACGATGTGATCAAAGTACTGAAAATAGCAAGGTGAACCACAAATTTCTGATAATAGATAACATAAAGAGTATACATGTCAAGGCTCACAGCACCCAAATACCAAAGTTGCTGTGTTAGAAATCATATCAGGATTCACAGCTTCTAAAACCTGCACTTCTGTATTACGACCTGAACTAGTAATCTAAATATCATTTCTTGCGCAACATGTGAAGACAAAAGCAGAAGCTCACAGGTTTATCTTTATACTTCTTCTCTATAAACTCCAGGTCTGGCAAGACATGCATGCAGTTGATGCAGCAGTATGTCCAAAAATCCAACACGACTACTCTTCCTTTTAAATCCTGCATTTTACATAGGAATTATTTCAATATTATTGTCGCAGTTCCAGAGGCCTAAACCCCATGGTAGGAAAATAATTTATCGTGTTTAAAGAAAAATGAAATTAACCCATCTGAAACAGATGCCTTCTCTGGAGCAAGAGGAAGGAATGCTACCACTAACAGTAACTACAACAAGTTGACTAAGTACAGACAAGTCTATTGCTTACAGCAAAACTGACACTTGAGTCAGTCAAACTGCAGCTAGATTGAAGATTTTGTATCCAAATTAATACACATCTCTCATTTCTACAACCCTTTTAGTTCTGTAGGTGCATAAGATTTTAAAACATACTGGGGCTGCAGAAACTATCTGAAAGACTACTACTAAGATGACAAGCATAAATAGTCAAGGTTCCCCGGAGAGGATACATCGCTGCAATTCCATACGGAAAAATTACGCTCATCAAGAAAAAAAATGTTAAATTTTTCATCACAGTGAAGTGCCAAACATATATTTCGCTGCAACTGGTTCTGTTGGCAGTGTCCCTAGCAAACATGTTATGATGTTCAGCAAGTTTTACACAACTGTCAGTAATCTTTAATCAATTGTTTGCTCACCAAAATTGCATATGCACCAAAGTTTGAACATCATCAATGGAGCTTTCTGACCTTGAATAGGCGTATATTGGTTTAACTTTTTTTTCATGGCAGATTAGAGAAACTCAGATTGACATTACTGCCTATCTTA
Source organism: Thinopyrum elongatum (assembly GCA_011799875.1). Classification (NCBI taxonomy): domain Eukaryota; kingdom Viridiplantae; phylum Streptophyta; class Magnoliopsida; order Poales; family Poaceae; genus Thinopyrum; species Thinopyrum elongatum. The sequence goes on from CM022300.1 coordinate 386,521,230, forward strand.
ACCCAGCTATTTGGCAGATAGTTCGCAAGCTGTGACTTTGTGGTACGCAATATTAGGATTTCTAACTATAACTGAAGAGACATTAAAGATTGCAATAGCATGTCAACAGTTACCAAGGTATATTTGTGTGGACCTGTGACTGAAAGAGCAAATATCCTGTAACAGACTTGACACTTTCGCAAATGAAGTTACATTGTAATCCCAGGTTTCTAACAAACAGGTCCTCAAAATCTATCATATATGAATAAAAGGGATCCTTAAATCAGGTGTTTGTATGTGACAGGATTTTACTGTTTTAATTTGGAAGTATTTACCAGTAGAAATTGTTGCAGTATAGCATACCATGTTCCATTATATGTTTTTGGTAGACACGACATTGTCACTGGCAATATAGCTGACAATCAGACCACAGAAACAAGCTGTTTGCTCCAAATCCCTTCCACCCCTTTCATGTGTTTGCATTTATGTTTCATATTCAATCGGATAAGAATTATAGCCAAACTTGTGACAATGTGAGTAGGTGAGATTTAGATAAAGACTACCATGAAAACTGAAAGATCCAATAGGAGAAAATATGGAACATGTGGTACTGTAGCAAAGTTGCGGCTACTGAGAATAACCTAAAATGGGTTCAAAATTACTCTTTCAAACTGAAGTGGGGCTGTATTCAACCAGTCGAGCTTTCTTGGGAACTCAGGTACGTAAGTGGCAGAGCCCCTATAGAAAATTTTGGAAGTGTGTTAGCGTTACTTTAAACATGTTCAGCCATGAAGCACATTCTAGCATTACAGGCCTAGAAAATTGAAGAATATGCAGGTAGCCAGTTACCTACCCAGTTTCAAAATCAGCTAAATACTTCTTTATTTGCTGAACTCTTGATGACAGTGATTCTCCTACAAAAACAGCGCAGAGAGATCAACATGTAACATAGCAACAGATTTCCCAGTTGCAAGAGAAAGATGAGACCAAATCAACAACTAGTTTTTGGATCTAACGTCTTCCAAGCTAGTTTCAATCATCTTTCTACGTGCTGCAAAAAAAAACCTTTGGATTCGCTACAGTAAAAGCTGGCATGACCAGTCTAACTGCCTAAGATGACACCATGATATTATGTCAGATGGGGTCTGAAACTACTTGCGAGCAAATCTGGCGTAATAGCTCATGGTCTTATTTTTGTCAAAGTTGACTAGGTTCATCAGTTATACTTGAACGCGACTTCAAAGTACTTTCTTTAATCACTAATGGACTTGCAAATCCCATATGGGGTTGAATATTTGTGTGCTTACCTTCATTAGTTGCAAAAATTGAACTGTTCCCACCCGTGAAAAAATTAAGCAGACCTTTAGGAGATGTGAACTGCATTGCCTGAATAAATTAAACGAAACCGACAAATTAATCTAAAAGAAACATTTCCTACCTGAAAGAATTTACTCATGGCAAGTGTACTATTGTGCACAATGAAGCAGAAACTTCAAGATGCAGCATAAACTGTAGAAATTGATACGGGAGAAATAGAACTGCAATATGAATCAGTGCTTCCTTCATATGGATCAACAAAACTGTTGTTATTTTACTACTAGAAACTTTGGAATGGACCCTCGACCCAGAAGCCAACACCACAAATCTATTACTCCCTCCGTTCACTTTTGTAAGACCTTTTAGACATTTAAGACATCACCTAAAACAGTTCAACTTCAGCTGTCTTAAACGACTTACAAAAGTGAACAGAGGGAGTAGGTTTATTCGACTAGTGTTAGCCATTGACATGCAAGGCAACGTTGCTAAACCTACTAAATCCCCGGCAGCGGGAGGAGAGGCCATCGATCGGATTCAGGAGAGTACCTCGTGCCACACCGTGCAGAAAATGGAGCAGCCGGTGAGGTGCGCCATCGTCTTCTCGGACTGGTAGCAAAGCACACAACTTGCATGTTGCAGACCACGCCGAGCTAGCCTCTCAGTGGTCCAGCAGTGATCCTGGCAGGTGAGCACATGAAGAACTTGGCCCTAAGGGGGCACCAAGATTTCCAGTTGAGCTTCCAAGAGCTCAAACCAACCACCCCTGAAGTAAGGAATCGTAGCAGCTCTTAAACGTGTACTGGCCGTCGGGCGTCCAATGCCACAGAAGGACATCCGGTGAATTAGATAGCTGCACCAACCACCAGACCTGGACCTACTGCCACAAGGCTAGGGGGTTCAAATCCTCCCTGATGCCCGTGATCCAGCGATGGTCGGGCAAGGCATCTCGGATGGTTCGGCGTTTCTAGTGCGCCCTAAGACCAAAAGCAGGAGATCAGGTGTAATCTGCAAAATGGTTCTACCGTCAAGCCAGCGATCCTCCCAGAAGAGGGTGGAGCCCCATCACCAACCGATGAATGCCCATCTTGGTGGATGCAGCAAACACCTCCCACTAATCCTGGGAAAATTGCAAGTCCAGACCCCTCCAAGGGCGGAGTGGGTCAGCGTGCATCCTCCACAGCCAACGAACCATGAGGCTGACCGCCGCCCTAAGTCCGGAGCACCCAAGCCTCCAGTCTGAGGGATTGGCACACCCTATAACAATTAACGTGAGAGTGGGCGCCCTGCTCATCCAGAACCCTGCAAGGTTTTGTCGACCTGCTTCTGCACCTTCTTGTACATGCTTAGGACCAACAACTAGTGTAGAGGCATGGTGGCCAGGACCGACTTGACCAGGGTGAGGCACTACGGCTTCGTCATCACGGATATACACAAATTAATTAATAAACCAAATCAAGACAGAAAAGCATGAAACAAGGTAAGTAGTTGGATGTGATAGTGAAAGTAGTGTTTTCATTATTTCAAAGAGAACAGAAAATGCATACTATTTTCAGCTCAATTTAGAGCCCTTAAACATATTTGCTGACGGCAAAAAGAAGGGTAAAATGTCGCTCAGAATTTCTACAACAACGACTGAGGACAGGTGGCAAAATGTACTAGTATACAATAGTACCTTCCAATTTCCGATTGTAAAGAAAAGACATGAAAAAGCTATTCCAAGACTTCCATATCTTAATATATCCCGACGAGAACCCAACAACCTGCAGAATTTCTTCTCTGGATGTCAATCAATTATGTGTTAAGTATAGTTACTATGAACTGCATTTCTCTGAACATGCGAAAGACCATTCTATTGAGGAGAGTGAATAACCCCTACGGGAATTCTATAACAAGACAGATTCAGTGTAAAATGTGCATTCCTAGAAAAAGATTTCAAATAAGCTGCAAGTTAAGTACTTGCAGATAATAGCAAAGCTTAGCTTCTACAAATAAGCACTAAGCTTCTTTGCAGAAACAGACCTTACCCTTGGTCTTTCAAACTTGAAGAGTTTGTATTCTCAACAGATTCAGCATTAGTTGCTCCATTCAGAATTTCAGGAGAAGCATTTCCTAAGGAACTAATATTCTCGGTATTTTCTGTCCGTTCATCTGCATCAACTTTCTTTTAATCAGTACTAAGTACACTGATACAACAACAAAAAATAGCGTTCCGGAGTCAATGAAACAGAAAATTGGCATATGACAAAGTTTCTGCATGGATCAATTCAAGAAACCCAACGAATACCATTAAGATTCAAGAAAACCACGCAGAATATTATTCATTGAAGTTGATAGAACAAAACAAGTGAATTTTGCGCACAAGATACACAGGTTTTTCTTTCCGGTTTCTCCTACAAGAGATATATTATTAAAGTAAATCGATTATGCTTGAACTACATACTGTGGTAAGCATTAGAACCACCATACAGGATGTCATTAATTGAAATATCTCCAATGTCTTTTCTGATGAACACAGGACTGGCTTGTTGTAATGCATCTTCATCTAGAGAAGTCGTCACAGCAATACATCTGCAAGATTGTGTAACCAGAACAACTATTTAATGTAATAAAAATTTCACATTGGTGCATCTGCACAGTTAAACAGAAATTGCATCACATATTTGAATTGCATGGGTTCACGGGCACACTGAAAACAAATAGTACCAACTTAGATATGGTGATCACTACAGGCAAATCTCTTTTTTGTAAGAATAACACAAGTGATTCATGACTATAGAATCAATATTTACTGGTCAAATGCCACACAGCTCATGGAAATAATTGATAGAACAGAGTAGCTACTTTGGATGTCAAGAAAGACCATCCGACTCATTAATTGCCTTATGAGAAAATAAGGCTTCAAAGAACTTAAGCACCGCTATCATTGTCAGGGTGGTCATGTAATGCTGCATATATGAGGGCATGTACAAAGGAATGCCATCAGCTGTCTATAAGAGATGCCACATCCCACATATGATCTTCTATAAGGTTGAAAAAAGAGAACGCGTATAGAGAATGAGGCTCTCTGTTTGCCCATATTCTCATAGACAGCTTACATATGCATTTCGTATGTCGTACACGCACTATCTGCATCACCCGCCCACAACGTGTGGCACTACATATAGAGCACTTATAGACAGATCATTGTACATGCCAGCATTTATGCAAGTCCATGGTAAAAGATTTACTACAATTGACTAAAAATATTCGGATTTGTGCAGTATGACCAAAATAAGCCAGACAATAAACAGAGGGATAAGAACGCAATACAGACCGTATTTCCGCAGCTTTCGCAGCTTGAACTCCAGCAAGCGCATCTTCTATCACGATGCACTGGTACAATATCACATATTCAAAACTTCATATGCAAACTAAATGAAAAACTACAGAAGGGGTATACCAAGTATTTAAGAACTAAAATCTCAAAAGTAGGATGGTTACTTGCATATCTTTTGTCTCGAACAAGCATTTATTCATTGTATATTTGGAACAAGCACACCAATAGGACGCAAAGCAGCACATACCAACACTGGTGGCATCAACCAAGCAACCATAATAACAACAAAAAATCAATGAAAACTATCCTAACCTAAGACCAAAACAAGAGAACAAAATTATCAAATCCTGCTAAGTGTGCCAGGGGGTCTTGTATGCAGTGGCAGGAGGCAAAGCCCCTTAGCCCTGGCCAGGGAACAGAACTGTCAAATACTGCGATACTAATGCTAAAAATAGAAGCATATTCAGCCTTCCCCAGTTCATACAATAAATAGAGCAGCTCGTAGTGATGAAACTCTCCACATAAGACTGAAAACCAAGTGGTGGAACAGCATTCAACATTAGATTTAACCCCTTCTGCCTTGCCTTCAGGCATGTACCAACTAAACATCCCAGTTATCATTCGTCACATCCAATTACCTAAAACTATCCACACTTAAGCCACAGAAGTATATAATTATGGCCACAAATAGTGAATTGTCTGATGATGATTCAAGCGGCCACTTAGGAAAATGGCTATGTGATGTACATGGACGACTTTGTACTATTAAACTATAACTTCTCTTTGTTATCTAAAAATACAAAAAAGCTACGGAACAACAAAACTAGGGCGTTAGCAGTGGCAAATCTAGCATGACAATGGAGGGTAGGCTTAAAACATCAAGTTCCTAAGCCTAATTAGCAAATGCATTACAATTGTTGCATGTAAAACACCAGAATATACTTGTCAAGTGATGTGGTTAGCTGAAATAGGATTTTGGAGGGTAGGCTTAAGCCTATTGACCCCCCCCCCCCCCCTCCCCTAGTGGAATCGCCACTGGGCGTTAGGGAGGGAAAAGGAGGATTATAAGCAAAAGTAAATATAATTCTAGCATTCTGCTCCTGTGTTTTTGATCTAGGATATCCATATACCAAGAGGTTTATTTATGAACTCCATAGAAATCCATCTACTGACAAACCTCCATGTAAGCAGCAATGGATATAGATCAGCATGGTTGCAGATTTACCAAAGTCACTCGATTGAACCCAGCATGTATATATTTTCCACAGCCAGAAGCACTGATTACGAGTCGAGGGACTAGTCAAGACTAGTCGACAGACTAGTCTACGAGTCGCAACTTGAGTGTCGACTGCAAATCTCGTGTAGACTACTTGGTCGAGTCGAGCAGTCGACAGACTAGTCTGGACTAGTCGAGCTATTTGAGTCGAGCGACTCAAAATTTTGAGGGGACAAGTCACCCAGCCCGGCCGGAGCTCGTGCTCGGGCGGAGGCCATAGCCGTGACACGTAGGAGTGTGCGGCCCTGAGACAAGAGAGAAGGAAGAGAGATAGAGGAGAGGAGAGGATGCATGGCGGTGATTGGCGGCAGCGGCCGGAGGCGTGGGTTGCGCGCGCGTGCTCCCTTGTGTGATGATGCTGGCGGCTGCAATGGGATCGATCGGGAGCTAGGGTTCCAGTGACTGGGGGGCTAAGTAGGCTGGCCACTTGGGCCCAAATGGGCCAGCTGGGGGGCTGCTGCGTGGCGCTGGGCTGGGCTTGGTGAGCGTCGCCTAGCACTTCTGGTGTTATTGCATACTGTACTGTTAGTATATACTACATACACCGCTCAAAAAAAAAATACTACATACTACTACTAGTTATTAATAGTTGAGTACTACAATACCATGTCGACTAGTCCAGCACTAGTCTAGACTCTAGACTAGTCACGATTAGTCTATGAGTCTCAACCTCAGAACGACTCGTCGACTCGTAAACCTTGGCCAGAAGACCACACTTTTTTTTAACGCGTCATAAAAGGGTTGCGCATGTGATTTGCAAGATAAATTACCTCATCCGTGTCAACACCTAAGTTCTTAGATGCTGCAAGGAATATGTCTGGAGCAGGCTTTAAATTTTCAAAAGCATCAGCGGAAACAATAGCATCAAATCTGAAATTTGGAAAAGGTTCATCAACACCAAGTAGCAAATATAGGAAAGGATACAAATGAATTCAATTGTCAATCTTCAGATTTATCTGAAGTCAGTAAAAACTGTTCAGAGCAAGTTTAAAATAGCCTTGGTCATACTTGCTGCAGACTATGATTTACACTTTCCAAATTAAATGAAGCTCTAAAGTGGTAGAGCAATTGATGCATTAACCAATAAAGAAATTGAAATCATGAAATTCTAGGATGCAAGGAAAATTTTGAAAATTTATAGGCTCAGCTCTACTGAGGCAGTACAACATAGTAGCAACAAAAAATTCAGTGTCATTGCTCTAATACAATTATGAGATTCAAAACTCGATAGAAGTTTATGAACATGGTCTTGGAATTCAAATAAAAGGAGACACTTACAGCGATACAGGCAAACCAGCAGCCGCCAGATTTGCGTCAACCTTAACCCTATCAGCGCTAGATGCAACAGCGACCTTCAGACCTGCGTTTTTGCACTATACTGACAAAGCAATAATCACTTCCTAAAACCATTAGGCTAACATAAATCTGAATTCAAGCACTGCAAATACCTCCATGATGAGTTCCAGAGCCCCTGGGAACCCAATTCCAGAATTTGGTTTAGCATACTGCAGAAAAGAACATAATATTTTAGCATGGTGCAATCAAACTGAAATGGAGAATAGACGAAAAAGATTGCACAGCAAATTTAAACCTTGTCAAGGTATATCTCAAAAAAGCGCTTCTTGGCGCTTTCAGTACTGAAATCTTTCACTCCTTTCACCCTGGCAACACCTCCAAGGAAATTGGCCTCGCCTAAATCATTTTTATCCACATTGGAAGCAAGCAAAAAAGATGAAGCTGATAATAACTCCTTTATTGTACAACTCAGATCATGCAAAAAAGTAACGAGAGAACAAAATGTACACAATTAAATGCTTGATAATTGGTATCATGTCCACCAATGCAGGGATAGGTGAAACATTTAGGACCCTGATAAGTGCCACACGTGTGGCACGAACACATGGCAACTCCAAACGTTTTTTATGGCAAGTTTAGTGACGCGAGGATGGCAACTTTAATTGTCAAGCATGGCAACTTCTTTTCGGATGGCAAGTTTCAGTTTTTTTGGGGGGTTTGTTTTTTCTTTTCGGATGGCAACTTTAGTTGTAAAAAACATCATGGCCGATGTGCTTCGTGCCACACGTGTGGCACTTATCATTTGGGAACATTTATGCTTATAGCTAGACATAACATACTCCTATGAGTACTCTGATGCAACAGTACCTTTTTAGTTCATTAAATGATTATACGGGCACTAACAGAATGTTATTGTTTTAAAACTAGTAGAAAACAATTTGCGAGGGATTATGGTTACTTCCAAATAAGCATATAACAAATTAGTAAAAAGCTGATAAATCACTTCCACATTGGAAACAAAAAAAACTGATAACAATTCCTTTATTACACGACTCAGATCATGCAAAAAAGTAACGAGAGAAGAAAAGGTACGTGATTAAATGTTTATTACTCCCTCCGTCCAGGTGTGTTGGGTGCCTAAGAGAATCTAGAATTCCCAAGAGTGAAAGGCACAATCTAATATCATGTGCTCCAATGCAGGGATAGGTAAAACATTTATGCTTATAGCTAGAGATAACATACTCTCATGAGTATTCTGATGCGACAGTACTTTTTTGGTTCAGTAAATGGCTATCTGGGCAGTGACAGAATGTTATTGTTTTAAAACTAGAAAACTAATTTGTGAGGGATTATGGTTACTGTCAAATAAGCATATAATCAATTAGTGGTCAATGAAATTACCAAGGAATCACAATGATCCATGGTCTGAGCATACAGACTGCCAACTTACACAAATTAGAAAACTTAAGAAGCACAGAACTTGGTTCGAGCATACTGTTCAATTACTCTGCTGCCGAAGTGGTGTACAATGTACTATCAAGCCAACTAGTACAGATACACAGGAAAAAACAATACTGTAGGTCATTAGGTCATGGTTTTAAAAGCAATATTTTTAGGTCATAATGTGCATACAATATTTGTAGTTCAGATTACAAGCAACCTAATAACGTAGGGGGCGCAGAAATTTAAGGTATACGAGCATATAGGATGGGATGGTCGTTAGAAATCGCGCGAACTGCATTTCCGATCTCACAGTACTAGTAGCACAGAGAGATAAGTCACCTGTGCCCGTGAAGGGGATGAAGTCATCCACGGTGACGTCGACGCCCATCTCGGCGAAGACGTCCACGGCGGCGCGGCGCGACGGCTCCTCGCTGTTGCAGAGCACGCCGTCCATATCGAATAGCACGGCCGAGACCTTCCCCCATGCCCCAGGCACCGCCTCGGTCTCCGACGAGGAAGGCGCTGGGGCGGAGGCGGAGGCGGCGACGACGGGACGTCGCCCCCGGCGAGGGAGTTGCGGGGTGGCGGCGGCGGTGGCCCGAGATAGGGCTTTCGGTAGAAGTAGAGGGCGGAGCGGTGGCGCCGGGGAGGCGAGCGGGTAGTGCCGAGAGGTGAGGAGGCGGTGGAAGCTTCTAGAAGGCATGATTTGCCGCGCCATGGTAGCCGTCGGGGACCGCGAGCTCGGGAGTAGTGGGAGGCTGGGACGGTTTATGTGGCGGGGCGGCCACGGTGCACGAGCGGGTGGATATCTGATGCTAAACGTGGTCGTCCTTTGCTGCGGTCTCTGCTTGGCCGGTGCGACCTTATCTTGGCATGATCCACACAAAATGGAAGAGGGAAAATTAGGCGGGAGAAACGTCTGCGAGGGCTACTTTGGTATAGAACCAAAACCAGGGTAGCAAACCCCAGTCGGGGGAATTTCTGGGGCAGACGAGATCTCCTTCCATCGTAGGCATATTTCCCTAATATGTAGTAGGAGTACTACTTACCATAATATAAAGCATTTTTATAGGCTAGTTTAGCCTAAAAAAGTCTTATATTCTGATAAGGAGTGTGTTATGGTTTTATCATGGCAGATGTCCTTCTGAAATGACTAAGTCTTGAGGCCATCGCAAATTACCCAGATTTGGCCCCTCACGGTAGAGGTAAAAGGCCACTCCTACTTGATTGATATTGATGATGATCTCGATTATAAGGATACGGATTTGCTAACTTAGCTTTTGAGAGATTGCAACCTAGTCTTTTCGTTCTAAGGGCTCCCCATTATATAACAGATTGAGTCCCTGGGTTTTACAGGAAATTTCAGGTCGCACTGCTAACCCGTATCCTACTCTAACTTTCATTAGATTGTTCCCTAAGTTTGGACAACTCTGTTGGGCCTTTGGGCCCTCCTGTCACCTCCGTGACCCGGAGAAAAAAGTGACCCATGGAGCCTCCACGCTCCTGGCCGGGTTTGAGTCGTGGGGAACATCCCCAACAGAGTGAGTATAACATTTGGCGGATGGAGGATGGGGGGCAATGCTCCAGGCCACTAGGCTCGGGTCGATTGTGTGAAGAGAAGCAGAGGCGTGGATTTTCTCCCCGACCGCTCGAGTCGTGGATCGCTCTCTCGGGGAAACGACGTGGATCGTGCCAGAAAGTCCCTAGCTACGAGCGACCAAACGACGTGTTGGTTTGCCTCGTGGGCCATGAGCCCTGGATTTTGATGGGGATCCCCCCGGGATCCTTGGTAACCAAATGAGGCCTGAAGGGGTAGGTTACATCCACGGCCACGATATTCGAACTTTTTTTTCGTCAAATATTCGAACTTAAACGCTAGGATCACTTTGGTCGATGTATTTCAGAGGTGTCAAAATACAGACATCGGCATACTTTGACAGGCGTCTGCACCGTTGGCTGCGCTAGCTAGACATGCTTGGGTGGCAAATACAACCCCACTCTCTTCTCTATGATTGTGCCGAACACCTTCTGTGTGTCCTGTGACGCCCCCGGCTCAATCGTGCACTAATCATACACGCAAATGCACACGATCAAGCCTAAGGACTCACGGGAAGATATCACAACACAACTCTAAAACATAAATAAAGTCATACAAGCTTTATATTACAAGCCAGGGGCCTCGAGGGCTCGAATACATAAGCTCGCATACAAGCGTCAGCGGAAGCATCAGATATCTGAGTACAGATATATAAAAAAACACAGATAGGCCCTTAGAAGGCGGGGCAAAAGAAAACACTACGATCGAAAGGCGCAGGCCTCCTGCCTGGGACCCTCCGATCCTACTCCTGGTCGTCGGCCAACTCGTAGTAGTATCCACCCTCGGGGTAGTAGTAGCGATCGCCGGCGGGGGCAGCTGTCTCAGGGGCTCCGTCATCTGGTTGCATCAAAAGGATATGGGGAGAAAAGAAAGCAAAGCAACCGTGAGTACTCATCCGAAGTACTCAGCAAGCAAGGATCTACACTACATATGCAACATTATCAAAGAATGGCTGTATATGTGGACTAGGCTGCAGAAATACCAGAATAGAGAGGAAATCCTAGTCCTATCGAAGACTAGCATCTTCAGCGGTCTTGCAGCAATAGAAAAGGGTAGAACAGTACAAGATAATGTAGCAGTATCATTAAGTCTCAACCTCACCCAGAGATCCTTTCTCGACTCCCTGCGAGAAAGCAATCCCAGAGTCATACAGTCATCAACCTCGTCCTGAGATCCCTTCTCGACTCCCTGCGAGAAGCTATCCTAGAGCCATATATCCAGGTATCATCTCACGTTCTAGTTGTGTCGATCGTGATACAACTCCGAGTGTCCTTTACCGTAGGACCGGCTATCGATAGATGTATTCTTCCCTGCAGGGGTGCACCAACTTACCCAACACGCTCGATTAACTCCGGCCGGACACACTTTCCTGGGTTATGCCCGGCCTCGGCCAAACGATACACCGCAGCCCTACCTACAGCTCAGCAGAGAGGTCCCCGCCGGTCTACAACCTAAGCGCTCAGGGGTCTTGGGCCATCGCCCTGTGCACTCCGGATCATTGTGTGCAGGGTGGATACCAACACCGCCTCGGATGGTCGGTACGATCCGACCGTGCCACAATGCTGATCTGGACGTCTGACAGAACTGTCGGCTGATACCACGATGCAGAACGCCCATACTATGCCCACGTGATGGTTAGTGCTATCAGGCCAGAGGCCTGCTCGGATCAAATATCCAAATCGTTAGTGGACTAGGGCTTGCGGTAACGAGCAGAGACTCACGAAAGATGTGACCCCGTCGCCCCGTCTCAAGGACTTGTTGCAAGGGCTAAGAATGCCCGGCCGCACCTCGTATTCATCACTCGGGCACCATCCAGGTCAACCCGTCTCCACAACACTCGCCACTTAGGCTCACGCGGGTACCCCTCAGGGTCAACCCGCCTTTCCATGTAACGGTGTAAAGTCCAAGTATCCGTGTGTCCATAACATCAGGGGAATCCGAGGTATCACCCTCGTTGGATTCCTACTCGATGTATCCGACAAGGTGAACTCGGAGGAATCACCATCGATGGGTTCACACTTGATGAGTTGCACGACAGCGTCGTTATCGGAAGTGGGGAAGGAGGAATCACCCTCGATGACCACGACCAAATAACTACTCTACAGAGTTAACATCTGAAGTGCTACACGAGGTATCACCCTCGGCACTCGATAGTAACGCTGCAGTGTCGTTACAACTAAAGGGGGGTGATGTGCGGTGCCGGGGCCTGGTCTTCAATCCCGTTGATCGGGTCTTCGGATTATCCAGCGGGGCAGTCGGGATAAGTGGGGTCACTGATAGGTCTCTACTCAGCCTATACTAAGCAGTTTAGGATAAGCAGGTAATTATCAACAGCAGGTTACAATAAACAGGATATGCATCCGAATAGGTAAAGCAGTAGCAGCAGCAATTTCTAATGCAAGCATGAGAAAATAGAATGGGCGATATCGGGATGATCAAAGGGGGGGCTTGCCTGGTTGCTCGGCGGCAAGGGCAAGGTCGTCAATGGTGTCTTCAGTCTCCGGAGCTGCGTCGGTCTCGGGGACGACGTCGGTGTCAGAGTCTACCGAGAGAGAAAGGGAGGAGGAAATAGTATAAATACATAGTAAACAGGAGCAACACAGAGCAGGCTACGCTAACGTGCAGTGCAGGGTCGCCTGAAGACATGTCTAAGTCATTTAGTTATTTTAGGAATTTGTTTGGATTTATTTTATTAGAGTCATGCACTATTCATTTACCGGAAACAGGCTAAAAGTTACGGGTTCACCTCCGTAGAGGGTCCCGACACAGAAACAGACAGCACGGTTAGCTTTGTCTCGTCGTTCTGATCAACTTTCATGTAGAAAGTTTTTTGATCCGAGCTACGGTTTATTTTCTATAAAATTTTAAAGTTTTATTAGCATTTTCTGGAATTACTTAAATCTATTTAATTCGAAAATAAACTGAAAATACATTTGTCACCTAGTGTAGTGCCAGCCACAGTCAATGACATGTGGGGCCCGGTCAAAGTCAACAACACAGTCAGCTGATGACTGGGTCAACCAGTGAATAGTGCATGTGGGTCCCGCGTGTCATAGACAGTACTTTTTAACAGGGTTTTAAATTTAGGTTTAATTAATGGGGGACCCACTGTCATAGAGTAAAAGGGGGGGGGTAGTGCTTAATGGGATTAGCCCCTAATTAAAAGGGCCAGGCCCAGCGGCAGTGTCACAGCCGGCCATTGGTGCGGCTGTGCACGCGCACACGCGACGGCACCGGGCGCCAGCAGCCACGGCGCGACGACGAGCAGCAGGCAGCAGGCCGCGGCTGGGAGAGGGGGTTGTGGCCGGGCGTGGCGGCACGGGGTGCAGGCGGGCGCAGGAGCAGGGGGGCCCGGGCGGCAGCGACCCTAGCGGGCGCGGCCGAAGCAGCTGGGCGGAGGCGAGCTTGGCGGGCGGCGGCGGGCGGCGCCGGCATAGCTCCGGCAGGTGAGCAGTGGGGGGACGCGCGCGGGGTGTGGGGTGCGCGGACCTGAGTGAAAAGGGGGATGGCGCGCGGGGCACGCGGGCGCAGGCGATCGAGGTGACCGAGAGCTCGGCCGAAGCTCGAGCGGCGTGGGACGGCGAGGCTACGACGGGAGCTAACCTCGGGGCATGGGAAGAAACAAGGGGAGGTCAAGGAGGAACCGAGGCTCATAGAGATGCCGACAGGGAGCTCAGGGGAGCCGGAGAGGGTCTCAGTGGAGTGGCTCGAGCGGTGGCGCGCCGGCGACCGAGGTTGAAGAACAGGATCGTGGCGTCGATGAAGTGGCGATCCCGACCGACCCGTTGGCGTACTCGATGCAAACAGAGGAGGCACGGCTCCTGGAGTGGACGGCAAGCTCGGGGATGCACTGGTTGCGGCGAATCGAAGGCGGCGGTGGTCGGCTCCGAAGGTTGAAGATGATGACGCTGGCGACGAACCAGCGCTTCCCGGCTTGCGTTCTTCCGCAGAGAGATGAAGTGGAGCACGGCGGACCTTCTGGACTTGATAGCGCTGCGAGAGGAGCTCGGTGGCCACGGTGAACAGTGTCAGCGCGATGACGCTGAGCTCGGGAGAGAGAGAGCGTGGTGGCGCGAGGGGAACGAGCGAGGGAGAGAGGGAAAAGGGGCACTAGGGTTAGCAGGGGGTCGAGGATGCTATTATCCGTCTCGGGGCACCGACGGATGGTCGACACGGGCGAGATCCGCGCATGGACGGTCGCGCGTGGCCGGACAGCGCCATGGCCTCTACCTCTGTCGAGAGGTGAGGGAAAGGCCGGGGCGGTGGGTCAGGCCTGGTACAGTGCAAGCTGGGCCAGGTGCAAAAAAAAAGGGGGGTCGTTCTAACTTTTTTTCTTTTATCTTTACTATTTTGCCTTTTTACTTCTGTTTGCAAAATGCTGGCCCCCATTTGAGTTTTGTAAAATATGTGACCTGGTCCATAAATCACAGTGCATTGTATCCTAACACCAAAAACTAGTTTGGGCAAAACATAATTTCATATTTAATTTAGATCAAATAAAAGGCTATTAAATATTGTTTTCAGCCACTGTTAGAGGATGTTTGAGTCATTTACCCAACTCCAATGATGTTGGTTTCAATTTTAGAATTGTCTCTGGATTATTTGCCATTAAATGAACATTTTAGTTTCTGGGTTTGGACAACTTTTATTTTCACTTTTAGTTTGAATTTGAATTTGAAAAGAGATAGGATCCAAATGATGTTCAAGCACTGTTGATCATGATGACTTGGCATAATTAAAAAGGGATTACTGTAGTTAACCACTGGGGGTGTTACATGTCCATCGCCGAACCACACGACACATCGTCGCCACTAGTGAAGGTCTCCCTGTTGCTTCCCTCGCTCTCGAAGTCCTCTATAGCTGACCACGTACCAGCACCAGCACCGTGCGCCCAAGCAGTCTTCCCAGTGAATCAACAACACCAAGCACATGTCCGCGACACATGACATATATAGTGGGGTAGGTTAACGACTTGGCGGGGAAAGAGATGGTGCTTCTGGCTATAGCACCACAGCGATGACACAAGGCCATCCGGTAGACTGGACAACGTCATTGATGACTTGGGAGCCGAGGAAGAAGGGAAGGTTGTGGACGTTGAAGCGAGCATGGTGGTGATGAGGAGGAGGACGTGGAGGTTAGCACAGTCAGTGAGGTGGCCCGCAGTGAGCATGGCAATGACATAGGCGAAGAGGAAGGCGGTGCTCGAGCTCACTTAGATGACAGTGTATGTTCGTGTTGCCCCTGCTAAGGAACGACTCGCTGATGTTGGAAAATGCCTTAGAGGCAATAATATTTGTAATATTTTATTTCCATATTTATAATTAAGTGTTTATATTATATGTTATAACTGTTATGATTCGTGAACATGTGATTCGGAGGAAAACTCATAAGCACATGTCAAGTAATAAACGGTAACTCCTGATTCCTAGTCTTGCTTCTAGGACTCGCTCAAGTGTTCTATGATGATTATGTTTTTCTGATCATAGGCAATTATTTAGTTAAACAAGGATGCAGACAACATTGAGAGTATGATGTTAGAAGAACGATCATATTAAATTGACCCAAGTTGTTTGTTATACTTAGAGGTGTTATAGTCACAAGTCTACAGACATAACACGCAGAGCTAATATATGCTTAGTTCCTTAGACCATGAGAGTATCCAGTCACTTTCATACTGGATGATACACTTTGTGTTGGGGAACGTTGCATGGAAAACCTATAAAATTCTACGCACACGCAAGATCTATCCATGGAGATGCATAGCTATGAGAGGGGAGAGTGTGTCTACATACCCTCGTAGACCGTTAAGCAGAAGCGTTTATCAATGCGGTTGATGTAGTCATACACCTTCACGATCCGCCCGATCAAGTACCGAACGTACAACACCTCCGCGTTCAGCACACGTTCAGTTCGATGACATCATCGCCTTCTTGATCCGGCAAGACGGGCGAAGTAGTAGATGAGTTCCGGCAGCATGACGGCGTGGTGACGGTGGCGATGCAACTATCTCCGCAGGGCTTCGTCGAGCACTACGAAAATATGACCGAGGACGAACTAGAGTGAGAGGGGAGCCGCACACGGCTTGGGGATCGTGGTGTGTCTTGCCCCTCTCCCTCCTCTCATATATATATATATATATATATATATATATATATATATATATATATATATATATATATATATATAGGTGGGGGGAGGGGTTGGCGGCCAGCCTTGGGCTCCTACCCTAGGTGCGCCCCCTTTCCTTCCTATGGTGCAGGGGAGAAGGCAGGAGGTGGATGATGAGCCTCGGTTTCCATGCCATACAACCCCTCATATGAGCGGGAGCAGGCGCATACAACATCGTCTTTTCCTTTGTTTCTTCTGGTGCGCCTCCCATTTGATCCCCTCTATCCCCGCTTTACTCCTTTCCAAGTATTGGCTTGATTTCGTTCATAAATAGGCCATTTCCCATGGAAACAAAATAAAGAAAGGATTTTTGGAATCCTAAATTTTCATTAGTCATTAGTGGCAATGTCGGAGTGAATATCTCACTTTTAATGAAATATATCGGTTTAAACTTAGGTTAGAGGAGTGTAAAAATAACACTCATCAATAGATGGTACAAGCTAGGGTTTTACAAGTGGAGATGTGATCTGCGTGCTCATCGCCGCCAGCTTGGGGATCAAGATGATCCAGGGTTGTCGCTCTCTTTGTTTAGATTCCTTCCCTTGGTTGGTTAACTAGTGAGCGTACTGGCAGGCACGCAGCTGAGCTCCTCGATGGTGAGCCACCCTCGGTGTATGACACCGTCAGTAGCCACCTAGCGCGGCGGAGGTCGTGAGAGCCAGTCTTCAAGATCTTCGGTGATCTCCTTTCTTCATAATGCCTTGCTCTTCAGAGAGCGTTTTTCTTCTGGGAGCTCGTCTTTTTGGAGGTCCTCTGATGGATGGCCTGCAGCGGGGGCTCCAGGAATACTTCGTGTTTTGGGCCACGCCTTGGGATGGAGCTTGTAGGAGGTCGCGGCCCGACTTCGCGTGGCTTCAAAGGGTCGCACCTCTATGTCGTTGAGTCTAGTCAACATAGGTCAAGGGACCGTTGGTTATCCACTGTCATGATGGGGCGCCTGGAATGACGTGCCCACATCTCGCGAAGCGATAACTATAGAGGTAGTGGGACGTGTGTCATGCCATTACGCCTGATTTTTTGGTGCTTGCTGTTGTTGCCATAAAATAGGTGGAAAAGGAGGTAAATCCTTCATTCTAACCCCATCCTCTTCCTCGCATCCCTGCCAAGTTCTCTGGCCTCCACGCTTCGCCATTGCCACCTACGTAATCTTCGCGCCGCTCGATTCTTCTCCCGATTGGAGAACATGATGATGTTGAAATCCAACACCGCTCGAGGTCGCTGGAAGAGCACCGCACAGGAGACTCAGGACAACGAGCGGAAATACAAGAGGGAAGGCAGAAATCGTGAAGCTTAAGGCGGAGGGTTCCTTTCCGGTGAACTTGACGTTCCGGATTCCAGCGGATGGGGAGTTCCTCCGGTGTTGTCCACCAGCGAGCATGTTCTTGTTGGTGCAATGTTTTACCCCTTGTGTTTTGGAGATTGTTGCCAGAAACAAGCATGGATTGATTTGTTTGCTAGTGCACACAAAGAGAAATATTCCATACAAGCCCGAGGAGAATGTTGTATTCAGTGTCAAGTTCGAGAAACTTCACCAAAGACTTTCTGCGTTGTAGAGAAGGATGAGCTACATCTCATGAAGACATGTATACGAGAAGTTTATAATGAAGGAATTGACCCCTTTAAGATTATTGCTGACGAGAAGCAATATTTATTCGAAGTATCCGAGGAAGAATGACTGCTATCGAGAAGATTGAAGGCGAAGTAAAGACATATCATTTATTTCGTTGTTCTTCTTTCTTTCTCTCTGAGTCGTAGGACCTCCGTACTATTAAGAGGGGTATAGGTTCTCGAAGCTCGGGTCTGCTGTGATGCTTAGCCAAAACCTATGAAAGATTGAGAGAAATCTCTTTATGCTTGGAGTGATTACCTGTCAGCAGAAGATGTTGTTCTTCGATGCTGCAGGAGATATCTTTCGAATTGAGGAGTTAGCATTTCTGGCTCCGCAAGGAAAGTTACCGCTGTGCTCAAATTCTGACCGTTGTAATCGTGTCGTTCGACCATTGGCGGATCCACATGTCCAATTTGGTCATTTCCCATCAGGGAAGGTTGCATCTATAAATAGCCACCCCGCTCCTGTTGGAGATATATATGCCCTAGAGGCAATCATGTATGATGATATTTCCCATGTGTTTATGAATAAAGATAGTCCTTGGACATTATTAATGATGTGTATCAGCAAGTACGTGACTTGTTTGTGGGACTATGCATTGTATGATGACTGTCCTAAAAGGTCCCTAGTCGAAAGGGTTGTGTGGACGCGTAGCCGATTAGACTAGCAGGACCGCTGTGTGCGCAGCGCCTTGTATTTCATACATGATCACTCAAACCGGTAGAATGCGATTCTATGCATAACTTTATTTTGCAGGGTTTGATGTGAATAGTATGGCTCATGTGTATGTGATGCATGAGTGTAAATTATACATGGCATGCGTGTCATGATTTGTCAGCCGGCAGGAGCCAAAGTGTTGTCATTATAATGTATAACGACCCACGTGTCGACTTGTGATTCTCTGTAAAATTCATTACTAGTTGTAGTAGTAGTGTTGAGTATATTGATTAGTTAGGAAAGATAGGATAGCGTAGGATATTATTCTACCTTGTATTGTACTCCAAGTTGATCATGTACTCCTATATATATGCCCATGAGGCTCAAGCAATACAATAACTATTCCACCAATATCCCTCTCTCCATTCTAACAAGTAGATAGAGATCAAGTTCGTGGCTTGGCATCCCGGCGTGACGAACAAGATGGAGTTCCTAGCTGGTCATCGGAGTCGGAGCCAACCTGTAAGAACGTCCATGAAGGAGCCATACTATTTCACAATATATGTTTATTTGTGATTGTTATGTTTCTTGTTTTCTATGCATGTTAATATGGTAGAAAGATCCCTCGGTAATATCAAGCAAATTGCCATCCAAGATGTTGCACCTTCTCACGTCAAGTACGTCTAGTAGTGGGCTTATAAAATTGGGGTGCTGCTAGGTGTCCTTGAACTGAAGGGTTCGTGTCGAACACGGACATGCACTGCATCAGGTTGACTTGACAAGGCTATCAAAATGGTTTTGGGCCTTGTGGCAAAGAAGGTTGGGAGCCGGGTATGAGATACCTACCCGACCGACAGGAGTCGTATAGAGATATGATTAGCAAAGAGTTGCTTACCGGATAGTCATGTTGGCTAGCCGTGATGCTAAAGCTCACTAGTCGCATGCGCTAGTCGGATCCTGAATCACTGACAGTTTGCAGAGGGATGCCGACTTCAGTGGGAGTATTTCTGTTTAAGGCTTGAATTACTCTACATAAACATAGTGCTTAGTGATTGCATATTTTTTTGTTGTAGATCAATGGCACCACCTGCTCAACCCAACTTTGCATTGAAATCAATTCTGGAAAAGGATAAACTGAATGGAACAAACTTTACCACCTGGTATAGAAATTTGAGAATTGTTCTTAAGCATGATAAAAAGGAACATGTTCTAGAGGATCCACTTCCAGAGGAACCTGCCGATAATGCTAATGCCACAACCAGGAATGCCTACCAGAAACTCATTAATGAATCAAATGAGATCAGCTGCCTCATGTTGGCTTGTATGGAGCCTGATTTGCAGCAGCATTTTGAAGATGTTGGGGCTTTCGATATGATCGAGAGTCTCAAGAGCATGTTTCAGGTACAAGCTAGGACCGAAAGGTTCAATGTCTGGCGACCCTTGATGGATTGCAAGCTGAAGGAAGGTGATCCACTGAGCCCGCATGTGATCAAGACGATCGGATACGTGCAAGCTTTGGATCGGTTAGGCTTCCCGCTCTTGGATGGGCTGGCTACAGATGCAATTCTGGGTTCTCTTCCACCTAGCTATGAGAGGTTCATTTTGAACTATCATATGCACAGCATGGATAAGAAGCTCACTGAATTGCATGGGATGCTTAAGGTGGCAGAGTAGGATATAAAGAAAGGCACGCATCAAGTGTTGATGGTGCAGAACTCGGGCAAGTTGAAGAAGAGTTGGTCCGAGAAGAAGGCTAAGGCAAAGGGCACGGAGATGGTAACCTCCTCCGCTGTGCCAAAGTCAAGACCAGACTCAAAGAGCATTTTCTATCATTGCAAGGAAACAGGTCACTGGAAGAGGAACTATAGCAAGTGGCTTGCTGAGCATGGCAAGAAGGCCGGAAATGCTGCTTCACGCAAAGGTACACTTATTACATATGTCATAGACATTTACCTTGCTGACATACCTAGTATCTCTTGGGTATTTGATACCGGATCAGTTGTTCATATTTTCAACTCGATGTAGGGGCTGGTAAGAACTAGGTGTGTGGCACAAGGGGAGATTGACATCAGGGTCGGCAACAGAGCAAGAGTTGCTGCGTTGGAGGCCGACACGATGCAGCTCCAGCTTCCTTCTGGATTTATTTTGGAATTGAATAATTGTTATTACATTCCTGCACTTAGTCGGAACATTATTTCTGCCTCATGTTTGATGAGTCAGGGTTATGAATTCAATTTAAAGGACAATGGTTGTTCGTTTTATTTGAATGGAATGTTCCACGGCTATGTACCCATTGTTGATGGGATTTTTATATTGAATCTGGAACAGGAACCGGTCTATTACGTGAATGTCAAGAGGCATAAGCCTAATGAGATAAATCCGACATACTTTTGGCATTGCCGGCTTGGACACATTAGTCTGAAATGCATGAAGAAGCTCCATGATGATGAGCTCCTAACTTCGTCCGACTTTGGGTCGTTCGAGACATGTGAATCATGCTTGCTCGGCAAGATGACTAAGTCTCCTTTTGCAAAGAGTTGTGAGAGGGCGGCCGAGCTATTGGAGCTTATACACAGTGATGTGTGTGGTCCAATGAGCACAACTGCCAGAGGTGGCTATCAGTACTTCATGACTTTTACCAACGACTTGAGTAGATATGTATATATCTATTTGATGAGGCACAAGTCGGAAACTTTTGAAAAGTTCAAAGAGTTTCAGAACGAGGTTGAGAATCAGCTTGGCAAGACTATGAAGCTTCTACGATCTAATCGTGGAGGTGAGTACATGAGCCAGGAGATTGATGATCATCTGAAAAGCTGAGGTATAGTACCTCAGCTCACACCTTCGAGTACGCCACGGAGAAACGGCGTGTCGAAACGGAGGAATCAGACCTTGTTGGACATGGTCCGGTCAATGATGAGCAAATCAGATTTACCCTTGTCATCCTGGGGATACGCTCTAGAAACTACAACTTTCACACTTAACAGGGTACCATCAAAATCCGCAGACAAGACACCACATGAGATGTGGACCGGGAAGAATCCGAGTTTGTCTTTTCTAAAGATTTGGGGTTGTGAAGCATTTGTCAAGCGACTTCTGTTAGACAAGCTTACACCCAAGTTGGATAAATGCATATTCATGGGATATCTGAGGGAGACCTTGGGATATAGCTTCTACAACCGGGAAGAGAACAAAGTGTTTGTTGCTCGGATCGGGGTTTTCCTTGAGAAAGAGATTCTCAGTAGGGAAGCCAGTGGGAGGACGGTCCGACTCGAAGAAATTCGAGGACCACTCGGGGACGGCTCGGCTGGTGATGAGATCGTACCGGAGTCAGTCAGGGAACCCGTAGTGGAAGCGGCACCGGAACCACGGAGGTCAGAAAGATTGCACAGAGTGCACGATGTATTGTTGCTAGAAAGCGATGAGCCGGCCACATATGCAGAAGCGATGGTAAGCCCAGATTCCGAGGCATGGCTAGAGGCCATGAGATCTGAGTTAAAGTCCATGGATGAGAATCAAGTCTGGGAGTTGGTTGATCTGCCGCCTGGCGTAATGGCCATTGGCTGTAAATGGGTCTTTAAGAAGAAAACCGATGTGGATGGAAATGTTCAGATCCACAAAGCTCGACTTGTCGCTAAAGGTTATGGACAA
The DNA here is from genome assembly GCA_011799875.1 of Thinopyrum elongatum. Classification (NCBI taxonomy): domain Eukaryota; kingdom Viridiplantae; phylum Streptophyta; class Magnoliopsida; order Poales; family Poaceae; genus Thinopyrum; species Thinopyrum elongatum. The sequence goes on from CM022300.1 coordinate 386,543,539, forward strand.
GTTCAAGGAATTGACTACAATGAGACTTACTTGCCGGTAGTGATGCTGAAGTCGGTGAGGATCATACTAGCTATCGCTGCATATTTCGATTGCGAGATATGGCAGATGGATGTCAAAACGGCTTTCCTTCACAGAAATTTAACCGAGGACGTGTATATGATACAGACCGAGGGTTTTGTCGATCCGACTAGCGCTGGTAAGGTATGCAAGCTCAAGAGATCCATTTATGGGTTGAGTCAAGCATCTCGGAGTTGGAACATTAGTTTTGATGAGGTCGTCACTGGTCTCGGTTTCATCGAAAGCGAAGAGGATGCTTGTTTATACAAGCAGTTAAGTGGGAGCTCGATAGTATTTTTGATCTTGTATGTGGATGACATACTACTGATCGGAAATGATGTTTTGATGCTGAACTCGGTTAAGGAATCATTGAATGGCAAGTTTTCAATGAAGGACCTCAGTGAGGCAGTGTATATTTTAGGCATTAAGATCCATAGAGATAGATCAAGGAGGCTGCTCGGCTTGAGCCAGAGCACGTACATAGATAAAGTGTTGAAGCGGTTCAACATGAGTGAGGCCAAGAAAGGGTTCTTGCCACTCTCACATGGTATAAGACTAAGCGAGACTCAAAGTCCTTTGACATCTGATGAGCGAAGCAGGATGAGTAGGATTCTGTATGCCTCGGCAATTGGATCCATCATGTATGCCATGACATGTACATGGCTTGATGTTGCATTAGCAATAAGCTTAACAAGCAGATACCAGGCCAACCCCGGCGAGAGTCACCGGGCAGTGGTGAAGAATATTCTAAAGTACCTGAAAAGGACTAAGGAAATGTTTCTATTTTATGGAGGTGAGGAAGAGCTCATCATAAAGGGTTATGCCGATGCTAGTTTCCAAACCGACAGAGATGATTGTCGATCAGAGTCCGAATTCATGTACGTCATGAACGGAGGAGCAGTGAGCTGGACGAGCTCCAAGCAAGATACAGTGGCCGATTCTACTACAGAATCCGAATACATTGCGGCTTGTGAAGCTGCAAAGGAGGGTGTTTGGATCCGGAACTTTCTAGATGATCTTGGTATTTTTCCGAGCCTTGGTAAAATCGTTGGACCTTTATTGTGATAATTTTGGTGCCATCGCACAAGCCAAGGAGCCGAGGAATCACCACAAGACCAAACACATAGACCGGAAATATCACCTGATACGAAAGATCGTAAAGAGTGGTGATATAGAGTTATGCAAAATTCACACGGATGCAAATGTTGCAGATCCTTGACTAAGCCGCTTCCACACCCCAAGCATGAGGGGCACGTTAGAGCTATGGGCATTCGATGTCTATTTGATTGACTCTAGTGCAAGTGGGAGACTGTTGGAGATATGCCCTAGAGGCAATCATGTATGATGATATTTCCTATGTGTTTATGAATAAAGATAGTCCTTGGACATTATCAATGATGTGTATCAACAAGTACGTGACTTGTTTGTGGGACTATGCATTGTATGACGACTGTCCTAAAAGGCCCCCTAGTCGAAAGGGCTGTGTGGACGCGCAGCTGACTAGACTAGCATATGACATGGTCGATGGCTTGGTCTCACTAGCCATGGAGCATTGGATGCTAACCGGATAGTATGGACTTGGAAGGATCTGGTCGGATCCGAGTCGAGATAAGATTCAAGTCGGACAGACCCAACTATGAGACGCAGCGATATGTCATCTGTGAGTCTCTAGTACAACATACGTTCTATGTCCTAAGACCTGAGCTCGCGCATATACTCGGGATGGTGACAGACCTGCTTTGGGCCGACCAAATGCTACTCCGTGACTGGGTAGTTACAAAGGTAGGTTTCGGGCTTGTCCAGACCCATACTGCGAGACATGGTCAAGCAAGATGGGATTTGCCCCTCCAATCAGGAGTGATATACTCTAGGCCCCTTGTGTGATCCGACCAAGATAAGCATGGCCATGCGACAAGGATTATGAGATAATCCGGTTTGTGGTCGGCATCACTGGAACGAGAAATAGGCCGGGCTAGCACAAGGATGACAGACTCGCCTTGAGCCCGACAACATATATCGTGTGGCAAAGGGAACAGAAGTGTGATGTACAGGTTCGCCTAACCAGCTTCATCAGAAACTTGGAGTCGACACGCTTTGCTAGAGGCCGCTGCCGACTAGCCGAGCCAGATGTGATGTGACTCGCGGCCAAGTGAACGAGAACCTAAGGGGTCGCGCGCTTAAGGGAAGGAACCTACGAGGTCGAATCCAAGGACACTGCATGGATGTGATCCGAGCTGGACTTGGATCATGACCAAGTAGACTTTGGTCTTTAGAATCCGTGCAAGGCCCAAGTGTTGATCCCACGACGGATGCCTATATATAGTGGAGGTGCGGTACACTCATGCAGTTGATCGCTTTGGCGTTGTCACTAGGGTTTGCATGTGTTGCGATTAGCCACCTCCACTCGCCGCCGACTATGTGTTCAGACCTAGAAGTCCGCCGCACGGTGTTCCTCCTACACGCGCAGATACCATTAGAGGCGGTGCACCTGTGTCGCTCCAGTGAACTTGTACATGGGATCTAACGACCGGCTGTTCGAGTGAGATCGGACGAGGAGGAGACGAATCTGGACGCGCTACCCCAACTCTACTTCCGCTGGACGACACTGCGCGTCTAGTGGTAACGATCCGTGATCCATTCTCGTAGCATGTTCCTGGTTGTTCTGTGGGTAGGAATTTTAATTTGCAGTTGATGCACCCTACCGTAGAACCCAACAGCTCCAACATTACCCGTTGCCTGCTCAGCTTAAGATTTCTGAGGAGATTGATTGAGCATCCTCTCTCGGGTAGATTTGAGTTTAAATCCACCGAGAGAAAACCAAGAGCCAAAACTTAGATGGCGGTTGAGCATCACAGTAGTTCCAAGTTAGGGTTCTTGTACCTATTACTCTTGAGAGTTGCGCACTGTCTAGACAGATAGGTGTCAACTTGAGTGATGAAGAGTAATTGTCTTCACCAAGCAAAGTCTTCAGCAACCAAGAGTTGTTGTGGTTCACGAAGAAGTCTGTCGAAGGTTTGGAGATCACTAACAAGTATCTACCACGAGTGAAATCAACTGGAGTATCATCAACTCCGAGTTGAAGGAGAATAGTACGGAGAGAGGTTTGCTCACATGTTCAATCACAAGTCCCTCCAACCAGGCGTAGTTCTTTGGCAGAAGGGCGAACTGGTCTACCAAATCCATCTATCGCCATCGAGCACCACCGGTTCACTTTACTTTGCTGCATTTTCGTCAGCAGTTTACTTTCGTGCTGTGTGTTGATATAATTATCTGATCTATATAGTCTTTCATATTTTATTTCCTTTGGTTCACTACACTTTTAGTCGTACTTAGGTTGTTTCTGCATGATCTTTTTGTGCTTGCTTCCTTCTTTTCAGCCTGTTTCTGTTCTGTGTTGTACCTGCTTACCCTGCTAGTGTTCCTCTCGATTATTCAATCATCGTACTTCTTCCCATGCTACTTTATCTGCTAGCCTACTGCATTACCATTGTAATAGTCAGACTAGTGATCTACTATGCAAGAACAATTATCGCATCTTTCCTCAAAAGATTTGTTCCTCTATGAAGTGCATGCTTAGCTTTTGCTCTATCGAACTTACTCTGCTACTGTGATTGAGTTTGATTGAAACTTTCACAAGAATGTTTTAATCACCTATTCACCCCCTCTGGTCGATATACTCTTGGTCCTAACAATAGGTATCAGAGCGGGTACTCCTTGTCTTTGTTTATTAATGGTCTAACAACCTTGGAGTTTTGAGTATGTCGTACGCAGGTAGATCCTCACGCTCTGAAAGATTTCCTATCTTCGATGGAAATGACTATGTCTACTGGCAAGGAAGAATGAGAATCAGACTTCAAGCTATCAGTGAAGAGCTATGGTAGATTGTGGAGAATGGATACACTATCCAACACCCAGAGACTCCCACTCTCGAAGATGAAGCAAACATTCGGCTAGACGCACAAGTGAAAGATATCATCTGTGACAACATCTCTAGAGATATTTTCATTCGGTTCCGAAACCTTGATACAACCAAGCAAATGTGGGATGCCATAAAAAATGTTCTTGAAGTAGTTATCGGCAGAACCGATGCACACATTGATATGCTTCGTGCTATGTTTGCTCACTTCAAAAGGAAAGTGTCATGGAACTCACTGATGGCTTAACCAACATTTTTTAAAGACTACATCAACGAGGAGTGAAAGATATCACTGATAAAGATGTGCTCAACAAGCTGCTAAGTGCTCTTGATTCAACCTTTGATCCAAATGTTGCTGAAATCAAATAAAGACCTAACTATGAAGACCTGCATTATGTAGAGGTCATGATGTTGTTGACCATTCATGGAAAAAGATGGAAAACGAGATTGAGCAACCCAAATCTTCATTATAAAGGGAAGGAGAAATTCTTTCACACTATGGTAGCTCTCAAGAAGAAGAAGATGTCGAGAATCAACCCTGTATAACAACAGAACTTGAGATGCTCACTGAATGGCTCAACAACCTCAGAAGACAGAATGTGTGTCTCACAAATGCCGGCGAAGATGAACCATGTGAATCTTCGAGAAGATTACCTCTGAAAGAAATGAAGTGCTACAAATGCAAGCAATACGGTCATGTCATTGCCGATTGTCCTAACTGGGAATTGAATGCTAAACCAAGCAGTAGATGGCGCTCTATTCATTGCACTTGATTTGTTTGCATGAACTGTCATACTAAGCTCATGAAGAAAAATGAACCATCCACGTCCTCTTCAAAGAGACCAGTCACTGATGCATGAGCAAAAGGAACAATCAAATCAAATATGAAGAGAATGTCTCGGCTAGCTGTTGTTTGTGCTGGAATGACAATGGACTCCGAAGATGAAATATCAGAATCCGAATCAGATGATGAAGAGTTCTACAGAGGTCTAGGAAAAGGCAATGCATTTGTTGGTTATAAATCATCCAAATAGTCTCTCAAGTAAATTATCGCTGATGATGCGTCAAGCAATGATGAACCCATCACACTCTATCTCATGGCAAAAACCCGAAAGGAACAGGTATCATCAAAACACCGGAAGTCCATAAATGAATTTTCTTCGGAAAACATTTCATATGCTAAACTTGTCAAGATAGCCAAATCTCAACAAGATGAGCTTGAAAAACTTGAGAAAAATCTAAGGAAATCTGAAGGATTACTGTTTGAAGAGATGTAGAAAAAAAATTAAAAGTTGACCAAAGAGCATGATGCTCTTTCTCCAACCCTCGATGATCTTTCCAACCATTATAATTCTCTTGAAGTTGATTTTGAGAATTTGTCAGAGGAACTCCTTGACAGGAGTCGTGAACTTGAATCACTGAAAGATTCTTATGACGTACTTGCAAATGAAAAGGCTTCTCTCTTTGTCGAGCAATCTGAAAAACTTTCTGATGATTTTGAGCCTCCATGTCTAAGATGCCTTTGACGTAGCAATGATGGTTCCACTGCTGAAACATATAATGCTACCATAAAAAATGTTGCAACTGTTACGAATGATATCTCTAACTCCTCTTCCGAGGAATTTGTTGCAATCTCTGATGAAAATTCTAGATTAAAGGACTTGCTTGAGACAGGAATGATAAAGAGCCTCAAAGGACATCATACCTTGTGTGATGTGCTCAAGAAGTCAATACTACACAAAAAACCCAGAAAGGAAGGATTGGGTTTCAAAAGGAAACTCAATGTTTATGGAAACTACCGGACTCCCGAGCAATACCCTCGAACAAGTTGGGTTCTTGCTAAAAGCAAACTCTCGAACCTGCATGTTTTTCTGGATATGACTGTTCCATTTCTGTTAATGCCGATGAGTCAGATTACTCGAACTACAAATTCTTCAAACAATAAAATGGTAAGGCTTTTGCTCAGTATGTCGGGACTAACTTCATGACAAGCTCACCAAGAAGCAGATCTAGGTGAAGAAATGCATAATTGAAAATCTATATGTCTCGGCTACCTTATCATGCAGGATAATTCTCTTAGAAGAAATGAAAACCACTTGCAAATGATGTCGCTATTCCTTCGAAAGGAAATTGGCTAAACTCTCATCAGAAGGAGTACTTGCGTACTTCCTCTAATCACTACGTTCATGTCTCTGGAAAAAATTCAATACATATTCATATGATTACACTCGCAATGCACAGGTGAGCTACAGAATACAACGAAGGAAAAAGGTCCCTGCTCAGTCGAGACAAATGAGGTCTCCACTTCCCACAGAAGTGTGGGTTGTGAAAATGAACTAACTCTTCTTGCGGGAACTTTCTCAGGGATTCTCCTCACAAATCCCTAGCCCTGAAACATATCGTGTTGGTGTTGTTCCTTCTTCGTTTATTTGTCCTCGCTTTGTTTTATTCGTGTTTTGTCATCTGCCGTGTTCTGTGTTTCGTCCGGTGAACAACTAACTCAGAGCTAATGCTTTGGTTTTTCCTCTTCTGGCTGAGTGTTTTGTTTCAGACCCTGTTTCCTCTCTATCCTCTCTCGTCCAAATCTATGTTGTCCGTCATAAGCATGCAATTTCATATGAAGAAAAAATTCCCTTCGACATCCTTGGTCGCGAAAGAAATGGACTTTGAACCTTTATCTACTTTTGGCGTAAGCCCATTTCAAACCTTTTGGTCTCCCGCTCCACTTCTCAAGTTTCTCGCACGAAACGGTTGCCACGTGCCCACGATCTCCACAATCGTAATCGTGCCTGTTGAATGCGAAACGTCCATCGCCTGAGGACCGTCTATTTCAGAGAGGTGGTTCAGCACTCCGGCTATAAATACCCCTCCTTAATCTTCCTCCTCAGTTCATCCACCATTTCCTTCGAGTTCATCCTCCACTCAATAGTCCAAGCCTGCGCTCGACGCATCTCCGTCGAGGAGCTCTGCCGTGCAACTCCAGTGGGAACTCGTCGCATTTGTCCATGCCGGTGCGGTAATCCTCTTCTCTGCATTGCCGTAGTTGATCCATATCGCCAAGTTAGGGCATATAGATCTGAACCAACTCTCTACATTCCTCTATTCATAGGATGGTTTTACCCACACAATTTCTATGTATTTATTTTACCACCATAGATCTTATGAATTCACTAGGAATTAACTTGTACGGTTTGTAGATCTTCCTCGTACAAGTTCCTCAGATCTAGATTCATGTGCAGTTCTCCGAAGATTAGATAGTTCTCAATTGTGCTAGAAATCTCTATGTCTAGATTAAAATCTATCGAGGATATCTCCATGCACTGCTATGAATCTTTTTTTAGAGGAAAGGCATCAGCACTACTTTATAAATAAAGCCACGAGGCAGCATTCACCACAGACAGACATAAGAGTAGCAACGACACATAAAGAGTATTAGAGCAACAGAGGGTACATGGCACCCAGGCCAATAAACGACACGCAGGCTGAGAAAGGGAGAACAAGCCGACAGAAGGGACCACAAAGTTCCTCTAGCCGTCGGGCTGGTGTTGCGAGAGTGAAGATGCAGTAGCCCAAATCTTGGAAGTCATCAGATCAAAAGCCTCGCGGTCGACCTCCTTAGTCAATAATCTCCACTGCTGCAAGAACATGCAAGTTTTAAATAAGCAATCAACAGGTTTAGCAGGAAAGGAGTGTTCAATAGTGAACTTGTTCCTAGTGGTCCACAACGACCAGCAAATGGCCGCGAATCCCACCCAGAACACCCATTTTGAGACCCCAACTAAACCAGCGACCAAGGTCCTGAGGTCCGAAAAAGAGGAGGGACTCCAAGAAACATGAAGCCAGGACCTGATACAGCACCAGACGAACTTTGCCAGGACACATTGAAAAAAAATGTGATTCGTGTCTTCGAGAGCCCCACAAAGCGCACACCTATTGGACCCAGGTCCATTGCGTTTACGAATCTGATCAGCTGCGGGCAGCCTCCCTCTGTAGGCTTGCCACATAAGGATCTTGACCTTAGGAGGAATCCGAGCCCGCCAGATCAACTTAAACTTAGTAGTGAGGGTACCAGAGATGAGTTTAGCATATAAGGACTTGACAGAAAAACGCCCAGAAGCAAAATGGGGCCAGACCACCGAATCCTCCCCCTCCGAGAGCGTGGGGACGCATGCAACAAGACGCTGCCAGTTGTCCAACTCTTTAGGAGACAGAGAGCGCCGAAGGGCCAGGTCCCAATTATTATCGGAGAGCTCAGAGATGGAGATCTCCGGGTTCGGACAATACGAAAAAAGAATTGGGAAAGAAACCGCTAAGGGGGATTCCCCACACCACCAGTCAAGCAAAAAACGGGTAGACTTGCCATTACGGACCACAAATTTAACCATGGACTGAAACACCAGGCGCACTTTGACGAGATCTTTCCAAAATTAAGATCCACCCGCCGAGGAGGCAAACATGGGGCTAGAGGCAGGAAAGTATTTGGCTTTGAGAATACTTAGCCACAAAGGGTTCTCAGACGAAGACATGATATTCCACCACCACTTGATGATAAGGCACTTATTCATGATCAAGGTGTCAATAATGCCCAACCCCCCAAGGTTCTTGGGCCTGCAAATCTGTTTCCACTTTACCAGCCTAAATTTGCATTTGTTATCCGCCGAATTCCAATAGAAAGCACCCCTGTGCTTATCAAACGCCGCATGCGTCCCTCCAGAGAGGAGATAAAAGCCCATCAAGAACATGGGGAGGGAGGAAAGGCAAGCATTAATAAGGGCAACTTTGCCGGCTTGAGTGTTATATCTGCCCCTCCAAGGCATAACTCGATTGCCCACTTTCGTGACTGTCGGAGCAAAGTCTCTAGCCAGAAGTTTCTCAGGAGAAATAGGTAGGCCAAGATACTTGAAAGGGAAGGAGCCCAGGGAAAAGTTAAGAAGTTGAGAGACCCTAAGGGCCTCAGCATCCGACACCCCTGTGACAATAACTTCACTTTTAGCAAAATTAATCTTGAGCCCCGACAAGGCTTCAAAGCACAACAACAGGAACTTGAGGTGGGCAATACAATCGTCATTAAGTTCCACCATAATAATCACGTCGTCAGCTTACTGGAGGTGGGTGATGCCCTGCGGCACAACATGAGAACTAATAGGGGAGATGTGCCCAGCCGCCGCCGCCCTCGATAAGATGTGAGATAAAGCATCAGCGACGAAGTTAAACAGAAGTGGGGAGGCCGGGTCCCCTTGCCTCAGGCCCCTGCCATTGGAGAAGAAATTACTGACCCTACCATTAACCGAAACCGCAGTGTGACCGCCCGTCACCAACTGCATTAGTCCGCGAACCACTGCCCCGTCAAAGCCTTTTGCCAACAACACCTGACGCAAGAACTTCCAGCTGACCGAATCATAGGCCTTCTCAAAATCGAGCTTAAGAATCACCGCCTTGGTGCCTCGCACACGAATATCATGAACAATCTCATGAAGACAGAGGATACCATCCAAAATGAACCTACCCTTGACAAAAGCGGACTGGAAAGGGCTGAGAGTCCGGTGGGCAATGGGGGACAGACGAGTAGTGAACCCTTTGGCAGGGAACTTCGCAAAGTTATTAATGAGAGCGATAGGTCTAAATTGCGAGATTTTGTCTGCACCTTTGACTTTAGGGATGAGGGTAAGAACAACGTAGTTCAGCCGAGAAATGTCAACTGTCCCCAAACAGAAACCTTGAATCACAGCACAAACGAGATGATGCAGTTGGGGCCAAAACTGTCTGAAGAATGGGATGGAGAAACCGCCAGGGCCCGATGCCGAGTTGGGGTTGGCCGTACGAATGATATCAAGAATCTCCTCATCGGACAGGGGGGTTAGCAAGGCATCGTTCTCCTCGGAGGAAATCTTGTCGTGGGCATCCCAGAAGGAAGGGGCGATCACAAACCCGGACTCAGGCTTGGCCGAAAGGAGGGAGGAGAAGAAATCCACCACATGTGTCATGATACGGTTCTGGTCAGAGACCCTAGCATTATCAATCAACAAGCTATCAATCAAGCATCGCCGGCGCCTACCATTAGTGATGGCGAAGAAATAAGCCGTGGGGAATCACCTTTCAACGTCCAGTTAATAGTACCCCTCTGGCGCTAGTAGACCACAGCTTGATGATGCAACTGCATCAAGGCCTCTTCAAGGGAGTATCTCAGCTGCCACTCCCGATCAGAGAGCCCATGTCCATCAGCCACAACATCAAGAGAGTTAATTTGTCTTGTAAGACGCTCCTTATCTCTGCGCATGTCCGCAGCCTGGTTGCGGGCCCAGCCACGCAGAAATTTACGAAGGGAATAAGAGCATTGGTGCGAGTCGTCCATTGGCCCAAAGGAGCGCCTATCAGCAGAGAGGAAAGAAGTAATCTTGGCAGAGATCAGGTCACTGAAGCCATCGACCAGTAGCCAGGAGGCGTCAAACTGGAAGTAAGGGGGAGCGAATAGATATTGAAGCCCAGCATCCAGGATAATGGGAGTGTGGTCCGAACCAACAATGGACAAGGCTTTCAGCATCGCGCGAGGAAACAAAGCATCCCAGCTAGGACAAATAAAAACACAGTCCAAAACAGAGCGAATGGGCGAAGCCTGATGGTTCCTCCAAGTAAAATGAGCTCCCACCCTAGGGATCTCGCGAAGAGCACAGTCGCGAATGAAGCCATTGAATGCGTCAGCAAGGGGCCAGAAAAAGTTGTTACTATTCTTATCCGAAGGCGAGCGTAAGAGATTAAAATCACCACCCACCAGCAAGGGAATGGTACATGATTCAATTTTAGTCGCGATCTCATCGAGGAACAGAGGAGAAAGAGAATGATCAGCAGGCCCGTAAACGACCATAACCTCCCAGAGAACATTCAGCTGACGATGGAACACTACTGTGCTAGCCCAAAAGACCCCGTGATTAAAAGCCACAAACTCAAATACCTCGCGTTTGGTGCCAATAAGAATCCCTCCAGAATGCCCAAAGGAGGGGAGGAAGTTCCAGCCGAATCTATCAGCTCCCGCAACTGCGAAGAGCTCATTAGGGGAGAAAGAACCTTTGAGCGTTTCGACTAACCCTACTATGTCAATGTTATCACCTCTCACGACGTCTCTCGGCTGGTCTCTACGCCCCCTAGCACCAAAACCCCTGATGTTCCAGAATAGGGTTCTCATCTAGCAGATAAATTTTTAATGCGAAGACACGACCTACACGGGGCAATACAGGATTTGGCACGCTTAGCAGTGCCTCGTTTGATAGGTATTGAGGGGACCTGGCCCCCACCAGCGTCCCCCGTAGACCCGCCGACCACAACCTGGGGGTTACCGCACTGCGCAGCCACCTCTTTGGCCTTAGCGATGGCAGCCAAGGCAGCTTCATTAGCTCGCACAAGAGCCAGAATATCAGAGGGTGAACCGAAGCCAGAATCGAAAGAAATGCCCATGTCCGAGAGCACACAAATCAAATGATAGTTCGAATGCGAGGGTAGAACCAGCCGAACAGGGGAAACTATCGAGGGGCGGGAGGAGGAAGGAGGTGGGGTACCTGTAGGGGGAGATCCTTAGCCGCAGCCCGCTGCACCGCCCGATCAGCCACTCTTTCCCCACTGTTCTGGATCCTATCGCTCTTGCGGGTCATGGAAGAAGGGGATCGAATGAGCGTGGAGCGGGCCACCAGGGCCGGCGACGTCGCAACCGAAGACAGACCAGAGGCAGCACCCAGATCAGCGTCCAACCGACGACAAAACCTAGCCACCGACTGTTTAGAGCCCTCTGAGGCCCTGCTATGAGCGGAGAACTTCTTGATAGACGACTTCTTCTTCTTCTTGGAAGCATGACTAGCCGGGGGAGATCCTCGATGCCGGAGAGCGAAGGCGAAGCAGGGCGCATTGGGAGGTTGGAGCGGACACCCGAAACCGGGGTGCCCCCCACATTGGGAACACCGTGACCGCAGTCGCTAGTCCCTCCACACCCAAATCCTTGGCCCCAGTCGCACCCTTCGACGACTCATCAACAGGGGCATTGTCCTTGAACAGAGTGCGACCATCAGAGCCCAGGTCTTCCCATTCAGAATGGGTGAAGTGCAGATCAGATCCCCGACTATGATTAGAAGTATTAGTATTGCCATCGCCATGCTTGTCAGAAGGGGAAGACCTGGGAGGTGGGGGAGGAGGCGGGGGCATGAAGATTCTTCGCACCCTTGACACGCACCCGAAGACGGTAACCAGCAGAGGAGGGAAAGACATCCACTGCGCCACGGACACAGAGGGGGTCAACACACCAGACCTTGATATGAGCAGGGCCAAGGATCTGCAGGGACTCAGGGTCCATTTCGATAGGCTTGCCAATAAGCACTCTGAAGGCCATGAGAAATGAGGTGGACCGCAAAGCAGGAGAAAAATCATCAACTAGGACCCAAACATCCGAGAGCGTGGGAACAGACTTGGAACCATTTGAGGCAGCTTTGACAGAGACGACGAGTTGGTTAAGCGGAAGGGTGAAACTGGTGCACGAAGAAATCATCTTTAGGCTCTCTTTAGAAGGAAACACAGCGGCGAACTCGAACTCCGACAGCTGCCGGATCTGCCAATCCCAGCCACCATCATCCCACAGCTTGAGCTCATCCAAGAGTGTTTTAGGAGAGATCTTCTGGTCCTTAACAGAAATGACGCCAGCATTAGACAGAGCAGGGCAGCAATCACCTGCGGGATATCACTGTCAAGAGCGAAGAAGGAACAACCCGGGAGCCCGACACCATAGTGAACGAATGAAGCAGGTTTACAATGGTTTTGACAGTCGACGGTGAGGTGGCCCTCCTCCCTATAGATGAGGCAGAAGGGGGGGTTGAAGCATTGAGATTGGAAGTGCCCGGGTTGACGGCAGGCAAAGCAGGTGAGGGTGGAGTTGGAGATCTAGTTGGATGGGGAGGACAAGACGGAGGGGGAGGCGGAGGAGGAAGGATACCATCTCCGAGGCCAGCAGAAGAGGAAGAGCTAGGACCACTGGAGGGGAAACGGCGACCCATGGAGCCAGACCCGCCGCGAGGCACCGGAGCCCAGTGAAGCCAGCACCCACCGCCGACGCATGGCTCGGGGCCCGCACTGGCACCGGCGCACCATGAGGAGGAGGGGGCCACGAAGCAGGAGCAGAGGAGCCTGTCCCGCCCGCCGCTGTCGCCGCCTCCCAGGGGTCCAAAGGCCACTGCAACGAACCACCAGCCAAGACGGAAGAGCCCCCACCACTAGATCCAGGGAGAGTGGAACCAGCCGTCTCCGCCAAGGCCGCCTCCGAGCGGGACCGCTCATCGCGCTGCAGCCACTCCGTCCCGGCCGCCCAAGCATCGCGCTCCCGAGCCACCTGCTCGCGAGCTGCTTGCTTCGCCTGGAGCTTGGACCGCAGGGCTGCTTCATACTCCAGATCTACAGCCGCATCCACCGAGCCCTCCCGGTGACGCTTCTGGCCGGAGACGGCCTCGCTAGAAGAGCCACGCGAGCGATCCATGGCGAGCACGGCCACAAACGAGATGAGGAGGGGAGGAGGAGGAGTGGATCTGAGATAGGTGTGAATGGGGAAGTGCAGTCGACGCAGGTCGGATTTGGAGGCAGGAAACCCTAGAAATGGGGGGAGGTGGAACCCTTACGGACCCATAAATACCCAGAATGAGCTAGGCCGAGGCCATCAGAGCAGGCCTGGGCAAACATAACAGGCTGGGGATGGGCCACCCGAGGCCCATAGCCAAAGTCGGGGAGGGGGGCGAGAGCGAGGGATGAGAGGGAGGAGGCCCAACATGCTCGGGATGGACTGGCCCAGCCCTAACCAGGGGCCCACTAGCCACCTGGTGGGCCACCCGATCTAGGGTTAGCAACTGCCCCGACACCACCGGCACCGGCAAGCACGAACCCGGCGTCGAATCCGATGCAGGAGCCGGAGGGGGGGGGGAGGGGGGAGCGAGAGTCGACCACCCAAGGAGCGCAGCAGGCAGGGCCCGACCCCAAGACGCCATGGTCCGGCGAGGTCGCAGGAATCTTACCAGAAGCACGACGACAACGAGAAACATGAACCCAGCCAGGGTCCACCGTCGCGGAGAGGACTGGCCGGCCGCGGCCCCCCGGCGCGAACTTGCGAACACGCGACGGCAAAACCCCAACCACCGCCCGGAGAGGAGCCGAGGGCGAGAGCTCCACATTGGAGTCCGAATCCTCGGAACCCAGCGCCCAAAACTTGTTGACTGACCCCGATGCATGAGGAGGGAGCCGGGGAGGGGACAAAGTGGGAGCCGCAGGGAGGAGCAGGCCCTCGGGGACCAGACACAGAGGGGAGCCAGCCAGGGAAGGGGCCGACGACGAGGGAAGGGGGGAGGGGCACGCCACCGCAGGGGCCGAAGACGGGGGAGGGGAGAGGGGGAAGAGAGGCATCTCGTACCCCTTCTCTATGTCTTTTGGACCCCGATCCCCTGCTATGAATCTTATTCCTTCAAAAAATGTTTTTCCTTCAAAAATCTCTGTGCATGCGTGTGACCATACCTTGTTTTTCCCTCGCATCTATTTTGTTTCACAGGTGGCTCATGGCTTACCATTCTCGAGATCATTCAGAGTCTAAAGAAGAACTGCCTCAAATTTTGCCAAATTCTGGGTGGAAGAAAATGAGAGGAGGAGCTACTCCTTTGAAGCCACATAGGGCTCTGAAGAAGAAGAAGGCTGCTGAGTCTAAAGAGATTGCTGAAGATGTTCCTACTGCAGTCAGTCAGCCCGATGATGAATTGGTTACTGATGCCCTTGCTTTGTTCTCTGATGGAAATCCCAGGAAGGGTGATCGTGGCAGAGATAAAAATACCATGTCTAAAATGTCTGATCCGGATGATTACAAAACTCCACATGGCCATGAATCAACAACATATCAAAACAACAGAATGCAAATGGTCCATTGCCATTGGGCATGAAAATGGTGCAGATACGAAAATGTTCGAGAAAAGTTTTAGATCCTATTCGCTTTCAGCCCTCCTTGGAACGACTACATGCAGAAGGCTGCATTAATGATGGAGATGAGAAAGTAAGGCCTCCACCGCCTCCGAATGCCAATCCAGATTCTCTCAAAATCATCGTAGACTTCCCAAAGGAAGTAGGGAAAAGGGCGAAGGCTAAAGCCAAGCGCGAAGCCAAAGAAGCCAAGGCCAAGCAGGTTGAGGCTAAGTGACGAAGTAGATTTCTGTCAGATCCCTTGGTAGGGGGTCCAAGCGCAGCTGGAAGTCATGGATCGGAGGTCACACGAGGGGTTTATCCAGGTTCAGGCCTTCGGAGAGTAATACCCTACGTCCTACTAGTTTTGCTTATTCATAATGGAGGGATACCTCGTGCGAGGGTTTACAATGGTGTATGATGTTGCTACCGGGAGTTTCTCTTATCTCGGGATAGATGGATCAGGGGAACCCTAGACCTCCCTTTATATAGACAAGACAGGTCTAGGGTTTACATGACACCCCTAGCAGTAGTGCGGGTTAAACACCTAGCAGTAGCGCGGACGCCCGCGCTACTGATACGGTGCTACATCTAACTTTTAGCAGTAGCGCGAGTCCCCACCACTATTGCTATCCGTATGTAGCAGTAGCACATTTTAGAAAACCGCACTACTGCTAAAAGCTGCAGCTCGCCTATTTAGCACGCGCTACAACTAAGGCAGCGCTGCTGCTTGATACGTCCATTTTGCATCATGTTTTCCTACTGATATTTATGATGTTTTTATGCATAATAATGCTTTTTGGAGTAATTCTAATGCCTTTTCTCTCATAATATGCAAGGTTCACACAAAGAGGGAGAATTCCAGCAGCTGGAAATCTGGACCTGAAAAAGCTACGTCAGACTTCCTATTCTGCACAACTCCAAATGAGTTGAAACTTCACGAGGAATTTTTATGGAATAAATAAGAATTATTGGAGCAAATAACTACCAGAGGGGGCCCACCAGGTGGGCACAACCCACCTGGGCGCGCCAGGGAGCCCAGGCGCGCCCTGGTGGGTTGTGCCCTTCTCGGCCCACCTCCGGTGCCCCTCTTCTGGTATATAAGTCATTTTGACCTAGAAAAAATAAGGAGAGGACTTTCGGGATGAAGCGCCGCCGTCTCGAGGTGGAACTTGGGCAGGAGCACTTTTGCCCTCCGGCGGAGCGATTCCGCCGAGGGAACTTCCCTCCCGGAGGGGGAAATCATCGTCATCATCATCACCAACAACTCTCCCATCTTGGGGAGGCAATCTCCATCAACATCTTCGACAACACCATCTCCTCTCAAACCCTAGTTCATCTCTTGTGTTCAATCTTTGTACCAGAACTATAGATTGGTACTTGTGGGTGACTAGTAGTGTTGATTACATCTTGTAGTTGATTACTCTATGGTTTATTTGGTGGAAGATTATATGTTCAGATCCATTATGCTATTTAATACCCCTCTGATCTTGAGCATGATTATCATTAGTGAGTAGTTACTTTTGTTCTTGAGGTCACGGGAGAAATCTTGTTGCAAGTAATCATGTGAACTTGATATGTGTTCGATATTTTGATGATATGTATGTTGTGATTCCCTTAGTGGTGTCATGTGAACGTCGACTACATGACACTTCACCATATTTTGGCCTAAGGGAATTCATTGTGGAGTAGTTATTAGATGATGGGTTGCAAGAGTGACAGAAGCTTAAACCCTAGTTTATGCGCTATTCCGTAAGGGACTGATTTGGATCCAAAAGTTTAATGCTATGGTTAGATTTATTCTTAATACTTTTCTCGTAGTTGCGGATGCTTGCGAGGGGTTTAACCATAAGTAGGAGGTTTGTTCAAGTAATAACAGCACCTAAGCACCGGTCCACCCACATATCAAATTATCAAAGTAGCGAACACAAATCAAACCAACATGATGAAAGTGACTAGATGAAATTCCCGTGTACCCTCAAGAACGCTTTGCTTATCATAAGAGATCGTTTTGGCCTGTCCTTTGCCTCAAAAGGATTGGGCTACCTTGCTGTACTTTTATTACCATTATCGTTACTTGCTCGTTACAAATTATCTTGCTACCAAACTACTCGTTACTTATAATTTCAGTGCTTGCAGACATTACCTTGCTGAAAACCGCTTGTCATTTCCTTCTGCTCCTCATTGGGTTCGACACTCTTACTTATCGAAAGGACTACGATTGATCCCCTATACTTGTGGGTCATCAAGGCTCTTTTCTGGCGCCGTTGCCGGGGAGTGAAGCGCTCTTGGTAAGTGGAAATCGGTAAGGAAAAATTATTACTACGTGCTGAAATTTATTGTCACTTGTTACTATGGGGAACAATCCTTTGAGGGGTTTGTTCGGGGTATCTTCACCTCGACCGGAACCATAATTAGTTACCCCTCAACCTACTGCACCTACTGAAAATATTGGTTATGAAATTCCTTCGGGTATGATAGAACAACTGCTAGCTAATCCTTATGCAGGAGATGGAACCGAACATCCTGATATGCACTTGATATATGTGGATGAAATTTGTGGATTATTTAAGCTTGTAGGTTTACCCGGAGATGAAGATAAGAAGAAGGTTTTCCATTTATCTTTGAAGGGAAAAAGCATTGGCATGGTATAGGCTATACGATGATATTGGATCTTGGAATTGGAATCGATTGAAATTGGAATTTCACCAAAACATTTATCCTATGCATCTAGTTCATCGTGATCGGAATTATATATATAATTTTTGGCCTCATGAAGGAGAAAGTATCGCTCTAGCTTGGGGGATGCTTAAGTCAATGTTATATTCATGCCCCAATCATGAGCTCTCAAGAGAAATTATTATTTAGAATTTTTATGCTCGGCTTTCTCATGATGATCGATCCATGCTTGATACTTCTTGTACTGGTTCCTTTATGAAGAAGACTATTGACTTCCGGTGGGATCTTTTAGAAATAATTAAATGCAACTCTAAAGATTGGGAACTCGACGAAGGTAAAGAGTCACGTATTAAGCTTAAGTATGATTGTGTTAAATCGTTTATGAATACAGATGCTTTTCAAAAGTTTAGCACTAAATATGGACTTGACTCTGAGATAGTAGCCTCCATTTGTGAATCATTTGCTACTCATGTTGACCTCCCTAAGAAGTGGTTTAAATATCACCCACCTATCAAATAAGAAATTAAAGAACCAGTAATAGCTAAAGATGAAACTATTATTTACAATGTTGATCCAGTTGTGCCTACTGCTTATATTGAAAAACCACCTTTCCCTTTTAGGATAAAGGAACATGCTAAAGTCTCAACTGTGGTCAACAAAAGTTATATTAGAACTTCCAAACCTGCTGAACAAATCAAAGTAGAACCTAGTGTTGCTATGGTTAAAGATCTCTTGGTTGAAAATATAGATGGGCATGTTATTTACTTCTGTGATGAAGCTGCTAGAATTGCCAAACCCGATGAAGAAGATAAACATAGACCCGTTGTTGGCATGCCTGTTGTCTCCGTTAAAATAGGAGATCATTGTTATCATGGTTTATGCAACATAGGTGCTAGCGTGAGTGCCATTCCTTTTACCTTATATCAATAAATTATGAATGATATAACACCCGCTCAAATAGAAGACATAGATGTTACTATTAAACTTGCTAATAGGGACACCATCACACCACTTGGGATTGTTAGAGATGTTGAAGTCTTGTGTGGGAAAATAAAATACCCTACTGATTTTCTTGTTCTTGGTTCCCCACAAGATGACTTTTGTCCCATTATCTTTGGTAGACCTTTCTTGAACACCGTTAATGCTAAAATAGATTGCGAGAAGCAAACTGTCGGTGTTAGTTTTGGTGATGAGTCTCATGAGTTTAATTTTTCCAAGTTCAGTAGAAAACATCATAATAAAGAGTTGTCTAGTAAGGATGAAATAATTGGTCTTGCTTCTATTGCTGTGCCTCCTACCGATCCACTAGAACAATATTTGCTAGACCACGAAAATGATATGCATCTTCATGAAAGAAATGAAATAGATAAGAGTTTCTTTGAACAACGTCCTCTTCTTAAACACAATTTGCCTATTGAAACTCTAGGAGGTCCTTCTCCACCTAAAGGTGATCCTGTGTTTGAATTAAAACAATTGCCAGACACTTTGAAATATGCTTATCTTGATGAGAAAAAGATGTATCCTGTTATTATTAGTGCTAACCTTTCAGAACATGAAGAAGAAAGATTATTGAAGGTTCTGAAGAAGTACCGAGCTGCCATTGGATATACTCTTGATGATTTAAAGGGCATTAGTCCCACTCTTTGTCAGCATAAAATTAATATGGAGCCTGATGCTAAACCCGTTGTTGATCACCAACGATGTTTAAATCCTAAAATGAAAGAAGTGGTAAGAACAGGAATACTGAAGCTTCTGGAAGCAGGTATAATCTATCCCATAGCTGATAGTAGACGGGTAAGTCCCGTTCATTGTGTCCCTAAAAAAGGAGGTATTATCGTTGTTCCTAATGATAAGAATGAACTTATTCCACAAAGAATTGTCACTGGCTACACAATGGTAATTGATTTTAGAAAACTAAATAAAGCTACTAGAAAAGATCATTACCCTCTGCCTTTTATTGATCAAATGTTAGAAAGACTATCAAAGCACACACATTTTTGCTTTCTTGATGGATATTCTATTTTTTCTCAAATACCTGTCTCACAACCTGATCAAGAGAAAACCAACTTTACTTCCCTTTTGGAACTTATGCTTATAGACGTATGCCTTTTGGTTTATGCAATGCACCTGCTACCTTTCAAAGATGTATGACTGCTATATTCTCTGACTTTTGTGAAAAGATTGTTGAGATTTTCATGGATGATTTTTCCGTTTACGGAACTTCTTTTGATGATTGCTTGAGCAACCTTGATCGAGTTTTGCAGAGATGTGAGCAAACTAATCTCGTCTTGAATTGGGAGAAGTGCCACTTTATGGTTAATGAAGGTATTGTATTGGGACATAAAATTTCTGAATGAGGTATTGAGGTGGATAAAGCTAAAGTTGATGCAATTGAGAAAATGCCATGCCCTAAAGATATCAAAGGTATTCGTAGTTTCCTCGGTCATGCTGGTTTCTATAGGAGGTTTATTAAAGACTTCTCTAAAATTTCTAGGCCTCTTACAAATCTTCTACAAAAGGATGTTCCATTTGTTTTTGATGATGATTGTGTAGAAGCCTTTGAAACACTTAAGAAAGCCTTGATTTCTGCACCTATTGTTCAACCACCTGATTGGAACTTGCCTTTTGAAATTATGTGTGATGCTAATGATTATGCTGTTGGTGCTGTTCTAGGACAAAGAGTCGATAAGAAATTAAATGTTATTCATTATGCTAGTAAAACTCTGGACAGTGCTCAACGAAATTATGCTACTACTGAAAAAGAATTTTTAGCAGTTGTGTTTGCTTGTGATAAATTTAGATCTTACATTATTAATTCTAAAGTGTCCGTTCACACCGATCATGCTGCTATAAAATATCTTATGGAAAAGAAGGATGCTAAACCTAGACTCATTAGGTGGGTTCTTTTGCTACAAGAATTTGATTTACATATCACTGATAGAAAGGGAGCTGAGAACCCCGTGGCTTATAACTTGTCTAGGTTAGAAAATATTCTTGATGACTCACAACCTATTAGTGATAGTTTTCCTGATGAACAATTAGCTGCAATAAATGTTTCTCATAACACTCCTTGGTATGCTGACTATGCCAATTATATTGTTGCTAAATATATACCACCTAGCTTCACATACCAACAAAAGAAAAAAATCTTCTATGATTTAAGACATTACTTTTGGGATGACCCACATCTTTATAAAGAAGGAGTAGATGGTATTATTAGATGTTGTGTACCTGAGCATGAACAGGGACAAATCCTACGGAAATGTCACTCCGAAGCTTATGGAGGACATCATGCGGGAGATAGAACTGCTCACAAGGTATTGCAATCTGGTTTTTATTGGCCTACTCTCTTCAAGGATGCCCGTAAGTTCGTTTTATCTTGTGATGAATGTCAAAGAATTGGTAATATTGGTAAGCGTCAGGAAATGCCTATGAATTATTCTCTTGCTGTTGAACCATTTGATGTTTGGGGATT
This sequence comes from Thinopyrum elongatum, assembly GCA_011799875.1. NCBI lineage: Eukaryota > Viridiplantae > Streptophyta > Magnoliopsida > Poales > Poaceae > Thinopyrum > Thinopyrum elongatum. Next base: position 386,564,625 of record CM022300.1, read on the forward strand.
TGATTACATGGGACCTTTTCCTTCCTCTAATGGGTATACACATATTTTGGTTGCTGTTGATTGTGTTACTAAGTGGGTAGAAGCTATTCCAACTAGTAGTGCTGATCACAACACCTCTATTAAAATGATTAAGGAAGTCATTTTCCCAAGGTTTGGAGTCACTAGATATTTAATGACTGATGGTGGTTCACATTTTATTCATGGTGCTTTCCGTAAAATGCTTGCTAAATATGATGTTAACCATAGAATTGCATCACCTTATCATCCTCAGTCTAGTGGTCAAGTTGAACTTAGCAATAGAGAAATAAAATTAATATTACAAAAAACTGTCAATAGGTCCCGAAAGAATTGGTCTAGGAAGTTAGATGATGCACTTTGGGCTTATAGAATAGCATAGAAAAATCCTATGGGTATGTCTCCTTATAAAATGGTTTATGGAAAAGCTTGTCATTTACCTCTTGAGTTAGAACATAAAGCATATTGGGCAATTAAAGAACTCAACTATGATTTCAAACTTGCTGGTGAAAAGAGGTTATTTGATATTAGCTCACTAGATGAATGGAGAACCCAAGCCTATGAAAATGCCAAGTTATTTAAAGAAAAAGTTAAAAGATGGCATGACAAAAGAATCCAAAAGTGTGAGTTCAAAGTTGGAGAATATGTTCTTTTGTACAACTCTCATTTCAGATTCTTTGCAGGAAAACTCCTCTCCAAATGGGAAGGACCTTATGTTATCGAGGAGGTTTATCGATCCGGAGCCATCAAGATAAATAATGCTGAAGGTACTAACCTGAAGGTTGTTAATGGGCAACGAATAAAACATTATATCTCAGGTACGCCCATTAATGTTGAAAGCAATATTATCCAAACTATGACACCGGAAGAACACATAAAGGAAACCTTCCGGAACACTCTAGAATAACTGAAAAAGAGGAGGTACGTGATACGGTAAGTAAACGGACTCCAAAAAATCCGCAAAAATATTTTTTGTCAGTTTTGGAATATAACAAAAATTAGGAAAATAAGAAACAACCAGGAAGGCACCCCTGGTGGGCACAAGACACCAGGGCGCGCCTAGCTTGCCAGGTGCGGCCAGGTGGGTTGTGCCCACCTCGGGTACCTTCCGGACTCCGTTTTTCTTCCGTTTACTTCTTTCCCAAGAAAAAAAAATCTTTATATACCCCCCGAACCTATTGACCACCGTATCACGGAGAAATCCTCTGTTTTCTTTTCTCGCTGTTTTCCTGACAGATCTGAAAATATGTCAGCCCAAGACTCAGAGGGTGAGAGCTATGTTGCTGATTATATCGTAAACCCCAAGGTTTATGGGGATGTGGAACACTATAGCTGGACTTCGGAGGAAGAAGAAGACTATGACCCTAAAAGGGAGGAGGAGACAAGCTCAGACGAAGTTGAAGTTCCATTGCCTCAACCTGGGGACATGCATGTGGAATTCAAGAAATCAAGTCTCCCCAGCAAAGCAAAGAAACCTAAGGTCCAGTTTATCCCTTTTCGTCTCTTGCAGGAAAACAAGCAAGAATTATGCAAAAGGATAGTAGAGCTCGAGCAGGAGATCGGTGATTTAAAGGAGGAAAATTCCGTCCTCAAGCGTAAGCTAAGGAAGAAAGACAAACCCTCTACTTCATCACCACCACCTCCTTCTTCTTCACCAAAGGAAAATTGAGTAATCGGGTATGGGCATTCCCCTTGGCTTGTGCCAAGCTTGGGGGAGGTGCCTCGGTATCGTATCACCTCCACTATCTTTTGCCTTTACTTATCTTAGTTCGATCCATAGTTATCTTTTGCTTTAGATGAATAAAAGTTTAGTCCGATCCTTTCTTTACGAGTGTTTGCTTAGTGATCTATCTTTGTAATCGTGTGCAAGATATATATAATAAAGTTTAGTTTGAGTTTTGTTTTCTTTACTTTCATGTTCAATAAAAAGAAAGGAAATAAATGAAAAAGATCATATGCTAATTTTGTGGTAAGTAATGACATCACATAAGGAAGAGTATAAGTAGAAAATTTTATTGGAGATTGACAAACATAGCATTGGTCAATGATGCAATTCATGAAAGAATTAATAAGGGAAGAGAAGATTCACATGCAAATACACTATCCTAGACATCTTTTGTGATTGTGAGCCCCCATCAAAATATTATATGCCAACATTGTTGACGTTGGACAAGGAAGACAACGTAATGATTTATGTTTGTTCATATTCACATAGAAGTTATATTCTCATAGATCCTTTAACATGTGGTGCTTGCACCCATCTTTGCTAGCCAAAAATTCCGCACTAAGTAGAGATACTACTTGTGCATCCAAAAACCTTTAAACCCAAATCTTATTTTGAGAGTCCACCATACCTACCTATGGATTGAGTAAGATCCTTCAAGTAAGTTGTCATCAGTGCAAATAGGGCAATAAAAATTGCTTCTAAAAGTGTTGGATCATTTAGTGTAAGAGAAAATTGAGCGTTGTACGAACTTGTGATGGCAAAGAATAAAAGCGACAGACTGCATAATAAAGGTTGCTATCACAAGGGGCAATATAACGTGACATTCTTTTGCACTAAAAGATTGAGCATACAAACAAATAAGCGCATGGCAACCTCTGCTTCCCTCTGCGAAGGGCCTATCTTTTACTTTTATGTATTTCCTTTTATGCAAGAGTCAAAGTTCTTCTCTCTATTCCTTTTTATTTTCTCTTTTGGCAAGCATCATGTGGTGAGAAAAGATCTAGGCACATATATCCAGTTGGATATGAGTAGCATGAGTTATTATTGTTGACATCACCCTCGAGGTGAGTATGTTGGGAGGCGAAACTTTAAGCCGCTATCTTTCTATGTGTCCGGTTGAAACATTTTGCTCATGTGTATGCGGTGAGTGTTAGCAATCATAGAAGACGATATGATGGTTGAGTATGTGGACTTGCCAAAAAGGTTCCGATACGTGACCCTTCCTAAAAAGATGATGAATTGTAGTTGCAAAGTTGACTGAGAACATAGTTTGTTGGTTTTCAATAGAGTTTATGCTTTATACTTCGATGTTGTGATGAATTGTTACTTATTCATGAGAAGTTTATGATAAAAGTTCTATGATAAAGTTCTATGTTAAAGTTTGTTGCTGTTATAATAATATACATGATGCTTCTATGTCCGTATTTTGTTTTTATCGACACCTCTCTCTCTAAGCATGTGGACATGTTTTTCGATTTCGGTTTTCGCTTGAGGACAAGCGAGGTCGAAGCTTGGGGGAGTTGATACGTCCATTTTGCATCATGTTTTCCTACTGTTATTTATGATGTTTTTATGCATAATAATGCTTTTTTGGAGTAATTCTAATGCCTTTTCTTTCATAATATGCAAAGTTCACACAAAGAGGGAGAATTCCGGCAGCTGGAAATCTGGACCTGAAAAAGCTACGTCAGGCTACCTATTCTGCACAACTCCAAATGAGCTGAAACTTCACGAGGAATTTTTATGGAATAAATAATAATTATTGGAGCAAATAACTACCAGAGGGGGCCCACCAGGTGGGCACAACCCACCTGGGCGCGCCCTGGTGGGTTGTGCCCTCCTCGGCCCACCTCCGGTGCCCCTCTTCTGGTATATAAGTCATTTTGACCTAGAAAAAATAAGGACGGGACTTTCGGGACGAAGCGCCGCCGTCTCGAGGCGGAACTTGGGCAGGAGCACTTTTGCCCTCCGGTGGAGCAATTCCACCAGGGGAACTTCCCTCCCGGAGGGGGAAAACATCGTCATCATCATCACCAACAACTCTCCCATATTGGGGAGGGTAATCTCCATCAACATATTTAACAACACCATCTCCTCTCAAACCCTAGTTCATCTCTTGTGTTCAATCTTTGTACCGGAACTATAGATTGGTACTTGTGGGTGACTAGTAGTGTTGATTACATCTTGTAGTTGATTACTCTATGGTTTATTTGGTGGAAGATTATATGTTCAGATCCATTATGCTATTTAATACCCCTCTGATCTTGAGCATGATTATCATTAGTGAGTAGTTACTTTTGTTCTTGAGGTCACGGGAGAAATCTTGTTACAAGTAATAATGTGAACTTGATATGTGTTCGATATTTTGATGATATGTATGTTGTGATTCCCTTAGTGGTGTCATGTGAACGTCGACTACATGACACTTCACCATATTTGGGCCTAAGGGAATGCATTGTGGAGTAGTTATTAGATGATGGGTTGCGAGAGTGACAGAAGCTTAAACCCTAGTTTATGCGCTATTCCGTAAGGGACTGATTTGGATCCAAAAGTTTAATGCTATGGTTAGATTTATTCTTAATACTTTTCTCGTAGTTGCGGATGCTTGCGAGGGGGTTAATCATAAGTAGGAGGTTTGTTCAAGTAAGAACATCACCTAAGCACCGGTCCACCCACATATCAAATTATCAAAGTAGCGAACACAAATCAAACCAACATGATGAAAGTGACTAGATGAAATTCCCGTGTACCCTCAAGAACACTTTGCTTATCATAAGAGATCGTTTTGGCCTGTCCTTTGCCTCAAAAGGATTGGGCTACCTTGCTGCACTTTTATTACCATTATTGTTACTTGCTCGTTACAAATTATCTTGCTACCAAACTACTAGTTAATTATAATTTCAGTGCTTGCAGACATTACCTTGCTGAAAACCGCTTGTCATTTCCTTCTGCTCCTCGTTGGGTTCGACACTCTTACTTATCGAAAGGACTAAGATTGATCCCCTATACTTATGGGTCATCACTACTACACACATACCCTGCACTACTGTTATTGTATTCTACAACGTATTTACTCTGTATTTTTATAGGTTTTATATAGTAGTCTCTATCATGTCATACACACAATAGTCTCATCATATCATACACACAATAGTCTCATCGTATCATTGAAAGTGCAACTAATCCCTAGGTGGTTTTGGTAATTCTTAACAACATATAGCTCATTGAACTAATACTATTTCAAGATGATCATTTCAGAAAGTTCAATGATTGGCATGGCATGGACTAGAGATGTGGACCCCTCAAAATGCTAAGGACATATATTGGCAAAAGCTCAAGTCTCTACATTTTCTTTTTAGTGATCCAAGATCACATTGAGTCCATAGGAAAAGACAATACTATTAAAAAGGGATGAGGTGTTGCTTAATGGCTTGCTTGCTCAAAATGCTTAGTGATATGCTCCAAAAGCCCTCAACCACTTTCTCATTTCCACATATGTCCTACACCTAAAGTCAAACTCGGCCCCACAGATTTGATCTATCTGGCGCCACCGAGTTCACTTGACATAGCCATAGCCAGAAACCCTAATCAGTTCGGTCTCACCGATAGGGATCTCGGTCTCACCGAGATGGGATTGCAAACTCTCTGTTTCCCTTCGTAACGTTTCGGTCTAACTGAAATGAGCGATCGGTCCCACCGAGTTCGCAATGCAAACTCTCTGTTTCCTTTTTGTAACGTTTCGGTCTAACCGAAATGAGCGATCGGTCCCACCGAGTTTGCCTGACCAACTCTCTGTTTGCCTATTACTGAAATCGGTCCCACCGAGTTCATGTGATCGGTCTCACCGAGATCAAGTTATGCCCTAACCCTAGCACATCGGTCCCACCGAGTTGATCACGTCGGTCCCATCGAAAATCCTAACGTTCACATTTTGAACTGAATCGGTCTGACCGAGTTTCATTATTCGGTCTCACCAAGTTTGGTAAATTGTGTGTAACGGTTAGATTTTGTGTGGAGGCTATAAATACCCCTCCACCCCCTTCTCCATTCGTGAGAAAGCCATCAAAACGTGCCTACACTTCCACTACTCATTTTCTGAGAGAGAACCACCTACTCATGTGTTGAGACCAAGACATTCCAATCCAACCACTAGAATCTTGATCTCTAGCCTTCCCCAAGTTGCTTTCCACTCAAATCATCTTTCCACCATATCCAAATCTGTGAGAGAGAGTTGAGTGTTGGGGAGACTATCATTTGAAGCACAAGAGTAAGGAGTTCATCATCAACACACCATATATTACCTTTTGGAGAGTGGTGTCTCCTAGATTGGTTAGGTGTTACTTGGGAGCCTCCGTCAAGATTGTGGAGTTGAACCAAGGAGTTTGTAAGGGCAAGGAGATCGCCTACTTCGTGAAGATCTACCCAAGTGAGGCAAGTCCTTCGTGGGCGATGGCCATGGTGGGATAGACAATGTTGCTTCTTCGTGGCCCCTTCGTGGGTGGAGCCCTTCGTGGACTCGCACAACCATTACCCTTCGTGGCTTGAAGTCTCCATCAACATGGATGTACGATAGCACCACCTATCGGAACCATGCCAAAAATCTCTGTGTCTACATTGCATTTGCTCCCTCCAAACTCCTCCCCTTTACCTTCATATGCAATGATTTACATTCCGCTGTTATACTCTTAGAATTGCATGTGTAGGTTGATTGCTTGACTTGTGCTAAGTTGCTAAAATCTGCCAAGACTTAAAATTGGGAAAAGGCTAGATTTTTATTTGGTCAAGTAGTCTAATCACCCCCCTCTAGACATACTTTCGATCCTACAATCATACACATACAAATAGTCTCATCAAATCATGTCATCATCATCCAACACAAATGATGTCTCTCGTCATCATCTCGAAATAGCGACACAAGTTATGACATGTCTCGAATACATGCAACTACATCGTCATCCCATACACATGTTTCATCATCCATATATACCATGATATAGAAGAGAAGAGCTATCACTATGAGCAAGGGTGGAATTATGCAGTACATGAAACGCCGTTTCTGATTCCTCTCTCGCGCTAGCGTGAACCTCAAGTAACTAGCTTCTGCTTCTTGCCTGCTATCGAACCCTTTTTGGCTGCCGCTTGAGAACCCTGACACTTGGGCCTGACACTCTGGCCACTTGTCGTAAACTCCTGGAACCCTCCCTATGTACACGACATAGCACTTCTTCGCCATCCAGGACCCATGTACCTATTAGAGATGCATCTTCATCAAGCGAATTCAACAATAATATGCAACATAATATACTTGAGCAACACGAACAGAAAGAGTTAGCAAAAATATGCAACATATAGTAAACATAATGCAACATATAGTAAACATAACCTGCGCAGGTTCATCGTACCCAAACTAATTAACTACCATTATGCAAGTTTAGCAAGATTGTTTACAGCACAAAGTTTCATCGCTACAGAAAGTACTAATTCAACCGACACATCATCATCGGCGTCGTTGATACGTCTCCGACGTATCTATAATTTTTGATTGTTCCATGCTATTATATTATCTGTTTTGGATGTTTTATATGCATTAATATGCTATTTTATATTATTTTTGGGACTAACTTATTAACCTAGAGCCCGGTGCCAGTTTCTGTTTTTTCCTTGTTTTTGAGTTTCACAGAAAAGGAATATCAAACGGAGTCCAAACGGAATAAAACTTTACGATGATTTTTCTTGGACCAGAAGACACCTACGAGACTTGGAGTTGAAGTCATAAGACCCATGAGGCGACGACAAGCCGTAGGGGCGCACCCTAGGGGGGGGGCGCCCCCCTGGCTTGTGGCCCCCTCGGGAGTCCACCGACCTACTTCTTCGTCCTATATATTCACATATATTCCAAAACCCTAGAAGAGAGCCACGAAAATACTTTTCCACCGCCGCAACCTTCTGTTCCCGTGAGATCCCATCTTGGGGCCTTTTCCGGTGATCTGCCGGAGGGGGATTCAATCACGTTGGGTACCTACATCAACCCTATTGCCCCTCCGATGAAGCATGAGTTGTTTACCTCAGACCTATGGGTCCATAGCCAGTAGCTGGATGGCTTCTTCTCTGTCTTTGATTCTCAATACCATGTTCTCCTCGATGTTCTTGGAGATCTATCCGATGTAATATTCTTTTGCGGTGTGTTTGTCGAGATCCGATGAATTGTGGATTTATGATCAGATTATCTATGAATATTATTTGAATCTTCTCTGAATTCTTATATGCATGATTTGATATCTTTTTATTTCTCTTCGAATTATCGGTTTGGTTTGGCCAACTAGATTGGTATTTCTTGCAATGGGAGAGGTGCTTAGTTTTGGGTTCAATCTTGTGGTGTCCTCACCCAGTGACATAGTAGGGGTAGCGAGGCACGTATTGTATTGTTGCCATCAAGGATAAAAAGATGGGGTTTTCATCATATTGCTTGAGTTTATCCCTCTACATCATGTCATCTTACTTAAGGCGTTTCTCCGTTCTTTATGAACTTAATACTCTAGATGCATGCTGGATAGTGGTCGATGTGTGGAGTAATAGTAGTAGATGCAGAATCGTTTCAGTCTACTTGACACGGACGTGATGCCTATATGCATAATCATTGCCTTGGATATCATCATAACTTTGCACTTTTCTATCAATTGCTCGACAGTAATTTGTTCACCCACCGTATTATTTGCCTTCAAGAGAGAAGCCTCTAGTGAAACCTATGGCCCCCGGGTCTATTTTCCATCATATATTTTCAGATCTATATATAAAAAATACCAAAAATACCTTACTGCAATTTATTTACTTTTATTTTGTTTTACGTTTTGGCAATCTTATATACCTATCTCTATCAGATCTCACCTTTGCAATTGACCGTGAAGGGATTGACAACCCCTTTATCACGTTGGGTGCAAGTGTTTGATTGTTTGTGCAGGTGCATAGATTGGGGACTTGCTTGTACCTCCTGTTGGATTGATACCTTGGTTCTCTAACTGAGGGAAATACTTATGTCTACTTTGCTGCATCACCCTTTCCTCTTCAAGGGAAAAACCAACGCAAGCTCAAGAAGTAGCAGTTGTCAATCACTACAAGTTCCATCCATACATATCCGGGAGGATGCACCCTAGCTTCATGAACGGCGCCAGGTCCAAACGTTGTAGGCCTGTGCGAGTTCGGACGTCAGCTCGCGATATAGGGCCGTGGTGGAACATCCTGTTCTCTTCGACAACTTCTTTCATGATGATCGTTGCAATGTCCTTGTCGTTGCAACAGACCCTGGGTCCATTGCACGGACTGTGCACAGGCCAGAGACAAGATTGCAAGACCAAGATCATACCAAACAAGGAGGATCAATTCCTTTGAAGGATCCAAGAGCAAGTCGAGAAGGCCAAGGCGAGCCAGAGGAACAAGGCATCGCTAAGGGAAGGGCCTACCTTGCCGGGTAGGCGAGCCTGGCAGGGTTGGGTTTTCCCCCGGAAGCAAGCTCCCAGATCATCCTGGCAGGCCTGCCGGGGCTGGCGGAGGCAAGCCACTCCACCGCTCCACCTCACAAGTGACGCAAGTCAGTAATCGAAGCGGTGTCAAGCTCCAAAGTGACTAAGTGGCTGCTTTCTGCCACATGGCAGCCACTTCCTACAACAAATACCTCCATATGACACCCGTCCTGAGACGTGTCAAGCAAGCAGGCGCGAAACTGGCAAAACAGCCCGGCAGGGCTTGCCGGGCGAGCTGTGATGTGACACAGAGCGGCGCACTTAATGCACTCTGTCAGCCTGCAGAGTTAGATATGATAGCACTGTTAGCTATCTAATCAGTACGCAAAGACTGATTTGCCACTGTGGTGACCCCTTAATCTATAAAAGGAGGCCCATGGCGACCGTAGAAAGGGTTGGATCCTCGCATATCCATACGCGCGTAGCCACTCTCGCCCCCAGAGCAACCTTGCCGGGCGAGTGTGCTATGTTTCACCACCATTATCCACCATCAATCCACCAAAGCAGGAGTAGGGTTTTATGCCTCACGGTGGCCCGAACCTGGGTAAAGACTGCCCGTGTGATCTCTGCCGTGCTGCGCAATGCTTCTACGCTCTTTGTGCAATGTGTCCATCGCCCCGCCGAACCAAAAGGGGCTGATGGCCCCATAGGTGGCCGTGGTTTCCCACGACATCTTTGGCGCGCCAGGTAGTGGGATCACTTGCGCAAAACCGAGAGCGTACGCTGCACGTCATCTTCATCGACATTTTCATCGTCGACGGCGTCATCGACTATGGCGCCCAAGAGGAAGCCCGGAGCTGCAAATCACCCGTCCACCTCGAAGGCTCCGCCGCCCGCGACCGCTGACGTCGCGGGGAATGTGGGGGCTCGCGAGGGTGTGGATGCTGCGGGGGACGTGGTTGGCGCAGGCGGCGCCGTCGCCACCTCCCCCACGGCCGAAGCAGGAACGGGAGGTACCGGGGAAGGACAACATCAGCAACATTCCGACGGCCATGCTCCAGGAGGTACGGATGGAGGGGTCGTTCCGCCTAAACCCTTTCTCCTCGCCAACGGGCACAGCCGCAGTGATGATGCTCGCTCTGGGCGAATCGCAACCCTTCGGCCGCCCCCGCTGCGGGCGCGGCCGCAGGGCACGCGCCACCCCCAGGGCGGGCTGACCCAGCTACTGTGCACAATGGAGCCGCTGGCCCCCAGGCGCCTCCGCCGCGTCACCATGCCGTCCAAACGGCTGGTTCACAGTAGCAAGGGCGCGGCACGGTTGCCACCGACAACGTCGGGAGCCGAGCGACACTACAATCTACATCGTCATCACCTATGCCAAGCACTGCCTCAGAGGCCATGGCGCGAGCCCAACTACTGTTGAGAATTCCACCGGCAGCAGACCAGATGGATGAGTGGCGAGCCACCATCTAGAGTTTGATTGGTTTTGCCGAGGCGGAAGGATCACAGCGGGCCGGACCGCCAAAGCGTCCCCATGTAGCAACGACGGCTCGTGTGGCTGGTCGTGCGGGAGGGGCCACCCTCACGGTGCAATCCCCACCATGGCAAGCCGCCCGGGAGCTGCAAGTCCAGGCGCCCGATGACGTCTCGATGGCCTCGTCAGATCCTCGAGCGCGTCAAGGCCGACAGCGTGCCCCGGAGGGCAGGCAAAGGGAAGGCGCATGCTTCATCGACGAGCGGCGCCGCGACGACCCCCGCCAGACCAATGGGTGCGATGGCCCCGATGTCGACGAGCCCGCGCTCGGAGATGGCGGGTGCCTGCCTTTCGAGGTTGGGTGCCCTGCCTTCACCCGTGAGCTACGGCAAGTCCGTTGGCCGTCCACTTGCACATTCAAGCCAGAGATACCCGAGAAGTATGATGGGAGACTAAACCCAGTAGAGTTCTTGAGCATCTACACCATCACTGTTCAAGCTGCCGGGGGAAGAGATGAGAAGGTGTTCGCCAACTACTTCCCTTTGGCCCTCAAGTCAAATGTGAGGTCTTGGCTAATGCACCTGCCGGAGAACTCCATTTCGACCTGGGCTGGCCTGTGCCACTACTTCATTGGTGCCTTCACGGGTGGCCATCAAGAACCAGGGCGGCCCAGCGACTTGCAGCTTCTCCAGCAGAAAGAAGGAGAAGCTCTGTGGAAGTACTTGCAGAGATTCAGTCGAGTCCACAGAAATATCCCAGATATCCACCCAGCTGCCGTGATAGCTGCCTTCCAATCCAACGTGCGCAACCGCAGGATACGTTCCAAGATGAACGTTCAGTTGCCCAAGACTGTGAAGGAGCTCTACACTTTGGTGGACAAGTGTGCTCGGGTGGAGGAGGGGAGGAAGATTGCGTCGACATCGACTCAGAAGATGACGACGAAACCATCAGTAAGAAGAAGAAAAAAAAGAAGCACAACAAGAAGCGCAAGGATAAGACGGTGATGGCTGTTGAGGGGTCAGGCACGCCTAGTACCGGCAAGAAGGCCAAGGCTGAAGCCCCCGGTGAGGAGGCTACCGCATGCGCTGACTGCCGGGAGGCGGCGGCTGCCGAGAAAGCTGGGAAAGGTGATGGGCCATACTGCAAGATTCATCGGACCAAGGGCCATGATCTCTAGGAGTGTTATCAAGTTGAGCAGCTCGTCAAGAGATAGAAGGCTGAGTATGAGAAGCGTGATAAGGAAAAAGGTCAGAATGGCGCTGGCGGGAAGGGCCGGGGTGGTGAAGCAAATCGCCCCGGCAAGGCTCCTCGGAACCAAGGGAAACCCGCCAAGGGCCGAGAGAAGGAGGATTGCAGTAATGAGAGTGATGGAGGGAATGAAGAGGAAACCAGCGAGCAGGAATTCCAGAAGGCCACTGACGCCCTGTGCATTGACGGGGGTGCATCTTTGCACTCCTCTCACCACCAACTTAAATAGTGGGCGCGTGAAGTCAATGCCATGGAGCCAGCGGCAGATTCTCGGAAGCCGCTCAAGTGGTCATCCACGCCCATCATCTTTGATGAAGATGACCACCCCGACCGCATCACTGCGGTAGGGTGCTTGCTGTTGTTGGTCTCGCCAACGATTCGCAACCTCAAGGTCACAAAGATGCTGGTTGACGGCGGGGCCGGGTTGAATCTGATTTCCCCAAAAGTTATCAGCAAACTCCAGATAGCAGAGGAAGAACTTAAGGCCACAAGCACGTTTCAAGGAGTCAATCCCGATAGGAGCCGTCCTTAGGGAAAGGTTACGTTGCCAGTGACATTTGGAGGGGAGTTGAACTATGGGACTGAGAAAGTTGTGTTTGATGTGGTTGACCTCCCTCTGCTGTACAACGGGATCCTTGGGCGCCCGGCCCTGGCCAAATTCATGGCAGCATCCCACTATGCCTACAACACCTTGAAGATGCCAGGGCCGATGGGCGTCATTTCCGTCCCGTCGGACAAGAAAGACGCAATTATTTGCATGGATAAGATGTACCGGGACGCGGTCACGGCAGAGGTCACGGAAGCCACAGTTCCCGCCAAGGAAAAGCATAGCAGAGGCACTGGCAAGGAATCCGGGAAGCATACCTCTGTGGAATGCACCGCACCCGTTGATGACACACCAGAGAGTTCCAACAGCAAGAGATCCAAGGCTACTCCACCCCAAGTGAAAAAGGTCACGGCAGGGCTGGCTGGCGCTGATGGTACTTTCACTATTAGCGCCACCCTTGATGACAAATAGGAAAGCACGCTCGTTGCTTTCCTGCGGGCGAATATCGATGTGTTTGCCTGGCAACCATCTGATATCCCCGGTGTTCCCAGGGAGGTAATCGAGCACCACCTTGCTGTCTGCCCACATGCTCGGCCCGTCAAGCAGAAGGTTCGGAAGCAGGCCTTGGAACGACAGCAGTTCATTGCCGAGGAAATCAAGAAACTTGAAGCAGCTGGTTTGGTCAGAGGAGTACTGCATCCAACATGGTTAGCAAACCCAGTGGTTGTGCGCAAGGCTAATGGAAAATGGAGGCTTTGCATAGATTTTATGGATCTAAACAAGGCATGCCTAAAGGACCCATTTCCCTTGCCGCGCATTGACCAGATCATGGATTCTACTTCAGGATGTGAGTTGCTCTCTTTTTTGGATGCATACTCTGGATACCATCAGATTTTTATGTCCAAGGAAGACGAAGAAAATACCTCATTCATCACCCCATGCGACACGTACTGCTTTGTGCGCATGCCTTTCGGGTTGAAGAGTGCTGGGTCCACTTTTGCAAGAGCAGTCCAGATTGGCTTTGAACCACAGTTGCACAGGAACATTGAAGCCTATATGGATGATATTGTGGTCAAGACCAAGGACAGATCAACCCTCATTCAGGATTTAGAAGAGACATTTGCTAATCTGCGCAAGATCAACTTGAAGCTGAATCCGGAGAAGTGCGTGTTTGGCGTTCCCTCCGGCAAGCTACTTGGTTTCTTTGTGTCCCACTGTGGGATAGAGGCCAACCCCGATAAGATCAAGGCTATTGAGCAGATACAGGCACCCAGGACGGTTAAGGATGTGAGGCATTTGACAGGATGCGTTGCCGCGCTTAGCAGGTTCATCTCTAAGTCTGCCGAGCGCGCCTTGCCATTCCTCAAGATTTTGAAGAAGGCAGGACCCATGAAGTGGACCCCGGAAGCAGATGCAGCGCTACAGGATTTGAAGACCTACTTATCTTCTGTGCCTACTTTGGTCGCACCCAAACCACAAGAGCCATTACTGCTATATCTGGCAGCGACTAATCAAGTGGTTAGTGCAGCCCTAGTAGCACAACGAGAAGAGGAAGAGAGCGGCCCGGTAAGGCTAGATACGGATCAGGACAAAGAAGAGCACAGCAGCGGAAGCAACCCCAAGGACATGGCAAGGAAGAAGGTGATGCAACGCCCAGTATACTTCGTTAGGTCCCTATTGCAGGGGGCTAGATCCAGGTATTCTGGCATGCAAAAGTTGATCTTTGGCCTTGTCATGGCCTCAAGGAAACTGCACCACTACTTCCAAGCCCATGAGATCATGATTGTCACCCACTTCCCGTTGCGAAGGATATTTCAAAACCCAGAGGCCCCCGACAGGATAGTGGAGTGGGCATTGGAGTTATCCAGCTTTGGCCTGAAGTTTGAAAGCACATCAACAATCCAGAGCAGGGCGTTGGCAGAGTTTATTGCAGAATGGACGCCAACCCCTGATGAAGAGGCACAGGAAACAGTTATCCCCGGCAAGGAAGCGCCCCAAGAATGGATCATGTATTTCGATGGTGCCTTCTCCCTACAAGGTGCAGGGGCTGGCGTGCTTCTCGTGGCTCCCACTGGAGAACACCTGAGGTACGTCGTCCAGATGCACTTTCCCCAGGAGGAGGCAACCAACAATACAGCAGAATATGAAGGGCTTCTTGCCGGGCTCAGAATTGCCACAGAATTGGGAATCAAGAAGCTGATCATTGGAGGAGATTCACAACTGGTGGTGAGACAAGTCAACAAGGATTACCAAAGCCCATTGATGGAGGCATACGTCAAGGAAGTGAGAAGATTGGAGGAGCGCTTTGACGGGTTGCAAACAAAACACGTACCCCGTGCGGAAAACAGCATTGCTGATCACCTGTCAAAGTGCGCTGCACAGAAGCTTCCTGTGGAACCAGGGACTTTTGTTCTCCATCTTACTCAGCCCTCCGTATCTGTCGGATTCAGGGCTCCGCAGACCCAAGAAAGGTTCAAACTCTAGGGTTCGTGCGAAGAACTCAATCTCCCCGGTCTGCCAACTCGTCGATCTCACAGCCTAGCTCGATGAACTGGAAAGGAAAGGGACACAATAGTTTACCCAGGTTCGGGCCACCTTGCAGTGTAAAACCCTACTCCTGCTTTGTGGTGGATTGGCCTCGAGGTGGGCTGAGGATGAACTAGTACAGAGGGGGAACAACCTCAGGAGGTGTGTTCTTGTGTTGGTGTGAGCTGGTAGGGGTGATCTGATTGATCCGTCCCCTTCTATGGTGGTGGCCTAGCTATATTTATAGTGGCCTTGGTCCTCTTCCCCCAAAACGAAGGCAGGAAGGAATCCCACAATGGCCAAGTTTGAAGGGAGACAAGTAGTACATCTTATCCTGACAAAAGGTGGTCTTCGCCTGCAAAGCTTCTGGTTGTGACGTCGTGGTGGGCTCGGCGATGACCTCTGTCCTGCCGTCCTGGTCTTATAGCACGGGAATGGAAACCTTTGGCTGATTCCTCGGGACTCTGCGGCTACGCTTGCTTCCTTAGCACCAAAGAGGAAACCTGCTGTACTGCTCCCGCTGGCGCCCGCCTGGCCTTGGTCGTCAGAGCTTGCGTGATCTGAACCTCATGAGGTGGGGCTTGCATAGAAATCTCCGCTCCTCAGGAGCCAGCCTAAGGAGGCCGCTCCCTCTGGAGGTCTTGACGCCGTCCGCCTCGCGAGGCTTGGCCCCTCACGAGGGTCTTGTGTTGTTGATGCTGAGGATGGGCCATACCAGGCCGCAGATGGAGCCACGCTATGGGCCGCAGGCATGCAAGTCTGGGTACCCTGGTTCCCAGAACGCCGACAGTAGCCCCTGGGCCCAAGGCGCGCTCGGACTTGGCTTCGAGGCGAAGCCAAAGGGCAAGGGCGAAGCACCGCGGGCCCTAACCGCCTGCGGACCCGGTCGACGCGTGGCGCTTGATGGGACGTGGGCGTCTCTACTTCCCCACGCTGCCTCGGCAACCATCCTGGGCTGACAAAAGGGCTGGCACTTGCCGCTAAGCCTTCACTGCCTTCCCTTCGTCTTGCTCCAGATCCCCCTTTTTCCCTGCCGAAAGCACCTCCAGATCTGTCAAGCTTTCCCCCAAGCTTGCCACCGATGTCGACTAAGAAGGCGAAGTCTGCCGCTCCCTCCGTGCGTACGGCCTCCCTGCTCGAGCCGGCCCTCAGTGTGTCCACCATCACCGAGGAGAAGCACCTCACCGCCGTGCTCCCACTGACGGCGAGCAATGACAATGAGGGGAGAGAGACGGTGCTTCGGGTCGGCTCCACCAAGCAGGGCACCTTGGAGAGGACCTTCTACCCCTTCTTTCTGCATAGCGTCTTTGCTGGGCTCGTCCCCCCTTTCTCCGATTTCTTCTTCGCCGTCCTGGACCATTACCAGATCCGCGCCCTTCATCTCCATCCCAACTCCATCCTCCTCCTGTCGATCTTCGCCTTCTACTGCGAGGCGTTCATGGGGGTGGCACCATTCGTTGCGCTGCTCTGCCACTTCTTCTACCTACGGATGCATAGCACAACCCAGTGCTCCAGGTGCATCTGCTTCATTGCATCCCATGGCAGCAACGCGCTCTCGAGGGCTGGGAAGAAAGTGGACGACTTCCGGCGCAAGTGGATCTTCATGGACGCCAAGCGCTCCATGCTTGGCTGGAGCTGCCGACCGCGATGCCGGTGAAGCTAGACCGGTGGGCTCACGAGAAGCTCATCAACCCCCGTGCGGCGCCGGTCCAGGAGAAGATGGCGGCGGATCTGGAGGCGGAGAGGCTGACGGGAGCCATGCTCGTCAAGGAGTTCCTGATGCAGCGCCTGGCTCCGCTCCAGGTGCACTCATGCCCCTTGTGGGATCTCAAGGGCGCGGAAGACGACCTCCGGCTGCGCCCGGAAGCCTTGACGGACGAGGAGCTGAGCAAGGCCTTGCGCACCTTGCTTGATAAGGACCCGGGCGGCCTCCCGGAAGCCTTCCTCCCGCTGTATCACCGCGACGACGGGGCAGAGGTGGCCGCCGCCATGCCTGTCTTCAACGAGCGGGGGCTTGTGCCGCCCAAGCCCCCGAACTCCCCGGTGCCGGTGTCCTCCGGTGAGAGCTCCGGGGAGGAGGAAAAGGAGGACTCGGAGGCCACCATGGAGGAGGTGGGGGAGACCTCTCCTCCACGGCAGAGCGAGCTCCTCCGCGGTCTCTCCGACGATGACGACGCCGGTGAATATCTGGCCGCGGGTTCCCCGCGCCCCGCCGGGGTCGTCACGAGGTCTAGGGGGACCCCTCTGCGGAGGCTGAGGCACGGGACCCCGAAGAAGGGCGAGGCGGCGCTGCTTCCCCAGGGCGACGCCCCTGCCTTGTCGCCCATCACCACCATCCCGGAGCCAGCCTCCATGCGCTCAGACGATCCCGAGGGCACGGCGAAGCCCGCGCTCAAGAAGCTCGGGGGTGCTGCACTCCTGGCCAAGAGGAGGGCGTATGTTGCTGACGACGAGTAAGTACTTCACCTTGTTTGCTTCCCATCCTTGATGCCATGTTCACAACCCTCCCCTCCTGGTGGCCAGGCTGATGCCGGTGAAGAAGAAGAAGGAGGAAGAGGCCAAGGCCTCCGAGGCCTCACGACCCGCCGCAGCCGCGGCGACTCTAGCCCGGGCGGGGGAGGCCGCCTTGCGTGCGCCTGTGATGGAGCAGGCCTCTTGAGGCTCGGTGGCCAAACCTCAGGAGGAGACCGCCTCCGTGGCCAAGCCGACTCCGGAGGTGCCCATTTCCAGCGCGCCTGCTGGGGGTTTGAGGGCTCCGGAGCCCCCTGTCGCCCTTGTTGTTGTAGCGGCGCCAGTCCAGGCGCCAGTGCCACCTCCTCCTCACGTCCTCATGCTGGTGGACCATGGCTCCTCTTCCATGCCCAGCGCTTTGGAGGAGGCCTTCACCGCGCTGGACCAGCTCCGGACTGATCTTCGGGGCGCCGACCGGTGCATGGTAACGAGGCGTCTGGGGCTGATCTCGGGGTGGCTCCAGGCTGACTCCTCCGTCAGGGCGGCCTGGGGCCAGGCCGAGGCTGTCGTCGCGGAGGGCAGGAAGGAGGCCGACGAGGCCACAGCGGCTCGCGACGCAGTGCTGACCAATGCAGCGTCTGCCAAGGAGCGCTGCCACATGGTGGAGGCCGAGCTGAAGGCCCTCCGCGATGAGCAGGCCGCCCGCGCCCGCCAGCTTGAAGAGCAGGAGGAGGACCTCAAGGCCCGGGAAGCTGCGCTCGCCGACCGAGACGCCGAGCTGGAGCAAGTGGCCCAGGAGAGGCTACAGAACGGAGCCACCTGGCGAAGCTGAAGGGGGAGACGGAGACGGCCCAGGCGACCCACACTAAGCTCGTCTCCGAGAAGAAGGCTCAGCTGGAGGCTAGGGAGAGATCTGTTGCCGCGGCTGAGAGGGCGGCCGCCGCGGGGCGCGACGCCTTCATCACCCTCGAGCTGAGGTCCCGCAAGGCACTACGGGCCCTTTACTGGGAAGGGTACGAGGGACCGCTAGCTAGTCCGGAGGAAGGCCCTGCCGGGCTGCTCCCCAAGCTTGCCACGACGCTCGAGGGCATCGTCGCCGGAGTGGGCCCCCTGGTGGAGGGGGAAGCTCGTGCGCTCTTCACCTCGGCCGCGACGCGCATCTTCAGCCACCTCCACCTTCGGGACCCAAGCTTCAACCTTGGTGCGCTGCTTGAACCTGTGGCCCCTGAGCTCCACGATGCTGCCGCCAAGGCCATGGGGGAACAGGTGGAGGCCCTGGTGCAGAAGTTCCTCTGCGTCGACCCCACGACCAAAGCCGGTGTCGATGGCGGCGGCGACGTTGTCGACGACGGGCCCCTGCAGGCGGGTGGTGGCGGCATCCAAGGCTGAAGGAGAGGTCCGAAGGCGGCGCTTCCTCCCATTTTAACCCTGCAACATTTACCGTGCCTCGTGGAGGCGTGAGAACTTCTGCCTTGAGTTTTTAAGGAACAATATGTTTTGTAACAATTTTGCTAGGATTTCGCGATTTCCTTTCCGTTTGCTTTAGTGTTCTGCGTCGGCAGGGCCCGGTTCCGTGCATACCTCAGCCACCGTTGGGGCGTCCGGATCACCAGGACGAGACCAAGGGGTGAGGGGCTACATGACCAGTGAGGCCCCTGAGTCGCGATGCTCAGGGGTCCCCCTTGACGTACAAACAACCCTCGGGAAGGAGATGCGAGCGTCGTTTTTAGTGTTCTGCGTCGGCAGGGCCCGGTCCTGTGCATACCTCAGCCGCCGTTGGGGCGTCCGAATCACCAGGATGAGACCAAGGGGTGAGGGGCTATGTGACCAGTGAGGCCCCTAAGTCGCGATGCTCAGGGGTCCCCCTTGACGTACGAACAACTCTCCATACCTTTCCTCGCCGGGCTTTCGCTCGGGAGGGATGCGAGAAGACCAGGTCCAAGGGACCTGGTGAGGTGGTGTATGCCAGGCGTGACCTGAGCATAGCCCCCGTGCCCAGCCCCCTCGCGTGACCCTCCCGAGGGAAAAGCGGTGCGGTGAAGCTGAGCGGCGAGCCTGGTGGCTCTCCTGAGGTTACTGCAGCCGCTAGGGTGCCCTCAGTTGTTTATTCACTAGCGCGGAGCATGGCGCTTCCGCTCTTGCATGAGCATAGCCGCTCCTCGACCATGTCGTCTGCCAGTGTGGAGCATGGGGCTTCCACTGGTTCATGGGTGGGAGCTCCCTCTAAGGGGAGACTCCGGGGCATGTACAACCCCGTCCTGGCACGTGGCTTGCACGACAGGACTGAAAGAGGTGTATATGGGCACTCGTGAGCCAGCGCGGGACTCACGAGGCCCTACCTCAAGGCGGGTTCCGCCTGAATTTGGTTCGGAACA
Source organism: Thinopyrum elongatum (assembly GCA_011799875.1). Classification (NCBI taxonomy): domain Eukaryota; kingdom Viridiplantae; phylum Streptophyta; class Magnoliopsida; order Poales; family Poaceae; genus Thinopyrum; species Thinopyrum elongatum. The sequence goes on from CM022300.1 coordinate 386,584,444, forward strand.
TTTGCAAGGGTCCTGCGAGATGGTTAGGTAGCCTGTGCCGAGTGAATGTCCTGAGGATATTGCATAAGAAGGCCAAACACCAACGACCCCAGGAGGTGACGTGAACGGGGCCGACCCGCCAGACAGAGCTCAGCCGTTGGGTTTGTCGACGCTGCAGGGACAGACCCGAGCACAGACACCGTGCCCAGTCTTCTCATGCGAAGGTCCTGAAGAAAGACAACCGGCGCGCGGCTCCCGCGGCGGCGAGGCACCGGGTCACGCACCCTAACTTATCCGCTCCCGATTAGCTCATGCGAGAACAAGGCACCAAGGACCATGGGAGGTGACGTGCACTGGAGCTAGCCCGCGAGCCAGATCTCAGCCACTTGGATTTAGCGACGCTGCAGGGACGGACCCGAGCACAGACGCCGTGCCAGTCCTTAATCATGAGGCGGTCATGGGCGGGTTTGCAAGGGCGTACGACATTCATGGCGGCGAAGCACCGGACAGACAGGTGATAATCGCAAAGCAACTCATGAAAGGGTAAGGCCAGTTCTGATTTATGCGAAAAATGATACATGCTGCACGGCTTGGGGATAATGCAGACCGAGGGGCGCCCCGAGCTGAACAGACCAAAAAGAGTGTCACCTGGCACCGTTGCTGAAGAAGTGTTGGAGTAGCTGAAGACATGCGCTGCAGAAGTCGTTCCTCATGAGCCGTCCAGGTCCTGAGCCTCGTGAGGCCCGGGGGGCCGGGGGGCTCGCGAGGATCCAGCGCCTCCTTCGATAGGATCGCCTGGTGCCTGGCCTCGTGAGCCGCCAGGATGCTCCGCATGTAGCGCTGGTGCGTGGCAGCCCTGTTCAGCAGACCGAAAGGTATGCGAACATAGCTGTGAGGGGGCCCTCGCACCAGCCCACATGGGACGGCCAGTAGAGCTCCTGAGACGCGACTCTGTTGAGCCCTGGGATGTTGCGCAGACGCGCAGCCCGCTGCCCTCATCAGGGGAGGGAGCTACGCCGGGTGGTGCGGGGCGACGCTCGCCTCGCATAGCCCTCGGCTCCTGAAGATCCTCGATCGCCTTGGTGATGAACTCCTGAGCGCCTGGCGCCTCGCGCCCTGCGCTCTTCTCGCGGAAGCGCGCGTTGAAGCACGCCTCCACATGGTGCCCGAATCCTCCCTCGTGACACTGGCCAGGTCTGAGGCCCTCCAGAGGAGAGCCCCCGAGCCCAACCTGAGGGAGGCGCCGGGCGCGCCTTCCTATGCAAGAGGGGAGGGCGCCCCATCAGTGGGCGCAGGGCCTGAAGCACGATCATCGGACGCCCCATCCTCCTGAGATCCTCGGTGGACCAGCTGCTTCTTCTTCTTGGGGATGACCTCAGGAGGGTAAACGGCGCCCTCGTCATCTGGGTTCTCGACTGCCGTAGCCTGGTAGGCGCGCTCGATGGAGCACAGCACGTCCTTCTCGTCGCAGGCGACCATGATGATGCCTCTGCTCCCTGGCATCTTGAGGACATTGTAGCCATGGTGAGTCGCGGCCATGAACTTGGCCAGGGCTAGATACCCAAGGATGGCGTTGTACGGGAGGCGAATATGGGCGACGTCGAAGTTGATGAGCTTAGTGCGGCAGTTGTCGTGCTTGCCGAAGGTGACAGGGAGGCGGATCTGCCCTATCGTGGTGGTGGAGCCGTCAGTCACTCCTGAGAAGGGCTTGGTGGGTTGAAGCTAGTCGTACGGCACCTGGAGCCTGTCGAACGTCTCGACGGAGAGGACATTGAGTCTCGCGCCGCCATCGATGAGTGTCTTGGTGATGAGGACATTGTTGATGGTAGGTGAGCAGAGCATCAGGAGCGCGCCGGCAGTGGCCGCGCACTTGAGCTGGTCAGTAGAGTCGAAGGTGATGGCGTACTTGGACCACCTGAGCGGACGCGTTGCCTCGAGCTTGAGGAGGGCCGCGTTCACCTCACGAGTGAACTACTTAAAGATGCGATGAGAGGCGGGGGCCTGAGCGCCACCCAAGATGCAAGCAACGACACGAGGCTCTTGGAAGCCCCCGGCCCCATCATCTTGGTGGTGGTCGTCATTCCTCCTTGGCGGCGGCGGCAGCGGAGGGAGGCCAGCGTTACCCTGAGGGCGGTCCTCACGAGGCTGATCCCTCCAAGGGCCCTCGCAAGGCCGGCCCTACCAGCGATCCTCACAAGGCTGGTCGCACCAGTCCTGGTGGGGGTCGCAGTTGTCCCAGCGTCCCCCACCTCGGCCTCCTCCATGGCCGTAGCCGCGGTCGTTGCGCTCAGGGCGGCGGCCAAGGCGCCCGTCCCGGATGGCCCTGAGCTCTTGGCAGTCGTTGGTGTTGTGGCTGTCCATGTTGTGGAAGACGCAGAACGGGCGGCTGCCCTTGGAGGACTCCGGGTAGTCGCAGCCGCGCTTCATTTCAGGTTCGGCCGCGAGCACAGCTGGTCCCTTGCGCTTCACGTCCTTAGCCTTGGCCTTCTTGTCTTCTGGATCACCCTCCGGGAGCTCAAGGAGGGAGAGGCGACCTTCCTCAGCCCTCGCACACCTGGTTGCCATGTTGAACATCTCCAGAGTCGAGCACAGGTCCTCGTGTATGGCGAGCTCTTCCTTCATCTTGACATCCCGGACGCCATCAGTGAACGCTGAAATGATGGCCTCGTCCGACACCTTGGGGATCTTGAGGCGAACATTGGTGAAGCGCTGGATGTATTTGTGAAGGTCTCCCACGGCTGCTGCTTGATGCGCCGCAGGTCTCCCGCAGCCGGGGCGCGGTCGCGAGTGCCCTGGAAGTTGGCGATGAAGCGCTCTCGCATTTCGTCCCAGGAGGAGATTGATCCAGTGCGGAGGTTCAGGAGCCATGAGCGCGCGCCATCCTTGAGGGCCATGGGAAACCAGTTCGCCATGACCTTCTCGTCGCCGTTGGCCGCCTCGATGCTCAGCTCATAGAGCTGGAGGAACTCGGCAGGGTCGGGGGTGCCGTCGTAGCGTGGAGGCAGGTCTGGTTGAACTTCCGTGGCCAGACGACGCTATGCAGCTCCGGGGTGAACGCACGGGAGCCCGCCGTAGAGGGGGAGCCTAGACTTGGCGCTCGCGCACCGCCGCCTCAGGCAGCACGCGATCTTGACGTGGCGGCGCTGGAAGCACGCGCGCCTCTCCTTGGGGCTGTTGCACCACTTGATAGCTTTCTTCGTCGCGCGTCGGCGCCCTGCGCGGCGGGTCGCACCGAGGAGCCTCACGCCTTGGCTCAGGGGTGACTTCTTGCCTGGGAGGTGGAGGAGGCGCACCGTGGGCCACGTCGCCCGCAAGAGGTGGCGGGGGAGGCAGCGAGCGAGACGGTGCAGGGGTCTCTCCAGCAGCGCTGACGAGCTCGGCTATGCGGTCCAGCCAGTCCTCATAGAGGTTGTCGGTCGGGTGATAGCGCAGTAGCTCGTGCGCCATGAGCAACGCAGCCTGCGCGTTCGCCGGCCCACGGCAAGCATGGGAGGACGAAGCAACCGCCAGAGTCAGCGATGGAGTGGCGGTGCATCCGTCACGCCACACAGAGGGATGCAGCGACAAAGCCTGCTGCTCGTGGGCCGCGGGACCGGTGGCAGCGTTTGCCACAGGCGATGCGGGACGGCGGGGAGCACCGTCACCCGCAGGTGCTGTCTGGGTGACACGGGCGGCGAGAGCAGCCCGACGCTCAGCGTGAACTCGACGAGCGTCAGCCATGGGAACGGTGGAACGACAGCGAATCGATCGGCGGAAGAGAGGCTCCGACGCCCCCCTACCTGGCGCACCAAATGTCGGATTCAGGGCTCCGCAGACCCAAGGAAGGTTTGAACTCTGGGGTGCGTGTGAAGAACTAAATCTCCCTGGTCTGCCAACTCGTCGATCTCACGGCCTAGCTCGATGAATTGGAAAGGAAAGGGACACAACAGTTTACCCAGGTTCGGGCCACCTTGCGTTGTAAAACCCTACTCCTGCTTTGTGGTGGATTGGCCTCGAGGTGGGCTGAGGATGAACTAGTATAGAGGGGGAACAATCTCAGGAGGTGTGTTCTTGTGTTGGTGTGAGCTGGTGGGGGTGATCTAATTGATCCGGCCCCTTCTACGGTGGTGGCCTAGCAATATTTATAGTGGCCTTGGTCCTCTTCCCCCAAACTGAAGGCGGGAAGGGATCCCACGACGGCCAAGTTTGAAGGGAGACAAGTAGTACATCTTATCCTGACGAAAGGTGGTCTTCGCCTCCAAAGCTTCTGGTTGTGACCTCATGGTGGGCTCGGCGATGACCTCCGTCCTGCCGTCCTGGTCTTGTAGCACGAGAATGGAAACCTTTGGCTGATTCCTCGGGACTCTGCGCCTGCGCTTGCTTCCTTAGCACCAAAGAGGAAACCTGCTGTACAGCGCCCGCTGGTGCCTGCCTGGCCTTGGTCGTCAGAGCTTGCGTCATCTGAACCTCACGAGGTGGGGCTTGCATAGAAATCTCCGCTCCTCAGGAGCCAGCCTAAGGAGGCCGCTCCCTCTGGAGGTCTTGACGCCATCCGCCACGCGAGGCTTGGCCCCTCGCGAGGGTCTTGTGTTGTTGATGCTGAGAATGGGCCGTACCAGGCCGTAGATGGAGCCACGCTGTGGGCCGCAGGCAGGCAAGTCTGGGTACCCTGGTTCCCAGAACACCGACAGTATCCCCGACAACAATGGCCCGAAAGAGGAGGAAATTGGACTCCGGTAGGCCTCTCCCGGTAGAGCCTTTCGGGGCTCCTGGCAGGGACCCTGCCGGAAACAACTCCCCTTCGCTTGCCGGGCTGCACCCTCCTGCCGGGCCATTGGTCCCCACAGTCAAGGGATGCACCCCCTTGAATGAGGAGGTGCCGCTAGTCCTCGTTGCCGAGCCTCAGGCTCCAACTTGGGCAAGGCACATAGTCCATTTCCTCCAAAGTGCACAAGTGCCCGGCAAAGCTTATCTTTTTCATTAATATGCTGATCAACAAGTACAAATCTCACGGAACATAAACATGGATACAAGAGATTACATTATTTGAACTAAAATTTGGCAAGTGCCTACAGATTTAAGGCTGAAAAAAGATAAGTGCCCCGTGATCCCCTCTTTTCATTTTCCTCCACCAGGTATTGCGGTGGGAAGAGAAGACGGCCGAAAGAGCACCCAAGCAGGAGCCCACCCCCGATCCCGTCGTGGCCTGCCGGGCACGGCCTGACAAGATCGAGAGTGGCGAGGCTGCGAAGGAGGGGCACAAAGAGCAGCACGGCGGCGCCCTGATCACCACCTCCAGGACCAGCAAGAAGCCCCAGCTCGGGCACCGGAGGGATCAGCCGCCGACACCCAGCTGGAAGACTGCTGGAGGAGGGGGAAGGCACCAAGGGAACATCCCTCCCTGGCTATCACCCGAAGAGACTGGTGATGATGGTGCCGGGGGGGGAGGAGAAGAGCGGAAAGATGAGGTGGCAGGTCGCCAATACGAGACGAAGGTGTTGGTGCCATCGTACTCCGACCTAACGTCCTGCCTCCCACCTCCCCAGCCTTCCCTCGATCTCTCTCCATCACCGCCGGGCCCCCAGCCCAGCACCTCCCCCGAAGAGACGGCGAGCGACTGCGACGAGTAGGACACTAGAGGCGCGCCGCTCCCCACCTTGGCGGGCAGGAAGACGTCGCCGTCCTTAGCAAGAATACAAGGTCTGCCAGAAGGAGTAGTGTTGGGATTACCAAGGACCCCATACACTGCATCCCAGGCAAGCACCAAGAGCCCTGGACACCTTGACAAAGGGTGGCGACCACCGGCAACGCGCGGCACTGGACCAGATGCACTCCCCAAGCATCAGCACGAGCATTTGACATCATCAGCAACTCCAAGCTAGGGCCCGGGGGCTGGCCCCAGGCTCTTCCTTTCAGCATACCCAGAGGAAATAGAAGGCGAAGGAAGAGTGGAATGTGGATGAATGCCTCCGCTCCTCCCCCGCTCCTCCTTTTATAGGCGAGCTGGGGGTAGGGGCTGATTCCTCGGTGAGTACCCGCTGTCCTCCTCCACCAATCCAAGAAGATCGGGCCCTTGCTTTGATGCTCTCCCGCACCACGCGCCTCCATTACCTACCCCACTCAATGCATGCGGCATACGTGGCTGAGGATAAGGGCGCGGTGGGAAGGGTGAATTGGCAGTTACCCGCCCGTGCGTTAAAGTCATTCATGGGCCATACAAGAATGGCCCCACTACAATTGGCGTTGCATGGCGTGCGGGAAAACCGGAAACTGACCCAAGCTCAAGTTAATGAAGAAACAAAGAAGATCTCAAAGGGCGGAGCCGCCCTTACATTTCTGCCTGTGCACTGGTTAGGGCCTACCCCGACGACGCCCAGCGGCGCGTCCGTGCCAGGCCCGGGGGCTCCTGTCGGTGCAATAGACCCTGGGTCCATTGCATGGACTGTGCACAGGCCAGAGACAAGATTGCAAGACCAAGATCATACCAAACAAGGAGGATCAATTCCTTTGAAGGATCCAAGAGCAAGTCGAGAAGGCCAAGGCGAGCCAGAGGAATGAGGCATCACTAAGGGAAGGGCCTACCTTGCCGGGCAGGCGAGCCTGGTAGGGTTGGGTTTTCCCCTGGAAGCAAGCTCCCAGATCGTCCTGGCAGGCCTGTCGGGGCTGGCGGAGGCAAGCCACTCCACCGCTCCACCTCACAAGCGACGGAAGTCAGTAATCGAAGCGGTGTCAAGCTCCAAAGTGACTAAGTGGCTGCTTTCTGCCACATGGCAGCCACTTCCTACAGCAAACACCTCCATATGACACCCGTCCTGAGACGTGTCAAGCAAGCAGGCGCGGAACTGGCAAAACAGCCCGGCAAGGCTTGCCGGGCGAGCTGTGATGTGACACAGAGCGGCGCATTTAATGTGCTCTGTCAGCCTGTAGAGTTAGATATGATAGCACTATTAGCTATCTAATCAGTATGCAAAGACTGATTTGCCACTGTGGTGATCCCTTAATCTATAAAAGGAGGCCCATGGCGACCGTAGAAAGGGTTGGATCCTCGCATATCCATACACACGTAGCCACTCTCTCCCCCAGAGCAACCTTGTCGGGCGAGTGTGCTACGTTTCACCACCATTATCCACCATCAATCCACCAAAGCAGGAGTAGGATTGTACGCCTCACGGCGGCCCGAACCTGGGTAAAGACTGCCCGTGTGATCTCTGTCGTGCTGCGCGATGCTTCTCCGCTCTTTGTGCAACATGTCCATCCCCCTGCCGAACCAAAAAGGGCTGATGGCCCCATAGGTGGCCATGGTTTCCCATGACAGTCCTCTGGATGTGAAAGAAGTCATCTCTGAGTTTATAATCCGGTTCGGCTCCGAAGGATTCTGCCCATTTGCGGATATGTTCATCGTTTCTGGTTGTCATGCGAAGACGTTGGCGATCCCTTTTGAACTCCATCATGAGATGGAGGACGTAGAATCCATCTTTCTTGCTTGTTGTCGGTTGATGGACGCAGCAGAAGGTAGTTTTATGTGAGAAACCCAACACACCCTTCCTTTGTTTCCTGATCTCGATGTGGCCACCCATCAAGTTGAAGCCGTTGAGAGCACTATCCAAAACATTCATTATGTGGGTGTAGTCTTTCTTCTGGAAGTTTCTGGACAAGTCAAAATATAGAGAGTGGGAGACTCACGGGAAAAAATGATAAGGACGGCACGCCCGTTGCGGCGCAAAATAAATACACCTCAAATTAGCCTCCATATGAGTGAAGGAATGATTGAAATGTACGAAAGGGCTGTCTGGCAATGACTTACATTGGATGATAAGGCAGGAGAACTGTTTCCTTGTCCTTATTCATTATCATGAAGTTTTTGATGTACTTCCTAGCAGCTTCACATTCAAAGTCACCGAGACTCAAGAAGGACTCATGCATGTAGTATGGATCCGCAATCGAGATTGGCGATATTTGGTCTCTCTTGATGATGAAGTTCATATGTAGCGCAAAAAGGTGGACGATCGTAAAATCGAGCCGCCTCGTGAGAAACATCTCAAAGATGTGATCAAACCATAGGAAGAACATATCCATGGGGAGTGTGTTGATGTAGCACTTGTCCTCGGGTACACGAACCGCATAAAGCGGGTATCCTGGAGCCTTCGAGGCGAGAAGGCTTTTCTCTGTCGACAACACATGGTCGTGCAGTCTCCTGAGATCCTCTGATATGCCCTCTAGCGGTTTCGGCGATAGGATCGCCTCGCCCGCGACATGGAACCTCACCGCACCTTTGAGCGGTACATGCTCTGCAAAATTGGTCGGCGGAGCTGACTGGCTGCTAGAAGCTTTGGCGACATCAGAGACTCTCTTCAGCGGTCTCTTCCTCTGCTTCTTCTTGGGTTGAGGGAGTGAGCCTTCCAGGCCCTTCCTGACCCCCGCCACTAATGTGTTCGGGCTAAGCACTGCATGACCCTCGGCTAGTTGACCCTAGGCTGAGGTGGCATCTGGAGGTGTGTCCTGTGAGGATTGCATGAAGAGAGACTTCTTGCAATCAACCCTAGGATGTTCCTGCTCTGGCACATCATCCATCTCCTCATCCGCATGCTCATAGCTCGAGTCATATGGCAGACTCATCATTTGTCCATCGTCATAGGCGCCGGCATTGAGGAACCGGAGAGGGTCCTCCTCCTCCATCTCATCAACATTCCTTGTTCCACAAGGGCAACTACATCATCCACTATTGGACCCCCTTCCTCGTGTCGTCCGCCGCTCTCACCCGGCATGAGAGGTGCTGGTAATTGCGGAGGCGGGGTGGTGTTCATATCTTGCTGATGTGTTGTTGATACGTCTCCAACGTATCTATAATTTTTTATTGTTCCATGCTATTATATTATCAACCTTGGATGTTTTATATGCATTATTATGCTATTTTATATCATTTTTTGGGACTAACCTATTAACCTAGTGCCCAATGCCAGTTGTTTTTTCCTTGTTTTTGTCTTTACAGAAAATCAATACCAAACGGAACGAAACTTTTTGACGATTTTTCTTGGACCACAAGACACCCAGGAACCTTCAGGAGGAGGTCAGAGGGGCCATAGATTGGTGACAAGCTCGGAGGGCGCACCTTAGGGGGGGCGCCCCCCAAGCTTGTGGGCCCCCTAAGGCACCTCTAACCCTAATTCTTCTTCTATAAATACCCAAATATTCCCCATAGACCAGAGGGCACACCAAAAATACTTTTCCGCCATTGCAAGTTTCTGTCTTCGTGAGATCCCATCTGGGGACCTTTTCCGGTACTCTGCCGGAGGGGGATTCGACCATGGAGCGCTTCTACATCAACCTTGCTACCCTTCCGATGATATGTCAGTAGTTTACCACAGACCTACGGGTCCATAGCTAGTAGCTAGATGGCTTCTTCTCTCTCTTTGATCTTCAATGCAATGTTCTCCTTGATGTTCTTGGAGATCTATTCAATGTAATCTTCTTTTGCAGTGTGTTTGTTTAGATCCGATGAATTGTGGATTTATGATCAGATTATCTATGAATATTATTTGAGTCTTCTCTGAACTCTTTTATGCATGATTAAGATAGCTTTGTATTTCTCTCCGATCTATTGATTTGGTTTGGCCAACTAGATTGATTTTTCTTTCAATGGGAGAGGTGCTTTGTAGTGGGTTCAATCTTGTGGTGCTCAACCCCAGTGACAGAAAGGGGCATGACACGTATTTGTATTGTTGCCACTAAGGATAAAAAGGTGGGGTTTATTTCATATTGATTGGATCTATCCCTCTACATCATGTCATCTTGCTTAAAGCGTTACTCTGTTCTTGTTAACTTAATACACTAGATGCATGCTGGATAGCGGTCAATGTGTGGAGTAATAGTAGTAGATGCAGGCAGGAGTCGGTCTACTTGCCATGGACGTGATGCCTATATTCATGATCATTGCCTTAGATATTGTCATAACTTTGCACTTTTCTATCAATTGCTCAACAGTAATTTGTTTACCCACCGCGTTGTTTCAAGAGAGAAGCCTCTAGTGAAAACTATGGCCCCGGGGTCTATCTTTTATCATATTATTTTCAGATCTACAAAACCAAAAATACATTGCTGCAATTTATTTACCTTTATTTTATTTTGCACTTTTATTTATCTTTCATACCTATCTCTATCAGATCTCATCCTTGCAAGTAACCGTGAAGGGATTGACAACCCCTTTATCGTGTTGGGTGCAAGTATTTGTTTGTTTGTGTATGTGAAATTATTGGAGACTTGTGTGTTCCTCCTACTGGATTGATACCTTGGTTCTTAACTGAGGGAAATACTTATCTCTACTTTGCTGCATCACCCTTTCCTCTTCAAGGGAAAAAACCAACACAAGCTCAAGAAGTAGCCGGTAGAATTTCTGGCGCCGTTGCCGGGGAGGATCTACATCAAGCCTACCAAGTACCCATCATAAACTCTCATCTCTTGCACTTACATTATTCGCCTTTTGCCCCTCGTTTTCCTCTTCCCCACATCTAAAATGTTTTCAGAAAAACAAAAAAATATTTGCCTTCTTTCCGTTTGCTTTTTGTTTGCTTGTGTGCTAGATTTCTTGCCTCATCACGATGCCTCAAGAAAATACTAAGTTGTGTGATTTTTCCAACACTAATAATAATGATTTTATTAGTACTCCGATTTCTCCCGCCACTAGTGCGGAATCTTATGAAATTAATGCCGCTTTGTTGAATCTTGTTATGAAAGAACAATTTTCTGGTAGTCCTAATGAAGATGCTACATCCCATCTTAATACTTTCGTTGAATTGTGTTATACACAAAAGAAAAAAGATATGGATAATGATACTGTTAAATTGAAGCTATTTCCGTTCTCACTACGAGATCGTGCTAAAACTTGATTTTCATCCTTGCCTAAAAATAGTATTGATTCATGGAATAAGTGTAAGGATGCTTTTATTTCCAAGTATTTTCCTCCCGCTAAGATCATATCTCTTAGGAACGATATAATGAATTTTAAGCAAGTTGATCATGAACATGTTGCACAATCATGGGAGAGGATGAAATTGATGTTAAGAAATTGCCCTACTCATGGTTTAAGTTTATGGATGATCATACAATTTTTTTTATGCTGGATTGTATTTTGCATCTAGAAATCTTTTAGATTCCACCACGGGTGGTATTTTTATGGAAATTACATTAAGAGAAGCTACTAAACTCCTAGATAATATTATGGCAAATTACTCTCAATGGCATACCAAAAGATCTTCTACTAGTAAAAAAGTGCATGCTATTGAAGAAATTAATACTTTGAGTGGAAAGATGGATGAACTTATGAAATTGATTGCTAGCAAGAGTGCTCCTATTGATCCTAATGATATGCCTTTGTCTACTTTGATTGAGAATAATAATGAATCTATTGATGTGAATTTTGTTGGTAGGAACAATTTTGGTAATAACGCGCATAGAGGCAATTTTAATCCTCGGCCGTTTCCTAGTAATTCCTCTAATAATTATGGTAATTCCTACGAGAACTCTTATGTAAATTATAATAAGATACCCTCTGATCTTGAGAATAATATTAAAGATTTTATTAACTCCCAAAAGATTTTCAATGCTATGGTAGAAGAAAATTGCTTAAGATTGATGATGTTGCTAGAAACAATGATATAATTTCTCATGAGATTGATTCTTTTAAGATTAGACCTATGTCACCAAGCTTGATATTAATGAGTCTATGAAATTTATTCAAATTTCTATTAATGAAAGTAGGGAGAGAATCGCTAGGATGCGAGCTAAGAGAGAATGGCTAGAAAAAGTATGTTCTTCTAGTTTTCACGATAATCATGATGAAGATCTTAAAGTGATTGATTTGACTCCTATTGAATCTTCGTTTGCTAATATAAAACTTGATAAATAAGGTACTGGAGAGGAGTCAAATTTAGTTAGAAGGCGTCCCAATAATTTGGAGGGTGAAGATTCTAATGAAAAAATTGATAAAAGTGGGTTTGGCGAGGTCAAAACTTTAACTAGTGATGAGACCACTCTTTTGGATTTCAAGGATTTTAATTATGATAATTGTTCTTTGATTGATTGCATTTCCTTGTTCCAATCTATGCTTAATTCACCTCATGCTTATAATCAAAATAAGACTTTTACTAAACATATTGTTGATGCTATGATGAAATCTTTTGAAGAAAAACTTGAGTTGGAAGTTTCAATCCCTAGAAAGCTATATGATGAATGGGAACCTACTATTTAAATTAATATTAAAGATTATGAGTGCAATGCTTTGTGTGATTTGGGTGCTAGCATTTTCACTATTCCAAAAACTTTATGTGATGTGATAGGTTTCCATAAGCTTGATGATTGTTCCTTAAATTTGCACTTAGCAGATTCCACTATTAAGAAACATATGGGAAGAATTAATGATGTTCTTATTGTTGCAAATAGGAATTATGTGCCCATAGATTTTATTGTGCGATATAGATTGCAATCCTACATGCCCCATTATTCTTGGTAGACCTTTCCTTAGATTTCAATTTCCATTAAGGAAGGGAATGGAACAATTTCCAAGAAAGAAAATTAAGTTGCCATATGAATCTATTATGAGGGACACTTATGGATTGAATACCAAAGATGACAATACCTAGATCTATGCAATATGCCTAGCTAGGGGCGTAAAACAATAGCGCTTGTTGGGAGGCAACCCAATTTTATTTTATGTTTTTGCTTTTTTGCTTCTGTTTTTCAATAAATATGCAATTGTACTTCTTTTATGATTGTGTTTTAATGTTTTATTTAGTGTTTGTGCCAAGTAAGACCTTTGGAATGATTTGGAATATAGTTGATTTGATTCTGAGAAAAAACAGAAACTTTTGCGTCCAGTAGGAGAATTATTAAAATTTGCTCAAACATGGAAAAATTCTGAATTTTTACACAAGATTTATATATAGATTGCCTATGTTGTCCTAAATTTTTAGAATTTTTGGAGTTACATAAGTATGATCTTAATTCGGGTCTTTACAGACTATTTTGTTTTTGACAGATTCTGTTTTCATTATGTTGTTCGCTTGTTTTGATGGATATATGGGTAGTATCGCGGGGTATGAGCCATGGTGAAGTTAGAATACAATAGATATAATGAAAATATAAATTTGGAACGAGTTTACAAGAGTACCTAAAAGTGGAGATTTGTTTTATTATACTAACGGGTCTCATGAGTTTTCTGTTGAGTTTTGTGTTGTGAAGTTTTCAAGTTTTGGGTAAAGTTTCGATGGACTACGGAATAAGGAGTGGCAAGAGCCTTAGCTTGGGGATTCCCATGGCACCCCAAGGTAATATTCAAGGACAACCAAGCATCTAAGCTTGGGGATGCCCCGGATGGCATCCCCTCTTTTGTCTTCAATCTATCAGTAAATTACTCAAGGCTATATTTTTATTCACCACATGATATGTGTTTTGCTTGGAGCATCTTGTATTATATGAGTCTTTGCTTTTTAGTTTGCCACAATCATCCTTGCTGTACACACCTTTTGAGAGGGACACACATTAATCGTGAATTTATTAGAATACTCTATGTGCTTCCCTTATATTTTTTGAGCTAGATAGTTGCTCTAGTGCTTCACTTATATCTTTTAGAGCACGTCGGTGGTTATATTTTGAAGAAATTGATGAACTCTCATGCTTCACTCATATTGTTTTGAGAGTCTTATAAATAGTATGGCAATTTGCTTAGGTTATGAATTTAGTCCTAATATGATAAGGTATTCAAGAGGGATATAATAAAAACTTTCATGAAGATCATTGAATATATGAGAAATTTGATTCCTTGCATTTGTTTTGAGATATAAAGATGGTGATATTAGAGTCATGATAGTGAGTAATTGTGGGTTAGTAAGAACATTTGTGTTAAGGTTTGTGATTCCCGAAGCATGCACGTATGGTCTCTCGTTATGCTATGAAATTGGAGCATGATTTATTTTTGATTGTCTTCCTTATGAGTGGCGGTCAGGGACGAGCGATGGTCTTTTCCTACCAATCTATCCCTCTAGGAGCATCCGTAGTAGTACTTTGCTTCGAGGCCTAATAAACTTTTGCAATAAGTATATGAGTTTTTTATGACTAATGTTGAGTCCATGGATTATACGCACTCTCACCCTTCAGCATTTTGCTAGCCTCTTCGGTACCGTGCATTGCCCTTTCTCACCTTGAGTTGTGGTGCAAACTTCGCCGGTGCATCCAAACCCCGTGATATGATAAACCCTTTCACACATAATCCACCTTATATCTTCCTCAAAACAGCCACCATACCTACCTATTATGGCATTTCCATAGCCATTCCGAGATATATTGCCATGCAACTTCCACCGTTCCGTTTTATTATGACACATACCATCATTGTCATATTGCTTTGCATGATCATATAGTTGACATAGTATTTGTAGCTTGGCCACCATTCATATTTTTTATACATGTCACGCTAGATCATTGCACATCCCGGTACACCACCGGAGGCATTCATATAGAGTCATATTTTTGTTCTAGTATCGAGTTGTAATTCTTGAGTTGTAAGTAAATAAAACTGTGATGATGATCATCATTATTAGAGCATTATCCTGTGTGAGGAAAGGATGATGGAGACTATGATTCCCCCACAAGTCGGGATGAGACTCCAGACTAAAAAAAGAGAGGCCAAAGAGCCCATAATAAAAAAGAGAGGCCAAAGAGCCCAATGAAAAAAAATGAGAAAAAAGAGAGAAGGGACAATGTTACTATCCTTTTCCACACTTGTGCTTCAAAGTAGCACCATGTTCTTCATGATAGAGAGTCTCCTATTTTGTCACTTTCATATATTACTAGTGGTAATTTTTCATTATAGAACTTGGCTTGTATATTCCAATGATGGGCTTCCTCAAATGCCCTAGGTCTTCATGAGCAAGCAAGTTGGATGCACACCCACTTAGTTTTCTTTTTGAGCTTTCATACACTTATAGCTCTAGTGCATCCGTTGCATGGCAATCCCTACTCCTTGCATTTTTTTTGAGGGGAAAATGACAGTGGGAGAGGCTCCCACTGACTTAGTATTAACTCAGATCACAAGGTTACATAATTACAAGGGTGGGGTTAAGGCCCCCAGGCCATAACTAAGGCTAATCAGAAGAAGAGCAGGTAGGCTCACACACTAAACAAAGTGGTTGAAGTGAAACAAATCACAGGCTTTGGAGAAACGTGGAGATGAAAGGGTGCAGCTCCTGTTTACAATTATGTATAAGCAACTCCACCAAGCTCTTGAAGCGTGCTAGCCAAGAGGCAAGGGAGTGTGGCACCCTCCTAAAATGCTCATTGTTTCGTTCCTTCCAAATACTCCAAGCAGACAACATGAAAATGTCCATAAAGAGGGGCTGGCTCCACTGCCGCTTGCCAGCATGTATCAACCTGAGACGATTATCATAGTTTGGCCAGACGATCCCCAGCTTGGCCCAGCATTGCACATTGAAGGGACAGTGGAAGAAGAGGTGTTCCACCGTCTCTTCAGGTGGCTGATTACACAGCAAGCAGGCATAATTGTTGTTTTGGATGTTGCAGTGACAGCGTTTGAGCATGTTCCTTGTGTTCAGGCGGTCAACCATTAGGAGCCAGCAGAACACTTTAAATTTGATGGGGCTCTTGGCCTTCCACAACCACACGAATGCCTCATCCGCCTCCACCTCTCTGAAGCAGTATGCGTAGTATACGCTGGAAGAGAAACGATTGGCAATCGAGCAAGCCCAGACATCATGGTCCTCTGCGATTATTGCAACATGAGCGCATTGCCCTTGGATCGCCCTGACCTCCTCACGGGCCTGTGCAGAGAGAGGGAGCTGGAACAACTCACCAGGGTCGTTGGCTTGCAGAACGGCATTAACAGTCGCATCTTCGTCCATGCAAAAGGAGAAGGCCCTGGGGAAGGAGTGCATGAGGGAGTGTTCTTCTTCATCGAGCCACATGTCCTTCCAGAAGAGAGTCGAGAGGCCATTCCCAACCCCCACCGACGTGATTCCTCTGAAGATATCGCTGTGCATCATAACATCTCGCCACCAAAACGAGCCAACAACATTGCATGCATGGGGTACTTTATCAGAGTAGTGCGCATCCCAGACAAGCGAGACCCAGGGTACATCCTCTTTGTTATAGAATTTAAAGAGGTGTTTGAGCAAGAGGGCCACATTCTGAGTTTTGATATCAATGACACCCAGCCCACCCTTCCTCTTCGGTCTGCAAACTAGATCCCATGCTGCCAAGGAGTTCGTTTTGACACCATCATCTGTGTTCTTTGCCCAGAGGCAATACCTGCGAAGCTTGTCCAGATGTTCAACCACACGGGGAGGAAGTTTGATGGTGCACATGGCCTACTCCTTGCATTGACATCAATTGATGGGCATTTCCATAGCCCATTGATTAGCCTCGTCAATGTGAGACTTTCTCCTTTTTTTTCTTCTCCACACAACCTCCAACATCATATTCTATTCCACCCATAGTGCTATATCCATGGTTCACGCTCATGTATTGCGTGAGAGTTGAAAAAGCTGAAGCACAGTAAAAAGTATGAACCAATTGCTTGGCTTGTCATCGGGGTTGTGCATGATAAATACTTTATGTTAAGAAGATAGAGCATGACAAGATTATATGATTTTGTAGGGATAACTTTCTTTAGCCATGATATTTTGAGAAGACATGATTGCTTTTTAGTATACTTGAAGTATTATTTGTTTTATGTCAATATTAAACTTTTGTTTTGAATCTTATGGATCTGAATATTCATGCCACATTAAGAAAGATTACATGATAAACATGTTAGGTAGCATTCCACATAAAAAATTCTATTTTTATCATTTACCTACTCGAGGACGAGCATGAATTAAGCTTGGGGATGCTTGATACGTCTCCAACGTATCTATAATTTTTGATTGTTCCATGCTATTATATTATCAACCTTGGATGTTTTATATGCATTATTATGCTATTTTATATCATTTTTTGGGACTAACCTAGTGCCCAGTGCGAGTTGCTGTTTTTCCCCTTGTTTTTGCCTTTACAGAAAATCAATACCAAATAGAGTCCAAACGGAATGAAATTTTTTGACAATTTTTCTTGGACCACAAGACACCCGGGAAGCTTCGGGAGGAGGTCAGAGGGGCCACAAATTGGCGCCAAGCTTGGAGGGTGCGCCCTAGGGGGGGGGGGCACCCCCAAGCTTGTGGGCCCCGTGAGGCACCTCTAACCCTAATTGTTCTTCTATAAATACCCAAATATTCCCCATAGACCAGAGGGCACACAAAAAATAGTTTTTAGCCGCCGCAAGTTTCTATCTTCGTGAGATCCCATCTGGGGACCTTTTCTGGTACTCTGCCGGAGGGGGATTCGACCACGGAGTGCTTCTACATCAACCTTGTTGCCCTTCCGATGATGTGTGAGTAGTTTACCATAGACCTACGGGTCCATAGCTAGTAGCTAGATGGCTTCTTCTCTCTCTTTGATCTTCAATACAATGTTCTCCTCGATGTTCTTGGAGATCTATTCGATGTAATCTTCTTTTGCGATGAGTTCGCTGAGATCCGATGAATTGTGGATTTATGGGCAGATTATCTGTGAATATTATTTGAGTCTTCTCTGAACTCTTTTATGCATGATTAAGATAGCTTTGTATTTCTCTCTGATCTATTGATTTGGTTTGGCCAACTAGATTGATTTTTCTTGCAATGGGAGAGGTTCTTTGTAGTGGGTGCAATCTTGTGGTGCTCAATCCTAGTGACAGAAAGGGACATGACACGTATTTGTATTGTTGCCACTAACGATAAAAAGGTGGGGTTTATTTCATATTGATTGGATCTATCCCTCTACATCATGTCATCTTGCTTAAAGCGTTACTCCGTTCTTGTTAACTTAATACACTAGATGCATGCTGGATAGCGGTCGATGTGTGTAGTAGTAGATGCAGGTAGGAGTTGGTCTACTTGTCACGGACGTGATGCCTATATTCTTGATCATTGCCTTAGATATCGTCATAACTCTGCACTTTTCTATCAATTGCTCAACAGTAATTTGTTTACCCACCGTATTCGTTCTTTCAAGAGAGAAGCCTCTAGTGAAAACTATGGCCCCCGGGTCTATCTTTTATCATATTATTTTTAGATCTACAAAACCAGAAACACAAAAATACCTTGCTGCAATTTATTTACCTTTATTTTATTTTACACTTTTATTTATCTTTTATACCTATCTCTATCAGATCTCATCCTTGCAAGTAACCGTGAAGGGATTGACAACCCCTTTATCGCGTTGGGTGCAAGTATTTGTTTGTTTGTGTAGCTGCAATTATTGGAGACTTGTGTGGTCCTCCTACTGGATTGTTACCTTGGTTCTTAACTGAGGGAAATACTTATCTCTACTTTACTGCATCACCTTTTCCTTTTCAAGGGAAAAAGCAATGCAAGCTCAAGAAGTAGCAGTTGTCATTGGTGTGCTCTCGGCCCCCTCCACTTGAAGAAGATTCTTTGGCCACAAAAGCATCCAACCCTTGCATTCTCCAAGCCACATCGGGTTCTCGTCCTCCTCTCCCCCGAGTCGTACTGGAGGAGCCAAATCCTCGTGGCCCGCTTTGACACTCGCTAAGGAAACCCTGGAGATGCCAATGAGGATCGGCTGGCCATGGAACATGCGTTCCAAGGGCTTCTGTATCATTACCTTTCCCACATCCACCTTCTGGCTGTTAATCATGTAGAGTATGGTGCACGGGGTTTCGTCGGCCTGCGAAGATATGTTTGCGGTGTCAGACATCCGAAAGGCAACGAAAATGGAAGATTATAGATTTGTTGCTGCGACGTGTAATTACCATGAGGGCATCACGGTCAGCCAAAGTCGAAGGCCCGCCTAGCACGCCAGAGACAGAGGACGGGCTGCTATGAGCGTTTGTGGGAGCAGGGAGCAGGTGTGATTGCGAGAGCAAGTGATGGTGCGACATTCACCGAGTTGCTCCCGACGAAGCTGAAAAGGGGAAATCCTTTGCCGTTTTGTCTGGATTTTGCTTCGTCCAGTCGTTAACAGCCAGAATCAAGGTATTAACTGAAGCTACAAAATCATTTCTGCAGGCAGCTAAAGCTGCATTGACTGCCTGCTAGACCAGCTCATCTCTGGTCGCTTCTGCGGTCTCAGCTACTTTTTTGTTGGCCTCAACTGCATTTTTCTTGACCGCAAGCTTCACCTTCTCGTCGGTGTTCACTTGACTGGACTTCTTTTTCTGCCTTTTGGCCTCCGGGTCCTCATCGTAGTAGTACTTCCATGTGGCACCATCTCCGACGCCGTGCACACGTCCATATTGCGGCCGCTGGTCCAAAGGGAGTCCCTTCAGTATGTTCAAGGCCCGGTTGACAGGGGTGTCCCACTTGGGCCTCGTCGACGACTGAGACGATGAGTCGCTTTCGTCCGCAAGCCTGTGTTGCTCTTTATGCAAAAGGAATGTGAACCATTTACAAATGTTACTACAACATGTAGTCGACTTGATCAGAAGCTAAATGTAAGGTGGTAAAATAATAATTACCGGTAATCTACTCAATTTTCTCGTGGCCGGGTCCGTGTACCAAACCTTCTTCTCCTTGTCCCACTTGTACTGGGCCCTGATGAAGTCACGCTCCTGCGGGTCAGTGAACTCCGCGAAGGGGTCTGGGATCCCCGCAGCTTCACGTTCCGCGTTGTCCTTATCCCATATGGGCCTCTTGCCAAGGTAGCCACGGCTTCCGAGGCGGTGGTTCCACGTGTTCCTTTCCTGAAGCCCCTTGAATTTCTCAGACTTAAGCTTGGCTTCTTCGGTAGCGCAAGTGTCCTTGAATTTTTTGAAGTCCTCTTCCATAAGTGTTGGATTGTCCACAAAAATCTTGGACAGGGGTTCTTTATCATCAATCGCTCATTTCACCCTCACTTCCCAGGCGGCCAATGTGTTACTGAACTTGCCCATGGCGTGGTTGTCTATCTTCTCCATGGCATCATCTTCCACAGAAGTTTGTTGTCATCCTGGCTAGGGAACTAGAATCTATTGTGCAACTTCGTTAGGAGAAAGTGCTCCATATTTGGTTTACTCCTTAAGTCAAAGTCATTGATGCTCGCAGTTTCCCATAGGATGCATCCGAGTTGGTTGCCGTAGCACTTGCGAGCTTCATCCTGCTTTACTGGCTCAGATTTGCCGGGGTGCACCTTTGTTACGAGTAGTCTTCTGATGCCGAGCTTGTTAGGGCATCGTGTCCTCTTCTTCTTCTTCTTCTTTTCATTAGCTGCTTCGGCGCCAGTACCATCCGTGCCGGTACCTTCGACGCCGGTCTCGACACCGCCAGTGTCGGTGCCATCGGTGTCAATGTCGGTAGCAATACCATCATCTGCTATGGCCAGGGGGCCCTGCGAACCTTGTGTTTGCTGACTAGACAAAAAGTCGAGGTAATCATGTTCACGTTCATACACCATCTCCAGCGTGGTCAGAAGCCCCGGTTCATCATTGTTCGACCTGTTTCCTACGATTAAGTTTGCTCGTTTAATTCTGAAACTATAATAAAATGAGTAATGACATAAAAAAGGCCTATGGTTTGCCAGAATGTCGTTTCATTCCCATCCCGACAAATCCTGGGCACTTGATATGCCTACTTTCTAGCACAAGTCATGCCGAAATTCACGGGAAATTTTGGCATGACCTTTGCTAAAAAGTGGACATATCGAGCGCCTAAAATTTGCCAGAATGGAAATGAATCAACATTCCGGCAAAACATAGGCCACTCGGATCATTTTCCCTGCAAAGATATAGTAGAAAGATACATCTGTAGCACCACATACACATCAAACCACTTGCTTTGACATCCCACACATGACACAAATGATACAAAGTAGCCATCGAGAGCAGTATAAGCTCTTCCATACATACTTTATAAAACAGAATAAGTATGTGAGCTATGGTTGATATGCTAGTTAACATGAACCTATGGCACTGAATTTATAAAACAGAAGAGAGAGAAAATTTGATACCAATCAAAATTCCTAGAATAAATTTTCTTTCCTAATTTGATTCCTAGCGAAATTCCTAGAATAAATTTTTTCTCTTAGGGTTAATTCTAGGGTTCATATATATCAAAATCCTAGGTATACATTATACACTTAGGGTTCATATATATTACACCTAGGGTTCATATAAAAAAAATAGAAAAGAGATAAAATTTGTTTCATAGGGTTCATATATATAGGGTTCATACTACTGAATTTTTTAACTTAGAGTTGATTGCTGAATTTCTGAACTGAATTTTATAAACAAAATAGCTACCTAGGGTTCATACTTTAACTTAGAGTTTGATTGCTGAATTTTTTTGACATTTGTCTTAACTGATTTTTTAGACAAATTATGCAGCTCATCACAACATCTAAAAGCTAAAGTATATATTTTCTGTTAATTATAGGGTCCAAATGGCTGCAAATTCATATATATATATTTGCATACAAAATTCAGTGCTCTAAAATTTAGTATATATTTTATTAATTCATCAACCCATCAATTCATTCAGTCAAAAACCCCTAGAACCCTAACCCTAGAAGCTCCACCGAGGCAGACAGAGAGGAGAGGAGAGGAGAGAGAAGGAGGAGCGAGGGACTTACATGGGGTCGGGGAGATGGCAGTGGTGAAGTGGAGGTTGGAGGAGATGTGCGCGGGTGAGGAGGGGGCGCCGATGACATGGCCGACGACGACGAAGGGCGAGCGGAGGGCGACAGATGGGGCAGGCAACGTAGGGCGCATGAAGGGCACTGGATGGCGATGGCGGGCGCGCGGTGGGCGGCAGATGGGCTGGCGACGGAGGGTGACGGAGGGTGTGCGGCGTCGGAGGAGAGGGGAGTAGTTTGGCAATGGGGAATTGGAGGAGAAAGGAGGGAGGCCCGCGCGGTAGTTAAGTCAAAATAGCAGTAGCGTGGGGTCCTAGACCCGCGCTATAACTAAGTCAAAATAGCAGTAGCGCGGGGTCCCTTGCCTGCGATATAGCTAAGTTAGCTATAGCGGGGTTACCTTCCCCACCACTACTGGTAATGTGTTTATTATGTCTTTTAAGTTTTCTTTTCATTTTCTTTTTGCTTTCTCCTTTTTACTTTTCTTTTCTATTCCTTTCCTTTGTCTTTTCATTTTCTTTTTCCTTTCTCCTTTTTCTTTTTCTTTTTCTTTTCATTTTCTCTTTTCTATCCCTTTCCTTTTTCTTTTCATTTTCTTTTTCCTTTTTCCTTTTTCTTTTCCATTCCTTCCATTTTTCTTTTCATTTTCTTTTTCCTTTCTCCTTTCTCCTTTTCTTTTTTCTTTTCATTTCTCTTTTCTATTCCTTTCCTTTTTATTTTCATTTTTTTTTCCTTTCTCATTTTTCTTTTATATTCCTTTCCTTTTTCTTTTCATTTCCTTTTTCCTTTCTCCCTTTCCTTTTTCTTTTCATTTTTTCTTTTCTATTCCTTTCCTTTTTCTTTTTATTTTCTTTCATTTTTCTTTCATTTTTTTTCTCCTCGAAAGACGACAAGCCGAACCACATGGTGGGAAGGGAATACAATGTATATAACTCAGGCGATATATATTACATCATTTGACCGATAATGGTTAAGTGCATACACAAAATAGATACATATATATAAATGATGGTTTCTCAGCGTCGACGATGTTTCTAAGTGAGCTTCTTTGCTTTCTTGTTTGCTGCCGAATAATGAGCCCCTCGTTGTGACTTTTCCTTTTCCATGGAGTACGATCTTTCTTAGGTAATGTAGTCTTGATTCTTCTTTTGACATATGCTTCATCATCGTCATCATCTTCCCTCATCGGGTTGTCGTACTGGTCGTAGTCTTCCTTGTTGGCGACTCCATCCATTCCGACAATGTTCCTTTTGCCTCTCCTCACGACAACACAGCTAGGATTGCTTGGGTCGGTTAGGAAGTGATGTCGCTTGAACTATGTCGGTATTTCCCCAAAGAGGAAGGGATGATGTAGTACAACTACGATAGGTATTTCCCTCAGTTATGAAACCAAGGTATCAATCCAGTAGGAGAACCAAGCAACACTATGTAAATGGTACCTATTGGTGCAATGATAGCCCCCTTATGTTTTGGAGTTTGTTGACATAAACAGTTTGGGACTTATGTGTTTGCTAGTGCACACAGGGTAACAGGTCCCTGGAGTAATCGAGGAGTTTGATGAAAACGACGAAGATAATCTCCCTGCGAGGCAGCGAAGGTTATCACCGAAGATAAAAGCTAACGAGAGTGACCCCTAAAAATTGCTGAAGTTTAAGCAATTGGTTCGGTGATTGTCCGACGCAAATGATTGTGTTCGAGGAACAATGAAGACGAAGTGAAGACATAGCATTTATTTCGTTGTTCTTCTTCTTTCATTGAGTCATAGGACCACGGTACTATTAAGATGGGTATAGTGTTCCGAAGCTTTGATTCTCTAATGCTAAACCCAAACCTATGAAAGCTGTGAGAGAAATCTCTTTGTGCTCCAAGCAAATACTTGCCAGCAAGAGACTGTGATCTTCTTGGCTGCGAGAGATTTGCCTCGGACCGAGGAGTTAGCATTACTTGTTCCTCAAGTAATGTTATCGTTGCTCCAAAATCCGACCGTTGAGAACATGTCGGTTGGCCATTGGCTGGACCTCGTGTCCAAAATGGTCATTTCCCATCTGGGAAGGCTGCGGCTATAAATAGCCACCCCGCGTCGGCTTTGTCCGGTGGCTACTCCGTTTGATTTCTGAGAAGATTGTAGAGAAACCCCCTCTCTGAGCGATTTGAGTTTAAAATCCACCAAGAGAAAAACCCTAGAGCTGAAGAATTAGATAGTAGTTCAGCATCACTGGAATCTAAGTTTAGTACGCTCCGCCTATTACTCTTGAGAGCTGCAAACTCTCTAGACGGTTAGGTGTCAAGTTCTTCAGAGACCAAGAGTAATTGTGGTTCTCGAAGAAGAAGTCTGTAAAGGTTTGGAGACCACCTTCAAGTATCTACCACGAGTGATCTGCATCGGTTGACGAATCGATTATCGAGGAGAATAGGGTGAAGAGAGTTTATCTTCCGTGTTAAGTCACAGCCCCTCCAACCAGACGTAGTCCTTGTGTAGAAGGACGAACTAGTCGAACAAATTCCTTGTCGCCATCGAGCACCACCGGTTACCTTCAATGCATTTTATTCATGTATTTTACTTCGACGCATGCTTTAGTTTCCCTTCGATCATATGTTGTAGTTCTTCTTAGTCTGTTTGTTGTTTATTCCGCTGCTGGGTTATGAGAGATTTATGTTTTTCAAAGAAAATTTAAAACTCCCATTCACCCCCCTCTGGTAGACATAACTTCATTCCTACAATTGGTATCAGAGCAAGGTACTCCTTGACTTTGCTCATTTTAGTCTAACGACTTTGGAGTTTAAGTATGTCTTCAGTGAACTACAAGTCACATCTCAAGATTCCCATATTCGATGGGACAGACTATCCCTTCTGGAAGGAGAAGATGAAGATCCGTCTTCGAGCTATAGATGATGACATGTGGAACATCGTGCACATTGGGTTCATAGTTGTTATTCCTCAAGCTCCTACCGATGAAGAAAAGAAGCTCATTCAACTAGATGCTCAAGCCAAAGATGAAATTGGTGGCCATCTCTCTCGTGCTCAATTCCTTCGGTATCGCCAGTGTCAGACTGCTAAGGAGCTGTGGGATGTCCTCGAAAAGATCAATGAAGGAGTTTCATCTCAGAAAGAGGCCCGGATTGATACTCTTCGAGCGAAGTTCAATCGCTTCAAGCGAATTGGAAATTAAAGTTGTCAGCAAACCTTCGATCGCCTCAGTGACATAGCTAATGAACTCCAAGGACTCGTCGCCCAAGATATCACTGACCATGAGGTTGTGAAGAAACTGCTACGATCTCTGGACAATTCATTTGACACGCTTGTTCTAATGATTTGAGAGCATCTTGATTTCAAAAGCCTCAACTCTGCTGATGTGATGGAAAGACTGAACACACACGAGGAACATGAAAAAGAGAAAAGAGATCTGTATGGCTCAACTCAACGCAAAAATCATGCTCTCAAGGATGTGGCTGATTCCTCCTTAGAAGGAAATGCAGAAGAAGATTCAGATGATCCAGAACGTCTCAGCAAAGATCTCGCACTGATCACGAAAAGATTCCAACGTTTCCACAAGAAAAGCCAGCTCCAGAAAAGAAGTTCAAGCAACTATGGGGGTTCAAAATCTTCAAAACCTGCCGGAGAATATACCTGCTTCAAGTGCAAAAAGCCTGGACACTTCATTTCTGACCGCCCTCTCTGGGAAGCTGAAATCCGTGCAAGTGGGAGATATGATTCGAGCAACCATCGAAGCAAAGGCAAGAGCAAGAACTACGATTCATATGATGAGAAGAAAACAAAGAAGTTCTTCAAGAAGAAGGACAACTCCACCTCAAAATCTTCATCAAGATCTTCCTCAAAGAATCCTTCCAAGTCCTCCTCCAACCGCAAGAACACTTCTCGCAAGGCAAAGGCTTACATCGGCAAGGAAATGGATTCTGAAGAAGAAGAATCGTCAGGTTTTGAAGAAGAAGAAGAATCCGATGAAGATTCCGACTCTGGCATGGCTGGCATAGCATGTGCCTCCTCTACTACGACAAACTTCTTCAGGAATCCTTCAATTGACGACGAATCTCCTGCATACTGCTTCATGGCCAAGGCTTCAAAAGAAAAGGTATCTTCAAAGCATCACAAGGTTCACTCTAGTTATCAATATTCTTCTGATGAGGATGACCATGCTAAGTTGATCAAAATTGCTAATATTCAACAAAATTCTCTTGAGAAAATTGAGAAAACCCTCAGGAAATCCGAAGGGTTGTTGGTTGAGGAGATGGAGATAAACCAGTCGTTGACCAAAGAGTATTCCTCTCTCAAGTCACGAATGGATGAACTCTCAACTCGTCATGATTTTCTCTCAGCAGACCATGAAAGATTGACCTACAATTACCTGAAAAGGAAACAGGAACTCGAGGCGCTGAGAGAGGCTCATGAGGACTTGATGAGAGAAAATTCTCTTCTCACCCAACAACTTAAGGAGAAACCTAAAGTGTTTGAGCCACCATGTTTAAAATGTCTTGAAAGAAACAATGATGAATCTAATGCTGAATCATCTGTGAGTGCTAACCCCTCAATCGAGGAAAATAGTTCTGTTTCTGATGAGAATGCCAGGTTGAAGGATCTTCTTCAGACGGGAATGTTCAAATCTCTCAAAGGACACCAAACCCTTTGCGATGTTTTGAAGAAATCCATTCTTCACAAAAATCCCAGAAAGGAAGGTTTCGGTTTCGAAAGGAAATTGAATGAAGATGGTACTTACTGGGAACCACATCAATATCCCCAGACTGTGTGGGTCCCTACAAAGAGCAAAATGCTCGACCCTGCATTACTTTCTGGATATGACTCGCCCATTCCTGAATATCCTGATAATGATTCCTTGGACAACTACAAGTTGTTCAAAGATCAACATGGTGAAACAATTGCTCGCTATGTTGGACCGAACAACAAAAATTGCTCCCCAAAGAAAGCTATTTGGGTGCCAAAGAAAATTGTTGATGCTTTGCCTATTTCTACTCGTCTAACCATGCAGGAGCAAAGAATTCAACAGAATGAATATATGCATACAGGATACAATCACTATGCTCATTCATCTGGAAGGAATTTTAATGCTTATTCCTTTAATTACTCTCGCTCCTCATCGAGCAACAACTGTGCTTATCGAAAGAAATCATATCCTGCTTGTTCATTTGTTTCGAAGCCACCTGCAAAGATGTGGGTGGTTAAGAAAGCCTAATTCTTCTGCAGGACTATGTCTCCGGGTGTACTGAATGGATTATGGACAGTGGATGCACTAGTCATATGACCGGAGACAAGTCGTTGTTTGTCGACCCCAACTTAACTGCTTCTCCTCTGAAGTATATCACTTTTGGCAACAACAGCAAAGGGAAGGTAATTGGCTTAGGTAAAATCGCTATTTCCAAGGACAAATCCATTGATGATGTGCTACTTGTTCAATCCCTTGGATTCAATCTTATGTCAGTTGGCAAGTTATGTGATTTAGGCATGCTAGTATTATTCTCTATATCCAAATGCATTGTCTTCATGGCCTCTGACCATTCCTTCGTCTTTGAGGGAATTAGAAAGGGTGATCTTTATATTGTGGATTTCTCTAAGGGTCCCTCAGTCCAAACTTGTTTGCTTGCAAAAGCAACCGAAGGATGGCTATGGCACCGTAGACTTGGTCATGCAGGTATGAGAAACTTGCAGAATCTGGTGAAGAAAAATCACCTCCGTGGCATTCCTAATGTAAAATTTGACAAGAATCTGGTAAATTGGCTAAGAAGCATCATTCATCAAAGACAGTCATGACCACAACAAGACCACTAGAAATTCTTCATATGGATTTATTCGGTCCTCAAAATTATGCAAGCTTCGGTGGCAGTCATTATGGTTTGGTTATTGTTGATGATTTCCCTCGATACACTTGGGTATTCTTCCTCGAAGACAAGACTTGTACTCAAGATATCTTCAAAAGTTTCGCTAAGAAGGCCCAGAATGAATATGATGTGCGAATTAAGCATGTCAGAAGTGACAATGGAACTAAGTTCAAAAATACTCACATTGCTGAATTTGTCGATGATAATGGTATCACTCATGAGTTCTCTGCTGCTTACACTCCTCAACAAAATGGAGTTGTTGAACGGAAGAACATAACTCTCATTGAAATGGCAAGAACAATGCTCAGTGAGTATAAAACTCCCATTCGCTTTTGGGCTGATGCTATTAACACTGCATGTCATGTTATCAATCGTGTTTATCTTCACAAGTTCCTTAAGAAAACTTCATATGAGCTTATCACTGGCAAGAAACCAAATGTTTCTTATCTTCGTGTTTTTGGTGCACCTTGTTATATTCTTGATATGAATCATTCTTCAAAGTTTGCACCTAAGGCACATGAAGGATTTCTTCTTGGTTATGGCTCAAACTCGCATACTTATCGAGTCTATAACTCTCACCACATGAAAGTTATGGAAACGGTAAATGTGCGGTTTGATGAATCTAACGGCTCTCAAAAGGAGCACGTGCCTAATGTGATAGATGAACCACTGATATCGGATGCTATTCGGCAAATGGCCATTGGGAGTGTCAAGCCTGTTGATGGAAATGCACCTGAGTCATCTGATGATGATGCTCCCATGGCTCGAAGCATAACTCGTCAAGCCTCTGCCGAAGCAAATGCTCCTCCGAATGGAAATGGCAATCAGAACACAAATGGCGATCAAAATGGCAATCCTAAAGGAAATGATGATACAAATACGGATGCTGATGATAATGACCTTCACGAAGAAAATGCTCATCCTCGAGTGGAAAATCGAGTTGATCCCTCACTAATTCTCGATGAACCTGAGAATCCAGGTTATCGACCCACAACTCGTTCATGTACTCGTTTGGCTAACTACTGTGGCAGTTTCTTCTTTGTTTCATTGGCAAAACCTACCAAATATGAAGAAGCCATGAATGATCCAGATTGGATGAATGCCATGCAAGAGGAGTTGGTGCAATTCGAATTAAATGATGTATGGGAACTGGTTGACAAACCGAATCCCAAGAAGCACAATATCATCGGCACAAAATGGATCTTCCGCAACAAGCAAGATGAAAATGGTATTGTGGTAAGAAACAAAGCTCGACTCATTGCTCAAGGGTACACACAGGTAGAAGGCATTGATTTTGGTGAAACATATGCTCCTGTTGCACGCCTTGAGGCTATACGCATTCTTCTCGCTTATGCAAATTACAATGATATCATGCTGTATCAAATGGATGTGAAAAGTGCTTTCCTCAATGGTGAAATTGATGAGGAAGTTTATGTTAGACAGCCACCTGGCTTTGAACACCCTGAGTTTCCTAACAAATTATTCAGGTTGAAGAAAGCTTTATATGGGCTGAAGCAAGCCCAGCTTGGTATGACACCCTGAAGAAGTTTTTGCTCGACAAGGGGTTCAAGCCAGGATCCACTGATCCCACACTTTTTACTCATGCAGTTGACAATGATTTATTCGTTTGTCAAATCTATGTGGATGATATTATCTTCGACTGTACTAACAATGCTTGCAGCTTAGAATTCAGGAAAATGTTGTCCAATAAATATCAAATGTCCATGATGGGTGAACTCAAATTCTTTCTCGGACTGCAAATACGTCAACAAGCGAATGGCATCTTCATTTCTCAGGAAAAATATCTGAAGGAGTGTCTGAAGAAGTTCAAAATGCAAGATTCTAAAATGAAGGACTATAAAACTCCAATGCCCACGAATGGTAAGCTAGATGCAGATGTGTACGGTAAGGATTATGATCAGAAGGCCTATCGTTCGATGATTGGATCTCTTCTTTACCTATGTGCATCCAGACCTAACATTATGTTGAGTGTTTGCATGTGTGCCCGCTATCAAGCTGCACCGAAAGAATCGCATCACCAAGTGGTCAAGCACATTCTGAGATATTTGGCTCACACCCCCACCTTAGGTTTATGGTATCCTAAGGGTGCACAGTTTGATGTTGTTGGTTATTCAAACTCAGATTGGGCTAGTGACTTGGTTGATAGGAAATCTACTTCAGGGACATGTCATTTCCTCGGTAGATCCTTGGTCTGTTGGTCTTCAAGGAAGCAGAATTGTGTATCTCTATCTACGGCTGAGGCCGAATATATTGCTGCTGGCTCGTGTTGCACTCACTTATTGTGGATGAAGCAGACACGGAAGGATTATGGCATCAAGGTCAAGCATATACCTCTTTATTGTGATAATGAGAGTGCTATCAAAATTGCACACAATCCTGTGCAGCATTCTCGCACGAAGCACATTGCCATCAGACATTACTTTATTCGCGATCATGTGGCTCGAGAGGATATTGTTTTAAATCACATCAAGACCAAAGACAATCTCGCTGATATCTTCACCAAGCCTCTTGACGAGAAAAGATTATGTGCGTTACGGTGTGAGCTAAATATCCTAGACTTCGCAAACATGCAGTAAGCTGGACTCGGCACCCATGCTAACACTTCCACATCTTTGAAAGAAATGGGTGCATAACACTCGAAGAGCCTTAAACTTTTAACAAAGTGAAAGTTTCTTTCTGAGAGTGAATACATTAACGAAGAACTAGACTAACCGGGTGCCATGATAATTGTGCGACGCTCGGGGTCATACAGTTCTTATACGGTGGGTTACGCCACCACATTTTTCTTTGTTGATTTTCTCTTCGATTCGAT
Organism: Thinopyrum elongatum; assembly: GCA_011799875.1. Taxonomy (NCBI): domain Eukaryota; kingdom Viridiplantae; phylum Streptophyta; class Magnoliopsida; order Poales; family Poaceae; genus Thinopyrum; species Thinopyrum elongatum. The sequence goes on from CM022300.1 coordinate 386,614,736, forward strand.
GGATTTGACTTCTGTCCGGCTACATTTCTCTCATAGCTATTTGCTCGTGTGTTTGTGATTTTGCCTGAGTGAAATGCAAAGGACCCTATTTTCCCTTTGATCTATCTCTTCCAGTCTATGCTGTTCCGTTGCAAATGCTCAATTTTATCTAGAACGAAACTTATCTGGTGTCCTTAACCACGATTTTGTTTCGAACCGAACTTTAATCTGTTTTGGCGAAAGCCGTCCAAAGTTTGGGCTTTCCCGCCCAAGTCAAGACCACGTTCTGTGACAGTTGCCACATGCTACACATCAACTGCCAGTCCATCCTATCTGTTGAATTGCAATCGTCCCCATATAAAAACCGTTTGATCTTAACCTTAGCGTGCGGTTATTTTCTTCCCTATATATAAACCACACCACCCCTCCTTCGTCCTCCTTCCTTCTTTATCCTCTCTCCCTCTCTCCACCGAAACCCTCATCGCACTGCTCCTCCTTGAGCTCGACGCTGACGACCTCTTCGCCGCTTAGCTACCGGAAAGAGGTCACCGGAGTCATTCCACGCTGCCGCGGGATATCTTCTCCCTCGCGCCGCCGTAGCTGCTACACGTCACCAAGCTAGGGTACGTGTACTTTGTGCTCGAACTTACTTCCTTCCAATTCGAGTTCGTCCGCGGTTAATTTTCACCGATTTTACCGCTTATCTTAGATCTAGGTTTTTATTTCTCTAGTGCGGATGTGGTTTGTAGTTTTTCATCGCCTCCGAATCTGTCAGATCTAGGGTTTGTGATTATGCTTCACCCGAATGAAATGCCTAGCTCGTTGTCTAGTATTTTTATTCGGACTTACTAGCTCGATCTATATGTTTCATTCTATTGAAACAGTTCACAAATTATGTGTCTGATTCTTCCTCAAAATGTTTTGTTCGAGAAAATCTTTCGCTATGAGCATTTGTGACTCTGTCCCCTTTTTTTCCTCGCTTCTATTCTCCTTCACAGGTCAATGCAGTCAGTTGCCGATTCTGCCAAGATTCACAGTATGGCTGACGATGAAGAAGCTTTCATGGGAACTGCTGACGAGTCCAAAGCACCAAAGGGCCCAACGGTAGGCCCATCAACGAGCAAAAGAAAACGTGCCGAACAAAATACAAATGAGCAAGAAGCAGATGCCCCAAAGAAAAGGAGAGGTGGCAGACAACCAATCAAAAACACAGCTGAGCTTGTTTCTCACGATGAATATAACACTGTTCCAGGAGAAGATTCAAATCAGAGAAAAGGACGTGTGCAAAAGATTCGGCGCCATTGGGTCAAGAAATGGTTTAACTACAAGATGGTTCACCCTCGGTACGCCAAGAACTTTGCCTTCCATCCCCCATGGGGTGACTGTCGCGAGATTGGGCTCATTCGAGTTGGTGGACCACAGCAAAGACCTCCACCACCTCCAGATGCTCATGAAACTTCCATCAAGAGTCCAGATTCTTATCCCGAAGAAAAGGCCAAGCGCCTCAAGAATGCTGAGAAGCGTGCCAAGAAGGCCGCCAAAGATCAAGCAAAGGAAGAAGAAAATCATTGTCTCATCAAGTCAGACATCAAGAAGAGAAAGGCTGAAGGAAAAGACAAGCACAGAACGAAGAATAAGCATGATGGGTATTTATAGCCGCAGTGAAAAACTGCTCGCCCGAAGATTTTGGATGAACATGCCCCTGACCCTTACTATCCAAATGACATGTGTCACCCACGTACAGAGAGGTGGAGATCGTGGGGGACTGTGGGTGAGTAGTTTAATCCATTGTGGGAAGTGGAATGGTTTGAGCGGCAATAGCCGAAAATTCAGATATGAAAATTTTAATGTTTCATTCGCAAATTCTTCAGTTGTCAAGGACACAGTGAAGACTCTGAACGGGTTTCAAATAGAATGCATTTGAAGAATTTGTGAACAGACTGGGTTGAGTTTAGCATAGAGGGGGAACGGGTCCGATCACATTCACTTAGATGAAAATCAACTTGAAGAATTAGCAATAAGTGAATGCTGTTGAGGACATTGAAAACTCAAATATATAGTCAATGAAGAGCACCAGTCGATAAGTTGAAGAATTTGCAAAGTTGAGGAATTTGAAAATTTGAAGAATTTGCAAAATGAAGAAAAACTCAAATTTGAAGATTTTCAACTATGGTTGGTGGCGTGACCCACCGTATAAGAATGATGATTTCACACACCGCGTACAATTATCGTAGGGCTCTGAGAATCAAATTCATCATTAATTTCTTCACACTTAGAGGGTTAGTCTTCATTGATTGAAGAAAAATGTTACTTTGTTTGTTGCACATCTAAGTCATCAATTTTGCATAAGTGTTAGGATGTGTGTCCTTTCAAATAACATTCGAAGATTCTAAGATATTTAGCTCACACCGCAACTTGCTAAATCTCTTCTCATCCAAGGGCTTTGTGAAGATATCTGCCAGCTGTTCTTCAGTCTTCACGTGATCGATGGAGATGTCGCCCTTCAACACATGATCTCGAAGAAAATGATGATGAATCTGGATGTGCTTTGTCTTCGAGTGCTGAACTGGGCTGTGAGCAATCTTGATAGCACTCTCGTTGTCACAGTAGAGAGGCACATTCTTCACATTTATGCCATAGTCCTTGAGGGTTTTCTTCATCCACAACAATTGAGCACAGCAAGGACCAGCAACAATGTACTCAGCTTCAGCAGTAGAGAGTGATACGCAATTCTGCTTCTTCGAGGACCAACATACTAAGGATCGTCCAAGGAAATGGCATGTGCCTGATGTTGACTTGCGATCCACCCAATCACCAGCATAGTCAGAGTCAGAATATCCAATGAGATCAAAAGACGAGCCCTTGGGATACCATAATCCAAGTGTTGGAGTGTGAGCTAGATATAGAAGAATATGTTTCACAGCCTTGTGGTGTGATTCCTTCGGTGTAGCTTAAAATCGGGCACACATGCAAACACTAAGCATAATATCTGGCCTAGATGCACATAGATACAATAAAGAGCCAATCATGGAGCGGTATACCTTTTGATCGAAGTCTTCACCCTTTTTATCGGTGCAGAGATGGCCATTTGTGGGCATAGGGATTTTGACGCCTTTGCAATCTTGCATGCCGAATTTCCTCAGTACATCTTTGAGGTATTTCTCTTGAGAAATGAAGATGCCATTGCGTTGTTGACGAATTTGAAGACCTAAGAAGAATTTCAATTCTCCCATCATAGAAATTTGGTATTCTTCACTCATCATATAGGCAAATTCGTCACTGTAATGTGTGTCAGTACAGCCAAAGATAATATCATCCACATAAATTTGGCACACGAATAATTCATCATCATAAGTTTTGGTGAAAAGAGTTGGGTCAAGTGAACCGGTTTGAAGCCTTTCTTCATGAGGAATTCCTTCAGTGTATCATACCACGCCCGAGGGGCCTGCTTGAGGCCATAGAGGGCCTTGTTGAGTCTGAAGACTTTGTCAGGATGCTTAGGATCTTCAAAACCTGGGGGTTGAGCAACATATACTTCTTCCTCAAGCTTACCATTGAGGAATGCACTTTTCACATCCATTTGATATAAGATGATATTATGATGGTTAGCATAAGCAAGCAATATGCGAATAGCTTCAAGTCTAGCAACAGGTGCAAAAGTTTCATTGAAGTCAATTCCTTCAACCTGTGAGTAGCCCTGAGCTACAAGACGAGCCTTATTCCTCACCACTTGGCCATTTTCGTCTTGCTTGTTGCGGTAGATCCACTTGGTACCTATGATATTGTGCTTGCGAGGATTTGGTCGCGTGACAAGTTCCCACACATCGTTGAGCTCGAATTGATGCAATTCCTCTTGCATAGCTTGAATCCACTTAGGCTCCAAAAATGCCTCATCAACTTTGGTGGGCTCTGTGGTAGAGACAAAAGCAAAGTGCCCACAAAAGTTAGACAAATGTGAAGCTTTTGAGCGTGTGAGAGTACCTGGTGCGTTGATGTCGTCAAGGATTTTGTCAATCTGCACTTCATTTGCCATGTGAGGATGAGTAGGTCGACGACTTTGATTGGGCTGAGCATTTTCTTTAGCACCATTTTCCTCAGATGCACCAGCATGATTTTCTTCATGGTCTGGAATAACTTCTTCAGCAGATTCTTTAGTGGGTATGACATCCTCAGTAGCCTTGAGCTTGATGGATTCTTCAAGAGGTACTTCATCTAGCACAATAGGTAGGTGCTCTCTTTGCGAGCCGTTAGTTTCATCGAACCACACATCTACAGTTTCAACAACCTTGTGGTGATAGGTGTTGAAGACTCTGTAGGTGTGCGAGTCCTTTCCGTAACCAAGCATAAAACCCTCATGTACTTTCGGTGCAAATTTAGAATTGTGATGAGAATCTCTAATCCAACATTTAGCATCAAAGACTTTGAAATAACTCACATTGGGTTTCTTGTCAGTGAGGAGCTCATATGAAGTTTTCTTGAAGAATTTGTGAAGATATACCGTGTTGATGATGTGGCACGCAGTGTCAATAGCCTCAGGCCAGAAGTGACGAGGCGTCTTGTATTCATCAAGCATTGTGCGAGCCATCTCAACAAGAGTCCTATTCTTGCTCTCCACGACGCCATTCTGCTGAGGAGTGTATGGGGCAGATAACTCATGAGTAATACCAAGTTCGTCAAGATAGTCATCAAGACCGGTGTTCTTGAACTCGGTCCCATTGTCACTCCGGATATGCTTGATCTTCACACCAAAATTCGTCGAGGCCCTTGAGGAAAATCGTTTGAAGACTTCCTGCACTTCAGTTTTGTAAGTGATGATATGCACCCAGGTGTAACGAGAATAATCATCAACAATAACAAAGCCATATAGAGATGCTGCATTTGTTAGTGTGGCATAATGAGTGGGGCCAAAGAGGTCCATGTGAAGCAGTTCAAATGGACGAGAGTTAGTCATGATAGTCTTTGAGGGATGCTTGGATCTGGTCATCTTTCCAGCCTCACAAGCCCCGCAAAGATGGTCTTTCAGGAATTTGATACCCTCAATGCCAATGACGTGCTTCTTCTTCGCCAGTGTGTGCAAGTTTCTCATCCCAGCATGACCTAGTCGTCGATGCCATAGCCAGCCTTCTGAAGCTTTTGCAAGTAGATATGTTGCAGGCTGTGGTCCTGCAGAGAAATCAACAATATACAAGTCTCCTCTCCTAAAGCCTTCGAAGACTTTGGAATTGTCAGATTCCATGAGTACTATGCATCGATATTTTCCAAAGACGACAACCATGTCAAGATCACAAAGCATTGAGACAGACATGAGGTTGAATCCAAGGGACTCGATAAGCATGACTTTGTCCATGTGTCGATCCTTTGAGATTACAACCCTACCTAGACCCAATACCTTGCTTTTTCCTTTGTCAGCGTAGGTAATATGCTTCAGATGTGATGGAGATAGAGCAGAGTCCATCAGTAAGTTCTTGTCACTGGTCATGTGATTTGTACGTCCACTGTCGAGGACCCGCTCAGTAGCTTTGAGAGATTCATCCTGCAGATGAATTAGTGGCATCTTACGAACTCATATACTTCATAGTGAAGAATATGACATCAAATTCATCAGATAGAATTTCATTAAGTAGTGCAGTAGATATAGCATTATAAGGACGTGAGAAATGAGTAATTCATTTCTTCATGATTAGCTTGCGTCCTTTCAAGCATTCTCAGGTCTCCAGCAAATTCATCAGACGTTCAAGTTCGTCTGGAGACCTGACCCTGCATAAGAGATTAGTTCTTTTTCTTCACCACCCACATCTGGAGGGGTGGCAAAGAGTTCATCATTCTGCGAGCTCCATAAGAGAAAGGTGGCATTGAAGCCAATGCACTTCGTTTCACAGAAGAGGGGTTAGAGTATGCATATGAGTAAGCATAGAAATTCTTCGAGGACTTATGAACATATTGATTTGAAGAATAATGCACATATTCATAACTCTTAAATTTTCCCTGCGAAACAAATGCATTAGCACGATGATGATCATATGAGGAATTTGACCCATGTGAGGACTTGGATCCATATGAGGAATTTGATCCATATGAAGACTTCGGTCCATATGAAGAATTTGATCTGGAGTTCCTGTTCTTCACTGGTGGTGTCATGAGGACATTCACCTGAAGACTTTCAAGGCACCTTTTGGGAACCCAGATTTTCTTCATAGGAGGACCGTTCCTGTAGATAGTTCGAACATATCTAGCAAATACCTCACCATTCTGATTCTTGAACAGTTTATAGTTGGAGTCAAATGACTCATCAGATGAATATGAAGATTCACATGTAAAGCCAGATAAAGTAGATGGATCTACGGGAGGTCCTTTTGCAGCAAACCATGTGTTTTTGGGATACTGCTCAGGTTTCCAGTAGGACCCATCAGCATTGAGTTTCCTCTCAAAGGCAATACCCTCTTTCTTAGGGTTCCTGTTCAAGATCTGCTTTTTGAGCACATCACAAAGAGTCTGATGCCCTTTGAGGCTTTTGTACATGCCTGTCACATACAATTCCTTCAACCCTGCATTTTCATCAGTGATACTTGTGGTATCCTTAGATGAGGAATTTGTGACCACAGAGATAGTTGAAAAAATTTCAGCAATAGAAGCATTTGAACTTTCAGGTGAAGAATTAGCAGATTCACGTTCAATGCATTTCAAACAAGGTGGAATGAATTCTTCCTGAGCGGAACTGATCTGTTGAGCAAGCAATGAATCATTTTCCCTTTGAAGATCATCATGACTCACCCTTAGTTTTTCAAGATCTTGCTTTCTTTGAAGAAATTCATAATAAAGCTTCTCATGATCGACTAAGAGTGTTTCATGACGACCTTGAAGGTTATCAAACTTAGATTGTAGTCATTGAAGATTATCAGTCAGGGTTTGAGTTTGATTCAGTTCCTCACCCAACAGGTCATCGCTTTTGTCTAGCAAATTCTGAACCTTTTCCAAAGCTTTTTTGTTGTTTCATGGATATATTAACAAGTTTGGAATAGCTAGGCTTTAGATTGTCATCAGATTCATCCTCACTTGATTCAGAGGAGGGATATTTGAGTACCCTGGCACCTTTTGCCATGAAGCAATAGGTGGGAGCGAAGTCATCGTTGCCATCGTCAGCAGTGTTGGAGTTGCCATTTTCTTCATAGTTGAAGATGGACTTGTTGACAAAAGCAGTAGCGAGAGCTAGGCTCGCCACACCAGAGTCTGACTCCTCAGATTCCTCCTCTTCCTCATTTTCTTCAGATTTAGCTTTAGAATCCATTTCCTTGCCGATAAAAGCCCGAGCCTTTCTGGAACTGCTCTTCTTGTGAGATGAAGACTTGGAAGATTTTGACGATGAGGATTTTGAAGATTCTTCTTTTTCTTCGAGTCATCAGAACTGTCATCCTTGTACTTCTTCTTTGATTCCTTCACCCCTTGAGGACAATCAACCATGTAGTGACCTGGCTTCTTGCATTTGTGGCAAGTCCTTTTCTTGTAGTCACGGGATGAAGAATCTGATCTCATGTCATCACCTCTTGAAGATTTTCCAAAGCGGCCACACCTTGAGAACTTCTGGAATTTCCTCACGAGCATTGCTAGCTCCTGACTTAGTTCTCCAGGATCACCAAGGCTGCTGTCAGAATCTTCCCCTTCAGATGAGGAAATTGCCTTGGCCTTCAGTGCGCGTGATCTTCCATAGCTTGGCCTGTAGAGGTCTCTCTTCTCAGCTAGTTGGAATTCATGAGTGTTCAGTCTCTCAAGGATATCAGCAGGATCTAGTGACTTGTAGTCTCCTTGTTCTTGAATCATCAGTGCTAGTGTATCGAATGAGGAATCAAGAGATCTCAGCAATTTCTTCACCACCTCATGGTCAGTGATGTCAGTGGCACCAAGTGCTTGAAGCTCATTGGAGATATCAGTGAGGCGGTCGAAGGTTTGCTGAACTTTTTCATTGTCAAGTCTTTTGGAGCGGTTGAAGAGATTGTGAAGAATGTCAACTCGAGAGTCACGTTGGGTTGAGACTCCTTCATTGACCTTGGACAGCCTATCCCAGATAAGCTTTGCAGTCTCCAAAGCACTCACTCTGCCGTACTGTCCTTTGCTCAAATGGCCACATATGATATTCTTCGCTTGAGAGTCGAGTTGCTTGAATCTCTTCACATCAGCAGCGTTTATGGTAGGAGTGATGGAGGGAACGCCATTTTCCACAACGTACCAGAGACCGTTGTCAATTGCCTCAAGATGCATGCACATCTTGTTCTTCCAGTAGGGGTAGTCTGTCCCATCGAAGGTAGGACACCCAGCCGAGACCTTGATCATTCCTGCAGTGCAAACTCAATATAAACCGATCTATTGGTTGAAAAAGGAAAGAAAGTGGGGACTGGGGGACAAGTCAACAGAGTATGTCCAGCACTAGATTTGCTAGCCTCACACAGTATAAGGTGGCTATACCAAACAAAAATGGGACCAACCCAGATATCCTGTTCTGATGTTTGTTGCCCCGAGCCCCTCTTATGTAATGCCACTGGTAAAATGTAGCAGCCACACTTTTAAAAGTAAGGACACGTTAAACCAATGTTGTTTTCAATGTAATGCCTCCAGTAATATGAATCAATGGCACTGTTTTTCATGTCCTGCTAAATTTCCCATTAAGATAAGTTGTTTCTTTTCGTTAGAAATGCAACTGTCCTGGTCCGCCTACTCTCCCATGCCCAAATACTAACTCTTTAGCAGCTGTTAATGTAATGTTGCTGGTAAAATGAAGCAATGGCACCATTAAAGTAATGTCGTATTTAACGATTGTCATACTTAATCCTAATGCCCACAATAATATGTAGCAATGCTGCTGCTTTAAAAATTGCTATTTTCCTTGTAGAATCGCCATTCAGATAAGGAACATGCTTCTTTTCATTTGATGTATGTTTCATCACTTGTTAGTCACCCTCCTTTCCACCTTTTTGTGCAAATAGAGATATACATTTCACGCTTGATCATAGTTGAACTACATAAATGATATCCAAATTATAGTTGAACATTCCACGAGCTTCACAACCAACCTTGATGTTGCTCAATTTTATTGCAACTAATGAAGAAGAAGCTGCTAGCTCATGGGACATTGCTTCATTTTAGGTGAACTGCACAAAAAGGTCCCATTAATTGAATCATCCATGTTGGTGACTGGTGTCATCCCTTCTACGATGGCATTGACTGCAGATATGGTTCCCATCACGAGGTATGTTCCTTTTTGGTCTGACCGTTTGCCAAAGATCCTGCATGTTGAGTCTGCTCTTGTGCTATTGTTTTGGCACTGCCATGATAAAGCAGTAATGTTATTATTTTGCACCTTAATCTAGTGGCACTATTAATTTGAGGCAATGTTTTGGCACCGCTAGTGCCACTGATTATATATATATATCGAAATAGGGGGTTTCCTCCGATTTCATTAAAGAAACCCAACCATAAAGAACCATTATCCGACAACATCTCAGTGTAAACGGGCAGTTATGCAACAACTGCTAGAACGGACTGAGTACTAGGAGGAGACAAGTTCGCCACATAAGCTAGGCAAGTAGGGGGATGCAGCACCAGCTCGACCAAGTTTGGATTACAACCCAAATGCTACCACAGAAACATCAGGGGGGAAGATAGGGACTGAAAGAGCCAGCTTCAGCATCCCAGTCTAAGCACCCCGGCCTCCATCCTTGCGACGCACGGTACACCTCGCTTGCCACCTGCTCGACCCTAGTGCCACTGATAAAATGAAGTAATAATACAGTTAAAATTGAGCGAGTGTCCTCTCTATTATTTCATTTCCAATGTAGATAAAGAAAGTGCTTCTCTTTGTTAGTATATGTTTCATCAACTAGTCCCATTGTTAATGTTTAAGTGTTTCTGCAAACTGGGGTGCTTAATTTTAGTTGATCTGCACAAAAATAGAGATTGGAATGTCTCAAGGACCCTCCTTGTACTACGGCTGTACACTGATGTTCATCACTGGCAGAAGGTGTATCAGGGAGAATTGGGTCGATTTCCAGTATGAGGCCTACTGTATGAGGCGTCGCAGGGCCCATCTCGCCCTCGCAGCATGGCATACTATGATACTATCGCAATATTTTCTTCTATTTATTAGTGTATGTTTCATCAACTAGTGCCACTACAATGTAATCACACTTTTTCATTATCTGTGCAAACAGGGTTATTCAGCTGCATTTTGGTGGAACTACACAAATGTACGGATGGAACCGGCATATATGCAGAGTGCGAGGTGTGCCAAGTAAAAATTACCGACACCAACCATGCTCCATCTAAGCATTGGCATCCACCACCACCAGTGGGATGTGTGGCACTCTCTGTGGACAGATCTTTCTCGGTAGCAAATCCTCTAACCAAATACTAGTAGCTTATATTGGCACTTTTCTAGGGAGTACTCTTTTCTGAAAGAAGCACCAATCTATTTTTCTTTATTTGTACACAGTGTCACAACTTTGTTTTTGGTCCAGAGCTATTTTAGGGTGATTGGCATAGTACTCGGAGACTGATTGTAAGCATGATTTTCATTAGCCATCACACTGATTGTAAGCATGAGCAGATGGAAGATTAGGTTAGTGCGAGGCTTACCTTAAACCCTACCGCCGCCGTTGAAATGAGGCGAGCGGCGAGGGAACCATGGAGAACGGAGGGGAAGCAATGTCGCGCCATCCGACCTCCTCTTGCGGTGGCAGAACGAATACTCCTGTGGCTCTAGCTGGCTCTGCACCCTCATGAACGGCACACCGTACTCGATCGATTCGTTATCCTCTAGATGCTCGACCTTCGACCTGTACGCCCACCACCTCCGCCTAACTTTTGCCTCGGGCGAATCTGTCTGCTCCATCGCCCAGAGGAGATACTCGATGAACTCGAAGGACTGCGGCATGATTGCCGCCGAGGAGTACATCACCGCCATCTCGCTCTTTCGCATACATTGCCACATGGCCCTCACCGTCCTCGAAATCTCCCACTCGTTGTCAAACCAAGTAAGGATCTCCTTCAACCTGGCTAACTTCGCTTGGTCACCGCCGGTGATCTGCCCGATTCGCTGCTGCATCCTCTCCATAGATGTCCTTCTGAGAGGTCCGGTGCTAGCTTTGGAAGATGGGAGGAGAGATGGTGGTCTTGCAATGGAGAAGAGGGAGAGGCGAGACGGTGGTTTTGCAATGGAGAAGATGGAGAGGGGTGGTTTTGGGCAATGGAGAGAGGAGAATGGAGAACGTGTGGTCCTTTGCAATGGAGAAGAGGGAGAGGCACGAGACGGTGGTTTTGCAATGGAGAAGATGGAGAGGAGAGGGGGTGGTTTTGCAATGGAGAAGAGGGAGAGGCGAGACGGTGGTTTTGGAATGGAGATGATGGAGAGGAGAGGAGGTGGTTTTGCAATGGAGAAGAGGGAGAGGAGCGTGCGGCAGCGATTTAGGATTGGACGAGAGGGCCGGCGCGCTGTGGCTGGATCAAAATCAAAATCAATTTACCCTTCAATTAAGAAAGCGACCCCACATTAACTAGTCTCCCTTTTATTCTGGGTCATAATTGACAACGATTTTCACAAATAAAATATATGTTATACGTTGCAAAAATAATATAATTCGAAAGTACATTCAGATACAAACCAAATGATACAATTTTTGGTGACATGCATTCACATTTTGCTTGTCAAATACAGTACGTGGTCAAACTTTGACCCAAAATACGCAAAACAAAAAAATACTTCCAAGACCAGCGCCGCTCCTCTCCTCTTAAACCACCGCTGCTCCTCTCCTGTTCCAATCCAAATCCAGCGCTGCTCCTCTCCTCTTCCATTTCAAAACCACCGCCCCTCCTCTCCTGTTCCAATCCAAAACCAGCACCGCTCCTCTCCCGTTCTAATCCAAAACCAGCGCCGCTCCTCTCCTTTTCCATTCAAAAACCACCGCCGGCGAGTGAAGGTGCTGTGGAGAAGTAGATCGATGGAGGAGTACAACCGATACGTGAGGATCGCAGATGACAACCCTATGAAGCTAGCTAGGATGTTGGAGATACAGTCTTGGTTTGACAACAAGGACCAACTAGTGGCAATAGCGACATCCATGGCCAAATATCTGCAACAGAGCAAAAAGGCGGCGATACTCCCGAAGGGAGTCGCGCGGGAGTACATAGAGCTGCTCCTCTGGGCCATGGAGTAAACAGATTCACCGAATACGATCGTGAGGCAGCGGTGGTGGGAGTATCGATCCAAGATGGAGCATCCACTAGAGATTGAAGGATCAAGCATCTACAGGGTGCTGTTTGTGATGGTGCTGTGCCAGAGCGAGCCGGTGGAGTCTTCGTCGACCGAACCCAACTGCAAGAGGAGAAAAGCAGTTGGCCCGATGATGCTTCCCCGCCATCCTCTCCCTCGCCGTTCATATCATCTCACGGGGCGGCTGTCTGCAGCCGAGGAATAGATGGGGACTACCCCCCAACCCAATAGTTGGGCAGGTTGTGAATTGTCAGGAGGAGCTTAGGGTTGTCAGTATTTGCAGGTTGTGAATTGTGTTTTGTGTTGTGTATTTTGAGAGTACTTTCAGATATGAATGTCTTTTGAATTTCAGATTTGCAGTATTGAGCATATGAAGTATTTTATGAATTCTAGAGATCTATTTTTAGCACTTAAAAAAATGTAGTTTCATATAAAAGTGCAGACAATGTGATTCTCAGAGAAGAAACTGCAAGTTTCAGTTTCAGATAAGAAGCTGCAAGTTTCAGAGGCAGAGCATTTATATTAACACGCCCTTTTCAAACAGGGATAACATCATGTTGGAAGTTTTATTCATGGTCGAAAATGGAACTACCAGCTAGTTAACATCATGCTGATCAACATTCATGCGTAGCACATCTTCATATGATGCACAGTCAAAAAGATATGCTATTTTCAAAATGCCCACACAATGTCGAGTGTGCGAAAAACAGAGAAAACAAGGGACGAAGTTTTGGCAAGCGTTGGACGTGGTGTGCGTAGATGACAATGGGGACCCACATGTCAATAATGGCAGAGGCAAAAATTTGGAGATATTTTCACTGCATCAGGTGGAATCGAACCCGGGTGAAACAGCGGTCGGGTAGTGTCACTTGGCCACTTGGATAGTTCAGTAGTTTCGCTAGAAATAAGGCACAACATCTACCATTACTGTAGCATGCCTTCCCCGGCTCTGGTTTATTCTCGTCCTCCACCTTTGTGCGCTCGCCGCGGTGCCGCTGTCTGCCATTGTGAACATGCTGAACAAACAAGAGGAATCTGGAGAGGACTATACGTGGAGAGGCGGACAGTCGGGACCCACTAGGTCTATGGCCGTACGCAAGCAAGTGCCTCATTGAAAAAATACTTCCTCCGAATGCTATACTGACATTGGGGCCCACGGGTTTGTCAACATAGTTACATTTTTTTGAGGTTCTTCAACGTAGTTATAGTTACTAAAGGAGATAAATTTACAACGAAGCCGGGGAGCTGGCAGGTATCATTTATTATCAGTGAGCCAGCAAGTATCAGCTGGGTTGTGGGCTGCCCCGTCTAGGCTTTCTTTTTTAACATGCGCAGCCCACGACATGTCGGTTTGTATTTTCTTGAGGGCCGTCATGTATCGACCGGCCTATGGACCTCCCATCCTAGGTTTTATTTTTCCTGAAACATCCGCAGCCCAACTTATGTATTTTTTTGAAGAAAACGCAGAGGTCTGTTCTATTTTTCTATATAAGAATAGGAACGCCAGGTCCAACTTATGTTTTCCTTCTAACTATATTATATATATTTATATTATTTTATATGTTATTATATATTATTGTTATTGTCATCATATATTTAACAGATACTTACATATATAAGAAAACAACATCCCACGTCTTATTAACTTATAAAAATAAATTTTTAACAATAAAATCCTGGATTTTTTTACATTAAGGCAATGAAAATCCTGGTGATTGTGTACAAAAGCTTGGTAAGATTTAAGGACCAATGTAATAATAAACACTTATTATTTAAATATATTTATAACAAAATGCTCAGCCCCTGTTTATTTTTTGATAACATTGCTGGGCCCAACCCAACATTATAATTAGAACCAGCCCAACAAAATCGTGTATTTCGAGAAAGTGCAAATGGGCTGTAATTTTTTAGGAAAAAATAAATGTGCCGCATGGACGCTACATTATTTGTTCAGCCAGCCCAGCAAATTCGTGTATTTCGAGAAAGTGAAAATGGGTTGTAGTTTTAAAAAAATGGGCCGCATGGACAGTACATTATTTGTTCACCCAGCCCAGCAAATGGACTGTAATTCTCAAAAAAAAAGATCAAATGGACTGCAAATTCTAAAAAAATGGGTTGAATATGTGCCACATTTTTTGAGGCTGAAATGTGGGCCAATAGGTCGAAGCCAACGCAAGTCGTTGTCAACTTAGTCAACAAATGATTATGATATTGATAGCCGTTGGATTTACATCCAACGACCGGCATCCATCTTCAATCTCACGTATTCTTCCTCCAGCGCCGCCGGGACCACCTGCTCTCGCCTCCTGCTGCTTCCTGCTGCTAGCAGCTCTGCTTAGCACGCTTCGCTGTGAAGCGCTACCCCACCGCCGGCCAGGCCATCCATCCACCCCTCCACACCTCCTGTTCTTCTCCACCGACTGCCGAACCACGCCGCACCAGAACCAGTTAACCCTCGTACACCTCTCCGTCTGCGACTCCACTCCCGCGTCTTCCCATCTCCGGCTCGTTGCTGTCTGGGGCCTCGCCGTCGTCCACCACCTTGGATGCGCTCGGCGCGGCGTGGTCAACGTGGTCAACAAACGGGAGTCATCGGAAGAGGACTGTATGTGGAGAGGCTGACAGTGGGGACGCACCAGGTCCATGGACGCACGCATGCAACAGCCTCCTTATTACGCGAAAATAAAATTATTCCTCCCCCTGAAAGCTGGGACCCACCATGTATATCTTCGCACGGAAGGAAGTGCCTCCTTATTCCTGCCACTGATAGCTGGGACCCACCAGCTACATCTTCGCACGCAAGGAAGTGTGTCCATATTACAAAAAAAATGATTCTTCCCCTTGATAGCTGGGACCCACCAGCTATATCTTCGCACGCAAGGAAGTGCCTCCTTATCCTCCCTGACAGCTGGGACCCACCCGGTCGAACCATACGTAGGGTTGTCTGTCTGGTCGCGAACGTGTACGTACATACTGGTCGATCGGTCTCTCTGCAGCGATGAACCGTGACCGAGTAAGGAGCGGCACATGTCGTAGTAGAGGCACGGATGTAGCATGTCATGCAGTCCCTTCTATATCATGTACATGTACGTACAGCCACGCTGCAAGAAAGCAAATACGGCTACATACGTACATATGGGCGGGGTCTCGAACGCATACAGCGACGGCGTCCTGTTCATCGGCAGCCAACCGGCTGGGTCGGAACGGAGAAACTGCGTCGTGTTCATCGGGAGGCAACGGAATGCATCCTGTTCATCGGGAGCCAACCGGCTTGGACGGAACAGCCGAAACGAGGCCTGGTGTACCGCAGAATGGAGGAAACGGCCTTTTGTTCGACCTCCTACGGTCGAAACGGGATCCTGTTCACCTGGAGGGGTCTGGCGTACCGCAAAACAGAGGAAACAGACTTCTCTTCGACCTCCTACGGTCGAAATGGGGTCATGTTGATCGGGAGGGGTGTGGCGTACCACAAAACGGAGGAAATGGACTTCTCTTCGACCTCTTACGGTCGAAACAGGGGTCCTGTTCATCAGGAGGGGTGTGGCGTACCGCAAAAGGGACTCCACGGGCTACTGCTCATCCACCATCTACTGCCTCGCTCCAACCTCCACGGGCTACTGTTCATCCACTGTCGACCTCCTCCAGCCTCCACCTGTGACTGTTCATCCACGGCGTCTCCCTCCTGCCTCCACCAGCTACTTTTCATCCACGGGCTCCTGTTCATCTAGCCTCCACCGGCTACTGTTCAACCAGCCCTCCACCGGCTACTGTTCATCCAGCCCTCCACTGGCTACTGTTCAACCAGCCCTCCACGGGGTCCTGTTCATCCACCCCCAACCGGCTCGATCGGGGTCCTGTTCATCCAGCGGCAACGGCCTATACTACCATGGGGTCCTGTTCATCCAACGCCCACCGGGAACTGTTCATCCAACCCCCAACAACACTCATTGTTCATCAAGAGGCAGCAAGTTCGATCGGCTTCAGTTAGCAGCAATAGCGAAGGAATCGCTCGATCGGGTTCAGTTAACAGCCAGGGATCGATCGATCGCTCGGGTTCAGTAACGCGTAGCCAATGCAATCGCTCAGGTTCAGTTAGAGCCCAACGCCTCGCACCCACGCGCGTACGTGTACGAGAGAAACACGCAATCCCTCTGTGCAGCGCTCGTCCCCGACCACCCACCATAATCGGGAACTCCCCGATATTTTCCTCGCCCTCGGTTCTACCACGATTTTTTCCGTCATGGACGGCCCAAAGAATGTCATGCAGCTGCGTCTCCGGCCCGCCCAGGACGAAAAACCCATTTTCTGTCATGATTTTTTGTCATAGAAGTAGGAGCCCACCACATCTATGATGATATCGGGTTTTGTCACAATTATCGTCATAGAAGTGTCATAAGCATGACAGAAAAAAATTCGTTCGGCCCAAAATGTCACGGATATGTTTTTTTTTGTAGTGATAAGATATTTGGGACAGCTGGCGCGTAGCACAACAACGGTCGGAAATTTGAGCTCTCAAATTTCTCAGGGCTATCATGTTCCTCACTTGTATGCAATCTGCACTGGTGAATTCCTAACTCCTCAGTCAGAACAAATTCCTCAGAGACCAGAAGATCTTCGTCTCTATCACTGAAGAAATTGACTGAACTGTATGAGATTTCCAAAAGCTTCACTCGAAGGATTGGGTATGTGTAGGCTTTGAGATGAGCATCACTTGGAAATTTTTCCTTAGTTTTACCTCGACCCCCTTTAACAGTACGGTGTTTCCTATGACTCAAGAAAGGAAAATGAAACTATGAAAACAAAAGTCGTCATGCCTCATAATCCTCGCATCAATATCAATGTCTTCAAGGTCACACCAATTTCCTCATTTTCAAAGTCTTCAAGAAAACCAAAGTCTTCAGCTGAAGACATTCATTTTTAGGGGTCGACATTCATCGGAATTATCAAACTCCTCAGAGACTTATTAGACCTGTGTACACTCACAAACACATTAGTCCCTTAACCTATAAGTCTTCAATACACCAAAAACACTAAGGGGCACTAGATGCACTTACAGAACTTCAAATAATTATGATGATATCCAGGCAATGATCATTATATAGGCATCACGTCCAAGATTAGTAGACCGACTCTTGCCTGCATCTACTACTATTACTCCACACATCGACCGCTGTCCAACATGCATCTAGTGTATTAAGTTCATGGAAAAACAGAGTAATGCAATAAGAACGATGACATGATGTAGACAAGATCTATTCATGTAGGAATAGACCCCATCTTGTTATCCTTAATAGCAACGATCAATACGTGTCTTGCTGCCCCTTCTGTAACTGGGAAAGAACACCGCACGACCGAACCCATCACAAAGCACCTCTTCCCATGGCAAGAAAAATCAATCTAGTCGGCCTAACTAAACCAAAGATTCGAAGAAGAAATACGAGGCTATAAGTAATCATGCATATAAGAGATCAAAGAAACTCAAATAACTTTCATGGATAAAGAGATCTGATCATAAACTCAAAATTCATCGGATCCCAACAAACACACCGCAAAAAGAGTTACATCAAATAGATCTCCAAGAGGCCATTGTATTGAGAATCAAAAGAGAGAGAGGAAGCCATCTAGCTACTAACTACGGACCCATAGTCTACAATGAACTACTCACGCATCATCGGAGAGGCACCAATGAGGATGATGAACCCCTCCGTGATGGTCTCTAGATTGGATCTGGTGGTTCTGGAACTTGCGGCGGCTGGAATTGTGTTTTGTCAACTCCACTGGGTTTTTGGATTTTCGGGGTATTTATAGAGCAAAGAGGCGGTGCGAGAGGCGGCCGAGGTGGGCACAACCCACCAAGGCGCGCCCAGGTGGGTTGTGCTCCCCTCGGAGCCCCCCTCTGGTACTTCTTTGGCCCAATAGGTGTCTTCTCATCCAGAAAAAATCTCCAAAAAGTTTCGCTGCATTTGGACTCCGTTTGGTACTGATATTCTGCGAAGTAAAAAACAAGCAAAACAACAACAACAACTGGCACTGGGCACTATGTCAATAGGTTAGTCCCAAAAAATGATATAAAGTTGCTATAAAATGATTGTAAAACATCCAAGAATGATAATATAATAGCATGGAACTAGCAAAAATTATAGATACGTTGGAGACGTATCATGCCTTCAAACGACCATTCTTAGAGGGGCCGAGCCAGACTCCTCATTTGCATCTTCGACACAGACATAAAATCTCCTTCCAGTTATTTTCATACATGTCCTACACCACCGATCACAACCATCTTTCCACCATCGTTCCACTGACCTTCATGATCGCCTGCACGGTACTCCCTCCATTCCTTTATCTAAGGTGTATTATTTTCAGCACGGTGACCAAGGCACATAATTATGCACTAGTTAGGACATAATTACCCTTCTCTAATTTGTAGATTAGCGGCAAGTAAATCATTTAGGCTAGGAAAGAAAGAGATACACACAATCGGAAGAAAGATAGTTTCCTTTTCTTTCTCTACAAGGAGAGATACATGCAATCAGGGGAGAGATACTTTCCTTTTTCTGGAGGGCCAAGATCGGAATTACGAGGAATTAGAACAAATGCACCTTACATTGTGGAATTTTATCAAAAATCAAATACACCTTATATAAAGGAACGGAGGGAGTATATAGTAAGCAAAGCAATTATAAAAAACACATGCATGCATGCATCAAAGTCATACAAAAATTTGGCATGACCTTCCCTAAAAATAGGACATATAGAGTTTGCCCGAAATTCCCCGAAACGGAAACAAATTGACATTTCGGCAAAACATAGGCAACTCATGCACAATTCGGAGGCAACTCATGCCACACGCATAATTTCCATCATATCGCCCGATTAGGTCAGATTGCACACACACATATTTCCATTCTTGCAAAGCACAATTTTTTACTCACGTATCTCGAGATATATCAAGCACGGTGACGAGGTCGGTGTCGCCACACCCCTAGTGATCGAAAGTGGACAAAGATGGATTTACTTCTTTAAATGGATAGATCAACTTGGGGAGGTAGATGGGTCACTTCATTAAATGGGTAGATCTACCTAGTTGGGAAAGGAGATGGCTCTAACTAGTGAAGGGGGAGAAAAAGTGAGGAAGAGAGAAAGGGGGTGCATTAATGGAGGTGGTGTAGCTAGGGGCATTAAAGGTGAGAGAAGATAGGAAGAAGAAGAAAGAGACAACAAAGCTAGCTAGTAGTAATAGGGGAGAAGCAAGTGCGGAAGAAGCAAAGTGAGGGAGAGAGGAGGGGGAGGAGGAGGGGATGGAAAAGGTGGCTGTGCGCCAGCAGCGCGTGTTAAAACGGCGCTACTGTGAAGTGCCATCATAGTAGAGCGGACCTACAGGCTGCACTGCTGCTAAGTGGGGCCCACCATGAGGCACAGTACAACTTCAGTGGTAGCGGCGTGTCTGTAATACGCGCTACTGCTAACCTTTTAGCAGTAGCGCACTTACTATGGGCATCGCTGCTACTATACATAGCCTGGTGGGTAAGTTGGGGATCACATAGCAGTAGCGCCTTTCAGCAGAACAACGCTACTGCTAAAGAGATAGCAGTAGCGCCGGTGTTAAGCCCGTGCTACTGTAAAGTAGCAGTAGTGCGTCCAGCTGAGCCGCGCTATTGTTAAGCCTCCACCTATAAGGTTTTTCCTAGTAGTGATAGATGCGATCTAGGGTGCCGCCGCCCTCTAGTGTTGGATGTCAAGAAGGTCTTCTAGCCTCTTAGGATTAGCACCACACTATGGGCCTGTTGTGCCCCCTTGTGGTTGACGAGGCCGGGCTCCTTGGCATTAGCCACCCCCTATGAAGGACCCCGTCAGTAGCCCTAGAGTGTGGCGGAGGTTGCAATGATGGTTGCGAGACCTCCGGTGGGCTCCTTCATCACGTCGCCTTCCTGGAGCCCAGATGTGACATCGTCGTCTAGATGGGTTGAAGGAGGTCGAACTCCTCTCATTGCCATCAATTGATGGGCATCTCCATAGCCCGTTGATTAGCCGCGTCAATGTGAGACTATCTTCCTTTTTTGTCTTCTCCATATTAATCCTTACCATCGCATGCTATTCCACCCATAGTGCTATATCCATGGCTTGCGCTCATGTATTGCGTGGGGGTTGAAAAAGCTGAACCGCGTTAAAAGTATGAACCAATTGCTTGTCTCACACCGGGTTGTACATGATTTATATTTTGTGTTAAGAAGATGGAGCTTGACAAGGCTATATGATTTTGTAGGGATGGCGTTCTTTAGCATTTTTATTTGGGACAGTTGCATTTTTGTCCCTAGTTGGTTCCTACCCACGGGTTTTGCCCTTACTTTTCGAGCCTGCTTAGTTTTGCCCTTAGTTTTTCCACTAAGGTTGTACGAATGCCCTTCTATCACGGCTCCGTTTGGTCAACGCTGTTTGACCACGGTGGAGCACCATTTTGGGCATTTTTACCCCTGCTTCGGATACTAGTCAAAGGGTGGATGGGGGTCCACATGTCATTGAAACCAGGCTAAGCTAACACTAAAACTAATTTAAACAACTAGCCTAACACTAACAAAGGCCCACCTGGTAGTGGACTATTAGCCCCGCTAGCTAAACTACCTCCTAAACTAATCAGGCCCCAAAAAATGTGATGAGGACAAAGAAGCCGGCTCGGGAAAGGCCACCGGCGTGGGAGATCGCCGGAGCTCGCCGGTCGTGGGAGCTCCCAGGAGCTTGGTGTGCGGTGTAAAACCTCACACGCGGGAGGCACATGGGAGCCATGGGGCGCACACGTGGTGCAGCCGGCGAGGCGCCACCGGAACCACCTTCGAGTGCGGCCGGCGAGTCGCCAACGAGGCTCCACATGCAGCCACAGAACATCGTGCGAGGCTACCGGGAGGGGCGGGAACCGCGATTCGAACACGTGGCCCATCCAGTGAAACTTAGGGGGGGGGGCGCGTGCACAACTAGTGGAGGGAGCTCGCCGGATCTTGGAGTGTTGGCCCTCCGCGTGGCCGATGGCTTCCCCGAGCCCCAAGAAGGTGTCTAAGTGGTTCTCGATCGCTCCATGTGCATCTCCGTTAGGTGAATCAATGATGGGCAGCTAGAATTGTTGCCCTGCTCATCATCTTCCCCATGTCTGATTGTCAGCCGTCGCTGCTCGATCTACGGCTACTTCAAGCCCCGCCCATTGTCGCATACTTCCTTGGCTTCGGGACGTCCTCTAAAAGCTTTTGGCACCTCCCCATTGAGTTCCTCGACCTAGAGATACTCCCCTATATACCCCGTGCTCCGACCGTAGCCACCGAGCTCTGGCCCCTCACTTCCGGACCTTCCCGGCCTCCCCTACCTCTCTATCGTATTCATGCACTACAAAAAAAATACACTTCCGTGATGATACGTGTTTGTCACAGTAGGTCATGTTTTCTGTCATGCATGTAGATCGATGACGATTTTATGATAGAATCAAGATAGTCATACCTGTGCTGTCATAGAAGTGTTCCATGACAATACCAAAATTATCATCACGGAAGTGTCCACTTCCATGACGATAAATGGCGCATCATGGAAGCACTTTCGTCAAGGGTAACCGACATGTGGCATCCACCGTAACGGGTCGCCGTTAAGCTATCGAGTTCTGGTTTGGATCCGATAACCCGTTAACAGCCCAGACCAATGGGGATTTTCCATGTGTCAAATTCTCATTCACCGGCGGATCCACGTGTCGGCTTAGCGTTGCGACAGTTGTCATCCAGCGAATGGACGGGACGCGCCTATGATACGTTGACACGTGGCTCGGCCCAACAGTGGCCCATTCAGGTCAAAAGGCCGGCCCATTTGACCTGGTCAAAAGGTAACGACCGGCCCAATTAAAGCCTGTTAGCGGTCTGTTCGCATATAGCCCATTTACAGCCCGCTAACTCACGACCCATTATGGCCTATCCGAATTAGGCCCAGTAGCGTCATCTGGGCCGTCCAATATGATTCCAGGCCATTGTAACTTCCGGCCCATGTATGGCCCATGACGTCTTTCAGCCCATATGAGGCCCTTTGTAACTCTTGGCCCATTAACGACCCGTGGTGAAACTGGCCCATAATGAACAATGTATCACTTTATACCCATTAACGGCCCATTATTCCATTGGGCCATTTCCAGTTCATGTTATCTTTCGGCCTTCTCAGGGCCCATTTATTCTTGGGCTGATTTGCAGCATTCGATTACTTACGGTCCGTTACTGGCTTGTTCCGGTTGTGGGCCAAAAATTTAGCCCATGGTTAAAGTCGGCCCGTTTGTGTCCCGTTAATCCGTTGGGCCGTTTTCATAGCGTCATCAAATACGGCCCATTAATGAACCATTATGCCTGTCGATAGAAACAAGCCCGTTATACTCATCGGCCTATTAACAGCCCGTTATGGTTGGCCCATGAATGGACGATTCCCACTCTAGCCTGTTTACGACCCATAATGCGGTCCGTTATTGGCCCATGTTTGGCTAATCGATCATATGGCCCGTAGAAGGCCCATTGTTTCTACGGCCCGTAGAAGGCCCGTAGGAGGCCCATGGTCACTACAGTAGATATGTATCCCATGGTTATTGTGGCCTAGTTTTAAAAAATAGGTTATTGCGGCCACTAGCAAACCATGGAAAAAGAACTACACTGACTACAAGCAAACAAATAAACAAGACAACAAGGAAATAAATAAGCAAGCAACTTATGCTAGGCTGTTACGGCTATTACACATATTACATCCACTAGGCATCAAAGTTCGCCACCAGTGCAAATATGGGGAACAAAGCAGCATATTACATACACTGGTTGTCAAAGTTGGCGACCAGTGCAAATAAACGCCGTAGCAAAACAAGTCCAGCACTGAAACCACTTCACAAGAGCTCAAGAAACAATATCCTGGGTATCCACCATGCTGGCAAGACGCTTAGCAAGCTTATTAGCTTTCTTTGGTTTGGAGCTTAAATCCTCCAGCGCTTGCTGTTGCACCAGAAAGTATGCATCTGAATTCTGCAGGGACTTCCTCAGTCCTTCGGCTTCCTGTCGTAGCACATCTGATCGATGTCTTTCAACTTGAAGTTGAGACTCAAGAAGCCGAACTGATTCAGGCAGTGAGTTCGAAGAGCTGGTGCTAGCAGTAGTGGCCAGTAACTCGAACACTACATCAAGACAGGACTTTGGGATTGTCTCACTGTCTTCAAGATAGTTTTTATCAGCTTTCTTGGAGACCAACAGGGATGTCTCACTATCTTGAACCTTATCTGCATTACTTCCTTTACCATTGCATAACGGGGTACTCTTCTCCAATATTTTGTCTGCATTCTAAAAGAGAAACAAGCAGACACATCACAGGTTTACCATGTTGTATATGAAACTCATTTTGGTAAACCAGTTCAGTAGTAAGGTGGACAGGATAACAGCATGAAACAAACATATATCTATGTAGTACGGTCACTGTATGGTCTATATCATTCTAGTTTATGTTGCCAAATCAAGATAGAGACAGTTCAAATCATATCTGTTTAAGACAAAGCAGCATAGACAGAATATAAGTGTGGGAAACTACACAGCACTAACAACACTTGTAATGTGCATGGCATGAGAACATAACTGTTTATTCAATTGAAACTGAAATCAACATAGAGCAAGTTACAACAGCAAACACATTGAAGAAACAGGTTTAAAACATACCTGTTGCGCCATTGGAGTTTCAATTGCATCCTTCAAATTTGAAATTAGTTGGTATGAGTAAATACAGTGATGCAAGAGCAAAGGAGTATGAACCATAGCTACGGACCTGACCTAAGAACAATTCTTCTTCTGCTTTAAGCGTTGACTTGGGGTTCGGAGTGGTGGTCCTCATGCTTTGGGCACTGCAGTTGCCTTACTAACTGCTTGTGTTTGGGTGCTTTGTGGTGGAGATGGTGTTGTGTCAACTGGAACTGGGTTACTATCTACTGGGGTAGGGGTTAGAAGGGGTGTAGCTGGTTCTCTATCCAACTGGGTAGGGGTACAATCTGCGTGAGTCTGGGTTATGTGTGGTGGGGCTGGTTCTTGGGCAAGTACAACCATGGTTCTATCTGCATCGACGGGTAGCACGATCTTTTCTGAAGACCGTGTTTTTACTCCCATAGATACTGCCATCACCCCCTCCAATTCAAATGGCTGATAAACAAGAAAAGTAATTGAATGTACAGACATTGTATGATAGACATGTGCAATGGATAGTAGGGAAGAAAACATGGCATGAAATAATTCACATTTATGTTGTCTAACCAAACAGGATAGCATGACACAATTTCACATATATGATGGCTAATTAAACACGATAGCATGACACAATTTCACATATATGATGGCTAACTAAACATGATAGAATGACATACTTCAAAATATGATGACTATGTAAACAGGATGACATGATATAACTATACGATGTGTCTATTAAAGTGGTTGGCATGCCATAATTCACAAACATGCTGTCGATGGAAACATGATGGCATGATATAATTCACGGATAGAATGACATAATTCAAAATATGATGACTATGTAAACAGGATGAGATGATATAACTATATTATGTCTTTAGAAAATGGGTTGGCATGCCATAATTCAGATACATGCTATCTATGTAAACATCATGGCATGATATAATTCAAATATATGATTTATATACTAAGCAAGTGAGCAGAGGGCAATCGCATATATGATGTGTCAACTAAGCAGATGGCATTCAGTATTGTGTATATGATGTAAAAACTAAGCATTGCAAGACAACATATGCATGATATGAGTAATATAACCGTGCCAAGTTTGAGCATACACCTCAGGGGGAAAATAGGACTGGTCATCTGTCTCTGAATCCTCCTCTGAGGAGCTATTTGTAACCAGCAAGATATCTGCTTCAGCAGGTAGCATTGTCTGCTCTGAAGACCTTGTTTTCACTCCAGATTTTTCCATCACCAATTCAAATGGCTGATGCACAGGAAGAGCAGTTGAATATACAAACATTGTCGACAAATGCAATACGTAATACAAGAAAAGGATGGCATGATATAATTCACATATATGACGCTTGGCTAAACAGCATGACATTGCATAATTCACATACATAATGCCTTACAACAAGATAGCATTGCATAATTCACATATATAATGTCTTGCAACAAGATGGCATTGCAAAATTCACATATATGGTAATTAGACACTAAACAGGTGGCATTCACACAAAGCATGTCTAAACTAAGCAAATGACATGCCAATGCAAGACACCATATGCATGATATGAGCAATATAACCCTGCCAAGTTAGAGCATGCACCTCGGGGGGGGGGGGTAGGACTGGTCATCTGTCTCTGAATCCTCCTCTGAGGAGCTATCCGTAACCAGCAAGACAGGTGCTTCGTCAGATAGCATTGTCTGCTCTGAAGACCTTGTTTTCACTCCAAATTTTTCCATGACCGTGTCGAATGGCTGATGCACAGGAAGAGTAATTGAATGTACTAAAATTGTTTACAAATTTAATACGTAATAAAAAAAAGGATGGCATGATATAATTCACATATAAGATGACTGGCTAACCAGGATGCCATTGCAAAATTCACATATATGATGCCTGGCTAAACAAGATGGCATTGCATGATTCACATATATGATATAGAAACTAAATAGATGGCATTCACACAATGCATGTCCAAACTAAGCAGATGACATATTTTATGTATAAAGTAAGCAATGCAAGGCACCATATGCATGATATGACCAACATCAGCATGCCAAGTTAGAGCAAAAGACCTCAGGGGGTAAATAGGAGTGGTCTGCTCCCTTTGAATCCCCCTCTGAACAGTTATCTTCCTCTTGATTACAGTCTGGAAAGGGGGGAGGAGGGTTGCTTTTGCGCCCACCATGAAGCGACGTCTGCATGAAATTTTATTGCCACGCAAGTCTCATCTCGTTTGCTCTACATGTTCAGTACCATTATGTACAATAACTGACATGCATAGGAATAAACATAGTGAGATTATGTAAGGAGTGCATGCACAAATCCAGAGTGATGGTAGCAAATTGTGGATAGACCCAAAACCAATGATAGCAAGCAGATAATAGCTTCAGTTAAAAAATACAGATAATGGCTCCTTTAATGTTTGTTTCCACCCAACATGAAACTCATAGTAGACACCCAAGATTAACCAGATAGTAGACATATAGTATTGATTGCTGCCCCAATATGTACCCCACAACCATTTAAAAACTCAAGTTTGAGCATTAGTTTGGACCTGACTCGGAGTCTAATCGGTGAACAGGATGATAAAGTAGCATGTCATCATATTAAGCGATGCATAATGTAAGCAGACACGAAAGAGTGCGACCTCTCTTGCGGACCCATGTAGACCTCAAGGTCATTTGCTCAGTTGATGATGGTAATGCAGTTGTCGTGGCTGCCGGCGGCGGGGAAGAAGATCTGAGGCGGCGAAAGACAGTCTGGAGGGCGGATCCCTGCTGTGGTGAACCCTTTCATCATTGGAGCAGCTAAGCTGGGGTGGACCACAGCGCAGCAGGAGCGGGACAAACCACACAAGGTTTTCTTTGACACATATTTGTAACAGAAGTAATTCTGTAAGGGCTTGTTTGAATTGGAGGACTCTAACAATGCAGGGATAGGAAATACACAGGAATAGGATAGGAATGCACATGCAAAACAGAGAATTATAAAACACAGGATTTCTGCCAATCTGGGTGTTTGGTTCACAAGAATTGGAAGATCACAGGAATGCAAAGAAGCATGGTGAGATTAAGTTGAACCACAAGAAAAATGTACGGTTATAATGCTATTATGCTATTATCTCTTAGTCTTGTGCTTCATGAATAGGAATTTGAAAAGGAGGACAAGTGGATATTAAAATTCCTACGGTTTTTCTTTCAAGGAGACACTAAAGGAACAAAACCTACAGTTTTCCTTTGCTCCATTCCGTTGAACCAAATACATGAATCGTAGTACCATAGGAAACTTTCCAATTCCTATGTTTTTCCTTCACTTTTCCTTTCAAGCACTGGCGATTCTAGTAGGCAGGCTTGAACAGGGAAAAGCCTACACTCAAAAAATATTTTTGTGCTACTTCTACTACTTTGGACCCAGGCCACTGCCCTACCAGCTCAATTCCTAGGCCCATCTACAAATGCACAGCTCAAACACGTAGAAATAAATAATGATGGCGTTCGAGAGAGTCCATCATGGATAGCTAAGTTGCCTGGTACCTCACTGCTTGTCATATAGTAGGAGAAACTAATCGTATTTCACAGTACTGCGTGTGCTCAGTGGACAATATATATAACATGTAGAGTAAAAAAGCGATGCAACAAGTGTACAACCTCTTTGGCGAAGCCATGTCGATCTCAGCATGATTGGGTTAGTCGGTGAGGATGCTCCGGCTGATGTGGCTGTCGGAGGAGGGGAAGAAGATCTTAGGTGTCTAGAGATGGAGCCGAGGGTACTGCTCCGCTGTGATGGAGGGTTTCATCGTTGGAGGAGCTCCGGTGAGTTGTACGACGGCGAGGCTGAAGCAGGACAAGAGAGACAACTTTAACCTGAGTGGAATTCTAATAGCATCTCCAATAGATGATGTAAAATACATAACCACAAAGTGCTAGATGTAAAATACATCAGCCGCTCATCTCTGAACTTAACTGTCAAAACTAAATTTAACTGTCGAAACTGAATTTTACTGTCGAAACTGAATTTTGCTGTCGAAACTGAATTTTAGTGTCGAAACTGAACGCACTAGTAGCAGAAAAGCAGGAGCAGCAGCAGCAGCGCCCAGAGCAGCATCGCGTGCAAGAGCCGGGGCAGCTGGTCGTGTAGCAGCATCTCGGGTAGCAGCTGCAGGGGCACGAGCAAGAGCAGGATCTGCTGCTCGTGCAGTAGCAGCGCGAGCAAGAGTAGAGCAGCAGCGCAAGAAAGAGCAAGAGCAAGAGCAGCAGCGCGAGCAAGAGCAAGAACAGACCAGGCAGGGGACCAAGAGCAAGAGCAGAGCAGTAGCGCGAGTGAGAGCCAAAGCAGCAGCAGCTCCTACTGATGTGGATGTCGCCGCCGAGGGAGCAAAGCCGTGGTGGAAGTGGCCGGCGATGCCGCCGTAGATGGAGTCGTGCCATGTCGGCTCGGGACCGAGCACCGGTAGCACCATGGGATCGAATCAAGAAGAAAATGCAGCGATTAGTGTAGAACCTCTTTGGTGGCACCGATTAGGCCTCAGCTTCATCCGAGGAATCGGTGATGGTGTTGCTCTTCCAGTGGTGCAGGTGAAGAAGGCGCTGTGGGAATGGAGGTGGCGTGAAAGACGAGGGGAACATTGGGGCAGCTCCTTGGAGGTGGAGGACGGGGTGGCTGAATCGGCAGGACGACGAGATCGACGACGGATCCTCATCCGGTGCCGTGGATGGGGGACATAGAGGTGTTGCTGTGGACGACGTCGTCGGAGAAGAGGCTCCGGCTGGGTGGCGGACGGAGGAGGGTGTGGGGCTTCACGGGTTTTCGCGGCCTTGATGTACGAATGGGGGGCGGAGGGGATGGGAGGGGGGAACCATGGCTTATGGACGCGCTTGTCTGAAATGCGGGGTAAGTTACGAAAGTACCCCCACCGATTTGAGCTAGGCGGTTCTTTCGGTTCAGGGGTATCACGGGAATTTCGCCTGTCGGGATTTCGCAAGAGGTGGGAGTTTTCGCGCGCATTGTAATTTTGGGATAGCAAGGCGCGGGTTGAGATGGAGGGAGTTTTCGGAGCACAACGTGACAAAGAGATATCTTAAAATTTTGGGGTAACAAGGCGGGAGTTTCGCAGCACGATAGACAGAGATGCTAGCTTCAAATTTTGGCATAACAAGGAGCGGCTTGAAATTTCAGGAGAACAAGCTTAACGTGTACAAAAAATAAGACAATTCGCACCTCATCACTAGAGAGAGCCATGTCCCGTTTTACTATATTACTAGAAATGCATTCAAATACAACAACAAAAAAACTAAAAAAATCAGGACAACAAACATAACGTGTACAGTACCAAATCAATTGCACTTCCCTCAACAATAAAAAAACAATTCGTGTTGTCTAGCATATGGACTAAATTTGAGTACATTTTCCCTGTTTGAATGGGATTGTACTTGGGTTAGTTATACAACCATCTAAATATTATCTTCACAACACATGACATGAATATAGGAGTAGTAAATTCCTATATAAATACGAACTACATGTACATACGATCTCGAATTCAAATATATGTATCCATTTTATGTTGAATTCAAATCATAGTCCATGTATGCTCTATCTAGATGTTCGGAATCTAAACCATGTATGATACTATGTACAATGTGTTTAACACGCACAACACACACACCATTTAGACTAGTAAGGTACACATGCATTGCACGCATGAGATTTGGCAACCAAATTATGAATAAATACCACATTATAGCATGTAAGATTTGAGTCATATATGCATGATGTAGATGTTCGTTTAATTCTTATAGTTCATCTCATTCAAAATCAATTAGTTTTTATAAAAAAGCTAAGCTATTTTAAGATTCATGGAATTGTGCGTTGCAAAGCATAAAGTAAAAACAAATAATGGCAATTCATCTAGAAAAGAAAATTGGGCAATTATGATACGAAAGATTCTAGGACAAAGGAGAAGTGCTTGTGTTTTGAGGTTTGTGCATTATGCTTAAGTTCAACCATGGAGTCTTCTAGATTGTACATGTTGCAAAATCTGGTGGAATGTAGATGATATCCAACGGCCAGTAGTGCTCGGATTTGCCATCTCTGCACCGTCAGATTGGCTTCATCCAACGACCATCTTTCAAAGTTATTCGCACACTATATAGGGGTATAGATATGTGATGTGAAAGCCACCCATCATCTCCAATTTGAATAGTGTGTCCATGCATGGATGCAATGTGGCCAAACGATGCCTGCCATCGGTATCTCAAATTCACACCATCCTGACCTTGTTCAATGTGTATACCGTATAGCATGCTCGTTCCCAAACCACACCACGCATATCTCAGTTATATTCATGCATGCATGGGTTTCAAACATCATGATCTCTTATTCAAATATTTGAATTCAACCTTACATTGATTATGACCTCACCTAGTCTTTTACACCCACACAGTCGTCTTCTCTTTATAATTGTACCACTAACTTTCTCTCGTACATGCATGCACACACACTACCACTCGGCATTATCCATCGCACACATGCAATCTTTTTCTTCAGGTCGGTCTCCCATGCATGCACACACACACCTCCCCCTCTTCATCACTTCGGGCATTCTTTATCTCTCACATCATGCGCAACGATCGATGTCCCTCTATGTGTGTATATATATAGCTAGGTCTTTCCTAGTTTTCGACACAAACCTATCGATCTATATATCTAGTCAGGTCTCACCCTCTTTCCCACGTACACATCGATCAATCTACCTCTCTATATAGGACTACATAGCTAATACACCCACATTATCTATCCATCGTCTCCCTCTCATCATCCATGCCTTCCGCTTCATCTCTCAGATGCACGCACAGTGGCGAAGACAGGGGGCAGCAAGGGCCCTGGCCCCCCCTAACATCACTATATATTGAGGCTAATATGAATGTGATCAGTAGATCAATTGCTGGTAAAATGGTTTAAGTTGATGAATTGGCCCTCCCCGTAAAGGATTAGCAATGCTTGGCCCCCTAGCTCATTTAATTTTCATGGCTCCGCCACTGCGCGCAACCGCGCATGTTCTCGCCCCCTCTCTTTAAATATCGATCTCGCACTTGTGCACTCCTTCATAGTCTCCCTCCACTTGGCCCCTCACACCATCTTCCAGCCCCCCCATATCCCAGTGCTTGTACGCTCGTAGAGCTCTTCCCTCTATGTGTCTCTATCGATATCTCGCGCGGTCAACCCCTCCCCTCCCTTCTCGTATATCACCCCGGCCCCATGCACATACATGTATGTATACAGGCCTCTCCTTCACACAAATTGCATTGACACGTATTCCCTCACCATATCTTAGTATCTCTCACACACACGGACTACGTGTGCGAAAGAGAAGAGGTGCACACACGCACTCGTTCCCACATACAAATGCGCGGGTGCACGGTGGAGCACATTTGTACAAAAAATGAGTGTGTAGAAAGGCTTTAGATGACCTGCCACTAGTCTATATCTATACCTCTATATCTATATCTATACACCTATATAGTGTGCGAATAACTTTGAAAGATGGTCATTGGATGAAGCCAATCCGACGGTGCAGAGATGGCAAATCCGAGCACTACTGGCCGTTGGATATCATCTACATTCCACCAGATTCTGCCACATGTACAATCTAGAAGACTCCATGGTTGAACTTAAGCATAATGCACAAACCTCAAAACACAAGTACTTCTCCTTTGTTCTAGAATCTTCCATATCATAATTGCCCAAACTTTTTCTCTAGTTGAATTGCCATTATTTGTTTTTACTTTATGCTTTACAATGCACAATTCCATGAATCATAAAATAGATTAACTTTTTTATAAAAACTAATTGATTTTGAATGAGATGAAATATAAGAATTAAATGAACGTCTACATCATGCATATATGACTCAAAGCTTACATGCTATAGTGTGGTATTTATTCATAATTTGGTTGCCAAATCTCATGCGTGCAATGCACGTGTACCTTACTAGTACTTCCAGTATGTGCAAAACACGTAAATTAGAATTACAATGGCATGCTACACAATGTCTCTCCCTTTTTCAGTTAATATATTATGATTAAAATGATGTGGGGGCATCCATGAAGTCATGTGGCACATGTGGAGGCGTTGTCGCGACCTCCTTGTGTGGATTGATCACATTGACGTGCTGCTGGTTCCAGAAGAATGTACTCGTCCTCTCTCACGCACACTGGCAGTACGTGCACGAAGCGAAGATGTGCACGCACGCACTCATTCCCTCGCACGCACACGCGGGTACACGGTGGGATGCATTTTTGTACGAAGATCCACCCCATGTGATAATTTGACGCGTGTAAAGTCGTTCACTTCATTGATGGTCCATTAATACAGCGCATGCAAATTGAGTGGACGTGAGGGAGGAAGTAGTTGAGAATGACATTACTACTCCACTGCGTGCATGAGAGTAGTTAAATCATGGGTTGCTACTTCCATTGGTCTCCTTCGTATTTTGTGCCAATTTTTGACCATAATTTTAAGTAACACAATATTTATGCATGTCATAAAAAGTAATGTCATCGAAAACTATGTTCAAATGTGATTCCAATGATATAATTTTTGGTGACATGCATTAACATTTTCTTTGTTAAATTTTTGGTTAAAAATTGGCACAAAATAAAAAGGGGGCCAATAAACCAGGACGCAGGCAGCATGATCAATTTTTGCCTGGGTTACTATTGGTGGCCTTTTTATTTAAATATGGACAGAGTGGAGTAGTACTATCTTTATCTTAGCCTTGTAGGGCTCTCCCAGCGCCTACGCTCGCCTCCCCGCCTCGCCCACCGGATCCCGCCATGGATAATCCCTTAGATCCCAGGATCCCCCGGGCTGCCCTCTCGCTGCTGCCCGCAGCACTGCCGCCTATGAGCGAAACCCAGATGTGTTTCTGATAACCCACAAGTATAGGGGATCGCAACAGTTTTTAAGGGTAGAGTATTCAACCCAAATTTATTGATTCAACACAAGGGGAGCCAAAGAATATTCCCAAGTATTAGCAGCTAAGTTGTCAATTCAATCACACCTGAAAGACTTAGTATCTGTAGCAAAGTTTTTAGTGGCAAAGTAGTATGGAAGTAACTGTAATGGTGGTAAAAGTAACAGTAGCAGTTTTGTAGCAATTGTAACAGTGGCAACGGTAAAGTAACGTAGCAAAGATCAATATGTGAAAAGCTCGTAGGCAATGGATCAGTGATGGATAATTATGTTGGATGGCATTCATCATGCAACAATTATAACCTAGGGTGACACAGAACTAGCTCCAATTCATCAATATAATGTAGGCATGTATTCCGAATATAGTCATACGTGCTTATGGAAAAGAACTTGTATGACATCTTTTGTCCTACCCTCCCATGGTAGCGGGGTCCTAATGGAAACTAAGGGATATTAAGGCCTCCTTTTAATAGAGAACTGGACCAAAGCATTAGCACTTAGTGAATACATGAACACCTCAAACTACGGTAATCACCGGAAAGAATCCCAATTATTGTCACCTTGGGGTATGCGGATCATAACACGTAATAGGTGTCTACAACTTGCAAGATAGGATCAAGAACACATATATATTCATGAAAACATAATAGGTTCAGATCTGAAATCATGGCACTCGGGCCCTAGTGACAAGCATTAAGCATAGCAAAGTCATAGCAACATCAATCTCAGAACATAGTGGATACTAGGGAGGAAACCCTAACAAAACTAACTCGATTACATGATAAATCTCATCCAACCCATCACCGTCCATCAAGCCTACGATGGAATTACTCACGCACGGCAGTGAGCATGATGAAAGTGGTGATGGAGGAAGGTTGGTGATGATGATGGCGATGAATCCCCCTCTCCGGAGACCCGAACGGACTCCAGATCAGCCCTCTCGATGAAGAACAGGAGGCGGCGGCGGCTCCGTGTCGTAAAACGCGATGAACTCTTCTCTCCGATTTTTTCTCTCTAGATGTGAATATATAAAGTTGGAATTAGGGTCGGAGGAGGTCCAGGGGGCCCACAAGCCGCCAGGGCGCGCCCCTGGCTTGTGGCCAATGGGTGGACCCCCTCTGGTTGATTCTTTCGCCAGTATTTTTTATTTATTCCAAAAATATTCTCCATAAATTTCCAGGTCATTCCGAGAACTTTTATTTCTGCACAAAAATAACACCAAGGCAATTCTGCTGCAAACAGCGTCAGTCCGGGTTAGTTTCATTCAAATCATGCAAGTTAGAGTCCACAACAAGGGCAAAAGAGTTTGGAAAAGTAGATACGATGAAGACATATCAACTCCCCCAAGCTTAACCCATTGCTTGTCCTCAAGCAATTCAGTTGACAAACTGAAAGTGACAAAGAAAAACTTTTACAAACTCTGTTTGATCTTGTTGTTGCAAATATGCAAAGCCAGCATTCAGGTTTTCAGCAAGAATTATGAACTAACCATATTCACAATAACATTTAGGTCTCACATTTACTCATATCAATGGCATAATCAACTAGCGAGCAATAATAATGAATCTCGGATGACAACACTTTTTCAAAACAATCATGATATGATATAACAAAATGGTATCTCGCTAGCCCTTTCTGAGACTGCAAAACATAAATGCAGAGCACCCCTGAAGATCAAGGACTGACTAGACATTGTAATTCATGGTAAAAGAGATCCACTCATACTCAATATTAATTAACAACAATGCATACAAATGACAGTGGTGCTCTCTAACTGGTGCTTTTTATAAGAGGATGATGACTCAGCATAAAAGTAAATAGATAGGCCCTTCGCAGAGGGAAGCAGGGATTTGCAGAGGTGCTAGAGCTCGAGCTTTTAAAACATAGATGAATGTAATTTTGAGCAGCATGCTTTCATTGTCAACATAACGACCAAGAGATCTCGGTATCTTCCATGCTAAATACATTATAGGCGGTTCCCAAACAGAATGGTAAAGTTTTTACTCCCCCTCCACCAACAAGCACACTCCACGGCTGGTCCGAAACAACGGGTACCATCCATACCAACAACAGTCCTGTGGGAGTTTTGTTTGATAGTATATTTTGATTTGATTTAGAGCATGGAACTGGGCATCCCAATTACCAGCCACTTTCTCGTGAATGACAAGTGAATAAACACTCATCGTGAGAATAACCCACCTAGCATGGAACATACTGACAGCCCCTAGTTGCTACATGAGCGAGTCGGGCACACAAAACAGAATATTATTTGAAGCTTTAGAGTTTGGCACATGCAAATTTACTTGGAACGGCAGGTAAATACCGCATATAGGTAGGTATGGTGGACTCATATGGAATAACTTTGGGTTTATGGAAGTGGATGCACAAGCAGTATTCCCACTTAGTACAAGTGAAGGCTAGCAAAAGATTGAGGAGAGACCAACTAGAGAGCGACAACAATCATAAACATGTATTGAGATTAACCAACATTGAATGCAAGCATGAGTACAATATAAATCACCATGAACATAAATATCGTGGAGGATATGTTGATTTTGATTCAACTACATGCGTGAACATGTGCCAAGTCAAGCCACTTAAATCATTCAAAGGAGGATACCATCCTATCATACTACATCATAACCATTTTAATTTGCATGTTGGCACTCAAGACAAACCATTATCAGCTCCTAGCTAATTAAGCATGGCATGAGTAACTATAATCTCTAATTGTCATTGCAAACATGTTTCATTCATAAATGGCTGAATCAGGAACGATGAACTAATCATATTTACAAAAACAAAATAGGTCGAGTTTGTTCAGCTTTCCTCCATCTCCATCATATATCGTCATTATTGCCTTTTCACTTGCACGACCGAATGGTGTGAATAATAATAAGAGTGCACGTGCATTGGACTAATCTGGAATATGCAAACATTTATTCAAAGGAGAAGACAAGGTAATATGGGCTCTTCGTTAGATCAACAATAATGCATATGAGAACCACTCAACATTTTCATCGTGGTCTTCTCCTCTCGACCCAAAGAAAATAAAAGAACTTCAAAGAAACACACTGAAGTGTTTTTGGAGTTTTTGTTTTTCTGAAGAAGGCAAAAACAAGAATGAGAAAAACTATTTACACGGGAAAGCTTCCGACAAACAAAAAGAAGAACGAGAAATCTTTTGGGGTTTTCTTTTAATACTACAACTATTTTTTTTTATTTTCTCAAAGTTTTTCGAACCCAAAAGAAGAAAGCGAGAAAAAGAAATAAACTAGCATGGATAATACAATGAAAAAGTATGAACACCTATGTACGGCCTCCGGATGCCGATGACCTGAGCCATGTGGTCCAACAGCCCAGTGAGTCAGCCCGGCAATTTTGGAATCGGTTTTTTACCAAAAAGAACCAGATCGTCGACTGTCCGGACGCCGAAGCTATAACCTCCTTTAAGCATAGTATCCGGGATGAATGGCTCGCATGCCAGCTCGGCCAAGATAAGCTGAGGACGATGTCGGCACTTACCTCTCTCATGACCCACTTTTGCGCGGGGGAAGATAGCTGGTTGGCTCGTAGAAGCACCAACCTAGAAGACCCCGGCACCTCGGAAGTCCGGGACGGAAACGGGAAACCACGGCACAATAGAAATAAGCGTCGCCACAACGGCGGTGAAGCTGAAGACACGACAGTGAATGCCGGATTTCGCAATTCCAAATCAGGACCGTGGAAAAAGCCCTCCAAAGGGAACCAGCACGGACCCACCAAGTTGGACATAATCTTGGACAGGCCCTGCCAGATCCACGACACCTCTGACAAGCCCGCCCACCACACCAACCGTAACTATTTGGTGATCAAACAAACCGGCAAACTCACAGCCGAGGACACAGGCAAAAGCCCCTGCAGTGAGGAGGATGAGGAACCTCGCAGGCCGAATAGTGGAGGCCAGAAACAATTCCCTCCTTAGATAAAAACGGTGAATATGACCTACGCCACTCATATACCCAAGAAGGATAGGAAACATGCACTTTGGGACGTCTACGCCATCGAGCCTGTAGCACCAAAATTTAACCCATGGTCTGCATGCCCGATCACTTTCGACCGCAGGGACCATCCGACCAGTATCCATCATGGAGGATCAGCGGCCCTTGTTCTTGACCCCATTATCGATGGGTACCACCTCACTAGAGTCCTCATGGACGGAGGCAGTAGCCTCAATCTGATTTATTCAGATACAATGAGGAAAATGGGTATTGATCCATCAAGGATCAAACCCAGTAACACTACTTTTAAGGGGGTAATCCCAGACATAGAAGCCCGTTGCTCGGGCACCCTGAACTTGGAGGTAGTGTTTGGCTCACCGGACAACTTGTGCAGCGAAGACTTGATCTTTGACATTGTCCCTTTTCGCAGTGGCTATAACACACTCCTAGGCCAAACAGCGTTTGCTCGTTTCAATGTTGTCCCCCACTATGCATACCTAAATTTAAAGATGCCTGGACCCAAGGGCGTCATCATGGTCAATGGCAATATGGAGCGCACACTTTGGACTGAGGAACATACAGCAACTCTGGCAGCCGAAGACCAAACCGGCGTCGAGGGGCCAAAGTACCAGCCCGCCGTCAAGCATGAGAGGCAAGTAAACGGGCACGAGCCTTGTCTCCATTCAGGGAGCCTTCCTACGCTCGACGAAAATAGGGATACGCCCCCACAGCATGCCCACCCTAGTCGCACAACATGTGCCTCGTAAGCACAACTTCGCACTCAAAATACCATGGGCAGATGTGGGGCCTAATTAAACTACACGCCAAGTGTTCGGCTCAACTGAGCTATGGGCACATACGTCTTCGGACATCGAACAGGTACCATCTAGGACCCATCCGGCATTAAGCTAGAACAACACGGCGACTTCTCAAGACTCTTTGTCAAGGGCCCGTCGGCCGATTATCACCCCTTCCATAGAGTTTCTCTTCCCAACAGAAGCAAGGGTGCAAGCATGCAGCAGGGCACAGTAGAGCCATCATCCCATGCATCAAGGCCCTATGTAAACATTTCATCTGTAAAACTTTTTTTATACCTGTAATAGTTGCTTCGGCAATTTGAATTGTACGGCTAGACGTCATGAGCTCATTGGAAATAAAGACCACCTTTTGTGGTCCTCTTGCAGTCATTTATATTGCACCTCTTTTTCCCGCTCTTCGATGCCAGGAACTAGTTTGACACACATTTTCTCTAAAGATGCAATCGGCTAATAGACCGGGGGCTTGATCGTAATACTCGCCCTATGCATCAAGTCTGGCACTATCTTCTCTCTACGTGTTCGGCGTCTCGGATATTGCATTATATGAATCGGCTCCGAATTATGTCTTGGGTCAATAGTTGGATTGCCCGGCTCCTGTGCTTACCTTCTTACGTTTCGCATGTTCAGCTAGGAAGGTAAAGGGAGAACCACTATGATTGTGCTTCTGGCTAGCCCGGTTAAGTACCTTAGTGGAGAAAGCCGAAAATTGACTGTCATAATAAGCGAGAATTGGTCGGCGATTCGATGACAAGTGTCAAACTAAAAATCGATGGCGATTACCCATGTTATACGAAGGGTTTGTCCTTGCACAAACCACGTGATAAAGGTATATACCTCGGCTTCCCCGAACATCACAAAACACTGGGAGCTAGTCACTGGCCCCCGCAATCAAGCTCCTATGGCTAAGTGAAGGTAATAAAACCGCATAGTCCGATTGCCTTGTTTCCCTCACGCACTACCGCCTTCCGGCACCGAGACGTCGGCTAAGGGTCACAGTGCAGAGGACGAAAAATCCCTCGTAGCATCTACATGGGGGCTGAAGCCGACGACTGGTAACCTCCAGATTAAAAACGGCCGCACAGGAGTCAAAATAAAATGAAAAAAAGATACAAGTATGATAAACCATACAAAACAGCCGCATTATGAAGCAAAAGGCCCAATTGTCATTTAACATATGATAGTACGCTCATTCCAGGATTACATTTTTTTACACTGGTCCTCTATCGCCCAAGCACCATCCATCACGATGGGGAAATACTGCTCGGGACGTCGGTGCTCCTTTCCAGCGGGCGGGGGACCGGTGGCCATCTCGACTGGCTTGATCTTGGGCCAATGCACCATGGTCTTCGAGAAGGACATCTGAGCTCCCTCAATGCACATGGAGTGCTTCACAGCGTCAACCCAGGAGGCAGCGTCGTGCAACTTCTGCACCAGGCCAAAGTAACTGCTCGGTATTGGCTCTGCAGGCCACAGCCGGACACTGAGGTCCTTCATGGCCTGTTCCGCCACCTGATGCAGCTCCATCAGCTGCTTCATCTGGTTTCTCAGAAGGGGAGTGTAACGCCCGGATAATTAAGCTACAGTAATCCCATGCTAATGATGCCATGTCATCATTTTACTATTGCCAAATCCCACATTGATTCCAAACCGATTCAAATTCAAATTTTAAAATAAAGTCAAACAATTGAAGTTTTCAGATGTCAAAACTAAAATGTTAAAAGTGTGGCAATAATCTCTGGATATTTTTCAGGTTGAAACCCATATTTTATAAAGTGTTTAAATGCACTAAAATAAATAAACAGTGGCTAAAACAATTATCAAATGCTTTTAAAAATAAACAAATATAAACCTATTTTATTAAAGTGCCAAATTATTTATGGCAGTGGCATAATTACTAATGCTAATTTAGGGACTAGTTATATATTTTATAAAACTCAAAATAAAAAGAAACTAAAAAGAAAATAGAAAAAAATTAAAAGAAAAAGGAAATACAAAAAAGGGGGGAAGCCCCCTGTCCCAGTGGGCCTCGGCCCACCCGGACCAGCCGGCCCAGCTCCCCCTCGGTCACCTTCCACCTCGCTATAGGGGAAGCCGACCGAGCGGGTGATACGTCTCTGTCGTATCTACTTTTCCTAACATTTTTCCTCTTGTTTTGGACTCTAATTTGCATGATTTGAATGAAACTAACCTGGACTGACGCTGTTTTCAGCAGAACTACCATGGTGTTGTTTTTGTGCAGAAATAAAAGTTCTCGGAATGGAACGAAACTTTGCGAGGAATTTTTATACAATAAAAGAAAAATACTGGAGCAAGGAACCACCGGAGGGGGGCACCTGGGTGGGCACAACCCACCAGGGCGCGCCACCCCCTCCAGGCGCGCCCAGGTGGGTTGTCCCCACCTGGTGGCCCCGCAGACCCTGAAACCGACACTATAAAATCACATTTTTTCAGAAAAAATTAGGAAGAAAGAATTATTGCGTTCCACGAGACGGAGCCGCCGCCACCTCCTGTTCTTCATCGGGAGGCCAGATCTGGAGTCCGTTTGGGGCTCCGGAGAGGGGGATCTTCGATCTTCGTCATCACCAACCCTTCTCCATTGCCAATTCCATGATGCTCCCCACCGGGAGTGAGTAATTCCTTTGTAGGCTCGCTGGTCAGTGAGGAGTTGGATGAGATTCATCATGTAATCGAGTTAGTTTTGTTAGGGCTTGATCCCTAGTATCCATTATGTTCTGAGATTGATGTTGCTATGACTTTGCCATGCTTAATGCTTGTCACTTTGGGCCCGGGTGCCATGATTTCAGATCTAAACCATTTATGTTATCATCATTATATTCATGCTCTAGATCCGATCTTGCAAGTTATAGTCACCTACTACGTGTTATGATCCGGCAACCCCGGAGTGACAATAGTCGGGACCACTCCCGGTGATGACCGTAGTTTGCGGAGTTCATGTATTCACCGTGTGTTAATGCTTTGTTCCGGTTCTCTATTAAAAGGAGGCCTTAATATCCCTTAGTTTCCAATATGGACCCCGCAGCCACGGGAGGGTAGGACAAAAGATGTCATGCAAGTTCTTTCCATAAGCACGTATGACTATTTACGGAATACATGCCTACATTATATTTATGAACTGGAGCTAGTGCCATATCGCCCTAGGTTATGACTGTCACATGATGAATATCATCCAACAAATTACCGATCCAATGCCTATGGTTTTCCTACATATTGATCTTGCTAAGTTACTATTGCTGCTGCTACTATTATCAAAACTATCATACTACTTTGCTACTGATCACTTTGCTGTAGATAATTAATATCCAGGTGTGATTGAATTGACAACTCAGTTGCTAATACTCTCA
The DNA here is from genome assembly GCA_011799875.1 of Thinopyrum elongatum. Classification (NCBI taxonomy): domain Eukaryota; kingdom Viridiplantae; phylum Streptophyta; class Magnoliopsida; order Poales; family Poaceae; genus Thinopyrum; species Thinopyrum elongatum. The sequence continues at coordinate 386,655,837 of CM022300.1, forward strand.
AATATTCTTTGGCTCCCCTTGTGTTGAATCAATAAATTTGGGTTGAATACTCTACCCTCAAAAACTGTTGTGATCCCCTATACTTGTGGGTTATCAAGACCTTTTTCTGGCGCCGTTGCCGGGGAGCATAGCTATATTTGTTGAGTCACTTGGGATTATTATAAAATTATCACTATGAAGAATCTGAAGGATGCTAAGACTAAGATTTTTCCCTCTAAGACTAGGGGAGGTAAGGAACTACCATCCAGCTCCGCTTTAGATTCACCTTCTGTTATAAGTAAACTTGCAACACCACCACATGCTATTAATCATGATATGTCGCAAGTTATTGATGATGCTACTTCTGCTATGAATGCTACTCATGATGATGCTAGTACCTTGCTTGATGATGATGTGCCGCTAGGTGAATTTCTTGATGAACAAATTGCTAGAGTAAGACAACATGATATTGTTGAAACTGATGATGAGCTTGAAACTGAAAATCTTGAAACACCTATTAGAATTAACCCTCCTAGATATGAATTGCCTAAGGTACCGGAAGGTTATGTTGTGGGTGAGGAGGCAACTAGAGATATTCTTGCTTGCAAAGATAGAGCTGATCTAGAAAAATTATTAAGCAAGTATAAAGAAAGATCTTTGAATGCTAGAATGAAATGTGATCCTAAGTTTGCTACTTCACCTATCTTTATTGATGATAAGGATTATGAATTCTCTGTCGACCCAGAGTTAATTACTTTGGTTGAATCTGATCCTTTCCATGGTCATGAAACTGAAACTGTTGTGGCACATCTTACTAAGTTGAATGACATAGCCACCCTTTTTGCTCATGATGAGAAAATTCGCTATTATTATATTCTCAAATTATTTCCGTTCTCATTAAAGGGTGATGCTAAAGCCTGGTACAATACTCTTGCTCCTGGTTGTGTACGTAGTCCCCAGGACATGATTTATTACTTCTCTAAAAAATATTTCCCTGCTCATAAGAAACAAGCTGCCTTGCAGGAAATATTTAACTTTGTGCAAATTCAGGATGAGAGTCTCCCACAAGCTTGGGGGAGGCTTCTCTGTTTGCTTAATGCTTTGCCTGATCATCCTCTTAAGAAAAATGAAATACTTGATATCTTCTATAATGGACTAACCGATGCTTCTAGGGATTTCCTAGATATTGTGCTGGTTGTGTTTTCAGGGAATGAACTATTGGGCAAGCTGAAGAACTATTGAATAGCATATTGAAAAATTATGATGATTGGACTCTTCCTGAACCACCGCTTAAACCCACTCCAAAGAAGAGCGGTATATTATATCTCAGTCCTGAAGATATGCAAGAGGCAAAGAAATCTATGAAGGAAAAAGGTATTAAAGCCGAGGATGTCAAAAATTTACCTCCTATTGAAGAAATGCATGGGCTTGATACACCACCACCACCTAAGGTGGTAGAGGTAAATTCTCTAATAAAATTCAATGATAATGATAATCCTCACAATATGCACCCTAGCCAATGCCTTTATGAGTTTGAAAACTACATTAGAAAGCAAGATCACTTCAATGCAAATGTTATGAAACAGTTGAAATATAATTCTGATATGATTGCTCGCTTGAGTGACTTGTTATTTAGAATCTCAAATGATGTTAGAGGTGTAGGGAAGCATGCTTATATGGTTCAAACTCAGTTAGAACAAGTTGCTAAATCTCAAAGAGAATTGTTAGATGAAATGAACAATAATATCAATGATCATGCTGTTAGAGTAATGACTAGAGGAGGTAGAATGACTCAGGAACCACTTTATCCTGAGGGACACCCAAAAATAATTGAACAAGACTCTCAAAGAGTTGACACCGATGCACGTAGTCCTTCTGAAAAGAAAAAGAAGAAGAAAAATGATAGGACTTTGCATGCCTCTAGTGAACCTGAAGTAGAAAAACCTCCTGATAATGATAATGAAGTTTCTATCTCTGATGCTGAAACTCAATCTGGTAGTGAACACTCACCTTCTGATAATGAAAAAGATAATGATGAGGTTCATGAAGAAACTCAAACAAATAATAAAGAACCGGACAATGATGTTGAGATAGAACCAGCAGTTGATCTTGATAACCCACAACCCAAGAATAAAAGATATGATAAAAGAGACTTTGTTGCTAGAAAACACGGTAAGGAAAGAGAGCCATGGGTTCAAAAACCTATGCCCTTTCCACCTAAGTCAACTAAAAAGAAAGATGATGAAGAATTTGAATGCTTTGCTGAAATGATTAGGCCAGTCTTTTTGCGTACTCGCTTGACTGGTATCTTAAAAATGCCTCCTTATGCAAAGTACATGAAAGACATCATCACCAATAAGAGAAAAATACCGGAAGCTAAAATCTCCACTATGCTTGCTAATTATACCTTTAAAGATGGAGTAGCTAAAAAACTTGGAGATCGGGGAATACCAACTATACATTGCTTCATCAAAAGAAATTATGTGAAAACTGCTTTGTGTGATTTAGGACCTGATGTTAGTGTTATGCCTTTCTCTTTATATAAAAGACTTGACTTGAATAAACTCACACCTACTAAAATATCTTTGCAAATGGCTGACAAATCAACTGCCATACCTATTGGTATTTGTGAGGATGTGCCCGTTGTTGTTGCTAATGTTACTATTTTGACTGACTTTGTTATACTTGAGATGCCCGAGGACGACAACATGTCGATTATCCTTGGTAGACCCTTTTTGAATACTGCAGGGGCTGTTATTGATTGCAATAAAAGCAAGGTCACTTTTCATATCAATGGTAATGAGCATACGATGCACTTTCCGAAGAAACAATTCCAAGTGAATGGTATTAATGTTATTGAAAAATCTCCGACAATCACTATTGGAAGTTTTCAACTACCTCTATCTACTGTTAAAAAGAAATATGAAATGCTTATTGTTGGGGAAATTCATATCCCCGTTGAGGTAACTTAGTGATTTACAAAAGTTCTTCGGTTTCATGCTAATCGAAAGTGGTTGTTAATAAGACTTGATCAACCTTATTAATGGATCATTTTTGAGAGGTATGAAGTTGATGAATTTAGTGCCTTCTGTCCCAACCTTTTGTTTTCTGTTTTTATTAGTTAAATAAAATAAAATGCCATGCCCTGCCTGTTTTCTGAGTTTTTCGTGTAATAAAAAATGACCCAAAAATAAAAGTTCTCAGAATGCTCTGAAAATTTAATACAATTTTTTCTGAATATTTAAGAATTTTTAGTGCAAATAATATCAGAGGGAGGTGCACCAGGTGGGCACAACCCACCTGGGCACGCCAGGACCCCCAGGCGCGCCCTGGTGGGTTGTGGTCCCCACATGCCCCCCCTCACTTATCTCTTCATCCCACATCATCACCTACCTCCAGAAAAAAATCACCATTGCTCTCTCTCTCTCGTGTTCTTGCTCTCAAACCCGCGGATTTCGATCTCTTTGCTGGAAGCTCCATTTCCGAAACTGTTTCGGGGGATTGTTGCTTGGTATGTGACTCCTCCGTGTGTCCAATTAGTTTTTGCTTTAGTTGTTTATATTTTGAATAATTAGCTACTCTTGGTGCTGCTGTAGATGAGCTTGCATGTTGAATTCTTAGAGTTCTAAGTAGTTTGAATGCTTGATATGGCCTCTATACATCCCTATGAGTAGTTGCTTACAATCTTATGAAGTTTTGTTGAGAAAAATTTTATGGACTAAAAATTTCAGAATTTTGTTCATAGGAAAAAGATGAGTATCTTTAGGAGGTTTGCCTCCAAGAAGAACTCCAAGGGAGTTATCGGGGAGTCATCTGTAAGTGATCTCCATACCCGGAGACTAGCGGAGTTACGGCCGTGCGAATGGCCGCATAACCCATTCATGGAAGGGGCTGGAATCCTTCAGGAGTTTGCACAATATGCTGCTAATGCCGGCCTCACCGACTTCATCACAGCTGAATGTGAACAGTATCATCTCCTCACAAATTCCTTTGTGCAAAGTTTTAATTTCCTTCATAGGAATAATCCCCCTGAAGTGCAGTTTAATTTATACGCTGAACCCCATCAGATACCGCTTACCGAATTCTGTGAAATATGCTTGCTTCCTTCTGATGGTGGGTTAGTAGAGCCTAGGCCTGCAGAGTTTGAAGGTTTTTATCGTACTCTGTCTGTGGGGGATGAGAGAGGAGTGTCGAGTTTCACCGCCACTAGCTTGCAATTTCCTGTTGTTCATTATTTTGCTCTTTTCATTACAAAGTGCTTGCTTGCTAGAGAGAAGGTGGGTGCACTCAGTGCCCCAGACCTTGCCGTTTTACGTCGTGCACTGGAAGGCGACAACACTTATAGCTTGGGAGCTATTGTGGCACGCCGCCTCCACATTAATAAATCCAAGGGTAAAATACATAGTGGTATCTACGCTACTTGCCTGGTAGCTCGCTTTAATATTCAGATACGCCAGCATGATTATCCTTTGCCCAAAGTCTACTTAGACTGCGCGGCCATGGAACACCACCAGTTTATTGCTGCTGACTACCCTGATATTCCTATTCCTTATAACTTAGTTTTTAGTGAGAAAACTCGTGATATTATTCCGCTGCCTACACCTGCTTTGTTTGATCCTTTTGCGAGGCACGGATACAAGATTATGCCTGAGGACATCATCGCTTATTGGAACAACCAGGCTGCAGCACAGGAGGAGCCTCAGCAGTGGGATTCACAGGTGCCCGCACCTTAGCACTTCAACATAGGACCTCATGGCTTCTACGACTGGTGATTACCAAGCTAGGCCAAAAGCCTAAGCTTGGGGGAGTACGTATTTCCACCGACATTACATTCATGTTCACACATTTCATTCGTTGGTGTCCTCACTTTTTCATTGTATTATCCATGCTTAATTTATTTTCTCGCTTTCTTCTTGTGTGTTTGAAAAAATTTGAGAAAATCCAAAAAATATTTGTTGCGTATTTTTTATTTTTCTTCCTAGTTTAAATTCTTGTAGCACTAAAAAGAAAAACCCAAAAAGATTTCATTTTGCTTGTTGGGAGCTTTCCCGTGTAAATAGTTTTCTCGTTTTTGTTTTTCCCCTTTTATTTGCTTTCCTTCAGAAAACCCAAAACTCCAAAAATATTTCAGTGTGTTTTCTCTGAACTTCTTTTCTTTTATTGAGTCATACCAAGGAGAAGACCACGATGAAAATGTTGAGTGGCTCTCATATGCATTATTGTTAATCTAACAAAGAGCCCAATTTACCTTGTCTTCTTCTTTTGAATAAAATGTTTGCAGATTCCAGCTTAGTCCACAACACTCTTGCACTATTATTATTTTCACATCGTTCGGTCGTGCAAGTGAAAGGCAATAATGATGATATTCGATGAACTGGCCGTGGCAGAGAGAAACGGGTATGAACTCGACTTGTTCTATTTTTGTAAATATGTTTAACCTAGTATCCATGATTTAGCCCATTATGATTAAACATGTTTGCAATGACAATTAGAGATTATAGTTTCTCATGCCATGCATAAGTAGCTAGGAGTGGATAATGATTTATCTTGGATGTCAACATTGCATTAAAATGATTGTGATGTAGTATGATGATATGGTATCCTCCTCTGAATGTTCGAGTGGCTTGACTTGGCACATGTTCATGCATGTAGTTGAATCAAAACCAACATAGCCTCTATGATATTTATGTTCATGGTGTTCATATCCTACTCATGCTAGTGTCCAATGTTACTTATGCATAATGCATGTTCATGACCGTTGTTGCTCTCTAGCTGTCCGCTTCTCAACCTATTTGCTAGCCTTTGCCTGTACTAAATGGGAATTCTGCTTGTACATCAAAAACCTTGAACCCAAGTTATTCCAGATGAGTCCACCATACCTACCTATATGCGGTATTACCCTGCCGTCCTAAGTAAATTTGCATGTGCCACCTCTAAAAAAAACTTCAAATAAATATCCTTTTTGTGTGCCTGGATTGTTCATAGAGCGACAGGAGGTAGTTGGTATCTTCCATGCTAAGCGAGTTATTCTCATGATGAGTGTTTATTCGCTCGTCCTTGCACGAGAGGGGTGGTAATAGGGATTCCCAGTCCCGAACTCAAAATGCAAATAATTAAACAAAACTCCCCCGGGACTGTTGTTGGTATGGACGACACCCGTTGTTTCGGACAAGCCGTGGAGTGTGAATGTTGGTGGAGGGGGAGTAAACCTTTACTTTTATCGCTTGGGAACCGCCACTAATGTGTTTAGCATGGAAGATATTAATAACTGATGGTCGCGAAGTAAACAAGAAGGGTGCATCTCTCAAAATTTCATTTACCTCTGTTTTTAAAACTTGAGCTCTGGCACCTCTGCAAATCACTGCTTCTCTCTGCGAAGGGACTATCTATTTACTTTAATGTTGTGTCATCACCTTTTCAAATAAGCGCCAGAACCTGAGAGCACTGCTGTCATGCTGATGCATTGTGTATAGCTAATGTTGGGTGCATCATGACTGGATCTTTTCTACCATGAATTACAATGTTTAGTCGCTGCTCGGACTTTGGAGGTGCTCTGCATTTATGTTTTGCGGTCTCAGAAAGGGCTAGCGAGAAACCACTATTGTCATATTATATCATGGTTGTTTTAATAACGTGTTGTTGTTCGAGATATCTTATTATTGCTCGCTAGCCGATTATGTCATTGTTATGAGTTAATGAATTTTTAAGAGTTATTGTCGACATGGTTGGTTATAATCTTTGCTGAAAACCTGGGTGCTACTTAAGCTTATTTAAGCAAACAAGAGCAAAAGAGTTCGTAAAAGTTTTTCTTTTTCACTTTCAGTTTATCAACTGAATTGCTTGAGGACAAGCAAAGGTTTAAGCTTGGGGGAGTTGATACATCTCCGTCGTATCTACTTTTCCTAATGCTTTTCCTCTTGTTTTGGACTCTAATTTGCATGATTTGAATGAAACTAACCCGGATTGACGCTGTTTTCAGCAGAACTACCATGGTGTTGTTTTTGTGCAGAAATAAAAGTTCTCGGAATGGAACGAAACTTTGCGAGGAATATTTATACAATAAAAGAAAAATACTGGAGCAAGGAACCACCGGAGGGGGGCACCTGGGTGGGCACAACCCACTAGGGCACGCTGCCCCCTCCAGGCGCGCCCAGGTGGGTTGTCCCCACCTGGTGGCCCCGTAGACCCTGAAATTGATGCTATAAAATCACATTTTTCCAGAAAAAAATCAGGGAGAAAGAATTATCGCGTTCCGCGAGACGGAGCCACCGCCACCTCCTATTCTTCATCGGGAGGCCAGATCTGGAGTCCGTTTGGGGCTCCGGAGAGGGGGATCTTCGATCTTCGTCATCACCAACCCTTCTCCATCGCCAATTCCATGATGCTCCCCCACCAGGAGTGAGTAATTCCTTCGTAGGCTCGTTGGTCGGTGAGGAGTTGGATGAGATTCATCATGTAATCGAGTTAGTTTTGTTAGGGCTTGATCCCTAGTATCCATTATGTTCTGAGATTGACGTTGCTATGACTTTGCCATGCTTAATGCTTGTCAGTTTGGGCCCGGGTGCCATGATTTCAGATCTGAACCATTTATGTTATCATCATTATATCCATGTTCTAGATCCGATCTTGCAAGTTATAGTCACCTACTACGTGTTATGATCCGGCAACCCGGAGTGACAATAGTCGGGACCACTCCCGGTGATGACCGTAGTTTGAGGAGTTCATGTATTCACCGTGTGTTAATGCTTTGTTCTGGTTCTCTATTAAAAGGAGGCCTTAATATCCCTTGGTTTCCAATATGGACCCCGCTGCCACGGGAGGGTAGGACAAAAGATGTCATGCAAGTTCTTTCCATAAGCACGTATGACTATTTACGGAATACATGACTACATTATATTTATGAACTGGAGCTAGTGCCGTATCGCCCTAGGTTATGACTGTCACATGATGAATATCATCCAACAAATTACCGATCCAATGCCTATGATTTTCCTACATATTGATCTTGCTAAGTTACTATTGCTGCTGCTACTATTATCAAAACTATCATACTACTTTGCTACTGATCACTTTGCTGCAGATAATTAATCTCCAGGTGTGATTGAATTGATAACTCAGTTGCTAATACTCTCAAATATTCTTTGGCTCCCCTTGTGTCGAATCAATAAATTTGGGTTGAATACTCTACCCTCGAAAACTGTTGCGATCCCCTATACTTGTGGGTTATCAGCGGGCGCGTGCTCCCGCCGGACCCCATCGTCGGCAACGACGTGAGAGGGGATAAGGGCGCCCCTTCGGTGCCTCGGTCTCCCATCCCCCACCTACCACCGCACCCACTCGCCCACTTGCCTGCTCTCTCCCTCCTCTCGCTCACTCCATCTTCCCCACCACGGCCGAGCGCCATCGTCGCCATCTCCGCGTCGATTCCCCGGCCACTAGCCACCCCGTGCCGCCCGGAGGCATCCAGGAGGTCCGCTGTCGTCGTCCGCGTCGGCTCCCCCCTTCGGTTCCATCCAGGGAGCTCCCCTTCCCCGGATCGAGCGACTCCCTCCTCCTCGGCCTTCGCCATCCAGCCGCCTCAAACCGTCGCTCCGGCACCGTCCCGGCCTCCCCAAGTACGCCACTGAGCTCGGCGGTGAGCCTCGCATCTCTCCCCCATGTTTCCCCCTTTGTCCCCTCGCCGTAGACGCCGTAGGCCGGCGCCGCCCGAGCACGTGCTCACCGGCCTTTGGCCGCGCGCCGTGCGTGCGCCCTAACCGCGTGTCTCGTCCTCACTGGGCCGTGCGCCCGTACCCCTGCGCGCGCTCCCGCCTCTGACGCCGCTAGCCTTCGTCTACGCCACCGCCCGCGGCTGCCGCTGCCGCCGGAGCCCTTCGCTGCAGCCGCCACAGCTGCCTCTGCCTGCTGCCGTGTGCTGCGTAGCTGCCCGCTGCCCCGCGCGTTCCGCGCCCGCCCCTGCTCGCCGGCCACCGTGCCTGCCTCTGCTCATGGCCGCCGGTGCCTCTGCACCCACGTGCCCATGGCGAGCAGCAGCCTGGAAGCCGGCTGTGCCTATGGCCAGTGGGGCCGGCCCTTTAAAGAAAAATTAAAATAAAATTAATAAATAAAAGAATTAATTAGTGAAATAGTCAATTAGTTGATTAGTTAATCTAGTTAATTAACCTAATCACATTGATCTTTTGGTCCCCTCCATGTAGCTGTCACATGCCTCTAACACTGCAAACTGTTGGGAAACGTTGCATGGAAAACAAAAAAATTCTACCGATCAAGTACCGAACACACGGCACCTCCACGTTCAGCACACGTTCAGCTCGATAACATCCTCGCCTTCTTGATCCAGCAAGACGGGCGAAGTCGTAGATGAGTTCCGGCAGCACAACGGCGTGGTGACGGTGGTGGTGCAACAATCTCCGCAGGGATTCGCCGAGCACTATGAAAATTATGACCGAGGACGAACTAGAGGGAGAGGGGCGCTGCACACGGCTTGGGGATCGTGGTCTGTGTTGCCCCTCTCCCTCCTCACATATATATAGGTGGGGGGAGGAGGGGAGGCAGCCTAGGGCGCCCCAAGGGGGCCGGCGGCCAGCCCTAGGGGCCCCCCTTTCCTTCCTTTGGGGGTGGAAGAGAAGGCAGGAGGGGGGCCGGCGGCTCCCTTGCCTTAGGCGCCCCCCTTTCCTTCCCTATAGGGCCGGCGACCAGGGAGAGGGCGCGCCAGCCCCTTGTGGGCTGGTGTGTTCCTCCCCTTGGCCCATTAGGCCCATATACTCCCCGTAGGTCTCCCGAAACCCCTTCCGGTGATCCGATGATTACCCGGTACATTCCGAAATCTTTTCGGTGACCAAATAGTATCGTCCTATATATCAATATTTACCTCCGGACCATTCCGGAGCTCCTCGTCATGTCCGTGATCTCATCTGAGACTCTGAACAACATTCGGTCACCAACTCATATAATACTATATCGTCAACGAACGTTAAGCGTGCGGACCCTACGGGTTCGAGAATGATGTAGACATGACCGAGACACCTCTCTGATCAATAACCAATAGTGGGACATGGATGCCCATATTGGTTCCTACATATTCTATGAAGATCTTTATCGGTCGAACCTTTATGACAACATACGTAATTCCCTTTGTCTGTCGGTATGTTACTTGCCCGAGATTCGATCGTCGGTATCTCCATACCTAGATCAATCTCGTTACCGGCAAGCCTCTTTACTCGTTCCGTAATACATCATCTTGCAACTAAATCCTTAATCACTTTGCTTGCAAGCTTCTTGTGATGTGTATTACCGGGAGGGCCCAAAGATACCTCTTCGTCATACGGAATGAGAAATCCCAATCTTGATTCACGCCAACTCAACAGACACCTTTGGAGATACCTGTAGAGCATCTTTATGATCACCCAGTTACATTGTGACGTTTGATAGCACACAAGGTATTCCTTTGGTATCCGGGAGTTGCATGATCTCATGGTCGAAGGAATATGTATTTGATATTAAGAAAGCAGTAGCAATAAACTGAACGATCATATGCTAAGCTAACAGATGGGTCTTGTCCATCACATCATTCTCCAAATGAGGTGATCCCATTATCAAGTGACAACTCATGTCCATGGTTAGGAAACCTTAACCATCTTTGATCAACGAGCTAGTCTAGTAGAGGCTCACTAGGGACACGATATTTGTTTATGTATCCACACATGTATTTTTCCGGTCAATACAATTCTAGCATGAAGAATAAACCTTTATCATGAATAAGGAAATATAATAATAACAACTTTATTATTGCCTCTAGGGCATATTTCCATCAGTCTCCCACTTGCACTAGAGTCAATAATCTAGATTACATAGTAATAAATCTAACACCCATGGAGTCTTGGTGCTGATCATGTTTTGCCCGCGGAAGAGGTTTAGTCAACGGGTCTGCCACATTCAGATCCGTATGTACTTTGCAAATTTCTATGTCTCCATCCTTGACCTTTTCACAAATGGAGTTGAAGTGTCTCTTGATGTGTTTGGTTCTCTTGTGAAACCTGGATTCCTTCGCTAAGGCAATTGCTCCAGTGTTGTCACAAAAGATTGTCATTGGACCCGATGCACTGGGTATTACACCCAGATCGGATATGAACTCCTTCATCCAGACTCCTTCATGCGCTGCTTCTGAAGCAGCTATGTACTCCGCTTCACACGTAGATCCCGCCACAACGCTTTGCTTGAAACTGCACCAACTAACAGCTCCACCATTCAATATAAATATATATATCCGGTTTGTGACTTAGAGTCAACCGGATCTGTGTCGAAGCTAGCATCGACGTAACCCTTTACAACGAGCTCTTCGTCACCTTCATAAACGAGAAACATATCCTTGGTCCTTTTTAGTTACTTCAGGATGTTCTTGACCGTTGTCCAGTGATCCACTCCTGGATTACTTTGGTACCTCCCTGCCAAACTTATGGCAAGGCACACATTAGGTCTGGTACACAACATGGCATACGTAATAGAAACTATGGCTGAGGCATAGGGAATGACTTTCATTTTCTCTCTATCTTCTGCCGTGGTCGGACTTTGAGTCTGACTCAATTTCACACCTTGCAACACAGGCAAGAACCCTTTCTTTGACCGGTCCATTTTGAACTTCTTCAGAACTTTGTCAAGGTATGTGCTTTGTGAAAGTCCTATTAAGCGTCTCGATCTATCCCTATAGATCTTGATGCCCAATATATAAGCAGCTTCACCGAGGTCTTTCATTGAAAAATTCTTATTCAAGTATCCTTTTATGCTATCCAGAAATTCTATATCATTTCCAATCAACAATATGTCATCCACATATAATATCAGAAATGCTACAGAGCTCCCTCTCACTTTCTTGTAAATACAGGCTTCACCATAAGTCTGTATAAAACCATATGCTTTGATTACATCATCAAAGCATATATTCCAACTCCGAGATGCTTGCACCAGTCCATAAATGGATCGTTGGAGCTTGCACACTTTGTTAGCACCTTTAGGATTGACAAAACCTTCTGGTTGCATCATATACAACTCTTCTTTAAGAAATCCATTAAGGAATGCAGTTTTGACGTCTATTTGCCAGATTTCATAATCATAAAATGCGGCAATTGCTAACATGATTCGGACAGACTTAAGCATCACTACGGGTGAGAAAGTCTCATCGTAGTCAACCCCTTGAACTTGTCAAAAACCTTTCGCGAAGAGTCGATCTTTGTAGACAGCGATATTACCATCAGCGTCCGTCTTCCTCTTGAAGATCCATTTATTTTCTATGGCCTGTCGATCATCGGGAAAGTCCACCAAAGTCCACACTTTGTTCTCATACATGGATCCTATCTCAGATTTCATGGCCTCAAGTCATTTGACGGAATCTGGGCTCATCATAGCTTCTTCATAGTTCGTAGGTTCACCGTTGTCTAACAACATGACTTCCATGACAGGATTACCATACCACTCTGGTGTGGAACATGTTCTGGTCGACCTACAAAGTTCAGTAGCAACTTGATCCAAAATTTCATGATCATTATCATTAGCTTCCTCTCTAGTTGGTGTAGGCATCATGGGAACGGTTTTCTCTGATGTGCTACTTTCCAATTCGAGAGAAGGTACAATTACCTCATCAAGTTCTACTTTCCTCCCACTCACTTCTTTTGAGAGAAACTCCTTCTCTAGAAATGACCCATTTTTAGCAACAAAGATCTTGCCTTCAGATCTGTGGTAGAAGGTGTACCCAATAGTTTCTTTAGGGTATCCTATGAAGACGCACTTCTCCGATTTGGGTTCGAGCTAATCAGGCTGAAGCATTTTGACATAAGTGTCACATCCCCAAACTTTAAGAAACGACAGCTTAGGTTTCTTGCCAAACCACAGTTCATACGGTGTTGTCTCAATAGATTTAGACGGTGCCCTATTTAACATGAATGCGGCTGTCTCTAGTGCATAACCCCAAAATGATAAAGGCAAATCAGTAAGAGACATCTTAGAACGCACCATATCTAATAAAGTACGGTTATGACGTTCGGACACGCCATTACGCTGTGGTGTTTTTCTAGGTGCCGTGAGTTGTTAAACAATTCCACATTGTTTTAAATGAAGGCCGAACTCATAACTCAAATATTCGCCTCCGTGATCAGATCGTAGAAACTTTATTTTCTTGTTACGATGATTCTCCACTTCACTATGAAATTCTTTGAACTTTTCAAATGTTTCAGACTGGTGTTTCATCAAGTAGATATACCCATACCTATTCAAATCATCTGTGAAGGTCAAAAAATAATGATACCCACCACGTACCTCAACACTCATCGGACCGCATACATCGGTATGTATTATTTCCAATAAGTCATTAGCTCGCTCCATTGTTCCGGAGAACGGAGTTTTAGTATTTTACCCATGAGGCATGGCTCGCAAGTATCAAATGATTCATAATCAAGTGACTCCAAAAGTCCATCTGCATGGAGTTTCTTCATGCGCTTTACACCAATATGACCTAAACGGCAGTGCCACAAGTATGTTGCACTATTATGAATATGTGTATCATTACGATCGAGATTCAACAAGAATAGACTATTCATCAAAGGTGCATGGCCATAAAAGATATTACTCATATAAATAGAACAACCATTATTCTTTGACTTAAATGAATAACCGTCTCGCAATAAACAAGATCCAGATATAATGTTCATGCTCAACGATGGCACCAAATAACAGCTATTGAGGTCTAAAACTAATCCCGAAGGTAGATGTAGAGGTAGCGTGCCGATGGCGATCACATCGACCTTGGAACCATTCCCGACGCGCATCGTCACCTCATCCTTAGCCAATCTTCGTTTATTCCACAGCTCCTGTTTCGAGTTACAAATATGAGCAACCGAACCAGTATCAAATACCCAGCCACTACTACGAGCATTAGTAAAAGGAACACATCAATAATGTGTATATCAAATATACCTTTGTTCACTTTGCTATCCTTCTTATCCGCCAAGTATTTGGGGCAGTTCCGCTTCCAGTGACCATTTCCTTTACAGTAGAAGCACTCAGTTTCAGGCTTGGGTCCTGCTTTGGGCTTCTTCACGGGAGCGGCAACTTGCTTGCCATTCTTCTTGAAGTTCCCTTTCTTTCCCTTGACCTTTTTCTTGAAACTAGTGGTCTTGTTAACCATCAACACTTGATGCTCCTTCTTGATTTCTACCTCCGCCCATTTCAGCATCGTGAAGAGCTCAGGAATCGTTTTTGTCATCCCTTGCATATTATAGTTCATCACGAAGCCTTTGTAGCTTGATGGCAGTGACTGGAGAACTCTATCAATAGCACTCTCAACAGGAAGATCAATTCCCAGCTGAGTCAAGTGGTTATGATACCCAGACATTTTGAGTATGTGTTCACTGACAGAACTATTCTCCTCCATCTTGTAGCTATAGAACTTGTTGGAGATTTCATATCTCTCAACCCGGGCATTAGCTTGAAATATAATATCAACTTCAGCTCTTGGAACATCTCATATGCTCCGTGACATTCAAAATGTCTTTGAAGTCCCGGTTCTAAGCCGTAAAGCATGGCACACTGAACTATTGAGTAGTCATCAGATCGAGCCTGCCAGACATTCATAACATCTGCAGTAGCTCCTGCAGCAGGTCTGTCACCTAGCGGTGCATCAAGAACATAATTCTTCTGTGCAGCAATGAGGATAATCCTCAAGTTACGGACCCAGTCCGTGTAGTTGCTACCATCATCTTTCAACTTAGCTTTCTCTAGGAACGCATTAAAATTCAAGGGAACGGTAGCACGGGCCATTGATCTACAACATAGAAATGCAAAAACTATTAAGACTAAGTTCATGATAAATTTTAGTTCAAATAATCAAATTACTAATGAACTCCCACTTAAATCAACATCCCTCAAGTTGTCTAAGTGATACTTGAGCCAAATCAACTAACCCATGTCCGATCATCACGTGAGATGGGGTAGTCATCAATGGTGAACATCTCTATGTTGATCATATCTACTATATGACTCACGTTGGACCTTTCGATCTCCAGTGTTCCGAGACCATGTCTGTACATGCTAGGCTCGTCAAGGTTAACCCAAGTATTATGCATGTGCAAAACTGGCTTACACCCGTTGTATGTGAACGTAGAGTCTATCACACCCGATCATCACGAGGTGCTTCGAAACGACGAACTTTAGCAATGGTGCATACTCAGGGAGAACACTTTTATCTTGAAATTAAGTGAAGGGATCTTCTTATAATGCTACCATCGTTCTAAGCAAAATAAGATGCATAAAGGATAATCATCACATGCAATCAAAATATGTGACATGATATGGCCATCATCATCTTGTGCTTTTGATCTCCATCTCCGAAGCATCAACATGATCTCCATCGTCACCGGCACGACACCTTGATCTCCATCATAGCGTCGTGGTCGTCTCGCCAACTATTGCTAACGCATAGCGATAAAATAAAGCAACTACATGGCACTTAGTGATTGACACGCATGTCATACAATAATTATAGACAACCCTAAGGCTCCTGCCGGTTGTCGTACTCATCGAGATGAAAGTCGTGAACTTATTACAAAACATGATCATATCATACATCAACATATATCACATCATATCTTGACCATATCACATCACAACATGCCCTGCAAAAACAAGTTAGACGTCCTCTACTTTGTTGTTGCAAGTTTTACGTGGCTGCTACGGGCAACTAGCAAGAACCGTTCTTACCTACGCAAAACCACAAAGGTGATTATCAAGTTTGCTGTTTTAACCTTCTTCAAGGACCGGCCGTAGTCAAATTCAATTCGACTAAAGTAGGAGAAACAGACACCCGCCAGCCACCTTTATGCAAAACAAGTTGCATGTCAGTCAGTGGAGCCAGTCTCATGTGTGTGGACATGTAAGGTTGGTCCGAGCCACTTCATCCCACAATGCCGCCGAATCAAAATACGACGTTGGTGGTAAGCCGTATGAACATCACCGCCCAGAACTCCTTTGTGTTCTACTCATGCATATCATCTACGCATAGACCTGGCTCCTGATGCCACTATTGGGAAACGTTGCATGAAAAACAAAAAAAAATCTACGCACACGCAAGATCTATCCATGGAGATGCATAGATACGAGAGGGGAGAGTATGTCTACGTACCCTCGTAGACCATAAAGCGGAAGCGTTAATCAACGCGGTTGATGTAGTCGTACACCTTCATGATCCGCCCGATCAAGTACCGAACACACGGCACCTCCGCGTTCAACACACGTTCAGCTCGATGACGTCCTCGCCTTCTTGATCCAGCAAGACGGGCGAAGTAGTAGATGAGTTCCGGCAGCACAACGGCGTGGTGACGGTGGCGTGCAACTATCTCTGGAGATGCATAGCTACGAGAGGGGAGAGTATTGAAGCAGGCTATTACTATAAGTAATGACAACATTAAGAGCTGGGAGTACAATCCAGGTGTCATATGCATATTGGCAATTGGAAAATCAGGGCATGAATTTTGTCTAAGAGGGGTTCAGTGAGTTGATTATGGATGGCTTGATTAAAGATGGACTAGATAAGATCAACAACCATGACAAATACAAGTGGTGAAAGAGGGTCTCCTTGTCTAACTCCTCTAGTGCACAAGAATTGGTTCCTTGCAATGTCATTTAGCAGAACAGAACAAAAGTCAATGTTGTAGATCATGTTGATCCAGGACATGCATCTTCGTCCAAAACCTTTGGCGGAAAGGATTTCCATGATAGAGGTGTGTTCCAGCATATGAAGCCTTCTCAAAATACAATTTTAGGATGACCCTCTGAGTCTTAGATTGTTGGTATTGATGAAGATATTCAAATGCCCATGCAAGGCAATCTTGGATAGTTTTGTAGTTGAGGAAACCATACTGATTCTTGTGAACTAGTTTAAGTATAACCTTTTGCAGTCTGTTGGCAAGAAACTTTGTGATGATCTTCATGTTGGAAATATGCCCTAGAGGCAATAATATTTGTATTATTATATTTCCATATTCATAATTATAGAGTTTATATTCTATGCTATAACTGCTATGATCCTGGAATATGTGATTCAGTGGAATACTCATATGCATGTGTGGAATGATAAACGATAAATAAAAGGTTCCTAGTCTTGCCTCTGGAACTAGTGATGACCCACAAGTATAGGGGATCTATCGTAGTCCTTTCGATAAGTAAGAGTGTCGAACCCAACGAGGAGCAGAAGGAAATGACAAGCGGTTTTCAGCAAGGTATTTTCTGCAGGCACTGAAATTATTGGTAACAGATAGTTTGATAGCAAGGTAATTTGTAATGAGAAAGTAATAGTAATGGTAACAAAAGTGCAGCAAAGGTAGCCCAATCCTTTTTGTAGCAAAGGACAGGATGGAACAGTCTCTTATACTAAGCAAATCGTTCTTGAGTACACACGGGAATTTCATCTAGTCACTTTCATCATGTTGGTTTGATTTACGTTCGCTACTTTGATAATTTGATATGTGGGTGGACCGGTGCTTGGGTGATGTTCTTACTTGAACAAGCCTCCCACTTATGATTAACCCCCCTCGCAAGCATCCGCAACTATGAAAGAAGTATTAAGATAACATCTAACCGTAGCATTAAACATATGGATCCAAATCAGCCCCTTACGGAATAGCGCATAAACTAGGGTTTAAGCTTCTGTCACTCTAGCAACCCATCATCTAATAATTAATCCACAATGCATTCCCTTAGACCCAAAGATGGTGAAGTGTCATGTAGTCGACATTCACATAACACCACTAAGGGAATCACAACATACATATCATCAAAATATTAAACACATATCAAATTCACATGATTACTTGCAACATGACTTCTCCCGTGTCCTTAAGAACAAAAGTAACTACTCACACAACATGTTCATGCTCAAGATCATAGGAGTAATAAATATCATAATGGATCTGAACATGTAATCTTCCACCAAATAAACCAGCTAGCATCAACTACAAGATGTAATCAACACTACTAGTCACCCGCAGGTACAAATCTGAGGTTTTGATACAAATATTGAACACAAGAGATGAACTAGGATTTGATATGAGATGGTGCGTTTGAAGATGTTGATGAAGATTGGCCTCCCAAAGATGAGAGGGTTGTTGGTGATGACGATGGCTCCACCGAAGGGCAAAAGTGCTCCTGCCCAAGTTTCGCCTCGAGACGGCGGTGCTCCATCCCGAAAGTCCTCTCCTTATTTTTTCTAGGTCAAAAGACCTCATATACCAGAAGATGGGCACCAGAGGTGGGCCTGGGCCCCCACTACCCACCAGGGCGCACCTGGAAGGGGTGGCACACCCTGGTGCCTAGTGGGCACCTGGGTGGCCCCCTCCAGTAGGTATTTTCGCCAGTATTTTTTATATATTCCAAAATAATTCTCTGTGAAATTTCAGCTCATTTGGAGATGTGCAGAATAGGTATCTCTGACATAGCTTTTTCAGGTCCAGAATTCTAGCTGCCGGCATTCTCCCTCTTTGTGTAAGCCTTGCATATTATGAGAGAAAAGGCATTAGAATTACTCCACAAAGTGTTATATTGCATAAAAGCACTATAAGTAACAGTAGGAAAACATGACGCAAAATGGACGTATCAACTAGCTCAAGTGTTGTTGGTGATCACGTTTTCCCGATCTTCGGATATCATTAAGTGTAACGATGATTATCGTGGTTTTGTCATGGCAGATGTCTTCTTGAGAAGACTAAGTTGTGAGGCCATCACTGCTAGGTGGAAGTGATATGTCTCCAACGTATCTATAATTTATGAAGTATTCATGCCATGTTTACAACAATTTTATATGGTTTTGGTATGATTTGAATGGAACTAACCTGGACTGATGTTGTTTTCAGTAGAACTACCGTGGTGTTGTTTTTTGTGAAGAAATAGAAGTTCTCGGAATGGGCTGAAACTTTTTGAATTTTATTTTGGAACAAAAGAGACCCCCGAAGATTTGTGGGAGGACTAGAAGAGCCACTAGGTGGCCACAAGCCACTTGGGCGCGCCTGGGGGGATGATGGTGCCCAAGTGCCTTGTGGGCCCATCGTAACTCCTTTTCGCGTGATTCCAACTCTGAAAATTCTTATAAATAGGGAAACCCCCAGAAATAACCCTAGAACTTCGACTCCACCGTTGCAAGCCTCTGTACCAAAGAGATCGCATCTAGAGCCCTGTTCTGACACCCTATTAGAGGGGGAAATCATCACCGGAGGCCATCTTCATCATCCCGGTGGTCTCCATGATGAGGAGGGAGTAGTTCATCCTTGGGGCTGAGGGTATGTACCACTAGCTATGTGTTTCATCTTTCTCTCTCTCTCGTCTTCTTGATTTGGCACGATCTTGATGTACCGCAAGCTTTGTTAATATAGTTGGATCACATGGTGTTTCTCCCTCTCTATCTTGTTGTGATGAATTGAGATTTTACCTTTGAGGTTTCACTATTATCGGATTGAATATTTTGGATTTTAGAACACTTGATGTATGTCTTTCATGTGGATACCCGTGGTGACAATGGGGTGTTCTATTGATTCACTTGATATATGTTTTGGCAATCAACTTACGGATTCCCGCGGTGACATTGGGGTAATCTATGCATAGGGGTTGATGCACATTTTCGTTCTAGTTTCTCCGGTAGAAACTTTGGGGCACTCTTTGAAGTTCTTTGTGTTGGATTGAATATTATGAATCTGAAGTTGTTTGATGCATATCGAATAATCAACTCACGGATACTTGTGGTGACAATGGAGTATCTAGGTGACATTACAGTTGGTTGATGTGTATCATATGGTGTTATTGTTGTACAAACTCTAGGGCTGTTTGTGACACTTATAGGGATGGCTCAATAGATTGATCGGAAAAGTTAACTTTGTACCCTACAACAATTTCATCTTATGTTCTCAGCTAGATAAGAAGTTTGGAGTGATTCTTTGTCGCACATTGAGGGATTGTTATATGATTTAATTATGTTAGCACTATTGAGAGATTGCACTAGTGAAATTATGAAATCCGGGCCTTGTTTTCAAGCATTGCAATACCGTTTGTGCTCCGTTTTACCACTTGCTATCCTTGGAATGTCATTTTGTTTTGTTTTGTTTGTTGTTTGAATAAAATATTTAGATCTGAAAGTTTTAAATGAGAGAGAGAGTCCTCACATAGCTACTTAATTGTTTAACTACTCATTGATCTTCACTGATATCTTTTTGGAGTAGTTTGTCATTACTCTCGTTCTTCACTTATATCCTGAGAGTAAATTGTTGAATGAATTGAATATCATAAAGTTGAAATTATATGTGCTTCATATGCTTGTCTCATGGCTAGTAGTAGTTTCACATTGGGTTTATAAAGTAAAAATATATTGAAGTTTGACAATCACAATATTGGTCATACAAGCAATTCATGAATGATTAGTATATGGAAGAGAAATTCCACATGCAATTATATTATCTTGGACATCTTTTATGATTGTGAATACCCATTAATTATTTTCAACCTTGAGCAAATTAGTTGAAGTTGGACGAGGAAGATAACATAATGAGTTATGGTTGGGTATATTTGCATCGAATTTATATTGTTATGGATCATCCAACATGTGGTGCTTGTTTAGAATCTTTTGCTAGCCAAAATTTTTGTACTAAGGGGGAATACTGCTTGTGCATCCAAAATCCTTGAACCAAGTTTCTTCCATGAGTGTTCACCATATCTACCTATATACGGTATTACCCCGCCCTTCCAAGTAAATTTGCATGTGCCATCTCTAAATCTTCAAACAAACATCTGTTTTGTGTGCCCGTACCGCTCATGAAGCGGCAGGGGGTGGTCAGTATCTTCCAAGCTAAGCGGGTTATTCTCACGATGGGTGTTTATTCACTTGTCATTGCACGAGAGAGGCTGGTAATTGGGATGCCCAGTCCTGTAATCAAAATGATTTTTTTATAATGAAACAAACTCCCCCGAAAAGTTGATTGTATGGAGGGTACCCGAGGATTTGGCTAGCCATGGCTTGTGTTTGAATGGTTGAGGGGGAGTAAACTTTACCTTTCCGCTTGGGAACTGCTGATAATGTGTTCAGCATGGAAGATATTGAGAACTCTCAGTCGTGACGTTGACAGGAAAAGTACACCTCTCAAAATGTATTCATCTCTGATTTAAGTTTCAAGCTCTAGCACCTCTAGAAATCCATGCTTCCCTCTGCGAAGGGCTTATCTTTTACTTTTTCTGTTAATTTAATTTTTGTTGAGTCAATTTCTTATTCCAACCTATTCTCTAGTTGGCAAGCATCATGTGGTGGGAAATATCCAGTCACTTATGGCCATTCAAATATATTTGATCATGAATTATTCTTGTTAACAATTATCTCTATGATAAATGAGTTGGGAGGCAAAACATTAAGCCCCTATCTTTCTCTGTGTTTGATGGATGCCATTTGTTCTAAAAATATGCTTTGAGTACTAGAAATCATAGAATACTAAATGATAATTGAGTATGTGGAGCTCTTACTTAGACTTTGTTGAAAGTAAGTTGAATTGCAATTGTCTGGTGACTAACAACATAGGTTGTCAAGTTTCAAGAGAATGCATTGTTTAAACCATAACATGTGAATTGATTGCTACTTTATCATGATGAGTTCTATGAGAAAGAGTTGATGTTATGATGCTAGGAAAAAGTAATTGAAATTATCATTGATCAAACTTATGCACGATGCTAGCATTCACACTTCATAAATTATTTCTTTTATCATTTACCTACTCGAGGACGAGCAGGAATTAAGCTTGGGGATGGGGATACGTCTCCAACGTATCTATAATTATGAAGTACTCATGCCATAATTACAACAATTTTATATGGTTTTGGTATGATTTGAATGGAACTAACCCTGACCGACGCTGTTTTCAGCAGAACTACCGTGGTGTTGTTTTTTGTGCGGAAATAAAAGTTCTCGGAATGGGCTGAAACTTTTTGACGATTTTTTTGGAACAAAAGAGACGCCCAAAGCTTCGTGGGAGGACCAGAAGAGCCACGAGGTGGCCACAAACCACTTGGGTGCGCCTGGGGGGTGATGGTCGCCAAGTGCCTTATGGGCCCATCGTAACTCCTTTTCGCATGATTCCAACTCTGAAAATTCTTCTAAATAGGGAAACCCCCAGAAATAACCCTAGAACTTTGACTCTGCCACCACAAGCCTCTGTACCAAAGATATCCCATCTGGAACCCTGTTTCGGCACCCTGCCGGAGTGGGAAATCATCACCGGAGGCCATCTTCATCATCCCGGCAGTCTCCATGACGAGGAGGGAGTAGTTCACCCTCGGGGCTAAGGGTATGTACCAGTAGCTATATGTTTGATCTCTCTCTCTCTCTCATCTTCTTAATTTGGCATGATCTTGATGTACCGTGAGCTTTGTTAATATAGTTGGATCATATGGTGTTTCTCCCTCTCTATCTTGTTGTGATGAATTGAGTTTTTACCTTTGAGGTTTCACTATTATCCGACTGAATATTTTGGATTTGAGAACACTTGATGTATGTCTTGCATGTGGATACCCGTGGTGATAATGGGGTGTTCTATTGATTCACTTGATATATGTTTTGGCAATCAACTTGTGGATTCCCGCGTTGACATTGGGGTAATCTATGCATAGTGGTTGATGCACGTTTTCGTCCTACTTTCTCCGGTAGAAACTTTGGGGCACTCTTTGAAGTTCTTTGTGTTTGATTGAATATTATAAATCTGAAGTTGTTTGATGCATATCGAATAATCAACTCACAGATACTTGTGGTGACATTGGAGTATCTAGGTGACATTAGAGTTGGTTGATGTTCATCATATGGTGTTATTTTAGTATGAACTCTAGGGCTGTTTGTGACACTTATAGGGATGGCTCAATAGATTGATCAGAAAAGATAACTTTGAGGTGGTTTCATACCCTACAACAATTTCACCTTATGTTCTCCGCTATATAAGAATTTTGGAGTGATTATTTGTCACACGTTGAGGGATTGTTGTATGATTCAATTATGTTAGCACTGTTGAGAGATTGCACTAGTGAAGGTATGAACCCTAGGCCTTATTTTCAAGCATTGCAATACCGTCTGTGCTCCGTTTTATCACTTGCTACCTTGTTGTTTTATATTTTCAGATTACAAAAACCTATATCTACTATTCATACTACACGTATCATCATCTCTTCGCCGAACTAGTGCACCTATACAATCTACCATTGTATTGGGTGTGTTGGGGACACAAGAGATTTCTTGTATTTGGTTGTAGGGTTGTTTGAGAGAGACCATCTTCATCCTAGGCCTCCCGCGGATCGATAAACCTTAGGTCATCCATTTGAGGGAAAATTGCTACTGTCCTACAAAACTCTGCGCTTGGAGGCCCACCACGAGTCTACAAGAATAAGTTGTGTAGTAGACATCAGTAAGATTGGATAGGGTTGATCGGAAATGAGAAGACGTGAGTTTTCCCCTGGTTCAGCCCCTCACGGTGGAGGTAAAAGCCTACATCCTGCTTGATTGCTATTGATTGTGGTGGTCTCGATTACAAGGGCGCTATTTCGCTACCTCTATCTCGAGAGCTATTAAAACATCTGTATCGAGACCTAACAAAACATCTGTCTCGAGACTTGTCTGTCTAAAAACTTGTCTTCCTGATGACCAAGGGACTCTATATAATAGCTGAGTCCCTGGGGTTACAAGAGATTCCGGGTTATACCCGCAGTCGGAGTCCTACTCTAAGTCCTCTGAGTCCTGTGTGTCTTCCAAGTTTGGGGTCTCCGTCTTGTATTTGGACTCCTTGGTGGAATTTCATCTAAGTTCGGGTCCTATAGAAGGCCAGGTCATCATTATTGTCGGGTCATGATTGTAGCCAGCTGATTTACCTCCAGAATTGGCTTAACTCCAGGGATGAGTTAACTCCAGAAATGACTGAACTCCAGAGATGACTTATCCTCACAACCGAGTCTAGCCGCGGCTAACTCCCTCAACATTAGCCCCCAGGTTAGCTTGAATACTGGCTTGGCGTGCATTCATGGTAAGCTCCTAAAATAAAAATAATTAGTACATTAAGGGACTGGCTCGCTCAGATGACCAGTTTATTCAATGAAATGACTCTTGAAAAGTCCGAGTCTGTTTGTCATATCAACAGGCCGGCTTCACATTCAACTTGCTGATGTTGGTTCCTTGTAGGCAAATATTGGGAATAATAACCCATCTGACATTGATCCGGTTTCTTGTGCTTTGGCTTAAAAATATTGGGAATAAAAATCCGTCTGATGTTTGAGCTGGCTTTCAATGCTTCCGGGCCTTCATGAATAACTTGGAAGAGATGAACTTTGCAAGCCTCCACCAAGAAAATGAGACCCGACTTGCTCAAAATTTGACAGCTTGAAAGTGTTCTTCTATTTTTTATCTCCATATTACCTGTAGCCCCCAAGCTCTGAGTTCATCAGTTCATGATGACTTGGTGCTTTGCATAGAAATAATATCTTGATTGTGTAGCCCCCAAGTGTCGGATTGTCTTGCCAGCAGCGACCTGGGACTTTGTAATTGTCTTATACTTATAAAATTTGAGCCAATGTAGCCTCAAATCTTAAGAGTAAAACATAGTGATAGCTTAAGACTTTCTTAAATATAAATGTTGCAACTTTGGAGAAATCTGGGTTGTTCATCTGAGTCGTCAGTCGTAAACTGAATGTTTTGGATTTCACATGTGTAGCCCCCAAGGGACGGCTCATCAGTATGTGATGGTCTGGGTCTTCAAGTTGGACCTGATGATCTATTTAAACAACTGAACATTGTAGCCCCCAAGTGTCAGGTCGCATGCCTGGAGTGACTTGGGAGTTTTTAGAAAATTTGTAGATCTTAAACTGAGTAGTCTAGCCCCCAAGTGCCGGGTTGCCTTGCCTGTGATGACTCGGGACTTTTCCTTTGAATATCCTTGATTGTTAATTGATAGTAAAAAGTAGATAGTCCATAGCCCCCAAGTGCCAGGTCGCAAGCCTGTAGCGACTTGGGGCTGTGTTAGAATGATATAAACCATCTATATTTATATAGGCAATGCAAAATCAGGCCAGCTCAGAAATTTCTGAGTTGAAGGAGCAGGACTTGTTGCTTTATCTGGCAGTGCCATCATGCACTCTTGAAATATTTATGCCAACGATCATCCTCAAAATTTGTTAGGTTTGCTTGTTTAATATGAATCCGTGACTAGAGTTGCAACAAAAACCCGACAATTTATCATTTGTACAAATATCCTGGAGTAATGCCTTTGTGCTTGAACTGAATTATGGGCCATGGTTGCAATACAAACCAGCAAAGTATCTTGGTATAGAAATCTTTGAGCAACTCATATGAGAATATATGAGACCCGACCTTTCAAAGATAAAATTGGCTTCTGCAAAAATAAGCAATATATATACTGATAATAACTTGTGGGTAAGTTAGAATTCAGAGTAATTGGTACAATAAGCAAATAATATAAATATAATCAAATTTAAATTTTAATTAAAAAGCCTGCTTCTGAGGCACGATAAAAGACCGGCTTTCGAGGCTCGAGTCTAGGTTCTACTTTCCCATGGAAGCATGCCTTGTAGCCTCTTTTGGTTTATCCTCGCTCTTTGGATGCCGACTCTCATGTGACTTAAGCTGGTGTTTTAACTTTGATAAGTTCAGGGTCGACACAATCCATAATAGGCATCAGTGTGGTTGACTTATCAAAAGTACACCCGGGTCACCTTCTTTGGAGTAGCATCAAGCTAACAGGCAGGTATAATGAAGTATAATAATGGCATATGCTGGGTCTAGAGGGATGTTAGTGATGGGGAACGTTGCATGGAAAACAAAAAAAATCTACACACACGCAAGATCTATCCATGGAGATGCATAGCTACGAGAGGGGGAGAGCATCTACATACCTTTGTAGATCACTAAGCGGAAGCGTTTATCAACGCGGTTGACGTAGTCGTAGAACTTCACGATCGTACCGATCAAGCACCCAATGCACGGCACCTCCGCGTTCAGCACACGTTCAGCTGGATGACGTCCTCACCTTCTCGATCCAGCAAGAGGGGTGAAGTAGTAGATGAGTTCCGACAGCACGAAGGCGTGGTGACGGTGGTGGTGAAACTATTCCGCAGGGCTTCGCCAAGCACAACAGACGTGGACGAAGGAAGAACTAGAGAGAGAGGGGGCGCCGCACATGGCTTGGAATCGTGGTGTGTGTTGCCCCCTCCCCTCCACACATATATATATAGGTGGAGGGGGAGGGGAGCCTGCCTAGACATGCCTCTAAGGGGGCCAGTGGCCGCCCTGGGCTCCTGCCCTGGCCGCGCCCCCCTTCCTTCTTAGCGCGCAAGGGAGAAGGCAGGAGGGGAGGCACCCCCTTTCCTTTTTCTCACGTGGAAGAGAAGGTAAGAGGGGGTTGGCCCTCTTCCCTTCCTTCCCTAGGGCCGGTTCCATGAGGTGGGGTGCACCAGCCCCTTATGGGCTGGTGTGCTCCCCTCTTCTTGGCCCGTTAAGCCCAATAACTCCCCGTGGCCTCCCGGAACACCTTCCGGTGATCCGATAAATACCCGGTGCATTCCGAAACTCTTCCGGAGACCAAATACTATCATCCTATATATCAATCTTTACCTCCGGACCATTCTGGAGCTCCTCGTCATGTCCGTGATCTCATCCGAGACTCTGAACAACATTCGGTCACCAACTCACATAACTCATATAATACTATATCGTCAACGAATGTTAAGCGTGCGGACCCTATGGGTTCGAGAATGATGTAGACATGACCGAGACGCTTCTCCGGTCAATAATCAATAGCGGTACCTGGATGCCCATATTGGTTCCTACATATTCTACGAAGATCTTTATCGATCAAACCTTTATGACAACATACGTAGTTCCCTTTGTCTGTCGGTATGTTACTTGCCCAAGATTCGATCGTCAGTATCTCCATACCTAGTTCAATCTTGTTATCGGCAAGTCTCTTTACTCGTTCCATAATACATCATCTTGTAACTAACTCCTTAGTCACTTTGCTTGCAAGCTTCTTGTGATGCTATATTACCGAGAGGGCCCAGATATACCTCTCCGTCATACGGAGTGACAAATCCCAATCTCGATTCACGCCAACTCAACAGACACCTTCGGAGATACCTGTAGAGCACCTTTATGATCACCCAGTTACGTTGTGATGTTTGATAGCACACAAGGTATTCCTCCGGTATCCGAGAGTTGCATGATCTCTTGGTCGAAGGAATATGTATTTGACATTAAGAAAGCAGTAGCAATAAACTGAACGATCATATGCTATGCTAACGGATGGGTCTTGTCCATCACATCATTCTCCTAATGATGTGATCCCGTTATCAAGTGACAACACATGTCTATCTTTAGGAAACCTTAACCATCTTTTGATCAACGAGCTAGTCTAGTAGAGGCTCACTAGGGACACAATATTTGTTTATGTATCCATGCATGTATTTAAGTTTCCAGTCAATACAATTCTAGCATGAATAATAAACCTTTATCATGATTAAGGAAATATAATAATAACTACTTTATTATTGCCTCTAGGGCATATTTCTAATAGTTAGTAGCTAAACTCGATGAGTTGGAAGCCCCCAAGTGACCAATGATCAAAGAATAAAGACTCAACACACAACTATTGAGGTGAAACGACAAAGACTACGTGTTTCAAAGCTACCAGCTATATTCCAATGATAATAATCGAGTAGGATAGTGATGTTTATACTGTGCATCATGGCGACTAGTCTTCTTTGGTAACCTTGCTTTTCGCCAATAAGGCAGGGTACCCATGTTTGAACTGCGCATCATGGCAACTAGTCCTCTTTGGCAACCTTTACTTTTTCGCCAATAAGGCGAGATACCCATGTTTGAACTGCGCATCATGGCAGCTAGTCCTCTTAGACAACTATTACTCTTTCGCTAATACGGCAGGATACCCATGTTTGAACTGCGCATCGTGGCGGCTAGTCCTCTTTGGCAACCTCAGCGTTTGATGACGTGGTATAAACCAATGAAGATTTCATGAACGGAGACTTTGGGTTGGAGACAACCCTGTAGGAGTCACAAGTCGGTAACCCGACTGGTGGTTCAAGCCGACGGCGGAAGCCGACACTTTTCGAAGGCTAAGCCGACACTTTTAAGAGAACCAGAATTTTTTTGAAGAGCCAGGACTTTTGGTCTTTAAGCTGAACTTTTTGGTCATAAGTCGGAAATTTTCTGAGGAGCCAGCACTTTTGGTCATAAGCAGGACTTTTTGCTCATAAGCCAAAAAATTTGGTCATAAGCTGGAAATTTTCTCAAGAGCTGGAACTTTTGGTCAGAAGCCGCAAATTTTCTGAGAGCCGAAATTTTGTTTGAGCCAGAATTTTGTAAGAGCCGGATTTTTCTCTGAGCCGAAATTTTTCTGAGACTCAATTTTCTGAGAGCCGAAATTTCTTTGAGCTAGAATTTTCTGAGAGCCAAATTTTCTCTGAGCCCGAATTTTTCTGAGAGCCAGAATTTTCTTGAGAGCCAGATTTTTTGAGAGCCGAAATTTTCTTTGAGCCGGGTTTTTCTGGAGAGCCGGAATTTTTCTGGTGGGCGGATTGTTTCTGGAGAAGCAGACTTTTTTCGATGACCCGGATTTTTTCCGGAGAGCCGGATTTTTTTCCCGGTGAGTAGGACTTTTTCCGGCGACTCAGATTTTTACGGAGAGCCGGACTTTTTTTCGGTAACCCAGATATTTTCTGGAGACCCGAACTTTTTCCGGTGCCCGGATTTTTTCCGGAGACTTTTTGCGATGACATGGATTTTGTTTCTGAGAGTGGGACTTTTTTTGATGACTCAGATTTTTTCCGGAGAGCCAGACTTTTTTTTTTCTAAGGTTCATCTCCTCTAGTACCATCTCCTCTATGGCTGGCTCTTGTCCGATGAAGTCGTCGAAGTTGTTGATTTCGCTGATAGGTGACCTGGAATCCTAACTCGGACGAGTCGGTCTCGGGACCCTAAGTTGTTTCGTTGATGTAGATCTTTCCGCGCCGGCTTTTCCTCATCCGGCCGACTGTGAGCTTCACGATCCCTGGGAGGGCTCCCTCCAAGAACATAACACTGCCGTGCGCTGGCCCCATGGTGGGCGCCAACTATTGTGGTCTTGTCACGGCAGATGTCTTCATGAGAAGACTAAGTTGTGAGGCCATCGCTGCTAGGTGGAAGCTTGGATGGGGTTGATCGAAAACGAGAAGACACGAATTTTACCCAGGTTCAGCCCCTCACGGTGGAGGTAAAAGCCTACAACCTGCTTGATTGCTATTGATTGTGGTTGTCTCGATTACAATGGCGCTATTTCGCTACCTCTATCTCGAGAGATATCAAAACATCTGTCTCGAGACCTATCAAAACATCTGCCTTGAGACTTGCTTGTCTAAAACCTGTCTTTCTGATGTCCCATGGACTCACTTTATATCATAGCCGAGTCCCTAGGGTTACAAGAGATTTCGGGTTATACCCGCAGTCGTAGTCCTACTCTATGTCCTCCGTGTCTTCCTAGTTTGGGGTCTCCGTCTTGTATTTGGACTCCTTGGTGGAATTTCATCTAGGACCATGTCCTGTATCAGGTCGGGTCATGTAGCAGGCCGGGTCATGATTATTTCTAGGTCAAGATTATAGCTGGTCGACTTAACTCCAGAACAGACTTAACTCCAGAGTTGACTTAACTACAGAGGTGACTTAACTACAGAAATGACTTAACTCCAAAGATGACTTATCATCAGAACCGGGTCTAGCCGCGGGTAACTCCCCCGACAATGATCCTAAAACAACATTTAGATTATGATGTTGGAAGAACGATCATATTGAATCGACCCAATATTGTTTGTTGTGAATTGGATTAATATTGTCTACATTCAGTTGTAATAACACGGAGTGTTAACATGTGATATCACTCCTTAGACCATGAGAGCATCATGGCCACTTTTTACCGTACAGTGGGCTTTGGGTTTGCTCAACCGTAACCTGTAACACGGTGATCATAACGACAACTTACACGTTAATCAGAAAGTTTGACAAGTGACCGAATAGCTCTAGAGTGGGATTTTCTCCTCCGACAATGGAGAGATATTCTTAGAGCCCTCTCGGTGTGACAACATTGATCATCATCTGGCCAGACACATGTGACTTCCTCACGGGGATGCCGGAACACAATAACGAGAAAGAAGAACAAAACCGGTAGCGAGGATTTCGGTATATTGAGCATGGTGATGACTCAGGAGGATACTGATGCATCCCAAGTTTTGTGAAGTATCGTGAAGCAAAGGGAACATCACATGATAACCCAAGGTTCACTCGAATATTATTCGTGTGCTCATCGAGACCGATACGGATGTCCATGGTCCTACTGCCAGTCATTGAGCGAACGGTTTCGTTCATGTCTATGACTTACCAAACCTACGGGGTCACAAGCTTAAGGCTATGATGATCTGCTGAGTGTTATAGGATGGGAGTCATCAGATTATATTTGTGGAATTATTTCATGAATATTCGGAATACTTCCGAGAGGATCCAAAAGCGTCGCGGGGTTACCGGAAGGTTTTCGGTGAGTATCGAGTAATACCGGGTATTACCAATAAATTATATATAGGTGGAAAAAAGTTTCTGGAGATGTTAAAATATATATAAAATGGTCTAGAATTATTTAGAACATTTCATATTTAATTTAAATATCAATGGGCCTAAAGAGGACAAGAGGTGGAAGGCAACTTGGGCTAAAAAGGCCCAAGTGGGAAAGTGCCTCCCTTCCCTAAGGAAGGGGGTCGAATTGGAGTGGGGGAGGAGTCCAACTCCTCCTGACTTGGCTGCCCAAAGGGGAGGGACTTTCCCTCCCCTTGTGGTGCCCCTCCTCTCCCCTCCAACCTATATATACTAGAGGATTTCCACCCTTTGTGTTGAGGATATTCCCCACGACCAAGACCCGGGTCATGAGGATAAGTCATCTCTGGACTTAAGTCATCTCTGGGCTTAAGCCGCCCTAACTTTAAGTCATCTTTGGACTTAAACCGCCCTGACGTTAAGTCATCTCTAGGCTTAAGCCGCTCTGAGACTTAAGTCATCTCTGGGCTTAAGTCGCCCTGATGTTAAGTCATCTCTGGACTTAAGTCGCTCGGAGATGAATCCGGAGCTAAGACGCCCAAGATGAGAAGCCCGTGATAAGAAGCCCAAGATAAGAAGACTGCGATAAGTCGTCCGCGGTAAGAAGCCCGTGATAAGAAGCCATAATAGGTTAAGTCCTAATCCTACTAGGACTCTACATGTAAGCCGCCCCTTCAACTTATATAAGGAGGGGCAGGGCACCCCAAGAGGGACAAGTTTTGAGATAGACAGGTTTTAGACAGACAAGTCTCGAGACAGATGTTTTGATAGGTCTTGAGACAGATATTTTGATAACTCTCAAGACAAGCAGTGAAATAACACCCTTGTAATTGTGAGCATCATCATCATCAATATAATCAATTAGGATGTAGGCTTTTACCTCCACCGTGAGGGGCCGAACCTGGGTAAAAACTTGCGTCTCTCGATTCCAATCAACCCCGACAAGCTAACCACTCAGTTGCGATGGCCTCACGACTAAGTCCTCACACTAGGACATCTGCCATGACAAAACCATGACACTTTGGATACACAGTTTTTGCAGCCTCCTCTAGCTCTTCTAGTTCATGTTCTGGTTGGTCCTAGTTGACTAATTAGAGCTTGGCTAATCCTCTTGTCCTCATAATTAGAATCTCAGTGTGG
Source organism: Thinopyrum elongatum (assembly GCA_011799875.1). Lineage (NCBI taxonomy): Eukaryota > Viridiplantae > Streptophyta > Magnoliopsida > Poales > Poaceae > Thinopyrum > Thinopyrum elongatum. The sequence continues at coordinate 386,687,644 of CM022300.1, forward strand.
TTCTAATCTCCTCCCCCTAATTCTCCGGTGACGATTAGCTCTGGATGGAGAAGCACTGCCGGATCATGAAGGTTGCACGCTTGCAACCAAGTAGAGAGGTCGTGCTTTCGGTCTTAGGTTCGAGGGATTGTTTGTGGGCAGTACGAGGGATCATTCATCAACGGTTCGAGGGACTGCAAGTATGATCTACACCGACACATTCTTCTTCCGCTGCAACCCAGTGATGATAACGATCGTGATCCCAACAGGTTATGCATCTTCATATTGATCTTGGGTGATCGTTGGTACGATTTTTTTGTTTTCTACTACGTTTCCCAATAGTGGCATCAAAGGCGGTTTTATGAGTAGATGCAGGTTGCGATCTAGATCACATGTGATTATGAGCATTGATGTTCTTGCCATGCTTCCCTCTAGTGTTGCTTTGGTTCAATTCATTGACAACATGATGTAGCTTTGTTACAAGGTTCTAACAATTGATCAGCTCTGGCTGTCGACGATCTGCTCATAGTTCCTTGGGCTTCACCATAGTTGAGAATAGTGAACGGTCGCGTACATAAGAGGGTGCCGAAGATGCATGATCTTCTAGGGGGTCATGTGTATTGACAAAGTTTAGTGTGGGGCTAGAGATTTTTAATTAAGTCTCTTGTTTCACACACACCCCGAAACTTAATCTAGCATCAAGAATCATCGCCTAAATTGTGGACTTAGGTAGCTAGTATTACTTGTTAAAACTGGTTAACCATGTAACTAAAAGTTTGCCAAAACCGATTAGAGAACATCTAACTTGGTTTTGCAGGGTATGCATATGATGTGGTATAGCCTTCGTCATGATAATGAGTTTATGTATGAGATGGTTATATATTGTAATGTTAAGTGGCCTGTGCGTCACGACATGATGGCTGGAGCCACGAGATTGCCATGTTAATGTAAAATCATAAAGATAGCCTACAAGTTACATGTAACGATGGCAACCGTACACGGAGGACCCCGACGGGGAGACGGTTTACTTGGCGCAGGACGAGGAGCTATAATTTCGTGCCATGGCAGAATTTGTGAATTTGGTGCCACGACAACATTTTTTGAAATGGTCGCCACGACAACATTTTCTGAAATTGCCGCCACGGTAACATTTTTGAAACAATTGCCACGGCGATGAAATATTGGCCATCACGATGCTTTAACAGAAGATTGAAGATGATCATGGAGGATTCCCGACGCCCAGGGCTATACCATATCATGCTTTTATGAATTGCCTGAGATGTTTATCCCTATGTTGTTTGCACCCTTTGATTGCACAATAGTCAATTATTAGGGTGATCTCTCACAGTAAATATCAAGTTAAAAGGTGCTCTTCCCAGTGTTACAACCATCTATAACACGTAGCGTTCTGGAGTGCGTCATGTCCACATCATTACAAAGGAGACATGAGGTGTAAGACAAGCAAGGTCAGACCGAGCAAGCAGATAATTAACATTCGGTCGTCTTGATGTTCTGGCAGAATCGTTCTCAGCTCGGAGCACGAAGCATCAGAACATGAACAAGAGTCATATGGCGATATGATCAGCAATAGTTTGCCCACCGGTCAAAATTCTTGTCATCAGTGATGTCCACATCAATGGCTAAGAACTAGATTTGGATCTTGAATCACTTAAAATCAATTATGAGAGATATTGATTTGAGTGGGAGCATCAAGTAGGTAATATTGAACTTGTTCTTGAGTAGTATCATGAGGTAGGAAAAAAACCCACCCCCTTGATACCAGTGCCCGGGAAACGATGAATTATTGTTTTATTACGCTCTAGTAGACGGGGGTTGGTTGAGTGGATAGATGGGAGTTGTGAGTGTGTTACAAAATTTTGATCAAGACTAAAACCTCAAGATTTCAAGACTTCAAGACAAGGACTTCAATACACCACTGGGTGGAATGGTTAAAGGGCACCCTGGAGAAACCAGAGGATCACCTATGGGAGTTGGAGTAGGCCAGTTATCATGAGGAAAGTTCCACCCAGGCCCAAAGAGACGGATGGGTACTTCAAGACCGAAAAGCTTACCTGTGCAACCACAAGTCAATATGGGCTCTGGCTTGGTTGAGCTTAGTTGTGACTCTGACTGGATCAGTGCTACGAGATGTAGACGAATGCTACTTGTGAGCTGCGTTGGGATTTCCTCGAAGAGGAGATGATGATGCAGTACAATAGAGATAACTATTCCCCTAAATTAAGAACCAAGGTTATCAATCCCGTAGAACCACGCAACACCTTGTTAGTAGTACCTACACACAAAATAATAAATACTTGCACCCAATGCAAAACAAGGGGTTGTCAATCCCTTGGCGGTTAATTGCAAGGATCAAATCGCATAGTGATAGATAGATAAACAAAAACACAAAATAAAATAAAATTAAATAAATTGTAGCAAGGTATTTTTGGATTTTAATATATGATAAAGATAGAGTTGGGGGCCATAGTTTTCACTAGAGGCTTCTCTCTCGAACAAGAAGCATACGGTGGGTAAAAATATTGATAGAAAAGCAAATAATTATGACGATATCCAAGGCAATGATTATGTATATAGGCATCACGTCCTAGACAAGTAGATCGACTCCTGCCTGCATCTACTACTATTACTCCACGCATCGATAGCTATCCAGCATGTATCTAGAGTATTAAGTTCATAAAGAAGGGTGTAATGCCTTAAGCAAGATGACATGATGTAGACAAAGTAAATCCAATCAATATGCAAGATCGAACCCATCACAAAGCACCTCTTCCATTGCAAGATAAATCAATCTAGTTGGCCAAACCAAATGGACAGGTCGAAGAGAAATACAAAGCTATAATAATCATGCATAAAAGAGTTCAGAGAAGACTCAAATAATATTCATAGATAATCTGATCATAAACACACAATTCATCGGACTGCAACAAAAACACCGCAAAAAAGGAATACATCGAATAGTCTCCACGAACATCAAGGAGAACATTGTATTGAAGATCAAAGAGAGAGAAGAATCCATCTAGCTACTAGCTATGGACTCGTAGGTCTATGGTAAACTACTCACACATCCTCTGAGGGGCAGCAAGGTTGATGTAGAAGCCTTCTGTGATCCATTCCCCCTTCGGCAGGGTGCCGAAAAAGGCCTCCAGATGGGATCTCGCGAGAACAGGAACTTACGACGGCGAAAAAAGTATTTTGGGTGGCTCTCTGCTGGTTTCCTGATTTTAGAGAATTTATAGTCGGAATTAGGTCAAGCGGGGGAACGAGGGGCCCACGAGGCACATGGGCGCGCCTACCCCCTTGGGCGCGCCCATATGGCTCGTGGCCCACTCCTTCGCCTTCTAGTCTCCTCCCAAAGCTTCTAGTGTTTCTTATGTCCATAAAAAAATCATCAAAAAGTTTCATGGCATTTGGACTTCGTTTGGTACTGATATCCTGGAAAACAAAAAAAAGCAAAATAACAACAACTGGCACTTGGCACTAAGTTAATTGGTTAGTCCCAAAAAATGGTATATAATTGCATATAAAACATCCAAGATTGATACTATAATAGCATGGAACAATCAAAAAATTATAGATACGTTGGAGACATATCAAGCATCCCCAAGCTTAATTCTTGTTCATCCTTGAGCACGTAAATGATAAAAATAGAATTTTTTATGTGGAATGTTACCTAACATGTTCATCATGTAATCTTTCTTTGGTGGCATGAATATTAAGATCCGACTGATTCAAAGCAATAGTCTATAATTTTACATAAAAACAATAATAATAAGGCATACCAACAAATAATCATGCCTTTCAAAATATAAATGCTAAAGAACGCTACTGATATGTCCATTTTGCATCATGTTTTCCTACTGTTATTTATGAATTTTTTTATCAATATAATACTTTGTGGTGCAATTCTAATGTCTTTTCTCTCTTAATTTGCAAGATCTACATGAAGAGGGAGATTGCCGGCAGCTGGAATTCTGGACTTGGAGAAGCCATATCAGAGATACCAATTCTGCACAACTCCAAATGAGCTAAAATTTCACGGAGAATTATTTTGGAATATATGAATAATACTGGAGAAAAGAAATACCAGAGGGGGCCCACCAGGTACCCACGAGGCACCAGGGCGCGCCCTGGTGGTGAGTGGGCCCCCTGGCCATCCTCCGTGGCCCATCTTCTGCTATATGAAGCTATTTTCCCTAGAAAAAAATAAGGAGAGGACTTTCGAGATGAAGCGCCACCGTCTCGAGGCGGAACCTGGGTAGGAGCACTTTTGCTCTCCGGCGGAGTGATTCTGCCGGGGATACTTCCCTCTGGGAGGGGGAAATCGAAGCCATCGACATCACCTACAACCCTCTCATCGTGGGAGGATCAATCTTCATCAACATCTTCACCAGCACCATCTCATCTCAAACCCTAGTTCATCTATTGTATTTAATCTTTGTCTCAAAACCTCAGATTGGTACCTACGGGTTGCTAGTAGTGTTGATTACATCTTGTAGTTGATGCTAGTTGGTTTATTTGGTGGAAGATTATATTTTCAGATCCTTGATGATATTCAATACCCCTCTGATCTTGGACATGAATATGATTTGTGACTAGTAACTTTTGTTCTTGAGGACATGGGAGAAGTCTTGTCATAAGTAATCATGTGAAATTGGTATTCGTCCGATATTTTTATGATACGTATGTTGTGATTCCCTTAGTGGTGTCATGTGGACGTTGATTACATGACACTTCACCATATTTGGGCCTAAGGGAAGGCATTGTGGAGTAGTAATTAGATGATGGGTTGCTAGAGTGTCATAAGCTTAAAGCCTAGTATATGCGCTATTCCGTAAGGGGCTGATTTGGATCCATATGTTTCATGCTATGGTTAGATTTATCTTAATTATACTTTCGTAGTTGCGGATGCTTGAGAGAGGGGTCAATCATAAGTGGGAGGCTTGTCCAAGTAAGAACAGCACCCAAGCACTGGTCCACGCACATATCAAATTATCAAAGTAGCGAACGCGAATCAAACAAACATGATGAAAGTGACTAGAAGAAATTCTCGTGTGTCCTCAAGAATGCTTTGCTTATTATAAAAGACCGTTCCAGCCTGTCCTTTGCTAAAAAAAAGATTGGGTTACCTTGCTGCACCTTCGTTACTGTTACTACTTTTTGCTTGTTACAAATTACCTTGTTATCAAACTATGTGTTACCTATAATTTCAGTGCTTGCAGATAATACCTTTCTGAAAACCGCTTGCCATTTCCTTCTGCTCCTTGTTGGGTTCGGCACTCTTATTTATCGAAAGGACTACGATTAGTCCCCTATACTTGTGGGTCATCAAGACCCTTTTCTGGCACCGTTGCCGGGGAATGAAGCGCCTTTGGTGAGTGAAATTTGGTAAGGAAACATTTATATTACATGCTGAAATTTACTGTCACTTGTTAGTATGGAAAATAATCCTTTGAGGGGTTTGTTCCGGGTATCTTCACCTCGATCGGAGGCACAATGAGTTTCCCCTTAACCTACTGCACCTACTAAAAATATTTATTATGAGATTCCTTCGGGTATGATAGAGAAGCTGCTAGCTAATCCTTATGCAGGAGATGGAACAATACATCCTAATATGCACCTAATCTATGTGGATGAAGTTTGCGGATTATTTAAGCTTGTAATTTTATCTAAAGATGGAGTTAAGAAGAAGGTTTTCCCTTTATCTTGGGGTGGAAATGCATTGACATGGTATAGGCTATGTGATGATATTGGAACGTGGGATTGGAACCGATTGAAATTGGAATTTCATCAGAAGTTTTATCCTATGCATCTGGTTCATCGTGATCGGAATTATATATATAATTTGTGTCCTCGTGAGGAGAAAGCATCGCTCAATCTTGGGGGAGGCTTATGTTCATGATGTACACTGCCCTAATCATGAGCTCTCAAGAGAAATTGTCTTATAGAATTTTTATGCTCGACTTTCTCATAATGATCAAACCATGCTTGATTCTTCTTCTACTAGTTCCTTTATGAAGAAAACTATTGAATTCAGATGGGATCTTCTTGGAAGAATTAAATGCAACTCTGAAGATTGGGAACTCGACAAAGGTAAAGAGTTAGGTATAATACTTAAGTTTGATTGTGTTAAAAAAATTATGAACACCGATGCTTTTCATAAGTTTAGCACTAAATATGAAATTGACTTTGAGATAGTAGCCTACTTTTGTGAATCATTTGCTACTCATGTTGATCTCCTTAAAGATAAGTGGTTTAAATATCATCCCCCTATTAAAGAAAAGATAGAGGAACCCGTTATAGTTAAAGATGAAACTATCATTTCAATGTTGATCTAGTTGTGCCTACTGCTTATATTGAGAAACCTCCTTTCCCTGTTAGGATAAAGGAACATGCTAAAGTCTCAACTATGGTTAATAAAAGTAATATTAGAACACCTAGACCCTCTGAACAAATTAAATTTGAACCTAATGTTTCTATTGTTAAAGATCTCTTGGTCGATAATATTGATGGGCATGTTATTTACTTCTGTGATGAAGCTACTAGAATTGCTAAGCTCGATCCTAAAGATAAGAATAAGCCTGTTGTTGGCATGCGTGTTGTTTCTGTTAAAATAGGAGATCATTGTTACCATGGTTTATGTGATTTGGGTGCTAGTGTGAGTGCTATTCCGTTTACCATATATCAAGAGATTATGAATGATATTGCACCTATTGAGATAGAAGACATTGATGTTACAATTAAACTTGCAAATAGAGATACTATTTCACCACTCAGGATTGTTCGAGATGTTGAAGTCTTGTGTGGAAAGATAAAATACCCTACTGATTTTCTAGTTCTTGGTTCTCCACAAGATGATTTTTGTCCCATTATATTTGGTAGACCTTTCTTGAATACAGTTAATGCTAAGATCTATTGCAATAAAGAAACTATTAGTGTTAACTTTGGTGATGTACCTCATGAGTTTAATTTCTCTAAATTCCATACACAACCTCATGATAAAGAATTGCCTAGTAAGGATGAAATTATTGGTCTTGCTTGTATTGTCGTACCTCCTACTGATCCGTTAGAACAATATTTGCTAGACCATGAAAATGATACACATCTGAATGAAAGAAATGAAATAGATAAGATATTCTTTGATCAAGTACCTATCCTTAAACACAATTTGCTTGTTGAAACTCTTGGAGGTCCTCCTGCACCTAAGGGTGATCCAGTGTTTGAATTGAAGCAACTACCTCACACGTTGAAATATGCTTATCTTGACGAAAAGAAGATATATCATGTTATTATCAATGCTAACCTTTCAGAGCATGAAGAAAAGCGATTACTTAAAACTCCGAGGAAGCATCGTGCTGCTATCGGATATACTCTTGATGATCTTAAGGGCATAGTCCCACTCTATGTCAGCACAAGATTAATATGGAACCTGATGCTAAACCAGTCGTTCATCACCAACGACGATTGAATCCTAAGATGAAGGATGTGGTAAGAATTGGAATATTAAAGCTTCTGGAAGTAGGTATAATTTATCCCATAGCTGATAGTAGATGGGTAAGTCTTGTTCATTGTGTTCCTAAGAAAAGAGGTATAACTGTTGTTCCTAATGATAAAAATGAACTCATCCCACAAAGAATTGTAACTGGCTATAGGATGATAATTGATTTTAGGAAATTAAACAAAGCTACTAGAAAAGATCATTGCCCCTTGCCTTTTATTGGTCAAATGTTAGAAAGATTGTCTAATCATACACACTTTTGTTTCCTTGATGGATATTCTGGTTTCTCTCAAATACTTGTGTCTTAAGAAGATCAAGAGAAAACAACTTTTACTTGCCCTTTTGGAACTTATGCTTATAGACATATGCCTTTTGGTTTATGCAATGCACCTGCTACCTTTTAAAGATGTATGACTGCTATATTCTCTGACTTTCCTGAAAAGATTGTTGAGGTTTTCATGGATGATTTTTCCGTTTACAAGATTTCTTTTGATGATTGCTTAAGCAACCTTGACCGAGTTTTGCAGAGATGTGAAGAAACTAATCTTGTCTTGAATTGGGAGAAGTGCCACTTTATGGTGAATGAAGGTATAGTACTTGGGCATAAAATTTCTGAACAAGGTATTGAAGTAGATAAAGCTAAAGTTGATGCAATTGAGAAAATGCCATGTCCTAAAGATATTAAAGGTATAAGAAGTTTCCTTGGTCATGCTGGTTTCTATAGGAGATTTATTAAAGACTTCCCTAAAATTTCTAGGCCTCTTACTAATCTCTTGCAAAAAGATGTTCCATTTATTTTTGATGATGATTGTGTAAAAGCCTTTGAAATACTTAAGAAAGCCTTAATCTCTGCACCCTTTGTTCAACCACCTGACTGGAACCTACCATTTGAAATTTTGTGTGACGCTAGTGATTATGCTGTTTGTCGTGGTTTTGTCACGGCAGATGTCCAAGAGAAAGGACTTAGTCGTGGAGCCATCGCGACGGGTTAGCTTAAAGGGGTTAAAGCGGACAAGGGACACGGAGAGTTACACTGGTTCGGCCCCTTGCGGTGAAGGTAAAGGCCTAATCCAGTTGTTGTGGAATTGCTAGGGTTTCGATAACCAGGGAGCGAATCCGCTATGGCTGGCTCTCAAGTTGTTGTCTGTCTCCCTCCAACTGCCGCCGGGTCGTCCCCTTATATACATGGGTTGGCGCCCGTCGGTTTACAGGATCCCGAGGCCGGCTCATGAACATCTCCGGCTCGGTCCCTACTCTTTCTATCTTATAACACAAGTTTACTTATCAATGTCGGTTTATGTCTACAGGCCTTAATCCGCCGTTGGGCCCCGGGCCTTCATAAAGCGCCTCCATCTTTGTCCAAGTGGGCTTCAAGTATAATAACTCATTATGGGGATAACCTGGCCTCTCCCGGCCGGTTTATACCCAGTAGTAATATCCCCAACATTAGGCCCTAGATTGATTTGAACTGGTTCATGTCAATCTTCAACTTGAGAAAAATTCCTCTTTCAGCATCTTCGCATAAATCTTGTAAACCGCCACGACGTCATCTCCCGGTATCTTGATAAACCGCCATGACGTCACCTGTTATTAAAAATGGTATGTCTCTCACCTTCATTAATGAGCCTCCGACAATCGAGGCGACAGCTCTGCCACATATCCCGCTTTGGGCTCCTCGATTCTCACGCCTGTCACTTATCCATTCGCCTTATAAATAAAGCCGAAGGGTCCGTTTCATTTTTCCCCTTGCCTCTTCGTCTTTCTCCTTCCTCGCGCCGACCCGACCGTCACTTGCAGCCACCGTCGTCAAGCTCCGCCTTCTTCCTCAACTCCGGCCGCTGCATCAACCTGAACGGACCAGAAAAACGCGGTGCTCCTTCGCTGCTCCATCCGCATTTGTAAGTCCCTTTCCTCTTTCTCCAGATTCACCATTAGGGTTTCGGCGTTCGTCGGAGTTCATAAAAGCTCCTGCGCTATTCGTCCTTGTTTCTCTTAGTACCATAAATGGATCTGATATTTCTTGTGCGGTCGTAGTCATAGCCCCTTTTTTCCTCATTAGAGCATCCTCTTTGTATAAGAAAAACTCATCTGAATCCGATGAACTATTGAAGCACCTGTATTTTAGGTCTGAATATATTCTAGTTTTCTGTCGCACTGCAGATCTGAAATTATCATATCACTTTGTGAAACTTGTTTTTTCCCTCACTTAGGTATTTTAGATCTGTATCTTTCATACCAATATAGGCGGTTTAGCTTTGTCAAAGAACAATAATCCGGTAGGCATCATTAGTCCCCTCTAAAACCGCCGATTCATTGATCTTTGCACCTTCTCTACTGTCAGACTCCGGTTTAGTAATACCAGACTCCGGTTTTACAATATGTATATACCTCTGCTTCTGCTTATCTTGCATTGCTTTATGCTCACCCGTCATACATCTTAAACCGGCAATAAATGTGTTTCAGCTTCCCGTTGAAATGGCCAAGCAAGTTTACGAGTGCAACTGGGTTCCTTCCCGGGTTACTGAAGAGCAGTTAAACATATGTGTCACAACTGGAGCTTTAGCCAAGAAAGAAGTCATCCACTGGAGGGTCCCTGGTCCGGAAAATCCTCCTGAACCCAAGGACGGAGAAGTAGTTGTATTCACTGACCATCTGGGTCGAGGCTTTAGCCCTCCTAGTTCAAAAATTTTCCGGGATGTGCTGGCCAACTTCCAACTCCACCCTCAAGATATTGGACCAAACTCTGTGTCCAATATTTGCAATTTCCAAGTATTTTGTGAGGCCTATCTTCAAGAGGAACCCACAGTCGAACTGTTCAGGGATTTATTTTACTTAAACCGTCGCACAGAGTTCACAGACGGACCCAACACCGAGCTTGGTGGAATGGCAATTCAAAAGAGGAAGGATGTCAGCTTTCCTCATGCCAAGCTTCATAGTCACCCCAAGGACTGGAATCAGACTTGGTTTTACTGCAAAGACACATCTCCAACTGATGAAAATCCTCTGCCGGGTTACCGTCCCCACCGGCTTAGCAACACTCATCCCTTCCCTCAAAGGCTGACTGCCAAGGAACGGTCCAACTATGCACCACAACTGTCAAAGCTCAAAGCCTTTATGGCAAACGGTTTGACAGGTGTCGACTTTGTTCGCTATTGGATAACTTGGAGCATTCTGCCCTTAAGCCGGCGCCCCGGTTTAATGTGTGAGTACACCGGGGATTTGAAGGACCCTCAACGACACATCGACATTCAGCTAACAGAAGCCAAAATTACTGAGGTTGTCAAGAAAATACTGAATGAACCGGAAGCTGTCTGTAGCCAGACCGGGTTAAGCCCTTTCTGCGTCTCCAACAGGCCGCCCACTGTAAGAATCACAACTTTCTTGTTTTAGCTTACCCCTTTTCAAATAGTCTCAAAATTTTGTTCATCTTTCACAGGGCGATGACCCATTCTGGAAGAAAAAACCACAGGATAAACCGGCCAAACCACTTCGCCCGAAGACCAAGGTCACCAAGAAACCTGCCAAGAAGAGGATCACTGAATCTTCTGAACCAAATGCTGACACGGATCCGGCTAATCCGGACTCAGAGGTAGAACTTGACTCTCTCGGTTCTTTCTTCATACACCTTATTGACAACGATTGTTATCAGGACGACGCCAAAGGCAGCCAGGCTGATGATGCAGAGGTAACTATCCTTTCTTCCGGTTCAGACCCTCTGCCAACACAGAAACTCCGTCAAGCAAACCGGAAAATAAAATTTTCTCACCCCTTAGCTCACTTGGACCCAAACTTTCTTTTGAAGAAACAGCAACACGAAGCCCGCCGCACAACCCGGCACAGTGGCCAAGTAGTTACCTCTGCCGGTTTACCGAACACTCCAGTCCGGAAACGTCAAACAGAGGTCTCTTATACTCCTGATATTTCTTGCCCCAAGGCGGGTTGTTTTCGATAGCCCCTTAATCCGTCTGATTCAAATTATCAGGGAACACCTAATTCGTCCTCTGGCGAGTCAACGGCCACACAGCTTCCAACCCTCAAGATGGTCCCTGGGTAGGTTATGCTTTAATCTTATCCTTAATGTGTTATGTTTGCATACTGTACTGACCTTTATGCTTGTTCTTCTCAGTGCCAAGCCTAGACCCAGTAAGAAGACCCGGTTAAATAAACCGTCTGATGATAATGTGGATACCGAACCGGAGAAGACTCCAGATCCGGAAAGAACAAATATTGATGTTACACATGATGATCCACCGTCTCAAGATTATAACTTCATAGTTGAACAAACAGAAGTTGACACCACAGGCCACACTGATAAACCGACTAGCCCGGCTCACGCGGATGATACGTCGGCCAACCCAGCTAAGGCTGCTGATAAACCGTCAACTCCCGTGAAGGCTGCTGATGATAAAGAAGATGATATTATGATTACTGGCGTCGGCCACACCGCTCCTGGCAATCCTGTTGCTTTATCGAAGCATAGTGCCAAGGACGAGGTTTCTGCTATGGGCAAAGGCAAATGGAACACAGATTTGTCAACCTATGCTCACCTCAACGCCCAAGACATCCATTCTGATTTTTTAAACCGCATGTACACAAGCCGCGACTTTGAAGCCGGTTTAGTGAATCTAATGAAGGAGCGATATGAGGTAACTGCATAACTGCTTCTCTCTTGTGTTCAATTCCAAATATTAACTCCAGTAGCCCCCAAGTGCCGGTTTATGATAGTCATCTAAACTGGGACTTTGTAATATCTCAACTTTGCATGCTTAGCCTCCAAGGGCCAGATTATCTTTCTAAGATGAAACAGTACCTTAGAATTGCAATATTACAACTTTCACCGGTATAGTCCCCAAGGGCCGGTTTAACTGATGAAGATGAACCGGGACTTTCAGAAGAATACTCATAATGTCACTTTGAACCAGCATACATTAGCTCCCAAGTACCAAGAGTAATACTTGTATTGCACTTGGGACTTGCAGAAATTTCTGATTACGAGCAAATATGCATTAGCCCCCAAGTATCAGGTGCATGACTTGTTATGTGCCTGGTACTTCAAATATGCACTGCCAATTCATGATATGTTTGTCTCTTATAGGCTGAGCTGAGCAAAAAGGAAACTCAAACCGCTGATCTGCAAGAAAACATCAAGTCCCAGCAGGCAGAAACCTCCAAAACCAAAGATGAGCTTACCAGTGCCTTAGCCGCTATGGAAAAGCTGAAGGAGAGTTTCAACAAGGAGCGGGCGGATTGGGACAAAGAAAAATCCGCATTGCAAAAAAGAGCCGAGGACGCAGAAGCAGCTCTCAAACCGGTGGTGGATGAGCTAATTGTTGTAAAGCGGCAAATACATGCCATGACTGCTGCTGTGTTTGGTAAATATCCTGGCTTTAAATTTTCAACATATCATCCCATACATTGCCGGTTTACTGATGTTTATAATGGCGCAGGAATTCGCATTAGTCATCTGGGCTCTGACGTACAGAAGAAGCTGAAGGCTGCCTATACTCTTATAGAGCAGTTATATACCGGCGCGCAACGGATCATCTGCACTGCTTCTCACAACAAGCCGCCCCCAACTTTAATCAAGGAGACCTTAGAAAGGTTGTCAATGCTGCCTGTCCGGGTAGAAGAGCTAAAGAGATCTGCTGCCAGGGCTGGTGCTCTGACCGCACTAACCCGGGAAAAAGCATGGGTGCCTGATCTTGATCCGGTGGATGTGGCTAAAGGCTATCCAAGCTTAAAAGAAGCCGGATCAGAATTTGGCCATGAGGACCTCCGAGCAATAAACCGGGAAGTACGTCCACTGGCTTGCCAACTAGCTGAAGAAACTGACCTTTCCTATTACCAGGCGAGTTATGATGTCAACAACAAACGGGTTGCTGCACCAACCCCTGAGGCTCAAAATCTTATCCCGCCAATCCGTAAGCACACCTATGCCCCTGACGTTGAACCGTCCACACTTAGAAGCGATGAAGCTGTGTTCCGAGCGTTAACTGGGATCGATTGGGCCACCATTGACTTCCAGCCGGTGGGTAGAGAGGAAGAGGATGAACCGGCGCAAGGCGATCCACAACCGTCAGGGCACCCTGGTGACGAGTCATGATCCGGAGGCCGATTTAACCTTCCGCGTGCTGCAATACTTGCCAAAAAACAATTATTCTTTTGGGCACTGAAACGCCTTGTAATAGGCTAGTTTAAATACTTGGTCTGCTATGCCATCGTGCATATTTTCTTTGCTTGATACTGTTAATTCACCATGCTTAAGATATATGATGTTCATAATCCAGAGCGATTTATTCAGGCTGTTCCTGCATACAAAAAGTTGAACTTGTCCTGGCGGTTTACCACCGGACGGGTCATGATGCCCAAGTATATAGCCTGGGTTTATAAACAAGGCTGTTAAAAATAATCAAATATGAAAATAAATGATACATGTGACATTGAATCACATCGCAGGTTGGCCAACTTTTGTAGTAAGGGCGATACCCCAAACATGAGTATTGATAACTCCTTCCATATTGTGCCGGTTTATGACAAACCCATACCGGGTTGTGAAAAACACCGGATTACTCATATATAATACTGACGACTTATAGTCAAACCAGACCGGGTTAATAAGCACCGGAATATGACTAATCATGTACCGACAACTTGTAGTTGAAAGCCGAGCCGGGTTGATTAACGCCGGTTTACCAAAATCATCATAAATCTCATCAAAGGCGAAAAAACTTGGCAAATAAAAGCATATGAAAACTTGTAGTCGAGGCTTTTCATGGGCTGCCAGGCCCCAAATCCGAGGCTTTTCATGGGCTGCCAGGCCGCTGAGTTAAACCATTTTACAAAGCCTTTTAAGATGGACCTCAATCTTTAACCAATCATCGTTTTAACTTTGACAAGTTCAGGGTCTTATGAGATTGACTTGTCGAAGTTCGACGGGTCATACCAGGTTTACCTGGACGGAGTGACTTACTTAGAAAAGGCAGGTTAACCCGGGGTTTTAGGTGTATACACCAGGCTTCCAAGCCGTGGCTTGATAGCCTATTACAAGTGTAGATTCTTTGTTCATTGCGATAGCAAAGAATCCCCAAGCAACATTTTGAGCTGTGCTCAGTGGGTGCCTATGTTTGAGTTGTTCTTCTGGAACACTCTCTTTGGCCCCTAAGTAATTTTTCTTTTTGGCCCTGAGCCAATCAAGAGGTGTAGCTATGGTTCGAGTATGACCAAGGCCCCAAGTGATTTTTCTGGTGGCCTTGCGCCTATCAAGAGGTGTAGCTAAGGTTCGAATACGACCAAGCCCCCAAGTGATTTATATATATGGCTTGATAAGTAGAATCAAGGGATAAACCGGACGCCGCTTTCTAAGCAGAAATCTCCATGTAACCACACCTGATGTAAAAACAATAGATACCCCGCTTTAGCTGAGGCTCCGGTTTACTATATTGATTATAATATATACATTGTCATAATTATGTACATGGCAGAGCCTAGGGCTCAGGTATAGTAAGGCCGTAGATGAGAGACATTCCATGGCCGGTGGGTCTCCTCCTCCGATTTACGTGAGTCTTTGTGCTCTCGAACATCGATTAGATAGTATGACCCGTTGTGTAGGTTCTTGTTGACCACAAAGGGTCCTTCCCAAGGCGGGGATAACTTGTGCATATCCGACTGATCCTGGATGAGTCGGAGCACCAGATCACCTTCTTGAAAAGTTCTGGTTCTGACCCGGCGGCTGTGATAACGACGCAGATCTTGCTGATAAATCACCGAACGGGCTGCTGCAATGTCACGCTCCTCATCTAACAGGTCAAGTGCTTCCTGCCGTGCCTTCTCATTATCAGCTTCAACATAAGCCGCCACACGGGGCGAGTCATGAGGGATGTCACTCGGGAGAACCGCCTCTGCTCCGTAGACCATGAAGAAAGGTGTGTAACCCGTAGACCTGTTGGGCGTGGTATTGATGCTCCATAACAAAGAAGGTAACTCCTCCACCCAACAACCCGGCGTCCGTTGCAAAGGAACCATAAACCGGGGCTTGATGCCTCTCAAGATCTCCTGATTGGCTCTCTCCGCTTGACCATTAGATTGGGGGTGAGCCACTGAAGATACGTCAAGCCAGATGTGCTCATGCTGACAGAACTCTTTCATAGCCCCTTTGGACAGATTAGTACCATTATCAGTTATAATGCTGTGTGGAAAGCCAAACCGGAAAATCACCTTCTTGATGAATTGAACCGCCGTAGCTGCATCACACTTACTGACTGGCTCTGCCTCCACCCACTTAGTGAACTTATCAACCGCCACCAAAAGGTGGGTCTTCTTGTCCTTGGATCTCTTAAAGGGCCCAACCATATCCAGCCCCCAAGTTGCAAACGGCCAAGTAATTGGAATCATCCTCAATTCCTGGGCCGGAACATGAGCTCGGCGTGAAAACTTCTGACAACCATCGCACTTTTTCACCAAGTCCTCCGCATCAGCATGAGCCGTCAGCCAATAAAAACTGTGACGAAAAGCTTTAGCTACCAGGGACTTTGAACCGGCATGGTGACCACAATCCCCTTCGTGGATCTCACACAGGATCTCACGACCCTCTTCAGGAGATACACAACGTTGAAACGCCCCTGTTACACTGCAGCGATGTAATTCGCCATTGATAATAGTCATTGACTTGGATCGCCGGATTATCTGTCTGGCCAAAGTCTCATCCTCTGGTAACTCGCCCCGGTTCATGTACGCCAGATATGGGACGGTCTGGTCCGGAATAGCATGAAGTGCCGCCACCAATTGAGCCTCCGGATCAGGAACAACCAGATCCTCCTCTGTGGGAAGTTTAACCGACGGATTATGCAGCACATCTAAAAAGACGTGGGTGGAACCGGCTTACGCTGGGAACCCAAACGGCTTAAAGCGTCCGCCGCTTCATTCTTCCGCGGTCCACATGATCAACTTGATAGCCTTTGAAGTGACCTGCAACAATATCCACCTCTCGACGATATGCAGCCATGAGCGGATCCCTAGAATCCCAAGTACCAGACACTTGTTGAGCCACCAGGTCCGAGTCACCGAAGCACTTAACCCGGCTCAAATTCATCTCCTTAGCCATCCGAAGACCGTGGAGTAAGGCCTCATATTCAGCTGCATTGTTAGTGCAAGGGAACATTAAACGGAGAACATAACAAAACTTATCACCTCGTGGGGAAGTTAATACAACTCCAGCCCCCGAGCCCTCCAATTGCCTGGATCCATCAAAATGAATAGTCCAATAAGTATGATCCGGCTTCTCTTCTGGCGCCTGTAACTCTGTCCAATCATTGATGAAATCCACCAGTGCTTGTGATTTGATTGCCGTCCGAGGCACATAATTTAACCCGTGCGGTCCAAGCTCAATGGCCCACTTAGCAATCCGGCCAGTTGCTTCCCTGTTCCGGATTATTTCCCCCAAAGGAGCAGAGCTGACTACAGTGATGGGATGACCCTGGAAATATTGCTTAAGCTTCCGGCTTGCCATAAAAACTCCATATACCAGCTTCTGCCAATGTGGGTACCTTTGCTTAGACTCAATAAGTACCTCACTGATGTAATAAACCGGCCGTTGAACCGGATACTCCTTTCCGGTCTCCTTGCGCTCCACCACAATAGCCACGCTAACAGCCCGGGCATTGGCAGCCACATATAACAGCAAAGGGTCTTTATCAACAGGAGCAGCAAGGACAGGCGGCTCGGCTAGCTGCCGCTTTAAATCCTCAAACGCTTCATTGGCGGCGTCGCTCCAGACGAAATTGTCCGTCTTCTTCAGCATCTGATATAAAGGGATAGCCTTCTCCCCGAGGCGACTGATAAACCGGCTCAAGGCTACAATCCAGCCTGCCAAGCGTTGAACATCATTGATGCACTTCGATTTGGCCAAAGAAGTTATGGCCTTGATTTTCTCCAGATTAGCTTCAATGCCCCTGTTAGACACCAGAAAGCCCAAAAGCTTGCCTGCTGGTACACCAAAGACACATTTGGCCGGATTAAGCATCATCTTATAAACCCGGAGGTTATCAAAGGTCTCCTTCAACTCATCTATCAATGTCTTCTTCTCTCTGGATTTCACCACAATATCATCCACATAAGCATGAACATTGCGGCCGATCTGATCATGAAGACAGTTCTGCACACAGCGCTGATAAGTCACCTGGGCACTCCTTAGCCCAAAGGGCATAGACACATAGCAGAAGGCTCCAAAGGGAGTTATGAAAGCTGTCTTCTCCTGGTCCTTAACTGCCATTTTGATCTGATGGTAGCCAGAATACGCATCCAGGAAACTCAAACGCTCGCAACCCGCCGTAGCATCAATGATTTGATCAATACGAGGGAGGGCAAAAGGATCCGCTGGACAAGCCTTGTTCAAATCTGTGTAGTCCACACACATACGCCAAGTGCCGTTTTTCTTAAGTACTAGCACCGGATTAGCCAACCACTCAGGATGAAATACCTCCACAATAAAGCCAGCTGCCAAGAGCCTGGCCACTTCCTCACCAATAGCCTTGCGTCTTTCTTCATTGAACCGGCGGAGAAACTGCTTGACCGGTTTAAACTTGGGATCAACATTAAGAGTGTGCTTAGCGAGTTCCCTCGGTACACCTGGCATGTTAGAAGGCTTCCACGCAAAGATGTCCCGGTTCTCACGGATGAACTCGATGAGCGCGCTTTCCTATTTCGTATCCAAGGTAGCGCTGGTGCTGAACTGCTGGGATGAATCGCCAGGAACAAAATCAACCAGCTTAGTCTCATCAGCCGACTTAAATTTCAAGGCCGGATCATGCTCCGTAGTTGGCTTCTTCAAGGAAGTCATATCTGCCGGATCAACATTGTCTTTGTAAAACTTCAACTCCTCTGTTACACAAACCGACTCCGCATAAGCCGCATCACCTTCTTCACATTCCAAAGCGATCTTACGACTCCCATGTACCGTGATGGTCCCCTTATGACCCGGCATCTTGAGCTGCAGATAGACATAACAGGGCCTCGCCATGAATTTAGCATAAGCCGGCCGTCCAAACAGGGCATGATACGGGCTCTTGATTTTCACCACTTCAAAGGTCAATGTTTCTGATCTTGAATCATGCTCATCCCCAAAAGCAACCTCCAGAGCTATCTTACCAACTGGATACGCCGATTTACCAGGTACCACACCATGGAAGACCGTGCTGGATGGTTTAAGATTTTTATCTGTTAACCCCATGCGACGGAAGGTTTCATAATAAAGGATATTGATACTACTCCCCCCATCCATGAGTACTTTAGTGAATTTGTAACCTCCCACCTGAGGTGCCACCACCAGCGCCAGATGACCCGGATTATCAACCCGAGGTGGATGATCCTCTCGACTCCACACAATGGGCTGTTCAGACCAGCGCAAGTAATGGGGCACCGCTAGTTCAACGGAGTTCACTGCCCTTTTATGAAGCTTCTGATCGCGCTTGCACAGGCTTGTGGTGAAAACATGGTACTGTCCACTATTTAACTGCTTTGGGTTGCTCTGGTAACCCGACTGTTGCTGCTGCTATTGGTTCCCCTGATGATTATAACCACCTTGGTTGCCTTGATTGCCTTGATTGCCATGTCCGCTTTGATTACCATGGAATCCTGAATCGGAACTGCCTCCACCATAACCCGGCCCACGAGACCCGGGGCCTGAACCGCCAGCCGGTCCATTATCATTCCGGAAAAAATCTGAATCTTTGAATTCTCGCATAATATAACAATCCTTCCAGAGGTGCGTGGCCGGCTTGTCCCGCGATCCGTGCTTTGGGCAGGGCTGGTTCAACAGGTAATTCAGGCGCTCCGGATTGGGACTTGGTTCTCTTCCACGCGGGGGCGGTTTACCCTTCCGACGCTGGCCATTACCCTGCGCATTGGTATTAGCTACAAAATCTGAACTATTATCCGCTTTACGCTTACCGCTGTTTCCATGCCCCGCCGAGTTATGCTACTGCCCTTTGGTGCTACCCCCCTTCTTTCCCTTTCCTGTCTTGTCATCATCAGATTCAGGGTCCTTGGTACTATCAGAGTCGGCGTATTTCACCAGAGCTGCCATAAGCGTCCCCATGTCATTGCAATGGCGTTTGAGCCGTCCCAGCTTCAACTTAAGAGGCGTAAACCGGCAATTGCCTTCCAACGTCAAAACGGCCGTATCAGCGTTGATGCGGTCCGATGAATGCAAAATCTCTGAAACCCGGCGCACCCAATGGGTTGTTGATTCTCCTTCCTCCTGGACACAGGCAGCTAAATCCACAATTGACATGGGCTGCTTGCACGTGTCTTTGAAATTCTGAATAAACCGGGCTCTTAGCTCGTCCCATGACCCAATGGAGTTAGCTGGTAGGTTTTTCAACCAAGTGCGAGCTGTCCCTTCCAACATCATGGTGAAGTACTTAGCACATGCCGCATCATCTACGTCCAGCATCTCCATCGCCATTTCATAACTCTCCACCCACGACTCGGGGGATAAATCAGCAGTGTAATTCGGCACTTTACGTGGGCCTTTGAAGTCCTTGGGCAGCCGTACATTGCGTAATGCTGGGACGAGACACGGCACCCCCAAAGAGCTGGAGGTAACCCCTGGTTCCACCAGAGCTGTTGGACGAACCGGAGTAAGCAGACGGGCCACGTTCTGTGCTGCTAACTCAGCCTCTCGACGTGCCCTAGCACGGTCCACCACATCCTGAGCATCAACACCGCCACCCGCCGGGTTATAGCCTCGTAGCAGATTACGATTGCGGGCGCTGCTAGACACAGCCGGTTCATCAACGTGCCTGCTGTAACTCCGGCTTGGGCGGGGGGGGTGGGGTGGGTTGGAATGAAATCCTCTCGCGACTGTACGAATAAGCCTGTTGCTGAGTTAAAGCTGTCTGAAGGAGCTCCCTAGCCCGTCGCGTCTCCACCGCTACAAGGGACTCACCATTGACTAGAAGGGCCGCCAATCGTGAAGCAGCCGCGACTATGTTATCCAAGGGGTTGGAGTAATGACCCGGAGGCGTGGGCACATGCTGGGATGGGATATTCTGAAGAGGCGGATCCATTGCGCGTGGCTGAACCAGTGTCCCCGTTCCAGGCGCTTCTACCCGGTTTACTACTGGCTGGTTGCTGGTTCCGGCCCCTGGCGTGTTGAAGAGATTCCTAGCTTCGTAAACCGGGGCAGGTGAGACCGGTACCTTCTCCTCATTACATCATTTGACGCGTTCTGATCCAACGTAAGCTGATAGACCTGTGCATCTAACTCAGCCCACTCTGCAGCCATCCTGGTGTTTTCAGCCGCCAAATCCACCTTGGCTTGGGCTATCTGATCCTGCACCTTTGCCAATTCTGCGTTGTGCCGCTCCTGATCCGCCGGGCGGACTTCGGCCGCTAACAGTGCTGCCAAGGTGTCAAACAAATCGGACAGAGCCTGAGCCGGTGATGGCGCAGGGCCTCCTGCCCCAGCGGCCGTCGCCGCTGCTGAACCGGAGATCATCGCCGCAGCGGTCGAAGATTGTGGCGCTGACTGCGTACCGGCCATGAAGATCGCAACCCGGCTTGGCGGGTAAAGAGAGTCCAGAATACTGTCGCCATCGGAACAACCACCAAACCGGCCATCTTGCAGCTAGTACAATGACTCGGTCTCTCCAGTAGATGACTCGTCACCGGAATAAACAATGGTTTCGCCATCATACTCCGATCCATTTTCAGATTCCACTCCGTGGATGACTCCCACGAAGGCATGCTTCATGACAGGCTTAACCCGGGTAGACCTCGCACGCTGAGCCGTTTCGACGATGTCGGTGCAGATGTCCGGCTCAGGGCCCGATTCGCCAATCTTGCCAATGAACACGTGAATGCCACCGAAGGGGACCCGGTACCCGTACTCAATCGAGCCGGCCTCGGGGCCCCAGCCTGCGTCATCGATGTAGAGCTTGCCGCGACGACTTTTGGTCATCCGGCCCACAGCATATCCCTTGAGTCCTTCGAAGCTGCCCTCTAAGAACTCAAAACCATTGTGCGATAGCCCCACGGTGGGCGCCAACTGTCGTGGTTTTGTCACGGCAGATGTCCAAGAGAAAGGACTTAGTCGTGGAGCCATCGCGACGGGTTAGCTTAAAGGGGTTAAAGCGGACAAGGGACACGGAGAGTTACACTGGTTCGGCCCCTTGCGGTGAAGGTAAAGGCCTAATCCAGTTGTTGTGGAATTGCTAGGGTTTCGATGACCAGGGAGCGAATCCGCTATGCCTGGCTCTCGAGTTGTTGTCTGTCTTCCTCCAACCGCCGCCGGGTCGTCCCCTTATATACATGGGTTGGCGCCCGTCGGTTTACAGGATCCCGAGGCCGGCTCATGAACATCTCCGGCTCGGTCTCTACTCTTTCTATCTTATAACACAAGCTTACATATCAATGTCGGTTTATGTCTACAGGCCTTAATCCGCCGTTGGGCCCCGGGCCTTCATAAAGCGCCTCCATCTTTGTCCAAGTGGGCTTCAAGTATAATAACTCATTATGGGGATAACCCGGCCTCTCCCGGCCGGTTTATACCCAGTAGTAATATCCCCAACACTGTTGGTGCTGTTCTAGGACAAAGAGTTGATAAGAAATTGAATGTTATCCATTATGCTAGTAAAACTCTAGATAGTTCTCAAAGAAATTATGCTACTACTGAGAAAGAATTTCTAGTAGTTGTGTTTGCATGTGATAAATTCAGATCTTATATTGTTGATTCTAAAGTAATTGTTCGCACTGATCAGGCTGCTATTAAATATCATATGGAAAAGAAAGATGCTAAACCTAGACTCATTAGATGGGTTCTTTTGCTACAAGAATTTAACTTGCATATTATTGATAGAAAGGGAGCTGAGAATCCCGTAGCCGGTAATTTGTCTAGAATGGAAAATGTTCTTGATGACCCACTACCTATTGATGATAGTTTTCCTGATGAACAATTAGTTGTTATAAATGCTTCTCGTAATATTCCTTGGTATGCAGACTATGCTAGTTACATTGTTGCTAAATATATACCACCTAGTTTCACATACCAACAAAAGAAAAAGTTCTTCTTTGATTTAAGACATTACTTTTCGGATGACCCACATCTTTATAAAGAAGGAGTAGATGGTATTATTAGACATTGTGTGCCTGAGCATGAACAGGAACAAATCTTACGGAAGTGTCATTCTGAGGCATACGAAGGACACCATGCTGGAGATAGAAACCGCACATAAGGTATTACATTCTTGTTTTTATTGGCTTACTCTCTTCAAGGATGCACGTAAGTTTGTCTTATGTTGTGATGAATATCAAAGAATTAGTAATATTGGTAGACGTCAGGAAATGCCTATGAGTTATTCACTTGTTATTGAACCATTTGAAGTTTGGGGATTTGATTATATGGAACCTTTTCCTTCCTCTAATGGGTATACACATATTGTAGTTGCTATTGATTCCAACTAGTAGTGCCAATCATAACACTTCTATTAAAATGCTTAAAGAAGTTATTTTCCCAAGGTTTGGAATACCTAAGATATTTAATGACTGATGGTGGTTCATATTTTATTCATGGTGCTTTCCGTAAACTACTTGCTAAATATGATGTTAACCATAGAATTGCATATCCTTATCATCCTCAATCTAGTGGTCAAGTTGAATTAAGCAATAGGGACATAAAGTTAATTTTGCAAAAGTCCGTTAATAGATCTAGAAAGAATTGCTCTAAGAAACTTGATGATGCATTGCGGGCTTATAGAATTGCTTAAAAGAATCCTATGGGTATGTCTCCGTATAAAGTGGTTTATGGAAAAGCATGTCATTTACCTCTTGAGCTAGAACATAAACCATGTTGGGCAATTAAAGAACTTAACTGTGACTTCAAGCTTGCCGGTGAAAAGTGGTTATTTGATATTAGCTCGTTAGATGAGTGGAGAACCCAAGCATATGAAAATGCCAAATTGTTTCAAGAAAAAGTTAAAAGATGGCATGATAAAAGAATTAAAAAACGGGAATTCAAAGGGGGTGAGTATGTTCTATTGTACAACTCTTGTTTCAGATTCTTTGCAGGAAAACTTCTCTCTAAATGGGAAGGACAGTATATCATCGAAGAAGTTTACCATTCCGGAGCTATCAAGATCAACAACTCCGAAGGCACTAATCCGAGGGTGGTCAATGGACAAATAATTAAACATTATATCTCAGGTACACCTATTAATGTTGAAACTAACATTGTTCAGACTATGACACCAAAGGAACACATAAGAGAACCTTCCAGAACACTACAAAACCCTAAAAAGGAATAGGTATGTGATACGATAAGTAAAACAACTCCAAAAATTCCATAAAAATACTTTACATCCATTTTGGAATATTAGAAAAAAATACCAAAATAAGTAACAGTCGAGGGGACACACCAGGCACCCACGAGGCACCTGGGCACGCCCTGGTGGCTCGTGGGCCCCTCGTGTGCCTTCCCGACTCCGTTTTCTTCTGGAATACATGTTTTGCAAGATAAAAATTCTTTATATATACTCCCGGATGTTTTGACCACCGCATCATGGAAATATCCTCTATTCTTGTTTCATGCTATTTTTCTAACTGATCTAAAAGTATGTCGTCCCAAAACTCGGTTGGAGAGAGCCATGTTTCCCATGCTGCTGCAAATCCAAGAGCCTATGATGATGATCATTATGGGTGTTCAATCAATGAGGAGGTCGAAGCTGACTTAAAGAGGCTGGATTCCAAGGTGCAGGAGGAAACCTCTCGACCACAGCCCGGAGACATGCATGTGGAATACGGGGGATCGAGCTTGTCAGATACGGTTGAACCTCCCAATGCTCAATTTATTTCTTATCATAACCTGAAAAAGAGTGTTGCTTCATCTCCTTCTGGTAGGAAACACCCTTGGGTGGACGGTGCATTAACTGTCACTTGGAAGCTCCCGAAGGAAATTATGGATCTTAAGCACCAAGTCAATAAGCTTGAAGAGGAAAATCGCATCCTCAGGAACATCATTGCCAAGAACATCCCACCATCATCACCGAAGAAAGAAACTTGAGTACATGGGTATGGGCACTCCCCTTGGCTTGTGCCAAGCTTGGGGGAGGTGCCCGATATCGTATCACCATCACTTTTATTTCTTTTACCTATCTTAGTTCGATCCTTAGCTATTTCGTGATTTAGTAGAATAAAAGTTTAGTATGATCTATTTTCAAGTGCTAGTTTCATGATCTATCTATCTATGTAATCAAGTTGAGAGTTATATAATAAATAGTAGTTTGAGTTTGGCTTCTTTACTTTTATGTTCCAATCTTAGCAATGAAAATAATGAAAAGATCATATGCTAATCTCATGGAAAGTAATGACTTGACATAAAGAAAAGTGTAAGTGGTAAACATTTATTGGAAGTTAGCAAACAAAATATTGGTCAACGATGCAATTCATGAAATATTAATAAGGGAAGAGAAGATTCACATATAAATATACTATCTTGGACATCTTTTATGATTGTGAGCCCCCATTAAGTATTCTATGTCAAATTGTTGACGTTGGACAAGGAAGACAACTTAATGAGTTATGTTTGCTTATATTCACATAGAAGTTATATTGTTATAGATCCTCCAACATGTGGTGCTTGCCAATATCTTTGCTAGCCAAAAATCCGCACCAAATAGAGATTCTACTTGTGCATCCAAAACCCTTAAACCCAGTTTCATGTCATGAGAGTCCACTATATCTACAATATACCTATGGATTGAATAAGATCCTTAAAATAACTTGTCATCGGTGCATAAAGCAATAAAAATTGCTCCTAAAATGTATGATCTTTTGTTGTAAGGGGAAATAAGCTTTGTACGATCTTGTGATGGTAAAGAAATAAAAGCGACGGACTGCATAATAAAGGTTGCTATCACAAGGGGAAATATAAAGTGACGTTCCTTTGCATTAAGAGCTTGCACATCAAAAAACAAAAAGCGCATGACAACCTCTGCTTCCCTCTGCGAAGGGCCTATCTTTTACCTTTATGTATTTACTTTTCATGCAAGAGTCAGTAGTGTTCTCCTATATTACTTTTTCGTTTTTCTCTTTTGCAAGCATCATGTGGCGGGGAAAGATCTAGGCATATATATCCAGTTGGATGTGAGTGATCATGAATTATTATTGTTGACATTACCCTTGAGGTAAATGAGTTGGGAGGCAAAACTATAAGCCCCTAGCTTTCTTTGTGTCTGACTGAAACTTTTGCTCCATATATATGTTGTGAGTGTCAGCAATCATAGAAGACTAAATGATAGTTGAGTATGTGGACTTGCTAAACAAACGCTCTTACATGAGACCCTTCCTAGAAATATGATCAATTGCAATTGCATTGTTGACTGAGAACATAGTTTGTTAGTTTTCAAGAAAGTTTATGCCTTATACTTCGTTATTGTGATGAATTGTTACTTGCTCATGAGAAGTTATATATATATATATAGATATATAGATATATATATTGCTGCTATGATATTGATCATGATGCTACTATGTCTGTATTTTGTTTTTATCGACACCTCTCTCTCTAAACATGTGGACATGATTATCGATATCGGCTTTCGCTTGAGGACAAGCGAGGTCTAAGCTTGGAGGAGTTGATACGTTCATTGTGCATCATGTTTTTCTACTGTTATTTATGATGTTTTTTATCAATATAATACTTTGTGATGCAATTCTAATGCCTTTTCTCTCTTAATTTGCAAGATCTACATGAAGAGGGGGATTGCCGGTAGCTGGAATTCTGGATCTGAAATGCTACATCAGACATACCTATTGTGCACAACTCCAAATGAGCTGAAATTTCACAGAGAATTATTTTAGAATATATATATAAAATACTGGAGAAAAGAAATACCAAAGGGGGCCCATCAGGTGCCCACAAGGTACCAGGGCGCGCCCTGGTAGTGAGTGGGGCCCCTGGCCATCCTGCGTGGCCCATCTTCTGCTATATGAAGCTATTTGCCCTAGAAAAAAATAAGGAGAGGACTTTCGGGACGAAGCACCACCGTCTCGAGGCGGAACCTAGGAGCACTTTTGCTCTCCGGTGGAGCGATTTCGCCGGGGATACTTCCCTCTGGGAGGGGGAAATCGAAGCCATCGACATCACCAACAACCCTCTCATCGTGGGAGGACCAATCTTCATCAACATCTTCACCAACACCATCTCATCTCAAACCCCTAGTTCATCTCTTGTATTCAATCTTTGTCTCAAAACCTTAGATTGGTACCTGTGGGTTGCTAGTAGTATTGATTACATCTTGTAGTTGATGCTAGTTGGTTTATTTGGTGGAAGATTATATTTTCACATCCTTGATGATATTCAACATATGATGCCCCCGATTCAATCATACACTAATCATACACGCAAACATGTATGATCAAGATCAGGGACTCACGGGAAGATTTCACAACACAACTTTAGACATAAATAAGGACATACAAGCTTCATATTACAAGCCAGGGGCCTCGAGGGCTCGAATACATAGCCTCGATCATAAACGAGTCAGCGAAAGCAACAACATCTGAGTACAGACATAAGTTAAACAATGTGCCATAAGATGGCTAGCACAAACATGGATGCAGCTCGAAGAGGCGCAGTCCTCCTGCCTGGGATCCTCCTAAACTACTCCTGGTCGTCGGCGACCTGCACGTAGTAGTAGGCACCCTCGGTATAGTAGGAGTCATCGAAGGTGTCGTCTGGCTCCAGGGCTCCAGCATATGGTTGCGGCATCCGAGAAGAATGGAAAAGGGGGAAAAGAGGGAGCAAAGCAACCGTGAGTACTCATCCAAAGTACTTGCAAGCAAGGATCTACACTACATATGCATTGGAATCAATGAAATGGGTAGTATATGTGGACTGAACTGCAGAATGCCAGAATAAGAGGGGAGAAGCTAGTCCTATCGAAGACTACACTTCTGTCAGCCTCCATCTTGAAGCATATAGAAGAGAGTAGCAGTTACAACATCAAGTAACATTGTATAGCATAATCCTACCCCGGCGATCCTCCCCTCGTTGCCCTGTGGGAAAGCGATCACCAGGTTATCTTTGGAACTTATCTGGGTGTGTTTTATTAAGTATCCGGTTCTAGTTGTCATGAGGTCGGAATACAACTCCAAGTCATCCTGTTACCGTGGACACGGCTATTCGAATAGATCAATCTTCCCAGCAGGGGTGCACCACATTACCCGACACGATCGATCCCTCTGACCAGCACACTTTCCTGGGTCATGTCCGGCCTCGGAAGATCAACATGTCGCAACCCTACCTAGGCCCAATAGATAGGTCAGCACGCCGGTCTAAATCCTAAGCACACAGGGGTCTTGGGCACATCGCCCGTTGCACTCCCGCACGTTGCGAGGGCAGCCGGTGAGCAGACCTGGCAGCCTCCATTACAAAGGAGGGTGCTTTACGCGGTCCAACCAGGCGCACGCCGCTCAGTCGCTGATGTCTGGAAAGCTTCGGCTGATACTCCGACGCCGGTTGCCCATATCTTGTCCCACATGGCGGTTAATCCGTATAGGCCAATGACCAACTTAGATCAAATACCCAATCTCGTTAAGCGTGTTATTGAAATATCTACTGACGCCGACAAGGACCAGGCCCACCTATCTCCTAGGTGGTCACAACCTGCCCTATCGCTCCGCCACAAAGTAACACTCGGGGGCCGTCGGGAACCCAGGCCCACCACTACCTGGGTGGAACCACCTGCCCCTTCAGCCCCCACTTTCATGAATCACTCGCGGGTACTCTACGAGCCGACCCGACTTTAGTCACCACATGTATCAAGTATAGTACGTATGCAGTATATACCCGTGATCACCTCCCGAGTGATCACGGCTCGATAGTATAACATGGCAGACGGACAAGAATGTAGGGCCACTGATGATAAACTAGCATCCTATACTAAGCATTTAGGATAGCAGGTAAGGTATCAACAATAGTAGCAACAAGGAAAGGATATGCAGTAGTATAGGATCAAAGCAATAAGTAACATCTACACTACTCTAATGCAAGTAGTAGAGAGAAGAAGTAGGCGATATCGAGATGATCAAGGGGTTTTGCTTACCTAGAAGCTCTGCAGACAGATACGGATCCTCGACGGTGAAGTAGTCGATCACCGGATCAACATCGATCTCGGGGTCTACCGAAAAAGAAGTAACGGAGAGGAACACAATAAATAACAGAGCAATCAAATATAACACAAAGCAAGACGCGGCAAAACATTGTGCTAGGGGTGACCTAACGCAGTACTACGCATGTTAGTCAGAGCGGAAAAGCATCCAGAGGTATTTTACCAGCTCCGGGCAATTATCGGCCAGATGAATCGGAGGGGGATGTTCCATGTTCATCATGATAGGGGCATGTGATAGATGAACGGAGTGCATAATCAGATTGGTCATATTTTTCAGATCGATTTACATATATAAATTATTTTCATCGAAGTTACAGTTTATTTTCTATGAATTTTCAAAGTTTAAACAATAATCTGTAAAAACCTGGAATTTAAATTAAATTAAAAAATACACATAAAAATGTTGGGTGCACCCGGTCTAGTGCACCCAGCAGTGCACTAGAGGCCGACAGTGGGCCCGGTTGACTGCCCAGTCAGCAGTCAACGTTGACCCGTTGACTGGTCAACGGGGCCCAGTTGGTCCCACACGTCAGTGTCTCTAGACAATTAACATAATTTTATTTAAACACTCATTCAGTTAGTTAGCGGCCTGGGGCCCATTGCCAGCGAGTGTTAGGGTTCCTAATTAGTGCCTAATCAAGCCACGTCAGCGGGATCAACGGCGGTAACCGCCGGGGCTAACAGAGACGGCGGCGATGATGGTCCGGCCGATTCCGATGACGGGAGCAAGTGCCGCAAGGTCCGTTGGAGAGCTGGCGGCGTGGCGAGTCCAATGGTGGTCGCGTGGTGGCCCTAGGCGCAACGCGCCAGCATCAGCGGCGAGATGAGCGGCGGCCGGAGGTTCGGCAGGGCGAGCTGCGGCCATTGCACTGGCCAAGGGGAGGCGCAACACGCGCGGTAGAGGCGAGGCGCGACTGGAACGTCCAGAGGCGCGGGCGCAGGAGCCGGGCTCCGGTCATGGCGGCCTCGGTGAGCATGGTCGCGGGCGAGAGCTAGCGGCGAGCGGGGGAAAACGGCGAGCGGGGCGGGCTCGCGACCGTGGTGCGGCCTGGGACGTGAGGGGGAGGCGGAGCAGAGCGTGCGGGTAGAGGCGAGGGGCAGGTGATGTGCATGCACAGCGCACCGGGGGAAGCAGGGCGTGGCTTCGGCAGCGGCAGCCAAGCGGGATGCGCGGGGAGCGCCGGCCTGCGCTAGCCAGGATGAGGCAGCGACCAGCAGCTACGCTAGTAGCAGCAGCCGCGCGGGGACAGAAGGCAGGCGTGGGCGCTGGGCGCGGTGACGCACGATGGGGGAGCGGCAACGGGAAGCAGCGGGAGGGAGAACGCGTGCGCGGGCACAGCTCAAACTCTGGCACGTCCACGGGCGAGCGAGACGGGCGGTGCTACAGCGATGGAATTGGAAGGGGGCAGGGGGAATCGAAAAGAGGGGGCCTCACAGCGAGCTCTTGGGTTGGTCGGAGAGGGTCGGGGAGGCGACAGAGTTGTGGGTCGGCGGCGAGGTAGAGGCAGTGGCGATTGCCGCGGCTGGAGGGCGTCCCAACTCGAGCGGCCGCTCATAGACGACGATGCTGCAGGTTCGGGTCACCTTCGCGAGGCCCACGGTGACTCCTGCCCGCGAAGATGGCGATGGCGCGGCGAGGGATGCACTCAGGGGAGCGAGACCAAAGAGAGAGAGAGGGCGAGCGAGGGGGTGAATCGGGGGGTTTAGGGTTCCAGGGAGAGGGAGACGACCGAGGGCAGTCTTATCCTCGCCGGAGCGGCGTGGATGGACGGCGCATGGCGATCCCCGGCATGGATGCCTGCGGGTCGTCCACGGGAGTGCGGTGAACAGGAGGTAGGGGAAAGTGGGGGGTTGGGTTGGGCCTGGCATAGTAGGGAGTGGGCTTAGGTGCACATGGGGGTTTTCCTCTATTTCCTTTTTTTGTTTTCTTTTGTATTGCATTTCCTTTTTTGTTTTTCTTTTATTTCTTCACTATTTTCATTTAAAGTTTCTTTTATTTTAGTTTTATAAAATACCAAGTTAGCACCTAAATTAGTATTACTAATTAGGCCACTGCCACAATTATTTTGGCACACTACTAATTTAGTTATATTATTACAACTTTACAAAAGGCATTAAATTAATTGTTTTGCCCTCTATTTTGGTTATTTTAGTGCATTTAAATATTATAAGAAATGTTGGTTTCTCCACCATTATTACTCATGAATTATTTGTCACATTTAGAACATTTTAGTTTTAATGTTTGAAAACTTTTATTGTTTAACTTTATTTTAAATTTGAATTCGAACGGGATTTGAATCATCGCGAGGTTAACAACAGTAATCGTCGTGATGTGGCATCATTAGTAGAGGGTTACTGTAGCTTAATTATTTGGGCATTACACAACACCCCTCTGACTTGGACATGAATATGATTTGTGAGTAGTTACTTTTGTTCTTGAGGACATGGGAGAAGTCTCGTCATAAGTAATCGTGTGAATTTGGTATTCGTTCGATATTTTGATGATATGTATGTTGTGATTCCCTTAGTGTTGTCATGTGAATGTTAACTACATGAAACTTCACCATATTTGGGCCTAAGGGAAGGTGGAGTAGTAATTAGATGATGGGTTGCTAGAGTGACAGAAGCTTAAACCCTAGTTTATGCGCTATTTCGTAAGGGGCTGATTTGGATCCATATGTTTCATGCTATGGTTAGATTTATCTTAATTCTTCTTTCGTAGTTGCGGATGCTTGCGAGAGGGGTTAATCATAAGTGGGAGGCTTGTCCAAGCAAGGAAAACACCAAAGCACCGGTCCACCCACATATCAAATTATCAAAGTAGCGAACCTGAATCAAACAAACATGATGAAAGTGACTAGATAAAATTCCCGTGTGTCCTCAAGAACACTTTGCTTATTATAAGAGACCGTTCCGGCCTGTCCTTTGCTATAAAAAAGGCTTGGGCTACCTTGTTGTACCTTTGTTACCGCTACTACTTGTTGCTTGTTATAAATGACTTTGCTATCAAACTATCTGTTACCGATAAGTTCAGTGCTTGCAGATAATACCTTGCTAAAAACAGCTTGTCATTTCCTTCTGCTCCTTGTTGGGTTCAACACTCTTACTTATCGAAAGGACTACGAATGATCCCCTATACTTTTGGGTCATCATCTATCCCTACAAAATCATATAGCCTTGTCATGCTCCACCTTCTTAACACAAAGTATTTATCATGCACAACCCCGATGACTTGTCGAGCAATTGGTTCATACTTTGTAGCATGCTTCAGCTTTTTCAACCCCCACGTAATACATGAGCACAAGCCATGGATATAGCACTGATACATCTCCAACGTATCTATAGTTTTTGATTGTTCCATGCTGTTATTTTATCATTCTTGGATGTTTTACCTTCATTTTATAGCAACTTTATATCATTTTTTGGGACTAACCTATTGACATATTGCCCAATGCCAGTTGTTTTTTGCTTATTTTTTACTTCGCAGAATATCCCTATCAAACGGAGTTCAAACGCAGCGAAACTTTTTGGAGATTTTTTTTGGACCAGAAGACAACTTGGGAGCCAAGGAAGCACCAGAGGGGAGGCCCATGGGGCCCACAATCCACCAGGGCACGCCAGGGGCACCTAGCGCACCTAGGTGGGTGGTGGGGCCCATGGGGGTCTCCTCCACCACCTCTCAGCTCTATAAATTCTTAGATATTCTAGAAACCCTAGGGGAGCGATTGAAACACAACTCCAGCCGCCGCAAGTTCCAGAACCACGAGATCCAATCTAGAGCCCTATTCCGGCACTCTGCCGGAGGGGAACACGATCACGGAGGGGTTCATCATCCTCATTGGTGCTCCTCCGATGATGCGTGAGTAGTTCACCATAGACCTACGGGTCCGTAGGCAGTAGCTAGATGGCGTCTTCTCTCTTTTTGATTCTCAATACAATGTTCTCCTCGATGTTCTTGGAGATCTATTTGATGTAATGACTTTTTGCGGTGTGTTGGTTGGGATCCGATGAAGTACGAGTTTATGATCAGATCTATCTATGAATATTAATTGAGTTTTCTTTGATCTCTTATATGCATGATTGTTATAGCCTCGTATTTCTTCTCCGAAACTTTGGTTTGGTTTGGCCAACTAGATTGATTTTTCTTGCAATGGGAAGAGGTGCTTTGTGATGGGTTCGATTTTGCGGTGTCCTCACCCAGCGAAAGAAGGGGTAGTGAGGCCTGATACGTCTCCATCGTATCTACTTTTCCAAACTCTTTTGCCCTTGTTTTGGACTCTAATTTGCATGATTTGAATGGAACTAACCCGGACTGACGCTGTTTTCAGCAGAATTGCCATGGTGTTATTTTTGTGGAGAAATCAAAGTTCTCGGATTGACCTGAAAATTTACGGAGAATATTTTTGGAATATATAAAAAATACTGGCACAAGAATTAACCAGAGGGGGTCCACCCAGAGGCCACAAGCCTGGGGGCGTGCCTAGAGGGCTTGTGGGCCCCCTGGACCTCCTCCGACCTCAACTCCAACTCTATATAACCCTATTCAGGGAGAAAAATATCAGAGAGAAGGATTCATCATGTTTTACGATGGAGCCGCTGCCGCCTCCTGTTCTTCATCGGGAGGGCTGATCTGGAGTCCGTTCGGGGCTCTGGAGAGGGGGATTCATCGCCATCATCATCACCAACCTTCCTCCATCACAAATTTCATGATGCTCATCGCCGGGAGTGAGTAATTCCATCGTAGGCTTGCTAGACGGTGCTGGGTTGGATGAGATTTATCATGTAATCGAGTTAGTTTTGTTAGGGTTTGATCCCTAGTATCCACTATGTTCTGAGGCTGATGTTGCTATGACTTTGCTATGCATAATGCTTGTCACTAGGGTCCGAGTGCCATGATTTCATATCTGAACCTATTATATTTTCATGAATATATGTGAGTTCTTGATCCTATCTTGCAAGTTGTAGACACCTATTACGAGTTATGATCCGCATACCCCAAGGTGACAATAATTGGGATTCTTTCCGGTGATTACCGTATTTTGAGGAGTTCATGTATTCACTAAGTGCTAATGCTTTGGTCCAGTTCTCTATTAAAAGGAGGCCTTAATATCCCTTAGCTTCCATTAGGACCCTGCTGCCACGGGAGGGTAGGACAAAAGATGTCATGCAAGTTCTTTTCCATAAGCACGTATGACTATATACGGAATACATGCCTACATTATGTTGATGAATTGGAGCTAGTTCTGTGTCACCCTAGGTTATGACTGCTACATGATGAATATTATCCAACACAATTATCATTGTCGATCCAATTCCTACGAGCTTTTCACATATTGATCTTCGCTAAGTTACTTTCATTGCTGCTGCTGTTACAATCACTACAAAACTGCTACTGATACTTTTGCCACTATTACCGTTACTTCCATACTACTTTGCTACTAAATACTTTGCTGCAGATATTAAGTCTTTCAAGTGTGGTTGAATTGACAACTCAACTGCGAATACTCATGAATATTCTTTGGCTCCCCTTGTGTCGAATCAATAAATTTGGGTTGAATACTCTACCCTTGAAAACTATTACGATCCCCTATACTTGTGGGTTATCAAGACCTTTTTCTGGCGCCGTTGCCGGGGAGCATAGCTCTATTCTCTGAGTCACTTGGGATTTATATCTGTTGATCACTATGAGGAATCTGAAAGATACCAGAACCAAGATTTTTCCCTCTACTACGAGGGGAGGTAAGGAACTGCCATCTAGCTCTGCACTTGATTCACCTTCTGTTTTAAGTAAGCTTGCGACACCTACACCTGCTATTAATTCTGATATGTCACAAGTAATTGATGATGCTACTTATGCTATGCATGATGCTTATGATGATACTACTACTTTGCTTGATAATAATGTGCCACTGAGTGAATTTCTTGATGAACAACTTGCTAGAGCTAAAGATATTGAGAGTGCTGAAACTGATGATATTTCTGAAACTGATGAAATTATTGAAACTGAACACTTTGAAACACCTGCTAGACCTAGCTCTCCTAGATATGAATTGACTGTTATACCTGAGGGTTATGTTATGGAAGGAGAGGTAGCTAGGGACTTTCTTGCTTGTAAGGATAGATATGATCTTAAGAAATTACTATGCAAGTGGAAAGAAAAATCTTTGAATGCTAGAATGCAATATGATCCTAAGTTTTCTACTTCACCTATCTTTGTTATTGATAAGGATTATGAATTCTCTGTCGATCCTGAGTTAATTACTTTGGTTGAATCTGATCCTTTCCATGGTTATGAATCTGAAACTGTTGTGGCACATCTTACTAAATTGAATGACATAGCCACCCTGTTTGCTCATGAGGAAAAAAGTCGTATTACTATATTCTTAAGTTGTTTCCTTTCTCATTAAAGGGTGATGCTAAGTTATGGTTTAATTCTCTTGCTTCTGGTTGTGTGCGTAGTCCCCAGGATATGATATATTACTTCTCTGAAAAATATTTTCCTGCTCATAAGAAACAAGCTGCTTTACAGGAAATATTTAACTTTGTGCAAATTGAAGAAGAGAGTCTCCCACAAGCTTGGGGGAGGCTTCTCCAACTACTTAATGCTTTGCCTGATCATCCTCTCAAGAAAAATGAAATACTTGATATCTTTTATAATGGACTAACCGATGCTTCTAGGGACCACCTAGATAGTTGTGCTGGTTGTGTTTTCAGGGAACGAACTGTTGAACAAGCTGAAGTATTATTGAATAATATATTGAGTAATGATAATGATTGGGCTCTTCCCGAACCACCTCCTAAGCCAACTCCAAAGAAAAGAGGTATTCTATTTCTCAGTCCTGAAGATATGCAAGAGGCAAAGAAATCTATGAAAGAAAAAGGTATTAAAGCTGAAGATGTTAAGAATTTGCCACCTATTGAAGAAATACATGGTCTTGATAACCCGACACAGGTAGTAGAGGTAAATTCTCTCTATAGATTTGATGAAGGTGATATTCCTTATAATAAGTCTGCTAGTCAATGCTTGAATGAATTTGATAACTTTATTATTAAACAAGAAAACTTCAATGCATATGTTAGTAGACAATTGAAACGTAATGCTTATATGCTTGACTGCTTGGGTGACTATATGTGTAGAACTGTTAATGATATCAAGATTATTAGTAAACATGCTTCCATGGTAAAAACTCAAGTAGAACAAGTTCTCAAGGCACAAAATGATTTGCTTAATGAGATGAACAATAAAAACAATGATAATGCTATTAGAATTATGACTAGAGGTGGTAAAATGACTCAGGAACCTTTGTATCCTGAGGGCCATCCTAAGAGAGTAGAACAAGACTCTCAGAGAATTAATACTGATGCACCTAGTCCTTCTACAAATAAAAAGAACGATGATAGGACTTTGCATGCTTCTTGTGAACCTGTAGTAGACACACCTGAGAATCCAAATGATATTTCTATTTCTGATGCTGAGACACAATCAGGTGATGAACATGAACCTAGTAATAATGACAATGATGATGTTCATGATAATGCTCAACCTAGTAATGATAATGATGTGGAGATAGAACCTGCTATTGATCTTGATAACCCACAACCTAAGAATAAAAGATATGATAAGAGAGACTTCATTGCTAGGAAACATGGTAAAGAAAGAGAACCGTGGGTTCAGAAACCCATGCCCTTTCCTCCTAAACCATCCAAGAAAAAGGATGATGAGGACTTTGAGCGCTTTGTTGAAATGCTTAGACCTGTCTTTTTGCGTATGCGTTTGACTGATATTCTGAAAATGTCTCCTTATGCTAAGTATATGAAAGATATTGTTACAAATAAAAGGAAAATACCGGAAGATGAAATTTCCACCATGCTTGCTAATTATACATTTAAAGGTGGAATACCAAAGAAACTAGGAGATCCAGGAATACCAACTATACCATGCTCCATTAAAAGAAACTATGTTAAAACTGCTTTATGTGATTTAGGAGCTGGTGTTAGTGTTATGCCTTTCTCTTTATATCGTAGACTTGAATTGAATAAGTTGACACCAACTAAAATCTCTTTGCAAATGGCTGATAAATCAACTGCTATACCCATCGGTATTTGTGAGGATGTGCCTGTCGTAGTTGCAAATGTTACTATTTTAACGGACCTTGTTATTCTTGATATACCCGAAGACGACAGTATGTCGATCATCCTTGGTAGACCCTTTTTGAATACTGCAGGGGCTGTTATTGACTGCAACAAAGGCAATGTCACTTTTCGTGTTAATGGTAATGAGCATATGGTACACTTTCCGAAGAAACAACCTCAAGTGAATAGTATCTATTCTATTGTAAATTTTCTACAATTACTATTGGAGGTTTTGAATTCCCTCTTCCTACTGTCAAAAGGAAATATGATATTCTTATTGTTGGGGACATGCATATCCCCGTTGAGGTAACTTAGTGTTATACGAAGGTTCTCCGGTTTCATGTCATTTGGAAGAAGTTTGTTAATAAGACTTGATCAACCTTGTTAATGGATTCCTTTTAACGAGCATGAGATGGATGAATTTAGTAAACACAACTCTCTGTACCCACTTTTTACTTTTTGTTATTTAGAATAAATAAAGCAAAAATACTATTATTTTTCTGTTTTCTGAATTATCCATGCAATAAAAAATGACCAGAAAATAAAAGTTCTCCAAATGCCCTGAAAATTTAGTATGATTTTTTCTAGAATATTTAAGAATTTTTGTCACTGAAAACACCTCAGGGAGGTGAACCAGTGGGCCACAAGCCCACAAGGCACGCACACCCCCGGGCCCGCCTACAGGGCTTGTGGGTCCCACGTGGGTCCCCCTCACTTATGCCAGCACCCATCCACTTTGTCCTCCTCCAGAAAAAAATCCCACCATTGCTCAAACCCGTGTTCTTGCTCATTTTGCTGCCATTATCGATCTCCTTGCTCGAAACTCCATTTTCGAAATTGTTTTGGGGGATTGTTCTTCGGTATGTGACTCCTACAATGGTCCAATTAGTTTTTGTTCTAGTGCTTTATATATTGCAAATTTTTGCTGCTGTGGTGACCTTGTTCTTGAGCTTGCATGTCAAAATTATATGGTCCAAAGTAGTTTTATTGCATGATATAGCCTCTAGACACTTGAAGGAGTAGTTGCTATTACTCTTGTTGAGTTTGGTTCACTTTTAGTTTGAGTCACTAAAAATTTCAGAAAAAGAAAATGTTGAGGAAAGTGTTCCAAGGTGGTTCCTCGAAGAAGAAATCCCCAAGGCCCGCGATACGTGAGCCGGATCTCGAACCACCAAGGGAGGCTTCAGTGCAACCTTGTGAATGGCCGTCGGATCATTTCATGACCCGTGCCGATTTCAAGGATGAATTCTATGCATACGTGCATAACGCTGAGCTGACGAACTTCGTGTCAGATAGGTGCCCTCAGTACTACAACCTTACTGATTCCTTTGTGAGTTGATTTAAGTATTCTGTCCAGCGCAATACGCATTCTGTTTTATTTGATCTTTATGATAAATCATTTACCATGGACCTGGAAGATTTTAATGATGCATGTAAAATTCCACAATGGGGCATTTGTACTGAACCTCGTAAATCTGATTGTTCTGAGTTCCTTGCTAGCATTACTGTAGGAGAAACCAGAACCATAACACAAGCTACCATAGGGAGCATTCACTTTCCTGCTTTACATTACTTTGCTCTCTTCATAGGTAGATGCATTAATGGTAAACATGATCATAGCCACCTTTGCGCCTCTGATCTCATTGTTCTTAAGAGCACAATAATGAATGATAAACGGTTTAATTTGTGGGCTATCATTGCACGTCGATTACATAATAATGCTCAAGATGGAGACTTCTTTGGTGGACTTTATGCCACTCGTTTAGCTCAGTATCTTGGGGTTCCAATTAAAGAAAATGATGTTCCTCTACCACCTACTTACCTTGATTATGATGCTATGGAACGCTACCAGTTTCTTGAGAGAGGCGGGTTGCCTTTTCAGTACAGACTAATCTTTGACAGACAGCGCGCTGTCCATATTACCCATCCCGCTTCTGCTTTCTTTGACTCTTAGGTAAAACAAAGATACTTCATAACCAGAGAGGAGGCGGCCGAGTACGAGAGAGCGAGGGAGACCTCTCGCCTCCATGAGGCAGCTCACCAGGCGGTGGCAGCTGCAATCGAGTACAACCCCAACTACAACCTTGGATTTTACCATGGCCAGCCGTGGCCCTAGACCAACTTAGGCCAAAAGCCTAAGCTTGGGGGAGTATGTATCTCTCACCGATATTACATTCATGTTCACACACTCATTTCAGTTGTTGCTGTTCATACTTTTTCATTGTATTATCCATGTTAGTTTATTTTTCTCGCTTTCTTCTTGTGTGTTTGAAAAACTTTGAGAAAATCCAAAGAAAAAAAATTGATTCTCGCTTCTTTTTAGTTTTTCTTTCTAGTTTATTTAGTTTTAGTATTAAAAGAAAACCCAAAAAGGTTTCTTGTTCTTCTTTTGCTTGTTGGGAGCTTTCCCGTGTAAATAGTTTTTCTCTTTTTCGTTTTACTTTCTTCAGAAAAACAAAAACTCCAAAAATATTTCAGTGTGTTTCTTTGAAATTCTTTTTCTTTTTCTTTGGGTAGTAAGGACAAGACCATGATAAAAATGTTGAGTGGCTCTTATATGCATTACTATTGATCTAACAAAGAGCCCATATTACCTTGTCTTCTCCTCCGAATAAATGTTTGCAGATTCCAGCTTAGTCCAATGCATGTGCACTCTTATTATTATTCACACCGTTCGGTCGTGCAAGTGAATGGCAATAATGATGATATATGTTGAAATGATTGAGATGGAGAAAAGCTGGTATGAACTCGACCTATTTTGTTTTTGTAAATATGATTAGCTCATCGTTCCTGATTCAGCCAATTATGAATGAAACATGTTTGCAATGACAATTAGAGATTATAATTACTCATGCCATGCTTAATTAGCTAGGAGTGGATAATGGTTTGTCTTGTGTGCCAACATGCAATTTAAAATGGTTATGATGTAGTATGATAGGATGGTATACTCCTTTGAATGATTTAAGTGGCTTGACTTGGCACATGCTCACGCATGTAGTTGAATCAAAAACAACATAGCCTCCATGATATTTATGTTCGTGGTGATTTATATCCTACTCATGTGACGCCCCCGGCTCAATCGTGCACTAATCATACACGCAAATGCACACGATCAAGCCTAAGGACTCATGGGAAGATATCACAACACAACTCTAAAACATAAATAAAGTCATACAAGCTTTATATTACAAGCAGGGGCCCCGAGGGCTTGAATATATAAGCTTGCGTACAAGCGTCAGCGGAAGCATCAGATATCTGAGTACAGATATTAAAAGAGAAACAGAAAGGCCTTTAGAAAGGCGGGGCAAAATAAAACACTACGATCGAAAGGCGCAGGCCTCCTGCCTGGGACCCTCAGATCCTACTCTTGGTCGACGGCAAGCTCGAAGTAGTATCCATCCTCTGGGTAGTAGTAGTAGTCGATCGACGGGGCATCTGTCTTAGGGGGCTCCGTCCTCTGGTCACGACAAACTGATATGGGGAGAAAAGGAAAACAAAGCAACCGTGAGTACTCAGAAGTACTCAGCAAGCAAGGATCTACACTACATATGCAACATTTTCAAAGAGAGGCTGTATATGTGGGCTGGGCTGCAAAAATGCCAGAATAGAGAGAAGGCCTAGTCCTATCGAAGACTAGCATCTTCAGAGGTCTTGCAGCAATAGAAGAGAGTAGGACAGTACAATATAATGTAGCAGTATCATTAAGTCTCAACCTCACCCAGAGATCCTTTCTCGACTCCCTGCGAGAAAGCAATCCCAGAGCCATACAGTCATCAACCTCGTCCTGAGATCCCTTCTCGACTCCCTGCGAGAAGCAATCCCAGAGCCATAGTATCCAAGTATTCAGTTCTAATTGTATCAATCAGGATACAACTCTGAGTGTCCGTTACCGTAGGACAGGCTATCGATAGAAGTTTTCTTCCCTGCAGGGGTGCACCAACTTACCCACCACGCTCGCTTAACTCCGGCCGGACTCACTTTCTGGGTCCTGCCCGGCCTCAGCCAAACGACACACCGCAACCCTACCTACAGCTCAGCAGAGAGGTCCCCGCCGGTCTACATCCTAAGCGCAAGGGGGTCTTGGCCATCGCCCCTCGCCCTCCGGGTCGTTGCGCACAGGGTGGATACCAGCATCGCCTCGGGTGGCCGACACGATCCGACCGTGCCGTCATGCTGAACTGGACGTCTGACAGAGCTTTCGGCTGATCCATACAATGCAGAACGCCCATACTATGCCCACGTGATGGTTAGTGCTATCAGGCCAGAGGCCTGCTCGGACCAAATATCCAAATCGTTAGTACCTTGGGCTTGCGGTAACAAGCAGAGACTCACGAAAGATGTGACCCCGTCGCCCCGTCTCGAGGACTTGCTGCAAGGGTTAAGAATGCCCGGCCGCGCCTCGTATTCATCACTCGGGCACCATACAGGCAACCCGTCTTCACAACACTCACCACTTAGGCGCACGCGGGTACCCCTCAGGGTCGACCCGCCTTTCCAAGTAACAACAATACAGTCCAAGTATCCGTGTGTCCATAACATCAGGGGAATCCGAGGTATCACCCTCGTTGGATTCCTACTCGATGTATCCATCAAGGTGAACTCGGAGGAATCACCCTCGCTGGGTTCACACTTGAGGTGTTGTACGACGGCGTCGTTATCGGAAGCGGTGAAGGAGGAATCACCCTCGATGACCACGACCGAATAGCTACCCTACAGAGTTAACATCAGAAGTGCTACATGAGGTATCACCCTCGGCACTCGATAGTAACGCTGCAGTGTCGTTACAACTAAGGGGGGGGGTGATGTGCGGTGTCAGGGCCTGGTCTTCAATCCCGTTGATCGGGTCTTCGGATAATCCAGCGGGACGGTCGAGACTAGTGGGGTCACTGATAGGTCTCTACCCAGCCTATACTAAGCAGTTTAGGATATGCAGGTAATTATCAACAGCACGATACAATAAACAGGCTATGCATCAGAATAGGTAAAGCGGTAGCAGCAGCAATTCTAATGCAAGCATGAGAAATTAGAATGGGCGATATCGGGATGATCAAAGGGGGGGCTTGCCTGGTTGCTCGGAGGCAAGGGCAAGGTTGTCAATGGTGTCTTCGGGCTCCGGAGCTGTGTCGGCCTCGGGGACGACGTCGGTGTCGGGGGCTACCGAGAGAGAAGAGGGGGAGGAAAACAATATAAATACACAACAAACAGGAGCAACACAAAGCATAACATGGCAATACGAGGCGGTGGAGGTGATCTATCGCAGTGCCGGGTGATACTGCCGAAGGTGGGATTCATCCGGGAATGTTTTCCCCGTTCTGGACATTTGTCAGACAGATGACCGGAGGGGAATGGTTCCATGTTCGGGTAGCTAGGGACATGTGGCGGACGAACGGACCGCGTATTCGGATCCGTCTCAAAATTCTGAGCATTTTTCATATATAAATTAAATTATTTTCATCGGAGTTACGGATTAAAAGATATGATTTTCTAAAGTTTTTATTGATTTCTGGAATTTAAATATTTATTTAACTCAACATTATCCAGAACAGTGTTTGGTGACGTTAGCATGACATAATGGTGACATCAGCAGTCAACCCTGGCTGACCAGAGTCAAACTAACATGTGGGGCCCAGATGTCATAGATAGTGGGCTTAAACAGAGT
Organism: Thinopyrum elongatum; assembly: GCA_011799875.1. Lineage (NCBI taxonomy): Eukaryota > Viridiplantae > Streptophyta > Magnoliopsida > Poales > Poaceae > Thinopyrum > Thinopyrum elongatum. The sequence continues at coordinate 386,730,095 of CM022300.1, forward strand.
TAAAACTAATCTAAATCTACTTAATTAAACTATTGGGCCCACACGTCAGTGTGTAATTAGGCTAAACTAATTAACTTAATCAATTTAACTAATTAGCAGGGGGTGGGCCCCATACGTCAGCGACTGGGCCAGCCCAGTCAGCAGGGTTCACTGGGTCAACCCAGTCAATCGGGCCCCATCGGGCCCACAGTCAGCGGCGCCGGCGGCTCAACGCCGATGACCAATTTGCGCGGCGGCGCGCGTCGGACGTCGCCGAAAATCATGCTCCGGCCACCAAATCACGCGCGGAGTAGCTCTACGGGACCCTGACGCTCGCGCGCATCTAGTGGTGGTGGTTGCAGGTGCAGTGGCGGTCGGCAGGGGCGCCTGCGACAAGCCGTGGCGGCGGCGAGGATCGGGTGTGGACAGGGGCGAGGCTGGAGCGGCTGGAGGGCGAGCTAGGGGCTCGGCGCGGTGTCGCGCGCGCCCTGCAGTGCGCCAGTGGCTCGCGCGCGATCGGGAGCGCGCTCAGCGCGTAGTCGGCGGCCATGGCGGCCGGCGGAACCCTGTTTCGCGGGGACGGTGACGGTGCGTGCTATAGCGCAGAAGGGAGAGAAGGGAAGTGGGCGCGTGTGCTCACAGCGTTGGCGAGGAGGCCCGGGGACGAGTCGAGGTGGCTGGAGACGGCGTTGGCATGCGGCGGCCCGAGGCGGATGGAGGTTGAAGATGACCGTGAAGCCGACGGGGCAGGGCCTCCGAGCTCGGGGAAGTGGCCGCAATCGGCGTAGGCGACAGCGGGGAAGCTCCCTGACGCAGGTGAACGAAGGGCGGCGGCCGATGGCCACGCGCACGGTGAGGCCGTGGCGGTGGCTGCGCTCGGGTGAGAGGGGGAGGATCTGGAGGAGCGGGAGAGCGAGCGAGGGGTCGAGGGAGGCTCAGTGGGGTGCGGGAGCTACGGCTTTAACCTCGACGGGCGGGCACCGGCGCGTTGTCCACCGCGGGCAGGGGGGGCCGGCGCGGCGGGTGCGGGCGAGGCGACAGCGTGCGAGAGAGGGAGCAGTAGGAAGGAGGAAGGGGAGGTGGGCTGGGCCTGCCTGGTTTGACTTAGGCCCAGACGCCAGTGGGCTTTTTCCTTTTCTTTTATTTCTTTTCTGTTTTTCTTTTTAGTTTCTGTTTTGCAAAATAATTAGGTACCCAAAAGAATTTTGTAAAATATATAAACTGGTCCATAATTCACAGGGCAGCATACCCTATCACCAAAAATTAGTTTGGGGTATTTATCATTTCAGATTTATTTTATATTTATTAATAGGTTATTAAATATGGTTTTCAGTCACTGTTTGAGGATGTTCAAGCCACTTATCCAATTTTAATAATGTTGGTTTCAATTTTAGAATTGTCTCTGATTTACTTGCTATTAAATGAACAATTTAGTTTCTGAGTTTGGACAACTTTTATTTTCACTTTCAGTTTGAATTTCCAATTGAGTTTGAATTTGAAATGAGATATGATACAAATGATGATTAAGCACGGTTGATCCTGATGACATGGCATAATAAACAAGGGGATTACTGTAGCTTAATACATGGGGTGTTACAACTAATACTTGCACTCAATGTTGATTAATCTCAATGCATGTTTATGACCATTGTCGCTCTCTAGTTGGTCGCTCCTCAATCTTTTGCTAGCCTTCACTTGTACTAAGCGGAAATACTGCTTGTGCATCCACTTCCTTAAACCCAAAGTTGTTCCATATGAGTCCACCATACCTACCTATATGCGGTATTTACCTGCCGTTCCAAGTAAATTTGCATGTCCCAAACTCTAAACCTTCAAATAATAATCTGTTTTGTATGCCCGAATCGCTCATGTAGCGACTATGTGCTGTCGGTATCTTCCATGCTAGGTGGGTTATTCTCACGATGAGTGTTTATTCACTTGTCATTCACGAGAAAGTGGCTGGTATTCTGGAAGCCCAGTTCCATGCTCGAAATCAAATCAAAATATAATCATAAAACAAAACTCCCCCAGGACTGTTGTTGGTATGGACGGCACCCGTGAATTTGGCTAGCCATGGATTGTGATCGTTGGTGGAGGGGGAGTAAAAACTTTAGCATTCTATTTGGGAACCGCCTATAATGTATCTAGCATGGAAGATAGTGAGATCTCTTGGTTGTTATGTTGACAATGAAAGCATACCGCTCAAAATTATGTTTATCTATGTTTTAAAAGCTCCGAGCTCTGGCACCTCTACAAATCCCTGCTTCCCTCTGCGAAGGGCCTATCTATTTACTTTTATTGTTGAGTCATCATCCTCTTATAAAAAGCACCAGCTAGGGAGCACCACTGTCATTTTTATGCTTTTTTATTAATTGATGTTGAGTATGAGTGTGACTGGATCACTTTTGCCATGAATTATAGTGTCTAGTCAGTCCTTGATCTTCAGGGGTGCTCTGCATTTATGTTTTGCGGTCTCAGAAAGGGCTAGCGAGATACCATTTTGTCATATTATATCATGATTGTTTTAAAAAAGTGTTGTCATCCGAGATTTATTATTATTGCTCGCTAGTTGATTATGCCATTGATATAAGTAAATGTGAGACCTAAATGTTATTGTGAATATGGTTAGTTCATAATCTTTGCTGAAACCCTGAATACTGGCTATACATATTTGCAACAACAAGATCAAACAGAGTTTGTAAAAGTTTTTCTTTGTCACTTTCAGTTTGTCAACTGAATTGCTTGAGGACAAGCAATGGGTTAAGCTTGGGGGAGTTGATACGTCTCCATTGTATCTACTTTTCCAAACTCTTTTGCCCTTGTTTTGGACTCTAATTTGCATGATTTGAATGGAACTAACCCGGACTGACGCTGTTTTCAGCAGAATTGCCATGGTGTTATTTTTGTGCAGAAATCAAAGTTCTCAGATTGACCTGGAAATTTACGGAGAATATTTTTGGAATATATAAAAAATACTGGCACAAGAATTAACCAGAGGGGGTCCACCTAGAGGCCACAAGCCTGGGGGGCGCCCCCCCGGGGCGCGTCTAGAGGGCTTGTGGGCCCCCTGGACCTCCTCCGACCTCAACTCCAACTCTATATAACCCTATTCAGGAAGAAAAATATTAGAGAGAAGGATTCATCGCGTTTTACGATACAGAGCCGCCACCGCCTCCTGTTCTTCATCGGGAGGGCTGATCTGGAGTCTGTTCGGGGCTCGGGAGAGGGGGATTCGTGGCCATCATCATCACCAACCTTCCTCCATCACCAATTTCATGATGCTCACCATCGGGAGTGAGTAATTCCATCGTAGGCTTGCTGGACAGTGATGGGTTGGATGAGATTTATCATGTAATCTAGTTAGTTTTGTTAGGGTTTGATCCCTAGTATCCACTATGTTCTGAGACTGATGTTGCTATGACTTTGCTATGCTTAATGCTTGTCACTAGGGCCCGAGTGCCATGATTTCAGATCTGAACCTATTATATTTTCATGAATATATGTGAGTTCTTGATCCTATCTTGCAAGTTGTAGACACCTATTATGAGTTACGATCCGCATACCCCAAGGTGACAATAATTGGGATTCTTTCCGGTGATTACCGTAGTTTGAGGAGTTCATGTATTCACTAAGTGCTAATACTTTGGTCTGGTTCTCTATTAAAAGGAGGCCTTAATATCCCTTAGTTTCCATTAGGACCGCGCTGCCACGGGAGGGTAGGACAAAAGATGTCATGCAAGTTCTTTTCCATAATCACATATGACTATATACGGAATACATGCCTACATTATATTGATGAATTGGACCTAGTTCTATGTCACCCCAGGTTATGACTGCTACATGATGAATATTATCCAACACAATTATCATTGTCGATCCAATGCCTACGAGCTTTTCACATATTGATCTTTGTTAAGTTACTTTCGTTGCTGCTGCTGTTACAATCACTACAAAACTGCTACTGTTACTTTTTCCACTATTATCGTTACTTCCATATTAATTTGCTACTAAATACTTTGCTGTAGATATTAAGTCTTTCAGGTGTGGTTGAATTGACAACTCAACTGCTAATACTCATGAATATTCTTTGGCTCCCCTTGTGTCGAATCAATAAATTTGGGTTGAATACTCTACCCTCGAAAACTGTTGCGATCCCCTATACTTGTGGGTTATCAAGGCACGCACACGAACATGTCATCGTGTACCCTCGACGCCGGGGGTGATGGACCACAGCTCACGTCGAAGGAGACCCGACCGGAAGCACGGTACGCAAGCACTCCAGCAGGCGCTTTTGTAGACCCAAAACCCCACACGCCCGGGAGGGACCCCGTCAGGGCGCGTGGCTGCTATGGGCTGCCCTAGGTTGGCTTGACCGTCCCTAGATCCTCGTGGTTCACCACCCTGCAACAATAAGAATGATAGAAGAATGAGGAAGAAGAAGAACAAGGGAGAAGATAAAAGTAAAGGTAAAAGTGGTAGATAGATTTGTTTGATTGTGTGTTGTTCAACCGGCCGTCACCTCTCATCTATTTATGAGGCGGCTGGACTTCCCGTACAATAAAAGGACTCTAAATCACATCCAAATCTTTCCAAAATTAACCGAACTCAGATTTAGTTAAGTCTGGGATAGCAGTTCGGTTTTTAGGTCTCACATGCCACAAACAACCTCGGATGAAGATGAGCCCAAATGAAAGTTTGATCGTTTCGACGAGGCGAACAACTTTCGTGTTGAACATTTTTTGATTCGAAGCCATTTTGAGGGCCAAATCTCTCACGCAAAACAGCCAATTGGTGGCGCTACCCATCAGACACGTGTGTGGTGGGGCGCGCCATATTTTGCCTCCTGGGAGGGCTGCATTCCGATGGCTCTAACTTTTGCATCGAACTCGGATTGGGACGATTTTTATATCAAAATCGACCGTTTTGATGAGATGCACAACTTTCGTGTTGAAATAGTTTCCATCAAAGGTTATCTTAATTGAGTTTCATGCCATTTTTTAATCTTGTGTCAACATGAGCATCTTTGAACTTGTCATAACTATTGCATAAGAGCTCCGTTTTGGACCATGTTCATATCAATCTCGATTTTCTTAAAGAGAGCAATTCGGAGGTGACCTCCAATCATAAGTTTGAATTAGTCTTGATATAACTTAAAGCTACTCTATGATTGTGCCACTTTTGAGCGTCAACACATGCCCCCCCTGTTTTTTGGCAAAGCTAGCGTGCTGAAAAATAACTTCTACCATGCTGGTTCTAAGGACGATGTCAACACTCCATCGGACATTTATATGCTTAGGGTGATAATTATATATCGTCCATGTTTATGCTTAGGGCGATCATTCTATATCGGCCATTTGCAACAAAAGTGTAGCTAATCAAATGCATGATGATGTGGTAATACCCTTGCATGATGTAAGAAAATATATTGCATCCATAGATCGAAATAAGTCCATGGTGGGTAGCCAATCATACTTGAGGATGAATACCATGGCATAGGTCTCAATGATGTAGTTGAAGAATATGGATAATGGTTGAACCGAAGATTTCGATTAGCTAACCTTCATCTTGGTTGTTCATAGCATCCACTCTTCCCTTTCTTCACCTTTGTTGCACTTCTTGTAATGGAAGTTTGCATATCATTCTTGTTCTGAGTGCCTTTTTTTGGAACCCATGCCATGTTCTTCTTTTGAAGTTCTTGGGCACTTAGCTTTTGCAATTTCTTCTTTTGCCAATACGATAAGCTGAGTTGGCACCTCGGCTGTGATTTTGTTTCGACCAATGGCAATTCTTTTCTGGCCTTGTGCACCCTCAAATTCTTTTCTTCAGACTTGGCACTTTGACTCTTAACAATTGATTGCTTCACTTCTTTGCCTTTTGTAGCCAATGTGAGCTCTTTAATTGGCTCTTTATCTTTCAAGATCAAATTTGAATTGGCACTCTTGCAATCATCTTTTTTAACTCGATATACTTGTTCGACAACCTCTTTCTTCTTCCTTGAGCTTCAGACTGATTCTTTATGATTGAAATGGTCTTTGACATGTGATTGTTCAAATGTTGATCTTCTCGGAGCTGCACAATGTTGGTGAGATGGTCTAAAATAAGATGGAGAATGTGCCCTTGTATCATACCTGTCCCATGATGGATATGGATCTACATGAGCATAGGGAGGCATCCACGACATTGGCATTGGCGGCCCAAAACAAGGATATGAATATGTTACATTGAAGTTCTCACTTTGCCAATACCGATCCTCATATTTGCGCCTAAGGGGTGATCTTGATGCTTTTGAATTAATTGGCCGATAAGCACTTTTCTCTTCACTCCTCTTTTGCTATTTTTCTAATAGCTACGTGGAAGTGACTTTCGGCTTTTCACCTTTGTGCTTACCTCGACCTTTGCTTTCTTTGATTGTGCTTGCACTGATCTTTGGATTTTCTTGCCGCCCCCAGTACTTGGCATCTTCTGTGCAATCTTGATGGAATTCCCGCCTTCAAGAATTTTTTCATTGTGCTCTTGAACAACTTCTTTACTTGAAAACTTGATCCCATCATCCACAGTTTTTACCTTCTCATGTTTAAATGGATCGGCTTGAAGTAGCCGATGCAAAAAGCTTTTGCCATCAAGATCAATCAGAATAGACTGGTCATCTCTTGGTGTCTCAACAAATTTCAATCGTCCTTTATCAATGGCTGATTTAACTATTTGACGAAACATGTTGCAATCCTCAAAATTATGTTTGAACGAATGATGCAACCTGCAATACATTCATCCTTGAATTTATGGCTTGACATGGTGATCAAGAATTCTTATGTAATTATTTTTCAGCAACAAATCAAATATTTGATTACACATGCTTGAATTGAAGGTAAACTTTTTATTTTCTAGCCGATCTTGCTGTGAGAACGGCTTTGGAGTTAAGCAAACAAATGGTTCAGATTTTACATCACCCCATTCGGCTATGCATTGTGTTTTGCACTCTATCTCTGATGTCTTTGGATAAGATATTATATTAGCATCAGATTTCTCAAAATAATTTAACCTTGGCTTTAAATTTCTGAAACGAAAATAGTTAGAACACACGTGCCTCAATTGAGACCAAGTGCAAGCCAAGTATGAAAGAAGCAAAGCTACCCACTTAGATGTAAGTTTTAAGTAAAGCAATGCGGAAACCTTTGGCTGCAATAATAAGTCACTATCAGTCTTTATAAATGGCACAATAGGTTGACCGATATATTCTATAACAATTTTATTGCTAACAAGTAAATTACCCTTCTTCATTGGTCTTTCAAAATTACTAATGAGGATTTTTCTAATAGATGCATCAACTATGAAGTTGCGACCAAATCTGGAAATAGGTAAATTACTTGGTAGGCATAACTCTTCAAATATGTTGGGAGAGCATGATGGTGATGTGACTTGAACAATATCTTGCTCCCTCTTTGGGTGGCTTCCCAACACCTTATCATCATCTTTTTCTTGATCCCGTGCATCATTACTTTCAAGATCCTTGTCAAGCGAACTTTGTTCGGCTACTTGCTCTTGTCCTTGAGGCTTGTCAATTTCTACGACACAGAAATCATAGGGCAGGAAGTAGGTTCCATTAACTTCAAAAAAATCAAGCACAACTGTTTTCCTATGCTTGCCATGCCCTTTCTCAATGATGCTTGCCTCTTTGGATTTGATGGATTCAAAATATATACTACTTGATTCGGCTTTTTCAACTGAAGCACTTTTAGTTTCCGAATCATCATTCTTTTCATCAGTTATATCAATTGGCAAGGCTTCTTTTCTTTGAGCCAATTCCCTATCAATTCTCTCTTGGCGAAGTACTTGCACCCTATCACGCAAAGCTTTAACTTCCCTCTCCATTTCAGCCCGCTCTAGATCAGTTTGCCCCCAATGCTTTTAGGATCCTTTGGCAATGAATTCTTAGTGTTGCCAAAATTTTGCAACTATGTAGGGGGTGTATAATATGCTGCGGTACTAGGTGGAGGTGTATGCATTGCTGTATAACCATATGCTCTCTCGCCAATTCTATCAATTGATGAAGTTTTATCTTCTTGCAAAACTCCAGCCTTTATTGCAACATAATCAGGAAACAACCCCTTTTCATATTGTTCAAGGCAGAGAGCACTAATCCTCTTGTTTTGTGCCAAGCTCTTTTTTAACGCAGCCACAACCGCTTATGGAAGGGATTGCTCCGCAATACTTTCAGATTCTTTCGGCATTGATTCATGAGTGTTGCCGAAATTCTTGAATTGCGTAGAGCATGCATTATATGCTATAGTATTAGATGACAACACGTTTGTTCCTGCAAAATTTTCACTTATTTGGCTATGACCATGAAGGTGAGGGGCCGAATGATGAACATCTACAGTTGCGTACGGTGCTGAAAAATTACTAACATGAGGCGTAGCATATGATGGTTGAGAGTAACTGGCCGAATAGCTAGTAGTAGCATGGCCAATTCTTCCATCAATCGGCAAGGTTGGATTCACATATTGCAAATTAGTTGCCGATGAATAAAAAGGTGAAACACTTTGTTGCATGCTATTAGAAGTTCCTACATGTGGTGTTTCAAATTGATTAGCCAAACTCATCATGTTGCTCATCGGCATATGAATTTGCTGGGTTGCCGATGCATATGAGTTGGAATACATATGTTGCATGTTACTGGTATCATAAGAAGTTGAAGCATGTAAAATACTTTGAATCGGCCCTTGCATGTAGTTAGGTGCATGATTGAAAAAACTAGGGCTGGCCGATAGAGTATACTCATTGAACGATCTAGTAACACCATATGAATTATTTGCATCCACACAAGGGGATTGGGTATTCATATTACCTTTGTAGATTGCAAACCCAAGATGACGATCTCTTCGTAGCAAGAACGGGCTGGAGACCGTTCAAAGCTTCATCCCCAGCGGATTCACCAAAACATGTGTTCACACATGAACACGTCACCGTGTACCCTCGACGCCGGGGGTGATGGATCGCAGCTCACATCGAAGGAGACCCGACCGGAAGCGCGGTACGCAAGCAATCCAGCGGGCGCTTTTGTAGACCCGAAACCCCACACACCCGGGAGGGACCCCGTCAGGGCGCGCGGCGGCTATGGGCTGCCCTAAGTCGGACTGACCGCCCCTAGGGCCTCGTGCTTCGCCGCCCTACAACAAGAAGAACGAACGAAGAACGAGGAAGAAGAAAAACAAGGGAGAAGATAAAAGTAAAGGTAAAAGTGGTAGATAGATTTGTTCGATTGTGTGTTGTTCAATCGACCGTCACCTCTCATCTATTTATGAGGCGGCTGGACTTCCCGTACAATAAAAGGACTCTAAATCATGTCCAAATCTTTCCAAAATTAACCGAACTCGGATTTAGGTAAGTGTGGGATAGCAGTTTGATTTTTAGGTCTCGCAGGCCACAAACGACCTTGGATGAAGATGAACTCAAAAGCAAATTTGACCGTTTCGACGAGACGAACAACTTTCATGTTGAACGTTTTTTGATTCAAAGTAATCTTGAGGGCCGAATATCTGATGCAAAACAGATGATTGGTGGCGCTACCCATCAGACACATGTCCGGTGGGGCGCGCCATATTTTGCCTCATGGCAGGGCTGCATTTCGATGGCTCTAACTTTTGCATACGAACTCGGATTGGGATGAGTTTTATATCAAAATCAACTGTTTCGATGAGATGCACAATTTTTGTGTTGAAACATTTTCCATCAGTTATCTTAATTGAGTTTCTTACCATTCTTTAATCTGGTGTCAACATGAGCATCTTTGAACTTGTCATAACTATTGCATAAGAGCTCCGTTTTAGACCATGTTCATATCCATCTCGATCTTCTTAAAGAGAGCCATCTGGAGGTGACCTCCAATCATAAGTTTGAATTAGTCTTGATATAACTTAAAGCTACTCTATGATTGTGCCACTTTTGAGCGTCAACATCGTCAACTTGCCAATTTCTGGCGCCGTTGCCGGGGAGACATTATCAACATCTATCAGGTTTCTAATCACAAATCTCATCTCCTAGCAATTTACATTATTAGCCATTTGCCTCTCGTTTTCATCTCCTCCACTTCACAAAAAAAATTGCCTTCTTTTTCGTTCGTCTTTTTCTCGTTAGATCTCTTGTCTTGGTTGCCTACTTTGTCGTAATGGCTAGTTCCTCCTCTATTGCATGTACCCCCGAGAATGAGGTTCTTAACTTTAAACAAAGGGGAGTTGAAAATCTAAAAGATGCTTGGAATAGGATTTGCAATGCTCATAATAGATCTATTCGTAAGCAATCTACCGTTGTTCTTCTTCATAGTTTTTATGTGGGCATTACCACTTGGTATAGATTCATCCTTGATACGATTACCGGTGGGAATTTCTTGATGTGTCCATCTTTGGATGATTTTAATGCTATGAGAGATCTAGTGGGTGCACCACCTATCATTATTAATGAAACAATCTTAGCTCTCGAGCATGTTATGCAAAGGCTAGATGCTATTGAAAAGAAGATGATTACCGAAGAACATATTGAAAATTTGGATAAGAGGATGCATAATCTTGCTAATAAAATTGGGTCAAAATCGGGAGATGCTCTCAAATTATTAAGGGAAAAGGAACCTGTAGTTAACGAAAGAGTAGAAGAAAGTCCCTCTCGGATTGATAAGTTGGAAGAAATTTTTAGTAACCTAAGCTCGACCTTTTCTTCTGTTAAAACTATTGAGAAAACTCCTAGAAAAATTTGCAATCCTACACAAGTTACTAAGAACAAAGGTGCCACTTCTAAGAGCAACAATGAAGATTTTAAAATGATTAGTATCCACCCAATTTTGTTGAAGTGGTAAAAGGCCATACTTGCAAGAATGAATTCTTCAATCTTATTCCTAGAAGTATTGTTATTAAAAATATGCATGCTAAATCCTTGAAGACTTCTAGTTGTGTGATTGAGGATTTGGAAACCAAAGATGACAATACTTGAATCTATGCATTATGCCTAGCAAGGGGCATAAAACATAGCGCTTGTTGGGAGGCAACCCAATGAATAAAATTTGTTTTTGCCTTTTTCTTTCTGTTCTTGAGTGTTTACACAATTATGCCACTGTTATGATTGTGATTTTTATGTTTTAATTAGTTTTTGTGCCAAGTAAAGCCTTTAGGATAGCTTTGGGTGATAGTTGATTTGATCCTGTTGAAAAACAGAAACTTTTGCATCCAGTAAGAGAATTGTTAAAATTCATAGAAGGGACAAAAAATTCTGAATTTTTTACACAAGATTGATATGCAAATTTCCTAAGTTGTCCTAAATGTTCAAAAAAATTGGAGTTACAGACGTATGAGTAAAATTCATGTTTTACAGACTGTTCAATTTTTTATAGATTCTGTTTTCTTTGTATTGTGTGCTTATTTTGATGAATATATGGATTGTATTGGGGGGGGGGGGTATAAGGCATGGTAAAGTTAGAATACAGTAGGTATAATGCAATAACAAAATGTGAATGGGTTTTCAACAGTACTTAAAGCAAAGATTGGTTTTTCTTATACTAACGGATCTCACGAAGGTTTTGTTAAGTTTTGTGTGATTGAAGTTTTCAAGTTTTGGGTGAGATCTCGATGGATGAAGGAATAAGGAGTGAAAAGAGCCTAAGATTGGGGATGCCCATGGCACCCCAAGGTAATATTCAAGAAGAACCAAGCAAGTAAGCTTGGGGATGCCCCGGATGGCATCCCCTCTTTCTTCTAACAACCATCGGCAATTTTACTTGGAGCTATATTTTTATTCGTCACATGTCATGAGTATTGCTTGGTGCATTTTATATTATATGAGTCTTTATTTGTTTTGATTTTTAGTTTGCTCGCAATCATCCTTGCTGGACACACCTATTTGAGAGAGCCATAATTATGCTATGATTTGTTAGAATTGCTCTTTGTGCTTTACTTCAAATTTTTGAGCTATGGAATTGCTCTAGTGCTTCACTTATATCTTTTTGAGCACGGTGGTGCTTTGATTTTTGAAGAAATACCCTCATGCTTCACTTAGATTAATTTGAGAGTTAGTACAATTTTTGAAGAAATTCTCTCATACTTCACTTATATTATTTTGAGAGATAATTTTTTTTATGCTCATGCTCTTCACTTAAATTTGTTTGAGCTTGTCAAAAGAAATTGCAATATATGAAATTAGTTCCAAAGTGATAGATATTCAAGAGGTATATAATAAAAACTTTCATGAAGATCATTGGACAAAATAAACTTGATTCTTTGTAATAGTTTTGAGATATGATGATAGTAATATGTGAGTCATGTTGGTGAGTAATTATGCTTTAGTAAGAATATTGGTGTTAAGGTTTGTGATTCCCTATGCAAGCATGAAAGTCAATAGTTATGCAATGAAATTACATCCTACTTGTGGTGCATTATTCGGTGTTAGTTATGCTTAATGCTTGTTTATGAGAATTTTCGTTTCTTGGTTGGTTGCTTCTCAATCTATTTGCTAGCCTTTCCTTGTACTAAGTGGGAATACTACTTGTGCCTCCAAAATCCTTAAACCCAGTTATGCCATATGAGTCCACCATACCTACCTATATGCGGTATTTTCGTGCCGTTCTAAGTAAATTTGTATGTGCCAACTCTAATTTTCAAAATGAATTTTCTTTTTGTGTGCCCGTACCGCTCATGAAGCGGTAGGGGGTGGCCAATATTTTTCCATGCTAGATGTCTTATTCTAGAGATGTGTGTTTATTCACTTGTCATTGCATGAGAGTGTGGCGGTAATAGGGATGCCCAGTCCCGAAATGAAAAAGAAATTTACTTTATGTTGTCAAATAATAAATTCCTTGGAAAGTGTTGGTATGGAAGGCACCTGTGGATACGGCTAGCCATGGATTGTGAAAGAATGGTGGAAAAGGGAATAAACTTTATTTTATGTTTGGGAACCGCCTATGATGTATCTAGCATGGAAAGTATTGGGAACTACTCAGTCGTTTTCGTTGACGGGAAAAGCATGCCTCTCAAAAAAAATTATCTCTCAATTTAAGCTTTGAGCTCTGGCACCTCTACAAATCTATGCTTCCCTCTGCGAAGGGCCTATCTATTTGCTTTTATGCAATTTTTATTTTTATTTGAATCTTCATCTTCTCTTATAAAGCACCAACTAGGGAGCACTATGATCATACTTGTGCATTGGATGTAGCTAATATTCGAGCATGTTTCGTGAATGGATCAATGATTGAGCATGATGGGCTAGGGATAGCTTTCTTTAGTGTTGATATTTTGAAAGACATGGTTGCTTGTTGATATGCTTGAGTATTGAAGTCTTCATTTCAGTTATAGACTATTTGTTTGAACCATCTAAAAGTCCAAATATCCATGCTACAAAAGAAAATAATATGTGATGAACATGTTAGACAGCATTCCACATCAAAAATTTTGTTTTTATCATTTACCTACTCGAGGACGAGTAGGAATTAAGCTTGGGGATGCTGATACGTTGGATGATACGTCTCCAACGTATCTATAATTTTTTATTGTTCCATGGTGTTATATTATCATTCTTGGATGTTTTACCTTCATTTTATAGCAACTTTATATCGTTTTTCGGGACTAACCTATTGACATAGTGCCCTGTGCCAGTTGCTGTTTTTTGCTTGTTTTTTACTTCACAGAATATCCCTATCAAACGGAGTCCAAATGCAGCGAAACTTTTTGGAGATTTTTTTGGACCAAAAGACAACTTGGGAGCCAAGGCAGTACCATAGGGGAGGCCCATGGGGCCCATAACCCCCCAGGGCGCTAGAGACCCCTGGCACGCCCAGGTGGGTGGTGGGGCCCATGGAGGTCTCCTCCACTGCCCATCAGCTCTATAAATTCTCAGATATTCTAGAAACCCTAGGGGAGTGATCGAAACACAATTCCAGCCACCGCAAGTTTTAGAACCACGAGATCAAATCTAGAGCCCTATTCCGGCACACTGCCGGAGGGGAACATGATCACGGAGGGGTTCATCATCCTTATTATTGGTCCTTCGGTGATGTGTGAGTGGTTCACCATAGACTTACGGGTCCTTAGGCTGTAGCTAGATGGCTTCTTCTCTCCTTTTGATTCTCAATACAATGTTCTCCTCAATGTTCTTGGAGATCTATTTGATCTAATGACTTCTTGCGGTGTGTTTCTTGGGATCCGATGAAGTGCGAGTTTATGATCAGATCTATCTATGAATATTATTTGAGTTTTCTTTGATCTCTTATATTCATGATTGTTATAGCCTCGTATTTCTTCACCGAAACTTTGGTTTGGTTTGGCCAACTAGATTGATTTTTCTTGCAATGGGAAGAGGTGCTTTGTGATGGGTTCGATCTTGTGGTGTCCTCACCCAGTGACAAATGGGGTAGCAAGGCACGCATGTATCATTGCTATTAAGGATAAAAAGATGGGGTCTATTCCTACATGAATAGATCTTGTCTACATCATGTCATCGTTCTTATTGCATTACTCCGTTTCTCCATGAACTTAATACACTAGATACATGCTGGATAGCGGTTGATGTGTGGAATAATAGCAGTAGATACAGGGGCAGGAGTCAGTCTACTAATCTTGGACATGATGCCTATATATATGATCATTACCTTGGATATCGTCATAATTATTTGCTCTTCTATCAATTGCCCAACAGTAATTTGTTTACCCACCGTATGCTATTTACTCGAGAGAAGCCACTAGTGAAATCTACGGCCCCCGGGTCTATCTTTTATCATCTTGTTTTCAGATCTATTATTCCAAAAACCCAAAAATACCTTGATGCACTTTTTCTTTACTTAATTTATTTCGTGTTTTTGCTAGATCTATTTATACAATCTCATACAATTTAATCTATCTTTTTACCGAGGAGGGATTGACAACCCCTCTTACGCGTTGGGTTGCAAGTATTTATTCTTTGTGTGCAGGTACCATTTACATAGTGTTGCTTGGTTCTCCTACTGTATTGATAACCTTGGTTTCATAACTGAGGGAAATACTTATCGTAGTTGTGCTGCATCATCCCTTCCTCTTTGGGGAAATACAACCGCAGTTTCAAGCCACGTCAAGCACTATGGGTGGATTAGAGTATGCTAATACAGATAATATGGAGAAGAAAAAAAAGGAGAAAGTCTCACATTGACGAGGCTAATCAATGGGCTATGGAGAAGCCCATCAATTATGTCAATGCAAGGAGTAGGGATTGCCATGCAACGGATGTACTAAGAGTTATAAGTGTATGAAAGCTCAAAAAAAGAAAACTAAGTGGATTTGCATCCAACTTGCTTGCTCATGAAGACCTCGAGCATTTGAGGAAGCCCATCATTGGAATATATATGCCAAGTTTTATAATGAAAAAATTCCCACAAGTTATATGAAAATGAAAGCATAGGAGACTCTCTATATAAAAACATTGTGCTACTTTGAAGCACAAGTGTGGAAAGGATAATAACATTGCCCCTTCTCTCTTTTTCTCTCATTTTTTTATTTTCTCTTTTATTTTCTTTTTTTTCGGCTCATTTTGGCCTCTCTTTTTTTTACTTGGGACAATGTTCTAATAATGAATATGATGATCGTCACACTTCTATTTACTTACAACTAAAAATTACAACTCGATACTAGAACCAAATATGACTCTATATGAATGCCTCTAGCGGTTTACCAGGATGTGCAATGATCTAGGGTAACATGTATAAAAATGATGAATTGTGGCTGAGCCACAAATACTATGTCAGCTATATGATCAGGCAAAACAATATGACAATGATGTTGTGTGTCATAAAAATGGAACGGTGGAAGTTGCATGGCAATATATCTCGGAATGGCTATGGAAATGCCATAATAGGTAGATATGGTGGCTGTTTTGAGGAAGATATAAGGAGGCTTATGTGTGATAGAGCATATCATATCACGGGGTTTGGATGCACCAGCAAATTTTGCACCACATCTCAAGGTGAGAAAGGGCAATGCACGGTACCAAAGAGGCTAGCAAGTTGCGGAAAGGTGAGAGTGTGTATAATCCATGGACTCACATTAGTCATAAAGAATGTAACACCCCATGTATTAAGCTATAGTAATCACCCTGTTGATAATGCCATGTCATCAGGATCAACAGTGCTTAATCATCATTAGTAATAAATCCCTTTCAAATTCAAACTCCAATGGAAATTCAAACTAAAGGTGAAAATAAAAGTTGTCCAAAATCAGAAAACTAAAATGTTCAGTAAATAACAAATATTGCAGAGACTATTCTAAAATTGTAACCAACAAATAATAAAATGATTAGGTGGCTTTAACATTATCAAAACAGCAAAGTTTAATACATTTTATTTATTATAAAATTTGCGTGAGCTCCAATTGTCTCCAAACCAATTTTTGGCAGTGGTAGATAATGCCTAGCATTTAATGGAAAAAGTGCCATGTTTTACAAAATTCAATTTGAGGCCTAACTAATTACAAAACAGAGAAATAAGAATAAATAAAAAGAAAAAGACAAAAGAGAGTAAAAAAAAATGAAAGGCAAACCCCTTCCCCACCCCCCCGGCCCAACTGGGCCTCGGCCCACTCCCCCTGGCCTATACCCCCCTGAGACCCCGAACCCTATCCACCCGCCCCCCCCCACTCCCCCCCTCGCTCTCCCACCACCCCGATCTGGATCGGGGATCCACCCCGACCGGCCCGTCGATCCCGCGCCTCCCCGCGCCTCCCGTCGCCGCCGTGCTCCACCACCACGCCGACGCCGCTCCACCGCCTCTGCTTCGCCAAGCGCCGCCGGACGCCCTCCCCGACCTCCCTCCTCGCCGGGCCTCCCCACCCCATCCCCATCGGCCGCCTCTACCCTCCTGTAAGCCTTCCCCCCCGGTCACCGGTCACCCCGCTCGCCCCCCTGCCCCGTAGTCACCGCAGCCGCCGCGGCGCGCGCGCGCCCGGGGCGCGCCCCGGCCGCGTCGCCCTTTGCCCGCTGCTCCGTGCCGTCACCCGCGCTCGCCGCTGCTGCTGCTCCGCCCTGCACCCCGGCGCGCCCCTGCCTCGCTCGCCCGCTCCCGCGCCCACAGCCACGCGTCCTCGCTGCCGCTGCTGCCCCGGCCACCGCGCCCCGCTCGCCTCGCCGGCTCCCTGAGCCCGCGCGCGCTTTCGGCCGCCCGGACACGTCCGGCGCCCGAATGGGTGCGCAGCGGACACGTCCGCCGGCCCACTGACAGAGGGGCCCCACCCCCCATAGAGCGTTTAAAAAAAATAGATAGAAAATAAAATAAATGAATAATTAAAGTTAATAATTAATTAATTAATTAACTTAATTAATTCTCATTAATTAAAATAATTAAGTTTAATTAACCTAATGACCTGATTAACCTAATTAATCTATAATTAAGTGAATTAATCAAACCCTAATTAACCCTGACAGTCTGCTGACGTCATGCTGACGTCAGCATTCACTATTTCGGATAATTTGAATTTAATTAATTAAATAATTCCAGAATTTGTTTAAATCTTTGAAATTTAATATAAAATCAATCGTAACTCGGATTAAAAAACTTTGTACATGAAAGTTGCTCAGAATTTCGAGACGCATCCGGACACGCGGTCCGTTCGTCTGTCACACGTCTCTAACTACCTGAACATGGAACCGTTCCTCTCCGGTCACCTGTGTGATAAATGTCCGAAACCGGGAAAATATTCCCGGATGGATTCCCCCTTTCTCGGTGATGTGCAACCATACGTTAGGACACCCCGGCACTGCATATTATCATGTCGTACATTGTGTTGCTCATATTTGCTATGTATTTATACTGTTTCCTCCCCTTCTTCTCTCTCGTTAGACCCCGACGCAGTTCCCGGTACTGCCACAGCTCCGGAGCCCGAAGACACTATTGACAACCTTGCCCTTGCCGCCGAGCAACCAGGCAAGCCCCCCCCCCTTTGATCATCCCGATATCGCCCATTCTATTTTCTCATGCTTGCATTAGAATTGCTGCTGCTACTGCTTTACCTATTCTGATGAATAGCCTGTTTATTGTAACCTGCTGTTGATAATTACCTGCATACCCTAAACTGCTTAGTATAGGCTGGGTAGAGACCTATCAGTGACCCCACTTATCCCGACTGCCCCGCTGGATTATCCGAAGACCCGGTCAACGGGATTGAAGACCAGGCCCCCGCACCGCACATCACCCCCTTAGTTGTAACGACACTGCAGCGTTACTATCGGGTGCCGAGGGTGAAACCTTTTGTAGCACTTCTGATGTTAACTCTATAGAGTAGCTATTCGGTCATGGTCATCGAGGGTGATTCCTCCTTCACCGCTTCCGATAACGACGCCGTCGTACAACACCTCAAGTGTGAACCCAGCGAGGGTGATTCCTCCGAGTTCAGCTTGACGGATACATCGAGTAGGAATCCAACGAGGGTGATACCTCGGATTCCCCTGATGTTATGGACACACGGATACTTGGACTTTACACTGCTACTTGGAAGGGCGGGTCGACCCTGAGGGGTACCCGCGTGTGATGTGAAGACGGGTTGCCTGCATGGTGCCCGAGTGGTGAATACGAGGCGCGGCCAGGCATTCTTAACCCTTGCAGCAAGTCCTCAAGACGGGGTGACAGGGTCACATCTTTCGTGAGTCTCTGCTCATTACCGCAAGCCCTAGTCCACTAACGATTTGGATATTTGATTCGAGCAGGCCTCTGGTCTGATAGCACTAACCATCACGTGGGCATAGTATGGGCGTTCTGCATCGTAGCATCAGCCGAAAGCTTTGTCAGACGTCCAGTTCAGCATTGTAGCCGGGTCGGATCGTGCCGTTGGCGCTGGTATCCACCCTGCTCACAATGACCCGGAGTGCACAGGGCGACGGCCCAAGACCCCTGAGCGCTTAGGATGTAGACCGGCGGGGACCTCTCAGCTGAGCTGTAGGTAGGGTTGCGATGTATCGTTTGGCCGAGGCCGGGCATGACCCAGGAAAGTGTGTCCGGCCGGAGTTAATCGAGCGTGTTGGGTAAGTTGGTGCACCCCTGCAGGGAAGAAAACTTCTATCGATAGCCTGTCCTACGGTAACGGACACTCGGAGTTGTATCCTGATTGATACAATTAGAACTGGATACTTGGATACTATGGCTCTGGGATTGCTTCTCGCAGGGAGTCGAGAAGGGATCTCAGGACAAGGTTGATGACTGTATTGCTCTGGGATTGCTTTCTCGCAGGGTGTCGAGAAAGGATCTCTGGGTGAGGATGAGACTTAATGATACTGCTACATTATATTGTACTGTTCTACTCTCTTCTATTGCTGCAAGACCCCTGAAGATGCTAGTCTTCAATAGGACTAGGCCTTCTCTCTATTCTGGCAATTCTGCAGCCCAGTCCACATATACAGCCTCTCTTTGATAATGTTGCATATGTAGTGTAGATCCTTGCTTGCTGAGTACTTCTGAGTACTCACGGTTGCTTTGTTTTCCTTTTCTCCCCACATCAGTTTGTCGTGACCAGATGACGGAGCCCCTGAGACAGCTGTCCCCGCCGACAATCACTACTACTACCCCGAGGGTGGACATTACTTCGGGCTTGCCGTCGACCAGGAGTAGGTTCGGAGGGTCCTAGGCAGGAGGCCTGCGCCTTTCGATCGTAGTGTTTTTCTTTTGCCCCGCCTTTCTAAAGGCCTTTCTGTTTCTGTTTCATATCTGTACTCAGATATCTGATGCTTCCGCTTCCGCTTGTACGCAAGCTTATGTATTCGAGCCCTCGAGGCCCCTGGCTTGTAATATAAAGCTTGTATGACTTTATTTATGTTTTAGAGTTGTGTTGTGATATCTTCCCGTGAATCCTTAGGCTTGATCGTGTGCATTTGCGTGTATGATTAGTGCACGATTGAGCCGGGGGCGTCACAAGTTGGTATCAGAGCCGACTGACTGTAGGAACCCCGTTTCCAACTCCTTGGCCGAAGTTGAGTCTAGTGGACCAAAACTATTTTGCTAACTTGGCTGTGTGGCTTACGGGCCCACGTCGCCAATTGGGTGGTATTAGTATCTTTTATTCCTCGTCTATACTCTGGGACTCTGATCTCTCCTCTATTCGGGTTAAAATTTTACTAAATCCAACATTAGGTTCTCGTGATCACATCCACCCGGAGTTCTGAAATTTCCCCCTTTCTTCAAGATTGTGGGCCAGGTTCTACTTGCAGGATCCTTTTATCGAGGGCACCCTGTGTTTCACTTGCAGATTCCTCGCTCCAATGGTTTTCTCTGACGTTGATGTAGCCTTTGCTATGTCTCATTGTGTACTTCCCTACCGCGTGCCTGCGCGCCGCCTAGTTTGTCTAGCTGCGAGCGTTCCCGTGCGCGTACTATCCATTTGAATCCAACTCTGTGCATGGATTGGTATGTCTTTGACGACTACTATTATATATCTAATG
Source organism: Thinopyrum elongatum (assembly GCA_011799875.1). Classification (NCBI taxonomy): domain Eukaryota; kingdom Viridiplantae; phylum Streptophyta; class Magnoliopsida; order Poales; family Poaceae; genus Thinopyrum; species Thinopyrum elongatum. The sequence goes on from CM022300.1 coordinate 386,750,495, forward strand.
CCTATCCTGTTCTTCCCGTTTTACTTCATGAATAACTCCATTCACATGCAACTTTTCTTGCTAAACTGCCCCTGTTGATTTGGCAGGATGGCTGACGATCCTCCACCTTCTCCCTATATTGCCGCAATGATGCAGCAGTTTATGACCGGACTAATGGCTTAATTTCCAAACCAGAATGCTCAGCAACAGAATGTTCCAATAACTCTGGCAGAATTTGTGTGCCTCAATCCGTCTGTTTTCCGCAACTCCACCAATCCTAAGGATGCTGATGATTGGCTTCGTGACATCCTGTTTGAGATGGAGTCAGCTAATGTTGCCCCTGACAGTTACGTCACCTTTGCGACATTCCACTTAAAGGGTCCCGCTGCTCAATGGTGGGAAAGCCACAAGGGTATGTTGCCTACAGAGACTGTAACCCCTTGGCAGGAATTTCAGTCAGCTTTTCATGCACGGTACATTCCTCAAGGTCTGATGGACCAGAAGAAGCAGGAGTTCCGCAAACTCTCTCAGGGCACAATGACTGTGGATGAATATCAGAGGAAATTTCTCGAATTGTCCCGCTATGCCGAAGATGACGTCTGCACTGACGCCCGCAAGCAGGATAAATTTCGTGAAGGACTCCGTACTGACATAAAACTCGCACTTGCAGTCCATGATTGCACAGACTTCGCAACGCTTGTCAGCAAATCTTTCCAAGTTGAAACAGCTCTGACTGAGTACCAGGAGTCGCTCAAGCACACTCATGAAGCTGGCTCAACCTTGGGTCAGCCTGTTCAGAAGCGTCGAGTCTGGATTCCCCATAATGTTTACCACTGGCCTGCTCCAACACCAAGGCCGTCTTATGTTGCACCACGCCTGCCTCCACCGCCAAGACAGCTTATGGTTCATGATGGACCGCCTGATGCTATGGCTTCTCATCAAGTTGCGCCAGGTCCTCCTAATGGTCGCAAGAAGAATTGTCAAAACCGCCGACTCAGAAACCGTAATGTCATACCATCTACTGTTGTACTTGGCCATGCCAATCACGTCAATGCTGAAAAGGCTCAGAAGGAACCGACTATCGTGCTGGGAACACTCTCTGTGAATTCAGTGCCAGCTTCTGTTCTTTTTGATTCAGGTGCATCACATTCCTTCGTGTCCCAGCAATTTGCACAATTGCATGGGTTAGCTATGAGCTCATTACCCACTCCTTTAGAAATCATCACTCCACGTTCCCGGTGGCAAACCAAAATGGTAAGTCACAACAATCAGATCAGAATTGAAGGGTTGATGTTCTCTGCTTCCCTTATTGCTCTTGGACCTTCCGACATAGACATCATTCTCGGTATGGACTGGTTGACCGCCCATAATGCTTTGATTGACTGTGCCGCTAAGAAAGTCCAACTTACCCATTCTTCGGGCCAGACAGTCAGATACTCAGCCCGAATAACTCAAGATGCTGAGAGCCAGATATATGTTCTGAATGCATTGAATGCTTCACCTCTTGAAGGCATCGAGAACGTTCCAGTTGTTCGTGATTTTCAAGATGTATTTCCAGAAGAACTTCCAGGAATACCCCCTGCTAGAGCTGTTGAGTTCGTCATCGACTTGAAGCCTGGCACTACCCCTATTGTGAAGCGCCCTTATAAGATGCCTCTGCATCATCTTCTCAAACTTAAGGAAGAAATCGACACGTCAGTTAAGAAAGGTTTCATCCGTCCCAGTTCCTCTGCTTGGGGAGCACCTTCGCTCTTCGTTAAGAAGAAGGATGGAACTAACCGATTGGTTCAGGATTATCGGCCCATTAACCAAGCCACCATCCAGAACAAATATCCGCTTCCTCGGATCAATGATTTGTATGATCAGCTTGCTGGATCATCAGTATTCTCTAAACTTGATTTGAGGTTGGGTTATCATCAGATCCGTGTTCGTGAAGAGGATATTCCGAAGACTGCATTTGTTACTCGCTATGGCTCTTATGAGTACAATGTAATGTCATTTGGCCTAACAAACGCTCCCGCTACGTTCTCCCGCCTGATGAATTATATATTCATGGATTACCTCGACAAGTTCGTCGTGGTTTATCTAGATGATATTCTGGTATATTCGAAGAATGAGGAAGAACATGCCGAACACCTCCGTCTTGTACTGGAAAGGCTCCGAGAACACCAGTTGTATGCCAAGTACTCCAAATGTGAATTCTGGCTTTCTGAAGTAACCTACCTTGGTCATGTAATTTCCAAGGATGGAATTGCTGTTAACCCAGAACGAGTTCAGGCTATTCTTGACTGGACTCCTCCGAAGAACGTCAAGCAAGTGAGAAGTTTTCTTGGCCTTGCAAGCTATTGCCGTCTATTTGTCAAGAATTTCTCAAAGATTGCTAAACCTTTGACTGATCTGTTTCACAAGGGAGTTAAGTTTGAATGGACAGAAAAATGTCAGGAAAGTTTTCAAACACTCAAAGACAAGCTAACATCTGCCCCAGTACTATCTCCTCCAGATACCCGCAAAGACTTTGTGATTTATTGTGACGCATCCCGTGAAGGATTAGGCTGTGTCCTAATGCAAGAGCGTAAAGTGATTGCTTATGGCTCTCGTCAGTTGCGCCCACATGAAGAGAATTATCCGGTACATGATCTAGAACTAGCTGCTGTCATCTATGCACTGCAGTTGTGGCGACATTACCTTCTCGGTAATCGTTGCGAGATCTACACGGATCATAAAAGTCTGAAGTACTTATTCACTCAACCATCTCTAAACCTCCATCAGCAAAGATGGATGGAGGCCATTGCGGACTATGATTTGGGTATTTCCTATACCCCTGGCAAGGCTAACATGATGGCCGATGCCTTAAGCCGCAAGTCCTATTGCGACAACCTCATGGTTAGGCGAGCTCAACCTCGTCTTTTTGAAGAACTGTGCAAGCTGAATCTGTGTATTGTTCCACAGGGTTCTCTTAATAACCTTGTGATACAACCAGATCTTGAGAAAGTTGTTAAGAATGCGCAAGCTAAAGATGCTGAAACTGACCTGATGAAGAAAGATCTTCACCTTCAAAAGTACAGGGATTTCTCGCTGTCTGAAGATGGAACCTTGTATTTCAGAAACCGCATTGTGGTACCTCGCTTCGAACTTATGACTGACAAGGTCATGAAGGAGGCACATGATACCCCGCTGTCTATTCATCCGGGTAGCACCAAGATGTATCGTGATCTCCGTCAAAGGTACTGGTGGTCTAGAATGAAGCAAGACATTGCTCGTTATGTTGCTGAATGTGATGTTTGTCGTCGCGTTAAAGCAGAACATCAGAAACCAGCTGGAATTCTGCAACCGCTTCCTATTCCTCTATGGAAATGGGATAAGGTTCAGATGGATTTCATTACAGGACTTCCCAGGTCACAGAAGGGTCACGATGCTATTCTTGTCATCGTCGACCAACTCTCTAAAGTTGCACACTTTCTGCCTGTCAAAGAGACTATCACTGCTAGTCAGTTAGCAGAGTTGTATATCTCCAGAATTGTTTCACTCCACGGTATTCCGAAGGAGATTAGTTCGGACCGTGGCGGTCTTTTCACTTCCAAATTCTGGGAAAGTTTCCAAACAGCTATGGGAACTCATATTACCTGGAGTTCAGCTTATCATCCCCAATCCCAAGACCAAGTTGAGCGAGTCAATCAGGTTCTTGAAGATATGCTGCGAGCTTGTGTCATATCGTTCGGTAAGAAGTGGGAAGAATCTCTCCCGTATGCCGAGTTCTCTTATAACAACAGCTATCAAGCCAGCTTGAAAATGGCTCCCTTCGAAGTACTATATGGACGTAAGTGTCGAACCCCTCTGAATTGGTCAGAAACTGGGGAACGACCGCTCGTGGGTCCGGATATTATTCAACACGCCGAAGAACAAGTTCGTATTGTTCGGGAAAATCTCAAGGCGGCTCAGGACCGCCAGAAGAGCAACTATGATCACAAACGATGGGGTTTGACTTATCAACCTGGTGATCAGGCTTATCTGCGAGTCACCCCGATGAAAGGCACTCACCGTTTTGGAATCAAGGGCAAGCTAGCTCCACGCTACATTGGTCCTTTTCGCATTATTGCTAGACGTGGTCAGGTGGCATATAAATTGGAGTTGCCGCCGCAATTCTCTCATATCCACGACGTATTCCATGTGTCGCAGCTTCATAAATGCTTCAAGGAATCTCCGCACCGAGCAGTGGATCACGAGGTGCTCGAATTGCAAGATGACCTATCTTATAAGGAGCATCCGATCCGCATTCTCGATGAAGCTGAACGTCGGACCCGTCAGAAGGTTACCAAGTTCCTCAAAGTGCAGTGGTCAAATCATGCTGAAGATGAAGCCACTTGGGAACACGAGGATAATCTTCGTGCGGAATACCCCGAACTTTTTCCTTCTACCTCTTAATTCTCGGGACGAGAATTCTTGTTAGTGGAGGAGATTTGTAACACCCCATGTATTAAGCTACAGTAATCACCCTGTTGATAATGCCATGTCATCAGGATCAACAGTGCTTAATCATCATTAGTAATAAATCCCTTTCAAATTCAAACTCCAATGGAAATTCAAACTAAAGGTGAAAATAAAAGTTGTCCAAAATCAGAAAACTAAAATGTTCAGTAAATAACAAATATTGCAGAGACTATTATAAAATTGTAACCAACAAATAATAAATTGATTAGGTGGCTTTAACATTATCAAAATAGCAAAGTTTAATACATTTTATTTATTATAAAATTTGCGTGAGCTCCAATTGTCTCCAAACCAATTTTTGGCAGTGGTAGATAATGCCTAGCATTTAATGGAAAAAGTGCCATGTTTTACAAAATTCAATTTGAGGCGTAACTAATTACAAAACAGAGAAATAAGAATAAATAAAAAGAAAAAGACAAAAGAGAGAAAAAAAAATAAAAGAAAGGCAAACCCATTCCCCACCCCCCCGGCCCAACTGGGCCTCGGCCCACTCCCCCTGGCCTATACCCCCCTGAGACCCCGAACCCTATCCACTCGTCCCCCCCACTTCCCCCCTCGCTCTCCCACCACCCCGATCTGGATCGAGGATCCACCCCGACCGGCCCCGTTGATCCCGCGCCTCCCCGCGCCTCCCGTCGCCGTCGTGCTCCACCACTACGCCGACGCCGCTCCACCGCCTCTGCTTTGCCCAGCGCCGCCGGACGCCCTCCCTCCTCTCCGGGCCTCCCCACCCCGTCCCCGCCGGCCGCCTCTGCCCCCCCGTGAGCCTTCCCCCCCGGTCGCCGGTCACCCCGCTCGCCCCCTGCCCCGTAGTCACCGCAGCCGCCGCGGCGCGTGCGCGCCCGGGGCGCTTCCCGGCCGCGTCGCCCTTCGCCCGCTGCTCCATGCCGTCACCCGCACTCGCCGCTGCTCCGGATGCTTCTGCTGCCGCTGTTGCTGCTCCGCCCTGCGTCCCGACGCGCCCCTGCCTCGCTCGCCCCCTCCCGCGCCCGCAGCCACGCGTCCTCGCTGCCGCTGCTGCCCCGACCACCGCGCCCCGCTCGCCTCGCCGGTTCCCTGAGCCCGCGCGTGCTTTCGGCCGCCCGGACACGTCCGGCGCCCGAATGGGTGCGCAGCGGACACGTCCGCCGGCCCACTGACAGAGGGGCCCCACCCCCCCATTGAGCGTTTAAAAAAAGAAAAAAATAGATATAAAATAAAATAAATGAATAATTAAAGTTAATAATTAATTAATTAATTAACTTAATTAATTCTGATTAATTAAAATAATTAAGTTTAATTAACCTAATGACCTGATTAACCTAATTAATCTATAATTAAGTGAATTAATCAAACCCTAATTAACCCTGACAGTCTACTGACCTCATGCTGACATCATGCTGACGTCAGCATTCACTATTTCGGATAATTCGAATTTAATTAATTAAATAATTCCAGAATTTGTTTAAATCTTTGAAATTTAATATAAAATAAACCGTAACTCGGATTTAAAAACTTTGTACATGTAAGTTGCTCAGAATTTCGAGACGTATCCGGACACGCGATCCATTCGTCCGTCACACGTCTCTAACTACCTGAACATGGAACCGATCCTCTCCGGTCACCTGTCTGATAAATGTCCGGAACCGGGAAAACATTCCCGGATGGATTCCCCCTTTCTCGGTGACGTGCAACCATACGTTAGGACACCCCGGCACTGCATATTGTCATGTCGTACATTGTGTTGCTCATGTTTGCTATGTATTTATACTGTTTCCTCCCCCTCTTCTCTCTCGTTAGACCCCGACGCAGTTCCCGATACCGCCGCAGCTCCGGAGCCCGAAGACACTATTGACAACCTTGCCCTTGCCGCCGAGCAACCAGGCAAGCCCCTCCTTTGATCATCCCAATATTGCCCATTCTATTTTCTCATGCTTGCATTAGAATTGCTGCTGCTACTGCTTTACCTATTCTGATGCATAGCCTGTTTATTGTAACCTGCTGTTGATAATTACCTGCATACCCTAAACTGCTTAGTATAGGCTGGATAGAGACCTATCACTGACCCCACTTATCCCGACTGCCCCGCTGGATTATCCGAAGACCCGGTCAACGGGATTGAAGACCAGGCCCCGGCACCGCACATCACCCCCTTAGTTGTAATGACACTGCAGCGTTACTATCGAGTGCCGAGGGTGAAACCTTTTGTAGCACTTCTGATGTTAACTCTGTAGAGTAGCTATTCCGTCATGGTCATCGAGGGTGATTCCTCCTTCACCGCTTCCGATAACGACGCCGTCATACAACACCTCAAGTGTGAACCCAGCGAGGGTGATTCCTCCGAGTTCAGCTTGACGGATACATCGAGTAGGAATCCAACGAGGGTGATACCTCGGATTCCCCTGATGTTATGGACACACGGATACTTGGACTTTACACTGCTACTTGGAAGGGCGGGTCGACCCTGAGGGGTACCCGCGTGTGATGTGAAGACGGGTTGCCTGCATGGTGCCCGAGTGGTGAATACGAGGCGCGGCCGGGCATTCTTAACCCTTGCAGCAAGTCCTCGAGACGGGGCGACGGGGTCACATCTTTCGTGAGTCTCTGCTCGTTACCGCAAGCCCTAGTCCACTAACGATTTGGATATTTGATCCGAGCAGGCCTCTAGTCTGATAGCACTAACCATCACGTGGGCATAGTATGGGCGTTTTGCATCGTAGCATCAGCCGAAAGCTTTGTCAGACGTCCAGTTCAGCATTGTGGCCGGGTCGGATCGTGCCGTTGGCGCTGGTATCCACCCTGCTCACAATGACCCGGAGTGCACAGGGCGACGGCCCAAGACCCTTGAGCGCTTAGGATGTAGACCGGCGGGGACCTCTCTGCTGAGCTGTAGGTAGGGTTGCGATGTATCGTTTGGCCGAGGCCGGCATGACCCAGGAAAGTGTGTCCAGCCGTAGTTAATCGAGCGTGTTGGGTAAGTTGGTGCACCCCTGCAGGGAAGAAAACTTCTATCGATAGCCTGTCCTACGGTAACGGACACTCGGAGTTGTATCCTGATTGATACAATTAGAACTGGATACTTGGATACTATGGCTCTGGGATTGCTTCTCGCAGGGAGTCGAGAAGGGATCTCAGGACGAGGTTGATGACTGTATGGCTCTGGGATTGCTTTCTCGCAGGGCGTCGAGAAAGGATCTCTGGGTGAGGATGAGACTTAATGATACTGCTACATTATATTGTACTGTTCTACTCTCTTCTATTGCTGCAAGTCCCCTGAAGATGCTAGTCTTCAATAGGACTAGGCCTTCTCTCTATTCTGGCAATTCTGCAGCCCAGTCCACATATACAGCCTCTCTTTGATAATGTTGCATATGTAGTGTAGATCCTTGCTTGCTGAGTACTTCTGAGTACTCACGGTTGCTTTGTTTTCCTTTTCTCCCCACATCAGTTTGTCGTGACCAGATGACGGAGCCCCTGAGACAGCTGTCCCCGCCGACGATCGCTACTACTACCCTGAGGGTGGACATTACTTCGGGCTTGCCATCGACCAGGAGTAGGTTCGGAGGGTCCCAGGCAGGAGGCCTGCGCCTTTCGATCGTAGTGTTTTTCTTTTGCCCCGCCTTTCTAAAGGCCTTTCTGTTTCTGTTTCATATCTGTACTCAGATATCTGATGCTTCCGCTGACCCTTGTACGCAAGCTTATGTATTCGAGCCCTCGAGGCCCCTGGCTTGTAATATAAAGCTTGTATGACTTTATTTATGTTTTAGAGTTGTGTTGTGATATCTTCCCGTGAGTCCTTAGGCTTGATCATGTCCATTTGCGTGTATGATTAGTGCACGATTGAGCCGGGGGCGTCACAAGTTGGTATCAGAGCCGACTGACTGTAGGAACCCCGTTTCCAACTCCTTGGCCGAAGTTGAGTCTAGTGGACCAAAACTATTTTGCTAACTTGGCTGTGTGGCTTACGGGCCCACGTCGCCAATTGGGTGGTATTAGTATCTTTTATTCCTCGTCTATACTCTGGGACTCTGATCTCTCCTCTATTCGGGTTAAAATTTTACTAAATCCAACATTAGGTTCTCGTGATCACATCCACCCGAAGTTCTGAAATTTCCCCCTTTCTTCAAGATTGTGGGCCAGGTTCTGCTTGCAGGATCCTTTTATCGAGGGCACCCTGTGTTTCACTTGCAGATTCCTTGCTCCAATAGTTTTCTTTGACGTTGATGTAGCCTTTGCTATGTCTCGTTGTGTACTTCCCTACCGCGTGCCTGCGCGCCGCCTAGTTTGTCTAGCTGCAAGCGTTCTCGTGCGTGTACTATCCGTTTGAATCCAACTCTGTGCATGGATTGGTATGTCTTTGACGACTACTATTATATATCTAATGCCTATCCTGTTCTTCCCGTGTTATTTCATGAATAACTCCATTCACATGCAGTTTTTCTTGCTAAACTGCCCCTGTTGATTTGGCAGGATGGCTGACGATCCTCCACCTTCACCCTATATTGCCGAAATGATACAACAGTTTATGACCGGACTAAGGGCTCAATTTCCAAACCAGAATGCTCAGCAACAGAATGTTCCAATAACTCTGGCAGAATTTGTGCGCCTCAATCCGTCCGTTTTCCGCAACTCCACCAATCCTAAGGATGCTGATGATTGGCTTCGTGACATCCTGTTTGAGATGGAGTCAGCTAATGTTGCCCCTGACAGTTACGTCACCTTTGCGACATTCCACTTAAAGGGTCCCGCTGCTCAATGGTGGGAAAGCCACAAGGGTATGTTGCCTGCAGAGACTGTAACCCCTTGGCAGGAATTTCAGTCAGCTTTTCGTGCACGGTACATTCCTCAAGGTCTGATGGACCAGAAGAAGCAGGAGTTCCGCAAACTCTCTCAGGGCACAATGACTGTGGATGAATATCAGAGGAAATTTCTCAAATTGTCCCGCTATGCTGAAGATGACGTCTGCACTGACGCCCGCAAGCAGGATAAATTTCGTGAAGGACTTCGTACTGACATAAAACTCGCACTTGCAGTCCATGATTGCACAGACTTCGCAACGCTTGTCAGCAAATCTTTCCAAGTAGAAACAGCTCTGACTGAGTACCAGGAGTCGCTCAAGCGCACTCATGAAGCTGGCTCAACCTTGGGTCAGCCTATTCAGAAGCGTCGAGTCTGGATTCCCCATAATGTTTACCACCGGCCTGCTCCAACACCAAGGCCGTCTTATGTTGCACCTCGCCTGCCTCCACCGCCAAGACAGCTTATGGTTCATGATGGACCGCCTGATGCTATGGCTTCTCATCAAGTTGCGCCACGTCCTCCTAATGGTCGCAAGAAGAATTGTCAAAATCACCGGCTCAGAAACCGTAATGTCATACCATCTACTGTTGTACTTGGCCATGCCAATCACGTCAATGCTGAAAAGGCTCAGAAGGAACCGACTATCGTGCTGGGAACACTCTCTGTGAATTCAGTGCCAGCTTCTGTTCTTTTTGATTCAGGTGCATCACATTCCTTCGTGTCCCAGCAATTTGCACAATTGCATGGGTTAGCTATGAGCTCATTACCCACTCCTTTAGAAATCATCACTCCACGTTCCCGGTGGCAAACCAAAATGGTAAGTCACAATAATCAGATCAGAATTGAAGGGTTGATGTTCTCTGCTTCCCTTATTGCTCTTGGACCTTCCGACATAGACATCATTCTCGGTATGGACTGGTTGACCGCCCATAATGCTTTGATTGACTGTGCCGCTAAGAAAGTCCAACTTACCCATTCTTCTGGCCAGACAGTCAGATACTCAGCCCGAATAGCTCAAGATGCTGAGAGCCAGATATATGTTCTGAATGCATTGAATGCTTCACCTCTTGAAGGCATCGAGAACGTTCCAGTTGTTCATGATTTTCAAGATGTATTTCCAGAAGAACTTCCAGGAATACCCCCTGCTAGAGCTGTTGAGTTCGTCATCGACTTGAAGCCTGGCACTACGCCTATTGCGAAGCGCCCTTATAAGATGCCTCTGCATCATCTTCTCGAACTTAAGGAAGAAATCGACACGTCACATAAGAAAGGTTTCATCCGTCCAAGTTCCTCTGCTTGGGGAGCACCTTCGCTCTTCGTTAAGAAGAAGGATGGAACTAACCGATTGGTTCAGGATTATCGGCCCATTAACCAAGCCACCATCCAGAACAAATATCCGCTTCCTCGGATCAATGATTTGTATGATCAGCTTGCTGGATCATCAGTATTCTCTAAACTTGATTTGAGGTTGGGTTATCATCAGATCCGTGTTCGTGAAGAGGATATTCCGAAGACTGCATTTGTTACTCGCTATGGCTCTTATGAGTACAATGTAATGTCATTTGGCCTAACAAATGCTCCCGCTACGTTCTCCCGCCTGATGAATTATATATTCATGGATTACCTCGACAAGTTCGTCGTGGTTTATCTAGATGATATTCTGGTATATTCGAAGAATGAGGAAGAACATGCCGAACACCTCCGTCTTGTACTGGAAAGGCTCCGAGAACACCAGTTGTATGCCAAGTACTCCAAATGTGAATTCTGGCTTTCTGAAGTAACCTACCTTGGTCATGTAATTTCCAAGGATGGAATTGCTGTTAACCCAGAACGAGTTCAGGCTATTCTTGACTAGACTCCTCCGAAGAACGTCAAGCAAGTGAGAAGTTTTCTTGGCCTTGCAAGCTATTGCCGTCTATTTGTCAAGAATTTCTCAAAGATTGCTAAACCTTTGACTGATCTGTTTCACAAGGGAGTTAAGTTTGAATGGACAGAAAAATGTCAGGAAAGTTTTCAAACACTCAAAGACAAGCTAACATCTGCCCCAGTACTATCTCCTCCAGATACCCGCAAAGACTTTGTGATTTATTGTGACGCATCCCGTGAAGGATTAGGCTGTGTCCTAATGCAAGAGCGTAAAGTGATTGCTTATGGCTCTCGTCAGTTGCGCCCACATGAAGAGAATTATCCGGTACATGATCTAGAACTAGCTGCTGTCATCTATGCACTGCAGTTGTGGCGACATTACCTTCTCGGTAATCGTTGCGAGATCTACACGGATCATAAAAGTCTGAAGTACTTATTCACTCAACCATCTCTAAACCTCCATCAGCAAAGATGGATGGAGGCCATTGCGGACTATGATTTGGGTATATCCTATACCCCTGGCAAGGCTAACGTGATGGCCGATGCCTTAAGCCGCAAGTCCTATTGCGACAACCTCATGGTTAGGCGAGCTCAACCTCGTCTTTTTGAAGAACTGTGCAAGCTGAATCTGTGTATTGTTCCACAGGGTTCTCTTAATAACCTTGTGATACAACCAGATCTTGAGAAAGTTGTTAAGAATGCGCAAGCTAAAGATGCTGAAACTGACCTGATGAAGAAAGATCTTCACCTTCAAAAGTACAGGGATTTCTCGCTGTCTGAAGATGGAACCTTGTATTTCAGAAACCGCATTGTGGTACCTCGCTTCGAACTTATGACTGACAAGGTCATGAAGGAGGCACATGATACCCCGCTGTCTATTCATCCGGGTAGCACCAAGATGTATCGTGATCTCCGTCAAAGGTACTGGTGGTCTAGAATGAAGCAAGACATTGCTCGTTATGTTGCTGAATGTGATGTTTGTCGTCGCGTTAAAGCAGAACATCAGAAACCAGCTGGAATTCTGCAACCGCTTCCTATTCCTCTATGGAAATGGGATAAGGTTCAGATGGATTTCATTACAGGACTTCCCAGGTCACAGAAGGGTCACGATGCTATTCTTGTCATCGTCGACCAACTCTCTAAAGTTGCACACTTTCTGCCTGTCAAAGAGACTATCACTGCTAGTCAGTTAGCAGAGTTGTATATCTCCAGAATTGTTTCACTCCACGGTATTCCGAAGGAGATTAGTTCGGACCGTGGCGGTCTTTTCACTTCCAAATTCTGGGAAAGTTTCCAAACAGCTATGGGAACTCATATTACCTGGAGTTCAGCTTATCATCCCCAATCCCAAGACCAAGTTGAGCGAGTCAATCAGGTTCTTGAAGATATGCTGCGAGCTTGTGTCATATCGTTCGGTAAGAAGTGGGAAGAATCTCTCCCGTATGCCGAGTTCTCTTATAACAACAGCTATCAAGCCAGCTTGAAAATGGCTCCCTTCGAAGTACTATATGGACGTAAGTGTCGAACCCCTCTGAATTGGTCAGAAACTGGGGAACGACCGCTCGTGGGTCCGGATATTATTCAACACGCCGAAGAACAAGTTCGTATTGTTCGGGAAAATCTCAAGGCGGCTCAGGACCGCCAGAAGAGCAACTATGATCACAAACGATGGGGTTTGACTTATCAACCTGGTGATCAGGCTTATCTGCGAGTCACCCCGATGAAAGGCACTCACCGTTTTGGAATCAAGGGCAAGCTAGCTCCACGCTACATTGGTCCTTTTCGCATTATTGCTAGATGTGGTCAGGTGGCATATAAATTGGAGTTGCCGCCGCAATTCTCTCATATCCACGACGTATTCCATGTGTCGCAGCTTCGTAAATGCTTCAAGGAATCTCCGCACCGAGCAGTGGATCACGAGGTGCTCGAATTGCAAGATGACCTATCTTATAAGGAGCATCCGATCCGCATTCTCGATGAAGCTGAATGTCAGACCCGTCAGAAGGTTACCAAGTTCCTCAAAGTGCAGTGGTCAAATCATGCTGAAGATGAAGCCACTTGGGAACACGAGGATAATCTTCGTGCGGAATACCCCGAACTTTTTCCTTCTACCTCTTAATTCTCGGGACGAGAATTCTTGTTAGTGGAGGAGATTTGTAACACCCCATGTATTAAGCTACAGTAATCACCCTGTTGATAATGCCATGTCATCAGGATCAACAGTGCTTAATCATCATTAGTAATAAATCCCTTTCAAATTCAAACTCCAATGGAAATTCAAACTAAAGGTGAAAATAAAAGTTGTCCAAAATCAGAAAACTAAAATGTTCAGTAAATAACAAATATTGCAGAGACTACTCTAAAATTGTAACCAACAAATAATAAATTGATTAGGTGGCTTTAACATTATCAAAACAGCAAAGTTTAATACATTTTATTTATTATAAAATTTGCGTGAGCTCCAATTGTCTCCAAACCAATTTTTGGCAGTGGTAGATAATGCCTAGCATTTAATGGAAAAAGTTCCATGTTTTACAAAATTCAATTTGAGGCCTAACTAATTACAAAACAGAGAAATAAGAATAAATAAAAAGAAAAGGAGAAAAGAGAGCAAAAAAAAAGAAAAGAAAGGCAAACCCCTTCCCCACCCCCTCGGCCCAACTGGGCATCGGCCCACTCCCCCTGGCCTATACCCCCCTGAGACCCCGAACCCTATCCACTCGTCCCACCCCCCGCTCCCCCCCTCGCTCTCCCACCACCCCGATCTGGATCGAGGATCCACCCCGACCGGCCCCGTCGATCCCGCGCCTCCCGTCGCCGCCGTGCTCCACCACTACGCCGACGCCGCTCCCCCGCCTCTGCTTTGCCCAGCGCCGCCGGACGCCCTCCCCGACCTCCCTCCTCTCCGGGCCTCCCTACCCCGTCCCCGCCGGCCGCCTCTGCCCTCCCGTGAGCCTTCCCCCCCGGTCGCCGGTCACCCCGCTCGCCCCCCTGCCCCGTAGTCACCGCAGCCGCCGCGGCGCGCGCCTCGGCCGCGTCGCCCTTCGCCCGCTGCTCCGTGCCGTCACCCGCGCTCGCCGCTGCTCCGGCTGCTTCTGCTGCCGCTGCTGCTGCTCCGCCCTGCGCCCCGGCGCGCCCCTGCCTCGCTCGCCCGCTCCCGCGCCCGCAGCCGCGCGTCCTCGCTGCCGCTGCTGCCCCGACCACCGCGCCCCGCTCGCCTCGCCGGCTCCCTGAGCCCGCGCGCGCTTTCGGCCGCCCGGACACGTCCGGCGCCCGAATGGGTGCGCAGCGGACACGTCCGCCGGCCCACTGACAGAGGGGCCCCACCCCCCCCATAGAGCGTTTAAAAAAAGAAAAAAAATAGATGGAAAATAAAATAAATGAATAATTAAAGTTAATAATTAATTAACTTAATTAATTCTGATTAATTAAAATAATTAAGTTTAATTAACCTAATGACATGATTAACCTAATTAATCTATAATTAAGTGAATTAATCAAACCCTAATTAACCCTGACAGTCTGCTGACCTCATGCAGATGTGATGCTGACCTCAGCATTCACTATTTCGGATAATTCGAATTTAATTAATTAAATAATTCCAGAATTTTTTTAAATCTTTGAAATTTAATATAAAATAAACCGTAACTCGGATTAAAAAACTTTGTACATGAAAGTTGCTCAGAATTTCGAGACGCATCCGGACACGCGCTCCGTTCGTCCGTCACATGTCTCTAACTACCTGAACATGGAACCGTTCCTCTCCGGTCACCTGTTTGATAAATGTCCGGAACCGGGAAAACATTCCCGGATGGATTCCCCCTTTCTCGGTGACGTGCAACCATACGTTAGGACACCCCGGCACTGCATATTGTCATGTCGTACATTGTGTTGCTCATGTTTGCTATGTATTTATACTGTTTCCTCCCCCTCTTCTCTCCCGTTAGACCCCGACGCAGTTCTCGGTACCGCCGCAGCTCCGGAGCCCGAAGACACTATTGACAACCTTGCCCTTGCCGCCGAGCAACCAGGCAAGCCCCCCCTTTGATCATCCCAATATCACCCATTCTATTTTCTCATGCTTGCATTAGAATTGCTGCTGCTACTGCTTTACCTATTCTAATGCATAGCCTGTTTATTGTAACCTGCTGTTGATAATTACCTGCATACCCTAAACTGCTTAGTATAGGCTGGGTAGAGACCTATCAGTGACCCCACTTATCCCGACTGCCCCGCTGGATTATCCGAAGACCCGGTCAACGGGATTGAAGACCAGGCCCCAGCACCGCACATCACCCCCTTAGTTGTAACGACACTGCAGCGTTACTATCGAGTGCCGAGGGTGAAACCTTTTGTAGCACTTCTGATGTTAACTCTATAGAGTAGCTATTCGGTCATGGTCATCGAGGGTGATTCCTCCTTCACCGCTTCCGATAACGACGCCGTCGTACAACACCTCAAGTGTGAACCCAGCGAGGGTGATTCCTCCGAGTTCAGCTTGACGGATACATCGAGTAGGAATCCAACGAGGGTGATACCTCGGATTCCCCTGATGTTATGGACACACGGATACTTGGACTTTACACTGCTACTTGGAAGGGCGGGTCGACCCTGAGGGGTACCCACGTGTGATGTGAAGACGGGTTGCCTGCATGGTGCCCGAGTGGTGAATACGAGGCGCGGCCGGGCATTCTTAACCCTTGCAGCAAGTCCTCAAGACGGGGTGACGGGGTCACATCTTTCGTGAGTCTCTACTCGTTACCGCAAGCCCTAGTCCACTAACGATTTGGATATTTGATCCGAGCAGGCCTCTGGTCTGATAGCACTAACCATCACGTGGGCATAGTATGGGTGTTCTGCATCGTAGCATCAGCCGAAAGCTTTGTCAGACGTCCAGTTCAGCATTGTGGCCGGGTCGGATCGTGCCGTTGGCGCTGGTATCCACCCTGCTCACAATGACCCGGAGTGCACAGGGCGACGGCCCAAGACCCCTGAGCGCTTAGGATGTAGACCGGCGGGGACCTCTCAGCTGAGCTGTAGGTAGGGTTGCGATGTATCGTTTGGCCGAGGCCGGGCATGACCCAGGAAAGTGTGTCCGGCCGGAGTTAATCGAGCGTGTTGGGTAAGTTGGTGCACCCCTGCAGGGAAGAAAACTTCTATCGATAGCCTGTCCTACGGTAACGGACACTCGGAGTTGTATCCTGATTGATACAATTAGAACTGGATACTTGGATACTATGGCTCTGGGATTGCTTCTCGCAGGGAGTCGAGAAGGGATCTCAGGACAAGGTTGATGACTGTATTGCTCTGGGATTGCTTTCTCGTAGGGCGTCGAGAAAGGATCTTTGGGTGAGGATGAGACTTAATGATACTGCTACATTATATTGTACTGTTCTACTCTCTTCTATTGCTGCAAGACCCCTGAAGATGCTAGTCTTCGATAGGACTAGGCCTTCTCTCTATTCTGGCATTTCTGCAGCCCAGTCCACATATACAGCCTCTCTTTGATAATGTTGCATATGTAGTGTAGATCCTTGCTTGCTGAGTACTTCTGAGTACTCACGGTTGCTTTGTTTTCCTTTTCTCCCCACATCAGTTTGTCGTGACCAGATGGCGGAGCCCCTGAGACAACTGTCCCCGCCGACAATCACTACTACTACCCCGAGGGTGGACATTACTTCGGGCTTGCCATCGACCAGGAGTAGGTTCGGAGGGTCCTAGGCAGGAGGCCTGCGCCTTTCGATCGTAGTGTTTTTCTTTTGCCCCGCCTTTCTAAAGGCCTTTCTGTTTCTGTTTCATATCTGTACTCAGATATCTGATGCTTCCGCTGATGCTTGTACGCAAGCTTATGTATTCGAGCCCTCGAGGCCCCTGGCTTGTAATATAAAGCTTGTATGACTTTATTTATGTTTTAGAGTTGTGTTGTGATATCTTCCCGTGAGTCCTTAGGCTTGATCGTGTGCATTTGCGTGTATGATTAGTGCACGATTGAGCCGGGGGCGTCACAAAGAACTCACATACTTATTGCGAAAGTTTATTAGCCCTCGAAGCAAAGTACTACTATGCATGCCCCTAGGGATAGATTGGTAGGAAAAGACCATCACTCATCCTCGACCGCCACTCATAAGGAAGACAATCAATAATAAATCATTTTCCAACTTCTTAGCATAACGAGAGACGATACATGCATGCTTCGGGAATCACAAACCTTAACACAAATATTATTACTGTAATATCCCCATGTAACAACTACATTGATCACCTCTTAATCATGCCAAGTCATCATCCTTTGCAATGCTTGATCATAGTGGTTAAGCAGTTCAACTCAAATTCCCCCTTTGAAATCAATTCAAATTCTAAGTGCAATTTGAAGTTGCTCAAAAGTTGCTGGAAAAATGTTCATCATCTAGCAAAAATTCCAAAACAATTGTTGTTAAGAAAAACAACATCACCCTTATGCTAAAATGAGAAGTCGCATTTAAACAGTGCTATTTCAGCAATTTAAAATTGCAAATTCATTTTTGCAAAATACAAATGAATTCCACTGGTCTCTAAAATATTTGAGGCAATGCCTAAAATCACCAGGGATTTAATGGGACACCTTCCCTATTTTTCCTAAGTGAGATGGTAGCTCAAATAATCCTTTTCTCTCTCTGATTCATTATCTAAAAGGAAAAACAGAAAAACAAAACGAGAAATAAGAAAAATGCTACTGTGGACTGAGCCTAAGTGCACAGTACGGCCCAGCCAACAACGCATGCCTCGCTCCTTCTCTCTCCCTCGCCGTGTCGGCCGCTCCATGGCCGCCGTGCGCTGCTCCGGCCGCTGGTCGACACGACGACGCCACCGACGTCGAGGGGATAAGGACCCCCCTCGTCCATCCCGCCTGGACGCCTCGTCACTTCTTCTCCTTCCTCCATTGCTCTCTCCCTCGTTCCCCATCTCACCCGAACGCCGCCATGGCTTCGCCGTCGTGACGCACGCGGCCACCGCTACCTCCTCGTCTCACCACCGTGCCAGCTCGCTCCGCCTCCGTCCGCTACATTGTCTGCACCCACCGGAGCGAGACAGGGGCCACCACAGCTAGGGGATCGAGCTCCTCCCCGTCTTGGATCGCCGGCGTTCCTCCGATGAATGCCGCCGGTCTGCTGCTCCTAAGCTCCCGTCGAGCCTTTCTTGAGCTCCACGGCGACCATACGCGTGAAACCCCTCTCCCCTCCCTCTCTTTCCATGCCCGTTGCCAGCTCACCGCTGCAGCTCGCTTCGCCACCACGGCCACCGCACGCACAGCTCGCGTCTGAGCTCATGGCTGTGCTCAGCGGACTCGTGCGAGTCCAACGCGATAGATCTCAGCACTTGCCGTGCTCTCTGTCGCCGTTTGCATAGATGGCCGAACTCCGGTGCCGCTTCTGCTCGTCGCCGGTGCCGTTCCGGTCATCCCCGTTGCCTCACGCTAGCTTAGATAGATGCGGCGTTCAACGCTCGTTCGAAAGAGCCCAGGACCGCGTGATTTTGTCCACCGTAGCCGAATCCCACTTCTCACCGTGGCTCGCCGGAGCACTCCGGCGCCAGCGTCCGATGTGGCACCGTGGGGCCCGCCTAAAGACAATGCCAGTGGGCCCCGCCGCGTGTTTGACCAGGTTGACCGGGTCAACGCGTGGATTACTGTTCACCCCTGACGCTGACATGTGGGCCTCCTTCTATAATTAGTTTAATTAAACAGTTTTTTATTAAAACCTAATTAGATTAACCTAACTAGTCACTGACACCTGGGGCCCACACTCTAATTAGCTCTGTTTAGTTTAACTTAACCACTGTTAATGTCACTGACAATGACAGGTGGGGCCCACTGGTCAGTTTGACCAGTCAGGTCCCGATTGACTTGCTGACATCATGCTGACATAGTGTTTCCTTTTCTGTTAATTTAAATAATTTCAGAAAATGTTTTAAACTTTGAAAATTCATAGAAATTAAACCGTAGCTCGGATCGAAAAACTTTCTACATGAAAGTTGCTCAGAACGACGAGACGAATCTGAATACGCCCTCCTCATACCTGTCACATGCCTCTAGCATGATGAACATGGAACTTTCCCCCTCCGTTTCATCTGTCCGATAATCACCCGGAGCTGGGAGAACACTCCTTGATAATTTTCCGCTCCCACTAACTTGCGTAGTACTGCATTAGGGCACCTCTCGAATAACGTGCTGCTTTGCCATGCTTCTGTGATTGCATTTGTCTGCCTTTATTTATTGTTTCTTCCCCCTCCTCTTTTGATAGACCCCGAGACCGACGCAGCTCCTGAGACCGGCTACACTGCTGACGACCCTTCTCTTACCGCAGAGCTTCCAGGCAAGCACCCCCCCTTGAACATGGCGATATCGCCTATTCTTTCTCTCTTATGCTTGCATTAGAAATTGCTACTGCTACTGCTTTACCTATTCTGATGCATAGACTGATTTTGTAACCTGCTTTTGATAATTACCTGCTTATCCTAAACTGCTTAGAATAGGCTGGTTAGTAAACCCCAGTGACCCCACTTGTCCCAGTTGCCCCCGCTGGATGATCGGAAGACTCGACAACCAGGCCCGGCACCTTACATCACATCCCCTTTATCTGTACGACACTGCAGCATTACTATCGAGTGCCGAGGGTGATACCTTGTTAGCACTTCTGATGTTAACTCTGTAGAGTAGCTATTTGGTCGTGGTCATCTAGGGTGATTCCTCCTTCGCCACTCCCGATAACGACATTGTCATGCAACACCTCAAGTGTGAACCCATCGAGGGTGATTCCTCTGAGTTCACCATGACGGATACATCGAGTAGGAATCCAACAAGGGTGATACCTCAGATTCCCCTGATGTTAAGGACACATGGTTACTTGGACTTTAAAACTGTTACTTGGAAAGTCGGGTCGACCCTGAGGGGTACCCGAGCGAGCATAAGATGCGAGTGATGTGAAGACGGGTTGACCTGGAGGGTACCCGAGAGATAATTACGAGGCGTGGTCGGGCATTCTTAGCACTTGCCACAAGTCCTCGAGACGAGGCGATGGGGTCACATCGATCATGAGGCTCTGCTCGTTACCGCACACCCCCAATACACTAACGATTTGGATATTTGATCCGAGTGGGCCTCTGGCCCGATAGCACTAACCATCACGCGGGAATAAATATGGGTACCCTGCATCGTGGCATCAGCCGAAAGCTCTGTCGGATGTCCAGTTCAGCATTGCGGCACGGTCGGATCGTGTCGGCCATCCGAGGCGACGCTGGTATCCACCCTGCTCGCAACGACCCGGAGTGCAAAGGGCGATGGGCCCAAGACCCCTGAGCGCTTAGGATATGGACCGATGGGGACCTCTTTGCTGAGCTCTAGGTAGGGCTGCATTGTGTCGTTTGGCCGAGGCCGGGCATGACCTAGAAAAGTGTGTCCGGCCGGAGTTAATCGAGCGTGGTGGGTAAGTTGGTGCACCCATGCAGGGAAGAACTAATCTATGCATAGCCGGATCCTCGGTAATGGACGCTCGGAGTTGTATCCCTACATATACAACTAGAACCTAATGATGAGATGAGATATGGATATTAGGGCTCTGGGATTGCTTTCTCACAGGGAGTCGAGAAAGGATCTCTGGCCGAGGTTGATACTTGGATATTAGGGCTCTGGGATTGCTTTCTCGCAGGGAGTCGAGAAAGGATCTCTGGCCGAGGTTGATACTTGGATATTAGAGCTCTGGGATTGCTTTCTCGCAGGGAGTCGAGAAAGGATCTCTAGGCGAGGTTGATAACACTACTACTACTATATATGGTGCTGATCTACACTCTTCTAATGCTGCAAGACCGTTGAAGATGCTAGTCTTCGATAGGACTAGGCCTTCTCTTTATTCTGGCTTTTCTGCAGCCCAGTCCACATATACAGCCTTTCATTGATAATGTTGCATATGTAGTGTAGTTCCTTGCTTGCTGAGTACTTCGGATGAGTACTCACGGTTGCTTTGCTTCCTCTTTTTCCCCATATCTGTTTGATGCAACCAGATGACGGAGCCTCTGAGACAGCTGCCCCCGCCGCCGACTACTACTACTAGCCTGAGGATGGCTACTACTACGAGTTGGCTGACGACCAGGAGTAGGTTCGGAGGGTCCCAGGAAGGAGGCCTGCGCCTTTTCGATCGTAGCTTTTGTTTTGCCCCACCTTTTAAAGGCATATCTGTCTTTCTTTTATATCTGTACTCAGATATCTAATGCTTCCGCTGATGCTTGTAAGCGAGCTTATGTATTCAAGCCCTCGAGGCCCCTGGCTTGTAACATAAAGCTTGTACTATTTTTAATTTGTGTCTAGAGTTGTGTTGTGATATCTTCAAGTGAGTCCTTAGGCTTGATCGTGTGCATTTGCGTGTATGATTAGTGCACGATTAAGTCAGGGCGTCACAGGTTGGTATCAGAGCCAACTGCCTGTAGGAACCCCCTTTCCAACTCCTTGGCCGAAGTGGAGTCTAGTACTTGAAAACTAATTTACTAACATGGCTGTGTGGCTTACGGGCCCACGCCGCCAAATGGGTGGTATTAGGATATTTTATTCCTCGTCTATACTCTGGGATTCTGATCTCTCTTCTTTTCGGGTTAAAGGTTTTACTAACTCTGACTCTAGGTTTTCGTAACCACTTCCTCCCGGAGAGCCCCTCGTTCCAGATGTTCGTCTGCTTCATCAGAAGGTTCTGAAGATACTCCTCGATGTTTCCCGAGACCCTGTACTCACTGCTTTGCAGTTCCTCACCACCGATAATCCCCGTGAATAATATCCTTGCTGTTTGTACCTTCATCCCCAGTTGTTCATACGTCTCACAAAATTCTTCGAAATGCAAATTTGATCTCCCGAAGATCCTTTGCAGCCTAGTGCTCCTGAAAGTCTTGTCTGCCTGCATTATGGTTAAATCCATATGTCTCGCAATATTCATTAGCATTCTTTGTCATTGTCATTCCGAGTCTATTGATTCAATATGAATGAGGATAATCCCTATCATTTGTCGATTTCTAGAATTCATTCCTCCGGCTCAGACGTCATTCCGGACATGAGCTGATTCTCGGCAAATTACACCTTGATAGATTGTCCATCTAGTTCTAATTAACTTACTCGTATTTTGATCAGAGTTCTGCCTCTGATCGTTCATTCTGAAAGTCATGATTTCTTTGTATTTAAACATCAAATTATTCAGTTGTTTTTACAATCTGATGCCTTTGGCAAATGGTATCCTCTGCTTACTTTCGAGCTTGTGATTATTTACTTCTGGAGTTTGCGGTATAGGTTCCTGAGTTTTCCCGATGGGTTGAACCTATGCTTTCCCTAATCCGTGTGAACTTGAAAGTTATGCGAGTCATACTCTTCTGGTGCTTCACCAGATAAATCTTCCGCACTACAAATTCTTTGAAAATGAGGAGTGCATGAAAGGTTATGCATTGAAGAAGTGGGAGTCGACTTTGAACCTTTGTGTTCATGCCCATGGACCCGATGCAGATCTTACCATGGAAGCTTCTTTGTAAAAATAATTATCCCTTGTTTTAAGTTCATCTTGTCTCTGCGATTTTCACCCTTGCAATCGTGGTTCCAACCTTGATTGTTCTTCTTTGATCCCATTTCCCGGACAAGTTAAAGCACTTGTCTTCTGCAGATCAATACACCGTCCAACCTCTATTCTGCTTTACCTTCGAGTATTGCTCCCTCTTATCTCGAGGATATTGTGTCATTGCACCACCTTTTGTGAATCCTTCTCGGAATAATACTCCATCACATCATTCCTAGCCTGATCGGCTATATCATTATCGTGCTAAACTAAACTATGTCGTCTGGTCCTCCTTCCTGGTGCACATTTTCGATAATGGGCTAAGCCGTGTCAAACTTTCATCATCATACCGTTTTGCTTACACAACATGAACCTCACTCCATCTGCCTTGATCATCCTACTGATCGATTTCATCTTCTTTAAATCCCTTGACAAATGTGTCGTGATCACCGACAGTATTTTGGCTCCCTCGGAGATGTCCATTGAATTCATGGCTAGAAATACCATCCCTGCCCCTCGATGATTTGTGATTTCATCGATGACATCCTTGACTTTCTGCCAACATAGACCTGGTTGTGTTTGGTTAATCCTTATGTTCTGAGATAATCTGGGAAATGTTCCTTTGTATCTCTTGTGATCTTCGGATCCAACTCTTACTTGAAACACCATGTTATTGCTACCTCGGAGCATGACTGTGGTACGTCGAACAACAATAAGAACATTGGAAGTGCATTGACAAATGTTTCTTGCTCTATTATCCAAACACCGTTGTAGGGGTAGCATCATGACTTCCCTCGCCCTGATATCTAAATGATTTTGTACCTACTGTACTGTCAAGTATATCATGTTCTGCTTTTCATTGGAAAAGATACACTCCTAATTCTTGTGTATAAACACATTTTCCTTTCCATTGGATTGTTTAACTTTTCTTGTGATCTATATGTTATAAGCAGAAATAAATCCCTGGTTATAAAACACCCCGATGTACAACCTTGTCAGTGAGACCCTGTTACTATTGTTGATGACATTCCGGTAACCCCCGATGGATGAGAACTTTGCCTATTGGTCCGCCTCGTTCTTATGAGCAGGAAAATGGTTCTCTTCGTCCCCCTCCCTTGGTCCCGACGTTGTTGCCAACATAGTGACAGACTTTCCTCTGACATGCCTTGTTATCGAGATCGTGCAAGATATCACCGTCCTCCCTACTCTCGGTCAACATTCGCCACCGTTCCATAGGATCGGAACCTGACTCTCCTGTACAACGTTGATTTCAAAGTATCATATGCTCTTGGCTTTGTGTGTTATCACGAGCCACCCTCCGAGAGATGATCTATTCCCGATGCTCTGAACCCCCTTCTTACACTCTGTTCAGGTATCGATCGGATGTCCATTCTCTTGAAACTTTTTATTGTACCTTCATACTTTGCTCTCGATGTTTTCTTAAGTTCCAACTCGAGAGATACTTCTGCCACACTCCCTAAATTATCCACCAGATAATCAACCCTACAAGGGTCAGTTCTCCCGAAGTTACCCTTTACTTCCCCACTTAAATCTCGGGACGAGATTTCTTGTAGTGGAGGAGATTTGTAATACCCCCATGTAACAACTACAGTGATCACCTCTTAATCATGCCAAATCATCATCCTTTGCAATGCTTGATCATAGTGGTTAAGCAGTTCAACTCAAATTCCCCCTTTGAAATCAATTCAAATTCTAAGTGCAATTTGAAGTTGCTCAAAAGTTGCTGGAAAAATGTTCATCATCTAGCAAAAATTCCAAAACAATTGTTGTTAAGAAAAACAACATCACCCTTATGCTAAAATGAGAAGTCGCATTTAAACAGTGCTATTTCAGCAATTTAAAATTGCAAATTCATTTTTGCAAAATACAAATGAATTCCGCTGGTCTCTAAAATATTTGAGGCAATGCCTAAAATCACCAGGGATTTAATGGGACACCTTCCCTATTTTTCCTAAGTGAGATGGTAGCTCAAATAATCCTTTTCTCTCTCTCATTCATTATGTAAAAGGAAAAACAGAAAAACAAAATGAGAAAAAAGAAAAATGCTACTGTGGAGTGGGCCTAAGTGCACAGTACGGCCCAGCCCACAGCGCACGCCTCGCTCCTTCTCTCTCCCTCGCCGTGTCGGCCGCTCCATGGCCGCCGTGCGCTGCTTCGGCCGCTGGTCGACACGATGACGCCACCGACGCCGAGGGGATAAGGACCCCCCTCGTCCATCCTGCCTGGACGCCTCGTCACTTCTTCCCCTTCCTCCATTGCTCTCTCCCTCGTTCCCCATCTCACCCGAACGCCGCCATGGCTTCGCCGCAGTGATGCACGCGGCCACCGCTACCTCCTCATCTCGCCACCGTGCCAGCTCGCTCCGCCTCCGTCCGCTACGTCGTCTGCACCCACCGGAGCGAGACGGGGGCCACCACAGCGAGGGGATCGAGCTCCTCCCCGTCTTGGTCGCCGGGGTTCCTCCGGTGAATGCCGCCGGTCTGCTGCTCCTAAGCTCCCGCCGAGCCTTTCTTGAGCTCCACGGCGAGCACACGCGTGAAACCCCTCTCCCCTCCCTCTCTTTCCATGCCCGTAGCCAGCTCACTGCCGCAGCTCGCTTCGCCACCACGGCCACCGCACGCACAGCTCGCGTCTGAGCTCATGGCTGTGCTCAGCGCACTCGTGCGAGTCCAACGCGATAGATCTCAGCACTTGCCGTGCTCTCTGTCGCCGTTTGCGTAGATGGCCGAACTCCAGCGCCGCTTCTGCTCGTCGCTGGTGCCATTCCAGTCATCCCCGTCGCCTCACGCTAGCTTAGATAGATGCGGCGTTCAACGCTCGTTCGAAAGAGCCCAGGACCGTGTGATTTGGTCCACCGTAGCCGAATCCCGCTGCTCGCCATGGCTCGCTGCCGCGTCTGGAGCTCGCCGGAGCACTCCGGTGCTGGCGTCTAATGTGGCACCATGGGGCCCGCCTAGAGACACTGCCAGTGGGCCCCGTCGCGTGTTTGACCAGGTTGACCGGGTCAACGCATGGATTACTGTTCACCCCTGACGCTGACATGTGGGCCTCCTTCTGTAATTAGTTTAATTAAACAATTTTTTTATTAAAACCTAAACAGATTAACCTAACTAGTCACTAACACCTGGAGCCCACACTCTAATTAGCTCTGTTTAGTTTAACTTCACCACTGTTAAAGTCACTGACAATGACAGGTGGGGCCCACTGGTCAGTTTGACCAGTCAGGTCCCGGTTGACTTGCTGACCTCATGCTGACATCATGCTGACATAGTGTTTCCTTTTCTGTTAGTTTAAATAATTTCAGAAAATGGTTTAAACTTTGAAAATTCATAGAAATTAAACCGTAGCTCGGATCGAAAAACTTTCTACATGAAAGTTGCTCAGAACGACGAGACGAATCCGAATACGCCCTCCTCATACCTGTCACATGCCTCTAGCATAATGAACATGGAACTTTCCCCCTCCGTTTCATCTGTCCGATAATCACCCGATGCTGGGAGAACACTCCCGGATAATTTCCCGCTCCCACTAACTTGAGTAGTACTGCATTAGGGCACCTCTCGAATAACGTGCTGCCATGCCATGCTTCTGTGATTGCATTTGTTTGCATTTATTTATTGTTTCTTCCCCCCTCCTCTTTCGATAGACCCCGAGACGGACGCAGCTCCGAAGACCGGCTACACTGCTGACGACCCTTCTCTTACCGCAGAGCTTCCAGGCAAGCACCCCCCTGAACATACCGATATTGCCTATTCTTTCTCTCTTATGCTTGCATTAGAAATTGCTGCTGCTACTGCTTTACCTATTCTGATGCATAGCCTGATTTTGTAACCTGCTTTTGATAATTACCTGCTTATCCTAAACTGCTTAGAATAGGCTGGTTAGTAAACCCCAGTGACTCCACTTGTCCTAGTTGCCCCCGCTGGATGATCGGTAGACTCGACAACCAGGCCCGGCAGCGCACATCACATCCCCTTTATCTGTACGACACTGCAGCATTACTATCGAGTGCCGAGGGTGATACCTCGTTAGCACTTCTGATGTTAACTCTGTAGAGTAGCTATTTGGTCGTGGTCATCGAGGGTGATTCCTCCTTCACCACTCCCGATAACGACGCTGTCATGCAACACCTCAAGTGTGAACCCATCGAGGGTGATTCCTCCGAGTTCACCTTGACGGATACATCGAGTAGGAATCCAACAAGGGTGATACCTCAGATTCCCCTGATGTTAAGGACACACGGTTACTTGGAATTTACAACTGTTACTTGGAAAGTCGGGTCGACCCTGAGGGGTACCCGAGCGAGCATAAGATGCGAGTGATGTGGAGACGGGTTGAACTGGAGGGTGCCCGAGAGATAATTACGAGGCGTGGTCGGGCATTCTTATCCCTTGCCGCAGGTCCTCGAGACGGGGCGACGGGGTCGCATCGATCGTGAGTCTCTGCTCGTTACCGCACACCCCCAATACACTAATGATTTGGATATTTGATCCGAGTGGGGCTCTGGCTCGATAGCACTAACCATCACGCGGGAATAAATATGGGTACTCTGCATCGTGGCATCAGCCGAAAGCTCTGTCAGACGTCCAGTTCAGCATTGCGGCACGGTCAGATCATGTCGGCCATCCGAGGCGACGCTGGTATCCACCCTGCTCGCAACGACCCGGTGTGCAAAGGGCGATGGGCCCAAGACCCCTAAGCGCTTAGGATATAGTATGACGGGGACCTCTCTGCTGAGCTCTAGGTAGGGCTACATTGTGTCATTTGGCCGAGGCCGGCCATGACCCAGAAAAGTGTGTCCAGCCAGAGTTAATCGAGCATGGTGGGTAAGTTGGTGCACCCCTACAGGGAAGAACTAATCTATGCATAGCCGGATCCTCGGTAACGGACGCTCGGAGTTGTATCCCGACCGATACAACTAGAACCTAATGATGAGATGAGATATGGATATTAGGGCTCTGGGATTGCTTTCTCGCTGGGAGTCAAGAAAGGATCTCTGGCCGAGGTTGATACTTGGATATTAAGGCTCTGGGATGCTGCAAGACCGCTGAAGATGCTAGTCTTCGATAGGACTAGGCCTTCTCTCTATTCTGGCTTTTCTGCAGCCCAGTCCACATATACAGCCTTTCATTGATAATGTTGCATATGTAGTGTAGATCCTTGCTTGCTGAGTACTTCGGATGAGTACTCACGGTTGCTTTGCTTCCTCTTTTTCCCCATATCCATTTGATGCAACCAGATGACGGAGCCTTTGAGACAGCTGCCCCCCCCCCCCCCGACGACTACTACTACCCCCCGAGGATGGCTACTACTACGAGTTGGCTGACGACCAGGAGTAGGTTCGGAGGGTCCCAGGCAGGAGGCCTGCGCCTTTTCAATCGTAGCTTTTGTTTTGCCCCACCTTTTAAAGGCCTATCTGTCTTTCTTTTATATCTGTACTCAGATATTTGATGCTTCCGCTGACGCTTGTAAGCGAGCTTATGTATTCGAGCCCTTGAGGCCCCTGGCTTGTAACATAAAGCTTGTACTATTTTAATTTGTGTCTAGAGTTGTGTTGTGATATCTTCAAGTGAGTCCTTAGGCTTGATCATGTGCATTTGCGTGTATGATTAGTGCACGATTAAGTCAGGGCGTCACAATTACTATAACACAATTACTCACTACCACAACCCACATATTACCATCTTTATATCGCAAAACTATTGCAAGGAATGAAACTTATCATATTCAGTGATCTACATGAAAGTTTTTATTATATCCTTCTTGAATACCTATCATATTAGGACCAAATTCATAACTTGTGCATATTGTCACTACTATTATCAACTCTGAAAATGATATAAGTGAAGCATAAGAGTGCAACTATTTCTTTAAAATATAACCACCGCTGTGCTCTAAAAGATATAAGTGAAGCACTAGAGCAACTGCCTAGCTCAAAAGATATAAGTGAAGCATAAAGAGTATTCTAAGAAATTGCAAATAATGTCTCTCCCTCTCAAATAGGTGTGTCCAACAAAGATGATTGTGTCCAACTAAAAAGCAAACAAACCAAGACTCATATAATACACGGCGCTCCAAGCAAAACTCATATCATGTGATGAATAAAAATATAGCTCCAAGTAATTTACCAATGGTTGGTCAAAGAAGGAGGGGATGCCTTCCGGGGCATCCCCAATCTTAGTTGCTTGGGTCTCCTTGAATATTACCTTCGGGTGCCTCGGGAATCCCCAAGCTTAGGCTCTTGTCACTCCTTATTCCTTCATCCATCATGATCTCACTCAAAACTTGAAAACTTCAGCACACAAAACTCAACAGAAAACTCGTGTGATCCGTTAGTATAACAAGCAAATCACCACTTTAGGTACTATTGTAAACCCATTCATATTTTATTATTTCATAATACCTATTGTATTCTACCTTCACTATGACTTATACCCCCCGATACAATCCATAGATTCATCAAAACAAGTAAACAATGAAACAAAAACTGAATCTGTCAAAAACAGAATAGCATGTAATGATTCAAACAATGACCATACTTCTGTAACTCGAAATATCTTCGAAAATTAGGACTACATTGGCAATTTGTATATCAATCATGTGTAAAAAAGTCAGAATCACATTCTAGTGAATTAAAACAATTTTGTTACTGGGTGAAAAAGTTTTTGATTTTTCATAGAATCAAAGAAACTATCATCCAAATCACCCCAAAGGCTTTACTTGGCGCAAACACTAATTTAAACACAAAAACACAACCATAACAGTAGCATAATTTTGTGCACACCAAAAAAACAGGAAAATAAATAAGAAAAATAAAGCTAGCTATTGGGTTGCCTCCCAACATGCGCTATTGTTTTACGACCCTAGCTAGGCGTAATGCTTAGTTTCAAGTGTTGTCATCTTTAGTTTTTGCATCATTGGGCACAGATTCATCAGGAGGATTTTCAAAAATAATGGGGAACACATCATTAACAATGATTTTAGCGTTATCGAAGCAACCTTCCTCAGACCCTTGTTGGTTTCCCTTTACTATCCAAGAATACTGTTGATTAATACCATTGAAAATTTGTTGGATAATATGTATAGGAGGAACTTCCTTTTTAGTATTTTCATCAAAGGTATGATTATCACGAAACAAATGCCTCAATAAATAATTTTCTTCATACAAAATTTCATCTATGACAGGATGTTCACGGCTCATATTACAAAATACAAAGATCTCTCTAACCCGTCATACTATATAATCAAATTCATACATAAGGACGAGAGTAGCTATCTTCTTAGCCCTAGGGTGGTTGATAACAGGTAACTGATAGAAAAATCTTTGCAAAGTGGGGTGAGTATGCATAAATTTTCTTTCAAGTTTAAGAACAAGCGATGAAATAGCTTCGGCGTAACTCTTGGTTCTTTTTAGAATTGGAATATCATTACAAGCCAATGTCCTCGTGCAATTAAAGAATTCTTGGATAACACTTTTACCTATAATGTTCCCATGTCCCGCAAAAAAAATTAGAATCCAAATTTTGGGGAATTTCAGCTCGAGGGATGTTACCATCCTCCTTTCTCAATAACAAATTCAAACATGATAGCAACTTCAAACCAGCAAACAGTCAAAAAGGCAAACAAAAAATATTTTTGTGTTTTTTGTGAAAATGTTTTAGAAGTGGGGGAGTTGAAAACAAGAGGCAAATGGAAAATAAAGTAAATGCAAGGAGATGAAAGTTTATGCGATGGTGCTTGATAGATGTTGATGACGTCTCTCCGGTAACGGGGCAAGAAATTCTTTGTGCGACTTGTGAGCTGCGTTGGGATTTCCTCGAAGAGGAGTGAATGATGCAGTATTGTAGAGATAAGTATTTCCCTCAGTTAAGAACCAAGGTTATCAATCCAGTAGGAGAACCACGCAACACCTTGTTAGCAGTACCTACACACAAAATAATAAATACTTGCACCCAACGCAAACAAGGGGTTGTTAATCCCTTGGCAGTTAATTGCAAGGAAAAAATCTCGTAGTGATAGATAGATAAATAAAAACACAAAATAAAATAAAACTAAATAAATTGCAGCAAGGTATTTTTGGATTTTTAATATATGATAAAGATAGACCCGGGGGCTATAGTTTTCAGTAGAGGCTTCTCTCTCGAACAAAAAGCATACGGTGGGTAAACAAATTACTTTTGGGCAATTGATAGAAAAGCGAATAATTATGACGATATCCAACGCAATGATCATGTATATAGGCATGACGCCCGAGACAAGTAGACCGACTCCTGCCTGCATCTACTAGTATTACTCAACACATCAACCGCTATCCAACGTGCATCTAGAGTATTAAGTTCATACAGAATGGAGTAATGCCTTAAGCAAGATGACATGATGTAGACAAAGTAAATCGAATCAATATGAATAAACCTCATTGTTTTATCCTTAATGGCAACAATACAAATACGTGCCATGAACCTTTCTGTCACTGGGATTGAGCACCGCAAGATCGAACCCATCACAAAGCACCTCTCCCTTTGCAAGATAAATCAATCTAGTTGGCCAACCCAAACGGATATATCGGAGAGAAATACAAAGCTATAATAATCATGCATAAAAGAGTTCAAATAATACTCAAATCATATTCATTCATAGATAATCTTATCATAAACCCACAATTCATCGGATCCTAATAGTCACACCGCAAAAAAGGACTACATCGAATAGATCTCAAAGAGCATCGAGGAGAACATTGTATTCAAGATCAAAGAGTGAGTAGAAGCCATCTAGATACTAGCTATGGACCCATAGGTTTGTGGTAAACTACTCACCCATCATCAGAGGGGCAGCAAGGTTGATGTAGAAGCCCTCTGTGATCTATTCCCCCTCCGGAAGGGTGCCATAAAAGGCCTCTAGATGGGATCTCGCGAGAACAGGAACTTGCGGCAGCGGAAAAAGTATTTTGGGCGGCTCTTTGTTGGTTTTCTGATTTTAGAGAATTTATAGAGTCAGAATTAGGTGAAACGGAAGAATGAGGGGCCCACGAGGCACATGGGCGCGCCTACCCCCTGGGCACATCCATGTGGCTCGTGGCCCACTCCTTTGCCTTCTGGTCTCCTCCCGAAGCTTCTAGTTTATTTATGTCCAGAAAAAAAAATCATCAAAAAGTTTCGTAGCATTTGGACTTCATCTGGTACTGATATCCTGGAAAACCAAACACAAGCAAAAAAACAACAACTGGCACTTGGTACTAAGTTAATAGGTTAGTCCCAAAAATGATATATAATTGCATATAATTGTATATAAAACATCCAAGATTGATACTATAATAGCATGGAACAATCAAAAATTATAGATACGTTGGAAACGTATCAAGCATCCCCAAGCTTAATTCCTACTCATCCTTGAGTAGGTAAATGATAAAAACAAATTTTTTGATGTGGAATGCTACCAAACATGTTCATCATGTAATCTTTCTTTTGTGGAATGAATATTAAGATCCAAATGATTCAAAGCAATAGTCTATAATTTGACATAAAAACAATAATAATAAGGCATACCAACAAACAATCATGCCTTTCAAAATATCACTGCTAAAGAACGCTATCCCTACGAAATCATATAGCCTTGTCATGATCCATCTTCTTAACACAAAGTATTTATCATGCACAACCCCAATGACAAGCCGAGCAATTGGTTCATACTTTTTAACACGCTTCAGCTTTTTCAACCCCCACGCAATACATGAGCGCAAGCCATGGATATAACACTATGGGTGGATAGGGAATGGTGATATAGATAATATGGAGAAGACAAAAAAGGATAAAGTCTCACATTGATGATGCTAATCAACGGGCTATGGAGATGCCCATCAACTGATGTCAATGCAAGGAGTAGGGATTACCATGCAACGGATGCACTAAGAGCTATAAGTGTATGAAAGCTCAAAAACATAAAACTAAGCGGGCGTGCATCCAACTTGCTTGCTCATGAAGACCTCGGGCATTTGAGGAAGCCCATCATTGGAATATACATGCCAAGTTCTATAATGAAAAAATTCCCTCTAGTTATATGAAAATGAAAGTATAGGGCACTCTCTATATGAAAAACATGGTGCTACTTTGAAGCAGAAGTGTGGAAAGGATAGTAACATTGCCCCTTCTCTCTTTTTCTCTCATTTTTTTCTTTTTTTCTTTATTTGTTTGGCTCTTTTTGGCCTCTTTTTTTCACTTGATTCAATGCTCTAATAATGAATATGATGATCATCACACTTCCATTTACTTACAACTCAAAATTACAACGCGATATACTAGAACAAAATATGACTCTATATTAATGCCTCTGGCGGTGTACCAGGATGTGCAATGATCTAGCGTAACATGTATAAAATTGATGAACGGTGGCTGAGCCACAAATACTATGTCAGCTATATGATCATACAAAACAATATGACAATGATGATGTGTGTCATAAAAACGGAACAGTGGAAGTTGCATGGCAATATATCTCGAAATGGCTATGGAAATGCCATAATAGGTAGGTATGGTGACTGTTTTGAGGAAGATATAAGGAGGCTTATGTGTGATAGAGCGTTTCATATCACGGGGTTTGGATGCACCAGTGAAGTTTGCACCACATCTCAAGGTGAGAAAGGGCAATGCACGGTACCGAAGAGGCTAGCAAATTGCGGAAAGGTGAGAGTGCGTATAATCCATGGACTCACATTAGTCATAACACTTAAAAAAAACACTTCCGTGATGATACGTGTTTGTCATAGTAGGTCACTTTTCTGTCATGCAGGTACATCCATGATGATTCTATGACAGAATCAAGAGTCATACACGTGCTGTCGTAGAAGTGTTCCATGACAATACCAAAATTATCATCATGGAAGTGTCCACTTCCATGACAATAAATGGCGCATCATGGAAGTGTTTTCGTCAAGGGTAACCGACATGTGGCATCCACCATAACGGGTCGCCGTTAAGCTATCGGGTTCCAGTTTGAATCCGATAACCCGTTAACAGCCCAGACAAATGGGGATTTCCACGTGTAAAATTCTCATTCGCCGGAGGACCGACGTGTCAGCTCAGCGTTGGGACAGATGTCATCCCTACAATGGACGGAACGTGCCTATGATACATCGACACATGGCACGACCCAACAGTGGCCCATTTAAGGTAAAAAAGCCGGCCCAGCCAAAGGCCCACCATATTTTGTGAGACACTAGTGGGTCGGCTCGTTAACAGCCTGCCATGTTTTAGGTCAAATTACGACCCATATCAGATCTGGCCCATTCACAGCATGTCGTATTTTCGACTAAATTACGGCCCGTACCAGATCAGGCCCGTTAACAGGCCACTGCTTTTGGGCCCATTCTAAGTCGGGTTTGTATTTCAGCCTGTTAAATGCTCGTTTACTAGTTAGGCCCGATAATCGTTTTGGCCTGTTAGTGGCCCTTGGTGCATCTCGGCCGTTGTCGGCCCAGTTTCACTTAGGCCATTTAATAGCCCGTGCTGCAACTCGGCTATTTATTGTCCGAAGAGAGTTTAGGCCTCTTAACGGCTCATAGTCTTCGTGGATAAATTCAGACCAACGTGCCTACCGGCGTGTTAATGGCCCGTGTAATAGTTGGGCCTAATTACAGCCCACCTTGAATCCGGCCTGCTTACAGCCCATCCTATTAATGGCCCGTGACACAGTTAGGCCTACGGCTCGCGTTGATACCGGCCTGCTTACAACCCATAGTTTTATTGGGCCAAACAGGGCCCGAGATACATTTTGGCCTGTTAGCGGCTCCTATGTTATTGGGCCAAACATGGGCCTACGATAGTTTCGGCCTGTGTTGGCCCATGAATTTTTTGGCTCAACTCTAGCCCATTCTACTTTTCAGCCTGTTAAAAGCCATGGTATTCTCTGGCCCAACTGGCCATTATAGGCCCACGTTTCAGGCCATATATAGCAAGTTCTGGGCCGGCCTGATAGACCGTTAACATTGAGATCCGTTGAAGCTTATGGCCTAAATTACAACATACCAACTAAGAAGAAACCTAGACTATACAATAAAGAAATGGCATATTACATCCACTGGGCATCAAAGTTTGCCATCGGTGATAATAAAGTGCAACGAGACCACGGATTACATACAGTGGGCATCATAGATCGCCACCAGTGCATATAAACGCGTCGACAAAAGAATATAAAAAACTGACAGCACTTTAGAAGGCATTAGGCCTGCCCTAGAGGTGCACCGCAAGCAGCAGAACAAGCTGATGAGACCTTTGTTGTCTCAACGATAGATGCTCAAACTCTAGCTGCATAGCAAGAAAGCACGCATGGCTGTCCTCTGAGATCTTGTTTACATCATTGACATCAATTCATAGCTGAGTTGAACCAAGCCTTTCCGCTTTAAGTTGAGACTAAAGAAGTCAAACTGATTGAGGCAGCAACTACACCAAGGTTGTCTCACAGCTGCTTGTGAGTAGCTTGAACTCGTTGTCTGCATCAAGACATGACCTTGGGGTCATCTCGCTCTCTTCAAGATGGTTTGGCTCACTATCTTCCCTAAAGTTCTGCCTGGCATAAGAGATATGACTCTGAAAGAGAAACAAGGAGAGACATAACAGGTTTCACAAATATATAAGCAACGATAGTCAGTGTGCTGAAAATTCCATCCCATTTTATATTGGCAAATTCAGAGATATAATTTAAAATAGCATTAACATAATATGGCATTGTCCTTATCATCAGCAAAATTAGTTAAGACAAAGCAGGAAATGAGATGATGCAGGCGTGGGCAGCTTCACCACACCACCAGATTAGAGATCTAGAAGACATGTGGAATGCTGCCTAACATTTTCATCACATATTCCTTTCTTTCGTAGCATGGACATTTGGACTTTTAGATGGTTCAAAGCAATAGTCTATAATTGACATGAAGACTTCAATACTCAAGCATATCAACAAGCAACCACGTCTTTCAAAATATCAACACTAAAGAAAGTTATCCCTAGCCCATCATGATCAATCATTGATCCATTCATGAAACACACTCGAATATTAGCTACATCCAATGCACAAGTATGATCATAGTGCTCCCTAGTTGGTGCTTTATAAGGGAAGATGGAGACTCACATAAAAATAAAAAAATGCATAAAAGTAAATAGATAGGCGCTTCGCAGAGGGAAGCAGAGATTTGTAGAGGTGCCAGAGCTCAAAGCTTAAATTGAGAGATAAAAAATTTTGAGAGGCATGCTTTTCCCGTCAACGAAAATGACCGAGTAGTTCCCAATCCTTTCCATGCTAGATACATCATAGGCGGTTCCCAAACATAAAATAAAATTTATTCCTTTTTCCAGCATTCTTTCACAATCCATGGCTAGCCGTATCCACGGGTGCCTTCCATACCAACACTTTCCAAGGAATTAATTATTTGACAACATAAAATAAATTTCTTTTCATTTCGGGACTGGGCATCCCTATTACCACCACACTCTCGTGCAATGACATGTGAATAAACACTCATCTTGAGAATAACACATCTAGCATGGAAAAATATTGGCCACCCCCTACCGCTTCATGAGCGGTACGGGCACACAAAAAGGAAATTCATTTTGAAAATTAGAGTTGGCACATACAAATTTACTTAGAACAACATGAAAATACCGCATATAGGTAGGTATGGTGGACTCATATGGCATAACTGGGTTTAAGGATTTTGGATGCACAAGAAGTATTCCCACTTAGTACAAGGAAAGGCTAGCAATAGATTGAGAAGCAACCAACCAAGAAACAAAAATTCTCATAAACGAGCATTAAGCATAACTAACATCGAATAATGCACCACAAGTAAGATGAAATTTATTGCATAACTATTGACTTCCGTGCTTGCATAGGGAATCACAAACCTTAACACCAATATTCTAACTAAAGCATAATTACTCACCAACATGACTCACGTATTACTATCATCATATCTCAAAACTATTACAAAGAATCAAGTTTATTTTGTCCAATGATCTTCATGAACATTTTTATTATATCCCTCTTGAATATCTATCACTTTGGGACTAATTTCATATATTACCATTGCTTTTGACAAGCTCAAACAAATTTAAGTGAAGAACATGAGCATAAAGATTTTCATCTCTGAAAATAATACAAGTGAAGCATGAGAGAATTTCTTCAAAAAAAATTACCAACTCTCAAAATAATCTAAGTCAAGCAAGAGAGTATTTCTTCAAAAATTAAAGTACACCATGCTCAAAAAGATATAAGTGAAGCACTAGAGCAATTCCATAGCTCAAAAAAATTTAAGTGAAGCACATAGAGCAATTCTAAAAAATCATAACATAATTATGGCTCTCTCAAATAGGTGTGTCCAGCAAGGATGATTGTGACAAACTAAAAATTAAACCATGCAAATACTCATATAATACAAGATGCTCCAAGCAAAACTCATGATATGTGACGAATAAAAATATAGCTCCAAGTAAAATTACCGATGGTTGTTAGAAGAAAGAGGGGATGCCTTCCGGGGCATCCCCAAGCTTAGTTGCTTGGTTCTCCTTGAATATTATCTTGGGGTGCCATGGAAATCCCCAAGTTTAGGCTCTTTTCACTACTTATTCCTTCATCCATTGAGATCTCACCCAAAACTTGAAAACTTCAATCACACAAAACTTAACAAAACCTTCGTGAGATCCGTTAGTATAAGAAAACCAATCTTTGCTTTAAGTACTATTGAAAACCAATTCATATTTTGTTATTGCATTATACCTATTGTATTGAAAATAAGCACACAATGCAAAGAAAACAGAATTTGTCAAAAACAGAACAGTTTGTAAAGACTCGAATTTTACTCATACTTCTGTAACTCCAAAAATTCTGAAAAATTAGGACAACAGAGGCAATTTGTATATCAATCTTGTGTACACAATTCAGAATGTTTCGTTGCTTCTGTGAATTTTAACAAATCTGTTACTGGATGCAAAAGTTTCTATTTTTCAACAGGATCAAATCAACTATCACCCAAAGCTATCCTAAAGGCTTTACTTGGCACAAACACTAATTAAAACTTAAAAACAGAATCATAACAGAGGAATAATTATGCAAACAATCAAGAACAGAAATAAAAAAGGCAAAAAGAAATTGTATTCATTGGGTTGCCTCCGAACAAGCGTTATCGTTTTATGCCCCTAGCTATGCATATTGCATAGATTCAAGTATTTTCATCTTTCTTCTTATTTTCCATAGATGTGTTTATCAGGAGGTTTCTCAAATATAACTTGAAACACATTGTCCACATAAATTTTAGCACTATCAAGTTGTTCATCTTTTTACCCCCTTTAATTCCCGGCTACAATCCATGAATATTGTTGATTAACATCATTAAAAACTTGATGGATCACATCTAAAACGGGGATTTCCTTTTTAAGGTTCTCATCGAAAATTTGATTGCTTCCAAGCAAATGTCTTAACACATAATCACTATTGTAAAGGATATCATCTATTACCGGTTTTTCATGGTTCATACCATAAAAATCAAAATTTTCCCTAGCTTCCCGTACTATGTGATCAAATTCATTCATAAGAACAAGGGTGGTTAACTTTTTAGCTTTCAGATCATTTATAACGGGTAACTCATAAAACAATCTTTCCAAGGTAGGATGAGTATGGATAAATCTATTTTCAAGTTTCAAAACTAGCGCTAAAATAGCTTCCGCATAAGTTTTAGTTCTTTTAAGTATAGGAGCATCATCACAAGTCAAAGTTCCAACACAGTTGAAGAATTCTTGGATAGTTTCTTTTCATATAACGTTCCCTTGTCCCAAAACAAAAGTTTTAGCATCCAGATTGCCAGATCGTCCAATTTTAGGAGTTCGGCCATCATCTGTTTCTGCCATACCAAAGTCACTCATGATGATAGGTTCAAGCAAATAAAAGATCGAACGAGAAAAAGGAGGACGAAAAAAAAGGCAAATAAAAAGGAATTTTTTTGTGAAGTGGGGGAGATGAACTCGCACTTCATCGGATCCCAACAAACACACCACAAAAAGTCATTACATCAAATCGATCTCCAAGAACATCGAGGAGAACATTGTATTGAGAATCAAAAAGAGAGAACAAGCCATCTAGCTACTGCGTACGGACCCGTAGGTCTATGATGAAATACTCATGCATCATCGGAGGAGCACCAATGAGGATGATGAACCCCTCCGTGATCGTGTTCCCCTCCGGCAAAGTGCCAAAATAGGGCTCTAGATTGGATCTCGTGGTTCTGGAACTTGCGGCGGCTGGAATTGTGTTTCGACGACTCCCCTAGGGTTTCTGGAATATCTGAGTATTTATAGAGCTAAGAGGCAGTGGAGGAGACCTTCGTGGGCCCCACCACCCATCAGGGCGTGCCATGGGGCCTCTAGCGCGTCCAGGTGGGTGGTGGGCCCCATGGGCCTCCCCTCGTGCACTTTCTTGGCTCCCAAGTTGTCTTCTAGGCTGAAAAAAATCTCCAAAAAATTTCGCTGCGTTTGGACTCCGTTTGATATGGATATTCTGTGAAGTAAAAAACAAGCAAAAAACTGCAACAGACATTGGGCAATATGTCAATAGGTTAGTCCCAAAAAATGATATAAAGTTGCTATAAAATGAATATAAAACATCCAAGAATGATAATATAGCATCATGGAACAATCAAAAATTATAGATACATTGGAGACGTATCAAACCCATCACCGTCCAGCAAGCCTACAAAGAAATTACTCACTCCCAGCGGTGAGCATGGTGATGGAGGATGGTTGATGATGACGAAGACGGAAGATCCCCCTCTCCGGAGCCCCGAATGGACTCCAGATCTGGCCTCCCGATGAAGAACAAGAGGTGGCGGCGGCTTCGTATCGTAAAACACGATGAAACTTCCTCTCCAATTATTTTCTCGGGAAATAGGAATTTATAGTATCCAGATTAGGGTCAGTGGAGCCACATGGGCCCCACCACCCACCAGGGCGCGCCTGGGGGAGGCAGGCACACCTTGGTGCCTTGTGGGCACAGGGTGGCCCCCATGCAATGGGTCTTGGCTCCAATATTTTTTATTTATTCCATAAAAAATCTCCAAAAAGTTTCCTCCAATTCCGAGAACTTTTATTTCTGCACAAAAACAACACCATGGTAGTTCTACTGAAAACATCGTTAGTCCAGGTTAGTTTCATTCAAATCATGCAAATTAGAGTCCAAAACAAGAGCAAAAGCGTTTGGAAAAGTAGATATGATGGAGACGTATCACTCTCCACCTTTGAGCACACTGTCGATGATTCGAGGGTACCAGTGAGCTTCTCCTTCACAGTTGTAGGGGTGCCACCTTCGATGACACTCGAGCAGTGGTGTGACATCTTTGGGTTCGATAACCGTGGGTTCCTCGACAATAGAGGCGTGCCCACCGCCGATGCCTCAACGACTTGGGACCTCATCTCTGTCAAGGATGAGCATGACTTCTTTGGTAAGAAGGTATCAAACATCCAGAACCCCGCCATTCATTACTTCGTGATTTTCCTTGCCAACACTATTTTTGGTAGGGAGAACCTAGGGCATGTCCAGCTATGACATGTGTGTGATCCATGCAATACTCCACCCCAACTTAGCCCCCAAGCCAAACTTGGGAGATTTTCTTATGATCCACCTCAGTAGGCAGCACAAGCAGCCGAAGGGGAGTATTCTTGTGGGAGGCATAGTGACTCGGCTTGCCGAGCATTTTGGCCTCAGTTTGGAGGATGTTAAGCAGGTTCCTAGGCCAATGGTACTTACCCATAGGGTGATGACTAACTATCATTTCCTTAGGCCCCGTGCAAGGGGAGCATTACTACAAATGCCCCCTACCTAATGGTCAGACCACCGATGTGCACTTGCCCTTGCCGCAAGCTTTTACTATTTCTGCACGTGATATGTGGGTTCTCTCTACTAATGAACTCAATGAGTTTCGACACGCAGCTGGGTTCGGGAATGATGTCCATCCTGAACCAGCACCAAAGTGGGATGCCTCCGCTGATGGTTTCAGTCACGGTTGGGATGCATGGGGTAATGCACCCCAATATGCTCTCTGGGTTCACTAAGGGCAAGGTAGTGACTATGTCCCAAGGGTAGCATTTCAGAAGATGCAGCAACAGGTTGGAGGGGTTTGCACGGACCTCCGTGAGACTAACAACATCATTAGCCTGCTCAGTGGGAACATACAATCCCTCTTTTCTTTCTGGCAGCCGCACCCTAGCATGGGAGGTCAGTCCTCTAGTGGCCCATCTCAAATGAAGTGGCCTCATACTGCTCCAAGGGGCAACGATGACGAGGACATGGACTAGAAAGTAGGCCAAGAGCCTAAGCTTGGGGGAGATCATCCCCTAGTTATCCATGCATACATATTTTATTTTTCTTCTTTTTCTATTTGTTTAGCATGTTTATTTTCATTTTGCATAATAAATTTGTAGATCAAGCTTTGCTCTTGCTTTGTTGGAATCCTCTTTGTTTGTGTTATGTTTCTTCAAGCCCATAGATTTTTTCACCGCTACCAAGTTGGAAATGAAGAAATGAAGTGGAGAATTGACTTAGGGAAGAAGTGAGCCAGCGCGAGAAGGTATAACATATGTGACGGTGTCCTAGACTAGGGGGGGGTACTAACCTAGTCAGCCCATGCTCCTCGGGCTGGGCTGGTGAGCCTTCATTCATTTCAAGATGGACTCCGAAAGCTGCACGATGGGGGCGTGATCGAGACTACATCTACTGAAGACTTGTCGTGCACTCCAAGATTTCTCCTGCCGCCACCACGCGTAGATACCGACCTTGTAACCCTAGGAGCCCTACCTGGCATGTATATACACCAAATGGTTTAGCCTGTAGGGTGGACTTGAACACAATCTCATTCACGTAGCCCTGGAGTTAGAACACATCTTACGATCTCG
Organism: Thinopyrum elongatum; assembly: GCA_011799875.1. Lineage (NCBI taxonomy): Eukaryota > Viridiplantae > Streptophyta > Magnoliopsida > Poales > Poaceae > Thinopyrum > Thinopyrum elongatum. Next base: position 386,792,109 of record CM022300.1, read on the forward strand.
AGGTATATCAACTATGTACTTGATACATCCCCATAAATATAAACAAGATCAGGATTTAGGGTTTTACCTCCATCAAGAGGGCACAAACCGGGTAAACATCATCTCCCTGTTCCTGTTACCCTCGATCCAAGGTACACAGCTCGGGACCCCCTACCCCCAGGTCTGCCGGATTTCACGCCGACACTGGTGCTTTCATTGAGTGTTGCCAGGATAGGACTTAAAAGCCGACGACTAGGAAATTTACGTCCAACCCACCACCCACCTAGTCACCATGATTGATGATTTAACCGATGTGCTACACTATGAAAAAGGCCACAGACATGGATGAAGATGTCAATGGCCTTGCAGAGACCACCTCATCGCAAACTAACACCGTCAAGTGGACCACAACATCCACTTATGATGTCTATATCCCTCCAAGACTTCACGTAGACGAAAAAGGGGCAACACAGATGACACCACTGGGAATAACGCCACTGCTGACAACGGCGCCGGAACAGTTGATGACGCCGGCAACCTCGACGAGGACCTTCAAGCCTCCCTAGAGCGACATGTCGGCCCCAGACGAATCCCAAGGTAGGAGGACTTCGATCCCGATGACCTCTTTAAAGGGGCCGACGACAACTACATGCCGTAGTCCGAGGAAGACAAGAGCCACGGCACCAAGGACTACATAGTCCCTGTCATGGTATTTTCACGGCAGATGTCCTCATAGGACTTAGTCGCGAGGCCATCATGTCAAGTGGTAGATCGAAGGGGTTAGGTGGACACGAAGGGGACAAGGATTTACCCAGGTTCGGCCCCTCTTGGAGAGGTAAAAGCCTACTTCCTACTTTGGTTGTATTGGTGATGATCTCGATTACAAAGGTGCGCTTGGCAAGCCTAGTTCTCGAGAGATTGTAGCTTAATCCTTCTGACCCCGGTGCTCCCCTTTATATATAGGTTGAGGCCCGGGGTTTACAATAGAGTCCGAGCCAGAAAACGGCCCGTGTCATAGTCTGTCTCTTAGCATATCATATCCCCTAAGTAAGGAAACACTATACGGCGGCTTAACTGATGGGCCTAAGCCGGTGTGCTGCAAGCCGGCCCATGAGCGGGAGGCTTGCCCTTCCGAACAAGTCTTCTTAATCACCGCGGCCCACCTGGCCCGGCCTTCTTAAGTCGCCACTTTGGTGACCCGGCCCTAAACAGGGCGGGTTACATCCTGGGGTTATATCCCCAACATTAGCCCCCAGGTTGATTTGAACGCGTTCATGTCAACCTTCTGGACTGTACTGATTCTGGCGGGTTCCCGCTTTATTGTCGGCTTAAAGTCCATCTTACCACATCCTTTAGACTTGTCTTTTCCCTTTTTCAAAGATTCTCGTGACGTCATCCAGCAAATCGCAACGGATCTTATATGAGGTCATCCCTATCTTGAATGTATCTGACAAGCGCGATAATCGGGGCATCTGTTTGGCACTGTAGATCCTAATTTTCTGCGCCTGCCTTTCGCCCTTCCACTTTCTTTTAAATACCCCCCCTCGGGGTTTCATTTTACGATTGCCGCTTCCACTTCTTCTCCTTCCTCTCGCCGCTTGCATCTGAAGCTCCGCCGCTATCCGCCTCCAAGCTCGCCGGCATCCAAGGCCCAAGCATCTTCGTGGGCGTCGCCACAAGTCACTTTCAACCGCGCGAGGATCTCTCCCCTGCAGTTCAGGTACTCATCACCGTCGCCTTGAATTCTTTCAGACCTCCAAACCTAGTTCGTCGTGTTCTTGACTTCGGCTTTGACGCCATGAATGTTGTGGTCGCCATTGGTCGATGGAGTCATTGCCTCTATTTAGGAGAAGATCTTCCCCTTCGTCCGCAGTCGAAAATAGATCTGATGTAGTCTGTTTAGGCAGGAAACGTAAACTATGTTAGCCCACCTTCCCCGCACATGAACTTGTTAAGAACTGTATTATTTCCTTTTAAATAGAATATTTAGATCCATGATTTTTTCCACTTCATTTGAAACTTGTTGCTGCAATACTTAGCGGATATCGGTGCCCTTCGCCGTAGGACGAGCCGCCCCTCTGACTGGGGCGACTTAAAATTGCAACACATCTCAATAGTTGATGTTTACTTAGTACTCCCTTCCGTAAGCCGGTTCTTCCAAGGCCCCCTGTACTCACGATGTAGTTATTGATCATTGTCCTTGTCTCAATAGCCTAAAAGATAAGACGGCTCATTACTTGTCCTCTTAAGCTGCCCGCCATGTGATGTCTAGTTGTAAATCACCTCTGATGTTCTTTATGTTTTAAATCATATCTAGGCCACTTGAAAACATGTCGAGAACCAAAACCAAGGAACCGAATGTCTGCAACTGGGTCGCTTCCCAGGTCTCGGATGTCGTTATGCAGGATTACATAAGCCATGGACTCTTGTCAGCGACAGAGGCTGCTACCTGCCGGGTTACAATGGGCGAGTGTCCCCCAACACCAAATGACGGGGAGGTCATCATCTTTACCGACCACCTGCTAAGGGGCTTTTCCCCACCCGGCTCAAAATTCTGTAGAGACGTCCTCCACTTTTACGGTCTACACCCACAAGACCTTGGCCCTAATTCCATCGTGAATTTATGCCAATTTCAAGTCTTGTGTGAGGTGTATTTACAAGTAGAGCCGTTAGTAACTCTCTTCAGAGAGTTTTTCTACGTCAACAAATAGTGCGAAACTGCAAAGGGCCTTAGCCTGGAGCTTGGAGGAATTTCCTTCCAGAGGCAAAGGGATACTATTTTCCCTGCTGCTCAGCTGCCGAGTCATCCAAAGGGTTGGAACAAAACTTGGTTTTACTATAAGAATACTGCGCTAGAGGGTGAAAATCCTTTGCCGGGCTACCGTCCAACCCAGCTCTCTCTTTCGGCGGCTTACCCTGGCTGGCCTACACCTGAGGAACAGGCACAAGTAAGCAGCCTTTGCTCAAAGGTAGGCGCGCTAGTGGCCAATGGGTTGACAGGGATCGACCTGGCATGTTGTTGGATCTCTTGGCGGATAATGCCATTAAGCCGCCGTCCCAGCTTGATGCTTGCCTATAATGGTGAAATGACTGATCCTCAGCGGAGCAGCCCGACCAATTTTACGGAAGCAGAAGCTGATGAAGAAGTGAGGTCTCTGATCAAGGTCCCTCCATCAGATAGCGGCAATTTTGGGCTAGCTCCATTTTGTGCGTCTAACCCGCCACCCCTGTAAGTGTTGAAAATGACGTTTAACTTTAGCTTATGCGCCCTTCAATCATATAATCCTTTGACGTTTTGCTTGGCAGGAGAACGATCCTTTCTGGAGTAAATGATCAATGGTGAAGAAGACATCTGCTATGCGTCGTAAGGCTGTGGCGGGTGAGGATCCAAAACAGAAGAAGAGGGCCAAGACCATCTCTAATCTGGAGGCTTCTGAAGAGTCGCCCGAAGATGACCTGGCTCTTAATGAATCGCTTCAAGATGATGATTCAGAGGTAAGCTTCCTTCTCTCTGATTTACTTGTTTCCCTTTAACTGTACTTATAATATTCCAACTGTCAATGCTTTTCCAAGGATGACGCAAGTGAGAGCTGGGCCAAAAATGTTGAGGTAATCTCTATCTCATCTGATTCAGATATTCATGTTCCTGAGAAGCTGAGAAGAACAGTGAGAAAAGTGCCCTTTTCTCATCCACTTGCTTACTTGGACCCTAATTTCATAATAAAGAAAACACAGTATGCCGGCTCATCTCGACAAGTGGCAGGTGGCGACTCTGGTGCGACAATGGGCAGTTTAGATTCTGCACCAAACCCTCACAAGCGTGCCAATGAGGTGCCTCATAGTCCAACTCCTTCTTGCCCTCAAGCCGGCTTATTTAAACAGCCTCTTAACTCATCTGATTCGGACTGTCAGGAGTCACCATTAACATCAGAGGACTCATCTGGGTCTCAGTTGGCTCCAATGATTATCAAGCCCGGGTAAGTATGCATGTGATCAGGTCACATTTCTTTGACCAAGTTTTGGATGTATTTCAACATTGTTGTACACCTTGTGAATTTGTAGGTCCAAGGCTAAGAAGAGGAAGTCTGGCGAGTCTGGCTCGACATCAGAGCCGGTCGAGGCTCATGTAGAAACTGCCAAGGACCAAACTGAGGAAACTCATGAGGTCTTGGAGCAAGATAACCCGCCACCAGGTGAAGGCACGGAGGGACAAGCAAAGGATGTCAACAATCAGCCGGAAGTTAACCCGTCCTCTCCTGCTTGTGAGCTGAAGTAAAAAACGGCGGCTGATGAAGCAACAACATCTCCTCCCCAGGGTGACCTTACCATTACCAGAACTGAGTTCAAGGCTCCTGAGCCGTCACAAACTTTGGCGAAAGTGCTATCCAAGGGCGAGTCACAAACTTCAGCCAGAGGGAAAGAGAAACTTGAGCTATCAGACTTGGAGGAGCTGAATGCCACAGAGCTTCATGAGACGTTTTTGACTCGACTGTCTGAGTGCCGGAATATGGAAGCCAGCATGGTCAACATGCTTATACGAAAATATGAGGTATGTCTTGAGCCTTGAGAATTTACCACTTATATATTTATATCCGTAATAGCCGCCCAAACCTGGATACGAATAAGACACTGCTGATTTGTATGCATAGTTGTAATAGCGTAGTCGTTAGACATATAGTAGCCCCCAAGGGCAAGCTTGCTTCTTCAGAAGTAGCCGGGTCTTTGTAGTATTTGAAAAATTGCTTGTGTAGCCCCCAAGAGCCGGCTTGCTTCTCAGAACCAGCCGGGTCTTGAAGTAACCTTTTCCTTATAAGCTCCTACAAAAGAGCATTGTGATAGTCGCCAAGGGCCGGTTCATCATGCCAATGTGGGCCGGCTCTTATTATTGATAAATAAGATTTCAAAAGTGCATTAGCCCCCAAGTGCCATGTAGAGTACTGGTAGTCTACTTGGGACTTTCACATTGTTTTACTCCATGTAATTTCTGTGTGTACAGGAGCTGCTGTCTGAAGCACAAGGCAAGTTGACCAGCTGCCAAGAAACCCTGAAAGTTGAGCAAAAGCTGTGAGCAGACGCCGAATCAGTCGCTGCTGACCGAGAGAAAGCAATGTACGTGGTGGATGAAAAACTTAAGTCCCAGCTTGCAGAACATGAAAAAGAGAAAAAATCTCTTATAAAACTTGCTCAGGACGCAGAAGGGCGGCTCAAGTCCGTAACAGAGGAGCTCACCAGCTTGAAGAAGCATATTTTCCGGATGACTCAAGCTGTTTTTGGTAAGTCGCCAAGTTCTTTGTCCTTGTGATGTTTATAATGATATGACAACGATGAAAACTGACTTAAACGTTCTCGTCTTTATAGGCAAGAAAAGTGTGAGCCTGAAGAAAGAGCCCCTTGTGCAGTTGAAGGCGGCTTATACCTTACTTGAGCAACTGTACACTGGAAGTCTGCGTACCATCCGCCATATAGTGGGTGCAGCGGATATGCCAAAGACGGTCAAGGAGACGCTCAATCTTCTATCAACTTTGCCAAGTCAAGTGAGAGAACTGAAAAGGTCATCAGCTCGCACAACCGCCATGTATGCGCTGACCCGGGCCAAGGCACACAATGAAGACATGGACGTGGCTGAATTAGCCGACGGCTTTCCAGAGTTCAATTTTGATGGTAAAAAATTTACCAGGGATGATTACACCCATCTGCGGAAGGAGACCCGGTCCGTGGCTACCAAACTTGCACATGAAGTAAATTTGGATAGGTACCAGGCGGGTTTTGATGAGGCGGGTAAACGCATAGAACAAGCCAGCTTCAAGATAGTCAATCTGATTCCTGCTGGACGTAAGGATTCCTTTGCCCCTGACGTTGAACCCTCCGAACTTATTGAAGAAAGTGATTTCTTTGAGGCTTTGTCAGCCATTGATTGGGATGCTAATGATGTTCAGATCGCCGAAGCAGCAAAGACGGCGCAGGGTGATGAAGAGGCGGCTCAAAAGTAGACTGACTTGGCAGGTAAAGCTGCCATTGGCACAAGCTCAAAATAGAAACTGCTGAAATATTTTGAGAGCCCTTCTATGGCCATGTAATAGGGTAGTAAAAACCTTTGGACGTGCCATCGTGCACAATTCTGATGACTGTTGAACGTGACGTGGTTAACCCGCCTGATTGCCCTTGTGTAAAGGGTTCGGATTCAACTGAAATCCCTTTGCAAAATAGGGCGGCTTAGGACCAATGCCTTAAATTCCTGTGACAAGGTTGTATGAACCAGATGTGTTAAATGCACATAATGGCGACTTAACCCAGAATAAGGAATCTTGTAAATGTTTAAGATATAACCAGCGTAGTAGGGAACCGGGGCTCATGGCCGATTATAAACATTAAAGATAACCTGTAATAGAAAATCACAAAAAAATTAGTATGTTCAGTCGGCTTTCGAGGCTCAACAGACTTTGCTTTCGGGTCTTAAGTCTCACTTCAAGGAACCGTATGGTGTGATAGCCCTTGGAGTATCCTCGCTGCAGTAAACCGGCTCTCACATGACATAATCGACGTTTGAACTTTGCGAAGTCAGGGTCGCCATAGCGAGTAACTTGGCAGGAGTACGACGGGTCATCTGATCGGAGAAGCAGCAAGTAAACAGGCGGGTTTAACCAAGATGGGGTGGCGTTTTCGTTCCGGTCAAGAGGGTGAGACAGCTAAACTTGTGGAGTTGGAAGCCCCCAAGTTACCTATGATCAGAAAAAAGGTAAACACTCATGAACAGAGATTGAGATGAAACGACAGAGACCCCGAGTTTCAGAGGTACCGGCTTTATTTTTTGACCATAAGAGTATATATACACATAGGTATGCACAAAGAGAACCTAAGGCAGAGCTCTAGGTGTAGTAAGGCCTTAGATGAGCTATGTTCCAAGGCCTGGTGGTCTTCTCCTCGGATGTACGAGATTCCTTTTCAGGACGGAGATCGACCAAGTAGTAAGATCCGTTGTGAAGGTTATTACTGACGATGAAGGGCCCTTCCCAAGGGGGTGAAAGCTTATGCAGATTAGACTGATCCTGAATCAGCCGGAGCACTAAGTCGCCCTCCTGGAAAGTGCGGCTGCGAACTCTACGGCTATGATAGCGGCCTAGGTCTTGTTGGTATATGGCAGAGCAGGCTGCGGCTAAATCACGCTCCTCCTCCAGTGCATACAAAGAATCTTGACGAGCTTGTTCGTTGTCAGCTTCAATGTATGCCGTAATCCGGGGCGAGTCATGACGTATGTCACTAGGTAAAACGGCTTCTGCGCCATAAACCATAAAGAAAGGCGTAAAGCCTGTTGATCTGTTGGGGGTGGTCCGTATGCTCCATAATACAGAGGGAAGCTCCTCAACCCAACAACCCGGCGTGCGCTAGAGAGGAACCAGAAGCCAAGGCTTGATACCTCGTAATATCTCTTGATTAGCACGCTCGGCTTGACCATTGGATTGAGGGTGCGCAACAAACGCCACATCGAGCCGGATGTATTCTCTTTGATAGAACTGCTCCATAGCTCCCTTGTAGAGGTTTGTACCATTATCAGTAATGATGCTGTGTGGAAAGCCAAATCGGAAGATTAACTTCTTGAGGAACTTGACCGCCGTGGCTGCGTCACAATTGCTGATAGGTTCCGCTTCAATCCACTTGGTAAACTTGTCGACAGCGACCAAGAGGTGAGTCTTTTTATCTTGGGATGGCTTAAACGGACCAACCATATCAAGCCCCCAGACTGCAAAGGGCCAAGTGATTGGAATCATCCTGAGTTCTTGAGCCGGCACGTGAGCCTGTCGTGCAAACTTCTGACATCCATCACACTTTTTGACTATGTTCTCAGCGTCAGCATGAGCCGTGAGCCAGAAAAAGCCATGACAAAAAGCCTTTGCCACCAAGGACTTTGAGCCGGCATGGTGTCCACAGTCGCCAGAGTGGATCTCATTGAGTATCTCACGGCCTTCCTCAGGTGAAACACAATGTTGAAAAACTCCTGTGATGCTTCTCCTGTGTAACTCGCCGTTGACGATGGACATGGATTTAGAACGCCTGACAATCAGGCGAGCTGTAAGCTCATCATCAGGCAGCACACCACGGGATAAGTAGTCCAAGTAAGGGAATGTTCAATCTGGAATAGCATGTAGAGCCGCCAAGAGTTGAGCCTCCGGGTCAGGAATAGCAAGATCCTCTTCCGATGGCAACTTGACCGACGGGTTATGAAGGACGTCGAGAAAAACATTAGGAGGGACTGGCTTGCGCTATGAGACTAGGCGTGACAAAGCATTAGCCACCTCATTCTGTCGTTGATCGATATGATCTACCTGGTATCCTTTGAAGTGACCAGCAACGTTGGTGACTGCTTGTCGATATGCCGCCATGAGGGGATCTTTTGAGTCCCAAGTGCCAGAAACTTGTTGAGCCACCAGGTCTGAGTCACCCAAGCATCTGACTCAGCTGAGGTTCATCTCCTTAGCAATACGGAGGCCATGAAGAAGGGCCTCGTACTCAGCTGCATTGTTAGTACAAGGAAACATAATCCTCAACACATAACAGAATTTGTCACCTCGAGGGGAAGATAAGACAACTCCAGCCCCCGAGCCCTCAAGCTGCCTGGATCCATCAAAGTGTATAGTCCAATACGTATTGTCTGGTCTCTCCTTAGGGGCCTGGAGTTCAGTCCAATCGTTGATGAAATCCACCAATGCTTGAGATTTGATAGCCGTGCGAGGTACATACTTGAGGTTATGTGGACCTAGTTCAATAGCCCACTTGGCGACCCATCCTGTCGCTTCCCTGTTGTGGATGATATCACCTAAGGGAGCCGAGCTAACCACTGTGATATGATGTTCCAAGAAGTAATGCCTCAACTTCTGACTTGCCAAAAACACGCCAAAAACTAGTTTCTGCCAGTGAGGGTAACGTTGCCTGGATTTTGTCAAAACCTCGCTGACATAATATACTGGCTTCTGAACTGGGTACTCTTTACCCACCTCCTTCCTTTCCACCACAACCGCTACGCTGACTACTTTCTTATTGGCGGCAATGTACAGGAGCATAGGCTCCTTAGTGATTGGAGCAGCAAGGACAGGCAGTTCAGCCAGTTGCTTCTTGAGAGCCTAAAAGGCGTCGTTTACAGCAGTACTCCACTGGAAGTTATCTGTTTTCTTTAGCATCTGATAGAGAGGGATCACTTTCTCACCGAGGCGGCTTATAAACCGACTCAAGGCGGCAATTTGACCCGCCGGGCACTGAACATCATTGAGATTCTTTGGCTTAGTAAGCGAAGTGATCGCCTTGATCTTCTCTGGGTTGGCTTCAATGCCACGTTGTTCTGAGACCAGGAAACCAAGTAACTTGCCAGCGGGAACACCGAAGACACACTTGTCCGGGTTAAGTTTCATCTGATATGTGCGAAGGTTGGCAAAGGTCTCCTTGAGGTCATCCAGCAGAGTCGCCTTCTTTGCTGATTTGACCACAATATCGTCAACATAGGCATGAACATTGCGTCCAATCTGATTGTGGAAACAATTCTGAACACATTGCTGATAAGTCGCCCCCGCACTCTTAAGTCTGAAGGGCATGAGGACATAGCAGAAGGCTCCAAAGGGGGTGATGAAATCCGTCTTCTCTTGATCCTCGATGGCCATCTTGATTTGATGATAGCCAGAGTAAGCATCCAAGAAGCAGAGGCTCTCGCAGCCTACCGTGGCATCGATGATTTGATCAATGCGTGGGAGGGCGAAGGGGTCACTGGGATAGGCCTTGTTGAGGTATGTGTAGTCAATACACATGCGCTAAGTGTCGTTTTTCTTGAGAACAAGCACTGGGTTGGCCAGCCACTCAGGATGAAAAACTTCGACGATGAACCCAGCAGCTAGGAGCCGGGCCACCTCTTCACCAATTGCTTTGCGTCTCTCCTCGTTAAAATGACGGAGGTATTGCTTGACTGGTATGAATATAGGATCCACATTAAGGCGGTGCTCGGCGAGTCTTCTCGGTACACCCGGCATGTCAGAAGGCTTCCATGCAAAGATGTCCCGATTCTCACGGATAAACTCGAAGAGCGCGCTTTCCAATTTGGGGTCCATGTCGGCCCCAATAGTGAACTTCTTGGATGAGTCGCTAGGGACGAACTCAACATCCTTGGTATCCTTGGCCGATTTGAACTTGAGCGGCGGGTCAGCTTCAGTGGTGGGCTTTTTGAGAGGTGTCATATTAGCCGGGTCTACATTGTTGGTGTAGTACTTAAGCTCCTCCGCGGCGCAAGCCATCTCGGTGTACGCGGCTTCACCTTCTTCACACTCTAGGGTGATCTTCCTATCACCATTGACCATAATGGTGCCACGAGGGCCAGGCATTTTGAGCTTAAGGTAGATGTAGCAAGGCCGAGCCATGAATTTGGCATAAGCCGGCCGTCCAAAGAGGGCATGATATGGGCTCTTGATTTTGACCACCTCAAAGGACAAAGACTCACATCTAAAATTGGTTTCTGAACCAAAAGCCACATCCAAATTGACCCGGCCAACTGGGTAGGCTGACTTGCCAGGGACAATTCCATGAAAAACTGTGGTGGATGGCGAGAGGTCTTTCTCAGACAGGCCCATGCGCCGCAAGGTGTCATAATAGAGAATATTAATACTGCTCCCCCCGTCCATAAGCACCTTGGCGAGAGAATAGCCCCCAACTTGAGGCGCCACCACTAAGGCCAAGTGACCTGGATTATCGACCCGGGGCGGGTGATCCTCCCGGCTCTAGGTTATTGGACACTCTGACCATCTCAGGTACTGTGGTATTGCCGGCTCAACCATGTTGATAAGGCGCTTTTTAAGCTTGCGGTCCCTTCTGTCTGTGTTTGTAGTGAACATGTGGTACTGACCACCATTTAGCTGTTTGGGGTTACTCTAATAACCAGATTGATTGCCATGTTGTTGGTTCCCCGGTTGCTGGTTGTTTCCACCATGTCCCTGATAGTTCCCACCTGAGCCACCAGGTCCTTGATAACTCTGTTGGTGGTACCCTCCAGATGAGCCGCCGCCAGTGGATCCTGGGTCGCCGCCACCACCTCCTTGGTGGTTCTGAAAACACTGTGAATAGGCTCGCATGATGCTGCAATCCTCCCAAGAATGAGTGGTTGGCTTGTTAGGCAGGCTATGTTTCGGACATGGCCCCTTTAGGGCTTCCTCGAAATTCTTGGGTTTAAAATTCTTTCCACCACCATTTTTCTTTGGATACTTGTATCCTGCGTTGGTGTTTGCGACCAGGTCTGACCCGCCCTCCGGGTTCTTGCGCATTCCACCGTTGCCAACATTATTTTGCTGATGGCCCTTGACACCGTTAACCTTCTTCCCCTTGCCGTTCGGAACCTCGTCTGTGCCGGGGTCTTTGGTAGAATCAGACTCGGCGTACTTGGTGAGGGCGTTCATGAGCTCCCCCATATCTGTGACGCTTCGCTTGAGCCGCCCAAGTTTTTGGACAAGGGGATCGAAGTGACAGTTCTGCTCCAGTATCAGGACTGCCTTAGCTACCGTGATGTTGTCTGAAGAGTGGATGATCTCTGCCACCCGGCCCACCCAATGGTGGGCTAACTCATTGTCGCGCTGGATGCAGTGTTGAAGGTCGATGATAGTTTTAGGACGCTTGCAGGAGCCTTGGAAATTTTTGATAAAACGCTCCTTCAACTCAGCCCATGTGTTGATGGAATTAGAGGGCAAGGTTTTCAGCCAAGTACGAGCCGGCCCATCCAACATCATGGTCAAGTATTTTGCGCATACCGCATCACTGATGTCCAACATGTCCATGGCGAGCTCATAGCTTTCTATCCAAGCCGCCGGCTCAAGATCCGTCGTGTAATTGGGAACTTTCCTGGTGCCCTTGAAGTCCTTGGGCATGCGCTCATTGCGTAGAGCCAGAGCCAGACAAGGTATTCCAAGAGTCCTTCTAGTAGGGGTCAATTGGGTTGTGACCGGTGGGGACAGAGCAGCCTCATTTGCTGCCTCAGCCGCCCGCTGGGCCCGTGCGGAGTCAACGATGTCCTGGGCATTGGGGGCTCCCATATGCGGTAAAGCTCGAGGTGGTTCACGATGTTGATGAACGTTGCTGGACACAGCCGGTGAATCAGCATGGCGACTCCTACTCCGGCTTCGACTTGGGACTGGGGTAGAGTGGAGGCGCTCCTTGCTATAAGAGTAATTGGCCTGCTGGGCCACTGCAGTCTTTAGCATCTCGATGGCATTGCGTGCTTCTCTCTCGATGGGCGTCTGGTCCGTGATAGGGAGCGCTGCCAAGTTGGTTGCCGCAGCAACAAGGTTATCCACCGGGTTGGTAAAGTGACCCGCTGGTTTTAGGAAGCGACGAGGGGGTCTCATGATGTGGACCCGGCTCCCGCTGAGGTTGTAGTGTTGGTTGAGCGGCATGACCCGTCGTGGGCTGAACTCCCAAGTTCGGTGGCACGACGGGTGATCCCGGCGCGTCTGTTTCTAGGACATGGAGGCGTGCATCTTGAGGGGTGGTGAACAGCTGAGTGAACTCAAGGTTGGGCGGAAGGCGACGATGCCTCCGCTCGTGAACCACCTCTGAAGCGCTCCGACGTTGCTCCAGGTGCCAGGCCTCGGTCCTTAGTCGTTCGGCCTCGGCCCGCATCTCAGATTGCACACCTGCCATGTGGGTATCCTCTGCATCTATGTCAGCCTGGATCTTCGTTATCTGATCACGAAGCTTGGTTATCTCAGCGTTGCTTTCAGCCTGGTTCTCGGGCGTTACTGGCATGGCGAGGAGCGTGGTGAGAGCCGTAGCCAGCTCGGTCAGAGCCTGAGCCCGGGATGGTGTCGATGTCGGGTTGGAGGTTCCTATCCCAGTTGTGGCAGCTGCCGCTGCCGGGTCAGTCGTGAGGGCCGTACCAGCCATGTAGACGACGGATCGAGTGGGTGGGTCAAAAGAGTCTTGGGCTGGTTCGTCCCCAAGGTTGCCCCCAAGGAAGCCATCATGAAGCAGGAAAATTGACTCGCCACTGCTTGATGAGAAACCATCGTCGAAGTGAATGACCGTGTCACCGTCGGAAGCCGAGCCGTCAGATTAGTCGACCCCTTGGGTGAAGCCAACGAACATGTGCCTCGGGCGGGCGGTTTGCTTGTCTTGAGCCGGCTTGACGATGTTGGTGAAGATATCCGGCCCAAGTTTGGATCCGCCAACTTTGCGAGACGTGGCGGGTCTTGTGGCAGCTCTACTGACGGCGGGTTGCGTGCGCCGAGCCGATTCGACGATGTCGCTGGAGGCATCCGGCTCGGGTTCAGATCCGCCAGCTTTGCGAGATGCGGCAGCTTTACCGATGAAAATGTGGATTCCGCCGAAGGGGACCCGGTACCCGTACTCGATTGAGTCGGCCTCAGGGCCCCAAGCCGAATCATCGATGTAGAGCTTGTCGCGGCGACTCTTGGTCATGCGGCCGATGACATACCCTTCGAGTCCTGGAGGAGGACCCTTCGAATACTCAACACCACCGTGCGACGGCCCCACGGTGGGCGCCAACTGTCGTGGTATTTTCACAGAAGATGTCCTCATAGGACTTAGTCGCGAGGCCATCACGTCAAGTGGTAGATCGAAGGGGTTAGGTGGACACGAAGGGGACAAGGATTTACCCAGGTTCAGCCCCTCTTGGAGAGGTAAAAGCCTACTTCCTGCTTTGGTTGTATTGGTGATGATCTCGATTACAAAGGTGCGCTTGGCAAGCCTAGTTCTCGAGAGATTGTAGCTTAATCCTTCTGCCCCTGGTGCTCCCCTTTATATATAGGTTGAGGCTCGGGGTTTACAATAGATTCTGAGCTGGAAAACGACCCGTGTCATAGTCTGTCTCTTAGCATATCATATCCCCTAAGCAAGGAAACACTATACGGCGGCTTAACTGATGGGCCTAAGCCGGTGTGCTGCAAGCCGGCCCATGAGCGGGCAGCTTACCCTTCTGAACAGGTCTTCTTAATCACCGCGGCCCACCTGGCCCCGCCTTCTTAAGTCGCCACTTTGGTGACCCGGCCCTAAACAGGGCAGGTTACATCCTGGGGTTATATCCCCAACATTAGCCCCCAGGTTGATTTGAACGCGTTCATGTCAACCTTCTGGACTGTACTGATTCTGGCGGGTTCCCGTTTTATTGTCGGCTTAAAGTCCAGCTTACCACATCTTTTAGACTTGTCTTTTCCCTTTTTCAAAGATTCTCGTGACGTCATCCAGCAAATCGCAACGACACTACGCGGACCCGAGGTCCCGCTCATCCGATCTGTTTTATAGACATGGTGATGGAACATCAGTTTCCGGATGGGTTTAAACCTATCAACATAGAACCATACGATGGCACAACCGATCTAGCCGTGTGGATCGAGGATTTCCTCCTTCACATACACATGGCCAACGGAGATGACCTCCATGCCATCAAATATCTGTCGTTCAAGCTAAAGGGGTCGGCAAGACACTGGCTTAATAGCCTACCTCCTCACTCTATCGGGAGTTGGGAAGCCCTCGAGGTTGCCTTCAGAGCAAATTTCCAGGGTACTTATGTCTGGCCTCCGGACACTGATGACCTCAGCCGTGTCACTCAGCAGCCCGACGAATTAGCTCGGAAATTCTGGAATAGGTTCCTTACTAAAAAGAACCAGGTCATAGACTGCTCCGACGCTGAGGCCATCGCTGCATCCAAGAATAACATCCAAGATGAATGGCTTGCCTGCCAGCTTGGCCATGATAAGCTGAGGACCATGGAGGCCCTTTCCTCGCTAATGACCCACTTTTGCGCAGGAGAGGATAGCTGGCTTACCCGTAGTACCCATAATGGTGAGGCAGGCACCTCGGAGACGCGCGGCGCCAATGGATAGCCTCGATGTAATAAATAGAAATGCAAGCATAAAAATGGTGGGAGCGATACAGAGGACGCCACAGTCAATGCAGGGTTCACCAGACCTAGATCTTGACAGAAAAGAAAACCCTTTAAAGGGAATAAGGATGGACCTAGCCAGCAAGACAAGATCCTAGATCGACCGTGCCAAATCCATGGCACTCCGGACAAACCAGCAACCCACACTAACAGGAACTGTTGGGTCTTAAACAGGCTGGCAAGGTGGTGACAGAGGGTCAAGGTAAAACCCAAAATCACAGCGAAGACGAGGATGAATCTCGGTGGCCCAACAACAGAGGCCAAAAGAAGTTTCCCAATGAGGTAACAGAAGTAAACATGATTTACGTTACCCACATCCCTAAAAGGGAAAGGAAGCGTGTACTTTGGGACGTCTATGCATTAGAGCCCGTGGCCCCGAAGTAGAATCCGTGGTTGGCTTACTCGATCACATTCGACAAGCATGACCATCCAACTAGCATCAGGCATGGCGGATCGGCCGCACTCGTCCTAGACTCAATCGTCGATGGTTTTCATCTGACACCCGTCCTCATGGACGGAGGAAGCAACCTCAACTTGATCTACGATGAAACGGTGAGGAAAATGGGGATTGACTCATCTCGCATTAATCCCGGCAACACCACCTTTAAGGGTGTCATCCCGGGTGTCGAGGCCCGCTGTACTAGAGTCGTAATGCTCGAAGTAGGCTTCAGATCACCCGAGAACTTCAGGAGCGAGGAGTTAATCTTCAACATTGTACCTTTCCGCAGTGGATACCACGCGCTCCTAGGGCGCACTGCATTCGACCGCTTCAATGTAGTCCCACATTATGCTTACCTCTAGCTCAAAATGCCAGGACCCAATGGTGTTATTACTGTCAATGGTAACACCGAACGCTCCCTCATGACCGAGGAGCAGACCACGGCTTTTGCAGCCGAGGTGCAGGCATCCGAAGAGGCAGCCCGTTGCGGTAAACGCAACCCCAGCTCATCGAAGCGTGTGCGGGCTACATTAGTCGACCTCGGACAGGCACCCCCACACCCTAAATAGGGGTACAGGCTCCTTGTGTGTTCCCTTGGAAGGGGCACTACGTCCCCAGGGTGCACAATTTTGCACTAAAGATTCCCTGGGCCGCTGAGGAGCCACAATAATGGAAACGTCGGATTGGCTAGACCGAGGAGCGATGGAGCCTTGAGATTTCACATCGGCAAGGTTCTGTCAAAGAGCTAGCCAGTAAAAGTATATTCGCGTGGCTTTGACCACACAGTCAACAGCTATAGTCCTCTTCAAAGGACTCGACCAACGAATGCATCAAGCACGTACATGGCCGAGGTTGCACGCTACTCGCATCAATCTTCGCTATCAACAAGGACGAGCTGGTCAATAGCATGGAGACGTAGATGTGCGGCAGGAAGCGGCCCGGGCGCATAAACCCGATGACAAGATCCACCATGTTTCTTATTTGCTCCTTTATTACCTTCAATTGCACCGTGTGCGGCAGGAAGCGGCCTGGGCTCATAAACCCATGACAAGATCCACCATGTTTCTTATTTGCTCCTTTATTACCTTTAATCGCACTGTATCTTTTTAGTTTCTCTCGTAACAGCTCGATATGTAAAGCTTGACCTTATAAAATAAAGAAATTGTACCCTTTAATGTCCTTAAATGCATTTTTGTACAAGCACTGCATGTGAGCTACAAGAACGTCTTTAAGATATAACTGCTATAGGGCTTTGTTTCCCTACCTTGAAATACAAGTCCGAAATACTCGGCATCTCGGATGTTGCATTATATGCATCAGTTTCCAACCTAGATTTTGGTCAATAGTCGGGTTGCCTGGTTCCTATGTGCACCCCTTACATTCCCGACATATTCGGCTAAGGGTATAATGGGAGAACCACTGCGATAGCGCCACCAGTTTAATTGGCAGAGTGCCTTAGTGGAGAAAGCCAAAAACTAACTATCTAGGTACGCGAAAACAGGTCGGCAATTCAAAGACCGCGTTAAGTGACGTGTCGTCAGTGATCACCCGTGTTAAACGAAGGGCTTCTTCGTAGCATTAGACGAAGTGGGCGATGGCGTATACCTCAGCTACCTAGGCCAACCACTTCACACACCGGGGGCTCGTCATCAGCCCCAACAGTCAAACTCATACGACTAAATGAAACTTATAAAGTCGTTATAGTCTGATTGCCTAGTTCCTATGAGCACCGACCGCCTCTGGGTACCGAGACGTCGGCTAAGGGTCTAATTGCCTCAAGGAACACCTTTTGTATGTTCTACATTGGGGTAGAAGCCGATGACTGGCCACTTTCAGTTCAAACGCAGTCAAACATGAGGAATATCAAATAACAAACAACATAATCGTATGAGGGAATTTTAAAGCCATACTCATTAAAACAAAAGACAGTTTATATACATCCCACATACTTCGGCATTCTGAAGTTCTATCTAAAAAAACAAAGTGTCTTTTGGACACCCTCGATAACCCGGACGCCCTCTTCTACTTCGGCGAAGAACTGCTCCAAGGTGCACACCTTCCCTTCAGAGGGTCCCACAGCAATGACCGCCGCGTCGACCTTTCATTAGTGCGTCTTCACGCAGGCATATGCCCGCTATGCTCCCTCAAGGCATGCGGATTGCTTCTAGCTATCCACTTGCGGGCCGGCCACCAGCAGCCGAGCTAGAAGGCCAAAGAAGCTGGTCGGCAGTGCTTCCGCGGGCCACCGTTTGATGCAGATGTCCTAGAGCGTCGGCCTTGCCACGCGGAATAGCTCCGCCAACTGCTTCATCCGATGATTCAGCAGCTGTGACTATGGCGACTCCTAGAACTGCCGCCAGAATGCCTTCTCGGCCTCATGACCCTCCAATTACTTGAAGTGATGGCCGGCGTCCACCGCACTCTTCGAAAGATCTGCGAAGCGTGCTACTTCTTGAGTTTGCATTGGTTTTTTCCTTGAAGAGGAAAGGGTGATGCAGCAAAGTAGAGATAAGTATTTCACTCAGTTTGAGAACTAAGGTATCAATCCAGTAGGAGGAACACACAAGTCACCAATGGTTGCACCTACACAAACAAACAAATACTTGCACCCAACGCGATAAAGGGGTTGTCAATCCCTTCATGATTACTTGCAAGGATGAGATCTGATAGAGATAGGTATAAAAGATAAATAAAAGTGCAAAACAAGCTAAAGGTAAATAAATTGCAGCAAGGTATTTTTGGGTTTTTGGTTTTATAGATCTGAAAATAATATGATAAAAGATAGACACGAGGGCCATAGTTTTCACTAGAGGCTTCTCTCTTGAAAGAACGCATACAGTGGGTAAACAAATTACTGTTGAGCAATTGATAGAAAAGCGCAAAGTTATGATGATATCTAAGGCAATGATCATGAATATAGGCATCACGTCCATGACAAGTAGACCGACTCCTGCCTGCATCTACTACTGTTACACCACACATCGACCGCTATCCAGCATGCATCTAGTGTATTAAGTTAACAAGAACGGAGTAACGCCTTAAGCAAGATGACATGATGTAGAGGGATAGATCCAATCAATATGAACAAACCCAACCTTTTTATCCTTAATGGCAACAAACAAATACGTGTGATGTCCCTTGCTGTCACTGGGAATAAGCACTGCAAGATTGAACCCATTACAAAGCACATCTCCCATGGCAAGAAAAATCAATCTAGTTAGCCAAACCAAATCAATAGATCGGAGAGAAACACAAAGCTATCTTAATCATGCATAAAAGAGTTCCGAGAAAACTCAAATAATATTCAAAGATAATCTGATCATAGATCCATAATTCATAGGATCTCAACAAATGCACCACAAAAGAAGATTACATCAAATAGATCTCCAAGAACATCGAGGAGAACATTGTATTGAAGATCAAAGAGAGAGAAGAAGCCATATAGTAACTAGCGATGGACCCGTAGGTCTGTGGTAAACTACTCACACATCATTGAAAGGGCAGCAAGGTTGATGCAGAGGCCCTCCATGATCGAATCCCCCTCCAGTGGAGTACCGAAACAGGTCTCCAGATGGGATCTCATGAGGACAGAAACTTGCGGCGGCGGAAAAGTATTTTTTGTGTGCCCTTTGGTATACAGGGAATATTTGGGTATTTATGGAGCTGAGATTAGGGTTAGAGGTGCCTCGGTGGGCCCACAAGCTCGGGAGGCGCCCCCTCCTAGGGCGCGACCTCCAAGCTTGTGGGCCATCCGTGGCTCTTCTGGCCTCCTCAAGAAGCTTCCTAGGTGTCTTTTGGTCCCAAAAAAATGTCAAAAAGTTTCGTTCCGTTTGGACTCCGTTTGGTATTGATTTTCTGTAAAAGACAACAACAAGGAAACAACAACAACTGGCACTGGGCACTAGGTTAATAGGTTAGTCCCAAAAAATGATATAAAATAGCATAATAATGCATATAAAACATCCAAGATGGATAATATAATAGCATGGAACAATAAAAAATTATTGATACGTTGGAGACGTATCAAGCATCCCCAATCTTAATTCCTGCTCGTCCTCAAGTAGGTAAATGGTAAAAACAGAATTTTTGATGTGGAATGCAACCTAACATGTTTATCATGTAATCTTTCTTTATGTGGCATGAATATTCAGATCCATAAGATTCAAAACAAAAGTGTAATATTGACATAAAAACAATAATACTTCATGCATACTAATAAAGCAATCATGTCTTCTCAAAATATTATGGCTAAACAAAGTTATCCCTACAAAATCATATAATCTTGTTATGCTCTATCTTCATAACCCAAAGTATTTATCATGCACAACCCCGATGACAAGCCAAGCAATTGGTTCATACTTTTAACGCTCTCATGATTTTTCAACTCTCACGCAATACATGAGCGTGAGCCATGGATATAGCACTATGGGTAGAATAGAATATGATGGTGGAGGTTGTGTGGAGAAGACAAAAAGGGAGAAAGTCTCACATTGACGAGGCTAATCAATGGGCTATGGAGATGCCCATCAATTGATGTCAATGAAAGGAGTAGGAATTGCCATGCAACGGATGCACTAGAGCTATAAGTGTATGAAAGCTCAAAAGAAAACTAAGTGGGTGTGCATCCAACATGGTTGCTCACGAAGACCTAGGGCAATTTGAGGAAGCCCATCATTGGAATATACAAGCCAAGTTCTATAATTAAAAATTCCCACTAGTATTATATGAAAGTGACAAAATAGGAGACTCTATATCATGAAAAACATGGTGCTACTTTGAAGCACAAGTGTGGAAAAGGATAGTAACATTGTCCCTTCTCTCTTTTTCTCTCATATTTATTTTTTCTCTCTTTTTTTTATTTTCACTCTTTTTTTATTTGGGATCTTTGGGCTTTTTTTATTTTGGGCTCTTTGGCCTCTTTTTTATTTAAGTCCGGAATCTCATCTCGACTTGTGGGGGAATCATAGTCTCCATCATCCTTTCGTCACATGGGACAATGCTCTAATAATTATGATAATCACACTTTTATTTACTTACAACTCAAGAATTACAACTCAATACTAGAACAAAAATATGACTCTATATGAATGCCTCCGGCGGTGTACCGAGATGTGCAATGATCTAGCGTGACATGTATAAAAAATATGAATGGTGGCCAAGCCACAAATACTATGCCAACTATATGATCATGCAAAGCAATATAACAATAATGGTTTGTGTCATAATAAAACGGAACGGTGGAAGTTGCATGGCAATATATCTCGGAATGGCTATGGCAATGCCATAATAGGTAGGTATGGTGGCTGTATTGAGGAAGATATAAGGTGGCTTATGTGTGAAAGAGTGTATCATATCACGGGATTTGGATCCACCCGCGAAGTTTGCACCAATTCTCAAGGTGAGAAAGGGCAATGCACGGTACCGAAGAGGCTAGTGACGGTGGAAGGGTGAGAGTGCGTATAATCCATGGACTCAACATTAGTCATAAAGAACTCACATACTTATTGCAAATGTTTATTAGCCCTCGAAGTGAAGTACTAATACGCATGCTCCAAGGGGGATAGATTGGTAGGAAAAGACAATTGCTCGTCCCCGACCGCCACTCATAAGGAAGACAATCAAAAATAAATCATGCTCCAACTTCATCGCATAACGAGAGACCATACGTGCATGCTTTGGGAATCACAAACCTTAACACAAATATTCTTACTACACCACAATTACTCATTAGCATGACTCTAATATCACCATCTTTATATCTCAAACAAATGCAAGGAATCAAACTTCTCATATATTCAATGATCTTCATGAAAGTTTTTATTATATACCTCTTGAATACCTATCGTATTAGGACTAAATTCATAACCTAAGCAAATTGCCCTACTATTTTTAAGACTCTCAAAATAATATAAGTGAATCATCAGAGTTCATCAATTTCTTCAAAATAAAACGATCACCGTGCTATAAAAAGATATAAGTGAAGCACTAGAGCAACTACCTAGCTCAAAAGATATAAGTGAAGCACATAGAGTATTCTAATAAATTCATGATTAATGTCTGTCCCTCTCAAAATGTGTATACAGCAAGGATGATTGTGGCAACTAAAAATCAAATACTCATATAATACAAGACGCTCCAAGCAAAACACATATCATGTGGTGAATAAAAATATAGCCTCAAGTAATTTACCGATGGATTGAAGACAAAAGAGGGGATGCCATTCGGGGCATCCCCAAGCTTAGATGCTTGGTTGTCCTTGAATATTACCTTGGGGTGCCTTGGGCATCCCCAAGCTTAGGCTCTTGTGACTCCTTATCCCGTAGTCCATCGAAACTTCACCCAAAACTTGGAAACTTTACAACACAAAACTCAACAAAAAACTCGTGAGATCCGTTAGTATGATAAAACAAAACTCCACTTTTAGGTACTGTTGTAAACTCATTCCAATTTTATATTTGCATTGTATCACTGTATTCTAGCTTCTCCATGGCACGTACCCCCCGATACTACCCATAGATCCATCAAAATAAGCGAACTACAGAATGAATACAGAATCTGTCAAAAACAGAACAGTCTGTAAAGACCCGAATTATAGTCATACTTGTGTAACTAAAAAAATTCTTAAAACTGAGGAAAGCATAGACATTCTGTATATAAATCTTGTGTAAAAAATTCAGAGTTTTTCTGCATTTCAGAAAATAAAACAATTCTGCGACTGGACGCAAAAGTTTCTGCTTTTCAGCAAAATCAAATCAACGATCTTCCAAATCATCCCAAAGGTCTTACTTGGCTCAAACACTAATTAAAATATTAAAACACAATCATAACACATGTATAATTGCATATTTATTGAAAAACAGAAGCAAAAACAAAAAACATAAAATAAAATTGGGTTGCCTCCCAACAAGCGCTATTGTTTTACGCCCCTAGCTAGGCATATTGCATAGATCTAGGTATTGTCATCTTTGGTAAACTTAATTTTCTTTCTTGGAAAGTGTTCCTTGACCTTCCTTAACGGAAATTGAAATCTAATGTTTCCTTCTTTCATATCAATAATTGCATCAATCGTTCTAAGGAAAGGTCTACCAAGAATAATAGGGCATGTAGGATTGCAACCTATATCTAGCAAAATAAAATCTATGGGCACATAATTCCTATTTGCAACAATAAGAACATCATTAATTCTTCCCATAGGTTTCTTAATAGTGGAATCCGCTAAGTGCAAATTTAAAGAACAATCATCAAGTTTTTGGAAACGTAGCACATCACATAAAGTTTTTTGAATAGTGGAAACTCTAGCACCCAAATCACACAAAGCATTGCACTCATAATCTTTAATCTTAATTTTAATAGTAGGTTCCTGTCAATTCAGGGCTCTGTAGACCCAAGAAAGGTTCGAACTCTGGGGCATGTGCGAAGAACTCAACCTATCCAACCTACCAGCCCGTCGCCGCACGGCCTAGCTCGATTCACACGAACAAGGAAGAAGATGAACAAGGCAGTTTACCCAGGTTTGGGCCACCTTGCGGTGTAAGACCCTACTCCTGCTTTGTGGTGGATTGGCCTCACGAGGGGCTGAGGATAGACTAGTACAAGGGATGGACAACATCGCGAGGTTTGGGGGTGAGGGAATGAGTCGACCCCTTCTACGGTGGTGGCTAACCTATATTTATAGTGGCCTCGATCCTCTTCCCCCAAAACGTAGGCGTGAAGGGATCCCACAGTGGCCAATTTGAAAGGGGACAAGTAGTACATCTTATCCTGGCGAAAGGTGGTCTTCTCTTGCAAAGCTTCTGGTCGTGACGCAGTGGTGGGCTCAGCGATGACATCCGACATGCCGTGCTGGCGGCCTTGGTCTCGTTGCACCGGAATGGAAACCTTTGCCAGATTCCTCGGGAACCCACACATGTCCTTGCCTCCTTAGCACCAAAGAGGAAACTGCCTCCTCTGTGCTCGCTGGCGCCCGCCTGCCTTGGTCATCATGGCTTGCGTCATGGTAGCCTCATGAGGCTGGGTACCTGTATAGAAATCTCTGCTCCTCGGGAGGCCTCCTGGGGAGGCCACTCCCTCGGGAGGTCTTTGTGTCGTCCACCTCGCGAGGCTTGGCCTGTCGCGAGGGTCTTGCCTTGGCGGCCTAGTAGACGGGCCGTACCAGGCCACCGATGGAGCCACACCGTGGGCCACAGGCAAGCAAGTCTGGGTACCATGGTTCCCAGAACACCGACAGTAGCCCCCGGGCCCAAGGCGCGTTCGTACTTGGCTTCGATGCGAAGCCAAGGGGCAAGGGCGAAGCGCTACGGGCCCCAATCGCCTACAGGCCAGGCTGACGCGTGGCGCTCGACGGGACATGGGCATCCCCGCTTCCCCACGTCGCCTCGGCAACTGCCTAGGCAGACAAAAGACTGGCGCCCGCTACCTTGCCATCATTGCTTCCCTTTCGTCTTGCTCCAGATCCCCTTTCTCCCTGCCGAGAACACCTCTAGATCCGGCCGCGCTTCTCCCCCTTCCTTCAAGATCTCGCGAATGGCGTCCGGGAAGGCAAAGCCAGCCACACAGGCTGCCAGCTCCTCCCCCTCTCCTGCGCCGGCCCTCGGCACATCCTCCATCATCGAGGAGAAGCACCTTGCTGCTGCGCTCCCATTGACGCCAAGGGCCTCAACGCGCGGCTGGAACTGCCAACCCAGCTGCCGGAGAAGCTCGATAGGTGGGGTCATGAGAAGTTCTTCGACCCCCAGGCAGCGCCTGTCCTAAGGAAGATGACCGCAGATATGGACGCCAGGGCACTGACGGGGGGCATGCTCGTGAAAGAGTTCCTGTCGCAGCGCCTAGCCCCACTCCAGTCACACACGCGCCCCCTGTGGGAGTACCAGGGCGCGGCGAACAATATCAGGCTGCGCTCGGAGGGCTTGACGGGCAAGGAGCTGGACAAGGCCATGAACACCCTGCTTGAGGGGGAGCCGGGCAACCTCCCGGAGGCCTATGCCCCGCTGTACCGCCGAGCCGACAGGGAGGCGCTGGTCGCCGCCATGCCCGTCTTTAATGAACTGGGGCTCGCGTCACCTGAGCACCCCAACGCCCCGGTGCTGGTGTCCTCTAGCGACAGCGTCGACGAAGAAGGCAAGGAGGACTCGGAGGCAACCGAGGATGACGTAGCGGAGATCTCTCCCTCGTCACGAGGCGAACTCCTCCGTGGCTTCACCGACAACGACGACGCTGACGAGCCCCCGGCCGAAAAATCCCTGCACTCCACCGGGGTCCTCACGAGGTCGGGGGCCACCTCTCGGGCCCTTCGCAAGCCAGGCCAGGCGACGCCAAAGAAGAGCGGGATGGCACCCCCTCGGGGGGACGTCTCTGCCGCGCCAAGCGGCAGCGCCGTGCCGAGGCCGGCCGCAGAACGCCCCGCTCACTCCCCGGGCGTGACGAAAGCCACGCCCAGGAAGAGCGGGGTGCCCCAGCCTCGGTCAGGAAGAGGGCGTACATCGACCCCGACGAGTAAGTACCTTACCATGTTTCTGTTTAGCATACATTTGCACCGTGCTCACAGCGCTCCCACCCTGATGACAGGGTGGGCGTCGTGGTGAAGAAGACGAAGGAAGGGGACCGGAATCTGGGGCGCCTCCTCACGCTGCATCCGCAGCGGCTCCGGCATAGGCGGGGGAGGCCGTCCCCCGTCTCCTCGCAGCAAAGCAGGCCCCTCAGGATGCGATGGTGCCACCTCGGGAGGAGCCGGTCCCTGTGGGCCAGCAGGCTACGGAGCTTTCTGCGCCCGTTGCGCCCGGGCAAGGTTCTGAGCCCGCGGCAACCCAAGTCGACCTCGTCAGCACCTCCGGAGCCGTGGAGCACCCCACTGCGCTCGCGCCGCCTTCTCCTCCAACCCTTGTGCTTGCGAACTACGACCCCTTGGTCAGGCCTGGGGCCCTGGACGAGGCCTACGTTGCGCTTGGTCGTCTCCGGGCGGACCTTCAAGATGCCGACAGATGCTTCGTGAGGGAGCGCCTGGGGCTTATCTCGGGGTGGGCCCAGGCCAACTCCGCCATTGAGAAGGCGTGGAGCCGGGCTGAAGCCGCCAACGCCGAGAGCAGGAAGGAGGCCGCCGACGCCAGGGCATCTCGCAACACGGCGCATTCTGAGGCTGCGTCCGCCGCGAAGCGCTGCAGGGAGGCGGAGGAGAGCTTGAAGGCCCTTCAGGAGGAGCAAGCCACGGCTACATCATGGCTCTGCCAATAGGAGGAGGGCCTCAAGGCCCGTGAGGCGAAGCTCACCGACCAAGACGCCAAGCTGGCCCAGGTGACCACCGACCAATGGAGCGTGACCGCCTGGCCAAACTTAAGGCGGAGGCAGACGAGGCCCAGGCATCCCACGCCCAGCATGACTCCGAAGCAACAGCCCAGCTGGAGGCCAGGGAGAAGGCTCTCATCCCTGCCGAGCAGAAGGCGGCCATGGACCACGAGACCTTCCTTGCCCTCGAGCTCGTGTCCCGCGAGGCGTTGCATTCCATCTGCGGGGGAGGATACGAAGAGCCGCTAGCGACCACTGAAGACGGCCTTGCAGGGCTCCTCCCCAAGCTTGCCGAAGCGCTCAAGGGTGCCGCCGCTGTGGTGCACTCCTTCCTGGAGGTGGAGTGTCACTCACTTTTCACCGCGGTCGCGATGCGCGTCTTCAGCCATCTCTACCTTCAGGACCCAAGCTTCGACCTCGGCACGCTGATCCACTCGGTAGCTCCTGAGTCCCGCGCCGCTGCTGCAGAGGCCATGAAGGATCATGTAGACGCCCTGCTCAAGAAGTTCCTCTGCATCCCTGACCCCGAGGCTCCAGCAGCGGAGGTTGGGGGTGGCGGTGACAACGGCGGCAACGACATTGATGATGGGCTTCCAGCGGCCAGGGCGAGCGGTGGCGATAGCCAAGGCGATGGTGGCACTTCCTCCTGACTTTATTCCTGCAATCATTTACCGTGCCTCGTGGGGGCGTAAACCTTCCGCTTGAATTTGTGAAACACTGCGTGTTTTGTAATAACTACTAGAACTCCATGATTTCCTTTTCATGCTTGGTTTCCTTCGTGTTTGCCTTAGCATTCTGCGTCGGCCGGGCCCAGCCCCGTGCATACCTCGATCGCTATTGGGGCGTCTGGATCACTAAGACGAGACCAAGGGGCGAGGGGCTACGTTCCTAGTGAGGCCCCTGAGTCGCGATGCTCAGGGGTCCCCCTTGACGTACGAATAGCCTCAATGTTCTGCGTCGGCAGGGCCCAGCCCCGCGCATACCTCGACCGCCGTTGGGGCATCTGGATCACTGGGACGAGACCAAGGGGTGAGGGGCTATGTGACCAGTGAGGCCCCTGAGTCGCGATGCTCAGGAGTCCCCATTGACGTGCGAATGGTCCTCATGAAGGAAAAGCGAGCAGTCGTCCAACCTAATTCGGAGTCCTCCATACCTTTGCTCACCAGCTTTCACCTGGGGAGGAACGCTAGAAGACCAGGTGCCTGTACCTGGTAGGGTGGCGTATGCCAGGCGTGGCCTGAGCACAGCCCCCGTGTCCAGCCCCTCGCGCGATCCTCCCGAGGGGAAAGCTGTGAGGTGTTACCAGACGAAGAGCCGAGAGGCTGTCCTGAGGATGGTGCGGCCACGAAGGCGCCCTCCATTGTTTATTCACTAGCGCAGAGCATGGTGCTTCCACTTTGGCGTGGGCATAGCCCCTCCTCGACCGTGTCGTCCGCCAGCGCGGAGCATGGGGCTTCCACTGGTGCGTGGGCATAGTCGCTCCTCGACCGTGTCGTCCGCCAGCGCGGAGCATGGGGCTTCCACTGGTGCGTGGGTGGGAGTTCCCTCTGGGGAAGACTCCGATGCGTGTACAGCCCTGTTCGTATGCATGGCTAGCATGGCAGAACTGGAGGAGGTGTATCTGGGCAATCGCGAGCCAGCGCGGGACTCACGAGGCCCTACCTCAAGGCGGGCACGCGTAAGACACCTGTGGGGCGATGGGGGGTCCTGCGCCGAATGCCCCTCCGGAGGTTATCGCATGAGAAGGCCGGACACCAATGACCCCAGGAGGTGACGTGTATGGGGCCGGCCCGCCAGACAGAGCTCAGCCATTGGTTTTATCGACGCTGCAGGGACGAACCCGAGCACAGACACCGTGCCAAGTCTTCTCATGCAACGATCCCATGGAAAAACAGCCGGCGCACGGCTCCCGCTGCGGCAAAGCGCCGAACCGCGGTTGTACGAACAGGGTCGCGTGCCCTTACTTGCCCGCACGCGATTAGCTCATGCGAGAACAAGGCACCAAGGACCACGGGAGGTGACGCGCACGGGAGCTAGCCCGCGGGACAGAGCTCGGTCGCTAGGATTTATCAACACTGCAGGGATGAACCCGAGCACAGACGCCGTGCCAATCCTTAATCATGAGGCGGTCGCGGGCGGGTTTGCAAGGGCGCGGCGACATCATAGTGACGAAGCACCGGACATGCAGTTGAGAATACTTAGAAAATTCATGAAGGCAAGGCCAGTTCTCATACATGCACAAAAACGATACAGCTGCGGGGCCGGGCCCTAGCAGCCTGAGGATAATGCAGCCCAAGGGGCGCCCTCAGTTGAACAAACCAAAAAGTCACCTGGCACCATTGTTGTAGAGGCGTTGGAGTAGCTGAAGACGTGTGCTGCAGAGATCGCTCCTCACGGGCCAGCCGGCTCCTGAGGTCCGTGAGGCTCTGGAGGTCCGGAGGGCTCGCGAGGGTCCGGCACCTCCTCTGTCCGAACGGCCTGGTGCCTTGCCTCGCGGGCCGCCAATGCTCCCTGCATGAAGCGCTAGTATGAGGCGGCCACGTTCAGCAGGCCGAACGACATGCGGACGTAGCTGCAGGGGTAGCCCTCGCTCCGACCGACACGGGACGGCCAGAAGAGGCCCTGCGAAGCAGCCCTGTTGAGACCTGGGATGTTGATGCAGACGCACAGCTCGCCGCACATGTCAGGGGCCGCGGCTGCACCCAGTGGTGCGGGGCAACGCTCACCACGCATGGCTCGCGCCTCCTGAAGCTCCTCGATTGCCTCGGTGATGAACTCCTGAGCGCCTGGCACCTGGCGCCTTGCGCCTTGCTCATGGAGGCGCGCATCGAAGCACGCCTCCACGTGGTGCCCGAACGCCTCCCTCGTAATGCTGGTCAGGTCAGAGGCCCTCCAGATGAGAGCCCCTGAGCCCGTCCTGAGGGGGGCGCCGGGCGCGCCTTCCTATGCGAGAGGGAAAGGCGCCCCAGCAGAGGGCACAGGGCCAGGGGCACCACCGGCAGGCGCCACAGATTCCTGATGGCCCTTGAGGAGGAGCTGCTTCTTCTTCTTGGGGATGACCTCAGGAGGCAGGATGTCACCCTCGTCGTCAGAGTTCTTGACCGCCGCAGCCTGATAGGCGTGCTCGAGGGATCACACCGCATCCTATACCGCCACTCCCTGGCATCTTGAGGACATTGTAGCCGTGGTGAGTTGCTGCCATGAACTTGGCGAGGGCCGGATACCCAAGGATGGCATTGTACGGGAGGCCGATGTGGGCGACATCGAAGTCGATGAGCTCGGTGTGGTAGTTGTCGCGCTTGCCGAAGGTGACAGTGAGGCGGATCTGCCCTATGGGAACGATGGAGCCATCGGTCACCCCTGAGAAAGGCTTGGTAGGCAGAAGCTGGTCGTAGGGCACTTGGAGCATCTCAAACGTCTCAACAGAAAGAACATTGAGCCCCGCGCCGCCATCGATGAGGGTTTTGGTGACGAGGACATTGCTGATGGTTGGCGTGCAGAGCATCGGGAGCGCGCCAGCGGCGGCTGAGCACTTGAGTTGGTCCATGGAGTCAAATGTGATGGCGTGCTTGGACCACCTGAGGGGACGCGACGCCTCAAGCTTGGGAAGGGCCGCATTCACCTCCCGAGGGAACTGCTTGAAGATGCGATGAGAGGCGGGAGCCTGAGCGCCACCCAGGATGAAGGCAATCGCACGAGGCTCTTGGAAGCCCCCAGCCCCATCATCTTGGTGGTTGTCGTCGTTTGTCCTTGGCGGTGGTGGCAGCGGAGGGAGGCCGGCATTGCCCCGAGGACAGTCCTCATGAGGCTGGTCTCGCCAGGGGCCATCACAAGACTAGCCCTGCCAGCGGTCCTCACGGGGTTGGTCGCGCCAGCCCTGGCGGGGGTTGCGGTTGTCCCAGCGGCCTCCACCGCGGCCGTAGCCGCAGTCGCTGCGCTCGGGGCGGCAGCCAAGGCACCCGTCACGGATTGCCCTGATCTCCTGGCAGTCGTTGGTGTTGTGGCTGTGGACGTTGTGGAAGACACAGAACAGGTGGTTGCCCCTGGGGGGCTTATCGTGGTCATGGCCACGCTTCATCTCAGGCTCTGCAGCCAGCACGGCGGGGCCCTTACGCTTCACTTCCTTAGCCTTGGCCTTCTTGTCTTTAGGATCGACCTCCGGAAGCTCCAGGAGGGTGAGGCAACCTTCCTCTCCCCTCGCGCACCTGGCTGCCATGTTGAACATCTCCAGAGCTGAACACAAGTCCTCGTGTATGGCGAGCTCCTCCTTCATCTTGACATCCCGGACGCCATCAGAGAACGCCGAGATAATGGCCTCGTCCGACACCTTCGGGATCTTGAGGCGAACGTTCATGAAGCGCTGTATGTACTTGTGCAAGGTCTCGCCCGACTGCTGCTTTATGCGTCGCAGGTCGCCTGCTGCAGGAGCGTGGTCGCGAGTGCCCTGGAAGTTAGCGATGAAGCGCTTGCGTAGCTCGTCCCAGGAGGAGATCAACCCCACCGGGAGGTTCATGAGCCAAGAACGCGCGCCATCCTTGAGGGACTTGGGGAACCAGTTCGCCATGACCTTGTCGTTGCCATTCGCCGCTTCGATGCTCAGCTCATAGAGCTGGAGAAATTCTGCAGGGTCGGGGGTGCCGTCGTAGCATGGAGGCAGATCCGGCTGAACTTGCCGGGCCAAACGACGCGGCGCAGCTCCGGGGTGAAAGCACGGTAGCCAGCCGCACTCACAGGGGCCGGTCGCATGGGTGGAGCTTGGTCTTGGCGCCCGCGCGCCATCGCCTTTGGTGGCACGCGGTCTTGACGCGGCGGCGCTGGAAGCGCGCGCGCTTCTCCTTGGGGCCACTGCACCACCTGGCAGCTTTCTTCATTGCGCGCTGGCGCCCTGCGTGGTGGGTCGCGTTGGGGTGCCTCACGCCTGGGCTCGGGGTCCACCCCGTGCAGAGGAGGAGGAGGGGGTGCACCGTGAGCCACGTCGCCTGCCAGGGATGGCGGGGGACGGGGCGAAAGGGATAGTGCAGGGGCTTCACCGGCGGCGTTGACGAGCTCGGCGATGCGGCCGAGCCAGTCCTCGTAGAGGTCATTGGCCGGACGGTAATGCAGAAGCTCAAGCGCCATGAGCAGTGCAGCCTACGCATTTGCCGGCCCGCGATAGGCATGGGAAGACGACGCCGTGGCTGGAGTGGGTGATGGAGTTGCGGTACGGCCGTCGCGCCGCACGGACGGTGGCAGCGACGAATCCTGCTGTTCGCTAGCAGCAGGGTCAGTGGCGGCATTAGCCACCGGGGAGGCGGAGCGGCGAGGAGCGCCGTTGCCCACAGGTGCTGTCTTAGCAACACGAGTGGCCCGGCGCTCGGCATGAACACGGCGAACGTCGGCCATAGGGGCGACGGAACGGCGGCGGAGCGAACGGTGGAAGAGAGGCTTCGACACGCCCCTACCTGGCGCGCCAAATGTCGGATTCAGGGCTCCGCAGACCCAAAAAAGGTTCGAACTCTGGGGCGTGTGCGAAGAGCTCAACCTATCCGGCCTACCAGCCCGTCGCCCCACGCCCCAGCTTGATTCACACGAACAAGGAAGAAGATGAACACGGCAATTTACCCAGGTTCGGGCCACCTTGCGGTGTAAGACCCTACTCCTGCTTTGTGGTGGATTGGCCTCACGAGGGGCTGAGGATAGACTAGTACAAGGGATGAACAACCTCGCCAGGTTCGGGGGTGAGGGAATGAGTCGACCCCTTCTACGGTGGTGGCTAACCTATATTTATAGTGGCCTCAGTCCTCTTCCCCCAAAACGTAGGCGGGAAGGGATCCCACAGTGGCCAATTTGAAAGGGGACAAGTAGTACATCTTATCCTGGCAAAAGCTGGTCTTCGCCTCCAAAGATTCTGGTCATGACGTAGCAGTGGGCTCGGTGATGACATCCGACCTGCCGTGCTGGCGGCCTTTGTCTCTTTGCACCGGAATGTAAACCTTTGCCAGATTCCTCGGGAACCCACGCCTGTCCTTGCCTCCTTAGCACCAAAGAGGAAACTGCCTCCTCTGTGCTTGCTGGCGCCCGCCTGGCTTGGTCATCATGGCTTGTGTCATGGTAGCCTCATGAGGCTGGGTACCTACATAGAAACCTTCGCTCCTCGGGAGGCCGCCTGGGGAGGCCACTCCCTCGGGAGGTCTTGGTGTCGTCCGGCTCGCGAGGCTTGGCCCCTCGTGAGGGTCTTGCCTTGGCGGTCTTGTGGACGGGCCGTACCAGGCCGTCGATGGAGCCATGCCGTGGGCCGCAGGCAGGAAAGTCTGGGTACCCTGGTTCCCAGAACGTCGACAGTTCCCATTCATCATAAAGCTTTCTAGGGATTGAAACTTCCAACTCAAGTTTTTCTTCAAAAGATTTCATCATAGCATCAACGATATGTTTAGTAAAAAATTATTTTGATTATAAGCATGAGGTGAATTAAGCATAGATTGCATCAAGGAAATACAATCAATCAATGAAAAATTATCATAATTAAAGTCCTTGAAATCCAAAAGAGTGGGCTCATCACTAGTTAAAGTTTTGACCTCGCCAATCCCACTTTTATCAATTTTTTCATTAAGATCTTCACTCTCCAAATTCTTGGAACACCTTCTAGCTAAAGTTGACTCATATCCAGTCCCTTATTTATCAAGTTTATCTTAGCAAACAAAGATTCAATGGGAGTCACACAAATCACTTTAAGATCTTCGTCATGATTATCGCAAAAACGAGAAGAACATACTTTTTCTAGCCATTCTCTCTTATAGCACACATCCTAGCGGTTCTCTCCCTACTTTCATTAATATAATTTTGAATAGCTTTCAAAGATTCATTAATATGAAGCTTGGGTGGCATAGATCTAATCCTAAATGAATCAATCTCAGGAGAAATTCTATCAATGTTTCTATGCAAATCATCAATCTTGAGCAAATTTTCTTCTACCATAGCATTAAAAAATCTTTTGGGAGTTAATAAAATCTTTAATATTATTCTCAAGATCAAATGGTATCTTATTATAATTTCCATAAGAATTTTTGTAGGAATTACCATAATTATAAGAGGAATTACTAGGAAACTGTCTAGGATTAAAATTGCCTCCATACGCGTTATTACCAAAATTGTTCCTACCAACAAAATTCACATCCATAGATTCATTATTATTCTTAATCAAAGTAGACAAAGGCATATGATTAGTACCAATAGGATCACTCTTGCTAGCAATCAATTTCATAAGTTCATCCATCATTCCACTCAAAGTATTAATTTCTTCAATAGCATGCACTCTTTTACTAGTAGAAGATCTTTCGGTATGCCATTGAGAGTAATTTGCCATAATATTATCTAGGAGTTTAGTAGCTTCTCCTAAAGTGATTTCCATAAAAGTACTACCCACAGCAGAATCAAAAAGATTTCTAGATGCAAAATTCAATCCAGCATAAAAAAATTGTATGATCATCCATAAACTTAAACCATGAGTAGGGCAATTTCTTGCCATCATTTTCATCCTATCCCATGATTGTGCAACATGTTCATGGTCTAGTTGCTTAAAATTATTTATATCATTCCCAAGCAAGATGATCTTAGCGGGAGGAAAATCCTTGGAAATAAAAGCATCTTTACACTTAGTCCGTGAAGCAATACTATTTTTAGGCAAAGATGAAAACCAAGTTTTAGCACGATCTCGTAGTGAGAGCGGAAATAGCTTCAATTTAACAATATCAATATCCACATCTTTTTTATTTTGCATATCACACAATTCAACAAAAGTATTTTGATGGGATGCAGCATCTTCATTAGGACTACCAGAAAATTGTTCTTTCATAACAAGATCCAACAAAGCAGCATTAATTTCGTAAGATTCCACACTAGTGGCGGGAGCAATCAGAGTACTAATAAAATCATTATTATTAGTGTTGGAAAAATCACACAACTTAGTATTTTCTTGAGACATCGTGACAAAGCAAGCAATCTAGCACACAAGCAAACAAAAAGCAAATGAAAGAGATGAACGGAAAGAAGGCCAAAAAAGGAAAATATTTTTGTGTTTTTTGAAAACATTTTAGAAGTGGTGGAGAGGAAAACGAGAGGCAAATGGCAAATAATGTAAATGAAAGAGATGAGAGTTTATGATGGGTACTTGGTAGGCTTGATGTAGATCCTCCCCGGCAACGGCACAAGAAATTCTTCCTGCTATTTCTTGAGCTTGCATTGGTTTTTCTCTTTACGAGGAAAGGGTGATGCAGCAAAGTAGAGATAAGTATTTCCCTCAGTTTGAGAACCAAGGTATCAATCTAGTAGGAGGAACACACAAGTCACCAATGGTTGCACCTACACAAACAAACAAATACTTGCACCCAACTCGATAAAGGGGTTATCAATCCCTTCACGGTTACTTGCAAGGATGAGATCTGATAGAGATAGGTATAAAAGATAAATAAAAGTGCAAAACATGGGAAAGGTAAATAAATTGCAGCAAGGTATTTTTGAGTTTATGGTTTTATAGATCTGAAAATAATATGATAAAAATAGACCCGGGGCCATAGTTTTCACTAGAGGCTTCTCTCTTGAAAGAACACACACGGTGGGTAAAAAAATTACTGTTGAGCAATTGATAGAAATGTGCAAAGTTATGATGATATCTAAGGCAATGATCATGAATATAGGCATCACGTCCGTGACAAGTAGACCGACTCCTGCCTGCATCTACTACTGTTACTCCACACATCGACCGCTGTCCAGCATGCATCTAGTGTATTAAGTTAACAAGAACGGAGTAACACCTTAAGCAAGGTGACATGATGTAGAGGGATAGATCCAATCAATATGGAATAAACCCCATCTTTTTATCCTTAATGGCAACAATACAAATACGTGCCTCGATACCCCTTCTGTCACTGGGTGAGGACACCGCAAGATTGAACCCAAAACAAAGCACCTCTCCCATTGCAAGAAAAATCAATCTAGTTGGCCAAACCAAATCAATAGATTGGAGAGAAATACAAAGCTATCTTAATCATGCATAAAAGAGTTCAGAGAAGACTTAAATAATATTCATAGATAATCTGGTCATAAATCCACAATTTCGGATCTCAACAAACGCACCGCAAAAGAAGATTACATCAAATAAATCTCCAAGAACATCAAGGAGAACATTGTATTGAAGATCAAAGAGAGAGAAGAAGCCATCTAGCTACTAGCTATGGACCCGTAGATCTATGGTAAACTACTCACACATCATCGGAAGGGCAGCAAGGTTGATGTAGAGGCCCTCCGTGATGGAATACCCCTCCGGCAGAGTACCAGAATAGGTCTCTAGATGGGATCTCACGAAGACAGAAACTTGCGGTGGCACAAAAGTATTTTTTGTGTGCCCTCTGGTATACGGGGAATATTTGGGTATTTATGGAGCTGAGATTGGGGTTAGAGGTGCCTCGGTGGTCCCACAAGCTCGGGAGGCACACCCCCCCTATGGCGCGGCCTCCAGGCTTGTGGCACATCCATGGCTCTTCTAGCCTCCTCCCAAAGCTTCCTAGGTGTCTTCTGGTCCAAGAAAAATTGTCAAAAAGTTTCATTCTGTTTGGGCTCCGTTTGGTATTGATTTTTTGTAAAAGATAACAACAAGGAAACAACAACAATTGGCACTAGGCACTAGGTTAATAGGTTAGTCCCAAAAAATTATATAAAATAGCATAATAATGCATATAAAACATCCAAGATGGATAATATAATAGCATGGAACAATAAAAAATTATATATACGTTGGAGACGTATCAGAGCGCCACAGCTGAGAGAGCTGGATGAACTCTTTATTGCCAATCACACATTGAAGTAAATATGGCTTACCCGCGGCTATCTGCTCCACTTGTTGGAGGACCTCTCGGTCAGCTCGGGCCTTGGTCTGGAGCTTGGAGTGCACGAGATAGAGCTCCTTGAGCTCTTACTTCGCCTTCTTCTCCTCGGCCTAAAGGTTATCACGTGCTTCGAACATGCCCTTCAGGGTCTCCTCGACCTCCACACCTGTGCCTAATCTTTCTTACTAGCCACCTTTTCAGTAGCTAGGTCTTTCTCCATCTTGGCAGTAGCAGCCTTCTGCTGCTTGGCCTCCTGCCGAGCCTTCAAAAGCTTGGCCTTGAGCCCCTCAAGCTAGGCTAACACTGCTGTCATTCAAACAGTTGGCATCAGCCTCTACTTCAAAAAAATAAAATATAAAAAATACACTATCCGTGTTCAAAATAAAATGAAGCACCGGTCGCTTACCTTGAGACTGCTTGGCATGCTTGTTCATCAGGTCTAGGTCCTTCTCGGACCTCTCGAGCTTTTGGTTCATCTCCGCAATCTCCTCGAAGGCGGAGCTCGGAGCCAAGGTGGAAACCTGCACGCAAGCACTTTCTAATAAGCCCATGATAAATCCATTGATACTCCGGACAAAGTCCTGGGAGCTACTGATACGTCCATTTTGCATCATGCTTTTATGTTGATATTTATTGCATTATGGGCTGTTATTACACATTACGGTACAATACTTATGCCTTTTCTCTCTTATTTTACAAGGTTTACACAAAGAGGGAGAATGCCAGAAGCTGGAATTCTGGACCGGAAAGGAGCAAATCTGAGAGACCTATTCTGCACAACTCCAAAAGTCCTGAAAATTTACGAAGAATTATTTTGGAATATATAAAAAATACTTTATTTTGGAATATATAAAAAATATTGGGCGAAGAAAATACCAGAGGGGACCCACCAGGTGGCCACAAGCTTGGGGGCGCGCCCTACCCCCCTGGGCGCGCCCCTAGGGCTTGTGGGCCACCTGGCAGGTCTCCTGTGCCCATCTTCTGCTATATGGAGGGTTTTGACCTGGAAAAAATCATAAGGAAGCTTTCGGGATGAAGCGCCGCCGTCTAAAGGCGGAACCCGGGCAGAAGCAATCTAGGGCTCCGGCGGAGCTGTTCTGCCGGGGAAACTTCCCTCCGGGAGGGGGAAATCAAAGCCATTGTCATCACCAACGATCCTCTCATTGAGAGGGGGTCAATCTCCATCAACATCTTCACCAGCACTATCTCCTCTCCAAACCCTAGTTCGTCTCTTGTATCCGATCTTTGTCTCAAAACCTCAGATTGGTACCTGTGGGTTGCTAGTAGTGTTGATTACTCCTTGTAGTTGATGCTAGTTGGTTTATTCGGTGGAAGATCATATGTTCAGATCCTTAATGATATTTATTACCCCTCTGATTATGAACATGAATATGCTTTGTGAGTAGTTACGTTTGTTCCTGAGGACATGGGAGAAGTCTTGTTATAATTAATCATGTGAATTTGTATTCGTTTGATATTTTGATGAGATGTATGTTGTCTTTCCTCTAGTGGTGTTATGTAAATGTACACTACATGACACTTCACCATGATTTGGGCCTAGGGGAAGGAATTGGGAAGTAATAAGTAGATGATGGGTTGCTAGAGTGACAAAAGTTTAAACCCTAGTTTATGTGTTGCTTCGTAAGGGGCTGATTTGGATCCACATGTTTCATGCTATGGTTAGATTTATCTTAATTCTTCTTTCGTAGTTGCGGATGCTTGCGAGAGGGGTTAATCATAAGTGGGAGGCTTGTCCAAGTAAGGACAGCACCCAAGCACCGGTCCACCCACATATCAAATTATCAAAGTAACGAACACGAATCATATGAGCATGATGAAAACTAACTTGACAACAATTCCCATGTGTCCTCGGGAGCGCTTTGCTTTATATAAGAGTTCATCCAGGCTTGTACTTTGCTACAAAAAGGATTGGGCCACCTTGATGCACCTTTATTACACTTGTTACATGTTACCCGTTACGAATTATCTTATCACAAAACTATCTGTTACCGATAATTTCGTGCTTGCCGAAAATACCTTGCTGAAAACCGCTTGTCATTTCCTTCTGTTCCTCGTTGGGTTCGACGCTATTACTTATCGAATGGACTATGATATATCCCCTATACTTGTGGGTCATCAAGACTCTTTTCTGGAGCCGTTGCCGGGGAGTGAAGCGCCTTTGGTAAGGAAGCATTTATATTACATGCTGAAATTTGCTGTCACTTGTTACTATGGAACATCATCCTTTGAGGGGTTTGTTCGGGGTATCTTGACCCCGAACAGAGGAGCAAAGAGTTGCCCCTCAACCTACTGAACCTACTGAAAATATTTATTATGAAATTATTTCATGTATGATAGAGAAACTGCTAGCTAATCCTTATGCAGGAGATGGAACATTACATCATGATTTGCACCTAATCTATGTGGATGAAGTATGTGGATTATTTAAGCTTGCAGGTTTGCCCGAGGATGAAGTCAAGAAGAAGGTCTTCCCTTTATTTTTGAAG
Organism: Thinopyrum elongatum; assembly: GCA_011799875.1. Classification (NCBI taxonomy): domain Eukaryota; kingdom Viridiplantae; phylum Streptophyta; class Magnoliopsida; order Poales; family Poaceae; genus Thinopyrum; species Thinopyrum elongatum. Next base: position 386,830,092 of record CM022300.1, read on the forward strand.
GAGAAGCCATTGACATGGTATAGGCTATGTGATGATATTGGGACTTGGAATTACAACCGATTGAAATTGGAATTTCATTAGAAGTTTTATCCTATGCATCTGGTTCATCGTGATCGAAATTATATATATAATTTTTGGCCTCGTGAAGGAGAAAGTATCGCTCAAGCTTGGGGGAGGCTTAATTCAATGTTATATTCATGCCCCAATCATGACCTCTCAAGAGAAATTATTATTCAGAATTTTTATGCTCGGCTTTCTCGTAATGATCAATCCATGCTCGATACTTCTTGTACTGGTTCTTTTATGGAGAAGACTATTGAATTCAAATGGGATCTATTGGAAAGAATTAAACGCAACTCCGAAGATTAGGAACTCGACGAAGGTAAGGAGTCAGGTATAAACCTTAAGTTTGATTGTGTTAAATCTTTTATGGATACTGATGCTTTTCGTGAATTTAGCACTAAATATGGACCTGACTCTGAGATAGTAGCTTCTTTCTGTCAATCATTTGCTACTCATGTTGATCTCCCTAAGGAGAAGTGGTTTAAATATCATCCTCCCATTGAAGTGAAAATTGTAGAACCCATTAAAGCTGAAGAGGAAACTATTACTTATAATGCTGATCCTGTTATTCCTACTGCTTATATTGAGAAACCACCTTTCCCTGTTAGGATAAAGGAACATGCTAAAGCTTCAGTTGTGGTTCGTAAGAGTTATACTAGAACACCTACACCCCCTGAACAAATTAAAGTTGAATCTAGTATTGTTATGGTTAAAGATCTCTTGGTCGAAAATATTGATGGGCATGTTATTTATTTCTGTGATGAAGCTGCTAGAATTGCTAGACCCGATAATAAAGATAAACATAGACCTATTGTTGGCATGCCTGTTGTTCCTGTTAAAATAGGAGATCATTGTTATCATGGCTTATGTGATTTGGGTGCTAGTGTGAGTGCAATTCCCTTTACTTTATATCAAGAAATTATGAATGATATTGCACCTGCTCAAATAGAAGATATTGATGTTACTATTAAGCTTGCCAATAGAGAAACTATATCACCAATTGGGATTGTTAGAGATGTTGAAGTCTTGCGTGGGAAAATAAAATACCCTACTGATTTCCTAGTTCTTGGGTCCCCACAAGATGATTTTTGTCCCATTATTTTTGGTAGACCTTTCTTGAACACTGTTAATGCTAAAATAGATTGTGAGAAAGAAACTGTTAATGTAAGTTTTGGGGATGTGTCTCATGAGTTTAATTTCTCCAAATTTCCTAGACAACCCCATGATAAAGAATTGCCTAGTAAAGATGAAATTATTGGTCTTGCTTCTATTGCCGTGCCTCCTACTGATCCTTTAGAACAATATTTGCTAGACCATGAAAATGATATGTTCATGAATGAAAGAAAGGAATTGGATGAGATTTTATTTAAACAAATGCCTATTTTGAAACACGATTTGCCTGTTGAGACTCTTGGAGATCCTCTACCACCCAAGAGTGATCCTGTATTTGATCTTAAACAATTACCTGATACTTTGAAATATGCTTATCTTGATGAAAAGAAGATATATCCTGTTATTATTTGTGCTAGCCTTTCAGAGCATGAAGAAAAGAAATTATTGAAAACTTCGAAGAAGCACTGTGCAGCTATTGGATATACTCTGGATGATCTTAAAGGCATTAGTCCCACTCTATGTCAGCACAAAATTAATATGGAACCTGATGCTAAACCATTTGTTTATCACCAGCGACAGTTGAATCCTAAGATGAAGGAAGTGGTAAGAAATGAAATACTAAAGCTTCTGGAAGCAGGTATAATATATCCTATTGCTGATAGTAGATGGGTAAGTCATGTTCATTGTGTCCCTAAGAAGGGAGGTATTACCGTTGTTCCTAATGATATAAATGAATTGATTCCACAAAGAATTGTCACAGGTTATAAAATGGTTATTGATTTTAGAAAGTTAAACAAAGCTACTAGGAAAGATCATTATCCTCTACCTTTTATTGATCAAATGCTAGAAAGAGTATCAAAACATACACACTTCTGCTTTCTAGTTAGTTATTCTGGTTTTTCCCAAATACCTGTGTCACAAGAGGATCAAGAAAAAACTACTTTTACTTGCCCTTTCGGTACCTTTGATTATAGACGTATGCCTTTTGGTTTATGTAATGCACCTGCTACTTTTCAAAGATGTATGACTGCTATATTCTCTGACTTTTGTGAAAAGATTGTTGAGGTTTTCATGGATGATTTTTCTGTTTACGGAACTTTTTTTGATGATAGCTTAAGCAACCTCGATCGAGTTTTGCAGAGATGTGAAGAAACTAATCTTGTCTTGAATTGGGAGAAGTGCCACTTTATGGTTAATGAAGGTATTGTCTTGGGGCATAAAATTTCTGAAAGAGGTATTGAAGTTGATAAAGCTAAAGTTGATGCTATTGAAAAGATGTCGTGTCCTAAAGATATCAAAGGTATAAGAAGTTTCCTTGGTCATGCTGGTTTCTATAGGAGGTTTATTAAAGACTTCTCTAAAATTTCTAGGCCTCTTACTAATCTCTTGCAAAAGGATGTTCCAATTGTTTTTTATGATGATTGTGTAGCAGCATTTGAAATACTTAAGAAAGCCTTGATTTCTGCACCTATTGTTTAACCACCTGATTGGAACCTACCCTTTGAAATTATGTGTGATGCTAGTGATTATGCTGTTGGTGCTGTTCTAGGATAGAGAGTTGATAAGAAATTAAATGTTATCCATTATGCTAGTAAAACTCTAGACAATGCTCAAAGAAATTATGCTACTACTGAGAAAGAATTTTTAGCAGTTGTATTTGCTTGTGATAAGTTCAGACCTTATATTGTTGATTCCAAAGTAACTGTTCACACCGATCATGCTGCTATTAAATATCTTATTGAAAAGAAAGATGCTAAACCTAGACTTATTAGATGGGTTCTCTTGCTGCAAGAGTTTGATTTACATATTATTGATAGAAAGGGAGCTGAGAACCCTGTAGCAGACAACTTGTCTAGGTTAGAAAATGTTCTTGATGACCCACTACCTATTGATGATAGCTTCCCTGATGAACAATTAGCTGTCATAAATGCTTCTCGTAGTACTCTTTGGTATGCTGATTATGCCAATTATATTGTTGCTTAATTTATACCACCTAGTTTCACATACCAGCAAAAGAAAAAGTTTTTCTATGATTTAAGACATTACTTCTGGTATGACCCACAACTTTATAAAGAAGGGGTAGATGGTGTTATTAGATATTGTGTACCTGAGTATGAATAGGAACAGATCCTACACAAGTGTCACTCCGATGCCTACGGAGGACACCATGCTGGACATAGAACTCCACACAAGGTATTACAATCTGGTTTTTATTGGCCTACTCTTTTCAAGGATGCTCGTAAGTTTGTCTTGTCTTGTGATGAATGTCAAAGAATTCATAATATTAGTAGATGTCAGGAAATGCCTATGAATTATTCACTTGTTATTGAACCATTTGATGTTTGGGGATTTGATTATATGGGACCTTTTCCTTCCTCTAATGGGTACACACATATTTTGGTTGCTGTTGATTATGTTACTAAGTGGGTAGAAGCTATTCCAACTAGTAGTGTTGATCATAACACCTCCATTAAAATGCTTAAAGAAGTTATTTTCCCGAGGTTTGGAGTCCCTAGATATTTAATGACTGATGGTGATTCACACTTTATTCATGGTGCTTTTCGTAAATTGCTTGATAAGTATGATGTTAACCATAGAATTGCATCTCCATATCATCCTCAGTCTAGTGGTCAAGTAGAATTAAGTAACAGAGAAATAAAGTTGATCTTGCAAAAGACTGTTAATAGATCCAGAAAGAATTGGTCTAAGAAACTTGATGATGCATTATGGGCTTATAGAACTGCTTATAAAAACCCTATGGGTATGTCTCCATATAGAATGGTTTATGGAAAAGCATGTCACTTACCTCTTGAACTAGAACATAAAGCTTATTGGGCAATTAAAGAGCTCAACTATGATTTCAAACTTGCCGGTGAAAAGAGGTTATTTTACATTAGCTCACTTGATGAATGGAGAACCCAAGTCTATGAGAATGCCAAATTGTTTAAAGAGAAAGTTAAAAGATGGCATGATCAAAGGATACAAAAGCGTGAATTCAATGTAGGTGACCATGTCTTGCTATACAATTCTCGTTTAAGATTTTTTGCAGGAAAGCTTCTCTCTAAATGGGAAGGGCCTTACATTATTGATGAAGTTTATTATTCCGGTGCCATCAAGATCAATAACGCCGAAGGCAATACTCAGAAGGTGGTAAACGGGCAAAGAATCAAACATTATATCTCAGGTACTCCCATAAATGTTGAAACCAATATTATTAAGACCATAACCCCGGAGGAGTACATAAGGGATATCTACCAGAACGTTTCAAACTCCGAAAAGGAATAGGTATGTAGTACGGTAAGTAAACCGACTCCAAAAATTTTCCAAAAGCAATTTTACTCCGTTTTGGAATATTTAAAAAATTAGGAAAATAAAAAGTAGTCCAAGAAGTGCACGAGGAGGCGACAAGCCCTGGGGGCACGCCCTACCCCCTGGGCGCGCCTCCCAGGCTTGTGGCCACCTCGTGTGCCCCCCGGACTCCGTTTTCTTGTAGTACACTCCTTTTGGTTGGTAAAAAATCATTATATAATCTCCCGAAGGTTTTAACCACCGTATCACGGCAAAATCCTCTGTTCTTGTTTCGTGTTGTTTTCCTGGCAGATATGAAAATATGTCGTCTCAAGATTCAGAGGGGGAGAGCTATGTCATTGATTTCAGCGCTAAACCAAAGGCCTATGGGGAGGTGGAGCTTTACGGCTGGACTACGGAGGAGGAGGAAGACTCTGACATGGAGAGAACAAGGGATGATAGCTCCGACGAAGATGAAGATCCACTACCTCAACCTAGAGATATGCATGTGGAATTCAAGAAGTCAAGCCTTCCTAAGGTCCAATCTATCCCACCACGTTTTCTGCAGGATAGCAAGGCGGCATTATGCAAAAAGATAATGAGACTCAAGCTCGAGAATGAGGATCTAAGGGAGGAAAATTTTAACTTCAGACGCAAGCTGGAGAAGAAGAATGCATTAACTCCATCATCACCACCTCCGAAGAAAGAGACCTAAGTACATGGGTATGGGCACTCCCCTTGGCAACTGCCAAGCTTGGGGGAGGTGCCCCCGTATCATATCACCACCACACCTTTACCTTTATCGTTTTTCTTAGTTCGATCCTTTTGGTTATATATCTCAGTTTAGTAGAATAAAGTTTTAGTATGATCTAGCTTTGAGTTTTGCTTTGTGTTCCCTCTATGTAATTGAGTCCGAAAGTTATATAATAAAGATTAGTTTTGAGTTGAGGGCTTTGCTTTCTGGCTATGATCTTGAGTAAAAGAAATAAAGAATAAAAGAAAGAAATAAAAAGATCATATAATGATCTTATGGGAAGTGATGACTTCACATATAAGGAGTATGTCGCATAAATTTTTTTGGGAGTTGACAAACATAGTTTTGGTCATTGTTGCAATTAATAGGAAGTAATAAAGAAAGAGAGGTCTCACATATAAATACACTATCTTGGACATCTTTTGTGATTGTGAGCACTCATTAAAATAATATATGCTAAAAGGTTGATGTTGGACAAGGAAGACAACATAATGGGTTATGTTTCTTTATATCCGAATAGAAGTTATATTATCATGGATCCTCCAACATGTTGAGCTTGCTTCTCATCCTATGATAGTCAAATATTTTGCACCAAGTAGAGATACTACTTGTGCATCCAAAATCCCTAAACCCAGTTTTGCCATGAGAGTCCACGATACACTACAAAAAAAACAGACATCCGTGACATTTTGGCCCGAACGAATTTTTTTCCTGTCATGCTTATGACACTTCTATGACGATAATTGTGAGAAAAACACATACCATCATAGATGTGGTGGGCTCCTACTTCTATGACAAAAAATCATGACAGAAAATGGGCTTTTTGTCCTGGGCGGGCCGGAGACGTAGCTGCATGACATTCTTTGGGCCGTCCATGACCGAAAAAATCATGGTAGAAGCGAGGGCGAGGAAAATATCGGGCATTTCCCGGTTACGGTGGGTGGTCTGGGCCGAGCGATGCACGGATGTTTGCGCGTTTTCTCTCGTATACGTACGCGCGCGTGTGTGAGGCGTTGGGCTCTAACTGAACCCGAGCGAGGCGTTCGCTTACTGAACCCAAGCGATTGCACTAGCTATGTTACTGAACCCGAGAGACCGATCCCTTGGCTGTTAACTGAACCCAAGCGATTCATTCACTGTTGACTGAACCCGAGCGATTCCTTCGCTGCTGCTGCTAACTGAACCCGAGCGATCGATCACTGCTGCTGCGTACTGAAGCCGATCGAGCCCCCGTGCGAGACGTAGCCAGCCGGTGTTGGGTTGCCTCTCGATGAACAGTGACCATTGCTACCATGCGCGTGGTACGTAGGACGAGTCGAGACGTGGTGAGTCGAGCCGGTTGGTTTTGGCTGTGGATGAACAGTTCCCTGTGGGGGTTGGATGAACAGGACCCCATGGTAGTAGGCCATTGCCGCTGGATGAACAAGACCCCGAGAGGAGGCCTCAACAGCCGAGCTGGTTGGGGGTGGATGAACAGGACCCCGTGGAGGGCTGGTTGAACAGTAGCCGATGGAGGGCTGGATGAACAGTAGCCCGTGGATGAACAATAGCTGGTGGAGGCAGGAGGAAGACACGGTGGATGAACAGTGTAGGTGGAGGCTAAAGGAAGTAAACGGTGGGTGAACAGTAGCCTGTGGAGTCCAATTTTGTGGTACGCCACACCCCTCCCGATGAACAAGACCCCCATTTCGACCGTAGCGCTCCAACACAAGTCCGTTTCTTCCGTTTTGCGGTACGCCACACCCCTCCCAATCAAGAGGACCCCATTTCGACCGTAGGCACTCGAACAGAAGTCCGTTTCCTCTGTTTTGCGGTACGCCAGACCCTTCCCGATGAACAGGACCCCATTTCGACCGTAGGCGGTCGAACAGAAGGCCCGTTTCCTCCGTTCTGCGGTACGCCAGACCTTGTTTTGGCTGTTTCGTCCAAGCCGGTTGGCTCCCGATGAACACGACGTATTCCATTGCCTCCCGATGAACATGACGTTGTTTCCTCCGTTACGACCCAGCCGGTTGGCTGCCGATGAACAGGACGACGTCGTTGTACGCATTCAAGACCCCGCTCGTATGTAGGTACGTAGTCGTATTTACTTTCTTGTAGCGTGGCTGTACGTACGTGTACATGATATAGACGGGACTCTATGACATGCTACGTCCGCGCCTCTACTACGACACGTGCCGCTCCTTACTCGGCCATAGTTCATCGCTGCAGAGAGACCGATCGACCAGTATGTACGTACATGTTCGCGACAACGCTACATACGATTCGACCGGGTGGGTCCCAGCTGTCAGGGAGGATAAGGACGCACTTCCTTGCGTGCGAAGATATAGCTGGTGGGTCCCAGCTGTCAGGGGGAAGAATCATTTTTTTTGCCCGTAATATGGACGCACTTCCTTGCCTGCGAAGATGTAGCCGGTGGGTCCCAGCTGTCAGGGGGGAAACGTTTTTTTTGCAAAATACGATGGTCCTTCCTGTGGGTCCCCGCTGTCAGGTGGAGGAATCACTATTTTGCGTGTAATAAGGAGGCACTTCCTTGCTGCGGCCATGGACCCAGCTGTCAGCCTCTCCACGTACAGTCCTCTTCCGATGGAAGTCATTCCTTGACCACGTTGACCACGCCGCGCTGAGAGCATCAAGGCAGTGGACGATGGCGAGCCCTAAGATGGGAACGATCTGGAGTCATGGAACAAGGGGCACTGGAGTCCCTGGCAGAGGGGAGTACGAGGGACTGGTTCGGCTGCCGGGTGAGGCTGCCTTCGCCGGAGAATAACATAAGGTGTGGGTGACTACAGGTATGACCTGGCCACCGTTGGGAGTAGGCTGGGGCGGCAAGGCCTACGCGGCAGCATAGCCGGCCACGGGAGGCAGATGCAGGCGCTCCAGCCGGCGATGGTTTTGTTGGCCGGAGCAAGAGCAACTAGATCAGAGATTGAAGAAGCAGGATTGCCGTTGGATGTCAATCCAATGACTACAGATGTCAGAATAATTTGTTGACTTTTTTATTTAGACCATTAAATCGTTTTGTTCACTAAATGGACAAAACCTTGTGCAGGCTTCGTCTAGTGGGCCAACAAAGTAAGCTTCAAAAGCTGTGGCGGAATGCAGCCCATTTATTTAGGTTTTACAGCCCATTTCATTTTGTTTGCCAATACATCTATTTCCTGGGCTTTGACTCCAAAAATAATCTATTTCCTGGACTGGGTAAAAATAATAATAGCCGATTTACTATTTATGATAATTTACAGCGCATTTGATTATTTATTCGAATACACCTATTTACTGAGCTGGGTGAAAAATAATATTATGTACATGCAGCACATTTGTCATTTCTGATAATTTACAAGCCATTTTATTTTAGTAGAAATGGACCCATTTTCTGGGATGGGTGATAAAACATGATGGTCTGGACTGAGCATTTTGTATAAAAAATAATATTGAGATACAAATATTATTAAAAAATTAAGTTGGGCTTGGTAATCTTATTATACAAAAAAGACCTGTGTAGTACAGTACAACTTTACATGGCTACTCAGCCCACATTCAACGACGCTTGAAAAGGCCTAAACAAGGCTTCTGTACACCTTTTTGAAGTCACTGAGCTCAATTAATAACTTAAGAAAAAAGTTAGAGTACAGTGGAACCTAATTAAAAGCTGTCACGAGCGAAGAAATAATTCAACGGGTCCCACTTGTGTGTGTGTGTGTGCACGCGTGCGCGTGTGTGTGTGAGAGAGAGACCCATCGGTCGATGCTCGTAAATACATCTTTCGGCCATATGCATTGATGATGCTGAGTAAAAACTTATATAGTTGACACAATCATATAGAACATCATAGCACACTGAACTTGCATACAAAAATTTCACGAGGGCACAATCAGGGTGGAAGCAGTGGATATCTACAGGTAGGGCTATGTTGAAACCAACGAACTCGTACATAATGGTTCATCGTCTTTATCAATGACAGGGAAATATCTTGAATGTTGTGCAAAGAAAACAGACAGACAACACAATAAGTTCTGCTAGCACATTAAGTTGACGTACACCCCTTTCTAAAGACAGTTCAGGTACAAAAATAGGACAGGTCACAATCAAATGTACTGGCACATCAGTGCTTCACACCGATAGCTCAAATTTAACTAGTATCTGAGAAGATTCAGTTGTTACCTCAAATTAGAGCACATCCAGGCAGCCAGCCCTGTCTCTTCTCCCAAAGAAGCAGTGGCCTCCGCCGCGCGATGGAGTAGGCCCTGTGCCATCCATCGTTCCGAGCAACACGAGGAAAGTCTGACGTTGACTCCTGTAATGGACATCGTCGATGAACCCTGGCACCAGCGGCGGCGGCAGGACTTCGATTAATGGATTGACCACTTCTTCGACATGCACGAACACTCGATACAGGTACATCCCTAACATGGTCCGAGGTGGCCTTGGCGGTGATGAATAGTACAACCCCTGTTCCTGCACCGGTATCTCAACACCAATCACCTTCGGTATGGTGGACGGCTTCTTCATCCATGCCATAACCGTCAGAGCCCAGCTATCTGGAGGAACAAACATACTTACGAGCTCACCTCCAAGGTCGTTGATAAGCTCATTCATGGACTCGCTGTTCCAAGCACGTCGAGGCATGCCGTGGAAGGTAAGCTTTGTTAAAAACTCAAGCTCAGAGGGCACCGAGCCCCATCCTGGGTGCCACCGATCAAAGCTCACAAGCGCGCCATCGCTGAACAAACACCGGGAAGATTCGAACACACGACTGCAGTCGAAAGTTGTCCGAAACCTGACAAAGAAATCAGCTGGTGGCAAACAGACTTCGACGAGCAAGTCACTTATTTGGATGCCGTGCGCCATCCCAAGAGCTTTGACAAGGTCGTCCGGCGAGATGGGAGGCCGGTCGCCGTTGATGGTTACCATCAGCACTTTGCCGGCAAACTGGTCGTCAAGCGCCGCCATGCCATTGTTAAGCGACAGCATGCAGCGCCCGAAGGCAGGACGGACCTCAGGATCTCCGGCTCGGAGGTCCGCGTTGACCGGCGACATGATAGTGCGCTTGAGTACAGGGAGTACAGGAGGGGGATTTGGGGGAACTGGAGTAGGAATCGAGATTCCAGAGGTGGGGGAGGGGCGGGAGATTGGGGATGAAAAGGTAGCATGAATTTCGAACACGCGCCAATATGCTCTCGGTGCGCAAGCACACGAAAACACCGGTGGCGCCCACATGTCGGCCTAAGAGTCCTTTTTCTTTCTTTTTTTGAGAGCCCGGCCTGAGAGTCATAATTGACCTGCTTGGCATTGCGTTACTACTCGGCCCATATTCAACGATACCTCACTGGCCCAAACAAGTGTACATCATCAAAAGACACTGAGCTCAAATTATAACTTGAAAAAAGGAGATATACTCTGAACACTGGAGAATGGTGATGCCCTCAATTAGCCCACCAGCAGTTCGAGACAATAAACAGTTCGAAACAATGATATATACAACATTCAAACACTGACTAGTGACTACTACTGACATAAACAGCAAGACATGATAGTTCATAAGAAATCTTGCTACACCACCAAAATGCACCCATCTGCAGCGCTCAGACTCTCGTGATCCAGACGAGAATGACATTCTAAATAGAGGCAACTATTACATAGTAAGAGTGACATAGACGAGGATGACCAAATGGCAAGGAATATGCATAACAAAAGAGAGAACTACCCATCAAGAACAAGCAGCAAAGAAAATAAGTCATTCGAAGAGGGATGATCCAACACCATCATAATTTGCAGCCCCGCTTCAGCCACCAGTGATTCGGAGACACCAGTACTCCACCCTTTCGACGCAACAGCCCAATTACCTATCAACCTGAAGGCTTGAACCACATCACTGCCTGTCAGACTTGAGACATCCAAGGATCAAAGTTAATCCAGATGCCTTTGTCATTCTCACCTTCTTTTGGCTGCAGGCTGTATCATTGACAATCAGGGGAGTTTGCTCCTGAAGTCCTAGGGCTCGCTGTGTAGACACAGTTTTCCCTAGCAAACAGAGCCTCTCTGCCATCAAGGTCCTTGCCAACGGTGATCTTCGGGTTAATCAGATAATTGAGTCCGAGAAACAGAGAGTGTGAACCAAGGCTGTTTACCCACCTCCAACTCAAAAATCCTGAAGGCCCCAACAAGCTGGTATCCTGCTCATAGACGTAACAGCCACTGTTTGGATACTCACGTATTTCACGGTGCTTGTACACAGTGGGGTTTTTTGCAATATAACTTTTTCAGCTTATGTGTGCGAATGATCATCAGTCTTTTGCCATCATATGATCGAGCGAGGAACTAGTTGTGCTTCCCTGTTTTTGGTAAAGGTGGTGTGATTACAAAGAGCAGTAACTGTAGGGACAGAGCATCATATCAAAAAGGACAGGCATTGTTAATGTAAGATCAGCATTGTTCAGAGTATGAGTAGGATAATGCAAGAAACGGCATTGATATGTCCCTGTTGGAATTGAGAGGAAAATACAGGGAAATGTAAAATGGGTTTGAAAATATAGAAGTGCCATGCATGGTTATACTCATGGTATCTCGCAATCGATTCTTCACAGGAAACTACCATGTCATGCATGTTATGTAATCATGGTCTGTCCTCACAAACAAATTCTTCAAGGAAACTAACAGACCATGCATTGTTATATACTCATATCCTGTGGGCAAATTTTTTGTGAGGATATTATTCTAGCCATTGATTCCTGAAGGGCGAATATAGGTATGTAGACATGGTAAGCATTACATGATTTCACTACTTCCAAAAATAGAGTTCTCCATATGCACATTTACTTCCCTAATGTATGGTTAGATGAAACCAATAGTGTGATGCATGTTTCTACATCATGAAAATGAGGAAACTAACATGGCTATTGAAACACACTCATATTTAGTAGTATATAGATTACTATAAAGTAAGGAGAATATCCATATCTTCCTAACCGTTTGATTATTCAAGGGTACAAATTGGTTGTAATGACATGGTCACAATCGCATGAATTAACTCATTCCAAATATAGCTGATTTACGGCATCTCTAATACATTGCCATAGTTCTACTCAAATTCTGCTCAAACAGGGATATGCCAATCATCACAAAAAGGTCAAACAGTGTCATGGCGTTTTCATTAAAATCAGACGAAAACAACTTACACGCGTCGTCCCAGCAATACGTGGTGCCATCTGCTTTGTCGATCGCGTAGATGATGCCATTGTGTTCAATAGCATCACAGAAGTGTGTATCAGCTTTGAAGAAGAAGAAGAAGAAGAAGAAGAAGAAGAAGAAGAAGAAGAAGAAGAAGAAGAAGAAGAAGGAAGAAGAAGGAGAAGAAGAAGAAGGAGAAGAAGCAGAAGAAGCAGAAGGAGAAGAAGAAGAAGAAGGAAGAAGAAGGAGAAGGAGAAGGAGAAGAAGAAGGAGAAGGAGGAGAAGGAGGAGAAGAAGAAGAAGGAGGAGGAGAAGAAGAAGAAGAAGAAGAAGAAGGAGAAGAAGAAGAAGAAGAAGAAGAAGAAGAAGAAGAAGAAGAAGAAGAAGAAGAAGAAGAAGAAGAAGAAGAAGAAGAAGAAGATAAGAAGAAGAAGGCCCATCTTTGCCCTACTCCCGCACCATCCAATTTTCATCCAGCGGCTGTGACACATTTCGTCTCGGGCATCACTCCTCAGCCACAAATATAATAAATAAAATAAAGGCCCATCTTTGCCTTCTACTTCTGTAATATAGGTAGTACCCGCCGGTGTGGCCATCTACGCCTCGTAACACCCCGACGTCCAGCTGTGGCACCCTCGCCACGGCCAGGCCACCACCGGCCGGTTCATCTCGAATGAGAGAGTCGTGAATGCCGCCGCGACAACGGCCAGCTAGGCATCTCGAACCACACCGATGCCACTTCCCTGTAGCCGACCTACGCTGGCCCGTGGCCGCACGCCGTTGAGCCACGTGTCAACGTACGACGTCAGGAACGCCTCCAGGCGCACTAGCTCAACTACGTCGAGTACATCACGTTCGCAAACCGGTATCTGTTTAGCAGGTTGCTCCCGCCCACGAGCACACGCCTATATGTATCCAGCATTCCAGCCTCACCCTGAGTGGTACATCCTCGGGACGGTGCAAGCAGTCGGAATCTCGAGCCCAAGTCGAGCTATGTGCCCCGGGTAGATCACTGGCTCCCGCCCGAGCTCATCCGGAGCGCGAGCTAGTAAACATCGTGCAGCACGTCACAACAGACAAGCACCTCGACATGTGTCGGCCGGGCAGAGACTTTTCTTGTCCACAAGCTCCATGGTCTCGGCCAAGATCGGTGTGGTACTGCAGTCGAACATGCGGGTAAAATACTAGGGGAGCAGCTGCATGTGCATGGCCCAGACGCCGATGTTGGCGTGGAGGAGGTGCTACTCGCTGGCGGCGCAGCGTGCTACATGGGTTAGGCAGGCACCTGTTGCCACGCTCGAAGGACGAGCAAGAAAGGAAAGGGTCTTGCATGCGTGTATAGATTCATGCAGGAAATTATTTCCTGGAAATATGGCCTTTGTTTACCTTTTTTTGAGTCTGATGACCCACATGAGGAAATCTATTATAACCGTTGGATGAAAATTAGTGGTGCGGGAGTATGGATCGGAGCATGGGAGGGGAGCAGGCAAGCCTCGTCCCACGCGATTCCCACAACGCCGCTCGAACCCATGAGACCACACGTCCGCCGACCTGCGCCTCACCCCTCTCGGTCCCATCGCCCCTCTGCTTTTATGAGAATGACATGCGAGCCAACCGCATTCAGGGTCCACATATCATTGACTCAAAGGCAGGTGCACTAGCCGCTGAAGCTCGGTCCCGTAGGCCCCGAGAGGGAAATGTAACTCCTGTGCCAGGCCTTGTGGTGCTCCCGCAGTACGAACTCGTGCCAAACCCGGAATTTGTTTCTTACTACTACCAATGTGCCGGCCCGTGTGTTGCAATGGATCCAAAGTAGTAGAATAATACTTGTTCACAAACTTGAAATATAAACACTCTAGTTTTGATATACATATATCAGTAAAAATAAATTATGCTTCACTGAAGACATATTCCTCGGGCTGGTTTGATGAGGTGAGGGGCGGGAGTGGCTGGTTTCAAGATAATAATAGATTTTTAAAACATTGGAGCAGATTTTTTTTCTAACATTTTGTAGCATGGCACGGCATCCGGTGCACCTAAGCGTCTGAAAAAAAGTGGAGTGCACTCTAAAGATATTTACATGCTCCCATTTAGTGGAGTGCACTCTAAACACATTATCTATTTATTTTTCTCTAGCCTTTCCTAGCCATGCAACCAAGCCACATAAGCTAGTCATGCATGCAATCCATAAATTGCAATATACTCCAGCATGCAATGCTGCCACATCATCTATTTATGCCTGTTAGTCATAGGTTGTTTTTTGCATTAGTCCAAATATTAATGTTCCATAAAACTAAACTCCAAATGTCTGCCGAAGCCGAGGCAGAGGACATATGACGAGGGCGGTGGAGGCGTCTTAGTAAGAGGAGGAGAGCTCGAAGGATAATCTTGCACGTCCGTCGCCACCTGCATATCGGCACGGGACTCCTCAAGCACCCACTGGAGCTCACGCTCCTCCAGGGAGCGGCGGAGTCATGGGATTTTCCTAAACCATGATGGGCACCATGCAGTACTCCTCGTAGCCGGGGGCGCGGTGCTCGCGTCCCGACTCCTGGGGTACTGTCTGGAGCACGCGCTCAACCACCTCGTGAGCCGTGAGGATGCCATGCTCGCGGCCGTGCTATTGGAGCACACGCTCGCGCACCTAAGCGTCGAGGATGCGATGTTCGCGGGTGTGCTGCCGGAGCACGCGCTCGTCCACGTCGACAGCGGCGACGATGCGATGTTTGCGGGCGGCGATGATGCGATGCTGGCGGGCATGCTGCTGGAGAACGCGCCCGTCCACATTGTGAGTGGCGAGGATGCGATGTTCACGGGCATTCTGCCGGAGCACGTGCTCGTCCACGTCGAGAGCGGCGACGATGCGATGTTCGTGGGCGTGCTCTCGATGATGCGATGCTCACGGGCATGCTGTTGGAGAACCCGCTCGTCCACATTGTGAGCGGTGAGAACGCGATGCACCTCCTCGTGACTGACCAGGGCGTGCTGCTGGAGCACAACTACCCCTCGTGGCCGATGAGGGTGAGCCGCTAGATCACACTGTCCTTTGTGTGGACAGTCAGCGCGCGCTACTCGCAGCCGTAGAGGGCGTGCTCCACCTCGGCGATGTCGGAGACTCCGTCCTCTTCCCAAGCCGCGGCGCCGTGCACTTCGGCAACGGCTGCGTGCTCCGGTGGGTGTTTTTTCCATATGGGAGCTTCGAGCTACAGTACCAGTGGGGGCGGGGGGTGACCTTTTCGTGGTTTCACATGGTCTGAGGGGAAAAATAGAATCGGAAGTAGCACAATATGTTGGCACGTGTCGGAGGAAGGCTGGCAGGAACGGTACAACAAACATCACATGCGCACCATATTTTGAGAAGGGTTTAATGTAATTTGTGTGAAATGGGTTTGTGTGATGTACGAGTAGTACATCCATATCATTGACATTCATGCACGCAACAAACATTTGTGTGCATGATTTCACCCTATTTTCATATTCTGTTTGGGAGTGGTTTTGATTTTTGTAATCGGAGCTCATTTTTGTACTTGGTTTCAATTTAGATTATGCATGTATTATTGCGAGAGATAGATATAGAGAGAATATTTGTGTGACAAGGAGGGGAGTGGGGGCAGCGAAACCTAATGGGAGAGGGGCATATGCGTGTTCGAAAGACTTTGTGTGTCGTAGAGAGAGGAGTGTCCGAAAGGGAGAGAGAGGGTGTGTGTGTGTGTGTGTGTTGGAGAGAGAGAGAGAGAGAGAGAGGTGCGTGTAACGTCGGGATCGACAAGGTTACGAGGTTGCAGATATGGGAGAGCGATAGTGTGTGCGATGAAGGGACACACAGACAACGTCTGTTTGCGTGTGAGAGAGCTGGATAGACCTCGACAGCACGGCTGGCTAGGGGTGGAAGGTTTTGTGTGGTAGAAAGAGATAGTAGAGAGACAAATGAATGCTTGTTTGTTGTAAGGAGACCTAACTACATAGATGGGGGTAGCAAGAACAATAGAATGGCGGTGTGCCTTTTTTCATGGGATGGAAGAGAGACCAAGAGACACGCATCGTGTGGAGAGGTGTGTGTGTTTCGAGAGAGAGAGGAAGGCGTGGACCTGAATAATGAGATGGGTGCTCATGTGTATGTTATAGGGAAGGAATTGTCTAGTTGGTAGTCTTATGATGGCGACCCAATCTTTCAATGAGAGTGGGGATAAGTATCGACTTGGTGGATTTTGACATTGACGATCCAACTATATCGTACCCGGTGATACAAATCGACAGTCGTTACTAAACAAATCTTCGATGGATGATGATCTTGTCGTATGCACAAAATCAACCTCAATAACGAGATGGAGTTCCTCCAAGCAACCGAAGAATCGGCTAGAACTAAGATAATGCAATCACAATTGCCAATATGAATTAATTAAGGATAATGGTGGGGTTGCTGGTACTGAACAAAAGGCGGTAGTCCTACACACACCCCGCAAATGCAAATTATAGCGAAAACAAAACAATGTGTACACAACAACGCGAGTTCTAACCTAGAAAAAGGGTAGTAGCCTTATTTATATCTATAGACTATATTACTATATTTTTATTTGTATATCTATATCTATATCTATTCCACTCCCTCCATTTTAATTTACTCCGCACATATATAGCTTTGACTGCAGCCAAATTTTATAAAGCTTGACTGAATTTGGTGAAAACAATATGAACATTTACACTAACAAATTTACACGATGTGGAAATAAAAGCAATGATGAATCAAATGATATATATTTGGTGGTGTATATGTTAATACTTTTTCCTACAAATTGTCGAAAGTATACAAAGTTTGACTTTAGAGAAACCCAATATGCGGTATATGTATTATACATTCATTATTCATTATTTTTTCGGAGTCAATGCGTGTATTTGCACGTACATGATATAAACCGTTGATTGATGTTGATCCAATGGTCCAGGTGGCTGCGATTCGGATCTACTATAAGTACCCATACACGTTCTTCTCGAACGACCAGCATGACAGTGTGATCGATCGACACAAGAAGCTCTAAATAAGACCTCCAAGCGTGCCACGTGGCTTCAAGGATGCCCCCCACATCATATTATTCATACTGCGTTAACTGAAATAAAGATAAATCACCGAAAACAAGATCTTCCCGTTTTTTGTTCCTACGATGCTGTGACGTGCACGTACCTAGTTGTATAGTGGTAGTAGTAGTAGTAGTAGTAGTAGTACAAACTTTGTAGTAGGAGTAGTACGGAGAGCTCCTACTCTATCAATGAGTCACATCTGACACCAAATTTCTTGGCTTCCGTGCTACAGCTAGATCTTCCCCTCCTCATTTCTGTTTTCCAACGTGGTGGGTGGGGTGAGGTTTGCCGATAGTCGGTTTGCTAAAATGCGGTCCCACATCAAAGTGAAAATGCTAGGCAACACGCCTTCCCTAGGTATGTTGCGTGCCGGACGGGCCGTGGAGTACTCCCGATTCCCGGGCGTGTGGGGGTGCGACGCAAATGCGGCAGTCCTTTTCCTTTTACTAGCAATGTGCCCGTGCATTGGCAACAGATCCAAAGTAGAATAGTACTAGTTCACAAACTTGAAAGAAAACACTCTTGTTTTGATATACATATATACCACTAAAAATATATTACTTTTCACTCAAAATATATTTCTCAGGCTGTTTTGATGAGGTGAGGGAGGGATGTGGTTGCTTTCAATATAATAAGGGGTTTTCTGCAAATTGGAGCAGAGAGGTGGGCTATTGTTGCAAAAATGCCACAACTTACCTCACAGCCATTAGATGCAGATCTAATGGTCAGAAATGACGGATGGCAGACACACCACCATCACCAACTGAGTCTTTTATGGGAGTAGAGAACATGTATAAATTGTAACATTTGGTTCTGCTCCTTTGCACGATCGATAGATAGAAATAACGATTGGAAACGCTAGGGCGGGGCTTTTCTCGCCAGATAAGCAGGGTAGTAGCCAGGTTGGCGCATCGTCGGTTTGGTTACATGCGGTCCCACATGTTGTAGTGATATAAAGCCTAGCCATTGCGCGTTGACCGGGGAGGAACGACAGTGTGGTATGCGACGGGGAAGTGACATGCTTCATGTACGTGTTCCAGTTTCTCGTTTTGAACTTGCGAACGTGACAGGCGTGCTGTAGGAGTAGTTTTGAATTTATAGGTTCGGTCTCAGTTTTTGAATTTAGGAGTAGTTCATAGGTCAGGTCAAGCATCGAACGTAAATTACGAAGTTGATGGAAAAGGTAAGCACAACTTATAAATTGACGGATGGAGTACTAGTTACAGTGATGCATATAATTGCCTCCAAATGTGAGCAAAGGGATCGCACATGTCTGTATTGACTGGAACGAGAATGCAATAGCACAATAAGAATTAAGGCCACGATGATGTGATCCTAGTGGTGGTTACAGGAGGCAAGAAGAAAGATGCATCCATCAACGCACGACCTCCTCCTCCTCGACTCGGTGTGCCGGGCCACCGACCGGCGGCTTAGGAGCAGCGGCTTTTGTGGCAAAGTCAAGGTGCTTCTCAACAAAGGCGTCCAAGGCTTCCAGCCGGTTGACGAAGGCCAACGTCGTAGCGTCCTCACCGGCCTTTTAGATACCTATGTACACGACTTCCTCGTACACGTCGATGTGTAGGTCGATGAATTCTTGCAGGGCGAGGCACCTCACGGCGAGCGCGACCTCCAGGTGGACATTCTTCGTTGCGCCGGCGGGCAGTCGCAGGGCCACTAGTGCTTGAAAGAGCTTCTCGCCATGGAGGCCGATTAGGGTGGCAGGCAATGAGGAGCCCCGGCACGCGGGCTGGAGGAGTACAGCGATGTCGCCCGTGAGCTTCTTAACGATGGTGAACTTGTTGATGGTGGCAACGATCATCTTGTCCAACTGAGAGTCGTAGCTCATGTCGACGATGGCCATGAACCAACCGGTCACCAACACCCTCTGGAGACAATCCTCGGTGCCATGCCGCAGGCCTGCGTCGTGGACCATCTGGCACAGCCGCTGGCCGCTCGCGCGCATCGCTGCCATGGGTCTAGAGTGAGCCCTTTTGCGCTTAGTGTAGGTGCTTAGGTCCGTACGATGTGGTATATGCATTGGAATGGAGGGGTGCCTTTATATGAGTGCAAACTGCGTTGCATTCACATCGTGCTGCCTCTTTTCCCCGTCCTCCTTGCATTACTTACCTCATGCATTCAGGATGCTAATTGAAGGAGGATGCATCATTGGCCGTTCAACATCTCGGGAACCGCTACCCTCTCCCTTGTCTGCATTAAAGCCATATCGGGAACTGTCCTGGTTTACTAGTAGCTATCAAATCGAATAGTACTATGCCCCGCTGCACGCCCGGCTGGACACGCCTCCTCGCCTCCATCAAACGCATCCGTTAAACCCACATGCAATCCAAGAAACCTACTCCGGCCACATGTCCGTTCATGATCGGGGCGGAATTAAACGCAACGCCGGCCGAGCTCCTCCCGTCCGCCCTCAGTTTAAACGAGGCCAGACGCCGGCCGAGCTCCTCCCGTCCGCCCTCTATTTAAACGAGGACAGACAGTGGGCAAGAATCACACCCCTCCGCCGCTCCCCCATCTCCTCGTTCACCATTTTCTCCACTCTTCTGATGGCTTCCGAGGAGCCGTTCTCCAGCATACTACCCGGCTGGGTGGCCCGCCGAGCCATTCGGATATGAGGGAGTCCGCTCAGTGCTTCACCTACCTCACCTGGCCCAATGGAGCCAGTTGCCGCCCCAAGCCGGCGCGTGGTTCAGCAACTCGCCGCTCTAGTTCAGCTCGATAAGGAGTGGCGAGTTGCTCCACGCCGGCATGGTGGCACAGGTATCGTCGCTGCCGCGTCATACCGCGCCACCAGTGTCTTCGGCCGCACCTCCCGTGTCTGCGGTGGTCGCGCCTCCCGTGTCATTGGGCGCGCCTCCGGTGCCTGCGGCAGCGCCATGCAGGCAGAGACAGAAGCTGGGTGCGCGGAGAGCGACGAGTCGGTGGCCAGCTTCTCCGTGTCCGCCGCCATCATCGAGGAGAAGTAGAACACGGGAGGCCGCCGCAGCTTGGGTCACATGAAGGCCACCGCCGAGGTGATGACTGTGTATACAGGTGGTTTCTTGGCTGCTTCGTCTCTTGCGAGGACCTTTGTCGACCCCGCAAGTGTCTGTCGGACATGAGGAAGACAAAGGGATCCGCGGGCGGCCATTTAGATTAGGTATTAATTATACCACGAGAGCCGGATTAGCACCGCTTAGTTCATGTAAATGTAATGAAATCCGTCATGTTTATATGAAGATCCGGCTTTTTTATACGAAATCCTTCATGCTCATATGAAATCAGTCCGTATTTGCATGAATTTCCTCTGGTTGGTTAGAGTTCTGAAAATGTATGCCGCTGGCGTTGGATGTCGTCCTCCGCGGAAGGAAGCGGGAGGAAATTTGCCGGTTGGCGTTGGAGATGCTCTTATTATGGAAATAATAGAGTCACATCCAATCCATTTGAGTTAATTGCATGTATGATTCTCCCTCTATAAAAAGTTAATTGCATGTACAGTGTACATGACTTGCACGGTGGCTACAGATTCGTACAGAAAGTTAAAAAGAAACAAATCCATCCTTAATCTTGTATTCTAAGTACTCTGTGGGTTCCACTGTCAGTACAGTAGCGAAAGAAGTATATATTAAAAAAATCTAAAAATCTAAAGTTTAGGACAAAATTCGAACTCAGGTCATCGCGTTGCGAGCATCCGGCGCTAACCAGTCCAGCAGATGTTCGTGGTGGACGATGCTAGATATATATCTCTATGTCTACTCTTATAGAAAACAGAGTTGGTGATGATGGTGTGCCTGCCATCCTGCAATATAGGTCGTCCAATTTATATCTGACGGATAGGAAGGAAACTATGGCAATTTTGCAAAAAGATACCCACACCCCTCTCCACATTTGCAAATAAGGCCTTCCCTCGTTCATCCTTTTCTCTCACAAGATAAACTACTCACACAAATGCATCTTGATGTTACGTGCAACGCACGGGCATCTTGCTAGTTTCTTTTTAAATAGTTACTGCGATAATTGGGTTGAAGTGATATATTTTATGTCTGCCCCGAATGATCTCAAATTCACTAGTAGTAACAAAGAAAAGGTTGCCTTGTTAATTACCAGAAAACAGGGTGAAAACTATCACATGAGGCCGGTAAAAACAAGTCACACTAGGTTCAGCGTCATCGTCACTACAGCTGTGCACGCGCGATAAGTCTACATATCGAGGGGGCTACGGAGAGAAAGACGTATCGAGTGTGTGTGAGCGAGGCACAGAGACACAACTAGCTTGTGTGTGTGTGTGTTTGAGAGAGAAGCCAATTGATACATTAAGATCAAGATCGAGTTGTCATCCTTCTGCTGTCATTGTTGGGGGGTGGGAGGGGGAGGGAGAGAAAGACGTATCGAGAGTGTGTGCGCGGTAGGCACAGAGGCACAACTAGCGAGTGTGTGTGTGTTTGAGAGAGAAGCCAGTAGATAGATTACTATCAAGATCGAGGTGTCACCCTACTCCTTTGGTGTCGGGTAGTGTGTGTGTGTGTGTTTGAGAGAGAAGCCAGTAGAAAGATTGGTATCAAGATCGAGATGTCACCCTACTCCTTCGGTGTCGGGAAGTGTGTGTGTGTGGGTGTGTGGGGGGGGGGGGCGGCCAGAGAGAGTGCACTTAGATATAGGGAGAAGGAGTTTGTGTGATACATATCTATATTAAGGGATAGGTAGATAGCATGTGTGTGAGGCATACTTAAAGCATCACAGAGATAAACGAGCGGTGTGCATGCAAGTGCCAGAAAAAAATGAAGAGAGAAACAATGTCTGCGCGCACGCGTGTGTGTGTGCGTGTGTGTGTGTGTGTGAGAGAGAGAGAGAGAGAGAGCAAAATATCAAAACAAAAGGTGCTTTGCTGGAATCCCATTGTATGTACTCATATGGTTCCAGGACCCAAGTTAACCTTAGGCATATGTGTGCGAGACATAGTTATACTTTGAGACATTAGTGGCGGTGGGTGGGCGGAATTAAAGGGGTGGGCGTGTTCGACAGAGAGAGCATGTGTGTTTCTGTGTGAGAGACTTTTGGGACGGGGTAGAAAGACGAATTCTAACCTTGACGGAGGGAGAGAAATACACGAAGTGTGCGTGTGTGATTCCGATGCACACGGAGAAATGAGATATGTATGTGTGTGAGAGAGATTGCACAATTCATTCACGTATCACTATCTAGCGATTGTGGACGTGCATCGCTTGAACATAAATCAATATTTACTTCGTATCGTGGCCAAAGATACAATATCGATTCAACGCTATAAAGATTGGACACTCACATACCGCATTTTTTTCTCCAAATAATCCTTTTCAATTGTGCATGCCAAAGTTACAGTGATGTTTCTTCAAACAACCACTGTAGCTATCATGTACATGCACCATTGTTAGTTTTGCATTCAAATTCATTAGTCTTCGATGATTCAAGGTTCTATTATGAAGTAATATATGTAATATTCATATATGAATTCAACGGGTATGCAATTTATGAAATGGAGGCCATGTAATCATATGAGGTAACACTTTTAAGTAGCGGACTACAATATCCATTTCTTTTGTGGGACTAAAATATCCATTTCTTTTTGTGCGCCTCTACAATAACAAGTCAATGCATTATGTTTAAAGTAAATAACCAATGGCACTAAATTATATATTTACATGAGAAATACATAGGCTGAGCATTTGATCCATTTTTTTGTGAATGCGCATATACACCTGTACGATTGGCCGCGCCCATGTGAACGTCCAAGTTATCGGTGCATCATCCCGAGTCATTGTCTTTTTTCTGGGGTGAACTTCATACCAGTTATTAACTGCTGACGTGTGCCCCATGTACACAGTCTCGCATGACCTTCCCGCTAGCACTGTCCAAAATTAGTTGAAACTGGATACGAACGATCCCGCGGGCGGCAAAATCTCCCGCCTCCTTCTAAAATTTCCGCCACCTAGTCTTTAGCATGCGAAATTCCCCTTTTGTCCTTGGTGCACGAAGAACAATAGTTACAATACGGCCCTCATTTACATAATAGGTCGGGGCAGCTTCGGTAACTTCCGGTTCCCCCCACCACATGGCACCCCCATTTCCTCTCCCCCTCCCGCAAAAATGACTACTCCACAGCACCAGAGCATCTTACATCACGTCGTCCGTACTTCATCGGCCTTTCTACCTCTCCCCTCTCGAAACCCTAGACTGCTCATCCACTGGCGTAACAGAGCCCATTCACTGCCAGCGGCGTCCACCTCATCGGATCTGCTTCTGCGGCGGCATCTACCCCTCCCACCTCCCCTAGAAACAAGTAGACTGCTCATTCACCACTGTACCACAGCCCATTCAGTGCCGGCCTTATCCACAGCGCCGGATCTGCTTCGCCGGAACTCTCGTCAACCACAGCGCATCTGCAGTGGCTCCTTCAAACTCCCCACCGGAGACGCTTCGTCCACACCCCCGGAGCCGCCCCACCGACGCCCCCGTCGATGGCCTCTGATCCTCTTCGCCGACACCTTCCTCAACCCTATCAAAGCCGCTTCGCCGACACCATCCTCAACCCTACCGGAGTAGCTTCGCCTATTCCATTCTCAACCCTACCAGGGCCGCTTTGCCAATGCCCAAGTCCACGGCCTCAGATCCACTTCGTCGCACCCTCGTCCAACCTACCGGAGCAGCTTCTGACGCCCCGTCCACGGCCACAGATCCGCATCGTCGGCGCAATCCTGAACCCAACCACCAGAGCAGCTACATCAACGCCCTCGTCCACGGCCTCAGATCCGCTTCGCTCACACCGTAGTCGACCCTACCAGAGCCGCTCCACAAACACCCTACTCCATGGTTCTAGATCTCCTTACTAGACCCCGACAGCCAGCGCAGCGTCATCACCCTTCACGTTTCTAACCTGATTCCCACCGTCTGGCAAGATTCCAAGCACCCGTCGTGGCCTAGGTACTTGTCACCTTTAAACCCGTCCAGCATCACCTGCCCGATGTACTTCAAATATACTAACAGGTCGCTGTTACATGTTATGCAGCTGGCAACAACTACAAGGACGATGTTTCTTCTGGGTCTAACAGCTTGGCCAACCAAGATCCTGGACTGAGGCATTGCTATGATCTTGTAAGTGTGTCTCCCTCTCTTGTATTGTTGTGTGCCTGCCAGCGTGCTTTGCTAGGATTTTTGACCAGTAATCCCTTTGTGCAGACAATGATTTCCACTACTGGCTGCTAAATTAGAGATGTAGATGGCATACATGATACTCTCTTCGTTCCTAAATATAAGTCTTTCTAGAGATTCCACTATAGACTACATACAGAGCAAAATGAGTGAATCTACACTCGAAAATGCATCTATATACATCTGTATGTGGTCCATACTGGAATCTCTACAAAGACATATATTTAGGAACAGAGGTAGTACATTACACAAAAACGTAGGTAGCATGTAGGAATTCCAATGCACTACATTAGGCTCCCTTAGAGTGCCTGCTAGTCCAGTACACAGAGTCATGGCTAGTTTATGCTACGCACACAATCGTTAATTGGCGGTTTAAATATGTGCAAGGGATATGCAATGTATTATCATGTAGAGATATCTGAAATTAGCCGTGTCAACCTGCAGATAGGGTTACGCAATGAAAAAGTACAAGATTTCTTAGTACAAGATGTATGTGGCAATTTCATGGAACATCGCAAAAAAAGGAGAAGCAGCGGTGAGCCTATACAGTGTGCTATGGTAGGTCACTCTCCATTGCAATCATCGTGACATGTTATTTGTATGTCAGTGCTGTTGGCCAAGTTTCTTAGGGACAGTTATTTCGAGTTATCCTAAGAAAATAAGCACCTTTGAATATAAGCTCCAGATAGTAAGCCAACCAATTCTTTTCATTGCCTGCATTTTCAGCTTATCTGTGGTACGATCAGTGAAAAGTCTAGATTGCATTATATTTTGTCATTTTGCTGCCCATATGAGAATTAATTTGACTTGCAAACATCACAAATTAAACCCAGTGCAGTACTTAATATGATAGGAAAACAGACCATCAATATTTGTTCAAAATGCAAATACAAAGATACCATCTACTTGGAACAATCTACTTTGGTCAATGTCTTCCATAGAGATCCCATTGCCTAATTTAAATGAAGAACGTATGACCTAAATTTATATGAAGAACCATTATTTATCTAAATTCGATTGTCCAAGTGGCTTGTTATTATCATATAGCAGCACCACCTAAAAGCATCATATAACAGTAGCAGCAGCTCATAGCAACTCATCATACAGCAGCGGCAGCTAGCAATTCATCATATACCAGCAGCAGCTCATAGCAATTCATCATATAGCAGTAGCAGGAGCAGCTCATAGCAATTCATCATATAGCAGCAGCAGGAGCAGATTATAGCAACTCATCATATAGCAACACCAGCTCATAGCAATTCATCATATAGCAGCAGCAGCTCATAGCAATTCACCATATAGCAGCAGCAGGAGCAGCTCATAGCAATGCATCATATAGCAGCAGCAACTCATAGCAATTCATCGTATAGCGGATCAGAATGAAAATTTGGCAAAAAATCAGAGGAGATCCTCACCTTGTTGGATGAGCTCATCCTTCAACAACACCTCAAGGCCACGGCCTGGGAGGAGGGGAGGGGAACGAGGTGCCTTCTGCCGGAGTGGGGAATCGGCCGTAGTTGTGCGGCGACCGCCGGAGTAGTGCGTTGGACGGACCACAGCGAAGCAGCTGCTGGAGACCATGAGAATAAGGGGTGCGCCAGAGGAAGGAGCAGTCGAGGAGATTTGGCCCTACCCGCCGGCCATGTAGCCTAGCTGGACAGAGCATCGTCGAGGACCAGGCCAGATGGGACCAGTGGCGACGGCTCGCTGGAGGAACCCTAGCGCTGCAGGGAGGGGATCGAGGTAGAGGGAAAGGGAAGAGGACATGCAAGCGGGCAGGGCAATGTACGCTTGCGTGTTTGTTTTTACTTGAGGGTCAGGTGTGACGCGGGCGTGAGCAGTGGCATTTTGAGTATAATATAGGCAGACAACAGAGTCATTTCACTATTCCCCTTCCCTTCAATTTTTAGTGAGCTTCTACCCGAAGCACCCCCCTCCAAAGCGAAATAAGTTAAGCACAAGCCCATAACTCAAAGATGACTTCTTTACATCTTTTATGGCTTATTTTGACAATAAGCTCTGAAAAGGCGGAATAGAATTGGCCCTTAACCTGCAATTCAATTGTGCGTGCAATGATGAATCACTCCTGCCTGCTATAGTGTACATTTAGGCATCATACATGGCATAACCTAATACATGTGCATTTCATTATAGAATCTGAAAAATGCAATGTTTATGTTAGTTCATACATTGCACATGATGATTAAATGCCCCTTAAATCTGCTCAGTCAAGTGATGGTCTTTAAGCCTCCTTCTATGCTTCTTTTCTTGATATGTAATTCAGTGTTGTGCAAGATTTGCTCACACATCTGTTCAATTGCTTGTTTGTATCAGCCAGCCATACTAGGACTGTTTGCTTTGATGACTTGCTGTTCTTGACTTAACAGAGCTTGTCAACGATTTAAACACTAAGGGCTGCTGTAGTGGGGGCTTGTATAACTCATAGGTGACATAAAGGTTTGGCTGTACACTAAAGTAGGCTCTCCAAGAGTACCTGGAGATCCAGTTCGAAGGTATGCCTAGTTTTTACACAGTGCACACATAGTAAATGCTCATTTCATTATGTGCAAGAGATGTGGCATGTTTCATTATGTGGTGTTGTTTTGTTATAAACTCATCCTTTTGTGTTGTTCACAGACTGGAAAGTATGCATATTTATCTTCCAAGGAGATTAGTAACTAGTTTGTGTCACCTTGCAGAGGGGGTGCAATGAAGATAAGATTGAGGATTTCCAAGTACAAGATGTTAGGAAGGAGCCTTGCAAGAGAAGGAGGAGCAACGATGACCCTGTTCAACCAGTTATGGTAAGTCACTGTATTACAATTACTAGGACATCCTATTTGTCTGATATTGTGCTTGCGTACGGTTCTTGACCTGTAACCCAGTCATTGGGCCATTGATTAAAACCCCCTCCGCTCACTACTATATGATGCTCTAACTTTTTTGTAAATCAGATGTATGTAAACACATTTTAATGTGTCTGTTCACTCATTACGGATGTAGTCTACTTTTAAATATCTAAAACATCTTATAGTAGTGAACAGTGTGAAACTGCTTCCTGCCATGGTAGAGTTGTTGATGTCATAAATGTCATAACCAAAGGCATATTCACATCATTAGCCTCCCTACCATTACTAGGATTTTGATTACATACTAGTCGAGATACTTCATAGGGGGCAAACAATATTACATTACTTGTTCCTTTATATAGTAAATGTAGCTAGGCCATGGATGTTATTAAGTCATGCATGTATGCATGCTGCCAACTCAACAGTTCAATTGCTTGTTTGTTTCAGGCATAGTTAAATTGCTCTTTTCAATTGCTTTATTTGTCCTCAGTTAATGAGATGCCCAAACAATGATGCCTGATGTTGGGTATTTGTATAACTATTAGTTGACATAATTAAAGGCCTTACCGTTTAATTGCTCTGGCGAAGTGTGCCTAAAGCTTTGAATTCTATTAACCAACTATTACTGCATGAGTCTCACAATCTAGTTTATACTAGGCTAATGATTGCATAGTTTTGCTTGCTGTAGTAGGTTTGTATGAATCCCTCTGCTATTCATTATGCTCCCTAAGACTTTAATTGAGCTACAGAATGGCCAACTGCTTGCTTACTTATACGCAAGATATATATATATATATATATATATATATATATATATATATATATATATATATATATAATGTTCAGTAGCTGCGTGTGGTCTAAATTTGTAACCTGTCTGTATTTTGGATTTGGCCCCAACATCATGCTCCTATGGTGAGCTAAGAGAGATTTCTGTATGCGGGCTGCACAGACTACCATTTTTATAATTTTTAAAATATCACCTGCTTATGCTTCATGACGTGTAACATTATTGTTAGTCTTGTTTTGCCATATACAAAATAGTTTGTCTTGCTCGCTTCACTGTTGTAACTATATTTTTGCCCTAGTCATGTGTACTTACAGAAACATTTCAGGACGAAGTGACATCAACACAAAGATCTGCGAGCAGTGCAGCATGGCTGTTACCAAATGATTATGGATTGGAATTGGAATGTGCTGATGTTCTCGATCATCAACTAGAGGTGGCAAGACAACGTGTACATGATTCTCAACATGCAATCAACAAGTTGAGACTGGAGTTTCAGGTATTAGATACAGGAGTCAAAAAATTGAAACAAGACACTGAGGTAACCACGAAGGAATTGGAGATTTTGCAGACTGAAATTTGTGCTATCTCAATCCGGCCAATCCTATTTTCTGAAGAGATTATAGTTCAAATGGTAAGTTCTGTTGATGTGTGTCCATGATGTATGAGCTTTATTTGCCTAGTGTATGTAATTTGCTGTTTGTGTACGCTTTATTATGACTGGTGCCAAACTATAATGCCCAATGGGTATAATCTGTTGTAATTTCTTTATTGTATAGTGTAGTATTATTCTTCGTTTCTATGCCTTAGTCTCTTTATTGTATAGTGTAGGTTTTTTAGAGGCGATAGTATAGAGTAGGATAATTCTTTGTATATGCTATATCGTTGAAACGGGGGCCAACACGCCCAAACATTACCTGGACGCCATCCGAACGAACAAACATGTGTAGTCAAAGTGGGCCTTAATTGGGCTGGTGAACTTAATATTTAGTGGATCCCAAACGATGTGGCCCACCGTAACAACGGCTCTTAGCACACCGTTAATAGGCTGAAAGCTCTATAGGGCCGTATAAATGGAAATGGCCCGCGGGCCTCTAGCAGGCCGAAATAAATGTCAATTTTGTCTTGGCCCTTTTACTTTATGGGCCGGTAAGAAGCCGAAAGTGTTTTGGGCCAGAAGAGGCCCAATTTGCAAACTAGGCTTTTAACAGGCCGAAAGTCGCGTCGGGCTGAAATTGTGCCCTGCGGAACATGAGCCGCTAATGGACCCAAAATTAGGTTGCATCGTCAAAGGCCCAACTGTTGTGCGGGCCGTTAATAGGCTGAAAGACAAAATGGGCTAGGAATTGGCCCATTTACCGAATGGGCCGAGGAAAGGCCGAAAGTCACAATGGGCTAGAAGTTGGCCCAACTTCAGAATGGGCCGAGAAAAGGCCGAAAGATCTACCGGGCCGTTAACTGGTTGGAACTGACGATGGGCTTCTAACACGCCGAAAGAAGGTCGGGCCGTAATTGGGCCCAAAGACGTAGCGGGCCATTAACGGGCTGGAACTGACGATGGGTTGGAAATTGTCAAATCTAGAATGGGCCTTTGATGGGCCGATTCTGTGCAACTTGTATGTGTCGTGCTTGTGAATGGGCCTGACTCAAGTAGGCCGCTAATGGGTCGGCCCGTTTATTTTGATAGGCCCGACCTTTTAACCTCAACGGGCCACTGTTGGGCCGAGCCACGTGTCGACGTACCATCGGCTCGTCCTGTCCACTCGCTTGATGGCACCTGTCCCAACGCGGAGCTGACACGTGGATACTAAGGCGAATCAGAATTTTACACGTGGAAAATCCTCATTGGTCCGGGCGGTTAACGGGTTATAGGATCCAAACAGGAACCCGATAGCTTAACGGCGACCCATTACGATGGATGCCACGTGTCGGTTACCCTTGACGAAAGCACTTCCATGACGCGCCATTTATCGTCATGGAGGTGGACACTTCCGTGATGATAATTTTGGTATTGTCATGGAATACTTCTACGATAGCACATGTATGACTATCTAGATTCTGTCATAAAATCGTCATGGATGTACATGCATGACAGAAAACGTGACCTACTGTGATAAACACGTATCATCACGGAAGTGATTTTTTTTAGTGATACCTACCTATGGATTGAGTAAGATCCTTCAAGTAAGTTGTCATCGGTGCAAGAAATAAGAATTGCTCTCTAAATATGTATGATCTTTTAGTGTGAGGAAAATAAGCTTTATACGAACTTGTGATATGGAAGAAATAAAAGTGACGGACTGCATAATAAAGTTCTTTATCACAAGCGGCAATATAAAGTGGCATTCTTTCGCATTAAGATTTTGTGCATCCAACCATAAAAGCGCATGACAACCTCTGCTTCCCTTTGCGAATGGCCTATCTTTTATTTATCTCCTACCTTTATACAAGAGTTAGGGTGATCATCACCTCTTCTTTTTATACTTTTTCTTTTTGGCAAGCACTATTTGTTGGGGGGAGATCCAGATATATATATCCACTCGGATGTAGGTATTCATAAACTATTATTGTTGACGTTACCCTTGAGGTAAAAGGTTGGGAGGCGAAGTTATAAGCCCCTATCTTTCTCTGTGTCCGATTGAGACTTTGATCTCATAAGTATCGTGTGAGTGTTAGCAATTATGAAAGACTAAATGATAGATGAGTATGTGAAACATGATAAACAAAAGCTCTTACATTGACTCTTTCCGACATTATGACAAATTGCAATTGTTTCAATGACCAAGATCATAGTTTGTTGGTTTTCAATAAAGTTCTTGTTTCATACTTTACCTTGTGAACAAATTGTTACTTTAGTATAAGAAATTATATGACAATATATGTTGCTGTTCTAATGATGACCATGATGCCTTCATGTCTGTATTTTATTTTATCGACACGTCTATCTCTAAACATGTGGACATGATTATCGATTCCGGTTTCCGCTTGAGGACAAGTGAGGTCTAAGCTAGGGGGAGTTGATACGTCCATTTTGCATCATGCTTTTATGTTGATATTTATTGCATTATGGGCTGTTATTACACATTAGTGTACAATACTTATGCCTTTTCTCTCTTATTTTACAAGGTTTACACAAAGAGGGAGAATGCGGGCAGCTGGAATTTTGGACCGGAAAGGAGCAAATCTGAGAGATCTATTCTGCACAACTTCAAAAGTCCTGAAAATTTACGGAGAATTATTTTGGAATATATAAAAAATATTGGGCGAAGAAAATACCAGAGGGGACCCACCAGGTGGCCACAAGCCTAGGGGCGCGCCCCTAGGGCTTGTGGGCCCCCTGGCAGGTCTCCGGTGCCCATCTTCTGCTATATGGAGGGTTTTGACCTGGAAAAAATCATAAGGAAACTTTCGGGATGAAGCGCCGCCGTCTCAAGGTGGAACCTGGGCAGAAGCAATCTAGGGCTCCGGCGGAGCTGTTCTGCCTGGGAAACTTCCCTCCGGGAGGGGGAAATCGAAGCCATCGTCATCACCAACGATCCTCTCATCGAGAGGGGGGCAATCTCCATCGAAATCTTCACTAGCACCATCTCTTCTCCAAACCCTAGTTCATCTCTTGAATCAGATCTTTGTCTCAAAACCTCAGATTGGTACCTGTGGATTGCTAGTAGTGTTGATTACTCCTTGTAGTTCATGCTATTTTGTTTATTCGGTGGAAGATCATATGTTCAGATCCTTAATGATATTTATTACCCCTCTGATTATGAACATGAATATGCTTTGTGAGTAGTTACGTTTGTTCCTGAGGACATGGGAGAAGTCTTGTTATAAGTAATCATGTGAATTTGGTATTCGTTCGATATTTTGATGAGATGTATGTTGTCTTTCCTCTAGTGGTGTTATATGAACGTCGACTACATGACACTTCACCATGATTTGGGCCTAGGGGAAGGCATTGGGAAGTAATAAGGAGATGATGGGTTGCTAGAGTAACAGAAGCTTAAACCCTAGTTTATGCGTTGCTTCGTAAGGGGCGGATTTGGATCCACATGTTTCATGCTATGGTTAGATTTATCTTAGTTCTTCTTTCCTAGTTGTGTATGCTTGTGAGAGGGGTTAATCATAAGTGGGAGGCTTGTCCAAGTAAGGACAACACCCAAGCACCGGTCCACCCACATATCAAATTATCAAAGTAACGAACGCGAATCATATGAGCATGATGAAAACTAACTTGACAACAATTCCCATGTGTCCTCGGGAGCGCTTTGCTTTATATAAGAGTTCGTCCAGGCTTGTCCTTTGCTACAAAAAGGATTGGGCCACCTTGCTGCACCTTTGTTACACTTGTTACTTGTTACCCGTTACGAATTATCTTATCACAAAACTATCTGTTACCGATAATTTCGGTGCTTGCAGAAAATACCTTGCTGAAAACCGCTTGTCATTTCCTTCTACTCCTCGTTGGGTTCGACACTCTTACTTATCAAAAGGACTACGATAGATCCCCTATACTTGTGGGTCATCACTACTCATTCTGCTCCTTCTATAGTTCTATCCCAATGCTAGTTTCTTAGAACTGGCCTTGGGCTCGGGGGCTACTCACTGGGTGTGCCATCTAAATGCTAAGCAAAAACGTCTTCGGATAGATATACGGATTTGCAAGTAAACCTAAACGAAGAAATTATTTTTTCAAGGGCATAAGAATATGTCGAAGCTCATGATGAGGCCCTTGAAGGCCTCACGCGTTCAGGCCTCGGCAGACTGGAAGCCCTGCAGCGCCGCGCCAATTAGCACACGGTGCTCTTCCTTAAGGAGGAGCCCGTTAAGGTTGCCTCCGTGTCTTCATTCCACCCCACGCTAGCCCGTCCTTGGGCGGAAGGTGGGGGTAAAACCTCAGAGCCCGGCACCAAAGTGCTAGGCACGAGGGTCACCTCGGCGGTGGAGCCGGAGCAAACTTCGGTTGGGCCAATGTTTGGCCCAGCCCCTTTATTATGACCTCGGGGGTCTCGTCCCCTTGGCCTTGTGGGACCAAGGCCTCTACCTCAGCCATGACAGTCGTCTCTTTGGCCTCCATCGTGTCAACATGGGGACCGGAGTAGATGTTGCTTCCTCCAGCCCGCCTCGAGCTAGGGGAGGAGTGGCACGATCTGGCGTCCCGTTGGCGGATAGCAACCCACTTGAGGAGTCGCTGGGGTGCACCTTTGGTGGACCATAGAAAGATACTCGTGTAAGTTTTATCCCGCTGAAAGGACTTGGAGCAACTCAAGCATAGAAACAGGGTCGTACCCCCGGGGTGTCGGTTTCTTCCCCCCCCCCCCCAATCGCGAGGGGATCGTCTTCCGACTCGTCGGAGAGTGTGATCTTCTCCGACGCCATGGGCTTGCTAGCGGCCTCAGCCGAGGTTCTCTTTAACCTCTTTTGGCCTTTGGGGGGCGTTCCAGCCTCGGCGTCCTCCGATGCCGCCCTCTTCCCTTTGAGGGAGGGTTATCCTCTTCCTCATCCTCCCCCACATCTTCCTTGTGGGAGGAGGAGGCGTGGGTCTTCCCGGACCGGGTGACCGAGGTCTATCGATTTCGAAGACCCGCCCGGCCCTTCTGGGACTTCGGGCCCTTGGGGACCACCACATGCGGCTCCTAGACTAGGAGCGCCATGAGCAGAGGGGTTCTCTCCTCGTCTGGCAGTGGGGCCGGGCACAGCATCTGTTGCATCTTGGATGCCCAATTCTGCAAACATAAAGGAAGACGATTCATCAAAATCTTTCTCAGTTAACAAGAAAATAAAGAATATGAATATGTGTGTCAAACAGTTACCGATGGGGCATCATAGCCGACCTCGAAGCCGAGGTCATCCCATTCCTTAGGGGTCTTGTCCTTGGGCATCTTGAAGAGCCGCGTCCACATACCAGCCAAGGTGGAGCAGAAGAAGTTGAGGACGGGCCCTGCTTCCTCGGATTTGTGCTCCCACATTGGGGTGGCCCGGAGTTGGAGAGGGAGGATGCGGCAGTGGAGCATGACGTTGACTATGTTGGCTAGCTGGAGGTTCTTCTTGGTAGACCACCACTTGATCTTCTTGATCAGTGTCCCCACCTCCTCTAAGTTCCCCCAGACGACGCCCTACTCCCTCTAGGACTTGAGCTTCCATGGGGGCCCGACAGAAAAGGCAGGGACTTCGGTCCGGCCGGCAGCAAGCGGCTTGGTGATATAAAACCACTCGTGCTGCCACTCCTTGACCTTCTTGATAAAGGTGCACTTGAACTAGTCGGCATTTTGGTTCTTGCTGACCATGGCCCCTCTGCACTCCGCCAGGTCGGAGCCACTGGACTTCGGCATTCTTCAGCCATAGGCCGAAGTGCGGTTCGATGTGGAGGAAGACCTCGCAGACCGTAATGAAGGAGGCGAGGTGTAAGATGGAGTTCGGGGCCATGTGGTGGAAGTCGAGCCTGATACGTCTCCAACGTATCTATAATTTATGAAGTATTCATGCCATGTTTACAACAATTTTATATGGTTTTGGTATGATTTGAATGGAACTAACCCGGACTGACGTTGTTTTCAGCAGAACTACCGTGGTATTGTTTTTGTGCAGAAATAAAAGTTCTCAGAATTGGACGAAACTTTTTGACGATTTTTTGGAAGAAAGAGAAATAATGGAGCAAAGAACCACCAGAGGGGGCCCCCTACTGCCCACAAGACACCAGGCCGCGAAACCCCCCTGGCGCGCCCTGGTGGGTGGTGGGCCCCCTGAGGCCCATCTTCGCGTGATTCCAACGCTGAAAATCCTATATATTCAGAAACCCCCAAAAGTTAACCTAGATCAGAAGGTCCGCCGCCGCAAGTCTCTGTAGCCACGAAAAACCAATCTGGACCCTGTTTCGGCACCCTGCCGGAGGGGGAAATCATCACCGGAGGCTATCTTCATCATCCCAGCGGCCACCATGATGAGGAGGGAGTAGTCCACCCTCGGGGCTGAGGGTTTGTACCAGTAGCTATGTGTTTAATCTCTCTCTCTGTCGTGTTCTTGACTTGGCACGATCTTGATGTATCGCGAGCTTTGTTAATATAGTTGGATCATATGGTGTTTCCCTCTCTCTATCTTGTTGTGATAAATTGAGTTTTCCCTTTGAGATTTCGTTCTATCGGATTGAATACTTTTATGGATTTGAGAGCACTTGATGTATGTCTTGGCACTCAACTCACGGATTCCCGAGGTGACATTGGGTAATCTATGCATAGGGGTTGATGCACATTTTCGTCCTTGTTTCTCCGGTAGAAATCTTGGGGCACTCTTTGAAGTTCTTTGTGTTGGATTGAGTATTATGAATCTGAAGTTGTTTGATGCATATCGTATAATCAACTCACGGATACTCGCGGTGACATTGGAGTATCTAGGTGACATTAGAGTTAGTTGATGTGTTTCATATGGTGTTATTTTAGTATGAACTCATGGATAGATCGATGGGAAAGGATAACTTTGAGGTGGTTTCATACCCTACAAACAATTTCTTCTTATGTTCTCCGCTAGATAGGAACTTTGGAGTGATTCTTCGTCGCACGTTGAGGGATGGTTATATGATCCAATTATATTAGCATTGTTGAGAGATTGCACTAGTGAAAGTACGGACCCTAGGCCTCATTTTCAAGCATTGCAATACCATTTGTGCTCATTTTTGTTACTTGCTACCTTGCTGTTTTTTGTTGTTACTATTACAAAAATCAATATCTACTATCATTACTACACTTGCATCACCATCTCTTCGCCGAACTAGTGCACCTATACAATTTACCATTGTATTTGGTGTGTTGGGGACACAAGAGACTTTTTATTATTTGGTTGCAGGGTTGTTTGAGAGAGACCATCTTCATCCTACACCTCCCATGAATTGATAAACCTTAGGTCATCCACTTGAGGGAAATTTGCTACTGTCCTACAAAACTTTGCGCTTGGAGGCCCAATGTAACACCCCATGTACTAAACTACAGTAATCACCCTTTTGATTATGCCATGTCATCATGATCAACAGTGCTGAATCATCATTAGTATCATATCTCTTTTCAAATTCAAATTCAAATGGAAATTCAAACTAAAAGTGAAAATAAAAGCTGTTCAACATAGAAACTAAAATGTTCAATAAATAGCAAATATTACAGAGACTATTCTAAAATTGTAATCAACAATTAATAAATTAACTAAGTGACTCTAACAGTAGAAAAACAGGGTTGGTTAATACCTTTTTAGTTAAATAAAATCCATATGAAAACATTTGGCCCCAAAACCTTTTTATACCAGGGTTGGATATTGCACTGATATTATATGGGCAAGTGCCATATTTTACAAAAGTCATTTGGAGTAAAAATAAAAGACAAAACAGAAAAGAAAAGAAAAACCGAGAAAGAGAAAAGGAGAAAAAGAAAAAGGCCCACTGTGCTGGGCCTCGAGTGCACAGTGCCGGCCCAGCCTGCGCAGCGCCGTCCCCCACCTCCCGCACTGCTCCGCGCCTCGCTGTCGAGAACCTCGTGCGCGCGAGCCAGGCCCCCCCCCTCCGTGCGGTCGACAGCGCGCCCGCGCCCGCGCTGGGGATAAGAGTAGCTCCCCGCTCTCCCTGGCGAACCCTAGCCACCATTCCCCCCTTCCTCCCTTGTTCCCCACCTCGCCCAACGCCGCCATGATCGGCCTTCGCTGAAACTCGCGGCCACCGCCTCTGCCTCGCCACCGCGAAGTGTCCACGAGCTCCGCCGTGCTCCTCTACGCCTCCTGCGCCAACGAACCAAAGCCAAACGCCTCTGCATCGCTGGCCTGCGTCGTCTTCTTACCCTTCGGCCGCCGGTGATCGCCGCCTCGATTCATCGCCGTCTGTCCTCCCCAGGCCCACCTTAGCACATCTGCAGGCTCTACGTGAACACCCCGTCCTCCTCCCTCTTCCCCTGCGCTCTTCCCCTCGCCGTAGATGACGCTCCACCCATGGCCGTGCTGGACGCCGTGGAACACGTCGTCGGCGTGTCGTCGGTGACCAATTGGTCCCGTGGCCGTGTCCACTAACTTCCCCGCTTCACGTAGGGCCTCGCGGCGTAGCTAGCTTGCTCGCGCGCGTGCTGCTGCTGCGCCTTCTTTGCCACCCGAACGCCGCCGTCCGCCGTCACCATCATAGCGCTCATCTTCGGCCGTGACAGCCTCCGCCACTGCCACCAAACGCTTCGTCGTGGTCTTGCCGTTCGAAAGAGCCTAGCCACGCTCCTCCCCGTGCCCTGTGCGTGAAACCCGAGCCCTCCCGACGCGCGCCGCCGTTGGTTTCGATCGCCGGCGTCGAGTCGCCGGTCGGCGCTGACGTGGACGGCCGGGCCTCGCCCCGGTGCCACTGCCACTGGGCCCCGTGGGGTCCGTTGACCAGTCAGCACTGCTGACTGGGCAACCCGTGTCACTGACACGCGGGCCCCACCCCCTTAAAATGTTTTTAAAATAAATAAAATGTGTTAATTAAATAATTAGTTAATTACTCACTGACAGGTGGGGCCACACCCCTGTTAATTAGTTTTAGTTAAATTTAAACCCTGGATTAGCCCTGTGTCTATGACATGTGGGCCCCACTGGTCAGGTTTGACCTGGCCGTCCCCCTGTTGACTGCTG
Source organism: Thinopyrum elongatum (assembly GCA_011799875.1). Classification (NCBI taxonomy): domain Eukaryota; kingdom Viridiplantae; phylum Streptophyta; class Magnoliopsida; order Poales; family Poaceae; genus Thinopyrum; species Thinopyrum elongatum. Next base: position 386,867,992 of record CM022300.1, read on the forward strand.
ACGTCATCAATGCGTCATGTTGACGTCGCCCTGTACTGTTCTGGATAAGGTAGAATTAATAATAAATCTGTAATTTCAGAATATTGTTTAAACTTTAGAAAATCATATCTTTTATTCCGTAACTCCGATGAAAATAATTTATATATGAAAGTTGATCAGAAAAATCCCACAAATCCGAATAGGCCCTCCTTTCATCTGTCACATACTCCTAGCATGATGAACATGGAACTTCCCTCTCTGGATTGTCTGACAAATAAATCCAAAGACCCGGGAAATATCGTCAGATATTCTCCCGCTGCGTCTGATACATGTAGTACTGCGTTAGACTGCCCCTAGCACTGCGTATGGTCTTGTCATACATTGTGTTGCTCATGTTTGCTGTGTATTTATACTGTTTCCTCCCCCTCTTCTCTCTTGTTAGACCCCAACGCAGTTCCCGGTACCGACGTAGCTCCAGAGCCCGACGCCACCGCTGACGACCTTGCCCTTGCCGCCGAGCAACCAGGCAAGCCCCCCCTTTGATCATCCCGATATCGCTCATTCTATTTTCTCATGCTTAAATTAGAATTGCTGCTGCTACTGCTTTACCTATTCTGATGCATAGCCTGTTTATTGTAACATGCTATTGATACCTTACCTGCTTACCCTAAACTGCTTAATATAGGTTGGGTAGAGACCTATCAGTGACCCTTCTTATCCCGACTGCCCCGCTGGATTATCCAAAGACCCGATCAACGGGATTGAAGACCAGGCACCGGCACCGCACATCACCCCCTTAGTTGTAACGACACTGCAGCGTTACTATCGAGTGCCGAGGGTGATACCTCGTGTAGCACTTCTGATGTTAACTCTGTAGAGTAGCTATTCGGTCGTGGTCATCGAGGGTGATTCCTCCTTCCCCACTTCCGATAACGACGCTGTCGTGCAACACATCAAGTGTGAACCCATCGAGGGTGATTCCTCCTTAGTTCACCTTGACGGATACATCGAGTAGGAATCCCACGAGGGTGATACCTCGGATTCCCCTGATGTTATGGACACACGGATATTTGGACTGTACTATTGTTACTTGGAAAGGCGGGTCGACCCTGAGGGGTACCCGCGTGTGATGTGAAGACGGGTTGACCTGATGGTGCCCGAGTAATGATTACGAGGCGCGGCCGGGCATTCTTAACCCTTGCAGCAAGTCCTCGAGATGGGGCGACGGGGTCACATCTTTCGTGAGTCTCTTCTCATTATCGCAAGCCCTAGTCCACTAACGATTTGGATATTTGATCCGAGCAGGCCTCTGGCCTGATAGCACTAACCATCACGTGGGCATAGTATGGGCGTTCTGCATCGTATCATCAGCCGACAGTTCTGCCAGACGTCCAGTTCAGCATTGTGGCCGGGTCGGATCGTGCCGTTGGCACTGGTATCCACCCCGCTCGCAACGACCCGGAGTGCACAGGGCGACGGCCCAAGACCCCTGAGCGCTTAGGATGTAGACTGGCGGGGAACTCTCTGCTGAGCTGTAGGTAGGGCTGCGGTGTATCGTTTGGCCGAGGCCGGGCATGACCCAGGAAAGTGTTTCCGGCCGGAGTGAAGCGAGCGTGTTGGGTAAGTTGGTGCACCCCTGCAGGGAAGAACACATCTATCGATAGCCGGTCCTACGGTAAAGGACACTCGGAGTTGTATCATGATCGACACAACTAGAACGTGAGATGATACCTGGATATATGGCTCTGGGATTGCTTCTCGCAGGGAGTCGAGAAGGGATCTCAGGACGAGGTTGATGACTGTATGGCTCTGGGATTGCTTTCTCGCAGGGAGTCGAGAAAGGATCTCTGGGTGAGGTTGAGACTTAATGATACTGCTACATTATATTGTACTGTTCTACTCTCTTCTATTGCTGCAAGACCACTGAAGATGCTAGTCTTCGATAGGACTAGGTTTTCCTCTCTATTCTGGCATTTCTGCAGCACAGTCTACATATACAGCCTTCCTTTGATAATGTTGCATATGTAGTGTAGATCCTTGCTTGCTGAGTACTTCTGAGTACTCACGGTTGCTTTGCTTTCTTTTTCTCCCCATATCAGTTTGTCGTGACCAGATAACGGAGCCCCTAAGATAGCTGCCCCACCGATGATTCCTACTACCACCTCGAGGGTGTTACTTCTACAAGTTGGCCGACGACCAGGAGTAGGTTCGAAGGGTCCCAGGCAAGAGGCCTGCGCCTTTCGATCGTAGTGTTTTCTTTTACCCCGCCTTTTCAGGGCCTATCTGTGTTTTCTTTTATATCTGTACTCAGATATCTGATGCTTCCGCTGACGCTTGTACGCAAGCTTATGTATTCGAGCCCTCGAGGCCCCTGGCTTGTAATATAAAGCTTGTATGACTTTATTTATGTTTTAGAGTTGTGTTGTGATATCTTCCCGTGAGTCCTTAGGCTTGATCGTGTGCATTTGCGTGTATGATTAGTGCACGATTGAGCCGGGGGCGTCACACCCAACACGAGTCTACAAGAACAAGTTGTGTAGTAGACATCAGAGCCCATAGTAGAACATTACCCCACGCATGAACGGGTGCAACAGGAACCCTAAACCTCTGATGAGGTGGGGGACGAAGACTACCGGCTCCCCTAGGTTGGGAGCGGGCACCTGTTGGTTGGCTCTAGGAGCGCGGGCGACGACATTTGCGGGGATGTATCCCGCACTACGCAGCTCTAGGATGGTGCCCTCCGTCATGACGGAGCCACCCTAGTGCCCTTTGAGGGTGTCGGCCATGGCTCGATGGGGAAGTTTGGATGAGTTGAGGAGGAAGAGAGCAAGATTGGATCTGGGCGCTAGAGCTCGAGAAGGCAGCAGACAGGGGAAATGAGAGCGCGACTGTTGACGTTGTTGTTTTCTTACTCTTATAGGTTGTTGAAAGGCTAAGAGCCACCCTACTGCGCCGGTAGAAACGTCGCTCCTCCGCAAAACATGTTGTTGTGTGTATGGGGGGAAACAAAATCTTGATGATATCCCTGAGAAAACAGGCATGATCTCCAGCTTGATGGGACGCGCCAGTAAAAAGGCTGCCTCAGGCCATGATTCGGGGTAAGCAGTAACTACCTGACCCGTCATGGGTTGTCCCATTTTGATAAAGTTGTCAGACTAGGTGGCACTATTCACACCTACGTGGATGGCGTTCGAGGCTAAGTAACCCCGCCTCCTCGGGCAGGGCGTGAGCTCGGCAAGGTCTTGATTTTGCAAACGAACTACTTCTTTAAAGAGCGGATCAATGATTGTAAAATATCGAAAGGGAACTCGTCTATCAAGCCAAGGACTTCGGATCCGAGGTTGTCTTCATCAAAGAGATTGTCCTCGGCATAGAAGACCAGTTCGGGAGCTACTGACGATGTCCTTGACTAGGTGGTACTAACCTAGTTGGCCCATTCTCCTCGGGCTAGGCTGGTGGGCCTTCATTTATTTCAAGATGGACTCCGGAAGCTGCACGATGAGGGCGTGATCAAGACTACATCTACCGAAGACTTGTCGTACACTCCAAGATTTCTCCTGCCGCCTCCACGCCTAGATACCGACCTTGTAACCCTAGGATCCCTACCTGGCGTGTATATAAGCCAAAGGGTTTAGCCCGTAGGGTGGACTTGAACACAATCTCATTCACCTAGGCCTAGAGTTAGAACACATCTTACGATCTCAAGTTAGATTAACTCTGTACTTGATACATCTCCATCAATATAAACAAGAGAAAGATGTAGGGTTTTGTTGGGAATCGTTGCATGGAAAACAAAAAAAAATCTACGCACACGCAATGATCTATCCATGGAGATGCATAGCAACGAGGAGGTGAGTGTGTCTATGTACCCTCGTAGACCGTAAGTGGAAGCGTTTCACAATGCGGTTGATGTAGTCAAAATCTCTTCGCGCTCCAACCGATCTAGTACCGAATGCACGGCACCTCCGCGTTCTACACACGTTCAGCTCGGTGATGTCCTCGCCTTCTTGATCCAGCAAGACGGGCGAAGTAGTAGATGAGTTCCGTCAGCACGATGGCGTGGTGACGGTGATGGTGAAGTGATCTCCGAAGGCCTTCGCGTAAGCACCACAAAAATATGACCGAGGGAGTAAACGGTGGACGGGGGCGCCGCACACGGCTAAGACAATCTTGTGTGCTTGTGTGGCGCCCCCTCCCCACATATATATAGGTGGGAGGGGAGGAGGCATCCCCTAGGTCGCCCCAAGAGACCTGGCGGCAGCCCTAGGGCTGCTGCCTTGCCCTGCGCCCCCCTTTCCTTATATGAAGAAGGGGGAAGGAAAGAGGGGGGGAGAGGGAAGGAAGGGGGAGTCCTACTCCACACTTTCCTTTCCCTCCCCTCTTTCCTTCTCCTCCTCATAGGCCGGCCTCTATAGGGGGTGCACCAGCCCCTTGTGGGCTGGTGTGTTCCCTCTCCTGGCCCATAAGGCCCATATCTTTGTCGGGGGTGCCCGAAACTCCTTTCCGGTGACCCGATAAGTACCCGGTACCCTCCGGAACACTTCTGGTGTCCGAATACCACCGTACTATATATCAATCTTTACCTCTCAACCATTTCAAGACTCCTCGTCATGTCCGTGATCTAATCCGGGACTCCGAACAACATTCGGTCACCAAATCACATAACTCATATAATACTATATCGTCAACGAACGTTAAGCGTGCGAACCCTACGGGTTCGAGAACTATGTAGACATGACCGAGACACCTCTCCGGTCAATAACCAATAGTGGAACCTGGATGCTCATATTGGCTCCCACATATTCTACGTAGATCTTTATTGGTCGAACCGTTATGACAACATACGTAATTCCCTTTGTCAATCGGTATGTTACTTGCCCGAAATTCGATCGTCGGCATCTTCATACCTAGTTCAATCTCGTTACCGGCAAGTCTCTTTACTCGTTCTGTAATACATCACCTTGTGACCAACTCCTTAGTCATTTGCTTGCAAGCTTATGATGTGTATTACCGAGAGGGCCCAGAGATACCTCTCCGAAACTCGGAGTGACAAATCCTAATCTCGATCTATGCCAACTCAACAAATACCTTCGAAGATACCTGTAGAGTATCTTTATAATCACCCAGTTACGTTGTGATGTTTGATAGCACACAAGGCATTCCTCCGGTATCCGGGAGTTGCATAATCTCATAGTCGAAGGAATATGTATTTGACATGAAGAAAGCAATAGCAATAAAACTAAATGATCATTATGCTAAGCTAACGGATGGGTCTTGTCCATCACGTCATTCTCCTAATGATGTGATCCCGTTATCAAATGACAACTCATGTCCATGGTTAGGAAACCATAACCATCTTTGATCAACAAGCTAGTCAAGTAGAGGCTCACTAGGGACACGGTGTTTGTTTATGTATTCACACATGTATTTAGGTTTCCGATCAATACAATTCTAGCATGAATAATAAACCTTTATCATGAATAAGGAAATATAAAATAACAACTTTATTATTGCCTCTAGGGCATATTTCCTTCAGTCTCCCACTAGCACTAGAGTCAATAATCTAGTTCACATCACCATGTGATTAACACCCATAGTTCACATCGTCATGTGACCAATACCCAAAGAGTTTACTAGAGTCAATAATCTAGTTCACATCGCCATGTGATTAACACCCAAAGAGTACTAAGGTGTGATCATGTTTTGCTTGTGTGAGAAGTTTAGTCAACGGGTCTGCCACATTCAGATCCGTATGTATTTTGCAAATTTCTATGTCTACAATGCTCTGCATGGAGCTACTCTAGCTGATTGCTCCCACTTTCAATATGTATCCAGATTGAGACTCAGAGTCATCCGGATCGGCATTAAAGCTTGCATCGACGTAACCCTTTATGACGAACTCTTTATTACCTCCATAACTGAGAAACATTTCCTTAGTCCTCTTGAAGGCACCTAAGGATAATTTTGACCGCTGTCCAGTGGTCCACTCCTGGGTCAGTTTTGTACCCTCTTGCCAAACTTATTGGCAATGTACACAACAGGTCTGGTACACAGCATGGCATACTTTATAGAACCTATGGAATGACTTTCATTCTTTCTCTATCTTCTGCCGTGGTCGGGCTTTGAGTCTTACTCAACTTCAAACCTTGTAATACAGGCAAGAACCCTTTCTTTGACTGATCCATTTTGAACTTCTTCAAAACTTTATCAAGGTATGTGCTTAGTGAAAGTCCTATTAAGCGTCTCGATCTATCCCTGTAGATCTTGATGCCCAATATATAAGCAGCTTCACCGAGGTCTTTCATTGAAAAATTCTTATTCAAGTATCCTTTTATGCTATCTAGAAATTCTATATCATCTCCAATCAATAATATGTCATCCACATATAATATCAGAAATGCTACAGAGCTCCCACTCACTTTCTTGTAAATACAGGCTTCACCGTAAGTCTGTATAAAACCATATGCTTTGATTACCTTATCAAAGCGTATATTCCAACTCCGAGATGCTTGCACCAGTCCATAGATGGATCGCTGGAGCTTGCACAGTTTGTTAGCATCTTTAGGATCGACAAAACCTTCTGGTTGCATCATCTACAACTCTTCTTTGAGATATCCATTAAGGAATGTAGTTTTGACGTCCATTTGCCAGATTTCATAATCATAAAATGCGGCAATTGCTAACATGATTCGGACAAACTTAAGCATCACTATGGGTGAGAGAGTCTCATTGTAGTCAACTCCTTGAACTTGTCGAAAACCTTTCGCAACAAGTAGAGCTTCGTAGACAGTAACATTACCATCAGCGTCAGTCTTCTTCTTGAAGATCCATTTATTTTCTATGGCTTGCCGATCATCAGGCAAATCCACCAAAGTCCACACTTTGTTCTCATACATGGATCCTATCTCAGATTTCATGGCCTCAAGCCATCTGTCGGAATCTGGGCTCATCATAGCTTCTGCATTGTTCGTAGGTTCGCTTTGGTCTAGTAACATGACTTCGAGTACAGGATTCCCGTACGGATCGTGTTCTGGTTGACCTATGAGGTTCTGTAGTAACTTGATCCAAAGTTTGATGATCATCATCATTAGCTTCCTCTCTAGTTGGTGTAGGCATCACGGGAACGGTTTTCTCTGATGAACTACATTCCAATTCTAGAAAAGGTACAATTACCTCATCAAGTTCTACTTTCCTCCGACTCACTTCTTTCGAGAGAAACTCCTTCTCTAGAAAGGTTCCATTCTTGGCAACAAAGAGCTTGCCTTCGGATCTGTGGTACAAGGTGTACCCAATTGTTTCCTTAGGGTATCCTATGAAGACGCACTTCTCCGATTTGGGTTCGAGCTTATCAGGCTGAAGCCTTCTGACATAAGTGTCACAACCCCAAACTTTAAGAAACGACAGCTTAGGTTTCTTGCCAAACCATAGTTCATACGGTGTCGTCTCAATGGATTTAGACGGTGCCCTATTTAACGTGAATGCAACTGTCTCTAATGCATAACCCCAAAACGATAGTGGTAAACGGCAAGAGACATCATAGATCGTACCATATCTAATAAAGTACGGTTACGATGTTCGGACACACCATTACGTTGTGGCGTTCCAGGTGGCGTGAGTTGTGAAACTATTCCACATTGTTTTAAATGAAGGCCAAACTCGTAACTCAAATATTCGCCTCCGCGATCAGATCGTAGAAACTTTATTTTCTTGTTACGATGATTCTCCACTTCACTCTGAAATTCTTTGAACTTTTCAAATGTTTCAGACTTGTGTTTCATTAAGTAGATATTCCCATATCTACTTAAATCATCTGTGGAGGTCAGAAAATAACGATACCCGCCGCGTGCTTCAATACTCATCGGACCGCATACATCGGTATGTATTATTTCCAATAAGTCATCAACTCACTCCATTGTTCCGGAGAACGGAGTTTTAGTCATCTTGCTCATGAGGCATGGTTCACAAGTATCAAATTATTCATAATCAAGTGATTCCAAAAGCCCATCTGCATGGAGTTTGTTCACGCGCTTTACACCAATATGACCTAAACGGCAATGCCACAAATATGTTGCACTATCATTATCAACTTTGCATCTTTTGGCATCAATATTATGAATATGTGTATCACTACGATCGAGATTCAATAAACCATTTACATTGGGTGTATGACCATAGAAGGTTTTATTCATGTAAACAGAACAACAATTATTCTCTGACTTAAATGAATAACCGTATCGCAATAAACATGATCCAATCATATTCATGCTCAATGCAAACACCAAATAACATTTATTTAGGTCCAACACTAATCCCGAAGGTAGAGGGAGTGTGCGATGGTGATCTTATCAACCTTGAAATCACTTCCAACACACATCGTCACCTCATCCTTAACTAGTCTTTGTTCATTTTGCAACTCCTGTTTCGAGTTACTAATCTTAGCAACTGAACCGGTATCAAATACCCAGGGGTTACTACAAACACTAGTAAAGTACACATCAATAACATGTATATCAATTATACCTTTGTTCATTTTGCCATCCTTCTTATCCGCCAAGCATTTGGGGCAGTTCCGCTTCTAGTGACCATTCCCTTTGCAGTATAAGCACTCAGTTTCAGGCTTAGGTCCAGCTTTGGGCTTCTTCACGGGAGTGGCAACTTGCTTGCCATTCTTCTTGAAGTTCCTTTTCTTTCCCTTGCCCTTTTCTTGAAACTAGTGGTCTTGTTAACCATCAACACTTGATGCTCTTTCTTGATTTTCTACCTTCACTGATTTCAGCATCGCGAAGAGCTCGGGAATCATTTTCGTCATCCCTTGCATATTATAGTTCATCACGAAATTCTAGTAGCTTGGTGATAGTGACTAGAGAACTCTGTCAATCACTATCTTATCTGGAAGATTAACTCCCACTTGATTCAAGCGATTGTAGTACCCAGACATTCTGAGCACATGCTCACTGGCTGAGCTATTCTCCTCCATCTTGTAGGCAAAGTACTTGTCAGAGGTTGAAAGGATCGAGAAAAGGTGTCTAGAGGGGGGATTAGACCCTCAACAAATAAAGGTGGCAATTTTTAAGTTCTTCAAGTTAAGGTGGAGTTTTAGCACAAGTTTAAACATTCACAATACATATCAAGCAAGCATGGCAAGAGTATATGAGCAGCGGAAAGTAAAGCATGCAACTTGCAAGAATGTAAAGGGATGGGATTGGAGTGTGCAAACGCAATTGGAGACACGGAGATTTTTGGCGTGGTTCCAATAGGTGGTGCTATCGTACGTCCACATTGATGGAGACTTCAACCCACGAAGGGTACCGGTTGCGCGAGTCCACAGAGGGCTCCACCCATGAAGGGTCCACGAAGAAGCAACCTTGTCTATCCCACCACGGCCATCGCCCACGAAGGACTTGCCTCACTAGGGTAGATCTTCACGAAGTAGGCGATCTCCTTGCCCTTACAAACTCCTTGATTCAACTCCACAATCTTGACGGAGGCTCCCAAGTGACACCTAACCAATCTAGGAGACACCACTCTCCAAAAGGTAATAGATGGTGTGTTGATGATGAACTCCTTGCTCTTGTGCTTCAAATGATAGTCTCCCCAACACTCAACTCTCTCACACAGATTTGGATTTGGTGGAAAGATGATATGAGTGGAAAGCAACTTGGGGAAGGCTAGAGATCAAGATTCTTATGGTTGGATTGGAATATCTTGGTCTCAACACATGAGTAGGTGGTTCTCTCTCAGAAAATGAATGCTGGAAGTGTAGGCACGTTCTGATGGCTTTCCTCTCGAATGGAGGAAGGGTGGAGGGGTATATATAGCCTCCACACAAAATCTAACCATTACACACAATTTACCAAACTCGCTGGGACCGAATAGTGAAACTTGGTCAGACCGATTTAGTTCAAAATATGAACGTTAGGATTTTTGGTGGGACCGATATGATCAACTCGGTGGGACCGATGTGCTAGGGTTAGGGTAAAACCTCATCTCGGTTTGACCGATTACACAAACTCGGTGAGACCGATTTTAGTAATAAGCAAACAAAGAGTTGGCCAAGCAAACTCAGTGGGGCCGACTACCTATTTCGGTGAGACCGAAATAATTGCAGTAGGCAACAGAGAGTTTGCAAGCCCATCTCGGTGAGACCGAGATACCATCGGTGAGACCGAACTAATTAGGGTTTCTGGCAGTGGCTATGTCAAGTGAACTCGGTGGCGCCAGATAGATCAAATCGGTGGGGCCAAGTTTGACTTTAGGTTTAGGACATATGTGGATATGAGAAAGTGGTTGAGGGCTTTAGGAGCATATCACTAAGCACTTTGAGCAAGCAAGCCATTAAGCAACACCTCATCCCCTTTTAATAGTATTGGCTTTCCTATGGACTCAATGTGATCTTGGATCACTAAAATGAAAAGAGTAGAGTCTTGAGCTTGAGCCAATATGTGTCCTTAGCATCTTGAAGGGGTTACACATCCTCTTGTCCTGCCACTCCACTGTTGAACTTATCTGAAATATACTAGATAAAAGTATTAGTCCAACAAGAGATATGTTGACATTAATTACCAAAATCACCCAGGGAGCACTTGTGCTTTCAATCTCCCCCTTTTTGGTAATTGATGACAACATACATCAAAGCTTTAGATAAAGATACAAGGAATAGCAAGTAAAGCTTTGGAAAGACATGTAACATGCATAGGCTCCCCCTACATGTATGCAATCATGTGAAGATAGAATATAATACCATGTGAATGCATAAGCATGACAGAGCAGGCAATGAGTTACATGTATCTTGGCTATATGCATCAGAGCAAATGGTGTGAATATAGGAAGTGTACCTCAATGTTCATGATTCCTTCTTGCAAACAATATGTACATCAGCAAGAGATCATCATGCACATGAGTGTGATGCATATACTTACCTTGCAGTCATGAGCTGGCTTTGGAAGAGATGAACCTGAGTAAACAATGTTAGATAACACAGGAATATCTACTAAGCAGAGCAAGAACAGGAAATCACAAGAGTACCAAGATTGGGATGACATGTAGTGAGTGAGTACTTAATACTCTATTTGGAAATTGACATGTCCCCAAAGAGTAAAGATATGCAATGAATTCCAAAGATTTTCTTCCCTTAGAAATGAGCTCTCTCTCCCCCTGAATCTTATATATTAGATAATGGGGGAAGATAGGGAAAAGAAAATCAGAGTAAAACAATCATAAGAAACATAACACATACTAACATGTCTTTCCCCTCTTGAAGACATGTGACTTCTCTCCTCTATGGAAAATAAGCATCTGGAAAAGCTTAAGGTGTGCATTCTCTCTTATGTGATAAGCTTTGATGTGCTCTCTCTCCCCCTTTGACATCAATTTCCAAGAAGGGATCTTCTGGAGCATGAGTCAAGTAGGTTTGGTCCTTGAGTCACAGTACAAAGCAACATGTAATATAAGATGTTGGTAGAGGACAAGAATCATCGAGTGGAGCTGGAACAAATATGAAGGATGCAAATGGCAAAGTGTTTTCTCAGTATTGAATTCGGTTACTCCGAGTTGTTTGCTTCGGTGGCACCGAGTTGTTTCGGTTTGGCCGATAAGAACAAATCGGTGAGGCTGATTTCAACACACAGAGAAAACAATTGTCATCTCAGCTCACTTAGGCAAATAAGATCTCACAAGGATTTGCAAGGAATTAACTGAAAGATTTGCAATGAATTGATGCAGGGAATGCAGAAAATAATCAGAGAAAAGAAAAGAAATCTAGATGAAGTTTTTTTTTGAAAGGGGAATATGTATGCAAGAAACAAATGCAAAAACACAGAAAAACACAAGAGAGCTTCATCTAGAATTGGTCGGTGACAAAGTCACCTATGTTAGAGTATATTGACTTAGGACTCAAGTGAGGACACTTGATCATAGGTCATACTCGCCGTTTAAGCTCAAAATGGGGTTACCATTTTTTGTTTAAGCATTTTGATGTATTCTCATATTGTTGAGCTGCTTTAACCCAAGTCTTGGGGTAAAGCTTCTCTAAGATGGAATATTATACCTTGGGTGGTGGTGTTGATCTTGATCATGTAGTTGAACTTGTGTGGGATGCTCAAGGTTGATGTAGTTCATCAAGAGTTGGGAGCACCACTTGTAGTTTGAGTTCGTCTTCCAACATGGGTTAGTCTTGCAAGGAAAAGCACTTGTGTATCCAAAATGACAAACATGATATTGATACCAAATGAAATTTGATATAAAGAAGTTGTCAAAGGATATATTGAAAGGATTCATGCTTCCTTGTCTTCAACCACCATATTGTAGAGACTTGGTGATGTAGATATTGCTCAAGATGTGAGTGAGTTGCAATCTCATAGGCTTTGGCTTATCCAAGTACCTACAATGGTTAGATGACATGCAAGAGTACAAATATAGATCCAAGACATATGATCATCTTCATAAGAGAAACATCAAGGATTAGTCAAAACTCATGCCTTGCATGTATCAAATTGAGTTTCTACTCCAAGTTTGAAGCATCAATGATGTTCAATTCACCTCTCAACCGGCAAAAAACTTTCTCATCAAGCGGTTTGGTGAATATATCCGCCAATTGCTTATCGGTACGAACATGCTTAAGATCGATGTCTCCTTTAGCAACATGATCTCGAATGAAGTGATGACGAACTTCAATATGCTTAGTTCGAGAATGTTGCACGGGATTATGAGCAATCTTAATAGCACTTTCATTATCACAAAGCAATGGAACATGTTTCACATATATCCCATAATCTTTAAGAGTTTGGGTCATCCAAAGTAATTGAGCACAACATGAACCGGCGGCAATGTATTCCGCTTCGGTGGTGGATAAGGATACCGAGTTTTGTTTCTTGGAGGACCAAGACACAAGAGATCTACCAAGAAATTGACAAGTACCCGAAGTGGACTTTCTATCAACCTTGTCTCCGGCATAGTCTGAATCGGAGTAGCCAACAAGATCAAAAGAAGACCTCTTAGGATACCAAATGCCAAAGTTTGGTGTGTGAATTAAGTATGTCACTATCCTTTTCACAGCCTTAAGATGAAATTCTTTGGGGGCCGCTTGATATCGTGCACACATGCACACACTTAGCATAATATCGAGACAGGAGGCACATAGATATAACAATGAACCAATCATAGAGCGGTAAACCTTTTGGTCAACCGGTTTGCCATCCTTAGTCAAGTCAAGATGTCCACTAGTAGGCATGGGTGTATTCACACCTTTGCTTTCTTGCATGTTGAACTTCTTGAATAGGTCCTTCGTATACTTTGTTTGGGAAACAAAAGTACCCTCCTTAGTTTGCTTGATTTGCAAACCAAGAAAGAACTTGAGTTCACTCATCATAGACATCTCAAACTTCTCCGACATTAGCCTTCCAAAGTTTTCACTAAAATGAGGGTTAGTCGAACCAAATATGATATCATCCACATAAATTTGGCACACAAATAATTAACCTTTAACCCTTTTAGTAAAAAGAGTAGCATCAATTTTTCCAATCTCAAAGCCTTTTTCAATAAGGAATTTAGTCAAGCATTTATACCACGCTCTAGGAGCTTGTTTAAGACCATAAAGAGCTTTGTGAAGTTTGTAAACATGGTTGGGTTTCTTAGGATTAACAAAGCCGGGAGGTTGTTTAACATAAACTTCCTCCTCAATTTCACCATTTAGAAAAGCACTTTTAATGTCCATTTGATATAATGTGATATCATGATGATTGGCATAAGCAAGTAAGATGCGTATGGACTCAAGTCTAGCAACGGGGGCATATGTCTCACCATAGTCCATACCTTCGACTTGAGTGTAGCCTTGAGCGACGAGACGGGCCTTGTTGCATACAACTTGTCCATCTTCATCTTGCTTATTCCGAAACACCCATTTGGTACCAATGACATTGTGCTTCTCATCGGGCTTTTCAACCAACGTCCACACTTGGTTCCTCTCGAAATTGTGTAGCTCTTCATGCATAGCGTTCACCCAGTCTGGATCATCAAGCGCTTCTTCAACCTTCATAGGTTCAATGCTAGAGATGAATGAATAGTGTTCACAAAAATTAGCCAAACGAGTTTTAGAGCGAGTGATTCTCCCGGTTTGAATATCATCAAAGATTTGTTCGACGGGATGATCTCTTGAGACTCTTGCTCTAACTCGTGAGAGCTTTTGTTTGGGTTGGGGTGGAACATCTTCTTCATCATCTTGTTCTTCCTCTTGGCCTTCTTCGTTGTTGGTGTTGTTGTTCTCTTGTGGAGGTGGAGAAGGAGGTTGATGAGGTTCATCTTGGTGTACATCCTCGTTTTCATCATCTTGGCGTGTCCCACTTGTGGATGCTTCTGAGTTAACTCATGGTTCACCTTGTTGTGAGGTAGAAGCTTCCACTTGGACGGACGAGGCACTCTCCTTCACCTCCATTGGATGAATCTTGCCAATAGACAAGTCTTGGATTGCTTCCGAAGGGTCTTTGTCTCCTACATCAATTGGCAATTGCTCTACTTGCGAGCCGTTAGATTCATCAAACTTCACATCTACCGTCCCTTCAACCTTTCGGGTGAAGTTATTGTAGACACGGTAAGTGTGAGAGTTTGAGCCATAACCGAGTAGGAAACCTTCATGAGATTTAGGAGCAAATTTCGAACGACGATGCTTATCAAGAATATAGCACTTTGAGCCGAATACTCGAAAGTATCCAACTTGGGGTTTGTTACCGGTGAGAAGCTCGTATGCCGTCTTGCCGAGAAGCTTGTGAAGATACAATCGATTTGTGGCATGACAGGCTGTCTCAACCACTTCCGCCCAAAAGTGTTTTGGTGTCTTGTACTCATCAAGCATCGTTCTCGCCATCTCAATAAGAGTTTGGTTCTTCCTCTCAACAACTCCATTTTGTTGAGGCGTGTACGTAGCCGAGAACTCATGTGAAATCCCTTCTTCGTCAAGAAAGGTGTCCACATTGGCGTTCTTGAACTCCGTTCCATTGTCGCTGCGAACCTTCTTGATCTTCACTTCAAACTGATTTTGGGCCTTCCTAGTGAAGTTCTTGAAGATCTTTTGGACCTGCGATTTATCATCAAGAAAGAACACCCACGTAAATCTTGAAAAATCATCGACAATGACTAAACCGAACGAGTTACCACCGAGACTCTTATAGGCATTGGGACCAAAAAGATCCGTATGAAGTAGCTCGAGCGGTCTTCTCGTGGTCATGATGTTTTTCACGGGATGACTTCCTCCAACCTGTTTTCCTGTTTGACAAGCACTACAAAGTCTATCCTTGTCAAATATAACATCTTTAACACCAAGGATATGATCACCTTTAATAAGATTATCAAGATTTCGCATGCCCACATGACCTAACCTTCTATGCCATAACCAACCTTTAGAAGATTTAGCAATTAAGCAAGTTCTAGGTTGAGCCTTTTTAGTGAAATCAACAATGTATAGATCACCTCTACGTATACCGGTAAAGACCATATTATGATTATCTCTTCGAAACACTTGGCAATCTACTTCAGTAAATAGGACGTTGAAACCGAAATCGGTTAGTCTAGATACGGAAAGTAAATTGTATCCAAGAGATTCAACGGGCATAACATTTTGGATGGAGCTGTCATGTGAGATGGCCACCTTACCAAGGCCAACCACCTTACCCTTTGAGTTATCACCAAAAGTGACATAATTTCGAGGGTCGTCGTTTTCAGCAAGCTCACGAAACATATCCTTGTCTCCGGTCATGTGATCGGTACATCCACTAACAAGAACCCATTCCTTTCCTCCAGCCATGTAGCCGCGAAGATTAGCCATAAGACCAAAGTGTCTCATAGACTCATCGAGATCAAAGTCACTATCATCATCCTTATCATAGTATCCATGTTCAACATCGTCTTGTGATTGATCATTACCTAGAGAGAGTGATTCATTAGTTTTATGACCATGACAATGTGCATCTTTATGAATTCTAATGACTTCGGAAATGATATTGCTAATGATTCCAACATCTCCTTTGGCACGCATAAGGTCACGAAGGTCACATAGAAAGTCACCAAACTTAGGATCATTAGGGCTCATCTTATTTAAACCAATGGACTTATGAAGAATCTCATCTAAGTTTTTCAAGGAGTAGTTTGGAAATCGTTCCTCAAGAAATCTCCATATAGTATAAGCACAATCAAGAGCAGGCAAGCAAACAATGAAATTTCTAGGCAGTCCTCTAATGATAAGATTGATAGTTCTAAGATTGCGGATCATGTCAATAGACTCATCATGGGTAGGATGCAAGGGGTCAACAAGGGGTGCACACGGGCTAGCAATGTACTTCTTCAAATGATATTCATTGAAAATCTCAAGCATCTCATTTTTCCAAGCATGAAAGAACTCCCCAACAAGCATAGGCACTGTACGTCTAAAACTCCCCATCGTAGACTTATCCATCTTCCTCCAATGGTGATTAAACCAAAGCAATGGATACCTCACAATACATATCAAGCAAGCATGGCAAGAGTATATGAGCAGCGGAAAGTAAAGCATGCAACTTGCAAGTATGTAAAGGGATGGGATTGGAGTGTGCAAACGCAATTGGAGACACGGAGATTTTTGGCGTGGTTCCGATTGGTGATGCTATCATACATCTACGTTGATGGAGACTTCAACCCACGAAGGGTGACGGTTGCGCGAGTCCACGGAGGGCTCCACCCATGAAGGGTCCATGAAGAAGCAAAATTGTCTATACCACCACGGCCATCACCCACGAAGGACTTGCCTCACTAGGGTAGATCTTCACGAAGTAGGCGATCTCCTTGCCCTTACAAACTCCTTGGTTCAACTCCACAATCTTAACGGAGGCTCCCAAGTGACACCTAACCAATCTAGGAGACACCACTCTCCAAAAGGTAATAGATGGTGTGTTGATGATGAACTCCTTGCTCTTGTGCTTCAAATGATAGTCTCCCCAACACTCAACTCTCTCTCACAGATTTGGATTTGGTGGAAAGATGATATGAGTGGAAAGCAACTTGGGGAAGGCTAGAGATCAAGATTCTTATGGTTGGATTGGAATATCTTGGTCTCAACACATGAGTAGGTGGTTCTCTCTCAGAAAATGAATGCTGGAAGTGTAGGCACGTTCTGATGGCTTTCCTCTCGAATGGAGGAAGGGTGGAGGGGTATATATAGCCTCCACACAAAATCTAACCATTACACACAATTTACCAAACTCGCTGGGACCGAATAGTGAAACTTGGTCAGACCGATTTAGTTCAAAATGTGAACGTTAGGATTTTTGGTGGGACCGATATGATCAACTCGGTGGGACCGATGTGCTAGGGTTAGGGTAAAACCTCATCTCGGTTTGACCGATTACACAAACTCGGTGAGACCGATTTTAGTAATAAGCAAACAAAGAGTTGGCCAAGCAAACTCAGTGGGGCCGACTACCTATTTCGGTGAGACCGAAATAATTGCAGTAGGCAACAGAGAGTTTGCAAGCCCATCTCGGTGAGACCGAGATACCATCGGTGAGACCGAACTAATTAGGGTTTCTAGCAGTGGCTATGTCAAGTGAACTCAGTGGCGCCAGATAGATCAAATCGGTGGGGCCAAGTTTGACTTTAGGTTTAGGACATATGTGGATATGAGAAAGTGGTTGAGGGCTTTAGGAGCATATCACTAAGCACTTTGAGCAAGCAAGCCATTAAGCAACACCTCATCCCCTTTTAATAGTATTGGCTTTCCTATGGACTCAATGTGATCTTGGATCACTAAAATGAAAAGAGTAGAGTCTTGAGCTTGAGCCAATATGTGTCCTTAGCATCTTGAAGGGGTTCCACATCCTCTTGTCGTGCCACTCCACTGTTGAACTTATCTGAAATATACTAGATAAAAGTATTAGTCCAACAAGAGATATGTTGACATTAATTACCAAAATCACCCAGGGAGCACTTGTGCTTTCAGAGGTCTTATACCTCTTAACACGGGCATGATTCTGAAATACCAATTTCAGCTCTTGGAACATCTCATATGCTCCGTGGCGTTCAAAACGTTTTTGAAGTCCCGGTTCTAAGCCGTAAAGCATGGCGCACTAAACTATCAAGTAGTCATCATATCGAGCTTTGCCAAACGTTCATAACATTTGCATCTGCTCCTGCAATAGTTTTGTCACCTAGCGTTGCATCTAGGACATAATTCTTCTGTGCAGCAATGAGGATAATCCTCAGATCACGGAACCAGTCCGCATCATTGCTACTATCATCTTTCAATTTTCTCTAGGAACATATCAAAAAATAGTTAAGCTATATCGCGAGCTATTGATCTGCAACATAGATATGCAAATACTATCAGGACTAAGTTCATGATAAATTAAGTTCAATTAATCAAAATTACTTGAGAACTCCCACTTAAATAGACATCCCTCAAGTCATCTAAGTGATACGTGATCCAAATCAACTAACCCATGTCCGATCATCACGTGAGATGGGGTAGTCATCAATGGTGAACATCTCTATGTTGATCATATCTACTATATGATTCACGTTCGACCTTTCGGTCTCCAGTGTTCCGAGGCCATCTCTGTACATGCTAGGCTCTGAAAGCACAAGTGCTCCCTGTGAAAGCACAAGTGCTCCCTGGGTGATTTTGGTAATTAATGTCAACATATCTCTTGTTGGACTAATATTTTAATCTAGTATATTTCAGAAAGTTCAACAATGGCGTGGCATGGACAAGAGGATGTGGAACCCCTTCAAAATGCTAAGGACAAAGCTTGGCACAAGCTCAAGACTCTTCATTTCTATTTTAGTGATCCAAGATCACATTGAGTCCATAGGAAAAGCCAATACTATTAAAAGGGGATGAGGTGTTGCTTAATGGTCTACTTGCTCAAAGTGCTTAGTGATATGCTCCAAAGCCCTCAACCACTTTCTCAATTCCAAATATGTCCTAAACCTAAAGTCAAACTCGGCCCCACCGATTTGATCTATTTGGCGCCACCGAGTTCCTTTGACATAGCCACTGCCAGAAACCCTAATCAGTTCGGTCTCACCGATAGGTATCTCGGTCTCACCGAGATGGCAATGCAAACTCTCTGTTTCCCTTCGTAACATTTCGGTCTCACCGAAACGAGCGATCGGTCTCACCGAGTTCGCCTTGCAAACTATCTGTTGCTTGTAGCAATTATTTCGGTCTCACCAAAATGTGCAACCGGTCACACCGAGTTTTCCTGACCAACTCTCTGTTTGCTCATTGCTGAAATCAGTCTCACTGAGTTCATGCAATCGGTCACACCGAGATGAGGTTTTGCCCTAACCCTAGCACATCGGTCCCACCGAGTTGAGTATATCGGTCCCACCGAGATTCCTAACGTTCACATTTTGAATTGAATTGGTCTCACCGAGTTCTTCCATTCAGTCTGACCGAGTTGAGTCAAATGTGTGTAACGGTTGGATTTTGTGTGGAGGCTATATATACCCCTCCACCCCCTTCTCTATTCAAGAGAGAGCCATCAGAACGTGCCTACACTTCCACTACTCATTTTCTGAGAGAGAACCACCTACTCATGTGTTGAGATCAAGACATTCCATTCCAACCACAAGAATCTTGATCTCTAGACTTCCCCAAGTTGCTTTCCACTCAAATCATCTTTCCACCATATCCAACTCTGTGAGAGAGAGCTGAGTGTTGGGGAGACTATCATTTGAAGCACAAGAGCAAGGAGTTCATCATCAACACACCATTTATTACCTTTTGGAGAGTGGTGTCTCCTAGATTGGTTAGGTGTCACTTGGGAGCCTCTGACAAGATTGTGGAGTTGAACCAAGGAGTTTGTAAGGGCAAGGAGATCGCCTACTTCATGAAGATCTACCCGAGTGAGGAAAGTCCTTCGTGGGTGATGGCCATGGTGGGATAGACAAGGTTGCTTCTCCGTGGACCCTTCATGGGTGGAGCCCTCCGTGGACTCACGCAACCGTTACCCTTCGTGGGTTGAAGTCTCCATCAACGTGGATGTACGATAGCACCACCTATCGGAACCATGCCAAAAATCTCCGTGTCTTCATTGCGTTTACACACTCCAATCCCATCCCTTTACTTTCTTGCAAATTGCATGCTTTACTCTTTTCGCTGCTCATACTCTTGTCATGCTTTCTTGAAATGTATTGTGAATGCTTAAACTTGTGCTAAAACTCCACCTCAACTTGAAGAATTAAAAACTGCTACTTTTGCTTGTTGAGGGTCTAATCCCCCCCTCTAGACACCTCTTCTCGATCCTTTCAATTGGTATCAGAGCATTGGTCTCCATTGCTTTGGTTTAATCACCATTGGAGGAAGATGGATGAGTCTACAATTGGGAGTATTAGACGTAGAGTACCTTTACTTGATGGAGAGTTCTATCATGCTTGGAAAAATGAGATGCTTGTGATTTTCAATGAATATAATTTGAACAAGTATATTACTTGCCCTTGTGCTCCTCCTATTGATCCTTTGCATCCTACCCCCGATGAGTCTCTTGACATGATCTGCAATCTTAGAACTGTTAATCTTATCATTAGAGGATTGCCTAGAAACTCGATTGTGTGCTTGCCTACACTTGAATGTGCTTACACTATATGGAAATACCTCGAGAAACGCTTTCCAAACTATTCTTTGAAAAATCTAGATGAGATTCTTCAAAAGTCCATTGCTTTAAATAAGATGAATTCTAGTGATCCTAAGTTTGGTGATTGTTTATTTCAGCTTCGTGACCTCATGCAAGCCAAAGGAGATGTTGGAATCATTAGTGACATCATCTCTCAAGTCATTAGAATTCATAAATATGAACATTGTCATGGTCATAAATCTAATGAATTGCCTTCTCTAGGTAATGATCATTCATATGATGATGATGTTGAACATGGATATTATGACGAGGATGATGATAGTGACTTTGATCTTGATGAGTCTATGAGACACCTTGGTCTTATGCTAATATTCGTGGTTACATGGCCGGAGGAAAGGAATGGGTTCTTGATAGTGGATGTACCGATCACATGACCGGAGACAAGGATATGTTTCGTGAGCTTGCTGAAAACGACGGCCCTCGAAAGTATGTCACTTTTGGTGATAACTCAAAGGGAAAACAAGTTGGAGGAAGTCATCCCGTGAAAAACATTATGACCACGAGAAGACCGCTTGAGCTACTTCATATGGATCATTTTGGTCCCAATGCCTACAAGAGTCTCGGTGGTAAATCGTTTGGTTTAGTCATTGTTGATGATTTTTCCAGATTTACGTGGGTGTTCTTTCTTGATGATAAATCGCAGGTCCAAAAGATCTTCAAGAACTTCGCTAGGAAGGCCCAAAATCAATTTGAAGTGAAGATCAAGAAGGTTCGCAGCGACAATGGAACGGAGTTCAAGAACGCAAATGTGGATACCTTTCTTGACGAAGAAGGGATTTCACATGAGTTCTCGGCTACGTACATGTAACACCCCCGGTGATTAGCAACAGTAATCACTTTTGATAATGACATGTCAGCATGAATAACACTGCATAATCATCATTAGCATCATATTGCATTTCAACTCCTAACTCAAATTCAAATTTAAATGAAAGTGAGATATGAAAGTTGACCAACATAAAAACTAAAATGTTCAGTAAATAACAAATATTGCAGAGACCATTCTAAAATTGTAACCAACATTTAATAAATTAATTAGGTGACCCAAACCTCTTTTAACAGTGGCTGAAACTAATATCTACAAGCCTTTTAATTAATCTAGATCGAAAATGAAATGATGTTTTGCCCAAACTAGTTTTTGGTGTTAGGGTATAGTGCACTGGTATTTAAGGACTAGCTCACACTTTTACAAAAGCCATTTGGGGCCTAAACAATTAACAGAACAGAAAAAGGTAAAAGAAAACGGAAAAAGAAGAAAAAGGAAACCCCCCTCCCCCCCCCCCACGGCCCAACTGGGCCACCGGCCCACCTCTCCCCTATATGGCCTCCCCCAGGAGGCCAAACCCTAATCCCCACCCCCCACCGACAGATCCCCCCACCCCCTCGCTCACTCCCCCCCCCCACACGATCCAGAACCGGATCGGGCCAGCCCCGCGCCCACCGCGCCCCGCGCCTGCGCGCGCTCGCCCCCGACCGTGCCGACCGCGCGCTCGCCCTCGACGCCGCTGGACCGCGCCGCCGCCCGGAGCCCACACCACCTGGCCGGCCTGCCTCCTCCTCCCCACCGGCCTGCTTCCTCTCCGCCGTCGTCCCCGTCGACCACCCCGACCCCCGCTGCCCCGTCCCTACGAACCGCGGTGAGGCTCCGGCCTCATCCCTTCCCCTCGGACACCGCCGCGCTGCTGCCGCGCCCTGGCCACGCCCGTGTCGCCCGCTCCCGCGCTCACCACGTCCATCGCCTCACTCTGCCGCACGCGCGCTCGCCCGCCCGCCGCTCGCGTTCGCGCGCCTGTGGCCGTTCCCTCGCGCGCGCTCGCCGCGCTCCGCCCCGCTGCCCGTGCCTGCCCCTACATGCGCCCCGCGCCGCGCTGCCGCTCGCCATCGCCGCGCCCACCCCCGCTCCTGCTGCCCGCCGGCCCGCACGTGCCCGCGCTGCCGCGCTCTCGCCGCGCCCATCGCCCGCTCGTCGCGCCCCTGCCGCCGCACGCACACGCGCACGCGCGCCACGCCCGCGTCATTGGCCTCGTGCCACTGACGGGTGGGGCCCCGCCGCCCCTGTGCCACTGGCCAGTGGGCCAGTTCCCCCTGGCCCAATGACAGATGGGGCCCACGCCCAAAAACATTTTGATAAAAAAAATAAAAAAATAAAAATAATTAAAATAAATAAATAATTAATTAATTAGTTAATTAATCCTTATTAGGTTAATCTAATTAACTAGTTAGTGTTAATTAAACAGTAATTAGTAATTAACTTAATTAACCTTGCTGACACCAGCATGATGTCATGCTGATGTCATCGCAACACTGTTTCGGATAATGTTGAATTAAATAATTAAATAAATTCCAGAAAATAATAAAAACTTTAGAAAATCATATTAAATAATCCGTAACTCCGATGAAAATACTTTATACATGAAACTTGCTCAGAATTCCGATACGAACCCGAATACGCCCTCCGTATTCCCGTCAGACGCCCGCAGCTATAAGAACATTGAACTTTTAGACCGTTTTCAGTAAATGAATAGTGCCCAACTTTAATTAAATGAATCCGAATAAATTCCTAAATTAACTAAATCATTTAGTTAGGCAGTAGAACACCCCGGCATATCATTTAGGCATGTCATACATGTTGTTTGCATTATTGCCATGAATTTATTGTTTCTCTCTCCCTCCTTCTCTCTCTCGATAGACGCTGAGACCGACGACGCTGCACCAGGATACGACTACTCTACCGACGAGCAGCCCGTTGACGACCCCTCTCTCTTGCCAGAGCAACCAGGCAAGCCCCCCCCCCCTTGAGCATTCCAGATATCGCCCACTCTATTCTCCTGCTTGCATTAGATTTTGCTACTGTTAATGTATGCTCCTATTCTGATGCATAGCCTGCTGTTGTAACCTGTTCATTGCTACCTTACCTGCCTATGATAAACTATTTAGTTTAGGTTGGAATGAACCATCAGTGACCCCACCACTTTTCCCTTGTTGCCCCTGCTTGATCATCGACGACTCGATCAACGTGATCGTCGACCAGAGACCGACACCTCACTTCACACCCCCTTAGTTGTACGACTCTGCGTAGTAACTATCGAGTGCCGAGGGTGATACCTCGTAACGCACTCCGGATGAATACTCCGCAGTGTAGCTGTTCGGTCGTGGTCATCGAGGGTGATTCCTCCTTCTCCACTTCCGATACGACTCTGTCGTGCAACCCTCAGTGTGAACCTCGAGGGTGATACCTCATACGTTCACCCTGATGATTTCGTCGAGTGGAATCCGCCGAGGGTGATTCCTCGGGTTTCCCCCTTGATG
Source organism: Thinopyrum elongatum (assembly GCA_011799875.1). NCBI lineage: Eukaryota > Viridiplantae > Streptophyta > Magnoliopsida > Poales > Poaceae > Thinopyrum > Thinopyrum elongatum. Next base: position 386,891,937 of record CM022300.1, read on the forward strand.
TTATGACCACACGATTACTTGACCTCTGTTACAGGCGGGTCTACCCTGGTGGGTACCCGCTGGGGATCTATGATTTCGGGTGTGCCGGAAGGGCACTCGAGTGTGACATTGTGGCGGAGCATCAGAGACTCTGATTGTCTCCGCGTGATACTAATTGAGCCTATTGGATTTGGGTGTGTGATCTGAGTGGGTCGACGTGCCCTATACGCACTACCACCACGCGGGATAATGGTTATGGGACCCTCTGCGAAGTACGTTTCTCCGAAAGCTCATCTGATGTCACGATTCACCGTGCGGGCTGATTGTCGGGATTAGGCTGGACACTTCACTGACGAGTTTAGTGTCGCGCCTGCACCCCGGCTAGTCTCGCAACGCGCAGGGTGCCCAGGGCGATGGCCCGAGACCTCTGGGTGCATAGGTTAGTCCGGCGTGCTGACCTCTCTGCCGAGCCTAGGTAGAGCGCTGCTTTGTGTTGATCTTCCGAGGACGGGCATTACCCAGCAAGTGTGTCCGGCCAGAGTTGATCGAGCGTGTTGGGTAACAGTAGTGCACCCCTGCAGGGATGAATCTTCTATCGATAGCCGGTCCTACGGTAAAGGACGCTCAGTTTGTGTATCCCGATCTACTACTTAAACTGGATACTTGTTACTTAATTGAAGCTTCGGGATCGCTTTCTCGCTTGGGAGTCGAGGAAGGATCTTTAAGCTGTACTTCAACATGTTTGCTAAATAAAATGCTATTCTACTCTCTTCTACTGCTGCAAGATGATGGCTTTGTGAAGATGTTTGAAGATGCTAGTCTTCGATAGGACTAGGCCTTCTCTCTATTCTGGCATTCTGCAGCCCAGTCCACATATACAGCCTTTCTCCATTTGATAATGTTGCATATGTAGTATAGATCCTTGCTTGCTGAGTACTTCGGATGAGTACTCACGGTTGCTTTACTTTCTCTTTTCCCCATATACCCCACCTTGATGATACAACAGACGATGGAGTCCAGGAGCCAGATGCCACCATCGGAGCCTACTACCAGGAGGGTCCTGAGGGTACTTACTACTGGATCGAGCCAGATGACCAGGAGTAGGATCGGAGGCTCCCAGGCAGGAGGCCAACGCCTTTCGATCTAGTGTTGCTATTTGTGCTAGCCTTCTTAAGGCAAAACTTGTCTAACTATGTCTGTACTCAGATAATATTTGTATGACTGACTTATGTATTCGGATCTTCGGATCCCTGGTCTGTAATATTGTGGACCTCCGTTTAAATTGTGTTAGAGTTGTGTTGTGATATCTTCCCGTGAGTCCCTGTGCTTGATCGTACACGTTTGCGTGTATGATTAGTGTACGATTGAGCAGGGGGCGCCACAAGTTGGTATCAGAGCCGACTGCTTGTAGGAAGCCCCCTTCCAATTCCTTGGCCGAAGTTGAGTCTAGAAACCGAAAAACTAATTTACTAACTTGGCTGTGTGGCTTACGGGCCCACGTCGCCAACTGGGTGGTATTAGGATCTTTTATTCCTCGTCTATACTCTGGGACTCTGATCTCTCTTCTACTCGGGTTAAATAAATTTTACTAACGCCGACACTTAGGATCTCGTAAATCCCGTCTACCCAGAGAGCTGGATATCTGTGCGATTTCCCTGTCATTGATCTGATTAGTCTGATAATCATTTTCCTTTCCATTGTTTTGTTTAACCTTTCTCTCCGAGTTGTGTTAAACGTCTCATTGTCATTTGACAAATCTGAATTTCCTCTGTTTCAGATGGACCGTTTGTTTCCACCACATCCTACGACACAGCTTGTGCTTCGCACTTGGGCTCGTAATACCCCTGGGTTTCCAGCTATCCTGATCGCTCTCATGACCAGACTTGGCTACCGTTGGAATCCTGAGTACTTGGTTTATGAGGTTTACCGCGAGTTCAACCAGGAACTGTACTATGCTGAAGTTCGCATTTATGATCAGCAGAACAACTCAGACACCGAGCTACACCTTTTTCACGTATTAGGCGTGACGATTGAGATGGCAGTCCATGATGCCGCCTACTCTGCTGTCGTACGTCTCCGAGGAGAGCACAATGCTAACTTGGATGATACTGTGTTTCGGTACATTCCGTATGCACCTGTGGGAGATGCTACTGGATACTACACAGCTATCTGTGCCCCGTACGAGTCTCGACGCTACGACCCGCAGGTTCTGATTCAGTGCACTCAGGCTCTGGATCGCACTGTTCGGGCTCTTGTCGTCGAGTTGTTCGCCACTCGAGCACGTCTCTACGAGGCTATGACACAGTTGTTACCAGCTGTTCGTGCAGGGATACATCCAGAGTATATTCTTTACCCACGCAGGACCGAGATGCCCCCAGGTATTGATTGGCCTGCAGTGGGAGGTCACACGCCTGCACGTGGACCTCTTCTTACAGTTCGAGACCGGGTTCTGCATCAGAGTGCACACGGAGAGTAGGATCCAGCAAGTTGATCGATCATCGGTGTTCTCTAAACTCGACCAGAGGTTGGGTTATCACCAGATCCGTGTCCGTGAAGAGGATATTCCCAAGACTGCATTCGTCACTCGTTATGGCTCCTATGAATACACCGTCATGTCATTTGGCCTAACGAATGCCCCAGCTACGTTCTCCCGTTTGATGAATTATATATTCATGGATTACCTCGACAAATTCGTCGTGGTTTATTTAGATGATATTCTGGTTTATTCTAAGAATAAAGAAGAACATGCTGAACACCTTCGTTTGGTACTAGAAAGGCTCCGAGAACACCAGTTGTATGCCAAGTATTCCAAATATGAATTTTGGCTTTCTGAAGTAACTTACCTTGGACATGTGATTTCCAAGGATGGAATTGCTGTTAACCCCGAACGAGTTCAGGCTATTCTTGACTGGACTCCCCCGAAGAATGTTAAGCAAGTCAGAAGTTTTCTCGGACTTGCAAGTTATTGCCGTCGATTCGTTGAGAACTTTTCCAAGATTGCAAAACCATTGACAAATCTGCTTCACAAAGGTGTTAAATTTGAGTGGACAGAAAAATGTCAAGAAAGCTTTCAGACACTAAAAGATAAATTGACATCTGCCCCAGTATTAGCACCCCCGGATTCCCAAAAGGATTTCGTGAATACTGCGATGCCTCCCGTCAAGGATTAGGATGTGTCCTAATGCAAGAACGCAAGGTGATTGCTTATGCCTCCCGACAATTGCGTCCTCACGAAGAAAATTACCCAGTGCACGATCTCGAACTTTTTGCGGTTATTTATGCCCTGAAGCTATGGCGACATTACCTTCTCGGTAACTGTTGCGAGATATATACGGATCATCAAAGTTTGAAGTATTTATATACTCAACCGGATCTGAACCTTCGTCAACAAAGATGGCTCGAGACAATTGCCGATTATGATATGAATATCTCATACACCCCTGGCAAGGCAAATGTAATGGCCGATGCTTTGAGCCGCAAGGCTTATTGCAGCAACCATATGGTTCAGGAATCACAACCTCTTCTTTATGAAGAGTTTCGTAAATTGAACCTCCATATTGTTCCACAGGGTTATCTCAATACCCTCGTTGTCGAACCAGATTTAGAACACAACATCAAGACTATGCAACGATATGACTCTGAAGTTGAAAGGATCAAGCGATACCTTGAAAAAGGAAAACCGTCGGAGTTCCATCTTGATAATGATGGGATCCTATTTTTCCAACACCGTCTTTTCGTACCTAAGTTCAAAGATGAGAGAGAACACGCTATGATGGAAGCTCATGACACTCCTCTGTCAATTCATCCTGGTAGCACAAAGATGTACCGTGACATTTGTCAGAGATACTGGTGGCCTAATATGAAGCGAGATATTGCTCGTTATGTTTCTGAGTGTGACGTTTGCCGCCGCGTTAAAGCTCAACATCAAAGGCCCGCTGGAACTCTGCAACCCCTTGCAATTCCTGAATGGAAATGGGACAAGGTCCAAATGGATTTCATTACTGGTTTTCCCAAATCCCAGAAGGGTAATGATGCTATATTTGTCGTCATTGACCAATTCTCTAAGGTTGCTCACTTTCTACCAGTTAAAGAGACAATCACTGCTAGCCAGTTAGCAGACTTGTATGTTTCCCGAATTGTGTCACTCCACGGTGTTCCGTTGGAGATCAGTTCTGATCGTGGCAGCCTCTTCACCTCCAGATTCTGGAATAGTTTCCAAGAAGCTATGGGAACACATCTGTCGTTCAGTACCGCTTTTCACCCTTAGTCTCAGGGTCAAGTTGAACGAGTTAATCAAGTGCTCGAAGATATGCTTCGAGCTTGCGTCATCTCCTTCGGTAAGAAATGGGAGGAATCTCTCCCGTATGCCGAATTCTCTTAGAACAATAGCTATCAAGCTAGTCTGAAGATGGCACCGTTTGAAGTTCTATACGGTCGTAAGTGTCGAACCCCTCTGAATTGGTCAGAAACTGGGGAACGCTAACTCATCGGACCGGACATTATTCAGCAAGCAGAAGATCAAGTCCGCATTGTCCGTGAACATTTGAAAGCTGCTCAGTCTCGTCAGAAGAGCAACTATGACCGAAAGCACCAGGAAATAGTCTATCAACCTGGCGAGCAAGCTTACCTCCGCATCACTCCGTTGAAAGGCACTCATCGGTTCGGAATCAAAGGCAAGTTAGCTCCTCGCTACATTGGCCCGTTCCGTATTCTTGCCCGTCGAGGAGAGGTGGCATATCAATTGCAATTGCCGCCAAATCTTTCTCAAGTACATGACGTCTTTCATGTATCCCAACTCCGTCGCTGCTTCAAGGATCCTATTAGAGCTGTGGATCACGAAGTGCTTGAATTATGGGAAGATCTGTCTTATCCAGAATATCCCATCCGTATTCTTGATGAAACTGAACGTCGGACTCGTCAAAAGTCAATCAAATTCCTCAAAGTTCAGTGGTCAAATCATTCTGAAGATGAGGCCACTTGGGAACGCGAGGATCGTCTTCGTGAAGAATACCCCTCTTTCTTTCAGTCTTCCTCTTAATTCTCGGGACGAGAATTCTTGTTAGATGAGGAGAGTTGTAACACCCCCGGTGATTAGCAACAGTAATCACTTTTGATAATGACATGTCAGCATGAATAACACTGCATAATCATCATTAGCATCATATTGCATTTCAACTCCTAACTCAAATTCAAATTTAAATGAAAGTGAGATATGAAAGTTGACCAACATAAAAACTAAAATGTTCAGTAAATAACAAATATTGCAGAGACCATTCTAAAATTGTAACCAACATTTAATAAATTAATTAGGTGACCCAAACCTCTTTTAACAGTGGCTGAAAATAATATCTACAAGCCTTTTAATTAATCTAGATCGAATATGAAATGATGTTTTGCCCAAACTAGTTTTTGGTGTTAGGGTATAGTGCACTGGTATTTAAGGACTAGCTCACACTTTTTCAAAAGCCATTTGGGGCCTAAACAATTAACAGAACAGAAAAAGGTAAAAGAAAACGGAAACAGAAACAGAAGAAAAAGGAAACCCCCCCCCCCCCCACGGCCCAACTGGGCCACGGCCCTTCCCCTATATGGCCTCCCCCAGGAGGCCAAACCCTAATCCCCACCCCCTCCCACCGACAGATCCCCCCACCCCCTCGCTCACTCCCCCCCCACCCGATCCAGAACCGGATCGGGCCAGCCCCGCGCTCGCCGAGCACCGCGCCCACCGTGCCCCGCGCCTGCACGCGCTCGCCCTCGACGCCGCTGGACCGCGCCGCCGCCCGGAGCCCGCGCCACCTCGCCGGCCTGCCTCCTCCTCCCCACCGGCCTGCTTCCTCTCCGCCGTCGTCCCCGTCGACCACCCCGACCCCCGCTGCCTCGTCCCTACGAACCGCGGTGAGGCTCCGGCCTCCTCCCTTCCCCTCGGACACCGCCGCGCTGCTGCCGCGCCCTGGCCACGCCCGCGTCGCCCGCTCCCGCGCTCACCGCGTCCATCACCTCGCTCTGCCGCACGCGCGCTCGCCCGCCCGCCGCTCGCGTTCGCGCGCCTGTGGCCGTTCCCTCGCGCACGCTCGCCGCGCTCCGCCCCGCTGCCCGCGCCTGCCCCTGCACGCGCCCCGCGCCGCGCTGCCTCTCGCCATCGCCGCGCCCACCCCCGCTCCTGCTGCCCGCCGGCCCGCACACGCCCGCGCTGCCGCGCCCTCGCCGCACCCATCGCCCGCTCGCCGCGCCCCTGCCGCCTCACGCACACGCGCACGCGCCGCGCACGCGCCGCGCCCGCGCGCCGCGCCCGCGTCAGTGGCCTCGTGCCACTGACGGGTGGCGCCCCGCCGCCCTGTGCAACTGGCCAGTGGGCCAGTTCCCCCCTGGCCCAATGACAGATGGGGCCCACGCCCAAAAACGTTTTGATAAAAAAAAATATAAAAAATAATTAAAATAAATAAATAATTAATTAATTAGTTTAATTAATCCTGATTAGGTTAATCTAATTAACTAGTTAGTGTTAATTAAATAGTAATTAGTAATTAACTTAATTAACCTTGTTGACATCAGCATGATGTCATGCTAATGTCATCGCAACACTGTTTCGGATAATGTTGAATTAAATAAATTCCAGAAATTAATAAAAACTTTAGAAAATCATATTAAATAATCCGTTACTCCGATGAAAATACTTTATACATGAAACTTGCTCAGAATTCCGATACGAACCCGAATACGCCCTCCGTATTCCCGTCAGACGCCCGCAGCTATAAGAACATTGAACTTTTAGACCGTTTTCAGTAAATGAATAGTGCCCAACTTTAATTAAATGAATCTGAATAAATTCCTAAATTAACTAAATCATTTAGTTAGGCAGTAGAACACCCCGGCATATCATTTAGGCATGTCATACATGTTGTTTGCATTATTGCCGTGAATTTATTGTTTCTCTCCCCCTCCTTCTCTCTCTCGATAGACGCTGAGACCGACGACGCTGCACCAGGATACGACTACTCTACCAATGAGCAGCCCGTTGACGACCCCTCTCTCTTGCCAGAGCAACCAGGCAAGCCCCCCCTTGAGCATTCCAGATATCGCCCACTCTATTCTCCTGCTTGCATTAGATTTTTCTACTGTTAATGTATGCTCCTATTCTGATGCATAGCCTGCTGTTGTAACCTGTTCATTGCTACCTTACCTGCCTATGATAAACTATTTAGTTTAGGTTGGAATGAACCATCAGTGACCCCACCACTTTTCCCTTGTTGCCCCTACTTGATCATCGACGACTCGATCAACGTGATCGTCGACCAGAGACCGACACCTCACTTCACACCCCCTTAGTTGTACGACTCTGCGTAGTAACTATCGAGTGCCGAGGGTGATACCTCGTAACGCACTCCGGATGAATACTCCGCAGTGTAGCTGTTCGGTCGTGGTCATCGAGGGTGATTCCTCCTTCTCCACTTCCGATACGACTCTGTCGTGCAACCCTCAGTGTGAACCTCGAGGGTGATACCTCATACGTTCACCCTGATGATTTCGTCGAGTGGAATCCGCCGAGGGTGATTCCTCGGGTTTCCCCCTTGATGTTATGACCACATGATTACTTGACCTCTGTTACAGGTGGGTCTACCCTATTGGGTACCCGCTGGGGATCTATGATTTCGGGTGTGCCGGAAGGGCACTCGAGTGTGACATTGTGGCGGAGCATCAGAGACTCTGATTGTCTCCGCGTGATACTAATTGAGCCTATTGGATTTGGGTGTGTGATCTGAGTGGGTCGATGTGCCCTATACGCACTACCACCACACGGGATAATGGTTATGGGACCCTCTGCGAAGTACATTTCTCCGAAAGCTCGTCTGACGTCACGATTCACCGTGCGGGCTGATTGTCGGGATTGGGCTGGATACTTCACTAACAAGTTCAGTGTCGCGCCTGCACCCCGGCCAGTCTCGCAACGCGCAGGGTGCCCAGGGCGATGGCCCGAGACCTCTGGGTGCATAGGTTAGTCCGGCGTGCTGACCTCTCTGCCGAGCCTAGGTAGAGCGCTGCTTTGTGTTGATCTTCCGAGGACGGGCATTACCCAGCAAGTGTGTCCGGCCAGAGTTGATCGAGCGTGTTAGGTAACAGTAGTGCACCCCTACAGGGATGAATCTTCTATCGATAGCCGGTCCTACGGTAAAGGACGCTCAGTTTGTGTATCCCGATCTACTACTTAAACTGGATACTTGTTACTTAATTGAAGCTTCGGGATCGCTTTCTCGCTTGGGAGTCGAGGAAGGATCTTTAAGCTGTACTTCAACATGTTTGCTAAATAAAATGCTATTCTACTCTCTTCTACTGCAGCAAGATGATGGCTTTGTGAAGATGTTTGAAGATGCTAGTCTTCGATAGGACTAGGCCTTCTCTCTATTCTGGCATTCTGCAGCCCAGTCCACATATACAGCCTTTCTCCATTTGATAATGTTGCATATGTAGTATAGATCCTTGCTTGCTGAGTACTTCGGATGAGTACTCACAGTTGCTTTACTTTCTCTTTTCCCCATATACCCCACCTTGATGATACAACAGACGATGGAGTCCAGGAGCCAGATGCCACCACCGGAGCCTACTACCAGGAGGGTCCAGAGGGTACTTACTACTGGATCGAGCCAGATGACCAGGAGTAGGATCGGAGGCTCCAGGCAGGAGGCCAACGCCTTTCGATCTAGTGTTGCTGTTTGTGCTAGCCTTTTTAAGGCAAAACTTGTCTAACTATGTCTATACTCAGATAATATTTGTATGACTGACTTATGTATTTGGATCTTCGGATCCCTGGTCTGTAATATTGTGGACGTCCGTTTAAATTGTGTTAGAGTTGTGTTGTGATATCTTCCCGTGAGTCCCTGTGCTTGATCGTACACGTTTGCGTGTATGATTAGTGTACGATTGAGCAGGGGGCGCCACAGTACACACCTCAACAAAATGGAGTTGTTGAGAGGAAGAACCGGACACTCATTGAGATGGCGAGAATGATGCTTGATGAATACAAGATGCCAAAAAACTTTTGGGCGAAAGCGGTTGAGACAGCTTGTCATGCTACAAATCGATTGTATCTTCACAAACTTCTCGACAAGACGGCATATGAGCTTCTCATCGGTAACAAAACCCAAGTTGGATACTTTCGAGTATTTGGCTCAAAGTGCTACATTCTTGATAAGCATCGTCGTTCGAAATTTTCCCCTAAATCTCATGAAGTTTTCCTACTCGGTTATGGCTCAAACTCTCACACTTACCGTGTCTACAACAATTTCACCCGAAAGGTTGAAGAGACGGTGGATGTGAAGTTTGATGAATCTAATGGCTCGCAAGTAGAGCAATTGCCAATTGATGTAGGAGACAAAGACCCTTCGGAAGCAATTCAAGACTTGTCTATTGGCAAGATTCGCCCAACGGAGGTGAAGGAGAGTACCTCGTCCGTTCAAGTGGAAGCCTCAACTTCACACCAAGATGAACCACAAGTTGACTTGGAGGCATCCACAAGTGGAACACGTCAAGATGAAGGAGACGAGGATGCACATCAAGATGAACCTCATCGACCTCCTTCTCCACCTCCACAAGAGAACATCAACGCCAACAACAATGAAGATAGACAAGAGGAAGAACAAGATGATGAAGAGGATGTTCCACCTCGACCCAAACAAAAGCTCTCACGATTTAGAGCAAGAGTTTCAAGAGATCATCCCGTTGAACAAATCTTCGATGATATTCAAACCGGGAGAATTACTCGATCTAAGTCTTGCTTAGCTAACTTTTGTGAACATTATTCATTCATTTCTAACATTGAACCTATGAAGGTTGAAGAAGCTCTTCATGATCCGGATAGGGTGAACGCTATGCACGAAGAGCTACACAATTTCGAGAGGAATCAAGTATGGACGCTTGTTGAACAGCTCGATGAAACGCACAATGTCATTGGAACCAAATGGGTGTTTCGGAATAAGCAAGATGAAGATGGACAAGTTGTACGCAACAAGGCCCGTCTCGTCGCCCAAGGTTACACTCAAGTCGAAGGTATGGACTATGGTAAGACATATGCCCCCGTTGCTAGACTTGAGTCCATACGCATCTTACTTGCTTATGCCAATCACCATGATATCACTCTATACCAAATGGACATTAAAAGTGCCTTTCTTAATGGAGAAATTGAGGAGGAAGTCTATGTTAAACAACCTCCCGGCTTTGTTAATCCCAAGAAACCTAATCATGTTTACAAACTTCACAAAGCTCTTTATGGTCTTAAACAAGCTTCTAGAGCTTGGTATAAATGCTTGACTAAGTTTCTTATTGAAAAAGGCTTTGAGATTGGAAAGATTGATTCTACACTTTTTACTAAAAGGGTTAATGGAGAATTATTTGTATGCCAAATTTATGTGGATGATATCATATTTGGTTCAACTAAACCTCATTTTAGTGAAAAGTTTGGAAGGCTAATGTCGGAGAAGTTTGAGATGTCTATGATGAGCGAACTCAAATTCTTTCTTGGTTTGCAAATCAAGCAAACTAAGGAGGGTACCTTTGTTTCCCAAACAAAGTATACCAAGGACTTATTCAAGAAGTTCAACATGCAAAAGAGCAAATGTATGAAAACACCCATGCCTACTAGTGGACATCTTGACTTGACAAAGGATGGCAAACCGGTTGACCAAAAGGTTTATCGCTCTATGATTGGTTCATTGTTATATCTATGTGCCTCCCGTCCCGATATTATGCTCAGTGTGTGCATGTGTGCACGATATCAAGCAGCCCCAAAAGAATGTCATCTTAAGGCTGTGAAAAGGATAGTGAGATACTTAATTCATACACCAAACTTTGGCATTTGGTATCCTAAGAGGTCTTCTTTTGATCTTGTTGGCTACTCCGATTCGGACTATGCCGGTGACAAGGTTGATAGAAAGTCCACTTCGGGTACGTGTCAATTTCTTGGTAGATCTCTTGTGTCTTGGTCCTCCAAGAAACAAAACTCGGTATCCTTATCCACCGCCGAAGCGGAATACATTGCCGCTGGTTCATGTTGTGCTCAATTACTTTGGATGACCCAAACTCTTAAAGATTATGGGATATATGTGAAACATGTTCCATTGCTTTGTGATAATGAAAGTGCAATTAAGATTGCTCACAATCCCGTGCAACATTCTCGAACTAAGCATATTGAAGTTCGTCATCATTTCATTCGAGATCATGTTGCAAAAGGAGACATCGATCTTAAGCATGTTCGTACAGATAAGCAATTGGCGGATATATTCACCAAACCGCTTGATGAGAAAGTATTTTGCCGTTTGAGAGGTGAATTGAACATCATTGATGCCTCAAACTTGGAGTAGAAACTCCATGTGGATACATGCAAGGCATGAGCCTTTTTGACTAATCCTTGATATTTCTCTTATGATGATGATCATATGTCTTGGACCTATACATGTACCCTTGCATGCTATCTAACCCTTGTAGGTACTTGGATGAGCTCAAATCTATGAGATTGCAAATCACTCACATCTAGAACAATCTCTACATCACCAAGTCTCTACAATATGGTGGATGAAGACAAGGAAGCTTGAATCCACACAACATATCCTTTGTCAATTTCTATATATCAAATTTCATTTGGTATCAAGTTTCATGATTGTCATTTTGGATACACAAGTGCTCTTCCTTGCAAGTCTAACCCATGTAGGAAGATGAACTCAAACTATAATAGGTGCTCCCAACTCTTGATGAACTACATCAACCTTGAGCATCCAACACAAGTTCGACTACATGATCAAGATCAACACCACCACCCAAGGTATGTTATTCCATCTTAGAGAAGATTTACCCCAAGTCATGGGTCAAAGCAGCTCAACAAGATGTGAATACATCAAAATGCTTAAATGAAAAATGGTAACCCCATTTTGAGCTTAAACGATGAGTATGACCTATGATCAAGTGTTGTCACTTGACTCCTCAGTCAATATACTCTAACATAGGTGACTTTGTTGCCAACCCATTCTAGATGAAGTTCTCCATTGTTTCTTAGTGTTCTTGCATATGTTTCTTGCTTGTTCCCCTTTTCAAAAAAAATCTTCATCTAGATTTCTTTTTCTCTGCATTTTCTGCATCTAATTCATTGCAAATCCTTTAGTTAATTCCTTGCAAATCTTTATAAGATCTTATTTGCCAAGTGTGCTGAGGTGACAAATTGTTTCCTAAGTATTGAACTCGGCCTCACCGATTCATGCCAATCGGCTAGACCGAACTGCAATAATACATTGTAGACAGTTCATCGGTACAATCGACGAGGACTAACCCGGTCTGACCGATTTGCATCATCTATGACACTGCCAACTCGGTGTCACCGATGAAAATGAATCGGTGTTACCGACTTCACTGCTGAGAAAACTTTTTGTCATTACAAATATCAATTCTTCTCCAGCTCCACTCGATGATTCTTATCCTCTAGCATATTAAACCACATGTTGCTTTGTAATGTGTTTCAAGGACCAAACCTATTTGACGTCCCTTCTTGGAAATTGATGTCAAAGGGGGAGAGAGAGAACATCAAGGCTTATCACATGAGATGCTTATTAACAATAGAGGAGAGAAGTCACATGTCTTTAAGAGGGGAAAGACATGTTAATGTATGTTTGTTTTGCTCTGATTTCGTTTGCTCTGATTTTCTCTTACCCTACCTTCTCCCATTATCCAATATCAGATTCAAGGGGAGAAAGAGTTCATATCTAAGGGAAGAAAATCTTTGGAATTCATTGCATATCTTTAATCTTTGGGGACATGTCTATACCCAAATAGAGTACTAAGTACTCACTCACTACATGTCATCCCAGTCTTGGTACTCTTGTGGTTTTCTGAACTTGCTTTGTTTAGTGGTGTTTCTGTGTTATCTAACCCTATTTTCTCAGAGTCATCTCTTCCAAAGCCAGCTCAAGATCACAAGGTAAGTATATGCATCACACTCATGTGCATGATGATCTCTTGCTAATGTACATATTGTTTGCAAGAAGGACTCATGAACATGAAGGTACATTCCCTGTATCTACATCATTTGCTCTGATGCACATAGCCAAGATACATGTAACTCATTGCTTGCTCTGACATGCTTATGCATTCACATGCTCTCATATTCTATCTTTGCATGATTGCATACATGTAGGGGGAGCCTATGCATGTTACATGTCCTTCCAAAGCTTTACTTGTTACCTTTCATATCCTTATCTAAAGCTTTGATGTATGTTGCATCAATTACCAAAAAGGGGGAGATTGAAAGCACAAGTGCTCCCTGTGAAAGCACAAGTGCTCCCTGGGTGATTTTGGTAATTAATGTCAACATATCTCTTGTTGGACTAATATTTTCATCTAGTATATTTCAGAAAGTTCAACAATGGCGTGGCATGGACAAGAGGATGTGGAACCCCTTCAAAATGCTAAGGACAAAGCTTGGCACAAGCTCAAGACTCTTCATTTCTATTTTAGTGATCCAAGATCACATTGAGTCCATAGGAAAAGCCAATACTATTAAAAGGGGATGAGGTGTTGCTTAATGGTCTACTTGCTCAAAGTGCTTAGTGATATGCTCCAAAGCCCTCAACCACTTTCTCAATTCCAAATATGTCCTAAACCTAAAGTCAAACTCGGCCCCACCGATTTGATCTATCCGGCGCCACTGAGTTCCTTTGACATAGCCACTGCCAGAAACCCTAATCAGTTCGGCCTCACCGATAGGTATCTCGGTCTCACCGAGATGGCAATGCAAACTCTCTGTTTCCCTTCGTAACATTTTGGTCCCACCGAAACGAGCGATCGGTCTCACCGAGTTCGCCTTGCATACTCTCTATTGCCTGTTGCAATTATTTCGGTCTCACCGAAATGTGCAACCGGTCACACCAAGTTCGCCTGACCAACTCTCTGTTTGCTCATTGCTGAAATCGGTCTCACCGAGTTCATGCAATCGGTCACACCGAGATGAGGTTTTGCCCTAACCCTAGCACATCGGTCCCACCGAGTTGAGTATATCGGTCCCACCAAGATTCCTAACATTCACATTTTGAATTGAATCGGTCTCACCCAGTTCTTCCATTCGGTCTGACCGAGTTGAGTCAAATGTGTGTAACGATTGGATTTTGTGTGGAGGCTATATATACCCCTCCACCCCCTTCTCTATTCAAGAGAGAGCCATCAGAACGTGCCTACACTTCCACTACTCATTTTCTGAGAGAGAACCACCTACTCATGTGTTGAGATCAAGACATTCCATTCCTACCACAAGAATCTTGATCTCTAGCCTTCCCCAAGTTGCTTTCCACTCAAATCATCTTTCCACCATATCCAAATCTGTGAGAGAGAGTTGAGTGTTGGGGAGACTATCATTTGAAGCACAAGAGCAAGGAGTTCATCATCAACACACCATTTATTACCTTTTGGAGAATGGTGTCTCCTAGATTAGTTAGGTGTCACTTAGGAGCCTCCGACAAGATTGTGGAGTTGAACCAAGGAGTTTGTAAGGGCAAGGAGATCGCCTACTTCGTGAAGATCTACTCGAGTGAGGCAAGTTCTTTGTGGGCGATGGCCATGGTGGGATAGACAAGGTTGCTTCTTCATGGACCCTTCGTGGGTGGAGCCCTCCGTGGACTCGCACAACCGTCACCCTTCGTGGGTTGAAGTCTCCATCAACGTAGATGTATGATAGCATCACCAATCGGAACCACGCCAAAAATCTCCGTGTCTCCAATTGCGTTTGCACACTCCAATCCCATCCCTTTACTTTCTTGCAAATTGCATGCTTTGCTCTTTCCGCTGCTCATACTCTTGTCATGCTTGCTTGAAATGTATTGTGAATGCTTAAACTTGTGCTAAAACTCCACCTCAACCTGAAGAACTTAAAAACTGCTACTTTTGCTTGTTGAGGGTATAATCACCCCCCCCTCTAGACCCCTCTTCTCGATCCTTTCAGGCTCGTCAAGTTTAACCCAAGTATTCCGCATGTGCAAAACTGTCTTGCACCCGTTGTATATGAACGTAGAGTCTATCACACCCGATCATCACGTCGTGTCTCAACACGACGAATTGTAGCAACGGTGCATACTCAGGGAGAACACTTTTATCTTGAAATTAAGTGAAGGGATCATCTTATAATGCTACCGCCATTCTAAGCAAAATAAGATGCATAAAGGATAAACATCACATGCAATCAAAATATGTGACATGATATGGCCATCGTCTTGTGCTTTTGATCTCCATCTCCAAAGCATCGTCATGATATCCATTGTCACCGGCTCGACACCTTGATCTCCATCATTGCATCGTGGTCATCTCGCCAACTATTGCTTCTACAACTATCGCTAACGCATAGTGATAAAGTAAAGCAATTACATGGCGTTTGCATTTCATACAATAAAGTGATAACCATAAGGCTCCTACCAGTTGCCGATAACTTACAAAACATGATCATCTCATACAACAACATATATCACATCATGTATTGACCATATCACATCACAACATGCCCTGCAAAAACAAGTTAGACGTCCTCTACTTTGTTGTTGCAAGTTTTACGTGGCTGCTACGGGCTTCTAGCAAGAACCGTTCTTACCTACAGCAAAACCACAACGGTGATTCGTCAAGTTTGCTGTTTTAACCTTCTTCAAGGTCCGACCGCAGTCAAATTCGATTCAACTAAAGTAGGAGAAACAGACAGCCGCCAGCCACCTTTATGCAAAACTAGTTGCATGTCTGTCAGTGGAACCGGTCTCATGTACATGGACATGTAAGGTTGGTCCGGGCCGCTTCATCCCACAATACCGCCGAATCAAAATAAGACGTTGGTGGTAAGCAATATGACTATCACTGCCCATAACTCTTTGTGTTCTACTCGTGCATATCATCTACGCATAGACCTGGCTCATGATGCCACTATTGGGAATCGTTGCATGGAAAACAAAAAAAATTCTACGCACACGCAATGATCTATCCATGGAGATGCATAGCAACGAGGGGGAGAGTGTGTCTACGTACCCTCGTAGACCGTAAGCGGAAGCGTTTCACAACGTGGTTGATGTAGTCGAACTTTCTTCGCGCTCCAGACGATCTAGTACCGAACGCACGGCACCTCCGTGTTCTGCACATGTTCAGCTCAGTGACGTCATCGCCTTCTTGATCCAGCAAAACGGGCGAAGTAGTAGATGAGCTCCGTCAGCACGACGGTGTGGTGACGGTGATGGTGAAGTGATCTCCGCAGGGCTTCGCCTAAGCACCATGAAAATATGACCGAGGGATTAAACGGTGGACGGGGGCGCCGTACACAGCTATAACAATCTTGTGTGCTTGTGTGGCGCCCCCTGCCCACATATATATAGGTGGGAGGGGAGGAGGCAGCCCCTAGGGTGCCCCAAGAGACCTGGCGGCAGCCCTAGGGCTGCTGCCTTGCCCTGCGCCCCCTTTCCTTATATGAAGAAGGGGGAAGGAAAGAGGGGGGAGAGGGAAGGAAGGGGGAGTCCTACTCCACACTTTCGTTTCCCTCCCCTCTTTCCTCCTCCTCCTCATAGGCCGGCCTCTATAGGGGGCGCACCAGCCCCTTGTGGGCTGGTGTGTTCCCTCTCCTGGCCCATAAGGCCCATATCTTTGCCGGGGGTGCCCGAAACTCCTTTCCGGTGACCCGATAAGTACCCGGTACCCTCCGGAACACTTCCGGTGTCCGAATACCATCGTCCTATATATCAATCTTTACCTCTCGACCATTTCAAGACTCCTCGTCATGTCTGTGATCTCATCCGGGACTCCGACAACATTCAGTCACCAAATCACATAACTCATATAATACTATATCGTCAACGAACGTTAAGCGTGCGGACCCTACGGGTTCGAGAACTATGTAGACATGACCGAGACACCTCTCCGGTCAATAACCAATAGCGGAACCTGGATGCTCATATTAGCTCCCACATATTCTATGAAGATCTTTATCGGTCGAATCGTTATGACAATATACGTAATTCCCTTTATCAATCGGTATGTTACTTGCCCGAGATTCGATCGTCGGTATCTTCATCCCTAGTTCAATCTCATTACCGGCAAGTCTCTTTACTCATTCTGTAATACATCACCTCGTGACCAACTCCTTAGTCGTTTGCTTGCAAGCTTATGATGTGTATTACCGAGAGGGCCCAGAGATACCTCTCCGAAACTCGGAGTGACAAATCCTAATCTCAATCTATGCCAACTCAACAAATACCTTCGGAGATACCTGTAGAGCATCTTTATAATCACCCAGTTACATTGTGACATTTGATAGCACACAAGGCATTCCTCCGGTATCCGGGAGTTGCATAATCTCATAGTCGAAGGAATATGTATTTGACATGAAGAAAGCAATAGCAATAAAACTGAATGATCATTATGCTAAGCTAACAGATGGGTCTTGTCCATCACATCATTCTCCTAATGATGTGATCCCGTTGTCAAATGACAACTCATGTCCATGGTTAGGAAACCATAACCATCTTTGATCAACGAGTTAGTCAATTAGAGGCTCACTAGGGACATGGTGTTTGTTTATGTATTCACACATGTATTTAGGTTTCCGATCAATACAATTCTAGCATGAATAATAAACCTTTATCATGAATAAGGAAATATAAAATAACAACTTTATTATTTCCTCTAGGGCATATTTCCTTCAGGTTTTACCTCCATCAAGAGGGCCTAGACCTGGGTAAACATCGTCTCCCTGTTCCTGTTACCCTCGATCCGAGATCCACAACTCGGGACCCCCTACCCTGAGGTCTGCCGAATTTCACACCGACAATATGCATAATCCCTTATCTCGCAATATTATTTGAGAAAGAATTTTCATTTGATTGGTTGCACTTGAGTTAGTTCCCCATGTTAGTTGAATATCAGTTAGTCATAACACCCAACTTTAAATTTTGCTCCAAAAGAAATTCTAAGGAAGAACTTAGGGGCTCAGATTTTTGAATAGAACGAGCATTCAAACACTTCAAATCCATATGCTGAATTTGATTGTCTTGATAACACCTATTGAGAGAATTATTTGGAGGAATGAATATTTGAAGTGACTGAGGTTATGCCAAAATTTATTCGCGATACTAAAATCATGGAGCTCCAGCTCATGGCTCGCTTCATGTCCCATTGCTATATGTTGAGATAGTTCGTGTAACTGCGATGGTGGTCCCAAACTTGGAGATTGAGTGGTAAATGATCGACCTTCTCTAAGGAATTGTGTATGTGGTAAATAAGAGCACTGATCGCTGAGCTCGAAAGAGACAACCATTCTTGATCCATGGTGCACAAAATTAAGCCACAACGGAACCCAATTACATATAGTAAATTTTGGCATAACCTCGTCATTGAGAGTTGAAGTTCCAAAGAATAATGATTGAGAGAAGTGTTTGGAAGCCATGACTAGGAGGTACTAGCGGGTTTCAATGAAATGCTTGAATTATTTGCTCTTTTCACTTCCGAAACCCCCTGATGCAATTGTTTTATGAAGAACCTAAGAATATCCATCAAAAGAAAGGATTTGTTGCTTACCTAACACTTGGTTAATGATGAAACAAATATCAAATATTATGAGAATTTGCAGAGCTCAAGCAGTTACTTCACACAAGAACTGTGACACCCTGTGTGTGACAGAAGCGCCAATATAAATACTCTCCTCCGCTCTTCATTGGGACGAGAACTAATTGGGATACTTCCATGAAAGTGCTACATAATTGTGTTTGGCTTGCAGGCATCAGGCGTTGCAACGCCACAAGGAGAGAGGGGGAGAGAGACCCCTCCTCCTTCTTCTTCTTCCTAGGCCTCCCCCTATATGGGATAAGGATTCCCCCTCTGGTCCTTGGTGGCCACGGCTCCCGGATTGGATCTCTCCTCCCCTTTTTCTCTATGGTTTCTTCTCTATTTCGGTCCTGTTTCTACGGCAAGCACCGTTTCCTAAATAGTCAGAGATCCGTAACTCCGATCAGGTTGAAATTTTAACATGCTTTCCCCCTCATAAATTAGCTTCCTTGTGCCCAAAGA
The DNA here is from genome assembly GCA_011799875.1 of Thinopyrum elongatum. Taxonomy (NCBI): domain Eukaryota; kingdom Viridiplantae; phylum Streptophyta; class Magnoliopsida; order Poales; family Poaceae; genus Thinopyrum; species Thinopyrum elongatum. The sequence goes on from CM022300.1 coordinate 386,910,969, forward strand.
AGAGTTCCAAAAGCATTATGGTCTAGGCATATGGCACCTCACGTGGGTGGGCCTACGGTCACGCGACCAGCCCATGTGAGGCCCACGTGTACCGACTTGCATTGATTTTTTCAACAAAAATTCAGATATATTCACCAAAAATTCAGATATATTCCATAAAAAATCCACAAAAAAATTCAGGTCATTTCAGCTGTGTGAATTTTTCACCTTAAAACCCGAAAACAATAGAAAACAGGAACTGGCCTTTGGCACTGGGTTAATAGGTTAGTACAAATAGAAATAATACAAATTGTTACCAAAAAATATCTAAAATTGGAATGATAATAGCATGAAACAATCAAAAATTATAGATACGTTGGAGACGTATCGTACGCCTCTCCTCCTTCCTATTCTCTTTCTCTTTCATTGTATTCTCTTTCACTTCCAACAACCAGTACAAATCCCTTCCTCCATCATAGGTCTCATAGGTTAAATCCTTCGTAGTTTTTCCGAAATAAACCCATTGTTGAAATGTATAAGTACACTCCACTCTCAATCCAACATCAACTCATTTGGTGGTTTCTTCAAATCTCATGTCTCCTCTACCCCTTAGATTTCGTTGTACCTTAGTACTACCTACGTTACTCGACTAGAGCTTTAAGCTAACTACCAGACACTAGTGCAGGTGACTGCTATACAAACAATTTTTACCCCCTTTCTGAGATCGAGTTTTAAACCGTCGCCTTGCCTGTGTGTGCGATAGGGGGTCCTTCCCACACGACCCAGAAACTATCGGGGATAGGTCCTACGGTCACACATGCGGGGCAAAAAGAGCTCGTGTGCAATCATGCGAGCCATCGCAGACAATTATACAGGCACAATCGTTTCCGTTTGTATGTACATCCCACACAGTGAATCCAAGACAAACGTTTCTGTTCGTATATACATCCCACACAGTGAATCCCAGATAAACGTTTTCGTTCGTACGTACATGACACACAATTTTCCACATCACATCGTCTGTGATAGCATTGCCATTGCAGATGATATTAATAACTTTATCATTTGCGTTATTGAATGCATCATGCACGGTGCCTAGAAGAAACTATGTGGCATAGGCTGTCCATCACACACACTTTTTATGTGGAAAACATTTGTGCAAGGTGGCCTAACGCAAACAGTTATCCAGAGAAAGTCGTGTGTGATTGTTCATTGATCCAACACGTTTACTTCCTAGAAATTGTGTGGGTTGTCTGAGGTCATCGCCCACGGTGTTCTCTCAACAACCGTTTGAAATAGAAAACCCAATAAGCAGGCTAATTGGCCTATTATTTTTAATCCATTTAGTAATCAAATTGACATTTCATATTAAACACACAATATATTTCATTTTCATATTACGAAACCAGGATTTCATAATTGAAATACATCAGAGTACAACATCATATAGCTTCAGCACTCAGTTACACCATATAGGCATATAGCTAGCTACCCCATTACACAACAGCACCAAGTAACAGTACCTAAAGTAGGTATTATGCAATAGTAAAATATGAATGGGTTCATAACAATACCTAATGTTTGTGATTTGCCTGTTATACTAACAGATCTCACGAGGTTTCTATTGAGTTTTATGTGCTGAAGTTTTCAAGTTTTGGGTGAGATCACGATGGATGAAAGAATAAGGAGTGGCAAGACCCTAAGCTTGGGGATGCCCAAGGCACCCTAAAGTAATATTCAAGGAGAACCAAGCATCTAAGCTTGGGAATGTCCCGGATGGCATCCCCTCTTTCGTCTACAATCCATCGATCTACTCGTCTACAATCCATCGGTATACTACTTGGAGCTATATTTTTATTCATCACATGATATGAGTTTTGCTTGGAGCATCTTGTATTATAGTAGTCTTTGCTTTGTTTGCTTTTTAGTTTGCCGCAATCATCGTTTGCTGCACACACACCTTTTGAGAGGGACACGCATTTATTCGTGCTTTGTTAAAATACTCTATGTGCATCACTTATATCTTTTGAGCTAGGTTGTTGCTCTAGTGCTTTCACTTATATCTTTTAGAGCATGGCGGTTGTTATATTTTAAAGAAATAGTTGCACTCTCATGCTTCACTTACATCTTTTTGAGAGTCTAATAAATAGTAATGGCAATATGCACATGTTATGAAATTGTCCTGATATGATAGGTATTCAAGAGGGATATAATAAAAACTTCCATGCAGATCACTGAATATGATAAGTTTGATTCCTTGCAATAGTTTTGTGATATTGAGATGGTAATATGTGAGAGGTACTAGTGAATGATTGTGGTTTAGTAAGAATATTGGTGTTAAGGTTTCTGATTCCCGAATCATGCATGTATAGTCTCTAGTTATGCTATGAAGTTGGAGCATGATTTATTATTGAGTGTCTTCCTTATGAGTGGCGAGCGGGGACGAGCGATGGTCTCTTCCTACCAATCTATCCCCCTAGGGGCATGCGTAGTAGTACTTTGCTTCGATGGCTAAGAAACTTTCGCAATAAGTATGTGAGTTCTTTATGACTAATGTGAGTCCATGGATTATAGGCGCTCTTACCTTTCTGCAATTTGCTAGCCTCTTCGATACCGTGCCTTGCCCTTTCTCACCTCGAGAGTCGGTGCAAACTTTGCCAGTGCATCCAAACCCCGTGATATGATACGCTCTATCACACATAAGCCTCCTTATATCTTCCTCAAAACAACCACCATACCTACCTATCATGGCATTTCCATAGTCATTCCAAGATATATTGCCATGCAACTTCCACCGTTTCTTTATTATGACATACACCTTCATTGTCATATTGCTTTGCATGATCATATAGCTGACATGTTATTTGTGGCTCAGCCACCGTTGATCATTATCATACATGTTACGCTAGCATCATTGCACATCCTGGTACACTGCCAGAGGCATTCATACTGAGTCATATGTTTCAGTTTTATCGAGTTGTAAGTAAATAGAAGTGTGATGATCATCATTATTAGAGCATTGTTCGAGTGAGGAAATAAAAAAAGAGAAAAAAGAGGCCAAATAGAGCCCAACAAAAAATGAGAGAAAAAGAGAGAAGGGGCAATGTTACTATCCTTTTCCACACTTGTGCTTCAAAGTAGCACCTTGTTTTTCATATAGAGAGTCTCCTATGTTGTCACTTTCATATACTAGTGGGAATTTTTCATTATAGTACTTGGCTTGTATATTGATGGGCTTCCTCAAATGGCCGAGGTCTTCATGAGCAAGCAAGTTGGATGCACACCCACTTAGTTTTCAGTTTGAGCTTTCATACACTTATAGCTCTTGGTCCATCCATTGATGGTAATCCCTACTCCTCGCATTGACATCAATTGATGGGCATATCCATAGCCCGTTGATTAGCCGCATCGATGCGAGACTATCTTCTTTTTTACTTCCCCTTATTGATCTCTATCACCGCATCCTATTTAACCCATAGTGCTATATCCATGGCTCACGCTCATGTATTGCGTGGGGGTTGAAAAAGTTGAAGCGCGTTAAAAAGTATGAATCAATTGCTCGGCTTGTCATCGGGATTGTACATGATTAATACTTTGTGTTATGAATATGGAGCATGACAAGACTATATGATTTTTTAGGTAACTAGCGTTCTTTAGCATTTTTATTTTGAAAGGCATGATTGTTTGTTGGTACGCCTTAGTATTGATGTCGTTATATCAAATTATAGACTATTTCTTTGAATCATTCTGATCTTAATATTCATACCCTAAAAGAAAGATTACACGATAGACATGTTAGGTAGCATTCCACCTCAAAAAATTTGTTTTATCATTTACCTACTCGAGGGCAAGCATGAATTAAGCTTGGGGATGCTTGATACGTCTGCAACATATCTATAATTTTTTATTGTTCTATGCTATTATAGTATCAATCTTGGATGTTTTATATGTAATTATATGCTATTTTATATCTTTTTTGGGACTAACTATTAATCTAGCTAGTGCCCAGTGCTAGTTGCTGTTTTTGCTTGTTTTTGGCTTTTCAGAAAATCAATATCAAACGGAGTCCAAACGGAGAAAAATCTTTGGATTGATTTTTTCTGGACTAGAAGGGACCCGCGAAGGTTCGGGACAAGACCAAAAGAGTCACGAGGGAGCGACAAGCTCACCAGGCGCGCCCCTTGAGCATGTGGGCCCCTCATGCACCTCTTGACCTAATTCCGCCTCTATAAATTCCCAAATATTCCCAATATACCATAGAGCCACCCGAAACACATTTTCCGCCGCCGCAAGCTTCTGTTCTTCGGTACTCTGCCGGAGGGGGAGTCGATCATGGAGGGCTTCTACATCATCCTTGCTTCCTTACGATGATGCGTGAGTAGTTCACCACAGACCTACGGGTCCATAGCTAGTAGCTAGATGGCTTCTTCTGTCTCTTTGATCTTCAATACAATGTTCTCCTCGATGTTCTTAGAGTTCTATCCGATGTAATCTTCTTTTGCGGTGTATTTTTTGGGATTCGATGAATTATAGGTTTATGATCTGAATATTTATGAGAAGTAATGGAGTCTTTTTTGAACTTTATTATGCATGATTGTTATAGCTTTGTATTTCTCTCTGATCTATCCGTTTGGTTTGGCCAACTAGAGTGATTTATCTTCAGTGGGAGAGGTGCTTTGTGATGGGTTCAATATTGCGGTGCTCTATCCCAGTGACAGAAAGGGACAAGACACGTATTTGTATTGTTGCCATTAAGGGTAAAACAATGAGGTTTATTCATATTAGTTGAGTTTACTTTGTCTACATCATGTCATCTTGCTTAAGGCATTACTCTGGTTTTATTAACTTAATACCCTAGATGCATGCTGGATAGCAGTCGATGGGTGGAGTAATAGTAGTAGATGTAGGCAAGAGTCGGTCTACTTGTCTCGGACGTGATGCCTATATACAGGATCATTGCCTTGAATGTCGTCATAACTATGCGCTTTTCTACCAATTGCACAACAGTAATTTGTTTACCCACCGTATGCTATGTGTTCGAGAGAGAAGCCTCTAGTGATATATATATATATATATATATAAACCAAAATATCATTCAGCAATTTTTTATTGTTTATTTTGTTTTGCAATTTATCTATTTACATATACAAGATTTGATCCTTGCAAGTAACGAGTTCAAGGGGATTGACAACCCTCTTGCCCGCGTTGGGTGCAATTAATTTCTTTTGTGTATGCAGGTGTTGTTCACGAGGCTTTGCGTGATCCTCCTACTAGATTGATACATCGGTTCTCACTGAGGGTAATACTTATCTCTACTTTGCTGTGTATCCTCTCCTCTTCGGGGAAAATCCCAATGCAGCTCACAAGTAGCAACCATAAGTCATCTTCCAACCCTAGCCGCTGCCATTTCCCATCTCATCTCCATAGTCGCCACTACCTTCATCACTGCAACCATTCTCTTAAAGTTAGTCATATTTGTAATCGGTGTATCGCATCTGGCAACTATTGTAAGACATATTATCAATCAATCATTCATCTTTATGTCGTCTTCAATGAGTTCATCTTGCGATCTGATCGTAATGTATAAGTAATTTGGTAAGGTGATGTAGTTGTCTTTTGTCTTCTTCTCGTTCTAAGGCCCCACGGGTACCTAAGATCCCGTAGATCGAGGAGGAGGTAAGAAGCGAGGATGTGTGGAACGCTATTCCGAATAACTGTGAGAGAAGGGGTTAGTGAAATAGCGAAAAGCAATACCTTCGGGATAAATGAGTTGTAGTCATTAAAAGAACAATGCTCCTGTCTGAAGTAGTTCTTAATAACTGAGGCAATCCCGCGCGACGATAAGGGCCATCGGTTGGACAACTGACTCTTGATGGAGGTCCCACGCCGGTGAATATGTACTTTGGACACATTTCCCACTTCATCGCGTAGCTAGCACATTATAGCAGTTGTCTTCTAGAGCTATATTTATTGTAAGATAAGATCACAAGCACAAATATAAGGTTGTGAGAGTAATACCTTGTACCCATGCATGTTTCAGTATTATTGTCCTTGTCCATAAGGTTAGGTCCGGTTTAAAAACTGGAATTTAATACGATAACAATAAATTGTTTGACTCTTCGTCGCAGTACACACCCTCCCATGGGTTTGATACACAGGGTCACTCCTTGGTGAAATTGTACGCGAACCCTGTGCAATCTAAAAGGAACTTAGAAGGCATCAAACGCCCCCATCATACCCTACCACCTAAGGAAGGAAACATGCACACCCTCACCGGACGACTGACATGCCCACCGGGTTCACCCGGTGCATCCGGACGCTGACATGCAGACCTGGCCTTACCCAGTGCATGCAGACCAACACACGTAGGCGTAATGAAAAACACCATAAAAAGGTGGCATTGTGCGTGCGTGTGGCCCATGCTTCATGGACCCCCAAAGATGTCGGCTAGGTGAGGAGCGCCCGTGAAGATCGAACGACGGGGAGGACGCCAGGAAGCCAACGACACACGTGGATTGGACGGCGCAGAGGGCACTCGCGCGCGAGGACGCCCTGCAATACGGGTACTCCAGCATGCTTTATAGAAAGATTCCTCGAAGGAGATAGTAAAGAACCCAAAGCGGGTGTATCCTACTACAAGGGTGGTCTTGGGAATCCAAAAGATGTTGCTTAAAGGAGATAGATGTATTCCTACCTCTATTACTCTCGTGTAAAAAAAAAAATTTGCTCCTTTGAGCACACGCCCGTAAGTGGCGCTTAAATCAATAAAATCGATCGAACAATTTCAATATTGTGCCAGCCCAAATCATGATGTTCATCAACTTGAATTTGGTTTCGTCATGAAAATCACGACTTCTGAAGATGAGAACCATAAAAGGCAAGATAAAAAATAGAAGAACAAAAATCGAGGAAGAGAAAACTAGTGAAGACTATAGTCTCGTCTTTTCATTTTTTACAGGAGTAATTGTAAAGACGCGTCTACAAGACTAAAATACTGTTTGTATCCTTTGAGTGCACGCCCTTGAGTAAGAATTAAATGTGGAAAATCGATTAAACTCAATCTTATGCCAGCCTAAATCATGATCTTCATGGATTTGGTTCTATCCTGAAAATCGCTTAGGAGATAAGAATCATAAAAAAAAGATAGAGAATAACAAAAACATAAAGCGAGGAAGAGGAAACTATAACAGTAAAGACTAGCAAATTCTTTTTTCATTTTGTGCAGGATGTCGTAGGATAAGCAAATCAAACAAAACTATGTGCCTTAGAGTATCCAAATTAGTACAATTTAGATTGTGAGAATTAGGCTTGATTTTGATTGATAATTCATTTCTAATTCTGTTGCTCATGCGTGCTATTGTTCACGACTAAGGGTGAGAGGATGCAACATATATTACTCAAAATATTGTGTATAAAGAAATCGTCCTTGCACTGTAATGCCAAAGGTTCTATCCTTTTATTAGAGTATTTTCATTCAACTTTTGTTGATTTCTTAACTAAAATTTGTATGCATCACATATGACATTGTTGCTTTTTTGACTGGCCTGCCAACACCGAGGATAAAAGAGTGGACCTTTGTATAAATGTTAGTTCTTTCTATTTTCCAAATCACCCTTTTTACTGGTTTTCCATCCTCTGTTACCAATTTCCATCTATTATTGTTGGATGGGGTATTATCAGTAAAAGTATGATCTTTGAAATGTATACAAGAGCAATTTTCCTTTGGTTCAAAGAAAGCTTTATTTTGTACGAGTTTTGGTTGAACGAGACAGTTTTCAAACTTCGACCATCTTGGTAGGAACAACTTTGCCTGGAATATTTAAAATATATAGCTAAGTTTTGTTTTTGAATAAAGGGTGGGTTTTATTTACTTAAAATGATATTCTTCAACAACAATGCCTTCAGGAAAAGAGGGTCGCTCGAGCGCTGTCGTCGCTGGATCCAACCACCAAAGGCCAGAATCTAGCTTTTCACCCTGAAGAACTGGTATGAGCATATTCGAGTAATGCATTCAACAAGGTAACAATCTAAAAACATAGCCATTGCCAGGTATAACCAACTCGGGCCAAGCCTAGGTTTTCACCACGGAGCTCGGGACCGAGTACTCTGGAAGCACCACCATCGAAGTCAATCATGTGTTGTTGCCACCACTTTTCTGTGATCCTAACAGCTGCATGCGTTGGGCTAGAACACCGATCGCCAGTGCTGCACAATCATATCCTCTGTGTCAAGTCGTCGTCCATGGAATGCATTTCACTTCCGAGGCAACCACCGGACCTGGAAAGAGGAACCCTCGCAAAGGCCTTTAGGTGGCCCCACAATCCGTGGCACGGTCACCGCCGTAGTGGTCACCACACCGACCAACACCAAGACGGAGCACATCACCACCGTCTACCATCTCACCGGAGATAACCCTGCCCAGACCCGTCGGCCAAGGAGCCGACATAACCAGATCGTGAGCAAAGGTAGATCAGTCAGTTGAGCCGCCGCCCGCCTAGCCGCAACATCCACGTCGGATCCATTCGAGGCCTTCCCATGGCGGCGACGAGTGCAAGAAGCCGTCGAAGGGTCAGCACTCGCCGACCGAAAAGGAGATGGCAACTCCGGGACCTTGGATCTGAGGAACGGGTCGGAGGCACCAAGGTGAGGCAATGCACGTTTTCACCGCCATTGTGCGCCACGGGGCTTTGCTAGACGACCTCCAACGATGACGGCGAAGGAGGGAGTAGCGGAGGCAAAGGCTAGGAGCGGCTGCGGCCTCTGGAGTGGCAAGTGCTTGTAATCATGGGTGAACCGAATTTTTTGTAGCTTTCGGTATTTATCTGAGTTAAATTGGCTTACACATCACGGACTCCAGTATGCTTAGCCACCGTTTTCTTTTCTTATATAGTATATAAAATAATAAAGCAGCCACGCACACGGGCCCTCTGCCTGCTCCTGCAGGAGAGTAGAGCACTTGTTTATGTTCCTCAAAGATTTTCGAGTTTTTATGGGTAACAGCTACGATACATTCAAAGCTCGCGGTTAACGAGAACCACTCACAACAATCAATCTCACGCCAGCCTGCTCTCCCCACCAACCAAATTTAGGGGGAAAAAGTCCCAAAAAATCAAGTCTAGTGCTTTACAGTCGGATTATTTTAGATTCTTCAGACGATGGCATCAAAGTCCACGGCGAGTATTCTGGCGAGCGCCTCGAGCCCCACGCCGCCGTCGCCGTCACCAGCCATACTTATCATGGCGCGGATCTCGTCGTCGGCAACCGGCATCCCGGCCCACCCGAGGTAGGCCTTGAGGTCCTCGAACCCGACCTTGCCGTCCCCGTCGCGGTCCATTAGCCGGAAGGCGTCCTCCATCGCGGAGCGGCACCCGCTGTCCGCCCCCGCCTTAGCTGCGCGGCCAAGGAGGCCCTCGAACTCGTGGTACTGCACGAAGCCGTCGAGGTCGGCGTCGGCGGCGGCGATCATGGCCTCGATGTCGTCGTCGTCGAAGCGCTCGTCGGTGGCGCCGGCGTTGGCGTAGAAGGTCTTGAGGTCGTCGCGGCTGATGCGGCCGTCGTGGTCCGCGTCCAGCACGTCGAACGCCGGCCGCAGGTCCCCCGCGCCGGCGCCGGCGGGGAGGTCAAGGCCCGCGTACCTGCCGCCGGGACACATGCTTGCTTCGGTGCTGCGGTGAGGGAAATGGGGAGCCTCGCGACAGCCGCAGAGCTAGATCGGAAGCGCGATCTCCGTTTGTTTGTTTTTTCGGGAGGCAGAGAGGGCTGGGAGGCTATTTTGGTTTGGCGAGGAGAGAAGGCCCGTATTTGTAGGCGGCGGAATAGAATTCTCCAGCTCGCCAGGAGGGCTATTCGTGGACGTCGTCTACGGACTGCTGTATATCTGTATCTCACGTTTTGATCTGGCAGATTCGCACCGGGACACGGGTGTTTCGTGGAGGTGGTGCACTGGGTTTTTTCGGGATTGCTGTGTCAACGCGGGTGATATTGGTATTTAATTGGTTTGATTTGCGATTTGAGGTGAGAGAAAGCTTGGAGGGCAAGGAGCCGAGCGTGGGGCCACAGGTTTTCGGCGCTTGGTTGGACCGGTCCAATCGAGAAGACGTGTAGGCTGACATCACCGGTCGGTCGCCGGTAGGAGCTCTGGCCGTCGCTTTCGGTGTGAGATCCTTGGTGGCGTCAGACTTTTTTGTGGCTGAGTTTGTAGTGGTTCGCAAGGAAAGCTGCTTGTGCAACACCACGCGCGTGACTGTTCGATCCACCTTCCGTTCCTGAGCGCGTGTGGAAGGAAGGAAGGAAGGCTGTGTAGCTGACACCACGCGCATGTCTTTTTTGAAGAGCGTCTTCGGTCTTAAAAAAGCATGCCGGTTTCCTAAAATCACTTAAGTACGACTGGTAAGTTGTAACCACCAGTCAAATATGGATGACAAATACGTATAGGGTGACAAACGCGGTTACGAACCCATCGGCGTCGAGCTGTTTCTCACTTACCTATGCAAAATCGGATACGAATGCTCCCGCAACGTTCTTTCTAGCAGTGCCCATCTGCCGCGAGTACCGACAAAAGCTTCCGATTCCAATTTGCGTGGAGGCGGAACCGTGTTCTCGTGCCGACGGTAAAAACCAGCTTTCAACCATGGGGAATCCGCCAACAGCCAAGACGATGCTGACAAATGGAATAGGGCATCCACAACCACGGGCATGTGCTCTCTGCTGCCCGCCCGTGAATCCACACAAGCCACGACAAAAAACGATCGCGTGCTGCCATCAAGTTAGTAAAGCTTGCATGTGACTGGACGACAACCGCGCAACGTGGCAGCAGGAATCACTCTCCACTTTTGTGGCCGTGCATTCGCCCTTTGCCCTGTGACCAGAGGACCCGTGTGAATGTGATGGAGCCATAGTACAGCTCCAACCTTCGTACGTCGGATATGTCACATCTCACCCTAGTCGAGCGGAGTACCACACGATTGAGGAGAACGAATAACGCAAAATAATCGAGCCCAGCACGGGAGCAACTAATTAAGTGCATCTCTTGTGAAAGCCCCGCCAAGGTAACTTTGATAAGTTGAGAGCCCGTCACTTAATGCTATCTGAGCTGTTGTCACGTGTTGTATGTTCGACGTTTCCTTAAGATTTTGTTTTTTCATTTTCTGTACGCGTTTTTGAGTTTTAGTTAAGTTGTTGGGTTTGGGGTGAAAAATAACAAAACTGGCCCTTTGACCAAAGTTCAGCACAAAATGATCCTCTTTTCAAAATATTTCACAAAATGGCCTTACCCGCATGACGCCCGCGCCCGGAGCGCCATGCTAGACATCACGACGCCTTGGTCAAGGGCGCCATACGCGTCAGCGCTGACTTGCCACGCTGGCAGGGCACGGCAGCATGGCGCCCCTGGCCAGGGCGCCATGCTCAGCAGCACAACGCCCCTGCCCAGGGCGCCATACCCCTTCACACATACCAGCCGTCCGCACCTTCTCCTCTGCTTCGTTCTTTCTCCTCTCCCTCTGTTTCTTTCCCCACCATGGCGCCCCTCATTTCGCCCCTCCCTCTCCCCACTCAAGTGTTGCTGATCTGAGTCGAAGATCGGTGGATCCGGTTGTCCTTCGAATCCCCAAGGTATTCTCCTCCCTTTCCCCTCTTTCTATTGGTTGAAATCTCCGCATTTGATTGATTTGGGTGAAACCCTAGTTCATCCTTTTCTTGATATAATCATTGGATTTTGGTGTGATAGTGTTAGGGATTAGTGTGATTTAGGATATGTATGGCTTAGGATATGTATGATTTAGGATTTTTATGGAAGTGCTATGAATTTGGTTAGGACATGTACGCACATATATGGTGTATGGAAGAATTAGTGTAAAATTAGGAAGGCGGATGGATGGATATTTGCAAATATATGGTGTATGGTATTGTAGAAAATTTTATGCACATATATGGTGTATGGAAGAAGAATTAGTGTAGAAATTTTGCACATGTATGTATGTTTTTGCACTAGTGCGGATATTTGCAAATGACAACGGGGCTTACCATATACATTTGTAATTTGCAGGATGGCCTCTCTTATCAATCCATCGTACGATCAATTGCATCGTGGACGGTTCATGGCAGAAGAAGGAAGGGTTTTTGATCAGCTTCACCTGAGGTCCAGTTCGGTTCATGACAAAATGGAGTATGACGAGCGATACACGGAGTATATCCGGAAGACCGGGCTTCTCCCTTTCATCTCGCTCGTGTCTCGTTCGATGCCGAAGATGAACCCTTGTGCGATCACAGCACTCGTTGACCGATGGCGCCCTGAGACACATACTTTTCACTTCTATGCTGGGGAGATGACGGTCACTTTGCAGGATGTGTCTCTGATCACTGGACTTCCCATCAAAGGAGAGCCTATTTGTTTTAGCACAGATTCTGATGGATGGCGTGAGATTATGGTTGGACTCATAGGGAGGGAGCCAGGGGTACAAGGGAAGTCCGCCGGTGCAAGTTATCATTGGATTGCTGAACACTTTGAGGAATGCTCGGCTGATGCGGACGATGAAACAGCGCAGCAGTATACCAGGGCATACTTGTGGTATGTAGTCAGCCGGACTCTTTTCTCTGACGGAACTGGCGTGAACGCTTCCTTTATGTGGCTTAAGTTGTTTGCTGGGTGGGAGCATGGACTCAGTTGGGGTACGGCGGCGTTGGCTTATTTGTATCGTCAGGTAAGTAGTTTTGCTTATAATAGTGTGTTCACCATGTAGAAATTTTCTTTAGTTTATAATGACATATTTCTTGTTTGTGTGTAGCTGGACGAGGCGTGCCGTAGGGGCGCGAATCCAAGAAACGTCGTAGAGTCAAAGGAAGCGAACATCGGTGGTCCGATGCTTCTATTATCGATCTGGAGTTGGGAGCACTTGCCAGTGGGGCGGCCGACACCAAAGGGTTACGATCCGTGGGATGATCATCATGACCCAGACCGTATGCCTACATGGGCATATAAGTGGGACAAGGTTGAAGGTTTTGTTGGCAATTCAAAGACCATGTATTTGCACTACTGCAACGAGCTTGACATCATGACCCCGGAGCAGGTTATCTTAGTAGCTTCTTGCTTTGTCTCTTCGGTTTTCCAAAAATCATACTAACAATGTAGTTTTTTCTTAATCTTTCTTTATAGGTTACTTGGGAACCGTATGGAACGGAGGGCAACATTGGTAGGGGAGCTGGTTTTATTACTTTCAGACTTAACCCAAAGTGTCTACAGGAAGCACACTTATGGCGGATGCGTTGCCCGTTGATTTGTTATTATGCTGTTGAGTTTTATCAGCCACAACGAGTTATGACACAGTTTGGCTTATTTCAAGAGACCCCGCCGAAGTACAAGGACACTTCGCTACATTTGCATAGGTAAGTGCTTAGCACTTCAAATGCTTTCTCCATTGTTTTGAAGATAGTAACGAAAATGCATTGCCAAATGCTATGCAGTCTCAACAAGATGAAGCAGAAGAGTATAAAAAAAATGGGATCGAGAGCATGACATGTATATCCAGGAGTTCAAGCAGAAGCTCAATAAGATTGAGCTTTCATTGCGTCAACCCACTTCTAAGCCTCCCCCACGGCCTTTTGATACGGAAGCATTCAACAATTATCTTGTGTGGTTTTGTTCCGTTGCACGTACTCAACTTAACGCACCCGCATTTCAGCCAGGGGACATATTACATGAACCCAATCCAGGTTTTGATCGGATGGCCAATATTGAGTACAACAGGCTTATTAGAGATGGTAGACGGTATGAATCGGCGCCAACTATCCGCTTTGTGGTAAGTTACCGTTATATCTATATGCTTGCCTACATTGTGCCACCGGCAATGCACGGACACCCTTTAGCTGTCACCGGCAATGCACGGACACCCTTTAGCACCATGTTGAAACATTCGGCCATGTTGTTTGTCATGTCACCGTACCTCACTCCATCGTTGTCAAAAGCCCGTGTCCACTTTCCTTTATCGGCAAGATTCCTATTTAGGAAATCTTTGCCACCATTGTTTGCTTTGGCATACACTTTGTCCCACAATTTCTCGAAATGTTTAGTGGTGAATGCGAGACAACAATCATGAAGAAGGTCAGACAATTCCTTGTCTCCACATGCTCGGTAAAAGTTAGACACAAAATGCCTCATGCACCACCTATGATGCACGCGAGGATGTCCTGGAATGTCAATCTCCACTGCATTGAGTATCCCTGGGTGGCGGTCCGAGATGATGCAAACCTCTCTTTGAGGTCCAATTACCTTGGTCCTCACTAAACTAAGAAACCACTCCCAGTTGTCATTGTTCTCCGCCGTGTAACACCCCCTTGTAATAAGCTCTGTGACACTCTGTTAAAACTGCCAAGTCATGATCATTTGCAGTGCCAAGTCACATGGGTTAATGATCCAATTCAAATTCACATCTGAAAATCAACTCAAATTCAAAAGTGAATTATAAAGTTGATCAAACACTGTTGGGAAAATGTTCATTAAATGGCAAATAATCCAGGAACATTTGTAAAATCATCATCAATAAAGTTGGAGTTAGATAAGTGACTCTAACTAGATGAAACAGCACCCAAAACAGCAATATTAAATTCATTTAAAATCATTTCTAAATCAAATGGCTTCCAAAACTGTCCAAACCAGTTTTTGGTGGAAGGAGATATTGCATTGCAATATTTGGGACAACTCTCACATTTTTCAAAAGTGTAGAAATGCCCTAACTATTTTAAAACAGAAAAGGAAAGAAAAACAGAAATTTAAGAAAAAGAAAAAGGCTAAAGCTGGACTGGTCCAAGTGCACAGTGCACTGGCCCAGCCCAGCCGGCCCACCTCACCTCCCTCCTCGTGCGTGTCGGCGCGCCTCTGGCCGCGCGCGCCTGCGCCAGCCGGGCGGCGACACGCCGACGGCCGACGACGCCGCAGCCACCCGAGGGGATAAGGGCAAGCCCCAGTGCTTCCCCCCTGGTCATTCTATCCACTCCCCCGTCCTCTCCCTCGCTTGCTCCGCCCTCGCTCCCTCCCAGATCCGGCCACCGAGCGCTGTCGCCGCCGCGTTCTCGACGTTGCCGCGGCCACCGGCCACCCTTCGTCAAGCCGACCAGCCAGCGAGCTCCGCCCCACTCCTCTCCATCGCCTGGTGTCCTCCGTTCGAGCTGGGGTGCAGCGAAGGCGGTGGATCGAGCTCCTCCTCGTCTTCGGCCTCTCCGGCGATCTCCGGCGTCCCCGACCCTCTGCGGCTACTAAGCTGACACCGGGCCACCTTGTGCCTTCCCGGTGAGCACATGCCCCTTTCCCCTCTCTCTCTGCTGCCGTTCGTCACCCGTAGCCGCTGCACCACTAGCACCCGCAAACGTCGCCGCCGTGGAGCTCGCCGCCGGCGATGCAGTCTGTGTCATGGCCGTGCGAGTGCAGGAACATGCTCAGCACCTCTCCGCGGTCCCGATGCGACCAACCCCGTAGATAGCCGAGCCCTGCCGCGACGGATCCGCGCTCACCCGAAATGCCTCGCCGCCGGCGACGACCTAGCGCTCGTTTCCGGCCGTTTTAGCTCGCGCTCATGCCATAGATCGACGCGGCACTTTTCCCTCGTTCGAACGCGACCAGCCCCGGCCGTTTTGGTGGCCTGTGGGCGAAACCCGACGGCGTCCGAGCCGCGCCACCGCAATTTTTGGTCGCCGGCGCAACTCCGGCGCCGGCCGCCGACGTGGCCGCCACGTGGGACACCCCTGGGTCATTGCCAGTGGGTCCCACGGGCCCCGCTGACCACGCTGACCGTGGTCAACGCGCTGACGTGGCGGCGTAATGCCACTGACAGGTGGGCCCCGCGACTAATTAGACTAATTAAACATTTAATTAAATAGAAACTAATTAGATTAACCTAATGTCTCGCTGACATGTGGGGTCCACCCCCTAATTAACCCTGGTAATTAAATTAATTCAATGGTTAAAGAAACAGAGGCTGACATGTGGGTCCCACTGGACCCACATGTCAGGTTTGACCCTGGTCAACCGCAGTTGACCTGCTGACGTCACTGTGACGCAATGCTGACATCATAATTCATTTTCTGATAAATAAATAAATTCCAGAAATTCAAATAAACTTTAAAAATTAATAACTTTTAAACCGTAGCTCGGATTGAAAAAGTTAAAACATGAAACTTGCTCAGAACGACGAGCTGAGTCTGATCGTGCCGTCTGTTTCTCCATCGGAACCCCCTACATAGAAGAACTCGTAACTCCAGACCCGTATCCGGCAGATGAATAGTGCACACACGTCGGATGTTAAATCCCAGAATAATTCTAAAAATAACTAAAATGACTTAGATGCATAATTAGGCAACCCTGCACTGCATCATAGCATCACATGCACCGTATTGCATTTGTTTGCATTATGTTTACCTGTTTCTTCCCCCTCTTCTCTCTCGGTAGACCCCGACGTTGGCGTAGCTCCCGAGGCAGACGCAGCTCAGGAGTACGACTACGTCCCCGACGATACCACTGAAGACCTTGCCCTTGCCCCCGAGCAAACAGGCAAGCTCCCCCATTTTGAGCATGCCTATATCGCCTACTCTCTTCTCTCTTATGCTTGCATTAGAACTGCTACTGCTACTGTTTTCCTATATCTGCTGCATAGCCTGATTATTGTACCCTGCCTTGTTACCTTTCTGGTTATCCTAGACTGCTTAGTATAGGCTGGGTAGAGACACGACAGAGACCCCCACTTGATCCCGACTGCCCTGCTGGATATCAGAAGACCCGATCATCGGGATTGAAGACTAGACCCTGGCACCGCACATCACTTCCCCCTTAGTTGCCGACACTGCTGGGTTACCGTTGAGTGCCGAGGGTGATACCTCGTCAGCACTTCTGATGTTAACCTTGTAGGTTAGTTACTCGGTCGTGGTAAGCGAGGGTGATTCCTCCTACACCACCCCCGATAACGACGTCGTCGCGCAACTCCTCAAGTGTGGACCTCAGTTATGAAACCAAGGTTATCAATCCAGTAGGAGAACCAAGCAACACTATGTAAACGGTACCTGCACACAAAGAATAAATACTTGCAACCCAACGCGTAACAGGGGTTGTCAATCCCTCCACGGTAAAAAGATAGGTTAAATTGTATGAGATTGGATAAATAGATCTAGCAAAAACATGACATAAAATAAGTAAAGAAAAAGTGCAGCAAGGTATTTTTGGGTTTTTGGAATAATAGATCTAAAAACAATATGATAAAAGATAGACCCAGGGGCCATAGATTTCACTAGTGGCTTCTCTCGAGAAAATAGCATACGGTGGGTAAACAAATTACTGTTGGGCAATTGACACAAGAGCAAATAATTATGACGATATCCAAGGCAATGATCATGTATATAGGCATCAAGTCCAAGATTAGTAGACCGACTCCTGCTTGCATCTACTTCTATTACTCCACACATCGACCACTATCCAGCATGCATCTAGTGTATTAAGTTCATGGAGAAATGGAGTAATGCAATAAGAACGATGACATGATGTAGACAAGATCTATTCATGTAGGAATAGACCCCATCTTTTTATCCTTAATAGCAATGATACATGCGTGCCTCGCTACCCCTTCTGTCACTAGGTGAGGACACCTCAAGATCGAACCCATCACAAAGAACCTCTTCCCATTGCAAGAAAAATCAATCTAGTTGGCCAAATCAAACCAAAGTTTCGGAGAAGAAATATGAGGCTATAATAATCATGCATATAAGAGATCAAAGAAAACTCAAATAATATTCATAGATAGATCCGACCATAAACTCGCACTTCATCGGATCCCAACAAACACACCACAAAAAGTCATTACATCAAATAGATCTCCAAGAACATCGAGGAGAACATTGTATTGAGAATCAAAAAGAGAGAAGAAGCCATCTAGCTACTGTCTATGGACCCGTAGGTCTATGGTGAACTACTCACGCATCATCGAAGGAGCACTAATGAGGATGACGAACCCCTCCGTGATCGTGTTCCCCTCGGGGCAATGTGCCGGAATCGGGCTCTAGATTGGATCTCGTGGTTCTGGAACTTGCGGCGGCTGGAATTGTGTTTCGACAACTCCCCTAGGCACTACAAAAAAAACCCACTTCCATGATGATACGTGTTTGTCACAGTAGGTCATGTTTTCTGTCATGCATGTACATCCATGACGATTTTATGACAGAATCAAGATAGTCATACATGTGCTGTCGTAGAAGTGTTCCATGACAATACCAAAATTATCATCATGGAAGTGTTCACTTCCATGACGATAAATGACGCGTCATGGAAGTGCTTTCGTCAAGGGTAACCGACACGTGGCATCCACCGTAACGGGTCGCCGTTAAGCTATCGGGTCCGGTTTTGGATCCGATAACCCGTTAACAGCAACGACCAATGGGGATTTTCTACGTGTAAAATTCTCATTCGCCGGCGGATCCACGTGTCGGCTCAGCGTTGGTACAGGTGTCATCCAGCGAATGGACGGGACGTGCCTATGATACGTCGAGACGTGGCTCGGTCCAACAGTGGCCCATTCAGGTCAAAAGGCCGGCCTGTTTGACCTAGTCAAAAGGTAACGGCTCAGCCCACTGAAAGCCTGTTAACGGCCTGTTCGCATATAGCCCATTTTACAGCCCGCTAGCACATGGCCCATCATGGCCTATCTGAATTAGGCCTAGTAGCGTCATCTGGGCCGTCCAATATGATTTCAGCCCGTTGTAACTTCTGGCCCATGTATGGTCCATGACGTCTTTCGGCCCATATGAGGCCCTGTGTAACTCTTGGCCCACTAACGGCCCGTGGTGAAACTGGCCCATAATGAACAGTGTATCGCTTTATGCCCATTAACGGCCCATTATTCCATTGGGCCGTTTCCAGCCCTTGTTATCTTTCGGCCTTCTAAGGGCCCATTTATTCTTGGGCTAATTTGCAGCAATCGATTACTTACGGTCCGTTACTGGCCTGTTCCAGTTGTGGGCCAAATTTAGCCCCAGGTTAAAGTCGGCCCGCTTGTGGCCCGTTAATCTGTTGGGCCATTTTCATAGCGTCATCAAATACGGCCCATTAATGGCATGTTATGTCCGTTGATAGAATTAAGCTTGTTATCTCATCGGCCTATTAACGGCCCGTTTTGGTCGGCCCATGAATGGACGATTCTCACTGTAGCCCGTTTTGGCCTACAATGCGGTCCGTTATTGGCCCACGTTTGGCCAATCGATCATACGGACTGTAGAAGGCCCATTGATTCTACGGCCCGTAGAAGGCCCATAGGAGGCCCATGGTCACTACAGCAGATAGCAGGACCATGGTGGCAACGGTCCGTATGTTCCCCATGGTTATTGTGGCCTAGTTTTAAAAAATAGGTTATTGCGACCACCAGCAAACTGCGGAAAAAGAACTGCACTGACTACAAGCAAACAAATAAACAGGACAACAAGGAAATATATAAGCAAGCAACTAACGCTAGGCTATTACGGCTATTACACATATTACATACACTGGGCAGCAAAGTTCGCCACCAATGCAAATATATGGAACAAAGCAGCATATTACATACACCTGTCGTATAAATTGGCCACCAGTGCAAATAAAGCGGTAGCAAAACAAGTCCATAACTGAAACAACTTCACAAGAGCTCAAGAAACGTTATCCTGGGTATCCACCATGCTGGCAATAAGCTTAGCAAGCTCATTAGCTTTCTCCTGTTTGGAGCTAAAATCCTCCAATGCTTGATGTTGCACCAGAAATTATGCATCTAAATTCTCCAGGGACTTCCGCAGTCCTTCAGCTTCTTGTCGCAGCACGGCTGATCGATGTCTTTCATCTTGTAGATGAGACTCAAGAAACCGAACTGATTCAGACAGTGAGTTCGAAGAGCTTGTGCCAGCGGTAGTGGCCAGTAATTCGAACACTACATCAAGACAGGACTTTGGGGTTGTCTCACTGTCTTCAAGATAGTTTTCCTTAGCTATTTTATCAGCTTTGTTGGAGACCAACAAGGATGTCTCACTATGCTGAACCTTATCTGCATTACTTCCTTTACCATTGCTTAATAAGGTACTCTTCCCAAATATTCTGTCAGCATTCTAAAAGAAGAAATAAGCAGACACATAATAGGTTTAGCATGTAGTATATGAAACTCATTTCGGTGAACCAGTTCAGTAGTAGGTGGACAGGATTAAACTACCAAGTCTTCTATTGCCAAGTAGTACAAAATAAAAGCATCAAACAAACATATGTGTATGTCTTATGGTCACTGCATTGTCTTGCCAAATCAAAATAGAGACATGGTTCAAATCATATCGGTTCAAGACAAAGCAGCATTGAAAGAATACAAGTGTGGGAAACTACACGCCACAACAAGATTTTAGATGGGTAACGCGGGTATACATGTAAAACAACACTATTGGCTCTATTGTGATGCTAGTAATGTGCATGATATGAGAAGTCAACTGTATACACAATTGAAATTGAAATCAACAGAGCAATTTAGAAGAGCAAACCTGTTAAAGAAACATGTTTAAACATACATGTTGTGCCATTGGAGTTTTGATTGGATCCTTCAATTTAAAAATAAGTTTGTACGAGTAAATACAGTGATACAAGAGCAAAGCAGTATGCACCATAGCAATGGAATTTTAAATGAGAACAGTTCTTCTTTAGGTTTAAGCACTTCTTCTGCACGAATAGAGTACAGTAAGACGCAGGCATATAGTACTTCAAAATAAAAAATGAGCTCATAGACCTTACCACATTCTTGGGTCGGGACCAGTACAGAACAAGGCGTTCCCATTCATCGTCCCGTAAATGTGTCTCAGGAGAAAGTAAGGGAATTTGATGAGTTTCTTTCCCAATGAAGTACGTTTTCTTCAGGTAATTCCGATACTGCCACCAAGCATTCTTGAAGATAGCAGAGGTATTAGCACAGGTTACCTCATCCTGAGTTTCCAAATCGGTCCTTCTCTATAGAGAAAAATGGGAACATTTGCTGTATTATAACCAGCATGGAGGTAGAATGTATGGGACAAAGCAAAGTATTTGCCATGAATAACATTACTTACACATAACTCCTGGACGAACACCTGCAACTGGCTTTTTCCTTCATCTTCAGTATAATATTTCCATGATGGGAAGATACGCACATAGGATTTAACAACATCAAATGCGACAGATGCTAAACTACGAATGGCTGGTTGTGCTTTGTCCACAGGAATAGGTGTACTAAATGGTGGAGTTGGGGTTCGCCGTGGTAGTACTGGCGCTTTGGGCACTGGAGCTGCCATACTAACTGCTCTTGTTTGGGAGCTCTGTGCTGGAGATGGTGCTGTGTCAACTGGAACTAGATTACTATCTGCTAGGGTTGGGGTTAGATTGCGTGAAGCTGGTTCTCTGTCCATCGGAGTAGGGGTACAATCTGCGGGAGTCTGGGTTATGTGTGGTAGGGCTGGTTCTCATGCATGTACAACCGGGGTGCTATCTCCACCAAGAGGTAGCACTGTTTTATTTGAAGACCGTGTTTTTACTCCGCTAGATACTGCCATCACCCCCTCCAATTCAAATGGCTGATAAACAAGAAAAGTAGTTGAATGTACAAACCTTGTATGAGAGATAGATGCAATAGATAGTGTGAAAAAAAGAGGGCATGCAATAGTTCACATGTATATTGTTTAACTAAAAAGCATAGCATGACATAATTTCACATATATGATGTCTATCTAAACTGGATAGCATAGCATGACATAATTCAAAGATATGATTACTAACTAAACAGGATGGCATGAGATAATTATATGATGTCTTTAGTAAACAGGTTCGCATGACATAATTCACATACATGTTATCTAAGTAATCAGGATCGCATGATATAATTCACACGTGTGATTTATATACTAAGTAGAGGGCATTCACATATATGATGTCTGAACTAAGAACATGGTGTTGAATATTGTGTATATGATGTCTAAACTATGCAGTGCAAGACACCATATGCATGATATGAGTAGTATAACCGTGCCAAGTTAGAGCATACACCTCGGTGGGGGAATAGGACTGGTCATCTATCTCTGAATCCGTCTCTGAGGAGCTATCGGGACCCAGCAAGAGATCTGCTTCGACAGGTAGCACTGTCTGCTCTGAAGACCTTGTTTCACTCCAGATTTTTCCATCACCCACTCAAATGGCTGATTCACAGGAAGACTAGTTGAATGTACAAACATTGTCGACAAATGGAAATGTAATGAAGAAAAGGATTGGCAAGATATAATTCAAATATATGATGCCTGGTTAAACAGGATGGCATTGCATATTTCACATACATTATGGCTGGCTAAAAGAGATGAGATTGCATAATTCACATGTATGATATAGAAACTAAACAGGTGGCATTACAGAACATGTCTAAACTAAGAAGATGACATATATGATGTCGAAAGTAGGCACTGCAAGGCAACATATGCATGATATGACCAACATCATCATGCCAAGTTAGAGCAAACACCTCGGGGGGTAAATAGGAGTGGTCAGCTCCATCTGAATCCGCCTCAGAACATATATCTTCCTCTGGATTACAATCTGGAGGGGGGGGGGCTGCCATTGCACCCACCATGGAGCGATGTATGCATGACATTGTATTGCCGTGCAAAACTCTTCTCTTTTTCTCTACATGTTCAGCATGTCTGTGTACAATATCTGACATGCATACAAAAAAATATAGTGAGATTATGTAAGGAGAGCATGCAGAAATCTAGAGTGATGGTAACAACCAGTGGATAGATCCAAAAATAATGATAGCAGGCTGATGATAGCTTTACTTTAATAAAAAGACAGATGATAATTGCTTTACTGTTTGTTTCCAACCCAAGATGAACAACATAGACATACACTAGGTGAACCCGATAATAGACAGAGATACTATTCACTGCTGCCTCGATGTGTGCCCCACAAGCATTTTAAAAGTCAAGTTTGAACATTAATTCAGACCTGACTTGGAGTCTAAGAGGTGAACAGGATGATAAAGTAGCAGGTAATATTAAGAAATGCATAACATAAGCAGAAACAAAAGAGTGTGACCTATCTTGTGGACCCGTGTACTCCTTAGGTTCATCTGCTGAGTCGATGATGGTGATACAGTTGCGGTGGGTGCCGGCGGAAGGGAAGGAGATCTGAGGCGGCGAAAGACGGTCGGGAGTCGTGATGTCTGGTATGGTGGATGCTTTTGTCAATGGAGCAGCTCAGGTGAGGTGGACGACATCGCGGCAGGAGCAGGACAAACCACACAAAGTTTTCTTCGGCACCTATTTGTAACTGAAGTAATTCTGTAAGGGCTCCTTTGGCTTGCAGGATTCTAAAAACACAGGGATAAGAAAAACACCGGAATAGGATAGGAATGCACGTGGGAAACAGAGCATTTGTAAACACAAGATGTCTGTCAACTTGGGTGTTTGGTTCACAGGAATTGGAAGAGCAGAGGAATGCAAAGAAACATGGCAAAATGAAAGTGAAACCATATGAAAGTGTGTACAGTTAGAACGTTATTCTGCCACTAATGCACTTACTCTTGTTTTCATGCATAGGATTTTGAAAAGTAGGTCCAGGTGGATGTTTTGCTCCATTCCTTTCAACCAAATGCATGAATAATTGAATAGTTGAGTACCATAGGAAAATTTCCTATTGCTATGTTTTTCCTTCACTTTTTCCTTTGAACCAAAATAGCCCTAATGGATCGACATGAATGTAGAGTAATAAGTGATGCGACAAGTGTACAACCTCTTTGGCGTAGCCGTGTCAACCTCAGCATCATTGGGTTGGTCGCTGAAGAAGTTGCGGCAGAGGTAGCTGTCGGAGGTGTGGTGGAAGATCTGAGGCATCTGTAGACGGCGTCCAGGGTACTGCTCTGTTGTGATGGATGGTTCCGTTGTTGGAGCAGCTCCGGCGAGCCGTAAGACGTCGAGGCTAAAGCAACACAAGACAGACATTGTTAATCTCAAGTGGGATTCTAATAGCATCTCCAATAGATGATGTAAAATACATTACCAAAAAGTGGTAGATGTAAAATTTACATCACCAAAAAACACCTGACTACAACATATGAGGTAAAAACTGTTGACTTTGAACTTAACTGTCAAAACTAAAATTTACTATGGAATCTGAATGTTACTGTCGAAACTCAACGCACTGGTAGCAGAGATGCACTTCACATGTAGTTTAGGCCGCTCGAGCACTAGTAGTAGAGAAACAATGATCTAAATCAGCAGGCGATCGACAGGGAACACAATAGCAGATAGCAGCTGGAGCAGCAGCGCCTGGAGCAGCAATGCGAACTAGAGCCAGAGTAGCAACTCGTGTAGCTGCAGCAACCCGTGTAGCAGCAGCAACCCGTGTAGCAGCATCAGCAGCGCGAGGGAGAGCAAGAGCAGAGCAGTAGCACAAGCGAGGGGAAGAGCAGAGCAGCAGAGCGAGCGAGCAAGAGCCATAGCAACAGAGCAGCAGTGCGAGCGAGCGAGAGCCAGAGCAGCAGCAGCAGCTCCGGCTGGTATGGACGCCGCCGCCGAGGGAGCCTCGCAGTGGGGGAGAGTCGCCATGGAGATGTCACCGGCAGCGCCGACTACGAGGTAGCCACGCCATGGGGGAGCGGGATCGAGCACCGGCAGTGCCGAGAGGTCAAGTTAAGGAGAAGTTGTGATGCGATGAGTGTACAACCTCTTTGGTGGCGCCGAGTAGGCCTCGGCTTCGTCCGAGGAGTCGGTGAGGATGCTGCGGTTCCGGTGGAGCAGGTTAAGGCAGCGCTATGGGGATGGAGCAGCCGCGATAGATGAGGCGATCGTCGGAGCAGCTCCTTGGAGGTGGAGGACGGGGCGGCTGAACCGGCAAGACAACGAAATCGACGATGGATCCTCATCCGGGGCGGTGGATGAGGGACGTCGAGCTGTTGTGGTGGACGACGTCATCGGGGAAGAGGCTCCGGCTGGGCAGTGGTGGGCTGGCGGACGGCGGAGGGTGGGGTTTCGTGGCTGGAGCAGAGAGGTTATGGCAGCCTGGGTTTTCGAATGGCAAAAAAGAGGTGATGGGATGGGGGGGAACCATGACTTATGGACGCGCTTGTCCAAAATGTAGGCTGTGTTACTAAAGTACCCACACCAATTTGAACTAGCGGCCGTTTCGGCTCAGGGACAGAAGGGGGATTTCGCGTGTCGGGATTTGGCAGCTGGAGGGAGTTTTCGCGCGCATTGTAATTTCGTGATAGCGAGGCACGGGTTGTGAAGGCGTGAGTTTTCGGAGCACAAACAGACAAAGCGATATCTCAATTTTTGGGATAACAAGGCGTGGGTTGAAATTTCGGGACAAGCCTACCGTGTACTAATGTACGTACCAAATCAATTCGCACTTCCCTCAACGAAAAAAAAACTATTCGCACCACACAAAGGGAGAGTCTTGTCCCGTTTTATTGTACAAATGATATTCAAAACTATGAATCCATGTTATGTCCAATTAAATTTTTTCGCTACCTCTATAATGCATGTAACCTACTCATATGAACATTTTAGTGTATTCCAAATGTATATACTACCGCTGCAATTCGAACTATATTTGAATTCGTTTCTCTATTTGAATAAGAATCTACAATCATGACTATTGCCAAGTTAAACCATCATTTGTATATTATCTTAACAACACACCACATGATTACTATAGAGTTAGATATGAACTATGTGTACTATATATATGAACTCGAGTTCAAAATTTTGAATACACTTCATGTTGATTCCAAATAATAGTACATTTGATGTACTAACTAGATCTTCATACTAAACCATGTTTCATATGTACACTGTGTTTATCACACAAAGTATAGTGCCCCGCCCCCTACATTATGACAAGTATTTAGCCCTGAGTTGCAAAAGCCACACATTATCTGTATATTCATGTTCATATATATTATATTATATGTATCGTAACATGTTCATAACCACACCATGCGTATCACCATTATATTCATGCATGCGTCAGTTTGAAACATTGTGATCTCTTGTTCAAATATCTGAATCCACTTTTATAATGTATTATGATCTCTGTTCGTCTTTTACACCCACACAATCCTCTTCTCTTTGTAGCTAGCGCTAACTTTCTCTCATGCATGCACACACCCGCCTCCCTCTCACCCTCCCTCAGCATTCTCCCCATCGCGCACATTCGTTATATCTCTTTAGGTCGTTCACCCACGGTGTGTGTAGGCCCCGCAACTCCTTCTTTCCTACACACACCGATTGATATACCTCTCTAGACAGGTGTACCTACCACAACCACACGCTTTCCCTCTTCTCTTCTCACCGTTGATGTCCCCCTTTGTCTAATACGGTTTGACACACGTGCACACTCCCGCCCCTCTTTTCATCGATCTCATACTTACACTGTTACACACTCCTCCCCCCTCGATATAGTAGGCCTCTCACACCACCTCCTAGCCGCATCCCTCTCTCTCTATCTATCTCTCTGGGCCTTATTTGCTTCTAACACAAGCATGCATGTATACCGATCGATCTCCCTACACGTAGCTAGGTCAAGTATAACATTTTTCCCCAACGCACGATCGACTTACCTCACTAGTTATGTCTCTCCCTTTCTCTGACACGTGATGATTGATCTTCCTATGTAGTTATATCTGCTTACCACAGCCATATTGTCCCCCTTCATCATCCGTGCATGCCTCCCGGCCCGTCTCTCACACGCACATGCGCAGACAGGCAGGCATCGCCTCTCTTATTGATATTGCAGTCGTACCCTCCATTTGTCTAGCAGGCCTCTCCCACCATTTGTGAGAAGCAACTCCACCACCAACCCTCCGACACTCTAGCTCTGTCTCTCTCCCAACCTTATTCCTCTCCTACACATATGCATGGATGTCGATCGATCTCCCTCAATACATAGCTAGGTCTCTCTCCTTCTCCACACATATACCAGTCGATCTACCTCTTTATATAATTACGTCTCTGCCCCCCCCCCCCACATACACACCTACAGTTGAATGTTGTAGGTAGGTATCCATGGCACAGAGACAAACTGCACATATCCCCTCTCACATTCCAGTAGGCCAGCCACCCTATATCTTTGACGTGGGCACACACAAATTCGATGGCACTCTGTATCGATCGCGCACCCACACACTTCATCCCTCTCTTCGATTATATCGATATCTCACGCCGATGATCCCTCCACTCTCTTCTCGTGGATTGCCCCCTCAATATATGATATATCCAGGCCTCTGTTTCACACACATCGCATATGTTAAATTTTTTGTTTGAGATATCATCGACACATTGCCTCTGCTTCGCACAAATCATCTCTCTCACACACCCACGTACGTACCTGCACATAGAGAAGAGGTGCACGCACGACGCACGTACTCATGTCTCATTCCCGGCCACACCCGCGTGGGGACACGGTGGAGCTCATTTTTGTATGAAAAGGCTGCCCACATTATAATTTGACGCGTGTAGCGGTTGTTTACTTGAAGGAGGGTCGTGTACCACGCGTACACGGAACAAAGTTCGACTTGACACGTTAGTTTAAATAAAGTTATATTCCTCAATGGCACTACATAATATAAAACGATTGTTATCGAGAAAAAAGAAATCCGCTCCACTATATACAATGGAGCCTGCCTACCGAGGTTTGTCTCTCGTCCAACTATCTCACACAAGGCGGCGGTGGCCTCTCTCTCTCACCGTTGGTCACTAATCCGGCCACATCCCGTCCGCCGGCGGAAAGGGAGGATGTGCATCATTTCTCCGTTCGACGGCGTCGAGGCAGCACGTCCTGATCTGCGGTTCCTGCCGTTCTCTCTGACCAAGCTTCGGCGTGGTAGGGCCTTCGCCACTTGCTCGCTGCCGCCGTATGGGCAGATCCCGCCCGCCACCGCCCTCCTAGTTACATCCCGACGACCCCCAGGTACAGCTTCCTCCCCTCCGGCCTTGCTCCACTGCCCATCTTCCCACGTCGCTGCATGTGGAAAATCTTGCATGTGGATCTTCCCTAGTTCTTTGCCCAAAATGTAGCTCGTTACTTTCCATATTGCAATCTCGTCCTCACACCGTTTTAGATAAACAACCATGCTGTTATCTTCCCTTAGGACAAGGAATATGCTTCTTTCTTTTCATTGTATGTGTCATCAACTGTTATTGGCCAGTAATTGTTTCCTTTCTACCTCTTTTTTGCAAACAGGGCTATCCATTTCACCTCGTTGCTATTGTGACCTTTTGGTGAACTGCACAAATCACTTTTTTTCTTAAGAGTGTTTTGTGCAGTTGTACTAAAATGTCACACGAGCAACATCTCTACGTTTCAGTGTGACTGCACAAAGGGAGATTAGTTTTGCTCTATCCTCCTCATCCAACTCCGAGCCTAATCATCTCCAACTATTTGCTTAATCTTCTCCAACTAGTTAGTCTTAAGAGAGACTGCAAAGGTGACCGACTTCTATTTGTGTGTTTATTGTTTCATCAATAGTACTCTATTATTGTAATCACACTTACTCAATATCTTTGGAACAGGGACGCTCAACTCTATTTTAGTTGAACTGCACAAAATGATCGGAATGTTGCATGCTCCCGACAGCTACTTTTTTCCGCAACATGCCTTGTTGATTTAGACAGAGCTGGGGGGGAGGGAATTTGCTGCCGATGAAAGCAATTTTAATTTAACACCTTCTCACAACTTTGTCTTCAGTTGTGATGTAAATATTAGCTCTGATCTGCTAATCATTGAGATGCATTAGCAAGGAAGTTAGTTTTTTATTTTTTCTGAAAGAGCATGGATGTTAGTTTCCTTTCTAGTATTTGATTAATGTTGTAACGAGACAACCTTCCAGCTGGCAAGACACACAAAACAAACGTTGAAAGCTTCAGAGCATTGTACAATTTCATGTCGCTGGAAAATTATTTGTATACGTCAATTATGTAAACAAATGCTGGAAGCTTGATAGCACTGCTAGACGCCATTCAGTATCTGGCTCCATGTGCCATGCACCTAATTAGAGTGCACAACCGCATGGGAGACTCAGCCCGGTCGTTGCGTCGCACTAATAGTGAGTAATGAGGAGTCAAATCATTAGCCCCACCTTTCCCACTTTAAGTTGCTCGGAAGAAGCAACCATCAATACGCTCTTCTTTGAATCCGCTCATACTAGTATGAAGGTGCAAAACCAACTCCGCGTATGGCCTGTGGGTCAACGCGCTTCCTCTTGGCATATCACTGACATGTGGGACCGGAGTGTGAGCAAACCGATCTCAATTGACGGCAAAATTGCCAACCCACCACTCCTTGAGAGAGACGAGGAGCGAGAACACAGACGGGCGAGGTGTCGCACGGAGGCCAAGATATATTTGAGCATGATTGATCAATGTCATCATTAGAGCAAGTATAAGGCTAATCATAGTGGGAGTAACTTAGGTAGTAACATAACATATCCCAAGACAATTTTGCTTATGTGGTATGCAGTTAATGAGGAGAGAGATGCTTGTGGTAACATAATATGTTACTGTAACATAACACACCCCGAGGTAAAATGAGTCTATATCTCAATTAATCAAGGCTTGCATGTTATCATCCATATGTTACTACCCATTATGAAGGTTGTAACATAGACTAGTAACATATGCATGTTACTAGTCTAAGTTACTCCCCACTATGACTAGCCTAATAAGTCCTAGTCAGCCGGCTATAACACATGCCATGTCATTGAAATCCTAGCTGGAAGGGACAGAAAGGTGGAGAGGGAGCGCAGTGGGCGCTAGAAAAATTTCTTGCATGGAACGTGTGAACAAGTGCAACCTTCTTTCCTCCCAATCAAGTGTGTTTCTTTGTTTCTCTCCACATGCATACATTAAATACTATAGCCAACCTAATAGCTGGCTTATTATATGAGTGTACTTTTACAAAGGCTATATGTGACATGGCACTAGTATATAGCCAGCAATAGGCTTTGTTATTAGCCACGCTCTTACATGTTCGATGTTTTTTAATAGTACTATTGGGCTGCCGTTTTCCGCACTTCTCCCGAATAAATGTGTACTTTATCAAAGATTAAAATAAAATAAGAGTACAGACGCTCCACCATGTGGTTCCTAGTACCTGTATACTAGTAGTACTGTACTACTCGTACTACTAAACCTTGCGCTTGGCTCTTCGCCTCTTTGGGAAGTCGAACAATGATGGTACTACAGTGTATGCCTATAGCAATCTGACACCAAATGAACTGATGCACCTCCACCGCCTGAGCGAGGGCAGGCTGCATTAGTCAAAAGCTTCTCCTCGTCCTGCGAGCCACCGCACTTGAGGTAGACGGAGAGGGCGTAAGCAAGCTTCACCTTGTCCTACAAGCTTCTCCTTGTTCCGCAAGTTGACGGGGCACACCAAAGTAGTGCTAGTCCATACTGCCTCCTTTCCGGTTAATATGGCTTAATCTTTTTTGCGGGTAAAGGAGAGAGCTTTATTCATATATAAGCATTCTTAGGACAATCAGGCAAGAGACTGGTCACTAGGAAGCGAGGTACCCTGCAAAAAAAAGGAAGCGAGGTGTTCCATCAAGCCAGCTCTCGGTCACATTCAAAGCGCAGCAAGCAGGGTTCGCATATAGATGCGCCGCGAGGTTTGCTGACCTGTTTACATGCTGAATAACAAAAAAAGAGAAAATATTACTGAGCGCTCCCATTTCTAACAGGATAGGAGCCAGAATTAAGCGAGAATTGTGGCGAGCGTTCCATGCAATCAACTTCCATTAGCACATGCGAGAACCCTCGAAGAGAAGCAAATGTGTTGAAGATTGCTTTATCACAGATGAAAATAAAATAAGAGTGTAGAAGCTCCACCATGCGGTTCCTAGTAGTACATATATACTACTACTAGTACTAGTATGTAAGACTACTCGGAGTACTCCTGTAGTAAACTTTGCGCTTGGCTCTTCGCCTCTTCGGGAAGTCGAACAGTGATGGTACTAGTACAGTGTATGCTTCTGGCAATCTGATATCGAATTAACTGTTGCACGTCCACCGCCTGAGCGAGGGAGAGCTTGCATTAGTCAAAAGTTTCTCCTTTGTCCTGCGAGCCACCGCGCGCAAGCTTCTCCTTGTTCTGCAAGTTGACGGGACACAACAAAGTAATGCTAGTCCATACTACCTCCTTTCCGGTTAATATGGCTTAATTTGAAACGAGATAAATGTTGGATTATATTCCAACAATAAATACACTGGCTGTCACTGTATATTTGTAAAAATACAGTCAGTGGACTTCATAATATGCTCATTGCGGGCAATATATACATTTTTCGGTGTTTATACGGTCACTAGCTAACCTGGCTGAGTATGTGTGTCCATGCAAGTGTAGGTTGACAACTTGAGCGTCACCGTGTGTGTTCCGTCATGTGCTCGGACATGCATGCATTAGGGCGTCGCATGTGTTTTTGCGTGCATGTGTACGTGCGACTGCTACATGCATACACGAGGTTGTAGTCCCTCACATTCACATGTTCATATGTCAATGCTTTGTCAAAATGTTGCATGCAAGGTTTAATCATTCGTTGTTCACTCATGCATTCCCGATACTAATACGTTGGTAAAGAAAATTTCTTGAGGAAAACGAGCCCATGAATTGAGTACAAAGGGGACCAATAAACCAGGACCGAGCGAGTACTAGTAGTGAACCGGAAGGACGGAGTAGGTACATAACAACGTGCAGTAACAAAATTCCTCTATGCGCATCCTGTCTACGTGTCATGCAAGAAAATAGAGATAAGTACAAGTGAGACTCAGGAACGGTCATACACGTAGGGGGAGTACGTGCAGGGGCCACTCAGGAGCAGTCAAATCACACAGTAAGTTAGTCGGACGAAGCAACCATCATTTCACTCTTCAATGACACGTACGCAATATAAAAAGGTTGATATGGAGAGAAAAGAAAACCGCTCCACTATATATACACTAGCAGGAGCCTAAGCTACAAGCCTGCTTGCTTGGGCCGCTCTCTTCACAAGCATAGAACAACGGTGGCCACACCGCTGGTCATAGATCCGGCCTGATCCCGCCACCGGGGGAAGCGGACGATGTTCTGCGTAGACGCGGTCGACAGCGGCGAGGAAGAAAACCCACTATCGGTGCTTGCCGATTGGGGGTCCCCGCGGTATGGGCTGATGCCGCCTCCCACCACCCTTCTAACTACCCCGACGTCCCAGGTACAACTTCCTTTTGGAGCCGGCTTGCTCCACTGCCGCAGGTCCCCACGTAGCTCCATCTCCATGTGGATCTTTCTCTACTTCTACCGGCTTCTATTTGTGATGAGTTTATGTCTCATGAACTAGTGCCACTACTATTATTCTAATTACACTTCTTCAATATCTTTGCCAACAGGGATTCTCAGCTCGATTTTAGTGGAACTGCACAAAAGCATCGTATGATCCGAGGGCGCCAGGCTTCTTTCCTTCGACAGGTTCTACCTAGCCAGGAAATTAAATCATGTTTAGGGATTAGGGTTTAAGGCGTAGAGACCCCATCAGTAGTTTTTTTTTGTACACACTCTCACAACTTTTGTCTTTAGTTGTGAAGTAAATATTGGCTATGATCTGTGAATCATTGAGATGCATCAGCATGCGTATTAGTTTTCCTTTGTATTTGATGGAATGTTGTAACGGGGCAACCTTGGAGTCAGGATACATATATGAAACAAAATCTGAAAGCTTCGTACTCCCTTCGGTCCTTTTTTGTATGCGTATAAGGCTACTCATAGTGGGGAGTATCATATACTAGTATCATGCATAAATTACATAGGGGACTAATAAACCAGGACGGAGCTAGTATGTGAGAGTGTATGGTGGGTCATGTGGTAAAATGTAGCATTAGTACTTTCTTGTAGCCCATTACTATACATGTTGACTATTACATTGGCCACTATGAAAAATACATTTTGCATCTATACAGGGCCACTAACAGTAATCGATGCAATAGTACTTTCTTGTATAAGGGAATGGAGGGAGTAGTACTTTCTTGTAGCCCATTACTATACATGTTGACTATTACATTGGCTATAGATGACATGGCAACATGTTAGCCATCAGCTGGCTATATTATTAACCATGCTTAAGGCATGCTTGCACAGAGAGAGAGAGAGAGAGAGAGAGAGAGAGTCGCGTCGCATGCATGCAAAACCGGAGAGAGAGCTGCATGCAGATAGATCTAGTGAGCCTACATCCAGAGAGATGGAGAGATGAGTAATTGTTCGCGAGAATTGTGTACTTTGCATGCGCGTAACTACCCAGCATTTCCTCAAAAGCAAATCCGGGGGCAAAATAGTCTATACACTCCGGTGTATAGTAATTTTTTCTTGGCATGCGGGCTGTGCAAGGAATATGGTGATAGTGGGAGGTGGGCCATGTAGTCACTGGGCTGCCGTGTTTCGTACTACTCCGGTGTAAGAGTGGAGAAAGTTAGTTTATCACCGAATAAATAAATATGAGTGCAGACGCTCTACGACGCTCTACCGCCATAGTAATAATGACCAATGAGCCATCAAATCACATAGACCCGGTAGTTAGTTGGACGGAAGAAGCAAACCATCACTCGTCGTTGAATCCGCTTCTCCCTCATGCAGTATAGTATTCTTTTGGAAACCAGCGTTCCGTTTCGTTGGATCGCGCCATCGAGCAAAACCAATGTTTAAATCACGTCTGTCGCATTTGTCTCTCACCCTCCTCCACCCCACACGGTCGCTCGGCATGCCACTCACCGCAAACCGAGTATACGCAAACTTTCCCGCCTGCTTGTCGATGGATCGCGCCATGGAGTACTAGCACTACTGGAAGACATAGACGAGGAGGGGGAGGATAGCTAGTTGTAGCATGGACTCCCTAGAACTTTTTACATGCATGTTGCGGCCGGCCGTGGTGACGTTTGAACGCGGAGCAGTCGCATGCACCGGGTAGTGGCGCGGGCGGCGCTCTCTCGGCTGGCGCACCGCTTCAATGCCGGTACCGGTGAGAGGTCGCGTCCGCTCTGGCCGGGCAAGAATGCGGCACTGACCATTTCGGGCGGGAAGCACGCGCGGGTGATGAAGAGGGTTCAGGTTGGCCAGGGCGGTCAGGAGCGGGCGTGCCAGTGGTCTGGACGCCCGCAAACGAGAGATGCTGGACGTACGTAAATATTGCTGCGTAATTAATAATGTAAATAATGTGCCAGTTGGACAAATATGATTGGAGATGGAGATGAAAGTAAGAATTTTACGTAAACACGGATATGCATGTCTATGTGTGTGTGCGCACACACATAGTGACGACTCTCGTGACTACTCATACACATCATCGATGTCTCGTTCTCCCTACATACACAAACTTAGTACCGCCTCATTTTGTTCCTAGGATAGGAATATCATAGGAGTGGGAAACAATATGAGATAAATGGAGTACTACGTACAAAAAGAAATGTACACGCACTCACTCTGCCTCCAACATACCCGCGAGTACACGATGGAGCCCATTTGTACACGAAGAGGCAGCTTACGTACGTAATAATTTCACCCTTTAATTTGTTCACTTAATAATGGAGGGTTGGGGACCACACGTGAGGGATATAAACTCCGACCTGGAAGCGGGGGCGTGTTATTGTTTGAGTTTTTTTCTCTTGGTACGTTAAAAAAAGATTTGTCCGCCAGTTTTCGTTTCTTTTTTCGGGGAACGCGCGTATTCTATTAAAAACCACTGCTATGGAGAGATTTTTTTACTCCATTGTATATATAGCCTCTTGTTTGATAGGGTTTCTCGCGTCTCGCTCTCTCACCCTCTCCATATCTAAACAAGATGATAGTGTCCACTCTATCTCTGTTCTCACCGGTGGTCACAGATCCGGTCGGATCCCGTCCGCTGCGGGAGGTGAGGAGGTCCAGCGTTGACGTTGTCGCCGTCGGCGATGGAGGAAGCTGATTCGCACCGTCCTCTCTAAGCCGGCGCCGGCGCGAACGAAGGTCCTCCACGCCCTTGTTCGCTGCCGTCGTGTGGGCAGATCCCGCCCGCCTAAGCCACATCTCGCCCACCTGAGGTATAACTTCTTTTGGATTTCATGCTTCATTGTACTCTGCATGCGAGTTTTCTTCTATACCACTACTCCCCAGCTCCCCATGTACAGTAGCTAGGGTTCGTCGGCTGGTCCAACATCACCTATTTTTTACTATTATAGAGGAAAGGCCACTCCAAAAGTTGTCCTGGTTTATCATTTATGCATCGGTGGAGGTATACATGTTTTTTTTCGACAAAAAGTACATGGTGGTTATGCGGTCATTGTCCATATGCTCCTATTGCTGCTGCTAATCTAAAACTATCACTGGTAAAATGAAGCAATGCCCATGTAGAGGCGTCGATAAATGCTTCTGTCCTGCTTTAGTTTTTTTTTTGGTATCATGCTTTAGTTCCCATCAAGATAATCATGATGCTTCAATTTTTTGGTGTATGTTTCATTAACTCTTATTGACAATTAAGATGCCGCTGTTAATCTTGTTCCACTGCTAAAACAAAGTAACGACACTACTTAAATATCATTTTTTATATTTTTGCAAACAGGGATGCGTATGTCCATACTCGGGCATGTCTTCCTCAATTTTAGTGGAACTGCACAAAATTGGATGGCCACTGTTGCTCAACCTCGCTGTTGAAAGGATCGAGAACAGGTGTCTAGAGGGGGGGGGGGTGATTAGACCCTCAACAAGCAAAAGTAGTAGTTTTTAAGTTCTTCAAGTTGAGGTGGAGATTTAGCACAAGATTAAGCATTCATAATACATTTCAAGCAAGCATGGCAAGAGTATATGCAGTGGAAAAGATAAAGCATGCTAATTGCAAGAAAGTAAAGGGATGGGATTGGAGTGTGCAAAGCAAACGCAATGTAGACTCGGAGATTTTTGGCTCCCAAGCGAAACCTAACCAATCTAGGAGACACCGCTCTCCAAAAGGTAATAAATGGTGTGTTGATGATGAACTCCTTGCTCTTGTGCTTCAAATGATAGTCTCCCCAACACTCAACTCTCTCTCACAGATTTGGCTATGGTGGAAAGATGATTTGAGTGGAAAGCAACTTGGGAAGGCTAGAGTCAAGATTCTTCTGGTAGGATTGGAATATCTTGGTCTCAACACATGAGTAGGTGGTTCTCTCTCAGAAAATGAGTAGTGGAAGTGTAAGCACGTTCTGATGGCTCTCTCTTAAATGGAGAAGGGGGTGGAGGGGTATATATAGCCTCCACACAAAATCCAACCGTTGCACACATTTGACCCAACTCGGTCAGACCGAATAGAAGAACTCGGTGAGACCAATTCAGTTTAAAATGTGAACGTTAGGAATCTCGATGGGACCGACTGGAACAACTCGGTGGGACCGATGTGCTAGGGCTAGGGCAAAACCTCATCTCGGTGAGACCGATTGCTTGAACTCGATGAGACCGATTTCAACAAAGAGCAAACAGAGAGTTGGTCAAGCAAACTCGGTGGGACCGATTGCACATTTCAGTGAGACCGAAATAATTACAACAGGCAACAGAGAGTTTGCAGGGCCATCTCGGTGAGACCGAGATCCGTATCGGTGTAACCGAATTGCTAGGGTTTCTGGCAGTGGCTATGTCAACTGAACTCGGTGGCGCCGGATAGAACAAATCGGTGGGGCCGAGTTTGACTTTGAGTTTTGGACATATGTGGAAATGGGAAAGTGGTTGAGGGTTTTGGAGCAATATCACTAAGCACTTTGAGCAAGTAGACCATTAAGCAACACCTCATCCCCTTTTAATAGTATTGGCTTTCCTATGGACTCAATGTGATCTTGGATCACTAAAATAGAAATGAAGAGTCTTAAGCTTTTGCCAATCTTTGTCCTTAGCATTTTGAAGGGGTTCCACATCCTCTTGTCCTTACCATGCCATTGTTGAACTCATCTGAAATATACTAGATAAAAGTAGGGATAATTGATTTTATGCCCCTAGTTGGGTCCCACTCGGTAGGTTTACCCCTAGTTTCCGAAAACACTTGTTCTTGCCCAAACCACTTTGCTCCTCTTTTGCTTTTGCCCTTTGACCGTTTGACCATCACTTTGAAAACTTCATAAAAAATTCATACTAACTCAGAAAAATTCAAATAAGATATCAAAATGTTCAGAAAAGCATCACCTATATGTGCATGTCATTTGCATTCATGAAAAAAGTGTTGGCCAGTCCCCATCTCAATTTTAGCTCATATGATCTTAGCATGAACAGTAAAATCTAAAAAAAATCTAAAAAAAATTGGTGGCAAACTTTGACCAATGTTTTGAGTGCTTGCCAAGTTTCATAAGGGAATGACATTCGTGGAAGTCGTGGCAAAAAAACAAAAATCAATGCTTTAAAATTTTGTTTTTTTACCACGACTTCCACGAATGCCATTCCCTTATGAAACTTGGCAAGCACTCAAAATATTGGTCAAAGTTTGCCACCAAATTTTTTTAGAATTTTTTGAATTTGTTTAGATTTTACTGTTCATGCTAACATCATATGAGCTAAAACTGAGATGGGGACTGGCCAACACTTTTTTCATGAATGAAAATGACATGCACATATAGGTGATGCTTTTCTGAACATTTTGATATCTTATTTGAATTTTTCTGAGTTAGTATGAATTTTTTCTGAAGTTTTCAAAGTGATGGTCAAACGGTCAAAGGGCAAAAGCATAAGAGGAGCAAAGTGGTTTGGGCAAGAACAAGTGTTTTCGGAAACTAGGGGTAAACCTGCCGAGTGGGACACAACTAAGGGCACCAAATTAATTATCCCATAAAAGTATTAGTCCAACAAGAGATATGTTGACATTAATTACCAAAATCACCCAGGGAGCACTTGTGCTTTCAATCTCCCCCTTTTTGGTAATTGATGATAACATACATCAAAGCTTAGGATTAAAGATATACATTGTATTAAGTAAAGCTTTGGAAAGACATGTAACTTTCATAGGCTCCCCCTACATGTATGCAATCATGTGAAGTTAGAATATAAGAGCATGTGAATGCATAAGCATGACAGAGCAAGCAATGGGTTACATGCATCTTGGCTATATGCATCAGAGTAAATGATGTGGATAAGAAGTGTATCTCCATGTTCATGAATTCTTCTTGCAAACAATATGTACATTAGCAAGAGATCATCATGCACATGAGTATGATGCATATACTTACCTTGTGGTCTTGGCCTGACTTTCGAAGGAGTGGACTTGAGAAAACAAGGTTAGATAACACAAGAACACTCTAGACAAAGCAATTTCAGGAAACCACAAGAGTACCAAGACTGGGATGCCATGTAATGGGTAGGTACTAGATACTCTATTTAGATATTGACATGTCCCCAAGGACTTTAAAGATAAGCAATGAATTCCAAAGATTTTCTTCCCTAGATGTGAACTCTTTCTCCTCCTGAATCTGATATTGGATAATGGGAGAAGGTAGGGTGAGAGAAAATCAGAGCAAGAAATGGTGTAGACAACCAAAATTCAGAGTAACAAGAATGTTAGCAATAGCTAAGATCAAACAAATATTGACATGTCTTTCCCCTCTTAAAGACATGTGACTTCTCTCCTCTTTGTTTTACTAGCATCTGGAAGAGCTTAGATGTGCTCATATGATAAGCTTTGATGTGCTCTCTCTCCCCCTTTGACATCAATTTCCAAGAAGGGTACTTCTGGAGCATGAGTCAAATAAGTTTGGTCCTTGAGACACACTACAAAGCAGCATGTAGTTTAAGATGCGAGTAGAGGATAAGAATCATTGAGTGGAGCTGACAGAAAAGGTGCAGAAAATAATGGCAAAAAGTTTTCTCAACGGTGGAATCGGTAATGCCGACCTGTTTTCATCGGTGACTCCGAGTTGGCAGTGTCATGGATGATGCATATCGGTCAGACCAGGTAGTCCATGTCGGTTGTATCGATGAACTGTCTACAAGATATTCTCGTAGTTTGGTCTAGCCGATAGGCTAGGATCGGTGAGTTCGAGTTCAATGTAGAGGAATTTTTTTGTCAACTCAGCTCACTTGGCAAATTAAATCTCACAAGGATTTGCAAGGAATTAGCAATAGAATAAAAGCAGAAAAGAGATCTAGATGAAGTTTTTTTTTGATAAAGAGAAACACAATAGCAAGAAACATATGCAAGAACATGAATAAGGACTAGAGAGCTTCATCTAGAAGGGGTCGGCGACAAAGTCACCTATGTTAGAGTATATTGACTGAGGAGTCAAGTGAGAACACTTGATCATAGGTCATACTCATTGTTTAAGCTCAAAATGGGGTTACCATTTTTTGTTTAAGCATTTTGATGTGTTCACATCTTGTTGAGTTGCTTTGACTCATGACTTGGGTCAAACCTTCTCTAAGATGGAGTGACATACCTTGGGTTGTGGTGTTGATCTTGATCATGTAGTCGAACTTGTGTTGGATGCTCAAGGTTGATGTAGTCCATCAAGAGTTTGGAGCACCACTTGGAGTTTGAGTTCATCTTCCTACATGAGTTAGTATTGCAAGGAAGAGCACTTGTGTATCCAAAATGACAATCATGAGACTTGATACCAAATGAAATTTGATATATAGAAATTGTCAAAGGATATGTTGAGTGGATTCATGCTTCCTTGTATTCAACAACCATATAGTAAGAACTTGGTGATGTAGAGATTGCTCAAAATGTGAGTGGCTTGCAATCTCATAGATTTGGGCTTATCCAAGTACCTACAAGGGTTAGATCACATGCAAGGGTACAAATATAGATCCAAGACATATGATCATCATCACAAGAGAAGTATCAAGGATTAATCATAAAAGGCTCATGCCTTGCATGTATCCAAATGGAGTTTCTACTCCAAGTTTGAGGCATCAATGATATTCAATTCACCTCTCAAATGGCAAAATACTTTCTCGTCAAGCAGTTTGGTGAATATATCCACCAATTGCTTATCGGTACGAACATGCTTAAGATTGATGTCTCCTTTAGCAACATGATCTTGAATGAAATGATGACAAACTTCAATATGCTTAGTTCGAGAGTGTTGCACGGGATTGTGAGCAATCTTAATGGCACTCTCATTATCACAAAGCAATGGAACATGTTTCACATGTATCCCATAATCGTTAAAGGTTTGGGTCATCCAAAGTAATTGAGCACAACATGATCCGGTGGCAATGTATTCCGCTTCAACGGTGGATAAGGATACCGAGTTTTGTTTCTTGGAGGACCAAGACACAAGAGATCGACCAAGAAATTGACAAGTACCCGAAGTGGACTTTCTATCAACCTTGTCACTTACATAGTCCGAATCAGAGTAGCCAACAAAATCAAAAGAAGACCTCTTAGGATACCAAATGCCAAAGTTTGGTGTATGAATTAAGTATCTCACTATCCTTTTCACAGCCTTAAGATGACATTCTTTGGGGGCTGCTTGATATCGTGCACACATGCACACACTTAGCATAATATCGGGATAGGAGGCACATAGATATAACAATGAACCAATCATAGAGCGGTAAACCTTTTTGTCAACCGGTTTGCCATCCTTTGTCAAGTCAAGATGTCCACTAGTAGGCATGGGTGTTTTCATACCTTTGCTTTCTTGCATGTTGAACTTCTTGAATAGGTCCTTGGTATACTTTGTTTGAGAAACAAAGGTACCTTCCTTAGTTTGCTTGATTTGCAAACCAAGAAAGAATTTGAGTTCACTCATCATAGACATCTCAAACTTCTCCGACATTAGCCTTCCAAACTTTTCACTAAAATGAGGGTTAGTCGAACCAAATATGATATCATCCACATAGATTTGGCACACAAATAATTCACCATTAACCCTTTTAGTAAAAAGTGTAGAATCAATCTTCCCAACTTCAAAGCCTTTTTCAATAAGAAACTTGGTCAAGCATTTATACCATGCTCTAAGAGCTTGTTTAAGACCATAAAGAGCTTTGTGAAGTTTGTAAACATGATCGGGTTTCTTGGGATTAACAAAGCTGGGTGGTTGTTTAACATAAACTTCCTCCTCAATTTCACCATTTAGAAAAGCACTTTTAATGTCCATTTGGTATAAAGTGATATCATGGTGATTGGCGTAAGCAAGTAAGATGCATATGGACTCAAGTCTAGGAACGGGGGCATAAGTCTCACCATAGTCCATACCTTCGACTTGAGTGTAGCCTTGAGCGACAAGACGGGCCTTGTTGCGTACAACTTGTCCATCCTCATCTTGCTTATTCCGAAACACCCATTTGGTTCCAATGACATTGTGCTTCTCGTCGGGCTTCTCAACCAACATACATACTTGATTCCTCTTGAAATTGTGTAGCTCTTCATGCATTGCGTTCACCCAATTCGGATCATCAAGGGATTCTTCAACCTTCATAGGTTCAATACTAGAAATGAATTAATAGTGTTCACGAAAGTTAGCCAAACGAGTTTTAGAGCGAGTGATTCTCCCGGTTTGAATATCATTGAAGATTTGTTCGACGGGATGATCTCTTGAGACTCTTGCTCTAACTCATGAGAGCTTTTGTTTGGGTCGGGGTTGAACATCCTCTTCATTGTCTTCCTCTTCTTCTTGTCCTTCTTCATTGTTGTTGGCGTTGTCGTTCTCTTGCCGAGGTGGAGAAGGAGGTTGAGGTGGATCATCTTGTTGCACTTCCTCATTTCCTTCGTCTTGACGTGTTCCACTTGTGGATGCCTCTAAGTCAACTTGTGGTTCCCCTTGTTGTGAAGTTGAGGCTTCAACTTGAATGGACGAAGTACTCTCCTTCACCTCCATTGGATGAACCTTGCCAATAGACAAGTCTTGAATTGCTTCTGAAGGATCTTTGTCTCCTACATCAATTGGCAATTGCTCTACTTGCAAGCCATTAGATTCATAAAACTTCACATCTACCGTCTCTTCAACCTTTCGGGTGAAATTGTTGTAGACATGGTAAGTGTGAGAGTTTGAGCCATAACCGAGTAGGAAACCTTCATGAGATTTAGGGGCAAATTTCAAACGACGATGCTTAGCAAGATTGTAACACTTTGAGCCAAATACTCGAAAGAATCCAACTTGGGGTTTGTTACCGGTGAGAAGCTCGTATGCCGTCTTGCTGAGAAGCTTGTGAAGATATAGTCGATTTGTAGCATGACAAGCTGTCTCAACCGCTTCCGCCCAAAAGTGTCTTGGAGTCTTATATTCATCAAGCATCATTCTTGCCATCTCAATTAGTGTCCGGTTCTTCCTCTCCACAACTCCGTTTTGTTGAGGTGTGTACATAGCCGAGAACTCATGTGAAATCCCTTCTTTGTCAAGAAAGGTATCCACATTGGCGTTCTTGAACTCCGTTCCATTGTCGCTTCGAACCTTCTTTATCTTCACTTCAAATTGATTTTGTGCCTTCCTAGCGAAGTTCTTGAAGATCTTTTGGACCTGCGATTTATCATCAAGAAAGAACACCCATGTAAATCTGGAAAAATCATCAACGATGACTAAACCAAACGTGTTACCACCGAGACTCTTGTAAGCATTGGGACCAAAAAGATCCATGTGAAGTAGCTCAAGTGGTCTTCTTGTGGTCATGATGTTCTTCACGGGATGACTTCCTCCAACTTGTTTTCCTGCTTGACAAGCACTGCAAAGTCTATCCTTGTCAAATATGACATCTTTAACACCAAGGATATGATTACCTTTAATAAGCTTATCAAGATTTCGCATTCCCACGTGACCTAACCTTCTATGCCACAACCAACCTTTAGAAGATTTAGCAATTAAGCAAGTATGAGGTTGAGCTCTTTTAGTGAAATCAATAATGTATAGATCAGCTCTACGTATACGGGTAAATACCATATTATGATTATCTCTACAATATACTTGGCAATCTACTTCAGTGAATAGAACATTGAAACCAAAATCGGCTAGTCTAGATACGGAAAGTAAATTGTAGCCAAGAGATTCAACGAGCATAACATTTTGGATAGAGTTGTCATGTGAGATGGCCACCTTACCAAGGCCAACCACCTTACCCTTTGAGTTATCACCAAAAGTGACATACTTTCGGGACCGTCGTTTTCAGTAAGCTCACGAAACATGTCCTTATATCTGGTCATGTGATTGGT
This sequence comes from Thinopyrum elongatum, assembly GCA_011799875.1. NCBI lineage: Eukaryota > Viridiplantae > Streptophyta > Magnoliopsida > Poales > Poaceae > Thinopyrum > Thinopyrum elongatum. Next base: position 386,954,090 of record CM022300.1, read on the forward strand.
ACATCCACTATCAAGAACCCATTCCTTTCCTCCGGCCATGTAGCCATGAAGATTAGCCATAAGACCAAAGTGTCTCATTGACTCATCAAGATCAAAGTCACTATCATCATCCTCATCATAATATTCATGCTCAACATCATCATGTGAATGATCATCACCTAGAGAGAGTGATTCATTAGATTTATGACCATGACAATGTGCATCTTTATGAATTATAATGACTTGTGAAATGATGCTACTAATGACTCCAACATCTCCTTTGGCACGCATAAGGTCACGAAGCTCAAAAAGACAATCATCAAATTTAGGATCACTAGGATTCATTTTATGAAAAGCTATGGACTTTTGAAGAATCTCATCTAGACTTTTCAAGGAATAGTTTGGAAAGCGCTCCTTAAGATATCTCCATATAGTATAAGCACACTCAAATGTAGGCAAGAAAACAAGCAAATTTCTAGGGAATCCTCTTATTATAAGATTAATAGCTCTAAGATTGCGGGTCATGTCAAGATACTCATTGGGGGTAGGATGCAAGGGATCAATAGGAGGCGCACAATGGCTAGTAATATACTTGTTCAAATTATATTTATTGAAAATCTCAAGCATCTCATTTTTCCAAGCACTATAGAACTCTCCGTCAAGCATAGGTACTCTACGTCTAATACTCCCAATCGTAGACTCATCCATCTTCCTCCAATGGTGATTGAACCAAAGAAATGGAGACCAAGGCTCTGATACCAATTGAAAGGATCGAGAAGATGTGTGAAAGTGCGTTATATCGACTAGAGGGGGGGGGGTGAATAGGCGATTTTTTAAAAATCGTCACTGAGGAATTTCAAGGTGAGGAAATTCCTAAGCAACGAACTACTTAGCAGCGGAATAAGTACTCAGATGCATAACATGGCATAAGCACAGTCATCATGATGAAATGAAATAGGCACATAGTACAGGTAGCATGAAACACAGGATAAGCAGGCTGAAGACTAAGTGACTGAAGAATTGGGATTGAGGAAATTTAGAAAGTCTTCAGTCAAAGTCTTCAAACAGTAACAATCAAGTTCATCAACACATGAATGAGGAAATGAAAGGGTTGAGGAAATAGAACCAGTAGCTTGGTGAAGACGATGATTTGGTAGACCAGTTCCAACTGCTGTGACAGTTGTACGTCTGGTTGGAGTGGCTAGGTATTTAAACCTGAGGACACACAGTCCCGGACACACAGTCCTCACCGTATTCTCCTTGAGCTAAGGTCACACAGACCTCGCCCAATCACTGGTGGTAAGTCTTCAGGTGACTTCCAAACCTTCACAGACTCGGTCACTTGGCGATCCACAATTCCTCTTGGATGCTCTAGACCATGATGCCTAACCGTCTGGAGGATGCATAGTCCTCAAAGGTAACAAGCGTTGGTTCCACACAGGAACAATCTCTTCAGTGATGCTCAATCACTTTGGGTTTGTAGGTGTTTGGGTTTTTCCTCACTTGATGATTTTCGCTCAAAGTCCTCGGAGGATGGGATGCTCTCAATGACAAGTGTTAGTTTCTCTCGGAGCAGCCAACCAGCTAGTGTTTGTAGGGGGCGGCTATTTATAGCCTAGGGAGCAGCCCGACATGATAAGACATAAATGCCCTTCAATGATATGACCGTTAGGTGGGTAGGATATTTGGACAGCTGGCGCGTAGCACAGCAACAGTCGGAAATTTGAGCTCTCAAATTCCTCAGGGCTATCATGTTCCTCACTTGTAGGCAATCTGCACTGGCGAATTCCTAACTCCTCAGCCAGAACAAATTCCTCAGAGAACAGAAGAACTTCGTCTATGTCACTGAAGAAATTGACTGAACTGTATGAGATTTCCAATGGCTTCACTCGAAAGGATTGGGTAGGTGTAGGATTATGAGATGAGCATCACTCGGAAATTTTTCCTTAGTTTTACCTCGACCCCCTTTAACAGTACGGTGTTTCCTATGACTCAAGAAGAAGAAAATGAAACTATGAAAACAAAAGTCTTCATGCTTCATAATCCTCGCATGAATATCAAGTCTTCAAGGTCACACCAATTTCCTCACTTTCAAAGTCTTCAAGAAAACCAAAGTCTTCAACTGAAGACATTCATTTTTAGGGGTCGACTTTCATCGTAAATAACAAACTCCTCATAGACTTATAGACCTGTGTACACTCATAAACACATTAGTCCCTTAACCTATAAGTCTTCAATACACCAAAATCACTAAGGGGCACTAGATGCACTTACAAGGTGTCTAGAGGGGGGGGGGTGCTTAGACCCTCAACAAGCAAAAGTAACAGTTTTTTAGTTCTTCAAGTTGAGGTGGAGAATTAGCACAAGATTAAGCATTCACAATACATTTCAAGCAAGCATGGCAAGCGTATATGCAGCGGAAAAGATAAAGCATGCTAATTGCAAGAAAGTAAAGGGACGGGATTGGAGTGTGCAAACGCAATGTAGACTCAGAGATTTTTGGCGTGGTTCCGATAGGTGGTGCTATCGTACGTCCACGTTGATGGAGACTTCAACCCACGAAGGGTAACGGCTGCGCGAGTCCATGGACGGCTCCACCCACAAAGGGTGCACGAAGAAGCAACCTTGTCTATCCCACCATGGCCATCGCCCACGAAGGACTTGCCTCACTCGGGTAGATCTTCACGAAGTAGGCGATCTCCTTGCCCTTACAAACTTATTGGTTCAACTCCACAATCTTGTCGGAGGCTCCCAAGCGACACCTAACCAATCTAGGAGACACCACTCTCCAAAAGGTAATAAATGGTGTGTTGATGATGAACTCCTTGCTCTTGTGCTTCAAATGATAGTCTCCCCAACACTCAACTCTCTCTCACAGATTTGGCTATGGTGGAAAGATGATTTGAGTGGAAAGCAACTTGGGAAGGCTAGAGATCAAGATTCTTGTGGTAGGATTGGAATATCTCGGTCTCAACACATGAGTAGGTGGTTCTCTCTCAGAAAATGATTAGTGGAAGTGTAGGCACGTTCTGATGGATCTCTCTTAAATGGAGAAGGGGGTGGAAGGGTATATATAGACTCCACACAAAATCCAACCGTTACACACATTTGACCCAACTCGGTCAGACCGAATAGAAGAACTCGGTGAGACGGATTCAGTTCAAAACGTGAACATTAGGAATCTTGGTGGGACCGACTGGAACAACTCAGTGGGACCAATGTGCTAGGGCTAGGGCAAAACCTCATCTCGGTGAGACCGATTGCTTGAACTCGGTGAGACCGATTTCAGCAAAGAGCAAACAGAGAGTTGGTCAAGCAAACTCGGTGGGGCCGATTGCACATTTTGGTGAGACCGAAATAATTACAACAGCCAACAGAGAGTTTGCAGGGCCATCTCGGTGAGACCGAGATCTGCATCGGTGTAACCAGATTGCTAGGGTTTCTGGTAGTGGCTATGTCAACTGAACTCGGTGGCGCCGGATAGAACAAATCGGTGGGGCCAAGTTTGACTTTGAGTTTTGGACATATGTGGAAATGGGAAAGTGGCTGATGGTTATGGAGCAATATCACTAAGCACTTTGAGCAAGTAGACCATTAAGCAACACCTCATCCCCTTTTAATAGTATTGGCTTTCCTATGGACTCAATGTGATCTTGGATCACTAAAATAGAAATGAAGAGTCTTGAACTTTTGCCAATCATTGTCCTTAGCATTTTGAAGGGGTTCCACTTCCTCTTGTCCTTACCACGCCATTGTTGAACTCATCTGAAATATACTAGATAAAAGTATTAGTCCAACAAGAGATATGTTGACATTAATTACCAAAATCTCCCAGGGAGCACTTGTGCTTTCAGCTGTCCTCTGCCAAGTGGTTCTTCCTTTCTCGAGCTTGATTACCAAGAAGAAACAAACCATTGTGAGGACTATCAAACTTCATTGGTGCCTGACCCAAACTTGATGCCAAAATCGATGATGCATCACCACGATGACCTATCGATGCTCATGGTTGCGTATCATGGTTGCATAGGCTGGTGAAGCTGATCGATGTTCAATGAAGAACGGGCTGTCTTCCATCAGTGCTCTTTGCTTGTTAAGACGATATCCTTCATCAGTTCATCTTGGAGCAGTCATTTACGTTGGTGCAATTTTATCACACAATTGGATATGAACCAAATGTTTCCTCGAAGAAGCATCGACGTTGGTACTAAGAGCAAAAGTTTTGTATTGATTTCTAAGCCTTCTCACAACTTTGTCTTCAGCTACCCTGTAATTTTATTTGTCCAGCTTTGAACTAAATATGTGGTCAGACTTTGATTAAAAATATGGTGTGGACTAAAAACCCGGATGGAGGTAGTACCCCTCCGTTTTTATGTACTCTGCATATTAGATTTGACTGAAGTCAAACTTTGTAAAGTTTGACTAAGTTTAGGCCGAACACAACAAACCATAATTATTGAGAGAGGGCAAACTATACATAAAAAATAATTGAAATTAAATTTCTTTATTTGTACACACTATCACACCTTTCCGATAATTTGGCACGTGTGTGTTTGTTCACTTAACAGAGGGTAGTGTACCACACGTGAACGACAGGAAGTGCGACCAGGACGCGTGGATCGTTAGTTGATCGTAGTTTTCTTCACTGGCACGTTAAATAAAGAGTTTCGTTTCGTACACAAATTAAAACGATTGTTATGGAGAGAAAAAGAAAACCACTCCACTATATTAGTACTATATACGAGTACTGCTACTTCTTGAACTTGCGTTGGTTTTTCCTTTAAAGAGGAAAGGTTGATGCAGCAAAGTAGAGATAAGTATTTCCCTCAGTTTGAGAACCAAGGTATCAATCCAGTAGGAGACAACGCACAAATCACCGAATACCTGCACAAACAATCAAACAACTTGCACCCAACGCGATAAAGGGGTTGTCAATCCCTTCACAGTTATTTGCAAAAGTAAGATCTGATAGGGATAGATAATCGATAAAGTAAATATTTTTGGTATTTTTTGTTTTATAGATCGGAAAGTAAAAGATTGCAAAATAGTAGATCGGAAACTTGTAGATTGGAAAGTAGAAGATTGTATGATGGAAAATAGACCCGGGGGCCATAGGTTTCACTAGAGGCTTCTCTCAAGATAGAAAATATTACGGTGGGTGAACAAATTACTGCCGAGCAATTGATAGAAAAGCACAAAGTTATGACGATATCTAAGGCAATGATCATGAATATAGGCATCACGTCCATGTCAAGTAGACCGAAACGATTCTGCATCTACTACTATTACTCCACACATCGACCGCTATCCAGCATGCATCTAGAGTTTTAAGTTCATAAAGAGCGGAGTAACGCATTAAGCAAGATGACATGATGTAGAGGAATTAACTCAAGCAATATGATGAAAACTCCATCTTTTTATCCTCGATGGCAACAATACAATACGTGCCTTGCTACCCCTACTGTCACTGGGAAAGGACACCGCAAGATTGAACCCAAAGCTAAGCACTTCTCCCATTGCAAGAAAAACCAATCTAGTTGGCCAAACCAAACCGATAGTTCGAAGAGAATTACAAAGATATCAAATCATGCATAAAAGAATTCAGGAAAATTCAAATAGTATTCTGTCGGGGCACGACACCTATGGGATCCCGAGAGATCCCTTTATGATTCGGCGGGGGGAGAGGTATACGCAAAGAGCAGAACCAATGATCGACGCGGGAAGTTTTTACCCAGGTTCGAGCCGCTAATTGGCGTAAAACCCTACTCCTGCTTTGTGCTCTTATTAGTGTTCTTGAGCCCAGCCTTCAGGAGCGCTCGCTGTGAACAGTACGTTCAAGGAGCAGCTACGCATGCAGAATGGGCCAGAAGTTCTCCTCCTCTGTAGCAGTTGCCTTGGGCCTCCTTTTATATGCTCAAAGGGGTCTCCACAGTGGCAAAATGTACATACATTGAGGTGTAAAGAAGCTACAGGGTATCATACCTAACCCCTGACGGATTAGGACAAGCGCATTTAATGCACCGTGAGGTGTCCGTTTAGGTGTCCTCACTTTCTTGGGGATGGAAAAAGGGGCCATCCCATCAGCACCGCTTAAGCTCTCCTCCACTGGCGCGTTGCCACGCATCCAGAGAAGGACCCAGAATGTCAGACTTGTTACTGTGCCGAAGCGGTGGCACAGTGGCAGAATCTCGCCAGGCGCCGAATCTGGCCGGGCACCAAGCCTTGCCGGACGCCAAGCCTTGCCGGGCGCCAAGCCTTGCCGGGCTCCACAGGCCATCCCGGCAAGGATCTTGCCGGGGAAGCTGGCCTTCGGATTCCAGCTTTGCTTATCTGCTGATCCTCAGATCTCTGACTTGATGATTCCCTTGATGGCTTGAATCGACCTCAAGCTGTTCCCGGCAAGCCTTGCCGCGAGGATGGCTACAACCGCCCATGCACAAGTACGGGGTACTAGTGGCCCAATACTTAGTACACCGACAGGAGCCCCCGGGCCTAGGCCATACACGAGTGCGAGGCATTGTTGGGCTAGGCCCAAACAGTGCACGGGCACGCGTGGCAGGGGATTAACTGCTCGTAAATATCTCGTTTTACTGTGCCCCCCACTACACGCACCGAGCGCGCGATGTGGGAAGCGTGCCAAAAACGCTGCAACTGCCTCGCGCCTATAGAGGCGCATTCACATTGGGGAATAAAAGAGGCGGCCCCGCTCCTTCCCCATAAAAAGGAGAAGTCGCAGAGGCACAAGCCTATTTACCCCCCTCTTCTTCTCAATCTGGCCATCGCCATCGCCTTCCTTCTCTCGAGCCCAGAGCGAAGCTTTTTCCTCTTCCGCCCGCTGCTTCCACGCTCGCTCCACCCCCAGCTTCCGTCCTCACAGCCGCCATGCCGCCCAAGGCCAGCAAAGGCAAGGGCAAGGAGGCGAAAGTCGATGTCCCGGAGAGCGAACTGGCGAAGATGCGAAAGAGGCTTGTCGTCTTCCCTCCATCGCTCGATGCTGAAGCTCTGAAGGGGCGATACCAGTGCATGTGGGCGAAAGAGACGCAAGCTCACCTCGCCACATGTGTAATCCCAGGTGCTTGTTCCAAAGGTGGATCGGACAGATACCCCTTCTTCACTGCATATTTCTATTGCGGGCTCTGTCCCCCCTTTTCCGACTTCTTCAATGATATCATGTACACATACGCCTTTCGTCTTCTCGATTTCACGCCGAATGCAGTACTTTGCATGTCCATCTTTGCCCATCTCTGTGAAAACTTTGTCGGCGTGATTCCCAATTCTGCTCTTTTTCGCCATTACTTCTTCCCTCGCATCCAAAAAGGAGAGGCCCTCTCTGGTTCTATCGCCTGGATTCCAAGGGCTTGGAATAAGGAAATATACCCAGAGGGAGTTTATCGCGAAAATGGGACGAGTGGCGGGCTGAATGGTGCTGGATCCAGGAAGCAGATCCCCATCCGTTTTGTCATCCCCAGGAATAGAAGGTGGTCCGCGGCAAGGATTGGAGCGATCCCGCTGCGGAGGACGAGAGGCTCACAATCGCCACCACCAGGATCCTTCGCCTGAAGGCTGTCGGGCTGACAATGGAGATGATCGGCTTCGACTTCCTCCGCCGCCGCATCGCCCCTCTGCAGAACAAGGGAAGGCCAGCTTGGGAATACAAGAACGCGGCAGATATCATGAGATTGCGCCCCGGGCTGAACAACAATCTGACCGCTATGCAGCTTGGCGCTCTCCGTCAAAAATTATTCCAGCACGAAGACAAGCACCAGCTGCCGGCAAGGATTGTTCCCTTGTGCAACAATTCTGCCTTGGGATCAATCATTGCCTTCCTACCGATGTTCAATGCCCACGGTCTTGACCCGACCTGGGCCGAGCCAACCGAGGAGGAAGCGCAGAAGTTTTTTGACAACTTGACGGAGAGGCCTGTCCGGCAAGAGTCAGATTTCATCCGAGCCACCACCGACCAAGAAGTAGCTTACATTGCTACTAGGGTGGAGGAGGCGAATCTTGCCGCGGAGGCCGGCAGCGTCGGCTTCACAGAGTGGGAAGCTAGCGACGCAGAGGTGGTAGTGGAAGTAAAGCCTGCCGGGGAGGACAAGGTTGCCGGGGAACAGAGCAGCGCGGCCGCTGAGAGCTCATCCGGCGAGGACACGACCGAAGAAGAAACGCGAGAAGAGCTCCCACCCCCGAAGAAGACGAAGCGTGTTCTTCGGAAGGCTGCATCTGGCATCCCGGCAAGCCAGCCTTCTTCGAGCGGCGAAGCTCCCGGCAAGAAAGTGGCCGACAAGACTGGACCGCGGCAGGGGGCCCGTCAACAGCCAGCGCGGCGCGCGAGACCCACACCAGCGGCCACTGCTGGGGCGGCAGGAGGGTCTCGTACTACCGCACCGGAAGCTGCCCCGGCGCCTGCCACAGCCAAGCGGCCTAGGACTCCTCCTCCGCCTCCCCACTCAGACATCGCAGCGGAGGTCGACTTCGACATCTCCGGCTTTAGTCCGGAGCGAGAGGAAGAAGAGTGAGTACTTTGCCATAGCTTTTATATCCCAATCTTGGATCGATCTTACTAAGTTGCTCGTATTGTCTCTGTAGTGACACAGAAACATTGCTGGAGAGGATGGCGAAGAATTCAAGGACTTCTACGGGTGACGAGCCCCCGGCAGGCTCCACGAGCGTACCAGAAACCGTCGTTGTCAGCCCGGAGTCCAGTCCTCAACGCAGCCCCCAGCGCAGCCCCCAGCGTAAGTTCACTGTTCTTTTTCCGCTGGCGGGTGCCGAGGCTTTCATTCTTGCCGCTGATATCTTTGGGTTCACAGGAGAAGAACGGCAACAAGGAGAGCTGTCGGAAGACATCCCCATTGTGCCTCCTTCGTCGACCGCTCCGCCCACAAGCACGTCCCCGGCAAGAGATCCTGCCGACGAGCCCATCCTAATTGAGGAGGAGCCGGCAGGCGCGGACTCCGGCAACCCACCCCCGGCAACCGGGGTTGCCGGGAGGGGCGAAGCTACCTCTCAACAGCTCGACGCAGGTACTCAATTACCTCAGAGTGCTTGTCACTCTTTTTCCCTTATCTCTCTGTCTTTAGTCACTTCAAACTTCAACCTTGATCTTATTCTGTTTCCCTCCTTCGTCCTTCAGAGTTCCCTGTGATGGAACACATGGACGTCGACGTTGTCATCGAGGAGACTGCCAGGGACACTGCTGCTGAAGCAGACATGATCACTGCCAGCGAGGCCACCAAGGATGACACTGTCGAGGCTGGTGGTGCTCTTGACGGGGAGGCCGCCAAGACTGCACAAGAGGAACCCGCCGAAGAACCTACTGAAGGGGGCGACAGGGAGGCTGAGGACCGCACTTACGGCATTCCTGCCGCAGGAGCGCCAGGCGCTGCACCGGCCACAGAGCCCCCTACCACTGGTGAGGCGGCCACTGAAGACCAGCCATCAACATCCGAAGGCCCCTCATCTAGCAAATACCTCAATGTTGGCGAGAACCTGTTCGTCAACTTGCCGGGGACGGCAAGTACTGGGGCACCAGCCAAAGGAGAAGTTTTTGAAGAAATCATTGCTGCTGCCGGGCTCGAAGTTGTTGACGACCCCAGCACTAGCAGCGGCAAATCTGAAGAGGATCACCTCCTTCAGGCCATGGGCGAGAATTTTCGCAAGCTCCAGGCTCTCCATCGTGCCCGGAAAGAGAAGGCGGACTCCAGAATGGCAGTTGTCGAGGCGGCCGAAGCGGATTTTCAAAGGCGCGTCGCACAAATGCAGATCTGGCATGCCGAGGCCCTCCAAGAGTTGGTTGCCGGCCGGGAACAAGTGAGCCAGCAGTGGACTGAGATCCTCCTGAAGCAATCCGATATGGAGAAGGCGCATGATGAAGCTACTCAAAGGATTGCTGCCGAAGATGCCCTCCTGACGGGGCGCCGCGTTGCTCTTGATGCTCATGAAGAAGATCTCACCGCACGTGAGCAGGCGCTCGCCGCCAAGCTTCGCAGCAAAGATGAAGACATCGAGAATCTTGTCGCGCGGCGGACCCAGGAGCTGGAGCAAAAACATAAGGAGGCGCTCGAAGCTCTGACTGCAAGTCACGCCGGCAAGCTCAAGGAGGCCGTCGATGCTGCCGAAGCTGCAGAGGCCGCCAAGAACGAGCTGAGCGACAAGGTGAAGAGGCTGGAAACAGATCTCGAAGAACTCGGCAAGGAGCTCTCGACGCTCAAGGGTGACAGGGAGAAAACCCTCCACTCCTTGGCGGAGATGCAAGTTGCCCTGTCCGACAAAACCAAGCAGCTCTCCTCTGCGGCTGATAACATTGCGGTTCTGGAGCTGAAGCTGACCACGTTGCAGAAGTCTCTCGAGGCCGGCAGGGCCCGTGAGAAGGCTCTACTCAAGGATCTCCAAGGAGAGAGGAACCTGCTCAAGAGTGCCGCCGCCGCCCAAACCGAGTACGAGAAGGGAGTGGAGATCTGGACTGGACGTCTCATCGCCACCGCGGAGAAGCTTACCGCAGAACTGTCAACCATGGGCCTGTCGAACTTCAAGTATTCTTCCGAGGAAAGAATATTTCCAAGTGCCAGGTTGACGATGTTCTTTGAAAGCATCATCAACGCCTTGAGGGTGCTCCAGTCCAGTCGAGCGACCCAATTGGCCAACGAGACTCGCCGGCTTTGCCGGGCCGTTCTCCGCAAGGTGCTCATCAAGGTGGTGCACAGCAATCCTGGCATCGACCTCTCCAACACGCTCGGCCATCTGCCAAGGGACGCAAATGTTGAGGCGCTTGAAGAGCGCATCGCGCCTATCCTTGAGAAGGTGGACTCCATCAGAAGGATCGAAGGCCAGCGCAGGGATTGAGTGCTCCCTTTTTTTCTTGCCGTCGTCATTCCATGTAAAAGACAATTAAGTCTCAAGTTAGAATTGCGGCAACTCATGGATGTAATATAATTTGCCTATATTTAGGTTCATGCTTGCTATTTTCCTTGTCTGATTCCTTTATGTATGGAGTTCACCCTACGCTTACTGAAAAACTTGCCGGCGCGCAACCTGCCGCGAGCGCTGGGTGCGGGACTTCAGCAGCCTGCTGGAGGCGCAGCGGCCGGCAAGACTCCTTGGTGTTCCCAGTGCAGCCACTTAAATTGCTGAGCGGGCTCGAAACAAAATAAGGGCGCGACCGATTACAACAAGGGTTCCTTCGCGTGCAGATTTTCCATACAAGAGTCGGAATCGTCCAAGGAAATAACTTTGTAATAAAAGAAAAACTTGCTCTGAGTTTTTAGGACTTAGCTTTCTATCACTGTCCTTCCTCCGGCAAGCATCGATTCCGAACGTCGCCAACTGGTATTCATATCTCCCTTCCCCCCCCCCCCCCCCCCCGGCAAATGTGCACGCGAGGAATCCTTCTATCTTTTGGGAAAAAGAAAGAAGAGAAAATAAAGACATGAAACCTTGGCGGTTTGTTAGAACTTACCGGGAGTAGGTGTCATACAACATCTTAGACAAACATGCATATATATAAATATGAACAGGGGAATCAATAAGGGAATGTACAACACTTAAATTTATTCATCTGTGCTCAGGGTCTGCGCCTGGCTTTGTACAAAGGATCACATGCCTTGCCGGCAAGACTTGTACAAAAGGATGGTTGCCAGGAGCCCCCGACAACCGCGCCTTATGGGTAAAACTTGCGAAGATGTTCGATATTCCAGGAATTGCTCACTGGAACACCATCTTCGGTCTCCAGGCGGACAGCGCCAGGCCTGGTGACTCGTACTACCCGATAAGGGCCTTCCCACTTTGGCGTCAACTTGTTTGAATTCTTGGCGGACTGAATCCGCCAAAGAACAAGGTCGCCTTCCTTGAGGCTTCGGGCATGAACTTTGCGGCTATGATAGCGGCGCAAAGCTTGCTGGTAGCGTGCAGCTCGCACAGCAGCCTGCAGACGATTCTCCTCAAGGAGCACAGCGTCATCTTGCCGCAGTTGCTCTTGCTCAAGCTCATCATAAGCGAGCACTCGAGGAGATCCGTATATGAGTTCCGTGGGGAGAACTGCTTCCGCTCTGTAGACCAGAGCGAAGGGCGTCTGGCTGGTGGCTCGATTTGGTGTTGTTCTGATTGACCAAAGAACCGCCGGCAACTCATCAATCCAGCGTCTTCCGCAATTTTTTAGCTTATCAAAGGTTCTGGTCCTGAGACCGCGCAGCACTTCAGCATTGGCCCTCTCCGCTTGGCCGTTGCTTCTCGGGTGAGCAACAGAGGCAAAGCAAATCTTGCCGCCAAGGTCTTGGATGTACTGCATGAAGGAACGACTTGTGAACTGCGTGCCGTTGTCGGTGATGATCTTGTTGGGCACACCGAAACGGCAAACAATTCCCTTGAAGAACCTGACAGCTGATTGCGCTGTCACCTTCCTCACTGCTTCCACCTCTGGCCACTTTGTGAACTTGTCGATAGCAACGTACAAGTACTCAAAGCCCCCGGTAGCACGGGGGAAAGGGCCCAGTATGTCGAGCCCCCAGACCGAAAATGGCCAGGACAGAGGGATTGTCTGAAGAGCTTGAGCTGGCTGATGTAATTTCTTTGAATGAAACTGGCACGCTTCACACTTGGTTACTAGTGCAGTCGCATCCTGGAGAGCGGTGGGCCAAAAGAAACCTTGCCGGAATGCTTTCCCGGCAAGCGCTCTTGACCCTATGTGAGAGCCACATATGCCCCCATGTATCTCCGCCAACAGCTCTAGTCCATCCTCCCGAGGAATGCACTTCAATTTCACACCGTTTGGTCTCTTTCTGTACAAGACGTCATCGACGAACTTGTACATAACAGACCGACGGGCTACTCTCTCTGCTTCTTCCTGTTCCTCAGGGAGTTCTCCTGTCTGAAGGAAATGGACAATGTGCTGCGCCCATGCTGGAGCCTGAGGCTCGACAGCTAGGACTAAAGGCATCTCCTCTACCGGGGGAACGTTCGTCTCGACAGCAAGGGCCTGAGGCCCTGCCGGAGCCTGTTGTTCCCCGGCAGGCATGTCGATCCCGGCAACTTCCTTGCCGGCGGCTCCGGGGAGCTCTGCCGGGAAGTACTGGCCAGAGTTCAACTTTCTTCTCTTTTCTTGCCGCATCGATGGCGCCACGGATGGTTGAGTCAATTGGAGCACAAAAGTTCCTAGTTCCACAGGCAACTTGAGGGCGGCACGCTTTGACAGGTCGTCAGCAATACTGTTCTCGGCACGAGGAACGTGCTCCATTTGCAGACCGTCAAAGCGCTCTTCCATTTTCCTCACTTCATCTATGTAGGCTTGCATCAATGGACTTTGGTAACTCTTGTTAACTTGCCTGACGACAAGTTGTGAATCGCCTTTGACGACGAGCTTTTTGATACCAAGGTCCGCCGCGATCCTGAGACCGGCAAGCAAACCCTCGTATTCTGCAGTGTTGTTGGTTGAACTCTCCCGGGGAAAGTGCATTTGTACTACATACTTGAGGTGCCCTCCGGTGGGTGCGACAAGCAGCACGCCAGCACCGGCGCCTTGCTGCGAGAAAGCCCCGTCAAAGTACATAACCCATTGCTGATCGATTTCCTTGCCGGGAAGAGTCGTTTCTTGAACCTCTTCGTCTGGCGTTGGGGTCCATTCTGCAATGAACTCTGCCAAGGCCCTGCTCTGAATCGTCGAAGTGCTTTCAAACTTGAGGCCAAAACTAGACAACTCCAACGCCCACTCCACGATCCTGCCGGTTGCTTCTGGATTTTGCAAAATCTGTTGCAGCGGAAAGCGAGTGACGACGGTGATTTCATGTGCTTGAAAATAATGGCGCAGCTTCCTCAAGGCCATAAGGAGGCCGAAAAGCAACTTCTGCACACCAGAATATCTTGACCTAGCTCCTCGTAAAAGAGAGCTAACAAAATAAACTGAGCGCTGCACCACCTTCTTCTTCTGCACGGGTTCCTCTGTTTGCGCAGATCCTGTCTTGCCGGGATCAACCCTTGCCGGGGAAGATCTTGCCGCGTTATCTGGCGGTCCTGCCGCTGGTGTTGCTTCCTCATCAGATTCTCTCTGCACCACTAGCGCAGCACTAACCACTTGATTTGTTGCTGCCAGATACAGCAGCAACGGCTCTTGTGGTTTAGGTGCGACTAGCGTCGGCGGAGAGGAAAGGTATTTCTTCAAATCTTGCAGCGCAGCCTCCACCTCCGGAGTCCATTTCATCGAACCTGCCTTCTTCAAAATTTTGAAGAAGGGCAGGTTAGCAGATTTGGAAATAAACCTGCTTAGAGCAGCAACACAGCCGGCAAGACGACGCACATCCTTGACGCGTCTCGGCGCTTCAATTTGCTCAATAGCTTTGATCTTGTCGGGGTTCGCTTCGATTCCCTGGCAAGATACAAAAAATCCGAGGAGCTTGCCGGAAGGAACACCAAACACGCACTTCTCAGGATTGAGCTTCAAGTTGATCTTGCGCAGATTTGCAAATGTTTCTTCTAAATCTTGAATGAGCATTGCTTTGTCTTTGGTTTTGACCACTATATCATCCATATACGCCTCCATATTTCTATGGAGTTGTGGCTCAAAACCAATCTGGATTGCTCTGGCAAATGTTGAACCAGCACTTTTCAACCCGAAAGGCATTCGTATAAAACAATACGTACCACATGGGGTGATAAAGGTGATCTTCTCTTCATCTTCTTTTGCCATAAAAATCTGATGATACCCTGAATAGGCATCAAGGAAGGACAGGAGATCACAACCAGCGGTGGCATCCACAATCTGGTCGATGCGCGGCAAGGGAAAGGGATCTTTTGGACAAGCTTTATTGATATCTGTATAATCGATACAAAGCCTCCATTTCCCATTCGCTTTTCGCACTACAACCGGATTGGCCAACCAGATTGGATGAAGCACTCCTTTGACCAGTCCTGCCGCCTCCAGCTTTTTGATTTCTTCGGCAATGAATTCTTGCCGCTCCAAGGCTTGCTTCCTGACCCTTTGCTTGACGGGCCGCGCATGAGGACAGACAGCAAGGTGGTGCTCAATTACCTTCCTGGGAACACTGGGGATGTCAGACGGTTGCCATGCAAACACGTCGACATTCGCCCGCTGGAAAGTAACGAGCGCGCTTTCCTATTTGTCATCTAGGGTGGAACTTATAGTGAAAGTTCCCCCCGTTTCGTCCTCTCTGACAAGCACCTTCTTGGTCTCCGGCGGAGCAGCCTTGGACTTCTTGTTCTTGCTGGTGGAACTCTCTGGTACGTCCTCGACGGAAGCGCAGCACTCCGAGGAGGTGCGCTTGCCGGAGTTTGCGCCAAGGTTCTTGCCGGTCTTCTTCTTCCCCCCGGGAGTTCCAGCGGCAGGAGCAAGCGCCTTGATGGCAGGTGCTGCAACTGCTTCCCGGTAAAGTTGGTCAGCACAGATGAGCGCATCCTTCTTATCGGAATGGATAGTGATGACGCCCAACGGCCCAGGCATCTTCAAGACGTTGTACGCGTAGTGTGATGCCGCCATGAACTTAGCCAGTGCTGGCCGACCAAGGATCCCATTGTATGACATGGGGATCTTGGCAACATCAAACACCACCTTCTCGGTCCTGAAGTTGAGCTCGCTGCCAAATGTTACCGGCAGCGTAATCTTGCCCTTAGGCTGGGTTCTTCCCGGATTGACCCCTTGAAACGTACCCGTTTCTTCGAGGTCCTCGTCGGGAATCTGGAGCTTTCTGAGCACATCCGGTGAGATAAACTTTAGGCCGGCCCCGCCGTCAACTAACATTTTCGTCACCTTGAGGTTGCGAATCGTTGGCGAGACCAACAATGGCAAGCACCCGACCGCAGTTATGCGATCAGGGTGATCCTCGGCGTCGAAAATGATAGGCGTGCTGGACCACTTCAGGGGCCTACATGCATCTGGGGATGGCTCTGCCGCATTGACCTCCCGCACCCACTGTTTGAGTTGACGGTGGGAAGAATGCAGCAAGGCACCCCCATCGATGCACATGGCCTCCGTAGCCTTCTGGAATTCTTTCTCACAAGATTCATCATCTTCCTCATCATCATCTCCTTCTTTGTCTCGGCCCCGAGCGGGCCGATCCTTTTGTTGCTTGGCCTTGCCGCGGTGACCCCCTCGGCCACCACGCTTCTTGCCGGACCCATCAGCACCATCTTGGGCCTTCTCCTTATCTCGCCTCTCGTATTCGGCTCTCTACTTCTCGGCAAGCTGCTCAACTTGCCGGCAGTTCTGGAGATCGTGGCCCTTGGTGCGATGGATCTTGCAATACTGCTTGCCGGAGTTCTCTGACTTGTCGGTAGCCGCCAAGGCTTGACAGGAAGGGCACCCGGCAAGATCCTTGCCGAGGTCACCAACCTTGGCCTTCTTGGCGGCGTCGGGGTTGTCGGATTCCTCGACAGCAAGCACGGCCTTGCCTCCGGGCTTCCTGTTCTGCCGCCGGCCTTTCCTTGACGGGGCCGCGGCGTCTTCATCTTCGGACTCGCCCGCCGCGCCAACAGCCTCGCCAGGGAGTTTCCTCCCCTCTTCAGCTTGAGTGCACTTGTCGGCCAGAGCGTAAAGCTCGGCAATACTCCTGACTTTGTTCATTGCCATCTCTTCTCGCATTTTGCGGTTACGCACGTTCTGATGGAACGCGCTAACGACAGCGGCAGGGTGAACGTCAGGAATATTATACTGCACCTGGCTGAATCTCTGGATAAACTTGCGCAGGGACTCGCCCTCCTTCTGAGGGATGATATGCAAATCGCTCTCTTAGCCAGGAGTTTGGTGGCCTCCAACAAAGGCGCCAACAAACTGATGGCACAGATCTGACCAGGAAGAAATAGAATTCTCCGGCAGATGCATCAACCATGACCTGACGTTGGGTTTGAGCACCAACGGGAAGTAGTTGGCAAGTATCTTGTCATCTCGGCCCCCGGCAGCCTGCACCGCAATGGTGTAGATGCTCAGGAACTCCGAGGGATGGGTCTTACCGTCATACTTCTCCGGAACCTCCAGCTTAAAGGTTCGGGAATTGGGCCACCGGACTTGCCGCAGCTCACGGGTAAACGCCGGAGTCCCTACCTCATAAGGCAAGTCTCCTACGTCCTCTGGTGTAGGCTCGTCAATAGCCGGCCCAGCGCGCTTATCAGACTGATAGCGCGCTTCCCGTCGCCGCTCGATGGTAGTTCGAGCGTCCTCCTTGCCTCATTCCTGGAGAACTTGACGCTGATCGCGGCGCATCCGTGGGTCGGACGACGCCGTGGAAACTTCTTCATGGCGGTCGACTTGCTGAGTTGTCGGCCGCCGCTGGTGCCGTGGAGGGGAGTGCACTGTGGTTGCACCACCTTCGGTTTTCTCTACATCGGCTCGCGCCGGATCGACGGGCCTCCGCTGCGAGGGCCCTGCCTCTTGCGGCCCATCTTTGTTGGCGAAGCCGATGAGGCTCTGTATGGTAGCTCGCCACTCCTCCATCTTCTCCGGGGCAGGAGGAAAATTGAGGAGCAGCTACGCACGCGCCAAGGCTTCCGCTGGCGTAGGTGGCGGCGACAAGTGCGAGGTACGTGAGGTGCTCTGACTCCTAACCATGTTAGAAGGAGCACCACCACGGTCACGCGACCGTGCGCCACCTCCGCCGGCAGCTCGGTGTGTATGCTGGCCCCGCGCATCTTGGGATCGATGCGCAGAAACCTTTTCGTGGGGACGCCCTGAACCACCAGCGCCATGACGTCGCTCATCATGCACGACCTGGGTAGGTCGTGAGGCTTGCGCCGGCGCGGGAGCTCCAGCAGGCGCCCTCCTGTCTCTCGAGTTCGTTGTGCCACCCGTAGGCAACACAACGCCATCTCTAGATCCAGCGGCATGCAGGTTACCACTGCCACTGCGAACGATACCGCTTGCTTGGCTCGGAATACCAGAACGCCGTGGGGGTTCTAGTCCTCTTCCTTCTGCACCCACGCCGTCGCCTGTACGCGAAGGTGTAGGCAAAACAGACGTGGACGGTTGCGCCGTCGCAGCGCTCTTCTTCTTGGGCGGCATGATGATGAAGATGATGAAGAAACTAAGGCGCCGATCACTAGATCAGGTTCACGCAACCTTCAATCCCCCTACCTGGCGCGCCAAAGATGTCGGGGCACGACACCTATGGGATCCCGAGAGATCCCTTTACGATTCAGCGGGGGGAGAGGTATACGCAAAGAGCAGAACCAATGATCGACGCGGGAAGTTTCTACCCAGGTTCGGGCCGCTAATCAGCGTAAAACCCTACTCCTGCTTTGTGTTCTTATTAGTGTTCTTGAGCCCAGCCTTCAGGAGCGCTCGCTGTGAACAGTACGTTTAAAGAGCAGCTACGCATGCAGAATGGGCCAGAAGTTCTCCTCCTCTGTAGCAGTTGCCTTGGGCCTCCTTTTATATGCTCAAAGGGGTCTCCACAGTGGCAAAATGTACATACATTGAGGTGTAAAGTAGCTACAGGGTATCATACCTAACCCCTAACGGATTAGGACAAGCGCATTTAATGCACCATGAGGTGTCTGTTTAGGTGTCCTCACTTTCTTGGGGATGGAAAAAGGGGCCATCCCATCAGCACCGCTTAAGCTCTCCTCCACTGGCGCGTTGCCACGCATCCAGAGAAGGACCCAGAATGTCAGACTTGTTACTGTGCCGAAGCGGTGGCACAGTGGCAGAATCTTGCCAGGCGCCGAATCTGGCCGGGCACCAAGCCTTGCCGGACGCCAAGCCTTGCCGGGCTCTACAGGCCATCCCGGCAAGGATCTTGCCGGGGAAGCTGGCCTTCGGATTCCAGCTTTGCTTATCTACTGATCCTCAGATCTCTGACTTGATGATTCCCTTGATGGCTTGAATCGACCTCGAGCTGTTCCCGGCAAGCCTTGCCGCGAGGATGGCTACAACCGCCCGTGCACAAGTACGAGGTACTAGTGGCCCAATACTTAGTACACCGACATATTCATAGATAAGCTGATCATAAATCCACAATTCATCGGATCTCGGCAAACACACCGTAAAAAAGTATTACATCGAATAGATCTCCAAGAACATCGAGGAGAACGTGGTATTGAGAATCAAAGAGAGAGAAAAAGCCATCTAGCTATTAGCTATGGACCCGTAGGTCTAAGGTAAACTACTCACGCTTCATCGAAAGGGCAATGGTGTTGATGTAGAAGCCCTCCATGATCAAATCCCCCTCCAGCAGGACGCCGGAAAAGGCCCCTAGATGGGATCTCACGGGTACAGAAGGTTGCGGTGGTGGAAAAGTATTTTCGTGGATGTCTCTGATGGTTTGGGCATATAAGAGTATATATAGGCGAAAGAATTAGGTCAGGAGGTGCACGAGGGGCCCACAAGGGTGGGGGGCCCCCCTGGGCGCGCCCTCCGTCCTTGTGGCCACCTCGTGGCTCCTCCGACTTCATCTCCAAGTCTCCTGGTTTCCTTCTGGTCCAAGAAAGATCATCGCGAAAGTTTTATTCCGTTTGGACTCCGTTTGGTATTCCTTTTCTGCGAAACTCAAAAACAGGGAAAAAATAGGAACTGGCACTGGGCCCTAGGTTAATAGGTTAGTCCCAAAAATAATATAAAATAGCATATTAATGCATATATAACATCCAAAACAGATAATATAATAGCATGGAACAATAAAAAATTATAGATACGTTGGAGACGTATCAAGCATCCCCAAGCTTAATTCCTACTCGTCCTCGAGTAGGTAAATGATAAAAACAGAATTTTTGATGTGGAATGCTACCTAACATATTTATCCATGTAATTTTTTTATTGTGGCATGAATGTTCAGATCCGTATGATTCAAAACAAAAGTTTAATATTGACATAAAAACAATAATACTTTAAGCATACTAACAAGATAATTATGTCTTCTCAAAATAACATGGCCAAAGAAAGCTTATCCCTACAAAATCATATAGTCTGGCTATGCTCCATCTTCATCACACAAAATATTTAAATCATGCACAACCCCGATGACAAGCCAAGCAATTGTTTCATACTTTTGATGTTCTCAAACTTTTTCAACTTTCACGCAATACATGAGCGTGAGCCATGGACATAGCACTATAGGTGGAATAGAAGGTGGTTGTGGAGAAGACAAAAAGAAGGAGATAGTCTCACATCAACTAGGCATATCAACCGGCTATGGAGATGCCCATCAATAGATATCAACGTGAGTGAGTAGGGATTGCCATGCAACAGATGCACTAGAGCTATAAGTTTATGAAAGCTCAAAAAAGAAACTAAGTGGGTGTGCATCCAACTCGCTTGCTCACGAAGACCTAGGGCAATTTGAGGAAGCCCATCATTGGAATATACAAGCCAAGTTCTATAATGAAAATTCCCACTAGTATATGAAATTGACAACATAGGAGACTCTCTATCATGAAGATCATGGTGCTACTTCGAAGCACAAGTGTGGTAAAAGGATAGTAACATTGCCCCTTCTCTCTTTTCTCTCATTTTTTTCCTTTTTGTTTTTTTCATTTGGGCCTTCTCTCATTTTTTTTGGCCTCTTTTATTATTATTATTTTTCGTCTGGAGTCTCATCCCGACTTGTGGGGGAATCATAGTCTCCATCATCCTTCTCCTCACATGGGACAATGCTCTAATAATGAAGATCATCACACTTTTATTTACTTACAACTCAAGAATTACAACTCAATACTTAGAACAAAATATGACTCTATATGAATGCCTCCGGCGGTGTACCGGGATGTGCAATGAATCAAGAGTGACATGTATGAAAGAATTATGAACGGTGGCTTTGCCACAAATACGATGTCAACTATATGATCATGCAAAGCAATATGACAATGATGGAACGTGTCATAATAAACGGAACGGTGGAAAGTTGCATGGCAATATATCCCGGAATGGCTATGGAAATGCCATAATAGGTAGGTACGGTGGCTGTTTTGAGGAAGGTATATGGTGGGTTTATGGCACCGACAAAAGTTGCGCGGTACTAGAGAGGCTAGCAATGGTGGAAGGGTGAGAGTGCGTATAATCCATGGACTCAACATTAGTCATAAAGAACTCACATACTTATTGCAAAAATCTATTAGTTATCGAAACGAAGTATTACGTGCATGCTCCTAGGGGGATAGATTGGTAGGAAAAGACCATCGCTCGTCCCCGACCGCCACTCATAAGGAAGATAATCAATAAATAAATCATGCTCCGACTTCATCACATAACGGTTCACCATACGTGCATACTACGGGAATCACAAACCTCAACACAAGTATTTCTAAAATTCACAATTACTCACTAGCATGACTCTAATATCACCATCTTTGTATCTCAAAACAATCATAAGGAATCAAACTTCTCATAGTATTCAATGCACTTTATATGAAAGTTTTTATTATATCCCTCTTAGATGCCTATCATATTAGGACTAAATTTATAACCAAAGAAAATTACCATGCTGTTTAATGACTCTCAAAATAATATAAGTGAAGCATGATAGTTCATCAATT
Organism: Thinopyrum elongatum; assembly: GCA_011799875.1. NCBI lineage: Eukaryota > Viridiplantae > Streptophyta > Magnoliopsida > Poales > Poaceae > Thinopyrum > Thinopyrum elongatum. The sequence continues at coordinate 386,975,528 of CM022300.1, forward strand.
TCTATAAAATAAAACCACTGCCGTGCTCTAAAAAGATATAAGTGAAGCACTAGAGCAAAATTGCCTAGCTCAAAAGATATAAGTGAAGCATAAAGAGTATTCTAATAAATCACGATTCATGCGTGTCCCTCTCAAAAGGTGTGTACAACACGGATGATTGTGGAAAACTAAAAATCAAAGACTCAAATCATACAAGACGCTCCAAGCAAAACACATATCATGTGGTGAATAAAAATATAGCCTCAAGTAAAGTTACCGATAGACGAAGACGAAAGAGGGGATGCCTTCTGGGGCATCCCCAAGCTTAGGCTCTTGGTTGTCCTTGAATATTACCTTGGGGTGCCTTGGTCATCCCCAAGCTTAGGCTCTTGCCACTCCTTATTCCATAGTCCATCAAATCCTTACCCAAAACTTGAAAACTTCACAACACAAAACTCAACAGAAAATCTCATAAGCTCCGTTATTATAAGAAAATAAATCACCACTTTGGTACTGTTGTGAACTCATTCTTTATTTGTATTGGTGTAATATATATTGTATTCCAACTTTTCCATGGTTCATACCCCCCGATACTACCCATAGATTCATCAAAATAAGCAAACAACACATAGAAATCAGAATCTGTAAAAAACAGAATAGTCTGAGAAGATCCGAATTGTTATAATACTTATGTAACTCAAAAAATTCTGAAAAATTAGTACAACATAGACAATTTGTATATAAATCTCTTATACAAAATTCAGGGTTTTTCAACGCTCCAGTGAATTATTAAAATTCTGATACTGGACGCAAAAGTTTCTGTTTTTCAGCAAGATCAAATCAATTATCACTGTAAGCCATCCCAAAGGTCTTACTTGGCACAAACACTAATTAAAACACAAAACCACATATAACCAGAGGCTAGATGAATTAATCAAAGCAAAACAGGAACAAAAAATCAAAAACAAAAATAAAATTGGGTTGCCTCCCAACAAGCGCTATTGTTTAACGCCCTTAGCTAGGCATAAAAACATGAATAGATCTAGGTATTGTCATCTTCTCCCTTTTGGTAGTAAAGAGATAATTTCTTGTCCAGAGCGCTTATCTTTCTATTTTGTGTAAGTACGTGGCCATTAATGGTGGAAGAAATATTAAGCACACTTCAAAAATTTGCATCTAAACTAGCCTTCATCTCTTTGATTATTTCATTTTGATAAAAGCACATAAGAGTAGTTGATTCAACATTTTCACCTTTGGAGTGCCCAAATATAGTTTTCATCTTTTCATAAGTATCGATGGCATCCCCTTCAATAAAACCATTTTCAAATATAGAATCCAAAACTTGCTTAAGAGTAGGGGGTAAACCAACATAAAAGTTTTTCAAGTATATCTCAATATGATATTGGGGCACATAGCTAGCTCGGATCCTCAACAGCCTATCCCAAGCATCTTTCAAAGATTCATCAAGCAGATAACGAAAAATTCCGGGGTCATCTTCATCAAAATTGTTAAAATTCTCATTAACAACCCCGGTAGGTCTTTCCGTAGCATCATTATTTATGAGCTTAGAGAGGATAGAGGGGCTATCTAAAGAATTAAAACTCGGGAGAAAACCCTTAACCCTTTTTGATTCGGCCATAATGATAGAAAGGCAAACTTAAGCGAACAAGAGGGCAGCGAGAGAAAAGGCAAACGAAGAATATGAACAGAAGAAGGGAAAATAAAAAGGCAAATCTTTTCGAAAATCGTTTTAGAAGTGGGGGAGAGGAAAACGAGAGGTGATTGGCGAATAATGTAATGCAAGAGATGAGAGTTTATGATGGGTACTTGGTATGGCTTGACTTGGCGTAGATCTCCCCGGCAACGGCGCCATAAATTCTTCCTGCTACTTCTTGAGCTTGCGTTGGTTTTTCCCTTGAAGAGGAAAGGGTGATGCAGCAAAGTAGAGATAAGTATTTCCCTCAGTTTGAAAACCAAGGTATCAATCCAGTAGGAGACAACGCACAAATCACCGAATACCTGCACAAACAATCAAACAACTTGCACCCAATGCTATAAAGGGGTTGTCAATCCCTTCACAGTTATTTGCAAAAGTGAGATCTGATAGAGATAGATAATCGATAAAGTAAATGTTTTTGGTATTTTTTGTTTTATAGACCGGAAAGTAAAAGATTGCAAAATAGTAGATCGGAAACTTGTAGATTGGAAAGTACAAGATTGTATGATGGAAAATAGACCTGGGGGCCATAGGTTTCACTAGAGGCTTCTCTCAAGATAGAAAATATTATGGTGGGTGAACAAATTACTGCCGAGCAATTGATAGAAAAGCGCAAAGTTATGACGATATCTAAGGTAATGATCATGAATATAGGCATCACGTCCGTGTCAAGTAGACCGAAACGATTCTGCATCTACAACTATTACTCCACACATCAACCGCTATCTAGCATGCATCTAGAGTATTAAGTTCATAAAGAACGGAGTAACGCATTAAGCAAGATGACATGATGTAGAGGAATTAACTCAAGCAATATGATGAAAACCCCATCTTTTTATCCTCGATGGCAACAATACAATACGTGCCTTGCTGCCCCTACTGTCACTGGGAAAGGACACCGTAAGATTGAACCCAAAGCTAAGCACTTCTCCCATTGCAAGAAAAACCAATCAAGTTGGCCAAACCAAACCGATAGTTCGAAGAGAATTACAAAGATATCAAATCATGCATAAAAGAATTCAGAGAAGATTCAAATAGTATTCATAGATAAGCTGATCATAAATCCACTATTCATCGGATCTCGGCAAACACACTGCAAAAAAGTATTACATCGAATAGATCTCCAAGAACATCGAGGAGAACATGGTATTGAGAATCAAAGAGAGAGAAAAAGCCATCTAGCTACTAGCTATGGACCCGTAGGTCTGAGGTAAACTACTCACGCTTCATCGGAAGGGAAATGGTGTTGATGTAGAAGCCCTCCGTGATCGAATCCCCCTCCGGCAGGACACCGGAAAAGGCCCCTAGATGGGATCTCACGGGTACAGAAGGTTGCGGCGGTGGAAAAGTATTTTTGTGGATGCCTCTGATGGTTTGGGCATATAAGAGTATATATAGGCGAAAGAATTAGGTCAGGAGGTGCACGAGGGGCCCACAAGGGTGGGGGGGGCGCGCCCTACCCCCCTGGGAGCCCTCCGTCCTTGTGGCCGCCTCGTGGCTCCTCCGACTTCATCTCCAAGTCTCCTGGTTTCCTTCTGGTCCAAGAAAGATCATCGCGAAAGTTTTATGCCGTTTGGACTCCATTTGGTATTCCTTTTTTGTGAAACTCAAAAACAGGGAAAAAACAGGAACTGGCACTGGGCCCTAGGTTAATAGGTTAGTCCCAAAAATAATATAAAATAGCATATTAATGCATATAAAACATCCAAAATAGATAATATAATAGCATGGAACAATCAAAAATTATAGATACGTTGGAGACGTATCAAGTACTACTATATATAAGCTGGAGCCTCAGCGCTTGTTTGCTACAGTTTGCACTCTTCACACTCTCGCGGCACTACATATATATATATATATATACACACACGCTGGAGGCTCAGCGTTCCTTTGCTAGGGTTTGCTCTAGTCACAATATCTCACCCTCTTCATCAGATATAAACAAGCCTGCGTTGGCCTCTCTCTCTCTCCCCCCTCACAGCTGGTGAAGGAGCCGTCCGGATCCCATCACACCGGAAAGGAGAGGAGGTGCAGCGTTCACTCTTTCGCCTTTGGCGAGGGAGGCAACCCACTGCCGGCTACGCTGTTCTCTTTCACCCAGCGCCTGTGCGGGAGGGCCTCCGACCCCTTCTTCCTCGCTGCCGTACGTAGTGTGGGCAGATCCGGCCTCCCACCGCACGCCTAGCCACATCTCGATGACCCTAATGTATAAATTTCTTTGAAACCGTATTGCTCTAGCTGCATGTGGATGTTTTTCGATTCTGTAGTCAAATCTAGGTCTTGGTTCAAAGAGGAAAGAAAGGGGGTGGGGTGGAGCATGAATCTAGGACATGGTTCAATGAGGAAAGGAAGGAGGGAAAATAGTACAGGCTGGCTATCCAGCTGTTCTGTTGGTCGAAAAGGGAAAAGGGGGGTAACCAAGTACACACATCTGTAAGGAACCAATCTCTTTGTTGAAAAAGGAAAGAAACCGGCTAGTCCGGGAGTTTGTGCAGGACTAGATTTGCTGCCCTCACATAGGAAAAAGGTTCAAAGAGAACAAATATGGGACCAACACAGATATGCTGCTTGGCAACATACTCTGCATCACCCATTTATACGTGTGGAGGCACATGGTGCTGGCATGTCCCATGCCCCATACAACTATTTTGTTGTTGTTAATCTATTAGTGCCGATGGAAAATTGAAGCAATGCCACTGTTAAAGTAAATTACATTTTAACGAATGTTATTTTAAGAGAATGTCTTTGTTAATATGAATCAATGCCACCGTTTAGAAATGCTACTGTCCTAATTTGTTTAGATGCTTCTTTTTGTGCTCGTATGTTTAATCCTCCTTTATTGGCCGGTAATTATTTCCTTTTTACCTCTGTGAAAACAGGGATATCTATTCAACTCGTTGCTATTGCGACCTTTTGCTTCACTATGCAAAACACTTTTGTTTTAAAAGTGTTTTGTGCAGTTCAACTAAAATGTCACACCGGCAACTTTGCTTGAGTTCAGTGGAACTGCACAAAACGAGATTGGATTTCCTATTCATGTTGGCAGATTCGTATTTTATCTTGTCCGCCTCATGAAAGGTCAGTACAGGCCTTCATCCACATGATTGTGCAGTGTGCTTTGAGATGCTGTGCTACTTGTATTGGTACTGTTTTAAATAAATGTTGAATTGAAGCTATTATATTGCTATCTTTTCCCATTAAGTGAACAAAAATGGGACCAACCTAGACATGATGCTTGTTTCTTTGTTACAACAAACTCTGCATCACCCCTTTATAAGTCGATGGTAGCACATGGTGATGTTGCGCCCACTCTCCCCTACAACTGTTTATGCTTTTTATTAATCTAATGCCATTGGTAAAATTAAGCAATGCCACTCTTAGAATTAACTACTGAATCTTAGTTCAAAACTCCAACACTTGTTTGGGATCGGCAGGAGTACATGTTCAACAAATGTATTGTTGAGATAATGTCTCTGTTATTATGAATCAGTTACAGTGTTTTAGAAATGGTACTATCCTGCTTTGTAGTTCTTTCTACATGTTTAACCAAGGTATTGTTAAGATAATGTCTTTGTTAATATGAATCAGTTAATGTTTTAGGAATGGTACTTTCCTCCTTTGTCATTCTTTATACATGTTTAACCAAGGTATTGTTAAGATAATGTCTCAGTTAATATGAATGAATGACACTGTCTGAGAATTGCTACTGTCCTGCTTTGTTTCCCATTAAGATAAGGTAGATGTTTTTTCTTGTGGGTGTATAATTCATCAACCGTTATTGGTCAATAATTGTTTGCTTTATACCTATTTGTGCATACAGGGATATCAAAACTTCTGCTCATTGCTATTTTGACTTTGATTTTAGTTGAACTGCACAAAAGGAGCCAATGTGTTTAAGGCAAACTGTTGCATTACTGGGCCCAGTTGATCTTTTCACTTTGCAGAAAGAAGTCGTCACTGTTTGCACTACATTACACAAGGAATGATCGAGAAGCTTTAGAGTATTAGTAGACATTGGTGACATGACTAGTCTGCAGACCAAGGGAAACTCAACTCAACAGCACGTGGGGGTGCAAAATTCACTCCACAAGGGAAGGTATGACCAAGTCAGCCGCCAACGCAGCTGTAACGAACGAGGTCAGTATCGGCCTTCATCCACATGATTAGGCTTTGTTATGTTGTGCTAATTATATTGTTGTATTGTTTTGAATAAATGTTTAATTGAAGCTATTGTATTGCTGTCTTTTCCTGTTAAGATAATGAAGATGATTATAGTCATGAGCGTATGTTTAATCAACTAGTACCACTATTATATTCATCACACTTTTTCTGTATTTATGCAGACAGGGATGCTCAGCTTGATTTCAGTGGAACCGCACAAAATGTTCAGATGGTTCATGTCCTCCATAATACTTCATCATGCACAATACATCGAATGGTTCTCTAATCATTCGTCGTCGCCTTGAGCCACCGGACTATCTACTTGAATGGAGCTGCCATAGTCTTCAAGGCCTTGCAACATATAAATATGAAATCCACCGTGCTACGCAAGACATTGTTTGATTTCAGTGGAACTGCACAAAAAGATACGCTGGTTAATCCTGCTCCATGTGCCATTTCAATGTGCAAACTGATGACAAACCCTGCCCGTTCCACAATCATATGCATTACATATTTTCAATGGGAAAAGATTGTCAAAGTTTAATCATTGATGTTAGAAAGAAGACATTCGTTTAATATTTTGGAATTGGAAAACCTTGTCAAATTTTGCTCATTGATGTTAGCCAGAAGACATGCATTTGATATTTTGGAATGGGACGCCCTTTGCTGTGAGCAGCGTCAATCATTTTTTCCTATTCATGTGTTCAGTTCAGAAGTAAATATTTACTCTGATGAGATGCATAGTCATGAATGTTGACTTATGTAAGGTATTTTAAGAGTTTGTTCTGAATGTTGTTGTCTATGAAATGCCAGGCCTTGTGAGTTTGATTGCAAAGTTGAGCTTGGAATGATGTGGCATGCGGCATCACGAGCTGTTCACCGTGCCTCCTGAGAATAATGCTTCATATTGTTTTGCATGTTGATCTAATGCCAGTGATTTGCATGTTAAGAAGATCATCCTCTTTTGTTGTTTTTGTGCTTAAGAAGTTCATCGTCTTATGTTTCATTCATAGCCTATACGACAACTCGGGCAGGTTAGAGGTGAAACCATATGATCTTCAAACCAACTCATCATCTTAGGCCGTGATTGGATCGTCGTTTTCCAACCAAAACCGGTTGTAAAACTGACGCTTGTAAATAAAAGCAGATGGTCTTGGGTGAAGCGCTTGGTTGGTCATTTTCGACTGGTAAAATATACACTGGTTTCTCAAATTACACGCGTAACTCGCCGGTTTTTGGTACAGACCTCGGGCCATCGGTTTCACTACGCCTGTATTTTACGCGTTGTTTCCAGTGACGAGTAAATTACACTTGTATCCTTCATACAGGGGTGAAACAATCCAGAGCTCCCAAGCGCGGCCTTACCGTTTCATGCCGGTTCAGTCTCTCGAAGGTGCTCATAGGGGTCCGATGATCCTGGCTTCCTGAATGAGCAGCGGGCGCTGTATCAGACCATCCGTAGGGCCCGTGAGGCCCTCTTTGTCGTCCTTCGAGTTGTTGCGCTCGCCGTTGCACCGCTGTCTTGCATTGTCAACATGGTCAACGAACATGAGGAATCAGGAGATGACTTTACTTGGAGAGCATGACAGTGGGGACCCACCAGGGCCATAGCCGCACGTACGCAAGTGCCTCCTTATCATATACAACTATATTTTTTTTGCTTCCTCCTGGTTTCCTGACATCAGGGTCCCACACCATTATCAACCTATATAGTCAATGAATGAGAGAATTGCACAAGGAGCGGCCGACAGCTGGGATCCAGCAGCTCGAGCAGTATTTGGTTTTTGAGGTGTGAGCAAAGTTTTTCTTGAGCGATGTTTTTGTTGTTGTTCAGAGGAGCAGGGTATCAACTGGGCGGGCTGTGGCCCGTCTAACCCAGGCTATTATTTTATGTCGACCAAATGTCCAGGCCAGATATTAATTTTTCAAGTTGAAAATTGCTAGCCCAGCTATACTTTTTTTCCGGAATACCCAACCCAGGTCAACTTGTTATTCTCCGCCCCGCTGGGCAGCACATCTTTCCTAGGAGGAATGCATTAGGCCTAACAAGAAAATGGGCTTTAAGAAATAATAAATGAGATGTGATTATAAAAAGTGCGCTGTAAATATTAAAAAATGCACCAAACAGGTAATTAGTTTCAAAAATATTATTTTTCGATTTTGAAAATTTTAATTTCATTACTTGTTGCGCGCGCAATATTCTGTTGGATTTTTACCTAATACAAATTTATTTTGAAATTATATTTAATCTGACTCAAAATTTCAGGATAAAAATATTTCGAATCCCATCAAAATGTGGGATTTTTTGTTGAATTCTGTTTTGAGCGGTTGGTTGAAATTATTAATCGTTGTCCTGGCTAGAAAATGGGTTGTAATTTTAACAAACTGTAAATGGGCTGTAGTAAATTCCATTAGAATTCAAAAATGGGCTTTACATTATTACAAATCGCAAATGGGCTATATGTTCTATGCCACAGATGTGATGCTCACTTGTGGGCCTACTAAGTTGACGCGTACGGAAGGCTTTGTCAACTTATAGTCAACACACGATTCTAGCAGCAGTGGCCGTTGGATGTCCATCCAATGGCTGTAGTGCTTCTTTAATCTCGGATATTCTTGCTTTAGCCGCCCAAACCACCGCCGGCGGTACCGCCTGCTACCGCCTCCCGTGGCTGGCTATGCTGGCGCGTAGGCTTCACCGGCCCACCCTACTCCCATCGCCGTCCAGGCCATTCCTCTACTCACCAACACCTCCTGTTATTCTCCGGCGACGGCAGCCTCACACCGCAGCCGAACCAGTGAACCCTCGTGCTCCCCTCCGCGTGGGCATCCACCATTGTGTCTTCGCCGGCTCTGGGTTGTTCCCTTCCTAGGCCTCGCCATCGTTCACCGCGTTGGTTCTCTTGGCGCGGCGTGGTCAACTTTGTCAACAAACAACAGCCATCGGAAGAGGCATGTACGTGGAGTGGCTGACAGTAGGGACCCACATGGCCCATGGCCGCACGCAGCAACTGCCCCCTTATTATGTGAAAACAAATGATTTCTCCTCCTGACAGGTTTGACCCACCTGCTACATCTTCGCACGCAAGGAAGTGCTTCCTTTATTACGCGGAAAAAAAGTTTCCTCTCCCTGACAGTAGGGACCCACCAGCTTTATTATGATCCATTTCGTGAAAATATAGATTGTACCAAAGATGCTAAATTGTTTTCTTTTTATTCTAACTCGAAAAAGAAGAAATAAAAAAACCAGAAAACTTCTTCGCACGCAAGGAAGTGCCACCTTATTACGCGCAAAAAAATTGATTCCCCCTGCTAGCTGGGACACACCAGATTTGGAGGCTGACTTGTGGGCCTACTAAGTTGACGCGTACGCAAGGCTTTGTCAACTTAGTCAATAAACGATTCTAGCTACATTGACCATTGGATGTTAATCCAACGGCCGAGCTGCGTCTTCAATCTCTGGTCTTCTTGCTCCAGCCGCCCAAACCAGCGCCCGCCGTACCGCCTGCTCCAGCCTCCCGTGGCCGGCTGTGCTGCTGCGCAGGCCTCACCGCCCGACCATACTACCACTGGCCAGGCCTTCCCTCTACTCACCCACACCCCCTGTTATTCTCTGGCGACGGCAGCCTTACACCGCAGCCGAACCAGTGAACCCTCGTACTCCCCTCCACGTGGGCATCCACCTGCCTCGTCTTCCCTGGCTCAGCGTCGTTTCCTTCCTAGGCCTCGCTGCCGTCCGCCGCTTGGTAGTTGTCCGTGCGGCATGGTCAAGGTGGTCAACAAACGATAGCCATCGGAAGAGTATTGTACGCGGTGAGGCTGACAGATGGACCCACCAGCTGCATCTTCGCACGCAAGGAAGTGCGTCCATATTACGGGCAAAAATATATTATTCTTCCCCCTGATAGCTGGGACCCACCAATTATATCTTCGCACGCAAGGAAGTGCCTCCTTATCCTCCCTGATAACTGGGACCCATCCGGTCGAAGCGTACATAGCGTTGTCTGTCTGGTCGCGAACGTGTACGTACGTACTGGTCGATCGGTCTCTCTGCAAGTATGAACCGTCGCCAAGTAAGTAGCGGCACGTGTCATAGTAGAGCACCCGACGTAGCAGTTCAGGCAGTCCCATCTAAAGCATGTACAGCCACAGGGCAAAAAATATGGCCACGTACGTACATACGGGCGGGGTCTTGAACGTGTACTCGCGCATATGGACGACCAGGGCTCGTGTACATGGAGAGGCAACGGACGGCAGCAACGGCGTCCTGTTCATCGGGCAGCCAACCGGCTGGGTCAGAATGGAGAAACAACATCCTGTCCATTGGGAGGCAATAGACTGGGTCGGAATGCGTCCTGTTCAGCGGGAGCCAACCGGCTTGGACGGAACAGCCAAAATAGGGTCTGGCGTACCGCAAAACGAAGGAAACGGACTTGTGTTCAAGCTCCTACGGTCGAAACGGGGTGCTGTTCATCAGGAGGGGTGTGGTGTACCGCAAAACGGAGGAAACGGACTTGTGTTGGAGCGCCTACGGTCGAAACGGGGTCCTGTTCATCGGGAGGGGTGTGGCGTACTGCAAAACGGGACTCCTCAGGCTACTATTCATCCACCGTCTAGTGCCTCGCTCCAGCCTCCACGGGATACTGTTCATCCACCGCCGACTTCCTCCAGCCTCCACCTGCTACTGTTCATCCACCGTCGACTTCCTCAGCCTCCACCAGCTACTATTCATCCAGCCTCCACCGGCTACTGTTCAACTAGCCCTCCACGGGGTCCTGTTCATCCACCCCCAACCGGCTCGGGTGTGGCGGCCTCCTCGATCGGGGTCCTGTTCATCCAGTGGCAATGGCCTCTACTACCATGGGGTCCTGTTCATCAAGAGGCAGCTGGTTCGATCGGCTTCAGTTAGCAGCGGTAGCGAAGGGATCACTCGGGTTCAGTTAACAGCCAAGGGACCGATCGCTCGGGTTCAATAACGTAGCTAGTGCAATCGCTCGGGTTCAGTAAGCGAACGCCTCACTCGGGTTCAGTTAGAGCCCAATGCCTCGCACATACGCGCGTACATGTACGAGAGAAACGCGCAAACCTCCGTGCATCGCTCGGCCCCGACCACCCACCGTAACCGGGAACTCCCCGATATTTTTCTCGCCCTCGCTTCTACCACAATTTTTTCCATCATGGATGGCCCAAAGAATGTCATGCAGGTGCGTCCCCGGCCCGCCCAGGATGAAAAGCCCATTTTTCGTCATGATTTTTTATCATAGAAGTAGGAGCCCACCACAACTATGATGATACGTGCTTTTGTCACAATTATCGTCATAGAAGTGTCATAAGCATGACAGAAAAAAATCGTTCGGCCCAAAATGTCACGGATGTGTCTTTTTTTGTAGTGATGGTTTCTGGAATATCTGAGTATTTATAGAGCTGAGAGGCGGTGGAGGAGACCTTCGTGGGCCCCACCACCCATCAGGGCGCGCTAGGGGCCTCTGGCGCGCCCAGGTGGGTGGTGGGCCCCACGGGCCTCCCCTCGTGCACTTCCTTGGCTCCCAAGTTGTCTTCTGGGCTGAAAAAATCTCAAAAAAGTTTCGCTGCGTTTGTTCTCCGTTTGATATGGATATTCTGCGAAGTAAAAAACAAGCAAAAACAGCAACTGACACTGGACACTATGTCAATAGGTTAGTCCCAAAAAATGATATAAAGTTGCTATAAAATGAATATAAAACATCCAAGAATGATAATATAACAGCATGGAACAATAAAAAATTATAAATGCGTTAGAGACATATCAGCATCCCCAAGCTTAATTCCTGCTCGTCCTCAAGTAGGTAAATGATAAAAACAGAATTTTTGATGTGGAATACTGCCTAACATGTTCATCACATATTCTTTTCTTTTGTAGTATGGACATTTGGAATTTTAGATGGTTCAAAGAAATAGTCTATAATTGACATGAAGACTTCAATACTCAAGCATATCAACAAGCAACCATGTCTTTCAAACTATCGACACTAAAGAAAGCTATCCCTAGCCCATCATGCTCAATCATTGATCCATTCATGAAACACACTCAAATATTAGCTACATCCAATGCACAAGTATGATCATAGTGCTCCCTAGTTGGCAATTTATAAGAGAAGATGGAGACTCAAATAAAATAAAATTTGCATAAAAGTAAATAGATAGGCCCTTCGCAGAGGGAAGTAGAGATTTGTAGAGGTGCCAGAGCTCAAAGCTTTAAATTGAGAGATAAAAATATTTTGAGAGGCATGCTTTTCCCGTCAACGAAAACGACCGAGAAGTTCCCAATACTTTCCATGCTAGATACATCATAGGCGGTTCCCAAACATAAAATGAAGTTTATTCCTTTTTCCACCATTCTTTCACAATAAATGGCTAGCCGTATCCACGGGTGCCTTTCATACCAACACTTTCCAAGGAATTTATTATTTGACAACATAAAATAAATTTCTTTTTCATTTCAGGACTGGTCATCCCTATTACCGCCACACTCTCATGTAATGACAAGTGAATAAACACTCATCTTGATAATAACACATCTAGCATGGAAAAATATTGGCCACCCCTGCCGCTTCATGAGCGGTACGAGCACACAAAAAGGAAATTCATTTTGAAAATTAGAGTTGGCACATACAAATTTACTTAGAACGACAAGGAAATACCACATATAGGTAGGTATGGTGCACTCATATGGCATAACTGGGTTTAAGGATTTTGGATGCACAAGTAGTATTCCCACTTAGTACAAGGAAAGGCTACCAAATAGATTGAGAAGCAACCAACCAAGAAACAAAAATCCACATAAATGAGCATTAAGCATAACTAACACCGAATAATGCACCACAAGTAGGATGTAATTTCATTGCATAACTATTGACTTTCGTGCTTGCATAGGGAATGACAAACCTTAACACCAGTATTATTACTAAAGCATAATTACTCCCCAACATGACTCACATATTACTATCATCATATCTCAAAACTATTACAAAGAATCAAGTTTATTTTGTCCAATGATCTTCATGAAAGTTTTTATTATATCCCTCTTGAATATCTATCACTTTGGGACTAGTTTCATATATTGCCATTGCTTTTGACAAGCTCAAACAAATTTAAGTGAAGAACATGAGCATAATTTTTTTTTCATCTCTCAAAATAATATAAGTGAAGCATGAGAGAATTTCTTCAAAAAAATTACTAACTCTCAAATTAATCTAAGTGAAGCATGAGAATATTTTTTTCAAAAATTAAAGCACCACCGTGCTCAAAAAGATATAAGTGAACCACTAGAGCAATTCCATAGCTCAAAAAATTTAAGTGAAGCACATAGAGCAATTCTAAAAAATCATAGCATAATTATGGCTTTCTCAAATTGGTGTGTCCAGCAAGGATGATTGCGACAAACTAAAAATCAAAACAAGCAAAGACTCATATAATACAAGAAGCTCCAAGCAAAACTCATGATATGTGACGAATAAAAATATAGCTCCAAATAAAATTACCGATGGTTGTTAGAAGAAAGAGGGGATGTCTTCCGGGGCATCCCCAAGCTTAGTTGCTTGGTTATCCTTGAATATTATCTTGGGGTGCCATGGACATCCCCAAGCTTAGGCTCTTTCACTCCTAATTCCTTCATCCATCGAGATCTCACACAAAACTTGAAAACCTCAATCACACAAAACTTAACAAAACCTTCATGAGATCCGTTAGTATAAGAAAACCAATCTTTGCTGTAAGTATTGTTGAAAACCCATTAATATTTTTTTATTTCATTATACCTACTATATTCTAACTTTACCACGGCTTATCCCCAAACTTTAAGGAAGGGATGATGCAGCACAACAACGGTAAGTATTTCCCTCAGTTATGAATCCAAGGTTTTCAATCCAGTAGGAGAACCAAGAAACACTATGTAAATGGTACCTGCACACAAAGAACAAATACTTGCAACCCAACGCGTAAGAGGGGTTGTCAATCTCTCCACGGTAAAAAGATAGGTTAAATTGTATGAGATTGGATAAATAGATCTAGCAAAAACACGAAATAAAATAAGTAAATAAAAAGTGCAGCAAGGTATTTTTGGGTTTTTGGAATAATAGATCTGAAAACAATATGATAACAGATAGACTCGGGGCCATAGATTTCACTAGTGGCTTCTCTCGAGAAAATAGCATACGGTGGGTAAACAAATTACTGTTGGGCAATTGATAGAAGAGCAAATAATTATGACGATATCCAAGGCAATGATCATTTATATAGGCATCACGTCCAAGATTAGTAGACCGACTCCTGCCTGCATCTACTACTATTACTCCACACATCGACCGCTATCCAGCATGCATCTAGTGTATTAAGTTCATGGAGAAACGGAGTAATGCAATAAGAACGATGACATGATGTAGACAAGATCTATTCATGTAGGAATAAACCCCATCTTTTTATCATTAATAGCAACGATCCATGCGTGCCTCGCTACCCCTTATGTCACTGGGTGAGGACACCGCAAGATCGAACACATCACAAAGCACCTCTTCCCATTGCAAGAAAAATAAATCTAGTTGGCCAAACCAAACCAAACTTTCGAAGAAGAAATACGAGGCTATAACAATCATGCATATAAGAGATCAAAGAAAACTCAAATAATATTCATAGAAAGATTTGATCATAAACTCGCACTTCATCGGATCCCAACAAACACACCGCAAATAGTCATTACATCAAATAGATCTCCAAGAACATCGAGGAGAACATTGTATTAAGAATAAAAAAGAGAGAAGAAGCCATCTAGCTACTGCCTACAGACCCGTAGGTCTATGGTGAACTACTCACGCATCATAGGAGGAGCACCAATGAGGATGATGAACCTCTCCGTGATCGTGTTCCCCTCCAGCAAAGTGCCGGAATAGGGCTCTAGATTGGATCTCATGGTTCTAGAACTTGCAGCGGCCGGAATTGTGTTTCGATGACTCCCCTAGGGTTTCTAGAATATCTGAGTATTTATAGAGCTGAGAGGCGGTGGAGGAGACCTCCATGGGCCCCACCACCCATCCAGGCATGCCAGGGGCCTCTAGCGCGCCCAGGTGGGTGGTGGGCCCCACGGGCCTCCCCTCGTGCAATTCCTTGGCTCCCAAATTGACTTCTGGGCTGAAAAAAATCTTCAAAAAGTTTCGCTGCATTTGGACTCCGTTTGATATGGATATTCTGTGAAGTAAAAAACCAGCAAAAAACAGCAACTGGCACTGGGCACTATGTCAATAGGTTAGTCCCAAAAAATGATATAAACTTGCTATAAAATGAATAAAAAACATCCAAGAACGATAATATAACAGCATGGAACAATCAAAATTTATAGATACATTGGAGACGTATCACTCAACAGGTCCAATATCATTCATGACTTCTTGATATAAAGTAAAAGGAATAGTACTTACACTATCACCCATATCACATAAACCATGATAACAATGATCTCCTGTTTCGACAGAAACAACAGGCATGCCAATAACAGGTTTATTTTTATCTATAGTGTCTGGTGATACGTCTCCAACATATCTATAATTTTTGATAGTTCCATGCTATTATATTATCTGTTTTGGACGTTATATGCATTAATATGCTATTTTATATTATTTTTGGGACTAACCTATTAACCTAGAGCCCAGTGCTAGTTTCTGTTTTTCCTTGTTTTTGAATTTTACGGAAAAGGAATATCAAACGGAGTCCAAACAAAATAAAACTTTACGATGATTTTTCTTGGACCAGAAAACACCTACGTGACTTGGAGAGAGGGCCAGAAGAGTCCCGAGGAGGCCACAAGCCTCTAGGGCGCACCCTGAGGGCTAGTGGGCCCCTCGGGTGTCCTCCAACCCTAATTCCACCTCTATAAATTCAGAAATAATCCCCAAACATCAGAAGCGTCCACCAAAATACTTTTCCACCGCCGCAAGCCTATGTTCCCGTGAGATCCCATCTTGGGGCCTTTTTCGGCACCCTACCGGACGGGGATTCGATCATGGAGGGCCTCTACATCAACCTTGCTGCCCTTTCGATGATGCGTGAGTAGTTTACCACAGACCTACGGGTCCATAGCTAGTAGCTAGATGGCTTCTTCTCTCTCTTTGATCTTCAATACAATATTCTCCTCGATGTTCTTGGAGATCTATTCAATGTATTCTTCTTTTGCGTTGCGTTTGTTGAGATCCGATGAATTGTGGATTTTTGATCAGATTATCCATGAATATTATTTGAGTCTTCTCTGAACTCTTTTATGCATGATTAAGATATATTTGTATTTCTCTTCGAACTATCAGTTTGGTTTGGCCAACTAGATTGGTTTTTCTTGCAATGGGAGAGGTGCTTAGTTTTGGGTTCAATCTTGCGGTGTCCTCACCCAGTGACAGACGGAGTAGCGAGGCACGTATTATTGCCATCGAGGATAAAAAGATGGGGTTTATATCATATTGCTTGAGTTTATCCCTCTACATCATGTCATCTTACTTATAGCGTTGCTCTGTTCTTATGAACTTAATACTCTAGATGCAGGCAGGAGTCGGTCGATGTGTGGAGTAATAGTAGTAGATGCAGGCAGGAGTCGATCGATGTGTGGAGTAATAGTAGTAGATGCAGAATCGTTTCTGTCTACTTGTCACGGACGTGATGCATATATTCATGATCGTTGCCTTAGATATCATCATAACTTTGCGCTTTTCAATCAATTGCTCAACAGTAATTTGTTCACCCACCGTATGTTTTCTTTCAAGAGAGAAGCCTCTAGTGAAACCTATGGCCCCCGGGTCTATTTTCCATCATATATTTTCAGATCTATAAACCAAAAAACCTAAAAATACCTTGCTGCAATTTATTTATATTTAATTTAGTTTGCTCTTTTATTTATCTTTTATACCCATCTCTATTAGGTCTCATTCTTGTTCGTGGCCATGTAGGGATTGACAACCCCTTTTCCGCGTTGTGTGCAAGTGTTTGTTAGTTTGTGCAGGTGCATAGACTGGAGACTTGCTTGTGCCTCCTACTAGATTGATACCTTTGTTCTTAATTGAGGGAAATATTTATCTCTACTTTGCTACATCTCCCTTTCCTCTTCAAGGGAAAAATCAACGCAAGCTCAAGAAGTAGCAGGAATAATTTTTGGCGCCGTTGCCGGGCAGGTTCTACATCAAGCCTACTAAGTACCCAACACAAACTCTCATCTCTTGCACTTACATTATTTGCCATTTACCCCTCATTTTCCTCTCCCCCACTTCTACAACGTTTTCAGAAAAACACAAAAATATTTGCCTTCTTATTCGCCCTTCTTTCGTTTGTCTTTTCGTTTGCTTGTGTGCTAGATTGCTTGGTTTGTCACGATGTCCCAAGAAAACACCAAGTTGTGTGACTTTTCCAACACCAATAATAATGATTTTATTAGTACTCCGATTGCTCCCACCACTAGTGCGGAATCTTATGAAATTGATGCCGTTTTGTTGAATCTTGTTATGAAAGAACAATTTTCCGGCCTTCCTAGTGAAGATGCCGCATACCATCTAAATACTTTTGTTGAGTTGTGTGATATGCAAAAGAAAAAAGATGTGGATAATGATATTGTTAAATTGAAGCTATTTCCGTTCTCACTACGAGATCGTGCTAAAACTTGACTTTTATCTTTGCCTAAAAATAGTATTGATTCATGGAATAAGTGTAAAGATGCTTTTATTTTCAAGTATTTTCCTCCCGCTAAAATCATCTCCCTTAGGAACGATATAATGAATTTTAAGCAACTTGGTCATGAACATGTTGCACAATCTTGGAAGAGGATGAAATTGATGATAAGAAATTGCCCTACTCATGGTTTAAGTTTATGGATGATCATATAATTTTTTTATGCCGGATTGAATTTTGCATATAGAAATCTTTTAGATTCTATCGCAGGAGGTACTTTTATGGAAGTTACATTAGGAGAAGCTACTAAATTCCTAGATACTATTATGGCAAATTACTCTCAATGGAATACTGAAAGATCTTCCACTAGTAAAAAAGTGCATGCGATTGAAGAAATTAATACTTTGAGTGGAAAGATGGATGAACTTATGAAATTGTTTGCTAGTAAGAGTTCTCCTATTGATCCTAATGATATGCCTTTATCCACTTTGATTGAGAATAATAGTGAATCTATGGATGTGAATTTTGTTGGTAGGAACAATTTTGGTAATAATGCGTATAGAGGTAATTTCAACCCTAGACCGTTTCTTAGTAATTCCTCTAATAATTATGGTAATTCCTACAAAAATTCTTATGGAAATTATAATAAAATACCCTCTGATCTTGACAATAATATTAAAGATTTCATTAATTCTCAAAAGAATTTCAATGCTATGGTAGAACAAAATTTGCTTAAGATTGATGATTTGGCTAGAAACGTTGATAAGATTTCTCTTGAGATTGATTCTTTGAAGATGAGATGTATGCCACCAAATCATGATATTAATGAATCTCTGAAAGCTATTAAAATTTCTATGGATGAATGCAAAGAAAGAACCGCTAGGATGCGTGCTAAGCAAGATTGGTTTGTAAAAGTGTGTTCTTCTAGTTTTTGCGATAATAATAATGAAGATCTTAAATTGATTGGTGTGACTCCTATTGAATCTTTGTTTTCCAATATAAATCTTGATAAATATGGGACTGGAGATGAGTCAACTTTATCTAGAAGGCGTCCCAATAATTTGGAGTTTAAAGATCTTAATGAAAAAATTGATAAAAGTGGGATTGGCGAGGTCAAAACTTTAAGTAGCGATGAACCTACTCTTTTGGATTTCAAGGACTTTAATTATGATAATTGTTCTTTAATAGATTGTATTTCCTTGTTGCAATCCATGCTAAATTCACCTCATGCTTACAATCAAAATAAAGCTTTTACTAAACATATCGTTGATGCTATGATGAAATCTTTTGAAGAAAAACTTGAGTTGGAAGTTTCTATCCCTAGAAAGCTTTATGATGAGTGGGAACCTACTTTTAAGATTAAAATTAAAGATTATGAGTGCAATGCTTTGTGTGATTTGGGTGCTAGTGTTTCCACTATTCCTAAAACTTTATGTGATGTGGTAGGTTTCCATAAACTTGATGATTGTTCTTTGAATTTACATCTAGCGGATTCCACTATTAAGAAACCTATGGGAAGGATTAATGATGTTATTATTGTTGCAAATAGAAATTATGTGCCCGTAGATTTTATTGTTCTTGATATAGATTGCAATCCTACATGTCCTATTATTCTTGGTAGACCTTTCCTTAGAACGATTGGTGCAATTATTGATATGAAAGAAGGAAACACTAGATTTAAATTTCCATCAAGGAAGGGCATGGAACACTTTCCAAGAAATAAAATTAAGTTTCCATATGAATCTATTATGAGGGCTACCTATTGTTTGCATACCGAAGATGACAATACCTAGATCTATGTTTTATGCCTAGCTAGGGGAGTTAAACAATAGCGCTTGTTGGGAGGCAACCCAATTTTATTGTTATGTTTTTTGTTTTTGGTTCTGTTTTTCAATAAATACACATTATTACATCTGTAGTAATTGTGTTTTGGTGTTTTAATTAGTGTTTGAGCCAAGCGAGACCTTTGGGATGCTTTGGTATATCGTTGATTTGGTTTTGCTGAAAAACAGAAACTTTTGCATCAAGTAACAGAATTGTTTAAATTCACTGGAGCGTGGAAAAATTCTGAATTTTTTACACCAGATTTACATATGAATTTACTATGTTGTAATAATTTTTCATTAGTTTTGAAGTTACATAACTATGATTAATATTCTGGTTACTACAGACTGTTCTATTTTTGGCAGATTCTATTTTCTATGTGTTGTTTGCTTATTTTAATGCATCTATGTGTAGTATCGGGGGGGGGGGGTATGAACCATGGATAAGTTGGAATGCATTAGATATAACACCAGTATAAATTTAGAATGAGTTCACAACAGTACCTAAAGTATTGATTTATTTTATTATACTAACGAATCTTATGAGTTTTCTGTTGAGTTTTGTGTTGTGAAGTTTTCAAGTTTTGGGTAAAGATTTGATGGACTATGGAATAAGGAGTGGAAAGAGCCTAAGCTTGGGGATGCCAAAGGCACCCCAAGGTAATATTCAAGGACAACCAAGCATCTAAGCTTGGGGATGCCCCGGATGGCATCCCCTCTTTCGTCTTCAATCCATTGGTAAATTTACTTGAGGCTATATTTTTATTCACCACATGATATGTGTTTTGCTTGGAGCGTCTTGTATGATATGAGTCTTTGCTATTTAGTTTGCCACAATCATCCTTTTTGTACACACCTTTTGAGAGGTACATGCATTAATCGTGAATTTATTAGAATACTCTATGTGCTTCACTTATATCTTTTGAGCTAGGCAGTTTTGCTCTAGTGCTTCACTTATATCTTTTTAGAGCACGACGGTGGCTTTATTTTATAGAAATTGATAAACTCTCATGCTTCACTTATATTATTTTGAGAGTCCTTAAACAGCATGGTAATTTTCTTAGGTTATGAATTTAGTCTTAATATGATGGGCATCCAAGAGGGATATAATAAAAACTTTCATATAAAGAGCATTGAATAAGATGAGAAGTTTGATTCCTTGCATTTGTTTTGAGATATGAAGATGGTGATATTAGAGTCATGCTAGTGAGTAATTGTGGATTGGTAGAAATATTTGTGTTAAAGTTTGTGATTTCCGTAGCATGCACGTATGGTGAATCGTTATGTGATGAAGTCGGAGCATGATTTATTTTTTGATTGTCTTCCTTATGAGTGGCGGTCGGGGACGAGCGATGGTATTTTCCTACCAATCTATCCCCCTAGGACCATGCGTGAAGTACTTTGTTTCGATGGCTAATAATTTTTTGCAATAAGTATGTGAGTTCTTTATGACTAATGTTGAGTCCATGGATTATACGCACTCTCACCCTTCCACCATTGCTAGCCTCTCTAGTACCTCGCAACTTTCGCTGGTGCATTAAACCCACCATACACCCTTCCTCAAAACAGGCACCATACCTACCTATTATGGCATTTCCATAGCCATTCCGAGATATATTGCCATGCAACTTTCACTGTTCCGTTTTATTATGACACATACCATCATTGTCATACTGCTTTACATGATCATGTAGTTGGCATAGTATTTGTGGCAAGGTTAGCGTTCAAATTTTTTATACATGTCACTCTTGATCATTGTACATCCCGGTACACCACCGGAGGCATTCATATGGAGTCATATTTTGTTCTAGTATCGAGTTGCAATTCTTGAGTTGTAAGTAAATAAAAGTGTGATGATCATCATTATTAGAGCATTGTCCCATGTGAGGAAAGGATGATGGAAGCTATGATTCCCTCACAAGTTGGGATGAGTCTCCGGACTTAATAAAAAATAAAAGAGGCCAAAGAAGCCCAAACAAAAAAAATGAGAGAAATGAGAGAAGGGACAATGTTACTATCCTTTTTCCACACTTGTGCTTCAAAGTAGCACCATCATCTTCATGATAGAGAGTCTCGTATTTTGTCACTTTCATATACTAGTGGGAATTTTTCATTATAAGAACTTGGCTTGTATATTCCAATGATGGGCTTCCTCAAATTGCCTTAGGTCTTTGTGAGCAAGCAAGTTGGATGCACACCCACTTAGTTTCTTTTTGAGCTTTCATACACTTATAGCTCTAGTGCATCCGTTGCATGGCTATCCCTACTCACTTGCATCGATATCAATTGATGGGAATCTCCATAGCCCATTAATTTTCCTACTTGATGTGAGACTTTCTCCTTCTTTTTGTCTTCTCCACAACCACCATATTCTATTCCACCTATAGTGCTATATCCATGGCTCACGCTCATGTATTGCGTGAAAGTTGGAAAATTTTGAGAACACCAAAAGTATGAAACAATTTCTTGGCTTGTCATCGGGGTTGTGCATGCTGAAATACTTTGTGTGATGAAGATGGAGCATAGCTAGACTATATGATTTTGTAGGGACAACTTTCTTTGGCCATGTTACTTTGAGAAGACAAGATTCCTTTATTAGTATGCTTGAAGTATTATTGTTTTTATGTCAATATTAAACTTTTGTTTTGAATCTTATGGATCTGAACATTCTTGCCACAATAAAGAAGATTGCATTGATAAATATGTTAGGTAGCATTCCACATCAAAAATTCTGTTTTTATCATTTACCTACTCGAGGACGAGCAGGAATTAAGCTTGCTGGATGCTTGATACGTCTCCAATGTATCTATAATTTTTGATAGTTTCATGCTATTATATTATCTGTTTTGGATGTTTTATATGCATTAATATGCTATTTTATATTATTTTTGGGACTAAGCTATTAACCTAGAGCCCAGTGCCAATTTCTGTTTTTTTCCTTGTTTTTGACTTTTACAGAAAAGGAATATCAAATAGAGTCCAAACGGAATAAAACTTTCACGATGATTTTTCTTGGACCAGAAGACACCTACGTGACCTGGAGAGAGGGCCAGAAGAGTCCCCAGGATGCCACAAGCCTCTAGGGCGCGCCCCCGGGGGGCACCCTGAGGGCTTGTGGGCCCCTCGTGCGTCCTCCAACCCTAATTCCACCCCTATAAATTCAGAAATATTCCCCAAACATCAGAAGTGTCCACCAAAATACTTTTTTGCCGCCGCAAGCCTCTGTTCCCGTGAGATCCCATCTTGGGGCCTTTTCCGGCACCCTGCCGGAGGGGGATTCGATCACGGAGGGCCTCTACATCAACCTTGCTGCCCTTCCAATGATGCATGAGTAGTTTACCACAGAGCTACGGGTCCATATCTAGTAGCTTGATGGCTTCTTCTCTCTCTTTGATCTTCAGTACAATGTTCTCCTTGATGTTCTTGGAGATCTATTAGATGTAATCTTCTTTTGCGGTGCGTTTGTTGAGATCCGATGAATTGTGGATTTATGATTAGATTATCTATGAATATTATTTGAGTCTTATTTGAACTCTTTTATGCATGATTAAGATATCTTTGTATTTCTCTTTGAACTATCGGTTTGGTTTGGCCAACTAGATTGGTTTTTCTTGTAACGGGAGAGGTGCTTAGTTTTGGGTTCAATCTTGCGGTGTCCTCACCTAGTGACAGAAGGGGCAGCGAGGGACGTATTGTATTGTTGCCATCGAGGATAAAAAGATGGGGTTTATATCATATTGCTTGAGTTTATCCATCTACACCATGTCATCTTACTTAAAGCGTTGCTCTGTTCTTATGAACTTAATACTCTAGATGCAGGCAGGAGTCGGTCGATGTGTGGAGTAATAGTAGTAGATGCAGAATCATTTCGGTCTACTTGTCACGGACGTGATGCCTATATTCATGATCATTACCTTAGATATCATCATAACTTTGCGCTTTTCTATCAATTGCTCAACAGTAATTTGTTCACCCACCGTATGTTTTCTTTCAAGAGAGAAGCCTCTAGTGAAACCTATGGCCCCCGGATATATTTTCAATCATATATTTTCAGATCTATAAACCAGAAAACCCAAAAATACCTTGCTGCAATTTATTTATATTTACTTTAGTTTGCTCTTTTATTTATCTTTTATACCCATCTCTATTAGATCTCACTCTTGTTCATGACCGTGAAGGGATTGACAACCACTGGTACAGCGAGGTGCTATACAAACGGTTTTTAACCCCTTTCCGTGACGGCATTTTGAATCATCGCCAAGTGAGTGACTGCAATAGGTGGGTCCTTCCCACATGACCCAGAAACCGTCGGGGATAGGCCCTCCGGTCACACACGCTTGGCAAAGTGAGGTCATGTGTGATGGGCGAGCGATCAAATACGGTTATACGTACAGTTGTGCTAAAAAATACAATTATACAGGCCAAATCGTTTCCGGTCGTAAGTACATCCCACACAGTCAGTCCCGGCTAAACGTTTCCGTTCGTATGTACATTCCACACAGTCAATCCAAGGAATACGTTTCCGTTAGTATGTACATCCCACACAGTTAATCCAAGAAGTACGTTTCCGTTCGTATATACATCCCACACAGTCACTCCAAGGAAAATGTTTCCGTTCGCAGGTGCATCACACACAATTTTCCCCACTAAATCATTTGTGATAGCATTGCCATTGCACACGATATTAACAATTTTATCGTTTGCGTTATTGAATGCATCACACACGGTGCATAGAAGAAAATGTGTGGCAAAGGCTGTCCATCACACACACTTTTTATGTGGTAAACGTTTGCGCAAGGTGGCCTAACACAAACAGTTTTCAAGAGGATGTCGTGTGTGATTGTTCATTGATCCAACACGGTTTATTCCTAGAAACTGTGTGTGTTGCCCGAGGTCATTGCCCATGGTGTTTTCTCAATAACCGTTTGCAATAAAAAAAACCAATTAGCAGGCTAATTGGCCATTAGCAGGCTAATTGCCCTATTATTAATAATCCATTTATTAATCTAATTGACATTTCATATTAAGCACAAAATATATTTCATTTTCATATTAAGGAAGCAGGATTTCATAATTAAAATACATCAGAGTACAACATCATATAGCTTCAGCACTCAGCTACCCCATTACACAACTGCACTAGCACCAAGTTTCACATGCAACATCTATAACCTTTCAAAATTAGCATCATAGACGGTACATAGACAGATGAATCTCATTTGGAAAACTGCTGAAGCGGAAGGCGAATATTGAGCCTTCATTGATGTTGAAGGTCTTTGCAACTTTATGCCAGTGCCTGTGGATGATTGACCGTCCATCCTTCGTCCTCTTCAGGAACACTTCAATATTGAACCATGGGTGTTGTATGAATACCTTCCGCACCTCCTGACCATACAGGTGTTTTGAGAGGTAATCATCAGTGAACTGCTTTGGAAAGGCCTGAAAACAAGGATGTGCATAAATATCTTCTCTATATTGGAAATGGGGCAAAGGAATAAAAAAGTCAAGGTATAATAGTTAGTACCATCCTGTAGTGAACTGATGTCTTCTTCATTGTGCAGACAAAGATCTTGTTTTTTTTTGTCGCTAATTTCTTTATCCTAACAATCTTTCTGAGTTTCTTGACTTGACTGATATTCATGGACAACTCATTTCCCCGTATGCAAAAAGGGTCGAACAGTGGGTCAAAACCTCTGACAGCAGGACCTACATGTGCAAGACCAAATTGTTAAAAACCTAAATATTAGAATGTTTCCTTCAATTGCACAATAATGTGCTATTGGACAAAGGACCATGCATGTGCAAACCTCGATTGTAAACCTCAGTGCTTCCCATTGTTTCCCTGCAACACATATAAGGTAGTTAGTGATCAGGTTAAGTGAGGGTTCGCATGCTATCAGTAAAATATGTTGATGAAAAATAAGCACATTGCAGATTCATCAGATTAATTCAAGCCACATGGAAAACCCATTTATCCAAACCAAGCATGATTAAGAACTAGGAAATATAGCAATTGTATATGTTTCTCATGTATTCAGTGCAGCCAAATTCGATTTATTCCTCACATGCACAACAATACAAAATTCTACCCACGACAATTGGACATCGCATTGCAGAATTGAATCAAGCAGTTAACTAAACACCACAACAAATGAACCAAACATTAACTGAGCACCACATTACATGATATAACATACTCCTAATAGAAGATCAGACAGTTAACCAAACCAAGCATGCTTAACAACTTGGAAATATAGCAATTGTATTTGTTCTCATGTATTTAGTACATCAAAATTCGATTTATTTCTCACATGGTATACAATAACAGGATGCACCCACAACAATTGAACATCACATTGCAGAATTGAACCAAACAGTTAACTAAACACCACAAAAAATGAACCAAACGTTAACTAAGCACCACATTGCACAATGTATAACATACTAGAAGATCAGACAGTTAACCAAAACCAAGCATGCTTGACAACTTGGAAATATAGCAATTGTATTTCTTTCTCATGTATTTTGTAAAGATAAATTTGATTTATTTCTCACATGGAAGACAATACAAAATTGCACCCTGAAGAATTGAACATCACATTTGCAGAATTGAACCAAACAGTTAACTGAACACGACAACTAATTAACCAAACAGTTAATAAGTGAGCACGACATTGCATGACATATAGAACAAATACACTAGAGCAACAGATTGCATGGTAAAAGTAATTAGGACAATTCACTATAATTTGTTAAGGAAAGGCAGGAGCAGCACATGCAACGGGTAAACCGAGCATGCTTAACCGGCGTAGCTAGCAAACTGAACATAGGTCCTTATAGTGAGCTAATAAGACAAGCTACTCCTCATCGTCGGAGATATCGATGATGATTGGCTCCTTGGACATGGAAGAGGGCGAGGCCTCCACATTGTGGGTGCCCTCGTCGTAGTGGTGAGTTGCCTGAGCCGCTCCGGGCACCAACCTGCTGCCTCTCGAGTTGAGGTAAGCACGGGCACGCTGAGAAAACACGTCGTAGTCTTCGTCGAAGGCACCGACGGTGGCCTCGAGGAAATGCCACGAACTGTTGTTTAAAGCAGCCAACCGTGACGCGGCGTCGGCGCGCGAGGCATCGACGGTGGCCTCGACGATGAGGTGCTCCTCCAAGATCTGGGGATCGGCATGAATGGAGCAATCGCGACCTCATCCGCGCATGCGGCCGCGATTTGCTTCTCCGCTGCCAAATGCTCCTGGCTATACTACGTGCACCATGGCTTAGGGCGGCGCTTATTTGGGGGAGGGGTCGGTGATTTGGGTGGAAGGTTTTGCGCCGGCAGCCGGGGCATGTGGGATGTGGAAGGAGGAGGAGGATGGGGGTCGGGTGTGGATTACCTGCCTGGATCGACGAGGCCGAGCACCGTGAAGGAGGGTCACCGGTGAGGAGGCGGCGCTACAAGCAAGGAGTGAAGGTTTCAACTTGGAAAGGAAGGCGGAAACAGGGGAAATGTGGTTTTTGGTAAGGGAGAGGGGGCGGGAAGGTAGATATTTCCACGGAAGCCGAAAATTTTGGATCGGTGCAGCGAAAAAACTGGCGCGCAAAGTGTCATCAGACACGGTCCCTTATTCAGCACTGTGTACGATATGTGAACATCACAAACGATTCAGATAGCTTAACCCATGTGTGATGAGTTTGAACGTCAAAATTTTTGGTTAGAATTTCCCTGGTTATAGTGGTCATCCACGTCATTGCATAATTTGGGTACACAATGGAGACTACAGCACACCCACACTTCTTAATCGAGCAAGTTCAGCAATTACACAGAGCTAGCTGACCTAAACATTACTGTAACAAATTAAAGACCGGCGCTCTTAATTAAACAAAACAAAGAGTACTACTACAGCTGGTGCTCGTCGATCTCCGCCGCCTCCTCCTTGTCCAGCTCGCGCGCGACGATCTCCTGGGGAAGGGGCTCCATGGCATCAATCGCACCATACTCGGCAAGCATCTCGCCATCCGCATCCACCATATCTTTGGAATAGGCCGCCACGAGCTGGGCGTGGGCGCCCGTGATCTGGGCTTGGGTGGGCTCCATCGTGGCAAGGTATGCCGCACAAGAACGGACGGCTGCTCGAACGCTCTCGGCGATTGCCAACTATTCGGCCGTGGGTTGCCGACCATTGTCGGAGAAGCTTCGTTCGATTTGTGCGGTGACTGCCATGAGCTGGGCGTGGGCGGCCTCCATCAGGGCTAAGGCCGCTGCTACGGAATAGACAGTTGATGTGCCGCTCTCGCCAGTTGCTATCCCCGAGGCAGATGTTGCTGCTGCCACCTGAGAAGCAACAGCGGCCGTTTGGGCTACGTTGGCCGCCCGGTCGCAGATTGTGGCCGCGCTCACGAAGCTTATTAGCACGCGCCTGGCGGCTGCGGCCGTGCTCTCGCCGGAGTGGGCCACCGAAGTTGCCCTCATGAAGCGGGTCCACGTCCCCATCTTTCACCGGTGACGATTGAGCAGTGAAATGATATTTGGGGAGCGAGCTTGTGTGCTTGACATGCCGGTTATGGACTGTAGCCGACGCACCTTCTCGCGTAAGACGTATGCGTACTATACTCGAACGGTGTTGCAAGATATTTTGTGCTGCATCTCACACGGTTGATGATAATAAACTGTGTGCGATCTACTTGATTTTTCGTCTTGATTTGAATTACATAATGGGGTCACAGCTGCAAAGGATGGTGTTTGAATTGCTAGAACTTTTATCTGCAGTGAACATGCAACTATAGGTGTGTCGTCAAAAAAATTGGAATTATTCAGGGTTCGTTTGGACATTTTTATACATTAACTTGGTTTTCTAGGCATTCCAGGTGCACAATTCAAAATTGGACTACATGCACATGCTCCGATGCACCAAAATGGGTTGTAAAATGATATATGTGTCCATGGGTTGATGCTTATGTCCCATGCAAGAAATGGGGATGAATTTCAAACACCACGACACAGTGGCTCTCTGGCAAACGTTGAGGTGATTGCTTTTGTAATTCTAGTAAATCCAAAACTCGTCTGAAATTCATGAACCTTGGCATGCTATCATGGAATGGCATCAACATGCTGGGGTAAAAAATATTGTCCCATTTGGGGTAGGTTATGGTATAAGCTTCTCACAAACCAGAGCTTCTCACAAGAAGCGTCATGGTTCCGGTAGGGAGACGTGTCACCTTTGTGGACGAAACGATATCTGTTGCCTCTTCTTGCTTTCAAAACATTTCTAGTGTCAACGTAGAACAACAGGAGTGTTGTGTCATTTTTTGGGATTTTTCGTGGTTCGCTTGGACATTTTTATACATTAACTGAGTTTTCTATGCATTTATGTGCATAATTCAAATTTGAACTACATGCACATGCTCCAGTGCATATAAACGGGTTGAAAAATCAAATGTGTGTCCTTGGTTGCAACCTTAGGTCACATGCAATAAATGGGAATGAATGTCAAACACCTTTGCCACCGTCGCTCGGCCGCTAACATTGAGATACATGGTTTTAAAATTCTAGTAAATCGAAAACTTTTCTGAAATTCATGAAACTTGACATGCTATCATGGAATGGCATCAACATGCCATGGTAAAAATATTGTCCCATTTGGGGCAGGTTGAGGTATAAGCTTCTCACAAACCAGAGCTTCCCGCAACAAGCCTCATGGTTATGGTAGGGAACGTTTCACCTTTCTGGACGAAACGATATTCGTTGCCTCTTCTTGATTTCAATTTTTTCTCTAGTGTCAACATAGAACAACAGGAGTGTTGTGTTAAATTTTGGAATTTTTTGGGGTTCGTTTGGACATTTTTACACATTAATTGAGTTTTCAATGCATTTATGTGCCTAATTCAAATTTGAACTACATGCACATGCTCTAATGCATATAAATTGGTTGAAAAAAATCAAATATGTGTCCTTGGTTGCATGCTTAGGTCCCATGCAAGAAATGGGAATGAATGTCAAACACCCTGCCATCGTCGCTCGGCCGCAAACATTGAGATACACGGTTTTTAAATTCTAGTAAATCCAAAACTCGTCTGAAATTCATGAAACTTGGCATGCTATCATGGAGCGGCATCAACATGTCGTGGTAAAATATTTGTCCCATTTGGGGCAAGTTTGGGTATAAGCTTCTCACAAACCAGAGCTTCTCACAACAAGCCTGATGGTTTCGGTAGGGAACGTGCCACCTTTGGGGACGAAACGATATTTGTTGCCTCTTATTGCTTTCAAAAATTTTCTAGTGTTAACATAGAACAACAAGAGTGTTTAGTTAAATTTTGGATTTTCTCGGGGTTCATTTGGACATTTTTATACATTAATTGGGTTTTCTAGGCATTTTATGTGCATAATTCAAATTTGAACTACATGCACATGCTCCAGTGCATATAAACTGGTTGAAAAATCAAATCGGTGTCCTTGGGTGCATGCTTAGGTCCCATGCAAGAAATGGGAATGAATGTCAAGCACCTTGCCACTGTCGCTCGGCCGCAAATGGTGAGATACTTTGTTTTTAAATTCTAGTAAATCCAAAACTCGTCTGAAATTCAAGAAACTTGGCATGCTATCATGGAGCGGCATCAACATGTTGTGGTAAAAATTTTGTCCCATTTGGGGCAGGTTTGGGTATAATTAAGCTTCTCGCAAACCAGAGCTTCTCACAACAAGCCTGTTGGTTTCGGTAGGGAACGTGCCACCTTTGGGGATGAAACGATATCCGTTGCCTCTTCTTGCTTTCAAAATTTTTCTAGTGTCAACATAGAACAACAGGAGTGTTGTGTCAATTTTAGGGTTTTTTCGGGGTTCACTACAACATTTTTATACATTAACTGGGTTTTCTTGGCATTTTATGTGCATAATTCAAATTTGAACTACATGCACATGCTCCAGTGCAGAAAAATGGGTTGACATATCAAATGTGTGTCCTTGGGTGCATGCTTAGGTCCCATGCAAGAATTGGGAATGAATTTCAAACTCCAGCGCACTGTTGATTGCCGGCAAAGCGTTGAGATACTTTGTTTTTAAATTCTAGTAAATCCAAAACTTGTCTGAAATTCATGAAACTTGGCATGCTATCATGGAATGGCACCCGACATGTTGTGCAATTTTTCGTGTCCATTTTGAGAGAAGGCGCACTCGAATAATAGCCAACAAAGGCATTTTGAAACAAATAGCTGCAATGTAACATCTCAAACGTTTTGTATAATATAAATCATGTGTGTTCTGTTAACCATTCACGTGACACCACGCCTCACTCTTTTAATGGCTAGGAGGTGCCGTGCGGACAGGTGCTTGATTGAACGGGAGGCGTGCGAGCTGTACTCCAATGCGCAGGCTCACCGGGAAGCGTGCGAGCTGTACGCCGTGCAGGCTCACTTGGAAGCGAGCCCTTTGACTTCCATGGCCGCCCGCCTTGCTCGCATCCTCTCCATTAATGGCGCCCAAGCCGCAGTTTAATACGGTTTTTTATATAAAACACTCATCGCAAACATTTTAGTTAGAACACCCGTATGCAAACCGACAGCTTCCCCAAGAAGCCAAGGGAAAATGTGCCGAGCAGGATTTGTGCAGCTCTTGATCGCAAACGTTTTAGATAGAACACCCGTGTGCAAAGTGAGAGCTATGGTCTTCCCCAGTAAGCCAAGGGAAAATTCGCAGCGCAGGATTTGTGCATCTCTTCAATGCAAACGGTTCAGATTGAATACGGTATGCAAAGCCAGACTTCGGCGCTAAGCCAAGAGAAAATGTGCCGAGCAGCCCTAAACCCGTACATCCCTTCAACGCAAACGGTTGTTTTGTATGACCCATGTACAAGCACGTATAGACAATTTGGTAAGATTTGCATCTGTCATATTGGGTATATTGCCATTTGTCAAACTGGAAAGATTGACATTTGTTGATCTAGTAACATTGCCATTTGTCAAGCTTGTAACACTGCCATTTGTCAAAATATGCAGCTAAAAATCACTAGCACTATCTAATTTTTGCAACTAAAATTCAGTAATTAAGCATATATTTCATTCATAGATTAAGCAATCGTTCTTTAATACAAACAGTTCAACTCGACAACTGAACCGACCAAACTTTTCCCCAATTGTTGCCAACCACGTACTGAAATAGCTAGTTCAACTATATATACTAGCTAATTTTAAGTACGTTATACAGTTCCACCACATCTATAGTCAGATGAACTAAACAAAATAGCCCCTAAATACTACTACTACGGAGGGGCTTTGTACTACTTCCGGCAGCCACTCCTCTACCGAGCGTGCTCAGTAAGAGGCAGAGGAGGAGGAGCCTACCGACGAGCTGGACAACTGCAATACGGTGCCTGCCGCTGCTGCACCTTCAGTGACTCTCACCTCGAACACCCTCTGCCGCTCCAGACGACCCCTCTCGAAGTGGTGGTTCTCCTTGTAGATCTTCTAATTCCTCGCCTCTGCGGCGGCTGCTGCGGCCACGGCGGTGGTAAGGCTCTTTGCATGCTCGACGAGGCGCTCCTCCTCCTCCCGCAGGAACTCGATGTAGCGCGCAAGGTCGCTGACGCACATGCGGGCCTCCACCTCCGCCTCCCGCCTTCGGGCGGTGGTGCCGGTGCGGGTGATGACCCCGGCGGTCGACGGTGGGCTGGCGGCCACGGCGGCCGACGATGGGGTGGCGGCCACGACCACCACCTCCCGCCTTCGGCCCTCGGTGGCTGAGCGGGTGATGGCCACGGTGGCCGCCAGTGGGGTGGCGGCCACGACGGCCACCTCCCGCCTTCGGGTCGCGGCGGCGGAGTGGGCGATGGCCCTGGCTTTCGACGGAGGTGTGGCGGCCACGGCGGCAGACGGTGGTGTGGCGGCAACGGCGGTCGGCAACAGCTGCCGACGGGCAGCAGCGACGGAGCATGTGGTGGGTGTCCTGCGCACACCCAACAGGGATGCCAGGCGCACTACACTACGCCGGGGACTGCGCCGCCGCCTTGGTGTAGCCTCTTAGCTTGTAGCGACCCGACCCAAATGGATCGAAGTCTCTGTGTTTAAGTGTCATCCCTGGATCGATATGCTGACACACACAGTACTCGAGGAATTATAACAGAGTTCAATCACACACTTTATTACATCGAGGTCCTCAAAAGAGTATTTATTACATAAATATGGCTGAAGGCCAACTAAATAAAATAACTGCGGAAGCTTCGAAGATGAATGAGTCCCTCCAACTCCACGGCAAACTGAGTGCATAACAACGACCTATCGCACCTTAATCCTCGTCGAAAAAGTCTGCAACATGAGACGTTGCAGCCGTGTAGGTCAGCACATGGAATATGCTGGCAATTTCACACCATAGAATAATAATGAAAAAAGACTATCTCTATATGCAAATTTAGCTGGTGGAGGCTCTAAGTTTAATTTTTGCATAAAGCAAATTTTACCCTACAACAAAGGAATAAATTTTTAATTACTACCAAGTTTATGCCAATATTGAGATGGTTCCTCCAACTCAATCCCTTAACCCAAATTATTAAAACCCAACTCATTAATTAAATAAAGTGATGAGATCAACCAATAATTCACTTCTAGATACTCAAATTTGTCCATAACCGGGGACACGGCTAATCATGATTAGTTTGTACACTCTGCAGAGGTTTGCGCACTTTTCCCCACAAGACTCGACCACCTCCATGATCGGAAGATCAAGACATAGCCTTTCTGAAGTATTTCCTCTAAACCCTTGGTAGACCGGTACACCTACTTTCCCCTACATCAGCTAGTCTACCACGGAAAGAGGTGACACAACTTACTCAACTATGCCAGAGCCCATAATGGCTTGTGGCTGCACATGGAAGTTTCTAGGCATGAAATATCATATGATCCCTTTGAGCCTGGGTGGCGGACCTAGGGTAATCACACGGGTACTCCGGGATCCCCTTGGGCAAGCACTGGTTTCTCCAGGTGCCCCAAACAATCCACCCAGATGTGTATTAAAGTTGCCACCTTATGTTATCCGAAAATTATTAACTCTCGCAACTTGCGTGGAGCACACATACCAATCCCCGTCTACGAGCATGGCTAAGCAATATATGACATAACGAATATTCCCGGGGTGATCAAAGGTCATAGGTTCCTACCACATGAACTACATAGCATAACCACATGTTCCCAATCCTACTCATGCAATCTTTGAGGGTGAAACTAATGCATAATAAAAACTGGGTATTGAAAAGTATGATCAAAGTGTGAACTTGCCTTGCTGACGATTGTGGAACTCTAAAGATTCGTAGTAGCAAGCCTCGCACTCCGGATGATCTAACTAAACAAGTATTGACACTCATAAGCAATCAAGCAAAAAGAATCAAAAAGAAAACGAATAAAAGACTTCGAAAAACTCCAAAAACAACCAAATAAAGTTTCTGTACAGAATGAAATTTTAACAGAATAAAAATTATAAGATTTTGGTTTTAACAGAAAGTACAAGTCACTAGCTTCGATTTGCAAAAAGAATCACTCAAAACCGAGTTACGAAACTCAAGTTATGGCCTAATGAAATTTAAATTCAGATCTGTTTGAATTTGAAATTTAAAATTTTAAAAAATATTTTTTGTTTCGTTTTCTGGATATAGGGGATATTTATGAAACCGTAGGAAAATGAATAAACTAAATCGGATCTATAGATTAAAAGATACGCTAAAAGAAAAATTGGTATAGAATCTGCATTTGGAAATTCCTGAAAAAAACAAATATCGGCTAGCGACAAGTGGCACTCTCTGTGGGTTTGCTGCGGGTTTTGGAGAGGACGGCCGCTATCTAAAGGTTCTGGTAGCTACGGCTTATATAAAAAAAACTGAACGGGCGGTTCGAACTAAACCGAAGAAAAACCATTCTAGAAAAAACCAAAATGTTTTTTTTAACTGAACGAACAAGTGCTCGTGCACTTACAGAGAGGTACGTGAGGAGATGAAGGCCATCGGGCGTGGTGGTGGCGGCGGCTCCGGTGGTTGTGGGCGGCGGTGGAGGTGTCTAGGAGGTGCGGCGGAGATTGGCTTGTCCGGTGGTGGAGTCGGTGAAGATCGGCGACGACGAACGGCGACAAAACCAAGCGATGAAGCTCGCGTACTCCGGTGCTTCGGTGAAGACGACTTGGTCGGGGTGGCTTCTGTAGAGGGAGAGAGAAGGCAAGACCTTGTCAAAAAGATTGTGGAGATCGAGGGAAGTCAACATACAAAAGGAGAAGGCTCGGGATAGCTCACCGGCGTCGGAATCTGACGATGAACTGCGGCTTCTGAGGCGAGATTGGAACGTCGAGTGCGTCATCTAGAGGTGGTTTTGGTGAGGGATTTTCGACTGAATTGGTCGAGGAGAGTCGTGGCTATTTATAGGACAACTTCCTTGGACGTGAGGTTGGCTGAAGATAAGATTTACAGGAATTAAAAACGAAGCGGCGTCGGGAGCATGTACGTGTACGTTTCTGTTCGTGGGGAGGAAGAAGAAAGAAAAAAAATGTGGGGCCCAGGCGCCAGAGAGAGAAGTCAAAGAGAGAGAGGGAGTTAGGCAGGCGAGAAGATCAGGCGAGCGTGGGCGCTCGGCCTCTACTTTTTTTTAAGCACGTGGGGCTGTGCGAGCGTGGGCGGCGGCGCGGCTGGCCTCGATGCCTGCACTGGCTTGGCTGTGGCCTCGCTGCTGGGCTGGGCCAGTTGGCCTGGCCCGGCGGCTTTCTCTTTTTTTTTTTCAAAAATTTTTTTTTTATGTTTTTTTTACAGAAACACTGAAGCATCGAAAAATACAAGTAAAATAAGTCTAAAAACTTCCAGAAAATTTCACATAATTATATGGTCTTATATATGACCTTGTGAACTTTTATCTGGCCTAAAATGCAAATTAAAAAAACATTTTTGCTATGATAATAAAATGTGCATCAAAATAAATTTGTAAATAAATCCCAATAAATATATTTTGATTTCAAATTCAATTTCCAATATTTTCCTTCTGTTTTTGAAGAAGTCATTTTATCTTCTCTCTTTATTTTATTTTTGAAATAATGGAAATGAATTTTGGTGGAACCAAGTTTGATCCAATTTCCCAACTTTGAAATTTTCAAAATGGTTTTAGGGAAACTTCCAACTCTCTCCTTTGGTCCTTGAGTTGCTCAAAGTTCCTTGGATCAAAAATTCAAATAAAACAAATGGAGGCAAAAATGCATAAATCATGGATGCATATGAATAATCTATTTATAAACATCCAAATTGAAAATTGGGATGTTACACAGCTAGAGCTGTCCTCTGATGACGGCGGAGTGGCTGAGCGACGACGATGGACCGGTGCCATTGGCAATTGTGGGAGAAGCAGACGAGATAAGCTACAGGGAGGGAGGGGAAAATGCCACGCAGGACTCACCGACCGTGAGGTTTTATATAGCAGGCCGGTAAGCATTGGGATTTTGGGGGATTTTACTGAGTCGGACGGGAAGCTTGCGCGGGAACCTACGCCGTTGCGCGGGAACGGGCTCACCACCGTTTGGCCAAAAGAACACCCCCGCGCGCTGCTCAAGCTTGCGCTCGAAGCCGTCTGCGGCAGCGGGGTGACAAGACGTGCGAGAGGAGGACAAAAGGACACGTACACATACTAATAAAAAACGTTTGTGATTTAATTACCTACTATATCCCCGTCCTGGTTTATAAGTAGGATTTAACTAATAAAATACGAATGCATGTCGCCAAAGATTATATCGTTGGATTCGTATTTGAACATAGTTTCCAATTATATAATTTTTATAACATGCATTAACATTTTGTTGGTTAAATTTAAGGTCAAAGTATGACACAGAATATAAAGGGGACTAATAGACCAAGACAAAGGTAGTAGCACACAGCCGCTCTCTACGCAGCGGCGCAACTGCCGGCCGGCTTGTAGGCGATCATTCCCTGCGTGTTCAACTGCTCTAAGCGTGTGGTTGCTCGCGGTTGAGGCAGCCGCAGCACGCTCTGCTCGCGTCCCGCCGCGCGCACTCTGCCCTCCTCCCTCCATGCATGCTGCCAGTGTTTGGGGCCGGCGCACGATCACGTACGTTCGTGTGCATGCGGTTGCGCCGGGCGCGGCGCCACAATGCAGTTACCCGCTGCAAAAACTGCCATGCGGATGCGCTGAGAATCCAGGCCACCCGGCCCCCATTTATTCCTGCGGCCATTTACCTTCATCTCTCGCGCCACACAACACAATAAGCACACCCATGACGACACATACAGAGAGGACATCCATCGGTTCCAATTTCGCTCCCCGTGGCTCCAATGGCGCTCCCACCGGCCGACGACGACAATGGCGGGTAGTTCACCACGCATCACGTAGTGGACACCCATGTGAGGGGGAAGGCCCTCTCGGTGGTGTACACGAATGAGCCGGTCTCGGTGGAGAGCTCCATCCAAACTATGCAGCAGTTGCTTGTTGAGGACAAGTACCAAGTGGTCGGCTTCGACCTCGAGTACACCATCGGTCATGCCGGGCATGATCAGAAGGTTGTCGTCGCCCAGTTGTGTGTGCGACATGACGTCCTTGTCTACCACTACCACCTGGCCACAAGGCCTTGTGAGCATTTCTCTAGGTTTATCAACAGCTACGACTACAGTTTCGCTACGGTGGACACCACCAACGATCTAAAAGTCCTCAAGGTTTCGGGCTTGAAATGCCAGAATCTTGTCAACATCTAGGACCACTACAAGGTCTGGGGCAGCGACAACAACAAACAGAACTCCCTGGTTGACCTTGCCTCGGCCATCATCGACCCCTACTACATGAAGATGAAGGATGAGAGCAAGAAGGACAAGAATGCCTGGCACAGTGTCTGGCATGAGAGACTGGATGAACAACACGTCAAGTACGCGGCCAAGGACGCGTACACAAGCTACGAGATGTACATGCGGATCGTTGACATGAGGGAGTGTCTTCTTCCTGCCCCAGACGAGGGATCGAGCCACAGAGCAGTGGCGGGAGCATCACAAGAAGTAGATGACTAGATGGTCGTTTCTCCTAGTTTAGAATGCATGCAATTGTTTATTGAGGTGTGTGCGAATGATCTGTATAGTCACTTATGTAATTGGATGTTTATTTCAGTTATATATATATATATGTCATTCTTCTGTAGACAGAGCAAATCACATGGCTTATTAGCAGCAACCGTCTGTGTTATTATTGGTCTTCGCACACATTTCTGATTACGGACCTGTTTGCCGCGTATCACACACATCTTGATCAGTTGAACTGTTTCTGTTGTCTTGGCTCATCGCAAATAGTTCATTCGAGTGAACTGTATGCCCTCCATCGCACACACCTTGATCTGGCTGACCGGTTCTATTGTGTTGCCTAATCACACACAGTTCATCCTAGTGAACTGTATGCCTTATATCGCACACACCCTCATCTGGCTGCCCATTTTTGTTGTTCTGCCTCCTCGCAAACAGTTCTTCTAGATTAACTGTTTGCCACGCATCGCACACACAACTAAAATCCAAACCGTGTTTGATGTATCCGCCATCGCAAAAGTTTTGCATCTTTTTTGACGGTTTTTTTAGATCACCATTTGTGATTAATGCATCACACACAGTTTCTTCTAAGGGTCTCTGATCGTAGTGTCGCGTTAGCAGCATCCTGCAGTAGTGAACCCCTTTTTCGTGTTGTGTGCAAGTGTTTGTTAGTTTGTGCAGGTGCATAGATTGGAGACTTACTTGTGCCTCCTACTTGATTGATACCTTGGTTCTTAACTGAGGGAAATACTTATCTCTACTTTGCTCCATCACCCTTTCCTCTTTAAGGAAAAAATCAATGCAAGCTCAAGAAGTAGCATCTGGCTTAGCAATCCTAGTTGCGTCATCGCAGAAATATAAGACATGTCCATCAATATTATCAACCAAAAGGTCCTTAATCATTGCAAAATTAGGTTCCACACTAATTTTTTTAGAGGGCCTAGGTGTTTTAATATTACTTCTATTAACTACAGTTGAAGAATTAGCATGTTCCTTAATCCTAACAGGGAGAGGTGGTTTCTCAATATAAGAAGTGGGCACAACTCGATCAACATTATAAATGATTGTTTCATCTTTAACTATAATAGGTTCCTCATAATTTATTTCTATAGGTGGATAAAATTTAACCATTTTCCTTAGGGAAATCAACATGAGTAGCAAATGAAAAGTAGTTACTATCTCAGAGCCAAGTCCATATTTAGTATTAAACTTATGAAGAGCATCGGTTTCCATATAAGATTTAACACAATCAAAATCAAGATTTATACCGGACTCTTTACCTTTGTCGATTTCCGAATCTTCGGAGTTGTGTTTAATTCTTTCCAGAAGATCCCATTTGAATTCAATAGTTTTGTTCATAAAGGAACCAGTAGAAGACGTATCAAGCAAGGATTGATGATTATGAGAAAGCCGAGCATAAAAGTTTTGTATAATAATTTCTCTTGAGAGATCATGATTGGGGCATGTGTGCATCATATATTTAAGCCTCCCCCAATCTTGAGCGATACTTTCTCCTTCACGAGGCCAAAAATTATATATATAATTCTGATCACGATGAACCAAATGCATAGGATAAAAGTTCTGATGAAATTCCAGCTTCAACCGGTTCCAGTCCCATGTTCTAGTATCATCCAATAGCCTATACCATGTCAATTCTTTCCCCCCCAAAGATAAAGGGAATGCCTTCTTCTTAACTCCATCCTCAGATAAACCTCCAAGCTTAAACAATCCACAAATTTCATCTATATATATCAAGTGCATATCAGGATGTACCGCTCCATCTCCTACATCAGGATTAGCTAGTAGTTTCTCTAACATACCCAAAGGAATCTCATAATAAATATTTTTAGTAGGTTCAGTAGGTTGAGGGCCAACTATTATTTCTTCTAGTCGAGGTGAAGATACCCCGAACAAACCCCTCAAAGGATTATTTTCCTTAGTGACAAGCAACAGAGAATTTCAGCGCGTAATATAAATGTTTCCTTACCAAAGGTGCTTCACTCCCCGGAAATGGCACCAGAAAAGAGTCTTGATGAACCAAAAGTATAGGAGATCAATCGTAGTCCTTTATATAAGTAAGAGCGTCGAACCCAATGAGGAGCAGGAGGAAATGACAAGCACTTTTCGGCAAGGTATTTTCTGCAAGCACTTAAAGTAGCGGTGATAGATAGTTTTGTAGCAAGATAATTTGTAACAAGTAGCAATAGTAACAAAGGTGTAGCAAGGTGGCCCAATCCTTTTTATAGCAAAGGACAATCCAGAACGTTCTCTTATAGTAATCAAAGCATTCTCGAGGACACATGGGAATTGTCGTGTAGTCACGTTCATCATGTTTAGTTGATTCGCGTTCGCTACTTTGATAATTTGATATGTGGGTGGACATATGCTTTGGTGATGTCCTTACTTGAACTAGAATCCCACTTATGATTACCCCCTCTTGCAAGAATCCGCAACTATGAAAGAATAATTAAGATAAATCTAACCATAGCATGAAACATATGGATCCAAATCAGCCCCTTACAGAATAACGCATAAACTAGGGTTTAAGCTTCTATCACTATATAAACCCATCATCTACTTATTACTCCATAATGCCTACCCATAGGCCCAAATATGGCGAAGTGTCATGTAGTTGACGTTCACATGACACCACTAAAGGAAGCAACAACAAACATATCATCAAAATATCGAATGAATGCCAACTGCACATGATTACTTATAACAAGACTTCTCCCATGTCCTCAAGAAAAAAAGTAACTACTCACAAATCATATTAATGTTCAAGATCAGAGGTGTATTGAATATGCTTGAGGATCTGAGCATTTAACCTTCCACCAAATAAACCAACTAGCATCAACTACAAGATGTAATCAGCACTACTAGCAATTGATGACCCACAAGTATAGGGGAACAATTGTAGTCCATTCGATAAGTTAGACTGTTGAACCCAACGAGGAGCAGAAGGAAATGACAAGCGGTTTTCAGCAAGGTATTCTCTACAAGCACTGAAATTATCGGTAACATATATTTTGATAACAAGGTAATTTGTTACGGGTAACAAGTAACAATTGTAGCAAAGCATGCAACAAGGTAGCCCAATCCTTTTTGTAGCAAAGGACAGGTGCTACTTGTAATCTGCGTTGGTATTTCCCCAAAGAGGAGAGGATGATGCAGCACAGTAGAGGTAAGTATTTCCGTCAGTTATGAAACCAAGGTTATCAATCCAGTAGGAGAACCAAGCAACACTATGTAAACAGCACCTACACACAAACAACAAATACTTGCAACCCAACGTGTAAAGGGGTTGTCAATCCCTCAACGGTATTGAGATAGATTAAATTGTATAGGTTTTGATAAATAGATCTAACAACAATACAAAATAAAATAAATAAAAGAAAATTTCAGCAAGGTATTTTTGGTTTTAATATATGATAGAAAATAGACCCGGGGCCATAGTTTTCACTAGAGGCTTCTCTCGAGAAAATAGCATACGGTGGGTAAACAAAGTATTGTTGCGCAATTGATTGAAAAACAAACAATTATGACGATATCCAAGGCAATTATCATGTATATATGCATCATGTCCAAGATTAGTAGACCGAAATGATTCTGCATCTACTACTACTACTCCACACATCCACCGGTATCCAGCATGCATCTAGTGTATTAATTCATGGAAAAATGGAGTAATGCATTAAGGAAGATGACATGATGTAGACAAGATAAACTCACGTATGAATAAACCCCATCTTGTTACCCTTAATAGCAATGATACATGCGTGTCATGTCTCTTTCTGTCACTGAGATTGAGCACCGCATGATCGAACCCATCACAAAGCACCTCTTCCCATGGCAAGATAAATCAATCTAGTTGGCCAAACCAAACCAATAAATCGGAGAAGAAATACGAGGCTATAACAATCATGCATAAAAGAGTTCAGAGAAAACCCAAATAATATTCATGGATAGGTCTGATCATAAACTCACAATTCATCGGATCCCAACAAACACACCGCAAAAAACAGTTACATCAAATAGATCTCCAAGAACATCGAGGAGAACATTGTATTGAAGATCAAAAAGAGAGAAGAAGCCATCTAGCTACTAACTACGGACCCGTAGGTCTTTGGTAAACCACTCACGCATCATCGTAGGGGCAATAAGGATGATGAAGAACCCCTCCGTGATCGTTGCCCCCTCCGGCAGAGTGCCGGAAAAGGCCTCTAGATTGGATCTCGTGGTTTTGGAACTTGCGGCGGCGGACAAAGTATTTCGTCAACTCCCCTAGGGTTTTGGGGATTTTAGAGTATTTATAGAGCCGGAGGTAGGTCAAGGCAGTGCCCGTGGGCCCCACTACCCACCAGGACACGTCGGGGTACTCTGGCACGCCTTGGTGCCTAGTGGGCCCCACGAGCCTCTTCTCGTGGCCTCCAGAAGCTTCCGGGGTCTCTTCTTACCAGAAAAAAATCTCCAAAAAGTTTCGTGGCATTTGGAGTTTGTTTGGTATTGATATTCTGCAAAGTAAAAAACAAGCAAAAAATAGCAACTAGCACTGGGCCCTAAGTTAATAGGTTAGTCCCAAAGAAATGATATAAAGTTGCTAGTAAATGTATATAAAACATGCAAGATTGATAATATAACAACATGGAACAATCAAAAATTATAGATACGTTGTCATCATCCCCAAGCTTAATTTCTGCTCGTCCTCGAGTAGGTAAATGATAAAAACAGAATCTTTGATGTGGAATGTTGCCTATCATGTTCATAACATATTCTTTTCTGTTGTAGCATGGACATTTGGACTTTAAATGATTCAAAGCAATAGTCTATAATTTGACATGAAGACATCAATACTCAAGCATATCAACAAGCAACCATGTCTTTCAAAATATCAACGCTAAAGAAAGTTATCCCTAGCCCATTATGCTCAATCATTGATCCATTCATGAAACACACTCACATATTAGCTACATCTAGTTCACAAGTATGATAATAGTGTTCCCTAGTTGGTGATTTATAAGAGAAGATGGAGACTCAATAAAAATAAAAATTGCATAAAAGTAAATAGATAGGCCCTTCACAGAGGGAAGCAGAGATTTGTAGAGGTGCCAGAGCTCATAGCTTAAATTGTGAGATAAAATTGTTTTGTGAGGCATGCTTTTCCTGTCAATGAAAACGACCGAGAATTCCCAATATCTTCCATGCTAGATAAATCATAGGCAGTTACAAAACATAAAATAAAGTTTATTTCCTTTCCACCGTTCTCACACAATCCATGGTTATCTGTATCCATGGGTGCCTTCCATACCAACACTTTCCAAGGAATTTATTTTTGACAACATATAAGCAAAAAAAAATCATTTCGGCACTGGGCATCCCTATTACCTGCCACACTCTCATGCAATGATAGGTGAATGAACACTCATCTTGAGAATAACATACCTAGCATGGAAAATATTGGCCACCCCCTGCTGCTTCATGAGCGGTACGGGCACACAAAAAAGAAATTCATTTTGAAAATTAGAGTTGGCACATACAAATTTACTTGGAACAGCATGGAAATACCGCATATAGGTAGGTATGGTGGACTCATTTGGCACAACTTTAGGTTTAAGGAGTTGGATGCACAAGCAGTGTTCCCGCTTAGTACAAATGGAGGCTAGCAAATAGATTGAGAAGTGACCACCCAAGAAATGAAAACGATCATTAAACATAACTAACACTGAATAATGCACCACAAGTAGGATATAACTTTGTTGCATAACTATTGACTTTCGTGCTTGCATAGTGAATAACAAACCTTAACACCAATATTCTTACTAAAGCATAATTACTCACCAACATGACTCACATATTACTATCTCCATTTCGCAAAACTATTGCAAGGAATCAAGTTTATAATATCCAATGATCTTCATGAAAGTTTATACTATATCCCTCTTGAATATATATCACTTTGGGACCAAATTCACATCTCGTGCAAATTACCATTACTATTTTTTTAACTCTCAAAAAGATTTAAGTGAAGCATGAGAGCATAAATATTTCTTAAAAAATTTGAACTCTCAAAATGATATAAGTGAAGCATGATAGCATATTTTTTAAAATTTTACTAACTCTCAAATTAATCTAAGTGAAGCATGAGAGTATTTCTTCAAAATTTACTAACTCTCAAAATAATCTAAGTGAAGCATGAGAGCATTTCTTCAAATTAAACCACCACCATGCTCAAAAAGATATAAGTGAAGTACTAGAGCAATTCCCTAGCTCAAAATTTTTATGTGAAGCACATAGAGCAATTCAAACAAATCATAATATCATTATGGCTCTCTCAAATAGGTGTGTCCAGCATGGATGATTGTGACAAACTAAAAAGCAAAACAAGCAAAGACTAGTATAATACAAGACGCTCCAAGCAAAACTCATGATATGTGACGAATAAAAATATAGCTCCAAGTAAAATTACCGATGGTCGTTAGAGGAAAGAGAGGATGCTTTCCGGGGCATCGCCAAGCTTAGTTGCTTGGGAGTCCTTGAATATTACCTTGGGGTGCCATGGGCATCCCCAAGCTTAGGCTCTTGCCACTCCTTATTCCTTCATCCATCGCGATCTCACCCATAACTTGAAAACTTCAATCACACAAAACTTAACAAAACCTTCATCAGATCCGTTAGTATAAGAAAACAATTCACTACTTTAAGTACTGTTGCAAACCCATTCATATTTTGTTATTGCATTATACCTACTTTATTCTAACTTTACCATGGCTTATACCCCCGGTACAATCCATAGATTCGTTAAAATAAGCACACAATGCAACGAAAACAGAATCTATCAAAAACAGAACAGTCTGTAGAAAACTGAATTAAGCTCATACTTCTGTAACTCCAAACATTTTGAAAAATTAGGACGATGTGGGAAATTTGTTGATAAATCATGTGTAAAAATTAAGAATTTTTCCATGTTCCAGAAAATTTTAAGAATTCTTCTACTAGACATGAAACCTTCTGTTTTCCAACAGGATCAGGTCAACTATCATCCAACATAATCCTAAAGGCTTTACTTGGCACGAACACTAATTAAAACATCAAAACACAATCATAACAATAGCTTAAATGCATATTTATTGGAAAACAGAAATGAAACAAAAATTTAAAGAATAACTATTGGGGTGCCTCCCAACAAGTGCTATAGTTTTATGCCCCTAGCTAGGCATAATGAATAGATTCAAGTATTGTCTTCTTTGGTTTTTGCAATCTTTGTAAGAGTTTTCTCAAACCCGGGAGGCTCTTTACGCTTCCCATTATTCTCAGGAAATGAGACCATCTTGAGATCTAAAATATCCAACCGCTTATTACACAGAGTAATCAAAGTATTCATGTGATTGAGGTTCCCACTAATATTTTTGAGAGGTTCATTAGACTTTTGCAAATCAACCAAATTTTTCTATAT
The DNA here is from genome assembly GCA_011799875.1 of Thinopyrum elongatum. Lineage (NCBI taxonomy): Eukaryota > Viridiplantae > Streptophyta > Magnoliopsida > Poales > Poaceae > Thinopyrum > Thinopyrum elongatum. The sequence continues at coordinate 387,020,354 of CM022300.1, forward strand.
ATCACCCAATTTTTCTAATATTTGAATCCCCTCTTGAGTAAAACTAAATCTCTTTTGTGGGGGTGGAACTCCCAATATTCCCTCTATTAATTCATAAGCAGCATTAGCACCAATCTCAACAAAATTCCCTTTAGCGGCAAAATCCAAAAGTTATCTATGATGCAAGGTTAAACCTATATAAAAATTGCAATGAAAATTTTTTGCATCCCCTTTTATGGAACAAACACGGTAAGATTCCATTAACCTATACCAAGCATCCTTATGATTTTCTCCTTTTTTTTGCTTGAAGTAGAGAACTTCAAAATCTGGTGACAAAGGAGGGATAGTTATGCTAGTCATGATGACAAGATAACCAAGACAAAAAGGCAAACAGAAAATATTTTTGTATTTTTGTAAAAACTTTTTACAAGCGGGGGAGATGAAAACGAGAGGCAAATGGCAAATAAAGTAATTACAAGGCGATGAGAGTTTATGTGTAGGTACTTGATAGATGTTGATGATGTCTCCCCGGCAACGGCGCCAGAAATTGGCAAGTTGACGAGAGACTATCTTGACATGATCCTCCCCGGCAACGATGCCAGAAATTCCTCTTGCTACTTGTAATCTGCATTGGTATTTCCCCGAAGAGGAGAGGATGATGCAGCACAATAGGGGTAAGTATTTCCCTCAGTTATGAAACCAAGGTTATCAATCCAGTAGGAGAACCAAGCAACACTATGTAAACAGCACATGAGCACAAACAACAAATACTTGCAACCCAATGCGTAAAGGATTGTCAATCCCTCAACGATATTGAGATAGATTAAATTGTATAGGTTTTGATAAATAGATCTAACGAAAATACAAAATAAAATAAATAAAAGAAAATTTCAGCAAGGTATTTTTGGTTTTAATATATGATAGAAAATAGACCCCGAGTCCATAGTTTTCACTAGAGGCTTCTCTCGAGAAAATAGCATGCGGTGGGTAAACAAATTACTATTGGGAAATTGATAGAAAAGCAAATAATTATGATGATATCCAAGGCAATGATCAGGTATATAGGCATCACGTCCAAGATTAGTAGATCGAAACGATTCTGCATCTACTACTATTACTCCACACATTGACCGCTATCCAGCATGCATCTAGTGTATTAAGTTCATGAAAAACCAGAGTAATGCATTAAGAAAGATGAAATGATGTAGACAAGATAAACTCACATATGAATAAACCCCATCTTGTTACCCTTAATAGCAATGATACATGCGTGTCATGTCTCTTTCTGTCACTGAGATTGAGAACCGCAAGATAGAACCCATCACAAAGCACCTCTTCCCATGGCAAGATAAATCAATCTAGTTGGCCAAACCAAAACAATAAATCAGAGAAGAAATACGAGACTATAACAATCATGCATAAAAGAGTTCAGAGAAAACCCAAATAATATTCATGGATAGATCTGATCATAAACTCATAGTTCATCGGATCCCAACAAACACACCACAAAAAAGAGTTACATCAAATAGATCTCCAAGAACATCGAGCAGAACATTGTACTGAAGATCAAAAAGAGATAAGAAGTCATCTAGCTACTAACTACTGACCCGTAGGTCTTTAGTAAACTACTCATGCATCATCGGAGGGGCAGCAAGGATGACGAAGAACCCCTCCGTGATCGTTGCCCCCTTCGGAAGAGTGCCAGAAAAGGCCTCTGGATGGATCTCGTGGTTCTGGAACTTGCGGCGGCGAAAAAAGTATTTCGTCGACTCCCCTAGGGTTTTTGGTATTTTAGAGTATTTATAGAGCCAGAGGTAGGTCAAGGCGGTGCCCGTGGGCCCCACTACCCACCAGGGTGAGTGGCACACCCTGGTGCCTAGTGAGCCCCACGAGCCTCTTCTCGTGGCCTCTAGAAGCTTCCGGGGTCTCTTCTTCCCAGAAAAAATCTCCAAAAAGTTTCATGGCATTTCGACTTCTTTTGGTATTGATATTCTGCAAAGTAAAAAACAAGCAAAAAATAGCAACTAGCACTGGGCACTAAGTTAATAGGTTAGTCCCAAAAAATGATATAAAGTTGCTAGTAAATGTATATAAAACATCCAAGATTGATAATATAACAGCATGGAACAATAAAAAATTATAGATATGTTGGAGACGTATAAACAGGTCAGAAAGTTCTCTTATATAAAGCAAAGGGCTCTTGAGGACACATGGGAATTATCATCTAGTCACTTTCATCATGTTTAGTTGATTCGCGTTCGCTACTTTGATAATTTGATATGTGGGTGGACCGATGCTTGGGTGCTTTTCTTACTTGAACAAGCAACCCACTTATGATTACCCCCCTCTCGCAAGCATCCACAACTATGAAACAAGAATTAAGATAAATCCAACCATAGCATGAAACATATGGATCCAAATCAGCCCCTTACGGAATAACGCATAAACTAGGGTTTAAGCTTCTATCACTTTAGCAACCCATCATCTACTTATTACTCCACAATCCCTTCCCTTAGGCCCAAGTATGGTGATGTGTCATGTAGTCGACGTTCAGATGACACCACTGAAGGAAGCAACAACATACATATAGTCAAAATATCAAAGGAATAGCAAATTCACATGATTACTGATAACCAGATTCCTCCCATGTCCTCAAGAACAAAAGTAACTACTCACAAATCATATTCATCTTCAAGATCAGAGGGGTATTGAATATCATTAAATATCTGAACATATAATCTTCCACCAAATAAACCAACTAGCATCAATTACAAGATGTAATCAACACTACTAGCACCCCACGGGTACCAATATGAGGTTTTGGGACAAAGATTGAATACAAGAGATGAACTAGGGTTTGAGATGAGTTGGTGCCGGTGAAGATGTTGATGAATATTACTCCTCCCAAGATGAGAGGATCGTTGGTGATGTCGACGGCTTTGATTTCCCCCTCCCGAAGGGAAGTGTCCCTGATGGAATCACTCTTCCGGAGAGCAAAAGTGCACCTGCCAAGGTTCCGCCTCAAAACGGCGGCGCTTCCTCTCGAAAATCTTCTTCTGATTTTTTCTAGGGCAAATGGCATCATATAGGAGAAGATGGGCGCTGGAGGCCTGCCAGGGGCCCCACAAGCTTGGGGGGCGCTCAGGGGGTAGGGCGCGCCCCCGGGCTTGTGGGTTCCTGATGGATCCCCTCCTGGTATTTCTTTTGCCAATATTTGTTATATATTCCAAAACAATTCTCCATAAATTTTCAGGTCATTTGTGGTTGTGCAGAATAGCTATCTCGGCCGTAGCCCTTTCCGGTCCAGAATTCTAGCTGCTGACAATCTCCCTCTTTATGTGAAACTTGCAAAATAAGAGAGAAAAGGCATAAGAATTGCATCATAAAGTGAAATAACAATCCAAAATACAATAAATAATAGTAGGAAAACATGATGCAAAATGGACGTATCAACTCCCGCAAGCTTAGACCTCGCTTGTCCTCAAGAGAAAGCCGAAATCGATAATCATGACCACATGTTTAGAGAGAGAGAGAGGTGTCGATAAAAAATAAAATACGGACATGAGAGCATCATGTCCATTATCATAGCAGCAATATATCACCATAAAACTTCTCATGCTAAAGTAACAATTCATTCACAAACTAAAGTATGAATCATAAACTTCATTGGAAACTAACAAACTATGGTCCGAGTCATTGAAACAATCATAGTCCATCATATTTTCAGAAAGAGTCTATGTAAGAGCTTTCTTTAGCAAGTTCACATACTCAACTATCATTTAGTCTTCTATGATTGCTGACACTGGAGGCATATTTATAGAGCAAAAGTTTCAGTCAAACACATAGGAAGATGGGGGTTTATAGTTTTCACCGCCCAACTTATTTATCTCGAGGATAATGTCAACAATAATAACTCATGATCACCTATACTCGAGAGGATATATATATCTGGATCTTTCCCCACCACATGATGTTTGCCAACTAAAGTGTACATAGAGCAGAATAGGGATGAACATTAATGACTCTTGCATAAAAATAGATACATAAAAGTAAAATATAGGCCCTTCGCAAAGGGAAGCAGAGGTTGCCATGCGCTTTTGTTTTTGGATGTGCAAGCTCTTAATGGAAAGGAACATCACTTTATATTGCCCCTTATGATAGCTACCTTTATTATGTAGTCTGTCACTTTTATTTCTTTGCCATCACAAGATCGTACGAAGCTTATTTTCCCTTATAATAAAATATCATACATATTTAGGAGCAACTTCTATTGCTTTATGCACCGATGACAACTTACTTGAAGGATCTTATTCAAGCCATAGGTAGTTATGGTGAACACTTATGGCAAGAGACTGGGTTTAAGGGATTTGGATGCACATGTAGTATCTCTAGTTAGTCCGAATTTTGGCTAGCAAAAGATCCTAGACAAGCACCACATGTTGGAGGATCCATGACACTATAACTTCTACGTGAATATAAGCAAACATAACTCATTATGTTGTCTGCCTTGTCCAACGTCAACTAATTGATATAGAATATTTAATGGGGGCTCACAATCATAAAAGATGTCGAAGATAGTCTATTTATCTGTGAGACCTCTCTTCCTTCATTACCCTTTTTCATGGATTGCACCAATGACCAATGTTATGTTTATTAACTTCCAACAAATTTTATCAATTATACTTCTTTTATGTGAAGTCATTACTCCCCATGGGATTAGCATGTGATCTTTTCATTCTTTATTATTTTTCTTTCATTGCTAAGATTGAAACAAGAAGGCATAGCAAAACTCAAAACTACTCTTTATTATATAACTTTCACATGATTACATAGATAGATAGATCACGGAACAAGCACTCGAAACTAGATCATACTAAAACTTTATTCTTCTAAATCATGAAATAACTAAGGATCGAACTAAGATAGATAATGATGATAAAAGTGATGGTGATACGATATCGGGGCACCTCCCCCAAGCTTGGTACAAGCCAAGGGTGGTGCCCATACCCGTGTACTCAAGTCTCCTTCTTTGGTGATGGTGGTGATGAGGAACTGTGAAAGACCGAGAAGAGGGGTCTAGAGGGGGTGATTAGACCCTTAACAAGTAAAAGTGACAGTTTTTAAAATTCTTCAAGTTAAGGCTAAGTTTAGCACATGTTAATAGGCACACAATACATTTTGCACAAGCATAGCAAGAGTATGGGCAGCGGAAAGAGTAAAGCATGCAAGTGCAAGAATGTAAAGGGATGGGAATTGTAAAGTGCAAACGCAATGGAGATGCGGAGATTTTTGGCGTGGTTCCGATAGGTGGTGCTATCGTACGTCCACGTTGATGGAGACTTCAACCCATGAAGGGTAACGACTGCACGAGTCCACGAAGAAGCACCTTGTCTATCCCCGAGCTTAATTCCTGCTCGTCCTCGAGTAGGTAAATGATAAAAACAAATTTTTTGATGTGGAATGCTACCTAACATATTTATCCATGTAATTTTCTTTATTGTGGCATGAATATTCAGATCCATAAGATTCAAAACAAAAGTTTAATATTGACATAAAAACAATAATACTTCAAGCATACTAATAAAGCAATCATGTCTTCTCAAAATAACATGGCCAAAGAAAGTTATCCCTACAAAATCATATAGTCTGGCTATGCTCCATCTTCATCACACAAAGTATTAAATCATGCACAACCCTGATGACAAGCCAAAATCATATAGTCTAGCTATGCTCCATCTCCATCTCCATACTTTTGATGTTCTCAAACTTTTTCAACTTTCACGCAATACATGGGCGTGAGCCATGGATATAGCACTATAGGTGGAATAGAATATGGTGGTTGTGGAGAAGACAAAAAGACGGAGATAGTCTCACATCAACTAGGTGTATCAACGGGCTATGGAGATTCCCATCAATAGATATCAATGCGAGTGAGTAGGGATTGCCATGCAACGGATGCACTAGAGCTATAAGTTTATGAAAGCTCAAAAAGAAACTAAGTGGGTGTGCATCCAACTCGCTTGCTCACAAAGTCCTAGGGCAATTTGAGGAAGCCCTTCATTGGAATATACAAGCCAAGTTCTATAATGAAAAATTCTCACTAGTATATGAAAGTGACAACATAGGAGACTCTCTATCATGAAGATCATGGTGCTACTTTGAAGCACAAGTGTGGTAAAAGGATAGTAGCATTGTCCCTTCTCTCTTTTCTCTCTTTTTTTCTTTTTTTTATTTGGGCTTCTTTTGGCCTATTTTATTTTTTGTAAAGTCTGAAGACTCATCCCAACTTGTGAGGGAATCATAGCTTCCATCCTCCTTTCCTCACATGGAACAATGCTCTAATAATGAAGATCATCACACTTTTATTTACTTACAACTGTAGAATTACAACTCGATACTTAGAACAAAAATATGACTCTATATGAATGCCTCCGGCGGTGTACCGGGATGTGCAATGATCTAGCATAGCAATGACATCAAAAACGGACAAGCCATGAAAACATCATGCTAGCTATCTTACGATCATGCAAAGCAATATGACAATGATGGAGCGTGTCATAATAAAACGGAACGGTGGAAGTTGCATGGCAATATATCTCGGAATGGCTATGAAAATGCCATAATAGGTAGGTATGGTGGCTGTTTTGAGGAAGGGTATATGTTGGGTGTAGTGCACCGGCGAAAGTTGCGCGGTACTAGAGAGGCTAGCAATGGTGGAAAGGTGAGAGTGCGTATAATCCATGGACTCAACATTAGTCATAAAGAACTCACGTACTTATTGCAAAAGTCTATTAGCTATCAAAACAAAGTACTACACGCTGCATGCTCCTTGGGGGATAGATTGGTAGGAAAAGACCATCGCTCGTCCCCGACCGCCACTCATAAGGAAGATAATCAATAAATAAATCATGCTCCGACTTCATCACATAACGGTTCACCATACGTGCATTCTACGGGAATCACAAACTTTAACACAAGTATTTCTACCAATCCAAAATTACTCACTAGCATGACTCGAATATCACCATCTTTATATCTCAAAACAATCATAAGGAATCAAACTTCTCATAGTATTCAATGCTCTTTATATGAAAGTTTTTATTATATCCCTCTTGGATGCCCATCATATTAGGACTAAATTCATAACCTATGCAGATTACCATGATGTTTAGAGAGACTCTCAAAATAATATAAGTGAAGCATGAGAGTTCAACAATTTCTATAAAATAAAGCCACCGCCGTGCTCTAAAAAGATATAAGTGAAGCACTAGAGCAAAATTGCCTAGCTCAAAAGATACAAGTGAAGCACATAGAGTATTCTAATAAATTCATGATTCATGTGTGTCCCTCTTAAAAGGTGTGTACATAAAGGATGATTGTGGCAAACTAAAAAGCAAAGACTCATATCATGTGGTGAATAAAAATATAGCCTCAAGTAAATTTACCGATAGACAAAGACGAAAGAGGGGATGCCATCCGGGGCATCCCCAAGCTTAGATGCTTGGTTGTCCTTGAATATTACCTTGGGGTGCCTTGGGAATCCCCTAGCTTAGGCTCTTGCCACTCCTTATTCCATAGCCCATCAAATCTTTACCCAAAACTTCAAAACTTCACAACACAAAACTCAATAAAAAAAACTCATGAGATCCGTTAGTTTAAGAAAATAAATCACCACTTTTTGGTACTGTTGTGAACTCATTATTTATTTATATTGGTGTAATATCTACTGTATTCCAACTTCTCCATGGTTCATACCCCCCCGATACTACCCATATATTCATTAAAATAAGCAAACAACACATAGAAAACAGAATCTGTCAAAACAGAACAGTCTGTAGCAATTTGTAAACTTCGTATACTTATGTAACTAAAAAAATTCTGAAAAATTAGGAAAACCTGTGAAATTTGTATCTAAATCTTGTGTAAAAAATTCGGATCAAAATCACGCTTCTGTGATTTTTTTAAATTGCTTTTCTGAGCGCAAAAGTTTCTGTTTTTCAGCAAGATCACATCAACTATCACCGTGAGCCATCCCAAAGGTCTTACTTGGCTCAAACACTAATTAAAACACCAAAACACAATTAATACAGAGGTAATAATGTGTATTTATTGAAACAGAAAATAAAAATATTGGGTTGTGTCCCAACAAGCGCTTTTCTTTTAAAGCCTTTTAGTTAGGCGTTGGTAATTTTAATGATGCTCACATGAAAGATAGCAATTGAAACACGAAGAGAGCATCATGTAGCATGTGAAAAACAAGTTTAAGTCTAACATACTTCCTATGCATAGGCATTTTATAAGCAAACAAATTATCAAGACAATCAAAAACTAGCATATGCAAGGAAGAAGAAAGAAACAATAGCAATCTCAACATAACGAGAGGTAATTTAGTAACATGAAAATTTCTAAAACCATATTTTCCTCTCTCATAATAATTACATGTAGGATCATAATAAAATTCAATAATATAACTATCACATAAAATATTCTCTGCATGATTCACATGCATGCAAAGTTGATACTCTTCCAAAATAGTGGGATTATCATCAAATAAAGTCATGACTTCTCCAAGCCCACTTTTATCAAAAATTTCATAAGATTGATCAAACTCCAAAGTAGTGGGATTATTATTACCTAGAGTTGACACTCTTCCAAACACACTTTCAATATTATTACAAACATATTCATCATGAGGCTTAAATAATTTTCAAGATCATACGAAGAATCACCCCAATCATGATCATTGCAATATGTAGTGGACATATCAAAATTAGCATCCCCAAGCTTAGGGTTTTGCATATTATTAGCACAATTGACATTAATAAGATTTAAAATAACATCATTGCAATCATTTTTTTTTATTCAAAGAGCTATCATGAATCACTTCATAAATTTCTTCTTTTAACACTTCATCACAAATTTCAGATTCACGAATCTCAAGCAAAACTTCATAAAGATAATCTAGTGCACTCAACTCACTAGCAATTGGTTCATCATAATTGGATCTCTTAAAAAGATTAGCAAGTGGATGATGATCCATAAACTTTTTGCTTTCTGATTTTCAATAAATACACAATTATTCCAAGCGAACAAGCAAACAAACCAAGTAAGACATAAAAGGCAAACGAAAAGAAGGCAAATATTTTTGTGTTTTTCTGAAAACATTTTAGAAGTGGGGGAGAGGAAAACGAGAGGCAAATGGCAAATAATGTAATGCAAGAGATGAGAGTTTATGGTGGGTACTTGGTAGACTTGATGTAGATCTCCCCGGCAGCGGCGCCAGAAATTCTTCCTGCTACTTCTTGAGCTTGTGTTGGTTTTTCCCTTGAAGAGGAAAGGGTGATGCAACAAAGTAGAGATAAGTATTTCCCTCAGTTAAGAACCAAGGTATCAAATCCAGTAGGAGATACAAGCAAGTCTCCAATCTATGCACCTGCACAAATAATCAAACACTTGCACCCAACACGATAAAGGGGTTGTCAATCCCTTCACGGTCACTTGCAAAGGTGAGATCTGATAGAGATAGATATAAAAGATTACTAAAACGTAGAACAAGATAAAAGTAAATAAAACGCAGCAAGGTATTTTTGGGTTTTTTGATTTATAGATCGGAAAATATATGATGGAAAATAGACCCGGGGGCCATAGGTTTCACTAGAGGCTTCTCTCTTGAAGGCAAATAATACGGGTGAACAAATTACTCTCGAGCAATTGATAGAAAAGCGCAAAGTCATGATGATATCCAAGGCAATGATTATGCATATAGGCATCACATCCGTGTCAAGTAGACCGAAATGATTCTGCATCTACTACTATTACTCCACACATCGACCGCTATCTAGCATGCATCTAGAGTATTAAGTTCATAAAGAGCGGAGTAACACCTTAAGTAAGATGACATGATGTAGAGGGATAAACTCAAGCAATATGATGAAAACCCCATCTTTTTACCCTTGATGGCAACAATACAATACGTGCCTCGCTACCCCTACTTTGTCACTGGGTGAGGACACCGCAAGATTGAACCCAAAACTAAGCACCTCTCCCATTGCAAGAAGAACCAATCTAGTTGGCCAAACCAAACCGATAATTCGAAGAGAAATACAAAGATATCAAATCATGCATATAAGAATTCAAAGAATATTCAAATAATATTCATAGATAATCTGATCATAAATCCACAATTCATCGGATCTCGACAAACACACCGCAAAAGAATATTACATCGGATAGATCTCCAAGAATATCGAGGAGAACATGGTATTGAGAATCAAAGAGAGAGAAGAAGCCATCTAGCTACTAGCTATGGACCCGTAGGTCTGTGGTAAATTACTCACGCTTCATCGGAAGGGCAATAGAGTTGATGTAGAAGCCCTCCGTGATCGAATCCCCCTCCGGCAGGATGTCGGAAAAGGCCCCAAGATGGGATCTCACGGGTACAGAAGGTTACGGCAGCGGAAAAGTATTTTGGTGGAGGCTTCTGGTTGTTTGGGAATATTTGAGGATTTATAGAGCTGAGAGGGAGGTCGGTGGACTCCCAGGGGGCCCACAAGCCAGGGGGCATGCCTCGAGAGCTTGTGGAGCCCTCGGGACTCCTCTGACTTGGCCTCCATGTTCCGTGGATGTCTTATGGTCCAAGAAAAATCATCGCCAAAGTTTTATTCCGTTTGGACTCCATTTGATATTCCTTTTCTGTAAAACTCAAAAACAAGGAAAAACAGAAACTGGCACTGGGCTCTAGGTTAATAAGTTAGTCCCAAAAATAATATAAAATAGCATATTTAATGCATATAAAACATCTAAAACAGATAATATAATAGCATGGAACAATAAAAAATTATAGATATGTTGGAGACGTATCATGGCAGTGTCTAGATGAACTCGGTGGGTCCGGATAGGTATGTTTCAGTGGGACCGAGTTGGAATGTAGGATTTTGGATAGATTTGGATAGAGAAAGTGGCTGAGGGTTTTGGAGCAATATCACTAAGCACTTGAGTAAATAGATCATTACCAAAACCTCATCCCCTTTTAATACTATTGGCTTTCCTATGGACTCAATGTGATCTTGGATCAATTAACCAAAATGTAGAGTCTTGAGCTTTTACCAATTCGTGTCCTTAGCAGTTTGAAGGGGTCCACATCCTCTTGTCCTTGCCATGCCACTGTTGAACTTTTCTGAAATATACTAGATAGAACTATTAGTCCAACAAAATATATGTTGACATTAATTACCAAAACTACTAAGGGCGCACTTGTGCTTTCAATCTCCCCCTTTTTGGTAATTGATGACAACATACATCAAAGCTTCAAGTAATAATATGATGAGTAGTATATTAAAGCTTTGAAGAAACATTTGACTTGCATAATCTCCCCCCTACATGTGTGCGGTCATGTATATGATAGAATTTCAAGACATGTGAATGCACAACATGACAGAATGAGTAACGAGTTACATGTATCTTGGCTATATGCATGAGAGCAAAAAAGATGAAAGATGTACCTTCATGTTTATGATTCCCTCTTGCAAACAATATGTACAAAAAGCAAGAGATCATCATGCACATGGGTGAGATGCATATACTTACCTTGTGGTCCTTGAACTGGTTCTTGAAGAAGTAAGCTTGAGAAAACAAGGTTAGATAACACAAGAGAACTTCAATCAAGAGAGACTGTAAGTGCATCTAGTGCCACCCCTAGTTGGTTTTGGAGTATTGATGACAAACGTGGTTGAGGGAATAATGTGTTTGTGAGAATTGCAGGATAACACAGGTAGAAGTCCCTCATTGATTCGGTTTACCTACCAGAGATGACCCCTAAAAATGTATGAAGACATTGAAGATAATGGTGGTTCGTGAAGACATTCACGTTGAAGATAATGACTCATGAAGACATTCACTTGAAGATAATGGAGTGCGAAGAAATTGTTTCTTTCATAGTTTCATTTTCTTCTTTCTTGAGTCATAGGAACCACTGAATTGTTAAGTGGGTCCAAGTGAACAAAGTTAGAAAACTGATGTGATGCTCAACCCAAGTCCTATGTCTTCGAGTGAAGACAATGAGAGTAAATCTTATCGAGAGTTGGATGAGTCAGCTTTGCTTGTAGCCCAAGTCAAGCTGCCGCGTATGTTTGAAATCCGATGATTGGACACGTGTCGGTTCCTTAGTGACCCAGAGTCATTTCGGACATATCATGTCGGGTTGCCTGCTAGCTATAAATAGCCCACCCCTCCACCATAAATTGGTGGCTGCTCAGAGTTAGTACACGGCTTTTGTCGTTTGAGAGCAACCCACCTCCGAAGCCTTTGAGAGAGAATCCTTGTGTCGTGGATTTAACACGGCAGATGCCCTCGTGAAAGGACTCAGGTGTGGAGCCATCGCACGTTGGTTAGCTTAAAGGGGTTGAACGGGACAAAGGACACAAGGAGCTTACCCAGGTTCGGCCCCTCTCAACGAGGTAAAAGCCTACGTCCTGCTTCTAGTTGTATTACTTGAGTTTTGATTACAAGGGAGCGAATATGCTTAACCTAGTTCTCGATTGGTTGTTTCTTGAGTTAACCCGCCGCCGGGTCTCACCTTCATATACACAGGTCGAGACCCGGAGGCTTACAGAGTCCCGGCAGGCTCACACAACGTGGCTGGCTCGGTTTCTAACTAGTCATGTCTTACAAGGCAAGTCATCATACGGCGGTTCATAGGCCTAGGTCCTGGGCTTTCTCCAGGCCTGCCCCTATCAGCCGCCGTCTTCACACCTTGGGCCTCCTTGGACCTTCTTCATAGAAAACCGCCAATGGTGTAACCCGGTCCCTCCTGGGCGGGTCACACCTCGGAGCTATATCCCCAACATTAGGCCCTAGATTGATTTAAACATGTTCATGTCAATCTTCACTGTTTAACTCAACCAGACCGTGCATCAATGTCCAATCTTTACACAGTCCTCTGTAAACCGCCCTGACGTCATGTACATAGAATCATTGTAACCCGCCATGATCTCATGATCATTAATGTCGCACAGGCCCCAGAATATCTCAACGGATCTTTATCTTCAATGGGCTTCCCGAAAATCGACCCGCCCGAAACGTTAACATAATCATTTTACCTCCTCGATTTCCGTGCATGCCATCTTATCACCTCCTTATAAATAGGGACAGGGGGCCCTCATTTTCACTTTTACTCCTGCCTCTGCCTCTTCTTCTTCTACCTCGCGACGACCGATGCCACCAGAGCACTGCCGCCCCAGTCGACAGCTTCGTCCTGGCCACTGCATCAACCTAATTTCGACCAGAAAACTGTAGCGCCCCTCCGCTATTCATCAGCATCTCCAGGTACCTATCCCCTTTCACTTACAATCTGCATTAGGATTCCCCAGTTCTTCAATATTCATCGAGGTTCATCACGCGTGCACGTAGTTCATCTGCCATGTTGCTTAGTCAAGCCTAGACGCGATGTCGAAGTCATGCTTTGGTTATTTTAGTATCCGCCATTAACCACAGATCTATTTCCTCTTGTTGAGATTCATTCTCCAATGCAGTAGCTCGTCCTCCATGTTTTTAGGTTTAACAATTTCTGCCTGTTTTCGAACTGCCGTAGATCCAAAATTATAAGCAGAACCTGTGAAACTTGTTTGTTCAGCACTTGGTGAAATTTCACTCAAATCCAGATCTGTAAATGCCTACTTGGCCATTGCTGTATGGGCGGCTCAAACGATACTTTGTAACCTGCCAAACTCCAACCGGCTTACTTATGAATTTTTAAACCGCCAGTATTTGTCCAATGTTAATATTATCCGTCTGTGCTCTGCCAATTAGCCATGCCATTCATTTTCTTCTTTAATAGCAATTAATCTCTACACATAACCAATTCTGAATAATAAACTTGCTTTCTCTAACGTTTGGGCGGCTTACCATCATGAATTTGACCCGCCAATACTTCCTCTCTAGGCTTTTTGCGACAAAAAATGACTAAGACTGTCACTTCATGCGACTGGGTCGCTTCCACTGTTACGGAGCAAACCCTTAATGAATATGTTCAAGTGGGCATCCTGGCCACCAAAGATATTATCCATTGGCGAGTTTCAGGGACAGAAGTGAGACCTCAGCCAAAGGAAGGCGAAGTCATAGTTTTTGCTGACCATATGATCCGTGGCTTCTCACCGCCCGGCCCAAAATTCTTTCGTGATGTACTGCACTTCTTTCAACTTCATCCTCAAGATATTGGACCCAATTCCATTTCCAACATCTGCAACTTTCAAGTCTTTTCCGAAGTATATCTTCAAGAAGAGCCCAACGTTGACCTTTTCAGAGAGTACTTTTACTTGAACCGCCAGACCGAGTTTACAGACGGACCCTGCTTAGAACTCGGTGGAATCTCCATTCAAAGGCGAAGAGATGTTGTCTTCCCTACAGCCGCACTTCCCAGTCATCCTAAAGACTGGAACCAGACATGGTTTTATTGCCAAGACACATCTCCATCTGGCGAAAATCCCTTGCCGGGTTTCCGCGACTGCCGGCTTAGCCCAAAGCACCCACTTCCAGACCGGATCAGCACTGCTGAACGAGCTAAGTATATGCCTACCTTTTCGAAGGTAAGAGCCTTGCTGGCTAAAGTATTAACCGGAGTTGACTTGGTCCGATGCTGGGTTGCCTGGAGGATCATAACTTTGAGCCGCCGGTCCAGCTTAATGTGTGAATACACTTGTGATGTCAAAGATCCACAGCGTCACTGTCAAGTAAACCTGGAAGATAAAGAGATCAATGAGACGACTAAGATGCTGCTCGGGGAAAGCTTAGAAAGCTGTAGCAAGACCGGGTTGAATCCCTTCTGCGCTCTTAACCTGGCTCCAGATGTAAGTGCTTTAAGCCAATTTACTTTATTCAGTATTTCCATAAACTGCACACTCGTTATCATCACTTGCTTTCTTGAGGCTGACTCTTCTTTCTGGAGCAATAAACTGCAAGACAAGCCGGCCAAAAAGGCCAGGGTAAAAACCAAAGCCCCAAAGAAACCCAAGAAGAAAATGGATACCACAGACCTATTTACACTGGATGATGAGTCGGAGGTAGAACTTGATTCTCTTGGCTCCTTTTTTGTACATCTTATTGACGCTGACTACTCTCAGGATGATGCGGAGACCAGCCAGGCAGACGTTGTAGAGGTAACTATTATTTCCTCCGACTCAGAGCCTTTGCCAAGACAGAAAGTTCGGCAGGTGACCCAAAAAGTAAGGTTTTCTCACCCTTTAGCTTACTTGGATCCAAACTTTATTTTAAAGAAACAACAACATGAAGCCCGGCGCAGAACCCGGAACAGTAGAGGCGGAGATCTTGCTACCGGCTTACCCAACACGCCAGTGCCTCGCAAACGCCGAAAAGAGGTGCCTCAGAGCTCAATACTGTCCTTTCCAAAGGCGGGTCTTATTCGTCAGCCACTTAACCCTTCCGACTCAAATTATCAGGGAACTTCTCACCCATCCTCTGGCGACTCTACTGGGACTCAGATGCCCCCCTTCAAGATTGCCCCAGGGTAAGAACATTTGGCCTCTTTGTTTTAATACTTTTATTAAACTGATATACTCACATCCTCATATGTCTCATTTTCAGTGGTATAGCCAAACCAAGCAAGAAGTTGAAGATAGGTAAGCTAGCCGAAGATCCTAAGGTCAATGAGCCGGAGAAAGAGATGCTAGCCTCAGAAGTTTCACATCAGAATCCCGAAGCCACTGCCAATGACCCGCCACCAGAAACTCATGACACTCTAGTGGATCCAATGGGTGTTGACCCGTCCAGTGCTAAGCCGCCAAGCCCTATCAAGCCTGCCAAAGAAGATACTGAGGATGTCGTGGTTACTGGCACTGGTTATACAGAACCGGGAAACCCCATGGTCTTGGCTAAGCATTCTGCCAAGGATGAACTTCTTGCTTCTGAGAAGAGCAAGGCCAAATCTGACATTGCGGGCTATGCAAACTTGGACGTTAATGAATTATATTCCGGCTATCTGAGCCGCCTGCATACCAGTCGTGACTTAGAAGCTGATTTGGTTAAGAGAATGCGACAGAAATACGAGGTATGAACATCTGCGTCCCTGTATATATAGTCATCCAGCCCCCAAGTCTTATCCATAGGAAAGAATATGTTGAGTATGGTGTAAGACTTGTCAATATGCCACTGCAAAGTTCAAGTCATAGCCCTCATGGGCTGGCTTATCTTGAAAAAGATGAACCGGGTCATTTTTGTTTTAGTCAAAAGAATAGCTTCAATTCCTAGCCCTCAAGGGCCGGCTTATCTGAGAAAGATGAGTCGGTTCTTTAGCAATATAATTTGAAAAGAATTTCCTCGTACATTTGCCCCCAAGTGCCAAGTGTATTGCTTGCAATATACTTGGGACTTGTATGAAAACCATGCCCTGACTAACATACTTATATCCTTTGACTCTTATTTGCAGGATGTCTTAAGCCTGAAAGACTCCCAATTGGTAGAATGGAAGAACATACTTGAATACCAAGAAGCTGAGACACGCAAATCTGACTCCAAGTTTAAATTTAGCCTGGATGAAAATGAGAAGCTCAAAGCCGGATTTACCATAGAGAGAGCCGGCTGGGAGAAAGAGAAGGCCACATTATTGCAGAGGGCAGAAGCTGCTGAATCATCTTTGAAGGAGACCACATCGGAGCTGACCGGCTTAAAACGCCATATCTCACAGATGACATCTGCTATCTTTGGTAAGCAATTCGGACTGGTTCAACTTTTCCAAAATTTTCTTCAATTTTTAACCCGCCTGGCGACTCATCGGCATGTTTACTCAAGAGGCCCCAGGAGCGCCAATCTTGGCCAAGACATGCTGCTGAAGCTCAAAGCCGTGTACGCTCTGGTGGAACAATTATAGACAGGCACCTAATGGACTCTTGTGGATATCTCCAATGGTAAAAAGCCGCCGACCCTTCTCAGGGAAGTACTAGATAAGCTGTCTGACATGCCCCAAAAACTCAAAGAGATCAAACGCTCAGCCGCCCGTGCTGGTGCCATTACAGCTCTTACCTGAGCCAAAGCATGGCAAGCAGAACTTGACCCGGAGGAGATGGCCACCGGTTGTCCAAGCCTTAAAGAAGATGGGTCTCCTTTTGATCAAACAGACTTTGCAAAGTGCGTAGAGGAGATGCGTCCCCTGGCATGCAAGGTGGCCGAGGAAGCTGATTTATCCAGATATCAGGCGGCTTACACCATGGAGAATACCAAAGTAAAAGCACCGGCTTATGACGTCGTGGATCTCACCCCTCCAACGCGTAAGCATACTTTTGCTCCTGATGTTGATCCGTCCCCCATTATGAATGATGAAGCTGTATTCAAAGCCTTAACCGGCATTGACTGGACGTCACCTGACCTCCAGATGGGCGAAGAGGAAGAGCCGGAGCAGGATGACCCGGAATCATCAACCCGCCGCGACGAAGGCAATTGAGTCCAGGCAGCTCTTAAACCAGGACATAAGCACAATGTGCTCAAAAACACTTTCTATTTGGCAGGTCCACTGTGGCCTTGTAATAGCCTAGTTAAACAATGATTTGTTATGCCATCACGCATATCTAGCCGTCTAACTGTTAAACCGCCAGTAGAATCATTTTGTGATTCGTCGTTGTTCCTTTTCATAGTATCACCATCCATGTGGGGCAGATCAATGTTTTCATAGTTTCTGCACACAAGGTAAACAGTATGTGCCCTGGCGGTTTAAGCCAAGGCGGGTAACAAATCCTGATATAATAGCCTTTGAAATATTGCAATGAAAGACTAGAAGAAAGGCCATCTAAGCCGAAAATATGCTGGCGACTTAAAGTCGAAAACCAGGGCGGGTTACCAAATCCCGAATATTCATATAATTATTGAAGGACATACCTGTAGATTGATATCCTGATGATACTTTGATAACGAGAATCTAGAGCGGGTATTTGACCCGTTGGTATATAATATCATGATGTGAATATGCTCAAGGCAAATATCTTGGCGGCTAATAATCCGCTATCAGGGTGGGTTACCAAACCCAATATGCTCAATTATGAGTCATATAATCAAGGCTACATGGCCTGAATTGTACCAAACGTACTGGAACATAAAAATTCTTCAACGGACCCAAATTCAAAAATATTCAGAAAAAAGAAATCCAGAAAAGATCGAGGCTTTCATAGGCTGCCAAGCCTAAAACCCAAGTGCTTTCATGGGCCGCATAGCCACTGAGTTAATCCTTGCACACTGTAAGCCGGCCCTCACATGACAGACCACTGTTTTAACCTTAACGAGTTTAGGGTCTTATTTAAAAGATTGACTGTTAAGAGTACAGCAGGTCATTTAGGATTACCTGGCGGAGTAGCATCGACAGACAGGCAGGATAACCCAGAATTCGGCATGGAAGCCAGTCAAGAGGGTAAGCATAGCTATACTCATTGAGCAGGAAGCCCCAAAGTGACATATAATATGGCATGTAAGCCGATCAAGAGGGTAAGCATAGCTATGCTCATTGAGCAGGAAGCCCCCAAGTGACCTATGATATGGCATGTAAGCCGATCAAGAGGGTAAGCATAGCTATGCTCATTGAGCAGGAAGCCCCCAAGTGACCTTATGAACAAACAATAAAGACTCAGATACTTAGAAATGAAACGACAGAGGCCCCGAATTATCAGGGATGTCGGCTTTACTATATTGATCATAATATATACATTGATTAAAGTATGTACATCACAAGAGCCGGAGGCTCAAGTGTAATAAGGCCGAAGATGAGTGATGTTCCAAGGCCGGCGGGTCTCCTCCTCCGATGTGCATGAATCTTTGTGTTCTCGAATATCAATGAGGTAGTATGACCCGTTGTTCAGGTTCTTGCTGACCACAAAAGGTCCTTCCCAAGGTGGGGATAACTTATGCATATCTGTTTGATCTTGGATTAACCGGAGCACCAAATCACCTTCTTGAAAGGTCCGAGTTTTAACCCGGTGGCTATGATAGCGACACAGATCTTGCTGGAATATCACCGAACGAGCCGCCGCAAGGTTGCGCTCCTCATCCAACACATCAAGTGAAGGAAATATGCCCTAGAGGCAATAATAAAGTTGTTATTTATATTTCCTTATATCATGATAAATGTTTATTATTCATGCTAGAATTGTATTAACCGGAAACTTGATACATGTGTGAATACATAGACAAAACAAAGTGTCCCTAGTATGCCTCTACTAGACTAGCTTGTTAATCAAAGATGGTTAAGTTTCCTAACCATAGACATGTGTTGTCATTTGATTAACAGGATCACATCATTAGGAGAATGATGTGATGGACAAGACCCATCCGTTATCTTAGCATAATGATCGTTAAGTTTTATTGCTATTGCTTCTTCATGACTTATACATATTCCTCTGACTATGAGATTATGCAACTCCCGAATACCAGAGGAACACCTTGTGTGCTATCAAACGTCACAACATAACTGGGTGATTATAAATATGCTCTACAGGTGTCTCCGAAGGTGTTTGTTGGGTTGGCATAGATCGAGATTAGGATTTGTCACTCCGAGTATCGGAGAGGTATCTCTGGGCCCTCTCGGTAATGCACATCACTATAAGCCTTGCAAGCAATGTGACTAATGAGTTAGTTACAGGATGATGCATTACGGAACAAGTAAAGAGACTTGCCAGTAACGAGATTGAACTAGGTATAATGATACCGACGATCGAATCTCGGGCAAGTAACATACCGATGACAAAGGGAATGACGTATGTTGTTGTGCGGTTTGACCGATAAAGATCTTCGTAGAATATGTAGGAGCCAATATGAGCATCCAGGTTCCGCTATTGGTTATTGATCGGAGATATGTCTCGGTCATGTCTACATAGTTCTCGAACCCGTAGGGTCCGCACGCTTAATGTTCGATGGCCATTTGTATTATGAGTTATGTGTTTTGGTGACCGAAGATTGTTTAGAGTCCCGGATGAGATCACGGACATGACGAGGAGTCTTGAAATGTTCGAGAGGTAAAGATTGATATATTGGAAGGTAGTATTCGGACACCGGAAGGGTTCCGGAGTGTATCGGGTACATACCGGAGTACCGGAGGGGTTACCGGAACCCCCCGGTGGAAGATATGGGCCATATGGGCCATAGGAGGGAGGCTAACAAGCCCACAAGGGGCTGGTGCGCCCCCCATAAGGGAGGAGGCCGAATTGGACTAGGGAAGGGGGTGGCGCCCCCCTTTCCTTCTCCCTCTCCCTCTCCTTCCCTCTTTCCACCTCCGGATAAAGGAAAAGTGGGGGGGGGGGGGGGCGAATCCTACAAGGAGTGGAGTCCTAGTAGGACTCCCCCCCATGGCGCGCCCCATTGGTGGCCGGCCTCCTCCTCCCCTCCTTTATATACGGGGGCAGGGGGCACCCTAGAACACAATAGATATTCTCTTAGCCGTGTGCGGTGCCCCAATCCACAGTTTACTCCTCCGGTCATATTGTCGTAGTGCTTAGGCGAAGCCCTGCGCGGATCACATCACCATCACCGTCACCACGCCGTCGTGCTAACGAAACTCTCCCTCGACACTTTGCTGGATCAAGAGTTCGAGGGACGTCATTGAGCTGAACGTGTGCTGAACACGGAGGTGCCGTACGTTCGGTGCTTGATTGGTTGGATCGCGAAGACGTTTGACTACATCAACCGCGTTAAGCTAACGCTTCCGCTTTCGGTCTACGAGGGTACGTGGACACACTCTCCCCCTCTCGTTGCTATGCATCTCCTAGATAGATCTTGCGTGAGCGTAGAAATTTTTGAAATTGCATGTTACATTCCGCAACAGTGGCATCCGAGCCAGGTCTATGCGTAGATGATATGCACGAGTAGAACACAATGAGTTGTGTCGATAATAGTCATACTACTTACCACCAACGTCTTACTTTGATTCAGCGATATTGTTGGATGAAGCGGACCGGACCGACATTACATGACCGCGTTCATGAGACTGGTTCTACCGACGTGCTTTGCACACAGGTGGTTGGCGGGTGTCTGTTTCTCCAACTTTAGTTGAATCAAGTTTGACTACGACCGGTCCTTGTTGAAGGTTAAAACAGCACACTTGACGAAAAATCGTTGTGGTTTTGATGCGTAGGTAAGAACGGTTCTTGCTAGAAGCCCGTAGCAGCCACGTAAAACTTGCAACAACAAAGTAGAGGACGTCTAACTGGTTTTTGCAGGGCATCTTGTGATGTGATATGGTCAAGACATGATGTGATATACGTTGTTGTATGAGATGATCGTGTTTTGTAAAAGTTATCGGCAACTGGAAGGAGCCTTATAGTTGTTGCTTTATTGTATGAAATGCAATCGCCATGTAATTGCTTTACTTTATCACTATGCGTTAGCGATAGTTGTAGAAGCAATAGTTGGCGAGACGACAACGACGCTACGATGGAGATCAAGGTGTCAAGCCGGTGACGATGGAGATCATGATGGTGCTTTGGAGATGGAGATCAAAGGCACAAGATGATGATGGCCATATCATGTCACATATTTTGATTGCATGTGATGTTTATCTTTTATGCATCTTATTTTGCTTAGTACGGCGGTAGCATTATAAGATGATCCCTCACTAAATTTCAAGGCATAAGTGTTCTCCCTGAGTATGCACTGTTGCGACAGTTCGTCGTGCCGAGACACCATGTGATGATCGGGTGTGATAAGCTCTACGTTCACATACAACGGGTGCAAGACAGTTTTGCACATGCGGAATACTCGGGTTAAACTTGACGAGCCTAGCATATGCAGATATGGCCTCGGAACACTGAGACCGAAAGGTCGAACGTGAATCATATAGTAGATATGATCAACATAGAGATGTTCACCATTGAAAACTACTCCATCACACGTGATGATCGGACATGGTTTAGTTGATATGGATCACGTGATCATTTAGATGACTAGAGGGATGTCTATCTAAGTGGGAGTTCTTAAGTAATATGATTAATTGAACTTTAATTTATCATGAACTTAGTCCTGATAGTATTTGCATATCTATGTTATAGATCAATAGCTCGCGTATAGCTCTCCTGTTTTATTTTGATATGTTCCTAGAGAAAACTAAGTTGAAAGATGATAGTAGCAATGATGCAGACTTGATCCGTGATCTGAGGATTATCCTCACTGCTGCACAGAAGAATTATGTCCTTGATGCACCACTGGGTGACAGACCTATTGCAGGAGCAGATGCAGACGTTATGAACGTTTGACAAGCTCAGTATGATGAATACTTGATAGTTTAGTGCACCATGCTTTACGGCTTAGAACCGGGACTTCAAAAACGTTTTGAACGCCACGGAGCATATAAGATGTTCCAAGAGTTGAAATTGGTATTTCAGACTCATGCCCATGTCGAGAGGTATGAGACCTCTGACAAGTACTTTGCCTACAATATGGAGGAGAATAGCTCAGCTAGTGAGCATGTGCTCAGAATATCTGGGTACTACAATCGCTTGAATCAAGTGGGAGTTAATCTTCCAGATAAGATAGTGATTGACAAAGTTCTCTAGTCACCATCACCAAGTTACTAGAACTTCGTGATGAACTATAATATGCAAGGGATGACGAAAATGATTCCCAAGCTCTTCGCGATACTGAAATCGGCGAAGGTAGAAATCGAGAAATAGCATCAAGTGTTGATGATTAACAAGACCACTAGTTTCAAGTAAAAGGGTAAGGGAAAGAAAGGGAACTTCAAGAAGAATAGCAAGCAAGTTGCCACTCCCGTGAAGAAGCCCAAAGCTATACCCAAGCCTGAAATTGAGTGCTTCTACTGCAAAGGAAATGGTCACTGGAAGCAGAACGGCCCCAAACATTGGGCGGATAAGAAGGATGGCAAAGTGAACAAAGGTATATTTGATATACAGATTATTGATGTGTACTTTACTAGTGTTCATAGTAACCCCTAGGTATTTGATACCAGTTCAGTTGCTATGATTAGTAACTCGAAACATGAGTTACAAAATGAACAGAGACTAGTTGAGGGCATAGTGACGATGTGTGTTGGAAGAGATTCCAAGGTTGATAAGATCACCATCGCATACTCCCTCTACCTTCGGGATTAGTGTTGAACCTAAATGTTATTTGGTGTTTGTGTTGAGCATGAATATGATTGGATCATGTTTATTGCAATACGGTTATTCATTTAAGTCAGAGAATAATTGTTGTTTTGTTTATATGAATAAAACCTTCTATGGTCATACACTCAATGTGAATGGTTTATTGAATCTCGATCGTAGTAATACACATATTCATAATATTGATGCCAAAAGATGCAAAGTTGATAATGATAGTGCAACATATTTGTGGCACTGCCGTTTAGGTCATATTGGTGTAAAGCGCATGAAGAAACTCCATGCGGATGGACTTTTGGAATCACTTGATTATGAATCATTTGATGCTTGCGAACCATGCCTTATGGGCAAGATGACTAAAACTCCGTTCTCCGGAACAATGGAGCGAGCTACAGACTTATTGGAAATAATACATACCGATGTATGCGGTCCGATGAGTGTTGAGGCTCGCGGCGGGTATCGTTATTTTCTGACCTTCACAGATGATTTGAGCAGATATGGGTATATCTACTTGATGAAACACAAGTCTAAAACATTTGAAATGTTCAAAGAATTTTAGAGTGAAGTGGAGAATCATCGTAACAAGAAAATAAAGTTTCTACGATCTGATCGCGGAGGCGAATATTTGAGTTACGAGTTTGGCCTTCATTTAAAACAATGTGGAATAGTTTCGCAACTCACGCCATCTGGAACACCACAGCGTAATGGTGTGTCCGAACGTCGTAACCGTACTTTATTAGATATGGTGCGATCTATGATGTCTCTTACCGATTTACCACTATTGTTTTGGGGTTATGCATTAGAGACAGCTGCTTTCACGTTAAGTAGGGCACCATCTAAATCCGTTGAGATGACACCATATGAACTGTGGTTTGGCAAGAAACCTAAGTTGTCGTTCCTTAAAGTTTGGGGTTGCGATGCTTATGTGAAAAAGCTTCAGCCTGATAAGCTCAAACCCAAATCGGAGAAGTGCATCTTCATAGGATACCCAAAAGTAACTGTTGGGTACACCTTCTATCACAGATCCGAAGGCAAGGTTTTTGTTGCTAAGAATGAATCCTTTCTAGAGAAGGAGTTTCTCTCGAAAGAAGTGAGTGGGAGGAAAGTAGAACTTGATGAGGTAATTGTACCTTCTCTCGAATTGGAGAATAGCTCATCACAGAAAACAGTTCCCGTGATGCCTACACCAATTAGTGAGGAAGCTAATGATGATGATCATGAAACTTCAGATCAAGTTACTATCGAACATCGTAGGTCAACCAGAGTACGTTCCGCACCAGAGTGGTACAGTAATCCTGTTCTGGAAGTCATGTTACTAGACCATGACGAACCTACGAACTATGAGGAAGTGATGATGAGCCCAGATTCCGCGAAATGGCTTGAGGCCATGAAATCTGAGATGGGATCCATGTATGAGAACAAAGTATGGACTTTGGTTGACTTGCCCGATGATCGGCAAGCCATTAAGAATAAATGGATCTTCAAGAGGAAGACAGACGCTGATAGTAGTGTTACTATCTACAAAGCTCGAATTGTCGCAAAAGGTTTTCGACAAGTTCAAGGTGTTGACTATGATGAGATTTTCTCACTCGTATCGATGCTTAAGTCTGTCCGAATCATGTTAGCAATTGCCGCATTTTATGAAATCTGGCAAATGGATGTCAAAACTGCATTTCTTAATGGATTTATTAAAGAAGAGTTGTATATGATGCAACCAGAAGGTTTTGTCAATCCTAAAGGTGCTAACAAAGTGTGCAAGCTCCAGCGATCCATCTATGGACTAGTGCAAGTATCTCGGAGTTGGAATATACGCTTTGATGAGTTGATCAAAGCATATAGTTTTATACAGACTTGCGGTGAAGCCTGTATTTACAAGAAAGTGAGTGGGAGCACTACAGCCTTTCTGATAAGTATATGTGAATGACATATTGTTGATCGGAAATGATGTAGAATTTTCTGGAAAGCATAAAATGATACTTGAATAAGAATTTTTCAATAAAAAGACCTCGGTGAAGCTGCTTAAGTATTGAGCATCAAGATCTATAGGGATAGATCGAGACGCTTAATAGGACTTTCACAAAGCATATACCTTGACAAAGTTTTGAAGGAGTTCAAAAAGGATCAGTCAAAGAAAGAGTTCTTGCCTGTATTCAAGGTATAAAGTTGAGTAAGACTCAAAGCATGACCACGGCAGAAGATAGAGAGAGAATGAAAGTCATTCCCTATGCCTCAGCCATAGGTTCTATAAAGTATGCCATGCTGTGTACCAAACCTATTGTGTACCATGCCATGAGTTTGTCAAGGGGGTACAATAGTGATCCAGGAGTAGATCACTGGATAGCGGTCAAAATTATCCTTAGGTACCGACGATCGAATCTCGGGCAAGTAACATACCGATGACAAAGGGAATGACGTATGTTGTTATGCGGTTTGACCGATAAAGATCTTCGTAGAATATGTAGGAGCCAATATGAGCATCCAGGTTCCACTATTGGTTATTGATCGGAGATAGGTCTCGGTCATGTCTACATAGTTCTCGAACCCGTAGGGTCCGCACGCTTAACGTTCGATGATGATTTGTATTATGAGTTATGTGTTTTGGTGACCAAAGATTGTTCGGAGTCCCGGATGAGATCACTAACATGACGAGGAGTCTCGAAATGGTCGAGAGGTAAAGATTGATATATTGGAAGGTAGTATTCGGACACCGAAAGGGTTCCGGAGTGTATCGGGTACATACCGGAGTACCGGAGGGGTTATCGGAACCCCCCGGTGGAAGATATGGGCCATAGGAGGGAGGCTAACCAGCCCACAAGGGGCTGGTGCACCCCCCAAAAGGGAGGAGGCCGAATTGAACTAGGGAAGGGGGTGGCGCTCCCCTTTCCTTCTCCCTCTCCCTCTCCTTCCCTCTTTCCACTTTCGGAGAAAGGACAAGTGGGGGGGGGGGGGCGAATCCTACTAGGAGTGGAGTCCTAGTAGGACTCCCCCCATGGCACGCCCCCTTGGTGGCCGGCCTCCTCCTCCCCTCCTGTCATGGATTTGTCATAGCAGATGTCCTTAGTGTCAGGACTTGGTCGTGAGGCCAATGCATCTATGTGGTAGCTTGAGAGGGGTTGAGTGGGACGAGAGACGCAAGGTTTTTTACCCAGGTTCGGCCCCTCACGGTGGAGGTAAAAGCCTACATCCTGCTTCATTGATATTGATGATCATGATCACGATTACAAGGGTGCTCTATCTTGAGAGCTATAGACTTGTTTATCTAACCCTAATCTGTCCAACTCATCCAAAACTTGTCCCTCTTGGGGTGCCCTATCCCTCCTTATATAAGTTGGAGGGGCGGGTTACATGTGGAGTCCTAGTAGGACTAGTCTATCTTCTATTACAAGCCGGATACAAGTCCGGGTCTTGCTTCCTCATAAGGAAATTATTCCTCATGCCTTTCCTCTTAAGCCGGCCCACCATAATATGAGCCGGCCTTCCCATGAGCCGCTCTCTGGGCCTTGGGCCTCCGGGTCTTGTCGCTCCTCTGACCCGCCTGCCGGGTTACTAATGAACCACCAACTCTAGGCGGGTTACCAGTCAGAATGCCGGGTCAGGACAGGTCACCAGTAAGTCACCAAGTCCGGCCGGGTCATACATCCGGCCAGGTTACACTGCGGGGTATATCCCCGACATTAGCCCCCGGTTTAATTTGGATTTATCCATGTTAAACTCATCCTGCAAAATAAACACAAGAACGTATTTGACAGGTTGCGCTCCAGGTTAAAAGTTCTTGTAAGCCGGCACCTGATCATCAAGTCCTTGTCATTTCGTTCTTCTGGAAAGTCCAGGTCAATAGGCCAGCCTCATGATCAATTTGCTGATATTGGTTTCTTACAGAAAAATATTGTGAAGAATAATTCGTTTGAGTCGGCCTTCAATGCTCTGACTTGACAAAAATATTGGTCTTGAAATATTCAACTGATATTCAGCCGGCTTGAAGATGTAGTCCTTGCCGGTTTATCATTGTCAAAATTGCCGGTTTGTCCATATTGATGGCACCGGGTCATGTAATTGTTGCTAACATCAAGCTTGAAAACGTACCTCCCTTATATGCATATCACTTGTAGCCCCCAAGTCTTAAGAAGGGAGCGTAGCAACAGCTTAAGACTTGCTTCAATATAAATGTCACAACCTTGAAGAAATCCAGGTTGTTCATCTCAGTCACTAGTCATAAACTGAATATTCCACATATGTAGCCCCCAAGTGCCGGGTTGTCATGCTTGCAGCAACCTGGGACTTATAATTGCCTTATGCTCATAAAAATCTCAACTAGTGTAGCCCCCAAAGTGCCGGGTCATTATGCAATAGTGAGCAGGGACTTTGTAGATATGATCATGTAGACTTAAGCAACAACGTGTAGCCCCCAAGGGCTGGCTCAGTAAGATAATACTGAGCTGGGACTTTATATATACTTCATTGAAAATAACATCATATGATGTAACCCCCACCATGGGACTCGAACCCACGTCCCCAAGGTTAAGAGCCTTGTGTTCTACCAACTGAGCAGTGGACCCTTCAATATAATGGATTAAGGCTTGTGTACTTTGATTTTTGACAGGAGCAATTGATAGCCCCCAAAGGCCGGCTCATTACGATGTGATGAATCGGGTCTTAAATAAAAAAAATAAAAAATGACCTTGCATTAGCCCCCAAGTGCCATGGTACATGCGGGCAGTGACATGGGACTTGCGTATTTGATGTAATATCAATCTGAATAATGTAGCCCCCAAGTGTCGGGTCGTAAGCCTGCAGTGACTTGGGACTATTCCTTCCACTGCAGAATAAATCATATCCATTGATAAAGATATAATAGCCATTGCTTTGAAGCGACTTTGAAAACCTCAATCATAATACAAGTTATTGATAACCATAATAATAATCCAGCCACATTGGCTATTTAAGATTGGAATAATATACTCCGGTGTGAAAACAATCACAAGATCTTGTCCATTGACAAATAAATCCAGAGTTAAATACTCAGTGGCTCTTGGCCGATGGCGACTTTAATGCGCATTCATTGTAATCCGGGATTTTTGTAA
Organism: Thinopyrum elongatum; assembly: GCA_011799875.1. Lineage (NCBI taxonomy): Eukaryota > Viridiplantae > Streptophyta > Magnoliopsida > Poales > Poaceae > Thinopyrum > Thinopyrum elongatum. The sequence continues at coordinate 387,048,513 of CM022300.1, forward strand.
TCCGGCGGCTTATAGCCTTTGTGAAAATCAATAATTGATAACCCTTTTGAAACACCAATTTCAATCTTTGATGATGGGCTTGAACTTAATCATTTATGTAAGTCATAGCTCTGCAAATCCTGCTCAAGAATTTAAACAACATATGCCCTGGCGACTTAACGTCAAAAGCCAGGGCGGGTAACAACCCACACATAATATAGTCTTATGCAATTATGGAAAAGACTAGAATTAAGGCCATTCAAGCCTAAACATACTGGCAACTTTAAAGTTAAAAGCCAGGGCGGGTTATCAGACCTCGCATATTCATATAACCAGGAAAACATACCTGTAGGATTGATTTATACTGCTGGATTACATTGCCATACCCAGTGAAGGTAACAATCCAATGATTTATAAGCGCATGATTCCAATGGCGCAATTCAAAATATACTGGCGACTTAATGTCAAAAGCCAGGGCGGGTTATCAAACCTTGCATATTCATCCAACAATTTAAAAATACACCTGGAAGATTGGCTCAAATTGCCGGCTTACATCGCCACATCCAGTGAGGGTGACAACCCAAGTATTCATAAGCGCATAATCCCAATTGTGCAATCTGGCGACTTAAAGTCCATAGCCAGGGCGGTTTACCAAACCCAAAATATTCATACCATTATTGAAAGACATACCTGTAGATTAATACCATGGTGATGCCGTGATAATTATAATCCGGAGCCAGTATTAACCCGGAGTCATGAAATATCATCATTTTGATTGCTCAAGGCAAAACATCCTGGCGACTTTAAAGTCTGCTATTAGGGCGGGTTACCAAACCCAGTATGCTCAATTATGAGTCATATAATCAAGGCTACATGGCCTCAATATCAAGTGCCAAACCATCATGCATGTTTTGCTTGCATAACACTGCTGATCCGCCATTTGAAGATCTGCCACTTATGCTTATGATATCATCAATTATGCAGGTCAGATTTATCATTTTCCTGCAAACAAATAGATCACAAGTGCCCTGTGATATTTATGCACATTGCCGGCTTATCATGTCAGCAAGGGTAATAGCCCAGCGACAGAGCACAACACTGTTTAATTTATTCAAATTGCCGGCTTATCACGCCATCGCAGCAAGGGTTACATTCCAAAGACTTAGAGCGCAGAGCTCCAAGCGTATAATTCCAATCATACTGGCGACTTAACGTCCAAAGCCAATCCAATATTCTGGCGACTCAATGTCAACAACCAGTTAAAAACATCTGGCAACTTAACGTCCATAGCCAATCAACATATACTAGCGACTCAACATCCAAAGCCAGTTAAAAACATCTGGCGACTCAACGTCCAAAGCCAGGCCAGGTTAATAAACTTCGGATAAGTTCATATATAAACCATAAGGCAACATAGCCCTCGTCGGTTTTCAGTCATGTATTAACATGTCACAAGAGATGAACTTCAAAAAATGTTCAAATCAAATATAAATCAAAAAACAAGGCTTTCATAGGCCGCCAAGCCTCAAAGTCAAGTATTGTTCAAGGGCCGCACAGCCGCTGAGTTAAACCTTCATTCAAACCTTGTAAGCCGGGCCTCACATGACCAATCGCCGTTTTAACTTTGACAAGTTCAGGGTCTTTATAAGATTGACTGTCAAGAGTACGGCGAGTCATTCCAGGATTACCTGGGCGGAATGGCAGACTTACAAAGGCAGGATAACCCGGATTTTTTGGTGAATACACCTGGCGTCCAAGCCTATCACCAGGGTCAACAAAACTCTTGTCCATTTAACAACAAGCCCCCAAGTAATATTTCATTCCAGGCATACAAGCCGGACCAATAGGGTAGTCATAGCTATACTCAATGAGCAGGAAGCCCCCAAGTAATTTTTAACAAGCCATCAAGGCAGGTTACCTATGTTTGAACTGCACATTATAGCAAGTTCTCTTTGGTAACAATACAACTTGGGCAGAAAAACCCCAAATTATTTGCAATCAAGGCGTACAAGCCGGATCAGTAGGGTAGTCATAGCTATGCTCAATGAGCAGGAAGCCCCCAAGTATTTTGTAATCATGGCGTACAAGCCGGATCAAGAGGGTAGTCATAGCTATGCTCAATGAGCAGGAAGCCCCCAAGTGATCATAATAAGATAAGCCCATAAGGCAGGATACCCATGTTTGAACCGCGCATCATGGCAGCAAGTTCTCTTTGGCAACCTTTAATTTTTCTAAGAACTCGAACTTGCGAGAGATGAACCGGAATTTCAAACCGGATATTGAAAGTGTAAAAGCTTTATGAGAGACAAATTTCCCTTGAGCCGGATTTTAAACTGGATATTGAGAGCTTCAAAGCTTTGGGAGAGACAGATTTCCCTTGAGCCGAATTTTAACCCGATTATTGAGAGCTTTCAAAGCTTTGGGAGAAACAGATTTCCCTTGAGCCGGATTTTAAACCGGAATCCTTCATTTTAAGCCGGAAATTTTCCTGACGGCCTTTAAATTTTTATCAATATGGCAGTAGCCTCAGGGTCGGGTTATCAATTATGACCCGGAGTTCTTGAATTCACTGAAACTGGCCAATTCTGCCGAGTCATGTCATTGTAGCCCCCGAGTCTTAAGACGACTCGAGGAGTTTGGCTTGAGATTCTTCATACTCAGCCGTGATATAAACCGCCATATAATTTTGAGCAGCGGAATGCTGAAATTTGATGTAAACCAGAGGCTTGAGGCGAATTGACAATCCTCACAATACTCAATGTATATTTCCAGCATAAATCATTTAGCAAACTCCGTGACATGACGGTCACTTTTGCAGTAGACAATTGTCCTGCGATAAAGAGATTGCAAACCAGAGTAATATAAAAATGTACTGGATGGATTTCACCTGATACGTTAGGCCATAAATTATCCACCGCGTTGATGATCACGACGATGAAGCTGAAATCAATCACGGGCGAGTCGGCCGCGGGAGCAGACAAATGAGCCGGCCGCGACATTATAAGCCGGTGCGGACAGGCGAGTTAACCCCCATCGGTGCACGAACGGGCGAGTCAATCGCAGGCGTGGTAAGCCGTGCGGACGGCGAGTCAATTGCGGACGTGGTCCCAACAAGTTGATGTAGATCGAGCTGCACGGGCGGCAGCTTGCACACACCCGTTCAACCACAGGCGGGTGCGGTCACCAGTGCATGATGATGCTAACACACACTCCATAGGCATATCATGGCACCGCCTTTATAATGAATCATTGTCCTGCACAAAATATATTGCGGACCAAAGTGATTGTTTTTTGACAAAAACAATATGCGCTAATAGACTTAGATGGATATCACCTGATTTGTTCGGATGATAAATGATCCGTTCAGCGCAGCAGAGGCGGCTCAACATGGCCCGGGCGGCTCAACATGGCCCGGACGGCTCCACATGGCCCGGGCAACTCAACATGGCCCGGGCGGCTCATCGCAGCAGAGGCGGCTCAGGCAGACCGGCGGCTCTCGGCAGGGAGGCGACGGCGATGGACCAGTTGTGACCCTAATTTCTTGAACCTTAAATCTCACAGATCTTAAATCTGGACTGATGAACTTGAAGTTGATGCAAACCCTTCCAAACCAGCTCATCCAGAAAATTACAAATTTCTCGATCCCTGGGAAAGATCCCTCCAAGAACTCAACACCACCGTACGAGGCCCCACGGTGGGCGCCAACTGTCGTGGATTTGTCACAGCAGATGTCCTTAGTGTCAGGACTTGGTCGTGAGGCCAACGCATCTATGTGGCAGCTTGAGAGGGGTTGAGTGGGACGAGAGACGCGAGGTTTTTTACCCAGGTTCGGCCCCTCACGGTGGAGGTAAAAGCCTACATCCTGCTTCATTGATATTGATGATCATGATCACGATTACAAGGGTGCTCTATCTCGAGAGCTATAGACTTGTTTGTCTAACCCTAATCTGTCCAACTCATCCAAAACTTGTCCCTCTTGGGGTGCCCTGTCCCTCCTTATATAAGTTGGAGGGGTGGGTTACATGTGGAGTCCTAGTAGGACTAGTCTATCTTCTATTACAAGCCGGATACAAGTCCGGGTCTTGCTTCCTCATAAGGAAAATATTCCTCATGCCTTTCCTCTTTAGTCGGCCCACCATAATATGAGTCGCCCTTCCCACGAGCCGCTCTCTAGGCCTTGGGCCTTCGGGTCTTGTCGCTCCTCTGACCCGCCTGCCGGGTTACTAATGAACCGCCAACTCTGGGCGGGTTACCAGTTAGAACGCCGGGTCAGGACTGGTCACCAGTAAGTTGCGAAGTCCGGCCGGGTCATACATCCGGCCGGGTTACACCGCGGGGTATATCCCCGACACCTCCTTTATATACGGGGGCAGGGGGCACCCTAGAACACAACAGATATTCTCTTAGCCGTGTGCGGTGCCCCCCTCCACAGTTTACTCCTCCGGTCATATTGTCGTAGTGCTTAGGCAAAGCCCTGCGCGGATCACATCACCATCACCGTCACCACACCGTCATGCTGACGAAACTCTCCCTCGACACTTTGCTGGATCAAGAGTTCGAGGGACGTCATCGAGCTGAACGTGTGCTGAACACGGAGGTGCCGTACGTTCGGTGCTTGATCGGTTGGATCGCGAAGACGTTCGACTACATCAACCGTGTTAAGCTAACGCTTCCGCTTTCGGTCTACGAGGGTACGTGGACACACTCTCCCCCTCTCGTTGCTATGCATCTCCTAGATAGATCTTGCGTGAGAGTAGAAATTTTTTAAATTGCATGTTACGTTCCCCAACATCAAATGCATCCTTACGTGCTTTTTCATTGACAGCTTCAACATAAGCCGCCACACGGGGCGAGTCATGACGGATATCACTTGGAAGAACCGCCTCTGCCCCGTAAACCATGAAGAAAGGCGTATAACCTGTTGACCTGTTGGGAGTTGTATTGATGCTCCAAATTACAGAGGGTAACTCCTCAACCCAACAACCCGGCGTTCGCTGTAAAGGAACCATAAGCCGGGGCTTTATGCCTTTCAAGATTTCCTGATTGGCCCGCTCAGCCTGACCATTAGACTGTGGGTGAGCCACTGATGAAACGTCAAGACGAATATGCTCCCGTTGACAGAACTCTCTCATAGCACCTTTAGACAGATTAGTGCCATTATCAGTTATGATACTATGAGGGTAGACAAAACGAAAGATGACTTTCTTTATGAATTGAACCGCCGTTGCCGCGTCACACTTGCTGACCGGCTCTGCCTCAACCCACTTGGTAAATTTGTCAACCGCCACCAAAAGGTGGGTCTTCTTGTCCTTAGACCACTTGAAAGGTCCAACCATATCAAGCCCCCAGACTAAAAATGGTCAAGTGATTGGAATCATCCTTAATTCTTGATCTGGCACATGAGCCCGTCGAGAAAATTTCTAACAGCCATCACACTTACTAACAAGGTCCTCTGCATCTGCATGAGCCGTCAACCAATAAAATCCATGACGGAAAGCTTTAGCCACCAGAGATTTAGAACCGGCGTGATGACCACAATCACCTTCATGGATTTCCCTTAGAATCTCACGGCCCTCCTCCGGAGAAACACAACGCTGGAACACACCTGTGGTTATCTCCTGGCCAAAGTTTCGTCCTCAGGTAACTCGCCCCGGGTCATATAAGCTAAATATGGAACTGTCCAATCAGGAATAGCATGGAGAGCCGCCACCAACTTCGCCTCTGGGTCAGGAATAGCAAGATCCTCCTCTGTCGGCAACTTGACTGAAGGACTATTCAATACATCAAGAAAAACATTAGGGGGCACCGGCTTACGCTGAGAGCCCAGCTGGCTTAATGCATCAGCCGCCTCATTCCTTCTGCGATCAACATGCTCCACCTGATAGCCTTTAAAGTGACCAGCAATATTATCAACCACCCGATGATAAGCCACCATGAGCGGGTCTTTAGAATCCCAAGTGCCTGAAACTTGCTGAGCCACCAAATCTGAGTCCCCAAAGCACCTGCCCCGGCTTAAATTCATCTCTTTGGCTACCCGAAGGCCATGAAGCAGAGCCTCATACTCAGCTGCATTATTAGTACAAGGAAACATTAGCCTTAAAACATAGCAAAATTTGTCACCTCGTGGGGAAGTCAAAATAACTCCAGCCCCCGAGCCCTCCAGCTGCCTAGACCCGTCAAAGTGAATTGTGCAGTAAGTGTTATCTGGCTTCTCCTCAGGCGTCTGCAATTCTGTTCAGTCATTGATGAAATCCACAAGAGCTTGAGACTTGATAGCTGTCCTTGGCATATATTTCAAACCATGGGGCCCGAGCTCAATGGCCCACTTGGCCACTCGGCCCGTTGCCTCTCTGTTCTGAATAATATCCCCTATTGGAAGAGAGCTGACCACAGTAATAGGATGACCAAAGAAATAATGCTTCAGCTTACGACTGGCCATGAACACCCCATACACTAGCTTCTGCCAATGTGGGTATCACTGCTTAGACTCAATTAACACCTCACTGACATAATAAGCCGGCCGCTGGACTGGATATTCCTTACCCGCTTCTTTGTGCTCCACAACAATCGCCACACTAACAGCCTTACTGTTAGCAGCCACATATAAGAGCAAAGGCTCTTTCTCAACAGGAGCTGCACGAACCGGTGGCTCAATCAACTGCTTTTTAAGCGCCTCAAACGCCTCATTAGCCACGACACTCCAAACAAAGCGGTCTCTTTTCTTCATCATCTGGTACAGAGGAATAGCCTTCTCTCCTAGGCGGCTTATAAACCGGCTTAAAGCTGCAATTTGACCCACCAAACGCTGGACATCATTGACGCACGCCGGCTTAGCCAACGAAGTGATAGCTTTGATTTTCTCCAGGTTAGCTTCAATACCTCTCTCAGAGACCAAAAAACCCAAGAGCTTGCCTGCAGGCACGCCAAAAATGCATTTGGCCGGATTAAGCATCATTTTGTAGACCCAAAGATTATCAAAGGTCTCTTTCAGGTCATCCAACAGAGTCTCCTTCTTTCTAGACTTCAGAACAATATCATCTACATAAGCATGAACATTACGTCCAATCTGACTATGAAAGAAGTTTTGGACACAATGCTGATAGGTCGCCTGGGCACTCTTGAGCCCAAAAGGCATAGACACATAGCAGAAAGCTCCAAAAGGTGTGATAAAAGCCGTCTTCTCTTGGTCTTTGACTGCCATCTTGATCTGATGGTAACCAGAATAAGCATCCAAGAAAAACAAACGCTCACAACCCGCCGTAGCATCTATAATTTGATCAATACGGGGAAGAGCAAAAGGATCAGCTGGGCAAGCTTTATTGAGGTCTGTATAATCCACACACATACGCCAAGTGCCATTCTTAAGTACCAGCACCGGGTTAGCCAACCACTCAGGGTGAAAAACTTCCACGATGAACCTGACCGCTAAGAGCCGGGCCACCTCTTCACCAATGGCCTTACGTCTTTCTTCATTAAAACGACGAAGGAATTGCTTGACCGGCTTAAATTTAGGATCAATATTGAGAGTGTGCTCAACGAGTTCTCTCGGTACACTTGGCATGTCTGAAGGCTTCCATGCAAAGATGTCCCGGTTCTCACGGATGAACTCGATGAGCGCGCTTTCCTATTTCAGATCCATATTAGCACTGATAGTGAACTGTTGAGAGGAGTCGCCAGGAAGAAAGTCGACCTGTTTGGTATCATCCGCCGATTTAAACTTCAATAAAGGGTCTTGCTCTGTGGTTGGCTTCTTTAACGGAGTCATGTCAGCCGGGTCAATATTATCCTTATAAAACTTAAGTTCCTCTATAGCACAGGCAGACTCAGCGTAAGCAACATTGCCTTCCTCGCCTTCCAAGGCAATCTTTCTATTACCATGGACCATAATGGTACCCTTATGTCCTGGCATCTTGAGCTGTAGATACACATAACAGGGCCATGCCATAAACTTTGCGTAAGCCGGCCATCCAAACAGAGCGTGGTAGGGGCTTTTGATCTTAACCACCTCAAACCACAATGTCTCTGCCCTGTAATCCTGGTCATCACCAAAAGCCACCTCCAAGGCAATCTTACCAACCGGGTATGCCGACTTACCAGGTACCACGCCGTGAAAGACTGTAGAAGACGGCTTAAGGCTTTTGTCAGTCAAATTCATACGGCGGAAAGTATCATAATAAAGGATATTGATGCTGCTGCCTCCATCGATGAGCACCTTAGTAAATTTATAACCCCCAACTTGAGGGGCTACCACCAATGCCAGTTGACCCAGATTGTCAACCCTTTGCGGGTGATCCTCATGACTCCATATAATTGGCTGCTCTGACCACCGTAAGTATCGAGGTACCGCCGGCTCAATTGTATTAACCGCACACTTATGAATCTTCTGATCTCGCTTGCAAAGGCTTGTGGTGAAGACATGATATTGGCCACTGTTAAGCTGCTTTGGATTACTCTGATACCCTGACTGTTGTTGCTGGTTACCCGGACTGGGTTGCTGATTAAAACCGTCGTGGTTGCCTTGTCCTTGATATCCAGAACTGGAGCTGCCACCCCCAAAGCCAGGCCCGTGCGAACTGGATCCTGACCTGCCGTGTGGGCCATTATTGTTATTGTGGTCCTGATGAGATCCGAAACTCTTATATTCCTTCATGATAAAACAATCTTTCCACTAATGAGTCGATGGTTTATTCGGGAGACTATGCTTTGGGCATGGTTCATTCAACATCGCCTCCAGGTTGAATTTTGGTCCACCAAATTTTGGCATACTCCTACGACGCTGACTATTATGTTGTGTATTGGCATTGGCTACAAAGTCTGACCCGCCGTCGGCTTGCTTGTGCTTACCGTTGTTGCCCTGGTTATGCCCTGTCATAATTTGTTGCTGACCATTCCCATTGCCATTCTTCTTGCCTTTGCTGGACTTCTCTTCATTCGACCCAGGGTCTTTAGTATTGTCTGATTCGGCGTATTTGATGAGAGCCGCCATGAGCTCTCCCATGTCATTGCAGTGCCGTTTAAGCCGCCCCAGCTTCTGTTTGAGGGGTGCGAAGTGGCAATTCTTCTCTAAGATCAGAACAGCGGAGTCGGGCGTGATGCTGTGTGATGAGTGGATAACGGCTGAGACCCGGCGCACCCAGTGGTGGGCCGACTCATCCTCGCGCTGGACACAAGCGTCTAAATCGATGATCGACAGAGACTACTTACACGTGTCTTTGAAATTCTGAATAAAACACGCCTTCAACTCAGCCCACGAGTTGATGGAGTTGGCAGGCAACCCTTTCAGCCAAGTTCGAGCCGGCCCATCCAGCATCATTGTGAAGTATTTGGCACATACAACGTCGTTAACATCCAGCATCTCCATGGCCAGCTCGTAGCTCTCAATCCAGGCCTCAGACAGAAGATCAGCTGTGTAATTAGGTACCTTGTGAGGACCCTTAAAATCCTTGGGCAGAAGCTCATTACGCAGAGCCGGCACTAGACATGGCACACCTACCGTCCTGGAAGTCATCCCGGCCTCCATAGACGTTGAAGGGTTTCGTTGAAGTTGCTGATGAGCCGCTAACTGAGCCGCCAGTTCCGATCTTGGCATGCTCTCACCTGATCCCTGATGGCTTGAACATTGTTATCATCGTGGGGCGGGTTACGACGCCGCTCACTGCTGGAAACCGCCGGCGACTCAACACGCCGGCTGTAGCTTCGACTGTGGCGCAGAGTTGAATGAAGCCACTCACGGCTGTACGAGTAAGCCGCTTGCTGGGTCACAGCCGTCTTGAGGAGTTCCACGGTGTTTCGGGCCTCTATCGCAGCTGGCGACTCACCTTCAATTGGAAGGGCCGCCAGCCGTGAGGCTGCAGCAATCATATTATCCAGCGGGTTGGAGTAATGACCCGGAGGTGTTGGCACTTGCTGAGGCGGGGTCAAATTCACATGAGGTGGGTCCGTTATACGAGGCTGAGCTGCTGCCCCGGTCGCAGGCGCCTCAGCAGCCCGGATCTCACCGGGCTGGTTACTCGGCCCTGCTCCGTGCGTGGTAAAAAGATTCCTCCCCTCAAACTGCGGCGGCAAACAGCTTTGGTGCCTCCTTCGCATGACAGCATTTGACGCGTTCTGGTCCAGACTTAAACGAAAAGCATCGGCCCTTACCCGCTGTGTCTCAGCCTCTAGGGCGGTCCATTCTGCAGCCATCCTAACATTTCCTGCCTCAAGATTCTCTCGGGTCTTGGTCACCTCGTCTCGCAACTTTGCAACCTCCGCATTATGCTGTGTTTGATTCGCCGGAGTCACCTCTGCGGCTAATAGAGTCGCCAAAGCATCCAAAAGCTCGGATAAGACTTGAGCCGGCGGGCGCGTAGAGCCGCTCGCCCCAGCCGTTGCAGCAGCCGTTGAACCGAAGGTCATAGCTGCGGCGGTTGATGAATTCACCATCTGCTGCATACCGGCCATGAAGATAGCAGCCCTGCTCGGCGGCTCATAGGGGTCCGAAATACTATCACCATCAGAGTAGCCCCCAAGCCCGCCGTCTTGTAGTTGATAGATAGACTCGGTTTCTCCGGTTGAAGACTCATCACCTGAATAGATGGCTATCTCTCCACCAGACACAAAACCTTCCTCAAGATCCTCCCCATGAACAAAGCCAACGAAAGCACACTTCCGGGCGGGTTGGACCTTCGCGGGTCGTGCGCGCCGAACCGTCTCAATGGTGTCGGCGCAGGTGTCCGGCTCGGGCTCCGACTCGCCAGTCTTGCCGATGAAAACGTGAATTCCGCTGAAGGGGACCTGGTACCCATAATCGATTGAATCGGCCTCGGGACCCCAGCCAGCATCGTCGATGTAGATCTTGCCGCGGCGGCTCCTGGTGTAACACCCCCAGTGATTAACTACAGTAATCCCCTTTTGATTATGCCATGTCATCATGATTATCAGTGCCTAATCATCATTTGCATTCAGCTCCTAACTCAAGATTCAAATTAAAACTAAAGTGGAAAATAAAAGTTGTTCAAGTTTGAAAACTAAAATGTTCTTAATATTGTAAATAATCCAGAGACAATTCTAAAAACATAACCAACATTTACTAAATTAATTAAGTGACTCTAACAACAACAAAACAGAAGTATTTAATCCTTTTATAATCTAATAAAATCCAAATGAAATCATGTGGGCTAAAAAACCTTTTTATATCAGTGTTAAATAATGCACTGTTAATATTTGGACCAGTCTCATATTTTACAAAAGTTATTTGAAATATATACAAAAGAGAAAATAGTAAAACAAAAAGAAAAGAAGAAAACAAAAAGGAAAACCCCGGCCAACTGGACCAACCGGCCCAGTCGGCTGGCCCAGCTGGCCCACCCGCGCTCGCCCTGGCCTATATAGGCCTGCCCCCCCCCCACCGAAACCCTAGCCCACCCCGCACTCTCCCCTCGCTCACTCCCTCTTCCCCTCCTCCCGATCCAGATTGGATCGGGCCGAACCGCCGCCGCCGACGCCGGACGCCATCGCCGCCGACGCCGACGCCATCGCCACCGCCTCCTCGTCCCCTCCCCGACGGCCTCCTCGTGCCTCGCCGCTTGTTCCCCTGCAACGTGGGGTGAGGAAGCCCCCTCCCCTCTCTGACCCCGCACGCCCGGCCGCCGTCCCGCTCGCGCTCCGCCGTCGCCCGCGCAGCCCCGCGGCCCCGCTCGCCACCCTCCGTGCGTCGTGCTGCCGCTTTGCTCAGCTGCTGCTGCATTCCCCCCCTGCGGCTGCTTGCCAGCTGCTGCTGCTCACCGCGCCGCGCCCTGCTGCTGCGCTGCAGCTGCCGTCGCCCGCCTTGCCGCAGCGCGCACCGCGCCGGCCCGCCTCCCCTGCTGGCCGGGCCATTACCCTCGCGCGCGACGCCGCACGCCCGCGCTCGCCCGCATGCACAGCCGCGCGCCCGCGACCGCGCCCGCCTCGGCCTCCCTCACTCGCCGCCGCGCCGCCTCTATCACCGCCGACCGCCGCGGTTCCCGCCGTGGCCTCGCCACCGTTCGCCGCCAGCTCGCCCCGCCGCCCGGTTCCGCCACTGGCCGTGGCCGTGGCTGGCCTGGGCCAGTGCCCAGTCGGGCCAGCGCCCGCGCGCCCGTGCCCGTTTGGCCCCCCCGGGCCACTGACCGAACGGGCCCAACGCCCAGGATGTTTTAATAAAAAAAAAGGGGTTTAAAAAGAATATGAATAAAAACAATAAAAATTAAATAAGTAAATATTAATTAATTATTAAATAATTAATTAACTTAATTATTTATGTTTAAATAACTATTTAAGTTTAATTAACTTAATGATTTAATTAACCTAATTAACTACTGTTAATTAACTAAACAGGCTGCTGATGTCATGCTGACATCATGATGACGTCAGCATACACTGTTTTGAATAATTCGAATTTAAATGATTAAATAAATTCCAGAAATTGCTAAAATCTTTAGAAAATCATATAAAATAATCCGTAGCTCAGATCGAAAAACTTTGTACATGAAAGTTACTCAGAACGACAAGACGAATCCGAATACGCGGTCCGTTCGTCCGCCACATGTCTCTAATTATCCGAACATGGAACCGTTCCCCTCCGGTCATCTGTCTGACAAATGTCCGAAACCGGGAAAACATTCCCGGATGGATTCCCCCTTCCTCGTTGTCGTGCAACCGTACGTTAGGGCACACCCGGCACTGCGTATTGTCATGTTATACCTTGTGTAGCACCTGTTTGCTTAGTATTTACTGTTTCGTCCCCCTCTTCTCTCTCGTTAGACCCCGACGTCGTCCCCGAGACCGACGCAACTCAGGAGCCCGACGCCACCTTTGATGACCTTGCCCTTGCCGCCGAGCAACCAGGCAAGCCCCCCCTTTGAGCATACCGATATCGCCCATTCTATCTTCTCATGCTTGCATTAGAATTGCTGCTGCTACTGCTTTACCTATTCTGATGCATAGCCTGTTTATTGTAACCTGCTGTTGATAATTACCTGCATATCCTAAACTGCTTAGTATAGACTGGGTAGAGACCTAACAGTGACCCCGCTAGTCCCGACTGCCCCGCTGGATTATCAGAAAACCCGATCAACGGGATTGAAGACCAGGCCCCGGCACCGCACATCACCCCCCTTAGTTGTAACGACACTGTAGCATTACTATCAAGTGCCGAGGGTGAAACCTCTTGTAGCACTTCTGATGTTAACTCTGTAGAGAAGCTGTTCGGTCGTGGTCATCGAGGGTGATTCCTCCTTCACCACTTCCGATAACGACGTCGTCGTATAACACCTCAAGTGTGAACCCAGCGAGGGTGATTCCTCCGAGTTCACCTTGACGGATACATCGAGTGGGAATCCAACGAGGGTGATACCTCGGATTCCTCTGATGTTATGGACACACGGATACTTGGACTTTACACTGTTACTTGGATAGGCGGGTCGACCATGAGGGGTACCCGCGTGCGCCTGAGAGGCGAGTGTTGTGAAGACGGGTGCCTGTATGGTGCCCGAGTGATGAATACGAGACGCGGCCGGGCATTCTTAACCCTTGCAACAAGTCCTCGAGACGGGGCGACGGGGTCACATCTTTCGTGAGTCTCTGCTCGTTACCGCAAGCCCAAGGTACTAGCGATTTGGATATTTGATCCAAGCAGGCCTCTGGCCTGATAGCACTAACCATCACGTGGGCATAGTATGGGCGTTCTGCATCATAGCATCAGCCGACAGTTCTGTCAGACGTCCAGTTCAGCATTGTGGCCGGGTCGGATCATGCCGTTGGCACTGGTATCCACCCTGCTCGCAACGACCCAGAGTGCACAGGGCGACGGCCCAAGACCCCTGAGCGCTTAGGATGTAGACCGGCGGGGACCTCTCTGCTGAGCTCTAGGTAGGGCTGCGGTGTATCATTTGGCCGAGGTTGGGCATGACCCAGGAAAGTGTGTCCGGCCGGAGTTAATCGAGCCTGTTGGGTAAGTTGGTGCACCCCTGCAGGGAAGAAAACTTCTATCGATAGCCTGTCCTACAGTAATGGACACTCGGAGTTGTATCTTGATTGATACAATTTAGAACTGGATACTTGGATACTATGGCTCTGGGATTGCTTCTCGCAGGGGGTCGAGAAGGAATCTCAGGACGAGGTTTATGACTGTATGGCTTTGGGATTGCTTTCTCGCAGGGAGTCGAGAAAGGATCTCTGGGTGAGGTTGAGACTTAATGATACTGCTACATTATATTGTATTGTTCTACTCTCTTCTATTGCTGCAAGACCGCTGAAGATGCTAGTCTTCGATAGGACTAGGCCTCCTCTCTATTCTGGCATTTCTGCAGCCCAGTTCACATATACAGCCTCTCTTTGAAAATGTTGCATATGTAGTGTAGATCCTTGCTTGCTGAGTACTTCTGAGTACTCACGGTTGCTTTGTTTTCCTTTTCTCCCCATATCAGTTTGTCGTGACCAGAGGACGGAGCCCCCTGAGACAGATGCCCCGTCGATCGACTACTACTACCACCCCGAGGGTGGATACTGCTACGAGTTGGCTGACGACCTGGAGTAGGATCGGAGGGTCCCAGACAGGAGGCCTACGCCTTTCGATCGTAGTGTTTTCTTTTGCCCCGCCTTTCTAAAGGCCTTTCTGTTTCTCTTTTAATATCTGTACTCAGATATCTGATGCTTCCGCTGACGCTTGTACCCAAGCTTATGTATTCGAGACCTCGAGGCCCCTAGCTTGTAATATAAAGCTTGTATGACTTTATTTATGTTTTAGAGTTGTGTTGTGATATCTTCCCATGAGTCCTTAGGCTTGATCGTGTGCATTTGCGTGTATGATTAGTGCACGATTGAGCCGGGGGCGTCACAAGTTGGTATCAGAGCCGATTGCCTGTAGGAATCCCCCTTTCCAACTCCTTGGCTGAAGTTGAGCCTAGTGGTCGAAAAACTGTTTTGCTAACTTGGTTGTGTGGCTTACAGGCCCACGTCGCCAATTGGGTGGTATTATGATCTTTTACTCCTCGACCTTTACTCTGGGACTCTGATCTCTCTTCTATTCGGGTTAAATAAAGTTTACTAACGCCGACAGTTTGGATCTCGTAATTCTCGTCCACCCGGAGAGCTGGATATCTGTGCGATTTCCCTGATATTGATCTGATTAGTCTGATAATCATTTTCCTTTCCATTGTTTTGTTTAACCTTTCTCTCCAAGTTGTATTATACTCCGAGTTATCATTCGATAAGACCAGATTCTGCATCAGAGTGCACACGGAAAGTAGGATCCAGCAAGTTGATCGATCATCGATGTTTTCTAAACTCGACTTGAGGTTGGGTTATCATCAGATCCGTGTTCGTGAAGAGGATATTCCCAAGACTGCATTTGTTACTCGTTATGGCTCCTACGAGTACACTGTCATGTCATTTGGCCTAACAAATGCTCCAGCCACATTCTCCCGTCTGATGAATTACATCTTCATGGATTACCTCGACAAGTTCGTCGTGGTTTATCTAGATGATATTCTGGTATATTCGAAGAATAAGGAAGAACATGCTGAACACCTCCGTCTTGTACTGGAAAGGCTCCGAGAACACCAGCTGTATGCCAAATACTCCAAATGTGAATTCTGGCTTTCTGAAGTAACCTACCTTGGTCATGTGATTTCCAACCATGGAACTGTTGTTAACCCGGAACGAGTTCAGGCTATTCTTGACTGGACTCCCCCGAAGAACGTCAAGCAAGTGAGAAGTTTTCTTGGCCTTGCAAGCTATTGCCGTCGGTTTGTTGAGAACTTTTCCAAGATTGCTAAGCCATTGACTGATCTGCTTCACAAGGGCGTTAAGTTTGAGTGGACAGAAAAATGTCAGGAAAGTTTCCAGACACTCAAAGACAAGCTGACATCTGCCCCAGTACTATCTCCTCCAGATACCTGCAAAGACTTCGTGATTTATTGTGACGCGTCCCGTGAAGGATTAGGCTGTATCCTATTGCAAGAGCGTAAAGTGATTGCCTATGGCTCTCGTCAGTTGCGCCCACATGAAGAAAATTATCCAGTACATGATCTAGAACTAGCTGCTGTCATCTATGCATTGCAGTTGTGGCGACATTACCTTCTCGGTAATCGTTGCGAGATCTACACGGATCATAAAAGTCTGAAGTACTTGTTCACTCAGCCATCTCTAAACCTCCGTCAGCAAAGATGGATGGAGGCCATTGCGGACTATGATTTGGGTATATCCTATACCCCTGGCAAGGCTAACGTGATGGCTGATGCCTTAAGCCGCAAGTCCTATTGCGACAACCTCATGGTTAGGCGAGCTCAACCTCGTCTTTTTGAAGAACTGCGCAAGCTGAATCTGCGTATTGTTCCACAGGGTTCTCTTAATAACCTTGTGATACAACCAGATCTTGAGAAAGTTGTTAAGAATGCGCAAGCTAAAGATGCTGAAATTGATCTGATGAAGAAAAATCTTCACCATGAAAAGTACAGGGATTTCTCGTTGTCTGAAGATGGAACCTTGTATTTCAGAAACCGCATTGTCGTACCTCGCTTCGAGCTTATGACCAACAAGGTCATGAAGGAGGCACATGACACACCACTGTCTATTCATCCGGGTAGCACCAAGATGTATCGTGATCTCCGTCAAAGGTACTGGTGGTCTAGAATGAAGCAAGACATTGCTCGTTATGTTGCTGAATGTGATGTTTGCCGTCGCGTTAAAGCAGAACATCAGAAGCCTGCTAGAATTCTGCAACCGCTTCCTATTCCTCTATGGAAATGGGATAAGGTTCAGATGGATTTCATTACAGGACTTCCCAGGTCACAGAAGGGTCACGATGCTATTCTTGTCGTCGTCGACCAACTTTCTAAAGTTGCACACTTTCTGCCCGTCAAGGAAACTATCACTGCTAGCCAGTTAGCAGAGTTGTATATCTCCAGAATTGTATCACTCCACGGTATTCCGAAGGAGATCAGTTTGGACCGTGGCGGCCTTTTCACTTCCAAATTCTGGGAAAGTTTCCAAACAGCTATGGGAACTCATATTACCTGGAGTTCAGCTTATCACCCCCAGTCCCAAGGCCAAGTCGAGCGAGTCAATCAAGTGCTTGAAGAAATGATTCGGGCTTGTGTTATGTCGTTTGGCAAGAAGTGGGAAGAATCTCTTCCGTATGCCGAGTTCTCCTATAACAACAGCTATCAAGCCAGCTTGAAAATGGTTCCCTTTGAAGTTCTATATGGACGTAAGTGTCGAACCCCTCTGAATTGGTCAGAAACTGGGGAACGACCGCTCGTGGGTTCGGATATTATTCAACATGCCGAAGAACAAGTTCGTATTGTCCGGGAAAATCTCAAGGCGGCTCAGGACCGCCAGAAGAGCAACTATGATCGCAAACGATGGGGTTTGACTTATCAACCTGGTGATCAAGCTTATCTGCGTGTCACTCCTATGAAGGGCACTCACCGTTTTGGAATCAAGGGCAAGCTAGCTCCGCGCTACATTGGTCCTTTCCGCATTGTTGCAAGACATGGTCAGGTGGCATATAAATTGGAGTTGCCGCCGCAATTCTCTCATATCCACGACGTTTTCCTTGTGTCGCAACTTCGTAAATGCTTCAAGGAATCTCCGCACCGAGCAGTGTATCACGAGGTGCTCGAATTGCAAGATGACCTATCTTATAAGGAGCATCCGATCCGCATTCTCGATGAAGCTGAACGTCGGACCCGTCAGAAGGTTACCAAGTTCCTCAAAGTGCAGTGGTCAAATCATACTGAAGATGAAGCCACTTGGGAACGCGAGGATAATCTTCGTGCGGATTACCCCGAACTTTTTCCTTCTACCTCTTAATTCTCGGGACGAGAATTCTTGTTAGTGGAGGAGACTTGTAACACCCCCAGTGATTAACTACAGTAATCCCCTTTTGATTATGCCATGTCATCATGATTATCAGTGCCTAATCATCATTTGCATTCAGCTCCTAACTCAAGATTCAAATTAAAACTAAAGTGGAAAATAAAAGTTGTTCAAGTTTGAAAACTAAAATGTTCTTAATATTGTAAATAATCCAGAGACAATTCTAAAAACATAACCAACATTTACTAAATTAATTAAGTGACTCTAACAGCAACAAAACAAAAGTATTTAATCCTTTTATAATCTAATAAAATCCAAATGAAATCATGTGGGATAAAAAACCTTTTTATATCAGTGTTAAATAATGCACTGTTAATATTTGGACCAGTCTCATATTTTACAAAAGTTATTTGAAATATATACAAAAGAGAAAACAGTAAAACAAAAAGAAAAGAAAAGAAGAAAACAAAAAGGAAAACCCCGGCCAACTGGGCCAACCGACCCAGCCAGCCGGCCCAGCTGGCCCACCCGCGCTCGCCCTGGCCTATATAGGCCTGCCCCCCCCGCCCCACCGAAACCCTAGCCCACCCCGCACTCTCCCCTCGCTCACTCCCTCTTCCCCCTCCTCCCGATCCAGATCGGATCGGGCCGAACCGCCGCCGCCGACGCCGGACACCATCGCCGCCGACGCCGGACACCATCGCCACCGCCTCCTCGTCCCCTCCCCGATGGCCTCCTCGTGCCTCGCCGCTTGTTCCCCTGCAACGTGGGGTGAGGAAGCCCCCTCCCCTCTCTGACCCCGCACGCCCGGCCGCCGTCCCGCTCGCACTCCGCCGTCGCCCGCGCAGCCCCGCGGCCCCGCTAGCCACCCTCCGTGCGTCGTGCTGCCGCTTTGCTCTGCTGCTGCTGCATTCCCCCCCTGCGGCTGCTTGCCAGCTGCTGCTGCTCACCGCGCTGCGCCCCGCTGCTGCGCTGCAGCTGCCGTCGCCCGCCTTGCCGCAGCGCGCACCGCGCCGGCCCGCCTCCCCTGCTCGCCGGGCCATTACCCTCGCGCGCGACGCCGCACGCCCGCGCCCGCCTCGGCCTCCCTCACTCGCCGCCGCGCCGCCTCTGTCACCGCCGACCGCCGCGGTTCCCGCCGTGGCCTCGCCACCGTTCGCCGCCAGCTTGCCCCGCCGCCCGGTTCCGCCACTGGCCGTGGCCGTGGCATCGCCGTAGCTGGCCTAGGCCAGTGCCCAGTCGGGCCAGCGCCCGCGCGCCCGTGCCCGTTTGGCCCCCCCCGGGCCACTGACCGAACGGGCCCAACGCCCAGAATGTTTTAATAAAAAAAAAGGGTTTAAAAAGAATATGAATAAAAACAATAAAAATTAAATAAGTAAATATTAATTAATTAACTAAATAATTAATTAACTTAATTATTTCTGTTTAAATAACTATTTAAGTTTAATTAACTTAATGGTTTAATTAACCTAATTAACTACTGTTAATTAACTAAACAGGCTGCTGATGTCATGCTGACGTCAGCATACACTGTTTTGGATAATTCGAATTTAAATGATTAAATAAATTCCAGAAATTGCTAAAATCTTTAGAAAATCATATAAAATAATCCGTAGCTCAGATCGAAAAACTTTGTACATGAAAGTTACTCACAATGATGAGACGAATCCGAATACGCGGTCCATTCGTCCGCCACATGTCTCTAATTATCCGAACATGGAACCGTTCCCCTCCGGTCATCTGTCTGACAAATGTCTGGAACCGGGAAAACATTCCCGGATGGATTCCCCCTTCCTCGTTGTCGTGCAACCGTACGTTAGGGCACACCCGGCACTGCGTATTGTCATGTTATACCTTGTGTAGCACCTGTTTGCTTAGTCTTTACTGTTTCCTCCCCCTCTTCTCTCTCGTTAGACCCCGACGTCGTCCCCGAGACCGACACAACTCAGGAGCCCGACGGCACCTTTGACGACCTTGCCCTTGCCGCCGAGCAACCAGGCAAGCCCCCCTTTGAGCAGACCGATATCGCCCATTCTATCTTCTCATGCTTATATTAGAATTGCTGCTGCTACTGCTTTACCTATTCTGATGCATAGCCTATTTATTGTAACCTGTTGTTGATAATTACCTGCATATCCTAAACTGCTTAGTATAGACTGGGTAGAGACCTAACAGTGACCCCGCTAGTCCAGACTGCCCCGCTGGATTATCAGAAGACACGATCAACGGGATTGAAGACCAGGCCCCGGCACCGCACATCACCCCCCTTAGTTGTAACGACACTGTAGCGTTACTATCAAGTGCCGAGGGTGAAACCCCTTGTAGCACTTCTGACGTTAACTCTGTAGAGAAGCTGTTCGGTCGTGGTCATTGGGGGTGATTCCTCCTTCACCACTTCCGATAACGACGCCGTCGTACAACACCTCAAGTGTGAACCCAGCGAGGGTGATTCCTCCGAGTTCACCTTGACGGATACATCGATTGGGAATCCAACGAGGCTGATACCTCGAATTCCTCTGATGTTATGGACACACGGATACTTGGACTTTACACTGTTACTTGGATAGGCGGGTCGACCCTGAGGGGTACCCGCGTGCGCCTGAGAGGCGAGTGTTGTGAAGACGGGTGCCTGTATGGTGCTCGAGTGATGAATACGAGGCGCGGCCGGGCATTCTTAACCCTTGCAGCAAGTCCTCGAGATGGGGCGACGGGGTCACATCTTTCGTGAGTCTCTGCTTGTTACCGCAAGCCCAAGGTACTAGTGATTTGGATATTTGATCCGAGCAGGCCTTTGGCCTGATAGCACTAACCATCACGTGGGCATAGTATGGGCATTCTGCATCGTAGCATCAGCCGACAGTTCTATCAGACGTCCAGTTCAGCATTGTGGTCGGGTCGGATCGTGCCGTTGGCGCTGGTATCCACCCTGCTCGCAACGACCCAGAGTGCACAGGGCGATGGCCCAAGACCCCTGAGCGCTTAGGATGTAGACCGGCGGGGACCTCTCTGCTGAGCTCTAGGTAGAGCTGCAGTGTATCGTTTGGCCGAGGCCGGGCATGACCCAGGAAAGTGTGTCCGGCCGGAGTTAATCGAGCGTGTTGGGTAAGTTGGTGCACCCCTGCAGGGAAGAAAACTTCTATCGATAGCCTGTCCTACGGTAACAGACACTCGGAGTTGTATCCTGATTGATACAATTTAGAACTGGATACTTGGATACTATGGCTCTGGGATTGCTTCTCGCAGGGAGTCGAGAAGGGATCTCAGGACGAGGTTGATGACTGTATGGATCTGGGATTGCTTTCTCGCAGGGAGTCGAGAAAGGATCTCTGGGTGAGGTTGAGACTTAATGATACTGCTACATTATATTGTACTATTCTACTCTCTTCTATTGCTGCAAGACCGCTGAAGATGCTAGTCTTCGATAGGACTAGGCCTCCTCTCTATTCTGGCATTTCTGCAGCCCAGTCCACATATATAGCCTCTCTTTGAAAATGTTGCATATGTAGTGTAGATCCTTGCTTGCTGAGTACTTCTGAGTACTCACGGTTGCTTTGTTTTCCTTTTCTCCCCATATCAGTTTGTCGTGACCAGAGGACGGAGCCCCCTGAGACAGATGCCCCGTCGATCGACTACTACTACCACCCCGAGGGTGGATACTGCTACGAGTTGGCTGACGACCTGGAGTAGGATCGGAGGGTCCCAGGCAGGAGGCCTACGCCTTTCGATCGTAGTGTTTTCTTTTGCCCCGCCTTTCTAAAGGCCTTTATGTTTCTCTTTTAATATCTGTACTCAGATATCTGATGCTTCCGCTGACGCTTGTACGCAAGCTTATGTATTCGAGCCCTCGAGGCCCCTGGCTTGTAATATAAAGCTTGTATGACTTTATTTATGTTTTAGAGTTGTGTTGTGATATCTTCTCGTGAGTCCTTAGGCTTGATCGTGTGCATTTGCGTGTATGATTAGTGCACGATTGAGCCGGGGGCGTCACACTTGGTCATCCAGCCCACGGCGTATCCCTTGATCCCTGAGAAGCTGCCCTTCAAGAACTCGAAACCACCGTGCTCAGGCCCCACGGTGGGCGCCAACTGTCATGGATTTAACATGGCAGATGCCCTCGTGAAAGGACTTAGGTGTGGAGCCATCGCACGTTGGTTAGCTTAAAGGGGTTGAATGGGACAAAGGACACAAGGAGCTTACCCAGGTTCGGCCCCTCTCAATGAGGTAAAAGCCTACGTCCTGCTTCTAGTTGTATTACTTGAGTTTTGATTACAAGGGAGCGAATATGCTTGACCTAGTTCTCGATTGGTTGTTTCTTGAGTTAACCCGCCGCCGGGTCTCACCTTTATATACACAGGTCGGGACCCGGAGGCTTACAGAGTCCTGGCTGGCTCACACAACGTGGCCGACTCAGTTTCTAACTAGTCATGTCTTACAGGACAAGTCATCATACGGCGGTTCATAGGCCCGGGTCCTGGGCTTTCTCCAGGCCTGCCCCTATCAGCCACCGTCTTCACACCTTGGGACTCCTTGGACCTTATTCATATAAAACCGCCAACAGTGTAACCCGGCCCCTCCTGGGCGGGTCACACCTCGGAGCTATATCCCCAACACCTTGCGAGGACAAAACCCAAAACACCCAAAGCCCAAAGAGTATTGGCATCACTGAAGTCTTTCTGTCCGCGTGATCTGAAGACTTATTACACTTGAGGATTGTGTATCCTCTAGCCGGTTAGGTGTCATGTTCTAAGGATCCTAGAGTCATTGTGGATCGCCGGTGAATAGAGTCTATGAAGGTTTGGAAGTCTACCTTGAAGACTTACCTGAGTGATTGGGCGAGGTCTGTGTGACCTGAGCTCAAGGAGAATACGGTAAGGACTGTGTGTCCTTTGGTTTAAATACCAAGCTGCTCCAACCAGACGTACAGTTGTCACAGCAACTGGAACTGGTTTACCAAATCCTTGTCTTCATCAAGCAACTGGTTCTATCCCCTACCTACTTTACATTTCAGTTTGTCTTCGTGAAGTCATTGCTTACTTGCCTGATCTGTTTGACTTTAGTGTGTGAAGACTTACATGTGTTTGGTTTCATACTGTCTTCCCATTCCGATATGTTCTATCTAGCTGCTATTAGTCTTCATGCTTTCATTGTACTGCTTACTTGACTATAGCTTGTCCAGTGTAGCTTATCTTCCACCGCATATCGGATAGGTGTTGATTAGTTGTATGTCTTCAAAGATCTTGCGTCTTTCGAAGACTTCCACAAAAATCGCCTATTCACCCCCCTCTAGTCAATAACTAGCACTTTAAATTGGTATCAGAGCAAGGTGCTCCTTGTTCTTTGTGATTCGGTTTAACCACCTGGAGTTTTAGCTATGTCGAGTGCAGGGATAATCAAGGTCTCTGCTGCATGCCCCGTATTTGATGGCACTGATTACCCCTACTGGAAGAATAAGATGCGCATGCATCTTGAAGCCATTGACAACGACCTCTGGTATGTTATCAAGACTGGAGTTCCCAAAGTCAGTGAAGGTGTCACTGTGGCTGATGTGAAGAGATTCGCGCAATTGGACTCAACCGCCAAGAGCATCATCTATGGTCATCTGACCAAAGGGTAGTATGGCCGTGTGAGTGCACTGCAGTCTACGAAGCTTGTCTGGGACTGGCTGTCCAAGGTCAACGAAGGCATCTCAACTCAGAGAGACTCAAGGATTGATGTACTTCGCAATCTCTTCAACCGCTTCAAAAGGCTTGACAATGAGAACATCCAGCACACCTTTAACCGTCTTACTGATATCACCAATGAGCTGCGTGCTCTTGGCGCCACAGAGATTACCAAGCATGAAGTTGTGAATAAGCTACTGAGATCACTTAACAGCTCATTTGACACTCTAGCCTTGATGATCCAAGAACGTCCTGACTTCAAGGATCTCGACCCATCTGACATACTTGAGAGGATCAACACACATGAGTTCCAGCTATCCGAGAAGAGAGATATCTATGGCCCCAATTATGGCTGAACCCGTGCTTTGAAGGCAAAACTTGTTTTCACATCTGAAGAGAATCTGACTGCAGTTCTGATGATCCTGAAGACATTGGCAAAGAGCTAGCAATGCTTGTGAGAAAGTTCCAAAAGTTCTCCAAGAAGAATCGCTTCGGAAAGTCTTCAAGATCCAGCTCCAAGAATGATGAGGCTTCCACTCATGACTACAAGAAAAGAACATGCCACAAATGCAAGAAGCCAGGCCACTACATATTTGAATGTCCTTAATGGGACAAGGAAGCAAAGAAAAAGAAGAAGAGCAAGAAATATGACTCCGACTATAAGAAAAAGAAGAAATCCTCAAAATCTTCTTCAAAGTCTTCATCAAAGTTTTCATCTTATAAGAAGAGCTCATCTGGCA
This sequence comes from Thinopyrum elongatum, assembly GCA_011799875.1. Lineage (NCBI taxonomy): Eukaryota > Viridiplantae > Streptophyta > Magnoliopsida > Poales > Poaceae > Thinopyrum > Thinopyrum elongatum. The sequence continues at coordinate 387,072,715 of CM022300.1, forward strand.
AAGCACATGCTTTCATTGGGAAGGAAATGGATTCAGAGGAGGAGTCTGCTTCTGAGGAGGCAGAGGTGGAGTCTGAGGAGGAGTCTGATTCAGGCATGGCAAGCCTGGCTCTAGCTTCGGCATTCGTCACCAAGACCATCTTCAATACTGAAGACAATGGTCTCGACGCCGACGCTGAAGAGAATGGTGACGACGATTCTGCTCCCACCTACTGCTTCATGGCACGAGGTGCCAAGGTAAACTCTCATGATGCCTACTTTCAGACCTCTAGTGAAGATGACTCTGAATGTGAATCCAAACCCAGTTATAAGACTCTTGCTAAAATTGCAACTGAACAACAAACAACCATGGAAAAGATTCAAAAATTGCTAGATAAAAGCGATGACCTGTTGGATGAGGAAATGAATCAAACTCAGTCCTTAATCGAAGAGATCAAAAATCTTTGTGTTAAGTACGAGGAGCTTGAAAGTCGTCATGAAACCCTCTTAGCTACTCATGAGAAGCTTTCCTACGATTATCTTTAACGGAAGCAAGATCTAGAGAAGCTGAGAGCGTCTCATGAGGATCTTCAAAAAGAAAATGATTCACTACTCCCTCAACAGATCAGTTCCGCTCAGGAAGATTTTGTGACACCTTGTTTAAAATGTCTTGAGCGTGACAATGTCGTCTCTATTGCTGAATGTTCTACTACTTCTGAAGTTGCAATATCTTCAACTACTGATGTGGTAACTAACCCCTCTCTTGAGGATGCCACTACTATTGCTGATGAGAATGCCAGGTTGAAGACATTGCTTGAAACAGGCATGTACAAAAGCCTCAAAGGGCATTAGACACTATGTGATGTCCTCAAGAAACAAATACTGAACCAAAACCCCAGGAAAGAGGGTGTTGGTTTCGAGAGGAAAATGAATGCTGATGGTTCTTACTGGAAGCCTAAGCAGTACCCCAAAACCACATGGGTTGCTGCAAAGGGTCCGTCAGTAGATCCATCCACCTTATCTGGCTTCACTTGTGCTAACCCTATAATCATTGATGAGTCCTTTGACTCAAACTATAAGTTGTTTAAGAATCAGAATGGTGAAGTGTTTGCCAGGTTTATTGGTACTAACTGCAGGAATGGGCCGCCTATGAAGAAGATCTGGGTTCCCAAAAGTTGTCTTGAGAAGCTTCCCGTGAATGTCGTCATGACACCACCAGGGAAGAAGACAAACCCCCAATCAAAGGCTTCATACAGACAGAGGACCTCACAAGGTCACCCTAACGCCAATGTTTTGCAGGGAAACCATCATCAGACTCATGAATATGAGCGTGTTTCTTCAAACCGCTATGTTCACAAAACAAGAACTATTTTTTCATATTCTTATGAGTATTATTCACCTCCTGCAAAACTATTTGGTAGGGCTCCAAAGCCAAAATTCTCTGATGCTGCACTTAGACTCTTTGCTTCTAAGCCACCCCTTCAGATGTGGGTGGTTAAGAAGAATTAACTTCTCTTGCAGGGTCGGGTCTCCAGCTGAAAATCATTGACTTCTGAAGACAATGCTGGGGACCTAAAACATCTTGTGGGACGCAAGATAAAATGCCAGAATGGTCTTACCATTTATTTCGTCCCTGGATTTCTTGATAAACATCCTATCTTACCATCTAAGAATCTCAACTTTGATAGTATGCTTGTCCGTCAAATGTTTATGCTTCACAATACTCTTGGTGAAGCCTATCCTACTAACTGCACTATAGGATACATCTCCGAAGGCAACGGAATGGATCATGGATAGTGGATGCACTAACCACATGACTGGTGATCAAAGTCTTCTCATGGATTCAGCTCTTCGACCATCTACTAAAAGCCATATCACATTTGCTGACACTGTAAAAGCAAGGTATTGTGTCTAGGTAGAGTTGCTATCTCAAAGGATCAACACATGGATAAAGTGATGCTTCTTGAATCCCTTGGATACAACTTAATGTCTGTCTCAATGCTTTGTGATATTAACATGATTGTGATATTTGGAAAATATTGATGCCTTGTGCTTATGGCTTCTGACAAATCTCTAGTCTTCGAAGGTTATCGAAGAGGTGATCTGTATATGGTAGATTTCTCCGCAGGACCATAGCTTGCCGTATGTCTCCCAGCAAAAGCTTCAGAGTGCTGGCTTTGGCATCGAAGGCTAGGACATGCGGGCATGAGGAACGTGCACACTCTCGTGAAGAAGAAGCATATCATTGGCATCGAGGGCGTCATGTTCAAGAAGGACCATTTGTGTGGTGCTTGCGAAGCCGGGAAGATGACTAGGGCAAAACATCCCTCGAACACAATCATGACGACTTCACGTCCCTTCGAGCTGCTACATATGGACTTATTTGGCCCTACTCGTTACTCTACCCTTACTACCACTGCACATCTTTATGGCTTCATGATTGTTGATGACTACTCTAGATATACTTGGGTGCATATAATCCTCTATAAGATTGAAGTGCAGGATGTCTTCACATGTTTCGCCAATCGTGCCATGACCAACTATGGCATCAAGATCAAGCATATCAGGAGTGACAATGGCATGAAATTCAGGAACACGGGCCTCAACACTTATCTTGATACACTAGGCATCACTCATGAGCTCTCTGCTCCATACACACCTCAGCAGAATGGCGTCGTGGAGCGCAAGAATGTGACTCTTATTGAGATGGATCGTACTATGCTCTATGAATACTATACTCCAAGAAATTTCTGGCCTGAAGCCATTGATACTGCATGCCATATCATCAACAGAGTTTATCTTCACAAATTCTTCAAGAAGACATCTTATGAGCTACTCACGGGTAAGAAGCCAAACGTAAGCTATTTCAAAGTCTTTGGTGCTAGGTGCTGGATCAAGGATCCACATCAGACTTCCAAATTTGCACCGAAAGCACATGAAGGATTTATGCTTGGTTATGGAAAGGATTCGCACACCTACAGAGTCTTCAACCTCTTTCACTATAAAGTGGTTGAAACTGTAGATGTGCGGTTCGATGAGACTAACGGCTCGCAAAGAGAGCACCTGCCAAATGTGCTAGATGAAGCTTCTCCTAGTGAAACTATCAAGCTAATGGGAACTGGAGAAATCATGCCCACTGAGGAACAGGCTAAAGAGGAAATTTTCATTCCAGCTCCTACTCAATGAGAAGACAATGCTGAGCCTGAAGATAATGCTGAAGGCGAAGATAATGATCAACAACAGCAAAGTCTTCGCCCTGTTCATCCTCGCGTGGCCAATGAAGTTCAGATTGAGAAGATCCTTGATAGTATCAATGCACCTGGTCTGCTTACTCGATCAAGAGCTACGCAACTAGCAAACTTCTATGGGCACTTTGCATTTGTCTCCATATTTGAACCCAAGAAAGTTGATGAAGCCTTCATGGAACCTGAATGGATTCAAGCTATGCAAGAAGAGCTTCAACAGTTTGAGCTGAACAACGTCTGGGATCTTGTCAAGCGTCCTGATCCTCGCAAGCACAACATCATGGCACCAAATGGATCTATCGCAATAAACAAGATGAACACGGTCAAGTTGTCAGAAACAAAGCTTGACTCGTCGCTCAAGGTTACACACAAGTAGAAGGAATTGACTTTGATGAAACCTTTGCTCCTGTGGCTTGGCTTGAAGCCATTCGCATACTGCTAGCCTATCCTAATCACCACAACATCCTCCTGTACCAAATGGATGTGAAGAGTGCCTTCCTCAATGACAAAATTGAAGAAGAAGTATATGTTGCTCAACCACCTGGTTTTGAAGATCCAAAGCATCCTGGTATGGTCTAAAAGCTCAACAAGGCACTGTATGGCCTCAAAACAAGCACCTCGAGCTTGGTATGACACACTCAAAGACTTCCTGAAGAGCAAATGCTTCAAACCTGGTTCTCTATAGATCCCACTCTCTTCATGAAGACATATGATGGAGAACTCTTTGTATGCCAAATCTATGTGCATGACATTATCTTCGGCTGCTCTGACCAAAGATACAGCGGTGAGTTTGCGCATATGATGCAAGAGCAATATCAGATGTCCATGATGGTGGAGCTGAAATTCTTCCTTGGTCGTGAAATCCGTCAACAGAGAAATGGCATCTTCATATCACAAGAAAAATACCACAAAGATTGTCTGAAGAAGTTTGGAATGCAAGATTGCAAAGGATACACAATGCCAATGCCAACCAAAGGTCAATTGGGCCCCGAAGACAATGGTAAATAGTTTGATCAAAAGGTATACCGCTCCATGATTGGTTCTTTATTGTACTTATGTGCATCTAGGCCAGATATAATGCTTAGCGTTTGCATTTGTGCCCAATTCCAAGCGGCACCAAAGGAATCGCATCACCTCGCGGTGAAGCAAATTCTTTGATATTTGGCTCACACCCCAACGCTAGGATTATGGTATCCAAAGGGCTCAGAGTTTGATCCAGTTGGATTCTCGGATGCTGATTATGCTGGTGACAAGGTTGATCGCAAGTCTACATTAGGCACTTGTCACTTTCTTGGACGATCTCTTGTCTGTTGGTCTTCAAAGAAGCAAAACTGTGTATCGCTCTCCACTGCTGAATCTGAATACATTGCTGCTGGATCTTGTTGCGCTCAGCTTCTCTGGATGAGGCAAACTCTCAAGGATTCTGGCATCAACAAGAAGAAGGTGCCCCTCTACTGCGACAATGAAAGCGCCATCAAGACTGCTCACATTCCAGTTCAGCACTCGAAGACAAAGCACATTCAGATCCGTCATCACTTTCTCATAGACCATGTGTTGAAGGAAGACATTGATATCATTCACGTCAACACTGAAGAGCAATTGGTAGATATCTTCACAAAGCCCTTGGATGAGAAAAGGTTATGCAAGCTGCGGTGTGAGCTAAATATCTTAGAATCCTCGAATGTCCTGTGAATGGACACACATCCTAACGCTTATGCATATTGATGACTTAGGTGTGCAACACACAAAGTAACGTATGTCTTCAACTCATGAAGACATACACTATAAGTGAGAATACATTAATGCGGAATTTGACTTCAGAGCGCCACGATAATTGTGCGTCATGTCTGGGTCTAATACTTCCTATACGGTGGGTAACGCCACCACCAATCTTTTTTGAATATTTTTCGAATGGCGTCACATTGCATTATCTTCAAAGTTGGTTTGTCTTCAACATTGGTTTATCTTCATGATTAATCTTCACTATGTTTGATTTGAGGTTCATTGCCTATATATATATATATATATATATATGTTTTCTGTCCTCTACATCATTCACCTATAGTTATGTCTTCAAGTTGCTATTTTCTGTACTAGGTGAATGTGATCGGACCCTAACCTCATCTGTGCTTCTCTCTCAAACTCTCTCTAAATCTTCATATGCATTCTATTGACACGTGTCGATTGTCTTCACTGTGTCCTTGTCAGTCGAAGATCAAGAGATAAACATTTAAAATGCTTTTATTATCTCTATCCTTTTTGCCTGAATCCGGAGAGGCCGGAACAACCACTCGAAAAACCAGGCGCGCGTGTGGTCGTGGCACAACATTTAAGCTGTTGCATGCATGCCATGTGTCCATGGGGCAGCTGAGTAAATTCACTCAGTCATCGCCCTTCCTTATAAATACACACCCCCCTGCGGTCATTATTTCCTACTCCCCTCGCTGCCTCACTCAAACCCTAGCGCCGTCGCTAGCATCCGTCGTCGCCGAAGACGAAGCGCTTCGCTGTCGTGACTTCTCCGTCGTCGTCGTCACGCCGGCCACGGACATCTTCCTCCCGTCGCCACCGTAGGTTTCTTCCATCGCCAAGTTAGGGCGCGGAAGGTTGGACTGCTCGGCCTCTATCCACAACTCGTCTAGCAGTCTCATCTGTTCTTGAGCGGTAATTAAAAGCCTATTTTTACCGCAAGTTTGATCAGTTAAACTTTCTATATCTTCAGAAAGTTGTTTCTTCACTTTCAAATCTGGATCTTTACTTCTATGCATCTCATGACTCGCAAGTACTTTCACTTATGCTTCACTACTAGTTAGATTCCTCACTTGTACTTATTCATGGATTTGTACAAATCTGGAACCAACTCACATCTATAAGTGAATGTCTTCGTGCTATGAGGTCAATGTCTTCAAACTGATTTATCTTCAAATCCTCTGAGAATGCATATGACTTCTTCCCCTTCCCTCGCATCTCTAATGCTGTCACAGGTACATGTCCGTGGGAGAGTCCCTTGGTTCTCATAGTCTGCATTCATTTGCAGAGTTTTTACAGCATCATATTGAACCACCTGAAGCCAGTTCTTGTCTGACAAGTAGACTGAAGCCCAACACAGTTGTGAAGCCTTTTAGTCTGAAGCCAATGGCAAGTGGAAAATCGGCCAAGAAAGGAGGCCGCCAGCATCGTGATAACACTGGATTGGATCTGCCACTAGATCTATATGAACTATACAAGTCTGATCCTGAAGAAACTTATGGTCAACGCAAATCTAGAGTCCAATGGATTTGAAGATATTGAGCAGAGCAGTGGTTTTGGTATCATTTTGTGACTCTTGAGTATGCAGACAAGAATGCTGTGAGGCCACCTTGGGCAGATATTATATACAACAAACTTCAACCCAGGACCAAAGCTGAAGCCATTGAGAGAGGCTTCTATCCTTGCATGGTCAGAGGACCAATGCCTGAGAATGCCGACCCATCTAGTCTTCGATGGTGTCACGAGGATGATCTGTTTGAAGCCAATCTCCAATTTGCAAGGGCTTCAGCAGTTCAGAACAAGAAGGGCCTTGGGATTGACTTCAAACCAGGTCCAGCTGCCCAAGGCCAGATGGCAGTCGCGAGGCCAAACAAAATCTTGTTGGTCCCTTTGATGACTTCAACTCATTCCTTGCACATTGTGCTGCATAAAGGGCCAGCATTCAAGATGCTGCTGAAGATGAGGAAAACACTGCTGCTCCAGAGCCTCCGAAGCCTGTGAATAAGGCTAAGGCTTCCAAGTCATCTCCTGCTCCAAAAGCTTCAAGAGTGAAGCCATTCAAATCTGCACCTCCTGAACCCAGTGTGCAGTCTGAAGATTTATCCCGCACATCTGCGAGGAAGAAGAAGGTCTCTGGGCAAGGCATTACTCCAGCAAGCATTCTTCGAAATGATGAAGATATAATGGATCTATCAAGTGATGAAGACCTTGCTGATGATGCCCTTGAGATGCTGATCAGGAGCAAACAGGAGGCCAAAATCTTCAACGGTTTGCCTCTATTTGATGCTGACATTCTGAACAATTTCATTGATGAATGGTTTGAAGATCCTTCTCTTACCATTGATGATCTGCAGCTCCCCATTGGCATCAGTGTAACATTCCAGGGCTGTATTGCTAAGGATCTTGCCATTGCTCAAAAGGTCATTGAGATGAAGAACAAAATTGACCATGAAAATGATGGCAGAGCTCAGTGTCACCGACGTGCAGAACTTCAAGAAAATGATGGCAGATCTCAAGGCTGAGTTCCACAAGCATCGTGATGAAGCCAAGGGCTCTCGAGAGCACCTCAAATATTATGCAGAGAAATGTGTAGAGGCTCACAAGGAAGCATTGAAAAGAAAAGCACTTGGGCGTCCAGGCACAGACCCCAAGATGGCTGCCAAGAAGAAGAAGCCAGCTAAAGCCGAAGCTGAGAGGTAGGAAATGCCAAGAATTATCTTCCCCTCAAGCATGACTGGCTCGAAGCCAAAGGTCCCATCAACTGCTATTGAGGGAAAGAAGACAAAGCAGGCTGAGGCTGAAGCTAGGAAGCGCAAGCATCACGAAGCTTCTGATGCCGCTCCATCCAAGAAGAAGACGGAGACAAAATCTTAAAAGTCTTCAAGAAAAGATCAAGCTGCTCCGCAAGAGCCTCTGATTGTTGAGCCAATTTTTGTCGCACTACCAGCTTCCACAAATCAAGATCGTCATCTTGTTGTGCATGAGCCTACTACCACAGAGGCTCATGTGTCTGAAGAGATTCCAACTGCTCACACCATCGCAGCTGATGACATTGGTTATGTAGATGATGTCTGCTAGAACTACGTCGATTTTTCCCCAGAGAGGGAGGGATGATGCAACATAGCGACGGTAGGTATTTCCCTTAGTGATGAGACCAAGGTTATCGAACCAGTAGGAGAACCACGCAACACCACGTAAACAGCTCCTGCACACAAAGAACAAATACTTGCAACCCGGCGTGTTAAAGGGGTTGTCAATCCCTTTCGGGTAACGAGATAGATAAAATTGTAGTAGATTGAAAGATGCAAATAAAAGCAAATAAAATTCAGTAAGGTATTTTTGGGTTTTTGGATAAATAGATCTGAAAATAAAAGTTGCAAATAAATAAAAGAGCGAATAGCAAAATAGATCTTGAAGGCAAATATATTAAAGAAGAGACCCGGGGGCCGTAGTTTTCACTAGTGGCTTCTCTCGAGAAAAATAGCAAACGGTGGAAACAAATTACTGTTGGGCAATTGATAGAACTTCAAATACTCATGACGATATCCAGGAAATGATCATTATATAGGCATCACGTCCAAGATTAGTACACCGACTCCTGCCTGCATCTACTACTATTACTCCACACATCGACCGCTATCCAGCATGCATCTAGTGTATTAAGTTCATGGAGAAACGGAGTAATGCAATAAGAACGATGACATGATGTAGACAAGATCTATTTATGTAGAAATAGACCCCATCTTGTTATCCTTAATGGCAACGATACATACGTGTCGTTTCCCTTTCTGTCACTGGGATCAAGCACCGTAAGATCGAACCCATCACAAAGCACCTCTTCCCATTGCAAGATAAATAGATCAAGTTGGCCAAACAAAAACCAAATATCGGAGAAGAAATATGAGACTATAAGCAATCATGCATATAAGAGATCAAAGAAGACTCAAATAACTTTCATGGATAAAAAGATAGATCTGATCATAAACTCAAAGTTCATCGGATCCCAACAAACACACCGCACAAAAGAGTTACATCATATGGATCTCCAAGAGACCATTGTATTGAGAACCAAACAAGAGAGAGAAAGCCATCTAGCTACTAACTATGGACCCGAAGGTCTACAATGAACTACTCACGCATCATCGGAGAGGCACCAATGAGGATGATGAACCCCTCCGTGATGGTGTCTAGATTGGATCTGGTTGTTCTGGAACTTACAGCGGCTGGAATTGATTTTCGTCGACTCCCCTAGGGTTTCTGGAATATTGGGGTATTTATAGAGCAAAGAGGCGGTGCGGGAGGCCCCCGAGGTGGGCACAACCCACCTGGGCGTGCCTGGGCCTCCAGGCGCGCCTTGGTGGGTTGTGCTCCCCTCGGAGCACCCCAAGGTGCTTCTTCGGCTCACTGGATGTCTTCTGGTCCAAAAAAAATCCACAAAAAGTTTCGCTGCGTTTGGACTCCGTTTGGTATTAATTTCCTGCGATGTAAAAAACATGCAGAAAACAGCAACTGGCACTGGGCACTATGTCAATAGGTTAGTAACAAAAAATGATATAAAATGATTGTAAAACATCCAAGAATGATAATATAATAGCATGGAACAATCAAAAATTATAGATACGTTGGAGACATATCAGCATCCCCAAGCTTAATTCCTGCTCGTCCTCGAGTAGGTAAATGATAAAAACAGAATTTTTGATGTGGAATGCTGCCTAACATGTTCATCATATATTCTTTTCTTAATAGCATGGACATTTGGACTTTTATATGGTTCAAAGCAATAGTCTAGTTTTGACATGATAACTTAAATACTCAAGCATATCAACAAGCAACCATGTCTTTCAAAATATCAACGCTAAAGCAAGTTATCCCTAGCATGTCATGCTCAATCATTGATCTATTCATGAAACACACTCGAATATTAGCTACACCCAATGCTCAAGTACGATCATAGTGCCCCTTAGTTGGTGCTTTGTAAGAGAAGATGGAGACTCAAATTAAAAATAAAAATTGCATAAAGTAAAAGAAAGGCCCTTCGCGGAGGGAAGTAGGGATTTGTAGAGGTGCCAGAGCTCAAAGCTTAAATTGAGAGAAAAAACATTTTGAGAGGCATACTTTTCCCACCAACGAAAATGACTTAGAGCTCCCAACACTTTCCATGCTAGATATATCATAGGCGGTTCCCAAACAGAAAATAAAGTTTATTCCTTTTTCCACCATTTCTTTCACTTTCCATGGCTAGCCGTATCCACGGGTGCTCTCCATACCAACACTTTCCAAGGAATTTATTATTTGACAACATAAAGTAAATTCATTTTTCATTTCGGGACTGGGCATCCCTAATACCTTTGCCGTACTCTCGTGCAATGACAAGTGGATAAACACTCATCGTGAGAATAACACATCTAGCATGGAAAATATCGGCCACCCCTCACCGCCTCGTGAGCGGTACGAGCACACAAAAGAGAAATTTATTTTAAAAATTAGAGATGGCACATACAAATTTGCTTAGAACGGCACGGAAATACCGCATATAGGTAGGTATAGTGTACTCAGATGGCAAAACTGGTTTAAAGGGTTTTGGATGCACAAGTAGTGATCAAACTTGGTGCAAATGAAGGCTAGCAAAAAGATTGAGAAGCGCCCAACCAAGAAACGAATAATCTCGTAAGCAAGCATTAAGCATAAGTAACACCGAATAATGCACCATAAGTAAGATATAATTTCATTGCATAACTATTGACTTTCGTACTTGCATAGGGAATCACAAACCTTAACACCAATATTCTTACTAAAGCACAATTACTCATCAACATGGCTCACATATTATACCATCATATCTCAAAACTATTACAAAGAACCAAGTTTATTTTGTCCAATGATCTTCTTGAAAGTTTTTATTATATCCTTCTTGGATATCTATCACTTTGGGACTAGTTTCATATATTGCTTTCAATAAGCTCAAACAAATATAAGTGAAGAACATGAGCATAATATTTCTTTCTCTCAAATTAATCTAAGTGAAGCAAGAGAGAATTTCTTCAAAATTTTACTAACTCCCAAATAAATGTAAGTGAAGCATGAGAGCATTTCTTCAAAAATAACAAAGCACACCATGCTCAAAAAGATATAAGTGAAGCACTAGAGCAATTCCAAGGCTCTAAAAATTTAAGTGAAGCATAGGAGCAAGCATAGCATAGTTTTTGGCTCTCTCAAAAAGGTGTGTCCAGCAAGGATTCAAGACTTAAAATAAAAAGCGAAACAAGCAAAGACTCAAATCATACAAGACGCTCCAAGCAAAACTCATGATATGTGTCGAATAAAAATATAGCTCCAAGTAAAATACCGATGGTCGTTAGAAGAAAGAGGGGATGCCACTCGGGGGCATCCCCAAGCTTAGTTGCTTGATACTTCTTGAATATTATCTTGGGGTTCCTCGGGCATCCCCAAGCTTAGCCTTTTGCTAATCCTTATTCCTTCATCCATCGTAATATCACCCAAAACTTGAAAACTTCAATCACACAAAACTCAACAAAACCTTCGTGAGATCGGTTAGTATAAGAAAACAAATCACTACTTTAAGTACTGTTGAAAAACCATTAATATATTATTTTTGCATTATATCTACTGTATTCCAACTTTTCTATGGCAAAAATTCTTCAAAGAAAACCATAGAATCATCAAAACAAGCACACAACACAAAGAAAACAGAATCTGTCAAAAACATAACAGTCTGTAGCAATCTGAAAACTTCGAATACTTCTGTAACTCCAAAAATTCAGAAAAATTAGGAAAACGTGAGAATTTTTTTTATTAATCTTATGCCAAAAGAATCAAATCAAAATCACACTTCTGTTAAAAATAATAATTGTTTTCCTGAGCGCAAAAGTTTCTGTTTTTCAGCAAGGTCAAATCGAATATCACCCAAATCAACCCAAAGGCTTTGCTTGGCACAAACACTAATTTAAACCACAAAAACACATCTAACCAGAGGCATAATTGGGTATTTTATTGAAAACAGCAAGAAAACCAAAAAGCAAAAAGATACAAGTTGGGTTGCCTCCCAACGAGCGCTATCGTTTTACGCCCTTAGCTAGGCATAACGCAAAGGATCTAAGTGTTGTCAACTTTGTTTCGAGGTCCATAAGATGCCCTCATGATTGATTCATAAGGTGGCCTAATTCTTGTCCTAGGGAAGCGCTCCATACCCTTCCTTAGTGGAAATTGAAATTTAATATTGCCTTCTTTCATATCAATCACGGCACCAATAGTACGTAAAAACGGTCTACCAAGAATAATTGGGCAAGACGGATTGCAATCAATATCAAGAACAATAAAATCTATGGGCACATAATTCCTATTTGAAAGAATAAGAACATCATTAATTCTTCCCATAGGCTTTTTAATAGTAGAATCCGCCAAGTGCAAATTTAAAGAGCAATCTTCAATATCGGTAAGACCAAGCACATCACACAAAGATTTAGGAATTGTAGAAACACTAGCACCCAAGTCACATAAAGCAAAACACTCATGATTTTTAATCTTGAATTTTATAGTAGTTTCCCATTCATCATGTAGTTTTCTAGGAATTGAAACTTCTAATTCCAACTTTTATTCAAAAGCTTTCATCATAGCATCAACAATATGTTTAGTAAAAGCTTTATTTTGTTCATAGGCATGGGGTGAATTTATCATGGATTGCAACAAAGAAATACAATCAACCAAAGAGCAACTATCATAATTAAAGTCTTTGTAATCCAAAATAGTGGGCACATCACTAGTTAAAGTCTTGACCTCTTCAAACCCACTTTTATCAAAAATTTCAACAAGATTTTCACCCTCCAAATTATCGGGACGCCTTCTAGCTAAAGTTGACTCTTCTCCAGTCCCTTTATCATCACTCTTAATTTTACTAAACAAGGAATCAATAGAAGAAACACCAATCATTTTAAGATCTTCATCACTTTTATGAAAGCATTCACTAGAAAACATTTTTCTAAAAATTCTCATCTAGCTCTAAGCATAGCGGTTCTTTTCTTACTTTCATCCATAGAAACATAAAGAGCTTTAATAGATTCCTCAACCTTAGGCACAAAAAATTTCATCGTGAGATTTTCCACGTCATGAGAAATTCTATCAATACTTCAAGACATATCACCAATCTTATTCAGCTTTTCTTCGATTGTAGCATTGAAAACTTTTTGAGTATTGATAAATTCATTAATATTATTCTCAAGATCAGAGGTGTTCCTATTATTATTATAAGAAGAATTACCATAGGAATCACCATAATTATTAGAGGAATTACTAGGAAAAGGGCTAGGATTAAAATTACCTCTATAAGCATTGTTATTAAAGTTGTTTCGCGAAATAAAGTTCACATCTATGGCATCACTATTTTGCTCAATCAAAGTAGACAAAGGCATATCATTAAAATCAATAGGAGCATTTTTATTAGCAACCAACTTCATAAGAGCATCAACTTTTTCACTCAAAGAATTTATTTCTTCTACCGAATTAACTTTTTTACTAGTAGGAGCCCTTTCGGTATGCCATTGTGAATAATTTGCCATGATGTTATCTAGCAATTTAGTAGCTTCACCCAAATTAATTTCCATAAAAGTACCCCCCGCGGCGGAATCTAAAAGATTACGTGAAACAAAATTCAATCCCGCATAAAAAATTTGTATGATCATCCAAAGATTTAACCCATGAGTTGGGCAATTCCTTAGCATCATTTTCATCCTTTCCCAAGATTGTGCAACATGCTCATGCTCAAGTTGCTTGAAATTCATGATCTGGGTTCTAAGGGAAATGATTTTTGCGGGCAAAAAAAAACTTAGTAATAAAATCATCCTTGCACTTATTCCAAGAATCGATACTATTGCGAGGCAAAGAGGAAAACCAAATTTTTGCGTGATCTCGCAAAGAAAATGGAAATAATTTCAACTTCACAACATCATTGTCCACATCTTTTTTCTTTTGCATATCGCATAATTCCACGAATGTGTTAAGATGGGACGCGGCATCCTCATTAGGAGTACAGGAAAACTGATCTTTCATAACAAGATTCAACAAAGCAGTATTAATATCACAAGTCTCCGCGCTAGTGGCGGGAGGAGCAATCGGAGTGCTAATAAAATCATTGTTGTTGGTATTTGAGAAATCACACAACTTGGTGTTCTCTTGAGTCATGGTGACTTCGCAACAAGATTGCACTCAAAAACAGATCTGACGAGAAAACGGCGAACGAAAAAGAGGGCAAATAAAACGGCAAATTTTTGTGAAGTGGGGGAGAGGAAAATGGCAAATAATGTAAATTGCAAGGAGATGAGATTTGTGATTAGGAACCTAGTTGATGTTGATGATGTCTCCCCGGCAATGGCGCCAGAAACTCCTCTTGATGTGTGCTAGAACTATGTCGGTTTTTCCCCAGAGAGGGAGGGTTGATGCAACACAACGACGGTAGGTATTTCCCTCAGTGATGAGACCAAGGTTATCGAACCAGTAGGAGAACCACGCAACACCATGTAAACAGCTCCTGCACACAACGAACAAATACTTGCAACCCGACGTGTTAAAGGGGTTGTCAATCCCTTTCGGGTAACGAGATAGATAAAATTGTTGTAGATTGAAAGATGCAAATAAAAGCAAATAAAATTCAGCGAGGTATTTTTGGGTTTTTGGATTAATAGATCTGAAGATAAAAGTTGCAAGTAAATAAAAGAGCGAATAGCAAAATAGATCTTGAAGGCAAATATATTAAAGAAGAGACCCGGGGGCCGTAGTTTCCACTAGTGGCTTCTCTCGAGAAAAATAGCAAATGGTGGAAACAAATTACTGTTGGGCAATTGATAGAACTTCAAATACTCATGACGATATCTAGGCAATGATCATTATATAGGCACCACGTCCAAGATTAGTAGACCGACTCCTGCCTGCATCTACTACTATTACTCCACACATCGACCGCTATCCAGCATGCATCTAGTGTATTAAGTTCATGGAGAAACGGAGTAATGCAATAAGAACGATGACATGATGTAGACAAGATCTATTTATGTAGAAATAGACCCCATCTTGTTATCCTTAATGGCAACAATACATACGTGTCATTTCCCTTTCTGTCACTGGGATCAAGCACCGTAAGATCGAACCCATCACAAAGCACCTCTTCCCATTGCAAGACAAATAGATATAGTTGGCCAAACAAAACCCAAATATCGAAGAAGAAATACGAGGCTATAAGCAATCATGCATATAAGAGATCAAAGAAGACTCAAATAACTTTCATGGATAAAAAGATAGATCTGATCATAAACTCAAAGTTCATCGGATCCCAACAAACACACCGCAAAAAAGAGTTACATCATATGGATCTCCAAGAGACCATTGTATTGAGAATCAAACAAGAGAGAGAAAGCCATATAGCTACTAACTACGGACCCGAAGGTCTACAATGAACTACTCACGCATCATCGGAGAGGCACCAATGAGGATGATGAACCCCTCCGTGATGGTGTCTAGATTGGATCTAGTGGTTCTGGTACTTGCGGCGGCTGGAATTGATTTTCGTCGACTCCCCTAGGGTTTTTGGAATATTGGGGTATTTATAGAGCAAAGAGGCGGTGCGGGAGGCCCCCGAGGTGGGCACAACCCACCTGGGCGCGCCTGGGCCTCCAGGCGTGCCCTGGTGGGTTGTGCTCCCCTCGGAGCACCCCCCCCAGGTGCTTCTCTGGCCCACTAGATGTCTTCTAGTCCAAAAAAAAATCCACAAAAAGTTTCGCTGCATTTGGACTCCGTTTGGTATTGATTTCCTGCGATGTAAAAAACATGCAGAAAAGAGCAACTAGCACTAGGCACTATGTCAATATTTTAGTAACCAAAAAATGATATAAAATGATTATAAAATGATTGTAAAACATCCAAGAATGATTATATAACAGCATGGAACAATCAAAAATTATAGATACGTTGGAGACGTACCAGTAGACAATGTAGTTGATGATGAAGTCCTTCATCAAGTTCCCCAGATCATGCCAAAGCCGGTATCATCGCCTGCTCCTATGAGCAGTGAACAGATTAGTATTGGCGGTCCTATGACGCCAATCACTCATGATGATTTCTGGGAAGAGCAACACCCCAACACTCCGCTCCATGAAGTCATTCCGCACACGCCACCAGCTCAAGTCACCACTCCAGTGATTGAGACTCCACAAGACACCCTCAAAGACATAGAGAAGACCACACCCTCACCGTAGGAGTCGCCCTCTTTTCGAAGGCTTCGCCGAGGCCCAAGGCCAACGGTCTCCATGTCGAGCATTCCTGAGGAGGATGTGCAAGCCACAAGCTCAGTAGCACGTCAAGTGTTCCCTAAAGCCATCCCCTCCGAACCTACTCAAGAGTCTGATGCCAAAGAGGCTGAAGATATTCTGGCTGCATCAGCCGAGGAAAGAGAAGATGAAGATCAAGCTATTATTCCCCCTACTGAACCAAGTGTGATTCTAATGTGATTGTGCCAGACCCCCCCCCCCCCCAGTTATTGATGCTCCTGAAGCCACTGAGGATGCTGCTGCTGTTGACACATCCACTAAAGCCAATGACGTGGTCATGGATGAAGTCAATGCCCAGCCTGAAGCCACTCTTCAGCCTGAAGCCCCTGAAGCCACTGATGACATTCAGCCATCCGCATCGGATGTTGCTACTGCTCCGCCTGTCCCTCACACTATGGAGAATGCTTTCTATTGTGGTGAGCTGATCAGTGTTAAATGGACAATTATGACACCACCTGCTGCTCCTGGTCCTCAATATGATTACCATATCGAGCAAAGGCCTCAGACCCTGAAGCCAAAGCCAAGATTGCCAAGGCTTCCAAGTGCCGTCACTACTCAGGGTTCCTTCAGTTTCTTAAGTTTCAGAGAGCACAACACATTCTTTGACAAGGCCAAGAATCCTTACAAGAAGCCCAAGATATCTTCTGACAGGTTGTGGAGCCATCAACAACGAAGCTATTACTCATGCATCTTGTACAACCAGGACAGAATCTTCCCACATAAGTGCCTGTGTTGTGATGCCATTGCTGGCCTCCCTTGCCTTGAAGAAGCTCTTGATTGCTTTCGTGAAGTCGACAAGGAGCACTGGAATGAAGAGCTATTGCTTCAATTTTATGCCACTCTTCATATCTCAGGCTACAACAGGGATCCGAAGACATGGGTCCTCGAGTGGATGTCAGGTGATGTTCATCATGAAGCCAAACCTCAAGATATCATCGAGCTCACTTCCCTGCCCACTCCTGGTGATCTCTATGAGCCAGGTTGTCAGCAATATGATCAGGAACTTCAAAGCATCTTCCAGAAGCCGGAGCCTAACATGAGTCAAATGCCGAGCATGATGAAGCCATTACCAGTGGATGTTGAATACCCCAAGGAATTCTTTGTCAATGACCTCGAGTACCTGCCCCATACCATATATCATATATTGAGGCATACTCTATGGCATATCAAAGGGCATTCTCCTCATGCCAAGATTGAAGGCACCATGAAGACATTGGTCTTCTACATTCTGAATGGCATCAGGTTCAACACTCAAGATTTCTTCATCCGTCAATTGGTAGCTTCAGGAATTGATCTGTTTGGCCTCAAGTTCTATGCACCATGGGTTATGCGGCTGGTTAAGCTTCACTCCACCATCAATTATCAAGCTTCAGTGCGCAACCATGTTGTCTTTCTGCATGAAGTGGATATTGTTGGGGAACGTAGTAATTTCAAAAAAATTCCTACGAACACACAAGATCTAGCTAGGTGATGCATAGCAACAAGCGGGAGAGTGTGTCCACGTACCCTCGTAGACCGAAAGCGGAAGCGTTTAGTAACGCGGTTGATGTAGTCGAACGTCTTCGTGATCCAACCGATCAAGTACCGAACGCACGGCACCTCCGCGATCTGCACATGTTCAGCTCGGTGACCTCCCTCGAACTCTTGATCCAACTGAGGCCGAGGGAGATTTCCGTCAGCACAACAGTGTGGTGACGGTGATGATGAAGTGATTCCGGCAGGGCTTCGCCTAAGCTCTCCGAAAATATGACCGAGGTGGAAATCTGTGGAGGGGGGCACTGCACACGGCTAAAAACAATCAACTTGTGTGTCCTAGGGTGCCCCCTCCCCACGTATATAAAGGAGGGAGGGAGGAGGAGGCCGGCCAAGAGGAGGCGCGCCCAGGGGGGGAGTCCTACTCCAAGTAGGATTCGCCCCCCCCCCCTTTCCTACTTGCACAAGGAGAAGGGGGGAAGGAGGAGGAGGAGAGAAGGAAAGGGGGGCCTGCCCCCCTAGCCCTAGTCCAATTCGGTTTGGCTAGGGGGGGCGTGCGCCACACCTTGGCCTGCCTCCTCTCTTCCACCACTAGGCCCATGAAGGCCCAATAACCCCCTGGGGGATTCCGGTAACCCCCTGGTACTCCGGAAAATACCCGATACACCTCGGAACTATTCCGGTGTCCGAATATAGTCTTCCAATATATCAATCTTCATGTCTCGACCATTTCGAGACTCCTCGTCATGTCTGTGATCTCATCCGGGGCTCCGAACTACCTTCGGTACATCAAAAAACATAAACTCATAATACCGATCGTCATCGAACGTTAAGCGTGCGGACCCTACGGGTTCGAGAACTATGTAGACATGACCGAGACTCATCTCCGGTCAATAACCAATAGCGGAACCTGGATGCTTATATTGGCTCCCACATATTCTACGAAGATCTTTATCGGTCAAACCGCATAACAACATACGTTGTTCCCTTTGTCATCGGTATGTTACTTGCCCGAGATTCGATCGTCAGTATCATCATACCTAGTTCAATCTCGTTACCGGCAAGTCTCTTTACTCGTTCCGTAATGCATCATCTCGTAACTAACTCATTAGTCACATTGCTTGCAAGGCTTCATATGATGTGCATTACCGAGAGGGCCCAGAGATACCTCTCCGACAATCGGAGTGACAAATCCTAATCTCGATCTATGCCAACTCAACAAACACCATCGGGACACCTGTAGAGCATCTTTATAATCACCCAGTTATGTTGTGATGTTTGATAGCACACAAGGTGTTCCTCCGGTATTCGATAGTTGCATAATCCATAGTCAGAGGAATATGTATAAGTCATGAAGAAAGCAACAGCAATAAACTTAACAATCATATTGCTATGCTAACGGATGGGTCTCGTCCATCACATCATTCTCCTAATGATGTGATCCCTTTTATCAAATGACAACACATGTCTATGGTTAGGATACTTAACCATCTTTGATCAACGAGCTAGTGAAGTAGAGGCATACTAGGGACACTTTGTTTTGTCTATGTATTCACACATGTATCAAGTTTCCGGTTAATACAATTCTAGCATGAATAATAAATATTTATCATGATATAAGGAAATATAAATAACAACTTTATTATTGCCTCTAGGGCATATTTCCTTCAGTCTCCCACTTGCACTAGAGTCAATAATCTAGTTCACATCGTCATGTGATTTAACACCAATAGTTCACATCGCCATGTGACCAACACCCAAAGGGTTTACTAGAGTCAATAATCTAGTTCACATCGCCATGTGATTAACACCCATAGTTCACATCGTCATGTGACCAATACCCAAAGGGTTTACTAGAGTCAATAATCTAGTTCACATCGCCATGTGATTAACACCCAAAGAGTACTAAGGTGTGATCATGTTTTGCTTGTGAGAGAAGTTTAGTCAACGGGTCTGCCACAATCAGATCCGTATGTATTTTGCAAATTTCTATGTCTATAATGCTCTACATGGAGCTACTCTAGCTAATTGCTCCCACTTTCAATATGCATCCAGATTGAGACTCTGAGTCATCTGGATCGGTGTAAAAGCTTGCATCAACGTAACCTTTTACGACGAACTCTTTTAACACCTCCATAACCAAGAAATATATCCTTAGTCCTCTTAGGTGACTAAGGATAACATTGACTGCTATCCAGTGATCCACTCCTGGATCACTATCGTACCTCCTTGCTAAACTCATAGCAAGGCACACAACTGGTCTGGTACATAGCATGGCATACTTTATAGAACCTATGACTGAGGCATAGGGAATGATTTTCATTCTCTTTCTATCTTCTGCTGTGGTCGGGTTTTGAGTCTTACTCAATTTTACACCTTGTAACACAGGCAAGAACTCCTTCTTTGACTGATCCATTTTGAACTCCTTCAAAATCTTGTCAAGGTATGTGCTTTGTGAAAGTCCTATTAAGCATCTCGATCTATCCCTATAGATCTTGATGCTCAATACTTAAGCAGCTTCACCGAGGTCTTTTTTATTGAAAAATTCTTATTCAAGTATCCTTTTATGCTATCCAGAAATTCTATATCATTTCCAATCAACAATATGTCATCCACATATAATATCAGAAATGCTACAGAGCTCCCACTCACTTTCTTGTAAATACAGGCTTCACCGTAAGTCTGTATAAAACCATATGCTTTGATCAACTTATCAAAGCGTATATTCCAACTCCAAGATGCTTGCACCATTCCATCGATGGGTCGCTGGAGCTTGCACACTTTGTTAGCACCTTTAGGATTGACAAAACCTTCTGGTTGTATCATATACAACTCTTCTTTAATAAATCCATCAAGGATTGCAGTTTTGACATCCATTTGCCAGATTTCATAAAATGCGGCAATTGCTAACATGATTTGGACAGACTTAAGCATCGATACAAGTGAGAAAATCTCATCGTAGTCAACACCTTGAACTTGTCGAAAACCTTTTGCGACAATTCGAGCTTTGTAGATAGAAACACTACTATTAGCATTTGTCTTCCTCTTGAAGATCCATTTATTTTCAATGGCTTGCCGATCATCGGGCATGTCAACCAAAGTCCATACTTTGTTCTCATACATGGATCCCATCTCAGATTTCATGGCCTCAAGCCATTTCGTGGAATCTGGGCTCATCATTGCTTCCTCATAGTTCGTAGGTTCGTCATGGTCTAGTAACATGACTTTCAGAACAGGATTACCGTACCACTCTGGTGTGGAACGTACTTTGGTTGACCTACGAGGTTCGGCAGTAACTTGATCTGAAGTTTCATGATCATCATCATTAGCTTCCTCACTAATTGGTGTAGGTATCACTGGAACTGATTTCTGTGGTGAACTACTTTCCAATTCGGGAGAAGGTACAATTACCTCATCAAGTTCTACTTTCTCCCCACTCACTTCTTTCAAGAGAAACTCCTTCTCTAGAAAGGATCCATTCTTAGCAACGAATATCTTGCCTTCGTATCTGTGATAGAAGGTGTACCCAACAGTCTCCTTTGGGTATCCTATGAAGACGTATTTCTCCAATTTGGGTTCGAGCTTATCAGGTTGAAGCTTTTTCACATAAGCATCGCAGCCCCAAACTTTAAGAAACGACAGCTTAGGTTTCTTACCAAACCATAGTTCATATGGTGTCGTCTCAACGGATTTAGATGGTGCCCTATTTAACGTGAATGCAGCTGTCTCTAATGCATAACCCCAAAACGATAGTGGTAAATCGGTAAGAGACATCATCGATCGCACCATATCTAATAAAGTACGGTTACGACGTTCGGACACACCATTATGCTGTGGTGTTCCAAGTGGCATGAGTTTGTGAAACTATTCCACATTGTTTCAATTGAAGACCAAACTCGTAATTCAAATATTCTCCTCCACGATCGGATCGCAGAAACTTTATTTTCTTGTTACGATGATTTTCCACTTCACTCTGAAATTCTTTGAACTTTTCAAATGTTTCAGACTTATGTTTCATCAAGTAGATATACCCATATCTGCTCAAATCATCTGTGAAGGTCAGAAAATAACGATACCCACCGCGAGCCTCAATATTCATCGGACCGCATACATCGGTATGTATTATTTCCAATAAATCTGTTGCTCGCTCCATTGTTCCGGAGAACGGAGTTTTAGTCATCTTTCCCATGAGGCATGGTTCGCAAGTACCAAGTGATTCATAATCAAGTGATTCCAAAAGTCCATCAGTATGGAGTTTCTTCATGCGCTTTACACCAATATGACCCAAACGGCAGTTCCACAAATAAGTTGCACTATCATTTTCAACTCTGCATCTTTTGGTTTCAATATTATGAATATGTGTATCACTATGATCGAGATTCAATAAACCATTTATATTGAGTGTATGACCATAGAAGGTTTTATTCATTTTAACAGAACATCAATTATTCTCTGACTTAAATGAATAATCGTATCACAATAAACATGATCCAATCATATTCATGCTCAACGCAAATACCAAATAACATTTATTTAGGTCCAACACTAATCCCGAAGGTAGAGGGAGTGTGTGATGGTGATCTTATCAACCTTGGAATCACTTCCAACACACATCGTCACCTCATCATTAACTAGTCTCTGTTCATTTTGCAACACCTGCTTCGAGTTACTAATGTTAGCAACTGAACTAGTATCAAATACCCAGGGGCTACTATGAACACTAGTAAAATACACATCAATAACATGTATATCAAATATACCTTTGTTCACTTTGCCATCCTTCTTATCCGCCAAATACTTGGTTCAGTTCCGCTTCCAGTGACCAGTCCCTTTGCAGTAGAATCACTCAGTTTCAGGCTTAGGTCCAGACTTGGGCTTCTTCCCGGGAGTAGCAACTTGCTTGCTATTCTTCTTGAAGTTCCCCTTCTTCCCTTTGCCCTTTTTCTTGAAACTAGTGGTCTTGTTAACCATCAACACTTGATGCTCTTTCTTGATTTCTACCTTCATTGATTTCAGCATCACGAAGAGCTCAGGAATCGTTTTTTTCATCCCTTGCATATTATAGTTCATCACGAAGTTCTAGTAACTTGGTGATAGTGACTAGAGAATTCTGTCAATTACTATCTTATCCGGAAGATTAACTCCCACTTGATTCAAGCAACTGTAGTACTCAGACATTCTGAGCACATGCTCACTGGTTGAGCTATTCTCCTCCATCTTGTAGGCAAAGTATTTGTCAGAGGTCTCATACCTCTCGACACGGGCATGAGTCTGAAATACCGATTTCAGCTCTTGAAACATCTCATATGCTCCGTGGCGTTCAAAACATTTTTGAAGTCCCGGTTCTAAGCCGTGAGTCATGGCGCACTAAACTATCAAGTAGTCATCGTATCAAGCTTGCTAAACATTCATAACATTTGCATCTGCTCCTGCAATAGGTCTGTCACCTAGCGGTGCATCAAGGACATAATTCTTCTGTGTAGCAATGAGGATAATCCTCAGATCATGGAACTAGTCTGCATCATTGCTACTATCATCTTTCAACATAGTTTTCTCTAGGAACATATCAAAAATAAAACAGGGGAGCTATACGCGAGCTATTGATCTACAACATAATTTGCAAATACTACCAGGACTAAGTTCATGATAAATTAAAGTTCAATTAATCATATTGCTTAAGAACTCCCACTTAGATAGACATCCCTCTAATCATCTAAGTGATCACGTGATCCAAATCAACTAAACCATGTCCGATCATCACGTGAGATGGAGTAGTTTTCAATGGTGAACATCACTATGTTGATCATATCTACTATATGATTCACGTCCGATCTTTCGGTCTCAGTGTTCCGAGGCCATATCTGCATATGCTAGGCTCGTCAAGTTTAACCCGAGTATTCCGCATGTGCAAAACTGTCTTCCACCCGTTGTATTTGAATGTAGAGCCTATCACACCCGATCATCACGTGGTGTCTCAGCACGAAGAACTTTCGCAACGGTGCATACTCAGGGAGAACACTTGTACCTTGAAATTTAGTGAGAGATCATCTTATAATGCTACCGCCGTACTAAGCAAAATAAGATGCATAAAAGGATTAACATCACATGCAATTCAATATGTGACATGATATGGCCATCATCATCTTCTGCTCTTGATCTCCATCATCGAAGCACCCTCATGATCTTCATCGTCACCGGCGCCCCAGCTTGATCTCCATTGTCACCGGCGCCCCAACATGATCTCCATCGTAGCATCATTGTCGTCTCGCCAACTTATTGCTTCTACGACTATAGCTACCGCTTAGTGATAAAGTAAAGCAATTACATGGCGATTGCATTACATACAATAAAGCGACAACCATATGGCTCCTGCCGGTTGCCGATAACTCTGTTACAAAACATGATCATCTCATACAATAAATTATATCACATCATGTCTTGACCATATCACATCACAGCAAGACCTGCAAAAACAAGTTAGACGTCCTCTACTTTGTTGTTGCAAGTTTTACGTGGCTGCTACGGGCTGAGCAAGAACCGTTCTTACCTACGCATCAAAACCACAATGATTTTTCGTCAAGTGTGCTGTTTTAACCTTCAACAAGGACCGGGCGTAGTCACACTCGATTCAACTAAAGTTGGAGAAACTGACACCCACTAGCCACTTGTGTGCGAAGCACGTCGGTAGAACCAGTCTCGCGTAAGCGTACGCGTAATGTCGGTCTGAGCCGCTTCATCCAACAATACCGCCGAATCAAAGTTTGACATGCTGGTAAGCAGTATGACTGTTATCGCCCACAACTCTTTGTGTTCTACTCATGCATATAACATCTACGCATAGACCTGGCTCGGATACCACTGTTGGGGAACGCAGTAATTTCAAAAAAATTCCTACGAACACACAAGATCTATCTAGGTGATGCATAGCAACGAGCGGGAGAGTGTGTCCACGTACCCTCGTAGACTGAAAGCGGAAGCATTTAGTAACGCGGTTGATGTAGTCGAACGTCTTCGCAATCCAACAGATCAAGTACCGAACGCACGGCACCTCCGCGATCTGCACACGTTCAGCTCAGTGACGTCCCTCGAACTCTTGATCCAGCTGAGGCCGAGGGAGAGTTCCGTCAGTACAATGGCGTGGTGACGGTGATGATGAAGTGATTCCGGCCGGGCTTCGCCTAAGCTCTCCGAAAATATGACCGAGGTGGAAATCTGTGGAGGGGGGCACCGCACACGGCTAAAAACAATCAACTTGTGTGTCCTAGGGTGCCCCCTCCTCTCGTATATAAAGGAGGGAGGGAGGAGGAGGCCGGCCAAGAGGAGGCGCGCCCAAGGGGGGGGGGGAGTTCTACTCCAAGTAGGATTCGCCCCCCCCCCCCCTTTCCTACTTCCACAAGGAGAAGGGGGGAAGGAGGAGGAGGAGAGAAGGAAAGGGGGGCCGGCCCCCCTAGCCCTAGTCCAATTCGGTTTGGCTAGGGGGGGCGCGCGCCACACCTTGGCCTGCCTCCTCTCTTCCACCACTAGGCCCATGAAGGCCCAATAACCCCCCGGGGGGTTCCGGTAACCCCCCGGTACTCCGGAAAATACCCGATACACCTCAGAACTATTCCGGTGTCCGAATATAGTCTTCCAATATATCAATCTTCATGTCTCGACCATTTCGAGACTCCTCGTCATGTCTGTGATCTCATCCGGGACTCCGAACTACCTTCGGTACATCAAAAACATAAACTCATAATACCGATCGTCATCGAACATTAAGCGTGCGGACCCTACGGGTTCGAGAACTATGTAGACATGACCGAGACTCATCTCCGGTCAATAACCAATAGCGGAACCTGGATACTCACATTGGCTCCCACATATTCTACGAAGATCTTTATCGGTCAAACCGCATAACAACATACGTTGTTCCCTTTGTCATCGGTATGTTACTTTCCCGAGATTCGATCGTCGGTATCATCATACCTAGTTCAATCTCGTTACCGGCAAGTCTCTTTACTCGTTCCGTAATGCAATATCTCGTAACTAACTCATTAGTCACATTGCTTGCAAGGCTTCATATGATGTGCATTACCGAGAGGGCCCAGAGATACCTCTCCGACAATCGGAGTGACAAATCCTAATCTCGATCTATGCCAACTCAACAAACACCATCGAAGACACCTGTAGAGCATCTTTATAATCACCCAGTTACGTTGTGACGTTTTATAGCACACAAGGTGTTCCTCCGGTATTCGGGAGTTGCATAATCTCATAGTCAGAGGAATATGTATAAGTCATGAAGAAAGCAACATCAATAAACTTAACGATCATATTGCTATGCTAACGGATGGGTCTCGTCCATCACATCATTCTCCTAATGATGTGATCCCGTTTATCAAATGACAACACATATCTATGGTTAGGAAACTTAACCATCTTTGAGCAACGAGCTAGTCAAGTAGAGGCATACTAGGGACACTTTGTTTTGTCTATGTATTCACACATGTATCAAGTTTCCGGTTAATACAATTCTAGCATGAATAATAAATATTTATCATGATATAAGGAAATATAAATAACAACTTTATTATTGCCTCTAGGGCATATTTCCTTCAGATATGTCCCATGAAGCCATATATCCCAAGCCTGCCAAGGAACCAGTGCGTGAAGACAATGCTGATTTCCAAAGCTTCTCTGCACCTCTTGAAGCCATCCATGTGCCCAATCCACTTACTGCTGCTGGTCCTCTTGTCGGTCAGTTTTGGCTGTCGCATCATGCTCCCACTGATGCTACAGCCAGCACAGTAGCTCAAAGGCCTCAGAAGCGTGCTCGTGTTCTTAATGATAGAGAGCTTCTTGTATCTCTGCATCAGAAGCATGATAAGCATCATGACTAGATGAAGCGCTAGATGCAAAGTCTTCTTGTTGACGTCAATCGCATTTGCAACCTCTCCACCAAGAATTCTTTTGTCGCTCATGAACCCCGTCGGCGTGCCTGGAAGAGCCTCACACTGCTATGCTCTGAAGATGATCTTCAAGCAGATGGCTTTACTGAACGCTTCAAGTTTGACTCCAGGCCTCCTCAGTCAGCAAGTTGGCGTCCAACACCTTCTCTTGAAGATTCTGAGTACTCATCTTTGGCTCCAGTGGTTGTTGCTTGAGTCATTGATGAGGAAGACGACGCCACTTCACCTGCTCTGGCTTTACTGCATCACGATTCTGCATCAGGCCCTTCTGCACCGCCCAACTCCACTGTCGACCTAGCTGCCCCAACATCTTCACCAACACCTCATGGGAACGCTTAGACACTCTATGTCTTCACTTCTTTTTGGTCATTCCTGACAAAAGGGGGAGAAGCATTTGAGTTGATAGTCTTCAAGCGGGTCTATATGGGTCGGGTGCTTATTTTTGTTAAGTTTTGCAACTCTTGTTCTTGAACTGTTGGTTTTTGAGTTGTAATACTTAAACCTTGATGGTCGTCTGTCACTTTTGTAGCTACCTTTTATTGCAATGATAAATTCCGCATGAAGTCATTCTGCAGACGCCCATTTTTCATTGTGCATGTCATTATCTTCACTACATTTTTGTTTGCATGATGAACTGTCTTCATGAATTAAAGGAGATCTCCACAAAGCAGAACCTACCATGTGCATTTGCATTCAAAGGCAAATTACTTATATGCATATCTTCAGAGAGAGCCCTTTCAACTTCATGAAACCAATGTCCTCATTCTTTAACTTACACATACATTTATCCCCGTTGAAAACTTCAACCAGTTTGTCATCAATCACCAAAAAGGGGGAGATTGTAAGTGCATCTAGTGCCACCCCTAGTTGGTTTTGGAGTATTGACGACAAATGTGGTTGAGGGACTAATGTGTTTGTGAGAATTGCAGGATAACACAGGTAGAAGTCCCTCATTGATTCGGTTTACCTACCAGAGATGACCCCTAAAAATGTATGAAGACATTGAAGATAATGGTGGTTCGTGAAGACATTCACGTTGAAGATAATGACTCATGAAGACATTCACTTGAAGACAATGGAGTGCGAAGACATTGTTTCTTTCTTAGTTTCATTTTCTTCTTTATTGAGTCATAGGAACCACCGAACTGTTAAGTGGGGTCCAAGTGAACAAAGTCAGAAAACTGATGTGACGCTCAACCCAAATCCTATGTCTTCGAGTGAAGACAATGAGAGTAAATCTTATCCAGAGTTGGATGAGTCAGCTTTTCTTGTAGCCCAAGTCAAGCTGCCGCGTGTGTTTGAAATCCGACCGTTGGACACGTGTCGGTTCCTTAGTGACCCAGGGTCATTTCGGACATATCATGTTGGGTTGCCTGCTAGCTATAAATAGCCCACCCCCTCCACCATAAATTGGTGGCTGCTCAGAGTTAGTACACGGCTTTTGTCGTTTGAGAGCAACCCACCTCCGAAGCCTTTGAGAGAGAATCCTTGCGAGGACAAAACCCAAAACGCCCAAATCCCAAAGAGTGTTGGCATCATTGAAGTCTTTCTGTCCGCGTGATCTGAAGACTTATTACACTTGAGGACTGTGTATCCTCCAGCCGGTTAGGCGTCACATTTTGAGGATCCTAGAGTCATTGTGGATCACCGGTGAACAGAGTCTTTGAAGGTTTGGAAGTCTACCTTGAAGACTTACCTGAGTGATTGGGCGAGGTCTGTGTGACCTTAGCACAAGGAGAATACGGTAAGGACTGTGTGTCCTTTGGTTTAAATACCAAGCCGCTCCAACCAAACGTACAGTTGTCACAGCAACTGGAACTGGTCTACCAAATCCTTGTCTTCATCAAGCAACTGGTTCTATCCCCTACCTCCTTTACATTTCAATTTGTCTTCGTGAAGTCATTGCTTACTTGCCTGATCTGTTTGATTTCAGTGTGTGAAGACTTACATGTGTTTGGCTTCATACTGTCTTCCCATTCCAATCTGTTCTACCTAGCTACTATTAGTCTTCGTGTTTTCATTGTACTGCTTACTTGACTATGGCCTGTCTAGTGTAGCTTATCTTCCGCTGCATATCAGATAGGTGTTTATTAGTTGTCTGTCTTCGAAGATCTTGCGTCTTTCGAAGACTTTCACAAAAATCGCCTATTCACCCCCCCTCTAGTCGATAACTAGCACTTTCAGAGACCTCAAGATCCATAAGAATACCTAGACTAGGATGACATGTAATTGATGAGTATCACAGGGTGAGTACTCTGTTTCAATATAGATTTGTCCCAAAGAATTGAAGATTTGCTAAATTTCCAAGGATTTTTCTCCCCAAAACTTAAACTTCCTCTCCCTTGAATCTAGCATTGGATAGATAATGGGAGTAGGTAGGGTGAGATTAAATTATTGAAAAATAAAATCAGAGCAAAATAGACTCAAATAAAATAATTAATATGTATCTCCCCTCTTAGAGACATGTGAATTCTCTCCTCTTATGATGGTGCATCTCTCTCTTCCTTTCTTAGAAGAGCTTAAAATATGATAAGCTTTTGATGTGTGCATTTCTCTATGTAGATAAGCCTTGATGTGCATCTCTCTCGCCCCCTTTAACATAAATTTCCAAGAAGGGTAGTCTTCAAGGGTATGAGTCAAGTTAGTGTGGTCCCGGAGAGGCACAGTTAGGCAGAATGCAGCTTTAGATGCAGATAGAGGGAAAGAATCATTAAGTGGATCTAGAAAGAATAAATAGTAAGGTTGGCAAAATGCTTTCTCAGTAGTGAGACTGATGGCGTCGACTTGTGTCGATCGGTGACCCCGAGATAGTGAAGTCACAGATAGATCATATTGGTCGAGCCGAATTAGTCCAGTTCGGTGGAACCGATGAACTGTGTACAAGGTTGACTTGCACTTCAGTCCGACCGATAAGCTTTTGATCGGAGTGACCGAGTTCAATGCAGAGGAAAAAATTTGTCAACTTAGCTCACTTGCAATATAATTTTCGCAAAATTTTCAAGGAATTTGGATAGAATTTGCAATGAATTCGACTTAGAGAAAACGAAAAGAAATACAGAGAATAGAAAAAGATCTAGATGATAAAAGGAAAACACTCTAGCAAAAGAAATGCAACTAAGGAAAGGAAACGCTAGAGAACTTCATCTAGAGGGGGTCGGCTACAAAGTCACCTATGTTAGAGTATATTGGCTTAGGAGTCAAGTGAGATCACTTGATCATAGGTCATACTCATCGTTAAGCTCAAAATGGGATTGCCAATTTTCATTTAAGTGCCTTAATGTATTCACATCTTGTTGAGTTGCTTTGACTCATGACTTGGAGCAAAGCTTCTCTAAGATGGAAGGACATACCTTGGGTTTGTTATTGAACTTGATCATGTAGTTGAACTTGTGGTGGATGCTCATATGTATTGAGTTGGGAGCATCTCTTTTGTATTTGAATATCATCTTCCTACATGGGTTAGTCTTGGAAGGAATAACACTTATGTATCCAAATTGATAAGAGTGAATTACATCATATGAATATTGTCAAAGGATATGTGTAGCGACCCGACCCGAAAATGGTCAAGTCTTTGTGTATCTGTACCATCCCAAGATCTTGCTCGCACACACAGTACATTGATGAAAATATCAAAGTTCAATCACACCTGATTTATTACACGAATCTCATATAGAATCTATATTACACCATAATAAATTCGGCCAAAGGCCAACTCATGAGATAAAACTAATGCGTAAGCGTAGACGATAAGCGAGTCCATCCGACTCCAAAGGGCAATCACCGAGCATGGATCGTAGCCTCACTCCTGGTCGGAATAATCTTCTGCAACATAAGACGTTGCAACCCTGTAGGTCAGCATTTTGAATATGCCGGCAAGTCATAAAGAGGGAACAATAATAAAATACTATCACTATAAGCAATTTTGGCTGTGGGGCTCTAAGTTTAAGTTTTTGTGAAAAGCAATTTTTTTCCTACAACAAAAGGATTTGCTTGCAATTACTACAAAATATTTGTTGTTATTGAGATGGTTCCACTAACCAGTGTCTCATACCTGAAATCATTAATAACCCATTAATTAATTAATTATGTTTGGTGTTGAGAGTTCTGAATAAGTCCAATTCCAGAGGTTCGGTTGTCTGTAACCGGGGACACGACTAATCGATTAGTTTTCCA
This sequence comes from Thinopyrum elongatum, assembly GCA_011799875.1. Taxonomy (NCBI): domain Eukaryota; kingdom Viridiplantae; phylum Streptophyta; class Magnoliopsida; order Poales; family Poaceae; genus Thinopyrum; species Thinopyrum elongatum. The sequence goes on from CM022300.1 coordinate 387,103,617, forward strand.
CTCTACAGAGTATTGTGCACTTTATCCGCAAGAATCATTCCCTCCTTTATGTCCTCGCACTGCATGGTGTTTGTAGACGGGATGAACGAAACAAGGTCTTCCATAGAGTTCCACTGGGACACTGCCGGTACCCATCCATTTCCTATCGTTCTTCTACATCTGTTGGCACCGTCCGTCCAGAGTCACGCCTAGGGTCGACCAAGCCAGAGCCCATAGTGACTTGCGGCTGCACAGGTAAGCTTCCGGTCAAGGTATATCCATCCGTCTCTTCGTGGCTGGGTGAAGCTTTCCGCAAGATGTCATGGCGCTTCTCCATGCGTCCCTCGGTCAACCACTGGGTACTCCAGGGTGCCCGTCCATCCGTCCTCCACCCAGTAGTGAATTGAAGTCCGTCTTGAGCATCTTGAAGTCTTGGGGTTGTCATCATCATAACTCTCACAACTCCCATGTAATTCTCTCAACCAACCTCGTCTACGAAGCATAGCATAATAACTACAACGTCCCGGGCATTGGTGACATGGGGATTTGGGTTCAACCTACCACATGATACTACTCAAGAACATAACTTAAATTCCTACTTGCATGCATGGTGGGGAGGATTTCAACTAATGCAATAAAACATAGGTAATAAAGAAAATGTATGATCAAGACTTGCCTTGGTGACGATCTTCGAACTCTAAAGACTCGTAGTAACAAGCCTCGCACTCCGGATACTCTATCGAAACAAACAATACACAAATAAGCATACCATCACACAAAAATAATAACTTAACAGCAAGTCAAGCTAGTAATAGCACAATCATTAAAACACACAAGGAAACCAAAACAAAAACAAAGAAAGTCATAAAAATCAATGCAAAGATTAACTTCAAGTAAAACAAGCCACAACTAAGTTTTCTGCCACTAATAAATTTTTAACAGAACAAAAATAAATTTCTTGCTAAATAACAGAAAGCAAAACAACAAAGAAATTTTATGCAAAAAGAAAGACATTAAAACCTTTTATAAAACTCCTATTATGCTCAAAACAATTTTCCTAGTAAGATAAAAAGAAATAAACTACTAAAATTATTTTTTTACTTCAAATAAAATTGCTACTATTGACTATACAGAAACTAATCTGAACATGACAAAAAGAACAAAAAACAATTTAAAGCAATTAAAATTAAAAGAATTATCACAAAAGCTATAAAACACTAAAATAGTACTATTTTCATGAAAACCTAATTTTCAATAATTCTAAAATTCACCAATCTATTCCGACTGATAAACAAAGTCATAGGAAACCAGTAGTAAAAAGAATCACCCAAAAATATTATTCCTAGCTCAAGTTATTGCCAATCTAGTAATTTGAACAAATTTCATGTAAATCCAAATTCAAAGTTTCAAATCTAGTCAAACTTGATATCTACAGAAACTTCATAAAAATTCTGATCTAATGCAAAAAGAATCAAATTAAAAAACTAAGGAGATATTAATTTTCTCAGATTGAAACTTTTCTATTTTAAAAACAGAAAAAATAAGCAAAAAAAAATAGATCGGGCACATGTTACGTGGCGGGCTGTCATTGGGCTAGAGGGGTGAGCGCCCGAAGCTATATGAGGATCGACCGATTTTTAACTAAAACGTGGACGTGCAAATAAAGAAAAACCGGCTAGACCGATTTGATCTAAACCATAGTAAACCGTACTAAAAAACCGATCTAAAAATAAAAAAAAACATAACTATTGATGATCTAATCTGGGCCGTTAATCGTAGATCGGATGGGGAGGGGAGACCGGCGGCTTACAATGACGGTGTCGATGGCGTGGCGGCGGCTTTGGCGGTCCTCGACGTCGGGGAAGAAGACATGGAGATGCGATGGAGCGAGGGTGTCGTGGTGGTGGTGGAGACGGAGGTCGGCGGTGACGGAATCGAGCAGGGGGCTCGCGGCGGCTTTGGCGCTCCGGCAAGAGCGAGCAACTTCAAAGCGGTGGCTGTGGATGTTCCTGTGCATCATGAAGATGTCAAACGGGACTGCAAGAAGAAACAGGGCCGCATGGCCGAAGGTTGAGGGACTGGGGGTGCTCACCAGCGACGGGCGCGGCGGTGAACGACGGCCGCGGGGGCGAGACCGGTTTGGCGACGGCGACGGCTACAGAGGGTTTTGGTGAGGTTTTTTTAGGGGGTTTCGAAAGAGAAGGGAGTAGGCTACTTATAGGATGTGTTACTTGGGCGAGGGGAAGACTCGGGGTAGGGTTTTGGAGGGGGCGCGGACGCGGCCGTGCGCGAGCACGGCGAGATACATGCGTGGTGGTTGTGGGAGGTAGGAGACGAGGGCGGGGCCCTCCTGGCAACGGCAGCGGGGAGTGGGCGGGCAGTCGGGCAACCGAGCCAAAGTGGGTTCGGGCAAGGGCGCTAACGGGGCAAGCCGCTGTGGTGGTGGGCTGCGGCCAACGCGCCGACTCGCCTGGTGCTTGGCTGCGTTTTTCTTTATTTTGAGAGAAAAGGAAATAAAGAAAAATAAAAAATACTTTTATATAGACAATATATATATCAAAATGATCAGAAAAATAAATCCTAATTAGTGGAATATTTTTCAGAGGCAAAATAAAAACTTTATGAAAATCATTTTTTGAAAATTCCAAATAAAACCAAATTTGAATTTAATTTCTTTTGGCATTATTTTCTTCTGACTTTTGGGGTGTCACATTAACTCCTCTCATACTTGTTGATCCAAGTATTCTGTGAGGAAATGTTTAATGAAAATTCCACTGCCATTTTGAAATGAATTCAAATTCCAACAAGTACTCAAATGCCTCTGAATTTTTCAAATGACACTCAATTTCAAGCAAAATGAGTAGATGCTTAACTAATATTGTAAAACATTCCAAATTGAAAATTTGTGATGTTACAAACCTACCCACCTTAAGATGAATCTCTCCCTTGAGATTCGCGTTGGCTAGCAAATAGGTGCGGGTGGTCTCGACGAAGGTCTTCTTCTCATTCCCAAGTGGCCTCCTCCTTGGAGTGGTGACTCCACAGAACCTTGCAAAACTTGATGATCTTGCTGCGGGTAACTCTCTTCGCCGTCTCAAGAATCCTGATGGGTTTCTCCTCATAAGTCAAATCACTGTCAAGTTGTATGGCCTCTAGGGGCACTGTGTCTCTCAAAGGGATATCAGCCATCTCAACATGGCATTTCTTCAGCTGGGAAACGTGAAAGACATCATGAACTCCTGACAATCCTTTCGGCAATTCCAGCTTGTATGCAACTTCTCCTCTACGTTCAAGAATTTTGTATGGGCCTATAAACCTGGGTGCTAATTTTCCTTTAACACTGAACCTCTTGATTCCTCGAAGTGGAGACACATGAAGATATGCCCAATCTCCTACTTCGTACGTTACCTCCTTGCGTTTACTGTCGGCATAACTTTTCTGTCTCGACTGAGCTATCTTGAGTCTGTCATGAATCAACTTGACCTTCTCTTCGGAGTCTCTGATAAGATCAGGACCAAAAAGTTTTCGGTCTCCAACACCATCCCACAACAATGGTGTTCTACACCTCCTTCCGCACAAAGCCTCAAAAGGGGGCCATCTTCAAACTAGTCTGATAGCTGTTGTTGTACGAGAACTCTGCATAGGGTAAATTATCATCCCAGCTAGCTCCATAGTCTAGCGCACAGGCTCTCAACATGTCCTCTAGAATCTGGTTGACTCTCTCAGTCTGTCCATCTGTCTGCGGATGAAATGTTGTATTGAACTCCAGGCTCGAGCCCAAAGTTTCATGCAACTAATTCCAAAACTTTGAGGTAAATTGTGTTCCTCTATCTGACACGATACTCCTCGGAACTCCATGCAGACATACGATCCTGGTCATGTATATCTTGGCTAGCTTAGCGCCGGTATATATGGTCTTGACAGGAATGAAGTGTGCTACCTTGGTCAGGTGATCAACCACTACCCAGATAGAATCATAACCTGAACGAGTCTTGGGTAATCCTATGATAAAATCCATCCCAAGTTTTTCCCATTTCCACTTGGGTATTGGCAAAGGTTGGAGTAACCCTGTTGGCTTCTGATGTTCTACCTTTACTCGCTGACAAACATCGCATACTGCTACGTACTCGGCAATATCCTTCTTCATACCTGTCCACCAGAAACTTTCCTTCAAGTCCAGATACATCTTGGTGTTGCCTGGGTGTATCGAGTACGGTGAATCATGGGCCTCTTGCGGAATTAACTTCCTAACCTCTGGGTCATTGGGCACATAGATACGATCCTCAAACCATATAGTTCCATGTTCATCCTCGTGAAAACCTTTGGCTTTTCCTTTACTCATCCTTTCCTTTATCTCTGCAATTTCCTTGTCCGACTTCTGGGCTTCTCTGATTCTTTCGGTTAGAGTTTACTAAATATCTAGGGTGGCGACAAATCCTCTTGGAACTATCTCCAAGCGGAGATCTCTGAGATCGTCGGCTAACTCCTGGGGTAATCCTCCTGCTATGAGTGTGTTCAAATAACTATTACGGCTCAAGGCATCTGCTACAACATTTGCTTTCCTTAGGTGATAATGCAATCTCATGTCATAATCCTTGATCAACTCTAGCCATCTCCTCTGTCTGAGGTTTAATTCCTTCTGCATGAAAATGTACTTCAAGCTCTTATGATCCGTGTAAACATCACAACTGTTTTCGACAAGGAAATGTCTCCAGGTCTTGAGTGCGTGCACTACGGCTGCTAACTCCAAATCATGTGTAGCATAATTCATCTCATGATGCCGTAGCTGTCTGGAGATATAAGCTACAACTTTTCCTTCCTGCATGAGCACTCCTCCGAGTCCTTGACGAGAAGCGTCACAATATGCCTGGTAATCCTTGCGTATGTCCAGCAAAATTAGCACTGAGGCTATAACCAGGCGTTTCCTCGGCTCTTGAAAACTGGCTTCACAATCGTTAGTCCAAATGTACTTAGTTTCCTTCTTCAACATCTCAGTCATGGGCTTAGCAATCTTGGAGAAATTCTCAATAAACTTCCGATAATATCCTGCAAGTCCGAGAAAACTGTGGATCTCCTTGACTAAGGTGGGCGACTTCCATTTGGTGACTGCTTCAACCTTTGCAGGGTCGACTGCTATTCCTTCTCCTGAAATAACATGTCTGAGGAATCCGACTTCCTTCAACCATAATTCACATTTGCTGAACTTGGCATATAACTGATGTTCATTGAGTTTCTCCAGAACAAGACACAAGTGTTCCTTGTGCTCTTCCTCACTCTTGGAGAAAACCAATATGTAATCGATGAACACCACGATAAACTTGTCTAGATATTCCATAAATACCTTGTTCATCATACTCATGAAATATGCACGGGCATTAGTCAATCCAAATGACATGATTGTATACTCATAAAGACCATACCTTGTGGTGAAGCGGTTTTGGGTATATCCTGTTCACGAATCTTCAACTAATGATACCCTGATCGAAGATCGATCTTGGAGAATACTCTGGCTCCAACTAGCTGATCAAACAAATCATTAATCATCGACAGAGGGTACTTGTTCTTGATGGTCACTTCGTTCAACAAACGATAATCCACAACCATCCTCAAGGTTTTATCCTTCTTCTCTACCAAGAGAACTGGGGCTCCCCAAGGTGATGAGCTTGGCCGAATATATCCCTTCTCCAATACCTCATTAATCTGCTTCTTGATCTCTTCCAAATCGTTAGGGCCATCCGATAAGGTCTCTTGGATATTGGGGCTGTGCCGGGCAATAACTTAATCAGAAATTTAATTTCTCTGTCCGGTGGCATTCCTGGTAATTCCTCTGGGAATACGTCGGCGATGTGTGCCTGAATACATACTTGATCCTCTTCTGCTCCGGGGTGGTGAGCAAAATCGTCTTGCGGGCATAGTCGATGTTCCCTTCATACTTCATCAACCAATCCATGCCTAGGATTACGTCCAATCCCTATGACTCCAATGCAATAAGGTCTACAAGAAACTCATGATTTCCGATGCGGAGGTTCGAGTGACAACCTAAGCCTGCCGTCATCTCACCTCCTGGGGAACTGACCTGAAGAGGGCTTCTGAAGATTCTAATGGGCAGCCCGTACTTTCCAAAACTACCCTTGATATGAATGAATGTGTTGCACCAAAATAAAAAAGTACCAATACTGGACGTGAATTTAATAGAAACTTACCAACCACAGTCTCTGGCTGATCATAAACCTGCTCCACATCAACCTGGTTCACATGAGCACGAGGAAAAGGATTGGGCTTCTTGGTTGCTGAGTTTCTATTGCCGTTGCCGTTGTCGTTTCCATTTCCCTGCTTGGCCTCCGGACAATCGATGGAATAATGTCCCATCTTCTTGCACTTGAAACAGGTGATATGACTCAGATCCTTCTGAGCCAGAGTGGGACGGTGTTGGTTGCCATTGCGTCCATTGCCAGACTTGAAGTTGCTGTTGTTCTGATGATTATTCCCATTCCCTCCATGGTTATGTCCTCCATGGGTGTGGGGGCTGGACCAAAAGCTCGTAGCTCGCGAGCTTAATGAGTGCTCGATAGTTCGACTCATTAAGCTTGGAGCTCGCTTCTTAATGAACAGAGCCAATCATTGATTTCAGCTCGTTAAGCTTAACGAGCTTAACGAATGAGCTAATGAATTTCATGAGTAGCTCGTTAAGCTCGTTAGTAACAACATAACACATATTTTCATCTTACGTGACAAACTTTTTGTAGCACCTCAGCCCATCAATTCAATCTAATCGACATATGAGGCAACAAACTAGTGCATTTCTTTTTGTAGTCACGATATTTCATCTTGAAAACCACACCTACACATTCATCCTGTATATCATAACACATTATAATCTGTTAACGAGAGCTCACGAGCTTAACGAGCTTCAAACGAGCCGAGCCGAGCAGGGTTTTCTGCTCGTTAATCTTAACGAGCTTAACGAGTCGAGCCTTAACTAGCACGAGCTTAACAAGTACGAGCTTAACGAGCCGAGCTGCTCGTTAGTCCACCCCTAGGTGTGGTGAGTGTGTCCTCCCGAGTATGGGGTGTGGAGGGGCTTCTGCTGAGCTCCAGAGCTGTACTTCCCCTGGCCATACTTCCGCTTGTGGTTATTAATCTGCTGCTACTTGCCTTCAAGGATGATGGCCTTGTCTACCAGCTCCTGGTAGTTGCTGAAGTTAGCCACCATCAGCTGCATTCCCAGCTCATCATTGAGTCCTTCCAGAAATTTCTCCTGCTTTGCAGCATCTGTGGCCACATCATCTGGGGCATAGCGAGCTAACTGGCTGAACTCGTCCACGTACTACCCCACAGTGCGATTCCCCTGACGTAAGTTACGAAACTCACGCTTCTTCAAACTCATGGCTCCAGCTGAGACATGAGTGGGGCGGAGGGCCTACTGAAACTGATCCCATGTGACTGTGGCGATGGGATAGGTGGTGATGTAGTTATCTCACCAGGAGGTTGCGGGTCCATCAAACTGATGTGCAGCAAAGCGCACCTTCTCTGCATCCGTGCATCCAACAGTTACTAGCTCCCTTTCGATCTTGCGGAGCCATTCATTAGCAACAATCGGCTCGGTGCTGCTAGAGAACACCGGCGGATTCAACCTTAGGAAACAGGTCAAGTTGTCGACAGGGGGTGGTGGTGGTGGATTGTTGTTGTTGTGGATGAGCATCTGCATCAAGGCATTCTGCTGCTGGATCAGTTGCGTGAGCTCTGGCGGGAAGTTAAATCCGGGGTCATGTCTCGAAGGCATCTGATGTTTTGGAGTGGATGAGAAATTAGAATAGAACAAGGGTCTAAAGAGAAAATAACACTACCCATATGCATTCAACAATCATTATCACACCAATCATTCATTTATTCAACTCAATCATAGTTCAAACTCGGGATACAAGTCTTACAACAAATCGAAAACATCGGCCAGAATCGATCAACGATAAAAATAAAAACAACATGGCGGTCATGACTAAGTGTCCTCCTCAAGTATCCTTGCATCCTCCAGCGGTGCGTCTTCAGGTGGTGCGTCTCCTCTTGGTGCATCCTTTAGTGGAGCTCTCCTCGTAGTCCTCATCATTGCTCACCAAGGGTCCATCGTCACCATTCGGATAGAGGTCTTCTCCCAGGTCCATCTTCTCCTACATCGCGGCAATATAAGTCTTCAAGTTCTGGATTCTCTCGAGAAAGTCCTTGACTTCTTTTTCATGCTCGTCATGGTCCTCACGGGCTTTATCCTCCAATTCTAGTTCACGGAAGATCAGCTTCCTGAACATCTTCAAGCTTCTGCGCGTCTGAACCTCCAGAGTCCTTATGTGAGTCTTTAGGTCTTGGGCATATGAGAGAATGGAGTCGTCATCCACGGTGCGCATGATCTCTCCATTTGCAGTTCTGCAGGAGATCATGGCGAGGTCTGATCTGTCGAGCTCGACCTTGTACTCCTCCCGGAGGTGTCCAAGTGCACGATGAATAGCCATGTCCCTCCCGAGGATCCAAGTAGGGGAGGTAAACTGGAAGTCAATGGGCACTGAGAAGCTTCCGAGAGTCCTCCCTGGAATGTGCACCACAATCTGTAGCGATTGTTCATCGAAAGTGCATTGCTACTTCTTGAGCTTGCGTTGATTTTTCCCTTGAAGAGGAAAGGGTGATGCAGCAAAGTAGAGATAAGTATTTCCCACAGTTAAGAACCAAGGTATCAATCTAGTAGGAGGAACACACAAGTCCCCGATATATGCACCTGCACAAACTAACAAATACTTGCACACAACGCGAAAAAGGGGTTGTCAGTCCCTTCACGGTCACTAGCAAGAGTGAGATCTAATAGAGATTGATATAAAAGATAAATAAAAGTGCTAAATAAAATAAAGATAAATAAATTGCAGCAAGGTATTTTTGTATTTTTGGTTTTATAGATCTGAAAATAATATGACGGAAAATAGACCCCGGGGCCATAGGTTTCACTAGAGGTTTCTCTCTTGAAAGAACACATACGGTGGGTAAACAAATTACTGTTGAGCAATTGATAGAAAAGCGCATAGTTATGACGATATCCAAGGCAATGATCATGAATATAGGCATCACATCCGTGACAACTAGACCGACTCCTGCCTGCATCTACTACTATTACTCCACACATCGACCGCTATCCAGCATGCATCTAGTGTATTAAGTTAACAAGAACGGAGTAACGCCTTAAGCAAGATGACATGATGTAGATGGATAGATACAAGAAATATGGTAAAAAATCCATCTTTTTATCCTTAATGGCAACAATACAAATATGTGCCTCGCTACCCCTACTGTCACTGAGTGAGGACATCGCAAGATTGAACCCAAAACAAATCACCTCTCCCATTGCAAGATAGATAAATCTAGTTGGCCAAACCAAATCAATAGATCGGAGAGAAATACAAAGCTATCTTAATCATGCATAAAAGAGTTCAGAGGAGACTCAAATAATATTCATAGATAATCTGATCATAAACCCACAATTCATCGGTTCTCAACAAACACACCGCAAAAGAAGATTACATCGAATAGAACTCCAAGAACATCGAGGAGAACATTGTATTAAAGATCAAAGAGAGACAATAAGCCATCTAGCTACTAGCTATGGACACGTAGGTCTGTGGTAAACTACTCACACATCAACGGAAGGGCAGCAAGGTTGGTGTAGAGGCCCTCCATGATCGAATCCCCCTCCGGCAGAGTGCCGGAAAAGGCCCCAAGATGGGATCTCACGAGAACAGAAGCTTGCGGCGGCGGAAAAGTTTTTTTGGTGTGCCCCCTGATATACGGGGAATATTTGGGTATTTATGTAGATGGAATTAGGGTTAGGGGAGTCCCGAGGGGCTCACAAGCCTGCGGGGCGCCCCCTAGGGCGCGCCTCTAGGGCTTGTGGCCCTCTCGTGGCTCCTGTGGCCTCCTCCTGAAGCTTCGTGGTTGTCTTCTGGTCCAAGAAAAATCCTCAAAAAGTTTCATTCCGTTTGGACTCCGTTTGGTATTGATTTTCTGTAAAAGATAAAAACAAGGAAAAAACAGCAACTGGCACTAGGCACTAGGCTAATAGGTTAGTCCCAAAAATGATATAAAATAGCATATTAATGCATATAAAACATCCAAGATGGATAATCTAATAGCATGGAACAATAAAAAATTGTAGATACGTTGGAGATGTATCAAGCATCCCCAAGCTTAATTCCTGCTCGTCCTCGAGTGGGTAAATGATAAAAACATAATTTTTTATGTGGAATGCTACCTAACATGTTTATCAAGCAATCTTTCTTATTGTGGCATGAATATTCAGATCCATAAGATTCAAAACAAAAGTTTAATATTGACATAAAAACAATAATACTTCAAGCATACTAATAAAGCAATCATGTCTTCTCAAAATATCATGGCTAAAGAAAGTTATCCCTACAAAATCATGTAATCTTGTCATGCTCTATCTTCATCACACAAAGTATTTATCATGCACAACCCCGATGACAAGCCAAGCAATTGTTTCATAATTTTAATGTTCTCAAGCTTTTTCAACTTTCACGCAATACAGGAGCGTGAGCCATGGATATAGCACTATGGGTGGAATAGAATATGATGGTGGAGGTTGTGTGGAGAAGACAAAAAAAGGAGAAAGTCTCACATCGACGAGGCTAATCAATGGGATATGGAGATGCCCATCAATTGATGTCAATGCAAGGAGTAGGGATTGCCATGCAAAGGATGAACTAGGGATATAAGTGTATGAAAGCTCAAAAGAAAACTAAGTTGTCGGCGTACGACACCTATGGGATCCGAAGGACCCCTTTACGATTCGGCAGGGAGAGAGGTATGCACAAAGAGCAGAACCGAGGATCAACGAGAGAGGATTTTTACCCAGGTTTGGGCCACTGATCAGCGTAAAACCCTACTCCTGCTTTAGTTTATTATCAGTGTATTCGTCCCAGTTCTTGGAGCACTTGCAATGAACAATGTGTTCGTGCAGCAGCTACGCATGCAGAATGGGCCGAGAGTGTTCTCCCCTGTACCAGTTGCCTTGGGCCTCCTTTTATATGCTCAAAGGGGTCACCACAGTGGCAAACTGTTCATACGCGAGGTGTAAAGCAGCTACAGGGTTATCATACCTAACCACTGGCGGTTTAGGACAAATGCATTTAATGCACCGTGAGGTGTTCGTTTAGGTGTCCCTACTTTCTTGGGGATGGAAAAAGGGGCCATCCCATCAGCACCGCTTAAGCTCACCTCCACTAGCGCCTTGCCACGCATCCAGAGATGGGGCCAGAATGCCAGGCTGGTTGCTGGGCTGGAGCGGTGGCACAGTGGCGGAACCTTGCCGGGGTGCGAATCTTGCCGGGATCCGCGGGCTACCCCGGCAAGATCTTGCCGGGGGCCGAGCCCCTGATCTCTAGTTCTCCTTATCTTCTGGTCCTTGGCTTGAATGTTTCTTTGATAATCTTGGATTAATCTTCAGCTGTTCCCCGACAAGCCTTGCCGCAGGTGCGGCTACAACTGCCCGTGCAGAAGTACGGGGTACTAAAGGCCCAATACTTAGTACACCGACAGGAGCCCCCGAGCCTAGGCCACACACGAGTGCGAGGCATTGTTGGGCTAGGCCCAAACAGTGCACGGGCATGCGTGGCAGGGGTTAACTGCTTGTAATTATTCCGCTTACTGCGCTTCCCCACTACGCGCGTTGAATGCACGACGTGGGAAGCGTGCGCTGAACGGCCGTGGCTGTAGCGCGCTTGTATAGGCATATTCACATTGGGCAGTAAAAGATGCAGCCTCGCTCCTTCCCCGTAAAAAGGAATCCGCAGAGGTGCTGCCCATTTACCCCCTCTTCTTCCCAATCTGGAATCCGCCATTACTTTCCTTCCCCCGAACTCAGAGCAGAACTTCTCCTCATCCGCTCACCGCCTCCGCACCCGCTCTATCCTCGGCTTCCGCCTTCGCGACCGCCATGCCGCCCAAGACTAGCAAGGGCAAAGGCAAGAGCAAGGAGACGAAAGCCAATGTCCCGTAGAGCGAGCTGGCGAAGATGCGGAAGAAGTACGTCGTCTTTGCTCCGACGCTCGACGCGAAAGCCTTGAAGAACCGGTACCAGTGCATGTGGGCGAGGGAGACGCAGGCTCACCCCGCAACTCGCGTGGCCCCAGGTTCTTCTTCCAAAGGCGGACCAGATAAATATCCCTTCTTCGTCGCTTACTTTTATTGCGGGCTCTGTCCTCCATTCTCCGATTTCTTTATTGACATCATGTACACATACGGCTTCCGTCTTCTGGATTTCACGCCGAATGCCGTAACATGTATGTCTATCTTTGCTCATCTTTGCGAAAACTTTGCCGGAGTAGTTCCCAACAATGCCCTCTTCCGCCATTACTTCGTTCCTCGCATCCAAAAAGGGGACGCCCTTTCCGGTTCTATCGCCTGGATCCCAAGGGCATGGAACAAGGAGATATATCCAGATGGGGTTTACCTCGAGAAGTGGGAAGAATGGCGGTCCGAGTGGTGCTGGATCAAGGAAGCAGATCCCCATCCATTCTGTTCGCCCCGACGGCAGAAAGTGGTCCGTGGCGAGGACTGGAGTAATCTTGATGCTCAAGACGACAAGCTCACGATCGCCACCACCAGGATTCTCCGTCTGAAAGCTGTCGGGCTCACCATAGAGATGATTGGATCTGACTTCCTTCGCCACCGCATCGCCCCTCTGCAGAATAAGGGGAGACCAGCTTGGGAGTTCCAGAACACGGCAGACATCATGAGGCTGTGCCCGGATTAAACAGTAACTTGACAATCATGCAGCTTGTCGCTCTCCACCACAAGCTATTTCAGCGTGATGACAAGCATAAGTTGCCAGCGAGGATTATCCCTTTGTGCAACAACTCCGCCCTGGGGTCGATCATCGCCACGATGCCAATGTTCAACGCCCATGGCCTTGACACAACTTGGGTCGAGCCATCTGAGGAGCAGGCGCAAAAGTTCTTTGACAACTTGTCGGAGAGGGCCATCCGGGAAGAAACAAGACTCGTCCGCGCCACCACCGATGAAGAAGTGGCGTATATTGCCACTAGGGTGGAAGAGGCGAACCTTGTCGCGGAGGCCGGCGACATCGGCTTCACGGAATGGGAAACCAGCGACGCAGAGGTTGTTTTGGAAGAAAATCCTGCCGAGGAAGATAAGGCTGCCAGGGAGCAGAGTGGCACAGCCGCCGAAAACTCGTCTGATGAGGACGCAGCCGAAGAACAACCACAAGAGGAGCCCCTAGCTCCAAAGAGGACAAAGCGTGTCCTTCGAAAAGCCGTCCCTGATGTCCCGGCAAATCAACCTTCTTCGAGCGGTGACGCTCCTGGCAAGAAGGCGGCCGGCAAGGCTGCACCGCGGCAAGGATTTTGACAGCAACCCATGCGGCGCACGAGACACACACCTGCGGCAACCACTGGGGTGGTAGGGGCATCTCACACAATAGCACCAGAGGTTGAGGCGGCAGAATCACGCCAACCCCTGCACCTGCTCCAGCCAAGCGACCCAGGACCCCTCCTCCGCCTCCCCATACAGACGCCGCAATGGAGGTCGATTTTGACATCTCCGGTTTCAGCCCGGAACGAGAAGAGGAAGAGTAAATATCCTATCACAGCCTTTATCTCCCAAATTCTGAATTCGATTGACCTCATTGTCTTGCTTTGTCTTGTTTCTGCAGTAACGCAGAGACTTTGGGGAAAGGATGGCGAAAAGGGCAAAGACTTCCACGGGTGACGAGCCCCCGACAAGCTTTGCGAGCGTGCCAGCAACTATCGTCATCAGCCCGGAGCTTAGCCCTCAACGCAGCCCCCAGCGCAGCCCCCAACGTGAGTTCACTACTTATTTTCCGCTGGCAGGTGCTGAGGTTTCTACCTTTGCCGCTGATATCTTTGGGCTTGCAGGAGAAGGACAGCAACAGGGAGAGTCATTGGAGGATGCCCCCGTCGTGCCGCCTCCGTCAACCACACCGCCCGCAAGCGCATCCCCGGCAAGAGCTCCTACCGACGAGCCTACCTTGGAAGAGGAGGAGCCGGCAAACATGGGCACCGGCAACCTTTCCCCGGCAACCCATGTTGCCGGGAGGGATGAAACCACCCCTCAGCAGCTCGACGCAGGTGACTGCTTGCCTCAGAGCACTTGTCATTCTTTCATTTATCTTTCTTTCTCTTTGTCTTCTTGAACTTCAATCTTGATCTTATTTTGTTTCCCTCCTTCGTCCTCCAGAATTCCCTGTGATGGAACACATGGACGTCGACGTTGTCATCGAGAAGACCGCCAGAGACGCCGCCGCCGAAGCTGACAAGATCGCTGCTAGCGAGGCCGCCAAAGATGCCACTGTCGAGGTCAGCAAAGCTGCTGCCGAGGAAGCCGCCAAGGAATCTGCCGAGAGGGCCGGCAAGGAGACTGATGACCATACTGACGGCATTCCTGCCGCAGGAGCGCCAGGCGCTACATCGGCCACAGAGCCCCCAGCCACCGGTGAGACGATCGTCGAGGATCAACCATCAACATCCGAGGCTCCCTCATCGAGCAGATATCTCAAGGTTTGTGACAACCTATTCATCAACTTGCCGGGCATGGCAAGTATTGGAGCGCCGACCGAAGGGGAAACCTTTGATGAAGAAATCATCACCACTGCCGGGCTCGAAATCGTTGATGAACCAAGCGCCAGCAGTGGCAAATTTGAAGAAGATCAGCTCCTTCAGGCTATGGGCGATAATTTCCGCAAGCTCCAAGCACTCCACCGGGCTCGAAAGGAGAAAGTGGATTCCAGAGTTGCAGTTGTCGAAGCAGCCAAGGCAGATTTCCAGAAGCGCGTTGAGCAGATGCAGATCTGGTACACCGAGGCCCTTCAGGAGTTGACTGCCAGCCGGAAACAAGTGAGCCAAAGCTGTACGGAGCTCCATCTGAGGCAATCCAAATAGAGAAGGCGCAAGAGGAAAATGCACAAAGGATTGCCGCTGAGGAAGCCCTCTTGACGGAGTGCCGCATTGGGCTTGATGCTCATGAAGAAGATCTTGCCGCGCGTGAGCAGGCACTTGCTGCCAAGCTCCGCGGCAAGGACAAAGAAATTCAAAAACTCGTCGCGCAGCGGACCCAGGAGCTGGAGCAAAAACACAAGGAGGCGCTCGAAGCTTCAACTGCAGATCATGCCAGCAAGCTCAAGGAAACCATCGATGCCGCCGAGGCTACAGAGGCCGCCAAGAACGAGCTGAGCAACAAAGTAAAAAAGCTGGAGGCGGATCTTGAGGAACACAGCAAGGAGCTCTCGACGCTCAAAGGCGACAGGGAGAAAACTCTCCACAGCCTGGCGGAGATGCAAATTGCTATATCCGACAAGACCAAGCAGCTCTCTTTAGCCAATGATGCCATTGCCGATCTGAGGCTGAAGCTAACCACGCTGGAAAAGTCTGTTGAGGACGGCAGGGCCCGTGAGAAGGCCCTGAGCAAAGACCTCCAGGATGAGAAGAACTTGCTTAAGAGCGCAGCCGCCGCCCAAATTGACTATGAGAAGGGTGTGAAAATATGGACTGATCGCCTTGTCGACACCGCGGAGAGGCTCACGGCACAATTGTCAACCATGGGCCAGGATGGCCTGCAAAACTTCAGGTATTCCTCTGAAGAAAGGATATCCTCGAGCGCCAGGCTGACCATGTTCTTCAAAAGCATCATTGATGCTCTGAAGCTGCTACAGTCCAACCGAGCGACCCAACTGGCCAATGAATCCCGCAAACTTTGCCGGGCCGTCCTCCGCAAAGTACTCATCAAGGTGGTACATAAGAACCCTAGCGTTGATCTCACCAACGTGCTCGACCGCTTGCCGAAGGATGCAGATCTCAAGGCACTTGAGGAGCTTGTCGCGCCCATCCTTGAGAAGGTGGATTCAATCAACAGGGTCGAAGGCCAGCGCAGGGACTAGCCGTCTTACTTTTCCTTGCCGCCACCATTCCATGCCAAAGACAATTTAGTCTTAAGTTAGAACTGCGGCAACTATCGATGTAATATAACTTGCTATGATTGAATACATGCATGCTATTTCTTCTGTCCAATTTCTTTCCGTATGGTATACGCCCTACGCTAACTGGAAACTTGCTGGCGCGCAACCTGTCGTGAGTGCTGGGTGCGGGACTTCAGCAGCCTGCTAGAGGTGCAGCAGCCGGCAAGACACCTTGGCGCTCTTGGTGCAGCCACTTAAACTGTTGAGCGGACTCGAAACAAAATAAGGGCGCAACCAATTACGACAAGGGTTCCTTTGCGTGCAGGTTTTCCATACAAGGACCGAAATCGTCTAAAGAAAATAGCCTAATTGTAAAAATTGAAAAACTTGCCCAAAGTTTCGCAACTTAGCTTTCTGCTGCCGTACTCCTTCTGGCAAGACATCAATTCTGAACATTGCCCATTGGTATCCATACCTTCCTTCCTCCCCCGGCAAACTTGTGCGCGAAGGAACCTTCCATCCTTTGAGAAAAAGAAAGAAGAGAAAATAAAGATATGGAACCTTGGTGGTTCGTTAATGCTTACCAGGAGCAAGTGTCATACAATATCTCAGACAAGCATGCGTATATATAAACATGAAAATCAACAAGAAATGTACAACACTTAAGCTTATTCAACTGCGCACAGGGTCTGCGCCTGGCTTTGTACAAAGGATTATATGCCTTGCCGGCAAAACTCGTACAAAAGGAGGTTGTCGGGAGCCCCCGGCAACCGCGCCTTATGGGTAGAACTTGCGAAGATGTTCGATATTCCAAGAGTTACTCACTGGAATGCCATCCTCGGTCTCTAGGTGGACAGCGCCGGGCCTGGTGACTCGTACTACCCGATAAGGGCCTTCCCACTTCGGCGTCAACTTATTTGAATTCTTGGCGGACTGAATCCGCCGAAGAACAAGGTCGCCTTCCTCAAGACTTCTGGCATGAACTTTGCGGCTATGGTAGCGACGCAAAGCTTGTTGGTAGCGTGCAGCTCGCACAGCAGCCTAAAGACGATCCTCCTCAAGGAGTACAGCGTCATCTTGCCGCAGTTGCTCTTGCTCAAGCTCATCATAAGCGAGCACTCGAGGTGACCCGTATATGAGTTTCGTGGGGAGAACTGCTTCCGCTCCGTAAACCAGAGCGAAGGGTGTCTGGCCAGTAGCTCGATTTGGTGTCGTTCTGATTGACCAAAGAACCGCCGGCAACTCATCAATCCAGCGCCTTCCGCACTTTTTCAGCTTGTCAAAAGTCATGTTCCTGAGACCGCGCATCACTTCAGCATTAGCCCTCTCTGCTTGGTCGTTGCTTCTCGGGTGAGCAACAGAGGCAAAAAAGATTTTGCCGCCAAGATCCTAGACGTACTGCATGAAGGTGCGACTTGTGAATTATGTGCCATTGTCGGTGATGATCCTGTTGGGCACACCGAAACGGCAAATTATCCCTTTAAAGAACTTGAAGGCTGATTGTGCTGTCACCTTCCTCACTGCTTCCACCTCCGGGCACTTTGTGAACTTGTCGATTGCAATGTACAAGTACTCAAAGCCCCCGGTAGCACGGGGAAAAGGGCCCAGTATGTTGAACCCCCAGACCGAAAATGGCCAGGCGAGAGGGATTGTCTGAAGAGCTTGAGCTGGCTGATGCGATTTCTTTGAATGAAACTGGCACGCTTCACACTTGGTTACTAGTGCAGTTGCATCCTGGAGAGCGGTGGGACAAAAGAAACCTTGTCAGAATGCCTTTCCGACAAGCTCTCTTGACCCTATGTGAGAGTCACATATGCCTCCATGTATCTCTGCCAACAGCTCTAGTCCATCCTCCCGAGGAATACACTTTAATTTCACACCGTTCAGTCTCTTCCTGTATAGAATGCCATCGACGAACTGGTACATGCTAGACTGACGGGCTACTTTTTCCGCTTCTTCCTGCTCCTCAGGGAGTTCTCCTGTCTGAAGAAAATGGACAATGGGTTGTGCCCAAGCTGGAGCCTAGGGCTCGACAACTAGGACTAAAGGCATCTCTTCTGCCGGGGGAACATTTGTCTCGACGGCAAGGGCCTGAGCCCCTACTGGAGCCTGTCGTTCCTCGGCAGGCTTGTCGTTGATCCCGGCAACTTCCTTGCCGGCGGCTCCCGGGAGCTCTGCCGGAAAGTACTGACCAGAATTCAAATTCCTTCTCTTTTCTTGCCTCATTGATGGCGTTACAGATGGCTGAGTTAAATGGAGCACAAAAGTTCCTGGTTCCACAGGTAACTTGAGGGCAGCGCGTTTCGACAGGTCATCTGCAATACTGTTTTCGGCACGAGGAGTGTGCTTTGTTTGCAGGCCGTCAAAGCGCTCTTCCATTTTTCTCACTTCATCCACATAGGCTTGCATCAATGGACTTTGATAATCTTTGTTGACTTGCCTGACAACAAGTTGCGAATCACCTCTGATGACGAGCTTCTTGATACCAAGGTCTGCCGCGATCCTGAGACCGGCAAGCAGGCCTTCGTATTCCGCAGTGTTGTTCGTCGAGCTCTCCCGGGGAAAATGCATCTGAATTACGTACTTGAGGTGCTCTCCAGTGGGTGCGACAAGCAGCATGCCAGCACCGGCGCCTTGCAGCGAGAAAGCCCCGTCAAAGTACATAATCCATTCTTGATCTGTTTCCTTACCGGGAAGAGTCGTTTCTTGAATCTCTTCATCTGGCGTTGGGGTCCATTCCGTAATGAACTCCGCCAAAGCTCTGCTCTAAATTGCTGAAGTACTTTCAAACTTGAGACCAAAGCTTGATAGTTCCAATGCCCACTCCACAATCCTGCCGGTTGCCTCTGGATTTCACAAAATCCGCTGCAATGGGAAGCGAGTGACGACGGTAATCTCATGTGCTTGAAAATAATGGCGCAGCTTCCTCGAGGCCATAAGAAGACCGAAGAGCAGCTTCTGCACACCAGAGTATCTTGACCTAGCTCCCTGTAAAAGAGAGCTAACAAAATAAACTGGGCGCTGCTCCACCTTCCTTCTTTGCACTGACTCCTCTGACTGCGCAGATCCTGTCTTGCCGGAACCAGACCTTGCCGGGGAAGATCCCGGCGCGCCACTTGACGGTCCTGCCGCTGCTTGCAACGCTACCTCTGCTTCCGGAGTCCATCTCATTGGACCTGCCTTCTTCAAAATTTTGAAAAAGGGCAGGGCGCGCTCAGCGGATTTGGAGATGAACCTGCTTAGGGAAGCAATGCAGCCGGCAAGACGACGTACGTCCTTGACGCATCTTGGTGCTTCAATCTGCTCAATAGCTTTGATCTTGTCGGGATTCACTTCGATTCCACGCTGAGATACAAAGAACCCGAGAAGCTTGCCGGAAGGGATGCCAAACACTCACTTCTCAGGATTGAGCTTTAAATTAATCTTGCGCAGATTTGTAAATGTTTCTTCTAGATCTTGTATGAGCGTCGCTTTATCCTTGGTTTTGACCACTATGTCATCCATGTATGCTTCCATATTTCTATGTAGCTGAGGCTCAAAACCAATTTGGACCGCTCTCGCAAATGTAGAACCAGCACTTTTCAATCCGAAAGGCATTCGTATAAAACAATACGTACCACATGGGGTGATAAATGCGGTCTTTTGTTCATCTTCTTTTGCCATGAAGATCTGATGATATCCCGAGTAGGCATCGAGGAACGACAGAAGGTCACAACCAGCAGTGGAATCCACAATCTGGTCGATGCGCGGCAAGGGGAAAGGATCTTTTGGGCAGGCTTTATTGATGTCTGTATAATCAATACACAGCCTCCATTTCCCATTCGCCTTGCGCACTACAACCGGATTGTCCAACCACGTTGGTGGAAGCACTCCTCTGACCAAGCCTGCCGCTTCTAGCTTTCTGATTTCTTCGGCAATGAATTCTTGCTGCTCCAAGGCTTGCTTCCTGACCCTCTGCTTGACGGGCCGCGCGTGAGGACAGACAGCAAGGTGGTGCTCAATTACCTCCCTGGGAACACCGGGCATGTCAGACGGTTGCCATGCAAACACGTCGACATTCGCCCTCAGGAAGGCAATGAGCACGCTTTCCTATTTGTCATCTAGGGTGGAACTTATGGTGAAAGTTCCTCCCGTTCTGTCCTCCTTGATGGGCACCTTCTTGATCTCTGGTGGAGCAGCCTTGGATTTCTTGTTCTTGCTGGTGGAACTCTCTGGTGCGTCCTCAATGGAAGCGCAGCACTCTGAGGAGGTGCGCTTGCCGAAGTTTGCGCCAAAGATCTTGCCGGTCTTCTTCTTCCCCCCGGGAGTTCCAGCGGCAGAGGCAGATGCCTTGACGGCAGGTGCTGCAGCTGCCTCCCGGTATAGTTGGTTGGTGCAGATAAGTGCATCTTTCTTGTCAGAGTGGATAGTGATGACACTTATCGGTCCGGGCATCTTCAACACATTGTACGCATAGTGTGATGCCGCCATGAACTTAGCCAGCGCTGGGCGGCCAAGGATCCCATTGTATGACATAGGGATCTTGGCAACATCAAACACTACCTTCTCTGTCCTGTAGTTGAGCTCGCTACCAAATGTTACCGGTAGCATAATCTTGCCTTTTGGCTGGGTCCTTCCTGGATTGATCCCTTGAAATGTGCCCGTTTCCTCGAGATCTTCATCAGGAATTTGCAGCTTCTTGAGCACGTCTGGCGAGATTAAGTTCAGCCCGGCGCCACCGTCAACTAGCATTTTTGTCACCTTGAGGTTGCGGATTGTTGGTGAGACCAACAAGGGCAAACACCCGACCGCAGTTTTGCGATCAGGGTGATCCTCGGCGTCAAAAATGATAGGCGTGCTGGACCACTTTAAAGGTTTGCGTGCATCGAACGACGGCTCTGTTGCATTAACCTCACGCACCCACTGTTTAAGTCGGCGATGAGAAGAATGCAACAAGGCGCCCCCGTTAATACACATGGCCTCTGTGGCTTTCTAAAACTCGTGCTCACTGGAATCGTCTTCTTCATCATCATCGCCTCCCTCGTCATTGTCGCGGCCTCGGGCGGGCCTCTCCTTCTGTTGCTTAGCCTTGCCGCGGCGGCCTCCTCGGCCACCATGTTTCTTGCTAGATCCCTCAGCACCGTCCTGGGCTTTCTCCTTGTCTCGTCTTTCATACTCAGCTCTCTGCTTCTCGACAAGCTGCTCAACTTGCCGGCAGTTTTGAAGATCGTGGCCCTTGGTGCGATGGATCTTGCAATACTGCTTGCCGGAGTTTTCCGACTTGTCGGCAGCCGCCAAGGCCTGGCACGAGGTGCACCCGGCAACTTCTTTGCCGGGGTCGTCAACCTTGGCCTTCTTGGCGGTGCCGGGGTTGCCAGATTCCTCGACAGCAAGTACGGCCTTACCTCTGCGCTTCTTGTTCCGCCACCGGCCTTTCTTTGGCGGGGTTGCAGCGTCTTCATCTTCTGATTCACCCCCTGCGCCAACACCCTCGCCAGGGAGTTTCCTCCCTTCTTCAGCTCGAGTGCACTTGTTGGCCAAAGCGTAAAGCTCGGCAATACTCCTGACCTTGTTCATCGCCAACTCTTCGCGCATTTTGTGGTTACGCACATTCTGATGAAACGTGCTAACAACAGCGGCAGGATGAACGTCTGGAATATTGTATTGCACCTGGCTAAATCTCTGGATAAACTTGTGCAGGGGTTCGCCCTCCTTTTGAGGGAGGAGATGCAAATCACTCTCTTGGCCAGGAGCTTGGTGGCCTCCAACAAAGGCGCCAACAAACTGATGGCACAGATCTGACCAAGAAGAAATGGAATTCTTTGGCAGATGCATCAACCACGACCTAACGTTGGGTTTGAGCACCAGCGGGAAGTAGTTGGCAAGTATCTTGTCATCTCGGCCCCCGGCAGCCTGCACCGCAATGGTGTAGATGCTCAAGAACTCCGAGGGGTGAGTCTTGCCGTCATATTTCTCCGGGACCTCTGGTTTGAACGTTCGGGAGTCGGGCCACTAGACTCGCCACAACTCACGGGTAAACGCTGGACAACCTACCTCATAGGGCAAGTCGCCTACGTGCCCCGGCGCAGGCTTGTCGACAGTAGGCCCCGCGTGTTTATCGGACTGATGACGCGCCTCCCGTCGCCGCTCGATGGTAGTTCGAGCGTCTTCTTTGCTTCGTTCCCGAAGAACTTGGCGCTGATCGCGGCGCATCCGCGGATCGGATGACGCCATGGAATCGTCATCACGGCCGTCAATCCGCCGGGTTGACGACCGCTGCTGCTGTCGTGGAGGGGAGTGCACCGTGGTCGCACCACCTCTAGTCTTCTCACCATCGGCTCGCGTCAGATTGATAGACCGCTGCCGCGAGGGCCCCGCAGGCTGCGGCCCATCCTTGTTGATGAAGCTGATGAGGCTCTGGATAGTAGATCGCCACTCCTCCATCTTCTCCGGAGCAGGAGGGAAATCGAGGAGCAGCTGTGCATGTGCCAAGGCTTCTTCCGGCATAGGTGGCGGCGACAGGTGCGAGGTACGTGAGGTGCTCTGACTCCCAACAGTGTTAGAAGGAGCACCATCACGATCACGCGACCGCGCGCCATTTCTGTCGGAAGTTTGGCGTGCATGCTGGGCCTGCGCACCTTGGGATCGATATGCAGAAGTCTTTCCATGGGGACGTTCAGACCCACCAACGTCACGGCGCTGCTCGTCGCGTGCGACCTGAGAAGGCCGCAACGCTTGCGCCGGCGTGAGAGTCTTAGAAGGCGTCCTCCGATCTCTGGAGTTCGCCGCACTGCCCGTAGGCAGCACGGCTCCATCTCTGGATCTAGCGGCGTGCGGGTTGCCGTCGCCGCTGCGAACGACGCCGCTCGCCTGGCTTGGATCACCAGAACGCCGTGGAGGCTCTAAACCTCCATCTCCTGCATCCAAGCCATCACCCGTCCGAGTAGGCACGGGCAAGACGGACGTAGATGGAACAACCGCTGCCGCACCCTTCTTCTTGGGCGGCATGGTGACGAAGACGGTGAAGAAATTGACACGCTGATCACCGGATCAGGTTCGCGCAACCTCGATCCCCCTACCTGGCATGCCAAAGATGTCGGCGTACGACACCTATGGGATCCGAAGGATGCCTTTACGATTCAGCAGGGAGAGAGGTATGCACAAAGAGCAGAACCGAGGATCAACGCGAGAGGATTTTTACCCAGGTTCAGGCCGCTGATCAGCGTAAAACCCTACTCCTGCTTTAGTTTATTATCAGTGTATTCGTCCCAGTTCTTGGAGCGCTTGCAATGAACAGTGTGTTCATGCAGCAGCTACGCATGCAGAATGGGCCGAGAGTGTTCTCCCCTGTAGCAGTTGCCTTGGGCCTCCTTTTATATGCTCAAAGGGGTCACCACAGTGGCAAACTGTTCATACGCGAGGTGTAAAGCAGCTATAGTTATCATACCTAACCACTGGCGGATTAGGACAAATGCATTTAATGCACCTTGAGGTGTCCGTTTAGGTGTCCCTACTTTCTTGGGGATGGAAAAAGGGGCCATCCCATCAGCACCGCTTAAGCTCACCTCCACTAGCGCCTTGCCATGCATCCAGAGATGGGGCCAGAATGCTAGGCTGGTCGCTGCGCTGGAGCGGTAGCACAGTGGCGGAACCTTGCCGGGGTGCGAATCTTGCCGGGCTCCGCGGGCTACCCCGGCAAGATCTTGCCGGGGGCCGAGCCCCTGATCTCCAGTTCTCCTTATCTTCTGGTCCTTGACTTGAATGTTTCTTTGATAATCTTGGATTAATCTTAAGCTGTTCCCCGACAAGCCTTGCCGCAGGTGCGGCTACAACTGCCCGTGCACAAGTACGAGGTACTAAAGGCCCAATACTTAGTACACCGACATAAGTGGGTGTGCAACCAACTTGCTTGCTCGCGAAGAGCTAGGGCAATTTGAGGAAGCCCATCATTGGAATATACAAGCCAAGTTCTATAATGAAAAATTCCCGCTAGTAATATATGGAAGTGACAACATAGGAGACTCTCTATATGAAGAACATGGTGCTACTTTGAAGCACAAATGTGGAAAAGGATAGTAACATCGTCCCTTCTCTCTTTTTCTCTCATTTTTTCTTTTCTTTTTTTTCTTTCTCTTTTTTATTATTTTTCTCTCTTTTTTTTTTCTTTTTTGGGCTTTTTGGCCTCTTTTTTTATTTTAAGTCCAGAGTCTCATCCTGACTTGTGGGGGAATCATAGTCTCCATCATCTTTTCCTCACATGAGATAATGCTCTAATAATGATGATCATCACACTTTATTTACTTACAAATCAAGAATTACAACTCGATACTAGAACAAAAATATGACTCTATGAATGCCTCCGGTAGTGTACCGGGATGTGCAATGATCTAGCGTGACATGTATAAAAAATATGAATGGTGGCCAAGCCACAAATACTATGCCAACTATATGATCATGCAAAGCAATATGACAATGATGGTGTGTGTCATAATAAACGGAACGGTGGAAGTTGCATGGCAATATATCTCGGAATGGCTATGGAAATGCCATAATAGGTAGGTATGGTGGCTGTTTTGAGGAAGATATAAGGTGGCTTATGTGTGAAAGAGTGTATCATATCACGGGGTTTGGATGCACCGGCGAATTTTGCACCAACTCTCAAGGTGAGAAAGGGCAATGCACGGTACCGAAGAGGCTAGCAATGATGGAAGGGTGAAAGCGCGTATAATCCATGGACTCAACATTAGTCATAAAGAACTCACATACTTGTTGCAAAAATTTATTAGCCCTTGAAACAAAGTACTAATACGCATGCTCCTAGGGGGATAGATTGGTAGGAAAAGATCATCGCTCATCCCCGACCGCCACTCATAAGGAAGACAATAAAAAATAAATCATGCTCTAACTTCATCGCATAACGAGAGACCATACGTGCATGCTTCGGGAAACACAAACCATAACAAAAATATTGTTACTAATCCAGAATTACCAACTAGCATGACTCTAATATTACCATCTTCATATCTCAAAACAAATGCAAGGAATCAAACTTCTCATATATTCAATGATCTTCATGAAAGTTTTTATTATATCCCTCTTGAATACCCATCATATTAGGACCAAATTCATAACCTAAAAAAATTGCCATACTATTTTTAAGACTCTCAAAATAATATAAGTGAAGCATGAGAGTTCATCAATTTCTTTAAAATAAAACCACTGCTGTGCTCTAAAAAGATATAAGTGAAGCACTAGAGCAACTACCTAGCTCAAAAGATATAAGTGAAGCACATAGAGTATTCTAATAAATTCACGATTAATGTGTGTCCCTATCAAAAGGTGTGTACAGCAAGGATGATTGTGGTAAACTAAAAAGCAAAGACTCCTATAATACAAGACGCCCCAAGCAAAACACATATCATGTGGTGAATAAAAATATAGCCTCAAGTAATTTTACCGATGGATTGAAGACAAAAGAGGGGATACCATCCGGGGCATCCCCAAGCTTAGATGCTTGGTTGTCCTTGAATATTACATTGGGGTGCCTTGGGCATCCCCAATATTAGGCTCTTGCCACTCCTTATTCCGCAGTTCATCAAAACTTCACCCAAAACTTGAAAACTTCACAACACAAAACTCAACAAAAAACTCATGAGATCCGTTAGTATGATAAAAAAATCTCCACTTTTAGGTACTGTTGTGAACTCATTCCAATTTTATATTTGCATTATATCTACTATATTCTAACTTCTCCATGGCTCATACCCCCCGATACTACCCATAGATTCATCAAAATAAGCAAACAACAGATCAAAAACAGAACAGTCTATAAAGACCTGAATTTTAGTTATATTTATGTAACTTCAAATTATGAAAATTTAGGAAAATAGATGCAATTCATATAACAATGTTTTGTAAAAAAATCAGAGTTTTTCCACGCTCCAGTGAATTTTAACAGTTCTGCTACTGGATGCAAAAGTTTCTATTTTTCAGCAAAATCAAAACAACGATATACCAAAGCATCCCAAAGGTCTTGCTTGGCTCAAAAACTAATTAAAACACTAAAACATAATTATTACAGAAGTAATATTGCATAATTATTCAATAACAGAAGCAAAACAAAAAACATAAAATAAAATTGGGTTGCCTCCCAACAAGCGCTATTGTTTAACGTCCCTAGCTAGGCATAATACATAGATCTAGGTATTGTAGTAGAAGTGAGGGAGATCATCCATGCTCATCTCATACTCCCTCCTTTAAGCAGCAAGCTTTCTTTGTGGTTAGCAAAAATAATCAAAGGGGCTAAATTTAATAGGCTAAGGACCTATAAGATCAAGTCTAGGAGGAATAGGTATCTCCTTTGGCCCTTTGCATTTGATAAATTATCTCTTCATTATAAACATTCCTTTGATTGACCTCCCTAAGTTTATCTGTAAGCACAAACCCTAATCCGTTATTTTGTATAAGAAAGTTATCATTGAGTTCAGAAATCTTATCAATCAAAACATCGGTAGGAACCCTTTTTCTTAAGTTTTCATTATAAGCGACATAATCTGGAGATAGTAATCTCCTTATCTCCTCTTGATTAAAAAGGATCTCCTCTATAGGAGGGCAACCACCATTAATATTATAATGAGCAAATATTTCACTAGCTTCTTTCATGATGTGCCTAAATTCATGAGCTAGAAATATAGTGGTGACACGCTTAACGGAAGGGTTGTGAATATTAGAAAATTCTAGGAAAATCCTTTGTATGCATAGATGCATGTGAACAAATTGTCTTTCAAGTTCAACAATAAGCAAAGATATTGCATCCGCAAGACTAGCAGTATTATTAAGGATCGATCCTCCTAGCATAGGTAATGTACCAGCACAGGTAAAGAAATCTTGAATAACACATTTTCTAATAATATTACCGCTACCTACACGAAGTTTTTTAGTGTGCATTGTAGTAGGCTCTTCTCCATGAGGATCATTGTTAGAAAAATCATCAAATTTTCCATAAAGATTGTTACTACTTTTTTCAACGATAACCTCCCCAGATTCAAACATGATGACAAGCAAGTAATCTAGCACACAAGCAAACAAAAAGCAAATGAAAAGGCAAACAGAAAGAAGGCGAATAAAAAGGCAAATATTTTTGTGCTTTTCTGAAAACATTTTAGAAGTGGGGTAGAGGAAAACGAGAGGCAAATGGAAAATAATGTAAGTGCAAGAGATGAGAGTTTATGATAGGTACTTGGTAGGCTTGATGTAGATCCTCCCCGGCAATGGTGCCAGAAATTCTTCCTGCTACTTCTTGAGCTTGCGTTGATTTTTCCCTTGAAGAGGAAAGGATGATGCAGCAAAGTAGAGATAAGTATTTTCCTCAGTTAAGAACCAAGGTATCAATCCAGTAGAAGGAACACACAAGTCCCCAATATATGCACCTGCACAAACTAACAAATACTTGCACACAACGCGAAAAAGGGGTTGTCAATCCCTTCATGGTCACTAACAAGAGTGAGATCTAATAGAGATTGATATAAAGATAAATAAAAGTGCTAAATAAAATAAAGATAAATAAATTGCAGCAAGGTATTTTTGTATTTTTGGTTTTATAGATCTAAAAATAATATGATGGAAAATAGACCCGGGGGCCATAGGTTTCACTAGAGGCTTCTCTCTTGAAAGAACACATACGGTGGGTAAACAAATTACTGTTGAGCAATTGATTGAAAAGCGCATAGTTATGACGATATCCAAGGCAATGATCATGAATATAGGCATCACATCCGTGACAACTAGACCGACTCCTGCCTGCATCTACTACTATTACTCCACACATCGACCGCTATCCAGCATGCATCTAGTGTATTAAGTTAACAAGAACGGAGTAACGCCTTAAGCAAGATGACATGACGTAGATGGATAGATCCAAGCAATATGGTAAAAAAAACCATTTTTTATCCTTAATGGCAACAATACAAATATGTGCCTCGCTACCCCTACTGTCACTGAGTGAGGACACCGCAAGATTGAACCCAAAACAAAGCACCTCTCCCATTGCAAGATAGATAACTCTAGTTGGCCAAACCAAATCAATAGATCGGAGAGAAATACAAAGCTATCTTAATCATGCATAAAAGAGTTCAGACGAGACTCAAATAATATTCATAGATAATCTGATCATAAACCCATAATTCATCGAATCTCAACAAACACACCGCAAAAGAAGGAGAACATTGTATTGAAGATCAAAGAGAGAGAATAAGCCATCTAGCTACTAGCTATGGACACGTAGGTCTGTGGCAAACTACTCACACATCATCGGAAGGGCAGCAAGGTTGGTGCAGAGGCCCTCCGTGATCGAATCCCCCTTCGGCAGAGTGCCGGAAAAGGCCCCAAGATGGGATCTCATGAGAACAGAAGCTTGCGGCGGCGGAAAAGTATTTTTGGTGTGCCCCCTGGTATATGAGGAATATTTGGGTATTTATGGAGATGGAATTAGGGTTAGGGGAGTCCCGAGGGGCTCACAAGCCTGCGGGGCGCCCCTCCTAGGGCGTGCCTCTAGGGATTGTGGCCCTCTCATGGCTCCTCTGGCCTCCTCCCGAAGCTTCGTAATTGTCTTCTGGTCCAAGAAAAATCCTCAAAAAGTTTCGTTCCGTTTGGACTCCGTTTGGTATTGATTTTTCTGTAAAAGACAAAAACAAGGAAAAAAACAGCAACTGGCACTGGGCACTAGGTTAATAGGTTAGTCCCAAAAAATGATATAAATAGCATATTAATGCATATAAAACATCCAAGATGGATAATATAATAGCATGAAACAATAAAAAAATATAGATACGTTGGAGACGTATCATGCATTGGGAGGAGTCCCGGTGATGGAGGGTAGAGCAATCATCAACTTTCTGATGATCTGAACCAGCTGCTTGCCGAAAGGCATCGTCTCATCCAGCTGGCAAAACTCGGGCAGCAGGACTGGGATGTACTCGGCGGCCATCTAGAATGTTGGAATCGGAGGGAAGTCAGAAATGAACAGGGGAGAATTATGGAAAAAATAAAGACATAAAATAAAATAATTTCTCCCTGTGGCTTTCCGATCCTAGGGATTACGTCCTACGGTCAGCGTGTGCTCTGAATACCATCTCTGTAGCGACCCGACCCGAAAATGGTCAAGTCTCTGTGTATCTGTACCATTGCAAGATTTTACTGGCACACACAGTACATTGATGAAAATATCAAAGTTCAATCACACCTGATTTATTACATGAATCTCATATAGATTCTTTATTACATCATAATAAATTCGGCCAAAGGCCAACTCATGAGATAAAACTAATTCGAAAGCGTAGACGATAAGCGAGTCCGTCCGACTCCAAAGGGCAATCACCAAGCGTGGATCGTAGCCTCACTCCTGGTCAGAATAATCCTCTGCAACATAAGACATTGCAGCCGTGTAGGTCAGCATTTTGAATATGTCGGCAAGTCATAGAGAGAGAACAATAATAAAATAATGTCACTATATGCAATTTTGGCTATGGGGCTCTAAGTTTAAGTTTTTGCGAAAAGCAATTTTTTTCCTACAACAAAAGGACTTGCTTGCAATTACTACAAAATATTTTTTGTTATTGAGATGGTTCCGCCAACCAGTGTTTCATACCCTAACCCATCAATTAATTAATTATGTTTGGTGTTGAGAGTTCCGAATAAGTCCAATTCCAGAGGCTCAGTTGTCCGTAACCGGGGACACGGCTAATCGATTAGTTTTCCGCTTTGTAGAGTCTTGTGCACTTTACCCATAAGAATTGTTCCCTCCTTTATGTCCTTGCACTGCATGGTGTTTGAAGACGGGATGAATGAAACAAGGTCTTCCATAGAGTTCCTCTAGAACACTACCGGTACCCATCCATTTCCTATCGTTCTTCTACATCTGATGGCCCCGTGCATCCAGAGTCACGCCTAGGGTCGACCAAGCCAGAGCCCATAGTGACTTGCGGCTACACAGGTAAGCTTTCGGTCAAGGTATATCCATCCATCTCTTCGTGGCTGGATGAAGCTTTCCGCAAGATGTCATGGCGCTTCTCCATGCATCCCTCAGTCAACCACTGGGTACTCCAGGGTGCCCGTCCATCCGTCCTCCACCCAGTAGTGAATTGAAGTCCGTCTTGAGCATCTTGAAGTCTTGGGGTTGTCATCATCTTAACTCTCACAACTCCCATGTAATTCTCTCAACCAACCCCGTCTACGAAGCATAACATAATAACTACAACGTACCGGGCATTGGTGACATGGGGGTTTGGGTTCAACCTACCACATGATACTACTCAAGAACATAACTTAAATTTCTACTTGCATGCATGGTGGGGAGGATTTCAACTAATGCAATAAAACATAGGTAATAAAGAAAATGTATGATCAAGACTTGCCTTAGTGACGATCTTCAAACTCTAAAGACTCGTAGTAACAAGCCTCGCACTCCGGATACTCTATCGAAACAAACAATACACAAATAAGCATAACATCACACAAAAATAACAACATAACAGCAAGTAAAGCTAGTAATAGCACAATCATTAAAACACACAAGGAAACCAAACAAAAACAAAGAAAGTCATAAAAATCAAAGCAAAGATTAACTTCAAGTAAAACAAGCTACTACTAAGTTTTCTACCACTAATAAATTTTTAATAGAACAAAAATAAAGATTTTGCTAAATAACAGAAAGGAAAACAAGAAAGAAATTTTATGCAAAAAGAAACACATTAAAACCTTTTATAAAACTCCTATTATGCTCAAAACAATTTTCCTAGTAAGATAAAAACAAATAAACTACTAAAATTATTATTTTTTACTTCAAATAAAATTGCTACTGTTAACTATACAGAAACTAATCTGAACAT
This sequence comes from Thinopyrum elongatum, assembly GCA_011799875.1. Taxonomy (NCBI): domain Eukaryota; kingdom Viridiplantae; phylum Streptophyta; class Magnoliopsida; order Poales; family Poaceae; genus Thinopyrum; species Thinopyrum elongatum. Next base: position 387,134,442 of record CM022300.1, read on the forward strand.
GACAAAAGAACAAAAGAAAACAATTTAAAGCCATTAAAATTAAAAGAATTATCACAAAAGGTATAAAACACTAAAACAGTATTGTTTTCATGAAAACCTAATTTTAAATAACTCTAAAATTCCCCAATCTATTCCTACTGATAAAAAAAGTCATAAGAAACAAGTAGCAAAAAGAATCACCCAAAAAAATTATACCTAGATCAAGTTATTGCCAATCTAGTGATTTGAAAAAATTTCATGTAAATCCAACTTCAAAGTTTCTAATCTTTCAAACTTGATATCTACAGAAACTTCATAAAAATTCTGATCTAATGCAAAAAGAATCAAATTAAAATACTAAATATCCTAGGAGATATTAATTTTCTAAGATTGAAACTTTTCTGTTTTAAAAACAGAAACGAAAATAAGCACACAAAAAACAGATCGGGCACGTGCTACGTGGCGGGCTGTCATTGGGCTAGAGGGGTGTGCTCCCGAAGCTATACGACGCTCGGCCAATTTTTAACTAAAACGCGCACGTGCGAATAAAGAAAAACCGGCTAAACCGATTCAATCTAAACCGTAGTAAACCATACTAAAAAAATGATCTAAAAAAATAATAATAACCTAATTGTTGATGATCTAATCTGGGCCATTAATCGTAGATTGGACGGGGAGGGGAGACCGGCAGCTTAGAGCGACGGCGGAGACGACGGCGCGGCGTCGGGCGTCGAGGTGGCGGCGGCTTCAGCGGTCTTCGACGTCGAGGAAGAAGACGGGGAGATGCGGCGAAGCGAGGGCGTCGTGGTGATGGCGGAGACGGAGGACGACGGTGAAAGAATCGAGCAGGGGGCTCGCGGTGGCTTCAGCGCTCCGACGAGAGCGAGCGACGTTGAAGCGGTGGCTGTGGATGCTCCTGTGCATCACGAAGATGTCAAACGGCACCGCAAGAAGAAATGGGGCCGCATGGCCGAAGGTTGAGGGGCTGGGGGTGCTCACCGGCAATGGGCGCGATGGTGAACAGTGGCGGCAGAGGCGAGATTCGTTTGGCGACGGTGTCAGCTTCAAAGGGTTTTGGTGAGGGTTTTTTAGGGGGTTTGAAAGAGGAGGGGTTAGGCTACTTATAGGACGTGTTACTTGGGCGAGGGGAAGACTCGGGGTAGGGTTTTAGAGGGCGCGCGGACGTGGCTGTCTGCCAGCGTGGCGAGATACGCGCGCGGTGGTTGCGGGAGGTAGGAGATGAGGGCAGGGCCCTCCTGGCAGCGACAGCGGGGAGCGAGCGGGCGGTCGGGCGACCGATCCGAAGTGGGTTCGGGCGCGGGTGCTGACGAGGCAGGCTGCTGTGGTGGTGGGCTGCGGCTAATGGGCCGGCTGGCCTGGTGCCTGGCTGCGTTTCTTTAAAAAAAATTGACACTAAAGGAAATAAAGAAATAAAGAAAAATAAAAATACTTTTATATAGACAATATATATATCAAAATGATCAGAAAAATAAATCCTAATTAGTGGACTATTTTTTAGAAGCAAAATAAAAACTTTACAAAAATCTTTTTTTTGAAAATTCCAAATAAAACCAAATTTGAATTTCATTTCTTTTGGCATTATTTTCTTTTGACTTTTGGGGTGTCATATTACCTCCTCTCATACTTGTTGATCCAACTATTCTGTCAGGAAATGTTGAATGAAAATTCCACTGCCATTTTGAAATGAATTCAAATTCCAACAAAACTCAAATGCCACTCAATTTCAAGCAAAATGCAGTAGATGCTTAACTAATATTGTAAAATATTCCAAATTGACAATTTGAGATGTTACAATATGTTGAGTGTAGACTTGTTCCTTGATCACAACGACCAAAGCATGCATACTTGGTCATGACAAGATTGCCCAAGATATGAGTGATTTGCAATCTTATGGAATGAGGCTCATCCAAGCACCTACAAGGGTTAGATACCATACAAGGGTGCAAATGTATCCAAGATAAATAATCATCATCACAAGAGAAATACCAAGGATTAGTCATATAGGCTCATGCCTGGCATGTATCCAAAAAAAGAGTCTATACTCCAAATTTGAGGCATCAATGATGTTCAACTCACTCCTTAATCGACAAAATATCTTCTCATCAAGAGGTTTGGTGAAGATATCTGCCAATTGCTTGTTGGTATGAATATGCTTAAGGTTAATGTCACCGTTAGCAACATGATCACGAATGAAATGGTGACGAACTTCAATATGCTTTGTTCGAGAATGTTGCACGGGATTGTGTGCAATCTTAATAGCACTCTCATTGTCACAAATTAATGGAACATGTCTCACATGTATCCCATAATCTTTGAGAGTTTGGGTCATCCAAAGTAATTGAGCGCAACATGAACCCGCGGCAATGTATTCCGCTTCGGCGGTGGATAATGATACCGAATTTTGTTTCTTGGAGGACCAAGAGACAAGGGATCTACCAAGAAATTGACATGTACCCGAAGTGGATTTTCTATCAACCTTGTCACCAGCATAGTCCGAGTCAGAGTAGCCAACAAGATCAAAAGATGACCTCTTAGGGTACCAAATGCCAAAGTTTGGTGTATGAATCAAATATCTCACTATCCTTTTCACAACCTTAAGATGACATTCTTTTGGAGCAGTTTGATACCGTGCACACATGCACACACTTAGCATAATGTTGGGATGAAAGGCACAAATATATAATAGAGAACCAATCTTAGATCAGTAAACCTTTTGATCAACCGGATTGCCATCCTTAGTCAAGTCAAGATGTCCACTAGTAGGCATGGGCGTTTTCATAACTTTGCTTTCTTGCATGTTGAATTTTTTGAATAGATCGTTGGTATACTTTGTTTGTGAGACAAAGGTACCTTCCTTAGTTTGCTTGATTTGCAAGTCAAGGAAAAAATTGAGTTCACATATCATAGACATCTCAAACTTCTCCGACATCAACCTTCCAAACTTCTCACTAAAATGAGGGTTAGTAGAACCAAATATGATATTGTCAAGATAGATTTGGCACACAAATAATTCTCCATCAACCCTTTTAGTGAAGAGAGTTGAATCAATTTTCCCAATTTCAAATCCCTTTTCAATAAGAAACTTTGTCAAGCATTTATACCAAGCTCTAGGGGCTTATTTAAGACCATAAAGAGCTTTGTGAAGTTTATAAACATGGTCAGATTTTTTGGGATTAACAAAGCCGGGAGGTTGTTTAATATAAACTTCCTCCTCATTTCACCATTTAGAAAAGCACTTTTAATATCCATTTGGTATAAGGTGATATCATGGTGATTGGCATAAGCAAGTAAAATGCAAATGGACTCAAGTCTAGCAACGGAGGCATATGTCTCACCATAGTCCATACCTTCGACTTGTGTGTATCCTTGAGCAACGAGACGAGCCTTGTTGCGTACCACTTGTCCATCCTAATCTTGCTTATTCCGAAACACCCATTTTGTTCCAATGATGTTTTGATCATCCTTGGGCTTCTCAACCAATGTCCACACCTAGTTTCTCTCAAAGTTGTGTAGCTCTTCGTGCATAGCATTTATCCAATCCGGGTCTTCAAGGGCTTCTTCTACCTTCATAGGTTCAATGCTAGAGATGAATGAGTAATGTTCACAAAAATTAGCCAAACGTGTTTTAGAGTGAGTGATTCTTCTGGTGTTAATGTAGTCAAGGATTTGTTCAACGGGATGATTCTTTGAGACTCTTTCTCTAACTCGTGAGAGCTTTTGCTTGGGTTGTGGCAGAACATCCTCATCATCATCTTCTTCTTCTTTATTGTTGGTGGCGTCATTGTTCAGTTGTGGAGGTGGAGAAGGAGGTCGAGGTGGATCTTCTTGGTGTACTTCCTCATTTCCTTCGTCTTGACGTGTTCCACTTGTGGATGCCTCCATGTCAACTTGTGGTTCACTTTGATGTGAAGTAGAGGCATCCACTTGAATGGACGAGGTGCTATCCTTCACCTCCGTTGGACAGATCTTGCTGATAGACAAATCCTGAATTGCTTCTGAGGGATCTTCATCTCCTACATCAATTGGCAGTTGCTCTACTTGCGAGCCGTTAGATTCATCAACTTCACATCTACCGTCTCTTCAACCTTTCAGGTGAAATTGTTGTAGACACGGTAAGTGTGAGAGTTTGAGCTATAACCGAGTAGAAAACCTTCATGAGATTTAGGAGCAAATTTCAAACAACGATGCTTATCAATAATGTAACACTTTGAACCAAATAATCGAAGGTATCCATCTTGGGGTTTGTTACATGTGAGTAGCTCATATGCCGTTTTACCAAGAAGCTTGTGAAGATATAGTCGATTTGTAGCATGGCAAGCTGTCTCAACCGCTTTCGCCCAAAAGTGTCTTGGCATCTTGTATTCATCTAGCATCGTTCTCGCCATCTCAATAAGAGTCCGGTTCTTCCTCTCAACAACTCCATTTTGTTGAGGTGTGTACGTAGCCGAGAACTCATGTGAGATGCCTTCTTCGTCAAGAAAGGTATCCACGTTGGTGTTCTTGAACTTCGTTCCATTATTGCTCCAAACCTTCTTAATCTTCACTTCAAATTGATTTTGGGCATTCCTGGTGAAGTTCTTGAAGATCTTTTGAACCTGCGACTTGTCATCAAGAAAGAACACCCACGTAAATATGGAAAAATCATCAACAATGATGTAGGATCGGAAGTAGGTCTAGAGGGGGGATTAGACTACTTGACCAAATAAAAATCTAGCCTTTCCCAATTTTATGTCTTGGCAGATTTTAGCAACTTAGCACAAGTCAAGCAATCAACCTACACATGCAATTCTAAGAGTGTAGCAGCGGAAAGTAAAACATTGCATATGAAGGTAAAGGGAAGGGTTTGGAGAAGGCAAACACAATGTAGACACGAATATTTTTGGCGTGGTTCCGATAGGTGGGGCTATCGTATGTCCATGTTGATGGAGACTTTAACCCACGAAGGGTAACGGCTGCGCGAGTCCACGGAGGGCTCCACCCAAGAAGGGTCCACGAAGAAGCAACCTTGTCTATCCCACCATGGCCATCGCCCACGAAGGACTTGCCTCACTCGGGTAGATCTTCATGAAGTAGGTGATCTCCTTACCCTTACAAACTCCTTGGTTCAACTCCACAATCTTGTCGGAGGCTCCCAAGTGACACCTAACCAATCTAGGAGACACCACTCTCCAAAAGGTAATAAATGGTGTGTTGATGATGAACTCCTTGCTCTTGTGCTTCAAATGATAGTCTCCCCAACACTCAACTCTATCTCACAGATTTGGCTATGGTGGAAAGATGATTTGAGTGGAAAGCAACTTGGGGAAGGCTAGAGATCAAGATTCTTGTGGTAGGATTGGAATGTCTTGATCTCAACACATGAGTAGGTGGTTCTCTCTCAGAAAATGAGTAGTGGAAGTGTAGGCTCGTTCTGATGGCTCTCTCTTGAATAGAGAAGGGGGTGGAGGGGTATATATAGCCTCCACACAAAATCCAGCCGTTACACACATTTGACTCAACTCGGTCAGACTGAATAGAAGAACTCGGTGAGACCGATTCAATTCAAAATGTGAACGTTAGGAATCTCGGTGGGACCGATATACTCAACTCGATGGAACCGATGTGCTAGGGTTAGGGCAAGACCTCATCTTGGTGTGACTGATTGCATGAACTCGGTGGGACCGATTTCAGCAATGAGTTAAACAGAGAATTGGTCAGGCAAACTCGGTGGGACCGATTGCTCACTTCGGTAAGACCGAAACGTTACGAAGGGAGACAGAGAGTTTGCTTTGCGAACTCGGTGGGATCGATCGCTCATTTCAGTAAGACCGAAACGTTATGAAGGGAAACAGAGAGTTTGCATTGCCATCTTGGTGAGACCAAAATCCCTATCGGTGAGACCGAATTGATTAGGGTTTCTGGTCGTGGCTATGTCAAAGAAACTCGGTGGCGCCGGATAGATCAAATCGGTGGGGCCGAGTTTGACTTTAGGTTTAGGACATATTTGGAAATGAGAAAGTGGTTGAGGGCTTTGGAGCATATCACTAAGCATTTTGAGCAAGTAGACCATTATGCAACACCTCATCCCCTTTTAATAGTATTGGCTTTTCCTATGGACTCAATGTGATCTTGGATCACTAAAATAGAAATGAAGAGTCTTGAGCTTTTGCCAATCTTTGTCCTTAGCATTTTGAGGGGTCCACATCTCTAGTCCATGCCATGTTAATCATTGAACTATCTGAAATATTTAACTTGAAAGGATATTAGTTCAATGAGCTATATGTTGTTATGAATTACCAAAACCACCCAGGGATTAGTTGCACTTTCAATCTCCCCCTTTTTGGTAATTGATGACAACATATAGATCAAAGCTTCGACAAATGATAATATGAAGAAAATACATCGTCGCTTTGAGAAGTATGTGATAAGTAAGAGCTCCCCCTAAATTTGTGCATTATTTAAAATTTGCTTTTGAATGCAAATGCACATTCGATTAGGATCATGGGACACTCTTCCATGTCACATACATCTTGGTGGAGCGCTCAAAATGATGGAATTAAACAACATGCACTCATCACCAAGGGAAACATGATTGATCATACACAAGTATATAAATATCGTCATTCAAGCACACAATAAAGCATAATATGATCAAACACATGATCATAAGAGTATCTCACACATAAGCATAAATAGTAGTAAACAAACAATCAAGTAGCAAGTAGCAAAAGAGGCAAAACACTCTCTCTCTCTCTCTCTCGAAGCCTAATGATCTATACACTTTCTCCCCCTTTGGCAATAAGTTACCAAAAAGTTCAAAAATGCATAGTGCTATGCGGCACTCTAGGCACGATCTTCGGGAGCTCCTAAAGTGGTCTTCTGGATGGTTGCTCCGGTGTGCGTAGATGGCATGGAGAGGAGTCCGTCTGCAAACGCTTCTGCTGAAGTCTAAGGAGCTGGAGGAGTTGAGATTGGAGGTACAACAATGGCAGTTGCAGCAGGTGCTGAAAGTGTAGTCCTCGCGTCACTGACTACTGGCACTGCTGAAGACCTCTGTGCCCTTGGCACACGCTGAAAAGTGTCGGTGGTAGGTCTGTCATTCCTGTCTTCAACCTCTTCCTGGAGCTTCTCAACAGTGGTTTGAATCTCGGTGACCTTCATATCTAAATCATGAAGTTTGGTCTCAAAGATCCTTTCAAGGCTTTCTTGATTTCGAGTCAGGGTGGCCAGTCCTTTCTCTATTCTCACGCTTGCCTCAAGTAGATAAGTGAGTTGATCTTGCTTGGTCTTGAGATTGACACCTGAAGCATCTGGCATTGATGCAGTCTTTGCAGCCTTTGCTTTCTCTTGCTTCTCCTGAGCCTCTGCTGAAGTAGGATGTGCTGCATCCATGATAACCTCGTTGTCCTCAAAGTCTGGCCTCAGGGGAAGATGCTCTTTGTCAATAAGATATGTCCCTGTCCCCATCTTGGAATTGATTAGCATCTGAATGTGAGGGGCATATCCACATGATCTTTTCTGATTTGCAGCAGTTCTCTTCATAGTTTCAACAATTAAACTCATCACCTTGAACTTCTCTGGCACATCAAACATATGAAGCAGGTTGCTAGAGTAACCACGGATCATCCTATGAACTCCTGACTTGGGCAATAGAGTGTGCCTCAATATAGTGTCTATCATGGTTAGTCCTGACAGCAGATAATAGATGGATCCAAATCTGTGAGTTTCCAAGCAGCATCTGGAATTGGCTTGTACATGTGAGCCATGGAATTGTGATCCTTTCTGGGCTTGGCATACACATATGTGTCATCTTCAGCTTCTTCAGGGGCATTGATCAACTTGGCCCATTCTGCAATTGATGATTGATATCTTGTGCCTTCAGTCATCCAGATAATCTTGCCATCTGGATAGAAATGAGCAGTTGAATAGAATTGCATAACCATTTCATCATTCCACTTGGTCAACTTTTGACCAACAAACTTGTCAACTCCGTTCATTCTGAAACTCTCATGAACTCCTGGGAAGTAATCCTCATTGTCATCAATGAATTTCCAATCAACCCATCTCATGTCACTGATAATTGGCTTCTTATCCAACATGACTGTCTCATAGAAGTCTTACTGTTCCTTAGTGTGAAAGCGATAATCAACAGCAGTTCTTCTCCTTATAGCATATGGATCAGTCTGTCTCCACAATCTGAGACCTGCATCCTTTCTTAACTTCATATTCTCAGCAACTAGATGATTGTCATCATGATCTGGAATCTTGGGTTTTAGCTTTCTAAGCACTTGATGTTCTTCATCTTATTGAGCTTCAGGCACTGGGGCCTTATTCTTCTCTATAGCTGGGATGTTTCTGGTGGATCCCTTGGGTGCAGATGGTTTTGGAGCTATCTTGGGTTTGGATTGAGTAGCCCCAGACTTGATAGCATCTCCCATGAGCTTCTGAGATTTTGGAGGTGGTGCAGCTGGCTCTTCCTCCTCCTCGTCATCTGACTCTCTCATCATAGATGGTTTGCCAATGACCTTGGCAATAGTCTTCTTGACTCTTTCTTTCCTTTTCTTTCCTGTAGCAGCCTCATACTCTTTTGGTTTAGCAGTGAACTCCATGGTTCCTTGAGTGGAGGCTCTGGCTTTTGACATAGGCACTCTCTTGGCAGGAACTTTCACTTTCATTCCAGGCTTGGTTACAGCAGCAGCATACTCTTTCCTGAGTACCTTCTTCTTGGAGGTCACTTCCTCCTCAACAACAAAATCCTCATCTTCTGAATCTGAGGCTCTCTTCTTCCTTTGCCTAGTAGCAGCCTTAGGCAAATTGCTGGGTGTACTTCTGCTACCTTCATCATAGCTGCTGTTGGAGGGACTAGTGCCCTCACTGAGATTTACCTGCTCCTCTGACCTGTTCTGACTATCATTGTTGTCTGACATCTCTGACACTGACCCTATGAATAGATAGGTATAGGTAGAGTAGATGAGCATCACAAAGCACAGCTATTTTTGCAAAAGCATTGAGGCAAAAACTTAACTTTAGTTTTCTGCAGAAAGCATTTCGGAGCTACCGATATGACAAACTCGGTGACACCGAAGCACACACAGAGTCTAAACATACAGTTTAGGTCAGACCAAAATGTAGTTCGGTGACTCCGAGATGCTAGGGTTTCACAGAGAAAGTGAACTCGGTCACACCGATTCGTACACTTCGGTCAGACCGAGTAGTACATGTGCAATGGCATAGGCCAAATCGGTGAGACCGAAATTTTCAGATCGGTCGATCCGTGATGAGTTCGGCGGAAACCTAACCCTAAGTTTTTGCATCAAATCTATTCTAGAGGAAGTTTTTGGTGGATAGATTTATCTCAATTGTGGCAAGAAGCTTGGCATTTTTCTTTCTGCAAGAATCAGAGTTAAAGAAAGCACAAAGAGATTGAGTCCGTACCCTAACTTGGTGACAAACTCGCTACGGTGACAACGGCGGTGGAGATTCCCGTTGACGGCGGCGGAGACCAGCAGCAGGAGGACGCAGGCGACAACGGAGATGATCCGGAGACCAAGGGGGCGGCAGAGCTAGGCAGGCACGGTCGAGCGGTTTGGAGGAATTTCCAAATTTCAACCCACGATATATATACCCAGTCACTGTCGGTGTGACCGAGTGGAACGACTAGGTGGCACCGAGATGCAGAATCGCAAGCGATTACCGCAACTCGGTGAGACTGAACGGTTCTAATCGGTTGCACTGAGGTGAAAACCTAGATCAACTCAATGATTTCGGTGAGACCGGAAGGAATGAATCGTTCAGACCGAAGGCCATTAAGAGGTTTTGGAAGTTTAAGCCCTTGACAGATCGGTGGCTTCGAGTGCTCCTCACCCGGAGGGTCCGAATTCGACTTGTTCAAACTTTGTGATGTAGCATGAATAGAGTTTGAGACGAGAAAAGCATAGATAGCTAGAGGGAGTACTTAGGCATTCTTGTCCATCCATTTGGCAAAAAGAAATGATATCAACCAATCAAAGCAAGAAATGGATGTCCTCGAATGGAGAAAATATGCAACCAACATGCTCACACAATAAGATAGCGAATGAAATATGTGGCAAAGCATGCACAAACACTCTAGCATCTATCAAGCAATTGGCGATGACTAGGTCATCTATATACGAGTATATTGACTTAGGAGTCAAATGAGAACATTTGATCATAGGTCATACTCATCGTTTAAGCACAAGTGGGGTTACCACTTTTACATAAAGCATTGATGTGTTCACACCATTAGAGTTGCTTTAGCTCAATTCTTAGAGCAAAGCTCCCCCTAGATGTGATATTCCCCCTAAGAGGGATGAACTAACCTTGGGTTTTGTCGATGATGACTTCATGTAGGTGTTGAAGATGTAGATGCTCAATGTTGATGTAGATCATTTGGAGCAATCCATTAGAGTGAGTTGCACTTTCAATACCTACATGGGTTAGTCCCACAAGGAACATACACGGATATCCATAGACATAGAGTGAAATGCACATATGATGTTGTCCATGAAAGCATTAGGTTACCTTGTCCCTTGTCTTACCAACAAGAGGGTTTGTGACTCCTTGAACTAGTGCAAGATATGAAAGTTGATTGCACTTGTCCTCGCCAAAATGAATATGAGCGAAGTATGTTGGCGGAGTCACCCTCAAGAACTCTCTAATTCTTCTTATTTGGGATCCACATCAACTTGATGGGAATCCTTGGAGTTGTAGTCGTACTTGATGAAGTAGAACTTGATGTAGTCTTGGGAACCCACTTGACCAAGGCCTTTGGAGCTTCTTCAAATGAATCAATCTCTTCTTTGAAGCTTGTCCTTGCCTTTTAGCTTGTGGTCTTGTGGTGGAAGGTCATCTTGAGCTTGTGTTCCCTCAAAAGAAGTGGGATCATACTTCTCTTGTTGAGGACCAAACTTCATCTTGGGGTATTGATCTTCTTCCCACTCAACTCCATTGGCATTGAACTTGCGTTCAAAACCAACACCTTGATTCTTCCGGTGCCTTCCTTGCTTGCGTACAATTTCCTCAAATTGCTTACTTTCGGCAAGGCTCTTGTAAACACCTTTCTCTATAATTCCCTTCAATAAGCTATTTTCTTGCTCAAGTGTAACTTGGCTAAGAGAATCATTAGTGGAATCAAGAGAACTACTAGAAGCAACAATATTGGATTTAACATGATTATTGTTACTACTAGAAGAAGAATCTTTCTTGCTCTTGTTGCTAGATTTTACTTGTGCCATGTAAGTAGACAAGAGTAAACGCTTGGCAATGTAAGAAGAACTTTTCTTACGAAGATCATCATTGATTGCTTTTAAGAACCCATGCTCTTGCTCTAGATTGAACTTTTCAAAGTGTAGCTTCTCATGAGTCTTTAAAAGCTCTCGATGATCCTCTAAGGTAGTTTCAGGAGCTAACTTAAGAGTGTTTAGTTCTTTAGTTAGACACTCAATCTCCTTCTTACCATTGTCATTCGTTTCATCTTGATTAGCATGATTAATAGCAATTTCATCATAGTTTTCATCACTAGTGTTGTCAACAAGTAAACCGTCATCACCTAGCAAATCATCTTCATCACTATTGAAATCAACATACTTGGGGTGTGATACCTTGGGGCCTTTAGCCATGAAGCATCTTCCAATCCCTTCATTTGGTGAGTCAAATATGTCATAGGAGTTGGATGACACAAGTGCAAGACCGGCAACACCTTCATCTTGAGTATGTTCGGAGTCGGAGTGATAACTTTTCTCGGAGTAGTGTTCGGAGTCGTAACCGGATACCCATTCACCAACATGAGCTTGATGTCTTCGTCTTTTGTAGCTCTTTGATGACTTGTCCTTCCTTTCCGAATCCTTGCTTCTGCGAGAAGGTCTTCGTTCATAACGATCATCTCTACTCCTCTCTCCTGGAGGTGATTCATCTCTTTTTCTTCTCCTTTTAGGTGAGTCTTCTCTTCTTTTGTAGGGAGCCGTACACTCATTAGAGTAGTGTCCGGGTCTTCCACAATTGTAGCAATTTCGTTCATGACTAGAAGATCTCTTGTCATAGTAGGATCTTGACTTGGAACTTCTCTCTTTGCTTCTACTCTTGTAGAACTTGTTGAAGTTCTTCACCATTAGGCTCAATTCTTCATTGAAGGATTGTTTCTCACTTGATGTTGTAGGGGCATCACATGAAGCTTTGTAAGCACCACTAGACTTGTTGTGAAGCTCTTCTTTATCCTTAAGTGACATCTCATGAGCAACAATTCTACCAATGACTTCCATTGGCTTGCGATCTTTGTAATTGGGCATCATTTGGATCAAGGTGCACACGGTATCATATTTTCCATCCAAAGCTCTTAGAATCTTCTTGATGATGAATATGTCAGTCATCTCTTCACTTCCTAAGCCGGCAATCTCATTTGTGATGAGAGCAAGCCTAGAATACATTTCAGCGACTCCTTCACCATCCTTCATTTTGAACTTGTCAAGTTGACTTTGAAGCACATCCAATTTGGATTCCTTGACGGACTCGGTACCTTCGTGCATATCAACCAAAGTATCCCAAATTTCCTTTGCATTCTCAAGGCGGCTGATTTTGTTGAATTCTTCTGGGCACAATCCATTGAAGAGGATATCGCAAGCTTGAGCCTTGTATTGCAACATCTTCAATTCTTCTGCGGTTGCTTCACGATTCGGTTCTCTTCCGTCTTCAAAGAATTCACCTTGCAAACCAACACACACAATAGCCCAAATGGAGGGGTTATGTCCAAGAATATGCATTTTCATCTTATGCTTCCAACTAGCAAAATTAGTACCATCAAAGTAAGGACCTCTATGATGGTAATTTCCCTCGCTAGACGCCATACTCTCCTAGGTTGTGAAACCAAGGCTATGATCACCAAAGCTATGGAAATCAAAGCAAATGGAGACCAAAGCTCTGATACCACTTGTAGGATCGGAAGTAGGTCTAGAGGGGGGGATTAGACTACTTGACCAAATAAAAATCTAGCCTTTTCCCAATTTTATGTCTTGGCAGATTTCAGCAACTTAGCACAAGTCAAGCAATCAACCTACAAATGCAATTCTAAGAGTGTAGCAGCGAAAAGTAAAACATTGCATATGAAGGTAAAGGGAAGGGTTTAGAGAAGGCAAACGCAATGTAGACACGGAGATTTTTGGCGTGGTTTTGATAGGTGGTGCTATCGTACATCCACGTTAATGGAGACTTCAACCCACGAAGGGTAACGGCTACGCGAGTCCACGGAGGGCGCCACCCACGAAGGGTCCACGAAGAAGCAACCTTGTCTATCCCACCATGGCCATCGCCCACGAAGGACTTGCCTCACTCGGGTAGATCTTCATGAAGTAGGTGATCTCCTTGCCCTTACAAACTCCTTGGTTCAACTCCACAATCTTGTCGGAGGTTCCCAAGTGACATCTAACCAATCTAGGAGACACCACTCTCCAAAAGGTAATAAATGGTGTGTTGATGATGAACTCCTTGCTCTTGTGCTTCAAATGATAGTCTCCCCAACACTCAACTCTCTCTCACAGATTTGGCTATGGTGGAAAGATGATTTGAGTGGAAAGCAACTTGGGGAAGGCTAGAGATCAAGATTCTTGTGGTAGGATTGGAATGTCTTGATCTCAACACATGAGTAGGTGGTTCTCTCTCAGAAAATGAGTAGTGGAAGTGTAGGCTCGTTCTGATGGCTCTCTCTTGAATAGAGAAGGGGGTGGAGGGGTATATATAGCTTCCACACAAAATCCAGCCGTTACACACATTTGACTCAACTCGGTCAGACCGAATAGAAGAACTCGGTGAGACCGATTCAATTCAAAATGTGAACGTTAGGAATCTCGATGGGACTGATATACTCAACTCGGTGAAACCGATGTGCCAGGGTTAGGGCAAGACCTCATCTCGGTGTGACCGATTGCATGAACTCGGTGGGACTGATTTCAGCAATGAGTTAAACAGAGAGTTGGTCAGGCAAACTCGATGGGACCGATCGCTCACTTCGGTAAGACCGAAACATTACGAAGAGAAACAGAGAGTTTGCATTGCGAACTCGGTGGGACCGATCGCTCATTTCGGTAAGACCGAAATGTTATGAAGGGAAACAGAGAGTTTGCATTACCATCTCGATGAGACCGAAATCCCTATCGGTGAGACCGAATTGATTAGGGTTTCTGGCAGTGGCTATGTCAAAGAAACTCGGTGGCGCCGGATAGATCAAATCGGTGGGGCTGAGTTTGACTTTAGGTTTAGGACATATTTGGAAATGAGAAAGTGGTTGAGGGCTTTGGAGCATATCACTAAGCATTTTGAGCAAGTAGACCATTATGCAACACCTCATCCCCTTTTAATAGTATTGGCTTTTCCTATGGACTCAATGTGATCTTGGATCACTAAAATAGAAATGAAGAGTCTTGAGCTTTTGCCAATCTTTGTCCTTAGCATTTTGAGGGGTCCACATCTCTAGTCCATGCCATGCCAATCATTGAACTATCTGAAATATTTAACTTGAAAGGATATTAGTTCAATTAGCTATATGTTGTTATGAATTACCAAAACCACCCGGGGATTAGTTGCACTTTCAAATGACCAAACCAAAGAGTTACCACCAAGGCTCTTGTAAGCATTGAGACCAAACAGATCCATATGAAGTAGCTCAGTGGTCTCCTCTTGGTCATGATGTTCTTCACGGGATGACTTCCTCCAACTTGTTTTCCTGCTTGGCAAGCACTACAAAGTCTATCCTTGTCAAATATAACATCTTTAACACCAAGGATATAATCACCTTTAAGGAGTTTATCAAGATTTCGCATGCCAACATGTCCTAATCTTCTATGCCATAACCAACCTTAAGAAGATTCTGCAATTAAACAAGTACGAGGTTGGGCTCTTTTAGTGAAATCAACAATGTATAGATCACCTCTACGAATACTGATAAAGTCCATATTATGATTATCTCGACGAAACACTTGGCAATCTACTTCGGTAAATAGAACATTGAAACCAAAATCGGCTAGTCTAGATACGGAAAGAAGATTGTAACCAAGAGATTCAATGAGCATAACATTTTGACTAGAGCTATCATTGGATATGGCCACCTTACCAAGGCCAAGTACCTTACCCTTAGAGTTATCTCCAAAAGTCACATACTTGCGTGGACCATCATTTTTAGCAAGCTCACGGAACATGTCTTTATCTCCAGTCATGTGATCGGCACATCCACTATCTAGAATCCACTCTTTTCCTCCGAATATGTAATTTTGAAGATTTGCCATGAGGCTAAGATTCCTGATAGTCTTCTCATATTCGATGTTGAATTCTTCTTCCTCATCATAATAGCCATGCTCAATATCGTCGTCATCATCATGTGTATGATCATCACCTAGTTCAAGTGATTTGTTAGATTTATGACCATGACAATGTGCAAGTTTATGAATTCTAATGGATTCCATGATAATGTTGCTATCACCCTTAGCACGCATAAGATCACGGAGCTCAAATAGACATTCATCAAACTTAGGATCACTAGGCTTCATATTATGGAAGGCAATGGACTTATGAAGAATTTCATTGACATTTTTCAAGGAATAATTTGGAAAGCGTTCCTCAAGATAATTCCATATAGTGTATGCGCATTCAAAGTTTTGCAAGCAAACAAGCACATTTCTAGGTAATCCTCTAATGATAAGATTAACAGTTCTAAGATTGCGAACCATGTCAAGATACTCACCGGGGGTCAAATGCAAAGGATAAATGGGAGGCACATAAGGGCTAAGAATATACTTGCTCAAATTATATTCATTGAAGATCTCAAGCATTTCAGTTTTCCAAGAACCATAAAAGTCCCCATAAAGAATAGGCACTCTATGTCTAATACTCCCGAACGTATACTCATCCATCTTCCTCCAATGGTGATTAAGCCAAATCAATGGAGACCATAGCTCTGATACCAATTGAAAGATCGAGAAGAGGGGTCTAGAGGGGGGTAATTAGACCCTTAACAAGTAAAAGTGATAGTTTTTAAAATTCTTCAAGTTAAGGTTGAGTTTAGCACATGTTAATAGGCACACAATACATTTTACACAAGCATAGCAAGAGTATGGGCAGCGGAAAGATTAAAGCATGCAAGTGCAAGAATGTAAAGGGATGGGAATTGGAAAGTGCAAACGCAATGAAGACGCGGAGATTTTTGGCGGGGTTCCGATAGGTGGTGCTATCGTACGTCCAAGTTGATGGAGATTTCAACCCACGAAGAGTAATGACTATGCGAGTCCACGGAGGGCTCTGATACGTCATCGTCGTATCTATAATTTTTTATTGTTTCATGCCAATATTCTACAACTTTCATATACTTTTGGCAACATTTTATATTATTTTTGGGACTAACATATTGATCCAGTGCCTAGTTCCAGTTCCTGTTTGTTCCATGTTTTTTTTCGCAGATTATCCATATCAAACAAAATCCAAACACGATAAAAATTTACGGGGATTTTTTGGAATATATGTGATTTTGGAAGAAGAATCAGCGTGAGAGGTGGTCCATAGGCCCCACAAGCTCATAGGACGCGCCCTGGGGGTAGGCGTGCCCCTAGGGCTTGTGGCCACCTCGTAAATCGGTTAGGGGTATACTTTGGCTGCAGGAAATAGAATATCCGGAAGGAAATCCCCTCAAAATTTCAGGCCAATCAGAGTTAAGGATCTTCGGGAATTTAAGAAACGGTGAAAGGCCAGAAAACGGGAACGCGAAACAGAAGAGAAACAGAGAGAGAGATCCAATATCGGAGGGGATCTCGCCCCTTCACCGCCATGGAGGCCATGGACTAGTGGGGAAACCCTCCTCCCATCTAGGGGGGATGTCAAGGAATAATAAGAAGGAGGGGGCTCTCTCCCCCTCTCTCTCCCGGTGGCGCTGGAGTGGTGCCGGGGCAAGGATCGTGATGGCGATCTACACTAACAACCTCGCTACCGTCAACACCAACTCTCTCCCCCTCTATGCAGCGGTGTAACACCTCTTCTCCCCGCTGTAATCTCTACTTAAACATGGTGCTCAATGCTACATATTATTATCCAATGATATGTGGCTATCCTATGATGTTTGAGTAGATCCGTTTTGTCCTATGGGTTGATTGATGATCGTGATTGGTTTGAGTTGTATGTTTTATTTTGGTGCTGTCCTATGGTGCTCTCCGTGTTGCGCAAGCGTGAGGGATCCCCGCTGTAGGGTGTTGCAATATGTTCATGATTCTCTTATAGTGGGTGGCGTGAGTGACGGAAACACATACCTGAGTAAGGGGGTTGTTGCATATTGGAGTAAAGAGGACTTGATACTTAATGCTATGGTTGGGTTTTACCTTAATGATCTTTAGTAGTTATAGATGCTTTCTAGAGTTACAATCATAAGTGCATATGATCCAAGTAGATAAAGTATGTTAGCTCATGCCTCTCCCTCATATGAAATTGCAATAATGATTACCAGTCTAGTTATCGATTGCCTAGGGACAAATAACTTTCTTGTGACAAAAAGCTCTCTACTAAACAACTAACTTTATTATCTTGCAAATTACTCATAGTTTTATTCTCGCTAAGTACATCTAGTTTTATTCTTGCAAACCTATCCCTATCACCTACAAAATAGTTTCATACGCGTGTTCTAGGTAAAGCGAATGTTAAGTGCGCGTAGAGTTGTATCGGTGGTCGATAGAAATTGAAGGGAATGTAAATTCTACCTTTAGCTCCTCGTTGGGTTCGACACTCTTACTTATCGAGAAAGGCTATAATTGACCCCTATACTTGTGGGTTATCAAGACCTTTTTCTGGTGCCATTGCCGGGGAGTAATAGCGTGGGGTGAATATTCTCGTGTGTGTGCTTGTTTGCTTTATCACTAAGTAGATTTTATTTTTCTATTCTAAGTTGTTTTATATCTTTAGTTATGTATATGGAATACGAAATACCAACAAAATTAGTTGTACTTGCTACTCATGGAGATGGGGAACCTCCTAAAACCCTCGATGCTCGTTACATGGAAAATATTAAACACTACTTTGAGAATCCTGAGAAAACCCCATTCAACTTGAAAATGGGAGACACGTTGGATCAACGTGAATACTTTAGGGATTATCGCTTGACTCAAAAAGGGAAACTCTTATGGGATCAAATTGAAATGTTGCATTGGTATGCTTGGGATCTATGCTTGAGATATGATTATACTTGTTGCTCTAGGATGAAGGCTCCACACCTTCCCTTTTCATGTGAATTTAATGATAATGAAACCTTGGCTTCTTATGCTAATGGTAGATATGATTACTATGATGTGGAACGAATAGAAGAATTTCTTGCTTTTAAGGGTGCTTATGAAATTCAATCTTTGTTTGAAAAGTATGAAGATTGTGATGATGTTGTTTACAGATCTAATTTTTTTGCTATACTGAAATATTGCTATGAGAACTATAAATATAATGCCGATATTAATGAGTTTATTGAGAAAGTCTCTGCTATCCAAGAAGAGACTAATATTTTGCAGGAAACTATGGAAGAAGAAATTGATGACACTGTGAGCTCATTAGCCGAAAAAGATGGCGAGGAGAGCGAAGAACAAAAGGAGGAAGAGCGGATTAGCTACCTGTGCCCACCTTCTAATGAGAGTAACTCTTCAACTCGTATAATTTCCCTTCGCGCATATCGAAGGATGAATGCTATGATGATTGCTATGATCCCTTGGATTCATTTGAAATATCCCTTTTTGATGAAATTGATGCTTGCTATGCTTGTGGCCATGATGCCAATATGAATTATGCTTATGGAGATGAACTTTCTATAGTTCCTTATGTTAAGAATGAAATTGTTGCTATTGCACCCACGCATGATAGTCCTATTATCTTTTTGAATTCTCCCAACTACACTATATCGGAGAAGTTTGCGCTTATTAAGGATTATATTGATGGGTTGCGTTTTACCATTACACATGATGATTTTGATAGATATAATATGCATGTGCTTGCTGCTTCTACTTGCAATTATCATGAGAGAGGAACTACATCTCCACCTCTCTATGTTTCCAATATGATAAAATTGCAAGAAACTGTTTATACTATGTATCGGCCTTTACTTTGTGTGCATGAATTGTTCTCTTATGACATGTCGATGCATAGGAAGAGAGTTAGACTTCGTCATTTCTTGATATATGTTGCTTTGTGCTCACTACTAAATTACAAATCACTGTTAATTAAAATTGGCTTTGATATATGATGTCACTTGAAACTGCGTCGGTATTTTCCCAAAGAGGAAGTGATCATGCAGTATAGCTATGGTAGGTATTTCCCTCAGTTATGAAACCAAGGTATCAATCTAGTAGGAGAACCAAGCAACACTATGTAAACGGTACCTGCACACAAAGAACAAATACTTGCAACCCGACCCGTAAGAGGGGTTGTCAATCCCTCCATGGTAAAAAGATAGATAAATTTGTGATAGAGTGGATAAATAGCTCTCGATCAAACGCGAAATAAAATAAGTAATAAAAAGTGCATGAAGGTATTTTTGGGTTTTTGGAATAATAGATCTGAAAATAAAAGCGAATAAAAATATATCTCAAAGCAAATATGATAAAGAATAGACCCGGGGGCCGTAGATTTCACTAGTGGCTTCTCTCGAGAAAATAGCACACGGTGGGTAAACAAATTACTGTTGGGCAATTGATAGAAGATCGAATAATTATGATGATATCCAAGGCAATGATCAATATATAGGCATCACGTCTAAGATTAGTAGACCGACTCCTGCCTACATCTACTACTATTACTCCACACATCGACCGCTATCTAGCATGCATCTAGTGTATTAAGTTCATGGAGAAACAGAGTAATGCAATAAGAATGATGACATGATGTAGATGAGATCTATTCATGTAGGAATAGCGCCCATCTTGTTATCCTTAATAGCAACGATACATGAGTGTCTCGCTGCCCCTTCTGTCAATGGGAAAGAACACCGCAAGATCCAATCCATCACAAAGCACCTCTTCCCATGACAAGAAAAATCAATCTAGTTGGCCTAACTAAACCAAAGATTCGAAGAAGAAATACGAGGCTATAAATAATCATGCATATAAGAGATCAAAGAAAGCTCAAATAATATTCATGGATATAGATCTGATCATAAACTCAAAGTTCATCGAATCCCAACAAACACACCGCAAAAAAGAGTTACATCTAATAGATCTCCAAGAGACCATTGTATTGATAATCAAAAAGAGAGAAGAAGCCATCTAGCTACTGCCTACGGACCCTTAGGTCTATGGTGGACTACTCACGCATCATCGGAGAGGCACCAATGAGGATGATGAACCCCTCCGTGATGGTGTCTAGATTGGATCTCATGGTTCTTGAACTTGCGGCGACTAGAATTGTGTTTCGTCGACTCCCCTAGGGTTTCTGGAATATTTGGTAATTTATAGGGTGAAGAGGCGGTGCGGGAGGTCTCTGTGGGGGGCACAACCCCCCTGGGCACGCCCTGGTGGGTTGTGCTCCCCACGGGCCTCCCCTCTGGTACTTTCTTGGCCAACTGGGTGTCTTCTAGTCCAGAAAAAAATCTCCAAAAAGTTTCGCTGCATTTGGACTTCGTTTGGTACTGATATTCTGTGAAGTAAAAAACAAGCAAAAAACAACAACTGGCATTGGGCACTATGTCAATAGGTTAGTCCCAAAAAATGATATGAAGTTGCTATAAAATGAATATAAAACATTCAAGAATGATAATATAACAGCATGGAACAAGCAAAAATTATAGATACGTTGGAGACGTATCAGCATCCCCAAGCTTAATTCCTACTCGTCCTCGAGTAGGTAAATGATAAAAACAGAATTTTTTACGTGGAATGCTGCCTAACATGTTCATCACATATTCTTTTCTTTTGTAGCATGGACGTTTGGACTTTTATATGGTTCAAAGCAATAGTCTAGTTTTGACAGGAAGATTTGAATACTCAAGCATATCAACAAGCAACCTTGTCTTTCAAAATATCAACACTAAAGAAAGTTATCCCTAGCCCATCATGCTCAATCATTGATCCATTCTTGAAACACACTCGCATATTAGCTACATCCAATGCTCAAGTATGATCATAGTGCTCCCCAGTTGGTGCTTTATGAGAGAAGATGGAGACTCAAATAAAAATAAAAATTGCTTAAAGTAAATAGATAGGCCCTTCGCAGAGGAAAGTAGGGATTTGTAGAGGTGCCAGAGCTCAAAGCTTAAATTGAGAGATAATTTTTTTTGAGTGCATACTTTTCCCGTCAAAGAAAACGACTGAGTAATTCCCAACACTTTCCATGCTAGATATATCATAGGCGGTTCCGAAACAGGAAATAAAGTTTATTCCTTTTTCCACCATTCTTTCACAATCCATGGCTAGCCGTATCCACGGGTGCCTTCCATACCAACACTTTCCAAGGAATTTATTATTTGACAACATAAAGTAAATTTCTTTTTCATTTTGGGACTGGGCATCCCTATTACCGCTGTACTCTCGTGCAATGACAAGTGAATAAACACTCATCTTGAGAATAACACATCAAGCATGGAAAATATTGGCCACCCCCTGCCACTTCATGAGCGGTACGAACACACAAAAAGGAAATTCATTTTGAAAATTAGAGATGGTACATACAAATTTGCTTAGGACGGCATGGAAATGCCGCATATATGTAGGTATGGTGGACTCATATGGCAAAACTGGGTTTAAAGATTTTGGATGCACAAGTAGTATTTCTACTTAGTACAAGTGGAGGCTAGCAAAAAGATTGAGAGGCAACCAACCAAGAAACAAAAATTCACATAAACGAGCATTAAGCATACACTACTGCAGGATGCTGCTAACGTGACACTACGATCAGAGACCCTTTGACGAAACTATGTGCGATGCATTAATCGCAAATGGTGATGTAAAAAACCCGTCAAAAAAGATGCAAAATGTTTGCAATGAAGGATACATCAAACACAGTTCTGATTTTAGTTGCGTGTGCGATGCGGGGCATACGGTTCAGTTCAATGAACTGTTTGTGATGAGGCAGAACAAAAGAAACGGGTAGCCAGATGGAGGCATGTGCGATATACGGCATACAGTTCACTCGAATAAATTGTTTGTGATGAGGCAGAACAACAGAAATGGGCAGCCAGATGAAGGTGTGTGCGATATACGACATACAGTTCACTCGGATGAACTGTTTGTGATTAGGCAACACAAAAGAAACGGTCAGCCAGATCAAGGTGTGTGTGATATACGACATATGGTTCACTCGGATGAACTGTTTTCGATTAGGCAACGCAACAGAAATGGTTCAGCCAGATCAAGGTGTGTGCAATGGAGGGCATACACTTCATTCCGATAAATTGTTTGTGTTGAGCCAAGAGAACAGAAACATTTCACATAAACAAGATGTGTGTGATACGCGGCAAACATCCAATTACATAGGTTGCTAGTACACACATGACATTTCCACACACCAAAGTAAACTATTACATACATAATTAACTAGGATAAACGATCATCTGATCATCATCTACTTCTTGTGACTCTTGCCGCCACTGCTCTACTAGGATAAACGGAACAGTATTCTTTACTGTGAATAGTGTGCTCTATTGGGCACACAAGTATATGGATCATAGCCTTGGGCGAGCAATGTGCCCGCACGCGTCGTGCTAGCTCGATGTTCCTTCTATGCTAAGTTTCCATTAATTGATGGCATTTTATGAACACGCCACCGTTTCCCGCCATTTCCTCACCGGTTTCCCGCCGCCACCCAGCGATATTGCACGCGGCGCGTGACGCATGGAGGCAACAAGCGCAGCCTGTAGCACATCCACCTTTTCCAAGCATGCCAACCCATCAAAGTGCCGCCTCTGCCATCAACCTCCTCGACAAGGAAAACGAGAAGGTGCCACGGCCCATCGAGGCCAAGGCACTCCCCGGCAACGCGGTGGACGACGTCGTGATGCGCGTGATCGCCAGGGTTGAGCAGACCCTTGGCGCATGGCGCTTCAGCGCCGCGGATCAAGATAGGCATGTCAGCGCCGAGAGGCTGCAGCTCACCGCACAACATGATTGATGGCGCGCCGCAGAGCAAGCTAGGCATGTCCGCGCCGATAGGGTGCGGCTCACCACACAGCGAGACCGTTGGAGCACCGCAGAGCAAGAGGCGCGGCGCGCCGCACAGCAAGAGCGGATCCATCGGCGCTTGCCTGCTGTTGACAGGGCATCGCAGCTGGGTACATGTCCCGTCAGTACCCCCATTCCTTGCCAGGAGTGGGCAGAGGCCGTCTACGCCGTACTTGCACCAGAGACCAGTCGCTCCATACTTGCACCGGACGCCCGCCGTGCCATTCGCATGGGTCACGCCGTTCGCCTTGTCCGCGGCCCGCTCGATGCCAACGCGCTGGTCACTAGGCTCGACCGCCTCCTTGGCCCATGTGTCCACCTGCGCGCAATAGAGGAACATGGCCGTTGCATCCTCGAGCTGGTGATCTACAATGAAATAGCCAACTTGGAGTTCGAGATCACGCTCCAGATGTACCGCGAGCGTGTCGACCGCTTGGACGAACGCCTGCACGAGTTCAGGCAGAGCCAAGAGCTACTGGTCATGGTCTCATGGACGCATTTTATTTTGTTGAGTCATTTTGACGTGGATCGCTATGTATTCACAGCAATCATAATATTGCTCTGTTTATTGCTCTGTCTCAATATGTGTACTCTGTTTTCCGTTCTTATATGTTCTGTTTCAATGTGTGTGTATATGCTTTCCATTCTGTATATGTGGATGATAACAGCTAGATACAAATTAGTATACGAAAACAGATAGAAAATGGAATTCATAATATATATTAATTGTTCATTAGTTCATCACAAAATATATATAATATCATCACATATACGTGATGATACTTAACTACTAGGTACAATGCATAAAATTGAAAACGAACAATACTAAAACTAATAATCCCTCCTAGGGGCAGTATTCCGGCAGCCCCTCACCAGTAGCTCCCTGGTGCGCGGCGTCTTCCCAGTGTGGAGGCAGTACTCCGCCTCCTCCGCCTCGCAGCACTTGACGTACCGATCTGCCTCTTGCTGGCGGACGAGCGCGAACGATCTTGCCATTTCATTGGGCGCCCATCGGAGCTCCTTGTCGGTGGCACGCTGGAGCTTATCGGCCCACCTCCACACACCGATGAGGCGCCTAGTGCCTTTGACCTTCCTCGCGAAGTACCCGTCTTCGTACACCTCATCCGCACAACGACGAGCCCGCCCCCAAAGCTCCACCGCCTCCTTTTTCCAGGCGGCATCACGGGCTTAACAGGCCGCCTGGTACCTGGCTTCCTCCTCCGTCATCTCCTTCTTGAATGCCACTTGCCTGGCTTTCTCAGCCGGCGGCAGCGACTTCCATAGACAAAGATTGTACTGGCCCCAAAACCACTCCAAAGTTGGGGGGTCCGACGCAACCTCATCCGGCGGTGCGTAGGGGTCCTCCTCGTCGCTGCTCTTCGGCTAAGCGTCCTCGGGGGGCGGCGCCTCCTCGTCGGCGCGTGGGTAGATCGGAGGCGCCATGGCAGAGATTTGAGAGAGAGGGAGAGAGAGGGCGAGCGAGGGAAGGATGTAGATGAGAATGCAGGCGGGACGATGTGAGGAAGGTAGTATTTATTGGCGGCCGGAATCTAGATCGACGGGAACATTACAAATGCCGGTCGCCGGAATTTACGAGTACTGTAGTTTGAATTACACACGATTCCCGCAGCAAAAGCCGTGTGTGAACTTAATAGCTGACGGTTTCCAATATAGAACCGTGTCTGATAAATAACCCGCGCCACTCACCTTCCAAACCTCGAGGCACGAAATAGAGTGCCAATCATGTGGGGCCCGGCTGTCTTGCCAGATCTTTACATTTTCTTTTTTGAACACCAGATATTTACATCGTCTGATCATTTTTTTATTTTTTGGAATTTAAATGCCATGGCACTCAATGCATGTGTCCAAGCCATGACACCAATATGTTTGAAAATTCGTTCCAATTTACTGCACATGGAATTAACTCGCACACAAGTACACAAATATTTTTTTTCAAACCATTATGGTTAGCCGCTGCATGTAGATGTAGTTCAAATTTGGATTACGGTCATTAAATGGCTAGAAAATCACTTAAATGTCTTAAAAAGGTCAAATGACCCCTTAAATTTCCCAAATTTTGACATGACAGATGTATTAGTGCACGTTAACTGTAGAAAAAATTTGAAGTCCATAAGAGGAAGCTATCGTCGATTCTTCATCAAATAGGCATTGTTCCCTCTCCAAACCACGAGCCTTCTACCGAGTTGCTCCGGTTTGTGAGGGGTGTGTGTCCAAACTTTCGTCAAACAAGCCAATTTTTTTACCACATCATCTTGGTGGCATGACATTACATCAAGCGAGGTTTCAAGTTTGTCTGATCATTTTTTAATTTTTTGGAATTTAAATGTCATGGCACTCCATGCATGTGTCCAGGCCGTGACACCAATATGTTTGAAAATTCCTTCTAATTTGCTGCACATGGAATTAACTCGCACAAAAGTACACAAATATGATTTTTCAAACTGTTATGGTTAGCTGTTGCATGTAGATGTAGTTCAATTTTGAATTACGGTCATTAAATGGCTAGAAAATCACTTAAATGTCTTTAAAAGGTTAAATGGCCCCTAGAATTTTCCAAATTTTCAAATGACAGTTGTATTAGTGCATGTTAAATGTAGAAAATTTTTGAAGGCCATAAGAGGAAGCTATCTCCCGTTCGTCATCAAACATGCATTGTTCCCTCTTGGAACCACGAGCCTTCTAGTGAGTTGCTCCAGTTTGTGAGGGGTGTGTGTCCAAACTTTCGTCAAACATGCCAAATTTTTACCACATCATCTTGGTGGCATGACATTACATCAAGCAAGGTTTCATGTGTTTCTAATCTTTTTTTAATTTTTTGGAATTTAAATGACATGGCACTCCATGCATGTGTCCAGGCCGTGACACCAATATGTTTGAAAATTCCTTCCAATTTACTACACATGGAATTAACTCGCACAAAAGTACACAAATATGTTTTTTCAAACCGTTATGGTTAGACGTTGCATGTAGATGTTGTTCAAATTTGAATTACGGTCATTAAATGGCTAGAAAATCACTTAAATGTCTTTAAAAGGTCAAATGACCCCTAGAATTTTCCAAATTTTGAAATGACAGTTGTATTAGTGCACGTTAACTGTAGAAAAAAATTTGAAGGCCGTAAGAGGATGCTATCGCCCATTCGTCATCAAACATGCATTGTTCCCTCTCGGAACCACGAGCCTTCTACTGAGTTGCTCCGGTTTGTGAGGGGTGTGTGTCCAAATTTTCGTCAAACATGCCAAATTTTTTACCACATCATCTTGGTGGCATGACATTACATCAAGCAAGGTTTCATGTGTTTCTGATCTTTTTTTTAATTTTTTGGAATTTAAATGCCATGGCACTCCATGCTTTGTGTCATAGCCGCGAGACCAATATGTTTGAAAATTCCTTCCAATTTACTGCACATGGAATTAACTCACACAAAAGTACACAAATATGGCTTTTCAAACCGTTATGGTTAGCTGTTGCATGTACATGTAGTTCAAATTCGAATTACACTCATTAAATGGCTAGAAAATCACTTAAATGTCTTAAAAGGATAAATGACCCCTGAAATTTTCCAAATTTTGAAATGACAGTTGTATTAGTACTACAAATTTTCTCGTACATTTAAAACACCATCCGTTGCCACTTTACTCCAAATTCGTCTTTCACAGCTAATAAAAAATATCAACAACTTCACACACAGTTTTTTTGTAGGAACCGTTTGCCGTGAAAATTCATGGGTCTATTTAAGTCTTCCTCCTTAAGCTTCACCGGCTCGTCTGCTCTAGTGCCGGCAACCCCCGAATCCATGAATTCCGATCCCCATTCCCGCAATCCCTTCTTGCAAAGATGACGCTGTGGAAACGCTTCGTGAGGGCCCGTACGGTGGTCGCGTCCTCCCCGAGCGCCGTCGCCTACACCGAGAGCGCGGCCGCCTACGCCGAGAGTGCCGTCGCAACCGCATTGAGCGCGGCCACATCCGCCGAGAGGGCATCTGCGGCAGCCGACAGGGCAGCTGCAGCAGCCGACATGGCTACAGTAGCTGCTGCAATGGCAGCTACAAACGCCGAGAGCGCTCGAGCTGCCATCCATGCCGCCGATGTCGCCCTGGCCCGGGTCGAGGCCATCCACGCCAAGATCGAGGACGCACACACCAAGATATTCCAGGCCACCTCGGAATCCAGCATGCAACCTATGTCCGAAAAGGCGGCGGTGGCCATGGAGCACCTGCTTCCTCATGAGATCGCCGAGCGGGAGCTGGAGATGCAGGAGGCGGCGGAGATCGAGGAGCGCCGGGAGGAGGAGTTGTGCGTGGCCGAGGTCGAGGTAGAGAAGAGTCTGTCCGTCGAGAAATCGGCGGTGGAGTACCAATGCGAGCTCTGGCGCAGCCACTACTACGAGTACTACAACCTTGAGGGCGGCGCCGAGGACGAGGACGCGGTCGACTTCAGCAGGGGGGACGCGGAGTCCACTAACGGCGGCATGTCGCCAGGACAAGTCATCGACATCTCATCTCACACCGGCGATGCATAGGCCGGCACGGCGGCGTCTTTGTTAAAATTATGTGTACTTAGGCTTTGTTTTTAATGCTGGTCTTTTATTAGAGCAATGTTTAGGTCAACTGGCTCTGTTTAATTACTAAAATTGCTCGATTTAGTAAGTGTGGTCTGTGTGTTGTACGCTCTTTTGTGTGCCCAAATTAGCAAGCGATGTTAAATTATGCAATGACGTGGATGAGGACAGTACCCTGGGAAATTTCCACCAAAATTTGAATTATCAAACTCATCCCATGCGTGTAAAGCAGAAGAATCATTTGCGATGCACACAATCGTTCAAAGTAAATGGTGTCTGGCGGCACCGCGCACAAAGTTTCCCTCCACATTTCGAAAATTTTGGCCTACCGCCAAAATATCTACCCCCGCCCCCCACCCTTCCCCACCCCCTTTTCTCCCCGACCACAAGTCACATTTCCCCTGTTTCCTCCTTCCTTCTTCCGAAGCTATAACCGCTTCCTCGCTTGCTTCCTCGCTCTCGCCGTCTCGCATCCTACCGTCGGGGTCGCTATTGTCTTCTTCAATGACCTCTCCAGCGGTTCCTCCTCCAACGACGAATTTTTCAGCACCCGGGTATGCCTCTCTTCTCTCTCTTGGGTTATGACTTGGAATGAAGGATTTTAACCCGACGGTCGATTTGAGTCATTTCTTCCTCTTATAGCTCCTTAGGACCATCAGTTGCAACGAATGGAGCGGGGTGGCTAAAGATCTGCCTGCTCGTTGTCACCATCAATCTCCATGCATGAAGCTAGTTGCATTTGAATCTGTGGACAGTGGGAGGAAGTTTCTGGCATGTGCAGAGAAGGTTTGCCCCACTTTCATTGTTACAAATCATTTGTTAGATGTGATTCAGACACTGTCACTGTGCTATGTATTCTGGATGTTAAGATCATGTCACAGTTTGTACCTAGTATCTAAAAATGTTGCCATCTCATCAGCAGTGCCATTAGAAAATTATTTGGCACCGCTTCAGTAGTTTGTGCAGCCAACTTTGGTCCACACATCCGAGCAGCCAAGCAGTAAAATACTAAATCTTTATGGAACGAAGGAACTGGGCATCGGAGCAACTAGGTGCTCCGGAGTCCGGGTCCCTGATTTTTTCTCGCTGCATCGGCTTGCCAGTGCAGGGCACCGGTGCCAAATGTAGCAACAATTGTCTTTACACCGGTTTTGGCATACATAATGGACGGCCTTAGTGCTATTAGTTCTATGTTACTAAATTTGTGCATGTACACACCTGTTAGTATCAATTTGCTGTCATCCAAACACTGTCACTATGCTATTGCAGTTATATTTTGCTTCCTCATAAAATGTTCAATTTGTTATTTATAGTACATGACTAAGAACTTGTAGCGTTGTTGTAGTTAATTATAGCTTTTGATGTTTCAGAATTTGGTTGTTATCTCAGTAGCAATTAATTCATTTGCACATTGATCTTTTTGAGAAGATATGTCATAATTAACGTGTTTCTTCAGTTTTTCAAAATATGTATTTGGTGATTTTCTATGTTGCTAGAAACCCATTTCCCCTACAGTTGTTACTGATATAGTTTTAAATATTATAGGATGAACGGAAGTGTTCTTACCTGGAGTCGGTTGATCAAGAGTGGCCACAGTCTTTGAAGATGTGCCTAGCAAAGCTCTGGAGCATGTATGAGGAAGAGAACAGAGGTAGGCTTAGAGAAAGTGTTGTCAATGCTGAAGAATATTTGAAGATGCGGGATAAAAAGAGGAAGATGGAGAATGAGCTCGGATTTTTTAAATTAGACTTTGCTAAGATGGTGTTGGGGAAGGAGGAGGCACTTTCCTAGTTGGCCAGTGCAAAACAGGTTCTTACTGAACTGAAAGTAGAGGTGGATAAGACGAGCCTGGATGATCTCGATTAGGGAAATGAATATATTGTTCTAATATTGTTCTTATGAAGGTGAACTAGCTATATGATGTATTGTGTTGTTTTCAGGTAGCTATCGTACTGTGATGTTAAAATATATTTATGTGCCTGATATGAAATTGGCAAACAGCTGTTCGATATGAAATGTGAATTTGTGTAATATTGGAATTATTAATTGTAAACTAATAAACCTGCTAAATGGGTCATGGAACTTTGCAAACGGTTCTAGCAGTAAAAGCACTTGTGATGGATAGCCCAATGCCATACAGTTTTCTTCATCAAATCATGTGTGATGTAGTTGAATAAAAGCAAACGGTTAACCGAGGCAGAGCGTGTGTGATAGTTACACCTATCACACACGAGGCTATACATAAAACTGTGTGGGATGTATATATGAGCGGAAACGTTTTCCCTGGATTGACTATGTGGAATGTACATACGAACAGAAACATTTTCCCTGGATTGACTATGTGGGATGTACATAAGAACGGAAACTTATTCCTTGGATTGACTGTGTGGAATGTACATAACAAATGGAAACATTTGTTTGGGACTGACTGTGTGCGATGTACTTATGACCGGAACCGATTAGGCCTGTATAACCGTATTTGATCGCTCGCCCATCGCACACGACCTCATTTTTCCTAGCGTGTGTGACCGGAGGGCCTATCCCCGACGGTTTCTGGGTCATGTGGGAAGGACCCCCTATCGCAGTCACTCACTTGGCGACGGTTCAAAACGCCATCGCGGAAAGGGGTTAAAAACCGTTTGTATAGCACCTCGTTGTACCAGTGATAACTAACACCGAATAATGCACCATAAGTAGGATGTAATTTCATTGCATAACTATTGACTTTTGTGCTTGCATAGGGAATCACAAACCTTAACACCAATATTCTTACTAAAGCATAATTACTCACCAACATGACTCACATATCACTATCATCATATATCAAAACTATTACAAAGAATCAAGTTTATTTTGTCCAATGATCTTCATGGAAGTTTTCATTATATCGCTCTTGAATATCTATCACTTTGGGACTAGTTTCATATATTGCAATTGCTTTTGACAAGCTCAAATAAATCTAAGTAAAGAACATGAGCATAAATTTTTTCATCTCTCAAAATAATATAAGTGAAGCATGAGAGAATTTCCTCAAAAAATTAGTAACTCTCAAATAAATCTAAGTGAAGCATTGGAGCATTTCTTCAAAAATATTAAAGCACACCATGCTCAAAAAGATATAAGTGAAGCACTAGAGCAATTCCATAGCTCAAAAAAATTAAGTGAAGCATAAAGAGTAATTCTAACAAATCATAGAATAATTTTGGCTCTCTCAAATAGGTGTGTCCAGCAAGGATACTTGTGACAAAATAAAAAGCAAAACAAATAAAGACTCATATAATACAAGACACTCCAAGCAAAATTCATGATATGGGACGGATAAAAATATAGCTCCAAGTAAAATACCGATGGTTGTTAGAAGAAAGAGGGGATGCCTTCGGGGGCATCCCCAAGTTTAGTTGCTTGGTTCTCCTTGAATATTAACTTGGGGTGACATGGCGCATCCCCAAGATTAGGATCTTTTCACTCCTTATTCCTTCATCCATCGCGATCTCACCCAAAACTTGAAAACTTCAATCACACAAAACTTAACAAAACCTTCGTGAGATCCGTTAGTATATGAAAACCAATCTTTAATTTAAGTACTGTTGCAAACCCATTCAATTTTTTTTATTGCATTATATCTACTGTATTCTAACTTTTCCATGGCTTATACCCCCCGATACAATCCATAGATTCATCAAAATAAGCACACAATGCAAAGAAAACAGAATCTGTCAAAAACTGAACAGTCTATAAAGATGCGAATTATTCTCATACTTTTGTAACTCCAAAAATTCTGAAAAATTAGGAAAACATAAGAAATTTGTATATAAATCTTGTGTAAAAAACCAGAATTTTCAGTTGCTTATGTGAGTTTAAACAATTCTGTTACGGGACGCAAAAGTTTTTGTTTTCCAACAAGATCAAATCAACTATCACCAAAGATATCCCAAAGGCTTTACTTGGCACAAATACTAATTAAAACATAAAAACACAATCATAATAGAGGCATAATTTCATAAACAATCAAGAACATAAAGAAAAAGACAAAAATAAAATTTATTCATTGGGTTGCCTCCCAACAAGCGCTATCGTTTTATGCCCCTAGCTAGGCATAATTCATAGATTCAAGTATTGTCATCTTTAGTTTCCAATTCCTCAATCACAGAACCAATTTTATTCAAAGATTTAGCATGCATATTTTCGATAATAATACTTCTAGGAATAAGATTGAATAATTCATTCTTGCAAGTAGGGTTTCTTACAACTTCCACAAAGTCGGGGTGAATACTAATCATCTTAAGATCTTCTTTGTTATTATTAGAAGTTGCACCCTTGTTCTTAGTGACTTGAGTAGTGTTCCCAATTTTTAGGGGAGTTTTTTCAATAGTTTTAGCAGAAGCCAAAGCTGAGCTTAAATTACTAAAAATGTCTTCCAACTTATCAATCTGAGAAGGACTCTCTTCAATTCTTTCGTTAATTATGGTTTCCTTTTCCCTTAGTAATTTGAAAACATCGCCCGCTTTTGACCCAAATTTATTAGCAAGATTCTGCATCTTTGTATCCAAGTTTTCAATTTGCTCTAAGGTGACCATCTTCTTTTCAATAGCATCTAATCTTTGTATAACATGCTCAAGAGTTAAGATTGTTTCATTAATAATGATAGGTGGTGCACCTACTAGATCTCCCATGGCATTAAAAGCATCCAAAGATGGACACATCAAGAAATTTCCACCGGTAATCGTATCAAGGACGAATCTATACCAAGTGGTGATGCCCACATAAAAACTACGAAGAAGAACAACGGTAGATTGCTTGCGAACAGATCTATTATGAGCATTGCAAATCCTATACCAACCATCTTTTAGATTCTCCCCTCCCCTTTGTTTAAAATTAAGAACCTCATTCTCGGGGGTACACGCAATAGAGGAAGAACTAGCCATAACAACAAAGTAGACAAATAAGATTGCAAACAAAAAGATAGATCTGACAAGAAAGCGGCGAACGAAAAAGAGGGCGGATAAAACGGCAAATTTTGTGAAGCGGGGGAGATGAAAACGAGGGGCAAATGGCAAATAATGTAAATTGCAAGGAGATGAGATTTGTGATTAGGAACCTGATAGATATTGATGATGCCTCCCCGGCAACGGCGCCAGAAATTGGCAAGTTGAAGGAAGACTATCTTGACTTGATCCTCCCCGGCAACGGCGCTAGAAATTCCTTTTGATGTCGCTTGAAACTACATCGATATTTCCCGAAAGAGGAAGGGATGATGCAGTACAGCTACGGTAGGTATTTCCCTCAGTTATGAAACCAAGGTATCAATCCAGTACGAGAACCAAGCAACCGTATGTAAACGGTACCTGCACACAAAGAACAAATACTTGCAACCCGACGCGTAAGAGGGGTTGTCAATCCCTCCACGGTAAAAAGATAGATAAATTTGTGATAGAATGGATAAATAGCTCTTGATAAAATGTGAAATAAAATAAGTAATAAAAAAGTGCAGCAAGGTATTTTTGGGGTTTTGGAATAATAGATCTGAAAATAAAAGCAAATAAAAATAGATCTCAAAGCAAATATGATAAAGAATAGACCCGGGGGCCGTAGATTTCACTAGTGGCTTCTCTCAAGAAAATAGCACACGGTGGGTAAACAAATTACTGTTGGGCAATTGATAGAAGATGAAATAATTATGACGATATCCAAGGCAATGATCAATATATAGGCATCACGTCCAAGATTAATAGACCGACTCCTGCCTGCATCTACTACTATTACTCCACACATCGACCGCTATCCAGCATGCATCTAGTGTATTAAGTTCATGGAGAAATGGAGTAATGCAATAAGAATGATGACATGATGTAGACGAGATCTATTCATGTGGGAATAGCCCCCATCTTGTTATCCTTAATAGCAATGATACATGCGTGTCTTACTGCCCCTTCTATCACTGGGAAAGAACACCGCAAGATCGAACCCATCACAAAGCACCTCTTCCCATGGCAAGAAAAATCGATCTAGTTGGCCTAACTAAACCAAAGATTCGAAGAAGAAATACGAGACTATAAATAATCATGCATATAAGAGATCAAAGAAAGCTCAAATAATATTCATGGATATAGATCTGATCATAAACTCAAAGTTCATCGGATCCCAACAAACACACCGCAAAGAAGAGTTACATCAAATAGATCTCCAAGAGACCATTGTATTGAGAATCAAAAAGAGAGAAGGCGCCATCTAGCTACTGCCTACGGACCCTTCGGTCTATGGTGGACTACTCATGCATCATCGGAGAGGCACCAATGAGGATGATGAACCCCTCCGTGATGGTGTCTAGATTGGATCTTGTGGTTCTTGAACGTGCGGTGACTGGAATTGTGTTTCGTCAACTCCCCTAGGGTTTCTGGAATATTTGGGAATTTATAGGGCAAAGAGGCGGTGCGGGAGGTCTCCGTGGGGGGCACAACCCCCTGGGCGCGCTTGGGCTCCTGGGCGCACCCTGGTGGGTTGTGCTCCCCATGGGCCTCCTCTCTAGTAATTTCTTGGCCCACTGGGTGTCTTCTGGTCCAGAAAAAATCTCCAAAAAGTTTCGTTGCATTTGGACTCCGTTTGGTACTGATATTCTGCGAAGTAAAAAACAAGCAAAAAACAGCAACTGGTACTGGGCACTATGTCAATAGGTTAGTCCCACAAAATGATATAAAGTTCCTATAAAATGAATTTAAAACATTCAAGAATGATAATATAACAGCATGGAACAAGCAAAAATTATAGATACGTTGGAGACGTATCAATATACCTTGGGATCCGGGTGGATCAATTACTTGAGAACTATATGCCTAGCTTAATGGCTTTAAAGAAAGCGCTGCTAGGGAGACAACCCAGAAGTTTTAGAGAGTCATTTTATTCTGTTGTGTGCTTTTTAAAAAGTTTAAAACCAAAAAAATATAGAGGGGAACCTAAAACTTTTCAAAAAGAAAAGTGAAAGTAAGAAAGACGAGCATCGTTGATGTGGGGGAGTTCCTTGAACTTTGTTCATGCCATGGAAACTTTGCAAATCTTGAATTGCAGAAACTTTTCAACAAAAATAATTATGCCCTTGTAAAAAATCCATTGTATTATAAAAACAACGTGCCAATATTTGCCTTTAGAATGATTGCTTGTTTGGTATGTGTGGTGCAAAAACAGAAACTTTTTCTGTAGTGCGTGAATTTACATTTTTTACTAGAATGTGCAAAAACTCTGAATTTTTTACACGGTACTTATATGCAAATTGTTTATTCTTTCCTATGTTTTCAGAATTTTTTGAGTTATAGAAGTATATGTACCATCTGCATCTTTACAGATTGTCCTGTTTTCACAGATTGTTGTTATAGTTTCATTATTTGCGTATGTTTGAAATATTGTTGAGCCTCCTTTGACTTTGGTCCATAGAATTATGATAGAATATAGTGGGTAATGATTGATTATAATTATATAATAATGTTACAGCATTACATGATGGAATTTGATGTTATATGTACTAACCCCGCTAATAAAAAAAGTTTGGTTAAGTTTTGTGTGGATGAAATGTTCGAAGATTGAGGAGGTATTGATATGAGAAGAATGAGGAGAGGTAAGAGCTCAAGCTTGGGGATGCCCAAGGCACCCCAAGTAAATATTCAAGGAGACTCAAGCATCTAAGCTTGGGGATGCCCTGGAAGGCATCCCATCTTTATTCGACAATTATCGATATGTCTCGGTTTTTGTTTTGTTCACATGATATGCATAAGTTCTTGGAACGTCGTGTGCCTTTTATTTTTCTATTAATAATGCACCTTGCTGGTATGATATAGTCCTTGGTTTATTTATATAATGCTCTTTGCACTTCACTTATATCTTTTGAGTATGGCTTTATAGAATGCTTCATGTGCTTCACTTATATCATTTGAAGTTTGGATTGCCTGTTTCTCTACATAGAAAACTGCCATTTTGTAGAATGCTCTTTTGCTTCACTTATATTTGTTAGAGCATGGGCAAGTCTTTTGTAGAAATAAAATAAACTCTCATGCTTCACTTATATCTATTTGGAGAGTTAACAGGAATTGGTCATTCACATGGTTAGTCATAAAATCCTACATAAAACTTGTACATCACTGAATATGATATGTTTGATTCCTTGCAATAGTTTTGAGATATAGAGATGGTAATATATGGGAGGTACTATTGAATGATTGTGGTTTAGTAAGAATATTGGTGTTAAGGTTTGTGATTCCCGAAGCATGCACGTATAGTCTCTCATTATGCTAAGAAGTTGGAGCATGATTTATTATTGATTGTCTTCCTTATGAGTGGCGGTCGGGGACGAGCGATGGTCTTTTCCTACCAATCTATCCCCCTAGGGGCATGCATAGTAGTACTTTGCTTCGAGGGCTAATAAACTTTGGCAATAAGTATGTGAGTTTTTATGACTAATGTGAGTCCGTGGATTATACACACTCTTGCCTTTCCGTAATTTGCTAGCCTCTTTGGTACCATGCATTGCCCTTTCTCACCTCGAGAGTTGGTGCAAACTTCGCCGGTGCATCCAAACCCCGTGATATGATACGCTCTATCACACATAAGCCTCACTATATCTTCCTCAAAACAGTCACCATACCTACCTATCACGACATTTCCATAGCCATTCCGAGATATTTTGCCATGCAACTTCCACCATCATCATATACATGACTTGAGCATTCATTGTTATATTGCTTTCCATGATCGTAAGATAGCTAGCATGATATTTTCATGGCTTGTCTGGTTTTTGATATCTTTGCTACCCTAGATCATTGCACATCCTGGTACACCGCCAGAGGCATTCATATAGAGTCATATATTGTTCTAGATATCGAGTTTTAATTTTTTGACTTGTAAGTAAATTGAAGTGTGATGATCATCATGATTCACTATTAGAGCATTGTCCCAGTGAGGAAAGGATGATGGAGGCTATGATTCCCCCTCAGGTCGGGATGTGACTCCGGACAAAAAAAAGAGGCAAAAAAGAACCCAACAAAAAAAGAAAAAAGAAGAAGAAAAAAGTGAGAGAAAAGAGACAAGTGGCAAAGTTACTATCCTTTTCCACACTTGTGCTTCAAAGTAGCACCATGTTTTTCATATAGAGAGTCTCCTATGTTGTCACTTTCATATACTAGTGGGAATTTTTCATTATAGAACTTGGCTTGTATATTCCGATGACGGGCTTCCTCAAATGCCCGAGGTCTTCATGAGCAAGCAAGTTGGATGCACACCCACTTAGTTTGCAGTTTGAGCTTTCATACACTTATAGCTCTTAGTGCATCTGTCGCATGGCAATCCCTACTCCTCGCATTGACATCAATTGATGGGCATCTCCATAGCCCGTTGATTAGCCTCGTCGATGTGAGACTCTCTCCTTTTTTTGTATTCTCCATATTAATCTCCACCACCGTACTCTATTCCACCCATAGTGCTATATCCATGGCTTGCACTCATGTATTGCGTGAGGGTTGAAAAGCTGAAGCTCATTAAAAAGTATGAACCAATTGCTCGGCTTGTCATCAGGGTTGTGCATGATAAATACTTTGTGTTAAGAAGATGGAGCATGACAAGACTATATGATTTTGTAGGGATAACGTTCTTTAGCATTGATATTTTGGAAGACATGATTGTTTGTTCGGATGCTTGAGTATTGATGTCTTTATATCAAATTATAGACTATTGCTTTGAATCACTCGTGTCTTAATATTCATGCCATGACTAGATTATATGATCAATATTATGCTAGGTAGCATTCCACGTCAAAAATTATCTTTTTCATCATTTACCTACTCGAGGACGAGCAGGAATTGAGCTTGGGGATGCTGATATGTCTCTGTCATATCTATAATTTTTGATTGTTTCATGCCAATATACTACAACTTTCATATACTTTTGGCAACATTTTATATTATTTTTGGGACTAACATATTGATCTAGTGCCCAGTGCCAGTTCCTGTTTGTTGCATGTTTTTTGTTTCGCAGAATATCCATATCAAACAAAGTCCAAATGCGTTAAAAATTTACGAAGATTTTTTTGGAATATATGTGATTTTGGGGAAGAAGAATCAGCGTGAGAGGTGGTCCACAGGCCCCACAAGCTCATAGGGCGCGCCCTGGGGGGTAGGCGCGCCCCTAGGGCTTGTGGCCACCTTGTAAGTCGGTTGGGGGTATCTTTGGCAATAATGATTGCCAGTCTAGTTATCGATTGCCCAGGGACAAATAACTTTCTTGTGACAAAAAGTTCTCTACCAAACAACTAACTTTATTATCTTGCAAATTACTCGTAGTTTTATTCTCACTAAGTACACCTAGTTTAATTCTTGCAAACCTATCCCTATCACCTACAAAATAGTTTCATACTTGTTCTAGGTAAAGCGAACGTTAAGTGCGTGTAGAGTTGTATTAGTGGTCGATAGAACTTGAAGGGAATATAAATTCTACCTTTAGCTCCTCATTGGGTTCGACACTCTTACGAGAAAGGCTACATTTGATCCCCTATACTTGTGGGTTATCAGGCTCCACCCGCGAAGGGTTCATCAAGAAGCAACCTTGTCTATCACATCATGGCCATCGTCCATGAAGGACTTGCCTCACTCGGGCAGATCTTCACGAAGTAGGCGATCTCCTTGCCCTTACAAACTTCTTGGTTAAACTCCACATCATGTCGGAGGCTCCCAAGAGACACCTAACCAATCTAGGAGACACCGCTCTCCAAAAGGTAATAGACGATGTGATGATGAACAACTCCTTGCTCTTGTGCTTCAAATGATAGTCTCCCCAACACTCAACTCTCTCTCACAGATTTGGCTATGGTGGAAGAAGAATTTGAGTGGAAAGCAACTTGGGTAAGGCTAGAAATCAAGGTTCAAATGGTAGGAATGGAATCTCTTGATCTCAACACATGAGTAGGTCGCTCTCTCTCTGAAAATGAGTAGTGAAAGTGTAGGCACGTTCTGATGGCTCTCTTACTGAGTAAGAGGGGTGGAGGGGTATATATAGCCTCCACACAAAATCCAACTGTTACACATGTTTGACTCAACTCGGTGGCACCGATCAAAAATCTCGATGGTACCAATCAGAAATCTCGGTGGTACCGACCTGTGTAAAAGATATGAACGTTGGAGGTCTCCGTGGGACCGACTGGAAACATCTCGGATGGACCGATGTGCAATGGTAGAGCAGAACCTCACTTCGGTGGCACCGATTGCATCATCTCGGTAAGACCGAAATAAGTGCAATAAGTAACAAAAGGTTGGCAAGCCATCTCAGTGGCACCGATTGCAAAACTCGGCAAGACCGAAATAATTGCAACATGCAACAGAGAGTTGGCATGGCCATCTCGGTGAGACCTAGATCCATATCGGTGGATCTGATTTTTTAGGGTTTGGCTGTGGCAGTGTTCAGATGAACTCGGTGGGTCGGGATGGGTATGTTTCGGTGGGACCGAGTTGGAATGTAGGGTTTTGGATAGATAAAGTGGTTGAGGGTTTTGGAGCAATATCACTAAGCACTTGAGCAAACAGATCATTATCAAAACCTCGCCCCCATTTAATAGTATTGGCTTTCCTATGGACTCAATGTGATCTTGGATCACTTAACCAAAAATGTAGAGTCTCGAGCTTTTGCCAATTCATGTCCTTAGCATTTTGAAGGGATCCACATCCTCTTGTCCTTGTCATCCACTGTTGAACTTGTCTGAAATATACTAGATAGAACTATTAGTCCAACAAAAGATATGTTGACATTAATTACCAAAACCACCAAGGGAGCACTTATGCTTTCAAAGTGGTAGGCTTATCCTTCACAATGCCCATCAGGATCTCTTTCAAACTCTGGATTTCTCAGAGCACATGTTGGATAACCTCAGCATTCTTTTGAATTTCAACCATAAGGTGTTTATTTTCTGGCCCCCAAGCATTCTTTCCCGCATCACTTTCACTTGGATGAGAAATGTCCCAATTGGAGGGTATGTGCATACGGGGTGTATTCTGAACTCCATAGTTATGAACCAAATTATGAAAATTGTTCCGATGCAACCTGTGTAGGGGCCACCTAGGGGCAGGTCACTCTGGCATATCTAGGCTTGCTTGGCTAGATGTCGTCCTCATGGCTTGATGGGGGTTTGGAGTTGTGGAGATGTCGGATAGGGTACCCCTCTCGGAAGCTGGAGGGTGCACTTCTAGTGAATCCCCATCATCTTCCTCCATGGTGACCTCCTCCTCCTCTTCTCTCCTGAGCTCCTTCTGCATCAACCAAGCATCGTCTCCCACGTTGTTGGAGGAGGAGGAAGAAATGATGCCCGACTTTGGAAATCAGACAAAAAATAGCACGAACAAGGACAAAGGAGAATCTTGCGATGCGGTGGTCAAAACATCCGAGAGTATATATAATGAATTTTTCCCGTGTAGGACAAGTAATATGGAACAAAAATGGAGTCCGAAAAGTCCACGGGGGAGCCACAAGCTCGGGAGGCGCGCCCAAAGGGGTAGGGCGCCTCCACCAGGCTTGTCGCTTCCTGGTGCACTTTCTCGATTGTTTATTATTTTCCTATCTTTTTATATATTTCGAAATGAACAAAAAGTACTTTTATGGAAATTTTGGAGTCGGTTTACTTACCATACCACACACCTACTCCTTTTCAGGGTTCTAGAGCGTTCTGGAAGGTCTCTTCTATGTGCTCCTTCGGTGTCATTAATTGAATAATATTAGTTTCAACATTAATGGGCGTACCAGAGATATAATGTTTAATTCTTTGCGCATTAACCACTCTCGGATTGGTGCCCTCGGCATTGTTGATCTTGATAGCTCCGGAGCGATAAACTTGTTCAACGATATATGGTCCTTCCCATTTAGAGAGAAGTCTTCCTGCAAAGAATCTGAAACAAGAATTGTACAAAAGAACTTGATCCCCTACTTTAAATTCCCATTTTTTTGATTCTTTTTGTCATGCCATCTTTTAACTTTTTCTTTAAACAACTTGGCATTTTCATAGGCTTGTGTCCTCCATTCATCTAAAGAGCTAATATCAAATAACCTCTTTTCACCGGCAAGTTTGAAATCATAATTAAGTTTTTAATTACCCAATAAGCCTCATGTTCTAACTCAAGCAGTAAATGACATGATTTTCCATAGACCATTTTATATGGGGACATACCCATAGGATTTTTATAAGCAGTTCTATAAGCCCATAATGCATCATCAAGTTTATTAAAACAATTCTTTCTGGATCTATTAATGGTCTTTTGCAAAAATATTTTTATTTCTCTATTGCTCAATTCAACTTGACCACTAGACTGAGGATGATAAGGTGATGCAATTATGTGATTAGCATCATATTTAGCAAGAAGTTTATGGAAAGCACCATGAATAAAATGTGAACCACCATCAGTCATTAAATATCTAGGGACTCCAAACCTCAAGAAAATAACCTATTTAAGCATTTTAATACATGTGTTATGATCAACACTACTGGTTGGAATAGCTTCTACCCACTTAGTAACGTAATCAACAACAGATAAAATATGTGTATACCCGTTGAAGGAAGGAAAAGATCCCATATAATCAAAACCCCATACATCAAATGGTTCAATAACAAGTGAATAGTTCATAGGCATTCCCTGGCGTTTATCTATATTACCTATTCTTTGACATTCAACACAAGATAAAACAAATTTACGTGCATCCTTGAAGAGAGTAGGCCAATAAAAACCAGATTGTAATACCTTATGTGCGGTTCTGTCTCCAGCATGGTGTCCTCTGTATGCCTCAGAGTGACACTTCCGTAGGATTTGTTCTTGTTCATGCTCAGGTACACACCGTCTCATAACACCACCTACTCCTTCTTTATAAAGATGTGGGTCATCCCAAAAGTAGTGTCTTAAATCAAAGAAGAAAATTTTCTTTTGTTGATATGTGAAACTATGTGGTATATATATTTAGTAACAATGTAATTAGCATAACCTGCATACCAAGGACTATTACGAGAAGCATTTATAATAGTTAATTGCTCATCAGGTAAACTATCATCAATAAAACCCACCTAATTAGCCTAGGTTTAGCATCTTTCTTTTCCTTAATATATTTAATAGCAGCATGATCAATGTGAATAGTAGCTTTGGAATCAACAATGTAAGGTATAAACTTATCACATGCAAACACAACTGCTAAAAATTCATTCTCAGTAGTAGCATAATTTCTTTGAGCATTGTCTAGAGTATTACTAGCACAATGAATAACATTTAATTTCTTATCAACTCTTTGTCCTAGAATAACACCAATAACATAATCACTAGCATCACACATAATTTCAAATGGTAAGTTCCAATTGGGCGGTTGAACAATAGGTGCAGAGATCAAGGCTTTCTTAAGTATTTCAAAGGCTTCTACACAATCATCATAAAAACAAATGGAACATCCTTTTGAACGAGATTAGTTAGTGGCCTAGAAATCTTAGAGAAATCTTTAATGAATCTTCTATAGAAGCTAGCATGGCCAAGGAAACTTCTTATACTTTTAATATCTTTAGGACATGGCATTTTCTCAATTGCATCAACTTTAGCTTTATCTACCTCAATACCTCGTTTAGAAATTTTATGCCCAAGTACTATACCTTCATTTACCATAAAGTGGCACTTCTCCCAATTCTAGACAGGATTAGTTTCTTCACATCTCTGCAAAACTCGATCAAGGTTGCTTAAGCAATCATCAAAAGAAGTCTCATAAACGGAAAAATCATCCATGAATACCTCAACTATCTTTCACAAAAGTCAAAGAATATAGCAGTCATACATCTTTGGAAGGTAGCCGGTGCATTGCATAAATCAAAAGGCATACGTCTATAAGCATAAGTTCCAAAAGGACAAGTAAAACTAGTTTTCTCTTGATATTTTTCTGACACGGGTATTTGAGAAAAAACCATAATATCCATCAAGGTAACAAAAGTGTGTGTGTGCTTAGTGATACGCCCATTTTGCATCATGTTTTCCTACTGTTATTTATAGTGTTTTTATGCAATATAATACTTTGTGGAGTAATTCTAATGCCTTTTCTCTCATAATATGCAAGGTTTACACAAAGTGGGAGAATACCGACAGCTGGAACTCTGGACCTGAAAAAGCTATGTTAGATATACCTATTCTGCACATCTCCAAATGATTTGAAATTTTACGGAGAATTATTTTGGAATATATAAAAAATACTGGAGAAAAGAACTATCG
This sequence comes from Thinopyrum elongatum, assembly GCA_011799875.1. NCBI lineage: Eukaryota > Viridiplantae > Streptophyta > Magnoliopsida > Poales > Poaceae > Thinopyrum > Thinopyrum elongatum. The sequence continues at coordinate 387,177,418 of CM022300.1, forward strand.
GAGGGGGCCACCCAGGTGCCCTCTAGGCACCAGGGCGCTCCACCCCCTCCAGGCGCACCCTGGTGGGTAGTGGGCTCCTCGGCCCACCTCCGGTGCCCATCTTCTGGTACATAAGGTCTTTTGACCTAGAAAAAAAATAAGGAGAGGACTTTCAGGATGGAGCGCCGCCGTCTCGAGGCGGGAGCACTTTTGCCCTCCGGCGAAGCGATTCCGCCGGGGGAACTTACCTCCCGGAGGTGGAAATCATAGCCATCGTCATCACCAACAACCCTCTCATCTTTGGGAGGCCAATCTTCATCAACATCTTCAACAACACCATCTCATCTCAAACCCTAGTTCATCTCTTGTGTTCAATCTTTGTATCAAAACCTCAGATTGGTACCTGTGGGTGGCTAGTAGTGTTGATTACATCTTGTAGTTGATGCTAGCCGGTTTATTTGGTGGAACATTATATGTTCATATCCATAATGATATTTATTACTCCTCTGATCTTGAGCATGAATATGTTGTATGAGTAGTTACTTTTGTTCTTGAGGCCACGGGAGAAGTCATGTTGCAAGTAATCATGTGAATTTGATATTCGTTTGATATTTTGATGATATGTATTTTGTGATTCCCTTAGTGGTGTTATGTGAACGTCGACTACATGACACTTCACCATCTTTGGGCCTAAGGAAATGCATTGTGGAGTAGTTATTAGATGATGGGTTGCTAGAGTGACAAAACCTTAAACTCTAGTTTATGCGCTATTCCGTAAGGGGCTGATTTGGATCCATATGTTTAACGCTATGGTTAGATTTTATCTTAATTCTTCTTTCATAGTTGCGGATGCTTGCAAGGGGGGTTAATCATAAGTGGCAGGCTTGCTCAAGTAAGAACAGCACCCAAGCATCGGTCAACCCACATATCAAATTATCAAAGTAGCGAACGTGAATCAAACCAACATGATGAAAATGACTAGATGAAATTCCCGTGTGTCCTCGAGAACGTTTTACTTATTATCTGAGACCATTCCGGCCTATCCTTTGCTACAAAAAGGATTGGGATACCTTGATGCACTTACTGTTACTATTGTTACTTGTTACTTTTTACAAATTATCTTGCTATCAAACTACATGTTACCGACAACTTCAGTGCTTGCAGAAATTACCTTGCTGAAAACCACTTGTCATTTCCTTCTGCTCCTTGTTGGGTTCGACACTCTTACTTATCGAAAGAACTATGATTGATCCCCTATACTTGTGGGTCATGAAGACTCTTTTCTAGCGCCATTGCCGGGGAGTGAAGCTCTCTTGGTAAGTGGAAATTGGTAAGGAAAAATTATATTACGTGCTAAAATTTATTGTCACTTGTTACTATGGAAAACAATCCTTTGAGGGGTTTGTACAGGGTGTCTTCACCTCGACCGAAAACACAAAGAGTTGCCCCTCAACCTACTGCACATACTGAAAATATTAGTTTTGAAATTCCTTCGGGTATGATAGAACAACTGCTAGCTAATCCTTATGCAGGAGATGGAACGAAACATCCTGATATGCATTTGATACATGTGGATGAAATTTGTGGATTGTTTAAGCTTGCAGGTTTACCCGGAGATGAAGTTAAGAAGAAGGTTTTCCCTTTATCTTTGGGGGAAAGCATTGACATGGTATAGGTTATGTGATGATATTGGAGCTTGGAATTGGAATCGATTGAAATTGGAATTTCATCAAAAATATTTTTTTTTGGCCTCGCGAAGGAGAAAGTATCGCTCTAGCTTGGGGGAGGCTTACGTCAATGTTATATTCATGCCCCAATCATGATCTCTCAAGAGAAATTATTATACAAAATTTTTATGCTCGGCTTTCTCGTGATGATCAATCCATGCTCGATACTTCTTGTACTGGTTCTTTTATGAAGAAGACTATTGAATTCAGGTGGATCTTTTGGAAAGAATTAAATGCAACTCTGAAGATTGGGAACTCGATGAAGGTAAAGAGTCAGGTATTAATCTTGAGTTTGATTGTGTTAAATCTTTTATGAATACCAATGCTTTTCACAAGTTTAGCACTAAATATGGACTTGACTCTGAAATAGTAGCCTCTTTTGTGAATCATTTGCTACTCATGTTGATCTCCCTAAGGAGAAGTGGTTTAAACATCATCCCCTTATTAAAGAAGAAATTAAAGAACCAATTATAGTTAAGGATGAAACTATCATTTATAATGTTGATCCGGTTGTGCCTACTGCTTATATTGAAAAAACACCTTTTCCCATTAGGATAAAGGAACATGCTAAGGTTTCAACCATGGTTAACAAAAGTAATATTAGAGCATCTAAACCCTCTGAACAAATTAAGGTAGAACCTAGTATTGCTATGGTTAAAGATCTCTTGGTCGATAATATTGAAGGGCATGTTATTTACCTCTGTGATGAAGCTGCTAGAATTGCCAAACTCGATACTAAAGATAAGATAAACTTGTTGTTAGCATGCCTGTTGTCTCAGTTAAAATAGGAGATCATTGTTATCATGGCTTATGTGATTTGGGTGCTAGTGTTGGTGCTATTCCTTTTACTCTTTACCAAGAAATTATGAATGATATAGCACCTGCTGAAATAGAAGATATTGATGTTACTATTAAACTTGCTAATAGAGATACGATCACACCACTTGGGATTGTTAGAGATGTTGAAGTCTTGTGTGGAAAAATAAAATACCCTACTAATTTTCTAGTTCTTGGTTCCCCACAAGATGATTTTTGTCCCATTATATTTGGTAGACCTTTCCTGAACACTGTCAATGCTAAGATAGATTGTGAGAAAGAAATCGTCAGTGTTAATTTTGGTGATGTGTCTCATGAGTTTAATTTCTCTAAGTTTCATAGGCAACCTCGTAATAAAGAATTGCCTAGTAAGGATGAAATAATTGGTCTTGCTTCTATTTCCGTACCACCTACTGATCCACTAGAACAATATTTGCTAGACCATGAAAATGATATGCACTTGCATGAAAGAAATGAAATAGATAAAACATTCTTTGAACAACAACCTATCCTTAAACACAATTTGCCTGTTGAAACTTTAGGAGGTCCTCCTCCACCTAAAGGTGATCCTGTGTTTGAATTAAAGCAATTGCCTGATACTTTGAAATATGCTTCTCTAGATGGAAAAAAGATATATCCTGTTATTATTAGTGCTAACCTTATAGAGCATGAAGAGAAAAGATTATTAAAAACTATGAGGAAGCACCGTGCTCTATTGGATATACTCTTGATGATCTTAAGGGCATTAGTCCCACTCTCTGTCAGCACAAGATTAATATGGAACCTGATGCTAAACCTGTTGTTGATCATCAACGATGATTAAATCCTAAGATGAAGGAAGTGGTAAGACTGAAATACTAAAGCTTCTGGAAGCATGTATAATTTATCCCGTAGCTGATAGTAGATGGGTAAGTCATGTTCATTGTGTCCTTAAGAAAGGAGGTTTTGCTATTGTTCCTAATGATAAAAATGAACTTATCCCATAAAGAATTGTGACTGGCTATAGAGTGGTAATTGATTTCAGAAAATTAAATAAAGCTACTAGAAAAGATCATTACCATTTGCCTTTCATTGATCAAATGTTAGAAAGATTATCTAAGCACACACACTTTTTCTTTTTCGATGGATATTCTGGTTTCTCTCAAATACCTGATGTCTACTACGCAACCTTCTTCTTGTAGACTCGTGTTGGGCCTCCAAGCGCAGAGTTTTGTAAGACAGTAGCAAATTTCCCGCAAGTGGATTACCTAAGGTTTATCAATCTGTGGGAGGCGTAGGATGAAGATGGTCTCCCTCAAACAACCCTGCAACCAAATAACAAAGAGTCTCTTGTGTCCCCAACACACCCAATACAATGGCAAATTGTATAGGTGCACTAGTTTGGCGAAGAGATAGTGATACAAGTGTAATATGGATAGTAGATATAGGTTTTCGTAATCTGAAAATATAAAAATAGCAAGGTAACTAGTAGCAAAAGTGAGCAAAAACGGTATTGCAATGATTGTAAACAAGGCCTAGGGTTCATACTTTCACTAGTGCAAGTTCTCTCAACAATGATAACATAATTAGATCATATGGCAATCCCTCAACGTGCGACAAAAGTCGCTCCAAAGTTCCTATCATGGAGAACATAAGATGAAATTGCTTGTAGGGTATGAAACCACCTCAAAGTTATTCTTTCCGATCAATCCATTGAGCTATTCCTATAAGTGTCACAAACAGCCCTAGAGTTCGTAGTAAAATAGCACCATATGACACACATCAATCAACCCTAATGTCACCTAGATACTCCAATGTCACCACAAGTATCCGTGGGTCAATTATACGATATGCATCAAACAACTTCAGATTCATAATATTCAATCCAACACAAAGAACCTCAAAGAGTGCCCCAAGATTCCTACCGGAGAAACAAGGACGAAAACGTGCATCAACCCCTATGCATAGATTACCCCAATGTAACCTCGGGAATCCGCGAGTTGAGTGACAAAACATACATCAAGTGAATCAATAGAACACCCCATAGTCACCACGGGTATCCCACGCAAGACATACATCAACAGTTCTCAAATCCATAATAGTATTCAATCCGATAATAGTGAAACCTCAAAGGTAAAACTCAATTCATCACAAGAAGGTAGAGGGGGAGAAACACCATATGATCCAACTATAATAACAAAGCTCGCGGTACATCAAGATCGTGCCATATCAAGAACACGAGAGAGAGAGAGAGATCAAACACATAGCTATTGGTACATACCCTTAGCCCCGAGGGTGAACTACTCCCTCCTCATCATGGAGAGCGTCGGGATGATGAAGATGGCCACCGGTGATGATTTCCCCCTCCGGCAGGGTGCCGGAACGGGCTCCCGATTGGTTTTTGGTGGCTACAGAGGCTTGCGGCGGTGGAACTCCCGATCTAGGTTTCTTTCTGGGGGTTTCTGGATTTATAGGAATTTTTGGCGTCGGTTTCACATCAGGGGGGGCCCACAAGGCGACGACAAGGCAGGGGGCGCGCCCTCCACCCTTGTGGTTGCCTCAGGACTCCTCTCCAATATCTTTTCGTTCCGGTATTTTTTATATTTTCCAAAAATATTCTCCGTAAATTTTCAGCCCATTCCGAGAACTTCTATTTCTGCACAAAAAACGACACCACAGTAGTTCTGCTGAAAACAGCGTCAGTCCGGGTTAGTTCTAATCAAATCATACCAAAACCATATAAAATTGTTGTAAACATGGCATGAATACTTCATAAATTGTAGATACGTTGGAGACGTATCAGCATCCCCAAGCTTAATTCATGCTCATCCTCGTGTAGGTAAATGATAAAAGAAATAATTTATGAAGTGTGAATGCTAGCAAGTGCACAAGTTTGATCAATAATAATTTCAACCACTTTTTCTAGCATAATTACATATCATAACGGTAGCTCATCTCATAAAACTTCTCATGATCAAGTAGCAAGCTATTCACATGTTAAAGCATAGATCATAAACTTTCTTGAAAACTAACAAACTATGTTCTCAGTCATCAAACAATTGCAATTCATCTTATTTTCAGGAAGGGTCTATGTAAGAGATTTGATTTAGCAAATTCCACATACTCAACTATCATATAGTCTTCCATGATTGCTACCACTCAAAGCATATTTTTAGAACAAATAGCATCCATCGAACACAGAGAAAGATAGGGGCTTAGTGTTTCGCCTCCCAACTTATTTATCATATAGATAATTGTCAACAATAATAATTCATGATCAAATATATTTGAATGGCCATATATGCTTAGATCTTTCCCCACCACATGATGCTTGCCAACTAAAGAATAGGTTGGAATAAGAAATTGACTCAACAAAAATAAAAGTAAAAGATAGGCCCTTCGCAGAGGGAAGCAGGGATTTGCAGAGGTGCCAGAGCTCGAAGCTTTTAAAACAGAGATGAACATAATTTTGAGGTATGCTTTCATTGTCAACATAACAACCAAGAGTTCTCACTATCTTCCATGCTAGACACATTATAGGCGGTTCCCAAACAGAATGGTAAATTTTTTACTCCCCCTCCACCAACAATCACACTCCACGGCTGATCTGAAACAATGGGTACCATCCATACCAGCAACAGTCTTGGGGGAGTTTTGTTTAATTATTTGAAGAAAAAATATCTTTTGATCATAGGACTGGGCATCCCAATTACCAGCCACTCTCTCGTGAATGATAAGTGAATAAACACTCATCATGAGAATAACCCACCTAGCATGGAAGATACTGGCAGCCCCTAGTCGCTACATGAGCGATTCGGGCATACAAAAAAGATTATTATTTGAAGGTTTAGAGTTTGGCACACGCAAATTTACTTGGAACGGCAGGTAAATGCCGCATATAGGTAGATATGGTGGACACTCATGGAAGAAACTTGGTTCAAGGGTTTTGGATGCACAAGCAGTATTCCCGCTTAGTACAGAAATTTTGGCTAGCAAAAGATTCTAAATAGCAAGCACCACATGTTGGAGGATCCATAACAATATAACTTCTATACAAATATACCCAAGCATAACTCATTACGTTGTCTTCCTTGTCCAACTTAAACTAATTTGCTCAAGTTTGAAAATAATTAATGGGGCTCACAATCAGAGAAGATGTCCAAGATAGTATATTTATATGTGAAATCTCTCTTCTTTCAATATTCTTTCATGAATTGTTCAAGTGACCAATATTATGTTTGCTAACTTTCAATAAATTTACCACCTCTACTTCTTATATGTGAAAGTCATTACTCCCCATGGGATAAGCATATGAAACATATATATTTTTAGATTTATGATATTCAATTCATTCAACCATTTACTCATAGGATATAAGTGAAGCACACGAGTAAATGACAAACTACTCCAAAAAGATATAAGTGAAGATCAATGAGTAGTCAAATAATTAAGTAGCTATGTGAAGACTCTCTCTCAAAAATAATAATTTAGATCTTAAGTATTTTATTTAAACAGCAAGCAAAATAAAATAAAATGACATTCTAAAAATAGCACACATCATTTGAAAAAGCAAAAACTTAGGCTCAACCAAAACTGACCGATCATTGTTGAAGAAGAAAGGTGGGATGCCAACCGGGGCATCCCCAAGCTTAGATGCTTGAGACTTCTTGAAATATTAACTAGGGATGCCTTGGGAATCCCCAAGCTTTAGCTTTTGTGTCTCCTTAATTCCTTTTATATCACGGTTTCCCTAAATCTTAAAAACTTCATCCACACAAAACTCAACAAGAACTCGTGAGAAAAGTTAGTATAAATCAAATGCAAAACCTTATCATTCTCTACTGTAGAAAATCACTCAAATTATTATTTGACATTGCATACTAAATGCCTCTGCATATTTAATACTCCTATCCTCAAATATAATCACTAAACAAGCAAACATATGCAAACAATGCAAACATAACAGCAATCTGTCAAAACAGGACAGTCTGTAAAGAGTGCAATTGTAATCATACTTCCCTAACTCCAAAACTTCTGAAAAATTACCACACTGTAGAAAATTTGTTGTTACTCATTGTGTAAACATTTCAATATTTTACCACGTTCTGACTTTCCATAAGAATTCAGACAATGATAGAAAACTTTCTATTTTCAAAACAGCAACATATAGACTTGCAAAATAAGCATGGTAAAGGCTAAACTTGACACTTTTATTGAAATAAAAGATGAAAAAAAATAATCTAAATAACAGAAAGCAAATACTAATAAAATAAAATGACTCTCCAAGCAAAACACATATCATGTGACGAATAAAAATATAGCTCCAAGTGAGGTTACCGATAATGTTGAAGGCGAATGAAGGGATGCCTTCCGGGGCATCCCCAAGCTTAGTTGCTTGGATCTTCCTTGAATATTACCTTGGGGTGCCTTGGGCATCCCCAATCTTAGGGTCTTGTCACTCCTTATTCTCCTCATATCGATATCTCACCCAAAACTTGAAAACTTCAATCACACAAAACTTAACGGAACTTCGTGAGATGGGTTAGTATAATAAAACAAATCATTCACTTGGGTACTGTCGAAGACAAGATTCATAACTGTTATCACACAATGCCTACTGTAACTTATCATTTATATAATTTATATTAAGCAATATAAGCCATAGAAACAAGAAAACAAGTAAACTATGCATCGAAAATAGAATCTGTCAAAAACAGAACAGTCTGTGAATATCTGAATTGAAATCATAGTCTGTGAATATCTGAATTGAAATCATACTTATGTAGCTCCAACAATTCTGAAAAATTAGGAAAACGTATAAAATTTGTATACCAATAAACTGTAAAAATTTCAGAAGTTTTCCACGTTCCAGTAAAAGATAGGAATTTCTGTACTGGACGCAAAAGTTTCTATTTTTGCACAGAATCAAGTTAACTATCATCCACACTACCCCAAAGGCTTTACTTGGCACTTTATTGAAACAAAACCTATAAAAAATGATTACTACAGTAGCTTAATCATGTGAACACACAAAAATAGTAGGGGTAAATGTTGGATTGTCTCCCAACAAGCGCTTTTCTTTAATCCCTTTTTAAGCTAGGCATGATGATTTCCATGATGCTCACATGAAGGATAAGAATTGAAACATAACGGGAGCATCATGAAGCATATACCTAGCACATTTAAGTCTAACCCACTTCCTATGCATAGGGATTTTGTGAGAAAACAACTTATGGGAACAAGAATCAACTAGCATAGGAAGGCAAAGCAAGCATAACTTCAAAACTTTAAGCACATAGAGAGGAAACTTGATATTATTGCAATATGTAGAAGCATATGTTCCTCTCTCATAATAATTTTCAGTAGCATCATGAATGAATTCAACAATATAGCTATCACATAAAGCATTCTTTTCATGATCCACAAGCATAGAAAATTTATTACTCTCCACATAAGCAAATTTATTCTCATGAATAGTAGTGGGAGCAAACTCAACAAAATAACTATCATGTGAGGCATAATCCAATTGAAAATTAAAATCATGATGACAAGTTTCATGGTTATCATTATTCTTTATAGCATACATGTCATCACAATAATCATCATACATAGCAACTTTGTTCTCATAATCAATTGGAACCTCTTCCGAAATAGTGGATTCATCACTAAATAAAGTCATGACCTCTCCAAATCCACTTTTATCAATATTGTGAAATGATTCAACACCCTCCAAAATAGTGGGATCATTAGTACCTAGAGTTGACACTCTTACAAACCCACTTTCATCAATATAATCATCATAAATAGGAGGCATGCTATCATCATAATAAATGTTCTCATCAAAACTTGGGGGACTAAAAATATCATCTTCATCAAACATAGCATCCCCAAGCTTGTACCTTTGCATATCATTAGCATCATGGATATTCAAGGAATTTATACTAACAACATTGCAATCATGCTCATCATTCAAAAATTTAGTGCCAAACATTTTATAGACTTCTTCTTCTAGCAATTGAGCACAATTATCGGAATCCTTATTTTCACGAAAGACATTAAAAAGATGAAGCATATGAGGCAACCTCAATTCCATTTTTTTGTAGTTTTCTTTTATAAACTAAACTAGTGATAAAACTAGAAACTAAAAGATTCAATTGCAAGATCTAAAGATATACCTTCAAGCACTCACCTCCCCGGCAACGGCGCCAGAAAAGAGCTTGATGTCTACTATGCAACCTTCTTCTTGTAGACTCGTGTTGGTCCTCCAAGCGCAGAGTTTTGTAGGACAGTAGCAAATTTCCCTCAAGTGGATGACCTAAGGTTTATCAATCCGTGGGAGGCATAGGATGAAGATGGTCTCTCTCAAACAACCCTGCAACCAAATAACAAAGAGTCTCTTGTGTCCCCAACACACCCAATACAATGGCAAGTTGTATAGGTGCACTAGTTCGGCGAAGAGATGGTGATACAAGTGTAGTATGGATAGTAGATATAGGTTTTTGTAATCTGAAAATATAAAAACAGCAAGGTAACTAGTAACAAAAGTGAGCAAAAACGGTATTGCAATGCTTGGAAACAAGGCCTAGGGTTCATACTTTCACTAGTGCAAGTTCTCTCAACAATGATAACATAACTAGATCATATGGCAATCCCTCAACGTGCGACAAAAGTCACTTCAAAGTTCCTATCGTGGAGAACATAAGATGAAATTGCTTGTAGGGTACGAAACCACCTCAAAGTTATTCTTTCCGATCAATCCATTGAGCTATTCCTATAAGTGTCACAAACAGCCCTAGAGTTCGTAGTAAAATAAAACCATATGACACACATCAATCAACCCTAATGTCACCTAGATACTCCAATGTCACCACAAGTATCCGTGGGTCAATTATACGATATGCATCAAACAACTTCAGATTCATAATATTCAATCCAATACAAAGAACATCAAAGAGTGCCCCAAGATTCCTACCGGAGAAACAAGGACGAAAACATGCATCAACCCCTATGCATAGATTACCCCAATGTAGCCTCAGGAATACGCGAGTTGAGTGCCAAAACATACATCAAGTGAATCAATAGAACACCCCATTATCACCACTGGTATCCCACGCAAGACATACATCAAGTGTTCTCAAATCCATAATAGTATTCAATCCGATAATAGTGAAACCTCAAAGGTAAAACTCAATTCATCACAAGAAGGTAGAGGGGGAGAAACACCATATGATCCAACTATAATAACAAAGCTCGCGGTACATCAAGATCGTGCCATATCAAGAACACGAGAGAGAGAGAGATCAAACACATAGCTATTGGTACATACCCTTAGCCCCGAGGGTGAACTACTCCCTCCTCATCATGGAGAGCGCCGGGATGATGAAGATGGCCACCGGTGATGATTTCCCCCTCCGGCAGGGTGCCGGAACGGGCTCCCGATTGGTTTTTGGTGGCTACAGAGGCTTGCGGCGGTGGAACTCCCGATCTAGGTTTCTTTCTGGGGGTTTCTGGATTTATAGGAATTTTTGGCGTCGGTTTCACATCAGGGGGGGCCCACAAGGCGACGACAAGGCAGGGGGCGCGCCCTCCACCCTTGTGGTTGCCTCAGGACTCCTCTCCAATATCTTTTCGTTCCGGTATTTTTTATATTTTCCAAAAATATTCTCCGTAAATTTTCAGCCCATTCCGAGAACTTCTATTTCTGCACAAAAAACGACACCACAGTAGTTCTGCTGAAAACAGCGTCAGTCCGGGTTAGTTCTAATCAAATCATACCAAAACCATATAAAATTGTTGTAAACATGGCATGAATACTTCATAAATTGTAGATACGTTGGAGACATATCAATACTTGTATCACAACCTAATCAAGAGAAAACCACTTTTACTTGTCCTTTCGGAATTTATGCTTATAGACGTATGCCTTATGCAATGCACCCGCTACCTTTCAAAGATGTATGACTGCTATATTCTCTGACTTTTGTGAAAAGATTGTTGAGGTTTTCATGGATGATTTCTCCATTTATGGAACTTCTTTTGATGATTGCTTAAGCAACCTTGATCGAGTTTTGCAGAGATGTGAACAAACTAATCTTGTCTGGAATTGGGAGAAGTGCCACTTTATGGTGAATGATGGTATTGTCTTGGGGAACAAAATTTCTGAACGAGGTATTGAGGTGGATAAATCTAAGGTCAATGCAATTGAGAAAATGCCATGTCCTAAAGACATTAAAGGTATTCGTAGTTTCCTTGGTCATGCTAGTTTCTATAGGAGGTTTATGAAAGACTTCTCTAAAATTTCTAGGCCTCTTACTAATCTTTTACAAAAGGATGTTCCATTTGTTTTTTATGATGATTGTGTAGAAGCCTTTGAAACGCTTAAGAAAGCCTTAACTTCTGCACCTATTATTCAACCACCTGATTGGAACTTGCCTTTTGATATTATGTGTGATGCTAGTGATTATGCTGTTGGTGCTGTTCTGGGATAAAGAGTTGATACAAAATTAAATGTTATCCATTATGCTAGTAAAACTCTAGACAGTGCCCAAAGAAATTATGCTACTACTGAAAAAGAATTTCTAGCAGTTGTGTTTGCTTGTGATAAATTCAGATCTTATATAGTTGGTTCTAAAGTAATTGTTCACAATGATCATGCTGCTATTAAATATCTTATGGAAAAGAAAGATGCTAAACCTAGACTCATTAGGTGGGTTCTTTTGCTACAAGAATTTGACTTGCACATCAGTGATAGGAAGGGAGCTGAGAACCCCGTGGCTGATAACTTGTCTAGGTTAGAAAATATTCTTGATGACCCACTACCTATTGATGATAGCTTTCCTGATGAACAACTAGCAGTCATAAATGTTTCTCATAATACTCCTTGGTATGCTGACTATGCTAATTACATTGTTGCTAAATTTATACCACCTAGTTTCACATACCAACAAAAGAAAAATTCTTCTATGACTTAAGACGTTACTTTTGGGATGACCCACATCTTTATAAAGGAGTAGATGGTATTATTAGACATTGTATACCTGAGCATGAATAGGAACAAATCCTACGAAAATGTCACTTCGAAGCTTATGGAGGGCATCATGCGGGAGATAGAACTGCGCACAAGTTATTACAATCTGGTTTTTATTAGCCTGCTCTTTTCAAAGATGCCCATAAGTTTGTTTTATCTTGTGATGAATGTCAAAGAATTGGTAATATTGGTAGACGTCAGGAAATGCCTATGAATTATTCATTTGTTATTGAACCATTTGATGTTTGGGGCTTTGATTATATGGGACCTTTCCCTTCCTCTAATGGGTATACACATATTTTGGTTGCTGTTGATTATGTCACTAAGTGGGTAGAAGCTATTCCAACTAGCAGTGTCGATCATAACACCTCCATTAAAATGCTTAAAGAAATTATCTTCCCGAGGTTTGGAGTCCCTAGATATTTAATGACTGATGGTGGTTCACATTTTATTCATGGCGCTTTCCGTAAATTGCTTGCGAAATATGATGTCAACCATAGAATTGCATCACCCTATCATCCTCAATCTAGTGGTCAAGTTGAACTTAGCAATAGAGAAATAAAATTAATATTACAAAAAGCTGTCAATAGGTCCCGAAAGGATTGGTCTAAGAAACTTGATGATGCACTTTGGGCCTATAGAACAGCTTATAAAAATCCTATGGGTATGTCTCCATACAAAATGGCTTATGGAAAAGCTTGTCACTTGCCTCTTGAGTTAGAACATAAAGCATTTTGGGCAATCAAAGAACTCAACTATGATTTCAAACTTGCTGGTGAAAAGAGGTTATTTGACATTAGCTCACTAGATGAATGGGGAACCCAAGCCTATGAAAATGCCAAACTATTCAAAGAAAAAGTTAAAAGATGACATGACAAAAGAATCCAAAAGCGGGAATTCAAAGTTGGTGAATATGTTCTATTGTACAATTCTCATTTTAGATTTTTTGCAGGAAAACTTCTCTCCAAATGGGAAGGACCATATATCATTGAAGAAGTTTATCGTTCTGGAGCTATTAAGATCAATAATGCCGAAGGCACTAATCCGAAGGTGGTCAATGGGCAAAGAATTAAGCACTATATTTCAGGTACACCTATTAATGTTGAAACTAATATTATTCAAACTATGACACCGGAGGAATACATAAAAGAGACCTTCCAGAGCACTCCAGAACCCTGAAAAGGAAGAGGTACGTGAGACGGTAAGTAAACGGACTCCAAAAATTCCGTAAAAATATATTCTGTCAGTTTGAATATTAGAAAAAATAAGAAAATAAGAAACAATCGGGAAGGCAACCCGGGTGCCCACTAGGCACCATGGCGTGCCTGCCCCACCTGGCGCACCCTGGTGGGTAGTGGGCCTCTCGAGCACCTTCCCGACTCCGTTTTCCTGTAGTATACTTGTTTCCCAATACAAAAATTATTTATATATATACCCTCGGATGATTTGACCACCACATCGCGGAAATATCCTCTGTTCTTGTTTCGGGCTGTTTTTCTGACAGATCTAGATCGTCATGGCCGCACTAAGCTCTTCCAAGGACAATTTCTTCGAGAGGGTAATCAATCCCTACTTGTTGGATGTGATGAAGCACCTTCAAGCCATTGAGATGCCTGAGGGGGTGTTCCACATTCGAGATGTTCAAGGGCCCAAGAAGACGGGAAGCATGGAGGCCAGGCTCGAGGCGGTGGAGCAGGATATCTTCAAGTGCCAAGGGATGGTGGAGCGTGGACTCAGTGCCAATCACTCCATGATCATGGAATTCACATGTGATCACAAGGTGTATGACCGGTCTATGAAGGACATCGTCTTCACCTTCAACGAGCAAATCAATTTTCTACAAAGCCAAATCTATGATCTTCAAAATCAAGTTTTTGAGTATGAAGCAAGATTTAAAGGTATGAGTTTAGCTGCTGGTTTCAAGAATCAGGAGACTCGTGCATCCTCTTATGATGGTGAACCCCTGCCATGGAAGCCGGAGGACAAGCTTACTACCTCATCACCACCACCATCACCATCATCACCAAAGAAGGAGACTTGAGTACACGGGTATGGGCACTCCCCTTGGCTTCTGCCAAGCTTGGGGGAGATGCACCGGTATCGTATCACCATCACTTTTATTACCTTTACCTATCTTAGTTTGATCCTTAGCTATTTCATGATTTAGTTGAATAAAAGTTTAGTATGATCTATTTTCGAGTGCTAGTTTCGCGATCTATCTATCTATGTAATCGAGTTAGAGTTATATAATAAAGTTTAGTTTGAACTTTTGCTTCTTTACTTCTATGTTTCAATCAAAATAAAGGAAATAATGAACAAGATCATATGCTAATCTTATGGGAAGTAATGACATCACATAAGGAAAAGTACAAGTGGTAAAATTTATTGAAAGTTGACAAACATAGCATTGGTCAATGATGCAATTCATGAAAGAATTAATAAGGAAAGAGAAGATTCATATGCAAATATACCATCTTGGACATCTTTTATAATTGTGAGTCCCCATTAAATATCTTATGCCAAATTGTTGACGTTGGACAAGGAAGACAACATAATGATTTATGTTTGTTCATATCCACATAGAAGTTATATTGTCATAGATCCTCCAACATGTGGTGCTTGCTCAATATCTTTGCTAGCCAAAAATCCGCACTAAGTAGAGATACTACTTGTGCATCCAAAACCCTTAAACCCAAATCCATGTTTTGAGAGTCCACCATACCTACCTATGGATTGAGTAAGATCCTTCAAGTAAGTTTTCATCGGTGCATAAGGCAATAAAAATTGCTTCTAAATGTGTTTGATCCTTTATTGTAAGGCAAAATAAGCATTGGAACTTGTGATGGCAAAGTAACAAAAGCGATAGACTGCGTAATAAAGGTTGCTATCATAAGGGGCAATATAATGTGACATTCTTTTGCATTAAGAGATTGTGCATACAAAACCAAAAAGCGCATGACAACCTCTGCTTCCCTCTTCGAAGGGCCTATCTTTTACTTTTATGTATTTACTTTTTACGCGCGAGCCAAAGTGTTCTCCTCTATTCCTTTTTATTTTTCTCTTTTACAAGCATCATGTGGTGGGGAAAGATCTAGGCACATATATCCAGTTGGATATGAGTGATCATGAGTTATTATTGTTGACATCACCCTTGATGTGAATAAGTTGGGAGGCAAAACTATAAGCCCGTATCTTTCTATGTGTCCCGTTGAAACTTTTTGCTCATATATATGTTGAGCGTGTTAGCAATCATAGAAGATTAAATGATGGCTTTGTATGTGGACTTGCCAAAAGGCTCAGATACAAGACCCTTCCTGAAAATATGATGAATTGTAATTGCAACATTGACTGAGAACATAGTTTGTTGGTTTTCAATAAAGGTTATGCTTCATATTCGATGTTGTGATGAATTGTTACTTGCTCATGAGAAGTTTTATGATAAATTTAATTGTTGTTATAGTAATAAGCATGATGCTACTATGTCCGTATTTTGTTTTTATCGACACCTCTCTCTCTAAACATGTCGATGTGATTTTCAATATCGGCTTTCGCTTGAGGAGAAGCGAGGTCTAAGCTTGGGGGAGTTGATACGTCCATTTTGCATCATGTTTTCCTACTATTATTTATGGTGCTTTTATGCAATATAATACTTTGTGGAGTAATTCTAATGCCTTTTCTCTCATAATATGCAAGGTTTACACAAAGAGGGAGAATACCGGCAGTTGAAATTCTGGACCTGAAAAAGCTATGTCAGAGATACCTATTCTGCACATCTCCAAATGAGCTGAAATTTTATGGAGAATTATTTTGGAATATATAAAAAAATACTAGAGAAAAGAACTACCGGAGGGGGCCACCCAGGTGCCCACTAGGCACCAGGGCATGCCAGCCCCTCCAGGTGCGCCCTGGTGGATAGTGGGCTCCTCGGCCTACCTCCGGTGCCCAGCTTCTGGTACATAAGGTCTTTTGACCTATAAAAAATAAGGGGAGGACATTCGGGACGGACCGCCGCCGTCTCGAGGCAGAACTTGGGCAGGAGCACTTTTCCCCTTCGGCGGAGCGATTCCGCCGGGGGAACTTCCCTCCCGGAGGGGGAAATCAAATCCATCGTCATCACCAACAACCCTCTCATCTTTGGGAGGCCAATCTTCATCAACATATTCAACAACACCATCTCATCTCAAACCCTAGTTCATCTCTTGTGTTCAATCTTTGTATCAAAACCTCAGATTGGTACCTGTGGGTGGCTAGTAGTGTTGATTACATCTTGTAGTTGATGCTAGCCGGTTTATTTGCTGGAAGATTATATTTCAGGTCCATTATGATATTTATTACTCCTCTGATCTTGAGCATGAATATGTTGTGTGAGTAGTTACTTTTGTTCTTAAGGCCACGGGAGAAGTCATGTTGCAAGTAATCGTGTGAATTTGATATTCGTTTGATATTTTGATGATATGTGTATGTTGTGATTCCCTTAGTGGTGTTATGTGAACGTTGACTACATGACACTTCACCATCTTTGGGCCTAAGGGAATGCATTGTGGAGTAGTTATTAGATGATGGGTTGTTAGAGTGACAGAAGCTTAAACCCTAGTTTATGCGCTATTCCGTAAGGGGCTGATTTGGATCCATATGTTTAACGCCATGGTTAGATTTTATCTTAATTCTTCTTTCGTAGTTGCGGATGCTTGCGAGGGGGGTTAATCATAAGTGGGAGGCTTGTTCAAGTAAGAACAGGACCCAAGCACCGGTCCATCCACATATCAAATTAGCAAAGTAGCGAACGCAAATCAAACCAACATGATGAAAGTGACTCGATGAAATCCCCGTGTGTCCACGAGAACGTTTTACTTATTATCTGAGACCATTCTGGCCTGTCCTTTGCTACAAAAAGGATTGGGATACCTTGCTGCACTTGTTGTTACTTGTTACTTGCTACAATTTAACTTGCTATCAAACTACCTATTACCGATAATTTCAGTGCTTGCAGAAATTACCTTGCTGAAAACCACTTGTCATTTCCTTCTGCTCCTCGTTGGGTTCGACACTCTTACTTATCGAAAGGACTACGATTGATCCCCTATACTTGTGGGTCATCACTTAGATAATGTTTCTAACATTTGATCAATAAAAGGCAAGGGGTAATGATCTTTTCTACTAGCTTTATTTAATTTCCTTAAATCAATTACCATCCTATAACCGGTTACAATTCTTTGTGGGATAAGTTCATTTTTATCATTAGGAACAACGGTCATACCTCCTTTTTTACGAACACAATGAACATGACTTACCCATCTACTATCTGCTATGGGATAAATTATACCTGCCTCCAGAAGCTTTAATATTTAAGTCCTTACCACTTCTTTCATTTTAGGATTCAGACGGCATTGATGATCAAGAACCAGTTTAGCATCTGGCTCCATATTAATCTTGTGCTGACATAGAGTAGGACTAATGCCCTTAAGATCATCAGGAGCATATCCAATAGCAGCACGGTGCTTCTTTAGAGTTTTGAGTAATCTCTTTTCTTCATGCTCTGAAAGCTTAGCACCGATAATATCAAGACATGTCTTCTTTTCATCAAGATAAGTATACTTTAGTGTATCCGGTAGTTTCTTTAATTCAAACACGGGGTCGCTCTTTGGTGGAAGATGATCTCCTAGAGTGTCAACAGACAAATTATGTTTAAGGATACGTGCCTGTATAAAGAATATCTCATCTATTTTATTTATTTCATTCATATGCATATCATTTTCATGGTCTAGCAAATATTGTTCTAACGGATCAGTAGGAGGTACGACAATAGAAGCAAGACCAATAATTTCATCTTTACCTGAGATATAATTTTTAATTATTAGCCCATTAACCACTCTCGGATTGGTGCCCTCAGCATTGTTGATCTTGATAGCTCCGGAGCGATAAACTTGTTCAACGATATATGGTCCTTCCCATTTAGAGAGAAGTCTTCATGCAAAGAATCTGAAACAAGAATTGTACAAATGAACTTGATCCCCTACTTTAAATTCCCATTTTTTGATTCTTGTGTCGTGCCATCTTTTAACTTTTTCTTTAAACAACTTGGCATTTTCATAGGCTTGTGTCCTCCATTCATCTAAAGAGCTAATATCAAATAACCTCTTTTCACCGGCAAGTTTGAAATCATAATTAAGTTCTTTAATTGCCCAATAAGCCTCATGTTATAACTCAAGCGGTAAATGACATGCTTTTCCATAGACCATTTTATATGGGGACATACCCATAGGATTTTTATAAGCAGTTCTATAAGCCCATAATGCATCATCAAGTTTCTTAGAACAATTCTTTCTGGATCTATTAACGGTCTTTTGCAAAATTAATTTTTTTTCTCTATTGCTCAATTCAAGTTGACCACTAGACTTAGGATGATAAGGTGATGCAATTATGTGATTAGCATCATATTTAGCAAGAAGTTTATGGAAAGCACCATGAATAAAATGTGAACCACCATCAGTCATTAAATATCAAGGGACACCAAACCTCAGGACAATAACCTATTTAAGCATTTTAATACAAGCGTTATGATCATCACTACTGGTTGGAATAGCTTCTACCCACTTAGTAACGTAATCAACAACAAATAAAATATGTGTATACCCGTTGGACGAAGGAAAAGGTCCTATATAATCAAAACCCCATACATCAAATGGTTCAATAACAAGTGAATAGTTAATACGCATTCCCTGGCGTTTACCAGTATTGCCTATTCTTTGACATTCATCACAAGATAAAACAAATTTACGTGCATCCTTGAAGAGAGTAGGCCAATAAAAACCAGATTGTAATACCTTATGTGCGGTTCTGTCTCCAGCATGGTGTCCTCTGTATGCCTCGGAGTGACACTTTTGTAGGATTTGTTCTTGTTCATGCTCAGGTACACAACGTCTGATAACACTACCTACTCCTTCTTTCTAAATATGTGGGTCATCCCAAAAGTAGTGTCTTAAATTAAAGAAGAACTTTTTCTTTTGTTGGTATGTGAAACTATGTGGTATATATTTAGCAACAATGTAATTAGCATAACCTGCATACCAAGGACTATTACAAGAAGCATTTATAATAGCTAATTGCTCATCAGGTAAACTATCATCAATAGCAGTGGGTCATCAAGAACATTTTCCATCCTAGACAAGTTATCTGCTACAGCGTTCTTAGCTCCATTTCTATCAATAATATGCAAATCAAACTCTTGTAATAATAAAACCCACCTAATTAACATAGGTTTAGCATCTTTCTTTTTCATAATATATTTAATAGCAGCACGATTAGTGTGAATAGTAACTTTGGAATCAACAATATAAGGTCTAAACTTATCACATGCAAACACAACTGCCAAAAATTCATTATCGGTAGTAGCATGATTTCTTTGAGCACTGTCTAGAGCCTTACTAGCATAATGAATAACATTTAATTTCTTATCTACTCTTTGTCCTAGAACATCACCAATAACATAATCACTAGCATCACACATAATTTCAAAAGGTAAGTTCCAATCGGGTGGTTGAACAATAGGTGCAGAGATCAAGGCTTTCTTAAGTATTTCAAAGGCTTCTACACAATCATCATCAAAAACAAATGGAACATCCTTTTGAACAAGATTAGTTAGCGGCCTAGAAATCTTAGAGAAATCTTTAATGAATCTTCTATAGAAACTAGCATGACCAAGGAAACTTCTTATACTTTTAATATCTTTGGGACATGGCATTTTCTCAATTGCATCAACTTTAGCTTTATCTACCTCAATACCTCGTTCAGAAATTTTATGCCCAAGTACTATACCTTCATTTACCATAAAGTGGCACTTCTCCCAATTCTAGACAAGATTAGTTTCTTCACATCTCTGCAAAACTCGATCAAGGTTGCTTAAGCAATCATCAAAAGAAGTCTCATAAACGGAAAAATCCTACATGAATACCTCAACAATCTTTCACAAAAGTCAGAGCTATAGCAGTCATACATCTTTGGAAGGTAGCAGGTGCATTGCATAAACCAAAAGCCATACGTCTATAAGCATAAGTTCCCAAAGGACAAGTAAAAGTAGTTTTCTCTTGATCTTTTTTTGACACGGGTATTTGAGAAAAAATAGAATATCCATGAAGGAAACAAAAGTGTGTGTGCTTAGATAATCTTTCTAACATTTGATAAATAAAAGGCAAGGGGTAATGATCTTTTCTAGTAGCTTTATTTAATTTCCTTAAATCAATTACCATCCTATAACTGGTAACAATTCTGTGGGATAAGTTCATTTCTATCATAAGGAACAACGGTCATACCTCCTTTTCTACGAACACAATGAACATGACTTACCCATCTACTATCTGCTATGGGATAAATTATACCTGCCTCCAGAAGCTTTAATATTTAAGAACTTACCACTTCTTTCATTTTAGGATTCAGACGGCATTGATGATCAAGAACCGGTTTAGCATCTGGCTCCATATTAATCTTGTGCTGACATAGAGTAGGACTAATGCCCTTAAGATCATCAAGAGTATATCCAATAGCAGCATGGTGCTTCTTTAGAGTTTTGAGTAATCTCTTTTCTTCATGCTCTGAAAGCTTAGCACTGATAATATTAGGGCATGTCTTCTTTTCACTACTGTAGGTTGGTCCAAACGCGACAGTCCAATCAGAGACCCTTTGATGAAACGGTGTGCGATGCATTAATCACAAACGGTGATGTAATAAAACCGTCAAAAAAGATACAAAACATTTGCGATGGCGGTGCATCAAACATGGTTCAGATTAGAGTTGCGTGTACGATGCGTGGCATATGGTTAATCCAGCTAAACTATTTGCGATGAGGCAGAACAACAGAAACGAGCAGCCAAATGAGGGTGTGTGCGATATACGGCATACAGTTCACTAGGATGAACTGTGTGTGATTAGGCAGCACAATAGAAACGGTCAGCCAGATCAAGGTGTGTGCGATGGAGGGTATACAGTTCACTCAGATGAACTGTTTGCGATGAGCCAAGACAACAGAAACAGTTCAACTGAACAAGATGTGTGTGATACACGGCAAACAGGTCCTTAATCAGAAATGTATGCGAAGACCAACAATAACACAGACGATTGCTGCTAATGAGCCGTGTGATTTGCTCTGTCTACAAAAGAATAAGATATATATATATACACACAGATATATATACATCCAATTACATAAGTGACTATACATATCATTCGCACACACCTCAATAAACACTTGCATGCATTCTAAACTAGGAGAAACGATCATCTAGTCATCTACTTCTTGTGATGCTCCCGCCACTGCTCTGTGGCTCGATCCCTCATCTGGGGCAGGAAGAAGACACTTTCATGTCAACAATCCGCCTATACATCTCGTAGCTTGTGTATGCGTCCTTGCCCGCGTACTTGACGTGTTGTTCATCCAGTCTCTGATGCCAGACACTGTGCCAGGCATTCTTGTCCTTCTTGCTCTCATCCTTCATCTTCATGTAGTAGGGGTCGATGATGGCCGAGGCGAGGTCAACCAGGGAGTTCTATTTGTTGTTGTCGCTACCCCAGACCTTGTAGTGGTCCTGGATGTTGACAAGATTCTGTCATTTGAAGCCCAAAACCTTGAGTGCTTTTAGATCGTTGGTGGTGTCCATCGTAGCAAAACTGTAGTCGAAGCTGTTGATAAACCTGGAGAAACGCTCGCAAGGCCTTGTGTCCAGGTGGTAGTGGTAGACGAGGACGTCATGTTGCACGCACAACTGGGTGACGACAATCTTCTGGTCGTGCCCGGCATGACTGATGGTGTACTCGAGGTCGAAGCCGACCACTTGGTACTTGTCCTCAGCAAGCAACTGCTCCATAGTTTGGATGGATCTCTCCATCGAGACCGGCTCGTTCGTGTACACCACCGAGAGGGCCTTCCCCCTCACGTGGGTGTCCACTACGTGATGCGTGGTGAACTGCCCCCGTTGTCGTTGTCGGCCGCTGGGAGCGCCATTGGAGCCACGAGGAGTGCCATTGGAACCGCTGGATGTCCTCTCTGTATGTGTCGTCGTGGGTGTGCTTATTGTGTCGTGTGGCGCGAGAGATGAAGGTAAATGGCCGCAGGAATAAATGGGGGCCGGGCAGCCTGGATTCTCGGCGCGTCCGCATGGCAGTTTTTGCAGCGGGTAACTGCATCGTGGCGCCGCGCCTGGCGCAACCGCATGCATAATGGCAGCACAAACGTACGTGATCGTGCGCCGGCCCCAAACACTGGCAGCGCGAGTGGAGGGACGAGGGCAGAGCATCCGAAGGGACGCGAGAGCACAGCGCGCGTGGCGGGGCACGAGCAGAGTGCGCCGCGGCCGCCTCAACAGCGAGCAACCACACGCATAGAGCAGTTGAACACGTGGAATGGTCGTCTACAAGCCGGCTGGCAGTTGCGACACTGCGTAGAGAGCGGCCGTGTGCTAGTACCTCCGTCTTCGTCTATTAGTCCCCTTTATATTCTGTGCCATATTTTGACCTTAAATTTAACCAACAAAATGTTGATGCATGTTATAAAAATTATATAATTGGAAACTATGTTCAAATACGAATCCAATGATATAATCTTTGGCGACATGCATTCATATTTTATTAGTTAAATCTCTAGTCAAAATTTGGCACACAAATACATAGACGACTTATAAACCAGGACGAGGGTAGTAGGTAATTAAATCACAAACGTTTTTTTATTAATTGTATGTGTACGTGTCCTTTCGTCCTCCTCTCGCATGTCTTGTCACCCCGCTGCCGCAGACGGCTTACAGCGCAAGCTTGCGCAGCGCGCGGGGGCGCGTTCTTTTGGCCAAATGGTGGCTCAAAGTGGCGCCAATGAATCATCGGTGAACCCGTTCCCGCGCAACCTCACAGGTTCCCGCGCAAGCTTCCCGCCCGACTCGGTGAAATCCCCCAAAATCCCAATGCTTACCGGCCTGCTATATAAACCCTCACGGCCGGTGAGTCCTGCGTCGCATTTTCCCCTCCCTCCCGGTAGCTTATCTCGTCTGCTTCTCCCACAATCGCCAATGGCACCGGTCCATCATCATCGCTCAGCCACTCCGTCGTCATCAGAGGACAGCTCCAGCTGGGAGGCTACACCGTGGCGGCGCAGTCCCCAGCGTAGTGCAGTGCGCGTGGCGTCCCTGTTGGGTGTTCGCGGAACACCCACCACACGCTCCGCCATCGCTGCCCGTCGGCAGCTGTTGCCGGCCGCCGTTGCCGCCACCCCACTGTCTGCCGCCGTGGCCGCCACACCACCATCGAAAGCCAAGGCCATCGCTCGCTCCACCGCCGTGGCCCGAAGGCGGGAGGTGGCCGTCGTGGCCGCCACCCCACTGGCGGCCACCGTGGCCATCACCCGCTCCGCCACCATGGCCCGAAGGCGGGAGGTGGTGGTCATGGCCGCCACCCCATCGTCAGCCGCCATGGCCGCCAGCCCACCGTCGATCGTCGGGGTCATCACCCGCTCAGCCACCGCCACCCGAAGGCGGGAGGCGGAGGTGGAGGCCCGCACGTGTGACAGCGACCTTGCACGCTACATCGGGTTCCTGCGGGAGGAGGAGGAGCGCCTCGTCGAGCAAGCAAAGAGCCTTACCGCCACCGTGGCCGCAACACATGCCGTCGCAGAGGCGAGGAATCAGGAGATCTACGAGGAGAACCACCGCTTCGAGAGGGGTCGTCTGGAGTGGCAGAGGGCATTCGAGGTGAGCGTCGCTGAAGGTGCAGCAGCGGCAGGCACCGTATTGTAGTTGTCCAGCTCGTCGGTAGCCTCCTCCTCCTCTGCCTCTTACTGAGTGCGCTCGGCAGAGGAGTGGCTGCCGGAAGTAGTACAAAGCCCCTCCGTAGTAGTAGTATTTAGGGGCTATTTTGTTCAGTTCATCTGACTATAGATGTGGTGGAACTGTACAACGTACTTAAAATTAGCTAGTATATATAGTTGAACTAGCTATTTCAGTACGTGGTTGGTAATAATTGGGGAAAAGTTTGGTCGGTTCAGCTGTCGAGTTGAACTATTTGTATAAAGAACGACTACTTAATCTATGAATGAAATCTATGCTTAATTACTGAATTTTAGTTGCAAAAATTAGATAGTGCTAGTGATTTTTAGCTGCATATTTTGACAAATGGCAGTGTTACAAGCTTGACAAATGGCAACGTTACTAGATCAGCAAATGTCAATCTTTCCAGTTTGACAAATGGCAATATACCCAATATGACAGATGCAAATCTTACCAAATTGTCTGTACGTGCTTGCACACGGGTCATCCAAAACAACCGTTTGCGTTGAAAGGATGTACAAATCCTGCTCGGCACATTTTCTCTTGGTTTAGCACCGAAGTCTGGCTTTGCATACCGTATTCAATCTGAACTGTTTGCGTTGAAGAGATGCACAAATCCTGCGCTGTGAATTTCCCTTGGCTTACTGGGGAAGACCATAGCTCTCACTTTGCATACGGGTGTTCTATCTAAAACGTTTGCGATCAAGAGCTGCACAAATCCTGCTCGGCACATTTTCCCTTAGCTTCCTGGGGAAGCTATCGGTTTGCATACGGGTGTTCTATCTAAAATGTTTGCGATGAGTGTTTTATATTTAAAAACCATTTATGTTGTTTTTAAAGAAAATCGTTTGGTAAGTCTATACATTCAGAGAGAAAAACGTAAGTTCGTTCAAACCATATCCTTCATTCAGTCACACTGCGAATTTATATTCATATGATTGAGATACACTGATACAGTATTAAACCCCCCCAAAGAACTAATTCCGGCGGCGGCGGCGGCGGAGACGGCGTGCCGCGCCGGCGTTGTCGTTGTCGTCCTCCGGGACGCCGTTGTTGAAGTCTTCAAGGCAGCACAGAATGTTCTTCACTTGGAAATCAAACATCATGTCGTCGTGCGATCGACGGGCAGGGCGCGGGAGGACGGCAACTCATGGCGCTGCGAGGTAGCGGTCGACGGCGGCGTCCCATGCCGCTGAGGGGAGCGCGCGCACGGGCACGGGCATGGCGGGTGCAGGAAAACACACGGGGACCGGTGCCGCGGTGGATGCATGGGCGCGCACGTGCACGGGCACGGGCGCTGGCGCTGGCATGTACACGAGCTCGCGTGGGGTTCCGTGGAGACCTCGCTGATGCCAGCGGCTTCCAGCTCTACGATACTGCTCGGCGACCAGCCCGTCAATGCTACGGGGATTGTCGCTGGCGCTGGCGCGGGGATGGGAGCTGGGACGGGCGTGGGGGCATCAACCGCCACGGCCAACTCGTTCAGAGCCATGTCCATGAGGCCCCATTCCTCCTTATTTTCTATCTCCTCCAGCTCGGAGTCGACTTCACCAAACTGGAAGACTAGTGGCAGATGATCCTCCTGCGCCATGGCGTTGGTGGAGGTCCGCGGGAGGGAGGGGAATGGGAGGCGAACAATAAGGCCGCCCCTATTAAACAGCGGCTCGAGCACCATTAATGGAGAGGATGCGAGCAAGGCGGGCGGCCATGGAAGTCAAAGGGCTCGCTTCCCAGTGAGCCTGCGCAGCGTACGACTCGCATGCTTCCCGGTGAGCCTGCGCATTGGAGGATAGCTTGCACGCCTCTCGGTCAGCCTGCGCACCAGACTGCGCTCGCACGCCTCCCGTTCAGTCAAGCAGCTGTCCGCACGGCACATCCTATAGACATTAAAAGAGAGACATGTGGCGTGACGTGAATGGTTAACAGAACGCACACGATTTAAATTATACAAATATTTGAGATGTTAAAGTGGCAGCTATTTGTTTCAAAATGCCTTTGTTGGCTATTATTCGAGTGCGCCTTTTCTCAAAATGGACACAAAAAATACCACAGCATGTCGGGTGCCATTCCATGATAGCATGCCAAGTTTCATGAATTTCATATGAGTTTTGGATTTACTAGAATTTAAAAAGAAAGTATCTCAACGTTTTGCCGGCAATCAACAGTGCCCTGGTGTTTGAAATTCATTCCCATTTCTTGCATGGGACCTAAGCATGCACCCAACGACACACATTTGATATGTCAACCCATTTTTCTGCAGTGGAGCTTGTGCATGTAGTTCAAATTTGAATTATGCACATAAAATGCCTAGAAAACCCAGTTAATGTATAAAAATGTCCAAGCGAACCCCAAAAAATCCCAAAAATTGACACAACACTCATGTTGTTCTATGTTGACACTAGAAAAAATTTGAAAGCAAGAAGAGGCAACAAATATCGTTTCGTCCCCAAAGGTGGCATGTTCCCTACCGAAACCATCAGGCTTGTTGTGAGAAGCTCTGGTTTGCGAGAAGCTTATACCCAAACCTACCCCAAATGGGACAAAAAAATTACC
The DNA here is from genome assembly GCA_011799875.1 of Thinopyrum elongatum. Classification (NCBI taxonomy): domain Eukaryota; kingdom Viridiplantae; phylum Streptophyta; class Magnoliopsida; order Poales; family Poaceae; genus Thinopyrum; species Thinopyrum elongatum. Next base: position 387,204,300 of record CM022300.1, read on the forward strand.
ACAACATGTTGCTGCCGCTCCATGATAGCATGTCAGGTTTCATGAACTACAAACGAGTTTTGGATTTACTAGAATTTAAAAACCATGTATCTCAATGTTTGCGGCTGTGGCGCCCCCGCTGCTCGATCGTACACTAATCATGCACGCAAACGTGTACGATCAAGATCAGGGACTCACGGGAAGATATCACAACACAACTCTAAAACATAAATAAGTCATACAAGCATCATAATACAAGCCAGGGGCCACGAGGGCTCGAATACAAATGCTCGATCATAGACGAGTCAGCGGAAGCAACAATATCTGAGTACAGACATAGGTTAAACAAGGTGCCATAAGATGGCTAGCACAAACAGGGATACAACAGATCGAACAGGCGCAGGGCCTCCTGCCTGGGATCCTCCTAACTACTCCTGGTCGTCGGCGTCCTGGACGTAGTAGTAGGCTCCGTCCTGGTGGTAGTAGTCGTCGTAGGTGGCGTCTGGCTCCTGGGCTCCAACATCTGGTTGCGACAACCAGCAAGAAGGGAAAGGGGGAAAAAGAGGGGGAAAGCAACCGTGAGTACTCATCCAAAGTACTCGCAAGCAAGGATCTATACTACATATGCATGGTATATGTGTAAAGAGGCAATATCGGTGGACTGAACTGCAGAATGCCAGAATAAGAGGGGGATAGCTAGTCCTGTCGAAGACTACGCTTCTGGCAGCCTTCATCTTGAAGCAATAGAAGAGATTAGTTGGAAGTTAACCAAGCAACAACGTATAGCATAATCCTACCCGTCGATCCTCTCGTCGCCACCATGCGAGAGAGCGACCACCGGGTTATAACTGTCACTTGTAAGGGTGTGTTTTATTAAGTATCCATTTCTAGTTGTCATGAGGTCGGAATACAACTCCGGGTCGTCCTTTTACCGAGGGACACGGCTATTCGAATAGATAAACTTCCCTGCAGGGGTGCACCACATATTCCCCAACACGCTCGATCCCCTTTGGCCGGACCACGACACACTTTCCTGGGTCATGCCCGGGCTCGGAAGATCACACGTCGCAGCCCCACCTAGGCTCAACAGAGAGGTCAGCACGCCGGACTAATCCTAGGCACTCTGGGGTCTGGGCCCATCGCCAGTGCGCTCCTGCACGTTGCGTACGCGGCCGCGAGCAGACCTAGCAACCCACAAGATCACGGCGGTACGTTAGCGCGGTCCAACACGGCGCGCGGCCGCTCAGTCGCTGACGTCAAGAAGGCTTCAGCTGATACCACGACGCCGGGATACCCATAACTACTCCCGCGTAGTTGGTTAGTGGTGATAGGCCAGTGGCCAGACTCAGATCAAATATCCAATCTCGTTAAACGTGTTATATGAAAGTAAACGCGAACGCCGACCAGGGCTTGGCCCACCTGTCTCCTAGGTGGTTCAACCTGCCCTGTCGCTCCGCCACAAAGATCCACTCAAAGGGCCGTTGGGACAAAGGTCCTTTAGCCCCCAATCGTGAATCACGCGGGTACTCTTCGAGCCGAACCGACTTTAGTCACCATTGTATAGTATGTATATATGTTAGTATACACCCGTGACACCTCCCGAGTGATCACGGCCGATTAGATAGCAAGGCAGACTGACAAGAATGCAGGGCCAATGATGACAAACTAGCATCCTACACTAGGCATTTAGGATTGCAGGTAAGGTATCAACAACAGTAGCAACAATGACAGGCTATGCAGCAGAATAGGATTAACCGAAAAGCAGTAACATGCTACACTACTATAATGCAAGCAGTATAGAGGAGGAATAGGCGTATCTGGGATCAAGGGGAGGCTTGCCTGGTTGCTCTGGCAAGTAGGGGTGTCAACAACGTAGTCGGTGGGGCACCAGCAGCTGCGTCGGTCTCAGTAGTCTACGAAGAGAAGAGGGGGAAAGAAAGAAACAGTAAACACACGGCAATAATGCAACAGGGATGCATGACATGTCTAAACGCAGGGCCAGGGTGATATACAGCCTAACTAAGCGATAGTTAATTTAGGAATTTATTCGGATTTATTTAATTAAGGTTGGACACTATTCATTTACGAAATCGGTTCTAATTGTTCAACGTTCTCATAGCTGCGGGCGTCTGACGGAGATACGAGGGCGTATCCGGGTTCGTATCGCGTTCTGAGCAAGTTTCATGTATAAAATATTTTCATCGGAGTTACGGTTTAAAAGATATGATTTTCTAAAGTTTTTATTAATTCTGAAATTTTAATAATATTTAATTCAAAATATCCGAAACAGTAATTGATGACGTCAGCATGACATCTGCTGAAGTCAGCAGCCACCTGACAGGGTGGGGCCCACCTGTCATAGGCTGTTAGGTTAATTAGGTTTAATTAATTTAATTACGATTACTGTTTAATTAACACAATAGTTAATTAGATTAACCTAATCAGGATTAATATAACTAATTAAATAACTAAGTAATTAATTAATTATTTAATTAGTTATTTTATTTCTCTTATTTTTATGTACAGTTTCTTTTAATTCGTTTTTAGGGGCTGGGCCCATCTGGTCATAGGGCCGGGCGGACATGGGAACGAGTTCTGTTCGAGGGCAAGGACACCGTCACGGGAAAGCGAGAGCCGCTGACACAGAGGGTAGGCGGCAAGGCCGGAGCGCGGCGCGGCGGCAGGGCGGAGACATGAGCAGCGCGGAAGACGGGGAAGGGAGGGGACGGAGGCGGGTGAGTCGACCGTAGGACGGCAAGGTGAGATGGCGGGTGTGGGCGGGAGCGAGCGGGCAGAGAGGGCAGCGGGTGACAGGGGCAGGGGAGGGGGAGGTGGGGCATGAGGACAGGAGATTCGTAGGGAAGTGTTGGGCAGCGGTGGGTTCGGGGTGGCGAGGGGTGACGGGGATCGACGGCGGATGGGGAGGCAGGCCGGCGGGGACAAGGCGGCGACGAGACGAGGCTAGACCGGCGAGGGAGAGTCGCGGGCGAGTCGGTCTGGAGTGCGCTTGCGGCCACGAGGGCGAGGGGCGGGCAGGTGACGGGCAGCGTGGGGCGACGGCGTCAGAGGGGACAGGCCGGCGAGGCGAGAGCGGGATCCGGGACCGGCGGAGTACAACGGCGACGGCGAGGAGGCGCGGTCGTCGCCGGCCGACGAGGGACGGGGTCGTTCCCGCGATCCCGATCACGACTGGATAGGGAGGTGGCGGGCTGACGGAGGGGGAGGCGGCGACGGTTGGGCGTCGAGCGGCGGCCGTCGGGACGAGGCGGACGGGACGGGCCTGCGCCGATCCAGATGGGGGGGGGGGGAGGGAAGAGAGAACGATGACGAGGGGAGTGGGAGGAGGATCGGGGGTAGGGTTAGGGTAGGTGTGGCCGGGGGGGTGGCAGGAGTAGCGCGGTGGGCGGCACCGGCGACCGGTGCGCTTGAGGCGAGGCAAGAGGGGGGGTACTTTGGGGGGGGGGGGTTGGGGGGGGGGGGGGTTCCTTTATGCCTTTCTGTTTCTTTTTTTTGCCTTTTCTTTATTATCTTCTTTCTACTGTTAAATGTTTAGGCCTCAAGGGTTGTTGTAAAAAATGACTGTGACTATTTCATAAATACCTAGCTGCATTTTCCTTAACAACCTTAAAATTAGTTTGGACAAAAATAATCCATATTTATTTCAGATTAATAAAATGGGTATTAAATATACTGTTATCCACTGTTTGAGGTTGTTCGAGTCACCTATCCAATTCCAATGATGTTGGTTTCAATTTTAGAATAGCCTCTGGAATATTTGTTATTTATCTGACATTTTAGTTTCTATGTTGGACAACTTTTACATTCCACTTTCATTTAAATTTGAATTTGACTTAGGAGTTGAAATGCAATATGATGCTAATGATGATTGTGCACTATTAATCATGATGACATGGCCTCATCAAAAGGGTGATCTCTGTAGCTTAATACAGGGGGTGTTACAAATCTCCTCCACTACAAGAAATCTCGTCCCGAGATTTAGGAGGTAGAAAGAAACAAGGCGGGGTATTCATCGCGAAGACGATCCTCGCGTTCCCAAGTGGCTTCATCCTCAGAATGGTTCGACCACTGAACCTTGAGGAACTTGATAACCTTCTGGCGTGTGCGACGCTCGGCTTGATCGAGAATGCGGACCGGATGCTCTTTATAAGAGAGGTCTTGTTGCAATTCAAGCAATTCGTGATCTACTCCGCGGATAGGGTCTTTGAAGCAGCGGCGGAGTTGTGATACGTGGAACACATCGTGAACCTGAGAAAGGTTCGGTGGAAGTTCCAACTGATATGCCACTCTACCACGCCTTTCAAGAACAGTGAAAGGACCAATATAGCGAGGAGCTAGCTTGCCCTTGATCCCGAATCGGTGTGTACCTTTCATCGGTGTGACTCGAAGATAAGCCTTTTCGCCAGGTTGATAGACCATATCTTTGTGTTTGCGGTCATACTGACTCTTTTGACGTGACTGAGCAGTCTTCAAATGCTCGCGGACAACGCGAACTTGATCTTCGGCAAGTTGGATAATATCCGGATCGAAGAGTGGACGTTCCCCAGTTTCTGACCAATTTAGAGGGGTTCGGCACTTTCGTCCGTACAATACTTCAAAGGGGGCCATCTTCAGACTGGCCTGATAGCTGTTATTGTAAGAGAATTCGGCATATGGGAGAGATTCTTCCCATTTCCTTCCGAAGGATATGACACAAGCTCGAAGCATATCTTCGAGAACTTGGTTCACTCGTTCAACTTGTCCTTGAGACTGAGGGTGAAAAGCGGTGCTGAAGGACAGATGAGTCCCCATAGCTTCTTGGAAACTTGCCCAGAATCTTGAAGTGAATAAGCTGCCACGGTCTGAACTGATAACCAGTGGAATACCGTGAAGTGAAACAATTCTGGACATGTAGAGAGTTGCGAGCTGACTAGCAGTGATCGTCTCTTTGACGGCTAGAAAATGTGCAACTTTGGAAAGTCGGTCAATGACGACAAGAATAGCATCATTACCTTTCTGTGATTTGGGAAATCCAGTGATAAAGTCCAGTTCAACATGGTCCCATTTCCATTCAGGAACAGCAATTGGTTGCAGAGTTCCGGCGGGCCTTTGATGTTCTGCTTTGACGCGACGGCAAACATCACATTCAGCAACATAGCGAGCAATGTCTTGCTTCATGTTTGACCACCAGAATCTTTGACGGATGTCTTGGTACATCTTGGTACTGCCGGGATGAATAGACAACGGAGTGTCGTGAGCTTCTTGCATGACCTCCTGAGTCATACCCAGGTTACCTTTAGAGGGGACCACTAGACGACTTTTAAAGAACAATGTGCCAGTATCATCAATAGTGAAGAACGAAGGCCTTCCTTCAGCGAGATAGCGCTTAATCTTGTGGGCTTGGGAGTCATAACCCTGCAGCGCCTTGATGCTGTCCACGAGATCTGGTTTAACAACCAGGGTATTAAGAGAACCCTGGGAAACAACGTGGAGGTTCATTTTGTAGGAACCTTCAGGAGGGGGAGCGAGTGCTCCAGGAGGAACAATGTGGAGATTCAGCTTTCTGAATTCTTCAATAAGCGAAGGTTGAACTTCGTGAAACTGGAGGTGACTGCAATATGACTTGTGGCTCAAGGCATCGGCCATTACATTAGCCTTGCCGGGGGTATAAGAAATACCCAAGTTAAAATCCGCTACGGTCTCCATCCATCTCTGTTGACGGAGGTTCAGGTCTGGCTGAGTGAACAGATACTTCAGACTTTGATGATCGGTGTAGATCTCGCAACGATTACCGAGAAGGTAATGTCGCCACTGTTTTAGTGCATGGATGACGGCAGCAAGCTCGAGGTCATGTACTGGGTAATTCTCTTCGTGCGGACGCAATTGACGCGAAGCATAAGCAATTACTCTGCGGTCTTGCATTAGGACACCGCCTAATCCTTGACGGGATGCATCACAATAGATGACAAAATCCCTCTAGGAATCAGGAGGGGCAAGCACTGGGGCAGAAGTCAGCTTGTCTTTGAGCGTCTGGAAACTTTCCTGACACTTTTCCGTCCAATCGAACTTGACGCCTTTATGAAGCAGGTTAGTCAGGGGCTTGGCGATCTTGGAGAAGTTCTCGACAAATCGACGGCAATAGCTGGCGAGTCCGAGAAAACTTCGAACTTGCTTGACGTTCTTTGGAGGAGCCCAATCAAGAATAGCCTGAACTCGCTCGGGGTTGACGGCAATACCATCCTTGGAGATGACATGCCCAAGGTATGTTACTTCGGGAAGCCAGAATTCACACTTGGAAAACTTAGCATATAGTTGATGCTCTCGAAGTTTTTCCAGAACAAGTCGAAGATGTTCAGCATGTTCCTCTTTGTTCTTGGAGTATACTAGGATATCATCCAAGTAAACCACGACGAACTTGTCAAGGTATTTCATGAATATATAATTCATCAGGCGGGAGAATGTGGCGGGAGCATTGGTTAAGCCGAATGACATGACAGTGTACTCGTATGAGCCATATCGAGTAACGAAGGCGGTCTTTGGGATATCCTCTTCACGAACACGGATCTGGTGGTAACCCAACCTTAAGTCGAGTTTAGAGAACACTGATGAACCCGCCAGTTGATCATACAGATTGTTTATCCGAGGAAGGGGATATTTGTTCTGGATAGTTGCTTGGTTAATGGGACGGTAATCTTGGACCAATCGGTTTGATCCATCCTTCTTCCTGACAAAGAGAGAAGGTGCTCCCCAAGCAGAGGAACTTGGGCGAATGAAACCCTTACGAAGTGAAGCGTCGATTTCCTCCTTAAGTTCAAGGAGTTCATGCGGCGGCATCTTGTAGGGTCGCTTGGCGATAGGAGTGGTGCCTGGTTTCAAGTCGATGACAAATTCGACAGCTCGAGCAGGGGGTATCCCTGGGAGTTCTTCTGGGAAAACACCTTGGAATTCGCGAACAACTGGAATGTTCTCGATGCCTTCAAGTGGTGATGCGTTTAACGCATTCAAGGCATAAAGTCTCGCCTCGGCATTTTGGATGATTTGAGCCTGGTAGCTTATTATTTCATCAGAAGGGTGTAGAAGATGGACGATCTTCGTGGCGCAAACTATAGAAGCAGTATGCGCTTTCAACCAATCCATTCCGAGAATGAGGTCGATACTACAAGACTTTAGTATGAAAGGGGAGGCATGAAACTCCAGCCCTTCAATTTCAACGGTGACGTCATTGCTACCCATGGAGGTTTGACATTGACCCGCGGGGGTGTGTATTACTATTGCAGTGTTCATGACCTCACATTTAATGTCGTGTTTGTATGCAAATTCTTCGGACATGAATGAATGCGATGCTCCCGAATCAAATAAAACAGAAGCTGGTACTGAATTAACAAGGAGAGTACCCATCACGGTGGCAGGCTGGTCCTGAGCTTCATTGAAATCGGTGTGGTTGGCCTGAATACGCCCATAAGTCTTGGCATTGTTGTTGCGAGGCTGATTGTTCCTACGGCCAGTTGCAGGAAGTGCCAGTTGGTTCTGGTTCTGAATGCAGTTCCTGGAAAAATGACCTGGCTGCCCACACTTGTAGCACAGACTATCATTGGGATTAGGAGCAGGAGCTCGGGGTGGTGGAGCTGGAAGTCCTGGCTGCCTAGGTGGTGGAGGCAGGCGTGGTGCAGTATAGGACCGTCTTGGAGCAGGTGCAGCTGGACGGTACACGCTGTTTGGAATCCAGATCCGACGCTTCTGTGCAGGCTGGCTCGAAGATGAACCAGTGTCACGGTTGCGCCTAAGAGATCCCTGGTGTGTCTGCAGACCAGTCTCGACCTGGATAGCCTTGTTCACCAAGATGGAGAAATTATCAAATTCATGCACAAGGAGCGCTAGCTTGATGTCAGCTTGAAGTCCTTCGCGAAACCTTTCCTGACGGCGAGCATCAGTGGGAATGTCTTTTTCAGCATAGCGGGATAATTCCAGAAACTCCCGCTGATAAGCTTCCACTGTCTTGTTGCCCTGGGTGAGGTTGCGGAACTCTTGCTTCTTCCGGTCCAGGATTCCCTGGGGAATGAAACGGGCACGGAAGGCAGCTTGGAAATCCGGCCAAGTGATGACTGTGCCAGCTGGTTGAGTGCGCCTGTGGCTGTCCCACCATTGAGCAGCGGGGCCCTTGAGAAAGAAGGAGGCGAAGGTGACATAGTTTGCAGGGGCAACGCCACCAGATTCCAACTCATAGGTGATGTCGCGAAGCCAGTCATCCGCATCCAGGGGCTGAGTTGAGCCGCGGTAGATGGTTGGGTTGAGGCGCATAAAGTCCTGCAGGGTCCCTGGGCCCGGATACTGGTTCATATTGGGACGAGGAAACTGATCCATGATCCCTTGCATGAACTGACGTTGCAGTTCAAATTGCTGCATCATTCCAGCCATATAGTTCGGCGGTGGTGGATCGTTGGCACCACGGCCACGACCACGACCAGCGGGTCTAACCATCCTGCTAATTTACAACAGGGGGTAGTTTAGTAAAAGCAAGCGCGAGTGCTTAGTGACAAGCATGATGTAACACGACAATACTCCAAGCAGTGTTATAGATACATAACAGTAGTCGATTAAGACATACAGATCCATACACAACGTCGGGTACAAGCGGACAGCATAACGGCGCAAATCAAAAGCTAGACATACTAGGCGGCGCGCAGGCACGCGGTAAGGAAGTACACAACGAGAGATAGCAAAGGCTACATCAACGGCGGAGAGAACCACTGTATCGGGGTAGCTGCGAGTGCGGACGACGAATGTTCGTCGCGGAAAGATCCTGTGCTCCATGTGCACTCTGATGCAGAACCCGGTCTCGAGCTGTAAGAAGAGGTCCACGTGTCGGTGTGTGACCTCCAACAGTAGGCCAGTCAATACCAGCATACATCTGAGTCCTGCGCGGATAAAGGATGTGCTCCGGATGTATCCCTGCACGGACAGCGGGCAGCAACTGCGTCATAGCATCGTAGAGACGTGCTCGAGTGGCAACCAACTCGACTGCAAGAGCCCGAACAGTGCGATCCAGAGCCTGAGTGCACTGAATCAGAACGCGCGGGTCGTAGCGACGAGGCTCGTACGGGGCACAGATAGCCGTGTAGTATCCGGTAGCATCTCCAGCAGGGGCATACGGAATGTATCGGAACTCGGAGTCATCCAAGATAGCATTGTGCTCCCCTCGTAGACGTACGACAGCGGAGTAGGCGGCATCATGGACTGCCATCTCAATCGTCACGCCTAATCCGTGAAAAAGGTGTAGCTCGGTGTCTGAGTTGTTCTGCTGATCATAAATCCGAACTTCAGCATAGTACTGTTCCTGGTTGAACTCGCGGTAAACCTCATAAACCAAGTACTCAGGGTACCAACGGTAGCCAAGTCTGGTCATGAGAGCGATCAGGACAGCTGGAAACCCAGGGGTATTACGAGCCCAAGTGCGAAGCACAAGCTGTGTCGTAGGACGCGGTGGAAACAAACGGTCCATCTGAAACAGAGGAAATTCAGGTTTGTCAAACGACAATAAGAGGTTTAACACAACTCGGAGAGAAAGGTTAAACAAAACAATGGAAAGGAAAATGATTATCAGACTAATCAGATCAACGACAGGGAAATCGCGCAGATATCCAGCTCTCCGGGTAGACAGAATTTACGAGATCCTAAGTGTCGGCGTTAGTAAACTTCATTTAACCCGAGTAGAAGAGAGATCAGAGTCCCAGAGTATAGACGAGGAATAAAAGATCCTAATACCACCCAGTTGGCAATGTGGGCCCGTAAGCCACACAGCCAAGTTAGTAAAACGGTTTTCTTTGTCTAGACTCAACTTCGGCCAAGGAATTGGAAAGGGGGATTCCTACAGGCAGTCGGCTCTGATACCAACTTGTGGCTCCCCCGCTGCTCGATCGTACACTAATCATGCACGCAAACGTGTACGATCAAGATCAGGGACTCACCGGAAGATATCACAACACAACTCTAAAACATAAATAAGTCATACAAGCATCATAATACAAGCCAGGGGCCACGAGGGCTCGAATACAAATGCTCGATCATAGACGAGTCAGCGGAAGCAACAATATCTGAGTACAGACATAGGTTAAACAAGGTGCCATAAGATGGCTAGCACAAACAGGGATACAACAGATCGAACAGGCGCAGGGCCTCCTGCCTGGGATCCTCCTAACTACTCCTGGTCGTCGGCGTCCTGGACGTAGTAGTAGGCTCCGTCCTGGTGGTAGTAGTCGTCGTAGGTGGCGTCTGGCTCCTGGGCTCCAACATCTGGTTGCGACAACCAGCAAGAAGGGAAAGGGGGGAAAAGGAGGGGGAAAGCAACCGTGAGTACTCATCCAAAGTACTCGCAAGCAAGGATCTATACTACATATGCATGGTATATGTGTAAAGAGGCAATATCGGTGGACTGAACTGCAGAATGCCAGAATCTAAGAGGGGGATAGCTAGTCCTGTCGAAGACTACGCTTCTGGCAGCCTTCATCTTGAAGCAATAGAAGAGATTAGTTGGAAGTTAACCAAGCAACAACGTATAGCATAATCCTACCCGTCGATCCTCTCGTCGCCACCATGCGAGCGAGGAGCACACAGGGTATTAACGTCAATGTAAGGTGGTGTGTTTTATTAAGTATCCATTTCTAGTTGTCATGAGGTCGGAATACAACTCCGGGTCGTCCTTTTAACGAGGGACACGGCTATCGAATAGATAAACTTCCCTGCAGGGGTGCACCACATTTCCCCAACACGCTCGATCCCCTTTGGCCGGACCACACTTTCCTGGGTCATGCCCGGCCTCGGAAGATCCACACGTCGCAGCCCCACCTAGGCCAACAGAGAGGTCAGCACGCCGGACTAATCCTAGGCACTCTGGGGTCTGGGCCCATCGCCCAGTGCGCTCCTGCACGTTGCGTACGGGCGCGAGAGCTAGCAAACGATCACGGGGTTACGTCGAGCCGAGTCCAACACGGCGGCGCGCGCTCAGTCGCTGAGTCAAGAAGGCTTAGCTGATACCACGACGCCGGGATACCCATAACTACTCCGCGTTAGTTGGTTAGTGGTATAGGCCAGTGGCCAGACTCAGATCAAATATCCAATCTCGTTAAACGTGTTATATGAAGTAAACGCGAACGCCGACCAGGGCTTGCCCACCTGTCTCTAGGTGGTCTCAACCTGCCCTGTCGCTCCGCCACAAAGATCCACTCAAAGGGCCGTTGGGACAAAGGTCCTTTCAGCCCCAATCCGTGAATCACTCGCGGGTACTCTTCGAGCCGACCCGACTTAGTCACCATTTGTATAGTATGTAATATGTATAGTAACACCCGTGATCACCTCCCGAGTGATCACGGCCCGATTGTATAGCAAGGCAGACTGACAAGAATGCAGGGCCAATGATGACAAACTAGCATCTACACTAGGCATTAGGATTGCAGGTAAGGTATCAAAACAGTAGCAGCAACAATGACAGGCTATGCAGCAGAATAGGATTAACCGAAAAGCAGAGTAACATGCTACACTACTCTAATGCAAGCAGTAAGAGGAGATAGGCGATATCTGGTGATCAAGGGGGGGGGCTTGCCTGGTTGCTCTGGCAAAGTAGGGTCGTAACAACGTAGTCGGTCGGGGCACCAGCAGCTGCGTCGGTCTCGTACTTACCGAAGAGAAGAGGGGGAAGAAACAGTAAACACAACGGCAATAATGCAACAAGGGATGCATGACATGTCTAAACGCAGGGCCGGGTGATATACAGCCTAACTAAGCGATTTAGTTAATTTAGGAATTATTCGGATTTATTTAATTAAGGTTGGACACTATTCATTTATCGAAATCGGTCTAATTGTTCAACGTTTCTCATAGCTGCGGGGCGTCTGACGGAGATACCGAGGGCGTATCCGGGTTCGTATCGTCGTTCTGAGCAAGTTCATGTATAAAATATTTTCATCGGAGTTACGGTTTAAAAGATATGATTTTCTAAAGTTTTTATAATTTCTGAAATTTTAATTAATTATTTAATTCAACATTATCCGAAACAGTAATTGATGACGTCAGCATGACATCATGCTGACGTCAGCAGCCACCTGACAGGGTGGGTCCCCCTGTCATAGGCTGTGTACGTTAATTAGGTTTAATAATTATATTACTGTGTTTAATTAACACTAATAGTTAATTAGATTAACCTAATCAGGATAATTAAATAATAAATAACTAATTAATAATAATTATTTTAATTATTTATTTTTATTTCTTTATTTTTATTACATTTTCTTTTAATTCGTTTTTAGGGGCTGGGCCCCAATATGTCATAGGGCGGGGAGGAAGTCAGGGCAGTGTTGTTCGAAAAGGGAAAAAGGAAACGGCGAGATAATGGGCGCACACGAAGAACGCGGGAACCTGACGAGAAGGAACAATGTCAAGGGAGGACAAAGAGGCACATAAGAGAAATCAAGGAGATGCGTTAGACAAAAGAGAGAGAGGAGAATAGGGCAGAGCATGAAGAGAGAGAGCGCAACGGACGGACGACCGGGTGACGAGAGGAAAAAGGAGATGTGCAGCGAGTGACGGAGGACAGAATGCCCAACAGGAGGACGAATGAGGGACCAGCTACCGATCGGACACGGCCCACGTCCGCAAGATTGGGCAGAGCATTGAGCAGAGGGAGCGCGAGAAGTGAGCGCGCATCGGATACGAACCGGCGAGAAGTGGAAAGGGGAAGGGGGAAGGGAGGACGGAAGGGTCGGAAAAACTCAAGACGTAGGACGAGGGAGATGGAAGAGACGGGGGAGGAGGGGCGTGAGAGAAGGGGAAGACAGGAAGAGGGGGCGAGGCAAGGAAGGAGAGGGGGAAAAAGGAAGGGAAGTGAGAAGACGGAAGAAAGACGAGGGAGACCATCGAGAGGTGGAGCCGTATTTACCGGGATAAGGAGGTACGGTATGGAGGAAGCGGAGACGGGAGCAGTAGGGCGTGGCGGGGAGCGTCACGAGAGTGAGAGGCCGGGGGGGAGCAGGACCGGCAGATGGGGAGCGGGGATCAGGACGCGGCGAGTCCAACGCAGGCGTGAACGGGAGGAGGCGCGGTCGTCGCGGAACGAGGGAGGGGTCGTTCCCGCGATCCGATCCGATCTGGATGGGGGTGGGGGCGACGAGGGGGCGGAGGCGGCGACGGGGCGGGGCGGCGGCGGCGTCGGCGATGAGGCGGACGGGATCGGGCCTGCGCCCGATCCAGATGGGGGGGGAGGAGAAAACGAGGGGGGGATGGGGGGGGATCGGGGGTAGGGTTTAGGGGTTTGGCGGGGGGGTGGCAGGCTAAGAGCGCTGGATGGGCCGGCCTGGCGGCCCCGGTGGCTTGCTGGGCCGGGCAGTCGGGGGGGGGGGGTTCCTTTATCCTTTTCTGTTTCTTTTTTTCCTTTTCTTTATCCTCTTTTCTCTACTGTTAAATGTTTAGGCCTCAAATGGTTTTTGTAAAAAGTGTGACCTATTTCATAAATACCAGTGCATTATTCCTTAACACCTAAAATTAGTTTGGACAAAACATAATTCCATATTTATTTCAGATTTAATAAATGGTTATTAAATATTATCTTTATCCACTGTTTGAGGTTGTTCGAGTCACCTATCCAATTCCAATGATGTTGGTTTCAATTTTAGAATAGCCTCTGGAATATTTGTTATTTATCTAACATTTTAGTTTCTATGTTGGACAACTTTTACATTCCACTTTCATTTAAATTTGAATTTGACTTAGGAGTTGAAATGCAATATGATGCTAATGATGATTGTGCACTATTAATCATGATGACATGGCCTCATCAAAAGGGTGATCTCTGTAGCTTAATACAGGGGGTGTTACAGCGGCCGAGCGACGGTGGCAAGGTGTTTGACATTCATTCCCATTTCTTGCATGGGACCTAAGCATGCAACCAAGGACTCAGATTTGATTTTTGAACCAATTTACATGCACTGGAGCATGTGCCTGTAGTTCAAATTTGAATTATGCACATAAATGCATAGAAAATTCAGTTAATGTATAAAAATGTCCAAACGAACCCCAAAAAAGTCCTAAATTTAACACAACACTCATGTTGTTCTATGTTGACACTAGAAAAAAATTGAAATCAAGAAGAGGCAACGGATATCGTTTCGTCCAGAAAGGTGAAACGTTCCCTACCGTAACCATGAGGCTTGTTGTGAGAAGCTCGGGTTTGTGAGAAGCTTATACCCCAACCTACCCTAAATGGGACAATATTAATACCATGGCATGTTGATGTTGTTCCATGCTAGCATGTCAAGTTTCATAAATTTCAGATGTGTTTTTGATTTACTAGAATTTAAAAACCATGTATCTCAATGTTAGCGGCCGAGCGACGGAGGCAAGGTGTTTGACAGTCATTCTCATTTCTTGCATGGGACTTAGCATGCAACCAAGGACACACATTTCAATTTTGAACCCATTTATATGCACTGGAGCATGTGCATGTAGTTCAAATTTGAATTATGCACATATATGCATAGAAAACTCAGTTAATGTATAAAAATGTCCAAGCGAACCCCGAAAAATCCCAAAATTTGACACAACACTCCTGTTGTTCTATGTTGACATGAGAAAAATTTTGAAAGTAAGAAGAGGCAACGGATATTGTTTCGTCCCCCAAGGTGGCATGTTCCCTACTGAAACCATCAGGCTTGTTGTGAGAAGCTCTAGTTTGCGAGAAGCTTATACCCGAACCTGTCCCAAATGAGACAATATTTTTACCACGACATGTCGATGCCGTTCCATGGTATCATGTCAAGTTTCATGAATTTTAGATGAGTTTTCGATTTACTAGAATTTTAAAACCATGTATCTCAATGTTAGCGGCTGAGCGACAGTGTCAAGGTGTTTGACATTCATTCTCATTTCTTGCATGTGAACTAAGCTTGCAACCAAGGACACACATTTGATTTTTCAACCCGTTTTTATGCACTGGAGCATGTGCATGTAGTTCAATTTTGAATTATGCACATAAATGCCTAGAAAACCCAGTTAACATATAAAAATGTCCAAACGATCCCCGAAAAATTCCAAAATTTAACACGACACTCCTGTTGTTCTATGTTGACACCAGAAAAAAATTCAAAGCAAGAAGAGGCGACGAATATCGTTTTGTCCACAAAGGTGACCCATTTCCCTAACGGAACCATGAGGCTTCTTGTGAGAAGCTCTGGTTTGTGAGAAGCTTATACCATAACCTGCCCCAAATGGGACAATATTTTTTACCCCAGCATGTTGATGCCATTCCATGATAGCATGCCATGGTTCATGAATTTCAGACGGGTTTTGGATTTACTAGAATTACAAAAGCAAGTATCTCAATGTTTGCCGGAGAGCCACGGTGTCGTGGTGTTCGAAATTCATCCCCATTTCTTGCATGGGACATAAGCATAAACCCATGGACACATATATGATTTTACAACCCATTTTGGTGCACCGGAGCATGTGCATGTAGTTTAATTTTGAATTGTGCACCTGAAATGGCTAGAAAACCAAGTTAATGTATAAAAATGTCCAAACGAACCCTAAATAATTCCATTTTTTTGACGACACACCTATAGTTGCATGTTCACTACAGATAAAAGTTCTAGCAATTCAAACACCCTCCTTTGCCGTTGTGACCCCATTATGTAATTCAAATCAAGATAAAAAATCAAGTAGATCGCACACAGATTATTATCACCAACCGTGTGAGATGTAGTACAAAATATCTTGGAGCACCGTCGGAGTATAGTACGCCTATGGCTTACGCGAGAAGGTGCGTTGGCTACAGTCCACAGCCAGCATGTCAAGCACACTAGCTCGCTCCCCAAATATCATTTCATTGTTCAATCGTCGCCGGTGAAAGATGGGGACGTGGACCCACGTCGTGAGGGCAACTTCGTCGGCCCACTCCGGCGAGAGCGCGGCCGTAGCCGCCATGCGCGTGCTAACAAGCTGCATGAGTGTGGCCGCAATCTGCGATCGGGCGGCCAAGGCAGCCCAAATGGCCGCTGTTGCTTCTCAGGTGGCGGCAGCAACATCTGCCTCGAGGATAGCAACTGGCGAGAGCGGCACAACAGCTGTTCATTCTGCAGCGGCGGCCTTAGCCCTGATGGAGGCCGCCCACACCCAGCTCGTGGCAGTCACCGCACAAATTGAATGAAGCTTCTCTGACAACGGTCGGCAACCCACGACCGAAGAGTTGGCAATCGCCGAGAGCGTTCGAGCAGCCGTCCGTTCCTCCGCGGCATACCTTGCCACGACGAAGCCCGTCCAAGCCTAGATCGCGGCCGCCCACGCCCAGCTCGTGGCGGCCTTTTCCAAAGAGATGGCAGACACAGATGGTGAGATGCTTGCCGAGTATGGTGCGATGGATGCAATGGAGCCCCTTCCCCAGAAGATCATCGGGCGTGAGCTGGACATGGAGGAGCTGGCAGAGATCGACGAGCACCAGCCGTAGTAGTACTCTTTGTTTTGTTTAATTAAGAGCATCAGTCTTTAATTTGTTAGAGTAATGTTTAGGTCAGCTAGCTCTGTTTAATTGCTGAACTTGCTTGATTAAGAAGTGTGGGTGTGCTGTAGTCTCCTTTGGGTACCCAAATTATGCAATGACGTGGATAACCACTGTAACCAGGGAAATTCGAACCAAAATTTTTGACGTTCAAACTCATCACACACGGGTTAAGCTATATGAATCGTTTGTGATGTTCACATATCGTACATAGTGCTGAATAAGGGACCGTGTCTGATGACACTTTGCGTGCTAGTTTTTTCGCTGCACCGATTCAAAATTTTCGGCTTCCGCGGAAATATCTACCTCCCCGCCCCCTCCCCCTTACCAAAAGCCACATTTCCCCTGTTTCCTCCTTCCTTTCCAAGTTGAAACCTTCACTCCTTGCTTGCAGTGCTGCCTCCTCGCCGGTGACCCTCCTTCACGCTGCTCGGCCTCGTCGATCCAGGCAGGTAATCCACACCCGACCCCCATCCTCCTCCTCCTTCCACATCCCACATGCCCCGACCATCGGCGCGACACCTTCCACCCAAATCACCGACCCCTCCCCCAAATAAGCGCCGCCCTAAGCCATGGTGCACGCAGTATAGCCAGGAGCTCAAGGAGCATTTGGCAGCGGAGAAGCAAATCGCGGCCGCACGCACGGATGAGGTCGTGATGGCTGCCATTCGTGCCGACCCCCAGATCTTGGAGGAGCACCTCGCCGTCGAGGCCACAGTCAATGCCTCGCGTGCCGATGTCGCGACGTGGTTGGCTGCTTTAAATGACAGTTCGTGGCATTTCCTCGAGGCCACCGTCGGTGCCTTCGACGAAGACTACGAGGTGTTTTCTCAGCGTGCCCGTGCTTACCTCAACTCGAGAGGCAGCAGGTTGGTGCCCGGAGCGGCTCAGGCAACTCACCACTACGATGAGGGCACCCACGATGTGGAGGCCTCGCCCTCTTCCATGTCCAAGGAGCCAATCATCATCGATATCTCCGATGATGAGGAGTAGCTTGTCTTATTAGCTCACTATAAGGACCTATGTTCAGTTTGCTAGCTACGCTGGTTAAGCATGCTCGGTTTACCCGTTGCATGTGCTGCTCCTGCCTTTCCTTAACAAATTCTAGTGAATTGTCCTATCTACTTTTACCATGCAATCTGTTACTCTAGTGTATATGTTCTATATGTCGTGCAATGTGGTGCTCACTTATTAACTGTTTGGTTCAATTCTTCAAATGTGATGGTCAATTCTTCAGGGTGCAATTTTGTATTGTCTTCCATGTGAGAAATAAATCGAATTTATCTTTACAAAATACATGAGAAACAAATACAATTGCTATATTTCCAAGTTGTCTAGTATGTTATACATTACGCAATGTGGTGCTCGGTTAACGTTTGGTTCATTTGTTGTAGTGTTTAGTTAACTGTTTGGTTCAATTCTGTAATGCGATGTTCAATTGTTGTGGGTGCATTCTGTTATTGTATACCATGTGAGAAATAAATCGAATTTGGCTGTACTAAATTCATGAGAAACAAATACAATTGCTATATTTCCAAGTTGTTAAGCATGCTTGGTTTGGTTAACTGTCTAATCTTCTATTAGGAGTATGTTATATTATGCAATGTGGTGCTCAGTTAATGTTTGGTTCACTTGTTGTGGTGTTTAGTTAACTGCTTGGTTCAATTCTGCAATGCGATGTCCAATTGTCGTGGGTAGAATTTTGTATTGTTGTGCATGTGAGGAATAAATCGAATTTGGTTGCACTTAATACATGAGAAACATATACAATTGCTATATTTCCTAGTTCTTAATCATGCTTGGTTTGGATAAATGGGGTTTCCATGTGGCTTGAATTAATCTGATGAATCTGCAATGTGCTTATTTTTCATCAACATATTTTACTGATAGCATGCGAACCATCACTTAACCTGATGACTAACTACCTTATATGTGTTGCAGGGAAACAATGGGAAGAACTGAGGTTTACAATCGAGGTTTGCACATGCATGGTCCTTTGTCTAATAGCACATTATTGTGCAATTGCAGGAACCATTCTAATATTTAGGTTTTTAACAATTTGGTCTTGCACATGTAGGTCCTGCCGTCAGAGGTTTTGACCCACTGTTTGACCCTTTTTGCATATGGGGAAATGAGTTGTCCATGAATATCAGTCAAGTCAAGAAACTCAGAAAGATTGTTAGGATAAAGAAATTAGCGACAAAAAACAACAAGATCTTTGTCTGCACAATGAAGAAGACATCGGTTCACTACAGGATGATACTAACTATTATACCTTGCCTTTTTTATTCCTTTGCCCCATTTCCAATATAGAGAAGATATTTATGCACATCCTTGTTTTCAGGCCTTTCCAAAGCAGTCCACTGATGATTACCTCTCAAACCACCTGTATGGTCAGGAGGCGAGGAAGGTATTCATACAACACCCACGGTTCAATATTGAAGTGTTCCTGAAGAGGACGAAGCATGGACGGTCAATCATCCACAGGCACTGGCCTAAAGTTGCAAAGACCTTTAACATCAATGAAGGCTCAATATTCGCCTTCCGCTTCAGTAGTTTTCCAGATGAGATTCATCTGTCTATGTACCATCTATGATGCTAATTTTGAAAGGTTATAGATGTTGCATGTGAAACTTGGTGCTAGTGCAGTTGTGTAATGGGGTGGCTGAGTGCTGAAGCTATATGATGTAGTACTCTGATGTATTTCAATTATGAAATATGCTTCCTTAATATGAAAATGAAATATATTATGTGCTTAATATGAAATGTCAATTAGATTAATAAATGGATTATTAATAATAGGACAATTAGCCTGCTAATGGCCAATTAGCAGGCTAATTGGGTTTTTCTATTGCAAACGGTTATTGAGAAAACACCATGGGCGATGACCTCAGGCAACGCACATAGTTTCTAGGAATAAACCGTGTTGGATCAATGAACAATCACACACGACATCCTCTTGAAAACTGTTTGTGTTAGGGCACCTTGCGCAAACGTTTACCACATAAAAAGCGTGTGTGATGGACAGCCTATGCCACACAGTTTCTTCTACGCACCGTGTGTGATGCATTCAATAACGCAAACGATAAAATTGTTAATATCGTGTGCAATGGCAACGCTATCACAAATGATTTAATGGGGAAAATTGTGTGTGATGTACCTGCGAACGGAAACATTTTTCTTGGAGTGACTGTATGGGATGTATATACGAACGGAAACATACTTCTTGGTTTGACTGTATGGGATGTACATACTAACCGAAATGTATTCCTTGGATTGACTGTGTGGAATGTACATACGAACGGAAACGTTTAGCCGGGACTGACTGTGTGGGATATACTTACGACCAGAAACGATTTGGCCAGTATAATTGTATTTTTTTAGCACAACTATATGTATAACCGTATTTCATCGCTCGCCCGTCGCACACGACCTCATTTTGCCGAGCGTGTGTGCCAGGAGGGCCTATCACCGATGGTTTCTGGGTCGTATGGGAAGGACCCCCCTATCGCAGTCACTCACTAGGCGACGGTTCAGAACACCGTCGCGGAAAGGGGTTAAAAACCGTTTGTATAGCACCTCGTTGTACCAGTGTTTCATCAAGATAAGCATACTTTAGTGTATCCGATAGTTTCTTTAATTCAAACATGGGGTCACTCTTTGGTGGAAGATGATCTCCCAGAGTATCAACAGAGAAATTATGTTTAAGGATAGGTGCTTGTTTAAAGAACATCTCATCTATTTCATTCATATGCATATCATTTTCATGGCCTAGCAAATATTGTTCTAACGGATCAGTAGGAGGTACGACAATAGAAGCAAGACCAATAATTTCATCTGTACCTGAGATATAATGTTTAAGTATTAGCCCATTAACCACTCTCGGATTGCTGCCCTCAGCATTGTTGATCTTGGTAGCTCTGGAGCGATAAACTTGTTCGATGATATATGGTCCTTCGCATTTAGAGAGAAGTCTTCATGCAAAGAGTCTGAAACAAGAATTGTACAAAATAACTCAATCCCCTACTTTAAATTCCCATTTTTTGATTGTTTTGTCATGCCATATTTTAACTTTTTCTTTAAACAACTTGGCATTTTCATAGGCTTGTGTCCTCCATTCATCTAAAGAGCTAATATCAAATAACCTCTTTTCACCGGCAAGTTTGAAATCATAATTAAGTTCTTTATATGCCCAATAAGCCTCATGTTCTAACTCAAGCTGTAAATGACATGCTTTTCCATAGACCATTTTATATGGGGACATACCCATAGGATTTTTATAAGCAGTTCTATAAGCCCATAATGCATCATAAAGTTTCTTAGAACAATTCTTTCTGGATCTATTAACAGTCTTTTGCAAAATTAATTTTATTTCCCTATTGCTCAATGCAACTTGACCACTAGACTGAGGATGATAAGGTGATGCAATTATGTGATTAGCATCATATTTAACAAGAAGTTTATGGAAAGCACCATGAATAAAATGTGAACCACCATCAGTCATTAAATATCTAGGGATAGGTGCTTGTTTAAATAATATCTCACTTATTTCATTTATTTCATTCATATGCATATCATTTTCATGGTCTAGCAAATATTGTTCTAACGGATCAGTAGGAGGTACGACAATAGAAGCTTAGAGAAATTCAACTCATGAGACACATCACCAAACTTGACTCTAACCTTTTCTTTAACACAATCAATTTCAGCATTAACAGTACTCAAGAAAGGCCTACCTAATATAATGGGACAGAAATTATCTTGTTGTGATCGAAGTACTAAGAAATCAGTAGGGTATTTGATCTTACCACAAGACTTCAACATCTCAAACAATCCCAAGTGGTGAAATAGTATCTGTATTTGCAAGCTTAATATTGATTTTAATGTCCTCAATCTCAGCAGGTGCAATATCATTCATAATTTCTTGATATAAAGTAAATGGAATAGCACTCACACTAGCACCCATATCACATAAACCATGATAGCAATGATCTCCAATTTTAACAGAAACAACAGACATGCCAACCACTGGCTTATTCTTATCTAACATATCTTGTTCATTTCTAGTAGGTTTAGCAATTCTAGCAGCTTCATCATAGAAGTAAATAACATGCCCATCGATGTTATCAAACATGAGATCTTTAACCATAGCAATATTAGGTTCCACACTTATTTTTTCATAGGGTCTAGGTGTTCTAATATTACTTTTATTAACCATAGTTGTAGTTTTATCATGTTCCTTAATCCTAACAAGGAAAGGATGTTTCTCAATATAAGCAGTAGGCACAACTGGATCAACATTATAAATACTAGTTTCATCTTTAACTATAACAGGTTCCTCTAATAATTCTTCAATAGGTGGATGATATTTAAACCACTTCTCCTTAGGGAGATCAACATGAGTAGCAAATGATTCACAAAAGGAAGCTACTATCTCAGAGTCAAGTCCATATTTAGTACTAAACTTATGAAAAGCATATGTTTCCATAAATTTTTTAACACAATCAAACTCAAGCTTTAGACCTGACTCATTACCTTTGTCGAGCTCCTAGTCTTCAGAGTTGCGTTTAATTCTTTCCAAAAGACCCCATTTGAATTCAATAATTTTCTTCATAAAGGAACCAATAGAAGAAGAATCGAGCATGGATTGATCATTATGAGAAAGCCGGGCAAATTTTTTTTGTATAATAATTTCTCTTGAGAGCTCATGATTGGGGCATGTGTGCATCCTGGACTTAAGCCTTCCCCAAGCTTGAGCGATACTTTCTCCTTTACGAGGCCAAAAAATATATATATAATTCTGATCATGATGAACCAGATGCATAGGATAAAACTTCCGGTGGAATTCCAATTTCAATCGGTTCCAATTCCGTGTTCCAATACTATCCAATAGCCTATACCATGTCAATGCATTTCCCTCCAAAGATAAAAGGAATACCTTCTTCTTAACTACATCCTCGTATAAACCTACAAGCTTAAACAATCCACAAATTTCTTCCACATAGATTAAGTGCATACCAGGATGTACTGTTCCATCTCCTGCATAAGGATTAGCTAGCAGTTTCTCTAACATACCCGAAGGAATCTCATAGTAAATATTTTCAGTAGGTTCAGTAGGTTGAGGGGAAACTCTTGTTGCTTCCGATTGAGGTGAAGATACCCCGAACAAACCCATCAAAGAATTATTTTCCATAGTAACAAGTGACAGAAAATTTCAGCACATAATAAAAATGTTTTCTTACCAAATTCTACTTACCAAAGGCGCTTCACTCCCTGGCAACGGCGCCAGAAAAGAGACTTGATGATCCACAGCACCAGAAAAGAGTCTTGATGACCCACAAGTATAGGGGATCAACCGTAGTCCTATCGAAAAGTAAGAGTGTCGAACCCAACGAGGAGCAGAAGGAAATGACAAGCGGTTTTCAGCAAGGTATTCTGTGCAAGCACTGAAATTATCGGTAACATATAGTTTGATAGCAAGGTAATTTGTAATGGGTAACAAGTAACGATGGTAACAAAGGGTGTAACAAGGTAGCCCAATCCTTTTTATAGCAAAGGACGGACCGGAAAGTTCTCTTATATAAAGCAAAGTGCTCTCGAGGACACATGGGAATTATCATCTAGTCACTTTCACCATGTTTGTTTGATTCTCGTTCACTACTTTGATAATTTGATATGTGGGTGGACCGGTGCTTGTGTGCTGTTCTTACTTGAATAAGCAACCCACTTATGATTACCCCCTCTCGCAAGCATCCGCAAGTACGAAAGAAGAATTAAGATAAATCCAACCGTAGCATGAAACATATGGATCCAAATCAACCCCTTACAGAATAACGCATAAACTAGGGTTTAAGCTTCTGTCACTCTAGCAACACATCATCTACTTATCACTCCACAATGCCTTCCCTTAGGCCCAAGTATGGTCAAGTGTCATGTAGTCGACGTTCACATGACACCACTAAAGGAAGCAACAATATACATATCATCAAAATATCGAACGAATACCAAATTCACATGATTACTTATAACCAGACTTCTCCCATGTCCTCAAGAACAATAGTAACTACTCACAAATAATATTCATGTTCAAGATCAGAGGGGTATTGAATATCATTAAGGATCTGAACATATAATCTTACACCAAATAAACCAACTAGCATCAACTACAAGATGTAATCAACACTACTAGCAACCCATAGGTACCAATATGAGGTTTTGGGACAAAGATTGAATACAAGAGATGAACTAGGGTTTGAGATGGGATGGTGCTGGTGAAGATGTTGATGAAGATTAGTCCTCCCATGATGAGACGATCGTTGGTGATGTCGATGGCTTCGATTTCCCCCTCCCGGAGGGAAGTGTCCCCGATGGAATCGCTCCGCTGGATAGCAAAAGTGCTCCTGCCTAGGTTCCGTCTCGAGACGGCGGCGCTTCGTCCTGAAAATCTTCTTCAGATTTTTTCTATGGAAAATGGCATCATATAGGAGAAGATGGGTCCTGGAGGCCTGCCAGGGGCTCCACAAGCTCGGGGGCGTGCCCAGGGGGTAGGGCGTGCAACCCAGGCTTGTGGCTTCCTGGTGGGTCCCCTCCTAGTACTTCTTTCGCCAATATTTTATATATATTCCAAAACAATTATCCGTAAATTTAAAGGTCATTTGGGGTTGTGCAGAATAGCTATCTCTGTTGTAGCCCTTTCCAGTCCAGAATTCCAGCTGCCGGCAATCTCCCTCTTTATGTGAAACTTGCAAAATAAGAGAGAAAAGGCATAAGAATTGCATCATAAAGTGAAATAACAATCCAAAATACTATAAATAACAGTATGGAAACATGATGCAAAATGGACGTATCAGCAAGCCACACGTACCAATCTGAGGTTTTGCGACAAAGATTTAATACAAGAGATGAACTAGGGTTTCAGATGAGATGGTGCTGGTGAAGATGTTGATGAAGATTGGTCCTCCCATGATGAGAGGATCGTTGGTGATGTCAATGGCTTTGATTTCTCCCTCTCGTAGGGAAGTTTCCCCGGCGGAATCGCTCCGCCGAGAGCAAAAGTGCTCCTGCCCAGGTTCCGCCTCGAGACGGCGGCGCTTCGTCCCGAAAGTCTTATTCTGATTTTTTTTCTAGGACAAATGGCTTCATATAAGAGAATATGGGCCTTAGAGGCCTGTTGGGGGAGTCACGAGCTCATAGGCTGCGCCTAGGGGGTAGGGCGCGCCCCCTGAGCTCGTCGCTCCTTGGTGGCCCCTCTTCTGATAATTCTTCCTCCAATATTTTTTATATATTCCAAAATAATTCTCCGTAAATTTTCAGGTCATTTGGAGTTGTGCAGAATAGCATCACTGTTGTAGCCTTTTTGGGTCCTGAATTCCACCTGCCGGCAATCTCCCTCTTCATGTGAAACTTGCAAAATAAGAGAGAAAAGACATTAGAATAGCATCATAAAGTGAAATAATGACCCAAAATATTATAAATAACAATAGGAAAAGCATGATGCAAAATGATGTATCACGCCGCCAAGGGGAGGAGGCGGCCTTCAACAGTGAGGCGCTGAATCTATTTATCTGTAATTCCCTAAAATTGGTAATTAAGCTTAAAATTTGTAATCCCCTATTCTCCCCCTCTAGTCGAATGTATCAATCCTTTCAACTCCAGTGGTTTTAATGGTATGAACCAAAACGGTGATGGATATTTGCCTTGGCATTGCTCTGATGGAGTGGTTACCAGTTTGTCGGTTCATCGTGCATCGTGTCGTGATGGCTATTTGTGGTGAATTAAATTGGTCGAGAATGGGCTTTCAAGTGTCTCACTAGTTGAAAACATTTCAATAGTGTCAGTTTATCCTCGACGGTGACTATTGTTCATTCCCGTTATACATTTGGTATCGGCAGCGTTAAAGGGATGGTGAAAGTTGGTCCATGCTGGTTGATACGTTCATTTTGCATCACTATTTCTACTGTGATTTATCCTATTTCAGTGACATATTACACATTATGATGCGATTCTAATATATTTTATCTCTTAAAATTCAAGGTATGCAAAGAGAGGGGAATTGCCGGAAACCTGAAATCTGGATAAAAAATGCAAAAAAAGAAAATCTAACTTTACAGATCTCCTAATGAAGCGTGGATTTTACTGAATTATATCCAGAAAATATGAAGTCACAGGACCGAAGATGGGCCACAGGGGATCCATCAGGCCTTCACATCCTGATGCCCTCATGGATTCTTGGTGGCTCGCCTCCTGATGCCCTTTGGTATAAAGTCTCATTTTCCCTAGAAAAAAAAATAGAAAATCCCAGGGACTTTCCGCCGCCGTCTACGAGGCGGAACTTTGGCGGCGCACTTTTGCTGACCGGCTGAGCTATTCTACCTGGGAAACTTCCCTTCGGGAGTGCGAAATCGAAGCTATCATCATCACCAACACTGTTGGTAAACGTAGTACAAAACAAAAAAAATTGTCCTACGAGCACACCAAGAACACTATGAAGATGCATTAATCATTAAGATCAGATCGTTACTAACTCTGAGTAGTAGAGGAAAGAGTCAGTGTAGATCGTACTTGAAGTCCCTCGAACCGTTCATGAACAATCCCTCGAACCGAAGACCGAGAGCACGACCTCTCCACAGTTTGCAAACGTATGGTCTTCACGATCCGGCGACGCTTCACCGTCCAGAGCTAATCGATGCCGGAGAAGAAGAGGAAGAAGATTAGAACCACACTGGGTTTCTAATTATGAGGACTAGAGAGGATTAGATCTAGCTCTGATTGGATCAACTAGAACTAGAGAACTAGAGACTCCAAAACTTGTGTCTTCCAAGGGCCAAATCCTAAGTGTATATAGGTTGGAGGAGAGGGACGGGAGCCACAAGGGGGAAGGAAACCTCCCCC
This sequence comes from Thinopyrum elongatum, assembly GCA_011799875.1. NCBI lineage: Eukaryota > Viridiplantae > Streptophyta > Magnoliopsida > Poales > Poaceae > Thinopyrum > Thinopyrum elongatum. Next base: position 387,230,704 of record CM022300.1, read on the forward strand.
TTGGCCAGCCAAGAGGAGGGAGAGTTTCCCTCAAGTTCGGCCTCCCCTAGCTTGTCCAACAAGCTAGGGGCCCCCAAGTGTTATTGGGCCCTAGGGCCCAATAACTCTCCACCACTAGGCCTTTTCAGTATTTTCTTTGGCCCGTTGATATTTAAATAACTATAAAAGCCTCCTAATCATTATTAGAGCCTTTTATTATTAATTTAACATCTTTGTAAACATTTTTCACCTATATATCTATTCCCGGTATTACCCGATAAATCCCGAAACTCTGACGGTAACTCCGAGACACTTTCGGTTCCTCTCAAAACTATTTCTAATATTAATGAAACTATTTCATAAATATTTTATCATATCTCTTGCTCCACTAACACTCAACAGATCATGATTCCCTTAAGTTTGTGACCCTGTAGGTTTGGTAAAACATAGACATGAACAAGACCCCTTTCGTTCCATTGATAGCGGAACTGTGGACATCCATATCAATCCCTAGGAGTACATGAATGATATTCGAGCGAACCATTTGTTATCATGTGGTATTACCTTTGATTCGCTATACTTTATGTCGGTGCAACAAACCCTGGGTCTGTTGCCCAGACCGTGCACAGGCCCAAGATCAAGATTGCAACATCCAAGACAAGGCCAAGGTAAAGAGATAGGGTCTTTGAGGAATCAAAGGGTGGGATGAGAAGACCAAGTCAAGCCAAGAAGCAAGACACCGCTAAGGGAAAACCTCCCTTGCTGCGCAGGAGAGCCTGGCAAGGTCAAGGTTGCCCCGGAAGCAAGCCTCAGGACCGCCCCAGCAGGCCTGCCGGGGCATATGAAGGCAAAACACCCCGCCGAGGCTTCACCACCCCACCTCACAGCGATGCAAGTCACCGATCGGTGCGGTGTCAAGACCCAAGATGACTAAGTGGCTGCCTTTTGCCACATGGCAGCCATTTCCTACAGGAATCACCTCCAGATGGCACCCGTCCTGCATCGTGTCATGCAGACAGGAAAGAAGGTGGCCAAACAGCCCGGCAAGGCGTGCCGGGCAGGCCATGATGTGACACTGAGCGGCGCATTTAATGCGTACTGCTCTGTCTGCAGAGTAGATATGATAGCACTGTTCGCTATCTAATCAGTACAAAATGACTGATTTGCCACTGTGGTGACCCCTTAATCTATAAAAGGAGGCCCATGGCAACGATAGAAAGGATTCGGACCCCTGTACCCATACGCGCATAGATGCTCTCGCCCCAAGGGGACCCTGCGGGGCAAGAGCGCTGCATTTCCACCACCGTCCACCATCAATCCACCAAAGCAGGAGTAGGGTTTTACGCCTCGCAGCGGCCCAAACCTGGGTAAAACTGCGTGTGTGATCTCTGCCGCGCTACGCTGCGCTCCTCCGCTCTTTGTGCAACACGCTCAGTCCCCCTGCCGAACCAAAAGGGGCCGTTGGCCCCATAGGTGGCCGTGGTTTCCCACGACATCTTTGGCGTGCCAGGTAGGGGGCAGCGCTCGCGCGAACCCGAGAAGTGTACGTAGCGCGTCATCTTCGCCGCCATCTTCTTCATCAATGGCTCCATCGTCCATGGTGCCCAAGAAGAAGCCCGACGCCGCAGCTCATCCATCCACCTCGAAGGCCCCGCCGCACGCGCCCGCCGACGCTGCGGGGGCTACAGGGACGCATGGAAGTGCGAACGCTGCGGGGGACGTGGCCGGCGAGGGTGGCATCATTACCACCTCCCCTGCGGCCAAAGCAGGAGCAGGAGGCACCGAAGAAGGACAGCACCAACCACATCCCAGCGGTCACGCCCCACAAGGTACGGGAGGAGAGATTATTCCATCTGCACCTCCCCGTCCGGCCGAGGGGCACAGCCGCAGCGGGGGTACTCGCTCTGGGGTAATCACAACTCCCCGACCGCTCCCGCCGCGGGGGCGGACGTAGAACATGCTCCACCCCTGGAACGAGCCGACCCAGCCGCTACGCCAAACGGAGCCGCTGGCCCTCAAGCGCCTCCACCTCGTCCACACGCCATCCAGGCGGCTGGCTCACGACGACGAGAGCACGGCGCGACCTCTACCGGCATCGTCAGGAGCCGGGCGACGTTACGGTCTTCATCGACATCCATGCCAACCACCGCTTCGGAGGCCATGGCGCGGGCTCAACTGCTATTGAAATTTCCACCGGCAGCCGATCAGATGGATGAGTGGAGAGCCACCATTCAGAGTTTGATTGGCTTCGCCGAGGCAGGAGGATCGCAGCGGGCTGGCCCGCCACGGCCTCCCCAGGCAGCGACAACGGCCCACGCTACTGGTCGTGCGGATGGGACCACTCCTATGGTGCAGTGCCCTCCGCGGCAGCCAGCGCGGGAGCCGCGCAACCAAGAACCTGACGACGTCTCGATGGCCTCGTCCAACCCTCGAGTGCGTCAAGGCCCATGGCGAGTCCTGGAGGACAGGCAGAGGGAAGACGCGCGTGTCAACACCGAGCGACATCGCGATGCCCACCGCCAGTCTGACAGGCGCGATGGCCCCGACATCGACGAGCCCGCACTCGCTGACGGCGGATACCTGCCTTTCGAGGCTGGGTGCCCTGCCTTCACCCGCGAGCTGCGGCAAGTCCGTTGGTCGTCCACTCGCACATTCAAGCCAGAGATACCAGAGAAGTATGACGGAAGGCTGAACCCGGCAGAGTTCTTGAGCATCTACACCATCGCTGTTCAAGCTGCCGGGGGAAGAGATGAGAAGGTATTCGCCAACTACTTCCCTTTGGCAATCAAGCCAAATGTGAGATCTTGGCTAATGCACCTGCCGGAGAACTCCATTTCGACCTGGGCTGACCTGTGCCATGAGTTCGTTGGTGCCTTCACGGGCGGCCATCAAGAACCGGGGCGACCTAGCGACTTGCAGCTTCTTCCACAGAAATAAGGCGAGAGCCTGCGGAAATACATGCAGAGATTCAGCAGAGTCCATAGAAATATTCCAGACATCCACCCGGCAGCTGTGATAGCTGCGTTCCAGTCCAACGTGTGCAATCGTCGGATACGTTCCAAGATGAACGTTCGATTGCCCAAGACTGTGAAGGAGCTTTACACTCTGGTGGATAAGTGTGCTCGAATAGAGGAGGGGAGGAAGCTCCCCGGAGAAGAGGATGGCGTCGACATCGATTCAGAGGATGATGACGAGGCCACCAGTCAAAAGAAGAAGAACAAGAAGCGTAACAAAAGGCGCAAGGATAAGGCAGTGATGACCGTTGAGGGATCGGGCCTACCTAGTACCGCCAAGAAAGCCAAGGCTAAGATACTCGGCAAGGAGGTTGTCGCGTGCACTGACTGCCAGGAAGCCATGGTTGCTAAGAAGGCTGGGAAAGGCGATGGCCCGTATTGCAAGATCCATCGGACCAAGGGCCACGATCTCTAGGAGAGTGTCATCAGGTTGAGCAGCTTGTCAAGAAGCAGAGGGCTGAATATGAGAAGCGAGATAAAGAGAAAGGTCAGAATAGCGCTGGCGGAAAGGGTCGGGGTGGCGGAGCAAGCCGCCCCGGCAAGGCTCCTCAGAATCAAGGGAAACCCGCCAGAGGCCGTGAGAAGGAGGATTCCAATGATGAGAGTGATAGAGGATATGAAGAGGAAACCAGCGAGCAGGAATTCCAGAAAGCCACTGACGCCCTGTGCATTGACGGGGGTGCATCTTTGCACTCCTCTCACCGCCAACTTAAACGGTGGGCACGTGAAGTCAATGCCGTGGAGCCAGCGGCAGACTCTCGAAGGCCGCTCAAGTGGTCCCGCACGCCCATCATCTTCAACGAAGAGGACCACCCTGACCGCACCACCGCGGTAGGGTGCTTGCCGTTGTTGGTATCACCAACAATCTACAACCTCAAAGTCACAAAGATGCTGGTTGACGGCGGGGCCAGGTTGAATCTGATTTCTTCAAAGGTCATCAGCAAACTCCAGATAGCAGAAGAAGAGCTCAAAGTTACTGGTACGTTTCAAGGGATCAACCCTGGCAGGAGTCGTCCTAAGGAGAAAACCACGTTACCGGTGACATTTGGGGGAGAGTTGAACTACCGGACTGAGAAGATCGTGTTTGATGTGGTTGACCTCCCCCTGTCGTACAATGGGATCCTTGGTCGCCCAGCTCTAGCCAAGTTCATGGCGGCATCCCACTGTGCCTACAACACCTTGAAGATGCCAGGGCCGGTGGGCGTCATTTCCATTCCATCAGACAAGAAGGACGCAATTATTTGCGTGGACAAGATGTACCGGGATGTAGTCGCGGCAGAGGCCACTGAAGCTGCAATCCCCGCCAAGGAAAGTAATGGAAAGAAGAAGGCTAACAGGGACGCCAGCAAGGAATCCAGGAAGCGTGCCTCTTCGGGGTATACTGCGCCTGTTGATGACTCGCCGGAGAGTTCCAATAGCAAGAGATCCAAGGTTTCTGCACCCGCTGTGAAACAGGTCCCGGCAGGGCTGGCTGGCGCTGGTGGTACTTTCGCTATCAGCGCCACCCTCGATGACAAATAGGAAAGCGCGCTCATTGCCTTCCTGCGGGTGAACATCGATGTGTTTGCCTGGCAACCATCTGACATCCCCGGTGTTCCCAGGGAGGTAATCGAGCACCACCTTGCTGTTTGCCCACATGCCCGACCCGTCAAGCAGAAGGTCCGGAAGCAAGCTTTGGAGCGGCAGCAGTTTATTGCCGAGGAGATCAAGAAACTTGAGGCAGCTGGTCTGGTTAGAGGAGTGTTGCATCCAACGTGGTTAGCAAATCCAGTGGTGGTACGCAAGTCTAATGGGAAGTGGAGGCTGTGCATAGATTTTACGGATCTGAACAAGGCATGCCCGAAGGACCCATTTCCCTTGCCGCGCATCGACCAGATTGTGGATTCCACCTCCGGGTGTGACCTGCTCTCCTTCCTAGATGCCTACTCTGGATATCATCAGATCTTCATGTCCAAGGAAGACGAAGAGAAGACCGCGTTCATCACCCCATGTGGCACATACTGCTTTGTGCGGATGCCTTTCGTGTTGAAGAGCGTCGGGTCTACTTTTGTAAGAGCAGTCCAGATTGGTTTTGAGTCACAGTTGCACAGGAATGTTGAGGCTTACATGGATGATATTATGGTCAAGACCAAGGACAGATCAACCCTCATTCAGGATTTGGAAGAGACGTTTGCTAATCTGCGCAAGATCAACTTGAAGCTAAACCCGGAGAAGTGTGTGTTTGGCGTTCCTTTCGGCAAGCTACTTGGCTTCTTTGTGTCCCACCAGGGGATAGAGGCCAACCCCGACAAGATCAAGGCTATCGAGCAGATTCAAGCACCCAAGACAGTCAAGGACATGAGGCGTTCGACTGGATGTGTTGCCGCGCTTAGCAAATTCATTTCCAAGTCTGCCGAGCATGCCTTGCCGTTCTTCAAAGTTTTGAAAAAGGCAGGGCCCATGGAGTGGACCCCCGAGGCAGACGCCGCACTACAAGATTTGAAGGCCTACCTTTCCTCTGTGCCCACTTTGGTTGCTCCAAAACCTCAAGAGCCGTTGTTGCTATACTTGGCGGCAACTAATCAGGTGGTTAGCGTAGCACTGGTGGTGCAGAGGGAAGTGGATGGAGCAACAGACGCAACTGATGTCCCCTCCGGGGAGGAAAGCGAACACACCGCGGCAAGGTCAGATGTAGATCAAGGTAGAGAAGAGCAAAGCAGCGGAAGCAGTTCTCTGGTCATGGCAAAGAAGAAAGTGGTGCAGCGCCCAGTATACTTCGTCAGTTCCCTGTTGCAGGGGGCTAGATCCAGGTACTCTGGCGTGCAAAAATTGATCTTTGGCCTTGTCATGGCCTCAAGGAAACTGCGTCACTACTTCCAAGCCCATGAGATCACAGTTGTCACCCGTTTTCCTTTGCAACGGATACTCCGAAACCCTGAGGCTACCGGCAGGATAGTGGAGTGGGCTTTGGAGTTATCCAACTTTGGTTTGAAGTTTGAGAGCACATCAACCATTCAGAGCAGAGCATTGGCAGAGTTTATTGCAGAATGGACGCCAACTCCTGATGAAGAAGTATTAGAGACAGTTATCCCCGGCAAGGAAGCGCCCCAAGAATGGATCATGTATTTCAATGGAGCCTTCTCCCTACAAGGTGCAGGGGTTGGCGTGCTTCTCGTTGCTCCCACAGGAGAGCACCTGAAGTACGTCGTCCAGATGCATTTTCCCCGGGAGGAGGCTACCAACAATACAGCATAATATGAAGGGCTCCTTGTCGGGCTCAGAATTGCAACAGAACTGGGGATCAAGAAGCTGATCATCCGCGGAGATTCACAACTTGTGGTGAGACAAGTCAACAAGGATTACCAAAGTCGATTGATGGAGGCATACGTTGAGGAAGTGAGAAAGTTGGAGGAGCGCTTTGACGGATTGCAAACAGAGCACGTACCCCGTGCGGAAAACAGCATCGCTGATCATCTGTCAAAGTGCGCTGCGCAGAAGCTCCTCGTGGAACCAGGAACTTTTGTTCTCCATCTGACTTAGCCCTCCGTATCCCCGGCAACAATGGCTAGAAAGAGGAGGAAACTGGACTCCGGCAAGCCTCTCCCGGTAGAACCTCTCGAGGATCCCGGCAGAAAGCTTGTTGGGCACAACTCCCCTTCGGTCGCTGAGCTGCATCCTTCCGCCAGGCCACCGGTCCCCGCGGTCGAGGATTGCACTCTCACGGATGAGGAGGTGCCGGTGGTCCTTGTTGCCGAGCCACAGGCTCCGCCTTGGGCACGGCACATAGTCCATTTCCTCCAAACTGGAGAACTTCTCGAAGAGCAAGAAGAAGCTGAAAGAGTAGCCCGGAGGGCCAGTATGTATCAGTTTGTTGATGACACGCTGTACAGAAGGAGGCCCAACGGTGTGAAATTGAAGTGCGTTTGCCGGGAAGGAGGAAAGGAACTACTGGCGGAGATACACAAGGGTATGTGCGGCTCCCACATTGGATCAAGGGCGTTGGTTGGGAAAGCTTTCCGGCAAGGATTCTACTAGCCCACAGCCCTCCAAGATGCGGTCGAGCTTGTCACCAAGTGTGAAGCCTGCCAGTTCCATTCCAAGAACATCCACCTGCCTGCCCAAGCTCTTCAGACAATCCATTTGTCATGGCCGTTTTCGGTCTGGGGGCTCGATATCCTCGGCCCTTTCCCCCGTGCTGCCGGGGGCTTTGAATTCTTGTTCGTTGCAATCGACAAGTTTACAAAGTGGCCGGAAGTAGAGCCCGTGAGAAAGGTGACTGCTCAGTCAGCTATCAAGTTCTTGAAAGGCTTGGTGTGCCGCTTCGGATTTCCTGCCCGGATCATCACTGACAACGGCACCCAGTTCATGAGTCGCGCCTTCATGCAATACGTTCATGCCCTCGGAAGCAAAATCTCGTTCGCCTCTGTGGCCCATCCAAGGAGCAACGGACAAGCTGAGAGGGCGAACGCTGAAATGTTGCGAGGACTCAAGATGAGAACTTTTGATAAGCTGCAGAAGTGTGGCAGGCGGTGGATCGATGAGCTGCCGGTGGTTCTTTGGTCCCTCAGAACGACACCAAATCGAGCTACCAGGCAGACTCCCTTCTCCCTAGTCTATGGGGCAGAAGCAGTCATCCCCACGAAACTCATTTACAGGTCACCTTGAGTGCTTGCCTACGATGAAGTAGCGCAAGATCAGCACCGGCGTGACGACGCTGTGCTACTCGAGGAGAACCGTCTCCGGGCTGCTACGCGTGCCGCACGCTATCAGCAAGCCCTACGTTGCTATCACAGTCGCAGGGTTTGTGCCCGGTGTTTTGAGAAAGACGACCTTGTCCTTAGGCGCGTTCAGTCCGCCAAGGGTACAAACAAGTTGACGCCGAAGTGGGAAGGCCCTTACCGGGTAGTACGAGTCACCAGACCTGACGCAGTCCGTCTGGAGACCGGAGATGGCATTCAGTTGCAAAACTCATGGAACATTGAGCATCTCCGCAAGTTCTACCCGTAAGGCGCGGCTGTCGGGCCCTGCCCGACAGCCACCCTTTTGTACATGCCTTGCCTCTGTTGCATGTAACCCCTTGTACAAAGCCAGATGCAGACCCTGAGCAACAGAGAAATAAATGAAGCGCTGGGTGGCCCCCGACACATTGCATGCATGCATAAGCATATCATGAGCATTGCATGTTCATGTAGATAAGATCGCACGAGGCATCATTTTCATCTGCATCAAACTGCAGGCTCCTACCGAGGATTCGATCCCGAAAAAGGAGAAGAGAAGACAAGCCTACATTGTGATCCCCGGCAAGCCCAAACAGATAAGTTTTCTCTGGATTTTGAATTGGCCATGCATTTGAAAAAAGTTTGCGGATTCAGAAGTTCAAGGATTTTTTAAAAAGTCCTGTGGTTTGGAAAGGTTCATAATTTGAAAAGAAATTATAGTTTTTCAAAAAGTAGTTAGAAAATTAGAAAAAAGTTTATGAAATCTGAAAAAAGGAAATTGGAGAAAAGTTCATGAAGTTAAAAAAATCACTCATTTGAAAAGGAAGAAAAAAAGAATCAAAAATAAAAAATATAAACGGTTTTAAACTTCCAATAGCTTTTAAATAAATACAAATTTTAAGAATTCGCGCAATTGTAGGAGAAGTACACTATTTTGATAAAAAGTTTCACAAATTTTTAAAAAGAAGAAAAAAATGAAAAACAAAAAAGGCAAAAAGAAAGGGAAATGAAAAAGGGTAAAAAACTCATCTTGGAAAAAAGCAAGGAAAAATGCTCCAGAAAGAACAGTGGAACCTTTTAGAAGGTTCAAAAACTGGTGAGAAAAAAATGTTTTTTTTGAGACATTGAAAAAAACCTGGACCGGTCGAAGAATGTGGTGCTCACGACGAACGATGGAACCAGAAAAAAGGGTTTTCAATGGCCCAAGCCCAGGAGGGAGGGGGAGGGGTGTGTGTCGGTTTGCCTAAACACCTATAGCAGACGCATAAGGCGCTGAAATAGGGTTTGGGTTCCTTATATCTTACTCGGTACGCATGACTGAGTCATGGCCAGCCGGAGGGTCCCTAGCTGACGCTCGTGAGCGTCAATCAGACGTGCTTTCACGTAGGGTGAGATCTTAATGGGCTAGCCCATTCAGTGGCATTCTTATAGAGTCGCTACTAAAAAAACTACGCTCTCTCGAGACCCCACGACAGAAAGTAATTGTTCTTTTCCACTTGAGCTAGCGAGTTTCAGCGGCAGATTAAAGAAAAATAAAAAAATTGACCATTGAACATTTTTAAATATACATTTTTTTGGTGATACACGATGAACAATATTATATACACATTGAACATTTTTTATGTACGCTGAACAAATATTTAAATATACATTGACGCTGCGATCGGATGTCTGTATGAGGGTCTCAAATTGGATTGGTATTCTCAATCCACCAATTCGAGCGTTTGGCATGCGCACGAAAACAATGATCTAAAATCAAATACCATACAACGATGAAATCGATCCCACTACCCGAGGCCTCGCACGATACGGAGCCCAACCCCTCTGATTTGGCCTGAATTGAACAACCCCGCAAAACAAAACAATTCGAGCCCAATCTTTTTCTCCCACGCTCGACCGAAGCAGCCACTCCCCCACCCTCGCAACGACAGGAGGCGGCGCCCAGGAAGCATCCGCTAGCGCTTCTCCTCCCCTCTTTCTCTTCCTTGCCGCCAGTCCTCCTTATCCCTGCTGCCGGCTCTCCTCCTCGTCCCCGCCGCATCTCCTCTGCCGATGGCCGTCACGGCCTGGCCCTCCCCGTCTCGCCGCCGCTCCTCCTCTTCCCGTGCACCGGCGTGCCTCCCACTGGACCCCCTCCTTCTGTGTTGATGTCTGCAGGCCCGTGCCCATGCGTGTGTACATGGATGAGGTGTTAGCCACATTAATCCTGCTGCTTGTTTCAGTTACGTTAATGTTAGTTTCTTCAATTTCGTCGGAGAATAACAAGTGCATGCCGCGTTGTTTGTCCTCGTGGGATGGCGAGAGATTATGGCGGACGTGGCGGCTTAGTGGGCGCGTGAGAGTGCCCGTTGATGCCTTGATGGCACGGCCGTTAGCTCAAATCGTGGCCGGTAGACTAGGATGTTTAGTTGTTGTAACATCCTACAAATATACAGAGGAGAAAACGCTGCATCAGTTGCTGCTGAATATTATTCAGAGGGAGATGATTATTATTCAGAATACTATTCAGAGAAAAAGAATAAAAAAGAAGACAGGGAAACCCGGAAACCGGCAAAAGGAAAAAAAATTTGTTGAGGGAACCTTTCCCAAAACCGTTTGGCTCGCACTGCTTTCAGGCTCGAACTGGGCCCGCCCGTTTCGTGGTGCTCGCTCGCGCGCGTCAAATAGGGTTCGTTCGCCGGCCAGCCGTGCCGTTTGCTTCCTAGGCAAGTTGGGCTCGGCTCAGTTAAAAAAAAAAGTTGGGCTCGGCTCAATTTCTTGCTGCCAGGCATAGGCTGGGCCGTGACAGTTCTACAAAGGCATGGAGTTGCAAAAGTTTCGGCCCGAATAGCCCAAGAGGATCACATGGCCCATGAACCCAAACAAAACCCTAGCCAATCCGGCCGGCATAAATACAGAGGCACGCACGACCGAAGTCCTCACAGCAGCGCCGCCACAGGTATGATCTGAGTTGTTCATGGCAATACTTCCCCTCGTCTCTTCTCTCTTGTTTTTGGGTGTGTGACTCAATTCGTATCAGCCCCTTGATGAGTCGATCCCTCAGTATAATTTCTTCGGGGCTCGAATTTTCCAAAGGGGCCAGACTGTATGGGGATCATGAGTCGCTTCGCCTACTAATAATTGTGAGGCGCAGCGAATAACATTCTCCAAAATTGCCCCACCGATCATCCCATCCCATCGTTATGGTTTTTGATCTTGTAGTTTGCTTGTTTCTTCTTATTTTGGCGGACCAGTTCTGTTAGTCCAGTGATGGCACATCTTTGAGACCTGAGAATTTTCTTCCTTGATGAAAATCATAAGCATAATCGCTGAGGGCTACAGATTCGACCGCTTTGATTCCTTTCCTTTTACTGCGCTAGTCTTGGCATGGATGAGGATATGCACTGGGCTCCGAGCAGCGAACGTCTGCGTTCTGATGGAGATGCGTTTGCCTAGAAAGCATTGTCTGACATCTCTTTTAACGCTTTCTCGTTTCTGTTCTCTCAATTATCTAGGGCTGCATTGTACCAAGGCTTGGGTTCTTTGTACCCTCGTCTTGCTCGCCAGATTCGGCTGTAGTCAAACCAACACGGAAGGAAATCTGGTCGGCCTGCCCATCTCAATGGGCAACCCGCTTACCAACCTTCATATATCTCTTCACAGTACATCTGTTCTTTCCATCTTTTTAAGATTATGCGAGTGGGCGGTGGAGGGGAGTGGTGCAATCCATTCCTAAGCAGGCTCTCTCGGACAACAAGACCCGACTGTCTTCCTCCGTTTGTGATTTGTAATGAACCTGCGTCTCCTTTTGGTTGTTTCAAATCGTGCGAGGAAGATCGGTAGGTGGTTCATCATCCAGGCAGCCTGGTTGCCGTAGTCTCAGGCTGCGTCACTGATGTATACATTTCTCTTGGGGCAACAAAATTTTCAACGAGAAACCCGATACAAACTCATCTGTACTTACTAAAATTTGGCCAATTGAACCCTGGAAATTCTCAACCACGCGAGGTTGTTATTAAGTTAAGGGATGCGGATTTTTGGGACATGGTGCCACGCGAGGATGTTATCCTGACCAATGATGGTTGCTATGCGAATCACATTTAATATAGTGATTAATTGAATACTAGGCAAGCAATACATAATACCAGTTTGTCCTTTTGAAATGCATGTCAGAACTACTGATATATAAATGCAAGAGGGAGGTATCTAATAAATGTCGCAGATAAAAGTATGCAGTCTGTTTAAATGAGTAGCTGGGGTGGGGTGTAACATCTTAATGGTTCACTCGACCTGTGTGATTATGGTCATATTTGATTTTTGTTTGTTTAGCTCCACCATTGTTAGTGCATGTTTAGCTAGACTAGGTTTCATATCAGCAAAATAAAGTAATTATGTATGTCAAGATTATGGGCACCCAGTTGTATGCTCATGTGAGTGCTACTTAAACATTAACACATGTTGATCTAACGCAATAACAAAAACCAGCATTAGATTTATTTTTTCTATGGGTAGTGTTTTGAACCTAAACACACATATTTGCTTTAGCTACTTAAACACACATGGTCAATTGAATCTGCTAGATACAGCTAATGCAGTAAATGAGGTGGTCAGGTGTGTTGCAATTTGTCAGTTACATGGTCTGCTGTGCCTGTTCTTTATATCGTCTCAGCTGATTGGTGTATTATCCTGTGTGTGGCATGGTATCTGTGATTAGAGTTTCCATAATTATCTATCGCTCTGTTATGACTTTCATAATCCTGCTGCATGCACACAACGTTCTAGGCGAGCAAGCATCACGTACTACCAGATACATGCAGTACTACCGAATGTTTAAGAAGGTCAACAGTAGTGTGGTGCAGCTAGCCATCGGGACTGACGTGCTAATCAAAGTGCGTATGCTTCAATGAGTGAAGCTGCCTTTGTGGGCCATCTCCTGACAAGGTTAGAGGTAATACATGATCTATACTAATTGTATACCGTGGATGGAATTCATTATATAGGCTTGATGTATTAGAGCCGCACGAATCACATGGGAACGGTCGGTCATGATACCAACCTTGCATGGCTGCATGTCCACTTGTGATTTATCGTTAAGTTTGAAGAATTATTGAATGGCATTGTTACGACATAAAATCATGGTGGACAAAAGTCTTGTAAAAATTGGGATGAAGCTAAGAAAGAGAAATGTGATGAGCAGATAAATTGTCCTTTTTGTACAGTTATCTAACGGATGTTGGTTTACGGCTTTCCATTTGACCGCCACAAATAGAAGTGCTTAACCAATATGATTACAATTGCAAGCGATAAATTTTTGGAGGAAGATTGGGACATCTTAATCCACAAGCACCTCCTAATTTCACTAGCCTGACGAAAACAACTATGAGCCACTATTAGCCTCTTGTTTTACAAGAGTTAAAATTAAAATAAAACTAGTGAAAAACTCTACAACTCGCAAATGTTCCTAGCATTTCCGTCTGTCCAAATAGCCAGTAGCCACATAATATGAGACCGAATGCCCTTGCACAGTTTGACCATCAAGCACGATGTTGGATCACTAGGAGCGGTTGTAATTTTATAGCAACTTCTGTTTCATTTTGCTCAACATGCAGCTGAAGCCTCAGTGATGGAAGCAATCGCAATGAGAGAAGGGCTCTCCAGACTTTTCTGGGTTAAATTATAGCCGAGTCTGACAGTTTAGAAGTTATTGAAGCGTATAGAGATACAAATACTTGGCCTGTAAGGAGCTGCTATACATATGTACAAAGAGCATTGTTGCATGTAGGAAAAAAACCAGACGAAATGCACACGATATCAGTGGCGGAGACAGGGGGGACCAGCAGGGGCCCTGGCCCCCCCTAACATCACTGATTTGGTACTAATATAACAATAAACAGTGCAGAATTTAGAGAATAATACATGCATTAGTATAGTTTGGCCCCTGTAATCCAAAGTTTGTGTCATTTGGCCCCCCTAATCTTTAATTTCTGGCTCCGCCACTGCACGATATGACATATCCCACCATCCAAATCGAAGGCAAAACAGCTCCAGCGGTTGGATTAGTTAGCGTCCTGATGTCGTTCATCACAACTGTCGTGTGTATAGTAGTTTTAATAGAAAAGAGCACTACTACATGCACGACATTGACCAAATGAAATGCACACGATATGACATATCCCATCATCCAAGTCCAAGTCAAAACAGCTCCAGTGGTTGGATTAGCTATCGTCTTGATGTCGTTCGCCACAACTATCGTGTGTGTAGCAGTTTCGATAGAAAAGAGCACTACATGCACGACATTGATGAGACGAAATGCACACGATATGACATCCCACCATCCAAGTCCAAGGCAAAACAGCTCCAGCGGTTGGATTAGCTATCGTCTTGATGTCGTTCACCACAACTATCGTGTGTAGTAGTTTTGGTAGAAAAGAGCACTACTACATGCACGACATTGATCAGAAGAAATGCACACGATATGACATCCCATCATCCAAGTAAGACAAAACAACTCCAGCGGTTGGTTGTTCACCATGACTGTCGCGTGTGTAGTAGTGTCGGTAGAAAAGAGCAATGCTACATGCACGACATTGACCAGACGAAATGCACATGATATGACATATCCCACCATCCAAGTCCAAGGCAAAACAGCTCCAGCGGTTGGATTAGCTATTGTCCTGATGTCGTTCACCACAACTGTAGTGTGTAGTAGTTTTGGTAGAAAAGAGCACTGCTACATGCATGACATTGACCAGACGAAATGCATACGACATGACATGTCCCATCATCCAAGTCCAAGGCAAAACAGCTCCAGCGGTTGGATTAGCTATCGTCTTGATGTCATTCACCATAAATGTCATGCGTGTAGTAGTTTCGGTAGAAAAAAGCACTGCTACATGCACGACATTCACTAGACGAAATGCACATGATATGACATCCGACCATTCAAGTGCAAGGCAAAACAGTTCTAGAGGTTGGATTAGCTATGGTCTTGATGTCGTTCACCACAACTATCGTGTGTGTAGTAGTTGTGACGACCCCGGCTTAATCGTGCACTAACCATACACGCAAATGCACAGGATCAAGCCTAAGGACTCACTTGAAGATATCACAACACAACTCTAAAACATAAATAAATTCATACAAGCTTTATATTACAAGCCAGGGACCCGAGGGCTCGAATACATAGCTCGATGGCATACAAGTGTCAGCGGCAGCATCAGATATCTGGGTACAGATATATTACAGAAATAGAGATAAGCCTTTATGAAGGCGGGGCAAAATAAAACTCTACGATCGAAAGGCGTAGGCCTCCTGCCTAGGACCCTCCGAATCCTACTCCTGGTCGTCAGTCGGCTCCTCGTAGTAGTACTCGCCGGGAGGGTAGTAGTAGTAGCCGTAGTCGTCGACGGGGGCAGCTATCTCAGGGGCTCCGTCATCTGGCGGCGTTAATTGGATATGGGGAGAAAAAGGAAAATAAAGCAAACGTGAGTACTCATCCGAAGTACTCAGCAAGCAAGGATCTACACTACATATGCAACATTTTCAAAGGGGGCTGTATATGTGGATTGGGCTGCAGAATTGCCAGACTAGAGGGGGAAAGCCTAGTCCTATCGAAGACTAGCATCTTCAAACATCTTCAACGGTCTTGCAGCATTAGAAGAGTGCAGATTAACATAATGTAAAGTAGTAGTAGTATCATCAACCTCGCCCAGAGATTCTTCCTCGACTCCCTGCAAGAAAGCAATCCCAGAGCCATACTATCCATTTCATCTCAGGTCACCAGTTCTAGTTGTACCGATCGGGATACAACTCCGAGTGTCCGTTACCGTATGACAGGCTATCGATAGATTGTTTCTTCCCTGCAGGGGTGCATCAACTTACCCACCACGCTCGATTAGCTCCGGCCGGACACACTTTTCTGGGTCATGCCCGGCCTCGACCAAACGATACGCCGCAACCTGACCAAATACTTAACAGAGAGGTCAGCATGCCGGACTAAACCTATGCCCCCAGGGGTCTTGGGCCATCGCCCCGGACGCTCCTACACGTTGCGTACACCGCCGGTGAGCAGACCTAGCAACCCCTTAATACAAGCGCGGTTGCGTTACCAGTCCAACCCAGCGTGTGCCGCTCAGTTGCTGACGTCTATTAAGCTTCGGCTGAAGTATACGACGCAGAACGCCCATACTATGCCCACGTGATGGTTAGTGCTATCAGGCCAGAGGCCTCTCGGATCAAATATCCAAACCATTAGTGGATTAGGAGCGCGCGGTAACGAGCAGAGACTCATGAAAGATGTGACCCCGTCGCCCCGTCTCGAGGACTTGCGGCAAGGGCTAAGAATGCCCGGCCACGCCTCGTGTTCAACTCTCGGGCACCATCCAGGTCCATCCGATTCCACATCACTCGCAATTAAGCTCGCGCGGGTACCCCTCAGGGCCGACCCGTCTGTAGTATCATGTTTCAGTATAAAGTCATGGTATCAAAAGTAACCGTGTGTCTAACACCAAGGGGGAACCCTGAGGAATCACCCTCGATGGAATCCCACCTGATGTTATCGTCAAGGTGAACGAAGGAGGAATCACCCTCGAGGTCCACTCTTGAGGAGTTGCACGACAGTGTCGTTGCCGGGAATGGAGAAGGAGGAATCACCCTCGATGACCATAACCGCTAACTAACCTACAAGGTTAACATCAGAAGTGCTAACGAGGTATCACCCTCGGCACTCGATAGTAACCCAGTAGTGTCGAGCAACTAAGGGGGAAAGTGATGTGCGGTGCCGAGGCCTGGTCTTCAATCCCGTTGACCGGGTCTTCTAATAATCCAGCGGGGCAGTCGGGATAAAGTGGGGTCTCTGATGGGTCTCTAACCAGCCTATACTAAGCAGTTTAGGATAATCAGGAAGATAACAATAGCAGGTTACAAAAAAACAGGCTATGCAGCAGATATAGGATAACAGCAACAGTAGCAACTTCTAATGCAAGCATAAGGGAGAAGAGAATAGGCGATATAGGCATGTTAAAAAAAATGGGGGGGGGGGGTGCTTGCCTGGTTGCTCTGCGGCAAGGGCAAGATCGTCAACTACGTCGTCGGGCTCCTGAGCGGCGTCGGTCTCGGGAGCTACGTCGACTTCGGGGTCTACCGAGAGAGAAGAGGGGGAAGAACCATATAAATACACAACAACAATGCAATACAGGGCATGCCATGCCTAGGATGCAGTGCAGGGTTGCCTAAAGTATGTCTAAGTCATTTTTAGTTTCTTTAGAATTTAAGTTGGATTTATTATCCGGTGAATATGCACTATTCATCTACCGAAAACGGATGAAAAGTTGTGGGTTCACCCACGTACAGGGTTCCGACATAGAAACAAACAACATGATCAGATACGTCTCATCGTTTTGAGCAACTTTCATGTACAAAGTTTTTCAATCTGAGCTACGGTTAATTTTCTATGAATTTCCAAAGATTAAATGATTTTTTGAAATTTCTGGATTTATTAATTCGAATTTAAACAGTAACCGGAAACGCTGGGTGCACCCGGTGCACTGCACCCAGTGTGCACCAGAGTGGCTGACGGTGGGCCCAGTCAACTGCACAGTCAGCAGTTGACTGGGTCAGCGTTGACTGGACAGTGGGTCCAGTGGGACCCGCGTGTCGGTGAGAGAGTTTACTAACAGTTTTACTTATTTAATTTAATCAAATTAGCTAGTGGGCCCGACGTGTCAGTGGGTCAACTAGTTAGTGATTAATTAGCGCCTAAGCCAAGTGCTACAGGAACAGGGCCCACCGGTCAGTGGGGTTAGCAGTGTGGGTTAGCGTCAGGGCCGCCGTGTGTCACCCCGGAGTTTAAAACTCCGGCGCGCGCGTCGGCGTGGCTCCGGCGAGCAACAGCGAGGGCGGCGCCGCGCGGGAACGGCGTACAGACGCCCAAATCGAGCGTCACGACCACCGTTCGGTCGAGAGGCGTGCGCCGCGTCGATCTGTGCAACGGGGGCGAGCTATGGTGGTCCGTGGCGACGGCGGTGGCAAGCGGAGCGGAGGCCGGAGCTCGGGCTTGCTCGGCGCGGCGGCTGCAGCGCGACTGCTCGCAAACTAAGTGGCTGGGTGGCCTCTGCAGGGCTCCAGAAGCTCGCCGGTGCAACCCGTTCGTGCAGAGGAGCCCGGGTGCGAGGAGTTGATCGGCAATGGCGGACGGCGGCGTCGGTCGCGAACGGAGAGATGGCTACGTCGGCTAAAATGCTCAGGTGAGAGGGGGAAAGCATGCGAAAGCTCACATCGAAGCTCGGGGAGGACTTGGTGAAGCCGGAGAGGGCTTGTTGACGACGAATTTGACGAGGGCGTCCGACGGCCCGAGGTTGAAGAAGACGAGCGAGGCATCGACGTGGTGAGGCTCCGGTCTAACGGGCGAGCGCAGGCGACAAGGCCGAGCTCCACGGGGTTCCTGAACAAGTCGCGGGGTCGAGAGGACGCCGGTGGCTGCGGCTACGCCGGCGGCAACGCCACAGACGCGTCGGGAGAGAGGGACAGAGAGGGGAGGAGTGGGCAGGAGGAACTGGGGGGTAGGGTTTGATCCACGGGGGGCTTGGCCTCGACCTTATCCATCGGAGAGGGACGCGGATGGCTGACGCGTGCGGCAGCGTCGATCGAAGCGGCTAGGGCGTCGACAGCGAGGGAGATGACGACTGTGCATTGGGCTGGGCTGGCTGAAAGGCTACTGTAGCGCTGGGCCAGTAAGTGCACAGGGATATTACTCTCTTTTTCGTTTCTGAAAAAGAATAGCTCCTGTTGCATATTAGTTGAGCTATCGAATGAGTTTTGCTAGGAGGGAAACTTTGCACAAAAACCATGCACCTTATTATGGTTCTGCACAAAAAGTCTCAGGACACTTGGAAATGTCTAAGCATTTTTAGAAAAAGGAAGGACCAAAATAAATGCTTCTGGACCAATGAAATAATTTCCAGGGGCAATTTGGGATTTCCAAAAATGTTGGTTTCAATTTTATAATTGCCTTGGGAATATTTTAAACATTATGAACATTTTAGTTCCTTGATTTGAACAACTTTGATTTTCACTTTAAGTTTGAAATCTATTTGAGTTGGAATTTGAAGTGAGCTATGATCCAAAAGATGATCAAGCACTGTTAAATATGATGACTTGGCATGATCAGAGGGTGATCACTATAGGGTGATGCTGGGGATGTTACAAATCTCCTCCACTACATGAAATCTCGTCCCGAGATTTAAGTGGGGAAGTAAAGAGTAACTTCAGGAGAACTGACCCTTGCGGGGTCGATTAACTGGTGGACAATTCAGGGAATGTGGCAGAAGTATCTCTCGAGTTGAAACTTAAGAAAACATCAAGAGCAAAGTAAGAGGTTACAATAGGATACTTCAAGCGGACAGACAATCGTTCGATGCTGGAAGCAGAGTGTGGAAGGGGTTCATAGCATCGTGAATGGATCATCTGTCAGAAGGTGGCTCGCGATAACACACAAGACCAAGAGCATATTATGCTTCGGAATCAAAGATATACAGGAGAGTCAGGTTACGATCATGTGGAACTGTGGAGGGTGTCGATCAAAGGTAGGGAGAACGGTGATATCTTACCGGCCACGTCAACAAGGTATGTCAGAAAACAGTCTGTTGGTTATGTCGGTGTCAACATCGGTACCAAGGGCGAGGGACGAAGAGAACCATTTTCCTGCTCGTAAAAACGAGGCGGACCAATAGGCAAAGTTCTCGTCCATCGGGGGTTACCGGAATGTCACGAACAATAGTAACAGGGTCTCACTGACAAGGGTGTGCACTGAGGTGTTTACATAAGCAGGGAGTTAATTCTGCTTATATCATATAGATCACAGGAAGGTTAAACAAAACAATGGAAAGGAAATGTGATTATCAGATTAAACAGAACAATGGAAAGGAAAATGTGTTTGCACACCAGGATTGGGAGTACATCCTTCCCAAGGAAAAGCGGAGCATGATGTACATGATAGGACAACAAGTTCAAAAGTATTTAGATAAAGGGGCAAGGGATGAATCATGATATTACCCATGCAACGGTGTTTGGATAATTGATCGAGAAGCATTTGGCAATGTGCTTCCAATGTTCTGGTTAATATTCGGATTAGCACAGCCATGCTTCGAGGTAATATTAACATGGTGTTTGAAGTAAGGGAGGGGTCCGAAGATCTCAAGGGATTCGTTGGAACAATTTCAAGAATAACAAGGAACTCAGTGTATGAGCAAAACACCATCAGGTAAGTGTTGGAGGAAGACAAGATGTGATCGATGATAACATAGATCATCGAGGGGCAAGATTGGTATTTCTAACCATGAGTTCAATTGACATCTCCGAAGAAGCCAAAGTGTTGATGGGGATCACGAATTTTTTTTGAGAGACTCTATGAAGATGCATCGAGCAACGACGACATCAAGCAAAAGGAATGCCGAAGCAAAAGGTTATTGGAACCATGGATACGACACAAGCTCGAAATCAAGCTTGTTGTTTGAGGTGATATGACAAGATGAGGAAGATCGACGTAAGCTTAGCTCATCGTCGGAAGTTGCTCCGGGCATTAGGGCCAGGTAGCACAGTTAAAAGTTGGCACGATAAAGATATAGCCGATCAGGCTAGGAATGATGCGATTGGGTATTAAACTTCCCAGTAACAAGTACTAGGGGTAATACCGAAAGGTAAATCGGAGTAGAGGTTGGACGGGTGAAATGATCTGCAGAGGACAAGTATTTAACTTATCCGGGAAATAAAATCAAGGAGAACGTATGGTCGGAATGACGACTGCAAAGGATCAATTCACAGATTCAAGATGAACTTGTACCAAAGAAATAATTATTTTTACGAGCAGCTTCCATGATAAGTTCTACATCGGGTCCATGGGCATGAACATAAAGGATCAAGGTCGACTCCCACTTCTTCAGTGCATAAACTTTCATTCACTCCTCGTTTTTGAAGAAATTGTAATGCTGAAGACTTATCTGGTGAAGCACCAGAAGAGTATGACTCGCATAACTTTCGAGTTCATACGAATTAGGGAAAGCATAGGTTCAACCCATCGGGACATTTTTACGAAGCTATACAACACAATAACATGAGCGACGGGTACTCACTCGAAAGCAAAGGGCTGGCGATTCGGAGTAGATGATACAATTTACCAAAGGCATTATGTATCAGGAGAGAACTCACAAGATTTTGGATGTTAAGGACACTGTCGGATAACAACCCAACAATGGATCTGGCGATTCACGACGGAATTGATGTGAGTATCGGTAATCAATCAGAGGAAGAAGGGATGCAAAGGCATCAGATTATGGAATCATATGAATCATTTGACGTTTATTTACGAAGAGATTATGACTTCCAAAGTGAAGGATCAGAAATTACAGGGGCATCAGATTATAGAAACAAACGAATAATTTGATACTCGTATATAAAGGATTTATGATTTCCAAAGCAAAGGATCAGAAACAGACGCTGCGATCAAAAGATGATAAGTCGAATAGAACTGGATGGAAATCAATTACAACTTGATTGACCGAGAACCAACTCATGTCCAAAATGACGTCTGAGCCGGAAGGACGAATTCTAAGAATCGACGGATGATAGGGGTTATTCTCATTCATATTGAATCAATAGGCTTGAAATGTCAATGACAAAGAATGCTAATGAATATTGCGGGACATATGTGTTTAACCTTAATGTAGGCAGACAAGACCTTCAGAAGCAATAGGCTGCAGAGAATTTCGGGGGATCAGATAGCAATTCAATGTGTTCTGGAAAGCACTTGAATAACTGGGGTTGAACGGACCCCGTGTAAGTATGAGGATTTATTCGTAGGTGTGTTCAAATGGAAAGAAACTGCAAGGCAGTAGGTTCAGAGATTCTTCGAGATGTCGGATAGTATTTCGATATGTCGGAGGAAACCCGAGAGTAACTGGAACGAATATAAGAACGACGAGTGTAAGTAGTTATCCATCAAAGTTTATGGGTGGTCAGGAACTGCAAAGCAGTGGGCACAGGGTCTCGGGAATCATCGAGGAGTGTCTTCAGAGTCTTCAGGTGAAACAGTCGATCATCTGTGGTGAAGGGGCTCTCCGGGATGGAGTGGTTACGAGAACCTAATGCCAGAGTTAGCAAAATCATTTAACCCGAATAGAAGAGAGATCAGAGTTCCCAGGGTAAGGACGAGGAGTAAAAGATCCTAATACCACCCAATTGGCGACGTGGGCCCGTAAGCCACACAGCCATGTTAGTAAAGTAGTTTTGGACCACTAGACTCAACTTCGGCCAAGGAGTTGGAAAGGGGGACTCCTACAGGTAGTCGGCTCTGATACCAACCTGTGACGACCCCGGCTTAATCGTGCACTAACCATACACGCAAATGCACGCGATCAAGCCTAAGGACTCACTTGAAGATATCACAACACAACTCTAAAACATAAATAAATTCATACAAGCTTTATATTACAAGCCAGGGCCTCGAGGGCTCGAATACATAGCTCGATGGCATACAAGTGTCAGCGGCAGCATCAGATATCTGGGTATAGATATATTACAGAAATAGAGATAAGCCTTTATGAAGGCGGGGCAAAATAAAACTCTACGATCGAAAGGCGTAGGCCTCCTGCCTAGGACCCTCCGAATCCTACTCCTGGTCGTCAGTCGGCTCCTCATAGTAGTACTCGCCGGGAGGGTAGTAGTAGTAGCCGTAGTCGTCGACGGGGGTAGCTATCTCAGGGGCTCCGTCATCTGGCGGCGTTAATTGGATATGGGGAGAAAAAGGAAAATAAAGCAAACGTGAGTACTCATCCGAAGTACTCAGCAAGCAAGGATCTACACTACATATGCAACATTTTCAAAGGGGGCTGTATATGTGGACTGGGCTGCAGAATTGCCAGAATAGAGGGGGAAAGCCTAGTCCTATCGAAGACTAGCATCTTCAAACATCTTCAACGGTCTTGCAGCATTAGAAGAGTGCAGATTAACATAATGTAAAGTAGTAGTAGTAGTATCATTAACCCTAGCCCAGAGATTCTTCCTCGACTCCCTGCGAGAAAGCAATCCCAAAGCCATACTATCCATTTCATCTCAGGTCACCAGTTCTAGTTGTACCGATCGGGATACAACTCCGAGTGTCCGTTACCGTAGGACAGGCTATCGATAGATTGTTTCTTCCCTGCAGGGGTGCACCAACTTACCACCAGGCTCGATTAACTCCGGCCGGACACACTTTTCTGGGTCATGCCCGGCCTCGGCCAAACGATACGTCGCAACCTGACCAAATACTTAATAGAGAAGTCAGCACGCCGGACTAAACCTATGCCCCCAGGGGTCTTGGGCCATCGCACCGGACGCTCCTGCATGTTGCGTACACCACCGGTGAGCAGACCTAGCAACCCCTTAAAACAAGCGCGGTTGCGTTACTAGTCCAACCCAGCGTGTGCCACTCAGTTGCTGATGTCTATTAAGCTTCGGCTGAAGTATACGACGCAGAACGCCCATACTATGCCCACGTGATGGTTAGTGCTATCAGGCCAGAGGCCCCTCGGATCAAATATCCAAACCATTAGTGGATTAGGAGCGCGCGGTAACGAGCAGAGACTCACGAAAGATGTGACCCCGTCGCCCCATCTCGAGGACTTGCGGCAAGGGCTAAGAATGCCCGGCCACGCCTCGTGTTCAACTCTCGGGCACCATCCAGGTCCACCCGATTCCACATCACTCGCAATTAAGCTCGCGCGGGTACCCCTCAGGGCTGACCCATCTGTAGTATCATGTTTCAGTATAAAGTCATGGTATCAAAAGTAACCGTGTGTCTAACACCAAGGGGGAACCCTGAGGAATCACCCTCGATGGAATCCCACCTGATGTTATCGTCAAGGTGAACGAAGGAGGAATCACCCTCGAGGTCCACTCTTGAGGAGTTGCACGACAGTGTCGTTACCGGGAATGGAGAAGGAGGAATCACCCTCGATGACCATAACCGCTAACTAACCTACAAGGTTAACATCAGAAGTGCTGACGAGGTATCACCCTCGACACTCGATAGTAACCCAGTAGTGTCGAGCAACTAAGGGGGAAAGTGATGTGCGGTGCCGGGGCCTGGTCTTCAATCCCGTTGACCGGGTCTTCTGATAATCCAGCGGGGCAGTCAGGATAAAGTGGGGTCTCTGATGGGTCTCTAACCAGCCTATACTAAGCAGTTTAGGATAATCAGGAAGGTAACAATAGCAGGTTACAAAAAAACAGGCTATGCAGCAGATATAGGATAACAGCAACAGTAGCAACTTCTAATGCAAGCATAAGGGAGAAGAGAATAGGCGATATAGGCATGTTAAAAAAATGGGGGGGGGGGGTGCTTGCCTGGTTGCTCTACGGCAAGGGCAAGATCGTCAACTACGTCGTCGGGCTCCTGAGCGGCGTCGGTCTCGGGAGCTACGTCGACTTCGGGGTCTACCGAGAGAGAAGAGGGGGAAGAACCATATAAATACACATCAACAATGCAATACAGGGCATGCCATGCCTAGGATGCAGTGCAGGGTTGCCTAAAGTATGTCTAAGTCATTTTTAGTTTCTTTAGAATTTAAGTTGGATTTATTATCCGGTGAATATGCACTATTCATCTACCGGAAATGGATGAAAAGTTGCGGGTTCACCCACGTAGAGGGTTCCGACATAGAAATAGACAACATGATCAGATTCGTCTCGTCGTTTTGAGCAACTTTCATGTACAAAGTTTTTCAATCTGAGCTACGGTTAATTTTCTATGAATTTCCAAAGATTAAATGATTTTCTGAAATTTCTGGATTTATTAATTCGAATTTAAACAGTAACCAGAAACACTGGGTGCACCCAGTGTGCACCAGAGAGGCTGACGGTGGGCCCAGTCAACTGCACAGTCAGCAGTTGACTGGGTCAGCGTTGGCTGGACAGTGGGTCCAGTGGGACCCGCGTGTCGGTGAGAGAGTTTACTAACAGTTTTTACTTATTTAATTTAATCAAATTAGCCAGTGGGCCCGATGTGTCAGTGGGTCAACTAGTTAGTGATTAATCAGCGCCTAAGCCAAGTGCTACAGGAACAGGGCCCACCGGTTAGTGGGGTTAGCGGTGTGGGTTAGCGTCAGGGCCGCCGTGTGTCACCCCGGAGTTTAAAACTCCGGCGCGCGCGTCGGCGTGGCTACGGCGAGCAACGGCGAGGGCGGCGCCGCGCTAGAACGGCGTACAGACGCCCAAATCGAGCGTCGCGACCACCGTTCGGTCGAGAGGCGTGCGGCGCGTCGATCTGTGCAACGGGGGCGAGCTATGGTGGTCCGTGGCGACGGCGGTGGCAAGCGGAGCGGAGGCCGGAGCTCGGGCTTGCTCGGCGCGGCGGCTGCAGCGCGACTGCTCGCAAACTAAGTGGCTGGGTGGCCTCTGCAGGGCTCCAGAAGCTCGCCGGTGCAACCCGTTCGTGCAGAGGAGCCCGGGTGCGAGGAGTTGGTCGGCAATGGCGGATGGCGGCGTCGGTCGCGAACGGAGAGATGGCTACGTCGGCTAAAATGCTCTGGTGAGAGGTGGAAAGCATGCGGAAGCTCACATCGAAGCTCGGGGAGGACTTGGTGAAGCCAGGGAGGGCTTGTTGACGACGAATTTGACGAGGGCGTCCGACGGCCCGAGGTTGAAGAAGATGAGCGAGGCATCGACGTGGTGAGGCTCCGGT
This sequence comes from Thinopyrum elongatum, assembly GCA_011799875.1. Taxonomy (NCBI): domain Eukaryota; kingdom Viridiplantae; phylum Streptophyta; class Magnoliopsida; order Poales; family Poaceae; genus Thinopyrum; species Thinopyrum elongatum. The sequence continues at coordinate 387,256,089 of CM022300.1, forward strand.
CTAACGGGCGAGCGCAGGCGACAAGGCCGAGCTCCACGGGGTTCCTGAACAAGTCGCGGGGTCGAGAGGAAGCCGGTGGCTGTGGCTACGCCGGCGGCAACGCCACAGACGCGTCGGGAGAGAGGGTCATAGAGGGGAGGAGTGGGCAGGAGGAACTGGGGGGTAGGGTTTGATCCAGGGGGGCTCGGCCTCGACCTTATCCATCGGAGAGGGACGCGGATGGCTGACGCGTGCGGCAGCGTCGATCGAAGCGGCTACGGCGTCGACAGCGAGGGAGATGACGACTGTGCATTGGGCTGGGCCGGCTGAAAGGCTACTGTAGCGCTGGGCCAGTAAGTGCACAGGGATATTACTCTCTTTTTCGTTTCTGAAAAAGAATAGCTCCTGTTGCATATTAGTTGAGCTATCGAATGAGTTTTGCTAGGAGGGAAACTTTGCACAAAAACCATGCACCTTATTATGGTTCTGCACAAAAAGTCTCAGGACACTTGGAAATGTCTAAGCATTTTTAGAAAAAGGAAGGACCAAAATAAATGCTTCTGGACCAATGAAATAATTTCCAGGGGCAATTTGGGATTTCCAAAAATGTTGGTTTCAATTTTATAATTGCCTTGGGAATATTTTAAACATCATGAACATTTTATTTCCTTGATTTGAACAACTTTGATTTTCACTTTAAGTTTGAAATCTATTTGAATTGGAATTTGAAGTGAGCTATGATCCAAAAGATGATCAAGCACTGTTAAACATGATGACTTGGCATGATCAGAGGGTGATCACTGTAGGGTGATGCTGGGGATGTTACAGTAGTTTCGGTAGAAAAGAGCACTGCTACATGCATGACATTGACCAGATGAAATGCACACGATATAACATATCCCATCATGCAAGTCCAAGGCAAAACAGCTCCAGCGGTTGGATTAGCTATCGTCCTGATGTTGTTCACTACAACTGTCGTGTGTAGTAGTTTCGGTAGAAAAGAGCAATGCTACATGCACGACATTGACCAGGCGAAATGAACACGATATGACATATCCCACCATCCAAGTCCAAGGCAAAACTACCCCAGCGGATGGATTAGCTATCGTGCTGATGTCGTTCACCACAACTGTCGTGTGTGTAGTAGTTTTGGTAGAAAAGAGCACTGCTACATGCACGACATTGACCAGATGAAATGCACACGATATGACATATCCCACGATCCAAGTATTGCATAGGAGCACTTGGTGCCACACCCCCCTATATTTGATTTCCAAAAAGTTTTAGGATTTTTTGACCTTTTTTAATTACTAACTATTTTTTAATATAGCAGGGTGGAGCACCCGAGTGCTCCTAATCCGATTCCCTATATATGTGTATTACATTGCCACACTGGCCTTGTGACTAAGAAGCTATATATGCATATTATATTGATCTTGTGACGGAGATTGGTAATGTTCAGTTTGAGCATTGTATACGGGAGCCAATTGCACAACTCATGAACTAGATAGACGTTGTTACGAGAATCACAGCTCATGTAATTGGGTAGAGGATCATCCTTTGTTTATTCTTGAACCTCTCGTAAACGATGTAAGCATTTTGTGTTGATTAATAAACTAAGCCATGATGTTGTTCCCTCAAAATAGCCCAAGTCACAGGGTGCAAAGTTGATATCTTTGATATGCACCCACTTCATCTCGTCCCAGAATAATCGCGCCTAGCTGCAATTGAACAGAGCGTTCGCAATTGTCTCCTCCTCACCACACATCTTGCACAAAGGAATTCTATCGCTATGTCTTTTGCAAAAGGATAGACTGACATGGGATGAATTTATTGATAACTCGCCACCAAAAATTTCCGGACTTCCGATGGGACAACCAAGCTCCACAATGACTTGCAAACCATGCTCATACCATTACTAGAGCCATTGGGTTATTCATCTTGGCGAGAAATCAGAAGCTTATAAGCGGATCTTACAGAGAAGTTTTTGAGCTTCTCTCTATTCCATGCCCAAGTATCTTCTACAATATGGTTGGTTGGAATACAACAAATAGCATCAGCATCCAACACAATAAAATTACTCATGACCTTTGTCTCTATCCCACTATCCAGTACCCGACTCAATTAATCCTCCGACCATAGTAACCTGGGCAGTTGTGAGCTTCATCTGCAACTTTAGGTTGTGATTTGTTGTGATCCAAGGATTATCCCAAATACAAGTAGTAGCACCATCCCTAGACCCGGGTTTAGAGCGTCTCTATCGTACAATATCGTTCTCCAAGTATGCAACGAGTTTATATTCCTTGTCGCTATCATGAAATCATCATTATACTCTGGGACATAAAGAGTCTGGATTTGTAAGAACCATCCACCCCTGTTTAGCTAACATCGATTGATTTAACAAAAGTGAGATCCCTAAAACCCATACCACCAAGGCACCTGGGTTTGCATTTTCACCAATGCATCTTACACCGATCATCCACACCCAACCAGTATCGCGCCATCAAGCTTGTGATCTTTTTGCATGTATTCTTTGATAATCTAAAGAAGCTCATCAAATAAGAGGGAATCACCTATTAGACTGATTTAATAAGGACCTCACGACCAACACTATTCATTAACCTGGGTGACCATCCGTTCACAACCTTCTTGATATTTGTATTAATATGTTCAAATTGATCGTCGGTGGATCTATCCAAGGCTTTAAGGAGGGTATGATACTTTTCCACCCGTGCTTCTGTAGCGACACCAACACCATTGTAGATAGCCCCTTTCATTTGAGGTGTGCAGTTTGTGCCAAAGAAAACAACTGACTTAGATATGTTCACTAGCTATCCTTATCCCTCCCTTCATAAGTTGAGAATCTCATGTAGTCTTCCCGCTCCTTCCACTGTTGCGGGAGTGAAAAGAAGGCAATCGTCCATGAACAACAAATGGGAGATCCATGGTGCATGAATGCCAACTCGAACACCTCAGGATAGGTCCACAAGTCCCTTGAATTTTAATAATCTACCGAGTCCTTCTGCACATATATAATAAAAAGAGATATGATGATATTGAATCGCCTTGGCGGATCCCTCTTGTAGGCTTGAAAAAAATCTGAGAACTTCCCACTAACATAAACCAAAAAGGAAACTGTCACCACACATGTCATAACTCTTTCAACCGAGGCATCAACAAAACCTAGTTTCAACATCACTGCTCTCAAGTATGACCACTCCACACGACGATTACCTTAGCCACATCAAATTTGATAACACATGCTCCAAATTAACCTTCCTTCCTTTTCAGATAGTGGATGCATTCAAACGCTATTAAAATATTGTCGATGATTAAACACCCCAAAATGTAGGCACTTTGTTGTTGAGAGATAATCTCATCTAAGATCAATCTTAGCCGGACAACCAAAGCTTTAAACCCGATCTTATAAATAACATTGCACAATGCAATGGATCAGAACAGGGTAAGGTCCCGAGGGGCCTCAATCTTCGGTATTAGAACATGTATATTGTACTATTTAGCACCTCGGGCATATCCCCCCTCAAGGAAAGCTCAAATAGCACGACATACTGACCCCTTGAGAAGAGCCCAATGTCGGATATAAAAGCCTACTGAACCGATGGGGCCGTAAGATTTGTTAGGGTGCATCACAAAAAGTGCTTGTTCGAACTCCATGTCCGAGATAGGCGAGCAAAGTCTCTCATTCATCTCATATTCTCATCTAAAACTTACCTCGGTACCCAAATCGTGACAAGCTCAGGTATAGTATGTTCCTGCACAGAAAACAAATTGTTGTAAAAACTGTTAGCAAGGGTTGCTAGCTCGGTTTGTTCTACGACCATATCTCCTTCGTCACTCTTCAAGTGTTTGATTTTGTAAGTCCTCATTCTTTCTTTCGCTCTAGTGTGAAATTAGGTCCTCTTCCGTATTCAAGGGTTTCTAGCTCGGTTTATTCTTTGTTTTCGTATTTCAGTACTTTTTCGCGAACCATTGGACTAGCGACCTTTGCCTTGTCATTGGCTCTTCCTTGGATAAAAGTTCAGAGATACCGCCCATAAAGATTCTTTCATCCCCGTTTCAGCCTACTCCAATAGATGAAACACTTAGTCTTTCCAACTGGTCTCACATTTTCTTTAGTTGCATAGCTACATAACCAAACTCCTCTTTGCTAACATTTCAGTTTTTGAATATATTTTTCTAAATGACTGAATTAGTTTTTTTTTTCAAATTGAGTGAAATTAGGTTTTACACATTCCAGTTTATTTTTTTTGAAATGACTGAAATATCCGTTTTTTGAAAGGAGTCAAATCAGTTTTCTGAAATAGGTGAAATATGATTGCACGCTTAATTTTTAGGAAACATACATTTGTTTGAAATGAGTGAAATTAGTTTTTTGAAACGATCAAATTAGTTTTTCTAATGAGTGAAATGGTTGAATTGAAATTAGCTTCCCGAATTGAGAAAAAATATTCCAGTGTGTGAAACTGAAATAACCGGCTTCCCAAATATCAAATTTGAGTTTCACTGAAATAACGAGTTCACTAAAAAATGTAACTAGAATTGAAATACGAATAAAACAATAAATTCAAGCTAGTCAAAATGTATACACGATTGGTCTTGTTTTGAAGGCTTTTATCGCCATGAGTTCAAATATGTAAAAAAATAAATAATTAATGAAAATTTGGTTTAGAACTTATGAGCCATTCAAAATGTCATAAGAAAAATAAAGTTTTTTTATGAAAGGAATTCCTCGTGGCTCTTTACTCCATAAACGAGGTGGTTACATCATCAATTACAAGGGGCATGATTAAACTAGGGGGGAGCCATCCCATTCTATCACAAAATTTGTATCATAAACATGTTGAGCTAGAAAATGAGCCACTTTGTTTGCACCCCTTGGGCAATGTTGAAAGGAAACATTCCCACTCCTTTGAAAGCATTCCGCCATGATTTCCGCATAACGAACCATGACATCGGTCACACCATTGCAGAGTTGAATTATTTTCAAGGAATCCGATTCAATGATAATAGGGGAGCAGCTCAGTCAGTCAACTAGAGCAAGGCCTTTCTTTAGTTCTTTTGCTTTTCTTGTACCTAAACTTGAGACATTGTCAATCCTCTTAGCCGCTTCTGTACTAACCTCTCCATGATCACTGCAAATGACTGCTCCCGTTGCATCATCAAAGAAGGCAGCGTTAAATTTAGTTTGTATACTGGGTGGTTTTGTCCATGATATTTCTTGTGCTCTGATCGCTCGTACCGTGTAATGATTGGAGGTGAACACCTGAATCGCGAATGCTGTCCTGACTGGAGGCGCCATGATCTGCCCTTTATGTAACACCCCGTGTATTAAGCTACAGTAATCACCCTGTTGATAATGCCATGTCATCATGATCAACAGTGCTTGATCATCATTAGTAATAAAATCCCTTTTCAAATTCAAAATCAAATGGAAATTCAAACTGAAAGTGAAAATAAAAGTTGTCCAAACCTGAAAACTAAAATGTGCATCATGTTGCAGATATTCCCAAAGCATTTATAAAAATAGCAGCAACACTAATTAAATTAATTAAGTATCTCTAACAGTAACGAAACAGCACCAATTAATACTTTTTCAATTAAATAAAATTCTAATGAAATCATTTATTTACCAAACCTTTTTCTAGCATTACTAAATATTGCATAGTACTTAAGTGGCATTATCTCATATTTTACAAAACTCAAATCGTGGCTAAACTTTTTGCAAAGTGAGAAAGAGAGAAAACAGAAAAACGAAAGGGAAATGAAATAAAAAGAAAAGCCCCTTGGCCCAACTGGGCCTTGGCCCAGCTGACCCAACTGGCCGGCCCACCCCGGTCCACCTAACCCCCTACTAACCCCCCACTACCCCGTAACCCTAGCCACCAACACCCCACTTCCCCCCCACGAACGAATCCCTCTCCTCCCTCTGTTCCTCCCGATCCAGATCGGGGGGACTGCCCCCGACGCCGCCGGTCGCCGTCCCACCGTGCCTCCATCCTCTTCCGCGGAGTCACCTCGCTGGCGCCGCCCCTCCCGGCCTCCTGCCTCTCCCTCCTGCACCGCGCCGTCTTCCCCGAGCTCCGCGCGCGCTCCTCCATGGCCTTCGCCGTCGCACGGCGCCGTCCCCGTCTCTCCATCGCCGGCCATCACCGAGCCTCGCCGACACCCGTTCCCCAGCAACGCTGGTGAGGCATCGACCTCCGCCTCTCCCCTCTTCCCTCTCTGCCCCGCGTCGCCTCGGCTCCCCGCGCGCTCGCCGTCGCCGTGACCCCTCCTGCTCCCCGCGTGGCTCGAGCCGCACCCACACGCGCACTGTTGTCGCCGCTCGCGCCCGGTTCGTGCGCCCAGCATCCCCATCCCCGCACATGCCACCGCCAGCCTCTGCCGCGCACACGCGCGCGCTCGCCCGCTCTCGCGCGCCCCGCCTCCGCCTGGCCCGCGCGGCCCCGCGCCTGCTTGCTCGCACGTCCCTGCTCGCCGCCGCTCGCGCTGCTGCCTGCGCCCCTGCAGCCGCAGCCCGCAGCCGAGCCGCCGCCCCCCCTGCCTGGTCGCGCCGCCTTCGGCCACCGCGGCCTGCGCCCACCTGGCCGGCGCCGTGGCCTCGCCGTTCCCGGCGTCGGGCGACGCCGCGCCCGCACCCATCGCCCACGTCCGCTAACGCCCCTGGGCCACTGAGTGTGGGCCCAAACCCCCTGGCCCTATGACATGTGGGGCCCAGCCCCCTGAAACATTTTAAAAATAAAAAAAATAAAAAATAAAAATAAAATTGTAATAGAAATAGTTAATAAAAATAAATATTAATTAATTAATTTAATAATTAATTAACTTAATTAAGTCTGTTTAAATTAACCAGTTAAGTTTAATTAACTTAATGATCTAATTAACTTAATTAATCAGTTAATTAAACTAAACAGTCACTGACATGTGGGACCCACTGGATAATTTGACCAGTCAACAGTCACGTTGACTGCTGATGTCAGCATGACATCATGCTGATGCAATAATACATTTTCTGATTTAAAATAATTCAGAAAATGTTTAAATCTTTGAAAATTAATATAAAATAAACCGTATCTCGGATTGAAAAACTTTGTACATGAAAGTTGCTCAGAATTTCGAGACGAATCCGAATACGCGGTCCGTTTGTCCGTCACACGTCCCTAACTATCCGAACATGGAACCGTTCCTCTCCGGTCATGTGTATGACAAATGTTCGGAACCGGGAAAACATTCCCGGATGGATTCCCCCTTCCTCGGTGACGTGCAACCATACGTTAGGACACACCCGGGCACTGCATATTGTCATGTCGTACATTGTGTTGCTCATGTTTGCTGTGTATTTATACTGTTTCCTCCCCCTCTTCTCTCTCGGTAGACCCTGACACCGACGTCGTCCCCGAGACCGACGCAACTCAGGAGCCCGACGCCACCATTGATGACCTTGCCCTTGCCGCCGAGCAACCAGGCAAGCCCCCCCTTGATCATCCTGATATCGCCCATTCTATTTTCTCATGCTTGCATTAGAATTGCTGCTGCTACTGCTTTACCTATTCTGATGCATAGCCTGTTTATTGTAATCTACTGTTGATACCTTACCTGCTTATCCTGAACTGCTTAGTATAGGCTGGGTAGAGACCTATCAGTGACCCCCACTTGTCTCGACTGCCCCGCTGGATTATCAGAAGACCCGATCTTCGGGATTGAAGACCAGGCCCCGGCACCGCACATCACCCCCCTTAGTTGTAACAACACTGCAGCGTTACTATCGAGTGCCGAGGGTGATACCTCGTGTAGCACTTCTGATGTTAACTCTGTAGAGTAGCTATTCGGTCGTGGTCATCGAGGGTGATTCCTCCTTCACCACTTCCGATAACGACGCCGTCGTACAACACCTCAAGTGTGAACCCATTGAGGGTGATTCCTCCGAGTTCACCTTGACGGATACATCGAGTAGGAATCCAACGAGGGTGATACCTCAGATTCCCCTGATGTTATGGACACACGGATACTTAGACTATACTATTGTTACTTGGAAAGGCGGGTCGACCCTGAGGGGTACCCGCGTGTGATGTGCAGACGAGTTGCCTGTATGATGCCCGAGTGATGTATACGAGGCGCGGCCGGGCATTCTTAGCCCTTGCAGCAAGTCCTCGAGACGGGGCGACGGGGTCACATCTTTCGTGAGTCTCTGCTCATTACCGCAAGCCCTAGTCCACTAATGATTTGGATATTTGATCCGAGCAGGCCTCTGGCCTGATAGCACTAACCATCATGTGGGCATAGTATGGGCGTTCTGCATCGTAGCATCAGCCGAAAGCTTTGTCAGACGTCCAGATCAGCACTGCGGCCGGGCTGGGCCGGCACCATCCTGAGGGGTGGAGCCTGGTTCGCCCGGCACGCAATGACCCGGAGGGCGAGGGGCGATGGCCAAGACCCCCTTGCACTTAGGATGTAGACCGACGGGGACCTCTCTGCTGAGCTGTAGGTAGGGTTGCGGTGTATCGTTTGGCCGAGGCCAGGCATGACCCAGGAAAGTGTGTACGGCCGAAGTTAAGCGAACGTGGTGGGTAAGTTGGTGCACCCCTGCAGGGAAGAACACATCTATCGATAGCCGGTCCTACGGTAAAGGACACTCGGAGTTGTATCCCGATCGACACAACTAGACCTTGAGATGATACTTGGATATATGTCTCTGGGATTGCTTCTCGCACGGAGTCGAGAAGGGATCTCAGGACGAGGTTGATGACTGTATGGCTCTGGGATTGCTTTCTCGCAGGGAGCCGAGAAAGGATCTCTGGGTGAGGTTGAGACTTAATGATACTGCTACATTATATTGATCTGTTCTGCTCTCTTCTATTGCTGCAAGACCGATGAAGATTCTAGTCTTCGATAGGACTAGGTTTTCCTCTCTATTCTGGCATTTCTGCAGCCCAGTCCACATATACAGCCACTCTTTGATAATGTTGCATATGTAGTGTAGATCCTTGCTTGCTGAGTACTTCTGAGTACTCACGGTTGCTTTGCTTTCTTTTCCCCCATATCAGTTTGTCGTGACCAGATGACGGAGCCACTGAGACAGCTACCCCACCGACGATCGACTACTACTACTACCCCGAGGGTGGTTACTACTTCGAACTTGCCGTCGACCAGGAGTAGGATCGGAGGGTCCCAGGCAGGAGGCCTGCGCCTTTCGATCGTAGTGTTTTATTTTGCCCCGCCTTTCTTAAGGCCTTTCTGTTTCTCTTTTAATATCTGTACTCAGATATCTGATGCTTCCGCTGACGCTTGTACGCAAGCTTATGTATTCGAGCCCTCGAGGCCCCTGGCTTGTAATATAAATCTTGTATGACTTTATTTATGTTTTAGAGTTGTGTTGTGATATCTTCCCGTGAGTCCTTAGGCTTGATCGTGTTCATTTGCGTGTATGATTAGTGCATGATTGAGCCGGGGGCGTCACACTTTACATGCTCGCGTCTTCGCCACTAGATGTACTATGCTCCAGCTGCCACGACTTCCTTCACCCAAATATGCCCAAGGACTTGCAAGAATTATGCTCTGAAGGATCTCCTCCAACACAACTGAACCTGATTGATCTGAAGAAAGCGCCTCCTCGATGATGTCATGGATTTCGATAGATTTTCAGGCTTGTTGGGTTGATCACACTTGAAGAGCAGGTGTCTAATGTTTCTAGCTCCAACTTACAAACTGGGCACTATGGTGATACATGAACGTGTCTCGCCGCCAGCATTGCATAGCCCGGAAATGTACCAGGAAGACAATTTTTTTAAACTTTACTAGGAACATCCAATTTCAATAAAATATCCCCAACTGAATTCACATCGAACGCTCCTTGGCCATCTTCTCTTCACAATCTTGCCCCCAAACTGGTGATCCCATTCTGAGTAATATGCCGAACGGAGGAAAATGAAGACCTTGTTTTGTTCCATGCAACAAAATCTTCCAGCATATTAGTATTCAACACGATCTTAAGAATTCTTTCTGCATCAATAGGTAAAAAGATATCCCTAATTAGATTCTTATCCCAATCTCCCGTATAGGATTAATCAGTTCATCAACAATTCTGAGAAGAACATGTCCTCTCTAGGTGAGTACTTTCCTCGTATGGTTGTTAGGGATCCAATGATCATCCCAGATATTAATATGAGTACTCAAACCCACTCTCCAAATATGGCCCGTCTTGAACACTTGTAAACCAACACCTATACTTTGCCTGGTGAAGAAAGAATCCTTCTTTGGACCTGCTTGTAGCACATTTCCATCCGGGTAATACTTTGCCCGTATGACACGAGCCCACAAAGAATTGGGATTTGTAATAAGACACCAACTTTGGTTTGCTAGCATAACTAAGTTAAGAGCGTGCAGATCTCCGAAGGCCATTCCTCCCGGTTTCTTAGCAATACATAATCTCCACCATGCTTTCCAATGCATACGATTTCTCATTGATTAACGCGTGTCCATGCAGCCAAAAAGTTTTTCTTTAGTTGAGGAGAGAGAATCATGTGTGCATGCAGCAGACCGTTCTTCTCTTCTCTCTCACTCTATCACGTGACAAAAAAACTATTTTGGACCCGTGTCAAGTGGTATTGCTATGTATTCTTCTAAGAAAACTATTGACGCCTTACAGCATCTCCAAAGCTGACCATCAAACCATCCGCATATGTTCGGACCGTGTGGTTCGGACGTGTTGTGTCATCCAACGCGGTCCCGTATCGGTCCGCCGAGCGGTCCAGACGTACTTTTTCCTGCAAACCTGCAAAATGAGGATAAAGTGGGGGGGGGGGGGGGAGCTTTGCGGGCGTCCAGACCACTGCCACACCCGCGTCTGACCGCCCCGGCGCACCCAAAACCCTCCTCCCTCGCTCGCATGCATTCCCACTCGACACCAGCTGCCTGCATTCATGCCGTTGTAGAGCGACCGCTCCGCAATGACGCAGGCCGAGAGCGGACGCGACCTCTCACTAGCGCCGACATTGAAGCATCACGCCGGCCGAGAGAGCTGCCCGTGCCGCGTTCCCGGTGTCCGCGTATGTTCAATGTCAGAGCGACGTTTGTTGTATGGGACGGGACGGATATCTAGCATGCCGTTCAATGTTCAATGCCGCCATTAAGCAAGCTCGCTGGCCGAGGAACCAACTCCGGCGTCTCGCATTGACGCACCTGGACGCTTGGCCTCACCAGAATCCACTATTTAAAGGCGCCCACACCCGGCTAATGCCACACCACAACACATCCTCCTCCTTTGCTCCACATCCTCCATGACCGTGAGCGGGAACACTCTGTGGGATAGTCTGTCGCTGGAGATGAAGCACGAGGTGGCCGCCCTTGTAGCTGCCCGGCAGTCCCACCATGCCAGGCGGATCGAGCAGGGCATGCATACCAGCTGGCCCGAGGACTTCGACGATGACACGGCGCCGGACCCCGCGCTGGTGCATGCCGTCCTGACCATGGAGTAAGCGCAAGCGCACTAAGACGCCGTCATGGCGGAGGAGGAGCAGCCTACACCGGCTCCTATGTCGGCGTTCCTGCATGCTCAGGAGGAGCAGAGGTACAACATGTTCCTCCTCGAACAGTACCGGTTGGTGGAGGGCCAAATCTATGGTAAGCGTGAAAGCGAGGAGGCGGTGGCCGCCATTGTGGCTGTGAACCCGAACTTCATTGCAGAGCAACGCGCACACTACGAGGCCGTGCACGCCGCTCACAACGAACATGCGCGTTGCACTGTAACGAAGTTCCGGCACAGCCAGACGCAAACACGGCCGCTAGCTGCACATTCGATGCGCCGCCGTCCAACTTTCGGGGGCGCACGTGGCAGGTGGACAGTGACGGACCGTCCACGTCCAATCGACCTCACATCCACCGACACATGGCAAGTGGGCCAGGCCATCTCCCATGTTCTACTCTTCCTCATCAGAGACCGCACCTTCACTTCACGGGTCTTGACCCCTGGCCGCTGCCGTTCATGGAGAAGGCAGATAGAGGATGTGGTTGCCGATGCGGAATACAAAGGAAATGGACGCCGGCCGTCACCGTAGGATAGGTTTAGGGTTTGAATGCTTTATTTTGTTCGTCATCTTTCTCGGAGCGGTTCTAAGTGTGATTGGAAATAAGTTGGTCAATGCATATTTACATATGTAGGTTGCCAAGGACTTGTGGGAGGCGCTCGAATCTAAATTCGGGGCAACCGATGCTGGTAGCGAGATGTATGCCATCAAGCAGTTCCACGATTACAAAATGGTTGAGAACCGTTCTGTATTGGAATAGGATCATGAGATACAATGCATTGTTAAGGAGCTCAAGCTCCTTAAGTGTAATTTACCGGGAAAATTTGTCGCATGATGCATAATCGCTAAGCTCCCTAATTCTTGGAGGAACTTTTCTACTACTCTGAAACATCAGAGACGAGAATTCTCAGTTGAGGATGTCTTCGGTCACGTGAGTATTGAGCAAAACTTAGGACCAAAGGACTCATACAAAAAAGGGGCCGAAGGAACTTCTATAGCTAATATGGTACGTCAGAGGAACTTCAACTCCCAGAAGCCCAAGGGAAAGAATTTTTTCCAACAGAATACCGACTTTAAGAAGAAGGGTAAGAAGACCCTCAAGAAGAACAAGGGAGATGGCTGCTTCACTTGTGGTTCAGAGGAACATCGGGCCAACAAGTTTCCAAACAAGTACAAGAAGTCAGGGCAGGACTCCAAGTGTGCTAATATGATTATGGGCAACAATGAGAGTGGTGCATCCGGGTACGGTAATTTATTTACTATATTATCTGTTTGTCAGTCCACCGATTGGTGGGTGGACACAGGTGCAAATATTCATGTGCTGACATTTTATTGTTCTCTTCTTACCAGATCACAAGTTACGGGCCCATATTGATGGGGAATGGCGCGAGTGCTTCTGTTCATGGTGTTGGCATGGTCGATCTGAAGTTTACTTCGGGAAGGATCGTGCAGCTGAAGAATATGCATCTGATAAAAAAAAGTATATGGGATCAACCATAATCCTTTCAATAAGTAAGAGTGTTGAACCCAACGAGGAGCAGAAGGAAATGATAAGCGGTTTTCAGCAAGGTATTCTCTGCAAGTGTGCGTGTGTGCGTTCATAGCACTACTAGGGAAAACCTTATACACAGAATCTTAGCAGTAGCGCTGGATAAAATGTGGCGCTACTGCTAATTAGTAGTAGCGCGTGTCAGTAAAAGGCGCTACTGCTATCCTGGTATCAGTAGCGCATTTTAGCAAAACCCACTGCTGCTAAGTTTGAACTGGGCGCATATGGCTAGCCCCACTTAGCAGCAGCGCGTATCCATATTCAGCGCTACTGCTATGGTCCGTAGTAGTAGTGCTTTTCTTCAACACGCACTACTACTAACCCTACCTTATCATCCCCGCGCGGCCGACGACCCCCTGATCACTCTCCCTCTCACTCCCTCTCCCCCGCACCCCGTCGTCCGCCGCCGCCGCCATTCCCCGATGACTGTCGTCGCCCGCCGCTGCCGTTCCTCCACCACTGAGGTAGTCCCTCCTCCCTCCTTCTCCCTCCTCCTCCTACCCCAAAAAACCACCCCCTACCACCGCCGCCCTCCTCCCTCCTCCTCCTCGCCGCCCCCTCCTTCCCTCCTCCTCCGGCCGCCCCCTCCTCCCCTCCTCCTCCCGTCCGACCACCTCCTCCCTCCTCGATCCCACCGCCCTCCCTCCCCCCTCCTCCTCTCTCCTTCCTCCTCCTCCTCCTCCCTCCCCCTCCCCCTCCTCCTTCCCTCCATCTCTCCTAAACCCTAAACTCTTTTTTACTGTTCTTGTATAATGTAATTTTTTTTACTGTTTTTAGTAAGTGTTTAATAGAATTAGTAAGAAAATTAATTGAACTAGTTGAACTAGTTTATTTTTATTTATAGTAAGTGCTTAGTTGAACTAGTTGAATTAATAGAACTAGTTGAATTAGTTTATTTTTATTTATAGTAAGTGCTTATTTGAACTAGCTGAATTAATAGAACTAGTTTATTTTTAGTAAGAAAATTTAGGTATATGAGATTTGATGATCTAATTAAATTTTTACTATAGAACTAGTTTATTTTTAGTAAGAAAATTAATAGAACTAGTTTATTTTTAGGTGTATTTAACAGAATTCTAGGTTGATTCGTTTTGAAGTGGACAAGTCATATTTTGAACATGTCACATTTGTTGTTATTTTTTTAGTTAAAGCAATTATTCCCGCATCGACGTCGATGATGCCTATCCCCGCATCCTCGTCGTCGACTCGGCGGAGGACACCTGCTTGATCAAAGGGGCCATGTACGGGACTAAGCTCCGCCGGGCTAGTACTGGGAGGTGCTACCTTCCGGGGGGCGCAGCTTGGTGGGGAGCCAGCCCGTCGTTGACCTGAACCTTCTTTGGTGGCGGCCGCGTGGGCCAGTGATGGTGCGGAGGCTTGAGGACCCCGTGGAGGTGGTACGTCACCGTGTCAGCGAGGAGGATGAGCACTTCCGTCGCTACATGGTTGCGTTGGAGGGCAGGTTCTCCAATACCTGGCAGGTTCTTCAGGGATCTCACTGGAGCTATGATCCTGTGATGGTTCCTTCTCTTTGGGTGTCCACCGCCCGCGCCGATACCCATCGTTTGCTAGGGTTTTAGTTGTATTAGTGATGTTATATGTATGATACTATTCGAGATGTATTAGTGATAATATTCGACGATGTACGAACGCAAGAGATGATTTGAATGCTCAAATTGGAGAACTACTCCTATTTTGAATGCTCAAATTGGAGACCACTATGCAAGGCGTATGCATTTGATTAGTTGATAGCTTATAGGGTTTTTGTTTTTGCAGAAATCAAGGAGCCCCTCCATCATCCCCGCCGTCGTCCCCGTCACCGACCCCCTGCGACCTCGAGGTGAGACCAGCCAAATCTCCATGTCAATATGAGTCCTATAAGATATTTTGAAATGTTTTTGTTCATATTTTCAACCATTGAAATGCAATGACCATCAAGTTTGAATGCTCATATGATGTAGATATAAACTTGTATATCTTGTGTTGCTCAAATAGGATATGTGCTTGCCCAAGTGGCCGGCCATGTTTGCAGGTAACACCTCCGAGTGGCCTATGTTTTGCCGGAGTGTTGATTAATTTCTGTTCTGGCAAATTTCAGGTGCTCGATATGTCCTTTTTTAGCAAAGGTCATGCCGGATTTTTTCGTGAATTTTGGCATGACTTGTGCTAGAATATGTAGGAAATATCGAGTGGCCTGGATTTCTAGAAAGATAATTAAACGACATTTCGGGTTGACTTTAAGTCTGTCGAGGCTCCATACATGACAGTCAACAAATGAGTGAGGGAGAAAGTTTGCACCATATATGAGAGAAGAAGAATCCCGACTGTTGTCGTGGGGGTCGTTTTTCCTTCTTCTCCTTGTGCTAGACCTTTGTTATGCACTAGGGGAAGGAGGAATAACAACCATCACCGACGGTCGAAAAATCAGTGAGGGAGTGTGTCCATCATATATGAGAGAGGATGAAGAATACCGACTGTTGTCGTGGGGGTCGCTTCTCCTTCGTTCCCCTGTGCTAGACATTTTAGTGTAATGCACTTGGGAATGAAAGGAGGAGCGACCATCACCAACGGTCGAATGTATACACCACGTGAGCTGAGAGTTTTCAAGAAAAGACACGACATACCGATAGTCAACCCGTGATGCATAATAATGATCTAATTTAGTTTTTGTAGTACATATATTTAATTGTACAAGTTTAATCTTTGAATTATGAACATAGGAAATGTCGTCGATGTCATCGTCGGATGACGAAAGTCTCCCGACGGAGTGCTGTTCATACCGGATTTCTAAAACCGATGAAGACATGACAATCAAAGATTGGAAAAAATGTATGGTCAATCGTAGGGAGCTACTTGGAAGCAACATTGTGCGAAGCGCAAGAATTGGAGACAGGATAATCTGCATTATCCATAATGGAGAGTCAGGGCCTATCTTGTTTTATGCTATTTTACCTAAGAGAAGGTAGTAGGTCCTATGAGAGAGGAGTAGGTCCTAGGTACAATGTGTTATTATGTGCTACAATGTGTTAGAGTTGATGATGATGATCATGAAGAGTTGTTATATGACAATGAGGAGTTGTTATATGACAATGAGGCAATGAGGAGTTGTTATATGACAATGATGATCATGAGGAGTTGTTATATGACAATGATGTATTATGATGATAAGTTGTTAATGATACGATGATGATGATTTATTATATCATTGGGTGAAAGAGCCGTGTGGATTAGTTTCAAGTGATCCATCCACTTGAAACTAATCCACGGTTCTTTCACCCAGTGATGTAATTACTCATTATGATGTAAAAACAATCTCTAAATTGCTACTGTATGAAAACTTGTATAATGGTGTATGAATACGACATAAAATGAAAAAGAAATAGAATACGTAATAATAGTAGTAGCGCGGGCACACAGACACGCTGCTAGTATTTACCAGCAGCGCTTTCCCCAGAACACGCTACTACTAAGTACGTATAGCAGTAGCGTGTGTAAGCCCGCGCTACTGCTAACCTTTAGCTGTAGCGCCGTATCAGTAGCGCGGCACCCCGCGCTACTGATAGGCCAAAAACTCGCGCTACTACTAGGCTTTTCCATAGTAGTGTAGGGGTGAGTGTATGTGCGTGTATATGAGCGCTTGTGTCTGTACTGATGTTCAAAAAAAAAGTATCGGGGATCAACCATAGTCCTTTCGATAAGTAAGAGTGTCAAACCCAACGAGGAGCAGAAGGAAATGATAAGCGGTTTTCAGCAAGGTATTCTCTGCAAGTACTGAAAATAGCGGCAACAGATAATTTGATAGCAAGATAATTCATAACAAGTAACAAGTAGGAATAGTAACAAGAGTGCAGCAAGGTGGACCAATCCTTTTTGTAGCAAACGACAAGCAGGAATGCAAAGCGTTCTGAAGGACATATGGGAATTATCGTCTAGTCACTTTCATCATGTTTAGTTGATTCGTGTTCGCTACTTTGATAATTTGATATGTGGGTGGACCGGTGCCTGGGTGCTGTTCTTACTTGAACAAGCATCCCACTTATGATTACCCCCTATTGCAAGCATCCGCAACTACGAAAGAAGAATTAAGATAAATCTAACCATAGCATGAAACATATGGATCCAAATCAGCCCCTTACGGTATAACACATAAACTAGGGTTTAAGCTTCTGTCACTCTAGCAACCCATCATATACTTATTACTCCACAATGCCTTCCCTTAGGCCCAAGTATGGTGAAGTGTCATGTAGTCGATGTTCACATGGCAACACTAAAGGAAGCAACAACATACATATCATCAAAATATCGAACGAATGCCAATTTCACATGATTAATTATAACAGGACTTCTCTCATGTCCTCAAGAACAAAAGTAACTACTCACAAGTCATATTCATGTTCAAGATCAGAGAAGTATTGGATATAATTAAGGATCTGAACATATAATCTTCCACAAAGTAAACCAAGTAGCATCAACTACAAGATGTAATCAACACTACTAGCAACCCACATGTATCAATCTGAGGTTTTGGGATAAAGATTGACTACAAGAGATGAACTAGGGTTTGAGATGAGATGGTGCTGGTGAATATGTTGATGAAGATTGGTCCTGATACGTCTCCAACGTATCTATAATTTTTTATTGTTCCATGCTATTATATTATCCATCTTGGATGTTTTATATGCATTATTATGCTATTTTATATCATTTTTTGGGACTAACCTATTAACTTAGTGCCGAGTGCCAGTTGTTGTTTTTATCTTTATTTTGCCCTTATGGAAAATCAACATCACACGGAGTCCAAATGTAACGAAACTTTTTGAGGATTTTTCTTGGACCACAAGACATCCTGGAAGCTTCGGGAGGAGGCTAGGAGGGCCACGGATGGGCCACAAGCTCACAGGGCGCGCCTGGGGGGGGGGGGGGAAGAGCTTGTGGGCCCATCGTGGCACTTCTAACCCTAATCTTTCTTCTATAAATACCCAAATATTCCCCGTAGACCAAAGGGCACACTAAAAATACTTTTCCGCCGCTGCAAACTTCTGTTCTCGAGAGATCCCATCTAGGGACCTTTTTCGGTACTTCGTCAGAGGGGGATTCGATCACGGAGGGGTTCTACATCAACCTTGTTGCCCTTCCGATGATGTGTGAGTAGTTTACCACAGACCTACGGGTCCATAGCTATTAGCTAGATGGCTTCTTCTCTCTCTTTGATCTTCAATACAATGTTCTCCTTGATGTTCTTGGAGATCTATTCGATGTAATCTTCTTTTGCGGTGTGTTTGTTGAGATTCGATGAATTGTGGGTTTATGATCAGATTATCTATGAATATTATTTGAGCCTTCTATGAACTCTTTTATGCATGATTTATATAGCTTAGTATTTCTCCCCGATCTATTGATTTGGTTTGGCCAACTAGATTGATTTTTCTTCCAATGGGAGAGGTGCTTTGTAATGGGTTCAATCTTGCAGTGCTCAATCCCAGTGACAGAAGGGGACATGACTCGTATTTGTATTGTTGCCATTAAGGATAAAAAGATGGGTTTTTTTTTCATATTGGTTGGATCTATCCCTCCACATCATGTCATCTTGCTTAAGGCGTTACTCCGTTCTACTTGTCACGGACATGATGCCTCTATACATGATCATTGCCTTGGATATCTTCATAATTATTCGCTTTTCTATCAATTGCTCAACAGTAATTTGTTTATCCATTGTATGCTTTCTTTCAAGAGAGAAGCCTCTAGTGAAAACTATGCCCCCCGGTCTATCTTTTATCATATTATTTTCAGATCTATAAAACCAAAAATACAAAAATACCTTGCTGTAATTTATTTACTTTTATTTTATTTTGCACTTTTACTTATCTTTTATATCAATCTCTATCAGATCTCATCTTTGCAAGTAACCGTGAAGGGATTGACAACCCCTTTCCTGCGTTGGGAGCAAGTATTTGTTTGTTTGTGTAGGTGCTATCATTGGAGACTTGTGTGTTCCTCCTACTGGATTGATACCTTGGTTCTTAACTGAGGGAAATACTTATCTCTACTTTGCTGCATCACCCTTTCCTCTTCAAGGAAAAACCAACGCAAGCTCAACAAGTAGCAGGAAGAATTTCTCGTGCCGTCGCCGGGGAGGAACTACATCAAGCCTACCAAGTACCCATCATAAACTCTCATCTCTTGCATTTACATTATTTTCCATTTGCCTCTCATTTTCCTCTCCCCCACTTCTAAAATGTTTTCAGAAAAATAAAAAATATTTGCCTTTTTATTTGCCTTGTTTTTGTTTGCCTTTTTGTGTTTGCTTCTTTGTTTGCTTGCTTGTTTTGCCTTCATGACTCAAAGACAGAAAAGAAACAAGAAAAATAAAGATAACTATGGATCCACTTAAAGTTTTCTACTTGGATCATCTTCGACCCATTTGTGCTCGTGCTGAAACCCCAACTAGTCTAGTTGAGGGAAAATTATTAGATGAGCATGCTCATTTTGTGCGTTATCGTTTGTCTAAAAAAGAAAGACTCTTATGGAATCAAATAAATTGTTTGCTATGCTATGCTTGGAATCTATGTGAAATTTATGATTTTACTTGTTGCTCTAAGGACCCTAAAAACAGCTTCCCTATCTATGTGAGTTTAATGATAATGAAATCTTATCTTCTTATGCCAAAGGTGTTTATAGTTTCTATGATATCGAACAAATCGAAGAATTTGTTGCTTTTAAGGGTGCTTATGAAGTTGCTTATTTGATTGAAAAGTATGATATTACTCTCTGCAAATCTGAAAATTTTGACATACTTAAATATTGCTATGAAAAATATGCTCATAATGCCTATGTTAAAGAATTTATTAAGAGAATGTCTGCTGCTTTGGAAGAAAATGATGATATGCATGAACCTATAGATAATTATGATTCCTTTGATTTGATTGAATTATCCCCTCTTGATGAACATGATGCTTGCTATTCTTGTGGCCATGATGCCAATGTTAATGGTGCTTATAGAGATGAACTTGCTATAGTTCCTTATGTTAAACATGAAATTATTGCTATTGCACCCACACTTGATAGCCCCTTGAATGAAAATCATGATTGCAATGATGTTATTACAAATTTTAATAATGACAATTGTGCTAATGATATGGAAAGCTACAAGCTTGGGGATGATAATTTTGTTATGTCTACTACTTATTGCAATGACCATGATTGGGGTGATAATGCTTCTTACAATCTTGAAAATTTATTTATGCCTCATGATGAATATGATATTGATAATAGTGTTTGCAATAATATTGGAAGTGTGTTTGGAAGAGTGTCAACTCTAGGTAATAATGATCCCACTACTTTGGAGAATGATCAATCTTATGATTTTTTTTTACAAAAGTGGGCTTGGAGAGGTCATGACTTTATTTGATGATAATCCCACTATTTTGGAAGAGTGTCAACTTTGCATGCATGTGGATCATGAAAATAATATTTTATATGATATTTATATTGTTGAATTTGATGATGATCCTACATGTAATTATTATGAGAGAGGAAAAAAATGGTGGTAGAAGTTTTCATGTTACTAAATCACCTCTCTTTGCATTGAAATTATTAATGCTTCCTTCTTCCTATTTGCATATGCTAGAAATTGCTTGTCTTGATAAAAAAATTCCTATAAATGCCTATGCATAGGAAGTATGTTAGACTTAAACTTGTTTTTCACATGCTATATGATGCTCTCTTTATTGTTCAATTTTTTGTCATTCATGTGAGTATCATTGAAATTATCAATGCTTAGCTAAGAGGCTTTAAAGAAAGGCGCTTGTTGGGAGACAACACAATGTTTTTCTTCTGTTTTTCAATAAATATGCAATTATGATTCTGTTATGATTGAGTTTTTTATGTTTTAATTAGTGTTTGTGCCAAGTAAGACCTTTGGGATGATTTGGAAGATAGTTGGTTTGATTCTGTGAAAAACAGAAACTTTTGCGCCTAGTTCTAGAATTTTGTAAATTCACAGAAACGTGTTTTTGCTCTGAATTTTTTACACAAGATTTATATACAATTTTCCCATGCTTTTTTAATTTTTCAGAATTTTTGGAGTTACAGAAGTATGGTCAATTTCCAGATTGCCACAGACTGTTCTGTTTTTGACAGGTTCTGTTTTCTATGTGTTGTTCTCTTGTTTTGATGAATCTATGGGTAATATCGGGGGGTATGAACCATGGTGAAGTTGGAATACAGTAGATATAATTCTAAATGAAATTGGAATGAGTTCACAATAGTACCTAAAGGCAGTTATTTTCTTTATTATACTAACAGATCTCACGAGTTTTCTGTTGAGTTTTGTGTTGTGAAGTTTTCAAGTTTTGGGTGAAGTTTCGATGGACTAAGGAATAAGGAGTGGCAAGAGCCTAAGCTTGGGGATTCCCAAGGCACCCCAAGGTAATATTCAAGGATAACCAAGCGTCTAAGCTTGGGGATGCCCCGGATGGCATCCCCTCTTTTGTCTATGGTCCATCGGTAAATTACTTGAGGCTATATTTTTATTCACTACATGATATGAGTTTTGCTTGGAGCGTCGTGTATTATATGAGTCTTTGCTTTATTTGCTTTTTAGTTTGCCACAATCATCCTTGTTGGATGCAACTTTTTGAGAGGGACACACATTATTCATGAATTTATGAGAATACCCTTTGAGCTGCACTTATATCTTTTGAGCTAGGCAGTTGCTCTAGTGCTTCACTTGTATCTTTTAGAGCACGACAGTGGTTATATTTTAAATAAACTGATGAACTCTCATGCTTCACTTATATTATTTTGAGAGTCTTACAAATAGTATGGCAATTTGCTTGGGTTATGAATTTGGTCCTAATATGATGGGTATTCAAGAAGCATATAATAAAAACTTTCATGAAGATCATTGAATATATGAGAAGTTTGATTCCTTGCATTTGTTTTGAGATATAAAGATGGTGATATTAGAGTCATGCTAGTTAGTAAGAATATTTTTGTTAAGGTTTGTGATTCCCGAAGCATACATGTATGGTCTCTCGTTATGCGATGAAACTGGAGCATGATTTATTATTGATTGTCTTCCTTATGAGTGGTGGTCGGGGACGAGCGATGGTCTTTTCCTACCAATCTATCCCCCCAGGAGCATGCGTAGTAGTACTTTGCTTCGAAGGCTAATAAAATTTTGCAATAAGTATGTGAGTTCTTTATGACTAATGTTGGGTCCATGGATTATACGCACTCTCACCTTTCCGCATTTTGCTAGCCTCTTCGGTACCGTGCATTGCCCTTTCTCACCTTGAGTTGTGGTGCAAACTTCGCCGGTGCATCCAAACCCCGTGATATGATACGCTCTATCACACATAAGCCACCTTATATCTTCCGCAAAACAGCCACCATACCTATCTATTATGGCATTTCCATAGCCATTCCGAGATATATTTCATGCAACTTCCACCGTTCCATTTTATTATGACACATATCATCACTGTCATATTGCTTTGCATGATCATATACTTGACATAGTATTTGTGGCTCCGCCACCGTTCATATGTTTTATACATGTCACGCTAGATCATTGCACATCCCGGTACACCGCCGGGGGCATTCATATAGAGTCATATTTTTGTTCTAGTATCGAGTTGTAATTCTTGAGTTGTAAGTAAAAAGAAGTGTGATGATCATCATATGCATTACTAGAACATTGTCCCGGTGAGGAAAGGATGAGGGAGACTATGATTCCCCCACAAGTCGGGATGAGACTCCAGACGAAAAAAATGATGAAAAAAAGAATTAAAAAATGAAAAGAAAAGAGAAAAAAAAGAGGCCAAAGTGCCCAACAAAAAAAAGAGAAAAGAAAAGAAAAAGAAAAAATGAGAGAAAAAGAGAGAAGGGACAATGTTACTATCCTTTTCCACACTTGTGCTTCAAAGTAGCACCATGTTCTTCATGATAGAGAGCCTCCTATTTTGTCACTTTCATATATTACTAGTGAGAATTTTTCATTATAGAACTTGGCTTGTATATTCCAATGATGGGCTTCCTCAAATGCCCGAGGTCTTCATGAGCAAGCAAGTTGGATGCACACCCACTTAGTTTTCTTTTGAGCTTTCATACACTTATAACTCTAGTGCATCTGTTGCATGGAAATCTCTACTCCTTGCATTGATATCAATTGATGGGCATCTCCATAGCCCGTTGATTAGCCTTTTCAATGTGAGACTATCTTCTTTTTGGTCTTCTCCACACAACCTCCAACATCATATTCTATTCCACCCATAGTGCTATATCCATGGCTCACACTCATATATTGCGTGAGAGTTGAAAAAGCTGAAGCGCGTTAAAAAGTATGAACCAATTGCTTGGCTTGTCATCGGGGCTGTGCATGATAAATACTTTGTGTTAAGAAGATAGAGCATGACAAGACTATATGATTTTGTAGGGATAACTTTCTTTAGCCATGATATTTTGAGAAGACATGATTGCTTTTTAGTATGCTTGAAGTATTATTGTTTTTATGTCAATATTACACTTTTGTTTTGAATCTTATGGATCTGAATATTCATGCCACATAAATAAAGATTACATGATAAACATGATAGGTAGCATTCCTTATCAAAAATTCTGTTTTTATCATTTTCCTACTCGAGGACGAGCAGGAATTAAGCTTGGGGATGCTTGATACTTCTCCAACGTATCTATAATTTTTTATTATTCCATGCTATTATATTATCCATCTTGGATGTTTTATATGCATTATTATGCTATTTTATATCATTTTTTGGGACTAGCCTATTAACTTAGTGCCCAGTGCCAGTTGTTGTTTTTGCCTTTACAGAAAATCAATATCAAATGGAGTCCAAATGGAACAAAACTTTTTGAGGATTTTCTTGGACAACAAGACACCCTGGAAGCTTCGGGAGGAGGCCAGAAGGGCCACGGATGGGCCGCAAGCTCATAGGGCGTGCCCCAGGGGGGCGCCCCCAAGCTTGTGGGCCCATCGTGGCACTTCTAACCCTAATCTTTCTTCTATAAATACCCAAATATTCCCCATAGACCAGAGGGCACACCAAAAATACTTTTCCGCCGCTGCAAGCTTTTGTTCTCGAGAGATCCCATCTGGAGACCTTTTCCGGTACTCCGCCGGAGGGGGATTCGATCACGGAGGGGTTCTACATCAACCTTGCTGCCCTTCCGATGATGTGTGAGTACTTTACCACAGACCTACGGGTCCATAGCTAGTAGCTAGATGGCTTCTTCTCTCTCTTTGATCTTCAATACAATGTTCTCCTTGATGTTCTTGGAGATCTATTCGATGTAATCTTCTTTTGCGATGTGTTTGTTGAGATCCGATGAATTGTGGGTTTATGATCAGATTGTCTATGAATATTATTTGAGTCTTCTCCGAACTCTTTTATGCATGATTTATATAGCTTAGTATTTCTCTTCGATCTATTGATTTGGTTTTGCCAACTAGATTGATTTTTCTTGCAATGGGAGATGTGCTTTGTAATGGGTTCAATCTTGTGGTGCTCAATCCCAGTGATAGAAGGGGACATGACACATATTTGTATTGTTGCCATTAAGGATAGAAAGATGTTTTTTTTTCATATTGGTTGGATCTATCCCTCTACATGATGTCATCTTGCTTAAGGCGTTACTCCGTTCTTGTTAACTTAATACACTAGATGCATGCTGGATAGCGGTCGATGTGTGGAGTAATAGTAGTAGATGCAGGGATGAGTCGGTCTACTTGTCACGTACATGATGCCTATATACATGATCATTGCCTTGGATATCTTCATAATTATTTGCTTTTCTATCAATTGCTCAACATTAATTTGTTTACCCGTCGTATGCTTTCTTTTAAGAGAGAAGCCTCTAGTGAAAACTATGGCCCTCGGGTCTATCTTTTATCATATTATTTTCAGATCTATAAAACCAAAATTACAAAAACACCTTGCTGCAATTTATTTACTTTTATTTTATTTTGCACTTTTACTTATCTTTTATATCAATCTCTATCAGATCTCATCTTTGCAAGTAACCGTGAAGGGATTGACAACCCCTTTTCTGCGTTGGGTGCAAGTATTTGTTTGTTTGTGTAGGTGGTATCATTGGAGACTTGTGTGTTCCTCCTACTGGATTGATACCTTGGTTCTTAACCGAGGGAATTACTTCTCTACTTTGCTGCATCACCCTTTTGTCTTCATGGGAAAAACCAACGCAAGCTCAAGAAGTAGTAGGTCCTCCCATGATGAGAGGATCATTGGTGATGTCGATGGCTTCAATTTCCCCCTCCCGGAGGGAAGTTTCCCCAGCAGAATTGCTCCGCCGGAGAGCAAAAGTGCTCCTGCCCAGGTTCCGCCTCGAGACGGCGGCGCTTCATCCCGAAAGTCTTGTTCTTATTTTTTCTATGGAAATAGCCTCATATAGCAGAAGATGGGCACCAGAGGCTTGCTAGGGGGCCCACAAGCTCACAGGGCGCGCCCAGGGGGGTAGGGTGCACCCCCTAAGCTTGTCGCTCCCTGGTGGCCCCCCTCCTGGTATTTCTGCCGCCAATAATTTTTTATATATTCCAAAACAATTCTCTGTAACTTTTCAGGTCATTTGGAGTTGTGCAGAATAGCTATCTCTGTTGTAGCCTTTTCCGATCCAGAATTCCAGCTGCCGACAATCTTCCTCTTCATGTGAAACTTGCAAAATAAGAGAGAAAAGGCATAAGAATAGTATCATAAAGTGAAATAATGACCCAAAACATAATAAATAATAGTTCAAAAACATGATGCAAAATGGACGTATCAACTCCCCCAAGCTTAGACCTTGCTTGTCCTCAACCGAAAGCAAAAATCCGTAACCATGACCACATGTTTAGAGAGAGACAGGGAGGGGTGTTGATAAAACAAAATACGGACATGAAAGCATCATGATCATTGTCATAATAGCAATATAACATCATAAAACTTCTCATGAATAAGTGACAATTCATTCACAAGATAAAGTATGAATGATAAACTTCATTGAAAACTAACAAACTATGATCTCAATCATTGAAACAATTGTAATTTATCATATTATCAAAAAGAGTCTATGTAAGAGCTTTGTTTAGCAAGTTTACATACTCAACTATCATTTAGTCTTCTATGATTGCTGACATTCACGACATATTTATGGAGCAAAAGTTTCAGTCAAACACATAGGAAGATGGGGGCTTATAGTTCCGCCTCCCAACTTATTTACCTTGAGGGTAATGTCAACAATAATAACTCTTGATTACCCACGCAACTGCATATATATGCCTAGATCTTTCCCCACCACATGATGCTTGCCAAGAGAAGAATAAAAACGGAATAGAGAAGAACACTATTGACTCTTGCAAAAAAGTAAATACATAAAGTAAAATATAGGACCTTCGTAGAGGGAAGCAGAGGTTGTCATGCGCTTTTTTATTTTTGGATGTGCAAACTCTTAATGCAAAGGAACACCACTTTGTATTGCCCCTTGTGACAACAACCATTATTATGCAGTCCGCCGCTTTTATTTCTTCACCATCACAAGTTTGTACCAAGCTTATTTTCCCTCACAATAAAAGATCATACGTATTTAGGAGCAATTTTCATTGCTTTTTGCAGCGATGACAACTTACTTGATGGGTCATATTCAATCCATAGGTAGATATGGTGGACTCTCATGACATGAGACTGGGTTTAAGGGTTTTGGCTAGCAAAAGATTACGAGCAAGCACCACATGTTAGAGGATCCATGACAATATAACTTCTATGTGAATATAAGCAAACATAACTCATTATGTTGTCTTCCTTGTGCAACGTCAATTATTTGACATAGAACATTTAATGGGGGCTCACAATCATTAAAGATGTCCAAGATAGTATATTTATATGTAAGACATCTATTTCCTTATTACTTTTTCATGAATTGCAACAATGACCAATGCTATGTTTGTTAACTTCAATAAATTTCATCAATTATACTTCTTTTATGTGAAGTCATCACTCCCCATGGGATTAGCATATGATCTTTTTATTCTTTTTATTTCTACGATTGAAACAAGAAAGTAAAACAACTCAACTCAAACTACTCTTTATTATGTAACTCTCACACTCGATTACATAAATAGATAAATCACGAAACAAGCACTCGAAACTAGATCATACTAAAACTTTATTCTTCTAAGTCACAAAATAACTAAGGATCGAACTAAGATAGACAACGATAATAAAAGTGATGGTGGTACGACACTGGGGAACCTCCCCCAAGCTTGAAACAAGCCAAGGGTAGTGCTGATACTTCTCCGTTGTATCTATAATTTTTGATTGTTCCATGCCAATATTATACAACTTTTACATACTTTTGGCAACATTTTATATGATTTATTGGACTAACCTATTGATCCAGTGCCCAGTGACAGTTCCTATTTGTTGCATGTTTTTTGTTTTGCAGAATATCCATATCAAACAAAGTCCAAATGCAATAAAAATTTACGGAGAATTATTTTGGAATATATGTGATTTTTGGGAGGTGGAATCAACACAAACAGAGACCAACAGCCTCCACAACCCATCATGCCGCGCCGGGCACCCCCTGGCGCGCCCAGGTGTCTTGTGCCCTCCTCGTAAGTCGATTGGGGCCCTTCTATGGGCGCAAGAAAGATAATTTATGGAAAAAAAATCGTGTAAAAATTTAAGCGCAATCGGAGTTACGGATCTCTGGGAATTTAAGAAATGGTGAAGGGCCAGAAAACAGGAACGCGAAACAGAAGAGAACAGAGAGACATATCCAATCTCGGAGGGGTTCTCGACCCTCCGCCGCCATGGCAACCATGGACCAGAGGGGGTACTCTCCTCCCATCTAGGGGGAGGCCAAGTAAGAAGAAGAAGGAGGGGGCTCTCTCCCCCTCTCTCCCGGTGGCGTCGGAATGTCGCCGGGGCAATCATCGTGTGACGGCGATCTACTCCAACAACTCCGTCATCTTCACCAACATCTTCATCACCTTCCCCCATCTATATTCAGTGGTCCACTCTCCCGCAACCCGCTGTACCCTCTACTTGAACATGGTGCTTTATGCTTCATACTATTATCCAATGATATGTTGCCATCCTATGATGTCTGAGTAGATTTTTGTTGTCCTATCGGTAATTGGTGAATTGCTATGGTTGGTTTAATTTGCTTGTGGTTATGTTGCTATCCTTTGGTGCCCATCATATGAGCGCGCGTGTGGATCACACCATAGAGTTAGTTGTATGTTGATAGGACTATGCATTGGAGGGCAAGGGTGACAGCAGCTTCAGCCTAAACATAGAAATTGATACGTACGGGATTGAAGGGGGACCAATATATATCTTAATGCTATGGCTGGGTTTTACCTTAATGAACGTTAATAGTTGCGGATGCTTGCTAATAGTTCCAATCATAAGCACATATAATTCCAAGTAAGGGACGACATGCTAGCAGTGGCCTCTCCCACATAAAAACTTGCTATCAGTCTAGTAACGTAGTCAATTGCTAAGTGACAATTTCGCAAATCCTACCACCACTAATGCACACTCGTTTTACTAAACTTAATTGTTTCTTTATTTAAACATCACCTAACTTTTATTTCCATGTTCTTTATTATCTTGCAAACCTATCCACACCTACAAAGTACTTCTAGTTTTATTCTTGTTCTAGGTAAAGCAAACATTAAGTGTGCGTAGAGTTGTATCGGCGGTCGATAGAACTTGAGGGAATATTTGTTCTGCCTTTAGCTCCTCGTTGGGTTCGACACTCTTATTTATTGAAAAAGGCTACAAACGATCCCCTATACTTGTGGGTTATCAAGACCTTTTTTTGGCGCCGTTGCCGGGGAGCAATAGCGTGGGGTGAATATTCTCGTGTGTGCTTGTTTGCTTTATCACTAAGTAATTTTTATTTTCTGTTCTAAGTTTTTTTTCTATCTCTAGTTATGGGTAGGAAACGTAAAATACCAAAAAAAATAGTTGTACCTACTAAACCAATGGTTGAAGAACCACTCAAAATCTATCATACTGCTGAAGCTTTCTACTTGGATCATCTTCGATCCCTATGTGCTCGTGCTGAAAACCCAACTAGCTTAGTTGAGGGAAAAATCATTAAATGAGCATGCTTATTTTGTGCGACACTGCTTATCTCAAAAAGGGAAACTTTTACTGCATCAAATTAATACTATGCAATGCTATGCTTTGAATTTATGTGAATTATACGATTTTACTTGTTGTTCTGAAGACTCTAAGAAACACCTTCCCTACCAATGTGAGTTTAGTGATAATGGAATCTTATCTTCTTATGCCAAGGGTGTTTATAATTACTATGATGTTGAACAAATTGAAGAATTTGTTGCTTTTAAGGGTGCTTATGAAATTGCTTCTTTCATTGAAAAGTATGATGCTACTCTTTACAAATCTGAAAATTTTGCCATACTTAAATATTGCTATGAAAACTATGCTTCTAATGCTTATATTAAACCATATATTGAGGACTCCTTCGCTGTCCAAGAAGAGACTAATATTTTGCAGGAAACTATGGAAGAAGAAATTGATGAAATTGTGAGCTCATTAGATGAAAAAGATGATGAGGAGAGCGAAGAACAAAAGGAGGAAGAGCGGATTAGCTACCCGTGCCCACCTTCTAATGAGAGTAACCCTCCAACTCATACATTGTTTAATTTCCCTTCATGCTTACCGAAGGATGAATGCTATGATAATTGCTATGATCCCTTGGATTCATTTGAAATATCCCTTTTTGATGAACTTGATGCTTGCTATGCTTGTGGCCATGATGCCAATTTGAATTATGCTTATGGAGATGAACTTGCTATAGTTCCTTATGTTAAGAATAAAATTGTAGCTATTGCACCCACACATGATGGTCCTATTATCTTTTTGAATTCTCCAAACAACACTATATCGGAGAAGTTTGCACTTATTAAGGATTACATTGATGGGTTGCTGAAAGCACAAGTGCTCCCTGGGTGATTTTGGTAATTAATGTCAACATATCTCTTGTTGGACTAATATCTTCATCTAGTGTATTTCAGAAAGTTCAACAATGGCGTGGCAAGGACAAGAGGATGTGGAACCCCTTCAAAATGCCAAGGACAAAGATTGACAAAAGCTCAAGACTCTTCATTTCTATTTTAGTGATCCAAGATCACATTGAGTCCATAGGAAAAGCCAATACTATTAAAAGGGGATGAGGTGTTGCTTAATGGTCTACTTGCTCAAAATGCTTAGTGATATGCTCCAAAGCCCTCAACCACTTCCTCATTTCCAGATATGTCCTAAACCTAAAGTCAAATTCGGCCCCACCGATTTGATCTATCCGGCGCCACCGAGTTTCTTTAACATAGCCACTGCCAGAAACCCTAATCAATTCGGTCTCACCGATAGGGATTTCGGTCTCACCGAGATGGCAATGCAAACTCTCTGTTTCCCTTCGTAATGTTTCGGTCTCACTGAAATGAGCAATCGGTCCCACCGAGTTCACAATGCAAACTCTCTGTTGCCTATTGTGATTATTTCGGTCTCACCGAAATATGCAATCGGTCCCACCGAGTTTGCCTGACCAACTCTCTGTTTAACTCATTGCTGAAATCGGTCCCACTGAGTTCATGCAATCAGTCACACCAAGATGAGGTCTTGCCCTAACCCTAGCACATCGGTCCCACCGAGTTGATCATGTCGGTCCCACCGTGAATCCTAATGGTCACATTTTGAACTAGATCGGTCTCACCGAGTTCTTCTATTCGGTCTGACCGAGTTGGGTCAAATATGTGTAACGGTTGGATTTTGTGTGGAGGCTATATATACCCCTCCACCCCCTTCTCTATTCAAGAGAGAGCCATCAGAACGAGCCTACACTTCCAGTACTCATTTTCTGAGAGAGAAACACCTACTCATGTGTTGAGATCAAGACATTCCATTCCTACCACAAGAATCTTGATCTCTAGCCTTCCCCAAGTTGCTTTCCACTCAAACCATCTTTCCACCATAGCCAAAGCTGTGAGAGAGAGTTGAGTGTTGGGGAGACTATCATTTGAAGCACAAGAGCAAGGAGTTCATCATCAACACACCATTTATTACCTTTTGGAGAGTGGTGTCTCCTAGATTGGTTAGGTGTCACTTGGGAGCCTCTGACAAGATTGTGGAGTTGAACCAAGGAGTTTGTAAGGGCAAGGAGATCGCCTACTTCATGAAGATCTACCCAAGTGAGGCAAGTCCTTCGTGGGCGATGGCCATGGTGGGATAGACAAGGTTGCTTCTTCGTGGACCCTTTGTGGGTGGAGCCCTCCGTGGACTCACGTAGCCGTTACCCTTCGTGGGTTGAAGTCTCCACCAACATGGACGTACGATAGCACCACCTATCGGAACCACACCAAAAATCTCCGTGTCTTCATTGCGTTTGCACACTCCAATCCCATCCCTTTACTTTCTTACAAATTGCATGCTTTACTCTTTCTGCTGCTCATACTCTTATCATGCTTGCTTGAAATGTATTGTGAATGCTTAAACTTGTGCTAAAACTCCACCTCAACTTGAAGAACTTAAAAACTGCTACTTTTGCTTGTTGAGTGTCTAATCACCCCCCCTCTAGACACCTCTTCTCTATCCTTTCAATTGGTATAAGAGCATTGGTCTCCATTGCTTTGGTTTAATCACCATTGGAGGAAGATGGATGAGTCTACGATTGGGAGTATTAGACGTAGAGTACCTTTACTTGATGGAGAGTTCTATCATGATTGGAAAAATGAGATGCTTGAGATTTTCAATGAATATAATTTGAACAAGTATATTACTTACCCTTGTGCACCTCCTATTGATCCTTTGCATCCTACCCCCGATGAGTCTCTTGACATGATCCGCAATCTTAGAACTGTTAATCTTATCATTAGAGGATTGCCTAGAAACTTGATTGTGTGCTTGCCTACACTTGAATGTGCTTACACTATATGGAGATACCTCGAGAAACGCTTTCCAAACTATTCCTTGAAAAATCTAGATGAGATTCTTCAAAAGTCCATTTCTTTAAATAAGATGAATTCTAGTGATCCTAAGTTTGGTGATTGTCTATTTGAGCTTCGTGACCTCATGAAAGCCAAAGGAGATGTTGGAATCATTAGTGACATCATCTCTCAAGTCATTAGAATTCATGAATATGAACATTGTCATGGTCATAAATCTAATGAATTACCTTCTCTAGGTAATGATCATTCATATGATGATGATGTTAAACATGGATATTATGACGAGGATGATGATAGTGACTTTGATCTTGATGAGTCTATGAGACACCTTGGTCTTATGGCTAACCTTTGTGGTTACATGGCTAGAGGAAAGGAATGGGTTCTTGATAGTAGATGTACCGATCACATGACCGGAGACAAGGATATGTTTCGTGAGCTTGCTGAAAACGACGGCCCTCGAAAGTATGTCACTTTTGGTGATAACTCAAAGGGTAAGGTGGTTGGCCTTGGTAAGGTGGCCATCTCACATGACAGCTCCATCCAAAATGTTATGCTCGTTGAATCTCTTGGCTACAATCTACTTTCCATATCTAGACTAGCCGATTTTGGTCCCAATGTTCTATTCACTGAAGTAGACTGCCAAGTGTTTCGAAGAGATAATCATAATATGGTCTTTACCGGTATACGTAGAGGTGATCTATACATTGTTGACTTCACTAAAAGAGCTCGACCTAGAACTTGCTTAATTGCTAAATCTTCCAAAGGTTGGTTGTGGCATAGAAGGTTAGGTCATGTGGGCATGCGAAATCTTGATAAGCTTATTAAAGGTGATCATATCCTTGGTGTTAAAGATGTTATATTTGACAAGGATAGACTTTGCAGTGCTTGTCAAGCAGGAAAACAAGTTGGAGGAAGTCATCCCGTGAAGAACATCATGACCACGAGAAGACCGCTTGAGCTACTTCATATGGATCTTTTTGGTCCCAACGCCTACAAGAGTCTCGGTGGTAACTCATTTGGTTT
This sequence comes from Thinopyrum elongatum, assembly GCA_011799875.1. Taxonomy (NCBI): domain Eukaryota; kingdom Viridiplantae; phylum Streptophyta; class Magnoliopsida; order Poales; family Poaceae; genus Thinopyrum; species Thinopyrum elongatum. The sequence goes on from CM022300.1 coordinate 387,289,177, forward strand.
AGTCATTGTTGATGATTTTTCAAGATTTACGTGGGTGTTCTTTCTTGATGATAAATTGCAGGTCCAAAAGATCTTCAAGAACTTCGCTAGGAAGGCCCAAAATCAATTTGAAGTGAAGATCAAGAAGGTTCGGAGCGACAATGGAACGGAGTTCAAGAACGCCAATGTGGATACATTTCTTGACGAAGAAGGGATTTCACATGAGTTCTCGGCTACGTACACACCTCACCAAAATGGAGTTGTTGAGAGGAAGAACCGGACAATCATTGAGATGGCGAGAACGATGCTTGATGAATATAAGACGCCAAAACACTTTTGGGCGGAAGCGGTTGAGACAGCTTGTCATGCTACAAATCGATTGTATCTTCACAAGCTTCTTGGCAAGATGGCATACGAGCTTCTCACCGGTAACAAACCCCAAGTTGGATACTTTCGAGTATTTGGCTCAAAGTGCTACATTCTTGATAAACATCGTCGTTCAAAATTTGCCCCTAAATCTCATGAAGGTTTTCTACTTGGTTATGGCTCAAACTCTCACACTTACCGTGTCTACAACAATTTCACCCGAAAGGTTGAAGAGACGGTAGATGTGAAGTTTGATGAATCTAACGGCTCGCAAGTAGAGTAATTGCCAATTGATGTAGGAGACAAAGACCCTTCGGAAGCGATTCAAGACTTGTCTATTGGCAAGATTCGCCCAACGGAGGTGAAGGAGAGTACCTCATCCGTTCAAGTGGAAGCCTCAACTTCACGCCAAGGTGTACCACAAGTTGACTTGGAGGCATCAACAAGTGGAACACGTCAAGATGAAGGAGACGAGGAAGTACAACAAGATGAACCTCATCGACCTCCTTCTCCACCTCCACAAGAGAACATCAACGCCAACAACAGTGAAGATAGACAAGAGGAAGAACAAGACAATGAAGAGGATGTTCCACCTCGACCCAAACAAAAGCTCTCACGAGTTAGAGCAAGAGTCTCAAGAGATCATCCCGTTGAACAAATCTTCGATGATATTCAAACCGGGAGAATTACTCTCTCTAAGTCTCGCTTAGCAAACTTTTGTGAACATTACTCTTTCATTTCTAACATTGAACCTATGAAGGTTGAAGAAGCTCTTGATGATCCGGATTGGGTGAACGCTATGCATGAAGAGCTACACAATTTCGAGAGGAATCAAGTATGGACGCTTGTTGAAAAACCCGACGAAAAGCACAATGTCATTGGAACCAAATGGGTGTGTCGGAATAAGCAAGATGAAGATGGACAAGTTGTATGCAACAAGGCCCATCTCGTCTCCCAAGGTTACACTCAAGTCGAAGGTATGGACTATGGTGAGACATATGCCCCCGTTGCTAGACTTGAGTCCATACACATCTTACTTGCTTATGCCAATCATCATGATATCACTCTATACCAAATGGACATTAAAAGTGCCTTTCTAAAATGAGAAATTGAGGAGGAAGTCTATGTTAAACAACCTCCCGGCTTTGTTAATCCCAAGAAATCTAATCATGTTTACAAACTTCACAAAGCACTTTATGGTCTCAAACAAGCTCCTAGAGCATGGTATAAATGCTTGACTAAGTTTCTTATTGAAAAAGGCTTCGAGATTGGAAAAATTGATTCTACACTTTTTACTAAAAGGGTTAATGGTGAATTATTTGTGTGCCAAATTTATGTGGATGATATCATATTTGGTTTGACTAACCCTCATTTTAGTGAAAAGTTTGGAAGGCTAATGTCGAAGAAGTTTGAGATGTCGATGATGAGTGAACTCAAATTCTTTCTTGGTTTAAAAATCAAGCAAACTAAGGAGGGTACCTTTGTTTCCCAAACAAAGTATACCAAGGACTTATTCAAGAAGTTCAATATGCAAGAGAGCAAAGGTATGAAAACACCCATGCCTACTAGTGGACATCTTGACTTGACTAAGGATGGCAAATCGGTTGACCAAAAGGTTTACCGCTCTATGATTGGATCATTGTTATATCTATGTGCCTCCCGTCCCGATATTATGCTAAGTGTGTGCATGTGTGCACGATATCAAGCGGCCCCTAAAGAGTGTCATCTTAAGGCTGTGAAAAGGATAGTGAGACACTTAATCCATACACCAAACTTTGGCATTTGGTATCCTAAGAGGTCCTCTTTTGATCTTGTTGGCTACTCCGATTCGGACTATGCTGGTGATAAGGTTGATACAAAGTCCACTTCGGGAACTTGTCAATTTCTTGGTAGATCTCTTGTGTCTTGGTCCTCCAAGAAACAAAACTCGGTATCCTTATCCACCGCCGAAACGGAATACATTGCCGCCGGATCATGTTGTGCTCAATTACTTTGGATGACCCAAACCCTTAAGGATTATGGGATACATGTGAAACATGTTCCATTGCTATGTGATAATGAAACTGCTATTAAGATTGCTCACAATCCCGTGCAACATTCTCGAACTAAGCATATTGAAGTTCGTCATCATTTCATTCGAGATCATGTTGCTAAAGGAGACATCAATATTAAGCATGTTCATACCGATAAGCAATTGGCGGATATATTCACCAAACCGCTTGATGAGAAAGTATTTTGCCGTTTGAGAGGTGAATTGAATATTATTGATGCCTCAAACTTGGAGTAGAAACTTCATTTGGATACATGCAAGGCATGAGCTTGTCTTTTGACTAATCCTTGATATTACTCTTATGATGATGATCATATGTCTTGGATCTATATTTGTACCCTTGCATGTTATCTAACCCTTGTAGGTACTTGGATGAGCCCAAATCTACGAGATTGCAAGTCACTCACATCTTGAGCAATCTCTACATCACCAATTTTCTACCATGTGGTTGTTGATTACAAGGAAGCGTGGATTCACTCAACATATCCTTTGATAATTTCTATATATCAAATTTCATTTGGTATCAAGTTTCATGATTGTCATCTTGGATACACAAGTGCTCTTCCTTGCAATACTAACCCATGTAGGAAGATGAACTCAAACTATAAGTGGTGCTCTCAACTCTTGATGAACTACATCAACCTCGAGCATCCAACACAAGTTCGACTACATGATCAAGATCAACACCACCACTCAAGGTATGCTATTCCATCTTAGAGAAGCTTTACTCCAAGTCATGGGTCAAAGCAACTCACCAAGATGTGAATACATCAAAAAGATTAAACGAAAAATGGTAACCCCATTTTGAGCTTAAACGATGAGTATGACCTACGATCAAGTGTCATCACTTGACTCCTCAGTCAATATACTCTAACATAGGTGACTTTGTCACCAACCCCTTCTAGATGAAGTTCTCTAGTGTTTCTTTGTTTTGCATATGTTTTTGCTTGTTTGTTCCCCTTTTAAAAAAAAACTTCATCTAGATCATTTTCCTTTGTATGTTTTCTCTGTATTTCTCTGCATCTAATTCATTGCAAATTCTTCAGTTAATTCCTTGCAAATCCTTGTGAGATTTTGATTGCCAAGTGAGCTGAGTTGACAAGACTTTTCCTCTGTATTGAACTCGGCCTCACCGATTCATGCCTTTCGGCTAGGCCGAACTACAATTTCTTGTAGATAGTTCATCAGTACAACCGACGTGGACTAACCCGGTCTGACCGATATGCATAATCTATGGCACCTCCATCTCGGTGTCACTGATGAAAATAGATCGGCGTTACCATTTTCACTACTGAGAAAACTTTTTGCCATTGCAAATGTCATTTCTTCTCCAGCTCCACTCAATGATTCTAATCCTCTACTCGCATCTTATACTACATGATGCTTTGAAATGTGTTTCAAGGACCAAACCTATTTGACTCATGCTCCAGAAGGTCCCTTCTTGGAAATTGATGTCAAAGGGGGAGAGAGAGCACATCAAAGCTTATCACATGGGAAGCACATCTTAGCTTGCTTCTCCAGATGCTTATTAACAATAGAGGAGAGAAGTCACATGTCTTTAAGAGGGGAAAGACATGTTAATAAATGTGAGCTCGTATCTTTTCATTATCTATTTTTGTTTCTTGCTCTAATTTTCTCTTACCCTACCTTCTCCTATTTTCCAATATCAAATTCAGGGGGAGAAAGAGTTCCTATCTAAGGGAAGGAAAATCTTTGGAATTCATTGCATATCTTTAATCTTTGGGGACATGTCCATATCCAAATAGAGTACTAAGTACTTACTCATTACATGTCATCCCAGTCTTGGTAATCTTGTGGTCTCCTAAACTTGCTTCATTTAGAGTGCTCTTGTGTTATCTAACCTTGTTTTCTCAAGCTCATCTCTTCCGAAGCCAGCCTAAGACCACAAGGTAAGTATATGCATCACACTCATGTGCATGATGATGTCTTGCTGATGTACATATTGTTTGCAAGAAGGACTCATGAACATGAAGGTACACTTCATGTATACATCATTTGCTCTGATGCATATAGCCAAGATACATGTAACTCATTGCTTGCTCTGACATGCTTATGCATTCACATGATCTTACATACTATATTTACATGATTGCATACATGAAGGGGGAGCCTATGCATGTTGCATGTCCTTCCAAAGCTTTACTTGTTACTCCTCATATCCTTATCTAAAGCTTTGATGTATGTTGTCATCAATTACCAAAAAGGGGGAGATTGAAAGCACAAGTGCTCCCTGGGTGATTTTGGTAATTAATGTCAACATATCTCTTGTTGGACTAATATCTTCATCTAGTATATTTCAGAAAGTTCAACAATGGTGTGGCAAGGATAAAAGGATGTGGAACCCCTTCAAAATGCCAAGGACAAAGATTGGCAAAAGCTCAAGACTCTTCATTTCTATTTTAGTGATCCAAGATCACATTGAGTCCATAGGAAAAGCCAATACTATTAAAAGGGGATGAGGTGTTGCTTAATGGTCTACTTGCTCAAAATGCTTAGTGATATGCTACAAAGCCCTCAACCACTTTCTCATTTCCAGATATGTCCTAAACCTAAAGTCAAATTCGGCCCCACCGATTTGATCTATCCGGCGCCACCGAGTTTCTTTGACACAGCCACTGCCAGAAACCCTAATCAATTCGGTCTCACCGATAGGGATTTTGGTCTCACCGAGATGGCAATGCAAACTCTCTGTTTCCCTTCGTAAATTTTTGATCTCACCGAAATGAGCGATCGGTCCCACCAAGTTCGCAATGCAAACTCTCTGTTGCCTATTGTGATTATTTTGGTCTCACCGAAATATGCAATCGGTCCCACCGAGTTTGCCTGACCAACTCTTTGTTTAACTCATTGCTGAAATCGGTCCCACTGAGTTCATGCAATCGGTCACACCGAGATGAGGTCTTGCCCTAACCTTAGCACATCGGTCCCACCGAGTTGATCATGTCGGTCCCACCATGAATCCTAACGTTCAAATTTTGAACTAGATCGGTCTCACCGAGTTCTTCTATTCGGTCTGACCGAGTTGGGTCAAATGTGTGTAACGGTTGGATTTTGTGTGGAGGCTATATATACCCCTCCACCCCCTTCTCTATTCAAGAGAGAGCCATCCGAACGAGCCTACACTTCCACTACTCATTTTCTGAGAGAGAACCACGTACTCATGTGTTGAGATCAAGACATTCCATTCCTACCCCAAGAATCTTGATCTCTAGCCTTCCCCATGTTGCTTTCCACTCAAACCATCTTTCCACCATAGCCAAATCTGTGAGAAAGAGTTAAGTGTTGGGGGGACTATCATTTGAAGCACAAGAGCAAGGAGTTCGTCATCAACACACCATTTATTACCTTTTGGAGAGTGGTGTCTCCTAGATTGGTTAGGTGTCACTTGGGAGCCTCTGACAAGATTGTGGAGTTGAACCAAGGAGTTTGTAAGGGAAAGGAGATCGCCTACTTCGTGAAGATCTACCCGAGTGAGGCAAGTCCTTCGTGGGCGATGGCCATGGTCGGATAGACAAGGTTGCTTCTTCGTGGACCCTTTGTGGGTGGAGCCCTCCGTGGACTCGCGCAGCCATTACCCTTCGTAGGTTGAAGTCTCCACCAACATGGACGTACGATAGCACCACCTTCGTGCTTGCTGCTCCTACTTGCAATTATTATGAAAGAGGAACTACATCTCCGCCTCTGTATGTTTCCAACACGATAAAATTGCAAGAAACTGCTTATGCTATGTATTGGCCTTTACTTGATGTGCATGAATTGTTATTTTATGACATGCAGATGCATAGGAAGAGAGTTATACTTTGTCATTGCATGATTTATGTTGCTTTGTGCTCACTACTAAATGCCAAATCATTGTTAATTAAAATTGGCTTTGATATACCTTGGGATCCGGGTGGACCGATTACTTGAGCACTTTATGCCTAGCTTAGTGGCTTTAAAGAAAGCGCTGCCAGGGAGACAACCCGAAAGTTTTAGAGAGTCATTTTATTCCGTTGTTTGCTTTTATAAAGTTTTTTAAAAAAAATAGAGGGGAATTTAAAACTTTACAAAAGGAAAAGTGAAAGTGAGAAGGACGAGCACCGTGGAAGCGGGAGCACGCCTTGAGCTTTGTTCATGCCCATGGAAACTTTTTGAATCTTGAATTACATAAAATTTTCAACAAAAATAATTATCCCCTTGTACAAATCCATTGTATTATAAAAATAATGTGCCAAGATTTGCCTTTATGATGATTAGATTGCTTGTTGGTATGTGCGGTGCAAAAAACAGAAACTTTGGCTGTAGTGCATGATTTTATATTTTTTACTAGAACGTCAAAAGTTTCTGAAATTTTTACAGAGTACTTATATGCAAATGTGTTATTTTTTCCTAATTTTTCATAATTTTTGGAGTTACAGAAGTATGGTCAATATTCAGATTACTACAGACTATCCTGTTTAAGACATATTCTGTTTTTGATGCATTGTTTTGCTTGTTTTGATGAAACTATCGATTCTATGGGTGGTATAAGCCATAGAGAAGTTATAATACAGTAGCTACAATGCAAAAACAAAATATGAATGGGTTTTCAACAGTACTTAAAGTTGTGATTTGCTTTATTATACTAACGGATCTCACTAGTTTCCTGTTAAGTTTTGTGTGGATGAAGTGTTCAAAGATCGAGGATGTCTCGATATGAGGAGAAGGAGGAGAGGCAAGAGTTCAAGACTGGGGATTCCCAAGGCACCCCAAGTAAATATTCAAGGATACTCAATCGTCTAAGCTTGGGGATGCCCCGGAAGGCATCCCATCTTTCTTCAACAAGTATTGGTATGTTTTCGTTTTCGTTTCGTTCATGTGATATGTGTAAATCTTGGAGCGTCTTTTGCGTTTAGTTTTCACTTTTATTTTATGCACCATGCTGGTATGAGATAGTCCATGCATGATTTATAGAATGCTCATTGCACTTCACTTATATCTTTTGAGTATGGTTTTGTAGAATGCTTCATGTGCCTCGCTTATATCATTTGAAGTTTGGATTGCGTGTTTCTCTTCACATGGAAAACCGTTATTTGTAGAATGCTCTTTTGATTCACTTATAGTTATTAGAGCATGGTATTTTGTAGAAAGAATTAAACTCTCATGCTTCACTTATATCTATTTAGAGAGTCAACAGGAATTGGTCATTTGCATGGTTAGTCATGAAATCCTACATCAAACTTGTGGATCACTGAACATGATATGTTTGATTCATTGCAATAGTTTTGCGATATAGAGATGATAATATGTGGGAGGTAGCTATGAAGTTGGAGCATGATTTATTATTGATTGTCTTCCATATGAGTGGAGGCCGGGGACGAGCGATGGTCTTTTCCTACCAATCTGTCCCCCTAGGGGCATGCATAATAGTACTTTGCTTCGAGGGCTAATAAACTTTCGCAATAAGAATATGAGTTCTTTATGACTAATGTGAGTCCATGGATTATACGCACCCTTACCTTTATGCAATTTTCTAGCCTCTACGGTACCATGCATTGCCCTTTCTCGCCTCGAGAGTCGGTGCAAACTTCGCCGGTGCATCCAAACCCCGTGATATGATATGCTCTATCACACATAAGCCTTATTATATCTTCCTCAAAACAACCACCATACCTACCTATTATGGCTTTTCCATAGCCATTCCTAGATATATTGCCATGCAACTTCCACCGCTTCCGTTTTGATGACTTGAGCATTCATTATCATATTGATTTGAATGATCGTAAGATAGCTAGCATGATATTTCCATGGCTTGTCCCTTTTTTGATATCCCTGCTACGCTAGATCATTGCACATCTTGGTACACTGCCAGAGGCATTCATATAGAGTCATACTTTGTTCTAGGTATCGAGTTGTAATTTTTATTTCTTTTGAGTTGTAAGTAAATAGAAGTGTGATGATCATCATTATTGATTACTAGAGCATGTCCCAGTGAGGAATGTATGATGGAGACCATTATTTCCCCACAAGTAGGGATGAGACTCCGGACTAAAAGAAAAAAAAGGAAAAAAAGTGAGGCCAAAAAGAGCCCAAGAAAAAGAAAAAAGAAAAAAAAAGAAAAAGAAAAAATGAGAGAAAAGAGAGAAGGGGCATGCAAATTCCACACTTGTGCTTCAGAGTAGCACCATGTTTTTCATATAGAGAGTCTCTTATGTTGTCACTTTCATATACTAGTGGGAGTTTTTCATTATAGTTAGATGCACACCCACTTAGTTTTCATATTGAGCTTTCATACACTTATAGCTCTTAGTGCATTCGTTGCATGGCAATCCCTACTCCTCACATTGATATCAATTGATGGGCATCTCCATAGCCCGTTGGTTAGCCGCGTTGATGTGAGACTTTCTTACCTTTTTGTCTTCTCTATATTTGCCCCTATCATCATACTCTATTCCACCCATAGTGCTATATCCATGGCTTGTGCTCATGTATTGCGTGAGGGTTGAAAAAGCTGAAGCGCTTTAAAAAGTATGAACCAATTGCTCGGCTTGTCATCGGGGTTGTGCATGATAAATACTTTGTGTTAAGAAGAAGAGCATGACAAGACTATATGATTTTGTAGGGATAGCTTTCTTTAGCATTGATATTTTTAAAGACACGATTGTTTGTTGGGATGCCTGAGTATTGATGTCTTTATGTCAAATTATAGACTATTGCTTTGAATCACTCGTGTCTTAATATTCATGCCATGATTATATATATGATCAAGTTTATGCTAGGTAGCATTCGACATAAAAAATTATCTTTTTATCATTTACCTACTCAAGGACGAGCATGAATTAAGCTTGGGGATGCTGATATGTCTTCGTCGTATCTATAATTTTTTATTGTTCCATGCCAATATTATACAACATTTACATACTTTTGGCAACATTTTATATGATTTATTGGACTAACCTATTGATCCACTGCCCAGTGCCAGTTCCTGTTTGTTGCATGTTTTTTGTTTTGCAGAATATCCATATCAAACGAAGTCCAAACGCGATAAAAATTTACGGAAAATTATTTTGGAATATATGTGATTTTTGGGAGGTGGAATCAACGCAAACGGAGACCCACGTCCTCCACAACCCATCAGGACGCGCCCAAGTGTCTTGTGCCCTCCCCGTAAGTCGGTTAGGGCCCTTCTTCGGGCAGAAGAAAGATAATTTATGGAAAAAATGTGTAAAATTTTCAGTTCAATCGGAGTTACGGATCTCCGGGAATTTAAGAAACGGTGAAGGGCCAGAAAACAAGAACGTGAAACAGAAGAGAACAGAGAGACAGATCCAATCTCGGAGGGGCTCTCACCCCTCCGCCGCCATGGCAACCATGGACAAGAGGGGGAACTCGCCTCCCATCTAGGGGGAGGCCAAGGACTAAGAAGAAGGAGGGGGCTCTCTCCCCCTCTCTCCCGGTGGCGCTAGAATGCCGTCGGGGCAATCATCGTGTGACGGCGATCTACTCCAACAACTCCGTCATCTTCACCAACATTTTCATCACCTTTCCCCATCTATATTCAGCGGTCCACTCTCCCACAACCCGCTGTACCCTCTACTTGAACATGGTGCTTTATGCTTCATACTATTATCCAATGATATGTTGCCATCCTATGATGTCTGAGTAGATTTTTGTTGTCCTATCGGTAATTGGTGAATTGCTATGGTTGGTTTAATTTGCTTGTGGTTATGTTGCTATCCTTTGGTGCCCATCATATGAGTGCGTGTGTGGATCACAACATAGGGTTAGTTGTATGTTGATAGGACTATGCATTGGAGGGCAAGGGTGACAGCAGCTTCAGCCTAAACATAGAAATTGATACGTACGGGATTGAAGGGGGGGCCAATATATATCTTAATGCTATGGTTGGGTTTTACCTTAATGAACATTAGTAGTTGCAGATGCTTGCTAATAGTTCCAATCATAAGTGCATAGAATTCCATGTAAGGGACGACATGCTAGCAGTGGCCTCTCCCACATAAAAACTTGCTATCGGTCTAGTAACGTAGTCAATTGCTAAGGAACAATTCCGCAAATCCTACCACCACTAATCCAGACTCGTTTAACTAAACTTAATTGTTTCTTTATTTAAACAACACCTAACTTTTATTTCCATGTTCTTTATTATCTTGCAAACCTATCCACACCTACAAAGTACTTCTAGTTTTATTCTTGTTCTAGGTAAAGCAAACATTAAGTGTGCATAGAGTTGTATCGGTGGTCGATAGAACTTGAGGGAATATTTGTTTTGCCTTTTGTCAGGGAACACAGACAGGGGTATATGTTTTCCCCTGACTGTGCACGGACAGCAAGCCAACAGGCTCGAAGACAAGATTACAAGACCAAGATCAGACCAAACAAGGAGGATCAATTCCTTTGAAGGATCCAAGTGCAAGTCGAGAAGGCCAAGGTGAGCCAGAGGAACAAGGCATCGCTAAGGGAAGGACCTACCTTGCCGGGCAGGCAAGCCCAACAGGGTTGGGATTTGCCCCGGAAGCAAGCTCCTAGATCATCCCGGCAGGCTTGCCGGTGCTGGCGGAGGCAAGCCACTCCACCGCTCCACCTCACAAGCGACGCAAGTCATTAATCAAAGCGGTGTCGAGCTCCAAGGTGACTAAGTGGTTGCTTTTTGCCACATGGCAGCCACTTCCTACAGCAAACACCTCCATATGACACCCGTCCTGAGACGTGTCAAACGAGCAGGTGCGAAGCTGGCAAAACGGCCTGGTAGGGCCTGTCGGCGAGCTATGATGTGACACTGAGCGGCGCATTTAATGCGCTCTGTCAGCCTGCAGAGCTAGGTATGATAGCACCGTTAGCTATCTAATCAGTACGCAAAGACTGATTTGCCACTGTGGTGACCCCTTTAATCTATAAAAGGAGGCCCATGGCGACCGTAGAAAGGGTTGGACCCTCGCATATTGATACGCTCGTAGCCACTCTCGCCCCCAGAGCGACCTTGCCGGGCGAGTGTGCTGCGTCCACCACCATTATCCACCATCAATCCACCAAAGCAGGAGTAGGGTTTTACGCCTCACGGCGGCCCGAACCTGGGTAAAGACTGCCCGTGTGATCTCTGTCGTGCTGCACGAAGCTTCTCCGCTCTTTGTGCAACGTGCCCATCCCCCCGCTGAACCAAAAGGGGCTCATGGCCCCATAAGTGGCCGTGGTTTCCCACGACATCTTTGGCGCACCAGGTAGGGGGATCACTTGCGCGAAACCTGAGAGCGTTGGCAGCACGTCGTCTCCATTGCAGCCCAGCCAAAGCTTTTGGCGTCGCTGGTGCTCATGGAGATATGAAGACAAAGCGGGAGAGCGGGGCCGTCCCTGCACCTGCTTTGTTCGTCATCTCATCCCACCGCGGTCGCGGCCGCAGTGAAGATCTGTGCTGGCGGTGGTATGCTCCCCCCCAGGCGGCCTAGGCGACGTGACCACCGCTCGAGCGCCGTCCGGGGAGAAGGGGCAAGGCATGCGGGAACAAGGCTCCTCTTTCCATCTCTCTCCCTCTTCGGCAATCGAGCTGCTCTGGCCCTGGCATCATCAATGTCGATGAGTACCGTGCGATACTCGGTTTAGCATTTACCCTGCTTAGGGAAACCCTGAGTAAAACGCCGGTACGAATCCACTGATCGATGCCCCGGCAAGTATGCTCCGGCAAGGCCGTCCGCACTGGCAGGACTCTTGCGCCAGCCGCTGTCGGATTGTTCGAAAAGAGTGGAGGAGAGAAAGAGGGGCCGGGAAAGCCCGGCACCATATCCTGCCGCCCCGCCAGACAAGCTTGACATATGTTGGTCCGTGCCGGGAACCAGAGAGTTATTTGCTTGGCCTCCGTCTTTCCGGGTATCACGAGCACGCCAAACGCACGCAACTGGAAAGGATGGGAAGGAGCAAGAACAAAAGCTAAGTCCACGCAATCATTTCCTTTTGATGAATCCTAGATTTTTGCATCCGTTTATCCCTCGGTTTTAGTGAGTGTTCGTACTATGAAATCCTTCGTGTGATTGAACCTTGGCTAGTTCTTTGTCTGCACCCTCGTTCTGTCCCGAGCCTTGCTCACAGAACGAGCGGCTGCGTCAAGAGCTACCAAGGAAAAACTTGCCGGGACGCATCCATGCCAAGATGAATGTTAAGGGCTGGACCCTTACGACAATCGCGGCAATATGATACCGGCAAGCAACCAAAACATGCATAGGGACTAATCGTACGAACACAAGCATATAAGCTCAGAGGGATAAACGTACATTTAAGATTAAGCAGGGGACATCAGCTCCACGCAAACATAAATAGTACGACACCTAAACACAAAGCATACATCATGTTTTGTTACAGGATAGCACGATGACAAGAATAGCTCGGAGTCAAGCCTGGCGACTGCGTGAAGCCGTTGGGACGTGAAGGGCCCTGGCGGCCAGAGGGGCAGCTTTCTCTTTGGCAGCTGGAACATCAGCACCCACCGGCGGCTTCTTAAATCCGTCGGCAAGGTCGAGGTCTGGATGACGGCAGGCGATGTTGCTCAAGACCATGAGGAGGGCGTCGTGAGGAAGCTTCCGGGACTCGGTCGTGAAGCGCTTGGCCCTCCCCTCTTCATGCACCCTCAGCTTTTCGATCAGCTCGTTGAAGAAAACTCCCAGCTTGGCACTAGGGACCTCCTGCCTGTTGATCGAGAAAGCTGGCCCGTCCGTGCCCATCACTACGGTCTGGGCAGCAAGGCGCATAGTGATGTCAATCATGCTCCTGATCCAGAGGTTCACCTGCTCAGACTGGTTCGTCAGCTTGTCCTCTGCATCCTTCCGGAGGCGCTGGGCGGTGTCTAGATCTTTGGAGAGCTGTTGTTGGCGGGCTCCATTGGACTCTACCGCGCTTTCCAAGGTGTCGATCCTGGCCTTCAGATCCGTGATGGTGCCGTTGGCGGTTTCAAGGCCTTGGGTCCTGGAGGAAAGCTGCGACTGCACATCGCTCAGAAGGACCTCCGCCTTTCGCGCTTCCTCCTTGAGAGCCTCCACCTCCTTGGTGCTCCCGGCAAGCTCCTCAGTCAGCTTAGTCACCTGTCGATCAAGGTCAGTCCTGGCAGCGGATGCGACAGCAAGATCATCAGTGAGTTTCTTCAGTCGAACAGCAGAATGAGTTGTAAGGACGTCCAGGGCAGCTTTGTGCTTGTCCTCCAACTCCTTGGTGCGTTGCTGCACGAGGGCTTCCAGATCATCATCTTTGGCGCGAAGGATGGCTCCAAGCTTCTCCTCCCGGAGAGAAATCTCTTGCTCTCTAGCATCCAGACGTGCCTTGCGATCTGCCAGGCGCGCTTCACGGGCCATGACGTCTTCCCTCGTCATCAGGATCGCCTCCTGCTACCTCATAAGTACCTGGAACTGCTTGCCATGCCATTCGCGCAGCTACAGGCACTTGTCCTTCAGCTTCTGGTCCACTTTGTTGGCGGACTCATGCTGCTCTTTGAGCGCCTGCCACTTCTGGTCATGTCGGGCCTGCATTTGTTTGATGCCCACCACCATGGACTCTAGGAAGGACAAATCCATTACAACGGCAACAGAGTCGCCCGATTCTTCAACCCCTTGGTGCAGCGACGCCAGGATTCGCTGGAGCTCTTCATCAAGCTCCACGTTCATCGATGCCGACGGGCCAGGGGCTCCAATCCCAGGCTGCACCAACACCAGCACCAATTGGCTTGAGGGGTATGGCGAGGTCCCCACCATGGGCCCAAAGGAGGGAAGGGGATCCATGGTTCGGAGGGGAATCTTCCCCTCGACCACCACTCCCATCTCTGGGGCACTTTCAGAAGTATGTTCCGCCACCACCAAAGAATCTTGAACACTCCCGGCAGCGGGGCCCTGTCCCTCCGCGGTGGCGATCTCGGCGGCCTCGTCTGCGGCAGCTCTCCCTATGCTGGCCACCTCTTCCAGTAGTTCTGGCTCTTCGGCCTGGAGGACTGCGGATGAAAGGACAAGTGGATGGCAAAAAAGGCAGAAGTTTTAGATTACCGGGATATAGGGAGAGGGGATACATAAGAGAAAGAAGGAGAAGAGTGGAAGTTAAGTACCCGGAAAAGCCTGCCGGGCAGCGGTCTCAGTTTCCCTGGCAGCATCAGTTGCCGGGCCATGAACTTCACCCCCTGCCGTGGCAGCCACGACGACGCTCTGTGCGGGCTCGTCCACGGAGGGTCTCGCCAGGGGTTCTTTGGCTGGGTCAGCGGGAGGAACATACCCTTCCAGGGAGGGCTCATCCCATGTCGTCTTGCCGCCTCCTCCAGCTGGTGGGGTGGGAAGCTTGTCTTTGTTGCCTCCAGCAGAAGGAACCAGCCCTCCACTTTCAGGCCGGGGGCTGGGCTGGGGGCTCGGTGCGGGATCCTCCGTATTGCTCCCCACCAAGCCCAAGCTCTCCACGGTCTTCGGCGACCCAGCACGCCGGAGCCTCTTCGACCGATGGATGAGGGTCTCCGTTTCCTCCTCCTCCTCCCTGCCAACGACAGCAAAACAAAAGGTCAGCCAGCAAGGATAATCAAGTATACTAAATTTATCACGGAAAGGGAAATCTTCCTTACTCCTCATCAATGAGCATGGAGCTCAATTCAAATTCCATGGGCGGCGGGGATGCTCTGCCTCTCTTCTGGGATGGAGGGGCGGCGCTTTCCGGCAGCCCCAAACACTGCTGAAGCGCTGGGGGCTCCGATGAAGACGAGCTCTGCGAAGAGCTCGAGCCAAAATGAGAGCTGGAATCGCCCTCCACATCCACCGATTGCTTGGCGGGAGAAGCTTTGATCCCAGCAAGGAGACTGGCGGCACACCACGTCTGTCTTGGTATTTCTAGTGGTGGTCTTCTTCACCTTCTTAGCGGCAGGCACTGGATTTGGGGCCACCGTTCCCCGGTTAGCAGCACGCCTGTGGGGACACTGATCCAAAATCGGCTCAGGGGTTTGAGGACCAGCCGCGAGCCACTCCGCTTCGGGCTCCACTGCCTCAGCAGCCTCCTCCTCCTTTTGGAGCTCTGCTTCCGCGGTAGCTAGAGCCTCAAGCCCGGAAATCTCGTCCCCGGCAAGATCTTCCCCGGCAACCTCTTCCGTGGCCTGCGCCTTGCTACCACCGTGGGAGGAACTCTCATCCTCAGCTTTTCCCTTCCCGACCTTTGCAGCCCTTGCCATTGCAGCAATTCGGGCAGCTTTGTCCTCCTCAATCCTCCTCTTGATAAACGATGCCTCCACGGTGGAGCTGTGTTTGTACATGTTGGTCTCCACCCTGACTGCCCTCTCCGCCAGGGCGTTGGACCATTCAAGTTCTTTGTCAAGAGTGGGCAAATGCCAATCACCTGCCACCCCATGAGCGTTGCAATCTGGCATCCACTTCAAGATCTGGTCCCGGGCCGAATTGACATTCAGAGGGATAACGGTTGCCAGGAGCTTGAACAGCTCGAAGCGGCCAAATAGCTGGTCACACAACCAGGCATCGCCATAAACAGACAAGTTATTGGCCAAACCTGGGAGCAATCTCATCCTGTCCCCAGCATCACCATACAACCAGGCGGGTCTGTCCCTCTTCTGAAGTGGCGAGATGCGACGAAGGAGAAAATCTGCCCCCACATGCTCAATGGTTAGCCCGGCAGCCTTCAGGCAGGTGATCCTATTTATTGCCGGGCGAAGCCTATCATTGATGAGGCCGAATGCGCTCCATTCCTTGCTGCGCTCGACACACACTGTCCGTGCTTCGCAGAACTCTCGGGCTTCCTCATCCTGAATCCAGCACCAGTCTCCTCTCCACTCATCCCACCTCTCGCACTGCAGACCAGGGATATAATCCCAGGACTTCCTTGCCCCCCGTGGCATCCAGCTGATGTTCACGGAGTGGTGAGTTTTGTTCTCCACCCGCGGGACAAAGTAATGCCTGAACAGATCAACATTGGGGGCGACTCCAACAAAGTTCTCACACAAATGGGTAAAGATGGCCATGGTCGCCATTGCATTTGGTGTGAAGTCCAGGAGGTGGAGTCCATAAATCGTCATCATCACCTCAAAGAAATCAAAAAAAGGGGGGCAGAGGCCGCAGATGAAATATGCGTAGAAGAATCGGTATGAATTTGGCGGATCCTCTCCCCCCTTCGCCAAAACATTGGGCGCGCCGTGCCCTTTCGGGACTTCCCTCCCCCACAGGTACCCGTACCTTGCCTGCAGAACCGGGCCGTCCAGGTTTGATGGAAAGAAGACAACGTCTCCCCTTCGCTTCTTGTCCAGCTCCGCTGCCCTCTTGCTTCCCTCGGCGACCACCTCCTTCGCCGCGGCCGTCTGCTTCCCTTTTGCTGTAGTTTTCTTCCCCATTCCCATAGACGCCGGTGCGAACGGGGGAAGGAATCAGGAGGGGGAACGGCAATGGGCGAGGGAGAGAAAGGAGGGGCGGTTGTTTGGCTTACGGAGGAAGATGATGGGAGGGCAGGACAGGCGACAAGTGAACCGTGCTGTTCCGCGTTTTCCTATCTTAAAGGGAAAAGGCGTGGAGCGGGGATGCGACGCTTCAGAAGTTACCATTTTACATTAACTGCAACAGTCCCACGACCCCACGACTCGCCGTAATCGCGCGAAGTGGACGTTGGATTGACTGGTCATCATGACGAACCATGATGCGAGCAGCCCTTTTTTGCCACGTGTCCGTGCACTATTTGGGGCCTAACCCAACGTGCCCAACGACACGTATGGCTTAGGCCCGGGGGCTTATGTCGGGGAACACAGACATGGGTATATGTTTTCCCCTAACTGTGCACGGACAGCAAGCCAACAGGCTCGAAGACAAGATTACAAGACCAAGATCAGACCAAACAAGGAGGATCAATTCCTTTGAAGGATCCAAGTGCAAGTCGAGAAGGCCAAGGTGAGCCAGAGGAACAAGGCATCGCTAAGGGAAGGACCTACCTTGCCGGGCAGGCAAGCCCAACAGGGTTGGGATTTGCCCCGGAAGCAAGCTCCCAGATCGTCCCGGCAGGCATGCAGGGGCTGGCGGAGGCAAGCCACTCCACCTCACAAGTGACGCAAGTCATTAATCAAAGTGGTGTCGAGCTCCAAGGTGACTAAGTGGCTGCTTTTTGCCACATGGCAGCCACTTCCTACAGCAAACACCTCCATATGACACCCGTTGTCGGTGTAATAAATAGGGGGGTGTTCACTACCCCTGGACACGCACCGGCAAGTCGCAGCCTCCAGGCGGGAAGGACATGGCAGAGGAGGAATCCACCCAAGAGTACATTCGAAGCCCGGTTCCCGGCAAGGTCTACTTGCCGGGAATGGGTCCACGCAATGCCGGCAAGGCAGAGCTGGCAAGACAAGACTCCAGGCGGATCGACCAGAAGATCAAGTCTACTACTGCCGGCGAGATCAGGGCCGGCAAGCTCAGGACTCGACAAGACTAAAGATAAGGCCCCGGCAAGGTTCTTGCCGGGATGACCAGCTGAACCCGGCAAGGCCTGCCGGGGGACAGCTAGACTGGAGACAAGGCCCCGGCAAGGTTCTTGCCGGGATGACCAGCTGAGCCCGGCAAGGTTCCTGCCCGGCAAGGTTATGCCACTATGCTGCTGCTCCAGTGCGGCCGCCAGCATGGCACTCTGGACCCTTCTCCAGGCATGCGTGGCAGAGCACTGTGCCAAGCGGCGCTGATAGGATGGCCCCTTTTCCCATCCCCAAGAAGCTAAGGGACACCTAGACAGAGCATTTAATGCGCTTGTCCTGACCCGTCAGTGATAAGCATGTAAATGCTGTAGCAGAGTACTTGCCGCGGCAAGGTACTTGCCCCGGCAAGTCATTGGCTGCGACAAGGTATTGGCTACGGCAAGATAGCAGCTGCGGCAAGGTACTTGCCCCAGCAAGTTACCTTGCGCGGCAGGCTATTGGTTGCGGCAAGCTATCAAGTGCGGCAAGGTCTTGCCGCGGCAAGCGTTACTGTACCACTGTGCTACTGTGCTGCTCCGGTGCCTCTACCAGCGTGGCGCTCTGGGTCCTTCCAAGCGTGTGTGGCAGGGCACTGTGTAGACGGCGGTACACTGTAGCTAGCGATGCAGGAGCAGGTGGGATAGGCTTTTCCCACGTCCAAGACGTCCGGGTACATGTATGTGGACAGCAAAGGCATGGGCATTTAATGCCCTTGTCCCCTGCCGTCAGTGGTAGGTAGGACATGTCATCCTGGTAATAGTGGCTGTAACACCCCCTGTATTAAGCTACAGAGATCACCCTTTTGATGAGGCCATGTCATCATGGTTAATAGTGCATAATCATCATTAGCATCATATTGCATTTCAACTCCTAAGCCAAGTTCAAATTTAAATGAAAGTGGAATATAAAAGTTGTCCAACATAGAAACTAAAATGTCAGATAAATAACAAATATTCCAGAGGCTATTCTAAAATTGAAACCAACATCATTGGAATTGGATAAGTGACTCGAACAACCTCAAACAGTGGATAAAGATAATATTTAATAACCATTTATTAAATCTGAAATAAATATGGAATTATGTTTTGTCCAAACTAATTTTAGGTGTTAAGGAATAATGCACTGGTATTTATGAAATAGGTCACACTTTTTACAAAAAACCATTTGGGGCCTAAACATTTAACAGTGGAGAAAAGAGAATAAAGAAAAGGAAAGAGAAACAGAAAAGAAAAAGAAAAGGGGAAAAAGGCCCACGGCCACTGGGCCTGAGTGGCCACAGTGCCCGGCCCAACTAGCCCCATCCCCTACCCAAAAAAAAAAAAAGAACCAGAATGATCAAAAAAAAAAATAAAAAAGGTAAGAGGTGTGACGCGCCCGAATGGGGAGATAATAAGAGATGGGAAATGCAAAGGGCAAAAAAAGGATATCAGAAGAAAGGGGGGCGGCGGTAGTAGCGAGAAATGAATAGGTAAAAGTGTTCGGAAGCGCAACCGGACACAACCTGGCTCCCTCGCCCATCTCCCCTCTCTCCCCCTGGCCATCGCTTCCGAGCGCAGCCATGGACGGCCTCGGTTGAACCTCGCGACCACCGCCCACCTCTCGTCTCCACGACGTGTCCCCAAGCTTCGCCGGCGGCCGCTGCTTCGACTACGCCGAGGAACCGCGCCGGGGGCCCCCCCAGCTGCTTCCTGGGTCGTCCCCCTTCTCGGATCCCCGCCGGCGATCTCCATCGCCCCGTCTGCTCCGCCTCCCCGTCGAGCACATTTGAACGGCGACCATCACCGTGAGTCCTTCCTACCTCCTGCTCCTCCCCGTTGTCCCCTCGCGCACTACAACTAGCCACCGTAGCTGCGTGCTCCGGTTGCGCCGTAGTTGGGCGCCGCCGTCGTTTTCAGTCATCCCTGGCGACAACCTGTGCCACTGCTCGACGCGGGGCATCCGGTCTTCGAACGGCGCCAAAAACCCCCGCGCCGAACCCTCCTAGTCCCGTCCCCGACCGCTCACCGGAGCCGTGCTCGCCCTGCGGTCGACGCCGACCTCTCTCCGGCACACACGACAACCACCGCCACCATCGGTGCGGCGTGTCCGCACGTTCCAACGCGCCCGGTCCAGCCCTGGGGTGCCCGTGGGCGAAACCGCCGCTCACCGGAGCTCTCGGCCGCGCCTGAGCTCGCCGCGCACTCCGGTGGGGCTGACTCAGGGGGGGGGGGCCGCGTGCCGACTGGGCACGGGTCCCGTGACCCAGTCCACGCCGACGTGGCCGCCCGGGTCGCTGACGTGTGGGCCCCGCCCATTAAACGTTTTAAGATAATAAAGAATACTAATTAAAACTGTTAATTAAAATAATTAGTAATTAGCTGACTAATTAGCCTCTGACTAATGGGGCCAACCCCCTGACTAATCCTAATTAGTTTAATTAGCCTAATTAACCTATCGTGAGGCTGACAGGTGGGTCCCACCTGTCAGGTTTGACTTCGGTCAGCCGCTGTTGACTGCTGACGTCAGCAGCAGCTCGCGATGACGTCATCCTCGCACTGTTTTGGATAATTCGAATTAATTAATTAAAAATTCCAGAAATTGATTTAAACTTTGAAAAATCATATCTTTTAAACCGTAACTCGATGAAAATATTTTATACATGAAACTTGTCAGAACGACGATACGAACCCGGATACGCCCTGGTATCTCCGTCAGACGCCGAGCTATGAGAACGTGAACATTAGACCGATTTCGATAAATGATAGTGTCCAACCTTAATTAAATAAATCCGAATAAATTCCTAAATTAACTAAATCGCTTAGTTAGGCTGTATATCACCGCCCTGCTTTTATTAGAATTGTGTGTTATTCTCTTTTTCGCTGTACTCTTATCGTACCACTATAGACCACGCAGCTGCTGGTGCCCGACCGACTACGTTGTTGACGACCCTACTTGCCAGAGCAACCAGGCAAGCCCCCCCCCTGATAAGATATCGCCTATTCTCCTCTATACTGCTGCATTAGAGTAGTGTAGCATGTTACTGCTTTCGGTTAATCCTATTCTGCTGCATAGCCTGTATTGTTGCTACGTTGTTGATACTTACCTGCAATCTAAATGCCTAGTGTAGGATGCTAGTTTGTCATCATTGGCCCTGCATTCTTGTCAGTCTGCCTTGCTATACTATCGGGCCGTGATCACTCGGGAGGTGTCACGGGTGTATATATACATATATACATACTATACAAATGGTGACTAAAGTCGGGTCGGCTCGAAGAGTACCCGCGAGTGATTCACGGATTGGGGGCTGAAAGGACCTTTGTCCCAACGACCCTTTGTGTGGATTTGTGGCGGAGCGACAGGGCAGGTTGAGGCCACCTAGGAGACAGGGGGCCAGGCCCTGGTCGGCGTTCGCGTTTTTTATAATAACACGTTTAACGAGATTGGATATTTGACTGAGTCTGGCCACTGGCCTATACGCACTAACCAACTACGCGGGAGTAGTTATGGGTATCCCGGCGTCGTGGTATCAGTGAAGCCTCTTGACGTCAGCGACTGAGCGGCGCGCGCCGTGTTGGACCGCGTTAACGTAACCGCCGTGATCGTGTGGGTTGTAGGTCTGCTCGCGACCGCGTAAGCAACGTGCGGAGGCAAGGGCGATGGGCAGACCCAGAGTGCCTAGGATTAGTCCGGCGTGCTGACCTCTTGTTGAGCCTAGGTGGGGCTGCGACGTGTGGATTTCGAGGCGGGATGACCCAGGAAAGTGTGTCGGCCAAAGGGGATCGAGCGTGTTGGGGAATATGTGGTGCACCCCTGCAGGGAAGTTTATCTATTCGAATAGCCGTGTCCCTCGGTAAAAGGACGACCCGGAGTGTTATTCCGACCTCATGACAACTAGAAATGGATACTTAATAAAAACACGCCCTACAAGTGAAAGAATAAACGGTGGTCGCTCTCTCCGCAGTGGTGCGACGAGAGGACGACGGGTGGATTATGCTTTACGTTGTGTTTGGTTAACTTCCAACTATATCTTCTATTGCTTCAAGACGAAGGCTGCAGAAGCGTAGTCTCGACAGGACTAGCTATCCCCTCTCTATTTGGCATTCTGCAGTTCAGTCCACCGATATTGCCTCTTTACACATACCATGCATATGTAGTATAGATCCTTGCTTGCGAGTATTTGGATGAGTACTCACGGTTGCTTTCCCCCTCCTTTCCCCCTTTCCCTTCTTGCTGGTTGTCGCAACCAGATGTTGGAGCCCAGGAGCCAGACGCCACCTACGACGACTACTACCACCAGGACGGAGCCTACTACTAGCCAGGACGCCGACGACCAGGAGTAGTTAGGAGGATCCCAGGCAGGAGGCCCTGCGCCTGTTCGATCTGTTGTATCCCTGTGTGCTAGCCATCTTATGGCACCTTGTTTAACCTATGTCTGTACTCAGATTGTTTGCTTCCGCTGACTCGTCTATGATCGAGCATTTGTATTCGAGCCCTCGTGGCCCCTGGTGTATTATGATGCTTGTATGACTTATTATGTTTTAGAGTTGTGTTGTGATATCTTCCGTGAGTCCCTGATCTTGATCGTACACGTTTGCGTGCATGATTAGTGTACGATTGAGCCGGGGCGCCACAAGTTGGTATCAGAGCCGACTGCCTGTAGGAATCCCCCTTTCCAATTCCTTGGCCGAAGTTGAGTCTAGACAAGAAAACCGTTTTACTAACTTGGCTGTGTGGCTTACGGGCCCACATTGCCAACTGGGTGGTATTAGGATCTTTTATTCCTCGTCTATACTCTGGGATCTGATCTTCTTCTACTCGGGTTAAATGAAGTTTACTAACGCCGACACTTAGGATCTCGTAAATTCTGTCTACCCGGAGAGCTGGATATCTGTGCGATTCCCTGTCGTTGATCTGATTAGTCATAATCATTTTCCTTTCCATTGTTTTGTTTAACCTTTCTCTCCGAGTTGTGTTAAACCTCTTATTGTCGTTTGACAAACCTGAATTTCCTTATTTCAGATGGACCGTTTGTTTCCACCGCGTCCCACGACACAGCTTGTGCTTCGCACTGGGCTCGTAATACCCCCGGGTTTCCAGCTGTCTGATCGCTCTCTGACCAGACTTGGCTACCGTTGGTACCCTGAGTACTTGGTTTATGAGGTTTACCGCGAGTTTCAACCAGGAACAGTACTATGCTGAAGTTCGGATTTATGATCAGCAGAACAACTCAGACACCGAGCTACACCTTTTTCACGGATTAGGCGTGACGATTGAGATGGCAGTCCATGATGCCGCCTACTCGCTGTACGTGTACGAGGGGAGCACAATGCTATCTTGGTGAATCCGAGTTCCGATACATTCCGTATGCCCCTGCTGGAGATGCTACCGGATACTACACAGCTATCTGTGCCCCGTACGAGCTCGTCGCTACGACCCGGCGCGTCTGATCAGTGCACTCAGGCTCTGGATCGCACTGTTGGGCTCTTGCCGTCGAGTTGGTTGCCACTCGAGCACGTCTCTACGATGCTATGACGCAGTTGCTGCCCCTGTGTCGTGCAGGGATACATCCGGAGCACATCCTTTATCCGACAGGACTCAGATGTATGCTGGTATTGACTGGCCTATTGTTGGGGGTCACACACCGACACGTGGACCTCTTCTTACAAGCTCGAGACCGGGTTCTGCATCAGGTGCACAGGAGCACAGGATCTTTCCGCGACGAACATCGTCGTCCGCACTCGCAGCTACCCCGATACAGTGGTTCTCTCCGACGTTGATGTAGCCTTGCTATCTCTCATTGTGTCATCCTTACCGCGTGCCTGCGCGCCGCTAGATGTCAGCTTTTGATTTGCGCCGTTATTGCTGTCCGTGTACCGACGTTGTGTATGGATCTGTAGTTTAATCGACTACTTTATGTATTTGATGCACTGCTTAAACTATTGTCGAGTTACATCATGCTTGTCGCTAAGCACTCGTGCTTGCTTTTACTAAACTACCCCCCCCGTTGTAAATTAGCAGGATGGTTAGACCGTGGTCGTGGTCGTGGACGTGGTGCCAACGATCCACCACCGCCGAACTATATGGCTGATGAATGCATGCAGCAATTTAGACTGCAACCAGTTCATGCAAGGGATCAGGATCGTTCCTCGTCCCAATAGAACCAGTATCGGGCCCAGGGACCTTGCAGGACTTTATGCGCCTCAACCCAACCGTCTACCGCGGCTCACATAGCCCCTGGATGCGGATGACTGGCTTCGCGACATCACCTATGAGTTGGAATCTGGTGGCGTTGCCCCTGCAAACTATGTCACCTTCGCTCCTTCTTCTCAAGGGCCCCGCTGCTCAATGGTGGGACAGCACAGGCGCACTCAACCAGCTGGCACAGTCATCACTTGGCCGGTTTCCAAGCTGCCTTCCGTGCCCGTTTCATCCCCCGGGAATCATGGACCGGAAGAAGCAAGAGTTCCGCAACCTCACCCAGGGCAACAAGACCGTGGAGTTATCAGCGGGAGTTTCTGGAATTATCCCTATGCTGAAGAAGACATTCCCACTGATGCTCGCCGTCAGGAAAGGTTTCGCGAAGGACTTCAAGCTGACATCAAGCTAGCGCTCCTGTGCATGAATTTGATAATTTCTCCATCTTGGTGAACAAGGCTATCCAGGTCGAGACTGGTTCTGCAGGCACACCAGGGATCTCTTAGGCGCAACCGTGACACTGATTCATCTCGAGCCAGCCTACACAGAAGCGTCGGATCTGGATTCCAAACAGAGTGTACCGTCCAGCTGCAACTGCTCCAAGACGGTCCTATACTGCACACGCCTGCCTCCACCACCTAGGCAGCCAGGACTTCCAGCTCCACACCCCGAGCTCTGCTCCTAATCCCAATGATAGTCTGTGCTACAAGTGTGGGCAGCCAGGTCATTTTTTCCCGGAACTGCATTAGAAACAGAACCAACTGGCACTTCCTGCAACTGGCCGTAGGACAATCAGCTCCCAAAACAATGCCAGACTTATGGGCGTATTCAGGAACCACAACGATTCAATGAAGCTCAGGACCAGCCTGCCACCGTGATGGGTACTCTCCTTGTTAATTCAGTACCAGCTTCTGTTTTATTTGATTCGGGAGCATCGCATTCATTCATGTCCGAAGAATTTGCATACAAACACGACATTAAATGTAGGTCATGAACACTGCAATAGTAATACACCCCCGCGGGTCAATGTCAAACCTCCATGGGTAGCAACGACGTCACCGTTGAAATTGAAGGGCTGGAGTTTCACGCTCCCCTTTCATACTAAAGTCTGTGTGATGACCATTCTCGGAATGGATTGGTTGAAAGCGCATACTGCTTCTATAGTTTGCGCCACGAAGATCGTCCATCTTCTACACCCTTCTGATGAAATAATAAGCTACCAGGCTCAAATCATCCAAAATGCCGAGGCGAGACTTTATGCCTTGAATGCGTTAAACGCATCACCACTTGAAGGCATGAGAACATCCAGTTGTTCGCGAATTCCAAGGTGTTTTCCCAGAAAGACTCCCAGGGATACCCCCTGCTCGAGCTGTCGAATTTGTCATCGACTTGAAACCAGGCACCACTCTATCGCCAAGCGACCCTACAAGATGCCGCCGCATGAACTCCTTGAACTAAGGAGGAAATCGACGCTCTCATTCGTAAGGGTTTCATTCGCCCAATCCTCTGCTTGGGGAGCACCTTCTCTCTTTGCAGGAAGAAGGATGGATCAAACCGATTGGTCCAAGATTACTCCTATTAACCAAGCAACATTCCAGAACAAATATCCCCTTCCTCGGATAACGAAGATCTGTATGATCAACTGGCGGGTTCATCAGTGTTCTCTAAACTCGACTAAGGTTGGTTACCACCAGATCCGTGTTCGTGAAGAGGATATCCCAAAGACCGCCTTCGTTACTCGATATGGCTCATACGAGTACACTGTCATGTCATTCGGCTTAACCAATGCTCCCGCCACATCTCCCCCCTGATGAATTATATATTCATGAATACCTTGACAAGTTCGTCGTGGTTTACTTGGATGAATCCTAGTATATCCAAGAACAAAGAGGAACATGCTGAACATCTTCGACTTTGTTCTAGGAGAAACTTCGAGAGCATCAACTATATGCAAGTTTTCCAAGTGTGAATCTGGCTTCCCGAAGTAACATACCTTGGGATGTCATCTCCAAGGAGGTATTGCCGTCAACCCGAGCGGGTTCAGCTCTTGATTGGGCTCCTCCAAAGAACGTCAAGCAAGTTCGAAGTTTTCTCGGACTCGCCAGCTATTTCCGTCGATTTGTCGAGAACTTCTCCAAGATCGCCAAGCCCCTGACTAACTGCTTCATAAAGGCGTCAAGTTCGATTGGACGGAAAAGTGTCAGGAAAGTTTCCAGACGAAAGACAAGCTGACTTTTGCCCCAGTGCTTGCCTCTGATTCCCAGAGGGATTTTGTCATCTATTGTGATGCATCCCGTCAAGGATTAGGCGGGTGTCCTAATGCAAGACCGCAGAGTAATTGCTTATGCTTCGCGTCAATTGCGGCACGAAGAGAAAACCAGTAATGACCTCGAGCTTGCTGCCGTCATCCATGCATAAAACAGTGGCGACATTACCTTCTCGGTAATCGTTGCGAGATCTACACCGATCATCAAAGTCTGAAGTATCTGTTCACTCAGCCAGACCTGAACCTCCGTCAAACAGAGATGGATGGAGACCGTAGCGGATTTTAACTTGGGATTTTTTATACCCTGGCAAGGCTAATGTAATGGCCGATGCCTGAGCGCAAGTCTTATTGCAGTCACCTCCAGTTTCACGAAGTTCAACCTCGCTTATTGAAGAATTCAGAAAGCTGAATCTCCACATTGTTCCTCCTGGGCACTCGCTCCCCCTCCTGAAGGTTCCTACAAAATGAACCTCCACGTTGTTTCCCGGTTCTCTAATACCCTGGTTGTTAAACCAGATCTCGTGGACAGCATCAAGACGTGCAGGGTATGACTTCAAGCCCACAAGATTAAGCGCTATCTCGCTGAAGGAAGGCCTTCGTTCTTCACTATTGATGATACTGGCACATTGTTCTTAAAAGTCGTCTAGTGGTCCCCTCTAAAGGTAACCTGGGTATGACTCAGGAGGTCATGCAAGAAGCTCGACACCTCCGTTGTCTATTCATCCCGGCAGTACCAAGATGTACCAAGAAATCCGTCAAAGATTCTGGTGGTCAAACATGAAGCAAGACATTGCTCGCTATGTTGCTGAATGTGATGTTTGCCGTGCGTCAAAGCAGAAAATCAAAGGCCGCCGGAACTCTGAACAATTGCTGTTCCTGAATGGAAATGGGACCATGTTGAAATGGACTTTATCACTGGATTTCCCAAATCACAGAAAGGTAATGATGCTATTCTTGTCGTCATTGACCGAATTTCCAAAGTTGCACATTTTCTAGCCGTCAAAGAGACGATCACTGCTAGTCAGCTCGCAACTCTCTACATGTCCAGAATTGTTTCATTCAGGTATCCACTGGTTATCAGTTCAGCCGTGGCAGCTTATTCACTTCAAGATTCTGGGCAAGTTTCAAGAAGCTATGGGAACTCATCTGTCCTTCAGCACCGTTTTCACCCTCAGTCTCAGGACAAGTTGAACGAGTGAACCACAAGTTCTCGAAGATATGCTTCGAGCTTTGTGTCATATCCTTCGGAAGGAAATGGGAAGAATCTCTCCCATATGCCGAATTCTCTTACAATAACAACTATCAAGCCAGTCTGAAGTGGCCCCTTCGAAGTATGTACGGACGAAAGTGCCGAACCCCTCTAATTGGTCAGAAAAGACGGGAACGTCCACTCTTCGGTCCGGATATTATCCAACTTGCCGAAGATCAAGTTCGCGTTGTGCGAGCATTTGAAGACTGCTCAGTCACGTAAAAGAGTCAGTATCGAGTCACAACCCCCGACAGAAAACCGAGTAACAACACCGATTCGGGATCAAGGGCAAGCTAGCTCCTCGCTATATTGGTCCTTTCGCTGTTCTTGAAAGGCTGGTAGAGTGGCATATCAGTTGGAACTTCCACCGAACCTTCTCAGGTTCACGATGGTTCCACGTATCACAACTCCGCCGTCGCTTCAAAGACCCTTCCGGGAGTAGATCACGAATTGCGAACTGCAACAAGACCTCTCTTATAAAGAGCATCGGTCCGCATTCCGATCACAGCCGAGCGTCGCACACGCAAGAGGTTATCAAGTTCTCTAAGGTTCAGTGGTCAAACCATTCTGAGGATGAAGCCACTTGGGAACGAGGATGTCTTCGGTGATGAATACCCCGCTTGTTTTCTTTCTACCTCCTAAATTCTGGACGAGATTTCTTGTAGGGAGGAGATTTGTAACACCCCCTGTATAAGCTACAGAGATCACCCTTTTGATGAGGCCATGTCATCATGTTAATAGTGCATAATCATCATTAGCATCATATTGCATTTCAACTCCTAAGCAATTCAATTTAAATGAAAGTGGAATATAAAAGTTGTCCAACATAGAAACTAAAAGTCAGATAATCAAATATTCCAGAGGCTATTCTAAAATTGAAACCAACATCATTGGAATTGATGAAGTGACTCGAACAACCTCAAACAGTGGATAAAGATAATATTTAATAACCATTATTAAATCTGAAATAAATATGGAATTATGTTTTGTCCAAACTAATTTTAGGTGTTAAGGAATAATGCCTGGTATTTATGAAAAGGTCACACTTTTTACAAAAACCATTTGGGGCCTAAACATTTAACAGTGGAGAAAAGAGAATAAAGAAAAGGAAAAGAGAAACAGAAAAGAAAAAAAAAAAGGGGAAAAAGGCCACGGCACTGGGCGAGTGGCCACAGTGCCCCGGCCCACCACCCATCAGCCTCCCCTACCCACCCCCCGCACTGCCTCACCCCCCCCCCCCCGTGCCGGCGGATTGTCGAGAGCCGGTGGTAGCGAACAAGGGCAGAGAAGAAACTGGACCAACAACTCTATCGACGAAAGAGAGTAGATTTTTCGCGCAGCGAATGACTAGATCACAAGGGCAGCGCCCCCGGACACCCACCCTGGCTCCCCCTCGCCCACTCTCCCCCTCTCTCCCCCTCGGCCATCGCTTCCGAGCGCAGCCATGGACGGCCTCGGTTGAACCTCGCGACCACCGCCCACCTCTCGTCTCCACGACGTGTCCCCAAGCTTCGCCGGCGGCCGCTGCTTCGACTACGCCGAGGAACCGACGCCGGGGGCCCCCCCAGCTGCTTTCCTGGGTCGTCCCCCTTCTCGGATCCCCGCCGGCGATCTCCATCGCCCCGTCTGCTCCGCCTCCCCGTCGAGCACATTTGAACGGCGACCATCACCGTGAGCTCCTTCCCTACCTCCTGCTCCTCCCCGTTCGTCCCCTCGCGCACTACAACTAGCCACCGTAGCTGCCGTGCTCCGGTTGCCGCGTAGTTGGGCGCCGCCGTCGTTTTCAGTCATCCCTGGCGACACCTGTGCCACTGCTCGACGCGGGGCATCCGGCTCTTTCGAACGGCGCCAAAAACCCCCGCGCCGAACCCTCCTAGTCCCGTCCCCGACCGCTCACCGGAGCCGTGCTCCGCCTCGGGTCGACGCCGACCTCTCTCCGGCCACCCCCGAGCCAACCACCGCCACCATCGCGTGCGGCGTGCTCCGCACGTTCCAACGCGCCCGGTCCCAGCCCCTGGGGTGCCCTGTGGGCGAAACCCGCGCTCACCGGAGCTCTCGGCCGCGCCTGAGCTCGCCGGCGCACTCCGGTGGCCGCGCTGACTCAGCGCCGACGTGGCCCGCGGGCCCCACCGCCCGTGCCACTGACCCTGGGCCCCACTGGGTCCCGTTGACCCAGTCCACGCCGACGTGGCCCGCCCGGGTCGCTGACGTGTGGGCCCCGCCCATTAAACGTTTTAAGATAAATAAGAATACTAATTAAAACTGTTAATTAAAATAATTAGTTAATTAGCTGACTAATTAGCCTCTGACTAATGGGGCCAACCCCCTGACTAATCCTAATTAGTTTAATTTAAGCCTAATTAACCTACTGTGAGGCTGACAGGTGGGTCCCACCTGTCAGGTTTGACTTCGGTCAGCCGCTGTTGACTGCTGACGTCAGCAGCACGTCGCGATGACGTCATCCTCGCACTGTTTTGGATAATTCGAATTTAATTAATTAAATAATTCCAGAAATTGATTTAAACTTTGAAAAATCATATCTTTTAAACCGTAACTCCGATGAAAATATTTTATACATGAAACTTGCTCAGAACGACGATACGAACCCGGATACGCCCTCGGTATCTCCGTCAGACGCCCGCAGCTATGAGAACGTTGAACAATTAGACCGATTTCGATAAATGAATAGTGTCCAACCTTAATTAAATAAATCCGAATAAATTCCTAAATTAACTAAATCGCTTAGTTAGGCTGTATATCACCCTGGCCCTGCGTTTAGACATGTCATGCATCCCTGTTGCATTATTGCCGTGTGTTTACTGTTTCTTCCCCCTCTTCTCTTCGGTAGACTACGAGACCGACGCAGCTGCTGGTGCCCCGACCGACTACGTTGTTGACGACCCCTACTTGCCAGAGCAACCAGGCAAGCCCCCCCCCTTGATCACCAGATATCGCCTATTCTCCTCTATACTGCTTGCATTAGAGTAGTGTAGCATGTTACTGCTTTCGGTTAATCCTATTCTGCTGCATAGCCTGTCATTGTTGCTACTGTTGTTGATACCTTACCTGCAATCCTAAATGCCTAGTGTAGGATGCTAGTTTGTCATCATTGGCCCTGCATTCTTGTCAGTCTGCCTTGCTATACTATCGGGCCGTGATCACTCGGGAGGTGATCACGGGTGTATACTATACATATATACATACTATACAAATGGTGACTAAAGTCGGGTCGGCTCGAAGAGTACCCGCGAGTGATTCACGGATTGGGGGCTGAAAGGACCTTTGTCCCAACGACCCTTTGTGTGGATCTTTGTGGCGGAGCGACAGGGCAGGTTGAGACCACCTAGGAGACAGGAGGGCCAGGCCCTGGTCGGCGTTCGCGTTTACTTCATAATAACACGTTTAACGAGATTGGATATTTGACCTGAGTCTGGCCACTGGCCTATACGCACTAACCAACTACGCGGGAGTAGTTATGGGTATCCCGGCGTCGTGGTATCAGCTGAAGCCTTCTTGACGTCAGCGACTGAGCGGCGCGCGCCGTGTTGGACCGCGTTAACGTAACCGCCGTGATCGTGTGGGTTGCTAGGTCTGCTCGCGACCGCGTACGCAACGTGCAGGAGCGCACTGGGCGATGGGCCCAGACCCCAGAGTGCCTAGGATTAGTCCGGCGTGCTGACCTCTTTGTTGAGCCTAGGTGGGGCTGCGACGTGTGGATCTTCCGAGGCCGGGCATGACCCAGGAAAGTGTGTCCGGCCAAAGGGGATCGAGCGTGTTGGGGAATATGTGGTGCACCCCTGCAGGGAAGTTTATCTATTCGAATAGCCGTGTCCCTCGGTAAAAGGACGACCCGGAGTTGTATTCCGACCTCATGACAACTAGAAATGGATACTTAATAAAACACGCCCTTACAAGTGACAGATATAACCCGGTGGTCGCTCTCTCGCATGGTGGCGACGAGAGGATCGACGGGTAGGATTATGCTTTACGTTGTTGTTTGGTTAACTTCCAACTAATCTCTTCTATTGCTTCAAGACGAAGGCTGCCAGAAGCGTAGTCTTCGACAGGACTAGCTATCCCCCTCTTATTCTGGCATTCTGCAGTTCAGTCCACCGATATTGCCTCTTTACACATATACCATGCATATGTAGTATAGATCCTTGCTTGCGAGTACTTTGGATGAGTACTCACGGTTGCTTTCCCCCTCCTTTCCCCCTTTCCCTTCTTGCTGGTTGTCGCAACCAGATGTTGGAGCCCAGGAGCCAGACGCCACCTTCGACGACTACTACCACCAGGACGGAGCCTACTACTACGTCCAGGACGCCGACGACCAGGAGTAGATAGGAGGATCCCAGGCAGGAGGCCCTGCGCCTGTTCGATCTGTTGTATCCCTGTTTGTGCTAGCCATCTTATGGCACCTTGTTTAACCTATGTCTGTACTCAGATATTGTTGCTTCCGCTGACTCGTCTATGATCGAGCATTTGTATTCGAGCCCTCGTGGCCCCTGGCTTGTATTATGATGCTTGTATGACTTATTTATGTTTTAGAGTTGTGTTGTGATATCTTCCCGTGAGTCCCTGATCTTGATCGTACATGTTTGCGTGCATGATTAGTGTACGATCGAGCCGGGGGCGCCACAAGTTGGTATCAGAGCCGACTGCCTGTAGGAATCCCCCTTTCCAATTCCTTGGCCGAAGTTGAGTCTAGACAAAGAAAACCGTTTTACTAACTTGGCTGTGTGGCTTACGGGCCCACATTGCCAACTGGGTGGTATTAGGATCTTTTATTCCTCGTCTATACTCTGGGACTCTGATCTCTCTTCTACTCGGGTTAAATGAAGTTTACTAACGCCGACACTTAGGATCTCGTAAATTCTGTCTACCCGGAGAGCTGGATATCTGTGCGATTTCCCTGTCGTTGATCTGATTAGTCTGATAATCATTTTCCTTTCCATTGTTTTGTTTAACCTTTCTCTCCGAGTTGTGTTAAACCTCTTATTGTCGTTTGACAAACCTGAATTTCCTCTATTTTCAGATGGACCGTTTGTTTCCACCGCGTCCCACGACACAGCTTGTGCTTCGCACTTGGGCTCGTAATACCCCTGGGTTTCCAGCTGTCCTGATCGCTCTCATGACCAGACTTGGCTACCGTTGGTACCCTGAGTACTTGGTTTATGAGGTTTACCGCGAGTTCAACCAGGAACAGTACTATGCTGAAGTTCGGATTTATGATCAGCAGAACAACTCAGACACCGAGCTACACCTTTTTCACGGATTAGGCGTGACGATTGAGATGGCAGTCCATGATGCCGCCTACTCCGCTGTCGTACGTCTACGAGGGGAGCACAATGCTATCTTGGATGACTCCGAGTTCCGATACATTCCGTATGCCCCTGCTGGAGATGCTACCGGATACTACACAGCTATCTGTGCCCCGTACGAGCCTCGTCGCTACGACCCGCGCGTTCTGATTCAGTGCACTCAGGCTCTGAATCGCACTGTTCGGGCTCTTGCCGTCGAGTTGGTTGCCACTCGAGCACGTCTCTACGATGCTATGACGCAGTTGCTGCCCGCTGTTCGTGCAGGGATACATCCGGAGCACATCCTTTATCCGCATAGGACTCAGATGTATGCTGGTATTGACTGGCCTATTGTTGGGGGTCACACACCGACACGTGGACCTCTTCTTACAGCTCGAGACCGGGTTCTGCATCAGAGTGCACATGGAGCACAGGATCTTTCCGCGACGAACATTCGTCGTCCGCACTCGCAGCTACCCCGATACAGTGGTTCTCTCCGACGTTGATGTAGCCTTTGCTATCTCTCGTTGTGTACTTCCTTACCGCGTGCCTGCGCGCCGCCTAGTATGTCTAGCTTTTGATTTGCGCCGTTATGCTGTCCGCTTGTACCCGACGTTGTGTATGGATCTGTATGTCTTAATCGACTACTTTTATGAATTTGATGCACTGCTTAAACTATTGTCGAGTTACATCATGCTTGTCGCTAAGCACTCGTGCTTGCTTTTACTAAACTACCCCCCCTGTTGTAAATTAGCAGGATGGTTAGACCCGCTGGTCGTGGTCGTGGACGTGGTGCCAACGATCCACCACCGCCGAACTATATGGCTGGAATGATGCAGCAATTTGAACTGCAACGTCAGTTCATGCAAGGGATCATGGATCAGTTTCCTCGTCCCAATATGAACCAGTATCCGGGCCCAGGGACCTTGCAGGACTTTATGCGCCTCAACCCAACCGTCTACCGCGGCTCAACTCAGCCCCTGGATGCGGATGACTGGCTTCGCGACATCACCTATGAGTTGGAATCTGGTGGCGTTGCCCCTGCAAACTATGTCACCTTCGCCTCCTTCTCTCTCAAGGGCCCCGCTGCTCAATGGTGGGACAGCCACAGGCGCACTCAACCAGCTGGCACAGTCATCACTTGGCCGGATTTCCAAGCTGCCTTCCGTGCCCGTTTCATTCCCCAGGGAATCATGGACCGGAAGAAGCAAGAGTTCCGCAACCTCACCCAGGGCAACAAGACAGTGGAAGCTTATCAGCGGGAGTTTCTGGAATTATCCCGCTATGCTGAAGAAGACATTCCCACTGATGCTCGCCGTCAGGAAAGGTTTCGCGAAGGACTTCAAGCTGACATCAAGCTAGCGCTCCTTGTGCATGAATTTGATAATTTCTCCATCTTGGTGAACAAGGCTATCCAGGTCGAGACTGGTCTGCAGGCACACCAGGGATCTCTTAGGCGCAACCGTGACACTGATTCATCTTCGAGCCAGCCTACACAGAAGCGTCGGATCTGGATTCCAAACAGCGTGTACCGTCCAGCTGCACCTGCTCCAAGACGGTCCTATACTGCACCACGCCTGCCTCCACCACCTAGGCAGCCAGGACTTCCAGCTCCACCACCCCGAGCTCCTGCTCCTAATCCCAATGATAGTCTGTGCTACAAGTGTGGGCAGCCAGGTCATTTTTCCAGGAACTGCATTCAGAACCAGAACCAACTGGCACTTCCTGCAACTGGCCGTAGGAACAATCAGCCTCGCAACAACAATGCCAAGACTTATGGGCGTATTCAGGCCAACCACACTGATTTCAATGAAGCTCAGGACCAGCCTGCCACCGTGATGGGTACTCTCCTTGTTAATTCAGTACCAGCTTCTGTTTTATTTGATTCGGGAGCATCGCATTCATTCATGTCCGAAGAATTTGCATACAAACACGACATTAAATGTGAGGTCATGAACACTGCAATAGTAATACACACCCCCGCGGGTCAATGTCAAACCTCCATGGGTAGCAACGACGTCACCGTTGAAATTAAAGGGCTGGAGTTTCACGCCTCCCCTTTCATACTAAAGTCTTGTAGTATCGACCTCATTCTCGGAATGGATTGGTTGAAAGCGCATACTGCTTCTATAGTTTGCGCCACGAAGATCGTCCATCTTCTACACCCTTCTGATGAAATAATAAGCTACCAGGCTCAAATCATCCAAAATGCCGAGGCGAGACTTTATGCCTTGAATGCGTTAAACGCATCACCACTTGAAGGCATCGAGAACATTCCAGTTGTTCGCGAATTCCAAGGTGTTTTCCCAGAAGAACTCCCAGGGATACCCCCTGCTCGAGCTGTCGAATTTGTCATCGACTTGAAACCAGGCACCACTCCTATCGCCAAGCGACCCTACAAGATGCCGCCGCATGAACTCCTTGAACTTAAGGAGGAAATCGACGCTTCACTTCGTAAGGGTTTCATTCGCCCAAGTTCCTCTGCTTGGGGAGCACCTTCTCTCTTTGTCAGGAAGAAGGATGGATCAAACCGATTGGTCCAAGATTATCGTCCCATTAACCAAGCAACTATCCAGAACAAATATCCCCTTCCTCGGATAAACGATCTGTATGATCAACT
This sequence comes from Thinopyrum elongatum, assembly GCA_011799875.1. Lineage (NCBI taxonomy): Eukaryota > Viridiplantae > Streptophyta > Magnoliopsida > Poales > Poaceae > Thinopyrum > Thinopyrum elongatum. The sequence continues at coordinate 387,324,614 of CM022300.1, forward strand.
GGCGGGTTCATCAGTGTTCTCTAAACTCGACTTAAGGTTGGGTTACCACCAGATCCGTGTTCGTGAAGAGGATATCCCAAAGACCGCCTTCGTTACTCGATATGGCTCATACGAGTACACTGTCATGTCATTCGGCTTAACCAATGCTCCCGCCACATTCTCCCGCCTGATGAATTATATATTCATGAAATACCTTGACAAGTTCGTCGTGGTTTACTTGGATGATATCCTAGTATACTCCAGGAACAAAGAGGAACATGCTGAACATCTTCGACTTGTTCTGGAAAAACTTTGAGAGCATCAACTATATGCTAAGTTTTCCAAGTGTGAATTCTGGCTTCCCGAAGTAACATACCTTGGGCATGTCATCTCCAAGGATGGTATTGCCGTCAACCCCGAGCGAGTTCAGGCTATTCTTGATTGGGCTCCTCCAAAGAACGTCAAGCAAGTTCGAAGTTTTCTCGGACTCGCCAGCTATTGCCGTCGATTTGTCGAGAACTTCTCCAAGATCGCCAAGCCCCTGACTAACCTGCTTCATAAAGGCGTCAAGTTTGATTGGACGGAAAAGTGTCAGGAAAGTTTCCAGACGCTCAAAGACAAGCTGACTTCTGCCCCAGTGCTTGCCCCTCCTGATTCCCAGAAGGATTTTGTCATCTATTGTGATGCATCCCGTCAAGGATTAGGCGGTGTCCTAATGCAAGACCGCAGAGTAATTGCTTATGCTTCGCGTCAATTGCGTCCGCACGAAGAGAATTACCCAGTACATGACCTCGAGCTTGCTGCCGTCATCCATGCACTAAAACAGTGGCGACATTACCTTCTCGGTAATCGTTGCGAGATCTACACCGATCATCAAAGTCTGAAGTATCTGTTCACTCAGCCAGACCTGAACCTCCGTCAACAGAGATGGATGGAGACCGTAGCGGATTTTAACTTGGGTATTTCTTATACCCCTGGCAAGGCTAATGTAATGGCCGATGCCTTGAGCCGTAAGTCTTATTGCAGTCACCTCCAGTTTCACGAAGTTCAACCTTCGCTTATCGAAGAATTCAGAAAGCTGAATCTCCACATTGTTCCTCCTGGAGCACTCGCTCCCCCTCCTGAAGGTTCCTACAAAATGAACCTCCACGTTGTTTCCCAGGGTTCTCTTAATACCCTGGTTGCTAAACCAGATCTCGTGGACAGCATCAAGACGCTGCAGGGTTATGACTCTCAAGCCCACAAGATTAAGCGCTATCTCGCTGAAGGAAGGCCTTCGTTCTTCACTATTGATGATAGTGGCACATTGTTCTTTAAAAGTCGTCTAGTGGTCCCCTCTAAAGGTAACCTGGGTATGACTCAGGAGGTCATGCAAGAAGCTCACGACACTCCGTTGTCTATTCATCCCGGCAGTACCAAGATGTACCAAGACATCCGTCAAAGATTCTGGTGGTCAAACATGAAGCAAGACATTGCTCGCTATGTTGCTGAATGTGATGTTTGCCGTCGCGTCAAAGCAGAACATCAAAGGCCCGCCGGAACTCTGCAACCAATTGCTGTTCCTGAATGGAAATGGGACCATGTTGAAATGGACTTTATCACTGGATTTCCCAAATCACAGAAAGGTAATGATGCTATTCTTGTCGTCATTGACCGACTTTCCAAAGTTGCACATTTTCTAGCCGTCAAAGAGACGATCACTGCTAGTCAGCTCGCAACTCTCTACATGTCCAGAATTGTTTCACTTCATGGTATTCCACTGGTTATCAGTTCAGACCGTGGCAGCTTATTCACTTCAAGATTCTGGGCAAGTTTCCAAGAAGCTATGGGAACTCATCTGTCCTTCAGCACCGCTTTTCACCCTCAGTCTCAAGGACAAGTTGAACGAGTGAACCAAGTTCTCGAAGATATGCTTCGAGCTTGTGTCATATCCTTCGGAAGGAAATGGGAAGAATCTCTCCCATATGCCGAATTCTCTTACAATAACAACTATCAAGCCAGTCTGAAGATGGCCCCCTTCGAAGTATTGTACGGACGAAAGTGCCGAACCCCTCTAAATTGGTCAGAAACTGGGGAACGTCCACTCTTCGGTCCGGATATTATCCAACTTGCCGAAGATCAAGTTCGCGTTGTCCGCGAGCATTTGAAGACTGCTCAGTCACGTCAAAAGAGTCAGTCGAGTCACACCGACGAAAGGTACACACCGATTCGGGATCAAGGGCAAGCTAGCTCCTCGCTATATTGGTCCTTTCGCTGTTCTTGAAAGGCGTGGTAGAGTGGCATATCAGTTGGAACTTCCACCGAACCTTTCTCAGGTTCACGATGTGTTCCACGTATCACAACTCCGCCGCTGCTTCAAAGACCCTATCCGCGGAGTAGATCACGAATTGCTTGAACTGCAACAAGACCTCTCTTATAAAGAGCATCCGGTCCGCATTCTCGATCAAGCCGAGCGTCGCACACGCCAGAAGGTTATCAAGTTCCTCAAGGTTCAGTGGTCAAACCATTCTGACGATGAAGCCACTTGGGAACGCGAGGATCGTCTTCGTGATGAATACCCCGCTTTGTTTCTTTCTACCTCCTAAATCTCGGGACGAGATTTCTTGTAGTGGAGGAGATTTGTAACACCCCCTGTATTAAGCTACAGAGATCACCCTTTTGATGAGGCCATGTCATCATGGTTAATAGTGCATAATCATCATTAGCATCATATTGCATTTCAACTCCTAAGCCAAGTTCAAATTTAAATGAAAGTGGAATATAAAATTTGTCCAACATAGAAACTAAAATGTCAGATAAATAACAAATATTCCAGAGGCTATTCTAAAATTGAAACCAACATCATTGGAATTGGATAAGTGACTCGAACAACCTCAAACAGTGGATAAAGATAATATTTAATAACCATTTATTAAATCTGAAATAAATATGGAATTATGTTTTGTCCAAACTAATTTTAGGTGTTAAGGAATAATGCACTGGTATTTATGAAATAGGTCACACTTTTTACAAAAAACCATTTGGGGCCTAAACATTTAACAGTGGAGAAAAGAGAATAAAGAAAAGGAAAGAGAAACAGAAAAGAAAAAGAAAAGGGGAAAAAGGCCCACGGCCACTGGGCCTGAGTGGCCACAGTGCCCGGCCCAACTAGCCCCATCCAATACTCCCCCTCAAGGAGAGAAAACACCAAAGCACTGCAAGAGAAACGAAAACACAGACACCAAAAAATAACAACAACAACAACAGAAAGAACACATAAGAACCAAGAAAAAACAAAAAACAAACCCACACCCCGCCCACCCCGCACTGCTCACCCCCCCCCCCCCCCCCGTGCCGCTGTCGAGCGCTCCGGTGGACGGGCGCAGCCCTGGCCCCCCCTCTCTCTCCGCGACAGCGCGTCGCCGCGACTGCCTCGTACAAGGCGCAGCGCCCGGACCCCCCTGGCTCCCCCTCGCCCACTCTCCCCCTCTCTCCCCCTCGGCCATCGCTTCCGAGCGCAGCCATGGACGGCCTCGGTTGAACCTCGCGACCACCGCCCACCTCTCGTCTCCACGACGTGTCCCCAAGCTTCGCCGGCGGCCGCTGCTTCGACTACGCCGAGGAACCGACGCCGGGGGCCCCCCCAGCTGCTTCCCTGGGTCGTCCCCCTTCTCGGATCCCCGCCGGCGATCTCCATCGCCCCGTCTGCTCCGCCTCCCCGTCGAGCACATTTGAACGGCGACCATCACCGTGAGCTCCTTCCCTACCTCCTGCTCCTCCCCGTTCGTCCCCTCGCGCACTACAACTAGCCACCGTAGCTGCCGTGCTCCGGTTGCCGCGTAGTTGGCCGCCGCCGTCGTTTTCAGTCATCCCTGGCGACACCTGTGCCACTGCTCGACGCGGGGCATCCGGCTCTTTCGAACGGCGCCAAAAACCCCCGCGCCGAACCCTCCTAGTCCCGTCCCCGACCGCTCACCGGAGCCGTGCTCCGCCTCGGGTCGACGCCGGCCTCTCTCCGGCCACCCCCGAGCCAACCACCGCCACCATCGCGTGCGGCGTGCTCCGCACGTTCCAACGCGCCCGGCCCCAGCCCTTGGGGTGCCCTGTGGGCGAAACCCGCGCTCACCGGAGCTCTCGGCCGCGCCTGAGCTCGCCGGCGCACTCCGGTGGCCGCGCTGACTCAGCGCCGACGTGGCCCGCGGGCCCCACCGCCCGTGCCACTGACCCTGGGCCCCACTGGGTCCCGTTGACCCAGTCCACGCCGACGTGGCCCGCCCGGGTCGCTGACGTGTGGGCCCCGCCCATTAAACGTTTTAAGATAAATAAGAATACTAATTAAAACTGTTAATTAAAATAATTAGTTAATTAGCTGACTAATTAGCCTCTGACTAATGGGGCCCACCCCCTGACTAATCCTAATTAGTTTAATTTAAGCCTAATTAACCTACTGTGAGGCTGACAGGTGGGTCCCACCTGTCAGGTTTGACTTCGGTCAGCCGCTGTTGACTGCTGACGTCAGCAGCACGTCGCGATGACGTCATCCTCGCACTGTTTTGGATAATTCGAATTTAATTAATTAAATAATTCCAGAAATTGATTTAAACTTTGAAAAATCATATCTTTTAAACCGTAACTCCGATGAAAATATTTTATACATGAAACTTGCTCAGAACGACGATACGAACCCGGATACGCCCTCGGTATCTCCGTCAGACGCCCGCAGCTATGAGAACGTTGAACAATTAGACCGATTTCGATAAATGAATAGTGTCCAACCTTAATTAAATAAATCCGAATAAATTCCTAAATTAACTAAATCGCTTAGTTAGGCTGTATATCACCCTGGCCCTGCGTTTAGACATGTCATGCATCCCTGTTGCATTATTGCCGTGTGTTTACTGTTTCTTCCCCCTCTTCTCTTCGGTAGACTACGAGACCGACGCAGCTGCTGGTGCCCCGACCGACTACGTTGTTGACGACCCCTACTTGCCAGAGCAACCAGGCAAGCCCCCCCCTTGATCACCAGATATCGCCTATTCTCCTCTATACTGCTTGCATTAGAGTAGTGTAGCATGTTACTGCTTTCGGTTAATCCTATTCTGCTGCATAGCCTGTCATTGTTGCTACAGTTGTTGATACCTTACCTGCAATCCTAAATGCCTAGTGTAGGATGCTAGTTTGTCATCATTGGCCCTGCATTCTTGTCAGTCTGCCTTGCTATACTATCGGGCCGTGATCACTCGGGAGGTGATCACGGGTGTATACTATACATATATACATACTATACAAATGGTGACTAAAGTCGGGTCGGCTCGAAGAGTACCCGCGAGTGATTCACGGATTGGGGGCTGAAAGGACCTTTGTCCCAACGGCCCTTTGTGTGGATCTTTGTGGCGGAGCGACAGGGCAGGTTGAGACCACCTAGGAGACAGGAGGGCCAGGCCCTGGTCGGCGTTCGCGTTTACTTCATAATAACACGTTTAACGAGATTGGATATTTGATCTGAGTCTGGCCACTGGCCTATACGCACTAACCAACTACGCGGGAGTAGTTATGGGTATCCCGGCGTCGTGGTATCAGCTGAAGCCTTCTTGACGTCAGCGACTGAGCGGCGCGCGCCGTGTTGGACCGCGTTAACGTAACCGCCGTGATCGTGTGGGTTGCTAGGTCTGCTCGCGGCCGCGTACGCAACGTGCAGGAGCGCACTGGGCGATGGGCCCAGACCCCAGAGTGCCTAGGATTAGTCCGGCGTGCTGACCTCTCTGTTGAGCCTAGGTGGGGCTGCGACGTGTGGATCTTCCGAGGCCGGGCATGACCCAGGAAAGTGTGTCCGGCCAAAGGGGATCGAGCGTGTTGGGGAATATGTGGTGCACCCCTGCAGGGAAGTTTATCTATTCGAATAGCCGTGTCCCTTGGTAAAAGGACGACCCGGAGTTGTATTCCGACCTCATGACAACTAGAAATGGATACTTAATAAAACACACCCTTACAAGTGACAGATATAACCCGGTGGTCGCTCTCTCGCATGGTGGCGACGAGAGGATCGACGGGTAGGATTATGCTTTACGTTGTTGTTTGGTTAACTTCCAACTAATCTCTTCTATTGCTTCAAGATGGAGGCTGCCAGAAGCGTAGTCTTCGACAGGACTAGCTATCCCCCTTTTATTCTGGCATTCTGCAGTTCAGTCCACCGATATTGCCTCTTTACACATATACCATGCATATGTAGTATAGATCCTTGCTTGCGAGTACTTTGGATGAGTACTCACGGTTGCTTTCCCCCTCCTTTCCCCCTTTCCCTTCTTGCTGGTTGTCGCAACCAGATGTTGGAGCCCAGGAGCCAGACGCCACCTACGACGACTACTACCACCAGGACGGAGCCTACTACTACGTCCAGGACGCCGACGACCAGGAGTAGTTAGGAGGATCCCAGGCAGGAGGCCCTGCGCCTGTTCGATCTGTTGTATCCCTGTTTGTGCTAGCCATCTTATGGCACCTTGTTTAACCTATGTCTGTACTCAGATATTGTTGCTTCCGCTGACTCGTCTATGATCGAGCATTTGTATTCGAGCCCTCGTGGCCCCTGGCTTGTATTATGATGCTTGTATGACTTATTTATGTTTTAGAGTTGTGTTGTCATATCTTCCCGTGAGTCCCTGATCTTGATCGTACACGTTTGCGTGCATGATTAGTGTACGATTGAGCCGGGGGCGCCACAGTGGCCTTACTGTAGCAACTTTCCACCTCTACCTTTACTGTTTGCCACCTGTTGGTGACCCCTTTGTGCGTATAAAAGGAGGCCCATAGGCAACGTGGAAAAGGGAGGAGGAACTGGGAGATGGAGAACTCCAGTATTGTACGCAGCTACTCGGTACTGTAGCGCTCCTGGAGCTAGAACAATCATACAGATAATAAACCAAAAAGCAGGAGTAGGGTTTTACGCATCCGTGCGGCCCGAACCTGGGTAAATCTCTCTCGTGCACTGTCATGTTCTTCGCTAGATTTGCTCTTCGTGCGATCGTCTCTCCCTACCGAACGTAAAGGGGTCCTTCCCTGGGTCCCATAGGTGATCGCGGATTCGTGCCCGACATCTTTGGCGCGCCAGGTAGGGGGTGAGGGGCTGCGCGAACCTGATCTGGCGATCAGCGCGGCAGTTTCTTCATCATCTTCACCGCCATAGCGTCCAAGAAGAAGGGCCTGAACCTTCACAAAAAGCTAAGTTTTAAAGCTTTAATTACTTTCTGCTGTTAAGTCTTATCCTGGACGATATTTTTGTGCATAACCTGTGCGCGAAGGAGCGCTCCTGAAACATTCTGTGCTCCTGGTTGTTTTGGGTCCGCCCAACAATGCAGACGCAGCTGCGATTGTTTCTAAGGCGTTAAGCTCCCGAAGAGGCGGCGTTCTCGATAGGCTGCTGAACAGGACCCGATCCTAAGCGCCATCGACCGGAACGTGCGCATTCGGGGAGTATTCCGGCAAGCGTGGGGGGCTCACTGTGCAAAAATGCAGTCGTTTAAGGAGAAGGACTTAGCGAGTTTTATTCTAAGGTTCCTGCGTAAACCCGTATGCTGAGGAGCCTTCCCGGGGCTAGTCGCGCTCCTAGTTGCCTCGAGTCCGCTCGGCAACCTGAGCAGCTGCGCCAGAGCCGGGAAGGTAAACCTTTTTGGGAGGCGGCGTTCCCGGCATGCTGCTAAGGATCCGTTCCTCAAAGCGCTGCTGACTGGATCGTGCGCACCGGAAAGTGTTCCGGCAAGCAAGGGAATATTCAGCAGGAGTCAAGATTGCAGCGAATCCGACATTAACCAGAAGCTAATCAACTTGTTGTGCTCAAACGCTGTTGTGGCATTTCATGCCCAGTCAGTGTTGCAGGAACACGCATGGAAGGCGAGCTCGGGGGCTGGCAACGCCCCAGAGAGTAACCCCCTGAAGAGCCTCCCCGGCAACAAGCTTGCCGGAAGCTGGCGTTGAGAACGTCAAGGTTCTCCGCCAGAGTCAAGAGCCTCCCCGGCAACAAGCTTGCCGGAAGCTGGCGTTGAGAACGTCAAGGTTCTCCGCCAGAGTCAAGAGCCTCCCCGGCAACAAGCTTGCCGGAAGCTGGCGTTGAGAACGTCAAGGTTCTCCGCCAGAGTCAAGAGCCTCCCCGGCAACAAGCTTGCCGGAAGCTGGCGTGGAGAACGTCAAGGTTCTCCGCCAGAGTCAAGAGCCTCCCCGGCAACAAGCTTGCCGGAAGCTGGCGTTGAGAACGTCAAGGTTCTCCGCCAGAGTCAAGAGCCTTCCCGGCAACCCCTTGCCGGAAGCTGGCGTCGAGAACGTCAAAGTTCTCCGCCAGAGTTAAGAGCCTCCCTTGCCGGGGGCTCCGACAACCACTCTTTGAGCAAGAAACAAGCCCGGGGGCTAGCGGCGCCCTAGCAGAAAAAGCTAAGTTGCACAGATTTTTTGGCAATTGCATTCATTTTACTGTCCTCACTCGCTTCTTACACCTACACGCGAAGGAGCCTTCTCGGGGCTAGTTGCGCTCCTAGTCGCCTCGAGTCCGCTCGGCGATGTGAGCAGCTGCACCAGAACCAGGAAGGTAAACCTTTCCGGGAGGCGGCGTTCCCGGTGAGCTGCTAAGGACCCGATCCCAAGCACCGCTGCCTGGAGCGTGCGCACCGGAAAGCTTTCCAGCAAGCGTGGGTCGTCTTGATTGATTCCTCGTTCTCGTATATCGACCTGCACGCGAAAGGACCTTGCCGTGGTTAGTCCGCGCTCTGGTTTCGCCTCGAGTCCGCTCGGCAAACTTAGCAGCTGCGTTCTGGCCCGGCAAGTCGCCTTGCCGGCGGCGGCGTTTCCAGCAGGCTGCTAAAGACCCGCACCTAGCACTCGCGGCAAGCGTGCGCACCGGCAGGGTTTCCAGACAGCGTAGGGTACAAGATACGTGCAAGGACGGAATCAATCAAGGGGGAAGCATGCATTCATTTAGCATGAAGGAATATCTCTTGTGCCATAAAGCTTGGCCTAATCAAGGTAAATTGTTTCTTTATGCGTGCCATTGCAGCAACAGGGTTGCGACCTCCAGGCAGGAGGAACGGTAGGGAACAGATCTACATGTTGCCGGTGTGCGTCGTTGGGCCTAGCCCGGACAACCACTGTGTACGCCTGTCCGGCCCAGGCCCGGGGGCTCCTGTCGGTGTAATAAACAGGGGGGTGTTCACTACCCCTGGACACGCACCGGCAAGTCGCAGCCTCCAGGCGGGAAGGACATGGCAGAGGAGGAATCCACCCAAGAGTACATTCGAAGCCCGGTTCCCGGCAAGGCCTACTTGCCGGGAATGGGTCCACGCAACGCCGGCAAGGCAGAGCTGGCAAGACAAGACTCCAGGCGGATCGACCAGAAGATCAAGTCTACTACTGCCAGCGAGATCAGGGCCGGCAAGCTCAGGACTCGACAAGACTAAAGATAAGGCCCCGGCAAGGTTCTTGCCGGGATGACCAGCTGAACCCGGCAAGGCCTGCCGGGGGACAGCTAGACTGGAGACAAGGCCCCGGCAAGGTTCTTGCCGGGATGACCAGCTGAGCCCGGCAAGGTTCCTGCCCGGCAAGGTTATGCCACTATGCTGCTGCTCCAGTGCGGCCGCCAGCATGGCACTCTGGACCCTTCTCCAGGCATGCGTGGCAGAGCACTGTGCCAAGCGGCGCTGATAGGATGGCCCCTTTTCCCATCCCCAAGAAGCTAAGGGACACCTAGACAGAGCATTTAATGCGCTTGTCCTGACCCGTCAGTGATAAGCATGTAAATGCTGTAGCAGAGTACTTGCCGCGGCAAGGTACTTGCCCCGGCAAGTCATTGGCTGCGACAAGGTATTGGCTACGGCAAGATAGCAGCTGCGGCAAGGTACTTGCCCCGGCAAGTTACCTTGCGCGGCAGGCTATTGGTTGCGGCAAGCTATCAAGTGCGGCAAGGTCTTGCCGCGGCAAGCGTTACTGTACCACTGTGCTACTGTGCTGCTCCGGTGCCTCTACCAGCGTGGCGCTCTGGGTCCTTCCAAGCGTGTGTGGCAGGGCACTGTGTAGACGGCGGTACACTGTAGCTAGCGATGCAGGAGCAGGTGGGATAGGCTTTTCCCACGTCCAAGACGTCCGGGTACATGTATGTGGACAGCAAAGGCATGGGCATTTAATGCCCTTGTCCCCTGCCGTCAGTGGTAGGTAGGGCATGTCATCCTGGTAATAGTGGCCTTACTGTAGCAACTTTCCACCTCTACCTTTACTGTTTGCCACCTGTTGGTGACCCCTTTGTGCGTATAAAAGGAGGCCCATAGGCAATGTGGAAAAGGGAGGAGGAACTGGGAGATGGAGAACTCCAGTATTGTACGCAGCTACTCGGTACTGTAGCGCTCCTGGAGCTAGAACAATCATACAGATAATAAACCAAAAAGCAGGAGTAGGGTTTTACGCATCTGTGCGGCCCGAACCTGGGTAAATCTCTCTCGTGCACTGTCGTGTTCTTCGCTAGATTTGCTGTTCGTGCGACCGTCTCTCCCTGTCGAACGTAAAGGGGTCCTTCCCTGGGTCCCATAGGTGATCGCGGATTCGTCCCCGACACCCGTCCTGAGACGTGTCAAACGAGCAGGCGCAAAGCTGGCAAAACGGCCCGCCAGGGCCTGCCGGGCGAGCTGTGATGTGACACTGAGCGGCGCATTTAATGCGCTCTGTCAGCCTGCAGAGCTAGGTATGATAGCACTGTTAGCTATCTAATCAGTACGCAAAGACTGATTTGCCACTGTGGTGACCCCTTTAATCTATAAAAGGAGGCCCATGGCGACTGTAGAAAGGGTTGGACCCTCGCATATTGATACGCTCGTAGCCACTCTCACCCCAGAGCGACCTTGCCATGCGAGTGTGCTGCGTCCACCACCATTGTCCACCATCAATCCACCAAAGCAGGAATAGGGTTTTACGCCTCACGGCGGCCCGAACCTGGGTAAAGACTGCCCGTGTGATCTCTGCCATGCTGCGCGATGCTTCTCCGCTCTTTGTGCAACGTGCCCATCCCCCCGCCGAACCAAAAGGGGCTCATGGCCCCATAGGTGGCCGAGGTTTCCCACGACACCTTTAGCTCCTCGTTGGGTTCGACACTCTTATTTATCGAAAAAGGCTACAAACGATCCCCTATACTTGTGGGTTATCAGGTGCCCATACTCGTCTACTCAAGTCTCTTTCTTCGGTGATGATGGTGATGTAGTGGTAGGCTTGTCCTCAGTCTTCCACGGCATAGACTCTCCATCATAAAAGGATGAACGTGTTTCCAGAATCCTGAAATTTGTAGCTAAGCTCATACCTTTGAAGCTGGATTCATACTAATTTTTTTGGTTTTGTAAGTCGAAAATTTGGGCATGAAGATGATCAATCTGGTCATTGAGATTAAAGATTGCATCCCCAATATCCTTGATGTCCACTTTGTTCTCACGGATGAATTGCGTGATCATGGAATGTGTTGGGGATATAACCCCGCAATTATAACCCGCCCAGTAAGGGCCGGGTTAGACCGTTGGCAGCTCATGGAGTTAAAGCCTTAGACACGACCAAGTGACTAAGGCACAGGACCAAGAAGGGCGGCTCACAAGATGGGCCGGCTTAGAGCCCAAAGTCAGAAGGCGGCCCAGAGGTGTAAGCCGCCATGTGATGACTCGTCTTGTAAGGCAAGGAGACTTAGAGTAGGGCTCAGTTACTTATCATAACCCGACCCGGACTCTTGTAAGCCGGCGGCCTCGACCTGTATTTAAAGGCGAGTCCCCGGCATAGAATAGACAAGTTACAATCAATCGATAGCTAGGTCAAGCGAATCCGCTCCCTTGTAATCGATACCCAAGCAATAAGGAACAAGAGCAGGAGTAGGCTTTTACCTCCACCGTGATGGGCCGAACCTGGGTAAATTGTGTCTCTTGTCCCGCCCAACCCGACAAGCTAATCACCGTTGCGATGGCTTCACATTTAAGTCCTTTCACTAGGACATCTGCCGTGACAAAACCACAACAGTTGGCGCCCACCGCGGGGCCAGCGCACAGTGGTTTCGAGTTCTTGAAGGGATTTTTCCCAGGGATCAAGGGATACGCCATTGGCAGGATGATTAGGAGTCGCCATGGCAAGCTCTACCTCGACGATGCTGGCTGGGGCCCCGAGGCCGACTCAATCGAGTATGGGTACCGGGTCCCCTTCGGCAGAATCCACATCTTCATCGGCAAGATCGATGGATCAGAGCCTGAGCCGGACATCTGCACCGACATCGTCGAGTCGGCTCGGCGCACGCAACCCGCCCGGGTCCAATCTGGGCGGAGGCACGCTTTCGTGGGCTTCACGCAAGGGGTGGAACTCGCGGAAGATTCTGCATCTGGAGGAGAGACTCTCATCTACTCAGGTGATGAGTCCTCAACCGGAGGACAGAGTCAATCTACCAGCTTCAGGACGGCGGGCTTGGGGGCTGTTCCAATGGTAACAGTATTCCGGACCCCTACGAGCCGCCATCTTCATGGCGGGTACGACGCCAGCTCTTAACTCTTCAATGGCTGGTGCAATTGCGATAGCTGACCCGGCAGCTGCAGCGTCTCGCGCGTTCGGCTCAGTCAGGCCACCGACTCAAGTTTTGTTTGAGTTGATGGGAACCTTGACGACCCTGCTGGCTACTGAGGTCACGGCGGAGAACCAAGCTGAGCATAACTCAGAGATCGCAAAGCTTAGGGAGCAGATGACCAAGGCGTAGGAGGATATCAACGCGGAGAATGCTCGGATGGCAATAGTACAAGCTTAGAACAATGTTGAGTCGAAGCGCTTGAAAGCAGAGGCTTGGCGTTTAAGTCTGGATCAAAATGCCTCCAACGCAGTCCTTCGGAGGAGGCACCAGTCCCATTTACCTTTAGTCTATGAACCCATGAATCTGTTTAACACACCGGGGGCAGGACGAAGTAGTCCACCAGTTATACCCCCGACTGCAGAGGCACCTGGGAACAGGGCAGCAGCTCAGCCTCGTCAGCTAGAGCCGCCCCGTAGAGGCCAGACCCCGCCTCAGCGTTTTGCAACACCACCGGGTCACTTCTCCAACCCAGTGGATAACATGGTAGCAGCGGCTACACGTCTCAATGCGCTCCCAATTACTGGTGAGTCACCCATTGCGGTGGAAGCACGGAACGCCATTGAGCTACTTCAAATGGTGATTGCATAGCAGGAGAAGTATTCATACAGTCACGATCATGTGCACTCAACTCCCTTACCGATCCATAGTTACAGCCGATATGTTGAGTCGCCCGCAGTCTCCAGCAGTGTGAGACGCCGCAACCCGCCCCAGGTTAACCACCCTAGGTTAACTCACCCCAAGCAAACCAGGGGGCTTATCAACAGCCGCCATTGATTCCTTCAGCCGCGGTGGGTGCCGGGTCAAGCACCCGAACCATTGGAGTCCCATGTTTGGTGCCAGCTCTACGAAACGAGCGTTTGCCCAAGGATTTCAAGGGCCCTCATAAGGTGCCTAATTACACACCGGACCTTCCCCCAGAGGCTTGGATTGAAAGTTACGAGCTGGCCATGGAGATGTTAGATGTCAGTGATGTAGTCTGTGCCAAGTATTTCACCATGATGTTGGAAGGGCCGGCTCACACATGGCTGAAGAGTCTGCCTCCTAACTCCATCAATACTTGGGCAGAGTTGAAGGACATCTTTATCAAGAATTTCCAAGGTACTTGTAAACAGCCTTTGACAAATGTTGATTTGGAGCACTATGTGCAGCATGAGGGCGAATCGGCTCATCATTGGGCTCACCGGGTGGCGACCATCATTCATTCTTCGGAAAGTATTGGGGTGGCTCAGGCTGTGCTGCTTTTGGAATAGAACTGTCACTTTAACCCCCTCAAACAGAAGCTAGGGCGGCTTAAGCGTAAGTGTACAGATATGGGCAAGCTTATGGATGTGCTTATTAGGTATGGCGACTCTGATACTACTAAAGATTCGAGTTCTGATGATGACAAATCCAGTAAGGGCAAGAAAAAGGCAGTAGCAAAGGCCAGCAGCAACACGCCCCAGCTCAGCGGGGCAATTAGAATAACCAAGGCGCCGAAGGGAAGCGTAAATATTCTGACGACGGGTCAGATTTTGTGGCTAACACCAACGCAGGGTCAAAGAATCAACGTCGTAATAGCAATGGCAAGCCGTCATAGAGTCTTGAGGAAATGCTTAATGGCCCTTGTCCAAAGCATAGCTATCCTAATAAGCCATCTCGTCACGCCTGGAAGGACTGCTATATTATGAGGGAGTTTAAAAACCAGACGTTTCACTAGCATCACGGAGGCCCGCCTGGCGGGTCAGGCCCCGGGTCTCAAGGCTCCGGTTTCGGCGGTGGCGGCTCAGGTGCTGGATATCTGGGTCAGGGTAACCATGGTAGTCATAATCAACAGTGTGGTCAAGGTAATCAATAGCACAACAGTCAGTCAGGGTATCAGAGTAACCTGAAGCAACTTAATAGTGGTCAATATCACGTCTTCACTACGAATACGTGCAAGAGTGACCGGAAGGTCCATAAGCGAGTTGTTAACACAGTTGAGCCGACAGTGCCTCGGTATTTAAAGTGGTCAGAGTAGGTAATCACATGGAGCAGGGCGGAACACCCGCCCCGAGTTGACGATCCGGGTCATCTAGCCCTTGTGGTTGCCCCCAGGTGGGTGGTTATAAATTTACAAAGGTGCTTATGGATGGTGGCAGCAGCATCAATATATTGTACTACGACACTTTCTGTCGGATGAGTCTGACTGACAAGGACCTCAAGACGTCCTCCACACTGTTTCATGGAGTGGTGCCTGGTAAGTCGGCATACCCTGCTGGGAAGATATCACTGGAAGTGGCTTTTGGTGATGAGTACAATTATAGAGTAGAGACACTATGGTTTGAGGTGGTCAAAATCAAGAGTCCATATCATGCTCTGTTTGGATGGCCAGCTTATGATAAGTTTATGGCTTGCCCCTGTTATGTGTGTCTGCAGCTTAAGATGCCAAGGCCAGTGTCGGTGTACTAAATATTGGGCCTTTAGTACCCCATACTTGTGCACGGGCAGTTGTAGCCATACCTGCGGCAAGGCTTGTCGAGGGAACAGCCGAAGATTAATCCAAGGTTATTAAAGAGACATTCAAGCCAAGGGTCAAAAGATAAGGAGACCTGGAGACCAGAGGCTCGGCTCCCGGCAAGATCTTGCCGGGGTAGCCTGCGGAGCCCGGCAGGGTTCGCACCCCGGCAAGGTTCCGCCATTGTGCCACCGCTCCAGCGCAGCGACCAGCCTGGCATTTTGGTCCCATCTCTGGATGCGTGGCGAGGCGCTAGTGGAGGCGAGCTTAAGCGGTGCTGATGGGATGGCCCCTTTTTCCATCCCCAAGAAAGTAGGGACACCTAAATGGACACCTCACGGTGCATTAAATGCATTTGTCCTAAACCGCCAGTGGTTAGGTATGATAACCCTGTAGCTACTTTACACCTCACATATCAACAGTTTGCCACTGTGGTGACCCCTTTGAGCATATACAAGGAGGCCCAAGGCAACTGCTACAGGGGAGGAGAACACTCTCGGCCCATTCTGCATGCATAACTGCTGCACGAACACACTGTTCATTGCAAGCGCTCCAAGAACTGGGACGAAAACACTGATAATAAACTAAAGCAGGAGTAGGGTATTACGCTCCTCAGCGGCCCGAACCTGGGTAAAAATCCCCTCGCGTTGATCATCGGTTCTGCTCTTTGTGCATACCTCTCTCCCTGCCGAACCGTAAAGGGGTCCTTTGGATCCCATAGGTGTCGTACGCCGACATCTTTGGCGCGCCAGGTAGGGGGATCGAGGTTGCGCGAACCTGATCCGGTGATCAGCGTGTCAGTTTCTTCACCGTCTTTGTCACCATGCCACCCAAGAAGAAGGGGGCGGCAGCGATTGTTCCGTCTACGTCCGCCTTGCCTGTGCCTACTCGGACGGGTGACGGCGTGGATGCAGGAGATGGAGGTTTAGAGCCTCCACGGCGTTCTGGTGATCCAAGCCAGGCGAGCGGCGTCGTTCACAGCGGCGACGGCAACCCGCACGCTGCTAGATCCAGAGATGGAGCCGCGCTGCCTACGGGCGGCGCAGCGAACTCCAGAGATCGGAGGACGCCTTCTAAGACTCTCACGCCGGCGCAAGCGTTGCGGCCTTCCCAGGTCGCACGCGACGAGCAGCGCCGTGGCGTTGGTGGTTCTGAACGTCCCCATGGAAAGACTTCTGCGTATCAATCCCAAGGTGCGCAGGCCCAGCATGCACGCCAAACTGCCGGTGGATGTGGCGCGCGGTCGCGTGATCGTGACGATGCTCCTTCTAACACTGTTAGGAGTCAGAGCACCTCACGTACCTCGCACCTGTCGCCGCCGCCTATGCCAGCAGAAGCTTTGGCACGTGCGCAGCTGCTCCTCGATTTTCCTCCTACTTTGGAGAAGATGGAGGAGTGGCGATCTACTATCTAGAGCCTCATCGGCTTCGTCAACAAGGATGGGCCACAGCCAGCGGGGCCCTCGCGGCAGCGCTCTATCGATCCGACGCAAGCCAATGGTGAGAAGACTAGAGGCGGTGCGACCATGGTGCACTCCCCTCCACGATAGCAGCAGCGGTCGTCAACCCGGCGGACTGATGGCCGTGATGACGATTCCACGGCGTCATCCGATCCGCGGATGCGCCGCGATCAGCGTCAAGTTCTTCAGGAACGAAGCAAAGAAGACGCTCGAACTACCATCGAGCGGCGACGGGAGGCGCGTCATCAGTCCGATAAACGCGCAGGGCCTACTGTCGACAAGCCTGCGCTGAGGGACGTAGGCGACTTGCCCTATGAGGTAGGTTGTCCAGCGTTTACCCGTGAGCTGCGGCGAGTCCAGTGGCCCAACTCTCGAACATTCAAACCAGAGGTCCCGGAGAAATATGACGGCAAGACTCACCCCTCGGAGTTCTTGAGCATCTACACCATTGCGGTGCAGGCTGCTGGGGGCCAAGATGACAAGATACTTGCCAACTACTTCCCGTTGGTGCTCAAACCCAATGTCAGGTCATGGTTGATGCATTTGCCGGAGAATTCCATTTCTTCTTGGTCAGATCTGTGCCATTAGTTTGTTGGCGCCTTTGTTGGAGGCCACCAAGCTCCTGGCCAAGAGAGTGATTTGCATCTCCTCCCTCAAAAGGAGGGCGAGCCCCTGCGCAAGTTTATCCAGAGATTTAGCCGAGTGCAGTACAATATTCCAGACGTTCATCCTGCCGCTGTTGTTAGCATGTTTCATCAGAACGTGCGTAACCGCAAAATGCGTGAAGAGCTGGCGATGAACAAGGTCAGGAGTATTGCTGAGCTTTACGCTTTGGCCGACAAGTGCTCTCAAGCTGAAGAAGGGAGGAAACTCCTTGGCGAGGGTGTTGGCGCAGGGGGCGAATCAGAAGATGAAGACGCTGCAACCCCGTCAAAGAAAGGCCGGCGGCAGAACAAGAAGGGCAGAGGCAAGGCCGTGCTTGCTGTCGAGGAATCCGGCAACCCCGGCACCGCCAATAAGGCCAAGGTTGACGAACCCGGCAAGGAAGTTGCCGGGTGCGCCTCCTGCCAGGCCTTGGCGGCTGCCGACAAGTCAGAAACTCCGGCAAACAGTATTGCAAGATTCATCGCACCAAGGGCCACGATCTCCAAAACTGCCGGCAAGTTGAGCAACTTGTCGAGAAGCAGAGAGCTGAGTACGAAAGACGAGACAAGGAGAAGGCCCAGGATGGTGCTGAGGGATCTGGCAAGAAGCGTGGTGGCCGAGGAGGTCACCGCGGCAAGGCTAAGTAACAGAAGGAGAGGCCCGCCCGAGGCTGTGACAAGGACGAGGGAGGTGATGATGATGAAGAAGACGACGAATCCAGTGAGCACGAGTTTCAGAAAGCCACAGAGGCCATGTGTATTGACGGGGGCACCTCGTTGCATTCTTCTCTTCGCCGACTTAAACAGTGGGTGCGTGAGGTTAATGCAACGGAGCCGTCGTTTGATGCACGCAAACCTTTAAAGTGGTCCAACTCGCCTATCATTTTTGACGTCGAGGATCACCCTGATCGCACAACTGTGGTCGGGTGTTTGCCCATGTTGGTCTCACCAACAATCTGCAACCTCAAGGTGACAAAAATGCTAGTTGACGATGGGGCCGGGCTGAACTTAATCTCGCCGGACGTGCTCAAGAAGCTGCAAATTCCTGATGAAGATCTCGAGGAAACGGGCACGTTTCAGGGGATCAATCCAGGAAGGACCCAGCCAAAAGGCAAGATTATGCTACTGGTAACATTTGGTAGCGAGCTCAACTACAGGACAGAGAAGGTAGTGTTCGATGTCGCCAAGATCCCTATGTCATATAATGGGATCCTTGGTCGCCCAGCGCTGGCCAAGTTTATGGCGGCATCACACTATGCGTATAATGTGTTAAAGATGCCCGGACCAATAAGTGTCATCACTATCCACTCCGACAAGAAGGATGCACTAATCTGCACCGACCAACTATACCGGGAGGCAGCTGCAGCACCTGTCGTCAAGGCATCTGCTCCTGCCGCTGGAACTCCTGGGGGGAAGAAGAAGAAGACCGGCAAGATCTCTGGCGCAAACCCCGGAAAGCGCACCTCTTCGGAGTGCTGCGCTTCCATTGAGGACGCACCAGAGAGTTCCACCGGCAAGAACAAGAAGTCCAAGGCTGCTCCACCAGAGATCAAGAAGGTGCCCGTCAAGGAGGACGGAACGGGAGGAACTTTCACCATAAGTTCCACCCTAGATGACAAATAGGAAAGCGCGCTCATTGCCTTCCTGCGGGCGAATGTCGACGTGTTTGCATGGCAACCGTCTGACATCCTCGGTGTTCCCAGGGAGGTAATTGAGCACCACCTTGCTGTCTGTCCTCACGCGCGTCCCATCAAGCAGAAGGTGAGGAAGCAAGCCTTAGAGCGGCAAGAATTCATTGCCGAAGAAATCAGGAAGCTAGAGGCGGCAGGCTTGGTCAGAGGAGTGCTTCACCCAATGTGGTTGGCCAATCCGGTTGTAGTGCGCAAGGCGAATGGGAAATGGAGGCTGTGTATTGATTATACAGACATCAATAAAGCCTATCCAAAAGATCCTTTCCCCTTGCCGCGCATCGACCAGGTTGTGGACTCCACTGTTGGTTGTGACCTACTGTCGTTCCTTGATGCCTACTCGGGATATCATCAGATCTTCATGGCAAAGGAAGATGAAGAAAAGACCGCATTTGTCACCCCATGTGGTACGTATTGCTTTATACGGATGCCTTTCGGGTTGAAAAGTGCTGGCTCTACATTTGCGAGAGTGGTCCAAATCGGTTTTGAACCTCAGCTACATAGAAATATGGAAGCATACATGGACGACATAGTGGTCAAAACCAAGGATAAAGCGACGCTCATACAAGATCTAGAAGAAACATTTACAAATCTGCGCAAGATCAATTTAAAGCTCAATCCTGAGAAGTGTGTGTTTGGCGTCCCTTCCGGCAAGCTTCTCGGGTTCTTTGTATCTCAGCGTGGGATCGAAGCGAACCCCGACAAGATCAAAGCTATTGAGCAGATTGAAGCACCAAGACGCGTCAAGGATGTACGTCGTCTTGCCGGCTGCGTTGCTGCCCTAAGCAGGTTCATCTCCAAATCCGCTGAGCGTGCCCTGCCCTTTTTCAAAATTTTGAAGAAGGCAGGTCCAATGAGATGGACTCCGGAAGCGGAGGCAGCGTTGCAAGATTTGAAGAGGTACCTCTCCTCTCCGCCGACGCTAGTCGCACCTCGGCCACAAGAGCCGTTGTTGTTGTATCTAGCGGCAACGAATCAAGTGGTTAGTGCTATGTTAGTGGCGCAGAGAGAAGTTGACGAGGAGACAACGGCAGTGGCAGGACCGTCAAGCAACGCGCCGGGATTTTCCCCGGCAAGGTCTGGTGCCGGCAAGGCAGGATCTGCGCAGTCAGAGGAATCAGTGCAAAAGAGGAAGATGGTGCAGCGCCCAGTTTATTTTGTCAGCTCCCTTTTACAGGGAGCTAGGTCAAGATACTCTGGTGTGCAGAAGTTGCTCTTCGGCCTTCTCATGGCGTCGAGGAAGCTGCGCCATTATTTTCAAGCACATGAGATTACCGTCGTCACTCGCTTCCCGTTGCAGCGGATTTTGCGAAATCCAGAGGCAACCGGCAGGATTGTGGAGTGGGCGTTGGAATTGTCAAGCTTTGGTCTCAAGTTTGAAAGTACTTAGGCAATTCAGAGTAGAGCCTTGGCGGAGTTCATTGCGGAATGGACCCCAACGCCAGAAGAAGCGATTCAAGAAACGACTCTTCCCGGCAAGGAAACAGATCAAGAATAGATTATGTACTTTGACGGGGCTTTCTCGCTGCAAGGTGCTGGTGCTGGTGTGCTGCTTGTCACACCCGCCGAAGAGCCCCTCAAGTACGTAATTCAGATGCATTTTCCCCGGGAAAGCTTGACGAACAACACTGCGGAGTACGAAGGCCTGCTTGCCGGTCTCAGGATCGCGGCAGACCTTGGTATCAAGATGCTCATCATCAGAGGCGATTCGCAGCTTGTTGTCAGGCAAGTTAACAAAGATTACCAGAGTCCATTAATGCAAGCCTATGTGGATGAAGTGAGAAAAATGGAAGAGCGCTTTGACGGTCTGCAAACAAAGCACATTCCTCGTGCCGAAAACAGTATTGCTGATGACCTGTCAAAGCGCGCTGCCCTCAAGTTACCTGTGGAACCAGGAACTTTTGTGCTCCATTTAACTCAGCCATCTGTAGCGCCATCAATGAGGCAGGAAAAGAGAAGGAAGTTGAATTCTGGTCAGTACTTCCCGGCAGAGCTCCCGGGAGCCGCTGGCAAGGAAGTCTCCGGGACCAACGACAAGCCTGCCGGGGAACAACAGGCTCCAGCAGGGGCTCAGGCCCTTGCCGTCGAGACAAACATTCCCCCGGCAGAAGAGATGCCTTTAGTCCTAGTTGTCGAGCCCCAGGCTCCAGCTTGGGCACAGCCCATTGTCCATTTTCTTCAAACAGGAGAACTCCCTGAGGAGTAGGAAGAAGCGGAAAAAGTAGCCCGTCAGTCTAGCATGTACCAGTTCGTCGATGGCATTTTGTACAGGAAGAGACTGAACGGTGTGAAATTGAAGTGTATTCCTCGGGAGGAAGGACTGGAGCTGTTGGCAGAGATACATGGAGGCATATGTGGCTCTCACATAGGATCAAGCGCGCTTGTCGGAAAGGCATTCCGACAAGGTTTCTTTTGGCCCACTGCTCTCCAGGATGCAGCTGCACTAGTAACCAAGTGTGAAGCGTGCCAGTTTAATTCAAAGAAATCACATCAGCCAGCTCAAGCTCTTCAGACAATCCCTCTCTCCCGGCCATTTTCGGTCTGGGGGCTCGACATACTGGGCCCTTTTCCCCGTGCTACCGGGGGCTTTGAGTACTTATACATTGCAATCGACAAGTTCACAAAGTGGCCGGAGGTGGAAGCGGTGAGGAAGGTGACAACACAATCAGCCGTCAAGTTCTTTAAAGGAATAGTTTGCCGTTTTGGTGTGCCCAACAGGATCATCACCGACAATGGCACACAATTCACAAGTCACACCTTCATGCAATACGTCCAGGATCTTGGCGGCAAAATCTGTTTTGCCTCTGTTGCTCACCTGAGAAGCAACGGCCAAGCAGAGAGGGCTAATGCTGAAGTGCTGCGCGGTCTCAAGACCAGGACTTTTGACAAGCTAAAAAAGTGCGGAAGGCGCTGGATTGATGAGTTGCCGGCGGTTCTTTGGTCAATCAGAACAACACCAAATCAAGCTACTGGCCAGACACCCTTCGCTCTGGTTTACGGAGCGGAAGCAGTTCTCCCCACGGAACTCATATACGGGTCACCTCGAGTGCTCGCTTATGATGAGCTTGAGCAAGAGCAACTGCGGCAAGATGACGTTGTGCTCCTTGAGGAGGATCGTCTTCAGGCTGCTGTGCGAGCTGCATGCTACCAGCAAGCTTTGCGCCGCTACCATAGCCGCAAAGTTCATGCCCGAAGTCTTGAGCAAGGCGACCTTGTTCTTCAACGGATTCAGTCCACCAAGAATTCAAACAAGTTGACGCCGAAGTGGGAAGGCCCTTATCGGGTAGTATGAGTCACCAGGCCCGGCGCTGTCCGCCTGGAGATCGAGGATGGTATTCCAGTGAGTAACTCTTGGAATATTGAACATCTTCGCAAGTTCTACCCATAAGGCGCAGTTGCCGTGGGCTCCCGACAACCTCCTTTTGTACGAGTCCTGCCGGCAAGGCATATAATCCTTTGTACAAAGCCAGGCGCAGACCCTGTGCGCAGTTGAATAAGCTTAAGTGTTGTACATTTCTTGTTGATTTCCATGTTTATATATATGCATGCTTGTCTGAGATATTGTATGACACTTGCTCCCGGTAAGCATTAACGAACCACCAAGGTTCCATATCTCTATTTTCTCTTCTTTATTTTTCTCAAAGGATAGAAGGTTCCTTCGCGCACAAGTTTGCCGGGGGGAAGGAAGGTATGGATACTAATGGGCGATGTTCAGAATTGAGGTCTTGCCACAAGGAGTACAGCGACAGAAAGCTAAGTTGCGAAACTTTGAGCAAGTTTTTCAATTTTTACAATCAGGCTATTTTCTTTAGATGATTTCGGCCCTTGTATGGAAAACCTGCACGCGAAGGAACCCTTGTCGTAATTGGTTGCGCCCTTATTTTGTTTCGAGCCCGCTCAACAGTCTAAGTGGCTGCTCCAAGAGCGCCAAGGTGTCTTGCTGGCTGCTGCACCTCCAGCAGGCTGCTGAAGTCCCGCACCCAGCGCTCGCTGCAGGTTGCGCGCCAGCAAGTTTCCAGTTAGCGTAGGGCGTATACCATACGGAAAGAAATCGGACAGGGGAAATAGCATGCATGTATTCAATCATAGCAAGTTATATTACATCGATAGTTGCTGCAGTTCTAACTTAAGACTAAATTGTCTTTGGCATGGAATGGTGGCGGCAAGGAAAAGTAAGACGGCTAGTCCCTGCACTGGCCTTCGACCCTCTTGACTGAATCTACCTTCTCAAGGATGGGCGCGACAAGCTCCTCAAGTGCCTTGAGATCTGCATCCTTCGGCAAGCGGCCGAGCACGTTGGTGAGATCAGCGCCAGGGTTCTTATTCACCACCTTGATGAGTACCTTGCAGAGGACGGCCCGGCAAATCTTGCGGGATTCATTGGCTAGTTGGGTCGCTCGGTTGGACTGTAGCAGCTTCAGAGCTTCAATGATGCTTTCGAAGAACATGGTCAGCCTGGCGCTCGAGGATATCCTTTCTTCAGAGGAATACCTGAAGTTTTGCAGGCCATCCTGGCCCATGGTTGACAGTTGTGCTGTGAGCCTCTCCGCGATATCGATAAGGCGATCAGTCCAGATTTTCACACCCTTCTCATAGTCAATTTTGGCGGCGGCAACACTCTTAAGCAAGTTCTTCTCATCCTGGAGATCTTTGCTCAGGGCCTTCTCGCGGGCCCTGCCGTCCTCAAGAGTCTTTTCCAGCGTGGTTAGCTTCAGCCTCAGATCGGCAATGGCATCGTTGGCTAAAGAGAGCTGCTTGGTCTTGTCGGATATAGCAATTTGCATCTCCGCCAGGCTGTGGAGAGTTTTCTCTGTGTCGCCTTTAAGAGTCGAGAGCTCCTTGCTGTGTTCCTCAAGATCCGCTTCCAGCTTCTTCACTTTGTTGCTCAGCTTGTTCTTGGCGGCCTCTGCAGCCTTGGCGGCATCGATGGTTTCCTTGAGCTTGCTGGCGTGATCTGCAGTTGAAGCTTCGAGCGCCTCCTTGTGTTTCTGCTCCAGCTCATGGGTCTGCTGCGCGAAAAGCTTTTCAATTTCTTTGTCCTTGCCGCGGAGTTTGGCAGCAAGTGCCTGCTCATGCGCGGCAAGATCTTCTTCGTGAGCGTCAAGCCCAATGCGGCGCTCCGTCAAGAGAACATCCTCAGCAGCAATCCTTTGCGCATTTTCCTCTTGCGCCTTCTCTATGTCAGATTGCCTCAGGAGGAGCTCTGTCAAGCTTTGGCTCACCTGCTCCCGGCTGGCAGTCAACTCCTGAAGGGCCTCGACGTACCAGATCTACATCTGCTCAACGCGCTTCTGGAAATCCACCTCGGCTGCTTCGACAACTGCAGCTCTGGAGTCTGCCTTCTCCTTTCGAGCATGGTGGAGTGCTTGGAGCTTGCGGAAATTATCGCCCATAGCCTGAAGGAGCTGATCTTCTTCAGATTTACCGCTGCTGGCGTTTGGTTCATCGACGACCTCGAGCCCGGCAGCGGTGATGATTTCTTCATCAAAAGTTTCTCCTTTGATCGGCGCTCCAATACTTGCCATCCCGGCAAGTTGATGAATAGGTTGTCGCCAACCTTGAGATATTTGCTCGATGAGGGAGCCTCGGATGTCGATGGTTGATCCTCGACAATCGTCTCACCGGTGGCTGGGGGCTCTGTGGCCGGTGTAGCGCCTGGCGCTCCTGCGGCAGGAATGCCGTCAATATATTCATCAGTCTCCTCGCTGGCCCTCTCGGCAGATCCCTTGGCGGCTTCCTCGGCAGCAGCTTCGCTGACCTCGACAGTGGCATCTTTGGCAGCCTCACTAGCAGCGATCTTGTCAGCTTCGGCGGTAGCATCTCTGGCGGTCTCCTCGATGACAATGTCGATGTCCATGTGTTCCATCACAGGGAATTCTGGAGGACGAAGGAGGGAAACAAAATAAGATCAGGATTGAAGTCCAAGAAGATAAAGAGAGAGAAAGATAAAGGAAAGAATAACAAGTGCTCTGAGGCAAGCAGTCACCTGCATCGAGCTGTTGAGGGGTGGCTTCATCCCTCCCGGCAACATTGGTTGCCGGGGAAAGGTTGCCGGTGCCCATGTTTGCCGGCTCCTCCTCTTCCAAGGTAGGCTCGTCGGTAGGAGCTCTTGCCAGGGATGCACTTGCGGGCGGCGTGGTTGACAGAGGCGGCACGACGGGGGTGTCCTCCAATGACTCTCCCTGTTGCTGTCCTTCTCCTGCAAGCCCAAAGATATTAGCCGCAAAGGTAGAAACCTAAGCACCAACCAAGCGAAACATGAGTAGTGAACTCACGCTGGGGGCTGCGCTGGGGGCTGCGTTGAGGGCTAAGCTCTGGGCTGATGATGATAGTTACTGGCACGCTCGCAGAGCCTGTCGGGGGCTCGTGACCCATGGAAGTCTTCGCCCTTTTCGCCATCCTTTCCACCAAAGTTTCTGCGTCACTGCAGAGACAAGACAAAGCAAGACAATGAGGTCAATCTAATTCAGAATTTGGGAGATGAAGGCTGTGACAGGATATTTACTCTTCCTCTTCTCGTTCCGGGCTGAAACCGGAGATGTCGAAATCGACCTCCGTTGCGGCGTCCATATGGGGAGGAGGAGGAGGGGTCCTGGGTCGCTTGGCTGCAGCAGGTGCAGGGGGTTGGCGTGACTCTGCCGCCTCAACCTCTGGTGCTGTTGTGTGGGACGCGCCTGCCACCCCAGTGGTTGCCGCAGGTGTGTGTCTCGTGCGCCGCACGGGTTGCTGTCGAACTCCTTGCCGCGGCGCAGCCTTGCCGGCCGCCTTCTTGCCGGGAGCATCATTGCTCGAAGAAGGTTGATTTGCTGGGGCACCAGAGACGGCTTTCCAAAGGACACGCTTTGCCCTCTTTGGAGCTGGGGGCTCCTCTTGTGGCTGTTCTTCGGCTGCGTCCTCATCAGATGAGCTTTCAGCGGCTGTGCCGCTCTGTTTCCCGGCAGTCTTATCCTTCCCGGCAGGATTCTCTTCCAATATGACCTCTGCATCGCTGGTTTCCCATTCCGTGAAGCCGACGTCGCCGACCTCCGCGGCAAGGTTCGCCTCTTCCACCCTAGTGGCAATATACACCACTTCTTCATCGGTGGTGGCGCGGATGAGTTTTGTTTCTTCCCGGATGGCCCTCTCCGACAAGTTGTTGAAGAACTTTTGTGCCTGCTCCGTAGATGGCTCGACCCAAGTCACGTCAATGCCATGAGCGTTGATCATTGGCATCGTGGCGCTGATTGATCCCAGGGCAGAGTTGTTGCACAAAGGGATAATTCCCGCCGGCAACTTATGCTTGTCATCGCGCTAAAATAGCCTATGGTGGAGAGCAGCAAGCTGCATGATTGTCAAGTTACTGTTTAATCCGGGGCGCAGCCTCATGATGTCTGTCGCGTTCTGGAACTCCCAAGCTGGTCTCCCCTTATTCTGTAGAGGGGCGATGCGGCGGCGAAGGAAGTCAGACCCAATCATCTCTATTGTGAGCCCGACAGCTTTCAGACGGAGGATCCTGGTGGTGGCGATCATGAGCTTGTCATCTTGAGCATCGAGATTACTCCAGTCCTAGCCATGGACCACTTTATGCCGTCGGAGCAAACATAATGGATGGGGATCTGCTTCCTTGATCCAGCACCACTCGGACCGCCATTCTTCCCACTTCTCGCGGTAAACCCCATCTGGATATATCTCCTTGTTCCATGCCCTTGGGATCCAGGCGATAGGACCGGAAAGGGCGTCCCCTTTTTGGATGCGAGGAACAAAGTAATGGCGGAAGAGGGCAGTGTTGGGAACTACTCCGGCGAAGTTTTCGCAAAGATGAGCAAAGATAGACATGCATGTTACAGCATTCGGCTTGAAATCCAGAAGACGGAAGCCGTATGTGTACATGATGTCAATAAAGAAATCGGAGAATGGAGGACAGAGCCCGCAATAAAAGTAAGCGACAAAGAAGGGATATTTATCTGGTCCGCCTTTGGAAGAAGAACCTGGGGCCACGCGAGTCGCGGGGTGAGCCTGCGTCTTCCTCGCCCACATGCACTGGTACCGGTTCTTCAAGGCTTTCACGTTGAGCGTCGGAGCAAAGACGACGTACTTCTTCCGCATCTTCGCCAGCTCGCTCTCTGGGACATCGGCTTTCATCTCTTGGTCTTGCCTTTGCCCTTGCTAGCCTTGGGCGGCATGGCGATTGTGAAGGCGGAAGCCGAGCATAGAGCGGGTGCGGAGGCGGTGAGCGGATGAGGAGAAGTTCTGCTCTGGGCTCGGGGCAAGAGAAGGTAATGGCGGATTCCAGATTGGAAAGAAGAGGGGGTAAATGGGCAGCACCTCTGCGGATTCCTTTTTACGGGGAAGGAGCGAGGCTGCCTCTTTTACTGCCCAATGTGAACACGCCTATCCTAATAAGCCATCTCGTCATGCCTGGAAGGACTGCTATATTATGAGGGAGTTTAAAAACCAGACGTTTCACTAGCATCACGGAGGCCCGCCTGGCGGGTCAGGCCCCGGGTCTCAAGGCTCCGGTTTCGGCGGTGGCGGCTCAGGTGCTGGATATCTGGGTCAGGGTAACCATGGTAGTCATAATCAACAGTGTGGTCAAGGTAATCAACAGCACAACAGTCAGTCAGGGTATCAGAGTAACCTGAAGCAACTTAATAGTGGTCAATATCACGTCTTCACTACGAATACGTGCAAGAGTGACCGGAAGGTCCATAAGCGAGTTGTTAACACAGTTGAGCCGACAGTGCCTTGGTATTTAAAGTGGTCAGAGCAGGTAATCACATGGAGCAGGGCGGAACACCCGCCCCGAGTTGACGATCCGGGTCATCTAGCCCTGGTGGTTGGCCCCAGGTGGGTGGTTATAAATTTACAAAGGTGCTTATGGATGGTGGCAACAACATCAATATATTGTACTACGACACTTTCCGTCGGATGAGTCTGACTGACAAGGACCTCAAGACGTCCTCCACACTGTTTCATGGAGTGGTGCCTGGTAAGTCGGCATACCCTGCTGGGAAGATATCACTGGAAGTGGCTTTTGGTGATGAGTACAATTATAGAGTAGAGACACTATGGTTTGAGGTGGTCAAAATCAAGAGTCCATATCATGCTCTATTTGGACGGCCAGCTTATGATAAGTTTATGGCTTGCCCCTGTTATGTGTGTCTGCAGCTTAAGATGCCAGGGCCAGTGTCGGTGTACTAAATATTGGGCCTTTAGTACCCCATACTTGTGCACGGGCAGTTGTAGCCATACCTGCGGCAAGGCTTGTCGAGGGAACAGCCGAAGATTAATCCAAGGTTATTAAAGAGACATTCAAGCCAAGGGTCAAAAGATAAGGAGACCTGGAGACCAGAGGCTCGGCTCCCGACAAGATCTTGCCGGGGTAGCCTGCGGAGCCCGGCAGGGTTCGCACCCCGGCAAGGTTCCGCCATTGTGCCACCGCTCCAGCGCAGCGACCAGCCTGGCATTTTGGTCCCATCTCTGGATGCGTGGCGAGGCGCTAGTGGAGGCGAGCTTAAGCGGTGCTGATGGGATGGCCCCTTTTTCCATCCCCAAGAAAGTAGGGACACCTAAATGGACACCTCACGGTGCATTAAATGCATTTGTCCTAAACCGCCAGTGGTTAGGTATGATAACCCTGTAGCTACTTTACACCTCACATATCAACAGTTTGCCACTGTGGTGACCCCTTTGAGCATATACAAGGAGGCCCAAGGCAACTACTGCAGGGGAGGAGAACACTCTCGGCCCATTCTGCATGCATAACTGCTGCACGAACACACTGTTCATTGCAAGCGCTCCAAGAACTGGGACGAAAACACTGATAATAAACTAAAGCAGGAGTAGGGTATTACGCTCCTCAGCGGCCCGAACCTGGGTAAAAATCCCCTCGCGTTGATCATCGGTTCTGCTCTTTGTGCATACCTCTCTCCCTGCCGAACCGTAAAGGGGTCCTTTGGATCCCATAGGTGTCGTACGCCGACAGCCAGAGGGTACAATCACAATTCATGGAAAATTGCAAACTCGCCCTGGAGTGTGAGGAAGGAGATGCGGCTTATGCAGAGTCGGCTTGTGCCACAGAGGAGCTCAAGTATTATAAGGATAATGTTGACCCAGCTGATATGACTCCTTTGAAAAAACCACCACTGAGAAAGATCCTTTGCTCAAATTTAAGTCGGCAAAGGACACACAACAAGTTGACTTTGTCCTTGGTGATTCTTCTCAGCAGTTCACCATTGGGACAGGGATGGATCCTAAATAGGAAAGCGCGCTCATCGAGTTCATCCGTGAGAATTGGGATATCTTTGCATGGAAACCTTCTGACATGCCGGGTGTACTTAGAGAATTCGCTGAACACCGCCTTAATATGGATCCTAAGATGAAGCCTATTCGATAGTTCCTCCATCATTTTAACGAGGAGAGGTGTAAGGCTATTGGAGAAGAAGTGGCTAGGCTCCTAGCTGCCGGGTTCATTATTGAAGTTTTTCATCCTCAGTGGTTGGCTAATCCTGTGCTAGTGCTTAAGAAAAATGGCACTTGGCGTATGTGTGTGGACTACACATATCTTAACAAGGCTTGTCCAACTGATCCTTTTGCTCTCCCCCGTATTGACCAGATTGTGGATGCCACAGCGGGTTGTGAGAGTTTGTGCTTTCTGGACGCTTATTCTGGTTATCATCAGATCAAGATGGTAGTAGAAGATCAGGAAAAGACAACTTTCATCACCCCCTTTGGAGCTTTCTGTTATGTGTCTATGCCTTTTGGGCTCAATAGTGCCCAGGCGACTTATCAATGATGTGTTCAGAATTTCTTTCACAAGTAGATTGGCCGGAACGTTCATGCTATGTTGATGACATCGTGGTTAAGTCCAGAAAGAAAGAAACTTTGCTTGATGACCTAAAGGAGACCTTTGATAATCTCAGGGTATACAAGATGATGCTTAACCTGGCCAAGTGTGTCTTTGGCGTGCCAGCTGGCAAATTGCTAGGTTTTCTGGTTTCAGAGCGGAGCGTTGAGGCTAACCCGGAGAAGATTGAGGCTATAACCTCTCTTTCTAAGCCGGCGTGTATCAATGATGTGCAACGCTTGGCGGGTCGCATTGCAGCCTTAAGCCGGTTCATAAGCCGCCTTGGAGAGAAAGCGATTCCCTTGTATCAGATGATGAAGAAAACTGATCACTTCATCTGGAGCGATGCGGCTAATGAAGCATTTGAGGCACTTAAGAAGCAGTTGGCTGAGCCGCCCATCTTGGCTGCTCCCATAGACAAAGAGCCTTTGCTCCTGTACGTGGCGGCTAATAATAAAGCCATTAGTGTTGCAGTTGTCATGGAGTGTAAGGAGGCGGATAAAGAGTATCCAGTTCAGTGGCCGACTTATTATGTCAGTGAAGTCCTTACGGAGTCCAAGCAAAGATACCCGCATTGGTAGAAGCTGGTGCTTGGGGTGTTCATGGCCAGCCGTAAACTTAAACATTATTTCCTTGGACATCCGATCACAGTGGTCAGTTCTGCCCCACATGGTGACATAATTCAAAACAGAGAGGCTACTGGCCGGGTTGCTAAGTGGGCAAATGATCTTGGACCACATCATCTAAAGTATGTGCCTAGAACAGGCATCAAGTCTCAAGCTTTGATGGATTTCATAAATGATTGGACAGAGCTGCAAACACCTAAGGAGAAGCCTAACAATACATATTGGACTATACACTTTGATGGGTCCAAATAGTTGGAAGGCTCGGGGGCTGGAGTTATCTTGGAATCTCCATGAGGTGATAAATTCTGTTATGTCTTAAGGCTCACGTTCCCTTGTACCAACAATGCAGCTGAGAATGAAGCCTTGCTCCATGGACTCCAAATGGCCAAGGAGATGAACCTGAGCTGGGTTAGATGTCTGGGCGACTCAGATTTGGTAGCTCAGCAAGTCTCAGGAAACTAGGATTCTAAAGACCCGCTTATGGCGGCTTATCATGAGGCAGTTGATAACATTGCTGGCCACTTTAAGGGGTACCAAGTGGATCACATAGACCAGTGTAAGAACGAGGCGGCTGGTGCATTATCTCATCTTGGGTCACAACATAAGCCGGTTCCCCCCAATGTGTTCCTTGATGTGTTCCATAATCCTTCTATTAAATTGCCTTCAGAGGAAGATCTTGCTATTCCTGACCCAGAGGGACAGTTGGTGGCGGCTCTTCGTGCAGTCCTTGACTGGACGATACCTTAGCTGGCTTACTTGACCCGAGGCGAGTTACCAGATGATGAAAATTTGGCACGCAGATCACAAGGCGATCCAAGTCCATGACCATTGTCAATGGTTAGTTACATAGATGTAGTATGACCGGCGTGTTCCAACGTTGTGTTTCTCCTGAAGAAGGACGTGAGATTCTACACGAGATTCATGCAAGCGATTGTGGTCATCATGCCGGATCACGACCTTTGGTGGCTAAAGCTTTTCGTCATGGGTTTTTCTGGCTGACGGCTCACGCTGATGCAGAGGACATCGTTAGTAAGTGCGATGGGTGTCAGAAATTTGCAAGGCAAGCTCATGTTCCGGCTCAAGAGTTACGGATGATTCCCATCACTTGGCCGTTTGCGGTCTGGGGGCTTGATATGGTTGGGCCATTTAAGAGGTCTAAAGACAAGAAGACCCACCTGTTCGTGGCTGTTGATAAGTTCGCCAAGTGGGTTGTGGCAGAGCCACTCAGCAATTGTGAAGCAGCGACTGCAGTTCAGTTTGTTAAAAAACTGATCTTGTGCTTTGGTTATCCTCATAGTATCATCACTAATAATGGCAGAAATCTGTCTAAGGGTGCTATGAAGGAGTTTTGTCAAAGAGAGCACATCCGTCTTGATGTATCTTTAGTGGCTCATCCTCAGTCCAATGGTCAGGCAGAACGTGCTAACCAGGAGATATTGCGAGGGATTAAACCCCGGCTTATGGTTCCTTTGGAACGAACGCCGGGTTGTTGGGTCGAGGAGCTTCCTTTAGTTCTTTGGAGTACCAGGACCACCCCCAACAGATCAACAGGCTATACACCCTTCTTCATGGTTTATGGTGCAGAGCCGCTCTCTATCGTGGGAAACCACGGCCACCTATGGGGCCATGAGCCCCTTTTGGTTCGGCGGGGGGATGGGCACGTTGCACAAAGAGCGGAGAAGCATCGCGCAACACGACAGAGATCACACGGGCAGTCTTTACCCAGGTTCGGGCCGCCGTGAGGCATAAAACCCTACTCCTGCTTTGGTGGATTGATGGTGAACGTAGCACACTCGCCCGGCAAGGTCGCTCTGGGGGCGAGAGTGGCTACGCGCTTGTGGATATGCGAGGGTCCAACCCATTCTACGGTTGCCATGGCCTCCTTTTATAGATTAAGGGGTCACCACAGTGGCAAATCAGTCTTTGCGTACTGATTAGATAGCTAACAGTGCTATCATATCTAACTCTGCAGGCTGACAGAGCGCATTAAATGCGCCGCTCAGTGTCACATCACAGCTCGCCCGGCAGGCCCTGCCGGGCTGTTTTGCCAGCTTTGCGCCTGCTCGCTTGACACGTCTCAGGACGGGTGTCATATGGAGGTGGTTTCAGTAGGAAGTGGCTGCCATGTGGCAGAAAGCAGCCATTTAGTCACCTTGGAGCTCGACACCGCTTTGATTATTGACTTGCGTCGCTTGTGAGGTGGAGCGATGGAGTGGCTTGCCTCCGCCAGCCCCGGCAGGCCTGCCGGGATGATCTGGGAGCTTGCTTTCGGGGCAA
Source organism: Thinopyrum elongatum (assembly GCA_011799875.1). Taxonomy (NCBI): domain Eukaryota; kingdom Viridiplantae; phylum Streptophyta; class Magnoliopsida; order Poales; family Poaceae; genus Thinopyrum; species Thinopyrum elongatum. The sequence goes on from CM022300.1 coordinate 387,357,174, forward strand.
AACCCAACTCTGCCAGGCTCGCCTGCACGGCAAGGTAGGTCCTTCCCTTGGCGATGCCTCATTCCTCTGGCTCACCTTGGCCTTCTCGACTTGCACTTGGATCCTTCAAAGGAATTGATCCTCCTTGCTTGGTTTGATCTTGGTCTTGTAATCATGTCTCTGGTCTATGCACAGTCCGTGCAATGGGCCCAGGGTTTGTTGCACCGACAGGAGCCCCCGGGCCTGGCACGGACGGGCCGCTGGGCGTCATCGGGGTTGGCCCTATCCAGTGCACAGGCAGAAATGTAAGGGCGGCTCCGCCCTTTGAGATCATCTTTGCTTCTTCATTAACTTGAGCTTGGGTCATTTTTTGATTTTCCCGCGCGTCGTGCAACGCCAATTGTGGTGGGGCCATTCTTGTAATGGCCCGTGAATGACTTTAACGCACGGGCGGGTAACTGCCAATTCACTCTTCCCACCGCGCCATTATCCTTAGCCATGTATGCCGCATGCATTGAGTGGGGTAGGTAATGGAGGCGCGTGGTGCGGGAGAGCATCAAGGCAGGGGCCTGATCTTCTTGGATTGGTGGAGGAGGACGGCGGGTACTCGCCGGGGAATCAACCCCCACCCCCAGCTCGCCTATAAAAGGAGGAGCGGGGGAGGAACGGAGGCATTCATCCACATTCCTCTCCTCCTCCGCCTTCTACTTCTTCTGGGTATGCTGAAAGGAAGAGCCCGGGGCCAGGCCCCGGGCCCTAGGTTGGAGTTTCGTGTGAGCCCCATGGGGGCGCTCGGGCGGCGCGGCGGTAGCACCGGAGGTGGCGACTCTGGTGTGCTCGTCGCTGGGTCGCCCGTGGCTTCAACTTTAGTGAGAGGCGACGCAAACGACACCATGCCGAGGCCCATAATAGGCAGAAGGTGTGGTAGTCGATTGCGGCCTATCCCCCCTTTTCCTGTGGCGTTGGAGGGAGTTTGCAAAAACGGTTCGCCATTGGTGAGGGCGGACCTTATCTCTCCGTACTCCGCCCGTTCGGTGCATGGGAGAGCCTCTAGTCCTCGTGCACGCTTCCTTAACGGGCGGGGTCTTCACATCCTCTTCCTAGGACTAAGTCCAAGTTAGGAGCCTGCAGTTTATGCAAGTGAAGATGATGCCAGATGCAATCTATCTACATGATCATGCAACGCTTATGAAATGCTTATGCATGCATGCAACTTGTCGGGGGGCCCCCAGCGCTTCATTTATTTCTCTGTTGCTCAGGATCTGCGACTGGCTTTGTACAACGGGTTACATGCAGCTGAGGCAAGGCCTGTACAAAAGGGTGGCTACCGGGCAGGGCCCGACAGCCGCGCCTTACGGGTAGAACTTGCGGAGATGCTCAATATTCCATGAGTTTTGCAATTGAATGCCATCTCTGGTCTCCAGATGGACTGCGCCAGGTCTGGTGACTCGTACTACCCGGTAAGGGCCTTCCCACTTTGGCGACAGCTTGTTTGTACCCTTGGCGGACTAAATGCGCCTAAGTACAAGGTTGCCTTACTCAAAACACCGAGCATGAACCCTGCGGCTATGATAGCGACGCAGGGCTTGCTGATAGCATGCGGCACGTGTAGCAGCCCGGAGACGGTTCTCCTCGAGAAGCACGGCGTCGTCACGCATGTGTTGTTCCTGCGGTACTTCATCGTAGGCAAGCACTCGAGGTGACCCGTAAATGAGTTCCGTGGGGATAACTACTTCTGCCCCATAGACTAGGGAGAAGGGAGTCTGCCCGATAGCTCGGTTTGGTGTCTTCTGAGGGACCAAAGAACCACCGGCAGCTCATTGATCCATTGCCTACCGTGCTTCCACAGCTTATCAAACAATCTTGTCTTGAGTCCCCGCGGCACTTCAGCGTTCGCCCTCTCAGCTTGTCCATTGCTTCTGGGATGTGCAATAGAGGCAAATGAGATCTTGCTTCCGAGGGCATGAACATATTGCATGAAGGCACGACTCGTGAACTGGGTGCCGTTGTCGGTGATGATCCGGGCAGGGACCCCGAAGCGGCACACCAATCCTTTCAAGAACTTGATAGCTGACTGAGCAATCACCTTTCTCATGGCATCTACTTCCGGCCACTTTGTAAACTTGTCGATTGCAACGAACAAGAATTCAAAGCCCCCGGCAGCTCGGGGGAAAGGGCCGAGGATATCGAGCCCCCAGACCGAAAACGGCCATGATAAAGGGATTGTCTGGAGTGCATGGGCAGGCAGATGGATATTTTTGGAATGGAACTGGCAGGCTTCACACTTGGTGACGAGCTCAACCGCATCTTGGAGGGCTGTGGGCCAATAGAATCCTTGCCGGAATGCTTTTCCAACCAAAGCCCTTGATCCAATGTGGGAGCCGCACATGCCTTTGTGTATCTCTGCCAGCAGTTCCTTTTCTCCTTCCCGGCAAATGCACTTCAATTTCACACCGTTGGGCCTAATTCTGTATAGTGTGTCATTGACAAACTGATACATACTGGCCCTCCGGGCTACTCTTTCAGCTTCTTCTTGCTCTTCGGGAAGTTCTCCGGTTTGGAGGAAATGGACTATGTGCCTTGCCCAAGTTGGAGTCTGAGGCTCGGCAACGAGGACTTGCGACACCTCCTCATTCGTGGGGGCGCATCCCTTGACTGCGGGGACCAGTGGCCCGGCAGGAGGGTGCAACCTGGCAAGCGAAGGGGAGTTGTTCCCGGTAGGGTCCCTGCCAGGAGCCCCGAAAGGCTCTACCGGGAGAGGCTTATAGGAGTCCAATTTCCTCCTCTTTCGGGCCATTGTTGTCGGGGATACGAAGAGCTGAGTAAGATGGAGAACAAAAGTCCCTGGTTCCACCGGAAGCTTCTGCGCAGTGCACTTTGATAGGTGATCAGCAATGCTATTTTCCGCACGGGGTACGTGCTCTGTTTGCAACCCGTCAAAGCACTCCTCCAATCTTCTCACTTCCTCGACGTATGCCTCCATCAATGGGCTTTGGTAATCCTTGTTGACTTGTCTCACCACTAGTTGTGAATCTCCTCGAATGACCAGCTTCTTGATTCCCAATTCTGTGGCAATCCTGAGCCCGGCAAGAAGCCCTTCATATTTTGTTGTATTGTTGGTCGCCTCCTCCCGGGGAAAGTGCATCTGGACGATGTACCTCAGGTGCTCTCCAGTGGGAGCCACGAGAAGCACGCGAACCGCTGCACCTTGTAGGGAGAAGGCACCATCGAAATACATGATCCATTCTTGGGGTGCTTCCTTGCCGGGGATAACTGTTTCCTATACTTCTTCATCAGGGGTTGGTGTCCATTCTGCAATAAACTCTGCCAACGGCCTGCTCTAGATTGTTGATGTGCTTTCAAACTTCAGGCCAAAGCTGGATAACTCCAATGCCCACTCCACTATCCTGCCGGTGGCCTCTGGGTTTTGAAGTATCCTTTGCAATGGGAAGCGGGTGACAACCGTGATCTCATGGGCTTGGAAGTAGTGGCGCAGTTTTCTTGAGGCCATGACAAGGCCAAAGATCAATTTTTGCATGCCAGAGTACCTGGATCTAGCCCCCTGCAACAGGGAGTTGACGAAGTATACTGGGCACTGCACCACCTTCTTCCTTGCCGTGTCCTTGGGGTTGTTTCCGTTGCCGTGCTCTTCTTTGTCCTGATCCGTATCTGGCCTTGCCGGGCCGCTCTCTTCCTCTTCCCCGGGCGGGACACTTGCTGAGGTGGCTACTTCTTCTACTTCCCGCTGCGCTACTAGGGCCGCACTAACCACTTGATTAGTTGCTGCCAGATATAGCAGTAACGGCTCTTGTGGTTTGGGTGCGACCAAAGTAGGCACAGAAGATAAGTAGGCCTTCAAATCCTGCAGTGCTGCATCTGCTTTCGGGGTCCACTTCATGGGTTCTGCCCTCTTCAAAATCTTGAAGAATGGCAACGCGCGCTTGGCAGACTTGGAGATGAATCTACTAAGCACGGCAACGCATCCTGTCAAATGCCTCACATCCTTAACTATCTTGGGTGCTTGTATCTGCTCAATAGCCTTGATCTTATCGGGGTTGGCCTCTATCCCACGGTGGGACACAAAGAAACCAAGTAGCTTGCCGGAGGGAACACCAAACACACACTTCTCCGGATTCAGTTTCAAGTTGATCTTGCGCAGATTAGCAAATGTCTCTTCTAAATCCTAGATGAGGGTTGATCTGTCCTTGGTCTTGACCACAATATCATCCATATAGGCTTCAATGTTCCTGTGCAACTGTGGTTCAAAGCCAATCTGGACTGCTCTTGCAAAAGTGGACCCGACACTCTTCAACCCGAAAGGCATGCGCACAAAGCAGTATGTGCCGCATGGGGTGATGAACGAGGTCTTTTCTTCGTCTTCCTTGGACATAAAAATCTGATGGTATCCGGAGTATGCATCCAGAAAAGAGAGCAACTCACATCCTGAAGTAGAATCCACTATCTGGTCGATGCGCGGCAAGGGAAATGGGTCCTTTGGGCATGCCTTGTTCAGATTCGTAAAATCTATGCAAAGACTCCATTTTCCATTAGCCTTGCACACAACCACTGGGTTTGCTAACCATGTTGGATGCAGTACTCCTCTGATCAAACCAGCTGCTTCAAGTTTCTTGATTTCCTCGGCAATAAACTGCTGCCGCTCCAAGGCCTGCTTCCGAACCTTCTGCTTGACGGGCCGGGCATGTGGGCTGACAACAAGGTGGTGCTCGATTACCTCCCTGAGAACACTGGGGATATCAGATGGTTGCCAGGAAAACACATCGATATTCGCCCGCAGGAAGGCAACGAGCGCGCTTTCCTATTTGTCATCAAGGGTGGCGCTGATAGTGAAAGTACCATCAGCGCCAGCCAGCCCTGCCGTGACCTTTTTCACTTGGGGTGGAGTAGCCTTGGATCTCTTGCTGTTGGAACTCTCTGGCGTGTCATCAACGGGCGCGACACATTCCACAGAGGTACGCTTCCTGGATTCCTTGCCAATGCCTCTGCTATGCTTTTCCTTGGCGGGAACTGTGGCTTCCGCGACCTCTGCCGCGACCGCGTCCCGGTACATCTTATCCACGCAAATAATTGCGTCTTTCTTGTCTGACGGAACGGAAATGACGCCCATCGGCCCTGGCATCTTCAAGGTGTTCTAGGCATAGTGGGATGCTGCCATGAATTTGGCCAGGGCCGGGCGTCCAAGGATACCGTTGTACGGCAGAGGGAGGTCAACCACATCAAATACAACTTTCTCAGTCCTGTAGTTCAACTCTCCTCTAAATGTCACTGGCAACATAACCTTTCCCTTAGGATGGCTCCTGCCGGGATTGACTCCTTGAAACGTTCCTGTGGCCTTAAGTTCTTCCTCTGCTATCTGGAGTTTGCTGATAACCTTTGGGGAAATCAGATTCAACCTAGCCCCATCGTCAACCAGCATCTTTGTGACCTTGAGGTTGCGAATTGTTGGTGAGACCAACAACGGCAAGCACCCTACCGCAGTAATGCGGTTGGGGTTGTCATCTTCATCAAAGATGATGGGTGTGCATGACCACTTGAGCGGCTTTCGAGAATCTGCCGCTGGCTCCATGGCATTGACTTCACGTGCCCACTGTTTAAGTTGGCGGTGAGAGGAGTGCAAAGATGCACCCCCGTCAATGCACAGGGCGTCAGTGGCCTTCTGAAATTCCTGCTCGCTGGTTTCCTCTTCATTCCCTCCATCACTCTCGTTACTGCAATCCTCATTCTCTCGGCCCTTGGTTCTGAGGAGCCTTGCCGGGCGATTTGCTTCACCACCTCGGCCCTTCCCGCCAGCGCCATTCTGACCTTTTTCCTTATCGCACTTCTCATACTCAGCCTTCTGTCTCTTGACGAGCTGCTCAACCTGATGTCACTCCTAGAGATCATGGCCCTTGGTCCTATGAATCTTACAGTACGGCCCATCACTTTTCCCAACTTTCTCGGCAGCCGCCGCCTCCCGGCAGTCCGCGCATGTGGTAGCCTCCTTGCCGGGGGCTTTAGCCTTGGCCTTCTTGCCGGTACTAGGCGTGCCCGACCCCTCAACAGCCATCACTGTCTTATCCTTGCGCTTCTTGTTGTGCTTCTTGTTCTTCTTCTTCTTACTGATGGTTTTGTCTTCATCTTCTGAGTCGATGTCGACACAATCTTCCTCTCCAGGAAGTTTCCTCCCCTCCTCCACCCGTGCACACTTGTCCACCAAAGTGTAGAGCTCCTTCACAGTCTTGGGCAACCGAACGTTCATCTTGGAACGTATCCTGCGGTTGTGCACGTTGGATTGGAAGGTAGCTATCACGGCAGCTGGGTGGATATCTGGGATATTTCTGTGGACTCGACTGAATCTCTGCAAGTACTTCCGCAGAGTTTCTCCTTCTTTCTGCCAGAGAAGTTGCAAGTCGCTGGGCCGCCCTGGTTCTTGATGGCCGCCTATGAAGGCACCAACGAACTCATGGCACAGGTCAGCCCAGGTCGAAATGGAGTTCTCCGGCAGGTGCATCATCCAAGACCTCACATTTGACTTGAGGGCCAAAGGGAAGTAGTTGGCAAACACCTTCTCATCTCTTCCCCCGGCAGCTTGAACAGCGATGGTGTAGATGCTCAAGAACTCTGCCGGGTATAGTCTCCCATCATACTTCTTGGGTATCTCTGGCTTGAACGTACGACTGGACGACCAACGGACTTGCCGCAGCTCACGGGTGAAGGCAGGGCACCCAACCTAAAAAGGCAGGCACCCGCCATCTCCGAGCGCGGGCTCATCGACGTCGGGGCCATCACACCCATTGGACCGGCGGGGGTTGTCGCGGCGCCGCTCATCGATGACGCGCACGCCTTCCCTTCGCCTGCCCTCCGAGGCACGCTGTCGGCCTTGACGCGCTCGAGGATCTGACGAGGCCATCGAGACGTCATCAGGCGCCTGGTTCTGCGGCTCCCAGGCAGCTTGCCGTGGTGGGGATTGCACCGTGAGGGTGGCCCCTCCCGCACGAGCCGCCGCACGAGCAACCGTTGCTGCCTGGTAAGGCCGTCACGGTCTGGCCTGATGTGATCCTTCCGCCTCGGCAAAACCAATCAAACTTTGGATGGTGGCTCGCCACTCATCCATCTGGTCTGCCGCCGGTGGAAATCTCAACAGCAGTTGGGCTCGCGCCATGGCCTCTGAGGCAGTGCTTGGCATAGGTGATGATGATGTAGATCGTAGTGTCGCTCGGCTCCTAGCGTTGCCGGTGGCGACTACGCCATGTCCTTGCTGCTGTGAACCAGCCGTTTGGACGTCATGGTGACGCGGCGAAGGCGCCTGAGGACCAGCGGCTCCATTGGGAATAGTAGCTGGGTCAGCCCGCCCCAGGGGTGGCCCGTGCCCTGCAGTCGCGCCCGCAGCGGGGGCGGCCGGAGGGTTGCGATTCGCCCCAGAACGAGCATCATCACTGCGGCTGTGCCCGTTGGTGAGGAGAAGGGGTTCAGGTGGAACGATCCCTCCATCCATACCTCGTGGAGCATGGCCGTCAGGATGTTGCTGATGCTGTCCTTCCCCGGTACCTCCCGTTCCTGCTTCGGCCGTGGGGGAGGTGGTAACGGCGCCGCCTGCGCCGACCACGTCCCCCGCAGCATCCACACCCTCACGAGCCCCCATGTTCCCCGCGACGTCGGCGGTCACGGGCGGCGGAGCCTTCGAGGTGGACGGGTGATTTGCAACTCCGGGCTTCCTCTTGGGTGCCATAGTTGATGACGCCGTCGACGACGAAAATGTCGGTGAAGATGACGCGCAGCGTACGCTCTTGGTTTCGCGCAAGTGATCCCCCTACCTAGCGCGCCAAAGATGTCGTGGGAAACCACAGCCACCTATGGGGCCATGAGCCCCTTTTGGTTCGGCGGGGGGATTGGCACGTTGCACAAAGAGCGGAGAAGCGTCGCGCAGCACGGCAGAGATCACACGGGCAGTCTTTACCCAGGTTCGGGCCGCTGTGAGGCATAAAACCCTACTCCTGCTTTGGTGGATTGATGGTGGATAATGGTGGTGAACGTAGCACACTCGCCCGGCAAGGTCGCTCTGGGAGCGAGAGTGGCTACGCGCGTATGGATATGCGAGGGTCCAACCCTTTCTACAGTCACCATGGGCCTCCTTTTATAGATTAAGGGGTCACCACAGTGGCAAATCAGTCTTTGCGTACTGATTAGATAGCTAACAGTGCTATCATATCTAACTCTGTAGGCTGACAGAGCGCATTAAATATGCCGCTCAGTGTCACATCACAGCTCGCCCGACAGGCCTTGCCGGGCTGTTTTGCCAGCTTTGCGCCTACTCGCTTGACACGTCTCAGGACGGGTGTCATATGGAGGTGTTTGTAGTAGGAAGTGGCTGCCATGTGGCAGAAAGCAGCCACTTAGTCACCTTGGAGCTCGACACCGCTTTGATTACTGACTTGCGTTGCTTGTGAGGTGGAGCGGTGGAGTGGCTTGCCTCCGCCAGCCCCGGCAGGCCTGCCGGGATGATCTGGGAGCTTGCTTCCGGGGCAAAACCCAACCCTGCCAGGCTCGCCTGCACGGCAAGGTAGGTCCTTCCCTTGGCGATGCCTCGTTCCTCTGGCTCACCTTGGCCTTCTCGACTTGCACTTGGATCCTTCAAAGGAATTGATCCTCCTTGTTTGGTTTGATCTTGGTCTTGTAATCTTGTCTCTGGTCTGTGCACAGTCCGTGCAATGGACCCAGGGTTTGTTGCACCGACATTCTCCCAAGTGATATTCGTCATGACTCGCCAAGAGTGGCGGCTTATGTTGAAACAGACAACGAGACGGCGCGTCAAAACACTCTTGATGCCTTGGATGAAGAACGTGACCTTGCAGCAGCTCGATTAGCGATTTATCAACAAGACCTGCGTCGCTATCACAACCGTAGAGTTAGAAGTCGGATGTTCCAGGAGAGCGACTTAGTGCTCCGTTTGATTCAAGATCAGACATGCATGCATAAGTTATCACCCCCTTGGGAGGGACCCTTTGTGGTTAGCAAAAACCTGAACAATGGGTCATATTATCTTATTGACATACGTGAACCCAATAAGTCACGTACCTCTGAGGAGGAGACCAACAGGCCTTGGAATATTGCTCATCTTCAGCCTTACTACACTTGAGCTACTGGCTCCAATCTTTGTACATACGTGTCATGTATATATTTTTATGATCAACATAATAAAGCCGGCATGCCTGAAACTCGGGGCCTCTATCATTTCATCTCATATTTTCTGTGCATGAGTCTTTATTAATTGATTATAAGGGCACTAGGGGGCTTCCAACTCATTGAGTTTAGCTTACAAAACCCTTGTGACCCGGCAAAACGCCACATTATTGGTTAAACCTACCCGTATGCTTGATGCTACTCCGAAAAAAATGACCCGCCGTACACTTGACAAGTCAATCTTTATAGAACCTAAACTTGTCAAGTTTAAACCAGCGGCTTAAGTCATGTGAGAGCCTAGCTTACTGATAGCAAGGATAAACTAAGGCTATTAAGACAAGCTTCTTTGAAGCAAGATTTGAGCTTTAAAAGGCCAGTATTTTTGGTCGAGCCTTAAGAGCCGACTTATCAAATATTGAGATATAAATGTCTCTATTTCTGTCTTTACAGATATTTTTTATGTTTCTATTCATATGTGTATGCAGACAACAAGACTCCGGATCAAAGGCAATCCGGGTTAACATTGTTCAAAATTGAGCTTGTTATGGCCATGAGCCGCAAGAAAAATCCTTGGATCCAAGACGGTCCGGGTCAGCATTGCTCAAAATTGAGCTTATTATGGCCATGAGCCGTAAGGTGATTTATTCAAGATTTTTTTCTTGACCATGGATCATTGGGTTATTAACCCGCCCTGGCTTTTGACTATAAGTCGCCAGTACAGGAATTGACGAATCCCTTACAGATTATATGTCCAAACATCCAAACTGCGCTTAATTCAAAGATGGTGCAAAGCAAAGCTGCATATATAACTTGATCAAGCGTACAAAGAAGCTTAATCACCCAGTTGTTTGATCATCAGTTCAAAAATATGCACGAAGGCATGACAAGGCAAATAACTATTTTAAGCTAAGGCTATTACAAGGCTACTAGATGAGCCCAAAAGTTTTTTCATAAAGTCTAAAAGGAGTTAAATTACTCCTTTGAACCGGCCTCAGGGCCGTCCGGGTTATGCCCAGCCGAGTTAACATCATCCTGGCATCTTGCAGTAGAGGCCTCCGGGTTATCCCGGGCCGGCTCTTCATCGCTTGCAATCTGAAGATTGTCCGATGTCCAGTCGATACCAGTTAAAGCTTCGAAGATTGCTTCATCATTCATGACAAGAGAAGGGTCAATGTCAGAGGGAAAAATATGCTTACGCCTTTAAGGAGTTAAGTCCACAACGTCAAAGGAGGGCGCCTTGATGCGAGTGTTATTGCTTTCATAAGCCGGCTGGTACTTCATCAGATCCAGCTCTTGTGCAAGCTGTCACACCAAAGGCCGCATCTCTTTGACACATCTGGCAAAATCTGCTTCGTTGAAGACAGACCCATCATCGTTATATTCTGGACACCCGCCAGCCATCTCTACTGGGTCCAGCTCTGATTGGTAAGCTTTTTGCCTGGCTTAGTGCGGTGATGGCTCCTGAATGGGCGGCTGACAATTTCAGTTCTTCAACTTGCTTCGGCACTATGGACAATTGATCCAGCACATCTTTTAAGAGTGGTGGCGGCTTCTTGCCATTGGATACAGCTGCAAGCGTCCAAAGGCTGACAGCGTATAACTTTTCTGTTAAAGAGTATATGGCTTTCAGGTTTGTCATCACACTTTGCGCAAGGCTGGCACTTCTGGCACCTATTATGCATTCAAAACAAGAGTCGCCAGGCGAGTTAGTATCATATTTCTTAAATCGTCGGGTGAATTATTTCAATTACTTACAAATCTTACTTACCAAAGATGGAGGCAGTCATTTGAGAGACATGATGCTTTAAGCTGGCCAACTCTGCAGCCACCGGCTTAAGTTGGTTCTCAGCATCTTCTGCACGCTCCAATAAGGCAGCCTTCTCAGTTTCCAAAGCAGATCTGTCAGCTTCAAATTTGACCTTCATTTTTTCTAAGTCCTCCAAAGAAGACTTCAAGCTTGATTTAGCTTTGGCGCATTCTGCTTGTTTAGACTTTAAGTTCTTTCTTAAACCAGCCAAATCTGACTCGCCCAGGCTTAATGCTTCCTGCATAGTTAAATGGAGGGTTATCATTTAAAGAAAACACTAAGTGTGTTGATTTGGTTAAGATGGCCTTTGACACAGATGTTAGGGCAAGATTATTTAAGTCCCAAGCACATTGCAAGCAATATCCTTGACACTTGGGGGCTAATGTACGTCATTTTCTTTCAAATTATATCGAAGAAGACCCGGCTTACCTTATAAAGCTAAGACGACCCTTGGGGGCTATGGGCGATTTCTTCTAAGTGGTTGTGATCAAAGACCTGGCTTACCTTATAAAGCTAAGCCGACCCTTGGGGGCTATAGGCGATTTCTTCTAAGAGGTTGTGATCAAAGACCTGGCTCACCTTATAAAGTTGAGCCGGCCCTTGGGGGCTACATGATGTTTTCTTTTTCAAACAAGGTTTAAGAGCTGGCTTATCCCTTGCATGATAACCCGGCCCTTGGGGGCTACAATTTGGAGTCTACAGATTTTTCTCAAGTCTTCACCACACTCAATTTTTTTCCTATGGTTAAGACTTGGGGGCTACATAAAGGGACATAATAGGAGAGAAATTAAATGTAACTCATACTTCTGCTTCATTATATGTACCAATCTGGCCTCCATGTCCCGACTGGCATTCAAGCGGCTCAAATAGCCTGCATATACCTCTTCCGCGCTAAGTGCCTCACAGTTTGGCAGCTCAAGCTTTGTTTTGCCCTTATCCAGCAAGGGCGACTCTTCTTTTGCTGAGTGCTTAGTTCGCACGGTGGAGGTCTTGGGTGTTTTCTGACTCGCCCCATAATGGCAACATCATCAGTATTTCCTTCAAGAGGGGCTTCTTCAGTGGTCTTGACAGGAGTTGAAGAAGGAATTGGACTTGGTGGGTCACGATTATCCGCCGGGTTAGCTTCAATATCCATGGCCTTAGAGGCCATCGCATCAGCCTGTGGAGGCGGGTCATCTTGCTTGTTATGATGCTCTTCAGGCTGTTCGATGTTGACCTCAGGAGTCACCAGCACCTGTTCCTCCGACTCAGGGACTTGGGGTGCCTTGGAAGAATTGCCAACCTTTCTTTTCTTCTCCTTGGCTTTGACCCTGTGATCACATTGGAGTGTTAAGATATATATGGCAATAAGTTTTAAATTTATAAGTAAATGCAAGGACTTACCCTTGGTTTACAATGAAGGCAGGTAGCTGGGTTTGAGATGAGCCGCCTGAAGACGGTGGCGACTCTTGGTAATTGGAGTCAGAAGGGTTAAGAGGATATCTCATAAGACCAGCTTTGGGTAAAGAAGAAGTTGGACTGTGTGGCACCTCAGCAGGCCTCTTACGGGAAGAGGGTTCATGAGTTAACCCGGCCATTAAATCACCTGAGCCGCCACTCCGAGTTTGGCGTCTTAGGTCATGCTGAGTTTTCTTCAAAATAAAGTGTGGATCTAAGTGAGCATCTGGATGAGAAAACTTTACTTTCCGGACAACCCACCATATTTTCTCTGAGGGTGAGGGGTCTAAGCCAGAAGAGACAGGAATTACCTCAATGTTGTAAGCCCGGCTTGTGGCAGCCTCCTCCTGAGAATAAGAGGTGTCAGCTAATTCAATAAAGAGTCGGCGAAGAGAGTCGAGTTCTACCTCTGATTGATTGTCACCGTCAGTTGACTCGCCCACAGCAGCCGGCTCAGCTGCGGCAGCTGCCTTGTTCTTCTCTGACTTTGGGCCAATCCTGACCTTGGCCACAACAGTCTTTATCTTTCTTTTCCAGAAAGCAGAGTCGGCCTGTGTAATGAAGAGGGAATTAAAAAATGAGATGCAAAATAAATCAAGGATATTTAAGCCAGACATATACAGATACTTACAGCTGGGGCCGGGTTGAGTTTGAAGAATGGTAATAATCCTATCTTATTACAATTTTCTTGAGTCTCACCAAGCAAAGAGTTCACAGTTTGAAAGATTTCTTCAGCGGTAAAGTTATTAGAGCTGTACCGCTAAGGGTCATGTGACTCGCCTGAATATTCACACATTAAGCCGGACCGGCGGCTTAAGGGAAGAATTCTCCACGAGACCCAGCAGCGGGCTAAGTCGACTCTGGTTAACCCATTGGCTATCAAAGCTTTCACCTTTGGATAATGTTGAAGTGCTTCAGTATGTTCATCCGGAAGAATCTTGCTTGGCGGGTCAAAATTGATAGGAAGGCGGTCAGCCCTATAACCCGGCAGAGGGTTCTCATTAGCTGGGGCGGTGTTCTTGCAATAAAACCAAGTTTTTATCCATCCTTTGGGATGGCTTGGTAAGGTGGCTACAGGAAAGCCGCCATCTCTGCGTCTCTGGATTGAGACCCTGCCTAATTCTTGACTTGGACCATTGGTACACTCAGTCTGCGGTTTATGTCGAAGAATTATTTGAAGAGAGCAACAGTGGGCTCTACTTGCAGATAAGCTTCACAGAAAATTTGAAAGTGGCAAAGGTTTGTCACTGAGTTTGGGCCTATATCTTGAGGATGAAGATTGAAATAGTGCAAGGCGTCCCAAAAAAACTACGACCTAGGCGGTGTAAAGCCTTTGAGGATATGGTCAGTGAAAACCATCACTTCTCCTTCACCAGGATTGGGGACGTTTTCTCCTTGACTAACTCGCCAGCCAATTTCTTCCTGAGTCACCAAGCGACCTTGGCCCACATAATCCTTGATGAACTCTTCAGTAACTAGGGAAGGGCCCTAGTTAGAGAGAGTGTTTTTGTCATATTGAGTCGCCTAAGGAGGATGGAAACTGCAGAATAAGAGTATGGTGGGTTACTTGAGAAGTAATGATTCATCATCATCGTAACTCGAGTCAGGCAGTTTAAAGATAAGTCGCCTTAAACAGTGGCGGGTTATGTAAAAAAATGCAGTCTTCATAACGCTGGCAGATTATGGATGTATTGGTAAGTCACCCAAGATGCAGAGGCGGGTTTTCTGAAGTTCAAGATTGTTGGAAATTCTGCTAAGTGTGGAGCAAACAAGTTTCACAATCAACAGATATAATTACGGATATATGGGCAGTTCAAAAAAGAAAAATAATTGCTAAACCTAAAAGGTGGTAACGGAAGAACTAGCAGGCTACCCATTGATTCTATATAAAGTGCAAATTGTCCAAGATGTAAGATGGAATCAAAACTGCTACCGCTATACTTCTATGATGTTTCGGATCAAAAACAAGTTCTACTCGAAGATATGATGAACTAAAAAAGGGATGAACACCGATGAACTACACAAACTCAGGTGACCTAATGTGGATCTGAGAAAGGAGAAAAGTGGTACCTGATGGCGATGGAGGAAAGCGGAGGAGTGCCGCTGAGTCCCGATGACGACTTGGTGGTGTCGCGACCTCGTCCGAAGAAGGCTGGCGCGGTTCGACGGGCGCGGCGGAGCTCCGGTTGGGAAGGTTCTCGCGAAGACAAAGAAGTGGAGAAGACAAGGTAAAAGGTAAAAGGAGGGCCCTCATGCCTATTTATAAGGGAAAAAAGTAACAGTAAATGGCTAGTGCGAGAATCGAGGAGGCATAATAAATTTTACAGCTAAGGGACGCCTCGATTCTCGGGATGACAGATTTATACAAAGATTCATTATGACGTCATGAAGGGTTTCCTGAAATCACGGAGGTGACATCATCTTTTTATTATGGCGGGTTATGAAGATTTTTCAAGGTTGCAGCTAAGAGAAATGAAGAGAAGACTCGCCAGACGGAAGGGTTAAGATTGACATGAACAATTTCAAATCAATCTGGGGCCTAATGTTGGGGATATAACCCCGCGATTATAACCTGCCCAGTAAGGGCCGGGTTAGACCGTTGGCGGCTCACGGAGTTAAAGCCTCAGACACGGCCAAGTGACTAAGGCACAGGACCAAGAAGGGCGGCTCACAAGATGGGCCGGATTAGAGCCCAAAGTCAGAAGGCGGCCCAGAGGTGTAAGCCGCCATGTGATGACTCGTCTTGTAAGGCAAGGAGACTTAGAGTAGGGCTCGGTTACGGATCATAACCCGACCCGGACTCTTGTAAGACAGCGGCCTCAACCTGTATATAAAGGCGAGTCCCCGGCATAGAATAGACAAGTTACAATCAATCGATAGCTAGGTCAAGCGAATCCGCTCCCTTGTAATCGGTACCCAAGCAATAAGCAACAAGAGTAGGAGTAGGCTTTACCTCCACCATGAGGGGCTAAACCTGGGTAAATTGTGTCTCTCGTCCCGCTCAACCCCGACAAGCTAATCACCGTTGCGATGGCTTCACGCTTAAGTCCTTTCACTAGGACATCTGCCGGGACAAAACCACGACAGAGTGGTTGGCGCTGAGTCCGCGCCCCACCAGCCCTTGGCACTTGAAGATTTCCTGCTCCACCGCTTCGAGCCTGGCCTTCTCGCCCCCCTCCTTCTTGGGCCCTTGAACGTCCCGGATGTGAAGCACCCTGATACATCTCCAACATATCTATAATTTTTTATTGTTCCATGCTATTATAGTATCAATCTTGGATGTTTTATATGCAA
Organism: Thinopyrum elongatum; assembly: GCA_011799875.1. Classification (NCBI taxonomy): domain Eukaryota; kingdom Viridiplantae; phylum Streptophyta; class Magnoliopsida; order Poales; family Poaceae; genus Thinopyrum; species Thinopyrum elongatum. Next base: position 387,372,868 of record CM022300.1, read on the forward strand.
TTTTATATCATTTTTTGGGACTAACCTATTAACCTAGTGCCCAGTGCCGATTGCTGTTTTTTTGCTTGTTTTTGGCTTTTCAGAAAATCAATGTCAAACAGAGTCCAAACAGAGCAAAATCTTTGGATTAACTTTTTCTGGACTAGAAGGACCCATGAAGGTTCGGGAGAAGACCAGAAGAGTCACGAGGGAGCGACAAGCTCAGGCGGCGCGCCCCAAGCTTGTGGCTCCTCGTGGCACCTCTTGACCTAATTCTGGTTCTATAAATTCCCAAATATTCCCAATATACCAGAGAGCCACCTGAAACACTTTATCCGCTGTCGCAAGCTTCTGTTCTTCCGTGATCCCATCTGGAGGCTTTTTCCGGTACACTGCCAGAGGGGGAATCGATCACGGAGGGCTTCTACACCATCCTTGCTGCCTTCCGATGATGCATGAGTAGTTTACCACAGACCTACGGGTCCATAGCTAGTAGCTAGATGGCTTATTCTCTCTCTTTGATCTTCAATACAATGTTCTCCTTGGTGTTCTTGGAGTTGTATTCGATGTAATCTTCTTTTGCGGTGTGTTTGTTGGGATCGGATGAATTGATCTGAATATTTATGAGAAGTAATGGATCTTTTCTGAACTTTATTATACATGATTGTTATAGCTATGTATTTCTCTCCGATCTATCCATTTGGTTTGGCCAACTAGATTGTTTTATCTTCAGTGGGAGAGGTGCTTTGTGATGGGTTCAATCTTGCGGTGCTCTATCCCAGTGACAGAAAGGGACAAGACACGTATTTGTATTGTTGCCATTAAGGGTAAAATGATGGGGTTTATTCATATTGCTTGGATTTACTTTGTCTACATCATGTCATCTTGCTTAATGTGTTACTCCATTTTATACTTTATACCATATATGCATGCTGGATAGCAGTCGATTGGTGGAGTAATAGTAGTAGATGCAGGCAGGAGCCAGTCTACCTGTCTCGGACGTGATGCCCGTACACATGATCATTGCCTTGAATATCGTCATAACTATGCGCTTTTCTATCAGTTGTCCAACAGTAATTTGTTTACCCACCATATGTTATGTGTTCGAGAGAGAAGCCTCCAGTGAAAACTATGGCCCCCGGGTCTACCTTTATCTTATATAAAAAAGACAAAATACTTTGCTGCAATTTTCTTTCTTTTATTCTATTTTCCAATTTATATTTATCTAGCACTACAAGATTTGATCCTTCAAGTAACCTCCAAGGGAATTGACAACACTCTTGATCGCATTGGGTGCAAGTATTTGCTTTTGTGTGTGCAGGTGCTGTTCACGAGGTTCTGTGTGAGTATCCTACTTGATTGATAACCTTGGTTCGTAACTGAGAGAAATACTTATCTCTACTGTATTGCATCTCCTCTCCTCTTCAAGGAAATCCCAACGCAGCTCAGAAGTAGCAGGAATAATTTTCTGGCGCCGGTACCGGGGAGACATCACCAAAACCTATCAATTACCTACACACAAACTATCATCTACTTGCTCTTATTTTATTTTCCCTTGCCCGTTGTTTTCATCTTCCCCACTTCTATTTTTTACAAAAACACAAAAATATTGTTTTGTTTGCTCATTTGCTTGCTTGCCATTGTGGCTAGTTCTTCGCTTGTTGCTTGTACCCCCGAAAATGAAGTATTAAATTTTAAACAAAGGGGAGGTGAAAGTTTAAAATATGCTTGGTATAGGATTTCCGATGCTCAAAATAGATCAACTCGTAAGCAATCCACTACCATTCTTCTTCAAAAGAAATATGTGGGTGTTACTACTGGGTATAGATTTGTGCTAAACACTATTACTGGAGGGAACTTCTTGAGTAGTCACCCTATGGATGCTTTCAATGCTATGGGAAATCTAGTGGGATCACCACCTATTACTATTAATGAAACAACTTTGTCCTTGGAACATGTTATGCAAAGACTAGAACCAATTGAAGATAAAATGCCTACTATTGAATATATTGAAAATCTAGACAAGAAGGTCCATAATCATATCACTCAATTTTGTTCAAAGGTAGGAAGCACATTAAAAATGCTAAAAGAGAAGGAACCAATAATTAATGAGAGAATAGAGCAAAGTCCTTCTAGAACTGATAAGTTGGAAGAAGTCATCACTAATTTGGGATCCGTCTTTTCTTCGGTTAAAACTATTGAGAGAACCCTTTCTACTAAGCATCCCAAATTTATTTATGTTCCTAAGAATAATGGTGCCACGTCGAGCAACAGAAGTGGGGATCTTAAAATGATTAGTGTGCACCCCAATTTCATTGACTCTATAAAGGAACCTATCTATAAAAATAAATTCCTCAACTTTGTCCCTAGGAGTGTGATTATTAAAAACATGCATAATAAGCCTCCTAGAAAGCGTGGTTGTATAATTTATGAGTTGGAGATGAAGGATGGCAACACTTGAAACTTTGCTTACGCCTAGCTAGGGCCGTAAAACAATTACGCTTGTTGGGAGGCAACCCAATAGTTATCATATTTTTCTTGTTTTCTTTTCTGTTTTTGAGTGTTCACACAATTATGCTGCTGTTATGATTGTGTTTTTATGTTTTAGTTAGTGTTTGTGCCAAGTAAAGCCTTTGGGGTGATTTGGTTGATACTTGACTTGATTCTGTGAAAAAATAGAAACTTTTGCGCTCAGTCTATGTGCTTCACTTATATCTTTTGAGCTAGGCAGTTTCTCTAGTTCTTCACTTATATCATTTAGAGCACGGCGGCGGTTATATTTTAAAGAAATAGTTGCACTCATAATAAAAACTTTCATGTAGATCACTGAATATGATAAGTTTGATTCCTTGCAATAGTTTTGAGATATTAAGATGGTAATATGTGGGGGTACTAGTGAATGATTGTGGTTTGGTAAGAATATCGGTGTTAAGGTTTGTGATTCCCGAAGCATGCATGTATAGTCGCTAGTTGTGCTCAGAAGTTGGAGCATGATTTATTATTGATTGTCTTCCTTATGTGTGGCGGTCGGGGACAAGCAATGGTTTTTTCCTACCAATTTATCCCCCTAGGGGCATGCGTAGTACTACTTTGCTTAGAGGGATAATAAACTTTCACATTAAGTATGTGAGTTCTTTATGACTAATGTGAGTCCATGGATTATACGCACTCTCACCTTTCCGCAATTTACTAGCCTCTTCGGTACAGTGCATTGCCCTTTCTCACCTCGAGAGTTGGTGCAAACTTCACCGATGCATCCAAACCCCGTGATATTATACGCTCTATCACACATAAGCCTCCTTATATCTTCCTCAAAACAGCCACCATACCGACCTATTATGGCATTTTCATAGCCATTCCGAGATACATTGCCATGCAACTTGCACCGTTCCGTTTTTATGACACATATCATCATTGTCATATTGCTTTGCATGATCATATAGCTGACATAGTATTTGTGGCTCAGTCACCATTCATCATTATCATACATGTTACGCTAGCATCATTGCACATCTTGGTACACTACCAGAGGCATTCATATAGAGTCATATTTGTTATAGTATCGAGTTGTAAATATCGAGTTGTAAGTAAATAGAAGTGTGATGATCATCATTGTTAGAGCATTGTCCGAGTGAGGAAATAAAGAGAGAGAGAGAGTGAGGCCAAAAGACCCCACAAAAATGAGATAAAAAAGAGAAGGGGCAATGTTACTATCCTTTTCTCCACTTGTGCTTCAAAGTAGCACCATGTTTTTCATATAGAGAGTCTCCTATGTTGCCACTTTAATATAGTAGTGGGAATTTTTCATTATAGAACTTGGCTTGTATATTCTGATGATGGTCTTCCTCAAATGCTCGAGGTCTTCATGAGTAAGCAAGTTGGATGCACACCCACTTAGTTTTCAGTTTGAGCTTTCATACACTTATAGCTCTTAGTGCATCTGTTGTATGGCAATCCCTACTCCCCGCATTGACATCAATTGATGGGCATCTCCATAGCCCGTTGATTAGCCTCATCGATGTGAGACTATCTTCCTTTCTGACTTCCCCTTATTAATCTCTATCACCGCATTCTATTCCACCCATGGTGCTATATCCATGGCTTGCGCTCGTGTATTGCGTGGGGGTTGAAAAAGCTGAAGCGCGTTAAAAAGTATGAACCAATTGCTCGGCTTGTCATCGGATTTCTACATGATAAATACTTTGTGTTAAGAAGATCGAACATGACAAGGCTATATGATTTTCTAGGGATATCATTCTTTAGCATTTTTATTTTGAAAGACATGATTGTTTGTTAGTATGCCTGAGTATTAATGTCTTTATATCAAATTATAGACTATTGCTTTGAATCAATCAGATCTTAATATTCATACCCTAAAAGAAAGTTTACATGATTAACATGTTAGGTAGCATTCCACATCACAAATTCTGTTTTTATCATTTACCTACTCGAGGACAAGCAGGAATTAAGCTTGGGGATGCTTGATATGTCTCCAACGTATCTATAAATTTTTTATTGTTCCATGCTATTATAGTATCGATCTTGGATGTTTTATATGCATTTTTATTTCATTTTTTGGGACTAACCTATTAACCTAGTGCCTAGTGCCAGTTGCTATTTCTTTTTGCTTCTTTTTGGATTTTCAGAAAACCAATATCAAACGGAGTCCAAACGGACAAAAATCTTTGTATTATTTTTTCTGGACCAGAAGGGACCCACGAAGGTTTGGGAGAAGACCAGAAGAGCCATGAGGCAGCGACAAGCTCAGGGGGGTGCCCCCAAGCTTGTGGGCCCCTCGTGACACCTCTTGACCTAATTCAACCTCTATAAATTCTCAAATATTCCCAATATACCATAGAGCCACCCGAAACACTTTTTCGCCGCCGCAAGCTTCTGTTCTGGTACTCTGCCGGAGGGGGAACCGATCATGGAGGGCTTCTACATCATCCTTGTTTCCTTCCGATGATGCTTGAGTAGTTTACCACAGACCTGTGGGTCCATAGCTAGTAGCTAGATGGCTTCTTCTCTCTCTTTGATCTTCAATACAATGTTCTCCTCGGTGTTCTTGGAGTTCTATTCGATGTAATCTTCTTTTGCGGTGTGTTTGTTGGGATCCGATGAATTATGGGTTTACGATCTGAATATTTATGAGAAGTAATGGAGCCTTTTCTAAACATTATTGTGCATGATTGTTATAGCTTTGTATTTCTCTCTGATCTATCTGTTTGGTTTGGCTAGCTAGATGGATTTATCTTTAGTGGGAGAGGTGCTTTGTGATGGGTTCAATCTTGTGGTTCTCTATCCCACTGACAGAAAGGCACACGACACGTATTTGTATTGTTGCCATTAAGGGTATGATACGTCCATTTTGCATCATGTTTTTATGTTGATATTTATTGCATTATGGACTGTTATTACATGTTATGATGCAATTCTTATGTCTTTTCTCTCTTATTTTGCAAGATTTACAAGAAGAGGGTGAATGCCGGCAGCTGGGATTCTGGACCGGAAAGGAGCAAATCTGAGATCCCTATTCTGCACAACTCCAAAAGTCCTGAAACTTTATGAAGAATTATTTTGGAATGTATAAAAAATATTGGGCGAAGAAATACTAGGAGGGGCCCACCAGGTAGCCACAAGCCTGGGGGGCACACCCTACCCCCAGGGCGCGCCCCCTGAGCTTGTGGTCCCCCTGGCCAGCGGTCGATGCCCATCTTCTGCTATATGAGGTGTTTTGACCTAGAAAAAATCACAAGAAGGCTTTTGGGACGAAGCACCGCCGTCTCGAGGCGGAACCTGGGCAGGAGCACTTTTGCTCTCCAGCGGAGCGATTCCGCTGGGGAAACTTCCCTCCGGGAGGGGCAAATTGATAACCCACAAGTATAGGGGATCGCAACAGTTTTCGAGGGTAGAGTATTCAACCCAAATTTATAGATTCGACACAAGGGGAGCCAAAGAATATGTGTAAGTATTAGCAGTTGAGTTGTCAATTCAACCACACCTAGAGATTAATTATCTGCAGTAATATGATTAGTAGCACAGTAATATGATAGTTTTGATAGCAGCAATAATAGTAACAGTAACGGTAATAGTGATAGCAATGATTTTGTAGCAAGTGAAACAGTAACATCAACAGTAGTAACTTAGCAAGAACAATATATGGAAAATTCATAGGCATTGGATCGGTGAATTCGTTGGATGATATTCATCATATAACAGTCATAACCTAGGGCGATATGGCACTAGCTCCAATTCATAAATATAATGTAGGCATGTATTCCGTAAATAGTTATACGTGCTTATGGAAACAAATTGCATGACATCTTTTGTCCTACCCTCCCGTGGCAGCGGGGTCCATAAGGAAACTAAGGGATATTAAGGCCTCCTTTTAATAGAGAACTGAAACAAATCATTAACACATAGTGAATACATGAACTCCTAAAACTACGATCATCACCGAAAAGTATCCCGATTACTGTCACACCGGGGTTTACGGATCATAACACGTAATAGGTGAATATGACTTGCAAGATCAGATCTAGAACATAGATATAATGGTGATAACATAAACGGTTCAGATCTGAAATCATGGCACCCGGGCCCAAGGTGACAAGCATTAAGCATGGCAAAGTCATAACAACATCAATCTCAAAACATAATGGATACTAGGGATCAAACCCTAACAAAACTAACTCGATTACATGATGAATCTCATCCAACTCCTAACCGACCAGCGAGCCTTCGAAGGAATTACTCACTCCCGGTGGGGAGCATCATGGAATTGGCGATGGAGAAGGGTTGGTGATGACGAATATCGAAGATCCCCCTCTCCGGAGCCCCTAACGGGCTCCAGATCTGGCCTCCCGGTGAAGAACAGGAGGTGGCGGCGGCTCCATATCGTGAAACGTGATAATTCTTTCTCCCTGATTTTTTCTCCAAAAATAGGATTTTATAGCGTCGGAGTCAGGGTCTGCGGGGCCACCAGGTGGGCACAACCCACCTGGGCGCACCTGGAGGAGGGGCGCCCTGGTGGGTTGTGCTCACCTAGTGCCCCCTTCCAGTGGTTCCTGGCTCCTGTATTTTTCTTTTATTCCATAAAAATTCTCCAAAAAGTTTCGTTCCGTTCCGGGAACTTTTATTTCTGCACAAAAACAACACCATGGTAGTTTTGCTGAAAACAGCGTCAGTCCGGGTTAGTTTCGTTCAAATCATGCAAATTAGAGTCCAAAACAAGAGCAAAAGCATTAGGAAAAGTAGATACGACGGAGACGTATCAACTCCCCCAAGATTAAACATTTGCTTGTCCTCAAGCAATTCAGTTGATAAACTGAAAGTGAAAAAGAAAAACTTTTATGAACTCTTTTGTTCTTGTTTACATAAATAAGCTTAAGTAGCACCCAGGTTTTCAGCAAAGATTATAACTAACCATGTCAACAATAATTCTTAAAAATTATATTAACTCATATCAATGGCATAAGCAACTAGCGAGCAATAATTGTCGTGGTTTTGTCACGGCAGATGTCCTAGAGAAAGGACTTAGTCGTGGAGCCATCGCGACGGGTTAGCTTAAAGGGGTTAAAGCGGACAAGGGACGCTGAGAGTTTATACTGGTTCGGCCCCTTGCGGTGAAGGTAAAGGCCTAATCCAGTTGTTGTGGAATTGCTAGGGTTTCGATGACCAGGGAGCGAATCCGCTATGCCTGGCTCTCGAATTGTTGTCTCTCCCCCCTCAAACCACCGCCGGGTCGTCCCCTTATATACATGGGTTGACGCCCGTCGGTTTACAAGATACCGAGGACGGCTCATGAACATCTCCGGCTCGGTCTCTACTCTTTCTATCTTATAACACAAGTTTACATATCAATGTCGGTTTATGTCTACAGGCCTTAATCCGCCGTTGGGCCCCGGCCTTCATGAGGCACCTCCATCTTTGTCCAAGTGGGCTTCAAGTATAATAACTCATTATGGGGATAACCCAGCCTCTCCTGGCCGGTTTACACCCAGTAGTAATATCCCCAACATTAGGCCCCAGATTGATTTGAACTGGTTCATGTCAATCTTCAATTTGAGAAAAATTCTTCTTTCGGCATCTTCGCATAAATCTTGTAAACCGCCACGACGTCATCTTCCAGTATCTTGATAAACCACCATGACGTCACCTGTTATTAAAAATGGTATGTCTCTCACCTTCATTAATGAGCCTCCGACAATCGAGGCGACAGCTCTGCCACATATCCCGCTTTGGGCTCCTCGATTCTCGGGCCTGTCACTTATCCATTCGCCTTATAAATAAAGCCGAAGGGTCCCTTTCATTTTTCCCTTTCGTGCCCCTTCACATCGTCCTCTTCCTCGCGTCGCCCGAATGTCGGAACTCTGCCGCCGCCGTCGACCTTCGCCTCTGCCCCAACGAAGGCCGCTGCATCACCCTGACCATACCAGAAAGCCGCGACACCTCTCCGCTGTTCCTTTGATACTGGTAAGCCTTCTCTCCTTCCACCCTAGATCTTATCACTAGGGTTTGTACTCATCGGAGTTCTTCGAAGCTCTAGAGCTGTTCTTCTCAGTAGTGCAAATGGCAAGTTAGATCTGATATTTTCCGGTGCCTTTGTAGTTAAAGCTCCTTTTTTCCCCACTAGAGCATCCCTTTCATACAGAAAAAACTCATCTGACCCTGATGAACTGTTTAAGTACCTGAAGTTTAGGTCTGAGTATATTCTAGTTTTCTGTCGCACTGCAGATCTGAAATTATCATATCACTTTGTGAAACTTGTTTTTCCCTCACTTAGGTATTTTAGATTTGTATCTTTCATACCAATATAGGCGGTTTAGCTTTGTCAAAGAACAATAATCCGGTAGGCATCATTAGTCCCCTCTTAAACCGCCGATTCATTGATCTTTGCACCTTCTCCACTGTCAGACTCCGGTTTAGTAATACCAAACTCCGGTTTAACAATATGCATATACCTCTGCTTCTCCTTATCTTGCATTGCTTTATGCTCGCCCGTCATAACTCTTAAACCGGCAATAAATGTGTTTCAGCTTCCCATTGAAATGGCCAAACAAGTTTACGAGTGCAACTAGGTTCCTTCCCGGGTTACTGAAGAGCAATTAAACATATGTGTCACAACCAGAGCTTTAGCTAAGAAAGAAGTCATCCACTGGAGGGCCCTTGGTCCGGAAAATCCTCCTGAACCCAAGGACGGAGAAGTAGTTGTATTCACTGACCATCTGGGTCGAGGCTTTAGCCCTCCCAGTTCAAAAAAATTCCGGGATGTGCTGGCCAGCTTCCAACTCCACCCTCAAGATATTGGACCAAACTCTGTGTCCAATATTTGCAATTTCCAAGTATTTTGTGAGGCCTATCTTCAAGAGGAGCCCACAGTTGAACTGTTCAGGGATTTCTTTTACTTAAACCATCGCACAGAGTTCATAGACGGACCCAACACTGAGCTTGGTGGAATGGCAATTCAAAAGAGGAAGGATGTCAGCTTCCCTCATGCCAAGCTTCATAGTCACCCCAAGGACTGGAATTAGACTTGGTTTTACTGCAAAGACACATCTCCAACTGATGAAAATCCTCTGCCGGGTTACCGTCCCCACCGGCTTAGCAACACTCATCCCTTCCCTCAAAGGCTGACTGCCAAGGAACGGTCCAACTATGCACCACAACTGTCAAAGCTCAGAGCCTTTATGGCAAACGGTTTGACAGGTGTCGACTTTGTTCGCTGTTGGATAACTTGGAGCATTCTGCCCTTAAGCCGGCGCCCCGGTTTAATGTGTGAGTACACAGGGGATTTGAAAGACCCTCAATGACACATCGACATTCAGCTAACAGAAGCCGAAGTTACTGAGGCTGTCAAGAAAATACTGAATGAACCGGAAGCTGTCTGTAGCCAGACCAGGTTAAGCCCTTTCTGCGTCTCCAACAGGCCGCCAACTGTAAGAATCACAACTTTCTTGTTTTAGTTTACCCCTTTTCAAATAGTCTCAAAATTTTGTCCATCTTTCACAGGGCGATGACCCATTCTGGAAGAAAAAACCACAGGATAAACCGGCCAAACCACTTCGCCCGAAGACCAAGGTCACCAAGAAACCTGCCAAGAAGAGGACCACTGAATCTTCTGAACCAAATGCTGATGCGGATCTGGCTAATCCGGACTCAGAGGTAGAACTTGACTCTCTTGGTTCTTTCTTCATACACCTTATTGACAACGACTGTTATCAGGACGACGCCGAAGGCAGCCAGGCTGACGATGCAGAGGTAACTATCCTTTCTTCCGGTTCAGACCCTCTGCCAACACAGAAACTCCGTCAAGCAAACCGGAAAATAAAATTTTCTCACCCCTTAGCTCACTTGGACCCAAACTTTCTTTTGAAGAAACAGCAACATGAAGCCTGCCGCACAACCCGGCACAGTGGCCAGGTAGTTACCTCTGCCGGTTTACCAAACACTCCAGTCTGGAAACGTCGAACAGAGGTCTCTTATACTCCTGATATTTCTTGCCCCAAGGCGGGTTGTTTTCGACAGCCCCTTAATCCGTCTGATTCAAATTATCAGGGAACACCTAATTCATCCTCTAGCGAGTCAACGGCCACACAACTTCCAACCCTCAAGACGGTCCCTGGGTTGGTTATGCTTTAATCTTATCCTTAATGTGTTATGTTTGCATACTGTACTGACCTTTATGCTTGTTCTTCTCAGCGCCAAGCCTAGACCCAGTAAGAAGGCCCGGTTAAATAGACCATCTGATGACAATGTGGATATTGAACCGGAGAAGACTCCAGATCCAGAAAGAACAAATATTGATGTTACACATGATGATCCACCGTCTCAAGATTATAACTTCATAGTTGAACAAACAGAAGTTGACACCACAGGCCACACAGATAAACCGACTAGCCCAGCTCGTGCGGATGATACGTCGGCCAGCCCAGCTAAGGCTGCTGATAAACCGTCAACTCCCGTGAAGGCGGCTGATGATAAAGAAGATGATATTATGATTACTGGCGTCGGACACACCGCTCCTGGCAATCCTGTTGCTTTATCGAAGCATAGTGCCAAGGACGAGGTTTCTGCTATGGGCAAAGGCAAATGGAACACAGATTTGTCAACCTATGCTCACCTCAACGCCCAAGACATCCATTCTGGTTTTTTAAACCGCCTGTACACGAGCCGCGACTTTGAAGCCGGTTTAGTGAATCTAATGAAGGAGCGATATGAGGTAACTGCATAACTGCTTCCCTCTTGTGTTCAATTCCAAATATTAACTCCAGTAGCCCCCAAGTACCGGTTTATGATAGTCATCTAAACTGGGACTTTGTAATATCTCAACTTTGCATGCTTATCCTCCAAGGGCCGGGTTATCTTTCTAAGATGAAACGGTACCTTATAATTGCAATATTACAGCTTTCGCCGGTATAGTCCCCAAGGGCCGGTTTAACTGATGAAGATGAACCGGGACTTTTAGAAGAATACTCATAATGTCACTTTGAGCAAGCATACATTAGCCCCCAAGTGCCAAGAGTAATACTTGTATTGCACTTGGGACTTGCCAAAACTTCTGATTACGAGCAAATATGCATTAGCCCCCAAGTATCAGGTGCATAACTTGTTATGTGCTTGGTACTTCAAATATGCACTGCCAATTCATGATATGCTTGTCTCTTATAGGCTGAGCTGAGCAAAAAGGAAACTCAAACCGCTGATCTGCAAGAAAACATCAAGTCCTAGCAGGCAGAAACCTCCAAAACCAAAGCTGAGCTTACCAGTGCCTTAGCCGCTATGGAGAAGCTGAAGGAGAGTTTCAACAAGGAGCGGGCGGACTGGGACACAGAAAAATCCGCATTGCAAAAAAGAGCCGAGGACGCAGAAGCAGCTCTTAAACCGGTGGTAGACGAGCTAACTGGTGTAAAGCGGCAAATACATGCCATGACTGCTGCTGTGTTTGGTAAATATCCTCGCTTTAAATTTTCAACATATCATCCCATACATTGCCGGTTTACTGATGTTTGCAATGGCGCAGGAACTCGCATTAGTCATATGGGCTCTGACATATAGAAGAAGCTGAAGGCTGCCTATACTCTTATAGAGCAGTTATATACCGGCGCGCAACGGATCATCTGCACTGCTTCTCACAACAAGACGCCCCCAACTTTAATCAAGGAGACCTTAGAAAGGTTGTCAATGCTGCCTGTCCGGGTAGAAGAGCTAAAGAGATCTGCTGCCAGGGCTGGTGCTCTGACCGCACTAACCCGGGCAAAAGCATGGGTGCCTGATCTTGATCCGGTGGATGTGGCTAAAGGCTATCCAAGCTTAAAAGAAGACGGATCAGAATTTGGCCATGAGGACCTCCGAGCAATAAACCGGGAAGTACGTCCACTGGCTTGCCAACTGGCTGAAGAAACTGATCTTTCATATTACCAGGTGAGTTATGATGTCAACAACAAACGGGTTGCTGCACCAACCCCTGAGGTTCAAAATCTTATGCCGCCAATCTGTAAGCACACCTATTCCCCTGACGTTGAACCGTCCACACTTATAAGTGATGAAGCTGTGTTCCGAGCCTTAACTGGGATCGATTGGGCCACCCTTGACTTCCAGCCGCTGGGTAGAGAGGAAGAGGATGAACCGGCGCAAGGCGATCCACTACCGTCAGGGCAGCCCGGTGACGGGTCATGATCCGGAGGCCGATTTAACCTTCCGCGTGCTGCAATACTTGCCAAAAAACAATTACTCTTTTGGGCACTGAAACGCCTTGTAATAGGCTAGTCTAAACACTTGGTCTGCTATGCCATCGTGCATATTTTCTTTGCTTGATACCGTTAATTCACCATGCTTAAGATATATGATGTTCATAATCCAGAGCGATTTATTCAGGCTGTTCCTGCATACAAAAAGTTGAACTTGTCCTGACGGTTTACCACCGGACGGGTCATGATGCCCAAACATATAGCCTGGGTTTATAAACAAGGCTGTTAAAAATAATCAAATATGAAAATAAATGATACCTGTGACATTGAATCACATCGTAGGTTGACCAACTTTTGTAGTAAGGGCTATACCCCTAACCATGAGTATTGATAACTCCTTCCATATTGTGCCGGTTTATGATAAACCCGTACCGGGTTGTGAAAAAACACCGGATTACTCATATATAATACTGGTGACTTATAGTCAAAACCAGACCGGGTTAATAAGCACCGGAATATAACTAATCATGTACTGACAGCTTGTAGTTGAAAGCCGAGCCGGGTTGATTAACGCCGGTTTACCAAAATCATCATAAATCTCCTCAAAAGAAAAAAAAACTTGGCAAATAAAAGCATATGATAACTTGTAGTCGAGGCTTTTCACGGGCTGCCAGGCTCCAAATTCGAGGCTTTTCATGGGCTGCCAGGCCGCTGAGTTAAACCATTTTACAAAGCCTTTTAAGATGGACCTCAATCTTTAACCAATCGCCGTTTTAACTTTGACAAGTTCAGGGTCTTATGAGATTGACTTGTCGAAGTTCGACGGGTCATACCAGGTTTACCTGGACGGAGTGACTTACCTAAAAAAGGCAGGCTAACCCGGGGTTTTAGGTGTATACACCAGGCTTCCAAGCCATGGCTTAATAGCCTATTACAAGTGTAGATTCTTTGTTCATTGCGATAGCAAAGAATCCCCAAGCAATATTTTGAGCTGTGCTTAGTGGGTGCCTATGTTTGAGTTGTTCTTTTGGAACACTCTCTTTGGCCCCTAAGTAATTTTTCTTTTTTGGCTCTGAGCCAATCAAGAGGTGTAGCTATGGTTCGAATATGACCAAGCCCCCAAGTGATTTTTCTGGTGGCCTTGCGCCTATCAAGAGGTGTAGCTAAGGTTCGAATACAACCAAGCCCCCAAGTGATTTATATATATGGCTTGATAAGCCGAATCGAGGGATAAACCGGACGCCACTTTATAAGCAGAAATCTCCATGTAACCACACCTGATGTAAGAAAAAACAACAGATACCCCGCTTTAGCTGAGGCTCCGATTTACTATATTGATCATAATATATACATTGTCATAACTATGTACATAGCAGAGCCTAGGGCTCAGGTATAGTAAGGCCGTAGATAACCGATATTCCACGGCCGGTGGGTCTCCTCCTCCGATTTACGTGAGTCTTTGTGCTCTCGAACATCGATTAGGTAGTATGACCCGTTGTGCAGGTTCTTGCTGACCACAAAGGGTCCTTCCCAAGGCGGGGATAACTTGTGCATATCCGTCTGATCCTGGATGAGTCGGAGCACCAGATCACCTTCTTGAAAAGTTCTGGTTCTAACCCGGCGGCTGTGATAACGATGCAGATCTTGCTGATAAATCGTCGAACGGGCTGCTGCAATGTCACGCTCCTCATCTAACAGGTCAAGTGCTTCCTGCCGTGCCTTCTCATTATCAGCTTCAACATAAGCCGCCACACGAGGCGAGTCATGATGGATGTCACTCGGGAGAACCGCCTCTGCTCCATAGACCATGAAGAAAGGTGTGTAACCCGTAGACCTGTTGGGCGTGGTATTGATGCTCCATAACACAGAAGGTAACTCCTCCACCCAACAACCCGGCGTCCGCTGCAAAGGAACCATAAGCCGGGGCTTGATGCCTCTCAAGATCTCCTGATTGGCTCGCTCCGCTTGACTGTTAGATTGGGGGTGAGCCACTGAAGATACGTCAAGTCGGATGTGCTCACGCTGACAGAACTCTTTCATAGCACCTTTGGACAGATTAGTACCATTATCAGTTATAATGCTGTGCGGAAAGCCAAACCGGAATATCACTTTCTTGTTGAATTGAACCGCCGTAGCTGCATCACACTTACTGACTGGCTCTGCCTCCACCCACTTAGTAAACTTATCAACCGCCACCAAAAGGTGGGTCTTTTTGTCCTTGGATCTCTTAAAGGGCCCAACCATATCCAGCCCCCAAGTTGCAAATGGCCAAGTGATTGGAATCATCCTCAATTCCTGGGCCGGAACATGAGCTCGGCGTGAAAACTTCTGACAACCATTGCACTTTTTCACCAAGTCTTCCGCATCAGCATGAGCCGTCAGCCAATAAAAACCGTGACGAAAAGCTTTAGCTACCAAGGACATTGAACCGACATGGTGACCACAATCCCCTTCGTGGATCTCACACAGGATCTCACGGCCCTCTTCAGGAGATACACAACATTGAAACGCCCCTGTTACACTGCAGCGATGTAATTCGCCATTGATAATAGTCATTGACTTGGATCGCCGGATTATCTGTCTGGCCAAAGTCTCATCCTCTGGTAACTTGCCCCGGTTCATGTACGCCAGATATGGGACGGTCCAGTCCGGAATAACATGACGTGCTGCCACCAATTGAGCCTCCGGATCAGGAACAGCCAGATCCTCCTCTGTGGGAAGTTTAACCGACGGATTATGCAGCACATCCAAAAAGACGTTGGGTGGAACCGGCTTACGCTGGGAACCCAAACGGCTTAAAGCGTCCGCCACTTCATTCTTCCGCCGGTCCACATGATCAACTTGATAGCCTTTGAAGTGACCTGCAACAATATCCACCTCTCGACGATATGCAGCCATGAGCGGATCCTTAGAATCCCAAGTACCAGACACTTGTTGAGCCACCAGGTCCGAGTAAGGCCTCATATTCAGCTGCATTTTTAGTGCAAGGGAACATTAAACGAAGAACATAACAAAAATTATCACCTCATGGGGAAGTTAATACGACTCCAGCCCCCGAGCCCTCCAATTGCCTGGATCCATCAAAATGAATAGTCCAATAATTATGATCCGGCTTCTCTTCTGGCGCCTGTAACTCTGTCCAATCATTGATGAAATCCACCAGTGCTTGTGATTTGATTGCCGTCCGAGGCACATAATTTAACCCGTGCGGTCCAAGCTCAATGGCCCACTTAGCAATCCGGCCAGTCGCTTCCCTGTTCCGGATTATTTCCCCCAAAGGAGCAGAGCTGACTACAGTGATGGGATGACCCTGGAAATATTGCTTAAGCTTCTGGCTCGCCATAAAAACTCCATACACCAGCTTCTGCCAATGTGGGTACCTTTGCTTAGACTCAATAAGTACCTCACTGATGTAATAAACCGGCCGTTGAACCGGATACTCCTTTCCGATCTCCTTGCGCTCCACCACAATAGCCACGCTAACTGCCCGGGCATTGGCAGCCACATATAATAGCAAAGGCTCTTTATCAATAGGAGCATAAAGGACAGGCGGCTCGGCTAGCTGCCGCTTTAAATCCTCAAACGCTTTATTGGCGACGTCGCTCCAGACGAAATTATCCGTCTTCTTCAGCATCTGATATAAAGGGATAGCCTTCTCCCCGAGGTGACTGATAAACCGGCTCAAGGCTGCAATCCGGCCTGCCAAGCGTTGAACATCATTGATGCACCTCGGTTTAGCCAAAGAAGTTATGGCCTTGATTTTTTCCGGATTAGCTTCAATGCCCCTGTTAGACACCAGAAAGCCCAAGAGCTTGCCTGCCGGTACACCAAAGACACATTTGGCCGGGTTAAGCATCATCTTATAAACCCAGAGGTTATCAAAGGTCTCCTTCAAGTCATCTATCAATGTCTTCTTCTCTCTGGATTTCACCACAATATCATCCACATAAGCATGAACATTGCGGCCGATCTGATCATGAAGACAGTTCTGCACATAGCGCTGATAAGTCGCCTGGGCACTCTTTAGCCCAAAGGGCATAGACACATAGCAGAAGGCTCCAAAGGGAGTTATGAAAGCTGTCTTCTCCTGGTCCTTAACTGCCATTTTGATCTGATGGTAGCCAGAATAAGCATCCAGAAAACTCAAACGCTCGCAACCTGCCATAGCATCAATGATTTGATCAATACGAGGGAGGGCAAAAGGATCCGCTAGACAAGCCTTGTTCAAATCTGTGTAGTGCACACACATACGCCAAGTGCCGTTCTTCTTAAGTACTAGCACCGGATTAGCCAACCACTCAGGATGAAATACCTCAACAATAAAGCCAGCTGCCAAGAGCCTGGCCACTTCCTCACCAATAGCCTTGCGTCTTTCCTCATTGAACCGGCGGAGAAACTGCTTGACCGGTTTAAACTTGGGATCAACGTTAAGAGTGTGCTCAGCGAGTTCCCTCGGTACACCTGGCATGTCAGAAGGCTTCCACGCAAAGATGTCCCGGTTCTCACGGATGAACTCGATGAGCGCGCTTTCCTATTTCGGATCCAAGGTAGCGCTGATGCTGAGCTGCTGGGATGAATCGCCAGGAACGAAATCAACCAGCTTAGTCTCATCAGCCGACTTGAACTTCAAGGCCGGATCATGCTCTGTAGTTGGCTTCTTCAAGGAAGTCATATCTGCCGGATCAACATTGTCTTTGTAAAACTTCAACTCCTCTGTTGCACAAACCGACTCCGCATAAGCCGCATCACCTTCTTCACATTCCAAAGCGATCTTATGACTCCCATGTATCGTGATGGTCCCCTTATGACCCGGCATCTTGAGCTGCAGATAGACATAACAGGGCCTCGCCATGAATTTAGCATAAGCCGGCCACCCAAACAGGGCATGATACGGGCTCTTGATTTTCACCACTTCAAAGGTCAATGTTTCTGATCTTGAATCATGCTCATCCCCAAAAGCAACCTCCAGAGCTATCTTACCGACCGGATACGCCGATTTACCAGGTACCACACCATGGAAGACCGTGCTGGATGGTTTAAGATTTTTATCTGTTAACCCCATGCGCCGGAAGGTTTCATAATAAAGGATATTGATACTACTCCCCCCATCCATGAGTACTTTAGTGAACTTGTAACCTCCCACCTGAGGTGCCACCACCAGCGCCAGATGACCCGGATTATCAACCCGAGGTGGATGATCCTCTCGACTCCACACAATGGGCTGTTCAGACCAGCGTAAGTAACGGGGCACCACCGGTTCAACGGAGTTCACTGCCCTTTTATGAAGCTTCTGATCGCGCTTGCACAGGCTGGTGGTGAAGACATGGTACTGTCCACTGTTTAACTGCTTCGGGTTGCTCTGGTAACCCGACTGCTGCTGCTGCTGTTGGTTCCCCTGATGATTATAACCACCTTGGTTGCCTTGATTGCCTTGATTGCCATGTCCGCTTTGATTACCATGGAATCCTGAACCGGAACTGCCTCCACCATAACCCGGCCCATGAGACCCGGGGCCTGAACCGCCAGCCGGTCCATTATCATTCCGGAAAAAATCTGAATCTTTGAATTCTCGCATAATATAACAATCCTTCCAGAGGTGCGTGGCCGGCTTGTCCCGCGATCCGTGCTTTGGGCAGGGCTGGTTCAACAGGTAATTCAGGCGCTCCGGATTGGGACTTGGTTCTCTTCCACGCGGGGGCGGTTTGCCCTTCCGACGCTGACCATTACCCTGCGTGTTTGTATTAGCTACAAAATCTGAACTGTTATCCGCTTTACGCTTACCGCTGTTTCCATGCCCCGCCGAGTTATGCTGCTGCCCTTTGGTGCTGCCACCCTTCTTTCCCTTTCCTGTCTTGTCATCATCAGATTCAGGGTCCTTGGTACTATCAGAGTCGGCGTATTTCACCAGAGCTGCCATAAGCGTCCCCATGTCATTGCAATGGCGTTTGAGCCGTCCCAGCTTCAACTTAAGAGGCGTTGTCGGGTGTTGGGTGCGACATATGCCAAGGGATGGCTTATCATGGTGGGAGCTAGTAGAACGTCGCCGGTGCCTGGAAGCGGGATGTTGCGTAGACACGATCGCCAGCGCACTTTACCCAGGTTCGGGGCTCTCCGGGGAGATAACACCCCTAGTCCTGCTCTGCGGGGTCTCCGCATGATCACTAAGGCACTAGTGAGTACAATGGTGCTCCTCGAGCTGTATCCCAGAGGTAGAAGAAAGCAGGGCCGACTCTCTCCTCCCTCTGAGTGATTCTAGGTCTAACTGGTCTCTGAACCCCTTGCATGGGTGCCCCGGGGGGGCTTATATAGGCCTACCCCCCCCAGGGGTACAATGGTAATCTGGTCGGGCGTAGGGCCCGGTCGTCGGTGTCTCTGGCCGCCGGCTTCTCCGTCGGCAGCTGGGGCCCGCCGCCGGGTGGGCCCTGCCGACTGGTCCGGTACGTGGCCGTGACGTTGGTGACGCAGGCTTGGTCAGGGGAGCGTGGCTACCGTCCCATCCGCTGGCGGGAAATCACTGTAGCCACTCCGTGTCCCATCTGGTTAATGGCGCGCGGACCCCGAGGAAGGTGATGGCCGCCTGCTTGAGGCCGGCCTTCCTCAGGTCTGACTGGTCAGACTCCCGCCGTCCTCTGGGCTCTCACTGTCTGGTAGGGCCCGCCGCCTGCAGGCCGCACTGACAGGCCATCATGGAAACAGGGTTCTGCCTGTCAGGGGTGACGTCAGGGGCGAAGTGGCGACAGTGCCGCGCCGGGCGGAGATCTCCGCCCGTACGGAGCACCGTGGCCATGTCCTGCCCTGGATACAGGGGGGATGGGCTTCACTGTAGCCTCACCCTGTCTCGTCTCTTTTAATGGAGGTGCAAACTCTGAGGGCATCGTGGGCTAACCGCCAGGAGCTGGCTTCTCTGGAGGCCGCCTGGGAGGAGTCGGCCTGCCTTGATGCCGTCTTCTGGAGCTCAGCCGTCCTCGGGCAGCCGGCTGCTCAGGACAGCCGACCGTCAGAAGGCGGCGCTTCATCTTGGACGTTCGTGAGCGTAGCCGGCCCAATGTCTTGAACAGCTCAGGGACTCGGGTTAGGCTACCCGTGGCCCATTACCCCAACAGTAGTCCCCGAAGCTGATGAGGTGTCGCGGCCAATTAGTCGAGAAGCCTCGGTAGTTTCCTTCTCAGAGTGCTCTTCCTGAATCCAACCCCCGGCGCGCCGCCTTGTCGGGGGGTCGGACGCGCCTGGGCGGCTATGGGTGATGTTTTCGAAACATCAGGGCGGGAACCAAGTGGCGTGCTTGCCAAGCCTCTAGGCCCGCCGCCCGCTGCAAGTACGCCATGTGGCGCTAGCGAGCTGGGCCTGCCTACCAGCCCACGCTCACGATGGGACGTGACAGCAGGCCGGGCCCGCCACTACCGGGCCTCGGCGGGTAGGCGGATCCGCCGCAGCAGAGGCGAGCGGTTACGATTCCCGAGGGAGTTTCAGCGCAGTAACTTTGCGAAATAAACGCGGGGTCGTGGGGTTGCGGGCGCAGTTAATCCCATGACCCCACGCCACGCCCCCTCGGCTTCGTAGCCCGGGGGTTATAAGTAGGGGGAGGAGGGGGAGCGGCAGAGCACAAGCGCCCTTCTCCCCCATTTTCATCTTCTTCCTCCTCTGCTGCTGCTGCATCTCCACGCCCAGCCGAGGTGCCGCCGTAGCTCGTTGCCGCGCTTTCTCCGTCAACCTCGCCTTCATGGCGCGCTCCGGTGCTTGGGATGGCTCCATCGTCCACGAAGATCACATCGAGTTCCTCCGCCAGACGCGGCGGCTGCCCGGGAAGGATTACGTGAAGGTCCGCCTCGCACCGGAGCGGGAGATCTCGCCGGCGTCGGAGGAGGGCGAGCGGGTCGTCTTCCGCTCGCACTGCCTGCGCGGCCTCGGCCTACCGGCGAGCGGCTTCTTCCGGGCCTTCCTCGAATTCTACGACCTCCAGCCGCACCACCTCACCCCAAACACGGTGTTGCTGCTGTCTGCCTTCATCACTCTGTGCGAAGGTTTCCTCGGCGTGCTCCCCACCATCGAGCTCTGGGGGGAATTCTTCTACACCAAGCTCGGTACCGTCACCGCGGGCGTGCCGGCTCAATGCGGTGCCTTCATCGCGGTGCGGAGACCGGCAGCCGACAATCCATTTCCTGCCATCACGCTGATCCAGTCGGTGAAGATGTGGCAGCGGTCGTACTTCTACGTGAAGAGCGTCTTTGCGGAGGGCGACTGGGTCAACCTGCCGGCTTACGTAGCCGGCCCGCCGGCGAGGAGGCGACCCACCTGGTCGTATCGGGCCAGGACGCTATCGCCCTCTGGAGCCTCCGCCATCGCGCGGCTCCGTGTGCTGACACAGTCGGAGGGCCTGACCGGGCCTGACTTGTTGGCCGCCTTTGTGGCACGGCGGGTGCTCCAGCTCCAGGGCCGCCCTCATATGATCTGTCAGATGAGTGGGCATCGGGACCCAAGCCGGCTGTGCTCCAAGGAGATGCCTCACGCTGAGGTGGCTCATATGGTGAACTATCTTGCGAACTGCAAGCTCACGGAGGAGTGGCGGTTCGGCAAGGAGCCGTACTCACGCGCCGACCCCCCGCCTATGGTAAGTTTCCTCCCCTTCTCTTTTTCCATTGCCGAGTTCTGTTTGGCCGAATCGATCAATCGGCTTTTCGAACAGAGCCCCCTCCTCCAGCCGGCAGCCGGCGCCGCGGGGCCGGAGCGTCGATTTCTCCCCGACCGGGCGGAGAGCGATGTGGACGACCCCGACTTGCGGGCGGCCGCCTTCGACGACGACGCCGTGGGAGGGGGCGGCGAGGCAGGCGGCTCGGGGCTCGGGGCCGGCCTCGAGGACTGGCCGGACGACAACGCGGAAGAGGTCGCCCCGCGCCACCAGCCGAGGCCCGATCAGCAGGGCGCGAGCTCGTCTGCCGCGCCGGTTGCCCGAGGCGGTGTGCAGAAGCGCCGGGCCACGCCGAGCCAGTTCGGCAGCCGGCAGAAGAGGCCCAAGGGCTCGACAGCGGTGACTAGGCGGGACGAGGCGGCCGCGAAGGCCGTTCGCTTCCGCAAGGCGGTGAAGGAGCCGCGGATGGTTTCCGCATGAGTACCGACTTCCTCACGTACTTTTCCCTTCCTTTATGCCAATATTCTTCTAATTTCTCTTTGTCTTGCGCAACGTAGATCTCTGCTTTCTCTCGAGCGGTCCGACACCGCGTCCGTCATTGGGTCGGCGGAGACTTCCACCACCACCCGGCGAATCGATCCGGCCGCCGACCTCCGGGAGGCACAGGATAGGAACACGCGGGAGGCGCGCGAGGAGCTGGAGGCCGCCCATAGGGAGAAGGCGGGGGCGGAGAAGGCGGAAGCCGCCGCGTTGGAGAAGCCGGCGGAGGCCGAGGCTGCCGCCGCGGCGAAGGATCGGACCGAAGAGGCCGCGCGCCGCCAGTCGGCGTTATTCGTCGTCCCCCTGAGCTCCGCGCCACCACCACCAGAGTACGTGGCGCCGACAGGGGATGCCGGCGATGAGCACCCGATCATGGAGAGGCAGGGCAGCGATGTCGTCATGCCGGACGTGGTCGTGCCTCCATCATCGTCGACAGGGGGAGCGCGGGACACGCGGCTGGCTGACCCGCCAGCGCCGCCAACCGAAGGCAAGGTGGGGACAGGCCCGACTCCCGAGGTTCGCATACCAACGCACCGCCGGCCTGCGAAGGCGGCCTCGGCACCACGCCCGCAGGAAGTCGGCACCGCGAGCTCTTCGATCCCGGACGCCGAGGCGACCAGCGCTGCGCCCGCTGGTTGGGTGTGGGTAGGCGGGATGGGCCCTCTGAACCGGGCGATCCTGGACGTCCAGGCCAAGTTCCGAGTCGAGGCCGACGCTCTTAGGCATTGTAATAATGCGTTCTTGGAGTCGTGAGCGGCCGTCCGGGTATGCTTCTCGCTTCTCCATCTTTAACTTTTATACTTCTCTCGTGGGGGCGCGCTGGCGCACCCACTGGGTGTAGTCCCCAAGTTTCGGGCCGGCTGTTGAACAGGCGGCCCGGAACTTTAATTGGCAAGCTCCGAGTACTAAAAACATCTGATGTCTTCATTGTAGGATTATCACAACCTCCGTGCGACCATCTTCAACTCCAACGTCCAGGAGTTAACTCAATGGACCGCCGACCTATCGGAAAGCCGGCGTAAGTCTTTGTTTTCTTTCTCTGCGGGGGCGCGCTGGCGCACCCGCGGGCTGTAGTCCCCGAGATTCGGGCCGACTGCTGAGCAGTCGGGCTGGATCTCCCCGGCAACTGTGCTTCTTTCCTGCTGACTGATGGTATCTTTTTCTTTCTCCCTTCTTGCAGGGGCCACCGCCACCCTACAGCAGCAGCTGGGCGAAGCCAACACCGCGCTGCGTGTCAAGGAGGCAGATTGCAGCAAGCTGGCCGAAGAGCGTGACCGGCTGGTCACACAACTGGCAGAACAGGTGGAGCTTCTCAAGAAGACCCAGAGGGAGGCGGAGGACAGGGAGGCCGGTCTCCTTGCTGAGTTTGAGACCGAACGCTCCGCCTGGACTGATAAGGAGGTGATGCTGACTGCCGTTTTCGGCGAGATTGAAGACATGGTTGACGGTGCGCTTCCTTCTTTATTCTTTCTTCGAGCTGCCGGCTTCTAATCAGGCCGGCTTCTTGTTTCTAATTTTGGCTTTTTGCTTTTTTGCTTTCTGTTTGAGCAGACTTCTTCCCTGGTCACTCTGGTGCTGCCAATCAGGCCATCGAGGCCGATCGCGAAGGACGGAGGGCGGAAGGCGCGACGATCGCCGTGGACGCCCCCCGGACCCTTAGCGAACGGCTTCTCAGCATCCAGGCCCGTCTTCGGCCGGCTCATCGGATGCTGCGCCGTCTTCAGTGTGTCGGGGCCCAAGCGATCGCCGCCCTTTGGCCGGACATGCCGGCTCCGCGCACTCCCAGTCGTACTGTCGACTGGCTGGCGGTGGCGGCTGGCCGACTCGAAGCTTGGAAGGGTTCCTCGGCCTGAGCTGGCACGCGCCGGGCCTTGGAATTCGTCAAGGCGTGGTACCCTGGGCTAAATCTAGCCCAGTTGACCACGTTTCGGCAGGAGGCCCAAGAGGAGCTGGTGGCGGTGGAGCGCAATCTTGTCAGACGGGCAGCGGCGATCGCCGAGTACACCAACACCGACATCTTTGTTCCCGAGCTGGCTGAGGATGGTGCCGAGGCATCGCCGGAGTGGTTCGGGTTGAACCCGGAGGACGACGAAGACTCGGCCGAGATGATCGACTCCAGCGACAAGGGGGAAGGCGAGGAGGACGGGGAGAGCAAAGAAGATATGCCGGAGGTCGGGGCGGACGACCAGCTCCGCTTGATCGTGCCTCAAACAACGAGCCGCGCTCGAGTGCGCCGACTGCTGCTGGAGACGACCAAGCGGGGACTGACCAGCCGTCTGCTCCACCAACCGGCACTACCGACTCCGCCAACCAGTCGGACCCCTCTACTGCTCCCTAGGCCGCCGACTTGTCCTTTATTTTTCCTGTTTTATCAGTCTCGACAAACTTTGTTAAATTCGCACAATTCCACCCACGGGGTGTATTTCAAACTCTGTTGAATGCTGGCCAAGGGCCTATTGACATGTAGATGCTCTCCTACATAAGCTGTGCTCTCGCCGAGATCTGACTTTTCTTGCCTACCGCTCCTTGGCTTTTTTCCTTTGCCGCCCTCCCTTGGCTGCTGTCTTGCCAGCCAAATAGCCGCTCTGCGGACTGCGGCTGGGTCAAGTACTTAGCCACTTTTGGGAGAGCAAGTACTTAGCCAACTAGAGCGTTAGTAAGATAAGTAGAAGCCGGCCGCCCGGCTGCTCCGCAGCCGATCAATGAGGCGGAAGCCGGCCTGAACTATGTGCGTGCTTTGGGTCCTTAGCCATTTTTCATGCGGACACCTTTTCTGCCTTTAACCCCTGCCCACCGGACAGTCGCTCTGCGAGCTGTGGTTTTGGTAGGAGAAAGTTGAGGTGCCACCGCACTACTTGTCCGGCTGCAGGAAGCGCCACATAGTACAAGGCGGCGAGCCCCCGGGCCGACTGGTCGAACCCGGTGCCAGGCGAAATAAAGAAATGACACATTCATAGGCGTAATATTCATTACGCAGATAAAAGAGGGTAGTCCCCGAGTTCTTCTCGGGGGACCCGGAGTCTTCGTACTTAATACAAAAGGTAGCGTGGTACATACTGTATCAACTGTAAAATTTTCGAAGGAGGTTTGCATTCCACGGCCGCTCTGTCTCCTTGCCAGAGTCGTCTCTCTTGCGTGCTCTGGGTTTCTGAGCATCCATCAGGTAGTAGGAGTCATTGCCCAAAACTTTGCTGATGATGAAGGGGCCTTCCCAAGGTGCCGTGAGCTTGTGCTGGCCGGCTGTTCGCTGGATCAGCCGGAGCACAAGGTCTCCCTCTTGGAAAGATCTTGGCTTGACCTTCCGATTGTAGTATCGGCGCAGACTCTGCTAGTAGATGGTGAACCGGCTGAGTGCCAACAGCCGGCCCTCTTCCAGCAGATCGACGACGCCTTCTCGTGCTTCTTTTGCCTCCTCCTCAGTGTACATGGTGACTCGAGGGGAGTCGAATTCTATGTTCGTCGGGATGACAACTTCGGCACCGTAGACGAGGAAGAAGGGCGTGAAGCCGGTTGATTTGTTTGGAGTTGTACGCAGGCTCCAGAGGACGGCCGGCAGCTCATCGAGCCAACAGCCGGCCGATCGCTCCAGAGGCTCGACCAGCCGGGGCTTGATGCCGGACAAGATGAGGCCGTTTGCTCGCTCCACCTGGCCGTTTGACTGCGGATGGGCGACGGACGCTAAGTCCAGTCTGATGCCCTGCGTCGCGCAAAAGCGAGCCAAGGCACCCTTGGCGAAGTTTGTGCCATTGTCGGTGATGATGCTGTGTGGTATGCCATACCGGGTGGTGATATGTGCGATGAAAGTCACAGCGGTTGGACTATTCAACTTCTTGATTGGTTTGGCTTCTATCCACTTGGTGAACTTGTCCACGGCGACAAGTAGATGAGTCATGCCGCCGCGGGCTGTCTTGAAAGGTCCGACCATGTCCAGCCCCCAGACGGCAAAGGGCCAGGCGATGGGGATGGTCTTGAGTGCCGAAGCCGGCAAATGTGGCTTGGAGCGGAACTTCTGGCACCCCTTACATTTTTGGACCAAGTCTTTGGCGTCTTCTAGAGCAGTTGGCCAGAAAAAACCGTGGCGGAAAGCTTTGGCAACAAGTGATCTTGAAGCCGCGTGGTGACCACACTCGCCTTGGTGGATATCTTTGAGGATTGCTTGGCCTTTCTCCGGCTCCACGCAGCGCTGGTACACACCAGTGACACTACACCTCACAAGTTCTTTGTTAACAACGGTGTATGCTGCTGCCCGACATTGCACTTGTCGGGCCGAGATTTCATCGGTCGGCAGCTCCTTGTTTATCAGAAAGTTGAGGATGGGCTGTGCCCATGATGGTGCTTCGACTTCATCCACCGTCATCACGGCCACTGATACTAGGGCGGTTGGGTTGGGAGGTGGCAGGATGGAGCCAACGGCGTCTTGCTGCGTTGTTGAAGTCCCCGGGCCGACAGCCGCAGCCCTCGGGCCGGGTTGTGGAGTCCCCGGGCCGGGTGCGATTGCTGCAGTCCCCAGGTCGCTTGGTGAAGTTCCCGGGCCGACTGCTGCAGCCCCCGGGCCGGGTTGTGGAGTCCCCGGGCCGGGTGCGACTGCTGCAATCCCCAGGTCGAATCCTTCTCCCTTGGCGGGAGTTGGCACGAAGATGGAGTCTAATTCTGGTGGCGGCTTGATAGACGGCTTGAGGAGGCGTTGTAGGGCGACGCCGGCTAGTATTGCTTGCCGGGTGGAGCCGATCCGTGCCAAGGCATCGGCTTGCTCGTTGTCGTTTCTTGGCACATGGAGGAACTCGCACCCTTCAAAGTATCCACTGAGTTGCTGGGCGAGGAAGCGGTTGCTCACCATGTTTGCATCCTTGGCATCCCAGTCGCCTGATGACTGCTGGACCACCAAGTCGGAGTCGCCGTAGCACAGGATCCAGCGAATGCCGAGTTCCTTGGCAAGCCGGAGCCCGTGTAAGAGTGCTTCGTACTCGGCCATGTTGTTGGAGGCGGCAAAGTGGATTTGCAGCGTGTATCTGAGCTTGTCGCCTTTGGGAGAGGTGAGGACGATGCCGGCTCCCAGACCGGTGCGCATCTTCGATCCATCGAAGTGCATTCGCCAATGGGTGGAGTCTAGAGCCGGCGGCAGGTACTGGGTCTCGGCCCAGTCGGCGAGGAAGTCGGCCAGCGCCTGGGATTTGATGGCGGTGCGAGGCTGGTAGAAGATGGTGTAGGGGGCCAGCTCGATGGCCCACTTGGCCACTCGGCCCGATGCATCTCTGCTGCCTATGATCTCCGCAAGCGGGGCGGTGCAAACAACCGTGATTGGATGTTCTTGAAAGTATGGCTTCAGCTTCTTGGCGGTGAAATGCACGCCGTAGCACATCCTCTGATAGTGAGGGTAGTTCTGCTTGGAGGCAGACAATACTTCACTCAGGTAATACACCGGCCTCTGGACTGGCAATGCTTTGCCGTCTTCTTTGCGTTCCACAACTATGACTGCGCTAACCACCCGGCTGGTGGCGGCGATGTAGAGAAGCATTGGCTCTTTGGCGGTCGGAGCTGCCAGGACAGGCGGATTGGTCAACATCTTTTTGAGCTGGAGAAAAGCTTCGTCCGCCTTGTCATTCCACTCGAAAAAAGTGGTTTTCTTCATGAGTTGGTACAGGGGAAGAGCCTTCTCGCCCAGCCGACTGATGAAACGGCTGATGGATGCCAAGCAGCCGGTGAATTTTTGCACATCCAGCAGTCGGGTGGGTGCCTCCATCTTCTCGATGGCTTTGATCTTCGCAGGGTTGCACTCGATGCCACGCTCTGAGACCAGGAAGCCAAGAAGCTGGCTGGCTGGTACTCCAAAGACACATTTCTCCAGGTTGAGCTTGATTCGAAAACGTCGCAAGTTTTCAAAGGTTTCCTTAAGGTCCTCCAGCAGGGTGCCACGCTTCTCTGTCTTCACCACAACATCGTCCACATAGACATGGGCGTTCTTGCCGAGTTGCTTCAGGAGACACTTCTGCATGCAACGTTGAAATGTGGCGCCGGCATTTCTCAAGCCGAACGTCATGGTCAGGTAGCAGAAGGCTCCGAACGGTGTGATGAAGGCGGTCTTCAGCCTGTCGGCCGGGCTTAGTTTGATCTGGTGGTACCCTGAGTATGCATCCAAAAAACTCAATAGCTCGCATCCGGCTGTGGAGTCTATCACTTGGTCAATTCTTGGCAGAGCAAATGGATCTTTGGGGCAAGCTTTGTTGAGGCTGGTATAATCAATACACATGCGCCACTTTTTATTCTTTTTCAGCACAAGGACGGGGTTGGATAACCATTCTGGGAAAAACACTTCCATAATGAAGCCTGCTGCTAGAAGCTGGGCTATTTCTTCTCCAATGACTCCTCTCTTTTCTTCTGACAGGCGGCGCAAGGGCTGCCTGACTGGCTTGGCACCAGGTCGGACATGTAGCTTGTGCTCGGCGAAATCCGTCGGAACACCCGGCATGTCCTTAGGGGACCATGCAAAGATGTCCCGATTCTCACGGAGGAAATCGACGAGCTCGCTTTCCTATTTGCTGTCAAGGTTTGCACCAACAACAACATACCTCTCCGGGTGCTACGGGTCCAAGGGTATCTTCTTTGTTTCCTTGGCCGGCTTGAACGAGCCCTCAGCTTCTAACTCCTTAGGTTGTGGCGACATTTCCGGCTGCTTGCCTGCCATTGCCACAACCCGGTCAAGGAGCCGCTTCTCGGCAGCAATCACAAGGGACTCGGCCAGCCAGCTGCTGGCAGTGGCACAGGCGACAGACTTCAGGTAGTTGCCAGCTATGGTGATAATGCCCTTGGTGCTCGGCATCTTCATCTTGAGGTAGGCGTAGTGGGGGACCGCCATGAACTTGGCCAGGGCGGGCCGGCCAAGCAACGCGTGGTAGGGGCTTTCAAGATCAACCACCTCGAACCAGATTGGCTCTCGGCGGAAGTGATCCTTGTCCCCGAAAAGGACATCTATCTTGATCTTGCCGATCGGTGAGCAGGACAGGCCAGGCACAATGCCATGGAAGACAGTCCGGCTGGGCTGGAGCTGTTTCTCTTTGATGTCCAACTTCTCCATGGTGTCATGGTAGAGGATGTTGATGCTGCTGCCGCCATCTATCAGAACTCGGGAGAAACGAGCAGCCCGCCTTTCCGTTGCAAAGGTGGCATCCAGCACCAGGGCATAAGAGCCCGGAGCGGGCATCACCTCCGGGTGGTCAGATCGGCTCCAACTGATCGGCCTCTCCGACCAGTGCATGAATTCTGGAGCTTTAGAAGCGACATCGTTCACTTCCCGGTGCTGCTGACGCTGGCTGCGCCTGTCGTCAGTCACGCTGGTGAAGACGACGTAAGCTCCGTGCTCTTCAGGGAACTCGTCTTGGATCGCTCTGACTGGCCGAACCATCGGCTGCTGGGGAGGAGGAGGCGGCGGGCTGGCAGGCGGAGGAGGCAGGAGTCCGTCGCCCTTGGCGATCCTGGTGAGCCAGTGGCACTTCCGAGTGGCGTGGTTGGACGGCTTCGCGCCGCTGTGAAACTTGCAAGGTGCATCGAGAGTCTGCTCGTATGAGAAGGCGGGCAACCAGTTGGGCTTGCCGCCCTTCTGGCGCTTGGGAGGAGGCTGCCCTTCCGGCTGCTGGTCTTCGACTGCCGCCACCTGCCGACTCGTAGAAGCCGGTTGTGGCGCCTTGCGCTTGTTATCGTTTTGCTGCTGCCGTCGACTGGAGTCATCAGCCGGGGCTCGAGGAGCTTGAGGAGCCACTTTGCCGGATGCATCAACTTGAATCTCCGCCTTCATGGAGGAGTCGGCCGTGGCGTACTTGTCCGCTGTGATCAGCAACTCGTCGAGGGTGGCCGGCTCGTCGCAGAGGAGCCGATGCTTGAGCAGGGTGCCCTCTCGACACCCGGCGGTGAAGTATTCGATGGCTTGCACCTCATGAACCCCCTCGCAGGAGTTGCGTAGCTCGGCCCACCGCGTCAAGTACTCGCGGGTGGACTCGCTCGAGCCTTGGACGCACAGAGAGAGCTGGCGTGGCTTGGGAGGCCGCTTGTAGGTGCTGGTGAAGTTGCGGATGAAAACTTCGGTGAAGTTCAGCCAGCTGTTGACGCAGTAGGGCTTGAGGCTGTTCAGCCACGTCTGGGCCGTGCCCTGGAGCATGAGCGGAACATACTTCACGGCGACACGCTTGTTGCCGTTCGCTATGCTGACGGCTGTGGAGTAGTCGACTAGCCAATCTTCCTGCTTCACAGAGCCGTTGTACTTGGGCGTATCTCTTGGGAGAGTGAACCCTTTGGGGAAGGGCTCGTCGCGGATTCGGGGGCCAAAGCAAGGCGGACCCAATGCGTCTTCTTCTTCTAGCTCCAGGGACCGGTTGAGGCGGTCGATTCGGTGGCGGGCATCGTTCTCCCCGACTCCTTCTCGGCGGCCAAGGCGGTCGCCGAGTGTCAGGTGGTCGACAGGCGGCAGGGAGGCGCTCCTATCCCGGCGCGGGGGAGGCGGACGACCATCCCGCCGTTCCACTGATCGTGGGCGGCCGTCTTGGTCGCGCTCAATAGAGATGCGGGTGCGGCTGCGGCTAGCAGCCGGCTCTGGGTCTCTTCCGTCACGGACACCGTTTGTCAGCGTCTGGGAGGTCGCGCCGTGCTCTCGGCGAGGGGGAAGGTTCCCGGCCGGTAAGCCGGGTTCCATCATGCGGCGGCCAGCTTCTTGCTGCGCGGCGGCCGCATCGATAAGCTGTTGGACGCGCTCCGTCATGCAGCGCCGCTCGTCGCCCTCTAGGTGGCTCAGCACTTCTGCCGCCGCCTGGGCGGCGCGCAGGTTCTCCATTGGCGTGGCATAGACTGGGCGGTCGGCCCCCAACATGCTGGCGATGGCCGCACCATGCTATCAGACCGTGCCCGTGCGGCTGGGCTCGCCAGCAGCCGGCGTGCCACAGACGGCGGTCGACCTCGCGGTGGTAAGCCTCGGTGAGGCGTCTCATGGCCGCCAACTTGTTGGCGCTGTCGAGGAGCGTGACACGGCACGCTTCTAGCGTTTCGCCGTTCGCACCGGGTGCTACGGGCGTGGATAGGTCCCGCATTGCCGCCTGCAGTGGGTCCTGGCCACTTTCGCCAGAGTGCTCGCCATGCCCGATGACAAGCACCTCCGTGACGGTGCCTCCGCCACCGTCCGTGCGAGGGAGCGGCTCGTCGTAGACCACCACGTTGGCGGGGAATGTGTCGAGTGACGCCGTGTCGGAATCGACAAGCATCGGGTCGGAGGAACCAACCGACTCCAAGTCCGCAGCAGGCTCGCTGCCGACGTGGAGCTGGTCGAGGAGGTCGACGAGGCGGCTCTCGGAGTCATCCGCGCCTGTGTCAGATACGGGCTCGTCGGGAAGGCGGATCCCGCCAACAAGATTGGCAAGGCAACTTGCCGCGCAGACGACCTCCGCGCCACGCAGCGCGTCGGCGCAGACACCGTCTGGAGTGTCGGGTTGGCTGCGCTCGCCGGGAAGGAACAAGGTTCTCGTCCAGAACAGATCTCCGGACGACGGTGCACCTAGCCCCACGGTCGGCACCAAATGTCGGGTGTTGGGTGCGACATATGCCAAGGGATGGCTTATCATGGTGGGAGCTAGTAGAACGTCGCCGGTGCCTGGAAGCGGGATGTGGCGTAGACACGATCGCCAGCGCGCTTTACCCAGGTTCGGGGCTCTCCGGGGAGATAACACCCCTAGTCCTGCTCTGCGGGGTCTCCGCATGATCACTAAGGCACTAGTGAGTACAATGGTGCTCCTCGAGCTGTATGCCAGAGGTAGAAGAAAGCAGGGCCGACTCTCTCCTCCCTCTGAGTGATTCTAGGTCTAACTGGTCTCTGAACCCCTTGCATGGGTGCCCCGGGGGGGGCTTATATAGGCCTACCCCCCCCCCAGGGGTACAATGGTAATCTGGTCGGGCGTAGGGCCCGGTCGTCGGTGTCTCTGGCCGCCGGCTTCTCCGCCAGCAGCTGGGGCCCGCCGCGCGGGTGGGCCCCGCCGACTGGTCCGGTACGTGGCCGTGACGTTGGTGACGCAGGCTTGGTCAGGGGAGCGTGCCTACCGTCCCATCCGCTGGTGGGAGATCACTATAGCCACTCCGTGTCCCATCTGGTTAATGGCGCGCGGACCCCGAGGAAGGTGATGGCCGCCTGCTTGAGGCCGGCCTTCCTCAGGTCCGACTGGTCAGACTCCCGCCGTCCTCTGGGCTCTCACTGTCTGGTAGGGCCCGCCGCCTGCAGGCCGCACTGACAGGCCATCGTGGAAACAGGGTTCTGCCTGTCAGGGGTGACGTCAGGGGCGGAGTGGCGACAGTGCCACGCCGGGCGGAGATCTCCGCCCGTACGGAGCACCGTGGCCATGTCCTGCCCTGGATACAGGGGGGATGGGCTTCACTGTAGCCTCACCATGTCTCGTCTCTTTTAATGGAGGCGCAAACTCTGAGGGTGTCGTGGGCCAACCGCCAGGAGCCGGCCTCTCTGGAGGCCGCCTGGGAGGAGTCGGCCTGCCTTGATGCCGTCTTCTGGAGCTCGGCCGTCCTCGGGCAGCCGGCTGCTCGGGACAGCCGGCTGTCAGAAGGCGGCGCTTCATCTTGGACGTTCGTGGGCGTAGCCGGCCCAATGTCTTGAACAGCTCAGGGACTCAGGTTAGGCTACCCGTGGCCCATTACCCCGACAGGCGTAAACCGGTAATTGCCTTCCAACGTCAAAACGGCCGTATCAGCGTTGATGCGGTCCGATGAATGCAAAATCTCTGAAACCCGGCGCACCCAATGGGTTGTTGATTCTCCTTCCTCCTGGACACAAGCAGCTAAATCCACATTTGACATGGGCTGCTTGCACGTGTCTTTGAAATTCTGAATAAACCAGGCTCTTAGCTCGGCCCATGACCCAATGGAGTTAGCTGGTAGGTTTTTCAACCAAGTGCGAGCTGTCCCTTCCAACATCATGGTGAAGTACTTAGCACATGCCGCATCATCTACGTCCAGCATCTCCATCGCCATCTCATAACTCTCCACCCACGACTCGGGGGATAAATCGGCAGTGTAATTCGGCACTTTACGTGGGCCCTTGAAGTCCTTGGGCAGCCGTACATTGCGTAATGCTGGGACGAGACACGGCACCCCCAAAGAACTAGAGGTAACCCCTGGTTCCACCGGAGTTGTTGGACGAACCGGAGTAAGCTGACGGGCCGCGTTCTGTGCTGCTAACTCAGCCTCTCGACGTGCCCTAGCACGGTCCACCACATCCTGAGCATCAACACCGCCACCCGCCGGGTTATGGCCTCGTAGTGGATTACGATTGCGGGCACTGCTAGACACAGCCGGTTCATCAACGTGCCTGCTGTAACTCCGGCTTGGGCGGGGGGTGGAATGAACCCTCTCGCGACTGTACGAATAAGCCTGTTGCTGAGTTAAAGCTGTCTGAAATAGCTCCCTAGCCCGTCGCGTCTCCACCGCTACAGGGGACTCACCATCGACTGGAAGGGCCGCCAATCGTGAAGCGGCCGCGACTATGTTATCCAAGGGGTTGGAGTAATGACCCGGAGGCGTGGGCACATGCTGGGATGGGATATTCTGAAGAGGCGGATCCATTGTGCGTGGCTGAACCGGCGTCCCCGTTCCAGGCGCTTCTACCCGGTTTACCACTGGCTGGTTGCTGGTTCCGGCCCCTGGCGTATTAAAGAGATTCCTGGCTTCGTAAACCGGAGGCAGGTGAGACCGGTACCTTCTCCTCATTACATCATTTGACGCGTTCTGATCCCACGTAAGCCAATAGGCCTGTGCATCTAACTCGGCCCGTTCTGCAACCATCCTGGCGTTTTCAGCTGCTAAATCCACCTTGGCTTGGGCTATCTGATCCTTCACCTTCGCCACTTCTGCGTTGTGCCACTCCTGATCCGCCGGGCTGACTCCGGCCGCTAACAGTGCTGCCAAGGTGCCGAATAAATCGGACAGCGCCTGAGCCGGCGGTGGCACAGGGCCTCCTGCCCCAGCTGCCGTCGCCGCTGCTGAACCGAAGATCATCGCCGCAGCGGTCGAAGATTGTGGCGCTGACTGTGTACCGGCCATGAAGATCGCAACCCAGCTTGGTGGGTCAAGAGAGTCCGGAATACTGTCGCCATCGGAACACCCACCAAACCGGCCATCCTGCAGCTGGTACAATGACTCGGCCTCTCCAGTAGATGACTCGTCACCGGAATAAACAACAGTTTCGCCATCATACTCTGATCTGTCTTCAGATTCCACTCCGTGGATGGCTCCCACGAAGGCATGCTTCATGAAAGGCTTAACCCGAGTAGATCTCGCACACTGAGCCATTTCGACGATGTCGGTGCGGATGTCCGGCTCAGGGCCCGGTTCGCCAATCTTGCCAATGAACACGTGAATGCCGCCGAAGGGGACCCGGTACCCGTATTCAATTGAACCGGCCTCGGGGCCCCAGCCTGCGTCGTCGATGTAGAGCTTGCCGCGACGACTTTTGGTCATCCGGCCCACAGCGTATCCCCTGAGTCCTTCGAAGCTGCCCTCTAAGAACTCGAAACCATCGTGCGATAGCCCCACGGTGGGCGCCAACAGTCGTGGTTTTGTCACGGCAGATGTCCTAGAGAAAGGACTTAGTCGTGGAGCCATCGCGACGGGTTAGCTTAAAGGGGTTAAAGCGGACAAGGGACGCAGAGAGTTTATACTGGTTTGGCCCCTTGCGGTGAAGGTAAAGGCCTAATCCAGTTGTTGTGGAATTGCTAGGGTTTCAATGACCAGGGAGCGAATCCGCTATGCCTGGCTCTCGAATTGTTGTCTCTCCCCCCTCAAACCGCCGTCGGGTCGTCCCCTTATATACATGGGTTGACGCCTGTCGGTTTATAGGATCCCGAGGCCGGCTCATGAACATCTCCGACTCGGTCTCTACTCTTTCTATCTTATAACACAAGTTTACATATCAATGTCGGTTTATGTCTACAGGCCTTAATCCGCCGTTGGGCCCCGCGCCTTCATGAAGCGCCTCCATCTTTGTCCAAGTGGGCTTCAAGTATAATAACTCATTATGGGGATAACTCGGCCTCTCCTGGCCGGTTTACACCCAGTAGTAATATCCCCAACAATAATAAAATATCTCAAATGACAACACTTTGTCAAAACAATCGTGATATCATATGACAACAGTGGTATCTCGCAAGCCCTTTCTGAGACCGCAAAACATAAATGCAGATCACCTCCAAAGTTCAAGCAGCGACTAAACATTGTAATTCATGGTAGAAAAGATCCAGTCATGATGCATCCAACATTAGCTATACACAATGCATGAGGATGACAATAGTGCTCTCAGATCTGGCGCTTATTTGATAAGGTGATGACACAACATAAAATTAAATAGATAGTCCCTTCGCAGAGGGAAGCAGTGATTTGCAGCGGTGCCAGAGCTCAGATTTTTAAAACGTAGATAAATGAAAATTTTGAGAAATGCACCCTTCCTGTTTACTTCCCGGCCATTATTTATCAATATCTTCCATGCTAAACACATTAGTGGCGGTTCCCAAGCGATAAAAGTAAAGGTTTACTCCCCCTCCACCAACAAACACACTTCACGGCTAGCCGAATCCACGGGTACCGTCCATACCAACATCAGTCCTGGGGTAGTTTTGTTTAATTATTTGCAATTTGATTTCGGGACTGGGAATCCCTATTACCGCCCCTCTCGTGCAAGGACGAGTGAATAAACACTCATCATGAGAATAACCCGCTTAGCATGGAAGATACCGACTGCCTCCTGTCGCTCTATGAACAATCCAGGCACACAAAAACGGATGTTTATTTGAAGTTTTTAGAGGTGGCACATGCAAATTTACTTAGAATGACAGGGTAATACCGCATATATGTAGATATATGGTGTACTCATCTGGAACAACTTGGATTTTAGGATTTTGATGCACAAGCAGTATTCTCGCTTAGTACAGGTGAAGGCTAACAAATAGGTTGAGAAGCGGCCAGGTAGAGAGCGAAAACGGTCATGAACATGCATTATGCATAAGTAACATTGGATACTAGCATGAGTAGGATATGAACACCATGAACATAAATATCATAGAGGCTATGTTGGTTTTGATTCAACTACATGCATGAACATGTGCCAAGTCAAGCCACTTGAAACATTTAGAGGAGGATACCATATCATCATACCACATCACAATCATTTTAATGCATGTTGACATCCAAGATAAATCATTATCCACTCCTAGCTACTTAAGCATGGCATGAGAAACTATAATCTCTAATTGTCATTGCAAACATGTTTGATCATAATAGGTTGAATCATGGATACTAGGTTAAACATATTTACAAAAACAGAACAAGTTGAGTTCATACCCGTTTCTCTGCCACAGCCAGTTCATCAAATATTTTCATCATTGCCTTTCACTTGCATGACCGAATGATATGAAAATAATAATAGTGCAAGAGTGTCGTGGACTAAGCTGGAATCTGCAAACATTTTATTCAAAAAGGAGAAGACAAGGTAATATGGGCTCTTTATTAGATCAATATCAATGCATATGAGAGCCACTCAACAATTTCATCGTGGTCTTCTCCTCGGTACAACTCAATAAAAGGAAAAGAATTTCAGAGAAACACACTGAAATATTTTTGGAGTTTTTAGTTTTTCTTGAAGAAAGCAAATTAAAGAGAAAAACAAAAACGAGAAAAACTATTTACACGGGAGAGCTCCCAACAAGCAAAAGAAGAACAAGGAAATCTTTTTGGGTTTTCTTTTAACATTACAACTAAATTAGACTAGAAAGAAAAACCAAAAAGAAGCGAGAAATATTTTTGGGTTTTCTCTAAGTTTTTCAAACACACAAGAAGAAAGCGAGAAAATAAATCTAGCATGGATAATACAATGAAAAAGTGTGAACACCGACAACTGGAATGAAATGTGTGAACATAAATGTAATGTCGGTGGGAATACATACTCCCCCAAGCTTAGGCTTTTGGCCTAGCTTGGTAATCACCACTCGTAGTAGCCATCCGGTCCCACGTTGAAGTGATGTGGAGCGGGCACCTAAGCGTCCCACTCCTGAGGCTCCTCCTCTGCCTCTACCTGGGTGTTTCGGTAGGCAATAATATCCTCAGGCATGATCCTGTATCCACCCCTGACAATAGAATCAAACAAAGCAGGTGTAGGCAACAGAATAATATCACGGGTTTCCACACTAAAAACAAGATTGTAAGGAATATTATTAATAGAATCATTAATATCAGTAAACTGGTGATCTTTCATCGCCTGGTGATCCAAATAAACCTTGGGTAAACGATAATCATGTTGGCGGATCTCAATGTTAAAGTGACTCGCTAAGCGAGTAGCATAAATGCCGCCGTGGATTTTGCCCTTGGCTCTGTTAAGGTGTAGACGGTGTGTAATAATAGCCCCTAGGCTATAGCTGTTATTGCCGTAAAGTGCACGGCGTAAAATGGTGAAGTCAGGAGCATAGAGTGCACCGACCTTCTCTCTAGCAATTAAACATTTAGCAATGAATAGAGCAAAATAATGCACAGCAGGAAACTGCAGACTAGTAGCAGTGACACTCGACACGCCTCTCTCATCTCCCACAGACAGAGTACGATAAAAGCCTTCGAACTTTGCAGGCCTAGGCTCTCTTATTTCCCTGTCAGAAGGGATCAAGCATATATCACAAAAATCAATAAGTGGTATCTGACGGGTTTCGGCATATAAATTAAACTGCACCTCAGGGGGGTTATTCCTACTCAGAAAATAAAAAATTTGCACAAATGAATTTGTAAGGAGATGGTATTGTTCACACTCAGTTGCGATGAAGTCGGTGAGACCAGCATTAGCAGCAAATTATGCGAACTCTTGACGGATTCCGGCTCCATCCTTGAAGGGGTTATGCGGCCATTCACACGGCCGCACCTACGCCCTTCTCTGAGTGTGGAGATCATTGTCCGATGACTCCTCAATAACTCCCTTAGAGCTCTTCTTGGAAGCAAACTTCCTAAAGAAACTCATCTTATTCCTATGAATAAAATTCTGAAAATTTTAGTCCACAAATTTTTTGTCAACAAAACTTCACAAGATTGATAACAACTACTCATAAGGAGGCATAGAGGCTATATTGAGCATTCAAACTACTTAGAACTCTAAGAATTCAACATGCAAGCTCATCTACAGCAGCACCAAGAGTAGCTAATTATTCAAAATATAATCCACTAAAGCGAAAACTAATTGGAACAATGGAGGAGTCACATACCAAGTAGCAATCCCCCAAAATAGTTTCGGAAATGAAGCTTCGAGCAAAGAGATCGAAATCTGCGGGTTTGAGAGCAAGAACACGAGAGAGAGAAAGAGCAATGGTGATTTTTTCTGGAGGTAGGTGATGACATGGGCTAAAGAGGTAAGCGAGGGGGCCCACGTGGGGACCACAACCCACCAGGGCACGCCTGGGGCTGCTGGCGCGCCCAGGTGGGTTGTGCCCACCTGGTCTCTGATGTTATTTGTACTAAAAATTCAGAAATATTCAGAAAAAATCGTATTAAATTTTCAGGGTATTCTGAGAACTTTTATTTCTGGGTCATTTTTTATTGCACGGGAAATTCAGAAAACAGAAAAAGCATAGCATTTTATTTTATTTGACTATGAAAAACAAAGAATAAAAGTTGGGAGCAGAAGGTTGTGCTTACTAAATTCATCAACTTCATACCTCTCAAAAATTATCCATTAATAAGGTTGATCAAGTCTTAGGGCGTGTTCGGTAGTTGCCCAGGGCTGGAAAATCCTCAACTCCAGCGCCCAACTCCACCAGCTAGCTTCCCACGTAAATTCCTGGAGCCACCGATCTGTTCGGTGCGGCAGCTCCTCGGAGCCAGCGATCGGCCAGGCCAAAAGGCCACAAAGTGCATATTCAGCCCATTTTGGTTGGCCAGGCCTAGGCATACGTGGGCTGCTGTGTATGATTTTGTTCTTTTTCTTTGCACTGTGCCTCTACAGGAATGGTTGGCCTGTTCGCTGCTGTCCTTTTTTTTACTGTTTCAATTTTGATATGTATAGAAGCAGTTTCACCGTACACATCAAAAATTCACCATTAGCATGTACATGAAGAGGTGGAAGGGCGGCAAATCAGGCATCACCTTCTAAAAATTGGAAGAGGTGATCGTGGAGGCAGAGAATCAATGCAGCCTGCGTGCTCAGTGGTCGAATCTCGGTGGAGGAGCTCGATTCACGGTACTGACGGTGGTCGCCGACGGCGGCGGACGAGCTGGTCACTGATGGGATGGAGGATCTGGTCAGGGACGATGGCGGACGAGAGCGAGCAGGGCGGGGAAGGGTATGTCATGGCCTGTACTACCGGCGGTGGAGAGCGCGGCCGCCGACGGGCACGGTGCTCTGCGTCATCGCCTCTTGCGTGCGGTGGCTAGGGTTCGAGAAGGGGAAAAGGAGTCGGGGGTGGAGAGGCAACTCGATGGGAGGGCTGATGCGGGTCGTTCTGTCACTTGGCGGTGGCACATGGACATAAATTATGTCGAACTCCTGCTTCCCAGTTTTCGTAGAGCTAAGTTTTCCCAACTCCACGACTCTGAACAATTTGCACTAGAATATTGGCCAGCTTCTCAGTTCAAAAACTAGGAGTGGATGCGTTCGGCTGGACTCCATGCGCGGAGTCAAGGATTTTAGAAGCGAGAGAGCTTCCGAACACGCCCTTATTAACAACCAACTTCGATTAGCATGAAACCGAAGAACTTTCGTAAAACACTAAGTTACCTCAACGGGGATATGCATATCCCCAACAATAAGCATTTCATATTTCTTTTTGGCAGTAGGTAGAGGTAGTTGAAAACTTCCAATAGTGAGTGTCGGAGATTTTTCAATAACATTAATACCATTCACTTGGAATTGTTTCTTCGGAAAGTGCACTGTGTGTTCATTACCATTGATATGAAAAGTGACCTTGCTTTTGTTGCAATCAATAACAGCCCCTGCAGTATTCAAAAAGGGTCTACCAAGGATAATCGACATATTGTCGTCCTCAGGCATCTCAAGTATAACAAAGTCAGTTAAGATAGTAACATTTGCAACAACAACGGGCACATCCTCACAAATACCGATAGGTATGGTAGTTGATTTGTCAGCCATTTGCAAATATATTTCAGTAGGTGTGAGTTTATTCAAATCAAGTCTTTTATATAAAGAGAAGGGCATAACACTAACACCGGCTCCTAAATCACACGAAGCAGTTTTGACATAATTTCTTTTGATAGAGCAAGGTATAGTTGGTATTCCCGGATCTCCAAGTTTTTTAAGTACTCCATCCTTAAAAAAAAAATTAGCAAGCATGGTGGACATTTCAGCTTCCAGTATTTTTCTGTTATTAGTGATGATGTCTTTCATATATTTTGC
The DNA here is from genome assembly GCA_011799875.1 of Thinopyrum elongatum. Classification (NCBI taxonomy): domain Eukaryota; kingdom Viridiplantae; phylum Streptophyta; class Magnoliopsida; order Poales; family Poaceae; genus Thinopyrum; species Thinopyrum elongatum. Next base: position 387,413,114 of record CM022300.1, read on the forward strand.
ATAAGGGGCCATCTTTAATATATCAGTCAAACGACTGCGCAAAAAGATTGGCCTAAGCATTTCAGCAAAACGTTTAAATTCTTCATCATCCTTTTTCTTAGTTGACTTAGGTGGAAAGGGCATGGGTTTTTGAACCCATGGTTCTCTTTCCCTTCCATGTTTTCTAGCAACAAAGTCTCTTTTATCATATCTTTTATTTTTAGGTTATGGGTTATAAAGATCAACATCTGGTTCTATTTCAACATCATTATCTGGTTGTTTATCATTGTCTGGTTGAGTGTCTTCATGAACATCATCATTATCTTTTTCATTATCACTATGAATGTTCATTGCCAGATTGAGTTTCAGCATCAGAAATAGAAACTTCATTATCATTATCAGGAGGTTTTTCTATTTCAGGTTCACTAGAGGCATGCAAAGTCCTACCATTTTCTTCTTCTTCTTCTTTCTAGAAGGACTAGGTGCATCAGTGTTAATTCTTTGAGAGTCTTGTTCAATTTAGGGTGACCCTCAGGATAAAGTGGTTCCTGGGTCATTTTACCTCCTCTAGTTGCTACCCTAACAGCAAAGTCATTTATATTATTATTCATTTCATCTATCACCTCTCTTTGAGATTTAGCAACTTGTTCTAGTTGAGTTTGAACCATAGAGGCATGTTTTCCTACACCTCTAACATCATTGGAGATTCTAAATAACAAGTCACTCAAGCGAGCAATCATATTGGAATTGTATTTCAATTGTTTCATAGCATTTTCATTGAAGTGATCTTGTTTTCTAATGTAGTTGTCAAAATCATAGAGGCATTGACTAGGATGTTTATTGTAAGGGATGTCACTTTCATCAAATTTCATCAAAGAGTTTACCTCTACCACCTTTGGTGGTGGTGTGTCAAGTCCATGTATTTCTTCAATAGGAGGTAAATTTTTAACATCCTCTGCTTTAATACCTTTTTCCTTCATGCTTTTCTTTGCCTCTTGCATATCTTCAGGACTGAGATATAAGATACCCCTCTTCTTTGGAGTAGGTTTAGGAAGTGGTTCAGGAAGAGTCCAATCATCATAATTTTTCAATATATTATTCAATAATTTCTCAGCTTGTTCAACAGATCATTCCCTGGAAACACAACCAACACAACTATCTAGGAAGTCCCTAGAAGCATCGGTTAGTCCATTATAGAAGATATCAAGTATTTCATTTTTCTTAAGAGGATGATCAGGCAAAGCATTAAGCAATTGGAGAAGCCTCTCCCAAGCTTGTGGGAGACTCTCTTCTTCAATTTGCACAAAGTTAAATATTTCCTGTAAGGCAGCTTGTTTCTTATGAGCAGGAAAATATTTGTCAGAGAAGTGGTAAATCATATCCTGGGGACTACGCACACAACCAGGAGCAAGAGTATTGTACCAAATCTTAGCATCACCCTTTAATGAGAACGGAAATAATTTGAGAATATAGTAGTAGCGAATCTTCTCATCATGAGCAAATAGGGTGGCTATATCATTTAATTTAGTGAGATGTGCCACAACAGTTTCAGTTTCATAGCCATGGAAAGGATCAGATTCAACCAAAGTAATTAACTCTGGGTTGATAGAGAATTCATAATCCTTATCATCAACAAAGATAGGTGATGTAGCAAACTTAGGATCACATTTCATTCTAGCATTCAAAGAGTTTTCTTTCAGTTTGCATAGTAACTTCTTAAGATCATCTCTATCATTGCAAGCAAGAAAATCTCTAGCTGTCTCCTCATCCATAACATAACCTTCAGGTATCTTAGGCAATTCATATCTAGGAGAGCTAGGCCTATTAGGTGTTTCAAGATTTTTAGTTTCAAGTACTTCATCAGTTTCAATAATTTCATCAGTTTCAGCATTCTCAACATCTTTAGCTCTAGCAATTTGTTCAGCAAGAAATTCACCTAGTGGCATATGATCATCAAGCAAGGTACTAGCATCATGATAAGCATTATCCATAGCAGAAGCATCATCAATAACTTGCGACATATCAGAAATAATAGCATGTGGTGGTGTTGCAAGTCTACTCAAAATAGAAGGTGAATCAAGTGCAGAGCGTGATGGCAGTTCCTTACCTCCCCTCGTCTTAGAGGAAAAAATCTTAGTCTTGCTATCCTTCAGATTCTTCATAGTGATAAATATAAATCCCAAGTGACTCGACAAATATAGCTATGTACCCCGGCAATGGCGCCAGAAAAAGGTCTTGATAACCCACAAGTATAGGGGATCGCAACAGTTTTCGAGGGTAGAGTATTCAACCCAAATTTATAGATTCGACACAAGGGGAGCCAAAGAATATTTGTAAGTATTAGCAGCTGAGTTGTCAATTCAACCACACCTGGAGATTAATTAGGTGCAGCAATATGATCAGTAGCACAGTAATATGATAGTTTTGATAGCAGCAATAATAGTAACAGTAACGGTAACAGTGATAGCAATGATTTTGTAGCAAGTGTAACAGTAACAGCAGCAGTAGTAACTTAGCAAGAACAATATATGGAAAATTCGTAGGCATTGGATCGGTGAATTCGTTGGATGATATTCATCATATAACAGTCATAACCTAGGGCGATACGACACTAGCTCCAGTTCATAAATATAATGTAGGCATGTATTCCGTAAATTGTCATACGTGCTTATGGAAAGAACTTGCATGACATCTTTTGTCCTACCCTCCCGTGGCAGTGGGGTCCATAAGGAAACTAAGGGATATTAAGGCCTCCTTTTAATAGAGAACCGGAACAAAGCATTACCACATAGTGGATACATGAACTCCTCAAACTACGGTCATCACCGAAAAGTATCCCGATTACTGTCACACCGGGGTTTACGGATCATAACACGTAATAGGTGAATATGACTTGCAAGATCGGATCTAGAAGATAGATATAATGGTGATAACATAAACGGTTCAGATCTGAAATCATGGCACCCGGGCCCAAAGTGACAAGCATTAAACATGGCAAAGTCATAACAACATCAATCTCAGAACATAATGGATACTAGGGATCAAGCCCTAACAAAACTAACTCGATTACATGCTTAATCTCATCCAACTCCTCACCGACCAGCGAGCCTATGAAGAAATTACTCACTCCCGGTGGGGAGCATCATGGAATTGGTGATGGAGAAGGGTTGGTGATGATGAAGATCGAAGATCCCCCTCTCCGGAGTGCCAAACGGGCTCCAGATTTGGCCTCCGGATGAAGAACAGGAGGTGGCGGCAGCTCCGTATCGTGAAATGTGATAATTCTTTCTCCCTGGTTTTTTCTCTGAAAATAGGATTTTATAGCATCGGAGTCAGGGTCTGCGGGGCCACTAGGTGGGCACAACCCACCTGGGTGCGCCTGGAGGGGGGGCGCCCTGGTGGGTTGTGCTCACCCAGGGCCTCCCCCCTCCGGTGGTTCTTGGCTCCAGTATTTTTCTTTTCTTACATTAAAATTCTCCAAAAAGTTTGGTTCCGTTTCGAGAACTTTTATTTCTGCACAAAAACAACACCATGGTAGTTCTACTAAAAACAGCGTCAGTCCGGGTTAGTTTCATTCAAATCATGCAAATTAGAGTCCAAAACAAGAGCAAAAGCGTTAGGAAAAGTAGATACAACGGAGACGTATCACAAATCAAAGCCATCGTCATCACCAACGATCCTCTCATCGTGGGAGGACCAATCTTCATTAACATTGTCACAAGCACCATCTCATCTTAAATCCTAGTTCATCTCTTGTATTCAATCTTTGTCTCAAAACCTCAGATTGGTACATGTGGGTTGCTAGTAGTGTTGATTACTCCTTGTAGTTGATGCTAGTTGGTTTATTTGGTGGAAGATCATATGTTCAGATCCTTAATGATATTTAATACCCCTCTGATCATGAACATGAACATGCTTCGTGAGTAGTTACTTTTGTTCATGTGGACATGGGAGAAGTCTTGTTATAAGTAATCATGTGAATTTGGTATTCGTTCGATTTTTTGATGAGATGTATGTTGTCTTTCCTCTAGTGGTGTTATGTGAACATCGACTACATGACACTTCACCATGATTTGGGCCTAGGGGATGGCATTGGGAAGTAGCAAGTTGATGATGGGTTGCTAGAGTGACAAAAGCTTAAACCCTAGTTTATGCGTTGCTTCGTAAGGGGCTGTTTTGGATCCATATGTTTAATGCTATGGTTAGATTTATCTTAATTCTTCTTTCATAGTTGTGGATGCTTGCGAGAGGGGTTAATCATAAGTGGGAGGCTTGTCCAAGTAAGTACAGTACCCAAGCACCGGTCCACCCACATACCAAATTATCAAAGTAGCGAACGCGAATCATATGAGCATGATGAAAACTGACTTGACGATAATTCCCATGTGTCATCTAGAGCGCTTTGCTTTATATAAGAGTTTGTCCAGGCTTGTACTTTTCTATAAAAAGGATTGGGCCACCTTGCTGCACCTTAGTTACACTTGTTACTTGTTACCCGTTACGAATTATCTTGCTATCAAACTATCTCTTACCGATAATTTCAGTGCTTGCAGAAAATACGTTGCTGAAAACCGCTCGTCATTTCCTTCTGCTCCTCGGTAGGTTCGACACTCTTACTTATCAAAGGACTATGATTGATCCCCTATACTTGTGGGTCATCAAGACTCTTTTCTGGCACCGTTTCTGGGGAGTGAAGCGCCTTTGGTGAGTGGAATTTGGTAAGGAAACATTTATATTACATGCTGAAATTTACTGTCACTTGTCACTATGAAAAATAATCCTTTGAGGGGCTTTTTTGGGGTATCTTCACCTCGACCAGAAGCACAAAGAGTTGTCCCTCAACCTACTGCACCTACTGAAAATATTTATTATGAAATTATTTCAAGTATGATAGAGAAACTGCTAGCTAATCCTTATGCAGGAGATGGAACGTTACATCCTGATATGCACCTAATCTTTGTGGATGAAGTTTGTGGACTATTTAAGCTTGCAGGTTTACCCAAAGATGAAGTCAAGAAGAAGGTCTTCCCTTTATCTTTGAAGGAAAAGGCATTGACATGGTATAGGCTATGTGATAATACTGGAGCTTGGGACTGGAATCGATTGAAATTGGAATTTCATAAAAAAAATATCCTATGCATGTAGTTCATCGTGATCGAATTATATATATAACTAGATAACACCACGCGTGTTGCTGCGGGAAATTAGTGTACCAAGTTGTAAAGACTCATGTGGTGTATTATTAGTGACAAATAAGAGATAAAATGGAAATGAATTTTACCATTGAAGGGGGATGCTTGTGAGCCCACGCAAACCATATTTTAACTCTATGTTGTTTCAATCTTTCAAACTACAGAAAGCTTCTCAAATGAATGCTACAATTATAGTAAGGTATTCGTTCTTCAAAGACTCATCACAAGGTTCCAATGATTATTAGATGTATGGTTTATGGACAGTATAATTCACTTCATGGACCAAAACTATCTGGCCATGCAAGCACCCTTACAACACAACCATGTGAAAAATCTAGCTAGATTTAAACATGCATGTATAATCAATGAAGTCAGAATAAGTAAAATTGATATATTGAACGAAGATAGATAAGATCCAACATAAAACATGCTGGCAAGATTTAAACAAACTAAATGGGGTAACCAAATTCCATAGATACATATCGATTTTCTTTGAAATTTATTATTTATACAAATCAAATTCATATACATAATCTGTTACATGGTGTGATATATTGCTCCAAATCTTAAGATATAAGTGTATGTAGAACAAAGAACGGGACCAACAAAAAGAGTTGTACTGTCCTAACACAGTAGATAAGAAAAACCATGTTGCCAAATCCGGTTATGTTTGTGGTAGTTTGAGCTCCGCCTATATATATAGGTAAGCTAAGACAAAAGATAAGATATGATCATAGATTAGCAGGAATAAGACCGAGCATAAGACGATCAGTATATTTAGCATTGTGATTTTTTTATTTTTTAAATCACATGCTTCATAGATGTTTGCATCAGGACATATATGTAGCAATAATTAAAATATACAACAAATCTTTTCACAGCAAAATCAGCTATTGTACCAATAATGAACTGTGGCAGAACTAAGATTCAAATAATAGCAATATAGCATACCTATCAAGAAGAGACACCGGATATTCTTCTTACGATGCTAGATAGATAACTGAGAATCGATAAAATAAATAGGGTAAACTCATTGAATTCCTTCTTTTCCAAAATTGTCAGTTATGAACTGATATATGAACTGAATTTGTTATGAATGACCGCATCAAATTTAAAAAGATATATTGAGTAGACAGTGGATCATAAAGATTACCTAGATTGATTTTCAGCCGCAATCTGCTACCAATTCCATCAAAGAGCTTGCCGACATGGATTGATACATCTGCACAAACAAACATTAGAAAGATCGGGGGGTTTTAATTGGCAAGCGACTGCGGTCCGAGATGTCGTGGCTGTTGCCACACAAATAAAAGGTAAATCAAAACTCATCCCAAGAATATCAGTTTTTACGTATCTACATGAACGGGCATTGACACTTATCATTGAAGAAATTTATGTGGAAGGGCAAGATCAGGGGGTAGATAGAGACATGTCCTATTTATAGGAGAGGGGAAGTTGAGAAGGAGGGGAGGTTTGCTTACCTACATAAGAGGCATAGGAGGCGAGGTCATTGGCTTCTGCATTTGTTGAGCACAATTAATAACTTTCATAATAGATGGAGAGATCAGACAAAGCAATACATCGTTGTCTCTCAAATACAGAAATAAAAATACTTACTATATAACATAAATCACTCAAACTCACATTACGTGGATCCATCCAAATATTGCTTCTCACCACATCTTCTTTCTTCCTACGAGCATGGGAAGGGACATTAGGATTTACCAATAAGGCTGGTATGAGTTGATGCATAATCAAGAAGGAAAGCAGGATGGGAAAAGCAACACGTACGTACAGGGGTCTGACCCAAAGAGATGGCGATGCACCTAGTAGGTATTGCTGGGGCACTGCTTCGCCTTGTGGTGCTCCTCGCTGGAGTTGTAACAACCACGGCCGCCACTCCTGCCAGACGCCAGCATGATCGTAGCCTCCTCCACCACCTCCGCCTTGTTGCAGTCCCTCACTTGTAGGCTGTAGCACCCACGGGCCACAACTGCCTCCCCTGCCGCCATAGCCGTCGTTGCCACTGCCAGGGTTGACGCCGTCGCCATCTCCGTAGCATGCGCCACCACCACATCTATGGCGGGAAGCTGCTCATCCATAAGGACACGAGCCACCAGGAGAGCGGTGCCACTGGGAATGGTAACATCAATGGCCTTAGTGCGACTATCGTCACCGAAACGACAGAACCAATGACGAACTCAATGGATTCGCCCTTGTTGAGATTGTGGAAGATGACAAACTTGAGGCAGGACCGGTGAATCAAGAGTTCCCCGCCGCATTCCTCTGGGAGATGAAGCCAAACTCTTGGTGGTATTGAACCACTTCACCCTGACACATGATCCGACATCTTGACCAGCCGGCGGACATGACGACCATAACCCTAGAAACCCTAGGTCGGTGTGGACATAGAGGAGATGGGGGAGTGAAGGGTATGTGGCCTATGCAAATGTTGTGTGCAGAGAAATTGTAGGAAGAAGACCGTGAAGAACATGAATGGTCAGACAATCAACGCCCTAACGGAAGATGCTTCTATTATATTGGGAAGACTTGGGAGGGAGAGAAGACGCTCGTGGGAGCTGGGAGGTGAGTCGTCTCCAGATGACTGCTCAGATGCCGTATATGGGGAGACGAATAAGAGTGGATTTGCAGTTTTCAGAAAAGATGACCTTCGGGCTGATCAGGAAGAATGGATGGAAATAACTGTTGTGCATGTGAAAACAAATACATGTGATGACGTGGCTGGCTGGAAGAGCTGAAAATATATGCAAAAGTAAATAATTGATGAGGTGGCATGCGTGGTGATGTGGCATATGTGCATGTCAAGAGAAATAGGTTAGTGGGGATGAACTATTTAGGCATTATAGATTTTTGGCCTCGTGAAGGAGAAAGTATCGCTCAAGCTTGGGGGAGGCTTAAGTCAATGATGTATTCATGCCCCAATCATGAGCTCTCAAGAGAAATTATCATTCAAAACTTTTATGCTCAGCTTTCTCGTAATGATCAATCCATACTCGATACTTCTTGTACTGGTTCTTTTATGAAGAAGACTATTGAATCCAGATGGGATCTTTTGGAAAGAATTAAATGCAACTCCGAAGATTGTGAACTTGACAAAGTTAAAGAGTCAGGTATAAAACTTGAGTTTGATTGTGTTAAATATTTTATGGATACTGATGCTTTTCATGAATTTAGCACTAAGTATGGACTTGACTCTGAGATAGTAGCTTCTTTTTGTGAATCTTTTACTACTCATGTTGATCTCCCTAAGGAGAAGTGGTTTAAGTATCATCCCCCTATTGAAGTAAAAGTAGAAGAACCCATTAAGGCTAAAGAAGAAATTATTACCTATAATGTTGATCCAGTTGTTCCTACTACTTATTTTGAGAAACCCCCTTTTCGTGTAAGGATAAAAGAACATGCTAAGGTTTTAACAGTAGTCAATAAAAGTTATATAAGAACACTTACACCCTCTGAACAAATTAGAGTTGAACCCAATTTTGCAATGGTTAAAGATCTCTTGGTCGATAATATCGATGGGCATGTTATTTATTTCTGTGATGAGGCTACTAGAATTGCTAAACCTGATGATAAAGATAAGAATAGACATGTTGTTGGCATGCCTGTTGTCTCTGTTAAAATAGGAGATTAGTGTTATCATGGCTTATGTTATTTGGGTGCAAGTGTCAATGCTATTCCATTTACTCTATATCAAGAAATTATGAATGATATTGCACCCGTTGAGATACAAGATATTGATGTTACCATTAAACTTGCGAATAGAGATACTATCACACCACTTGGGATTGTTAGAGATGTTGAAGTCTTGTGTGGGAAAATTAAATACCCTACTGATTTTCTAGTTCTTGGTTCCCGACAAGATGATTTTTGTCCCATTATATTTTGGTAGACCTTTTTTGAATACGGTTAATGCTAAGATTGATTGCACTAAGGAAATGGTCAGTGTCAATTTTGGTGATGTGTCTCATGAGTTTAATTTCTCCAAATTCCGTAGACAACCTCGTGATAAAGAATTGCCTAGTAAGGATGAAATAATTGGTCTTGCTTCTATTGTCGTGCCTCCTAATGATCCGTTAGAACAATATTTGCTAGACCATGAAAATGATATGAATATGAATGAAAGAAATGAAATAGATGAGATATTCTTCAAACAAATACCTATTTTGAAACATAATTTGCCTGTTGAGACTCTTGGAGATCCTCTTCCACCTAAGGGTGATCCTATGTTTGAGCTTAAGCAATTGCCTGATACACTGAAATATGCTTATCTTGATGAAAAGAAGATATATCCTGTTATTATTAGTGCTAACCTTTCAGAGGATGAAGAAAACAAATTATTGAAAATCTTGAAGAAGCACCGTGCCACTATTGGATATACTCTTGATGATCTTAAGGGCATTAGTCCCACTCTATGTCAGCACAAGATTAATATGGAGCCTGATGCTAAGCGAGTGGTTGATCACTAGCGATGATTAAATCCTAAGATGAAGGAAGTGGTAAGAAATGAAATATTAAATGTGACGCCCCCGATTCAATCGTACACTAATCATACAAGCAAACATGTATGATCAAGATCAGGGACTCACGGGAAGATACCACAACACAACTCTAAACACAAATAAAAGCCATACAAGCTTCATATTACAAGCTAGGGGTTTTGAGGGCTCGAATACATAAGCTCGAGTACAAACGAGTCAGCGGAAGCAACAATATCTGAGTACAGACATAAGTTAAACAACTTTTCCTTAAGAAGGCTAGCACAAAAGTAGCAATGATGATCGAAAAGGCAAGGCCTCCTGCCTGGGACCTCCTAACTACTCCTGGTCGTCGGGGTCTCCACATAGTAGTAGGCACCCTCTGGGTAGTAGTAGTAGTCGACGAGGGTGGCATCTAGCTCCTGGGATACACCATCTGGTTGCAGCAACCAGAAAGACAGAAGAAGAAGGGGCAAAAGGGGTAGCAAAGCGACCGTGAGTACTCATCCAAAGTACTCGCAAGCATCAGATCTATACTTAGTATGCATTGGTATCAAGGGAAGGGATGTATCTGTGGACTGAACTGCAGAATGCCAGAATAGAGGGGGAGGCCTAGCCTATCGAAGACTAGCATCTTCAAGCATCTTGCAGCATTCAGAAGAGTACAGAATATCATATTATAATTAACAAACATGTTGTAGTATTAACGCCTAGAGATCCTTCCTCGACTCCCTACGAGAAAGCAATCCCGGAGCCAACAAATCCATCTCATGTCTCATGTATCCATTTCTAGTTGTAATAGATCAGGATACAACTCTGAGCGTCCATTACCGTGGACACGGCTATTCGAATAGATAACTTCCCTGCAGGGGTGCACCCCATTAACCAACACGCTTGATTACTCTAGCCAGACACACTTTCCTAGGTCAATGCTCGGCCTCGGAAGATCAACATGTCGTAGCCCTACCTAGGCTCAGCAGAGAGGTCCCCGCCGGTCTGCATCCTAAGCGCTCGGGGATCTTGGGCCCATCGCCCATTGCACTCCGGGTCGTTATGCGATGAGCCGGGACGAGCACCACCTTATCCTGGATGGCACTGGCCCGATAGGCCCACAATGTTGAACTGGACGTCTGACAGAGCTTTCGGCTGATACTATGACGCCGAGTGCCCATATATGTTCCCGCGTGGTGGTTAGTGCGTATAGGCCAGTGGCCAACTCACATCAAATACCCAAACCTGTTAGTGCATTATTAAAAGAAGTGACGGCTGTCGGGACAAGTCCGGAGCTACCACCCCCTCCTGGGTGATACCGCTAAACAGCCAGCCGCCACCGTAACATCTCGCAGGTGCTCTCTGGGCCCGCCCAACTTTCACAGGTATCTCTCGCGGGTGCTCACTAGGCCCGCCCTACTTTCTCAAAGGTCTGTATTAAAGTCAAGATAACCGTGTGTCCAAAACATCAAGGGGAAACCCCGAGGAATCACTCTCGATGGATCCCACTCGATGTAATCTGAAAAGTGTGCTTAGGAGGAATCACCCTCGAGGTTCACACTAGAGGTGTTGCATGATAGAGTCGTCATCGGGAGTGGTGAAGGAGGAATCACCCTCCATAATCCACGACCGATTAGCTACACTATGGAGATATCATCAGGAGTGCGTTACGAGGTATCACCCTCAGCACTCGATAGTAGCTCTGTAGAGCCGAGCAACTAAGGGGGCTGATGTGCTGTGTCGAGCCCTGGACGTCGATCACGTTGATCGAGTCATCGGTCATCAAGCCGAGGCAACTGGGACAAGGTGAGGGGTCCCTGATGGATCACTAACCAACCTATACTAAGCAGTTTAGGACAAGAAGGTAAGGTACAATAACATGTTACAAAAGCAGGCTATCCATCAGAATAGGAGCAATCAATAATAGTAGCAAAATCTAATGCAAGCATGAGAGAGAATGGAATGTGCGATATCGGAATGATGTAGGGGGGCTTTGCTTGCCTGGAAGCTCTGCTGAAAGGGAAGAAGGGTCGTCGGTGACGTAGTCGATCACAGTAGCATCAACAGCGGTCTCGGGGTCTACCGGAGAGAAGAGGGGGAAGAAATAGTAAATACAAGCAGACAGATGCATGACATGACTACAGGCAGAGCTAGGGGTGTTCTAACGTAGTGTTACACGATACCGGCGAAGGGGGAAACATCCGGGAATGTTTTCCCGAAGTTTGCATTTTCGAACAGATGAAACGAAGGGGGATGGTTCCATGTTCGCTATGCTAGGGACGTGTGGCGGACGAACAGAGTGCGTATTCGGATTCGTCATATTTTTCTGAGCAACTTTCATGTATAAAACTTTTTTCATCCGAGTTACGGTTTATTTTCTACGAATTTCTAAAGTTTTAGCAATTTTATGAAACTATTATTAATTCAAAAATAAAGATTAAATGCTAGGTGCACCCAGCTCTGTGTACACAACAGTGTACACATAGGATGACATGTGGGCCAGGGGGTCCCAGTTGACCAGTCAAAGTTTGACTGGTCAATAGGGGGTGGGCCCCCTGTCATTGACTCATCTAACTAATTACATATTAGATAGTTAATTAGCAGGTTAACTACTGTTAAGTTAATTAAGCAAATTTTAATTAATTAATTAATTTTGTTATTATTTATATATATATATATTCTCTTTTTCAGGGCATGGGGCCCATAGGCCAGTGGCTCAGGGGCCTAGCGGGGCGTGGCTAACGGGCGCTGCCCCGGGCGGAGGCCGAACCCGCCCGTGTGCGAGGCGAGGCAGGCGAGGCGCGGCTGGGTGCCGGCAGCCGGCGAGGTCGGGGGAGGGCGGCCAGCGCCGACGAGCGGCGGGGTGCGACCACACGCGGTCAGGGGCAGATGGGCGGCGCAATAGAACGAGCGGGCGAGCGGCGGGCGGCTGCGGCTATGCGGGCCCGGCGAGGCCGACCAGTAGCGACGCGACCGCAGGCGGCGGGGAGCATTAGCAGGCGCGCAGCAGAGCAGGCGCGCAGCAGCGGAGCACAACCGGCGAGGCGACGACGGGCGTGGCGCGCGCGCAGGACGAGCAGGGGTGGCGCGGGTGGAGCGGCGACAACAAAGGGCAGCAGGCACGGCGGCGAGCGGATGCAGGTGCGGTGGGGGAATGCGGGCGCGGACGCGACATGCAGGGGCATAGGCAGGGGTGTCGGGCGCATGAGCTAGCAGCGCAGGGGGCGACCAGGGGCTCGGGGGCGCACCGGAGCGCGGTCATGGGCACGGCGATCGCGAATAGAGGCCAAGCGCAGCGTGAGTTCAGAGGACACGGGGAGGAGCAAGAGGGGAGTCGGGGAGGACCGGGTGCTCACCGTGAATGCACAAGGAGGCCCGTCGAGAGGTTAGGAGTAGCAGGCGCGACGGGATCGGCGGCGAACGGTGCCGGACCTCGGGGTTGAAGACGGGACGGTCGCGGGCTTGCTACGAGGTCATCCCAGCTCGCGTGGCTCGATGGAGAGGGAGAGGGGGTCGCAGCGGAGCTCGCGGGCTCGTCGGCGAGGCTTGCCGGAGACGGTTGCCGCGGCTACGTCATGGACACGGCGGTGGTGGTGTTCAGCGAAGGGGATCTAAGGAGGGGAAGCGGTGGAGAGGGCGAGGGCTACGAGGTGAGTGGAGTGGAGTGGATGAGAGCGGACAAGGGAATCGAGGGGGTGAGGGGGGGGGTCCTTATCCTCTCCCCAATGGCGCCGGCAAAGTGGTCGGGGGTGACCCCTCCTCTGTAGCGACGCGGTCGGTGGAACAGGTGAGGTGGGCGCAGGGCAGGTGGGCCGGCTAGCCGGGGTGGGCCGAGGCCCAGGGGGCAGGGGGTCCTCTCTCTTTTTCCCTTTTCATTTTCTTTTAATTAGTTATTTTTTTCTCATTACTTTTATTTTATCTTTAGTTTTATAAAATACAGCCCTAGACCCTAAATTAGTATTTATAATTATGCCATTGCCACAAAAGTTTGGGCACCTATTTAAAATAGTTTAATATTTTATTAACCATAAAAGGCATTTAATTAATTATATAAGCTACAGTTTTAATTATTTTTTAGCACTTACACATTTTATAAAAATTTGGTTTCTTTACCAATAATACTTAAGAATTATTTGCCACCATTTGCACATTTTAGTTTTGACATTATGAAAACTTTAAATTTTGACTTTGTTTTAAATTTAAATTTGAACCAATTTTGAATCAACGTGATTTCTATCAACAGTACAAGCGATGACCTTGCACCATTAACAGGGGATTACTGTAGCTTAATTATCTGGGTGTTACAAATCTCCTCCACTACAAGAAATCTCGTCCCGAGATTTTAGGAGGTAGAAGGAAATAAAACGGGGTATTCATCACAAAGACGATCCTCGCGTTCCCGAGTGGCTTCATCTTCAGAAGGATTTTACCACTTAACTTTTAGAAATTTGATAGCTCTCTGACAGGTGCGACGTTCAACTTGATCGAGAACGCAGACCGGACAGATACTTCAGACTTTGATGCAACGTTTTCAATTCTCACAAAAGGAGAAGCGTTTCACGCATTCAAGGAATAAATTCGTACTTCGGCATTCCGAACAAGATGAGCATGGTAGCTTACTATCTCACTTGAAGGATGTAGTAGATGGACGGTTTTAGTGGCGCAAATGATAGAAACATGGAATTCCAGTCCTTCAATTTCAACGAGGATGTTGTGACTAACCATGGTGGTTCGGCATTGGCCCGCAGGGGTGTGTACCACTAGCGAATTGTTCATCTCTTCGAACTTAATGCCATGCATGGATGCAAAATCTTCTGATATGAATGAATGTGATGCTCCTGAATCAAATAAAACAGAAGCTGGTATTGAGTTAACAAGGTGAGTACCCAACACAGTAGCAGGCTGGTCTTGAGCTTCAATCAGATCAATGTGGTTGGCCTGACCACGACCATAAGGCCTGGCATTATTGTTGCGGGGCTGATTGTTACCACAGCCAGTTGGAGGAAGTGCAAGCTGGTACTGATTCTGAGGGCAGTCCCAGGCACGGTGACCTGGTTGACCACACCTGAAGCATAGCCCATCATTGGGGCGGGGAGCAGGAGCTTGGGGTGGTGCAGCTTGAAGTCTCGGTTGCCTAGGTGGTGGAGGAGGCAGGCGAGGTGCAGCATAGGAGTGTCTTGGTGCAGGGGCAGCTGGTGGATACATATTGTGGGGGATCCATATCTTACGCTTCTGCGATGATGGGCCCGAAGATGAACCCACATCATGGTTGCGCCTGAGGGATCCCAGGTGTTCCTGCAGACCAGTTTCGACCTAAATGGCCTTATTCACTAAGGTGGCGAAATCAGCAAAGTCATGCACGAGGAGCGCTAGCTTGATATCAGCTTCAAGTCCATCACGGAACTTTTTTTGTTTACGTGCATCAGTGGCAATGTCTTCTTCATCATAGCGGGACAAGTCAAGGAATACCCGCTGATAAGCATCCATAGTCTTGTTCCCTTAGATGAGGTTGCGGAACTCGCGCTTCTTCCTGTCCATGATTCCCTAAGGAATGAAGCAGGCATGGAAAGCAGCTTGGAAATCCGGCCAAGTGATGACCGTTCCAGCAGGTAAGGAACGCCTATGGCTATCCCACCATTGAGCAGCGGGACCCTTCAGATAATATGCCGCAAAGGTGACATAGCTGGCAGGGGCTACACCAGCAGACTCTAGCTTGAAAGTGATGTCATGGAGCTAGTCATCAACATCAAGTGGCTGAGTTGAGCTGCGATAGATGGTTGGGTTGAGATGTGCAAAGTCTTTGAGTGTCACAGTGGCTGGCTGCTGGTTCAAGTTGGGGCGAGGAAACTGAGCCATCATTCCTTCCATGAACTGGCAGTTCAGCTCAAACTGTTGGATCATACCAGCCATGTACTCAGGCGGTGGTGGGGCATTGCCACCACGACCACCGGGTCTAACCATCATGCTAATATATAACAGGGGTAGTTCAACATTGAAAAATTTGCAAAGACAAGGAATCATTCATGATGAAACATGCATAATGACAGAAGTTCGACGGATACAACATAGTAGCCAAATACGATTTACAGATCCATACATAAGTTCGGTTACAAGCCATAAGTACGAGTTCAGAAAGGGAAAGGTAGTCTAGACCAACTAGGCGGCGCACAGGCACGCGGTGGAGGGATACAACAATGCGACATAGCGATATGCTACATCAACGTCGGGGGAAACCTCTGAAGCCAGGCAGGTGCAGGTGATGAAAAATCAGATGGTGCTCGAGGGAAGGAGGCTACACTCCATGATGGCTCTGGTGTATCAGCTGATCTCCGGGTGGAAGAAGAGGTCCACGAGCAGGGGTATCACCCCCAACCTTAGGCCACACAAGACCTGGTGGCATCTCCGTCCTGCGCGGGTAAAGGATGAACGAAGGCTGAATCCCTGCACTGACTACTGGACACATCTGTGTCAGAGTGTCGTAGTGGCGTGCACACATGGCATACAACTCAATGGTCAGAGCTCAAACAGCGTGATCCAGAACCTCAATGTACCAAACCATATACTGAGGGTCGTAATGACAGCTCACGTAGGGGGTACAAACAACAGTGTAGCGTCTAGAATCATCATCAGCTGGGGGGTACGGGAAGTATCTGAACCCAGTCTCCTCCAAGCGTGGATGCTCTCTACGGAGGCTGGTGGTAGCAACATAGGCAACCTCCTGGACTGCCATCTCGACGGTCACTCCAACACCCTCAAAGGTGTGCAACTCATGGGTGGAGTTGTTCTGCCGATCATAGATATCAACCTTAGTGTGGTACATCTCCTGGTTGAACTCATGGTAGATCTTGTACACAGTGTACTGAGGATACCAACGATATCCCGGCAGGGTCAAGAGGTCGACCAGAATGGCCGGGAACCCAGGCGTGCTGACCGCCATGGTCTGGCGGACGATCTGCATTGCGGGACGCATCTCAAACAAGGAAGTTCAAGGATGTCAAATGACGATGTGAGTATTATTCAAAATACAATTCAAAGGAATAATTGCAGATAATCCAGCTCTCCTGGTGAATGTGATTACGAGATCCTAATGTTTGAGTTAGCAAATTCATTTAACCCGAATAGAAGAGAGATCAGAGTCCCAGAGTACAGACAAGGAATAAAATATCCTAATACCACCCAATGGCTACGTGGGCCCGTAAGCCGCACAGCCATGTTAGTAAAAAGTTTTGCACTGACTAGACTCAACTTCGGACAAGGAGTTTGGAAGGGGGATTACTATAGGCAGTCAGTTCTGATACCAACTTGTGACACCCCCGATTCAATCGCACACTAATCATGCACGCAAATGTGTACGATCAAGATCAGGGACTCACGGGAAGATATCACAACACAACTCTAAACACAAATAAAAGCCATACAAGCTTCATATTACAAGCCAGGGGCCTCAAGGGCTCAAATACATAAGCTCAAGTACAAACGAGTCAGCGGAAGCAACAATATCTTAGCACAGACATAAGTTAAACAAGTTTGCCTTAAGAAGGCTAGCACAAAAGTAGCAACGATGATCGAAAAGGCAAGGCCTCCTGCCTGGGACCTCCTAACTACTCCTGGTCGTCGGAGTCTCCACGTAGTAGTAGGCACCCTCTGGGTAGTAGTAGTAGTCGACGGGGGTGGCATCTGGCTCCTGGGATCCACCATCTGGTTGCAGCAACCGTAAAGAAAGAAGAAGAAGGGGCAAAAGGGGTAGCAAAGCAACCGTGAGTACTCATCCAAAGTACTCGCAAGCATCAGATCTATACTTAGTATGCATTGGTATCAAGGGAAGGGATGTATCTATGGACTGAACTGCAGAATGCCAAAATAGAGGGGGAGGCCTAGCCTATCGAAGACTAGCATCTTGCAGCATTCAGAAGAGTACAGAATATCATATTATAATTAACAAACATGTTGTAGTATTAACGCCTAGAGATGCTTCCTCGAATCCCTACGAGAAAGCAATCCCGGAGCCAACAAATCCATCTCATGTCTCATGTATCCATTTCTAGTTGTAATAGATCAGGATACAACTCCGAGCGTCCATTACCATGGACACGGCTATTCGAATAGATAACTTCCCTGCAGGGGTGCACCCCATTAACCAACACGCTTGATTACTCTAGCCGGACACACTTTCCTAGGTCAATGCCCGGCCTCGGAAGATCAACATGTCGTAGCCCTACCTAGGCTCAGCAGAGAGGTCCCCGCCGGTCTACATCCTAAGCGCTCCGGGGTCTTGGGCACATCGCCCATTTCACTCCGGGTCATTATGCGATGAGCCGGGACGAGCACCACCTCATCCTGGATGGCACTGGCCCGACAGGCCCACAATGCTGAACTGGACGTCTGACAGAGCTTTCGGCTGATACTACGATGCCAAGTGCCCATATATGTTCCCGCGTGGTGGTTAGTGCGTATAGGCCAGTGGCCACCTCAGATCAAATACCCAAACCTGTTAGTGCATTATTAAAAGAAGTGACGGCTGTCAGGACAAGTCCAGAGCTACCACCCCCTCATGGGTGATACCGCTAAACAGCCAGCCGCCATCGTAACATCTCGCGGGTGCTCTCCAGGCCCGCTCGACTTTCAAAGGTATCTCTCGCGGGTGCTCACTAGGCCCGCCTGACTTTGTCAAAGGTCTGTATTAAAGTCAAGGTAACCATGTGTCCAAAACATCAAGGGGAAACCCCGAGGAATCACCCTTGATGGATCCCACTCGATGTAATGCTCAAAGTGGGCTTAGGAGGAATCACCCTCGAGGTTCACACTAGAGGTGTTGCACGACAGAGTCATCATCAGGAGTGGTGAAGGAGGAATCACCCTCCGTAATCCACGACCGATTAGCTACACTACAGAGATATCATCAGGAGTGTGTTACGAGGTATCACCCTCGGCACTCGATAGTACCTCTGCAGAGCCGAGCAACTAAGGGGGGTGATGTGCTGTGTCTGGCCGTGGACGTCGATCACGTTGATCGAGTCATTGGTCATCAAGCCGAGGCAACTGGGACAAGGTGAGGGGTCACTGATGGATCACTAACCAACCTATACTAAGCAGTTTAGGACAAGCAGGTAAGGTACAATAGCATGTTACAAAAGCAGGCTATCCATCAGAATAGGAGCAATCAATAACAGTAGCAAAATCTAATGCAAGCATGAGAGAGAAAGGAATGTGCGATATCGAAATGATCAAGGGGGCTTTGCTTGCCTGGAAGCTCTGCTGAAAGGGAAGAAGGGTCGTCGGTGACGTAGTCGATCACAGTAGAATCAGCAGTGGTCTCGGGGTCTACTGGAGAGAAGAGGGGGAAGAAACAGTAAATACAAGCAGACAGATGCATGACATGACTACAGGCAGAGCTAGAGGTGTTCTAACGCAGTGTTACACGATACCGGCGAAGGGGGAAAACATCCAGGAATGTTTTCCCGAAGTTTGCATTTTTCGGACAGATGAAACGGAGGGGGGCAGTTCCATGTTTGCTATGCTAGGGACATGTGGGAGATGAACGGAGTGCGTATTCGAATTCGTCATATTTTTATGAGCAACTTTCATGTATAAAACTTTTTCATCCGAGTTACGGTTTATTTTCTATGAATTTCTAAAGTTTTGCAGAGATGTTCGCTATTCTAGGTTTTCATGGACGATTTTTCCATTTATGGAACTTCTTTTGATGATTGCTTAAGCAACCTTGATCAAGTTTTGCAGAGATGTGAACAAACTAATCTTGTCTCGAATTGGGAGAAGTGTCATTTTATGGTGAATGAAGGTATTGTCTTGGGGCATACAATTTTCGAGCATGGCATTGAAGTGGATAAAGCTAAAGTTGATGCAATTGAGAAAATGCCTTGTCCTAAAGATATCAAAGGTATAAGAAGTTTCCTTGGTCATGCTGGTTTCTATAGGAGATTTATTAAAGACTTTTCTAAAATTTCTAGGCCTCTTACTAATCTCTTGCAAAAAGATGTTCCATTTGTTTTTGATGATGATTGTGTAGAAGCCTTTGAAATACTTAAGAAAGCCTTAATCTTTGCACCCATTGTTCAACCACCTGATTGGAACTTACCCTTTGAAATTATGTGTGATGCTAGTGATTATGCTGTTGGTGATGTTCTAGGACAAAGAGTTGATAAGAAATTAAATGATATTCACTATGTTAGTAAAACCTTAGACAGTGCTCAAAGAAACTTGCTACTACTGAAAAGGAATTCGTAGTAGTGTATTTGCATGTGATAAGTTCAGATCTTACATTGTTGATTCTAATTAAGGTAACTGTGCACACTAATTATGCTGCTATTAAATACCTTATGGAAAAGAAAGATGCTAAACCTAGGCTCATTAGATGTGTTCTTTTGCTTCAAGAATTTGACTTGCATATTATTGATAGGAAGGGAACTGAGAACCCAGTAGCTGACAACTTGTCTAGGTTAGAAAATATTCTTGATGACACATTACCTATTGATGATAATTTTCCCGATGAACTCGTAATACTCCTTGGTATGCAGACTATGCTAATTATATTGTTGTTAAATACATACCACCTAGTTTCACATACCAACAAAAGAAAAAGTTTTTCTTCGATTTAAGACATTACTTTTTGGATGACCCACATCTATATAAAGGAGTAGATGGCATTATTAGACGTTGTATACCTGAGCATGAACATGAACAAATCCTATGTAAGTGTCACTCCGAAGCATACGGAGGACACCATGCTGGAGACAGAACGGCCCACAAGGTATTACAATCTGGTTTTTATTGGCCTACTCTTTCCAAAGATGCTCGTAAGTTTGTCTTATCTTGTGATGAATGTCAAAGAATTGGAAATATTGGTAGACGCCCGGAAATGCCTATGAATTATTCACTTGTTATTGAACCATTCGATGTTTGGGGATTTGATTATATGGGACCTTTTCCTTCCTCCAATGGGTACACTCATATTTTAGTTGTTATTGATTACGTTACTAAGTGGGTAGAAGCTATTCCAACTAGTAGTGTTGATCATAACAATTCTATTAAAATGCTTAAAGAAGTTATTTTCCCAAGGTTTGGAGTCCCTAGATACTTAATGACTGATGGTGGTTCACACTTTATTCATGGTGCTTTCCGTAAATTTCTTTTCAAATATGATGTTAACCATAGAATTGCATCACCCTATCACCCTCAATCTAGTGGTCAAGTTGAATTAAGTAATAGAGAAATAAAGTTAATTTTGCAAAAGTCTGTCAACAGATCTAGGAAGAATTGGTCTAAGAAACTTGATGATGCACTTTGGGCTTATAGAACTACTTATAAGAACCCTATGGGTATGTCTCCATACAAATTGGTTTATGGAAAAGCATGTCACTTACCTCTTGAATTAGAACACAAAGCTTATTGGGCAATCAAAGAACTCAACTATGATTTTAAGCTTGCCGGTGAAAAGAGATTATTTGATATTAGCTCGCTTGATGAATGAAGAACCCAAGCTTATGAAAATGCTAAACTATTTAAAGAAAAGGTTAAAATATGGCATGACAAAAGAATACAAAAGCAAGAATTTAATGTAGGTGACCAAGTCTTGCTATACAATTCTCGTTTAAGATTTTTTGCAGGAAAACTTCTCTCCAAATGGGAAGGACCTTACATTATCGAAGAAGTTTATCGGTCCGGTGCTATCAAGATCAACAACGCCGAAGGCACCAACCCGAGGGTGGTTAATGGACAAAGAATTAAACATTATATCTTAGGTATGCCTATAAATGTTGAGACTAACATTATTCATTCCAAAACACCAGAGGAGTACATAAGGGAAACTTTTCGGAACGCTCCAGAACTCTGAAAAAGGAATAGGTATGTGATATGGTAAGTAAACTGACTCCAAAAGTTCCATAAAAGCAATTTTACTCTGTTTTGGAATATTAAAAAAATTAGAAAAATAATAAGTAGTCCGAGAAGCGCACGAGCAGGCGACAAGCCTAGGGGGCGCGCCTCCCAAGCTTGTGGGTCCCTCGTGTGCCTCTCGGACTCTGTTTTCTCCCAGATTACTTGTTTTGCACGGTAAAAATTCATTATATAATCTTCCGGAGGTTTTGACCACCGTATCGCGACAA
This sequence comes from Thinopyrum elongatum, assembly GCA_011799875.1. Lineage (NCBI taxonomy): Eukaryota > Viridiplantae > Streptophyta > Magnoliopsida > Poales > Poaceae > Thinopyrum > Thinopyrum elongatum. The sequence goes on from CM022300.1 coordinate 387,434,894, forward strand.
TATCCTCTGTTCTTGTTTCTAGCTATTTTTTTGGCCGATCTAAAAGTATGGCATCACAAGATTCAGATGGAGAGAGCTATGTTTCCCACTATGTTGCAGATCCAAGGATCTTTGGGGACATATATCCCTATCTATGGTCAACTGATGAAGAAATAGAAGCCGACCTAAAAAGGGTGGACGCCATGGAGGAGGATCAGGAAGTCACTTCCTTGCCTCAACCCGGCGACATGCATGTGGAGTTCAAGAAATCAAGCCCGCCGGACTCGGTCAAACCTCCTAATGCCAAATTCATCTCTTACAATAACTTGAAAAAGAGTGTTGCTTCTTCCTCTGCAGCTAGGATGCATCCATGGGTAGACGATGCTTTAACCGTCACAGGAAAGCTCCGCAAGGAAATTATGGATCGCAGGCATCAAATTAATAAGCTCGAAGAGGAGAATCGCATTTTGAGAGGCATCATTGCCAAGATATTGCACCACCACCTCCGAAGAAGGAGACTTGAGTACATGGGTATGGTCACTCCCCTTGGCTTGTGCCAAGCTTGGGGGAGGTGCCCCGGTATCGTATCACCATCACTTCTTTATCATTATCGTTTATCTTAGTTCGATCCTTTTGGTTGCATCGTGATCTAGTAGAATAAAAGCTTTTAGTATGTTCTAGTCATTAAGTTTTGCTTCGTGATCTATCTATGTAATCGAGTATGAGAGTTATATAATAAAGATTAGTTTTGAGTTGAGTGTTTTGTTTTCTTGATCTTAGAATGAAAAAGAATAAAGGAAATAAGAGAGTCTATAATAATCTCTTGGAGAGTGATGACTTCACATATATGAAGTATAATGCATGAAATTCGTTGAAGGTCGACAAACATAGTTATGGTCATTATTGAAATTAATGAGAAATAATAAAGAAATAGAGTTCCACATATAAATATACTATCTTGGACATCTTTTATGATTGTGAGCACTCATTAAAATATTATATGCTAATAAGTTGATGTTACACAAGGAAGACAACATAATGAGTCGTGTTTTCTTATATCCGAATAGAAGTTATATTCTCATGGATCCTCCAATATGTGGAGCCTGCTTTCTATCCCATGCTAGCCAAAATCCCGCACCAAGTAGAGATACTACTCGTGCATCCAAAAACCCTTAAACCAAGTTCATTGCCATGAGAGTCCACTATATCTACCTATGGATTGAGCAAGATCCTTCAAGTAATTTGTCATTGGTGCAAAGCAATAAAAAATGCTCCTAAATATGTATGATCTTTTAGTGTGAGGGAAAATAAGCGTTATACAAACTTGTGATGGTAAAGAAATAAAAGTGACAGACTGCATAATAAAGGTTGCTATCACAAAGGAAAATACAACATGACGTTCCTTTGCATTAAAAGTTTGCACATCCAAATAAGAAGTGCATGACAACCTCTACTTCCCTCTGCGAAGGGCCTATCTTTTATTTTAATACTTACCTTTATGCAAGAGTCATGGTGATCTTCACCCTTCCTTTTAATTTTTCTCTTTTGGCAAGCCTCATGTGTTGGAGAAAGATCTAGACACACATATCCACTCGAATATAGGTGATCATGAATTATTATTGTTGACATTGCCCTTGAGGTAAATGGTTGGGAGGCGAAATTATAAGCCCCTATCTTTCTATGTGTCTGACTGAAGCTTTGACCTCATAAATATCGCATGAGTGTTAGCAATTGCGAAAGATTAAATGATGGTTTAGTATGTGAATTTGCCCTATAAAAAGCTCTTAAAAAGACTCTTTCTGATATTATGATAAACTGCAACTGCATCAATGACTGAGATCATAGTTTGCTAGTCTTCAATGAAGGTTATGATTCATACTCTATCTTGTGAATGAATTATCACTCTAGCATGAGAAGTTATATGACAATATATTGTTGTTCTAATGATGATCATGTTACCCTCGTGTCCGTATTTTGTTTTATCGACACCTCTATCTCTAAACATGTGGTCATGATTATTGATTTCGGTTTTCGCTTGAGAACAAGCGAGGTCTAAGCTTGGGGGAGTTGATACGTCCATTTTGCATCATGTTTTATGTTGATATTTATTGCATTATGGACTGTTATTACATGTTATGATGCAATTCTTATGCCTTTTCTCTCTTACTTTGCAAGATTTACATGAAGAGGGAGAATGCCGGTAGCTGGTATTCTGGACCGGAAAGGAGCAAATCTGAGATCCTTATTCTGCATAACTCCAAAAGTCCTGAAACTTTACGGAGAATTATTTTGGAATATATAAAAAATATTGGGCGAAGAAATACCAGGAGGGGACCCACCAGGTGGCCACAAGCCTGGGGCGCGCCCTACCCCCCAAGGCGCGCCCCCAAGCTTTCAGGATGAATCGCCGCCGTCTCGAGGCGGAACCTAGGCTGGAGCACTTTTGCTCACCAGCGGAGCGATTCCGCTGGGGAAACTTCCCTCCGGGAGGGGAAAATCGAAGCCATCGTCATCACCAACGATCCTCTCATCGTGGGAGGACCAATCTTCATCAACATCTTCACCAGCACCATCTCATCTCAAACCCTAGTTCATCTCTTGTATTCAAACTTTGTCTCAAAACCTCATATTGGTACCTGTGGGTTCCTAGTAGTGTTGATTACTCCTTGTAGTTGATGCTAGTTGGTTTATTTGGTGGAAGATCATATGTTCAGATCCTTAATGATATTTAATACCCCTCTGATCATGAACATGAACATGCTTCATGAGTAGTTACTTTTGTTCCTGAGGACATGGGAGAAGTCTTGTTATAAGTAATCATGTGAATTTGGTATTCGTTCGATATTTTCATGAGATGTATGTTGTCTTTCCTCTAGTGGTGTTATGTGAACATAGACTACATGACACTTCACCATGATTTGGGCCTAGGGGAAGGCATTGGGAAGTAGCAAGTAGATGATGGGTTCCTAGAGTGACAGAAGCTTAAACCCTAGTTTATGCGTTGCTTCGTAAGGGGCTGATTTGGATCCATATGTTTAATTCTATGGTTAGATTTATCTTAATTCTTCTTTCGTAGTTGTGGATGCTTGTGAGAGGGGTTAATCATAAGTGGGAGGCTTTTCCAAGTAAGGACAGCACCCAAGCACCGGTCCACCCACATACCAAATTATCAAATAGCGAACGCGAATCATATGAGCATGATGAAAACTGACTTGACGAGAATTCCCATGTGTCATCGGGAGCGCTTTGCTTTATATAAGAGTTTTTTAAGGCATGTCCTTTGCAAGGATTGCGCCACCTTGCTGCACTTTAGTTACACTTGTTACTTTTTACCCATTACGAATTATCTTGCTATCAAACTATCTGTTACCGATAATTTCAGTGCTTGCAGAAATACCTTGCTGAAAACCGCTCGTCATTTCCTTCTGCTCCTCACTGGGTTCGACACTCTTACTTATCGAAAGGACTACAATTGATCCCCTATACTTGTGAGCCATCAGGGTAAAATGAAGGGGTTTATTGATATTGATTGGGTATAGTTTGCCTACATCATGTCATCTTGCTTAAGACGTTACTCCGTCTTTATGAACTTAATACCATAGATGCATGTTAGATAGCGGTCGATTGGTGGAGTAATAGTAGTAGATGCAGGCAGGAGTCGGTCTACTTGTCTCGGACGTGATGCCTATATACATGATCATTGCCTTGAATATCGTCATAACTATGCGCTTTTCTATCAATTGCCCAACAATAATTTGTTTACCCACCGTATGCTATGTGTTCAAGAGAGAAGCCTCTAGTGAAAACTATGGCTCCCAGGTCTACCTTTATCATATATCAAAAACACAAAAATTACTTTGCCGTAATTTTCTTTCTTTTATTTTATTTTGTAATTTATATTTATCTACCACTACAATATTTGATCCTTGCAAGTAACCGCCAAGGGGATTGACAACCCTCATGATCGCGTTGGGTGCAAGTATTTGCTTTTGTGTGTGCAGGTGTTGTTCACGAGGTTCTGTGTGAGTCTCCTACTGGATTGACAACCTTAGATCTTAACTGAGGGAAATACTTATCTCTAGTGTACTGCATCTCCTCTCCTCTTCGAGGAAATCCCAACGCAGCTCACAAGTAGCACACCCATTCACGCATCTCAATGGTCTGAGGTTGTTTCATCACCTCTGGGAGGTAAGGGTTGATGACCTTCTCATAGAACTTGTCCTTGGACGAGCTTGGAGGCTCCACGGCGATCTAGATCTGTCAGAAAAACAGCTTGAAAACAGAATAGATGAGAAACTTGCGATATAGTAGCCAAAACATTCGAAAGTATATATAATGAACTTTTCCTGTGCAGGACAAGTAATCTGGGAGAAAACAGAGTCGGGAAAGTCCACGGGGAAGTCACAAGCTTGCACGACATGCCCTAGGGGGTACAGCGCACCCCCCGAGCTTGTCGCTCCCTCACGCACTTTCCTAACTGTTTGTTATTTTCCTAGTTTTTTTATATATTTTGAAACGAACAAAAAGTGCTTTTGTGGAACATTTGGAGTCGGTTTACTTACCGTACCACGTACCTACTCCTTTTCAGGGTTGTGGAGCATTCCAGAAGTTTTCTTCTATATGCTCCTCCGGTGTCATAGTTTGAATGATATTAGTTTCAACATTAATGGGCGTACTTGAGATATAATGTTTAATCCTTTTCCTATTAACCACTCTCGGGTTAGTGCACTCGGCATTGTTGATCTTAATAGCTTTGGAGCGATAAACTTCTTCAAGGATATATGGTCCATCCCATTTAGAGAGAAGTTTTTTTGCAAAAAATCTGAAATGAGAATAGTATAATAAACTTGATCACCTACTTTAAATTCCCGTTCTTGGATTGTTTTGCCATGCCATCTTTTAACCTTTTCTTTAAACAACTTGTCATTTTCATAAGCTTGCGTCCTCCATTCATCGAGAGAACTAATAAAAAATAACCTCTTTTCACCGGCAAGTTTAAAATCATAGTTAAGTTCTTTAATTGCCCAATAAACTTTATGTTCTAGCTCGAGAGGTAAATGACATGCCTTTCCATAGACCATTTTATATGGGGACATACCCATAGGATTTTATAAGCAGTTCTATAAGCCCATAATGCATCATCAAGTTTCTTAGACCAATTCTTTCTGGATCTATTAACGGTCTTTTGCAAGATTAATTTTATTTCTCTATTTCTCAATTCAACTTGACCACTAGACTGAGGATGATAAGGTGATGCAATTCTATGGTTGACATCATATTTAGCAAGAATTTTATGGAAAGCACCATGAATAAAATGTGAACCACCATCGGTTATTAAATATCTAGGGACTCCAAACCTCAGAAAGATAACTTCCTTAAGCATTTTAATAGAAGTGTTATGATTAGCACTACTAGTTGGAATAGCTTCTACCCACTTAGTAACATAATCAACATCAACTAAAATATGAGTATACCCATTAGAGGAAGGAAAAGGCCCCATATAATCAAAACCCCAAACATCAAATGGTTCAATAACAAGTGAATAATTCATAGGAATTTCCTAACGTCTACCAATATTACCAATTCTTTGATACTCATCACAAGAAAGGACAAACTTGTGTGCATCTTTGAAAAGAGTAGGCCAATAAAAACCCGACTGTAATACCTGATGTGCAGTTCTGTCTCCAGCATGGTGTCATCCGTATGCCTAGGAATGACACTTCCGTAGGATTTGTTCCTGTTCATACTCAGGTACACAACATCTAATAACATCATCTAATCCTTTATATAGATGCGAGTCATCCCAAAAGTAATGTCTTAAATCAAAGAATAACTTTTTCTTTTGTTGGTATGTGTAACCAGGTGGTATATATTTAGCACCAATGTAATTAGCATAGTCTGCATACCAAGGATTATTACGAGAAGAAGAAGCATTTATAACAGCTAGTTGTTCATCAGGAAAACTATCATCAATAGGCAGCCGGTCATCAAGAACATTTTCCATTCTAGACAAATTATCTGCTATAGGATTCTCAGCTCCCTTTCCATCAATAATATGCAAGTCAAAGTCTTCTAGTAAAAGAACCCACCTAATCAGTGTAGGTTTAGCATTTTTCTTTTCCATAAGGTATTTAATAGCAGCATGATCGGTGTGAATATTTACTTTAGAATCGACAATATAAGATCTAAATTTATCACGGGCAAACACAGTTGCTAAAAATTCTTTTTCAGTAGTAGCATAATTTTTTGGAGCACTGTCTAGAGTCTTACTAGTATAATGAATAACATTCAGTTTCTTATCAACTCTTCGTCCTAGAACAGCACTAATAGCATAATCACTAGCATAACACATAATTTTAAAGGGTAAGTTCCAATCAGGTGGTTGAACAACGGGTGCAGAGATTAAGGCTTTCTTAAGTATTTCAAAGGCTTCTACACAATCATCATCAAAAACAAATGGAACATGTTTTTGTAAAAGATTAGTAAGAGGCCTAGAAATTTTAGAGAAGTCTTTAATGAACCTTCTATAAAAAACATCATGACCAAGGAAACTCCTTATACCTTTGATATCTTTAGGGCATGGCATTTTCTCAATTGCATCAACTTTAGCTTTATCAACTTCAATACCTCTTTCAGAAATTTTATGACCAAGGACTATACCTTCATTCACCATAAAGTGGCACTTCTTCCAATTCAATAAAAGATTAGTCTTTCCACATCTCTGTAAAACTCGATCAAGGTTGCTTAAGCAACTATCAAAAGAAGTTTCGTTGATGGAAAAATCATCCATGAATGCCTCAACAATGTTTGCACAAAAGTCAGGAAATATAGCAGTCACACATCTTTGAAAGGTAGTAGGTGCATTGCATAAACCAAAAGGCATACGTCTATAAGCATACGTTCCATAAGGACAAGTCAAAGTAGTTTTCTCTTGATCTTCTTTTGACACAGGTATTTGAGAAAAACCAGAATAACCATCTAAGAAGCAAAAGTGGGTATGCTTAGACAACCTTTCAAATATTTGATCAATAAAAGGCAAGGGGTAATGATCCTTTCTAGTAGCTTTATTTAATTTCCTGAAATTAATTACCATCCTATAATCGGTTACAATTCTTTGTGGGATAAGTTCATGTTTATCATTAGGAACAACAGTAATGCATGCCTCCTTTCTTAGGGACACAATGAACATGACTTACCCATCTACTATCAGCTATAGGATAAATTATACCTGCTTTCAGAAGCTTTAATATTTTAGTTCTTACCACATCCTTCATTTTGGGATTCGGACGGCATTGATGATCGACAACCAGCTTAGCATCAGGCTTCATATTAATCTTGTGCTGACATAGAGTGGGGCTAATGCCCTTAAGATCGTTAAGAGTTATCTAATAGCAGCACGATGCTTCCTCAGAGTCTTAAGTAATCTCTTTTCTTCATGCTCTGAAAGGTTAGCATTGATAATAACAGGATATATCTTCTTTTCATCAAGATAAGCATATTTCAGTGTATCTGATAATTCCTTTAATTCAAAAACAGGATCACTCTTAGGTGTGAGAGGATCTCCAAGAGTTTCAACACGTAAATTATGTTTAAGGATAGGTGCTTGTTGAAACAATATCTCATTTATTTTATTTCTTTCATTCATATGCATATCATTTTCATGGTCTAGCAAATATTGTTCTAAAGGATCAGTAGGAGGAACAACAATAGAAACAAGGCCAATACTTTCATCCTTACTAGACAATTCCTTATCATGTGGTTGTCTACGAAACTTAGAGAAATTAAATTCATGACATACATCACCAAACTTAACTCTAACCTTTACTTTAACACAATCAATTTCAACATTAACGGTATTCAAGAAAGGCCTGACAAATATAATGGGACAAAAATTATCTTGTTGTGAGCCAAGTACTAAGAAATTAGTAGGGTATTTGATCTTACCACACAAGACTTCAACATCTCGAACAATCCCAAGTGGTGAAATAGTATCTCTATTTGCAAGCTTAATAGTAACATCAATATCTTCAATCTAAGTAGGTGCAAGGTCATTCATAAATTCTTCGTCTAAAGAAAATGGAATAGCACTCACACTAGCACTCATATCACATAAACCATGATATAATGATCTCCAATTTTAACAGAAACAAGAGGCATGCCAACTACAGGTTTATTCTTATCTAACATATCTTGTTCATTTCTAGCAGGTTTAGCAATTCTAGCAGCCTCATCGCAGAAGTAAATAACATGCCCGTAAATATTATCAACCAAGAGATCTTTAACCATTGCAATATTAGGTTCCACTTTAATTTGTTCAGAGGGTCTAGGTGTTCTAATATTACTTTTATTAACCACAGCTGTAGCTTTAGCATGTTCCTTAATCCTAACAGGGAAAGGAGGTTTCTCAATATAAGTAGTAGGCACAACTGGATCAACATTATAAATGATTGTTTCATCTTTAGCTATAACAGGTTCCTCAAACATTTATTCAATAGGTGGACAAAATTTAAACCACTTCTCCTTAGAGAGATCAACATGAGTAGAAAAAGATTCACAAAAAATAGCTACTATCTCAGATTCAAGTCCATATTTAGTACTAAACTTATGAAAAGCATCGGTTTCCATAAAAGATTTAACACAATCAAACTCAAGATTTATACCTGACTCTTTACCTTTCTCGAATTCCCAATCTTTAGAGTTGCGTTTAATTCTTTCCAAAAGATTCTATTTGAATTCAATAGTTCTCTTCATAAAGAAACCAGTATAAGAAGTATCGAGCATGGATTGATCATTATGAGAAAGCCAAGCATAAAAATTCTGAATAATTATTTCTCTTGAGAGCTCATGATTGGGGAATGTGTGCATCATGTACTTAAGCCTCCCCCAAGCTTGATTGATACTTTCTCCTTCACGAGGCCAAAATTATATATATAATTCCAATCACGACGATCCAAATGCATAGGATAAACTTCTGGTGAAATTCCAGTTTTAATTGGTTCCGATCCCATGTTCAACTATCATCCAATGGACTATAACATGTCAATGCCTTTCCCTCCAAAGATAAAGGGAATACCTTCTTCTTAACTCCATCCTCGGGTAAACCTGCAAGCTTAAATAATCCACAAATTTTATCTGCATAGATCAAGTGCATATCAGGATGTAGCGTTCCATCTCCTGCATAAGGATTAGCTAGCAGTTTCTCTAACATACCCGAAGGAATCTCATAATAAATATTTTCAGTAGGTTTAGTAGGTTGAGGAGCAACTCTTATTACTTCCGGTCGAGGTAAAGATACCCTAAATAAGTCCCTCAAAGGATTATTTTCCATAGTGACAACTGATAATAAATTTCAGCACGTAAAAAATGTTTCCTTACCAAATTCCACTTAGCAAAGGTGCTTCACTCCTCAGCAACGGCACCAGAAAAGAGTCTTGATGACCCACAAGTATAGGGGATCAATCATAGTCCTTCCGGTAAGTGAGAGTGTCGAACCCAACGAGGAGCAAAAGGAAATGATAAGCGGTTTTCAGCAAGGTGTTATCTGCAAGTACTGAAAATAGCGGTAACACATAGTTTGATAGCAAGATAATTCATAAAAAGTAACAAGTAGCAATAGTAACAAGAGTGCAGCAAGGTGGCCTGATGACCCACAAGTATAGGGGATCAATCGTAGTCCTTTTGATAAGTAAGAGTGTCGAACCCAATGAGGAGCAGAAGGAAATAACAAGCAGTTTTCAGCAAGGTAATTTCGGCAAGCACTGAAACTATTGGTAACACATAGTTTGATAGCAAGATAACTTGTAGCAAGTAACAAGTAACAGAAGTAACAATAAGTGCAGCAAGGTAGCCCAATCCTTTTTGTGGCAAAGGATAGGCCAGGACAATCTCTTATAATAAGTAAAACGTTCTCGAGGACACATGGGAATTTCATCTAGTCACTTTCATCATGTTGGTTTGGTTCGTGTTCGCTACTTTGATAATTTTATATGTGGGTGGACCGGTGCTTGGGTGTTGTTCTTCCTTGAACAAGCCTCCCACTTATGATTAACCCCTCTCGCAGGCATCCGCAACTACGAAAGAAGAATTAAGATAATATCTAACCATAGCATTAAACATATGGATCCATATCAGCCCCTTACGGAATAGCGCATAAACTAGGGTTTAAGCTTCTATTACTCTAGCAACCCATCATCTAATAACTACTCCACAATACATTCCCTTAGGCCCAAAGATGGTGAAGTGTCATGTATTCTACGTTCACATAACACTGAGCTTGCGTTGATTTTTCCCTTGAAGAGGAAAGGGTGATGCAGCCAAAGTAGAGATAAGTATTTCCCTCAGTTAAGAACCAAGGTGTGGCACCCTGGCTCAGAGAACCAGTTTACCAGTGTTTCCAACCCAGAGATCATGTCTTCTGGAAACACACACCAACTTGGAACAGAACATAGCTGAACTTTTATTGATAACAGTCGAGTACAAGCTCATATGATACATGATCATCGAGGCCAAAAGCACATCCAGTGCTATGACAATATCTACATTATTTATCCAACAAGGCAGGACCTCGGCATTACTACGGAATACTACAGCGGAAGACTACGGTGTAGAGGAACATGATAGAAACTCCATCCACAGGGACACTACTGTGGACACATCCTAGGCATCGCAACAAGGACCTCGAGACCTCCATCTCAATCTTCTCCTGCATCTAGCATGATACGCGAGGTGAGTACTTTGAATGTACTCGCAAGCACATGAAAACCAAATATGCAGCAAATAATAGCATGGCAATCAACATGTTAAACTCCAAGTAATGTACTTATGGTCTTCACATACTCATATCCGGGTTGTCACACAACCCCCAAAATATTTCATCTCAACAAGTACTTCTGCTCATAAGATGAGTTCTTCAACCACTACTATAGTTATTACGGTTGATCATCTAAAGAGGTCTGGTCGGGCTGTCCAATACCGTGGACGCGGCTATTCGAATAGATTTTACACTCTGCAGAGGTTACGCACTTTACCCACACTATGGAGCACTGACCTCGTGATCCCATTCGGGTGGACCAGCGTTGCTCCAACGAAACCTGCCTGACCTGGGACTCTTTCATCGTACCACCGGCAATCACACTCCCCCGGAGTCAAGCCTTGGGTGGCCCTGTGTCACCTCGCGACACCTGCCACCGTCGTGGCCTAACTTAACTGTCCCAAACGGGGACGCCGGCAAACAACTCAACTGGGCTCACAGGGTTATCGTCGTCTACCTGATCAGGGCAGCACGCACGCATAACCCTCCCTCTTTGGAGGTACCGATGAAAGAGCACGCAGCCAGACCAAGTCAAGGTCGTCCCATACCGGCGAATGTGGCTGCATGGGTAAGCCCGGACAGGTGACTCATGATCAACCAACTAAGTTCAGCTTAGCCATCAAGGTTATTACATCAAGTTAACTTAGTTGGTCACATTAGTCATTTTAGTAATTTACTTGAAACTATTCATATCAAATAAATGCAAGAGTTACATATGAACAATGCAATGCTATGAAATGCCACAAAACATGGATGCCCTGGCTTGCCTTGATCAGTTGGGTGGTTCAGAAACTCTTGATCTTCAAATCCATAATTTTCTCCTTCTAGAAATAATTAAAAACAGCAAAAGAAAATGTCAAATAACACTGTTCATAGCCTCAGAAATTCTGTGAGTGTGAGAAAAATCTCAAACTTGGTGGAAAATAAAGAATTCAATTATGAACCCAATGCAAAAAGAATCAATTCATTTGGACCTTCCTGTAAAATGTTATTCCAGGTCAAAGTTACTGGTCAACTCTGGTTAAAAAATCAAATTTTAATTAAACAGAAAAACCTCAGCCGGCCCACGTCGAAGGCATACTGGGCCTTTACGCCTCCACTTACCGCTTCGCCACTGAGGCTGACGGCGGGCCCGGCTTAGTTTAAAACAGAGAGAGAGGGGGAACAGGGGAGGGGGCGGCTCACCGGCGATTGTTGCCGGTGATCCCGACGGCGAGAGGGTCTAGAGATGGCTGGGATGGGTCGAGCGAAGAGAGGTGGTCCTCCCTGTACCCGGATCATGGCCGAAGGTGGACGAACGACGACGCTCTCCTCTTCTCGGCGGACGGCAGTTTCGGGCGTCGCCAACGACGGCGATTCCGGCAGCAATCCGACCGGGGCAGAGGCTCTTGAGCACCACTGGAGGCCTACGGTCACAATGGCAGGGTCAGGAGGAGCTGGAAGTGGTCGGAGGTGACTGGTGGTGGAGAGGGGATCGACGGCGGAGCTCCGATCGAGCTCGAGGCCGGAGGCCTCAATGCCTCGATTGCTGCTACTAGCTACTACTATGGAGGAGGAGTAGTGGGTTGATGAGCAAAGCCGCACCGGGCGGGGCTATTTATAGCCGGGAGGAGGCGGGAGGCGAGGTCTCCCGAAGCTCGTCGATGCGGGCCATGGCGCCGGCGCTCGTACGCCGCGCTGGCTGGCTCGACGCGGGCGAGGTGATGGGTGAGGGCAGGAGCATTGAATGCTCGAGGGGACTGGGCAGGAGGAAGACGACGCGCCGCTCGCCACAGTGCAGCCACGGGCAGAACAGGGCGGTGATGACGCGGCGGCCGGCGAGGGCATCTCCGGCACAGGCAAAGGGTCTGGAGGGGCTACGCATCACCAGAGAACCTAGTCGGCACGAGCGAACAACCCTGCGCTGCTCGAGTGATCAGCTCCAACGCGACCCGAGCCCTGCGCGGCACAGAGCGCGGCGACACGCGTGCCAGCACCGTGCTCACCACGCTAGCTCGTGTCCACGGGCCACGTTGATATGGCAAAGTCTGTCTGGCGTGTCGTCCCTCGTCCCCTCACTTCACCTAAGCACTTGGTTTGGCTTGGCATGGACTGAGATGAGAGGTTTAGTCTCCAACAGTTCCTGACAGCAATCTTGGGAGGTTTCTGGAGCTTGGATGGGGATGAGATTGAGCCAAGAGAGATGTCTGGAGTGATCCACGTTGGAAGAACTACAAACTGGTCAAGTTTGAGCTAGTTTGGATGAGAAATGAAGGTGGTTCATGTAGAAACCACAAATCTGGTCTGAATCTGCAATTTGAAGTACTGCTCACATGGTTGATCTTCAGAGGCTGAAAATTGGTGGAGAGTGGTTGTTTGGAGTTGTCCACATGCTGTAAAAATTTGGTAGCAATTGGACAACCCAAACATGCACTTCCTTCACAAAGGTACATTCTGACCAGGAGAAAAAATGAATTGTTTTGCAAAATATTTGAACATGACCAAGGAATGTTTTTGGATATTGGAGCAAGATATGATCCAAAGAATTTTAGAGAATTATTTGAGAATTTTCTGAGCACTCTAGCTATAGGTTGTTTCACAACCCATAGTAATGCCCTGAATTCCCAAATAAAAGAAAAGGTTTATTGAAAATAGTTTAAATAGAAATTTGGGTACTTGAAGTACTTGGCAGGGTTTTGGCAAGGTGATGAGGCTTTGAATCACTTGGAAGAAAATTCACTAATGCCAAGACCAAGTAAAAGATCCAAAATCCATTCAAATTCCAAATAAAACCAGAAAAAGTTGCCAAAAATCAGGGTGTCACACAAGGTATCAATCCAGTAGGAGGCACAAGCAAGTATCCAATCTGTGCACCTACACAAACTAACAAACACTTGCACTCAACGTGAAAAAGGGGTTGTCAATCCCTTCACGGTCTCGAACGAGAGAGATATAATAGAGATAGGTATAAAAGATTACTAAAATGTAAAACAAAGTAAAAACAAATAAATTGCATCAAGGTATTTTTGGGTTTTTGGTTTATAGATCTGTAAATATATGATGGAAAATAGACCCGGGGGCCATAGGTTTCACTAGAGGCTTCTCTCTTGAAGATAGCATATGATGGGTGAACAAATTACTGTTGAGCAATTGATAGAAAAGCGCAAAGTTATGACGATATCTAAGGCAATGATCATGAATATAGGCATCACATCCGTGACAAGTAGACCGACTCCTGCCTGCATCTACTACTATTACTCCACACATCGACCGCTATCCAGCATGCATCTAGAGTATTAAGTTCATAAGAACGGAGTAACGCCTTAAGCAAGATGACATGATGTAGAGGGATAAACTCAAGCAATATGATGAAAACCCCATCTTTTTATCCTCGATGGCAACAATACAATACGTGCCTCGCTACCCCTTCTGTCACTGGGTGAGGACACCGCAAGATTGAACCCAAAACTAAGCACCTATCCCATTGCAAGAAAAACCAATCTAGTTGGCCAAACCAAACCGATAGTTCGAAGAGAAATACAAAGATATATTATTCATGCATAAAAGAGTTCAGAGAAAAATCAAATAATATTCATAGATAATCTGATCATAAATCCACAATTCATCGGATCTCAACAAACGCACCGCAAAAAAGTATTACATCGAATAGATCTCCAAGAACATCGAGGAGAACATTGTCTTGAAGATCAAAGAGAGAGAAGAAGCCGTCTAGCTACTAGCTATGGACCCATAGGTCTGTGGTAAACTACGCACGCATCATTGGTAGGGAAGCAAGGTTGATGTAGAGGCCCTCCATGATCGAATCCCCCTCCAGTAGATCACCGAAAAAGGCCCCAAGATGGGATCTCACGGGAACAGAGGCTTGCGGCGGTGGAAAAGTATTTTGGTGGACGCTTTTGGTGGTTTGGGAATATTTGGGAATTTATAGCGCATGAATTAGGGTTGGAGGACTCCCGAGGGGCCCACAAGCCCTCAGGGCGCCCCCCCCCCCCCAGGGGCACGCCTGGCAAGCTTGTGGCCTCCTCGGCCATCTTCTGACCCCCTCTCCAAGCTCGGTGGATGTCTTCTGGTCCAAGAAAAATCATCATAAAGTTTTATTCTATTTGGACCCCGTTTGATATTCCTTTTCTGTAAAACTCAAAAATAAGGAAAAAAACAGAAACTGGCACTGGGCTCTAGGTTAATAGGTTGGTCCCAAAAATAATATAAAATAGCATATTAATGCATGTAAAACATCCAAAACAGATAATATAATAGCATGGAACAATCAAAAATTATAGATACGTTGGAGAAGTATCAAGCATCCGCAAGCTTAATTCCTGCTCGTCCTCGAGTAGGTAAATGATAAAAACAGAATTTTTGATGTGGAATGCTACCTAACATATTTATCAATGTAATCTTCTTTATTGTGGCATGAATATTAAGATCCATAAGATTCAAAACAAAAGATTAATATTGACATAAAAACAATAATACTTCAAGCGTACTAATAAAGCAATCATGTCTTCTCAAAATAACATGGCCAAAGAAAGTTATCCCTACAAAATCATATTCTGGCTATGCTCCATCTTCATCACACAAAGTATTTCATCATGCACAACCCCGATGACAAGCCAAGCAATTGTTTCATACTTTTGGTGTTCTCAAACTTTTTCAACTTTCACGCAATACATGAGCGTGAGCCATGGATATAGCACTATAGGTGGAATAGAATATGGTGGTTGTGGAGAAGACAAAAAGAAGGAGAAAGTCTCACATCAACTAGGCAAATTAATGGGCTATGGAGATGCCCATCAATTGATATCGATGCAAGTGAGTAGGGATTGCCATGCAACGGATGCACTAGAGCTATAAGTGTATGAAAGCTCAAAAAGAAACTAAGTGGGTGTGCATCCAACTTGCTTGCTCATGAAGACCTAGGGAAATTTTGAGGAAGCCCATCATTGGAATATACAAGCCAAGTTCTATAATGGAAAATTCCCACTAGTATATGAAAGTGACAAAATAGGAGACTCTCTATCATGAAGATCATGGTGCTACTTTGAAGCACAAGTGTGGAAAAAGGATAGTAACATTGTCCCTTCTCTCTTTTCTCTCATTTTTTTCTCTTTTTTTTGTTTGGGCTTCTTTGGCCTCTTTTTTTTTATGAAGTCCGGAGACTCATCCCAACTTGTGAGGGAATCATAGCTTCCATCGTCCTTTCCTCACATGGGACAATGCTCTAATAATGATGATCATCACACTTTTATTTACTTACAACTCGATACTAGAACAAGATATGACTCTATATGAATGCCTCCGGCGGTGTACCGGGATGTGCTATGATCAAGAGTGACATGTATAAAAAATATGAACGGTGGCCTTGCCATAAATACTATGCCAACTACATGATCATGCAAAGCAATATGACAATGATGGTGCGTGTCATAATAAATGGAACGGTGGAAGTTGCATGGAAATATATCTCGGAATGGCTATGGAAATGCCATAATAGGTAGGTATGGTGGCTGTTTTGAGGAAAATATATGGTGGGTTTAATGCACCGGCGAAAGTTGCGCGGTACTAGAGAGGCTAGCAATGGTGGAAGGGTGAGAGTGCGTATAATCCATGGACTCGACATTAGTCATAAAGAACTCACATACTTATTGCAAAAATTTATTAGCTATCGAAACAAATACTACACGCATGCTCCTAGGGGGATAGATTGGCAGGAAAAGACCATCGCTCGTCCCCGACCGCCACTCATAAGGAAGACAATCAAAAAATAAATCATGCTCCGACTTCATCACATAACGGTTTACCATACATGTATGCTATGGGAATCACAAACTTTAACACAAGTATTTTTCTACCAATCCACAATTACTCACTAGCATGACTCTAATATCACCATATTTATATCTCAAAACAAATGCAAGGAATCAAACTTCTCATCTTATTCAATGCTCTTTATATGAAAGTTTTTATTATATCCCTCTTGGATGCCCATCATATTAGGACTAAATTCATAACCTAAGAAAATTACCATGCTGTTTAAAGACTCTCAAAATAATATAGGTGAAGCATGAGAGTTCAACAATTTCTATAAAATAAAGCCACCGCCGTGCTCTAAAAAGATATAAGTGAAGCACTAGAGCAAACTGCCTAGCTCAAAAGATATAAGTGAAGCACATAGAGTATTCTAACAAATTCATGATTAATGTGTGTCCCTCTCAAAAGGTGTGTACAGAAAGTATGATTGTGGAAAACTGAAAATCAAAGACTCATATCATACAAGACGCTCCAAGCAAAACACATATCATGTGGTGAATAAAAATATAGCCTCAAGTAAATTTACCGATGGATTGAAGACAAAAGACGGGATGCCATCCGGGGCATCCCCAAGCTTAGATGCTTGGTTGTCCTTGAATATTACCTTAGGGTGCCTTGGGCATCCCCAATATTAGGCTCTTGCCACTCCTTATTCCGTTGTCCATCAAATCTTTACCCAAAACTTGAAAACTTCACAACACAAAACTCAACAGAAAACTCATAAGATCCGTTAGTATAATAAAATAAATCACCACGTTAGGTACTGTTGTGAACTCATTATTTATTTATATTGGTGTAATATATACTGTATTCCAACTTCTCCATGGTTCATACCCCCCGATACTACCCATAGATTCATCAAAATAAGCAAACAACACATAGAAAACAGAATCTGTCAAAAATAGAACAGTCTGTAGTAATCTGGAAATTTCGTATACTTCTGTAACTCCAAAAAATCCAAAAAAAATAGAAAAATTTAGGAAATTTGTATATAAATCTTTTGTAAAAAATTCAGATCAAATACACATTTCTGTGATTTTTTAAATTACTGTCAATGAGCACAAAAGTTTCTGTTTTTCAGCAAGATCAAATCAACTATCACCGTAGACCATCCCAAAGGTCTTACTTGGCTCAAACACTAATTAAAATACCAAAACACAATTAGTACAGAGGTAATAATGTGTATTTATTGAAAAACAGAAGCAAAATCAAAAAACATAAAAATAAAATTGGGTTGCCTCCCAACAAGCGCTATTGTTTAACGCCCCTAGCTAGGCATAAAACATAGATCTAGGTATTGTCATCTTTGGTATGCAAACCATAGGTAGACCTCATAATAGATTCATATGGCAACTTAATTTTCTTTCTTGGAAAGTGTTCCATGCCCTTCCTTATGGAAATTGAAATCTAATGTTCCTTCTTTCATATCAATAATTGCACCAATCGTTCTAAGGAAAGGTCTACCAAGAATAATAGGACATGTAGGATTGCAATCTATATCAAGCACAATAAAATCTGCGGGCACATAATTCCTATTTGCAACAATAAGAACATCATTAATTCTTCCCATAGGTTTCTTAATAGTGGAATCCGCTAGATGCAAATTCAAAGAACAATCATCAAATTCACGAAAACCTAGCACATCACATAAAGTTTTCAGAATCGTGGAAACGCTAGCACCCAAATCACACAAAGCATTGCACTCATAATCTTTAATTTTAATCTTAATAGTAGGTTCCCACTCATCATAAAGCTTTCTAGGGATAGAAACTTCCAACTCAAGTTTTTCTTCAAAAGATTTCATCATAGCATCAACGATATGTTTAGTAAAAGCTTTATTTTGATTGTAAGCATGAGGTGAATTTAACATGGATTGCAACAAGGAAATACAATCTATCAAAGAGAAATTGTCATAATTAAAGTCCTTGAAATCCAAAAGAGTGGGTTCATCGCTACTTAAAGTTTTGACCTCTCCAATCCCACTTTTATCAATTTTTTCATTAAGATCTTTAAACTTCAAATTATTGGGACACCTTCTAGCTAAAGTTGACTCATCTCCAGTCCCATCTTTATCAAGATTTATATTATAAAACAAAGATTCAATAGGATTCACACCAATTACTTTAAGATCTTCATCATTATTTTCACAAAAACTAGAAGAACACGCTTTTACAAACCAATCTCCTTTAGCACGCATCCTAGCGGTTCTTTCTTTACATTCATCCATAGAAATTTTAATAGCTTTCAGAGATTCATTAATATCATGCTTGGGTGGCATAGATCTAATCTTTAAAGAATCAATCTCAAGAGAAATTCTATCAACGCTCCTAGCCAAATCATCAATCTTAAGCAATTTTTCTTCTACCATAGCATTAAAATTCTTTTGAGAATTAATGAAATCTTTAATATTGTTCACAAGATCAGAGGGTATTTTATTATAATTCCCATAAGAATTATTGTAGGAATTACTGAGGAACTACTAGGAAACGGCCTAGGGTTGAAATTACCTCTATACTCGTTATTACCAAAATTGTTCCTACCAACAAAATTCACATTCATAGATTCATTATTGTTCCCGATCAAAGTAGACAAAGGCATATCATTAGGATCAATAGGAGCACTCTTACTAGCAAACAATTTCATAAGTTCATCCATCTTTCCACTCAAAGTATTAATTTTTTTCAATCGCATGCACTTTTTTACTAGTGGAAGATCTTTTGGTATGCCATTGAGAGTAATTTGCCATAATATTATCTAGGAGTTTAGTAGCTTCTCCTAATGTAATTTCCAGAAAAGTACCTCCCACGGTGGAATCTAAAAGATTTCTAGATGCCAAATTCAATCCGGCATAAAAATTTTGTATGATCATCCATAAACTTAAACCATGAGTACGGCAATTTCTTATCATTAATTTCATCCTCTCCCAAGATTGTGCAACATGTTCATGATCAAGTTGCTTAAAATTCATTATGTCGTTCCTAAGGGATATGATCTTAGCGGGAGGAAAATACTTGGAAATAAAAGCATCTTTACACTTGTTCCATGAATCAATACTATTTTTAGGCAAAGACAAAAACCAAGTTTTAGCACGATCTCGTAGTGAGAATGGAAATAGTTTCAATTTAACAATATCATTATCCACATCTTTTTTCTTTTGCATATCACACAACTCAATGAAAGTATTTAGATGGGATGCAGCATCTTCACTAGGAAGGCTGGAAAATTGATCTTTCATAACAAGATTCAACAAAGCGGCATTAATTTCATAAGATTCCGCACTAGTGGCGGGAGCAATCGGAGTACTAATAAAATCATTATTATTAGTATTGGAAAAGTCACACAATTTGGTATTTTCTTGAGACATCGTGACAAGGCAAGCAATCTAACACACGAGCAAACAAAAAAGACAATCGAAAGAAGGGCGAATAAAAAGGCAAATCTTTTTGTGTTTTTCTGAAAACGTTTTAGAAGTGGGGGAGAGGAAAATGGGAGGTAAATGGCAAATAATGTAATGCAAGAGATGAGAGTTTATGATGGGTACTTGGTAGGCTTGATGTAGAACCTCCCCGGCAACGGCGCCAGGAATTCTTCCTGCTACTTCTTGAGCTTGCGTTGATTTTTCCCTTGAAGAGGAAAGGGTGATGCATCAAAGTAGAGATAAGTATTTCCCTCAATTAAGAACCAAGGTATCAATCCAGTAGGAGGCACAAGCAAGTCTCCAATCTATGCACCTGCACAAACTAACAAACACTTGCACTCAACGCGAAAAAGGGGTTGTCAATCCCTTCACGGTCTCGAACAAGAGTGAGATCTAATAGAGATAGGTATAAAAGATTACTAAAACATAAAACAAAGTAAAAACAAATAAATTGCAGCAAGGTATTTTTGGGTTTTTGGTTTATAGATCTGAAAATATATGATGGAAAATAGACCCGGGGGCCATAGGTTTCAATAGAGGCTTCTCTCTTGAAGATAGCATACGGTGGGTGAACAAATTACT
This sequence comes from Thinopyrum elongatum, assembly GCA_011799875.1. Classification (NCBI taxonomy): domain Eukaryota; kingdom Viridiplantae; phylum Streptophyta; class Magnoliopsida; order Poales; family Poaceae; genus Thinopyrum; species Thinopyrum elongatum. Next base: position 387,455,494 of record CM022300.1, read on the forward strand.
GTTGAGAAATTGATAGAAAAGCGCAAAGTTATGACATTATCTAAGGCAGTGATCATGAACATAGGCATCACGTCCGTGACAAGTAGACCGACTCCTGCCTGCATCTACTACTATTACTCCACACATCGACCGCTATCCAGCATGCATCTAGAGTATTAAGTTCATAAGAACGGAGTAACGCCTTAAGCAAGATGACATGATGTAGAGGGATAAACTCAAGCAATATGATGAAAACCCCATCTTTTTATCCTCGATGGCAACAATACAATACGTGCCTCACTACCCCTTCTGTCACTGGGTGAGGACACAGCAAGATTTAACCCAAAACTAAGCACCTCTCCCATTGCAAGAAAAACCAATCTAGTTGGCCAAACCAAACCGATAGTTCGAAGAGAAATACAAAGATATCTTATTCATGCATAAAAGAGTTCAAAGAAGACTCAAATAATATTCATAGATAATCTGATCATACATCCACAATTCATCGGATCTCAACAAATGCACCGCAAAAAAGTATTACATTGAATAGATCTCCAAGAACATCGAGGAGAGCATTGTATTGAAGATCAAAGAGAGAGAAGAAGCCATCTAGCTACTAGCTATGGACCCATAGGTCTGTGGTAAACTACTCACGCATCATCGGTAGGGTAGCAAGGTTGATGTAGAGGCCCTCCATGATCGAATCCCCCTCCGGCAGATCACCGGAAAAGGCCCCAAGATGGGATCTCACGAGAATAGAGGCTTGCGGCGACGGAAAAGTATTTTGGTGGACGCTTCTGGTGGTTTGGGAATATTTGGGAATTTATGGCGCACAAATTAGGATTGGAGGACTCCCGAGGGGCCCACAAGCCCTCAGGGCCCCCCCCCAGGGGCGCACCTGGCAGGCTTGTGGCCTCCTCGGCCATCTTCTGACCCCTCTCCAAGCTCCGTGGATGTCTTCTGGTCCAAGAAAAATCATCGTAAAGTTTTATTCAGTTTGGACTCCGTTTGATATTCCTTTTCTGTAAAACTCAAAAACAAGGAAAAAACAGAAACTGGCACTGGGCTCTAGGTTAATAGGTTAGTCCCAAAAATAATATAAAATAGCATATTAATGCATATAAAACATCCAAAACAGATAATATAGTAGCATGGAACAATAAAAAATTATAGATACGTTGGAGACGTATCAAACACCACTAAGGGAATCACAACATACACATCGTCAAAATATCGAACGAATACCAAATGCACATGATTACTTATGACAAGACTTCTCCCATGTCCTCAAGAACAAAAGCAACTACTCACAAATCATATTCATGCTCAAGATCAAAGGGATAATAAATAGCATAATAGATCTGAACATATAATCTTCCACCAAATAAACCAACTAGGATCAACTACAAGATGTAATCAACACTACTAGTCATACACAGGTACCAATATGAGGTTTTGATACAAAGATTGAACACAAGAGATGAACTAGGGTTTTGAGATGAGATGGTGCTGGTGAAGATGTGGATGAAGATTGGTCCTCCCAAGATGAGAGGGTTGTTGGTGATTACGATGGCTTCGATTTCCCCCTCCCGGAGGGAAGTATCCCTCGCAGAATCTCTCCACCGAAGAGCAAAAGTGCTCCTGCCCAAGTTCCGTCTCGAGACGGCGGCACTCCGTCCCGAAAGTCCTCTCTTTTTTCTAGGGCAAATGGGCTTATATACCAGAAGATGGGCACCAGAGGATGGCCAGGGGCCCCACTACCCACCAGGGCGCGTCAGGGGGGTAGGCGCGCCCTGGTGCCTAGTGGGCACCTGACTGGCCCCCTCTGGTATTTCTTTTCTCCAATAATTTTTATATATTCCAAAATAAACCTCCATAAAATTTCAGCTCATTTGGAGATGCCAGAATAGGTATCTCTGACATAGCTTTTTCAGGTCCAGAATTCTAGCTGCCAGTAATCTCCCTCTGTGTAAACCTTGCATATTATGAGTGAAAAGCATTAGAATTACTCCACAAAGTGTTATATTGAATGAAAACACTATAAATGACAGTAAGAAAACATGATGCAAAATGAATGTATCATGGCCCAATCCTTTTTGTAGCAAAGGACAAGCCAGAATGGTCTCTTACAATAAGCAAAGCATTCTCGAGGACATATGGGAATTATCGTCTAGTCACTTTCATCATGTTTAGTTTATTCGTGTTCGCTACTTGATAATTTGATATGTGGGTGGACTGGTGCTTGGGTGTTGTTCTTACTTGAACAAGCATCCCACTTATGACTACCCGCTCTCGCAAGCATCCGCAACTACGAAAGAAGAATTAAGATAAATCTAACCATAGCATGAAACATATGGATCCAAATCAGCCCCTTGCGGAATAACGCATAAACTAGGGTTTAAGCTTCTGTCACTCTAGCAACCCATCATCTACTTATTAACCCACAATGCCTTCCCTTAGGCCCAAGTATGGTGAAGTGTCATGTAGTCGACGTTCACATGACACCACTAAAGGAAGCAACAACATACATATCATCAAAATATCGAACGAATACCAATTTTAGATGATTACTTATAACAAGACTTCTTCCATGTCCTCAAGAACAAAAATAACTACTCACAGATCATATTCATGTTCATGATCAAAGGAGATCTTTTCCACCTTTCCCTCGCGGATTTTTGTAATATAGTCATGAACAATATTCATTCAAGTGTTAATGAATCTGAAGTTTGACATTCATGTCTTTATCACATTAGTTTCGATGTCATGACGCAGCTAGCAAAGTTGAATTTAGTCTCGAGTTTCACTTTAGCCAAAGGTTCTAAGTGACATTCATTTGTACAAGCTAAGCAACCTCGCAAGCCTCACAAGGCTGCGGAGGAGAGACACTTGGCGCCATGAGAACTCGTATATTTTGATCTCTGTGAGATGAATGGTGTGTTGACTAACGGTGGAAAGCAACACTTCATGACATTGATAGATGATTCCAGAAGATATTGCTATGTATATATGTTAAATACTAAAGATGAGGCTCTACACTACTTTAAAATCTACAAGGAAGAAGTTGAGAATCAACTTGAAAAGAAAATTAAATGAGTCCGGTCAGTTCGTGGTGGAGAGTACTTCTCGAATGAGTTTAATTCTTTTTTGTGTGGAACACGGTATTATTCATGAGAGGACACCTCCCTATTTACCCCAGTCAAACGGGGTTTCCTAACAGAAAAATCATACTCTAATTGATTTGGTTAACGCCATGTTAGATACATCGGTTTATCCAAGGCATGGTGGGGGGAGGCTATATTAACGTCATGTCATGTCTTGAACAAAGTTCCGACAAAGGATAATGAGATCACTCCCTATGAGAAATGGGAGAAGAGAAGGATGACATTCTCGTACTTACGTGCTTGGGGATGTTTGGTGAAAGTCAATGTGTCGATCCCCAAAAAGCGTAACTTGGACCAAAGACCGTGGACCGCGTTAATTTCGGCTACGCTAAAAACAACGTTGGCTATAGATTTTTAGTAGTGAAATCCGAGGTAACTGACATGAAGGTCGGTACAATTATATGGAGTCTAAAGATGCTACATTCTTTGAGGATATTTTTCCCATGAGAGATATGCAGAGCACTTCTAGACATGAATCTGAGGAGACTCTTGAGCCTGCCATTCCTATGGAATATTATGGACAAACAGATGATGAAAATCCTAAGGAGGATGACGAGTAAACCCTTGGTAGGGGAAAGAGACAAAGCAGTGCAAAGACCTTTGGTGATGATTTCCTTGTGTACCTCATGGATGATACTCCCACTTGTATTTCAGAAGTGCATGCATCTCCAGATGCTGACTACTGGAAACATGTGTCCTGTAGCGAGATGGATTCCATCATGGCTAACTGGACATGGGAAATCACAGATCATCCCTATGGTTGCATACCATTGGGATGTAAGTGGGTGTTCAAAAAGAAACTTAGGCCCGACGGTATGATTGATAAGTACAAGGCTTGGCTTGTGGCCAAAGGTTATGCCCAGAAACAAAAAGAAGATTTCTTCGATACTTATTCGCCTATGGCCATACTAACCGCCATTCGAGTACCACTCTCGTTTGTGGCCTCACATGGTCTTCTTGTCCACCAGATGGATGTTAAGACAGCTTTCCTGAATGGAGAGCTAGACAAGGAAATCTACATGCAAGAACCAGGTGGCTTTGTAAAGGATGATCAGGAAGGAAAAGTGTGTAAGTTGCTGAAATCTTTATATGGCCTGAGACAAGCACCTAAGCAATTGCATGAGAAGTTTAATACAACTTTGAAATATGTTGGCTTTGTTATTAATGAAGCTGACAAATGTGTATACTTTCACCATGGTGGTGGCGAAGGAGTAATACCGTGCTTGTATGTTGATGACATACTGATATTTGGAACCAACCTCAAAGTGGTCGAGGAGGTTAAGTCATCTCTATCTCAGAACTTTGAGATGAAGGACCTTGAAGTGGCTGATGTTATCTTTAACATCAAGCTATTGAGAGATGATGAGGGTGGATTACACTTCTGCATCCCATTATGTTGAGAAGATTTTGAGTCGTTTTGGATATTCAGACTGCAAAATTTCTCGAACACCATATGATCCTAGTGTGCGAATTCAAAAGTTCGAAGGCGTAGCTAAAGATCAATTGAGATACTCTCAAATTATTGGTTCACTCATGTACCTAGTGAGCGCCACAAGGCAAGATATCATGTTTGATGTGAGCAAACTGAGTTGGTTTGTTTCTAATCTGCGAGATGTACGTTGGCATGTTGTTGAGAGAATTATGCGCTATCTGAAAGGTATTATGAACTACAGACTTCACTATACTAGATACCTGTCAGTACTTAAAGGGTATAGTGATGCGAATTGGATCTCTGATGCTGATGAGATGAAGGCCACAATTGGGTATGTGTTTACTCTTGGAGGTGGCGCTGTTTCCTGGAAGTCTTGCAAGCAAATGATCCTAACGAGGTCTACAATGGAAGCAGAACTAAAAACATTAGACACATCTGGTGTTGAAGCACAATGGTTTCAAGATCTTTTGATGGACCTGCCAGTGGTTGAAAGCTAGTACCGACTATTCTTATGAACCGTGACAATCAGACAGTGATTGTCAAGGTAAAGAGTTCAAAGGACAACATGCAGTCCAACAACACATAAGAATGAGATTAAAAGTTGTCAGAAGTTTAAGAAGCTCTGGAGTGACAACGTTGGGTTATATCCAGTCGGCTAAGAATCTGGCATATCCCTTTACTAAAGGGCTATCACGTGTTGTGATAGAAAATGCATCGAGGGAGATGGGTATGAGACCCACATGAGTTGCCATGGTGGTAAACCAACCTATGTGATCGGAGGTCCCGTGAAGTAGGACCTGGCAAAACAAGCCAGTGGCGAACCGAGTAGAGTAACTTTACTAACCCACTCCGTTGGAGATGCAATACTCTCGGAATCTGTATGGTAGGATGACTATTGTCTTAATGTGTTCCAAAGCTTATATAAGCAAGATGTTATCCTACAGAGTGAATTTTGGAGGAACACACCTATATGAGCCCGACCGCTGGTCACAGATTATGAGGTTGGGGTGATCTCTAGCAAGCTCATGAATAGGCCAGGAGTATGACTAATATGCTCCATCCGAGGGGTCAGCCTTCGGCAACCTAGTACTAGTAAGACATTTGGTGAAACTTCTTTACGCCAAACTGACAATTCAAGGCATAGTCTATTGTTCAGTTGTGATGGAGTGTAGCTACTTGCTCTAGGAGTTCAACCTTAACAAGTCTCCACTGAAATACTGGTATATCAAAACAGTGTTTGGAACAAAGGACATAATGGGCCCTTGAGATCTGGTGGAGGATTGTTGAAATATAGGGTGGGCCTTGGACCCATCTAATAATTTTAGGAAAATATACATGGGCCCATGTGGGTTTTATGGCAATGGGTGTGGTGAAAAGTTTAGTCCCATATTGCTAGTTGGAGAGGAGTTGGACCTCCTTATATCGGCTTCTCTTCACATGCTATTGGAGCTTGAGAAGAGAAGTGGTTCCCACGCGCTCCTCCTCCACCGCCCGCCTCGCCTCCTCGCACTGCGGGTTGTGGGAATGAGCCGAGCTGAGCTCACACTTGTGCGCTTATTTTTTACGGTCAGGAACGGAGAGTCCCTAACATAAGAGCCATGATCTGAGACATCGGATCATGGGTTGTTACCGACTCGGACATGGGTCCAGCCCACGTCTCTCCATGCGGCCTCGCCTATATATGTGAGGAGTCGGCCAACCCTAGCCGCCATGAGAAATAGATCGCATCTGCTGCCTCCACGCCCACTGTCGTTCCTTTTGCTGTTGCTACCGCCAGTGATCCATCCCGTCCACTGCGTACACGGTCTACGGGAGAGCAGGCCTCCGAAACCCCGCCTCTCCAGATCCTGTAAGGAAAAGGGGCGATTAGTTTTTTGGGGAGCATTTCCTATGTGACTGCTCGCCACCATTTGTGAGCATCCACTACGTCTGCATCGCATTCGTGAAAGAACAAGTGCTCCCTGGGTGATTTTGGTAATTAATGTCAACATATCTCTTGTTGGACTAATATCTTCATCTAGTATATTTTAGAAAGTTCAACAATGGCGTGGCATGAACAAGAGGATGTGGAACCCCTTCAAGATACAAAGGACAAAGATTGGCAAAATCTCAAGACTCTTCATTTCTATTTTAGTGATCCAAAATCACATTGAGTCCATAGGAAAAGCCAATACTATTAAAAGGGGATGAGGTGTTGCATAATGGTCTACTTGCTCAAAATGCTTAGTGATATGCTCCAAAGCCCTCAACCACTTTCTCATTTCCAAATATGTCCTAAACCTAAAGTCAAACTCGGCCCCACCGATTTGATCTATCCGGCACCACCGAGTTTCTTTGACATAGCCACTGCCAAAAATCCTAATCAATTCGGTCTCACCGATTGGGATCTCCGTCTCACCGAGATGGCAATGCAAACTCTCTGTTTCCCTTCGTAACATTTCAGTCTTACCGAAATAAGCGATCGGTCCCACCGAGTTCGCAATGCAAACTCTCTATTGCCTGTTGTAATTATTTCGGTCTCACCGAAATATGCAATCGGTCCCACCGAGTTTGCCTGACCAACTCTCTGTTTAACTCATTGCTGAAATCGGTCCCACCGAGTTCATGCAATCGGTCACACCGAGATGAGGTCTTGCCCTAACCCTAGCACATCGGTCCCACCAAGTTGATCATGTCGGTCCCATCGTGAATCCTAATGTTCACATTTTGAACTAAATCGGTCTCACCGAGTTCTTCTATTTGGTCTGCCCGAGTTGGGTCAAATGTGTGTAACGGTTGGATTTTGTGTGGAGGCTATATATACCCCTCCATCCCCTTCTCTATTCAAGAGAGAGCCATCAGATCGTGCCTACACTTCCACTACTCATTTTCTGAGAGAGAACCACCTACTCATGTGTTGAGATCAAGACATTCCAATCCAACCACAAGAATCTTGATCTCTAGCCTTCCTCAAGTTGCTTTCCACTCAAACCATCTTTCCACCATAGCCAAATCTGTGAGAGAGAGTTGAGTGTTGGGCAAACTATCATTTGAAGCACAAGAGCAAGGAGTTCATCATCAACACACCATTTATTACCTTTTGGAGAGTGGTGTCTCCTAGATTGGTTAGGTGTCACTTGGGAGCCTCCGACAAGATTGTGGAGTTGAACCAAGGAGTTTGTAAGGGCAAGGAGATCGCCTACTTCGTGAAGATCTACCCGAGTAAGGCAAGTCCTTCGTGGGCGATGGCCATGCTGGGATAGACAAGCTTGCTTCTTCGTGGACCCTTCGTGGGTGGAGCCCTTCGTGGACTCGCGCAGCCGTTACCCTTCATGGGTTGAAGTCTCCACCAACGTGGATGTACGATAGCACCACCTATCGGAACCACGCCAAAAATCTCCGTGTCTTCATTGCATTTGCACACTCCAATCCCATCCCTTTACTTTCTTGCAAATAGCATGCTTTACTCTTTCCGCTGCTCATACTCTTGTCATGCTTACTTGAAATGTATTCTGAATGCTTAAACTTGTGCTAAAACTCCACCTCAACTTGAAGAACTTAAAAACTGCTACTTTTGCTTGTTGAGGGTCTAATCACCCCCCCCCCCTCTAGACACCTCTTCTCGATCCTTTCAATTGGTATCAGAGCTTTGGTCTCCATTGCTTTGTTTTAATCACCATTGGAGGAAGATGGATGAGTCTACGATTGGGAGTATTAGACGTAGAGTACCTACACTTGATGGAGAGTTCTATCATGCTTGGAAAAATGAGATGCTTGAGATTTTCAATGAATTTAATTTGAACAAGTATATTACTTGCCCTTGTGCATCTCCTATTGATCCTTTGCATCCTACCCCCAATGAGTCTCTTGACATGATCCGCAATCTTAGAACTGTTAATCTTATCATTAGAGGATTGCCTAGAAACTTGATTGTATGCTTGCCTACACTTGAATGTGCTTGCACTATATGGAGATACCTCTTGAAACGCTTTCCAAACTATTCCTTGAAAAATCTAGATAGATTCTTCAAAAGTCCATTGCTTTAAATAAGATGAATTCTAGTGATCCTAAGTTTGGTGATTGTCTATTTGAGCTTCGTGACCTCATGCATGCCAAAGGAGATGTTGGAATCATTAGTGACATCATCTCTCAAGTCATTAGAATTCATAAATATGAACATTGTCTTGGTTATAAATCTAATGAATTACCTTCTCTAGGTAATGATCATTCATATGATGATGATGTTGAACATGGATATTATGACGAGGATGATGATAGTGACCTTGATCTTGATGAGGCTATGAGACACTTTGGTCTTATGGATAACCTTCGAGGTTACATGGTTGGAGGAAAGGAATGGGTTCTTGATAGTGGATGTACCAATCACATGACCGGAGACAAGGATATGTTTCGTGAGCTTGCTGAAAACGACGGCCCTCGAAAGTATGTCACTTTTGGTGATAACTCAAAGGGTAAGGTGATTGGCCTTGGTAAGGTGGCCATCTCACATGACAGCTCCATCCAAAATGTTATGTTCGTTGAATCTCTTGGCTACAATCTACTTTTCGTATCTAGACTAGCCGATTTCGGTCTCAATGTTCTATTCACTGAAGTAGACTGCCAAGTGTTTCAAAGAGATAATCATAGTATGGTCTTTACCGGTATACGTAAAGGTGATCTATACATTGTTGACTTCACTAAAAGAGCTCGGCCTAGAACTTGCTTAATTTCTAAATCTTCCAAAGGTTGGTTGTGGCATAGAAGGTTAGGTCATGTGGGCATGTGAAATCTTGATAAGCTTATTAAAGGTGATCATATCCTTGGTGTTAAAGATGTTATATTTGACAAGGATAAACTTTGCAGTGCTTGTCAATCACAAAAACAAGTTGGAGGAAGTCATCCCGTAAAGAACATTATGACCACGAGAAGACCGCTTGAGCTACTACACATGGATCTTTTTGGTCCCAACGCCTACAAGAGTCTCGGTGGTAACTCATTTGGTTTAGTCATTGTTGATGATTTTTCAAGATTTACGTGGGTGTTCTTTCTTGATGATAAATCGAAGGTCCAAAAGATCTTCAAGAACTTCGCTAGGAAGGCCCAAAATCAATTTGAAGTAAAAATCAAGAAGGTTCGCAGCGACAACGGAACGGAGTTCAAGAACGCCAATGTGGATACCTTTCTTGACGAAGAAGGGATTTCACATGGGTTCTCGGCTACGTACACACCTCAACAAAATGGAGTTGTTGAGAGGAAAAACCGGACACTCATTGAGATGGCGAGAACGATGCTTGATGAATACAAGACGCCAAAACACTTTTGGGCGGAAGCGGTTGAGACAGCTTGTCATCCAACAAATCGACTATATCTTCACAAGCTTCTTGGCAAGACGGCATACGAGCTTCTCACCGGTAACAAACCCCAAGTTGGATACTTTCGAGTATTTGGCTCAAAGTGCTACATTCTTGATAAACATCGTCGTTCGAAATTTGCCCCTAAATCTCATGAAGATTTCCTACTCGGTTATGACTCAAACTCTCACACTTACCGTGTCTACGACAATTTCACCCGAAAGGTTGAAGAGACGGTAGATGTGAAGTTTGATGAATCTAACGGCTCGCAAGTAGAGAAATTGCCAATTGATGTAGGAGACAAAGACCCTTCGAAAGCGATTCAAGACTTGTCTATTGGCAAGATTCGCCCAACGGAGGTGAAGGAGAGTACCTCGTCCGTTCAAGTGGAAGCCTCAACTTCACACCAAGGTGAACCACAAGTTGACTTGGAGGCATCCACAAGTGGAACACGTCAAGATGAAGGAGACAAGGAAGTACAACAAGATGAACCTCATCGACCTCCTTCTCCACCTCCACAAGAGAACATCAACGCCAACAACAATGAAGATAGACAAGAGGAAGAACAAGACAATGAAGAGGATGTTCCACCCTGACCCAAACAAAAGCTCTCACGAGTTAGAGCAAGAGTCTCAAGAGACCATCCCGTCAAACAAATCTTCGATGATATTCAAACCGGAAGAATTACTCGCTCTAAGTCTCGCTTAGCTAACTTTTATGAACATTACTCATTCATTTCTAACATTGAACCTATGAAGGTTGAAGAAGCTCTTGATGATCCGGATTGGGTGAACGCTATGCATGAAGAGCTACACAATTTCAAGAGGAATCAAGTATGGACGCTTGTTGAAAAGCCCGATGAAAAGCACAATGTCATCGGAACCAAATGGGTGTTTCGGAATAAGCAAGGTGAAGATGGACAAGTTGTACGCAACAAGGCCCGTCTCGTCGCCCAAGGTTACACTCAAGTCGAAGGTATGGACTATGGTGAGACATATGCCCCCGTTGCTAGACTTGAGTCCATACGCATCTTACTTGCTTATGCCAATCACCATGATATCACTCTATACCAAATGGACATTAAAAGTGCCTTTCTAAATGGAGAAATTGAGGAGGAAGTCTATGTTAAACAACCTCCAGGCTTTGTTAATCCCAAGAAACCTAATCATGTTTGCAAACTTCACAAAGCACTTTATGGTCCCAAACAAGCTCCTAGAGCATGGTATAAATGCTTGACTAAGTTTCTTATTGAAAAAGGCTTCGAGATTGGAAAATTTGATTCTACACTTTTTACTAAAAGGGTTAATGGTGAATTATTTGTGTGCCAAATTTATGTGGATGATATCATATTTGGTTCGACTAACCCTCATTTTAGTGAAAAGTTTGGAAGGCTAATGTCGGAGAAGTTTGAGATGTCTATGATGAGTGAACTCAAATTATTTCTTGGTTTGCAAATCAAGCAAACTAAGGGGGGTACCTTTGTTTCCCAAACAAAGTATACCAAGGACGTATTCAAGAAGTTCAATATGCAAGAGAGCAAAGGTATGAAAACACCCATGCCTACTAGTGGACATCTTGACTTGACTAAGGATGGCAAACCGATTGACCAAAAGGTTTACCGCTCTATGATTGGTTCATTGTTATATCTATGTGCCTCCCGACCCGATATTATGCTAAGTGTGTGCATGTGTGCACAATATCAAGCGGCCCCTAAAGAGTGTCATCTTAAGGCTGTGAAAAGGATAGTGAGATACTTAATCCATACACCAAACTTTGGCATTTGGTATCCTAAGAGGTCCTCTTTTGATCTTGTTGGCTACTTCGATTCGGACTATGCCGGTGACAAGGTTGATAGAAAGTCCACTTCGGGAACTTGTCAATTTCTTGGTAGATCTCTTGTGTCTTGGTCCTCCAAGAAACAAAACTCGGTATCCTTATCCACCGCCGAAGCGGAATTCATTGCCGCCGGATCATGTTGTGCTCAATTACTTTGGATGACCCAAACTCTTAAGGATTATGGGATACATGTGAAACATGTTCCATTGCTATGTGATAATGAAAGTGCTATTAAGATTGCTCACAATCCCGTGCAACATTCTCGAACTAAGCATATTGAAGTTCATCATCATTTCATTTGAGATCGTGTTACTAAAGGAGACATCAATCTTAAGCATGTTCGTACCGATAAGCAATTGGCGGATATATTCACCAAACCGCTTGATGAGAAAGTATTTTGCCGTTTGAGAGGTGAATTAAATATTATTTGTCGTGGAATTGTCACGGCAGATGTCCTAGCAGTAGGACTTAGTCGAGGAGCCATCGCAACAGGGTTAGCTTAAAGGGGTTAAACGGGACAAAGGACACAAGGAGTTTATACTGGTTCGGCCCCTTGCGGTGAAGGTAAAAGCCTAGTCCAGTTGAGGTGGTATTGCTTATGTCTCGATTACCAGGGAGCGAATATGCTTGACCTAGCTTTCGATCTCTTCCCCCCTAAGTCACCGTCGGGTCGTCCCTTTATATACACAGGTTGACGCCCGGTGGCTCACGGAGTCTCGGCCGGCTCATAAACAACGTGTCCGGCTCAGTGACTAACTGTACATGCTTTATAATACAAGTCATACACATACGGCGGTTTACACTTGTTTGGGCCTTAAGTCGCCCTTGGGCTTCAGGCCCTCGATGAGTCCGCGTAATGAACTACCGTCTTAAGCATCTTCATGGGCTTTGTCATATGAACCGCCAGGGGCTTAACCCGGCCCCTCCTGGGCGGGTTAAACCCAATAGTTATATCCCCAACATTAGGCCCCAGGTTGATTTGAACTTGTTCATATCAATCTTCAACACTTAGGAAAAAAAATTCCTTCCTCATTACTCTTGTGAAACCTTGTAACTCGCCATGACGTCATCTTCTAGGATCATGGTAACCCGCCGTGACGTCACTTGTCATTAATACTGCACAAAACTCAAATCTTAATAAATCTTCTCTTTTAATGAATCTCCGAAAATCATGGCATCTGCGCCGTCATATCCATTTTTTGGCCTCCTCGATTCCCGTGTATGTCACTTATCCTTTTATCTTATAAATAGGACCGGGGGTCCCTTTAACTTTCCCCCCTTGCCTCTTTGTCTCTGTCTTCCAGCTCGTGACGCCCTAGCACTCGAGCTCTGCCGCCGCCGTCGGCCTTCACCTCTGCTCCAACAACGGCCGCTGCATCGACCTGATCTGACCAGATTTTGTCCGCGCACCTCCGCTGTTCAATAGCCCTGGTTAGTTCTCCTTCTTCCTTCTCCCATAGATCCATTAGGGTTTCAACGAGTTCGTCAGAGTTCATCTTCGCTTTCCACTGCAGTTTGCGATTTTGATTCGAACTTGGTGCTCCTCCTATACCGTGGTAACCATAGCACTCCTTTTTACTATTTAGAACACCTCCTCTGCATAAGAAAACCGATCTGGACCCATGAACTGCTTGAGTACTGTTATTTTAGGTCTGAATATTTTTTCATTAACTGAAGTGCCGCAGATCCAAGATCATAGCATCAATCTGTGAAATTTGTTTTTCTTAACACTCAGCGATTTTTCCATCCTCAGATCTGTACTTTCAATATCTGTCTGGGCGGCTTAACTCAGAAATAGTTACCCGCCAGGTATCATTAGTCCCCTCTTAAGCCGCCAATGGTTCTTTGTAACTTTGTAATGCCAATTTCCGGCTTAGCACCTGTTCATGCTTCATTATTGTTTGCTTTTTAACCATAAGCCGGCTTAACCATGTAATCTTGAACCAGCCTAATCTTTCTCTCAGATCATTGAAAATAAATGGCTAAGACATATACATCTTGCAATTGGGTCAAATCTCGGATTACCGAAGAAGAACTGAACAACTTTGTCGCCACTGGCGCTTTAGCCAAAAAAGAGATCATCCATTGGAGAGTTCCTGGTGAAGAAGTTCCTCCTCAACCAAAAGATGGAGAAGTGATTGTTTTTGCTGATCACTTGGGCCGAGGGTTTAGCCCACCTGGCTCAAAGTTTTTCCGTGACGTGCTTCATTTCCTCCAATTGTACCCTCAAGACATCGGACCCAACTCCGTATCTAACATCTGCAACTTCCAAGTATTCTGTGAAGCTTATCTTCAAGAAGAGCCCATAGTTGACTTATTCAGGGAGTTCTATTACTTAAACCGCCAAACAAAGTTTGTCGACGGGCCATGCCAAGAACTTGGTGGAGTCTCAATTCAAAAAAGGAAAGAAGTCAGATTTCCCCATGCCAGGCTCCACAGTCACCCCAAAGATTGGAACCAAACTTGGTTCTATTGTCAAAATACATCTCCAGCCGGTGAGAATCCTCTACCGGGTTACCGTGACCACCGACTTAGCAACAAACATCCACTCCCCCAATGGCTTGATGCAAAGGAACGGTCCAAGTACGCACCAGCCTTTTCAAAGCTCAGAGCCTTTATGGCCAATGGCTTAACCGGTGTTGATTTTTTCCGGTGCTGGCAGTCTTGGAGTATCTTGCCATTAAGCCGTCGCCCCGGCTTAATGTGCGAATACACTGGTGACATAAAAGATCCTCAGCGCCATTGTGACATTCAACTGTCTGATGCGGAAATTACCGAAGCCACCAAAAAACTGCTGAATGAGCCTGTAAAGGAGTGCAACAAAATCGGACTTAGTCCTTTCTGCACTTTCAACAAGCCGCCAGCTGTAAGATTTGCACATCTTCTGTTTAACTCATATTTTGATGCCTACTTATAATCTTTTCAATCTTAACAGGCTGATGATCCATTTTGGAAGAGCAAAACGCAGGATAAGCCGGCCAAACCGGCTCGGACCAAAACCAAAGCCACCAAGAAAGCTACCAAGAAGGCCATCGACTTAAACACTCATGATGACAATGATAATGAGTCAGAGGTAGAACTTGACTCCCTTGGCTCCTTTTTTGTACATCTCATTAACAATGATTATTATCAGGACGACGCAGAGGCCAGCCATGCAGGTGACGCAGAGGTAACTATTCTTTCCTCCGGCTCAGAACCTCTGCCAACACAGAAAACTCGACAAGCAAGCCGGAAAGTAAGCTTTTCTCACCCTCTAGCTCACTTGGATCCCAACTTTCTTTTGAAGAAACAGCAATACGAGGCTCGCCGAATCACTCGGCATAGTGGTGGACAAATCACCTCCTCTGGCTTACCGAATACACCGGTTCGCAAACGTCGCCCAGAGGTCTTTCCTGCTGATATACTTTATCCCAAGGTGGGTCGTTTCCGACAACCTCTTAACCCGTCTGATTCAAACTATCAGGGGACTCCTCATTCTTCTTCTGGCGAGTCAACGGGAACTCAGATCCCAGCTTTCAAGACTGTACCTGGGTAAAAATATATTCAACTGTTTAAACCTTATATCTATCATTTATACTGGCCTCTTTATGTTTCTTATTCCCAGGGGCCAAGCAAAACCCAGCAAGAAGGCTAAAATGAATAAGCCGGTCGACGATTCTAACCAATCTGAACCGGAAAAACAACAGTCAGAACCTGCTAGCCCAAATGCTGATGCTACCCTTAATGATCCTCCACCACAAGATCATGAAGTTTCTCCAAATGATATGGACACTGAACCGGCTCTCTCTAAGCCGCCCAGCCCAATCAAACCTGCCGAGGAGAAAACTGATGACGTTGTTGTCACCGGCTTTGGATTCACAGCTCCGGGTCAACCTACTATCTTGTCTAAGCACAGCGCTAAAGAAGAAATTTGTGCTGAAGATAAAGGCAAGTGGAAAACAGACTTGGAGAGCTATACTCATTTCAGTGTTCAAGACCTCCACTCTGGTTACTTAAACCGTCTGTACACTAACCGTGACTTTGAAGCCGGCTTAGTGAACTTGATGACAGAGCGCTATAAGGTAAACACTACAATTCCTTGTTATATGAATCTTCTTCCCCTTAGCCATCAAGTTTATTGGATATGATAGAATAACATGTGCTGTAAACTTCAACAGCTGCATAGATCAACTCCAGTAGCCCCCAAGGGCCGGTTTATATTTGCAATATGAACTGGGACTTTATAATACCAGCACTTCAACTTTGCATCTGTATCCCCCAAGGGCCGGCTTTAACAAATCTGTTGAGTCGAGACTAATCGTCTTGCAGGAGATTCATAATCCCATTTATAACCTTCGTAGGCTGGATCATTACCATTTATCCGGGTCAGTGAATGAGTTCATTTTTGACAAGAGCAATATGCATTAGCCCCCAAGTGCCAAGCATAATACTTGTATTGTGCTTGGGACTTCATAGTAGTTTTAAGAAGCAATAGACATTAGCCCCCAAGTGCTAAGTATGATACCTGTATTGTGCTTAGGACTTCCAATAAATTCATTGTCTCTCATTTACTGTTTTACCTCTTGTAGACTGAGCTTAGCAGTAAAGAATCCCAAGTCGCCGACCTTAAAGAAAATATCAAGTCTCAACAAGCAGAGACCTCCAAGGCCAAGGATGAATTGACTAGTGCCTTAGCAGCGATGGAAAAATTGAAGGAAAGTTTCAAAGCTGAACAAACTGGTTGGGATACAGAGAAAGCAGCCCTGCTGAAGAGGGCTGAAGATGCTGAAGCAACCCTTAAACCGGTAACTGTAGAGCTTGCCGGCTTAAAACAGCAAATAAATGCCATGACTGCTGCCATTTTTGGTAAATATCTCTTAATCTTTTTAACATATGCTAACCGATGTGCTCCGGCTTACAAACGTCCTTGATGAAAACAGGACCCCGGGTTACCCATCTTGGCTCAGATATGTGGAAAAAATTGAAAGCCGCCTATACGCTCATAGAACAGTTATATACTGGCACACAACGGGTTACCTGCACAATGACTCACAACAAACCGGCTCCAACCCTTATCAAGGATACATTGGAGAAGCTATCGATGCTGCCTGCGTGGATTGAAGAGTTGAAGAACTCAGCTGCGAGAGCCGGTGCACTGACCGCGCTAACCCGGGCCAAAGCGTGGCTAGCTGACCTTGAGCCAGCCGACTTAGCAAACAGCTGCCCGAGCATAAAAGAAGATGGGTCACCCTTCAGCGCAGATGACTTCGCCGCCATTATGAGGGAAATGCGTCCTCTGGCTAGTAATCTGGCTGCAGATACTGATCTTACACATTACCAGCCGGTTTATGATGCCAATAATAAGAAGATCAAAGCACCGACTCACGATGTTCTTGGCCTGACTCCTCCGATCCGTAAGCACACTTATGCCCCTAGTATTGATCCATCGACACTTATAAGTGATGAAGCTGTATTCAGAGCTTTAACCGGGATCGACTGGGCAACCGCTGACTTCCAGCCATTGGGTGAAGAGGGGGAAGATGAGCCGGCGCTGGACGATCCACAATTTTCAGCTCAGCAGGGCCAAGAATCATAAGCCGTTGGCCGGCTTAATGTCTACATTTCTGCCAAAACTGCTAAGATAGTTATTCCTTTGGGGCATCAGATGCCTTTGTAATAGGCCAGTTGAAACTCTTGATCTGCCATGCCATCGTGCATGTTTTGTTGTGCAAACATTGTTGATCCGCCAAAGTAAAATCTGTTATGCTTATAATACCATCACCTTGAGTCTGTTCTTGCATACAAACAGATCACAAGTGTCCTGGCGGTTTACCGCAGGACGGGTCATAATACCCTATGTAAACCACTGGTGACTGTAATATTCGATTATACTGCCGGTTTATCATACCAGTGCAGTAAGGGTGTCAACCCAAAAAAGATTGAGCACATAATGCCCTTCTTAATTGTCATATATTGCCGTCTTACAACGCCGTATGCAGCAAGGGGGAATATCCCGAAACTCGGAGCACAACGCTTCCAAGTATTTAATATCATCATATACTGGCGACTTATAGTCCAAAGCCAGGCCGGGTTAATAAACACCGGGTAGTCTCATGTATAAACCATAAGGCATCATAACCCTCATAGGCTTTTAACCATGTATTAATAAGTCACAGAAAAAAGAACAAAACGCTCAAATCAAACAACAAAAAATCAAGGCTTTCATAGGTGGCCAGGCCTAAAACGCAAGTGCTTTCAAGGGCCGCACAGCCACTGAGTTAAACCTTCATACAAACCTTATAAGCCGGACCTCACACAACCAATCGTCGTTTTAACTTTGACAAGTTTAGGGTCTATATAAGATTGACTTGTCAAAAGTACGGCGGGTCGTTCCAGGATTACCTGAGTGGAGTGGCAGACTTAAAAAGGCAGGATAACCCGGGTTTTTAGGTGAATACACCTGGCTTTTAAGCCTGTTACAAGGGTCATAAGAACTCTTGTCTGTTGAACAAAGAGCCCCCAAGTAACATGATATTCCAGGCGTATACGCCGGATCAACAAGGGTAGTCATAGCTATGCTCGATGAGCAGGAAGCCCCCAAGTGATATATTTCTGAGTTGTGCTCACTGGGTACCTATGTTTAAGTTGTGTAACAAACTCTCTTTGGCCCCTGTAACTCGGCATCAAGCCTTTAAATAATCATATAAAGTAGTAATAAAGACTCAATTTCTGAGAAATGAAACGACAAAGGCCCTGAATTATCAGGGATGTCGGCTTTATTATGTTGATTGTAATATATACATTGTCAAAATATGTACATCAGGAGAGCCGGTGGCTCAGGTATAGTAAGGCCGAAGATGAGCAATATTCCACGGCTGGCGGGTCTCCTCCTCCGACGTGCGTGAGTCCTTACGGTCTCGAACATCGATAAGGTAGTATGATCCATTGTTCAGATTTTTGCTGACCACAAAAGGCCCTTCCCAAGGTGGGGATAGCTTGTGCATATCAGATTGATCCTGGATAAGCCGGAGTACCAAGTCACCTTCTTGAAAGGTTCTGGTTTTAACCCGGCGGCTGTGATAACGGCGCAGATCTTGTTGGTAAATCGCCGAACGAGCCGCCGCAAGGTCACGCTCCTCATCTAACAGGTCAAGTGCATCCTGACGTGCTTTTTCATTGTTAGCTTCAACATAAGCCGCCACCCGGGGCGAGTCATGACGGATGTCACTAGGGAGAACCGCCTCAGCTCCGTAAACCATGAAAAAAGGCATGTAACCCGTAGATCTATTGGGGGTAGTATTGATACTCCATATCACTGAGGGTAACTCCTCCACCCAACAACCCGGCGTCCTCTGCAAAGGAACCATAAGCCGGGGCTTGATGCCTCTCAGGATCTCTTGATTGGCTCTCTCAACTTGACCGTTAGACTGGGGGTGAGCCACAGATGATACATCAAGCCGGATATGCTCACGTTGACAAAATTCTTTCATAGCACTCTTGGATAGATTAGTGCCATTATCAGTTATAATACTATGGGGAAAACCAAAACGGAAAATCACCTTTTTGATGAATTGAACTGCCGTTGCCGCGTCACATTTACTGACCGGCTCTGCCTCAACCCACTTTGTAAACTTGTCAACCGCCACCAAGAGGTGTGTCTTTTTATCCTTGGACCTCTTGAAAGGCCCAACCATATCAAGCCCCCAGACTGCAAATGGCCAAGTAATCAGAACCATCCTCAATTCTTGAGCCGGCACATGAGCTCGTCGTGAGAATTTCTGACAACCATCACATTTACTGACTAGATCCTCGGCATCAGCGTGAGCCGTCAGCCAATAAAATCCGTGACGGAAAGCCTTGGCTACAAGAGATTTAGAACCGGCATGATGACCACAATCTCCTTCATGAATCTCTCATAAAATCTCACAGCATTCTTCAAGAGAAACACAACGTTGAAATGCCCCTGTGACACTGCGATGATGCAACTCTCCATGAACAATAGTCATTGACTTGGACCGCCGGGTTATCTGCCTGGCCAAAGTTTCATCCTCAGGTAACTCGCCCCGTGTCATATAAGCCAAATATGGAACTGTCCAATCAGGAATAGCATGAAGAGCCGCCACCAGTTGTGCTTCCGGGTCAGGAATAGCAAGATCCTCCTCTGTAGGCAACTTGACAAAAGGGTTATGCAGAATATCCAGGAAAGTGTTAGGTGGCACCGGCTTACGCTGAGACCCTAACCGGCTTAAAGCATCAGCTGCCTCATTTTTCCTGCGATCAACATGTTCAACTTGATAACCCTTGAAGTGACCCGCAATAGCATCAACCTCTCGGCGATAAGGCGCCATGAGTGGATCCTTAGAATCCCAAGTGACAGAGACTTGTTGAGCCACTAAATCTGAGTCGCCGAAACACCTCACCCGGCTTAAGTTCATTTCCTTAGCCATCCGAAGGCCATGGAGCAGGGCTTCATACTCAGCTGCATTGTTAGTACAAGGGAACATTAACCGTAGAACATAAGAGAATTTATCACCTCGTGGGGAAGTCAAGACGACTCCAGCCCCCGAGCCTTCCAACTGTCTGGATCCGTCAAAGTGAATAGTCCAATATGTGTTATCCGGCCTTTCCTCAGGCATCTGCAATTCTGTCCAATCATTGATAAAATCCACAAGTGCTTGCGACTTGATAGCCGTGCGAGGCACATACTTCAAACCATGAGGCCCAAGCTCAATGGCCCACTTGGCTACCCGACTTGTGGCTTCTCTGTTTTGGATGATATCCCCTAAGGGGGCAGAACTTACCACAGTGATGGGATGACCCAGAAAATATTGCTTGAGCTTTCGACTAGCCATGAATACCCCATAGATTCTGCCAATGCGGATACCTCTGCTTGGACTCAATAAGTACCTCACTGACGTAGTAAACCGGCCGTTGAACCGGATACTCCTTGCCTGGCTCCTTCCTTTCCACCACAACGGCTACACTGACAGCTCGGCTATTAGCAGCCACATATAACAGCAAAGGCTCTTTATCAATAGGAGCAGCAAGAACGGGCGGCTCAGCCAACTGTTTCTTCAAGTCCTCAAATGCCTGATTAGCAGCATTACTCCAAACAAAGTGATCTGTCTTCTTCATCATCTGGTAAAGTGGGATGGCCTTCTCACCCAAACGGCTTATGAACCGGCTTAAGGCTGCAATACAACCCGCCAAACGCTGAACATCATTAATACATGCTGGTTTAGCCAAAGAGGTGATAGCCTTTATCTTCTCTGGGTTAGCTTTAATACCCCGTTCTGAAACCAGGAAACCCAAAAGCTTGCCAGCTGGTACCCCAAAAACACACTTGGCCGGGTTAAGCATCATCTTATAAACCCGGAGATTGTCAAAAGTCTCCTTCAAATCATCAATCAGGGTCTCTTTTTTCCTGGACTTCACCACAATATCATCCACATAAGCATGAACATTACGCCCGATCTGATCATGAAGGCAATTTTGCACACACCGTTGGTAAGTCGCCTGGGCGCTCTTGAGCCCAAAAGGCATAGACACATAACAGAAGGCCCCAAACGGAGTGATGAAAGCCGTCTTCTCCTGGTCCTTAACTGCCATCTTGATCTGATGATAACTAGAATAAGCATCCAAAAAGCTCAAACGCTCACAACCCGCCGTAGCATCAATAATCTGATCAATACGGGGGAGAGCAAAAGGATCAGCCGGACAAGCTTTGTTTAAATCTGTGTAATCCACACACATACGCCAAGTCCCATTCTTCTTAAGTACTAACACCGGGTTAGCCAACCACTCAGGATGAAAAACTTCAACAATGAACCCAGCCGCCAAGAGCCGGGCCACTTCTTCTCCAATGGCCTTACGCCTCTCTTCATTGAAACGACGAAGGAATTGCCTGACCGGCTTAAACTTTGGATCAATATTAAGAGTGTGCTCAGCGAGTTCCCTCGGTACACCTGGCATGTCAGAAGGTTTCCATGCAAAGATGTCCCGATTCTCACGGATGAACTCGATGAGCGCGCTTTCCTATTTCAGATCCAGATTAGCACTGATGCTGAACTGCTTGGATGAGTCGCCAGGAACAAAGTCAACCAGCTTAGTGTCATCTGCCGACTTAAAATTCAAGACCGGATCATGCTCCGTAGTTGGCTTTTTCAAAGATGTCATATCTGCCGGGTCAACATTGTCTTTATAAAACTTTAATTCCTCTGTTGCGCAGACAGACTCAGCATATGCAGCGTCACCTTCTTCACACTCCAAGGCTATCTTGCGACTCCCATGCACTGTTATAGTGCCCTTGTGACCCGGCATCTTCAGCTGTAAGTAAACATAACAAAGCCTTGCCATGAACTTAGCGCAAGCCGGTCGTCCAAACAGAGCATGATAAGGGCTCTGGATCTTAACCACTTCAAAGGTCAATGTCTCAGACCTGGAATCATACTCATCTCCAAAAGCCACCTCCAGAGCTATTTTACCAACTGGGTATGCCGACTTACCAGGCACTACACCGTGAAAAACAGTGTTCGACGGCTTAAGATTTTTATCAGTTAATCCCATGCGACGGAAAGTTTCATAATAAAGAATATTGATGCTGCTACCCCCGTCCATGAGTACCTTGGTGAATTTGTATCCTCCGACCTGAGGTGCCACCACCAGCGCCAAGTGACCCGGATTATCAACCCGGGGCGGGTGATCCTCACGACTCCATACACTGGGCTGCTTAGACCATCGCAAGTAACGGGGAACCGCCGGCTCAACGGCGTTCACTGCCCTCTTATGTAGCTTCTGATCCCGCTTGCATAGATTTGTAGTGAAAACGTGGTACTGCCCACTATTCAACTGCTTCGGGTTACTCTGATAACCAGATTGCTGCTGCTGATTCCCCTGATTATTCTGTTGGTTGTAACCACCCTGATTTCCTTGGCCTTGAGAACCGGAATTAGAACCGCCACCACCGTAACCCGGACCATGAGAGCCGGAACCTGAGCCGCCGCTCGGCCCATGATTGTCTTGAAAAAGATTGGAATTTCTGTACTCCTTCATAATGAAGCAATCTTTCCAGAGGTGAGTGGATGGCCTCTCCCGTGTACCATGCCTCGGGCAGGGCTGATTCAGCTGCCGCTCGAGATCAAAACCTGACCCCCAACCCGTGGGGGGGGCCTACCCTTACGACGCTGACCATTATTCTGCGTGTTGGTATTAGCCACAAAATCCAAATTGTTATCAGCCTTGCGCTTACCATTGCCCCCCTGATTCGCCGGGTTATGTTGTTGCCCCTTGGCGTTGCTACCCTTCTTTCCCTTTCCCGGCTTCTCATCGTCAGACTCGGGGTCCTTGGTACTATCAGAGTCGGCATATTTAACTAGAGCCGCCATCAGCTCACCCATGTCACTGCAATGGCGCTTGAGTCGCCCTAGCTTCTGCTTAAGGGGCGCAAAACGGCAATTCTTCTCTAACATTAAGACTGCTGAGCCGGCATTGATACGATCTGATGAGTGCAGGATAGTCGAGACCCGACGTACCCAATGGGTTGTTGACTCGCCCTCTTCTTGGACACAGGAGTCCAGATCCACAATTGACATAGGATTGCTTGCACGTATCTTTGAAATTCTGGATAAACCGGGCTTTTAACTCGGCCCATGACCCAATGGAATTGGCTGGCAGTCCTTTCAACCAAGTACGGGTCGTCCCTTCCAGCATCATCATAAAATACTTAGCACATGCCGCCTCGTCAACATCCAACAGCTCCATCGCCATCTCATAACTCTCAACCCATGCCTCAGGGGGTAAGTCGGCTGTGTAATTAGGCACTTTACGAGGGCCCTTGAAATCCTTAGGCAAACGCACATTACGCAAAGCCGGAACCAAACACGGCACTCCCAAGGTTCTGGAGGCCACCCCTGTCTCCACCGAAGTTGCCGGATAAACCGGAAGATGCTGTTGAGCGGCTTGCTGAGCCGCCAGCTCAGCCTCTCGACGTGCCCTGCCCTGGTCCACCAAATTCTGAGCACCATCACGCGCCGGGTCATGTCCACGAGGCTGGTTACGACGCCTATCACTGCTTGAAATGGCCGGTGAGTCTATGTGTCTGCTATAACTCCGGCTCGGGCGAGGGGTCGAGTGAATCCTCTCACGACTATAAGAATAAGCCTCCTGCTGTACCAGTGTCGTCTGAAGAAGTTCTCTAGCCCTCCGTGTTTCAACCGCAGCTGGAGACTTGCCTTCAACTGGGAGAGCCGCCAGTCGTGTCGCCGCAGCAATCATATTATCCAAAGGGTTAGAATAATGACCCGGTGGTGTCGGCACATGCTGTGGTGGGATATTATTCGGACGAGGCGGATCCGTTGTGCGTGGCTGAGCCAGCGTTCTAGTCCTAGGTACGGCTACCATCCGGTTTACCTCTGGCGGGTCACTGGTCCCTGCACCAGGTGTGTTGAAGAGGTTCCTCGCCTCGTAAACTGGAGGCAGACGACTCCGGTGCCTTCTCCTCATGATTTCGTTTGAAGAGTTCTGATCCAACGAGAGTCGAAAGGAATCAGCCTGGATCCGTTGTGCCTGAGCATCCATAGCAGCCCGCTCCGCAGTCATCCTTGCGTCTTCAGCCGCCAGATCTTCCTTGGCCTGAGCTATCCCATCTCGCAGTTTTGCAACTTCCGCGTTATGCTGAGCTTGATTTTCTGGATTAACCTCTGTTGTCAACAATGTTGTCAAAGTGTCCAATAAGTCGGACAAGACCTGAGCCGGCGGGCGCACAGGGCCTCCTGCCCCGGCCGCCGTTGCCGCTGCTGATCCGGAAATCATTGCTGCTGTAGTCGTAGAATTCTGCCCTGGCTGTGTACCGGCCATGAAAATCGCGACCCGGTTAGGCGGCTCATGGGGGTCCGGAATACTATCGCCATCGGAACAGCCCCCAAGCCTGCCGTCTTGCAGTTGATACAATGAAGTAGTCTCACCCGTGGACGACTCACCATCAGAATAGATGGCCGTCTCACCGCCAGACACGGATCCTTCCTCAAATTCCGCCCCATGGATGAATCTAACGAAGGCGTGCTTCACGGCGGGTTGAACCCGGGCGGGTCGCGCACGCTGAGCCGTCTCGACGATGTCGGTGCAGATGTCCGGCTCATGGCCCGGTTCGCCGATCTTGCCGATGAAGACGTGAATCCCGCCGAAGGGGACTCGGTACCCGTACTCGATTGAGCCGGCCTCGGGGCCCCAGCCTACGTCGTCGATGTAAAGCTTGCCGCGACGACTCTTGGTCATCCGGCCTATAGCGTATCCTTTGATCCCTTCAAAGTTGCCCTGTAAGAACTCAAAACCACCATGCGCTGGCCCCACGGTGGGCGCCAACTGTCGTGGAATTGTCACGGCAGATGTCCTAGCAGTAGGACTTAGTCGAGGAGCCATCGCAACAGGGTTAGCTTAAAGGGGTTAAACGGGACAAAGGACACAAGGAGTTTATACTGGTTCGGCCCCTTGCGGTGAAGGTAAAAGCCTAGTCCAGTTGAGGTGGTATTGCTTATGTCTCGATTACCAGGGAGCGAATATGCTTGACCTAGCTTTCGATCTCTTCCCCCTAAGTCGCCGCCGGGTCGTCCCTTTATATACACAGGTTGACGCCCGGTGGCTCACGGAGTCCCGGCCGGCTCATAAACAACGTGTCCGGCTCGGTGACTAACTGTACATGCCTTATAATACAAGTCATACACATACGGCGGTTTACACTTGTTTGGGCCTTAAGTCGCCCTTGGGCTTCAGGCCCTCGATGAGTCCGCGTAATGAACTACCGTCTTAAGCATCTTCATGGGCTTTGTCATATGAACCGCCAGGGGCTTAACCCGGCCCCTCCTGGGTGGGTTAAACCCAATATTTATATCCCCAACATTATTGATGCCTCAAACTTGGAGTAGAAACTCCATTCGGATACATGCAAGGCATGAGCTTGTCTTTTGACTAATCCTTGATATTACTCTTATGATGATGATCATATGTCTTGGATCTATATTTGTACCCTTGCATGTTATCTAACCCTTGTAGGTACTTGGATGAGCCCAAATCTACGAGATCGCAAGTCACTCACATCTTGAGTGATCTTTACATCACCAAGTTTCTACTATATGGTTGTTGAATACAAGGAAGCATGGATTCACTCAACATATCCTTTGATAATTTCTATATATCAGATTTCATTTGGTATTAAGTTTCATGATTGTCATCTTGGATACATAAGTGCTCTTCCTTGCAAGACTAACCCATGTAGGAAGATGAACTCAAACTATAATTGGTGCTCTCAACTCTTGATGAACTACATAAACCTCGAGCATCCAACACAAGTTCGACTACATGATCAAGATCAACACCACCACTCAAGGTATGTTGTTCCATCTTAGAGAAGTTTTACTCCAAGACATGGGTCAAAGCAGCTCACCAAGATGTGAATGCACCAAAAATCTTAAACAAAAAATGGTAACCCCATTTTGAGCTTAAACGATGAGTATGACCTACGATCAAGTGTCATCACTTGACTCCTCAGTCAATATACTCTAACATAGGTGACTTTGTCGCCGACCCCTTCTAGATGAAGTTCTCTAGTGTTTCTTTAGTTTGCATATGTTTTTACTTGTTTGTTCTCCTTTTCAAAAAAAACTTCATCTAGATCATTTTCCTTTGTATGTTTCTCTGTATTTTTATGCATCTAATTCATTGTAAATTCTTCAGTTAATTCCTTGCAAATCCTTGTGAGATTTTGATTGCCAAGTGAGGTGAGTTGACAAGACTTTTCCTCTGTATTGAACTCGGCCTCACCGATTCATGCCCATCGGCTAGACCGAACTACAATACCTTGTAGAAAGTTCATCGGTACAACCGACGAGGACTAACCCGGTCTGACCGATATGCATCATCTATGACACCGCCAACTCGGTGTCACCGATGAAAATAGATCGGCGTTACCGATTTCACTACTGAGAAAACTTTTTGCCATTGCAAATGTTATTTCTTCTCCAGCTCCACTCAATGATTCTTATCCTCTACTCGCATCTTATACTACATGCTGCTTTGTAATGTGTTTCAAGGACCAAACCTATTTGACTCATGCTCCAGAATCCCCCTTCTTGGAAATTGATGTCAAAGGGGGAGAGAGAGAGCACATCAAAGCTTATCACATGGGAAAGCACATCTTAGCTTGCTTCTCCAGATGCTTATTATCAATAGAGGAGAGAAGTCACATGTCTTTAAGAGGGGAAAGACATGTTAATAAATGTGAGTTCGTATCTTTTCTTGCTCTGATTTTTTTTCTTACTCTGATTTTCTCTTACCCTACCTTCTCCCATTATCCAATATCAAATTCAAGGGGAGAAAGAGTTCCTATCTAAGGGAAGAAAATCTTTGGAATTCATTGCATATCTTTAATCTTTGGGGACATGTCCATATCCAAATAGAGTACTAAGTACTTTCTCTTTACATGTCATCCCAGTCTTGGTAATCTTGTGGTCTCCTAAACTTGCTTCATTTAGAGTGTTCTTGTGTTATCTAACCTTATTTTCTCAAGCTCATCTCTTCCGAAGCCAGCCCAAGACCACAAGGTAAGTATATGCATCACACTCATGTGCATGATGATCTCTTGCTAATGTACATATTGTTTGCAAGAAGGACTCATGAACATAAAGGTACACTTCCTGTATACATCATTTGCTCTGATGCATATAGCCAAGATACATGTAACTCACTGCTTGCTCTGACATGCTTATGCATTCACATGATCTTACATACTATCTTTACATAATTGCATACATGTAGGGGGAGCCTATGCATGTTACATGTCCTTCCAAAGCTTTACTTGTTACTCTTCATATCCTTATCTAAAGCTTTGATGTATGTTGTCATCAATTACCAAAAAGGGGGAGATTGAAAGCACAAGTGCTCCCTGGGTGATTTTGGTAATTAATGTCAATATATCTCTTGTTGGACTAATATCTTCATCTAGTATATTTCAGAAAGTTTAACAATGGCGTGGCATGAACAAGAGGATGTGGAACCCCTTCAAAATACTAAGGACAAAGATAGGCAAAATCTCAAGACTCTTCATTTCTATTTTAGTGATCCAAGATCACATTGAGTCCATAGGAAAAGCCAATACTATTAAAAGGGGATGAGGTGTTGCATAATGGTCTACTTGCTCAAAATGCTTAGTGATATGCTCCAAAGCCCTCAACCAGTTTCTCATTTCCAAATATGTCCTAAACCTAAAGTCAAACTCGGCCTCACCGATTTGATCTATCCGGTGCCACCGAGTTTCTTTGACATAGCCACTGCCAGAAACCCTAATCAATTCGGTCTCACCGATCGGGATCTCGGTCTCACCGAGATGGCAATGCAAACTCTCTGTTTCCCTTCGTAACATTTCGGTCTTACCGAAATGAGCGATCGGTCCCACCGAGTTCGCAATGCAAACTCTCTGTTGCCTGTTGTAATTATTTCGGTCTCACCGAAATATGTAATCGGTCCCACCGAGTTTGCCTGACCAACTCTCTGTTTAACTCATTGCTGAAATCGCTCCCACCGAGTTCATGCAATCGGTCACACCAAGATGAGGTCTTGCCCTAACCCTAGCACATCGGTCCCACCGAGTTGATCATGTCGGTCCCACCGTGAATCCTAACGTTCACATTTTGAACTAAATCGGTCTCACTGAGTTCTTCTATTCGGTCTCACCGAGTTGGATCAAATATGTGTAACGGTTGGATTTTTTGTGTGGAGGCTATATATACCCCTCCACCCCCTTCTCTATTCAAGAGAGAGCCATCAGATCGTGCCTACACTTCCACTACTCATTTTCTGAGAGAGAACCACCTACTCATGTGTTGAGATCAAGATATTCCAATCCAACCACAAGAATCTTGATCTCTAGGCTTCCCCAAGTTGCTTTCCACTCAAACCATCTTTTCACCATAGCCAAATCTGTGAGAGAGAGTTGAGTGTTGGGCAGACTATTATTTGAAGCACAAAAGCAAGGAGTTCATCATCAACACACCATTTATTATCTTTTGGAGAGTGGTGTCTCCTAGATTAGTTAGGTGTCACTTGGGAGCCTCCGACAAGATTGTGGAGTTGAACCAAGGAGTTTGTAAGGGCAAGGAGATCGCCTATTTCGTGAAGATCTACCCGAGTAAGGCAAGTCCTTCGTGGACGATGGCCACGATGGGATAGACAAGGTTGCTTCTTCGTGGACCCTTCGTGGACTCGCGCAGCCGTTACCCTTCGTGGGTTGAAGTCTCCACCAACGTGGATGTACGATAGCACCACCTATCGAAACCACGCCAAAAATCTTCGTGTCTTCATTGCGTTTGCACACTCCAATCCCATCCATTTACTTTCTTGCAAATAGCATGCTTTACTCTTTCCGCTGCTCATACTCTTGTCATGCTTACTTGAAATGTATTGTGAATGTTTAAACTTGTGCTAAAACTCCACCTCAACTTGAAGAACTTAAAAACTGCTATTTTTGCTTGTTGAGAGTCCAATCACCCCCCTCTAGATACCTCTTCTCGATCCTTTCACTTCGTCATCATCATGTCCGCCGACGCCGAGAGAATCGTCGTCGAGAAGGCTGCCGCTGACAAGAAGGCGGCCGAGGAGGCCGCCGCTGCTACGGCCAACTCACCTACTGGAGGGTATAATACGCTTATCCCGCTCATGTTTCTTTCTGTCTTAGCAGTACTAGCTATGTGCGTAGATGTTTATACTATATGCGTAGTACATGCTTATCTAGATTGTAATCAGCATGTTATTAATTCTGTCAATATCATGTTAATGATTTATTCATTGATTAAATTAATCAAAAAAATTGCTAATATACTCAACAGTATTTTCTTTTTCTTTTTTCTTCTTCTTTTTTCTCTCTACAATGGGAATGGCATGCATAAATATTTTGACCTTGCTCGGTACGAGTTCACGTCAAACATCGGGCATCCTAAATTCCTGCATCCGCCCATTCACACTATGCTCGCGTTGACAAGTTGACGCGCGTGATCGCGAAAACATGTCACTGGCGGCATCGAACATGGGGTCGTGCGTGTGCAGTATGGGATGAGCTTGTGGCATACTCCAAGGTTCGGAGCATGATCTACCGAACGGCACTCCTTCACCCGCAAAAAAATAAAGAACGGCACTCCTTGACGTGCGACCCCGTCGTGCGTGTACGTCAGCCGTCACAACCAATGTAATCACCATTGGAAAATATGCATGGAAATGCCAGGCTGCTTACGACGTCGACTTCATCTCCGCGGCCAAGTAAAAAGCTTTTTTTTATTTCATTCGCCAAAAAAAAAACATGTTTTCTTACGTTCTTGTTTGCCACGCCTATGACCCCGTCCACGCTTGAAGGCCTGAACTCGAACCAGTCATTTTTGTCATCGGTCACCGATTTCATAAATTAATTTTGTACATTCCAATCCTGTAGAGTCCAGGTGTATGCTAAACATGAAATATAAGAACCACTGACCAAAGTAAAATTGACATCACAATCATCACTGCCGTACCGCCATAAACACGCCGAAGCTGCGTAAGCTCGTATTCTAATTTACCTGTGATGGTGACCGGTTGAAAATAAGCTTCTCCGGGGTGTGTTTAGCTGTAAATCATTAGTAGTAATTATTTCTTGTCCTCCTTTGCTCCATTTTGATTTTTAAGATGGGTGTGGCTAGATCTCAGTCGACTGAGATTTAATTAAGTCTCGATCAAATAACATAACATGCAAAAGAGAAAAAAGAAATTCTGAAAAGAGATTTGCACGAATCTCAACATAAGATCTCATGGATATAGCATGGACTGAGACTTCGTTAAGTTTTAGTCGACTGAGACTTAGCAAGACTATTTTGTGATCCCGGATATACAAAAAATGGGTAGGACTTTAATTTTGCCCTGTCGAATCAAAGACTGCACCAGACTAACGTAGACTAGGAGTGGAGAGATGCAACTTCTCCAAGCACATTTCGTCAAAGTACGCTGCGTGGGTACATGGAAGTTTTAACACGACGATAAGAAAAAGCTACTAACATACACGACGTAACAATCCAGGTGAGGTCCGTTTCGAAAAAAAACAATCCAGGTGAGGTGAGGTACAGCTTCCGCGACGCCCCATCTTTTTTGTTGGTGAAGCGCGTCCCATCCTCGGATCGTGGCCGCGGCGTTCAATTTCGACGCGCGCTTCCCTCTTTAAAGCCCCTTGCCGGCGCCTCGCCGCGTAGTGTGTTCTCCCAAGTCCCAGGTCATGGAGGACGACGAGACCGCGACCCAGAAGAGCCGCTTCTTCCGCGACGCGCGCGTGGAGGCCATGCAGCGGCGCGTCGACGAGGAGCACGCGGAGGCCGAGGACCCCTACACCATCTTCCGCCTCCCCGCGGCCGTGCGCGAGCGCCACCCCGACCTGTACGAGCCCAAGGTGGTGTCCGTGGGGCCCTACTACCACGGCCGCGCCGGGCTCGCCGCCGCGCAGCAGCACAAGTGGCGCCTCCTGCGCGACTTCCTGTCGCGGACAAACGGGAAGGGGGCAGCCGGCGGCAGCCAGCTGGGCGCGTACTTGCGCTGCGCGAGCGCGCTCGAGGCCGACGCGCGGCGGTGCTACGCGGAGGGGTTCGACGCCGTGGGAGCCGACGACTTCGCGGAGATGCTGGTGCTCGACGGCTGCCTCCTGCTCGAGTTCTTCCTGCGGAAGGGCGAGGGCCAGCTCGCCGCGCCCGGGGGCGCCAAGTGGGCGTGGCAGCACATGTACCACGACGTCCTCCTCCTCGAGAACCAGATCCCCTTCTTCGTCGTCGAGAAGCTGCACGCCATCGCCTTCCCCGGCGAGGACGGCGGGCCCGACAGCGAGGGGCTCCTCGACATCTTCTGCAAGGCCCTGGCCGGCAACCTGCCGTCGAGCCGCGCCATCCGGCCGCGGAGCGGCAAGACGATACACCACCTCCTGCACCTGCACTACGAGTGCAACGTCCGCAGCGCGTCCGCGGACGCCAGCGACGCCAAGGGGCGCAACAACGGCAAGGCCGATGCCAACGGCGCGTCGTCGCTGGCCGTGTGGAAGCAGTCGCCGGTCCCGTCCCCGCGCTCCAGCGACGGCGCCGTGAAGGGCCGGCTGACGTCGATGGTCCCGCAGGCGGCCAAGATGGAGGAGGCCGGCGTGACGTTCAAGAGGAAGGCGACCCCGCGCGACATGTTCGACGTGAGCTTCCGGTACGGCGTGCTGCACATGCCGGCGTTCGTGGTGGACGAGGCCGCCAAGGTGCTGCTGGCCAACCTGGTGGCGTTCGAGCAGGGCGGCGGCCGCGCCGCCAGGCAGCTGGACGGGGGCAACCTGGTGACGGGGTTCGTGGCGCTGGTGGGGTCCCTGGTGAACACGACGAGGGACGTCGAGGTGCTCCGGCGGTGTGGCGTCATGCACTGCATGCTCACCCACGACGAGGCCGTCAGGTACTTCAGCCACGTGGTGCAGTACACGACCATGGACTACGACCGGCACCTGCTCGCCTGCTTGTTCCGAGACATCCGAGAGCACTGCCAGTGGAGCCGATGACCGATCGTGCGCACGTAGCTATTCTTTGCTCGACTATTATTAAGTCGATCTCCACCACTTTGTTTGTTCTCTACATGCCAATACGTTTCCTTCTTTCTGTTCTACTCTTTTTTTTCTTACCAATGGTTACTCTACTCTCTCTTGTCACAAAATTTGTATTACTTTCGGCACGGTGATCAAGGCATATAATTATGCATAATTTAGGATGAAATTAATCTTGGCCAAATCATTGGTTAGTGACAGGTAAATCATTTAGTGTAAGAAATAAGAAATACACGTAATCAGGAGAGAGACACTTTCCTTTTCTTCTCTCCAGGTAAAGATATATGCAATCGGAAGAGAGATACTTTCCTTTTTCTAGATGGTTGAAAACAGAATTTCAAAAAAGTAGATAAAATGCACCTTACATTGTGAAATTTTATAAAAAAATAAATACATCTTATATAAAGGAACGGAGAGAGTACTCCACTGTTGTGGTATGTTGCTTCGTTAAAATATGACCTTGAATAGGGCACTTACTCCACTGGATGCGTGTGATTAATAAGCTCTTTTAGGACACTTCTAAATTGATCAATACATGCCATTTATTTTTGTTAATCCAGTGACTAATATTAGGAGTATTAGGTAAGATGCCACCAAAGATTTTGTAGTGTTGAGAGTAACTCCTACGGATCCCGTATCCATAAAATAACTAGCGTCTAGGAAAGGTTTGAGCAAAAAACGTCGGCAACAAATCCCGTAAACATGGAATAAATTTGCAGAATCCTATAAACTTGACCACAACTTTCCTTTGGTATACGCGAAGTTTTGCTTCCCGTAAACTTTTGGCGGCAAGGTAACCACCTGAAACTTCATGCCGCGCCATCGTGAAAGCCAACACGCCACCGGAAAACCGACGCGTTGTTGTGCCCCGCCGGCCTGCCGGAATGTCGTCATGCGTGTCACTGACTAGCGGACCCTAGACCATTATCTAGTTTTGTTTAATAAAAAATGAAATAAAAAGAGATTTAGGGGAAGAGTTTATGAGATCTGACAAAATTAGGTCTCAGGAAACTTCTCCTAGAATTTACAGACATCCCATAAAAGCATTTTTACAGAAAGTTTTTTAAGGGAACTGTGTGAGTTGCTCTAATATAGACGTTGCACTTCTTTAAATAAGAACACAAGTTACATAATCGTAAAAAAATTCACCTTGCCCGTAGCCGTTAGATGAAGCGTGAGACAGCCGTCTGATCTCACTGCTGAGGTGCCCCAACCTTTGTAAAAAAGCCTCATGTTGCACTTGCCGCTTTGCAACATGAGCCCGATTGTGCTCCATGCTGGTTTTTCTCCTTTTTAGTGTTGATGTGCTTCAGCCTTTGCAACAACACTCATGTTATGTTCGGCGCTTTACAACATGAGCCTTGTTGCGCCCACTGCTGAACCATTTTTTTTCCTCCTTTTTTCCTACTGAGGTGTGTAATACTTTGCAACAACCAAGTCTCCTGTTGCGCTCAGCATATTACAACGGGAGCCTTGTTGCGGCCAGAGGCCGTCCTATCAAACTCGAACCGATGGCCACAGAGGCAACCAAGCAAACTCGAATCCGATGGCCACAGAGGCAATCGACACGCAAAGAGTTATCAGTCGGCTGAATCTAAACTTTTTTTAGAGAGAGAAATTACATGGTCATTAAAGTAATACAAAAAGGAAGTTACTGTTCATCTGGGATCACTGGAGGTCGGGATCACATGAGAGTTGCGTAGTATGGGATCCCGAGCTCCAGTGATTCCGGATGAACAGTAAAATCCGAAAAAATAGTTTAAAAATTCAAAAAAATCTGAAATTTTTTGGCAAGAAACTTTGATGTTTTTCCTACGTGCGTGCAAAAATTCATTACGAAATGACATTCATGCAGGTCTCGGCAAAAAAAACAAAATCGATGCTCCAAAATGCTTCCAAAAACAGTTTTTTTTAGCATGATTTTGTTTTTTTTGCCGAGACCTCCACAAATGTCATTTCATCATGAAAATTGGTACGCATGTAGAAAAAACATCAAAGTTTCTTGACAAAAAATTTCAGATTTTTTTGAATTTTTTTTCGGATTTTACTGTTCATCCGGGATCACTGGAGCTCGGGATCACATGAGAGTTTTCGAGTTCTAACTTTGCATATCAAGCATAGATTTGTTAAATAAGGTTGTAGAATTGTGTCCCTAATGGTTGTGTTCATGTTTCTGAGTAATCATTAATGCTCTCTTCTACCCCACAAAAATGCTCTCTTTTCCTTGAAGAAAAGAAAAAAAAAGTATTCCATTGACAGGTGGGCCAGGAGATCAGTGTCAACTCCCCAATGAGAAAAAATAATCAAAATATTCGACTCCAGGTTTCATTGTGATCTAAGATAGTTGGAGTCTACGGAATGAACTAAGAGCAACGCTAGCAGATTAACCACCATACGACCGTTTTGGAGCTAGCAAAATCGCCATCCAACGCTCCATCGCCATATTTACATATAGACTCTGCCCTTGAGCCATAATATATAGCGACCATGTGTTTGCAGCTTTGCGCACAACCTCCACAGCCTAAAAAAAAGGAGCATCCTCCAAAAACAAAGAGAATGGAGCATCCTCCAAAACAAAAACGTTTTGGAGGCTGCAGATGTAAGAACTCCGCTATAGTTGTTGTAACCACAATAGGCCGGAAACACTCTCCACCAAAAAAAAGAAAACCCGGGGGGGGGGGGGGGGGGGGGGGGGGGGGGGCTCAAATGGACATGAGTGAATGTCCAATGTTTTGATAAAAGAGAAGAGAAAGCGAAAACTCATGTGATCCCGAGCTCCAGTAATCCCGGATGAACAGTAAAATCCAAAAAAATAGTAAAAAAAAACTAAAATTTTTTGTCAAGAAACTTTGATATTTTTTCTACATGCGTGCCAATTTTCGTGATGAAATGACATTTGTGGAGGTCTCGGCAAAAAAAAACAAAATCATGCTCCAAAAAAACTGTTTTTGGAAGCATTTTGGAGCAACGATTTTGTTTTTTTTGCCGAGACCTGCATGAATGTCATTTCATTATGAATTTTTGCACGCATGTAGGAAAAACATCAAAGTTTCTTGCCAAAAAAAATTCAGATTTTTTTGAATTTTTTTACTATTTTTTCGGATTTTACTGTTCATCCAGGATCACTGGAGCTCGGGATCACATACTACGCGTCCGAAAGAAAGCGCTTAAAAGGCGGCTGTTATATTGTCTTGTATCCCTATGTACTACGCGTCGGGGGGGGGGGGGGGGGGGGGGGGGGGGTAAAACGATAACAATCTCATAGACAAAACTGTGCTACAATCCGACATAGCCCCTAATTTTTTTTTTCGTTTCTTTTTGAAGACACAAGCCCTAACTAATAGTCTACCACACAACGTTAGTTCATGGCTTCATCCAGGCGTCGTCCTTGACATACCCATCTTGTCATCATAGAGAAAATCCTTAACCGCCTTCATCCAGTGTTTGCGCGAGTTATCGAACTGGTGAAGAGAAGAAAATAACCAATGAGTAGACAAGAAATCCAGCCAGAAGGATCCCTCCATAGGCAAAAGCCTGGGATGACTGTTTCGGGTGACTATATTCAATGCTGCAGCACTTCATCTTGTCTCTCTCCGCAGAAAGAACACGTTCTACATACCTGTCCAACCAAAAAATTGTAAGAATGATTCCAAAGAAAGGGTAAATATGGAGCAAATTGATCACCAAAAAACGATTAAATGTTCTTTTCTATACAAGGTTTAACGGTACAAGGAGTAAAGGCAGAATAGCTAGTTGGGGACTGGCGACTGCAGATAAAGTTAGCATACTGTTCTGTAAATATAGTGCTCTGAAGGATGTCGGAACTGTTTTGAGAAGCATCAACCAGACGGTGGTCATAGAGCAATGAAGATAGATCCACAAGTTGTTCCTCAAGCCTCTGAAATGGTGCGAACAGAAAAGCAAATCAGGTCCAGACAGAACTTCCACACTGAAGTAGACTGATGCAGTGTATGAAACATGTACTTACATCCAGGTACTCTTCTAAACGTTCAACAAGGCCATGGGGGAAAGGCTCCGGCAATGTGGTCACCTTCTTATAGAATTTCTCTACCCATAACTCAGTGCTAGACTTGTTTTTATTACCTTTGACAGGTTCTCCTAATGGCGTCTTAAGATGATCTGACGCAAATGATTGAACGGACTGCAACAAACATCAAACCACAGTTTTAGTTTGTCGTGCACGTCAAGAAAATAACCAAATGATGAGAGGTTCAATTGAATGTCAAAGGACCTCTGATGTGTCCCTTATTTTGCGAAGAGCTGCATCAACCCGGGCATAGATTGTAGTTCTCTGCACATTAAAAAAAAATTGTCACAAATGAATATGACAACAGCTGACCGTAAGGTTGTACATGCCAGTTTAAATGGGTTGCAAAAGCCGGTAAAGACGCATTTTACTATCAATAATTGCACTACCAATGCATTTTGATGTCTATGCTAGGCATGTATGTTGACACAGGTCGAGAAACCCGTGTTTGAACCAGAATTTATATTGGTTAAAATGGAAACCTGGTGATGGTGATTACAGAATTGTGACAATGATTTACGCATATACCCAGCTTTTGTGGACATAAATGGCAACGGAACAGCAGAGAAAATAAATACCGAACCTAGCATGCTCCCAACACACGTGGAATAATTATCAGAAACTGACCCATGCAGGGGAAGAAGCAATGGGTGTATAGCGGGCCTGAGCTCGAGGTTTCACAGTTTCTGTTCCAGTGCAATGTACAGACCATAGAAAGCATGAACAAGTATTCTGACAGTGCCTCACTATTACATATGAGCATTTATCTCCCTCCCCTACTCCTCTCATTGTACATTATTTAAGGGAAATATAAAAAAGATGTTGGTTAACATTACCAGTGCAACGTCCTGAAGGATTTGACTGATCTGAGAGGAGTTTGAGAATGGTCCAAAAGGATGACATCCAGCAGACCATAGCCAGTTCACAAGTGGTCTTTCATGAATACGTGATGCCCGTTCATACGGTGCACTCAGACCTCCAACTGCGGAAGCCAAACCAGCCAAGATGTGACGCTGTGCTAGAGATGGATACGCAAACTGCCTAGTTGTTTCTGACACGTAGCTGCAACATAAGGGAGGCTTAAACACAGCAGCAACTTGAACTCATGCTGTGCAGGAATCGGTAGAACATTTTTTTCTATACAGAAAAGTTTAACATACCTTAGAGGAATCATTTTATTGTTATGCTCCAATACAATGACAACATCTTTACTTGTCCAAACAAGGCTTTCCTCTTCCATCATAAGCTCAGCATCAAAATCAGCCAATGATAATACAAAGCTGTTGAAAAACAAATCAGCAAAAGTAGCAGTGTACCTTCTGCCTCAACAATGCATTCTTAGGACCCCAGTTCTTAAAATATCTTGTGAATTGTTCTACTTCTATGCACAAATGATACTTTACATTTGTTGAGTGCAGAATTTGAGGCGGCGCCATATCTTAACTTCCAAATTTTACAACAAAACGGTAGGACAAAATCCATGTGAACAGTGACCCTTGTCTTCTTATTGTTCTTAATTTATCACTTGCAGTTTTATCCTTTTTTTATTTGCAGGAGCACAATATGAGTTTGAAATATTATACTTGCTCTCTGTGTGTAGTAGCTTACACTGGAATTACTCTGGTTCCGTAAGTTCTGTACATGGCTCCATGTTTCTTTTTTCCAGCTCCTCGTTTTTTTTTCTTATTTCTGGGCATGTAAGATTCCCAAATAGGCTTGTGCTTGATAGAATCTTGTACATTATCTTGCTCATCCATCCAATGCTGTTGTTGACAAAAATTGTTTGTCATAGATAACACCCGTAATAAAAAACAGGTACTGTGATTCATGAAATTGACGTAAAATTCCAGTGTAATTCATAAAGCAAACATTACACACCTGCTTCAGGAAGAATCTACTTGAGAGGGAAGGATCCAAGACTTCCAATAAACCAGCCGACAGCACATCGGCAGAACGTTCCATTTCCTGTACCAGTTGGTATAACCACCTCAGAATATTGCAGTTGAAATGAAAGAAATAAGCATTCTGGATCCATCTATATATTCTTCCCTCTAATTAGTCTGCTTTGTAGTGCTTCAGGTTTCACCATTTCATAAAAGCTATGGGACACGTTCAGTACGGTCTTCTACACCTGGTGCCAAAAATTATACAGTTGTGTATTTTTTATCCTTACGGTATTAGGAAGACATGGCTAACAGGCCAGGTAAATTTAGCGTATAGTTCTCCATGTGACAAGCTCTCATGCACCTATCTATACCTACTAATAAAGCAAGGTGATATTCTTGGTTTCGTCCCGCTTATGTGATTATTTTTTTCTTTGAGCAACTCGGTACCGCTTCGTTCAACTCTTGTTTGGCGTACGATTGCTCGTGCTGGAATTTCTCTTATGGGCTGCAAGGCACACGGGTGGGCTTCCTAAAATCAGATAAAAAAAACTAACGCGGTAGGGAATCGAACACCTGACCTCCCACATAAAAGAACAACATAGTAACCAATTGACCTAGGCTCTATTTGTGATTGCAATACACAACTTTATAGATAGTTACAGGAAGGACCGAGGACGCACGGCTATTCATAATTAAATAGTCCCACCTCAATTCTCTATATCGAATCTTACCAATTTATATACGTTCAAAAGTTGCTGAGGATATCAAGTAGTAGCCTCGGGAGTCAAAGAATAAAGATGAGAATGGAGATCAAAAGATCACAAGAAGGAATTAACTGCCGGATTTGTAGGACTTATGTGAAGGAATTACAAATATATAAATCCCGAGGATTAAGTGCGCAAAATAAATTCCAAGGATTAAGTGTGGCTAGCCATGCATCTTAAAAAAAAGGAAGTTGCACCGTCGATTGGGTAGTAATTAATTCCCAGGATTGTTCGTGAGAACTCAAAGCCGGCCCACCTATCTGGCCCAAAGAAGCCAGCCCACATAACTGGCGCAAGGCAGAAAATTATGCTGGTTTGTGGAATTGAACTCATGGCCTCTAGGTCGCACAACTAGAGTTAAAGCCAACTAAGCTAACTTAACGTTTTGTTCACAAAATGTTGTTTCTTATTTTAAATAGCCCCATCTCACCTACTTACATCAAATACTCCTAATTTATATAGGCTTTTCAGTTTCCTGTTTATCAAGGACCCATCTTGGAAATCAATAAGCAAAGGTTGAGAAGGATTTGATTTCAACAAGAGAAATAAGGAAGCAAAGGAAGGAATTCATGAGACATGCACAAAAGAATGAGTCTAGGAGAATACAATGAAGGAAAGATGTCCCTCATTCTATACATGAAAGAAAATAACATGCACGGTTGTGCATTGGTGCTGGGTTAGCTCTAATTAAAATGGGATTACTCCCATCTGGCAGTTGCACATTCTCAATAGTATAAGGACCTGCATATATATTGGGAGCTTTTTTTTACTACGTCCACAAAATTTAATTAATGACATTGAATTACATTTTGATAAATTCTCTCAAGTAGATAGGTGAGATGATTGCATACTTAATTTTAGGGCTACTTTCAAAATGGATTGCTTTAGCCAATTGAGATAAAAAAAAGTTACAACAATTATCTTAATAACTTCAACAATACTACGTACATTAAATTGGATTGTAGCCATTATCTCTCATTCTGGTGTTTACTCTAGCAAAGCACGGCCCGCAAGTCGTATAATTAATACACTTTCACCCCAGAAAAGAAGAACAATGTATGCATTTGTTAGACTTTTTACAAAGATGGCCGGCTTCAAAGAACATTTCTTCCTCATGTTAAGGATGTTTTTGACCATACTTAATTAGTAGTATTTTTTAAGAAACCAGTGCAATGAATTTTAATCCCGTTGCAACGCACGGGCCCTTTTCCTAGTATTTACTAAACGTGGAAAATGGATAAATATATTTTATGCTATATAATTAGATGAAGATGTTATGTTAATTTTTCCAGAAGTGCCTCTTCAACCCAAGAAGCATACATCCACGATCTGTAGGTGAGTAGGTCTATTAAGCTACTATAACGGAAATAATATCCTTGCAATTACAACATAATGCATTTGAATGAAGCTAAGATCTAACATACCTCTTTGAGTGTTGCTCCATCCAAGTATGTTTTGGTACGGACGTGAAATCGACCATCACTCTTTGTTTCATGAAGAGAATGACTACGCATTGCTTTGGAGACCGCAACAGCTAACTTTTCGTGCTCATGCAGTGCATGCGAACCAGAAATTACTATAACCTCCTGCCCAGCATGGACCATCTTTTTTACCTGAAAGAGTATGCATGGTGGTACTAACAATTCAGGTCACAAGGTTAAAAAATATAGACTTATATATGCCCCGTAGATCGCTGATCAATAACCGTGTGTACTTCATACTGCACAAAACAGGCACAGCATACTTTTTTCACTACTAAATCAGCCAGGCTAGTAAATCGCTGATCAATAACCATGTGTACTTCATACTGATTGTACTACTATTCATTTTCAACCAATATTGAATCATGATGATCTTGAGCTTCCTAAATTGGACAGTGTGACAAGACAGATCCACTTCATACTTGCAATTTCCTTTTCTCCTACCAGGATCTAGGTAAAAAAACTATTCACATGGATTTGCCACAGGCAATTAATATCAATACAATTACCGCAAAAGGACTTTTCGAATGAAATTCCATTGGCACTACAGATTGTGAAATGATAGCTAACAGTCAACAACGCTGGAACTAATACTGATTGAGAAAGCTTTGCTCGCAACCTCAATGTACTGTTTAAAATTCATGCAAGAAAGTCAACTTACCTCTCTTTCAATAGCTTTAACATCTATACTGTTGTTGTGGCCGGCTTGAAGAATATTGTACCTATTGTGGTTCTGTAGCACAATGATAGGTACAAGCAACCTCAATGTCATGTCAACAGTTTCAAACCTGGATTTTTTTTAAAGGAGATATCAGAATAGCAGACAGATAGAACACTTGGTGCTTGAAATATTTGACATGCACTGCAGAGTATCAGACTATACTCAACCTTAAAACCCCCCCCCCCCCCCCCCCCCCCCCCCCCCCCCCCACCAAAATTGAAATCCTAAGCTAAGTATACGAATCAGAAGAACGGATTAACCAGCTGTACATGAACTATGGAGTACAACTGGTGTCAATTGATTATGTGCCATAGTTTTGCTGTTTCAACTATAAACAGTTTAGTTTTGAATGATTTTCGAATCTCCAGCACTCCATACAAACTTAGCTCGTATTAGAATAAGGTTCCATTTGGCATTGGGTGGATCATGATTTCATTTGATTGAGCCGCTTTACCATATGTTCAAAGAATCTATGAGATCAAATTTAAGAAGACCGCCATTGGATCGCATGCTTTTATCTAATTTTAATGTGATTTGCCAATCAAAGTAGTAGACTTTTGACAGATTCTTACTTCACAGCACCACTACAAATATGCAAAGCACAGCACAACAACAGCAAACTGAGCCTGTGAAACTGGGAATAGAAAACTAAATTCCTATTGTTTGTTCCATACTTCCACGCCTAGAGATGACAAAACAAACCAAATGAACATCTCTTTTGCAAGGATGCGTGATAAAATGCAGAAACGAAAACAAGGTAACCTAGTTTATGCTACAGGCTCCAAGTGGGCAAGATGTGCGCAAGGAACTGAAGACACAGAAGACCGTACTCAGGTACTGATGTGATTTAACTTGTTCCTGATTCCTAAATGTAACTTCTGCTTTACTAAATACTTCCTCTATAAACAATTATAAGACATTTACTTCTCTGTGAATATGCTGAGAAGTGAATTTATTTTA
The DNA here is from genome assembly GCA_011799875.1 of Thinopyrum elongatum. Lineage (NCBI taxonomy): Eukaryota > Viridiplantae > Streptophyta > Magnoliopsida > Poales > Poaceae > Thinopyrum > Thinopyrum elongatum. Next base: position 387,497,694 of record CM022300.1, read on the forward strand.
GAGAGAGAACTTTTTTTGAGATCTAGAGAGACAACTGAATTATTTTTTGGAGAGAAAACGTGAAATACTTCAGACAAAAAAATAGTTATTGTGATCGAATATCCATTCTGAGCCCAGGCTCATCTGCACCCGGTGGAGAGAAAATTCAAAAAAATACGGGGTTTTTTTTCATGGAAGATAATTTGGTGCGTGAGGTGCACTCCAAAACTTCAGATCATTTGGACATATGAGTAGCTCTCAGCAAAAAAGACAAACTGGGTCAGAACAATACATGAACAGTAAACTTTTTCACAGACCCCAAATTTGCCTTTTTTGCCAAGAGCTACTCAGTTGTCCAAATGATCTGAAATTTGGAGCGCAGCTCACACACCAAATTATCTTCCATGGAAAAAAAATCGGAATGTTTTGAATTTTTCTAGTATTTTTTTTGTATTTTCTGTTCATCACAGGTGCAGCTGAGCCTGGGCACCGAATCACCTCGTCCGTATTGTGATTGTCTATTAACTTTGTCAACTCTCCTACTTAAAAAATACGTAAGGTTCTGTCGTACGGTATTTTCTTTCGTCCTCCCTCCTCACCCCACCTCCGTTTCCGGTTTTGCCTTTTTCCCACCGTTTTTTTTAAACCACCTCAGTTGTCCGCATGTCCCACATCTTACTGGTTTACCAAATAAAATCATTTCTTTTGGTAAGTCAATAAGTACTGATTCAATTGGTAGCTAAAGTCTATTTTTAGCACTTAATCACCTTAACAATAAATGGCAGGTAAATCGTGGTGATTGTGTATAAATATTTGTGCCCCTGTTGCAACGCACAGGCAATTATCTAGCCTACATAAAATATATGATATTTCAGTTATTCATCACTGAATTTTTTCTATAACTAACATGAGCTATTACTGGGAGCAGAAGTTCGATTCATATATAATGTTTTATGAATAACAGAAATTTTCAGTAATACCTGATATCAGGAGCTATTACGTGCTCAATGGTGGTTGAAATTAAACCTGCAAGCTGCCCAACAAAAATATCTTGTGTTGAACTAGCACTTGGAGCAGCAAGTCCTCTTGGGAAGATTATATTTGACAGCCGCGGCATTGACCTATAACTAACACTGCCTTCTTCACTTTCTATTTTCCCATATGTACAAGGGCCTGCTGACAGATCAATTACAACAAATCTGCAAGGAGCAGCAAGTTGTCATTTAGAGGATTGATTACTTAGTTGCAATCTGTTAAACTATTCTAGGGCATGATAAAAGACAATAGCTCTAACATGTACTCCCTCCGTCCCAAAGTGTCGCTGATTTAGTAAAGCTGTACTAAATCAGCGACACTTATTTTGGGACGGAGGGAGTAACAGTTAATAGTACAGCATGACACTCTTTCTATTAAACGATTTTAGGGCATGATAAAAGAAAATAGCTCTACCATGTAACAGTTAATACTACAGCATGAAACTCTTAAATCTTGGCGGAAAATAATTATGCACATAAAATAATCTATGATATGTAATTCAACGAGTCATGGCAACCAGGGTACAAGTTTCTGTTTTTGTTTAACCCTTGATCTGCTAGTACATCAGAGAGACCAATTATTTCCTGGCCTAGTCATTATATCAGTTTTTTTTCTCTTTGTATATATTCCGTAAGTGGTGTTCCTTCATATCCCATAATCACTCCTGTATGCTTACCTCCAAAGTACCATATAGTTAATCCAAATTTCTGTTAGTTTACAAATACCAGGTCAAGTTGGGGTCGCCTAAAATGATGGGAAATGGCCGATTCCTCGCAGGATTTGCAGCCCTGATAGCTAGCTTACTAACAACCAAGCAACAAGAAAAAAGTGAATATGATTTCTCTTTTTAAGTGAAGCTGAGTAAATGTCGGGGCCTCCCCTACAGTTTCCATTAAAAAAAAAGTGATGCTGAGTAAAGATGGTCTGGCATTATTTCCACTACAAAGCACATCCTTGGCCCTTTGGGCAAACTACCCCCTTTGGAATAAAAGATGGATGTCAGGTTCAGTAGGATGTTATTCTTTGACTGAAAGATCCAATAGGGCCTTTTACAGCTTAGTTGTTTTCAAAAACAGAAAACAAGGGGATAAAACTTTTTGTAATCCCCACTGCTGGGGCAGAAAGATCATTGCCATTAAAAACTAACGTACTACCTTCGTTTCAAAATAGAGGGTGCACATTAATCCGTCAAGACAAGCCTTTGACAATGATTAGTCAGTTAATATGTAGTTTATGTGATGCAGAATGAAAGTTATAAATAAATATATATTGTTGAAAATAAATCTAGTGACAATAATCTCATGTCACATAAACCACATACTAACGAAGCAATTGTTGGTCAAAACCTTGTCTTAAAAAGACAAAATATGCCTTATATCTTGGAATGGAAGGTGTACACATTAAGGAAGAAAGTGACAGCACATAAATCTAATGGTATAAATAAGTAAACAGAAAGGATCGTGAAAACAAAAAAGGAATCATCTGGCAGGACAAGTGCAATGCAATGAAGCAGCAAGTAGAATAGGAATATTGGTATGGTTTTTCTCTCCAGATTACGCTTCATATCGCTCTTGCAATCATGTATTGGGCTGAAGGGGTTGCCACATTTAGTGAGTTAAAAATGTAAATTCTTGACCGTCAAGGTTTCTTGCAAGTCGTAACGAAAAAATAGTATAATAACTATTACCTTCCAGAACTCAGCCAAGCTTGAGTTGCTCCACCTCCATTGTACCGGTAACGGTAGATGTAATCCGCTTCTTGCTTTTTTAGCTCTTGTTCTGTCAGTCCATTAATTTTACTATACATTAAACTGTCAAGGTCAACTCCTTTGTTCCGAGGATCCATTCTGACCTGCCAAGGAAGAGCTTTGTCAATGTTGATTGCTATTCTCCAAGTATAATTGTATAAGATACAAGGATGGACATCGAATCCCATGTTTTCTTTCTGGACAGTTCACTAATGATTGCTGGGCTCTTATCAATGTCTTTGGGGAGTCCTTTTGCATATTTTCCTATTGTTACAGAAGGCTAAGGATGCTGCCTGAGCATGACTATCTTTATCTTAAATGTTGTTCGAGGTGTTGATAACCATTGGCTGCTGGCATATATAATTACAAATAAACGATATATTTTATAATATACCATCAAACAAATTGAGATGGATAAATCGTTCGACCTGAATCTGTTAGAACTTGTGAAAATGTGAGGGTACTGTTCTTCTAAGCAAAGTGAATATAGTTCAGGATAAACTAGAACAATGCCCGTGCGTTGCAACGGGATATAAATATTATAGTACGTTAGCTTGTGATTTACCGACCCATAATATGCGATTGTGCAAATAAATGGTCATCAAATTATGTCTGTGATTTACCTTATATTTTGATCAGAAGTGACTTACCCGCCCATAGTATGTGATTGTGTAAATAAATGTTCATATCAAATTCTGCCCATGATTTACCTTATATTTTGATCCGAAGTTTGGTAAGTACATTAAATTGGAATTGGTTCAGAAGGTAAGTAAATTAAGGTGATTGATTATTATACGGGGAAGGTTGGACGAAGGGTGGTGGGAAGAAAGGTGAAATGGAACCTTACGTTCTTTTTAATTAGTAGAGAAGTCATGAAACTCCCACTTGTTGAATCAACTTATTTTCCTTTGTAATACCTTCTGTGCAGTTTCTTTTATATTTCAGCAGGGTCCCCTACATTCTAAAAGAATAATCGTATGCATATTTTGTCTCTGGCCAGTTTACTAAGGATTGTTGGGCTAAAAACAATGTCTTTTGGGACTCATCTATGCATATGCTCCGATTTTTAGAGAAGGCTAAGGATGTTGCACAAGCATGACTATCTCTATCTAAAATACTGTTCAAAGTTTTGATAACCGCAGACTACCTGCATATGTAGTTACAAAGAAACACATTAATTATTTTAATTATGCCATCAAACAAATTTAGATAGAGGAAATTGTTTGGCTTGGATCTGTTAAAAGTGAGTGTTTTTTTTTAAGGATAGTGAGTATAATTCACATTCAGAATGCAACTCCCACTGGTTACCTTCTTTTCCTTTCTCTTCTTATGTATTATCTTTTGTATAATAACTTTAAAATAATTTCAGTAGGGTTCTTCTCTTCTGTTTCCCTCAAATAGTAATAGGAAAATAAACAACCAGAAGAATGAGGCTGTTTACTCAATATTTCCAAAAGACTACAAGTCTACACACGAATAGTAGCTATAATTTGCATGCAGGTGTGAAATGAATTAAAAAAGTATTTTATATAGAACAATATATAAGTGTACGTACCTTATCAAAATTAACAACAAATATTGCAACAGGTACAGGCCTATCCATCTCAGTTGCAGAGCGACCAGGCTCCATATCAAAAATAAATGAGTATAGCCTCTCGAATATAGGTTCTACTACAGTTGCTTCTACCTCAAAGAGAGGGAATTCCCTACCATATTCACTCTGTGGGGGACAAAATAATTAGTGCCATGTCTTGTGTCAATCAAGATCTGAACAGCGTTTAAAGATACTTTTGTAGGGAAAAAACATATTTCTACCTCTCTCGCAGTTCCTGCAGAAACCATAGCCTCCTTCAGTGACTTCTCAAGCGAAATAAGCTCTGGTTGTCCAGCCTAACGAAGCAATAACTTCAGTAATATCACTGGATGAAAACAAGACCTACATGGTGGCGAAAAATAATCTACATGACCATCGTAAATGAAGCCTTACCGCTATGACATTATACATGATATGGTGCTCAATATCAATTGGCTCCCCTGTCTCGAAACAAGAGGGCCTATGGAGTGGAAAGCTCATCTTTAGGAATCGCTCAAGCTTGTGCCCATCCAAAGGGTATCTATACCCTCCATCACCGTTGAAACCAATCAGAACAACGTTAACCTCGAGGGGCACTTGAAATGGAACCTACAAAATTCCCCAAATGTGTTTATAGAAGTTCAATCTTTAATAAATTAACACCACGCATGTTTTGGAACACACAGAGATTTGAGCAGAGAAATAGGGAATGATTACAGATACATCACTACTGTTTGCTCAGTTCTCCTGGTTATACGATCACCAGTATGACCATGGCAACCGATTAACTAATGTCAGGCTCAATTTAATCTACGGTGCCCCAAGTCCCAGGCATAATTCATAGCGCGAACCCATGTGAACACTCTCACACATCTTCGCAGCCAGAGTCTACATGTATATATTAAAAGTTCAAAATTGGGAAATTTTGACACGTCCCACAATAAAAATTGCTCTCGATATCACTGACGGAGAACCCGAATCGGGTGGCAGGCCCGGATCCCATACACGCGGGAGTAGTATTCACCGCACCGCCGACCGAGATCGGATCCATTCGAGCTCAGTTAGTCTGCGCAGATCGCGTCTGCAGAGGCCACGTGGAGTACCTCTGCGCGGGTGTGGAGCATGCGGCGAACGTCGGCGCGGACGCTTTCCTCGACGTCGTGGAAGGCGCCGTGGTGCCAGTGCTCGTGCCCGGGGTCCCGACGGAACGCCTCTCGCCGCGCCGCTGCCGACGCGGCGGCGGTGACTGCGAGGAGGAAGAGGATGCGGAGGAGGAGGGGAGGCGCCATGGGAGGCGGGGGAAGAGAGGCGCGGGAAACCCCCTAGACTGGGGGAGCTTCGCCGTGGCCGGCTACGAGGTAGGGCGGAGGAGGGGGCAGAGCGGTCGGCGGCACCACACGGTCCACGGCGAGTGCGTGCGGGCGTTTGCTCTCTCGGCTAGGCCGTCGTCGCTTTGAGATTAGTGGTGTTTGACTTGTGTGGACTCTGGATCGATGGATCTGTTTTTGTAAAAAAAAAAAAAAAAAGGTCAGTTTTTTTTACAAAAAATCTGTTTTTTTTTCGAGAATCTGCTAGGCTTTATTCATCAAGAGGTATAAATACAGGTATTAGAGCATGGTTAATAGTATAGCCGGCTATATGATGTTGCCATGTCATATATAGTCAATGACGGAGTCTTGGATTAGGGGGTGCTCGGCATGTCGGTTGCGCGACCTATGGGTTGGGCCGAGGACCCCCCCCTCCCCCCTAAGTTTATCATCGGTGGGCTTCGTTCATCTGGGCCAGGAACATCGGGAAGGAATGGCGTGAAGACTTGACATATACTCAAGACGTAGAGATAGTCCTCGGCACGATTGCCCTTTAAATGCAATCGACAATATGTAAACCCTAGATACCCCCGGTGTCTATATAAACCGAGGTGTGAGGGCCTTAGAGGAACAGATTCACATCCGATCTCGTGGTAGATCACCTATACTTTGTACCTCAGCCGCAATCAATACAACAAAGCAGGACGTATAGTTTTACCTCTTCGAGAGGACCCGAACTTAGGTAAACATCGTGTCCTGTGTCCTCGTTACCATCTAGCCAAGCCTACCAGATCGGGGGGCCCTACCCGAGATCCGTCGGACTTAGCTCCGACATTGGTGACCCATACAGGTCCCTCTGGGAAATCGAAACGGCTCGATAGCTCGCGGCTTGACGATAGCGTCAGTTGTGGTATGGCTTTCTTCCCGGGACAACTCTTTGTCTTCGGCAGCATTACTCTTGGCCACCTCGGTCAGATCAAAAATTACGCTCCAGGCCAGATCATCAGATTTGGGAACCTCAAGTACGCCACGGATTCTCGCGGCGCTCTTGCGTTTTCGGGCTGGGTGTCAGACTAGGCTAAGGACCGCCCTGACGCCTCCATCCAGATCTCGGAATCAATCCCGGATCAGGACCACGATATGGATCACACCTCGGATCTGGCTTTGAGCTCGGAGCCGAGTACTACATCAACGGGTCAGGCATCTATCTTGACCAACGTAGACCCTGAGACCATGTTAGATCGGACCTCAAGTAAACTTTAGTTGAGCCTGACTTTTGATCAGGATATGGTCGAGGCAGACAAGGCGCTTCTGAACAATGTTAAATCGGATTCAGAGCCTGGTCATCTCGGACGACTAGACCTTGGTGTACGATCAGATCTGGGAACACCAGGGGAGGCTGGAATTTTTAGCCCACCCTCCACCCACCTAGCCGCTACCATAAAAAACTTACTGATGTTTTAGACAGTGCCTCCGAGGAGGCCACCGACGTAGATGAAGACGTCGGCGAGATGTCAGATATCGCTCCACCGCCAGCCATCAACCATACCGGCAGCTGGACCATGACCTCCACCTACGATGTCTACATGGTAGACACTTCCAAGGACGAAGGAGGAGGAGAAAACTCCAAATCCCGACGCAAGAGCGTCGTAATGGGGGGGGGACATGCAATGGAGATACAAGCAAGGGTGGCACCCAAAGCGGTGATACTGCCAATGGGGACGCAACTAATGATGGCACCATTAACAGTGGCAGCGACAATATCAACATCGATGACATGATCAACAGGGATTAAGACGACCCCCAACGACGATGACTACAATCCGGAGGCCAAGGAGAAGAGAGCCTCGGCCCCGTGAAAGTGCAACTAATCCCCGAGTGGTTTTGGTAATTAATAACAACATATATGTCATTGAACTAATGCCTATTCAAAGATAGATTTCAGGAAAGTTCAACATTGGCATGGTAAGGACATGTGGAAGTGGACCCCTCAAAATGCTATGGTAACATATTGGCACAAAGCTTCAAGACTCCTCATTTTTGGTTAAGTGATCCAAGATCACATTGAGTCCATACGAAATCCAATACTATTAAAAGGGGGTGAGGTTTTGATCATGACTTAGGTGCTCAAGTGCTTGAAGATATTGCTCCAAAAGCAGCCACTTTCCCACATTTAAATCTGTCCAAACCCTAATTGCCAAACTCGGTCCCACCGAAACCTCCACATCCCAACCCACCGAGTTTACCTTAGACAGAGCCACAGCCAAACCCTAGCAATTTGGTTCTACCGAGATGACGTTCAGTCCCATCGAAATGTCGTGACCAAGTTTCTATAACCCTTTCATCCCATTTCAAAATTACCGAGTTGGTTTGATCGGAACTACCGAAACGAGGTCTCACTTATGTCATCACATATCGGTCCCTCTGAGTTGATCTGTTCGGTCTCACCGAAAAGCCCAACGTTCGAATCTTTTAGACAGGTCGGTCTCACCGAGAATTTGTTTTTGGTGTCACCGAGTTGAGTCAAAAGGCTGTAACGGTTGGATTCTTGGTGAAGTCTATATATACCCTCCACCCTCACTCACTCTAAGAGAGCCATTAGAACGAAGCGGCACTTCCACCATTCATTTTCTGAGAGAGAACCACCTACTCATGTGTTGAGATCAAGGCATTCCAAACCAACCATTTGAACCTTGATTTCTAGCCTCCCCAAGTTGCTTTCCACTTCAATCCTTCTCCTACCCAAGACAAATATGTGAGAGAGTGATTGAGTGTTGAGGAGACTATCTTTTGAAGCACAAGAGCAAGGAGTTCATCATCAACACACCATCTATTACCTTTTGGAGAGTGGTGTCTCCTAGATTGGTTAGGTGTCACTTAGGAGCCTCCATGATCATGTGGAGTTGTGAAAGTGCGTTATATCGACTAGAGGGGGGTGAATAGGCGATTTTTACAAATTCGTCACTAAGGAATTTCAAGGTGAGGAAATTCCTAAGCGACGAACTACTTAGCAGCGGAATAAGTACTCAGATGCAAACATAACAGAGCAGTAGCACTGTCATCATGATGAAATGAAAACAAGCACAGAGTACAAGTAGCGTAAACACAGGATAAGCAGGCTGAAGACAAACTGACTGAAGAAATTGAACTGAGGAAATTGAGAAAGTCTTCAGTCAAAGTCTTCAAACAGTAATGATCAAATACATAGCAAGTATGCGAGGAAATGAAAGGGTTGAGGAAATAGAACCAGTAGCTCGGAGAAGACAATGATTTGGTAGACCAGTTCCAACTGCTGTGACAGTTGTACGTCTGGTTAGAGCGGCTAGGTATTTAAACCTGAGGACACACAGTCCCGGACACACAGTCCTCACCGTATTCTCCTTGAGCTAAGGTCACACAGACCTCGCCCAATCACTCGTGGTAAGTCTTCAGGTGACTTCCAAACCTTCACATACTCGGTCACTCGGTAATCCACAATTTCCTCTTGGATGCTCTAGACCATGACGCCTAACCGTCTAGAGGATGCACAGTCCTCAAAGGTAACAAGCGTCGGTTCCACACAGGAACAATCTCTTCAGTGATGCTCAATCACTTTGGGTTTGTAGGTGTTTGGGTTTTTGGGTTTTTCCTCACTTGATGATTTTCGCTCAAAGTCCTCGGAGGATGGGATGCTCTAAATGACAAGTGTCAATCTATCTCTCGGAGCAGCCAACCAGCTAGTGGTTGTAGGGGGCGGCTATTTATAGCCTAGGGAGCAACCCGACATGATAAGACATAAATGCCCTTCAATGATATGACCGTTAGGTGGGTAGGATATTTGGACAGCTGGCGCGCAGCACAGCAACGGTCGGATATTTGAGTATCAAATTCCTCAGGGCTATCATGTTCCTCACTTGTAGGCAATTCGCACTGGCGAATTCCTAACTCCTCAGTCAGAACAAATTCCTCAGAGAACAGAAGAACTTCGTCTCTATCACTGAAGAACTTGACTAAACTGTATGAGATTTCCAATGGCTTCACTCGAAAGGATTGGGTAGGTGTAGGATTTTGAGTTGAGCATCACTTGGAAACTTTTCCTTAGTTTTACCTCGACCCCCTTTAACAGTACGGTGTTTCCTATGACTCAGAAGAAGAAAATGAAACTACGAAAACAAAAGTCTTCATGCTTCATAATCCTTGCATGAATATCAAGTCTTCAGGGTCACACCAATTTCTTCACTTTCAAAGTCTTCAAGAAAACCAAAGTCTTCAGTTGAAGACATTCATTTTTAGGGGTCGACAATCATTGTAAATAACAAACTCCTCATAGACTTATAGACCTGTGTACACTCACAAACACATTAGTCCCTTAACCTATAAGTCTTCAATACACCAAAATCACTAAGGGGCACTAGATGCACTTACAAGTTGAACCAAGGAGTTTGTAAGGGTAAGGAGACCGCCTACTTCATGAAGATCTACCCCGAGTGAGGCTTAGTCCTTCATGGACGTGTAAGCCATCTTTGTGGACCCTTCGTGGACTCGCACAGCCGTTACCCTCCATGGGTTGAAGTCTCCATCAACGTGGACGTACGATAGCACCACCTATCGGAACCACGCCAAAAATCATTGTGTCTTCATTGCGTTTGAATTCTCCGATCCCTCCATTATGTTAATATGCAAAGTCTTTACTTTTCGCTGCACTACTCTTAGACTTGCATGTGTAGGGTGTTGCTCGGCTTGGTATAATTGTTAAAACTTGCCTACAACTAAAATTGAGAAATGATAAGTTTTTATTTGATCAAGTAGTCTAATCACCCCCCCCCCCTCCTCTAGACATACTTTCGATCCTACACCCCGACGAATACGAAGTTTTCGAGGAGCCCCTTGAGGCACCTCAACTTGAAACCCTACGTAGCGGTTGGCCAGCACATCTAAAAGCATGAAGCAAAAGTTCCAACGGCTTAGGACCAAAAAGGATGAGCTAAATGACAGATGGACCAAGGTCCTTAGGGCCGAGTAGGTGCTTGAGGACAAGCTCCAACAAATCGATGCTAACCAATCCTGCCCCTGCGGAAACTTGCTAGACGAGTTGGACGCGGAGGCTGAGGACAGGGCGCTTTCGAAACGCGACTGGGCTGAGAACCTCGATCGCCCTCCTCGAGGCAGAGATCATCAGACAAGCATTATTGGTATCGTGGCTATTGGGTATCCACTAACCCAACCGTGCATGGGCCATAGTAGCCTCCTTGCCGGGAAGAACGCCAAGTGAGCACCTCGGCAAGACCAACACATCTCTCTTGATGAGATGTAATAGCATCAAGATGAAGACCTCCAGGCAGGTCGTAAACAAGACAGTCTACTTTCTCTAGACATCCACACCAACAAGAAGGTGAGTAATAGGAGGAGTTGCTCAAACACCTCAGCAACACTACAACGTAAGAAGCACCTGAAAATGACCACGGCGTCTGGCAACGCCTTTTCGCCCGACCCATGAAGGATCCGATCCACCTTGGCTAGCAGCAAAAGCGTGCCACCGCATCGAACACGTGGCACAGTGGTGCCCTATCAACAAACCTTTTACGACACATGGCAAGCGTGCAGGTGGGTTGGTGGAATGACAGAAGCCCAGGTGGTGATTCATCATACATTTACCACGTGGTTGACACCATCAGGTAGTTACACTAAGCGGTGCTGAAGTGATGGGTGTTCGTTCCCGAAGGCCAAAAGACGATGACACCTAGTGTGTCATTTAATGCACCTTGTCCTACTCTGTCAGAGTTACGTATTAACCACTGTAGCCACTTTGGTACCCCTTGAACTATAAAAGGAGGGCCAGATGTTGGAAATATGCCCTAGAGGCAATAATATTGTATTATTATATTTTCGTGTTCATAATTAAGAGTTTATATTTCATGTTTATAACTGTTATGATCCTAGAATATGCGATTCAGTGAAAAACTCATATGCACGTGTGGAATGATAAACAGTAAAGAATAGGTTCCTAGTCTTGCCTCTAAGACTGGCTCAAGTGTTGTTGATGATCATGTTTTCTGGATCTTAGGATATCATTAAGCTTAATGATAGTCCTAAAGCAACAATGAGAGTATGGCGTTAGAAGAATGATCATATTGAATCGATCCAAACTTGTTTGTTATACTTTGAGATAATATCGTCTGAAATCAATTATTATAACATGGAGTGTTAACATGTGTTTTAGTTCCTCAGACCATGAGAGTATCACAGTCACTTCCTACCGTACGATGGACTTTGGGGTTGCTCAAACATCATCTGTAACTAGGTGATCATAATGACAACTTACAGGTCCATCGGAAAGTTTGACAAGGAACTGGATAGCTCGAGAGTGGGATTTGCTCCTCCGGCGATGGAGAGATATTCTTAGGGCCCTCTCGGTGTGACAGCATCCATCATCATCTGGCCATACACAGGTGACTACGTCACGGGGATGCCGGAACACTTCAACGAGAAAGAAGAACAAAACCGATAACGAGAATGACGGCATAGTGAGCATGTGAATGACTCAGGAGGATACCAACACACTTCGGGTTTTGTAAAGTATCACGAAACAAAGGGAACATCAGATGATAACCAAAGGTTCACCTGAATATCATTCGTGTAATCATAGGGATCGATATGGATGTCCACGGTTCCGCTATCGGTCATTGAACGAAGGAGTTTCGTTCATGTCTATGATTTACCGAACCTACGGGGTCACAAGCTTAAGGTAATCACGATCTGTTGAGTGTTAGTAGGATGAGAGTATCAAGGATTTATTTGTGTAATTGTTTCATTAATATTCGAAATAGTTTTGAGAGGAACCGGAAGCGTTCCGGGGTCACCAGAAGGGTTTCGGAGATTATCGGGCAATACCGGGTATTACCGATAAATAATATATAGGTGGAAGATGTTTTCGGTGATGTTAAATTAACAATCAAAGGCTTTACTAATTGTTAGGAGGCTTTTATATTTAATTTAACATCAACGGGCCTTAAAAGGCCAAGTGGTGGAAGGAGTATTGGGCACCATGGCCCAATAGGAAGTGGTGCCCCCCTTTCCTTGTGGGGGGCGAATTAGACTCCTCCCCCTTAGCCGACCCCCCAAGGAGGGCCTTTCCCTCCTTATTAGTTGCCCCTCCCTCCCCCTCTTGAAAGCGCAGGTTATATCCCAGAGGTGGGTGAATGGGAGTTTTTTAGAAATTTGTCAAACTCTGAAGAATTTGACAAAGAACAAAGTGAAGAAATAGAAACGCAAGGGAGACTAAGTCATCACAGAATCAGAGTACATGCAATCATGATACGTAAGAGTGAAGAACATGCAATCATACAAGCATGAAGAATGTAAACTGAAGAAATGAAAGATAGTGTGATGAAATACTTCAGTTCAAATTCGTCAGATGATAGATCACAAATTCTTCAGCAGCGGAATAATGTAAGAGAGGGTAAGGAATTTGAAACCAGGTTGGCTCGGTGAAGACAATGGAATTTGGTAGACCAGTTCCAGTTGTTGCATCAACTGTATGTCTGGTTGAGGCGGCTGAGTCGCAACTCAGAGGACACACAGTCCTCACCGTATTCCTCTTGAGCTAAGGCCCGCAGACCTCGCCCAATCACTCATGGTAAGTCTTCAAGGTAGACTTCCAAAAGCTTCACAGACTAGTTCACCGGCACACCACAATGACTCTTGGTGCACTCAGAACTTGACGCCCAACCGTCTGGAAGAATGACAGTCTTCAAAGGTTAAAGGCTTCAGATCACACAGATCAATCTCTTCAGTGATGCTCAATCACTTTGGCTCTGGGTTTTTCCTCACTTAGGATTCTCTCAAAGTCGTCGGAGGATGGGTTGCTCTCTTATGACAAGTGTCAAGTTCTCTCGGAGCAGCCAACCAACTAGTGGTTGTGGGGGGAGGCTATTTATAGCCAAGGGGCAACCCGACATGAAATGTCATAAATGCCCTTCTCTGATTCGACCATTGTCAGGATAAGGATCCACTCGACAGCTGGCACGCGGCGCGGCAATGGTCAGAATTTGAACTCTCAAATTCATCGGGGCACTCAATTTCCTCACTTTTAGGCAGATCGCACTGGCGAACTCCTAACTCCTCAGCGTGACCAAATTTGTCAGCGACCAGTTGAACTTCGTCACCGTCGCTAGCAAATGCGTCAGCTGTGCTAGAGATTTCCAAAGGCTACACTCGAAGCGGCTTTTGTGTATGGGTTTGAATAAGTTTGAGCATCACTTTGGAAATGTGAAATATGTTTCACCTAGACCCCCTTTCATAGTACGTTTTTTCCTATGAGTCAAATAAGAAGAAAAGAAACTATGAAAACAAAGTCTTCAAGCTTCAAAGTCTTCACATCAATTTCTTCAAAGGCCGTACCAATTTCATCATCAAATTCTTCACTTGAAGAAATCTATTTTTAGGGGTCGTCTTCCATGTGTTAAACCAAATCTTCAGGGACTATATTACCTGTGTATACTCACAAACACATTAGTTCCTCAACCTATTTGTCTTCAATACTCCAAAACCACTAAGGGGGCACTTGATGCACTTACAATCTCCCCCTTTTTGGTGATTGATAACAAATTGGTTAGGTTTCAATGGGAGTATAAATAATTGAAGTGTAAGTACAGAGTTTGAAGAAATTGGTTACAAGATATTGAGGAACTCCCATTGAAGATGTGCATATAAGGAATTTGCTTTGGATTGCAAATGCACATGGCAGGTTTAATTTGTGGAGATCTCCCCTATATCTTGGAAACCAATCATGCATGATCATAAGATATTTGAAGAATATGAATGCATGATGAAAATTGGTGTTTGACGAAATTTTGCATGCATGAGCAGATATATTTAAGATCAAAGCATGCGCGTCAAATGAAGCAAAAGAGTCAGACAACCAGTTCTCATACGCCAATCCGGCCAGCCTCGCCCTGTCAAACGAGGCGCTCGATCGGATCCAGATGATGACTATCTGGATGGCCCATCCTCGGCCTACGCTCAGCGGGGCCTCGAGGCAGAGCACGGGGAATTTTACGCCCCACCAACCACCCACTTAGTAGCCACTATCTAGGACTTAACCGACATGCTGGACTACGCCTCTGAGAAGGCCGACGACATGGACGAAGACAGTGACGCCATGGCACACGCTGATACTACACCTTCCGTCACCGGCCGATGGACGGCCACCTCCACCTACGATGTTTACATGGTGGACACCCACAAGAACAACGACGATGGCGCTAATAACGGGGACGACACCCCCAGGAGAGATAGCAACAAGCCTGGCGAAGAGCCGCCCAAACGTCGGAGGCAACGCCGATGCTCCAGGGGGCGTCGGGGCAGAGAAAGCAACACGGGCACCAGGGAAGATGACACCCTAGACAATATGGAGGACCTCGGCGACCCCGCGGCCGCCGAACAACAGCCAGACAATTCGGAGTAGCGCGAGGAATAGTTTGATCCCGAGGACCTTAATGACTCCGATGATAGTAACGACCTCCCCCTCTCCGAGGAGGAGGTCAGCCTCGGAGACGAGGATTTCATAGTCCCTGAGGATCCACTGGACCAAGAGCGGTTTAAACGGCAACTTATTGCCACCGCACGAAGCCTGAAGAAGAAGCAACAAAAAATAAAAGCCGAACAAGACACCCTCAACGACAGATGGACAAAGGTCTTAGCAGCTGAAGAGGGGTACGACTATGAGCGGCAAACCAAAAGCTACCCAAAGCGAAAATTGCTGCAGCAATTTGACGATGAGGCTCTTGAGCCCGCACCTCCAGATATACTCAGGCAAATCAGCCAGACCGCCCCCTCGAGGACGGGATAGGCCGGCTGGAAAGGCCGAACATGAACCTGCTCCCCCTCGCCGAAGAGGGAAGGAGCCAGAATACGAATACGGCTTATGACGCGACCTGTATGCTAGAACAGGTCAGACAAGATCCATTTATGGATCGAGAGCATACCCTCCCGATAGACGGGATCGATACCAAGCTTGGCTCAACTGAAACGATAGAGCTCGGGAATAGCAGCAGGCCCGAAGGGCAGCCAAACTCCGGCGCGACGTGGCCCGAGTCAGGGGCGCCGCTCACTCGATGTGTTTTACAGATGAGGTGATGCAGCATCAGGTCCCTGAAGGGTTTAAACCTGTAAACATCGAACAATACGACGGGACTACAGACCCGACCGTGTGGATTGAGGACTTTCTTCTCCACATTCATATGGCTCGAGGGGACAAACTCCATGGCATAAAATACTTGCCATTAAAGCTTAAGGGACCGGCTAGGCATTGGCTGAATAGCCTCCCCGAAAACTCCATAGGATGTTGGGAAGAGCTCGAGGATGCTTTCCGAGCTAACTTTCAAGGCACTTATGTCCGGCCTCCAGATGCTGATGACCTGAGCCATGTGGTCCAACAGCCCGGAGAGTCAGCCCGGCAATTTTGGAATCGGTTTTTGACCAAAAAGAACCAAATCGTGGACTGTCCGGACGCCGAAGCTATTGCCGCATTTAAGCATAGTAGCTGGGACGAATGGCTAGCGCGCCAGCTCGGCCAGGATAAGCCGAGGACGATGTCAGCACTTACCTCTCTGATGACCCGCTTTTGTGCTGGGGAAGATAGTTGGCTGGCTCATAGAAGCACTAACACAGAAGACCCCGGCACGTCGAAAGTCCGGGACGGAAACGGGAAACCACGGCGTAACAGGAATAAGCGTCATCACAACGGCGGTGAAGGCGAAGACACGGCTGTGAATGCCAGATTCCGCAACCCCAAATCAGGACTGCGGAAAAAGCCCTCTAAAGAGCCTCCCTACGTTCAATGTAAATAGGGATACGCCCCCACGGCATGCCCACCCCAGTCGCACACTACGTGCCTCGCCAGCACAACTTTGCGCTCAAGGTAACATGGGCTACCGTGGGGCCTAAACTAAACTAAAATGCCAAGTGTTCAGCTTAACCGAACCATGGTCACACACGTCCTCAGACGACAACAGGTACCATCCAGGACCTATCCAGCATTAAGCTAGAACAGCACGACGACCTCTCCAGGCTCCTAGTCAAGGGCCTGTCGGCCGATTTTCCCTCCCCCTCCACGGAGTTTTTCCTTCAAACAGAAGCAAAGGCACAGACGGGCAGCAGGGCACAATAGAGGCTTCAACCCATGCATCAAGGCCCTATGTAAACCTTTCATCTCTAAAAACTTTTCCTTTTTATATAAAGTACCTGTAACAGATGCCTTGGCAGTTCGAATTGTATGGATAGATGTCCCGAGCTCATTGGAAATAAAGACCACCTTCTACGGTACTCTGGCAGTCATTTATATTGCCCTTTTTATTTTTTCCACTCTTCGACTAGCTCGGCACACATTTTCTCTACAATGCAATCAGCTAATAGACCGAGGGCTCAATTTTAATACCCGCCCTATGCATTAAGTCTGGCACTACTCTCTCTCTATGTGTTCGGCGTCTCGGATATTGCACTATATGAATCAGTTTCGAATTATGTCTTGGGTCAATAGTTGGGTTGCCCGGCTCCTGTGTTTACCTTCTTACGTTCCGCGCATTAGGCTAAGAAGGTAAAGGGAGAACCACTGCGATTGTACTTCTGGCTAGCCTAGTTAAGTACCTCAGTGGAGAAAGCTGAAAACTGACTGTCATAATAAGCGAGAACTAGTCGACGGTCCGATGACAAGTGTTAAACTCAAAATCGATAGCGATTACCCCGTGTTATAAGAAGGGTTTGTCTTTGCACAAACCACGTGATAAAGGCATATGCCTCGGATCTCCCGATCATCACAAAACACTGGGGGCTAGTCACTAGCCCCCGCAGTCAAGCTCCTATGGCCAAGTGAAGGTAATAAAACCACATAGTCCGATTGCCTCATTTCTCTCACGCACTTCCGCCTCCAGGCACCGAGACGTCGGCTAAGGGTCACAGTGCGGGGATGAAACACCCCTCGTAGTATCTACATGGGGGCTGAAGCCAACGACTAGTAACTTTCAGACTCAAAACGACCGCACAGGAGTAAAAAAATCAAAACAGACTCAAGTCTGATAAACCATCAAAAGGGCTGCATTATAAAGCAAAAGGTCTAACTGTCATTCAATACATGGTAGTTCATTCAAGGATTACATCTTTGGGACACTGGTCCTCTATCGCCCGAGCACCATCCATAACAATGGGGAAATACTACTCGGGACGATGATGCTCCTTTCTAGCAGGCGGGGGACCGGTGGCCATCTCAACTGGCTTGATCTTAGGCCAGTGCACCATGGTCTTTGCGAAGGCCACCCGAGCTCCTTCGATGCATGCGGAGCACTTCACAGAACCAACTCGGGAGGGTGCGCCGTGCAACTTCTGCACCAGGCCGAAGTAACTACTCGGTATTGGCTCTGCGGGCCATAGCCGGACACAGAGGTCCTTCATGGTTGGCTCAGCCATCCGATGCAGCTCCATTAGCTGCTTCATCTGGTTGCTCAGGAGGCGAGGGTGTTCGGGCGCCTGGAACATGATACGTCTCCAACGTATCTATAATTTTTGATTGTTCCATGCTGTTATATTATCATTCTTGGATGTTTTACAATCATTTTATAGCAACTTTATATCATTTTTTGGGACTAACCTATTGACATAGTGCCCAGTGCCAGTTGCTATTTTTTGCTTGTTTTTTACTTCGCAGGAAATCAATACCAAACGGAGTCCAAACGCAGCGAAACTTTTTGGTGATTTTTTCTGGACCAGAAGACACAAGTTGGGCCAAGAAAGTACCTGAGGGGGGCCCCGAGGGGAGCACAACCCACCAGGGCGCGCCTGGGGGCCCAGGCGCGCCCAGGTGAGTTGTGCCCACCTCGGCCACCTCCCGCACCGCCTCTTTGCTCTATAAATACCCCAATATTCCAGAAACCCTAGGGAAGTCGACGAAAATCAATTCCAGCCGCTGCAAGTTCCAGAAACCACAGATCCAATCTAGACACCATCACGGAGGGGTTCATCATCCTCATTGGTGCCTCTCCGATGATGCGTGAGTAGTTCATTGTAGACCTACGGGTCTGTAGGCAGTAGCTAGATGGCTTCCTCTCTCTCTCTCTTTTGATTCTCAATACAATGGTCTCTTGGAGATCTATTTGATGTAACTCTTTTTTGCGGTGTGTTTGTTGGGATCCGATGAACTTTGAGTTTATGATCAGATCTATGTTTTTATCCATGAAAGTTATTTGAGTCTTTTGATCTCTTATATGCATGATTGCTTATAGCCTCGTATTTCTTCTTCAAATCTTTGGTTTAGTAGGCCAACTAGATCGATTTTTCTTGCCATGGGAAGAGGTGCTTTGTGATGGGTTCAATCTTACGGTTCTTGATCCCAGTGACAGAAGGGGAACCGACATGTATGTATCATTGCTATTAAGGATAACAAGATGGGGTCTATTTCTACATAAATAGATCTTGTCTACATCATGTCATCGTTCTTATTGCATTACTCCATTTCTCCATGAACTTAATACACTAGATGCATGCTGGATAGCGGTCGATGTGTGGATTAATAGTAGTAGATGCAGGCAGGAGTCGGTCTACTAATCTTGGACGTGATGCCTATATAATGATCATTGCCTGGATATCGTCATAATTATTTGAAGTTCTATCAATTGCCCAATAGTAATTTATTTACCCATCGTATGCTATTTTTCTCGAGAGAAGCCACTAGTGAAATCTACGGCCCCCGAGTGTATTTTCTCATCATATATTTTCAGATCTATTTTGCTATTTGCCTTTTTATTTATTTGCCACTTTTATTTTCAGATCTATATTTCTAAAAACCCAAAAATATTTTGCTTCACTTTATTTTATTCGTGATCTATTTATCCAATCTACTACAATTTATCTCCGGCCACATGCCAATTTCTGGCGCCGTTACCCGAAAGGGATTGACAACCCCTTTAACACGTCGGGTTGCAAGTATTTGTTCTTTGTGTGCAGGTGCTGTTTACATAGTGTTGCTTGGTTCTCCTACTGGTTCGATAACCTTGGTCTCATCACTGAGGGAAATACCTACCGTTGCTGTGCTGCATCATCCCTTCCTCTTTGGGGAAATACCGACGTAGTTCAAGCAAACATCAAAAGGAATTTCTGGCGCCGTTGCCGGGGAGACATCATCAACATCTACCAGGTTCCTAATCACAAATCTCATCTCCTTGCAATTTACATTATTTGCCATTTGCCTCTCGTTTTCCTCTCCCCCACTTCACAAAAATTTGCTGTTTTATTCACCCTCTTTCTCGCTCGCCGTTTTCTCGTCAGATCTCTTAATTGCTTGAACTTGTCATCATGAGTGATTTTGGTATGGCAGAAACAAATGATGGCCTAACTCCTAAAATTGGACGATCTGGCAATCTGGATGCTAAAACTTTTGTTTTGGGGCAAGGGAATGTTATAGGAAAAGAACGTATCCAAGAAGTTTTCAATTGTGTTGGAAATTTAAGTCTTGATGATGTTTCTATACTTAAAAGGACTAAATCTTATGCGGAAGCTATCTCAGCACTAGTTCCGAAACTTGAAAATAAATTTATTCGCACTCATCCTACCTTGCAAAGAATGTTTTATGAGCTACCCATCATAAAGAATCCTAAGGCTAAAAAGTTGGCCACTCTTGTTCTTATGAATGAATTTGACTACATAATACGGGAAGCTAGGGAAATCTTTGATTTTTATGGTATGAATCGTGAAAAACCCGTGATAGATGAAATTCTTTATAATAGTGATTATGTGCTAAGACATTTGCTTGGGGATAATCAAATCTTTGATGAGAACCATAAAAAGGACATCCCCATTTTAGATATAATCCAACAAGCTTTCAATGATGTTAATCAGCACTATTCTTGGATTGTTGCTGGAAATCAAGGGGGATATGATGATAAGCAACTTGATAGCGCTAAAGTCTCTATGGATATGGTGTTCTATGTTGTTTTTGCAAAACATTCTGACAAAAACACCTCTAAGGAAAATAAGACCAAAGATGACAATACTTAGATCTTTGCATTATGCCTAGCTAAGGGTGTGAAACGATAGCGCTTGTTGGGAGGCAACCCAATGAATAAAATTTATTTTTGTCTTTTTCTTTCTGTTCTTGGGTGTTTGCACAATTATGCTACTGTTATGATTGTGTTTTTTGTGTTTTAATTAGTGTTTGTACCAAGTAAAGCCTTTAGGATATCTTTGGTGGTAGTTGATTTGATCTTGTTGGAAAACAGAAACTTTTGTGTCCAGTAAAACAATTTTGAAAATTCACATAAGACACTAAAAATTCTGAATTTTTTACACAAGATTTATATACAAATTACCTATGTTTTAATAATTTTTCAGAATTTTTGGAGCTACATAAGTATGAGAACAATTCGTATCTTTGTAGACTATTCTGTTTTTGACATATTCTGTTTTCTTTGCATTGTGTGCTTATTTTGATGAATCTATGGTTTGTATTGGAGGTTATAAGCCATGGTAAAGTTAGAATACAGTATATATAATTCAAGAACAAAATTTGAATGGGTTTTCTGCAGTACTTAAAGTAAAGATTGGTTTTCTTATACTAACAGATCTCACGAAGGTTTTGTTGAGTTTTGTGTGATTGAAGTTTTCAAGTTTTGGGTGAGATCACGATGGATGAAGGAATAAGGAGTAAGAAGAGCCTAAGCTTGGGGATGCCCCATGGCACCCCAAGCCATTATCCAAAGAGAAGCAAGCAACTAAGCTTGGGGATGCCCGAGTGGCATCCCCTCTTTCTTCTAACGACCATCGGTATTTTACTTGGAGCTATATTTTTATTCGTCACATATCATGAGTTTTGCTTGGAGCGTCTTGTATGATATGAGTCTTTGCTTGTTTTGCTTTTTATTTTTAGTCATGAATCCTTGCTGGACACACCTATTTTAGAGAGCCAAAATTATGCTATGACTTGTTAGAATTGCTCTCTATGCTTCACTTAAATCTTTATGAGCTATCGAATTGCTCTAGTGCTTCACTTATATCTTTTTTAGCACGGTGTGCTTTAGTATTTTTGAAGAAATGCTCTCATGCTTCACTTAGATTTATTTGAGAGTTAGTAAAAAAAATTAGAAATTCTCTCTTGCTTCACTTAAATTATTTTGAGAGAAGAAAATTTTATGCTCATGTTCTTCACTTAGATTTGTTTGAGATATCAAAAGCAACAAATGAAATTAGTCCCAAAGTGTAGATATTCAAGAGGGATATAATAAAAACTTTCATGAACATTATTGGACAAAATAAACTTGATTCCTTGTAATAGTTTTGCGATATGTTGATATAATATGTGAGTCATGTTGATGAGTAATCATGCTTTAGTAAGAATATTGGTGTTAAGGTTTGTGATTCCCTATGCAAGCACGAAAGTCAATAGTTATGCAATGAAATTACATCCTACTTGTGGTGCATTATTCGGTGTTAGTTATGCTTAATGCTCGCTTATGAGATTTTTCGTTTCTTGGTTGTATGCTTCTCAATCTTTTGCTAGCCTTCATTTGCACTAAGTATGATCACTACTTGTGCATCCAAAATCCTTAAACCAGTTTTGCCATATGAGTCCACTATACCTACCTATATGTGGTATTTACGTGCCGTTCTAAGCAAATTTGTATGTGCCATCTCTAATTTCAAAATAAATTTCTCTTTTATGTGCTCGTACCGCTCATGAAACGGTAGGGGGTGGCTGATATATTTCCATGCTAGATGTGTTATTCTCAAGATGAGTGTTTATTCACTTGTCATTGCACGAGAGTACGGCAAAGGTATTAGGGATGCCCAGTCCTGAAATGAAAAATGAATTTACTTTATGTTGTCAAATAATAAATTCCTTGGAAAGTGTTGGTATGGAGGGCACCCGTGGATACGGCTAGCCATGGAAAGTGAAAGTATGGTGGAAAAAGGAATAAACTTTATTTTCTGTTTGGGAACCGCCTATGATATATCTAGCAAGGAAAGTATTGGGAACTACTCGATCGTTTTCGTTGATAGGAAAAGCATGCCACCCAAAATGTTTTATCTCTACTTTTTTCGCTTTGAGCTCTGGCACCTCTACAAATCCCTACTTCCCTCTGCGAAGGGCCTTTCTTTTACTTTATGCAAATTTTATTTTGAGTCTCCATCTTCTCTTATAAAGCACCAACTAAGGGGCACTATGATCGTACTTGAGCATTGGGTGTAGCTAATATGCGAGTGTGTTTCATGAATGGATCAATGATTGAGCATAATGGGCTAGGGATAACTTGCTTTAGTGTTGATCTTTTGAAAGACATGGTTGCTTGTTAATATGCTTGAGTATTGAAATCTTCATGTCAAAACTAGACTATTGCTTTGAATCATATAAAAGTCCAAATGTCCATGCTACAAAGAAAAGAATATGTGATGAACATGTTAGGCAGCATTCCACATCAAAAATTCTGTTTTTATCATTTACCTACTCGAGGACGAGCAGGAATTAAGCTTGGGGATGCTGATACGTCTCCAACATATCTATAATTTTTGATTTTTCCATGCTGTTATATTATCATTCTTGGATGTTTTACAATCATTTTATAGCAACTTTATATCATTTTTTGGGACTAACCTATTGACATAGTGCCCAGTGCCAGTTGCTGTTTTTTGCTTGTTTTTTACTTCACAGGAAATCAATACCAAAAGGAGTCCAAATGCAGCGACACTTTTTGGTGATTTTTTCTGGACCAGAAGACACAAGTTCGGCCAAGAAAGTACCTGAGGGGGGCTCCGAGGGGAGCACAACCCACCAGGGCGCGCCTGGGGGCCCAGGCGCACCCAGGTGGGTTGTGCCCACCTCGGCCACCTCCCACACCGCCTCTTTGCTCTATAAATACCCCAATATTCCAGAAACCCTAGGGGAGTCGACAAAAATCAATTCCAGCCACCGCAAGTTCCAGAAACCACAGATCCAATCTAGACACCATCACGGAGGGGTTCATCAACCTCAATGGTGCCTCTCCGATGATGCGTGAGTAGTTCACTGTAGACCTACGGGTCCGTAGGCAGTAGCTAGATGGCTTCCTCTCTCTCTTTTGATTCTCAATACAATGGTCTCTTGGAGATCTATTTGATGTAACTCTTTTTTGCGGTGTGTTTGTTGGGATCCGATGAACTTTGAGTTTATGATCAGATCTATGTTTTTATCCATGAAAGTTATTTGAGTCTTTTGATCTCTTATATGCATGATTGCTTATAGCCTCATATTTCTTCTTCGAATCTTTGGTTTAGTTAGGCCAACTAGATCGATTTTTCTTGCCATGGGAAGAGGTGCTTTGTGATGGGTTCGATCTTACGGTGCTTGATCCCAGTGACAGAAGGGGAACCGACACGTATGTATCGTTGCTATTAAGGATAGCAAGATGGGGTCTATTTCTACATAAATAGATCTTGTCTGCATCATGTCATCATTCTTATTACATTACTCCGTTTCTCCGTGAACTTAATACACTAGATGCATGCTGGATAGCGGTCGATATGTGGAGTAATAGTTGTAGATGCAGGCAGGAGTCGGTCTACTAATCTTGGACGTGATGCCTATATAATGATCATTGCCTGGATATCGTCATAATTATTTGAAGTTCTATCAATTGCCCAACAGTAATTTGTTTACCCACCGTATGCTATTTTTCTCGAGAGAAGCCACTAGTGAAATCTACGGCCCCCAGGTCTATTTTCTCATCATATATTTTCAGATCTATTTTGCTATTTGCCTTTTTATTTATTTGCCACTTTTATTTTCAGATCTATATTTCTAAAAACCCAAAAATATTTTGCTTCACTTTATTTTATTCGTGATCTATTTATCCAATCTACTACAATTTATCTCCGGCCATGTGCCAATTTCTGGCGCTGTTACCCGAAAGGGATTGACAACCCCTTTAACACGTCGGGTTGCAAGTATTTGTTCTTTGTGTGCAGGTGCTGTTTACGTAGTGTTGCTTGGTTCTCCTACTGGTTCGATAACCTTGGTCTCATCACTGAGGGAAATACCTACCGTTGCTGTGCTGCATCATCCCTTCCTCTTTGGGAAAATACTGATGTAGTTCAAGCAAACATCATAACTGCGCCCAGAATAGCTTATGTTTGGTATCACCCTCCCAAGACACATAGTGCCTCGCCGCATATGCCGCACTCCTCGGGAGCTCCGCAAATGCGCCTGAGGAACGCCAGACCTGTGTGAGCAATGCGAACCTGTTGCCACCAAAGACACTCTGCAGTAAGTACGGCTTACCATCAGCAATTTGCTTCACTTGGCGGAGCTCTTCTTGGGCGCCCCGCATCTCCGCCCTCGCCTCTTGGAACTCCTGCTTCACCTTGGACAGCTTGAAGGCCCGATCCTTATTCTTCTGCTAAAGGTCCTCACATTTAGTGACAGCATCCTTGAGCTCTTGCTGCACTTCGGCCACTCTGGCCTCGTGCTTCCCACTCACAGTTTTCACCGTCTTGAGTTCGGCGGTTGCCTGCTCGGCCGCTGCCTTATGTTCGACCGCCTTCTCCTTGGCCTTCTTCAGTTTGGCCTTGAGGCCCTCGACCTTCGCAGCGACAGCTGCAAACATAATTAAGCACCTTTTGCTTAGGAATAATCTCGAACACTTTGCTTGACAAGAGGACTGTAACGTCTCGATCAGTCTAACCTTGCGCTTCGTCAAACCGCTTGTTGACAAGGTCGAGCTCCTCATCGAAGCTTTTGAGCTTCCAATTCATCTCATCCAGCGCTGCGGCATTAGCAGCCGCTGCCAGGGATGAGGCCTGCAATACCAAAAGAATCACATCATTTAAACTCTTGATTCAATGATTTTCGATCCTCCGTCAGGTTTTTCAATCCTAACAGAGTCTCGGGGGCTACTATATACAAGGACTGCTCATACTTTGTTATCCAAATCCGCTCTACGGAAATAATATTACATGGCTTACCTCGAAGCCCATTAGGAGGTCACCGAAGGCTTCCTTCAGTCCATTGTTGACGGACCAAATACTCTGTAGAACCACGCCCATCAGGGCGCGGTGTTCTGCGACGATGGAAGAGTCATTCACCGCCTCCTCCATCACATCCGGCCACCCTGCCGCAGCCCGATCGTCAGTGTTTGGCGCTGGCGACGGGGCCCTGGCTCCCCTCTCGGTAGAGGGCGGAATTGACGCCTCCGAGGGCCTTGGGGGCTCCGGAATTGTCTTTTGGGAGGGCTCGGATTGGCCGAGCTCCCCCTCTTTATTCACCAGGATGGATCCCTCCTCCTGGTCTTTAGCGACCGAGGTGTTAGCCTCGGCCATAATCTCGTCACCACCACCTCCCATGTCCGGGCCGGGAGGGGTCCTTCGGGACAGCACCTCCTCGGTCTCCCCGATGATGGGGGGAGGCGTAGAGCATGATGCAGACCCACTCTCCATCAGTTCGGCTGGCGGAGAAGTCCCCTATGAGGTTTGATCAGCAGGGTGGGCGCGCGGTGGGCTATAACATGAGATGCACATGTGTTATCAACAAAAGACTAATGAAACAAGCACATGGAGAATATCAGAATTCATACCTTTTGGCAGGGGGCTTCACCATGTGGTTCCTCTCCGGAACCTCTTTAGACGCTATAGACTCCTCATTGGAATCCGAGCTGTCATCAGGCGGGACCAGCTTGGGCCTGCACTATTTCTTCGGGGCATGAGGAGGCTGCTCCTCCTCAACGTCATCCGCCGCTGCCCTTTTCTTGGAATGGGAGGAGTCGCTCTCCTCCTTGTCCTCTTCCTGCTCCCCCTCTTGAGTGGAGGGACGCTGGGTGTCTCCGGACTTGTTGTCCGGATGTCCCCTTGGGCGGAGGCCTTCCCTGGCCTCTGGCGCCTCTTTCTTCTTCTTCTTTTCCTTCTTCTCTGGCACCTTGTATGGCGCCACGGTCAGCATCTCCTCCAGCAGAGCCGACCGGGGGTCATCAGGCAGCAGGGCCGGGTTGTCGATCTTCTTGGCCTTCTCGAGCCAGCCCTGTGGAAGTAAGAGAACTAGAGTTAAATCTCCTGGAAGGAAAACATCCGAACATAGAGCACATAGAACTTTGTTACCTCCTTTGGGGGTTGCACGGCATCGAGGCCGATGTCTTCCTCCTTGGCCGGCCACGCCTTTTGAGGCTTAAACAACACCTTCCACATCTTGTCGTGGGTGGTGCCATAGAAGTAATGTACGGTGGCCGGATCCTTGAGCTTATAAGACCACATTGGGGTGGCCCTTTTTTGGCAGGGGAGGAGACGGCGGCAGAGCATTGATGTTTGCTTGAACTACGTCGGTATTTCCCCAAAGAGGAAGGGATGATGCAGCACAGCAACGGTAGGTATTTCCCTTAGTGATGAGACCAAGGTTATCGAACCAGTAGGAGAACCACGCAACACCACGTAAACAACTCCTGCACACAAAGAACAAATATTTGCAACCCGACATAAGAGAGGGGTTGTCAATCCCTCACGGGTAAAAGGATAGGTAAAATTGTAGTAGATTGGATAAATAGATCTCGCGGGAACGCGAGATAAAATAAATAAGTAAAAATTGCAGCAAGGTATTTTTGTATTTTTGGATTAATAGATCTGAAAATAAAAGCAAATAAAAATAGATCGCGAAGGTAAATATATTAAAGAAGAGACCCGGGGGCCGTAGGTTTCACTAGTGGCTTCTCTCGAGAAAAATAGCAAACGGTGGGTAAACAAATTACTGTTGGGTAATTGATAGAACTTCAAATAATCATGACGATATCCAGGCAATGATCATTATATAGGCATCACGTCCAAGATTAGTAGACCGACTCCTGCCTGCATCTACTACTATTACTCCACACATCGACCGCTATCCAGCATGCATCTAGTGTATTAAGTTCATGGAAAAACGGAGTAATGCAATAAGAACGATGACATGATGTAGACAAGATCTATTTATGTAGAAATAGACCCCATCTTGTTATCCTTAATAGCAACGATACATACGTATCGTTTCCCCTTCTGTCACTGGGATCAAGCACCGTAAGATCGAACCCATCACAAAGCACCTCTTCCCATTGCAAGATAAATAGATCAAGTTGGCCAAACAAAACCCAAATATCGGAGAAGAAATACGAGGCTATAAGCAATCATGCATATAAGAGATCAAAGAAGACTCAAATAACTTTCATGGATAAAAACATAGATCTGATCATAAACTCAAAGTTCATCGGATCCCAACAAACACACCGCAAAAAGAGTTACATCAAATAGATCTCCAAGAGACCATTGTATTGAGAATCAAACAAGAGAGAGAAAGCCTTCTAGCTACTAACTACGGACCCGTAGGTCTACAATGAACTACTCACGCATCATCGGAGAGGCACCAATGAGGATGATGAACCCCTCTGTGATGGTGTCTAGATTGGATCTGTGGTTTCTGGAACTTGCGGCGGCTGGAATTGATTTTCGTCGACTCCCCCAGGGTTTCCGGAATATTGGGGTATTTATAGAGCAAAGAGGCGGTGCGGGAGGTCTCCGAGATGGGCACAACCCGCCCCCAGGCCCGCCCTGGTGTCTGGTGCCCACTTCGGGCCCCCTCTTCGGTACTTCTTTGGCCCACTGGATGTCTTCTGGTCCAAAAAAATCTCCAAAAAGTTTCGCTGCATTTGGACTCCGTTTGGTATTGATTTCTTGCGAAGTAAAAAACAAGCAGAAAACAGCAACTGGCACTTGGCACTATGTCAATAGGTTAGTCCCAAAAAATGATATAAAGTTGATATAAAATGATTGTAAAACATCAAAAAATGATAATATAACAGCATGGAACAATCAAAAATTATAGATACGTTGGACACGTATCAAGCATCACCTCAACCACGTTGGTCAGCTTGGCGCCCGCCTTTATCATGTTGGAGACGCGCTTCTGCAGCGCCTCCACCTCCATGATGGACCCCCAGTCAAGACCCTTCTTGGTCCATGAGGTTAGCCTCGCCGGGGGTCCGAATCTAAATTCGGGAGCCGCCGTCCAGGCCGCATCCCGTGGTTTTGTGATATAGAACCACTCCTTCTGCCAAACTTTGACAGTATCAATGAATGTGCCCTCCGACCACTCGACCTGGATGAGCTTGCTGATCATCGCCCCGCCGTAGTCTGCCTGTTGGCCGTCGACTATCTTTGGCTTGACATTGGAGACCTTCAGCCACAAGCCAAAGTGCGGCCAGACTCGCAAGAAGGCCTCACAGATGACGATGAAGGCCGAGATGTGGAGGAAGGATTTCGGGGCCAGATCATGGAAATCCAGCCCGTAGAAGAACATCAGCCCCCTGACGAAGGGGTGGAGTGGGAAGCCTAGTCCCCGGATGAAGTGAGGGATGAACACCACCCTCTCGCCTAGTCGAGGCATGGGGTCAGCCTGACCCTCCTCTGGGGCCCGGTGAGCGATGTTGGCCGGGAGATAGCCGGCGCGCTTCAAATCCTCAATGTCGTCGTTGGTGACGGTGGAGGCCTCCCACTTTCCTTTGGCACCAGATCCGACCATGGCTGGAGTGAGGGGGTGGCTTGAAGGGATTCTCTGTGGAAGAATGGCACGGGGTGCTGGAGCTCCGAAGATTGGGAAAGTGATGTTGAGAGGAAGGAGAAGGCGTACACCGATAGCGGTGGCCGTTCCCCTTTTATAGACTGCCGAGATACCAAAGGTCCTTTTACTGCGCCGCAGTCCTCTCCACTTCCCGATATACTCGTAACGTTATGCTCCAGTGGGATAATTGAAATCATTGATCATATCCCTTGAAAAGCGGGGCACAATCCCCACCTTGATGAGATGTGCTATGACAGGGCTGCCTTGAACTGCGCATCAAGTACTCACAACGGTTCGGTGCTTATGACCGGATGTGACCCTTCGCCAAAAGTTGTCAGGTGAAGGTACTGTTCACACTTGAGCGGTTGGCCTTCGAGGCTAAGTAAAATAGATAATCTGGATTCCGGATACGACTTAATTGAGTGCATGACCGAACTTGACCAAGTGGTTTTTTGGATATTCAACCAAGGAAGATTATTCCGAACACACATGGGGAAAAGAACTCGCCCGCAAGCTGGAGACTGCAGATGTGGGAGTTACAAGACGCCGACGTTGGAGGCTAGTTCAGGGGCTACTGAGGGAGTCCTGGATTAAGGGGTCCCTGGGCTGCCGGCCTACTTCTTATGGGCCGGATAGGTGGGCCGTTGATTGACTACCATAAGGCCGAGCTATAGGGCGACTCTGTATCCAGACAGGAAGCCCTCGAAGTCTTGGTGTGTCTTCCAAGTCAAGATAGAAGATTTGGCATGTTTTATTTCCCTTGTAACCGACCATGTGTAACCCTAGTACCCCTGGTGCCTATATAAACCAGAGGGTTTAGTCCATAGAGGCTAGAACAACAACCATCATCCCACTAGCCTAGGGTTTAGTTCATCTGATCTCGTGGTAGATCAACTCTGTAACCATCCTATACACTTCAATATAATCGAGCAGGACGTAGGGTTTTACCTCCTAGAGAGGGCCTGAACCTGGGTAAACATTGTGTCCTTCATCCCCTGCTCCCCATTGATCCAAGATCCACAGCTCGGGACCCCCTACCCGAGATCCATCGGTTTTGACACCGACAACGGCGACAAGCTCAGGGGCAGGCCCCAGGGGGCGTGCCCCCAAGCTTGTGGGGCCCTCGTGGCTCTTCTAACCCTAATTCTTCTTCTATAAATAACCAAATATTCCCCAAAGACCAGGGGGCACACCAAAATACTTTTCCGCAGCCGCAAGTTTCTGTTTTCGTGAGATCCCATCTGGGGACCTTTTCCAGTACTCTGTCGGAGGGGGATTCGATCACGGAGGGCTTCTACATCAACCTTGCTGCCCTTCCGATGATGTGTGAGTAGTTTACCACAGACCTACGGGTCCATAGCTAGTAGCTAGATGGCTTCTTCTCTCTCTTTGATCTTCAATACAATGTTCTCCTTGATGTTCTTGGAGATCTATTCGATGTAATCTTCTTTTGCGGTGTGTTTGTTGAGATCCGATGAATTGTGGGTTTATGATCAGATTATCTATTAATATTATTTGAGTCTTCTCTGAACTCTTTTATGCATGATTTATATTGCTTTGTATTTCTCTCCGATCTATTGATTTGGTTTGGCCAACTAGATTTATTTTTCTTGCAATGGGAGAGGTGCTTTGTAATGGGTTCAATCTTGCGGTGCTCAATCCCAGTGACAGAAAGGGACATGACACGTATTTGTATTGTTGCCATTAAGGATAAAAATATGGGGGTTTTCCATATTGATTGGATCTATCCCTCTACATCATGTCATCTTGCTTAAGGCGTTACTCCATTCTTGTTAACTTAATACACTAGATGCATGCTGGATAGCGGTCGATGTGTGGAGTAATAGTAGTAGATGCAGGCAGGAGTCGGTCTACTTGTCTTGGACGTGATGCCTATATACATGATCATTGCCTTGGATATCGTCATAACTATGCGCTTTTCTATCAATTGCTCAACAGTAATTTGTTTACCCACCATATGCTTTCTTTCAAGAGAGAAGCCTCTAGTGAAAACTATGGCCCCGGGGTCTATCTTTTATCATATTATTTTCAGATCTACAAAATCAAAAACACAAAAATACCATGCTGCAATTTATTTACTTTTATTTTATTTCACACTTTTACTTATCTTTTATATCTATCACTATCAGATCTCATCCTTGCAAGTAACCGTGAAGGGATTCACAACCCCTTTATCGCGTTGGGTGCAAATATTTGTTTGTCTGCAGGTACAACTATTGGTGTCGTGGTTTTGTCACGGTAGATGTCCTAGTGTGAGGACTTAAACATGAGGCCATTGCAACTAGGTGATTACCTTGTCGGGGTTGAGCGAAATTGAGAGACACGGATTTACCCAGGTTCGGCCCCTCACAGTGGAGGTAAAGGCCTACTCCTGCTTTCCTGCTTATTGCTTGAGTATCGATTACAAGGGAGCGAATTCGCTTGACCTAGCTATTGATTGATTGTAACATGACCTATCTGTGCCGGGGGCTCGCCTTTATATACAGGTCGAGGCCTCCGGCTTACAAGAGTCCGAGTTGTAACATGTCTCGTGACTGAGTCCGTCTCTAAGTCGCCTTGCCCTTTTAGCAAGACATGACATGGTAGCTGACGCTTCTAGGCCGTCACCGCCGCCTTCTGGCTCTGGGCCTTAAGTCGGCCCATCTTGTGAGCCGCCCTTCCAGTCTTGTGTCTTGATCACCTTGGCCCACCTGAAGTCTCGCTCCAAGAGTTGCTAGTAATATGACCCGGCCTTTATACAACGGGTTATATCGTGGGGTTATATCCCCAACATTAGGCCCCAGATTGATTTGAATTCATTCATGTCAATCTTCAATCCATCAGTCTGGCGAGTCTTACCTCTAGGCCTCAAATCTTAGCTTGAAAAACTTTATGAGCCGCCATATGAAATGATGATGTCACCTTCACAATTTCAGGGAGTCCCTCATGACGTCATAACGAATCTTGTGCATATCCGCTTATCCCGAAAACTGAGGCGCCTTTTGCTCCAAAAGTTACTGTGTCCCCTCGATTTTTGCACCTACCATTTCCTACTGCCTTTTCCTTATAAATACGCATGAGGGGTCCTCTTTTTCACTTTTACTTCGTCTTCCTCTCGAAGCCTCCTGCGACCAGAGCACCGCCGCGCCCGTCGACCTTCATCGACCACCTCGCCCGGGACCACAATGCCGGACCAGCTTCGCCAGAGCTTCATCTGAACGCCCCCACCACCGTTTACTAGATCCAGGTACACCGATTCCACCCTTTTAGATCTACACTGATTCCTTCATAGTTCGTCGGCATTCACCTGTGTCCGTCGAAGTTCATCCATCTTACTGTCACCACTGCTAGCCTTAGACTTAGTTTAATGAATCTTCCCATAAAAATACGGCGGCGTGAGCATCAGCACCATTTCTGCATCTAGAATATTTTTAGATCTTCTTAAGAATCCGTAAATTGCGCCACTACTGTTCCGAAGCTTTGTCCTTAGGGTTAGCAATTTATTCTCCTTTTTGCTTCTCTTGTAGATCCATAATTGTAGCTGCTTTGGTCGAAACTTGTTTATCCCACACTTAGCAGAAAACTTAGTGATCCCAACTTAGTTAAATCACCTTCGTATCTTGGGCGGCTTATCAGCGTATTGTAACTCGCCAGATATTAGAAACTGCATTTATTGCTAAGCCGGCTTCATCTTGTTGGGCGGCTTATCCGTTATTTGATGATTGTGCCATCTCACCCTTAGCTGCCACTCATAATGCCGTCTCATCATGTAGTTGATATAACTAGCTCTCACTTCATAAATAATGCGACGAGTTATTATTTTTAGTGACTAGCCATTTATTTTTATGCAGTCCTTGGGCTCATATAGGCGGCTTAATATGTCGAAAACCACCATTTGCAACTGGGTGCCTTCCCAAGTTTCCGAGCTTGTTCTTAAAGATTACCAAGAACAGAGCCTTCTACCGGCTCAGGAAGAGATAGGCTGGCGAGCCAGCCAAGGAGATGACATTCCCAAACCCGGCGAAGGAGAAGTTGTAGTCTTTATAGACCATCTCCTTAGAGGCTTTTCCCCGCTCGGGTCAAAATTCTTTCGGGATGTCTTAAGCTACTTTAATCTTCATCCTCAAGACCTTGCTCCAAATTCCATCTCCAATCTGTGCCAGTTCCAAGTTATGTGTGAGGTGTATCTTCAAATAGAGCCCACTGTTCCCCTCTTCAAAGAATTCTTCTACATCAACCGCCAGACAGAGTTTACCGATGGCCCCTATCTAGAACTTGGTGGAATCTCAATTCAAAGGCGGAGAGATGGATGCTTTCCTCTAGTCACCCTTCCAAGTCGCCCCAAAGGGTGGATAAAAACTTGGTTCTACTGCAGAAACACGGCTCCGGTTGGCGAGAATCCCTTGCCGGGTTACAGACCTGAGCGTCTTCCTATGGATTTTGACATTCCAAGATGGCTTATTCCAGAAGAGCATGCTCAAACTGCCCCTACGTATACAAAGCTCAGAGCCTTGCTAGTTAATGGTTTAACCGGGGTTGATCAAACCCGGTGTTGGGTGGCCTGGAGGATTCTACCGCTGAGTCACCGCAATGAATTAATGTGCAACTACTCTGGCAGTTTAGACGATCCCCAAAGATATAGCAAATTTGATCTTGATGCTGACGGGATACCTAAGGTCATGAAGAAGTTATTTGGAGAGTCTCAAGACGCCTGCAACAGAGTAGGGCTAAACCCCTTCTGCAAACTCAACCCGGCACCTGCAGTAAGTATATGCATAGTCATTTGTCCGGCTTATCAGTCTATATCTGTCCAATGTTTTCATTGGCTGGCTTTGCTCAATTATGCAGGCCGATGCTCCTTTTTGGAAGAGGAAGAAAACACAGGTGACCAAGACAAAAACTGGGACAACTCAAAAGAAGAACAAAGCTGCTGCTGTGAATGAGCCGGTTGCCAGGGACGAGTCGCCACAAGCTGACAATTAGTCAGAGGTAGATCTTGACTCCCTTGGCCAACTCTTTATTGAACTTGTTGATGCCTCTTATTCTCAGGATGAAGTCGCCACAAGCCGGGCCGAGGATATTGAGGTAATTTCCATCTCTTCCGGCTTAGACTCCTTGCCTCCAGAGAAGACAAGGAGGGTTATTCGCAAAGTAAGCTTTTGTCATCCCGATGCTCATTTTGATCCAAACTTTATTTTGAAGAAAACTCAGCATGAGTCAAGGCGCCAAACCTGGAGTGGCGGCTCTGGAGATCTGGTGGCCGGTTGACTCATGAACTGTCTGCCCGCAAACAACATAATGAGGTGCCACAGAGTCCAACTCCTTCTCTTCCAAAAGCCGGTCTTATCAGGCAACCTCTTAATCCCTCTGATTCCAATTATCAGGAGTCTCCCCCGTCTTCAGGAGATTCTTCCTACTCAGCTGCCGGCTTTGGTTATAAATCCAGGGTAATTCTCTTTTTGATTGAACTTTGTAGTCATTGACACATACTCCCTCCGTCCCAAAATAAGTGTCTCAACTTTGTACTAACTCTAGTACAAAGTTATACTAAGCTTGAGACACTTATTTTGGGACGGAGGGAGTATAACTTTAACATGCTATCTTCTTTGCAGAGCCAAGGCCAAGGCTAAGAAAAGGAAAGTGGGCGACTCATCAACAACTCCTGACATTCCTGAGTCAGATGAACAAATCTTGGTAACCCCTGAGTTGGATGCTGAGAAACTCAAAGACCAGCATGATAATCAGGGTGACCCGCCCCCGCAGTCTAACCCGGCAGCTGCTGAAGTTGTGGATGCCAATGCTAACCCGGCAGATGGGCTTAATCCGCCAAGTCCCATTCTTGCTTCCAGCCCTGCTAAGACAATTGAAGATGTTCCCTCCCAAGAAAGGAACAATGAAGAGATTGCTATCACTGGGGTGGGTCATAAGACCCCAGACACCTCCAATGTGCTGACCAAGCACACAACTAAAGACTAGACGCCCTTATTTGAAAAGGGTAAAGAAAAACTTGAGCTGCCTAATTATGAAGAGTTTAGCGCAGAGGAGCTGCACGCGGGCTATCTAAGCCGCCTTTCTACAAGCCGTGAAATGGAAGTCGGCTTAGTAAGCATGATGAAGTGAAAATACGAGGTATGGATAAACTTGACCCCTCTTAGCATTATATATATGCCCACGTAGCCCCCAAGTCTTGAACATAGGAAGACTTGAGTATGTATAAGACTTGTATAAAAATCTGAAGATCTTGTCATGTAGCCCCCAAGGGCCAGCTCATCTTCATGAGATAGGCCGGGTCTTCTGTAGTAGATAAATTGGAAAAAAGAATCAAGTATCCCCCAAGTCTTAACCATAGGAATTCTTGAGTATGTTTAAGACTATAAAGTCCGAGAATCTTGGCATGTAACCTGTCAAGGGCCGGCTCATCTTTGTGAGATGGGCCGGGTCTTCCAAATCAATAAGGTTGAATGAAACTGCCTGTAGCCCCCAAGGACCGGCTCATCTCCATGAGATGGGCCAGGTCTTCTGTGTTATAGTTTAAAGGAAAAAATGACATACATTAGCCCCCAAGTGCGAAGTAGATTGCTTGCAATTACTTGGGACTTGAATAAATTTATCTATTATGAAATAGCCCCCAAGTGCCGGGTTAACTATTGTTGCAAACTTAACTAAATAAATGACCGATGTTCTTTTTAATTTTACAGGAAGCATTATCTTTGGCCGAGTCAAACTTCACCGGCTTGAAGAAAGACTTTGAGTCTGAATAAGCCGGACGAACCAAGGCTGAATCAAGTCGGATTTTGAAGCAGAAAGATCCGCCTTTGAAACTGAAAAAGTTGTTGTCTTAAAGCGTGCAAAAGACGCCGAAGGCCAACTTAAGCCGATAACTGAAGAATTGGCGGGCTTAAAACACCATATTTCCCAGATGACCGAAGCCATCTTTGGTAAGTGAAACTTTGAATCAATAGAAATAACCCGCCTGGAAACTTGAATACGCGAGTATAACTTGCCTGGCGACTTTTGTTTTGAACATGGTGCAGGTGCCAGAAGCGCCAATCTTGGGCAAAACATGCTTATGAAGCTGAAAGCTGTCTATGCCTTGGTGGAACAATTATATATATGCTGGAAGTCTTCGCACAATTGTGACTGCATCAGGCGGTAAAAAGCCGCTGCAGTTCATAAAAAACGTGCTGGATCAATTGTCAACCATGCCCAAACAAATTGAAGAACTGAAGATGTCAGCCGCCCGAGCAAGAGCGATAACCTCGCTAAGCTGGGTGAAAGCTTATTCAACAGAGTTGGACCCTGAAGAGATGGCCGGTGGGTTCCCGCAATATAAAGATGATGGGTCTAAATTTACCCCGGCGAATTATACTCAGTGTATCAAAGAAATGCGAGTACTGGCGTGTCAGCTTGTGCAAAACATTGACCTGAAGAAGTATCAGCCGGCTTACGATAGTAACAACGCGTGAATCAAGGCGCCTTCTTTTGATGTGCTGGACTTGACTCCGCAACGGTGTAAGCACATGTTTGTCCCTGATATCGACCCTTCTCCTATCATCAATGATGAAGCCATATTTGAATCTTTAACCGGTGTCAACTGGGATCTGGACAATCTTCAGATCGGAAGCGCGGAAGACCCGGCACAGGATGACCTGGGGACTTCAACTACAGGGAGTCAGCATGAATCTAACCCGGAGGGCCAGAACCCGGACTGCACAAGGGCCGGCTTACAGGAGTAGTGTAACTCCGAAAATTTGGTTGAAATTTTTGGGCTCAACTGAAGCCCTGTAATAGGCTGAATGAATAGTTTGGTTGCTCTATCGTGCCTTCATGCACGTTTATTTGACTTATGATCCAATATCGATGTTAATAATCCGCTTTGGATGTCTTGTCTTGTCTGACATGCATCTGTTTCTAGCACTGTCCTTTGAATAAGGGTGCTCATCTGATATACTGACACATAAGCTTTTTTGGGGTTGTAACAATAACCCAACAATTCACCAATTGGCGACTTATAGTCGTAGTATTTGATTGCTGAGAAGCAACTAGGGGTTGATAACCCGGCGGCTCATGGCCAAAAGAAGCTCAATGTTTGATCAATGCTAACCCGGAGTTCTGTTGACTCGGAGACTTATAGTCTTTGCAATAATATGATCAAGAGCAAAAATTCCTACAATACAAAAATGAAAACACAAATATATATATCAAATTAATTATGAGTCGGCTTTCGAGGCTCGACGAAAAGACTGGCTTTCGAGGCTCAAGTCTTGCTTCGATGAAGCTGGCATGATAGCCTTGGTTTATCCTCGCTTTCCGTAAGCCGGCTCTCACATGACTTAAGCTGCCGTTTTAACTTTGACAAGTTCAGGGTTATAAAGATTAACTTGTCAAGAGTATAGCGGGTCATCTTTTCAGAGTAGCATCAAGCATACACGCAGGTTTAACCAATAGTGTGGCATTTTTACCGGGTCAAGAGGGTGAGATAGCTAAACTCGGTGAGTTGGAAGCCCCCAAGTGACCTTATGATCAATTAATGAAAGACTCATGCACAATATATGAGATGAAATGACAGAGGCCCCGAGTTTTAGGGATGTAGGCTTTATTATGTTGATCATAAAAGATATATACATGATGTAGGTATGTACAATGACGAGAGCCGGTGGCTCAAGTGTAGTAAGGACGAAGATGAGCAATGTTCCAGGGCCTGTTGGTCTCCTCCTCAGAGGTACGTGACTTATTGTGTTCACGTATGTCGATGAGATAATATGACCTATTGTTGAGGTTTTTGCTAACCACAAAGGGCCCTTCCCAAGGAGGTGATAGCTTATGCATGCCTGCTTGACCTTGAATCAAATGGAGCACTAAGTCGCCCTCCTGGAAAGTGTGGCTTCGAACCCTGCGGCTGTGATAGCGACACATGTCTTGTTGGTAAATCGCCGATCGAGCCGCCGCGAGATCATGTTCTTCTTCCAAGGCATCCAGAGCGCTTTGATGCGCTGTCTCGTTGTCTATTTTGACGTAAGGCGCCACCCTAGGCGAGTCATGACGAATGTCACTTGGGAGAACTACCTCTGTGCCATAAACCATGAAGAACGACGTGTAGCCAGTTGATCTGTTGGGGGTAGTCCTTATGCTCCAAAGAACGGAAGGCAACTCTTCGACCCAATAACCCGGCGTGCGTTCCAAAGGAACCATGAGCCGGGGCTTGATCCCTCGTAATATCTCCTGGTTAGCACGCTCTGCCTGACCATTGGACTGTGGATGAGCCACTGAGGATACATCAAGATGGATGTGTTCCCTTTGACAGATCTCCTTCATAGCACCTTTAGATAGATTTGTTCCGTTCCAGTGATGATACTATGAGGATAACCGAAGCGAAAGATCAGCTTTTTCACAAAATGAACTGCAGTCGCTGCCTCACAATTGCTTACTGGCTCTGCTTCAACCCACTTGGTAAACTTATCAACTGCAACCAAAAGGTGAGTCTTCTTGTCTTTAGACCTCTTGAACAGCCCGGCCATATCAAGCCCCCAGACCGCAAACGACCAAGTGATTGGGATCATCCGCAACTCTTGAGCCAGAACATGAGCTTGCCTTGTAAATTTCTGGCAGCCATCACACTTGCGAACAATATCCTCTGCATCAGCGTGAGTCGTTAACCAGTAAAAACCATGACGAAAAGCTTTGGCCACCAATGATCTTGACCCATCATGATGACCACAATCGCCTGCATGAATTTCTTGTAGGATTTCACGGCCTTCTTCAGGGGAAACACAGCAATAGAACACACAGTCACACTGCATCTGTGTAACTCGCCATTGACAATTGTCATATACTTAGACCGCCTTGTGATCTGCCGTGCCAAATTTTCATCTTCTGGTAACTCACCTCTAGTCAGGTAAGCCAGGTAAGGCATCGTCCAATCTGGGATAGCATGTAGAGCCGCCACCAATTGCCCCTCTGGGTCAGGGATAGCTAGGTCTTCCTCTGATGGTAACTTGACAGAAGGGTTATGCAAGACATCAAGGAACACGTTAGGGGGGACCGGCTTACGCTAAGAACCCATCCGGGACAAAGCATTAGCCGCCTCATTAAGCCACCGATCTATGTGATCCACTTGATAACCTTTGAAGTGACCAGTGATGTTAGTCATAGCTTGACGGTAAGCCGCCATGAGCGGGTCTTTAGAGTCCTACTTTCCTGAAACTTGTTGTGCCACCAGGTCTGAGTCGCCAAGACATCTAACCCGGCTCAAGTTCATCTTCTTAGCCATACGAAGCCCGCAGAGTAAAGCTTCGTACTCAGCTGCATTGTTAGTACAGGGAAACATGAGCCTTAAAACATAACAAGATTTGTCACCTCGCGGAGATTCTAAAATAACTCCAGCCCCCGAGCCTTCCAATTGCCTGGACCCATCAAAGTGTATCGTCCAGTATGTATTTTCTGGCTTCTCCTCTGGCGTTTGCAACTCTGTCCAGTCATTAATGAAATCCACCAATACTTGCGACTTGATGGCGGTTCTGGGCACATATTTTAGATGATGTGGCCCAAGCTCAATTGCCCACTTAGCAACTCTGCACGTGGCCTCCTTGTTTTGAATGATATCCCCCAGAGGAGCTGAACTGACCACAGTGATTGGATGCCCAAGGAAATAATGCTTCAACTTGCGGCTAGCCATGAACACCCCAAACACCAATTTCTGCCAACGTGGGTATCCTTCTTTGGACTCTATCAAAACTTCACTGACATAATAAACCGGCCGCTGGACTGGATATT
The DNA here is from genome assembly GCA_011799875.1 of Thinopyrum elongatum. Classification (NCBI taxonomy): domain Eukaryota; kingdom Viridiplantae; phylum Streptophyta; class Magnoliopsida; order Poales; family Poaceae; genus Thinopyrum; species Thinopyrum elongatum. The sequence continues at coordinate 387,537,674 of CM022300.1, forward strand.
CTTTGCTGGCCTCCTTGCGCTCCACAATCCCTGCTATGCTCACGGCCTTGTTGTGAGCCTCCACGTACAGGAGCAAAGGCTCTTTGTCAATTGGAGCAGCCAAGATGGGCGGCTCAGCCAACTGCTTCTTAAGTGCCTCACACGCGTCATTAGCGGCATTGCTCCAGACGAAATGATCAGTCTTTTTAATCATCTAGTATAGGGGAATCGCCTTCTCACCCAGGCGGCTTATAAACCGGCTCAGGGCTGCAATACGACCCGCCAGGCGCTGAACATCATTGATACAAGCCGGCTTAGACAGAGAGGTGATAGCCTTAATCTTCTCCGGGTTAGCTTCGATGCCCCTTTCTGAAACCAGAAAACCTAGTAATTTTCCTACTGGTACACCAAAAACACACTTGGCCGGGTTAAGCATCATCTTGTACAGGTTGTCAAAGGTTTCCTTCAAGTCATCAAGCAAGGATTCCTTTTTCCTGAATTTTACCACAATGTTGTCCACATAAGCATGAACATTGCGCCCAAATTTGCCCATGAAAGCAATTCTGAACACAACACTGATAAGTTGCCTGAGCACTTTTGAGTCCAAAAGGCATAGAAACATAACAGAAAGCTCCAAAGGGCGTGATGAAGGATGTCTTCTCCTGATCCTCAACTGCCATCATGATCTAATGATAACCAGAATAAGCATCCAGGAAACACAAACTCTCACAACCCGCCGTGGCATCAATGATCTGGTCAATGTGGGGGAGAGCAAACGGATCTACTGGACAAGCCTTGTTAAGATTTGTGTAATCAACACACATACGCCAAGTGCCATTCTTCTTGAGCACAAGCACAGGATTAGCCAACCACTGAGGGTAAAAAACTTTAATTATGAACCCGAAAGCTAGGAGCCGGGCCACCTCTTCTCCAATAGCCTTATGCCTCTCCTCGTTAAAACAGCAGAGAAACTGTCGAACAGGTTTCATCTTAGGACCCACATTAAGGTGGTGCTCAGCGGATTCTCTCGGTACACCCGGCATGTCAGAAGGTTTCCATGCAAAGATGTCCCGATTCTCATGGATGAACTCAATGAGCGTGATTTCCTATTTGGGATCCATCCCCGTCCTGATGGTGAACTACTGCGAAGAATCACTAGGGACAAAGTCAACTTGTTGCGTGTCCTTTGCCGACTTGAACTTGAGCAGAGGGTCTTTCTCAGTGGTGGGCTTTTTTAGAGGTGTCATATCAGTCGGGTCAACATTATCTTTATAAAATTTAAGCTCATCAATAGCACAAGCCGCCTCTGCATAAGCAGCATCACCTTCTTCACACTCCAAGGCTATCTTATGATTACCATGAACTGTAATTGTTCCTCGTGGCCCTGGCATCTTAAGCTACAGATAGATATAACAGGGGCGAGCCATGAACTTAGCGTAAGCCCGCCGTCCAAACAACGCATGATATGGACTCTTGATTTTAACCACCTCGAACAACAGTGTCTCGGCCCTGTAATTATACTCATCACCAAAGGCCACTTCTAGAGCAATCTTCCCCACAGGGTAAGCCAACTTGCCAGGGACAACTCCGTGAAAGACGGTAGAGGACGGCTTAAGATCCTTCTCTTTCAGATTCATCCTCCGAAAAGTGTCATAATACAATATGTTGATACTGCTTCCACCATCCATAAGTACCTTTGTGAACCTATAACCGCCCACTTGAGGGGCTACCACCAGGGCCAGATGACCCGGATCATCAACCCGGGGCGGGTGATCCGCCCGGCTCCATGTTATCGTGTGCTCTAACCATCTCAAATACTGTGGCACCACCGGCTCAATCGTATTGATGGATCGCTTATGGACTTTCCGGTCATGTTTGCACGTGCTCGTGGTGAAAATATGATACTGTTCGCTGTTAAGCTGCTTAGGATTACTCTGGTATCCTGACTGATTATTCTGCTGCTGATTACTGTGCCCAGACTGCTGATTATGACCACCGTGGTTTCCCTGGTCCTGATAACCAGAGTTTGAGCCGCCACCACCAAAGCTGGCTCCATGGAAACCTGTAGAGCCTGACCCGCCCAATGGCCCATTATTGTTGTCGTGATGCTGAAAAGACTGGTTCCTGTACTCTTGCATGATATAACAATCCTTCCAAGCATGACTAGATGGCTTGTTAGGATAACTGTGCTTCGGACACGGCCCGTTAAGGGCTTCCTCATAATTCTTGGGCTTCCCCCATTATAAGGCTGCTTGCCATTACGACGTTGATTTTTGAACCCTGCGTTAGTGTTAGCCACAAAATCTGACCCGCCATCGGGGTGTGTGTGCTTTGCACCATTGCCATGGTTATTGTGATTACCATTCTGTGCCGAGGCATTTTGTTGCTGACCCTTGCCGCCACCATTTTTCTTGCCCTTGCTTGACTTATCCTCATCAGAGTCAGGACCCTTTATTCCATCAGAGTCGGCGTATTTGGTAAGTACGTCCATAAGATTTCCCATATCCGTGCACTTACGCTTAAGCCGCCCTAACTTCTGCTTAAGAGGCTCAAAACAACAGTTCTTCTCCAGGATCAGAACGGCTTGAGCCGCCCCAATGTTTTTGGAAGAGTGGATAATGGTGGCGACCCGACGGGCCCAATGATGGGCCGACTCATCCTCACACTGCACACAGTGCTCCAAATCCACAATTGTCATCGGTTGTTTGCAGGTTCCTTGATTTTTTTTTGATAAAGCGCTCCTTCAACTTCACCCAGGTGTTGATGGAATTGGGGGGCAGGTTTTTCAACCAAGTACGAGCCGGCCCCTCCAACATCATAGTGAAATATTTGGCGCAGACTGCATCACTGACGTCCAACATATCCATGGCCAGCTCGTAGCTCTCAATCCAAGCCTCTAGAGGGAGATCCGCCATGTAGTTGGGTACCTTGCGAGGTCCCTTAAAATCTTTAGGCGTGCGCTCATTACATAAAGCCAGCACTAGGCACGGTACTCCGATGGTTCTGGCATTCGACCCAGCTCCCACTGTTGTGGGAATGAGCTTGACAGTAGAAGTAGGGGGTACATAAGGAGAGGGCAGAGTCCTAGCTACGGTGTGATTGTACACACGGATGTATGAGTTCAGGCCCCTCTCGTGGAGGTAACAGCCCTATGTCTCAGTGCTGCGGGAGCTTTTCTGCCGTGTGGAGTATGAAAGTAACAGGGGGTGCGAACCCTTGTGCCAGAGGGAAGGGGCGGCTTATATAGAGTGCGCTGCCCCTCATAAATGCCAGGCAACCAAGGGTTCGATCATGGGGAGTAAAGGAGAACGTTACTGATAATGTAAGTAATAAATGCTAATTATGACGATGGCCCGACCGCCTGTCTGTTGCCCTTCTCAGAGTGACTTTAGATCTTCAGCGGTCGAGTGACTTCCAGCTCTGTCGAGTGAAACGTATCCTGTCGAGTGGATGTTGAAGCTTCCGAGTGAGCTGGCTGTCGAGTGGATCGTACGCTATGCTTATTCCAGTCGGAATCTTCCTTGTAGTCTTGTAATCTTGTATGTGGTGTCTTTAGGTGGGGTATGTGGGCCATGCTTAGGACCCTACCCCTAGTACATATCCACATCATTAGCCCCCGAATGGATCAGGGTTCGAGTGGGAAAGGGACAGTGCAGGTTCTGCCAAATTCAATGTTCCGAATGGGCTTCGAAATTTTACTGCCACCTGTGACGACTGGACCTTCTAGCATTCACCTTGATCTATTCAACTTTTCAATTCTTCCAAGTGAATTTGGATGCAAGTTCAAGTCGAGTGGCCAGCAGGATCTTCAGATGTGACAGGACGCTTCGACTGGTCCGGATTTCACGGGATACAAAATTTCGGAGAGCGCGCGCTGAGCGGGGATGACGCAGCCAACGGGGCAAGTGGGAGCACGACTCCTCGATCCTCGCGTCGCTTTTAACGCCACGTATCACGCCTTTTCTGTTATCAGGATACACAGGGATTCAGCGGGCCCACGAGTCAGTGACTCGAGTCGACGGATATAAGAAACGAGAGCGGGGGGATTCGCAATAGTGTGCCCATTTTCCCCTTGTCTCCTCCGCTTCCTCTGTCCCGCCGCCGCGCCGCCCATCTCGAATCCGCCCGCCACCGCAACCATGGGAAGGACAAGACGGCGAAGTTGGAGCGCGCCAAGAAGACGTCGAAGGGGAAGAAGCTGTCGGGAGCTCGAGCCGCGGCACCGCCTGGATGGATCCAGGGCGACTTCTTGCCGTCGACCGTCACGGAGGAGGACGTCCAGAACCTCGTCGCCGACGGCCTGGTAGCGGCCGGGTCGTGGAGGCTGCCGGGGCCGGAAGCTGAGCTGGAGCCGCGCGAGGGCAAGCGGGTCCTTCTGACCACTCATTTGGAGAGAGGTTTTTCTCTGCCTCCTCATCCCTTCTTCTGAGGTTTCTTGAATTTCTTCGAGGCTCAACTTCATCATTTCCCTCCCAATGCTATCGCGTACCTTGCCGCATTTGTGATGATGTGCGAGTGTTTCTTGGGTTGTCCCCCTCACTGGGGTTTGTTCAAGCACATTTTCACCATCCGTTCCCAGTCGGTCAAGAAAGCCCAGTCTAGTGATAGCAAGACCAACGTCATTCAGTTGTGTGGGGGTTTGGGCCTCCAAAAGAGGACGGGGAGTGCTTTCCCAGCGTTAACCTTTCCGGACTCGGTGCGGGGGTGGCAGTCGACTTGGTTCTATTGCAACGATGTCGTGTCCCCAAATATGTCGACTGGTCTTCCTCCCTTCACACTGGCTCGACCCACTGTGCCCAAATCTCTGACTGTGACCGAGGAAGAGAAGGCCAACGTAGGAATCTTGATGAATGGAGTAGTGAATCTGATTCGTGGCGGAGTGACTGGACTGGATCTACTGGAGGTGTTCCTCGGTCGACGGATCCAGCCACTCCAGGCGCGGGACCACCCCATGTGGCATTACTCAAGAGTGGACGACACCACTCGTACTCATACGGAGGGTGTCTCAGAAGAAACGGTCGCTCAATGGCCGCGCAGCATCACTGGAGCACGTGACAACCCCCAAGGATCCAAGAGAATCTTGCCCTTCTCCGCCGAGCACCCGCCGAACATGGTGAGTCATGTCATTGCCGATTGCTTTTATATCTTGTCAAGTGAATGGGTCTTCAACTGACTGACTTGAACCTTTGCAGGAGTTGACGAACATGTACTCACTTGTGCCGAATGGCGAACAGAACATCGAAGGAGTTGAGAGTGAGGGCGACAGCACCAACATCAGTTACGCCGAGGACAGTGAAGGCAGTGATGATGGCTCGGAAGAGAGCGAGGAAGTCGAAGTTCAACCTCCTCCGCGCACCGAGGGACGCTCCAAGCAGCATCACGATCCTGTAGTCGACCAAGGTCGGGCCGGGGGTCGACCACCAGGAGCTCGAAGCGCAATTGAACGTCGACGTCGGAACTGAGTGAAAAGGTTGTAAAACAGCCCAAGGTTGCCCCTGCAAAGCCCTGGAAGGCTCTTCCCAGGATGAAGGTTGCCGTGCCGATTGTTTCGACGTAAGTATTCTTGCTCCTTGCTTGTTGCAGAACTTCATATTTTTGCTGATCGAGTGAAACTTGAATGTTAGGGCTGCTACCTCGGTGACGTCGCCGGTGCGGGCTGAGGAAGATCTCGCGGAGAAGGATACGTCTGGCGCAGCTACTTCCCGCCGAGGTATGACATATGGCCATTCGACATTGTTTTTTCTCAGACCACTCGACAGTTGTGTGAAATGTTGTCTGGTGACTGTAGAGCCAAGGACCGTCATCCAGATCGCTGATGACGGCGAGGATGAGCTTCAGAGAGGCATCAATCCCGCAGCTCCTCCGACTGAACCAGTTTCGGCGCCGGATCTGATGACCGTGGAGCTCGCCAATCCGCCTCAAGCGCCGATCTCTCAAGCGCCGGTCTCTCAAGCGCTGGTCCTTCTGACTGTATCACCACCCCCTCCACAATCTACTTTTCCTCTATATCATGTTCCAGAAGATCAGACTGGAGCTGCAAAGGAGGCGATGATCCAGGCCGAGCACATGATGCGGCACACGAAGGAGGCGTACGAAGCCAGCAAGTTGGCTTACGACGCCAGCTCGGCGCTTCAAGCGAACGTTCGAGTAAGTGCGCTTGTAAGTTCATTTTTGATTGTGTCGTTTTCCATTTATCTTGATTTGACTCTACACCCACTGGGTGTTTCTGTCTGTCGAGGTGTAGTTGCTTGTCACACACTCGGTCAGGACTGACCTGGTCGAGTGGTAGTTGTTCGTCAGACACTCGGCCAGGACTGACCTGGTCGAGTGGACATTTGTCTAGTGGGGGCATGTTGAGTGCACCCATTGGGTGTAGTCCCCGAGACCGCTGTCGAATGTTGATGACATCGGCGGGGGTCTTATGCATCTTGTTGTTCTTTTGTCACTCGGACAGGTCTGGCCTGGCCGAGTGAGGTTGGGTCCAGTGGGGGCACGCTGAGTGCACCCACTGGGTGTAGTCCCCGAGACCGCCGTCGACTGCGGGCAGTCGGCGGGGGTCTTAGAGTCTGTCTTATCTTTTTTTTTTTGCCGTCACTCGGACCGGGCGGACCGTTCCGAGTGGATACCATTCCAGTGGGGGCACGCTAAGTGCACCCACTGGGTGTAGTCCCCGAGACTGTTGTTGATCGTTTACGATCGGTAGTAGTCTTAAGAACTTGGACCCAGAGCCCAGTTTTGTGTTTGAAACACATTCTCCACTCGGCATGCCGAGCGGATGTCTTGTCTTAGAGTCTTCCCTCCTAAATGCTTAATGTAAAAATGGAAATGATGTCCATGAAACCAGCAGAGTAGGTCTTGTCAGTTCGGACCTTTCCATCAACCATGATATGACGCTGCATAAGGTTGGGTTGGTGTTGTGCTTTCATTCGGGTGCGGAAGAATATTTCTGTCGACTGAATTGTGTTTGTTGTTGATCTCAGAAGAGTTGCGAACTCGGAACTCAATACGCAAATTTGGAAAAAGAGAAGAACCAACTTAAACTGGACCTGGAGGTGGCCAAGAAGGACCTGGAGCGCGTGCAGGCTGACCTGAAGGCTTCGGGAGGTAAACTTTGCGGACCGAATGCACCATTACTTTTTTCTTCTATCTTTGAACCGAGTGACTTCACTTGAGTAGACGTGTGTGGTGAGAATCGTCGACTCCAAGCGCGACTCAACAATGTTGTTTCTTTAGATACTATGAAGAAGGCGCTTGAAGACAAAGACAAAGCGCTCGCCGACGCTCAGAAAGTGGCAAGGGAGAAAGCTGAAGCTGCGGAGAAGAAATTCACTGCAGCTAGCGAACTGGAAGAGGAGAACTCTAACCTCAAGAAGGAGAAGGCCGAATGGGCCAAAAAGTTTGGTCAGCTGAACAAGAGAAGGGACGGTTTGGAGAAGTACTTGGAAGACTTTGCGCAGAAGATGTATGGCATGCTTGAAGGTAACTTCCTCCTGTCGAGTGACTCCTCTTGAACTCAAAGTGACAGTGATGTAATCAATCTTTTCTTTCTTGCAGAATTCTGTCAAGATTTTGACAAGGAAACTGAAGAGATCGAGACGGGTCTGGATCCCTCTAAGTCACCTGTCGGGGACGCCGTGGCTTTGAACATGCTTCGACTCGACTACCGTCTTGGAAAAGTTCAGGGGTATATCACTCGACTGAAGGCGGCACTGACGAAAATTGACAAAGAGTTATGGCCAGAAGACACTCTCCAGACTGATCTTGAGTCGATGATAACCCGCTTCGAAGAAATCCCTGATCGAGTGCAAGTGTCGGTGTAGTAAACAGGGGGGTGTTCACTACCCCTGGACACGCACCGGCAAGTCGCAGCCTCTAGGCGGGAAGGACATGGCAGAGGAGGAATCCACCCAAGAGTACATTCGAAGCCCGGTTCCCGGCAAGGTCTACTTGCCGGGAATGGGTCCACGCAACGCCGGCAAGGCAGAGCTGGCAAGACAAGACTCCAGGCGGATCGACCAGAAGATCAAGTCTACTACTGCCGGTGAGATCAGGGCCGGCAAGCTCAGGACTCGACAAGACTAAAGATAAGGCCCCGGCAAGGTTCTTGCCGGGATGACCAGCTGAACCCGGCAAGGTTCCTGCCCGGCAAGGTTATGCCACTATGCTGCTGTTCCAGTGCGGCCGCCAGCATGGCACTCTGGACCCTTCTCCAGGCATGCGTGGCAGAGCACTGTGCCAAGCGGCGCTGATGGGATGGCCCCTTTTCCCATCCCCAAGAAGCTAAGGGACACCTAGACAAAGCATTTAATGCGCTTGTCCTGACCCGTCAGTGATAAGCATGTAAATGCTGTAGCAGAGTACTTGCCGCGGCAAGGTACTTGCCCCGGCAAGTCATTGGCTGCAGCAAGGTATTGGCTATGGCAAGGTAGCAGCTGCGGCAAGGTTCTTGCCCCGGCAAGTTACCTCGCGCGGCAAGCTATTGGTTGCGGCAAGCTATCAAGTGCGGCAAGGTCTTGCCGCGGCAAGCGTTACTGTACCACTGTGCTACTGTGCTGCTGCTCCAGTGCCTCTGCCAGCGTGGCGCTCTGGGTCCTTCCAAGCGTGCGTGGCAGGGCACTATGTAGACGGCGGTACACTGTAGCTAGCGGTGCAGGAGCAGGTGGGATGGGCTTTTCCCACGTCCAAGACGTCCGGGTACATGTATGTGGACAGCAAAGACATCTTTGGGCATTTAATGCCCTTGTCCCCTACCGTCAGTGGTAGGTAGGACATGTCATCCTAGTAATAATGGCCTTACTGTAGCAACTTTTCACCTCTACCTTTACTGTTTGCCACCTGTTGGTGACCCCTTTGTGCGTATAAAAGGAGGCCCATAGGCAACGTGGAGAAGGGGAGGAACGGGGAGATGGAGAACTCCAGTATTGTACGCAGCTGCTCGGTACTGTAGCGCTCCTGGAGCTAGAACAATCATACAAATAATAAACCAAAAAGCAGGAGTAGGGTTTTACGCATCCGTGCGGCCCGAACCTGGGTAAATCTCTCTCGTGCACTGTCGTGTTCTTCGCTAGATTTGCTCTTCGTGCGACTGTCTCTCCCTGCCGAACGTAAAGGGGTCCTTCCCTGGGTCCCATAGGTGATCGCGGATTCGTCCCCGACATCTTTGGCGCGCCAGGTAGGGGTGAGGGGCTGTGCGAACCTGATCTGGTGATCAGCGCGGCAGTTTCTTCATCATCTTCACCGCCATAGCGTCCAAGAAGAAGGGCCTGAACCTTCGCAAAAAGCTAAGTTTTAAAGCTTTAATTACTTTCTGCTGTTAAGTCTTATCCTGGACGATATTTTTGTGCATAACCTGTGCGTGAAGGAGCGCTCCTGAAACATTCTGCGCTCCTGGTTGTTTTGGGTCCGCCCAACAATGCAGACGCAGCTGCGATTGTTTCTAAGGCGTTAAGCTCCCGAAGAGGCGGCGTTCTCGATAGGCTGCTTAACAGGACTCGATCCTAAGCGCCATCGACCGGAACGTGCGCATTCGGGGAGTATTCCGGCAAGCGTGGGGGGCTCACTGTGCAAAAATGCAGTCGTTTAAGGAGAAGGACTTAGCGAGTTTTATTCTAAGGTTCCTGCGTAAACCCGTATGCTGAGGAGCCTTCCCGGGGCTAGTCGCGCTCCTAGTTGCCTCGAGTCCGCTCGGCAACCTGAGCAGCTGCGCCAGAGCCGGGAAGGTAAACCTTTTCGGGAGGCGGCGTTCCCGGCAAGCTGCTAAGGATCCGTTCCTCAAAGCGCTGCTGACTGGATCGTGCGCACCGGAAAATGTTCTGGCAAGCAAGGGAATATTCAGCAGGAGTCAAGATTACAGCGAATCCGACATTAACCAGAAGCTAATCAACTTGTTGTGCTCAAACGCTGTTGTGGCATTTCATGCCCAGTCAGTGTTGCAGGAACACGCATGGAAGGCGAGCTCGGGGGCTGGCAACGCCCCAGAGAGTAACCCCCTGAAGAGCCTCCCCGGCAACAAGCTTGCCGGAAGCTGGCGTTGAGAACGTCAAGGTTCTCCGCCAGAGTCAAGAGCCTCCCCGGCAACAAGCTTGCCGGAAGCTGGCGTTGAGAACGTCAAGGTTCTCCGCCAGAGTCAAGAGCCTTCCCGGCAACCCCTTGCCGGAAGCTGGCGTCGAGAACGTCAAAGTTCTCCGCCAGAGTTAAGAGCCTCCCTTGCCGGGGGCTCCGACAACCACTCTTTGAGCAAGAAACAAGCTCGGGGGCTAGCGGCGCCCTAGCAGAAAAAGCTAAGTTGCACAGATTTTTCGGCAAATTGCATTCATTTTACTGTCCTCACTCGCTTCTTACACCTACACGCGAAGGAGCCTTCTCGGGGCTAGTTGCGCTCCTAGTCGCCTCGAGTCCGCTCGGCGATGTGAGCAGCTGCACCAGAACCGGGAAGGTAAACCTCTGCGGGAGGCGGCGTTCCCGGTGAGCTGCTAAGGACCCGATCCCCAAGCGCCGCTGCCTGGAGCGTGCGCACCGGAAAGCTTTCCAGCAAGCGTGGGTCGTCTTGATTGATTCCTCGTTCTCGTATATCGACCTGCACGCGAAAGGACCTTGCCGTGGTTAGTCCGCGCTCTAGTTTCGCCTCGAGTCCGCTCGGCAAACTTAGCAGCTGCGTTCTGGCCCGGCAAGTCGCCTTGCCGGCGGCGGTGTTTCCAGCAGGCTGCTAAAGACCCGCACCTAGCGCTCGCGGCAAGCGTGCGCACCGGCAGGGTTTCCAGACAGCGTAGGGTACAAGATATGTGCAAGGACGGAATCAATCAAGGGGGAAGCATGCATTCATTTAGCATGAAGGAATATCTCTTGTGCCATAAAGCTTGGCCTAATCAAGGTAAATTGTTTCTTTATGCATGCCATTGCAGCAACAGGGTTGCGACCTCCAGGCGGGAGGAACGGCAGGGAACAGATCTACATGTTGCCGGTGCGCGTCGTTGGGCCTAGCCCGGACAACCACTGTGCACGCCTGTCCGGCCCAGGCCCGGGGGCTACTGTCGGTGTAGTAAACAGGGGGGTGTTCACTACCCCTGGACATGCACCGGCAAGTCGCAGCCTCCAGGCGGGAAGGACATGGCAGAGGAGGAATCCACCCAAGAGTACATTCGAAGCCCGGTTCCCGGCAAGGTCTACTTGCCGGGAATGGATCCACGCAACGCCGGCAAGGCAGAGCTGGCAAGACAAGACTCCAGGCGGATCGACCAGAAGATCAAGTCTACTACTGCCGGCGAGATCAGGGCCGGCAAGCTCAGGACTCGATAAGACTAAAGATAAGGCCCCGGCAAGGTTCTTGCCGGGATGACCAGCTGAACCCGGCAAGGTTCCTGCCCGGCAAGGTTATGCCACTATGCTGCTGTTCCAGTGCGGCCGCCAGCATGGCACTCTGGACCCTTCTCCAGGCATGCATGGCAGAGCACTGTGCCAAGCAGCGCTGATGGGATGGCCCCTTTTCCCATCCCCAAGAAGCTAAGGGACACCTAGACAAAGCATTTAATGCGCTTGTCCTGACCCGTCAGTGATAAGCATGTAAATGCTGTAGCAGAGTACTTGCCGCGGCAAGGTACTTGCCCCGGCAAGTCATTGGCTGCAGCAAGGTATTGGCTACGGCAAGGTAGCAGCTGCGGCAAGGTTCTTGCCCCGGCAAGTTACCTCGCGCGGCAAGCTATTGGTTGCGGCAAGCTATCAAGTGCGGCAAGGTCTTGCCGCGGCAAGCGTTACTATACCACTGTGCTACTGTGCTGCTGCTCCAGTGCCTCTGCCAGCGTGGCGCTCTGGGTCCTTCCAAGCGTGCATGGCAGGGCACTGTGTAGACGGCGGTACACTGTAGCTAGCGGTGCAGGAGCAGGTGGGATAGGCTTTTCCCACGTCCAAGACGTCCGGGTACATGTATGTGGACAACAAAGACATCTTTGGGCATTTAATGCCCTTGTCCCCTGCCGTCAGTGGTAGGTAGGACATGTCATCCTAGTAATAATGGCCTTACTGTAGCAACTTTCCACCTCTACCTTTACTGTTTGCCACCTGTTGGTGACCCCTTTGTGCGTATAAAAGGAGGCCCATAGGCAACATGGAGAAGGGGAGGAACGGGGAGATGGAGAACTCCAGTATTGTACGCAGCTGCTCGGTACTGTAGCGCTCCTGGAGCTAGAACAATCATACAGATAATAAACCAAAAAGCAGGAGTAGGGTTTTACGCATCCGTGCGGCCCGAACCTGGGTAAATCTCTCTCGTGCACTGTCGTGTTCTTCGCTAGATTTGCTCTTCGTGCGACCGTCTCTCCCTGCCGAACGTAAAGGGGTCCTTCCCTGGGTCCCATAGGTGATCGCGGATTCGTCCCCGACAGCAAGCATGGAAGAAATCTGCTGCTCGCTGCAGCGCTGATGTGGCGCTTTCACTCGTCCGTGTGCATTGCAAGGAGGTTAAGGAGGACAATCTGAAGGCTCTCCAAGTGGCCAACAAGAAGAAACTCCAGTTTGAAGACTTCATGGAGACCTTCATCGAAGCAGCCACTCAGATCGCAGATGGGATTGATCTGGATACCTTCGTCGAGCCCACGAGTCCCACTGATGCTTGAGAAGCAAAACTTTATTTGCAATCAAAACTTTTATTTGCCTCGGCATGCCGAGTGGTGGTGTAACCGTTAAAAACTCGTTCGAGTCCTTCCGTTTGCGTAGGCAAACTTTTATCCACGCATAGAATTATGGATTTATCCGAATGCTTTTGTCCAATTCTTTGCTTGGTTTATTTGACTTAGGCGAAAACTGATTCACAGCTAAGCTTCCGAGTGAAAACATTAGTTATCACTCGGAACGGATTTTAACTTAGGCGAGGACCGGCTCGCAGCTAAGCCCCCGAGTATGAGGATCGCTCGCCACTCGGAGATGTTTTTAACTTAGACGAAAACTGGTTCCCAGCTAAGTTTTCGAGTGAAAACATTGGTTATCACTCGAAACAGTTTTTAACTTAGGCGAGGACTGGCTCGCAGCTAAGCCCCCGAGTGTGAGGATCGCTCGACACTCGGAGATATTTTTAACTTAGACGAAAACTGGTTCGCAGCTAAGTTTCCGAGTGAAAACATTGGTTATCACTCGGAAAGGATTTTAACTTAGGCGAGGACTGGCTCGCAGCTAAGCCCCCGAGTGTGAGGATCGCTCGCCACTCGGAGATGTTTTTAACTTAGACGAAAACTGGTTCGCAGCTAAGTTTCCGAGTGAAAACATTGGTTATCACTCGGAACGGATTTTAACTTAGGCGAGGACCGGCTTGCAGCTAAGCCCCGAGGTGAGGATCGCTCGCCATCGGAGTGTTTTTAACTTAGACAAAACTGGTTCGCAGCAAGTTTCGAGTGAAAAATTGGTTATCACCGGAACGGTTTTAACTTAGGGAGGACTGGCTCGCAGCTAAGCCCCCGAGTGTGGGGATCGCTCGCCACTCGGAGAAATTTTTAACTTAGATGAAAAACTGGTTCGTAGCTAAGTTTTTGAGTGAAAACATTGGTATCACTCGGGACGGTTTTTACTTAGGCAGGACTGGCTCGCAGCTAAGCCCCCGAGTGAGAGGATCGCTCGCCACTCGGCGAAGTTTTTAACTTAGACGAAAACTGGTTCATAGCTAAGTTTCTGAGTGAAAACATTGGTTATCACTCGGAACGGTTTTTTACTTTGGCGAGGACTGGCTCGCAGCTAAGCCCCCGAGTGAGAGGATCGCTCGCCACTCGGCGAAGTTTTTAACTTAGACGAAAACTGGTTCGCAGCTAAGTTTTCGAGTGAAAACATTGGTTGGCACTCGGAATGGTTTTTAACTTAGGCGAGGACTGGCTCACAGCTAAGCCCCCGAGTGAGAGGATCGCTCGCCACTCGGCGAAGTTTTTAACATAGACGAAAACTGGTTCGCAGCTAAGTTTCCGAGTGAAAACATTGGTTATCACTCGGACCGGTTTTTTACTTAGGCGAGGACTGGCTCGCAGCTAAGCCCCCGAGTGAGAGGATCGCTCGCCACTCGGCGAAGTTTTTAACTTAGATGAAAGCTGGTTCGCAGCTAAGTTTCTGAGTGAAAACATTGGTTGGCACTCGGAATGGTTTTTAACTTAGGCGAGGACTAGCTCGCAGCTAAGCCCCTGAGTGGGAGGATCACTCGCCACTCGGAGAAGTTTGTTATATGCACTTGTGCGACGGAAATCATCGGAAAACCACAGGGGTTATATCTTTGATAAGCAAATATCTCTTGAAATACTCTTATTGCATCCTGACAGTCCACTCGTCAAGTATAAAATTTTCGAAGTAGATCCGCGTTCCAGGCGCGTGGCTCGTCAATCTTCTTCGCGAGGTTGTAGAGGTGGTAAGCTCCATTGTTTAGCACCTTGGTGACGATGAAGGGGCCTTGCCATGCGGGAGCGAGCTTGTGAGGGCGCTGCTGATCCACTCGGAGGACGAGATCTCCTTCCTGGAAGGTCTGACTTCGGACGTGTCTTGCATGGAAGCGACGAAGATTCTGCTGATAAACAGTCGACCGTGTCAGGGCCATCTCCCGCTCTTCTTCCAGTAGGTCTACCGCGTCCTGCCGTGCCTGTTCTGCTTCAGCCTCCGAGTAAAGTTCCACTCGGGGGGAATTGTGTAGGACATCACTCGGCAGCACAGCTTCATCTCCATACACCATGAAGAAAGGGGTGCAGTCAGTCGACCGATTAGGAGTTGTCCTCAATCCCCATAAAATGGATGGTAGTTCAGTCACCCAGGCACCAGCCGCATGATCAAGGTCTCTCATGAGTCGTGGCTTCAATCCTTGGAGGATAAGACCATTTGCCCTCTCAGCCTGACCATTCGACTGTGGGTGAGCAACGGCTGCGTAGTCCACTCGAGTACCTTGGCTAGCACAGAACCGTCTGAACTCTTCCGAGTCAAAGTTCGAACCATTGTCCGTGATGACACTGTGTGGGACTCCATATCTGAATATCAACTCTCTTATGAATTTGATGGCCGTGCGCGAGTCTAACTTCTTGATGGGTTTAGCCTCAATCCACTTAGTGAACTTGTCGACTGCTACAAGCAAATGAGTGAACCCACTTGCACCCGTCCTGAGAGGCCCGATCATATCCAATCCCCATACCACAAACGGCCAGACAAGGGGGATGGTCTTGAGAACGGACGCAGGCTTGCGTGACAAGTTCACATAGAATTGGCACCCTTCACAGTGCTGAACCATCTCTTTAGCCATTTCATTAGCGCGTGGCCAAAATAAATCAGCTCGGTATGCTTTGGCAACAATCGTCCGAGAGGACGCATGGTGACCGCAAGTTCTCGAGTGGATTTCCTCCAGAATCAGTCGACCCTCCTCAGGAGAGATGCATCGCTGAGCTACGCCAGTTGCACTTTCTCTGTAGAGCTGTCCGCCCATCATAGTAAAGGCTTTGGACCTGCGGACGATCTGTCGAGCCTCAGCCTCATCTTCGGGGAGTTCTTGCCTGAGTATGTATGCGATATATGGCACCGTCCAATCGGGCGTGATCACCAGAATCTCCATGACAAAGTCTATGACTGCTGGAATATCAACTTCAGTTGGATTGGAGGCGCTTACTGCTTGTGGGGGCTCTTCAGTGAAGGGATCTTCCTGCACCGAAGGAGAGTGTAGGTGTTCTAGGAACACATTGCTGGGAACCTCTTTCCGAGTGGAGCCGATCTTTGCCAAATCATCAGCCGCTTGATTCTTCACTCGAGGGATATGATGGAGTTCCAAATCTTCAAATTTCTTCTCTAACTTTCTCACTGCATTGCAGTAACCAGTCATGGTAGGACTCCTGACGTCCCACTCCTTCATCACCTGATTGACCACCAAATCTTAGTCGCCGTAAACCATCAGGCGACGGACGCCGAGTGAGATGGCCATACGCAACCCGTAGAGGAGTGCCTCATATTCAGCTTCATTATTGGAGGAATCAAAGTGAATCTGGAGGACATAACTGAGCTGATCACCTTTCGGGGATACCAAAACCACACCAGCACCAGAACCATTTAGCATTTTCGAGCCGTCAAAGAACATGGTCCAATGTGCCGAGTGGATTTGAGTTGGTTGTTGCTGTTCTATCCATTCAGCCACGAAGTCAGCAAGCGCTTGAGACTTGATCGCCTTTTTTGCTTCAAACTTGATATCAAAGTGAAGGAGTTCGATAGCCCATTTGGCCACTCGACCAGTAGCATCACGATTGTTGAGGATCTCAGACAATGGAGCATCACTGACGACTAAAACCGAGTGATCTTGGAAATAATGCGCAACTTTCTTCGCTGACAGATATATGCCGTAAATAAGCTTCTGGTAATGAGGATACCTTTGCTTTGAAGGAGTCAGTACTTCAGAGATGTAATACACTGGGCGTTGAACTTTGTAAGCCTTTCCTTCTTCTTCTCTCTCGACAACGAGAACTGTACCGATGACCTGCGAAGTGGCTACAATGTATAAAAGCAGGGGTTCTTTGCTGTGCGGAGCAGCAAGCACCGGCTGGGTGGAGAGCAGGGCTTTGAGGTCGACAAACGCTGCTTCTGCTTCAGGAGTCCACTCGAACGTGTCAGATTTATTCATCAGTCGGTATAAAGGCAATGCCCTTTCTCCGAGATGAGAGATAAACCTACTCAACGCTGCGAGGCAGCCGGTGAGTTTCTGTACATCGTGAACACGCTCGGGGCGTTTCATTCGAACGATGGCACTAATTTTCTCAGGGTTGACGTCGATTCCTCGTTCGGAAACAAGGAAACCGAGTAACTTGCCACCAGGAACTCCGAAAGTGCACTTAGACGGGTTGAGCTTGATATCATATTTTCTCAAATTGGCAAAAGTTTCTGCAAGGCCAGTTAGCAGGTCGAAACCTTTACGAGACTTGACCACAATATCATCCATGTATGCCTCGACATTCCGACTGATCTGTTTGAGCAGGCATTTCTGAATCATACGCATGAAAGTTGCGCCTGCGTTTTTGAGACCAAAAGGCATGGTGATATAACAGAAACACCCGAAAGGGGTGATGAAGGCCGTTTTTATTTCATCAGGACCAAACAGACGGATCTGATGGTAACCAGAGTAAGCATCGAGAAAAGATAAACGCTCGCACCCCGCAGTCGAGTCAACAATTTGATCGATGCGAGGGAGTGGGAAATGATCTTTCGGGCAGGCCCGATTGATATGTTTGAAGTCAATACACATGCGAAGTGACTTGTCCTTCTTGGGGACCATGACGATGTTTGCGAGCCACTCGGAGTGGTAAATCTCGCGTATGAATTCAGCCGCCAGGAGTCGAGCCACCTCTTCGCCGATTGCCTTCCGCTTCTCTGCCGCTGACCGGCGCAAGTGTTCTTTGACGGGCTTGAACTTTGGGTCAACTCTCAGTCGGTGCTCAGCCAGTTCCCTGGGTACACCCGGCATGTCAGAAGGCTTCCATGCAAAGATGTCCCAGTTCTCACGGAGGAACTGGATGAGCGCGGCTTCCTATTTACTGTCGAGTGTTGTCGAAATGTTGGTCGAAGCTGCATTGGGATCTGTCGGGTGAATATGAACTTGCTTCACATCGCCTGCCAACTGAAAAGCAGATTTAGAGGCGGGCTTCTTGGAACGCAGTAGGTCGGCAGGACTTCACAGCCATTTGTTGATCGGCGATCTTTGAACCCTGCTGGAAACACTCCTCAGCTCTCTGTCGATTCCCTGTAACTGTGATCACACCTTTGGGCCCCGGCATCTTCAGTTTGAGATACACGTAACATGGACGGGCCATGAAACAGGCATAGGCAGGCCGACCAAGGATGGCATGATATGCACTTTGGAAATCCACTACTTCAAACGTCAACTTTTCTTTTCGCCAATTCTTGTTGTCACCGAAAACCACATCCAACGCGATTTGACCGAGTGATTTGGCCTTCTTCCCTGGAATGACTCCGTGAAATTGCATATTGCTCTCACTGAGTCTGGACATCGGAATGCCCATCCCTTTGAGAGTCTCCGCATACAAAATGTTCAGGCCACTCCCGCCGTCCATAAGCACCTTGCGGAGTCGAGTGCCTCCCACCACAGGATCCACCACCAGTGCCTGCCCTGGGGTAGCAACATGAGCAGGGTGGTCCGACTGGTCAAAGGTGATGGGAGTCTGAGACCACTTGAGGTATGTTGGGGTGGCTGGAGCAACCATATTGACTTCTCTGTTGATGACCTTCAGTCGACTTCTGCTCTCTACGTCAGCAAAAATCATCAGAATGGCGTTGACTTCTGGAAAATCATCGCCCTTCTCTTCATCTTCATCTTTTTCAGGTGACTTTTCACTCGACTGACCTTCCTTGAACTGCAGAATCAACAATCTGCACTGTCGAGTGGTATGTTTGGGCAATATCAGATTCCCTTCCTCATCTTTCTTCGTGTGGATGGCACACGACATGTCCAGTACATCTGTTCCTGACTTCGACTTCTTGGGGGTGAACTGCCCTTTGGTTTTTCCCTTGTTTTTTCCTTGCGCCGCCAGAGCGGCCGCTTTTGCCTGAGCAGATCCATCGGCTTTGCGCTTCTGTTTCCGATTGGAATTTTCGCCGCCGCCACTATTGTCGACTGCCTTTCCTTTGCCGCTATGGAGGCGGTCTTCCTCTTCGCCATTGGCGTACCGAGTGGCGATCTCCATCATCTTGTTCAAGGATATATCTCCAGTACGACCAAACTTCAGATAGAGCTCTCTGTACCTAACACCAGCCTTGAAGGCACAAACGGCTTGGTGTTCGGTAACATTTTCTACTGTGTGATGAAGAGTGGTCCAGCGCTGAATGTAATCTCTCAATGTTTCATTAGGCTTCTGCACACAATGCTGCAATTCAGACAAACCAGCAGGACGCTTGCAGGTACCTTCAAAAGTTCTGATGAACACTCGAGCGAGATCCTCCCAGCAATAGATGCTAGAAGGAGCCAACTGATTCAACCATGCTCGGGCTGAACCATCCAACATCAAAGACATATGCTTCATGGCGATATTGTCATTCCCTCCACCGAGCTGCACGGCCACTCGGTAATCATCTAACCAAGTTTCAGGCTTTGATTCACCAGAGAACTTACTAATTCCCGCTGCCAACCTGAAGTTGCGGGGAATCTCGGCAGATCGAATAGCTCTGCTAAAACACTCGGGTCCAGAGACCACTGTACCACTTGGATGATCTCTGTCATAACCATCCCTGTGAAATCTGCCCCTGTCGACTCGATTCTGCGCAAGGACGGACCTTGCGTCGAACCCAGGGGCCCGCTCGTCGCCGTATAGGTGGCGATCGTCATAGCGCCGAGGCCCGTACGAACCTCCCCGCGGAGGGGTGGGCATTCGACGGCGGTCATCACGGTGGTAACGGGGAGCAAACTCATCGCGACCTTGATCTTGATACCGATTGTCATGGAAACCTTGATCTCTGCGATGCAGAGGTAACCCAGGGCTGCGAGCTGACTGGATCGTGTCTGCCTTGGGAGACTGACTATGTAACCTATTGCGCGACTGAGAAACAGCCGAATTCTGATGCTGAGCCGCTACAAGCAGTGCTCGGATCTGCTGAATGCCTCTGCCAGCCTCTAAACCGGATGGCTGAATTGACTCTGCAATCTTTGCCGCTGTTGCAACATTTTGAATCGGAGTACGAAATACCTCCATGTTGTTTCGAGATCCACTCGGAAACAGTTGACGTTGACTGGCAGCCAGTGGTTGTTGACGGGCGCGGCCGTCGAGTGTTCTCTGCATCTCCTCGAGCTGAATACGCGTGGCCTCCAAAGCCTGGGCCTCGGCAGATGTGCCAAGGATGAGCGTACGGAGAACCTCCTCATCTCTGTGTTGCTGATCACTCGACGGTCCGCCAACCTCGCCCCCGCCTAAGTCCCTTTGGGCCGGCTCTGGCTGGTGAGGTTAGGCCGCTGCTCTAGTTCCAGGTGCCTCCATGGTTAACTGGGGTATAACCGGTGCTCCCGGAGTACTTGGGCCTACCCCGGGCGTGTTAAACAAACGTGTCGACTCATAACCCAGCGGTAAACGGCTCTGATATCTCCGATGATGAACCGCGTTGGAAGCGTTCTGCTCAAGGTTTAGACGCCAAGCCTGCGTTTTCAGACGCTCCGCTTCTGCATTGACCTGAGCTTGCAACTCGGCCGTCTGCGTGTTTTCAGCGTTGATATCCTCCTGGGCCTTGGTCATCTGCTCTCGAATCTTTGCAATCTCCGCATTGCGCTCTGTATGATTTTCCGCAGTGACCTCGGTTGCTAGCAAAGTTGTCAAGGTGTTCATCAGCTCAGATAGAACTTGAGATGGAGGCCTGAATGAGCCGGATACTGAAGGATCTGCTATCGCCGTGGCTCCAGTCGCCGTAGTATTGAGAGCCGGCGCCGTCCCTGCCATGAAGATGGCAGCTCGGCATGGCGGCTCATAGGGCTCCGGAATAATGTCGCCATCGGAACAGCCCCCAAGGCCGCCATCTTGAAGTTGGTAGATTGACTCCATTTCGCCGGTCGAGGACTCATCACCTGAGTAGATGAGAGTCTCTCTTCCGGATGTGGAGTTTTCCGCAAATTCCACACCTTGCGTGAAGCCCGCGAAGGCGTGTTTCCGACCGGCTTGGATCCGGGCGGGTTTGCGTGCGCCGAGCCGACTCGATGAGGTCGGTGCAGATGTCCGGCTCAGGCTCAGATCCGCCAATCTTGCCGATGAAGACGTGAATTCCACCGAAGGGGACCCGGTACCCGTACTCGATTGAGTCAGCCTCGGGGCCCCAGCCAGCGCCGTCGATGTAGAGCTTGCCGCGGCGACTCTTAGTCATCCTGCCAACGGCGTATCCCTCGATCCCTGGGAAAGAGCCCTTCAAGAACTTGAAACCACCATGCGCTGGTCCCACAGTGGGCGCCAACTGTCGTGGTTTTGTCATGGCAGATGTCCTAGTGTGAGGACTTAGACATGAGGTCATCGCAACTAGGTGATTAGCTTGTCGGGGTTGAGCATAATCGAGAGACATGGATTACCCAGGTTCGGCCCCTCACGGTGGAGGTAAAGGCCTACTCCTGCTTTTCTGCTTATTGCTTGAGTATCGATTACAAGGGAGCGAATTTACTTGACCTAGCTATCTATTGATTGTAACCTGACCTATCTGTGCCGGGGGCTTGCCTTTATATACAGGTCGAGGCCTCCGGCTTACAAGAGTCCGGGTGGTAACATGACTCGTGACCGAGTCCGTCTCTAAGTCGCCTTGCCCTTTTAGCAAGACATCACATGGCGGCTGACGCCTCTAGGCCGTCACCGCCGCCTTCTGGCTCTGGGCCTTAAGTCGGCTCATCTTGTGAGCCGCCCTTCCAGTCTTGTGTCTTGATCACCTTGGCCCACCTGAAGCCTGGCTCCAAGAGTCGCCAGTAATATGACCCGACCTTTATACAGCGGGTTATATCGTGGGGTTATATCCCCAACAATTGGAGACTTGTGTGTTCCTCCTACTGGATTGATACCTTAGTTCTCAACTGAGGGAAATACTTATCTCTACTTTGCTGCATCACCCTTTCCTCTTCAAGGGAAAAACCAACGCAAGCTCAAGAAGTAGCAGGAAGAATTTCTGGCGCCATTGCCGGGGAGGATCTACATCAAGCCTACCAAGTACCTATCATAAACTCTCATCTCTTGCATTTACATTACTTGCCATTTGCCTCTCGTTTTCCTCTCCCCCACTTCTAAAATGTTTTCAGAAAAACACAAAAATATTTGCCTTCTTTTTCGTTTGCCTTTATGTCCTACTTGGTTTGTTTGCTTGTTTGTTTGGCATAATTGTATGTTTATTCCAAATCAGAAAAGCAAAAAGATTATGGATCCTCATCCACTTGCTAATCTTTTTAAAAGATCCAATTATGATGAACCAATTGCTAGTGAGTTGAGTGCACTAGATTATCTTTATGAAGTTTTGCTTGAAATTCATGAATCTAAAAATTGTGATGAAGTGTTAAAAGAAAAAATTTATAAAGTAATTCACGATGGCTCTTTGAATGAAAAGCATGATTGCAATGATGTTATTATAAATTCTATTAATGTCAATTGTGTTAATGATATGCAAAACCCCAAGCTTGGGGATGCTAATTTTGCTATGTCCACTACTTATTGTAATGATCATGATTGCGGTGATGCATCTTATGATCTTGAAAATTTGTTTAAGCCTCATGATGGATATGATATCGATAATAATGTTTGCAATAATATTGAAAGTGGGTTTTAAAGAGTGTCAACTTTAGGTAATAATGATCCCACTACTTTGGAGATTGATCAATCTTATGAAATTTTTGATAAAAGTGGGCTTGGAGAAGTCATGACTTTATTTTATGATAATCCCACTATTTTGGAAGAGTGTCAACTTTGCATGCATGTGAAACAATTAGAGAATATGTTATGTGATAGCTATATTGTTGAATTTGAATATGATCCCACATGTAATTATTATGAGAGAGGGAAATATGGTTGCAAAAAATTTCATATTACTAAATTACCTCTCTTCATGTTGAGATTTTCAATGTTTTATTCTTCTTCCTTGCATATGCTAGTTTTTGCTTGTTTTGATAATTTGTTTGCTTATAAAATGCCTATGCATAGGAAGTATGTTAGATTTAAATTTGACTTTCACATACTATCTGATGCTCTTTTTGTACTTCAATTCCTGTTTTTCATGCGAGCATCATTAAAATTATCAATGCCTAGCTAAAAGGCTTTAAAGAAAAGCTCTTGTTGGGAGACAACCCAATATTTTTCTTTTCTATTTTTTATGTGTTCACACCATTAAGCTACTGTTATGATTGTGTTTTAGTATTTTAATTAGTTGCTATGCCAAGTAAAGCCTTTAGGATGGTTTGGGTGATAGTTGATTTGATTCTGTTGAACAACATAAACTTTTGCGTCTAGTAGAAGAATTGTTAAAATTTGTTGGAACGTGGAAAAATTCTGAATTTTTTACACAAGATTTATATAAAAATTTCCTACGTCGTTCTAATGTTTCATAAGTTTTGGAGTTACATAAGTATAAGCTTAATTCATGTTTCTACAGACTATTCTGTTTTTGACAGATTCTCTTTTCATTGTGTTGTTCACTTGTTTTGATGAATCTGTGGGTTGTATCGGGGGGTATGAGCCATGGTGAAGTTAGAATACAGTAGATATAATGCAAATATAAAATTGGAATGAGTTTACAATAGTACCTAAAGTGGTGATTTGCTTTATTATACTAATGGATCTCATGAGTTTTCTGTTGAGTTTTGTGTTGTGAATTTTTCAAGTTTTGAGTGAAGTTTCGATGGGATAAGGAATGAGGAGTGTCAAGAGCATAAGCTTGGGGATGCCCAAGGCACCCCAATGTAATATTCAAGGACAACCAAGCGTCTAATCTTGGTGATGCCCCGGATGGTATCCCCTCTTTTGTCTACAATCCATCGGTAAATTACGTGAGGCTATATTTTTATTCTCTACATGATAAGAGGTTTGCTTGGAGTGCTGTGTATTATATGAGTCTTTGCTTTATTTTCTTTTTAGTTTGCCATAATCATCCTTGCTGGACACACCTTTTTGAGAGGGACACACATTAATCATGAATTTGTTAGAATACTCTTTGAGCTTCACTTATATCTTTTGAGCTAGGCAGTTGCTCTAGTACTTCACTTGTATCTTTTAGAGCACGGCGGTGGTTGTATTTTAAAGAAATTTATGAACTCTCATGCTTCACTTATATTATTTTGGGAGTCTTATAAATAGTATGTCAATTTGCTTGGGTTATGAATTTAATCCTAATATGATGGGTATTCAAGAGGGATATAATAAAAATTTCATGAAGATCATTGAATATACGAGAAGTTTGATTCCTTGCATTTGGTTTGAGATATAAAGATGGTGATATTAGAGTCATGCTAGTGAGTAATTGTGGTTTAGTAATAATATTGGTGTTAAGCTTTGTGATTCCCGAAGCATGCACGTATGGTCTCTCGTCATGCTATGAAATTGGAGCATGATTTATTATCGATTGTCTTCCTTATGAGTGCCGGTCGGGGATGAGCGATGGTCTTTTCCTACCAATCTACCCCCTTAGGGGCATGTGTAGTAGTTTTTTGCTTCGAAGGCTAGTAAACTTTTGCAATAAGTATGTGAGTTCTTTATGACTAATGTGAGTCCATGGATTATACGCACTCTTACCTTTCCGTAATTTGCTAGCTCTTCGGTACCGTGCATTGCCCCTTCTCACCTCGAGTTGTGGTGCAAACTTCACCGGTGCATCCAAACCCCATGATATGATACACTCTATCACACATAAGCCTCCTTATATCTTCCTCAAAACAGCCACCATACCTACCTATTATGGCATTTCCATAGCCATTCTGAGATATATTGCCATGCAACTTTCACCGTTCCGTTTTATTATGACACATATCATCATTGTCATATTGCTTTGCATGATCATATAGTTGACATACTATTTGTCGTTCAGTCACCGTTCATATTTTTATACATGTTACGCTAGATCATTGCATATCCCGGTACACCGCCAGAGGCATTCATATAGAGTCATATTTTTGTTCTAGTATTGAGTTGTAAGTAAATAGAAGTGTGATGATCATATTCATTATTAGAGCATTGTCCCAGTGAGGAAAGGATGATGGAGACTTTGATTCCCCCACAAGTCGGGATGAGACTCCGGGCAAAAAGAAAAAAAGAAAAAAAAAGAGGCCAAAAAGAGCCCAACAAAAAAAGTGAGAAAAAAAGAAAAAAAATGAGAGAAAAAGAGAGAAGGAACAATGTTACTATCCTTTTCCACACTTGTGCTTCAAAGTAGCATCATGTTCTTCATGATAGAGAGTCTCCTATTTTGTCACTTTCATATATTACTAGTGGGAATTTTTTATTTTAGAACTTGGCTTGTATATTCCAACGATGGGCTTTCTCAAATGTCCGAGGTCTTCATGAGCAAGCAAGTTGGATGCACACCCACTTAGTTTTCTTTTGAGCTTTCATTCACTTATAGCTCTAGTGCATCCGTTGCATGGCAATCCCTACTCCTTGCGTTGATATCAATTGATGAGCATCTCCATAGCCAGTTGATTGGCCTTGTCAATATGAGACTTTCTTTTTTTTTGTCTTGTCCACACAACCTCCAACATCATACTCTATTCCACCCATAGTGCTATATCCATGGCTTGTGCTCATGTATTGCGTGAGAGTTGAAAAAGCTGAAGCGCGTTAAAAAGTATGAACCAATTGCTCGGTGATACGTCTCCAACGTATCTATAACTAGCGGTGTGACCCGCGCACTTGCGCGGCTAGAGTTACCGCAGTTTGTGTAGTTTTAATAATTTATTATTATTTACTGGTTCTACATGGTCAAGTATTATTTGATTCAACTTACTGCAGCTATGTTAGTACCAACAGAATATTTGAAATAAAAAATAATATTATACCAACATGTACTACTTATGGAAATATAATATGAATTATCTAAATATCTCCCGTTAAGTGTAATAAGTATTTTTAGTAAGTATGTTTGTGTGTGACAATTCAAGATTGAGGTATCAAAGTCGACGGCTCACTTGCTAAACCATAATCTTTTGAACTAATCTCATACGTCTTCCATTTATCTTCGTCGACATGTGTCTATTTATAAACCAATAGCTTTCTGGGAGTTTTTTTCTACAAATTTCATATCTACACAGACTTTATCATTTCTTCCTCCACTCGCCTTGTCACTGGTGGTGTGTGGTGTAATTATATTTTTCCGATTTATGATTTACAGTTAGATGCCTCTAGATGCATGCATGCGTCTTCTCTTCTTTTTTTCTCAAATTTTCTATTGCGCCTCCAAGCGGGGGAACCCAATCATCAGTTTTGTTATTAAAATTTGTAAAAATATTCTCGCTCGCTCAAAAGCTTATTTTGTCTAATTATATATTGCATTGACTTGTATTTTTCAAGGCAAAGTGGCTTACGACATGCATGTGTTGCCTCCAATCTTTTTTGAGTGTAAGCACAACAAATTTTAGGTCTTTGGGAACTAACCATACGCTGACTGGCCTCTCGAGGTGGTTGTGATCGCACCCTAGTTGACCGAAGATGAAACCCAGGTCTAACGTCAAGAAGGACTATCATGTGTATCTTATTAGGACAAATATTTCTTTAGTGGGACATTCTTTCATTGTCAGCGACCGCTTCTGTTGCAACTTAAACATTTTTTACGCTCCGTGATTCCATTCTTTGTGGTTGCATGTGATGTGGGCTTGTGTGTGTGTGTGTTGCACTCAGTATTTCTAAAAAATAAGATGCTCCCTCCGTTCACTTTTGTAAGACGTTTACTAATATCTTATGTGTTAACTGCGAAAATAAAATTACCAAATTTATTTTAATTTGTACTCCAAATCTAAGCGAGCATTGTCTTTTTGCAGGGGTATGTGAACATAGCTGTATTGGCCGTTTGCATTTTTATAGCTATATCCCTAGTGCAGAGTATTATTAGCAAAACGTTTCATACATCACCTTGTTCATATAGATTCTAGCTGTACATGTCACATGATATATGCACAGGGTACGGTGAGCCTGGAACTTTCAGAATCAAAATTCATATTTTTAAAGTTTTTGAATTTATTGAAAAGCATCCAACATATAAATCTGGATGTGTTCTACATGCCTAAAAAGTCATCAGTAAATAAGTTCAATTGTCTACTACACCAATAAATAGATAGAGTTTTGTCAGCGACAACTAACATGGAATGGAGGGGGTAGCAGTTAGTCATATTTATCATAGGTCCACATATTTATATTCTTTTGCAAAGCGTAAAAAATTCAAATGCGTAGTGAACATCTAAATGTATCATGAAATAATATTCAAATATTTTTAATTTGAAAATAATTTTTTTAAATTGAAAAAACGTACACCAAGGAGACATTTTGAGATCATTTTGTAATTTCCGTATATGCTCAAGGCTACAGTGTAGGCTTGTCGAGGCATGATGTTATGATCCGTGTGCTGATATAATGATTACATTATTCGCAAAAAAAGATATAATGGTTACATATAAATATGAGAGTAGTATAGTCACAAAACGGAAAAGGTATAGTCAGTTTTTTTACAGGGAACATAGTCCGTTTATCTTGCACACTTTATCTTCTTTTTAAGTTGAGTAGTGCACACGTTTATCTTGCACATGTGTCGTACGTACTAATAAGTACTAACCTCATATAAATCCTCCCAGTCTGATTCAGTTAAATGGTACGGCCGGCCGTAGTATGTTCAGTCGTAGGAGTATGTGCCTTATTTTTCTTGTTAATTCTTTTGCTTTTCACGGAGTACTAATTCAGTTCGAATCTGTTTGTCACATCTACGAAGTCTAGTGTGAGTAGGACCCCTTCCTACGTGAGATCCATCTCTTTTACTTTTTATTAGAACATCCATCTCTCATAAATTGATATCCTAAGATAGATATCTTTTTTTTTGTTGCGTTTTTTTAGCCTGACTCCTCAATGACAGATCTTGGCCAAATCTCCACCGTTGAGACATATTGACTCTTTAATTACAAATCTTGACCGTTCGTTTTCTATCGTTTTAATAATATAATAGATTTTTGATTGTTTCATGATATTATATTATCTGTTTTGTATGTTTTATATGCATTAATATGCTATTTTATATTAATTTTGGGACTAATCTATTAACCTAGAGCCCAGTGTCAGTTTCTGTTTTTTTCCTTATTTTTGAGTTTTACAGAAAAGGAATATCAAACGGAGTCCAAACGGAATAAAACTTTGCGATGATTTTTCTTGGACCAGAAGACATCCACGGAGCTTGGAGAGGGGGTCAGAGGATGGCCGAGGAGGCCACAAGCCTGCTAGGCGCGCCCGGTGTACTTCGTCAGCACGGTGTCACGTGATGCGCGCGCGCTACCCCATGCAGCAGAAGCTCCTGCTCGCGCTCCTCGTCGCCTCTAGAAAGCTGCGTCATTATTTCCAAAGCCACCCCATCAAGGTCGTCTCCGCATACCCCCTGGAGAAGTTGCTCTTCAGCCCCAACGCTGCTCGGAGGGTTGCAGAGTGGAACATCGAGCTGCAGGCCTTCCAGCTGGAATTCAGCACCACCAGGGTCATCAAGGGTGCGACCCTCGCCGATTTTGTGGCGGAGTGGACGGATGCTCCCGACCGGGGGCTGGACGAGGGCCAATCCCTCACACCCGGCGACGAGGCGCCCGACGACTGGGTCATGCACTTCGATGGTGCGTTCGTGCGGTAGGGCGCGGGGGCTGGAGCCGTACTCATCTCACCGACCAAGGACAAGCTCTACTATGCCGTGCAGATTTGCTTTCAGCATGGCGAGAAGGTCTCCAACAACATCGCAGAATACGAGGGCCTGATCGCCGGCCTCAGGGCTGCGGCCGCCTTGGGGGTCAAGCGTCTCACCATCAAGGGCGACTCCCAGTTTCTTGTCAATTTCTCCAACAAGGATTACAAGCCAAAAGACGAGCACATGGAGGCATACCTGGAAGAGGTACGTAAAATTGAAAAGCGCTTCTTGGGCTTGGAATTGCAGCACGTCCCACGCGACACAAACAAGGAAGCAGATGACATCGCCAAGAGGGCATCTCGCCGCGAGCCCTAGAAGCCTGGTGTCTTCAAGGAAAGGCTCTTCAAGCCTTCGGCGGCGCCCCCCGCTGCGGGCCCAGTGCTGCTCTAGGAAGAGCCGCCTCCGGCCCCGTCCTCGGGCGCCCCGGCCTGTGGTCCGACCTCAGGAGCCCGCCTGCTCCTGGTGCTGGAGCCTCAGGAAGGCTGCTGGACCGAGGAGTTCAAGGCGTACTTACTCCGCGGTGCCCTGCCAGAGAAGGAGGAAGACGCAGAACGTGTGGTTCGTCAGGCCACTGCTTATTGCTTGCAGGACGGTGAGCTGTATCGAAGGCGCCCCAATGACCTCTCGCTGCGGTGCATATCCAAGGAGCAAGGGCGCGAGCTGTTGGTCGACATCCACGGTGGAGATTGTGGACACCACTCCTCATCGCGCACCCTCGTGGGCAAGGTGTTCCGTAGCGGGTTCTACTGGCCTACGGCGCTCAACGACGCCACTAAGCTGGTGCGATCCTACGAGGCCTGCCAGTTCCACGCCAAGCAGATTCACCAGCCCGCGCAAGGTCTCCAGACCATCCCGCTCTCAGGGCCCTTTGCGATCTAGGGGCTGGATATTCTGGGCATGTTTCCTCGGGCAGCCGGCGGATACCGCTACCTCTACGTCGTCATCGACAAGTTTACCTTGTGGGCGGAGGTGGAGCCTGTGCGCTCCATTCCCGCCGGCTCGGCCGTCAAGTTCATCAAGGGCCTCGTGAGCCATTTCGGAGTCCCTAACCGCATCATTACTGACAATGGCTCCCAATTCACAAGCAACCTCTTCAGGACATATTGTGCTAACCTTGGAACGCAAATATGCTACGGTTCGGTGGCGCACCCACGAAGCAATGGCCAGGCTGAGCGCGCCAACGCGGAGGTCCTGAGGGGCCTCAAGGCAAGGAGCTTCAAAGAAGAAGCTTGAGGCCTGCGGCAGGGGTTGGCTCGGTGAGCTTCAGTCCATGTTGTGGTCCATCCGCACCACCGCGACTAAGCCCACCGGCGAGACCCCATTCTTCCTTGTTTACGGTGCTGAGGCGGTCCTCCCGCACGAGGTCAAGCACCGCTCCCCACGGGTCCTGGCATTCGACGAGGCGTGTCAGGATGCCTCGTGGGGAATGGATCTTGTGCTCGGGGAGGAGGCCTGTTGCCAGGCCTCACTCCGCGCAGCAAGGTACCAGTAGACGCTGTGGCGTTACCACTGCCGCAGCATCCGCTCCCGGACCCTCGAGGTGGGAGACCTTGTCCTGAGGCGGGTCCTCTCCAGGGAGGGCCTTCACAAGCTCTCGCCCATGTGGGAGGGCCCGTTCAGGATCGCCCGCGTCTCCAGGCCCGGCGCCGTATGACTGGAGACGCAGGACGGGGTCCCCATCCAGAATGCTTGGAACATCCAGCATCTCCGCAAGTTCTACCCGTGACACTCTCATGTAATAATGAGTGGGGCTGTACATGCCCTGGAGTCTCCCTGAACGCTACTCCCCGGCCTCACGGGGGCTCCCACCCACGCCCAAGTGGAAGCCCCATGCTCCGTGCTGGCGGACGACACGGTCAATCAGCGACTATGCCCACGCCTAGTGGAGGCCCCATGCTCCGCGCTGGTGGGAAGACTAGAAGACAAGCGTAGGTGCCGGACGCGGCTGTTCTTTTGCTTGCTCTTGTAACCAATTTGCCACTTCTTGGAATGAAATTTGAAGTTCTCGCGTTTTTATTCGAAAAAGGGGGGAATTTTCTTTTTTTCTTCTTGCAATGCTTCGTCTCTTGAATTCCGTTTTTGAGAAGTGTGGTAGCTGCCCGTGGCTCCCTCCCTCGCGTCCCGTGAGCGGGGGCTGGGCACGGTGTGTACGCCTGAGCCAGCCAAGGCCGCGCGCTAGCGGCAGGCCCGCTCATGCGCGCACCTCGCCAAGACCTTGGCGACCGAGTCCTCGCGCGACGCTCTCGAGCGAGCCATCGGCCCCCCGGACTCAGGAGCGCTCACCTCCTGGCCTTGCCGGGCATCGCGCCCCGGCGTGCTAGCAATGGTCGGCCCTCGCTCGGGGGCTCCAGACTCAGGATGATCGCCGGGGAAGGACGGCTGAAGAAAGGACAGTCACGGTTTGGCTCATCGTCAAAGAACCCTACGTAAATTGCGTCTCGGTGCCTCGCGGGGTTCGATGCCTGGCGAAGACATCCCCGTAGGCTCGGGACCCTCGCGAGTCCCTTGGAGGCCTCGCGGGCAGCATGCCCCTCAAGGCTCCGGAGCTATTGGTCCCCCAACAAGCTCCCTCGGCCGCTCTGACACCCTAACCGCGTTGTCACTAGAGCAAGGGACCTGCGTGAGGTCAAAAGCTTCGGAGGAATGCGCCCCCATGACGCAGGAACCCGCCAAGGGCCACGAACGCACCAAGCTAAGTTATCCTAATTGCGCCAAGAGAGAACTTTTTCGATTAGTAACGATATAAATGCTGGAACATAAACATGAAATACTTATATAGAGGCGCAAGCGCCGCAGCTCATTACATGCCCCCGCGGTTTTTTTCCATGGTTCTTAATGAAGGAGATAAAAAAACGAAGAGGCGGCCTTCCGAGGACCGCTGCTCCTGAGGCCTGGCTCCACCGCCGCCCATGCTTAGTCGGAGTCCTCCTCCTGCTTGACGGGGGCGCGGTGGTGAGGCGGCTCGACATCCTCCTGAGCGAGGGCACGGCGGCGTGGCGGCTCGCCGCCCTCCTGGGTTCGGGCGTGGCGACAGGGCGGCTCATCGTAGTCATCGTCGCTCGAGCTTCCCCCGGAGGAGGCGCCGCTGCTGCTGGAGGTGCAGCGGCCAAGGGCAAGTTCACCGCCGAGGACGCCGCCGCCCCGCTGGCCGTCATCGTTAGAGTGGTGGTCGCTGTCATCGTCATCGCCTTCTGGGCAACACCCCAGGCGACTGCCATCCTCCCTGAAGACCCTGACAAAGAGCGTTGCCGCCCCATCGTACTTAAAGTGGAGGGTGTGCCTCCCCTTCAGGCAGCGGGTGCGGGCAAACGACTGCCATCCGCGGGTCAGGAACACATGGCCGATGGATGTGACCTTGATCTCCACCCATGAAGACCCGTTGCAGCAGCCGTCAGGCTGTAGCCACAGCCCAACAGGTCCCACTGCCGGTAGCTCCTCCGCGAAGGAGCTTGGAAGAAGAAGCCAGGTGCCAGGTGGGCCCTCCACCCGTACGACGAACTCGCGGGGCGGGTAGCTCGAGCTGGCGCGCAGGAGCGGTGGCCGGGCGGCCACGGCACGCCTTCCCCCTTGGCCGCGGCTGCTAGGACCCCCGCAGCCGCCCCCGCGGGAGAGGCCCTTTCCCAGGCTACTGGAGCTGGTGCGGGCCATCAGAGGCGGACACCCGCGCCCCCGTGATGATGACGCTGGTGCGGCCGCGGACTTGCGGGGACGGCCATGCCCTCTCTTGGGTGGCGGCGCCTCCGGCCCCTCCCGGGGAGCCTTACCCTTATCTTCAGTTGAGAACCTCCTAACTGGCGCCATGGTTGCTTCGGCAAGGTGGTGGATGCGGCGAAGATAGGAGAAGAGGGGACGAGTGGGTGAAGATGGGCTAGGGGGCTCCGCCCCCTCGCCCTTTTATAGGCGAAAGAAGGCTAACAGGCGCCCTTCCACGTTCCGAGTGATGATGGCCCTACTGCATGCATCAGGCTACTGTCAATTTGGAGCGGTTGTCGAGGCGACGTGGGGAAGCGGAGGCATCCATGTCCCATCAAGCGCCACGCGTCAAGCCTGGCCCGCAGGAGATTGGGGCCCGCGGCGCTCCACCCTCTCTCTTTGGCTTTGCCTCGAAGCCAGCCCGAGCGCACCTTGGGCCCGGGGGCTACTGTCGGTGTTCTAGGATCGGGGGTACCCAGACCTGCCTGCCTGCGGCCCATGGTGTGGCTCCCTCGATGGCCCTGTATGGCCCAGCTACAACAACTCCAAGACAAGACCCTCGCGAGGGCCCCAGCCTCGCAAGGCGGAAGACATCAAGATCTCCAAAGGAGCGGCCTCCTCAGGCTGCCTCCCGAGAGCGGAGATTTCTATGCAGGTACCCAGCCTCACGAGGCTGCGATGACGTGAGCCATGACGACCATGGCCAGGCGGGCGCCAGCGGGCACAGAGGAGGCAGTTTCCCTTTCGATGCTAAGGGAGCAAGGACAGGCGTAGGTTCCCGAGGAGTCTCCCAAAGGTTTCCATTCCGGTGCAACAAGACCAAGACCACGAGCTTGGCAGGACGGATGTCATCACCGAGCCCACTGCCGCGTCACGACCAGAAGCTTTGCAGGCGAAGACCACCTTTCGTCAGGATTAGATGTACTTCTTATCCCCTTTCAAATTGGCCATTGTGGGATCCCTTCCCGCCTATGTTTTGAGGGAAGAGGACCAAGGCCACTATAAATATAGGCTAGCCACCACTGTAGAGGGGGATCCCCGATCAGATCCATCCCATCCTCACCACCAGAGCCCTCACGAGGCCGCTCAAACCACTGTACTAGTTCATCCCCAGCCTCCTTGTGAGGCCGACCCACCACAAAGCAGGAGTAGGGTTTTACACCGCAAGGTGGCCCGAACCCGGGTAAACTGCCGTGTTCATCTTCTTCCCCGCTCGCGTGAGCTCGGCGTGGCTAGGCTATAGGGTGGCGAGCTTGAGACTTGGGTTGGTTGAGATCTTCGCACATGCCCCAGAGTTCGAACCTTCTTGGGTCTGCGGAGCGCTGAATCCGACATCTACCACTACCAGATTTGATCCTAGCAAGTAATAAGTTCAAGGGGATTGACAACCCTCTTGCCCTCATTGGGTGCAAGTATTTGCAGTTGTGTGTGCATGTACTGTTCACTAGGATTTGCGTGGTTCTCCTATTGGTTCGATAACCTTGGTTCTCACTGAGGGAAATACTTATTAGCTACTATATTGCTTCACCCTTCCTCTTCGGGGAAAATCTCAACGCAACTCACAAGTAGCAGAAAGAATTTCTCGCACTGTTGCCGGGGAGACATCATCAAATACCTATAAGTACCTTCATTTACATTATCATTTTCTTGCTCTACTTTTTATTTGCTTTTATTAGTCTCGTTACAAAAAAAATATCAAAAACACAAAAATATTTTACTTTGTTAGTTTGCTTGCTTTGGCACTATGTCTCCAGATGAATTCCATGATAGTTCTTATAATAAAAGGTTGGTTTAAATTGAGAACACTACTAAGAACTTCATGCTTACATAGTATGAGCACAATAAATTCTTTGCTGAGGTAATTAAAGAACACTCTACCTTGTTGGACGCCATTAGTAAACAACTGGATGAAGTTAATAAAGAAGTTGCCAACCTTCAGTCTCAACTTGCTCAAACTGAAAATTTGATACGAAAGATATCAGACAAACAAACTACACTAGTAAACAAAATGGCCGCTAAACTGGAATCACATTCCCTTGCTATTCAAGTGAGGAAGTTAAAACTATAGGAGCTTCCACCATCACTTTGTTTAGTAATATAAAACTTGATTAAAAAGGGGCTGGAGATGATTCAACTTTAGCTAGAAGGTGTCCAATTGTTCGGAGGGTGATTATCTTAATGGTAAAAACAATAAAAGTGGGTTTGAAGATGTCAAGACTTTAAATAGGGATGTGCCCACTACTTTGGATTACAATGACTTTAAGTATGATAATTGCTCTTTGATTGAATGTATTTCCTTGTTGCAATCCATGATGAACTCACACTACAAAAAAATTACACTTCCGTGATGATACGTGTTTGTCACAGTAGGTCACGTTTTCTGTCATGCATGTATATCCATGACGATTTTATGACAGAATTAAGATAGTCATACCTGTGCTGTCGTAGAAGTGTTCCATGACAATACCAAAATTATCATCATGGAAGTGTCCACTTCCATGACGATAAATGGCGCGTCATGGAAGTGTTTTCGTCAAGGGTAACTGACACATGGCATCCACCATAACTGGTCACCGTTAAGCTATCGGGTTCTGGTTTAGATCCGATAACCCGTTAATAGCCCTGACCAATGGGATTTTCCACGTGTAAAATTCTCATTCGCCGGAGGATCCATGCATCAGCTCCTCGTTGGGACAGATGTCAACCGTCCACTGGACAGGAGTCGCCAATGAAACGTTGACACGTGGGACAACCCAATAGAGGCCCATATATGTTTAAAAGCCGGCCTAGGAAAAGGCCCACAAGATTTTGTCAGGTCTAACGGGCTGGCCCATTCATTTTCTGGACCAAATTATGGCCCACATCAGATACGGCCTGTTAAATGCCTGCAATATTCTGGGCCAGTTTATGGCCCATATCAGATCTGGCCCGTTAACAGCTTGCAATAGTTTGGGACAAATTATGGCCCATAACAGATACAACCCTTTAACATCTACTGTGCCTTTGGGCCAATTGGGGGCCTGCTTTGCTCTTCGGCCTGTTAATGGCCCGTTTAACAGTTCAGCCCGATATTAGTTTTGGCCTGTCAGCGGCCCTGTGTACATATGGGCCTCTTTCGGCCCGGTTTCACTTTCGGCCATTTAAAGGCCCGAGCTGCATCTGGGCCTAATTCTGGTCCGTAGTGACTTTCGGCCTCTTAACGGCCCGTAGTCTTTGTGGATACATTATAGCCCAAA
This sequence comes from Thinopyrum elongatum, assembly GCA_011799875.1. NCBI lineage: Eukaryota > Viridiplantae > Streptophyta > Magnoliopsida > Poales > Poaceae > Thinopyrum > Thinopyrum elongatum. Next base: position 387,572,929 of record CM022300.1, read on the forward strand.
CTGCCTATTGGCCCATAAAAGGCCCTTGATAGCGTTGGGCCTAATTTTGGCCCGCTATGCAATCGGCCTGCTTCCAGCTCATCCTGAAATTGGGCCCACCAAGGCCCAACAACATTTCGGCCTGTTAATGGTCCGTCATATCACTGGGCCAATAATGGGCCGATGTATATTCCAGCCTACTGTCGGCCCGTGATTTGCTCGACATAATTCAGGCTCAATCTACATCTCAGCCTGTTAAAAGCCCATTTTATTTTCTGGCCCAATTAAGGCAAGCGCTTTACTCGGCCTTTTAAAGCTCGAAACTAATAGAGGGCCAGATTAAGTCTAGGCCTACTAAAGGCCCAAGATGATTGTAGGCCCATGGTTCGGCCCATTCATAGTGATTGGCAGCCGGCCAGTTTTAGTACTGATTTTTTTATATAAACCTAACGTATTGGCTAATTGCGCTTCGATCAAAGATTACGACATTTTCTCAGAGCGACGACAGAACATACAGTAAATAAATTACAACATCGTGACGAAGAATAAACCTAGACTATACAACAAAGAAATTACAGCATATTACATCCCCTGGGCATCAAAGTTCGCCGCCAGTGATAATAAAGGGCAACCAGACAGCATATTCCATACACTAGGCAGGTCGCCACCAGTGGAAGTAAACGTGCCGATAAAATAATAGACATAACCGACAACACTTCACCACAGTTCAAGAAAGGTTAGCCCTGCCTAGGAGCTGCAGCGCAAGCAGCTTAGCAACCTGATGAGACTGTGCTTGTTTGACGCTTATATCCACCAACTCAAGCTGCATAGCATCAATAAACGTCCTGTACTTATGGTTAATCTTGCATAGAGATTGGAGTTCCAGTCGGATTTGAGCGGAAGCATGCCTATCTGCTTGAATTTCAGACTGAAGAAGTCGAACAGATTCAGGCGGCGGCTTCATCGACCTTGTGTCACTGCTATTAGCGAGTAAGTTTGACACTACATCAAGACATGACTTTGGGGTTGTATCGCTATCCTCAAGATGTGTTGCCTTCTTCTCTGGAATATATGTTGGAGGGACAAGCAATGGGTTTGTCTCACTATCATTGTGGCAGTTCTTTCTAGCATCAGTGATGTCACCCTGAAAGAGAAACAAGTAGGTAGATAACAAGTTTTGCACGTATTAGCATCATTGCTGTCAATTTATCTCATTTCTTAGTCAGAAATAAAGAGACACTGTTTAAAATAGCATTAACATAATAGGCATTGTTCATAGTTAAGATGACAGGAAATGGCATTATGCAGGAGCGGCCAGCTTCACCACACCACTGGATTACAGATCAAGAACACAAGCATACATGTAGTGCTAAACAACGTATAAGCATGAATGGTGAGTGTACTGTCAATTTATACCATTTCAGATTGGTAAATAAAGAGACATGATTTAAATAACATTAACATAATATGGCATTGTTCATAGTTAAGACATAGCAGGATATGACATTGTGCTGGAGTTGGAAGTTTCACCACACCACTGGATTACAGATCAACAAGCATACATGCAGTGCTAAGGAAGATCATTTGCTATGTTTAGTTTAATTTACATGGTATGAATAAGGAACTAGGTTGTACAACTAAAAACTGAAATTGAGAAGGAGAAACTTATCTTTATGAACTTCATAATAAACTTTAAACATGCAATTTGATGCAAACGACAAAAATAAACAGCAGTTGCAGTCATTGCTATCCAAATATACACAACAAAGTTTGAAGGCTCGAGAAAGACAAACATACGTTAGTAATGAAGACTGGCTCTATAAAGCCCTTTTCCATGTTGATGGGCGGGCAATTCAAGAAGTTTACCATAGAGTCTTCTTCATATGCATTGCCTTTATTCTACATTTTGTTAAGAGTAAATATAGAAGTGATAATATAGGAACAAATGGAGATTATTTTAGCTAAGATGCAGAGTGATGCTAGATGCTACATAATCAACTAGCTATAAATGTAGGTACATCATACAACCAAAAGGTACTGACAAGAGTAATGCAGAGCTAAACATCTTCAGTAGCATTGGTTTTATTCAACATTTCTGTAAGAGTAAACATAGATCAGATGTGTACAAAATGGATGCCAAGGGAAAATAAGCTGCAAAGTGATGGTACATGAACAACTAGCTGACAGTATAAGTACAGTGATAAAGGACAACATATACTTACAAGAACAATGTAGAGCTAAACTTCTTCATAAGCATTGGGTTTATTCTACATTAATGTAAGCATTAATATATATCTGCTAATTAAGAGAGAACAGTGGATATGCAGGTTATCATGCACACTTATGTCACATAATCAACCAGGTATGAATGTAAGTACATCGATACAAGACAACAGGTACTAACAAGAGCAAAGCAGCGAGCAGCATAATTGCGATATCCTAGGTTTTGTGGTGCTGGTTCTATCGCCAATATAAGTGGGGTGCTATCTGATTTCTGCAGTACCACCACCTTTTTCAAGGACTTTGCTACTACTCCTTCAGGTTCTGTAATCACTCTCTTCCTTTTGGATGTCTGATACACAAGAGCAGCATATGAATGGAAACACATGATATGATCACAAATGGAATGCGTATTGATAATGGGTGGGCATGGCAACTTCACATATATGATGAGTAAACTAAGCACATGGCGGTGCAAAGAAGCAGAAGAAACGCAAGACAGCTTACGCAAGTTACGTGCAACCAATAAAACCTTGCCAAATTAGAACAGGCACCTTGTAGGGTGAATAGGATAGGCCATCTGCCTTTGACTCCTTGAGCTCAGAATAGTCATTAGGATCATATTCTGAACACGAATCCGTAGGTGCGGAGCGTATGGGCTTCATTCCATCCAGAATGGAACTCAGTGCCTCGATGCCATGTTTGTTAGTCATTGCACTGTTCCGCGATACTCTTCTGATGTGCGCATTCTCATATTCATTGTGATTTTGTTCAATATCTGAGAAGCATGACAACATAAATAGTAGTCAGATTATCTTTGTAATGCGGAGGATATACTAATATAATAGGGGGTCCTTGTAAACCCTTGTGTGCTATTACTGGATTTTGATGAGAGAGCCCTTGTGTGGTGTAATTTGGTGCGTACAATAATATAATATGGCACAACTACACAAAAAATTTGGCTCCCTGTTGGGAGCTCCAGAAGTAAGGATAGTTGGCAGATGATAGGTTCATAATATGCTGTATTGAAAGTTTATTGCGAAACCATGACAACGAGAGTGCACAGAGAAATAGTATTCCAACATGTCTCTATAGGTGGTGCACATGCATTTCAAAACTCACATAGTAACATTAGCTGACCAATTAAATGTAAGCTTTGGAAATATGAGTGGCATGTAGTTTCGCTTGAAGGATGGAGTGCTGCTAATACGACACAAAGCCACTACGCAGATTGTAGTGTCGATAAAAGGGGGACACCATAAGCATCATAAATAAATCAGGGAAGCGGAACTGGCTGGAAAATATGGGGTTGTATTGCCGCTACTAATGGAAAGCCTATCGATCACCTACAGGCCAGCTCTATTCACCTGAAGGCGCGCTACTATTACTATCAGTCTAGTCTCTCAAAGGCCGCACAACTCCTAGCATTTCCTAGATATTATGGCAGACCAACTCGAATTGCTGAAAGCAACTTGCAGAAGCGGCCAAATAGACCTGTCGACTGCAGATGTCCCTGCTTGCCTTCTTGACGAGGAACATACTTTACTTATTAAAGAAGAACAGGAGAGGAACATTTTAAAGAATAGAAGAGGAAGCATATTATGGAGATTTTGTTTCTTTCTATACAATGTTGGTTGCCCACCCATGATGAATCAGAGCATCCAAAGAAATGCAATTCCATGCTGTCTCTCTCTATGTGGCCACAGGCATTTGGAAACTCAAGTGGGAGCATTAGCTGACCAATTAAATGTATGTCTGTTAACTAATATGAATATCATGTCACATTTGTATTGGAACAACTAAGCTTTGGAATTATGATTGGTGTGTTGTTTAGCTTTAAAGGGTGGACTGCTGCTAGCAGGACACAAAGCACCTACGCAGATCATAGTGTAGATATAATGGGAAAACCCTAAGCATCACGAGTAAAATCAGGAAAGTGGAACTTGCTGGAAAATATGTGCTAGTATTGCCGGTACGGCTAGAAAGGCTTCAGATACCAGCTCTCTACAACTGAAGGCGCAATACTGTTACTATCAGTCTAACTCTCAAAGACGACACAGCTCCCAGCATTTCCTGGATATTAGGGCAGACCAACACGAAGAGTTGAAAGCGTCCATGACAGGCGACCGAATAGACCTTTACACTGCAAATGTCCCTGCTCCTCTTCACTACAAGGAACATACTGTACAACTATTATACTCCCTCTGTTCCTAAATATAAGTCTTTGTAGAGATTCCACTATGGATCACATACGGGTGTATATAGATACATTTTGAGTGTAGATTCACTCATTTTGCTCCGTATGTAGTCCATGGAGGAATCTCTATAAAGACTTATATTTAGGAACAGAGAGAGTACTTATTAAAGAAGAACATAAGAGGAACATGCTAAAGAAGAGCAAGCAGATTTTGGATAATAAAAATGTTCGTTGCCCACACATGATGAACCAGAGATCATAAAGAATGCAGCTCCCTGCTGTCTCTCTATATGTGGCACACGTGCTTTTCGAAAGTAAAGTAGGAACAATAGCTGACCAATTAAACATTCTCTGTTTTAGTAATATCAGCATCATATCAGATTCGTATTTGAGCAACAAAGTTTGGAATTATGAGTGGCATGTTGTTTAGCTTGATGGGTTGAGGAGCAGTGCTAGCATGTCTCGAAGCACCTAGGATGATGGTACACTGAATATGAAGGGAATGTCTAGATGCAAGTCGCCTGACTATCGTCATTTGGGTCAGTCGACCATTTCAGGCGGTTGGATGAAGATCCTACGTATCCTAACCCTTCTTCTTCCTCGCCTCTTTTTCTTCCCCTACAGACCACCGCACGGGCCGTCGGCCAAACCACCGGCCCCCGCCCTCCACTGAACCGCCCACCATCTCCGGTCTTCCGCCGCCCCCGGCCATCCCTCTAGCCAACCCCACCCCCAGCCCCTCACCCGCATCGAGTTTTGCCTCCGGCGAGGCCCCACCATAGCCCGACGACAGCCCCCCGCAACCACTGTCCCCACTCGAAACCCTAAGATAGATAATGGGGCAGCCCTCCGGCGAGCCCCTTCCTTCCCTCCGGCGAACTCCCAAAAATGGACTGACCCCAATTTGAAATTCAATCGACTGGCATTTAAGCTAATGTGGAATATAAAAGGGGAAAACCATAAGCATTGTGAGTATAGTGGTGAGCGTGCCATGGCGGATCTAAAGGTGCAAACCGGACAAAGGCAACTTCGCAACCAATGTTTGGTTTCAACTAACAAGTAAGATTCTAAGTGATGGACAAGAAATCACAGGAAAGCAGTGGCGATCTATTTTCTTGCTGAGATAAATAACTTGAGCAGATACGAAAGAGTACCACCTCTAGTGTGGCGTCGTGTAAGCATCTACTGAGGCGTTGAGGGTGCTGCGGTAGCGATGGCTGTCGGCAGTGTGGAAGTAGATCTAGGAGGGCAGACGGTGGCGGCGAGGGAAATATCCCGGCACGATGGATGAGGCGATCATACAAGCGGCCACGACAAGGTGGATGACAGCGCGGATGAAGCGAGAGGACGCGATGCAAAGATACTGGTCCGAAGCCGTGGATGAGAAAGGTCGATCTCTTGTAATGGACGACAACATCGGGGTATCAGCTCCAGCATGGTGGAGGAGGACGGTGGTGGATGGGGTGGCGGATGAAGGAGACTGCAGTGGAGAGGGTGTTTTGGCGCCCACGAAGTACGAATGGGGAAATGAAGGGAAAGAGGTAGGGGGGAACCATGTCTTCAGGGCACGCTTGTCTCAAATGCGAGGAAATTTACAAGCTTAGCCCCCATTTAAAATTTCCTACATCACATCAATATTAGTCGGTTGGGGATAGGACGGTAATCTCGCATACATCGAATATTTGCCGACGGAGATTTCGGCCGAGGAGAGTTTGTTTTGGCGCCCACCGTGTATGAATCAGGGAGGTGAGAGGCGATTTTGGCCGAGGAGAAACTGTGTTTTGGCGCCCACTGTGTATGAATCCGGGGAGGTGAGAGGCGGAGGCGGTTCTGTCATGTTTGAGTGAAATTACAAGCCTACCCCTATCGAAACCTATAGAAATTGAGCCAATAGGCTTTGCGTGTCAGGGATAGGTAGTAATTTCCATCTCGCAGATTTTGGTTTTGGGCGGTTACTGCGAGTTTCCCCGCTTTGTTCAAATTTTTGCAGAAAAAGAGTGCATGTTTACCGTGCCAGCTCAATTCGAATCCATCTTGTATTATTTTTCCAGGCATGATCCATTTTGTATGCGAATACAAATCTATATACATCATTTTTTTATATATACTTTCAAAAGCACAACAAAGAATTCTGTCCTTTATATATAAAATATGATTTACAAATGCAATGATCTCAAAATCATAAGGTTGAATTCAAATTTTTGAAACCAAATTATGTTCGACTTTGAATTCAAATTTTTGAAACCAAATTATGTTCAACTCAAATGTATGGATCGGTAATATCAATATATTAAATAACATACACGCGCGCAAATTCAAATTAGTATGCATGTTTGATAGATCAAATTTTGGTTCGAGTATGAATTACATGTATCATCATCTGGAATTCAAATATTTGAATCCCTTTTATGTTGACATGTTCTATGCACACAACTAAATATTTGAATCTCGTTTCACGCCCATCTCTCTCTAGGTCTCTCTTGCGTGCTCCTTCATGTAGCTATCACTCTCTTTTCTCCATCTCACCCGCACGCTCAGTACATGCTTCTCCATTTTTTGCAAACACGGTCTCTCATCGTCTCCCTCGAGAAGTGTCACACACTCTCTCTCTCTCTTCATAGATTACATGGTTTTCATTATCTCTCACGTCTCTATCATTCTCTGGTATCACTATAGCTACCTAAGCTTTCTTTTTCACCGCCACACACACACTCTCGCCCGTCTTTCACTTTGCCTTTCTCTCCAGGGTTCTCTCACGCACCCTATATCTTTCTAGATATGACTCCTACCACTAAAATTACTCTCTCCTGCACACACATCGTTTGTTGGGGTCTCCTTTCCGTCTTCATCTCCGTTCCAGAACTGACATTATTCATTTGTTTACCGATCAGACAAACTCTCCCCCTCTCTCTCACGCACTCACACACACAACTCCAGCTTTGGATCCCCCTACCGACTACCGTCCCTCTCTCTCACACACAAAACTCTCACTTTCGCACCCTTGACTCGTATCTCTCTCACAAACATTGATCGACCAGCCTTTAGATAGGTTTATCCATCCACCGCACACTTTCGCTCCTTGTATATATGTAGATTTTTCGTCCCTTCTTGAGACATGCCCTCTCGATCATGCACACGCACACTATCGCCTCATTTTATGGTAATACCTCTCGCACACACACTCTTCGTGTCTTTGTCACACACGCACTCTGCCCTCCTCCTCTCTCCCTCTCTCTCTCTCTCACACACACACACACACATGGGCTTTTTGCAACAATATCCCACTTCTTGAATCTTGAAACCAACCACATTCCTCCCTTATCTCATCAAAATAGCCAGAGGAATATATTTTGAGTGGAACATAAGATATTTTTAGTGATATATGTATATCAAAACTAGACTGTTTTCTATCAAATTGGTGAATATGTATTACTCTACTTTGGATGCGTTGCAACGCACTGGCACATTGCTAGTTATTACAGTATTATTTTTTGGACACCAGACAAACGCTGGAGTACATATACGAAGAGAAGAGGTGCACGCACATAGTCAGTCTCTCGCTGTCTCGCACACATGAGAGTTACGTAAGGCACGGTAAACAAATAAACCCACAGGTGCACGATTGCTGCATGCGCGGGTACCGGGTACGTGGTGGAGCGCACCTTTGTAGGAATAGTCAGTTCGCGTGATAATTTGATCCGTAGGAGTTGATGGTCGGGGACCACAGGTGAACGACCTAGAGGCGGTGGCTCGCGAGTCGCCACTGATCGAGTTGCCACGTTTAAAATATCATTTTTTTAGCGGGGTAAGAGTTCCAATTTTCAATGGCGCGTTATACTAGTTTTTAGAACGATTGGTATGGAGCGAAAATGGAATTCATCACTACTACCTCCGTCCTGGTTTACTAGTCCCCACCGTATTTTGGGTCAAATTTTGTCCAGGAATTTTACTTGTAAAAAATGAATGGAAAATGAGATTTTGTTATACCCAAACAAAAAAGGACCGGAGGGAGTGATTGCTCTGACACGGACGCGACCTCTCATAGCGTAGGCATTGAACCGGTGTGCCGACCAAGAGGGCCCCACTCGCTGCACGCCAGGGTGAACACGCCTCCTTGCCGCATGCAACCGGCTTCAGACTGCCCCGCCTACCTCCATTGAATCTGCGCGTGTGCCGGTAACACGTCCTTCTGCGAGCCGGCCGACATTTTAGAACACAACGTCGGTTGGCTCCTCTCGTCCGCCCGCTATTTAAACAAGGCCAGACGCCTGGCAAGAACCGCACCACACCGCCGCTCCCCATATCCTCCTTGCACCAATTTCTCCACACTCTCCATAGCATCCGGTGTGCAGGAAGACGAGTTCTCCGGCATAAAAGCCGGCTGGATGCCCCGACGAGCCAGGCAACTCGCTGCCCCACCTCCCTCCCCGACCCAGGCCGTTAGTACCATGGGCGAGGCTGCAGGCGGGCAAGCGGAGGAGCAAGCCGCCGCTCCAAGCTGGCCCCTGGTGCATCAACTCGACGCTCCAAGCCTGCTCGCAGAGGAGTGGCCAGTTGCTGCTCGCCGGCACACAGGGGACCACGGAGTCCAGTGCATCATGGTTGGCCGCGCCATCCGACGCAAACGTTGGCGGAACCGCAGCATGCTGGCGGAGGTGGCCAACATGTCCGCGGCCACCGCTGACACCGAGGAATAGTAGACCACGGGAGCCGTCGCCGCTGGGAACCCACGAATGCTACGACCACCGCGTCACCGGCATAGACACCCGGTGTGTTGCCCGGTTTGGCTCAAAACATCATGGACCCCAGCCGCGGCCGGCATTAGAAATTATACCTGCTTCCAGAAGTTATTCGCGTTTAGTTAAAAAATGTCCAAAAAACAATTAATTACGTATGGTCTTGACTTGTGCTCGCACTGGTAGTAGGAACTAGAGATTTTTCTTTATTTATAACTCTCCTCACATTTTTTTGGCTTTGAAGTGAATCATGGTTGTGGACATTATCTATGAATGTGCAGATATCTGTGAACATGAGTTTGATGTGGAAGTTGAACTTGGAATGTTGGGCTTGCGTGTGAACTATACCATGTCCAATGGTTCGTCTATTATTGTTCGAAAAGTAATGGCTGTTATTACATGACCCGGAAAAAATATATTTTATGCCACATCTAGGCATCATAGACTTACATACATCTCAGTAGATGCACGGACATCACAACAGGCATGCTGACTGGATAAACATTTGAACCTAGCTATTATGAATGAAAATTTGTATTGACAACAACTTTAGATAGCAGGAGACGCCTAGCCTGCTCTGCCTCTGCTAGCTTCTTTCTGGCTTCTTCCATCTCTTCTTTGGCTTGGGTGAAGAGAGCATCTGATTACTCTTTTCGCTTCTTCAGGAACTCAGCTACATTCTCAAGGGCTACTGCACGCTTTGTTTCAGCCTTTACTAGAGCAACAAGGACACGAACACTTGACGACTCCACCTGGCTTGTGAGTAATCCAGCATCATCTGGGAATTTGCACCTTGTGTCTAATCCGACATCATTAGGGAAATGGCACCTTGTGTGTAATCTAGCCTCATTTTGGAAACATGATCTCGAGGTTGACCATACTTCCCTCCTCGCAGGAACTGCTTCCTGACATGAAGAAGTTACTTCTTTTTTAGATCAATAGTCAGAGCTCCCCAGATCCATTAAGTAGAAGCCCGATAAACAGGACTAGGAGAAGTGAATTCAAAAGGAGTAATATAAAAATAGACTGCAAGGTGAGAACACCCACTTCCTACATCAAGCTAAAAAGGAAAGCATTAGGACAATTAAGACTGTGCTTATTACATATCAAACAGAGCCAGCTTATAGAAACTACGACATATACATCGAAGAACACAAGGCTAAGAGAAATAGAAAAACCAGCAGATGGGTGCACTAAGCCAAGGGTTGCTGCAACAAAACAACCGGCAACCAGATGATCTCCAGGGCGTCTGTAGGCGCGTTTGACTGACTAGCTTCAACACTAAATTACAAAAGATTCATCCTATGGCATGGTGGGTCCACTGAGTAAATTGAGATCCTACAAATGATTGAGAGCCAAATCAAGTGTACAGGAAATTGTTTGTCTCGCCTATTATTGTTTAATAATCTGCCACACTGCTGGATTGCATGGCAATAACCCTAGCCAAGCAGACAGCGTGGTTTGACGCTGCTTTTGGCTCGGGGCTTGCCCAGGGCCTGGTCTGGTCCTGTGTTCACTACTGCTGCCAGACACATACCATGTCAAAGTAAAAAAAATGGTCAAAAGTGGGGTCTCCCTCCGATTTCATTAACGAAACCATCAAGGACACACAAAACATCCACCACTGCTAGTCAGGTTCTCAATGTCAAAGAAATTGAAAGGTTGTTACTTACCAAAGCTCGTTTTACAGGTTCGGTGCAGCTCCTCTTTAACTTGCGATGTTCCTTGAAGATGTCCCCAACATCCCGTATTTGGTCTTCATTGCTCCTCTTCATGTTCGCATTCGTAGTTTTAAAATGTCAACATGGCAAGAAAAATATAGTAATACTCACGCATCTTGTGGGCAACATTAAAACACTCATTTGCCATGTTAGCACGAGTGATTTTTAATATCCTACTATGTGGCTCTTCAACTTTGCTAGAACTACGTTGTGGTTTCATTTTGAGTGAATAGAACAGGGGGGTCACCTCCCTACTATTCTAAAAAACTTTCCATCATTTGCGACACTACTGGTTACAAATGAAGAACCTACCCAAGGACAGCGCAATACAGGAGCGACGCACAACTACAAGATGATATTCTGTTGGACAATGCAAACTATAACCAATTACTTTTACCGAAACAATAGCAGCCAGGAAATTAGAAGGGTAGGTATGAACATAATCGGAACTGCACATGTACTGCTTAGAGAATCAATATACACATTACCAATCGAGGAGGAGTACGAAGGTCGCGGCGGCGTCTGTGCATCATGGTCGGCAACGGGAGTCAGTTGATTGTCGACGACGGTGGTGCTGCTGCGCTTGGCGCCGGCTTCCGGGAAGCAGATCCAAGACCGTGGAAGACGGCGCCGGGGAAGCGGCTCCGTGTACGATGGCGATGGCGGACCGGCCCCAATGCAGCGTACGACATCGTCGATGAGGCAGATGCGCTATGGTGGACGAGTGCACTGATACGTCTCCAACGTATCTATAATTTTTTATTGTTCCATGCTGTTATATTATCATTCTTGGATGTTTTACAATCATTTTCTAGTCATTTTGTATCATTTTTTGGTACTAACCTATTGACATAGTGCCAAGTGCAAGTTGCTGTTTTTTGCATGTTTTTTACATCGCAGGAAATCAATACCAAACGGAGTCCAAACGCAGCGAAACTTTTTGTGGATTTTTTTTGGACCAGAAGACATCCAGTGGGCCGGAGAAGCGCCTGGGGGGGTGCTCCGAGGGGAGCACAACCCACCAAGGCGCGCCTGGGCCTCCAGGCGCGCCCTGGTGGGTTGTGCCCACCTCGGGTGCCCCCCGAACTGCCTCTTTGCTCTATAAATACCCCAATATTCCAGAAACCCCAGAGGAGTCGACGAAAATCAATTCCATCCGCCGCAGAGTCCAGAACCACCAGATCCAATCTAGACACCATCATGGAGGGGTTCACCACTTTCATTGGTGCCTCTCCGATGATGCGTGAGTAGTTCTTTGTAGACCTACGGGTCCGTAGTTAGTAGCTAGATGGCTTTCTCTCTCTCGTTTGATTCTCAATACAATGGTCTCTTGGAGATCCATATGATGTAACTCTTTTTGCGGTGTGTTTGTTGGGATCCGATGAACTTTGAGTTTATGATCAGATCTATCTTTTTATCCATGAAAGTTATTTGAGTCTTCTTTGATCTCTTATATGCATGATTGCTTATAGCCTCGTATTTCTTCTCCGATATTTGGGTTTTGTTTGGCCAACTTGATCTATTTATCTTGCAATGGGAAGAGGTCCTTTGTAGTGGGTTCGATCTTACGGTGCTTGATCCCAGTGACAGAAGGGGAACCGACACGTATGTATCGTTGCTACTATAGATAAAACGATGGGGTCTATTTCTACATAAATAGATCTTGTCTACATCATGTCATCATTCTTATTGCATTACTCCGTTTCTTCATGAACTTAATACACTAGATGCATGCTGGATAGCGGTCGATGTGTGGAGTAATAGTAGCAGATGCAGGTAGGAGTCGGTCTACTAATCTTGGACGTGATGCCTATATAATGATCATTACCTGGATATCGTCATGATTATTTGAAGTTTATCAATTGCCCAACAGTAATTTGTTCACCCACCGTTTGCTATTTTTCTCGAGAGAAGCCACTAGTGAAACCTACGGCCCCCGGGTCTCTTTTCCAATATATTTGCTTTCAAGATCTGTTTTGCTATTCGCTCTTTTCTTTATTTGCAACTTTTATTTTTAGATCTATTAAACCAAAAATACAAAAATACCTTGCTGCACTTTATTTTATTTGGCGTTCGATCTATCAATATTTACTACTCTCTCATGTCCGTTTGCCAATTTTTGGCGCCGTTGCCCGAAAGGGATTGACAACCCCTTTTACACGTTAGGTTGCGAGTATTTGTTATTTGTGTGCAGGTGCTGTTTACGTAGTGTTGCTTGGTTCTCCTACTGGTTCGATAACCTTGGTTTCATCACTGAGGGAAATACCTACCGCCGCTGTGCTGCATCATCCCTTCCTCTTTGGGGAAATACCGACGTAGCTTCAAGCCGCATCAAAAAGAATTTCTGGCGCCGTTGCCGGGGAGGATCTTCAACATATACCAGGTTCCTAATTACAAATCTCATCTCCTCACAATTTACATTATTTGCCATTTGCCTCTTGTTTTCCTCTCCCACACTTCACAAAAATTTGCCGTTTTATTCGCCCTCTTTTTCGTTCGCCTTTTTCTCGTCAGATCTCATGTTTGCTTGTGTTGCCATGTGCCTTCTATTTGCTTGCATCTTCGCTTGCTAAAAATCTATTGTTATGGATCCTCATCCACTTGCTAATCTTTTCAAAAGATCCAATTATGATGAACCAATTGCTAGTGGATTGAGTTCACTAGATTATCTTTATGAAGTTTTGCTTGAGATTTATGGATCTGAAAATTATGATGAAGTGTTAAATGAAGGAATTTATAAAGTGGTTCATGATAGCTCCTTGAATGAAAAGTAGGATTGCAATGATGTTATTATAAATTCTATTAATGCCAATTGTGCTAATAATATGCAAAACCCCAAGCTTGGGGATACTAACTTTGATATGTCCACTACTTATTGCAATGATCATGATTGGGGTGATTCTTCTTATGATCTTGAAAATTTATTTAAGCCTCATGATGAATATGTTATTGATAATAATGTTTGCAATAATATTGAAAGTGGGTTTGTAAGAGTGTCAACTTTATGTAAAAATAATCCCACATATTTGGAGAGTGTTCAATCTTATGAAATTTTTGATAAAAGTGAGCTTGGAGAGGTCATGACTTTATTTTATGATAATCCCACTATTTTGGAAGAGTGTCAACTTTGCGTGCATGTGGATCATGAAGAGAATATTTTATGTGATAGCTATATTATTGAATTTGATTATGATCCTACATGTAATTATTATGAGAGGGGAAAATATGGTTGTAGAAATTTTCATGTTACTAAATTTCCTCTCGTTATGTTGAGATTGCTATTGTTTCTTTCTTCTTCTTTGCATATGCTAGAATTTGCTTGTCTTGATGATTTGTTCTCTTATAAAATGCCTATGCATAGGAAGTATGTTAGACTTAAATGTGTTTGTCACATGATTTATGATGCTCTCTTTGTGTTTTAATTTTTATCTTTCTTGTGAGCATCAATAAATATTATGCCTAGCTAGGGGCGTGAAACAATAGTGCTTGTTGGGAGGCAACCCAATGAATAAAATTTATTCTTGCTTTTTACTTTCTGTTATTGAGTGTTTGCACAATTATTCTACTGTTATAATTGGGTTTTTTGTGTTTTAATTAGTGTTTGTGCCAAGTAAAGCCTTTAGGATTATGATGGGTGATAGTTGATTTGATCTTGTTGGAAAACAGAAACTTTTGCGTCCAGTAAAACAATTTTGAAAATTCACAGAAGAGACTAAAAATTCTGAATTTTTTACACAAGATTTATATACAAATTTCATCTGTTTTCCTAATTTTTAAGAATTTTTGGAGTTTCATAAGTATTCGAAATATTCAGATTGCTACAGACTGTTCTGTTTTTGACAGATTCTGTTTTCTTTGCGTTGTGTGCTTGTTTTGATGATTCTATGGTTTTATTTGATGAGTTTTTGCCATAGAAAAGTTGGAATACAGTATATATAATGCAATAATAAAATATAAATTGGTTTACTACAGTACTTATAGTAGTGATTTCTTTCTTATACTAACGGATCTCACGAAGGTTTTGTTGAGTTTTGTGTGATTGAAGTTTTCAAGTTTTGGGTTATCTTACGACGGATGAAGGAATAAGGAGTAAGAAGAGCCTAAGCTTGGGGATGCCCATGACATCCCAAGCTATTATCCAAAGATAAGCAAGCAACTAAGCTTGGGGATGCCCCGAGTGGCATCCCCTTTTTCTTCTAACGACCATCGGTATTTTACTCGAAGCTATATTTTTATTCGTCACATACTATGAGTTTTGCTTGGAGCGTCTTGTATGATATGAGTCTTTGCTTGTTTTGCTTTGTGTTCTAAGTTATGAATCCTTGCTGGACACACCTATTTTAGAGAGCCAAAATTATGCCATGACTTGTTAGAATTGCTCTCTATGCTTCACTTAAATTTTTATGAGCTATGGATTTGCTCTAGTGCTTCACTTATATCTTTTTGAGCACGGCGTGCTTTAGTATTTTTGAAGAAATGCTCTCATGATTCACTTAGATTTATTTGGGAGTTAGTAAAAGTTTTAAGAAATTCTCTCTTGCTTCACTTAAATTAATTTGAGAGAAAGAAGTATTATGCTCATGATCTTCACTTATATTTGTTTGAGCTTATCAAAAGCAACACATGAAAATTAGTTCCAAAGTGATAGATATCCAAGAAGGATATAATAAAAACTTTCATGAAGATCATTGGACAAAATAAACTTGATTCCTTGTAATAGTTTTGAGATATGATGATGTGATATGTGAGTTATGTTGATGAGTAATTGTGCTTTAGTAAGAATATTGGTGTTAAGGTTTGTGATTCCCTATGCAAGCACGAAAGTCAATAGTTATGCAATGAAATTATATCCTACTTGTGGTGCATTATTAGGTGTTAATTATGCTTAATGCTCGCTTATGAGATTATTCATTTTTTTGGTTGGTCGCTTCTCAATCTTTTGCTAGCCTTCATTTTGCACTAAGTATGATCACTACTTGTGCATCCAAAACCCTTTAAACCAGTTTTGCCACATGAGTCCACTATATCTACCTATATGCAGTATTGTTTTGCCGTTCTAAGCAAATTTGTATGTGCCATCTCTAATTTTCAAAATAAACTTCTCTTTTGTGTGTTCGTACCGCTCGCGAGGCAGTGAGGGGTGGCTAATATTTTCCATGCTAGATGTGTTATTCTCACGATGAGTGTTTATTCACTTGTCATTGCACGAGAGTAAGGCAAAGGTATTAGGGATGCCTAGTCCCAAAATGAAAAAATGAATTTACTTTATGTTGTCAAATAATAAATTCCTTGGAAAGTGTTGGTATGGAGGGCACCCGTGGATACGGCTAGCCATGGAAAGTGAAAGAAATGGTGGAAAAAGGAATAAACTTTATTTTCTGTTTGGGAACCGCCTATGATATATCTAGAATGGAAAGTGTTGGGAACTCTAAGTCGTTTTCGTTGGTGGGAAAAGCACACCTCCCAAAATGTTTTTATCTCTAAGTTTTTCGCTTTGAGCTCTGGCACCTCTACAAATCCCTACTTCCCTCTGCGAAGGGCCTTTCTTTACTTTATGCAATTTTTAATTTGAGTCTCCATCTTCTCTTATAAAGCACCAACTAGGAGGCACTATGATCGTACTTGAGCATTGGGTGTAGTTAATATTCAAGTGTGTTTCATGAATGGATCAATGGTTGAGCATGATGGGCTAGGGATAACTTATTTTAGCGTTGATATTTTGAAAGACATAGTTGCTTGTTGATATGCTTGAGTATTTAAGTCATCATGTCAAAACTAGACTATTGCTTTGAATCATATAAAAGTCCAAATGTCCATGCTATAAAGGAAAGAATATGAGATGACATGTTAGGCAGCATTCCACATCAAAAATTCTGTTTTTATCATTTACCTACTCGAGGACGAGTAGGAATTAAGCTTGGGGATGCTGATACGTCTCCAACGTATCTATAATTTTTTATTGCTCCATGCTGTTATATTATCATTCTTGGATGTTTTACAATCATTTTATAGTCATTTTATATCATGTTTTGGTACTAACCTATTGACATAGTGCCAAGTGCCAGTTGCTGTTTTTTGCATGTTTTTTACATCGCGGGAAATCAATACCAAACGGAGTCCAAACGCAGTGAAACTTTTTGTGGATTTTTTTGGATCAGAAGACATCCAGTGGGCCGGAGAAGCACCTGGGAGGTGCTTCGAGGGGAGCAAAACCCACCAGGGCACGCCTGGGGCCTCCAGGCGCGCCCTGGTGGGTTGTGCCCACCTCGGGTGCCCCCCGAACCGCCTCTTTGCTCTATAAATACCCCAATATGCCAGAAACCCCAGAGGAGTCGACGAAAATCAATTCCAGCCGCCGCAGAGTCCAGAACCACCAGATCCAATCTAGACACCATCATGGAGGGGTTCACCACTTCCATTGGTGCCTCTCCGATGATGCGTGAGTAGTTCTTTGTAGACCTACGGGTTCGTAGTTAGTAGCTAGATGGCTTTCTCTCTCTCGTTTGATTCTCAATACAATGGTCTCTTGGAGATCCATACGATGTAACTCTTTTTGCAGTGTGTTTGTTGGGATCCGATGAACTTTGAGTTTATGATAAGATCTATCTTTTTATCCATGAAAGTTATTTGAGTCTTCTTTGATCTCTTATATGCATGATTGCTTATAGCCTCGTATTTCTTCTCCGATATTTGGGTTTTGTTTGGCCAACTTGATCTATTTATCTTGCAATGGGAAGAGGTGCTTTGTAGTGGGTTCGATCTTACGGTGCTTGATCCCAGTGACAGAAGGGGAACCGACACATATGTATCGTTGCTACTAAGGATAAAACGATGGGGTCTATTTCTACATAAATAGATCTTGTCTACATCATGTCATCGTTCTTATTGCATTACTCCGTTTCTCCATGAACTTAATACACTAGATGCATGCTGGATAGCGGTCGATGTGTGGAGTAATAGTAGTAAATGCAGGCAGGAGTCGGTCTACTAATCTTGGACATGATGCCTATATAATGATCATTGCCTGGATATCGTCATGATTATTTGAAGTTTTATCAATTGCCCAACAGTAATTTGTTCACCCACCATTTGCTATTTTTCTCGAGAGAAGCCACTAGTGAAACCTATGGCCCCCGGGTCTCTTTTCCAATATATTTGCTTTCAAGATCTATTTTGCTATTCGCTCTTTTATTTATTTGCAACTTTTATTTTCAGATCTATTAAACCAAAAATACAAAAATACCTTGCTGCACTTTATTTTATTTGGCGTTCGATCTATCAATATTTACTACTCTCTCACGTCCGTTTGCCAATTTTTGGCGCCGTTGCCCGAAAGGGATTGACAACCCCTTTTACACGTCGGGTTGCGAGTATTTGTTATTTGTGTGCAGGTGCTGTTTACGTAGTGTTGCTTGGTTCTCCTACTGGTTCGATAACCTTGGTTTCATCACTGAGGGAAATACCTACCGCCGCTGTGCTGCATCATCCCTTCCCCTTTGGGGAAATACCGACGTAGCTTCAAGCCGCATCATGCACCGATGAAGAAGGGGAGGGGCACGAAGGGAAGGTGCTGCGGTGCCGTGAAGAAGTCTATTTTGCGGTGGGGATAGAAAATGGGGAGTAATGAGGAGTACTCTGGGTGCCGGGGTGGGGTTGGATGGTTGGGGTGAACGTGAAGTTACCAAAATAGCCCCCGACCAACCAGCATCCGTCGGCCTGTTCGACCAAGGGTATGATGGTAACTTTGCATTGGTCGAATCTGAGTCGTGGGAGATCTCGATGGAAGCGGGAGATTTTGCCACCGACCTGAAAATTTGTAACACTATACTAGTACTCCCTGCTCCCCGTCTGGCGTGTTGGGTGATTGGGTTGAGCAGCTAGGAGTACTACTAGTACTCGCTCCGATTTTATTTACTCTGCATATTAGGTTTGACTGAAGTCATACTTCCTAAAGTTTGACCAAGTTTATAGAAAAAATATAAACATTTACCATCACAAACCTGTATGATGTGAAAGTACATTCAATAATGAATCTAATGGTGTTGATTTGTTATTGTATATGTTAATATTTTTGTTTATAAACTTTGTCAGAGTTTACAAAACTTGACTTTGACCAATGCTAATACGTGGACTTAAATAAAAATGGAGGGAGTACACATTTGTTTTCTTAGTTTGTCATGCCATTAATTCTTTGTTGCAATTGTGAAATAAATATATTAAGCTATTGACTTCGAATGTAATGGTTTGTACAATTCAATATTTAGAGTCATTGTTGAATTCCAAGATGAATACCAGGTCTACAGTACTTCACAATATGCTCAAATTCACATAATCTAACTCAAATGAAAATCTAAATGCATTTCATAGTTATTAATTTGTTGGATGCAACAAAACCAACCATAACTCTACATGATCCGATCTAAAGCAATTTTCAGAACACATCCCAATGTGTGAATGAAATGTAGAGAGTTTGTGGAGATGCATGGAACAATGGCGGGAGAGAGATGCATGCACTCAACACACAGGATATACACCCAGTGGAAGAAAGAGACAGAGGACGGGAAAGATTGTATATATATATATGTGGGCGAGAGAGTAGGAGAGAGAGAGGAAGTGTGCGAGAGAGGGATGTATACAGAGGAAGAAGTTAGGTCTGTGAGTAAGATAGAGACATGTAATATATAGGGAGTGAGATGCGTGTGCATCGAGATTTTGTACATGTGGAAGGAGAAGAGACAAAAGGTTTGATGAGAGAGCTCAAAATAACATGGAATAGAGGGGAATCTTGTGGGTTGAGGGATTGATAATTTTGTGCGGGAGGGATCGACAGGGAGAGGGGGAGGAGTTACTCAGCCGTCGCCATGTCATCATGCTTCCAAATGGCCCCGCGGTCTCTAGTGCGGTCTGGTCATCGTCTTTGTTCTTTCCGACGCCCTCCGTGAAGATCAAGGTGGTGTGCATGTGGGGGTGCAGATAAGCACAAGCGACAGGGTGTCGGGGACGAATCCGCGATCACCTATGGGACCCAGGGAAGGACCCCTTTTCGTTCGGCAGGGAGAGACGGTCGCACGAAGAGCAAATCTAGCGAAGAACACGACAGTGCACGAGAGAGATTTACCCAGGTTCGGGCCGCACGGATGCGTAAAACCCTACTCCTGCTTTTTGGTTTATTATCTATATGATTGTTCTAGCTCCAGGAGCGCTACAGTACAGAGTAGCTGTGTACAATACTGGAGTTCTCCATCTCCCAGTTCCTCCCTCCCCTCCACGTTGCCTATGGGCCTCCTTTTATATGCACAAAGGGGTCACCAACAGGTGGCAAACAGTAAAGGTAGAGGTGGAAAGTTGCTACAGTAAAGCCATTATTACCAGGATGACATGTCCTACCTACCACTGACGGCAGGGGACAAGGGCATTAAATGCCCATGCCTTAGCTGTCCAGATACATGTACCCGGACGTCTTGGACATGGGAAAAGCCTATCCCACCTGCTCCTGCACCGCTAGCTACAGTGTACCGCCGTCTACACAGTGCCCTGCCACACACGCTTGGAAGGACCCAGAGCACCACGCTGGCAGAGGCACCGGAGCAGCACAGTAGCATAGTGGTACAGTAACGCTTGCCGCGGCAAGACCTTGCCGCACCTGATAGCTTGCCGCAACCCATAGCTTGCCGTGCAAGGTAACTTGCCGGGGCAAGTACCTTGCCGCAGCTGCTATCTTGCCGCAGCCAATACCTTGCCGCAGCCAATGACTTGCCGGGGCAAGTACCTTGCCGCGGCAAGTACTCTGCTACAGCAAACCTCAGGCTGGGCCTCAGCTGTCCCTCCCGGCAAGCTCCTCTTGCCGGGGCCTTAACTCTTGCTTTGTATACTTTGTTCTTGAATGGCTTAATAATCTTGAGCTTCTCTCTGGCTGTCCTCCCGCAAGCCTGGCCGCGGGATGCTACTACTGCCCGTGCACAAGTACGGGGTACTAGGGTACCCCTATTCTAGTACACCGACAGGAGCCCTCGGGCCTGGGCCACACACGGTGCCGGGCGTTGTTGGGCCAGGCCCAAACAGTGCACGGGCACGCGTGGCTGGGATAAGCCGAAACGTCTCTATGCTGTTTAATTGCACGCTCTCCCACGCGTCGCGCGTTGAATGCGGAGCGTGGGAAGCATGCGCAGTTATCTCGAATGACGAAGGGGCGGATGGTTCCGCATCTTTCCCAATAAAAGGAGGGACCTGCAGAAGCACTCACACATCCCTCTCACCATTCTCGATCTCCAAATCTCCGCCTTCTTCTTCCTCCGCTCCAAAACAAAGCGGTTTCCCAATCCTCCGCCACCGCGCACGTCCGCATCTCCCTCGGTCCTCAGCTCCGCCTTCGCCATGCCTCCCAAAGGAGAAAAGGGGAAGACGGGGAAGTCCTCAAGGACGGAGACCGAGGCGCAGTTGAAGAGGCAGAAGTACGCGCTCTTCGCTCCGACGCTCACGGGGGCGGATCTGAAGGCCAAGTTCCAAGGCATGTGGGCCGTGAGGACCAAGGCGCATCCGGCCACCCGCGTTCGCCCAGCCACCGATGAGAGCGAAGTGAGCAAGTACCCCTTCTTCGCTTGCTACTTTTGGTGCGGGCTCTACCCACCGTACTCGGATTTCTTCAGCGACGTCATGTACACCTTCAATCTCCGTCTGCTGGATCTCACACCGAATGCCGTATCCACCATGGCAATATTTGCGCATCTGTGCGAGAACTTCGTCGGCGTCGCACCCAACACCGCGCTGTTCAGGCATTACTTCACTCCCCGTGCTGAAAAGGGGGAGCCTCTCACTGTTGGCGTCTCGTTCGTTTCAAGATTGGGCGCCAAGGAGCATTATCTGAAGGGGGATCTCCACCCAAGATGGGGAGAAATCCGGTATGAATGGTGTTGGATCATTGACGACGAGCCGCCACCATACTGTGAGCTTCGCAAGACCCCAGCAGCGCGTGGCACGGACTGGAGCGATCTGGATCCCCGGGACAAAAAGCTGGAGATTGCCGCTACCAGGATCATACGGCTCAGGAAGGCCGGGCTCACCATAGGGATGGTTGGCGCAGACTTCCTCCGCCGCCGCATTGCTCCTCTGCAGCAGAGAGGAAGGTCGGCCTCTGATTGGAAGAACCCAGCCGATATCATGCGGCTGCGCCCTGGACTGATCAACAACTTCACAGTTCTGCAGCACGACTTCTTCGTGCGAGAACTGTTCAAGCAAGAGACAGATCCAGAGAAGCATGACAAGGCGTTCACGCTGCCGAAGCACATCGTGCCCCTTTGCAACAACTCCGCATTGAGTGCAATCATCGCTATGATGCCGCTCTGCAATGCGCACAACGTTGAAGCAACTTGGGACGTGCCGCTCGAAGAAGACGTGCGGCGATTCTTTGACTCCACGGTCGAAAAGCAGGTCCGGGTGGAGGAGTGGCTCGTCCGCAACACCACTGAGCAAGAAATAGAATTCATTGCTCGAAGAGTGGAGGAGGACAGGCTCGCCAGGGAAGCTGGCGATTTTGGTTATACTTTGGCGGAGCTCGACGAGGCACAAAAGGAGAGCCTTGCCGAGCAGGGGATGCTTGCCGGGAAGGGCGAGCTCGCCGCACCCGGCAAGGATGTCGGGCCAAGCCAGCCTGCCAACGAGTCAGGCAGCTCGGAGGATGAGGGCTCCTCTTCCGAGGAGGGCACCGAAAGCCCACCGCAGTTAGAGTCCCCAGCCCCTCTGAGGAGGAAACGCCTTCGCAGGCTTGGCAAAGTGGCTGAGCGGCAAGAAGTTCAACAACCGCCGGAGCGCCGTTCGACGCGCTCGACCGCGGCAAGGGCTGGTGCTGCGGGAGCGTCTCACGCGGCCTCGGCAACTGGAGCAGGGTCATCAAAGACCGCTGCTACTACCCCCGCCAAGCGGCCAAGGAGCCCAGCTCCCCCTCCTCCCCCTCCTCACACGGAGGCGGACTTTGATTTTTCCGCTCTCAGCGAAGAGGACGACGAGGAAGAGTAAGTTCCCTTGCCGCGACCCTCAATCTTTGTAAGATTTTGTTTCTGTCCTCACTTGTCGCGCTCCGGCCTTGCTTCCGCAGGGAGGAAACCTTGGCGGAGAGGATAAGGAAGAGAGCTAAGGTCTCGACGAGCAAGACCGTGGTGGTCGTCGAAGATGAGCCCACGGCAACCACCGGGGGAGCGTCTGAGACCATCCCGACCAGCTCGGAGCCCAGCCCTCGTCGCAGCCCCCAGCGCAGCCCCCAGCGTAAGTATTTCAACTACCTTTCGCTGGCGGTCGCTGAGGAATAAGCATTTGTCACTGACATCTTTGGGCGTGTAGGAGAGGAGCAACAAGTGGAGCCACCTGAAGGTGCTCCAGAAGTACCACCCCCCTCGACCACACCGCCAAGGAGAAGATCTCCGGTAAGGGCTCCCACTAGCGAGCCGAGCCACGAAGAGGAGCCGGCAAGTGCCGAAGCGCCAAGCACCAGCGCTGGCGACCCCACCCCAATGACAAACGTTGACGGGGGAGGGGAGCCCACCGCTCCTGAGCTCAACACGGGTAAACCCACTTGCCGCAAAACTCTTTCTGCTTTCTTTCTTTTGTCTTCTTGAATTTCTTCCTGAAGCTCTTTTTGCTTTACTTCTCGGGTTGGCAGAGCCCTCCTCGATGGAGTCAATGAACATTGACTCTTCTGCCGAGGAGAACACCGCAGGGGCCGTCGACGACGAGGCCGCCAAGGCCGCCGCTGCCAAGGCCGACAAGCTGGCAGCCGACAAGCTTGTCGACGAAAAAGCTACCAGGGCTGCCGAAGAGGCCGGCAAGGCCGCCGAGGATAATACCGCCAAGGCGCCCACCGATGAAGCCGCCAAGGCTGCTGAAGCTGAGGCCGCCCAGAAGGCTGCTGAGGAGGCCGGCGAGGGAGCCGGTGGTCGTACTGACGGCCCTGAGGCCACAGGAGCGCCAGGCGCTACTCCGACCACGGGTCCCTCAACCACTGAAGAGGCGGCAGCGCCCAACTTGCCTCTGCCAAGCAAATACATCCGGGTCGGCGAGAACGTCTACGTCAGCCTCCCCTGGACGGTGGGCTCCAGAGCGCCAACCGAGGAGGATGTTGTGGACGAGGAGATCCTTGCCGCTGCCGGGCTCCAGCTTGTGGATGCGCCAGGCGCCAGCAGCAGCAGCACGTCTGAAGAGGAGCAACTGCTCCAAAAGCTGCTGAATCTTCATCGCGCCCGACGGGAGAAGCTAGCTTCCAGGGAGGCGCTCATCGAGAAGGCCGAAGCTGACATGTTGAGGCGCGCGGAGATCTTGGCGGACGTCCGCGCGCGATCTCTTAAGGCGTTAGAGGTCAAGCGGGCACAGCTGGCCGAAGAACGGCAGGCCCTCCTCCTGATGAAGCAAGACATTGAACAAAAACAGGAGGAGACCGCCAAGGAGTTGTCTGCTCAGGCCGGTGATCTGAACCAGCGGAAAGTGGACCTTGATGCCCACGAAGAGGAACTTGCCGAGCGCAAGAAGAAACTTGCCGAAACCCTCCAGCAGAAAGACGAGGAGGTGGCAAGACTTGTCGCAGAGCGGACCCAGGGGCAGGCACAAAAACACCAGAAGAAATCGAAGCCTTGGCCCAAGAGTACGCCAGCAAGTTGGTGGAGGCCACCAACGCTGTCGCTGCTGCAGAAGTAAACAGGAAGGAAACGGAGGGGAAAGTGGCAAGACTAGAGGCCGCCCTCAAGGCAAACGGTGACAAGCTCTCAACGCTTGAAAGTGAGAGGGCAAAGGTGACCCACACCTTGGCGGAGATGCAAGTTACCATAGCCAAGAAGAACAATCTGCTTGCCGCCGCCAACGACTCCAGAGCAGACCTGAAGCTGAAGCTGACCACGCTGAAGGAGACGCTCGACACCACCAGAAAGCGCGAAGGGCTTCTAATGACAGAGCTCCAGAAGGAAAAGGGTCTGCTTCAAGACGCTATTGCAACCCACAAGAAGTTCAGGGATAACATGGGGATCTTCACAGACAGGCTTGCCAGCGCCGCCGAGGACATCGACAAGGAGCTGACTGCCCTGAAGGTGCCGGACTTCGGGTACTCCACCGACAAGAACACGCAAACTAGCGTCAAGCTAGCCGAGTTCTTCGACGGAGTAGTAGAAGCACTCCAACAGCTCCAAGTCAATCACAAGGCTCAACTGGCCGACGAGTCACGCAGGCTTTGCCGGGGAGTTCTCCGGAGGTTGTTGGTGAAGATAGCATACAGAAACCCGGGCGTCGACTTCAGCAACATCTTCAAAAGCTTGCCGAAGGGATACGACCCCGCGCCACTAGAGGCCCTTGTCGCGCCCATCGTGGAGAGGGTGGACCAAATCCAGAGAGTCGAAGGCAAGCACCGCAATTAGAGAGCCCATTCTTCTCCCTCCTTGCCGCCGCTAGACATGTTAAAGAACAATCTGTTTAAGCCGCGGCAACTTATCTTGTAATATAACTTGCAATATTTTGGAGTTAATGCATGTCATCTCCCTTGAGCAATTTCTTTCTTTGTGTGTACTTGCCCTACGCTTATAGGGAACTTGCCGGTGCGCGCACCATTGCCGCGAGCGCTGGGTGCGGGACTTCAGCAGCCTGCTGGCGGTGCCGCTGCCGGCAAGCAACCTTGTCGCGCTCAGTGCAGCCACTTAGGTTGTTGAGCGGACTCGAAACAAGGTAAGGGCGCGACCGATTACGCTTAGGTTCCGTCGCGCACAGGTTT
Source organism: Thinopyrum elongatum (assembly GCA_011799875.1). NCBI lineage: Eukaryota > Viridiplantae > Streptophyta > Magnoliopsida > Poales > Poaceae > Thinopyrum > Thinopyrum elongatum. Next base: position 387,598,522 of record CM022300.1, read on the forward strand.
TCCATACAAAGAGTAGTATCGTTCAAAGAAAATAACCTTGAAAATAAAAAAGAATTTGATTGTTCAAACTTTGGCACTTAGCTTTGTCGCTGATCTCTCCGCGGCAAGGTCTTGTCACTGCTTGCCGCTGCCTTCTTCCCGGCAAGGCAAAGTTTCTTTGAACGACGCCTGGTCCATATCATTATCCCATCCCCCCCGGCAAACTTGTGCGCAAGGGAAGCTTCTGTCTCTTTGAGAAAAAGAAAGAAGAGAAAATAAAGATATAGGAGCTTGGCGGCTCGTTAATGCTTACCGGGGAGGCTGTACTGCACAGTATGTCAGATAATCATGCAAAATAAAAGTAAACATGAAATCGTCAAAAACTGCGAAATACAAAAGCTTTATTTATGCACAGGGTCTGCACCTGGCTTTGTACAAAGGATTACATGCAACAGCGGCAAGACTTGTACAAAAGGTGGTTGCCGGGGAAGGGCCCGGCAACTGCGCCTTATGGAAAAAACTTACGAAGATGCTCAATGTTCCAGGAATTGATCACTGGAATGCCATCCCCGGTCTCCAGGCGGACAGCGCCGGGCCTGGTGACTCGTTTCACCTGATAAGGGCCTTCCCACTTCGGCGTCAACTTGTTTGAATTCTTGTCCGACTGAACACGCCGAAGAACAAGGTCGCCTTCCTCGAGACTTCTGGCATTAACTTTGCGGCTATGGTAGCGACGCAAAGCTTGCTGGTAGCGAGCAGCTCTCACAGCAGCCTGAAGACGATCCTCCTCGAGGAGCACAGTGTCATCTTGCCGCAGTTGCTCTTGCTCAAGCTCATCGTAAGCGAGCACTCGAGGTGACCCGTATACGAGTTCCGTGGGGAGAACTGCCTCTGCTCCATAAACTAGAGCAAAAGGCGTCTAGCCAGTAGCTCGATTTGGCGTCGTCCTGATCGACCAAAGAACCACTGGCAGCTCCTCGATCCAGTTCTTGCCGCACTTGCGCAGCCTGTCGAAAGTTCTCGTCTTGAGCCCACGCAGCACTTCAGCATTTGCCCTTTCAGCTTGACCGTTGCTTCGCGGGTGAGCAACAGAAGCGAAACAGACCTTGGCGCCAAGGTCTTCGACATACTGCATGAAGGCGTGGCTCGTGAACTAGGTACCGTTGTCGGTGATGATCCTGTTAGGAACACCAAAGCGACAAACAATTCCCTTGAAGAACTTGATGGCTGATTGTGCTGTCACCTTCCTCACTGCTTCCACTTCCGGCCACTTCGTAAACTTGTCGATGGCCACATACAAGTACTCGAAGCCCCCGGTGGCACGGGGAAAGGGGCCGAGGATGTCGAGCCCCCAGACCGAAAATGGCCAGGAGAGAGGGATTGTCTGGAGAGCTTGAGCTGGCTGATGAATCTGCTTGGAATGAAACTGGCACGCTTCACACTTGGTTACTAGTGCAGTTGCATCCTGGAGGGCGGTGGGCCAAAAGAAACCTTGCCGAAAAGCCTTTCCAGCAAGGGCTCTTGACCCTATGTGGTGACCACATATGCCTCCATGAATCTCCGCCAACAGCTCCTGTCCTTCTTCCCGGGGAATACACTTCAATTTCACACCGTTTGGTCTTTTTCTGCACAGCATGTCATCGACAAATTGATACATATTGGACCGTCGGGCTACTTTCTCCGCTTCTTCCTGCTCTTCGGGAAGTTCTCCTGTCTGAAGGAAACGGACGATCTGCTGCGCCCACGCTGGAGCCTGTGGCTCGACAACGAGGACTAAAGGCATTTCTTCTGCTGCGGGAACATCAGGCCCTACGGCAAGAGCTTGTCGCTCTACCAGAGCCGGCCGTTCCCCGACGAGCTTGGCGGGAACAGCCGCTTCAACAACAAGAGCCTGGGGCCCTGCTGGAGCGTGCTGTCCTTCAACAAGCTCGTCGGGAGCAATTGCTTCAATGACGGAAGCCCAAGGCCTCGTCGGAGCATCTTGCTCCTCAGCGCTTCGATCAGGAGCGCCTGCTTCAACGACAAGGACCCGAAGTCTTGTCGGAGCAAGTTGCCCCTTTGCCTCTTGCCTAGGAGCACCCGCTTCAACGACAAGAGCGTGAGGCCTTGTCGGAGCAAGTTGCCCCTCTGCATCTTTGGCGCTGGCTTTGGCAGCCTTCTTGCCGGCGGCTTCGGGGAGCTCTGCCGGGAAGTAGTCGCCAGAAGCCAACTTCCTCTTCCTGCCTTGCCCTACTGATGGCGTCACGGATGGCTGAGTTAGTTGGAGCACAAAAGTGCCTGGTTCCACAGGCAATTTGAGTGCGGCGCGTTTTGACAAACCATCGGCAATGTCATTCTCAGCACGTGGGACGTGCTCCATTTGTAGGCCGTCAAAGCGTTCCTCCAACTTCCTCACCTCATCTACATAAGCTTCCATCAATGGGCATTGGTAGTTCTTGTTCACTTGCCTGACGACAAGCTGCGAATCTCCCCTGACAATAAGCTTCTTAATCCCAAGGTCTGCCGCGATCCTGAGACCGGCAATCAACCCCTCATATTCTGCAGTATTGTTCGTCGCCTGTTCCTTGGGAAAGTGCATTTGGACCACGTACTTGAGGTTCTCTCTGGTGGGTGCGACAAGCAGTACGCCAGCACCGGCGCCTTGCAGCGAAAAGGCACCATCAAAGTACATGAGCCACTCTTTGCTTGTCTCCTTGCCGGGGAGAGTCGTCTCTGGGATTTCTTCGTCTGGCGTTGGTGTCCATTCTGCGACAAACTCTGCCAAAACTTGGCTCTGTATGGTTGATGTACTCTCAAACTTGAGACCAAAGCTCGACAACTCCAACGCCCACTCGACAATCCTGCCTGTCGCTTCTGGATTTTGCAAAATCCTTTTCAGCGGGAAGCGAGTGACGATGGTAACTTCATGTGCTTGAAAGTAATGGCGCAGCTTTCTCGAGGCCATGAGAAGGCCGAAAAGCAGCTTCTGCACACCAGAATACCTTGACCTAGCTCCCTGCAGAAGAGAGCTCACAAAGTAGACCGGGCGCTGCACCATTTTCTTCTTTTGTATCACTTCGCCTGACTGCGCAGACGAATCCTTGTCGGCAGCAAAACTTGTCGGGGGAGCCCCCAGCTTGTCGCTGGACGTGCTTGCTGCAGTTACTGCCTCCTCATCCACCTCTCTCTCCGCTACTAGTGCAGCACTAACCACTTGATTGGTTGCCGCTAGATACAGCAACAACTTCTCTTGTGGTTTAGGTGCGACAAGTATTGGAGGAGAGGAGAGGTATCTCTTCAAGTCTTGCAGCGCTGCCTCCGCCTCCGGAGTCCATTTCAATGGACCTGCCTTTTTTAAGATTTTGAAAAATGGGAGGGCGCGCTCAGCTGACTTGGAGATAAACCTACTGAGAGCAGCAACACAGCCGGCAAGTCATCGTACATCCTTGACGCGCTTCGGTGCTTCAATTTGCTCAATGGCTTTGATCTTGTCAGGATTGGCTTCAATTCCACGTTGAGACACAAAGAACCCGAGAAGCTTGCCGGAGGGAACTCCAAACACACACTTCTCGGGGTTGAGCTTCAGGTTGATCTTGCGCAGATTTACAAAAGTTTCTTCTAGATCTTGAACCAAAGTAGCCCTGTCCTTGCTTTTGACCACTATATCATCCATATAGGCTTCCACATTTCTGTGCAGCTGAGGCTCAAAAGCAATCTGGACGGCTCTTGCAAATGTCGAACCAGCATTTTTCAAACCAAATGGCATACGTACGAAACAGTATGTGCCACAGGGTGTGATAAATGCGGTCTTTTCCTCATCTTCCTCAGCCATGAAGATTTGATGATACCCTGAATATGCGTCAAGAAATGAAAGCAAATCACATCCTGCCGTGGAGTCAACAATCTGGTCTATGCGGGGCAAAGAAAATGGGTCTTTGGGACAAGCTTTATTGACATTAGTGAAATCAATACAAAGCCTCCATTTTCCATTCGCTTTGCGCACGACAACAGGATTGGCCAACCACGTAGGATGGAGCACTCCTCTGACGAGGCCTGCTGCTTCCAACTTCTTGATTTCTTCCGCAATAAACTCTTGCCGCTCCACAGCTTGCTTTCTGGCTTTCTGCTTGACGGGCCTCGCGTGGGGACAAACGGCAAGGTGGTGCTCAATTACTTTCCTGGGAACACCGGAGATGTCGGACGGTTGCCATGCAAACACGTCGACATTCGCCCGCAGGAAAGCAACGAGCGCGCTTTCCTATTTGTTGTCAAGTGTGGCACTGATGGTGAAGGAACCACCAGTGCCGTCCTCCTTGGCGGGCACCTTCTTTGTCGCCGACGGAGCGGCTTTGTTCTTCTTGCACTTGCCGGTGGAGCTCTCTGGTGCGTCCTCGACGGCAGCGCAGCACTCCGAAGAGGTGCGCTTGCCGGAGTGGGCACAGGAGCTCTTGCCGGACTTCCTCTTGTTCTCCCCCCCGGGAGTTTCAGCGGCAAGTGCCTTGGCGGCAGTTGCGGCAGCTGCTTCCCGGTAGATCTTGTCGGCGCAAATAAGCGCATCCTTCTTGTCGCAGGGAACTGTGATAACACTTACTAGGCCTGGCATCTTCAACACGTTGTAGGCAAAATGAGAGGCTGCCATGAACTTGGCGAGCGCTGGACGGCCAAGTATCCCATTATAAGGCAATGGAATATCGGCAACGTCAAAGGTGACCTTCTCGGTCCGGTAGTTCAGCTCGCCGCCAAATGTCACTGGCAGCGTGATCTTCCCTTTCGGCTTGCTCCTTCCTGGATTGACTCCTTGGAAAGTACCAGTTTCCTCAAGCTCGCCGTCAGGGATTTGAAGTTTCCGGAGCACAGCGGGCGAAATCAGATTCAAGCTGGCCCCACCGTCAACTAACATCTTCGTGACCTTGAGGTTGCGGATCGTTGGTGAAACCAACATCCGCAAGCACCCGACCGCCGTTGTGCGGTCAGGGTGGTCCTCAATGTCAAAGACGATAGGCGTGTCGGACCACTTCAGAAGCTTTCTGGCGTCAACAGATGGTTCCGCCGCATTAATCTCTCGCGCCCACTGTTTAAGTTGGCAGTGAGAAGAATGCAACGAAGCACCACCGTCAACACACAAGACTTCTGCGGCTTTCTGAAATTCATGCTCACTGGATTCTTCATCATCTAGATCATCATCATCATCATCTTTGTCGCGGCCACGAGGAGGCCTGTCTCTCTGCTGCTGCTTGGCCTTGCCGCGACGCCCTCCTCGGGCAGTGTGCTTCTTGCCGGACCTGCCAGCACCTTCTGGGGCCTTCTCCTTGTCGCGCCTCTCATACTCAGCTTTCTGCTGTTCGACAAGCTGCTCGACTCGTCGACAGTTCTGGAGATCGTGTCCCTTGGTGCGGTGGATCTTGCAATATTGCTTGTCGGAGCCGTCCTGCTTGTCGGCAGCCGCCAAGGCCTGACAGTTGGCGCACGCGGCAATCTCCTTGCCGGAGCCCTCGACTTTGGCCTTGTCAGCGCTACCGTTGCCGCTGGACTGTTCGACGGCAAGCACAGCTTTGCCCTTTTTCTTCCTGTTTTTCCGCCGCCGGCCCTTCTTTGCCGGGGCGGTACCTTCGCTGTCAGAGCTCCCCCCTGCGCCAACACCTTCACCGGGAAGTTTCCTTCCCTCTTCAGCATGCGCACACTTGTCGGCGAGAGCATATAGCTGGCCAATGTCTCTGACCTTGGTCATCGCCATTTCCTCCCGCATCTTGCGGTTACGCACGTTCTGATGGAACGCGCTAATAACCGCAGCGGGGTGAACATCTGGGATGTTGTACTGTACGCGGCTGAACCTTTGAATGTATTTGCGCAGGGGCTCTCCTTCCTTCTGGGGGATGAGATGAAGATCACTCTCCTGGCCATGAGGTTGATGACCGCCAGTAAAGGCACCAACAAACTGATGGCACAGGTCCGCCCATGAAGAAATGGAGTTCTCCGGCAAGTGCATGAGCCATGAGACGACGTTGCGCTTTAACACGAGCGGGAAGTAGTTAACAAGAATCTTGTCGTCTCGTCCCCCGGCAGCTTGCACCGCAATGGTGTAAATGCTGAGGAACTCCGACGGGTGTGTCTTGCCATCATACTTCTCCGGCACGTCAGGCTTGAAAGCCTTGCGATTGGGCCACTGGACCTGCCGCAGCTCACGGGTGAACGCTGGACAACTTACCGCGTACGGCAAGTCGCCAGGATCCCCTGGCGCATGCATGTCAACAGCGGGCCCTGCGCGTCTGTCGGACTGACGATGCGCTTCTCTCCTTCGCTCGATAGTGGTACGAGCGTCTTCTCCTCTGCGTTCCTGAAGAACGAGGCGCTGGTCACGACGAGTCTCGCGGGTCAGACGATGCCGTGGAATCATCGCCACGGGCGTCGTTTCGACGTGTCGGCGACCGAGGCCGTCTGGGCGGGGAGTGTACGGTTGTTGCCCCCTCGCCGTTCTTGTTGGTGACAGCATTGTCACCAGTTCTCTTGTCGGCCACGCGCACCGGGTCGGCATCAGCGAAGCTGAGAAGGCTCTGAATGGTTGCCCTCCACTCGTCAAGCTTATCTGCTGGTGGAGGGAAGTTCAGGAGCAGCTGCGCACGCGCCAACGCTTCTGCTGGTGAGGGAGGTATCGAGTGGCGTGAGGACTGTGGGATGCTCTTACTCCTAACAGTGTTAGAAGGAGCATCTCCACGCCCAGGCGACCGTACCTCGACCCCGCCAACGTGTTGTTGCGTATGGTGACCCCGCGCATCTCGAGATCGATGCGCAAGTTCATTATCCAGGGAGCGCCTGGCACCTGGGGCGTCAGGACGCTGCCTGTCACGGGCTTCTTGCGAAGGTCGCGGCGTCTGAACCGGCGCAGGCGTTCCAGAACGCGCAGCACCGTTTCTGGAGCTTGCAGGGCCAGCAGCAGCGAGCAGCGCTGCGTTCCCAGACCCAGCAGCGCCAAGATTGGCGTTGCTGGCCCGGTTTTGGACAGGTGGAGGTAATAGGAGCTCTCGCTCTCCAGTCCCCCCAGCAGCCGCAATCACGTCGGCACCCTCCTGCATGGGAGCAGGCGGGTTGGACGTAGACGCACCGATGGCCGAAGTCTTCTTTTTTGGAGCCATAAGGCGGAGGATGGCCCAAAAACTAACATGCAAATCGCTAGATTAGGTTCACACAACCTCCTTTCCCCTACCTGGCGCACCAAAGATGTCGGGGACGAATCCGCGATCACCTATGGGACCCAGGGAAGGACCCCTTTTCGTTCGGCAGGGAGAGACGGTCGCACGAAGAGCAAATCTAGCGAAGAACACGACAGTGCACGAGAGAGATTTACCCAGGTTCGGGCCGCACGGATGCGTAAAACCCTACTCCTGCTTTTTGGTTTATTATCTATATGATTGTTCTAGCTCCAGGAGCGCTACAGTACAGAGTAGCTGCGTACAATACTGGAGTTCTCCATCTCCCAGTTCCTCCCTCCCCTCCACGTTGCCTATGGGCCTCCTTTTATATGCACAAAGGGGTCACCAACAGGTGGCAAACAGTAAAGGTAGAGGTGGAAAGTTGCTACAGTAAATCCATTATTACCAGGATGACATGTCCTACCTACCACTGACGGCAGGGGACAAGGGCATTAAATGCCCATGCCTTAGCTGTCCAGATACATGTACCCGGACGTCTTGGACGTGGGAAAAGCCTATCCCACCTGCTCCTGCACCGCTAGCTACAGTGTACCGCCGTCTACACAGTGCCCTGCCACACATGCTTGGAAGGACCCAGAGCGCCACGCTGGCAGAGGCACCGGAGCAGCACAGTAGCACAGTGGTACAGTAACGCTTGCCGCGGCAAGACCTTGCCGCAACCCATAGCTTGCCACGCAAGGTAACTTGCCGGGGCAAGTACCTTGCCGCAGCTGCTATCTTGCCGCAGCCAATGACTTGCCGGGGCAAGTACCTTGCCGCGGCAAGTACTCTGCTACAGCAAACCTCAGGCTGGGCCTCAGCTGTCCCTCCCGGCAAGCTCCTCTTGCCGGGGCCTTAACTCTTGCTTTGTATACTTTGTTCTTGAATGGCTTAATAATCTTGAGCTTCTCTCTGGCTGTCCTCCCGCAAGCCTGGCCGCGGGATGCTACTACTGCCCGTGCACAAGTACGGGGTACTAGGGTACCCCTATTCTAGTACACCGACACAGGGGTCGCTATATAACCTTGGATGGGGATGGATAGTGTGGTGTGTGTGTGTGTGGGGGGGGGGGGGGGGTTGTGTGTGTGTCAAATATTGAGAGAAATCAACCCTATGGAGAGAATGTGTGTGCATAGTGAGCATGCGAGAGAGGCTAATGGTGCGAGACAGATACATCATGTGCGTCAATGTTTAAGCAATATAGAGACATCGTGTGCGAGATACAAAGATAGGACTATGGGGAGTGTGTTTGCTAGGCAAAGAGACATAGCGAGAGAGAAATATGTGTGTGCGTGGTACATGGTGTGTATGTGACAGAGAGGTACATGCATGCCAAATAGGGTTTTCATGAAGAGATGGTGTGTGCGAGATAAAGAGTGATGTAGGGGCCTTGAGGCGGCAGGGGCTGGGTGAGGGTGTCAAAACGTGTGCGTTGATGCATGTGTTACATGCGATTGTGTGAGGGACGGTCGAATTGAGAGATATGGTTGTTGTGTTACGGATGCTCCTCTCTCTCTCACACGCACACACAAAAAACACAAATAGAAGACCGTTCTCTCATGTATACACAACATCTCGGTATATCTCTATGTCTCACTCATACTGATCATTTGCACGTTCACCTCTCTCTATGACTATCCCACACACACACACTGTCTCCACATTGCCCTTCCGCGACAACACACATGTAGACACATACACACGTTCTCTCTACGTTACACACACAGAATCTCTATTAATTTTTTTGTAGGGGGCACCTAAAATGCCCAAATCCAAATAATCACGAACTGAAGCTAAATACAAATATATGGAAATATTGTAGCGTGAGGAACTTTTCCAGCAAAAAAAGTAGAGTAATATTCAGGGATTGTTTTCACACACAAAAAAAGGTTCGGTCGATGTCCTTCTAGCGCGACACCGTGACGCACCTTTCGATCGACCGCGCGGCCGTAGTGCACGCGCTTGCACAGGATTCCGTATCAATGCTGTGCTAACTAATGCGGTGTATAGGCGCGGCCACGATGCACGCGCTTGCACATGATTACGTGTACTAGTATGATGTTCTTTTAAGTTTGACCAACCCTATAAGAGAAAGTATAATAAGATGATGTAAGCAGGCTATAAGGATTTAAATATTGTATTATTGCTGAGGTGGAAGAGAGAGAAGAGGAGAGAGAAGGGAAGCGGGCTGTACACTTAGAGCAAGTACAATAGGGTGACATAAGCAGGCTATAAGGAATAAAATAATATATCTTTACTTAGTTGGAGGAGAGAGAAGAGAAGTGGGCTCTTGGTTAGTAGCCAGCTGCAACACGAGACCCAAGACGCTTTGTGAGGATGTAAGGTGGGCCAACTATTGATAAACTAGTACATATTTAAAACTTACTATTGTACATGCCGGCTAAGAGGTTGGCTGTAGATGACATGGCAACTTCTTATAGCTGATCGTTGGCTGTATTATTAACCATGCTCTTATAGCCGGCTGTAGCACGAGCTCCAAGAAGCTTTGTGAGAGTGAAAGGTGGGACATATGTTGACAAAGTAGTACTTTCTTATAGCCAACTATTATATGTGTTAGCTATTACATTGGCTATAAATGACGTGGCAACATGTTATTATTAACCATGCTCTAACCAAGCTCCCATAAGGCTGGTCATAGTGGGAGTAACATAGCTATTAACACAACATACCCCAATGCAAATTTTCTTATGTGGCAAGTAATTAATGGGGAGAGAGGTGCTTAGAGTAACATAATATGTTACTATAACATAGTGCTTTCCAAGAATAAATGAGTCTACAAGTTAATAAATGCAATCATCTATGTTACTACTTCTTTGTTACTTTGCACTATGAACGTAGTAACATAGGCTAGTGTCATATGCATGACACTAGTCTAAGTTACTCCCACTATGACTCACTACTGCAGGATGCTGCTAACGTGACACTACGATCAGAGACCCTTTAACGAAACTGTGTGTGATGCATTAATCGCAAACGGTGATGTAAAAAAACCGTCAAAAAAGATGCAAAATGTTTGCGATGGCGGAGACATCAAACACGGTTCAGATTTTAGTTGCGTGTGCGATGCAGGGCACACGGATAATCCATATGAACTGTTTGCGATGTGACAGAAAAACAGAAATGGGCAGCCATATCAAGGTGTGTGCGATATACGGCATATAGTTCGCTCAGATGAACTATTTGCTATTAGGGAGTGCAACAGAAACGTTTAGCCAGATCAAGCTGTGTGTGATCTACGGCATACGGTTCACTCGGACGAACTGTTTTCGATTAGGGAACACAACAGAAATGGTTCAACTTAACAAGATGTGTGTGATATGCGGCATACAGTTCACATAGATGAACTATTTGCGATGAGCCAAAAGAACACAAACGAGTCATGTAAACAAGATGTGTGTGATACGCGGCAAACAACCCACTCGGATGAACTATTTGCGATGAGAAACTACAACACAGACGGTTACTGTACGATCAAAAGTAGGTCTAGAGGGGGGGATTAGACTACTTGACCAAATAAAAATCTAGCCTTTTCCCAATTTTAAGTCTTGGCAGATTTTAGCAACTTAGCACAAGTCAAGCAATCAACCTACACATGCAATTCTAAGAGTGTAGCAGTGAAAAGTAAAACATTGCATATGAAGGTAAAGGGAAGGGTTTGGAGAAGGCAAACGCAATGTAGACACGAGGATTTTTGGCGTGGTTCCTATAGGTGGTGCTATCGTACGTCCACGTTGATGGAGACTTCAACCCACGAAGGGTAACGGTTGCGCGAGTCCACGGAGGGCTCCACCCACGAAGGGTCCACGAAGAAGCAACCTTGTCTATCCCACCATGGCCATCGCCCACGAAGGACTTGCCTCACTCGGGTAGATCTTCACGAAGTAGGTGATCTCCTTGCCCTTACAAACTCCTTGGTTCAACTCCACATTTGACCCAACTCGGTCAGAACGAATAGAAGAACTCGGTGAGACCGATTCAATTCAAAATGTGAACATTAGGATTTTCGGTGGGACCGACATGATCAACTCGGTAGGACCGATGCGCTAGGGTTAGGGCAAAACCTCATCTCGGTGTGACCGATTGCATGAACTCGGTGAGACCGATTTCAGCAATGAGCAAACAGAGAGTTGGTCAGGCAAACTCGGTGGGACCAATCGCTCCTTTCAGTGATAGCGAAACATTACGAAAGGTAAACAGAGAGTTTGCATTGCGAACTCGGTGGGACCGATCGCTCATTTCAGTGAGACCGAAATGTTACGAAGGGAAACAGAGAGTTTGCAATCCCATCTCGGTGAGACCGAAATCCCTATCGATGAGACCAAACTGATTAGGGTTTCTGGCTATGGCTATATCAAAAGAACTCGGTGGCGCCGGATAGATCAAATCGGTTGGGCCAAGTTTGACTTTAGGTTTAGGACATATATGGAATTGAGAAAGTGGTTGAGGGCTTTGGAGCATATCACTAAGCATTTTGAGCAAGTAGACCATTAAGCAACACCTCATCCCCTTTTAATAGTATTGGCTTTTCCTATGGACTCAATGTGATATTGGATCACTAAAATAGAAATGAAGAGTCTTGAGCTTTTGCCAATATTTGTCCTTAGCATTTTGAGGGGTCCACATCTCTAGTCCATGTGCCATGCCAATCATTGAACTACCTGAAATATTTAACTTGAATGGATATTAGTTAAATGAGCTATATGTTGTTATGAATTACCAAAACCACCCAGGGATTAGTTGCACTTTCAATCTCCTCCTTTTTGGTAATTGATGACAACATATAGATCAAAGCTTCGACAAACGATAATATGAATGAAATATATCGTCGCTTTGAGAAGTATGTGATAAGCAAGAGCTCCCCCTAAATTTGTGCATTATTTAAAATTTGCTTTTGAATGCAAATGCACAATTGATTAGGATCATGGGTTACTCTTCCATGTCACATACATCTTGGTGGAGCGCTCAAAATGATAGAATATAAATAGCATGCACTCATAACCAATGCAAACATGATTGATCATACACTAGTAATAAGATATCATCATTCAAGCACACATTAAAGCATAATATGATCAATCACATGATCATAAGAGTTTGAGATACTCCTATCTCACACACAAGCATAAATATTGTAGCAAACAAACGAGCAAATAACAAGCAAAACACTCTCTCTCTCTCTCTCGAAGCCTATGATCTATACACTTTCTCCCCCTTTGGCAACAAGTTACCAAAAAGCTTGAAAATGCATAATGCTATGCGGCACTCTAAGAATGATCTCCGGGAGCTCCGGTGTGTGAAGATGGCATGGAGAGGACAGCATCTGCAAAAGCTTCCGATGATGACTGAGGAACTGGAGGAGTTGCAACTGGAGGGGCAATTGGGGCAGTGGCTGCAGGTGCTGAAGTGGTGGCTCTTGTGTCACTGACTGGCACAGCTACAGACCTGTTGGCTCTAGGCACTCTCTGAAATGCCTCTGTGGCAGCTCTTCCTCTTCTGTCCTCTGCTTCTTCTTAAAGTTGCTCAACTGTGGTTTGAATTTCTGTGACCTTCAAGTCTAGATCATAAAATTTTGTTTCAATGATTCTCTCAAGACTTTCTTGATTTTGAGTCAGGGTAGCTAGTCCTTTCTCAATTCTCATAGTGGCCTCAAGCAGATAGCTGAGCTGATCCTGCTTGGTCTTGAGATTTACAGCTGAGATATCTAGAATCTTGGAAGTCTTTGCTGCCTTTGCTTTTTCTCTCTTCTCCTGAGCCTCCACAGATGTAGGATGTGATGCATCCATGACAACTACATTGTCCTCAAAGTCTGGTCTTAGGGGAAGGTGCTCTCTATCTAGCAGATATGTGCCTGTGCCCATCTTGGAGTTAATGAGCATCTGAATGTGTGGGGCATATCCACATGACCTCTTCTGATCTGCTGCAGTCCTCTTAACTGTTTCAATAATCAAGGTCATCACCTTGAACTTCTATGGCACATCAAACATATGTAACAAGTTAATTGAGTTCCCTCTGATCATCCTATCATCTCCTGATTTGGGCAACAAAGTATGCCTCAGTATAGTGTTGATTGTAGGCAGCCCTGACAACAGATTGTAAATGGACCCAAACTTGTGAGTCCCCAATGCAGCATCTGGAATTTCCTTGTACATGTGTGCCATGGAGTTATGATCTTTCCTGGGCTTGGCATAGACATCTGTGTCATCTTAACTTTCTTCAGGGGCATTGATCAGCTTGGCTCACTCAGCAATTGAAGATTGGTACCTAGTACCCTCAGTCATCCAGACTATCTTGCCATCTGGGTAAAAATGTGCAGTGGAATAAAATTGCATCACCATCTCATCATTCCATTTTGTCAATTTCTGACCAACAAAAGTGTCAACTCCATTCATTCTGAAGCTCTCATGAACTCCAGGGAAGTAATCTTCATTGTCATTAATGTACTTCCAGTCGACCCATCTCATGTCACTTACTATGGGCTTCTTGTCCAAAAGAACTGTCTCATAGAAGTCTTGCCGCTCCTTGGTGTGAAACCTGTAATCCACAACAGTCCTTCTCCTTGTAGCATAGGGGTCTGTCTGCCTCCATAGTCTGAGACCTGCATCTTTTCTCACTTTCATGTTCTCTGCAATTGGATGAGTGTCATCATGATCTGGAATTTTTGGTTTGAGCTTCCTGAGCACTTGCTGCTCCTCATCTTCTTTAGCTTCAGGCACTGGGGCCTTGTTCTTCTCTGCAGCTGAGATATTTCTTGTGCTTCTCTTAGGTGTTGTTGGCTTTGGAGCTTGAGCTTGTGAAGGTTGCTTGGGAGCTGTCTTGGGCTTGGATGGAGCAACCCCAGACTTAATAGCATCCCCCATCAATTTCTGAGATTTCTGAGCTGGTGCAGCATCTTCTTCTTTATCATCTTCATCTGGATCTCTCATCACTGATGATCTGCCAATCACTCTGGCCATGGTCTTCTTGACCCTTTCTTTCCTTTTCTTGCCTCCAGCAACCTCTTCTTTTCTTGGTTCAAGAGTGAACTCCATGGTTTCCTGAGTTGAGGCTCTGGCTTTGGACATGGGCACTCTATTGGCAGGAACTTTCTTCTTCATGCCAGGCTTGATGGCAGCAGCAGTAGCATACTCCTTCTTGACTACCTTCTTCTTTGAGGTGACCTCCTCATCAACCACAAAGTCTTCATCTTCAGAATCTGAGGTTCTCTTCTTCCTTTGCCTAGTTGCAGCCTTAGGCAGATTGCTTGGGGTGCTTCTGCTACCCTCATCATAGCTGCTATTGGAGGGACTAGTGCCCTCACTAAGATTTGCTTGCTCCTCTGACCTGTTCTGGCTGTCACTATTGTCTGACATCTCTGACACTAAAAGCTGACCCTGTGGATAGATAGGTTGAGATAGAGTGAATAAGCATCACAAAATACAACCATTTTGCAAAACAAATGAGTCAAAAACTTAGTTTTAGTTTTCTACAGAAAGCATTTCGAAGCTACCGATATTACAAACTCGGTGACACCGAAGCAGCTTTAGAGTCTAAACATGTGAAATCGGTTAGACCGAGACACATTTCGGTGACTCCGAGATGCTAGGGTTTCACAGAGAAATGAACTCGGTCACACCAATTGGTATGTTTCGGTCAGACCGAAAAATACTTGTGCTATGGCCTGAGCCAAATCGGTGAGACTGAAATCCTAATATCGGTCGGTCCGAGATGAGTTCGGCGAAAACCTAAACCTAAATTTTGCATCAAATCTAATCTAATGGAGTTTCCAGTGGATAGAGTAGTCTCAAAACGTGGAAAGAATATAGGCATTGATCTTTGTGCTCAGAATCGGAGTGGGGAAGGCACAAAGGGACGAGTTCATACCCTAACTTGGCGATGAACTTGCTACGGCGACAACGGCAGTGAAGATTCCCATTGACGGCGGTGAAAACCAGCGGTAGGAGGACGCTGGCGACGAGGAGACAATCCGGAGACCTTGAGTCGGCAGAGCTGGACAGGCGCGGGCGAAGCGTTTGGAGGAATTTCCAAATTTTCAGCCCGTGGGAATATATGTCTAGTCACTGTCGGTGAGACCGAGTGGAACGACTCGGTGGCACCGAGATGCAGAATCGTAAGCGGTTGCTGCAACTCGGTGTGACCGAAAGGTTCAAATCGGTTGCACCGAGATTAAAACTTAGATCAACTTAATGAACTCGATGCGACCGAATGGGATGGATCGGTCAGACCGAAATGCACTAAGAAGTTTTGGAAGTTAAGTCTATGACGAATCGGTGGCTCCGAGTGCTCCTCACTTGGAGGGTCCGAATATGACTTGATCAAACTTTGTGATGTAGCATGAATAGAGTTTGAGACGAGAAAAGCATAGATAGCTAGAGGGAGTACTTAGGAATTCTTGTCCATCCATTTGGTAGAAAGAAGAAAAACTGATCAATCAAAATGACAAATGGATGTCCTCGAATGGAGAAAAATTATGCATCCAACATGCTCACACAATAAGATAGCAAATGAAATATGTGTCAAAGCATGCACAAACACTCTAGCATCTATCAAGCAATTGGCGATGACTAGGTCATCTATATATGAGTATATTGACAAAGGAGTCAAATGAGAACATTTGATCATAGGTCATACTCATCGTTTAAGCACAAGTGGGGTTACCACTTTTACATAGAGCATTGTTGTGTTCACACCATTAGAGTTGCTTTAGCTCAATTCTTAGAGTAAAGCTCCCCCTAGATGTGATATCCCCCTTAAGAGGGATGAACTAACCTTTGGTTTTGTCGATGATGACTTCATGTAGACGTTGAAGATGTGGATGCTCAATGTTGATGTAGATCATTTGGAGCAATCCATTGGAGTGAGTTGCACTTTCAATACCTACATGGGTTAGTCCCACAAGGAACACACAAGGATATCCATAGACAAAGAGTGAAATACACATATGATGTTGTCCATGAAAGCATTAGGTTACCTTGTCCCTTGTCTTACCAACAAGAGGGTTTGTGACTCCTTGAACTAGTGCAAGATATGGAAGTTGATTGCACTTGTCCTTGCCAAAATGAATATGAGTGAAGTATGTTGGCGGAGTCACCCTCAAGAACTCTCTAGTTCTTCTTCTTTGGGATCCACATCATCTTGATGGGAATCCTTGGAGTTGTAGTCGTACTTGATGAAGTGGAACTTGATGTAGTCTTGGGAACCCACTTGACCAAGGCCTTTGGAGCTTCTTCAAATGAATCAATCTCCTCTTGAAGCTTGTCCTTGCCTTTTAGCTTGTGGTCTTATGGTGGAAGATCATCTTGAGCTTGTGTTCCCTCGAAAGAAGTGGGATCATACTTCTCTTGTTAAGGAACAAACTTCGTCTTGGGGTATTGATCTTCTTCCCACTCAACTCCATTGGCATTGAACTTGCGTTCAAAACCAACACCTTGATTCTTCCGGTGCCTTCCTTGCTTGCGTACAATTTCCTCAAATTGCTTACTTCCGGCAAGGCTCTTGTAAACACCTTTCTCTACAATCCCCTTCAATAAGCTATTTTGTTGCTCAAGTGTAACTTGGCTAAGAGAATCATTAGTGGAATCAAGAGAACTACTAGAAGCAACAATATTGGATTTAGCATGATTATTGTTACTACTAGAAGAAGAATCTTTCTTGCTCTTGTTGCTAGATTTTACTTGTGGCATGTAAGTAGACAAGAGTAAATGCTTGGCAATGTAAGAAGAACTTTTCTTACGAAGATCATCATTGATTGCTTTTAAGAACCCATGCTCTTGCTCTAGACTGAGCTTTTCAAAGAGTAGCTTCTCATGAGTCTTTAAAAGCTCTCGATGATCCTCTAAGGTAGTTTCATGAGCTAAATTAAGAGTGTTTAATTCTTTAGTTAGACGCTCAATCTCCTTCTTATCATTGTTATTCGTTTCATCTTGATTAGCATGATTAACAGCATAGTTTTTGTCACTAGAGTTGTCAACAAGCAAATCATCATCACCTAGCAAATCATCATCATCACTATTGAAATCAACATACTCGGGGTGTGATACCTTGGGGCCTTTATCCATGAAGCATCTTCCAATCCCTTCATTTGGTGAGTCAAATATGTCGTAGGAGTTGGATGACACAAGTGCAAGACCGGCAACACCTTCATCTTGAGTATGTTCGGAGTCGGAGTGATAACTTCTCTCGGAGTGGTGTTCGGAGTCGAAACTGGATACCCATTCACCAACATGAGCTTGATGTCTTCGTCTTGTGTAGCTCTTTGATGACTTGTCCTTCCTTTCTGAATCCTTGCTTCTGCGAGAGGGTCTTCGTTCATAACGATCATCTCTACTCCTTCTCTCTCTTGGAGGTGATTCCTCTCTTTTACTCCTCCTTTTAGGTGAGTCTTCTCTTCTTTTGTAGGGAGCCATACACTCATTGGAGTAGTGTCTGGGTCTTCCACAATTGTAGCAATTTCGTTCACGACTAGAAGATCTCTTGTCATAGTAGGACCTTGACTTGGAACTTCTCTCTTTGCTTCTACTCTTGTAGAACTTGTTGAAGTTCTTCACCATTAGGCTCAATTCTTCATTGAAGGCTTGTTTCTCACTTGATGTTGTAGGAGCATCACATGAAGCTTTGTAAGCACCACTAGACTTGTTGTGAAGTTCTTCTTTATCCTTAAGTGACATCTCATGAGCAACAATTCTACCAATGACTTCCGTTGGCTTGAGATCTTTGTAATTGGGCATCATTTGGATCAAAGTGCACACGGTATCATATTTTCCATCCAAGGCTCTTAGGATCTTCTTGATGATGAATCTACTAGTCATCTCTTCACTTCCTAAGCCGGCAATCTCATTTGTGATGAGAGCAAGCCTAGAGTACATTTCAGCGACACCTTCACCATCCTTCATTTTGAACTTGTCAAGTTGACTTTGAAGCACATCCTATTTGGATTCCTTGACGGACTCGGTACCTTCGTGCATATCAACCAAAGTATCCCAAATTTCCTTTGCATTCTCAAGACGGCTGATTTTGTTGAATTCTTCGGGGCACAATCCGTTGAAGAGGATATCGCAAGCTTGAGCGTTGTATTGCAACATCTTCAATTCTTCCACGGTTGCTTCACGATTCGGTTCTCTTCCATCTTCGAAGGATTCACCTTGCAAACCAATACATACAATAGCCCAAATGGCGGGGTTATGTCCAAGAATATGCATTTTCATCTTATGCTTCCAACTAGCAAAATTTGTACCATCAAAGTAAGGACCTCTACGGTGGTAATTTCCCTCGCTAGACGCCATACTCTCCTAGGTTGTGAAACCAAGGCTATGATCACCAAAGATATGGAAATCAAGGCAAATGAAGACCAAAGCTCTGATACCACTTGTAGGATCGAAAGTAGGTCTAGAGGGGGGATTAGACTACTTGACCAAATAAAAATCTAGCCTTTCCCAATTTCAAGTCTTGGCAGATTTTAGCAACTTAGCACAAGTCAAGCAATCAACCTACACATGCAATTCTAAGAGTGTAGCAGCGGAAAGTAAAACATTGCATATGAAGGTAAAGGGAAGGGTTTGGAGAAGGCAAACGCAATGTAGACACGAGGATTTTTGGCGTGGTTCCGATAGGTGGTGCTATCGTACGTCCACGTTGATGGAGACTTCAACCCACGAAGGGTAACGGTTGCGCGAGTCCACGGAGGGCTCCACCCACGAAGGGTCCACGAAGAAGCAACCTTGTCTATCCCACCATGGCCATCACCCACGAAGGACTTGCCTCACTCGGGTAGATCTTCACGAAGTAGGTGATCTCCTTGCCCTTACAAACTCCTTGGTTCAACTCCACAATCTTGTCGGAGGCTCCCAAGTGACACCTAACCAATCTAGGAGACACCACTCTCCAAAAGATAATAAATGGTGTGTTGATGATGAACTCCTTGCTCTTGTGCTTCAAATGATAGTCTCCCCAACACTCACTCTCTCTCACAGATTTGGCTATGGTGGAAAGATGATTTGATTGGAAAGCAACTTGGGGAAGGCTAGAGATCAAGATTCTTGTGGTTGGATTGGAATGTCTTGGTATCAACACATGAGTAGGTGGTTCTCTCTCAGAAAATGAGTAGTGGAAGTGTAGGCATGTTCTAATGGCTCTCTCTTGAATAGAGAAGGGGGTGGAGGGGTATATATAGCCTCCACACAAAATCTAACCGTTACACACATTTGACCCAACTCGGTCAGACCGAATAGAAGAACTCGGTGAGACCGATTCAATTCAAAATGTGAATGTTAGGATTTTCGGTGGGACCGACATGATCAACTCGGTAGGACCGATGCGCTAGGGTTAGGGCAAAACCTCATCTTGGTGTGACCGATTGCATGAACTCGGTGTGACCGATTTCAGCAATGAGAAAACAGAGAGTTGGTCAGGCAAACTTGGTGGGATCGATTGCTCCTTTCGGTGATACCGAAATGTTACGAAAGGTAAATAGAGAGTTTGCATTGGGAACTCGGTGGGACCGATCGCTCATTTCAGTGAGACCGAAATGTTACGAAGGGAAACAGAGAGTTTGCAATCCCATCTCGGTGAGACCGAAATCCCTATCGGTGAGACCGAACTGATTAGAGTTTCTGGCTATGGCTATGTCAAAAGAACTCGGTGGCACCGGATAGATCAAATCGGTGGGGCCGAGTTGGACTTTAGGTTTAGGACATATATGGAATTGAGAAAGTGGTTGAGGGCTTTGGAGCATATCACTAAGCATTTTGAGCAAGTAGACCATTAAGCAACACCTCATCCCCTTTTAATAGTATTGGCTTTTCCTATGGACTCAATGTGATCTTGGATCACTAAAATAGAAATGAAGAGTCTTGAGCTTTTGCCAATATTTGTCCTTAGCATTTTGAGGGGTCCACATCTCTAGTCCATGTGCCATGCCAATCATTGAACTACCTGAAATATTTAACTTGAATGGATATTAGTTAAATGAGCTATATGTTGTTATGAATTACCAAAACCACCCAGGGATTAGTTGCACTTTCAGTTACTATAGTTAATTTGTGTGCGATTCTGTGTGTACAAAAAACTTTGAAAATTGCAAACTAGTTGCTTGCGGTGGCTAGGAGTATCGCACATGATGCGTCTGCGAGTACCCGTGTGCGATGATTAGTAAGTTACACATACGTTTCCTTATGTTAACACATGTGTGAATTTTGCAATATGGACAATTAATATGCAAATGCCTTCTGGACATCGGTGCTGATAGCCACATCCAAAACATGGACGTTCTCTACTCTACCGCTCTACCGGGCACATGCTGAAACTCAATGAACTGTGTACGATACTAATACTTTCCATGAAAATTTAAGAACTTGGCTAACAACATTTGAGTAACATATATATAGTGGTTACACCATTCGACAAAAGGAGGATCTTCGTAACACGGTTTTGACAACCATATGGTCCATATCTACATACTGAACATAGTAACAACTATGACATTTTAAGAGGCTGAGGGCCAACAACCATATGGTCCATATCTACATACTTAACATAGTAACAACTAGCACATTTTAAGAGGCTGAGGGCCAACAACCACAACTATCCGCTGGAAGCAGCTTGATCATGGCGACTCGGCATCTCGTCAATGAAAAGGAAGAACCCTCCCGTGCCTTGGTAGAGCATGAGTAGAACAGTGTCTCCAATTTTCCAATATGGATGCATTGCCACGACAAGCGAGAACTTGTTAATTTGAATGGTTCCATTTCTGCGGGAAATGCAGTACCTTGCAATCACTTTGGCGTTATTAGCAGGCACAAGTGTAATTCGACCACACCGGGAAATCGATCCAGGAACAGCTACATCGGGCAATTTCTGTTGAAATGTAGAATAAAAACCAATTGTAACATATCGTTGAAGATATATATAGTTTATGGGCATCAACATAAAAATAAGACTTCATACCAGTGTTTTGTGCACACAATTGGTCTTGTTCAATGTGTGCACCATAGGTATAATTAATCCCATCCAAAATCCAGCGTTCATACATTGTGCTATCTTTGTCAGATTATCAACAAAGTTTATGGCATGCTTCAAGTCCTTCCAGGGAAATTTGGTACGCTTAGTAACATACAGATCGTTAACTATGCATCCAACATATCCTGATTAAAAGGTGGAAAGGTATTATTTATTCAGAACATGGCAGAAGAATATATAGTGTGCATAAATTGGTAAATAGAATTTGTTACTGCCTAGGAACGGAGTCAGAAAATGAAATCACAATTGGTTGCTCAAATAGTGATCAATTAGTCAGAACAAATACCCTGATTTTGCTAAGTAATATGCCAGCATGGAGAAAGTTGAAAGGACACTAACCTCGATCAGACTATCGGCTGATGATGTTGGGGAAGTAAACATCCATGTTAATTAGACTAGGCTGTGGTGCACACACTAGAATTTTATTGCCAGCTTTCAGTTCATAACACTTAGACATTTTTCTCCAAAGGTCCGCATCAAAATAGGAGTGACCATCTTTATCAAGTTTTACGCTAACTGTCATTGTAAATCCATGCTGCGTTGTCAATATGACATCCATGGAGTCATCAACAAAGTAAAGCCCAAGATTTCCTTCTACTCCTGTTCTTGCAAAGCAAGGGATGTACTGCTTGAAATGAAAATTAATATCGTAAATTAGATATATTGAAATAACAGAGCAAGATGCAAATATGGGAGTAACTATTAGAACAGATCAATATATAGATGAAAGCAAAGTACAAAAATATATAATAAAAAATATATAATGTAACAAAGATTTGATGCAAATATGAGAGTAACTGAATGAACAATACATTATAAATTTGCCTAATATAGGGGAAAAAATCGGCTTCGACATCTAGGCTGCACGTGGCACCGTACCTTTTATCCAAATGTAGCAATAGACGGTATATGTTCACAAATTTAGGCCATGCCGACCGTGGTAGGGTGAGATTGAACATACCGAGCGCTCCCTGAAGTCATACGGAATGGTGAGATAGAACTTCTTTTCTGACTGGCGACGACCACACTTGCCCGATTTGTGCTTGCACTATGGACACATGAATGAAAACCCTTGAATCAGCTAGAAGAAAAATGAATCCACGGCGATTTCCGCTGGTTGATTAACAGTGAAGGACGGACTGAGATAAGAGATGAGTGAATATTTTGCTAAATTGATTACCTTCTCCATGAGAAAAATCCCTGGCCCAATCCCGCAGAAAACCCCAATCGACCAGAGTCTAGAATGTCGGTGCAAGTCGGTGCAGATAGGCAGCGACAAGCGGTAGGGAAAAATCCTGTGTCGTTTGGAGCGCGACCTCCGCCCGCCGACGATAGCCATCGAGCTTAGGGTGGCCGCCACGATAGAAGTTGATGAGGTGCAGAGTTGCGGAGGATTCTGCGGCGAGTGGGTGGGGACGAAGTGGGCGAGGGTTTTCTTTTTTCTTTTGCATGTGTGGGTGAACACACACGGTTCGCAGAGGCAAGGGAGATGAATCGTGTGCGATAGTAAATCACCGAGATTGAAGGGGAATCCAAATTTCCTTTGTCCTTTGTCCATGAGTTTTTTTCTATGATGAACATAAACCCTGCAAATCACCATGTCCAAATTTGGCACTTTTTCGGGTTCATTTACAATATTTAGGGGATTATGTGCATTTTCTAGGCATTAATGCACATAATTCAAATTCAAACAATTGGTGCATGAAAAGGTGCATGAGAACGGTCTGGAAAACCATGCTCGTGCTATTTAGTAAATTCTCATGCCTTTTACATGGAATTGGTAGAGATTTCATGGAAATGTGTGGCAATAGTCAACCACAAACACGTCGTTTATTGGTTTTTCAACTGTAGAAAAATGAAATACATGCTTGAAAAACATGACGGCTCGCATGGTGCCATGGTATGGCCTCACCATGCCCTGGTAAAAATTTGAGAAGGTTTGCCTTATGTTGTCGTGCACGCCATTCATAAATCGAACCATCACCGAAGAATTGTCATGGTTTCGAGGGGGAAATCACCAAGATTGAAGGGGTCGGGAATCCAAATTTCCTTCCTAGTTTGTCATTCAGTTTTTTTCTACAATCAACATATCCCCTACAATGCAACGTGTTCAAATTTGGCATTTTTCCGGGCTCATTTACCATATTTAGGGGATTATGTGCATTTTCTAGGCATTAATCCACATAATTCAAATTCGAACAATTAGTGCATGAAAAGGTGCATAAGAACAGTCTGGAAAACCATGCTTGTGGTATTTAGTGAATTCTCATGCCTTTTAAAAGGAATGGCCAGAGATTTCAAGGGAATGCGTGGCAATAGTCAAGCACAAACGCGTCATTTACTGGGTTATCAACTATAGAAAAATGAAATACGTGCTTGAAAAACATGACGCCTGGCATGGTGCCATGGTATGGCCTCACCGTGCCCTGGTTAAAAGCTAAGAATGTTTGGTTTATGTCATCATGCACGCCCTTAGTAAATCGAACCATCACCGAGGAAGTTTCATGGTTTTGAGGGGGAAATCACCAAGATTGAAGGGGAATCCAAATTTCCGTCCTAGTTTGTCATTCAGTTTTTTTCCAACGATCAACATACCCCCTCCAATGCAACATGTTCAAATTTGGCATTTTTCCGGGCTCATTTACCATATTTAGGGGATTATGTGCATTTTCTAGGCATTAATGCACATAATTAAAATTCAAACAATCGATGCATGAAAAGGTGTACACACTACAAAAAAAATACACTTCAGTGATGATACGTGTTTGTCACAGTAGGTCACATTTTCTGTCATGCATGTACATCCATGACGATTTTATGACAGAATTAAGATAGTCATACCTGTGCTGTCGTAGAAGTGTTCCATGACAATACCAAAATTATCATCACGGAAGTGTCCACTTCCATGACGATAAATGGCGCGTCATGGAAGTGCTTTCGTCAAGGGTAACCGACACGTGGCATCCACCGTAACGGGTCGCCATTAAACTATCGGGTTTCGGTTTGAATCCGATAACCCGTTAACAGCCCGGACCAATGAGGATTTTCCATGTGTAAAATTCTCAATGGCCAGAGGAACCACGTGTCGGCTCACCGTTGGGACAGATGTTATCCACTCATTGGACCGGAGGCGCCTATGATACGTCGACACGTGGCACGACCCAACAGAGGACCATTCCGGTGAAAAGGCCGGCCCGTTTGACTTGGTCAAAAGGTAGCGGGCCGGCCCACGAAAAGCCTGTTAACGACCTGTTCGCATATAGCCCATTTACAGCCCGCTAACTCACGGCCCGTTACGGCCTATCCGAATTAGGCCCAGTAGCGTCATCTGGGCCATCCAATATGATTCCAGCCCGTTATAACTTCCGGCCCATGTATGGCCCATGACGTCTTTCGGCCCATATGAGGCCCTTTGTAATTCTGGGCCCATTAAAGGCCCGAGGTGAAACTGGCCCATAATGAACAGTGTATCGCTTTATACCCATTAACGACCCATTATTCCGTCGGCCGTTTCCAGCCCGTGTTAACTTTCGGCCTTCTAAGGGCCCATTTATTCATGGGCTCATTTCCAGAATTTGGTTACTTACGGTTCGTTACTGGCCTGTTCCGCTTGTGGGCCAAATTCAGCCCGTGGTTACAGTCAGCCCGATTGTGGCATGTTAACCCGTTGGGTTGTTTTCATAGCGTCATCAAATACGGCCTATTAACGGCCCGTTATGGTCGAGCCATAAATAGACGATTTCCACTCTAGCCCGTTTACGACCCATTTTGCGGATCGTTATTGGTCCATGAATAGTATGGCCCATGTTTGGCGAAACGATTATACGGCCCGTAGAAGGCCCATTGATTAGACGGCCCATAGAAGGCCCATGGATCCTACGGCATGTAGGAGGCCCATGGTCACTACATCAGGTAGCAGGACCATGGTTACAACAGTCCGTGTGTTGCCATGGTTATTGTGGCCTAGTTATAAAAATAGGTTATTGTGGCCACTAAAAAAACGCGGAAAAAGAACTGCAGTGACTACAAGCAAACAACTAAACAAGACAATAAGGAAATAAATAAGCAAGCAACTAACGCTAGGCTATTACGGCTATTACACATTACATCCACTGGGCATCAAAGTTCGCCACCAGTGCAAATATAGGGAACAAAGCAGCATATTACATACACTGGCCATCTAAATTGGCCACCAGTGCAAATAAACGAGGCAGCAAAACAAGTCCATAACTGAAACAACTTCAGAAGAGCTCAAGAAATGTTATCCTGGGTGCCCACCATGCTGGCAATAAGCTTAGCAAGCTTATTAGCTTTCTTCTGTTTGGCGCTAAAATCCTCCAAAGCTTGCTGTTACACCAGAAAGTATGCATCTGAATTCTCCAGGGACTTCTGCAGTCCTTCGGCTTCTTGTCGCAGCACAACTGATCGATGTCTTTCAGCTTGTATTTGAGACTCAAGAAACCGAACTGATTTAGACAGTGATTTTGAATAGCTTGTGCCACTCGGTAGTGGCTAGTAACTCAAACACTACACCAAGACAGGACTTTGGGGTTGTCTCACTGTATTCAAGATAGTTTTCCTTAGCTGTTTTATCAGCTTTGTTGGAGACCAAGGATGTCTCACTATCCTGAACCTTATCCGCATTACTTCCTTTACCATTGCTTAATAAGGCACTCTTCCCCAATATTCTGTCAGCATTCTAAAAGAAGAAACAAGCAGACACATAACAGGCTTAGCATGTACTAGTATATGAAACTCATTTCGGTGAATCAGTTCATTAGTAAGGTGGATAGGATTAAACTACCAAGTCTTCTATTGCCAAGTAGTACATAATAAAAGCATCAAACAAACATATATCTATGTCCAATGGTCACTGCATTGTCTTGCCAAATCAAAATAGAGACACGGTTCAAATCATATCAGTTCAAGACAAAGCAACACTGAAAGAATACAAAGCGTGGGAAACTACACGGCACAACAAAATTTCAGATGGGTACCACGGGTCTACATGTACAACAACACTATTGGCTCTGTTGTGATGCTAGTAATGTGCATGATATGAGAAGTCAACTGTATACACAATTGAAATTGAAATCAATAGAGCTATTTAGAAGAGCAAACCTGTTAAAGAAACATGCATAAACATACCTGTTGTGCCATTGGAGTTTCAATTGGATCCTTCAATTTAAAAATAAGTTTGTATGAGTAAATACAGTGATACAAGAGCAAAGCAGTATGCACGATAGCAATGGAATCTTAAATTAGAACAGTTGTTCTTCAGGTTTAAGCACTTGTTCGACACGAACAGAGTACAGTAAGACGCAGTCATATAGTACTTAAAAATAAAAAATGAGCACATAGAACTTACCACATTCTTGGTTCGGGACTAGTACAGAACAAGGCGTTCCCAGTCATCGTCCAGTAAATGTGTCTCAGGAGAACGTAAGGGAATTTGATGAGTTTCTTTGCCAGTGAAGTATGTTTTCTTCAGGTAATTCCGATACTGCCACCAAGCATTCTTGAAGATAGCAGAGGTATTAGCACAGGTTAATTACCTCATCCTGAGTTTCCAAATCGGTCCTTCTCTATAGAGAAAAATGGGAAACTTTGCTGTATTATAACCATCATGGAGGTAGAATGTATGGGACAAAGCAAAGTAATTGCCATGAATAACATTACTTACACATAACTCCTGGACGAACACCTGCAACTGGCATTTTCCTTCATCTTCAGTATAATATTTCCATGATGGGAAGATACGCACATAGGATTTAACAACATCAAATGCGATAGATGCTAAACTACGAATGGCTGGTTGTGCTTCTTCCACAGGAATAGGTGTACTAACTGGTAAAGTTGGGGTTCGCCATGGTAGTACTGGAGCTTTGGGCACTGGAGCTGCCTTACTAACTGCTCTTGTTTGGGAACTCTGTGGTGGAGATGGTGCTGTGTCAACAGGAACTGGGTTACTATCTGCTGGGGTTGGGGTTAGATTGGGTGAAGCTGGTTCTCTGTCCATCGTAGTAGGGGTACAATCTACGAGAGTCTGGGTTATGTGTGGTAGGGCTGGTTCTCGTGCATGTACAACCGGGGTGCTATCTCCACCAAGAGGTAGCACTGTTT
Source organism: Thinopyrum elongatum (assembly GCA_011799875.1). NCBI lineage: Eukaryota > Viridiplantae > Streptophyta > Magnoliopsida > Poales > Poaceae > Thinopyrum > Thinopyrum elongatum. The sequence goes on from CM022300.1 coordinate 387,625,821, forward strand.
TATTTGAAGACCATGTTTTTACTCCACTAGATACTGCCATCACCCGCTCCAATTCAAATGGCTGATAAACAGGAAACATAGTTGAATGTACAGTCCTTGTATGAGAGACAGATGCAATAGATAGTGTGGAAAAAAGAGGGCATGAAATAGTTGACATGTATATTGTTTAACTAAAAAGGATAGCATGACATAATTTCACATATATGATGTCTATCTAAACTGGATAGCATAGCATGGCATAATTCAAAGATATGATGACTAACTAAACAGGATGGCATGAGATAATTATATGATGTCTTTAGTAAACAGGTTCGCATGACATAATTCACATGCATGTTATCTAAGTAATCAGGATTGCATGATTTAATTCACATATGTGATTTATATGCTAAGTAGAGGGTATTCACATATATGATGTCTGAACTAAGAACATGGTGTTGAATATTGTGTATATGATGTCTAAACTATGCAATGCAAGACACCATATGCATGATATGAGCAGTATAACCATGCCAAGTTAGAGCATACACCTCGATGGGGGAATAGGACTAGTCATCTGTCTCTGAATCCATCTCTGAGGAGCTATCGGGACCCATCAAGAGATCTGCTTTGACAGGTAGCACTATCTTCTCTGAAGACCTTGTTTTCACTCCAGATTTTTCCATCACCCACTCAAATGGCTGATTCATAGGAAGAGTAGTTTAATGTACAAACATTGTCGACAAATGGAAATGTAATGAAGAAAAGGATGGGCAAGATATCATTCAAATATATGATGCCTGGTTAAACAGGATGGCATTGCATATTTCACATATATTATGGTTGGCTAAAAGAGATGAGACTGCATAATTCCCATATATGATATAGAAACTAAACATGTGGCATTACAGAACATGTCTAAACTAAGCAGATGACATATATGATGTCGAAAGTAGGCACTGCAAGGCAACATATGCATGATATGACCAACATCATCATGCCAAGTGAGAGCAAACACCTTGGGGGGGGGGGTAAATAGGAGTGGTCAGCTGCGTCTGAATCCGCCTCAGAACAGATATCTTCCTCTGGATTACAATCTGGAGAGGGGAGGGAGAGGGTTTGCCATTGAACCCACCATGGAGCGATGTCTGCATGACATTGTATTGCCGCGCAAAACTCTTCTCTTTTTCTCTACATGTTCAGCATGACTGTGTACAATATCTGACACACATACGAAAAAAATATAGTGAGATTATGTAAGGAGAGCATGCAAAAATCTAGAGTGATGGTAACAACCAGTGGATGGATCCAAAAATAATGATAGCAGGCTGATGATAGCTTTAATTTAATAAAAAGATAGATGATGATTGCTTTACTATTTGTTTCCCACCCAAGATGAACAACATAGGCATACCCTAGGTGAACCAGATAATAGACAGATATACTATTCATTACTACCTCGATATGTGCCCCACAAGTAATTTTAAAACTCAAGTTTGAACATTAATTTGGACCTGACTTGGAGTCTAAGAGGTGAACAGGACGATAAAGTAGCAGGTAATATTAAGCAATGCATAACGTAAGTAGAAACAAAAGAGTGCGACCTCTCTTGTGGACCCGTGTACTCCTCAGGTTCATCTGCTGAGTCGATGATGGTGATGCAGTTGCGGTGGGTGCCGGTGGCAGGGAAGGAGATCTGAGGCGGCGAAAGACGGTCAGGAGTCGTGATGTCTAGTTTGGTGGATGCTTCTGTCGATGGAGCAGCTCAGGTGAGGTGGACGACGTCGCGGCAGGAGCAGGACAAACCACACAAAGTTTTCTTTGACACCTACCTATAACTGAAGTAATTCTGTAAGGGCTCCTTTGGCTTGCAGGATTCTAAAAACCCAGGGATAGGAAAAACACCAGAATAGGATGGTAATGCAGGTGGGAAATAGAGCATTTGTAAACACAGGATTTCTGTCAACTTGGGTGTTTGGTTCACAGGAATTGGAAGAGCAGAGGAATGCAAAGAAACATGGCCAAATTAAAGTGAAACCATATGAAAGCATGTACAGTTAGAATGTTATTCTGCCACTAATGCACTTGGTCTTGTTTTCATGCATAGGATTTTGAAAAGTAGGTCCAGGTGGATGTTTTGCTCCATTCCTTTCAACAAAATGCATGAATAATTGAATAGTAGAGTGCCATAGGAAAATTTCCTATTGCTATGTTTTTCCTTTGAACCAAAATAGACCTAATGGATCGACAAGAATGTAGAGTAATAAGTGATGCGATAAGTGTACAACCTCTTTGCCGTGGCCGTGTCGACCTCAGCATCATTGGGTTGGTCGCTGAAGAAGTTGCGGCAGAGGTGGCTGTTGGAGGTGTGGAGGAAGATCTGAGGAATCTATAGAGGGCGTCCAGGGCACTGCTCTGTTGTGATGGATGGTTCCGTCATTGGAGCAGCTCCGGCGAGCCGTAAGACGTTGAGGCTGAAGCAGTACAAGATAGACATCGTTAATCTCAAGTGGGATTCTAATAGCATCTCCAATAGATGATGTAAAATACATTACCAAAAAGTGACAGATGTAAAATTTACATCACCAAAAAACACCTGACTACAACAGATGAGGTAAAAACTGTTGACTCTGAACTTAACTGTCGAGACTGAAATTTACTGTGGAATCTGAAAGTTACTGTCAAAACTGAACGCACTGGTAGCAGAGAGGCACTTCACATGTAGTTTAGGCCGCTCGAGCACTAGTAGTAGAGAAACAGTGATCTAAATCAGTAGGCGATCGACGGGAACACAGTAGCAGATAGCAGCCGGAGCAGCAGCGCCTAGAGGAGCAGCGCGAACTAGAGCCAGAGCAGCAACTCGTGTAGCTGCAGCAGCACGTGAACCAGCATCAGCAGCACGAGTGAGAGCAAGAGTAGAGCAACAACACGAGTGAGGGGGAGAGCAGAGCAGCAGCGCGACCGAGCGAGAGCCGGAGCAGCAGCAGATCTGGCTGGTATGGCCGCCGTCGCCGAAGGGGCCTCGCACTGGGGGAGAGCCGCCGTGGTGATGTCGCCCGCGGCGCCGGCTTCGAGGTAGCCGCGCCATGGGGGTGTGGGATGGAGCACCGTCGGCGCCGGGAGCTCGAGTTAAGGAGAAGGTGCGATGCGATGAGTGTACAACCTCTTTGGTGGCGCCGAGTAGGCCTCGGCTTCATCCGATGAGTCGGTGAGGATGCTGTGGTTCCAGTGGAGCAGGTTAAGGCGGCCCTGTGGGGATGGATCAGCCGTGATAGACGAGGCGATCGTCGGAGCAGCTCCTTGGAGGTGGAGGACGGGGCGGCTGAACCGGCGGGACGATGAGATCGACGACGAATCCTCATCCGGGGAGGTGGATGAGGGACGTCGGGCTGTTGCAGTGGACGATGTCATCTGGGAAGAGGCTCCGGCTGGGCAGCGGTGGGGTGGTGGACGGAGGAGGGTGGGGTTTCACGGCTGGAGCAGAGAGGTTATGGCGTCCTGGGATTTCGAATGGTGAAAAGGAGGTGATGGGAGGGGGAACCATGACTTAGGGACGCGCTTGTCCAAAATGTAGGGTGTGTTACAAAAGTACCCCCATCAATTTGAACTAGCGGCCCTTTCGGCTCAGGGTTAGAAGGGGGATTTCGCGTGTCGGGATTTGGCAGCTGGAGGGAGTTTTCGCGCGCGTTGTAATTTCGGGATAGCAAGGCACGGGTTGTGAGCGAGTTTTGGGAGCACGATATCTGAATTTTCGGGATATAACAAGGCGCGGGTTGAATTTTAGGGACAATCCTAACGTGTAGTATTGTATGTACCAAATCAATTCGCACTTCCCTCAATGAAAAAAGTGAAAAAAATAAAACTATTCGCACCACACAAAGAGAGAGTCTTGTCCCGTTTTACTGTACAAATGCTATTCAAAGCTATGAATCCATGTTATGTCCAATTAAATTTTTTCACTGGCTGTATAATGCATGTAACCTACTCATACCAATATTTTAGTGCATTCCAAATGTCTATACTACCGCTGCAATTCGAACTAAATTTGAATTCGTTTCTCTATTTGAATAAGAATCTACAATCATGATTGTTGCCAACTTAAACCATCATTCGTGTATTATCTTAACAACACACCACATGATTACTATAGAGATAGATATGAAGTATGTGTACTATATGAACTCGAATTCAAAATTTTGAATACACTTGATGTTGATTCCAAATAATAGTACATTTGATGTACTAACTAGATCTTCATAATCTAAACCATGTTCCATACGTACACCGTGTTTATCACACAAAGTATAGTGCCCCGCCCCCTACATTATGACAAGTATTTAGCCCTGAGCTGCAAAAGCCACACATTATCACAAATTATAATCAATGTTCTATATATTATATGTAGTATAACATGTTCATAACCACACCATGCGTATCCCCATTATATATATTCATTCATGCATGCGTTGGTTTAAAACACTATGATATCTTCTTCAAATATCCGAATCCACTTTTTTATAATGAATTATGATCTATGTTCGTCTTTTACACCCACTCAATCCTCTTCTCTTTTTAGCTAGCGCTAACTTTCTATAGTGCATGCACACGCCCGCCCCCCTCTCACCCTCCCTCAGCGTCCCCTCCATCGCGCATAGTCGTTATTTCTCTTTAGGTCGTTCACCCACGGTGTGTGTAGGCCCCCCGGCTCCTTCTTTCCGGCACACACCGGTCGATATACTCTCTAGCCAAGTGTGCCTACCACAAACACACACTTCCCCTCTTCTCTTCTCACCGTCCATGCCCCCATTGTCCAATACAGTTCCACGCAGGTGCACACTCCCGCCCCTCTTTTCATCGATCTCATACTCGCACACTCCTCCCCCTCGACATAGTAGGCCTCTCGCACCACCTCCTAGCCGCACCCCTCTCCCCCTGTCTGTCTCTCCGGACCTTATTTGCTTCTAACACATGTATGCATGTATACCTACCGATCTCCCTACATATAGCTAGGTCGACTATAATTCTTTTTCCCCACGCACCGATCGACGTACCTCACTAGTTATGTCTCTCCCTTTCTCCGACACACGACGATTGATCTTCCTATGTAACTACGTCTTCTTACCACAACCATATCGTCCCCCCTCATCATCCTTGCATACCTCCCGACCCGTCTCTCACACGCACGTGCATAGCCATGCAGACATCCCCTCTCTTATTGATATTGCACTCGTACCCTTCGTTTGTCTAGCAGGCCTCTCCCACCATTTGTGAGAAGCAACTCCACCACCAACCCTCCGACACTCTACCTTTGTCTCTCTCCCAACCTTATTCCTCTGCTACACATATGCATGGATGCCGATCGATCTCCCTTAATATATAGCTAGGTCTCTCTCCTTCTCCACACATATACCAGTCGATCTACCTCTCTATAGTTAGGTCTCTGCCCTCTCCTCTGTAACGCCCGGATAATTATGCTATAGTGAACCTCTGCTAATGATGCCATGTCACCTCCGTTACATTTGCTAATCTCGCGTTAGTTCGAAACCGGTTTGAATTCAAATTTGAATTTTTGTCAAACATCAAAAAATTACAAACATTAAAACTAAAATGTTCGGAGTGTGCCGAGTAATGACTAGGTAATTATGGTGAAGGAACCATGCTTTTATAAAGAGCCTAAGTACTTTTAAATGAATTAAAACAGAAAAGAAAATAAATAAAAAAAGAAAAGGACTAAACGAAAAAAAAGCAAGCCCCCCCCACTGGGCCAGTCGGCCCAGCTGGCCACTGCGCCAGGCCGGACCACCTGGCCCAGCCGGCCGGCCCCCCCTCGCTCCCTTATCCTCCACCCCGGTCAAACCCTAGACCGAACCCCCCACTCGCTCTCACTCCCCCCTAGATCTGGATCGGCGACCACGCGCGCCTCGCGCTCGCCATCGCCCGAAGCCGCCTCACCGAATCTCCTCCCCCCCGCCGGACCTCGCTTCCTCGTCCTCCTCCCCGACTCGCATCACCGAGCCTCGCCGGCGTACATCTACAGCGTGGGGTGAGGACCCCGTTCTCCCCTTTCCCCCTTCGGTTGCCGGCGACGACCGCGCCTCGCACAGCCGCTCGCCGACCCCCCTTGCTGGCGCTGCTTCGCCTCCACTCCGTCGCCGCGCGCTCGCACCGTGCCGACCGCGCCTCGGCCTCCCGCTGGCTGCCGCCCGTCGCGCACTCCCGCCGCTGGCCTCTCCTCTCGTGCACTCTCACGCGTGCTCGCGACCGCCACCGCACGCGCGTCCACCGGCTCGCCGTGCCCCTGTGGCCGCGGCTGTGCACGCCGCTGCTGCTCTCTCTATCTGCTGCTGCGCTGCACTGCTGCCCTCGCTGCTCTGCCGACTACTTCTGCTGCCCGCCCGCGCCGTGGCTGGCGCCGCGGCCGTCCCCTGCCGTGGCCGGCGCCGGCGCCCCCCTGGTGGCCTCGGGCACACCCGGGCGCCTACGCCCATGCCCGTAACCCATCGCCCGCACGCCCGTCAGCCCTCCCTGGCCAATGACGTGTGGGCCCCCACGCCCAGAACATAAAAGAAAAAGAAAAAGAAAATGTAATTAAAAATAATAATAAAGATAAATAATAATTAATTAATTAACTAAATAATTAATTAACTTAATTAATTCTGTTTAAATTAACTAATTAAGATTAGTTAACCAAATTAACTACTGTCAATTAACTAAACAGTCTATGACATGTGGGACCCACCGTCAGTTTGACCAGTAAACAGTCAGAGTTGACCGCTGACATCATGCTGATGTCTTAAATGTATTTTCGAATTAAATTAATAATATTAATTTAAAAATTGTTTAAATCTTAAAAAATTAATATAAAATAAACCGTAGCTCGGATGAAAATACTTTCTACATGAAAGTTGCTCAGAACGACGAGACGAATCCGAATACGCAGTCCGTTCGCCCGCCACACGTCCGTAGCATAGCGAACGTGCAACTGTTCCCCTCCGGTCATCTGTCTAACAAATGTCCGGAACCGGGAAAACTTTCCCGGATGGGATCCCCCTTTCTCGGTAACGTGCAACCCCACGTTAGAACACACCCGGCACTGCATATTGTCATGTCTTACTTTGTGTAGCATTGTTTGCTTTGTATTTACTTTTTCCTCCCCCCCTCTTTCTCTCTCGATAGACGCTAAGACCGCTGACGACGCTGCCGTGAACGACTACAGTGTTGACGACCCGTCCTTCTTTGCCGAGCTTCCAGGCAAGCCCCCCCCCTTGATCAACCCGATATCGCCTATTCCTTCTCTCTAATGCTTGCATTAGAGTAGTGTAGCATGTTACTGCTTTCGGTTAATCGTATTCTGCTGCATAGCCTGTCTTTGCTACTACTGTTGATACCTTACCTGCAATCCTAAATGCTTAGTATAGGTTGCTAGAATTACATCAGTGGCCCTACACTCTTGTCCGTCTGCCATGCTATACTACTGGGCCGTGATCACTTCGGGAGGTGATCACGGGTTTATATTAAATACTATTACATACTTATGTTTCTGTTCGGAGATGGGGGCTGAAGGGGCAGGTGGTTCCATCCAGGTAGTGGTGGGCCTGGGTTCCCGACGGCCCCCGAGTGTTACTTTGTGGTGGAGCGACAGGGCAGGTTGTGACCACCTAGGGGACAGGTGGGCCTGGTCCTGGTCGGCGTCCGCGGTTATATCAATTAACATGCTTAACGAGATTGGGTATTTGATCTGAGTCTGGCTACGAGCCTATATGCACTAAACACCATGCGGGAACAGTTATGGGTACTCGACGTCGTGGTATCAGCCGAAGCCTTCTTGACGTCAGCGACTGAGCGGCGCGCGCCGGGTTCGACCGCGTAACGCAACTTCCTTTGTAATGGAGGTTGCTAGGTCTGCTCACCGGCCGCCCATGCAACATGCAGGTGTGCAATGGGCGATGGGCCCAAACCCCTGCGCGCTTAGGATTTAGACCGGCGTGCTGACCTCTCTATTGTGCCTAGGTAGGGCTGCGACGTGTTGATCTTCCGAGGCCGGGTATGACCCAAGAAAGTGTGCCCGGCCAGAGGGATCGAGCGTGTTGGGTAATGTGGTGCACCCCTGCAGGGAAGTTTATCTATTCGAATAGCCATGTCCCTCGGTAAAAGGATGACCCGGAGTTGTACCTCGACCTTATGACAACTAGAACCGGATACTTAATAAAACACACCCTTTCAAGTGCCAGATACAACCCGGTGATCGCTCTCTCACTGGGCGACGAGGAGAGGATCGTCGGGTAGGTTTATGCTATGCGATGTTACTTGATGCTGCACTTGCTACTCTCTTCTACATGCTTCAAGATGGAGGCTGCCAGAAGCGTAGTCTTCGATAGGACTAGCTATCCCCCTCTTATTGTGGCATTCTGCAGTTCAGTCCACCGATACTACCCTTTTCATTGATACCATTGCATATGTAGTGTAGATCCTTGCTTGTGAGTACTTTGGATGAGTACTCACGGTTGCTTTGCTCCCTCTTTTCCCCCTTTTTCCATTCTTCTCGGACGTCGCAACCAGATGCTGGAGCCCAGGAGCCATACGCCACCTTCGACGACCCCTACTACACCGAGGGTGCCTACTACTACGTGCAGGCCGCCGCCGATGACCTGGAGTAGTTTAGGAGGATCCCAGGCAGGAGGCCTGCGCCTCTTCGATTTGTATCCCAGTTTGTGCTAGCCATCTTATGGCACCTTGTTTAACTTATGTCTGTACTCAGATATTGTTGCTTCCGCTGACTCGTTTATGATCGAGCACTTGTATTCGAGCCCTCGAGGCCCCTAGCTTGTATTATGATGCTTGTATGACTTATTTATTTCTTAGAGTTGTGTTGTGATATCCTCCCGTGAGTCCCTGATCTTGATCGTACACGTTTGCGTGTATGATTAGTGTACGATTGAATCGGGGGCGTCACATCCTCCCCCCCCCCCACACACACACCGATAGTCGAATGTTGTAGGTAGGTATCCATGCCACAGAGACAAACTGCACCTCTGCCCTCTCACATTCCAGTAGGCCAGCCGCCCAGTATCTTTGACATGGGCAAACACAAATTCGATGGCACTCTTTATCGATCGTGCACCCACACACTTCATCCCTATTTTCGATTCTATCGATATCTCATGCCGATGATCCCTCCACTCTCTTCTCGTGGATCGCTCCCTTTATATATGATATATCCATGACTCTGTTTCACACACATTGCATATGTTACATTTTTTTGTTTGAGATATCATCGACAAATTGACTCTGTTTCGCACAAACCATCTTTCTCACACCCACCCACATACATACCTGCACGTAAAGAAGAGGTGCACGGACGACGCACGTACTCACGTCTCATTCCCGGCCACACCCGCGCGGGTACACGGTGGAGTTCATTTCTGTACGAAAAGGCAGCCCACGTGATAATTTGACGCGTGTAGCGGTTGTTTACTCGAAGGAGGGCCGTGTACCACGCGTAGATGGAACAAAGTTCTACTTGACGCGTTAGTATTAAATAAAGTTATATTCCTCAATGGCACATACAGAATATAAAACGATTGTCGTCGGGAAAAAAGAAATCCGCTCTACTATATACAATGGAGCCTGCCTGCCGTGGTTTGTCTCTCGTCACACTATCTCACACAAGGCGACGGTGGCCTCTCTCTCTCACCGTTGGTCACTGATCCGGCCGCATCCCGTCCGCCACCGGAAAGGGAGGATTGCATCATTTCTCTGTTCGACGGCGTTGAGGCAGCACGTCCCAATCTACGGTACCTACCGTTCTCTCTGACCAAGCTCCGACGCGGTAGGGCCTTCGCCACTTGCTCGCTGCCGCAATATGTGCAGATCCCGGCCGCCAACGCCCTCCTAGTTACATCCCGACAACCCTTAGGTACAGCTTCCTCCGGCCTTGCTCCACTGCCCATCTTCCCATGTTGCTGCATGTGGAAAATCCTACATGTGGATCTTCTTTAGTTCTTTGCTTAAAATGTATCTCGGCCGGCGTACTTTCCATTTTGCAATCTCGTCCTCAAACCGTTTTTGATAAACCACCATGCGGCTATATTTCCCTTATGACATGGAATATGCTTCTTTTTTGTCGGCCTATGTGTCTTCAACTCCTGTTATTGGGCAGTAATTGTTTCCTTTCTACCTCTTTTTGCAAACAGGACTATCCATTTCACCTCGTTGCTATTGCGACCTTTTGGTGAACTGCACAAATCACTTTTTTCTTAAAAGTGTTTTGTGCAGTTCCGCCAAAATGTCACACGGGCAACGTTTTTATATTTCTGTGGGACTACAGAAAGGGAGATTGGTTTTGCTATCCTCCTCATTCAACTCCGTGCCTAATCTTCTCCAACAAGTAGTTAGTCCTAAAGAGAGATCGCAGAGGTGATCGGCTTCTATTTGTGTGTGTTATGTTTCATCATCTAGTTCCACCATTATTGTAATCACACTGACTGAATATCTTTGCAAACAGGGATGATCAGCTCGATTTTAGTGGAACTGCACAAAATGATCGGATTGTGATGTCCTCCATACACCTCTTTCTTGGCTACAGAGCTGCGTGAAACTAGCTACCAACTAATGAACACTGTGCCCAGGAAATGGAGCCATGCCTACGAACAACATCGATCAATTATATATTTTTCTTTATTTGTGCACCTTCTCACAACTTTGTCTTTAGTTGTGATGTGAATATTGGCGCTGATCTGCGAACCATTGAGATGCATTAGCAGCCATGGTAGTTTCATTTGTATTTGATGGAATGTTGTAACGAGACAATCTTGAGGCAAGAGGACACAAGAATCCTAAGTTGAAACCTTTTTTTTCTGCGGGAACCAAAGTTGAAACCTTCATAGCATCACAGTTCAATTTCATTATGCTGGAAAATTATGCATACATATAAACAAATCCTGAAAGATTGATAGCAATGCCAGAAACAATTCAACTTCGTTTCGCCGACATGTGGGACATCCTTCATCCGGCTCCACCTGCCATGCAACAATATTGAGTGCACAACTGCAGGGGAGATTCACCCCGGTCGTTGCGCTGCAGTAATAATCACTAGTGTGCAGTCAAATCACAGAGCCCCACCTTCGCCACAGTAAGTTGCTCGGACGAAGCAACCATCATTTCTCTCTTTGTTGAATCCGCTGGTACTCCAATATTCCCAGAGTAATAAGTTGCTCGGGTGAAGCAATCATCACTTCACCTTTCCCACAGTAAGTACTACCTCTTTTTTTTATTCTAGAAACAACCACACGCGAATATTGGACGGTAGCAGCACAACAACTCAATCAAAAATCAAAACCAACCAATGAACTACTACTAATGGTGAGCGTTTGCTAGTATCATGTACTCCGTCTGTCCATGTATATAGGGCTTAATGCGTTTTCCGAGACTAACTTTGGCCCTGTTTGGATCCATGGGTTAGAGTTAGTTTGAGCTAGTTAGGGCTCAAATAGCCCTAAAGTATCCAAACATGAGGGTTAAATTGGAGCAAGTTGCACCTAACCCACCAAAAAAATTATCCCACCCAAGAGGTGCTAATTGGAGCTAGTTCTCATTGGGCCCACTGAAAAATCACTTTTCTCTCTCTATCCCGCCAGCCAAGTGGTGCTAATTTGAGCTAGTTCTCGTGGGGACCACTGAAAAATCACTTTTCTCTCTCCATCAAGTGCATTTATTGTCAATCTAACCCTGTCATCCAAACACTCTTTGGCTAGAGTTAGTTCAGGGTTAGTCGTGAGTTAGTCTAACCTCTAGCTAAGTTAGAGTATCCAAACAGGAGCAGTATAGGACATGCAAGTTGCTCAAAGCATACCACCAAATTCGTACATGAAAGGATCTTCGAATGATATAATTTTCAAATTATATAAAATCTTATCAATAGTCAAAGGCAACCTCGAAGAATACATTAGGCCCTATATATACGTATGGATGAAGGGAGTAGTACTAATCGCAACGCATGCATGCGTGTGGTGTACTACAGTACTAAACAAGAATGTTTTACATGCATTGGTTAATTATATCTTAGTTATGGCACTTAACAATTTAATGCACAAAACAAGAATGGTTGACGGGATTAGCAGAAAGCAAAGCGCCTTTTTAGCGGGGATTTTCATCATTCTATGAAGGTGCAAAACCAAGTGTTACTACTACACCAAACAAGTTCAAAACGAGAAACTGGACCCACTCACGGCACGGCACGCCTGTCTCATTTGGTCCGTCGGTCAAAGCGCTTCCTCTTCTTGGCATAATAATAGAGTACAATAATTTTTTTAGAATGCTCTTGGCATGTCGCTAACATGTGGGAGCGAGTGATGAGTTAACCGACCTCAATAGACGGCAAAATCGCCAGCCCGCCGCACTTTGAGAGAGACGAGGAGCGAGAAGCAATACAGGCTGGTGGATTACTAGAGCTAGGTGTCGCACGGAGGCCAAGAAATATGGTGATAGCGTGGGTTGGCCATGTATGATGTAACTATACTGGGTTGCCGTGTGTCGGACTCTTCTGTTCTACTGTGGAGAAGATTGGGTAGATTTTATATCGCTGAATAAAAATATTAAAGAGTATAGACGCTCCACCATGAGGTTTCTTGCTCCTTCTCGGTCGTCGGAAAGCGTTCTTCTAAGTTTTGCCGACACGTGGGACATCCAGCATCCAGGTCCATGTGTCATGCAAGAAAATGGAGTTAAGTATAGTAGGAGAGACTCACCAACGGTCACGAACGTAGGTGGAGTACGTGCACGAATCACCTGAATAAAAAGGAATACGAGCACGAAGAGAAGAGGTGCAGGAACCGACACAGGTACTCTTTGCCTCTTTCCCTAATACTCACGCGCGGGTACATGGTGAGCTCATTTATGTACGAAGAGGCAGCTCACCTGATAATTTGGCGAGTGTAGTAGTTGTTCATGGGAACCACGTGTGGACAAATCAAAGTTCGATCATGATGCGGTGGTGCATTTTTTATAAATTAAGTTATTCTATTCGATGGCACGTAGGCAACATTATTTTCTCAATGGAATGTGAATCGTGCACACACTGAATGACGGAGCACGGGATGGTAGCCATGGACATGGTCAGCCCTTTTTGGAGACTAATACACTACTTTTGATGTGTCCCGTCAACTCGCAAACGAGGAGAAGCTTTGCTTACTACTAGTACGACCTCTCCCTCACTCACGCGTGTGCGCGGTGGCTCGCAGGACAAGGAGTGCTGCAATGTGTCAGCGTCAATTGCAAGATGAGCCAGCAAGCTAGCAGTGGAGTTGCCAACATGCTCAAAGTGCACGCAACATTGAGTAGAAAGAAGCATGCCCAGGAAATTAATGTGTGCTTAGGGAGACCTTTGCTCAAAGAGCAAGTGTATATAAGGTACAGTCGGCAGGCTATAAGGACGAGGAGCGAGAGGCGATACAGGCTGCTGGATATACTATAACTAGGTGTCCCACGGAGGTAACATTCAAAGTTATTCTCACACTATAGAATGGTATAGGAATGTGGAGAGATTTGGTTGATTTTATATGCTGAATAATATAAAATATTATGAGTGCAGATGCTCCACCGCGAGGTTCCTTGCTCCTTCTCGGTCGTCGGGAATCTATGTTCTTCCACTCTTTTTTTTACGTGAGCTTTGTTCATCCTTTTGCCAACACGCGGGACATCTAGCATCAAGGTGCACGTGTCATGCAAGAAAATGGAGATAAGCAGTGCGTAAGTGAGTCATGCACTTCGATGGCACGTACTACGCAATATTTTTTCTCCTCGATGGCACATGAATAGTGCATGTACTCAATGACAGAGCACGGGATGGTAGCCATGGACATGGTCGGCCCTTTTTGGAGAGAGTACTAAATAACTTTGATGTGTCCCATCAACTCGCAGAACGACGAGAAGCTTGCTTACTACACCTTCTCCCTCGCCCACGCATGCGCGGTGGCTCGCAGAACGAGGAGAAACTTTTGCTTACAAGCGGTGGACGTGCAACAGTTCATTTGGTGTCAGATTGCCGGAAGTACTACTGTAGTACCATCATTATTGTTCGACTTCCGGAAGAGGCAAAGAGCCAGGCGCAAGGTCACCTACTAACCATACAGTATACTATAGCCAAAGCTGGTCCACCTTTTTAGAGCATGGTTAATTAATATAGGCGGTTCTTGCAGCAGCACATCATTTAGAGCAAGTACTCTCTTCGTAGGAACTTAAAACATAGGAATAGGAAAAATAAAGGATTGGAGTGGCATGTCCACTTGAATCCCATAGCATTAACACAGTGTTCCCCTAAAAAAAAACCCAGAGTGTTTGACACAGGAAAAACAAAGGAAGTGAAAAAAAGTTGGAGTGGATGCTAGATTGCCAATTAACACATGATTTCATAGGAAAAAAATCCTATAGCATTCTATGCTATGAATCAAACGACCAATGTAGGAAAATTATGAGGGGGGTCTCTCTAACAGTGTTCCTCGGCTCGCACCTAGCATCATGGTGGTCGAACTTGGAGTCATTCATCTGGTACACGTGGCATCTCAGATCTGGACACAAGGTGACGTACACCGTCAAGGTCCATTAGGCCTTGTTTGGTACTAGGGTTTTTGAGGGGATTTGTGGGGATAATCCCCATAGGGATTGGGTGAAATCCCAACCTTCACCCAATCCCTTCAAATCCCCATTTATCCCCAATACACTAGGTAGGAGTAGTGTATTGGGTATTGAGAAAAATGCACTAGAGTTTGGGGATTTGTGGGGAAATGTGGGGATGAAACATGTCAAATATACACTAGAACCAAATGGTGTTCTGGGATATGTGGGGATTTAGGGGTTTGACCGGGATAATCCCCACCAATTCCCTAAAATACACTAGTACCAAACAAGGCCTTAAGGATAATGTTGTCCTCAAAGCTGGACGTACACGGTCAAGGTCCACGGTCAAGGGGGTCAGGGCAGACGCGACCTCTCACTGCGTCCGCCATTTGAAGCGGCGCGCTGGCCGAGGGCGCCGCCCACTGCACTCCCAGCTGTACCCGCCTCCTTGCCGCATTCAAAAACCTACATTTAAACCCACGTGGAATGTGAGAAACCCACTCCGACCACACACGTCCGTTCAGGAGCAGCACCCGGCCAAGCTCCTCCTTCCACAATTTTCTCCACTCTTTTGGCGGCATCCGACGAGCAGGAAGAGCAGTTCTCCAGCATAAAAGCCGTCTGGGTGGCCCGCCGAGCCCGGCAGTTACGAGCGAGGCAGCTCGCTGCTCCACCTACGTTGCCTAGCCCGTCGGTGCCAGTTGCCGCACTAAGCCAGCGCGTGGTTCCGTAGCTGGCCGCTCCAATACAGCTCGAGGAAGAGTGCCGACTTGCTCCACGCCGGCTTGTCGGGGAGCACGGCGGCACGGGCATCGTCGCTGCCCTCGACGCCGCCGCGTTGTACAACGCCTCCAGTGCATGTGACTGCGCCATCCACTGTGGTTAGTCTTAGGCCTTGTTCGGTTCAACCTCCTCCCAAGGGGTTTGGAGAGGAATGGAGGGGAATTTGGCTTGTAGTACATGATTTAATCCCCCACAATCCCTGTTAATCCCCGTTAAAACCCCTTGGACTACACATGCCCTTAAGGTTAAAAATGAGCGGGATTACAGAGGACAGGGTACAAACTTCAAGGATTTAAAGGTGAGGGTTTGTTTCCGACTAGCTCTACAACCTCAAGGTTTATAAATCGGACTTCACTCTCCCCTCACGCACACGCCCGGGTACACTCACGGTGGAGCACATTTGCACAAGAAAAGGTAGGTAACATGACAAGTTGAGACATCTAGTCGTCCACTTAATGTGGGGTCTGGGACCAAATGTCAGCCATACCAAGTGCGACCTGAACGCGGTAGCGCGGTTTTTGATCGAGTTTCTTTTTACCGGTACGTTAAATGAAAAAAATATGGCTGCGCGCGTATTCAATTTAAAATGATCGCTACGGAGGGAAAAACAATTACTACTCCACTAGTCCACTTCAGGACTTGCTTGCTAGGGTTGTTCTCTTCTTCTCACTCTCTCACCCTCTCTAGATCTAAACAAGATCATGGTGTCCACTCTCTTTGTCTCTCTCTCTCTCTTCTCTCCAGTTGACACAGATGCATAAACATGCTGAACTTAAGTGCTTGTGAATGTTAGTTAGTATGCATACCGTATCTTGTGAAGCTTAGTTTAGTGTGAATGTTAGCGTGTCAACCTTTACAATCTATGTATATTGTGGGCATGTTATTTGACCTCTCATTTTGCCGCGCTACGACCAGTGTGAGTGTCTGCATGCAGTACACCATCCTTTAATTTGGTGGATGGCAAGCCGGCCCGAAAAGGAGCTATAACTTTTTTTCAAGTTGAAAAATGTTACCGATGAGGAGCCATAATTAAGCTGGAGGTGTCTCTTTTTTCTTTTGAATGGGCAATAAGCTGGAGAGCTGGAGAGTGTCTCTAATGGGCCCATCTTAAAGCCCATTTGTTTTTGTTTTTTGCGAGGAAAAGCCCATATTTCTTGAAGAGGGGGCGATCCCAAAAAACCCTCCTTCCTCCTCGCTTCCACTTAAACTGCAGCTCGCTGGGCTCCCGCTTCTGTCGCCCCCCAATTCCCCCCGCTCCCCATCTTCCTCACTCGTACAAAAAACCCCCGCTCACCTTCTTCCTCACTCGTATAGAAAACGCCTGGTCCTCTTCTTCCACTTCTATAGAAAACCCTAGCCATCCTTCTTCCCCACTCGCACTGCCACTAGGCTCATCTCTGGCTACTCTGCTCAAACCCGTGAGCTCGGCGCAACGCCCGCAAGGAAAATGGAGTCGGCTGGCCCCAACGCCAAGAAGACGAGGCTCCCACCAGCGGCGACGCCGGTTGTAGATCCCACACCCGGCAGCGCGGGGAGAAGCGGCAGGCCCCCCACCGGATCTGAGGAACCCGTAGAATCTCAGGTGGACCACATCAGCGATCTCCTAGACGCCATCCTTGGGGAGATCATCTCACTTCTCCCCACCAAGGATTGCTGCCGCACCCAAGTCCTCTCAACTCGGTGGTGCCCTCTATGGTGTGCCATGCCCCTCAATCTCGACTGTCGTCAGCTATCTGTCGTTCATGATTTTCAACTCCTCAGAGCCATCATCTCCTCCCACCAGGGCTCCGTTCAATGCCTCTGCATCCCGACACGCTACCTGCTGTCCATACCCTGCACAGTGGATGCTTGGCTGACATCCCCTGAATTTGAAAAACTCCAGCAGTTTGAGTTCTACCATTACCACGAAAGTTTCATACCACAAACCGAACACCACGAATTTGTGCCCACACCACCGTTGTCCATCTTGTGGTTTTCCTCCTCTCTCCACACTGCCACCTTTGCCCGGTGCCATCTACCAGACGATTTGGTACAAATGCTTCGACTCCCACTGCTAAAAAAACTTTCGCTTGTGGTGGTTTATCTGTCGGAGGCCTCACTGCACAGCATCATCCACTCCAGTTGCCCTGCCCTGGAGCACTTGCTGATTGTTTTGGGAATAGAAATCCATATCAGTTGTCTCCAAATAAAGTCGCCTCACCTTAAAAGCATTGGAATTTGTTTTGAAGGACAGCAGCTCATCATCGAAGATGCCCCTTCACTTCAAAGGTTGCTGCTTCATTATTGTTATATACCTTCGCAAATAACTATCATCTCTGCGCCCAAACTGGAGACCTTGGGTGTAATTTGTGATTCGTTTAATGATCACAAGTTGGTGTTTGGCTCCACACTTATTCAGGTACCGTATATTATCATCTACACATTTGTAATCATAAGCTGCATTTTTCATTTGTGCGCATAAGTTTTATATCATCTTGGAGTACACTTTGGGTACTAATATTATGTTATATGCTCAATGAAGAGTTCGTCCATGGATAGCCTATCAATGCTGCTGGATTCTGTCAAGATCTTATATATCGAAATGTTTAGTTATGATCTGAACATAATTATTGGCTTGTTGCGATGCTTTCGATGTCTGGAGAATTTATATATAAAGGTGATGATTTCATGCACATTGAAAGCCCGTATATATTGTACTAGAATTAACCGTTCAGCCATCGCTCTTTCGACATACTCTTTTTTCAGACCTTAACTGTTTTCAATCTTCATGTCTACTTAGGCACTAACACATGGAGAAAAACATATAACCAATTGGTGGCGTAATAAGCACCGGGATTTTCTCAATTCTCATGACATTCGTTTGTGGACAATAACAATGGAAGGATATGCATCCAACCAGGCAAACAAAAGCTTTGTCACATTCTTCCTGTTGAATGCGAGGTTACTATTGTCCATGAGGCTTAAGTTTTTCAACAAGAAATTTCTCACGAACGGACATGTTGAACAGCAAAAAAAGAAGTTTCAGGTGGACAAATGGGCTTCTGAACGTGCTCGGCTTCTATTTACAACAACTTGTGGTCATGCTCCAATATATTTTTTGGCACAAGATGTTGATTTTATGGATCAGACCGATCCATTTGTTTGTGACTGCCAAAAACAGTGGTTGGGTTAGATGTTATTGCCATGTTCAATCTGGGTTTTGTCTAAATTTGATGAACAATTAATCCTTGGGCTTTTGTACCATTTGTAAGCTTGAGTTACATGTTGGTGCCCACGTACTGCCCTCCGCATGCCACTACACTGCCGCATCTTCCACGGCTCCTGTTCGTTCCCGTCTGAGGCCTCGCCGTCGTTCTCCGCCTTGGTTCGCTCGCTGTGCCCGCCGCCGTCTGGCGTTGTCAACATGGTCAACAACCGAGAGGAATCAGGAGATGACTGTACATGGAGAGGCTGACAGTAGGGACCCACCAGGGTCATGGCATTACGCAAGCAGGTGCCTCGTTATTACAAGGCAAAAAAAGTACTTCCTTCTAATTGTTTGACAACTAGGTCCCACGCCATTGTCAATGTAGTCAATAAATGAGAAAATTACACAACGAGCGGCTAACACCAGGGACCCAGCAGCTTGCCCATTTTTTTTGAGAAGAAGCAACTTGCCCAGTTATTTTTTTTGTTTTAGAGACAAAGCTCAACTGCGCGTTATGCGGGGTCTATGGCCCGTCTAGCCCACGCTTATGCTTTTATTTAAGCACATGATGAGCCCAGTTGATATCTTTTTTCTTTCTGAAAATGGCTAGCCCAGTTCTATTTTTTTTGGAGAATACCCAACCGAGGCCTACTTACTTTTCTCAGCCCTGCTGGGCTACAAATCTTTCAAGACGAGGATGGATGTATTCGGCTTCCCCAGAAAATGGGCTATAAGTAGTAAGAAATGGGCTGTAAATTTTTAAACCAAAGCCAACCGGCAATTACATTCAAATATCGTTTTTCTAGATTTCAAGATTTTAAATTTCATTCATTTTTTTGCGGAGAATTTTTTTTTGAATTTTTTGATATAATTTTTAAAAAATTATTTTTAACGTGACTCAAAATTTCGTGATTAAAAGAGTTCAGACCCCACCGAAATATGCAAAATTTTGTTGAATTTTTTAGCAGTGCCGAGAGTATGGTCTGTAATGGTAATAAAAAGAATATGGGCTTCAAAATATCCTTAAGTATTAGCAAATGGGCTGTAAATTATTGATAATAATGGCAAATGGGTTGTATGCTGTTTTCCACAGATTTGGAGGCTGACTTCTGGGCATACTAGGTTGACGACGACGTTGTCCTAAAATAAATTTTGACGCGTACGCAAGGCTTTGTCAACTTAGTCAACACAGAGCAGTGACTGTTGGATGTCCATCCAACGGCCGTCGTGCTTCTTCAATCTCTGATCTTCCTGCTCCAGCTGCCCAAACCAGCGCCGGCGGGACTGCCTGCTCTCTCCTCCCGTGGCCGGTTGTGCTGCTGCCAGGCCATCCCTCTACCCACCCGCATATCCTGTTATTTTCCGTCGACGTCAGTCTCACCCCGCAGCCAACCAGTCAGCCCTCGTACTCCCCTCAGCGTGGGCATCCGCTGCTGTGGCTTCGCCGGCTCCGGGTCGTTCCCTTCCTGGGCCTCGCCCTCGTCCACCACGTTTGTGCTCTCGGCGCGGCGTGGTCAACATGGTCAACAAACAACAGCCATCGGAAGAGGGATGTAAGTGGAGAGGCTGACAGTAGGGACCAACACAAGCAAGTGCCTCCTTATTACGTGAAAAAAATGATTGCTCATGCTCACAGCTGGGACCCACCGGCTGTATCTTCGCACGGAAGTTAGTGCCTCCTTGTTATGCGAAAAAAGTATTCCTCCCAATGACAGCTGGGACCCGGCAGATTTGGTGGCTGACTTGTGGGCCTACCAAGCTGACGCGTACGCAGGGCTTTGTCAACTTAATCAACAAATGATTCTAGCAGCTGGACCGTTGGATGTTAATCCAACAGCCGTGGTGCTTCTTCAACCTCTATTCTTGCTCCTGTCTCCCGTGGGCGACAGTGCTGCCGCGCACCCGAACCAGTCAAGTTTCCCACCCCTCTCCATCTGGGACTCCACTGCCGCATCTTCCCCATCTTCGGGTCATTCCAGTCTAGGGCCTCCTCGTCGTCCATCGGCCTTGGTGCGCTCGGCACGGTGTGGTCAACATGGTCAACAAACGAGAGTCATCGGAAGATGACTATACATGAGAGGCTGACAGTGGGGACGCACCAAGCCCATGGACGCATGCATGCAACTGCATCCTTTTTACCCTGAAAAATAATGTTTTATCCCCCTGACAGCTGGGACCCACCAGCTACATCTTTGCACGCAACGAAGTGCGTCCTTATTACGGGAAAAAAAATGAATTCCTCCCCCTGACAGCTGGGACCCATCAGCTATATTTTCGCACGCAAGGAAGTGCCTCCTTATCCTCCCTGACAGCTGGGACCCATCGGGTCGAACTGTACGTAGGGTTGTCTCTCTGGTAGCGAACGTGTACGTACATACTGGTCAATCGATCTCTCTGCAAGGATGAACCATGGCCGAGCAAGGAGCGGCACGTGTGACGTAGCAGTTGAGGCATTCCTGTATAAATCATGTACACGTACGTACAACCACACTGCAAGAAAGTAAATACGGCTACGTACGTACATACGGGCGGGGTCTCGAACGTGTACGCGCGCATACTTACGGCCAGGGCTCGTGTACATGGAGAGGCAACGGACGGCAGCGACGTTGTCCTATTCATCGGCAGCTAACCGTCTGGGTCAGAACGGATGAAACAACATTGTGTTCAACGGGAGCCGAGTGACTGGGTCGGAACACATCCTGTTCATCGGGAGCCAACCGGCTTGGACGGAACAGCCAGAATGGGGTCTGGCGTACCGCAAAACGGAGGAAAACGAGCTTCTGTTTGACCGCGTACGGTCAAAACGGGGTCCTGTTCACCGGGAAGGGTCTGGCGTACCCCAGAATGGAGGAAACAGCCTTCTGTTCAAGTGCCTACAGTCGAAACAGGGTGATGTTGATCGGGAGGGGTGTGGCATACCACAAAACGGAGGAAACGGACTTGTGTTGGAGCGCCTACGATCGAAACGGGGTCCTGTTCATCGGGAGGGGTGTGGCGTACCGCAAAACGGGACTCCACGGGCTACTGTTCATCCATCATCTACTGCGTCGCTCCAGCCTCCACCTGCTACTTTTCATCCACCGTCGACTTCCTCCAGCCTCCACCAGCTATTGTTCATCCACGGGGTTCTGTTCATCCAGCCTCCACTGGCTACTGTTCAACCAGCCCTCCACCGGGTCCTGTTCATCAACCCTTCACCAGCTACTCTTCATGGAGCCTCCACAGGGTCCTGTTCATCCAGCGGCAACGGCCTACTAGCTACTACCACGGGGTCCTGTTCATCCAACCCCCAACAACGGTCACTGTTCATCAAGAGGCAGCATGTTCGATCGGCTTCAGTTAGCAGCAGTAGTGAAGGAATCGCTCGATCGGGTTCAGTTAATAGCCAGGGATCGATCGATCGCTCGGGTTCAGTAACGCGTAGCCAGTGCAATCGCTCGGGTTCAGTAAGCGAACGCCTCGCTCAGGTTTAGTTAGAGCCCAATGCCTCGCACACACGCGCGTACGTGTATGAGAGAAATGCACAATCCATCCATCCATCGCTCGGCCCCGACCACCCACCGTAACCGGGAACTCCCCGATATTTTCCTCGCCCTTGCTTCGACCATGATTTTTTCCATCATGGACGGCCCAAAGAATGTCATGCAGCTGCGTCTCCGGCCCGCCTAGGACGAAAAGCCTATTTTCTGTCATGATTTTTTGTCATAGAAGTAGGAGCCCACCACATCTATGATGATACCGGGTTTTGTCACAATTATCATCATAGAAGTGTCATAAGCATGACAGAAAAAAATTCGTTCGGCCCAAAATGTCATGGATGTGCCTTTTTTTTGTAGTGACAAGAACGGTCTGGAAAACCATGCTCGTGCTATTTAGTAAATTCTCATGCCTTTTACAAGGAATGGGCAGATATTTCAAGGAAATGTGTGGCAATAGTCAACCACAAACGCGTCGTTTACTGGGTTAACAACTATACAAAAATGAAATACATGCTTGGAAAACATGACGCCTGGCATGGTGCCATGGTATGGCCTCACCGTGCCCTGGTAAAAAATTGAGAATGTTTGCCTTATGTAGTCATGCACGCCTTTCATAAATTGAACCATCACCGAGGAAGTTTCATGGTTTCGAGGGGGAAATCACCAAGATTGAAGGGGGATCCAAATTTCCTTTGTCCTTTGTCCATGAGTTTTTTTTTCTACAATGAACATACACCCTGCAAATCACCGTGTTCAAATTTGGCACTTTTCCGGGTTCATTTACCATATTTAGGGGATTATGTGCATTTTCTAGACATTAATGCACATAATTCACGTTCAAACAATCGATGCATGAAAGGGTGCACAAGAACGGCCTGGAAAACCATGCTCGTGCCATTTAGTAAATTCTCTTGCCTTTTACAAGGAATGGGCAGATATTTCGATGAAATGTGTGGCAATAGTCAACCACAAACATTTGTTTATTGGTTTTCAACTATAGAAAAATGAAATAAATGCTTGAAAAACATGACGCCTGGCATGGTGCCATGGTATGGCCTCACCATGCCCTGGTAAAAATTTGAGAAGGTTTGGCTTATGTCATCATGCACGCCTTCATATGTCGAACCATCACCGAGGAAGTTCCATGCTTTCAAGAGGGAAATCACCAAGATTGAAGGGGAATCCAAATTTTCTTCGTTCTTTGCCCTGGAGTTTTTTTCTACGACGAACATACACCCTGCAAATCACCACGTTCAAATTTGGCATTTTTCTGGGCTCATTTACCATATTTAGGGGATTATGTGCATTTTCTAGGCATTTAGCGCATATAAATCCAATCCAGCTACAGCTGCACGGGTGTGATGTGAGGGACGTGGATTGCCGTTTGATCGCGGTGCATCCTATGGTGCACACGCGTGATCCGCGTGGCTGGGGTTCCGGCCAATCATAACGCAACACACAATAGGCTCAGCGCACACTGTTTCCGGAGGCAACGGAGATGAACCGTGTGCGATAATGAACGAGCAAAATTGTAAGGGAAGCCAAATTTCCTTCGTCGTTTGTCGTTGAGCTCTTAAAAACCACCACACTGTACGGCTGCCCGACCACTCCGTCCCAGAGCTCTCTCCAAGCGTCGTTCATGGCACCGCGGCACACAGTAACTAGTAAGGAAGCGATGGAATCCCGCCGCGCCGCGTTCCTCGCCGCCCACGACCACACACATGGTAAGGAAGCGATGGCATCTCGCCGCACCGAGTTCATCGCCGCCGGCGGCCACACAGTTACGTGGGCGGACTTTGAGGCTGCCATGGCAGAATGGGCGGTGGATCTAGAGGCGGCCAATGCCGCACAGAAGGAGCGAAAAAGGCAGAAAGCAATCAAGAAAAGAGAGTCCCACCACCGCAAGAAAGAAGAGGCCGCACGTCGTGCTGAGGAGAGCTCGGCGGAGATCGAAGCACGGTGGGCTGCCGCCTACAAGGCCGGGAAGGAGAACGCCAGCGTCTGGTCAGCATGCCCCGATGGCAGCATGTGAGAAGTAGTTAGTGCGTGTGTCGCCCGTAAGTTTGTATAATTAATTACGAGCATCTACCAGTACTACATACGTACTAGTTTTAGAGCAAATTACCAGTAGTACTTTAAGTTGGTACTATCTATTATTAACGTACAATGTCGGTAAGCGCATCCTTTGAGGGGTTTGAGTGTTGATTAGCATGTGTTCACTGAAGTTTTGTAGCCGCACCCCAGCCCTAAATACTCCCGAAACGTCCGCCCGCAGCCACCGGAGGAGAATAGAGCTGGCCGCAGCTGGTTTTTAGTCCCACCTCGCCGCACGAGTTGGCCGCACATCGGCTTAAATTGCCGCGCCGGCGGATGGCAGCAAGCTTCTCTCTTGTTGCATAGGATCAAATCTGGCTATGCAAGCAAGGCAGGTTGACACTTGATTGCATTTCATAAACCGATGATTGCTCATCGGGTGTCACCTTGCCTCGTTCATGTACATTGAATAATCCTGATACAATGAAAGAGATTTTTGAAATTAGGTGCGGTTGGAGATGCTGATAGATATAAGAATTATTAGAAGATCACAAAACACACGGTTTCTATGGCGTACCCGTGTGCGTTTTTTTGCATTAATGATCCATAAGTCAGTTACCTGTGCGATGTTTCCTAATAAACCAGGCGTACCATTGACCGAAAAAATCAACTACACGTGTACATTTTTTTGGAGACGGGATCTGCCAATTTTCTCTTTTCTTGCACACGAGTATTTTACGCGTTTCGTCTGCGTTGTGTGTTTCCCCCGCCCAAGTTTCAAGTTTCGCAGCAAAATTTTCATTAGGCGCACGATTTCAGAATTTATTCCTCCCACCACATCCCCACCCATCAATTTTTCTCAGTATCTCCCCCTCCCCCCTCCCCCCTACCGGCAGTTCAAACCACCGCCACCGCAACCACAGCTTCAACCACATCTACATTCTACCCGAGCATCATCGATCCAGTGTGGTAACCCACCGATCTCTATCATGGCCCCGGCCTGATTGCTTAAATGGCGCCTGCAAAACATCCTCATGCCTCCAAATCGCCACCGCCCCTACCTCCAGAGCATCGCCGCACAAGCCCAACCACATATCACGTGGAGGTCGAGGAGCTGATGGCGGTCGATGGCGCGATGGCCGCTGTGCGTGTTGACCCGAAGGAACACCTCGCCTCCGCCGCCACCGACTTGGTGCAGGCTCTGGCCCAGATTAAGTGCCCCAGCGGCTACCCCCCAGGACTTACCAGGTATAATCTGACCAGCTCAATCTTACCAATACCACTTGCAATGGCTATGTTTTGTACGGTTGATGTATTAAGCATGTTCGTGCCTTGTTTATTTCAGTACTGCACACTATGTGATGTTCAAGTATTAACTGTCCAGCTCAATTTCACCAATACCAGCAACAAACTTACAATACATGACTCAGGATATCACTAGAGATGCTGCCCATTTGCTATTTTTCGTGGATGCTAACCCTGTTGTACTTAACATGCCTGTCCATGTACTTACACAGGGTCATGATGGCCGATGCTGTTGTTTGCCATCGAGGTTAGCTGCATCCCATGTCTTACAGTATTTCACATCATTTGTGCAATTGCAGTTTAACTTCTAACATTTACTGGTTGCCTGTAGGTACACATGTCAGTGGCACTGATCCACGCTTCGACCCGGAGGAACAGCTCGCCTCCGCCGCCGCTGACTTTGGCTGGGCTCTGGCCAAGATGAAGTGCCCCAGCAACTACCTCTCAGGACTTACCAAGTATGAACTCACCAGTTCAATCTTACCAATACCAGTTGCATTCAATGCCTATGTTTTGTACAATCGATGTATTAAGCAGGTTGTAGTAAACATGCCTAACACATTTTAGCTATTTTCCCTACCTTTTTATAGACAACTGGGCCATTCTCTGCTCTGGTAGCACCTGCCTTGCGATGTTTAACTCTGCAAATTGCATTTTTATCAGTACCAGTTTCAATGGCTATTAAGCCTGTTGCAATTAACATTTGTATCCATTTTTAAACAGTTGTATTTCAATGGCTACAAACTTACAAAACATGACTTAGGATGTTGTTAAGCCTGTTGCAATTAACAGTTGTATCCATTTTTTAATCTGTCCCTTTGCTACTGTGCTACTCTCCGCAATGAAGATATACTAGAGATGCTGCCCATTTGCTATTTTAGTGGATGCTAACCCTGTTATACTTAACATGCCTTTCCATGTAATTACACAGGGCCATAACGAGCGATGCTGTTATTTGCCGTCGAGGTTAGCTGCATCCCATGTCTTACAGTATTTTACATCATTTGTGCAATTGCAGTTTGGCTTCTAACATTTACTTGCTTCTTGTAGGTACACATGTCGGTGGCACTGATCCACTCTTTGACCCGGATGAACACCTCGCCTCCGCTGCGGCCAACTTGGGGCGGGCTCTTGTCCATATGAAGTGCCCCAGCCACTACCCCTCAGGACTTACCAAGTATGAACTCACCAGTTGATCTTACCAATACCAGTTGCAATGGCCATGTTTTGTACGGTTCATGTATTAAGCATGTTGTAGTAAACACGCCTAGCCTGTTTATCTATTTTCCCTACCTTTTAATAGACAACAGGGCCATTCTCTGCTCTAGTAGCACCTACCTTGCGATGTTTAACTCTGACAATTTCATTTCTATCAGTACCAGTTTCAATGGCTATACTAGGTTGTCTGTTGCAGTAAACAATTCTATCCATTTTTTAATCCGTCCCTTTGCTACCGTGCTACTCTTTCACAATGAAGATATCACTACAGAAGCTGCTGTTTTATTACCATTTGCTATTTTTGGTGGATGTTAACCCTGTTGTAGTTAACATTGGCTTTCCATGTACTTACATAGGGCTACAATGGGCGATGCTGTTGTTTGCCGTCGAGGTTAGCTGCATCCCATGTCTTATACACCATCTGTTCCTAAATATAAGTATTTTTAGAGATTCCAATATAGACTACATGCGGAGCAAAATGAGTGAATCTAGATTCTAATCTAAACTATATCTATAATTCTATATACATCCGTATGTAGTTCATATTGAAATCTCTAAAAATACTTGTACTTAGGAACGTAGGTAGTTGTATTTTACATCATTTGTGCAATCTCAGTTTAGCTTCTAACATTTACTGGTTGCTTGTAGGTACATATATGAGCGGTACTGATCCACGCTTCGATCCCTTTTGCGTATGGGGCAATGAGATATTCATGAACAAGCGTCAAGTGAGGAAACTAAGAAAGATTGTTAGGCAAAAGAAACGGGTGATGGGAATTAAGCTCTTTATTTACACTTTGTCCAAGACAACAGTGAACTTTAGGATGGTAAGTAATGTGTTGCCTTTTCCCCTGCCCACAACAAGCTACTCTATTAGACCTCAGTATCTGAAATTTTTCTCTTTTCAGTGGTTTCCGAAGCTATTTACTGATGATTACCTTGCAAACTACATGACCAGAGTGGAGGCAACTAAGGTTAAAGTATATAATTCATGCTACCATGATAATGCTCTAGAAGTCTTCCTGAAGGCGGTGAAGGATGGGCGGGCAATCGTCACAAGGGGTTGGACAAAGGTTGTTCGTGCCTATGGCATGCAGGAGGGCACATTATGGGCATTCTGCTTCTTCAACACCATTGGCAGCCAAAATGATTTACACTTGTCTCTTCACCTTTACCGCCTCTAAATATTGTGGTTCATCATATTTAATTGTTGTCTAATCCTGTAATTACTAAACATATTGTACTGACAATTTTATTTATGGATTCGTTGTTGAACCATTGTGCTGAGAATTTGAATTCCACGTTTCATATTTCAAAATTTCCAATTCGAATAATAAATTACAGGGAAAAATAAAATTATACAGGAGCGAATAAAATAATGTGCACACGGTTAGAAAGAAAACAGCGTGTGCGATGAAAAATAGAGAACAAACGGTTCTTTGATGTGAAACGTTTGCGATGCCCGACGGACACACACACGGTTTCGTCTCATATGCGTGTGCGATTCATGGTAATACGGCAAACGTTTCAAACCAGTGTGCATGTGTGATAGGAATACCTATCGCACACAATTATGAAAATGGACACGTTGGCGTTAGTAGAGGCACCACACACATTTTACATTCTTGAACTGTGTGCGATAACGCACCTATCACAAACATATCTGTAGATTAAATGTTGATGTCCACCTTTTTCACATGACTATAGCGGCGTAATCATTTGGGATGTCTCTCGGATCAGGAACATAACGTCGAGATGTAACGTGTGGGACTGGGGTGACTTCTCATATGTTTATTCTATGGCGATCGTCAGTAGCCGCTCGCCTATCCCCGACGATTTCTGGGTCGTGTGGGAAGGACCCCCCCTATCGCAGTCACTCACTTGGTGACGGTTTAGAATGCCGTCGTGGGGTTAAAAACCGTTTGTATAGCACCTTACGGTACCAGTGACTAGCCTAAGCACACTCATCAATATGCCGCCGCCGCCGTTCATGTGTACACTCGCTGAGTACTGTACGGTGCAGTACTATCGCTGCCATGTGGGACCCGGCCCCACATGTCATCCGCACTATAGCACCGTACGGTACTGCAGAGGATCTGAACCCCTCACATCATCTGCAGTCCCTCCTCGCAATGACTCCGCACTTCCAAGCACGCGAGCAGGTCAAGCCGCGTCTATGCCCGCAGCTTACAAAGAGGAGGAGGACGAGCGCGTGCTCCAGCACGCCGGCGAGGAGGAGCTAGCATGTCATTGGCGTCTCCGCCCACACGGAGGAGGCTCGCATGGTGGCTGTCATGGCAAAAGCCGGTCGCGCCCGTAAACCGGGTGCAGACGTGGAATCTACCCTCGAGACCTTCAATGCCACGTGGATCATGCAATCTGAAGGAACAATTTGGGCCAGTCGACTCTTGTGAGCCGTTGGATGCAACATGGACGGCCAGAAGGGCTTCTTCAACCTCCGAAAATGATGCACTGTTCATCTTCTCTCTCAACCATCGAGCCGCCAGCCCGCCACATGCCTAATCGCCTGCCGCTACCGCCCCGCCCTCCCCTGAACCGCCTGCCACCGCCATGCTCCCCCCACCCCCGCCATCCGTTTAACCCCGGGCACGATCCATTTTTTCCAGCGAACTGCATTCCACACCCAACACTCATAAGATAGATCATGGGCACCCTACCACCCTAATATAGATACTGGGGTAGCTTCTCTGCCGTCTTCTTCCTTCACTCTGTCGAACTTCTTTCACCAATCGACTGACCCAAATTATACTACTAGTATGTATTAAGTACAGTAGGAACGCAAAGATATGAGTAGTAGTACCAACTACAAGAAGAACAGTAGTAAGACATACTAGGAGTACTACTGTACGTACTAAAGAGTTCAGCACAACACAACATAGTTCTGTTGGGGGCTCAACACAACACACCCCTGAAATAAAACTAAGCAACTAGCCCGCTTGACACTGCAGTAGAACCAGCATGAGCAACGGCACTGCCACCTTACTCGGAGTCCTCGTCCACATCCTCGACTTCGTCCTTGTCCCTCTTCCTCTTCCTCATCGCTGACACTTCTTTGCTTCAACCGGACACTGGGCTCTGCTTCTTCATCCAACCCTTGTAGATATTTAAGCAAAGGTAGGCATTCGTTGCTGCGTACATGATGTGGTCTTCATCTATTGTCTTCAACTCCCATGCATGATGAAACTTGGGGTGAGGTTTCTTCAGTTCAGCGTACGAAGGATCAATCATGGCTGCTGCCAGGGTCAGCATTGAAGACTAAGAGGAGGACACCAGGCTTTTCTTCTGAAGATCGAAGGGCTAGCCTACAATGAGGCCTATCCGATCCAGGACTGTCCTCTTGTTCGTAAAGTCTACAGTAACGAATTTCACTCTTTTGTCCTTGAGGAAGAACTCAAAATCCTGGCACCTAACGTTGGCATGGCATATGTGGTAGACCAAGCACACATTATGTACGCAAACCTGGATCACGGTGGGCTTCTTCATCTCTGCCACCTTTAGAAGCTTCTCCTTTTCCAGGACTGTGGTGTACTCAATATCTAGCCCAGCGACCCACTCATCCTTTGAACTTTCGAACATGTGTAGGAAGCGACCAAGGCATGCTGCCACCGTCACGGATCTATGGGTGTAGATGACGATGAACTTATTGCCGGTGATGGTTCTAACCTTGTACTCACCGCCGATCATGGAGATTTGGGAGGCCATGGATTTTGGGGCGGGTTAGGAGAAGTGGTACTGGTGTAATGTGAAAGGACGGGACGACTGGGAGCGAACTGTTGTAAGGTAGAAGACGGGGACGAGTAGGGCGTGCAAATGGCATGGGGTGGTGGCTTGCCCGGTGGATAAACGGCTCCATGGCCCCAAAGAGTTCTCGAGTCTATGCGGGACCCACTAGATGTCATGTCTACTAGACCCACATCGTAGGCCTGACGGTATAGCTTATTCGTGTTCGCACGCCATGCCGGCGCGTGCATCTAATTTTCACTTAATTTCATCAACCGTCGCGCCTCCCATGACCTTCGGCTCCCTCGCGCGGTCGCGCCCTTTGAGACTTCGAACGGCTATAAATGAGCATTTTTTTGCCTACTCCGCATGCATGATACTCCCTCTGGTCCTTTTTACTCTGCGTAAGATTTGTGTCAAGTCAAAGTTTGCAAAGTTTGACCAAATTTATACTTAAAATATCAATATCTATAATACCAAATATATATTTTATGAAACTACATTTCATAATGAATATAAAAATATTGATTTGACATTGTGAATGTTGATACATTTTTCTATAAGTTTGGTCAAAGTAGAGGTACTTTGACTTCAGACAAAACTTATATGCACTATGCAGACTAGTTCCTCCGTCCAGGTGCGTTATGATATTGCCATGTCATATATAGTCATCACAACAAGGTTAGAGTACTACTACTACCTCCCTTGTTGTTTAAAGGGCTCAATTCAAAAATCTCACCTACTCTTTACGAAGATAGAGGCGGTGGAATTGTTTTTGTAGTCTGCAAAAGTACTCAATTAATGCTTTCATTCTTCACAAATCTCCAAATCTTTTCGTCTCCATCATGTGTGAAAACAATCTGCATGCTTGACTCTCCGTCTCCCTCCGACAGTCCCACCACTCCTCCCCGTGTGAAAACAATCTGCATGCATGACTCTCCTCCCCCCGCGCTCGTCCAATCCGTTGTGACCAGCAATATTTCCACCCCTCCCCTCCCCCGTAATTTACTCCAACAAAAATATGCCCACATAGCTATTACGTTAATCATGCAACATATCTTATGTAGATGTGGCATTGCTCGCTATAATTACTGCGCCTCCCACGGCATTCGGACGAATGCTCACGTTCATCGCCTTTATCTCCTCCTCCTCCCTCTCAATTAAGGACCCGTCGACCACCATGGCATCGCCCCTCCCAAGCCCTAGGCGCCCCTCGCTGCCCCGCGCGGAGGGTCACGCGTCGTCGTTCCGTTCCTCGTCGCCAATAGTCGAGGAGGACACATCGGCGTTTCGTTCCTCGCTGCCACCAGTGGAGGATGACGTGTCAGTGTTCCGCTCCTCGCCGCGACGCGTCGAGGTGGACGCGTCAGCGTTCCCACTCTTGCCACCACACGCATCAGAGGACGCGTCGGCTCCCTGCTACGAGGAGAATGTCGCGCCGCCCGCCGAGCCCCGCCAGCTTGGAGGAGCTTTGGAAAGAAATGGAGGTTGCCTTGTGGGAGACTTTGCCTCCGGCAGAGCACGCCAAAAGAGAGGCGGAGAAGAAGGCCGAGGAAGAGAAGCGCGCCGCGAGGCATGCTGCCTGGCAGGCCTATGTCCCGTCCGAGAGAGTCAGGCAATTGGCTCTTTGGAAGAAGGCTCGTGCGAGGACCGTGTTGGTGGTGGAGGACGTCCGTGCCAAAGCCCTGAGTGCAGTCGGGCCCAAGCGCCTCATCTACCCCGGGTGCACGCTTCTAGCAAGGAGGAGTACCTATTGGCACCGGATCACCAAACCGGTGAGATCGCGCTCGCCCGCCGGCAAGCCGCCAATCAGCACCTCGCGAGTTGCGAGGCCGAGGAACAGGCGTTGTGTCGCCGGGCTGGGAAACGGCCGCGCACCAGGGCACTCGTGGTGCGCCGCAAGCGCTCCACCCAGCGCCATGGCTTTTATTAGGAATAATTTAGTGTCATAAGGCGATCTCATTAGTTTTGGGATGGAAATGATAAATCCCGAACGTTCGGGAATTATTAGCGTCGTTAATTAAGTATGTAAAAGTAAAAGTTTTTTTTTGAAATGAGCTAAAAGGAAAAGTTTGGAAATCTTGTGTATCCGTAAGCATTTGTAAGTATGTGCATATAGCACAAACTTAACTATATATCGCAGTACACGTCTCTCTCTATACATGCTTGTAGATTGTACTACTACTATTATGTACACACACACACGTGCAAATGCACGTTTTAACATTACGATGCGGTTTTTGTAAAAGTAGAAGAATAACACTAGTCAAGCTTGTGAAATGATTCAATGCAAAAGAAATGCAAAAATGCTCGTTTGAATGTTTACTTTAGCTTCCTTCTCTCTGTGGTTATTTCTCTATCGTACTTTGTATGGAGTATCTCACTGGTCGGGAAGGCATGCAAATTCCCAAACCGCTTTGTACACCCTGTATCGAATTTTTTGCCTAACAAGTTGTGCCGTGCAATTGGAATTCCAACTTGAGTACTACTACTAGGAGTACTAGGAGTAGTAGGTAGAGATACTAGGAGTAGTAGCTAGGGATCGAGTGTGCGAGATGAACCAAACAAAGTAAATGCAGAGAGATGGAATGCAAAAAGGACAGAGGGATGTGATGGTTGCTTGTCCGTTTATTTTACCAGGCCACTTATTACTGGGAGTGGTGGGGTTTTGTGCTATGACGGCTTTACTGCCGCGCCACGAGCGGGGTGAGACTCCCGTGCAGCGCCGCCCTCTGCACTAGTACTACCTCCGTCATGGTTTATTATTCCCCATGTAATTTGACTGAAGATTTAACTGACAAAATGTTAGTGCATGTCAACAAAAACTATATCATTGGATTCATATTTGAACATAGTTTTCAATGATATAATTTTTGGTGACATGCATGAGCATTTATCGTACTATATATAATGTTAGTTAAATTTATGGCCGTACTATATATAGTAAGGTGCCCGTGCGTTGCACAGAACAGTGAAATGCATTGATCGGGGAGTTGTTTATTTTGACAAAGTATGTGGGGGTCATCTCATGTGTAACGAATATCGATAGGTTTCTTCGGATATTATTTCTTCTATAGAGCTCACAAGCATCCGGGTGAATAGTAAATGTAGGCTAAATAGATAAAAAAAGTATCTTTTGCAAATAAAAGCGTTCAACTGTTCAACCCGCATCCAAAACTTTTGAAGAAGTAACACTTATTGTGCTTTGCAAGAAATGATCTTTAAGAATTATTTTTTGAGTATCGATTTTGTTTATTTTTTCTAGACCACCATGAATGTAAATCAGGATGACTTAGGAGGGGGCAGAGGAGATGTAAGAAATGGTTCATCATAAGTCTTTCACCATTACTGTAGTAAAAATTCCCAATTAATCTCATAAATGGCAAGCGAGAACTCTAATAATGGAGAAAAATCATACATGAAAGATTCTAGAGTAAACCATAAATGGATACACTTTTATTCAAGCGTGATACTCTAATAGAGCAAGATCATGCATGGAAGGTTCTATACTATATAAATAAGAAGTGTCCACATGCTTAGACAACGGCTTACATTGAGCGAAGACTAATGATGAACAGTTAACTTGGTAATGCATATGCCCAGGTGAACCTCCTTGGAGTCCCTGTGCATCATCTTGGGGTGAAAATCATACCGGGCTGTCGGTGCAACAAACCTTCACGTATGTTGCCCGGACGGTACACATGCTCAAGTGGCAGAAATGCGAGCAACACCAAGCATTCAAGACAAAACCAAGCCAAAGAGAGAGAGAGAGAGAGAGAGAGAGAGAGCTCTTTGAGAAATCAAAAGGCGGATCAAGAAGACCAAGACAACAAGATATCACTAAGGAAAAACCTCCCTTGCCGGGAAGGCGAGCCTGGTCAGGTCGAGGCCACCCCAAAGACAAGTCCCAAGACTTCCTCGGCAAGGATTGTCGGGGCCACTGGCGGCCTACATCCCCGCCAAAGCTCCACCGCTCCATCGCTCCACCGCTCCACCGCATCGCAACGCAAGTCATCCATCGGTGCGGTGTCAAGCCCCCAGATAACTAAGTGGCTGTCATTTGGCACGTGGCAGCCATTTAGGAGGAAGATCACCTCTATATGACACCCGTCCAGAGGCGTGTCAAGCAGATAGATGGAAGATGACGAGAGAGGCGCGGAAGGCCTGCCGGGCCGCATCCACAGCGCGACACATGGCAGTGCATTTAATGTGCTTTGTCCTAACTATCAGAGTTAGGTATGATAGCATT
Organism: Thinopyrum elongatum; assembly: GCA_011799875.1. Taxonomy (NCBI): domain Eukaryota; kingdom Viridiplantae; phylum Streptophyta; class Magnoliopsida; order Poales; family Poaceae; genus Thinopyrum; species Thinopyrum elongatum. The sequence continues at coordinate 387,660,409 of CM022300.1, forward strand.
GTTAGCTATCTAATCACTGGATAATGACCGTTTTGCCATTGTGGTAACCCCTTAACCTATAAAAGGAGGACCGTGGCAACCTTATAAAGGATTCAGACCCGCGTGTACTCATACGCGCCTAGCTGCTCTCCCCGAGGCGACCTTGCCGGGCTCGAGCGCCGCGCATTCTTCACGGTCTCCCCATCACTCCACCAAAGCAGGAGTAGGGTTTTACGCTTCTCAGCGGCCCGAACCTGGGTAAAAACCACCAGTGTCACCACTGCCGTGCTATCCCACAGCCGCCGCTCTTTGTGCAATGCGTCCTCCCCCCTGCCGAACCATAAAGGGGCTGATGGCCTCATAGGTGGCCATGTTCTACCATGACATCTTTGGCCCGCCAGGTAGGGGGCAGCGCTTGTGCGAACCCGAGGTCGTAAACAGCGCGTCAGTCTTCATCATCGTCTTCTTCATCATTGGCTTCATCATCCATGACGCCCAAGAACAAGTCCGGCGCAACTACTCATCCTTCCACCTCGAAGGCCCCCTCGCATGCAGCCGCGGATGCTGTGGGGGCTACAGCGGCGTCGAGGGACGCGGATGTCGTGGGGGACATGACCAGCGCAGGCGGCTCTATCGTCGTCCCCCCCGCGGCTGAGGCGGGAGCAGAAAACACCGCAGGAGGGCGGCATCAACAACACTCCGACGGCCGTGCTCCACAACGCACGTGTGGGGAGAACGTTCAGTCTCCACCTCCCCACCGTGCCGAAGGACGCAGCCACAGTGACAACGCACGCTCTGGTGTGAACTGCCCCCTGCGACGGGCGCAACGGTGGGGCAAGCGCTTCCCCCAGGGCGGGGTAACCAAGACGAAGCGCCGGGCGGGGTCGTCAACCCCCAGGCGCACCCTTCTCGCCACTGTACCACCATGGCGGCGGGCTCGCGGTGGCAAGAGCACAGCGTCGCCGCCACTGGTACTGGCAGGAGCCGGGCGACGTCACGGTCTGCGTCGTCGTCCATGCCAAGCACTGCTTCGGAAGCCATGGCACAAGCCCAACTCCTGCTGAGATTCCCACCAGTGGCCGATCAGATGGATGAGTGGAGAGCCACCATCTAGAGTTTGATCGGTTTTGCTGAAGCAGGAGGATCGCAGCGGGCGGATCCGCCACGGCTCCCGCAAGCGACAGCCACCCCAACGGTACAGTCCCCTCCGCGACAGCCAGCGCAAGAACCACAACCAGAACCACGCAACCAGGAGCCTGATGAGGTATCGATAGCCTCATCTGACCCTCGGGCCCGTCAAGATCAGCGGCAGGTCCTGGAGGATCGGCGGAGGGAGGACGCGCACGTCACCATAGAACGACGCCGTGAAACCCGCCGCCAATCCGACAGGCGCAATGGCCCAGACGTCGATGAACCCGCGCACAGTGAGGGTGGATACCTACCTTTCGAGGTCGGGTGTCCTGCCTTCACTCGCAAGCTGCGGCAAGTTCGTTGGCCATCTGCTCGTGTTTTCAAGCCAGAAATACCAGAAAAGTACGATGGAAGGCTGAACCCGGCAGAGTTCTTGAGCATCTACACCATCGCTGTTCAAGCTGTCGGAGGAAGAGATGAGAAGGTGTTCGCTAATTACGTCCCTTTGGAGCTCAAGCCAAATGTGAGGTCATGGATGATGCACCTTCCGGAGAACTCCATCTCATCATGGGCTGACCTGTGCCATGAGTTTGTTGGCGCCTTCACGGGCGGCCATCAAGAACCAGGACGGCCCAGCGATCTGCAGCTCTTTCCACAAAAGGAAGGGGAGAGCTTGCAGAAGTACATGCAGAGGTTTAGCCGGGTGCACAGAAACATCCCAGACATCCACCCGGCAGCTGTGATTGCCACGTTCCCGTCCAACGTGCGCAACAGGAGGATACATTCCAAGATGAACGTTCGGTTGCCCAAGACTGTGAATGAGCTGTACACTTTGGCGAATAAGTGTGCTAGAACAGAGAAAGGGAGGTGACTCCCCGGAGAAGAGGATGGCGTCGAAGTTGACTCAGAGGATGATGACGATGCCACAGACCCGAAGAGGAAGAACAAGAAACGCAACAAGAAGAGCAAGGAAAAGGCAGTATTGGCTGTTGAGGGCTCTGGCACTCCTAGTACCGGCAAGAAGGCCAAGACCGAAGCCCCCGGCAAGGAAGTTGCCGCGTGCACTGATTGCCGGGAAGCTAGGGCGGCCAAAAAGGCTGGGAAGGCTGACAGGCCATACTGCAAGATCCACCGGACTAAGGGCCATGATCTCCAAGAGTGTCACCAAGTTGAGCAACTTGTCAAGAAGCAGGAAGCTGAGTACAAGAAGCATGACAAGGAAAGAGACCAAGAAGGTGTTGGCGGGAAGGGCCGACGCGGCAGAGGAGGTCGCCGCAGCAAGGTTCCCCAGCATCCAGAGAGACCCGCAAGAGGCCGTGAGAAGAAAGAAGGCAAAGACGAAAGTGATGAAGGGGATGAAGAGGAAACCAGTGAGCAAGAGTTCCAGAAAGCCACTGAGGCCCTATGCGTTGACGGAGGCACATCTTTGCACTCCTCTCACTGCCTGCTTAAACAGTGGGCGCATGAGGTCAATGCCGTAGAGCCAGCAGTGGACTCCCAGAAACTGCTCAAATGGTCCCGCACGCCCATCATCTTCAATGAAGAGGATCACCCTGACCGTACCATCGCGGTAGGGTGCTTGCCGTTGTTGGTTTCACCAACAATCCGCAACCTCAAGGTCAAGAAGATGTTGGTTGATGGCAGGGCTGGGTTGAATCTGATTTCCCCCAAGGTGCTCAGCAAGCTTCAAATATCAGATGAAGAGGTCAAGATTACTGGCACTTTCCAAGGGATCAACCCCGGCAGGAGTCGTCCTAAGGGAAAGATCACGCTGCCGGTGACATTTGGAGGAGAATTGAACTATCGGACCAAGAAGGTTGTGTTTGATGTGGTTGATCTCCCCCCTGCCATACAATGGAATCCTTGGTCGTCCAGCCCTGGCAAAATTCATGGCGGCATCTCACTATGCCTACAACACACTGAAGATGCCGGGGCCGATGGGCGTCATTTCCATTCCGTTAGACAAGAAGGACGCAATCATATGCGTGGATAAGATGTACCGAGACGCAGTCGCTGCTGAGGCCGCGGAAGCTGCAGCTCCTACCAAGGAAAGTAAGAAAGGGAAGAAAGCTAGCAAGGATACCGGCAAGGAATCTGGGAAGCGCACCTCTTCGGAGTGTGCTACACCCGTCGATGATTTTCCGGAGAGCTCCACTAGCAAGAAGCCCAAAGTTGCCTCACCTGCGGTGAAGAAGGTCCCGACAGGGCTGGATGGCGTTGGTGCTATGTTCACCATCAGCTCCACCCTTGATGACAAATAGGAAAGCGCGCTCGTTGCCTTCCTGCGGGCAAATGTAGATGTGTTTGCCTGGCAACCATCTGACATCCCCGGTGTTCCCAGGGAGGTAATCGAGCACCGCCTAGTTGTCTGCCCTCATGCCCAGCCCGTCAAGCAGAAAGTCAGGAAGCAAGCTTTGGAGTGGCAATAGTTTGTTGCCGAGGAGATCAAGAAACTTGAAGCAGCTGGTTTGATCAGAGGAGTATTGCACCCAACATGGTTGGCGAACCCAGTGGTGGTGTGCAAGGCGAACGGGAAATGGAGGCTTTGCATAGACTTCACGGATCTGAATAAGGCATGCCCGAAGGACCCGTTCCCCTTGCCATGCATTTACAGATCATAGATTCCACTTCCGGGTGTGATCTGCTTTCCTTCTTGGATGCATAATCTGGGTACCATAAGATCTTCATGTCCAAGGAGGACGAGGAGAAGACCGCATTCATAACCCCGTGTGGCACGTACTACTTTGTGCGGATGCCTTTCGGGTTGAAGAGCGCTGGATCCACTTTTGCAATGGCAGTGCAAATTGGTTTCGAGCCTCAATTGCACAGGAATATTGAAGCTTACATGGATGACATAGTAGTCAAGACCAAGGACAAATCAACTCTCATTCAGGACTTGGAAGAGACCTTTGCAAATTTGTGCAAGATCAACTTGAAGTTAAACCCTGAGAAGTGTGTGTTTGGCATTCCCTCCGGTAAGCTACTTGGTTTCTTTGTATCCCACCGGGGGATAGAGGCCAACCCCGACAAGATCAAGGCGATCGAGCAGATTCAAGCACCCAAGACAGTTAAAGACATGAGGCGCCTGACTGGATGTGTTGCCGCACTGAGCAGGTTCATTTCCAAGTCTGCCGAGCACGCCTTGCCATTCTTCAAAATTTTGAAGAAGGTAGGGCCAATGAAGTGGACCCCGGAGGCAGAAGCAGCACTGCAAGACTTGAAGACCTATCTTTCCTCTGCTCCCACCTTGGTTGCTCCTAAACCACAAGAGCCCTTGCTGCTGTACCTAGTGGCAACCAATCAAGTGGTTAGTGCAGCATTGGTGGCGCAGTGAGAAGTGGATGAAGTAGCAGCTGCAGCTACTATCCCCTCTGGAGAGGAAAGTGAACCTATCCCGGCAAGGTCCGGTGCAGATCAGGAGAAAGAAGAGCAGGATAACGGAGACAATTCCAAGACCGCGGCAAAGAAGAAGGTGGTGCAGCGGCCAGTGTACTTTGTCAGCTCCCTATTGCAGGGGGCTAGATCAAGGTACTCTGGCATGCAAAGTTGATCTTTGGCCTCATCATGACCTCAAGGAAACTGTGCCACTACTTCCAAGCCCACGAGATCACAGTTGTCACCCGCTTCCCTTTACAATGCATACTGAGGAACCCGGAGGCCACTGGCAGAATAGTAGAATGGGCTTTGGAATTGTCGAGCTTTGGTCTGAAGTATGAGAGTACGTCAACCATCCAGAGTAGAGCATTGGCGGAGTTCATCACGGAATGGACACCAACCCCAGATGAAGAAACACCAGAAACAGTTATCCTCGGCAAGGAGGCCCCCCAAGAGTGGATCATGTACTTTGATGGTGCCTTCTCACTGCAAGGTGCAGGGGCTGGCGTGCTCCTTGTCGCACCCACTGGAGAGCACCTCAAGTACATGGTCCAAATGCATTTTCCCCGGGAGAAAGCTACCAACAACACTGCAGAATATGAAGGACTCCTTGCCGGGCTTAGGATCGCAACGGAATTGGGAATTAAGGAGTTGATCATCCGTGGAGAATTGATGGAGGCATACGTCGAAGAGGTGAGGAAGTTGGGGGAGCGTTTTGATGGATTGCAAACAGAGCACGTGCCACGTGCGGAAAACAACATTGCTGATCATCTGTTAAAATGCACTGCGCAGAAGCTTCCTGTGGAACCAGGGACTTTTGTTCTCCACCTGACTCAACCCTCAGTATCCCCGACAACAATGGCCAGAAAGAGGAGGAAACTGGACTCCGGCAAGCCTCTCCCAGCAGAGCTTCCCGAAGCCCCCGACAGAGAGGTTGGCGGGAACAACTCCACTTCGCCTGGTGAGCAGCACCCTCCCACCGAACCACCAGTTCTTGCGGTTGAGATATTCGCTCCCACGAATGAGGAGGTGCCGTTGATCCTTGTTGTCAATCCCCAGGCTCCAACTTGGGCACGACACATAGTCCATTACCTCCAAACAGGAGAACTTCCCGAAGTGCAAGAAGAAGCTGAAAGAGTAGCCCGAAGGGCCAGTACGTATCAGTTTGTCGACAACACGCTATACAGAAGGAGGCCCAACGGTGTGAAATTGAAGTGCATTTGTCGGGAAGAGGGGAAGGAACTGTTGGCAGAGATACACAAAGGCATGTGCGGCTCCCATATTGGATCAAGAGCCTTGGTCAGAAAAGCTTTCCGGCAAGGTTTCTACTGGCCCACGACCCTCCAAGATGCAATCGAGCTAGCCACCAGATGTGAAGCCTACCAGTTCCACTCCAAGAATATCCATCAACCTGCTCAAGCTCTCCAGACGATCCCTTTGTCATGGCCATTTTCGGTCTGGGGCCTCGACATCTTGGGCCCCTTCCCCCGTGCTACTGGGGGCTTTGAATTCTTGTATGTTGCAATCGACAAGTTTACAAAGTGGCCGAAGGTGGAGCCTGTGAGAAAGGTGGCCGCACAATCAGCTATCAAGTTCTTGAAGGGATTGGTGTGCCGTTTCGGAGTACCCGCCAGAGTCATCACTGACAACGGCACCCAATTCACAAGTCGCGCCTTCATGCAATACGTTCAAACCCTCGGAAGCAAAGTTTCATTAGCCTCGGTTGCTCATCCCAGGAGCAATGGACAAGCTGAGAGGATGAGCGCTGAAGTGCTGCGAGGACTCAAGACAAGAACTTTCGACAAGCTGCGGAAGTGCGACAGACGCTGGATCGATGAGCTGCCGGTGGTTCTTTGGTCCCTCCGGACGACACCAAATCGAGCTACCAGCCAAACTCCCTTCTCCCTAGTCTATGGGGCAGAAGCAGTGATCCCCACGGAACTCATATACGGGTCACCTCAAGTATTTGCCTACGATGAAGTAGAGCAAGAGCAGCACCGGCATGACGATGCCGTGCTCCTTGAGGAGAACCGCCTCCGGGCTGCTACATGTGCTGCACGCTACCAGCAAGCCCTGCGTCACTATCACAGCCGCATGGTTCATGCCTGGAGCCTTGAGGAAGGCGACCTTGTCCTTAAGCATGTTTAGTTCGCCAAGGGTGCAAACAAGTTGACGCTGAAGTGGGAAGGCCCTTACCGGGTAGTACGAGTCACCAGACCTAGCGTAGTCCCTCTGGAGACCGAAGATGGCATTCAGTTGCAAAACTCATGGAACATTGAGCATCTTCGTAAGTTCTACCCATAAGGCGCGGCTGTCGGGCCCTGCCCGGCAGCCACCCTTTTGTACAAGCCTTGCCGATGTGCATGTAACCCTTTGGACAAAGCCAGGCGCAGACCCTAAGCACAGACAATAAAACGAAGCGCTGGGGCCCCCCAAAAACTTGCATGCATGCATAGCATAACATGAGCATGCCATGATCATGTAGATGAGATCATATGTTGCTTTGTTTTCCTCTGCACTAACTGCAGGACTCTTGCCGCGGACTCGGTCCCAAAAAGAAGAAACGGAAACAAGCTCTCATACTAATCCCCAACAAGCCAAACAGATAAGTTCCCTCTTGTCCATACATGTCTCTTTAAGAAGGAAACTTGTGCATAGAGAAACCTCGTCACCTTCGAGGCATTTGTGCTCCCATCCTTTGACCCAAACGTTGCTTCGGTCAAGATGGTTGTAGTAGCTTTTGATGAAGGGGCTTCGATGAGGGGCCAGTCCCCTTCCATAGTTTTGAGCCCGGCGGGCCCTGCCCCGCGACACCAAACGGAAGGCGCCCGACAGGATAGCTTGCCGGAGAAAGCTTGTTTACTTAAAAGTATAGGGGCACTCCTCTGCATAGATATAGTACATGCACAAATACCCGGCAAGACCATCTTTTTTCATTAATATGCGGATAAACGAGTACAAGGCTTACATAGTACAAACATGGACAGAGGAGATTACATATTTGAAACTAAAGTTTGGCAAATGCCTACATGTTTTAGATTGAAAAAAAGATAAGTGCCCCGTAATCCCTTTCTTGTCCCTCTCCTCCTAGGAACTACAGTGGGAGGCGAAGAGGGCAAAAGGAGTGCCTGGGCAGAAGCCCAGCCTAACCCCGTCAAGACCTGTAGGACGCAGTCTGACAAGATCGAGAGGGCGCGGACAAAGGTGATGGGTGGGGAGAGCAGCTAGGCGATCCCTGGTCACTGCCACCAGGGCCAGCAGGACACGGCAGGGCGGATGAAGCCAGAGTCCACGGGGAAGCCTGTCGGGGTCCAGCTGGAAGACTGCTGGAGGAGCCGGAGACACCATCCACACCCAACGCCCCAGCAAATCGCCTTGCCGGGGAGGAGATGCAGGTGCAGATGGTGGTGCCGCCGGCCTCCCGCTGACGGTGACGGTGCGGCTGGCGTTCAGTCTAAGTCGGAGCCGTCATCCTCCCCATTGGTGCCATCGTCATCACCGTCACTGTCCTCCTCGTCGCTATCGCTCGAGGAGGAGCTTTCATCGTCGGTCGAGCTCTCCATGCAGCACCCTAAGCGAGCACCCGAACGCTCGAGGACCTTGACGGAGAGCAGGGCGGCGTCCATTAACTTGAAATGGAGAATGTGCCCGGCCCCCAAGCTGTGGGCATGGGTGAAGGTCTTCCAGCCACGCTGGAGAAGCATGACATGAGGAGCGGGGAACTCCATGTCCGCCCGCATGCTGCCATTGCAGCAACCCCTCATGTGCAGCCTCACCCCGGCGGCTGCTCGACCTCCATCACCCTTGCAAATGGGGTGGGAAGCCGAAGACGGCTGTGCGGGGGCCCGTGTAGCTTGATGATGAACTCCAGCGGCTGGTTTCCAACGTGGCCTTCGTTCATGTCCTGCGCGGCCGTAGGAGGTGCGATCAGAACGCCGCCCCGTCCTCTTGGACCCTGAGCGCCACGACGACCACGACCACGTCCCCTCCCGCCTCCTCTCACGGCGGGCTCCGCCCCTGCGTCCCCGAAGGAGGAGGGAGGCGCTGTAGACTAGAAGCCCTCGTCGCCACCACTGGGGTGCCACTACGCCCTCTCCCCCTCACCATGGTGGAGAGATAATATTAGACAGAAGGAGGAAGAGATGGGTGTGAGCCAACGCCTCGCCCATGTTCCCTTTTATAGGCGAACGAGACCAGGGGCTGGCTCCTCACCCAGGAGGCAACCGCCCCGATCCACCAATCCGGCTCCTCTGCGCCATAACAGCGCCCGGAATCAATACCGACCTCCTGCGCCTATCCATGGCGCCTGGCTTTCTGCCTTGGCACTCATTCCCATGCCCTCCGAGTCCGCCACCAACCCTGCGCAATGCATGCGGCATACATGGCAGGAATGGCGGGGGCAGGGGAGTTAGTGGAATGGCAGTTACCGCCCCGTGAACGTGGGACGTGGGCGACCCACGGGTCATGGCGTAAATCTCCCCCACGACGTCTTGCACGACGCATGAAAAACCGGAAACTGACTCAAGCACAGGTTAATGAAGAAGCAAGGAAAATATCAAGAAAAACAGAATACCTGCACAAGATCCCTGCATGTGTACCTGATAGGGCCTACCCCAACGATGCTCAGCAGCACATTTAGGCCAGGCCCGAGGGATCCTGTCGGTGCAACAAACCTTCACGTATGTTGCCCGGATGGTACACATGCTCAAGTGGTAGAAATGCGAGCAACACCAAGCATTCAAGACAAAACCAAGCCAGAGAGAGGGAGCTCTTTGAGAAATTAAAAGGCGGATCAAGAAGACCAAGACAAGCCAAGACAACAAGATATCACTAAGGAAAAACCTCCCTTGCCGGGCAGGTGAGCCTGGTCAAGTCGAGGCCACCCCAAAGACAAGTCCCAAGACTTCCCCGGCAAGGATTGCAGGGGCCACTGGCGGCCTACATCCCCGCCAAAGCTCCACTGCTCCACCGCATCGCAATGCAAGTCATCCATCGATGCGGTGTCGAGCCCCCAGATAACTAAGTGGCTGTCATTTGGCACGTGGTAGCCATTTAGGAGGAAGATCACCTCTATATGACACCCATCCAGAGGCGTGTCAAGCAGACAGATGGAAGATGACTAGAGAGGAGCGGCAGGCCTGCCGGGCCGCATCCATAGCATGACACATGGTAGTGCATTTAATGCGCTTTGTCCTAACATCTAGAGTTAGGTATGATAGCACTGTTAGCTATCTAATCGCTGGATAATGACCGTTTTGCCGTTGTGGTAACCCCTTAGCCTATCAAAGGAGGACCGTGGCAACCTTATAAAGGATTCGGACCCTCGTGTACTCATACGCGCATAGCTACTCTCCCCGAGGCGACCTTGCCGGGCTCGAGCGCCGCGCATTCTTCACGGTCTCCCCATCAATCCACCAAAGCAAGAGTAGGGTTTTATGCTTCTTAGCAGCCCGAACCTGGGTAAAAATCACCAGTGTCACCACTGTCGTGCTGTCCCACGGCCTCCGCTCTTTGTGCAACGGTCCTCCCCCTGCCGAACCACAAAGGGGCCGATGGCCTCATAGGTGGCTGTGTTCTACCACGACACATGCCTCTTCCATGTCCACATTGCTGGGAACGGAGCAGCTCGGCACAGTCCCATTCAGCGTGAGGGAGGCACCGAGGTCGCCCTCGTACGCCGGAGGGGTAGTAACAGTGAGCACGCACCAGTACAATGGCCTCGTGTCAGCGTCAACGGCGTTGGCCCTGACGCACACTACAGAGATGGGATGGCGGCCTGTGCGGGCCTTGCCGGTGCCCACGGCCAAGAGGAAGACATTGCCGTCCTCCTCTGCGACTAGCAGGCGGCGGTGATCCTCCAGCGACTCCGGCATGGCGAACGGGTAGCACGTCTCATACTTGATGTTCACCGCAGGCCAGTAGTGATTGCCGGACGGTGCCGTGAGGTGATGCACGAGGCTCGCTGGCGAGCTCTCAAACGGCAGCGTGCACTCATAGCAGTAGCAGGGCGCGTGCGCGCATCTAGAACTATGCTCCGCCAGCGAGTGCTGGTCGACATACCTCTCACAGATAAAACTCTTGTAGACGCAGGGCACCTTGCAGGCATCGACCAGGCCATCCATGAAACGAGAGTGGCTGTAGGGGACGTTGCGCCCGCCGCATGGAGCGCAGGAGTAGCACATGAAGCGGTAGATGGTGTATACTCCCTCCGTTTCTTTTACTAGTCTCTACTCTCTACTCTCTGTCTCTACTCTACTCTTATAAAAAACAGAGTTGGTGATGATGGTGTGCCTGCCATCCTGCAATATAGGCCGTCCGATTTATATCTGACGGATAGGAAGGAAACTATGGCAATTTTGCAAAAAGATACCCACACCCCTCTCCACATTTGCAAATAAGGCCTTCCCTCGTTCATCCTTTTCTCCCACAAGATAAACTACTCATACAAATGCATCTTGATGTTCCGTGCAATGCATGGGCATCTTGCTAGTTCTTATAAAAAACCCGATTTGGTGATGATGGTGTGCCTACCATCTTGCAATACAGACTGTCCGATCTATATCAGATGGATAGAAAGCAAACTATGGCAATTTTGCAAAAGGATACCCGCACCTCTCTCGTTCATCCTTATCTCCCACAACTTCATTGTTGAGTAAAAAAAGGGAGCCTCTGGAACAATCTGACATGGTGGCCGCTGCCGGCGTCGTCCATCCCCATGCCTCCGCTAAGTCCGACCACCAATCACCACCGTGCCCCACTCCTCCTCACCTTATCTCTCATCTTTCTCGAGATATCATTTTTTTATGAAATTCTCGAGATACCATTTTTTCGATGAAATTCTCAAGATATCATTAGTTTTTACACATGGGATTCCTCCTGCATGGGTCAATCAAAATAGGTGTTTTGTAAAAAAAATGCATCTTGATGTTCCGTGCAATGCACAGGCATCTTGCTAGTTTGCATATAATTCCAAACACCACGTAGACACATTCTCTGACCATTTTACAACTATGTTAGTATCATTGTTAGTGGTCAGCCGATGCAAGTTCTAGCCCCGGGTGTTTTAACCTTTTTTTAGTAATGATATCTGGCGATTGTTCACCACGAGCCCAATCCTGGCGAATCCCACATAACCGTCAGATTTCCATCCGACGGTGGCCTGTTTTTAAGCCATAGTATTTGACAAAACCGCCACCCTTACACACGTACTATAACTGCGTCATGGGCATTTGCAACTGCCATGTCTCCCAGCGAACATTTGCTGGAGATTCGAGTTAGTACCGATGGTGGTTCGTAGTCATTCCACGCTCGGGCATTGAATTTTGTAACTATTTTACAATATAATACTACTCCTCCGGTGCTAATAGTAGAGCAGAGTCCTACTCCACTATACTACTCGGGCATAGTAGTAGGTACTGTAGTTTATTGTACTAGTACTGTGATCACTCAAGCAAGTTGTCTGGCATCGATATGACCCTACGCTGCTGGGATGTGTCTCGTAAGTCAAGCGGCGTGCTGCTTCTACATTGTCATCATCACCTGTCCACTTCCCGCAGCACATATTCGCTTCTCCATCCTCGTCCGCACATAATCGTCCAATCTTCCATCCCCGCTAGGCGCCTCCCCCCTCTTCTGAAACCCAAAAACTAACAATGGAAGAACCAAGCAGCGTCCGCCGAAAGAGTGGCTGGAATTCGCTCCCCATAGAGGTAATCAAGCTCATTGTTTCACGTGTGGACAATCTCAGTACCATGCCGCTCGCCGCGTGCTCGGTGGAGTTCTACCATTTACTCAAAGCCCTCAGGCCGGAGCTTTTTAAGCCAGCTCCCTGCTTGCTGATGCCTCCTGATCTTCAAAAATGGCATGTCACGCAGCATAACGATCGTAGGGTGGCGAGCATCAACCCCCTCGACTGCGATCCGATCCCCGTCACCCTCAACTAGATTAACGGTATGTACTGGGTCGGCATGAACACGTGTTGGATGGTGCTCGTCGATGGTCACAGCAGCTAGATGCTTGTGGAGGTCTACACCCGGTGACTGATCCCCCTTCCTTTGATTAACACTGCACTGCTTTGGCACCGCGGCCCAGAATACTCCGAATCTTACAGTAGCCAACATGATACCAAGTTTGATTTGCTCAAGGTTGTAATCTGCCAAGTGCCCACAAGATCTGCGAATTATACAGACTTCAGGCTAATGGCGTTCTTCAACCACGGTCTCTCCTATCTGATAGGTCACTATGGTAAGTGGATAAATCTGCACGTCCATCGCAGGATCATACATCCTCCATGGTTCTCTGATGCTATTGAACACAAGGGCTTCATTTAGGCTGTGGACTCCTTCTACGGCTGGACGTATTGCTGACCTACTCCAGTCATCGCTACAAACGGCTGTTATAGCAGTATGTTACTTTCCTATGATATCATGATGGCTTGCTTACATTAATGTCAACATTTACTGAAAAAATATTCATGCTCATAACATGCTGTTCTTAAGATTGACTACAGTACGAGCCCTTTTTTATTTGACTCCAACTTGATATGATGATGTAGGCCGCCTGGTGTCCCTACCCTTCCTAATCCCAGAACCTTTCAAAGAAAAGTGGCATGGCAGTTGCAGGTGGTTCCTGGCTCAATCAGACAATGGTGAACGATTGATGATCGTACGCACGTACCGGACATGTTGTTTCGCAGAATACAATCACAGTCACTGCAAGGTCTTTGAGCAGGATCCCAGCTTCTCTGGGCCTTCCGAAATTTTTGACTGGATGCCTGTAAGTAGCCTTGGTACACACTCTCTGTTTCTCGGACTGAATTATCTGATTAACCAGGAGATAACTGACGGCAAGGATCATGATGGCAGCGCGGTTTCGTTCATTAGGTAAAACTATGTGTACACAGCATACCATGCGTCTCTCCATGCACCATACCCTGATATGTGCCGCCACGCTCTACAGCCCAAAGTAGGAGAGAGGGTCGCAAGTATCAGACTTCGACCTGCTGGCTAGAGTTTCCCCCGTCAGTCACCCATCTGGTTCAAGCCGCCAGCCAATGTCCACAACTTAATAAATAGTAACTGTCGGATTCAGGGCTCCGCAGACCCAAGAAGGTTTGAACTTTGGGGCGTGTGCGAAGATCTCAACCTCTCAGGCCTCAAGCTTGTCGCCCTACAGCCTAGCCTAGCCTGATTCGCGTGAACGGGGAAGAAGATGAACACGACAGTTTACCCAGGTTCGGGCCACCTTGCGGTGTAAAACCCTACTCCTGCTTTGTGGTGGATTGACCTCATGAAGGGGTTGAGGATGAACTAGTACAGTGGATGAGCTGCCTCGCGAGGGCTTGGGGGTGAGAATGAGTCGACCTCTTCTACGGTGGTAGCTAACCTATATTTATAGTGGCCTCGGTCCTCTTCCCTGGAAACTTAGGCGGGAAGGGATACCACAACGACCAATTTGAAAGGGGACAAGAGGTACACCCTATCCTGACAAAAGGTGGTCTTCTCCTGCAAAGCTTCTGGTCGTGACGCAGTAGTGGGCTCGGCGATAACATCCGTCCTGCCGAGCTCGTGGTCTTGGTCTTGTTGCACCGGAATGGAAACCTTTGGAGGGCTCCTTGGGAACCCACGCATGTCCTTGCTCCCTTAGCACTGAAGGGGGAACTGTCTCCTCTGCGCCCGCTGGCGCTTGCCTGGCCTTGGTTGTCATGGCTCACATCATCGCAACCTCGTGAGGCTGGGCACTTGCATAGGAAACTCCGCTCCTCGGGAGGCAGCCTGGGGAGGCCGCTCCACTGGAGGTCTTGGTGTCGTCCGCCTCGCGAGGCTAGGGGGGCCCTCGCGAGGGTCTTGTCTTGGTCGTCTTATAGATGGGCCATACCAGGCCATCGAAGGAGCCATGCTGTGGGCCGCAGGCAGGAATGTCTGGGTACCCTTGTTCCCAGAACGCCGACAGTAGCCCTTGGGCCCAAGGCGCGCTCAGGCTTGGCTTCGAGGCGAAGCCGAAGGGCAAGGGCGAAGCACCGTGGGCCAAAACCGCCTGCGAGCCAGGCTTGACATGTGGCGCTTGACGGGACGTGGGTGCCTCCAGTTCCCCACGCTGCCTCGGCAACTGCCTAGGCAGACAAAAGACTGGCGCACGTTGCTAAGCCATCATTGCTCCCTTTCGCCTTGCCTCAGATCCCCTTCCTTCTATCGAGAGTTTCTCCATATCCAATCACACTCCGCCTCCCTTTCTCCTCCTACTACGGCGCCGGCGACTCCGCGGATGGCTCCCGAGAAGTCGAAACCCACCGCGCAAGCCGCAAGCTCTTCCTCCTCCCCTGCACCAGCGCTCGGCGCATCCTCCATCGCTGAGGAAGGGCATCTCGCCCCCGTGCTCCCGCAGATGGCGAGCGATGACAACGAGTGGAACAAGACCATTATCCTGGCTGGCTCCGTCGATCAGAGGACCTTGGCGTGGACGGTTTATCCCTTCTTCCTCCACAGTGTCTTCGCGGGGCTTGTCCCACCTTTCTCCGAGTTCTTCGTTGCCGTTCTCGACCACTACAAGATTTGGGCTCTTCACCTAACCCAACTCCGTCCTCCTCCTGTCCATCTCTGCCTTCTACTATGAGGCATTTGTGGGCGTGAGGCCCTCTGTGCCGCTCCTTCGCCACTTCTTCAGCTTGCGGATGCACGATTCAGCTCAGTGCTCTGGCTGCGTGTCCTTCGTCGCGGTCCACAAGAGCAACATGCTCATGAGGACCGGGAAGAATGTGGAAGGCTTATGTCAGCCTTCTGGTAACCAGGGTACCCAGACTTGCCTGCCTGTGGCCCGGCGGTGTGGCTTCTTCGACGGCCTGGTACGGCCCACCTACAAGACCGCCAAGACAAGACCCTCGCAAAGGCCCCCTGGCCTCGCGAGGCGGACGACACCAAGACCTCTGGAGGGGGCGGCCTCCCCAGGCTACCTCCCGAGGAGCGGAGATTTCTATGCAGGTACCAGCCTCATGAGGCTGCCATGACGCAAGCCATAATGACCAAGGCCAGGCGGGCACCAGCGGGCGCAGAGGAGGCAGTTTCCTCTTTGGTGCTAAGGAGGCAAGGACAGGCGTGGGTTCCCGAGGAATCTACCAAAGGTTTCCATTCCTGTGCTACAAGACCAAGACCATGCTTGGCAGGATGGATGTCATCACCGAGCCCACCGCTGTGTCACGGCCAAAAGCTTTGCAGGCGAAGACCACCTTTTGTGAGGATAAGATGTACTACTTGTCCCCTTTCAAATTGGCCACTGTGGGATCCCTTCCCACCTACATTTTGGGGGAAGAGGACCGAGGCCACTATAAATATAGGTTAGCCACCACTGTAGGGAGGGATCGGATCCTTTCCACCCTCACCAACATAGCCCTCGTGAGGCTGTTCATCCACTGTACTAGTTCATCCTCAGCCCCTCATGAGGCCAATCCACCACAAAGCAGGAGTAGGGTTTTACACCGCAAGGTGGCCCAAACCTGGGTAAAATGCCATGTTCATCTTCTTCCTTGCTCATGCGAGTCCGGCTAGGCTAGGCTGTGGTGCGACGAGCTCGAAGCTTGAGAGGTTGAGATCTTCGCACACGCCCAAGAGTTCGAACCTTCTTGGGTCTACGGAGCCCTGAATCTGACATTTGGCGTGCCAGGTAGGGGCGTGTCGAAGCTCTGCCTCTTCACCAACCACGCTCCGCCCATGCTTCGTGGTTCCCATGGCCGACGCCGTCCCACCCGTCGGGCCGTCGGGCACTTGCGAAGGTGCTGCGGGCCACCAGGCCTTTAAGTTCAGGCCGATGTTACCCCAGTGGTACGACGGCGTGGCGGACCCCGAGGAGTTCCTCCGGTAGTACGCGCAGGCCATCTGGGCGGCGGGCGGCAACGACAAGGTCATGGGGAACTGGCTCCCTATGGCCCTCACAGGTGTGCCGCGCTCCTGGATGCTCAGCCTGCCGGAGTCTTCGATGGCCTCCTGGGAGGAGCTGTGCGGCCTGTTCATCGCGCGCTTTGCGGTGCCGGTGCCCCACGCTGTTGCGTCCATCCTTGGCGGCTCGTAGGCACCAGCCTTGGGCCGCCACGTCAAGCAGCTCCTCCGTCGGGTGGGAGCTACTCGGCCACGGCAAGGGGCTCCTCCAGGCTGCGCAGCGCCTGAGACCGACATCACCTTCGACTCCAGGGATCACCCCAGGACCACGGTCGGCGCCGGTGCGCTCCCCATGCTGTGCACGCCCACCATCAGCAATGTTGAGGTCACCAGGACCCTCATCAACAGTGGTGCTGGCCTCAACGTCCTCTCCGTGGAAGCCTTCGACCTGCTTCAAGTGCCCTACGACCAGCTCGCGCCCACCAAGCCCTTCTCGGGGGTAGTCGACGGCTCCACCACCCCCTTGGGGCAGATACGCCTCCCAGTCACCTTCGGCATGCGCTACAACTACCGCACCGAGCTCATTGACTTTGACGTCACTCACATCGGCCTCCCGTACAACGCCATCCTTGGGTATCCGGCCCTTGCCAATTTCATGGCGGCGACGCACCCTGGCTACAATGTCGTCAAGATGCCTGGAAGCAGCGGCATCATCACTGTGGTGGGTGACACCAAGGATGCACTCCTTGCCCTCAAGCTCGCTTTCAAGGCCGCGGTAGCCACGCGGCCAGGCGCTGGGGACGCTCCAGAGATCCCGGAGGCCACGCCCACAAAGAAGAAACAATTGTTCTCTCAAGACTGGGCCGAGACGAAGCAGGTGCCCGTCGACGACGGAGGTTCAGGCCCCACCTTCACCATAGGCGCTGGCCTCCCCCAGATCAGGAAGAGGTGCTGGTCGGCTTCCTCCGTGCCAACAAGGATGTGTTTGCATGGGAGGCGACGGACTTGGTCGGCGTCCCACGGGATGTGATCGAACACCATTTGATGGTGTGCCCCAGTGCACGCCCGGTGAAGCAGAAGGCACGGCGGCAAGCCCAAGAGAAGCAATCGTTCATCATCCAGGAGGTCCGCAAGCTGCAAGAAGCCGTCGTCATTCGGGAAGTACGGCACCCGGATTGGCTGGCCAACCCGGTCATCGTCCCCAAGAAGGGCAGGAAGGAGCGCATGTGCGTCGACTTCACGAGTCTCAACAAGGCATGTCATTAGGACCCGTTCCCTCTTTCGTGCATCAATCATATCGTTGATTCCACCGCCGAGTGCGACCTGCTGTGCTTCCTGGACGCCTTCTCGGGCTACCATCAGATCAAGATGGCGGTGCAGGACGTCGAGAAGACAGCCTTCCTTTCCCCGTGCGGGGTGTACTGCTACACCTGCATGCCCTTTGGGCTGCGGAATGCCGGCGCGACCTTCCAGCGATTGATGCACATTGCACTGGGCCGACAGCTTGGGAGGAACGCCGAGGCGTACATCGACAACATAGTGGTCAAGTCGCGGGAGGCAAGGACCCTTGTCGAAGACCTAGAAGAAACGTTCGCCAACCTGTGCAAGGTAAACCTGCGGCTCAATCCGGAGAAATGCATGTTCGTTGTCCCGTCTGGCAAGTTGCTGGGTTTCCTGGTGTCGCACAGAGGGATCGAGGCTAACCCCAAGAAGGTCAAGGGAATAGAAAGGATGAGCCTGCCACAGACCCTCAAGGAGATGCAGAAGCTCGCGGGTTGTGTAACCTCGCTGGGGCACTTCATCTCCAAGCTTGGCGAGCGCGCCCTCCCATTCTTTAAGCTAATGAAAAAGAAGGGCCCCTTCGAGTGTACTCCGGAGGCTGAGGCGGCTTTCCAAGACCTCAAGAGGTACCTCACGAGCCCGCCGGTGATGGTGATGCCTCGTCCTCTTGAGCCCTTTGTGCTTTACCTAGCCGCCACGCCCCACTCGGCTAGCGCAGTGCTTGTGGCGGTCAGGGAGGAGCGCGCAGGTTCGGGTGCGCAGCGTAGCGCCCCGCGTACAGTCGCGCCATCGCCACATCAGGATGGCGCTCCTGAGGCCTCAACTACTCCATCGGACTGCAAGGCTCCCGAGTCCCCCTCGTCCTAAGCGAAGCGGGACATCGTCGATGCCTCTTCCCTCGTCAAGCACCCGGTGTACTTCGTCAGCACGGTGCTGCGTGACACGCGCGCGCTACCCCGTGCCGCAGAAGCTCCTGCTCGCGCTCCTCGTCACCTCTAGGAAACTGTGCCACTATTTCCAAGGCCACCCCATCCAGGTCATCTCCGCGTACCCCCTGGAGAAGTGCTTCGTAGCCCCAATGCCGCAGGGAGGGTTGCCGAGTGGAACATCGAGCTACAAGCGTTCCAGCTGGAGTTCAGCACCACCAGGGTCATCAAGGGTGTGGCCCTTGCTGGCTTCGTGGCAGAATGGATGGATGCCCCTAACCGGGGGATGGGCGAAGACCGGTCCCTCACGCTCGGAGACGAGGTGCCTGATGGCTGGGTCATGTACTTCGATAGCGCATTTGCGCGGCAGGGCGCGGGGGCTGGAGCCGTATACATCACACCAACCTAGGATAAGTTATGCTACGCTGTGCAGCTCTGCTTTCAGCATGGCGAGAAGGTCTTCAACAACATCACAGAATACAAGGGCCTGATTGCTGGCCTCAGGGCCGCGGTTGCCCTCGGGGTCAAGCGTCTCACCATCAAGGGTGGCTCTCAGCTCCTTGTCAACTTCTCCAACAAGGAATACATGCCTAGGGACAAGCACATGGAGGCATACCTAGAAGAGGTACGCAAAATCGAAAAATGCTTCTTGGGCTTGGAATTGCAGCATGTCCCGCATGGCATGAACAAGGAGGCAGACGACATCGCCAAGAGGGTGTCCCGACGCGAGCCCCAGAAGCCTGGCTTCTTCGAGGAAAGGCTCTTCAAACCGTCAGCAGCCCCCCCTCCCCCCCCCCACGGCAAGCCCGGCGCTGCTTCGGGAGGAGCCGCCCCTGGGGCAACCCCTCGGGCGCCCTGGCCTATGGCCCGACCTCAGGAGCCTGCCTGCTCCTGCCGCTGGAACCTCAGGAGGGTTGCTGGATCGAAGAGTTCAAGGCGTACCTGCTCCGCGGCACCCTGCCGGAGAAGGAGGAAGATGCGGAACGCGTGGCCCATTAGGCCACCGCTTATTGCTTGCAGGACGGTGAGCTCTACCGAAGGCGTCCCAACGATGTCTCGCTGCGATGCATATCCAAGGAGCAAGGGCGCGAATTGCTGGCTGACATCCACGGCAGGGATTGCGGGCACCATTCTTCATCACGCACCCTCGTGGGCAAGGTATTCCGCAGCTGGTTCTACTGGCCCATGGCGCTCAACGATGCCACCGAGCTGGTACGATCCTGTGAGGCCTGCCAGTTCCATGCCAAACAAATCCACCAGCCCGCTCAGGGCCTCCAGACCATCCCTCTCTCGTGGCCATTCGTGGTCTGGGGGCTGGACATCCTGGGCCCGTTCCCCCGAGCAGCCGGGGACTATCACTACCTCTACGTCACCACGACAAATTCACCAAGTGGGCGGAGGTGAAGCCCGTGCGCACCATTCCTGCTGGCTCAGCCGTCAAGTTCATCAAGGGCCTCGTGAGCCGTTTTGGGGTCCCCAACTGTATCATCACTGACAATGGCTCTCAGTTCACAAGCAATCTCTTCAGGAAATATTGTGCTAACCTTGGAACGCAGATATGCTATGCTTCAGTGGCACACCCACGGAGTAACGGCAGGTCGAATGCGCCAACACGGAGGTCTTGAGGGGTCTCAAGACAAGGAGCTTCAAGAAGAAGCTTGAGGCCTGCAGCAGGGGTTGGCTCGGTGAGCTTCAGTCCGTGTTGTGGTCCATCCGCACCACCGCGACTAAGCCCACCGGCGAGACCCCGTTCTTCCTCGTCTATGGGGCTAAGGCGGTCCTCCCACACGAGGTCAAACATCGCTCCCCGCGGGTCTTGGCATTTGACGAGGCATGCCAGGATGCCTCGCAGGGGACAGATCTCGTGCTCGGGGAGGAGGCCCGCCGCCAAGCCTCGCTCCGTGCCGCGAGGTACCAGCAGGCGCTGCGGCGGTATCACTGCTGCAGCCTCTGCTCCAGGACCCTCGAGGTGGGTGACCTCGTCCTGAGGTAGGTGCTCTCTTGGGAGGGGCTTCACAAGCTCTCACCTATGTGGGAGGGCCCGTTTAGGATCGCCCGTGTCTCCAGGCCTGGCGCCGCGCGCCTAGAGACGCAGGACGGGGTCCCCATCCAGAATGCCTGGAACATCTAGCACCTCCAAAATTTCTACCCGTGACACTCTCACGTAATAATGAGTGGGGCTGTACACACCCCGGAGTCTCCTGAGCGCCGCCCTGGGGCCTCATGGGGGCTCCCACCCATGCCCAAGTGGAAGCCCCGTGCTGGCGGACGACACGGTCTTTCAACGACTATGCCCACACCTAGTGGAAGCCCCATGCTCCGCGCTGGCGGGAAGACTAGAAAACTAGTGTAGACGGCGGACGCGGCTGTTCTTTTGCTTGCTTTTGTAGCCGATTTGCCACTTCTTGGAATGAAATTCAAAGTTCTCGTGTCTTTATTTGAAAGGGATGGGAATTTTTCTCCTTGCAGCTTTTGCTCTTTTGAGTCTTGAAGTTGCCCGTCACTCCTCTCCACGCGTCTCGCGAGTGGGGGCTGGGCACGGTGTGTACGCCTGGGTCTGCCCACAAACACACCTCGCCAAAGCCTTGGCGTCCTAATCCTCGCGCGACGCTCTTAAACGAGCCAACGGGCATGTATGCCCTCCCGAGTCCTCATCTCCTGGCCTCGCCGGGCATCGCGACCTGGTGTACCAGTGACGATCGGTCCTCGCTCGGGGGCTCGCGTGGGGTGCAGTGCCCCTTGAGGCATCTTCGGAGGCCCCACATCCTCATGGCCCGCTAGAGACCTCGCGGCCAGTAGGCGCCTCCTGAGGCCTGAGAACCTTTGGATCCTTAAAGAGGGAGATCCCTGGCAAGATCTCTCTAGAACGAGAGGCACGCAGGGGATCCAAGCTCCGGAGGAGCACGCCCTCGCGGCGCAGGAGTCTACCACAAGCACACCAAGCTAAGTTATCCTAATCGCGATCAACAAGAACCTGTCGATTGGTAGCAACACCAATGCTAAGATATGAAATAAAAACGTTAACATAACGGCGCAAGCGCCATGGTCCATTACATGCCCCAGCAGGGCCTTCTACATTTCTTGATGCAGGGAAAAAGAAACAATAGCAAAAGCGGCCTCGCGACCACCGCGGCTCCCAAGGCCTGGCTCCAGCGACGTCTGCGCTCAGTCGGAGTCCTCCTCTTGCTTCACCGGAGCGCGATGGCGAGGTGGCTCGTCATCCTCCTGAGCAGGAGCGCGGCGACGTGGTGGCTCACCACCTTCCCCGGTCCGGGAACGGCGACGTGGCGGCTCGTCGTAGTCATCGTCGCTCGTGCTCTCCTCGGAGGAAGAGCCGCCGCTGCTGGAGGCGCCGCGACCGTCGCCAAGGGTGAGTTCACTACAGAGGATGCCACCACCCCTCCGGCCATCGTCGTCGGAGGGGTGGACATCGTCATCGCCGTCGCCGCCCTCCGGACAGCACCCCAGACGCCTGCCATCCTCCCCGAAGATCCTGACATAGAGGGTCGCCGATCCGTCGTGCCTGAAGTGGAGGGCACATCTTCCCTACAGGCCGCGCGCGCCGGCGAACGCCTGCCACCCACGGTTCAGGAACACGTAGCCGGCGGTGGTGACCTCGAACTCCACCCACAAGGCCTTGCTGCAGCAGTCGTCGGCCATCAGCCAAAGGCCGTCAAGCCCTCCGACCGGCAGCGCACCCGCGAAGAAGCGCGGGAGCTGTAACCAGGTGCCTGCCGGCCTCTTCCCCCACACCACGAACTCCGAGGACACGTCAGCCGAATGGGATCGCGGGTGCGGTGGCCGGACGGCCGCCGCATGCTTCCCCCCTTGGCTGTGGCCGCCTTGGCCGCGGCAGCTTCCGGCGCGGGAAGGAGCCTTCCGGCGACTACCAGAGGCGGCGCCGACTTTCTAGGGGGTGCGCCCACGCCCTCGGGGAGCCACAACCGGCGTCGCAGCGTACTTGCGGGGACGGCCGCGACCCCTCTTGGGCGGTGGTGAGCCTGGTCCCTCCTTGGGAGCCTTTCCTTTCTCGGCGGTGGAAAACCTCCTCACTGGCGCCATGGATGCCTCAGCAAGATGGCGGCGCGACGGAGAAGAAGAAGGAGCGAGCAGCAAGAAGACGAAGATGGGATAGGGGCTCCGCCGCGCTTTCCCATTTATAGGCGGAGGAAGGCTAACCAGCGGCCTCTCACGCTCCAAGCAATGATGGCCCCGCTGCATGCACCAGGCAGTTGTCAAGTCAGGCAGTTGCCGACGCGACGTGGGGAAGCGGAGACACCACGTCCCGTCAAGCGCCACGCGTTGGCCTGGCCCGTAGGCGATTGGGGCCTGCGGCGCTTCGCCCTTGCCCTTTGGCTTCGCCTCGAAGCCAAGCCTGAGCACGCCTTGGTCTTGGGGGCTGCTGTCGGCATTCTGGGAACTAGGGTACCCAGACTTGCCTACCTGCGGCCCGATGGCGTGGCTCCTTCGATGGCCTGGTACGGCCCACCTACAAGATCGCCAAGACAAGACCCTCGCGAAGGCCCCCTGGCCTCGCGAGGCGGACGACACCAAGACCTCTGGAGGGGGCGGCCTCCCCAGGCTGCCTCCCGAGGAGCGGAGATTTCTATGCAGGTACCAGCCTCATGAGGCTGCCATGACGCAAGCCATGACGACCAAGGCCGGGCGGGCGCCAGTGGGCGCAGAGGAGGTAGTTTCCTCCTTGGTGCTAAGGAGGCAAGGACAGGCGTGGGTTCCCGAGGAATCTACCAAAGGTTTCCATTTTGGTGCTACAAGGCCAAGACCACGCTCGGCAGGACGGATGTCATCACCGAGCCCACCGCTATGTCACGGCCAGAAGCTTTGCAGGAGAAGACCACCTTTCATTAGGATAAGATGTACTACTTGTCCCCTTTCAAATTGGCCACTGTAGGATCCCTTCCCGCCTACATTTTGGGGGAAGAGGACCGAGGCCACTATAAATATAGGTTAGCCACCACCGTAGGGAGGGATCGGATCCTTTCTACCCTCACCAACATAGCCCTCGCGATGCTGTTCATCCACTGTACTAGTTCATCCTTAGCCCCTCGTGAGGCCAATCCACCACAAAGTAGGAGTAGGGTTTTACACCGCAAGGTGGCCCGAACCTGGGTAAATTGCCATGTTCATCTTCTTCCTTGCTCATGCGAGTCCGGCTAGGCTAGGCTGTGGGGCGATGAGCTCGAAGCTTGAGAGGTTGAGATCTTTGCACATGCCCGAGTGTTCGAACCTTCTTGGGTCTGTGGAGCCCTGAATCCGACAGCTTCCGACACCGTTGGATCTTCCTGGACACCGGAAGCCTCAACGAGCGGCTGGAGCTGCCAATTGAGCTGCCCGAGCGGCTCGCGAGGTGGAGCCATGAGAAGTTCTCTGACCCCCCGGCAGAGCCCGTCCTGAGGAAGATGACCTCGGATATGGATGCCAAGGCGCTGACGGGGGCATGCTTGTGAAGGAGTTCCTGACGCAGCGCCTGGCGCTGCTCCAGTCGCACTCGCGCCCCATGTGGGAATTCGAGGGTGCGACAGACGACATCAGGCTGCGCTTGGGGAGCCTGACGGGCGAGGAGCTGTACAAGGCCATGAACGTCCTGCTCAATAGCGACCCGGGGAACCTCCCGGAGGCCTACGTCCCGCTGTACCGCCGCGACGACAGGGAGGACTTGGTCGCCTCCATGCCCGTCTTCAACGAGCTGGGGCTCACGTCACCTGAACACCCCAACTCCCCCGTGCCGGTGTCCTCCGGTGACAGCGTCGACGGAGCGGGCGTGGAGGACTCGGAGTCGACTAAGGACGACGACGCCGTGACGGAGGTGTCCCTCCTATCGCTGAGCGAGCTTCTCCGCCAGCTTGAGGACGACGACGACACCGATGAACCCCCGGCCACGGACTCCCCGCGCCCTACCAGGGTCCTCAGGAGAATGTGGTGATGCAGCCTCAGGAAGATCAAGCCCCCGTAAGTCGGCAGGCTGCGGAGCCGTCCGCCCTTGTCGCGCCTGAGGGGGACTCGGAGCCTCCAGTGCCCCTAGCTGCCCATGCCCGCGCTTCCTTGGTCGTGGTGGCGGTTGACGCGCCCGCGCCGCCTCCTTGCCAGTCCCTCGCGCTGGCGAACTGCAGCACCCTCATCAGGCCCGGGGCTCTGGAGGAAGCCTTCGCCGTGCTCGGCTAACTCCAGGCCGACCTCCAAGACGCCGACAGGTGCCTCATGAGGGAATGCCTGGGGCTTGTCTCGGGGTGGCTCTAGGCCAACTCATCCGCTAGTACGGCCTGGGACCAGGCTGACGCCACCGCAGTGGAGAGCAGGAAGGAAGCCACCGAAGCCATGGGGGCTCGTAACGCGGCGCTGGCTAGCACATCATCCGCCAAGAAGCGCTGCGACGAGGCAGAAGCCGAGCTGAAGACCCTTCGGGAGGTGTCGTGGGAGTAAGTCTGACAGTAAGAATAGGGGGTACGTAGGAGGAGGCAGGATCCTAGCTACGGTGAGGTTGTGCACGCAAGATGTACGAGTTCAGGCCCTTCTCGGAGGAAGTAACAACCCTACGTCTCGGTGCCCAGAGGCTTGGTCGACTGGATTATGCGTGCGAGTTACAGGGGGTGCGAACCCTTGTGCCAGTGGAGGGGGGTGGTTTATATAGAGTGCGCCAGGACCCCAGCCGTCCCACATTACACAGAGTTCAATATTCATTAAGACAGGGCGTTACTGGTAACGCTAGCTATAAAGAGCTATAAATGATCTTTAAGACTACAGGGTGAACGCCTGACCGTTGCCATCCTGAGTGACTTTAGGTCTTCCGTACTCTGAGTGGTTTTTTGTATGGTCGAGTGACTTCATCTTGGTCGAATGGAATTGGGGTATCCGAGTGACATAACTGGTCGAGTGGATTGCACTCCAAGGTGAACTCAGTCGGTTTCTTCTGTTGCATTTTGAATGTCTCTGACTCTAGAGCAGTGTCCTTGGGTAGGGTGTCTAGGTCGGGCCTATGACCCTACCCTAGGTACATGTCGTCGTCATTAGCCCCCGAATGGATTGAGGACCGAGTGAAGAAAGAGTTGAAGTTGACCCCGACTCGATTCCATACTTCGGAGGTATTTCATCAGGGTCTGCGAATCATGTTGAAGCTTCAATCTGGTTTCAGTCGCCTTGGTCCATTCAGAGGCCGTCGTCGAGTGGACTATACTGACAATCTTCGAGTGTCGACATGGAATGAAATCTTCGGTGCGATTGGTTGCTCTGCAGTCCCCGGACCTCATGGGATTCGAAATTTCGGGGAAGCGCGCGGGACGGAGCGTGCCGCAGTAATTGGAGTGGTCAGATAGGGATGCCTCAATTTTCATGCCACCTTTTTCGCCACGTATTGGGTGCGCGACTGTTGCGGGATTTGATAGGATTGCTCGGGCCCACGAGTCAGTCACTCGGAAATAGGTCCATATAAGGCCGTCGAGGCCGATGCGTTTGCACAGTGTGCCTCATTCTCTCTCTTCTTCCTCTGTTTCTCCACTGCATCCTCCTCCATGCCACCGTTCCCCCCATACGCCGTCCGCCGCGATGGGAAAGGAGAAGACGGTGGCCCTGGAGCGCGCTAAGAAGGTGACGATAGCGGCAAAGGGCAAGAAGACGAGTCGGGGATCGTCGTCAAGGTCCGGTCTGCCGCCTGGTTGGATCCAGGGAGACTGGATTCGATCTACGATCCAGAAGGAAGATTTGGAAGACCTGGCCGACGCGGGTTTGATTGCCCACGGATCTTGGAGGTTGCCGGGGAACGAGACCGAGCCTCAGCCGCAGGAGGGTGAGTGCGTCCTCCTCGCAACTCATGTTGACCGCGGTTTCACTCTGCCTCCGCATCCTTTTTTCCGGGGTTTCCTGAAATTTTTTGGTGCCCAACTTCATCATTTCTCTCCCAACACCATCACATATCTCGCTACGTATGTCTCTTTGTGTGAAAACTTCTTGGGCTGTCGACTGCACTGGGGCTTATTCAAACACACCTTTACTTGCCGTTCCCAAACTATGAAGAAGGCAAATCCGACTGACGCAAAAACGCACGTGATCCAAATGTGCGGGGGTTTAGGGATTCAAATGAGGGGTAGGAGTACTTTTCCTTCTATGACTCTTCCCGAGTCAGTTAGGGGGTGGCAGTCGACCTGGTTCTATTGCCGAGATATTCCGACCCCTGGTCAGTCGACTGGCCTTCCGACCTTCACCATGGAGCGAGTCCGCCAACCCTCTTCACTGACCGTGACTCCAGCAGAGAAAGTAGAGGTGTCCATGCTAGTCGACCGGGTAGTTCAATTAGTCCGTGATGGTGTGACCGGCATGGATTTGTTGGAGGTGTTTCTCAGTCGACGCATCCAGCCTCTCCAAGCCTGCGATCATCCAATGTGGAATTACTCGAGCGCTGACGACACCGCTCGGGTCCACCCAGAGGAGGTCACCGAGGAGACGGTGGCACAGTGGCTGCGGAGCATCACGGGAAACAAAGACAACCCCAGGGGGTCTAGAAGAGTTGTACCATTCGACGTTGACAAAGAGCCGGACAAGGTCTGACCCTTGTTACCGAGTGTCTTTTTGTCCCGATTTGTAACTGCCCTTGGATCTGATTGATGCTTGTTTAATTCCTTGCCTTGCAAATTTTTACTGAGATGTACTCGATGCCAAATGGAGAGCAAGTCCCGGAGGGAATGGAGAGCGGAGGCGAGAGTGGTGACTGGCAATCCCTCGATGACAATGAAGACGACAGTGATGACTCGGACGACAGTGAGGAAGCTGACTCACCACCTCGCTTGGAACGCCGATCCAAATAGTCCCAAGATCCTGCAAGCGGTCGTGGCAAAGCAGCTCCCCCAAGCACACAAACGCAAAAATGCACTCGGACTTCGACTCCGGAGCCGTCTGAAAAGGCCGCCAAGTAGCCCAAGGTCATCCCTTCAAAGCCTCAGAAGGCTTTGCCCAAGATCAAGGTGGATGTTCCCGTCACTTCTGCGTAAGTGTTTTGCTTTCTCTCTTCGCTTTGCTTGGGAACTTCTACATTATTGTCGACTCGTTCTCTTGCTTGACCGAGTGAATTCTGAAACTGTCAACGCTGCTACTTCTGGGACCTCCATGGACATTTACAAGGATCAAGATGACGAGGAGACCGAAGACGCGGCCACTTCCAAAGCGGGTACGACTCTACCATCTTGTCCTCATTTTGTCAATTGTACTGTCGGTCGACTGAACTCTTACGGTCGAGTCTTTTGCAGCACACCAAATGTCTTTGAACTTCCAGACAACGACGATCATGAAGATGTGCCTCAGAAGACCACGGGAAGAAAAGGCAAGACTTCGAGCAGGAGGGTGCCTGCTAGCAAGGCACCTCAGTCGACATCAGCGCTAGAACCAGTGATCCAGCAGTCCAGAGATCCAATTCGGGCTTCTATTTCTTTTGCCGATCCTGTGTCGACTGATTGTCCTTCGGCGTCGACCGCCCAAGCCCCTGCTCCGTCCGTGCAACTCCATGCCTCAGATCCTTTGGTTGCTTCGACTGTTCCGCCAACTCCACTCTTTGTTACCCATCATGTCCCAGAGGACCAAGTGAGCGCTGCTAAGGAAGCTATACGCCAAGTAGGCCTTATGATGGAGCAAATGAAGGTGGTGCACGAAGCTAGCAAGGTTGTCTACAATGCCAGCTCTGCTCTTCAAACTAATGTCCAGGTGAGTTGATTTCCGACTGATTTTCCAGCTTGATCTTTGCTATGTTATGATATGGTACTTGAAAATTGCTGCTTTATTATTCGTAAGATGTCCGTGGATGAGCGTTTTGAAACCTTTAAAGTGCATCTATCATGAGTCTGCACCTTGCATCCGTTCACCCACTGGGTGTTTTAACTTTTGCTATATAGTTCTTCCACTTGAGTCGACTAGGTCGCATTGAGTGTATCCTTGAATCAGTGGGGGGCACACAGAGTGCACCCACTGTGTGTAGTCCCCAAGACAGCTGTCGAATGTTTGATTCGGTGGGGGTCTTTGTCAAATGACTCTTTATAGTTCTTCCACTCAGTCCAGACAGGCTGTGCTGAGTGGGATCCAGACCAGTGGGGGCACGCCAAGTGCACCCACTGGTTGTAGTCCCCGAGACCGCGGTCTACTGCGGGTAGTCGGCGGTGGTCTAAGAACAAATGTTGCCGCTTTTTTTTACTGGACGGACCATGTCGAGTGGAAAGTCGAACCAGTGGGGGCACGCCAAGTGCACCCACTGGGTGTAGTCCCCTAGACTACTGTCGAATGTTTGATTCGGCAGTGGTCTTAGAGCTCTTTTTGCCATGATGACTTGAACTTGTATCTTATCGCTCAGAAGCAATCAATCTTTGTTCCTGTCGACTGACGTGTCTTATTCGTTGATTGCAGAAATCTTGTGAGTTTGGGGACCAGTTTGCTGAATTAAAGAAGAAACAGGTCCAGCTCAATCTCGACCTGGAGCTGGCCAAGGAGAACTTGCAAAAGGCTAAGGATGAAGCGGCTGCCATGGGAGGTAATAACTTGCCGACTGTTTGCCTTGCCATCTTTTCTTTTCGCCTTTTGAACCGAGTGACTCCACTCGAACAGATGTGCGTAGTGAAAACAGACAACTCCAAGCTCGTCTGAAGAATATTATTTCTTTAGACAAAATGAAGCAGGCTCTGGAGCAGAAGGACCTCGACCTTGCAGCAGCACAGAAGACAGCGCGGGAGAAAACTGAACTTGCCGACAAGAAGCTGGCTTCAGTCGGCAAGTTAGAAGAAGAAAACACCAAACTAAAGACTGCCATTGACGAAGCCAACAAAGAAGTCGTGCAGCTGAAGAAGGACAAGGTGATCTTGACCGACAAAGTTGGAGATCTCACTCGAAGGAGGGACGAATTGGAGACCTATCTGGGAGGACTTGCCAAGAAGATGTTCCTTATGCTTGAAGGTACTTTCCCTTTTCCGACTAATTTGCAACTGTCGACTCATCATGCAACTGTCGACTCATCATGCAACTGTCGACTCATCATGCAACTGTCGACTCATCATTTCTCTGTGTGTGCAGAGTTCTGTCAAAACTTCGAGGAAGAGACTGGGCGGATTGAGACGAATATGGATCCCATTAACTCCCCTATCAAGGACGAAGCTGCGATGAACATGCTGCGACTGGAAACTCGCCTCGCCGGCGTTATGGACTATCTTGCACGACTGAAGGTGGCGGCGTCGCGGATTGACACAGAGCTCTGGCCAGGTGTGACATTCCAGAATGACCTTGAGTCTCTGATGACTCGACTTAATGAAATCCCCGGTCGAGTACAGGCATGGAAGAAGTCATCTGCTTGGTGCGGCGCTGACGTGGCTCTGTCTCTTGTCCGCGTTCATTGCAAGGAAGTTAAAGAAGAGAAGCTGGCAACTCTCAAGGTCGCCAATACCAAGAAGCTTCAATTCCAGTCCTTCATGGAGACTTTCATCGACGCTGCTACTCGTATTGCTGATGGAATCGACCTGGACGAGTTCGTCGAGCCATCTAGCCCTCCTCCTGCGGAGTGAACAAACTTTATGCCTTGATTTTATTTGCCTCGGAATGCCGAGTGATTTTGTAACCGTTAAACTCTTTCGGGCCTGAGGCCTGAGCACTTTCATTCGTGGTTTTGAACCTTGCTGGATTTATCCGAACTTGTTTTTTCTTTGAATATGGTTGCTTTGTCTTTACCACTTTCAAGTCTCTTGGCTTCGAGTGAAACTTGACTCTTCACTCGGAATAGACGTTGTACTTGTGATGCAGCTCCGACGAGAGGGCCGTGCGTTGTATTTGTGGCGCAGCTCGGAGCGTGTGGCCAAGTTTCCGAGTGAGGAGGTTGCTCTTCACTCGGAATTTGTTTTGTAACTTAGGCGAGTACGGGGTCGCATCTAAGCCCCCGAGTGGGAGGATTGCTCTCCACTCGGAGTATGTTTTAACATAGGCGAGTACGGGGTCGCAGCTAAGCCCCCGAGTGGGAGGATTGCTCTCCACTCAGAGTATGTTTTAACTTAGGCGAGTACGGGGTCGCAGCTAAGCCCCCGAGTGAGAGGATTGCTCTCCACTCAGAGTGTGTTTTAACTTAGGCGAGTACGGGGTCGCAGCTAAGTCCCCGAGTGGGAGGATTGCTCTCCACTCGGAGTGTTTTTTGAACTTAGGCGAATCGGGTTCGCAGCTAAGCCCCCGAGTGAGAGGGTTGCTCTTCGCTCGGAGCGTTTTTTGAACTTAGGCAAATCGGGTTCGCAGCTAAGCCCCCGAGTGAGAGGGTTGCTCTTCACTCGGAATGTTTTTTGAACTTAGGCGAATCGGGTTCGCAGCTAAGCCCCCGAGTGGGAGGATTGCTCTCCACTCGGAATGTTTTTGAAACTTAGGCGAGTACGGGGTCGCAGCTAAGTCCCCGAGTGAGAGGGTTGCTCTTCACTCGGAGTGTTTTTTGAACTTAGGTGAATCGGGTTCGCAGCTAAGCCCCCGAGTGGGAGGATTTCTCTCCACTCGGAGTGTTTTTGAAACTTAGGCGAGTACAGGGTCGCAGCTAAGTCCCCGAGTGGGAGGATTGCTCTTCACTCGGAGTGTTTTTTGAACTTAGGCGAATCGGGTTCGTAGCTAAGCCCCCGAGTGAGAGGGTTGCTCTTCACTCAAAGCATTTTTTGAACTTAGGCAAATCGGGTTCGCAGCTAAGCCCCTGAGTGAGAGGGTTGCTCTTCACTCGGAGTGTTTTTTGAACTTAGGCGAATCAGGTTCGCAGCTAAGCCCCCGAGTGGGAGGATTGCTCTCCACTCGGAGTGTTTTTGAAACTTAGGCGAGTACGGGGTCGCAGCTAAGTCCCCGAGTGAGGGGGTTGCTCTTCACTCGGAGTGTTTTTTGAACTTAGGCGAATCGGGTTCGTAGCTAAGCCCCCGAGTGAGAGGGTTGCTCTGTTTTCTGGGACTTGGAGTACTGGCCCAATCACGACACACCTCATTGCCTTGATCAAATGCATATCACGAAGAATGTCCTCGAGAGCTTGCTTGGCACACTGATTAACATGCCGGAGAAGACCAAGGATGGGCCGAAGGTAAGGAAAGACTTGGAAGATTTGAAGATCTGGAAAGATCTCCACCGTAAAAAGTCGACGGAGGAGACGAAGATGGAGACGGAGGAGGGGGGAAGGGGCAGAAAAGTCAACAAGAAGGAGGAGAATTATTGCCCCCCTTCTTGCTTCACCTTAAGTGCGAAGGAGATCGATCAATTCATCAAGTGCCTTATGGGAATCAAAGTCAGTTCCGGTTACTGTGGGAAGATAAGCTGATTTCTAGACACCAAGAAGAAAAGGTTCAGCGAGATGAAGTCTCAAGACTGTCACGTGATGATGACGCAGATACTCCCAGTTGCCATTAGAGGGATAATGGACAAGCATGTCCGTGACACGCTTACTGGTCTCTGCAACTTCTTCGATGTTATCTCTCGAAAGTCCATCAGTGTGAAGAAGCTCCGAAGGCTACAGGAAGAGATCGTTGTCATACTATGTGAGCTTGAGATGTACTTCCCGCCCGTGTTCTTTGATGTCATGGTGCATCTGTGTGTCCACATCGTGGACGACGTCATCGACCTCGGGCCGACATTCCTTCACAGCATGATGCCATTCGAGAGGATGAATGGGGTCATCAAAGGATTCGTTCGTAACATGTCCCGTCCCAATGGGAGCATCGTCCAGGGGTATCTGACGCATGAGTGCATCTCCTTTTGCGAGAATTATATAGGCGTCGGAGACACTGTTGTTGGTTTGCCCGTCAAGAAGCACGATGGGAGGCTCAGAGGAGAAGGTCACGACAACGGCCGGAGGGAACTGCACGTGGACTACTCGGATCGACGGAATGACTTTGACAGGGCTAACTTAGTAGTGCTACAACACCAGATGTGGTAGATGATTATGTGGCACGGCACAAAGAAACCATCGCAAAGAAGTACCGTGAGAAGGGGATGCTCAAGACGGACGATGAAGTTACTGTAGAGCACAACGCCACTTTCTTGCGTTGGTTTAAAGAGCAAGTTCTTGCTAATCCCCTGGAAGAGGGCAGTTCGTACGGATTGCTCATACACGCCTTAGCACATGGCCCCGCACCCAAACTCGCGACCTATCAGTCATACGATATCAACGGGTACACGTTCTACACGAAGGCCAAAGACATGGATAGTGATTACCAGAACTTCAGGGTGACAATTGAATGCGTGACCGATGCCAACGGCACAACTAAAAGATTCTACGAAAAGTTCGAAGAGATCCGGGAGCTTGACTATGCTCGAATGCACGATGCGACGATGTTCCGTGTCAGATGGGCTAAGGACGTCATAAGAGAAAACAAGTATTTCACTACCATGTCTATACCCGACGCGAAGAGCGCTACCGTGAACATTAACGTCATCACCAAAACTGAGCCATGGGTACACGCTAAGCATGTGACACAATGCTTCTTCATAACCGACTCGACCAATCCCAGCCGTGTTGTCGTGAGGCGAGGCAAAAGGAGCATCGTCGGAATGGATGGAGTTGCCAACGAGGAAGACTACGACCAATACGGCAACCCGATGAGGGAAGATGACGATGACGATGAAGCATACGTGAAAAGAAGAATCAATACTACATTACCTAAGAAAGATCGTACTCCATGGTTTCGGAAAAGTCACAAGGAGGGGCTCAATTATTCGACAACGAACAAGAAAGGGAAGAAGCTCAATGTGAAACGTCGTCGACACAGCTGAGAAACCATCATTTATATATATGTATCTATTTTTTGTACGCACTTAAGTAACCGTTATTGGTCAAATGATGTATACATCGTATCCCCTTCAATTACCACCGCATATGCATGGTTCCGGTGATATTCGCGTAGTGTGGGAGGGAGACGCCGTCGTCGGGAGAAAAAAAACAAAAGGGAGAAAGCAATACAAAAGAAAAAGAAAAGTAAACAGAAAAGAAAAGGAAAATAATAAAAATAAAAGAAAACTAAAAACTAGAAAAGGAAAATAATAAAAATAAAATAAAAATAAAAATTGGAATAGTTAGCAGTAGCGCTGGATAGGGAACCAGCGCTATATCTAACTTAGCTATAGCGCTGGATCCTAAACCAACCCTACTGCTATTTGTATTTTATAATTAAAAAAATAAAAATTGGAATAGTTAGCAGTAGCGCTGGACTAGGATCCAGCGCTATAGCACTGGTTCCTAGTCCAGCGCTACTACTATTTTGAGTTAACCACCGCGCGGGCTCAAAATTTTGACAAGTCCCATTCCGCCCCCACTCTCCCACCTCTCCCCCTCCTCTCTGCTCTCGTGCGCCGCCGTCGCCCATGCCCGCCGGCCGTCTCCCCTCGACCTGGACCTCGACGCCGGCCCAAGCCCCTGCCCGCCCTCGGCCTCGACGCCAGCCCGAGCCCCTGCCCGCCGCTCCGACCTCCTCCTCGTCCACGCCGCCGCCGCTTCGGCCTCCTCGTCCGCGCCGCCGCCGCTTCGACCTCCTCCTCGTGTGCGCCGCCGCCACTCTGACCCCTTCAGGTATTGGCCGACCCCCTACCCCCCACCTCCCCCTCTCTCTGTCAATTAGGTTTTCTTTTTTTTAGAAATGAAACTAGGTTTTCAATTTATGGTTCAATTAGGTAGGCAGTAGGAATCAATTTTAGGGTTCAATTTAGGAATTTTTATTAGGACAAAATATTTATTAGCAAAGAAAATTTCTAGGGTTCTAGGGTTCATAAGTCAAAAGTTATAGAAATTTCTTTAACCACACCAATTAGGTGATGTTGTTGCTGCTAGGGAAAATTTTGAGTTAACAGAGAGTAGTTAGCTAGGGAAAATTAGCTATGGCATTTAGCTAGGGCATTTTTAGCTAGGGCATTTAGCTAGGAAAATTAGCTAGGGCATTTAGCTAGGAAAATTAGCTAGTGCATTTAGCTATAAAATACAGTAGCATTTAGCTAGGGCAATTTGGATGTAGGTACAATTTGGATGAAAAGAGAAAGAGCAATGTATGAACCCTAGCCTAGCTATGTATGAACCCTAGGAGATGTAGCAGAGAGAGAGAGCAAATTAGTTTAGGGCAATTTAGGTATATATAATAGCTATAAATGAAAAACAGGGGCAATTTTTTAGCTATAAATAAAAAACAGTAGCAAATTATTTGTAGCTAGGCAATAAAGACCACTATTTTGCAATGTTTAGTGAGGTCATTTCACTCTATGTACTTGCTTGAATGATATATTTTGCAAATGATATATGTCATTGATGTTATATGATTTTGCAATGTTGGTTGAATGTTGAAGAATATCCGAGTGGCCTATGTTTTGCAGGAATGTTGATTCATTTCTGTTCCGGCAAATTTCAGGCGCTCCATATGTCCACTTTTTAGCAAAGGTCATGCCAAAAATATCCGTGATTTTCGGCATGACTTGTGCTATATCTTTTATTTACAATTGTTGAATAGGAAACATGTCTAGCCACGCCGAAGCCGGGGGTTCTGCTCGCCTCGAAGAAGACCCCATCAAGGCAGCAAATCACTATTTCAATTACCTGGACGAACACCAGATGGGGGTGCATGGTGGCGGCAGTGGCACCAACCTCGACACCAACGCCGACACTGGCACCGGCACCGACACCACCCTCGAGACCGGCAACGATGCTGTCGTAGCCGGTAAAGAACCAAAGCAGAAGAGGTCACGAAGACCAAACGAGCTCGGCATCGGACAAATTATGGTCACGGAGATGCACCCCAAGAAATTAGAGCCAACGGCGCTGGAGGAAGCACGCTCGTGCTAGGGCAATCAACTAGGATGCATCCTCAGGGAAACTGGCAACATCAACAATGAGAAGTTGAAGAAGATACCACATATGAAGAACATGCTCCTAAAGAAGTTGCACAATAGGTTCCTGTTCTCCGGCCGGGATGAAAGCAAAGAACCATGGGACCACGACGCCATGACAAAGATAAATGACAAGGCGATGGTGACGTTCACCAACGACTTGTCTGCCTGGAAAGTTCGGGGTGAAGAAAGCGATTGTGAAGAATGAACCGTAGTCCAAGATTCATGCTGACAATCTGTCAATAAAGGAAGATGACTTAGAAAAATTCAAGGAGACTTGCACTAAAGAAGAAGTCAAGGCAAGGTCGGAGAAAATGAAGGCGCTCCAGGCCAGGAACACACCTCACCACTACCTTGGAAGCCGTGGTTACGAGGGGAAGAGGCACGTATGGGCCAAGGAGGCCGCCGCACGTGAAAGTCACGGAATCCCAGACCCCTTGGCGGAGTTCACCGACCCGCTGGAGCGTGACTGGATCAGGGCCCGGTACAAGTGGGACCGCATCAAAATGATCTTTTACACGGACCCAAACACGAGGGAGTTTATGAGACTTCTGGTAATTGTTATATTACCACATTACCATATTAGCTTCCAATCAATTCGACTACAAGTTTTGTCACATTAGTAAACCATCCATGTTCCTTTTGTAGAAAGAGCAGCACCTAAAGGCAGCCGAAAGCGACAAGTCATCACAGTCGTCAGTGAGGCCCAAGTGGGACACCCCATTCAACCGGGCCCTGAACATACTGAAAAAGGTCCCGGAGGACAAACCGCCGTCCTATGGACATGTGCACGGCGTCGGAGATGGCGCCTCGTGGAAGACGTGCTACCGCGAGGAGCCAGAGGAAAGAAGGAAGAGACGGTTGCTCAATCAGCAGACCATCGACGAGAAGGTCGCGATTGCGGTCAATAAGACCAAAGCTGAGACCAAAGAAGAGTTGCTCAAGGTAGTCAATGCAGTGGTCAATAACGCGGTGGCTGGCATCACAGCTCACTTCCAATCTTCAATTATTACCAGCTCGATTCCGGCAATTATCGATTGGTCGAAGAGCAATCCAAATAAAGGGCCAGCGGACTTTCCCCTTCCCAGCTACGTCGGGAGCAATTCGGTGAACATCACACCACCAGCACCTGCTCAAGCAACCGCAAAAGATCCCGCTCCTGTTCATAGCAGCCCGACCTCCGTCTCTGGCATGCTCGGTGGGCCTTCGTCTATGGCTGAGCTCGACGCCCTCACGGTAATTACGCATCATACCCTTTTCACCAGCATGTCTATAGTCTTTCATTTCAGTTGCCTTTCGGATGTTTGACGTCGCAGACATGTCTTCTTTGTAGGCCGACGATACCCCATGCACCCTACTCTACGACATCAAGGGCCAGAAGGTGGCCGTGGGAAAGGCAACAATCGTGAAACTGAAGGACCGCATGTTCCACAACCAAGAGATGCCCGATGGCGTGTTCAAGGTTAACGTGGCCAGTGTCTTAGTGGGCTTCGAGGATTTGCCTCCTCCGATATCCGTCGATGACGAGGAGACCCCTAAACGGATTGGCGCATGCAAGAGCTGGTTCTTGCCTTGGCCAAAGACTCTTCTTCATGTCGAGGCGCCCAATATCACACCAACGACAACTTCTCAAGAAGGTATGAACACCACCCCACCTACCAAATTACCTGCACCTATCGTGGCGGGTGATAGCGGACGACGCGAGGGAGAGCCTCCATTAGTGCCAGATGATGTCGCCCCCATCGTCGAAGAAGCAAATGATGAGGATTTCATGGAGGAGGATGATGATGACCCTCTCAACTATATCAATACCGCCTATGAACATGGAGAATTGATGGCTCGGGACTATGACTCAGGCTATGAGCGTGGAGATGATGACTTGATGCTGCCTGATTTGCCGGAGCCGGAACCCCCTAAGGCGGAATGCAAAAAGTCTCTCTTCATGCGATCCTCGCAGGAGACGCCTCCAGATGCCACCTCTACCCAGTAACAACCCGAGGGCCGTCCACTGATTAGCCCGACAACACTGGGGGTGGTGGTTAGGGAAGGTATGGTGGGCTCACTACCGCCACCCGCCAAGAAGCAAAGGAGGAGACCGGACAGGAAAGGCCCTAAAGGCGCCAGAGCTGCTTCAAGCAGCCAGCCACCTCTGAAGCCCCGGGTGGTAGATAGAATGCCTGTCGAAGGTGCGAAGCGTTTCCATGTCACCGGCGACCCGATCCTACATGCGAAAGCGCTAGAGCACATACTGAACAATGATCTAAGGAGACTCCATGACGATGTGCTAGCCAGAGAGAAAAGCCTTCTCATCTCGAAAAAACCAGGATACCCGCTTTACGCGGCTCAAGTGCCGGGTGGGAAGTTGTACGTTGAGAGATGGCCCGCGGATAAGTTCATCCTGCGATTAGACTATATCTACGACATGTTCCACATGACCAAGCTGGATTTCCAGTTCATACGCATGTATGCGCTGTATCTCAACTACTTCATCAGTATCGAGAACATAAAATATATCTACGTCGCGGACCCGTACTATATGCACGAGAGCTTCTTGGCAGTCCACAAAGAGCACCGTGACTATGCGAGCAAGTACATCGGCGACTTCATGATCGCTAATAAGGACAAGGAAGCGATTCTCCTACCTTATCATCCCACGTAAGTCATCCGCGCATATCCTTTCCTAAGTTTTAATCATTCCTTTGCAAGCATGGAGGCTAATTTGTGGTGTACTTAATTTGCGCAGCGGGGGGGGGGGTGCCGTCCTCATCGTTCTGTACCCAGAATACTCCCATGCTATGTACCTGGACTTATCGAATGACATCAAGAAAAAGGATTACACGCACATAAAGATTGTTCTCGATAGTGCCCTGTTCACCTTCAGCCTGTCTAGTGGATATATCAAGGTGAAAAGGCACAGGAAGAACGGGCTGGCTTTCAGCCATAAGACCGACTTCTGCTGCATCCAGCAACCGTACACCAGTAAGGCTGATGGATTCTACCTCATGCATCACCTGATCGAGTACAGAAGGGATAATCAATGCCTTCGCATGTCAGCTACTACCAACAATGTCAAGATTGTCAACTAGGCCACAAGCATAGGAAAGACACCGGATCATCGAATCAAAGCTGAGTTTTATCACATACAGTGTGAACTTGCCCAAGTGATCATGAAGCAGGTCCTCGAACCAACAGGGATGTTCTACCATGGGCCAATCACGCGGGATGATGTCCGAGCACTGCTACTCACTCAGCGTCTAGACATGAAGCCTTTCAAGAAGCTCGGGTGCTTCCTCCCTGACTATGAAGATTGGACCGCTGACATGGAGGACTGATTGTCGATGACAATGTGTCACTACTATCTTTCTATGGCAAAACTTTGAATTTATGCACGGCGAAACTATGTGATGTAATTAAACCGTGGTCCTGAACTAGCGTAGATCACTCTAGTTAATTAGTTTGGCTATGTGGAACTTCGTTATTTATGTTTACTATAGGTTGCTTGTATTTTGCTAATTATGCCTCTTTGTATTTCTCAAGTACATTATGTTGCATGTTATCGTTGAATTCATCAACTGACAATGCAGGTACATAGATCAGAGATGGTGAAGGACTGCTACGCCGTATTCATTGGGAGGGTTCCAGGAGTGTACGACCACTGGCCAGATGCTCAAGCCCAGGTGGACAGGTACCCGGGCGCTGCCAGATGCTCAAGCCCAGGTGGACATGCTACTGCTAACCATACTTACCAGTAGCGCTGGTCAGGGCAGCGCTACTGCTACAACTTAGCTGTAGCGCGTTAGCAGTAGCGCTGGACCCAGCGCTACTGCTATAGGTATTTTAAGCGCTACTAGTAGGCTTTCTCCTTGTAGTGGTGCTTGGATGCATGTACAGTATAGAACACATAGTCTACTCCCCTGTCCCTTCTATCACAAATCACAAAGCAGTGAGGCGTCAAATCACAAAGCACGGATGAAGCAACAATCATTTCACTCTTCGCTGACTCCGCTTCTCCATCGTCTTCTTCGATAAACCACCTTACCGCACTAAGCTGGTCGGACAACGCTATTGTGTAGTACTAGTACATTTATGCCTCCTTTGGTTCAATGGACTTCCTAGATGCAAAGAAGGCGGTTGTCTCGGCTTGCAGGCGGCACTTGCGAATGACTTACCGTGGTCTCCCTCAATGGTGTGCTCCGTCGAACGCATTTCGCCAAAGCCACAACGTTCGAGATATCGTCGACGTCACCGCAATGGGGAAGGAAGTCAAACAGTTACTACCTCCATTTTTTTTGTATACAAGGCCAGTATCAAAATTACAATTTGCAGAAGGCCACTAACACTAATCGAGGTAAAATTGATGGGGTTTGCCTCGTACTAGCAACCAAGGACATTAATATACCCTTGCATGCATGCAGAAGTGAGAAGGTTGGTTTGCATGGCGCTGCATTAATCAAGCAATGAGGAGTGAGATGGTTAGTTCTTTGGGCATTGGAGAAAAAAAATACGCATTAATTGACACATCAAACGAGGATTTGTATCGATCAATCCCGCGAAAGAAAACCCCACCTTTCTTTTTTAACACAAGTAGTACGTACGTACTTGTATCCTGTTTGGGTCTAGGCCTTGCATTGCCATACTTTGCCACACATTTTTGCCAAGCTTGTCTAAAGTTTTCCAAAATGAAAAGGAGGTACACTTGCGCACGACTGTCACGGTCGCACCGCACCCTCACACAGTCACTCCTGCACGCCACAAAACCAACCAAGGGAATGCACCCTCACTGACACGTGCTACCGCATGTGATCAAACCAAACTCAGCCATCCTACCGCTGACACTTATTTTCGTTCATACAATATGTTTATCCAACCACATGTTGGGGAAGATCCGTGCGGCCCGTGCGGTGGTCTATTGGGGAAGAAGAAGAGGTGAGGAAGAAAAAGGGTTAGGACACGTAGGATATTCATCCAACCACGAGAAATGGTCGACTGACCCAAATGATGAAAGTCCATAAATATATGTTTTTACACAGCAAAAGATCCCTAAAAACAACAACATAAAGAAAAACTATGACTTCTCGTGGAACGAGACGGCCTCATCGTCTTTGGATGTCGGCACGAACCAGCCATAGCTGCCGACGTGTGTCTCCGCACCGTGGTTGTCCTCGGCCTCCAGCTACTCATTCACGCGGAGCGTGCGGGCGCTTTGCACGGACATGAGCACCACCCGGTTCACGTCCACGACGTTCGGTTCCGCCTGCAGGAGGGCCTCTATGGCAGCGGCATCCGCGCGCTCCACGTCGAGTTGAGCCTCCGCCGCCCAGTTCAAGTCCAGGATGTCTCATTCCGCCTGCAGAAGGGCCTCGATGGCAGTGGCATCTGCGTGCTCCGCGTCAAGTTGAGCCTCCACTGCTCGGTTCACATCCACGACATCCGGTTCCACCTGCAGGAGGGCCTCGATGGCAGCGGCATCCGTGCACTCCGCGTCGAGTTGAGCCTTCGCCTCCCGGTCCTCCTTTAGGATTGCCAGGTTGAACCGCTAGTCCGCCTGCACCATGGGGGACCCGGACGGCAGCACGAAGTCGACGTCCATCGTCTCATACGCATCAGGGGCCTTCTGCGCCATGACCTCCGCCATGAACATTGGATCGGCTTCCTCCTCCTCGGAGCTTGGCTCCAGAGAACTCGGGGATTGGCCCGCCGCAAAGCGAGCTTGGGAATAGAAGCGTTGACATTCTGCTCAAAATACATTGAAACAGCTGATCAGCTTAGCAAAGAGGTGGGTGAAGACAATCCCGAGCTCAATGTTTTTGATTGTTCTGTTTGAGTTACAGGGAAGAGTCGACAAGACGACGAACCTAAATATTTGGACAAAATGGTTTGGTATGTGTTGAATAATTGTCCTGAGATTCTACCTTATATCGAGTAAGTGCTAAGTACTGCAGCTTATACATCGTAATCTACTAAACTTGCAGCACATTCTTATACATTTAGATGTTTGACGTGATCACTATGTTGTGAAGCATCTACAAAAGGGAGTTACTGCCGCAAAGTCCAAGAAACATTGACAAACTGGTTATGGCAGGATTTGCGAAATGGTTCAAGAGCCATGTA
Organism: Thinopyrum elongatum; assembly: GCA_011799875.1. NCBI lineage: Eukaryota > Viridiplantae > Streptophyta > Magnoliopsida > Poales > Poaceae > Thinopyrum > Thinopyrum elongatum. The sequence goes on from CM022300.1 coordinate 387,701,924, forward strand.
AGCCTTTGAATTGCAATTTCAGTTTTTTTAATATATTGAGTACATAAGAACATAAGATGATCAGCTTGTCTATTTTCTAACCATAGGTTAAGAAGATGCGGGAGGATGGGCAGGCAGTTGATGATGCCCTTTACGCACTAGCAATGGGTCCTAATACTCGGGTAAGACATTATCAATCTTGCGTTGCTGGAGATGTGCGCTATAACACCCTTGCACGCGATGAAGGCAGGAAGACACAAAACAGTGCCATCATGATCACGGATATGTACGGCAAAGAGACAACTGAAATGTATGCTAATATAACAGACATTGTTTAGTTGCAGTATATCTCCAGTTTCGAGGTACATCGGTGTGTGGTTCTGTTGTGCTATCGTTGGTATAACCTATTTTCCAGGATCGCAAAACCCAGAGCTGATGATTATTTCAAATTCATCAATGTCAAGGTGGCGTACCAGACCGACGAGCCTTTTATTTTGGCAAATCAAGCAACGCAAATATTTTTCTTGGAAGACACATATGCATGTAGCGATGACTGGAGAGTATTGCAAAGGTTTGGCCAGAGGAATTCGTTTAATGAAGTTGCACAACAAGATGATGCTTACACTGCTCCTGATGTAGAAGATTCCACAGATGTTCCTAATATCTTTGAGAACCATCACGTCAATGACGCTGGCGAAAAGATTGCTTGTCGGGTTGTGGACATACGAGAGTTGATCAATAAGATGCCAACGTTCGAGGACATTGAGGATGAAGAAGAAGATGACACTGGGGGGAATTACGTTTCAGACTGATACACATGGTGAAGATGTTGACGCTACTGCTGTGGATGATGATTAGATTGCTTTTGTCGTATTTGCCTGTGAGAAGACGACTTTTTATCTACTATGTGAAATTGTGTTTGCTATGACAACTGAAACCTGATGAAGTTGTTGTTTAGTATTTTGCTGTGAGAACATCACTTATTATGTATGTTGATTTGCGTTTGGTGATTGTATGACGACTAAAACGTGATGACATTGTTGTTTAGTTGTACTCATATTTGGCTGTGAAACTTGTATTTGATGACATAGTTTGCTGTTGGACTGCATTTTGCTCGACGTCTTCGAATGGGAACAAAGCTGACCCGACAGGGCCTCCGCTAATTTATTTATTTATTAGCAAAAGGGCCTCTGCTATTAATTTTTTATGAGCAAAAGGGGATACCCCCCGATTTCCGTTAATAGAAATCATTAAATGTTCACAACACTACGCCCAACCTGCTAAACAGGTTTCATTCATTACTAGTTTCAGCAAAGTGCTCATGTCATAGCCACTGAATACATCACGAGTGCTACATACACTGCAAATAAAGAGACAATCATCATCCTATAGAGCACAACGATCTTGCCCATTATCTTCACAAGCTCTTTCATCTCCTCATTGCTGTCAAGGCCGTTCAACAGCTGTTGCTTGGCCATGATCAGATGAACTACATCTTTAACCTTCTGCTCTGCATCTTCCTCTTCTGCCGTTCCTTCAGTTACTTGTCCAACACCCCAACCTGCTGGTATTGGGATTCCTCGGCTAACCAAATAATCAGCGTAATTCCATTCCCCCACATCAGCAACTTCCCAGAAATACAAATCACATGAATCTTCCTTTTTCTGCACGAATCAAATTGGAAGATCATCAACGAAACTATTTAAAAAATCAGCAACTGAAAGCAGGCGAAAAACACTTAAACATATTATTACCCCATGATTCGGGCATTTGTAGAAGACTCGGCCAGGGTTGAGGATTGTAGTTGAGATGCGATGGATGACTCTGCGTGATTTGCAGAAGTGGCACCACACCAACGGCAGCGGGTTGCGATGAGCAACCGGCTGCGGTGAGTGTGCCGACAGGGGTGTGATGAGACCCACAGGGGATGGTACGGGTGGTGACTTGGCGCATATCTGGTTGTTGCCTGCTGAAGAGCAGGTGGACGAGCCGCCAGCGGACATGGTTGTTGCGGCCGGAGCTTCTGATGCTAGGCAGAGTAACTAGAGAATAGGAGAAGCGAATGTTGGATATGTCAGTTTCATTACTTGCAGAGTAGCATACCACTATATATAGTCATAGTCTAGGTTTGGATTCGAACCAGCTACGGGAGCATGCCTCTTTTTTCTAAAACTCTGCAATGTCTCTTTACTGGTACACTAGCTTGTTCTGTACGCCTTCTCAAGTCTTTGATTTTCGGGAATGTTATGTGGCGAACTTTCCCTGGGAGGAGGACGGCAAACGAACACATTTTCCTGGTAGTTTTAGTTGCGACGCAAGATCAAACGGTGGTAGTTTCAAGAATGTTATGTGGCAAATGAGCCCAGTTTTTCTTTTCTTCCTATAAAAAAGTATGCTATGTGGTGTCGGCTTAGTCAACAAACGATTGTGCCAACCTTGACCGTTGGATTGACATTCAACGTCTATCGTGTTTCTTCAGTCTCTTCTTCCTCCAGCCGCCAAAGCCAAACCAGCGCCGGCGGGGCCGCCTGCTCCCGTCTCCCACGGCTAGTTGTGCTACCGCGCACGCATCGCGGCCACATCGCACCCTAAAATTTTGCACGTCTTCCCTGGCTCCTGTTCATTCCCATCTGAGGCCTCACCATCCTCCTCCGCCTTGGTTCGCTCACCGCGGCGCCGCCCTCCGGTGTTGTCAACATGGTCAACAACCAAGAGGAATAAGGAGATAACTATACATGGTGAGGATGATAGTAGGGACCCATCAGGATCATGGCAGTGGGCAAGCAAGTGCCTCCTTTATTACAAGAAAAAAAATGGTTCCTCCAGATGGTTTCCTGACATCTGGGTCGCACGCCACTGTCAACGTAGTTAATAAGTGAGATAACTGCACAAGGAGCGGCTGACACCCGGAACCCAGCAGCTCGCGCAGTATTAATTTTTTGTTTTTGGGACGGAGCAGGGTATCAACTGTGGCCCGTCTAGCTCAAACTTTTATTTCATATATGTTTACCACATGACCAGCCCAGTTTTGTTTTTTCTTTCTGAAAATGGCTGGCCCAGCTATTTTGTTTTTTGCAGAATAACCAACGAAGGCCTACTTGCTTTTCTATGCCCTGGTGGGACTGAAATCTTTCAAGACGAGGAGGGATGCATTCGGCTTGCCCAGAAAATGGGCTATAAGTAATAAGAAATGGGTTGTAAAGTAAAAAATACAGCAAATAGGCAATTAGTTCCAAATTACTTTTTTCTTTCCGATTTTGATATTTTAAATTTTATTGTTTTTGTGCGGGTAAAATTTCATTGGATTTTACATTAAGGTATGTTTATTTTTTAAATTAATTTGAATCTGGCTAGAAATTTCGGGTTGTATGCTGTTTGGGACAGATTTGGAGGCTGACTTGTGGGTCTACAAGGTTAGCGTGTACGAAAGGCTTTGTCAACTTAGCCCACAAACGATTCTTGCAGCAGTTACCGTTGGATTGTTAATCCAACGGCCGTGCTGCTTCTTCAACCTCTGGTCTTCTTGCTCCAGCCGCCCAAACCAGCGCCGGCCGTACTGCCTGCTCATGCCACCCGTGGCCGGTTGTGCTGCCGCATAGGCCTAACCACCCCACCCTACTCCCATCGCTGGCCTGGCCATCCCTGTACTCACCCAGACCTCCTGTTATTCTCCGGCGATGGAAGACGAACCAGTAAACCCTCGTACTCCCCTTCATGTGGGAAACAACTACCGAGTCTTCTCCGGCTCCGGGTCATTCCCTTCATAGGCCTCGTCATTGTCCACCACCCTGGTGCTCTCGGCGCGGCGTGGTCAAACGTGGAGAGGATGATAGCTGGGTCCATGGCCGCACGCAAGGAAGTGCCTCCTTATTACATGCAAAATAATGATTCCTCCACCTGACAGCAGGGACCCACCGGAAGCGCCTCTGTATTTCGCGAAAAAAAGTTCCTCCCGCTGACAGCTCGGACCCACTAGCTATATCTTCGCATGCAAGGAAGTGCCTCCTTATTACGCACAAAAAAAATGAATAGCCCCGTTGCTAGGTGGGACCCACCATATTTGGAGGCTGACTTGTGGGCCTACTAAGTTGACGCGGACGTAGGGTTTTGTCAACTTAGTCAATATAAACGATTCTAGCTGTGGTGACCGTAGGATGTCCATCCAACGGCCGTCGTGCTTCTTCAACCTCTGGTCTTCTTGCTCCAGCCGCCCAAACCATTGTGGGCCATGCCGCCTGCTCCTACCTCCAGTGGCCGGTTGTGCTGCCGCGCAGGCCTCACCGCCCCCTCCTACTCCAACCGCTGGCCAGGCCATCCCTCTACTCACCCACAACCCCTATTATTCTGCGGCGACGACAGCCTCACACCGCAGCCGAACCAGTCAACCCTTTTACTCCCCTCCGCATGGGCGTGCACTGCCGCGTCTTCCCCGGCTCCGCGTTGTCCCCTTCCTAGGCCTCGCCGTCGTCCACCGCCTTGGTGCTCTCGGCGCGGTGTGGTCAACGTGGTCAAGGAACAACTTCCATCGGAAGTGGACTGTACGTGGAGAGGCTGACAGCTGGGTCCATGGCCGCAACAAGTAAGTCCCTCCTTATTGCACGTAAAATAATTATTCCTCCACCTGACAGCGGGGACCCACCGGAAGGGCCTCTGTACTTTGCGGAAAAAATGTTCCCCCCTGACAGCTGGGACCCACCAGTTATATCTTTGCACGGAAGGAAGTGCCTCCTTATCCTCCCTGACAGCTGGGACCGACTCTGTCGAACCGTACGTAGGGTTGTCTATCTGGTCGCGAACGTGTACGTACATACTAGTCGATCGGTCTCTCTGCAACGATGAAACGTGGTAGAGCAAGCAGCGGCACGTGTAGTAGTAGAGCCCCCGACGTAGCAGTTCAGGCAGTCCAGTCAAAACCATGTACACGTACGTACAGCCAGATGCCAAAAAATACGGCCACGTACGTACATACGGGCGGGGTCTCGAACGCCTACTCGTGCATACGTACGGCCAGGGCTCGTGTACATGGAGAGGCAACAGACGGCAGCAATGGCGTCCTGTTCATCGGCAGCCAACTAGCTGGGTCAGAACGGAGAGACAGCGTCCTGTCCATCGGGAGGCAACAGACTGGGTCAGAATGCCTCGTGTTCAACGGGAGCCAGCTGGCTTGGACAGAACAGCCGAAATGGGGTCTGGCGTACCGCAAAATGGAGGAAAACGGCCTTTTGTTCGACCACGTACGGTCAAAACGGGGTCCTGTTCATCGGGAAGGGTCTGGCATACTGCAGAACAGAGGAAACAACCTTCTGTTTGAGTGCCTACGGTCGAAACGGGGTGCTGTTGATCGGGAGGGGTGTGGCGTACCACAAAATGGAGGAAACGGACTTGTGTTGGAGTGCCTACGATCGAAACGGGGTCCTGTTCATCAGGAGGGGTGTGGCGTACCACAAAAAAGGACTCCACAGCCTACTGTTCATCCACCGTCTACTGCCTCGCTCCGGCCTCCATGGGCTACTGTTCATCCACCATCGACTTCCTCCTGCCTCCACCTGCTACTGTTCATCCACCGTCGACTTCCTCCTGCCTCCACTAGCTATTGTTCATCCACGGGGTCCTGTTCATCCATCCTCCACTAGCTACTGTTCAACCAGCCCTCCACGGGGTCCAGTTCATCCAGCCCCAACCGGCTCGGGTGTGTGTGGCAGCCTCCTCGATCGGGGTCCTGTTCATCCAGCGGCAATGACCTCTACTACCATGGGGTCCTGTTCATCCAACCCCCACCGGGAGGAACTGTTCATCCAAGCCCCAACAATGGTCACTGTTCATCAAGAGACAGCAGGTTCGATCGGCTTCAGTTAGCAGCAGTAGCGAAGGAATCGCTCGGGTTCAGTTAACAGCCAAGGGATCGATCGCTCGGGTTCAGTAACATAGCTAGTGCAATCGCTCGGGTTCAGTAAGCGAACGCCTCGCTCGGGTTCAGTTAGATCCCAATGCCTTGCACACACGCGCGTACATATACAAGAGAAACACGCAAACCTCCGTGCATCGCTCGGCCCCGACCACCCACCGTAACCGGGAACTCCCCAAAATTTTCCTCGCCCTCGCTTCTACCACGATTTCTCCGTCATGGACGGCCCAAAGAATGCCATGCAGGTGCATCTCCGGCCTGCCTAGGATGAAAAGCCCATTTCCTGTCATGATTTTTTGTCATAGAAGAAGGAGCCCACCACATCTATGATGATACCAGGTTTTGTCACAATTATTGTCATAGAAGTGTCATAAGCATGCCAGGAAAAAAATTCGTTCGGCCTAAAATGTCACGGATGTGTCTTTTTTTGTAGTGAATGTATAGCTGCGAATCCCATCATCCTAGGTCATCAGATGAGTCCAATCAACGGTAGAAATTGCATTCTAATGTTTGGATTCAAACTTTCAAAACTGCTACACTATCTCTACGTCTACGTATACGTAATATGACAAGTTTTAAACATGAGACCAGCCATCCACCCTCTCAAAGAACACTTTTTAGCCTAGCACAGACTGCATGAAATTTGGCCATAGTGTTTGTGGGCCATATGTTAATGTGTTCGTTGTACGTGACCAGCACCTCGAATTCTCGATATATAGTAGGGTGGCATGGGCCAGAACAAGCATTCACGTCCAGGAGTACGGCACACGCCAACAGCACGACTCCCATCTGACACCATATTTCTTGGAGTCCGTGCTACATCTATCTCTTCTCCCTCCTCGTTTCTCTAAACCCAGCCATCACGCGGCAGGCGGGGTGGGGGTTTGCGGATAGTCGGTTTCCTCAACTGCGGTCCCACTTGTAAGTGAAGATGTGAGACATCACTCATTCCCCCCTTAGGCGGCGTGCCAGACCAACCGTGTGGGGGAGCGATGTGAACAAGGCGTGCTTTTCCTTTTGAACTTGTACTACTAGTAAGTTGTAACACTTAGGTTCTGCTCCTGGCGCGACCACTAGGTATAAATAACATTTACCCCTCAAAAAAATAGAAATAACGATTCAAAATGATAGCGCTGTGCTTTTCCCGCGTGATAAGCGGGGGAGTTTTGCCAATTTCGGCCATCATCGCTTTCCTTACATGCGGTCCCACATGTAAATGATATGCCTAGCCACTTTGCGTTTAGGGGCAGGCCAGAACGACCGTCTGGGGTGAGCCTGCGCATCGGTCTGCTCGCACGCCTCCCGTCTACTCAAAGACTCCGTCCTGATTTGTTGGCCCTTTCGTATTTTGTGTCAAATTTTGACCATAGATTCAATTGATAAAATTTTAATGCATGTTACTAAAATTTATATGGTTAGATTCATGTTTGAACATAGTTTCCAATGATACTATTTTTTGTTAATTGAATCCATGTCAAAAATTGGCACAAAACACCAAGGGGAACAATAAACCAGGACGGAGGTAGTACCCCGCACGGCGCCTCCTAGTAGCCAATTAATAGAGGGACGTGTGGCATCACTTAAATGGTTAGTAGAATGCCCATGGTTTCAATACTACTTCTGTTTCCGATTGTAACATGTCAGCTATTTGTTCCAAAATGACCTTGTTTTGGTTGTTTATGTGTGCGCCTTCGCAAATTGAACCACCATGCCCAGAAGTTTGAAATCCATTCCCATTTCTTGCATGGGACCTAAACATTCCCATTAGATGTCAATATTAATATATAAGAAGTTTGGTTGTGGCGCGGTTCATGCATGGTACGTACAAAAGTTATGAAGTTGATGCACAAGGTAACAAAATTGCAGTCAACATGGGATTGACACAAAAATAAAGATGCATACAGATCCATTAATGACATCCTCTCTCCCTAGTGCGTCGGGTCACCAACCGACGTGTGAGGAGCAGCGCCGTTGGCGGAGAGCTCAACATGCTTCTGAACAATGCCGTCCAAGGTTGCCCTGCGGTCCAAGAAGGCTAGTGTCCTATCGCCCTCCTCTGGCACATAGTAGTCCTTGTGGATGATTTGCTCGTAGACGTGGGCGATTATGTCGATGGTGTCTTGCTGCACCAGGCGCTGCGCGGCGAGCGCAACCTCGAGGTGGACATTCTCCGGCGCGACGGCGGGCAGTCGCAGGGCCGCCAGTGCATCGAAGAGGTTGTCACCATTGAGGCCATTGAGGTTGGCGGGCATCATAGAGCCTGGGTGCGTGGGCTAGAGGCGTACGTCAAGGTCGTCTGTGAGCTTCTTGACGACGGTGAACTTGTCGAGGAAGTCGACGAGGACCTCGTCGAACAAGGAGACAAAGCTGTCGTCCAAGAGGCCTCTCGCCCTGGCAGCCTCAAGCACGACCTGGAGACGTTCCTCGGTGTCGGGCCGCAGGCCGGCATCGTGGACCATCCGGCACAGCCGGCTCATGCTTGCGCTCATCGCCTCCATGGGTCTAGCTTCTAGTCAACTAATCTTGCGATTGGAGTGATCACTCTTGCCCTTGGTGAGGGTGCGTAGGTGGATAGGATTTCGTAGATTGGACTGGCGGGGAGCCTTTATATGAGAAGTGCAGACTGCGTTGCATTCACGTGTGTGTTGGCCATCTACTCCTCGGCCCTTACCCCCTCCATACCGGTGCAGTATAGTCATCTCACCGAGACCAAGTTGGGGAAAACGAGAGAACTTGATGTTTATTTTGTAATTAATGTCATTGCTTGCAGAGAATTGAGCACTACTACCTGCGTCCTGGTTTATTGGTCCCATTCGTATTTTGTGCCAAACTTTGACCTTAGATTTAACTAATAAAATTTTAATGCATGTAATAAAAAAAATAGTACATGTTGTGCTAAGTAGTCTCAAGTCATTGAATGCATACCCACCCCACATCTCCTATTGGCAGATTTCTTTTTTCGTGGCAAAAAATAGGGAACAAGGTGGGTAGTTAATGCATTGCGCCTAAAAGTTTTGGGATTATTTGGTTTCCGTAACGTGACTAATGCACCAGTACGGAGGGAGTACAACTATAGTCTGATTGATGAGATTTCAGATTTGAGCCATCTACCGGAAGGGAGAGTGTATAATATCATCGGAAACTACATACAAAACCGAATAAAACAATACTCCATGTATTTATTTACGAAGGGAGTAGTATATTTTTTGTGACATGCATTACAAGATATTGACTAAATCCAGATGGAGGTGGTAGTACTACTAAATCCAGACGGTGGTAGTACTAGTAGTACTACCAATGTCGTAGTACTGTATGACCCGTTGGTCAAGTTATTACGTGCTGCTCCTCACAGTGAAGTGGCAAGACCCTGCGTCGGAGATGACACCTGAGTGTAGGCAGCGTGTTCGGCATACCAAAGTCAGCCTCACCGTGCGCAGTCACTATCATCATGGCTCTAGAGCTAGCCTGCTGACAACTAGCCGTGTTCGACATAATTTCACGTGCGTTGCCACGAGTAATAGTAAATATTGTACTCAAGTAATAGGTATATCATTACCGCACCTATGCACGCGAACATTTATCGTAACATAGTACCCTGTGCTGGATAGTCGTAATATTACAAGTTTCAAACTGATATTACAAATGCTAGGAGTAATGTTGCACCTACGAAGAGGGAATTATTAGGAAGTTTACGTAAGAACTTTCGTTACTTTAGGTGCATGCAGCATTATCGTACAAACTAAAATCCACCGCCCTGACAAGTCACTAATGGGCAAATAAATTTTCCAGTCTCTTGCGACTTGATGTTTTAAAAATAAATTCAGCTTCTATGGAGCCTTTGTCATTCATCGTTGCGCCAGAGAACGCCAAACCTCATTACCTTGAGCACACTTGCCTCCAGAACAAATAACCTGGCCAATTTAATCTTAGATGTGGAGCCTCGGTAGTCAATCAAATCAATTTATGTCAGATGGAGATCAAGGGATTCGATGAGATTGTTATATTGCAGCACATTTTTCACTTTCGGGTCTTTTTTATCTGCAAAAGAAGAGAACATATTAGAGTAGCTGGCTGTATAAGATTGGCGTGTCATCAAGAGCTACCAATATCATTCGCTCATACGATAGGGTTGGCTATAGGGCTGGTTCTAAGGCTAGTTATAATTTTTTTACTCTCTCTTTCCTCTCATTTACCTAGGAGCACGTGAAGAGCTCAGACATTTGTTGCCTTCCACTATGTGGCCAATGCCATACTTCTCAAAAGTATGCCACATAATACACATCGATGTCAAATCAAAAGATTTTGGCACCGCTCTAGCAATGTAAGAGAGTTGCCACCGCTATGCACACAGACCCACACGTATAAACAAATCAATCAAACCAACTACACCAGCCTCTCCCTCTCCCAAACAAGTGTTTTTTATTCCCTCAGTCCTCTCCCTCTCCCATGCAAGTGTTTTTTTATTGCGTGAGTTAATTTGGCACCGGAGCAAGTAGGTGCTCCGATGCCCTGAACTTCTTTTGGGGCACCAGGTGAGCAATGGAGGGCATCGATGCCAAATGCATCAAAAGTGAATTTGGCACGTGTTTTGGCATACATAGTGGAGGGCTGTTATAGCCCACTTTTGTACTACCTCGTATTTAGTGTAAAATTTTGACCAAAGATTTACCTAAGAAAATGCCAATGCATGTCACCAAAAATGATACCATTTGAAATTATGTTCAAATATGAATCCAACGATATAATTTTTAGTGACATGCATTAACATTTTGTCAGTTAAATCTATGGTCAAAATTTGATACTACAAAATATGAAGAGTAAACCAGGACGGCAAACCATAGAGTTACTAGTCTAAGTTACTTTCCTCTATGACTAGCCTAGGCTACTAGTACAACAAAAAAATGATGCAGGTGATCACGTGAGAAAAAAATACTAAAAACATTTCTTTCGGTGCAGTGCGTATATGCAGTTTTGAACACTACACTTGTCATTGTAATTTGGGAAAATTACGAAAAAATTGAGCTCCGTTGTGATTACCATTTAATAGGAAAGAAGTTTCACCTCGATGAGTAGCTTCTCCGTGCACGGAAAGCATCTAAGGAATCCAACAACTTGATCTAGATTGGGGCCGATAGATTTTATTTCCAAGATCTTCACTGTGCGCACAGACTGGGTCAAGATTGTGGGAATCATTTTTTGGATGACAGTCATAAATACATCAAGAAGAAATTAAAAAATTTGAATTTCAAGAAGACGGAGAAGAAGATGAGTGTTGTACCTGAACGATTATGGATCGAATAACGAGTTCGGAGAATTTGGCAGACAAGTAGACCAACACTGTCAATTTTGGCGCGTTAATGACCCTGATTTTTGTTGGACCTTCTAGATCAGATACAAGCAATCTCTCAAGGAAAGGTTCATTCTCAATGACCATAACATGGAACAGCATAAGTGATCTCTTCCAAATTGACATCTTGTTGCAGGGCCAGCAAGACACATAAATCCATCGAAGATTCATCGAGGCGATGTGGAGGCTAATGAACCCATGGATCTGCCGAAGACGAAGATACTTGAGCACAGTACAGCCATGGAGCAGGTGCTCCATATCCTTCTTCGAGATGCCAATGTCGAAGAGGTCGAGCTGCTTGAGTTGAGAGAGAAGAAGGGGGGGGGGCGCGACATTAATCTGGGGAAAATAGCAGGAGCTGAAGCTAGCACGGCGCAGCGTTGGCGTGAGGCAGAGCGTGATACGTCTCCAACGTATCTATAATCTTTTATTGTTACATGCTATTATATTATCTGTTTTGGATGTTTTATATGCATTAATATGTTATTTTATATTATTTGTGGACTAACCTATTAACCTAGAGCCCAGTGCCAGTTTCTTTTTTTCCTTTTTTTTGAGTTTTACAGAAAAGGAATATCAAACGGAGTCCAAACGGAATAAAACTTCCCGATCATTTTTCTTGGACCAGAAGACACCTACGTAACTTGGAGAGAGGGCCAAAGGAGTCCCGAGGAGGCCACAAGCCTGCAGGGTGCGCCCCCTAGCTTGTGGGCCCCTCAGAGGTCCTCTAATCCTAGTTCCACCTCTATAAATTCCAAAATATTCCCCAAACATCAGAAGCATCCACCAAAATACTTTTCCACCACCGCAAGCCTCTGTTCCCGTGATAGCCCATCTTGGGGCCTTTTCCGGCGATCTGTCGGAGGGGGATTCAATCACGGAGGGCCTCTACATCAACCTTGCTGCCCTTCCGATGATGCGTGAGTAGTTTACCATAGACCTACGGGTCCATAGCTAGTAGCTAGATGGCTTCTTCTCTCTCTTTGATCTTCAATACAATGTTCTCCTCGATGTTGTTGGAGATCTATTCGATGTAATACTTTTTTTGCGGTGTGTTTGTTGAGATCCGATGAATTGTGGATTTATGATCAGATTATCTATGAATATTATTTGAGTCTTCTCTGAACTCTTTTATCCATGATTAAGATATCTTTGTATTTCTCTTCGAACTATCGGTTTGGTTTGGCTAACTAGATTGGTTTTTCTTGCAATGGGAGATGTGCTTAGTTTTGGGTTCAATCTTGCGGTGTTCTCACCCAGTGATAGAAGGGGTAGCGAGGCACGTATTGTATTGTTGCCATCAAGGATAAAAAGATGGAGTTTATATCATATTGCTTGAGTTTATCCCTCTACATCATGTCATCTTACTTAAGGTGTTACTCCGTTCTTATGAACTTAATACTTTAGATGCATGCTGGATAGCGGTCGATGTGTGGAGTAATAGTAGTAGATACAGAATCGTTTCAGTCTACTTGTCACGGACGTGATGCCTATATTCATGATCATTGCCTTAGATATTGTTATAGCTTTGCGCTTTTCTATCAATTGCTCAACAGTAATTTGTTTACCCACCGTATGCTATCATCAAGAGAGAAGCCTCTAGTGAAACCTATGGCCCCCGGGTCTATTTTCCATCATATTAATTTTAGATCTATAAACCAAAAACCCCAAAATACCTTGCTGCAATTTATTTATATTTACTTTAGTTTACTCTTTTATTTATCTTTTATACCCATCTCTATTAGATCCCACTCTTGTTCGTGACCATGAAGGGATTGACAACCCCTTTTTTGCGTTGTGTGCAAGTGTTTGTTAGTTTGTGTAGGTGCATAGATTCGAGACTTGCTTGTGCCTCCTAATGGATTGATACCTTGGCTCTTAACTGAGGGAAATACTTATCTCTACTTTGCTGCATCACCCTTTCCTCTTCAAGGGAAAAATGAACGCAAGCTCAAGAAGTAGTAGGAATAATTTTTGGCACCATTGCCGAGGAGGTTCTACATCAAGCCTACCAAGTACCCATCATAAACTCTCATCTCTTGCATTACATTATTTGCCATTTGCCTCTCGTTTTCCTCTCCCCCACTTCTAAAACATTTTTAGAAAAACACAAAAATATTTGCCTTTTTATTCGCCCTTCTTTCGTTCATCTTTTCATTTGCCTTTTGTTTGCTTGTGTGATAGATTGCTTGGTTTGTCATGATGTCTCAAGAAAATACCAAATTGTGTGACTTTTCCAATACTAATAATAATGATTTTATTAGTACTCCGACTGCTCCCGCCACTAGTGTGGAATCTTATGAAATTAATGCTGCTTTGTTGAATCTTGTTATGAAAGAACAATTTTCCGGCCTTCCTAGTGAAGATGCCGCATCCCATCTAAATACTTTCGTTGAGTTATGTGGTATGCAAAATAAAAAATATGTGGATAATGATATTGTTAAATTGAAGCTATTTCCGTTCTCACTACGAGATCATGCTAAAACTTGGTTTTCATCTTTGCCTAAAAATAGTATTGATTCATGGAATAAGTGTAAAGATGCTTTTATTTCCAAGTATTTTCCTCCCGCTAAGATCATCTCCCTTAGGAACGATATAATTAATTTTAAGCAACTTGATCATGAACATTTTGCACAATCTTGGGAGAGGATGAAATTGATGATAAGAAATTGCCCTACACATGGTTTAAGTTTATGGATGCTCATACAATTTTTTTATGCCGGATTGAATTTTGCATCTAGAAATCTTTTAGATTCCACCACGGGAGGTACTTTTATGGAAATTACATTAGGAGAAGCTACTAAACTCCTATATAATATCATGGAAAATTACTCTCAATGGCATACCGAAAGATCTTCCACTAGTAAAAAAGTGCATGGAATTGAAGAAATTAATGCTTTGAGTGGAAAGATGGATGAACTTATGAAATAGTTTGCTAGTAAGAGTGCTCCTATTGATTCTAATGATATGCCTTTTGTCCACTTTGATTGAGAATAATAATGAGTCTATGAATGTGAATTTTGTTGGTAGGAACCATTTTGGTAATTTCAACCCTAGGCCGTTTCCTAGTAATTCCTCTAATAATTATGGTAATTCCTACAACAATTCTTATGGAAATTATAATAAAATACCCTCTGATCTTGAGAATAATATTAAAGATTTCATTAATTCTCAAAAGAATTTCAATCCTATGGTAGAAGAAAAATTGCTTAAGATTGATGATTTGGCTAGGAACGTTGATAAAATTTCTCTTGAGATTGATTCTTTGAAGATGAGATGTATGCCACCCAAGCATGATATTAATGAATCTCTAAAAGCTATTAAAATTTCTATGGATGAATGTAAAGAAAGAACTGCTAGGATGCGTGCTAAGCGAGATTGGTTTGTAAAAGTGTGTTCTTCTATTTCTTGTGATAATAATGATGAATATCTTAAAGTGATTGGTGTGACTCCTATTGAATCTTTGTTTGCTAATATAAATCTTGATAAAGATGGGACTAGAGATGAGTCAACTTTAGCTAGAAGGCGTCCCAATAATTTGGAGTTTAAAGATCTTAATGAAAAATTTGATAAAAGTGGGATTGGAGAGGTCAAAACTTTAAGTAGCGATGAACCCACTCTTTTGGATTTCAAGGACTTTAATTATGATAATTGTTCTTTGATAGATTGTATTTCCTTGTTGCAATCCATGTTAAATTCACCCCATGCTTATAATCAAAATAAAGCTTTTAATAAACATATCGTTGATGCTATGATGAAATCTTTTGAAGAAAAACTTGAGTTGGAAGTTTCTATCCCTAGAAAGCTTTATGATGAGTGCGAACCTACTATTAATATTAAAATTAAAGATTATGAGTGCAATGCTTTGTGTGATTTGGGTGCTAGTGTTTCCACGATTCCAAAAACTTTATGTGATGTGCTAGGTTTCCGGGAATTTGATGATTGTTCTTTAAATTTGCATCTAGCGGATTCCACTATTAAGAAACCTATGGGAAAGATTAATGATGTTCTTATTGTTGCAAATCAGAATTGTGTGCCCGTAGATTTTATTGTGCTTGATATAGATTGCAATCCTACATGTCCTATTATTCTTGGTAGACCTTTCCTTAGAACGATTGGTGCAATTATTGATATGAAAGAAGTAAACATTAGATTTCAATTTCCATTAAGGAAGGGCATGAAACACTTTCCAAGAAAGAAAATTAAGTTGCCATATGAATCTATTATGAGGGCTACTTACGGTTTGCATACCAAAGATGACAATACCTAGATCTATGTTTTATGCCTAGCTAGGGGCATTAAACAACAGCGCTTGTCGGGAGGCAACCTAATTTTATTTTTATGTTTTATGTTTTTTGTTCTATTTTTCAATAAATACACATTATTACCTCTGTAATAATTGTGTTTTGATGTTTCAATTAGTGTTTGAGCCAAGTAAGACTTTTGGGATGGTCTACGGTGATAGTTGATTTGATCTTGCTGAAAAACAGAAACTTTTGCACTCATTGCCAGAAATTTAGAAAATCACAGAAATGTACTTTTGATCTAAGTTTTTTTACAAAAGATTGATATACAAATTTCCCAGGATTTCATAATTTTTCAGAATTTTTGGAGTTACAGAAGTATACAAAATTTCCAGATTACTACAGACTGTTCTGTTTTCGACAGATTCTGTTTTCTATGTGATGTTTGCTTATTTTGATGAATCTATGGGAAGTATCTGTCGGCGTTCTGGGAACCAGGGTACCCAGACTTGCTTGCCTACGGCCCATGGCATGGCTCCCTCGATGGCCTGGTACGGCCCAGGGAAAGACCTTCACGAGGGCCCCCTGGCCTCGCGATGCGGACGACACCAAGACCTCCAGAGGGAGCGGCCTCCCTAGGCGGCCTCCCGAGGAGCGGAGATTTCTATGTAGGTACTCAGCCTCCCGAGGCCGTGATGACGTGAGCCATGACGACCAAGGCCAGGCGGGCGCCAGCGGGCGCAGGGGAGGCAGTTTCCCTTTCGGTGCTAAGGGAGCAAGGACAGACGTGGGTTCCCAAGGAGCCCTCCAAAGGATTCCATTCCGGTGCAACGAGACACAGACCACGAGCTCGGCAGGACGGATGTCATCACCGAGCCCACCGTTGCATCACGACCAGAAGCTTTGTAGGTGAAGACCACCTTTCGTCAGGATAAGATGTACTACTTGTCCCCTTTCTAATTGGCCATTCTGGGATCCCTTCCCGCCTAAGTTTTGAGGGAAGAGGACCGAGGCCACTATGAATATAAGTTAGCCACCACCGTAGAAGAGGTTGACTCATTCTCACCCCCAAGCCCTCACGAGGCAACTCATCCACTGTACTAGCTCATCCTCAAACCTCCTTGTGAGGCCAATCCACCACAAAGCAGGAGTAGGATTTTACACTGCAAGGTGGCCCGAACCTGGGTAAACTGCCGTGTCCATCTTCTTCCCTGCTCACGCGAATCCGGCGAGGCTAGGCTATAGGGCAACGAGCTCGAGGCTTGAGAGGTTGAGATCTTCGCACACTCCCCAGAGTTCAAACCTTCTTGGGTCTGCAGAGCCCTGAATCCAACATTTGGCGCGCTAGGTAGGGCCGTGTCGAAGTCCTTCTTCCACCTCCGCTTCGCCTCCATTCCGTTGCTCCCATGGCCGACGCACGCCGTGTCCGTGCCTAGCGCCGGGCCCCTCGTGTCGCCCAGATGGCCCCCGTGGGCAACGGCGCTCCTCGTCGCTCTGCCTCCCCCGCGGCCAACGCTGCCACTGACCCCGCTGCTCACGAGCAGCAGGATTCGTCGCTGCCACCCTCCGTGCGGCGCAATGGTCGCACAGCTACTCCGTCGCCTACTCCTGCTACGGCGTCGTGTTCCCACATCCGCCGCGGGCTGGCAAACGCGTAGGCTGCGCTGCTCATGTCGTGCGAAGTCCTGCGTTACTGCCCCGCCAACGACTGGCTTGGTGGCATCGCCGAGCTCGTCAACGGCGCCGGTGAAGTCCCTGCACCGTCCCGCTCGCTCCTTCCCCTGCCATCCCAGGCGGGCGACGTGGCTCACGGCGCGCCTCCTCCTCCTCCTCTGCGCGACGAAGCAAGCTGCCAGCTGGTCCAGCGGCCGCAGGCCGATGCACGTGCGCTGCCAGCACCACAGTGCCAGCACCAGGACCGTGCGCTGCCGGAGGTTGCAGCGCACGGGCATCAAGACCGAGCTCCACCCATGCGACCCACACCTGTGAGTGCGGCAGGCTACCGTGCCTTCACCTCGGAGCTGCGCCGTGTTGTCTGGCCCGGCAAGTTCAAGCTAGACCTGCCTCCGTGTTACGACGGCACCCCCGACCCCGTGGAGTTCCTCTAGCTCTACGCGTTGAGCATCAAAGCGGCAAACGATGATGAGAAGGTCATGGCAAAATAGTTCCCCATGGCCCTTAAGGACGGCGCGCGCTCTCGGTTCCTAAACCTCCCGGAGGGGTCGATCTCCTCCTGGGAGGAGCTCTGCGAGCGCTTCATCGCCAACTTCCAGGGCACCCGGGACCGCGCTCCTGCAATGGGTGACCCTCGGCGCGTGAAGCAGCAGCCGGGCGAGACCTTGCACAAGTACATACAACATTTCACGAACGTTCGCCTCAAGATTCCAAAGGCGTCGGACGAGGTCATCATCTCGGCGTTCTCCGGTGGCATCTGGGACGTCAAGATGAAGGAGGAGGTCGCCATTCACGAGGACCTGTGCTCGGCCCTGGAGATGTTCAACATGGCGAACAAGTGTGCAAGGGCCGAGGAAGGCCGCCTCTCCCTCCTTGAGCTTCCGGAGGCCGATCCTGAAGACAAGAAGGCCAAGGCTAAGGAGGCAAAGCGCAAGGGCCCCGCTGTGCTTCACATCGCATCTTCCAGCAGTTCTCTCATGAGGTGAAAGCGGCCCTCCCAAAGCTTGAGGCGATGCGCGCCCTCAGGTGGTCGAAGCACACCATCACCTTCGACTCAAAAGACCAACTCAATTGCTCGGCCGCCGCTGGTGCGCTTCCCATGCTCTGCACGCTGACCATCAGCAACGTCCTCGTCACCAAGACCCTCATCGATGGTGGCGCGGGGCTCAACATTCTCTCTGTCGAGATGTTCGAGATGCTCCAAATGCCTTATGACCAGCTCCTGCCAACCAAGCCTTTCTCTGGGGTTACCGATGGCTCCACCATCCACCTAGGCCAAGTGCGTCTCCCAGTCACCTTCGGCAAGCGTGACAACTACCACATTGATCTCATCGACTTCGATGTCGCCCACATCGGCCTCCTGTACAACGCCATCCTCGGGTACCTGGCCCTCGCCAAGTTCATGGCAGCAACTCACCACGGTTACAACGTCCTCAAGATGCCAGGGTGCGGCGGCATCATCACAGTCGCCTATGATGAGAAGGAAGCAGTCTGCTCCCTTGAGCGCGCCTATCAGGCTGCGGCGGCCGAAAACTCTGACGATGAGGGCGCCGCCCCGCCTCCTGAGGCAACCCCCAAGAAGAAGAAGTAGCTCCTCCTCAAGAGTCGTCAGGCGCCCGAGGTGCCAGCTGGTGGTGCCTCGGGCCCTGCGCCCACTGCAGGGGCGCCCTTTCCTCTCACATAGGAAGGTGCGCCCGGCGCCCCCCTCAGGATGGGCTCGGGGGCTCTCCTCTGGAGGGCCTCTGACCTAACCAACGCGACGAGGGAGGTGCTCGGGCACCACTTGGAGGCGTGCTTCAATGCGCGTCCTCGCGAGCAAGACGTACGGCGCGAGGTGCCAGGTGCGCGAGAGTTCACCACCAAGGCGATCCAGGAGCTTCAGGAGGCAAGGGCCATGCGCGGCGAGCGTTGCCCCGCACGGCTGATGCGGCTTGAACTACGTCGGTATTTCCCCAAAAAGGAAGGGATGATGCAGCACAGCTACACACTACTAGGGAAAAGCCTAGCAGTAGCGCTGGTTTCTGGCCTAGCAGTAGCGCGGGGGACCATGCTACTGCTACGGCGCTACAGCTAAAAGTTAGCAGTAGCGTGGGTTTACCCACGCTACTGATATAGCTACTTAGTAGTAGCGCGTGTTGCAGAAAGCGCTACTGGTAATTACCAGTAGCGCGTCTCTCTGCCCGCGCTACTACTATTATTCAGTATTCTATTTCTTTTTATTTTATGTCGTATTCATACACCATTATACAAGTTTGCATACAGTAGCAATTTAGAGATTGTTTTTACATCATAATGAGTTATTAAATCACTGGGTGAAAGAACCGTGGATTAGTTTCAAGTGGATGGATCCTAAGTGACCAAGTCACGATAATCCATGACTTGGTCACTTAGGATCCATCCACTTGAAACTAATCCACGGTTCTTTCACCCAATGATATAATAACTCATCATCATCATCATCATCATCATCATATCATTAACAACTTATCATCATAATACATCATTGTCATATAACAACTCCTCATGATCATCATTTTCATCCATGAGACATCATATAACAACTTGGTCACTAGGCATAATCACAACTCGTCCTCATCATCATCATCAAATCTAACACATTGTAGCACATAATAACACATTGTACTTAGGACCTACTCCTCTCTCATAGGACCTACTACGTCTCTAAGGTAAAATGGCATAAAACAAGATAGGCCCTGACTCTCCATTATGGAGAATGGAGACTATCCTGTCTCCAATTCTTGCGCTTCGCACAATGTTGGTTCCAAGTAGCTCCCTACGATTGTCCATACATTTTTTCCATTCTTTGATTGTCATGTCTTGATCGGTTTTAGAAATCCGGTATGAAAAGTAGTGACGCCTAGGCAGATATGGCCGTAAGCTAATAACATCAAGCGTCCTTTCAGAAACATTAGATCAGGCACACAATCCTTCGGGATTTTCTGTTGAAAAACATAATAATAACATCGTAGTTAGCAATGTAGTTTAGCTTTAGAAGAATATATGCAAAAGATGCACGGATGTTGTAATAGTAAAAAATCTTACCATGCCATCTCCATGGATGTTACCATAGGTCAACACGTGCACTAGTGGCACGTATTGACCATAATGTGCAGGAGTTTGATAATTGATATTGTAATTCTCAACATCAATAATAAATGAGATCAGATGATGTTTCTCCTGATAAGTTAATTCTGCGCCATTGGTGTAGTAGGTTCTGTCTACCATCTTTCGCACATTCTTTGAAGAATGAAAATAAGCTATCAATGGAAATAAGCTGTCAACTATTTTGAAATAAACAATATAAATTACTTAATAACTATGTTTGAGAAACTCACATCGCGGTAGAATTGAAAGTGTATCAACAAGGACCCAAATGTCCATATTCTCTTCGTCGATGTCAGGATCACCAAGATCCATGGTGACAAGCATACCCTCATGAAAATCATACGTCTTGCAAAGTGCTTCCTAATTCAGGCAACCAAAATGGGATACGCTCTCAGAATTGTATAGATTTATAGCAAAATCATATCCATGATGGGTCCTTAGATGGACTATCTTTGTTTCCATACTTTCATGATCTTCAAAATCCATCCTCTCCAAGACATAGCGTCTTGCATGGCATGGGATAAGCTAGTCGAATTGTAAAAGACAAAAATTACACGTTGAAGAAGCAGAAGTCATGCTTAATTACGAAAAAACACTTGTCGTCGTTGCGTACCGTTTCAACCTCGAAGGTCTCCTGGAGTTTAATACTGAAGCACCGATCTTCTACCAGGTGAGGCCTGTCGCACAGACCCCGGTCATCGCCGCACCAGTCGCACTCCGGGAGCCAATCGTCGTCGGACGACATTTCCTATGTTCATAATTCAAAGATTAAACTTCTAAAATTAAATATATGTACTACAAAAACTTTCTAGCACAAGTCATGCCAAAATTCGGGACACTCGATATTTCCTACATATTCGAGCACAAGTCATGCCAAAATTCACGAAAAAATCCGGCATGACCTTTGCTAAAAAAGGGCATATCGAGCGCCTAAAATTTGCCGGAACGGAAATTAATCAATACTCCGGCAAAACATAGGCCACTATGAGGTGTTCCCTGCAAACATAGGCCACTTGGGCAAGCACTAGTACTACAGAACATTGTCACAACTACTCATGTAGCTACTACTCTACTACAACTATCAAAACATCTACATCATCATCGACATGGAGATTTGGCTGGTCTCACCTCAAGGTCGGAGGGGGTCGGTGACGGGGACAATGGCGGGGATGATGCACGGGCTCCTTGATTTCTGCAAAAACAAAATATAAACAAAAACATTATTATCCTCATCTTAGGACTTAGTGAAACCCTATAAGCTATCAACTAAACCTTATTATGCTGATTCAAAAGACCTACATTTACTAAAAAAATGTAAAACCTAGTTCTAACCCTACAAATTTGTCACTATAGTTCTAGCCCTAACATCTATCCATCCATCCATCTATCTATATATCCATCAATATAACCATCCATCCATCTATCCATCCATTTGTCTATCTATGAAATATATCAAAACATCTACAACATCATCTATTCAAAATGTTCTATACCTAAAACATCTACATCATCATCCACTATTACTATTTTTTTACTAAACGCTAAAAATATGCCCTAAGTTCAGAATATAACAAGTAAAGGACATTTTTTTCAAATTCTACCAACTAAAAATTTCCATTACTAAAATTTCTAATCAAAAGACCTAAAATTTCCTATTCTATTCAAAACACCTAAAATAGTCTAAAAAATTATTCTATTACAAAACCTACATTCTACAATGTCCTACATTCTAAAATCTACATTTAAATTACCTACATTCTACAAGAAACAGAGAGAAGGGAGGGAGGGAGGAGGGGTGGAAGGAGGGAGGGAGGAGGGGTAGGAAGGAGGGAGGGAGGAGGGGGAGGAAGGAGGAAGGAGGCGGGAAGGACGGGGGAGGGAGGTAGGAGGAGCTAGCTCGGTGGCGGTGACGGCGGGGGGCGACGGCGGCGGGATGGAGGAGGGAGCTAGGGAGGGAGGGGGTGACGACGGTGGGATGGAGGAGGGAGGGGATGTAGGAGGGAGCTAGGGAGGGAGGGGGCGACGGTGGCAGCAGCTGGTGGCAATGCGGCGGTGGCGGATGACGGGGTGCTGGGGAGAGTGAGTGGAGTGGAGAGAGGAGAGTGAGGGGCGACCGGTTGGGGAAGATAGGATGGATTTAGCAGTAGCACGCTTCAGGATAACGCGCTACTGCTAAACGCCATAGCAGTAGCGCGTTTTACTCGCCTGTAGCAGTAGCGCCTTCTGCGAAAACGCGCTACTGCTAAGTCTAAGCATGTAAAAATAAACATCAAAAATACATTGGTCATCAATGATCTTTTTGTGTACAATCTGAATTGTCAATATGAGTCCTCACCGGTTTAGGAACCGGAGAAGACTCATATTGCGGCCACAAATTCAACACATAGAGTTCAATGAAGACCAAGTGGTTGTGATAGTTTGAGAAGTAACATATTTAAGGTGGTAAACACCCTGTTCCCGGAGCGAGGTGGGACTAAACTTAGTTGCAAGGAGTGGACTAAACTTAGCAGTAGCGAGCTTTGGCGAAATGCGATACTGCTAAGATCAATAGCAGTAGCGCGGTTTAAAATAAGGCGCTACTGCTATAACTAGCTTGGCGGCAAGGTCATGGCAATTATAGGAGTAGCGATGTTTACTACCAACGCGCTACTGCTATGTAGATATCAGCAGCGCGTTTGGTTGACACGCGCTACTGCTAAGTAGCAGTAGCGCCTTATTTTAAACCGCGCTGCTGGTAAGATTCTGTGTATAAGGTTTTCCCTAGTAGTGACGGTAGGTATTTCCCTCAGTGATGAAACCAAGGTTATTGAACCAGTAGGAGAACCAAGCAACACTATGTGAACGGTACCTGCACACAAAGAACAAATACTTGCAACCCGACGTGTTAAAGGGGTTGTCAATCCCTTTCGGGTAACGGTGCCAGAACTCGTCACGTGGACAGGAGACTAAATGTGATAGATTGGAAATAGATCTTGATAAAACGCGAATAAAATAAAGTGCAGCAAGGTATTTTTGGGTGTTTGGAAATATAGATCTGAAAATAAAGATGCAAATAAATAAAAAGGCAAATATCAATACAGATCTGAAAGTATATGATGAGAAAAATAGACCCGGGGGCCGTAGATTTCACTAGTGGCTTCTCTCGAGAAAATAGCATATGGTGGGTAAACAAATTACTGTTGGTGATAGAACTTCAAATAATTATGACGATATCCACGCAATGATCATTATATAGGCATCACGTCCAAGATTAGTAGACCGACACCCGCCTGCATCTACTACTATTACTCCACACATCGACCGCTATCCAGCATGCATCTAGTGTATTAAGTTCATGGAGAAATGGAGTAATGCAATAAGAACGATGACATGATGTAGACAAGATCTATTCATGTAGGAATAGACCCCATCTTGTTATCCTTAATGGCAACGATACATACGTGTCATTTCCCCTTCTGTCACTGGGATTGAGCACCGTAAGATCGAACCCATCACAAACCACCTCTTCCCATGGCAAGAAAAATTGATCTAGTCGGCCTAACTAAATCAAAGATTCGAAGAAGAAATACGAGGCTATAAGTAATCATGCATATAAGAGATCAAGAGAAGACTCAAATAACTTTCATTGATAAAAAGATAGATCTGATCATAAACTCAAAGTTCATCGGATCCCAACAAACACACCACAAAAAGAGTTACATCAAATAGATCTCCAAGAGACCATTGTATTGAGAATCAAAAGAGAGAGAGAGGAAGCCATCTAGCTACTAACTACGGACCCGAAGGTCTACAATGAACTACTCACGCATCATCGGAGAGGCACCAATGAGGATGATGAACCTCTCCGTGATGGTGTCTAGATTGGATCTGTGGTTTCTGGAACTTGCGGCGGCTGGAATTGTGTTTCGTCGACTCCCCTAGGGTTTTTGGAATATTGGGGTATTTATAGAGAAAAGAGGCGGTGCGGGATGCCACCGAGGTGGGCACAACCCACCACCCCCCTCGGGGCACCCCTCTGGTACTTCCTTGGCCCATCTTGTGTCTTCTGGTCCAGAAAAAATCACCAAAAAGTTTCGCTGCGTTTGGACTCCGTTTGGTATTGATTTTCTGTGAAGTAAAAAACTAGCAAAAAACAGCAACTGGCACTAGGCACTATGTCAATGGGTTAGTCCCAAAAAAATGATATAAAGTTGCTATAAAATGATTGTAAAACATCCAAGATTGATAATATAATAGCATGGAACAATAAAAAATTATAGATACGTTGGAGACGTGTCAGCATCCCCAAGCTTAATTCCTGCTCGTCCTCGAGTAGGTAAATGATAAAAACAGAATTTTTGATGTGGAATGCTGCCTAACATGTTCATCACATATTCTTTTCTTTTGTAGCATGGACATTTGGACTTTTATACGATTCAAAGCAATAGTCTAGTTTTGACATGAGGATTTCAATACTCAAGCATATCAACAAGCAACCATGTCTTTTCAAAATATCAACACTAAAGCAAGTTATCCCTAGCCCATTATGCTCAATCATTGATCCATTCATGAAACACACTCGCATATTAGCTACACCCAATGCTCAAGTACGATCATCGTGCCCCTTAGTTGGTGCTTTATAAGAAAAGATGGAGACTCAAGTAAAAATAAAAATTGCATAAAGTAAATAGAAAGGCCCTTCGTAGAGGGAAGTAGGGATTTGTAGAGGTGCCGGAGCTCAAAGTGAAAAAGATAGACATAAAACATTTTGGGTGGCATGCTTTTCCTGTCAACGAAAATGATGAAGTAGTTTCCAATATTTTCCATGCTAGATATATCATAGGCGGTTCCCAAACAGAAAATAAAGTTTATTCCTTTTTCAACCATACTTTCACATTCCACGGCTAACCGAATCCACGGGTGCCATCCAAACCAACACTTTTCAAGGAATTTATTATTTGACAACATAAAGTAAATTCATTTTTCATTTCAGGACTGGGCATCCCTAATACCTTTGCCGTACTCTCGTGCAATGACAAGTGAATAAACACTCATCTTGAGAATAACACATCTAGCATGGAAAAATATTAGCCACCCCCTACCATTTCATGAGCGGTACGAGCACACAAAAAGGAAATTTATTTTGAAGATTAGGGATGGCACATACAAACTTGCTTAGAACGACACTGAAATACCGCATATAGGTAGGTATAGTGGACTCATGTGGCAAAACTGGGTTTAAGGATTTTGGATGCACAAGTAGTAATCATACTTAGTACAAGTGAAGGCTAGCAAAAGATTGAGAAGCATCCAACCAAGAAACAAAAAATCACATAAGCGAGCATTAAGCATAACTAACACTGAATAATGCACCAGAAGTAGGATGTAATTTCATTGCACAACTATTGACTTTCGTGCTTGCATAGGGAATCACAAACCTTAACATCAATATTCTTACTAAGCCATAATTACTCATTAGCAAGACTCACATATCATTATCAACATATCGCAAAACTATTACAAATAATCAAGTTTATTTTGTCCAATGATCTTCATGAAAGTTTTTATTATATCCCTCTTGAATATCTATCAATTTGGGACTAATTTAATATGTTGCTTTTGGTAGCTCAAACAAATCTAAGTGAAGAACATGAGCATAAAAATTTCCTCCTCTCAAAATATTATAAGTGAAGCATGAGAGAATTTTAAAAAAAATTACTAACTCTCAAATAGATCTAAGTGAAGCATGAGAGCATTTCTTCAAAAATAATAAAGCACACCGTGCTTAAAAAGATATAAGTGAAGCACTAGAGCAATTCCATAGCTAAAAAAAATTAAGTGAAGCAAATAGAGCAATTCTAACAAATCATACCATAATTTTGGCTCTCTCAAATAGGTGTGTTCAGCAAGGATACTTGAATTAAACTAACAAGCAAAGACTCATATCATACAAGACGCTCCAAGCAAAACTCATGATATGTGACGAATAAAAATATAGTTCCAAGTAAAGTACCGATGGTCATTAGAAGAAAGAGGGGATGCCACTCGGGGCATCCCCAAGCTTAGTTGCTTGTTCTATTTGGATAATAACTTGGGGTGCCATGGGCATCCCCAAGCTTAGGCTCTTCTTACTCCTTATTCCTTCATCCATCGTGATCTCACCCATAACTTGAAAACTTCAATCACACAAAACTCAACAAAACCTTTGTGAGATTCGTTAGTATAGCAAAGCAAATTGATACTCTAAGTACTGCTGCAAACCCATTCATATTTTATTTTTGCATTATATCTACTGTATTCCAACTTTACTATGGCTCATACCCCCCAATACAAACCATAGATTCATCAAAATAAGCACACAACGCAAAGAAAACAGAATCTGTCAAAAATAGAACAGTCTGTAGCAATCTGAAAACTTAGAAAACTTCTTTAACTCCAAAAATTCTGAAAATTAGGAAAACATGGGAAATTTGTGTATCAATTTTGTGTTAAAATTTCTGATTTTTTCATCACATCTGTGAATTTCTAAAATTGTTTTACTGGACGCAAAAGTTTCTGTTTTCCAACAAGATCAAATCAACTATCACGCAACATGATCCCAAAGGCTTTGCTTGGCCCAAACACTAATTAAAACACAAAAAACACAATCATAACAGTAGCATAATTGTGTAAACACTCAATAACAGAAAGAAAAAGACAAAAATACATTTTATTCATTGGGTTGCCTCCCAACAAGCGCTATCGTTTTATGCCCCTAGCTAGGCATAATGCATAGATCTAAGCATTGTCATCTTTAATTCTACATCCATAAGATACCCTCATGATTGATTCATATGGTGGCTTAATTCTTGTTCTAGGTAAGCGTTCCATACCCTTTCTCAAAGGAAATTGAAATTTAATATGCCCTTCTTTCATATCAATCACGGCACCTATAGTGCGTAAGAACGGTCTACTAAATATAATAGGACAAGATAGATTGCAATCAATATAAAGAACAATAAAATATATGGGCACATAATTCCTATTTGCAAGAATAAGAACATCATTAATTCTTCCCATAGGCTTTTTAATAGTAGAATCCGCCAAGTGCAAATTTAAAAAACATTCTTCAATATCGGTAAGACCAAGCACATCACATAAAGATTTCGGAATTGTAGAAACACTAGCACCCAAATCACATAAAGCAAAACACTCATAATTTTTAATCTTGACTTTGATAGTAGGTTCCCATTCATCATGTAATTTTCTAGGGATTGAAATCTCTAATTCCAACTTTTCTTCCAAAGCTTTCATCATAGCATCAACGATATCTTTAGTAAAAGCTTTATTTTGTTCATAGGCATGGGGTGAATTTATCATAGATTGCAACAAAGAAATACAATCAATCAAAGAACAATTATCATAATTAAAGTCTTTGTAATCCAAAAGAGTGGGCACATCACTAGTTAAAGTTTTGATCTCTCCAAACCCACTTTTATCAATTTTCTCCGCAAGATTTTCACCCTTCGAATTATCGGGACGCCTTCTAGCTAAAGTTGACTCTTCTTCAGTCCCTTTATCATCAATCTTAATTTTACTAAACAAGGAATCAATAGAAGAAACACCAATCATTTTAAGATTTTCATCATTTTTATCTTCCAACGAGATGGGCTTAGTGGCCATTTGATTTACTAGGGTAGCTTGTGCATCGGATATTTTGCCTAGCAAACTTTCAGCAAAAGCATACTTAGATTGGAGATTACAAACTTCTCTACTAATATCATCAAGTTATTTTGTTATAGCTTCCAGCACAACAGAGTGTTCCTTAAGTTCCTCGGTAAAATATTTATTGTGCTCAAATTGTGTAGTCATATATTCCTTAGTACTTTTCTCAATTTCAAGCAAAATATTGGGGTAAGGAACATCATAATATTTTCTTTGAGGCATCATGACTATGCAAACAAGATTGCACTCAAAAACAGATCTGACGAGAAAAGCAAACAAAAAAGCGGGTGAATAAAACGACATTTTTTTGTGAAGTGGGGGAGATGAAAACGAGAGGCAAATGGCAAATAATATAAATTGCAAGGAGATGAGATTTGTGATTAGGAACCTGATAGATGTTGATGATGTCTCCCCGGCAACGGCGCCAGAAATTCCTTTTGATGCGGCTTGAACTACGTCGGTATTTCCCCAAAGAGGAAGGGATGATGCAGCACAGCTACGGTAGGTATTTCCCTCAGTGATGAAACCAAGGTTATCGAACCAGTAGGAGAACCAAGCAACACTATGTAAATGGTACCTGCACACAAAGAACAAATACTTGCAACCCAACCTGTTAAAGGGGTTGTCAATCCCTTTCGGGTAACGGTGCCAGAAATCGTCATGTGGACGGGAGACTAAATGTGATAGATTGGATAAATAGATCTTGATAAAATGCGAATAAAATAAAGTGCAGCAAGGTATTTTTGTGTTTTTGGAAATATAGATCTAAAAAATAAAAGATGCAAATAAATAAAAAGGCAAATAGCAATATAGATCTGAAAGTATATGATGAGAAAAATAGACCCGGGGGCCGTAGATTTCACTAGTGGCTTCTCTCGAGAAAATGGCATACGGTGGGTAAACAAATTACTGTTGGGCAATTGATAGAACTTCAAATAATTATGACAATTTCCAGGCAATGATCATTATATAGGCATCACGTCCAAGATTAGTAGACCGACTCCTGCCTGCATCTACTACTATTACTTCACACATCGACCGCTATCCAGCATGCATCTAGTGTATTAAGTTCATGGAGAACCAGAGTAATGCAATAAGAACGATGACATGATGTAGATAAGATCTATTCATGTAGGAATAGACCCCATCTTGTTATCCTTAATGGCAACGATACATATATGTCATTTCCCCTTCTGTCACTAGGATTGAGCACCGTAAGATCGAACCCATCACAAAGCACCTCTTCTCATGGCAAGAAAAATTAACCTAGTCGGCCTAACTAAACCAAAGATTCGAAGAAGAAATATGAGGCTATAAGTAATCATGCATATAAGAGATCAAGAGAAGACTCAAATAACTTTCATGGATAAAAAGATAGATCTGATCATAAACTCAAAGTTCATCGGATCCCAACAAACACACCAGAAAAATAGTTACATCAAATAGATCTCCAAGAGACCATTGTATTGAGAATCAAAAGAGAGAGAGGAAGCCATCTAGCTACTAACTACGGACCCGAAGGTCTACAATGAACTACTCACGCATCATCGGAGAGGCACCAATGAGGATGATGAACCCCTCCGTGATGGTGTCTAGATTGGATCTACGGTTTCTGGAACTTTCGGCGGCTGGAATTGTGTTTCGTCAACTCCCCTATGGTTTTTGGAATATTGGGGTATTTATAGTGCAAAGAGGCGGTGCGGGAGGCCACCGAGGTGGGCACAACTCACCAGGGCGCGCCTGGGCCCCCAGGCGCGCCCAGGTGGGTTGTGCCCCCCTCGGGGCACCCCTCTGGTACTTCCTTGGCCCATCTTGTGTCTTCTGGTCTAGAAAAATCACCAAAAAGTTTCGCTGTGTTTGGACTCCGTTTGGTATTGATTTTCTGCGAAGTAAAAAACAAGCAAAAAACAACAATTGGCATTGGGCACTATGTAAATAGGTTAGTCCCAAAAAATGATATAAAGTTGATATAAAATGATTGTAAAACATCCAAGATTGATAATATAATAGCATGGAACAATAAAAAATTATAGATACGTTGGAGACGTATCAACGGCCTCCTAGTGCAGCTGCAGCCCCTGACATGGGCAGCAAGCTGCACGTCTGTGTCAACATCCCGGGCCTTAACAGGGCCGCTTCGCAGGACCTCTTCTGGCTGTCCTGCGTCGATCGGAGTGGGGGCTACCCTCGCAACTACGTCTGCATGCCGTTTGGCCTGTTGAACGTGGGTGCCTAATACCAGCGCTTCGCGTAGCGTGCTCTAGCGGCTCACGAGGCTAGGCGCCAGGCAGTCATGTCGGAGGAGGTTCCAGACCCCCGCGAGCCCGGTGGGCCTCACGAGCTCAACCGGCCTTCGGAGTCGCCCAATTCGTGAGGAGCAGTTTCCGCAGCACGCATCTTCAGCTACCTTGATGCTTATACAACAATGGTGCCAGGTGACTTTTTGGTTTGTTCAGATTGAGGGCGCCCCTTGGGCTACATCATCCTCAGGCTGCTAGGGCCCGCCCCCATAGCTGTATCATTTTGCGCATGTACCAGAACTGGATCTACCTTTATCAATTTCCTAAGTATTCCAACCTGTATGTCCGGTGCTTCGTCACCATGAATGTCACTGCGCCCTCACAAACCCGCCCGCGACCGCCTCATAATTAAGGACTGGCACGGCATCTGTGCTCGGGTCCATCCCTGTAGCGTTGTTAAACCCAAGCAACCGAGCTCTGTCCCGCGAGCCAGCTCCCGTGCGCGTCACCTCCCGGGGTCCTTGGTGCCTTGTTCTCGCATGAGCTAATCGTGTGTGGACAAGTAAGGGCGTGTGGCTCGGTTCGTACAACCGCAGTTCGGCGCTTCGCCGCCGCGGGAGCCGCGTGCCGGGTGTTTCTCTATGGGATCGTTGCATGAAAAGGCTGGGCACGGCGTCTGTGCTCGGGTCCGTCCCTGCAGCATCGATAAATCCAATGGTTGTGCTTTGTTTGGCGGGCTGGCCCCGGACATGTCACCTCCTGGGGTCTTTGGTGTTCGGCCTTCTCATGCGATAACCTCCGGAGGTTCGTTCGGTGCAGGTCGCCCCATTACACAGGTTTCATATGCGCGCACCACGCCACAAGATTCAGGCGCAACCGCCTTGAGGTAGGGCCTCGTGAGTCCCGCGCTAGCTCACGGTTGCCCAAATACACCTCCTCCAATTCTGCCATGCTAGCCACGTGTACGAACGGGGCTGTACATGCCCCAGAGTCTCCCCCCGAGGGAACTCCCACCCACGCGTAAGTGGAAGCCGTATGCTCCGCGCTGGCGGATGACCCGGTCAAGGAGCGACTATGCCCACGCACAAGTGGAAGCCCCATGCTCCGTGCTGGCGGACGACACGGTCGAGGAGCGGCTATGCCCATGCCAAAGTGGAAGCACCATGCTCCGCGCTGGTGGATAAACAACTGAGGGCACCCTAGTGGTCGCACCAACCTCGGGATGGCCTTTCGGTTATTCACATGGCTTTGTTATGCAGCATTTCCCTGGGAAGCACGCGCGAGGGGGATGGACACGGGGCTACCCTCAGGCTAGGCCTGGTGCGCGCTGGTCTTCTCGTGTCCCCCCCAGGCAAACGCTGACAAGGAAAGGTATGGGGGCTCCAGATTAACCTCGCCGTTGCGTGCTTTTCTTTCATGAGGGTTGCTCGTACGTCAAGGGGGACCTCCTGAGCACCGCGACTCAGAGGCCTCACTAGTCATGTAGCCCCTCGCCCCTTGGTGTTGTCCTGGTGACCCGGACGCCCCAATGGCAGTCAAGGTATGCGCGGGGCTGGGCCCTATCGATGCAGAGCATGAAAGCAAGCAAGAAAGAAACCAAGCATAAATGGGAAAATCGCAGGGTCCTAACAAGTTATTACAAGCACAAAGTGTTCCACAAATTCAAACAGAAAGTTTGACGCCTCCACAAGGCACGGTAAATGTTGTAGGATAAGATCTAAAGAGAGGGGCCATCGCTGCCATGATCGTTGCCGCTGCCTGACACGGTCACAGGGAGCCCATCGTCAACGTCGCTGCCGCCTTCGTCGCCGCCACCGCCAGAGTCTCGGCATCGGAAATGCAGAGAAACTTCTTCAGCAATGCATCCACGTGATCCTTCATGGCCTCCGCAGCGGCAGAGTGGTCCTCAGGAGCGACTGGACGGATCATCGTGTCGAAGTTGAAGCCTGGGTCCAGGATTTAGAGCTGGCTGAAGATGCGCGTTGCAGACGCAGTGAAGAGCGAGCGGCACACCTCCTCCAGGGTGGCATCCACCCTGGCGGCAGCACCCTCAAGCGCTTCGGTGAGCTCAGAGGAGAGCCCTGCGAAGCCGCCCTCAGGGGCTGCCAGCGGCTCTTCAAATCCTCCCCCGCAGATGGATTGCAGCGCCTGGCGGAGCCTGAGTTCGAGGGAGGGGAAGGCGACATGCTCCGTGGCTGCTTTCCCCTCGGCGGTGGCAAGGACGTTCTCCCGGGCCTCCAGCTGGGCTGTTGCCTCGGAGATGTGCTGAGCATGGGACGCCTAGGCCTTGTCCACCTCCTCCTTCAGCTTGGCCAGGCAGTCCCACTCCGCAGCTTGGTCGGTGGTCACCTGGGCCAGATTGGCGTCGCGATCGGCGAGCTTCGCTTCACGGGCTTTGAGGTCCTCCTGTCGCCGGAGCTGTTGGGCGTGCATGGCCTGCTCCTCCCGAAGGGTCTTCAGCTCGGCTTCTGCCTTGTTGCAGCGCTTCTCGGCAGACGCTGCGCTGGCCAGCACCGCATCGCGAGCCCCCATAGCTTCGGTGGCTTCCCTCCTCCTCTCCGTGGTGGCAGCGTCGGCCCGCTCCTAGGCCGTCCTGGCGGATGTGTTGGCCTGGAGCTACCCCGAGACAATCCCTAGGCGTTCCCTCACAAGGCACCTGTCGGCATCTTGGAGGTCGGCCCAGAGTTGGCCAAGCACGACGAAGGCTTCCTCCAGGGCCCCTGGCCGGACGAGGGTGCCACAGTTCGCCAGCACGAGAGACTGGCTAGGAGGCGGCACAAACGCGTCAGCCGTTGCCACAGCCAAAGAAGCGGGGGCATGGACAACTAGGGGCACCGGAGGCTCCGAGCCCCCCTCAGACGCGACAAGGGCGGACAGCTTTGCAGTCGGCTGGCCTGCGGGGGCTGGCTCCTCTTGAGGATGCATCACCACGTCCCTGGGGACGCGCTCCATCATGAGGGGACAAGGGATTGCCTCCTCCGCCCGCGCAGGAGCCGCTGCGGCGGCGGCGAGGGGCGACGGCTCCTGAGCTCCACCACCCTCGACGGATGTCCCTCCAAGCAGCACCAGCGAGGTGCCAGAAGCAGATGGAGCACTCGAACGCTCGGGCATGGTGCTGCTCGAGCACCCGGGGGCTGCGCCGGTCCGGTCCGGTGCGCTTCCGCGCCCGCCACGGCCGCGTCCAGAGAATGACGGTGGCCTCCTAACCAGGGGCTCCTTCGGCCCTGCGGTCTCCTTCCTCTTCTTCACCATGACGCCCAGCCTGGGCATCGGCAGGGGAATGTTGTGGGCACAGTGGCAATTCATGCTCAATTCAAAAACAAGGTGAGATACTTACTCATCAGGGTTGACCCATGTCCTCTTCTTCTCCTTCTTGGCTGCAGCTGGGGCGCCCCCGCCTTTCCTTGACGCGGCTTGGGTCATGCTTGGGGGATCGATGGGGCATTCCTCGGCCGGCCTCAGCATGGTACCGCCACCCAGAGGGACAGAGGGGTCACCCTGAGGGGTCGCAGCTGGCTGAATCCCATCAGCCCTAGCAACGGCTGCCTCGTCTTCGGCTCGCGGGCCGGGCGGAGGCGGGACCAAAGCCTCTCCCACCTTACCTACGCTCGGGGAGCCCTCCAGAGCAGGCGCAGCCGCGCCTTTCTTCAGGGTCGCCCGGCCGGATGCAGGCGGCGTCCAGGGGTAGGCCTCAGCCTCCTGAGGACCCTGGTGGGGCGCGGGGACTCCACGGCCGGGAGTTCGTTGGTGTCGTCGTCATCCTCAAGCTGGCGGAGAAGCTCACTCTACGACGGGGGGGGGGGGGGATAACTCTATCGTGGCATCGTTGTCCTCGGTCGCCTCCGAGTCATCCTCGCCCACTCCATCGACGTTGTCACCAGAGGACACTGGCACGAGGGAGTTGGGGTGTTCAGGCGACACGAGCCCCAGCTCATTGAAGACGGGGATGGAGGCGACCACATCCTCCCTATCGTCGCGGTGATACAGCAGGACATAGGCCTCCGGGAGGTTCCCCCGGTCACTGTTGAGCAGGACATTCATGGCCTTGTCTAGCTCCTCGCCCGTCAGGCTACCTGAGTGCAACCTGATGTCGTCCGTCGCGCCCTGGAATTCCCACATGGGGCGCGTGTGCATCTGGAGCAGCGCCAGGCGCTGCATCAGGAACGCCTTCAGAAGCATGGCCCCCGTCAGCGCCTTGTCCTCCATGTCCGAGGTCATCTTCCTCAGGACGGGCTCTGCCCGGGGGTCGGCGAGCTTCTCATGGCTCCACCTCTCGAGCTATTCGAGTAGCTCGGTCGGCAGCTCCAGCCGCTCGTTGAGGCTCCCGACATCCAGGAAGACCCAGTGGTGCCGAAAGCCTTCCACCTTCTTCCCGGCCCTCATGAGCACGTTGCTCTTATGGACCGCGACGAAGGACACGCAGCCGGAGCGCTAGGTCGAATCATGCAGCCGCAGGCTGAATAAGTGGCGAAGGAGCGGCACAGAGGGCCTCACGCCGACAAAGGCCTCGCTGTAGAAGGTGAAGACGGACAGGAGGAGGACGGAGTTGGGTTGGAGGTGAAGAGCCTGGATCTTGTAGTGGTCGACGACGGCAACGAAGAACTCGGAGAGAGGCGGGACGAGCCCCGCCAAGATGCTGTGGAGAAAGAAGGGATAAACCATCCGTGCCAAGGTCCTCTGCTCGGTGGAGCCAGCCCAGATGATGGTCTCATTCCACTCATTTTCATTGCTCACCGTATGCGGGAGCACGGGGGCTAGATGCCCCTCATCGACAATGGAGGATGCGCCGAGTGCAGGCACAGGAGAGCTTGCGGCTTGCATGGTGGGTTTCAACTTTCCGGGAGCCATCTGCGGAGTCGCTGACACTGGAGCAGGAGGAGAAAGGGGGGCGGAGTTCGATTGGATCTGGAGAAGCTCTTGACGGAAGAAAGGGGATCTGAGGCAAGGTGAAAGGGAGCAATGATGGCTTAGTAGTGTGCGCCAGTCTTTTGTTCGCCCAGGCAATTGTCAAGTCAGGTTAGTCGCCGAGGCGATGTGGGGAAGCGGAGTCATCCACGTCCCGTCGGGCGCCACGCGTCAGCCTGGCCCGCAGGCGGTTGGGGCCCGCGGCGCTTCGTCCTTGCCTCTTGGCTTCTCCTCGAAGCCAGCCAGAGCGTGCCTTGGGTCCGGGGGCTACTGTCGGTGTTTTGGGAACCAGGGTACCCAGACTTGCCTGCCTGTGGCCCATGGCGTGGCTCCCTCGACGGCCTGGTATGGCCCAACGAAATACCTTCAAGACAAGACCTTTGCAAGGGCCCCCTAGCCTCGCGAGGCAGACGACACCAAGACCTCCAGAGGGAGCGGCCTCCCCTTGCGGACTCCTGAGGAGCGGAGATTTCTATGCAGGTACTCAGCCTCCCGAGGCTGTGATGACGTGAGCCATGACGACAAAGGCCAGGCGGGCGCCAGCGGGCACAGGGGAGGAAGTTTCCCTTTCGGTGCTAAGGGAGCAAGGACAGACGTGGGTTCCCAAGGAGCCCTCCAAAGGTTTCCATTCCGGTGCAACGAGACCAAGACCACGAGCTCGGCAGGACGGATGTCATCACCGAGTTCACCGCTGCGTCACGACCAGAAGCTTTGCAGGCTAAGACCACCTTTCGCCAGGATAAGATGTACTACTTGTCCCCTTTTGAATTGGACATTGTGGGATCCCTTCCCGCCTAAGTTTTGAGGCAAGAGGACCGAGGCCACTATAAATATAGGTTAGCCACCACCTTAGAAGAGGTCGACTCAGTCTCACCCCCCGAGCCCTCACGAGGCAACTCATCCACTGTACTAGTTCATCCTCAAACCTCCTCGTGAGGCCAATCCACCATAAAGCAAGAGTAGGGTTTTACACCACAAGGTGGCCCGAACCTGGGTTAACTGTCATGTCCATCTTCTTCCACGCTCATGCGAATTTGGCAAGGCTAGGCTATAGGGCGACGACCTCGAGGCTTGAGAGGTTGAGATCTTCGCACACGCCCTAGAGTTCGAACCTTCTTGGGTCTGTGGAGCCCTGAATCCGACAGTATCGGGGGGTATGAACCATGGAGAAGTTGGAATACAGTAGATATAACACCAATATAAATCAAGAATGAGTTCACAATAGTACCTAAAGTGGTGATTTATTTTATTATACTAACGGACCTTATGAGTTTTCTGTTGAGTTTTGTGTTGTGAAGTTTTCATGTTTTGGGTAAAGATTTGATGGACAACGGAATAAGGAGTGGCAAGAGCCTAAGCTTGGGGATGCCCAAGGCACCCCAAGGTAATATTCAAGGACAACCAAGCATCTAAGCTTGGGGATGCCCCGGATGGCATCCCCTCTTTTGTCTTTAGTCCATCGGTAAATTTACTTGAGGCTATATTTTTATTCACCACATGATATGTGTTTTGCTTGGAGCGTTTTGTATGATATGTGTCTTTGCTTTTTAGTTTGCCACAATCATCCTTTCTGTACACACCTTTTGTGAGGGGCACGCATTAATTGTGAATTTATTAGAATACTCTATGTGCTTCACTTATATCTTTTGAGCTAGGCAGTTTGCTCTAGTGCTTCACTTATATCTTTTTAGAGCATGGCGGTGGCTTTATTTTATAGAAATTTTTGAACTCTCATGCTTCACTTATATTATTTTGAGAGTCTTAAACAGCATGGTAATTTGCTTAGGTTATGAATTTAGTCCTAATATGATGGGCATCCAAGAGGGATATAATAAAAACTTTCATATAAAGAGCATTGAATAGATGAGAAGTTTGATTCCTTGCATTTGTTTTGAGATATAAAGATGGTGATATTAGAGTCATGCTGGTGAGTAATTGTGGATTGGTAGAAATACTTGTGTTAAAGTTTGTGATTCCCGTAGCATGCATGTATGGTGAACCGTTATGTGATGAAGTCGGTGCATGATTTATTTTTTGATTGTCTTCCTTATGAGTGGCGGTCGGGGACGAGCGATGGTCTTTTCCTACCAATCTATCCCCCTAGGAGCATGTGTGTAGTACTTTGTTTCGATAGCTAATAAATTTTTGCAATAAGTATGTGAGTTCTTTATGACTAATGTTGAGTCCATGGATTATACGCACCCTCACCCTTCCACCATTGCTAGCCTCTCTAGTACCGCGCAACTTTCGCCGGTGCATTAAACCCACCATATACCCTTCCTCAAAACAGCCACCATACCTACCTATTATGGCATTTCCATAGCCATTCCGAGATATATTGCCACGCAACTTCCACCGTTCCGTTTATTATGACACATACCATCATTGTCATATTGCTTTGCATGATCATGTAGTTGGCATAGTATTTGTGGCAATATTTTTTATACATGCCACTCTTGATCATAGCACATCCCAGTACACCGCCGGAGGCATTCATATAGAGTCATATCTTGTTCTAGTATCGAGTTGTAATTCTTGAGTTGTAAGTAAATAGAAGTGTGATGATCATCATTATTAGAGCATTGTCCCATGTGAGGAAAGGATGATGGAAGCTATGATTCCCTCACAAGTTGGGATGAGTCTCCGAACTTTATAAAAAAATAAAAGAGGCCAAAGAAGCCCAAATAAAAAAAAGAGGCCAAAGAAGCCCAAATAAAAAAAAGAGAAGAAAATGAGAGAAATGAGAGAAGGGACAATGTTACTATCCTTTTTCCACACTTGTGCTTTAAAGTAGCACCATGATCTTCATGATAGAGAGTCTCCTATTTTGTCACATTCATATACTAGTGGGAATTTTTCATTATATAACTTGGCTTGTATATTCCAATGATGGGCTTCCTCAAATTGCCCTAGGTCTTCGTGAGCAAGCAAGTTGGATGCACACCCACTTAGTTTCTTTTTGAGCTTTCATACACTTATAGCTCTAGTGCATCCGTTGCATTGCAATCCCCACTCACTTGCATCGATATCAATTGATGGGCATCTCCATAGCCCATTAATTTGCCTAGTTGATGTGAGACTTTCTCCTTCTTTTTGTCTTCTCCACAACCACCATATTCTATTCTACCTATATTGCTATATCCATGGCTCACGCTCATGTATTGCGTGAAAGTTGAAAAAGTTTGAGAACATCAAAAGTATGAAACAATTGCTTGGCTTGTCATCGGGGTTGTGCATGATGAAATACTTTGTGTGATGAAGATGGAGCATAGCCAGACTATATGATTTAGTAGGGATAACTTTCTTTGGCCATGTTATTTTGAGAAGACATGATTGCTTTATTAGTATGCTTGAAGTATTATTGTTTCTATGTCAATATTAAACTTTTGTTTTGAATCTTATGGATCTGAATATTCATGCCGCAATAAAGAAGATTGCATTGATAAATATGTTAGGTAGAAATCCACATCAAAAATTCTGTTTTTATCATTTACCTACTCGAGGACGAGCAGGAATTAAGCTTGGGGATGCTTGATACGTCTCCAATGATCTATAATTTATAATTTTTCCATGATATTATATTATCTGTTTTGGATGTTTTATATTCATTAATATGCTATTTTATATTATTTTTGGGACTAACCTATTAACCTAGAGCCTAGTGCCAGTTTCTGTTTTTTCCTTGTTTTTGAGTTTTACAGAAAAGGAATATCAAACGGAGTCCAAACGGAATAAAACTTTCGCGATGATTTTTCTTGGAATAGAAGACACCTACGTAACTTGGAGAGAGGACCAGAGGAGTCCCGAGCAGGCCACAAGCCTGGAGGACGCGCCCCAAGGGGAGAGTCCCCTGGCTTGTGGGCCCCTCGGATGTCCTCTAACCCTAGTTCCACCTCTATAAATTCCAAAATATTCCCCAAACATCATAAGCGTCCACCAAAATACTTTTCCGCCGCCGCAAGCCTCTGTTCCTGTGAGATCCCATCTTGGGGCCTTTTCCGGCGATCTGCCTGAGTGGGATTCGATCACAGAGGGCCTCTACATAAACCTTGCTTCCCTTCCGATGATGCGTGAGTAGTTTACCATAGACTACGAGTCCATAGCTAGTAGCTAGATGGCTTCTTCTCACTCTTTGATCATCAATAAAATGTTCTCTTTGATGTTCTTGGAGATCTATTCGATGTAATACTTTTTTGCGTTGTGTTTGTTGAGATCTGATGAATTGTGGACTTATGATCGGATTATCTATGAATATTATTTGAGTCTTCTCTGAACTCTTTTATGCATGATTAAGATATCTTTGTATTTCTCTTCGAACTATCGGTTTGGTTTGGCCAACTAGATTTGTTTTTCTTGCAATGGGAGAGGTGCTTAGTTTTGGGTTCATTCTTGCGGTGTCCTCACCCAGTGACAGAAGGGGTAGAGAGGCATGTATTGTATTATTGCCATCAAGGATAAAAAGATGGGGTTTATATCATATTGCTTGAGTTGGTCCCTCTACATCATGTCATCTTACTTAAGGCGTTACTCCGTTCTTATGAACTTAATACTCTAGATGCATGCTGGATAGCGGTCGATGTGTGGAGTAATAGTAGTAGATGCAGAATCGTTTCGGTCTACTTGTCATGGACATGATGCCTATATTCATGATCATTGCCTTAGATATCGTTATAACTTTGCGCTTTTCTATCAATTGCTCAACAATAATTTGTTTACCCACCGTATGCTATCTTCAAGAGAGAAGCCTCTAGTGAAACCTATGGCCCCCGGGTCTATTTTCCATCATATATTTTCAGATCTATAAACCAAAAAACCCAAAAATATCTTGCTGCAATTTATTTATATTTACTTTAGTTTTCTCTTTTATTTATCTTTTATACCCATCTCTATTAGATCTCACTCTTGTTCGTGACCGTGTAGGGATTGACAACCCTTTTTCGCATTGTGTGCAAGTGTTTGTTAGTTTGTGCAGGTGCATAGATTCGAGACTTGCTTGTGCCTCCTACTGGATTGATACCTTGGTTCTTAACTGAGGGAAATACTTATCTCTACTTTGCTACATCACCCTTTCCTCTTCAAGGGAAAAATCAACACAAGCACAAGAAGTAGCAGAGCACGGACGGCGGCAGAGAGCGACATCGTCCAGCTTC
Organism: Thinopyrum elongatum; assembly: GCA_011799875.1. Lineage (NCBI taxonomy): Eukaryota > Viridiplantae > Streptophyta > Magnoliopsida > Poales > Poaceae > Thinopyrum > Thinopyrum elongatum. Next base: position 387,742,177 of record CM022300.1, read on the forward strand.
CAACATGAGCTCCTTGAGCTGATCTAGGGTGGGGGATAAGAACCACTTGTCGAACTTGGCTTGGACCTTGCAGTTGGTACTGAACATGCGGATGTCAAGGCGTCTGGCTGGCGCAGGGTGCGATGCAAGGATCTTGGAGACTGCGGCCGTGCGTTTGCAATCCCCATTGCAGAGGCGGCTGTCGACGGTGAGGTTGAGGAGGACACGGAGCCAGAGGGGGCGCCACCGCCAGGAGAGCAGGGTGGTCCACACGACATATTTGGTGGGGAGGAGGGCGATGATGACGAGCAGCATGTCGTCGGGGAGGTTGTTGATGAAGTCCAGGCTCGCCGAATGCGTTTTTGGCTCGAGCCGCCTCCACTTGTTGGCTGCCACGCCGTCCATCTCAGCCAGCGGTGACGCCGGCGTACACATGTGCTGGTGTGTATTGTGTGCTGGGTGTGTGCGAGTGCGTCCTTGTGTGCATGCCGCCGCGCAGTGGTGTAGTGTGCGCGAGTGCGTCCTTCACGCGGAAGAAGTGTGCCCTCAATTTACTAGAGTGTGGGGTGCTACCGCGAGTGGTTTCAACTTTGTTTACTTCACCGTGTGTCAGATGGGCCTCTAGTTTATTTATTTTCACCCACTGCCACGTGGGCCAGCACACGAAGATTGAGAACACTAGCTGACAAGGCAGCATGTGGACTGGTTGACCGGTTAACTAAACAATATACGGAGCTATACACTGACACAGTGACCGTATAATCCCTCGGTAAAGAGAGATCGAGTGAGAGGGGAGGCCCGTGAGAGATAGTAGAGAGAGAAAGAGCTACTCCCTCCGTTCGATAATGTAGTGCCTATATTTTTTTAAAGTCAAACTTTTGAAACTTTGACCAAGTTTATAAATAAATTATTTATATCTACAATACCAAAGATAAATGATAGTATGAACTAAGTACATGTTGTGATGAATCTATTGATCGTTCCACATGTAAATGTTTTTCTCCACATATAGCTGGTCAAACTTTTCTGAGGTTTGACTTTTCAAAACATCCATATATTATGGACGTGAGAGAGTACGTAACTAGAGATAGAAAGAGTGAGTGAAAAAAGTGTGTGTGCGTGTGTTAAAGAGACATGGACAACACACGATAAAGTAGAGAAAAAGTGTGTGTGTCTTATGCAAACATATCACACGTGCATCTTCGACAGCGGAAGCGAGGTGAGGAGATAGTGTGTGGTTGTTTGCAACCAAGAGATAAAGACCCCTAGCACGTGTCCAAGAGAGGTCTGAAAAACAAGGGAGAGAGGTCGAGAGAGACGTATGGAGAAAATGCAGGCATTGGGAGGAGAGAGTGTGTGTTTGTGATAGAGAGATCCCCTGGAGATCGTGATTGGACTGTATGGGTGGGAGATCGAGTGACAAGGTGTGTGCATGATAGAACATACCCTGAGAGATATCGGGATAGACGTAGGGATGGAAGGAGACAATACGTGTATTCCTGATGGATAGTGAGAGATAGTCATACTTAGGAGGGAGTGCGTGTGCCTATGATGGAGTGAGAGATTATGGTACTTAGGGCGGGTGCATGTCACATAGAGAGAACAAGGGCGGAGAGTGTTAGATGGGTCTATGTAGTACGAGCGAGATATGTGTATGTGTGAACTAGGGAGATATAAAGTTTGAGAGAGATAGAGGAGCCCCGATACGGCTGAGTGGTGCGTCAGATAGCTGAGAGGGGGAAAGAGATACTCCATCCGTTCGATAATGCAGTGCATATAAATTTTTTAGAAGTCAAACTTTGGAAACTTTGACCAGGTTTACGCAAATATTATTTATATCTACAATACCAAAGATACATCATATGAAACTACATCTCATGATGAATCTAATGATATATGTTTGCCGTTCTAGATGTAAATGTTTTTCACCATGTACCTGGTCAAACTTTGTGAAGTTTGACTTTTCAATAAATCTATATGCTATGGACCGAAGAGAGTACCTAAGTCGAGAGAGATCAAGTGCGTGTGAAGGAGAAAGAGTGAGTGTTCAAAAAGAGTGTGTGTGTGTGAAAGAGAAAGGGACAACAAACGATAAAATAGAGAGAGAGTGTGTTCATTTCTTATGCAAACATATCACGCACACATCTCCGAGATAGAAAAGTGAGGTGAGGAGATACACGAAGATAGCTAGTGCGTGGTTGTTTGCAGTAGAGAGAGACCCCCCTATAGCACATGTCCAATAGAGGTCTGGCCAACAAGGGGCAGAGGTCGAGAGGGACGCAAGGAGAAGATGGACGCATGGGGAGGGAGAGAGGGTGTGTTTGTGATAGAGAGATCCCCTCGAGATCGTGAGGGGACTATATGGGTGGGAGATCGAGGGCCGAGGTGTGTGTGCGATAGAAAGATGCCCCGAGAGAAATCGAGATAGACCAAGTAAGGGAAAGAGACAATGTGTATGTTTGTGATGGAGACTGAGAAATAGTCATATACATAGGGGGGCTGCATGTGCCTACAATGGAGTGAGAGACAGTCATACTTAGCTAGGCATGAGATTGTGTGTGTGTGCGTGTGAGATGAGAAAGAATGAGGGAGAGAGAAAGAGAGTTTTAGATGGGTCTATCTAGTGCGAGTGAGATATGCATGTGTATGTGTGACGTAGGGAGATGGAGAGAGAGAGAGAGAGGGAAGAGCTTTGAGACGACAGAGTGGTGTGTGAGAGAGTTACAGACAACGAGCTAGGGAATTTGTGTGCGTACAATGAGTGCACCCTAGATATTTAGCTTGGACTAGAGAATCATACATTGTGTGTTAGAGAGACCTATACATGGAGTGTGCATGCGAACTAGAAAGACCGACAAAGAGAGAGAGAGAAAGATAGAGATAGATAGATAGAGAGAGAGAGAGAGGGAGAGGGTCCGACAAGGTTTGTGTTTGCATGCGTGCGATAGAAACGAAGATTTTCGGCTAGAGAGAGAACAGGAGTTCGGGAGAGGGGGAGGTCGCGTTTATGCATCGAAGACTGATATAAACCATGTTTCGATATAAATTTGCATTCAAATATTTGAATTGGAGAACATGGTGTCTGCAATCCACACATGAACGGAGATATGCGTATCAAGCAAGTTCATTAATTTGACTTTCAACATGTTCATGGGGTACTATAATACAAGATGCTACTCAATTGAGGTGTTCAATTTTGGATCTAGTCCACTATTTTGACAGGGTGAACGAGCTATTTAATTGAATCGAGATATTTCATTTTGGGTTTGATTCCCATTTTTTAGTGGGTCAACTATTTGTCATATAGTAAATCATTAGCAACGAGCATGTAAAAACTCATTAGTCCCGAGCATCATCTCACCATCTAAAAAATAAGTGGCAAGCTAATATTTCAAAATTTAATTCGAATCGACTTGGTAAGGTAGACGTGGATGCTCGTTCTCCCAAAGTTTGAACAAACCGCCAAACACCCTCTTCTCGGTGGAATTCGCCCAAGCAAATAAATGGGAGACGCGAAATTACCGGCCTATGTGGGACACGCATCAATTGGCCCGTTGTAAATCAAGGGTAGGTTCGTAACTTCATCCAAGCATGCCTTCTCCTCGGCCGAAATGACAGGTGCCGAATAATTCAGAAACCATCGGCGGCAAAACACCCTCTCCTCGGCCGAAATGGCAGGCGCCGAATAATTCATAAACCATGGGCGGCAAAACACCCTCTCCTCGGCCGAAATTGCTCGCGCCCACTATTTCAAAACACGCCTCCTCGACTGAAATCGCTCGCGCCCACTATTTCAAAACTCGCCCTCCTCGCACGAAATCGCTCGCACCCACTATTTGGGAGAAGCAAAGTTACCCTACTATCCCCGACCCTCAAGACACAAACCCAAGCCCAGAAGCCAAAAGGCAGGGGTAGAACCGTAACTTCCCCCACATTTTATACAAATGCGTCTGTAAGACATGGTTCCCCCTCCCAATTCCCCATTCATACAACATGGGTGCCAAATCACTTTCTCCCCAGCCACGAAACCTCAGCCCCTCCTCCATGGCCCCCCCCCACCGCACCAAATTCACCACCGCCCTCCTCCCCAATGCCGAAGCCGCTGTTCGTTTGCCGTTGTGCACTGGGCTGTGTGCCTCTTACTCCATGCTGCCGAAGCTGCCTTCGATGACGACCGCGTGAACCATACCGGAGCCGATTCACCCGCGCCGTTGTGCATGGTGCCGGAGCGGCTCCAACTTCGGACGCATCCAGGGCCCTAGCGCTGCTTCCTCGTAGCCGTCGACCGCGGCAACATATCTGCTTTCCTGCCGTCGGGAGCCACTGCAACCGCGCCGGCCTCACCGACTCACCAGCTGGAGCTGCCTACTTCACCGGGCCGCAAGATAGGTCGTACACTCATCTTAAATCACTTTCTTTAGGTGTCAGTCGCCTGAATTTTTATTCTGGGCCAGTCGATTCCCAATGGGAAGCTGCACCCCTCGAGGCGGCGGAGCTCCTAGGCTGTCGGTTGGCTGGTGTCTATCATAAGGGTGCGGGGGCGCAAGTTCACCGCGGAAGCAGCGCTTAGGTGGCTATCTTAGAGTTGCGTGGGTTGAAGGTACTGCCGCCGCCGGATATGGATGACGGCGAGTCTTTGTGGTTTGGCCGGGGGTGGCGCAACAAAGGCAGTGCGATGGGGCGGGGAGCAGGGTTTTGGTCGGAGCTCTCGCTGCCAGGGACGATGGAGGCAGGCTGCTTTGCCGGTGGTCGCTGGCTCTTCGGGGAAGGTTCTGAATAGTGTCAGCCGGGAGGCACAAGACGGCCATCCAGCCATTCGGCATAGATCGGATAGTACCAAAATAAAATAAAATCATGTGACCCCAATTTAGTTTTCAGTCAACAGACGTGTGACAAGTCTCGTACCTTAGTGTTGATCTCTTAGTGTATTTCTTCAGATCAGAGATATGTTTCGTTCTTAACATTATGTGTTTTCTGCATCTTCAGCCACACCGTCTTCCTTCTCACCGCAGCTGCTCCAACAAGGGAAGCATACACCAGAAGGGAGCTATAGTCACCACTCAATAGTTCCCTACATCGAATGTGCGTGCCAGACATGGACAGCCACAACAACCGCAGGGCCATTGACAAGTCAGCAGATGATGCTCACTCCTATGGATGGCGGCCAGATAGGTTGTACCCTCATCTTACTTGTGTGCAACATTTATGGATTCGTTATTCATCTAAGCATGGAAAATAGATTATCACATATCACTGTATATTCATGCTGATCTCTTAAGAGTCTTGTTCAGGAGTTAACGTTGTTCCATAGTTCAGATAAGAGACTTGTTCAGGAGTTAACGTTGTTCCATAGTTGTCATCCATCAGCCAATCCTATCCCACATGTTGGTGATTATACCACTTCTAGTATTACCTATGTTGTTGTTCTTTAATACTTTTGTGTGCCATCTAGTTAATCTCGAGTACAAACAATACATATTCTGTAGCTTCCATCTGTGTTCTCCCTTTAGTTTTTGAGACCTGTTGCTACTAGTTAAGTCCAGTCCTACTATTTATGTCATCTCCTACAGGCACTTATTACATAATCTAACTACTAGTTGTCTTCCATGCATGTAAGATATAATTACACACACTGATATATCCACAAGAACCTCGCGTAGCAATGTAACGGCCAACAAACTTGACGTCAATGATACCCAATATGATGGAACAGTTAAAGGCAGTTCTTCAGAAAACTTGCAGAAAGTTGATGAATCCTATTCACCCCACAAGGTCCTTGCTCTAACTCGGCCCATGATATGGGTACATCATGCATATAATGTCCTGGAGTGCATCTACTCTGTTGCAATGCCATGTGCTTAGCCTGCTGATCATGCATGTAAATATGTCATGCCTTCCTATTTTTCAATACCTATTCCATTCATGATAACATGTTTTCAAATTCTAGTACTGTCATTCTACTCTGTCGCAATGCCATCTGCTTAGTTTGGACATCATGCGTCTGAATATCTTATGCATTGTTATTCATCAGTATGTACTCCATCCGTCTACCATACCAATTTTTTTACATTGAAGTGTTGTTCTACTGGTCTGTTGCAATGCCATCTTAGTTTCCCAATCATACACGCATATGTTGCCTTCGTGTTTTTCTGTGCCTATTCCGCTATCATACAGTTTTACATTCAACTAGTGTTTTTTACTCTGTTGTCCTGTCGTATCCCTAGCTCTTACATCATACTCCCTCCATCCGGATTACATGTCGCAGAAATGGATGAAAATGGATGTATCTAGAACTGAAATATGCCTAGACACATCCATTTATTTCCAGATGGAGGGAATACATATCAATATGTCATGCATTCCTATTCTTCGGTACCTATTCCATCTCTCTGTCGTAGCATGTTTTATAATTGAAGCACCATTCTTCTATATAAGGCATGCAAGGGGAAGACGACTATGTTAGAATCTGAAGGGCTACAAACAAGGTCTTTGCAAAAGATCCAAACACAAGGAGATAGTAAACCAACTCCGGTGTTCATAGATACTGCTCCAACACAGAGAAACCCAACTGCTCCTGATAATAAGCAGATTCCAGTGGCCAAAGAACTGGTCCGCTCTAGTCCAGCAAAAATATGTCAACTCCTTTCTAAGAAGTGTGTGCATATCCTCGCATCATGAAATTTTATAGCATTCTGATCATATTTTCTACATGTTTCTTACCCATCTCTCTTTTAGAAAATAAGCTTAAAGGATAGAAGACTTTCTAAACTGGGACCGTGTTCGAGGAAAGTATCTTGCGGGAATTCTCTATGCTCCAATGCTGATGTAAGTACCTGTTGTATATCACTATATATTTACATCAGCTTGTATTTTGTTAATTGGCGTGAATCCAACCTTTATCTGATCTAAATTTACTTGTAGCAAAATGTATAATTAAAGGTGACAATGTTGATTTTAGTAAGGAAAACTGCCTGGTAATTTTGCATACTGAGCTGCATGAGTGTACTATCTCATATCATGCACATTACTAAATTGTAGTGCTATGGTCTGGTTTCCCAATCATTCATTGTGTCAATGTTGCTTTCCTATTACCTTACCTGGCTGATGATAGTTGTGCCATATTGTGTTAATTTGGTGTAGGTTGGTGTGGTCTGGTTGCCCAAACTTTCATTGTGTCAATGTTGCTTTCCTATTATCTGACCTGTCCAATGATAGCAATGCTAGTGTGTTAATTTTGGTGGAGGCTACCAAAGATAAGAAGACAAACTCTGAAAATAGCAAGGCAACCCCATTGTTTCTTTCCAATAATTCTAGGGCAGGTAATATGGCAATAACTCCTGATTAATTTGTTCGGTTCCCCTCCTAATTTATGTTATGATGCAGTGGTCGAGACACTCTCCATTATCAATAATACAAGCCTGCCAAAATCTTCATCTGAATCTGTTTAGTTTCCTTTGTCTCGAATCTAACAAAAAAAATGTATGTTTGTGAACCAATTACTTGCTGAAGCAATGATGGAAATCATGGAGGAATCAGAGGTGCACATTCTTGCGCAACAACAACTGATCAATGTTTTCAGAGACAGTGTAGCAAAGAAGGAAGAACTTGCTCACATGCTTATGGGCGTCATCCGTGCTGAGGTTGCAGATTGTGAGGATGTAGATCGTTAAGTTCTGTTCATTTATTTGCAATGGCATCAATATTTGATTGCCTAGTGGATGTAATTTCCTATAATATATGATGGATGTGCTACGTTTTTCCTTGTATGACGTACATTTGCTTAGCGCGCCTCGCATTCCAGCTAACTGGTCACTAGGAAGCCAAAAAAGCAGTGAAATTAATAGCTAGCATGAACCGTCATGGGCCCTATATGAAGGATAGCGGCCCATTGCCCTTAATGCCCCCCCCCCCCCTAATGGGCTCGCAAGTGCCAAATTTTTTTAGGCCTTTGTTTGATCGGTTTTGGTGCTGTCCATAAATGCTCGACTTTGTCTAATTGGGCCTACAAACATGTTCGAACTTTAGCGGGTCCAATAAGTTGATGGGTCGTAACCAGGCCGAAAGCTCTATTGGGCCGCTATAATTGAAACGAGCCAACAGTTAATGCTTGGCCCAGTTACCTCTTTGGTCGTTAACAGGCCGAAATTGAAGCGGGCAATAAGTGGGCCCATTAGATTTCATGGGCCGTTAATAGGCCGATACTAATTAAGGTCGGGCTATATATATGGCCCAACAATATTGTGGGCCTTTAGCAGGCCGAAAGAGACATTGGGCTGGTATTGGACCATAAAGAGCATGGGCTGCTAAGAGGCCGAAAGTCAGGTCGGACTGTATATGGCCCAACTGTGTTGTGGGCCTTTAGCAGGCCGAAAGAGAAACCGGGCTGGTATTGGACCATGAAGAGCATGGGCCATTAAGAGGCCAAAACTCAGGTCGGACTACAAATGGCCCAACTCCTTTATGGGTCGTTAACAGGCTGAAAGACAATACCGGGCCGAACACTTAAATGGGTTGCTAAAAGGCCGAAAGACGTACATCCTAAAAATTGGCCCATACCTTGAAGGGGTTGTTAATAGCCCAAAACTATGTCAGGCCGATATTGAGCCCAAATATATAGTGGGCTGTTAACGGGCTCGAACTAACGATGGGCTGCAATGGTGTCAAATAGTTAACGGGTCGAATTGGCACATCTCGTATGGGCCGTGGGCCTAAATGGATCAGACACAAGTAGGCCCTATATGGGCCGTCCTGCTAATTTTGACTGGGCCGGCCTCTTTCACCTAAATGGGCCACTATTGGGCCTTGCCATGAGTCAATGTATCATAGGCGGATCCCGTACAATGAGTGGATGACATCTGTCCCAACACTGAGCCGACACGTGGATCCTCCGGCTAATGAGAATTTTACACGTGGAAAATCCCCATTGGTCTGGGTTGTTAACGGGTTATCGGATCCAAACCGGCACCTGATAGCTTAATGGTGACCCGTTATGGTGGATGCTACGTGTCGATTACCCTTGACGAAAACACTTCTATGATGCGCCATTTATCATCATGGAAGTGGACACTTCTGTGATGATAATTTTGGTATTGTCATGGAATACTTCTACGACAGCACATGTATGACTATCTTGATTCTGTCATAAAATCGTCATGGATGTACATGCATGACAGAAAACATGACCTACTGTGATAAACACGTATCATCACGGAAGTGGTTTTTTTTGTAGTGCATGATAACCAAAGTTTCACTCGACTGTCATTCGTGTAATCATAGGGATCGATATGGACGTCCACGGTTCCGCTATCGGTCATTGAACGAAGGAGTTTCGTTCATGTCTATGATTTACCAAACCTACAGAGTCACAAGCTTAACGCAATCACGATCCGCTGAGTGTTAGTAGTACGTGAGTATTGAGAATTTATTTGCAGAATTGTTTCATTAATATTCAGAATAGTTCTGGGAGGAACCGAAAGCGTTCCGGGGTCATCGGAAGGGTTTCTGAGATTATCGGGTAATACCGGGTATTACCGGTAAATAATATATAGGTGGGAAATATTTCCGGTGATGTTAATTAATAATAAAGGCTCTAGTAATTGATAGGAGGCCTTTATATTTAATTTCATATCAGCGGGCCTTAAAAGACCAAGTGGTGGAAGGAGTATTGGCCCACCATGGCCCAATAGGAAGTGACACCCCCCTTTCCTTATGTGTGTGTGTGTGGGGGGGGGTGAATCCCTTGGCTGGCGCCCAAAGGAGCGCCTTTCCCTCCTTCGTGGCTGCCCCCTCCGAATAGGAAGTGACACCCCCTTTCCTTGTGTGTGTGTGGGGGGGGGGTGAATCCCTTGGCTGGCGCCCAAAGGAGGGCCTTTCCCTCCTTGGTGGCTGCCCCTCCCTCCCACTCTAACCTATATATTACTAGAGGATTTTGCCCTTTGCGAGACATAAGTTTTGGAGCCTCCTCTAGTTCATCCAGTTCTAGTTCTAGTTGGTCCTAGTTGACTAATTAGAGCTAGAATTAGTTCCTCTAATCCTCATAATTAGAAGCCCAGTGTGGTTCTAATCTCCTCTCTCTAATTCTCCGGCGATGATTAGCTCTGGGCGGCGAAGCGCTGCCGGATCGTGAAGACCGTATGCTTGCAACCAAGTAGAGAGGCCCTGCTTTCGGTCATCCATTCGAGGGATCGTTCGAGGGTGGTTCGCGAGATCGTCCTCAATGATTCGAGGGACTCTGGTACGTCTCCAACGTATCTATAATTTTTTATTATTTCATGCTATTATATTATCAATCTTGTATGATTTATATGCAACTTTATATCATTTTGGGAACTAACCTATCAACCTCGTGCCCACTGCGAGTTTCTGTTTTTGTCTATTTTATTGTTTCATAGAAAAACGTACCAAACAAAGTCCAAATGCAATGAAACTTTACGGTGATTTTTTCTGGACCAGAAGGGACCCTGGAAGCTTTGGGAGGAGGCGAGTGGGCTACAAGCTCACACGACGCGCCCCCAGGGGGCGCCACCTGAGCTTGTGAGCCCCTCGTAGCTCCGTTTGACCTAATTCCAACTCCATAAATTTCCTAAAATCCCAAAACCACCAGAGTGAGACCCAAAACAATTATTCCACCACCCCAAGCCTCTATTCTTCCGTGATCCCATCTGGAGGCCTCCGATGGTACTCTGCCGGAGGGGGAATCGATCACGGAGGGCCTCTACATCAACCTTGTTGCACCTCCAATGATGTGTGAATAGTTCCCCACAGATCTACGGGTCCATAGTGATTAGCTAGATGGGTCTCTCTCTGTCTCTCTTTGATCTTCAACACAATGTCCCTCAGAGTTCTTGTAATATTCTTTTGTGTGTGTTTGTTGGGATCCGATGAATTGTGGGTTTATGATCAGATTATTCATTGAAAGTAACTGAGTCTTTTCTGAACTTTATTATGTGTGATTGTTATAGGTATGTAATGCTTTTCCGATCTATGAGTTTTATTTGGCCAAGTTGATGATTAGATATTCAATGGACACTACTGCAGGATGGTCCAGACATGACACTACAATCAGATACCCTTCAAGGAAACTGTGTGTGATGCATTAATCGCAAACAGTGATGTAAAAAAACGGTCAAAAATGACACAAAACGTTTGCGATGGCAGAGACATCAAACACGATTCAGATTATAGTTGTGTGTGCGATGCGTGGCGTACAGTTCACTCCACTGAACTGTTTGCGATGAGCTAGAACAACAGAAACGGGCAGCCAGATGAACGTGTGTGCGATATACGGCATACAGTTCGCTCGGATGAACTGTTTGTGATTAGGCAACACAATAGAAATGGTCACCTAGATCAAGGTGTGTGCGATAGAGGGCATACAGTTCACTCGGATGAACTGATTGTGTTGAGCTAAGAGCACAAAAACGTTTCATGTAAACAAGATGTGTGTGATACGCGGCAAACAGGTCCATAATCAGAAATGTGTGCGAAGACCGATAATAACACAAACGATTGCTACTAATAAGTTGCGTGTGTTGTGGGCAAACGCTTCCTGGTATACAAATGTCAGCGATTGATGAATTCATCACCGATGGTTTCCCTAGTATGGTCCGTGTGTGATGTGATTGCATAAAGAACAACAACATATATACTTATAAGGACATGATTGCATAACCAAATTAAACATCCAATTACATAGGTGGCTAGTACACGCATGACATTTGCACACACCAAAGTAAACTATTACATGCATAATTAACTAGGATAAATGATCATCTGATCATCATCTACTTCTTCTTGTGACGCTTTCCTCCACTGCTCTGCTGTTGGCTCGATCTGGCCTTGCCGATTACGGGAAGGAGGCACTCCCTCATGTCAACGATCCACCTGTGCATCTCATAGCATGTGTACACGTTCTTGGCCACAAACTTGAGGTGAGCTTCATGCAGTTGCCGCATCCAGGCCCCGTGCCAGGATACAGGATGTGTTCTATTGGCATCCTGCTTCATCTTTTCGTAGTAGGGGTCGATGATGGCCGAGGCGAGTTCAACTAGGGAGTCCTTCTTCGTGCTGCCCCAGACCTTGTAGTGGCCACAGATTTTGACAAGGTTCTTGAAGGCCAAGCCCGTAACCTTGAGTGCTTTTACATCATCGGTGGTTTCCACCATAACGAACTTGTAGTCGATGTTGTTGAAAAACCTGGCGAAATGGTCGCAAGGCTCTGTGGCCATGCAGTAGTGGTAGATGAGGACATGATGGCGCATGCACAACTGGGTGACGACAACCTTCTGATCTTTCCCGGGATGACCGCCGGTGTACTGGAGGTCGATGTTGACCACTTTGTACTTGTCTCGAGCAAGAAACTGCTCCAAGGTGTTGATGTAGTCCTCCACCACAGCCGGGTCGATGGTGTACACCACCGAGTGATCTGTCTCCCTCGTGTGGGTCTCCACTTCATGCACGCCGAACTCCATTAGAGCGCCGCTAGATATCCTCTATGTATGTGTCATCGTGGGTGTGCTTGTTGTGTTGTGGGGCGCGATCGAAAGGTTGAAGAGACTAAGGTTATAATGGCTGTGGGAATTAATGGGGAAGCCGGACGGCCTGGAATAACGGCACGCTTGGGTGGCAGTTTTTGCAGTGCGTAACTCCATCATGCCGCACATAACTGCATCGTGGTGACGTGCGCGGCGCAACCGCATGCATATGGGGCCCCCAAGGTGATCATGCGCCAGCCCCAACCGTTGGCAGAGCGCTCGTAGAGGGACGTGAGAGTAGAGCGCACAGAGGGACGCCAGTAGAGCACTCCACGGCTGCCTCAATGGCGACCAACCATATGCATATAGCAGTTGAACACGTAGGGAAAAGCCGTCCACAAGCTGAGCGCATGGAGGGACGCGAGCAGAGCACGCCAAGGGACGCGAGCAGAGGTCGGCACGGTGAGGTGAACTCGGGCAACTGACAGGGGTGCACCGGCTAATTGTGTGGGAAGACCAATAATAACAAAGACATTTCCTGCTAATAAGTTGTGTGTGTTCTTGGCAAACGATGCTTGCTAGTAAATTATTGTCTGCCATTCTTGAAATCATCATCAACCTGTTCCTTAGTTTAATCATTTGCCATGATTTGCTCTATCTGCACAACATCTACGCTCTCTGTGTACAGAACAGTATTCTTTACTGTGAATAGTGTGCCCGCACACGTCGTGCTAGCTCGTTGTTCCTTCTATGCTAAGTTTCCATTAATTGATGGCATTTTACGAACACACCATAGTTTCCCGCCATTTCCTCATCGATTTCCCGCTGCCACCCAGCGATATTGTGCATAAACCTAGGCGGCGCGTGACACACCGAGGCAACAAGCGCAGCCTAGCCCATCCACCTTTTCCAAGCATGCCAACCCACCGAAGTGCCGCCTCTACCATCAACCTCCTCGACAAGGAAAACGAGAAGGTGCGATGGCCTGTCGAGGCCGAGGGTGTCCCCGGCAACGCGATGGACAACGCCATGCTACGTGTTATCACCAGGGTTGAGCAGACCCTTGGCGCACGGCTCTTCAGCGCCGCAGATCAAGATAGGCATGTCAGCGCTGAGAGGCTGTAGCTCGCAGCACAACATGATCGATGGTGCACTGCATAGCAAGCTAGGCGCATCTGCGCTGATAGGCAGCGGCTCGCCGCACAGCGAGACCGTTGGAGCACCATAGAGCAAGAGGCGCGGTGCAGCGCACAACAAGAGCAGATCCATCGGCGCTTGCCTGCTATCAACAGGGCGTCGCAGCTGGGTACATGGCCCGTCTGTAGCCCCATTCCTTGCCAGGAGTGGGCAGAGGCCGTCTGCGTCGTACTTGCACCAGAGGCCGGCCGCGCCGTACTTGCACCGGATACCCGCTATGCTGTTCAGATGGGTCGCGCCGTTCTCCTTGTCCGTGGCCCTCTCGATGCCAACGCGCTGGTCGCTAGGCTCGATCGCCTCCTTGGCCTAGGTGTCCACCTAGGCGCAGTAGAGGAACATGGCTGTCGCATCTTCAAGCTGGTGATCTCCAATGAAATAGCCAACTTGGAGCTCGAGATCACGCTCCAAATGTACCGCGAGCGTGTCGACCGCTTGGACGAACGCCTGCATGAGTTCAGGCAGAGCCAAGAGCTACCACAGGCAAGGGCTGCTGGTCATGGACACATTTTATTTTTTTGAGTCATTTCGACGTGGATCGCTATGTTTCACAACAATCATAATATTGCTCTGTTTATTGCTCTGTTTCAATGTGTGTACTCTATTTTCCGTTCATATATATTGTTCTGTTTCAATGTGTGTGTGTGTGTCTATATATATATATATATATATATATATATATATATATATATATATGTTTTCCATTATGTATATGTGGATGATAACAACTAGATATAAATTAGTATACGAAAATAGATAGAAAACTGGAATTTATAATATATATTTATTATTCATTAGTTCATCACAGAATATATATAAGATCATCACACATGCATGATGATACTTAACTACTATGTACAATGCATAAAATTGAAAACGAACAATACTAAAACTAATAATCCCTCGTTAGGGGGGCAGTATTCCGGCTACCCCTCGCCATCAGCTCCCTGGTGCGTGGCGTCTTCCCAGCGCGGAGGCAGTACACCGCCTCCTCCGCCTCGCAGCTTGACGTACCGATCTGCCTCTTGCTGGCAGACGAGCACGAACGATATTGCCATTTTGTTGGGCGCCCACCAGAGCTCCTTGGCGGTGCCACGCTGGAGCTTATCAGCCCACCTCCACGCAGTGATGAGGAGCCTACCTCCTTTGGCCTTCCTGGTGAAGTACCCATCTTCGTATACCTCCTCCGCACGTCGATGCGCCCGCCACCAAAGCTCCACCACTTCCTTTTTGTAGGTGGCCTCACAGGCTTCACAGGCCGTCTGGTACCTGGCTTCCTCCTCCGTCATCTCCTTCTTGAAAGCCACTTGCCTAGCTTTCTCAGCCGACGGCAGCGACTTCCACAGATAAAGATTGTACTGGCCTCAAAACCACTCCAAAGTTGGGGGGTCCGGTGCAACCTCGTCCAGCGGTGCGTAGGGGTCCTCCTTGTCGCTGCTCTTTGACTGAACATCCTCGGGGGGGGCTCCTCATCGGCGCATGGGAAGATCAGTGGTGCCATGGCAGAGATTTGTGAGAGAGAGGGGGAGGGGGGAGAGGAGAGGATATAGATGAGAATGCAGGCAGGACGACGTGAGCAAGGTAATATTTGTTGGCGGCCGGAATCTAGATCGACGGGAACAGTACATACGCCAGTTACCGGAATTTACGAGTACTGTAGTTTGAATTGCACATGATTCCCGCGGCAAAAGCCGTTTGTGAACTTAATCGCTGACGGTTTCCAATACAAAACCGCGTCTGATTAATAACCCGCACCACTCACCTTCCAAACCTTGAGGCATGAAATAGAGTACCAATCGTGTGGGGCCCGGTTGTCTTGCCAGATATTTACACTTTCTTTACTCATATAAGGCATGAATGCTTATTTTGTGTTACCATGGCACTCGATGCTTGTGTCCAAGCCGTGACACCAATATGTTTAAAAATTCCTTCCAATTTATTGCACATGGAATTAACTCGCACACAAGTACACAAATACGATTTTTCAAACCGTTATGGTTAGCTGTTGCATGTACATGTAGTTCAAATTTGAATTACGGTCATTAAATGGCTAGCAAATCACTTAAATGTCTTAAAAAGGTCAAATGACCCCTGAAATTTTCCAAATTTTAACATGACAGTTGTATTAGTGCACGTTAATGGTAGAAAAAGTTTGAAGGCCATAAGAGGAAGCTATCGCCGGTTCGTCATCAAACATGCATTGTTCCCTCTTGGAACCACAAGCCTTCTAGTGAGTTTGCTCTAGTTTGTGAGGGGTGTGTGTCCAAACTTTCACCAAAGAGGCCAATTTTTTCACCACAACATCTTGGTGTCGTGCCATTACGTCAAGCAAGGTTTCATGTATTTATGATCATTTTTGAATTTTTTGGAATTTAAATGCCATGGCACTGGATGCTTGTGTCGAAGCCGTGATAGCAATATGTTTGAAAATTCCTTCCAATTTACTGCACATGGAATTAACTCGCACACAAGTACACAAATATGATTTTTCAAACCGTTATGGTTAACTGTTGCATGTACATGTAGTTCGAATTTGAATTACGATCATTAAATGGCTAGAAACTCACTTAAATGTCTTTAAAAGGTCAAATGACCCCTAAAATTTTCCAAATTTAAATATGACAGTTGTATTAGTGCACGTTAATGGTAGAAAATGTTTGAAGGCCATAAGAGGAAGCTATTGTCGGTTCGTCATCAAACATGCATTGTTTCCTCTTGGAACCACGAACCTTTTAGTGAGTTTGCTCCGGTTTGTGAGGGGTGTATGTCCAAACTTTCGCCAAACATGCCAATTTTTTCACCACAACATCTTGGTGCCATGCCATTACGTCAAGCAAGGTTTCATGTATTTCTGATAATTTTAGAATTTTTTGGAATTTAAATGCCATGGCACTCGATGCTTGTGTCCAAGCCGTCACACCAATATGTTTGAAAATTCCTTCGAATTTACCGCACATGGAATTAACTCGCACACAAGTACACAAATATGACTTTTTTTCAAACCGTTATGGTTAGCTATTGCATGTACATGTAGTTCAAATTTGAATTACGGTCATTAAATGGCTAGAAACTCACTTAAATGTCTTAAAATGGTCAAATGACCCCTGAAAATTTCAAAATTTTAACATGACAGTTGTATTAGTGCACTTTAATGGTAGAAAAAGGTTTGAAGGCCATAAGAGGAAGCTATCGCTGGTTCGTCATCAAACATGCATTGTTCCCTCTCGGGACCCTGAGCCTTCTAGCGAGTTGCTCCGGTTTGTGATGGGTGTGTGTCCAAACTTTCGCCAAACAGGCCAATTTTTTTATCACAACATCTTGGTGCCATGCCATTATGTCAAGCAAGGTTCATGTATTTCTGATCATTTTGGAATTTTTTGGAATTTAAATGCCATGGCACTCGATGCTTGTGTCCAAGCTGTGACTCCAATATTTTTGAAAATTCCTTCCAATTTACTTCACATGGAATTAACTCGCACACAACTACACAAATATAATTTTTCAAACCGTTATGGTTAGCTTTTGCATGTACATGTAGTTCAATTTTGAATTACGGTCATTAAATGGCTATAAAATCTCTTAAATGTCTTAAAATGTCAAATGAACCCTTATAATTTCCAAATTTTAACATGACAGTTGTATTAGAACATTTTAACGGTACAAAATTTTCTCGTACGTTTAAAACACTATCTGTTGCCACTATACTCCAAATTCGCCTTTCACAGCTAACACAAAAAATCAACAACATCACACATAGTTTGTTGTAGGAACCGTTTGCGATGAAAATTCATGGGTCTATTTAAGTCTTACTCCATAAGCTTCGCCGGCTTCGTCCG
Source organism: Thinopyrum elongatum (assembly GCA_011799875.1). Classification (NCBI taxonomy): domain Eukaryota; kingdom Viridiplantae; phylum Streptophyta; class Magnoliopsida; order Poales; family Poaceae; genus Thinopyrum; species Thinopyrum elongatum. The sequence continues at coordinate 387,759,659 of CM022300.1, forward strand.
CTCTAGTGCCGGTCACCCCCGAATCCACGTATCCACGATCCCAATTCCCCAACCTCTTCTTGCAAAGAATGACGCTATGGAGAAGCTTCATGAGGGCCTGTATGGTGGCTGCATCCTCCCCGAGTGTCGCTGCCTGCACTGAGAGCGTGGCCGCCTACGCCGAGAGTGAGGCCGCATCCACATTAAGCGCAGCCGCATCCGCCGAGAGGGCGTCTGCAGCAACCGACAAGGCAATTGTTGTAGCTGAGACAGCTGCAGCAGCTACTGCGACGGTGGCTACAAATGCCGAGAGCACTCGAGCAGCCGTCCATGCCGCCAATGTCGCCCTGGCCTGGGTCGAGGCCATCTACACCAAGATCGAGGATGCCCACGACAAGAAATTCCAGGCCTCCTCAGAATCTAGCATGCAACCCATGTCCGAAAAGGCGGGAGAGGCTATGGAGCACCTACTTTCTCATGAGATTGTCGAGCAGGAGCTGGAGATGCAGTAGGCGGCGAAGATCACGAGTGCCGGGAGGAGGAGTTGCGCGTGGCTGAGGAGGAGGTAGAGAAGAGCCAGTCCGTCGAGGAATCGGCGGTGGAGTACCAACGCGAGCTCTGGCGTAGACACTACTATGAGAACTACAACCTTGAGGACGACGCCGAGGATGAGGACAATGACAACGACGCGGTCGACTCCAGCCTGGGGGACGTGGAGTCCACCAACGGCGGCTTGTCGCCAGGACAAGTCATCGACGTCTCATCTTACACCGGCGAGGCATAGGGCGGCGCGCCGGCGGCTTTGTTAAAATTATGTGTACTTAGCCTTTATTTATAACACTGGTCTTTTGTTAGAGCAATGTTTAGGTCAACGGCTCTGTTTAATTACTAAAATTGCTCGATTCAGTAAGTGTGGTCTGTGTGCTGTAGGCTCTTTTGTGTGCCCAAATTAGCAAGTGATGTTAAATTGTGCAATGACATGGATGAGCACAATACCCAGGGAAATTTCCACCAAAATTTGAATGATCAAACTCATCGCATGTGCGTAAAGCAGAAGAATCATTTGCGATGCACACATTCATTCAAAGTGAATGGCATGCGACGGCACCGTGCGCAAAGTTTCCCTCCACTATTCGAAATTTTTGGCCTACCGCCAAAATATCTAACTCTTCCCTCGTCCCCACCCCCTTTTCTCCCCGACCACAAGTCACATTTCCCCTATTTCCTCCTTTCTTCCCAAGCTATAGCCGCTTCCTCACTTGCTTCCTCGCTCTCACCGTCTCGCATCCGACCGCCGTGGTCGCCATGGTCTTCTTCAATGACCTCTCCAGCAGTTCCTCCTCCAAGGACGACTCTTTCACCACCCGGGTATGCCTCTCTCCTCTCTCTCAGTTTATGAATTGGAATTAAGGATTTTAACCCCGCGGCCGATTTGAGTCATTTCTTCCTCTTGTAGCTCCCTAGAACCATCACTTGCAATGAATGGAGCAGGGTGGCTGAAGATCTGCTTGCTCGTTGTCACCATCAATCTCCATGCGTGAAGTTAGTTGCGTTTGAATATGTGGTCAGTGGGAGGAAGTTTCTGGCATGTGCAGAGAAGGTTAGCCCCACTTTCGTTGCTACAAATCATTTGTTAGATGTGATTCAGACACTCTCACTGTGCTATGTTGTAGGATCGAAAGTAGGTCTAGAGGGGGGTGATTAGACTACTTGACCAAATAAAAATCTAACCTTTTCCCAATTTTAGTTGTGGGCAGATTTTAGCAACTAGCACAAGTCAAGAAATCTACCTACACATGCAATTCTAAGAGTATAGTAGCGGAAAATAGAACATTGCATATGAAGGTAAAGGGAAGGGTTTGGAGAGTGCAAACGCAATGAAGACACGCAGATTTTTGGCGTGGTTTCGATAGGTGGTGCTATCGTACATCCACGTTGATGGAGACTTCAATCCACGAATGGTAATGGTCACGCGAGTCCATGGAGGGCTCCGCCCACAAAGGGTCCACGAAGAAGCAACCTTGTCTATCCCACCATGGCCATCGCCCACGAAGGACTTGCCTCACTCGGGTAGATCTTCATGAAGTAGGCGATCTCCTTGCCCTCAAAAACTTCTTGGTTCAACTCCACAACTTGACGGAGGCTCCCAAGCGACACCTAACCAATCTAGGAGACACCACTCTCCAAAAGGTAATAAATGGTGTGTTAATGATGAACTCCTTGCTCTTGTGCTTCAAATGATAGTCTCCCCAACACTCAACTCTCTCTCACAGATTTGGATATGGTGGAAAGATGATTTGAGTGGAAAGCAACTTGGGGAAGGCTAGAAATCAAGATTCTTGTGGTAGGATTGGTATATCTTGATCTCAACACATGAGTAGGTGGTTCCCTCAGAAAATGTATGGTGGAAGTGTAGGCACGTTCTGATTGCTCTCTCACATATGGAGATGGGGGTGGAGGGTATATATAGCCTCCACACAAAATCCAACCATTACACACATTTGACCCAACTCGGTGAGACCGAATAGATAAACTCGATCTGACTGATTAGTTCAAAATGTGAAAGTTAGGAATCTCGGTGGGACCGACTGGGACAACTTGGTGGGACCGATGTGCTAGGGCTTAGGGCAAACCTCATCTCAGTGGCGCCAATTGCATCAACTCGGTGAGACCGAAGTGAAGCAACAGAGAATTGGTCAAGCCATCTCGGTGAGACCAATTGCAATTTCGGTGAGACCGAAATTGTTGCAACTGATAACAGGGAGTTGGCAAGGCCATCTCGGTGAGACCGAGATCCGTATCGGTGTGACCGAACTGTTAGGGTTTCTGGCTGTGGCTATGTCATATGTACTCAGTGGCGCCAGATAGAATGAATCGATGGGGACGAGATGGAGTTTAGGGTTTTGACATATTTGGAATGAGAAAGTGGTTGAGGGCTTTGGAGCAATATCACTAAGCATTTTGAGCAAGCAAGCCATTAAGCAACACCTCATCCCCTTTTAATAGTATTGGCTTTCCTATGGACTCAATGTGATCTTGGATCACTAAAACAAAGATGAAGAGTCTTGAGCTTTTGCCAATATGTGTCCTTAGCATTTTGAGGGGTCCACATTCCTATTCCATGCCATGCCATTCATTGAAACTCCTGAAATATTTATCTTGAATGGATATTAGTTCAATGAGCTATATGTTGTTATGAATTACCAAAACCACCCGGGGATTAGTTGCACTTTCAATCTCCCCCTTTTTGGCAATTGATGACAACATATAGAACAAAGCTTCGACAAATGATAAAATGAATGAAATACATCATCACTTTGAGAAGTATGTGATAAGCAAGAGCTCACCCTAAATTTGTGCATTATTTAAAATTTTGCGTTTGAATGCAAATGTACAATCGGTTAGGATCATGGGTCACTCTTCCATGTCACATACACCTTGGTGGAGTGCACACAATGATCAAAGTAGAATAACATGCACTCATCTCCAAAGATACAAGTGATTGATCATACACAAATAATCATAGAGATAGACATGCAAGCACACATTAAGCATAGTATGATCAAACACATGATCACACAAGGTATCTCACGAGCATAACACAAATGTAGCATCAACTAGCAACAACCAACCAAAGTAGCAAGAGCAAGGCAAATGAGAACCAACAAAGAAGCAAAATACTTGCTCTATCTCTCTCTCGAAGCCTATGATCTATACACTTTCTCCCCCTTTGGCAACAAGTTACCAAAAAGTTTGAAAATGTATAGTGCTATGCAGCACTCTAGGCATGATCTCCGAGAGCTCCTGAAGGGGGCTTCTGGCTTGTTGCTCCGGTGTGCATAGACAGCGTTGAGAGGAGTCCATCTGCAAATGCTTCAGCTGATGTCTGTGGAGCTGGTGGAGTTGACACTGGAGGAGCAACTCTGGCAGTGGTGGCAGGAGCAGAATGAGCAGGCCTCAAGTCTACAACTGGCTCAGCAGAAGACCTCTGTGCCCTTGGCACTATCTGGAATCTATCTATAGTAGGTCTGTCATCTCTGTCCTCAGCATCATCTCTCAGCTTCTCAACAATAGTCTGAATCTCAGTGACCTTCACATCAAGGCTGTCCATCTTGTCTTCCACAATCCTCTCTAAGCTCTCCTGATTCTTAGTCAAGTTGGCCAGACTCTTCTCAATCCTCAAGGTAGCTTCTAGCAGATATGTGAGATGATCTTGCTTGGTCTTGAGATTCACAATTGATGCATCTAGAGCACTTGCTGCCTTTGCTGCTTTAGCAGCCTTTGCTTTCTTTGCCTTCTCCTGGGCCTCAACAGAACTAGGATGTGAAGCATCCATGACAACTTCATTGTCTTTAAACTCTGGCCTAAGAGGTAAATGCTCTTTGTCAATTAGATATGTTCCAGTTCCAACCTTGGAATTGATGAACATCTGAATATGTGGTGCATATCCACATGACCTCTTTTGGTCAGCAGCTATGCTCTTAACTGTCTCAATTATCAGACTCATTACCTTGAACTTTTGGGGAACATCAAACAGATGCAGCAGGTTGATGGAGTGACCACGTATCATCCTATGATCTCCAGACTTAGGCAAGAGGGTATGCCTTAGTATGGTGTTTATGGTAGTCAATCCAGCAAGCAGATAGTATATGGAGCCAAACTTGTGAGTCTCCAAGGCTTCATCAGGGATGGGCTTGTACATGTGAGCCATAGAGTTGTGATCCTTCCTGGTTTTGCCATATACATCAACATCATCTTCTTCTTCTTCTGGGGCATTAATAAGAGCAGCCCATTCAGAGATTGATGACTGGTATCTAGTGCCCTCAGTCATCCAGACAATCTTTCCATAAGGGTAAAAGTGTGCAGTGGAGTAAAATTACATTATCATCTCATCATTCCACTTGGTTAGCTTTTGTCCAACAAAAGCATCAACACCATTCATCTTGAAGCTCTCATGAACGTGGGGGAAGTAATCCTCATTGGCATCAATGTACTTCTAGTCAACCCACTTCATGTCACACACAATGGGCTTCTTGTCAAGAAACACAGTCTCATAGAAGTCCTGCTGATCTCTAGTGTGGAAACGGTAATCAACAGCAGTCCTCCTCCTTGTGGCATATGGATCATTTTTCCTCCACTGTCTCAGACCTTCATCCTTTCTCAGTTACATGTTCTCAGCAACTGGATGATCATCATTGTGGTCTGGAATCTTTGGCTTTAATTTCCTGAGCGCTAGTGGCTCATCATCCTCTTGGACCTCTGGCACTGGGGCCTTGTTCTTCTCAGTAGCAGGAATGTTCCTGGTGGATCTCTTTGGAGCTGTAGTCTTGAGGGCAGACTTGGGCTTGGAAGGAGCAGCACCAGTCTTAATGGCATCTGCCATCAATTTATGAGACTTGGCAGGTGGTGCTTCAGGTTCTTCCTCCTCCTCCTCATCCTCATCAGCATCCCTCATCATAGATGGTCCACCAATGACTCTGGCAATGGTTTTCTTGACTCTCTCCTTCCTCTTCTTCTTTCCATCAGCAGCTTCACCTTATTCTCTTGGCTCAAGAGTGAACTCCATAGTTTCTTGAGTGGCAGTTGACTTTCTCACTTTTGACATAGGAGCTCTCCTGGTAGGAGCTTTCTTTTGAATACCAGGCTTGGTGGCAGTAGCTGCAGCATATTCCTTCTTAAGCACTTTCTTCTTTGAGGTTACCTCTTCCTCAACAACAAAATCTTCATCTTCACTGTCAGAGTTCCTCTTCTTCCTCTGTCTGGTAGCAGCTTTAGGCAAGTTTCTAGGAGTGCTTCTACTCCCATCATCATAGCTACTGCTTGGGCTTGTGCCCTCACTGAGGTTGAGCTCCTCCTCTAACTTGTTCTGACTGTCACTAGCCTCTGACATCTCTGCAAACTGACCCTGTGAATAGATGGATATAGGTAGAGTGGATGAGCATCACAAAAGCAGCTTGTTTTTGCAAAAATTGAGTCAAAATCTTAATTTTAGTTTTTTGCAGAAAGCATTTCACTAACAGAGTCTAAACATGCAGTATCGGTTAGACCGAGTTGCAGTTCGGTGACTCCGAGATGCTAGGGTTTCACAGAGAAATTGCTTTCAGTCTCACTGATCAGTACACTTCGGTCAGACCGAGTTGTACTTAGTGCAATGGCCTGGGCCAATCGGTGGGGCCGAAAGTTCCATTTCAGTCAGTCCGAGATGAGCTCGGCGGAAACCTAACCCTAAGATTTCTCATCAAAACTAATCTAAGGAAGTTTTAACTAGACAGGATGATTTCATACGTGGAGAGATAGCAGGCAAAAGCTTTGTGCATTGAATCGGAAGTGGAAAATAGCACAAATGGTTCGAACCATTCCCTAACTTGGTGATGGCTCGCTACGGCGGCAACGGCGGAGAGAATTTCCGTTGACGGCGGTGGAGAACTGCGACGACGGCGCACAGGTGGAGATGGCGACGATCTTGAGACCAAGGGGTGGCAGCAATGGGGTGCGGGCAAGAAATTTCCAAACGTTCCGTCCGCGGGATTATATACCCATGTGCCGTCAGTGGCATCGAATGGATCTAATCGGTGGCACCGAGATGTGAAACTGCAGGCAGTTACAGTAACTCGATGAGACCGAGTGGATCTAATCAGTAGCATCGAGATAGAAAAACCTAGATCAGTCTATTGCATTACGTGAGTCCGAGTTGGAATGGTTGGTTAGGCCGAAATGCATTAGAAGGTTTTGGTAGGCAGCCCTCGTCGGATCGGTGGCTCCGAGTGCTCCTCACCCGGAGGGTCCGAAAATGACTTGTTCAAATTTTGTGACGTAGAATGAATAGAATTTGAGACAAGAAAAAGCATAGATAGCTAGAGGGGTACTTAGGCATTCTTGTCCATCCATTTGGCAAATAAAAACCAAACAATCAAAAATACAAATGGATGTCCTCGAATGGAGAAATTATGCAACCAACATGCTCACACAATAAGAAAGCAAATGAAATATGTGACAAAGCATGCACAAACACTTCTAGCATCTATCAAGCAATTGGCGATGACTAGGTCATCTATATATGAGTATATTGACTTAGGAGTCAAATGAGAACATTTGATCATAGGTCATACTCATCGTTTAAGCACAAGTGGGGTTACCACTTTTACATAAAGCATTAATGTGTTCACACCATTAGAGTTGCTTTAGCTCAATTCTTAGAGCAAAGCTCCCCCTAGATGTGATATCCCCCCTAAGAGGGATGAACTAACCTTGGGTTTTGTCGATGATGACTTCATGTAGATAGTGAAGATGTGGATGCTCAATGTTCTTTTGGAGCAATCCATTGGAGTGTTGCACTTTCAATACCTACATGGGTCAGCTCCAAAAGGAACATACAAAGATATCCATAGACATAGAGTGATTTACACATATGATGATGTCCATGAAAGCATTAGGTTACCTTGTCCCATGTCTTACCAACAAGAGGGTTTGTGACTCCATGAACTAGTGCAAGATATGAAAGTTGATTGCACATGTCCTCGCCAAAATGAATATGAGTGAAGTATGTTGGCGGAGTCACCCTCAAGAACACTCTAGTTCTTCTTCTTTGGGATCCACATTAACTTGATGGGAATCCTTGGAGTTGTATTCGTACTTGATGAAGTAGAACTTGACGTAGTCTTGGGAACCCACCTGACCATGGCCTTAGGAGCTTCTACAAATGATTCAATCTCTTCTTGAAGCTTCTCCTTGCCTTTTAGCTTGTGGTCTTGTGGTGGAAGATCATCTTGAGCTTGTGTTCCCTTGAAAGAAGTGGGGTCATACTTCTCTTGTTGAGGAACAAACTTCGTCTTGGGGTATTGATCTTCTTCCCACTCAACTCCATTGGCATTGAACTTTCGTTCAAAACCAACACCTTGATTCTTCCGGTGCCTTCCTTGCTTGCGTACAATTTCCTCAAATTGCTTACTTCCGGCAAGACTCTTGTAAACACCTTTCTCTATGATTCCCTTCAATAAGCTATTTTCTTGCTCAAGTGTTACTTGGCTAAGAGAATCATTAGTGGAATCAAGAGAACTACTAGAAGCAACAATATTGGATTTAACATTGTTATTGTTACTACTAGAGGAAGAATCTTTCTTGCTCTTGTTGCTAGATTTTACTTGTGGCATATAAGTAGACAAGTGGAGACGTTTGGCAATGTAAGAAAAACTTGTTGCACCCCGGCTCAGAGAACCGGTTTACCAGTGTTTCCAACCCAGAGATCATGTCTTCTGGAAACACACAACAACTTGGGACAGAACATAGCTAAACTTTTATTGATAATAGTCGAGTACAGGCTTATATATTACATGATCATCGAGGCCAAAAGCACATCTAGTGCAATGACAATATCTACATTATTTATCTAACATATCAGGGCCTTGGTATTACTGCGGAATACTACAGTGGAAGACTACTGTGTAGCGGAACATGATAGTAACTCCATCCACAGGGACACTGCTGAGGACACATCCTAGACATCGCAACACGGACCTCGGGAACTCCGTCTCAGTCTTCTCCTGCATCTGGCATGATACGCCAGGTGAGTACTTTGAATGTACTCGCAAGCGCATGACAACCAAATATGCAGCAAATAATAGCATGGCAATGAACAGGTTAAACTCTAAATGATTCACTTACTGGCACCAACTTACTCATATCCGGGTTGTCTCACAATACCCAGAATACTCGATCTCAATGAGTACTTTTGCTCATAAGACATGTTCTTCCATCATTACTACGGTTATTACGGTTGATCACCTAGAGAGGTCTGGACAGGCTGTCCAATACCATGGACGCGACTATTCGAATAGATTTTACACTCTGGAGAGGTTGCGCACTTTACCCACACTATGGAGCATCTGACCTCGTGATCCCATTCGGGTGGACCAGCGTTGCTCCAACGAAACCTGTCTGACCCGTGACTCTCTCATCGTACCACCGGCAATCACACTCCCCCGGAGTCAAGCCTTGGGTGGCCCCTATGTCCTCGTGACACCTGCCACCGTCATGGCCAAACTAACTGTCCCAAACGGGGACGCCGGCAAATAACTCAACTGGGCTCACAGGGTTATCGCCGTCTACCTGATCAGGGCAGCACGCGTGCATAACCCTCCCTGGACGGAGGTACCGGTGAAAGAGCACAAAGCCAGACCAAGTCAAGGCCGTCCCATACCGGCGAATGTGGCTGCACGGGTAAGCCCGGACAGGTGACTCTTGATCAACCAGCTAAGTTTCACTTAGCAATCATGGTCATCAATTTAAGTTGTCAACAATAGGCCTTTAAATACTTCACTTGAATTATCCATATTAATTAAATGCAAGAAATGAATATGAGTTATGCAATGCTATGAAATGCTTCATAGTATGGATGTCCTGGCTTGCCTTGATCAGTTGGGTTGTTCAGAAACTCCTGGTCTTCAAATCCACAAGAATCTCCTTCTGAAAATATTTTTAAATAGCGAAGGAAAATGTCACATAAAGCCTTTTTGTTCCCCAACAATTTTGTGAGTACTGGAAGGACTCCAAACTGGCCAAGTTTGAGGTGGTTTGGATAAGTTTTGAGGGTAGTTCATGTGTAAGTGGCAAATCTGGACCAGAATCTGAAAGTTGGAGTACTGCTCACATAGAAGATCTTCAGATGCTGAAACTTGGTGGAGGAAGGTTGTTTGTAGGTGTCCTCATGCTGTAAAAATTTGAGAGCAATTGGACAATCCTAGCATACACTTCCTTCACAAAGGTCCAAACTGACCAGGAAAAATAATAATTTATTTTGCAAGATCTTTGAACTAGACCATGGAATATTTTTGGTTATTGGGGCAAGATATGGTCCAAGGTATTTTATAGAATTATTTGAGAATTTTCTGAGCATCCCAACTATAGGTTGCTTCACAACCCATAGTAATGCCCTAAATTCTCAAATAAAAGAAAAGGGTTTTTGAAGATGATTCAGATTGGGATTTGGGTCCTTGGGGTGCTTGACAGGGTTTTGGCATGGTGATGAGGCTTTAGATTACTTGGAAAAGATTCAAAAGTTCCAAGACTAAAATGAATAGGTTAAAAAACCATTCAAATTTCAAATAAAGCCAAGAAAAGTTTGAAAAGAAAAAGTTGCCAAAATCAGGGTGTCACAAACCTACCCCCCTTAGGATGAATCTCATCCTCGAGATTCGGTTGCTCAGGGAACAAATATGGGTAAGCGGATCTCAGAAAATTTTCTCTTTCCCAAGTGGACTCTTCCTCAGTGTGGTGCTCCCATAGCACCTTGTAAAATCTTATCACCTTACTCCTCGGGGTTCTTTCCATCTCATCCAAGATCCTGATAGGTTTTTCCTCATAGGTCAGGTCCTTAGCCAATTCTAGTTCACTCATATCCGCTTGCTTGGCTGGGGGTGCAATGCATTTCCTCAACTGTGAGATGTGAAAGACATCATGAACGTCGGACAGTGCTGGTGGCAATTCCAACTGATATGTGACCCTGCCCTTCCTAGCAATCACTAGAAAGGGACCGATATATCTTGGGGCTAACTTTCCCCTTGTGCCAAACCTCTTCACTCCCTTCATAGGAGTTACCCGTAGATAAGCATAGTCTCCAGGCTCGAAAGTTACTTCCCGGTGCTTTGGGTCGTAATAGCTCTTTTGTCGGGACTTGGCTTCTTGCAGTCGCTCTTGAATATCTTTGACTTGCCTTTCAGCCTCGAGCATCAATTCTGTACCAAAAATGCGACTGTCTCCTGTTTGGGACCAGTTCAGTGGTGTGTGGCACTTCCGTCCGTACAATGCCTCAAAAGGTGACATTTTGAGACTTGCCTGATAGCTGTTGTTGTAGGAGAATTCAGCGTACGGCAAACTATCCTCCCATTTGGGTCCATGGGAGAGAGCACATGATCGAAGCATATCCTCTAATATTTGGTTTACTCGCTTGGTCTGTCCATCTATCTGCGGATGGTATGCTGTGCTGTGTTTCAGCATGGTTCCCAAGGCTTGATGTAGCCATAGCCAGAAAGCTGAGGTAAATAGGGAACCCCTATCTGAAGTGATAGACTTGGGTACTCCATGCAGACTGACTATCCGGGACATGTAGAGTTGTGCCAGCTGATTTGCGTTGAAAGTGGTCTTTACTGGGATAAAGTGAGCCATCTTCGTGAGTATGTCTACAATGACCCAAATAGCATCATTGCCTCTCGTGGACCTGGGCAGTCCCACAATAAAATCCATACATATGTTGTCCCACTTCTACTGGGGCACTGGTAAAGGTTGCAGTAGCCCAGCGGGTTTCTGATGCTCTGCTTTGACCTTGTTGCAAATGTCACAGTAGGCGACATAGTATGCTATATCTTTCCGCATTCCACACCACCAAAAAGTTCCTCTCAAGTCCTGATACATCTTGGTACCTCCTAGGTGGATCGAATATGCGGACTCATGTGCTTCCTTGAGTATTTTTTGCCTCAAGCTGTTCTGATTCGGCACACAAATTCGTTTCTCGAACCACACGGTACCTTGTTCATCTATACGGAAGGATTTGGCCTTCCCTTGCTGAATTAACTCCTTGATCTTTCGAATTTCTTCATCTGACTTCTGTGTTTCCTGGATTTCCTCCATGAGGGTTGGAGTAATTTCCAACGTATCTGGGGTCATTGGGCCACATAGTACCATATTGAGCTTGACAAACTCCTCTTGTAAGCTCAGATGCATGCCTTCAAATAGTGCATTCACTGCAGCTTGTTTCCTGCTCAGGGCGTCAGCGACCTCATTCGCTTTCCCTGGATGATAGTTTATTCCAACATCATAGTCCTTGACTAGCTCAAGCCATCTTCGCTGCCTGAGGTTCAGGTCGGGTTGAGTGAAAATATACTTGAGACTCTTATGGTCTGTGTATATCTCACATCGTTGTCCAATAAGATAATGCCTCCAAATCTTCAGGGCATGAACCACAGCAGCTAGCTCCAAGTCATGGGTGGGATAGTTCTCCTCATGGGGTCGTAGCTGTCGTGATGCATAAGCTACAACCTTTCCCTCTTGCATTAGCACACATCCAATTCCTCGCCTGGATGCGTCGCAATATATGTCGAAAATCTTGTGAATGTCTGGGAGGACTAAGACAGGGGCTGTGGTTAGCCTTGTCTTTAATTCCTAGAAACTGCTATCGCACTCGTCTGTCCAGATAAACCTTTGGTTCTTTTTCAACAATTCCGTCAGTGGCTTGGCTATCTTAGAAAAGCCCTCAATGAAGTGACGGTAGTAGCCTGCCAAGCCCAGGAAACTACGGACTTCAGTTACCGTAGCTGGTGTCTTCCAGTTCAAGACCACAGTAACCTTACTGGGATCAACAGCTATCCCTTTTTCTGACAGAATATGTCCAAGGAATCCCACCTCTTTTAGCCAAAATTCGCACTTACTGAACTTGGCATATAAGCGATGGGTTCTCAACCTTTCCAAGACAGCTCTGAGATGTTGCTTATGTTCTTCTTCATCCTTAGAATATATCAGGATGTCGTCAATGAACACCACTAAGAACTTGTCCAGAAAGTCCATGAAAACTTTATTCATCATACTCATGAAGTAGGCTGGAGCGTTGGTCAATCCAAACGCCATAACGGTAAATTCATACAGTCCATATCGAGTGGTGAACACTGTCTTGGGGATATCCTCCTTTCGGATTTTCAATTGATGATATCCCGTTCTGAGGTCGATCTTAGAGAATACCCGTGCTCCATTCAACTCGTCGAATAAGTCATCAATTCAAGGGAGCGGGTACTTGTTCTTGATAGTGACCTTGTTAAGCTGGCGATAGTCTACGCACATTCGTAGACATCCATCCTTCTTCTTGACAAATAATACTGGTGACCCCCATGGCGAGATGCTTGGACGAATATATCCTTTCTGTAGCAATTCGTCTAACTGCTTCTTTAGCTCTGCCAGCTCTGGGCCTGGCATACGATAATATTTCTTGTATATTGGAGCTGTACCAGGAATTACTTCAATGGCGAACTCCAATTCTCGGTCGGGCGGCATTCCTGGTAATTCCTCAGGAAACACATCCGGAAATTCACCCACTACCGGAATCAGATTCATATCCGTAACTGTAGTCTGGTATGCCGTGCCCTTTCTTGTTATCATTTTGCTGGCCAGAAATCGGACGGTCTATCCGGCAGAGTTCACCATTGTCACCGTTCTGGTGGCGCAGTTGATACACACTTGGTGCGGTGCCAACCAGTCCATCCCCAGTATTATATCCAGTCCTGGGGAGTCAATAGCAACAAGGGTGGCCGGGAATTTGACTCCATGGATTGAAATTTCTAGATCCTTATATATTATATTTGTTCTGAGCATAGAGCCAGGGGATTATACCACCATGATTTTGTCCAAAAGCGAAGGAGAAAACTTGTGCAAGGTGGCAAAACTTCGCGAAATAAACGAATGGGAAGCCCCAGAGTCAAATAAAATTACGGCAGGTATGTTATTGATACAAAACATACCAAGGACAATGTCTGGAGCTTCGCAAATTTCTTCGGCAGAGATGTGGTGGATGCATCCATGGCTGAAGTTGTGGTTGGGACGACGTCCAAGGTGATTGACTTGTGGCTTGTGGTCAGCTGATTGCTTTCCGTTATTGGTAGGGCACTGCTTGGCGTAGTGTCCACTCTGGCCACAAGTGAAACAAGTGTTGTTGCGGCGGCAGTCCTCTATGACTGGCTACTTGCCGAAGGTCTTGTTCTGGTTGCCTGGCTTGCTGTTGTTGCCACCATTGTTCCACACTGGTTTGTTCTCAGATGACCCTGGCTGCCAACTGCACAGCTTTTGCGCATATGGTTCCTTGTTGTCCTTCTTGGGCTCGAACTTCCTCTTACAATCATCATTCCCAGACTTGTGTTCTCGTTCAGCGATGAAGGCCTTATCCACCAAGGTCTAGAAATCGGGGAAATCCAACATGCATAGCTGACATCGAAGGGCGTGATTAAGTCCTCCGAGGAACCGGTCTATTTTCCTCTCTTTGATAGCCACATCATGAGGAGAGTACCGGGCCAAGTTGTTGAACTTGTTTAGGTATTCTCCCACAGACATGTTTCCTTGTGTGAGAGCCAGGAATTCTCTCTGCTTCACTTTCATGATTCCCGTGGGGATATGATACTTGCGGAACAACTCTTTGAAATTCTCCCAAGAAATCTCTTCAGCAGGCCACATTAACTTGGTGTTGTCCCACCATATGGCTGTCGGGCCTTCGAGATAATGGGTAACAAATGGGACTTTATCTGCTTCCTCATAAGGAGCGATGCCCAATTTCTTTTCCATGGTTCTTAACCAATCATCAGCCTCAATAGGATCCGCAGCCTGATTAAAGCTGGGTGGTTTTGTACGCTGGAAGTCAGACAGTTTGGAATGCACCCCATTGCCATTGTTCTGACCTACTATTGTCTGCATACTCTTGAGAAATTCCATGAGGTCTTGGTTTCTCTTTTCCTCAAACATTCTCATTATCTGATCTGTGGTTGGTGCTTGAGGTGGTGGTGGTGGTAAGTCTTCGGGCGGTTGCCCTGCCTGCCTGGCGGATCGACGGACGGGGTTTCCATCGCCGCCTTGACTGCTACTTCCTTTCTTCATCCTAATTTTTGTTCCCATGGCAAATACTGAATCAATGAGCGACATCCATAAGGAGAGATGCAGTAATATGACACCAAAAGGAAATTCATGAAAAAGGCAAATAAAGAAAACAAGATAATTATACAAGATAACCCAACATCATACATGGCAAGCTAGTAGGGGAATAACATGACTAGACTGTTCATACGACAGTCGGCATATGCAAAGATGCATGCATTACTACTCAAACTCCAGTCTAGTGCGTCGGTGACACGAACACTGCCCATCTGAAGAGTCCTCGTTGTCAGATCCTGAGTCGGAATCAGAACTGATGATGTGAGTCACCGGGTTAAAGGAAACGCGATGTCGCTGCAGAGACGGCTCTCCTTCCGCGGGAGAAAGAGCACGTCACCTCAGCATCGGCAGAGTAGGAGTGGCTAAGAGTGAGGCCACTCAGCTGGGGTCTCGAGTCGACTACCAGACGATAAGCCTGATGGTCCAGAAAAACCAGAAGGGGTATCAAGCAGACACGGGGGTGGAACTGGTGGTGGATAACTGGGTGGAACTACTGGAGGAGGAGGTGCTGGAGTCACTGCTGTAAGTGCCCCCAGAACACAACACAGCTCCTCAGCCAATGAAATGATCATACGATAGCTGGCGTTCAGGTAGCGAGATAAAACACCAGCCGCATGATCACACGCCGGGTCAACAGGTGAGAAAAGGACTCGCCCTGTCGTAGGTGACAGAGTGGGATAGTGGAAAAAACCTGGATGGGTCTGCATCTCAACATCGTGGAAGCACAAATCAGTAATAGCCTCCATGGCAACAAACTGGATCGCCAGCTCCGGAGTAGAAGCCACTCCGCCCTTGGAAGAGCGGGAAGAGCTTCCAATATCCGAAGTCACGGTCATGTAAGCCACTGCATGGTACTCATATACTGACTCGCCCAACTGCTCCCGAAACACCTGGTATACTGGGTCATCACCGTTGGGATACAGCCGAAGCCAGACGCTACGAAGCAGAGCTGGAAAAGTGTGGGGTTCTGGCTCATGATGGAAATGATATGGAACTGGTGCCATCTACACTCACAATGCCAAGGGTTAGTAACATAATGAATTGCAATGAATAAGGCATGGCATGCAACAAGCAGGATGCACACTCAAAGTCCTATGCTAATCGTAGTCCTAGCGCGGGTTACCTAGGGTGTCCTACAGTCAGCACGGCTCTGATACCAAGCGTTGTGGCACCCCAGCTCAGAGAACCGGTTTACCAGTGTTTCCAACCCAGAGATCATGTCTTCTGGAAACACACAACAACTTGGGACAAAACATAGCTGAACTTTTATTGATAATAGTCGAGTACAGGCTTATATATTACATGATCATCAAGGCCAAAAGCACATCTAGTGCTGTGACAATATCTACATTATTTATCTAACATATCAGGGCCTCGGTATTACTGCGGAATACTACAGTGGAAGACTACTGCGTAGCGGAACATGATAGTAACTCCATCCACAGGGACACTGCTGAGGACACATCCTAGACATCGCAACACAGACCTCGGGAACTCCGTCTCAGTCTTCTCCTACATCTGGCATGATACGCCAGGTGAGTACTTTGAATGTACTCGCAAGCGCATGACAACCAAATATGCAGCAAATAATAGCATGGCAATGAATAGGTTAAACTCTAAATGATTCACTTACTGGCACCAACTTACTCATATCCGGGTTGTCTCACAATACCCAGAATACTCGATCTCAACTAGTACTTTTGCTCATAAGACAAGTTCTTCCATCATTACTACGGTTATTACGGTTGATCACCTAGCGAGGTCTGGACGGGCTGTCCAATACCGTGGACGCGGCTATTCGAATAGATTTTACACTCTGCAGAGGTTGCGCACTTTACCCACACTATGGAGCATCTGACCTCGTGATCCCATTCGGGTGGACCAGTGTTGCTCCAACGAAACCTGTTTGACTCGTGACTCTCTCATCGTACCACCGGCAATAACACTCCCCTGGAGTCAAGCCTTGGGTGGCCCCTGTGTCCTCGTGACACCTGCCACCGTCGTGGCCAAACTAACTGTCCCAAATGGCGACGCCGACAAATAACTCAACTGGGCTCACAGGGTTATCGCTGTCTACCTGATCAGGGAAGCACGCGCGCATAACCCTCCCTAGACGGAGGTACCGGTGAAAGAGCACGAAGCCAGACCAAGTCAAGGCCGTCCCATACCGGCGAATGTGGCTGCATGGGTAAGCCCGAACAGGTGACTCTTGATCAACCAGCTAAGTTTCACTTAGCAATCATGGTCATCAATTTAAGTTGTCAACAATAGGCCTTTAAATACTTCACTTGAATTATCCATATTAATTAAATGCAAGAAATGAATATGAGTTATGCAATGCTATGAAATGCTTCATAGTATCGATGTCCTGGCTTGCCTTGATCAGTTGGGTTGTTCGGAAACTCCTGGTCTTCAAATCCACAAGAATCTCCTTCTGAAAATATTTTTAAATAGCAAAGGAAAATGTCACATAAAGCCTTTTTGTTCCCCAACAATTCTGTGAGTATTGGAAAAATACCAAACTTGGTGAAAAAATAAAGGGCTTCATTACAAACACAATGCAAAAAGAATCAGGTCAATTGGACCTTCCTGTAAAAAGTTATAAGCAGTCAAACCTACTGGTCAACTCTATTAAATAAATCAAAATTAGAAAAACCAGAAGGGCCACGTCGAAGGCGTATTTGCCCCGGGCGCCTCCACTTACCGCTTCATCCAGTCACTGGCAAGTGGGGCCCGGCCCATTTAAACAGAGGAGGGAGAAAGAGCAGAGGAGAGGGGCGGCTCACCGGCGGTGATTGCCGGCGATAGCGACGGCGGTTGGGCTCGTGGATGGTGGGGATGGATCGGGCGCTCGACGGCGGTTCACCTTGTACCCGTAGCTCCTTCGGAGATGGCCGGACGGCGTCGCGCCCTTCTTCTCCAGCGGACGGGTGCTGCGGTGATCGTCGGCGAAGGTGATTCTGACGGCGATTCGCTTTGGGGAGGGGTCTGGAAGCACCAGAGAAACACTACGAACTCGACGGTGGGCGCGGGCGGAGCTGGGACGGGGTGGAGAGGGCTAGAGGTGGAGCTCAGCTGGCGGTGGAGCTCCGGCGAAGCTCGAGGCTAGAGGGCCTCTTGGCCTTGGCTCTTGCTCTGAGGGGGCAATTGAGGAGGAGGGAGAGGGGTGAGGAGCTAGGCGAGGCCGGGCGGGGCTTTATATAGGCGGGAGGGGACGCTCGGCGAGCTCTCTGGATATGGATCAAAGCGGGCCATGGTGCCGGTGAGACGTACACCGCGCTGGCTGGATGTTTGCGGCGAGGGGACGTGAGAGAGCAGCAGCATTCAATGCGGGAGGCGACGGCTCGGGAGGAAATGACGAGCGGCGCCACAACTATGGCCGCACGGGTCTCACAGTGCGGCAGTGGCATGGCAGCCGGCGAGGGCATCTCTGGCGAGGGCGAGGGTTCTGGAGGGGCTGCGTGTTGACCAGGGGCGATGTCGGCATGCCCAGACAAGCTGCTGCGGCGCCGTGGTCTCGCTCGGATGAGACCCGAGCCTGGCGCAGCACAGAGCGTGGCGACAAGCATGCCAGCGCCGTGCTCACCACGGTGCTTAGCACTAGGAGGCCACATATGCCTAGTGTTTCTTGTCTAGCACGTCGACCTTCGATCCCTTAGATCACCTACAGCCTTGATTTGGCTTGGTTCGCGCAGAGATGAGAGGTAAGATCATCAACAGTCTCTGACAGCAAACTTGTGGAGATTCTAGAGAAGAAATGAGGTGGAGACTAAGCCAAAGAAGGTGTCTGGAGTGATCCTCGTTGGAAGGACTCCAAACTGGCCAAGTTTGAGGTGGTTTGGATAAGTTTTGAGGGTAGTTCATGTGTAAGTGGCAAATCTGGACCAGAATCTGAAAGTTGGAGTACTGCTCACATAGAAGATCTTCAGATGCTGAAACTTGGTGGAGAAAGGTTGTTTGTAGGTGTCCTCATGCTGTAAAAATTTGAGAGCAATTGGACAATCCTAGCATATACTTCCTTCACAAAGGTCCAAACTGACCAGGAACAAAAATGATTTATTTTGCAAGATCTTTGAACTAGACCATGGAATATTTTTGGTTATTGGGGCAAGATATGGTCCAAGGTATTTTAGAGAATTATTTGAGAATTTTCTGAGCATCCCACCTATAGGTTGCTTCACAACCCATAGTAATGCCCTAAATTCTCAAATAAAAGAAAAGGGTTTTTGAAGATGATTCAAATTGGGATTTGCGTCCTTGGGGTGCTTGACAGGGTTTTGGCATGGTGATGAGGCTTTGGATTACTTGGAAAAGATTCAAAAGTTCCAAGACCAAATGAATAGGTTAAAAAACCATTCAAATTTCAAATAAAGCTAAGAAAAGTTTGAAAAGAAAAGGTTGCCAAAATCAGGGTGGCACAGAACTCTTCTTTCGATGATCATCATTGATAGCTTTTAGAAACTCATGCTCTTGCTCTAAATTTATCTTCTCGAAGCGTAGCTTCTCATGAGTCCTTAGGAGCTCTCTATGATCCTCTAGAGTTGTTTCATGAGCTAACTTAAGAGTGTTTAGTTCTTTAGTTAGACGCTCAATCTCCTTCTTATCATTGTCATTCGTTTCAACTTGATTAGCATGACTACTAGCAAGTTCATCATAGTTTTCATCACTAGTGTTGTCAACAAGTAAATCATCATCACCTAGCAAATCATCTTCATCACTATTGAAATCAACATACTCGGGGTGTGATACCTTAGGGCCTTTAGCCATGAAGCATCTTCCAATTCCTTCATTTGAAGAGCCAAATATGTCATAGGAGTTGGATGACAGAAGTGCAAGACCGGCAACACCTTCATCTTGAGTACATTTGGAGTCGGAGTGATAACTTCTCTCGGAGTAGTTGTCGGAGTCGGAACCGGATACCCATTCGCCAATGTGAGCTTGATGTCTTCATCTTGTGTAGCTCTTTGATGACTTGTCCTTCCTTTCCAAATCCTTGCTTCTACGAGAGGGTCTTCGTTCATAACGATCATCTCTACTCCTTTACTCTTGGAGTTGATTCATCTCTTCTACTCCTCCTTTTTGGTGAATCTTCTCTTTTCTTGTAGGGAGCCGTACACTCATTTGAGTAGTGTCTGGGTCTTCCACAATTGTAGCAATTGCGATCATGACTAGAAGATCTTTTGTCATTGTAGGACCTTGACTTGGAGCTTCTCTCTTTGCTTCTATTCTTGTAGAACTTGTTGAAGTTATTCACCATTAAGCTCAATTCTTCATTGGTGACTTGATTCTCACTTGATGTTGTGGGAGCATCACTTGAAGCTTTGTAGGCACCACTTGACTTGTTGTGGAGCTCTTCCTTATCCTTGAGTAACATCTCATGAGCAACAATTCTATCGATGACTTCCGTGGGCTTGAGATCTTTGTAGTTGGGCATCATTTGGATCAAAGTGCACACAGTATCATATTTTCCATCCAAGGCTCTTAGGATCTTCTTTATGATGAATTTGTCGGTCATCTCTTCGCTCCCTAAGCCGGCAATCTCATTTGTGATGAGAGCAAGCCTAGAGTACATCTCAGTGACACCTTCACCATCCTTCATCTTGAACTTGTCAAGTTGACTTTGAAGCACATCCAATTTGGATTCCTTGACGGACTCAGTACCTTCTTGCATATCAACAAAAGTATCCCAAATTTCCTTTGCATTCTCAAGGCGGCTGATTTTGTTGAATTCTTTGGGGCACAATCCATTGAAGAGAATATCGCAAGCTTGAGCATTGTATTGCAACATCTTAATTTCTGCCACTGTCGCTTCACGATCCGATTCTTTTCCATCCTCGAATAAATCACCTTGCAATCCAATATGCACAACAGCCCAAACGGCGGGGTTATGACCAAGAATATGCATTTTCATCTTATGCTTCCAACTAGCAAAATTATTACCATCAAAGTAAGGACCTCTACGTTGGTAATTTCCCTCGCTAGACGCCATACTCTCCTAGGTTGTGAAACCAAGGCTATGATCACTAAAGCTATGAAAATCACGGCAAAAGGAGACCAAAGCTTTGATACCACTTATAGGATCGAAAGTAGGTCTAGAGGGGGGGGTGATTAGACTACTTGACCAAATAAAAATCTAACCTTTTCCCAATTTTAGTTGTGGGCAGATTTTAGCAACTAGCACAAGTCAAGCAATCTACCTACACATGCAATTCTAATAGTATAGCAGTGGAAAATAGAACATTGCATATGAAGGTAAAGGGAAGGGTTTAGAGAGTGCAAGCGCAATGAAGACACGGAGATTTTTGGCATCGTTCCGATAGGTGGTGCTACCATACGTCCACTGTAACACCCTGGATTTTGCACATTTCCTTTTTCTTTTGAATTTGGCCCGGATTCGCTTTTTTGTGGCTTAGTAGTCTTGCAACCTGGAGGGATCACCCTTCATTCTTCCTCCCGAGTGGCTTGCCAACCTCAAAACCATCCCAAGACCTTTCCATTTCCATCTTGGACCAATCTCAATATTCTTTTCTTGGGAATATTCCTTTTTTCTATTAAAGGAATAACCCTGTTTGCCCTGAGTTGTGAAGCAACCCACATTTCCATCATTCCAAAGATTCCAAAATAATTCCCATAATTTTTTTGGGTCATATATTCCTCAGATATGTCAAAATCCTTCCTTGCCATGTTCAAAAATATTTCACAAATATTCCTTTTCTGATTCTGCCCCAGACGGCAGTTTGTGAAGCAAGTACCCTTTATATTTGCTTTCCTGGTCCCAAAATTTTTGGGCATTCTTTCCTATCCATATCATTGCCACATGCCAAAATTCAGCTTCATTTGGATATTAAATCTCCCTTGGCTAATTTCCAAAGTTTCTGGTCAGCTGGAATCTTTGTGAAGCAAGTGCTAGCTAGGCGTATCCAAATGATTTGAAATTTTGCAAGCATATTCATATGCTCAAATCATGAGTCTCCACAAAGTTTCAACCCTATCCAATCATCTATGTGAGCACAGCCTCAAATCTTGGTTTCTGGTCAGATTTTCACATTATGAAGAAACTATATTTTATATTGCTCCATAATTGCTAAAAAAAATCCAGAGCATTCTCCTACCCATATAACCTATCTCCACAAAATTTGGGCTCATTTCATCTTCCCAATAATTCCCTAGAATTTTTCTAAGATTCTGGTCAGAGAGGTTCATTGTGAAGGAAGTACCATTTTGGCTTGTCCAAATGGCATGAAATTTTTATGGCACTCTCATATGACCAAATCATCATGCTATACCAAATTTAAGCTAAAGTGGCTACTCCATGTGAGTGGCACATCAAGATGTGTTTTCTGGACCAGATTGGTCAGTTGCAAGGCAACCCTATTAAATATTGGTCCATTTCTTCTCAAACTTCCCATGATTGTAGTCCTTCTTATCCCAAACCTCCCAGACATCTTATTTTCCCCTTATCACTTCTCTGTTCATCACAGTGGTGTGGTCAAGTTTTCTACAGAAAACTTCAGGTGACCACTCCCATCTAACCACAGTTCCCCTCATCGAGCCATCACCTCCCTGAGACTGTGCCTTGGAGGGACTACCCACTGGACATGATGTGGCCGGTCAGGGTGCACTGCGTGCACCAGTTCACGCAGTGACCACGTGTCTGGCATGCCAGCCAGCGCGCTCTGGCGATGGAACCTCTCGGTCTCGTCCGTTTCCTCGCGCCCTCGCCACCTAGCCATGTCCAGGAGCTTCGCCTCATCGTCGCCTTCGCTCTGGAAGCCTCTCCCCCTCCTCTTTCCTTCTCCTCGCGCCACGGCGATCGCCGCCACTATTCTGCCTATGACCACCGTCGTCGTTTTCCTCTGTCCCCTCCTCCTCGAGCCCTCTCGAAGCTCCCACGAGCCCCTCCACCCCTCCACGAAACCTCCCGACGCCGGAAATGGACAGCCATGTCGCCCCGCGCTCCAGTGCGCCGATAAGATCGTCGCCGTGGTCGTCCTTATCGGCTCGCCGCCATTCGGCTATATATTGCCACGTCCGAGGCCCTCTGAGCTCACCATCAACCTCCCCTCACTCTCTTACCCCACCCTAACCTCTCGCCGGAGCTCGAGAGCCCCTCCTCACCGCCCATCGCCGCCACGGCCATCGACAGCCACCGGCTAAATTTCGATGAACCAGGCCCTTCCCTCTCTCATTTTCTCCACCACCAGCTCCCCCGCACTCCGGAGAAGCCCCCCACCTCTTCAGCTCCTCGTCTTCACGCCTGTAACCCCGTGCCCATCTCCGGCCGGAACAGCCGTCCGCCGCGATCGAGCCTCCGCACGCTCCCGAGCCTACCGGCGGCCGTGCTGCGCGTCATTGGGTGCGCCTCGGCCTCCCGAGTACGCCGGTAGGCTACACGGCTCGAGGGGTGGCTGGAAGCGCCGTTGGTCGCCGTCGGGGCCGGCCCGGTCTTCTGTCCAAGCACGGCGTCGACGGAGGAAGAAGAAGGCCAGGCCAGGTGGGCCCCCCGTGTCGCCCAGACCCCACCTGTCGGTGACCGCAGCCCTGTCCAGCGTGGATAAGTGGAAGCGCTCCGGCGCAACTACGTTTTCCCTGTGGGAAAGCGTGTTTCTCCAGAGTGCGCTTTCCCTTCCTGAAAACGCATTTCTACTCTAGTTCAGCCCAAACTATGCTTTCTCTATTAGAAAGCGTACTCCCTAAAAGACACGTTCGGTTTAATCAACCAGGGACCAGTTGGTAAATATTTTTGCTACAGATTGGTCCCTGAGCTTTCAACGTTCGTATCTTTTCACTCGTAACTCTGATCGAGGTGAATCCAAAGCCCACTTCTTCGTCTCTTCGAGCCCGTCATGTTGGTATCATTTTCATAATGTTTTGACATGGTGAAAATGACCATTTTATCCTTGCCCGTAAACAGCCTCCTCCGAGAGAGAACTGTTTCCGGCAACTCCTTCCGCGACCATTCCGCACTCCTTCCCGATGGTTCCTTCATCCCCAGGCAAGCCACAACTCTCATCTGCATAATTGCATTGCAATGTCAGAGTTTAACTATTTACTTCAACAACAACTATGAGTTATTTGTGAAATGGATTGGATCATACAATGCTTGAGTTAATTCTTGGATAGGTGACTACCATGTTGAGTACCGGATTGATAGTGACTAGTAGTTTACCCACTCGTTGATGCCATGATGTTGAGATCACTGTCTATGATTATTTTGGATTTCATCCGGCAGTTCGTGGAGATGAGTAGTAGCAGTGGCTTAAGTATACTGGCTACCAAATTTCTGGCCGGATATTGTTTTGACTTGGATTGCTATGATATCGGAGTGTCAGCCATGACAGAGATTGTTCAGAGATTAGATACCTCATGGTTGATCTTGATTCACCTGTCCGGAATTATCTGTGCAGCCACATTTGCTGGTATGGGACGGCCTTGACTTGGTCTGATCGCGTGCTTGTTCATCGGTACCACCCGACAGGGAAGGTTATGCGTGCGCGCTACCCTAGCCCGGTAGGCGGCGATAACCTAGTGAGCCTAGTTGAGTTATACGGTACCAGGTCCCCGTTTGGGACAGTTTGTTAGCCACGACGGTGGCAGGTGTCACGCGGTGACACAGGGGCCACACAGGGCAGGACTCCGGGGGAGGATGATTGCCGGTGGTATGATGGGA
This sequence comes from Thinopyrum elongatum, assembly GCA_011799875.1. Lineage (NCBI taxonomy): Eukaryota > Viridiplantae > Streptophyta > Magnoliopsida > Poales > Poaceae > Thinopyrum > Thinopyrum elongatum. The sequence continues at coordinate 387,783,984 of CM022300.1, forward strand.
GAGTCACGGGTCAGGCGGGTTTCGTTGGAGCAACACTGGTCCACCCGAATGGGATCACGAGGTCAGGTGCTCCATGGTGTGGTTAAAGTGCGCAACCTCTGCAGAGTGTAAAATCTATTCGAATAGCCGCATCCACGGTATTGGACAGTCCGTCCAGACCTCTTTAGGTGGTCAACCATAGTAGTGATAATGATGGAAGAACTCGTCATAAGATCAGAAGTACTCGGTGAATCATGTGTATTTTGAGGGTTGTGAGATAACCCGGAAGAGAGTAAGTTGTCAGACTTGTCGTGCAGATGGAATCAGGTATATGATATGTCAGCCATGGGATGGCAATGGGATGAGTGGTCGCATGACCACATGATTGGACTTGGAACAGATTCGGATTGGATCCTAAGATTATTCGGAGTATGGATTGAATATGCTTTACCTTACTGCATTTACTTCAAAAGTTATCTTGCTAGATAACCATGCTGGTTAATTTTGACTGCTATGATGTTGTCTTGCCTTAATGCTGGTGTTTGTTGTGAGCTTGCGAGTACATTCAAAGTACTCACCTGGCATGTCATGCCAGTTTACAGGTCATGCCGTGATTGCTTGCTTGTCAAAGATTCCGAGTTTGCGAGCTAGGATACGCGTTCTAGCCAAAGTCCCTGCGGAGTGGAGTCCATCACCGCCGTCGCTCTTCCGCTGCCGAGAGAGTTACTCTGCGGTTAGCATAGAGCTATACTGGGCAGGCATAGTGTCGCCGTGCTGATGTAATCCACGTACCCTTTGTAACCATATCCATTGTAATAAAGAGCTGATTTGTTCTATGCCAACAGTGTCGTATTCCAGAGGACTTGTCCCTGGGCTGGAATACGGGGCGTTCCGGTCTTCTCTGAGCCGGGGTGCCACAGGCATTGGTATCAGAGCAGGTCTGGCTATAGGGCGTCCTAGGCCCTAGACCGCGCGAGCGTTAGTAACCGGTAGTATAGGATCCAGTTGGTTTGCTGCACTTGTTTGTTGCATTTGTTTGTGCATAGCATGCATATAGACTAGATATCTTATCACTAACAATGGATCTGGTGAGTGTAGGTGGCATCGGTTTCGATTCCCTACCTGCGCTCTCCAGTTTGCATATTTGTTCCTTGGTGTGGTGCCATCTTCGTCCCAGCGAAGTGATGCCAAGGTGCTTAGGGGTGTCGATCACTAGCAAGATTGATGCACCGGTACCACACCAATATATTCTCTTCAGCTACCCCTATCGTTTCGGTGATAGACAAGTTCTATCCCGGATTGTGCCATTCCACTAGCCGCTTCGGCAACCCTTACTGATCCTTGTTATCAGAAAAGGGCAAAGCCTGCAAGCCTTTCTCTCCACCACTAACTCATTCCGCCATCTATTCTTTGGACGTGTACGGTTTTCTTCCGTACGCTTGATGATGATGTGGTTGTAACTTCTGTGTTCTGACCCCCAATCACCAAGTTCGTCCTTGCCCCCATATCTGTCTAGATGGAACCGGTGTTAGGCTCGTATTTGGTGTAGCCTTGTTTACACCAATTTTCCTCCACACATTGGTTCACTTTCATGCACATCGCCACTGCATGTTAGACCGTAATACCGGAGTTCTTGCGAGATTTGTGTGCTTAAGTAGGAATGCATATTATTGCTGTGAATAGTTGTAGAATGTGATATTGCTTGTGTATGTGATCTTGCTGCTTTGTGTGCTTTTGTTTTAGTCGTTTCTTTTGCTTCTTTATTTGGGCCCTTGGTGTTACCTTATTTTCCCCTTATGGAAGTTGCTCACCGACCCTGAACCCAAAGAGTCAGTGAAGAGACAGCCATTTGGAAGCTCAGCTCAGCAATATGAAACTTTCAGTAGACTATGTTATATCGGGAATATCGAGCCTGAATACAAATGATATCCTGGCTGGATTCGTTATCAGCATCAAGTATACATCAATGCAACTTTCACAGCAGTAATAATCGCATCAGCAAGAAGGCAAATTGTGTACATGATCAACATTACATTTCGAGTCAAAGGTATGATTCATATACAAGGTTTGAGTCTGCTATGAGTACAATTTGAACCCTGCTATGTCTTGAAAGCAAGCCAGCATGTGCTATGAACTTAGTGTTCAGCAAGAAGGATAGCCGAATACCCTATATGCATAATAGTGAGTTAATTGGGACGCGGATGAACCCTTGCCTGTCTTTCTTTGGTGACGACACCACGCCTATGTTCTGAGCTGTTCGTCCGGGGTGGATGCCAACTTTTGTTTCTCTTGTCAGCAACTGGCCCGTGTCCTGAGCTGCTTTTCGGCCGTCTCGGGCAGCTGTTGAATTTCTCTCCGTAGCAATGACCCTATGCTCTGAGCTGTTCTTCGGCCGTCTTAGGGAACTGCTACTTTCTTCTTATTGACACCATCTCATGCTCTGAGCTGCTTTTCAGCCGTCTTGAGTTGGGGTTGAGTTACTCCAGTAATGTCCCAGATCTGAGTTGTAAAGACCGTTCTGGTGGCTACTGGTTTATCTGCCGGTTTTATCCAAGGGTTCAGACGATCGTTACCCTACAGCTACAACTTGTAAAGTAATATGCCTGCCGGAATATTGCACCTGACAACACCTATGGTCACACGGAGAATCAAGAACACATAAGGCCAAGTTCGTCAGCAAAGGATCCATGCAAAGAGAACTATAATGAAAGAGCAAGATCGTCCATATAGGTATGGTAATGGTACAAATACTCCGGACAGTCTGGCTCGGTACCAGTCACCATGGATACACACCCATAGGGTCTATTACATTTGCAAGGACCCCATATCGAGACAACCCGCCCAGCCAACCAGGTATGCTCAGAATTGTCAGAAGAGGGCAACCAAGCTGGTCAGGTCAGCCGAAAGATTAACTCAGCAATTCAAATTCAGCAACCATGTTAAAGCATTACACGGCCTACCATCCATATAGAGATACCGACAAAGTGAGTAATCAGAAGGATGAACAACAGTCTCGAAGCATGTGTCCTCACAAATGGGAATCAGTTAAAGACTAACATGCCGTGAGCATGATTCTGCTGCCAGGACCACTGTCAGTCAAGTCTATGGATAATATCACAATAAGACCGTACACCTTTATGCTGGTCACGACAGGTGACAGTCAAATATTTGGTAGCAGCCTTATACCCAAGACAGTGAAGATACCCAAGATGACCCAGCAATCCGTGCGAGAAGTCAGATTCTGCCAAGAGAACGGTATGATTCACAGTACTGTTTTAAGCCTGGAGGACACACATCCATTTGAAGTCACCCAATGCAATGAGTAAAAGATTTTGTGTCCACCAAGAGAATCTGTTCAGAACTCAGTGAACGGTCGTTCGTATTGGACCTCGTCATGACACGTCCATGAGGAACCACCCTCGGACCTACGAGCAGGGCACATAGTTTGGTCAGGATAATTTATTGCCCCAGACAGGATAGCAAACATAAAAGGATTGGAGTCAGAATAACATATGAGGTAAGATTTGCCAGAAAAAGGTTCCAGTGAAGCAAACCACCCCGAAGCAAGGCAGTTAGTCATATGAAATTTAGTGGGAACATTATACAAAGGTAAAAAGGAAACCCGAGTTGGAAATGGTTTCCTCAAGTGGAAATATTCAATTTTGGTCCCTGAGCAACCAAATCTCGAGGACGAGATTTCTTTAAGGGGGGTAGGTTTGTAACACCCTGGATTTTGCCCATTTCCTTTTTCTTTTGAATTTGGCCCGAATTCGCTTTTCTGTGGCTTAGTAGTCTTGCAACATGGAGGGATCACCCTTCATTCTTCCTCCCGAGTTGCTTGCCAACCTCGAAACCATCCCAAGACATTTCCATTTCCATCTTGGACCAATCTCAATATTCTTTTCTTGGGAATATTCCTTTTCTATTAAAGGAATAGCCCTGTTTGCCCTGAGTTGTGAAGCAACCCACATTTCCATCATTCCAAAGATTCCCAAATAATTCCCATAAATTGTTTGGGTCATATATTCCTTAGATATGTCAAAATCCTTCCTTGCCATGTTCAAAAATCTTTCACAAATATTCCTTTTCTGATTCTGCCCCAGCTGGCAGTTTGTGAAGCAAGTACCCTTTATATTTGCTTTCCTGGTCCCAAACTTTTTGGGCAGTCTTTCCTATCCATATCATTGCCACATGCCAAAATTCAGCTTCATTTGGATATTAAATCTCCCTTGGCTAATTTCCAAAGTTTCTGGTCAGCTGGAATCTTTGTGAAGCAAGTGCTAGCTAGGAGTATCCAAATGATTTGAAATTTTGCAAGCATCTTCATATGCTCAAATCATTAGTCTCCACAAAGTTTCAACCCTATCCAATCATCTATGTGAGCACAGCCTCAAATCTTGGTTTCTGGTCAGATTTTCACATTGTGAAGCAACTATATTTTATATTGCTCCATAATTGCTGAAAATTTACCAGAGCATTCTCCTACCCATAGAACCTATCTCTACAAAATTTGGGCTCATTTAATATTCCCAATAATTTACTAGAATTTTTCTAAGATTCTAGTCAGAGAGGTTCATTGTGAAGGAAGTACCATTTTGGCTTGTCCAAATGGCATGAAATTTTTATGGCACTCTCATATGACCAAATCATCATGCTATACCAAATTTAACCTCAAGTGGTTACTCCATGTGATTGGCACATCGAGATGTGTTTTCTAGACCAGATTGGTCAGTTGCAAGGCAACCCTATTAAATCTTGGTCCATTTCTTCTCAAACTTCCCATGATTGTAGTCCTTCTTATCCCAAACCTCCCAGACATCTTATTTTCCCCTTATCACTTCTCTGTTCATCACAGTGGTGTGGTCAAGTTTGCTACAACAAACTTCAGGTGACCACTCCCATCTAACCACAGTTCCCCTCATCGAGCTATCACCTCCCCGAGACTGTGCCTTGGAGGGACTACCCACTGGACATGATGTGGCCGGTCAGGGTGCACCGCGTGCGCCAGTTCACGCGGTGAACACGTGTCTGGCATGCCAGCCAGCGCGCTCTGGCGATGGAACCTCTCGGTCTCGTCCATTTCCTCGCGCCCTCACCACCTAGCCATATCCAGGAGCTTCGCCTCGTCGTCGCCTTCACTCTGGAAGCCTCTCCCCCTCCTCTTTCCTTCTCCTCACGCCACGGCGATCGCCGCCACTATTCTGCCCGTGACCACCATCGTCGTTTTCCTCTGTCCCCTCTCCTCGAGCCCTCCCGAAGCTCCCACGAGCCCCTCCACCCCTCCACGAAACCTCCCGACGCCGAAAACGGACAGCCACGTCGCCCCGCGCTCCAATGCACTGATAAGATCATCGTCATGGTCGTCTTTATCGGCTCGCCGCCATTTGGCTATATATAGCCACGTCCGAGGCCCTCTGAGCTCACCATCAACCTCCCCTCACTCTCTTACCCCACCCCAACCTCTCGCCGGAGCTCGAGAGCCCCTCCTCACCGCTCATCGCCGCCACGGCCATCGGATAAATTCTGGTGAACCAGGCCCTTCCCTCTCTCATTTTCTCCACCACCAGCTCCCCCGCACTCCGGAGAAGCCCCCCCACCTCTTCAGCTCCTCGTCTTCACGCCCGTAACCCCGTGCCCATCTTCGGCCGGAACAGCCGTCCACCGCGGCCGAGCCTCCGCACGCTCCCGAGCCCACCGGCGGCCGTGCTGCACGTCATCGGGTGCGCCTCGGCCTCCCGAGCACGCCGGTAGGCTGCACGGCTCGAGGGGTGGCCGGAAGCGCCATTGGTCGCCGTCGGGGCCGGCCCGGTCTTCTGTCCATGCGCGGCGTCGACAAAGGAAGAAGAAGGCCAGGTCAGGTGGGCCCCCGCGTCGCCCAGACCCCACCTGTCGGTGATCGCAGCCCTGTCGAGCGTGGATAAGTGGAACCGCTCCGACGCAACTACGTTTTCCCTGTGGGAAAGCGTGTTTCTCCAGAGTGCGCTTTCCCTTCCTGAAAACGCATTTCTACTCTAGTTCAGCCCAAACTACACTTTCTCTGTTAGAAAGCGTACTCCCTAAAAGACACGTTTAGTTTAATCAACCAGGGACCAGTTGGTAAATATTTTTGTTACAGATTGGTCCCTGAGCTTTCAACGTTCGTATCTTTTCACTCGTAACTCTGATCGAGGTGAATCCAAAGCCCACTTCTTCGTCTCTTCGAGCCCGTCATGTTGGTATCATTTTCATAATGTTTTGACACTGTGAAAATGAACATTTTACCCTTGCCCATAAGCAGCCTCCTCTGAGAGAGAACTGTTTTCGGCAACTCCTTTCGTGACCATTCCGCACTCCTTCCCGATGGTTCCTTCATCCCCAGGCAAGCCACAACTCTCATCTGCATAATTGCATTGCAATGTCATAGTTTAACTATTTACTTCAACAATAAGTATGAGTTATTTGTGAAATGGATTGGATCAAACAATGCTTGAGTTAATTCTTGGATAGGTGACTACCATGTTGAGTACCAGATTGATAGTGACTAGTAGTTTACCCACTCGTTGATGCCATGATGTTGAGATCACTGTCTATGATTATTTTGGATTTCATTCGGTAGTTCGTGGAGATGAGTAGTAGCAGTGGCTTAAGTATACTGGCTACCGAATTTCTGGCCGGATATTGTTTTGACTTGGATTGCTATGATATCGGAGTGTCAGCCATGACAGAGATTGTTCGGAGACTAGATACCTCATGGTTGATCCTGAGTCACATGTCCGGACTTATCCATGCAACCACATTTGCCGGTATGGGACGACCTTGACTTGGTCTGATCGCATGCTCTTTCATCGGTACCACACGACAGGGAAGGTTATGTGTGCGCGCTACCCTGGCCCGGTAGGCGGCGATAACCTTGTGAGCCCAGTTGAGTTATACGATACCAGGTCCCCGTTTGGGACAGTTTGTTAGCCACGATGGTGGCAGGTGTCACGCGGTGACACAGGGGCCACCCAGGACAGGACTCCGGGGGAGGATGATTGCCGGTGGTATGATGGGAGAGTCACGGGTCAGGCGGGTTTCGTTGGAGCAACATTGGTCCACCCGAATGGGATCACGAGGTCAGGTGCTCCATGGTGTGGGTAAAGTGCGCAACCTCTACAGAGTGTAAAATCTATTCGAATAGCCGTGTCCACGGTATTGGACAGTCTGTCCAGACCTCTTTAGGTGGTCAACCATAGTAGTGATAATGATGGAAGAACTCGTCATAAGATCAAAAGTACTCGGTGAATCATGTGTATTCTGATGGTTGTGACACAACCCGGAAGAGAGTAAGTTGTCAGACTTGTCATGCAGATGGAATCACGTATATGATATGTCAGCCATGGGATGGCAGTGGGATGAGTGGTCGCATGACCACATGATTGGACTTGGAACAGATTCGGATTGGATCCTAAGATTATTCGGAGTATGGATTGAATATGCTTTACCTTGCTGCATTTACTTCAAAAGTTATCTTGCTAGATAACCATGCTTGTTAATTTTGACTGCTATGATGTTGTCTTGCCTTAATGCTGGTGTTTGTTGTGAGCTTGCGAGTACATTCAAAGTACTCACCTGGCGTGTCATGCAAGTTTGCAGGTCATGCCGTGATTGCTTGCTTGTCGAAGATTCCGAGTTTCCGAGCTAGGATATGCGTTCTAGCCAGAGTCCCTATGGAGTGGAGTCCATCACTGCCGTCGCTGTTCCGCTGCCGAGAGAGTTACTCTGCTCTTAGCATAGAGCTACCCCGGGCAGGCGTAGTGTCGCCGTGCCAATGTAATCAACATACCCTTTGTAACCATATCCATTGTAATAAAGAGCTAATTTGTTCTATGCCAACAGTGCCGTATTCCAGAGGACTTGTCCCTGGGCTGGAATACGGGGCGTTCCGGTCTTCTCTGACCGGGGTGCCACATCCATGTTGAAGGAGACTTCAACCCACGAAGGGTAACAGTTGCGCGATTCCACAGAGGGCTCCACCCACGAAGGGTCCACGAAGAAGCAACCTTGTCTATCCCACCATGGCCATCGCCCACGAAGGACTTGCCTCACTCGGGTAGATCTTCACATAGTAGGCAATCTCCTTGCCCTTACAAACTTCTTGGTTCAACTCCACAACTTGACAGAGGCTCTTAAGCGACACCTAGCCAATCTAGGAGACACCACTCTCCAAAAGGTAATAAATGGTGTGTTGATGATGAACTCTTTGCTCTTGTGCTTCAAATGATAGTCTCCCCAACACCCAACTCTCTCTCACAGATTTGGATATGGTGGAAAGATGACTTGAGTGGAAACCAACTTGGGGAAGGCTAGAAATCAAGATTCTTGTGGTAGGATTGGTATATCTTGATCTCAACACATGAGTGGGTGGTTCTCTCTCAGAAAATTTATGGTGGAAGTGTAGGCACGTTCTGATGGCTATCTCACATATGGAGATGGGAGTGGAGGGGTATATATAGCCTCCACACAAAATCCAACCGTTACACACATTTGACCCAACTCGGTGAGACCGAATAGATAAACTCGGTCTGACAGATTAATTCAAAATGTGAAGTTTAGGAATCTCGGTGGGACCGACTGGAACAACTCGGTGGGACGGATGTGCTAGGGCTTAGGGCAAACCTCATCTCAGTGGCGCCGATTGGATCAACTCGGTGAGACCGAAGTGAAGCAATAGAGCAACCGAGAATTGCTCAAGCCATCTCGGTGAGACCGATTGTAATTTCGGTGAGACCGAAATAATTGCAAGTGATAACAGGGAGTTGGCAAGGCCATATCGGTTAGACCGAGATCCATATCGGTGTGACCGAACTGTTAGGGTATCTGGCTGTGGCTATGTCATATGAACTCGGTGGCGCCGGATAGAATGAATCGGTGGGGCCGAGATGGAGTTTAGGTTTTTGACATATTTGGAATGAGAAAGTGGTTGAGGGCTTTGGAGCAATATCACTAAGCATTTTGAGCAAGCAAGCCATTAACCAACACCACATCCCCTTTTAATAGTATTGGCTTTCCTATGGACTCAATGTGATCTTGGCACTAAAACAAAGATGAAGAGTCTTGAGCTTTTGCCAATATGTGTCCGTAGCATTTTGAGGGGTCCACATTCCTATTCCATGCCATGCCATTCATTGAAATGCCTGAAATATTTATCTTGAATGGATATTAGTTCAATGAGCTATATGTTGTTATGAATTACCAAAACCACCCGGGGATTAGTTGCACTTTCATATGTTATGATGGATGTGATTAAGGGAGTGTCACAATTTCTACCTAGTATCTAAAAATGTTGCCATCTCATCAGCGGTGCCAATAGAAACTTATTTGGCACCGCTTCAGCAATTTGTGCACCAACTTTGCTCCACACATTCGAGCAGCCAAGCAGTAAAATACTAAAATTTTATGGCACGAAGGAACTAGGCATCAGAGCAACTAGGTGCTCCCGAGTCCGGTTCCCTGATTTTTTCCTCTGGTATCGGCTCGGCAGTGCAGGGCACCGGTGCCAAATGTAGCAACAGTTGTCTTGACACCGGTTTTGGCATACATAGTGGACAGCCTTAGTGCTATTAGTTATATGTTACTAAATTTGTGCATGTACACACCTGTTAGTATCAATTTGATGTCATCGAAACACTGCCGCTATGATGTTGCAGTTATATTTAGCTTCCTCATAAAATGTTTAATTTGTTATTTATAGTACATGACTAAGAGCTTGTAGCATTGTTGCAGTTGATTATAGCTTGTGATGTTTCTGAATTTGGTTGTTGTCTCAGTAGCAATTAATTCATTTGCACATTGATCTTTTTGAGAAGATATGTCATAATTAACGTGTTCTTCAATTTTTTTAAATATATGTGTGGTGATTTTCTATGTTGCTAGAAACCCATTTTCCCTACAATTGTTACTGATTTAGTTTTAAATATTATAGGCTGAACGGAAGTGTTCTTACCTGGAGTGGGTTGATCAAGAGTGGCCACAGTCATTGAAGATGTGTCTAGCAAAGCTCTGGAGCATGTATGAGGAAGAGAACAAAGATAGGCTTAGAGAAAGTGTTGTCAACGCTGAAGAATATTTCAAGATGCTGAAAAAAAAAGAGGAAGATGGAGAATGAGCTCAGATTTTTTAAATTAGACTTTGCTAAGATGGTGTTGGTGAAGGAGGAGGCACTTTCCTAGTTGGTCAGTGCAAAACAGGTTCTTACTGAACTGAAAACAGAGGTGGAGAAGGCGAACCTGGCTGATCATGCATCAGTCAATTAGGGAAATGAATATATTGTTCTAATATTGTACTTATGAAGGTGAGCTAGCTATATGTTGTATTGTGTTGTTGTCATGTAGCTATCATACTGTGATGTTAGAATATATTTATGTGCTTGATATGAAATTGGCAAACAATTGTTCGATATGAAATGTGATTTTGCGTAATACTAGAATTATTAATTGTAAACTAATAAACCTGCTAAATGGGTCATGGAACTTTACAAACGGTTCTAGCAGTAAAAGCGTGTGTGATGGATAGCCCAATGCCATACAGTTTTCTTCATCAAATCGTGTGTGATATAGTTGAATAAAGCAAATGGTTAACAGAGGAAGAGCATGTGTGATCGTTACACCTATCACACATGAGGCTATACATAAAACTATGTGGGATGTACATACGAACGGAAACGTTTGTCTGGGATCCACTGTGTGGGATGTGCAGACGAACGGAAACATTTGTCTGGGATTCACTGTGTGGGATGTGCAGACGAACGGAAGCATTTGTCTGGGACTCACTGTGGGGGATATACATACGAAGGGAAAGGTTTCTATGGGATTCGCTGTGTGGGATGTACTTACGAACGGAAACGATAGCGCCTGTATAATTGTATGCGATGGCTAGCCCGATCACACACGAGCTCATTTTGCCCAGCATGTGTGATCGGAGGGCCTATCCCCGACGGTTTCTGGGTCATGTGGGAAGGACCCCCCCTATCACCCACACTGGCAAGGCGACGGTTTAAAATGCCATCGCGGAAAGGGATTAAAAACCGTTTGTATAGCAGCTCGATGTACCAGTGGGAAGTGGTGCATATAAGTAGGTGCAATCTTGTGGCGTCCTGTCGGGGGGATGAACCCCGGGCAGGCAACGGAACCCAGATCCTTTTTTGAAACATCGGGGCTCGCGACGGCCCTCAATCCGGCTTGTCCTTGGCCGGGTTCCTCAACCCGGCCAAGTCCCTCAACCCGGCCAAACCTGCTGGCGCATGCCGGCCGGTCCCAACAAGTCAAGACTTCTCCAACAAGTAAGTGCAGCCATGGTGCGCCCCTCAACCCGGCCGCGAGTCAGCTCCCGTCCCGTCCAAGGCGTACGATGGAACAAGTCCCCATGAAGAGATGAGCATGGCTACAGTGGCCCACCAACCCTGCTGACCGGCAGGAGCGTGGCAACAGTGGCCCACCTACCCTGCTGACCAGGGCCGACATGGCTACAGTGCATCCCCCGTCTGGTTGACGCAAGCTAACGGCGACCAGGCGACGTGCCACTGTAGCCGAGCCGGCTCAACAACTCCGTGATGCACGACAAGATGGGGAACAGTGCCCCCTAGTGCACGGGGCCCGCGCCCGGAGAACCCGGCGTACCCTGGTACCTGGCGGGCCCCAGCGCCGGCTCCTCAGATGCTGACATCCCGGCCCCATAGCCATGTAACTTTACCATTATAGCCCTGGGGGTTGACCTATAAAACCCCCCAGGAGGCCTCCATGCACAAGGAGGAGATATCATCAGTAGAACACACGCACACACGGAGAAGGAGCAGCCTATGCTTTGGCCTCTCTTCCTTCCTCCCCGATACAGCTCTAGGAGCAAGCCTGTATCATGTACATATAAACCACACTCGGCAGGACTAGGGGTGTTATCTCTCCGGAGAGCCCCAAACATGGGTATGTCTTGCGTTCCTCGCTAGCTCATGCCAACCTCGCCTCTGGAGCCCACCGGTGCCCTCGAGCCTGTCCCTCTCTTTAGCCATCCTTTGGCATCTGTCGTGCGCCCACCACGACAGTTGGCGCCCACCGTGGGGCATCTCGAGGTCCCGGCCGGAGACATGTTCCAGATGGGGCCCTTCATGGACCTCGGTGAGCACATTGCGCACTGCGAGTTCCCCACACCCGGCGCGCTTGTGGCTGAGTTCACCGACTCGCTCACTGCCTCCATCAGCGCGCTGCGCATCTCCGATGCGTCCACGGCCAATGAGTACCCCACCGGGGTGCTCGACGTCACCGACTCGCCTGTTCCCCTGGACAACGACGCCTCCGCCGGGGTGGCAGATCCCTGTGTCCGGGTGGAGGTGCTCGCCACCGACTACGGCTCCACTACATCCATCGCCGCGAAGAAGGCCGCATCTGCCAGGGCCGCAGCGGAGCGCGCCAGCACGCCTGACCCGCTGCGCACCATGATGCAGAACCTCAGCATCCCCATCGCCACCAACGTCAACGCCACCAACACCGCGGAGGCCCTGGCCCAGCTCGAGGAGGGGTGCAAGCGCCTGCTGGACAAGGCCGCGATGCTCGCTGCTATGTAGCATCGGTTGGAGTCCGCCCAGCGGGAGCGCGACGCCGAGTACGGTTTCACGCCAGCCAGGTTGGCGAGGTGCAGAACCGTGGCACCGCCATTGGCCGTGCGCTGGGTGCGATCCCGCCCGTCTATGACACCCCCGTCAAGAACATGCGCGCCGCGCAAGCGGCCGCCGTCGGCTTGGAGTAGCTGCAGGAGCGCCTGTGGTGCATGAACGAGCTTCTGAGCGCTGCGAACACGCAACAAGACCGCCTCGACCACCCCGCTGCGTCCGGCTTGCGCCGCACCAAGGACCCCGAGCAGCGGAACACGGCGTCTTCCCCGCCCCCCAGCGAAGCCCATTCCGGCCGGACCCAAACCCGGCGCAACCGCGCTCTGACGATCGGCGACGGCTAGGGCAACGAGCCGGCTCCAGAGGAGCGGCACCGGCAAGATCCCCTCCCCCCGCAATCCAGCCAACGTGCCCAACCGGCCTCGGTCAACCCGGCCCACCGTGGCCCAGTCGCAAGCCGGCTAGGCCCGCGCGCCATCGACGACACCGACACCCGCCACCGCCTCGATCAGCTCGCCCTCTCCCTTGAGCTAGAGGAAGACAACGCCGTCGGGCCGGCATGCTTCGGTCCACGCATCCGGGATGAGCCCTTCCACAAAGGGTTCACGCTGCCCCGTGACATCCCCAAGTACAACGGGACCATCAAGCCGGAGGACTGGCTCATCGACTACACCACTGCCATCGGCATCGTGGGCGGCAACCGCCGACTTGCCGTGCGTTACGCCCCGCTCATGCTCCAAGGGTCGGCCCGCACGTGGTTGAATAGCCTACCGGCAGGCAGCATCAACGCGTGGGTTGATTTAGAGCAGGCTTTCGTCTGCAACTTCATCGGCACCTACAAGCATCCCAGACATCCCGGTCAGCTCGCCATGTGCGTGTAGGGGTCGACGGAAACCGGCTGCGAGTACCTCGCACGCTGGACCAAGCTCCGGAACAGCTGCGAGGGCGTCCATGAGGTCCAAGACATTCAGTACTTCATGAGTGGTTGCCGGGATGGCATCCTCCTCAAGCACAAGCTCCTGCGCTCCGAGCCGACCACCATGGCCGCGCTCATGGTCACGGCGGACAAGTATGCCAACGCAGACTCCGCCATGAAAGTCCAAGTGGTGCTGGACAAAGCCGGCAAGGCATTGCCGGCATCCTCCTCCAAGCCGGCTAGCGAGAGCAGCCGCCAGCAGAACCAGCAGAACAACAAGGGCAAGGCCGACCAGCAGGCCCCCCTCTACGACAACCGCCTTGTCGCGGCCGCCGAGCAGGCGCCCGCGGCCGAGCCGACCGGCAAGCGCCGGCAAACCGGCAAGATGGCATGGCAACCCGCCATGAGCTTCGAGGAGATGCTCGACGCCCCCTGCAAGCACCACAGCGGCGCAAGGCCATCCACGCACACGCTTCGGCAGTGCGCCATCACCAAGCGCATCATGAGGGTCGACATCCTGCCGCCTCCAGCTCCGGGTGCGGGGCAGCCGCCTCCGCCTCCTCCCCCTCCCCCGGTGAACGGCACGATACGGGATGATGTCTTCCCCAACCAGAACACAAGCTACATCGTCTTCACCAGCCTTGGCGACGACAAGTGTAGCGAGCGCCTGCTCCGACAGGAGGTGAACACCGTCGTCCCGGCTGTGCCGGAATACATGCACTGGTCAGATTGCCCGATCAGCTGGACCCGGGAGGACCACCCGACCGTCATGCCGAACCCTGGGGGCTACGCCCTCGTCCTCGACACCACCGTCGTCGCCGCCAAGCGCACTTGCAAGTTCTCGCGTGTCATTATCGATGGCGGCAGCAGCATCAACATCCTCTACCGCGACACCATGACCAAGCTCGGCATCGAGGCCAAGCAGTTGGATCCATCCCGGATGGTATTCCACGGCATCGTGCCAGGTCTGTCCTCCTCCCCCATCGGGCTTATCCGACTTGACGTCCTGTTCGGCACGAGCGAACATTTTCGGCGCAAACCTATCTGGTTCAAGGTGGTGGACCTGTCCAGTGCGTACCAAGCGTTGCTTTGCCGCCTGTGCTCGCCAAGTTCATGGCGGTCTCTCACTACGCCTACGTGAAGATGAAGCTGTCGGGTCCAAAGGGCCTCATCACTGTCGTCGGCGACTACAGAAAGTCTTTGGAGTGCGCTCAAGCTGGTGCCAAGCTGGCCGAGTCGCTGGTCATAGCCGAGGAGCAGCGCCAGCTCGACCGGATTGTGGCGTTGGCCAGCGAGGAGCCGGCCGTGCCGGCTTCGGCTAAGGAGCCGGTCAGTGAAGCCTCGTTCCAACCATCCAAGGAGACCAAGAAGGTCAAGCTGAACACGAAAGACCCTAGCTACAGCAAGTACGTCATCGTAGGCACCCGCCTCGACAGCAAATAGGAAGGCGAGCTCTTCGACTTCCTCTGTGAGAATCGGGATATCTTTGCATGGACCCCAAAGGCCATGCCGGGAATTCCGAGGAAGTACGCCGAGCACAAACTACATGTCCGCAAGGACGCCAAGCCTGTCCGTCAACCATTACGTCGCTTTTCAGAAGAGAAGAGGAGAACCATCAGTGAAGAGGTCGCCAAGCTACTCGCGGCCGGCTTCATCATGGAAGTATTTCACCCTGAGTGGCTGGCCAACCCGGTCCTCGTATTGAAGAAGAACAACAACTGGCGCATGTGCATAGACTACACCAGCCTGAACAAGGCCTGCCCCAAGGATCCTTTCGCTCTCCCACGGATTGATCAAGTGATCGACCCCACCGCCGGCTGCGAGCTCCTGTCCTTCCTGGACGCTTACTCCGGCTATCATCAGATCAAGCTGGACCCAGTCGACGCCCAGAAGACGTCCTTCATCACGCCCATCGGGGCGTACTACTACATCACCATGTCGTTTGGCTTGAAGAATGTCGGTGCCACCTTCCAGCTCTGCATGCAGAAGTGCCTGCTGAAGCAACTTGGCCGCAACATTCACATTTACGTGGACGACATCGTGGTGAAGACCAAGAAGCACATCACGCTCCTTGACGACATGAAGGAAACCTTCGCCAATCTGCGCGTGTACCAGATCAAGCTCAACCCGGAGAAGTGCATCTTTGGCGTACTGGCCAGGAAGCTGCTCGGCTTCCTCGTCTTGGAGCGCGGCATTGAGGCAAACCCGGAGAAGATCAAGGCCATAGAGCGCATGCGCAAGCCAACCCGGCTGTCCGATGTCCAGAAGTTCACCGGCTGCTTGGCCTCGGTCAGCCGTTTCCTCAGCCGGCTGGGCGAGAGGGCCTTACCCCTGTATCAGCTGATGAAGAAGACGTCGCCGTTCGAATGGAACGACCAGGCAAATGAAGCATTCCGGGATCTCAAGCGCATGCTCTCCACCGCACCTGTCCTAGCCGCACCGGCTGACAAGGAGCCGCTGTTGCTATACATTGCCGCCACCTCGCGGTCGGTCAGCATGGTGCTGGTGGTCAAGCGACCAGAGAAGGGCAAGATCCAGTCCGTCCAGCGCCGGTCTACTACCTGAGCGAGGTGCTTTCTGCCTCCAAGCAGAACTACCCGCATTACTAGAAGATGTGTTACAGCGTGTACTTTACCGCCAAGAAGCTGAAGCAGTACTTTCAATAGCATGTCATCACCGTGGTCAGCACCGCCCCCATCGGCGAGATCATGGGCTGCCGGGATGCCTCTGGCCGGGTCGCCAAATGGGCCATCGAGCTGGCCAGCCGCACCGTCCTCTACGAGCCCCGCACCACAATCAAGTCCCAGGCCCTGGCCGACTTCCTTGTCGACTGGATGGAGACCCAGTACCTGACGCCGCCGCCGGATTCGACGCACTGGCGCATGCACTTCAAAGGCTCCAAGATGCGCACCGGCTTGGGAGTCGGCATCGTGATGTCTTCCCCGAAGGGCGACGGGCTGCAGTACGCACTCCAGATCCATTTCACCGCCTCCAACAACGTCGCCGAGTACGAATCCCTTGTGCATGGCCTCCGGCTTGACAAGGAACTCGGCGTCCAGTGCATCCTATGCTAGGGTGACTCGGATCTTGTGGTACAGCAGTGTTCCGGCGAGTGGGACGCCCGAGATGCCAACATGGCCAGCTACCGCTTCCTGGTCCAGCAGCTCTCCGGCAACTTCGACGGCTGCGAGTTCCTACACATCCCGCGCGCAGAGAATGAAGCCGCTGACACGCTAGCCAAGATTGGCTTATCCCGGCAGGCCATACCGTCCGGCGTCTCCCTCGAGTACTTGCGCAAGGTGTCCGTCAAGCCGTCTCCGGATTCAGAGTCCATCTTCATCCCGGACGACCCTGCAGTGCCCCTCCCCAGCCCGAACCCGGGAACTGCCGGTCCAAGCTCGGGGGCTGCCGCCCCCAAGACAGTCCCGGGGGTTGCTGACCCCAGCCCGGGGGCTCCTGTGCTCAACTCGGCCGCCGCTGTCCTTGACCCGGGGGCTGCCACCACCGGCTCGGGGGATGCCGGCCCGGAACCCGTCCTGGCGGCCGTCTTCACCGTGGTGACGGCTCCGTCATGGCTCTAGCCGATCCTGGCTTTCCTGGAGAGCGGAGCACTCCCCATGGATGAGATCGAGGCCCGGCAAGTGCAACGCGGGCGTCCGCCTACAGCATCATCAACAACGAGCTCATCAAGCGCAGCGTGACAGGCGTGTTCCAGCGCTGCATTGAGCAAGACAAGGGCATGGAGATCCTCCTCGACATACATCAGGGCAAGTGCTGGCACCACGCTGCATCTAGGTCCCTGGTGGCAAGGCTTTCCGCCATAGTTTCTACTGGCCCACGACCCTCAAAGACGCCGAGTCACTCGTCCTCAAGTGAGAGGGTTGCCAACGCTTCAGCAAGCGTAGCCACCAGCCGGCTTCAGCCCTGCAAACCATCCTGAGCACCTGGCCCTTCACTGTCTGGGGGCTCGACATGGTAGGACCCTTCAAAACCGCTCGGGGCGGCATGATGCACTTGGTGGTGGCGGTCGACAAGTTCACCAAGTGGATCGAGGCGCGCCTGATCAAGAAGCTGGACGGGTCAACGGCCGTCTGGTTCATCAAAGACATCACGGTACGCTACGGCGTCCCGCACAGCATCATCACTAATAACGGCACCAACTTTGCCAAAGGCGCTCTGGCGCAATACTGCTTAGTCTCCAGCATCCGGCTTGACCTGGCCTCCGTCACCCATCCCCAATCCAACGGCCAGGTCGAGCGGGCCAATGGGCTGATTTTGTCCGGCATCAAGCCGCGACTCGTCGAGCCCCTCATCCGCTCACCCGGCAGCTGGCTCGACGAGCTGCCGGCCGTCCTCTGGATTCTTCGGACAACGCCAAACCGGTCGACCGGGTTCACCCCGTTCTTCCTCGTCTACGGAGCAGAAGCCGTCATCCCGACCGACATCGAGTTTGACTCACCATGAGTCGTAATGTACACAGAAGCCCAAGCCAAGGAAGCCCGCGAAGACGGCGTAGACCTACTCGAAGAGGCATGGCTTTTGACCCTCAGCCGGTCGGCCATCTATCAGCAAGGCCTGAGGCACTACCACAGCAAAATGATCAAGCCCCTCATGTTCTGTGAGGGAGACCTCGTCCTCTGGCTTGTCCAGCAGCAAGCCGGCTAGCACAAGTTGGCCTCGTCATGGGAGGGCCCCTTCATCGTCAGCAGAGCCCTGTGTGACCGCAACGCCTACTACCTCATCGATGCTCGCAAGTTGAACAAATGCAAGAGAGACACTGCCGGCGAAGAAACAAGTCGGCCCTGGAATGCAGAGCTCCTCCACCTGTTTTACAGTTAGCCGTATGCACGTATGTATTGCTACCTTTTGTACTTTAATGAAAGACAACGGGACCCCCGAACGACACTCGGGGGCTACCCTTTCCTATCAAGTTGTTGCATCTCGCACATCCTTGTAAATTTTCTTAAAACCCCACCGCCGGGTTGGCCCGCCCAACCCGGGGGCTCGGGGGCTAGCCGGCTTGACCGCAACCCGCCATCCCCTTAGTGCATCCCGGCATGTCCGAGTTGCCAAGGCCCTTCACTACGCCCTAAGACGCAGACCGGCTTCGGCTGCTGGCCGACAAGAACTAAGGGTCAAAGCACCGGCATGCCAAAAAACACTAAGTTGGATTCGCTGGATCGGCCAACCCGGCCTCATCGCACTAAGATGCCGCACGACCGGCTACGCGCCAGCCGGCTTCGCCGCCTGCCGCCAGCCGGCCCAGTGGGTGTTTCACTCGCGCTCAACATTTGAAAAGTCTAAGTATTTCGCGCTCTTTCCAATGACCAATCTCCTTGTCATAGACCGGAACCCGGCTGTTTGATTCGCGGGGGGAGGCCCAAAGAAGGATCAGGCAAGAAAAAGGCTTAGAGAACAAAGAACAAAGGCGTAAACACTCGCAAAAATATTTACATTACAGAAATATGGGCCCAAGGCCAGAGTTCATTACATTCACTAGTACACCCCAGTGGGTGGGTGGACCTGCTACTTAACAAAAGTACGAGAAAGATAAACAGGGCGGCTTCAGGCGGTTCCCGCGCCGGGCTGCGCAGCTGCCGGCTCCTCCGCGGTGGCCTCTGGGTTCACCGAGGCACCGGTATCGTCCAACCCGGCCTCGTAGTCCGCATAGGCGCCCGTCTCCTCAGAGCCGCCTTCCGGGTCATCGAGCAGGAAGCCGAAGCTGTCAGGTGGTACCACTCCACCATCTTCGGTCTGCTCTACCTGGAACTCGTCATGAAGTGCAAACGAGGCCAGGTAGCTGGCCCGGGCGGCGATCCGGCCCGCCTCCGCCTGCAGCTGGGGCTCCGCGTCGGCTTGCTAGGCTGCCAGCTGGTCCAGCGCCAGATCTGGATACCAGGACATAACAAACCTCAGTGCCAGGTTGGCACCGGCGTGAGCGGCAGAAACGTGCCACGCGTGAAGCCGCGCCGGTCCGGCTTCCAGCCACCGCGCCAGCCGCGTGAAGCTGTTGGGCACAATGGCGCCGGGCCAGAGGGTCGCCATCATCCCCACTCCGGCTTTGGACACCTGCGCCATCTGCTTACCCAGGACCTGCAGGCGGGCCTCGGCGGCGTGCATAATCTCCGGGAAACTCCAGGCGCCGTTCGGGTCAAGCCCGGCACCCGCGTCCACCTGGGTCGACCGGTGAGCAAGCACGGCCTCGTCTGTCATCCCCTGCGTCTCCGGGAAGTACCCTGTCAAGAAGATAAGCAAGATAGTTAGCAACAAAGTAAACCAGCCGGCTTCCAACCCGGCGGCACCAACAAAGAAACACTTACTGGCGAAGGCCTCATCCAGGTGCTGCGCTTCGAACAACGTACCATGCTGCTCCAAGTCCCCGGCATGGCCGCGCGCTTCAAGCGCCTTCTCCAGCTCGGCGCGCTTGTCAACGGCTGCCTTCAGCTTGTCGTCCTTAGCGGCGGCCGCCTTCTCACGCTCCTCCTTGAGGCGGAGGAGCTCTGCCTGGTGGGCCTCCACCGCCTTGACGGCCTCCGCCTTCAGGCGCTCCACCTCGGCCTGGAGCTGGCTCTTGTCGCCAGCAAGCTGGTCACACTGCTGGCCAACCTTGGCGAGCACCTGCTGGGCCTCCGCCACCTTGGCGGCCTCTGCCGTCAAGCACTCCACTTTGGCCTGGAGCTGGCTCTTGTCACCGGCCAGCTGGTCGTGCTGCTGGCCGGCTTCGGCGAGCACCTGCTGGGCCTCCGCCACCTGGGCGGCTTCTGCCCTCAGCCGATCCACCTCGTCCCGGAGCTGGCCAGCGTCGGCGATCGCCTCATCACGCTGTTGGCCGGCTTCGGCTAGCCGGGTTCGTAGGTCCGGCACCTCGTCCGCGGTGGCTGCGCGGCAAAGATTCAAAGTCAGGATGACGGAAGAAAAAAAGACTCTTTAAGATTCGACCCAACTACTACGTAGTTGGCCTGAATCTCAGGGGCTACACCCAGTGGGTGCGCTAGCGCGCCCCCACTAAGAGCATGCAAGACGTACCTTCAGCGAGGCAGAGCCCCTCCTCCTTGGCGGCAAGCTGCGCCGTGATCTGCTGGTGCTTATCCAGAAGCCGGTTATAGATGCCGACTCGGAGGGCATCCAGATGCATTAGAAAGACAAGAATTAGCACAAGACTCATTAAGATTCGACCCAACTGCTACGCAGTTGGCCAGAACGTCGGGGGCTACACCTAGTGGGTGCGCTGGCGCGCCCCCACTAGCCGACTATAAGAGAAAAGCCAGAAGGGAGAAAACTCACAAACATGGAGCGCTCCAGCTCCCGCGCCCGCTCCATCTCGGCCTGGGCAAAGGCCTGAACCCAGTCCGCGCGCCCGCGAAGATGCCGACGCATGGCGGCCATCGACGCCTCCTCTTGCGTCAGCGGCCCGAAGACGGCCCGGCTGGGCCCAGCCCGAACCTGCTGCGACCCGGCGGCAGGACGGCCTCCCGGCGCCACTTGCGGCTGCACGATCACCAAGGCACGCTCGCTGCCGAGCGCCTCTTCTGCGGCCGGCCTTGACTCCGGCGCGCCAGCCGGCGTCCCCTCCGGCGCACCGTCCAGTGTCCCTTCCGGCGCCCTGTCCGGCATCCCCTGCGGCGCCCCGTCCGATGTCGCCTGCGGCGCCCCCTCCGGGGCGGCCCCTCCTCCACCTCCTCCCACCTCCACCCGCTCGACCACGTCGTTCCGTGGTGGGGTGTCGTCGTCGATCTCCACGACCTCCCGGTCGTCCACTGCCATCTCCACCCGGCGATCCGGGTCGCGCCCCTCCTCCGTCAGCGGCACCACGACCGTCTCCGCCGGCTCCATGCCCGCCGGCATCTCCGGCCAAGCCTGCTCCGCGGCGGCTTGCCCGCTTTCCCCGGCGGCCCTCGCCCATGCCTGGCTGAAGCCTCCTCCGCGGCCCTGATGGCCGTCGCCGCCTCCTCCTCCTCCTCGGCCTTGTTTCGGTCCCGCCAGGCACAGCGCTCCGTGTCCGCCTGGTCCAGGCCAAGGTCCTCCTTGTCCGAGCCCTTGGGCAGATCGGTGACGCTGCTTCGGGTTTTCCAAAACGAGAAGCCACCCCCGAATGCGGCGTCCGTCGCCACCAACGCCAAGTCCAGCAGTGATCTGGACCACACCAAGAAAAGTATGAGAAAAGAACGACTTGGCAGCGCGCTGGAGTCAGCAAGAAAACATACCCGATCGCCGTCGGGATGGCCTGTCTCGTCGGCGCCGCTGGGATGGCGCGGCGCCTCTTCTTGGCGGCCGGCTGGCCGCCCGCGGCCGGGGCCGCCGTGCGCTTCGCAGCCGGATTCTTCGGCGCCACGTCCTCCTTCCCATGCGGCCGGCCCATCGCGGCTGGCGCGCGGGACGACCCAGCGTCGGCCGTCTTCGTCGGCCGTCTTGGAGGGGCGACGCTGCCGTCTCCTCCTCTCGGCGACGCTGCACCATTAGCATGCGTCAGGGCCTCCACGTCACCGCTCGACCAAACTCGCGCGGGATCAGAACGCGGAAACATACCCGTCCGCGCCTCGCCGGCTTTGGCCTCGACCGTCTCCGGGTTCTCGGCGACGATCTCCACCTCCTCCGAGCCGGCTCGCTGGGCGGCCGCTACCTGCGTCGTCGTTCCGTCATATGGATGCTGGATGGCGTTCGGCAGCACCTTCCTTGTCGCATCAGGACGAAGAAAGAGATGGCAGATAGCAAAATATGGAGACCAAGGACTCACCGCCGGCGCCGGGTTCCCTTGGCTGTAGGGCGCCTTCCCAAAGTTCCAATCCTCCGGCATCCCAGCCTTTGAGATGTCGTTGACCTGGCCAGCGATCTGTTCCTGCATCAGCCGCCGGGATGACATCCGGTTGGGGTCCTGGAGGCCAGTCATCTGACCAATGATATGCGTCCGGCGCTACAGCGGCAGCACCCGGCGCGCGATGAAGGCCGCGATGAGGTCCGTCCCGGTGAGCCCCTCGCACGTCACCATCTTCGCGACCCGGTTGCTCAGGTTCAGCACCGCTTACGCCGGGTTCTTGGGACAATAAGTCCAGTTGGTCTTGGCCTGCGGCGTCACGTCGGTGAAGGGCGGCAGGTTGATGCAGCCCGTGCCAAGGTTCGGACGTAGAAGAAAGAATTCTGCCACTTCTTGGCAGAATCCTCCAACGGCATCTTGGGGCACACCCCGTGCGTTCGGATCGAGATGATGACGGCCCCGCAGGCAGACATCATGCCCGCCGCCGGCCCCTTCTACTTCAAGAAGAAGAAGCAAACCCAGAGATCGATGCTGGGCTCGATGCACAGGTAGCCCTCGCAAAGGGTGACGAACCCCGAGAGCTGCAGCACCGCGTTCGCCCCCAGGTGATGCGGCTGAAGCCCAAAGAACTCCAAGAACGAGCAGAAGAAGTCGCTCGCAGGGAGGCCGAACCCACGCTTGAAGTGGCAGAAGAAGACCATGCGCTCGGTCCCCTCCGGGCACGGTGCCAGCTCGCCGCCCGAAAGGCGCACGGCCACATCCGTCACTGGTGGCAGCCGCCGCGTATCGCGCAGATACTGAAGATCATCGGCGGTGACCTCCGACCCCTCCCACGATCCCTTGGGTCTCGCCATGAGCGAATGTGGCAGGGGAGGAGAAGTGCATTGGCTAAGCGAAGGCTTGGGGTGGCTACTAAGTTCTACAGAGCGGCAGTGGTGCGTCGCGTGCGGGCAGCAGAGCGCTGCGGCATGCTTTGGGCTCGGAAGACAGGGCGAAAGTGGAAGAAGAAGGGAGTGGGGGGCGCATGCGTGAATGATTTCCGTCGCCCCCTCCCCCCGATTTATAACCACAGCAAGAACGTGGGGAAGTGGGATCGGTTGCGCCCACGCTTTCCACTTCCCCGCATTAAGTGGGCATGATCTCCCCACGCATTAACTACATCGAGAAGGGCAACCGTCCGTGGCCGCCGCAATAAATCCCCACTCGAGGGCCGCAGGCGCGGCGTGGTGGGCCCCAGCCCGCTATTGCGTCCCGTCACGCGTGTGGCCTGTCAGAGCCTCTTCAGCTACCATTCGCCACGTGGCGCACGCACCAGACTATGGGAGGCACGTCCCTTCCCCTTCAAGATTCGGCGGACTCCTCGGTTTCCCACCTGTGCCGGGATGCCACGATTCGGCTTCCGAAAGCCGGCACAGAGTGGGTGTTGCCGGACCCGGCTGTCGCAAGCCTCATCAACATTAGCCACGTTCTCAGGGGGTGAAACTGTGAAGGCCCCCTGCCTGAAGCCGGCGAGCCTTCACAGCTTCGGGGACTACTATCGGGGGGATGAACCCCGGGCAGGCAACGGAACTCGGATCCTTTTTTGAAACATCGGAGCTCGCGACGGCCCTCAATGCAGCTTGTCCTTGGCCGTGTTCCTCAACCCGGCCAAACCCGCTGGCGCATGCCGGCCAGTCCCAACAAGTCAAGACTTCTCCAACAAGTAAGTGCAGCCATGGTGAGCCCCTCAACCCGGCCGCGGGTCAGCTCCCGTCCCGTCCAAGGCGTACGACGGAACAAGTCCCCATGAAGGGATGAGCATGGCTACAGTGGCCCACCAACCCCGCTGACCGGCAGGAGTGTGGAAACAGTGGCCCACCTACCCCGCTGACCAGGGCCGGCATGGCTACAGTGCATCCCCCGTCCGGCTGACGCAAGTTGACGGCGACTAGGCGACGCGCCACTATAGCCGAGCTAGCTCAACCACTCCGTGACACACGACAAGATGGGGAACAGTGCCCCCTGGCGCACGGGGCCCGCGCGCAGAGAACCCGGCGTACCCTGGTATCCGGCGGGCCCCAGCGCCGGCTCCTCGGATGCTGTCGGGGGGATGGATCCCGGGTAGCCTCATCTGGACCTAATAACTTTTCAAGACATCAGGGCTAGC
Source organism: Thinopyrum elongatum (assembly GCA_011799875.1). Lineage (NCBI taxonomy): Eukaryota > Viridiplantae > Streptophyta > Magnoliopsida > Poales > Poaceae > Thinopyrum > Thinopyrum elongatum. The sequence continues at coordinate 387,808,396 of CM022300.1, forward strand.
GAAGCCCCTCATGCCGGCTGGCCACGCGGGCCGGCTTCCAGAAGACGGCGCACCCGTAGAGGGCGGCTTTTGGGGGCGGGCCGGCTTCCATCAGCCGCCCCCCCTTCCCCTCGGAGTCCGCACTCACCTACTATGACGGGACGGGGCATGGCAACAGTGCTGCTTGCTCCCCCGAATCCCGGAGGAGCATGGCTACAGTACGAGCTAACCCAACGGCAACCTACCCGCCTGGCACGGGACTGTAGCCATGTGACTCATGACGCGGCCCTCGTCAGCAAGGACCGTGCTAGGGTAGAAGACAATCAGTGTGGCCCATAGGCTACCAGAAGACGGCGCATCCCTCAAAGGCGGCCTTGAGGGCAGGCCGGCTTCCAGCAGCCGGCCCCTCCTTCCCATCGGAGTCTGCGCTCACCCACTACGACAAGACGGAGCGTGGCTACAATGTGCGCGGACCAAGCGGCCACCTACCCGCCTGACACGGGACTGTAGCCATGCGACTCATGACGTGGCCTCCGTCATCAAGAGCAGAGGTACAGCAAAAGGCAATCAGCATGGCCCGCAGGCGGCGGGTCCTACCTGCCTGTCAGATTCTCGGCAGCCGACAGGGCCCTCCAGAGGCGGGCCCCAGCAGCCGGCGGAGAACCCGGTGACCTTAGACACTGACGTCCGGGTCCTACGCCCGCCCGTATTACCATTGTACCCCTGGGGGGTTGGCCTATAAAACCCCCCAGGGTTCACCCATGCAAAGGGTTCAGCCTTCATTCCACACACACCATAGCCAGGAGAAGAGAGGTAGCTCTACCCTTTTTCCTCCTCTAGCAACACAGCTCTAGGAGCAACCTTGTACACTCTTTTGATCATAGTCATCATGCGGAGACCCCGCAGAGCAGGACTAGGGGTGTTATCTCCCCGGAGAGCCCCGAACCTGGGTACGTCTCGTGTGCGATCGAGCTCGTGCTCACTCCCACTTCCAGGGCCCGATGACGTCCTCTTGGCTCCACCCATGATAAGCCATCCCTTGGCATCTAATGTGAGATTACAACGACAGTTGGCGCCCACCATGGGACCTTTCGCGGCGTCGGCCGGAGATACATTCTGGACGGGAACCGCCTTCCTCTCCGGTGAGTGCGTCGCGGCTGGCCTGATCAACCAGCCCGATACGTTCGCTTGCGCTTGCACCAGTGCATCGTCCAATGCGGGAGCCGTTTGCCCCACGAGCTGCCTCGTCGACCTCTTCGGGAAGCTTAGCCTCTCCGATGCAGACGCCGCCGACGGGTTCCCCGGCGACGTGGTGCTGATCGACAACCCGCTCCCTCCCGTCTCTAGCATCACCTCTGCCGGTGCGCTCGACGCCGGTGTCTTCATGGAGATGATGGTCACTGGCAACAGCCAGGACTCTGGCGGGGCCGTCCAGGACCCATTGCAAGCAGCAATGCAGGACCTGGCGGCTCCCGTCGGAGCCAACGCCGACGCGGCGGCGCTAGAAGAAATTTGTGTCAAGCTCCTCGACAGCGCCACCAAGATGGCGGCCATGAAGCAACGCATTGAGGACAACCAGCGGGAGATCGATCGCATAGCTGGCAGCACGCTGGCTGCGGCCAAGCCCAGCTGGGCTGGCGCCGTCCGGCAACGCAGCGTGGCCATCGCCAGCATGCTGGGAGTCGGACGTCCGATCTACGACACCCCAGTGTAGAACCTGCACGCCGCGCAGGCGGCGGCAGAAGAACTCGAGAACCTGGAGGGCGACGAACGGCACAGCTAGCTAGACCGCCTTCAGGAGCTCCTCAACGCTGCAAACACGCAGTAACACGCGTGCAACCGCATGGTGGGAGCCGGCCGGCAGGCCGACCCCTCGGAAGGAAACCTTCCACTCTGCCGCGAGAATGGGGTGACCTCCCGGTCCCCAAGTGGCGGCAGCCGCGGCTAGCGGAACCTGGAGTCGGCTGCTAGCCACAGCTGGCGCTCCCACGCGACGGTTGTGAACAGCCGACAAGTTCCTCCAAGGGCGGAGGCCTGGTGCCAGTAGGATGAACGTCCTCCTCCTCCCCTCAGGAAGAGGAGGGCTGCTCCGGCGCCGGTTGACCACAGGACCCTGGGGGGCCGGCTAGGCCCCCGCGAAGCAGTCGGTGAGAATGACGCTCGTCACCGGATCGAGCGGCTGGCTCGGTCCCTGACAGCGGAGGAGGAGGATACAGTCCGCCCGGCCTGCTTCGGTCCCCGCATCCGTGATGAGCCCTTCCCCAAAGGGTTCACACTCCCTCGCGACACTCCCAAGTACACCGGCGCCGTGAAGCCGGAAGATTGGCTGACCGACTACGCCATAGCTGTCAGCATAGAAAACGACAACAAGTGCGTTGCCGTGAAGTATGTTTCGCTCATGCTGCAGGGCACGGCCCGGACATGCCTGAACAGCCTCAAGGCCAACAGGATCAACAGCTGGTTGGACTTCAGCGACATCTTCGTCCGCAACTTCAACAGCACCTACAAGCGGCCTCCCAAGCCTCGCCAGCTCTCCATGTGCGTTCAGGGGCCGGATGAGTCCACCCGCGACTACCTGACGCGTTGTGCCGAGTTGCGCAACTCCTGCGAAGGGGTGCATGAGGTGCAGGCCATCGAGTACTTCACCGCCGGGTGCAGAGAGGGCACCCTGCTCAAGCACAAGCTTCTACATGATGAGCCGGCTACCTTGGACGAGCTCCTGGTTGTGGCGGACAAGTACGCCACAGCCGACTCCTCCATGAAGTCGGAGATCCGGGTTGACGCATCCGGGAAGATGATCCCGCCGGCTTCTGAAGCACCGGCTGGTGACTCCAACCGGCGCCAACAGCCGAATGACAACAAGCGCAAGGCCCAGCAGCCGGCTTCCAACAGCCGGCAGGTGGCCACCGTCGAGGATCAGCAGCCGGCCGGGCAACCCGGCCCCAAGCATCAGCGGGGCGGCAAGGGTGCCTGGCTTCCTACCTTCTCCTTCGAGCAGGCCCTCGATGCCCCGTGCAAGTTCCACAGCGGCGCGAAGCCGTCCAACCATACGACCCGGCAGTGCAGCTGGCTCACCCGAATCACCAAGGGTAAGGGCTTGCCGCCTCCTCCAGCCGGCCCGGCGGCTCTGGCTCCTCAGCAACCGGCCCGCCCTGTCTGCATGCTCCAAGATGAATTCCCCAATGAGAGCGCCACTTACTTCGTCTTCACCAGTGAAGCCGACAACAAGCACAGTCGGCGTCCGCAGCACCACGAGGTGAATGATGTTATTCCAGAGGTCCCCCAATTCATGCACTGGTCCAAAAGGCCCATCACCTGGAGCCGCGATGACCATTCGGCTGTGATGCCTTTGCCGGGTGCTTACGCCATGGTGCTGGACTCCACCTTCTCAACCGAGAGGTGGGCTTGCCGCTTCTCCCGAGTCCTGATAGACGGCAACAGCAGCATCAACATCCTCTACTGCGACACCATGGAAAAGCTGGGTATCAAGGAGAAGCAACTCCAGCCCAGCCGGACCGTGTTCCATGGCATTGTCCCTGGGCTTTCCTGCTCTCCAATCGGCAAGCTCAAGATCGATGTCCTGTTCGGCAACAAGACCCACTTCTGCCGCGAGCCCATCTGGTTCGAGGTGGTCGACTTGGACAGCCCCTACCACACACTCTTGGGCCGGCCTGCACTGGCCAAATTCATGGCGGTTCCGCATTAAGCGTACCTGAAGGTGAAGATGCCGGGTCCCAAGGGCATCATCACCATTGCCGGCGACTACAAGAAGTCGCTCACGTGCGCCGCAGCCAGCTCCCGGCTGGCCGAGTCCCTCGTCATCGCCGACGAGAAGTGCCTCCTTGACCGGGTTGTGGCCATGGCCAGCGAGCATCCGGCCATGCCATCTGACCCCAAGGAGGTTAAGGCTGAGGGCTCCTTCCAGCCGGCCAAGGAAACCAAGAAGATCATCTTGGATCCAGCGCACCCGGAGAAGTACGCTGTCGTGGGGGGCTAACCTCGACAGCAAATAGGAAAGCGAGCTCGTCGACTTCCTCCGTGAGAATCGGGACATCTTTGCATGGTCCCCCAAGGACATGCCGGGTGTTCCGAAGGATTTCGCTGAGCACAAGCTGCATGTGCGGCCGGATGCTAAGCCGGTCAAGCAACCCCTCCGCTGCCTATCAGAAGAGAAGAGAAGGATCGTTGGTGAAGAAATCGCCCGACTTCTGGCAGCCGGCTTCATCATGGAAGTGTTCTACCCGGACTGGCTTGCCAACCCAGTCCTCGTTTTGAAGAAAAACAACAAGTGGCACATGTGTATTGACTACACAAGCCTCAACAAAGCCTGCCCCAAGGATCCATTTGCCTTGCCCCGGATTGATCAAGTGATCGATTCCACAGCCGGCTGTGAGCTTTTGTCCTTTTTGGACGCCTACTCCGGCTACCACCAGATCAAGCTGGACCCGGCCGATCGACTGAAGACCGCCTTCATCACCCCTTTTGGTGCCTTCTGCTACATCACCATGACGTTCGGCTTGAGGAATGTCGGTGCCACCTTTCAGCGTTGCATGCAGAAGTGCCTTTTGAAGCAACTCGGCAGAAATGCCCACGTCTATGTTGATGACATAGTGGTGAAGACGGAGAAGCGCGGTACCGTTTTGGAGGATCTCAAGAAGACCTTCGCCAACCTACGCCATTTTCAGATCAAGCTCAACCCGGAGAAGTGCGTCTTCAGGGTACCAGCCGGCCAGCTTCTTGGCTTCCTTGTTTCTGAGCGTGGGATAGAGTGCAACCCCGTAAAGATCAAGGCCATTGAGCGGATGAAGAGACCGACCCGACTGCAGGACGTCCAGAAGTTCACCGGGTGCCTAGCATCTCCCAGCCGGTTCGTTAGCCAGCTAGGCGAGAAGGCCCTCCCTCTATACCAGCTGATGAAGAAGGCCACATGCTTCGAGTGGACCGACCAGGCGAACGAGGCGTTCCTCCATCTCAAGCGGATGCTGTCCACGCCGCATGTTCTGGCCGCTCTGGCTGCTAAAGAGCCCATGTTCCTCTACATCGCCGCCACCAACCAGGTCCTTAGCATGGTGATTGTTGTCGAACGCCCAGAAGCCGGCAGGGCACAGCCGGTCTAGAGGCTGGTCTACTACCTGAGCAAGGTGTTGTCTGCCTCCAAGAAGAACTACCCCCACTACCAGAAGATATGCTACGGCGTGTACTTTGCCGCCAAGAAGCTGAAGCAGTACTTCCAGGAGCACACCATCACGGTCGTCTGTACCGCCCCCCTTGCCGAGATCATGGGCAACCGAGATGCCTCGGGCCGGGTGGCCAAGTGGGCCATCGAGCTGGCTCCCCACACCATTCTCTACCAGCGCCGCACCGCCATCAAGTCCCAAGTGCTGGCCGACTTCCTTGTCGACTGGGCCGAGACCCAGTACCTGCCGCCTGCTCCGGATTCCACGCATTGGCGGATGCACTTTGACGGTTCGAAGATGCGCACCGGTTTGGGAGCCAGCATCGTCCTCACCTCTCCCAAAGGCGACAAGCTGAAGTACACGCTGCAAATCCACTTCGTCGCCTCCAACAACATGGCCGAGTACGAGGCACTCATTCACGGGCTCCGACTGGCCAAGGAGATCGGCATCTGCCGCATCTTGTGCTACGGCAACTCGGACCTTGTGGTCCAACAGTCTTCTGGCGACTGGGATGCCAAGGATGCCAACATGGCTAGCTACCGCTTCTTCGTCCAACAGATCAACGGATACTTTGATGGGTGCGAGTTCATCCACGTGCCATGGGCCGACAACGAAGCAGCCGATGCCCTGGCATGGATTGGCTCTACCCGGCAAGCCATACCAGCCGGTGTTTCCCTCGAGTTTTTGCGCAAGCCGTCTATCCAGCCTTCGCCAGAATCAGAATCCATCTTTGTGCCGGCTGACCCTGGAGCAGCCGGATCCGGCTCGGGGACTTCAGTAGACTGCCCGGGGACTTCTACAGGCGGCTCGGGGGCTGCAGCACCTAAACCCGGCCCGGGGACTGCTGTAGTTGGCCCGGGGACTTCCGCGACGCAACAAGGAGCGGCCGCCTCCAACCCGCCGCCTCCCAACTCGGCCACCCTGGCGCCAGTCGCCGTCATGACGGTGGTAGAAGCCCCGTCTTGGGGAAAGCCCATCCTCAACTTTCTGGTGAGCCGCGAGCTCCCAGCCGACGAGGTGTTGGCCCGGCAAGTGCAACGCCGGGCGACTGCATACACGATCATCAACAGAGAGCTCGTCAGGCGCAGCGCGACTGGTGTCTTTCAGCTTTGCGTCGAGCCGGAGAAGGGCATAGCAATCCTCAGGGACATTCATCAAGGCGAATGTGGCCACCATGCCGCCTCCAAAGCCCTCGTCGCTAAGGCTTTCCGCCATGGTTTCTTCTGGCCGACTGTTCTTGACGACGCCAAGGAGTTGGTCTGGAAGTGCAAAGGGTGCCAGCGTTTCAGCACCAAGCAGCACCAGCCGGCCTTAGCCCTTAAGACTATTCCCATCACCTGGTCGTTTGCCGTATGGGGATTGGACATGGTGGGCCCATTCAAGACTGCACACGGCGGCATGACCCATCTGCTGGTTGTCGTGGACAAGTTCACGAAGTGGATTGAAGCGAAGCCGATCAAGAAGCTGAACGGCCCCACAACCATTACATTCATCGCGGATATCACCGTTCGTTACAGCATCCTGCATAGCACCATCACCGACAACGGCACGAACTTCGCCAAAGGCGCCTTGGCTCGTTTCTGTGCAACGTAGGGCATTCGACTGGACCTCGCGTCGGTTGCTCACCCGCAGTCAAACGGCCAGGTGGAGCGGGCAAACGGTCTCATTCTTTCCGGCATCAAGCCTCGGCTGGTCGAGCCGCTGGAGCGCTCGGCCAGCTGCTGGATCGAGGAGCTGCCGGCCGTCCTTTGGAGTCTTCGGACCACGCCAAACAGATCAACCGGCTTCACACCTTTGTTCCTTGTGTACGGGGCCGAGGCCGTCATCCCAACGGACATCAAGTTCGACTCGCCTCGCGTCACCCTGTACACGGAGGCGGAAGCAAAGGAGACCCGCGAAGATGGCGTCGATTTGCTTGAAGAGGCCCGGCTACTGGCACTCAGTCGGTCCGCCATCTACCAGCAGAGCTTGCGCCGCTACCACAACAAGAAGATCAAGCCGCGTGCTTTCCGCGAGGGCGACCTTGTGCTCCGGCTGATCCAGTGAACAGCCGGCCAACACAAGCTCTCGACTCCTTGGGAGGGGCCTTTCATCATTAGCAAGGCCCTGGGCAACGACTCCTACTACCTCATCGATGCACAGAAGCCCAGAGACGCAAGAGGGACACAACCGGCCAGGAGTCGGAGCGCCCATGGACTGCGAACCTTCTCCACTCGTTTTACAGTTGATGCAGTGTATGTACCACGCTATCTTTTGTACTAAGTAAAGATAATAGGTACCCCGAGGTGCACTCGGGGGCTACCTTTTTATCTATAAGATAAGCTTCGCCTATGTATGAGTATTCATTCTTTTCGCCCTGCCCGGGTCTGGTCAGCCAGCCCGGGGGCTCGCCGACTCGGCCCAAGTTGGTACCATCCGAAGTCGGCTCAGCAGTGTGCCGACGCCAAAGCCCTCTCTTCGCCCCAGCCACAGCTCGCAGCGCGACTGTCCGGCTGGCAAGAGCTAAAGGCCGGAAACGCTGTCCACACGAAAAATGACTAAGGAAGAACACCAGTTCAGGCCAAGCCGGCCTCTGGCCTACCATGTCCGGCTGCTCAGCAGCTGGCCGGCCGACTTCTTGCTTGACTAGCTACGCTTTAAGCGGCTGAAGTAATTTGCCTACTCTAAATGGCCAAGTCCCTGACCCGGCCACAGACCGCAGCGCGGCTGTCCGGCTGGCAGGGCAGCAGCCAAAGGAACACGTTAAAAGAAAAAGCCAAAGAAAGCAAAGGCAAAATTGAGTCAGAACTCGGCAAGGCACACAAGCATGTGGGGAAAATAAATTCATTTACATTGCAAAAGGCCAACGGCCGGCATCCATGAAAGTTTAAAATACACCCCCAGTGGATGGAACTGCACATAACTAACTTGTTCTTGAGCACAAGACAGAAAAACTTAAGAGATAAGGGCCGCCTAGGCCGGAGGCACTGCGGGCTGCTCGGATGAGTCGGCAGTGGCGGTGGCACCGGCTGGCGGGGCATCCGGCTGGTTGTTCTCGGTCTGGTCAGCGGCTGAGACCGGATCGGGCTGATTCCGGCTGGTCGCTCCGTCCTCTGGTGTGACGCGATCGCCTTCCTCGTCCTCGTCCTCCTCCGTGGCTTCGTCACTGGAGGCGATCTCCTCCGCGGGGTCCTCCCCCTCGTCCGGGTTCAGCCCGAACCAGGACGGCGGCACCTCAGTGCCGTCTTCTGCCCACTCCGGGATAAAGACGTTGCCGTCAGTGTACTCAGCGAGGGTCGACGCGCGAATGGCGATCTCCTCGCGCTCTGCCTCCAGCTCCGGCACCGCCTCCTGGCGGAAGGTGGCCAGCTGCGTCAGGCTCACGCCCGGGTACCACGCCTTCATGAACTCCAGCGCCGCCTTGGCGCCGGCCCGTGCCGCGGCGCCCTTCCAGGCTTCGAGCTGCTCCCCCGCCACTTCCAACCAGTCGGCGGTCCAGCTAGGAGTCCGGGGGACCGACACACTTGGCCAGAGCCCTTCCAAGAACTGCGACCCGGCGCGCTAAAACAGGCGGAGCAGGCGGCGCACCGGCGCGCTAAAACAGGCGGAGCAGGCGGCGCACCGGCTCAAGACGCAGCCGAACGGCCAGGAACTGTTCGCCCAAGTTCCGGGGCCGGTCCGGCGCAATCTCCATGCCCACACTCCTCCACTGGTCGCGTCGTGCCTCAATCGCCTGGCCGATGGCACCAGAGTGAACCAGGAAGTACTCTGTCCAAAAGAAGACAAAAGAATTAGAAGCCGGCTGACCATGGTAGCCGGCAACTAACCAATCAAGGAAGAAAGAAGATCTACCTTCGAGCAGATCCTCAATCACCGAGTATCCCTCCGACAGGTACTTCTCCTTTTCGGCCCAGCTCGAGTGCTGGGACTCGAACTCGGCCTTGAGGCACTCCTCCTCATCCTTCAGCTCCTGAACCTGCTCCGCATGCCGGGCCGCCTGGTCAGCCAGCTCCTTCTCGAGCCGGTTGCGCTCCGCGGCCGCCTGGCTGCGCTCCAGCTCTTTGGCCTGAAGCTGGCCCTCGAGCTCATGCACACGGTCCCGCAGATGGGCGGCGGCCTCTGCAAAGGCAAAGAAGAATCATCAGCAATAGCATCAACAAAGACAAGAAGTCGCCCGAAAAATCCGGCCCGACTGCTCAGTAGTCGGCCTGAATCTCGGGGGCTACACCCAGTGGGTGCGCTTGCGCGCTCCCACTGAAAGCCGGCCTACGTACCTCGGCTCTTCTTCAACTCGGCGGTCTGGTTGGCGAGCGTCTGGTTTTGGGAGTTGAAGGCGGCCGCACGCAGGTTGTGGTAGTCCTGCGGCAAGCACGACATCTTAGCATTCGGAAACACGCCTTAAAGTTCCAACCCGCCTGCTCAGTAGCCAGCTTGGAACTCGGGGGCTACACCCAGTGGGTGCACTGGCGCGCCCCCACTGAAGATCGCAAAAACAAAAAGCAAGGTCAAGAGCATACCCGAACCAATGTCTGCATCGCCACCATCTCCCTCCTCGCCTTCAGGACGGTGGCGCCGTGGGCGGAGAACTTGTCCAGGACATCCTGCACCGTGAGGTTCAGGGCGGCCGGGCCAGCCCCTGGCGCCCAACCAGGCGGAGCGGAACTCGTGGCCTCAGTGTCGGCTCCCTGGGAACTCGCGGCCCCGACTTCTACCGGCCTCAGTGCGGAAGCCACCCGCGTCGGGCGCCGGCGCACGGGGGTGCGTGTCATCATGGCCTGGCTCGTCGCCAACCCGGCGCTGGCCAACGGCATCTCCGGCCCTCCGGGGTGGCCGTTACCCCGATCGCCAGCACCCGGCGCGCGCTGAGTCACCTCCGCCTCCGGGATGACGGAGTCAGCAACCTCCAGCTCCGGCGCCGTCTGGTCGGCTCCGGCTGCCCCAGTCGGCACCTGGGCCTCCACCACCGCCACCTCCGGCTGCTCAAGATTCACAGCCTCCGGGATCCCGCTGCCAGCCGGATCCTCCGCGGCCTTGGCGTTGGCCTCCACCTGCGCTGTGGCTTGGGCCTTCGCCTGCGCAGATGTGGCAGCCTGGGCATTGGCGTCCGCCCGCGCCGCAGCAGCTTCCCACTCCTCCTGCGCCTCTCGCGTGTTCCTTTCCATCTCCTCCCAAAGGGCAGCGGCCGGGTCCACGCGTCGGGCCTCCTCAGAGCTGCCAGCCAACCCGATCAGCAAGGCGGATGGAGCCCATGATATGGAGATGGCGGCCCTGCTCAGTAAAGCAAGTAGAGATGAGAAGTCTGCGAGAAGGAAAAGCAACCAAGGCGGTGCACTTAACGCACTTACCCGGACAACATTGGGCGATCCTTTGGGGCCCTGCGGATGGCGGCCTCCTGCCGCTTGGTCGCGGCCGCTTGCTTGGCCTTCTTGGGCGGCCGGCTGCCAAACAGCCCCTCGCCGTGATGTTTAGCCGTGCCGAGTGCACCAGTCGGCGCTCCGCTTGGCGGCCGCACTGTTGAAGGGCCGCCGCCTGCCCCCTCGATGCCTTCGGGGCGGCATTGCCCCTCTTCGTCCTCATCGTCATCCAGCCAAGACCGGACGTCGCCATCTCCTCCCGCGCCGCCTCCTCCGTCGCCGCCTCCCCCGGTGGCGTCGTCCTCGCCTCCGTCTTCCAACCCGGTTGCCCCTAGCTCGGGGTCGCCCACGTCGCTCTCCTCGTGGTCCGGCATCCATTGATGGCCCAGAGCCAGCGCGCCGGTTGCTACCTGACCAGGGAAGCGCTGCCCCGCGTCCGAGTGGTCAGGTCGGATGAAGAGCACTACATAAGCAAAGAATGGGGACCAATTACTAACCGGCGGTGGCGGGTTGGCATGACTGTATGGCTGCTTGCCGAATTGCCAGTCGGCCTCGCTAAGCTTCCTGTCGGAGAAGTAGTTGACATGGTGGACCATCTCCACCATCGGCAGCTCCTTCGTGGACATCCGGCAGGGGTCCCGGCGGCCGCTCATGTCGCAGATCAGGTGCGGCCAGGCTTGGAGGGGCGAAACCCGGCGGTAGATGAAGGAGGCCAGCAAGTCCGCCAGCTTGAGGCCCTCCGAGTCCGACATCTCCTGAAGCCGGACAAGGACGTTGGTGATGGAAGCCAGCACCAGTTTGGGTTGTTGCCCCCAGTTGTTCCACGGCTCGCCAGGCGGGTCGATCGTGAAGGCCGGCAGGTTGATGTAGTCGCGAGTCGGGTGGAGGTTGCGAATGTAGAAGTATGACTTCTGCCACAGCTTCACCAACTCCAGCAAAGCGATGGGGGGAAAGCGGGTCCCGGAGCCGGTGCGCCGCACGGCGACGCAGGATCCGCACTGGGCCGGCTCGCCCTTGGCCTGGGTACCCAGCTTCAGGTAGAAGAACCTGCCCCACAACTCGAGCTTGGGCAGGACGCTGAGGTAGCCTTCGCAGAAGGTCATGAAGGCGGAGAGAAGTACCACCGTGTTGGGAGTGAGGTGATGAGGTTGAAGACGGTTGAAGTTGAGGAAGGAGCGGAGGAAGCCGCTCGCAGGCAAACCAAATCCGCTTAGGAAATCGCTCCGGAAGACGACGAACTCGCCGGCCCTCGGCGCCGGCGAGATCTCCCTCTCGTCGGGGATCCGCGTCCTCACGACCGCCTCGACAGGAAGCCTCCGCGTCACGCGGAGGAACTCGATGTGGCCCTCATGGACATTGGAGCCATCCCACTCGCCTCGCGCCATGGCTTGCGGTGGCCTGGCGGCGGCGCGGCGAGGCAGGACGATGGTGAAGCTGCGGCAGCACTTCGGCAGCGTTCGGCGCGGTGATGCTGAGGCAGCGAGGAAGCAAAGGGGCGAGGGAGAAGAAGAAGAGAGTGGAGGGGGCGCGTGTGCGTCTGGCAGCCCCCTCCCTCCTACTTATACGGCCGAAACGGTGAGGCCGAGCCGACGCTTCGTGGGGGGGCATGGGATTAACTACGCCCATGTCCCGCACGCCCCCGCAAATCCCGCGCCTTAATGGCGCGCAATTATTTCGCCCCGGAAGGGCAACCGTCTGCCTCGGGCCACAGCGGATCCGCGCGCGCCCCGAGGCTGTGTAGTGGTGGGCCCGGGCCTGTGGCGGCGTCCCATCGCGTGCGTGGGCTGGCAGGCCGGCCTAGCCTGCTGGCGGCGCGTGGCATGCGTACAACGGGCGGCAGGCATGCCACCCGGTGGCGTACCACCCGGCGCCCGCCACGATGATTCAAACTCACCAAGCGGCTGGCTTCGCCTCCGCCGGCTTCTGGCACGCGGACGAAGCAAAGACGCAGGATCTCTCGAAGGAGGAAACTGCCGAGGCACTCCAACGTTGGGCCGTGGCGCCTCACCAGCTTCGGGGACTACTTTTGGGGGGATGGACCCCGGGTAGCCTCATCCGGACCTAATAACTTTTCAAGACATCGGGGCTGGCGAAGCCCCTCATGCCGGCTGGCCACGCGGGCCGGCTTCCAGAAGACGGCGCACCCGTAGAGGGCGGCTTTTGGGGGCGGGCCGGCTTCCATCAGCCGCCCCCCTTCCCCTTGGAGTCCGCACTCACCCACTACGATGGGACAGGGCGTGGCAATAGTGCCACTTGCTCCCCCGAATCCCGGAGGAGCATGGCTACAGTACGAGCTTACCCAACGGCAACCTACCCGCCTGGCGCGGGACTATAGCCATGCGACTCATGACGCGGCCCTCGTCAGCAAGGACCGTGCTAGGGCAGAAGGCAATCAGCGTGGCCCACAGGCTACCAGAAGACGGCGCATCCCTCAAAGGCGGCCTCGGGGGCGGGCCGGCTTCCAGCAGCCGGCCCCTCCTTTCCATCGGAGTCTGCGCTCACCCACTACGACAAGACGGAGCGTGGCTACAGTGTGCGCTGACCAAGCGGCCGCCTACCCGCCTGACACGGGACTGTAGCCATGCGACTCATGACGTGGACTCCGTCATCAAGAGCAGAGCTACAGCAAAAGGCAATTAGCATGGCCCGCAGGCGGCGGGCCCTACCTGTCGGCTGGATTCTCGGCAGCCGGCGGGGCCCTCCAGAGGCGGGCCCTAGCAGCCGACGGAGAACCCGGCAACCTTAGACACTGACGTCCGGGTCCTACACCCGGCCGTATTACCATTTTACCCCTGGGGGGTTGGCCTATAAAACCCCCCAGGGTTCACCCATGCAAAGGGTTCAGCCTTCATTCCACACACAGCATAGCTAGGAGAAGAGAGGTTGCTCTACCCTTCTTCCTCCTCTAGCAACACAGCTCTAGGAGCAACCTTGTACACTCTTTTGATCATAGTCATCATGCGGAGACCCCGCAGAGCAGGACTAGGGGTGTTATCTCCCCGGAGAGCCCCGAACTTGGGTACGTCTCGTGTGTGATTGAGCTCGTGCTCACTCCCACTTCCGGGGCCCGACGACGTCCTCTTGGCTCCACCCATGATAAGCCACCCCTGGCATCTGACGTGAGATTACCACGACAGATGCTGACATCCCGGCCCCACGGCCATGTAACTTTACCATTATAGCCCTGGGGGTTGACCTATAAAACCCCCCAGGAGGCCTCCATGCACAAGGGGGAGAGATCATCAGTAGAACACACACACACACACGGAGAAGGAGCAGCCTATGCTTTGGCCTATCTTCCTTCCTCCCCGATACAGCTCTAGGAGCAAGCATGTACCATCTAGATATAAACCACACTCGGCAGGACTAGGGGTGTTATATCTCCGGAGATCCCCGAACCTTGGTATGTCTTGCGTTCCTCGCTCGCTCTTGCCGACCTCGCCTCTGCAGCCCATCGGTGCCCTCGAGCCTGTCCCTCTCTTTAGCCATCCTTTGGCATCTGCCATGCGCCCACCACGACACATTCTCACCTCGTGGCAGAAGGGGTTGCAAGGCACGTATTTGTATTATTTCTACTAAGTGTAAAACGACGGGGTTCAATCATATTGCTTGATTTTATTCTGTCTACATTATGTCATCATACTTCATCCATTACTCCGTTTGTCATGAACTTAATACCTAGAGAAGCAAGCATAGAAGCTCTCTTGAAGTGGAGTAATAGTATTAGGCATCAGTAAGTTTAATGGTCTACTTGTCACAAACGTAATGCCTATGTACTAATCATGCCATGAATAACATCATAACTATGCGCTTTTCTATCAATTACCCAACAGTAATTTGTCAACCCACCGCATGCTATGTTCTTGGCAGAGATGATTCTACTGAAAACTATGGCCCCCGGGTCTATTCGCCATATTTACCAAAACCCTAATAAGCCCGTTGCAATCTATTTACTTTTATTTTATTTTGCAATTTGTATATCTATCACTATCAGAATTAATCCTTGCAATTAATGAATACAAGGGGATTGACAACCCTCTTGCCCGCGTTGGGTGCAAGTATTTTGTTTGTGTGTGTAGGTACTGTCCACCTTTGTCTGCGTGAATCTCCTATTGGTTCGATAAACCTTGGTTCTCTACTAAGAGAAATACTATTCACTACTATATTGCTTATCCCTTCCTCTTCAGGGAAAAACCCAACGCAACTCACAAGTAGTAGACTCCAAGTATGATCTACACCGACTCGTCTACTTCCACTGCACTCCGGAGTCGGTAGCGATCGTTGATCCAAACCTTATTTGCATCTTCATATTGTTCCTAAGTGATTGTAGGGATTTTTTTGTTTTCTACTATGTTTCCCAACACAATGCACGTCTGGACCATTACATCATGCGTTGTTTTTGCCGGTTCATTGCAGACTGCGACCTCCATGACCTTTACGTGCATGGCCAGCTCTACACTTGGTCTAGTGAGTGCGAGAACTCCACCCTGGTGTGGATTGACCACTTTCTCTGCACATCGGCCTGGGAGGTGGCTCACCCTCACTGCCTTCTCCGTCGCCTTGCCTCAGCAGCATCGGATCACTGCCCGCTAGTGATGGACTGCGCCCTGCGCCCACCCGGGCCACGTTATTTCCACTTTGAGTAGTTCTGGCCAAAGATGGAGGGGTTCCTATCAGTCTTCGATGAGGCTTGGAACTTCGAGGAGCCTGACCCTGATCTGTTTCGGCTTATCTTCTCCTACTTGAAGACCACGGCTCGCCTATTGCAGAGTTGGAGCGCGTTCTATCAATGCCATTTCCTTGCTACTCATGGTATCGCACGAGCTGCTCGCCCGTTTGGATGTGGCACATGACCTGCGCCCTCTCTCTCGCTGAGGCCTAGCTGCGTCGCAGGACCAAGGGGGCCTATCTGGGCCTGACATCACTAGAGTGATCGATTTTGCGCCAGAGGGTGCACTTTGCTTGCCAACGCGATGGTGAGAGGAGCACGACCTTCTACTGCATCCACACCTCTCATCACCTTCCAAAGAATAGGATCTTGGATCTCCAGCACCAGGGCATGACTATTTTTGGTAACGTGGGGCTAGCCGAGGCAGCGTTCAACAACTTTTCAGGCCTCCTGGGCACCGCGAATTGGCATGAGTTCACCCATGATCTCCAAGAGTTTGACCCCCGCGTGTTCGACCTCTCTGACCTTGAGTGCCCCTTCTCCAAGGAGGAGATATGGGAGGGAATCAAGCGCCTTATGACGGGAAAAGCACCCGGCCCTGATGGGTTTACCCTAGAATTCCTACGACATTGTTGGCCCATCATCAAGGAGGACCTCCTCAAGGCTTTCAGCAAGTTATACCATCTCAATTGCCGTGGCTTCTAGCGCCTTAATGAAGCCTTCATTTGCTCGTGAAGCTTGTGGTGAAGATCCTCTCCCTCCGGCTTGCTTCTGAGACTTGGTGACCTTGTTTCCACTAATCAAAGTGCCTTCATTATTGGCCGTTGGGTCCACGACAATTTCCTTCTCGTTCAACAAATAGCGCGACAACTTCACAACCTCAAATCCCATCAGATGCTCCTTAAGTTGGACATTGCCAAAGCCTTCAATTCTGTCTCTTGGCCTTTCCTTCTTGAGGTCTTGTGACATCTTGGTTTTCGCACTAGGTGGCCGTCCTCCTTTCTACAGCGAGCACGATCACTGGTACAACGAGGTGCTATACAAACGGTTTTTAACCCCTTTCCGCGACGGCATTTTAAACCGTCGCCTAGTGAGTGTGAGCGATAGGGGGGGGTCCTTCCTACATGACCCAGAAACCACCAGGAATAGGCCCTCCGGTCACACACCCTGCACAAAATGAGCTTGTGTGTGATCGGGCTAGCCATCGTTTCCCTTCGTAGGTACATCCCACACAGTGATTCCCAGAAAAATGTTTCCCTTCGTGTACACAACCCACATAGTCAATCAACAAGAAAGTTTTCCGTTCATCTGCATATCCCACACAGTGAATCCCGGAGAAACATTTCTGTTCGTCTGCACATCCCACACATTGAATCCTAGACGAACGTTTCCGTTCGTATATACATCCCACACAGCTTTATGTATAGCCTCATGTGTGATAGGTGTAACAATCACACACGCTCTGCCTCCGTTAACCGTTTGCTTTATTCAACCATATCACACACGATTTGATGAAGAAAACTGTATGGCATTGGGCTATCCATCATAACCGCTTTTACTACTAGAACCGTTTGCAAAGTTCCATGACCCATTTAGCAGGTTTATTAGTTTACAATTAATAATTCTAGTATTACGCAAATTCACATTTCATATCAAACAATTGTTTGCCAATTTCATATCAGGCACATAAATATATTTTAACATCACAATACGATAGCAACCTGAAAACAACACAGTATAGCATATAGCTAGTTCACCTTCATAAGAATAATATTAGAACAATATATTCATTTCCCTAATCGACTGATGCATGATCAACCAGGTTCGTCTACTCCACCTCTGCTTTTAGTTCAGTAAGAACCTGTTTTGCACTGACCAACTGGGAAAGTGCCTCCTCCTTCGCCAACACCATCTTAGCAAAGTCTAATTTAAAAAATCTGAGCTCATTCTCCATCTTGCTCTTTTTTTTCCCGCATCTTAAAATATTCTTCAGCGTTGACAACACTTTCTCTAAGCCTATCTCTGTTCTCTTCCTCATACATGCTCCAAAGCTTTGCTAGGCACATCTTCAAAGACTGTGGCCACTCTTGATCAACCCACTCTAGGTAAGAACACTTCCGTTCATCCTATAATATTTAAAACTAAATCAGTAACAATTATAGGGAAAATGGATTTCTAGCAACATAGAAAATCACCAAATACATATTTTGAAAAACTGAAGAAATAGGTTAATTATGACATATCTTCTGAAAAAGATCAATGTGCAAATGAATTAATTGCTACTGAGACAACAACCAAATTCACAAACATCAGAAGCTATAATTAACTGCAACAACGCTACAAGTTCTTAGTCATGTAATATAAATAATAAATTGAACATTTTATGAGGAAGCTAAATATAATTTCAACAACATAGCGACAGTGTTTGGATGACATCAAATTGATACTAACAGGTGTGTACATGCAAAAATTTAGTAACATAGAACTAATAGCACTAAGGTTGTCCACTATGTATGCCAAAACCGGTGTCAAAACAACTGTTGCTACATTTCGCACCAGTGCCCTGCACTGGCGAGCCGATGCAGAGGAAAAAAATCAAGGAACCAGACTCCAGAGCACCTAGTTGCTCCGATGCCTAGTTCCTTCATGCCATATTTTTTTTAGTATTTTACTACTTGGCTGCTCTGCACTTCGTGCCATATGTGTGGACCAAAGTTGGCTGCACAAACTGCTGAAGCGGTGCCAAATAATTTTCTAATGGCACCGCTGATGAGATGGCAACATTTTTTAGATACTAGGGATAAGCTGTGACACAGTCTTAATCACATCCAGAATAACATAGCATAGTGACAGTGTCTGAATCACATCTAACAAATGATTTGTAACAACGAAAGTGGGGCTAACCTTCTCTTCACATGCCAGAAACTTCCTCCCACTATCCACGGATTCAAACGCAACTAACTTCACACATGGAGATTGATGGTGACAACGAGCAGGCAGATCTTCAGCCACCCCGCTCCATTTGTTACAACTGATGGTCCTAGGGAGCTACAAGAGGAAGAAATGACTTAAATCGACCATCAGGTCAAAATCCTTCATTCCAAATCATAACCCAAGAGAGAGAAGAGATGCATACCCAGGTGGTGAAAGAGTCGTCGTCGGAGGAGGAGCCGCTGGCGAGGTCATTGAAGAAGACCATGGCGACCGCGGCTGTCGGATGCGAGACAGTGAGAGCAAGGAAGCAAGCGAGGAAGCGGCTATAGCTTGGGAAGGAAGGAAGGAGGAAACATGGGAAATGTGACTTGTGGTCGGGAGAAAAGGGGTGGGGAGGGGGGTAGATATTTCTATGGTAGGCCAAAAATTTCAAAAGGTGGAGGGAAACTTTGCACGCGGTGCCACCGGACACCATTCACTTTGAACGAATGTGTGCATTGCAAACGATTCTTCTGCTTTACGCGCATGCGATGAGTTTGATCTTTCAAATATTGGTGCAAATTTCCCTGGGTACTGTTCTCATCCACGTCATTGCATAATTTAACATCGCTTGCTAATTTGGGCACACAAAAGAGCCTACAGCACACAGACCAAAGTTACTGAATCGAGCAATTTTAGTAATTAAATAGAGCCAGTTGACCTAAACATTGCTCTAACAAAATACCAGCGTTATAAACAAAGGCTAAGTACGCATAATTTTAAAAAAGCCGCCGCCGCACCGCCCTACCCCTCGCCGGTGTAAGATGAGACGTCGATGACTTGTCCTGGCGACATGCCGCCGTTGGTGGACTCTGCGTCCCCCAGCTGAAGTCGACCACGTCGTCGTCCTCGTCCTCGCCGCCACCCTCAAGGTTGTAGTACTCGTAGTAGTGGCTGCGTCAGAGCTCGCGCTGGTACTCCACCGCCGATTCCTTGACGGACAGGCTCTTCTCAACCTCGTCCTGAGCCACGCGCAGCTCATCCTCCCGGTGCTCGTCGATCTCTGCCGCCTCTTGCATCTCCAGCTCCCGCTCGGCGATCTCATCAGGAAGTAGGTGCTCCATGGCCTCCGCCGCCTTTTCAGATGTGGGTTGCATGCTGTATTCCGAGGTGGCCTGGAATATCTTGGCGTGTGCGTCCTCGATCTTGGCGTGGATGGCCTCGACCCGGGCCAGGGCAACATCTGTGGCGCGGATGGCAGCTCGAGTGCTCTCGGTGTTTGCAGCCGCCGTCGCAGCAGCTGCTGCAGCCGTCTCAGCTGCTGCAGATGCCATGCCGGGTGCTGCAGATGCCCTGTCGGCTACCGTAGATGCCCTCTCCACGGATGCGACTGCGCTCAATGCGGATGCGGCCGCGCTCTCGGCGCAGGCGGCCGCACTCGGGGAGGACACGGCCATCGTACGGGCCCTCATGAAGTGTTTCCACGACATCATTCTTAGCAAGAAGGGGTTGCGGAAATGGGGATTTGGGATTCGTGGATTCGGGGGTGACCGACACTAGAGCAGATGAAGTCGGCGAAGCTTATGGAGGAAGACTTAAGTAGACCCACGAATTTTCATCGCAAACGGCCTTAACAACAAACTGTGTGTGATGTTGTTGATATTTTGTATTAGTTGTGAAAGATGAATTTGGGGTACAGTGGCAACGGAAGGTGTTTTAAATGTACAAGAAAATTTGGAGTACTAATACAACTGTCATGTCAAAATCTGGAAACTTTCAGGGGTCATTTAACCTTTTTAAGACATTTAAGTGATTTTCTAGCCATTTAATTACCGTAATTCAAATTTGAACTACATGTACATGCAATAGCTAACCATAACAGTTTGAAAAGACATATTTTAATACTTGTGTGTGAGTTAATTCCATGTGCAGTAAATTGGACAGAATTTTCAAACATATTGGTGTCACAGCTTGGACACACAAAGCATCGAGTGCCATGGCATTAAAATTCCAAAAAATACAAAAATGATCAGAAACACATGAAACCTTGCTTGACGTAATGGCATGGCACCAAGATGGTGTGGTAAAAAAATTGGCCTGTTTGACAAAAGTTTGGACACACACCCCTCACAAACCGGAGCAACTCACTAGAAGGCTCGTGGTTCCGAGAGGGTACAATGCATGTTTGATGATGAACTGGCGATAGCTTCCTCTTATGGCCTTCCAAATTTTCTACAGTTAACATGCACTAATACCACTGTCATGTCAAAATTTAGAAAATTCCAGGGGTCATTTGACCTTTTTAAGACATTTAAGTGATTTTGTAGCCATTTAATTACCGTAATTCAAATTTGAACTACATGTACATGCAACAGCTAACCATAACAGTTTGAAAAGACATATTTTATTACTTGTGTACGAGTTAACTCCATGTGTAGTAAATTGGACGGAATTTTCAAACATATTGGTGTCATGGCTTGGACACAAGCAAGGAGTGCCATGGCATTAAAATTCCAAAAAATACAAAAATGATCAGAAACACATGAAACCTTGCTTGACGTAATGGCATGCCACCAGGATGGTGTGGTAAAAAAATTGGCATGTTTGACGAAACTTTGTACACACACCCCTCACAAACCGGAGCTACTCACTAGAAGGCTCGTGGTTTCGAGAGGACACAATGCATCTTTGATGATGAACCGGCGATAGCTTCCTCTTATGGCCTTCAAAAAATTTCTACAGTTAACATGCACTAATACAACTGTCATGTCAAAATTTGGAAAATTTCAGGGGTCATTTCACCTTTTAAAGACATTTAAGTGATTTTCTAGCCATTTAATGCCCATAATGCAAATTTGAACTACATGTACATGCAACAGCTAACCATAACGGTTTGAAAAATCATATTTGTGTACTTATGTGCGAGTTAATTCCATATGCAGTAAATTGGAAGGAATTTTCAAACATATTGGTGTCACGGCTTGGACACAAGCATGGAGTGCCATGTCATTTAAATTCCAAAAAAAAATAAAAAAAAATCAGAAATACAAGAAACCTTGCTTGATGTAATGGCATGCCACCAGGATGATGTGGTAAAAAAATTAGCATGTTTCACGAAACTTTGGACACACACCCCTCACAAACTGGAGCTACTCACTAGAAGGCTCGTGGTTCCGAGAGGACACAATGCATCTTTGATGACGAATCGGCGATAGCTTCCTCTTATGGCCTTCAAATTTTTCTACTATTAACGTGCACTAATACAACTATCACGTCAAAATTGGGAAAATTTCAGGGGTCATTTGACCTTTTTAAGACATTTAAGTGATTTTCTAGCCATTTAATGACCATAATTCAAAATTAAACTACATGTACATGCAACAGCTAACCATAACGGTTTGAAAAATCATATTTGTGTACTTGTGTGCGAGTAATTCCATGTGCAGTAAATTGGAAGGAATTTTCAAACATATTGGTGTCACGGCTTGGACACAAGCATGGATTGCCATGGCATTTAAATTCCAAAAAATTCAAAAATGATCAGAAATACATGAAACCTTGTTTGACATAATGGCATGCCACCAGGATGATGTGGTAAAAAAATTGGCATGTTTACCGAAACTTTGGACACACACCCCTCACAAACCGGAGCTACTCACTAGAAGGCCCGTGGTTCCGAGAGGACACAATGCATCTTTGATGATGAACCGGCGATAGCTTCCTCTTATCGCCTTCAAAAAGTTTCTACAGTTAACATGCACTAATACAACTGTCATGTCAAAATTTGGAAAATTTCAGGGGTCATTTGACCTTTTAAAGACATTTAAGTGATTTTCTAGCCATTTAATGACCATAATTCAAATTTGAACTACATGTACAGGCAACAACTAACCATAACGGTTTTGAAAAATCATATTTGTCTACTTGCTGTGTGCGAGTTAATTCGATGTGCAGTAAATTGGAAGATTCTCAAACATATTGGTGTCACGGCTTGGACACAAAGCATCGAGTGCATGCCATGGCATTTAAATTCCAAAAAAATAAAAAATGATCAGAAATACATGAAACCTTGCTTGACGTAATGGCATGGCACCAAGATGGTGTGGTAAAAAATTGGCCTATTTGACGAAAGTTTGGACACACACCCCTCACAAACCGGAACAACTCACTAGAAGGGTTGTGGTTCCGAAAGGGCACAATGCATGTTTGATGACGAACCGACGATACCTTCCTCTTATGGACTTCCAAATTTTTCTACAGATAAGGTGCACTAATTGTCACGCCCAATATGTGATCCTATCCGAGAGGAACTCAAAGGTCCCACCAAGAATAGAGCCGCATATTGAAGACGCTTTTGTACGGTGGATATCATTACATCGTACCATTACATAATAGATGGGGACACATACAAAGGCATACACTTGCCTCACAAATACATCAAACATCATACAGAAGAGCAACATCCGACTACGGATGAAACGCAAACGAAAACTCAAACGACATCCACCCTGCTAGCCCAGGCTGCTGACCAGGAATCTATCCCTTGATCGAAGAAGAAGAAGAAGCAGAAGAAGAACTCCAAAACAAGCAAGCATCGCTCTCACGTCATATCATCGCATTACCTGTACCTACATCTATTGTTGTAGTAATCTGTGAGCCACGAGGACTCAGCAATCCCATTACCATGGGTATCAACACTAGCAAAGCTTAATGGGTATGGAATGGATGAGTGGTGAGGTTGCAGCAAGCATTAAGCACTGTATGGTGGCTAACTTACGAGTAGAAGAATAAGAAGAGAGACGATGCATAACGGTCGCAACTAGTAATGATCAAGAAGTGATCCTGAACTACTTACGAGTCAAACATAACCCCATCGTGTTCTCTTCTCGAACTCACTCGAAAAGAGACGGTCACGGTTACGCACGCGGTGGGTGTATTTTATTTCGGACCTGGTGTCAAGTTCTCTACAACCAGATATTAAAAATTCCAATCTGCCACATAACTGCGGTCATGGCTTCCGAAAAGATTAAACCCTGCAGGGGTGTCCCAACTTAGTCCATCACAAACTCTCATGGTCCGCAAAGGAAAATCCTCCATTCGGGGACAGCCCGATCAAGCTCGGAATCCCGGTTCACAAGACATTTCGACAATGGTAAAATAAAACCAGCAAGACCACCCGGTGTGTCGATACCCCGATAAGAGCCGCGTGTATCTCGTTCTCAGGACAACACCGTCTATGCAAAGTGGAGGATAGCCAAAATACCATTGAGTTGCCTCGAGGCGGCACCGCCGACTGCTAGGTAGGTGGACCAACACTCATGTCGAGCACTGGCCCGGGGTTGTTGATTAAGAATCCTCGGGTACCGGTAAGACCCTATGCAAGTTTTAGTTGTTATTAGGCAAATGGTAAAACCAATGTTGGGCCTTGCTGGAAGAGTTTTATTCAAAGCGAACTGTCGAGAGGGGCCCATAAACCCCGACCGTGTTAGGAACGCAAAATCAAGGAACATAACACCGGTATGACGGAAACTAGGGCCGCAAGAGTGGAACAAAACACCAGGCACAAGGCCGAGCCTTCCACCCTTTACCAAGTATATAGATGCATTAATTAAATAAGAGATATTGTGATATCCCATGATATCCATGTCCCAACATGGAACAACCTGCAACTACACCTGCAACTAGCAACGCTATAACAGGGGCTGAGCAAAGCGGTAACATAGCCAAACGATGGTTTTCTAGGATGGTGGAAATGTTAGAGGCTTATCATGGCAATTGGAGAGGCTTGATAAACAAGTGGTAGGTAGCGTGACATAGCGATAGCATCGAGACAACTAGCAAAGCAAACATAGTAGTGGTATCCAAGGTAATGATCATCTTGCCTGAAATCCAGCTCGGAAGAAGCTCGAGTCCATGAAGTAGACGAACCAACGTAGTCGAACGCATCCTCACAATCGCAAAGAAACTGGAACTATCGAGAAGAAGCACAACCGGAAAGAAGCAAACAACACGGTAAACACACAACACATAAACATGGCATGATGCACAACCAAGTATGATGCATGACAAGATTAAATGTTGGTACTCATGGCAAAAGATGATGCATACAAGAACCCCACATCAAAGCAAGTTTAAATGAGGCCGGAAACAACATATAACAATTCCGGAAACTCCCCATATGCAAATTTCAAAATTGGTCCAGATCTGAAAACACATTAAGTTAAAGTTGTTAAACAGCAAGTTAATATGCACCACGATGATCTACACATCTTTCTAGTCAAGTTAAATATAAGGTTCATTTAATTCGGAGTTATGGACTAGAAGATATGAGCAAAACAAGTTGAACATGGCATTCATGCAAAATGCATGCAAACATCAAGCAAATACACTCGAATCAAGGATGCAACATGACATGATGAAACTACATGCAAAACCAAGCAAGTTTCATATAGGACATGATCAAAACGGAGCAACGGATCAACAGATACACACGAAACAAGTTTAAATGACAAACTGTCCAAAACAGCAACTAGGCATATTGCAAGCAAGAGAACAACATGCTACAGGAACTATATGAGCACAAACTTGATACACACTTAAAGTACAGATAACATACTTCAATTCATCTTTACAATTCAGGTTCATAAGCATCATGGTTAATTTACTATGATCCATGCAAAATGCCAAGTTCTGTTACAGATTAGGACTTTGTGAAAAACTGGGCATATATGACAGCAGAGTTAATATGATGGCGTGTTGGAGGCAAGAAACAAAGATGCTGAAGTGCAAGATCATGGCAAACAAAAGCATGGCATGAAAGTACAGGTTATACATGGAAAATCATACTTATTAAACATGTTCAAACAACCTCTAGAACAATGGCATTCATCAAGACAAGTTTGCAAATTATAACAGATTCTCAGACTTGGAGAAAATCTTAGTTTGGCGGAAACAGATTCATGATGCATACTTTGAGACAACAAAAGTATATGCTATAGGAACTATTCATGGCATAAAAGAGCATGACAAGCATGTACTAAACACCCTTAACAAAACATCCTTACTGAATATGTTTCAGAAACACATAGATAAGATGATAGCATCAATGCAAAATGGCAAGTCATATAAGCAGTTTCAGACTTGGTGAAATAACAAGGCATGGCATGAACAGATTTGAGTAGACATGTTTGCAAGCTTGTTTCACTCACTAAAAACATATCATGGCATGGAATAAAAATTAACAGCAAGTAGACATGATGTTAAACCTAACCATGTGCAAAATTACCACATAGCATATTTGTATTTAAATACACAAAAATGACCAAATGGCATATGCTGCCAATATGACATGTTCAAAAACTTGCTCAAATGATGAAATGGATGACACAGATGGATGGGTTGGATTTTTATACTCCAAAAACATATATAATATGCATATGTTGTTGTTTAAAAATGCTCACAAAATGCATTTGCAAAATACTGCCAGAAAAGGAAAAAGAGAGAAATGGCATAATTCCAAACGAGGAAATGTACAGAATTGGAATGTGCCTAAACTGGAATATGCTGAAATTGGTTACAGACAGAAAGGGGAGGATGACATGTGGGACCGGGGTCCACGTGGCAGGGTGTGTATGCGTGTGTGTGTAGCTGACACGTGGGAACTGGCTCTTGTATGGCTGACCAGTGGGTCCCGCAGTGCCCACCGCCACCTGGTGGTGGCTGCGGTTGGGCTCAAACAGAGCAAAGCAGAGAAGGGATAGGGGAGGCCGGCGGCGAGCATGGCGCGGCGGAGGAGGCTGCTGGAGTTTGCTCCGGTGACCAAAAGATGCGGTGGCGGAGCACAACGGGATCGCCAGGGGATCCCGCACACGCGCATGACAAGAACGATGCCGGACGATGACGGGAGCGACGCTGGCGATGAGGTGGCAGAGATGGCGACGACGGAGACGAACGCGGCGCGCAAAGGGCCTAGGCGAGAAGCTGCGTGCACTGATCGACACCACGCGGTACGGCGAACATGACGGACATGCGCGGATGGCCTACGGTGGTCGGAGCACTCACCGGAGGTGAGGTCTGATGGCGACGGGTTCAGGCGCTCGCGGCGAACGGCAACAGAGTGTGCAAAACAGGGGAGAAGGGCATGGGGCGACGTGGGTGCTCACCATGAACACACACGCATGTTCGGACGGAGGCGACGAGCTCGGGGATGCCGGAATCTCGCTGGAGAAGATGCGGAGGCTGATGGTGAAGAAGAGGAAGAAGGCGGCAGAGTCTTGGCGTCCCTCGGTGAAGTAGTGGACGTAGAGGACGTAGACGATGTCAGGGAAGGCGGTGGACACAGTTGGCGAGGCGGAGATCGACGGGGTGCACGCCGGCAACGAACTCACGCGCTCAGATGCGCTCGGGACAGGGTCGCAGGGGCGGATCTGGTGGGCTAACTCACCTAACGACGGCGGCGGCGGACGAGGGAAACTCTAAGAGAGGGCCAGGGCAGGGAGAGGGTTAAAAGGGGAGACTAGGACGAGCGGGGCGAGCTCACACGCTCTCGGCCGCGGCCATGTGCGGCAGAGCGAGAGGGGACCAAAGGAGGAAGAAAGGTGGGTGTGGGTGCGGTTGTAGACGTTGACGGGCGGGGCCGGCCAGGCCACGTGGGCGCGGGGCAGTGGGGGTAAGCGTGGGTGCGAGTGAGAAAAGGATGGAGGAGGTGGCGCGGGTAGGTGAGCTGGGCTGGCTGGCGCGCGCTGGGCCGAGGCCACTGCTGCTGCTGGGCTGAGTCTGCTGCTGCTCCTTTTCCTTTTTCAATTACTTCAGACAGGAAAAACAAAAGGAAAAATGGCAGGGGGATAGGAGAGGGGTATGAGTAATATTAAAATATCCTCATGACCCTGGATTAATGCCCTATTTGAATAAAATTGTTTGGACATTTTTAGAGGTAGAAAAATAATTCAAGTTTGAATTAAATTCAAACTTGGGTCATTTTTGAACCTGACCAAAACAAGTCCAAATGGTATGAAATTTGACAGAGAGGGTGTAGACATGGTGCAAGATTTGTGGGGAAAGAATGAACATTAATGGGGGCTGGGAAGAATTCACTTGCATAAAGAAGTAAAAGAAGAGGAAGAAGAAGGTGATGGTGCATGGCTAGGTTTGAGAGAGATAGCAAAGGGGTTGATACATACGAAATGAATAGAGCAAGACAACACCATGAAGAATGCAATGCACATGGTGATAATGATGAAATGCAAAATGACAAGAGGCACAATGCAATGTAAACAATGATGATCTTGAAGCAAGAAGCAAAATATGACAATGCAGGTCATGGCATTAACATAGAGGAATGAAATATGCAAAATAATTATGATAATGCAACAAACGAAATAAACACCCGGCAATAATGAAAATAATTGGAAGGCAACTGGAGCATCGGTCTCAGGGTGTCACAACACTCCCCCACTAACAGAATATCTCGTCCCGAGATCTTAGGAACGAGACGGAAGAGAAAGAGGATGGTGCCATTGAAAGGAAATGAACGAAAACCCGAAGAAGAGAATCGACCGAAGAGGAGTCATCCTGACGTCGAGCTTGGATAGAATTTGTGAATACTCCGGAAAATTAGAAGAGCCAGGTAAGATCCTTGGGATAAACCTGTGGGTTAGGGCCCACTCAAAAGAAACACCGTTGGAACGTTTGAAGAAGAGAGATGATGCACCGAAACAATTCGAAGGCTTGAATGAGGTGGCAACCTCGAATTTATTTGAACGCAAACACGAATGCTCTGAGATGTCCCCAGCACTCCGGAATGATTAGATGGAGATAAACGAACGAGCAAGGGGAAACATTTGAGGTAAGGAAAGGAATACGATCAACCCGAAAAACTTGAATTGAATCCACCGGAAAAGAAAACGAGAGAGAGAATGACGAACTAGACGAGAAATCACCGATTGAAATAATTGAGGGAAGAATGAAGAGACTTTGCACGAACAAAATGGATACTCGATTAGCGACTTTAGACTCGGTGAACAAAAGGGTGAGAGGGTGGGAAAATAAAAACAACTTGGGATGGGGAAATGAACTCCATTGAGAAAGAGGAGAGTTGATCTTGCAAAAGATGAAGAGGGTCGAATTTACTTGAGGAGAAGTGCTCCAGATGAAAAGGATGGATACCGCAACGATCGAAAAAATAGCCGCGTGATCCTAGAGAAAATTAGAAGGGGAAGAGTAGTAAGTCAAAACACGTACGTCATGATTCCTTACTAGAACGACGAAGGGGATAAGGAGTAAAAAGAATTCCTACACTATGATATAGCTAGACTCCGAAATAGTTTTCTTCTAGACTTGACAACGGCCAAACTATGATCAATCAAGGAGGCTCCTATGGTCGGTTGAGGCTCTGATACCAACTTGTCACGCCCAATATGCGATCCTATCCGAGAGGAACTCGAAGGTCCCACCAAGGATAGAGCCGCATATTGAAGACGCTTTTGCAAGGTGGATATCATTACATCGTACCATTACATAATAGATGGGGACACATACAAAGGCATACACTTGCCTCACAAATACATCAAACATCATACAGAAGAGCAACATCTGACTACGGATGAAACACAAACGAAAACTCAAACGACATCCACCCTGCTAGCCCAGGCTGCCAACCAGGAACCTATCCCTCGATCGAAGAAGAAGAAGCAGAAGAAGAACTCCAAAACAAGCAAGCATCGCTCTCATGTCATATCATCGCATTACCTGTACCTGCATCTGTTGTTGTAGTAATCTGTGAGCCACGAGGACTCAGCAATCCCATTACCATGGGTATCAAGACTAGCAAAGCTTAATGGGTATGGAATGTATAAGTGGTGAGGTTGCAGCAAGCACTAAGCACTGTATGGTGGCTAACTTACGAGTTCAAGAATAAGAAGAGAGA
This sequence comes from Thinopyrum elongatum, assembly GCA_011799875.1. Classification (NCBI taxonomy): domain Eukaryota; kingdom Viridiplantae; phylum Streptophyta; class Magnoliopsida; order Poales; family Poaceae; genus Thinopyrum; species Thinopyrum elongatum. The sequence continues at coordinate 387,837,391 of CM022300.1, forward strand.
CTACGCATAACGGTCGCAACTAGTAATGATCAAGAAGTGATCCTGAACTACTTACAAGTAAAACATAACCCCACCGTGTTCTCTTCTCGAACTCACTCGTAAAGAGACGGTCACGGTTACGCACGCGGTGGGTGTATTTTATTTTGGACCTGGTGTCAAGTTGTCTACAACCGGATATTACAAATTCCAATCTGCCACATAACTGTGGGCATGGCTTCCGGAAAGATTAAACCCTGTAGGGGTGTTCCAACTTAGTCCATCACAAACTCCCACGATCCACGGAGGAAAATCCTCCATTCCGGGAAAGCCCGATCAAGCTCGGAATCCCGGTTCACAAGACATTTCGATAATGGTAAAACAAAACTAGCAAGACCACCTGGTGTGTCGACACCCCGATAAGAGCCGCGCGTATCTCGTTCTCAAGACAACACTATCTATGCAAAGTGGACGATAGCCAAAATACCATCGAGTTGCCCCGAGGCGGCACCGCCGACTGCTAGGTAGGTGGACCAACACTCATGTCGAGCACTAGCTCGGGGTTGTTGATTAAGAATCCTCGGGTACCGGTAAGTCCCTATGCAAGTTTTAGTTGTTATTAGGCAAATGGTAAAACCAATGTTGGGCCTTGCTGGAAGAGTTTTATTCAAAGCGAACTGTCGAGGGGGGCCCATAAACCCCGACCATGTTAGGAATGCAAAATCAAGGAACATAACACCGGTATGACGGAAACTAGGGCGGCAAGAGTGGAACAAAACCCCAGGCACAAGGTCGAGCCTTCCACCCTTTACCAAGTATATAGATGCATTAATTAAATAAGAGATATTGTGATATCCCATGATATCCATGTCCCAACATGGAACAACCTGCAACTAGCAATGCTATAAGAGGAGCTGAGCAAAGCGGTAACATAGCCAAACAATGGTTTGCTAGGATGGTGGAAATGTTAGAGGCTTATCATGGCAATTTGGGAGGCTTGATTAACAAGTGGTAGGTAGCGCGACATAGCGATAGCATCGAGACAACTAGCAAAGCAAAGATAGTAGTGGTATCCAGGGTAATGATCATCTTGCCTGAAATCCCGCTCGGAAGAAGATCGAGTCCATGAAGTAGATGAACCAACGTAGTCGAACGCATCCTCACAATCGCAAAGAAACCGGAACTATCGAGAAGAAGCACAACTGGAAAGAAGTAAACAACACGGTAAACACACAACACATAATTATGACATGATGCACAACCAAGTATGATGCATGACAAGATTAAATGTTGGTACTCATGGCAAGATATGATGCATACAAGAACCCCACATCAAAGCAAGTTTAAATGAGGCCGGAAACAACATATAACAATTCCGGAAACTCCCCATATGCAAATTTTGAAATTGGTCCAGATCTGAGAACACATTAAGTTAAAGTAGTCAAATAGCAACTTAATATGCACTACGATGATCTACATGTCTTTCTAGTCAAGTTACATATAAGGTTCATTTAATTCGGAGTTATGGACTAGAAGATATGAGCAAAACAAGTTGAACATGGCATTGATGCAAAATGCATGCAAACATCAAGAAAACACACTCGAATCAAGGATGCAACATGACGTGATGAAACTACATGCAAAACCAAGCAAGTTTCATATAGGACTTGATCAAAACGGAGCAACGGATCAACACATACACACGAAACAAGTTTAAATGACAAACTGTCCAAAACAGCAACTAGGCATATTGCAAGCAAGAGAACAACATGCTACAGGAACTATATGAGCACAAACTTGATACGCACTTAAAGTACAGATAACATACTTCAATTCATCTTTACAATTCAGGTTCATAAGCATCATGGTTAATTTACTATGATCCATGCAAAATGCCAAGTTCTGTTACAGATTAGGACTTGGTGAAAAACTGGGCATATATGACAGCAGAGTTAATATGATGGCGTGTTGGAGGCAAGAAACAAAGATGCTAAAGTGCAAGATCATGGCAAACAAAAGCATGGCATGAAAGTACAGGTTATACATGGAAAATCATGCTTATTAAACATGTTCAAACAACCTCTAGAACAATGGCATTCATCAAGACAAGTTTGCAAATTATAACAGATTCTCGGAGAAAACTTAGTTTGGCAGGAACAGATTCATGATGCATACTTTGAGACAACAAAAGTATATGCTACAGGAACTATTCATGGCATAAAAGAGCATGGCAAGCATGTACTAAACACCCTTAACAAAACATCCTTACTGAACATGTTTCAGAAACACATAGATAAGATGATAGTATCAATGCAAAATGGCAAGTCATATAACCAGTTTCAGACGGTGAAATAACAAGGCATGGCATGAACAGATTTGAGTAGACATGTTTGCAAGCTTGTTTCACTCACTAAAAAACATATCATGGCATGGAATAAAAATTAGCAGCAAGTAGACATGATGTTGAACCTAACCATGTGCAAAACTACCACATAGCATATTTGAATTTAAATACACAAAAATGACAAAATGGCATATGCTGCCAATATGACATGTTCCAAAATTTGCTCAAATGATGAAATGGATGACACAGATGGATGAGTTGGATTTTTCTACTCCAAAAACATATATAATATGCATATGTTGTTGTATAAAAATGCTCACAAAATGCATTTGCAAAATAGTGCCAGAAAAGGAAAAAGACAGAAATGGCATAATTCCAAACGAGGAAACGTCCAGAATTGGAATGTGCCTAAACTGGAATATGCCGAAATTGGTTACAGACAGAAAGGTGAGGATGACATGTGGGACCGGGGTCCACGTGGCAGGGTGTGTATGTGTGTGTGTGCAGATGACAGGTGGGAATTGGCTCTTGTATGGCTGACCAGTGGATCCCGCAGAGCCCACCTAGCAGTGGCTGCGGCTGTGCTCAAACAGAACAGAGCAGAGAAGGGATAGGGGAGCCCGGCGGTGAGCACGGCGCAGCGGAGGAGGCTGCCGAAGTTTGCTCCGGTGACCAAATGACGCGGCGGCAGAGTGCAATGGGATCGCCAGGGGATCCCGCACATGCGCATGTCAAGAACGACGCCGGATGACGACAGGAGCGACGCTGGTGACGAGGTGACAAAGATAGCGATGGCGGAGATGAATGCGGCGCGGGAAGGGCCTAGGCGAGAAGCTGCATGCACTGATCGACACCACACGGTACGGCAAACACGACGAACATGTGCGAATGGCCTACGGTGGTCAGAGCACTCGCCGGAGGCGAGGTACGATGGTGACGGGTTCAGGCGCTCGTGGCGAACGGCAACAGAGCGTGCAAAATAGGGGGAGAAGGGCACGGGGCGACGCGGGTGCTCACCATGAACACGCACGCGCGTTCGGACGGAGGCGACGAGCTCGGGGATACCGGAATCTCGCTGGAGAAGATGCGGAGGCCGACGGTGAAGAAGAGGAAGAAGGCGGCGGAGTCTTGGCATCCCTCGGTGAGGTAGTGGACATAGAGGACATAGACGATGTCGGGGAAGGCAGTGGACACAGTTGGCAAGGCGGAGATCGACGGGGTGCACACCGGCGACGAGCTCGCGCGCTCAGATGCGCTCGGGACAAGGTCGCAGGGGCGGATCTGGTGGGCTAACTCACCTAACGACGGCGGCGGCGGACGAGGGAAACCCTAAGAGAGGGCCAGGACAGGGAGAGGGTTAAAAGGGGAGAGTAGAGCGAACGGGGCGAACTCACGCGCTCTCGGCCGCGGCCATGTGTGGGGGAGCGAGGGGGGACCAAAGGAGGAAGAAATGTGGGTGCGGGTGCTGTTGTAGAGGCTGACGGGTGGGGCCGGCTAGGCCATGTGGGCGCGTGGCAGTGGGGGTAAGTGCGAGTGCGAGTGAGAAAAGGAGGGAGGAGGTGGCGCGGGCAAGTGAGCTGGGCTGGCTGGCGCGCGCTGGGCCGAGGCCACTGCTGCTGCTGGGCTGAGTCTGCTGCTGCTCCTTTTCCTTTTTCAATTACTTCAGACAGGAAAAACAAAAGGAAAAAGGGCAGGGGGATAGGAGAGGGGTATGAGTAATATAAAATATCCTCATGACCCTGGATTAATGCCCTATTTGAATAAATTGGCTTGGACATTTTTAGAGGTAGAAAAAGAATTCAAGTTTGAATTAAATTCAAACTTGGGCCATTTTTGAACCTGACCAAAACAAGTCCAAATGGGATGAAATTTGACAGAGAGGGTGTAGACATGGTGCAAGATTTTTGGGGAAAGAATGAACATTAATGGGGGCAGGGAAGAACTCACTTGCATAAAGAAGTAAAAGAAGGGGAAGAAGAAGGTATGGTGCATGGCTAGGTTTGAGAGAGATAGCAAAGGGGTTGATACATACGACATGAATAGAGCAAGACAACACCATGAAGAATGCAATGCACATGGTGATTATGATGAAATGCAAAATGACAAGAGGCACAATGCAATGTAAACAATGATGATCTTGAAGCAAGGAATAAAATATGACAATGCAGGTCATGGCATTAACAAAGAGGAATGAAATATGCAAAATAATTATGATAATGCAACAAACAAAATAAACACCCAGCAACAACGAAAATAATTGGAAGGTAACTGGAGCATCGGTCTCGGGGTGTCACACTAATACACTGTCATGTCAAAATTTGGAAAATTTCAGGGGTCATTTGACCTTTTTAAGACATTTAAGTGATATTCTAGCCATTTAATGATCGTAATTCAAATTTGAACTACATGTACATGCAACAGCTAACCATAATGGTTTAAAAATCATATTTTTGTACTTGTGTCTGATTTAATTCCATGTGCAGTAAATAGGAAGGAATTTTCAAACATATTGGTGTCACGGCTTGTACACAAAACATGGAGTGCATGCCATGGCATTTAAATTTGAAAAACTAAAAAATAATCAGAAATACATGAAACCTTGCTTGACGTAATGGCATGCCACCAAGATGTTGTGGTTAAAAAATTGGCCCGTTTGATGAAAGTTTGGACACACACCCCTCACAACCAGAGTAACTCAGTAGTAGGCTCATGGTTCCGAGAGGGAACAATGCATGTTTGATGACGAACCGACGACAGCTTCCTCTTATGGCCTTCCAAAAAATTCTACAGTTAACGTGCACTAATAAAACTGTCATGCCAAAATTTGGAAAATTTCAGGGGTCATTTTACCTTTTAAAGATATTTAAGTGATTTTCTAGCCACTTAATGACCGTAATTCAAATTTGAACTACATGTACATGCAACAGCTAACCATAACAGTTTGAAAAATCATATTTGTGTACTTGTTGTATGCGAGTTAATTCCATGTGCAGTAAATTGGAAGGAATTTTCAAACATATTGGTGTCACGGCTTGGACACATGCATGGAGTGCCATGGTAACACAAAATAAGCATTCGTCCCTTATATGAGGAAAGAAAATGTAAATATCTGGCAAGACAACCGGGCCCCACATGATTGGCACTGTATTTCACGCCTCGAGCTTTGGAAGGTGAGTGGCGCGGGTTATTAATCAGACACGGTTCTGTATTGGAAACCGTCAGCTATTAAGTTCACACACGGCTTTTGTTGCGCGAATCATGTGCAATTCAAACTAAAGTACTCATAAATTCCGGCGACCGGCGTGTGTACTGTTCCCATCGATCTAGATTCCGGCCGCCAAAAAATACTACCTTGTTCTTGTCGTCACGCCTGCATTCTCATCTACATCCTCCCCTCGCTCGCCCTCTCTCTCACACAAATGTCTACCATGGCGCCGCCGATCTGCCCACGCGCCGACGAGGAGGCACCGCCCCCCGAGGTCGTTCAGTCGGAGAGCAGCGGCGAGGAGGACCCCTACGGGCCGCCGGGCGAGGTTGCGTCGGACCCCCCTACTTTGGAGTGGTTTTGGGGCCAGTACAATCTTTCTCTGTGGAAATCGCTGCCGCCAGCAGAGAAAGTCAGGCAAGTGGCGTTCAAGAAGGAGATGGCAGAGAAGGAAGCCAGGTACTAGGTGGCCTATGAAGCCCGTGAGGCCGCCTGGAAAAAGGAGGTGGTGGAGCTTTGGGGGCGGGCGCGTCGTTGTGCGGAGGAGGTGTACGAAGGCGGGCACTTCGCGAGGAAGGTCAAAGGCGCTAGGCGCCTCATCGCTGCATGGAGGTGGGCTGATAAGCTCCAGCGTGCCACCGACGAGGAGGTTCTGTGGGTGCCCAACGAAATGGCAAGATCGTTCACGCTCGTCCGCCAGCAAGAGGTAGATCTGTACGTCAAGCACTGCGAGGCGGAGGAGGCGGAGTACTGCCTCCGCGCTGGGAAGACGCCGCGTGCCAGGGAGCTGCTGGCGAGGGGCTGTCGAAATACTGCCCCCAGGAGGGATTATTAGTTTTAGTATTGTTTGTTTTCAATTTTATGCATTGTACATGGTAGTTAAGTATCATCACGTATACGTGATGATATTATATATATTCTGTGATGAACTAATGAACAATTAATATATATTATGAATTTCATTTTTTATCTGTTTTCGTATACTAATTTGTACCTAGGTGTTAACATCCACATATACAGAATGGAAAGCATATACACACACACATTAAAACAGAACATATAAGAACGGAAAACAAAGTACACACATTGAAATAGAGCAATAAACAGAGCAATACTATGATTGTTGTGAATACATAGCAATCCACGTCGAAATGAGTCAACAAAATAAAACGCGTCCATGACCAGCAGCCCTTTGCCTACGGTAGCTCTTGGCTCTGCTTGAACTCGTGCAGGCGTTCGCCCAAGCGGTCGACACGCTCGCAGTAGATCTGAAGCGCGATCTCGAGCTCCAAGTTGGCTATTTCATCGGAGATCACCAGCTCGAGGATGCGATGGCCATGTTCCTCTACTGCGCCCAGGTGGACAACTGGGCCAAGGAGGCGGTCGAGCCAAGCAACCAGCACGTTGGCATCGAGCAGGCCATGGACAAGGCGAACGGCGCGACCCATGCGAACGGCACGTCGGGCGTCCGGTGCAAGTACGGCGCGGCCGGCCTCTGCTGCAAGTACAGCATAGACGGCCTCTGCCCACTCCTGGCGAGGAATGGGGTATTGACGGGACGTGTACCCAGCTGCGATGCCCTATCGACAGCAGGCAAGCGCCAATGGATCCGCTCTTGCTGTGCGGCGCACCGCGCCTCTTGCTCTGCGGCGCTCCAACGGTCTCGCTGTGCGATGAGCCGCAGCCTATCAGCGCGGATGCGCCTAGCTTGCTCTATGGCGCACCATCGATCATGTTGTGTGGCGAGCTGCAGCCTCTTGGCGCTGACATGCCTATCTTGATCCGCGGCGCTGAAGCGCCGTGCGCCAAGGGTCTGCTCAACCCTGGCGATGACGTGCGTCACGGCGTCGTCCATCGCGTTGCTGGGGAGCGCCTCGGCCTCGACGGGCCGTGGCGCCTTCTCGTTTTCCTCATCGAGGAGGTTGATGGTAGAGGCGGCGCTTTGGTGGGTTGGAATGCTTGGAAAAGGTGGATGTGCTATAGGCTGCGCTTGTTGCCTCGGTGCATCGCGCGCCGCCTAGGTTTATGCGCAATATTGCTGGGTGGCGACGGGAAACCAGTGAGGAAATGACGGGAAATGTTGGCATGTTCATAAGACACCATCAATTAATGGAAACTTAGCATAGAAGGAACATCGAGCTAGCATGACGTGTGCAGGCACATTGCTCGCCCAAGGCTATGACACTACTAGAAAAAAGGTTGTTAGTGGCGCACCAGCTTTTGCTATTAATGGCGCACTATAGGTGCACCACTATTAACACGCCACTAGTAACAAATAGTAATGGCGCACCTCTGGTGCGCCATTAGTATCCCAGATAATAGTGGCACACCACATAGTGCGCCATTACTATGTCCAATAGTGCGCAATTACTATGCCTCCTAGGGGGCCATATTTACCTTCACGTATGCCCCCAAGTACGCCATTACTATGCCCCATAATGCGCCACTGGTATTTAACCTTGGTGCGCCACTAATGCTCAATATGGTGCGCCACAACTGGGGGCCATATTTGCCTTCACCTATGCCCCAAGTGCGCCATTACTATGCCTGATAATGCGCCACTGGTATTTATCTTGGTGCACCACTAATTCTCAATATGGTGTGCCACTACTATGAATATTAGGAATTGTTATTTTTTGCTTTTCTCGTATTTGCACAGGTTACAAAATACGTTACAGCACAGAATATAAACATCACACAATAGAATTCATCATATTAGTCTCCAAATTCGAAATAGCGAACAAAGTTCAAACATTAGCCAAGTTTAGGTCTCGAGACATTAGCAAAGTTCATCATATTAGCCGAGTTTGTTGTCACATTACAAAGTCGATATCGATCATCTAAACTACCATCACATAGAAGAGAGTTGCGGTCACGATGAGCATCATCGCGATGAAACTGGTCTTCATCCGGTTCCTCCTCCGCTCCCTCCTCTCTCCCGCTAGATAGCGCGCGTATCTAGCTTCCGCCTCCGCCCTAGTGGTGTACCCTTTGTAACTGTTATCGCGGGAACGGTGAACCTGTCTCCGACACTCCTCCCAGTCGTCGTAGACTCCGGGAACCTTACCCTTGTACACGACATACGATGGCATCTCTATGCACTAGACAAACAAAATGTTAGTAGCAATTCACAGATAATATATAAGCAATATATAAGTATGCAACAAAAGGATCGGAAGAGAAAAGCAACACATTAATAGCACGATTCATGGTCCTACTAATAAATAGCATCGATTACATATAAGTTGAACGACTGTCCAAACTAAAGAGACATACAAGTTCATTAAAGTTTAATTACAACATGAGCTAATCGATATTTCAGAACTACATAGCATCAATACTTTCGACTCGACTAAGGGACCGGAGCGTGGATGAAGCCGCCGTCTTTCATGATGGTCATGAATGTGCGGTCGTTGTCAGCCTGCATTTGTAGCGTTGTTTCTATTTCACTGTTGGACGGTTGATATTTGAGGTAGAACTGCCCCGAGGTACGAAGGACATCTTGATAGATGATTTCCGCAAACTCCGACTGGATGCGAAAGAATTCTTTTCTGATGTCCTCGTCCTGGATTGCCGACAAGCGTGCGGCCCAATCTTTGAGATTATTTGGTAGCATAAGGTGATTATGGTCCTGTACGATCGCCCGCATGTGATGGAGGGCGTAGTAGGCATCCTTCTGACTGCCCGGCGGCTGCTTGACGCAGGGGAACGTCGTTACGTGGGTGAACACGTGCTTGCCATACCTACAAATTGGCCTCCTGAAGGTGCCTCCAGATTTGGCGTAGCCGGGGAGAGCATCATCAAGAACTTTCTTCATATTTGTGTAGTCTTTCTTCGACTGACAGTCCGAGTCGAAATACCTGGCCATGGAATATTTCGGGCTTAAGAGGATGAGTGTGCAATGTGTGTCACTGCACAAAACACGGAATGTTAGAAAAAAAAGAACGATCGAAATCTAGGAAATCATATGTTACGGGGCGGTGAGGGGATGACTTACTCGGAAAAGTAAGGCACGAGGAAGTTATCCTTATCTGGGTTCGCCAGAATGACGCCTTCGAGGTATGAACTCGCGACTTGCCGGTCCCCAGCGCTGCTCAAGATCTTGGCACGCATGTAGAAGGGGTCGACTATCACGATGTCCGGGGTCTTGTCTCTAATGATCCGCATCTCCATACTGAGCGAAAATAGCCGAATGAAGGTGTAGTGCAGCGGATGAAGGTTAAACGTAGCGAAGATGTCATCAAACCGCAGGACGATCATACGCCCGATGGTGCTATCGACAAAGCCCTTGCCCTCTGGCACCTTTGCCATGAAAACCGGGTATGCCACATCATTCTCGGAGAGACGCCGCTTCTCCATAGAAAGAACACTGTCATGCAGACTCCGCATAGCACCGGTTGCAGCATTGAGCAGATTAGTCGGTAGCATCGGCCTACCCGCCACATGCACCCTCCTCGAGATATCCTTAGGTATTGGTGGCCCGTCCTGAGCACGGATCGTACTCGGTGCCGGCTGGCTCGCACCCTTGTTATTTTTTCCTTTCTGTCCCTTCTGCTTCTTCTGTTGTAATGGGATCAAGTTCTGCTCAGAGACCACCTTCTTGAGTGTGTTGGGGCTGATAATATTTCGCACCTCGGCTATTTGAGTCTCGGTGAAGGCGGCAGCTGGAGGCGTCTCCTGAGAACTGAACGCCAGACGACGCCTGTTGCAATTGGGTTTCTCCGTGGTACCAGCTAGATCGCGATCGTCTTTTGCAGGGTTGGGTTCTTGAGAAGGAGGCCCCAAGAATTCGTCACCTTACCCATGTTCGTTGAAGTACTTATCGACGTTGGAAAATGTACCGTCGTCGTCGTCCGGATCCTGTGCCATATGCATGTCCGGATCAGCTGACGGCAGTAGCGTTGCGGCGGTCTTGCCATGGCTTGGCGCCGGCACGACTGGTGGTGTTGTCTGTGGGGTGGTGTCCCCCGCCCCCAAATGAATCTGGCTCTTCGGCCAAAGCATGGACCAGCTTAAGCAGGCACTGAGGGTCATCACATCATCTTCGTCGGCCCCAGGGGGTCGAAACGGAGGTAACAAGTCGTCGCAGCCCCGCAGCACCCGAACCAGTTGAACCCTATACACGGTGGGTGGCATCGGATTACCGTGGAACACGCGGTTGCCCGGTTGAACGATTTTGGCCTTGGCGACATCGATCAACTCGCCGTCCACGAAGTGCAGGAGAGTGCATGGAACGTCAGTGGCGCCCTGCGAAAACATGTAGGGCATCAGGGATGCCTAGTCAAAGGCAAGGAGATGAAGTCATCGGCCGAGGCTTAGTTACCGTGATGGCATCGAGCTCGGCTAATGTCGAGGCACCGCCAACGGCGGGCGTGCAAGTGACGGAGGGGCCTCTTGCTGCCGAGGTGCCGGCCGGCGTATTCTTCCCACACCCAGGTGCATTAAGCTCCAATGCCGGCGCCGACGCCGGAGACACCAATGCCGCCTCCGCCGGAGACACCAATGCCGGCGCGTTGTGCGAGTTGCTGCCCGTGAAGCTGGGAATCGGGGGCGGCCCCTGTTGGCCACCCGCAATCCACGCCTGCAGCCCCTCAAGCAAGGTAGGCATAATGGCGGTGATCGTCGCTCCCAGTTGGTCTCACACTTGCTCTTGGACTATCTCCGGAATCCGCGCCACTTGTGCCTTGAGTTCTTTAACCTCGCGCTCCTGGCTTTCCGAGCTGGTCTTTCTCTCCTTTCGCCCAGCCTTATAGTATTCCGACCATTTCATGGACAAGCCTTTGCCGGCCACACGACCAGCTGCCGACGGCTTACTGAACTTATCCTTGTGTTTCATTACGTTCAACGCCCTATTTAAAGTGGTGTCCCAAGGGGCAGACGGGGAGCTCTGAGACCCCGCGCTACTGCTTTCAATTTCCTGCGGAAGGAACGTGAACCATTTAGAAATTTGGCTTCATTAATTAGAATGCAACCACATGGAGCTAATTACGCGGGGGTGTATTCCTTACCAGAACAAGCTCAAGCGCCTTCACCTTCGGATCCGTGGTAAGCTCCTTTGTTACCGGGTCCACCTTGTACCGGGCCCTGACATAGTTCCTGGTCTGCTTTTCATGGTATTTATCGAAGAGGGGCGGTAGGCCTTGCTCGGCACGCTCCGCATCCTCCTTGTCCCATATAGGTTCTGCCACTCTGTAACCGCCGGGACCGAGTTTGTGGACCCCTAAGTTCAAGTCCCGCATATCTTTCCCCCACTGACTTGATTCCGTGGATGCGTTGCTCTCGCACTTGATCTTGAACTCCAGGTAGTCAGCTTCGCTGATCGAAGGATTTGTCTCCTTGATCTTCTCATAACTATCACCACCTAGAATCCTTCTCTTCACCGCGGCTCTCCAAGTAGCCAGGGTCGTGCTCATCTTCGTGAGGGCGGCACTGTTCACTTTATTCCCTGAGAGGCGTGTGTTTGCGAAGTCATCGGGGAACTTGTATCGTTCGTGCAGCTTCGTGAAGAGGAGGTTGCGCAAATTCCCTCGGTCACGATGCCTTAGGTTCTCGGTGTTGATCGAGACGGTGCTCCGGAGAATGCACCTGAGTTGTCCCGCGTACCCACTGACTAATTCTTTGGGCGCCGTTGGATGCCCACTGGAGGACACTTCAGTAAATTCCTCCTTGACGGTGCTGAGCACGTTCGGGCGCCGGTCCTTCCGTTGCCTCTTCGGTTGGCTGCCATCTGTGCGTGCGCTGCCATCATCAGTGGTGGCATCCCCGGCGGCACCATCAGTGGTGTCATCCCCGACGCCACTAGGGGTTGTGTAGTCGGGATTGGTGTCTTCCGCGGCATCCTCATAGCGGTGAGGTTCTTCCTCCATCTCCTGGGACAGCTCCCAGAATGACTTGCCCGAACCGCCGGCCTCATCGTTGTCGGCCATGTTCGCTCTAAATAGGAAAAAAGGCTAGAATGATTAATTGTAAGACGGTGGCTTCGGTTGAGAATCGGGCACCTTCTAGGTCAAGAAAATTGGGCATGACCTTTGCTAATTTTCTTGACCTAGGAGTGCCCCATTCTCAACCGAAACGGAAATTAATCAACATTTCAGGAGAAAGAGGTAACTATTTGTCAACATTTCAGCAGCGGCACAGTGGCCATCATGGCATGCCATGAGAGAGGCCTGATGGTTGACTCCGCATAGAAAGTAGTCTATCTGAAAAATACTAAAAGCCTACAACAATTGCAGTCCTAAACCATGCAAATTACAGTGTAAAACTGTGATATAGCATAGTGTAACGATGCAACAATTACAATTATTAAGCATATAAAACACAATGAAAATCTGGGGTATATTACAATGCAAATCTAGGGTTGGTAAATTACAGTGCAATTTTAAGCAATATTACATTAGAATCCTGTCCTATATCACAGTGTAAATCAGAGTTAAATTCCACTGAAGTTCAATGACATGACAATTAACATGAACAGATGCATTTCAAGTACATCATACTACTACTGGGATGATAGAACTCACATGCACAGGCAGAGGAACAGCCAGATGAATCCCAAACCTAGAAATACCACCAACAAGCAACCAACAAACCATACGTGCACATGTACAACAAAATCACAAACCCTAACACTAGAAATGGTAGAAGTACAGATACACAGCGCGAGCCAGACGAATCAAATACAAAATCTTAAACAGTGGAAATCAGAAACCCTAACCCACAATCAGATGACCAACATCTCAGCAAAGCTACAAAAAAGAGCAGTCTATCAGCACCTCCACCGAGCATAACAAAGCGAGAAGACCTAAAACCTTACAGGGGAATCCATGGGGAACTACTGACGCAAGCAGATGGACATCCATGGGGAACTAGTCAAAGCACAAAGCAGAAGCAGCCACTAAATCTACAAGAAGGCATCAAAAATACGACTAGCAACAATCCACAGCCCTAGATCCGTAAGGTACAAGAACAGAGACAATGCAAATCAAACGCGAGAAAGATGGGCACGCCACTTATAGGAGAAATAAATCATTTTACTTTGTGTCACATATAACTGATGCTATTTTTGTATTATGGCTTGCCCCGAGTCCTGATAGTGTCATTTTACCACAGAGCATCAGTAAAAATAGAAATGAGAGGAGGAGGAAGAGTAGGAGGAGGAGGAGCACCTTCTGGCTTCTGGCGACAGAGCAGAGAAGGACGGCGGCACTCGCGAAAGGGGATGGGGACAGCGACAGCGATGATATCCTCCTGTAAAAGAAACAACTTCTTTCAGACCAACCCTAGGTGCTGCTAAGAGAGGAGGAAGAGGTGCTAAGAGAGGAGGAAGAGGTGCAAGGAGGAGGAGGAGCACCTTCTGGCTTCTGGCGGCGCTCGCGGACGGGGACGGCGACACGGCGGCGGGGAGGGGGAGGCGGCGGCGGAGGCTAGGGTTTGAGACGAGGGAGGAGGCGAGGGCGAGGCTGCTAGGTTTTTTTTTTGAGTGGTTGCTAGGTTTTGAGGGGAGGGGCGGCTAGTAGTTGGGCTGGGCCGCGGCTAGCCGGTTGGGTTAGCAATGGTGCACCTTTTAGGGGTGCGCCATAAAAAGGGGTATATCAATGGCGCACCTTTTAGGGGTGTGCCGTAAACACCGTGATAGCAATGGCGCACCTTCTCCTGGTGCGTCATTACTAAATTTTTTTTTATTTTTTTGGATTTTTAGTTGCATGTAATAATTTAAGATTTGAGATAAAAGAAAAGGAAAATGCAAATGGAGTGATAAAACCATTGTGCAAAGATTTAGAATTAGATGACATGGTTGAAATCAAGTGATACATGTAATAATTTAGTTGCATGTAATAATTGAGCTTGCCACTGACACACACACACACGCGGCCGACACGTCGTGATTCGATCTTAGCTATCTTTTCACAATCTTCTTGCCCTTCTTTTTCGCAAATGGAGTTCTTCTCTTGAATGGACGTCCTTTAGGTAGGGTGGTCCTGCTTCTTCTTGTGGTGTATGGTACTTCATCGTCGTCGTCATCTTCCATCTTTGGGTCGCCGTACTTGTCGAAGTCTTCCTCATTGGCGAATCCATCCATTCCGATGATGTTCCTTTTGCCTCTCCTCACGACAACATGACTGGGCTTTGACGGGTCGGTAATGAAGAAGCATTGGTCCACTTGGGAAGCCAGTACCCATGGCTCATTTTTCGCGGTGACGTTTGTGCCCGCGGTCTTGGATTTGGCTTCGGGTATAACCATGGTGGTGAAATACCAGTCTTCTTTTAGGACGCTCTTGGCCCATCTGACACGGAACATCGGGAACTTCTCTCCAGCGTAGCTCAGCTCCCAGATCTCCTCTATCCTTCCGTAGTATCTGTCCTTGTCGTTACCGGTGTAGGATTCCATCATTACCCCGGAGTTCTGATAATCGCTCTTCATGTCCTTTTCCTCGGTGTAGAATGTGTAGCCGTTGATATCGTACGCCTCATAGGTCATCAGGTTGTGCTCGGCGCCCTGTGACAAGGCGAATATGAGTTTTTCTTCCGCGGAAGAATCCTCATGTAAAGGGTACGACAGAAGCTTCTCCTTGAACCAACGCGTGAAACATGAGTTGTGCTCTTTGATTATATCTCCATCCGTCCTCTGTTGGCCTCGGTCATTGTACGTCTTCTCAATAAAGGTTTTGTGCTCTACCACCCAAGGATCGACCACGTCTATGTGTTGTAGCGCGACTAGGTTTGCTCTTTCAAAGTCGGCGAGTCGACCCTTGAAGTCGACATGCATTTTGCGGCGACCCTCGCGGTGACCCCATCCAGCGAGCCTGCCGAGGTGCCTGTTGACGGGCAGACCAACGGGGTTCTCGATGCCTAGATAATTCGTGCAATAGGAGATGCACTCTTCGGTCAGAAAGCCCTTGGCTATGCTTCCATCTGGACGTGCCCTGTTGCGAACGTATCCTTTGATGACACCATTCATCCTTTTGAACGACATCATGTTGTGCAGGAACGTTGGCCCGAGTTGGATGATATCCTCCACGATATGGACCAGCAGATGCACCATAACGTCGAAGAATGCGGGCGGGAAGTAGATCTCAAGCTCGCATAGTATCACCACGATCTCTTCCTGTAGCCTTCTGAGTTGCCTCACGCCAACCGACTTCCGAGAGATGACGTCGAAAAAGTTGCATAGGCCAAATAGCATTTCATGGACGTGCGCGTCCATGATCCCACGGATTGCAACTAGAAGTATCTGCGTCATCAGCACGTGACAGTCGTGAGACTTCATCCCGCTGAACTTCTGCTTCGCTGAGTCTAGGTATCTGCTTATCTTCCCCGCGTAACTGTAAGGAAGTTTTACTCCTACGAGGCAGGTGAAAAACTGCTCGATCTCCTCCTGACTTAGAGTGAAGCACGCAGGAGGGCAGTCATATTCGATCTTCTTGGCCTTTTTGCCTTTGCGACGACTTTCCGTGTCCTTCGCCTCATCATCATCATCATCATCGGGCGTTTTGCGTGAAGCTCCTCCCTGATGCCCATTGATTGCAAGTCTACCCTTGCTTTCGGCCCATCTTTGGTCCTCTCTGGCATGTTGAGCAGGGTACCAAGCAGACTCTCGCACATGTTCTTCGTGATATGCATGACATCAAGGCTGTGAGGCACACGGAGAATCCTCCAGTACGGCAAGTCCCAGAAAACAGACCTCGTTTTCCATACCTTCAGCAGCGGCTCTAGCGCCTTCGCTTCTTTCCTGGCGGTGGGAACTCTTTCCAATTTTTCAACAGCTCGTCTATTTCCTCGCCGCTCCTCGTACGCGGGCGTCTTCGGGGTTCGGTTTCACCATCGAACAGATCCTTGCGTTTTCTCCATGCGTCATCGTCGTGAAGCCACCTTCGATGTCCCATGAACACGGTTTTCGAAGACCCGGGATCTCTATCTAGCTGGCGATACGTTGTGTCATCCATGCACCTGACGCATGCACAAAATCCATGGACCACCTGCCCCGCGACATATCCGTAACCGAGATAGTCGTGCACCGTCGTGAGCAGTGCGGCTCTCATAGGGAAATATTCTTTCGTTGTGGCGTCCCACGTATTGGCTGGCGTTTTCGACAGCGTGTCTAGCTCCTCTTTCAGCAGCCCCAGATACAGATTGATGTCGTTCCCTGGTTGTTTCGGCCCTTCAATTAGCATACTCATGTGAATGTACTTCCTCTTCATGCACATCCAGGGGGGAAGGTTGTACATCCACACAAACACAGGCCAGGTGCTATGTGTGCTTCTCTGGCTGCCAAACGGATTGACTCCATCGGTGCTCGCGCCCAGCACAATGTTCCTTGGATCGTCCCCAAATTCTGGGTGTTCGAAGTTCAACGCTTGCCACTGGCTCGCATCCTTAGGGTGACTCAGCATCTTGTCTTTTTTATTTATCTCCGGATCATTTCCATCATCTTCTCGCTTCTTCTCCTCCCTATCCGCGTGCCAACGCATGAGCTTTGCTAGCTTAGGGTCCACGAAATACCGCTGCAGACGAGGAGTGATCGGAAAGTACCACACCACTTTTCGAGGAGCTTTCTTCCTCTTCTTGTACCGAGTGACGCCGCACACCAGACATATGGTAGACTCCGCGTGCTCGTCCCGATAAATGATGCAATCGTTCATGCACACATGGTATTTCATGTGCGGTAAATCCAGAGGACACACGATTTTCTTCGCCTCCTCGAAACTGGTCGGGCACTTGTTCCCCTTGGGAAGACGTTCGTGCCAGAATGACATGTTCTCGTCGAAGCATGCGTCGGTCATTTTGTGTTTTACCTTCATCTCCAGAGCCATGAGCGTTACTTTCAGGCGGGTATCCTCGGGCCTGCATCCTTCATACAATGGAGTAACCGCGTCTATCTCCAGTTGATCCAGCTTGGCTTTCTCTCGGGCGGTAGCTCTTGTGTTACCCGTCTTCTTGAGAAGCAGCTCTTGAATATGAGGGTCCTGCACCCAGCCCATCGATGGTCCATCGTCGTCTGCTCCGGCATCTTCATCTTCATGATCATGCCCTTCATCTTGATCTTCCTCATCATCATGTCCGGCATCTTCTACATGATTACTGTGTCCTGCATCTACTTCGTGATCATGTCCTGGAGATTCTTCGTCTTCTCGCCCGCCCTCACCGCTATTGTCTTGCTGCCCTTCCTTATTTCTTGCCCGGCCCCCATGGATGACTTCATAATCATCTTCATCACCTTGCCACCGATAGCCATCCATGAAACCACGCAAGAGCAGGTGGTCCCACACCTATCTGGAATCCGGGTCCATAAGGCTCTTCAGCTTGCATCTTCGACATGGACATCTTATCTCCGTCTCGTTCTTTTGAAGCATCTCGGCCTTCGCAGAGCTCAAAAACCTATTCACGATGCCTTCGATCATCATGCGGACCATGGTCGCCTGCGGGGTAGAGCAAAACGATATTTTAGAACCAAAAAAAAAATTGGCATGACTTTGCCTAAAAATAGGACCAAAAAGAATGCATAGTGCCAAATTCTCGCCGAAACGGAAATGAATCAACATTCCGGCAAAATATTGGCAACTATCGTATTTCAAATACCGATACCTGCAAACACAAACATATGCAACACCACAAACATACGTAGATCTAGGCCATAAAAAGTGTGTACGTTGTTGGAGGGAGAAAAAAGTAGATCTAGAACATAAAGAAAGCTTTCCCCTTACTTACCTATCAAAAAAAGGAAATTTAACCACTTAATTTGGGTGAATCTATGGTGCAAATGAGGTGAGGAGGAGGAGGCAGCCGAGACCAAGCTTGGTAGAGGTGGAGAGAATGAAGTGGGGAAAGTGAGTGTGGTAGGTGGCTGTCAAAAATATCTAGCTGCTCTCAGGTTACCAATGGCGCACCTCCTAAGAATGTGCCATTAGTAACCAGGGTTACTAATGGCGCACCTGGTGTGTGGTGCGCCATTACTAGTTTTGAAAAAAAAATTGAAAAAAAAATTGTTAGTAGTGGCGCACCGTGGGTGTGGTGCGCCATTACTAGTTAAAACTAGTCATGGCGCACCAAACCACGGTGCGCCACTGGTAAGTCTGGGGAGGGGGGTGTGCCCAGGAGAAACTTAGCGGTGGCGCACCACACACAAGGTGCGCCATTAGTAATATAAACATTAGTGGCGCACCCATGTGTGGTGCGCCAGTGCTATTTGGCAGTGGCGCACCACATACATAGTGCGCCACTAATGTCTATATTAGCTATAGCCCTTTTTCTAGTAGTGTGATCCATATACTTGTGTGCCCAACAGAGCACACTATTCATGTAAAGAATATTGTTACATTTATCCTAGTAGAGCAGTGGCGGCAAGCATCACAAGAAGTAGATCATGATCATATGATCGTTTATCCTAGTCAACTATGCATGTAATAGTTTACTTTGGTGTGTGGAAATGTCATGTGTGTACTAGTCACCTATGTAATTGGATGTTTGCCGCGTATCACACACATCTTGTTTACATGAAACGTTTCTGTTCTCTTGGCTCAACACAAACAGTTTATCAGAATGAACTGTATGCCCTCCATTGCACACACCTTGATCTGGCTGAACCATTTCTATTGCGTTGCCTAATCAAAAATAGTTCATCCGAGTGAACCGTATGCCGTATATCGCACACATCTTGATCTGGCTGACCATTTCTATTGCATTCCCTAATCGCAAATAGTTCATCCGAGTGAACTGTATGCCCACTATCACACACACCTTGATCTGGCTGACCGTTTTTGTTGTGTTGCCTCATCGCAAACAGTTCTTATGGATTAACCGTCTGCCACGCATCGCACACGCAACTATAATCTGAACCGTGTTTGATGTCTCCGCCATCGCAAACGTTTTGTATCATTTTTTATGATTTTATTACATCACCGTTTTGCAATTAACACATTGCACACAGTTTCATCGAAGGGTCTCTGATTGTAGTGTCGCGTTAGCAGCATCCTACAGTAGTGGATGGTTCTCATCAACGGAGTGCCCCCCCCCCCCCGATACCTCATGTTAAGGGCTTCCGGCAGGGTGATCCACTCTCACCCATGCTCTTTATGCTCATGATCAGTGTCTTGAACTCCCTGCTCCAACGTGCCAACCACGACGATATTCTTTAGAGGCTCACGTCCCGGCACACATCTTCCAGCATATCACTATATGAGGATGACGTGATCATATTCTGCCACCCGGACGCCCAGGACTTCCACGTAGTTCGCATGCTTCTTTGCACCTTTGGGGATGCCTCAGGTTTGCACACAAACTAAGTGCTCTGCCACGTCCATCCGAGACACCCAGGATGAGATCGATGACATCGACATGGGGCTCGCCTGCACCGTCATGTCTTTCTCGATCGTCTACCTCGGTTTGACCCTCTTTGTGCACAAGGTTTTGGCCTCCTTCCTTCAGCCGCTGGTGGAGCACATGGAGAGTAGGCTTCCCACCTGGCGGGCTACGTTTCTCTCGCACGAGGAGTGCTTGGCGCTGGTCCGACACGTGCTCGCCACGAGGATGCTGCACCTTCTCATAGCCATGGCTCTTTGCCTAGGGGTTCTCAAGCAAGTGACCCATGTCATGCGGGATTTCCTTTGGCACGGCGGCATGATGTGAATGGTGCCTACTGTCTGGTTAATTGGCAGAAGGCCTGTTGCCCCCTCTTGTTGGATAGCCTTGGGATCCCGGATTTGCGTCACACCAGTGTGGCCCTGCACGCATGATGGATGTGGCTTCAACGGACAGATGCCACCATGCCCTGGCACCACCTACACATGCCTGCTGACCCTGAGGTGTGGGCAGTGTTTCGAGCTTCCACGTCCTTAGATCTTGGGGATGGTAAGACCTGCCGCTTTTGGGAAGATCATTGGCTTGACGGGAAGGCAATCCCGGACATCGCGCCTTCCATCGCGGCCCTGGTTCCTTGACGCTAGCACAAATCCCGCACTGTCCATGAGGGCCTCCAGTTGTGTCTGTGGATCAGGGATATACAAGGCGCGCTTGTCCCCACCGCCATGGTGGAATTCGGGATCTTTGGCGTAGACTTCACGGCATCCATCTCTCCAGCTCTCTTGACGCCCTTCAGTGGCGCTGGACCGCAGATGCTTCCTACACTGCTCAATCCTTCTATCTCGCTCTATTCCTCAGGTCCATGTCCGCACCCCACTAGAAGCTCACTTGTCGGTCCTAGGTGCTCCTTCGCATCAAGGTCTTCATTTGGCTGGCCCTGTAGGATCGGTGTTGGACTGCTCAGCGTCTCCAGCGACATGGCCTGCCCCGTGAGCCTGCTGCCTACTTTGTGACAGGACACCAAGTCCATGCACCATCTGTTATTCGCTTGCCCCTTCTCGCGACAAGTCTAGTATGACATCCTCTCCTGGCATCGCGTGACCATCCAGCCGCCGGATCCCGATGTCAAATTCCTGAATTGGTGGGCTGCATCCCACTCGGCCAGCCCTACCAGCCCCAGGAAGGGGATTGCTACGCTGGTCATTTTGTGCGCTTGGTCGATTTGGAACCACATGAACGCATGTGTCTTCGATGGATGCCGCTCATCGATCATGTATTGAATTCATGCTCCAGCCAACTCATCCAAAAGTCCGAACTGATGGAGGGAGGTGGGCAATATATTTCAACACTCCCCCTCACATATAGGCTATTTTAGTAGACATGGGATTGATGTAGGCCACAGAATCATTTTATTTAATACTGCGTTGGCAGGGTTTTGAACTCAAGACCTTTTGGCTCTGATACCATATTGAATTCATGCTCCAGCCAACTCGTCCAAAAGTCCGAACTATGGGAGAGGGCCAGACATTATACTCCAATATTATTAAATTCATGCTCCAGCTAACTCATCCAAAAGTCCGAACTATGGGAGAGGGCCGGACATTATACTCCAACACTCCCCCTCACGTCTATGCTTCCTTGGAGCTATATGACGTGGGCAGCGGAAGCGGGGCATGCCGCAATTATTTATTGCGTTTACTGGGTTTTGAACCCTGAACCTCTTGGTTGTAAGTTTATGCACCTAACCAGTTCACCCATCAGTCTGAACTATGGAAGAGGTCCGGACATTATACTCCAACACTCCCCTTCACGTCTATGCTTCTTTGGAGCTATATGACGTGGGCAGCGGAAGCGGGGGCAGGCCGCAATTATTTCCCTGCTCCAGCCAACTCATCCAAAAGTACGAACTGATGGAGGGAGGTGGGCAATATATTTCAACACTCCCCCTCACGTCTAGGCTATTTTAGTCCTTAGACGTGGGATCGATGTAGGCCACAGAATCGTTTTATTTAATATTGCGTTGGCAGGGTCTTGAACTCAAGACCTCTTGGCTCGGATACCATATTGAATTCATGCTCCAGGCAACTCATCCAAAAGTCCGAACTATGGGAGAGGGCCGGATATTATACTCCAACATCACGAACATCACTGCCACCATCAAGGAGGACTAGGTCAAGGCTGGGGCCAATGGATTGCTTAGAATCCACCCGATGTGATTTTTGGTTTGTTTTGAGGGGCTGAGCACCCCTCTGGCTGTACTGCTCACGGTTGCTCCCACGTCGGCCAACGTACATGGGTTGTCACCGTATACCTGAACTCTTGTTACTGCTCTCTACCTATCAATACAATGATATGCAAGCTCTTGTGTATTCGTGGAAAAAAGAAAAAAATGCTACCTATACTAGTTCCCTCAACATGCACACATCCCACTTTATCAACTCCGCTACTTTCAACATGCATGAGAAATACTACTTAATATTATTTTATAATTATGTACAATCAAATACAAATAAATCATACGTATTTTTCATCTTTAGTCTCACTTCAAATTCAAGACAACGGACGGGGTGTCATCTAGTTTATTTTAATATGGTTTCCGCGGCAATGCTCGGGGCAACATCTAGTTTTGAAGACGGCGATAATAACAACTAACATAAATGTCCGATTTGTCTCAGTACTCAAATTTGATATGTATAAAAACATTTCTATTGTGGAATACTCCCTCCATTTCATAATGTAGGGGATATATATTTTTTTCAGGTCAAACCTCACAAACTTTGACCAAGTTTGTGGAAAAATATATTTATATCTACAATGTCAAACATATATCATTGTATCATTAGATTCGTTGTAAGATGTAGTTTCCTATTTTATATTTTTGGTACGTATTGTAGATATAAATAGTTCTCTTTATAAATTTTGTTAAAATTTACGAAGTCTGACTTTTCAAAAACTCTGTACGCATGATATTATGGAACTATGGAACGGAGGGAGTACTACAGCAGAGCAGTGAAAAATGAGGAGGGAGCATCAACCCAGGCCGCAACATCGAACATCAGCAAAGAAGTCATCAGGCACCTACTCATATGCACTCACTCGTCGTCTTCCTCCTCATCGGGGAAGAGCCATGTGGGCGGCACTGGACCATCGTAGTCCTTGCTCCACTTCCGTGGCAGGAGGCCGGTGACATTCCCGGTCGTCATCTCATAGACGCCTGCGTGGTACAAAGTCTGATCCGGGCGGTCCATCACCCGGAACCACATGCCAACCGTATCATCAAGGAAGAAGATCTGATAACCCTCCAATCCTTCCTGGTCGGCCCGCACAGCCCGTGAGCCCAGCCGGCCCACAAAGAGCGCCTTGTCGCCGCCCAGGGCAGTCACCTGGCCCCACTGTGATCCCGACGACCGGAGATCCGCCTTGTACACCTCGAATGCATACGCCGACCTGCCACCCTCCATGTTCTTGTTGACCATGAGCAGTGCGCCACTGCGTGATTTAATGAGGTAGTTCATCGCCCCCACACCAATGTAGCCACAGCCTTCGATGACGGTCTCGACACCGGAGATCTTGGGGTCGTCGGTGTTCTTGTAGCCGACGTTGAACGCGAGGAGTTCCCCGCTGTTGGTGATGGCCTAGAGCTTGCCCTCATAGTAAACCAAGTCCTCGTACCACCGCCACTTGTCATCCACGCTGAGCGACCACGAGCAGCACCTGAGCGTGCAGAGCGCGACCTTGGCGAAGTGTTCGCGTCTGACGATTGCGGTGATCAGGCCATCCGGGCACAACACCAGCTTACGCACGCACATATCCGGACCCATTGCCTCGTCCTGGATATAGGCGAGGCTGGGAAGAGCCCTCGTCCTCCCGGTGAAAGGGCTCGTCAAGCGGTAGCAGAAGAAGTCTTCGTCGATAAACAGAAGCCAATCGTCACACGCGCTGCAGTAATGCGCGCAGCCATCGGCTGGTGGTCCGGACTTGGTGCCTGGGAAGCTGAACGTCTTCCCGTCCACGAGCGCGAGTGATGTCTACTACACAACTTGTTCTTGTAGACTCGTGTTGGGCCTCCAAGCGCAGAGTGTTGTAGGACAGTAGCAATTTTCCCTCAAGTGGATGACCTAAGGTTTATCAATCCATGGGAGGTGTAGGATGAAGATGGTCTCTCTCAAACAACCCTGCAACCAAATAACAAAAAGTCTCTTGTGTCCCCAACACACCAAATACAATGGACATTTGTATAGATGCACTAGTTCAGCGAAGAGATGGTGATACAAGCGTAGCAATGATAGTAGATATTGATTTTTGTAATAGGAACAATAAAAAACAGCAAGGTAGCAATCGATAAAACGGAGCACAAACGGTATTGCAATGCTTGAAAATGAGGCCTAGGGTCTGTACTTTCGCTAGTGCAATCTCTCAACAATGCTAATATAATTGGATCATATAACCATCCCTCAACGTGCAATGAAGAATCACTGCAAAGTTCTTATCTAGCGGAGAACATAAGAAGAAATTGTTTGTAGGGTACGAAACCACCTCAAAGCTATTCTTTCTGATCAATCTATCCTAGAGTTCATACTAAAATAACACCAAGCTATTCTTTCTGATCAATCTAACCAAGAGTTCATACTAAAATAACACCATATGATACACATCAACCAACTCTAATGTCACCTAGATACTCCAATGTTACCGCGAGTATCCGTGAGTTGATTATGCGATATGCATCAAACAATTTCAGATTCATAATACTCAATCCAACACAAAGAACCTCAAAGAGTGCCCCAAGATTTCTATCGGAGAAACAAAGACGAGAACATGCATCAACCCCTATGCATAGATTACCCCAATGTCACCTCAGGAATCCGCGAGTTGAGTGCCAAAACACATATCAAGTGAATCAATATGATACCCCATTGTCACCACGGGTATTCATAGCAAGACATACATCAAGTGCTTTCAAATCCATAAAAGTATTCAATCCTATAAAATGAAATCTCAATGGGAAAACTCAATTCACAACAAGATAGAGAGGGGAAAACACCATATGATCCAACTATATTAACAAAGCCCGCGATACATCAAGATCGTGACATCTCAAGAACATGAGAGAGAGAGATTAAACACATAGCTATTGGTACAAACCCTCAGCCCCGAGGGTGGACTACTCCCTCCTCATCATGGTGGCTGTCGGGATGATGAAGATGGCCGCCGGGATGATGAAGATGGCCACCGGTGATGATTTCCCCCTCCGGCAGGGTGCCGAAACGGCGTCTAGATTGGTTTTTCATGGCTACAGAGGCTTGCGGTGGAGGAACTTTTGATCTAGGGTTACCCCCAGGGTTTTTGGAATATTTGGCAATTTATAGGGCGAAGCGGCGGTGCGGGAGGTCACTGAGGGGGGCACAACCCCCTGGGCGCGCCTGGGCTCCTGGGCGCGCCCAGGTGGGTTGTGCCCACCTCGGGCCTCCCCTCTGGTACCTTTTTAGCCCATCCTGGGTCTTCCGGTCCAAAAAAATTCTCCAAAAATTTTCGCTGCGTTTGGACTCCGTTTGATATTGATTTTCTACGATGTAAAAAACAAGCAAAAAATAGCAACTAGCACTGGGCACTATGTCAATAGTTTAGTCCCAAAAAATGATATAAAGTTGCTATAAAATGATTGTAAAACATCCAAGAATGATAATATAATAGCATGAATACTTCATAAATTATAGATACATTGGAGATGTATCAGCATCCCCAAGCTTAATTCCTACTCGTCCTCAAGTAGGTAAATGATAAAAGAAATAATTTATGAAGTGTGAATGCTAGCAAAGTGCATAAGTTTGATCAATGATAAATTCAATCATTTTTCCTTGCATCATAACAGCAATTCTTTCTCATAAAACTTCTCATATGTTAAAGTAGCAACCAATTCACATGTTAAGGTTCAAACAATGAATTCTCTTGAAACTCAACAACCTATATTCTTAGTCACCAAACAATTGCAATTCAACTTATTCAACAGACTCTAAGTAAGAGCTCCACATACTCAATCATCATATAGTCTTCTATGATTGCTAGTACTCAAAGCATATTCTTAGAACAAATGGCATCCATCGAACACAGAGAAATATAGGGGCTTAATATTTCGCCTCCCAACTCATTTATCCTAGAGATAATTGTTAACAATAATAAATCATGATCAAATATATTTGACTGGTCATATGTGCCTATATATTTCCCCACCACATGATGCTTGCCAACTAGAGAATAATTGAGGTTGAAATGAGAATGCATTCTATTAACTCTTGCATAAATGTAAATAATGAAAATTAAAAGATAGGCCCTTCGCAGAGGGAAGCAGAGGTTGTCATGCGCTTTTTATTTGGATGCCCAAGCTCTTAATGCAAAGGAACGTCATGTTATATTGCCCCTTATGATACCAACCTTTATTATGCAGTTTGTCGCTTTTATTACTTTGCCATCACAAGTTCGTACAACGCTCAATTTTCCCTTACAATAAAAGATCAAACATATTTAGGAGCAATTTTTATTGCTTTATGCACTGATGACAACTTACTTGAGGGATCTTATTCAATCCATAGGTAGGTATGGTGGACACTCATGGCAAGAAACTGGGTTTAAGGGTTTTTGGATGCACAAGTAGTATCTCTACTTAGTACGAATTTTTGTCAAGCAAAAGATCCTAGGTAAACACCACATGTTGGAGGATCCATGACAATATAACTTCTATGCAAATATACCCAAACATAACTCATTACGTTGTCTTCCTTGTCCAACTTCAACTAATTTGCTCAAGTTTTAAAATAATTAATGGGTATTCACAATCATAGAAGATGTCCAAGATAATATATTTATATGTGAAAGTTCCCTTCCTTATACTAATCATTCATGAATTGCTTGTATGACCAATATTGTGATTGTCAAGCTTCAAAAGATTTTGCTTTCTAAACCCAATGTGAAGCTACTACTAGGCATGATATAAACATATAATTTCAAATTCATGATATTCAATTCATTTAACAATTTACTCATAGGATATAAGTGAAGCACAAGAGTAAATGACAAACTACTCCACAAAGATATAAGTGAAGATCAAGCGAGCAGTTAAGTAAATGGGTAGCTATTTGAGGACTCTATCTTATTTAAAAAATTCAGATATAATTATTTTATTAAAACAGCAAGCAAAACAAAATAAAATGACATTCTAAGAATAGCACACATCATGTGAAGAAGCAAAAACTTAGGCTCAACCGAGACTAACCGATAATTGTTGATGAAGAAAGGTTGGATGCCTACCGGGGCATCCCCAAGCTTAGATGCTTGAGACTTCTTGGAATATTAACTTGGGATACCTTGGTCATCCCCAAGCTTGAGCTTTTGTGTCTTCTTCATTCCTTTTATATCACGGTTTCTCTAAATCTTAAAAACTTCATCCACACAAAACTCAACATGAACTCGTGAGATAAGTTAGTATAAATCAATGCAATAACCTTATTATTCTCTACTGTAGAAAATCACTAAAATTATAATTTAACATTGCTTGCTAAATGCCTCTGCATATTTAATACTCCTATCCTCAAATAGAATCATTAAACAAGCAAACATATGCAAACAATGCAAACATAACAGCAATCTGCCAAAACAGGACAGTCTGTAATGGATGAAGAAGTATCCATACTTATTTAACTCAAACAATTCTAAAAATTTACCACACTGTAGAAAATTTATCATATCTTATTATGCAAAAAAATTCAACATTTTATCACATTCTTACTTTTCTCGGGAATTTTTGCAACAGCGACAAACTTTCTGTTTTGAAACAGCAACTCATATACTTGCAAAATAAGCATGGTAAAGGCTATCCTTGCCACTTTTATTGAAGTAAGAGATGCAAAACATTATTCTAAATAACATAAATCAAATCAAAACAAAATAAAATGATGCTCCAAGCAAAACTCATATAAGGTTACCGATATTGTTGGAGACGAAAGAGGGGATGCCTTCCGGGGCATCCCCAAGCTTAGTTGCTTGGATATTCCTTGAATATCAACTTGGGGTGCCTTTGGAATCCCCAAGCTTAGGGTATTTTCACTCCTTATTCTCCTCATATCGATATCTCACCCAAAACTTGAAAACTTCAATCACACAAAACTTGACGGAACTTCGTGAGATAGGTTAGTATGATAAAGACAAATCATTCACTTCGGTACTGTCAATATAAGATTCATAATTGTTATCACACAATGCCTACTGTACTCTACAATTTCCACAATTTACATTAAGCAATATAAGCCATAGAAACCATAAAACAAGCAAACTATGCATTGCAAACAGAATCTGTCAAAAAACAGAACAGTATGTAAAGATCTGAATTAAGGTCATACTTATGTAACTCCAAAAAGTCTGAAAATTTAGGACAACGTAGGAAACTTGTAGGTAAATCATCTGTAAACAATTCAGAGTTTTTCGATGCTCCAGTGAATTTAAACAATTGTGTTACTGGAAGCAAAAGTTTCTGTTTTTGCACAGAATCAAGTCAACTATCATCCACACCATCCCAAAGGCTTTACTTGGCACTTTATTGAAATAAAAGTTATAAAACATGATTAATACAGTAGCTTAATCATATGAACACACAAAAACAGTAGGTAATAGTGTTGGGTTGTCTCCCAACAAGTGCTTTTCTTTAATGCCTTTTTAACTAGGCATGATGATTTCAGTGATGCTCACATAAAAGATAAGAATTGAAACATAACGAGAGCATCATGAAGCATATGACTAGCACATTTAAGTCTAACCCACTTCCTATGCATAGGGATTTTGTGAGCAAACAAATTATGGGAACAAGAATCAACTAGCATAGGAAGACAAAACAAGTGCAACTTCAAAACTTTCAACATAAAGAGAGGAAACTTGATATTGTTGAAATATGTAGAAGCATAAATTCCTCTCTCATAATAATTTTCAGTAGCATCATGAATGAATTCAACAATATAACTATCACATAAAGCATTCTTTTCATGATCCATAAGCATAGAAATTTTATTACTCTCCACGTAAGCAAATTTATTCTCATGAATAGTAGTGGGAGAAAACTCAATAAAATAACTATTATGGGATTGAAAATTAAAATCATGATGACAAGTTTCATGGTTATCATTATTCTTTGTAGCATACATGTCATCAACATAATCATCATAGATAGCAACTTTGTTGTCATAGTCAATTAAAACCTCTTCCAAAATAGTGGATTCATCACTAAATAAAGTCATGACCTCTCCAAATCCACTTTCGTGATTATTAGAATAAGATTCAACACCCTCCAAAATAGTGGGATCATTACTTCCTAGAGTTGACACTCTTCAAAGCCCACTTCCATCATTGTAATCATCATAAATAGGAGGCATGCAATCATCATATTAAATATTCTCATCAAAACTTGGGGGACTAAAAATATCATCTTCATCAAATATAGCATCCCCAAGCTTATAGCTTTTCATATCATTAGCATCATGGATATTCAAAGAATTCATACTAACAACATTGCAATCATGCTCATCATTCAAAGATTTTTTTCATCAAACATTTTATAGAATTCGTCCTCTATCAATTGAGCACAATTTTCCTTTCCATCATTTTCATGAAAGACATTATAAAGATGAACAATATGATGCAACCTCAATTCCATTTTTTTGTAGTTTTCTTTTATAAACCAAACTAGTGATAAAACAAGAAACTAAAATATTCGATTGCAAGATCTAAAGATATACCTTCAAGCACTCACCTCCCCGGCAACGGCGCCAGAAAAAGAGCTTGATGTCTACTACACAACTTGTTTTTGTAGACTCGTGTTGGGCCTCCAAGCACAGAGTTTTGTAGGACAGTAGCAATTTAACCTCAAGTGGATGACCTAAGGTTTATCAATCCGTGGGAGGTGTAGGATAAAGATGGTCTCTGTCAAACAACCCTGCAACCAAATAACAAAAGTTCTCTTGTGTCCCCAACACACCAAATACAATGGAAATTTTTATAGGTGCACTAGTTCGGCGAAGAGATGGTGATACAAGCATAGCAATGATAGTAGATATTGATTTTTGTAATAGGAACAATAAAAAACAGCAAGGTAGCAATCGATAAAACGGAGCACAAACGGTATTGCAATGCTTGAAAATGAGGCCTAGGGTCCGTACTTTCGCTAATGCAATCTCTCAACAATGCTAATATAATTGGATCATATAACCATCCTTCAACTTGCAACGAAGAATCACTCCAAAGTTCTTATCTAGCGGAGGACATAAGAAGAAATTGTTTGTAGGGTACGAAACCACCTCAAAGCTATTCTTTCCGATCAATCTATCCTAGAGTTCGTACTAAAATAACACCAAGCTATTCTTTCCGATCGATCTAACCAAGAGTTCGTACTAAAATAACACTATATGATACACATCAACCAACTCTAATATCACCTAGATACTACAATGTCACCGCGAGTATCCGTGAGTTGATTATGCGATATGCATCAAACAATTTCAGATTCATAATACTCAATCCAACACAAAGAACCTCAAAGAGTGCCCCAAGATTTCTACCGGAGAAACAAAGACGAGAACATGCATCAACCCCTATGCATAGATTACCCCAATGTCACCTCGGGAATCCACGAGTTGAGTGCCAAAACACATATCAAGTCAATCAATATGATACCCCATTGTCACCACGGGTATTCATAGCAAGACATACATCAAGTGCTCTCAAATCCATAAAAGTATTCAATCCGATAAAACGAAATCTCAAAGGGAAAACTCAATTCACAACCAGATAGAGAGGGGAAAACACCATATGATCCAACTATATTAACAAAGCCCGCGATACATCAAGATCGTGACATCTCAGGAACATGAGAGAGAGAGAGATTAAACACATAGCTACTAGTACAAACCCTCAGCCCCGAGGGTGGACTACTCCCTCCTCATCATGGTGGCCGCCGGGATGATGAAGATGGCCACCGGTGATGATTTCCCCCTCTGGCAAGGTACCGGAATGGGGTCTAGGTTGGTTTTTCATGGCTACAGAGGCTTGCGGTGGCAGAACTTCTGATCTAGGGTTACCCCAGGGTTTTTAGAATATTTGGCAATTTATAGGTCGAAGAGGCGGTGCGGGAGGTCACCGAGTGGGGCACAACCCCCCTGGGCGCGCCTGGGCTCCTGGGCGCGCCCAGGTGGGTTGTGCCCACCTCGGGCCTCCCATCTGGTACCTTTTTAGCCCATCCTGAGTCTTCTGATCCAAAAAAATTCTCCAAAATTTTTCGCTGCGTTTAGACTCCATTTGATATTGATTTTCTGCGCTGTAAAAAACAAGCAAAAAACAGCAACTGGCACTGGGCACTATGTCAATAGGTTAGTCCAAAAAAATGATATAAAGTTGCTATAAAATGATTGTAAAACATCCAAGAATGATAATATAACAGCATGAATACTTCATAAATTATAGATACGTTGGAGATGTATCAACGAGGTACTCCACCGGCCTGTTTCCATGCCGTAGTCGCCGCCGCTGCACGGCGGTGCGCCACTTGCGGTAGACGGCGCCGGCGCGGAGAAGGTCGTCGCCCGTAGAGAGGCGACCAACGACTCTGTGCATGATGTCGATTGGGAGCGCAGACCTGTTTGGTGCACATGTTGACGCCATGGCATGTAATCCCTTCGGCGGCGACAAAGACGATGATGCCATGTATTGATTGATTGATAATATGATTGACGATGAAGCCCTGCCAACTTGTATAGGCCGTGTCCTAGTAAAGGTCGGCCACAGGTTGGACTCCGAATTACTAGGAGTCCAAGCCGTATACGACTAGGAGAAACTCACGATCCTGAACAAAATATATACTGATCGGTTCGTATTTTACAGGAAAAAAACACGCGTGGCCACCAGGACAATCGTATGCACGGCAAATAACAAGTATATGGGTGTGCTTGGATAGAAGCCAATTACTATCCCTA
The DNA here is from genome assembly GCA_011799875.1 of Thinopyrum elongatum. Classification (NCBI taxonomy): domain Eukaryota; kingdom Viridiplantae; phylum Streptophyta; class Magnoliopsida; order Poales; family Poaceae; genus Thinopyrum; species Thinopyrum elongatum. The sequence continues at coordinate 387,869,219 of CM022300.1, forward strand.
CCAAAATATTGGTCGTCCTCGTGCCCACGGTTTCTTAGCTGTTATGTTAGGTTTTTTTAGGACGCCGATAACTGCCACACGTGTGGCACAATGGATACCCTATCACACGAGTTGTGTGGTCGTACCCAGGAGACAGCTGATAACCCACAAGTATAGGGGATCACAACAGTTTTCGAGGGTAGAGTATTCAACCCAAATTTATTGATTCGACACAAGGGGAGCCAAAGAATATCCACGAGTATTAGCAGTTGAGTTGTCAATTCAACCACACCTGAAAGACTTAATATCTGCAGCAAAGTATTTAGTAGCAAAGTAGTATGATAGTAACGGTAACAGTGGCAAAAGTAACAGTAGCAGTTTTGTAGTGATTGTAACAGCAGTAGCAACGAAAGTAACTTAGCAAAGATCAATATGTGAAAAGCTCGTAGGCATTGGATCGGCAATGATAATTATGTTGGATAATATTCATCATGTAGCAGTTATAACCTAGGGTGACACAGAACTAGCTCCAATTCATCAATATAATGTAGGCATGTATTCCATATATAGTCATGCGTGCTTATGGAAAAGAACTTGAATGACATCTTTGTCCTACCCTCCGGTGGCAGTGTTGTCCTAATGGAAACTAAGGGATATTAAGGCCTCCTATTAATAGAGAACCGGACCAAAGCATTAGCACTTAGTGAATACATGAACTCCTCAAACTACATTAATCACCGGAAAGAATCCCAATTATTGTCACCTTGGGGTATGCGGATCATAACTCGTAATAGGTGTCTACAACTTGCAAGATAGGATCAAGAACTCACATATATTCATGAAAACATAATAGGTTCAGATCTGAAATCATGGCACTCGGGCCCTAGTGACAAGCATTAAGCATAGCAAAGTCATAGCAACATCAATCTCAGAACATAGTGGATACTAGGGATCAAACCCTAACAAAACTAACTCGATTACATGATAAATCTCATCCAACCCATCGCCGTCCAGCAGGCCTATGATGGAATTACTCACTCACGGCGGTGAGCATCATGAAATTGGTGATAGAGGATGGTTGATGATGATGATGGCAACGAATCCCCCTCTCCAGAGCCCCGAACGGACTCCAGATCAGCCCTCCCGATGAAGAACAGGAGGTGGCGGTGGCTCTGTATCGTAAAATGCGACGAATCCTTTTTTTCCTCCCCGAATAGGTATATATATAGCGTTGGAATTAGGGTCGGAGGAGGTCCAGGGGGCCCACAAGCCTGCAGGACGCGCCCCCAGGGCTTGTGGCCTCTGGGTGGCCCCCCTCTGGTTACTTCTTGGGCCAGTATTTTTTATATATTCCACAAAAATTCTCCGTAAATTTTCAGGTCAATCCGAGAACTTTGATTTCTGCACAAAAATAACACCACGGCAATTCTGCTGAAAACAGCGTCAGTTCGGGTTAGTTCCATTCAAATCATGCAAATTAGAGTCCAAAACAAGGGCAAAAGAGTTTGGAAAAGTAGATACGATGGAGACGTATCAACTCCCCCAAGCTTAACCCATTGCTTGTCCTCAAGCAATTCAGTTAACAAACTGAAAGTGACAAAGAAAAACTTTTACAAACTCTGTTTGATCTTGTTGTTGCAAATATGTCTAGCCAATTTTCAGGTTTCCAGCAAAGATTATGAACTAACCGTATTCATAGTAACATTTAGGTCTCACATTTACTCATATCAATGGCATAATCAACTAGCGAGCAATAATAATAAATCTCAGATGACAACACTTTTTTTTCAAAACAATCATGATACAATATGATATAATGGTATCTCGCTAGCCCTTTCTGAGACCGCAAAACATAAATGCAGAGCACCCCTGAAGATCAAGGACTGACTAGACATTATAATTCATGGCAAAAGAGATCCAGTCACACTCATACTCAACATCAATTAATACCAAAGCATATAAATGATAGTGGTGCTCTCTAACTGGTGCTTTTTATAAGAAGATGATGACTCAACAATAAAAGTAAATAGACAGGCCCTTTGTAGAGGGAAGCAGGGATTTGCAGAGGTGCCAGAGCTCGAAGCTTTTAAAATAGAGATGAATATAATTTTGAGCGGTATGCTTTCATTGTCAACGTAACAACCAAGAGATCTCACTATCTTCCATGCTAGACACATTATAGGCGGTTCCCAAACAGAACGGTAAAGTTTTTACTCCCCCTCCACCAACAATCACACTCCACGGCTAGCCGAATCCATGGGTACCGTCCATGCCAACAATAGTACCGGGGGAGTTTTGTTTAATTATTATATTTTGATTTGATTTTGAGCATGGAACTGGGCATCCCGATTACCAACCACTCTCTCGTGAATGACAACTGAATAAACACTCATCGTGAGAATAACCCACCTAGCATGGAAGATACTAACAGCCCACAATCGCTACATGAGCGATTCGAGCATACAAAACAGATTATTATTTGAAGGTTTAGAGTTTGGCACATGCAAATTTACTTGGAACGGCAGGTAAATACCTCATATAGGTAGGTATGGTGGACTCATATGGAACAACTTTGGGTTTAAGGAAGTGGATGCAAAAGCAGTATTCCCGCTTAGTACAAGTGAAGGCTAGCAAAAAGATTGAGGAGCGACCAACTAGAGAGCGACAACGGTCATAAACATGCATTGAGATTAATCAACATTGAGTGCGAGCATGAGTAGGATATAAATCACCATGAACATAAATATCATGGAGGCTATGTTGTTTTTGATTCAACTACATGTGTGAACATGTGCCAAGCCAAGCCACTTGAATCATTCAAAGGAGGATACCATCCTATCATACTACATCATAACCATTTTAAAATGCACGTTGGCACACAAGACAAACCATTATCCACTCCTAGCTAATTAAGCATGGCATGAGTAACTATAATCTCTAATTGTCATTGCAAACATGTTTCATTCATAATGGGTTGAATCAGGAACGATGAGCTAATCATATTTACAAAAACAAAATAGGTCAAATTCGTACCAGCTTTTCTTCATCTCAATCATTTCATCGTATATCGTCATTATTGCCTTTCACTTGCACGACCGAACGATGTGAATAATAATAAGAGTGCATGTGCATTGGACTAAGCTGGAATCAGCAAACATTTATTCAAAGGAGAAGACAAGGTAATATGGGCTCTTTGTTAGATCAACAATAATGCATATGAGAGCCACTCAACATTTTCATCGTGGTCTTCTCCTTACGACCCAAAGAAAAGGAAAAAGAAATTCAAAGAAACACACTGAAATATTTTTGGAGTTTTTGTTTTTCTGAAGAAAGTAAAACGAAAACGAGAAAAACTATTTACACGGGAAACCTCCCAACAAGCAAAAGAAGAACAGGAAATATTTTTGGGTTTTCTTTTAATACTACTACTAAATAAACTAGAAAGAAAAACTGAAAAGAAGCGAGAAATATTTTTTGGATTTTATCAAAGTTTTTCAAACACACAAGAAGAAAGCAAGAAAAATAAACTAACATGGATAATACAATGAAAAAGGATGAACACTGACAACTGAAATGAGTGTGTGAACATGAATGTAATGTCGGTGGGAAATACATACTCCTCCAAGCTTAGGCTTTTGGCCTAAGTTGGTCTATGGCCACGGCTGGCCTGGCGGATACCCAAAGTTGTAGTTGGGGTTGTACTGAGTTGCGGCCGCTACCGCTGGGAGGGCTGCCTCGTGGAGGCGAGCGGCCTCCCCTGCTCTCTCTCATACTCGTTCGCCTCCTCTCTGGTTATGAAGTATCTTCGTTTTACCTTAATGTCAAAGAAGGGAGGAGCGGGCAGCGTAATATAGAAGACGCGCTCCCTGTCAAAGATTAGTCGGTACTGGAGGGGCTGTTCACTCCTCTCAAGAAACTGGTAACGCTCCATAGCATTATAATCAAGGAAAGCAGGTGGCAACTGAGCATCATTTTCTCTTATGGGGACACCAAGATAAGTAGCTAAACGGGTGGCATAAATTCCACCAAAGAAATCCCCATCTTTAGCATTATTATGTAATCGGCGTGCAATGATAGCCCCCAAGTTAAATTGTTTGTCATTCATTACCGCGCTCTTGAGGACACTCAAATCAGAGGCGCAAAGGTGGCTATGGTCATGTTTACCATTAATGCATCTACCCACAAAGAGAGCAAAATAATGTAATGCAGGAAAGTGAATGCTCCCTATAGTAGCTTGTGTTATGGTCCTGGTTTCACCTACGGTAATGCTAGGAAGGAACCCAACGCAATCAGCTTTACGAGGTTCAGTACATGTACCCCATTGCAGAATTTTGCATGCATCATTAAATTCTTCAAGGTCCATAGTGAATGATTTATCATATAGACAAATAAAACAGAATGTGTATTGCGATGGACCGAATACTTAAATCTCCGCACAAAGGAATCAGTAAGGTTGTTGTACTGTAAACAGTTATCTGACACAAAGTCCGTTAGGTCGTCGTTGCGTACGTACATATCAAATTCTTCCTTGAAACCTGCACGAGTCATGAAGTGATCCGACGGCCATTCGCAAGGTTGCACTTGAGCTTCCCGCGGTGGTTCAAGGTCCGGCTCCCGTATAGCGGGCCTTGCGGATTTCTTCTTTGAGGAACCACCTTGGAATATTTTCCTAAACATTTTTATTTCTCTGAAAAATTTCTGAATTTTTTAGTGACTCAAAATAAAAGTGAACAAAACTCAACAAAACTAATAGCAACTACTCCCACAAGTGTCTAGAGGCCATATCATGCAACAAAACTACTTTGGACCATATAAATTTGACATGCAAGCTCAAGAACAAGGTCACCACAGCAGCAAATATTTGCAATAAATAAAGCACTATAGCAAAAACTAATTGGACCAACGGAGGAGTCACATACCGAAGAACAATCTCCCGAAACAGTTTCGGAAACGGACTTCCGAGCAGGGAGATCAAAAATGGCAGCAAAATGAGCAAGAACACGGATTTGAGCAATGGTGTGATTTTTTCTGGAGGAAGACGAAGTGAATGGGTGGCTGGAGTAAGCGAGGTGACCCACGTGGGACCCACAAGCCCTGTAGGCGTGCCCTGGGGGGTGGGCGCACTCTGTGGGCTTGTGGCCCACTGGTGCACCCCCCCTGAGGTGTGTTCAGTGCCAAAAATTCTTAAATATTACATAAAAAATCATACTAAATTTTCAGGGCATTTGGAGAACTTTTATTTTCTGGTCATTTTTTATTGCACGGATAATTCAGAAAATAGAAAAATAATAGTATTTTTTGCTCCATTAAATCTAAATAACAGAAAGTAAAAAGTGGGTACAGAGAGTTGTGTTTACTAAATTCATCCATCTCATGCCTGTCAAAAGGAATCCATTAACAAGGTTGATCAAGTCTTATTAACAAACTTCTTCCGAATGACATGCAACCAGAGAATCTTCGTATAACACTAAGTTACCTCAACGGGGATATGCATGTCCCCAACAATAAGAATATCATATTTCTTTTTGACAGTAGGAATAGGGAATTCAAAACCTCCAATAGTAATTGTTGAATTTTTTTCAATAGAACTGATACTATTCACTCGAGGTTGTTTCTTCGGAAAGTGTACCGTATGCTCATTACCATTAACATGAAAAGTGACATGGCCCTTGTTGCAGTTAATAACAGCCCCTACAGTATTCAAAAAGGGTCTACCAAGGATGATCGACATACTGTCGTCCTCGGGTATATTAAGAATAACAAAGTTCGTTAAAATAGTAACATTTGCAACTACGACATGTACATCCTCATAAATACCGATGGGTATAGCAGTTGATTTATCAGCCATTTGCAAAGAGATTTCAGTTGGTGTCAACTTATTCAATTCAAGTCTACGATATAAGGAGAAGGGCATAACACTAACACCGGCTCCTAGATCACATAAACCAGTTTTAACATAGTTTCTTTTAATGGAGCATGGTATAGTTGGTATTCTTGGATTTCCTAGTTTCTTTGGTATTCCACCCTTAAATGTATAATTAGCAAGCATGGTGGAAATTTCAGCTTCCGGTATCTTTCTTTTATTAGTAACAATATCTTTCATATACTTAGCATAAGGAGACATTTTCAAAATATCAGTCAAACGCATACGCAAAAAGAGAGGTCTAAGCATTTCAACAAAACGCTCAAAGTCTTCATCATCTTTTTTCTTGGATGGTTTAGGAGGAAAGGGCATGGGTTTCTGAACCCACGGTTCTCTTTCTTTACCATGTTTCCTAGCAATGAAGTCTCTCTTGTCATATATTTTATTCTTAGGTTGTGGGTTATCAAGATGAACAGCAGGTTCTATCTCCACATCATTATCATTACTAGGTTGAGCATCAACATGAACATCATCATCATCATCATCATTATTATTAGGTTCATGTTCATCACCTGATGTGTTTCGGCATCAGAAATAGAAATATTATTTGGATTCTCAGGTGTATCTATAACAGGTTCACTAGAAGCATGCAAAGTCCTATCATCTTTCTTTTTATTTTTAAAAGGACTAGGTGCATCAGTATTAATTCTCTGAGAGTCTTGTCCAACTCCCTTAGGATGGCCCTCAGGATACAAAGGTTCCTGAGTCATTTTACCACCTCTAGTCATAACTCTAACAGCATGATCATTCATCTTATTATTCATTTCATTAAGCAATTCATTTTGTGCCTTGAGAACTTGTTCTACTTGAGTTTTTACCATGGAAGCATGTTTACTAACAAAGTTGAGATCATTAACAGTTCTACACATATAGTCACTCAAGTAATCAAGCATATAAGCATTTCATTTCAATTGTCTACTAACATATACATTGAAGTTTTCTTGTTTAACAATAAAGTTATCAAATTCATCCAAGCATTGACTAGCAGATTTATTATAAGGAATACCACCTTCATCAAATCTATAGAGAGAATTTACCTCTACTACCTGTGTTGGGTTATCAAGACCATGTATTTCTTCAATAGGTGGTAAATTCTTAACATCTTCAGCTTTAATACCTTTTTCTTTCATGGATTTCTTTGCCTCTTGCATATCTTCAGGACTGAGAAATAGAATACCGCTCTTCTTCGGAGTTGGTTTAGGTGGTGGTTCGGGAAGAGTCCAATCATTATCATTACTCAATATATTATTCAATAATACTTCAGCTTGTTCAACAGTTCGTTCCCTGAAAACACAACCAGCACAACTATCTAGGTGGTCCCTAGAAGCATCGGTTAGTCCATTATAAAAGATATCAAGTATTTCATTTTTCTTGAGAGGATGATCAGGCAAAGCATTAAGTAATTGGAGAAGCCTCCCCCAAGCTTGTGGGAGACTCTCTTCTTCAATTTGCACAAAGTTAAATATTTCCTGTAGAGCAGCTTGTTTCTTATGAGCAGGAAAATAATTTTCAGAGAAGTAATATATCATATCCTGGGGACTACGCACACAACCAGGAGCAAGAGAATTAAACCATAACTTAGCATCACCCTTTAATAAGAAACAAAACAACTTAAGAATATAGTAATAGCGATTTTTTTCCTCGTGAGCAAATAGGGTGGCTATATCATTCAGTTTAGTAAGATGTGCCACAACAATTTCAGATTCATAACCATGGAAAGGATCAGATTGAACCAAAGTAATTAACTCAGGATCGACAGAGAATTCATAATCCTTATCAGTAACAAAGATAGGTGAAGTAGCAAACTTAGGATCATATTGCATTCTAGCATTCAAAGATTTTTCTTTCCACTTGCATAGTAATTTCTTAAGATCATCTCTATCCTTACAAGCAAGAAAGTCCCTAGCTACCTCTCCATCCATAACATAACCCTCAGGTATAATATGCAATTCATATCTAGGAGAGCTAGGTCTAATGGGTGTTTCAAAGTTTTCAGTTTCAATAATTTCATCAGTTTCAGAAATATCATCAGTTTCAGCATTCTCAATATCTTTAGCTCTAGCAAGTTGTTCATCAAGAAATTCACCCAGTGGCACAGTAGTATCAATCAAAGTAGTAGTATCATCATAAGCATCATGCATAGAAGAAGTAGCATCATCAATTACTTGCGACATATCAGAATTAATAGCAGGTGTAGGTGTCGCAATCTTACTCAAAACAGAAGGTGAATCAAGTGCAGAGTGTGATGGCAGTTCCTTACCTCCCCTCGTAATAGAGGGGAAAATCTTGGTTTTGGTATCTTTCAGATTCTTCATAGTGATCAACACATATAAATCCCAAGTGACTCAGCAAATATAGCTATGCTCCCCGGCAACGACGCCAGAAAAAGGTCTTGATAACCCACAAGTATAGGGGATCGCAACAGTTTTCGAGGGTAGAGTATTCAACCCAAATTTATTGATTCGACACAAGGGGAGCCAAAGAATATTCACGAGTATTAGCAGTTGAGTTGTCAACTCAACCACACCTGAAAGACTTAATATCTGCATCAAAGTATTTAGTAGCAAAGTAGTATGATCGTAACGGTAACAGTGGCAAAAGTAATAGTAGCAGTTTTGTAGTGATTGTAATAGCAGTAGCAACGCAAGTAACTTGGCAAAGATCAAAATGTGAAAAGCTCGTAGGCATTGGATCAGCAATGATAATTATGTTGGATAATATTCATCATGTAGCAGTTATAACCTAGGGTGACACAGAACTAGCTCCAATTCATCAATATAATGTAGGCATGTATTTCGTATATAGTCATGCGTGCTTATGGAAAAGAACTTGCATGACATCTTTTGTCCTACCCTCCCGTGGCAGCGGGGTCCTAATGGAAACTAAGGGATATTAAGGCCTCCTTTTAATAGAGAACCGGACCAAAGCATTAGCACTTAGTGAATACATGAACTCCTCAAACTACGGTAATCACCGGAAAGAATCCCAATTATTGTCACCTTGGGGTATGTGGATCATAACTCGTAATAGGTGTCTACAATTTGCAAGATAGGATCAAGAACTCACATATATTCACGAAAACATAATAGGTTCAGATCTGAAATCATGGCACTCGGGCCCTAGTGACAAGCATTAAGCATAGCAAAGTCATAGCAACATCAATCTCAGAACATAGTGGATACTAGGGATTAAAGCCTAACAAAACTAACTCGATTACATGATAAATCTCATCCAAACCATCACCGTCCAGCAGGCTTACGATGGAATTACTCACTCACGACGGTGAGCATCATGAAATTGGTGATGGAGGAAGGTTGATGATGATGATGGCGACAAATCCCCCTCTCCGGAGCCCCGAACGGACTCCAAATCAGCCCTCCTGATGAAGAACAGGAGGTGACGGCGGCTTCGTATAGTAAAACGCGATGAATCCTTCTCTCTGATTTTTCTCCCCGAATAGGTATATATAGCGTTGGAATTAGGGTCGGAGGATGTCCAGGGGGCCCACAAGCCTGCAGGGCGCGCCCCAGGGGGGTGGGCGTGCCCCTAGGGCTTGTGGCCTCTGGGTGGCCCCCCTCTGGTTACTTCTTGCGCCAGTATTTTTTATATATTCCACAAAAATTCTCCGTAAATTTTCAGGTTAATCCGAGAACTTTGATTTCTGCACACAAAAAACACCATGAAAATTCTGCTGAAAACAATGTCAGTCCGGGTTAGTTCCATTGAAATCATGCAAATTAGAGTCCAAAATAAGGGCAAAAGAGTTTGGAAAAGTAGATACGATGGAGACGTATCAACAGCGCACACGATCCTGTGTGGGCTGTGTGGACGAATATTTAAACTGTCCATATGTTTGGGCGCAGCTACAACGGCCCACACGATTCTATGTGGCAAATGCTCACCCCCACCCCGTGAGCGCGAACGCGTGTAATCAACTTTAGTTGTCATGTGTAATTAATTGTAGTTGCCATGTGTGTCGTGTATCATTAAATGTAGTTGCCATGTGTAACTAATTGGAGTTGCCATGTGTGATCAAGCCATAGTTGCTATGTATGATCAACCATAGTTGTCGTGTGATTAACTAGTTGCCACATATGCACACCTGTAGTTACCGTGTGTGGTTAAACCATAGTTGTCATATATGGTCAACCATAGTTGCCATGTGCGATCAACTAGTTGTCACATATGCACACCTGTAGTTGCCATCTATCACCGTGTGGGCGAAGAGCAGGTTCGCCCACAAGTTCGGGCGAGCGTCATGTGTCCGTTCGGGCGAGGAGCGCCCACCGAAGCGGAAAATTGCGCGGTTCCGTGAGGTGCCGGCAAGTTAGTCTCCAATTGGAAGCTGTCATCTCACACTATGTGGTCCAAGTATCATTGTATTGCACTTCTTTCCTAGATTATTCATCTTTGTATTATCACACTCTCTCTTTAGCACTTAGGCCCCACCAGCGTACTTCACATGCATGCATGACAGTGTGGCAGAATCACTTTTTCTTCTCCCGCACAATAAATCCAACCATTTCTTCCGCCTTAGCTAATTTAAAACATCCATATCTTTTAAACCATATATTCCTTTTTGAAACTTTTTTTATATTTGAACTCCTTGTGCCAAAACCTTTAAAATGAGATCAATCTTGGATATGTTTTGAGCACGTTTAAATTCGAACGTATATTTCTCATGTCAAAATAATCAGTTTCACAATGATACATTACAACAATTTCAGTTTCCATAGTGACTATTACACAGTCCAGAACCTACATTTCACTTTTCACTAGCTTGCTTCACAAAAGAAAACACCTATTTAAATTGCACATTTTTCAAATAACATATTTCACTCTTTTGAAGTAAACTACTACACATGTTCAAATAATCGGTTTCACAAACGGTACAATAGAATTTCACTTTCTATAGTTACTCTTTCATAATTCGAAGCCTACATTTCACTTTTTACTACCTTGTTTCACAAAAATGACATATATTTCAATTGCACATTTTTCAAATAACCTATTTCACTTTTTTGAAATAAATTATTACACATTTCCAAAAAATCAGTTTCCCAATGATACATTGCAATTTCACTTTCTGTATTTACTGTTTCACAATTCAGAACCTACATTTCACTTTCCACTAGCTTGCTTCACAAAAATCACATATATTTCAGTTGCACATTTTTGAGAATAATATATTTCACTCTTTTGAAATAAACCATTATACATTTTGAAATAACCAGTTTCACAAATTGACATTTCAGTTTCATATTTGGGTAGGAAAAGTTTTCTGTGAAATAGGTTGGTTCACATATTTCTATTGAAATATGAGTTTTTCATAATTTTCTAGTGAAATGGGTTTGTTTCACATATGAAATGTGAAACATTGAAATTTGAACGCGTTTGAAATGTATCCAAGATTGGTCTAGTTCTAAAGGTCTTAGCGCCAGGAATTCAAATATATGAATTATTTCAAAAATGAACTTATAGTTTAAATGATATGGACAGTTTAATTTAGCTAAGGTGAAATAAAAGGGTGGATTTATGTGTGAGAGAAGGGAGAGAGCGGGCTGTCACATACTGCCATGCCTGTCATATCACTGACAAAGGTGGGGGCTACTAGCTGTATTTGATGAAGTATAACTCCGGTATAGGAAAAACGTGAGAATATAATATTCACAGCGGCACGAATCTGAATGCATGCATGAACGATGGATTGGTTACCGGTACATCACGGAAACGCTCAAAATGACTTTGCGGAGCGCCCACACGTGTGGCACTAAAATGATAACGCCCACATGATGCTGGGTGCTTACGTGGCTCTCCACCCAGATAACAACTGCTTTAAAATTCATGCAAATGAATCTAACGGTATCGGGTGCGTGTGGACGTGTTGATATGTGCCACATGTGTGGACGTTATCATTTGAGTTTTTTAAATGATCCAAATCTATTGTCAATTTTTTTTTACATCGAGATCTATTATCAAAGTTGACCGAAAGTAGACTGTCAAAAAAAGTTGACCAAAAGTACAAAATACCTCAAACATAATAAAAACTACATGGTTTTGCGCGCTTTGCTGCGCTGTTAGTTTTGTTGGATTACCATAATTTTTTACTTCCTCTGTTTACAAATATAAGATGTATTAGCTTTTTGATGAAAAGTCAAACATTTTTAAGTTTGACCAAATTTATAGAGAAATATATCAATATCAATAATCGAAGCGGTGTCATTAGATTCATTTATTTAGTATTGTGGATGTCGATATTTTTTGCGTTGAACTTGGTCAAAGTTAAAGAAATGTGACTTTTCAAAAAACAAATACACCTTATATTCTGGAACTGAGGGATTTTTTGGTTTGACGAGTGGGGGAGATGACGGCGTGCGTTTTATTTTTATTTATAATGCGGTGTTTTGGTGGACCTTTTGCAGTGTGATTTTGTGTTATCTGCTAATCGACACATACTTATGTGGCGAAATTTTCTGCGTTGGTGGATGCATGTACTATCACATATTGGCACATCTTTTTCTCTACGTGGTAAGAGGTTGCGCCCAATTGATATGCTTTTATTGCCTATTGATTTAAAAAATTGTTGATCCGGTGAAAATCACAAACCAAATGCAAAATTCAATAACTGAATCGAATGAAACATCTCCAAAATTAGGGTGCACAGTAAATTAAAAGAATTGAATGACAAATCTCACTGAGAAGTTGATCCGGTTAAAATTGGATAACCTAAATCAAAATTGGAGAACTGAATTGATTGTGAGGCCTTAAAAGTTAGGGAGCACAGAAATTATCAAAATTGAGTGACCCTATTCCAAATTGAAGACCTCAATTGATTATGGGACCTTAAAAATTAGGAAGCATAGGCGCGCTTTGCTGCGCCTTTGGTGTTGTTGGATTTTCAAAATAATTTTATAATGTTTCAAAATATTAGGTGTATTAGTTTTTTGAAAAGTCAAACCTCTTTAAGTTTGACCAAATTTATAGAGAAACATATCAATATTCAAAATATCAAATCTATATCATTAGATTCACCATGAAATGAATTCTCATATTTTAATTATTTAGTATTGTGGATGTCGATTTTTTGCTCTAAATTGGTTAATGTTAAAGAAATTTGACTTTACAAAAAAAAAGAATACCCCTTATATTTTAAAATTGGAGGAGTATTTGGTTTGGTGAGTGAGAGAAATGATGCAGTGTTTTTTTATTTACAAATGGGAAGTTTTGGTGTTTGTTTCTGTGTTATATGCTAATCAACTCATATTTATGTGGAAAAAATTTATGTGTACTAACTGCATGTACTATATTGATACTACAATATCACATGTTGACGTTTCTTTTCTTTAGATGATGAGAGAGTGTGTGAGATTAATTTGTTTTTATAGGCCGGTAATTACCGAACCAAATCCGAAATTCAACACATCAATCAAATGAGAGAGAACCAGAATTAGGAGAGCTCCTTGAACAATTGTTAACCCAGTCAAAATCGGGTGATCCAATTTCAAATCAAAGACCACAAATGATTTTGAGGACTTATAAATCAAAGAGCATAGTGTATTTACTAGATTACATCGAGATTCCGAGACCACCGAACGACCACTACCGCTGCCAGGAAGAGCTGCCGACGCGTCGCGATCGCTGCTCCCCTACAGGAGTTGGCTTGATCTTGTCGATGACAGCCGAAATATCTTCGTGCACGTGCCCCTATGGATCAGAGCCCTGGAGTCGCAGTCGTCGTCCTTGAACCCTTGAATAGATCTGAAGCACTTAAACACCAAATATCGTTACATGACGAGAAACCCTAATCTCATCGTCCCTCCCAAGGAGACGGCAGGAATCTACGTTGGAGCTCCGTCGACTACGTCTAGATGGACGAACTTGAGAAGGATCGAGGCCCCGAAGACTCACTCGAAGAAGAAGAAGCGATGTCATCCGCATGAGCGCCGCACCTGTAAGGACTAAAAAAACTTGACCTAAACTACTAACCAGAGCGAAGACACCAGGGTTCCCCTCCTAGTCACCGACCGCCGGAGCGGCAGGTAAAGTGGATACGAATCGATAGACTCGTTGGTGAAATCAGAAGGGAAGAGTTTATCCTAGTCGCCAAGGGAGAAGCGGGAAAGGGTCCTTCGTTTTGCATCATGCATGTTCTGATGCGCCTCCCCGTCCAATTGTCACCAGAACACGGGCTGCTCTAGTGGAGGGTTGAGTGAATAGCATGCTCACTTCATTTTATCTCATCGAGGATGGGCCTAAAGCGTGAACTCCATTTTGTTTATGTATGAGAAAAATATACTAGCAATATGGCCTGATTATTGTATGGATTGAGTCTCGCATGCAATGTCTTTATCGAGTCCAGCATCACTTATTTTCAACAAAAAAATTAACCCGCTATCGTATTGGCTTCTTCCCGGGAATTAAAATTTTGGAACCCAACCAAAACATTAGCCAATCTATGTTGCCCTCCTGCAAGCTATATGGCTCCAAACCAAGCATAGGCCTATGATTTTGCCAAAATGTTGGCAGATCCAAAGGCTACAAGCCTACAACCCAAACAACCAAAGCAAACATGAAATGTGACGTCAATCCTTACCAACCCAAACATACCATATGAGCCGTGTGATCTTTTAGCTAATGAAAATACTAACTGACGAACATTCTCTCATTCCCTAAAAGGGGATGTCAAGCGACACATTTTTCTGCTAGTTTTAGTTGCGACGTGAGACCAAACGGTGACAGTTTTTGAAGAAAAATGTTATATGAATCTGAAGAAACGGCCAGAAAAAAGTTCGCAAATGTCATCCCTCCCGGCAAACGTTCTCTATTTTGATCAATTTCGCTGGTAGTTTAGTTGTGAAGGGATGACGATTTCTTCAGAACAACACGGCAGTTTCTTCAGGAAAACGCATTTTTTGATCAAAATTGCCATCGTTCGAAACTGCCAGAAAAAAGTGTTCACCTGCCATCCACCTCCTAGCTGACGTTCGTCAGATAACATTACTGCAGCTATAAAGGGTGAATGTGATGACCGTTGAAACTTCAAAGTAAAACAACGTGGGTCTTCCAGTAATAGGAGTAACAATTTAACATTTCCACAAGCTTTATAATAAAAGGAGCCATATAATAAAAAGGCACATACACACAGAGCACCGCATCTACAACTTCGATGGTGCTTTAGAACTCCGGCCTTGTATAAACTTCTGCATATTTGCGAATTGCTCCTTTGTCATGCCATTGTAATAGTTGACAGCTCTTTCCTGAAACCATAGCACCAATGCTAACATTAGAGGTGAGTCTTCACTGAGTATTGAAAGTTGGAAACAATAATAAGAGCAATTTCCGTTTCTTTCAGCTAGAATGCTGAACATACTATGGATGCTGACATATGATCTGCCGAGTTCTTCATGACCATATATCGGTTAAAAGTTTGCACAAACAAAGCTGGGATTGCTAAAGAGATCCTTGAAGCATTTACAGCTCGAACTGGATTGGTATCAATTTCCACAAATTCATCTTAGTGCCCATATGACAAATGAAGAGAGCGTTTCTGTCTCCCGAATGACCCATGGCCTCCTTTCCTCAAACTTATCTAAGATGACCCCTACCAGGCAAACCACTTCACCAAGAATGCATATCTCCCTACCCTTGATGATTTTTCTTTTTCTTTTGCGGAAGTACCCTTGATGATATTAACTAGGGGTGCAGAGCGGCGCCTGATCCACCCTGCTTCAACTAACTATAATTTCCTCACCCAGATTTAGCTTAGTTTGCACTATTTTCCTACTTATGCGGGATATGCGGGACGCCCGCTTGCATCCCTGCTATTGACCGAAGAGTTCTAGTGTCCTTTGTGAATCATATCATTATTATGGGAGGTAGGTTAACCTTAAAGTCTGTTATCTGTTCAAAAGATGTATTACAATGGTTTCCGGAGAAGATTGATAAAATATCATTCTACTGCAAGAACGGCAACGAGGGTGCAATAGCTGAATACATAAATAGCAACAAATAAATTTCATTTTCTTTTTCCTGTTTCAAATCCCAACAAGGGCTACCAAAAACAGGAACACAAATTAACTAGAATGCATGGTCGTTGATACCAAAGAGGATTTAAGACTGTAAAGCAGCTTTATGGATATTCTGTCAAATTTCTAGTGTACCAAATCAATCTAATTCTACCTGGTTTTTCATTAACACACTGTTACTAACATTCATAAGATCACCTCAGAGTTTTATAATTTGAGCACCATATAGAATAAAAACAACAAATATTGGCTGTAAGTTAAGCCATGGATACGTAATTGTGTCATGCACTTCATAAATTCGCACCTTTTCAAGAGCTCGGGCATGTTTCATGTCCAGCTGAAGCCCATCATTTATAACTGACTTGTATAGCACCACCAAGTTGCGGTTATTCCTCGCAATGGCCTCGGCGACCTCTATGGCCTTACTCAGCACCTGACTATCTTCCACAATGTGGTTAGCAAGCCCCCACTTCTCAGCCATTTCAGCAGTGACAGGCATGCAAGCTAGTGACACTTCTCGTGCTCTGTTTGGCCCGATGAGACGAGAGAGCTTCTGTGAAAGACCCCAAGAAGGAAATATCCCAAACCTACATCAGATTGGACAAAGGCTGATTAGAAGACAACAAGCAAAGCGCAGAGATGAAACGGCAATGGCATGAGCAGGGTTTGTAAGTTGTAGGACAGTGCAGACACGCCCAATTTCAGGTAGTACAAACATATGTGTTGAACACTAGCAACTCCAATGTATAAAATTTCCCCATACTGAATTGCAGGAGTACAAAATATTTGCAGCGAATCTTGTGTATCATTTGCTCTGCCCACACAAGAATTTCACTAGCATGGGTATATTGAGTTCGAGTGAGATTTTCCAGCTCAACTAGTAGTACGAAGTTTTAATTACCGTCTACTGAGAAATTGAACAGATTGAGGACCAGCCAAGTTGGATTTACTTCCGTGCAGAAATGAGATGAAGAAGCGTGTGAGGAGAGCTAGCTCACTTGGCGTGGGTGTCGAGGAACTTGGCGGAGCGGCCAGCGACGAGGAGATCGCAGGCGAGGGCGATCTCGAAGCCCGCGGTGACCGCGAACCCGGCGACGGCGCCGACGATGGGCTTCCGGCAGAGCTCCATCTGGGCGACGGGGTTAGCGGCGGGGTCGTTGACGTCGCCCTTGAAGACCTCCTCCGCCGCCGTGAGGTCCACCCCTGCGCAGAAGGAGCGGCCGCGGCCCGCGAGCACCACGGCGGCCACGCCGTCGTCGGCGTCCAGCCGCCGGAACGCCGAGGCCAGGGAGATCATCATCGACCGCGTCAGCGCGTTCAGCGCATCGGGGCGGTTGATGGTCACCACGGCGACCTTGGACCCCGGCCTCGCCGGCTCGACCAGGATGAGGTCGCCGGAGTCCGGCGAAGTGGCGCTCATCAAGCTGGGCGGATGAAATCGGGCTAGCGTCTCGATTTGGTTGATCGATCGCAGCTGTGTGCTTGTGCAAGCGACCTTTTGACTTTGAGAAGTGTACCAAGTTGTGCTGCAGCTGCACCGAGCTGAAGAATCAGGGCCGTCCTGAGATAATACTCCTACTTCGAAGTTTTTGTTTTCTCCGGGAAAAGTCGGACTGATAAGGTTGGCGACGTGTCATGTGTCAGTTACGTATGGTTTCGCTTGTGTTACGTGAGCTGCAATTTTTGTTTCCCTCGTCAAAAGAAGAAGAAGAGAAGAACTGGAATTTTTGTTTGGTTTGAAACGCCGGCGTCACAGCCGAAACCGCAAGTCTTCGTCACATCACAACATGGGTTTGTCGCACTCGCACGCGATCGATTATCCGATGAGTTCGACAAATACTGCAATCATCAACGTCGCAGGTGAAGCGTGGCGAGAACAGGGTAGGCAAACTGAACAAATAGGACGAAGAACTTCCAAGATAGCGGGCAGGCTGCGGGCTATCTTCCTCGATTTCTACCTAGCCGGTCACACTGAGGGAAATCACACAAGGAGCAACGGCCTCTGAGACACAGCAGGCATGATTCTAAGCTAAGCATCGTCGAAGACCAGCTGGCGCACGTTGACAGGGGAGATATCCGCCGGGTCGCCGTCGAGGATGCGGCTGGCTATGAGCGCGTTGGCGGCGTCGCTGGGGTGGTACGCGTCCCAGAACACGTACTTGGACCTGTCCGCGCAGTAGCTCGACGTGGGCCCGCAGGGCGCCAGCCCGCCGAACCGCCCGCCCACGTAGCAGCACGCCGAGTCCGCCACCTCGAACCCTACACACAGACACAGATCAACGCAACGCCGAGTCACGTATAAACTCCTGTTTCTCCATCTGATTATGCTTGATGACTTGATGTCCTATATATATAGGCTATGGTACCGTGGGACTTGTAGTTGGCGATGATGTCGGAGACGATGCGGTAGACGTCGGCGTAGACGAAGCGCGAGCCGCCGAGGCCGGCGCCCAGCTCGGTCACCACGGCGCGCAGCTTGCGGTTGAAGGACTGGGCCAGCTGATTCGGGAACTCGGCGCACGCCCCGGCCCCGGCCCCGGTCGTCATGATGTCCCTCAGGTACGGGATGCAGCCGATCGGCCCCACGTTCACCACCACGATCTTCCGGGCGTCCAGAAGGTACAGCCTCTGCGCCCAATGCGATTATGTAAGCAAACTCTAATTGATTAATCACGACCAACTGAAGCTGTTGACATGATCATGCATGCGACGGACGAGCTAATAATAAGGCTGGGAATGGGATGGCACGTACGATGAGCTGCTGCCGGTACTTGGCGATCATGCCGTTGATGAAGGCCTCCGGGGGCGTCACGGCGCGCTCCGGCACGGAGAGGATGGGGACGAGGTAGTTGTTGATGAAGTCGTTGGAGCCCATGGTGACCGAGAAGAGCGCGCCCCTCAGCCGGCTCACCGCTGCCACCTCCCCGCGCTGTGTCATGATGTCGCGCCGGTTCTTGGCGTAGTTGTCAATCTGCGCATCCAGGTTTATACGCCCACCCTGTCAAAATTTGACGGTATGACTCGTTAAAAAACCTTGCGTTTTGTGGTACTCGAGCCGCTTAAGGGAAATAAAAAATCATTTAAGCGGAATCGTCGTTTCACAAAAGAGAAATTACTGCCGGAACTGAAAATTTACATCAACTATGAAATGT
Organism: Thinopyrum elongatum; assembly: GCA_011799875.1. Classification (NCBI taxonomy): domain Eukaryota; kingdom Viridiplantae; phylum Streptophyta; class Magnoliopsida; order Poales; family Poaceae; genus Thinopyrum; species Thinopyrum elongatum. The sequence continues at coordinate 387,888,298 of CM022300.1, forward strand.
GCTGAGATATGGATTAACTACAAGTCTCTATTACTAGATCACGCACAAGGCAAGCTATCGGAGAAGGCCTCATGCGGAAGCAATGATCTCAGCTTACGCGGGACATGTTGATGAAAAGGGGAAACAAGAAGGATCTCGACACAAAAAGCGAGCAGTTTAGCAAGTATACTGACGAAGATGCTCCCGGTCTGGTTGAGTATGCCGCCGCCGCCGGACGCGTAGTTGACGCCTCTGAACAGGACGTCGCCGATGGTGTTTGGGTCCATGTAGGGCGGCACAAACCCTCCCAGCCCTATCTCTTGCCCTGAAATCGTGCCAAAGTTTTTTTCTTTAAATAGAGAACAGAGGCGGCGTGACAGTAAAATTCAGATGCGAAATGTTTATCACCTAGTATGTCGACGATGGTCCGGCCGTTGGTGTACCGGCCGGTGGGCTGGTGGCCGTCGAAATCGATGCCGTTGGGGGCATAATTCGCCCGGGACAGCGTGACGATGTAGTTATTGTTGCCGGCGTCGACGAGCGAGTCGCCGAAGACGAATGTTGCCGGCGGAACATCAGCGGCGGCGCCGGCAAACAGCGCGCCGATGCACGCCAGTAGAGTAAGACGGGATGCCATGTCTGATTGCAGCTCGTGTGAAGGGCTCATCGGCGAGCGAGCGATGTCACGCTAGGACTAGGAGTGGGAAAATGTCAAAAAATCCCACGGCAGTAGATCAGATCAGTCGTGAAGGCAATGTTGCAATTGAGGATGGCGAGGGAAGATAACCGTTGCCTGTTTATATACCACTCAGCTGAGAGGCAGAATCCGGTGGAGTATAATGGAGACGAACCGACAAAACCGTGATCAAGCGAAATGGCACGATTAGTGACTTGGAGTGCCAATTAGACCGCAAATGACAAATCACACGGACGAGGTTTGAAACCGAGAAGAAAGGGCAAGAAACAAGAATAAACAAGGAGAGAAGATTGTGTGGTCTCTGAAGGCTTTCGCACATATAAAAACCTCACATGGCATTGTTTTTGCATGAACCTTTGCATCTTGGCAATGAATGGCTACTCGTTTTTCAAGCCTCCGCGGCTACCCGTGAAACTTTTGCGGCCGGAGAGGGAGACGAGTCCGTGCCGCACTGTATTTTGGGCAGGGTTCAGCGAATAGCATGAGATCAGATCTTTGCAGTGGCGTGTCATCAGTCAATTCTAGTACCATGTGCATTCATTTTTCTCAGGACACAGGCTGCAGCTGCATTTACCTCTACCCTCGGAACTCAAACGTGCACAGAGGCCACCGGCACAGCGACCTCTATCTTGCAGAGATCGATCGCTGCCATTTAGGGTCACGGTATTCACTGCATCGTCACGGCACGAGGCTTGATTGGTCTCGTCTCGTGATTTCACACAAGATGCGCCGCGATAAATCGATGCCTGCCTGTGCAAGGCGAGGCTGGTTGGCAGGAAAGTTTCGTCTGTTCTCGAGGATTTTTGTTTTCCTGACAAAAGGGTTGAGAAGTCGATGCACGATTGCAGACGTCGTATGCCTAACCAAGCAAGAAGCATCGAGGTTCGCCTGTCCGAGGGTCAATCGCAGGTGAAACGTTTGGTGCAGGCAATACAATTCAGAGGGCAAGTGGTGTTTTCCCTTTTTGGGTTATGCTTCGGTGCACCCCTTTTGAAAGATTTGAGGATCTCAATACATGTATCAATGGTGGATAATTAAGAAAATGAACGCCAATATGGGCCTAACTTCATATGTGGAGGACCCCTCGGAGCGAACGATTCGATCGCTAGGAAGGGAGGATCGAGCGAAGCAAAACTTTCGCTGGGAGAACCTCTCCAGGAAGGTTCAGATTAATCCGGACTAGAGAAACAGTTAAATGTTGCCCCCTCAGATGACTATAGAGAGCACAAGTCACATGCCAGTGTGACAAGTTACAGACCATCAGCAGTTCTATTGTTACCATATGTTGAACGTTTGAAATGCCATATTCTTTCAGGTAAGTCGATAGGGATTTTCACAAGTTTATCCTCTTCTTTTGGTCATACACCAGGTTGCTGAGTTTGGTCCTCCAAGACATAATCGACAAGGATTATAATTGTTGAGGTTACTGATTCGTAGCAATCCGATGCAACGTAACATTTTCCAGAATAACACAACTATAACTATCAACCAATCAAATTTATATACCGTAGCTTATCAATCACAGTGCATAGTGGAATATAAGCACATAGTGGGAGATTGCAGGTTGCTCACATGAAAGGATCTCCGTGTCCTCATCCAGTCGCTTGGTATTGAGGGATGTTCCGCTTGCGGCCGAGGGCGGCTCTCACGTGGGGATGAGTTGTCGGGGCAATCTGCGGTGTGTGGGGTGGCCGGAAGCGGTAAGTTGTCCTTTACTTCAATATCCTGCAAAATGGTGCCCTACAAAAATGTTAACCAAACATTATAAAGATACAAGACTGCACATATACCAACATTAGCAATACTATACATGGTCACTTGAAAATCCTGGGAAAAGATTTGGCCTTCTTACAAAAGAGAATTTTCCTAACAGAATACCAAAAACCATAGGTTCCTTTGATACTTGATTTTTTGCCTATGTTGCCTGCACAAAGGAGCAGTTTAGATACTGATACAACACAAATATATGGCACGAGATGGAAACAATTCTCTTATTTTCTGTTGACCATCACTGATAAGTATCTCTGTATCTACTTGTCCAGTAGCAGTTGGCACCTTACCAAAGCACAGTTAAATATCAAATATGCTTGGGGAACATATTTCAATATTAATGGCTGAAACAATAGCATCATAATTTGGAAAAAAAAACACAAAATGACATTGGTGTAGAAGTTTAGTTTGAGAATAAATATTGCAAGTGCAGCACACTTAGCAGCTAATTGTCTAGTTCAGAAATATAGGAACTTGGAAGTATAGAAGATAGGAAGTTTGTTGCAGCAGAAACACAATGTCTGAATGAGCTGGACAACCATAACTCTGTGAAAGACATCCAGATTCCGGTGCCAGTTAACTCAAGCAAAAAGACATATCAGAGGCTGGCCTGAAATATAGGAAGTTGGGTTCCCTTTTTCTTGAACAGTGCTTCTGCATATTGCAATTGTATGAAACCTTCTCAATGCTTACCCATTTAGTTATTTACACTGCCAAGTAGTCGGTCTCTGCAAAGAAGAATTCTGTCCATAATACCCACATGCAAGATTTTCACTAAAACTTAGTTGATCTTGCTGGTGACTTCTTTTGTATAACTTGTTTTTATATAATTATATGTGAATTTCTTTCCAGTAAGACTGTCGAGTTTCACTTCAGAATTGTAAGTGCATCTAGTGCCACCCCTAGTTGGTTTTGGAGTATTGACGACAAACGTGGTTGAGGGACTAATGTGTTTGTGAGATTCGCAGGAGAACACAGGTAGAAGTCCCTCATTAATTTGGTTTACCTATCAGAGATGACCCCTAAAAATATATGAAGACAATGGTGGTTTGTGAAGACATTCACTTGAAGTCAATGGAGTGCGAAGACATAGTTTGTTTTGTAGTTTCATTTTCTTCTTTGTTGAGTCATAGGAACCACCGAACTGTCAAGTGGGGTCCAAGTGAACAAAGTCAGAAAACTGATGTGATGCTCAACCCAAATCCTATGCCTTTAAGTGAAGACAATGAGAGAAAATCTTATCCAGAGTTGGACGAGTCAACTTTACTTGTAGCCCAAGTCTAGCTGTCGCGTGTGTTTGAAATCCGACCGTTGGACACGTGTCGGTTCCTTAGTGACCCAGGGTCATTTCGGACATATCATGTCGGGTTGCCTCTAGGCTATAAATAGCCCACCCCCTACACCATAAATTGGTGGCTGCTCAGAGTTAGTGCACGACTTTTGTCATTTGAGAGCAACCCACCTCCGAAACCTTTGAGAGAGAATCCTTGCGAGGACAAAGCCCAAAATACCCAGAGCCCAAAGAGTGTTTGGCATCACTGAAGTCTTTCTGTCCGCGTGATCTGAAGGCTTGTTACACTTGAAGACTGTGATCTTCCAGTCGGTTAGGCGTCGCGTTCTGAGGATCCAAGAGTCATTGTGGATCGCCGGTGAACGAAGTCTGTGAAGGTTTGGAAGTCTACCTTGAAGACTTACCAGAGTGATTGGGTGAGGACTAAGTGACCTTAGCTCAAGGGGAATAAGGTGAAGACGCTGTCTTGTGAGTTCAATCTCAGCCTCCCTAACCAGACGTACAGTTGTCACAACAACTGGAACTGGTCTACCAAATCCTTGTCTTCACCAAGCAACTGGTTCTATCCCCTCCCTCTCTTACTTACAGTTACACCTTGTGAAGTCATTGCCTGCCTGCTGTGTTTGACTTCACTGTGTGAAGACATTCCTTCTGATTGCATATTTGGCTTCATACTGTCTTCCTATTCTGATCTGATCTACCTAGCTGTTGTTTGTCCTCATGCTTATCTTGTACTGTTTCCTTCACTATGGCATGTCTAGTTTAGTTTATCTTCCGTTGCATACTTTGTAGGTTGCATTTGGTTGTCTGTCTTCGAAGACATTGCCTGTCTTGAAGACTTTCATAAAAAATCGCCTATTCACCCCCTCTAGTTGATAACTAGCACTTTCAATTGGTATCAGAGTGAGGTGCTCCCTTGTTATGTGTGATTCGGTTTAACCACCTGGAGTTTTAGCTATGTCGACTGCAGGGATAATCAAGGTCTCCGTCGCGTGCCCTGTCTTCGATGGCACTGATTACCCCTACTGGAAGAATAAGATGTGCATGCATCTTGAAGCCATTGACAACGACCTCTAGTATGTCGTCAAGACTGGTGTTCCCAAAGTCGGTGAAGGTGTCACCGCAGCTGACGTGAAGAGATTTGCGCAACTGGATCCAACCACCAAGAACATCATCCGTGGTCATCTGACCAAAGGACGGTATGGCCGTGTGAGTGCTCTGGAGTCTGCGAAGCTAGTCTGGGACTAGCTGTCCAAAGTCAACGAAGGCGTCTCAACTCAGATAGATTCAAGAATTGATGTGCTTCGCAATCTCTTCAACCTCTTCAAGAGGCTTGACAATGAAAATGTCCAACACACCTTTGACCATCTTACTGATATCACCAATGAGCTTCGTGCTATTGGCGCCACTGAGATCACCAAGCATGAAGTTGTGAAGAAGCTGCTGAGATCACTTGACACCTCATTTGACACTCTAGCCTTGATGATCCAAGAACGTCTTGACTTCAAGGATCTTGACCCATCTGACATACTTGAGAGGCTCAACACACATGAGTTCCAGCTATCTGAGAAGAGAGATATTTATGGCCCCAACTATGGCCGATCCCGTGCTTTGAAGGCAAAGGATGTTTCCACGTCTGAAGAATCTGAATGCAGTTCTGATGATCCTGAAGACTTTGGCAAAGAGCTAGCAATGCTTGTGAGAAAATTTCAAAAGTTCTCCAAGAAGAATCGCTTCGGGAAGTCTTCAAAATCTAGGTCCAAGGATGTTGAGGCTTCCACTCGTGACTACAAGAAGAGAACCTGTCACAAATGCAAGAAACTAGGCCACTACATTTGTGATTGTCCTCAAGGGGAAAAGGAAGCCAAGAAAAATAAGAAGAGCAAGGAATATGACTCTGACGATAAGAAGAAGAAGAAATCCTCAAAGTCTTCTTGAAAGTCTTCATCTCACAAGAAGAGCTCATCTGGCAAGGCTCGTGCGTTCATTGGCAAGGAAATGGATTCAGAGGAGGAGTCTGCTTCTGAGGAGGCAGAGGTGGAGTCTGAAGAGGAGTCATATTCAGGCGTGGCAAGCCTGGCTCTAGCTTCGGCATTTGTCGCCAAGTCAATCTTCAACACCAAAGACAATGTTCACGTTGCCGACGCTGAAGCCGATGATGACGACGACTCTACTCCTACCTACTGCTTCATGGCAAGAGGTGCTATGGTAAACTGAAGTGATGCTTACTTTCAGACCTCTAGTGAAGATGACTCTGAATGTGAATCCAAACCCAGCTATAAAACTCTTGCTAAAATTGCAACTAAGCAACAAACTTCTATGGAAAAGATTAAAAAATTGCTAGACAAAAGCGATGACATGTTGGACGAGGAAATGAATCGAACTCAGTCCTTAATCGAAGACATAAAAAATCTTCGTGTTAAGTATGAGGATCTTGCAAGTCGTCATGAAACCATCTCAGCTGATCATGAGAAGCTTTCCTATGATTATCTTCAAAGGAAGCAAGATCTAGAGAAACTGAGAGCGTCTCATGAAGATCTCCAAAAGGAAAACGATTCACTACTCACTCAACAGATCAGTTCTGCCCAGGAAGGGTTTGTGCCACCTTGCTTAAAATGTCTTGAGCGTGATAATGCTATCTCTACTACTGAATGCTCTACTGCTTCTGAAGTTGCAATATCTTCATTTGTTGATGTGGTAACTAACCCCTCTTCTGAGCATGCCACTACTATTGCTGATGAGAATGCCAGGTTGAAGACATTGCTCGAAACAGGCATGTACAAAAGCCTCAAAGGGCATCAGACTCTATGTGATGTCCTCAAGAAGCAGATTCTGAACCGAAATCCTAGGAAAGAGGGTGTTGGGTTCGAGAGGAAAATGAATGTTGATGGTTCCTACTGGAAGCCTGAGCAGTACCCGAAAACCACATGGGTTGCTGCAAAGGGCCCTTCAGTGGATCCATCCACCTTATCTGGTTTCACTTGTGCAAACCCTATTATCACTGATGAATCATTTGACTCAAACTATAAACTGTTCAAGAATCAGAACGGTGAAGTGTTTGCCAGGTTTATTGGAACTAACTGCAGGAATGGGCCACCTATGAAGAAGATCTGGGTTCCTAAAAGTCGTCTTGAGAATCTTCCAGTGAATGTCATCATGACACCACCAGGGAAGAAGACAAACCCCAGACCAAAGGCTTCATATGGCCCAAAGGCTTCATACAGACAGAGGACCCCACAAGGTCACCCTAATGTCAATGTTTTGCAGGAAAACTATCATCAGACTCATGAATATGAACGAGTTTCTTCGAACCGCTATGTTCACAAATCAAAGAACTTTTCTGCATATTCTTTTGAGTACTATTCACCTCCTGCAAAACTATTTGCTAGGGCTTCAAAGCCAAAGTTCTCAGATGCTGCACTTAGACTCATTGCTTCTAAGCCACCCCTTCAGATGTGGGTGGTTAAGAAGAATTAACTTCTCTTGCAGGGACGGGTCTCCAGCTGAAAATCATTGACTTCCGAAGACAATGCTGGGGACCTGAAAAATCTTGTTGGGCGCAAGAAAAAAATGTCCAAATGGTCTTACCATTTATTTCGCCCATGGTTTTCTTGATGATCATCCTACCATATCCTCAACTAGGCTTACCTATGATGAATGTCTCTATCGATACATGTTTGTTCTTCACAATATTCTCGGTGAAGCCTATCCTACTAACTGCACTGTAGGGTACAACTCCGAAAGCTACTGAGTGGATCATGGATAGTGGATGCACTAACCACATGACTGGTGATTGAAGTCTTCTCATGGATTCTACTCTTCGACCATCTACGAAAAGCCACATCACATTTGCTGACACTGGTAAAAGCAAGGTATTGGGTCTAGGTAGGGTTGCTATCTCAAAGGATCAACACATGGATAAAGTGATGCTTGTTGAATCCATTGGATACAACCTCATGTCTGTCTCAATGCTTTGCGATCTTGATATGATTGTGATATTTAGAAAATATCGATGTCTTGTACTAATGGCTTCTGACAAATCTAAAGTCTTTGAAGGTTATCGAAGAGGTGATCTGTATATGGTAGATTTCTCCGCAGGACCACAACTTGCCGTATGTCTTCTTGCAAAAACTTCAGAGTGTTCGCTTTGGCATCGAAGGCTAGGACATGCGGGCATGAGGAACTTCCACACTCTTGTGAAGAAGAAGCATATCATTGGCATCAAGGGCGTCAAGTTCAAGAAGGACCATCTATGTGGTGCTTGCGAAGCCGGGAAGATGACTAGGGCAAAACATCCCTCGAAGACAATCATGACGACTTCACGTCCCTTCGAGCTGCTACACATAGATTTATTTGGCCCTACTCATTACTCTACCCTTACTACCACTGCACATCTTTATGGCTTCGTAATTGTTGATAATTATTCTAGATATACATGGGTGCACATAATTCTCTGTAAGACTGAAGTGCAGGATGTCTTCAGATGATTTGCCAATCGTGCCATGGCTAACTATGGCATCAAGATCAAACACATCAGGAGTGACAATGGCACTGAATTCAAGAACACTGGCCTCGACACCTATCTTGATACTCTGGGCATCACTCATGAGCTCTCCGCTCCATACACTCCTCAGCAGAATGGCGTCGTGGAGCGCAAGAACATGACTCTTATTGAGATGGCTCGTACAATGCTTGATGAGTACAAGACTCCAGGAAAGTTCTGGCCTGAAGCCATTGATACTGTATGCCACATCATCAACAGGGTATATCTTCATAAATTCTTCAAGAAGACATCTTATGAACTATTAACTGGTAAGAAGCCAAATGTGAGTTATTTTAAAGTCTTCGGTGCTAGGTGCTGGATCAAAGGTCCACATCACACTTCCAAATTTGCACCTAAAGCACATGATGGTTTTATGATTGGCTACAGAAAGGATTCACACACCTATAGATTCTTCAACCTCTTTCACTATAAAGTGGTTGAAACTGTGGATGTGCGGTTCGATGAGGCTAACGGCTCGCAAAGAGAGCACCTGCCAAATGTGCTAGATGAAGCTTCTCCTGGTGAATCTATCAAGCTAATGGGTACTGGAGAAATCATACCCACTGAGGAACAAGCAGAAGAAGAAGTTGTCATTCCCGCCCGTTCTCAACATGAAGACAATGCTGAGCCTGAAGACAATGCTGAAGATGAAGACAATGACCAGCAACAGCAAAGTCTTCGCCCAGTTCATCCTCGTGTGGCCAATGAAGTTCAGATTGAGAAGATAATTGATAGCATCAATGCACCTGGTCCACTTACTTGATCAAGAGCTACTCAACTAGCAAACTTCTGTGGGCACTTTGCATTCGTCTCCATATCCGAACCCAAGAAAGTTGATGAAGTCTTCATGGAACCTGAATGGATTCAAGCTATGCAAGAAGAGCTTCAACAATTTGAGCTCAATAATGTCTGGGAGCTAGTCAAGCGTCCTGATCCTTGCAAGCATAATATCATTGGCACCAAATGGATCTACCGCAACAAACAAGATGAACATGGTCAAGTCGTCAGAAACAAAGCTCGTCTCGTTGCTCAAGGTTACACACAAGTAGAGGGAATTGACTTCGATGAAACCTTTGCTCCTGTGGCTAGGCTTGAAGCCATTCGCATACTGCTAGCCTATGCAAATCACAACAATGTTCTCCTTCACCAAATGGATGTGAAGAGTGCTTTCCTCAACGGAAAATTGAAGAAGAAGTTTACGTTGCTCAACCACCTGGTTTTGAAGATCCAAAGCATCCTGATATGGTCTACAAGCTCAACAAGGTGTTGTATGGCCTCAAACAAGCACCTCGAGCTTGGTATGACACACTTAAAGAATTCCTGAAGAGCAAAGGCTTCAAACCTGGTTCTCTAGATCCGACTCTCTTCACGAAGACATATGATGGAGAACTATTTGTATGCCAAATCTATGTGGATGACATTATCTTCGGCTGCACTGACCAAAGATACAGTGATGAATTTGGTCATATGATGCAAGAGCAATATCAGATGTCCATGATGGGGGAGCTGAAATTCTTTCTTGGTCTTCAAATCTGTCAACAGAGCAATGGCATCTTCATATCTCAAGAAAAATATCTCAAAGATTGCCTGAAGAAGTTTGGAATGTAAGACTGCAAAGGCTACACGACGCCAATGCCAACCAAAGGTCAATTGGGCTCCGACGACAATGGTAAAGAGTTCGATCAAAAGGTATACCGCTCCATGATTGGTTCTTTATTGTACTTATGTGCATCTAGGCCAGATATAACGCTTAGCGTTTGCACATGTGCCCGATTTCAAGCGACACCAAAGGAATCGCATCACCTCACGGTGAAGCGAATACTTTGATATTTGGCTCACACCCCAATGCTAGGATTGTGGTATCCAAAGGGCTCAGAGTTTGATCTAGTTGGATTCTCAGATGCTGATTATGCTGGTGACAAGGTTGATCGCAAGTCTACATCAGGCACATGTCATTTTCTTGGACGATCTCTTGTCTGTTGGTCTTCAAAGAAGCAGAACTGTGTATCACTCTCCACTGCTGAAGCTGAATATATTGCTGTTGGATCTTGTTGCGCTCAGCTTCTCTGGATGAAGCAAACTCTCAAGGACTATGGCATCAACAAGAAGATGGTGCCCCTCTATTGCGACAATGAAAGCACCATCAAGATTGTTCACAATCCAGTTCAGGACTCGAAGACAAAGCACATTCAGATCCGTCATCACTTTCTCAGAGACCATGTGTTGAAGGAAGACATTGATATCATTCACGTCAACACTGAAGAGCAATTGGCAGATATCTTCACTAAGCCCTTGGATGAGAAAAGGTTTTGCAAGCTGCGGTGTGAGCTAAATATCTTAGAATCCTCAAATGTCCTGTGAATGGACACACATCCTAACGCTTATGCATGCTGATGACTTAGGTGTACAACACACGAAGTAACATATGTCTTCAATTCATGAAGACATACACTCTAAGTGTGAAAACATTAATGTGGAAATTGACTTCGGAGCGCCACGATAATTGTGCACCGTGTCTGGGTCTAATACTTCCTATACGGTGGGTAACGCCACCACCAAGCTTTCTTGAGGATTTCCGTTTGGCGTCACATTGCATTATCTTCATAATAGATTTGTCTTCAACATTGGTTTATCTTCATGATTTATCTTCACAATGTTTGATTTGGAATTCTCTGCCTATCTATATATATATATATATATATATATATATATATATATGTTCTGTCCTCTACAACATTCACTTATAGCTATGTCTTCAAGTTGCCATTTTCTGCACTAAGTGAATGTGATCGGACCCTAACCCCGTCTATGCTTATCTCTCCTACTCTCTCCAAATCTTCATATGCATTCTGTTGACAGATGTCGATTGTCTTCACTGTGTCCTTGTCAGTCGAAGATTAAGAGACAAACTTTTAAAAACACATTTGATATTCTTATCCTTTATGCCGGAATCAGGAGAAGATGGAACGACCGCCCGTCTTACCAGGTGAAAGTGGGGTCATGGCACAATTTTTAAACTGTTGCATGAGAACCACGTGTCGCGCAAATGTGTAACACCAGGGGTAGCTGAGTAATTTCACTGCTCCACCTCCCTCCTTATATATACTCAGCCGCCGCGGTCATTATTTCCTTACTCCCCTCACTGTCTTGCTCAAAACCCTAGCGCCGTCGCTAGCTCTCGTCGTCGCCGGAGACAAAGCGCTTCGCTGCTGTGACTTCTCCGTTGTTGTCTTCACGCCGGCCGTAGACCTCTTCTTCCCGCAGCCGCCATAGGTGTCTTCCACCGCCAAGTTAGGGCGCGGGAGATCGGACTGCTCGGCCTCCATCCCAACTCGTCTAGCAGTTCCTCAATTGTTCTTGAGCGGTAATTAAAAGCTTATTTTTTACCGCACGTTTGATCCGATAAAGTTTCTTTATCTTCGGAAAGTTGTTTTGTCACTTTCAAATCTAGATCTTCCATTATCTGCATCTCATTATTTGTGAGTACTTTCACTTATGCTTCACAACTAGTTTGATTCCTCACTTGTACCTATTCGTGGATTCGTACAAATTTGGAACCAACTTATCTCTATAAGTGAATGTCTTCGCACTATGAGGTCAATGTCTTCAAACTGAATTTATCTTCAAAATCCTCTGAGAATGCATATGACCTCTCCTACTTCCCTCACATCTCTAATGTTGTCACAGGTACATGTCCGTGGGTGAGTCTCTTTGCAAACTTCTTACAGCATCATATTGAATCTCCTGAAGCTAGTTCTTGGCTGACCAACAAAGCGAAGCCTATCACCTTTGTGAAGCCAATCAGTCTTGTGAAGCCAATGGCAAGTGGGAAATCTGCAAAGAAGGGGGGCAGACAGCGTCGTGATAACACTGCCAAGGATTTGCCTCCAGATATATACGAGATGTACAAGTCTGATCCTGATGAAAGCTATGGAGAGCGCAAATCTCGCGTTCAATGGATTCGCAGATACTGGGCAGAGCAATGGTTTCTGCACAATTTTGTGACCCCCAAGTACGCTGACAAAAATGCTGTGAGGCCACCTTGGGCAGATATTGTATACAGGAAGCTTCACCCCAAGACAAAGGCTGAAGCCATTCAGCAAGGCTTCTTCCCTTGCATGGTAAGGCGGCCAATGCCTTAGAATGCCGACCCATCCAGCTTGCGATGGTGTCGTGAAGAAGATCTGTTTGAAACCAACTATCAATTTTCCAAAGCTTCTGTAGCTCAAAACAAAAAGGATCTTGGGATTGACTTCAACCCAGGACCAGCTGAGCCAAGGCCCGATGGCAGTCGAGATGCCGAACCAAATCTCATTGGCCCATTTGATGATTTTGATTCATTTCTGGCACACTGTGCTGCGTAGAGAGCCAGCGTTGAAGAGGTTGCTGAAGAAGAAGAGAAGACTGCTGCTCCAGAGCCCTCGAAGCCAACCAAGAAGGCAAAGGCTTCAAAGCCTACAACTTCACCAAAAGCTTCTACGGTGAAACCACTGAAAACTATACCTCCTGAATCCAGTGTGCATTCTGAAGACTTGTCCCACACTTCTGTGAAGACAAAGAAAATCTCAAGGCAAGGCCTTACTCCAGCAAGCATTCTGTGCAATGATGAAGATGTGATAGATCTGTCCAGTGATGAAGATCTTGCTGGTGATGCCCTTGAGCTGCTGATCAAGAGCAATTAGGAGGCCGAAATCTTCAAGGATTTGCCTTTGTTTGATGCTGATATCTTGAACAACTTCATTGATGAATGGTTTGAAGACACCTCTCTTACCATTGATGATCTGTAGCTACCCATTGGCGTCAGTGTGATGTTCCAAGGCTGCATTGCCAAAGAGCTCGCCATCGCTCAAAAGGTCATTGAGCAGAAAAAACAAGATTGACCATGAGAAGGCTGTCTTCAAGAAGCACATGGCCAAGCTCAGTGTCACTGATGTTCAGAACTTCAAGTTGATGATGGCTGACCTCAAGGCCGAGTTTATCAGACGCCGTGATGAAGCCAAGGGATCTCGAGAGCGCCTCAAATACTATGCTGAGAAATGTGTTCACACACACAATGAAGCCTTGACGACAAAGGCACTTGGGCGTCCAGGCATTGACCCCAAGTTGGCAGCTAAGAAGAAGAAACCAGCTCAAGCTGAAGCTGAGGCTCCAAGGCAAGAAAGGCCAAGGATTATCTTCCCTGCTAGCATGACTGGCTCGAAGCGAAAAGTTCCATCACCTGCTTCCGAAAGGAAGAAGACCAAGCAAGCAGAGGCTGAAGTGTAACACCCCAAAAATTTAATCATATTTTTATTAAGTAAAATTTTGGCCAGAAATAAAATTTTGATTTATAACAGGTCCTTTAATAATTTTTAGAGCCTTTTCTGTTTCTGTTTTCCAAAATTCTTCCCTCCATATAGAAATTTTTGGTGATAATATTGTAGCTTTGGTAGTTTTATTAAATCATTTCATTTATATTTTAATAATAGTAAGCATTATTTTCATAATAAAAATTGCCCAAAACAATTATTTAAAAAGGCATTTTCAATTCTTTAAATGCCTCTGTTGCACTACAACTACTTTAAATAATTCTTTCAAAATTCCACAAAAATTATGGGAGGTCATGTGATGTCCATAGATCACTTTTATGCAGAAACCTAACTTGGTCTTTTGTAAATTTTGAGTGAAACAACCTCTTTTCAATTATGTCCTGTATTTGAGTTTCTACTGCAACCCCAATTTTCCTTGCTCCAAAAATTCTGAATTTTTTTCCAACTTATAGTTCTTACAACCAAACCCTTAAGTCCAAAATTTTAGCTCCATTGGAATCATTTTAGTTCACCAAATATTCCTCTGAACTTTCTGTCCAGAAATGAATATCAGTAAAACTTGCACTAGCAAGTTTCTCCTCCTGCCAAACCAACTCCACCAACATCTCTACCATCTAATTAGACATCATACTGCCAAGTTTGATCATCAATAAAGTCACCTGCATGGCTCTGGCATTCTGTCAAGCAGGTGATGTGCATGGCAGAATTTGGTAAGGTTTAAAACTGGCATGTGACAGTAGATCCTCTGGCCAAAACAACCTATCCATCGGCCTTGCCATCCTTGTAAACATCATCCCACCAAAAATCAGCTCAATTAGGCTAGCCTAGATTGCCCCGGCAATTCCTCGAGCACCTTCTGTGCATGGCTAGAGCACGCCGGGCGCAGCCAGAACATGCGTTTAGCATGTCAGCGTGTCGTGAGCCCCTGTGCGCCCCAGCGCTGCGCCAACTGCTTGTCCCGCACTCCCCTGCACACCACCTGGACCAGGTACAGCCTCCCCGCACTGGAACAAGCCCCCTGGCGCCGCCCTCCGCTGACCAGCGCCGCCACCGACTCCAGAACGTTGCTGTCACCACCGCCCCGAGCCACCTGGCCACCTCCCGAGCCAATCAGCCCGCCTATGGACGATGGCTTCCGCCAGAAGCCTGCCCACGTCGCGCCGCCCTGGTAACCACCTGAACGACGCGATTAATGGCCTCCGTCGCCGTGCTTATCCTCGGGAGCTCGCTGAACCGCCATACTCCGCCTGTAAGAACCACCCCAAGGCTAGCTGTGAGATCAGAATCCTCTCCTCTTCCCCTCCGTAGACCTCCCAGAAAAACTTCACGGCCGGAAACGGTCGTCTTTCTCAACTCCAGCAACTACGGCCACCGCAACTCTCCGGTTGGTTCCAACCCAATAAAAGCCTTCGCTCCAAAAATTCCTTCACCAATGGATTCCTAGGAGCCTCGCAAACACTCCTGGCCCATCAATTTCATCAGAGAAGGCCGTCTTCCCCACCTCCGATAGCCACGGCCGCCGCCACTGTCGTGTCGATTCCGACGCAACCACAGCCTCCCCTTCTCCACTTACTCCACCAACAGCCTCCTCTTCCTCTCACGGCCCCGTCCCACCACTCAACCTTGCTCGAGAACCACCAGAGGCGAGAAACCATCCTGTCCGATGCCCTCGTCCGCCGAGGACCTCGCCGCCGGTCACTTCGCCCATCCTAGCTGCCATGACGGGCACCAGGAGGATCGCCTCGACCTCCTGAACGTAACGGTGGCCTCAGCTCTTCGAGCAGTGCCACCGTTCGCCGGCGACGAACGCCGGAGCACCGCCCCTGTTCTGCCACGAGAAGACGCGCGCGGGCGACCGGGTCAAACATGACAGGTGGGGTCGAGGGACCCACTGTCAGTGACGCTGGACCACGCCGAGCTGGTAGTAAGTGGAGACGGCTTTTCGAAAGACGCCTTCGACGTAGCAGCTCTTCGCGCAGTTGATCGACTGGGTCAGCCCAGTGGCGTCAGGAAGCTATGTCGCGCTCAGGGCGCAGCTCTGCTTCATTCTTTTTCTTTTCCAGCATATTCCCAAAAATTCCACAGCAGCCATTTCAAACTCAAATTTGATAATTCAAGTTCCTAAAGACTCCTAAAATCGTGCTCTATTTATCCATCTTAGGTGAACATTTTTGCTAAACTTTATCTCCACTGGATTTATTAAATGGTCCTTTTAATCAATTATTTCAACTTAGAAATTCCATAAGTAATTCATTTGAGCTCCAAATAATTTGTTTCTTTTTCTGAAATTCCTTATACTTTATCTAGTTTATTTTAGTATTTATTTCAAAAATATTTGAAACACTTTTTAGCACTGTTTTTGTTTTATATGGTAATTGCAATATTTTTTGAAAATAGGAAAAATGGACGGAAGAGAATTTTCAAAACTTCTGGAGTGCACCCAGCAACGTTGCATGCTCAAGGCAAGCATCTTGAACACTTGATATGGTGAATGCATGGTAGATTATTTGCTAGAATAATTTGAACATGACTATGTAGAATTCAAATTAAATTGGCATATTGTTAGTAGTGCTTGCATGGTTTGAGTTCGAGTAAAATTTGCATGCATGTAGTGTTGGCATGTTTCATCGTACCGTGCATCGTGTGTTGTCATGACTAACTTGCAGGAGCAGGTATAAGTAAAATACAGTTCCGGCGGAAGGGTGACCACGTTGAAGCGTGATCATGCCTTATTGGTTATGCATGTTGGAGCATGCAAGGGTTGTGGCCCTGTTTGGTGTTACTCTTAAAAAGATGCTTTGTTGAGCTAACCACTGCAGGAAAACTTGAATCTCCTGAGTCGACCGTAGATCGAGTCTTGTTCCGGTAACCCCCATACTTGTTCCGTACTGCCACAGGTCCCTGCCACAGGTAGGGTATGGTTCAGTAAGTTGATAACCCCTTTCCATGCACACACCGTACAGAGGGCCACGATGAGGGTTTCCGCCGCCGCGAACTAAATCCTGTCATCGGGTCAGGGGGCATGGGTGTTTCCAGTTGTGACTGAGAGGGGGGCACCCCTTGGAATCCGCGCATATTAATAGTGATCCCATGCAGGACGTTGGTCTCTCCGTCTTAGAGTTTTTCTTGAACGATGCTTTGGGTGATTCCTGGCATCCGGAAAGTTAATCTGGTGTGTGCTGGTCAGGTGTGTTTTCAACCCAAAGACCGTAATGGGAATTAGTCAGTGTCACGGTACTAACTAAAGAAATCCTTTACTTGTGGGTAAAGAGTACACCCTCTGCAGAGTTTAAACCTATTCGAATAGCCATGTCCGCGGTTAAGGGCTACAGTCTGGGTTGGTCAAGTGTCGGTCTTCGGAGGAAAATAATTAAATTGAGCCTGAATTATTTTGCAGGATAATTGTTGTCACCCTGATGCTACCATGAATATTTTATGCATGTTAATATTATTATGGTTATGCATATTATTGAGGACTAACCCGTTTCTCTTATTTTGTATTTCCTGAGTGTCTCAGGGGCTGGCTAGACTACCCCGGGCACTCAATTTTATTTTCAAGACTTCTCGTGGCATCTCTCGAGTTAACAGGCGGTTTATCCCGCCACTACTCTTGTGGACACCCGACTGGCATTTCTCTTCAAGTCCGACCGTGGTGTCACTTGACACCCGACTGGCATTTCTCTTCAAGTCCGACCGTGGCGTCACTTGACACCCGACTGGCATTTCTTTTATTTTATTTTCTGAATGTCACTTGGGCTGGCTAGACTACCCGTGGCATTCATTTGTGTTATTTCTGACAAGTTTGATCACGACTAACATGCTATAATTACTTCCGTATCATTTTGCTATTGTGATGTCATGATTTAGATTTGTGTCATCATGAGCATTTTAGCATGACCCAGCATGAGCATACGCATATAGTTTGGTTCAACATGATCATATATTTTGTCTGCTGCATTCGGTATATCTCTTGTTCATGATGTTTGCGAGTACATTCAAGCGTACTCACAGGCTTGTCCCTCGCTATTTACTTGGCCAGGTCAGGAGTTCTACGAGGAGTACCACAGCGACGTCCGTGCGGAGCCTAGGATGGCAGCCATGCGGGATAGGAATTATCCGGGTCAGCTGTTCCTGTGGGAATGGAGCCCCATTTACATTGGAGAACCACGATTCAATTCCGTCACCCACCACCGAATATCAGTGTTGTACCATTGGACCTTTATGGTCTTGTATTCAATTCTTGTAATAGCTTGGTATTCTGTAACAAGGACATGTCCACCAGTAACAGTAATCCTGGGCTGGTGATGACACGAGGGGTTAATTTTTGGGATTTCCTGTCCCGGGCCCGACATGAAGCCAAGAAGCGCAAGCATCAAGAAGCCTCTGATGCCGCTCTGTCTCAGAAGAAGCAAAAGACAAAGCATTCAAAGGCTTCAAGAAGGGCTCAAGCACCAATAGCTTCATCTGCTCCTCAGGAGCCATTGCTTGTGAAGCCCTTGTCTGTCACCCTACTTGCCTCATCTAACAAAGATCGTAGACTTGTTGTGCATGAGCCTGCTCCCACAGAGGCCCATGACACTGAAGAGATTCCAGCTGTTGACACCACCACAGCTGAAGACATTGGTCGTGAAGACAATGTTGATAGAGATGATGATGAAGTCCTTCCTCAAGTGCCACAGCTAACCCAGAAACCGGTATCATTGCCTGCTCCCACGAGCAGTGAGCAAATCAGCATTGGCGGTCCTACGACGCCAATTACACAAGATGAGTTTTGGGAAGAGCAACACCCTAACTCCCCACTCCATGAAGTCATTCCGCGTACTCCAGCAGCTCAAGTCACTACTCCAATGCTTGAGACTCCCCAAGCAACCCCCGAAGACATGGAGAAGACTACCCATCACCGCAAGCGTCGCCCTCATTCCGAAGGCTTTGCAAAGGCCCAAGGCCATCGGTCTCCATGTCTAGCATTCCTAAAGAGGATGTGCACACCACAAGCTCAGTAACACATCAAGTGTTTGCTGAAGCCATCCCCTCAGAGACTGCTCAAGAATCTGAAGCCAAGGAGGCTGGAGATATTTCGGCTGCATCAGCCGATGAAGTTGACGAAGAACAAGGCTGCACCTGTTGTGACTCCAGAAGTGATTGTGCCTGACCCCCCAGTGACTGAAGCCTCTGATGCTGCTGCGACTGCCACACATACTGAAGCCAATGATGAGGTCATGGCTGAAGCCAATGCGCAGCCTGAAGTATCTTTAGATTGAAGCCGATGCTGCCACCGATGGTGTTCAGCCATCCACCTTGGATGTTGCTGCTGCCCCACCAGTTCCACACACTATGGCGAGGGCTTTCAATCATGAAGGTGAGCTAATCAGCATCAGGTGGCCAATATGACACCTCCTGTAGCTCCAGGGCCCCAATATGATTATCACATTGATCAAAGGCCTCAGACGCAGAATCCTATCCGAGAATGCCAAGGCCTCCAAGCACTGTCACCACTCAGGCCTCATTCAGTGTATTAAGCTTTAGAGAGCACAACACCTTTTTCGACAAGGCCAAGAACCCTTACAAGAAGCCCAAGATTTCTTCTGACAGATTCTGGAGTCATCTCCAAAGAAGTTATTACTCATGCATCTTATACAACCGGGACCGGATTTTCCCACATAAGCGTCTGTGTTGTGATGCTATGGCTAGACTGCCATGCCTGGAAGAAGCTCTTGACTGCTTCAGAGATGTTGGCTTGCTCCCCTTTGTCGTCGACAAGGAGCACTGGAATGAAGAGCTTCTGCTCCAATTTTATGCCACTCTGCACATATCAGGCTACAACAGGGATCTGAAGACGTGGGTCCTTGAGTGGATGACAGGAGATGTTCACCATGAAGCCAAAGCTCAAGATTTCATCGAGCTCACTTCCCTGCCCACTCCTGGTGATCTTTATGAACCAGGTTGTTAGCTGTATGAGAAAGAACTTGAAAGCATTTTCCAGAAGCCAGAGCCAAACATGAGCCAAATGTTGAGCATGATGAAGCCATTGCGTGCAGAAGCTGAGTACCCAACGCACTTCTTCGTCAATGACCTCGAGTATCTACCTCGCACCATCTACCACATTGTGCAGCACACTCTATGGCCAATCAAAGGGCACTCTCCTCATGCAAAGATTGAAGGCACTATGAAGACATTGGTCTTCTATATTCTCAATGGCATCCGCTTCAACACTCATGACTTCTTCATCAGACAGTTGGCAGCTTTAGGCGTTGATCTCTTTGGCCAGAAATTCTATGCCCCATGGATAATGTGGCTGATTAAGCTTCATTCTTCGATCAACTATCAAGCTTCAGCGCACAACCATGTTGTCTTCTTGCCTGATGTTGATATGTCTCATGAAGCCATCTATCCAGAACCTGCCAAGGAACCCATTCGTGAAGACTATGCTGCTTTCCAGAGCTTCTCAGCACCACTTGAAGCCATTCATGTGCCCAATCCCACTACTGCTGCTGCTGGTCCCCTTGTCGGTCAGCTTAGGCTGCCGCATCATGCTAACATTGATGCAACTGCCAGCATAGTACCTCAAAGGCCTCAGAAGCGTGCTCATGTCCTGAATGATAGAGAACTTCTAGTTTCTCTCCATCAGAAACATGATAGGAGTCATGACTGGATGATGCGTCAGATGCAAAGTCTTCTTATGGATGTCAATCGTATTCGCAACCTCTCCACCAAGAACTCATTTGTTGCACATGAAGCCTATCGGTGTGCCTGGAAGAGCCTCACTCTGCTCTGTTCTAAAGATGAACTCACTGCAGATGGGTTCACTGAACGATTCAAGTTTGACTCATGGCCTCCGCAATCAATAAGTTGGCGTCCTACACCATCCATTGAAGATTCTGACTACTCATCATCTACTCCCACTGTTGTTGCTTGAGTCATTGATGAGGAGGATGACGCCACTTCACCAGATATGGCCTCACTGCATCAAGATGCTGCATCAGGCCCAACTGCACCACCAAACTCCAACGTCGACCCGGCTGCCCCAACATCTTCACCAACACCTTTGGGGAATGCTTAGACACCCTATGTTTTCATTCCTTTTTGGTCATTCAATGACAAAAGGGGGAGAAGCATATGGGTTGATAGTCTTCAAGCGGGTCTATATGGGCCGGGTGCTTTATTTTTTGTTAAGTTGTGCAACTCTCGTTCTTGAACTGTTGGTTTTGAGTTGTAACACTTAAGTCCAGATGGGACGTCGGCTACATTTTCCGCTACCTTTGATTGCGTGGTTGAATTCCTATCTTATGCGCATGAAATCACTCTGCAGACGCCCATTTTTCATTGTGCATATCATTATCTTGACCAATGATTTGACTTCATGAACAAAAAGAGATGTCCACAAAGCAAAACCTGCAATGTGCATTTGCATTCAAAGGCAAATTACTTATATGCACATCTTCAGGGGGAGCCCTTTCAAATTCATGAAGCCAATAACCACGTACTTTAACTTTCACATATTTTTATCCCCGTTGAAAACTTCAACCAGTTTGTCATCAATCACCAAAAAGGGGGAGATTGTAAGTGCATCTAGTGCCACCCCTAGTTGGTTTTGGAGTATTGACGACAAACATGGTTGAGGGACTAATGTGTTTGTGAGATTCGCATGAGAACACAGGTAGAAGTCACTCATTGATTCGGTTTACCTATCAGAGATGACCCCTAAAAATGTATGAAGACATTGAAGAGAACGGTGGTTTGTGAAGACATTCACTTGAAGTCAATGGAGTGCGAAGACATAGTTTGTTTCATTGTTTCATTTTCTTCTTTCTTGAGTCATAGGAACCACCGAACTGTCAAGTGGGGTCCAAATGAACAAAGTCAGAAAACTGATGTGATGCTCAACCCAAATCGTATGTCTTCGAGTGAAGACAATGAGAGAAAATCTTATTTGGAGTTCGATGCGTCAGCTTTACTTGTAGCCCAAGTCTAGCTACCGCATGTGTTTGAAATCCGACCGTTGGTCATGTGTCGGTTCCTTAGTGACCCAGGGTCATTTCGAACATATCATGTCGGGTTGCCTCCAGGCTATAAATAGCCCACCCCCTACACCATAAATTGGTGGCTGCTCAGAGTTAGTGCACGGCTTTTGTCGTTTGAGAGCAACCCACCTCCGAAGCCTTTGAGAGAGAATCCTTGCGAGGACAAAGCCCAAAACACCCAGAGCCCAAAGAGTGTTTGGCATCACTGAAGTCTTTCTGTCTGCGTGATCTAAAGGCTACTTATGCTTGAAGACTGTGATCTTCCAGTCGATTAGGCATCGCGTTCTGAGGATCCAAGAGTCATTATGGATCACCGGTGAACAAAGTCTGTGAAGGTTTGGAAGTCTACTTTGAAGACTTACCAGAGTGATTGGGCGAGGACTAAGTGACCTTAGCTCAAGGGGAATAAGGTGAAGACGCTGTCTTCTGAGTTCAATCTCAGCCTCCCTAACCAGACGTACAGTTGTCACAGCAACTGGAACTGGTGTACCAAATCCTTGTCTTCACCAAGCAACTGGTTCTATCCCCTCCCTCTCTTACTACAGTTACACCTTGTGAAGTCATTGCTTGCCTGCTGTGTTTGACTTCATTGTGTGAAGACATTCCTTCTGATTGCATATTTGGCTTAATACTGTCTTCCTATTCCGATCTGATCTACCTAGCTGCTATTTGTCTTCGTGCTTATCTTGTACTGTTTGCTTGACTATGGCATGTCTAGTGTAGTTTATCTTCCGTTGCATACTTTGTATGTTACATTTGGTTGTCTATCTTCGAAGACATTGCCTGTCTTGAAGACTTTCATAAAAATCACCTATTCACCCCCCCCCCTAGTCGATAACTAGCACTTTCAAGAATACTGAACTTTGGATGTCCTGCGTTTTGCACTTCAGAAACAGGTAATTAGAAATGATTAGGTTTTACAGGCAAGTGCATAGGGATTTCACGAGGTTATATGACTCTTCTTTTTGGTCATACACAACAACACAGCTACACCATACATGAACGAATCAAATTTCTAAACCGTGGCATATCATTGACAATGGAGGAACAAGAACATAGTGGGAAATTGATTATTGCTCACAGGAGAGGATTTCAGTGTCCTCGTCGAGGCGCTTGCGACTGAGGGTCGACATCGGCAGCCAGCGCATCAAGATCCCGCGTCGGGTGCATCTTCCCCGTAGTGGGACATAGTTGGCGCTAGAGAGTCATGCGTGGGGAGTGGCGGCGGGGAGCGGCAGCGTCACGTTGATAGGCGAGGCTGGCGGCGGGTGGCGGCGGTCTCGTTGTGCCAGTGGTGTCGTGTGGGGCGGCTGCAACCATGTGAGCAAAGGCGCGTCGAGAGCGGCGGCGTCGAGTGGGGAGGCGGCGGGGAGCGGCAGCATCGCGTGGATAGGCGGAGCTGGCGGCGGTGTCATTCTGTGTGTCGCCTGGGGCAACTGCAACCGCATGGGCGGAGGCGCGTTGAGCGGCGTCCCCAGTGTAGAAACCGCATTGAGCACCAACGAAATGCCGCCGAAGTAAAAATGTGGTTTTACTCTTCTAAGAGCATCTTCAACACGCGCGGCGTGCTAAATTATTTTTACAGCGCCGAAATAGCTTTTTTTAGCACAGCAGGGCGCTTGCTCCAGCAGGCGCTGCAAAATATGGCACGGCGCTATAGCTCCAGCAGGCGCTACAAAATACACTTGATGCCTCCTCCTCCTCATCATCATTCAAATCAATAGTTGCCTTGCTTTTCTTGCTCTCCTCTTGGTCATCACGGGCCTTCCATTTCTCTTCATCCTTCAACACTTCGAAGCAATGGCGCAACACAAATGCTCTCCATTTCTTGACCTTGCCTTTCTTGGTCTTCTTCTCTTCTCCTCGAAATAAGTTTTGTGCAATAGTGAGCTACAAACAAACGAACAAGTTAGCACTTGAAACACCAAAGATGAAGCATGAACATGGAACATAAAGAAATGGCACTTACCCTATCTCTATCATTAGTGCCACTTGGGTTTATCGTGTCAACCGACTTCATTGCCGCCGCCCACCTTTGACAATCTTTGTTGATTGTCGACCACCGAGAGCGAAGAGATCTATCGGTGTGCTCATTTCTACTCTTGTTGTGTGTATCAAAGTGCTCCTTCATCCGGACCCAATATGTATCTCTACTTTGGTCCCCTCCAACGTTGGCATCCATAGACACATGCAACCATGTATTGCATAGCAAGACGTCTTCGTCAATGGTGTAGTTGCTCGCTCTTCCTTTCGGTGCATCGACGATACCCTCACCATCCTCATCCACTTCATACTCATGATCATCTTCATGCACTTCATTGGTTTGAGACCAATGAGAATTGTTGGAGCCAACACCCATAGTTGACATATATGTGTCAGCATTGAAACTACAAACTATGTAGAAGAAAACTAAGCTATCCATAAGTATACGTTTATGTAAAAAATAACAACAAAAAAGGGCGGCGAAATCATACCTTGTGGGCATTTCATCAAACACCTTGTGCGCATCGGCCGCCGGTGCAACAAATTGCGAGCTCTCCAACGCTTCGATCGGCGGAGGCGCGGCTGGACGCCCTGCAGGTTTCTTCTTCGGCCGCCTAGAAGAGCCGTCCAGTTTGTTCTTCTTTCGGGACGCCGCCGCCGCATTCGGTCGCTTGGAGACGGGGGCCCATGGCTTCACGGCGGGCGGCGGCGTGACGCCACCCTGCGTGGTCGTCCGTGGCGCCATGAAAAGGCCACGTGCGAGACCGGTGCTTAGGGGAGGGGCGCCAGCGGCGAAGCCGAAGCTCAACCCCGCACTAGGGATTGCGGCGGCGACGGCAGTGGCAGATGGGTCGCGGATGTAGGGAGGGGTTGGGGGGATGTCGGCGCGGCCTTCCATCGCCAGCGGCGGCACGGAGCGGGACGAAGGTGGGTCGGCGGTGCGGGGCGGGGCGGCAGTTGGTCGCTCACGCGCGAATCGTCGATGTCCAGTGCGCGGGAGCTGACGCACCAAATACACCGCGCGATGCCGTTTTCCTCCGCGCGCTGAAACAAGTTTACCGCGCGCGCGATTATTGCGCGTCTCCTCAAGCGCATGTTTCAGCCCCGCGCGCAATAATGCGTTTTTTTCTAGCACGCAGCTTATTTCCAATGCCTGTTGAAGATGCTCTAAGAGCATCTCGAATATAGAATGTAGATGAAAAAAATAACTACCTTTTGCATCTCCGAGGACTAGAAACACCTCTCGAATAGATGATGTAGATGAAATAAATTACATCTTCGTCTCCTGATGTAAATTTGCATCTCCACCTACAAAAGATGTAAAACTGGCGGTCGCACGCCAACCGCCCAACCACCTTCATTTCACTTTCGCCCTTCGGCCCGTCCCGCGCCGGCCGATGATTTTCGCCCTGAAACTCGCCGTCGCCGCCCGTCGGCCCATCCCCGACCCCGCCACCTATCCCTGTCGCCAGTCATGCCGCCGTAGCCGCCGCCGACCCGCCGATTTGAGTCCGCCACTCCGACGACTGCCCGCCTCTGCCGTCAGTGATTTGTGCCCGAAAACACCGCCGACGCTGCCCGTCCGTCCGTCCCCGACCCCGTGGCCTATCCCTTCCACAACCACATCACCGCTCCCCCTGCACGCTGTGAATCAGCCGTATTTTTTGCCGCTCCACCGCCGCCGCCCGGTTCGTCCCCGCCGCCATTTCCGCTGTCGCCGCAGTCACCACTCGACCGCCAAGCACCCGCCCAGCCACCACCACACCACCACTCCGCCCACCCGCTGTTAATCGACTGTATTTTCCGCCGCACCATCGCCGCCGTTTTCACTGTCGCCGCTGCTCATTAGCCACCGGCAAGGCACCACCCAGCCCCCACACCCACCGCCGCCGTGCTGCACAGCTTTTGCCCCGCGTCTGCCACCTTGATTCGAACGCCGAGTTACGGCCGCCGCTGCTTAGTCGCCCCAATTCTAGTTTTTACATCTCCATTTGCATCATCTATTGGAGTTGCACTTTTACATCACCAATTTACATCATCTGTCGGAGTTGTCTCTTTTTTGGAGATGTAAAAAACACTTTTTGGAGAGGTAAATTTTTACATCTCCAAATTTGCATCTTCTATTGGAGATGCTCTAATCGAGATCTAGCCGATCCCCTAAATGCCGTAAGGGAGTATAATTTTTACTCCAGCGCTAACTCTCTCCCATTTACTCCACCACTCGGCGGCTGAGTAAAACTCGCGCCTCTCCTCCACTGCCTCCCCCTCCCATCCCACGCCGCATCTGCGCCAGCGCTGCCCCACCCCCCGCCAGCACCCGCCCGCCGCCGCAGACGCTCCATAGGCTTCGCCGTTGTCCTCTACCACTTTGATTTGTGCCTCCTCGTCCAGTCGCTGGCGAAGAACCGGTGGATCTGCGGCTGGTCCCGCCACCGCCGGATTTGGCGTTTCTGGCCAGCGGTGGCTGCGCCTTGCCATGTATTGGTCGGGAAGCGGACCGCACAACCCCCGTAAATGCCTCTGGGCCACATGCAGGTACCGGCTCCTCCTCTAACAACTCGAATTTTCCCCGTCGGCGGCTCACCGGCAAAGGTGCACCCCGGCCGTCGCCCGGGCTCGACGCTGGCCCAGCGGCTCGTCGGCTCACCGTTGCCGGTTATACAATCCGACAACTGCAAGCGACAGGTGGTGCGTTGAGTTTCTACGACGCCGCAACATCCCGGATGGGTGTTCTTCAAGTGCACAAATGATGGGGTATGTGCTTGTTTTGATTCGGTTGTTCACCGGATTCGGCACAATTTCGCTAACTCATTGTTTGCTCATATGTGTGGCTAGGATGGATGCAAGTTTTGGTATTGGGAAGAAAAATACATTGATGTATCGATATCACGAAATTGATAGATGTTCGTGCACTCATTGCTAGAATTGAAGCTAGAAATGAGACTAGAGATGAGATTAGATGCGAAGTAACTTCTACTTCTTTATAATCGAAGAAGAAAGAAGTGTTCAAGCTTGAGAATCTGCAGATCAACAATGAAGACATAGAGAAGATATTAATCCAACTAGTGGGAGCAGTTAGGGAAATTGGATATGTTTTAAAATGTCTAATTGTGGTTATTGTTTTCTTTGGTCTTACTCTCGTGGCGAAGAATTGGTGAATTATGTACTTCAATGTTGTTGAATGAAATAAACAAGCAAAGAAGTGTGTTTCGGTGGCCGAAAATAAAATGCAAATGAAAAAATTACTCCATTATATATAGGGGGTCGACTAGGTCCGACGAAATTTTAGTGGAGTATATATACTCCACTAAGCTTTTACTCCGCCAGATACTCCCTATTTTTAGTGGATCGATTAGAAATGCCCTTAGTGCTCAACATTAGGATGCTTTTGGAGCATTAGATTTTAGATTAGACGGATGAAAAGCTGAGTTGGATATGCTTTTTCATGCTTTTGTAGGGGTAGTATAGATAAATAGATAGATGGATAGTAGATAGATTAGCCCGGAGGCCTGGCAAGCCTGTCCCAATGAAAGCCAGATTTTCTTTTTAGTTTTATTAATAACCATGCGTAGCTTTAAAAATGTCCCCGCCTTTCCCTCCTAGCCGTTCTGTTGCCTGCCGGGCAGTGAGCGGCGAGAAACAGAGCACCGTGTTAAGAGCCCCCTTCCCTTGCCCTAGGAAATAGCTTAGCTATTCTTGTAGAACCCACGCATCCAATAATGATCTGGCATAGCCTCCCCATCCTCTCCTGTCTCCTCGTAGCGGTGGCCGTTCTCTTGTTACCAATCTGCGAAGCTCACTCCAAATTCGCCAAGAAGAACAACGACATCGTCAACGGCCCCCTCCTCACCTCCAAGCTCGACGGCAAGCGCACGCTGATCCTCGGCCCGAACGATGATTTCAAGACCATCCAGCCCGTCATCAACGCCATGTCTGCCGGAAACTCGGAGTGGATCATCGTCCACCTCCGCTCCGGCGTCTACGCGTACGTACGCCAGTTGCGAGCGGTGTACATTTAAACGCAGCAAGAAGAACGCATGATTTCCTTTTAGTTGCTGGGGCAGCATGCTGGCTGTGCCCCCGCATGCTTGTAATATTTACATTGTCGTTTGGTTTCGTTGTTTCAATGCAACGGAGCCGGGACGCGAGAGCCCTTTCCCTCTAAAAAAAAGAATGCACGGTTCCTTTGTTGGCTCTGGATTGGTTTTCACAGGCTTGCATGCAGGGAGAAAGTAGTGATCCCGGAGACCAAGCCGTACATCTTCGTCAGGGGCAACAGCAAAGGGCCGGACCTCCATCTCGTATGAGTTCATGTCGTGGGGGAGCACGATCACCTATGGGGCCACGGGCCCCTTGATGGTTCGGCAAGGGGGAGGTCACATTGCACAAAGAGCGGAGGCCATGAGGAAGCGTGACGATGTGACTCTGGTGGTTTTTACCCAGGTTCGGGCCGCTGAGAAGCGTAAAACCCTACTCCTGCTTTGGTTGGTGCATTGGATGGAGGAACACGAAGAACACGCAGCGCTCAAGCCCGACAAGGTGGCCTCGGGGAGAGCTGCTATGCGAGTACAAGTGTGCAAGGGTCTGAATCCCTCTCTAGGTTGCCTTGGACCTCCTTTTATAGCCCAAGGGGTAACCACAGTGGCAAAACAGGCATTATCTTGTGATTAGATAGCCAACAGTGCTATCATACCTAACTCTGGCACATAGGACAAAATGCCATAAATGCTACCTTAGGTGGCGTGCGAGGGTGCATCCCCGGCAAGCTTATATCGCCGCTTAACCATCTTCTGCTTATCATCTTGACACGCTTCTGGACGGGTGTCAAATGGGCGTGATCTGTCTTCCAGCAAGCTGCCACGTGCTTAATGAGTGCCACTTAATCACCTGGGGTGCTCGACACCGCATCGGTAAGTGACTAGCGTCGAGGTGCGGTGGAGTGGTGGTGTCTTGGTGGTGGTTTTGTTCTTGGCGGCCCCGGCAGACTTGCCGGGGTGATTTTGGACCTGCCTTCAGGGTGGTCTCGACCTGGTCGGGCTTTCCTGCCCAGCAAGGGAGGCCCTCCCAAGGTGATATCCTGCTGCTTTATTCTTCTTAATGCTCTCCTTGATCTCACGAAGAGCGGCTTCTCTGGCTCGGCCTTGCATTATATTTTTGGTGTTGTATGTACGATCGTTAGCATGCCTGTGTATGAGTCTGGTCAACGAACGCGGATATTCGTTGCACCAACAGGAGCCCTCGGGCCTGGCCCACATGTGCCGCTGGGCATCGTTGGGGTAGGCCCCAACAAATACACAGGCGGACACGTCGACCATGCTGCAGCGGGATCCATGTCTTCTCTGATATCTTCTTTGCTTCTTCATTAACCTGGAATTGACTTAGTTCCCGGTTTTCGCACAAGTCGTGCAACACCGATCGTCGTGGGGCTTCCCACGTAAAGGGCCAGGGGATGCCCACGCTCATGGGAAGTTAATTGAGGTGTCCATGCATGACCCCGGGGGAGGTGGAGGTAACTGCCATTTTACTACCTCCACGCCTGTCGTTTCCGCCACGTACGCTGCATGCATTGCACAGGGTAGGTAACAGATGCGTAGGGCGCGGGAATGAGTGCCATGGCAGAAAGCATGTTGGGGAACGTAGCATGCAATTTCAAAAAATTTCCTACGCTCACGCAAGATCTATGTAGGAGATGCATAGCAATGAGAGGGGGAGAGTGTGTCCACGTACCCTCGTAGACCGAAAGCGGAAGCGTTAGGTTAACGCGGTTGATGTAGTCGAACGTCTTCACGATCCAACCGATCCAAGCACCAAACGTACGGCACCTCCGTGTTCAGCACACGTTCAGCTCGATGACGTCACTCGAACTCATGATCCAGCAGAGGGTCGAGGGAGAGTTCCGTCAGCACGACGGCGTGGCGACGGTGTTGGTGATGTGATCCGCGCAGGGCTTCGCCTAAGCACTACGACGCTATGACCGGAGGAGTAAACTGTGGAGGGGGGCACCGCACATGGCTAAGAGAAATCTTGGTGTGGGTGCCCCCTGTCGGTGTCAAAACCGGCAGACCTCGGGGTAGGGGGTCCCGAGCTGTGGATTCTCGGATCAGTGGTAACAGGGACGAGGGACACGATGTTTTACCCAGGTTCAGGCCCTCTTAATGGAGGTAAAACCCTACGTCCTGCTCTTGTTTATATTGATGGTGTATCAAGTACAGAGTTTATCTACCTCGAGATCATACGTTGTGGTCTAAACCCTAGAGGTATGATGAGTAATGTCATAATGAATCTATCGACTAGCCTAGCCTCGGCTTATATAATGTACCAGAGGCCTAGGATAACAAGAGTCCTAATCGAATACGTCGGTGGAGAGGAGTCCTTGTCTTGATCACCAAGTCTTGTGGAATCTTCCTCGTATATGTCATCAGCTGTCCGAACTGGCCCATTAGTGAACCGCCATGGGGGTCCTCGGCCCAACCCACTGGTCGGGAGACGACGTGGTGAGTACCCCCTAGTCCAGGACACCGTCAGTAGCCCCCTGAACCGGTCTTCAAGTTGGGGACGCTCCTCGGTTCCTCCAAACTTTCTTCATCTTCGGTCGTCAGTCTTGAAAACTGGTTCAACAAATCTTCCCACCTTTGATCTTGAGGATTTCCGAGCTAAATCCGAAGAGTTTACACGTCGGGCATCCGAGGAGCCCTTTAAGTCTTCGGCCTTTATCAATGCCTTGTTATTTTTATGCCACACCTCAGGTTTTAAGTGTTTCCCATGCTGTGGTGTCCTCTTGCGTCCGAGCTCCAATGCCGGACTGCATTCGAGGTGTCTTTTTGCAGCCGAGCTCCAACGCCAAACTGCTTCCGAGCTCCAACGCCGGACTGTATCCGAGCTCCAACGCCGGACTGTATCCGAGGTGTCATAGATCACCTTGGTTCAAAAAAGTTGAAGGAGTTCAGCTGAGCTTAATGCCAGAAATGCCCTCTATGGAGCCAACCACTTGTATCTCAGCTTTATGCCGGACTGCTTGCATCCGAGCTTCATGTCGGACTACTTGCATCCGAGCTTTATTGCCGGTATATTTTTCTTGATCTTTGCAATTTGTTTGCTGACGAGATGTATAGCCAGTAGCCCTCAAGGTGCATATCAGTCTAAAACCCGAGATGCACCGGAAGGAAAACATGAAACCGCTGATCCCAGTAGCCTCTGAGACTTAGGTCGATTCGAGAAATCGGCCTGAGGATCAACTCCTAGCTCGGAAGCATACGTAGCAATAGAAACACGGTGTAATATATTAGAGGAAATAGTGATCGGCAGACGGGTCCTTGGGAGAGGGTCTCGAGAAGTTGTCGTAATATATTAGCTTGGTGCCGGATAGGTCCAGATGGTACCTATTGTTGTCCGAAGACGCATTTGCCCATAGGTCGGTCAAGCCGAACACTGGGCATTATGAATTTTCTGCATTGAATAGGCAATGCAGTAGACCCCGAGCCACTGGTCGGGTGGCAACACCAGATCAGGGGATCGATGTGCCCCTTTAATATTTATAAATGATAAGCGCGAAGCCCAGTAGCCCCCGAGCCTTAATGTGGGCACGGGTGGCCGAATTAAGGATCGATATCCGTTTGACAGAAAATTTTGTTGTGTTTAACACAAACTTCTCGGAAAGAGAATAAAGATCTCTTAAAGGAGCGAGAGCTAACGAAAGCTGATCTCGCCAAGGTCGGCCTCAAGGGGCTTAATAGATAGGAAATCAATGCCAATAGGGAATTATGAGAGCATTATGTCAGCTGCTTGGTTGTCTCAGCGAGATTGTGCCCTTGACTCTTTGAAAGATTGGCTACAATTATTTGACTTTTGCTCGCAATTTATGTGTAATGATTCTATGTACCTAAGTACTTTACATCATTAAAGCTCGGATCCGTATTGTACAAAACTTTGTTGACCGACCATCGGCTTCAACCTCCTCAGCCAGTAGCCGAGGAGTGTTTGTCCCACTTTATAAAGCCTTTATGAGGGCAAAGATTTATGGCAAACGAGGCAATCCGGCCATACAGTTTTATAAACAAAAGTATGCGGAGAGATATGTTATATTACTATGTAAGAAACATCTTTCAAAGAAATAGTTCCGCTATCGGTTCCTTTCTTTGAGTTCTCATGCTGACCATGATCATGAAACCTCATCTCCGATCAACGCGGGAGGAAAATATTGAGGATTTAGTTAGGGGAAAGTTCCCGAACTCTGTGGTCCATGATGAACCAGAATTTTTGCTTCGATCGTTGCCGACCAATTATATCCTTTAAGATGGCTAGCTTTCGGCTTCACCCAGTCTGAGGTACTAATCCGGATGACCCGGTAGTAACAATCACAGAGGTGCTCCCTTTACCGCCTAGCCGAACAATCGGGAACGTAGGGGTAAGCACAGGAGCCAGGCAACCCAGCTTGGCCAAAATCTTAAGGCGAATTTGATGCATATTTATGGCTTTATAACGATAATTACGGAAGGCAGTGCTTGTATACTGAATACAATCACTGATGATATATGTTTATTTTGACGCCGTTGCGACCGTTTATCAGTTGAAAGTGGCCCATCGTCGGCTTCTACCCCTTTGTAGATACTACGCAGGGTGTTTCCGCAGTAACAAGACAACCCTTAGCCGACGTCTCGGTGCCCGAAGGCGGTTGTGTTAGCGGAAACAAGGCAATCAGATATGCGGGCTTTATAACTTTCACTTAGTCATAGGAGCTTTAAACTAGGGAAGCTAGCTTATGAGCCCCCGGTTAGTGTTCGGCACCGGCCGAAGTCTAGCCATTAACACTTCGGCCAATGTTATGAAAGGCCCATCGTTTAACACGGGGTAATCGGTACCGATCTATAGTTTGACACCGTCATCGGATCGCTGACCAGTTTACGCCCATTGTGACAGTCAGTTTTCGGCTTTCTCAACTGAGGTGCTTAACCATTCGAGCTGGAAGCACAATCACAGTGGTTCTCCCTTTGCACACCTAGCCGAACAAAGCGAAACGTAGGAGGCAAGCACAGGAGCCGGGCAACCCAACTATTGACCGAAGACACAATTCGAAACCGATGCATATATAGCAATATCCGAGAATGTTTTTGCCGAATCTCTAAAGGTGTCCGACGTTGCACTGCGAGACTTATGCTGGAAACACACAA
The DNA here is from genome assembly GCA_011799875.1 of Thinopyrum elongatum. Lineage (NCBI taxonomy): Eukaryota > Viridiplantae > Streptophyta > Magnoliopsida > Poales > Poaceae > Thinopyrum > Thinopyrum elongatum. The sequence goes on from CM022300.1 coordinate 387,921,058, forward strand.
ATAGTTTAAAAGTGCCATAGGCTTGGAAAACCAAAAAAACTTCAGTAAAAACTTTACGCCCGCACTAAATCAAGTCATTTGGTGCCAATCCGAAAATTGGTCTTACTTTTGTGCTTCTGTCGTGGATTAATATGACACATCCGATCTCAAGACTTCAAGCGGGTCAGCCTACGGCTGCAAACTCCTATCTCGAAGGCGGAGTACTGCTCTTTAGTCCAGTTTAGCGAACTAAACTCGAGCGGCATTAGAGAGAAAATAGGCTATCCGGCTATTGACCACACACTCGAGTCGAGAAAGGAGTGGTAGAAAAAGACTTTGCAACGACTTAGAAGAAGAACACTTATTATAAAATAGCTCATATAAATTTAAGAGCCCCCAGTTAACATGGGAAAGGAAGTGTTTTTAACAAACAACTCATGTGAGCATGGTCGAACCGAACACAAATTAAAAATGTAATAACTTTGAGCATGAAAGCGACTTAGCTGGTTAATGTGTTCGGCGTTGATGATGTGGGCCGAGCTTGCGGCGGGTCGAGGTCCCAGCCCCCAAGCCGGTCCCGAGGTGCCCGAGCAAAGAGCTCGGCTTGATGAAGTGGTGATGTCGCACGATCGATGTGGCGGGCCAAAGCCCCTGGTCCAGCCGTGGTGACAAAAACCATCATGACCGAGGTGACGAAGAGCTCGGCGAAAAAAAGAAGTGTTTAACAATCAACGTTTGAACGAACAACTTTTTTGTTTAACACAAATATAATGTTTGGTTGAACCGAACAAGAAATAAAATAAAATAAAAAAATTTAAAGAAAAAAACTGAGCATGGAGGCGACTTAGCTGGTTAATATGCTCGGTATTGTTGACGAGGTCCGAGCTCGTGGCGGGACAAAGACGTAGTCCGCAGCCTAGCCAAGGTCCCAGCCCCCAAGCCCGAGGTAACCGAGCGAGGAGTTCGACTTGATGAGGTGGTGATGCCGCACGGTCGATGTGGCGAGGCGAAGCCCCCGGTCCAGCTAACGTGATGAAGCTGGTCGGCTGGTGATGCCGAAGTCACCGGAGTAGGTTGATGAAGAGATGGCGAAGCCCCCGGTCTAGCCGAGGTGACGGGGCAGGTCGGTAGTATGACGTTTGCAGCCCCATGCCGGCCGAGGTGTCAAAGTAAGTCAGCGTGGTGGACATCGGCTTGGTCAGCCGGATTAGTATTTGGGATTTCTTCGGAATCGTCCTCTGGTACTATGGTGCGAGGGGCGAGTCCGGCTAGGGTTGACTCCTGATGTTCGGACGCCGAAGTCGCGTCCAGGATTGAAGCTGGATACGGGATAAGAGAGGCGAGTCTGCCCGGAATTGACTCCCGATCTTTGGACACAAAGGTCACATCCATGCTTGAAGAAGCAATAGTGCGGCGATGCCGACGCGGGCAGGATCTTGTGACGCGGTCGATGCCCGCTTGATGAAGTGACCATGCAGCGATGCCGGTGTGCCCGCTCCGTATAATTCGTGGGGCGACAATGTTGGTGATGATTTACCCTTCACGATGCCGAACTCTTGTTCGGCTTGCCGAGATAATGATCCGAAGAGGTTGAGTTCGGCTCGATGAAGCGACGACCCGTCTGGCGCAGGTCGGCAGCCGTGCAGCAACGTAGCCAGGCTAGTTTGACACCGGCGCAACGGTGAAGGTTACCTCCGAAAAGGAGCAAAATTTGTGAGCATGTGTCCGGAAACAAAACACAATACCCTAGAAAGAGATTCCTCCAAAAAGGTTGTCCAATATCCCGTTCATGAAGAAAGATGAACTCGGGTCGGATTCGTATTCGTGCAGAAAACAGATCTGAAAATCGATACGCTCATCGGAGGTTTCCCTGAGTTTGAACGGTCGGATCGAGCTGAAATTTTGAGGGGCGGTACATATAGGAATTCTGCAGCTGATCAACGGTTGGATCTTCCAAAGGACATCCTATCTAGATGCTGGACACCACGCTCCAAACTCATCTGGATTCTCGTTCAGATTCGACAGGGCTCCGGTATATCGGAGGTCGGCGGAGATTGCTCCATCGGAACGCGACGAAATTTTACAGGGTTGTTATAGACTTAATTCCGCACAATTCCACCAAAAGAATCGTCAAAGCGATTCTCGAGGAGGCGGTGGCTGCGGATACAAGTACGCTGTCCGGAAAAAACAGCACGGTCGCCCGAGGGCAATGTTGACGTTGAGCCCCCGAGCTCCATGGATGATTCCTCCATGATCGTAATAGAGATCGGAGTAGATGTTGATGAAGGCCCTCATCCGAACATGATGATCGGAGGCAGAGGACAGTCCTCGGTCGGGCCAAGGTAACCGGTCGAGCCGGAGACGAAGATGCCGACGTCCAAGTTGACCTGCAGGCGAGCCATTGATCCTTTGCCGATCACACAGCGGAACTCTCAATGAAAGCACCATTGTCGGTGTCAAAACCAGTAGACCTCGGGGTAGGGGGTCCCGAGCTGTGGATTCTCGGATCAATGGTAACAGGGACGAGGGACACGATGTTTTACTCAGGATTGGGCCCTCTTAATGGAGGTAAAACCCTACATCCTGCTCTTGTTTATATTGATGGAGTATCAAGTACAGAGTTGATCTACCTCGAGATCATACGTTGTGGTCTAAACCCTAGAGGTATGATGAGTAATATCATAATGAATCTATCGACTAGCCTGGCCTCTGCTTATATAATGTACCAGAGGCCTAGGATAACAAGAGTCCTAGTCGAATACATCGGTGGAGAGGAGTCCTTGTCTTGATCACCAAGTCTTGTGGAATCTTCCTCGTATATGTCATCAGCTGTCCGAACTGGCCCATTAGTGAACCGCCATGGGGGTCCTCGGCCCGACCCACTGGTTGGGAGACGACGTGGTGAGTACCCCCTAGTCCAAGACACCGTCACCCCCCGCCCCCGTATATAAAGGAGGGGGGAGGAGGCGGCCGGCCTAGAGTGGGTGCGCCAAGGGGGGAGTCCTACTAGGACTCCCAGTCCTAGTAGGATTCCCCTTTCCTTTCCGGAGAAGGGGGGAAGGGGAAAGAGGTGGAGGAGAAGAAGGAAAGGGGGCCGCGCCCCCCACCCCTAGTCCAATTCGGTTTGGGCTTGGGGGGGCGCGCGCCACCACCTGGCCGCCGGCCTCCTCTCTCCACTAGGGCCCATGAAGGCCCAATAGTCCCCCGGGGGGTTCCGGTAACCTCCCGGTACTCCGAAAAATGTCCGAACCTTTCCGAAACCATTTCGGTGCCCGAACATAACCTTCCAATATATCAATCTTTACCTCTCGACCATTTCGAGATTCCTCGTCATGTCGGTGATCTCATCCGGGACTCCGAACAAACTTCGGTCACCAAAAACACATAACTCATAATACAAATCGTCATCGAACGTTAAGCGTGCGGACCCTACGGGTTCGAGAACTATGTAGACATGATCGAGACACATCTCCGATCAATAACCAATAGCGGAACCTGGCTGCTCATATTGGTTCCTACATATTCTACGAAGATCTTTATCGGTCAAACCGCATAACAATACACGTTGTTCCCTTTGTCATCGGTGTGTTACTTGCCCGAGATTCGATCGTCGGTATCTTCATACCTAGTTGAATCTCATTACCGGCAAGTCTCTTTACTCGTTCCGTAATGCATCATCCCGTAACTAACTCATTAGTCACATTGCTTGCAAGGCTTATAGTGATGAGCATTACCGAGAGGGCCCAGAGATACCTCTTCGATACTTGGAGTGACAAATCCTAATCTCGATCTATGCCAACCCAACAAACACCTTTGGAGACACCTGTAGAGCATCTTTATAATCACCCAGTTACGTTGTGACGTTTGATAGCACACAAGGTGTTCCTCCGTTATTCGGGAGTTGCATAATCTCATAGTCAGAGGAACATGTATAAGTCATGAAGAAAGCAATAGCAATAAAACTTAACGATCATAATGCTAAGCTAACGGATGGGTCTCGTCCATCACATCATTCTCCTAATGATGTGATCCCGCTCATCAAATGACAAAACATGTCTATGGTCAGTAAACTTAACCATCTTTGATCAACGAGCTAGTTAAGTAGAGGCATACTAGGGACACTTTGTTTTGTCTATGTATTCACACATGTATCAAGTTTCCGGTTAATACAATTCTAGCATGAATAATAAACATTTATCATGATATAAGGAAATATAAAAAACAATTTTATTATTGCCTCTAGGGCATATTTCCTTCAGTCTCCCACTTGCACTAGAGTCAATAATCTAGATTACATTGTAATGATTCTAACACCCATGGAGTCTTGGTGCTGATCATGTTTTGCTCGTGGAAGAGGCTTAGTCAATGGGTCTGCAACATTCAGATCCGTATGTATTTTGCAAATCTCTATGTCTCCCTCCTTGACTTGATCGCGGATGGTGTTGAAGCGTCTCTTGATGTGTTTGGTTCTCTTGTGAAATCTGGATTCCTTCGCCAAGGCAATTGCTCCAGTATTGTCGCAAAAGATTTTCATTGGACCCGATGCACTAGGTATAACACCTAGATTAGATATGAACTCCTTCATCCAGACTCCTTCATTTGCTGCTTCCGAAGCATCTATGTATTCCGCTTCACACGTAGATCCCGCCATGACGCTCTGCTTGGAACTGCACCAACTGACAGCTCCACCATTCAATATAAATACGTATCCGGTTTGTGACTTAGAGTCATCCGAATCAGTGTCAAAGCTTGCATCGACGTAACCATTTACGACAAGCTCTTTGTCACCTCCATAAACGAGAAACATATCCTTAGTCCTTTTCAGGTATTTCAGGATGTTCTTGACCGCTGTCCAGTGATCCACTCCAGGATTACTTTGGTACCTCCATGCTAAACTTATAGCAAGGCACACATCAGGTCTGGTACACAGCATAGCATACATGATAGAACCTATTGCTAAGGCATAGGGAATGACTTTCATTTTCTCTCTATCTTCTGCAGTGGTTGGGCATTGAGTCTTACTCAACTTCACACCTTGCAACATAGGCAAGAACCCTTTCTTTGACTGATCCATTTTGAACTTCTTCAAAACTTTATCAAGGTATGTGCTTTGTGAAAGTCCTATTAAGCGTCTCGATCTATCCCTATTGATGCCTAATATATAAGCAGCTTCACCGAGGTCTTTCATTGAAAAATTCTTATTCAAGTATCCTTTTATGCTATCCAGAAATTCTATATCATTTCCAATCAACAATATGTCATCCACATATAATATTAGAAATGCTACAGAGCTCCCACTCACTTTCTTGTAAATACAGGCTTCTCCAAAAGTCTGTATAAAACCATATGCTTTGATCACACTATCAAAGCGTATATTCCAACTCCGAGAGGCTTGCACCAGTCCATAAATGGATCGCTGGAGCTTGCACACTTTGTTAGTATCTTTAGGATCGACAAAACCTTCTGGTTGCATCATATACAACTCTTCTTTAAGAAATCCATTAAGGAATGCAGTTTTGACGTCCATTTGCCAGATTTCATAATCATAAAATGCGGCAATTGCTAACATGATTCGGACAGACTTAAGCATCGCTACGGGTGAGAAGGTCTCATCGTAGTCAACTCCTTGAACTTGTCGAAAACCTTTTGCAACAAGTCAAGCTTTGTAGACAGTAACATGACCATCAGCGTCAGTCTTCTTCTTAAAAATCCATTTATTCTCTATGGCTTGCCGATCATCGGGCAAGTCAATCAAAGTCCACACTTTGTTCTCATACATGGATCCCATCTCAGATTTCATGGCCTCAAGCCATTTCGCGGAATCTGGGCTCATCATTGCTTCCTCATAGTTCGTAGGTTCGTCATGGTCTAGTAACATGACTTCCAGAACAGGATTACTATACCACTCTAGTGCGGAATGTACTCTGGTTGACCTACGAGGTTCGGTAGTAACTTGATCCAATGTTTCATGATCATCATCATTAGCTTCCTCACTAATTGGTGTAGGCATCACTGGAACTGATTTCTGTGATGAATTACTTTCCAATTCGGGAGAAGGTACAATTACCTCATCAAGTTCTACTTTCCTCCCACTCACTTCTTTCGAGAGAAACTCCTTCTATAGAAAGGATCCATTCTTAGCAACGAATATCTTGCCTTCGGATCTGTGATAGAAGGTGTACCCAACAGTCTCCTTTGGGTATCCTATGAAGACGCACTTCTCCGATTTGGGTTCGAGCTTATCAGGCTGAAGCTTTTTCACATAAGCATCGCAACCCCAAACTTTAAGGAATGACAGCTTAGGTTTCTTGCCAAACCACAGTTCATACAGTGTCATTTCCACGGATTTAGATGGTGCCCTATTTAACGTGAATGCAGCTATCTCTAATGCATAACCCCAAAATGATAGTGGTAAATCGGTAAGAGACATCATAGATCGCACCATATCTAATAAATCACGGTTACGACGTTCAGACACACCATTACGCTGTGGTGTTCCAGGTGGCGTGAGTTGCGAAACTATTCCACATTGTTTCAAATGAAGACCAAACTCATAACTCAAATATTCACCTCCACGATCAGATCATAGAAACTTTATTTTCTTGTTACGATGATTTTCCACTTCACTCTGAAATTATTTGAACTTTTCAAATGTTTCAGACTTATGTTTCATTAAGTAGATATACCCATATCTGCTCAAATCATCTGTGAAGGTCAGAAAATAACGATACCCACCGCGAGCCTCCACACTTATTGGACCGCATACACCAGTATGTATTATTTCCAATAAGTCAGTTGCTCGCTCCATTGTTCCGGAGAACGGAGTCTTAGTCATCTTGCCCATGAGGCATGGTTCGCAAGTATCAAGTGATTCATAATCAAGTGATTCCAAAAGCCCATCAGCATGGAGTTTCTTCATGCGCTTTACACCAATATGACCTAAACGGCAGTGCCACAAATAAGTTGCACTTTCATTATTAACTTTGCATCTTTTGGCTTCAATATTATGAATATGTGTATCACTACAATCGAGATTCAACAAAAATAGACCACTCCTCAAGGGTGCATGACCATAAAAGATATTACTCATATAAATAGAACAACCATTATTCTCTGATTTAAATGAATAATCGTCTCGCATCAAATAAGATCCAGATATAATGTTCATGCTCAACGCTGGCACCAAATAACAATTATTCAGGTCTAAAACTAATCCCGAAGGTAGATGTAGAGGTAGCGTGCCAACAGCGATCACATCGACTTTGGAACCATTTCCCACGCGCATCGTCACCTCGTCCTTAGCCAATCTTTGTTTAATTCGTAGCCCCTATTTCGAGTTGCAAATATGAGCAACAGAACCAGTATCAAATACCTAGGCGCTACTACGAGCATTAGTAAGGTACACATCAATAACATGTATATCAAATATACCTTTCACTTTGCCATCCTTCTTATCCGCCAAATACTTGGGGCAGTTCCGCTTCCAGTGACCAGTCCCTTTGCAGTAGAAGCACTCAGTTTCAGGCTTAGGTCCAGACTTGGGCTTCTTCCCGGGAGTAGCAACTTGCTTGCTATTCTTCTTGAAGTTCCCCTTCTTCCCTTTGCCCTTTTTCTTGAAACTAGTGGTCTTGTAAACCATCAACACTTGATGCTCCTTCTTGATTTCTACCTCCGCAGCCTTTAGCATCGCGAAGAGCTCGGGAATTGTCTTTTCCATCCCTTGCATATTATAGTTCATCACGAAGCCTTTATAGCTTGGTGGCAGTGATTGAAGAACTCTGTCAATGACACTATCATCAGGAAGATTAACTCCCAGCTGAGTCAAGTGGTTATGGTATCCAGACATTCTGAGTATATGTTCACTGACAGAACTATTCTCCTCCATCTTGCAGCTATAGAACTTGTTGGAGACTTCATATCTCTCAACTCGGGCATTTGCTTGAAATATTAACTTCAACTCTTGGAACATCTCATATGCTCCATGACATTCAAAACGTCTTTGAAGTCCCGATTCTAAGCCGTAAAGCATGGCACACTGAACTATCGAGTAGTCATCAGATCGAGCTTGCCAGACGTTCATAACATCAGCATCTGCTCCTGCAGCAGGCCTTTCACCTAGCGGTGCATCAAGGACATAATTCTTCTGTGCAGCAATGAGGATAATCCTCAAGTTACGAACCCAGTCCGTGTAGTTGCTACCATCATCTTTCAACTTAGCTTTCTCTAGGAACGCATTAAAATTCAAGGGAACGGTAGCACGGGCCATTGATCTATAACATAGATATGCAAAAACTATCAGGACTAACTTCATGATAAATTAAAGTTCAATTAATCATATTACTTAAGAACTCCCACTTAGATAGACATCCCTCTAGTCATCTAAATGATCACGTGATCCATGTCAACTAAACCATGTCCGATCATCACATGAGATGGAGTAGTTTTCAATGGTGAACATCTCTATGTTGATCATATCTACTATATGATTCACGTTCGACCTTTCGGTCTCTAGTGTTCCGAGGCCATGTCTGTACATGCTAGGCTCGTCAAGTTTAACCTGAGTATTCCGCATGTGCAAAACTGTCTTGCACCTGTTGTATGTGAACGTAGAGCTTATCACACCCGATCATCACGTGGTGTCTCGGCACGATGAACTGTCGCAACGGTGCATACTCAGGGAGAACACTTATACCTTGAATTTTTTAGTGAGGGATCATCTTATAATGCTACCGCCGTACTAAGAAAAATAAGATGCATAAAGATAAACATCACATGCAATCAAAATATGTGACATGATATGGCCATCATCATCTTGTGCCTTTGATCTCTATCTCCAAAGCACCCTCATGATCTCCATCGTCACCGGCTTGACACCTTGATCTCCATCGTAGCGTCGTTGTCGTCTCGCCAACTATTGCTTCTACGACTATCGCTACCGCATAGTGAAAAAGTAAAGCAATTACATGGCGATTGCATTTCATACAATAAAGCGACAACCATAAGGCTCCTGCCAGTTGCCGATAACTTTTACAAAACATGATCATCTCAAACAATAACGTATATCACATCATGTCTTGACCATATCACATCACAACATGCCCTGCAAAAACAAGTTAGACGTCCTCTACTTTGTTGTTGCAAGTTTTACGTGGCTGCTACGGGCTTCTAGCAAGAACCGTTCTTACCTACACATCAAAACCACAACAATTTTTTGTCAAGTTTGTTGTTTAACCTTCAACAAGGACCAGCCGTAGTCAAATTCGATTCAACTAAAGTTGGAGAAACAGACACCCGCCAGCCACCTTTATGGAAAGCACGTCGGTAGAACCAGTCTCATGAACGCGGTCATGTATTGTCGGTCCGGGCCGCTTCATCCAACAATACCGCCGAATCAAAGTAAGACGTTGGTGGTAAGCAGTATGACTATTATCGCCCACAACTCTTTGTGTTCTACTCGTGCATATCATCTACGCATAGACCTGGCTCGGATGCCACTGTTGGGGAACGTAGCATGCAATTTCAAAAAAATTCCTACGCTCACGCAAGATCTATCTAGGAAATTCATAGCAACGAGAGGGGGAGAGTGTGTCCACGTACCCTCGTAGACCGAAAGCGGAAGCGTTAGGTTAACGCGGTTGATGTAGTCGAACGTCTTCACGATCCAACCGATTCAAGCACCGAACGTACGGCACCTCCGTGTTCAGCACACGTTCAGCTCGATGATGTCCCTCGAACTCATGATCTAGCAGAGAGTCGAGGGAGAGTTCCGTCAGCACGATGGCGTGGCGACGGTGTTGGTGATGTGATCCGCGCAGGGCTTCGCCTATGCACTACGACGCTATGACCGGAGGAGTAAACTGTGGAGGGGGGCACCGCACATGGCTAAGAGAAATCTTGGTGTGTCTTTGGGGTGCCCCCTGCCCCCGTATATAAAGGAGTGGGGAGGAAGCGGCTGGCCTAGAGGGGGTGCGCCAAGGGAGGAGTCCTACTAGGACTCCCAGTCCTAGTAGGATTCCCCTTTCCTTTCTGGAGAAGGGGGGAAGGGGAAAGAGGTGGAGGAGAAGAAGGAAAGGGGGCCGCGCCCCCCACCCCTAGTCCAATTCGGTTTGGGCTTGGGGGGCGCGTGCCACCACCTGGCCGCCGGCCTCCTCTCTCCACTAGGGCCCATGAAGGCCCAATAGTCCCCCGGGGGGTTCCGGTAACCTCCCGGTACTCCGAAAAATGTCCGAACCTTTCCGAAACCATTCCGGTGCCCGAACATAACCTTCCAATATATCAATCTTTACCTCTCAACCATTTCAAGACTCCTTGTCATGTCCATGATCTCATCCGGGACTCCAAACAAACTTTGGTCACCAAAAACACATAACTCATAATACAAATTGTCATCGAACGTTAAGCGTGCGGACCCTACGGGTTCGAGAACTATGTAGACTTGATCGAGACACATCTCTGATCAATAACCAATAGCGGAACCTGGATGCTCATATTGGTTCCTACATATTCTACGAAGATCTTTATCGGTCAAACCGCATAACAATACACGTTGTTCCTTTTGTCATCGGTGTGTTACTTGCCCGAGATTCGATCATCGGTATCTTCATACCTAGTTCAATCTCGTTACCGGCAAGTCTCTTTACTCGTTCCGTAATGCATCATCCCATAACTAACTCATTAGTCACATTGCTTGCAAGGCTTATAGTGATGAGCATTACCGAGAGGGCCCAAGGATACCTCTCCGATACTCGGAGTGACAAATCCTAATCTCGATCTATGCCAACCCAACAAACACCTTTGGAGACACCTGTAGAGCATCTTTATAATCACCCAGTTACGTTGTGACGTTTGATAGCACACAAGGTGTTCCTCCGGTATTCGGGAGTTGCATAATCTCATAGTCAGAGGAACATGTATAAGTCATGAAGAAAGCAATAGCAATAAAACTTAACGATCATAATGCTAAGCTAACGGATGGGTCTCGTCCATCACATCATTCTCCTAATGATGTGATCCCGCTCATCAAATGACAACACATGTCTATGGTCAGTAAACTTAACCATCTTTGATCAACGAGCTAGTTAAGTAGAGGCATACTAGGGACACTTTGTTTTGTCTATGTATTCACACATGTATCAAGTTTCCGGTTAATACAATTCTAGCATGAATAATAAACATTTATCATGATATAAGGAAATATAAATAACAACTTTATTATTGCCTCTAGGGCATATTTCCTTCAAAGCAGGGTGCCAAGGATTGGTGCAGGAGGGCGGTTGGGGAATCTGGATGTTGTCAGTGACGCAGGCGAGCCAGATAGGTGAAGCGGGGCGGTTGCCTCCCGGGTGGTGAGGAGCCAGCCCCCGGCCATGCTCTTCTATAAAAGGAGGCGCGGAGGTGACAGGAGGGGCTCACCCACGCATCCCTTCTCTTTTTCCTCTTGTGCCCTTTCTCAATCATGGTGAGGGGAAGAGGGCGCGGTCGAGCTCCAGCAACAGCAACAAGGGCTTCCTCTCGGCACCGTATCCCTGCTCCTGTTGGGGACGTAGGGGCTGGATCCAGTGCACAAGGCGGAGCCGCAGGACGTGGTCGTGGCCGGCGCGGTGCTAGGGGCCGAGGGGGACGCGGCGGTGGCTCGTCCACTGCCCCTCCAGCCGCTTTGACTCTTCTGGAGGGCCATGTCGGAGACACGGCGTTGGAATTCCTTGTTAGGCTGCGTGAGCCCCCGCGCAGCCGTCTTCGGCTTCCTAGCCCTTTTGCAATGGTGATGGAGGTTGAACAGCCGCACGGATTGAAGCTACACATGAGGTGTTGCTGTAATGGCAACATGCGGGTGGACGTAGAGTTCCCCGCACCTCATGTTATGCTTCTTTGGTGTGGCTCGAAACCTTTGCTCGTGCCCATAGCTTGGCGGAGGGGCACGTCCTCCATTTTAAATTAATGGATGCCGACCTGCTCTCCATCAAGGTCTTCGGGCGCTCGGGTGCTCGCTTAGGGTGCTGCGCGGAGAGCTCGACCGGCGACGAAAGCTCCTCTTCGAGCGACAGCGACGAAGAGGACACTAGCGATGAAGACGACGGTACCGAGCGGGAGGATGACAGCTCGGAGTCCAGCTGAGCGCTGGACGCACCATCACCGTCAGCTAGGCGCCGGCGGCACCATCATCTGCACCTGGCCTTGTCCCCGGCAGAGTGACTTGCCGGGGTGTTGGGTGTGGATGCCTCCGCCTCCTCCAGCTGGACTCCGGCACGCTTCCTCGTGGACTCCGGCTTCGTCTTCCCTGTCAGAGTCCCTCCTGCCGCGTTCCTCTGGTCCTGGCGGTGGTGACCAGGGCATCGCCTAGCCGCTCCTTCCGTCCTTCTGGCTTCACCTTCGCCCTCTTGATCTTGTCAGGCTGCGTCCCGCAGGCCCTGATGGGGTCAGGCTGGGCTTCTGCCTAGGCACCCCTTTTGCCCTCTTCACCTCCCACTGTAGCTCCTAGGAGGAGAGGGACAAGAAAGGCATTACGGGGCACTTATCCTTTTTCAAATTAAAAGATGTAGGCATCTACCAAACTTTAGGTTAAATTATGTAATCCTCCATCCACTTTTGTACTCTGTATGATCTGTACTTGTTTGTCCGCGTATTAATGAAAAAAGGAAATGCCTGCCGAGTATTCATGCATGAATCATGTCCATGCTGAGGGATAGCCCCTCAATACTTTCAAGTAAACAAGGCTCCCCGGCGAGACACCTTGCCGGTCCCTTCCGTTGCTGCCGCTGGACCCGGCCTGACGGCTTGGGAGCATGGAAGGGAACCGGCCCCTCGCCAACCCCCCTCTCCCCCCCCCAAATGCCACTCCAACCATCCTGACTGAAGTAAAACTTTCGAATCAAAGGATTGGAGCACAGATGTTGAGGGCGGCAAGGTTTCTCTGCGCACAAGACTTTCATACAGAGACGTACTTGTGGATGGGGAGGAAAACTTATCTGTGTTTGCTGCTCTTCTTATCGCTCCGACGAGGAGGAGCTGACGGGGACCGTTATGCTAGGTTGCTCTCACTTCTTCCCTTCGGGGAGTTTATCCACGGCAGGGGCCCTGTTGACAGTGTAGGGGAGAAAACAACAGCATACAATCCAAATTAAATGGATTGGTTATCATAGCAAAATCATACTTAAGAAAACATGCATGCAAGTTTAGATGCCAGCGCTTCGTTTTATCATCTTTGCACAGGGTCTGCGCCTGGCTTTGTACAAAGGGTTACATGCCCATTGGCAAGGCTTGTACAAAAGGTGGCTACCGGGGGCTAAGCCCGGTAGCCGCGCCTTACGGGTAGAATTTACGAAGATGCTCAATATTCCATGAGTTTTGCATTTGGATGCCATCTTCGGTCTCCAGACGGACCGCGTCGGGTCTGGTGACTTGTACTACCCGGTAAGGGCCTTCCCACTTTGGCGTCAACTTGTTGGTACCCTTGGCGGACTGAACACGCCTAAGGACAAGGTCGCCTTCCTCAAGGCTCCGGGCATGAACCTTGCGGCTATGATAGTGGCGCAGGGCTTGCTGGTAGCGTGCAACATGCATAGCAGCCCGGAGACGATCTTCCTCGAGGAGCACGGCATCGTCATGCCATAGCTGCTCTTGCTCTACCTCGTCGTAGGCAAGTACTCGAGGTGACCCGTATGTGAGTTCCGTGGGGAGCACTGCTTCTACCCCATACACCAGGGAGAAGGGAGTCTAGCCGGTAGCTCGATTTGGTGTCGTCCTGAGGGACCAAAGAATCGCCGGCAGCTCATAAATCCAGCGCTTGCCGCAGTTCTGCAACTTATCAAAAGTTCTCGTCTTGAGCCCGCGTAGCAATTCAGCATTCATCCTCTCAGCCTGTCCATTGCTCCGTGGATGGGCAACAGAGGCGAAGGACACCTTGCTTCCAAGGCTTTGGATGTACTGCATAAAGGCGCGGCTCGTGAACTGGGTGCCATTATCGGCAATCACTCTGCTGGGTACTCCGAAACGGCACACCAATCCTTTCAAGAACTTGACAGCTGATTGTGCAGTCACCTTCCTCACTGGCTCCACCTCAGGCCACTTTGTAAACTTGTCGATTGTCACGTACAAGAATTCAAAGCCCCTAGTAGCACGGGGAAAGGGGCCCAAGATATCGAGCCCCCAGACCGAGAATGGCCAGGACAAAGGGACCGTCTGGAGAGCTTGAGCTAGTTGATGAATGTTTTTGAAATGGAACTGGCAGGCTTCACACTTTGTGACTAGCTCAGTTGCATCATGGAGGGCTGTGGGCCAATAGAAACCCTGCCGGACCGCTTTTCTGACCAGGGCTCTCAATCCAATGTGAGAGCCACACACACCCTTGTGTATCTCTGCCAACAGCTCCAGCCCATCTTCCCGGTAAATGCACTTCAATTTCACACCATTTGGCCTTTTTCTGTACAGTGTGTCATCGACAAACTGGTACATATTTGACCATCGGGCTACTTTTTCAGCTTCTTCTTGCTCTTCGGGAAGCTCTCCTGTTTGAATGAAATGGAGTATGTGTTGCGCCCAAGTTGGAGCCTGTGGCTCGACAACAAGGACTAAAGGCACCTCCTTCTTCGTGGGAGCACTCACCTCGACCGCAAGAACTTGTGGTTCCGCGGGAGGGTGCTGCTCATCAACCGAAGCGGAGTTGTCCCCGGTAGCATCTCTACCAGCGGCTTCGGGAAGCCCTGCCGGGAGATACTTGCCGAAGTCCAACTTTCTCCTTTTTCTGGCCATCATTGAAGGGGATACCGACGGTTGAGTTAGATGGAGGACAAAAGTCCCTGGTTCCACAGGGAGCTTTTGCGCGGCACACTTTGACAAGTGATCAGCGATGTTATTTTCCGCACGTGGTACGTGCTCTTCTTGCAATCCATCAAAGTGCTCTTCCAGCTTTCTCACCTCCTCCATATATGCCTCCATCAACGGACTCTGATAATCCTTATTGACTTGCCTCACCACGAGCTATGAGTCTCCACGGATGATCAGTTTCTTGATTCCCAACTCAACCACAATTCTGAGTCTGACAAGGAGCCCCTCATACTCAGCAGTGTTGTTGGTGGCCTTCTCCCGGGGAAAGTGCATTTGAACCACATATTTGAGATGCTCTCTAGTGGGCGTGACAAGAAGCACACCGGCTCCGGTGCCTTGCAGTGAGAAAGCACCATCAAAATACATGATCCATTCTTGAGGCGATTCTTTGTCGGGGAGAATTGTCTCTGGTACTTCTTCATCCGGAGTGGGCGTCCATTCTGCAATGAACTCCGCCAACGCTCTACTCTGAATAGTTGAGGTGCTTTCATATTTCAAGCCAAAGCTTGACAGCTCTAATGCCCACTCAACTATCCTTCCAGTAGCTTCAGGGTTCCTCAATATGCGCTGTAGTGGGAAACGGGTGACAACTGTGATCTCGTGGGCTTTGAAGTAGTGCCGCAGCTTCCTCGAGGCCATGATGTGGCCGAAGGTCAGCTTTTGCCCTCCATAGTACCTTGATCTGGCTCCCTATAGTAGGGAACTGACAAAGTAAACTGGTCGCTGTACCACTTTCTTCCTTGCCGCGGTCTTGGGATTGCCTTCTATGGCTTGCCCCACCTCCCCCTGGTTTGTGTCACGTCCTGCCGTGGGTGCTTCAGTTCCATCTCCGGAGGGGTCAATTGCTGCAGTTGCTTCTTCATCCACTTCTCGTTTGTGTCACTAGTGCTGCACTAACCACTTGATTCGTTGCAGCTAAGTATAGCAACAACGGCTCTTGTGGTTTAGCCGCGACTAAGGTGGGAGTAGAGGAAAGGTAAGTTTTTAGGTCTTGCAGCGCTGCTTCTGCCTCCGGGGTCCACTTTACCGGGCCAACCTTTTTCAGTATTTGAAGAAAGGTAAGGCACGCTCAGCAGACTTGGAGGTGATCCTACTCAGTGCGGCAATGCATCCAGCCAAACGTCTTACATCCTTGATGGTCTTGGGTGCTTGTATTTGCTCGATTGCTTTGATCTTGTCGGGATTGGCCTCTATTCCCTGTTGGGACACAAAGAAACCAAGGAGCTTGCCGGATGGGACACCAAACACACACTTCTCGGGGTTCAGTTTCAAATTGATCTTGCACAAGTTTGCAAAAGTCTCTTCCAAGTCTTTAATGAGTGTTGATCTATCCTTGGTTTTGACGATGATATCATCCATATAAGCTTCCATGTTTCTGTGCAGCTGGGGTTCGAAACCAATCTGTACTGCCCTTGCGAAAGTGGATCCGGCGCTCTTTAACCCGAAAGGCATACGCACAAAGCAGTACGTGCCACATGGAGTTATGAACGCGGTTTTCTCTTCATCTTCCCTGGCCATGAATATCTGATGGTACCCGGAGTACGCATCCAAAAAGGAAAGCAAATCACACCCGGAAGTGGAATCAACAATTTGATCAATGTGCGGCAGGGGGAAAGGGTCCTTCGAGCATGCTTGGTTCAAGTCAGTGAAATCAATGCAGAGCCTCCATTTCCTGTTTGCCTTGCACACTACCACTGGGTTTGCTAACCAAGTTGGATGCAGCACTCCTCTGGCCAAACCAGCTGCTTCAAGTTTCTTGATCTCCTCAGCAATGAACTGCTGTCATTCTAAAGCTTGCTTTCTGACCTTATGCTTGACGGGCCGAGCATGAGGACAAACAGCAAGGTGGTGCTCGATTACCTCCCTGGGAACACCAGGGATGTCAGACGGTTGCCAAGCAAACACATCGACATTTGCCCGCAGGAAGGCAATGAGCGCGCTTTCCTATTTGTCATCAAGGGTGGCGCTGATGGTGAATGTACCGTCAGTGCCATCCTACCTCGCTGGGACCTTTTTTACGGCAGGTGAAGCAACCTTGGGTCTCTTGCTAGTGGAACTTTCCGGCAGGTCATCAACAGGCGCGGCGCACTTCGAAGAGGCGCGCTTCCCGGAGTCCTTGCCGGCATCCTTGCTAGCCTTCTTCCCCTTCTTTCCTTCCTTGGTGAGAGCTGTAGCTTCAGCGGCCTCAGCTGCTACCGCGTCTTGATACATCTGGTCCACACATATCATTGCATCTTTCTTATCTGACGGAATGGAAATGATACCCATCGGTCCTAGCATCTTCAAGGTGTTGTAGACATAGTGGGATGCTGCCATGAATTTTGCCAGAGCTGGGCGGCCAAGAATTCCATTGTAAGGTAAAGGAAGCTCAACAACATCAAACACGACTCTCTCAGTCCGATAATTCAGTTCCCCACCAAATGTCAGAGGCAATGTAACCTTCCCCTTAGGCCGGCTCCTGCCGGGGTTGATTCCTTGGAAAGTGCCCGTAGCCTTGAGCTCCTCGTCGGGGATCTGCAACTTGCCAACCACTTTAGGAGAGATCAAGTTCAACCCAGCCCCACCATCAACTAGCATCTTTGTTACTTTAAGGTTGCGAATTGTCAGGGAAACCAACAATGGCAAACACCCAACCGCAGTAGTGCGGTCAGGGTGATCCTCTTCATCAAAGATGATAGGCGTGTGGGACCATTTAAGTGGCCTTCGGGAGTCTATGGCTAGTTCCACGGCATTGACCTCACGTGCCCACTGCTTGAGCCGTCGATGAGAGGAGTGCAAAGATGCACCCCCGTCAACACACATGGTTTCGGTTGCCTTCTGGAATTCTTGCTCGCTGGTTTCTTCCTCATCCTCTTCATCACTCCCATCATCTCCTTCATTCTTTTCACGGCCTCTAGCAGGTTTTTCCTTCTACTGTGGGGCCTTGCCGCGGCGGTCTCCTCTACCACCACGGCCTTTTCCGCCAGCACCCTCTTGGTCTCTCTCCCCGTCACGCTTCTTTTATTCAGCCTTCTATTTCTTAACAAGCTGCTCAACTTGATGGCACTCTTGGAGATCATGACCCTTGGTGCGGTGAATCTTGCAGTACGGCCCGTCAGACTTCCCGGCTTTCTCTGCAGCCACGGCCTCCCGGCAATCAGCGCACACGGCAGCTCCTTTGCCAGGGGCCTCGGTTTTGGCCTTCTTGTCGGCACTGAGATCACCGGAGCTCTCAACAGCCAACACTGTCTTCTCTTTGCATTTCCTATTGCGCCTCTGGCTTCTCCTCTTCGGGTTGGTGGCCTCGTCGTCATCTTCTGAATCAATCTCGACGCCAGCCTCTTCTCCAGGGAGTCACCTTCCTTCTTCAACCCGAGCGCACATATCAGCCAAAGTATATAATTCGTTGACGATTTTGGGCAACCGGACGTTCATCTTGGCTAGCATCCTCCTGTTGCACATGTTCGAATGGAACGCGGCAATCACAGCTGCTGGGTGTATCTCTGGGATGTTTCGGTGCACTCGACTGAACCTCTGTATATATTTTGGCAAACTCTCCCCTTCCTTCTGCGGGAGGACTTGCAAATCACTGGGCTGTCCAGGCTCTTGGTGGCCACCCGTGAAGGCGCCAACAAATTCATTGCAGAAGTCAGCCATGATGAAATGGAGTTTTCCAGCAGGTGCATCAGCCACGATCTCACATTTGGCTTGAGCGCCAAAGGGAAATAGTTGGCGAACACCTTTTCATCTCTGCCCCCAGCGGCTTGAACGGCAATTGTGTAGATGCCCAAAAACTCTGCCGGGTTTAGCTTCCCGTCGTCTTTCTCCGGCAATTCAGGCTTGAAGGCTCGGACAGATGGCCAGCGGACCTGCCGCAGCTCACGAATGAAGGAAGGGCATCCAACCTCGTAAGGCAAGTACCCGCCGACACAGGGCGCGGGTTCGTCAATGTCTGGACCATTGCGTCTGTTAGATTGACGGTGCGCCTCCCAACGGCGCTCTATGGTCACGCGTGCGTCTTCCTTCCGCCGGTCTTCCAGGACCCGCTGCTGATCCCAGTGGGTTTGCGGGCCAGACGAGGCCATTGATGTTTCGTCGGGCTCATTCACACGCTGAGTTTACTGAGGCTGCCTCAGGGCTTGCTGTCGCGGAGGGGACTGTACTATTGGTGTAGCCCCCTAAACGCAGCCGTCAGCCCGGGCCGTCGTCGTCGTTCGCGGGCATCGCGATGGCTTCGCATGCTGCAATTTCCCGGCTTCTGCAAAGCCGATCAAGCTCTGGATAGTGGCTCTCCACTCATCCATCTTGTCAGCCGCCAGTGGGAAATTCAATAGGAGTTGGGCTCACGCCATTGCTTCCGAGGCCATGCTTGGCATGGCTAACGAGGCAGACCGCGACGTCGCTCGACTCCTGGCTGAACCAGCAGGAGCGTCGCCGCGTTCTTGCCGTCGTGAACCAATCGCCAAGGCAGTCTGGCAAGGAGTGGGCCACGCTTGGGGCTCGACAACCCCGTTCGGCGCCCCGCCCTGCCCGTCTTATTCTTGGAAAGGTGCGCGCCTTGCAGCCGCGCCCGTGGGCCGCAGCTAGAGGGTCGTGGCTTGCACCGGAGCGGGTGTCGCTGTTGCGACTGCGCCCGCCAGTGCGGCGGGGAGGTAGAGACTGGATGTTCCCTCCACCCGCGGCTTCTGGGCCAAGCTCCCAGGATGCTGCTGATGCTGCCCAGCCCCGGCGTCTCCTGCTCCGGCTTCAGCCATGGGGGACACAACGACGGTGTCGCCTGCGCCGGTTGCGTCACCCGTGGTACCCGCCTCGTCCAACGCCGCGGTGGCGCCTACGGCGTCCGTGGCTGCGTGCGAGGGGGCCTTCGAAGTGGAGGGGTGCGCGGCCGCGCCTGGTTTCTTCTTGGGCACCATGGACGGAGAAGATGATGATGAAGATCGACACGCTGTTCACAACTTCGGGTTCGCGCAAGCGATTCCCCCTACCTGGCGCGCCAAAGATGTCGTGGGGGAGCACGATCACCTATGGGACCACGGGCCCCTTGATGGTTCGACAAGGGGGAGATCACATTGCACAAAGAGCGGAGGCCATGAGGCAGCGCGATGATGTGACTCTGGTGGTTTTTACCCAGGTTCGGGCCGCTGAGAAGCATAAAACCCTACTCCTGTTTGGTAGATTGGATGGAGGAACATGAAGAACACGCAGAGCTCAAGCCCAGCAAGGTGGCCTCGGGGAGAGCTGCTACGCGAGTACAAGTGTGCAAGGGTCCGAATCCCTCTCTAGGTTGCCTTGGACCTCCTTTTATAGCCCAAGGGGTAACCACAGTGGCAGAACAGACATTATCTTGTTATTAGATAGCCAACAGTGCTATCATACCTAACTCTGGCACTTAGGACAAAATTCCATAAATGCTACCTTAGGTGGCGTGCGGGGGTGCATCCCCGGCAAGCTTATATCGCCGCTTAACCATCTTCTGCTTATCATCTTGACACGCTTCTGTACGGGTGTCAAATGGGCATGATCTATCTTCCAGCAAGCTGCCACGTGCTTAATGGGTGCCACTTAATCACCTGGGATGCTCGACACCGCATTGATAAGTGACTAGCGTCGAGGTGCGATGGAGCGATGGTGTTTTGGCGGTGGTTTTGTTCTTGGCGGCTCCGGCAGGCTTGCCGGGGCGATTCTGGACTTGCCTCCGGGGTGGTCTCAACCTGGCTGGGCTCTCCTGCCCGGCAAGGGAGGCCCTCCCAAGGTGATATCCTGCTGCTTTATTCTTCTTAATGCTCTCCTTGATCTCACGAAGAGCGGCTTCTCTAGCTCGGCCTTGCATTATATGTTGGTGTTGGATGTACGATCGTTAGCACGCCTGTGTATGAGTCTGGTCAACGAACGTGGATGTTCGTTGCACCAACAGTCCGCCTCCCCACGCAATGCCGAGTCTGCCACATTCGCCGTGCACGCAGACAACGTCATCGTCTTCGGCCTCAGCTTCAGGGTGCACTCCTCAGCTATTCTTCTGCGAGACTCCATCCAAATCTGAAACTTAATTGTTAGTTGGTGTTCTAAGGAGCCTAAACGAACTTTATATATGTACGACGACCAACCAAGTGTAGAATGCGGCGCGCGCGGGGTTGCCGAATAGCCCAGAGATCCGCACGGTGGCGGCGACAAAGGGGCCTTCTACCATTGCGCGTTCTACAGCCCCCACCACACCCTCTTCGACCAGGCCGGCCGCCATTACTACGAGAGCTGCTACATCCAAGGCAACATCGATTTAATCTTTGGCGGCGGCCAGTCCATATTCCAGGCAAGCACGTGCTCTACTCTAGCAGGGGCGTACATACATGACACGATCTAACGCAACATTCTCACGAACGCCACATCGGCGTCATCTCGAACACATGCTCTACATGTAGTGCACGGAGATCTTCGTGAAGCCCGACCGGCGGACGCCGATCCTGGGGTCCATCGCGGCGCAGGACCGCAAGGAGGAGGACAACAGCAGCGGCTTCATTGAACATATAAACCACCCTAGACTACCCGCCCATATGGAGCATTTGCGTCCCGCAGTGATTCTCCTTGGCACAATTGACCGTGGTTGGTACTTTTTACGTTGCTGGCAACTGTTGGTTGTTTTACACATTCGCGTATGGTTCTGCTGCAGGATGACGAGTGGGCTCATTACCGTGTGAGGGACACGGAACGTCGTGCGTTTTCTCCGGTTCTTCGTATGGAAAGTATGCGCACGTGCGGAGTTCGACGGTGAAAACCTAAATATAGCGTCTCTCGTCCTATCTCTCTCTTCACTTTTCCTCCTTCCCACAGCCGCCGCCGTCGCCTCGTGCCCCATCCCCAGCGCCGCCGTTGCCATCACCCCTTCTCCCAGCACCGCCTCCTCCACCATAGCCCCTCACCCTAGCGCCCTGAACCTCCGTGAGCTGGCCACGCCACCGGGGAGCCGCGCAAGGGGCCGGGCGCCACCGGGGACGTTGCCGTTTGCCACCGGTCGCCGCCGCCTCGTCTCGGCTTCTCTCCTCTCTCTTGATTCTCCTGCCTCCGCTACCCCCGCCCTTCCTCTCTTCCGCCGTTCCTCATCTCACCGGATGCCTCCTCCTACGCCATCTCGGGGACACGGGGGAGAGGTGTTGGCAGGGGATGCCGAGGGCAATGGAGGACGAGGTGATGTCGAGGGCAGCGGTGCAGGACGCGGAGGAGGTGGAGGCGTTAGAGGTTGGTGTGATTTGGGGGTGGTTGCGAGGCAGAGGGCAGCGGACACGGGCGCGGTCTGCGTTTGTCGACGGAAGGGCCAGCTCATGTCAACTCTCTCCGGGCTCAGCAGCGACCTAAGCTCCGTCAGCTCCATCTCCAGCCTCTCTTCGTCACGTGCGACGTCCGGCCTAGCTCCGCCACCTCACCCCCACCCGCCTTCTCTACATCTCTCCGTCCACCTCGATGCCACAGAGACGGATGATGGCGTCGATCCAAGGTGAGCCATTGCCGATTTGCTGATGAAGATATTTTCATTTGCTTTTGCCTTGCGTGCTATGTTCGTTTGTTTGAACATGGTTTTCTTCCATACTCTGAAATAGTATCCCTAAATAGATTTGTACCTGGGTTCAGTTCTCCTAGCCATTCATGATGCCAGTGATTTGTTCCTAGTTCTAGAAAAGATTACAAGGAGTTTTCAGCTAGGCATGAAGCACAGGAAAAAAATACCAGGAATTTCAGCTACCCATGAAGCACAAGAAAGGCGGCATTTAGATATGTTCTGTGCGTACTGAACTATCGAAGCAATTATCCTTTTTCTTTAATACCAAGTACTTTCTATAATGTGCAGTTGGCCTATGAATTTGTGGATACCAGGGAATTTCAGAGGTGGCTTTGTTTTTTTCAAGATTTTTGGTGCGCATTTGCCTATTTAATTTCCTAGATGGCCTCATTATGATTTCATTTCTTTGCCTTCTGTCATTCAGGTTGCAGGGTCTGAAACATTATGTCTTCAGTTTGCAGGATCTGAAATAGCCCAGTGAGCTTTCTTCCCACATTATGTCCGAATTCTAGATGGAGTCATCTTGGCACAATTATCTTCTTCATAGTAGAAAAGACTAGAGAGAAATCTCCATGTCTTGGTACATTTCAATTTCAGGTACCACTACAATGTTGCAAATGATAGATTAGATTCTTATAAGTTTAGTCTCCTCAAATCTTTAGGCTTTAATAATGGGTGCTGCCACCAATTTGACTTCTCAATTATACAAAAGGTTTGGAATACCAGGAATTTCAGCTACCCATGAAGCACATGAAAGGCGGCATTTAGATATGTTCTGTGCGTACCGAACTATCGAAGCAATTATCCTTTTTCTTTAATACCAAGTACTTTCTATAATGTGCAGTTGGCCTATGAATTTGTGGATACCAGGGAATTTCAGAGGTGGCTTTGTTTTTTTCAAGATTTTTGGTGCACATTTGCCTATTTAATTTCCTAGATGGCCTCATTATGATTTCATTTCTTTGCCTTCTGTCATTCAGTTTGCAGGATCTGAAACATTATGTCTTCAGTTTGCAGGATCTGAAATAGCCCAGTGAGCTTTCTTCCCACATTGTGATAGAATTCTAGATGGAGTCATCTTGGCACAATTATCTTCTTCATAGTAGAAAAGACTAGAGAGAAATCTCCATGTCTTGGTACATGTCAATTTCAGGTACCACTACAATGTTGCAAATAATAGATTAGATTCTTATAAGTTTAGTCTCCTCAAATCTTTGGGCTTTAATAATGGATGCTGCCACCAATTCGACTTCTCAATTATACAAAAGGTTTGGAATTATTATTTGCAATTCTTCCACAAGGACATTATCAAAGGAAGGTTTCCTTATTTAAAAAATTCTTCGCTTCCAAATGTTATTGTACTACCTATGTCTTTTTGAACTATTTTTCTAATTTTGCTATAAACATATTAAAATATTTCTTTCAATGAATTAACTTGTGCAGAAATTATATCATAACCATCCTTTACATTGAGCAGTTTGCATTTGTTTTGCTGATCAGTACTTTACTCATTCAAGTTCAAGGCCTATAAATTCATCAAAACTGCTATAAAATTGCATTATGCTCTGCCAAAATGTTTTCATCCTCCTTTAGTAAAAAATCGAGGAGGCTCCTGTGCCTCTTGGTTGTTCAGTTGTGCTGGTTGTTGATCACTTTGGTGTTCCTTTTTTTATCTGCAACCTTTTATGGTACAGCCATTGTTTCTGGGCCAGTTCGTTTTGGTCCCGTGACTCACTCTCTACCCATTCTATTTCTAGGTCACTGACTGCTCATGTGCGATTGAAAACCTTAGATGCCACCACTCATGTATTCGTTACAATTTGCGTGGTTTTTCTAAGTTTTCCTTCCCATGGGTCTTCTGCAGGACAACACCGAGAAGGCGAACCAGGAGTTTGTGGTGGAGACATGGATCCAGTCCAATTATTTATGGAGACATGGATCCAGTCCAGTACACTAAGGTTTATCTTATTTTGGTAGAACTATCTATGCTCAACATGGTGTCTATAGCTGTTGTGATGCCTGCGGGTATTCTCGCCCACCTCTTTCCCCTCTCTATATGAACCCTTTAATCATTTGCTTTTTATTCGTGATCTGCTCTGCATGTTTTGGCTCCTTCTAATTGATGCGTTATTTTGTCTACTTTCATGTGCCCAGGTCCCTAACAGAATCCATGTATTTAGTTGTGGCATGTTTGGCAGCTGCAGCCGTCTGACAATTAATTAGTTCTCATCCAAGGTAATTTACCCCCCCCCCCCCCTATGTATGATGGATGGATATATGTGGTGGTTGGTTGTTATTACCTATTGATCCTTGTTGCATGTGTGCTTCTTAATCGACACTTGAATAGTCCGTTGATGCATGGTAATACATGCTGGTCTCCTATTTTCTTGTTGCCTGCAAGATAGTATATGCATGAATCCTGTTCAATTACAGCAACCTGAAAGCCCTGTTTTCTCAAAAAAAAAATCATCTACTGGTGTATGCATATGCCTCTTGATATTTACGAGCTCTCCTTTAAGATTGCCTAAATAGCATACATATCCTAGCTAAAACATAAGAGTTTGAATTTGTACATGCGAGCTGCACATTAAGTTACTATCAGCATTGTTTAACAGCACTGCTGTTTATGACACAGGTTTGTAAATAGTGATCCATACCATAGGTATGTACATTAATGCAGAAGCACTACTATTGATTTAGATGTAGTAACTGCGTCAATCTGAACCTTTTGGCAAGTTCATGCATTAACCTTAGGGTCCATCGATGAAACAAATCCCAAACATATGAATCAAAGGAGCTCCTGAAAGAAAATGGAAAGATTAAAGAAAAAATTGAATGTTATCTATATGAAAATCTAGAGAATGAGGTAGGAGAGATGGTTCTTTCCAACAGGAAAAAGAGTGGACTATAGTACAGTTGTCCTGCCTTTTCTACTACAATCCCAGTTAGCATAATAAGGAGACATCAAAAAGCTTATTATCGATTCAATTATGATTCAAGCAACATAAACAATTATCCATGAAATCCACTTCTAAACCCTGCGTTTATTTAGATAGGTGTTTTACCGGTAATAGATTACGGTACAGTAGTTCTAACTTCAGGATATGCATTTGCTGTATTATAATTGCCAGACTTTCAAAATTCTACTATCACCATTGTTTACCAACACTGTTTTTGTCACGGAAAAATAATAGATGGATAAACGAACGGTGTTAAAAAGTCTTCTTGATGAGGATGTTATGTATAAGTGAACCTAGCATTGTAATGCTTAATGTTTCCTTTCGGTAACTTAGCTTTTGAAGTGCTTGATGCTTGGTTCCCATTCATGTTCTAGATTTAAATTGTAATTCGCGGCAATATGGAGTGGAATTAGTCATGCATTCGAAAGTTAGGGATTTCATGCTTAGGTGTGAAATGTTATCATTGGATATCAACACGAAACATGTGGTGCTTTAGGGATGCTTCCTACTGGTTATCGACATAAAATCTATAATTTTGTGATGCCTAGCCTTTTACTGTTGGAAGGAGGATACTCCATGTGGTTCTTTGATTTTTTTGATCTATACTATATGCATTGGATAATAGTTCTTTATTTTTTTATTAATGGTTGATTGATACTCAGCCGTTTGCCAATTTATTGCTCATCATAAAAGGGAGAAGAATCAACTTGAGCACGTTGGATATACGTAACTTGCAGAAATTTAATAGCCTTTTCTCCTGTGTAGGTCCCGAGTTGTTAATGTTGATTTTGCTCATGCACGACCCATTATAGGAGTCAGTAGGATCATCTTCGATGGATGTAGGGACTAGAACAGGTAACTGTCTTTTGTTTTCACCTCTGAAATTATGGCTTGAACCCTTCATTGAGAGATCACACAGCAAGAACCGTACGATGGATACAAACATGACTAAGAGATACTGTTTATTGTGATACTCCTGCTCCTCCATGTGTGAGATGGCCCATGATTTCTTTTTGCATATGCTTTTAGGTCTGTAGTGGCAGAGGGTTCATGTTTTTTGTTTTTAATCTGTTTACAGAGTGTGGTTGACGTTTTAATAATCCTAAGCCCGTTTAGTTGCGAATGAACCTTCAGAGTGTGTCAATAGCTATTTCTTTCCTCCGCAAATCAACTCACACATTTTATAGCTTTGTTTGTCCTTGTCAGTTAACAGCCAAAAGCACAACATATATATCCAACAACAACCCAACAATTGCGGTTACCTTGTCTTCAGCCTTTTATAATGAACTACGAGCAGAAGACTATTCCTTTTACAATGCACTATGCCTAGATAGAATAATCTATTAGTGTCACACCAGCCTGGCTTGCTATTGGCTGTAGAAATTTTTTAATATCTAAAAATGAAGACCAATTCTTTACTGAATTCCAAGTTTCATTTCGTCATAAGATTTTGTTGAATGATGGGCAGCTAACCAGTCAGTAAGTTATTCATTGTCTAAAAAGCAGCCCGTACAGAACATTACAAGGATTAATAGTGACAATTTGTACTTTTTGAAGTGCACAGTTATTCTGTTTGCTTAGCTAGGGTTCACCATTTTTGTCTTCTGGTTTGGCATCCTTGCATCATTTTTGGTGGACAAATAAATATAAGGCAGTTCTGTTGAGCGTGCAGGATAGTTGTTTTGAATTTTTGAAGTGTTAATTTTGAACTGCCTGAGATGATAGAGTTCTTGGTTATTGATTGTCTAGCTTGAGAGGATCAATCTATTTTTTTTTAAAGGAGGAGCGATAGTGAACTTGTTTCACGCCAAATATCATGGAAGTGGTATTATGCTGCATCGCTCTTCTTAATTTCACCTAGAACATCATTTCTCTCTGGCCGTTATACACTATGGGGCAAAATTTCTATAGAAATCAGGTTTGATCTGCTCAAACCTGAGCTTCCTGCTTCACCGTACCATCTCTGCCTGGATCATTGTGGAAAGAGAAAGGAAAGCGAAAGGAAATAAGCTTACCTGTTCTTGTCAAGGTCAGAGGATGTGCGGGTCTCTACGCGCTGCAGTCCGTCAAGCTCTCTTCTTCCTACTTTAGCTGATGGTCACCAGAAGCGAGGGGGAGGCGCTCGGGTTGAGAAAGCAAGACGGCATCACGGGGGAGGCGCTCGGGTTGAGAAGGACAGTGTCGAGCTGCCGTCGTAGTCCTCTCTATTTTCTGGGTTTGGGATGTTGATTGCGTGATCTGGCGTGGGCGCGGCTTCGAATTTGGGGCTTGTGGCGCGATCTGTGAGTAGTGGTTTGATAGTTTGGCCTGCAATTGCGCAATTTTGATTTCTCTTTTCGTTAAATTAGCACATAGTAGCACGAACGAGCTAAAGTAGATGTGAAGAATTTGTTGCAGGAAGTAGTAAGGAGTGGGATCTTTAGAAATGTGCATCAGAGTTTACCCAAAAAGGCTTTCGCCCCGCTTTATATATATATAAAGCAACGACCAACAACATCTCGATACAAACTCACGTCCCACCAACATACACACACCCAACACGGATACAATGGCGCTGTGCGCAGCAACACCACCCCTACCACTACTCAGAATGGGTTCCCTGATCTCAAAATTGTCAGTTTTCTTGCCTTTAGTTTATAGGTACCTTAACAAATACTCCCTCCGTCTGAAAAAACTTGTCCAAGTTTGTTCCTCAAATGGATGTATCTAGCACTAACTTGGTACTAGATACATCCATTTAAAGGACAAGCTTTTTCGGACGGAGGGAGTACATGTATTTACCATATTGGCAGTCAGCACCATACGGCATTCATTCTTCAGGATCTCATATTTGAGGTTAGCAGTTCGAAGTAATGTGAGAGCTTGCATGTTTATAGTTCTAACTAGCTTTTAGTTTAGCGTAGGATAAGTCTTTCATGAATTCTTAGTTAGCTGTTTATTTTTGCTGGCTGTGCATGACACTGCAATTTTTTCATAATTTTCTTCAAAAGTTAACTATTTTCTTATCTACAATTAACTGGTTGTTGCTCCTAGCCGTTAGCAAGTCTGTCGTCCCTGACCACCCTGTCAGTCATCTATACAACTGTGGTTCATGCCTGCGTGCTATCCGCTCCTAAATTCTCACACCATGTCAGGTGTTTAGAAGTGATGATCATTGTGGTCTTCAGTTGTCATGGCTGTAATCCTAGCGCATGGGCTTTTGCGGGCTGGTCCAACCGGAGTTGGTTGATGGCAGGGGCTGCGCTCCGGCGACCGTATGGCTGAAGAAGGGATGCAAATGGAAAGAATTTTGAGATGCATAAACTCCCGTCTTTGAATCAGAAACAGAAAATTGTTAGTTTTCTCGTTTCTTAGTTATGCTACCCTGCTCCACGTAGGTTTTACAGTGAAAAGCTGAAGAAGTTCTGACGGCGATGAAAGGACTGAAAGATTTGCTCGAAGCAAAGACATCTAGCCGAGATACATATGGTAAGAATCTTCAGAGATTGACTTCTTTTCACCTGCTATTGAGATATATACTTGCTCATAGGTCACAACTCAAGTTACTTCCTTACCTGCACATACAGTAGTGATAAAGTCGACATAATTTTTCTGAGAACCTATTTTTTTAATATGACAGCATTCTACCTGCCCTCTGCTCTCTTTTATGATATTTTTTGCTTTTCATACATTTTGTAGCAACGAAGAGGAGGGATCTTATGTAGAATATGCGACATCCATGGTGCTGAAGGTGTCCTATTAAGTCTCAGTTGCTCTTGCAAAATAGCATCTTAATAAACAAAGGATATGCACCGCCAAACAGTTTGTTGTGTATTTTTTTCCCTTCCAACCTTATTGATATGCCTGTTGCTCAAGGTGTTTTTACTTGTTTACCTGATTAACAAATGAACATAAATTTAAAACACAGGTTAATAAATTTAGCGCAGTCCTTGCTGAAATCCGTATTATTATATGTTGACTTTCCTTTGAATAATATAAGTTGGTCTTGTTGCCGCAAATGATTGGATACGCTAAATTCTTTTTCATGCATACAAGTTGATTTGGTTATCCTGTAATACATTATTACGTTTAGTTAAAAAATTATGTTTTGTAATTCAGATAGGAAACAATGGTATGTGGTAATGCCCTTGCTTCTGACAGAGCCTCTTTTTTTAGTCATTCATATATGTGTGGGAGGGCTGGCCGTCCACCATTTGATGATAGTAGAACAGTTGTAATTATGACAAGACGAGAGGCAGTAATTTTTCTGTGTTTTCCTCCCGTTAATTTTGAAATACCTTTTGACAGGAAAATGTTTCCTGTTTTTGGTCTAACGCGTCGTAAGTTTGTCTCGTGGGTCCATCTATATGAGAACCTTCTCAGTGGGTGTCAAATGGTGGAGTCTCAGTATGTTCTTTTAAGTCCAGTTGAAAAGTTCTTACGTGATATTTTAACTGAAACTTAACTATGTCATGGCTGGTACTTCATTTGAGACTTCTGGCTGAGTATAGATACTATGACCAGACCTTCGTCTTGATTCTTAATGCCTTCTTCGTTTTAGTCTCCATCTACATGTGCAATTCATTATTTTCCTAGAGATGTCTATATAACCGTATCATGCATTGTTTTTCTGCTATGTAAATAACACTTCCCTTGGCTTTGGCGGTGGTGGTGCAGGATTCGTCGCACGCCAAACAGAGCACCCGAGGAGAAGAGGAGAATGCTCTGAAGAGAGGAAATGATATGTTTTTTTTGTTTTGTTTCAAGAGCAAGATAGGAGTTGATATGTAGTCCCCTGACTTCTATACTGATCCACAACACTTCACAAAAGAGTATATATCAACATCGTATGCTTAAAAAAATGCAAAATAATCTCTTTTAGTTCTTGGTTCAAATTCGTCTTCGCGCCATTTGGCGCGACAGGTCATCCAGTGTTCTTCAAGGGCAAGGTGTACGGTGTAGGGGAGGTGTATCTGGGCCGCCCCGACGAGGCCTACTCGCGCGTCCTCATCGCCGATACGTACCTCTTCAAGACCGTCAACCCCGCCGGGTGGACGGACTACGGGTACTCAGGCAGCACCGAGTACGTACACCCAAGCAAAACAACGAGCCTCCCATGGATGAAGTGGATACCCTAAAATGATCGATGTATTTGGTTGTGATCATGCGTTTGCTTCAATTTGCAGACGTTTGATGCTTGGCGAGTTCAACTGCACGGGGCCAGGGGCCGAGGCGCCGCAGCGCGGGCCGTGGTCGCGGCGGTTAGACCAGGCGGAGGCGGCCAAGTTCCTCACCGTCGACTTCATCGGCAAGGAGCGGCTCCCGGCGTTCTACTATTGATTGACTGAAAAACGACATATATGCTTGCATGTCTAGGAACTTGTACACTGGTTGCTTGCTATTAGTTGTTACTGGTGGAGTCGTGGTTTGAGGTAAATACACCGGGAATCATAGAACTTGCACGTGACGATCAGTTCGGTACATAAAACTTGTAAAATACGTGTTTTTGGTCATCAAACTTGTACGGGCGTTCATATACGGTCATTTCTATCGTATCTGGCCGTATCCATGTACGCGTTGCATGCCAACATGACGGGGCCTGCTGTCAATGGCGATAAGGGTCATGTACTAGGTGCACATAGGTTTTTTTTTTTGCAGAAAACACCATTGCATTTTCTTATTTATATAAAAGCCCGGTAAATAAAATAAAAAATGGGAATCAGGGGCAGGCGCACACTGGATATTTTTCACAAACAACCTTGTATTTTATTTATTTATGTAACAAGCCGCTCAAATAAAATAAAAAATACTAGCGCTGTCAATGTTTGAACGCACCATCTATTTGTATGTGCAGTATGGATAGCGACCAGACCAAACGATGGTTGATGTCTGCTATGCACAACTACAGATTTTATATCCCTTGAAAGCGAACCGTACAAATTAAGTTGGAAAGTTTAAATCAAAAACATAGGCCACGGTTTGAACCTGTGAACTCATGGTCGCTCCCCTGAGCACGTGGGTTAAGCATCCTCATCATAAGGACAAATGATAATATTGAAGAATAAACAACATTTATCCTGTCAGTTCTTCATGTCTACCGAAAATAATATTTATGAATTTATTTTCTAAAGGTTTTTCTTTGAGATAGTGAAACTTTCATCAGGATGCGGCTTAACATGTAATATTACATGATTGGAATTTTCCAAATACATGATTAATATTTTTGTATACATCAGTAACATTTTTATCATGATTAATTTTGTTTGAAAAAATGTTACATGTTTAGCATTTTTCAAATACATCATACACATTATCTGTTTCAGGTATACATCTAAAATAATTTATACACATTTAATATTTTTTAAACATACGATTACATTTTTTCAAATACAAGTTTTTGAAACATTTTTCAAATACATGTTAAAATTTTTTGGATTTTTTTACATTGCATAAACATTTTTAAAAGTGTCATGAACAGTTCTTTGGAGTGCATGAACATTTTTACAATGCAACGTATGTTTTTTAATTACGCAAATATCTTTTGCAATGTTTAAACATTTTTTTAAATGTCATGTATCTTTTTTTTGTATCACACAAACATTTTTTAAATGTCACAAACACAAAAATATAAGTTGTTTCTTACATAGAACAAGAAGAAATAACAACTTTTTTTTTTGCGGGAAAGAAGAAATAACATGACAAATGTTTATCCCTTCTAGACATGTTGTGTTGTCATAGCCTCGTGTTAATCTTAGTTAACATTGACCACGAGGGTAGATGTTCGAGCCACGGTGCTCCCTATTTTAGGGTAACATTTTCTTTAATTTACTTTTCGGTCTGTGCTTATATGATATAGAGATTAGTCGTGCAACGCAAACATGAACTTTCATTGGTCTGGTGGTTGTCCAACTGAGCCAACTATGTACTTGGTTCGAAACCCAAATCTCCTTTTTTTTGCATTTTATTTTAGGGGCTTAATACGTAAATAAAAATCAAGGGCTTTTTTTGCAAATCGACCATGCGGCAGCGGCTGACAGCGGGACCTGGCCACGCCGGCATGCCACATACGCGAGGGATACGCCCGCGTATGCGAAATGTGATCGTATATAAACGCTCGTGCAAGTTTGATGACCAAAAACACGTTTTTTCCAAGTTTGTGCACCAAATTGACCGCTGCGTGCAAGTTTTATGACTCCCCATGTATTTACCTCTTTATTTATTTTTACGAGGGATAATGTCATCTGTGATGTCTAAGATGTAATTGAGGCTGTACTGTATGATAGTAGATTTCTTGTAATAGGACCGTGACAGATTTATTGCCGATTTTGAACTCAGTACGTGTGCATGTTTTTGGACTATAAAGCAGGAGCACATCTACTGATTCGTAAAGCAAGAGCGGATTGGAAGAATTAAAACACAAGCACTTTATTCCTTTAGAAAGATGATAAATATGTAATCGTAATTCGTAAACACACATTTAACAGGTTCGTCAAAATGTAAACATACAAATGCTCAAGTTTAATCGATAATTTGGTCATCTATCACCTATATGTATCCAATGTCGGGCAACTATTGCATCCCATGCATTGATGCACGCATTATTCTCACGCTCGTCCGCCGATGCCGCCGCCGCCTCCAAAACCTCCACCACCTAAGCCGCCGCCGCCTCCAGTACCACCTCCGGCACCAAATCCTCCGCCAAAGCCACCACCTTTGCCGCCTCCGAAGCCACCGCCAGCTCCGGCTCCACCACCACCCCCTACGCCGCCACCAAGCCCGCCTCCTCCTCCAGCACCAGCACCAAACCCGCCACCAGAGCCAACTCCCGCCCCACCACCAAGACCGCCTCCTGCACCACCTCCGAGTCCACCACCACCTCCCGCCCCGCCACCCAGTCCGCCTCCTTCACCTGCACCGCCGCCGAGACCACCTCCAGCCCCACTGCCCAGTCCGCCTCCTAAGCCGCCGCCTCCTCCAGCACCACCCCCAAGCCCACCTCCTCCACCTGCACCGCCACCCAGACCACCTCCAGCCCCACCACCGAGACCGCCTCCTGCACCACCACCCCCTCCTACGCCGCCGCCGAGTCCACCTCCTCCACCTGCACCACCACCGAGACCATCTCCAGCTCCGCCACTGAGTCCGCCCCCTGCACCTGCACCACCACCGAGACCACCACCTCCACCGAGACCACCACCAAGACCGCCACCATGCCCAAGACCTCCACCAAGGCCACCACCTCCACCAAGACCACCACCGTGCCCAAGACCTCCACCAAGACCACCACCATGCCCAAGACCTCCACCAAGACCACCGCCGGCACCACCACCAAAACCACCTCCTCCACCAAGACCACCGCCTAGACCGACTCCTTTACCACCTCCAAACCCACCACCAAGGCCTCCGCCATGGTCAAGCCCACCACCGGCACCACCGCCTCCGCCAAGCCCGCCGCCACCACCAAGCCCACCTCCACCACCAAAGCCGCCGCCGCCACCGAAGCCTCCTCCACCGCCCAAGTTCTGCTTCTCCAAGAGACGCGCTTCGGCGGCCACTCCAAGAACAAGGGCGACGGCCAATGCCGCGAGCGCGGATGTCCACACGCACCTCGCCATCTTCCCCATGAGAAGCTAGCGAGCTAACCGGAGCAGTTAAGCTGTTGCTGCTGCGATCGATGCTTGAAGCCAAGGACGCTGCCTTGGTTTTATAGTAGTACCTGAGCTGAGCTGAGCTAAACCCGATCAAGTGGACCGGGCAGTGGAGAGTGGAGACTAGGATCTGTGTGCGCGCGTAGAGTTAATGTAGGTAGTTGGCAGAAGGATATGACAACCCAGCCAGCCTAGCTAACTAGGAGAAGGCGTCTCAACTCTCAACTGCGAGGGTTTCAGCTTGCAGAGCCAAACAAAGCCAGCAGCGAGAGAGAGAGAGAGGAGAGGCGAAGCGGAAGAAAGCGGGCACGCGCAGTCGCGAGCACGAGCTGGAGGAGCAGGGACGGGGCCCACATCCATCCAGGGGCTTATCGCTCGACGACTTGATAGTTGGTACACATGCACATGGACGTAGGAGTAGCAACGCGGGATGGCCATGGGTTGATTTGGTGCGGGTGCATTTAAGTTCACGCGCTCGCTCGGCTAGCTGCTCAACTAATCGCGCCCGCGGCAGACGCATGTTACCTTGTTGGATGGATCTACCTCGTGCATGGCTCTATATTCATTGAGACTCATATTCATTATTCGGTGTGCATTGCCTTAGCTAGCTAGGTGTGCACGCACATATTGAAACCATTTCTTCTAGAGCATTGAAACAAATATCAAGACTAACTATAAAGCGGCTGTCAAGGAGAGTGTCAGAGACAGTACGCACACACGATGCGTAATGGAGAATCATGATCGATGCATGCCCCGCAAAAAAATAAAAATGCATGCCCATTGTAACTACCGGCGCGGTCAGTTGTGCCGCGGGCTGCCGTAAAATGATATTGCGAAAGGATTTGCGTCAACAGGTCGACGACGTGCCAAGTCGGAGCCAGCATTACAGATGGGGCTGGATCGTCGAGCCCACTGCCATGAATGATCGCTGAAGACGACGACCAGAACGCAAAGGCAAGCAGGAGCAGGCAAGCAGGAGCTGAAGTGCACACCGAGTAAAAGAAATGCAGACGGTGTGCACCATTTGTCTTGGACGCATTTAATCTTCCCACATGCAGGTAGCTAGCGGCTGCATGCATACACTTGCACGATAAAAGCAAGCCTAATACTGTAATAGAGCTAGCTGATGGATTTATCTTGCTGACACTTCATCTAAAGCTGTTAGCCCACTCATATATATCTATCAAAAAACCTATTAGCCCACTCATATAGTAGTTAGTCATGGCTATACACTTGGTCGTTAATGCATAACCCACCACAGTCTCTCACGGAGTTTGCCAAAGCTCCGTGCCGCAGCTGACTATAAAACTACAGCCCGTAAGTAATGACTCATAGTTCACCAACATAGAAATTAATTATAAGTGTTGTTCGTGCATCTTTGCATTCATGCATGCTAAAAAAGTGGTAATTTCATAATTGGCACTAACAAACCATGCCCTGCACATGATTGTGTACTTTACATTGTTGCTTTGCGCAACATTAGGAAAAAATTGAAACATTTCCTTTTAAGCCACTAAGTCTAGCCAGGTGTGGGGAAATTGGCCATGACCTTTGCTCATTTTGTCACGTTTGGAGCACAAGATAAGAAATTATGGAGATAAGGATCAAAGTGCATAAATTGCAGTACAAGTGACATTTGAAATCAAATTTGGGTTTATATCAAATAATCAAACAAGTCCCCAAGTATTTGAATTCAAACAATAAAAAAGTATTACTTTAAGAATATCGCAAGAAATTACAATTGGAAAAATATAAATGCAAAGACATATAAATAAATATCAAGGAAGTGCTTTATTGGTCATAATACAAATATATAGAGTGTACAATGAGGAATCAGAAGTTACATTTAAGAGAAAATGGTAGAAGAAAGAAAAGAAGCCCTAAACTAAGTAAGCTAAGCTCTTCTCTTCATGTGCACTTTATGTAGAACCTGCAAAACGAACACGAAGACAAAAATTAGGGGTTAAGGTTAGAATGTTTGCACCTCTATTCAAAGATGCAATATTAATTTAGGAGTCTAGCTTTACAAAACCATGAACTAGTTATGTTCTTAATCCTATTAGAAAGAGTGCTAATTAGAAGTAAATCACCAATTCTTGTTTAAGGTAATAATTGACAACATCAGATTAATGAAAAAGTATTAAACATTGGATCAAGGAGACCAAATGCAAACAACAAGAGATAGTTTTAGCAACATTAGCATCCAAATATGAAGCAACCATCCAACGAAAGCCAACTTGAGTTTAGAGCTAATGACCAAGTCCTAAGGCACTAGGTTCGTAAAGACAAGACACGAATAATAAATAGGTTAAGCTTTCAAACTAAATCCAGCTAACCATTATTTTTGCCACATGCCAAAATTTGAGCCACATAGCTAATATTATGAACCCATAGTCCAAGCGAGTACTACTCGCACATCATCTTGGGAGCAACTATGTTGATGAAGATTATGACGGTAATGTTTTTTCCCTTCGGTAGAGTACCGAAAAAAGACTCCCGGTTGGATCGCCTTGGAACACGTCACAGCGGTGGCTCAAAATTGTGGTATATTTAGGAGAAGGGTGAAAGCACATTTTCTCCCTTGGTGGTTTTGGTAATTCATGTCAATATACATGTTCTTGGACTAACGTTTTCCTGAAGTATATTTCAGGAAAAGTTCAACCTAGGCAAGTAGATGGATGGAGATGTGGACCCCTTAAGCTACAAAGAACATGCATTGGCAAAAGCTCCAAGATTCTACATTTTTGGTTAAGTGATCAAAGATCACATTGAGTCCATAGGAAAGCCAATACTATTAAAAGGGATGAGGTTTTGAATATGATTCATTTGCTAAAGTGCTTAGAGATATTGCTCCAAAACCCCTCAACCACACCCTCACATTCCAATCTGTCCAAAACCCTAAAACCTATCTCGGTCCTACCGATTCACTTTTACCCGGACCCGCCGAGACACACTTGACGGAGGCACTGCCTAAACCCTAGAAACTCGGTGTCCCCGAGAGGACAGACGGTCCCACCGAAGTGCACGTGCCAACCTTCTGTAACCCATTGTTTTCATCTCAGAAATTCCCAGTGAAACCGATCGGTGTCACCGAAGTGAGGAAAGTGCTTAGGTTATTATCAATCGTTCCCACCGAGTGGATTCATCCGGTCTCACCAAAATGCCTAAAGTTCAAACCTTTTGCACTGATCGGTCTCACCGAGTATTTCACACGGTCCCACCGAGTAGTGCATAAAGGTGTGTAATGGTTAGATTTTGGTGAAGGTTATATGTACCCCACCCACACCACCTACTCTCAGAGAGAGCAACAAGGACAAAGCCACCACTTCCCATATCCATTTTCTGAGAGAGAACCACCTACACTTGTATTGAGATCAAGGGATTCCACTCCAACCATTTGATCCTTGATTTCTAGCCCCCTCAAGTTTCTTTCCACTCCAATCCTTCTCCTACTACCATGCCAAATCTGTGAGACAGTGATGTTGAGGAGACTATCTTTTGAAGCACAAGAGCAAGGAGTTCATCATCAACAACAACATCTATCACCTTTTAGAGAGTGGTGTCTCCTAGATTGGTTAGGTGTCTCTTGGGAACCTCCAAAGCTTGTGGAGTTGAACCAAGGAGTTTGTAATGGCAAGGAGATCGCCTACTTCGTGAAGATCTACCCCGAGTGAGGCTAGTCCTTCATAGATGTAAGCCATAATGGCATAGACAAGGTTGCTTCTTCGTGGATCCTTCGTGCGTGGAGCTCTCCGTGGACTCGAGCAGCCGTTACCCTCCGTCGGTTGAAGTCTCCATCAACGTGGATTTACGATAGCACCACCTATCGGAACCACGTAAAAATTACCGTGTCTTCATTACGTTTGATCTTCCGATCTCTACCCAACTTTACTTTTTTGCACTTGCATGTGGTTTCTTTATCCGCTGCCCAAACTTGTGTAGGAAGTATTGGTTGCCATTTAACTTGTGCTAAAATCTGCCTAAATTCCAAGAAAATTAAAAACTCCACCTTTGCCTTGTTAAGTGTCTATTCATTCCCCCCTCTAGACCTATCTTCTCTATCCTTCAATTGGTATCAGAGTTTTCGTATCAATTGCCTTGGTTTAATCACGATTGGAGGAATATGGATGTGTTTACGTTGGGGAGTCTTAGATGTAGAGTGCCTATTCTCAATGGAGAGTAGTACAACTTTTGGAGAGATGAAAT
The DNA here is from genome assembly GCA_011799875.1 of Thinopyrum elongatum. Classification (NCBI taxonomy): domain Eukaryota; kingdom Viridiplantae; phylum Streptophyta; class Magnoliopsida; order Poales; family Poaceae; genus Thinopyrum; species Thinopyrum elongatum. Next base: position 387,959,181 of record CM022300.1, read on the forward strand.
GCTTTATATCTTTGATGAATTTAATTTGAGCAAGTATGTTCATAGCCCTTATGTGCCTCCCATTGATCCCTTGCACCCCACTCTCAAGGAAGAACTTGACATGATTCGTAACCTTAGAACCATTAATCTTATCATTAGAGGGTTACCTAAACTTGTGCTTGGTTGTTTGCAAAACTTTGGATGCGCCTATACCATGTGGAAAGATTTGGAAAAGAAATATCCAAATTATTCCCTAAAGAATCTTGATGAAATTCTTCAAAAGACTATTTCTTTTCATAAGATGAAGCCTAGTGATCCTAACTTTGATGATTGCCTATTTGAGCTTCGAGATCTCATGCGTGCTAAAGGAGATGTTAGAAGTATTAGCAATATAATCTTCAAAGCCATTTGAATTCATTCTTTGAAAATTGTCATGATCATGAAACTAATGAAATTATCTCTCAAGGTGATAATGACATTGAAGAACATGGCTATTATGATGAAAGCGAAGAATTCAACATCGAATATGAGAAGACTATGAGGAATCTTAGTATCATGGCGAATCTTCGAGATTACATACCCGGAGGAAAAGAGTGGACTCTTGATAGTGGATGCACCGATCACATGACCGGAGACAAAGACATGTTTCGTGAGCTTGAAAACAATGATGGTCCATGCAAGTATGTGACTTTTGGGGACAACTCCAAGCATGAGGTACTTGGCCTTGGTAAGGTGAACATATCTCATGATAGCTCCATTAAAAATGTCATGCTCGTTGAATCTCTTGGCAACAATCTTCTTTCCGTATCTAGACTAGCTGACTTTGGTTTCAATGTTCTATTTACCGAAGTGGATTGCCAAGTGTTTCATCGAGATAATCATAATATGGTCTTTACCGGCAATCGTAGAGGTGATCTATGCATTGTTGATTTCACTAAAAGATTCAAACCACGTACATGCCTTATTGCAAAATATTCTAAAGGCTGGTTATGGAATAGAAGACTAGGACATGTTAGTATGCGAGATCTTGATAAGCTTATCAAAGGAGATCATATTCTTGGTGATAAATATGTTATATTTGAATAAGATTGACTTTGTAGTGCTTGTCAAGCAGGAAAACAAGTTGGAGGAAGTCATCCCGTAAAGAACATCATGACTACGAGGAGACCACTTAAGCTACTTCATATGGATCTTTTTGGTCCCAATGCCTACAAGAGTCTTGGTGGTAACTCTTTTAGTTTGGTCACAGTTGATGATTTTTCTAGATTTACATGTGTGTTCTTTCTTGATGACAAATCGCAGGTTCAAAATATCTTCAAGACCTTAGCTAGAAAGTCCCAAAACTAGTTTGAGGTGAAGATCAAGAAAGTTCGGAGTGACAATGGAACGGAGTTCAAGAACACAAATGTGGATACCTTTCTTGACGAAGAACGTATCTCGCATGAATTCTCGGCTACGTACACACCTCAACAAAATGAAGTTGTTGAGAGGAAGAACCGGACACTTATCGAGATGGCGAGAATGATGCTAGATGAGTACAAGGTGCCAAAACACTTTTGGGTGGAAGCGGATGAGACAGCTTGCCGTGCCACAAACCGGCAGTACCTTCACAATCTTCTCGGTAAAACGACATACGAGCTACTCACCGGTAACAAACCCCAAGTTGGATACTTTCGAGTATTTGGATCTACGTGTTACATTCCTGATAAGCATCGTCATTCAAAATTTGCTCCTAAATCTCATGAAGGTTTTTTGGGAAACGTAGTAGAAAACAAAAATTTCGTGCCTACGCATACCCAAGATCAATATGAAGATGCATTACGGGTTGGGATCATGATTAGTTACTGTCACCGAGTTGCAGCAGAAGAAGAACGTGTCGGTGTAGACCGTACTTGAAGTCCCTCGAACTGTAGATGAACGATCCCTCAAACGAAAGACCGAAAGCACGACCTCTCCACAGATTGCAAGTGTACATGCTTTATGATCCGGGAGCGCTTCGCCTTCCAGAACTAATCGTCGCCAGAGAATTAGAGGAAGAAGAAGAGAACCGCATAGGGCTTCTCTATTATGGGGATTAGAGAGAACTAGAACTAGATCTAGTCTAGATCAAACTAGACGAGAACTAGATCAAGAGAGAGCTAGAGGAGGCTTCAAAACTTATGTTCTAGGGGCTATCCCTGCCCCTCTATTTATATGTTGAGTCCTAGGGTAGCAAATTGGGGAGGCCCCCCTCCTAAATTCGGTTTGGAACAAAAGTAAGAGTCCTCCTTGGATTCTAGCACGAAATGCCAAGGTTCCTGGCCTTTCTGGAAACGCCACGGACATCGGCGTCTGGCCCAGTACCAGACGCCAAGAACCCTGGCGTCTGGCCCAGGACCAGATGCCACGGACCTTGGCGTCTGGCTCCTATCCTCCTCAAAACTCCTTTTGCATTGACCTCAGGCCTCGTGGGCCTTACCCTTGGCCCTAGCCAAGATGTCCTCGCACCAGAACATTTCTGGAAACATCCGAAACTCTTTAGGAACTCTCTCAAAACTATTTCTTATATTCCTGGAACTATTACGAGAAAATTTTCTCATAACTCTTGCTCCACTAACACTCAGCAGATCGTGATTCCCTTAAGCTTGTGACCATGTAGGTTCGGTAAATGTGGCACCCCGGCTCAGAGAGACCGGAACGCCCCGTATTCCAGCCCAGAGGTCAAGTCTTCTGGAATACGGCAATGCTTGGCATAGAACAAATCAGCTCTTTATTACAATCGATATGGATACAGGGGTTCCGAATACCCAAGGATTACATCGGCAAGGCGACACTACACCTGCTAGGGTAGCTCTATGCTAGCAGTGGAACAACTTGTGGAAGAAGAATAACGTCTAGCAGCGGAACGACGACGACGGTGATGAACTCCACTCCGCAGGGACTCTGGTTGGAACGCGTATCCTAGCTCGCAAGCTCGGGATCCTCGACAATCAAGCAATCATGACATGACCTGCAATCTGGCATGACACGCCAGGTGAGTACTTTGAATGTACTCGCAAGCTCACAGCAACCAAAGCAATCAAGACATACAACAGCATGGCATTTACAGGTTAATTAATGCGCATGATACAACTAGAATAACATGGCATGTACATGGTGAACATGATACCGCTAGAACAACATCAGATGAGCATGGCATGAACTTGTTACTCAAGACATGAACAATGATGATACTAAAATGCAGTATGTTTAAAATATCATGGACCAACTTACTCTGTTCGGAGGTTACCTCGTAACCACCATAAATATCCATATTACTTACCATCGTGATCACATTATCATTATCAAGAATACCATCGTGATCATCACAAGATCACATTATCATCATCAAGAATACCGTCATGATCATCTCGTGACCACATAAAGATCAACCAACTTCTTTCCTCATCGGACCAGGGTTGTTATTTAGTCAGGTTATTATTACTGTTGACCCATAGTGTGACATACTACGAACTGGGCCCATATCTGCGGGCGCGGCTATCGATAGAATATACACTATGCAGAGGTTAGTACACTGTACCCACACTACGGAACCCAAGGCCTCATGCTCCCATTCGGGTGGACCAACGACATTCCAACAAAACCGATCTACTGCATGACACTCTCTCGGCCACTCCGACCAACTCCCCTTTGGGCTAAGTCATGGGTGGCCCCATATGCCCACTCTGGACATCTTCCACCTTCGTGGTCGGCCACCGTCATGGCAAAACAAAACAAATGGTCCCAAACGGGGACAATATATCCATACAACTTGGGCACACAAGGCTTATGGCCACCTACCTGATCAGGGTAGCGAGCGCACATAACCTTCCCTAGTTGGAGGAACCGGCGAGAGGCATGACAATAGACCGCATTAGGACCTTCCCGTACATGCAAGTGTGGCTGCACTGGTCAGCTCGATTCGATGGCACTATGACTCAGCCAACAAATGTTCAAGTTCGATTAAAGTCCGGTTTAACTTGAATGGTGATGAGCTGAGTCATAACAATAAAATAGCATGATGAAATGACAATGCATATGAGCAGGATATCAACATGAACATGGATGAGCACATAACCATTTAACATATCAACCACAATAAATCATTCTCTACATGCAAATGAGCATGGCATACCGATGATCATGAATAGCACAAGTATAACACTACATATAAACATAACATGACCACTAGCATCGAAAATAATTACCAGAATAGAACATGATACTCACATTAGCAAGTAATCATTTAACTAAAAGATGCAAAATGACCAGGGCATAATAATGAGCATGGATCCACAAGCATATAAAGCATTCACAAAATATTAACATACACAAATTATTTTAATATTCAAGTGGAAAACCATTGCTACTGCAAGACCATCATGCAAGTGGCTGTCGTGGCTTGCCTGGGGGTGAAGGATCCATCAGGGAGAAGTGCGGAAAGCTCATGGAAAGATTCGCAGGAAAAGTTTCTCTCTTGAAGGGGGCTGATTAGGGGCAAGGGCAAAATGTTCATTTTCAGAATGTTAGAACATTATGAAAATGATACCAACAGAATGGGCTTGACGAAGAGAGAACATGGGCTTTTGAATCACCTAAATCAGAGTTACGGTGGCGGAGATATGACCGTTCGTTCGTTAGGCAGAAAACAAATAAAAACATATTCATTTCTGGCCTTAACTGACGAAAGTTCACAAAATAACTGATTCAGCCGATGGGGTTAAACAGAAAGCGCATTCTCGTGAAATATGCTTTCAAAGCAGAGAAAGCACATTCCTGGCAGAGATGGCAAGACTTTACGCTTTCTCTTAACAAAAACGCAAACTCGAGAAATACGCTTCCACTTAACCGCGCGGGCCCGGTGGCTGGGTCAACGGTTAGAGGCCGATAGGAAGGGCCCACTGGCAGGGGGCGTTGTCTTCTTCTCCTCCAGTGCCCAACGGGGCAGAGCAGAGGGCTCGGTGCCGGCGGCCGTCCCGGCGCCACCGGCCACCTCCGGTGACGCGCCGGCCACCGGAGTGATCAGGGAGATGAGGCGCACCCACCTGGTGGCTCTGTTCTCGTCGAGAAGCAGTGGCACAGTCGGGGCTTTGACCATGGCGGATGGCGGCCTCGGCGATCTTGGGTAGTTCGTCACGGTCATTGGGAAGGAGGGATAGGGTGCTGGGGAGCTTCGGGGTGGCTAGGGAAGCGCCGTGGTGAGTTGCGGAGGGAAGGAAAGGCTCAGACAGCTCCAATTTAAGAGGAGGCCGATGGCGAATGTAAGTTAGGAAGAGAGGGATTGTGTACATCGATAATTCTCATTGATCATGCACTAGGCACGTATATAGATACAAGGGGTGCGCCTGGTGTCTTGTCTCCCAAGATACAACAAGTTACAGAGGGGAGAGAGACGCGACAGGTGCAATGTACAATACCCAGACCTATATACGTATATGCATTTTCAACACCCCCCCGGTAGTCAAAGCCTCGTCGGAGACGCAAAAACTGGACCGAAATCCCTCGAAAGTCGAGGTCGGCAGTCCCTTCGTCATGACATCGGTGAACTGCTGATCGGTGGGCACATGCAGAACCCGAACACGGCCAAGTGCAACCTGCTCTCGGACAAAGTGGATGTCGAGCTCAATGTGCTTCATCCGGCGATGATGGACAGGATTGGCAGAGAGGTAGACCGCGGAGACGTTGTCACAATAGACAATCGTGGGCTTGGGAACCTCACATAGCAACTCCTGAAGCAGCTGTCGTAGCCAGGAACACTCCGCGACGGCGTTAGCCACAGCCCTGTACTCGGCCTCAGCACTCGAGCATGAAACCATGGGTTGTCATTTAGATGACCACGAGATCAGAGAAGGCTCGAGATAGACGCAGTAGCCAGCGGTGGAGCAACGAGTGTCGGGGCACCCAGCCCAGTCGGCATTGGAGTAGGCGACGAGGTCGGTGGCATAGGAAGCCATCAAGGTGAGACCCATAGCCGTGGTGCCACGTATATACCGGAGAATACATTTCACCAGAGCCCAATGGGTATCACAGGGGGAGTGCATGTGAAGGCACACCTGCTGAACGGCATACTGCAGATCCGGCCGCGTTAGCGTGAGGTACTATATAGCACCGATGATGGAGCGGTAGAAGGTAGCGTCGGACGCCGGAGAGCCCTCGACGGCGGACACCTTAGCCTTCGTATCGACAGGCGTGGAGGCAGGCTTGCAGTTAAGCATGCCAGCCCTCTCCAAAAGCTCGTAGGCTTACTTCTGCTGATGCATGATACGTCCATTTTGCATCATGCTTTTATATCGATATTAATTGCATTATGGGCTGTTATTACACATTATGGTAGAATACTTATGCCTTTTCTCTCTTATTTTACAAGGTTTACACAAAGAGGGAGAATGCCGGCAGCTGGAATTCTCGACCGGAAAGGAGCAAATCTGATAGGCCTATTCTGCACAACTCCAAAAGTCCTGAAAATTTACGGAGAATTATTTTGGAATATTTAAAAAATATTGGGCAAAGAAATACCAGAGGGGGACCCACCAGGTGTCCACAATCCTGGGGGGCGTGCCCCTAGGGCTTGTGGGCCCCCCGGCTGGTCTCCGGTGCCCATCTTATGCTATATTGAGGGTTTTGACCTGGAAAAATAAGAATGAAGCTTTTGGGATGAAGCGCCACCGTCTCGAGGCGGAACCTGGGCAGAAGCAATCTAGGGCTCCGGCGGAGCTATTCTGCCGGGGAAACTTCCCTCCGTGAGGGGGAAATCGAAGCCATCGTCATCACCAACGATCCTCTCATCGAGAGGGGGTCAATCTCCATCAACATCTTCATCAGCACCATCTCCTCTCAAACCCTAGTTCATCTCTTGTATCCGATCTTTGTCTCAAAACCTCAGATTGGTACCTGTGGGTTGCTAGTAGTGTTGATTGCTCCTTGTAGTTGATGCTAGTTGGTTTATTCGGTGGAAGATCGTATGTTTAGATCCTCAATAATATTTATTACCCCTCTGATTATGAACATGAATATGCTTTGTGAGTAGTTACGTTTGTTCCTGAGGACATGGGAGAAGTCTTGTTATAAGTAATCATGTGAATTTGGTATTCGTTCGATATTTTGATGAGATGTATGATGTCTTTCCTCTAGTGGTGTTATGTGAACGTCAACTACATGACACTTCACCATGATTTGGGCCTAGGGGAAGGCATTTGGAAGTAATAAGTAGATGATGGGTTGCTAGAGTGACAGAAGCTTAAACCCTAGTATATGCGTTGCTTCGTAAGGGGCTGATTTGGATCCATATGTTTCATGCTATGGTTAGATTTATCTTAATTCTTCTTTCGTAGTTGCGGATGCTTGCGAGAGTGGTTAATCATAAGTGGGAGGCTTGTCCAAGTAAAGACAGCACCCAAGCACCGGTCCACCCACATATCAAATTATCAAAGTAACGAACGCGAATCATATGAGCATGATGAAAACTAACTTGACAATAATTCCCATGTGTCCTCGGGAGCGCTTTGCTTTATATAAGAGTTCGTCCAGGCTTATCCTTTTCTACAAAAAGGATTGGCCCACCTTGCTGCACCTTTGTTACATTTTTTACTTGTTACCCGTTACGAATTATCTTATCACAAAACTATCTGTTACCTATAATTTCAGTGCTTGCAGAGAATACCTTGCTGAAAACCGCTTGTCATTTCCTTCTGCTCCTCGTTGGGTTCGGCACTCTTACTTATCGAAAGGACTACGATAGACCCCCTATACATGTGGGTCATCAAGACTCTTTTCTGGCGCCATTGCCGGGGAGTGAAGCGCCTTTGGTAAGGAAACATTTATATTACATGCCGAAATTTATTGTCACTTGTTACTATGGAACATCATCCTTTGAGGGGTTTGTTCAGGGTATCTTCACCCCGACCGGAAGAGCAAAGAGTTACCCCTCAACCTACTGAACCTACTGAAAATATTTAGTATGAAATTCCTTCGGATATGATAGAGAACTGCTAGCTAATCCTTATGCAGGAGATGGAACATTACATCCTGATATGCATCTAATCTATGTGGATGAAGTTTGTGGATTATTTAAGCTTGCAGGTTTTCCCGAGGATGAAGTCAAGAGGAAGGTATTCCCTTTATCTTTGAAGGAGAAGGCATTGACATGGTATAGGCTATGCGATGATATTGGGACTTGGAATTACAACCGATTGAAATTGGAATTTCATCAAAAGTTTTATCCTATGCATCTGGTTCATGGTGATCAGAATTATATATATAATTTTTGTCCTCGTGAAGGAGAAAGTATCGCTCAAGCTTGGGGGAGGCTTAAGTCAATGTTATATTCATGCCCCAATCATGATCTCTCAAGAGAAATTATTATTCAGAATTTTTATGCTCGGCTTTCTCGTAATGATCAATCCATGCTCGATACTTCTTGTACTAGCTCTTTTATGAAGAAGACTATTGAATTCAAATGGGATCTCTTGGAAAGAATTAAACGCAACTCTGAAGATTGGGAACTCGAAGAAGGTAAGGAGTCAGCTATAAATCTTAAGTTTGATTGTGTTAAATCTTTTATGGATACCGATGCTTTTCGTGAATTTAGCACTAAATATGGACTTGACTCTGAGATAGTAGCTTCTTTCTGTGAATCATTTGCTACTCATGTTGATCTCCCTAAGGAGAAGTGGTTTAAATATCATCCTCCCATTGAAGTAAAAATAGTAGAACCTATTAAAGATGAAGAGGAAACTATTACTTATAATGTTGATCCTACTGCTTATATTGAGAAACCACCTTTCCCTGTTAGAATAAAGGAACATGCTAAAGCTTTAGCTGTGGTTCGTAAGAGTTATACTAGAACACCTACACCCCCTTAACAAATTAAAGTTGAATCTAGTATTGCTATGGTTAATGATCTCTTGGTCGATAATATTGATGGGCATGTTATTTATTTCTGTGATGAAGCTGCTAGAATTGCTAGACCCGATGATAAAGATAAACATAGACCTATTGTTGGCATGCCTGTTGTTTCTGTTAAAATAGGAGATCATTGTTATCATGGCTTATGTGATTTGGGTGCTAGTGTGAGTGCAATTCCCTTTACTTTATATCAAGAAATTATGAATGATATTGCACCTGCTGAAATAGAAGATATTGATGTCATTATTAAGCTTGCCAATAGAGATACTATATCACCAATTGGGATTGTTAGAGATGTTGAAGTCTTGTGTGGGAAAATAAAACACCCTACTGATTTTCTAGTTCTTGGATCCCCACAAGATGATTTTTGTCCCATTATATTTGGTAGACCTTTCTTGAACACTGTTAATGCGAAAATAGATTGTGAGAAAGAAACTGTTAGTGTAAATTTTGGGGATGCGTCTCATGAGTTTAATTTCTCCAAATTTCATAGACAACCCCATGATAAGGAATTGGCTAATAGAGATGAAATTATTGGTCCTGCTTCTATTGCCGTGCCTCCTACTGATCCTTTAGAACAATATTTGCTAGACCATGAAAATGATATGTTCATGATGAAGTAAATATGCCCTAGAGGCAATAATAAAGTTGTTATTTTATATTTACTTATTCATGATAAAGGTTTATTATTCATGCTAGAATTGTATTGATCGGAAACCTAAGTACATGTGTGAATACATAAACAAACACCGTGTCCCTAGTGAGCCTCTACTTGACTAGCTCATTGATCAAAGATGGTTAAGGTTTCCTAACCATGGACATGAGTTGTTGTTTGATAACGGGATCACATCATTAGGAGAATGATGTGATGGACAAGACCCATCCGTTAGCTTAGCATAATGATCGTTCAGTTTTATTCCTATTGCTTTCTTCATGTCAAATACATATTCCTTCGACTATGAGATTATGCAACTCCCGGATACCGGAGGAATGCCTTGTGTGCTATCAAACATCACAACGTAACTGGGTGATTATAAAGATGCTCTACAGGTATCTCCGAAGGTGTTTGTTGAGTTGGCAAAGATTAGGATTTGTCACTCCGAGTATCAGAGAGGTATCTCTGGGCCCTCTCGATAATACACATCATAAGCTTGCAAGCAAACAACTAAGGAGTTAGTCATGAGGTGATGTATTACGGAACGAGTAAAGAGACTTGCCGGTAACATGATTGAACTAGGTATGAAGATACTGACGATCGAATCTCGGGCAAGTAACATACCGATGGACAAAGGGAATTACGTATGTTGTCATAACGATTCGACCGATAAAGATCTTCGTAGAATATGTAGGAGCCAATATGGGCATCTAGGTCCCGCTATTGGTTATTGACCGGAGAGGTGTCTCGGTCATGTCTACATAGTTCTCGAACCCGTAGGGTCCGCACGCTTAACGTTCGTTGACGATATAGTATTATATGAGTTATGTGATTTTGTGACCGAATGTTGTTTGGAGTCTCGGATTAGATCATGGACATGACGAGGAGTGTTGAAATGGTCAAGAGGTAAAGATTGATATATAGGACGATGGTATTCGGACACTGGAAGTGTTTCGGGGGGTACCGGGTACTTATCCGGTCACCGGAAGGGGTTCCGGGCACCCCCAGCAAAAGATATGGGCCTTATGGGCCAAGAGGGGAAACGCACCAGCCACAAGGGGCTGGTGCGCCCCCCATATAGGCCGGCCTAATGAGGAGAAGGAAAGGGAAGAAGGGAAAGGAAAGTGTGGATTAGGATTCCCACTTCCTTCCCTCTCCCCCCTCTTTCCTTCCCCCTCTGTTATATATGGCAGGGGGGGCGCGGCTTGGGAGGGACTCCAAGTAGGATTCCTCCTACTTGGGCGCCTCCTATGGCTGCTCCTCCCTCCCTCCCACCTATATATATATATATATATATATATGTGGGAGGGGGGCGCCTAGCACACCCCAGACAATTGCCTAGCCGTGTGTGACGCCCCCCTCCACCGTTTACACCCCCAGTCATATTTTCGTAGTGCTTAGGCGAAGCCCTGCGAAGATCACTTCACCATCATCGTCACCATGCCGTCGTGCTGACAGAACTCATGTACTACCTTGACATCTTGCTGGATCAAGAAGGCGAGGGACGTCACCGAGCTGAACATGTGTAGAACGCGGAGGTGCCGTGCGTTCGGTACTTGATCAGTTGAAGCGCGAAGAAGTTTGACTACATCAACCGTGTTGTGAAACGCTTCCGCTTACTGTCTACGAGGGTACGTAGACACACTCTCCCCCTCGTTGCTATGCATCTCCATGGATAGATCATTGCGTGTGCGTAGAATTTTTTTTGTTTTCCATGCAACGTTTCCCAATAGTGTCATCATGAGCCAGGTCTATGCGTAGATGATATGCACGAGTAGAACACAAAGAGTTGTGGGCGGTGATAGTCATACTGCTTACCACCACCATCATCTTATTTTGATTCGGCGGTATTGTGGGATGAAGCAGCCCGGACCAACCTTACATGTCCACGCACATGAGACCGGTTCCACCGACTAACATGCAACTAGTTTTACATAAAGGTGGCTGGCAGGTGTCTGTTTCTCCTACTTTAGTTGAATCAAATTTGACTATGGCCGGTCCTTGAAGAAGGTTAAAACAGCAAACTTGACGAATCACCATTGTGGTTTTTGCCGTAGGTAAGAATGGTTCTTGCTAGAAACCCGTAGCAGCCATGTAAAACTTGCAACAACAAAGTAGAGGACGTCTAACTTGTTTTTGCAGGGTATGTTGTGATGTGATATGGTCAAGACATGATGTGATATACGTTATTGTATGAGATGATCATGTTTTGTAAGATATCAGGTAACCGGCAGGAGCCTTATGGTTGTCTCTTTATTGTATGAAATGCAAATGCCATGTAAGTGCTTTACTTTATCGCTATGAGTTAGCAATAGTTGTAGAAGCAATAGTTGGCAAGATGACCATGACGCAACGATGGAGATCAAGGTGTCGAGCCGGTGACGATGGAGATCATGACGATGCTTTGGAGATGGAGATCAAAAGCATGAGATGATGATGGCCATATCATGTCACATATTTTGATTGCATGTGATGTTTATCTTTTATGCATCTTATTTTGCTTAGTTCGGCGGTAGCATTATAAGATGATCCCTTCACTAAATTTCAAGGTAAAAGTGTTCTCCCTGAGTATGCACCATTGCTACAGTTCGTCGTGTTGAGACACCACGTGATGATCGGGTGTGATAGACTCTACGTTCACATACAACGGGTGTAAGACAGTTTTGCACATGCATAATACTTGGGTTAAAGTTGACGAGCCTAGCATGTACAGACATGGCCTCGGAACACTGGAGATTGAAAGATCGAATGTGAATCATATAGTATATATGATCAACATAGAGATGTTCACCATTGATGACTACCCCATCTCACGTGATGATCGGACATGGGTTAGTTGATTTGGATCACGTATCACTTAGATGACTTGAGAGATGTCTATTTAAGTGGGAGTTCTTAAGTAATTTGATTAATTGAACTTAATTTATCATGAACTTAGTCCTGATAGTATTTGGATATCTATGTTGTAGATCAATGGCCCGTGCTACCGTTCCCCTGAATTTTAATGCGTTCCTAGAGAAAGCTAAGTTGAAAGATGATGGTAGCAACTACACGGACTGGGTCCGTAACTTGAGGATTATCCTCATTACTGCACAGAAGAATTATGTCCTTGATGCATTGCTAGGTGAAAGGCCTGCTGCAGGAGCAGAAGCTGATGTTTTGAACGTCTGGCAAGCTTGATCTGATGACTACTCGATAGTTCAGTGTGCCATGCTTTACGGCTTAGAACCGGGACTTCAAAGACGTTTTGAACGTCATGGAGCATATGAGATGTTCCAAGAGTTGAAGTTAATATTTCAAGCAAATGCCCAGGTTGAGAGATATGAAGTCTCCAACAATTTCTATATCTGCAAGATGGATGAGAACAGTTCTGTCAGTGAACACATACTCAAAATGTCTGGGTATTATAATCACTTGACTCAGCTGGGAGTTGATCTTCCGGTTGATTGTGTTATTGACAGAGTTCTTCAATCACTGCCACCAAGCTACAAAGGCTTTGTGATGAACTATAATATGCAAGGGATGAACAAAACAATTCCCGAGCTCTTCGCAATGCTTAAGGCCGCGGAGGTAGAAATCAAGAAGGAGCATCAAGTGTTGATGGTTAACAAAACCACTAGTTTCAAGAAAAAGGGCAAGGGAAAGAAAGGGAACTTCAAAAAGAATGGAAAGCAAGTTGCCACTCCCGGGAAGAAGCCCAAAGTTGGACCCAAGCCTGAAACTGAGTGCTTCTACTGCAAAGGGACTGGTCACTGGAAGCGGAACTGCCCCAAGTATTTGGCGGATAAGAAGGATGGCAAAGTGAACAATGGTATATTTGATAAACATGTTATTGATGTGTACCTTACTAATGCTCATAGTAGCGCCTGGGTATTTGATACTGGTTCGGTTGCTCATATTTGTAACTCGAAATAGGAGCTACGGATTAAACAAAGATTGGCTAAGGATGAGGTGACGATGCACATCGGGAATGGTTCCAAGGTCGATGTGATCGCCGTCGGCACGCTACCTCTACATCTACCTTCGGGATTAGTTCTAGACCTGAATAATTGTTATTTGGTGCCAGCGTTGAGCATGAACATTATATCTGGATCTTGTTTAGTGCGAGACGGTTATTCATTTAAATCAGAGAATAATGGTTGTTCTATTTATATGAGTAATATCTTTTATGGTCATGCACCCTTGAAGAGTGGTCTATTTTTGTTGAATCTCGATTATAGTGATACACATATTCATAATATTGATGCCAAAAGATGCAAAGTTGACAATGATAGTGCAACATATTTGTGGCACTGCCGTTTAGGTCATATTGGTGTAAAACGCATGAAGAAACTCCATGCAGATGGGCTTTTGGGATCACTTGATTATGAATCATTTAATACTTGCGAACCATGCCTCATGGGCAAGATGACTAAAACTCCATTCTCCAGAACAATGGAGCAAGCCAATGACTTATTGGAAATAATACATACCGATGTATGCGGTCCGATGAGTGTTGAGGCACGCGGCAGGTATCGTTATTTTCTGACCTTCACAGATGATTTCAGTAGATATGGGTATATCTACTTAATGAAACACAAGTCTGAAACATTTGAAAAGTTCAAAGAATTTCAGAGTGAAGTGGAGAATCATCATAACAAGAAAATAAAGTTTCTACGATCTGATCGCGGAGGCGAATATTTGAGTTACGAGTTTGGCCTTCATTTAAAACAATGTGGAATAGTTTCACAACTCACGCCACATGGAACACCATAGCGTAATGGTGTGTCCGAACATCGTAACCGTACTTTATCGGATATGGTGCGTTCTATGATGTCTCTTATCGATTTACCACTATCGTTTTGGGGTTATGCATTAGAGACAGCTGCATTCACGTTAAATAGGGCACCATCTAAATCCGTTGAGACAACACCGTATGAACTATGGTTTGGCAAGAAACCTAAGCTGTCATTTCTTAAAGTTTGGGGTTGCGACACTTATGTCAAAAGGCTTCAGCCTGATAAGCTCGAACCCAAATCGGAGAAGTGCGTATTCATAGGATACCCTAAGGAAACAATTGGGTACACCTTCTACCACAGATCCAAAGGCAAGATCTTTGTTGCCAAGAATGGAACCTTTCTAGAGAAGGAGTTTCTCTTGAAAGAAGTGAGTGGGAGGAAAGTAGAACTTGATGAGGTAATCGTACCTTCTCTCGAATTGGAAAGTAGCACATCAGAGAAATCCGTTCTCGTGATGCCTACACCAACTAGAGAGGAAGCAAATGATAATGATCATGAAACTTCAGATCAAGTTGCTACTAAACCTTGTAGGTTAACCAGAGCAGGATCCGCACCAGAGTGGTATGGTAATCCTGTTCTGGAAGTCATGTTATTAGACCAAGGTGAACCTACGAACTATGAAGAAGCTATGATGAACCCAGATTCTGACAGATGGCTTGAGGCCATGAAATCTGAGATAGGATCCATGTATGAGAACAAAGTGTGGACTTTGGTGGACTTGCCCGATGAGTGGCAAGCCATAGAGAATAAATGGATCTTCAAAAAGAAGACTGACACTGATGGTAATGTTACTGTCTACAAAGCTTGACTTGTCACAAAAGGTTTTTGACAAGTTCAAGGGGTTGACTACGATGAGACTTTCTCACCCGTAGCGATGCTTAAGTCCGTCCAAATCATGTTAGCAATTGCCGCATTTTATGATTATGAAATCTGGCAAATGGACGTCAAAACTGCATTCCTTAATGGATTTCTTAAAGAAGAGTTATATATGATGCAACCAGAAGGTTTTGTCGATCCTAAAGGTGCTAACAAAGTGTGCAAGCTCCAGCGATCCATCTATGGACTGGTGCAAGCATCTCGGAGTTGTAATATACGTTTTGATGAGGTGATCAAAGCATATGGTTTTATACAGACTTTCGGTGAAGCATGTATTTACAAGAAAGTGAGTGGGAGCTCTGTAGCATTTCTAATATTATATGTAGATGACATATTGTTGATTGGAAATGATATAGAATTTCTGGATAGCATAAAAGGATACTTGAATAAGAGTTTTTCAATGAAAGACCTCGGTGAAGCTGCTTATATATTAGGCATCAAGATCTATAGGGATAGATCAAGACACTTAATAGGACTTTCACAAAGCACATACCTTGATAAAGTTTTGAAGAAGTTCAAAATGGACCAGTCAAAGAAAGGGTTCTTGCATGTGTTACAAGGTGTGAAGTTGAGTCAGACTCAAAGCCCGACCACTGCAGAAGATAGAGAGAAAATGAAAGTCACTCCCTATGCCTCAGCCAGAGGTTCTATCATGTATGCTATGCTGTGTACCAGACCTGATGTGTGCCTTGCCATAAGTTTGGCAGGGAGGTACCAAAGTAATCCAGGAGTGGATCACTGGACAGCGGTCAAGCACATCCTGAAGTACCTAAAAAGGACCAAGGATATGTTTCTCGTTTATGGAGGTGACAAAGAGCTCGTCGTAAATGGTTACGTAGATGCTAGCTTTGACACTGATCCGGATGACTCTAAGTCACAAACCGGATACGTATTTATATTGAATGGTGGAGCTGTCAGTTGGTGCAGTTCCAAGCAGAGCGTCGTGGTGGGATCTACGTGTGAAGCGGAGTACATAGCTGCTTCGAAAGCAGCAAATGAAGGAGTCTGGATGAAGGAGTTCATATCCGTTCTGGGTGTAATACCTAGTGCATCGGATCCAATGAAAATCTTTTGTGACAACACTGGAGCAATTGCATTGGTGAAGGAATCCAGGTTTCACAAGAGAACCAAACACATCAAGAGACGCTTCAACTCCATTCGTGAACAAGTCAAGGATGGAGACATAGAAATTTGCAAGATACATACGGATCTGAATGTAGCAGACCCATTGACTAAGCCTCTTCCACGAGCAAAACATGATCAGCACCAAGACTCCAGGGGTGTTAGATTCATTACAATGTAATCTAGATTATTGACTCTAGTGCAAGTGGGAGACTGAAAGAAATATGCCCTATAGGCAATAATAAAGTTGTTATTTTATATTTCCTTATTCATGATAAAGGTTTATTATTCATGGTAGAATTGTATTGATCGGAAACCTAAATACGTGTGTGAATACATAAACAAACACCGTGTCCCTAGTGAGCCTCTACTTGACTAGCTCGTTGATCAAAGATGGTTAAGGTTTCCTAACCATGGACATGAGTTGTTGTTTGATAACGGGATCACATCATTAGGAGAATGATGTGATGGACAAGACCCATCCGTTAGCTAGGCATAATGATCGTTCAGTTTTATTCCTATTGCTTTCTTCATGTCAAATACATATTCCTTCGACTATGAGATTATGCAACTCCCGGATACCGGAGGAATGCCTTGTGTGCTATCAAATGTCACAACGTAACTGGGTGATTATAAAGATGCTCTACAAGTATCTCCGAAGGTGTTTGTTGAGTTGGCATAGATCGAGATTAGGATTTGTCACTCCGAGTATCGGAGAGGTATCTCTGGGCCCTCTCAGTAATACACATCATAAGCTTGCAAGCAAACGACTAAGGAGTTAGTCACGAGGTGATGTATTACATAATGAGTAAAAGACTTGCCGGTAACGAGATTGAACAAGGTATGAAGATACCGACGATCGAATCTCGGGCAAGTAACATACCGGTGGACAAAGGGAATTACGTATGTTGTCATAATGGTTCGACCGATAAAGATCTTCGTAGAATATATAGGAGCCAATATGGGCATCCAGGTTCCGCTGACCGGAGAGGTGTCTCGGTCATGTCTACATAGTTCTCGAACCCGTAGGGTCCGCACGCTTAACGTTCATTGACGATATAGTATTATATGAGTTATGTGATTTGGTGACCGAATGTTGTTCGGAGTCCCGGATGAGATCACAGACATGACGAGGAGTCTTGAAATGGTCGAGAGGTAAAGATTGATATATAGTACGATGGTATTTGGACACCGAAAGTGTTTCAGGGGGTACCGGGTACTTATCAGGTCACCGGAAGCGGTTCCGGGCACCCCCGACAAAAGATAAGGGCCTTATGGGCCTAGAGGGGAAACGCACCAGCCACAAGGGGCTGGTGCGCCCCCCATATTGGCTGGACTAAGAAGGAGAAGGAAAGGAAAGGGTGGATTAGGATTCCGACTTCCTTCCCTCTCCCCCCTCTTTCCTTCCACCTCGGTTATATATGGCAGGGGGGCGCTGCTTGGGAGGGACTCCAAGTAGGATTCCTCCTACTTGGGCACCTCCTATGGCTGCTCCTCCCTCCCTCCCACCTATATATATGTGGAAGGGGGACGCCTAGCACACTCCAGACAATTTCGTAGCCGTGTGCGGCGCCCCCCTCCACCGTTTACACCCCCGGTCATATTTTCGTAGTGCTTAGGCGAAGCCCTGCGGAGATCACTTCACAATCACCGTCACCACGCCGTTGTGCTGACGGGACTCATCTACTACCTCGACATCTTGCTGGATTAAGAAGGCGAGGGACGTCACCGAGCTGAACGTGTGCAGAACGCGGAGGTGCCGTGCGTTCGGTACTTGATCGGTTGAAGCGCGAAGAAGTTCGACTACATCAACCGCGTTATGAAATGCTTCCGCTTTCGGTCTACGAGGGTACGTAGACACACTCTCCCCCTCGTTGCTATGCATTTCCATGGATAGATCATTGCGTGTGTGTAGAATTTTTTTTGTTTTCCATGCAACGTTTCCCAACACATGAATGAAAGAAAGGAATTAGATGAGATTTTCTTTAAACATATGCCTATTTTGAAACACAATTTTCCTGTTGAAACTCTTGGAGATCCTCTACCACCCTAGAGTGATCCTGTGTTCGATCTTAAACAATTACCTGACACTTTGAAATATGCTTATCTAGATGAGAAAAAGATATATCATGTTATTATTAGTGCTAACCTTTTAGAGCATGAAGAAAAGAAATTATTGAAAACTCTGAAGAAGCACCGTGCAGCTATTGCATATACTCTAGATGATCTTAAGGGCATTAGTCCCACTCTATGTCAGCACAAAATTAATATGGAACCTGATGCTAAACCAGTTGTTGATCACCAACGATGGTTGAATCCAAAAATGAAAGAAGTGGTAAGAAATGAAATACTAAAGCTTCTGGAAGCAGGTATTATTTATCCTATTGCTGATAGTAGATGGGTAAGTCCTGTTCATCGTGCCCCTTAGAGGGGAGGTATTTCCGTTGTTCCTAATGATAAAAATGAATTGATTCCGCAAAGAATTGTCACAGGTTATAGAATGGTTATTGATTTTAGAAAGTTGAACAAAGCTACTAGGAAAGATCATTATCCTCTACCTTTTATTGATCAAATACTAGAAAGACTATCAAAACATACACACGTTTGCTTTCTAGATGGTTATTCTGGTTTTTCTCAAATACTTGTGTCACAAGAGGATCAAGAAAAAACTACTTTTACTTGCCCTTTTGGTACCTTTGCTTATAGACGTATGCCTTTTGGTTTATGCAATGCACCTGCTACTTTTCAAAGATGTATGACTGCTATATTCTCTGACTTTTGTTAAAAGATTGTTGAGGTTTTCATGGATGATTTCTCCATTTACGAAACTTCTTTTGATGATTGCTTAAGCAACCTTGATCGAGTTTTGCAGAGATGTGAAGAAACTAATCTTGTCTTGAATTGGGAGAAGTGCCACTTTATGGTTAATGAAGGTATTGTCTTGGGGCATAAAATTTCCGAAAGAGGTATTGAAGTTGATAAAGCTAAAGTTGATGCTATTGAAAAGATTTCGTGTCCTAAAGATATCAAAGGTATAAGAAGTTTCCTTGGTCATGCTGGTTTCTATAGGAGGTTTATTAAAGACTTCTCTAAAATTTCTAGGCCTCTCACTAATCTCTTGCAAAAAGTTGTTCCATTTGTTTTGGATGATGATTGTGTAGAAGCATTTGAAATTCTTAAGAAAGCCTTGATTTCTGCACCTGTTGTTCAACCACCTGATTGGAACCTACCCTTTGAAATTATGTGTGATGCTAGTGATTATGCTGTTGGTGCTGTTCCAGGAGAAAGAGTTGATAAGAAATTAAATGTTATCCATTATGCTAGTAAAACTCTAGACAGTGCTCAAAGAAATTATGCTACTACTGAAAAAGAATTTTTAGCGGTTGTATTTGCTTGTGATAAGTTTAGATCTTATATCGTTGATTCCAAAGTAACTCTTGACACCGATCATGTTGCTATTAAATACCTTATGGAAAAGAAGGATGCTAAACCTAGACTTATTAGATGGGTTCTCTTGCTGCAAGAATTTGATTTGCGTATTATTGACAGAAAGGGAGCTGAGAACCCTGTAGCAGACAACTTGTCTAGGTTAGAAAATGTTCTTGATGACCCACTACCTATTGATATTAGCTTTCCTAATGAAGAATTAGCTGTCATAAATGCTTCTCGTAGTGCTCCATGGTATGCTAATTATGCCAATTATATTGTTGCTAAATTTATACCACCTTGATTCACATACCAACAAAAGAAAAAGTTTTTCTATGATTTAAGACATTACTTCTGGGATGACCCACACCTTTATAAAGAAGGAGTAGATGGTGTTATTTGACGTTGTGTACCTGAGCATGAACAGGAACAGATCCTACACAAGTGTCATTCCGAGGCCTACGGAGGACACCATGCTGGAGATAGAACTGCACACAAGGTATTACAATCTGGTTTTTATTGGCCTACTCTCTTCAAGGATGCTCATAAATTTGTCTTGTCTTGTGATGAATGTCAAAGAATTGGTAATATTAGTACACGTTAGGAAATGCCTATGAATTATTCACTTATTATTGAACCATTTGATGTTTGGGGATTTGATTATATGGGACCTTTTCCTTCCTCTAATGGGTATACACATATTTTGGTTGCTGTCGATTATGTTACTAAGTGGGTAGAAGCTATTCCAACTAGTAGTGCTGATCATAACACCTCCATTAAGATGCTTAAAGAAGTTATTTTCCCGAGGTTCGGAGTCCCTAGATATTTAATGACTGATGGTGGTTCACACTTTATTCATGGCGCTTTCCGTAAATTGCTTGCTAAGTATGATGTTAACCATAGAATTGCATCTCCATACCATCCTCAGTCTAGTGGTCAAGTAGAATTGAGTAACCGAGAAATAAAGTTGATTTTGCAAAAGACTGTTAATAGATCCAGAAAGAATTGGTCTAAGAAACTTGACGATGCATTATGGGCTTATAGAACTGCTTATAAGAATCCTATGGGTATGTCTCCATATAAAATGGTTTATGGAAAAGCATGTCACTTACCTCTTGAACTAGAACATAAAGCTTATTGGGCAATTAAAGAGCTCAACTATGATTTCAAACTTGCCGGTGAGAAGAGGTTATTTGATATTAGCTCACTTGATGAATGGAGAACCCAGGCCTATGAGAACGCCAAATTGTTTAAAGAGAAAGTTAAAAGATGGCATGATAAAAGGATACAAAAGCGTGAATTTAATGTAGGTAGGTGATCATGTCTTGCTATACAATTCTCGTTTAAGATTTTTTTTGCAGGAAAGCTTCTCTCTAAATGGGAAGGTCCTTACATTATCGAGGAAGTTTATCGATCCGGTGCCATCAAGATCAACGACGCCGAAGGAACTAACCCGAAGGTGGTAAACGGGCAAAGAATCAAACATTATATCTCAGGTACTCCCATAAATGTTGAAACCAATATTATTAATACCATAACACCAGAGGAGTACATAAGGGATATCTACCAGAATGCTCCGGACTCCGAAAAGGAATAGGTATGTGATACGGTAAGTAAACCGACTCCAAAACTTTTCCAATGGCAATTTTACTCCGTTTTGGAATATTTAAAAAATTAGGAAAATTAAAAGTAGTCCGAAAAGTGCACGAGGAGGCGACAAGCCCTGGGGGCGCGCCCTACCCCCTTAGTGTTGGTGCAATAGACCCTGGGTCCATTGCACGGACTATGCACAGGCCAGAGGCAAGATTACAAGGCCAAGATCAGAGTAAACAAGGAGGATCAATTCCTTTGAAGGATCCAAGTGCAAGTCGAGGAGGCCAAGGTGAGCCAGAGGAACAAGGCATCGCTAAGGGAAGGACCTACCTTGCCGGGCAGGCGAGCCCGGCAGGGTTGGGTTTTGCCCCGGAAGCAAGCTCCCAGATCATCCCGACAGGCCTGCCGGGGCTGGCGGAGGCAAGCCACTCCACTGCTCCACCTCACAAGTGACGCAAGTCATTAATCAAAGCGGTGTCGAGCTCCAAGGTGAATAAGTGGCTGCTTTTTGCCACATGGTAGCCACTTCCTACATCGAACACCTCCATGTGACACCCGTCCTGAGACGTGTCAAGCGAGCAGGCGCGAAGCTGACAAAATAGCCCGGCAGGGCCTGCCGGGCGATCTATGATGTGACACTGAGCGGCGCATTTAATGCGCTCTGTCAGCCTGCAGAGTTAGATACGATGGCACTGTTAGCTATCTAATCTGTATGCAAAGACTAATTTGCCACTGTGGTGACCCTTTAATCTATAAAAGGAGGCCCATGGCGACCGTAGAAAGGGTTGGACCCTTGCATATCCATACGCGCGCAGCCACTCTCGCCCCCAGAGCGACCTTGCCGGGCGAGTGTGCTACGTTCACCACCATTATCCCCCATCAATCCACCAAAGCAGGAGTAAGGCTTTACGCCTCACGGCGGCCCAAACCTGGGTAAAGACTGCCCGTGTGATCTCTGTCGTGCTGCATGACGCTTCTCCGCTCTTTGTGCAACGTGCCCATCCCCCCGCCGAACCAAAAGGGGCTCATGGCCCCATAGGTGGCCGTGGTTTCCCACGACATCTTTGGCGCGCCAGGTAGGGGGATCACTTGCGCGAAACCGAGAGCGTACGCTGCGCGTCATCTTCATTGACATTTTCATCGTCGACGGCGTCATTGACTATGGCGCCCAAGAGGAAGCCCAGAGTTGCAAATCACCTGTCCACCTCGAAGGCTCCACCGCCCGCGACCGCCAACGTCGCGGGGGATACGGGGGCTCGCGAGGGTGTGGATGCTGCGGGGGACGTCGTCGGCGCAGGCGGCGCCGTCACCACCTTCCCCATGGCCGAAGCAGGAACGGGAGGTACCGGGGAAGGACAGAATCAGCAACATCCCGATGGCCATGCTCCACGAGGTACGGATAGTGGGATCATTCCGCCTGAACCCCTTCTCCTCACCAACGGGCATAGCTGCAGTGATGATGTTCGCTCTGAGGCGAATCGCAACCCTCCGGCCGCCCCCGCTGCGGGCGCGACCGCAGGGTACGCGCCACCCCCGGAGCGGGCTGACCCAGCTACTGTGCCCAACGGAGCCGCTGGCCCTCAGGCGCCTCCGCCGCATCACCATGCCGTCCAAACGGCTGGTTCACAGCAGCAAGGGTGCGGCATAGTCGCCACCGGCAACGTCAGGAGCCGAGCGACACTACGATCTACATCGTCATCACCTATGCCAAGCATTGCCTCAGAAGCCATGGCGCGAGCCCAACTGCTCTTGAGATTTCCACCGCCGGCAGACCAGATGGATGAGTGGCGAGCCACCATCCAAAGTTTGATTGGTTTTGCCGAGGTGGAAGGATCACAGCGGGCCGGACCGCCACGGCCTTCCCAGCCAGCAACGGCAGCTCGTGCGGCTGGTCGTGCGGGAGGGGCCACCCTCATGGTGCAATCCCCACCACGGCAAGCCGCCCTTGAGCCGCAGAACCAAGCACCCGATGACGTCTCGATGGCCTCGTCAGATCCTCGAGTGCGTCAAGGCCGACAGCCTGCCCCAGAGGGCAGGCGAAGGGAAGGCGCGCGCGTCATCGACGAGCAGCGCCGCGACAACCCCCACCGGTCCAATGGATGTGATGGCCCCGACGTCGACGAGCCCGCGCTCGGAGATGGCGGGTGCCTGCCTTTCGAGGTTGGGTGCCTTGCCTTCAGCCGTGAGCTGCGGCAAGTCCGTTAGCCGTCCAATCGCATGTTCAAGCCAGAGATACTCGAGAAGTATGATGGGAGACTAAACCCAGCAGAGTTCTTGAGCATCTACACCATCGCTGTTCAAGCTGCCGGGGAAAGAGATGAGAAGGTGTTCGCCAACTACTTCCCTTTGGCCCTCAAGTCAAATGTGAGGTCTTGCTGATGCACCTGCCGGAGAACTCCATTTCGACCTGGGCTGACCTGTGCCACGAGTTCATTGGTGCCTTCACTGGCGGCCATCAAGAACCAGGGCGGCCTAGCAACTTGCAGCTTCTCCAGCAGAAAGAAGGAGAAACTCTACGGAAGTACTCGCAGAGATTCAGTCGAGTCCACAGAAATATCCCAGATATCCACCCAGCTGCCGTGATAGCTACCTTCCAATCCAACGTGCGCAACCACATGATACGTCCCAAGATGAACGTTCGGTTGCCCAAGACTGTGAAGGAGCTCTACACTTTGGTGGACAAATGTGCTCGGGTGGAGGATGGGAAGAAACTTCCTGGAGAGGAAGATTGTGTCAACATTGACTCAGAAGATGACGATGAAACCATCAGTAAGAAGATGAAGAACAAGAAGCACAACAAGAAGCTCAAGGATAAGATAGTGATGAGTGTTGAGGGGTCAGGCACGCCTAGTACCGGCAAGAAGGCCAAGGCTGAAGCCCTCGGCAAGGAGGCTAGCGCATGCGCTGACTGCCGGGAGGCGGCGGCTGCTGAGAAAGCTAGGAAAAGTGATGGGCCGTACTGTAAGATTCATCGGACCAAGGACCATTATCTCCAGGAGTGTCATCAGGTTGAGCAGCTCGCCAAGAGACAGAAGGCTGAGTATGAGAAGCGCGATAAGGAAAAAGGTCAGAATGACGCTGGCGGGAAGGGCCGGGGTGGTGAAGCAAATCGCCCCGGCAAGGCTCCTCGGAACCAAGGGAAACCCGCCAAAGGCCGAGAGAAGGAGGATTGCAGTAACGAGAGTGATGGAGGGAATGAAGAGGAAACCAGCGAACAGGAATTCCAGAAGGCCACTAACGCCCTGTGCATTGACGGGGGTGCATCTTTGCACTCCTCTCACCGCCAACTTAAACAGTGGGCGCGTGAAGTCAATGCCATGGAGCCAGCGGCAGATTCTCGGAAGCCGCTCAAGTGGTCACGCACGCCCATCATCTTTGATGAAGATGACCACCCCGACCGCATTGCTGCGGTAGGGTGCTTGCCGTTGTTGGTCTCACCAAAAATTCGCAACCTCAAGGTCACAAAGATGCTGGTTGACGTCGGGGCCGGGTTGAATCTGATTTCCCCAAAGGTTATCAGCAAACTCCAGATAGCAGAGGAAGAACTTAAGGCCACAGGCACGTTTCAAGGAGTCAATCCCGGCAGGAGCCGTCCTAAGGGAAAGGTTACGTTGCCAGTGACATTTGGAGGAGAGTTGAACTACAGGACTGAGAAAGTTGTGTTTGATGTGGTTGACCTTCCTCTACCGTACAACGGGATCCTTGGGCGCCTGGCCCCTGCCAAATTCATGGCAGCATCCCACTATGCCTACAACACCTTGAAGATGCCAGGGCCCACATACTGCTTTGTGCGCATGCCTTTCGAGTTGAAGAGTGCCGGGTCCACTTTTGCAAGAGCAGTTCAGATTGGCTTTGAACCACAGTTGCACAGGAACATTGAAGCCTATATGGACGATATTGTGGTCAAGACCAAGGACAGAGCAACCCTCATTGAGGATTTAGAAGAGACATTTGCTAATCTGCGCAAGGTCAATTTGAAACTGAATCCAGAGAAGTGCGTGTTTGGCGTTCCCTCCGGCAAGCTACTTAGTTTCTTTGTGTCCCACCGTGGGATAGAGGCCAACCCTGATAAGATCAAGGCCATTGAGCAGCTACAGGCGCCCAAGACAGTTAAGGATGTGAGGCGTTTGACATGATCTGTTGCCGCGCTTAGCAGATTCATCTCCAAGTCTGCCGAGCGTGCCTTGCCGTTCTTCAAGATTTTGAAGAAGGCATGACCCATGAAGTGGACCCCGGAAGCAGATGCAGCACTGCAGGATTTGAAGGCCTACTTGTCTTCTGTGCCTACTTTGGTCGCACCCAAACCACAAGAGCCGTTACTGCTATATCTGGCAGCAACTAATCAAGTGGTTAGTGCGGCCCTAGTAGTGCAGCGGAAAGTAGAAGAAGTAGCCACCTCAGCAAGTGTCCCACCCAGGGAAGAGGAAGAGAGCGGCCCGGCAAAGCCAGATACGGATCAGGACAAAGAAGAGCATGGCAGCGGAAACAACCCCAAGGACACAACAAGGAAGAAGGTGGTGCAGCTCCCAGTATACTTTATCAGCTCCCTATTGCAGGGGGCTAGATCCAGGTATTCTGGTGTGCAAAAGTTGATCTTTGGCCTTGTCATGGCCTCAAGGAAACTGCGCCACTACTTCCAAGCCCATGAGATCACGGTTGTCACCTGCTTCCCGTTGCAAAGGATACTTTGAAACCCAGAGGCCACCGGCAGGATAGTGGAGTGGGCATTGGAGTTATCCAGCTTTGGCCTGAAGTTTGAAAGCACATCAACAATCCAGAGCAGGGCGTTGGCAGAGTTTATTGCAGAATGGACGCCAACCCCTGATGAAGAAGTACAGGAAACAGTTATCCCCGGCAAGGAAGCGCCCCAAGAATGGATCATGTATTTCGATGGTGCCTTCTCCCTACAAGGTGCAGGGGCTGGCGTGCTTCTCGTGGCTCCCACTGGAGAGCACCTGAGGTACGTCGTCCAGGTGCACTTTCCGCGGGAGGAGGCAACCAACAATACAGCAGAATATGAAGGGCTTCTTGCCGGGCTCAGGATTGCTACAGAGTTGGGAATCAAGAAGCTGATCATTCGAGGAGATTCACAGCTGGTGGTGAGACAAGTCAACAAGGATTACCAAAGCCCATTGATGGAGGCATACGTCGAGGAAGTGAGAAGATTGGAGGAGCGCTTTGACGGGTTTCAAACAGAGCACGTACCCCGTGCGGAAAACATCATTGCTGATCACCTGTCAAAGTGCGCTGCGCAGAAGCTTTCTGTGGAACCAGGGACTTTTGTTCTCCATCTTACTCAGCCCTCCGTATCCCCGACAACAATGGCCCGAAAGAGGAGGAAATTGGACTCCGGTAAGCCTCTCCCGGTAGAGCCTTTCGGGGCTCCTGGCAGGGACCCTGCCGGAAACAACTCCCCTTGCTGCACCCTCCTGCCAGGCCACTGGTCCCCGCGGACGAGGGATGCGCCCCCACGAATGAGGAGGTGCCGCTAGTCCTCGTTGCCGAGCCTCAGGCTCCAACTTGGGCAAGGCACATAGTCCATTTCCTCCAAACTGGAGAACTTCCCGAAGAGCAAGAAGAAGCTGAAAGAGTAGCCTGGAGGGCCAGTATGTATCAGTTTGTCGATGACACACTATACAGAAGAAGGCCCAACGGTGTGAAATTGAAGTGCATTTGCCGGGAAGGAGGAAAGGAACTGCTGGCAGAGATACACAAAGGCATGTGCGTCTCCCACATTGGATCAAGGGCTTTGGTTGGGAAAGCATTCCGGCAAGGATTCTATTGGCCCACAGCCCTCTAAGATGCGGTTGAGCTTGTCACGAAGTGTGAAGCCTGTCAGTTCCATTCCAAAAATATACATCTCCCTGCCCAAGCACTCCAGACAATCCCTTTGTCATGGCCGTTTTTGGTCTGGGGGCTCGATATCCTTGGCCCTTTCCCCCGAGCTGCCGGGGGCTTTGAATTCTTGTTCGTTGCAATCGACAAGTTTACAAAGTGGCCGGAAGTAGATGCTGTGAGAAAGGTGACTGCTCAGTCAGCTATCAAGTTCTTGAAAGGATTGGTGTGCCGCTTTGGGGTTCCTGCCCGGATCATCACCGATAACGGCACCCAGTTCACGAGCCGCATCTTCATGCAATATGTTCATGCCCACGGAAGCAAGATCTCATTTTCCTTTGTCGCACATCCCAGAAGCAATGGACAAGCCAAGAGGGCGAACGCTGAAGTGCTGCGGGAACTCAAGACAAGAACGTTTGATAAGCTGCGGAAGCACGGCAGGCAATGGATCAATGAGCTGCCGGTGGTTCTTTGGTCCCTCAGACCGACACCAAGCCGAGCTACCGGGCAGACTCCCTTCTCCCTATTCTATGGGGCAGAAGCAGTTATCCCCACAGAACTCATTTACGTGTCACCTCGAGTGCTTGCCTAGGATGAAGTAGCGCAGGAACAGCACATGCGTGACGACGTTGTGCTTCTCGAGGAGAACCGTCTCCGGGCTGCTACGCGTGCTGCACGCTATCAGCAAGCCCTGCGTCGCTATCATAGCCGCAAGGTTCATGCCCAGTGTTTTGAGGAAGGCGACCTTGTCCTTAGGAGCGTTCAGTTCGCCAAGGGTACAAACAAGCTGTCGCCGAAGTGGGAAGCCCCTTACCGGGTAGTACGAGTCACCAGACCTGGCGCAGTCCGTCTGGAGACCGGAGATGGCATTCAATTGCAAAACTCATGAAATATTGAGCATCTCCGCAAGTTCTACCCGTAAGGCGCGGCTATCGGGCCCTGCCCGGCAGCCACCCTTTTGTACAGGCCTTGCCTCAGCTACATGTAACCCCTTGTACAAAGCCAGGCGCAGACCATGAGCAACAGAGAAATAAATGAAGCGCTGGGGCCCCCCGACAAATTGCATGCATGCATAAGCATATCATAAGCATTGCATGATTCATGTAGATAGGTTGCATGATCATGTAGATAGATTGCATCTGGCATCATCTTCATTTGCATAAACTACAGGCTCCTGCCGTGGACTTAGTCCTAGGAAGAGGATGCGAAGACAAGCCAGCACTGTGGTCTCCGGCAAGCCAAACAGATAAGTCCCATATCTTATCCATACATGTTCCGTGAGTAGGACTTGTGCATATGAAAACCTCACCGCCTCGGAAACAAAGGTGCTCCCATCTAATGACACGAACGTTGCTTTGGTCAGGATGGTCGTAGTGGCCTTTGGCTGAAAGGGGTTGGCGGGGGGCTGGTCTCTCCCAATGGGTTCTGCGCCCGGCAGGCTCAGCCTCACGGCAGCAGTCCTATGGGCTGCCAGCAAGGTAGCTTACCGGGATCTACTTGTTTACGTGAAAGTATGGAGGCGTTTCACCTCTGCATGGATATCGTACATGCACAAGTGCCTGACCAAGCTTATCTTTTTCATTAATATGCTGATCAACAAGTACAAATCTCACGGAACATAAACATGGATACAAGAGATTACATTATTTGAACTAAAATTTGGCAAGTGCCTACAGATTTAAGATTAAAAAGATAAGTGCCCCGTAATGCCTTTTCTTGTCCCTCTCCTCCTAGGCACAGCAGTAGAAGGCGAAGAGGGCAAAAGGAGTGCCGAGGCAGAAGCCCAGCCTGACCCTGTCGGGCCCCAGGAGAGGATGCCCGGCGGGGGCGGGAGGGCGTGGATGAAGATGTCGACGAAGAGCATGGTGGAGGCGACCCGTCGACCGCCACCACCAGGGCCAACAGGACACGGCAGGGCTAACGGAGCTGCAGCCCGAGAGGAAGCCTGCCGGAGTCCAGCTGGAGGACTGCTGGAGGAACCAGGGGGCACCCTCACCACCTCTGCATCCAACTTCCCGGCAAACCACCTTGCCAGGGAGAAAACACAGGTGCAGATGATGGTGCTGCCGCCTGATGAAGATGGTGCGGGCGACGTTCAGCCGGAGTCAGAGTCGTCGCCCTCCCGGTCGCTGCCGTCGTCATCGCCGTCACTGTCCTCCTCATCGCTTTCGCTCGAGGAGGAGCTGTCGTCATCGGTTGAGCTGTCCGCGCAGCATCCTATGCGAGCTCCCGAGCGCCCAAAGACCTTGACGGAAAGCAGGCCGCTCTCCATTAATTTAAACTGGAGAACGTGCCCCTCCGACAAGTTATGGGCTCGAGCAAAGGTCTTCCAGCCGCAGCGGAGGTACATAACATGAGTTGCAGGGAAGTCAACATCCACCCGCATGCCGCCATTCCCACAGCCCCTCATGTGCAACCTCAGTGCACACAGCTGTTCGAGCTCCATCACCCTTGCAAATGGAGTAGGGAGCCGGAGACGGCCGCACGGAGGCATATACAGCCTGATGACGAACTCCAAGGGTTGATCCCTGATGTGGACTTCCATCGGGGGAGGAGCATCCGGTGCGGGCGCAATTGAGGCGCCGCCCCGGCCTCCTCGGCCGTGCACACCGCGATGACCTCGGCCACGCCCCCTTCCGCCTCCTCTCACAGCGGGTTCAGCCCCCACATCATCAAGAGGAGGGGGGAGATGCTGTCGAGCAGAAGTTCTCGTCGCCACCACTGGAGTACCACCACGCCCTCTCCCCCTCACCATGGCAAGCAAGGGAAGCTTTGAAAGGGAGAAGGAAGGTGTGTGAGCAAACGCACTACTCCTACCCCCCTTTTTATAGGAGAACAAGGCAGGGGGCTGGCCTCTCGCCCAACTGGCGACCGCCCTGCTCCTCCAATGCGGTTCCCCTGCGTCTCCAACGGCTCGGGGAATCAGAGCCACCCCTCTACACCACTCAGCGACGCCTGGCTTTCTGCCATGGTGTCCGTTCCCGTGCCCTCCGCGTCCACCAGCTACCCTACGCAATGCATGCAGTACACGTGGCGGAGGCGCCCCGGGGCAGGAGGCAAGTGGGATGGCAGTTTCCTACCCCGTGATTGTGGGGCATGGGCTGCCCGCAGATCATGGTTCAGTTTCTCCCCTAAGCATTTTGCACGACGCGCAGGAAAACCGGAAACTGACCCAAGCTCAGGTTAATGAAGAAGCAAAGAAGATCTCAAAGGGCGGAGACGCCCTTACATTTCTTTCTGTGCACTGGTTAGGGCCTACCCCGACGATGCCCAGCGGCGCGTCCGTGCCAGGCCCAGGGGCTGCTGTCGGTGCAACAGACCTTGGGTCCATTGCACGGACTGTGCATAGGCCAGAGGCAAGATTACAAGGCCAAGATCAGACCAAACAAGGAGGATCAATTCCTTTGAAGGATCCAAGTGCAAGTCGAGGAGGCCAAGGTGAGCCAGAGGAACAAGGCATCGCTAAGGGAAGGACCTACCTTGCCGGGCAGGCGAGCTCGGCAGGGTTGGGTTTTGCCCCGAAAGCAAGCTCCTAGATCGTCCCGGCTGGCCTGCCGGGGCTGGCGGAGGCAAGCCACTCCACCGCTCCACCTCACAAGCGACGCAAGTCATTAATCAAAGTGCTGTCGAGCTCCAAGGTGAATAAGTGGCTGCTTTCTGCCACATGGCAGCCACTTCCTACAGCGAACACCTTCATGTGACACCCGTCCTGAGACATGTCAAGCGAGCAGGCGCGAAGCTGGCAAAACAGCCCGGCAAGGCCTGCCGGGCGAGCTATTATGTGACACTGAGTGGCGCATTTAATGCGCTCTGTCAGCCTGCAGAGTTAGATACGATAGCACTGTTAGCTATCTAATCAGTACGCAAACACTGATTTGCCACTGTGGTGACCCCTTAATCTATAAAAGGAGGCCCATGGCGACCGTAGAAAGGGTTGGACCCTCGCATATCCATACACGCGTAGCCACTCTCGCCCCCAGAGCGACCATGCCGGGCGAGTGTGCTATGTTCACCACCATTATCCACCATCAATCCACCAAAGCAGGAGTAGGGTTTTACGCCTCACGGCAGCCAGAACCTGGGTAAAGACTGCGCGTGTGATCTCTGCCGTGCTGCGCGACGCTTCTCCGCTCTTTGTGCAACGTGCCCATCCCCCCGCCGAACCAAAAGGGGCTCATGGCCCCATAGGTGGCCGTGGTTTCCCACGATACCTGGGCGCGCCTACCAGGCTTGTGGCCACCTCGTGTGCCTTCCGGACTCTATTTTCTTTTAGAACACTCCTTTTGGTCGGTAAAAATTCATTATATAATCTCCCAAAGGTTTTGACCACCGTACCACGGCAATATCTCCTGTTTTCGTTTTGAGCTATTTTCTACCAGAGTTTTCAAGGTCGGGCATCATGTTTTCCACCTCCTCCAACAATGTGGATGATGATGCTTGGCTGATGCAGATGGAACTTAGGTGGGCGGAGGCCGAGGAAGTCACGATGGAAGAAGATCAAGGGGATTCGCTTGAGGTCCACCCTCCGGCTTCGGAGAGAGGCACTCTGGCTGGCATCTCCACTATTACCAATCCCCATCAAGCAGTAGGGACTACAAGCAACCATGAAGGCCAACAGTACAAGAAAGACTTCCCCCTAGGAGGCCCTTACACAGGTTACATCGGAACAACTTTCATAATTTGGTCCATAATTATGGGGTGGAGAATACTCCTCGCACACACATACCGTCCAATTGGGATATATCCCGTCCAAGTGAAAGTGGTTTAGGGAGAAGCTCATGGTGGCCAGAAAACAAGCATCTTTTAGAGGAGTTTCAGAAGAATGCAATTATGCTTCAATGTGTACTCCGAGAATTGCAGGATCTGAAGGGTAGCTTAATCAAGCTAACAGAAACTCCATCATCACCACCTCCGAAGAAAGAGACCTAAATACATGGGTATGGGCACTCCCCTTGGCAACTGCCAAGCTTGGGGGAGGTGCCCCGGTATCATATCACCATCACATCTTTACCTTTATCATTTTTCTTAGTTCGACCCCTTTGGTTATATCTTGGTTTAGTAGAATAAAGTTTTAGTATGATCTAGCTTTGAGTTTTGCTTTGTGTTCCCTCTATGTAACCGAGTCTGAGAGTTATATAATAAAGATTAGTTTTGAGTTGAGGACTTTGGTTTCTTGCTATGATCATGATAAAAAGAAATAAAGAATAAAAGAAATAAAAAGATTATATAATGATCTTATGGGAAGTGATGACTTCACATATAAGAAGTATGTCGCAAGAAATTTGTTGGGAGTTGAAAAACACAATGTTGGTCATTGTTGCCATTAATAGGAAGTAATAAAGAAAGAGAGGTCTCACATATAAATAAACTATCTTGGACATCTTTTGTGATTGTGAGCACTCATTAAAATATTATATGCTAAAAGGTTGATGTTGGACAAGGAAGACAACATAATGGGTTATGTTTCTTTATATCCGAATAGAAGTTATATTGTCATGGATCCTCCAACATGTTGAGCTTGCTTCTCATCCTATGCTAGCCAAATCTTTTGCACCAAGTAGAGATACTACTTGTGCCTCCAAAATCCCTCAAACCAGTTTTGCCATGAGAGTCCACCATACCTACCTATGGATTGAGTAAGATCCTTCAAGTAAGTTGTCATCGGTGCAAGCAATAAAAATTGCTCTCTAAATATGTATGATCTTTTAGTGTGAGGAAAATAAGCTTTATACAAACTTTTGATATGGAAGAAATAAAAAGCGACAGACTACATAATAAAGTTCTTTATCACAAGTGGCAATATAAAGTGACGTTCTTTCGCATTAAGATTTTGTGCATCCAACAATAAAAGCGCATGACAACCTCTGCTTCCCTCTGCGAAGGGCCTATCTTTTATTTACCTTCTACCTTAATGCAAGAGTCATGGTGATCATGACCTATTCTTTTTACACTTTTTATTTTTGGCAAGCACTATATGTTGGGGAAGATCCAGATACATATATCCACTCGGATGTAGATATTCATTAACTATTATTGTTGACGTTACCCTTGAGGTAAAAGGTTGGGAGGCGAAGTTATAAGCCACTATCTTTCTCTATGTCCGATTGAAACTTTGATCTCATAAATATCACATGAGTGTTAGCAATTGTGGAAGACTAAATGATAGTTGAGTATGTGAACTTGCTGAAAAGCTCTTACATTGACTCTTTCTGATATTATGATAAATTGCAATTGTTTCAATGACTTAGATCATAGTTTGTTGGTTTTCAATAAAGTTTCTGATTCATACTTTACCTTGTGAACGAATTGTTACTTTAGCATAAGAAATTATATGACAATATATGTTGGTGTTCTAAAGATGATCATGATGCCTTCATGTCCGTATTTTATTTTATCGACACCTCTATCTCCAAACATGTGGACATGATTATCGATTTCAGCTTCCGCTTGAGGACAAGCGAGGTCTAAGCTTGGGGGAGTTGATACGTCCATTTTGCATCATGCTTTTATATCGATATTTATTGCATTATGGGCTGTTATTACACATTATGGTACAATACTTATGCCTTTTCTCTCTTATTTTACAAGGTTTACACAAAGAGGGAGAATGCCGGCAGTTGGAATTCTGGACCAGGAAGGAGCAAAACTAAGAGGCCTATTCTGCACAACTCCAAAAGTCCTGAAAATTTACGGAGAATTATTTTCGAATATATAAAAAATATTGGGCGAAGAAATACCAGAGGGGGACCCACTAGGTGGCCACAAGTCTGGGGGGCGCACCCTACCCCCCTGGGTGCGCCCCTAGGGCTTGTGGGCCCCCTGGCAGGTCTCAGGTGCCCATCTTCTGCTATATGGAGGGCTTTGTCCTGGAAAAAAAATAAGAAGGAAGCTTTCGGGATTAAGCACCGCCGTCTCGAGGCGGAACCTAGGCAGAAGCAATCTAGGGCTCCGGTGGAGCTATTTTGCCGGGAAACTTCCCTCCGGGAGGGGGAAATCGAAGCCATCGTCGTCACCAACGATACTCTCATCAAGAGGGGGTCAATCTCCATCAACATCTTCACCAGCACCATCTCCTCTCAAACCCTAGTTCATCTCTTGTATCCGATCTTTGTCTCAAAACCTCAGATTGGTACCTGTGGGTTGCTAGTAGTGTTGATTACTCCTTGTAGTTGATGCTAGTTTGTTTATTCGGTGGAAGATCATATGTTCAGATCCTCAATGGTATTTATTACCTCTCTGATTATGAACATGAATATGCTTTGTGAGTAGTTACGTGTGTTCCTGGGGACATGGGAGAAGTCTTGTTATAAGTAATCATGTGAATTTGGTATTCGTTCGATATTTTGATTAGATGTATGTTGTCTTTCCTCTAGTGGTGTTATGTGAACTTCGACTACATGACACTTCACCATGATTTGGGCCTAGGGGACGGCATTGGGAAGTAATAAGTAGATGATGGGTTGCTAGAGTGACAGAAGCTTAAGCCCTAGTTTATGCGTTGCTTCGTAAGGGGCTGATTTGGATCCATATGTTTCATGCTATGGTTAGATTTATCTTAATTCTTCTTTCGTAGTTGCGGATGCTTGCGAGAGTGGTTAATCATAAGTGGGATGCTTGTCCAAGTAAGGACATTACCCAAGAACCGGTCCACCCACATATCAAATTATCAAAGTAACGAACGCGAATCATATGAGCATGATGAAAACTAACTTGACAATAATTCCCATGTGTCCTCGGGGGCGCTTTACTTTATATAAGAGTTCGTCCAGGCTTACCCTTTGCTACAAAAAGGATTGGGCCACCTTGCTGCACCTTTGTTACATTTGTTACTTGTTACCCGTTACAAATTATCTTATCACAAAACTATCTGTTACCGATAATTTCAGTGCTTGTAGAGAATAGCTTGCTGAAAACTGCTTGTCATTTCCTTCTGCTCCTCGTTGGGTTCGACACTCTTACTTATCGAAAGGAATACGATAGATCCCCTATACTTGTGGGTCATCAATGCAGAAAGAAGCCTATGGCATGACAAACTACCTCGATGCCGAGGAAGTAATGGAGAGCCCCCAAGTCCTTAAGGGTGAACTCAGTGCTGAGACGAGCTGTGATCTGCTGAAGGAGCGCTGGCGAGGACGCAATCAGGATGATGTCGTCGATGTACAAGAGGAGGTACGTAGTGTCGGCACCCTGATGATAGACGAATAGGGAGGCATCAGACCAAGTGGACCGAAACCCCAGCTGCTAAAGGAAGGCCGCAATACGCTGGTACCAAGCCCGAGGTGCCTGCTTCAACCCATAAAGAGAATGGGAAAGCAAGCACACATGGTCTGGGTATGTTGTGTCGACGAAGCCGGTGGGCTGCTGACAAAACACCTGCTCATCAAGGTGACCATGCAGCAAAGCATTGGACACATCGAGCTGGTGAACTGGCCAGGCTCGAGAAACAGCCAGCTGGAGAACAGCGCGAATCGTGCCTAGTTTGACAACCGGGGCGAAGGTGTCGGTGAAGTCCACGCTAGCACGCTGTCGAAAGCCTCGCACCACCCACCGCGCCTTATAGCACTCAAGGGAGCCGTCGGGCGAGTCTTGTGGCGGACCACCCACTTGCCAATGATGACATTAGCGTGGGGAGGCCGCGGAACAAGCTGCCACGTACGGTTGCACTGCAGGGCGTCGAATTCCTCATGCATCATAGCAAGCTAGTTCGGATCCCGAAGGGCTACACGAGCGGAGGAAGGTAGCGGAGACGGTGCCGAGGTGGATGCAGCACATGCGTACTCGTCGGAGGTGTAGCGCGTGCTAGGCCGGAATGTCCCAGTGCGAGCCCGGGTGACCACACCCTCCGAATGAGCCAGAGGGGAGACATGCGTTGATGAATTCGAGCCAGTCTCAGAGGACCCCGAGGTCGAAGTGGCCGAAGGGCCCGCAGCAGCTGAGCCAGAGGAGGTCACGCCTGAGGCGACCAAGCCGGAAGCCGCGCCCGAGGAGGCCGAGCTAGAGGGGGCCGCGCCCGTGGCGGCCTCATAACCCACAAGTATAGGGGATTGTTTGTAGCCTTTTTCGATAAATAAGAGTGTCGAACCCAACGAGGAAATAAAGGCAGAACGAATATTCCCTCAAGTTCTATTGACCACCGATACAACTCTACGCACACTTTACGTTTGCTTTAGGTAGAACAAGTATAAAACTATTTTGCAAGAATAAAACTAGGAGTACTTTGCGAGAATAAAACTACGAATAAAATGCAAGACGATAAAAGTGGATAGCTTTTGTCAAACAAGGAAGTCATTTGTCCCTAGGTAATCAATAACTAAACTGGTAATCATTGTTGCAATTTTATATGAGGGAGAGGCATGAGCTAACATACTTTCTCTACTTGGATCATATGCACTTATGATTGGAACTCTAGCAAGCATCTGCAACTACTAAAGATCATTAAGGTCGTAAAACCCAACCATAGCATTAAGTATCAAGTCCTCTTTATCCCATACGCAATGACCCCCAAACTCGGGTCTGTGTATTCAGTCACTCATGCCACCCACCATAAGAGAACCATTAACGTATTGCAACACCCTACAATGGGGATCCCTCTGTTTGCGCGACACGGAGGGCACCGTAGGGCAGCACCAAAATAAAATATACAACTCAAACCAATCATGATCATCTATCAACCCATAGGACAAAACGGATCTACTCAAACATCATAGGATAACCACATATCATTGGGAAATAATATATACTGTTGAGCACCATGTTTAAGTAGAGATTACAGCAGGGAAGAGAGGTGTTACACCGCTACATAGAGGGGGAGAAAGTTGCTATTGACGGAAGCAAGATTATTGATGTAGATCACCATCACGATCCTTGCCCCGGCGGCACCGGAAGAGAGGGGGAGAGAGCCCCCCTCCTTCTTCTTCTTCCTTGGCCTCCCCCTTAGATGGGAGGAGAGTTCCCCCTCTAGTCCATGGCCTCCATGGCGGCGGAGGGGCAGGAGCCCCTCCTAGATGGGATCTATCTCTCTGTTCTCTTCTGTTTCGCGTTCCTCAGATCTGGCCGGAAACCATTTCTTATATTCCCGGAGATTCGTAAATCCGATTGCGCTGATATTTTAACATGACTTTTTCCGGATATAAGCTTCCTTGTGCCCGAAGTAGAGCTCCAACCGACGTTCGAGGAGGGCACAACCCACCACCACGCGCCTGGGCTGCCTGGCATGCCCAGGTGTCTTGTGGTGGCTGTGGGCCCCCGTTTGTGTTGATTCCACCTCCAAAAAATAACATATATTCCAAAATAATTTTCCATAAATTTTTATCGCATTTGGACTTCATTTGATATGGATATTCTGTGAAACAAAAAACATGCAAAAAATAGGAACTGGCACTGGGCACTGGGCACTGGATCAATAGGTTAGTCCAATATATCATATAAATTGTTGCCAAAAAATATGTAAAAGTTGTATAATATTGGCATGGAACAATAAAAAATTATAGATACGACGGAGACGTATCAGCATCCCCAAGCTTAATTCCTGCTCGTCCTCGAGTAGGTAAATGATAAAAAAGATAATTTTTGATGTGGAATGCTACCTAGCATAAACTTGATCATATGTCTAATCATGGCATGAATATTAAGACGAGTGATTCAAAGCAATAGTCTATAATTTGACATAAAGACATCAATACTCAGGCATCCCAACAAACAATCATGTCTTTCAAAACATCAACGCTAAAGAAAGCTATCCCTACAAAATCATATAATCTTGTCATGCTCTGTCTTCTTAACACAAAGTATTTATCATGCACAACCCCGATGACAAGCCGAGCAATTGGTTCATACTTTTTAATGCGCTTCAGCTTTTTCAACTCCCATGCAATACATGAGTGCAAGCCATGGATATAGCACTATGGGTGGAGTAGAGTATGATGATAGGGGTAAATATAGAGAAGAAAAAAAAATAAGTAAGTCTCACATCGACGCGGCTAACCAACGGGCTATGGAGATGCCCATCAATTGATATCAATGCGAGGAGTAGGGATTGCCATGCAACAAATGCACTAAGAGCTATAAGTGTATGAAAGCTCAACATGAAAACTAAGTGGGTGTGCATCTAACTCTATAATGAAAAAATTCCCACTAGTATATGAAAGTGACAACATAGGAGACTCTCTATATGAAAAACATGGTGCTACTTTGAAGCACAAGTGTGGAACTAGCATGCCCCTTCTCTTCCTTCTTTCTTTCATTTTTTTTCTTTTTCTTATTATTTTCTTTCTTAATTTTTCTTTTTTTCTTTCGGTCCGGAGTCTCATCCCGACTTGTGGGGGAATCATAGTCTCCATCATCCATTCCTCACTGGGACAATGCTCTAATAATGAAAATTGATGATCATCACACTTCTATTTACTTACAACTCAATATTACAACTCGATAACTATAACAAAATATGACTCTATATGAATGCCTCTGGTAGTGTACCAGGATGTGCAATGATCTAGCGTAACATGTATAAAAAATGATGAACGGTGGCTGAGCCACAGCTACTATGTCAGCTATATGATCATGCAAAGCAATATGACAATGAATGCTCAAGTCATCAAAACGGAAGCGGTGGAAGTTGCATGGCAATATATCTCGGAATGGCTATGGAAGGGCCATAATAGGTAGGTATGGTGGCTGTTTTGAGGAAGATTTAATGAGGCTTATGTGTGATAGAGCGTATCATATCACGGGGTTTGGATGCACCTACGAAGTTTGCACCGACTCTCGAGGTGAGAAAGGGCAATGCACGGTACCGAAGAGGCTAGCAAATTGCGGAAAGGTAAGAGTGCGTATAATCCATTGACCCACATTAGTCATAAAGAACTCATATACTTATTGCAAAAGTTTATTAGCCCTCGAAGCAAAGTACTACTACGCATGCCCCTAGGGGGATAGATTGGTAGGAAAATACCATCGCTCGTCCCCGACCGCCACTCATAAGGAAGACAATCTATAATAAATCATGCTCCAACTTCATAGCATAACGAGAGGCTATACGTGCATGCTTCAAGAATCACAAACCTTAACACCAATACTCTTACTAACCACAAATGTTTACTAGTACCTCCCACATATTATCATTTCTATATCGCAAAACTATTGCAAGGAATCAAACATATCATATTCAGTGATCCATAAGTTTTATGTAGGATTTTATGACTAACCATGCAAATGGACAATTCCTGTTGACTCTCTAAATAGATATAAGTGAAGCATGAGAGTTTAATTCTTTCTACAAATGAACATGCTCTAACAAATATAAGTGAAGCGAAAGAGCATTCTATGAATAACGGTTTTCTATGTGAAGAGAAACAGGCAATCCAAACTTCAAATGATATAAGTGAAGCACATGAAGCATTCTATAAAGCCATACTCAAAAGATATAAGTGAAGTGCAATGAGCATTCTATAAATAAACCATGGACTATCTCATACCAGCATGGTGCATGAAACAAAAGTGAAAACTAAACACAAAAGACGCTCCAACCTTTACACATATCACATGAACAAAACGAAGACGAAAACATACCGATACTTGTTGTAGAAAGATGGGATGCCTTCCGGGGCATCCCCAAGCTTAGACGCTTGAGTCTCCTTGGATATTTACTTGGGGTGCCTAGCCTTGGGCATCCCCAAGATTGAACTCTTGCCTCTCCTCCTTCTCCTCATATCGAGACCTCCTCGATCTTTGAACACTTCATCCACACAAAACTTAACAGAAATCTGGTGAGATCCGTTAGTATAATAATGCAAATCACTACTTTAAGTACTGTTGCAAACCAATTCATATTTTGTTTTTGCATTTTATCTACTGTATTATAACATTTCCATGGCTTATACCACCGATAAAAATCGATAGTTTCATCAAAACAAGCAAAACAATGCAACAAAAACAGAATCTGTCTTAAACAGGACAGTCTATAGT
This sequence comes from Thinopyrum elongatum, assembly GCA_011799875.1. NCBI lineage: Eukaryota > Viridiplantae > Streptophyta > Magnoliopsida > Poales > Poaceae > Thinopyrum > Thinopyrum elongatum. The sequence goes on from CM022300.1 coordinate 387,999,330, forward strand.
AATCTGAACATTCACTATACTTCTGGTACTCCAAAAATTCTGAAAAATTAGGAAACAATTAAAAATTTATATAGAAATACTGTGCAAAAAGTTTAAGTAACTTTTGACGTTCCAAAAAAAATGTAAAATCACGCACTACTGCCAAAGTTTCTGTTTTTGCACCGCACATACCAACAACAATCTAATCATCCTAAAGGCTAATCTCGGCACATTATTTTTATAATAAAATGGATTTGTACAAGGGGATAATTATTTTTGTGAGAAACTTCCATGAAAAATTTACACTATTTCCATGAGCATGAACACAAGTGTTCAAGGTCGACCCTCACTTCTCCAATGCATCACCTTTCAATCACTTCTCTTTTTGAAAAAGTTTTTAGGTTCCCCTCTATATTCTTTTGTTTTTAAACTTTATAAAAGCACTCAACAGAAGTAAATGACTCTCTAAAACTTTCGGGTTGTCTCCCTGGCAGCGCTTTCTTTAAAGCCATTAAGCTAGGCATAAAGTGCTCAAGTAATCGATCCACCCGGATCCCAAGGTATATCAAAGCCAATTTTAATTAGCAATGATTTGGCATTTAGTAGTGAGCACAAAGCAACATATATCATGCAATGACGAAGTCTAACTCTCTTCCTATGCATCGGCATGTCATACAAGAACAATTCATGCACATCAAGTAAAGGCCAATACATAGCATAAGCAGTTTCTTGCAATTCTATTGTGTTGGAAACATAGAGAGGTGGAGATGCAGTTCCTCTCTCATAATAATTGCAAGTAGGAACAGCAAGCACATGCATATTATAGTCATCAAAATCATCATGTGCAACGGTAAAAGGCAACCCATCAATGTAATCCTTAATAAGTGCAACCTTCTCCGATATAGTGTAGTTTGGAGAATTCAAAAGGATAATAGGACTATCATGTGTGGGTGCAATAGCAACAATTTCATTCTTAACATAAGGAACTATAGCAAGTTCATCTCCATAAGCATAATTCATATTGGCATCATGGACACAAGCATAGCAATCATCAAGTTCATCAAAAAGGGATATTTTAAATGAATCAACGGGATCATAGCAATTATCATAACATTCATCTTTCGGTAAGAATGAAGGGAAATTAAATAATGTATGAGTTGAAGAGTTACTATCATTAGAAGGTGGGCACGGGTAGCTAATCTGCTCTTCCTCCTTTTGTTCTTCGCTCTCCTCCTCATCCTTTTCATCCAATGAGCTCACCGTTTCATCAATTTCTTCTTCCATAGACTCCTGCAAAATATTAGTCTCTTCTTGGACAGTGGAGAAGTCCTCAATATATGGTTTAATATAAACATTAGAAGAATAATTTTCATAGCAATATTTAAGTATGGCAAAATTTCCAGATTTGTAAAGAGTAGCATCATACTTTTCAATCAAAGAAGCAATTTCATAAGCACCCTTAAAAGCAATGAATTGTTGAATTTGCTCAACATCAAATTAATTATAAACACCCTTGGCATAAGAAGATAAAATTCCATTATCCTTAAACTCACATTGGAAAGGAAGGTGTTTTTTAGGGTCTTCAGAACAACAAGTAAAATCATGTATTTCACATAAATTCAAAGCATAGCAATACAAACTATTAATATGATGCCATAAAAGTTTCCCTTTTTGAGATAAGCGGTGTCACACAAAATGAGCATGCTCATCTAATGATTTTCCCTCAACTAAGCTAGTTGGGGTTTCAGCACGAACACATAGGGATCGAAGATGATCCAAGTAGAAAGCTTCAGTAGTATGATAGATTTTGGGTGGTTCTTCAACCATTGGTTTAGCAGGTACAACTATTTTTTTTTGGTATTTTGCATTTCCTACCCATAACTAAAGATAGAAAACAAGAGCACAAAATAACTACTTAGTGATAAAGCAAACAAGCACACACGAGAATATTCACCCGACGCTATTGCTCCCCAGCAACGGCGCTAGAAAAAGGTCTTGATAACCCACAAGTATAGGGGATCGTTTGTAGCCTTTTTCGATAAATAAGAGTGTCGAACCCAACGAGGAGCTAAAGGCAGAACGAATATTCCCTCAAGTTCTATCGACCATCGATACAACTCTACGCACACTTTACGTTTGCTTTACCTAGAACAAGTATAAAACTATTTTGCAAGAATAAAACTACGAGTACTTTGCGAGAATAAAACTACGAATAAAATGCAATATGATAAAAGTGGATAGCTTTTGTCAAACAAGAAAGTCATTTGTCCCTAGGTGATCAATAACTAAACCAGTAATCATTTTTGCAATTTTATATGATGGGGAGGCATGAGCTAACATACTTTCTCTACTTGGATCCTATGCACTTATGATTGGAACTCTAGCAAGCATCCACAAGTACTAAAGATCATTAAGGTCATAAACCCAACCATAGCATTAAGTATCAAGTCCTCTTTATCCCATACGCAATGACCCCCAAACTCGGGTCTGTGTATTCTGTCACTCACGCCACCCACCCTAAGCGAACCATTAACGTATTGCAACTCCCTACAGCGGGGATCCCTCTGTTAGCGCGACATGGAGGGCACCGTAGGACAGCACCAAAATAAAATATACAACTCAAACCAATCATGATCATCTATCAACCCATAGGACAAAACGGATCTACTCAAACATCATAGGATAACCAGATATCATTGGGAAATAATATATAGTGTAGAGCACCATGTTTAAGTAGATATTACAGCGGGGAAGAGAGGTGTTACACCACTGCATAGAGGGGGAGAAAGTTGGTGTTGATGGTAGCAAGATTGTTGATGTAGATCGCCGTCATGATCCTTGCCTCGGCGGCACTCTGGCGCCAACGAGAGAGAGGGGGAGAGAGCCCCCTTCCTTCTTATTCTTCCTTGGCCTCCCCCCTATATGGGAGGAGAGTTCCCCCTCTAGTCCATGGCCTCCATGGAGGTGGAGTGGCAAGAGCTCCTCCTAGATGGGATCTATCTCTCTGTTCTCTTCTATTTCGCGTTTCGCAGATCTGGCCGAAAACCGTTTCTTATATTCCCGGAGATCCGTAGCTCCGATTGCGTTGAGATTTTAACACAATTTTTTTTTCCGGATATAAGCTTCCTTGTGCCCGAAGTAGAGCTCCAACCGACGTTCGAGGAGGGCACAACCCACCACCACGCGCCTGGGCTGCCTGGCCCGCCCAGGTGTCTTGTGGTGGCTGTGGGCCCCCGTTTGCGTTGATTCCACCTCCCAAAAATCACATATATTCCAAAATAATTCTTTGTAAATGTTTATCGCGTTTGGACTTTGTTTGATATGGATATTCTGCGAAACAAAAAACATGCAAAAAACAGGAACTGGCACTGGGCACTGGATCAATAGGTTAGTCCAATAAATCATATAAATTGTTGCCAAAAATATGTAAAAGTTGTATAATATTGGCATGGAACAATAAAAAATTATAGATACGACGGAGACGTATCACGGCCGAGGGCACTCCCGAGGGGGCGCCACCAGAGGAGGCGGCCGTGCCCGAGGCTGCCAAGGGTGCACCCGAGGGGGCGCCGCCAGAGGCGTCCGAGGGGACCGCCGAAGCAGAAGGCACCTAGCTCGGGGATGAGGCCGGGGCGGGACTCGGCGAAGGGGACGACCCGCCAGGTGTGGTAGCAGGGGCGAGCCGTTGCCGAGTGCTGCGCCAAGTTAGGGGTACCACGGAAGGAACCGTAGGCAGCTCGGCGGAGGGTGGTACCTGCTGGAAAGGGAACACCATCTCATCAAAGTACACATGCCGTGATGTATAAACGCGATGGGACACTGGATCATAGCACCGGTAACCTTTGGTGTTGGGAGGGTAGCCGAGAAAGATGCAAGGAACCGACTGTGGAGCGAGTTTGTGGGGAGTGGTGGACACGGTGATAGGATAACAGAGACACCCGAAGATGCGAAGGCCATCATAATATGGGGGCGCACCGAAGAGGAGCTGGTGAGGAGCATAATTCTAGTGGGGGCGACACGGGCGTATGTTGAGGAGAAGGGTGGTAGTGGCAAGGGCGTCTGGTCAAAACCGAGGGGGCACGTTAGAGTGAAAAAGCAACATGCGGATGCAGTCATTAAGAGTGCGAATGACACGCTTGGCACGGCCATTTTGTTGGGATGTATAAGGACAATTGAGGCAGAAAATGGTGCCGTGGGAGGCTAGGAGGTTACGAACAGTGACGTTGTCAAACTCTTTTCCGTTGTCAATTTGTAATGCAAGGATGGGACGACCGAACGGTGTGGTGACGTAGGAATAAAAGGTAGTGAGTGTGGCAAGAGCATCGGGCTTGCGATGAAGAGGAAATGTCCACACATAATGAGAGAAATCATCTAAAATCACCAAATAGTATAGGTAGCCCGTGTTGCTTGCAACCGGGGATGTCCAAACATCACTATGCAATAACTGAAACGGAAAAGTGGAAATAGTTGTAGATGCGCTGAAGGGAAGATGAACGTGCTTGCCAAGACAACAAGCCTCACAAGTGTGGTCGTCAACCTTATTACATGAGAATGAAAAACTCTGAAGAATCTGACGCAAAACGGTGGAGTTGGGATGACCGAGACGAGCATGCCAAAGGTCGACACTGGCGGCGAGGGTGACTGGGCGGGTGGAGGTGGTGGCGGAGGAGTGCACCGGGTAGAGCTCGTCGGGGCTATCACATCGATGGAGAACCATCCGGGTACGGGCGTCCTTCACAGAAAAGCCAACATCATCAAATTCACAGTAATAGGATTCTCACGAGCAAGGTGACAAACAGACACAAGGTTTGTGACTAAGTCAGGAGAGACAAGAACATTAGACATGGTTATAGGAGTAGATGTAGAAGGAAACGACATATGCCCAACATGTGTAATGCGTAATGAGGAACCGTTACCAACGGTGATGCGAGTGGGAGTATGAACGGGAGTGGAAGAGGTGAGGTTACCAGGATGAGATGTCATGTGAGCGGTGGAACCCGAGTCCATGTACCAGTCGCCACCGCCACCGTAGTTACTGGGTGACGGAGCCGAGTGCAGGGCAGCCAGGAGGGCGGGGTCCCATGGCGGTAGAACCTGTGGCGGGTAGAACCCACCATAAGGGGGCGTCGGGGTGGCGCCATATCCACCGGCCACCGGTGGTGCAGGTCGGGCCGGATAGGTGGCGGCGCCGGGCGCGGCGAGATACGCCTGGTGGCTCACCGGACGAGGCCCGAAGATGTCCGGTGCAGGAGGCCGTGGGACCGGCATCGAGTACGCGTGGACGACGCCGGTCCATGGGTTGGTGCCGTACGTCCACGGTGGCATGGGTTGCTGCTGCCGAGGGCCCCCCATGCGCCTGCTGGTTCTACTTCAGGCGCCCGCCCCATGTGGCGGTTGCCGCGTCGGCCGCCACTCATCTGCTGCTGGGGTGGGGTGGGAGGGGCGGGTGGCACGGGTGGGAGGGGTTAGTACCCCGGGGGCGCGGGCGGCGGCAGTTGCCACGGCGCTGGTGGAGCGGGCGGCGATGGCGCGTCGCGAGAGGTGCCGGCGGCGAGGGCGGTGTGCTGCACGCGCTTCTTCACCTGCTTCATCCGGCGCTCCTCCAACCGCAAGTACGCCACAAACTTGGGGAAGGAGGGCTCCGGCATCAAGGTGAGGTTGGCGGCGGCGTTGCCGAAGTCCTCGTTGAGGCCGGTGGTGAGCGTGCTGAGGAGGAGATCATCATCAATCTTGGCGCCGATGTCATGGAGCTCATCAGACAACGTCTTGAGGCGGCGACAGTAATCATCAATTGATTGATCATCCTGATGACAACCAAAAAATTCTTGCTGCAGAAAAACGTGATGCTGAAGCTTGTTGTTGGTGAAGAGGCCGTTGAGTTTCACCCACACGACACATGCATCATCGCCATCGCTGACGACCTGTGAAACAGGTCCTTCAAGATGGTGAGGAAGAACCACCGGATGAGCGTAGCGTCGATCACGGTCCACTCAGAGTCATCCACCATGGCGCGGGAGTCGATGGAGCCATCGACGTGGTCCACGAGATTGTTCTCGCGAAAGAGGAGCGAGAAATAGGTCTTCCACGCATAGTACACGGAGTCGGTTGGATCGAGGATCATGGGAACACGCGGAGGCCGCTCGAGGAGGGCTTGGTCGACAAGCCAATGAGGTGGGGACATCGGCAGAGCACGGACACGGCTGCCTTGGTGTGCGGAGGAGGAAGGAGGAGGGGGCTAGGGCTGAGGAGCAAGTGCGTTGACTAGACAAAGCTCCTGGACAAGGTGTGGTGTCGAGAGCTCGATGGATGAGGAGTGGCCGAGGGCGCCAACTTCAGAGCACGCATTTATGCATGCTGGTCGCATAGTCACCGCATGGCCATGGCATTGCCACGTGTTCTGTGTGGCTCGAGTGTGTCTGGAGTGTTGTTCACTCCCCCAGTAGATGCTAGGAAGAAGACAGCCACAGTGGTTCAATAGGTGATTGAACCAAGCTCAAATAGGAGTTAGCAGCAAAGTGTTTGATTAGTGTTGGGGGAAACTGCACATGGCCAATGGGCCTGAGTTTTGGCTGAGGATTGTCATCCACTCAGGTGATCAATGTGGCAAAAATTCAGCTCAAATGGAAAAGCCTAGGTGGCACTTGCTTCACAATGTGCCCTGCTGGACAGAAATACAAAAGTTGAAGCTGTACTCAAATGGATGAATGGATTGATCTCAAATTTTGTGGAGAGGAGGGATTTGGTCATATGAAGGCACTGTAAAAATTTCATACCATTTGGACACACCAAAATGGTACTTCCTTCACAGTGGTCCTCTCTGGACAAAATCTTGAGAGAATTATAGAAAAATAATGGCATGATGAAATTATCCCAAATTTGGTGGAGGGATGTTATATAGGTAGGAGAAGGTTTTGGTTAAATTTCAGAATTTATGGAGCAATATAAAATCTAGCTGCTTCACAACCTGAAAATGTGACCAGAACCAAAGATTGGATGGTGCACTCACCATGAGCATGGAATCTTGAATATTTTTGCATATCCAAGGTTCATATGGTCCAAAAGAATTTTGAGAATTTTATGGGAATTTTGGGAAAGACAGAAATGTAGGTTGCTTCACAACCTTGGGCAAAAAGAATTATTCATTTAATAGAAAAAGGAATATTCCCAAGAAAAAGAAGTTTGGGATTGGTCAAAGAGGGAAGTGACATGATCTTGGGATGGATTTGAGGATGACAAGCCACTTGGGAGACTGAGAAGAGATGATCTTCCCAGGTTTCAAGACCACAAAGCCACACAAAAAACAATTCCAAAGCAAAATTCAAATAAATCCAAAAGAAAAAGAAAGGGCCAAAATCCAGGGTGTTACGGTAAAACATAGACATGAACAAAACCCCTTTCATTCAATGACCGATAGTGGAACCGTCGACATCCATATCGATCCCTATGAATACGCGAATGACATTCGAGTGAACCTTTGGTTATCATGTGATATTCCCTTTGCTTCGCGATACTTTACAACACCCGATATGCATCGATATCCTCCTGAGTCAACACATGCTCATTATACAAAAATCCTCATTACCGAGTTTGTTCCTTTTTCTCGTTGGTGTGTTCTGGCATCCCCGTGACGTAGTCACCTGTGTCTAGCCAAACAATGATGGATGCCATCACACCGAGAGGGCCCTAAGAATATCTCTCCATCGTCGAAGGAGCAAATCCCACTCTCGAGCTATCTTGTCTCTTGTCAAACTTTCCAATGAACTTGTAAGTTGTCGTTATGATCACCATGTTATAGGTGACATTTGAGCAACCCCAAAGTCCAGCGTACGGTAAGAAGTGACTATGATACTCTCATGGTCTAAGGAGAAAAATCACATGCTAACACTCCGTGTTATTACAATTGATTACAGACGATATTATCTCAATTCATAGCAAATAAGTTTGGGTTGATTCAATATGGTCATTCTTCCAACCTCATAATCTCAATATTGTTTTAGGACTATCATTACACTTAACGATATCCTAAGATCCGAAAAACGTGATCACCAACAACACTTGAGCTAGTCTTAGAGGCGATACTAGGAACCTTTATTTTATCCATTTATCATTTCACACATGCATATGAGTTTTCCACTGAATCGCATATTCCAGAATCATAGCAGTTATAACATGAAATATAAACACTTAACTATGAATATGGAAATATAATAATACAATATTATTGCTTCCAGGACATATTTCCAACAGTCTCCCACTTGCACTTGAGTCAATAATCTACTTAGCACTTTTAACTTTTACACCAATGGCAATCCGGTGTCAGTCCATGCTTTACTTGTGGTATAGACTTCATCCTATTGAATCTGACAATCTTCAGATCTGTGCGTATCATTTGCATTTCAATGCATCCATCATGCTTTAACATAAATTTATAATTTGTGTGATACTGGATTTGTATGTCTTGAATCACTGGTAGGACCTATGATTCCATACACTGAGCTATGAAACCACTATTAAGAACAATGTTCCATTTGCACAAACATCTGGAAATCATACCACGCTCATAAATGAACTTTTGATTCATCGCGCTCTATTGTCACTTCTAAAGCGATAATATACCCAGCCTTCTGTTGTAGAATTCACCACAGTAATCTTTTGGACCAATTCCAACTTACCGTGCCACCATAAATCATTTAATTGAGATCAAAATTCGCTTGGAGCACCAATTGAAGATTTTTGTCGATGTACTACTTACATCAAGTATTTATTGATGTAAATCCTTACATCAATCTCTTCATTTTCTCCATATGCGAGAGACATGTCGTCAGTACTCAACGACATTTTCACTGTTGTCCTATGATCAATAATTGTGACCATTCTCGTAACTATACTCACAACTTACTTGGAGTACTGGACATATCTGGTTATTTACATACCATGGAATTAACACAAGTGTGATGGAAATCATGCATTTCACTCATCAGTATTGGAAGATACCAATTCTTACTAAGAACTCATTCCATGTGACTTTGATAAGAAACTCTTCTTGGCGCTTTTCATACTAAACTGCTTTAGTACTTTTGTCAATATATATTTTGGCTAAGCCCTGATTAGACACTACTATCTTCATAGATTATAATACCTAATACAAGGAATATATTTCCTAAGTACTTTACTGAAAACTAGTTTCAATAAAGTCTTAATCCGTGTAAAAAAAATTATATAATTTCCAATCAACAATGTGTCATGCACACACAGTGTTTAGAAATATTATCATGCTCCCGCTTTCTTTCTTGAAAATACATGCATCTTTTCTATCGATGACATCATATTATTTGATCAATTCATCAAAACAAAGATTCCAACTTCACTATGCTTGCTTCAGGTCATTACATGATCTCTTGAAGTTTGCACACTTACTAGCATCCTCTGGATTGACAAAATTACCTTGGACAATATCAAATATACAACCTTGGTTCTATTTCCATCTCATGGGAATCATTTTGACATCCATCTGTTATATCTCATAACTGAAATATTTAGTAATTGCTAGTTTAATCCAAACTGACTTTAAGTATTATTATGATGAGACAATCTCATCATAATCAATTCCTTGATCTTGTCATAAACTATTTGCAACAAGTCAAGCATTATAAAATATTTTTATCTTTCTCAATCTATATATCCATCACTACACTTTAGACTTTAAGTCTTTCGGAGGGTCCATCAAGTTGTAAACTTGAATTATGTGTGTGGATACTATATCGGATTATTTTGGCGTATATCCAATTTCGAAGTCAGGGCCATCAACGCTTCTCTGTGTACTATTTCATCTGCATACCATGAAGGTCTGCACGAATTTTCCCAAACTATATGGTTCAGATGCAAGTTCGACTAAAGACTCTATATATCATGTAGCGTCTTTCGTATCACTCGTGGTAGGAAATTTTAGAATCACTTCTAGCGTTTCTTCTCTTTGACCTGATCACGAAGATTCTGCTATCTTGTCGAGTTGCACTATCCTCCCACTCACTTTTTTAGAAAACATTTTCTTCAAATTTCTGCACTCTCTAGCAAAACACTTTGCCTTGGTGTAGTGATAGAGGAATACCCAACCATTTGAGATAACCAAAAAGTATCACTTATTTCAATAAATTTGATGGCGCTCTTTTAGTGTAAAAGCCAAAGTCTCTAAAGCATCGCATTAAAAGTATATTGGCGAAATAGTTAATGTCATCTTTGATCGCACCATGTCATACATAGCTTGATTACATCTACTCAAACTCTTAGTAGTGTTTCTAGGAGGTGCAAACTATAAAACATTTTTTCATAGCTCATCAGACATTCGCTAAATTTGTAACTCAAATATTCTTTTCTGCAATCCAATTGTAGAAACATAATTTTTCTTGTTACAATAATTTCTACTTCATTCTGAAAATCTTTTAAACATTTCGAAAGATCCAGATTTTTGCCTCAATTAGTAAATATAAATATCTACTTGAGTCATCCTTGAAGATAGATAAATCCACTGCTTGCAACAACACTTATTGGACTTCATACATCAATATGCATATTTCAAATTATTTTGTTGTTCGTTCTTTATAGCTTGTTGCTACCTGTGAGCTGCGTTGGGATTTCCTCGAAGAGGAGAGGATGATGCAGTACAGTAGAGATAAGTATTTCCCTTAGTTAAGAACCAAGGTTATCAATCCAGTAGGAGAACCACACAACACCTCATTAGCAGTACCTACACACAAAATAAAAAAATATTTGCACCCAACGCAAACAAGGGGTTGTCAATCTATTGGCGGTTAATTGTAAGGATCAAATATCGTAGTGATAGATAGATAAACAAAAACAGAAAATAAAATAAAGTAAATAAATTGCTGCAAAGTATTTTTGGATTTTAATATATGTAAAGATAGACCCGCGGGCCATAATTTTCACTAGAGTCTTCTCTCTTGAACATAGCATACGGTGGGTAAACAAATTACTGCTGGGCAATTGATAGAAAAGTGAATAATCATGGCGATATCGAAGGCAATAATCATGTATATATGCATCACGTCCGAGACAAGTAGACCGACTCCTGACTGCATCTACTACTATTACTTCACACATCGACCACTATCCACCATGCATCTAGAGTATTGAGTTCATAAATAACGGATAACACCTTAAGCAAGATGACATGATGTAGACAAAGTAAACTCAATTAATATGAATAAACCCCATCGTTTTACCCTTAACGGAAACGATACAAATACCACTACAACAACACATTTGTACCAACGATATTACATGATCTGTTGTTTCTTCCACCTCCCACCTCCCGCACTTCGTTCCGCGCTTAGAGCTAACCTCCTTCGTTCCTAAAAAAATCAAACCTCCCCGTACCCACACCTCCATCAATACCTCGTCCACCCAAACCATGCAGCCAAATTTTATATCCACCATCTCCTCTCCCCTGATTCCCCTCTCTCTCACCTGACTTCCATGGCGAGCCGCCGCCACCAGATCTGGCGCTGTCCCGTGCCTTCGCTCATAGGCCAGTCTCCCCCTTAGTGCTCTTCTCCTATATTCCTCCATGGCGATGTCCTCCACGCCACTGCTCGCGTCCCTGCAGTAACCCTAGTTGACACGGATTGCCAGTGCAGCTCGCTTGCCTCTGTTTTGGAGGCCACTACCCCGCGTTGCTGCTGCCGGCTCGGGCATGGATCTGAAACAAGCTGTGATGTAGGGTGCTTCTCCCTTCTCTCGGTGGTGCCCGGCAGTGGAGACGGGCCAAGGTCAGAGGAGCATGGGGTGGAGCTCCGGCGATGTTCCTCAACTGCCAATTGGATTCCGTTTATGTGGGGTGGTTCTTGCGGCTCGCAAAGCCTTTGGCGGTGATGGTGCTCTTTTTGGCTTTTTATTTTGGCACCCCGCATCGTCTTGCTCTGGTGGCCCTGCATGCGTTTGCCTGCAGATGCGTGTGTGCTTGGTCATGTGCCTGTGTGTCTGTGGTCTGTGCGTGCTGATGGAAAGTACAGCTCTTGGGGACACTGATTCTTTGCTACTGTCGCTGATTGCTATTGCCACCGCTGCTGATTTTACTGCTCCTTAGTACCTATACAGTAGATAGAAGATGATTGCTGCTGGTGCTGATTGTTTGCTACTGCCGCTGGATGCTATTGCTGCTGCCACTGAAAGCTATTGCCGCTGCTGCTGCTTTTGCTGCTCCTCATAGCACCTATGCAGTAGATAGAAGATAATATGCATTCTGAAATAAAAAAATTAGAAGATAAAATGCATTCCCAAATAAAAATGAAGAAGATCTGTATGTTTTACAATGCGTACAATAATAATCATGGAACCTTCTAGCTCGTTACTGATTCCATGGTCCCTTTTACTTACAGTTGTTTGTATTATTTGTTCCACATGTATCTCAACATGTGTTTATTTCCCTTGCATATTTTGTGCCTGCAAGATGTCAGCTAACAATCTTTTAGACTCTAAACACTTGCAGTAACCGTGGTGTTGGTATGAAACTGTCCTACAAGTCAGGTTTCAAACTGTTGATAATAGATGCGCAAATAGATAAGATTGTGTTGAAATCTTTAACTTGCCTTGGATGATTGCGAAAGGGATTAACTTGCTTTAATGGCGTGCAGCTTCAGGGGCAGATGGAAATATAGAGCTTACGACATCATGCAGAAGGTGGGGCAACCCATTCGCTTACTTGATAAACCATCCCCTGGTTCAGGCCACTAAGGTCTCCATTTCCTTATCTTCTCCTCATGACGTAGCATTCTTATTTATTCCATGTCCTTAATTTTTACACTAACTGGTCCAACGAGTCTTCGTTAGTTAAGTGTGCCAATATATGTCAATTTTTCCGGTCTTAACTTTTATCCAGGCCCATATTTTGTAGGTTCATATAGGTATTGATATTCAGTTATTCGATGACATGGTAAATGATACATGATTATGGAGCTGAGTTGTGACAAAGATCAGATTCTCTTGGTTATATGATATGCCACATTGGCAGCAACGGTAAATGAGTAGCATTTCTTAAAACTGGGTATGTACTAATATAAAATTGTTCATCCATTACTTTGGTTTCCTTTGATTCAGATTGTTCAGCCATTACATAGGTCACCCCTGATGCATTTTCTTAAATATGTATTCAGCTTTAGTGCTAGGTTGGTCTTGAAGAATTAAATAGCGCCACATTAAATTATTTTTATTTCCCTGTAAACAGCTTGGATCCTACCTTTTCTAGAAACAAAACTCCACTACTTTTTCTTAGAGAAGCCAAATCTAATGATGCATTTCTTTTTCATGTTGTTTCTTCTACTGGTTTTAAGAATCTTATTCTTGAATTGAGAACTTCTAATGTGACATTGTAGTTCTTAGGTAACTACGAGTTTTGTGAGATGTAGATTAGTTACTGGTTTTTGAGCTGTTGCCACTGAGTTTTTTTTTCTCCTAATACATCATACCGAGCACGAGCAGTATGTTAGTACTGGTGACACAAAACTATTTAATGCTGAAACCTTTGGAAAACGGAAATATCCAATTTTGTATAGTCGATATTATTGCATACCTACTTACCATTTAGTTTGTTACTGAATTCATCTCATTGTTGATCTAACATAATCTTTGGACAATTGTTAGTAGTGAATACATGCTGCTGGTTGTACACAGTGAACAGGCACATCTGATTGGTCAAAGATAATCCATGTTTTAACATGTACTCCTACTAAGTTATTTGTTAGACATACATAAGATTATGCCCCTCCCCCAACAATCTTTTCTTGCACACCTGGTAATTTTTATGTTGATCCTTTTAGGTATAGTGTATTCTATGTATATTTTTAAACTTCATTTTGAATTTATGCCTAAATAGTATCATGATTTTTTTTGTAGGTTGAGAATTTCAATACTAGATGATTACTTGGATCTTGGAGAACGTATGATGATTCATGATACTTGGAGGAGAAACAACACAGTTCTTTGAATGTTTAGAAATTTTATATTTTTTATAAGGAAGTGATGTACTCCTAAATGATGATACTTGCATTGTAATGTACCAGATTGTTCCATTGAATCAATATATTACTTTCATTTTGACTCATCTAATTTTACTAAAGTTGTACCTTGCACTGCCATTCGAACTACCTACTGTCATAAATGATTATATATGGAGGTTATTCTATTTTGCAAGCACTAGTGCGTAGAACAACAGTGTTATAAATGATTATATGGAGGTATTGTATTTTGCAACCACCAATGTGTCGGTGTACTAAGTATTGGGCCACTAGTACCCCGTACTTGTGCACTGGCAGTTGTAGCCATCCTCGCGGCAAGGCTTACCGGGAACAGCTCGAGGCCGATTCAAGCCACCAAGGAAATCATCAAGTCAGAGATCTGAGGATCAGCAGATAAGCAAAGCTGGAATCCGAAGGCCAGCTCCCCCGGCAAGATCCTTGCCGGGATGGCCTGTGGAGCCCGGCAAGGCTTGGCGTCCGGCAAGGCTTGGCGCCCGGCAAGGCTTGGTGCCCGGCAAGACTCGGCGCCTGGCGAGATTCTGCCACCGTGCCACCGCTTCGGCACAGTAACAAGTCTGACATTCTGGGTCCTTCTCTGGATGCGTGGCAACGCGCCAGTGGAGGAGAGCTTAAGCGGTGCTGAATGGATGGCCCCTTTTTCCATCCCCAAGAAAGTGAGGACACCTAAACGGACACCTCACGGTGCATTAAATGCGTTTGTCCTAATCCGTCAGGAGTTAGGTATGATACCCTGTAGCTACTTTACACCTCAATGTATGTACATTTTGCCACTGTGGAGACCCCTTTGAGCATATAAAAGGAGGCCCAAGGCAACTGCTACAGAGGAGGAGAACTTCTGGCACATTCTGCATGCATAGCTGCTCTTTGAACGTACTGTTCATTGCGAGCGCTCCTGAAGGCTGGGCTCAAGAACATTAATAAGAACACAAAGCAGGAGTAGGGTTTTACGCTGATCAGCGGCCCGAACATGGGTAAAAACTTCCCGCGTCAATCGTTGGTTCTGCTCTTTGCGTATACCTCTCCCCCCGCCGAATCGTAAAGGGATCTTTCGGGATCCCATAGGTGTCGTGCCCCGACATCTTTGGCGCGCCAGGTAGGGGGATTGAAGGTTGCGTGAACCTGATCTAGTGATCGGCGCCTTAGTTTCTTCATCATCTTCATCATCATGCCGCCCAAGAAGAAGAGCGCTGCAACGGCGCAACCGTCCATGTCCGTTTTGCCTACACCTTCGCGTACGGGCGACGGCGTGGGTGCAGAAGGAAGAGGATTAGAACCCCCATGGCATTCTGGGGATCCGAGCCAGGCGAGCGGCATCGTTCGCAGTGGCAGTGGTAACCTGCACGCCGCTGGATCTAGAGATGGCGCTGTGTTGCCTACGGGTGGCACAACGAACTCCAGGGATCAGAGGGCGCCTGTTGGAGCCCCCGCGCCGGCGCAAGCATCATGACCTACCCAGGTCGTGCATGATGAGCGACGTCATGGCGCTGGTGGTTCAGGGCGTCCCCATGAAAAGGTTTCTGCGCATCGATCCCAAGATGCGCGGGACCAGCATGCACACCGAGCTGCTGGCGGAGGTGGCGCGCGGTCGCGTGACCGTGGTGGTGCTCCTTCTAACATGGTTAGGAGTCAGAGCACCTCATGTACCTCTCACCTGTCGCCGCCGCCTACGCCAGCAGAAGCCTTGGCACGTGCGCAGCTGCTCCTCGATTTTCCTCCTGCCCCAGAGAAGATGGAGGAGTGGCAAGCTACTATCCAGAGCCTTATCGGCTTCGCCAACAAGGATGGACCGCAAGAGGCAGGGCCCTCGCAGCGGAGGCCCATCGATCCGACGCGAGTCGATGTGGAGAAAACCGGAGGTGGTGCAACCACAGTGCACTCCCCTCCGCGGCACCAGCGGCGGCCGACAACTCAGCAAGTCGACCGCCATGAAGAAGTTTCCA
The DNA here is from genome assembly GCA_011799875.1 of Thinopyrum elongatum. NCBI lineage: Eukaryota > Viridiplantae > Streptophyta > Magnoliopsida > Poales > Poaceae > Thinopyrum > Thinopyrum elongatum. The sequence goes on from CM022300.1 coordinate 388,015,300, forward strand.
CGGCGTCGTCCGATCCGCGGATGTGCCGCGATCAGCGTCAAGTTCTCCAGGAACGAGGCAAGGAGGACACTCAAACTACCATCGAGTGGCGACGGGAAGCGCGCTATCAGTCTGATAAGCGCGCAGGGCCGGCTGTTGACGAGCCTACGCCAGGGGACATAGGAGACTTGCCTTATGAGGTAGGGACTCCGGCGTTTACCCGTGAGCTGCGGCAAGTCTGGTGGCCCAATTCCCGAACCTTTAAGCCGGAGGTCCCGGAGAAATATGACGGTAAGACCCATCCCTCGGAGTTCCTGAGCATCTACACCATTGCGGTGCAGGCTGCCGGGGGCCGAGACGACAAGATACTTGCCAACTACTTCCCGTTGGTGCTCAAACCCAACGTCAGGTCGTGGTTGATGCATCTGCCGGAGAATTCTATTTCTTCCTGGTCAGATTTGTGCCATCAGTTTGTTGGCGCCTTCGTTGGAGGCCACCAAGCTCCTGGCCAAGAGAGCGATTTACATATCATCCCTCAGAAGGAGGGTGAGTCCCTACGCAAGTTTATCCAGAGATTCAGCCGGGTGCAGTACAATATTCCTGACGTTCACCCTGCCGCTGTCGTTAGCGCGTACCACCAGAACGTGCGTAACCGCAAAATGCGGGAAGAGCTGGCAATGAACAAAGTCAGGAGTATTGCCGAGCTTTACGCTCTGGCCGACAAGTGCGCTCGAGCTGAAGAGGGGAGGAAACTCCCTGGCGAGGCTATTGGCGCGGCGGGCGAGTCCGAAGATGAAGACGCCGCGTCCCCGTCAAGGAAAGGCCGGCGGCGGAACAGGAAGCGCGGAGGCAAGGCCGTGCTTGCTGTCGAGGAATCCGACAACCCCGGCGCCGCCAAGAAGGCCAAGGTTGGTGACCCCGGCAAGGATCTTGCCGGGTGCCCTTCCTGTCAGGCCTTGGCGGCTGCCGACAAGTCGGAGAACTCCGGCAAGCAGTATTGCAAGATCCATCGCACCAAGGGCCACGATCTCCAGAACTGCCGGCAAGTTGAGCAGCTTGCCGAGAAGCAGAGGGCCGAATATGAGAGGAGAGATAAGGAGAAGGCCCAAGATGGTGCTGATGGGTCCGGCAAGAAGCGCGGTGGCCGAGGGGGTCGCCGCGGCAAGGCCAAGCAGCAAAAGGATCGGCCCGCTCGGGCCGAGACAAAGAAGGAGATGATGATGAGGAAGATGATGAATCCAGTGAGCAAGAATTCCAGAAGGCTACGGAGGCCATGTGTATCGATGGGGGTGCCTCGCTGCATTCCTCCCACCGCCAACTCAAACAGTGGGTGCGGGAGGTCAATGCGGCAGAGCCATCCCCAGATGCATGCAGGCCCCTGAAGTGGTCCAGCACGCCTATCGTTTTCGACGCCGAGGATCACCCTGATCGCACAACTGCAGTCGGGTGCTTGCCATTGTTGGTCTCGCCAACGATTCGCAACCTCAAGGTGACGAAAATGTTAGTTGACGGCGGGGCCGGCCTAAACTTAATCTCACCGGATGTGCTCAGAAAGCTCCAGATTCCCGAGGAAGACCTCGAGGAAACGGGCACGTTTCAAGGAGTCAATCCGGGAAGAACTCAGCCTAAGGGCAAGATTACGCTGCCGGTGACATTTGGCAGTGAGCTCAACTTCAGGACTGAGAAGGTGGTGTTTGATGTCGCCAAGATCCCCATGTCATACAATGGGATCCTTGGTCGGCCACCGCTGGCTAAGTTCATGGCGGCATCACACTACGCGTACAACATCTTGAAGATGCCTGGGCCGTTAGGCGTCATCACTATCCATTCCGATAAGAAGGATGCGCTCATCTGTGCTGACCAACTTTACCGGGAAGCAGTTGCAGCACCTGCTCCTGCCGCTGGAACTCCCAGGGGGAAGAAGAAGACCGGCAGGAACCTTGGCGCGAACTCCGGCAAGCGCACCTCCTCGGAGTGTTGCGCTTCCGTCGAGGACGCACCAGAGAGTTCCACCGGCAAGAACAAGAAATCCAAGGCTGCTCCGCCGGAGACCAAGAAGGTGCCTGTCAGAGAGGACGGAACAAGGGGCTTTCACCGTAAGTTCCACCCTAAATGACAAATAGGAAAGCGCGCTCGTTGCTTTCCTGCGGGCGAATGTCGACGTGTTTGCATGGCAACCGTCTGACATCCCCGGTGTTCCCAGGAAGGTAATTGAGCACCACCTTGCTGTCTGTCCTCATGCGCGGCCCGTCAAGCAAAGTGTCAGGAAGCAAGCCTTGGAGCGGCAAGAATTCATTGCCGAAGAAATCAAAAAGCTGGAGGCGGCAGGACTGGTCAAAGGAGTGCTTCATCCAACCTGGTTGGCAAATTCGGTTGTAGTGCGAAAAGCGAATGGGAAATGGAGGCTTTGTATCGATTATACAGATATCAATAAAGCTTGTCCAAAAGATCCCTTTCCCTTGCCGTGCATCGACCAGATTGTGGATGCCACCGCTGGTTGTGATCTCCTGTCCTTCCTTGATGCCTATTCAGGGTATCATCAGATTTTTATGGCAAAAGAAGATGAAGAGAAGACCGCCTTTATCACCCCATGTGGTACGTATTGTTTTATACGAATGCCTTTCGGGTTGAAAAGTGCTGGTTCAACATTTGCCAGAGCAATCCAGATTGGTTTTGAGCCTCAACTCCATAGAAATATGGAGGCGTATATGGATGATATAGTGGTCAAAACCAAAGACAAAGCAACGCTCATTCAAGATTTAGAAGAAACATTTGCAAATCTGCGCAAGATCAACTTGAAGCTCAATCCTGAGAAGTGCGTGTTCGGTGTTCCTTCCGGCAAGCTCCTCGGATTTTTTGTATCTTGCCGGGGAATCGAAGCGAACCCCGACAAGATCAAAGCTATTGAGCAAATTGAAGCGCCGAGACACGTCAAGGATGTGCGTCGTCTTGTCGGCTGTGTTGCTGCTCTAAGCAGGTTTATTTCCAAATCTGCTGAGCGCGCCCTGCCTTTCTTCAAAATTTTGAAGAAGGCAGGTCCGAGGAAATGGACTCCGGAGGCGGAGGCTGCGCTGCAAGATTTGAAGAAATACCTTTCCTCTCCGGCGACGCTAGTCGCAACTAAACCACAAGAGCCGTTGCTGCTGTATCTGGCAGCAACAAATCAAGTGGTTAGTGCTGCGCTAGTGGCGCAGAGAGAAGCTGATGAGGAAGCAACACCAGCGGCAGGACCACCAGATGACGCGGCAAGATCTTCCCCGGCAAGGGTTGATCCCGGCAAGATAGGATCTGCGCAAACAGAAGAACCCGTGCAGAAGAAGAAGGTGGTGCAGCACCCAGTTTATTTTGTTAGCTCTCTTTTACAAGGAGCTAGGTCAAGATATTCTGGTGTGCAGAAATTGCTTTTCGGCCTTCTTATGGCCTCGAGAAAGCTGCGCCATTATTTTCAAGCACATGAAATCACCGTCGTCACTCGCTTTCCTTTGCAACGGATTTTGCAAAATCCAGAGGCAACCGGCAGGATCGTGGAGTGGGCGTTGGAGTTGTCCAGCTTTGGCCTTAAGTTTGAAAGCACTTCGACAATTCAAAGCAGGGCCTTGGCAGAATTCATTGCAGAATGGACCCCAACGCCAGACGAAGAAGTTCAAGAAACAACTCTCCCTGGCAAGGAAGTCGATTAGCAATGGGTTATGTACTTTGACGGGGCTTTCTCGCTGCAAGGCGCCGGTGCTGGCGTGCTGCTTATCGCACCCACCGGAGAGCACCTCAAGTACGTAGTCCAAATACGCTTTCCCCGGGAGAGTTCAACCAACAACACTGCAGAATACGAGGGTTTGCTTGCCGGTCTCAGGATTGCGGCGGACCTTGGTATCAAAAAGCTCGTTATCAAAGGCGATTCACAACTTGTCGTCGGGCAAGTTAACAAGAGTTATCAAAGTCCATTGATGCAAGCCTACGTAGATGAAGTGAGGAAATTGGAAGAGCGCTTTGACGGTCTGCAAATGGAGCATGTTCCTCGTGCCGAGAACAGTGTTGCTGACGACCTGTCAAAGCGTGCCGCCCTCAAGTTGCCTGTGGAACCAGGAACTTTTGTGCTCCAATTGACTCAACCATCCGTGGCGCCATCGATGCGGCAACAAAAGAGAAGAAAGTTGAACTCTGGCCAGTACTTCCCGGCAGAGCTCCCCGGAGCCGCCGGCAAGGAAGTTGCCGGGATCGACATGCCTGCCGGGGGACAACAGGCTCCGGCAGGGCCTTGGGCCCTTGCTGTCAAGACGAACGTTCCCCCGGCAGAGGAGATGCCTTTAGTCCTAGCTGTCGAGCCTCAGGCTCCAGCATGGGCGCATCACATTGTCCATTTCCTTCAGACAGGAGAACTCCCTGAGGAACAGGAAGAAGCAGAGAGAGTAGCCCGTCAGTCTGTTATGTACAAGTTCGTCGATGACGTCTTGTATAGAAAGAGACCAAATGGTGTGAAATTGAAGTGCATTCCTCGGAAGGATGGACTAGAGTTGTTGGCAGAGATACATGGAGGCATATGTGGCTCTCACATAGGGTCAAGTGCGCTTGCCGGGAAAGCATTCCGGCAAGGTTTCTTTTGGCCCACCGCTCTCCAGGATGCGACTGCACTAGTAACCAAGTGTGAAGCGTGCCAGTTTCATTCGAAGAAATTACATCAACCAGCTCAAGCTCTTCAGACAATCCCTCTCTCCTGGCCATTTTCGGTCTGGGGGCTCGACATACTGGGCCCTTTCCCCCGTGCTACCGGGGGCTTTGAGTACTTGTACGTTGCTATCGACAAGTTCACAAAGTGGCCGGAGGTGGAAGCAGTGAGGAAGGTGACAGCACAATCAGCTGTCAAGTTCTTCAAGGGAATTGTTTGCCGTTTCGGTGTGCCCAACAGGATCATCACCGACAACGGCACGCAGTTCACAAGTTGCACCTTCATGCAGTACGTCCAAGACCTTGGCGGCAAGATTTGTTTTGCCTCTGTTGCTCACCCGAGAAGCAACGGCCAAGCAGAGAGGGCCAATGCTGAAGTGCTGCGCGGTCTCAGGACCAGAACCTTTGATAGGCTGAAAAAGTGTGGAAGACGCTGGATTGATGAGTTGCCGGCGGTTCTTTGGTCAATCAGAACGACACCAAATCGAGCCACCGGCCAGACGCCCTTCGCTCTGGTCTACGGAGCGGAGGCAATTCTCCCCATGAAACTCATATACGGATCTCCTCGAGTGCTCGCTTATGATGAGCTTGAGCAAGAGCAACTGCGGCAAGATGATGTTGTGCTCCTTGAGGAGAATCGTCTTCAGGCTGCTGTGCGAGCTGCATGCTACCAGCAAGCTTTGCGTCGCTATCATAGCCGCAAAGTTCATGCCCAAAGCCTTGAGGAAGGCGACCTTGTTCTTCGGCGGATTCAGTCTGCCAAGAATTCAAACAAGTTGACACCAAAGTGGGAAGGCCCTTATCGGGTAGTACGAGTCACCAGGCCCGGCGCTGTCCGCCTGGAGACCGAAGATGGCGTTCCAGTGAGTAATTCCTGGAATATCGAACATCTTCGCAAGTTCTACCCATAAGGCGCGGTTGCCGGGGGCCCCCGGCAACCACCCTTTTGTACAAGTCTTGCCGGCAAGGCATGTGATCCTTTGTACAAAGCCAGGCGCAGACCCTGAGCACAGATGAATAAATTTAAGTGTTGTACATTCCCTTATTGATTCCCATGTTCATATTTATATATATATGCATGTTTGTCTAAGATGTTGTATGACACCTAATCCCGGTAAGTTCTAACGAACCGCCAAGGTTTCATGTCTTTATTTTCTCTTCTTTCTTTTTCTCAAAAGACAGAAGGATTCCTCGGGTGCACATTTGCCGGGGGGGGGGGGGTGAGGGAGATATTGAATACCAGTTGGCGACGTTCGGAATCGACGCTTGCCGAAGGAAGGACAGTGATAGGAAGCTAAGTCCTAAAAACTCAGAGCAAGTTTTTCTTTTATTACAAAGTTATTTCCTTGGACGATTCCGACTCTTGTATGGAAAATCTGCACGCGAAGGAACCCTTGTTGTAATCGGTCGCGCCCTTATTTTGTTTTGAGCCCGCTCAGCAATTTAAGTGGCTGCACTGGGAACACCAAGGAGTCTTGCCGGCCGCTGCGCCTCCAGCAGGCTGCTGAAGTCCCGCACCCAGCGCTCATGGCAGGTTGCGCGCCGGCAAGTTTTTCAGTAAGCGTAGGGTAAACTCCATACATAAGGGAATCAGACATGGAAAATAGCAAGCATGAACTTAAACATAGGCGAATTATATTACATCCATGAGTTGCCGCAATTCTAACTTGAGACTTAATTGTCTTTTACATGGAATGACGACGGCAAGAAAAAAAGGGAGCACTCAATCCCTGCGCTGGCCTTCGATCCTTTTGATGGAGTCCACCTTCTCAAGGATAGGCGCGATGCACTCTTCAAGCGCCTCAACATTTGCGTCCCTTGGCAGATGGCCGAGCTCGTTGGAGAGGTCGATGCCGGGATTGCTGTGCACCATCTTGATGAGCACCTTGCGGAGGACGGCCCGGCAAAGCCGGCGAGTCTCGTTGGCCAATTGGGTCGCCCGGCTAGACTGGAGCACCCTCAACGCGTTGATGATGCTTTCAAAGAACATCGTCAACCTGGCACTTGGAGATATTCTTTCCTCGGAAGAATACTTGAAGTTCGACAGGCCCATGGTTGACAGTTCTGTGGTAAGCTTCTCTGCGGTGGCGATGAGACGTCCAGTCCAGATCTCCACTCCCTTCTCGTACTCGGTTTGGGCGGCGGCGGCGCTCTTGAGTAGGTTCCTCTCTCCTTGGAGATCCTTGAGTAGAGCCTTCTCACGGGCCCTGCCGGCCTCAAGAGACTTCTGCAGCGTGGTCAGCTTCAGCTCCAGAACCGCAACGTTATCAGCCGCAGAGGAGAGCTGCTTGGTTTTGTCGGACAGGGCAACTTGCATCTCCACCAAGGAGTGGAGGGTTTTTTCCCTGTCACCCTTGAGCGTCGAGAGCTCCTTGCCGTGCTCTTCGAGATCTGTTTCCAGCTTCTTCACCTTGTCGCTCAGCTCGTTCTTGGCGGCCTCTGCAGCTTCGGCAGCATCGACGGCCTCCTTGAGCTTGCCGGCGTGACTTGCAGTCAGAGCTTCGAGCGCCTCCTTATGTTTTTGCTCCAGGTCCTGGGTCCGCCGCGCGACAAGATTCTCGATATCTTCATCTTTGCTGCGAAGCTTGGTGGCGAGCGCCTGCTCACGTGTGGTGAGATCTTCCTCATGAGCATCAAGAGCAACGCGGCGCCCCGTCAGGAGGGCATCTTCGGCAGCAATCCTTTGAGCAGCTTCATCATGCGCCTTCTCCATATCGGATTGCTTCAGGAGGATCTCAGTCCACTGCTGGCTTACTTGTTCCCGGCTGGCAACCAACTCTTGGAGGGCCTCGGCGTGCCAGATCTGCATTTGTGCGACGCGCCTTTGAAAATCTGCTTCGGCCGCCTCGACAACTGCCATTCTGGAGTCCGCCTTGTCTTTCCGGGCGCGATGGAGAGCCTGGAGCTTGCGGAAATTCTCGCCCATGGCCTGAAGGAGCTGATCCTCTTCAGATTTGCCGCTGCTAGTGCTGGGATTGTCAACAACTTCGAGCCCAGCAGCAGCGATGATTTCTTCAAAAACTTCTCCTTCGGCTGGTGCCCCAGTGCTTGCCGTCCCCGGCAAGTTGACGAACAGGTTCTCGCCAACCTTGAGGTATTTGCTGGATGAGGGGCCTTCAGATGTTGATGGCTGGTCTTCAGTGGCAGGGGGCTCTGTGGCCGGTGCAGCGCCTGGCGCTCCTGCGGCAGGAATGCCGTCAGTGCGGTCCTCAGCCTCCCTGTCGCCCCCTTCAGTAGGTTCTTCGGCGGGTTCCTCTTGTGCAGTCTTGGCGGCCTCCCCGTCAAGAGCACCACCAGCCTCGACAGTGTCATCCCTGGTGGCTTCGCTGGCAGCGATCCTGTCTGCTTTGGCAGCGGCGTCCCTGGAGGTCTCCTCGATGACAACGCCAATGTCCATGTGTTCCATCACAGGGAACTCTGAAGGACGAAGGAGGAAAACAGAATAAGATCAAGATTGAAGTTTGAAGCGACTAAAGACAAAAAGATAAGGGAAAAAGAGTAACAAGCACTCTGAGGCAATCGAGTACCTGCGTCGAGCTGTTGGGAGGTGGCTTCGCCCCTCCCGGCAACTCCGGTTGCCGGGGGTGGGTTGCCGGAGTCCGCGCCTGCCGGCTCCTCCTCAATTAGGATGGGCTCGTCGGCAGGATCTCTTGCCGGGGACGTGCTTGTGGGCGGAGCGGTCGATGAAGGAGGCACAATGGGGATGTCTTCCGACAGCTCTCCTTGTTGCCGTTCTTCTCCTGCGAACCCAAAGATATCAGCGGCAAGAATGAAAGCCTCGGCACCCGCCAGCGGAAAAAGAACAGTGAACTTACGCTGGGGGCTGTGCTGGGGGCTGCGCTGGGGGCTGTGTTGAGGACTGGACTCCGGGCTGACAACGACGGTTTCTGGCATGCTCGTGGAGCCTGCCGGGGGCTCGTCACCCGTAGAAGTCCTTGACCTCTTCGCCATCCTTTCCAGCAATGTTTCTGTGTCACTGCAGAGGCAATACGATCAACTTAGTAAGATCGATCCAAGATTGGGATATAGAAGCTGTGGCAAAGTACTCACTCTTCTTCCTCTCGCTCCGGACTAAAGCCGGAGATGTCGAAGTCGACCTCCGCTGCGATGTCTGAGTGGGGAGGCGGAGGAGGAGTCCTAGGCCGCTTGGCTGTGGCAGGTGCCGGGGCAGCTTCCGGTGTGGTAGTACGAGGCCCTCCTGCCGCCCCAGCAGTGGCCGCTGGTGTGGGTCTCGCGCGCCGCACAGGCTGTTGACGTGCCCCCTGCTGCGGTCCAGTCTTGCCGGCCACTTTCTTGCCGGGAGCTTCGCCGCTCGAAGAAGGCTGGCTTGCCGAGATGCCAGATGCAGCCTTCCGAAGAACACGCTTTGTCTTCTTCGGGGGTGGGAGCTCTTCTCGCGTTTCTTCTTCGGCCGTGTCCTCGCCGGACGAGCTCTCAGCGGCTGCGCTGCTCTCTTCCCCGGCAACCTTGTCCTCCCCGGCAGGTTTTACCTCCACTACTACTTCTACGTCACTGGCTTCCCACTCTGTGAAGCCGACGCTGCCGGCCTCCGCGGCAAGATTTGCCTCCTCCACCCTAGTAGCAATGTAAGCTACTTCTTGATCGGTGGTGGCTCGAATGAAATCTGACTCTTGCCGGACAGGCCTCTTCGTCAAGTTGTCAAAAAACTTCTGCGCTTCCACCTCGGTTGGCTCGGCCCAGGTTGGGTCAAGACCGTGGGCGTTGAACATCGGCAGGAAGGCAATGATTGAGCCCAAGGCAGACTTGTTGCACAAGGGAACAATCCTTGCCGGCAGCCGGTGCTTGTCTTCGTGCTGGAATAATTTTTGACGGAGAGCGCCAAGCTGCATAGCGGTCAGATTGTTGTTCAGCCCGGGGTGCAATCTCATGACATCTGCCGCGTTCTTGTATTCCCAAGCTGGCCTTCCCCTGTTCTGCAGAGGGGCGATGCGATGGCGGAGAAAGTCGAAGCCGATCATCTCCATCGTTAGCCCGGCAGCCTTCAGACGAAGGATCCTGGTGGTGGCGATTGTGAGCCTCTCGTCTTCCGCAGCGGGATCGCTCCAATCCTTGCCGCGGACCACCTTCTGTTGCCAGGGATGACAAAACGGATGGGGATCTGCTTCCTGGATCCAGCACCATTCAGCCCACCACTTGTCCCACTTTTCGCGGTAAACTCCTTTTGGGTATATTTCCTTATTCCAAGCCCTTGGAATCCAGGCGATAGAACCAGGGAGGGCCTCTCCTTTTTGGATGCGAGGGAAGAAGTAATGGCGAAAAAGAGCAGAATTGGGAATCACGCCGACAAAGTTTTCACAGAGATGGGCAAAGATGGACATGCAAAGTACTGCTTTCGGCGTGAAATTGAGAAGACGAAAGCCGTATGTGTACATGATATCATTGAAGAAGTCGGAAAAGGGGGGACAGAGCCCGCAATAGAAATATGCAGTGAAGAAAGGGTATCTGTCCGATCCACCTTTGGAACAAGCACCTGGGATTACGCGTGTGGCGGGGTGAGCTTGCGTCCCTTTCGCCCACATGCATTGGTATCGCCCCTTCAGAGCTTCAGCATCGAGCGATGGAGGGAAGACGATAAGCCTCTTCCGCATCTTCGCCAGTTCGCTCTCCGGGACGTCGGCTTTCGCCTCCTTGCCCTTGCCTTTGCTGGCCTTGGGCGGCATGGCGGCCGTGAGGACGGAAGCTGGGGGTGGAGCGAGCGTGGAAGCAGCGGGCGAAAGAGGAAAAAGCTTCACTCTGAGCTCGAGAGGAGGAAGGCGATGGCGATGGCCAGATTGAGAAGAAGAGGGGGGTAAATAGGTTTGTGCCTCTACGACTTCTCCTTTTTATGGGGAAGGAGCTGGGCCGCCTCTTTTATTCCCCAATGTGAATGCACCTCTATAGGCGCGAGGCAGTTGCAGCCTTTTTGGCACGCTTCCCACGTCGCGCGCTCGGTGCGTGTAGTGGGGGGCACAGTAAAACAAGATATTTACGAGCAGTTAATTCCCTGCCACGTGTGTCCGTGCACTGTGTGGGCCAAGCCCAACAACGCCTCGCACTCGTGTATGGCCTAGGCCCGGGGGCTCCTGTCGATGTACTAAGTATTGGGCCACTAGTACCCCGTACTTGTGCACGGGTAGTTGTAGCCATCCTCGCGGCAAGGCTTGCCGGGAACAGCTCGAGGCCGATTCAAGCCACCAAGGAAATCATCAAGTCAGAGATCTGAGGATCAGCAGATAAGCAAAGCTGGAATCCGAAGGCCAGCTCCCCCGGCAAGATCCTTGCCGGGATGGCCTGTGGAGCCCGGCAAGGCTTGGCGCCCGGCAAGGCTTGGTGCCTGGCAAGACTCGGCGCCTGGCGAGATTTTGCCACTGTGCCACCGCTTCGGCACAGTAACAAGTCTGACATTCTAGGTCCTTCTCTGGATGCGTGGCAACGCGCCAGTGGAGGAGAGCTTAAGCGGTGCTGATGGGATGGCCCCTTTTTCCATCCCCAAGAAAGTGAGGACACCTAAACGGACACCTCATGGTGCATTAAATGCGTTTGTCCTAACCTGTCAGGAGTTAGGTATGATACCCTGTAGCTACTTTACACCTCAATGTATGTACATTTTGCCACTGTGGAGACCCCTTTGAGCATATAAAAGGAGGCCCAAGGCAACTCCTATAGAGGAGGATAACTTCTGGCCCATTCTGCATGCGTAGCTGCTCTTTGAACGTACTGTTCATTGCGAGCGCTCCTGAAGGCTGGGCTCAAGAACATTAATAAGAACACAAAGCAGGAGTAGGGTTTTATGCTGATCAGCGGCCTGAACCTGGGTAAAAACTTCCCGCATCGATCGTTGGTTCTGCTCTTTGCGTATACCTCTCCCCCCGACACAATGCATAGAAGCGTTGCATGAATCCGTTGTTGCCTTGCAACGCATTATTTCCTAGATTACCAATGGATCTATATACGTTGATGTAGACCCTTCCAACGACACCAACGACAACACATATGAATCCGTTGGTTAGACCTTAGCAACGCTTATAGGGACAAACGACAACGCATCGATGCGTTGCTAAAGGGGGGTTCTTGTTGTAGTGTACATGTCATGTCTCTTTCTGTCACTGGGATTCAACACCGCAAGATCAGTCCCATCACAAAGCACCTCTTCCATTGCAAGATAAATCAATCTAGTTGACCAAACCAAGTCAATAGGTCGGAGAGAAATACAAAGCTATAATAATCATGCATAAAAGAGTTCAGAGAAGACTCAAATAATATTCATGGATAATTTGATCATACACATTTCATCGGATCCCAACAAACACACCGCAAAAAGGATTACATCGAATAGAACTCCAAGAACAGTGAGGAGAACATTGTATTGAAGATCAAAGAGAGAGAAGAAGCCATCTAGCTACTAGCTATGGACCTGTAGGTCTATGGTAAACTACTCACACATCATTGGAGGGGCAGCAAGGTTGATGTAGAAGCCCTCCGTGATCGATTCCCCCTCCGGCAAAGTGCCGGAAAAGGCCTCCAGATGGGATCTCGCGAGAACAGAAGCTTGCAGCGGCGGAAAAAGTATTTCGGGTGGATCTCTGTTGGTTTTCCAATTTTGGAGAATTTATAGAGCTGGAATTAGGTCAAATGGAGGAATGAGGGGCCCATGAGGTACCAGGGCACGCCTTGGTGGCTCGTGGCCACCTCCTTCGCCTTCTGGTCTCCTCCTGGAGCTTCCAGTGTCTCTTATGTCTAGAAAAAAATCATCAAAAAGTTTCGTGGCATTTGGACTTCGTTTGGTACTGATTTCCTGGAAAACCAAAAAGAGGCCAAAAAAATAGCAACTGGCACTTGGCACAAATTAGTAGGTTAGTCCCAAAAAATAATATATAATTGCATAATAAACATCCAAGATTGATACTATAATAGCATGGAACAATAAAAAATTATAGATACGTTGAAGACGTTTCAAGCATCCCCAAGCTTAATTCCTGCTCATCCTCAAGTAGGTAAATGATAAAAACATAATTTTTGATGTGGAATGCTACCTATCATATTCATCATGTAATCTCTCTTTTGTGGCATGAATATTTAGATCTGAAAGATTCAAAGCAATGGTCTATACTTTGACATAAAACAATAATAGGGCATACTAACAAACAATCATGTCTTTCAAAATATCAATGCTAAAGAACATTATCCCTAGCCCGTCATGCTCAATCATTGATCCATCCATGAAACACACCCAACATTAACTATACCCAATGCACAAGAATGACAATAGTGCTCTCTAATTGGTACTTATAAGAGAAGGTGACTACTCAAAATAAAAAATAAAAATAGATAGGCCCTTCAAAGAGGGAAGCAGGGATTTGCAGAGGTGCTAGGGCTCAAAAGCTTAAAACAGAGATGAATTATTGAAAGATTTTGGATGTCGCCTAGAGGGGGGGGGGGGGGGGGGTGAATAGGCGCTTTAAAATAATTACGGTTTAGGCTTGAACAAATGCGGAATAAAACTAACGTTTAATTTGTCAAGCACAAAACCTAAAACAACTAGGCTCACCTATGTGCACCAACAACTTATTCTAAGCAAGATAAACAACTAGGTGATAGCAAGATATATATATCATGAAACACTATGGCTATCACAAAGTAAAGTGCGTAAGGAAATAGCTCGGATAATAACCGAGGCACGCGGAGACGACAATGTATCCCGAAGTTCACACACTTGCGGATACTAATCTTCGTTTGGAGCAGTGTGGAGGCACAATGCTCCCCAAGAAGCCACTAGGGCCACCGTAATATCCTCACACCCTCGCACAATGCAAGATGCCGTGATTCCACTAAGGGACCCTTGAGGGCGGTCACCGAACCCGTACAAATGGCAACCCTTGAGGGCGGTCACTGAACCCGTACAAATTGCTCGGGGTGATCTCCACAACCTAATTGGAGACCCCGACACTTGCCCGGAGCTTTATACCATAATGATTGAGCTCCGAACACACCAACCGTCTAGGGCACCAAAGCACCCAGGAGGAACAAACTCTAGGGTGCCCAAACACCCAAGAGTAATAAGCATCTCAAACTTCACTTCCACGGATCATCATGGAGAACTCAAACCGATACAACTAATGCAATGGCAAGGGCATACAGAGTGCCCAAGTCCCTCACTCTCAAATCCCACCAAAGCAATGAAAGCTATGGAGGAAAATGAGAGGAAGAACAAGAAGAAGAACACCACGAACTTCAAGATCTAGATCCAAGGGGTTCCCCTCACAAAGCAGAGGAAGTGATTGGTGGAAATGTGGTTCTAGATCTCCTCTCTCTTTTCCCCAAAAACTAGCAAGAATCCATGGAGGGATTGAGAGATAGCAAGCTTGAAGAAGGTCAACAATGGAGGGAAAATACAAGCAAGAAGGATTAGGACCATTGGGGAGAAGGCCCCTGATGACCCACAAGTGTAGGGGATCAACCGTAGTCCTTTCAATAAGTAAGAGTGTCAAACCCAACGAGCAGCAGAAGGAAATGACAAGTGGTTTTCAGCAAGGTATTTTCTGCAAGCACTGAAATTGTCGGGAACAGGTAGTTTGGTAGCAAGATAATTTGTAACGAGCAAGTAATAGTAACGATAAAAAAAGTGCAGCAAGGTAGCCCAATCCTTTTTGTAGCAAAAGACGGGCCGGAATGGTCTTTTATAATAGGTAAAACATTCTTGAGGATACATGGGAATTTCATCTAATCACTTTCATCATGTTGGTTTGATTCGCATTCGCTACTTTGATAATTTGATATGTGGGTGGACCGGTGCTTGGGTGCTGTTCTTACTTGTAACACCCTGAGACCGACGCTCCACACGCCTTCCATATTTTCGTTGTAGCCGCTTTAATTATTTTGCTTGTTGCATTTCATCATGGCATCATGTGCATTGCATCCGCATGTTTTCATAAAACTCATAGTCGTTTGTAGTTGCCGCTTCTTCCTCACCTCTGTTGACCTTTCTCAGACCAACCGTTCTTTTGTTGTCCGACCCTTTGACTCTCTCTGCATAGCCATGGACCCCTCGCGTGCGTCCGAAAGCTTTCTCGAACCCGACCCGAGCAGTCATGACCGATGGATCCAGATCATCCCCAAACATCCCTAAAATATCTTCGGTTCATTGGTTGGACTCCCTAGCCTATTTATTCCCGATCGTTCGATCTAAATCGGATGATCCAAAAACACTTCCATTTACCTATATATAGACAACCTCATACCTAATCTAGACTAACCCTATAACCTAGGAGATTTGTCCCTCCACCGCGCCACTGCCCATCGCCCGAGCCAACCAGAGGCCTCCCCGAGAGCCTCCTCGCCTGCAGCTACCACCTCATTGCCTCGTCGCCCGCCCGCATGCTCGAGGACGCCCGAGGCCATGCCTCTTCTTCCCTCCTTTGAACGATCCCGAATGGATCGTGAGCACCCAGCGCCTCCCCGCCACCTTGCACGTCCACGCCGCCGGTGACAACAGCAGCAGCAGATCATGCCGCCGGCCTCCTCCCTACCTCGCCTGGTGCTCGAGAACCACCGCGCCACCCCTACCTTCCCTTTCCTCCCCTCGCGTCACTCGTCGCTGACTAGCCAGCTGCTGTTTCTTGCAGAGTCAGTGCCATGGACAACCACTCCTCGAGCGGCTCGGCTAGACCCGTGCCCGGGTCTTCTTCTCCCCGTTCGTCCTGACCGCTGGCGAGCGTGCCGTCCAGGTCCCCTTCGTCCCACGCCTCCCCTTTCCCTGCTTCTTCCCTCTCCTTCCTTCTCACATCTCAAGCTCTCTCTGTTTCCCAGCACAGGAGCTCGCTGCCACCCATTGGATCCGGCTGGGAAACGCCCAGCCCCGACCTCCTGCCCGCCAGGTCTGCATCGCACGTCGCGCCGGAGCCCGCATCCATCATCTGCCGCTGCTGCGCGTGTGTTGGCCCTGTCCTGGAAGCGCTTCAGTGCCTCCCCGCTGTCCAGATCGAGCGAGAGAAGCTCGCCCGGTCCAGCAGCGCGTTGACTGCGCCACGTCAGCGCCAAGGCCCAGCCTGCTTCCCCATAGATCCAGCAGGAATGCCTCCTCTGCTTCGACTGGGCCTTTAGCCCATGGTGAGCCACCCATGTACCTGTAGCTCAAGTTTCGGCCCGATACATGTTTTTTTCCCACGGGACGAATTATCCATTTGTCCAGAGACTGCCTGTTTTACAGAAAACCCCTTGCACTTCATGCATTTAATATCTCACAAACCATGCATCGGATTAAAATGATTTATATATGTAAAATGCTTAGGATTTTATATACTTTCACAATATGTTGCTTTCATCCATGTTCAAAATGTTTAAAATGGCACTTTGCATTAATTTGCTTAAATAGCATGTTAAAATGATTTATTTCATAACTAAATAACCGTAGCTCCGAATTAAATAAAATTTATATGTAAATGGGGTAGAAAAATGCATAGATTAACTTGGTGCACTTAATTTGCATGTTTAACAACTCTAAAAATATAATTTAGGTCAGAACAGTACCAAACCCAAGATATTGCATATGGGGAGTTTCCAGAATTGTTGTTTGTTGTTTCCGACCTCATTTAAAATGCCTAAATGTGTAGTTTGCTTAGGCTTCACCTCTTGCCATGTTTAAGAACATTTAATATCGATGGGTAGCTTAAACGAGAGTGAACTAAATATTTGAATGTGGTGTTTTGTCAATATGCAACTCGTTGCATATTGAGCTCCACTTAATTTGTAGTATTGTTTGTTGCACTTTGCCATGCCATGAATCATTAAAACGAACATGCATCAAACTTGATTGTGCATCATGCCATGTTTATGTGATGTTTGTTTACCATGTTGTTTGCTTCTTTCCGGTGTTGCTTCTTCTCGATAGTTCCGGTAACATTGTGATTGTGAGGATTCGTTCGACTACGTTGGTTCGTCTACTTCATGGATTCGGTCTTCTTCCTAGCGGGATTTCAGGCAAGATGACCATTACCTTGGATATCACTACTATCTTTGCTTTGCTAGTTGTCTCGATGCTATCACTATGTCGCGCTACCTACCACTTGTTTGTCAAGCCTCCCAATATGCCATGATAAGCCTCTAACCTTTTCCACCATCCCAGCAAACCATTGTTTGGCTATGTTACCGCTTGCTCAGCCCCTCTTATAGCATTGCTAGTTGCAGGTGCAGTTGCAGGTTGTTCCATGTTGGGACATGGATATCATGGGATATCACAATATCTATTATTTAATTAATGCATCTATATACTTGGTTTTGGGTGGAAGGCTCGGCCTTTTGCCTGGTGTTTTGTTCCACTCTTGCCTCCCTAGTTTCCGTAATGCTGGTGTTATGATCCTTGATTATCGTTCCTAACACGCTTAGGGGAATGGGACCCTCTTAACAGTTCACTTTGAATAACCGCTTCCAACAAGGCCCAACCTTGGTTTTAACATTTGCCAACATAATAATATTGAACTTAATAATTAATTTGCATAGGGCGTCATGAACCCAACACTACTAGGGAAAACCTTATAAACAGAATCTTAGCAGCAGCGCGGGTCAGGAAGAGGCGCTACTGATAAGTAGCAGCAGCGCGGGCCCCAAACAGGCGCTACTGCTACCAACTTAGCAGTAGCGCGGCTCGGCAGAACCACACTGCTACTAAAATTGACCGACCGTTCCCGCCACCCTGGGTTTAGCAGTAGCGCGCCCGCGCTAACCGCACTACTGCTAAAGTAATAGTAGTAGCATGCTTTTTTTGCAGGTCGCTACTGCTAATTTGAAACTGGCCACATGGCGGGCCCCGCTTAGCAGTAGCGCGTGTGCCAAAAGAGCGCTACTGCTACCTTATTAGCAGTAGCGCGTTTTACGCCCAGCGCTACTGCTAAGCCGCAGCCATACCACCTTTTTCCTCCCCCCTCCCCCATCCTCTCTTCCTCACTTTCCCCTAGCTCCCACCTCCTCTCTCCCTCACTTTGCTTCTTCCTCACTACTTCTCCCCCCCATTACTCTCCTTCTTCTACGTACCTTTCTCTCTCTTTATTACTCCTAGCTAACTACACCACCTCCATTAATGCATCTCCTTTCTCTTTTTCCTTCCCCCTCCACTAGTTGAACTTGTCTCCTCCCAAACTAGCTAGCTAGGTAGATGTAGCATTTAGTGAAGTGACCTATGTACCCCCTAACTAGATCTAGCCTTGTTAAGAAGAGCTTTGTCCACTTTTGATCTCCCTAACTATATCATCATCTCACCGTGCTCGATCTCGAGATAGGTGATTAAAAATTTATGCTTTTGCAAGAATGGAATATGTGTATGTGTGTGCGATATGACATAATCGGGCGATATGATGGAAATTGTGTGTGTGGCATGAGTTGACGCCGAATTGTGCTTGTGAGTTGCCTATGTTTTGCCAAAATGTCGATTTATTTCCGTTTCGGCGAATTCCGGGCAAACTCTATATGTCCTATTTTTAGGGAAGGTCATGCCAAATTTTTGTATGACTTTGATGCATGCATGCATTTTTATAATCAATTTGTTTATTATTACCGTGCAGGCGTTCATGATGGTCAGTGGAACGATGGTGGACAGGTGGTTGCGGTCGGCGGTGCAGGACATGAAAGAAAATAACCTGACAAAGGTTTTATGTCCATGTCGAAGATGCAAAGGACGAGTTTGGCTCGACCCCTATGACGATGGTCGTGTCGAAGTGCACCTGCTCATGACTGGTTTCATGGATGGCTATACTCGGTGGATAATTGAAGATGAGGATGATGATGTTGAGGATGCCGACGGGGCAGGCAATGACGACACGGGGCAAGACAAAAAGATGATCGATAATGGCGGCGGAGAAAAGGCCGGACATGGTGGCGGGGAAGAGGCCAGACATGGCGGCGGAGAAGGGGCCGGACATGGCGGCGGAGAGAACGTGGACTCCACGTCGCAGAATTCGTCGGTACGAAGTTCAATCGTGCGGGACCCTCATGTTCAAGCACTGCTTCGCAAGGAGACGAGTACTGAGAGAGCTGCTTCTAGAGAGGAGGCCAAGCTGCAGCAACTGGTGGTAGACTCGAACACTCCATTGTATCATGGTTGCAATCCCGAGGTGACCCGCTTGAGTTTCACGCTCGAACTCCTGAAGATGAAGGCTAAAAACAAATGGACTGACACTAGCCTCGATGAGCTTCTCAAGTACCTAAAGGATGTTCTTCCCGCGGGGAATCTGTGTCCTACTAGTGTGGATGAGGCCAAGAAGATCGTGTGCCCTCTTGATCTGCCGCATGTTAGATACCATGCATGCATCAGCGATTGCATAATTTATCGGAAGGAGCACGCGGAAAAAACAAGCTGTCCGGTGTGCAATGCTTCTCGATACAAGAAGGCCAGGAAGAAATCTCCCCAGAAAGTTGTATGGTACTTACCGATCACTCCCCGTCTACAGCGGTATTTCGTAGGTCCCATGGAAGCAAAGCTCAAGCGCTGGCACGCGGAGAGGAAGAAGCCCGACGATGGAGATGATCCGAAGCTGAGACACGTCGTGGATGGAAGCCAGTGGAGAGCGTTCAACAGCGAATATCGGTATTTCGCATGTGATGCAAGGAACATCTTGCTTGGCGCATGTACGATGTTATGAATCCGTTCGGCAACCAGAACACCAACCATAGCACATGGCCCGTGTTTGTATGGATGTACAACATCCCCCCTGGTTGTGCATGAAGTCGAAGTACATACACATGAGCATGCTAATTCAAGGGCCGAAACAACCGGGAAATAATATTAATCTGTATCTGGGGCTACTTCAAGAGGAGTTAGACACGTTATGGAAAACACCGGCCAAGACATGGGACGGCAGCAAAGGCTTGTATTTCTATATGAGAGCCGCGTTGATCACGACGGTGCACGACTATCTTAGTTACGGATATGTCGTAGGCCAGGTGTGCCATGGATATTGTGGATGCACGCGGTGCATGGATGATACGACGTCTCAGCAGCTAACGTCAAGGAAAGATGGCGGGTCTCGGAAAATCGTGTACATGGGGCATCGAAGATGGCTCGAGAAGGACGACCCGTGGAGAAACCGTGGAGATCTATTCAATGGTGAGGCTGAGCATCGAGGACCTCCACGTAAGCGGAGCGGCGCCAAAATCGATGAGCTGTTGAAAAATTGGGAACAGTGCCCCGCGCCGGGAAAGACGATGAAAAAGGCGCCGGAGCCGCTGCTGAAGGTATGGAAGACGAGGTCTGTTTTCTGGGACGTGGAGTACTGGCACAAACTCGACACGCCTCATTGCCTTGATCAAATGCATATCTGTAAGAATGTCCTTAAGATCTTGCTTGCGACACTGATGAACATGCCGGATAAGACCAAGGATGGGCCGAAGGCAAGAAAAGACTTGCAAGATTTGAAAATCAGGGAAGATCTGCACATGCCGCCCCGTAAAAAGTCAAAGGAGACAGAGACGGAGACAGAGGCGCGGGAAAAGAAGGGCAAAAAAGTAAAGGAAGAGGATTATTGCCCCCTTCTTGCTTCACCTTAAGTCCGGCTGCGATCGATCAATTCTTCAAGTGCCTTACCGGAATCAAAGTTAGTTCCGGTTACTGTGGCAAGATAAGCAGATATCTAGACACGAAGAAGAAAAGGTTCAGCGGGATGAAGTCCCATGACTGTCATGTGATGATGACGCGGATACTACCTATTGCCCTTAGAGGGATAATGGACAAGCACGTCCGTGACACGCTTATTGGTCTCTGCAACTTTTTCGACGTCATCTCTCGAAAGTCGATCAGTGTGAAGCAGCTCTGAAGGCTACAGGAAGAGATCGTTGTGATACTAAATGAGCTTGAGATGTACTTGCCGCCCACGTTCTTTGACGTCATGGTGCATCTGTGTGTCCATATTGTGGACGACATAATAGATCTGGGGCCGTCATTCCTGCACAACATGACGCCATTTGAGAGGATGAATGGGATCATCAAAGGATTCGTTCGTAACATGTCCCGTCCGGCTGGAAGCATCGTCCAGGGCTATCTGACACAAGAGTGCATCTCTTTCTGCGAGAATTTTCTATATGGCGCAGACCGGCCGCCTGGTGTTGGTTTGCCCGTTAACAAGCACGATGGGAGGCTCGAAGGAGAAGGTCACTCCAACGGTCGCAGGGAACTGCATGTGGCCTACTCAGATCGATGCAACGACTTTGACAGAGCAAACTTGGTAGTGCTACAACACCTAGACCAGGTAGATCCTTTCGTGGCACTACACAAAGAAACTATCGCTAAGAAGTATCGTGACCGGGGGGTATGCAGGACGGACGCTGAAGTTACTAGAGAGCACAACTCCACTTTCCTGCATTGGTTCAAAGAGCATATTATTGCTAATCCCCCAGAAGAGGGCTCTAAGGACGGATTGCTCATATACGCCTTAGCACATGGCCCCTCGCCCAACCTCATCACCTATCAGGCATACGATATCAACGGATACACGTTCTACACGGTGGCCAAAGATATGGACAGTGATGATCAGAACTCAGGGGTGACGATGGAATGCATGACCGGCAGCGACAACGGCGCAACTGAGAGATTTTACGGAAGGGTCGAGGAGATTTGGGAGCTTTACTACTCTAGACTGCACAATGCGATGATGTTCCATGTCAGATGGGCTAAGAATGTCGAAAGAGAAAACCGGTATTTCACTGCCATGACTATACCCGACGCCAAGAGCGCTACCATGGACGCTATCTCAAAAAACGAGCCATGGGTACACGCTAAGCACGTGACACAATGCTTCTTCATAACTGACCCGTGCAATCCTAGCCGTGTTGTCGTGAGGAGAGGCAAAAGGAACATCATTGGAATGGATGGAGTCGCCAACGAGGAAGACTACGACCAGTACGGCAACCCAATGAGGGAAGATGACGATGACGATGAAGTATACGTCAAAAGAAGAATCAATACTACATTACCTAAGAAAGATCGTACTCCATGGAAAAGGAAAAGTCACAATGAGGGGCTCAATTATTCTTCAACGAACAAGAAGGGAAAGAAGCTCACTCAAAAACAAAAACGTCGACGCTGAGAAACTGTTATCGGTCAAATGATGTAATATATATGTTTCTATTTTGTGTACACACTTAACCGTTATGCATGCATGGGTCAAATGATGTAATATATATGTTCCTATTTTGTATACATACTTAACCGTCAAATGATGCAATATATATCGCCTTAGTTATATACATTGTATCACCTTCCCTTCGATCCTGCTCTCAGAAAAAAGGAAAAGAAAAGAAAAGAAAAAGAAAAAAAAGGAAGAGAAAAAAAAGGAAAAGAAAATAGGAGAAACAAAACAGGAAAACTGCTATAGGTACTGGTTATAGCAGTAGCGCTTTTCTAAAAAAGAGCTATAGCTAGTCAACATAGCAGTAGCGCCCTTTGGGGAAACGCGCTATAGCTACCGGTGATAGCAGTAGCGCTGCTTGTCGAAATGCGCTATACCTAACTTAGCTATAGCGCGTTTTGAGGAAACGCGCTACTGCTATGTTCACTTAACCCCCCCCCCCCGACGGGCTTCCCGCCTCTGCTTCTTCCCCCAAATCCATACTCTCTCTTCTCCCCCTCGTCGCCGCTGGAGCCCTGCACTCGCCGCGCCCCTGCCACAAGCGTCGGATCTCTGCCCTCGCCCTCGACCTCGCCGAAGTCTTGCCCTCGTCCCCGACCCCGGCGACCTCGCCCTCGCCCCCGACCCCGGCCCCGATGTGCCACGCCTCCCTCCTCTGCTTCCTCCCCTCCCAACCTCGGCCGTCGTCGGGCCTGCCTCCTCGCCCCTGCACCCTCTGTTGTAATAAGCCCCCCACTGCTCCTCCTCTCTTTGCTAATTTAGCTAGGGTTCTTCGGTTAATTTAGTTAGGTTTTAGCTAGGGCAGTAGGTTAATTATGTTAGGTGTTTTAGGTGTAGTTACAAGAAAAAATAGAATCGATTATATAGGTTTCTTGCATTTTTTAGTTTAAGCAATTGTTGCTATTTAAATTTTATAGTGCTAGTTAGTTAATTAGAATTAGTATGAAACCTAGGACAGATTAGTTAAAGCAACCGTTGCTATTTAAATTTTTTAGTTTAAGCAATTGTTGCTATTTAAAAAAATAGAATTAGTATGAACCCTAGTTAAAGCAAATTTTTTTAGTTTCAAATTTAGGTAGGCTGAATTTAGTTTTAAATATTGTGAAGAAAAATGACTTCTTGCATTTTTCTTCAAGTTCTATATTTTTCTTCCTTTTATATGCAAATTTGAAGTGGACATGTGATATGTGGACATGTGATTTGGACAGGTCATATTTGGAATTTGGACATGTCATATTTGGACATGTGATGTTTTGGACATGTCATATTTGGAAAATGATGATTATGTGTAGGGTAAATGATCCGAGTGGCCTATGTTTCATCGGAATGTTGATTCATTTCCGTTCCGGTGAATTTCAGGCGCTCGATATGTCCACTTTTTAGCAAAGGTCATGCCGAAATTTCCCGTGAATTTTGGGATGACTTGTGCTAGAAAGTAGGCATATCGAGTGCCGGGATTTGCTGGCAAACGGCATTCCGGCAAACCATAGACCATTTTTTTATGTCATTTCTTATTTTATTATAGTTTTAGAATTAAACGAGGAGACTTAATCATAGGAAACATGTCAAACAACGAAGAAACCGGGCCTTCTGACCAAGATGCAGACGAGATGGATTATGAGGGTGAACAACAGTACCTCGAATTTTTGTCTGCTAAGCACAGTCAAGGTTTGCAGGTCGGCCTCGGTGATGGTACTGACGCCGACATCGACACTGACGGCGCCGGCACCGATGGCGGCGCCGAGATCGGCGGGGAAGGTACCGGTGCCGATGCCGCTACCGAAAAGAAGAAGCAGAGGATACGAAAACCTAACAAACTCGGCATCGGACGACTGGTGATCACAAAGATGGCCCCTGGCAAGTTTGAGCCATTAGAGCCGAAAGAACCTCGCAAGTTCTATGGGAACCAAGTAGGATGCATCCTACGGGAATGCGCGAGCATCAACGACGATGACTTAAGGAGTAAAGAACATTTGAGGCAGTTGCTCCTGACGAAGTTGCACAAGAGATTCAAGTTCCCTGACCAGGATGATAGCATAGAACAACCGTGGGATGATCCGAAGATGAAAAAGATTAACAATCACGCCATGGGCATGTTCAGCAATGATTTGGCCTCTTGGAAAGGGAGGGTGAAACGAGCTATTGAGGCTGAGGAACCCCTGTCCAAGATTCTGGAGGAAAATCCGACACTTACAGAAGAGGAGTTCGAAAAGTTCAAGGACACTTGCGTTACCGAGGCAGCCAAGGCTAAGGCTGCGAAATTCAAGAGCCTTCAGCAAAGGAACACGGGAAAGCATCACCTCGGAAGCAGTGGTTACCTTGGCAAAAGGACCATATGGGATAAGGAGGACGCGGAACGTGAAGCTGCGGGTCTCCCAGAGCCCTTCGCGAAGTTCACCAACCCCTTGGAGCGTGACTTCATCAGGGCCCACTACAAGTGGGACAAGGAAAAGAAGGTTTTTTACACGGACCAGATCACGAGGCAATTGATTAGAATACTGGTAATTATTCTTTTACCACCTTACATTTAGCTCCTGATCAAGTTGACTACACATTCGTAAACGGTTCACGTTCCTTCTGCAGGAGAAAGCAACACCAGCTTGCAGCCAAAAGCCCTACTATGCCGATGAGGCCCAAGTGGGACACCCCTCTCAACCGGGCCTTGAACGAACTTCAGGGTCTCCCTTTGGGCCAGCGGCCGCAATATGGACGTGTGCACGACGCCGGAGACGGCGCCACGTGGAAGGTGTTTTACAACGAGGGCCCGGAGGCCAAGAAGTAAAAAAAGAAGTTTAGTCAGGCGGACATCGACGAGAAGGTGAAGCTTGCGTTCGAGAAAAAAGCAGCTGAGGACGAGAAAAAAGCAGCCGAGGAGAAAAATGAGTTGCTACAGCAGGCAATCGATGCACCTGTACATGCCTGCAGAAATGATTTTGGTACTAACTTGATCCCGGCTATCATCAACTGGACGAAGGAAAATCCAAACAAGACGGTAGATGATTTCCCCATGCCCAGTTTTGTCGGGAGCAACTCGGTGAACAACACCACCGCACCATCACCTGCTCACGCACCCGCACCCGCTCATAGCAACCCGTCCTCAGTCTCTGGCGCGCTAGGCGGGCCTTCATCTTTGGCTGAGCTCGACGCCCTCATGGTAATTACATGTCGCACCAACATATATCTAGAATATTCCATTTTCGTTGCCTTTCGGATGTTTTATGCCGCAGACATGTGTTTGTAGGCCGACGAAACCCCGTGCACCGTACTCTACTTGACCAAAGGCCGGAAGGTGGACGTGGGAAAGGGGGTGATAACGAAGCCCTTGGAACTCACGTTCCACGGCCAGCCGATGCCCGGTGGGCACTTTAGGGTTACCTTGTCGAGTGTGAAATCGGGGCACGAGGATTTGCCTCCTCCAGTACGGCTAGGTGGAGAGGATGATGAGACCCCACTGCGGATTGGAAGCTGCAAGGGTTGGGTGCTACTATGGCCGAAGAATCTTCTTCGTCTGGAGCCGGCCGAGAGCACACCAATAACCACACATCAACAAGCAGGTATGGACACCACCACCCCGCCTACACAATTACCATCGCCTGTAGTGCCGGGTGAGAGCGGCGGACGACGTGATGAAGGGGGTCCAATAGTGGCTGATGTAATCGCCCCCGTAGAACAAAGAATGGATGATGAGATGGAGGAGGACCCAATGAGGTTCCTCAATACAGGCGCCTATGACGGTGACTTAGATATGATGAGTCAGCCATATGACGACTCGGGCTATCAGCATGCTGATGAGGATATGGATGATCTGCCCGGGCAGGAACGTCCTAGCAGGGATTGCAAGAAGTCTCTCTTCATGCGATCCTCACAGGACACGCCTGAAGATGCCGCCTCAACACAGGCTCAACTAGCCGGGGTCGTACAATGCTTAGCCCGACAACACTGGGGCAGGGGTTAAGGAAGGGTCTGGAAGGTCAGCCCAAGAAAAAGGAGAGGAAGAGACCGGGGAAGATAGGCTCAGCTGCCTACAAACAAGCTAGAGCACATAGTAGCCAGACGGTGGATTTTGAAGAGCGTGTACCCGTCAAAGGTGCGGCCATGTTCCATGTCACGGGCGAGCCGATGCTACCGCCGAAACCGCTGGAGGCACTATCAGGGGATCTCAGGAGACTGCACGACCATGTGTTGTCGACTGAGAAAAGCCTATTAGCCTCGAAGGATCCATGATATCTGACATACGTGGCTCGTGTGCCTGAGGGGAAGTGCTATGTCGACACACGGCCCACGGAGGTGTTCTTCCTGCGGTTTGACCATATCTTCGAGATGTTTCTGACAAGGCGGCTCGATTTTACAATCGTCCGCCTTTTTGCGCTACATATGAGCTCCGTCATGAAGAGAGAAGAAGTCTCGCAAATCCGTGTGGCGGATCCATACTATATGCACGAGTCCTTCTTGAGTCTCGGCGTCTTTGAGCGTAAAACTGCTAGGGAGTACCTCGAAAACTTCATGGTAGAGAATAAGGACCAGGAAATTGTACTCCTGCCTTATCATCCAAAGTAAGTCAGTGCCGGACAACCCTTTCGTACATTTCAATCATTCCTTCTCGCTCATATGTTGAATAATTTGAGGTGTTTTTTTCCCCGCAGCAACGGGCGCACCGTCCTTATCGTTATTTACCCGCGAGTCTCCCACGCCGTGTATTTTGACCCTACCAGAAACTACAAGAAGAAGGACTACACCCACATAATGAATATTCTAGATGATGCTCTCCAAGGCTTCAGCTTGAGGGGTGGCCACCTGCAGATCAGGAAACAAAGGCACAAGAAGACGGGTTTCTCGCATAAAACTAACTTCTGCTGCATCCATGTCCCAAAACCAAGCAAGAACGATGGATTCTACCTCCTCCATCTCATGATGGAGTTCAGAACGGATCACCAAAAGCTTCGCATGACAAGCAGAAATGATGATCATATCCGCAAGTGGGTAGAGTCTCATGGAGAAGCGGATTATAAACTTAGAGATGACTTCTTTCGCATCCAGAGGGACATTGCGACGATCATCATGAAAGAAGTCGTCGATGAGAATGGGATGTTCCACCACAGCCCTATATCGCGAGCTGACGTCTAAACTCGCATAGGCATGCAACGTCAGGACCTCACGCCGTTCAAGAAGCTAGGGTCCATCCTCGATGATATGGAAGGATGGAACTTCTAGTGATTTACGATGCCGATGATGATGATATGTGTCGGTTGAACTTGTATAGTTTCTGTAGCGTTGAAACTTTGTGATGTCCACGGTCCCTACCGAACTTGCGTAACGCTACTTTGTTAGTTTGGGTACGATGACCTGCGTACCTCTAGTTAATTAGTTTGCGTATGATGAAACTGCGTTCATTATTTGTATGTTTACTATATGTTGCATCTAGTTGCTAATCCTTTCTTTTTTGTGTTGCTCAAGTATATTTTGTTGCATATATGATTGTACATTCTCTTGATGAAGATGCATCTCTAACAGGTACCTAGATTCTTGATGGCGAAGAAGCAGTGCTATGTCGTGTACAAGGGGAAGGTTCCGGGAGTGTACGACGAGTGGCCTGAGTGTCAGGCGCAAGTGGAGGGGGTCTCGGGCGCCAGCCATAAAGGCTTCAAAAGCAGACAAGAAGCAGAAACTAGTTACTTGAGGTTCACGCTAGCGCGAGAGAGGACTCACAACCGCCGCCTCATGTACTGCATAGTTCGCTCTCACTCATAGTAATAGCTCTTCTCGCGTATATCATTGTTTAGATGGATGACGATGTAGTTGCAAGTATTCGAGACTTGTATCGCTATTTCCGAGATGATGACGAGAGACCACTTTTTGTTGGATGATGATTATGATGATGACATGATTTGATGAGACTTTTTGTATGTATATGCTATGATTACATTTGTATGTGTATGATGATGACATTTGTATGTGCTAAAGATTAATGTATAAAGCCTGTTCAAATACAAAACAAATATGCAAAAAAAATTAGAAACTAATAAAACTAGCAGCAGCGCGGCTTAACCAAAAGCGCTGCAGCTATTAGCAGCAGCGCGTTGCTGCAAAGCACGCTGCTGCTACCGAAGTATAGCAGTAGCGCGGCTCAACACAAAGCATTGCAACTATTAGCAGTAGCGCGTTGCTACAGAGCACGCTACTGCTACGCATGTATAGCAGTAGCACGGGCCATCACGCGCTACTGATACAGGTTAGCTGTAGTGCCGTATCAGTAGCGCGGGACCCCGCGCTACTGATATACCTAAAACCCGCACTACTGCTAGGCTTTTCCCTAGTAGTGCGAGGATTCTTTATTCCACATAATACACGGGGCCAGTGCTGATGGTGCTGGTCCAAACTAGAGCCACTTGCGGCGCCACCTGGGGCAACTCGGGTTTTCGGCTGTCGTACGTAGTGTTCATCAGGTTGTGTCCTGAGAACGAGATACGCGTGGCTCCTATCAGGGTGTCGACACGTAGGGAGGTCTTGCTGGACTTGTGTTACATTGTCGAAATGTCTCGTGCACCGGGATTCTGAGGATACTTCGGGCTGACTCGAGGTTGATCGGGTTTTCTTGAGGTTGAGGTATTTTGACCGTAGCTTGTGTTGGCTTGTGATGGGCCAGGTTGGAACACCCCTATAGGGTTAAATCTTGCGCGAAGCCGTGCCCGCGGTTATGTGGTAGATTGGATATTTATAACCATCGGTTGTAGAGAACTTGACACTAGATCCGAAATAAAATACACCAACCGCATGCGTAACCGTGGCCGTCTCTTTTTGAGTGAGTTCGAGAAGAGAACATGGTGGGGTTATGTTTGACTCGTAAGTAGGTGTTCAGGGTCACTTAGTGGTCATTGTAGTTTGTGACCGTTTTGCGTAGTTGCTCTTCTTATTCTTGTACTCGTAAGTTAGCCACCATATAATGCTTAGTGCTGCTGCAACCTCACCACTTTGTCCCTTCCAAACCCATTAAGCTTTGTTAGTCTTGATACCCATGGTAATGGGATTGCTAAGTCCTCGTGGCTCACAGATTACTACAACAACAGGTGCACGTATAGGTAATGCGATGATGTGACGCGAGAGCGATGCTTGCTTGTTTTGGAGTTCTTCTTCTGCTTCTTCTTCGATCAAGGGATAGGTTCCGGGTCGGGAGCCTGGGATTAGCAGGGTGGATGTCGTTCTTCTTTTCTGTTTGATTTCATCCGTAGTCAGATCCTGCTCTTCTGTATGATGATTGCTATGTATTGATGAACTGTTGTATTCATGTTGTAGCTTGTGGCGAGTGTAAGCCTTTATCTTGTATTCTCATCTATTCAGTACATGGTATGTTGTAATGATATCCACCTTGCTATGCGCTCGAAATGCGGTTGTGCCTCAATCATGAATTCATCACGTGATTGGGATAGAATCGCATCTTGGGCACTACAAGTTGGTATCAGAGCCTCGACCGACCATAGGAGCCCCCATGATTGATCATAGTTTGGCCGTTGTCGAGTCTAGAAGAAAACTATTTTCGGAATCTAGTTATATCAGAGCGTAGGAATTCTTTTTGCTCCTTATCCCCTTCGTTGCTCTGGTGAGGAATCATGACATAGGTGTTTTGGTTCTTCTACTCTTCCCATTCAAATTTTCTTTAGGATCACACAGGTGTTTTCGTTCGTTGTCTATCTTTTGTTCAACCGGTGCACTTCTCTTTGGGTTAATTTGATCCTCTTCAAGTTCAATTCTCAGTTCTTCTCAACGGTGGCCATTCCATCCATCCCAAGTTGCCTTTGTTTTTCCCACCCTCCCACCCTTTTTGCTCACGGAGTCTAAAGTCTTGAATCAAGTCTCCTTTTATTCATGTGTAGCCTCTTCATTCGTTCTTCAATTGTTTCAACCGGTGGATTCTCGTCTAGGTCGGCGTTCTTCGTCTCCTTTCTTTCCAGTGGGTTCAATTCTAGTTTTGCGGGTTGATCATATTCTTTTCCTTGGCTCAAATATTTCCCCTTGCTCGTTCTCCTCTCGCCATTTAATCATTTCGGAGTGCTGAAGACATCTCAGAAAATTCATGCTTGCGTTCAAATTAATTCGAGGTTGTCACCTCATTCAAGTCTTTCTATCATTCCGGTGCATCATCTCTCTTTCAATCAAGCATTCTCTACGGTGATTCCTTTCAATGGGCCCTAACCCACAGGTTTATCCCCAGGGTCTTACCTGGCTCTTCTAATTTTTCCAGAGTGATTCTCAAATTCTTTTCAAAGCTTGACGTAAGAATGATTCATCAGTCAATTGTCCTCTCCAATATCGCATTCAGCTTATTTTCATTTTGGCTCAACCTTCTGTCTTTTCATTCATCCAGAGTGTCCCAACAATTTGGTGGTGTTCCTCATCGTCATTCTCAGCATTGAAGAACGAAGAAGAGTTTCTCTTAAGTCTTGGTCCGTTCTGTTGAAGATTCGTAGTTCAAGCTTGATGCCATCCTCACAATTGTATTCGATTGTGAGAATTCTTTTCACCCATTCGACGCATTTTAGGTGTTGCTTACTTTCTCGATCATCCGAAGGTCATCATTTCAAAATATTTCTTCATTCTTACCTTTCAACTTCATTTTCGTAAATTATTCTCAATTCATGCCTCTTCGTTCGTCTCCATATTCTTCTGGTGCATTGTTCAAGTATTCTCTAGTCAGCTCGTGATCTCTTTGTTCTCTTGCATCTAAATTCCCTCAAGCATCTTCGTTCATTTTCTAATTCTTTCGGGCGATTCGCTCTCTTTTCTTCTTTTGTTTCAGATGCTTATGGTGGTTCCTTCAAGATTCCTCTTTCTATGTTCTTGTATCAATTAATTCATTCTTTCCAAAATCCTATCGGTGATTCGTTGAAGATTTCCCAAGTTTGCGATATATCTCTAATCCTTTTTCAACGAGAATGAGTAGTATGCCAAATCCATTGCGTGTCATCAATTTAAGTTGACGAAGGATAAACATACAATAAATCTTATTCTTGTTTTCCTCAAGGTGATTTAATTTCTTCTTTTCGGAGTTTGCTCATCATATCATATTCTCGGTTTGAGATGCTGCATCTTTTTCTTTCCAGAGTTCCAAGCTCTCTCAATTATCTCGTCACGAAGCTCCATCTAAATCATTGCAAGTCTTCAACTCTTGTTCTTTTTAACCTTCAATTATTTTCTATAATCCTTTTACTAATGGAGTTCTTCAAGAATTCTTCATGCTAGTTCGTTAAGGATTTAATTCATTCTTGAAGTGTTCCTCAAGATTCTTGTCGGAGGAGCTCAAGTATTCTTCGTCTTGCGTTTCGAAGTGCAATCCCTTCTCCCTTATCTTTTGAGGTGGTAGTATACCATTCTTGATTAACAAGGAGTCGTGAAGTGAAGCTGTCAAGAATGAGATATTTTAAATCCATCATTTTCTCTTTGTTCAGGAGATCCTTTCAACCTATCAATATTTTCATTGGAGTTATCTTGGTAAAGATTTCACCTAAAGCCTTCCCTAAGGAATGTTGCTAATTATGGTGCCTATCGATGAAACAAGTTTTCTCCTATTCTCTCGGTGAAAGAAGCTTCTCATCTCTTGTCACCTCCAATCTAATCTTTTGTTTTCATTAATGGCAGGTTTTCACTTCATAATTTTGGGATGTTTTCCATAAGACCATTTGAAATCATATCCTTGTTGGTCGATTCATTAAACAACTTTGTTCAAGCCTTCTTCATAAGGATGCTTTCAAATTCACTTGTGGTAGAAGATGCCTTCGTAAGCCTTCTTCTTTTCCAAGTTCTTTCCATCTCATCAAGTTTCCATCTCTTTTCCACCAGGAGTGCTGTCCAAATTCTTTCGTTCTTATCCCTTGTCTATCTTGTTTTAACCGGAGTGGGTTCAAAGTCTATCTTGTCCTTGAACCCTTGGTTCTCGTCGTATTCCTTGTTCCTCTTGTCTAACGGAGTGTTTCAATTTTGTTCATCTCCGTTGTTGTCATTTCTTCAAGTCGTTGCAACTTCCAAAGTTCTTTTGTTTCAATCGTTTGTCATAGAAGCAACTTTGTTTTACCTCTTCCTCCGTCCCCTCCTCTTCTCGTTCTAAGATCTCGGGGCGAGATCTCTTGTAAGTGGGGGAGAGTTGTAACACCCCGAGACCGACGCTCCAGACGCCTTCCATATTTTCATTGTAGTCGCTTTAATTATTTTGCTTGTTGCATTTCATCATGGCATCATGTGAATTGCATCCGCATGTTTTCATAAAACTCATTGTCATTTGTAGTTGTCGCTTCTTCCTCACCTCTGTGGACCTTTCTCAGACCAACCGTTCTTTTCTTGTCTGACCCTTTGACTCTCTCTGCACAGCCATGGACCCCTCGCACACGTCCGAAAGCTGTCCCGAACCCGACCCAAGCAGTCGTGACCGATGGGTCCGGATCATCCCCAAACATCCCTCAAATATCTTCGGTTCATTGGTTGGACTCCCTAGCCTATTTATTCCCGATCGTTCGATCTAAATCGGATGATCCAAAAACCCTTCCCTTTACCTATATATAGACCAACCTCATACCTAATCTAGACTAACCCTAAAACCTAGGAGATTTGTCCCTCCACTGCGCCACTGCCCATCGCCCGAGCCAACCAGAGGCCTCCCCGAGCGCCTCCTCGCCTGCAGCTACCACCGCCTTGCCTCATCGCCCGCCCGCATGCTCGAGGACGCCCAAGGCCGTATCTCCTCTTCCCTCCTCTGGTCGATCCCGAATGGATCATGACCACCCAGCGCCTCCCCGCCGCCTTGCACTTCCACGCCGCCAGCGACAACAGCAGCAGCAGGTCATGCCACCGGCCTCCTCCCTACCTTGCTTGGTGCTCAAGCACCACCGTGCCGCCCCTACCTTCCCTTTCCTCCCCTCGCATCGCTCGTTGCTGACTGCCCACCTGCTGTTTCTTGTAGAGTCAGTGCCATGGACGACCACTCCTCCTCGAGCGGCTCGGCTAGAACCGCGCCCGGGTCTCCTCCTCCCCGTTCGTCCTGACCGCCGGTGAACGCGCCGTCCAGGTCCCCTTTGTCCCATGCTTCCCCTTTCCCTACTTCTTCCCTCTTCTGCCTTCTCATGTCTCAACCACTCTTTGTTTCCTAGCACAGGAGCTCGCTGCCACACATTGGATCCGGCTGGGAAACGCCTAGCCCCGACCTCCTGCCCGCCGGGTCTGCACCGCACGTCGCGCCGGAGCCCGTATCCATCATCTGCCGCTGCTGCGCATGTGTTGGCCCCGTCCTGGAAGCACTTCAGTGCCTCCCCGCTGTCCAAATCGAGCGAGAGGAGCTCGCCCGGTCCAGCAGCGCGTTGACTGCGCCACGTCAGCGCCAAGGCCCAGCCTGCTTCCCCACAGATCCAGCAGGCCTGCCTCCTCTGCTCCGACTGGGCCTTTAGCCCATGGTGAGCCGCCCATGTACCTGTAGCTCAAGTTTCGGCCCGATACATGTTTTTTCCCACGGGAAGAATTATCCATTTATCCAGAGACTGCCTGTTTTACAGAAAACCCCTTGCACTTCATGCATTTAATATCTCACAAACCATGCATCGGATTAAAATGATTTATATATGTAAAATGCTTAGGATTTTATATACTTTCACAATATGCTGCTTTCATCCATGTTCAAAATGTTTAAAATGGTTGTTTGCATTAATTTGCTTAAATAGCATGTTAAAATGATTTATTTCATAACTAAATAACCGTAGCTCCGAATTAAATAAACTTTATATGTAAATGGGGTAAAAAAATGCATACATTAACTTGGTGCACTTAATTTGCATGTTTAACAACTCTAAAATATGATTTAGGTCAGAACAGTACCAAATCCAAGATATTGCATATGGGGAGTTTCCGGAATTGTTGTTTGTTGTTTCCGGCCTCATTTAAAATGCCTAAATGTGTAGTTTGCTTAGGCTTCACCTCTTGCCATGTTTACGAACATTTAATATTGATGGGTAGCTTAAACAAGAGTGAACTAAATATTTGAATGTGGTGTTTCGTCAATATGCAACTCGTTGCATATTGAGCTCCACTTAATTTGTAGTATTGTTTGTTGCACTTTGCCATGCCATGAATCATTAAACCGGACATGCATCATACTTGATTGTGCATCATGCCATGTTTATGTGATGTTTGTTTACCATGTTGTTTGCTTCTTTCCGGTGTTGCTTCTTCTCGATAGTTCCGATAACGTTGCGATTGTGAGGATTCGTTTGACTACGTTGGTTCGTCTACTTCATGGATTTGGTCTTCTTCCTAGCGGGATTTCAGGCAAGATGACCATTACCTTGGATATCACTACTATCTTTGCTTTGCTAGTTGTCTCGATGCTATCGCTATGTCGCACTACCTACCACTTTTTTGTCAAGCCTCCCAATATGCCATGATAAGCCTCTAACCTTTTGCACCATCCCAGCAAAATGTTGTTTGGCCATGTTACCGCTTGCTCAGCCCCTCTTATAGCGTTGCTAGTTGCAGTTGCAGTTGCAGGTTGTTCCATGTTGGGACATGGATATCATGGGATATCACAATATCTATTATTTAATTAATGCATCTATATACTTGGTTTTGGGTGGAAGGCTCGGCCTTTTGCCTGGTGTTTTGTTCCACTCATGCCGCCCTAGTTTCCATAATGCTGGTGTTATGATCCTTGATTATCGTTCCTAACACGCTTAGGGGAATGGGACCCTCTTGACAGTTCGCTTTGAATAACCGCTTCCAGCAAGGCCCAACCTTGGTTTTAACATTTGCCAACATAATAATATTGAACTTAATAATTAATTTGCATAGGGCGTCATGAACCCGGGGATTCTTTATTCCACATAATACAGGGGGGCCAGTGCTGATGGTGCTGGTCCAAACTAGAGCCACTTGCGGCGCCGCTTGGGGCAACTCAGGTTTTCGGCTGTCGTACGTAGTGTTCATCCGGTTGTGTCCTGAGAACGAGATACGTGCGGCTCCTATCAGGGTGTTAACACGTCGGGAGGTCTTGCTGGACTTGTGTTACCATTGTCGAAATGTCTTGTGCACCGAGATTCCGAGGATACTTCGGGCTGACTCGAGGTTGATCGGGTTTTCTTGAGGTTGAGGTATTTCCACCGCAGCTTGTGTTGGCTTATGATGGGCCAGGTTGGAACACCCCTGCAGGGTTAAATCTTACGCAAAGCCGTGCCCACGGTTATGTGGTAGATTGGATATTTATAACCTCCAGTTGTAGAGAACTTGACACCAGATCTGAAATAAAATACACCAACCGCGTGCGTAACCATGACCGTCTCTTTTTGAGTGAGTTTGAGAAGAGAACACGGTGGGGTTATGTTTGACTCGTAAGTAGGTGTTCAGGGTCACTTAGTGATCATTGTAGTTTGCGACCGTTTTGCGTAGTTGCTCTTCTTATTCTTGTACTCGTAAGTTAGCCACCATACAATGCTTAGTGCTGCTGCAACCTCACCACTTTACAGCCCGCTAACTCCCAACCAGTTATAGCCTATCCGAATTAGGCCCAGTAGCGTCATCTGGGCCGTTCAATATGATTCCAGCCCGTTGTAACTTTCGGCCCATGTATGGCCCATGACGTCTTTCAGCCCATATGAGGCCCTTTGTAACTCTTGGCCCATAAACAGCTCGTGGTGAAACTCGCCCGCAAATGAACATTATATCGCTTTATACCCATTAATGGTCCATTATTCCATTGGGCTATTTCCAGCCCGTGTTATCTTTTAGCCTTCTAAGGGCCTATTTATTATTGAGCTCATTTCCAGCATTCGATTACTTACGGTCCGTTACTGGCCTGTTACGCTTGTGGGCCAAATTCAGCCCGTTAAAGTCGGCCTGACTGTGGCCCATTAATCTGTTGGGCCATTTTCATAGCGTCATCAAATATGGCCCATTAATGACCCGTTATGCCTGCCAATAGAATTAAGCCATTGTACAACCCGGCCTATTAACGGCCCATTATGGTCAGCCCATAAATAGACGATTCCTATTCTAGCCCGTTTACGGCCCATATTGCGGTCCGTTAATGGTCCATGAATAGTATGACCCATATTTGGCCAATCAATCATACGGCCCGTAGAAGGCCCATTGAATCTACGGCCTGTAGAAGGCCTGTAGGAGTCCCATGGTCTCTACAGCAGATAGTAGGACCATTGTTACAGCGGTTCATATGTTGCCCATGGTTATTGTGGCCTAGTTTAAAAAAATAGGTTATTGCGGCCACTAGGAAACCGAGAAAAAATAACTGCAGAACTATAAGCAAACAAATAAATAAGACTAACAAAATAAATAAGCAAGCAACTAACGCTAGGATATTACAGCGATTACACAGATTACATCCACTGGGCATCAAAGTTCGCCACTAGTGCAAATATAGGGAACAAAGCAGCATATTACATACACTGGTTGTCAAAGTTGGCGACCAATGTATGTAAACGCTGCAGCAAAACAAGTCTAGAACTGAAACCACTTTAGAAGAGCTCAAGAAACAATATCCTGGGTACCCACCATGCTGGCAAGATGCTTAGCAAGCTTATTAACTTTCTCTTGTTTGATGCTTAAATCCTCCAGCGCTTGCTGTTGTACTAGAAAGTATGC
This sequence comes from Thinopyrum elongatum, assembly GCA_011799875.1. Classification (NCBI taxonomy): domain Eukaryota; kingdom Viridiplantae; phylum Streptophyta; class Magnoliopsida; order Poales; family Poaceae; genus Thinopyrum; species Thinopyrum elongatum. The sequence continues at coordinate 388,051,674 of CM022300.1, forward strand.
ATCTGAATTCTGCAGGGACTTCCTCAGTCCTTCAGCTTCATGTCACAGCACATCTGATCAATGTCTTTCAACTTGAAGTTGAGACTCAAGGAGACAAACTTATTCAGGCAACGAGTTCGAAGAACTTGTGCCAGCAGTAGTGGCCAGTAACTCGAACACTACATCAAGATAGGACTTTGGGGTTGTCTAACTGTCTTCAGGATAGTTTTTATCAGCTTTCTTGGAGACCAACAAGGATGTCTCACTATCTTGAACCTTATCTGCATTACTTCCTTTACCATTGCATAACGGGGTACTCTTCTCCAATATTTTGTCCCCATTCTAAAAGAGAAACAAGCAGACACATCACATGTTTACCATGTTGTATATGAAACTCATTTTGGTAAACCAGTTCAGTAGTAAGGTGGACAGGATAACAACATGAAACAAACATATATCTATGCACTATGGTCACTGTATGGTCTTTATCATTCTAGTTTATGTTGCCAAATCAAGATAGAGATAGTTCAAATCATATATGTTTAAGACAAAGCAACATAGACAGAATATAAGTGCGGGAAACTACACAACACTAACAACACTTGTAATGTGCATGGCATGAGAACATAACTGTTTATTCAATTGAAACTGAAATCAACATAGAGCAAGTTACAACAGCAAACCAGTTAAAGAAACAAGTTTAAAACATACCTGTTGCGCCATTGGAGTTTCAACTGCATCCTTCAAATTTGAAATTAGTTGTTATGAGTAAATACAGTGATGCAAGGGCAAAGGAGTATGAACCATAGCTACGGAACCTGACCTGAGAACAATTCTTCTTCTGCTTTAAGCGTTGACTTGGGGTTCAGAGTGGTGGTCCTCGTGCTTTGGGCACTGCAGTTGCCTTACTAACTGCTCGTGTTTGGGTGCTCTGTGGTGGAGACGGTGCTGTGTCAACTGGAGCTGGGTTACTATCTGCTGGGGTTGGGGTTAGAAGGGGTGTAGCTAGTTCTTTGTCCAACTGGGTAGGGGTACAATCTGCGTGAGTCTTGGTTATGTGTGGTGGGGCTGGTTCTTGAGCAAGTACAACTGTGGTTCTATCTGCATCGATGGGTAGCACTATCTTTTGTGAAGATCGTGTTTTTACTCCCATAGATACTGCCAACACCCCCTCCAATTCAAATGGCTGATAAACAAGAAAAGTAATTGAATGTATGGACATTGTATGGTAGACTGGTGCAATGGATAGTGGGGAAGAAAACAGGGCATGAAATAATTCACATTTACGTTGTCTAACCAAACAGGATAGCATGACACAATTTCACCTATATGATGGCTAACTAAACAGGATAGCATGACACAATTTCATATATATGATGACTAACTAAATAGGATAGAATGACATACTTCAAAATATGATGACTATGTAAACAGGATGACATGATATAACTATACAATGTGTCTATTAAAGTGGTTGGCATGCCATAATTCACATACATGCCGTCAATGGAAACATGATGGCATGATATGATTCACGAATAGAATGACATAATTCAAAATATGATGACTATGTAAACATGATGAGATGATATAACTATATTATGTCTTTAGAAAATGGGTTGGCATGCCATAATTCAGATACATGCTGTCTATGTAAACATCATGGCATGATATAATTCAAATACAAGATTTATATACTAAGAAAGTAAGCAGAGGGCAATCGCATATATAATGTGTAAACTAAGCAGATGGCATTCAATATTGTGTATATGATGTAAAAACTAAGCATTGCAAGACAACATATGCATGATATGAGTAATATAACCCTGCCAAGTTTGAGCATACACCTCAGGGGGAAAATAGGACTGGTCATCAGTCTCTGAATCCTCCTCTGAGGAGCTATCTATAACCAGCAAGATATCTGCTTCAGCAGGTAGCATTGTCTGCTCTGAAGACCTTGTTTTCACTTCAGATTTTTCCATCACCAATTCAAATGGCTAATGCAGAGGAAGAGTAGTTGAATATACAAACATTGTTGACAAATGGAATACGTAATACAAAAAAAGAATGGCATGATATAATTCACATATATGATGCTTGGCTAAACAGCATGGCATTGCATAATTCACATATATAATGCCTTGCAACAAGATAGCATTGCATAATTCACATATATAATGTCTTGCAATAAGATGGAATTGCATAATTCACATATATGGTAATTAGACACTAAACAGTTGGCATTCACACAAAGCATGTCTAAACTAAGCAAATGACATAGCAATGCAAGACACCATATGCACGATATGAGCAATATAAACTTGCCAAGTTAGAACATGCACCTCGGGGGGGGGGGGGAGGGGATAGGACTGGTCATCTGTCTCTGAATCCTCCTCTGAGGAGCTATCCGTAACTAGCAAGACATGTGCTTCGTCAAATAGCATTGTCTGCTCTAAAGACCATGTTTTCACTCCAGATTTTTCCATGACCGTGTCGAATGGCTGATGCACAGGAAGAGTAATTTAATGTACTAACATTGTTGACAAATTTAATACATAATAAAAAAAGGATGGCATGATAAAATTCACATATAAGATGACTCGCTAACCAGGATGGCATTGCAAAATTCACATATATGATGCCTGGCTAAACAAGATGGCATTGCATGATTCACATATATGATATAGAAACTAAACAGATGGCATTCACACAAAGCATGTCTAAACTAAGCAGATGACATATTTTATGTATAAAGTAAGCAATGCAAGGTGCCATATGCATGATATGACCAACATTAGCATGCCAAGTTAGAGCAAAAGACCCCAAGGGGTAAATAGGAGTGGTCTGCTCCCTCTGAATCCCCCTCTGAACAGTTATCTTCCTCTTGATTACATTCTGGTATGGGGGGAGGGGGAGTTGCTTTTGCGCCCACCATGGAGCAACGTTTGCATGAAATTTTATTGCCACGCAAGGCTCATCGCTTTTGCTCTACATGTTCAGTACCATTGTGTACAATAACTGACATGCATAGGAATAAAACATAGTGAGCTTATGCAAGGAGTGCATGCACAAATCCAGAGTGATGGTAGCAACCTGTGGATAGACCCAAAACCAATGATATCAGGCAGATAATAGCTTCAGTTAAAAAAATACAAATAATGGCTCCTTTAATGTTTGTTCCCCACCCAACATAAAACTCATAGTAGACACCCGAGATTAACCAGATAGTAGACATATACTATTGATTGTTGCCCCAATATGTACCCCACAACCATTTAAAAACTCAAGTTTGAGCATTAGTTTGGACCTGACTCAGAGTCTAATCGATGAATAGGATAATAAAGTAGCATGTCATATTAAGTGATGCATAACGTAAGAAGACACGAAAGAGTGCGACCTCTCTTGCGGACCCGTGTAGTCCTCAAGGTCATCTACTCAGTTGATGATGGTAATGCAGTTGTCATGGCTGCCTGCGGTAGGGAAGAAGATCTAAGGCAGTGAAAGATAGTCTGGAGGGCGGATCCCTGTTGTGGTGAACCCTTCCGTCGTTGGAGCAGCTGAGCTGGGGTGGACGACAGCGCAGCAGGAGCGGGACAAACCACACAAGATTTTCTTTGGCACATATCTGTAACAGAAGTAATTCTGTAAGGGCTTGTTTGAATTGGAGGATTCTAAAAATGCAGGGATAGGAAATACACAGGAATAGGATAGGAATGCACGTGCAAAACAGAGAATTTAAAAACACATGATTTCTGTCAATCTGGGTGTTTGGTTCACAAGAATTAGAAGATCACAGGAATGCAAAGATGCATGGTGAAATTAAGTCAAACCGCAAGAAAATGTACAGTTATAATGCTATTATGCTACTATCTCTTAGTCTTGTGCTTCATGAATAGGAATTTGAAAAGGAGGCCAAGTGGATATTAAAATTCCTACGGTTTTTCTTTGAAGGAGACACTAAAGGAACAAATCCTACAATTTTTCTTTTCTCCATTCCTTTGAACCAAATGCATGAATAGTAGTACCATAGGAAACTTTCCAATTCCTATGTTTTTCCTTCACTTTTCCTTTCAAGCACTGACGATTCTAGTAGGTAGGCTTGAACAGGCAAAAGCCTACACTCCAAAAATGTTTTTGTTCTACTTCTACTACTTTGGACCCAGGCCACTTCCCTACTAGCTCAACTCCCAGGCCCATCTACAAATGCACAGCTCAAACACGTAGAAATAAATAATGATGGCTTTCGAGAGAGTCCATCACGGATAGCTAAGTTGCCTGGCACCTCACTGCTTGTCATATAGTAGGAGAAACTAATCGTATTTCACGTTACTACGCGTGCTCAGTGGACAATATATATAACATGTAGAGTAAAAAAGCGATGCAACAAGTGTACGACCTCTTTGGCGAAGCCATGTCGATCTCAGCATCATTGGGTTGGTCGCTGAGGATGCTACAGCTGATGTGGCTGTCGGAGGAGGGGAAGAAGATCTTAGGCGTCTGGAGATGGAGCCGAGGGTACTGCTCTGTTATGATGGAGGGTTTCGTCGTTGGAACAACTCCGGTGAGTTGTACGACGGCGAGGCTGAAGCAGGACAAGAGAGACAACATTAACCTGAGTGGAATTCTAATAGCATCTCCAATAGATAATGTAAAATACATAACCACAAAGTGCTAGATGTAAAATACATCAGCCGCTCATCTCTAAACTTAACTGTTGAAACTGAATTTAACTGTCGAAACTGAATTTTGCTGTCGAAACTGAATGCACTAGTGGCAGAAAAGCAGTGCACTAATAGTTTTGACTGCTCGAGCACTAGTGGTAGAGTAGCAGTGATCTAAATTGGTAGCCGCTCTGGCAGGGAACGTACTACCAGAGAGCAGCCGGGGTAGCTGGTCATGCAGCAGCAACAGCGCCCAGAGGAGCAGCACGTGCCGGAGCCGGGGCAGCTGGTCATGTAGCAGCATCTCGGGTAGCAGCAGCAAGAGCTCGAGCTCGAGCTCGAGCCGGAGCTGCTGCTCGTGCAGCAGCAGCGCGGGCAAGAATAGAGCAATAGCGCAAGCAAGAGCAAGAGCAGAGCAACAGCGCGAGCGAGAGCCGAAGCAGCAGCAGCAGGGCCAGCGAGAGCCGAAGCAGTAGCAACAACTCCTACTGATGTGGACGTCACTGCTGAGGGAGCAACACCGTGGAGGAAGTGGCCGGTGACGCTGCCGTAGATGGAGCCGCGCCTTGGCGGCTCGGGACTGAGCGCTGGCGGCACCATGAGATGGAATCAAGAAGAAAATGCAGCGATTAGTGTAGAACCTCTTTGGTGGCGCCGATTAGGCCTTAGCTTCATCCGAGGAATCAGTGATGGTGCTGCTCTTCCGGTGGTGCAGGTGAAGACGGTGGTGTGGGAATGGAGGTGGCGCAATAGATGAGGCGAACATCGGGGCAGCTCCTTGAAGGTGGAGGATGGGGTGGCTAAACCGGCGGGATGATGAGATCGATGATGGATCCTCATCCGGTGCGGTGGATGAGGGACGCCGAGCTATTGCGGTGGACGATGTCGTCGGGGAAGAGGCTCCGGCTGGGTGGCGGACGGAGGAGGGTGTGGGCTTCGCGGGTTTTCGCGGCCTTGGTATATGAATGGGGGGAGGGGATGGGAGGGGGAACCATGGCTTAGGGACACACTTGTCCGAAATGTGGGGTAAGCTACGAAAGTACCCCCACCGGTTTGAACTAGGCGGTTCTTTCAGTTCAGGGGTATCACGGGAATTTTGCGTGTCGGGATTTTGCAGGAGGTGGGAATTTTTGCGCGCGTTGTAATTTTGGGATAGCAAGGCGCGGGTTGAGATGGAGGGAGTTTTTGAAGTACAACGAGGCAAAGATATATCTTAAAATTTTGGGATAACAAGGCGCGGGTTGAAGAGGCGGGAGTTTCGCAGCATGATAAACAGAGATGCTAGCTTGAAATTTCGGCATAACAAGGCGCGGCTTGAAATTTCGGGAGAACAAGCTTAACGTGTACAGAAAAAGACAATTCGCACCCACTAGAGAGCGCCATGTCCCATTTTACTATTTTACTAGAAATACCATTCAAAAACAACAACAAAAAACTAAAAAAAAGGGACAACAAGCTTAATGTGTACAGTACCAAATCAATTTGCACTTCCCTTAACAATAAAAAAACAATTCATACTGTCTAGCATATGGACTAAATTTGAGTACATTTTCCCTGTTTGAATGGGATTGTACTCGGGTTAGTTATACAACCATCTAAATATTATCTTCACAACACATGACATGAATATAGGAGTAATAAATTCCCATATAAATATGAAGTACATGTACATACGATCTCGAATTCAAATATATGTATCCATTTTATGTTGAATTCAAATCGTAGTACATGTATGCTCTAGCTAGATGTTCCGAATCTAAACCATATATGATACTATGTACAATATGTTTAACACGCACAACACACACACACACCCCATTTAGATATGTGTTGCGAAAGCCACCCATCATCTCCAATTTGAATAATGTGTCCATGCATGGATGCAATGTGGCCAAACGATGCCTGCCTTCGGTATCTCAAATTCAAATTAGTTTGACCTTGTTCAATGTGTATACAGTATAGCATGCTCGTTTCAAAACCACACCACGCATATCTCAATTATATTCATGCATGCATGGGTTTCAAACATAATGATCTCTTATTCAAATATTTGAATTCAACTTTACATTGATTATGACCTCACAAAGTCTTTTACACCCACACAGTCGTCTTCTCTTTATAGTTGTACCACTAACTTTCTCTCGTGCATGCATGCACACACACTACCACTCGGCATTATCCATCGCACACACGCAATCTTTTTCTTCAGGTCGGTCTCCCATGCACACACACACACACACACACACACACACACCTCCCCATCTTCATCACTTTGGCATTCTTTATCTCTCACATGCATGCGCAATGATCGATGTTCCTCTATGTGTGTATATATGGCTAGGTCTTTCCCAGTTTTCCACACAAACCGATCAATCTATGTCTCTAGTCAGGTCTCACCCTGCTCTTTCCCATGTACACATCAATCGAATCTACCTCTCTATATAGGACTACATAGCTAATACACACACATTATCTATTCATCGTCTCCCTCTCATCATCCATGCCTTCCGCTTCATCTCTCAGACGCGCGCTCAGTGGCGAAGATAGGGGGCAGCAAGGGCCCTGCCCCCCTAACATCACTATATTGAGGCTAATATGAATGTGGTCAGTAGATCAATTATTGGTAAAATGGTTTAAGTGAATGAATTGGCCCTCCCCATAAAGGATTAGCAATGCTTGGCCCCCAAGATCATTTAATTTTTATGGCTCCGCCACTGCAAGCAACCGCGCACGTTCTCGCCCCCTCTCTTTAAATATCGATCTCGCACTTGTGCACTCCTTCCCAGTCTCCCTCCACTTGGCCCCTCGCACCATCTTCCAGCACCCCCATATCCCAGTGCTTGTACGCTCATAGAGCTCTTCCCTCTATCTGTCTCTATCGATATCTCATGCGGTCGACCCCTCCCCTGCCTTCTCGTATATCACCCCGGCCCCATGCACATACATGTATGTATATAGGCCTCTCCTTCACACAAATTGCATTGACATGTATTCCCTCACCATATCTCAGTATCTCTCACACACATGGACTATGTTTACGAAAGAGAAGAGGTGCACACATGCACTCGTTCCCACATAAAAACGCGTGGGTGCACGGTGGAGCACATTTGTACAAAAAATGACCGTGTAGAAAGGCTTTAGACAATGTGCCACTAGCCTATATATGTACCCCTATATAGTGTGTGAATAACTTTGAAAGATGGTCGTTGGATGAAGCCAATCCGACGGTGGAGAGATGGCAAATCCGAGCACTACTGGCCGTTGGATATCATCTACATTCCACCAGATTCTGCCACTTGTACATCTAGAAGACTCCATGGTTGAACTTAAGCATAATGCACAAACCTCAAAACACAAGCACTTCTCCTTTGTTCTAGAATCTTTCGTATCATAATTGCCCAAACTTTTTTTTTCTAGATGAATTGCCATTATTTTTTTTACTTTATGCTTTACAACACACAATTCCATGAATCTTAAAATAGATTAACTTTTTTATAAAAACTAATTGATTTTGAATGAGATGAACTATAAGAATTAAACGAACATCTACATCATGCATATATGACTCAAAGCTTACATGCTATAGTGTGGTATTTATTCATAATTTGGTTGCCAAATCTCATGTGTGTAATGCACGTGTACCTTACTAGTACTTCCAGTATGTGCAAAACACGTAAATTAGAATTCCAATGGCACGCTACATAGTGTCTCTCCCTTTTTCAGTTAATATATTATGATTAAAATGATGTGGGGGGCATCCATGAAGCCACATGGCACATGTGGAGGTATTGTCGCAACCTTCTTGTGTGGATTGATCATAGTGACATGATGCTTGTTCCAGAAGAATGTACTCGTCCTCTCTCACGCACACTGGCGGATGCTACTTCTTGAGCTTGCATTGATTTTTCCCTTGAAGAGGAAAGGGTGATGCAGCAAAGTAGAGATAAGTATTTCCCTCATTTAAGAACCAAGGTATCAATCCAGTAGGAGGCACAAGCAAGTCTCCAATATATGCACCTGCACAAACTAATAAACACTTGCATACAACGCGAAAAAGGGGGTGACAATCCCTTCACGGTCACTTGCAAGAGTGAGATCTAATAGAGATAGATGTAAAAGATAAATAAAATGCAAAATAAAGTAAATAATAATAAATTGCAGCAAGTTATTTGTGGGTTTTTTGGTTTTATAGATCTGAAAATATATGATGGAAAATAGACCCCGGGGCCATAGGTTTCACTAGAGGCTTCTCTCTCTCGAAGAAAGCATACGGTGGGTAAACAAATTACTGTTGAGCAATTGATAGAAAAGCGCATAATTATGACGACATCCAAGGCAATGATCATGAAAATACGCATCACGTCCGTGACAAGTAGACCGAAATGATTCTGCATCTACTACTATTACTCCACACATCGACCAACTCTTGCCTACATCTAGAGTATTAAGTTCATAAGAATAGAGTAACGCCTTAAGCAAGATGACATGATGTAGAGGGATAAACTCAAGCAATATGATATAAATCCCATCCTTTTGTCCTTAATGGCAACAATACAATATGTGCCTCGCTACCCCTTCTGTCACTGGGTGAGGACACCGCAAGATTGAACCCATCACAAAGCACATTTCCCATTGCAAGAAAAACCAATCTAGTTGTCCAAACCAAATCGATAGATCAGAGAGAAATACAAAGCTATCTTAATCATGCAAAAAAGAGTTCAGAGAAGACTCAAATAATATTCATAGATAATCTCATCATAAATCCACAATTCATCGGATCTCAACAAACGCACCGCAAAAGAAGATTACATCAAATAGATCTCCAAGAACATCAAGGAGAACATTGTATCGAAGATCAAAGAGAGAGAAGAAGCCATCTAGCTATGGACCCGTAGGTCAGTGGTAAACTACTCACACATCATCGGAAGGGCAGCAATGTTGGTTTTGAGGCCCTCCGTGATCGAATCCCCCTCCAGCGGAGTGTCGGAAAAGGCCCCAAGATGGGATCTCACGAGAACATAAGCTTGCGGTGGCGGAAAAGTATTTTTGGTGTGCCCTCTGGTATAGGGGGAATATTTGAGAATTTATAGTGCTGGGATTAGGGTTAGGAGAGTCCCGAGGGGCCCACAAGCCCTGAGGGCGTGCCCCCCCTAGGGCGCGGCCAGGAGGCTTCTAGCCTCCTCGTGGCTCCTCTGGCCTCCTCTCCAAGTCCCGTGGGTTTTTTCTGGTCCAAGAAAAATCATCGTAAAGTTTTATTCCATTTGGACTCCGTTTGGTATTGATTTTCTATAGAAGTCAAAAACAAGGAAAAAACAACAACTGGTACTGGGCACTAGGTTAATAGGTTAGTCCAAAAAATGATATAAAATCTTTACCTAATATTAAAGGATGGAGGCTTTCATAGTTCTCCATACATCATCACTTTATATCCGTTAATTTTAAGTTAACCACAGAGGTTGACGCCTGAGATCTCTCTCATATCTCTACTACAGAAAATACGAAGCGTTCCTTTTTCTACCAGGACTGCGTTTCGCTCGTCGTTTCTATCTCCATTGTCTGCACTTCCCACCGCTCTGCCAAGCATGTGGGCCAGGCCAAGCAAATCCACATGAGCCATCATCCCTATAAAAAAACCTTATACAACACAAACGCACACATGGCAATTGATGTGCTAATTCTAAAAAAAGACAACTGATGCGCTCTTTGTTGCTTCCGTCCCAACAATTTAACTGGCATGCTAGGGTTAGCATCGTGACTTCGTCGCTAGCCCCAGCCCCAAACTAACCTCCAGCTCCTCGGCCGCCGCTCGATCTCCTCGGCAGAACCTCGCCACCTCCCCACCAACGTCATTCCTACCTCTCCGCACTCGTAAGCATGCTGCCGTCCGCCTCCCTCACACCGACCTCTCTGATCTCGCGTCTGCACTCGCCATGTCCTCACTGGCGTCATGGCCAGAGGCCATGTGGACCACACCTCCGCCACCAGCGGCTAAGGAGCGTTCCCGTTGCTGCACCGCCTCGTGGCCGAGTCCTCTTCTTCGCCACGCAACATGAGCAGGATGGTTTACACCGGCTTCCCGGACATGTGTCGTCGAGGCTCTGGATGTGGTCGACGCCGACGAGGACTAGAACAATTTGTAGAGCCGTACCGGGTATAGCTACTCTTCCTCTTTAACCAACAGCAAGACCATTCTTTTTATGATGCACATATGAAATTAATCAAGGTTGCAACTCAAATAGGTTTGTGGACGTGATGGTACGAGTATTTACCTAGACGCTTGCAGATGCATTGGCATATGTCCAAGTATAGAAATTGATGGAGGGATTGCTTAGCACATATCTGGTTAGAATAAATAATTCAGGTCGATTGAAATATTTGTCTGTAACGAGTTACTCACATATGTAATGTAGGGCAACCTGGTACCTGCACAAGGCCTAACTTGAATATTTTCAGGAGATGACTAGACGTACGTTTGACTTTTAGATCATAATACATCTATGAATTTTGCGGGATCCTGTAGAGCAGATGGGCCTCGTTGACGCATAGTGCATGGCAGATCATGTGATTAAGATGCTCTTAGTCCTGCTAAGTAACATAAGACAACTTTCCTATGAAGATCGGTTGTTCGATTTCACTCAGCCGGGTAATGGAGAAAAGAGATTTACGCAGGGTATGTTTTCTCTCTCTAACAATAATAATTTTTTTACTACTTAAAAAACTGAAAGGATCGAGAAGAGGGGTCTAGAGGGGGGGGGGGGTGATTAGACCCGCAACAAGTAAAAGTGGCAATTTTTAAGTTCTTCAAGTTGAGGTGGAGTTTTAACACAAGTTTAAACATTCACAATACATTTCAAGCAAGCATGACAAGTGTATATGCAGCGGAAAGAGTAAATCATGCTAATTACAAGAAAGTAAAGGGATGGGATTGGAGTGTGCAAAGGCAATGAAGACACGGAGATTTATGGCATGGTTCCAACAGGTTGTGCTATCGTACAGCCACGTTGATGGAGACTTCAACCCACGAAGGGTAACGGTTGCGCGAGTCCACGAAGGGCTCCACCCACGAAGGGTCCACGAAGAAGCAACCTTGTCTACCCCACCATGGCCATCGCCCACGAAGGACTTGCCTCACTCGGGTAGATCTTCACGAAGTAGGTGATCTCCTTGCCCTTACAAACTTCTTGGTTCAGCTCCACAATCTTGTCGGAGGCTCCCAAGTGACACTTAACCAATCTAGGAGACACCACTCTCCAAAAGGTAATAGATGGTGTGTTGATGATGAACTCCTTGCTCTTGTGCTTCAAATGATAGTCTCCCCAACACTCAACTCTCTCTCAGAGATTTGGATATGGTGGAAAGATGATTTGAGTGGAAAGCAACTTGGGGAAGGCTAGAAATCAAGATTCTTGTGGTAGGATTGGTATATCTTGATCTCAACACATGAGTAGGTGGTTCTCTCTCAGAAAATGTATGATGGAAGTGTAGGCACGTTCTGATGGCTCTCTCACATATGGAGAAGGGGGTGGAGGGGTATATATAGCCTCCACACAAAATCCAACCGTTACACACATTTGACCCAACTCGGTCAGACCGAATAGAAGAACTCGATGAGACCGATTCAATTCAAAATGTGAACGTTAGGAATCTCGGTGGGACCGACTGGAACAACTCGGTGGGACCGATGTGATAGGGCTTAGGGCAAACATCATCTCGGTGGCACCGATTGAAGGAAATATGCCCTAGAGGCAATAATAAAGTTGTTATTTTATATTTCCTTATTCATGATAAAGGTTTATTATTCATGCTAGAATTGTATTGATCGGAAACATAAATACATGTGTGAATACATAAACAAATACCGTCCCTAGTAAGCCTCTACTAGACTAGCTCATTGATCAAAGATGGTTAAGGTTTCCTAACCATAGATAGGTGTTGTCATTTGATAACGGGATCACATTATTAGGAGAATGATGTGATGGACAAGACCCGTCCGTTAGCTTAGCATATGATCGTTCAGTTTTATTGCTATTGCTTTCTTCATGTAAAATACATATTCCTTCGACTATGAGATTATGCAACTCCCAGATACTGGAGGAATACCTTGTGTGCTATCAAATGTCACAACGTAACTGGGTGATCATAAAGATGCTCTACAGGTATCTCCGAAGGTGTTTGTCGAGTTGGCATAGATCGAGATTAGGATTTGTCACTCCGAGTATCGGAGAGGTATCTCTGGGCCCTCTCGGTAATACACATCATAAGCTTGCAAGCAAATGACTAAGGATTTAGTCACGAGGTGATGTATTACGGAATGAGTAAAGAGACTTTCCGGTAACGAGATTGAACTAGGTATGAAGATACCGACGATCGAATCTCGGGCAAGTAACATACCGATGGACAAAGGGAATTACGTATGTTGTCATAACGGTTCGACCGATAAAGATCTTCATAGAATATGTAGGAGCCAATATGGGCATCCAGGTTCCGCTATTGGTTATTGACCGGAGAGGTGTCTCGGTCATGTCTACATAGTTCTCGAACCCGTTGGGTCCGCATGCTTAACGTTCGATGACGATATAGTATTATATGAGTTATGTGATTTGGTGACCGAATGTTGTTCGGAGTCCCGGATGAGATCACGAACATGACGAGGAGTCTCGAAATGGTTGAGAGGTAAATATTGATATATAGGACGATGGTATTCGGACACCGGAAGTGTTTCGGGGGGTACCGGGTACTTATCGGGTCACCGAAAGGGGTTCCGGGCACCCCGACAAAGTTATGGGCCTTATGGGCCAAGAGAGGGAACACACCAGCCCACAAGGGGCTGGTGCACCCCCATAGCAGGCCATACTATGAGGAGGAGAAGGAAAGAGGGGAGGGAAAGGAAAGTGTGGAGTAGGACTCCCCCTTCCTTCCCTCTCCCCCCCCTCTTTCCTTCCCCTTCTTCATACAAGGAAAGGGAGGGGGGCGCAGGAGGGCAGGAGCCCTAGGGCCAGCGGCCAGCCCCTTGGGGCGCGCCCTGGCTGCCCTAGGCTGCCTCCTCTCCCCTCCCACCTATATATACATGGGGAGCGGGCACCACACAAGCACACAACATTGTCTTAGCCGTGTGCGGCGCCCCCGTCCACAGTTTTCTCCCTCGGTCATATTTTCGTAGTGCTTAGGCGAAGCCCTGTGGAGATTGCATCATCATCACCGTCACCACACCGTCGTGCTGCCAGAACTCATCTACTACTTCGCCCATCTTGCTAGATCAAGAAGGCGAGGACGTCACCGAGCTGAACGTGTGCAGAACGCCAAGGTGCCATGCCTTCGGTACTAGATTGGTTGGAGCACGAAGAAAGTTCGACTACATCAACCGCGTTGTGAAACGCTTCTACTTACGGTCTAGGAGGGTACGTAGACACACTCTCCCCCTCGTTGCTATGCATCTCCATGGATAGATCATTGCGTGTGCGTAGAATTTTTTTTGTTTTCATGTAACGTTTCCCAACAGTGGCATCATGAGCCAGGTCTATGCGTAGATGATATGCATGAGTAGAACACAAAGAGTTGTGGGCGGTGACAGTCATACTACTTACGACCAACGTCTTATTTTGATTCGGCGGTATTGTGGGATGAAGCGGCCCGGACCAACCTTACATGTCCACGCACATGAGACCGGTTCCACCGACTGACATGCAACTAGTTTTGCATAAAGGTGGCTGGCGGGTGTCTATTTCTCCTACTTTAGTTGAATCGAATTTGACTGGGGCCGGTCCTTGAAGAAGGTTAAAACAACAAACTTGATGAATCACCGTTGTGGTTTTTGCCTAGGTAAGAACGGTTCTTGCTAGAAGCCCGTAGCAGCCACGTAAAACTTGCAACAACAAAGTAGAGGACGTCTAACTTGTTTTTGCAGGGCATGTTGTGATGTGATATGGTCAAGACATGATGTGATATACGTTACTGTATGAGATGATCATGTTTTGTAATATCGACAACAGACATGAGACTTTGGGTTGTCTCTTTATTGTATGAAGTGCAAACTCCATGTAATTGCTTTACTTTATCGCTATGCGTTAGCAATAGTTGGCGAGACGACCCCGACGCAATGATGGAGATCAAGGTGTCGAGCCGGTGATGATGGAGATCATGCAGATGCTTTGGAGATGGAGATCAAAAGCACAAGATGATGGCCATATCATGTCACATATTTTGATTGCATGTGATGTTTATCTTTTATGCATCTTATTTTGCTTAGTACGGCGGTAGCATTATAAGATGATCCCTTCACTTAATTTCAACATAAAAGTGTTCTCCCTGAGTATGCACCGTTGCTACAGTTCATCGTTTCGAGACACCACGTGATGATCGGGTGTGATAGACTCTACGTTCACATACAATGGGTGTAAGACAGTTTTACACATGCAGAATACTTGGGTTAAACTTGACGAGCCTAGCATGTACAGACATGGTCTCGGAACATTGGAGACCGAAAGGTCGAACATGAGTCATATAGTAGATATGATCACCATAGAGATGTTCACCATTGATGACTACCCCATCTCACGTGATGATCGAACATGGGTTAGTTGATTTGGATCATGTATCACTTAGATAAACTTGAGGGATGTTTATTTTAGTGGGAGTTCTAGTAATTTGATTAATTGAACTTAATTTATCATGAACTTAGTCTTGATAGTTTTGCATATCTATGTTGTAGATCAATAGCTCGCGATATAGCTCCTATATTTTTTTGATATGTTCCTAGAGAAAACTAAGTTGAAAGATGATAGTAGCAATGATGCGGACTAGGTCCGTGATCTGAGGATTATCCTCATTGCTGCACAGAAGAATTATGTCCTTGATGCACCACTAGGTGACAAACCTGTTGCAGGAATAGATGCAGACGTAATGAACATTTTGCAAGCTCGATATGATGACTACTTGATAGTTTAGTGCGCCATGCTTTACGGCTTAGAACCAGGAATTCAAAAACATTTTGAACGCCACGGAGCATATGAGATGTTCCAAGAGCTGAAAATTGGTATTTCAGACTCATGCCCATGTCGAGAGGTATGAGACCTCTGACAAGTACTTTGCCTACAAGATGGAGGAGAATAGCTCAGCCAGTGAGCATGTGCTCAGAATGTCTGGGTAATACAATCGCTTGAATCAAGTGGGAGTTAATCTTCCAGATAAGATAGTGATTGACAGAGTTCTCTAATCACTATCACCAAGCTACTAGAACTTCGTGATAAACTATAATATGCAAGGGATGACGAAAATGATTCCCGAGCTCTTCGCGATGCTAAAATCAGCGAAGGTAGAAATCAAGAAAGAGCATCAAGTGTTGATGGTTAACAAGACCACTAGTTTCAAGAAAAAGGGCAAAGGGAAGAAAGGGAACTTCAAGAAGAACGACAAGCAAGCTGCCGCTCCCGTGAAAAAGCCCAAAGCTGGACCTAAGCCTGAAACTGAGTGCTCCTACTACAAAGGAAATGGTCACTAGAAGCGGAACTGCCCCAAATACTTAGCGGATAAGAAGGATGGCAAAGTGAACAATGGTATATTTGATATACATGTTATTGATGTATACTTTACTAGTGTTCATAGTAGCCCCTGGGTATTTGATACCGGTTCAGTTACTAAGATTAGTAACTCGAAACAGGAGTTGCAAAATGAACAGAGACTAGTTAAGGGTGATGACGATGTGTGTTGGAAGAGATTCCAAGGTTAATAAGATCACCATCGCATACTCCCTCTACCTTCGGGATTAGTGTTGAACCTAAATAAATGTTATTTGGTGTTTGCGTTGAGCTTGAATGTGATTGGATCATGTTTATTGCAATACGGTTATTCATTTAAGTCAGAGAATAATTGTTGTTCTATTTACATGAATAAAACCTTCTATGGTCATACACCCAATGTAAATGGTTTATTGAATCTCGATCGTAGTGATACACATATTCATAATATTGATGCCAAAAGATGCAAAGTTGATAATGATAGTGCAACATACTTGTGGCACTGCCATTTTGGTCATATTGGTGTAAGGCGCATGAAGAAACTCCATGCAGATGGACTTTTGGAATCACTTGATTATGAATCATTTGATACTTGCAAACCATGCCTCATGGGCAAGATGACTAAAACTCCGTTCTCCGGGACAATGCAGCGATCTGATGACTTATTAGATATAATACATATCGATGTATGCGGTCCGATGAGTGTTGAAGCACACGGTGGGTATCGTTATTTTCTCACCTTCACTGATGATTTTAGTAGATATGGGTATATCTACTTGATGAAACACAAGTCTGAAACATTTGAAAAGTTCAAAGAATTTCAGAGTGTAGTGGAGATTCATCGTAACAAGAAAATAAAGTTTCTACGATCTGATCGTGGAGGCAAATATTTGAGTTACGAGTTTGGTCTTCATTTAAAACAATGTGGAATAGTTTCACAACTCACGCCACCTGGAACACCACAGCGTAATGGTGTGTCCGAACGTCGTGACCGTACTTTATTAGATATGATGCGATCTATGATGTCTCTTACCAATTTACCACTATTGTTTTGGGGTTATGCATTAGGGACAGCTGCATTCACGTTAAATAGGGCACCGTCTAAATCCTTTGAGACGACACCGTATGAACTATGATTTGGCAAGAAACCTAAGCTGTCATTTTGTTAAAGTTTGGGGATGCGATGCTTATGTCAAAAGGCTTCAGCCAGATAAGCTCGAATCCAAATCGGAGAAGTGCGTCTTCATAGGATACCCTAAAGAAACTATTGGGTACACCTTCTACCATAGATCTGAAGGCAAGATCTTTGTTGCTAAGTTTGAGTCCTTTCTAGAGAAGGAGTTTCTCTCGAAAGAAGTGAGTGGGAGAAAAGTAGAACTTGATGAGGTAATTGTACCTTCTCTCGAATTGGAAAGTAGCACATCATAGAAAACTATTCCCATGATGCCTACACCAACTAGAGAGGAAGCTAATGATGATGATCATGAAAGTTCAGATCAAGTTACTACTGAACCTCGTAGGTCGACCAGAGCACGATCCGCACCAGAGTGGTACGGTAATCCTGTCCTGGAAGTCATGTTACTAGACCAAGGCGAACCTACGAACTATGAAGAAGCTATGATGAGCCCAGATTCCGACAGATGGCTTGAGGCCATGAAATCTGAGATAGGATCCATGTATGAGAACAAAGTGTGGACTTTGGTGGACTTGCCCGATGATCGGCAAGCCATAGAAAATAAATGGATCTTCAAGAAGAAGACAAACGCTGATGGTAATGTCACCATCTACAAAGCTCGACTTGTCGTGAAAGGTTTTCGACAAGTTCAAGGGGTTGACTATGATGAGACCTTCTCACCCGTAGCGATGCTTAAGTCAGTCCGAATCATGTTTGCAATTGCCGCATTTCATAATTATGAAATCTGGCAAATGGTCGTCAAAACTGCACTCCTTAATGGATTTCTTAAAGAAGTGTTGTATATGATGCAACCAGAAGATTTTGTCGATCCTAAAGGTGCTGACAAAGTTTGCAAACTCCAGCGATCCATCTATGGACTGGTGCAAGCATGTCTGAGTTGGAATATACGCTTTGATGAGGTGATCAAAGCATATGGTTTTATACAGACTTACGGTGAAGCCTGTATTTACAAGAAAGTGAGTGGGAGCTCTGTAGCATTTCTGATATTATATGTGGTTGACATATTGTTGCTTGGAAATGATATAGAATTTCTGGATAGCATAAAAGGATACTTGAATAAGAATTTTTCAATGAAAGACCTCGGTGAAGCTGCTTATATATTGGGCATCAAGATCTATAGGGATAGATCGAGACGCTTAATAGGACTTTCACAAAGCACATACCTTGACAAAGTTTTGAAGAAGTTCAAAATGGACCAGTCAAAGAAAGGGTTCTTGACTGTGTAACAAGGTGTGAAGTTGAGTAAGACTCAAAACCCGACCACGGCAGAATATGTAGAGAGGATGAAAGTCATTCCCTATGCCTCATTCATAGGTTCTGTAAAGTATGCCATGCTGTGTACTAGACCTGTTGAGTTTGGCAAGGGGGTACAATAGTGATCCAGGAGTAGATCACTGGACGGCGGTCAAAATTATCCTTAGGTACCTAAAGAGGACTAAGGAAATGTTTCTCGGTTATGGAGGTGATAAAGAGTTCATCGTAAAGGGTTACGTTGATGCAAACTTTAACACCGATTCAGATGACTCTGAGTCTCAATCTGGATACATATTGAAAGTGGGAGCAATTAGCTAGAGTAGCTCCATGAAGAGCATTGTAGACATAGAAACTTGCAAAATACATACAGATCTGAATATGGCAGACCCATTGACTAAACATCTCTCACAAGCAAAACATGATCATACCTTAGTACTCTTTTGGTGTTAATCACATGGCGATGTGAACTAGATTATTGACTCTAGTAAACTCTTTGGGTGTTAGTCACATGGCGATGCGAACTATGGGTATTAATCACATGGCGATGTGAACTAGATTATTGACTCTAGTGCAAGTGGGAGACTGAAGGAAATATGCCCTAGAGGCAATAATAAAGTTGTTATTTTATATTTCCTTATTCATGATAAAGGTTTATTATTCATGCTAGAATTGTATTGATTAGAAACTTAAATACATGTGTGAAACTGTGAATACATAAACAAATACCGTGTCCCTAGTAAGCCTCTACTAGACTAGCTCATTGATCAAAAATGGATAAGGTTTCCTAACCATAGACATGTGTTGTCATTTGATAACGGGATCACATCATTAGGAGAATGATGTGATGGACAAGACCCATCCGTTAGCTTAGCATATGATCGTTTAGTTTTATTGCTACTAGATGACCCATTGCGCCAATGGCGCAAAGGGCCAAAGCGAACCATGCTTTCAAACCATGCAAATAAGAATATTTAGAGCCTGACCATAAAATTCTTGAAGCATAAGGAAATAGATTTGTAGGTATGATGTTCATACATAGCGTTCTATATTACATTGCATGGTAGGTTTATAGGTCAAAAGAAAGGCATGAGATAAGTTCATGATAATCACAGATACATAGGCAGGGATGCATCATATAGATAGCTTTGGTCACTCAACTTATGGTAACTAAGACATGAAATCATTTACATCGGGTAGAGTCATCATTGCATATGCCATTGGTGTCAGAAATGACCTCATCGTCTAAGTAGCTCTTCATGGTGGGTTGTCATTTGCAAAAGCAGAAATGGCTTCCATACAATCGTCCAATCCCCAATAATAGTTGTTTGTTTTTTGTAGAATGTCCTTTGATTTTAAAGTTGCATCATCAAGGTGATATGCATCATATTTAATTTGCGAGAGAATATGGTTCAGACCATTGTCCTCAAGTGTTGATCATGACGTGTGTAATACATGAATCTGCAAGATGCATAACATAGCCAACAATTTTTTGTTTTCTGTCAACGGATCACAATAAGATTTCAAAAGAAAACTAAAATTACATTAGCATTTGAACTGTTAAAAAATATGTTGATCAATAACATGGAATCGTTTGATGGCGTGTTTAGCAGATATACCTCACTTGCCTTCTTACGCTTTCTCTGCTCCACAAATAAAGGGAGCTTTTCCAATTGAAATTCTGGAAGTGACTTTAATCTTGGAAAGTTTCTGACGATGGACGTGCTAGATCAGTTCACAAGTTTCTGATGATGCATGTGCTAGATCTAACCTGCAGAGAATAACATTTTTTGATCGATAGTTAAGAGCGGTGCTAAAATGTTCATGTGAAATCCTTTTTTGAGTAAAAATGGTGAGCCATTATTAAAGAAACAAAGAATAGCATTAAATATACAAAGCGTGACAAATGGCACCAAAATCTTGAGGTTTTTAACATAGTCAATTGCACAAGAAAACAAAGCTTGACATGGACAATAGAGAATGAACCAGAACTTACCTGGTGGAAATTGGTTCAGATATTCAGTTCAGATTGGCTCCTGATTATGCTAGAGAATATCCAAAAGCAAGAAATAACTCTGGCCTTCTTCTATTGTGGCGCTGCATGCCGGCATATGGGGAATGATATGGCAATGAAAGCAGTAATGTATAAAGTTCAGTTGACTTCCTCAAAACTACCGACCAACTACACAGACCTTAGTAGTGACAAAGGAAAAGAACATACATGTGCTTCTGCCCCGAAAGCTTATGAGAGAGCGCAAAAACATTAGTAAAACAAATGTTGATGCATCCTTCTGAGCCAACTATACAGGTTTCTTTTTCTTTTCTTATTTGTCTCTTTGAGAGAATAATAGAAGCATATCAAGAAGTCAGTATAGATGGACACCCAGATTCATAACACCATATAACAGGATTTGTTGAATCATGCATCATGCATAACGAAAAACAATTTTTAGGAGTGCCCTAATCGGTTGAAACTTGTCTATATTGCAAGGTTTTTTAGTCTGAACCAATCAACAAAAACAACACAACAGAAAGCAAAATAAACATTACATACATGCTAGTTTGTCTGCTTCTCCCGTCGATTTGATGCAACGACCTACTTTTGAATATTTTGACTTGACCTATAGCATATGAATTTGACTCATACAGTGGGAATCTCCTAAATTTATCTCCTGCACTGTGATGCAAATCCCAAGCACCATATGGGCAAAATATATGCGAAATTGAATCAATATAGAGTTGAGTTATTTGTAGTAAGGAAATTCAAGTTATCCATGAGACATTATAGGAACCGAAAGAAAAAAATAGTGGCAAGTTGACCTATCGGTGAAATGTATACTAAACAACAGAGTATAGTGTTGATATATTACATGAAAGACAGTACTCTTAGCTTCTAAAATGAGCTTCTAGTGAGAACACTAATATTTTTTATAAAGGTTCCAACTATTTAAGGATACATAGAAATTTAAACGAATATTGCATTCTATTTACACTATAAAGACTATGAATATCAATCTCATTGTGTCTGTTATAATACATAAGTTACCACACATATGTTTCATCACCCAAGGTTAACTACTCAAGTAAAGCACAAAAGCAATAGACACATCACAACATTATGGTGTGAGCAACAACTTTTCAGAAAGTTTAGTTTATTACCATTTGTGGCAAAAAAACTTGATGTCGAATGGTGACAGAATGTCATGAATCAATAGTAAATGATATAGCACGAGTTAATTTTAACCAATTATGCACAGGTGACACATTTCAGGTGGCAAATTGTGCCCACAAAAAGCCACAAACATCATATATTTCTGAATCTACATGAAACCAAGATTTTATTTTAGAATATCTTGTAGCTACAACTGATCTGGGAACAAAATCTTCAATGACATAATGTGTAGAGATGTTTACTAATCAGAATCGTTGGCAATTGTCAAAAATAAGAGATCATGGAAGGATATATATAATCTGGATATCATATACTATGCTCAGCAGAAGGTACTTTTTATATATGAATAACTAAAGGTTACTGATTAGCATATCAGGAAGTTGAACAAATGGCAAATCTTCAATGATATATAATGCTTGGCACCATAAAACATGCATGCCTGGAACTGACTCATGATAAATCAAACTCAATCCCTAAAATTAAGACACGGAAACCAAGGTCCCAAAGTAAATTAGAGTCGTTGTCGAGTATGAGAATTAGTTTGTAGCTCAGATTACTAATTTCTGCACAATAACACTCTGCTTAAAAACAAAGACCACCACCAATTGGCAATGCACTCAATAATCTCAGGAGGACAACTACCAATCTGAAAATTATAATTTGTTCTGGTCTCGGGCATCTAGTGTGCTTGCGGAAGTCATCCGTGAATCACTAAGCTGGTTATGGTGGATTTATAACAACCTATACAACATTCCTTTAGATCACAGTGCACAAAATATTTGCCGACACACTTTATAGCACACTTATTCCAATTGAAATCAGCTTCTGCTTGCACTTCTCCCCTAAGTGAATATTAATAGTTCCAAGAGGATAAAACACAAATCTAGTTGGCTCTAATTAGATCCTCTGAAAGATGCAAGCAGCTAGCGTACGTTAGTCCATAGTTGTCCTGGAACTGGGTCACAAATTCTTGAGTAAACTGGATCAGTGAGAAAATTAATTTGAGTCATTGGCCAACATGTCATCCTGCTAAATACTAACTGGAACAGTTGAGGGTCCCAGTGAAACATGACCACACATATATATACATTACTGCTGAATCTGTACATAATGTAGTTAGCGGCTGGTGGCACTATGTACTGTGTGAGCAAATAAAGAATCAACCTGTTCCAATGTTGCATGAAACGTGTTTTAGGTTTGTGGTTCTAAGAAAAGATCCCTGCTGCGGTAACCCCTCCCCCCCCCCCCCCCCCCCCCCCCGCCACCCCCCCACCACGACTGAAGTATTAAGGGGCATTTTGGGCATACGGTGCTTAACGTATCCCGCGCCGTATGCGGCGTCCGCATACACGTAGAGCCGAGCGCACGGCTCGAGCCGATACGGCCGACTCGCATCTACCCCACGCCCCTCGCATGAAAAAAAACAAGATCCACGACCTAGCCGCGATCACGCAGCCCATTCCAACGTCGCCCCATCCGGCCGATCGCCGCCCTTCCCGGTCGTAAGTTACGGCCGCCGCTGCGACGTAAAGCCACCCAAGAACGTCGCCCCGTCCGACCATCTTAGTTTTCTCCCTGTCTTCACCTGGGATCTGGCCGCCGTGGACGTTGTTGGAGTCGCCGCTGTACGCAATCTGGCCTCCGTGCAGGTCGTCGCGGTGACGTGGCCTACACGGAAGCCGTCGCCATCTGCAACAGCGTGATCAACCTCCGTGCACGTCTTTCACCATCACCAACGACGTGATCTACCTCCAGGCACGTCCTCACCGTCCGCATGCAGGCCGGAGTGCACGTACGTGAACGCCTTGCCGCCGGACATTGGGACCCGTCAGCGTCTAGGTTTGCCATGTAAGCCGTCTAGTTTGTCAAAAAAAATTAGTAGCTGTAAATAATTGTTTACAATCATTTGTTTGTTATGAACTATTCATTGGCATGACCGTAGTACATCTAGTTTGATTTTGAATTGATAGATCAATTTTTATTTTAAATGTTGCAGTGTTGGTAGTGAGGTTATTCAATGGAGAAAGAAACTGGATTTATGGATGCGTTCTTGGAGACGAGTGAGTGGTATGGTAGCGATAGTGTTGATCGTACGAATGAAGATGGAAGTAATAATGATGATGATAGCAACGACAATGAATCCTGGTCGTCGTACGATAATTTACCTGAGGAGGACTTTCAAAAGAAGGAGGATGGTGCTTGTAGTGAAAACGTAAGTGACGCGTACATTGAATTCGTCGGACGAAGAACCATATGGGTACTTAGATGTGCATATGATTTTTTATGTGCAGGAGGATATTGACGTCCAGAACGAGGAAAATTATGGTGAGGAATCTTTCGCGGATAACATAAGTCAGGTTCGATCCAAACTTTTAGACGTCATACAATAATAAAAACTAATTAATGACAACTTACACGTGCTTATGTGTAATATTGTAGGCTAACTTCGATGGTTGGAGTGGTGATGATGGCCATGAGCATGAGGATGCAGCTAATATGGACATTGAGGAGGCTGAAATCCAGCAACGGGCGCTGGAAACACAGTTGAAAGTTATGGGTATGACCTTTGCATCACAATGGGAGGCTTACACGTTCTACAATAACTACGCCAGAGACCGTGGATTCAGTATCAGAAAAGATAAGGTGAAACGAGGAAAAGGTCTTTCAACCACTATTCGGTATAGGCGGTACATTTGCTCGAGGGCAGGAAAACGACTGAGTAAATTTTTAAACCCGGAGGGCCGTACCCGCAGGCTAAGACCTGAGACTCGTTGCGAGTGTGGCGCACATTTGGTCATGAAGTTGGACAAAGGACGTGGAGTTTGGTTCATGGCAGCTTTTATGGATGATCACAACCATTTGTTGGCTAGAGCAGATGAGGTGGCATTTCTGCGGTCACATAGAGTGATGGGAGATCACCAGATAGTTGAGATCTTGGCGATGGAAGGAGCTGGGATCAAAAAGCATATCATCGTCGACAACATCATTAGCAGGTATGGTTCATACGATAAGTGCGGGTTTCTGAGACGAGACGTCTACAACCTATGTTGCCGAGAAAAAATGAAGTTGATTGCGAAGGGTGATGCTAACACGGCAATCGGGATTATGAGGAGCAGAAAGGAGAAGGATCCAGACTTCTTCTTTGAGTACGTGCTCGATAAGGAGGGCCGTTTAAAGAGCATGTTCTGGTGCGATGCACAGTCGCGGCGGGACTATCAGTTGTATGGAGATGTGACTGTGTTTGACAACACGTATAAGATGCACAGATATGGTATGCCGTTCGTCCCCTTTGTTGGTGTAAATAATCACTGTTGCACCACAGTGTTTGGTTGTGCCATTGTGTCCGACGAGACCGAAGCGACGTACGTGTGGCTGCTCCAGACATTCCTGAAGGCCAATTGTCAGAACATGCCAAGGTCAATCATCACAGATGGAGACACTGCAATGATACGAGCTATTCGGTTGGTTTTGGCTGATGTGCTGCACCGTCTCTGCTCATGGCACATGGAAAAAAATATGCAGAAGCACCTTAATTACAAATCACTAAATGAGTTCAGGGCACTCTTGTACTACTCCACCTCTCCTGCCAACTTTGAGGCGAGATGGCACGCTTTTGTCCTTAAATGGAAGATTGATAAAACAAAAGAGTGGCTGCGTAGGATGTACAGGAAGAGGAGTCTGTGGGCAGCATCATATCTGTCAGATGGTTATTTTCTGGGTATGCGCAGTAATCAGAGGAGTGAAAGCCTTAACTCTTGTCTTCACCTTCACCTGGACGGCGGTATGACTATTGTTGATCTAGTTGTGCATTATGAGAATTGCATAGTTTGACTATGTGAGAACGAGGCGCATGATGACTGTGTTTCTAATCAGTCAGTGCCACCAGCAGTCACTGAATATAAGGACATTGAGAAGCATGCTACCGAAGTATTCACTCATGCCAATTTTTATATTCTTCAACAAGATCTGAAGAAGATGGGAGAGCTTGAGATTTTTGAGACGCTAGTGGGAGTTGACTGTCACACCTTCATTGTGACATGGAAAAATAACCGCAAATTTCAGTTCAGCGTGAATTATCGACCTGAAAACTCTGAGAAAACTATAGACTGCAGTTGTGGACGAATGCTTCGGAAAGGGTTGCCTTGCAAACACATTCTGTATGTGTTGGTTCATCTGAAAATATCTAAAATACCTAAGTGTTGCATCCTTAAGAGGATGTCAAAATTTGTGAGAGGTGGGCTGCCTGCACAGCGGAAGAGTGACATGTTTGGCTGGGGTTGGTCAGGGGCAGAGCAGCGTGCTCGCTATAGTCAACTCAGTATAACAAGAGCAGAAGCTTTCCATGTTGCATCAAATGATCCATTCGTCTTCAATGACTTGATGCTGTGTCTGCAGAATATAATAGCTAAGAAAAGGTCCCTGATGATGATGTTGTTGGTAGTAGAAGGAATGTGCATGAGGAGGCACGTGAGCCGGAACAACATGTTGATGTCATAGGTGATCCCATGAAAGTTTGCACAAAGGGCGCCCCTAAAAAGAGCAAGACAGAGCGGGCAAAGAAAGATCCAAGTGTTACAAAAAATGGAAGATAAAAATATTTTCTGAGAGAAAACCCGGTCCTCTTTGTGGCATATGTCGTGAAGAGGGCCATAGACGGCAAACATGACCAGAGAATGAAAAGTAAGTTTTACCGTTTTTTAATCATCTTTTGTTCCTCTCTTTACAATTGTCTGATGAGTTGTTTCCAATTTGTTATGTAGGTACCGGGCATAGAGATGAAGTTTTATTAATCAATGCAAGGCAGAGTTCAATTCGCATGTCGTTCTGTTGCTAGACGTACTATATTTGCAGACAATTTTTTTAACATTTTATTGTCGCTTTCGTGTGAGACTATACATTTAAATGCGTGTCCAACTATCATTGGTACTATTTTGTGAGACGAAATGTTATAAGTGTGGGCAACTATTATTGTTATGTACTGTTTGTGTGAAAGTAATATTTTTGTTGTGTTAATATGTATCAGTTTGTATTTTTCGTGGCGTTGATGATTGCAATGTTTATGCTACATAATGATGTTGTTTGTATTCACGGCGGTCATATTTAAAAAAAAACCACGCCATTCTGAGTTGGCGCCAACAACATGGCAGAGTGGCGCGGCAGCAATGACGTGGCAGCAGAAGGCATCAATCTTACGAGGGAACGGCGAGGCGGCTATTTAAGCCGGTCCGCGCGTCCCTCAGCAGGCGAGGTGGGACTAAACGAACGGGCAGAAGCTCCAGTCGCGGCTGCGCGGGCCTCTGGGCGCACCGCATTGGTCGTCCCACTAAATGCGCGGGTGGGGGAGGGCACAGTTTGTACGTCGGCCCATTAACAACGTGCGTCGGGCGCGTGGGCCGGCCCTTTAAGGTCGTCTCGGGTGCGGGAGGGGACGCTGGCGCGGTGCATAGTTTTAGTCCCACCTCGCCCGTCGAGGGACGCGACCACCGGTTTATATACCCGCGTCGCTGCCCGTATCACAAGCTCACTACACAATACTACTATGACTGCCCTGTTGGTCGCCGTCGCTGGGCCGCTCGGCGGCCGAAAGGCCGTCCCTTTCGCCTTCGGGCTAGATCGGGACGGTTCTAGTAAAGTCACCATGCGCGCCCGGCCACGGATGGGCCTCTTTTTTTAAATACCTTATTTTTTTAACATAGATTATTTTTTGTTATATTAAACACTCGACAAAAGTCATGACAGCAGTAATACATTAATAAACATATATCATATTTCACGCTTCATAATGAACATGATGCATGAGATGAACCCATATAAGAAAGAATTTTAAAGTGCCATGTCTCATATCATTTAACAAAGTAGCATAACGAATAAACTGAAAGTGCCATGTCGCATTACAATCCAACGAAGTGATAAGTACCCAACAACGACAGGGAAACCTTCTGCGGGACTAAAACCCTACCGATGCTAATACCTATTCCTTCTCCATGATTTTAACAATTTTCATCTTGACCTTCTCTAATGTGTTCACCTCCAAAAAAATAATTTCCGCGACAATACGTGGCCTTGACGCATTAATCTCTTCCTGGTCAAATTCATATGTCCAGCGATCTCCGTCCCAATGTTCTATGCACCACATCACAAAAAGTCCACATGACACTCTGCAATAAACACGTGCGATCAGCTTAGGATGTAACATGCAATTGCTTGTACTAGTGGTATGCAGTATGAACTTACCCTTCTTTTTGTCTCGGCATTTCGTACTCATTTATTGGCCACGATGACACATCTGGATATTTTTTTGCTTCAAGAGTTGAGTTGGCCTCCATAATATCCTTAGAGATTTCAGCTCTCTCAAACAAATTAACGAAACCAGAATATATGTATGTCCCAATATTTTTGTTCATGTGACTGCGAAAATTGTAGCCTACCAGTGTGTTAATCATATTGCGAATTCTTGGGCTAATTGCGCCATTAGAATTTGAGTCAAGAACTTGAAACTCCTCCTTGACGGTGTGCATCACTATGGTTATCCAATGATTCTCGTTAACATGCCTAGGAAAATACGCCTACATAACAACAAAATGATGTTAGTGTCATTAAACAGTATTGAATAAGAAAAACTAATAAATATGAAAGCAATACCTTGTCCCGTGCGAAATACTCATCCATCACTCTGTTGAGGACTTTTGTTTTCTTTGTAAGCTTCTCTGAGTTTGTATTATTTACTGAGTTGTTCCTTCCCCTAGCCCTATTTAACATAAATTTGGGAAACCACGCTGTTGATATGTGACGATCAGCAAAACCACGGGCTTGTAGGTGTCTACAATATGCATTGATGGCCTGCATACATTAGTATAAAATTTCTATCAACTTCTGCAGTACAGATGACAATTGTATTAAAAACAAACTCATACTTACAGCGCCATTCAACCATTTAAACGCGAGGACATCATGAAGCATAGCTGGTGTGCATATGTCCCCATCTGGTGGTGGAACATTAACCACAGTTCGGTGTGCATGCTTCTTTGACGATGCAAGAGTCTCAACAAAAAGTTTGGCTGCCTCTATGTGATCCGGAGTCATATTATGTGAACTTGCTAGAATTGAATGTGGTGAAGCAAACAGATCTAAAGCAATGCAGTTACGGTCGGTTAAATAATAATAATATTTACATAACACGTGAATGCATAATAAAGTAGTATTTGACTTACTTTTTTTAACATGTTTCTTGCAGGTAATCAGACGGTCGTAGGGGGATAGATAATATTTTGACAGATTTCGTTTGCATTTACCTTCATTCTCCTTACTGCCATCACCATTAGCTATGTTGCTCATTGTCGGGAAACTCTCAAACGTTTCTTCGGACTTTGTTGGTGACAAACCACCCATAGACTCGCCGGAAATATCAGCATTTTGCGGGGTTCGGGACATAGACGGAAAGTCTTTTGTCCGTACAGTTGATGTTGAAGATGGAGAGTTTCCATTATCCTCTATAATGAAAGGATCAGTAGCTTCACCTTTACCCGGTGTCATGGCCGGAGCACCCGTGTCATCAACGGGCACGGAGGTATCGTTCATACCCGTGAAAGATGTTCCTATCTTTACGTCGGTAGGTGATTCAACTTCTGGCCAATATTTTGACTTGTACTTGCCATTCTCACTCCGAACTCCTTCACCTACATCATCAAATTCGTCAACGTTGTCCCGCTTATTGGGCTTGTACATCACACCTTCCGTGTTCAACCTTTCCATTACCATATATAAACACAAATGAAACACGTTAAGTAGTTGAATAATTAAAGCACATTCAGTATACAACTTCAAAATTACCTGTGCACATCTTTCGGGAATAAGCAGAACATCCTTGTGAAGCAGTTTTATGTATGTCATCACACGGTCCATACTATAATTCGTGTTCGATGAAACCGCCGACGTACTTGGCTTTCTACTCCTGCCACCACCTTTCCGTTTAGATTTCTTCATTTCTTTCTCGGGGACAGTCCCTTCACGTGCAACCTTAGCGCGTATGTACTCTTCGGTAATGCAGTTCTCAATCTTTACAACAAACAATAAAATGAATTAAATAACGAAGATACTTAATTTCTATGTGGAACAAATAAGGACTATACTTATTGACTTACATTGCCGGTACCCCGCCCGTGTATGTTGTCATAGACATCTCGCTTTTTCCCTTCCGTTTCTGGCCAGTTAGGCATTTGTAACGCCTGAATAGTTATGCTACAGTAATACCCTACTAATGATGCCACGTCACCACGATTACTGTTGTCGATCTCGCGATGGTTCAAAAATGATTCAAATTCAAATTTCAAATAACAAGTCAAATTCTTATCACTTCAAACTGTCAAATAAAAATGTTCGATGGGTTGCAAATATTCACTAGGTAATTAAGACGTAGGAGCCAACATTAAATGGATTTTTAAATTTCCCCTAAAAATAATTAAAGTGGTCAAGCAGCATGTATTATGCCCATTAAAATATGAACTTATTTTCAAACATTTCCAAATAGCCCCAAACTTTTTGGACAACACCCAAAATATAAGTAGGTAATTATGTGAGGAGCTTCAACGTTAACTAAAATCATTTAGTACCTAAACTAAATACAAAACAGTAGATAAATAAGAAAAACAGCAAAGAAAAAAATGAAAAACAAAAGACCTAATCTACTGGGCACTTGGCCCATCTGGCAAATTGGCCAGGCCTAGCCCAACTCACCTCCCTCCTTCAGCCTCCTGTTCACAAGAGGCTCTATGGACGCCCGTGCGATGTCCGTGCCTTGGATCAGCCACGCGCCGGCCATCCGTCGACTCCTCTCGCTAGTTAAGACCGTCCGCGACGCCCCCAGCAACCCTAGACGTCCCGACTCTCCCCCTCTCGCCTCAGATCCTCCTCCCCGCACACACCCGAGCGCCCCAGTCGCCATTGATCCGTCGTACGCGTAGCCACCATCGTCCCCGCGCCTAGCTGTCGTGTCCAGCCGCTCCGCAGTGCTCGACTACGCCCTCTACGACAACGAACGGTACCGGAAGCCATCACCAAGTCGGGATCGATACATCTTTCTCCTCTGCATCGCCGTCACCATCGCTGGAAACCGCCGCCGTCGAGCCCTCCCCGAGCCCGCTTTGCACCTCTACAGGGCCCCTGTGTGCTCCTCTCCCTTCCCCCTCACCTCCCATGCTCGCGAGTGTCGCTAGCCATCATCTCCGTCGTGCCCGAAAGCTCGTCGCCGCTGCCGCGTTTGCTGTGGTTGCTGCTGTCCACCTTGCAGCCGGCCAAGCACGCTATCGTGCTCATGACATCGCCCCGATGCCGTCGATGGCCCTGGTTCGCTCAAACACGACTGGTAGCGCCACTCCCGTGCCTGCTCGTGCCGCTGCTGTACCACGCCTGCTGCTGCGCCCCGGCCACGGCCACCGCGCCCGTGCTCCGGGCCGAGCCCCGTGCATCCCGCCGCGCCTCCTGCTCCTGCTGCACTGCTCGCCGGCAGTCGCCCCATTCGCCTGCTCCTCCCTGTGGCTGCCCGTGCCCGCACGCCCCCTCCCTTGCATGCCGCCACCTCATTCTTCTGCCGTTGCTGCTCCCCTTCCACTCCTAGCCGGACCGGCCCATCCGCACCGGCCACGCCCTGCTTGCCTACCGCCGCCGGCCCGCTCGCCGCTGCTTCCCCTGGCCGCTTGCCTGCCGCGCCGCCACTGCCGCCCTCTGCTGCAGCAGCTGCCTAGCGCCTCTGCTCGCCCGGCGCTGCAGCTGCTCATGCTCGCCCCTGGCCGCGCGCGCTGATGACCGCTCCATGGCCGGGCCGGCTCCGCCCGTCGCTGCTTTGCCGCTGCTGCATTGCGGCCTCCTGGCCGAGGCCTCCCATGGCGCTGGGCGCTGTGGCCTCTGCCGGTTTTGTCGCTATCGGGTGTACCCGATCCGTTCTAGTCAAAATAACATTAGGGGTTAAGTTAATTAGGGGTAATCACCCGTTGACAGTTGGGTCCCACTAATTTAACTAGCATGTTTAACCACTTAGACTAACCCGCAGTCAATGACGTATGGGCCTGATGTCTAACTAAAATGGTTAAAAAAATATCTAACTAAATTATAGACAATGATGTGTGGGACCCGCCTACACTATTCACCCCCTTGACCAGTCAATGTTGACTGGGTCAACTGGGTCCCACAGGCCCACTGTCAGCCTCTTGTACATCGTTGGGTGCACTGGACCGGGTGCACCCAGCATTTTTCATTTAATTTTTTCAAAATTAAATAAATTCTAGAATATCAGGAAATGATTTAAAACTTTGAAAATTAATAGAAAAAAACCGTAAGTCAGATGAAAATACTTTATACATGAAAGTTGCTCAAAAAGATGAGACGAATCTGAATACGCAGTCCGTTCGCCCGCCACACGTCCCTAGCATAGCGAACGTGCAACTGTTCCCCTCCGGTCATCTGTCTAACAAATGTCCGGAACCGGGAATACTTTCCCGGATGGATTCCCCCTTCCGCGGTAACGTGCAACCCCACGTTAGGACACACCCGGCACTGCATATTGTCATGTCATACTTTGTGTAGTATGGTTGCTTTGTATTTACTGTTCCTCCCCCCTCCTTCTCTCTCGATAGACGCTGAGACCGCTGACGACGCTGCCGTGAATGACTTCTACGTTGACGCCCGTCTCTTGCCGAGCTTCCAGGCAAGCCCCCCCCCCCCCCGCTTGATCAACCCGATATCGCCTATTCCTTCTCTCTACTTCTTGCATTAGAGTAGTGTAGCATGTTACTGCTTTCGGTTAATCCTATTCTTCTGCATAGCCTGTCTTTGCTACTACTGTTGATACCTTACCTGCAATCCTAAATGCTTAGTATAGGTTGCTAGAATTACATCAGTGGCCCTACACTCTTGTCCGTCTGCCATGCTATACTACTGGGCCGTGATCACTTCGGGAGGTGATCACGGGTTTATATTATATACTATTACATACTTATGTTTCTGTTCGGAGATGGGGGCTGAAGGGGCAGGTGGTTCCATCCAGGTAGAGGTGGGCCTAGGTTCCCGACGGACCCTGAGTGTTACTTTGTGGCGGAGCGACAGGGCAGGTTGTGACCACCTAGGAGACAGGTGGGCCTGGCCCTGCTCGGCATCCGCGGTTATATCAAATAACACGCTTAACGAGATTGGGTATTTGATCTGAGTCTGGCTACGAGCCTATATGCACTAACCACCACGCGGGAACAGTTATGGGTACTCGACGTCGTGGTATCAGCCGAAGCCTCCTAGACGTCAGCGACTGAGCGGCGCGAGCCGGGTTGGACCGCGTAACGCGACTTCCTTTGTAATGGAGGTTGCTAGGTCTGCTCACCAGCCGCCCACGCAACGTGCAGGTGTGCAATGGGCGTTGGGCCCAGACCCCTGCGCGCATAGGATTTAGACCGGCGTGCTGACCTCTCTGTTAGGCTTAGGTAGGGCTGCGACGTGTTGATCTTCCGAGGCCGGGTATGACCCAGGAAAGTGTGCCCGGCCAGAGGGATCGAGCGTGTTGGGTAATGTGGTGCACCCCTGCAGGGAAGTTTATCTATTCGAATAGCCGTGTCCCTCGGTAAAAGGACGACCCAGAGTTGTACCTCGACCTTATGACAACTAGAACCGGATACTTAATAAAACACACCCTTTTAAGTGCCAGATACAACCCGGTGATCGCTCTCTCACAGGATGACGAGGAGAGGATCGCCGGGTAGGATTATGCTATGCGATGATACTTGGTGAACTTACCAGCTACTCTCTTCTATATGCTTCAAGATGGAGGCTACCAGAAGCGTAGTCTTCGATAGGACTAGCTATCCCCCTCTTATTCTGGCATTCTGCAGTTCAGTCCACAGATACTACCATTTCATTGATACCCATTGCATATGTAGTGTAGATCCTTGCTTGCGAGTACTTTGGATGAGTACTCACGGTTGCTTTGCTCCCTCTTTTCCCCCTTTTTCCATTCGTCTCGGACGTCACAACCAGATGCTAGAGCCCAGGAGCCAGACGCCACCTTCGACGACCCCTACTACACCGAGGGTGCCTACTACTACGTGCAGGCCGCCGCCGACGACCAGGAGTAGTTTAGGAGGATCCCAGGCAGGAGGCCTGCGCCTCTTCCATCTGTATCCCAGTTTGTGCTAGCCATCTTATGGCACCTTGTTTAAATTATGTCTGTACTCAGATATTGTTGCTTCCGCTGACTCGTCTATGATCGAGCACTTGTATTCGAGCCCTCGAGGCCCCTGGCTTGTATTATGATGCTTATATGACTTATTTATTTTTAGAGTTGTGTTGTGATATCTTCCCGTGAGTCCCTGATCTTGATCGTACACGTTTGCGTGTATGATTAGTGTACGATTGAATCGGGGGCGTCACAAGTTGGTATCAGAGCCAGCTGCCTGTAGGAACCCCCCTTCCACACTCCTTGGCCGAAGTTGAGTCTAGACAAAGAAAACTGTTTTACTAACATGGTTGTGTGTCTTACGGGCCCACATCGCCAATTGGGTGGTATTAGGATCTTTTATTCCTCGTCTATACTCTGGGATTCTGATCTCTCTTCTATTCGGGTTAAATGATTTTACTAATTATAACTCTAGGTTCTCGATACCACTTCCTGCCGAAGAGCCCCTTCATTCCAGATGATCGACTGCTTCACCAGGAGGTTCCGAAGATGCTATTCGAATTTTCCCCGAGACACCTGTGTCCACCACCTTTGCAAATTTCCTACCGCTGTTAAATCCTTATGGATAACTACATACACTTGCCACTCTTACATTCAATCCCATTGATCTTGTTATTACAAGAAGCCCCGAACTGCTCTTCGTTGTTCCGACAATCCTTTGAGCTTACTGCCTTGCAGTCTTGCCTCATAAATACCCCCTACAGATAATTCCTCGCACTTACCGAGTATCCATTCCTCCCCCTTTGTTCATATGATCCACAAGATACATTGAACTACTAATTGATCTTCCGAAAATCCTTAGCAGCTTATTGCTCTGCAAATACTTGTCTGCTTGCATTATGGATGCTTCCCATATGTCTGGCAATATTCATTAGTATCCTTTGACACCGTCATTTTGATATTATTGATTCAACATGACTGCGAATGCACGCGATCATTAGTTGATCCTTTTAAAATTATCTTTCTAACTCAGACGTCATTCTGAACATGAGCTGGTTCTCGAACAATCTATTTGCCGTCGATTGTACCCTTAGGTCTATTCTAGTTATCCATCCTTGATCAGAGCGTCTGCTTCTGATCCTTCGTATTGGAATTCATAATTCCTTTGTTATCTAAGCATCAAATTATTCAGATGTCCTATAATCCGATGCCTTTGCATTCTTTCTTCCTCTGGTTGAGTACCAATACTCACATCAGATCCATTGGGGACCACCGGATCCTTGTTGGATTTTATCCGACATGAGTACTTCATATTAAATCACTTTGGAAATTCTTTCCCTGATACATAATGTCGTTGGTAAAACCTATTCTCTAATTTGGCCAACCATGCTCTGCTTTCGAGCTGGTGATATTTACTTTTGAAACTTGTGGTATATGTTTCTAAGATGCCCCTATGGGTTGAACCTATATGCCTTCTCTAAACCGTGTGAACCCGAAAGTTTTCACGATTCATACTCTTCTGGTGCTTCGCCAGATAAAATTTCAACTCTACAACTTCTTCGAAGACGAGAAGCGAATGAAATGTTATGCATTGAAGAAGTGGGAGTCGACCCCGAACCTTTGTGTTCTTGCCCATGGACTCGATGTGGAGCTTATCATGAAAGCTTCTTCTAAGAATATTTAATCATTTGAATAATTCTTTCGGTGTCATTGAATTGGATCCCTTGCAGCTATGGTTCCAACCATGCTAACTTTATTTAATGTATTTCTGAAAGGAAACCATTCCAGTGCCTCGTCTATTTTTGACGAGATTAAAGTATCCGCTATCGCAAGTCAACGACCCAGCTCCGTTTCTATTCTGATCTTCCTTCGAGTATTACCCCCTGGTATCCCGATGATATCATGGGACTGCAATACTTCTTATGAGTCTTTGTCAAGTATTCCTTCTCACTGATTCAGTATTCCATGGGTTTTGGGTTGTTTGTCAACTGAGAACATCGATAAGTGAATCGAATCCACCATGTGATCCCATACTCCTAGTAATGTACTGCTAGGAAATTTAACTTTCAACTCATGTCATTCTTAGCCTAATCGGCTACATCGTTATCTTAACTATGCTACCTAGTACTGCTTCTCGGAGCACAATTTCGATGATGAGTTAAACTTACATCGATCTTCATCGTCATATCTTTTGCCTTGAACAACAAGCTTGATTCCGAGTTTGTGTCGTACCGTGGTTTCGATAACCTTTCGCTTCATCATTCCTTTGACTTGATGTCATCACCGACCGATTACATCTTCATGAAATCTCCCAACAAATGTGTCGTGATCATCATCGGCATTCTGAGCTCTTCCAGGATATCAATTGAGTTCATGATGAGAAATACCATCCTTGCCCTCGACGATTTGTGTTATCATCGACCACTTTATTGACTTCCCTCCAACACAGAACTTGTTCTTGTTTTGTGTTGTACCTTGAATTCCTTGACATCCAGCTTAAGCTATGTTCTACCTTGAAGTATTACTGTCTTTTATGTCAAGGAGGTTGTGAGAATTGCTCCACCTCTTAAGAATTCTTGGTATAGTGATACTTCTCACAATTCTTTCTTGTGTTGTTTCTAACCGGGATACCGACAATTGAACTATGATGTGTGAATTCAAAACTTCTAGTAGCCCTATTACTTTGAAGTGAATGGTCGATAGTTTCATTCTAATTCTTTTTATCATTAAGTCGCCATTCTAACATTGATCGTGCAACCCAGCCCATATTTCGGGTGCATCTTTCAATTAGTGTTTAATTGTGTATGCTTTCCTCGAGCATACATCATTATATCATTTGACCTGACAATTGTCATCTCTTTGTTAACATAATTGTGGAAATCTCGGTGAATTGTCGCTGACTCCATCAGCCACATCCTCATCTTCTCCTTGGTTAATGATGAACTCTTGTTTTGGAACTTGCTTCTATAGTTCATTTCCCGAGAATCTTATAATGCCATCTCGTCAAATTGTGTTGCACCCCTTCCTTCTCAGGCATTATGAGTCTAAGGTATCCTGACACCAATCAGATCTGAATCTCGGTCAGATATGATGGTTGGAACATATTCCCAAGAGTTATAACATTGTTCTTTAACCCGATAAGGTGATGTCATCCTAACACACCTGCCCGGAGGACCTAATGTTTTAGTTTCCTTTTTAGCAGGGTTAACCATTATTCCATGAGGAAATTGTAAGACTTATTCTTGAGTTGTTCCTGATGGATCCCTTGTGTATCCAAAGTCTGACCTTTGCTTAAGACCATGTCGATGCTATTCCGAAGCATGACTGTGGTACTCAAACCTCAACAAGAGCATTGGAAGCGCAATGCTAAATGTTTCTTGATCAGTTATCCAAACACCGTTGTATGGGTACATATCATGATTCTTCTTACCCCTATTAACTAAATGGCCATGCCTTTGGTCTCCTGTCATGTATATCATGCCCTGCTTATCCTTGGGAAAGGATATACTCCTAATTCTTGTGTGTAAACACATTTTCCTTTCCATTGGTTTGATTAGTCAATTGATCACATTCTCCTTTCCATTGGTCTGTAAATCACATTTTTTTTCTTTTCATTGGTTTGTTTAACCTTTCTTGTGATCTATAAGATATGAGCAGAAATAAATCTCTGCTTAAGTAAGCACCTCAGTGTACAACTCTGTCAGTAAGACCCTGTTACTATTGTTGATGACATTCCAGTAACCACCGATGGACGAGAACTTTGCCTATTGGTCCGCATCGTTCAATGAGCAGGAAAATAGTTCTCTTCGTCCCTCACCCTTGGTATCGATGTTGTTGCCGTCATAACTGGCAGTCTCTTCTCTGACATGCCTTGCTATCATGTGTCAGCGCCATTTCTACCTTTTACCCACATGGTGGGCCCATAACCCACAGTTCCACAGGATCGAAACCTGACTCTCCTGTACACCCTTGCTGCCAAAGTTATTCCTCGCGCTTGACTTCGTATGTAATTCACGGGCCCCCTGCCTAGAGGTCATCAATTCTGGTATCAGATGCAATACTTAATCTCGATGCTCTGAACCCCTTACACACTCTTTTTTAGACATCGAACGATTGTCTATCCGCTTGGAACCCCTTGTTGTACCTTCTTCCCTTGCTCTCGATGTGTTTCATTTGTTCAACTCGAGAGATACTCATCTGTTCATTCATGGGAAAAACCCCAGACGATTACCCCTTATAGCATTCTACCGTTGACGAGCTTCCCCTTACCCTTTACGTAAGTACGATGGAGATCCTAAAGAAAGGATGTCGACTTCATCTTGATGACCCGAGGCAGAGAAATGAAGACATCAACGTAGTGGATCGACCTCTTCGAGAAGAGCAACCAAGACCGAGAAGATCCGTTAGAATTTCGTAACCAGAACTCCCCCCCTTACTCCACCTCCTAAATCTCGGGACGAGATTTCTTGTAGTGGAGGAGAATTGTAACGCGTGGATAGTTATGCTAAAGTAATACCCTACTAATGATGCCACATCACCACGATTACTGTTGTCGATCTCGCGATGGTTCAAAAATGATTCAAATTCAAATTTCAAATAACAAGTCAAATTCTTATCACTTCAAACTGTCAAATAAAAATGTTCGATGGGTTGCAAATATTCACTAGGTAATTAAGACGTAGGAGACAACATTAAATGGATTTTTAAATTTCCCCTAAAAATAATTAAAGTGGTCAAGCAGCACGTATTATGCCCATTAAAATATGAACTTATTTTCAAACATTTCCAAATAGCCCCGAACTTTTTGGACAACACCCAAAATATCAGTAGGTAATTATGTGAGGAGCTTCAACGTTAACTAAAATCATTTAGTACCTAAACTAAATACAAAACAGTAGATAAATAAGAAAAACAGCAAACAAAAAAATGAAAAACAAAAGACCTAATCTACTGGGCACTTGGCCCATCTGGCAAATTGGCCAGGCCTAGCCCAACTCACCTCCCTCCTTCAGCCTCCTGTTCACAAGAGGCTCTATGGACGCCCGTGCGATGTCCGTGCCTTGGATCAGCCACGCGCCGGCCATCCGTCGACTCCTCTCGCTGGTTAAGACCGTCCTCGACGCCCCCAGCAACCCTAGACGTCCCGACTCTCCCCCTCTTACCTCAGATCCTCCTCCCCGCACACACCCGTGCGCCCCAGTCGCCATTGATCCGTCGTACGCGTAGCCACCATCGTCCCCGCGCCTAGCTGTCGTGTCCAGCCGCTCCGCAGTGCTCGACTACGCCCTCTACGACAACGAACGGTACCGGAAGCCATCACCAAGTCGGGATCGATACATCTTTCTCCTCTGCATCGCCGTCACCATCACCGGAAACCGCCGCCGTCGAGCCCTCCCCGAGCCCGCTTTGCACCTCTACAGGGCCCCTGTGTGCTCCTCTCCCTTCCCCCTCACCTCCCATGCTCGCGAGTGTCGCTAGCCATCATCTCCGTCGTGCCCGAAAGCTCGTCGCCGCTGCCGCGTTTGCTGTGGTTGCTGCTGTCCACCTTGCAGCCGGCCAAGCACGCTATCGTGCTCATGACATCGCCCCGATGCCGTCGATGGCCCTGGTTCGCTCAAACACGACTGGTAGCGCCGCTCCCGTGCCTGCTCGTGCCGCTGCTGTACCACGCCTGCTGCTGCGCCCCGGCCACGGCCACCGCGCCCGTGCTCCGGGCCGAGCCCCGTGCATCCCGCCGCGCCTCCTGCTCCTGCTGCACTGCTCGCCGGCAGTCGCCCCATTCGCCTGCTCCTCCCTGTGGCTGCCCGTGCCCGCACGCCCCCTCCCTTGCATGACGCCACCTCATTCTTCTGCCGTTGCTGCTCCCCTTCCACTCCTAGCCGGACCGGCCCATCCGCACCGGCCACGCCCTGCTTGCCTACCGCCGCCGGCCCGCTCGCCGCAGCTTCCCCTGGCCGCTTGCCTGCCGCGCCGCCACTGCCGCCCTCTGCTGCAGCAGCTGCCTAGCGCCTCTGCTCGCCCGGCGCGGCAGCTGCTCATGCTCGCCCCTGGCCGCGCGCGCTGATGACCGCTCCATGGCCGGGCCGGCTCCGCCCGTCGCTGCTTTGCTGCTGCTGCATCGCGGCCTCCTGGCCGAGGCCTCCCATGGCGCTGGGCGCTGTGGCCTCTGCCGGTTTTGTCGCTATCGGGTGTACCCGATCCGTTCTAGTCAAAATAACATTAGGGGTTAAGTTAATTAGGGGTAATCACCCGTTGACAGTTGGGTCCCACTAATTTAACTAGCATGTTTAACCACTTAGACTAACCCGCAGTCAATGACGTATGGGCCTGATGTCTAACTAAAATGGTTAAAAAAAATATCTAACTAAATTATAGACAATGATGTGTGGGACCCGCCTACACTATTCACCCCCTTGACCAGTCAATGTTGACTGGGTCAACTGGGTCCCACAGGCCCACTGTCAGCCTCTTGTACATCGTTGGGTGCACTGGACCGGGTGCACCCAGCATTTTTCATTTAATTTTTTCAAAATTAAATAAATTCTAGAATATCAGGAAATGATTTAAAACTTTGAAAATTAATAGAAAAAAAACCGTAAGTCAGATGAAAATACTTTATACATGAAAGTTGCTCAAAAAGATGAGACGAATCTGAATACGCAGTCCGCTCGCCCGCCACACGTCCCTAGCATAGCGAACGTGCAACTGTTCCCCTCCGGTCATCTGTCTAACAAATGTCCGGAACCGGGAATACTTTCCCGGATGGATTCCCCCTTCCGCGGTAACGTGCAACCCCACGTTAGGACACACCCGGCACTGCATATTGTCATGTCATACTTCGTGTAGCATTGTTTGCTTTGTATTTACTGTTTCCTCCCCCCTCCTTCTCTCTCGATAGACGCTGAAACCGCTGACGACGCTGCCGTGAACGACTTCTACGTTGACGACCCGTCCTTCTCTGCCGAGCTTCCAGGCAAGCCCCCCCCCCTTGATCAACCCGATATCGCCTATTCCTTCTCTCTACTTCTTGCATTAGAGTAGTGTAGCATGTTACTGCTTTCGGTTAATCCTATTCTTCTGCATAGCCTGTCTTTGCTACTACTGTTGATACCTTACCTGCAATCCTAAATGCTTAGTATAGGTTGCTAGAATTACATCAGTGGCCCTACACTCTTGTCCGTCTGCCATGCTATACTACTGGGCCGTGATCACTTCGGGAGGTGATCACAGGTTTATATTATATACTATTACATACTTATGTTTCTGTTCGGAGATGGGGGCTGAAGGGGCAGGTGGTTCCATCCAGATAGAGGTGGGCCTAGGTTCCCGACGGCCCCCAAGTGTTACTTTGTGGCGGAGCGACAGGGCAGGTTGTGACCACCTAGGAGACAGGTGGGCCTGGCCCTGCTCGGCGTCCGCGGTTATATCAATTAACACGCTTAACAAGATTGGGTATTTGATCTGGGTCTGGCTACGAGCTTATACGCACTAACCACCACGCGGGAACAGTTATGGGTACTCGACGTCGTGGTATCAGCCGAAGCCTCCTAGACGTCAGCGACTGAGCGGCACGCGCCGGGTTGGACCGCGTAACGCGACTTCCTTTGTAATGGAGGTTACTAGGTCTGCTCACCAGCCGCCCACGCAACATGCAGGTGTGCAATGGGCGATGGGCCCAGACCCCTGCGCGCATAGGATTTAGACCGGCGTGCTGACCTCTCTGTTAGGCCTAGGTAGGGCTGCGGCGTGTTGATCTTTCAAGGCCAGGTATGACCTAGGAAAGTGTGCCCGGCCAGAGGGATCGAGCTTGTTGGGTAATGTGGTGCACCCCTGCAGGGAAGTTTATCTATTCGAATAGCCGTGTCCCTCGGTTAAAGGACGACCCGGAGTTGTACCTCGACATTATGACAACTAGAACCGGATACTTAATAAAACACACCCTTTCAAGTGCCAGATACAACCCGGTGATCGCTCTCTCACTGGGCGACGAGGAGAGGATTGCCGGGTAGGATTATGCTATGCGATGATACTTGGTGAACTTACCAGCTACTCTCTTCTATATGCTTCAAGATGGAGGCTACCAGAAGCGTAGTCTTCGATAGTACTAGCTATCCCCCTCTTATTCTGGCATTCTGCAGTTCAGTCCACAGATACTACCATTTCATTGATACCCATTGCATATGTAGTGTAGATCCTTGCTTGCGAGTACTTTGGATGAGTACTCACGGTTGCTTTGCTCCCTCTTTTCCCCCCTTTTTCCATTCTTCTCGGACGTCGCAACCAGATGCTAGAGCCCAGGAGCCAGACGCCACCTTCGACGACCCCTACTACACCGAGGGTGCCTACTACTACGTGCAGGCCGCCGCCGACGACCAGGAGTAGTTTAGGAGGATCCTAGGCAGGAGGCCTGCGCCTCTTCGATCTGTATCCCAGTTTGTGCTAGCCATCTTATGGCACCTTGTTTAAATTATGTCTGTACTCAGATATTGTTGCTTCCGCTGACTCGTCTATGATCGAGCACTTGTATTCGA
This sequence comes from Thinopyrum elongatum, assembly GCA_011799875.1. Lineage (NCBI taxonomy): Eukaryota > Viridiplantae > Streptophyta > Magnoliopsida > Poales > Poaceae > Thinopyrum > Thinopyrum elongatum. Next base: position 388,094,130 of record CM022300.1, read on the forward strand.
GCCCTCGAGGCCCCTAGCTTGTATTATGATGCTTGTATGACTTATTTATTTTTAGAGTTGTGTTGTGATATCTTCCCGTGAGTCCCTTATCTTGATCGTACACGTTTGCGTGTATGATTAGTGTATGATTGAATCGGGGGCGTCACAGCATTAGTGGGTATTCACGAGACAAAGGATCAAATGTATCCAGACCAATTGGCTCAAGTTTTTCCTAGTATATGTACTGCATGATAGTAAACACAATTAGTCAGACACATATATCACATACAAAATATATGTACATACAACTATTACCAAATGAGTTGTACCTGAAGAAGAGCCAAGTTCCCAATAGGCCAATGGAATTTTTCAAGATCTTGGACCGTATTTTTAATAGCATCCATGCACACCCCCAATGTGAAATCGTTCCAATTGTATGACTTGATAGCGTTGACGTCCTCCACCATTTTGTAATAACGATAAGGAACAAACTTGGTGGATTGTGGTGCTAAGACTGTACCCATAAGAACCAGTACGGCCCTTCTCACAAAATCATCATCATATGACTAACTATCAACAATATTTTTAATCAAGTCATCTATCAGGATTATGCCTTTTTTTTATCTAGAAACCGATTCGGAACAATTTTTTTGGCGTCTAGTTGTACTATTGCTATCATGCTAATCACATTATCACCCTCATTACGTAGCCCGAATATGTGATAAACATCTTCATTAAGCACAGTAATGCCGTCACTATTTGGCCGAATAATAAATCGCTTTCTGCTAGTATCATACGTTGTAATCATAAATTCCAATAAATTTTTTCCTCATTTTCACCAGAGGAATTCTCAACATACTGTCCAAATTGGTGCCACGTAGCCTCATGCGCTGTCTAGGTGTGAATTTTCCCACCAACTCACACCACTTCTCAACTGAATAGTACACATCTCCGTATTCTTGCATTCTAAATAAGATGAATGTTATTTGACTAATTACGAGATTTAAAAAATATTACAAGTGGGTTAGTACCATACCTTCCGGCGACACGACGTGCACCGGCAGCCCCCGTTGGCTATGCCCACTCGCTGTGGGTGGGTCGCCCTCTGCCAACACCCCCGTGGTGCCCGACGGCCCGCCCTAGGCTTCTGGGTGCGGGCAAGTTTGCCGAGACAGCCACGGCCGGGCCGAGATCCAGGCCGCGCGTGCAGATGCCGGAGTGTATGGCCGTCGTGAGGGCGGCAGGGAAGGGAGGCGATGGCGGCGACGGCGGTAGAACCGCGAGATCGGGGTGAGGTCATGCGTGGAGGCGGCGGGGTTAGGCGGTCGTGGGGGGAGGTAATGGCGGCGTAATTTCCATGCCCATGCAGCCACGTTCGGCGTCATACACATGCACACGCCACCGTGGGCCCCGTTGGCCGGCCCATTACGCTCCGCCAGATGTAGTTTAATACCACATCGCTCCGCCGGCGCGCCGTTGACTCCTTTATATACTTTTATTTTTCAACATGATCAAACATCTGTGTTTGTGGGACTCTATTTGGAGGATATGAAGGATCGATGTGAGTCTTCACCTGCTCAAAGCTTGAGAAGGTTCATAAGGATCATGCATATTCTTCAAAAAGAGAGCCATTATATCCGACGTTTTTTTAACGACGGAAAATATTCATCCATTTTTTTTTACTCCGCCAGATGACCCCAAACTTTTTCCGCATGCCCGCATCACCAGGGGCATCATGCGTGCAAGTTTGTATCATTTTTCGACACCGTACAAATTTCGTAGGGATTTGTCGGTGAAAACCCCCTAAAACACTGATCGGGCATGACGCAACATGTGTTTGGTGTCCGAATTCGTTCAAATCTAGCGTGGGGTCCTACGATGGCATGCCCACTGCCTGGCAAAATTGGGTGTCATTTCATGCATGCCACCTCGTACCACCTGTGCAACCAGCACTGATCAGATCTGAAGGAGGTCAGGTCCGAAGTGCGTTTTTTTCTGACTATGCCAGATGACCCCAAAAATTTTGCGCACGCCCGCATCACCAGGGGCATCATGCGTGCAAGTTTTTATCATTTTACGACACCGTACAAATTTCGTAGGGATTTCTCGCGAAACCCCCCTAAAACAATGACCGGGCGTGACGCAACGTGCGTTTGGTGTCCGAATTCGTTCAAATCTTGCGTGGGGTCCTACGATGGGCATGCCCACTGCCTGCCGAAATTGGGTGTCATTTCATGCATGCCACCTCGTACCACATGTGCATGCAGCACGGATTGGATCTGAAGGAGGTAAGGTCTGAAGTTCATTTTTTTTTCTGACTCCGCCAAATGACCCCAAACTTTTTGCGCACGCCCGCATCACCAGGGGCATCATGCATGCAAGTTTTTATCATTTTTCGACACCGTACAAATTTTGTAGGGATTTCTCGGCGAAATCCCCCTAAAACACTAACCGGGCATGACGCAACGTGCGTTTAGTGCTCGAATTCATTCTAATCTTGCGTGGGGTCCTACGATGGGCGTGCCCACTGCCTGGCAAAATTGGGTGTCATTTCATGCATGCCACCTCGTACAACCTGTGCAACCAGCACTTATCGGATCTGAAGGAGGTCAGGTCTGAAGTGCGTTTTTTTTTTACTCCGCCAGATGACCCCAAACTTTTTGCGCACGCCCGCATCACCAGGGGCATCATGCGTGCAAGTTTTTATCACTTTTCGACACTGTACGAATTTTGTAGGGATTTCTCGGCGAAAACCCCCTAAAACACTGATCCGGGAGCAGTAACGCGCGTTTGGTGCCCGAATTGTTCAATCTTGCGTGGGGTCCTACGATGGGCATGCACTGCCTGGCAAAATTGGGTGTCATTTCATGCATGCCACCTCGTACCACCTGTGCAACCAGCACTGATCGGATCTGAAGGAGGTCAGGTCGAAGTGCGTTTTTTTTCTGACTCCGCCAGATGACCCCAAACTTTTTGTGCACGCCTGCATCACCAGGGGCATCATGCGTGCAAGTTTTTATCATTTTTCGACACCGTACGAATTTCGTAGGGATTTCTCGGCGAAAACCCCCTAAAACACTGACCGGGCGTGACGCAACGTGCGTTTGGTGTCCGAATTCGTTCAAATCTTGCGTGGGGTCCTACGATGGGCTGCCATGCCATGCCGAAATGGGGTGTCTTTCATGCATGCCACCTCGTTACCACCTGTGCAACCAGCACTGATCGGATCTGAAGGAGGTCAGGTCCGAATGCGTTTTTTTTTCTGACTCGCCAGTGACCCCAAACTTTTGCGCACGCCGCATCCACCAGGGCATCATGCGTGCAAGTTTTATCATTTTTCGACACCGTACGAATTTCGTAGGGATTTCTGCCGAAACCCCCTAAAACACTGACGGGCGTGACGCAAACGTTCGTTTGGTGTCCGAATTTGTTCAAATATTGCTGGGGTCCTACGATGGCATGCCAATGCCTCGAAATTGGGTGTCATTTCATGCATGCCACCTCGTACCACCTGTGCAACCAGCACGATCGATCTGAAGGAGGTAGGTCTGAAGTGCGTTTTTTTTTGACTCGCCAAATGACCAAAAATTTTGCGCACGCCCGCACACCAGGGGATCATGCTGCAAGTTTTATCATTTTTCGACACCGTACGAATTTCGTAGGGATTTCTCGGCGAAATCCCCCAAAAACACTGACCGGGCGTGACGCAACGTGCGTTTGGTGCCCGAATTCGTTCTAATCTTGCGTGGGGTCCTACGATGGGCATGCCCACTGCTTGGCAGAATTGTGTGTCATTTCATGCATGCCACCTCGTACCACCTGTGCAACCAGCACTTATCGGATCTGAAGGAGGTCAGGTCCGAAGTGCGTTTTTTTTTCTGACTCCGCCAGATGACCCCAATCTTTTTGCGCACGTCCGCATCACTAGGGGCATCATGCGTGCAAGTTTTCATCATTTTTTGACACCGTACGAATTTCGTAGGGATTTCTTAGCGAAAACCCCCTAAAACACTGACCGGGCGTGACGCAACATGCGTTTGGTGTCGAATTCATTCTAATCTTGCGTGGGGTCCTACGATGGGCATGCCCACTGCCTGCCGAAATTGGGTGTCATTTCATGCATGCCACCTCGTACCACCTGTGCAACCAGCACTGATCGGATCTGAAGGAGGTCAGGTCCGAAGTGCATTTTTTTTTCTGACTCCGCCAGATGACCCGAAACTTTTTGCGCACGCCCGCATCACCAGGGGCATCATGCGTGCAAGTGTTTATCATTTTTCGACACCGTATGAATTTCGTAGGGATTTCTCGCGAAACCCCCCTAAAACAATGACCGGGCGTGACGCAACGTGCATTTGGTGTCCGAATTCGTTCAAATCTTGCGTGGGGTCCTACGATGGGCATGCCCACTGCCTGCCGAAATTGGGTGTCATTTCATGCATGCTACCTCGTACCACATGTGCAACCAGCACGGATTGGATCTGAAGGAGGTAAGGTCAGCGCGTTTTTTTTTCTGACTCCGCCAATGACCCCAAACTTTTTGCGCACGCCCGCATCACCAGGGGCATCATGCATGCAAGTTTTTATCATTTTTCGACACTGTACAAATTTTGTAGGGATTTCTCGCTGAAATCCCCCTAAAACACTGACCAGGCGTGACGCAACGTGCGTTTGGTGCTCGAATTCGTTCTAATATTGCATGGGGTCCTACGATGGGCATGCCCACTGCCTGGCAAAATTGGGTGTCATTTCATGCATGCCACCTCGTACCACCTGTGCAACCAGCACTTATCGGATCTGAAGGAGGTCAGGTCAGAAGTGCGTTTTTTTTTCTGACTCCGCCAGATGACCCCAAACTTTTTGCGCACGCCCGCATCACCAGGGGCATCATGCGTTCAAGTTTTTATCATTTTTCGACACTGTACGAATTTTGTAGGGATTTCTCGGCGAAAACCCCCTAAAACACTGACCGGGCGTCACGCAACGCGCGTTTGGTGCCCATTCGTTCTAATCTTGCGTGGAGTCCTACGATGGGCATGCCCACTGCCTGGCAAAATTGGGTGTCATTTCATGCATGCCACCTCGTACGACCTGTGCAACCAGCACTGATCGGATCTGAAGGAGGTCAGGTCCGAAGTGCTTTTTTTTTCTGACTCCGCCAGATGACCCCAAACTTTTTGTGCACGCCTGCATCACCAGGGGCATCATGCGTGCAAGTTTTTATCATTTTCGACACCGTACGAATTTCGTAGGGATTTCTCGGCGAAAACCCCCTAAAACATTGACCGGGCGTGACGCAACGTGCGTTTGGTGTCCGAATTCGTACTAATCTTGCGTGGGGTCCTACGATGGGCATGCCCACTGCCTGCCGAAATTGGGTGTCATTTCATGCATGCCACCTCGTACCACCTGTGCAACCAGCACTGATCGGATCTGAAGGAGGTCAGGTCTGAAGTGCGTTTTTTTTCTGACTCCGCCAGATGACCCCAAACTTTTTGCGCACGCCCGCATCACCAGGAGCATCTTGCGCGCAAGTTTTTATCATTTTTCGACACCGTACGAATTTCGTAGGGATTTCTCGCGAAACCCCCCCTAAAACACTGACCGGGCGTGACGCAACGTGCGTTTGGTGTCCGAATTCGTTCAAATCTTGCGTGGGGTCCTATGATGGGCATGCCCACTGCCTGCCAAAATTGGGTGTCATTTCATGCATGCCACCTCGTACCACCTGTGCAACCAGCACGGATCGGATCTGAAGGAGGTAAGGTCTGAAGTGCGTTTTTTTTTTCTGACTCCGCCAAATGACCCCAAACTTTTTGCGCACGCCCGCAGCACCAGGGGAATCATGCATGCAAGTTTTTATCATTTTTCGACACCGTACGAATTTCGTAGGGATTTCTCGGCGAAATCCCCCTAAAACACTGACCGGGCGTGACGCAACATGCGTTTGGTGCCCGAATTCGTTCTAATCTTGCGTGGGGTCTACGATGGGCATGCCCACTGCCTGGCAAAATTGGGTGTCATTTCATGCATGCCACCTCGTACCACATGTGCAACCAGCACTTATCGGATCTGAAGGAGGTCAGGTCCGAAGTGCGTTTTTTTTCTGACTCCGCCAGATGACCCCAAACTTTTTGCGCACGTCCGCATCACCAGGGGCATCATGCGTGCAAGTTTTTATCATTTTTTGACACCGTATGAATTTCGTAGGGATTTCACGGCGAAAACCCCCTAAAACACTGACCGGGCGTGGCGCAACATGCGTTTGGTGTCCGAATTCATTCTAATCTTGCGTGGGGTCCTACGATGGGCATGCCCACTGCCTGCCGAAATTGGGTGTCATTTCATGCATGCCACCTCGTACCACCTGTGCAACCAGCACTGATCGGATTTGAAGGAGGTCAGGTCTGAAGTGCGTTTTTTTTCTGACTCCGCCAGATGACCCCAAACTTTTTGCGCACGTCCGCATCACCAGGGGCATCATGCGTGCAAGTTTTTATCATTTTTTTGACTCCGTACGAATTTCGTAGGGAATTCTCGGCTAAAACCCCCTAAAACACTGACCGGGCGTGACGCAACGTCCGTTTGGTGTCCGAATTCATTCAAATCTTGCGTGGGGTCCTACGATGGGCATGCCCACTGCCTGGCAAAATTGGGTGTTATTTCATGCGTGCCACCTCGTACCACCTGTGCAACCAGCACTGATCGGATCTGAAGGAGGTCAGGTCTGAAGTGCTTTTTTTTTCTAACTCTGCCGGATGACCCCAAACTTTTTACGCACGCCTGCATCACCAGGGGCATCATGCGTGCAAGTTTTTATCATTTTTCGACACCATAGGCATTTGATGCAACATGCGTTTAGTCTCCGAATTCGTTCAAATCTTGTGTGGGGTCCTACGATGGGCATGCCCACTGCCTGCCAAAATTGGGTGTCATTTCATGCATGCCACCTCGTACCACCTGTGCAACCAGCACTGATCGGATCTGAAGGAGGTCAGGTCTTAAGTGTGTTTTTTTTCTGACTCCACCAGATGACCCCAAACTTTTTGCGCACGGCCGCATCACCAGGGGCATCATGCGTGCAAGTTTTTATCATTTTTGGACACCGTACGAATTTCATAGGGATTTCTTGGCGAAAACCCCCTAAAACACTGACCGGGCGTGACGCAACGTGCGTTTGGTGTTCGAATTCGTTCAAATCTAGCGTGGGGTCCTACGATGGGCATGCCCACTGCCTGCCGAAATTGGGTGTCATTTCATGCATGCCACCTCGTACCACCTATGCAACCAGCACTGATCGGATCTGAAGGATGTCAGGTCCGAAGTGCGTTTTTTTTTTAACTCCGCCAGATGACCCCAAACTTTTTGCGCACGCCCGCATCACCAGGGGCATCATGCGTGCAAGTTTTTATCATTTTTCGACACTGTACGAATTTCGTAGGGATTTCTCGGCGAAAACCCCCTAAAACACTGACCGGGCGTGACGCTACATGCGTTTGGTGCCCGAATTCGTTCTAATCTTGCGTGGGGTCCTACGATGGGCATGCCCACTGCCTGGCAAAATTGGGTGTCATTTCATGCATGCCACCTCGTACCACCTGTGCAACCAGCACTGATCGGATCTGAAGGAGGTCAGGTCCGAAGTGCGTTTTTTTTCTGACTCCGCCAGATGACCCCAAACTTTTTGTGCATGCCAGCATCACCAGGGGCATCATGCGTGCAAGTTTTTATCATTTTTCAACACCGTACGAATTTCGTAGGGATTTCTCGGCGTAAACCCCCTAAAACACTGACCGGGCCCTTCTTTAGTCCCACCTCGCCCGCCGAAGGATGCCCCGACCTGCTTAAATAGCGGCGTTGGTGCACCCAAGTAGCTACGGTAGCATTTAATAATGTGATTGGACTTCGCACTGTCCGGGCAGCGTAGCGGACACTGCCCGTGCAGTGCAAAGTCAAGTCACGTTAATAAATCCTATCTTATTTTTTACCATTTTGACACTCTACGCAATTTTTGTCGCACCCGCAAACTTTTTGCACACACCCGCATCACCAGCGGCATCATGCGTTCGGTTTTCTCCGCGAAAACTTTTTTATGACTATATTGTGTTTCTTGAATTCTAGATTATAGAGTGTTTCTCTAATAAACAAAGTTTTATTACATAAATAATATTTTTTTCATATATGTATAAAAAAGTAAATAATGAAAATTACATAAATAATATAAATAGAATTTAAATTATAATTTAAGTACTTAATAAATTCTAGATTAAATAGTATTTTTTAATAATTATAGAACATTTTTTAAACGATAACAAAATGCACATAACAATAGTAAACTTTTCATATATGTATAATTATTAAGGGTGTTTTCTGAATCATTATTAAACATTTTATAAATTATAAGTTTTTTTACAGGATTAGAAATTATAACAAACAAAACTGAAATATAAGAGTTTCTTAGTTATAAATTATAACTAAAAACTCATTCTTATTTTTGACACAAATAACTATAAAAACTCATTAATGTGGGGGACGGCGCGCGTTGGCCGGCCCAGTGACTGTGCGCTTTGCGATGGACGGCGCGCGTGGGCTGGCCATTGACGGTCCTGGTGGTGCGGGGGCAGGGGTCGTGGGGGTCAGGACTAAAGTTTAGTCCCACCTAGCCCGCCGAACGACGCTGCGACCAGCTTAAATAGCGCCGTCCCGTCACCTCTCCAAGCTCCCATTCATATCCTCCTTGTCCCGCCACTGCCCCGTTGTTACCATCCTGTAGGCCGTACCTGGGCCGAAAGGCCGGCTCTTTCGCCTCCCGGCTTGATCGGGCCAGACCTAGTACGTACAGTTGCGGCCTGCAAGGATTGGTGGGCATTTTTTTTTTGCCTCTACGAGCTAGAGCCATGTCTGAAAGGACTTTTTTTTTGACATCCTTCAAATTAACCCAAATTTTTTTCATATAGTTGTACCATCATGACTAGTATTCATGACAAGTTTCATGGCTTTTGGCCAGTCTATGAATTTTCTACAATTTTTTCGGTGAAAACACAATAAAGCACTCCCCGGACGTGACTCAACGTCCTTTTGGTGTCGAAATACGTTCAATTCTTGGCTTCAGTATGGGTGTGAGCATACCAACTCACTTGCAAAAATTGAGGCCATTATGAAGATGTCAAAGAATTAACCTCGTTCTCCGGAGACCGTTCGGGTAGGAGCGAAGGCCCCGTCCGAAAGGACTTTTTTTTCGACATCCTTCAAATGAATCCAAATTTTTTTCATAGTGTTCTACCAACATGACTAGTATGCATGACAAGTTTCCTGGCTTTTTGCCACTCTATGAATTTTCTACGGTTTTTCCAGTGAAAACACCAAAAAACACTCCCAGAACGTGACACAATGTGCTTTTGGTGTCGAAATACGTTCAATTCTTGGATTGAGTGTGGGGGTGGGAATACCAACTCACTTGCAAAATTTGAGGTCATTCTGAAGATGTCAAAGAATTGATCTCGTTCTCCGGAGACCGTTCGGGTAAGGACCGAAGGCCCCGTCCGAAAGGACTATTTTTTCGACATCCTTCAAATGAACCCAAATTTTTTTCATAGTGTTCTACCAACATGACTAGTATGCATGACAAGTTTCGTGGCTTTTTGCCACTCTATGAATTTTCTACAATTTTTGCGGTGAAAACACAATAAAGCATTCCCCGGACATGATGCAACTTGCTTTTTGTCTCGAAATACATTCAATTCTTGGATTGAGTGTGGAGGTGGGCATACCAACTCAGTTGCAAAAATTGAGGCCATTCCAAAGATGTCAAAGAATTGACCTCGTTCTCCGGAGACCGTTCGGGTAGCGAAGGGCCCGTCCGAAAGGACTTTTTAATCGATGACTAGCATCTCTGACAAGTTTCGTTGCTTTTTGCTACTCTATGAATTTCCACGATTTTTCCGGTGAAAATTGAGGTCATTCCAAAAATTTCACCTCGTTTACCGGAGACCGTTCGGGTATGAGCGAACCGCCCATTTTGTGTCAGTTTTATTTTACCACTTGTCGTCTCGTAATGTTCAAATGCGCGTATTTTCGTTTATTTTTCTGAGCTTTATTGCACGACTAACATCAAATTAAACATAAGGATATATTTTTTCCAGATAAACCATTCCGAGTTCATTCATATTTGAAGATATTTTACATAACTTAGAACGAAATTTAAATCTAAACCTAAAACTAAACTACTCCTCGTCGCTGGCGCCAGTGAGGTCGACGACCGGTGCCATACCTCCTTCGCCGCCGTCGCCGCCGTCGTCATCCCACCAGTCGTCGTCCTCCTCTGCCTGCTGCGCCTGCACCGCCGCTAAGGCCGCCTGCCGGTCCGCGGCCTCGCGCGTCGTCGCTGCCGCCGCCTCGTCTGTCGACTGGGCCAGCGCCGCAAGCAGCCCCGGCGTGTCGTCGAGGTCGCCGTCTTGCACGAGGGCGGCCTGCTCCGGCGAGATCGGGAACAGTGCCGGGGCAGGGGGCGCCTGCTGTTTCGGGGCACTTGGGGTGGGAGCAGGTGGGCCGTGGCGGCGGCGACGAGAAGAGCCGACCTCACCGGTAATGTCTCCGATGGGGAGGCCGGCCGCCGCGTTCCTGAACACACCGAGGACGATGTCGAAGTTTTTACCGTGCCAGAATTTGCGGCGGGCCTTCCTGTTGTACCGGCCGCCAGGGAAGGCGCGGAGCTGCTCCCTCGTCGGCGGCGGGCCGCGGGTGGGGACGCCGTCCGCGCCGATCCGCCATGGCCCCGGCACCTTGGAAGCCGGCGGCACCATTAGGCGGAACCGGGCCAGGTCCTCGGTGTCGCCGATGGTGAGGCTCAACAGCCAGATGCCGCCCGTCCACGCGCCGTCGTCGGAGTCGCTCGAAGACATCGCCGGTGTGCGGCTTGTCGGTGGCGTGGAGAAGAGAGACGGGCTGTCATGGAGAAGAGAGGGGCTGGCGTGGAGAAGAGAGGGGCGGCCTTTTTATAGTCGGCGGGGGAGGGAGAGGGGCGGGCGAGCCGTCGGTGGCGCGCGCCACGAGGGGAAGGCGGGCGGCCCGACACAGGCGGTGGGCGGTAGGCGCGGCAACGGTGGCGTGTGAAGGCGAGCGGCAGGCACGGCAGCCGACCGGTCGCGTCAGCGGCCGGCCCGAGGCGTAAGGCGGGTGGCAGGCGCGGCATCGATGGCGTCTGAAGGCGGGTGGCAGGCGGGCGGTCGCCGCATCCGCGGCAGCGGAGGGCGCGGCCTACGAGGGCAGAAGACGGGCGCCCCGAGGGGAGGCGATGGCCGGCGGGCGGCAGGCGACCGGGCACGAGCAGTCGGCGCCTGCATGCATGCCGCATTTACTGTGGGCAGTTACTGCATGACGATACGGCCGTCCGCGCCACGTCCACACGCACGGCGCCACCGGTCAACGCCGACTTTTTTAAAAAAGCACGCCCTGCATCTGACATAGTGGGCCCATGGCGTGCGGCTCGGCTCGTGTCCTGACGGCTGCTAAGCGGCTCGGCTCGCCCCGCAGCCCCGTATACACGGGCGCGCGGGGGTATCGGCGTGGACGCGCGGGGGTAGATTTTTTACATAAGATGATCGTGCCCCTGGCAGCGAAGAGGTATGGGCAAATCTCAGCCCTTGATGTGTCTAAGGGGGGTGTACCGAAGCAGAAGTGCTAAGAAAAAGGCTAAGCAAATATAGTTGCATTCCGTAAAAAAAAATCCATTTTGCCTACACCATATACATTAGAACACACTTGTAACCTAAAAACTGCTGAGAGAGACGATCAAACAAGAAGACGAACTGATATTTCTCTCCTCTTATAGAATCTGTAAACTCAGTGGAGAGCAAAACATTTATAAATAGCGTCATCTAGCATCTCATCCTCTTGGAGGCATGCCTTTGATACAAGTAACATTCAAAATTAAATGAAATTATAAAAAGCAAGGCCTTATTCTATTTTTGTATTTTGGTTTTTAAAGCTAACTTACAAAAGATGCGAACGGAGAAAGAAGCAAATGAAAAGAGCACTTAGCTTTTCTTCTTATACTTCTTCCTTGCAGGTTTGTCATTTCATTGGTAAATGCTACGATTCTCAATGTTTAATACCTCTATATGGAGTTGTCAAGTTGTCCCAACGGCAGCCACGCATATGCATACTTTAAACGCACTGGACCCGTGATCATCTACATAAGAGTTCATCTTGCACCCATGGTTTCCCCCCTAGTTTAGAAACTCCCTGCAGAGAAAGATGTTCAGCTTCTTAAGACTGCACATGGCATCATTCAAAGTAACGTATATGTATTTCTCCATGAGAATAAAAAAAAGATCAATTAGCTTTAATCATGGAGCAACCAAACTGAAAATTATCGGCTGAACACCTTCATATTAATGATTCGTTCTTCAAGAGACTGGAAATACTCAACATCTCTAGCTCCATCACCTTGTAGAGCTTAGCATAAGAGGCAACAGGCAAGGTCTCCGCATGACAGGTTCCTATACAATGTGACAAACACTCAGGAGCATGAGGCTGAACAAAACATGACGCGCGGCTAAAACCAGAATATTAAGACGAGCAGCGAACCAAACACCAAGATAGTACGCAGATAGAGGAAACTATGGTGTTTCTAGCTAGAAAGGAAGCGAGCAAGCCTTGAGTAGCAGAATAGAGATGTAGAAACGCAAGACATCGTAGAAGCTGAGAGAGCACAAATATTCTGTGAAACGGTGCACAGACAAGTAAAAGAACAATCGGTGCACGGACAAGTAAAAGAACAGTCCATTTACCTGAGCTGACAAGGCGAGCAAAGAAGCCAAGACGAACGAGAAGACAAAGGCGGAGCACTGGGAAAAACATACTGAACCGAAAAAATGTGGTTGGCACATACGCATTTCATCGAACATCTTTCAGGCGAGCATTAAGATCGGGGTCGAACCTCAATGCCAAATGCAGAACGATGCAAAGGTGGATGCACAAGAGAACGACAAAAGAATCGACCTGCACATGAAGGGAATGAAGCCAAGAATTCGAAATTAGAAGTTCGTAAGAAAGAGAACAGTAAAGAGCAAGGTCAGAAAAGGAGAGGGCCGAACCTCAACCAGCCGTACCCATCCAGCGGAGAAGTGCCATTGCAACGATCCCCAATGTCTACCCCACATTGCCCACACTACTGGAATTTTCGTATACGCCGGGTGTCGGCGTCTTCGGCTGAGAGCCAAAACACGGGCACTCGGCAAAGTAACGAACGCCGAGAGCCGCACTCGGCAAAGGAAGTAAATCGGCAAACACATGGTACTGCCAACAATATTGCTCGGCAAACAGGATACACTCAGCAAAGGCACTATTTGCCAAGGGCCGTCTGGTCACACTCGGCAAAGTATTGCCATGTGGCGCATTCGGCGGCGACTAACGGCACGGTCACGGTTGCAATTCTTTGCCGAGAGTGGCTCTCGGCAAAGATTTATTCCCACCTCGCCTATCGACTAGCAAAAATAGTAGTTTAAATAGTTCAATAGTCCAACCGCTTTGAGCTTCTGTCTTCATTAGTAAGAGTCCGTACAGTCACTATGAATCTTCATGTTCCGGAATGAGAAGATTCATAGTGGCTGTCGTATTCTAAAAATGGATGCCGGCGTTTTTTCAAATTTATGATCCACACCGTTACCGAGAGGGGCTCTCGGTAAGAGAGAAGTTTCCGAGAGTGGCTCTCGGTAATGATAAGGCCAGCATCAAAGTTTAGTCCCACCTCGCCTAGAGACAAGCAATAAAACCAGTTTAAATAGTGGGATAGTCCAGATGCAGTAAGCTTCGTTATTCATTACACTCTTGTTAAGGAGATGGACTATCACTTTGAATGTTCACCTGTCTCGAGCAGAGAATATTCAAAGTGATAGGCCATCTTCTTAATGGTGGATGCCGACGTTTTTTTAATTAATGGTGTCATCACAGGGCCCTGAGCTTGTAAACCGCACTGTCTCCGAGCTAGTATCTGGGTATCGAGAGGGAACGTGTCCGGTTTGTGCAGGAAGTGCTGGTCCTGTTTCTCCATTGGCCTCAAAATTTCTCGTGCTCTAAGAGGGGGCAACCGCATGGCACGTGCCACGGCCTCGCATTTTTCGGGGACGCGTGCAATATTCGAGAAATTTATTGCTCTGCTAGGGTTTCATCGCCCGGAATTGCAGATCAGCAAGGTGGCACATGAAATCATGCCCGGTAGCGGCATGGGAAATCATTTGGGATGTCCTTGTGGCATGCCTAGGCCTTGCACAGATGAGGGAGGGGCATGCCCTGCCACCGGGTTACCGAAAGTACCTCAGAGTCCTTCCTAATGCAACCGTTGAAATCCTCAAAAAATTGTACGATGGTAGGATTGTCCGGGATCTGGCACGGTGTCATCACAGGGCCTCTGTAGGGTGTGGTAAAAGTTTGGACGCGTTTCGAGTAAGCCTCCCCTAAGGCCGCTTGTAAACCGCACTGTCTCCGAGCTAGTATCTAGATATCGAGATGGAACGTGTTCGGTTTGTGTAGGAAGTGTTGGTCCTGTTGCTCTGTTGGCCTCAAAACTTCTAGTGCTCTAAGAGGGGGCAACCGCATAGCACGTGCCACGGCCTCGCATTTTTCGGGGACCCGTGCAATATTCGAGAAATTTATTGCTCTGCTAGGGTTTCATCACCGGGAATTGCAGATCAGCAAGGAGGCACATGAAATCATGCCCGGTAGTGGCATGGGAAACCATTTGTGATGTCCTTGTGGCATGTCTAGGCCTTGCACAGATGAGGGAGGGGCATGCCCTGCCACCGGGTTACCGAAAGTTCCTCGGTGTCCTTCCTGATGCAACCGTTGAAATCCTCGAAAAATTGTACGATGGTAGGATTACCCGGGATCTGGCACGGTGTCATCACAGGGCCTCTGTAGGGTGTGGTAAAAGTTTGGACGCGTTTCGAGTAAGCCTCCCCTAAGGCCGCTTGTAAACCGCACTGTCTCCGAGCTAGTATCTGGGTATCGAGATGGAACGTGTCCGGTTTTTGTAGGAAGTGCTGGTCCTGTTGCTCTGTTGGCCTCGAAACTTCTAGTGCTCTAAGAGGGGGCAACCGCATAGCACGTGCCACGGCCTCGCATTTTTCGGGGACCCGAGCAATATTCGAGAAATTTATTGCTCTGCTAGGGTTTCATCGCCGAGAATTGCAGATCAGCAAGGCGGCACATGAAATCATGCCCGGTAGCGGCCTGAGAAATCATTTGTGATGTCCTTGTGGCATGCCTAGGCCTTGCACAGACGAGGGAGGGGCATGCACTGCCACCGGGTTACCGAAAGTACCTCGGTGTCCTTCATGATGCAACCGTTGAAATCCTCGAAAAATCGTACGATGGTAGGACTGCTCGGGATCTGGCACGGTGTCATCATAGGGCCTATGTAGGGTGTGGTAAAAGTTTGAACGCATTTCGAGTAAGCCTCCCCTGAGGCCTCTTGTAAACTGCACTATCTCCGAGCTAGTATCTGGGTATCGAGAGGGAATGTGTCCTGTTTTGCAGGAAGTGCTAGTCCTGTTGCTCCGTTGGCCTCGAAACTCCTAGTGCTCTAAGAGGGGACAACCGCATTGCACGTGCCACGGCCTTGCATTTTTCGAGGACGCGTGCAATATATTCGAGAAATTTATTGCTCTGCTAGGGTTTCATCACCGGGAATTGCAGATCAGCAAGGCGGCACATGAAATCATGCCCGGTAGCGGCATGGGATATCATTTGTGATGTCCTTGTGGCATGCCTAGGCCTTGCATAGATGAGGGAGGGGCATGCCCTGCCACCGGGTTACCGAAAGTACCTCGGTGTCCTTCCTGATGCAACCGTTGAAATCCTCGAAAAATCGTACGATGGTAGGATTGCTCGGGATCTGGCATGGTGTCATCACAAGGCCTCTGTAGGGTGTGGTAAAAGTTTGAACGCATTTCGAGTAAGCCTCCCCTGATGCCGCTTGTAAACCGCACTGTTTCCGAACTAGTATCTGGGTATCAAGAGGGAATGTGTTCGGTTTGTGCAGGAAATGCTGGTCCTGTTGCTCCGTTGGCCTCGAAACTTCTAGTGCTCTAAGAGGGGGCAACCGCATGGCATGTGCCACGGCCTCGCATTTTTCGGGGACGCGTGCAATATTCGAGAAATTTATTGCTCTGCTAGGGTTTCATCGCCGGGAATTGCAGATTAGCAAGGCGGCACATGAAATCATGCCCGGTAGCGGCATGGGAAATCATTTGTGATGTCCTTGTGGCATGCCTAGGCCTTGCACAGATGAGGGAGGGGCATGCCCTGCCACCGGGTTACCGAAAGTACCTCGGTGTCCTTCCTGATGCAACCGTTGAAATCGTCGGAAAATCATATGATGGTAGGATTTCCCGGGATCTGGCACGGTGTCATCACAGGGCCTCTGTAGGGTGTGGTAAAAGTTTGACGCGTTTCAAGTAAGCCTCCCCTGAGGCCGCTTGTAAACCGCACTGTCTCCGAGCTAGTATCTGGGTATCGAGAGGGAACGTGTCCGGTTTGTGCAGGAAGACCTGGTCCTGTTGCCCCGTTGGCCTCGAAACTTCTAGTGCTCTAAGAGGGGGCAACTACATGGCACGTGCCATGGCCTCGCATTATTTGGGGACGCGTGCAATATTCGAGAAATTTATTGCTCTGCTAGGGTTTCATCGCCTGGAATTGCAGATCAGCAAGGCGGCACATGAAATTATGCCCGGTAGAGGCATGGGAAATCATTTGTGATGTCCTTGTGGCATGCCTAGGCCTTGCACAGATGAGGGAGGGGCATGCCCTGCCACCGGGTTACCGAAAGTACCTCGGTGTCCTTCCTGATGGAACCGTTGAAATCCTCAGAAAATCGTACGATGGTAGGATTGCTCGGGATCATTTGTGATGTCCTTGTGGCATGCCTAGGTCTTGGTCGGATGAGGGAGGAGTGTCATTTCTGAGTGCTGCTCTCGGTATGTGCGGCATTTTCGAGTGCTGCTCCCGGAAAAGGTGTAAACCCTAGATCTAGGTCTCGTACCTTTACCGAGAGCCGCACCGACAGACTCTCGGTAAAGGTCGACGAGCACTTAAACCCCCGCGTGGTCTCTTCTCTCTCTACCACGCCCCCCCCCGCCCCACCGGCGCCGCCCCCCGCCACCACTGAGCCGGCACCCCCCGCCCGCGCCGGCGCCCCCAACCCCGCCGGCGCCGCCCCCCAACCCCGCCGGCACCACCTCGCCCTCTCGGTGAGCTTCGTCTCCCCCTCCCCGATCTTGTATGTATGCATGAATATATGTATGGATGCATGGATTTTTTTATGGATGCAAGGATTGATGGATGCATGGATGTATGAATGTATATATGTATGTATTAATGCATGGATTGATGCATGGACTTTTTTTTTGTAGTAAATTTTTTTGTAGTTTCTTGTATGTATCAATATATAGATGTATGTATGTATGTATGCATGAATGCATAGATGGATGCAAAGAAAGATGGATGAATGTAGATAATTGTTGATTTTTTTTGTATAGATAATTGTTGATGCATCTATTAGTTCTTGTTGTTTGTATGGATGCTATGGAGGTCACCCCGATGATATTTGACAAATGTCGATTGTTGTCGTAGGGGGTCGCGCTTCCTCTGTTCCTCCTCTGTGATCTTTTCATAGTAGGAGGAACAGAGGAAGAGCGACCATCACCGACAGTCGATGAGAGTTGTTTTTGGAGGAAGAAAATCGACTTTTGACGATGGCGGTCAATCTGGGTGAGTTCTTCTTGTGATATACATTTGTCACGCATGATGGACTCGCCCAGCTTGACCATCATCGAAAGTCGAAATATCCGTGAGATAGTGTCCACCATATATACCACCACCAGAGAGAGTTCCACCAGATATACGTCAGAGAGATGAGAGTTGTTGGAGGAAGAAAATCGCCTTTTGACGATGGCGGTCGATCTGGGTGAGTTCTTCTTGTGATATACATTTGTCACGCACGATGGACTCGCCCAGCTCGACCATCACCGAAAGTCGAAATATCCGAGATAAGAGTCCACCATATATACTTCCACCAAAGAGAGCTCCACCATATATACGTGAGAGAGATGAGAGTTGTTCTTGGAGAAAGAAAATCTTCTTTTGTCGATGGCGGTCGATCTGTGCGAGTTCGTCCTGTGATTTACATTTTTCACGCACGATGGACTCGCCCAGCTCGACCATCACCGAAAGTCGAAATATCCGTGAGATAGTGTCCATCATGATTAATTTGCTTAGAAGTAATCTTTGATGTTTGATTCTTATGCTATTTTTCATTGTGTGATGAAAGGTGTTAGCACCGATCGATTTCGCGGCTATGGCTTCCTCCGACGATGAATCTTCCATTAGGGTCGACTCCGCGGTCAAGGAGAAGCTCGCCGAGGACCGCTTGGCGGCGCTCATTGAGAAGCACCTGCAGCTAATCCTAATAAAGTATTTTTGAGGATCTGGCCAAGAAGAATCCACCAGCTAAGGAGAAGAAGGCCCCACCACGTAAGGAGTGTGACGACTCGATGCCATTGAGTCCATCGACGTACATTCCCGACGACGTTTGGTCCTCCACCGTGGGGGATGCCCCGACGTGCTCTGACTCCACGATCACCGGTTTCACCAACTACACCTCCGAGTAGTCGACCTAGATAGTTTGGCGTTGATTTAGTGATATAGCCATGTAGGTGTTGATATGGACTTCTTAGATTGCCACTTGCGATGCTTTTGATTGTATGAGTGATGAACGCTTACGTGTATTATGTATGATGTGATATTTTTAACCTTGCATTCTTTCTCTGCCTTTTTTTCTCTATCTTTGTAGATGAAGTGGTATGCGGTGTACAGAGGTAGATGTCCAGGAGTCTTCGATTCATGGTCTGAATGCAATGAACAAGTGATTTACTACGAAGGCAGCTCCCGCGACTCGTTCAATAGCAGAGAGAAGGCAGAGTATCATTACAATCAGTATGTGCTTAAGCAGAAGAGAAAATCTGAATTAGTGGGTTTAGTGGATGGGCTCACTGGATGTGCTATCCAGAAACGGCTTATCGGTTCAGTGGATGGAAGAACTTGATAATTCTTCTTCAGCTTGTGATAATTGTGGTGTTGCTTTTATCTTGTGGTCGCATGTACAAATGCATTGACCACTTTATTGTTTAGTAAGTAGGCATTTGTACTAAAGAGCTACCTTGTGATCTCAAAAGAAGTTCGTGTGAACTATTTTATGCAATGGTTATGTGAGTTAGTTGTTAGACATACTTAAAATGCATGTTTGTGTATTGTATATATATTTTTGCGGCAGAGATCCAGGGGAAAGCAGTAAAAAGTTGTCTGGGAACAGATCTTTGCCGAGAGCGGCTCTCGGCAAAGTAGCATGCTGGCTGTTGGCTGTGGCATCTTTGCCGAGATCCACTCTCGGCAAAGTGGCATGCGCTGGCGGTTGGCTGTGGCATATTTGCCGAGAGCCACTCTCGGCAAAGAGATGATGGAACCAGCCGACATGAGAGTCACTTTATATTACCGGGTGGTACTGTTTGGCTCTCGGCAAAGTCGTCGCCGAGTGCCCGTGTCCTGGCTCTCGGCAAATTCCTATTTGCCGGAGAGGTGTACGCCGGGTGGCCTTTGCCGAGTACAGCACTCGGCAAAGGCTTTGCCGGCGGGTTTTGGCCCTTTGCCGAGTGTCCGTGGCACTCGGCGTATAACTCGATTCCAGTAGTGTCTGATCATTTAATTCCACCACATATGGTGTAGCTGTGGAAATTTCTAGCACTCATGTCATGTAAATATGAGCAACCCTATGTGCCATGTTGAAGCATGTCTACAGTCCTTTGGGAGCCATTTGTATATATATTGCTCAATAAAAGTTAGTTTCTAGTTATATTTTTGTATATATGTGGTTTAGTTACCTTCATTTCCAAGACTTATGTACATCAAGAGAGATTCAAAAGTTTAAACATGCGAGATTGTTACCACATCATTTCAATGCTCCCTTTCGAACAAAACTTACAAAAGGGAAAGAACGCTGAAATAAGTACTACAATTTTTTGCAATATATTTCTGATATAACTAATATACAAACTTGATTCCATATGCTTTGTTAGAATTTATATTATTCTATTAAGAAGTTTAATACAACCAAATGCCAACTTGAGAGCACTTTCTGTCAGAGGTTACATGGGAATCAAGTCTCCTTCTTGGCCATCCTTTGAATATGTATCCAACATTCGCACCATTGAATTGCTCTGCTGCCATCAGGCACCAGAATGAAACAACACACAAGAGAATGACTTAATAATGTACAGTTAATAAACACACTAAACTTACAGGGAAGCTAGCAGTCATGTTGCTCTCCTGCTCAAGGGTCTGCTTATACTAAAAAGTGCTGCTGAGAGCTGCGTATCTTTCACGAGGGTAACACTCAATCCATATGTCCATCCCTACAATACTGCAGCAAAAAAGAAAAAATTAAAAACTACTATATCTCATTGGCTACTCTCCAGAATTGAGCCTCTCCTTTCCTTTTTGCATTCGCATCAAAGAAGAGAAGAGGAGGAGCTAGCATACCTGCAGATGTGCCGGTGACAGTGAGGTCGTCTACAAGTACACCCAACTCTAGCCAAGGATGTGGGCTCCTCCACGCTGCTGAGATATGGGAAACCACCACGAGCACGAACATGCGCGTCGGCTCAATCTCCGTTGATGGCTGCCGCGCTGATAGCCGAGGGATCTGCCAGCGAGATCCGAGGTCGTGGAAGTCTCCAATCGGAGAGAGGATGCAGCCGCTGAAGTCACCGCGAGCCGGCGAGATCCGAGATCGTGGCAGTCTCCAATCGAAGAGAGGAGGCCGCCGCTGAAGTCGCCGCCGGCAACGACGCTGACGACCCTCTCGAGCGGTCGGGCAGGAGGCTGCGGCGGGGAACCAAAGGCAGGAGTGGAGGTGCTGTGACGGCGGCGCAGAGGATGCAGCAAGATGAGGGCGCGGGCATGATGTGGCCGTGCCACTCGGGTGCTGAGGTATGGGAGGAGGAGAGGCAGGAGAGGAGGAGGTGGTGGAGGCAGAGGAGATCGGCGGCCAGAAGAGCAGGCGGCGGCATGGGGAAGAGGATAGACGAGATATTTTTTATGGGAGAGAGAAGGGTTGCCCAATCCCGTTTGCTGCAGCCCACCCAAACGCTAGCGAGGTAAAAGGTGCGCACTATTGATAGCCTACATGGGCGCAGCAGTTGTGCCTAACACCCTCTTCATTCTTTATATGTTCAATTGCTTTCTTCATGTTAAATACATATTCCTTCGACTTTGAGCCTTCGACTTTGAGATTATGCAACTCCCGGATACCGGAGGAATACCTTATGTGCTATCAAACGTCACAACGTAACTGGGTGATCATAAAGATGCTCTACAGGTATCTCCGAAGGTGTTTGTTGAGTTGGCATAGATCGAGATTAGGATTTGTCACTCCGAGTATCGGAGAGGTATCTCTGGACCCTCTCGGTAATACACATCATAAGCTTGCAAGCAAACGACTAAGGAGTTAGTCACGAGGTGATGTATTATGGAATGAGTAAAGAGACTTGCCGGTAACGAGATTGAACTAGGTATGAAGATACCGACGATCGAATCTCGGGCAAGTAACATACCGATGGACAAAGGGAATTACGTATGTTGTCATAACGGTTCGACCGATAAAGATCTTCGTAGAATATGTAGGAGCCAATATGGGCATCTAGGTTCCGCTATTGGTTATTGACCAGAGAGGTGTCTCGGTCATGTCTACATAGTTCTCGAACCCGTAGGGTCCGCACGCTTAACGTTCGATGATGATATAGTATTATATGAGTTATGTGATTTGGTGACCGAATGTTGTTCGGAGTCCCAGATGAGCTCACGGACATGACGAGGAGTCTCGAAATGGTCGAGAGGTAAAGATTGATATATAGGACGATGGTATTCGGACACCGAAAGTGTTTCGGGGGGTACCGGGTACTTATCGGGTCACCGGAAGGGGTTCCGGGCACCCCCGGCAAAGTTATGGGCCTTATGGGCCAAGAGAGGGAACACACCAGCCCACAAGGGGCTGGTGCGCCCCCATAGCAGGCCGGCCTATGAGGAGGAGAAGGAAAGAGGGGAGGGAAAGGAAAGTGTGGAGTAGGACTCCCCCTTCCTTCCCTCTCCCCCCTCTTTCCTCCCCCCTTCTTCATACAAGGAAAAGGGGGGCGCAGGAGGGCAGGAGCCCTAGGGCCGGTGGCCAGCCCCTTGGGGCGCGCCCTGGCTGCCCTAGGCTGCCTCCTCTCCCCTCCCACCTATATATACATGGGGAGGGGGTGCCACACAAGCACACAACAATGTCTTAGCCGTGTGCGGCGCCCCCGTCCACAGTTTTCTCCCTCGGTCATTTTTTTGTAGTGCTTAGGCGAAGCCCTGCGGAGATCGCATCACCATCACCGTCACCACACCGTCGTGCTGCCGGAACTCATCTACCACTTCGCCTGTCTTGCTGGATCAAGAAGGCAAGGACGTCACCGAGCTGAACGTATGCAGAACGCGGAGGTGTCGTGCGTTCGGCACTAGATCGGTTGGAGCGCGAAGAAAGTTCGACTACATCAACCGCGCTGTGAAACGCTTCCGCTTACGGTCTACGAGGGTACGTAGACACACTCTCCCCCTCATTGCTATGCATCTCCATGGATAGATCATTGCATGTGCGTAGAATTTTTTTTGTTTTCATGCAACGTTTCCCAACACCGATTGCATCAACTCGGTGAGACCAAAGTGAAGCAATAAGGCAACAGAAAAGATGTCAAGCCAACTCGGTGTGACTGATCACAATTTCGGTGAGACCAAAAGAATTGCAACAGGCAAGAGTTTTGCAAGGCCATCTCGGTGAGACCGAGATCCGTATCGGTGTGACCGAACTGTTAGGGTTTCTGGTAGTGGTTATGTCATATGAACTCGGTGGCTCCGGATAGAAAGAATCGGTGGGGCCAAGTTGGAGATTGGGATTTTGACATATTTGGAATGAGAAAGTGGTTGAGGGCTTTGGAGCAATATCACTAAGCACTTGAGCAAGTAGACCATTAAGCAACACCTCATCCCCTTTTAATAGTATTGGCTTTCCTATGGACACAATATGATCTTGGATCACTAAAAATGAAATGAAGAGTCTTGAGCGTTTGCCAATGCATGTCCTAGACACCTTGAAGGGGTTCCACATCCTCTTGTCCTTTCCACGCCATTGTTGAACTTGTCTGAAATACACTAGATAAATCATTAGTCCAACAAGAGATATGTTGACATTAATTACCAGAATCACCCAGGGAGCACTAGTGCTTTCAAAAACTCGTTAAACGTTTTTACTGTTTGATCTCACATTGTATTTACGTGTTAAGAAAGAAGTTGTTAACTGAAAGAATAATGTTAATTTTGTAACTACATATTGGGTTGGATATTGGTTTCTTTAAATTAATTCCGTGTTGAATTGGTTTATCTTTTTGTGTGTGAAGTATTTATTTACAATCTGTACCATGACTAATTTATTTGACGCACATAAATATATTTTTGTAGACGTGGAACATATTACAAAATCCATGATAAAACTGAGACATCATCAAGACTCTTTGAAGTCATAATATCCAGCTTCACCTTCAAACCTCGATGTTCTACCATGACTGTGCATTATATTTCAAGATCCATGATAAACTGAAAGAGCATAAAGGGTCTTACAGGTTATGGTGGACAGGATTTGCTGGCATTGTGGTCCATTCATACCAATTCTTTGAAGCGGTGCCACAATGCAGTGATGTAAAAGAAGGTGTGTTGTTTGTCGACCGTGGGCAATGGAGTGATGTAGATGTAATGTAGAGTACATATCAAAGGTACATAATGACCTCTTTGTAGTTCTTTGTTGTGCTATATGCCTATCTCAGATTTTATGCTAGGTCTATTTTAGCACAACATTGGTGTTAGCAGTAAAAACACTTGCAAATGTATGTATATTGAGTATATAAATTTGTGCTCTAGAAGTTAAATGTAGAGAATGGTCACAATAATTTATTTTTCTGTTTAGTACAATATTTGTATTTAGAATAAGTAGTAGTTACGTTCCTGTACAATTTTCATATCTGAGTTAAGAAATAAATTATAGCATTCCTCTAAAGAAGTTTGACGCCTTGTTTTTTGTAATTTAATTCATTTATATTTATTTTCTAATATTCATGCATAATGGTTTTTAGAAAATAGTGAGGTGACTTTAGATAGCTATAATGAGCTGATGGAGACTAAGAGCCACTGCACCACTCATGTGTTCTTGCTATTTCAGCGGATTGTCTTATGAACCAAAGCACTGACATCGACTTATGAAAAACAATGAATCATTTTTGCCACTTAAGGGTTGCATTGTTGGCTAATTCTTGCCAACTTCGAGGGGAATCTTATGACGGAAGGCGAAAAGCAATAGCCCATTATTATTAGGTATAGATAGTTAATTGCCCGTGTGTTGCAATAGGGCATAATACAATAATCATGTCAAACATATATCTTTATGATTATTCTTCTACTTTTTCCTTCATCCTCTATCCCCGCTTCCCAATCCAAGCATGGTGCCGCTATCAATGGCACATCCGATTCACAATCCATCAACCCTCACACACCCACACTTCGAATTCTAAAAATCATTGTATTAACTTAAGAAAAAATGTGCTTTTTTGAGGGAAGGGTTATAATCATTTTGCTAATTTAAGACAGATTCACGTACAATCATAATAAAGTAAACAAAACAAATTATTTGTGTATAGCATCTATGTCTGAACAGAACAGGAGTTTGACCACCAAATGAACGGCATTAGTAGTGCAATACATGAAGGGTAAAAGCTTAGCACTGCATCATTTTCAAGAATAAGCCTGTCAAATTCTTTACTTGATGTCTAATTAAATATCTGAATTGGAGTGTGCAGCTTATGAAAAATGATTTTTAACAAACGCCAACAACTTTAAATAAGATCATCTGGGTTAATAACCAAAAATACGTTCTGGCACCATGCTTCTGTGCCAAAATGCTCGGCGGAACTTCCAATGATCGATGCCATCTCAATAAGTCTGATTCACTCGATCATAATTCTCCAATGCCAGAACTATCTGGATTGCAGCCACCTCAGATTTGGCGCTACATATAACCCGCATTACATCTATGCATTGGTAAATATACTTGCTAATCATACAAATACGAAAATACACTGCGTGGTTCCTAAGGTCTCTGTCGATGTACTAAGTATTGGGCCACTAGTACCCCGTACTTGTGCACGGGCAGTTGTAGCCATCCTCGCGGCAAGGCTTGCCGGGAACAGCTCGAGGTCGATTCAAGCCACCAAGGAAATCATCAAGTCAGAGATCTGAGGATCAGCAGATAAGCAAAGCTGGAATCCGAAGGCCAGCTCCCCCGGCAAGATCCTTGCCGGGATGGCCTGTGGAGCCCGGCAAGGTTTGGCGCCCGGCAAGATTCGGCGCCTGGCGAGATTCTGCCACTGTGCGACCGCTTCGGCACAGTAACAAATCTGACATTCTGGGTCATTCTCTGGATGCGTGGCAACGCGCCAGTGGAGGAGAGCTTAAGCGGTGCTGATGGGATGGCCCATTTTTCCATCCCCAAGAAAGTAAGGACACCTAAACGGACACCTCACGGGGCATTAAATGCGTTTGTCCTAATCCGTCAGGGGTTAGGTATGATACCCTGTAGCTACTTTACACCTCAATGTATGTACATTTTGCCACTGTGGAGACCCCTTTGAGCATATAAAAGGAGGCCCAAGGCAACTGCTACAGAGGAAGAGAACTTCTGGCCCATTCTGCATGCGTAGCTGCTCTTTGAACGTACTGTTCATTGCGAGCGCTCCTGAAGGCTGGGCTCAAGAACATTAATAAGAACACAAAGCAGGAGTAGGGTATTATGCTGATCAGCGGCCCGAACCTAGGTAAAATCTTCCCGCGTCGATCGTTGGTTCTGCTCTTTGCGTATACCTCTCCCCCCGCCGAATCGTAAAGGGATCTTTCGGGATCCCATAGGTGTCGTACACCAACATCTTTGGCGTGCCAGGTAGGGGGATTGAAGGTTGCGTGAACCTGATCTAGTGATCGGCGCCTTAGTTTCTTCATCATCTTCATCATCATGCCGCCCAAGAAGAAGAGCGCTGCGACGGCGCAACCGTCCGTGTCTGTTTTGCCTACGCCTTCGCGTACGGGCGACGGCGTGGGTGTAGAAGGAAGAGGATTAGAACCCCCACGGCGTTCTGGTGATCCGAGCCAGGCGAGCGGTATCGTTCGCAGTGGCAGTGGTAACCTGCACGCCGCTGGATCTAGAGATGGCGCTGTGTTG
The DNA here is from genome assembly GCA_011799875.1 of Thinopyrum elongatum. Lineage (NCBI taxonomy): Eukaryota > Viridiplantae > Streptophyta > Magnoliopsida > Poales > Poaceae > Thinopyrum > Thinopyrum elongatum. Next base: position 388,120,501 of record CM022300.1, read on the forward strand.
CCTACGGGTGGCACAACGAACTCCAGAGATCGAAGGGCGCCTGTTGGAGCCCCCGCGCCGGTGCAAGCATCACGACCTACCCAGGTCGTGCACGATGAGCGACGTCATGGCGCTGGTGGTTCAGGGCGTCCCCATGAAAAGGTTTCTGCGCATCGATCCCAAGATGCGTGGGACCAGCATGCACATCGAGCTGCCGGCGGAGGTGGCGCACGGTCGCGTGACCGTGGTGGTGCTCCTTCTAACATGGTTAGGAGTCAGAGCACCTCACGTACCTCGCACTTGTCACCGCCACCTACGCGAGCGGAAGCCTTGGCACGTGCGCAACTGCTCCTCGATTTTCCTCCTGCCCCGGAGAAGATGGAGGAGTGGCGAGCTACCATCCAGAGCCTCATCGGCTTCGCCAACAAAGATGGGCCGCAAGAGGCAGGGCCCTCACAGCGGAGGCCCATCGATCCGGCGCGAGTCGATGTAGAGAAAACCGGAGGTGGTGCAACCACAGTGCACTCCCCTCCGCAGCACCAGCGGCGGCCGACAACTCAGCAAGTCGACCGCCATGAAGAAGTTTCCACGGCGTCGTCCGATCCACGGATGCACCGCGATCAGCGTCAAGTTCTCCAGGAATGAGGCAAGGAGGACGTTCGAACTACCATCGAGCAGCGACGGGAAGCGCGCTATCAATCTGATAAGCGCGCGGGGCCGGCTGTTGACGAGCCTGCGCCAGGGGACGTAGGAGACTTGCCTTATGAGGTAGGGACTCCGGCGTTTACCCGTGAGCTACTGCAAGTCCGGTGGCCCAATTCCCGGACCTTTAAGCCGGAGGTCCCGGAGAAGTATGACGGTAAGACCCATCCCTCGGAGTTCCTGAGCATCTACACCATCACGATGCAGGCTGCCGGGGGCCAAGATGACAAGATACTTGCCAACTACTTCCCATTGGTGCTCAAACCCAACGTCAGGTCGTGGTTGATGCATCTGCCGGAGAATTCCATTTCTTCCTGGTCAGATTTGTGCCATCAGTTTGTTGGCGCCTTCGTTGGAGGCCACCAAGCTCCTGGCCAAGAGAGCGATTTACATATCATCCCTCAGAAGGAGGGCGAGTCCCTGCGCAAGTTTATCCAGAGATTCAGCCGGGTGCAGTATAATATTCCTGACGTTCACCCTGCCGCTGTCGTTAGCGCGTTCCACCAGAACATGCGTAACCGCAAAATGCGGGAAGAGCTGGCAATGAACAAAGTCAGGAGTATTGCCGAGCTTTACGCTCTGGCCGACAAGTGCGCTCGAGCTGAAGAGGGGAGGAAACTCCCTGACGAGGCTGTTGGCGCGGCGGGCGAGTCCGAAGATGAAGACATCGCGGCCCCGTCAAGGAAAGGCTGGCGGCGGAACAGGAAGCGCGGAGGCAAGGCCGTGCTTGCTGTCGAGGAATCCGACAACCCCGGTGCCGCCAAGAAGGCCAAGGTTGGTGACCCCAGCAAGGATCTTGCCGGGTGCCCTTCCTGTCAGGCCTTGGCGGCTGCCGACAAGTCGGAGAACTCTGGCAAGCAGTATTGCAAGATCCATCGCACCAAGGGCCACGATCTCCAGAACTGTTGGCAAGTTGAGCAGCTTGCCGAGAAGCAGAGAGCCGAATACGAGAGGCGAGATAAGGAGAAGGCCCAAGATGGTGCTGATGGGTCCGGCAAGAAGTGCGGTGGCCGAGGGGGTCGCCGCGGCAAGGCCAAGCAGCAAAAGGATCGGCCCGCTCGGGGCCGAGATAAAGAAGGAGATGATGATGAGGAAGATGATGAATCTAGTGAGCAGGAATTCCAGAAGGCTACGGAGGCCATGTGTATCGATGGGGGTGCCTCGCTGCATTCTTCCCACCGTCAACTCAAACAGTGGGTGAGGGAGGTCAATGCGGCAGAGCCATCCTCAGATGCATGTAGGCCCCTGAAGTGGTCCAGCACGCCTATCATTTTCGACGCCGAGGATCACCCTGATCGCACAACTACGGTCGGGTGCTTGCCATTGTTGGTCTCGCCAACGATTCGCAACCTCAAGGTGACGAAAATGTTAGTTGACGGCGGGGCCGGCCTAAACTTAATCTCACCGGATGTGCTCAGAAAGCTCCAGATTCCCGACGAGGACCTCGAAGAAACGGGTACGTTTCAAGGGGTCAATCCAGGAAGAACCCAGCCTAAGGGCAAGATTACGCTGCCGGTAACATTTGGCAGCGAGCTCAACTTCAGGACCGAGAAGGTGGTGTTTGATGTCGCCAAGATCCCCATGTCATACAATGGGATCCTTGGTCGGCCAGCGCTGGCTAAGTTCATGGCGGCATCACACTACGCGTACAACGCCTTGAAGATGCCTGGGCCATTGGGCGTCATCACTATCCATTCCGATAAGAAGGATGCGCTCATCTGTGCCGACCAACTTTACCGGGAAGCAGTTGCAGCACCTGCCATCAAGGCGCCTGCTCCTGCCGCTGGAACTCCCGGGGGGAAGAAGAAGACCGGTAAGAACCTTGGCGCGAACTCCGGCAAGCGCACCTCCTCGGAGTGCTGCGCTTCCGTCGAGGACATACCAGAGAGTTCCACCGGCAAGAACAAGAAGTCCAAGGATGCTCCACCGGAGACCAAGAAGGTGCCTGTCAGAGAGGACGGAACGGGGGGAACTTTCACCATAAGTTCCACCCTAGATGACAAATAGGAAAGCGCGCTCGTTGCTTTCCTGCGGGCGAATGTCGACGTGTTTGCATGGCAACCGTGTGACATCCCCGGTGTTCCCAGGAAGGTAATTGAGCACCAACTTGTTGTCTGTCCTCATGCGCGGCCCGTCAAGCAAAGGGTCAGGAAGCAAGCCTTGGAGCGGCAAGAATTCATTGCCGAAGAAATCAAAAAGCTGGAGGCGGCAGGACTGGTCAAAGGAGTGCTTCATCCAACCTGGTTGGCCAATCCGGTTGTAGTGCGGAAAGCGAATGGGAAATGGAGGCTTTGTATCGATTATACAGATATCAATAAAGCTTGTCCAAAAGATCCCTTTCCCTTGCCGCGCATCAACCAGATTGTGGATGCCACCGCTGGTTGTGATCTCCTGTCCTTCCTTGATGCCTATTCAGGGTATCATCATATTTTTATGGCAAAATAAGATGAAGAGAAGACCGCCTTTATCACCCCATGTGGTACGTATTATTTTATATGAATGCCTTTCGGGTTGAAAAGTGATGGTTCAACATTTGCCAGAGCAATCCAAATTGGTTTTGAGCCCCAACTCCATAGAAATATGGAGGCGTATATGGATGATATAGTGGTCAAAACCAAAGACAAAGCAACGCTCATTCAAGATTTAGAAGAAACATTTGCAAATCTGCGCAAGATCAACTTGAAGCTCAATCCTGAGAAGTGCGTGTTCGGTGTTCCTTCCGGCAAGCTCCTCGGATTTTTTGTATCTTGTCGGGGAATCAAAGCGAACCCCGACAAGATCAGAGCTATTGAGCAGATTGAAGCGCCGAGACGCGTCAAGGATGTGCGTCGTCTTGCCGGCTGTGTTGCTGCTCTAAGCAGGTTTATTTCCAAATCTGCTGAGCGCGCCCTGCCCTTCTTCAAAATTTTGAAGAAGGCAGGTCCGATGAAATGGACTCCGGAGGCGGAGGCTGCGCTGCAAGATTTGAAGAAATACATTTCCTCTCCGCCGACGCTAGTCGCGCCTAAACCACAAGAGCCGTTGCTGCTGTATCTGGCAGCAACAAATCAAGTGGTTAGTGCTGCGCTAGTGGCGCAGAGAGAAGCGGATGAGGGAGCAACACCAGCGGCAGGACCGCCAGATGACGCGGCAAGATCTTCCCCGGCAAGGGTTGATCCCGACAAGACAGGATCTGCGCAAACAGAAGAACCCGTGCAGAAGAAGAAGGTGGTGCAACGCCTAGTTTATTTTGTTAGCTCTCTTTTACAAGGAGCTAGGTCAAGATATTCTGGTGTGCGGAAGTTGCTTTTCGGCCTCCTTATGGCCTCAAGGAAGCTGCGCCATTACTTTCAGGCACATGAAATCACCGTCGTCACTCGCTTTCCGTTGCAACGGATTTTGTAAAATCCAGAAGCAACCGGCAGGATCGTGGAGCGGGCGTTGGAGTTGTCCAGCTTTGGCCTCAAGTTTGAAAGCACTTCGACGATCCAGAGCAGGGCCTTGGCGGAGTTCATTGCAGAATGGACCCCAACGCCAGACGAAGAGGTTCAAGAAACGACTCTTCCCGGCAAGGAAATCGATCAGCAATGGGTTATGTACTTTGATGGGGCTTTTTCGCTACAAGGCGCCGGTGCTGGCGTGCTGCTTGTCGCACCCACCGGAGAGCACCTCAAGTACGTAGTCCAAATGCGCTTTCCCCGGGAGAGTTCAACCAACAACACTGCAGAATATGAGGGTTTGCTTGCCGGTCTCAGGATCGCGGCGGACCTTGGTATCAAAAAGCTCGTCATTAAAGGCGATTCACAACTTGTCGTCAGGCAAGTTAACAAGAGTTATCAAAGTCCATTGATGCAGGCCTACGTAGATGAAGTGAGGAAATTGGAAGAACGCTTTGACGGTCTGCAAATGGAGCATGTTCCTCATGCCGAGAACAGTATTGCTGACGACCTGTCAAAGCGTGCCGCCCTCAAGTTGCCTGTGGAACCAGGAACTTTTGTGCTCCAATTGACTCAACCATCCGTGGCGCCATCGATGCGGCAAGAAAAGAGAAGACAGTTGAACTCTGGCCAGTACTTCCCGGCAGAGCTCCCCGGAGCCGCCGGCAAGGAAGTTGTCGGGATCGACATGCCTGCCGGGGAACAACAGGCTCCGGCAGGGCCTCAGGCCCTTGCTGTCGAGACGAACGTTCCCCTGGTAGAGGAGATGCCTTTGGTCCTAGCTGTCTAGCCTCAGGCTCCAGCATGGGCGCAGCACATTGTCCATTTCCTTCAGACAGGAGAACTCCCTGAGGAACAGGAAGAACCAGAGAGAGTAGCCCGTTGGTCTGTTATGTACAAGTTCGTCGATGACGTCTTGTACAGAAAGAGACCAAACGGTGTGAAATTGAAGTGCATTCCTCGGGAGGATGGACTAGAGCTGTTGGCGGAGATACATGGGGGCATATGTGGCTCTCACATAGGGTCAAGAGCGCTTGCCGGGAAAGCATTCCGGCAAGGTTTCTTTTGGCCCACCACTCTTCAGGATGCGACTGCACTAGTAACCAAGTGTGAAGCGTGCCAGTTTCATTCGAAGAAATTACATCAACCAGCTCAAGCTCTTCAGACAATCCCTCTCTCCTGGCCATTTTTGGTCTGGGGGCTCGACATACTGGGCCCTTTCCCCCGTGCTACCGGGGGCTTTGAGTACTTGTACGTTGCTATCGACAAGTTCACAAAGTGGCCGGAGGTGGAAGCAGTGAGGAAGGTGACAGCACAATCGGCCGTCAAGTTCTTCAAGGGAATTGTTTGCCGTTTCGGTGTGCCCAACAGGATCATCACCGACAACGGCACGCAGTTCACAAGTCGCACCTTCATGCAGTACGTCCAAGACTTTGGCGGCAAGATTTGTTTTGCCTCTGTTGCTCACCCGAGAAGCAACGGCCAAGCGGAGAGGGCCAATGCTGAAGTGCTGCGTGGTCTCAGGACCAGAACCTTTGACAGGCTGAAAAAGTGCGGAAGACGCTGGATTGATGAGTTGCCGGCGGTTCTTTGGTCAATCAGAACGACACCAAATCGAGCCACCGGCCAGACACCCTTCGCTCTGGTCTACGGAGCAGAAGCAGTTCTCCCCACGAATTCATATATGGATCTCCTCGAGTGCTCGCTTATGATGAGCTTGAGCAAGAGCAACTGCGGCAAGATGACGCTGTGCTCCTTGAGGAGAATCGTCTTCAGGCTGCTGTGCGAGTTGCACGCTACCAGCAAGCTTTGCGCCGCTATCATAGCCGCAAAGTTCATGCCCGAAGCCTTGAGGAAGGCGACCTTGTTCTTCGGCGGATTCAGTCCGCCAAGAATTCAAACAAGTTGACACCAAAGTGGGAAGGCCCTTATCGGGTAGTACGAGTCACCAGGCCCGGCGCTGTCCGCCTGGAGACCGAAGATGGCGTTCCAGTGAGCAATTCCTGGAATATCAAACATCTTCGCAAATTCTACCCATAAGGCGCGGTTGCCGGGGGCCCCCGGCAACCACCCTTTTGTACAAGTCTTGCCGGCAAGGCATGTGATCCTTTGTACAAAGCCAGGTGCAGACCCTGAGCGCAGATGAATAAATTTAAGTGTTGTACATTCCCTTATTGATTCCCATGTTCATATTTATATATATGCATGTTTGTCTAAGATGTTGTGTGACACCTACTCCCGGTAAGTTCTAACGAACTGCCAAGGTTTCATGTCTTTATTTTCTCTTCTTTCTTTTTCTCAAAAGACAGAAGGATTCCTCGCGTGCACATTTGCCGGGGGGAAGGGAGATATGAATACCAGTTGGCAACGTTCGGAATCGACGCTTGCCGGAGGAAGGACAGTGATAGAAAGCTAAGTCCTAAAAACTCAGAGCAAGTTTTTCTTTTATTACAAAGTTATTTCCTTGGATGATTCCGACTCTTGTATGGAAAATCTGCACGCGAAGGAACCCTTGTTGTAATCGGTCGTGCCCTTATTTTGTTTCGAGCCCGCTCAGCAATTTAAGTGGCTGCACTGAGAACACCAAGGAGTCTTGCCGGCCGCTGCGCCTCCAGCAGGCTGCTGAAGTCCCGCACCCAGCGCTCGCGGCAGGTTGCGCACCGGCAAGTTTTTTAGTAAGCGTAGGGTGAACTCCATACATAAGGGAATCAGACAAGGAAAATAGCAAGCATGAACCTAAACATAGGCGAATTATGTTACATCCATGAGTTGCCGCAATTCTAGCTTGAGACTTAATTGTCTTTTACATGGAATGACGACGGCAAGAAAAAAAGGGAGCACTCAATCCCTGCGCTGGCCTTCGATCCTTTTGATGGAGTCCACCTTCTTAAGGATAGGCGCGATGCACTCTTCAAGCGCCTCAACATTTGCGTCCCTTGGCAGATGGCCGAGCGCGTTGGAGAGGTCGATGCCGGGATTGCTGTGCACCACCTTGATGAGCACCTTGCGGAGGACAGCCCGGCAAAGCCGGCGAGTCTCGTTGGCCAATTGGGTCGCCCGGCTAGACTGGAGCACCCTTAACGCGTTGATGATGCTTTCAAAGAACATCGTCAACCTGGCACTTGGAGATATTCTTTCCTCAGAAGAATACTTGAAGTTTTACAGGCCCATGGTTGACAGTTCTGCGGTAAGCTTCTCCGCGGTGGCGATGAGACGTCCAGTCCAGATCTCCACTCCCTTCTCGTACTCGGTTTGGGCGGCGGCGGCGCTCTTGAGCAGGTTCCTCTCTCCTTGGAGATCCTTGAGTAGAGCCTTCTCACGGGCCCTGCCGGCCTCGAGAGACTTCTGCAGCATGGTCAGCTTCAGCTCCAAAACCGCAATATTATCAGCCGCAGAGGAGAGCTGCTTGGTTTTGTCGGACAGGGCAACTTGCATCTCCGCCAAGGAGTGGAGGGTTTTTTCCCTGTCACCCTTGAGCGTCGAGAGCTCCTTGCCGTGCTCTTCGAGATCTGTTTCCAGCCTCTTCACCTTGTCGCTCAGCTCGTTCTTGGCGGCCTCTGCAGCTTCGGCAGCATCGACGGCCTCCTTGAGCTTGCCGGCGTGACTTGCAGTCAGAGCTTCGAGCGCCTCCTTATGTTTTTGCTCCAGCTCCTGGGTCCGCCGCGCGACAAGATTCTCGATATCTTCATCTTTGCTGCGAAGCTTGGCGGTGAGCGCCTGCTCACGTGTGGTGAGATCTTCCTCATGAGCATCAAGAGCGACGCGGCGCCCCGTCAGAAGGGCATCTTCGGCAGCAATCCTTTGAGCAGCTTCATCATGCACCTTCTCCATATCGGATTGCTTCAGGAGGATCTCAGTCCACTGCTGGCTCACTTGTTCTCGGCCGGCAACCAACTCTTGGAGGGCCTCGGCGTGCCAGATCTGCATTTGTGCGGCGCGCCTTTGAAAATCTGCTTCGGCCTCCTCGACAACTGCCATTCTGGAGTCCGCTTTGTCTTTCCGGGCGCGATGAAGAGCCTGGAGCCTGCGGAAATTCTTGCCCATGGCCTGAAGGAGCTGATCCTCTTCAGATTTGCCGCTGCTAGTGCTGGGGTCGTCAACAACTTCGAGCCCGGCAGCGGCAATGATTTCTTCAAAAACTTCTCCTTCGGCTGGTGCCCTAGTGCTTGCCGTCCCCGGCAAGTTGACGAACAGGTTCTCGCCAACCTTGAGGTATTTGCTGGATGAGGGGCCTTCAGATGTTGATGGCTGGTCTTCAGTGGCCGCCTCACCAGTGGCAGGGGGCTCTGTGGCCGGTGCAGTGCCTGGCGCTCCTGCAGCAGGAATGCCATCAGTGCGGTCCTCAGCCTCCCTGTCGCCCCCTTCAGTAGGTTCTTCGGCGGGTTCCTCTTGTGCAGTCTTGGCGGCCTCCCCGTCAAGAGCACCACCAGCCTCGATAGTGTCATCCTTGGTGGCTTCGCTGGCAGCGATCCTGTCTGCTTCGGCAGCAGCGTCCCTGACGGTCTCCTCGATGACAACGTCGACGTCCATGTGTTCCATCACAGGGAACTCTGAAGGACGAAGGAGGAAAACAGAATAAGATCGAGGTTGAAGTTTGAAGTGACTAAAGACAGAGAGATAAGGGAAAAAGAGTAACAAGCACTCTGAGGCAATCGAGTACCTGCGTCGAGCTGTTGGGAGGTGGCTTCGCCCCTCCCGACAACTCCGGTTGCCGGGGGTGGGTTGCCGGAGTCCGCGCCTGCCGGCTCCTCCTCAATTAGGATGGGCTCGTCGGTAGGATCTCTTGCCGGGGACGTGCTTGTGGGCGGAGCGGTCGATGAAGGAGGCACAATGGGGATGTCCTCCGACAGCTCTCCTTGTTGCCGCTCTTCTCCTGCGAACCCAAAGATATCAGCGGCAAGAATGAAAGCCTCAGCACCCGCCAGCGGAAAAAGAATAGTGAACTTACGCTGGGGGCTGTGCTGGGGGCTGCGTTGAGGACTGGACTCCGGGCTGACGACGACGGTTTCTGGCATGCTCGTGGAGCCTGCCGGGGCCTCGTCACCCGTAGAAGTCCTTGACCTCTTCGCCATCCTCTCCAGCAATGTTTCTGTGTCACTTCAGAGACAATACAAGTAAATCAATAAGATTGATCCAGGATTGGAAGATAAAAGCTATGGCAAAGTACTCACTCTTCTTCCTCTCGCTCCGGACTAAAGCTGGAGATGTCGAAGTCGACCTCCGCTGCGATGTCTGAGTGGGGAGGCGGAGGATGAGTCCTAGGCCGCTTGGCTATGGCAGGCGCCGGGGCAGCTTCCGGTGCGGTAGTTCGAGACCCCTCTGCCGCCCCAGCAGTGGCCGCTGGTGTGGGTCTCGCGCGCCGCGTAGGCTGTTGACGAGCCCCCTGCCATGGTCCAGTCTTGCCGGGAGCTTCGCCGCTCGAAGAAGGCTGGCTTGCCGGGATGCCAGATGCAACCTTCCGAAGAACACGCTTCGTCTTCTTCGGGAGTGGGGGCTCTTCTCGCATTTCTTCTTCGGCCGTGTCCTCACCGGACGAGCTCTCAGCGGCTGCGCTGCTCTCTTCCCCGGCAACCTTGTCCTCCCCGGCAGGTTTTACCTCCACTACCACCTCTGCGTCACTGGCTTCCCACTCTGTGAAGCCGACGCTGCCGACCTCCACGGCAAGATTTGCCTCCTCCACCCTAGTAGCAATGTAAGCTACTTCTTGATCGGTGGTGGCTCGAATGAAATCTGACTCTTGCCGGACAGGCCTCTCCGTCAAGTTGTCAAAAAACTTCTACGCTTCCTCCTCAGTTGGCTCGGCCCAGGTCGGGTCAAGACCGTGGGCGTTGAACATCGGCAGGAAGGCAATGATTGACCCCAAGGCAGAATTGTTGCACAAGGGAACAATCCTTGCCGGCAGCCGGTGCTTGTCTTCGCGCTAGAATAATTTTTGACGGAGAGCGCCAAGCTGCATAGCGGTCAGATTGTTGTTCAGCCCAGGGTGCAATCTCATGATATCTGCCGCGTTCTTGTATTCCCAAGCTGGCCTTCCCCTGTTCTGCAGAGGGGCGATGCGGCGGCGGAGAAAGTCGAAGCCGATCATCTCCATCGTCAACCCGGCAGCCTTCAGGCGAAGGATCCTGGTGGTGGCGATTGTGAGCCTCTCGTCCTCCGTAGCGGGATTGCTCCAATCCTTGCCGCGGACCACCTTCTGTTCTCGGGGATGACAAAACGGATGGGGATCTGCTTCCTGGATCCAGCACCATTCAGCCCGCCACTCGTCCCACTTTTCGCGATAAACTCCCTCTGGATATATTTCCTTATTCCAAGCCCTTGGAATCCAGACGATAGAACCAGAGAGGGCCTCTCCTTTTTGGATGCGAGGGAAGAAGTAATGGCGGAAAAGAGCAGAATTGGGAATCACGCCGACAAAGTTTTCACAGAGATGGGCAAAGATGGACATGCAAAGTACCGCATTTGGCGTGAAATCGAGAAGACGAAAGCCGTATGTGTACATGATATCATTGAAGAAGTCGGAAAAGGGGGGGACAGAGCCCGCAATAGAAATATGCAGTGAAGAAAGGGTATCTGTCCGATCCACCGTTGGAACAAGCACCTGGGATTACGCGTGTGGCGGGGTGAGCTTGCGTCCCTTTCGCCCACATGCACTGGTATCGCCCCTTCAGAGCTTCAGCATCGAGCAATGGAGGGAAGACGACAAGCGTCTTCTGCATCTTCGCCAGTTTGCTCTCTGGGACGTCGGCTTTCGCCTCCTTGCCCTTGCCTTTGCTGGCCTTGGGCGGCATGGCGACTGTGAGGACAGAAGCTGGGGGTGGAGCGAGCGTGGAAGCAGCGGGCAGAAGAGGAAAAATCTTCGCTCTGAGCTCGAGAGGGGGAAGGCGATGGCAATGGCCAGATTGAGAAGAAGAGAGGGGTAAATAGGCTTGTGCCTCTGCGGCTTCTCCTTTTTATGGGGAAGGAGCGGGGCCGCCTCTTTTATTCCCCAATGTGAATGCGCCTCTATAGGCGCGAGGCAGTTGCAGCCTTTTTGGCACGCTTCCCACGTCGCGCGCTCCGTGCGTGTAGTGGGGGGCACAGTAAAACGAGATATTTACGAGCAGTTAATTCCCTGCCACGCGTGCCCGTGCACTGTTTGGGCCTAGCCCAACAACGCCTCGCACTCGTGTATGGCCTAGGCCTGGGGGCTCCTATCGGTGTACTAAGTATTGGACCACTAGTACCCCGTACTTGTGCACGGGCAGTTGTAGCCATCCTCGTGGCAAGGCTTGCCGGGAACAGCTCGAGGTCGATTCAAGCCACCAAGGAAATCATCAAGTCAGAGATCTGAGGATCAGCAGATAAGCAAAGCGGGAATCCGAAGGCCAGCTCCCCCGGCAAGATCCTTGCTGGGATGGCCTGTGGAGCCCGGCAAGGCTTGGCGCCCGGCAAGGCTTGGTGCCCGGCAAGATTCGGCGCCTGGCGAGATTCTACCACTGTGCCACCGCTTCGGCACAGTAACAAATCTGACATTCTGGGTCATTCTCTGGATGCGTGGCAACGCGCCAGTGGAGGAGAGCTTAAGCGGTGCTGATGGGATGGCCCCCTTTTCCATCCCCAAGAAAGTGAGGACACCTAAACGGACACCTCACGGTGCATTAAATGCGTTTGTCCTAATCCGTCAGGGGTTAGGTATGATACCTTGTAGCTAGTTTACACCTCAATGTATGTACATTTTGCCACTGTGGAGACCCCTTTGAGCATATAAAAGGAGGCCCAAGGCAACTGCTATAGAGGAAGAGAACTTCTGGCCCATTCTGCATGCGTAGCTGCTCTTTGAACGTACTATTCATTGCGAGCGCTCCTGAAGGCTGGGCTCAAGAACATTAATAAGAACACAAAGCAGGAGTAGGGTATTACGCTGATCAGCGGCCCGAACCTGGGTAAAATCTTCCCGCATCGATCGTTGGTTCTGCTCTTTGCGTATACCTCTCCCCCCGCCGAATCGTAAAGGGATCTCTCGGGATCCCATAGGTGTCGTACACCGACAGTCTCTAGAAATAAAACACAAACGAGGAAACGGCAGCTTTGAGTACCTTGCCCAGGGAGACCTTGCATATCTAGCAATGAACCTCGCCAGGATTGAATCATTTTGCACGAACAAATTGCTGGACCGCAGCACGCCCGTCCACATCCCATCATTCCCATCCGTACTCAACATCAAGTTCTGAGTACCAACGTTGACATGTATACACCATACTCGACCAACCTCCTATGGACTCTCTCCTCCTGACTCCTAACTCACCCATAGCCTAACTAACTTCTAATGTGTCATCACACCCAACCTCGAAATTCTGTGACCTTCCTCGGTTGGTTTGCCATTAGATCCTCTTTCTTATTCTCATAAAAAAATCATGTAATCCATGCAACAATAACTTCAGGTCAAACGCTCCATCAGCTCATTACAGCTATCTAAAGTCACCTCACTATTTTCTAAAAACCATTATGCATGAATATTAGAAAATAAATATAAATGAATTAAATTACAAAAAGCAAGGCATCAAACCTCTATAGAGGAATGCTATAATTTATTTCTTAACTCAGATATGAAAATTATACAGGAACGTAACTACTACTTATTCTGAATACAAATATTGTACTAAACAGAAAATTAAATTATTGTGACCATTCTCTACATTTAAATTCTAGAGCACAAATTTATATACTCAATAGACATACATTTGCAAGTGTTTTTACTGCTAACACCAATGTTGTGCTAAAATAGACCTAGCATAAAATCTGAGATAGGCATATAGCACAACAAAGAACTACAAAGAGGTCATTATGTACCTTAGATATGTACTCTACATTACATCTACATCACTCCAGTGACCACGGTCGACAAACGACACACCTTCTTTTACATCACTACACTGTGGCACCGCTTCAAAGAATTGGTATGAATGGACCACAATGCCAGCAAAACCTGTCCACCATGACCTCTAAGACCCTTTATGCTCTTTCAGTTTATCATGGATCTTGAAATATAATGCACAGTCATGGTAGAACATCGAGGTTTGAAGGTGAAGCTGGATATTATGACTTCAAAGAGTCTTGATGCTGTCTCAGTTTTATCATGGATTTTGTAATATGTTCCACGTCTACAAAAATATATTTATGTGCGTCAAATAAATGAGTCATGGTATAGATTGTAAATAAATACTTCACACACAAAAAGATAAACCAATTCAACACGGAATTAATTTCAAGAAAACAATATCCAACACAATATGTAGTTACAAAATTAACATTATTCTTTTAGTTAACAACTTCTTTCTTAACACGTAAATACAATGTGAGATCAAGCAGTAAAAACATTTAACGAGTTTTTTAAGTAGTACAAAATTTATTATTGTTAGGGAGAGAAAACATACCCTGCGTAAATCTCTTTTCTCCATTACCCGGCTGAGTGAAATCGAACAACCGATCTTCATAGGAAAGTTGTCTTATGTTACTTAGCAGGACTAAGAGCATCTTAACCACATGATCTGCCATGCACTATGCGTCAACGAGGCCCATCTGCTCTACAGGATCCCGCAAAATTCACAGATGTATTATGATATAAAAGTCAAATGTACGTCTAGTCATCTCCTGAAAATATTCAAGTTAGGCCTCGTGCGGGTACCAGGTTGCTCTGCATTACATATGTGAGTAACTCGTTACAGACAAATATTTCAATCGACCTGAATTATTTATTCTAACCAGATATGTGCGAAGCAATCCCTCCATCAATTTTTGTACTTGGACATATGCCAACGCATCTGCAAGCATACAGGTAAATACTCGTACCATCACCTCTACAAACCTGTGTGAGTTGCAACCTTGATTAATTTCATATGTGCATAGTAAAAAGAATGGTCTTGCTGTTGCTTAAAGAGGAAGAGTAGCTATACCCGGTATGGCTCTACGAATTGTTCGAGTCCTTGTCGGCGTCGACCACATCCGGAGCCTCGACGGCACATGTCCGGGAAGCCGGTGTAAACCATCCTGCTCATGTTGCGTGGCGAAGAAGAGGACTCGGCCATGAGGCGGCGCAGCAACGGGAACGCTCCTTAGCCGCTGGTGGCGGAGGTGTGGTCCACGTGGCCTCCAGCCACGATGCCAGTGAGGACATGGCGAGTGCAGACGCAAGATCAGAGAGGTCGGTGCGAGGGAGGCAGACGGCAGCGTGCTTACGGGTGCGAAGAGGTAGGCACGACGTTGGTGGGGAGGTGGCGAGGTGCTGCCGAGGAGATCGAGCGGCGGCCGAGGAGTTGGAGGTCGGGTCGGGGCTGGGGCTGGGGCTGGCGATGATGTCACGACGCTAACCCTAGCACGCCAGTTAAAATGTTTTTTTTGATAGAAAGACTGTAAGGGAACCCCGTACAGTATAATTGGTGCAACAAACCCAAATTGCAAGTACCATGCCTTGAACCTGGGTGGGTGGGAAGGCATCAGCCCCTTCTCACCACTAGGCTATGCCTTAGTTAAAATGTTGGGACGGGAGCAACAGGGAGCACATCGATTGTCTTTTTTTTAGAATTAGCACAGCAATTGCCATGTGTGTGTTTGTGTTGTACAAGGTTTTTTATAGGGATGATGGCTCACGTGGATTTGCTAGGCCTGGCCCATGTGCTTGGCGGAGCGGTGGGAAGTGTGGACGATGGAGACAGAAACGATGAGCGAAACACAGTCTAGGTAGAAAAAGGAACGCTTCATATTTTTTGTAGTAGAGATATGAGAGAGATCTCAGCCGTCAATCTCTGTGGTTAACTTAAAATTAACGGATATAAAGTGATGACGTATGGAGAACTATGAAAGCCTCCATCCTTTAATATTAGGTAAAGACTTATCTCATTTAAGTGTTTTGCGTATGTGGCATGCTTAGAGCGTGGTTAATAGTATAGCCAACTGGTGGCTATATGATGTTGGCCATATCATATATATAGTACATATATAATATGAAGAAACGAGTGGTAGTACTACCAACTACAAGATGAACTGTAAGAAATACTAGTATGTACGTATTGAAGAGTTAAAGTAACAAGAAAGAACATAACATAGTTCTACTGGGGGTTCAGCACAACACACCCCGTGAAATAAAACTAAGCACCCTGAAATTAAACCAAGCAACTAATCTGGTAGACACTGCATTAGAACCACCATGAGCAACGGCACTGCCACCTTACTCGGACTCCTCGTCCACGTCCTCGACTTCGTCCTTGTCCCTCTTCCCCTTGGCCGATACTTCTTTGCTTGAACTGCACACTAGGCTCTCGCTCTTCATCCAACCCTTATAGATATTGAAACAAAGGTAGGCATCCATTATAGCATATTGGATGTGGTCTTTATCTATTTCATTCCAGTCCCATGCAAGATGAAACTTATGGTGAGGTTTCGTTAGTTTACCGTACGAAGGATCAACCATGGCTCCTGCCAGGGTTAGCATTGAAGGCTGATGGGAGGACACCAGCCTATTCTTCTAGAGGTCGAAGGGCTGGCCTACAACGAGGCCTATCCGACCCAGGACTTTCTTGTCGTTATGAAAGTATACAATAATGAATTTGACTCTGTCATCCGCGAGGAAGTTCTTGAAATCCTCGCACTTAACGTCGGCATGGCATATGTGGTAGACCAAGCACAAGTTATGCACGCAAACCTAGATCACGGCGGGCTTCTTCTTCTCTTTCTCCTTTAGATTCTTCTATTTTCTCAGGACTATGGTGTACTCAACATCTAGCCCAGCGACCCACTCATCACCATCTGACTTTTTGAACATGCGTTTGAAGCGAGCAAGGCATCCTTTCACCGTCGCGGAAGAACGGGTGTAGATGATGTCGAACTCAACGCCGGTGATGGTTCTAACCTTGTACTCACCGCCGATCATGGAGATTTGGGACGCCATGGATTTTGGAGGAGGGTTAGGATTAGTGGAACTATTGTAATGTGAAAGGATGGGATGACTAGGAGCGAACTGCCGTAATGTTAAAGGACGGCCGGGGACAAGTAGGAGCAAACTGCTAGCGGTTTTCCGGTTGTAAAATGTTGAGTGGGTTGTGCGAACGGCAGAGTAGTGGCTTGCCCGGTGGATAAATGGCTTCATGCACAGTACTATGGGGGCCCAATTAGATGTCATGTCTACTAGACCGACTTCATATGTCTGACAGTATAGCATCTGCGTGTTCGCACGTCAAGCATCGGGAAATTACAGGTGATACGAAGCTTTCCATGCTCCCATGATACGGGCTTTCGAGAGCCCTTCGATCTGAGGTCGAACGGTTGCATGGCGTGATTCTAGACCTATGGGTGAATATCCTATCCTGGAGGGTTATTCTGCAAATGTTCAGCAACTTAGCATGCAACCATTCGATCTTAGATCCAAGGGCTGTCAGCAGCCCGTATCATGCTCACGCCTACCACGATTGTCGCCTTGCTCTCGCAGTCGCGCCCTTGGAGATTTCAGATGGCTATAAATGAGCATTTTTTGCCTACTTCGCATGCATGAAACTACTTCCTCCGTTCAGGTTCGTTAGGCTATCTGATGTTGGCATGTCATACATAGTCATCACTTATAGTCACTCATACAACAAGGTTAGCTATATGGTTGGCTATAAGAGTATTTTTTTACTTCTCTCTATCTCTTTCTTCGTAGTATTTATTGCATTTGCCAAGGAGTAAGTAGCTAGGGTCTTGCACAAGGGCCCACTCCCACCATTTTTCCCATGTCTCTCTCCTCGACATATAAGCAAAAGTGCCATGTAAGCGGGCTATAGGCCCATTATTGTAGAGTACACTTGTTCTTAGCACCTATTGTATACCATGGAGGGGATCAGGGGAGACTCACCCCAGTCGTAGCACCGCAGTAATAATGATAATGGCCAGTCAAATAATACGGCCCCACCTATCCAGCAGTAATGAGCCATCAAATCACACAGCACTACGTTTGCAGCAGTAAGTTCAATCCGCTACTCCCTCATCTTCTCGCCTCTCTGTCAAACCGACTAGGCGGAACTGCCTTGCCAACCGCGCAGGAAAAGCCCCGCCCTTGACTTTTAAATAAATTTTATATCCATGGATTGCGCCATGGAGCAAAACAAGAAGAAAACGGTGGTACACATGTATACAGCACGCCCATCGCGTTCGCGTCGCACCCCAGACGGTCGGTCAGTCTGGCATGCCGCTCATCGAATGGAACGCGTGTCATATTGCGTTTGCACACACATGTGGGACCGCAATTGAGAATCGACCATAGGCACACTCCCCCGTCCCCGCAAGTCGGCTAAGTTAATAGAAGAGAGAGACGAGCGATAGTACTGGAGCAGTGTTGTACACACGCCGGTGCCTGGACAATCCCTGCACGACACGGGAGATCAGTTCATCCATGCATGTGACCAAACTCCTACAGACGGCTGGATTGGCTATCATCTTCATATCATGTAGGCTGTGTTGTACAGGGCTGTAGTTCTGATGAGAAATCTAAAAAAAGGTTTCTTGTAATCTCGCAATATTAGGTGTGATGTGCTTCGGATCACTGCGAGGGTTAAACAGCGACAACTGCGTTCTTCCAAGGCGCTGGTCATTGGGGGCACATGCACGAAGACTACTCGGCTGCCATCTAGGTCAAGCCAGCGATGTTAATTAGGACATCTATCGATTGACCCCTTTTCTATGAATTTGTCTTTAATTTGAGCTTTGATCCTCGTCTAGTTTGTCCATCGGGATTCATGTTGTCTCCTTGGGGCAGTGAGGTTATGATTTCTTGTCATGTGGCATTTTTTCGTGTTATATGTTAATCCGGTGCTTCAGATCAAAATGACGAGAACTGCGCCTCCGGGGCACGTGCATGAATACTTCTCGACAGTCATTGACGAGGTCAAGCCGACTCAGGTAGAAAAAAGAAAACTACTCCACTATATAGGTAGGAGCCTCCGCGCTTGCTTGCTAGTGTTGCTCTCTTCACACTCACTCGTCCTCTCCAGATCTAAACATGACAGCGGTGGCCACACTCTCTCTCTCTGCTCACCACTGGTCACAGATCAGACCGGATCCCCTCCGCCATGGAAGGTGAGAAGGTGCAACGTTCATGCGGTCGTCCTCGGTGATGGCTCTGACCCACTGCCGGCACGTCCCGATCAGCGTGCCTTGCCGTTCTCCCCCATGCAGTGCCGGCTAGGGAGGGCCTTCGACCCCTTCTTCCTCGCTGTCGTAGTGTGGGCAGATCCGGCCTCCCGCCGCCCACCTAGCGACATCCCGATGACCCTCAGGTATAACTTCCTTCGAAACCGGCCTTGCTCTACTGCCCCAGCTCCTCACGTTGCTACATTTGTATCTTTTACTACTTCTCAGGTCCCCTCATAGATACGATCGATCGGTTGTTTGAAAGCCACCTAAATTTTTACTGCTAAGAGCTAAAACTACCTCATGCAGTCGAATCTAATAGTACTACTTCATGCAGTCGAATCTAGTACTACTTGGATCAAACGGGGAAGAAAGGGGGTGGGGGTGGGGGGGGGGGAGATTTGTTACCTAAATCTAGGACTTGGTTGATAGAGGAAATAATAGGGTCGAAAAGTAGTAGAGACTGGCTATCCAACTGGTCTCTTGGTTTAATAGGGAAATAAAGGGAAACGAAGTACAAACTCAATATAAACCAATCTATTGGTTGAAAAAGGAAAGAAAGTGGGGACTGGGGGACAAGTCAACAGAGTATGTCCAGCACTAGATTTACTGGCCTCACACAGTAAAAGGTGGCTATACCGAACAAAAATGGGACCAACCCAAATATCCTGTTTGGATGTTTGTTGCCCCGAGCCCCTCTTATGTAATGCCACTGGTAAAATGTACTAGCAGTCCCACTATTAAAGTAAGGACACGTTAAACCAATGTTGTTTTCAATGTAATGCCTTCAGTAATATGAATCAGGCACTGTTTTTCATGTCCTGCTAAATTTCCCATTAAGATAAGTTGCTTCTTTTTGTTAGAAATGCAACTGTCCTAGTCCGCCTACTCTCCCGTGCCCAAATACCAACTCTTTAGCAGCTGTTAATGTAATGTTGCTGGTAAAATGAAGCAATGGCACCATTAAAGTAATGTCGTATTTAACGGTTGTCATAGTTAATCCTAATGCCCACACTAATATCTAGCAATTCTGCTGCTTTAGAAATTACTACTATCCTTGTAGGATCGCCATTCAGATAAGGAACATGCTTGTTTTCATTTGATGTATGTTTCATCACTTGTTAGTCACCCTCCTTTCCACCTTTTTGTGCAAACAGAGATATACATTTCACGCTTGATCTTAGTTGAACTGCACAAAATGATATCCAAATTATAGTTGAACATTCCACGAGCTTCACGACCAACCTTTATGTTGCTCAATTTTATTGCAACTAATGAAGAAGAAGCCGCTAGCTCATGTGACCAAGTACTTGCTAACTGCATGATGCAAACATTGCTTCATTTTAGGTGAACTGCACAAAAAGGTCCCATGAATTGAAACATCCATGTTGGTGACTGGTATCATCCCTTCTACGATGGCATAGACTGCAGATATAGTTCCCATCATGAGGTATGTTCCTTTTTGGTCTGACCATTTGCCAAAGATCCTACATGTTGACTCTGCTCTTGTGCTACTGTTTTGGCACTGCCATGATAAAGCAGTAATGTTATTATTTTGCACCTTAATCTAGTGGCACTATTAATTTGAGGCAATGTTTTGGCACCGCTAGTGCTACTGTTTTTTTAATTTTTTTATCAAAAGAGGGGGTTTCCTCCGATTTCATTAAAGAAACCCAACCATAGAGAACCATTATCTGACAACATCTTAGTTTAAACGGGCAGTTATGCAACTACTACTAGAATGGAATGACTAATAGCAGGAGACAAGTTCGCCACATAAGCTAGGCAGGTAGGGGGACACAGCCCCAGCTCGACCAAATTTGGATTACAACCCAAAAGCTACCACAGAAACATCAAGGGGGAAGATAGGGACTGAAAGAGCCAGCTTCAACATCCCAGTCTAAGCACCCCCGGCCTCCATCCTTGCGACGCACGGTACACCTCGCTTGCCACCTGCTCGACCCTAGTGCCACTGATAAAATGAAGTAATAATACAGTTAAAATAGAGCTACTGTCATCTCTATCATTTCATTTCCAATGTAGATAAAGAAAGTGCTTCTCTTTGTTAGTATATGTTTCGTCAACTAGTCCCATTGTTAATGTTTAAGTGTTTCTGCAAACTGGGGTGCTTAATTTTAGTTGAACCGCACAAAAATAGAGATTGGAATGTCTCAAGGCCCCTCCTTGTACTACTGCTGCACACTGATATTCATCACTGGTAGAAGGTGCATCGGGGAGAATTGGGTCGATTTCCAGTATGAGGTCTACCGTATGAGGCATCGCAGGGCCCATCTCGCCCTCGCAGCATGGCATACTGTGATACTATCGCAATCTTTTCCCATTAAGAAAATGAAGTTTCTTCTATTAATTACTGTATGTTTCATCAACTAGTGCCACTATAATGTAATCACGCTTTTTCATTATCTGTGCAAATAGGGTAATCTTTTCCCATTAAGAAAATGAAGTTTCTTCTATTTATTAGTGTATGTTTCATCAACTAGTGCCACTATAATGTAATCACGCTTTTTCATTATCTGTGCAAACAGGATTATTCAGCTACATTTTGGTGGAACTGCACAAATGTACGGATGGAACCAACATATATGCAGAGTGCGAGGTGCCAATATCTAACATAAACGTGGCTTGGAAAAGCACAGATGCTCGGATAGTTCCTCAAGTTCTTGCCAACCCGCTGCAGAATATTTTAATCTGCCGGTGTTTCACTTGCACTTTACTTGTTTTTTAGGGGACACTTACTTGTTTCATTGTTGCAGCAAATCCTCTAATCAAATAGGAGTAGCTTATATTGGCACTTTTCTAGGGAGTACTCTTTTTCTGAAAGAAGCACCAATCGAGTTTTCTTTATTTGTACACATTGTCACAACTTTGTTTTTAGTCCAGAGCTATTTTAGGGTGATTGGCATAGTACTCGGAGACTCGGAGTACTACCCAGTGCTTACCCGTATGATTTTCATTAGCCGTCACACTGATTGTAAGCATGAGGAGATGGAAGATTAGGTTAGTGCGAAACTACCTTAAACCCTACCACCGCCATTGAAATGAGGCGAGCAGCGAGGGAACCGTGGAGAACGGCGGGGAAGCGACGTCACGCCATCCGATCTCCTCTTGTGGTGCGAGAACGAATACTCCTATGGCTCCGGTTGGCACTGCACCGTCACGAACGACACACCGTACTCGATCGATTCGTTATCCTCTGGATGCTCGACCTTGGACCTGTACGCCCACCACCTCCACCTGACTTTCGGCTCGGGCGAATCTATCTGCTCCATCGCCCAGAGGAGATACTCGATGAACTCGAAGGACTGCGGCATGACTGCCATCGGGGAGTACATCGCCGCCCTCATCGCCGCCGTCTCCCTCTTTCTCATACATTGCCACATGGCCCTCACCGTCCTTGAAATCTCCCACTCGTTGTCAAACCAAGTAAGGATCTCCTTCAACCTGGCTAACTTTGCCTGGTCGCTGCCGGCGATCTGCCCGATTCAGTGCTGCATTCTCTCTATAGATGTGCTTCTGAGAGGTCCGGTTCTGGCTTTGGAAGATGGGAGGAATGACGGTGGTCTTGTAATGGAGAAGAGGGAGAGGTGAGACGGTGGTTTTGCAATGGAGAAGATGGAGAGGAGAGGGGTGGTTTTGCAATGGAGAAGAGGGAGAGGCGAGACGGTGGTTTTGGAATGGAGAAGATGGAGAGGAGAGGGGGCAGTTTTGCAATGGAGAAGAGGGAGAGGAGCGTGCAGTAGCGATTTAGGATTGGACGAGAGGGCCAGCGCGCTGTGACTGGATCAAAATCAAAATCAATTTACCCTTCAATTAAGAAGCGACCCCACATTAACTAGTCTCTCTTGTATTCTGGGCATATTTTGACCATGATTTTAACAAATAAAATATATGTTATACGTTGCAAAAATAATATAATTTGAAAGTACATTCAGATACGAACTAAATGATACAATTTTTTTATGACATGCATTCACATTTTACTTGTCAAATACAGTACGTGGTCAAACTTTGACCCAAAATACGCAAAACAAAAAATACTTCCAAGACCACCGCCGCTCCTCTCCTGTTCCAATCCAAAACCAGCGCCACTGCTCTCCTCTTCCATTTCAAAACCACCGCCGCTCCTCTCCTGTTCCAATCCAAAACCAGCGCCGCTCCTCTCATCTTCCATTCAAAAACCACCGCCGCTCCTCTCCTGTTCCAATCGAAAACCAGCGCCACTCCTGTCCTCTTCCATTCAAAAACCACCACCGGCGAGTGATGGTGCTGTGGAGAAGTAGATCGATGGAGGAGTACAACCGATACATGAGGATCGCAGACGGCGACCCTGTGAAGCTAGCCATGATGTTGGAGATACAATCTTGGTTTGACAACCAGGAGCAATTAGTGGTGACGGCGACAACGATGGCCAAATATCTAGAACAGAGCAAAAAGGCGGCAATACTCCCGGAAGGAGTCGCGCGGGAGTACATAGAGCTGCTCCTCTGGGCCATGGAGCAAATAGATTCACCGAATCTGATCGTGAGGCAGTGGTGGTGGGAGTATCGATCCAAGATGGAGCATCCACCAGAGATTGAAGGATCGAGCATCTACACGGTGCCGTTTGTGAGGGTGCTGTGGCAGAGCGAGCCGGTGGAGTCTTTGTCGACCAAACCCAACTGCAGGAGGTGAAAAGCAGTTGGCGTGACGATGCTTCCCCGCCATCCTCTCCCTCGCCGTTCATCTCGTCTCACGGGGCGGCTGTCTGCCGCCGAGGAATAGGAGGGGACTGCCGCCCCTCCCAATAGTCTGAAGAGGAGCTTAGGGTTGTCAGTATTTGCAGGTTGTGAATTGTGTTTTGTGTTGTGTATTTTGAGAGTACTTTCAGATAAGAATGTCTTTTGAATTTCAGATTTGCAGTATTAAGCATATGAATTATTTTATGAATTCTAGAGATCTATTTTTAGCACTTTAAAAAATCTAGTTTCATATAAAAGTGCAGACAATGTGATTCTCAGAGAAGAAATGGCAAGTTTCAGTTTCAGATAAGAAACTACAAGTTTCAGAGGCAGAGCGTTTATATTAACACGCCCTTTTCAAACAGGAATAACATCATGTTGGAAGTTTTATTCATGGTCAAAAATGGAACTACCAGCCAGTTAACATCATGTTGACCAACATTCATGCATAGCACATCTTCATATGATGCACAGTAAAAAAGATATGCTATTTTAAAAATGCCCACACAATGTTGAGTGTGCGAAAAACAGAGAAACCGAGGGATGAAGTTTTGGCAAGTGTTGGAGGTGGTGTGCGAAGATGACAATGGGCACTCACATGTCAGAGGCAGAGGCAAAAAATTTGGGATATTTTCACTACATCAGGTGGAATCGAACCCAGGCAGAGCAGCGGTTGGGGAGTGGAACTTGGCCACTGGGCTACTCCAGTACTTAAGCTAGAAATTAGACACAACATCTACCACTACTGTAGCACGTCTTCCCCAGCTCCGGTGCGTTCTCGTCCGGGGCCTGGACGTCATCCTCCACCTTTGTGCGCTCGCCGCGACGCCGCTGTCTGCCATTGTGAACATGCTCAACAAACAAGAGGAATCTGGAGAGGACTGTACATGGAGAGGCGGACAGTCGGGACCCACCAGGTCCATGGCCATACGGAAGCAAGTGCCTCATTGAAAAAAACACTTCCTCCTAATGCTATACTGACATTGGGGCCCACGGGTTTGTCAACATAGTTACTAAAGGAGATAAATTTACAACGAAGCCAGTCATCGGGGAGCTGGCAGGTACCATTTATTATCAGTGGGCCAGCAAGTATCAGCTGGGTTGTGGGCTGCCCAGTGTAGGCTTTCTTTTTTAACATGCGCAGCCCACGACATGCCGGTTTGTATTTTTTTAGGGTCGTCATGTATCGACCGGCCTATGGCCCTCCCATCCTAGGTTTTATTTTTTTTCTTAAACATCCACAGCCCAACTTATGTAGTTTTTTGAAGAAAACGCAGAGGTCTGTTATATTTTTCTATATAAGAATAGGAATGCCAGGTCCAACTTATGTTTCCCTTCTAACTATATTATATATAATGTCTTTTACCCGTAATTTTTTTATATATATTTATATTATTTTATATGTTATTATATATTATTGTTATTATCATCATATATTTAACAGATACTTACATATATAAGAAAAAAATATCCCATGTCTTATTAAATTATAGAAAAAAATTAACAATAAAATCCTGGGTTTGTTTACATTAAGGCAACGAAAATCCTGGTGATTGTGTACAAAAGCTTGGTAAGATTTAAGGACCAATGTAATAATAAATCACTTATTATTTAAATATATTTATAACAAAATGCTCAGCCCCTATTTATTTTTTGATAACATTGCTGCACCCAACCCAACATTATAATTAGAACCAAACCAGCAAAATCATGTATTTCGAGAAAGTGCAAATGGGGTGTAATTTTTTAGAAAAAAATAAATCTGCCACATGGACGCTACATTATTTGTTCACCCAGGCCAGCAAATTCATGTATTTCGAGAAAGTGCAAATGGGCTGTAAGTTTTTAGAAAAAAATAAATGGGCCGCATGGACGCTACATTATTTGTTCACCCAGCCCAGCAAATGGACTGTAAATTCTAAAAAAAATGGGTGAAATATGTGCCACTTTTTTGGAGGCTGAAATGTGGGCCAATAGGTCGAAGCCAACGCAAGGCGTTGTCAACTTAGTTAACAAATGATTCTGACATCGATAGTCGTTGGATTTACATCCAACGGCCGGCATCCATCTTCAATCTCTCGTCTTCTTCCTCTAGCGCCGCCGGAACCACCTGCTCCCGCCTCCGGCTGCTAGGAGCTCTGCTTAGCATGCTTCACTACGAAGCGCTACCCCACCGCCGTCCAGGCCATCCCTCCACCCCTCTACGCCTCCTGTTATTCTCCGCCGACTGGAGAAACACGCCGCACCAGAACAAGTTAACCCTCGTACACCTCTTCGTCTGCGACTCCACTGCCGCGTCTTCCCATCTCCGGCTCATTGCCGTCCGGGGCCTCGCCGTCGTCCATCGCCTTGGTGTGCTCGGCGTGGCGTGGTCAATGTGGTCAACAAACGAGAGTCATCAGAAGAGGACTGTACGTGGAGAGGCTTACAGTGGGGATGCACCAGGTCCATGGACGCACGCATGCAACCGCCTCCTTATTACACCAAAATAAAATTATTCCTCCCCCTGAAATCTAGGACCCACCACATATATCTTCGTATGGAAGGAAGTGCCTCCTTATTCCTGCCCCTGACAGCTGGGACCCACCAACAACATCTTTGCACGCAAGGAAGTGCCTCCTTATTATGAGCAAAAAATATATGATTCCGCCCCTGACAGCTGGGTTCCGCCAGCTATATATTCGCACGCAAGGAAGTGCCTCCTTGTCCTCCCTAACAGCTGGGACCCACCCGGTCGAAGCATACGTAGCGTAATCTGTCTGGTCAGGAACATGTACGTACATACTAGTCGATCGGTCTCTCTGCAGCGATGAACCCTGGCCGAGTAAGGGGAGGCAGGTGTCGTAGTAGAACCGCCGACGTAGCATGTCACGCAGTCCCCTCTATATCGTGTACATGTATGTACAGCCGCGTTGCAAGAAAGTAAATACGGCTACGTATGTACATACGGGCGGGGTCTCGAACGCGTATAGCGATGGCGTCCTGTTCATCGGCAGCCAACCGGCTGGGTCGGAACGGAGGAAATAGCGCCGTGTTCATCGGGAGGCAACCGACTAGGTCGGAATATGTCTTGTTCATCGGGAGCCAACCGGCTTGGACGGAACAGCCGAAACGAGGTCTGGCGTACCGCAAAACGGAGGAAACGGCCTTCTGTTCGACCGCGTATGGTCGAAACATGGTCCTGTTCATCGGGAAGGGTCTGGCGTACCGACTTCTGTTCGAGCTCCTATGGTCGAAACGGGGTGCTGTTGATCGGGAGGGGTGTGGCGTACCGCAAAACGGAGGAAACGGACTTTTGTTGGAGCGCCTATGGTTGCCTGTTAATCGGGAGGGGTGTGTCGTACCGCAAAACGGAGGAAACAGACTTGTGTTGGAGTGCCTACGGTCAAAACGGGGTCCTGTTCATCGGGAAGGGTGTGGTGTACTGCAAAACGGGACTCCACGAGCTACTATTCATCCAGCGTCTGCTGTCTCGCTCCAGCCTCCACGAGCTACCGTTCATCCATCGTCGACTTCCTCCAGCGTCCACCTGCTACTATTCATCCACAGCGTCTTCCTCCTGCCTCCATGAGCTACTGTTCATCCACGGGCTACTGTTCATCCAGCCTCCACCGGCTACTGTTCAACCAGCCCTCCACGGGGTCCTGTTCATCCACCACCAACCGGCTCGGGTGTGGCGGCCTCCTTGGGGTCCTGTTCATCTAGCGGCAACGACCTACTACCACGGGGTCCTGTTCGTCCAACCCCCAACAACGGTCACTGTTGATCAAGAGGCAAGTTCGATCGGCTTCAGTTAGCAGCAGTAGCAAAGGAATCGCTCGGGTTCAGTTAACAGCCAAGGGATCAATCGCTCGGGTTCAGTACGTACCTAGTGCGATCGCTCTGGTTCAGTTAGCCGACACCTTGCACACACGCGCGTACACGAGAGAAACATGCAAACCACAGTGTATCGCTCGGCCCCGACCACCCTCCATAACCGGGAACTCCCCGATATTTTCCTCGCCCTCGCTTCTACCATGATTTTTTCCGTCATGGACGGCCCAAAGAATGTCATGCAGGTGCGTCCCCGGCACGCCCAGGACGAAAAGCCTATTTTCTGTCATGATTTTTTGTCATAGAAGCAAGAGCCCACCACATCTATGATGATACATGATTTTGTCACAATTATCGTCATAGAAGTGTCATAACCATGACAGAAAAAGTTTCCGTTCAGGCCAAAATGTCACGGATGTGTCCTTTTTTTGTAGTGATACCATCAAAATATCGAACGAATATCAAATTCACATGATTACTTATGACAAGACTTCTCCCATGGCCTCAAGAAAAAATGCAACTACTCACAAATAATATTCATGCTCAAGATCAAAGGGGTATTAAATAGCATAATGGATCTGAACATATGATCTTACACCAAATAAACCAACTAGCATCAACTACAAGATGTAATCAACACTACTAGTCACCCACAGGTACCAATATGAGGTTTTGATACAAAGATTGAACACAAGAGATGAACTAGGGTTTTGAGATGAGATGGTGCTGTGAAGATGTTGATGAAGATTGATCCTCCCAAGGTGAGAGGGTTGTTGGTGATGACGATAGCTTCGATTTCCCCCTCTCGGAGGGAAGTAACACCGGCGGAATTGCTCCGCCGAAGAGCAAAAGTGGTCCTGCCCAAGTTCCACCTCCAGACGGTAGCGCTCCATCCCGAAAGTCCTCTCCTTATTTTTTCTAGGTAAAAAAACCTTATGTTCCAGAAGATGGGCACCAGAGGTGGGCCAGGGCCCCCACTACCCACCAGGGCGCGCCTGGAGGGGTGGCGCGCCCTGGTGCCTAGTGGGCACCTGGGTGGCCCCCTCTAGTATTTCTTTTCTCCAATATTTATTATATATTCCAAAATAAATCTCCGTAAAATTTCAGCTTATTTGGAGATGTGCAGAATAGGTATCTCTGACGTAGCTTTTTCAGGTCCAGAATTCCAGTTGCCGGTATTCTCCCTCTTTGTGTAAACCTTGCATATTATGAGAGAAAAGGCATTAGAATTACTCCAAAAAGTGATATATTGAATAAAAACACTATAAATAACAGTAGAAAACATGATGCAAAATGGAAATATTAACTCCCACAAGCTTAGACCTCGCTTGTCCTCAAGTGAAAGCCGATATCGAGAATCATGTCCACATGTTTAGAGAAAGAGAGAGGTATCGATAAAACAAAAATACGGACATAGTAGCATCATGATCATTATTATAACAACAATAAATTTTATCATAAAACTTCCTATGAGCAAGTAACAATTCATCACATCAATGAAGTATAAAGCATAATCTTTCTTGAAAATGAACAAACTATGTTCTTAGTCAACTTTGCAATTGCAATTCATCATATTTTCAGAAAGGGTCTCATGTCGGAGCCTTTTGGCAAGTCCACATACTCAACCATCATTTAGTCTTCTATGATTGCTAACACTCACAACATAGATATGGAGCAAAAAGTTTCAGCTAGACACATAGAAAGATTGGGGCTTATAGTTTCGCCTCCCAACTGGTTCACCTTAAGGGTGATGTCAACAATAATAACTCATGATCACTCATATCCAACAGGATATATGTGCCTAGATCTTTCCCCACCACATGATGCTTGCAAAAGAGTAAAATAGAAAAAGGAATAGAAGAGAATACTATTGACTCTTGCATGAAAAGTAAATTCATAAAAGTAAAAGATATGCCCTTCGTAGAGGGAAGCAGAGGTTGTCATGCGATTTTATTTTTGGATGCACAATCTCTTAATGCAAAAGAACGTCACGTTATATTGCCCATTATGATAGCAACATTTATTATGCAGTCCGTAGCTTTTATTACTTTGCCATCACAAGTTCGTACAACGCTTATTTTCCCTTACAATAAAAGATCAAACATATTTAGAAGCAATTTTTATCGCTTTATGCACCGATGACATCTTACTTGAAGGATCTTATTCAATACATAGGTAGGTATGGTGGACTCTCAAAATATGAAATTGGGTTTAAGGTTTTTGACCAATGCTTTGTTTGTCAACTTTCAATAAATTTTACCACTTATAATTTTCCTTATGTAATGTCATTACTTTCCATAAGATTAGCATATCTTTTTCGTTCTTTTCTTTATTTTGATTGAAACAAAAGGGTAAAGAAGCAAAAACTCAAACTAAACTTTATTATATAACTCTCACTCGATTACATAGATAGATAGATCTCAAAACTAGCACTAGAAAATAGATCATACTAAACTTTTATTCAACTAAATCACGAAATAGCTAAGGATCAAACTAAGATAGGTAAATGTAATAAAAGTAATGGTGATACGGTACCGAGGCATCTCCCCCAAGCTTGGCACAAGCCAAGGGGAGTGCCCATACCCGTGTGCTTAAGTTTCCTTCTTTCGTGATGGTGGTGGTGTTGAGGATGTAGCACTCTTCTTCTCCACCTTACGTTTGAGGATAAAATTTTCCTCCCTCAAGTTATCATTTTCTTGTTTAAGCTTCAATATCTTTTTGCATAATGCCGCCTTGCTTTCCTACAGAAAACGGAGCAGGATAAATTGAACCTTAGATATGCTTGATCCGTTCAGGAGGCTTCACTTCTTGAATTCCACGTGCATATCTCCAGGTTGAGGTAGTGAAACTTCATCTTCATCCGAGTTGTCATCCCTTGTTTCCTCCTCATCGGTGTCTTCCTCCTCCTCGGTGGACCATATGTAGGGATAAATCTCCCAAAAGATCTTTGGATCTGCAACATACTGGGAGACATAGCTTTCTCCATCCAAATCTTGAGACGACATATTCTCATATCTGACAGAAAAACAACATGAAACAAGAACAGAGGATATTTTCACGATGCGGTGGTCAATAAGTTCGGGGGAGTATATAAAGAATTTTTATCTTGGGAAACAAGTATATGTAACATCCCAAAATTCTAAATTTTGGAATGTTATATTAAATAAATAATTATGATTGTTTGTTTGTTTGGTTGTTGTGTGGTTGACTGTGTGAATTGAGTGAAATTTGAAACTTTTGAAAGTTGAATGAGAGGGAATAAAAGGACTTTCCCAAAAACTTTCATCTTGCATTTTGATCTCCATGAATTCAAATTCATTTCGAAACAAAAACCCTAGAGTGAAGATAATATGACTTCTTCCATTTAAAGAAATGAAAAGGGGTTCGATAAAAGATTTGAATTCCATTTGAAAATAGTCCAACTCAGAAACTTTTTGCCACTCAAGGATTTTCATGAGAGAAGATAACATGACCTCTTCAAATTATATGAAATAGAGTGGGAAGTGATGAGGAGCACTTTTGAGTTCCATTTGATTCACTTTTGAAAGTTTCCATTATGAGTTTCGAATCATTTCCATGTTGTTCAAATAAAATAAAGAGAGAAGGAAATATGACTCCTTCAAATTATCAGAAGAAAATATGGAAATGGATTATGAAACCAATAGAAAGTTATTTGAAAAATATTTGAAATCTTTTGCATAGCTATTTCTTGAGTTCATTTATCGAGTTTTATGCAAATTATTTCTCTCCTAAAATGATAATAATAATGATAAACAAATAAAAGAGAGAGGATAAAATGACTTCCTCAAATATAAAAGAGTTGGAAAAATTATTATCTGGATTTTTTTAGGTTTATTTGGTAATTATTTTATTGGCAAATTGCATTGAGTGCATAATAAAAATATTTTAGAAAAGTTCTGAGTAGGAATTAATGTTCACTATGTTTTATAATATCATTAGTGATTTTATAAATTAGAATGGTATTTTCAGAAATTTATTTGAATTTGATTAGGGCCACAAATTGTTTTCAGTTAAAAAAAATACCGCACCGCCTGGACCGAGGCCAGCTCGGCCCAGGAGCTCCCCGCGGCCCAGCTAGCCGGCCTTTGGCCAGCCCCAGCGCCCGAAACCCTTCCCATCGCTCGCTCGTTCCTCGCCTCTCTCTCTCACTTCAGCCGCTCCCGCTGACTGGTGGGCCCCAGCCCACTTGCTCGTCACCCCCTACCTCCCGCCTCTCCCACACGGGATAAACACGTGCTCGCGCTCTCGCAACCACCCGTGCCATTGCTCTCGGGATAAGCATCATCCCCGCGACTCCGCAACCCCTTCTCGGGCCTAGAAATGCCCCCGACGCCCCTCATTTGATTCTGCCACTCCGCATCGACCCACGCCGCTCACAGCCGCCGCAGTTGCCGCTTGGATCTCGCCGGCCGGAGCGACCTCGCCGGAGCTTTCCGTCGCCCGTAGAACACCCCGACCTTCACTTCTTTCTGTCAATATTCTTCCCTCGTCTCACCGCATGGTTTTGACATATTTGTTGCCCCTAGGTCTCGCCGGAGACGCCGCCTCGACGACCCACGCCCTCGCTGGAGCACCGGCCCGCCGCCTTCATCTCGCCCGTCCTGGCCACCTCGAGGACCCCGCCACCATCACCGCGCCACACCTCGTCGTCCCCTCCTCCACCGACGGAGCCTGCCGGAGCCGCCGCCCCCGCCGACGCCGAGGCCATTGTCGCTGTAAGACGACCACCCCGCCTCCTCGTTCTATTAGATTAGATTTTTTTCTTTTGAACCGGTGCTGTTAAATTCGGTTTAGTAAACCGATCGGTTTAGTTAAATCGATCATGGTTTATTTATTATTTTTAGCCGCGGTAGTTTTTTTATTTAGTGGCCGTTCGCCATATCGCTTTTGCAGTGACGCTGCTTGGCCAGCCACGAGCCGCCACGTGGCCGAGGACCTGCTCGCGATTATTTTTTCTTCACTGTTTAGTCCCTGGGTTTATAGATTGACCCCTGAACTTCGTATAGCCACAGTTTTCAAACCGTAGATCCAAATTCAATGAAACCAGCGCCAAAGTGATCATATCAAAGAGCTTTATTCGGAGAACCCATCTTTGCTAAATATTGACAATTTCAAATTTGAATTGTTTTAAATTCAAATTCAAACCCTTTTCGGCCATACCTCCTAAACCGTAGCCCCGTTTGAGTTGATTCTTTTTGCAATTTGTCAACATAGCCAAACCCTATGACTTGGACCATAGTCACCATATTTTCACACCACTTGTATTTGTCCATGATAGTTTTACTACTATGCCTTGTATGCAGTAAGGTTCACATCACAAATTTTGAACCACAAATTCACATGTTGTTTTGCACTTAGTATATTTTTGTGATAGCTAAGTGTGTTGTGTTTTCATTTGGATTTTCCGAGTTTT
Organism: Thinopyrum elongatum; assembly: GCA_011799875.1. Taxonomy (NCBI): domain Eukaryota; kingdom Viridiplantae; phylum Streptophyta; class Magnoliopsida; order Poales; family Poaceae; genus Thinopyrum; species Thinopyrum elongatum. Next base: position 388,152,720 of record CM022300.1, read on the forward strand.
GTCTTGTTGCATGTTTTTTTGGTTCTCTGAAGTGATTGCTTATGTGAATGCAATGTTTGACTATATAGCTTTTCATCGGAGAGTGACGAATAGTTCTATCAAGTTAATTTCTGAGAGCGATATAATCTTCATCTACTGTTACCAGGCAAGTTCACAATTGATCATTCTTTCAATTACCTATGTTTTATATTATGCACTTAGTCCTTTTGTGGTAGGGTTGCATGGTAGGAATTATTGTTGCCAGATGGCTATGTTGTTACCTAGTAGTTCATTTGAGGTAGGTCTGATCTATACAATCCTTGTCACCACCGTGTAAGTTTATTTTTGCCTCGCTAAATTTAGACGTGGATTGGGAAGTGAACATGGTGAGACAAGAGTGATAAAGTAGTAATCAGGACCAAGACTTGTAAATGAACTACCTGGGCGGTATTTGGTTTGAACGGTGGCGAAGTACAGTGGGGCACACATGGTTAATCCATGGTGGTGCACCACTAGTGGTTGGCCGCCCAGGCTCAAAGGGATCAATCATATTTTCATACCTAGAAGCTTACGTGTGTAGCTGCAAGCCAATATGGGCTCTGGCTTAGTTGAGTAGTTAGTGTGACCCCTTCCGGGATGGGCTAGCAGATGTAGAATGAGTAGGTCTACCAGCCTGTCCATGGGTTAAGGGGAAGTACTTGCGAAAGGCTATGTCTCGATCCTCCGATAAAGGATGTGGTCGAGTCTTGCGGGGAAAAGTGCGCAACCTCTGCAGAGTGTACAAAACTAATCTTGATTAGCCGTGTCCCCGGTTATGGACATTTTTGAGCTTTAGTTGTGGAAATACTATGAGATCTCATCACCTTAATTTAAGAAATTGGGTTTTAAATGAAACATTGGGAATGGATTGAGTTGGGGTTGCCCTCTCAATCCTATGCTATTTTGTAGTGGTAGAATAATTTCTTTACAATAGGGAAAAAACCAGCTTTATGCAAAGTTAAACTTGGAGCCTCCACCAGCCAAATTGCATGTACAAATAGGTTCTTTATACTTGTAATGTGACTTGCCAGTACATTCCATGTACTGTCCTACAGGGCTGCAATGTCTTATGTTGCAGGAATTTCTACGACGGGTAAGAGTTACGTTGTAGGGTTACGGTCTACACTCAACTTGCCATTGGCGTTGATGGGACTCCACACCCGTTTGATTGTTTCCGCTGAGACTTATGAGGTATATATCAGTTTTACGTTATTTATACATGTGATTGCACTTTGATATATACATCGATGTACTGTGTGTGCCAGCATACTGATCCAGGGATGGCACAGATTCACAGAGGCTTGACCATTTGAGGTCGGGTCGTTACAGAGATGGTATCAGAACACATGTTGACTGTAGGACGTGACCCTAGAAACTAGAAAGCCCTTAGGAAAGGAACACTCTATAACTTTTTTCTGAAAAAGATCCTTACCTCTCATCTTTTCTGCGCTTTATCAAATATCCCCACTTACCTCAAATAGTTAGACAATACCTTTCCCCTTTGACCAAACGGAGGATCAACTGATGAAACCCCTCCAAAGAGGAAATGATATCGGACAACTGAGGACCACTTCAGAGTAAATAGGACTTCACCGTACGCTAGAAGAATTGAAGCTACAACAGTCGAAGACTCCAAAGACTCAAAGAATTTGAAGACACTGGAGAATTCCAATGTTTATAAGACCTTTAAAAGAACAAAACCCTGTTATATACTCACGTTAGATGCGATGATTTGTGATCTGCCATTTTTGTGTGTGTTTTTCGACAGCCACGAATAAAACCTATTTTCAAAACTATTGTTTGTACTGTGTGTATCCCTCTACCTCTTTCTCGTATCTCATCCCAAAACCCTTGGACCCAATAGATGATGGATGAAGATGGACTTGTATTCTCTGGACCGATGACTCAGCTGGAGGCAGAGCTATGGATTCAGAACATGGAGAAGCACTTCGGGAAAAAATTGATTGCAAGGAAGTTTGGAGTTCAATACGCTCTTCAGTACTTTACCAAAAGTGTTGCAACATGGTGTAAGATGCACCAAGCTATCCAAGGATGGAATGGAGCAAAAACTTGGGAGGAATTCAAGATGACTCTATTGAGGTCTTGTCTTATCCAGAAGCCCTATTGCAATAAAATGAAGAAACCTTGTGCATGCAAGATTTGCGGAGAGATAGGACACACCCAAGAAGAACACAAGGATGGATGCCCTCATTGTGAAGGAAATCACCGAGCTGAAGAATGCCCAACTAGGCAGGTTACTTGTTTCTTGTGTGAAGGAACTACGCACTACCCTGCCCAGTGTCATATTTTCTCCAAGGTACAAGAAATCACCAAGCAACAGAAGGAAGCAATGAAAGAAAACCTCAGGGAATGTTTAAAGGAACCTGTGATGGAGGAAGATGTTGATGAACCTGATGGAGGAGGCCTAAGCAGATTTTACTCCAATGCTTGCTATTCATGTGGAGAAGAAGGACATTTTTCATAGTATTGCATGAAGGAAAGAAAGGAATATCTGGGAGACTTCCCGACAGAAGAAGTGGAGTTTGATCCACATGAGATAGAGGAATTGATCGGAACAAAGAAGTCCAGGAAGAGAAAGAGCATGTATCCCCTAAACAACCCAGTTTCTGCAAAGAAGGACCAGAGTCATATCACATGTTTCGAGTGCAAGGATACGGGTCATTACGCTACCAAATGCCCAAGGAGGAAGCCAAGAACTCAAGGAGCCAAGATAACCACCAGGAAGCCCCTGGATTTGTCTGACGTCATTTGTTTTCACTGTAAGGAAGCAGGACATTTTGCCAGAGAATGTTCAGACCCGAGGAAAGCTTGAGCTGAGTAGTTGAGATCTTGAGATTGGAATAAAGGACGCAATGAATGTGGGACACACGTTTATTTTCATTAGGGATGTTGAGTTGAGTTATGTAATGAAATTGTAATAGCCCATGAAGCAAGAAAAGTTGATATGTTTGGAATCCCATATGAAATGATATGAGTTGTTTGTTGATTGTGGGTGCCTTTCTCACTCTCTAACCCAGACTTAAGACTTTGAGCCTATGGGCATGCTGACCACAATGTCTTTCTGGAAGCAACCACATTTCACCCAAGGAAATACATACATTATCCTGAGTACCCCTTCTATCTTATACCTGCAGATGACAACCCTTTACGAGTATTTTCTCAAGGTCCCGGAAATGATCATGACCCTGACTAGTGATCAGGATTACCTGAAGATCCTGAAGGACATGATGAAGCATATTCATCTTGAAGGAGATGCAGTCTACAAGGGTTATCCTTTCATGGAGAATGGAGTTGAACTTTGGTACATGGAGGTACACCTCCATCGTGTGAAAGGGGTTTGCCCAAAGACTATGGGGCAATAATTTTTCATTTCTTGAGTACCACAAGCAACATTCTTCGACTCTGTTTGTGAAGCTGCTATGGAAGCCATACATCAAATTGGCGAAATACTTGAAGCAAGACATCGTTATACTCAGGATTACCTAAGGGAGGTGCATGCAGAGATGATGGAGATGAAGCTCATGGCCACCATGATGAAGTAAAAGATCGATGATTTCAAGGATCACATCGAACAATTCCAGTGGGACCGAAGCATCTTCAAGAAGGGCAAATGAATAGAGATGGAAGTAATGCTTGACCATACCAAACTATGTGGATGGCAACATTTGTAATAAAGTACTTTTGGAATCTGAGTTTTGAGTAGTGGTTAAGGATGTAATAAAGGATTTGATATGAAAAGAATATTAATTATGGATGAATCAGTACATTTTATTTTAATGGTAATACCATGTGTAACACTAGACCGATGGAAAGGAAAATGTTGTTCCAAAGGGTGGAGTTTGGACAAAATAAGTTGGAGTTTTGTTTTAGTTATGATGGTTACCCCAAGAGTATGAAGGATTGAAGTGCTATTGGATTTAAAGGAGATGTAATGTCAGAATATGGAACAATAGTAACTCAAAGGATGAGTTAAAGATATACGAGTGTTGAAGTGGGCCCATAACCCACAGGACCCAGCATTTAAAAAAAAGGAGCACGCACATCCTTGTTGTAGGAAGAATTCTGGAAGAAGCTATGATTTCATCAGCAGACGTTCCATAGGAAGTTACGTAAACCTGAGAGTTGTGAAGAAATGATAGCGGTTTTGTTTGGCTTGAAGAACCAATGGATTTACTCGAACCCAGTTCATGGAGAAGAGAAGTTCTGCAATGCTTGTGAGGATGCCCAAGTGTTAGAATACGTGATTCACTATCTGCGTATGTGGTAATGATTCAAGTACGGGATGGATTGGCCCCCATACCGGAGACTTTTATCATGAACTATCATATGTTGATGGAAAATCAGAGAGCCTTAAAACCCTAGAAGAGTGTCGACATGACAAGCCAAGAATCTTAGAATGGCAGGATGATGGAAGCCCTGTACAGGCACTCGTTGCCAATCGCAGGTTATACGGTGAGATTCAGCCCAGACCCATTTCCTGCAGGTAACCAGAAATTGTTGCCACCATGAGATTTTCGATAGTTGTTTAGCATTAGCGCAGACCTATCAGCTAAGAAGACCCAATCACGGAAGGATCTTATTTTGATGCAACGACTCAGGATTTTGTGGAAAAGGTTTTGCCCTTACCGGAAGAGCACCAGTGAGGGGGTTATCCCGGAGAATATGAGAAGACCGACATAGTCAACCCAAAGGATGGGGTACATGAGTTTTGTTGGGATCGTAACCATGCTTCTAAGGGCGGTAGCACCCCATACCTTATGTTGATTAATGGATTTTCGAGGAGACCCCCAAACCTAACATTCTTTCTAGCCTCTCCGAATCTCGAGGACGAGATTCATTTTAAGGGTGGTAGTCTGTAACATCCCAAAATTCTAAATTTTGGAATGTTATATTAAATAAATAATTATGATTGTTTGTTTGGTTGTTGTGTGGTTGACTGTGTGAATTGAGTGAAATTTGAAAATTTTGAAAGTTGAATGAGAGGGAATAAAAGGACTTTCCCAAAAACTTTCATCTTGCATTTTGATCTCCATGAATTCAAATTCATTTCGAAAGAAAAACCCTAGAGTGAAGATAATATGACTTCTTCCATTTAAAGAAATGAAAAGGGGTTTGATAAAAGATTTGAATTCCATTTGAAAATAGTCCAACTCAGAAACTTTTTGCCACTCAAGGATTTTCATGAGAGAAGATAACATGACCTCTTCAAATTATATGAAATAGAGTGGGAAGTGATGAGGAGCACTTTTGAGTTCCATTTGATTCACTTTTGAAAGTTTCCATTTTGAGTTTCGAATCATTTCCATGTTGTTCAAATAAAATAAAGAGAGAAGGAAATATGACACCTTCAAATTATCAGAAGAAAATATGGAAATGGAATATGAAACCAATAGAAAGTTATTTGAAAAATATTTGAAATCTTTTGCATAGCTATTTCTTGAATTCATTTATCAAGTTTTATGCAAATTATTTCTCTCCTAAAATGATAATAATAATGATAAACAAATAAAAGAGAGAGGATAAAATGACTTCCTCAAATAAAAAAGAGTTGGAAAAATTATTATCTGGATTTTTTTAGGTTTATTTGGTAATTATTTTATTGGCAAAGTGCATTAATTGCATAATAAAAATATTTTAGAAAAGTTCTGAGTAGAAATTAATGTTCACTGTGTTCTATAATATCATTAGTGATTTTATAAATTAGTATGGTATTTTTATTAATTAATTTGAATTTGATTAGGGCCAAAAATTGTTTTCAGTTAAAAAAAACACCACACCGCCTGGACCGAGGCCAGCTCGGCCCAGGAGCTCCCCGCGACCCAGCTAGCCGGCCTTTGGCCAGCCCCAGCGGCCGAAACCCTTCCCGTCGCTCGCCCGTTCCTCGCCTCTCTCTCTTGCTTGAGCCGCTCCCGCTGACTGGTGGGCCCCAGCCCACTCGCTCGTCACCCCCAACCTCCCACCTCTCCCGCACGGGATAAACACGCGCTCGCGCTGCTGCAACCACCGGCGCCATTGCTCTCGGGATAAGCATCATCCCCGCGACTCCGCAATCCCTTCTCACGCCTATAAATGCCCCCGACGCCCCTCGTTAGATTCTGCCACTCCGCATCGACCCACGCCACTCACAGCCGCCGCAGTTGCCGCTTGGATCTCGTCGGCCGGAGCGACCTTGCCAGAGCTTTCCGTCGCCCGTAGACCACCCCGACCTTCACTTCTTTCTGTCAATATTCTTCCTTCGTCACGCTGCATGGTTTTGACATATTTGTTGCCCCTAGGTCTCACCGGAGACGCCGCCTCGATGACCCGTGCCCTCGCTGGAGCACCGGCCCGCCGCCTTTGCCTCGCCCATCCTGGCCACCTTGAGGACCCCGCCACCATCACCGCGCCACACCTCGCCTTCCCCTGCACCACCGCCGGATCCCGCCAGAGCCGCCGCCCCCGCCAGCGCCAAGACCCTGCTCGACGCCGAGGCCATCATCGCTGTAAGCCGACCACCCCGCCCCCTCGTTATGTTAGATTAGGTTTTTTTCTTTTGAACCGGTGCGGTTAACTGCGGTTTAGTAAACCAATCGATTTAGTTAAACCGATCACGGTTTATTTATTATTATTAGCCGCGGTAGTTGTTTTTTTATTTAGTGGCTGTTCGCCGTATAGCTTCTGCAGTGGACACTACTTGGCCAGCCACGAGCCGCCACGTGGCCGAGGACCTGCTCGCGATTATTTTTTCTTCACTGTTTAGTCCCTGGGTTTTACAGATTGACCCCTGAACTTCGTATAGCCACATTTTTCAAACCGTAGATCCAAATTCAATGAAACCAGTGCCAAACTGATCGTATCAAAGAGATTTATCCGAAGGACCCATCTTTGCAAAATATTGACAATTTCAAATTTGAATTGTTTTAAATTCAAATTCAAACCCTTTTCGGCCATACCTCCTAAACCGTAGCCCCGTTTGAGTTGATTCTTTTTGCAATTTGTCAACGTAGCCAAACCCTATGACTTGGACCATAGTCACCATATTTTCACACCACTTGTATTTGTCCATGATAGTTTTCCTACTATGCCTTGTATGCACTAAGGTTCACATCACAAATTTTGAACCAAAAATTCACATGTTGTTTTGCACTTAGTATATTTTTGTGATAGCTAAGTGTGTTGTGTTTTCATTTGGATTTTCCGAGTTTTGTCTTGTTGCATGTTTTTTTGGTTCTCTGAAGTGATTGCTTATGTGAATGCAATGTTTGACTATATAGATTTTCATCGGAGAGTGATGAATAGTTCTATCAAGTTAATTTCTAAGAGCGATATAATCTTCATCTACTGTTACCAGGCAAGTTCACATTTGATCATTCTTTCAATTACCTATGTTTTATATTATGCACTTAGTCCTTTTGTGGTAGAGTTGCATGGTAGGAATTATTGTTGCCAGATGGCTATGATGTTACCTAGTAGTTCATTTGAGGTAGGTCTGATCTATACAATCCTTGTCACCACCGTGTAAGTTTATTTTTGCCTCGCTAAATGTAGACATGGATTGGGAAGTGAACATGGTGAGACAAGAGTGATAAAGTAGTAATCAGGACCAAGACTTGTAAATGAACTACCTGGGCGGTATTTGGTTTGAACGGTGGCGAAGTACAGTGGGGCACGCATGGTTAATCCATGGTGGTGCACCACTAGTGGTTGGCCGCCCAGGCTCAAAGGGATCAATCATATTTTCATACCTAGAAGCTTACGTGTGCAGCCGCAAGCCAATATGGGCTCTGGCTTAGTCGAGCAGTTAGTGTGACCCCTTCCGGGATGGGCTAGCAGATGTAGAATGAGTAGGTGTACCGGCCTGTCCGTGGGTTAAGGGGAAGTACTTGCGAAAGGCTATGTCTCGATCCTCCGATCAAGGATGTGGTCGAGTCTTGCGGGGAAAAGTGCGCAACCTCTGCAGAGTGTACAAAACTAATCATGATTAGCCGTGTCCTCGGTTATGGACATTTTTGAGCTTTAGTTGTGGAAATACTATGAGATCTCATCACCTTAATTTAAGCAATTGGGTTTTAAATGAAACATTGGGAATGGATTGAGTTGGGGTTGCCCTCTTAATCCTATGCTATTTTGTAGTGGTAGAATCATTTCTTTACAATAGGGAAAAAACTAGCTTTATGCAAAGTTAAACTTAGAGCCTCCACCAGCCAAATTGCATGTACAAATAGGTTCTTTATACTTGTAATGTGACTTGCCAATACATTCCATGTACTGACCTATAGGGCTGCAACGTCTTATGTTGCAGGAATTTCTACGACGGGTAAGAGTTACGTGGGCTTACGGTCTACACTCAACTTGCCGTTGGCGTTGATGGGACTCCACACCTGTTTGATTGTTTCCGCTGAGACTTATGAGGTATATATTAGTTTTACATTATTTATACATGTGATTGCACTTTGATATATACATCGATGTAATTTTTGTGCCATCATACTGATCCAGGGATGGCACAGATACACAGAGGCTTGACCATTTGAGGTCGGGTCATTACAGTATACTGCAGGAAAACGGAGTCGGGAAGGTGCCCGAGGGGCCCACTACCCACCAGGGCGCGCCAGGTGTGGCAGGCGCGACCTGGTGCCTAGTGGGCACCTGGGTTGCCTTCCCGGGTGTTTCTTATTTTTTTTTTATTTTTTCTAATATTCCAAAACTGACAGAAAATATTTTTTGCGGAATTTTTGGAGTCCGTTTACTTACCATATCACGTACCTCTTCCTTTTCAGGGTTCTGGAGCGTTCTGGAAGGTCTCTTTTATGTATTCCTCCGGTGTCATGGTTTGAAAAATGTTAGTTTCAACATTAATGGGTGTACATGAGATATAGTGCTTAATCCTTTGTCCATTGACCACCTTCGGATGCCTTCGGTATTATTAATCTTAATTGCTCCAGAGCGATAAACTTTTTCAATGATATATGGTCCTTCCCACTTGCAGAGAAGTTTTTCTGCAAAAAATCTAAAATGAGAATTGTACAATAGAACGTACTCACCCACTGTGGCACTCCGGCTCTGAGGAACCGGGACACCCCGTATTCCAGCCCAGAGATCAAGTCTTCTAGAATACGACACTGCTTGGCATAGAACAAATCAGCTCTTATTACAAAGGATATGGATACAAAGGTTCCGATATAACAGAGAATTACATCGGCACGACGACACTACACCTGCCAAGGTTGCTCTATGCTAGCAGCAGAACAACTCATAGCAGCGGAATAACTTCTAGCAGCGGAATATCTTCTAGCAGCAGAATAACGATGCCAGCGATGTACTCCACTCTGCAGGGACTCTGGCTGGAACGCATATCCTAGCTCGCAAACTCTGGATCCTCGGCAATCAAGCAAACATGGCATGACCTGCAAACTGGCATGACACGCCAGGTGTATGTACTCGCAAGCTCACAGCAACCAAAGCAATCAAGACAAACAACATCATGGCATTTACAGGTTAAAGATCAATTATGAACATGATATCACTAGAACAATACGAGATGAGCATGGCATGAACATATGAACCTGATGATACTTGCATGTAGCATGTGCAAACTATCATGATTCAACTTACTCTACTCGGGGGTTATCTCGTAACCACAACATGTATCAACTTACCAAATTGGACATTACACGATCACCTCAGGACCAACCAAGCTTGGTATTAACAATACCGTAGTGATCATCAGCTTGATCTTTACCCGGGATCATCACATGACAACATAAATATCCACCAACCTCGGTACCCATGACACCACTATGATCCTCTCACGATCACATAAAGATCAACCTACTTCTTTCCTTATCGAACCGGGGTTATTATTTATCAGGTTATTATTACTGTTGACCCATAGTGTGACCTACTACGAACTAGGCCCATATCCGCGGGCGTGGCTATCGATAGATTATACACTCTGCAGAGGTTAGTACACTGTACCCACACTATGGAACCCAAGGCCTCGTGCTCCCATTCGGGTGGACCAACAACGTTCTAACAAAACCGACCTATTGCATGACACCCTCCCGACCACTTCGACAAACAACCCTTTGTGCTAAGTCCTGGGTGGCCCCAGATGCCACTCCGAAATGACAATGCTTATGAGCATGATATCAACATGAACATGGATGGGAAGCATAACCATATGAATATCAACAGCAAATTATTTATTCTACTAGATGCAAATTAGCATGGCATAGCGATGATTAAGGATAACAGAAGTATAACCATACATACGAACATAGCATGATCACTAGCATCGGAAATAATTACCAGAATATAACATGATAATAACAGTAGCAAGAAATCATTTAACTAACAGATGCAGAATGATCACGGCATAGGAACGAGCATGGATCCATAAGCATATAAAGCATTTACGAAAATATGCACAAATTATTTAAATATTCAAGTTGAAAACCATTGCTATTGCAAGGCTATCATGCAAGTGGCTGTCGTGGCTTGCCTGGGGATGAAGGATTCTCTGGGAAGAAGTGCGATGAAGTCGCGGAAAGATTCGCCAGAATGTTTCTCTCTCGGAGGTGACTAAATAAGGGCAAGGGAAAAATGCTCATTTTTAGTATGTGACAACATAGTGAAAATTGTACCAATAGAACGGGCTCGACAAGACAAGAACATGGGCTTTGGAATCACCTGAAATGGGGTTACGGTCGCGGAGATATAGTCAGATGAGTGCCAGGGACCAATCTGTAAAAGAAACCTTCACAAACAAGCCCCTGGCTGGAAAAACAGAAAGCGCCTTTCGGGCAAATACGCTTTTAGAACTGAGAAAGCGCACTTTTGGCCGAAGAAGCACTAGAATATGCTTTCACCAGAGGAAGACGTATTCCAAAGAAAACGGCTCCAGTTATCCATGTCAGCGTTTGGGGTCAACGGGCTGTGCGGCTGACGGGTGGGGTCTGCTTGGCGGTAGGGCCCGCCTAGCTTGGCCTTCTTCTTCCTCCTTCAGTGCCCGACGGAGGTAGAGTAGGGGCTTGACGCCAGCGCTCGTCCCGGCGGCCCCGGCCATCCCCGGTGGAGCTCGGACCGCCGGAGAGACCAGCGCGAGGAGGCGCATCCGTCAGGGGCTCTCCTCCTGCCGGAGAGCAGCAAGACGAGCGAGACCCTAGGCCGTGGCGGACGACAGAGAAGGGCGGGGTTGAGGAGCTCCTCTTTGTCACAGGGAGGGGAGCTGGGGCTTCTAGCCGCGTCTAGGTGTTCGAGGGGGCCTCTGGTGGTGGCTGGATGGAGGGAGAGGCTCGGGGTCGCCGGAATTTAAGATGGTCGAGGCGGCGGCCATTGGAGGGCTCGGGAACTCCTTGGGTTCATGGCAGAGGTTGCGTGGGGAGCTAGGAAGATGTGGAGGCTGCTGGTGAGGAGACACATGGTTGGGGACGGCTTATATAGCCAGGGTAAGGTGCCTATGGCCGAATGCCACTGCGGGGTCCGGCCGGAGCTCTGGTAGGGATAGGGTTCACGGGAGGGGGCGTGGAGGTGATGGGAGAGAGCAGAGGATCACTCCAGAGCAAAGGACAGCACCAAGGGAGAGGAGGAAGACGCCGTGGCGTGCAACAGGGCCGGTCGGCCACTATGCACCCGTGGGGGCGCGGCGGCTAGCGTCGATGGGGAAGCTGCTTGAGGGGGACGGGGTCCAGGGGAGAGGCGACGATGAGGGGAAGCTCCTAGACATGGCTAGGTGTCGAGAGCTCGAGGGAACGGACGAGAACAGGGGCCGATCGTCCAGAGCGCCCGAACACGCATGCCGGACGTGTAGTCACCGCGTGAACAGGTGCACGCGGTGCGCTCTGGCCGGCCTAACCTTGTCAGAACGATTGGGGATTCATCACCGAGAGCCAAGGAGGAACGAAACGAGAACAGTGGCTCAAGACAAGACCACACCTAGCTAGATGACACTGGAACAACAAGGTGTTTGTTGCTTGCTGGGGAACAGATACATGGAGATGAAGGATGAGGTTTGGCAGGGGGTGATCATACCCTAAGATGATCAAGTTTTCAGCTCAAAAAAATGAAGATAGCTAGCACTTGCTCTACAATGTACCCCACTGGACAAAAATGAAAAATATGAAGTATCACTCACAAGGTTGATTTGTTTGAGCTGAAATTTGGAGGAGATGAGTTATTTGGGCATATGAAGGCACTGTAAAAGTTTCATACCATTTGGATACACCAAAATGGTACTTGCTTCACAATGCACTTCTTTGGACAGAAACTTAGAAAAATTGTAGAGTGAAAATGGCTAGATGAAATGAGCCCAAATTTGGTAGAGAGGGTTTATATTGGTAGTAGCATGCTCTGGTAAATTTTCAGAATTAATGTAGAAATATAAAATGTAGTTGCTTCACAACCTGAAAATATTACCAGAAACAAAGATTTGAAGGTGTGATCACATAGATAGTTGGATGGAGCTGAAAATTAGTGGAGTGTCATTATTTGAGCATATGATGGAGTTTGCAAATTTTCAACTCATTTGGATATTCCTAGCTAGTACTTCCTTCAACAAGGCTTCCATTTGACACAAACTTTGGAAAATTGCTGAGGAATATTGGCTTGGCAAATAGAGCTGAATTTTGGCATGAGGCAATGATTTGGATGTGAGAGTATTTCCAATAAGTTTGGTAGCAATCAATCAAATATAGGTGGCACTTCCTTCATAGAAGGCCACTCTGGACAGAAATGAAGAATGAATATTGGTGGATTATTTTTGAACTGGATAAGGAAGGTTTGGACATATTTGAGGAACATATGATCCAAACAAATTATGAGAATTATTTGAGAATTTTGGGAATGACATAAACTTAGGTTGCTTCACAACCTAGGGTAAAAAGAATTATTCCTTTAATAGATAAAAGGATTATTCCCAAGAAAAAGAATTTGGGTTTCGGCCAAGATGAAAATGACATGGTCTTGGGATGGGTTTGAGGATGACAAGCCACTTTGGAGAGGAAAAAGAGATGATCTTCCCATGTTTCAAGACCACAAAGCCACAAAAAGGAAATCCAAATCAAAATTCAAAAGAAAAAGAAAGAAAAAGAAAGGGCCAAAATCCAGGGTGTTACACCCACTTTGAATTCCTCCTTTTGGATTCTTTTGTCATGACATCTTTTAACTTTTTCTTTGAAGGTTAGGCATTTTCATAGGCTTGGGTTCTCCATTCATCTAGTGAACTAATATCAAATAACCTCTTTTCATCGGCAAGTTTGAAGTCATAATTGAGTTCTTTAATTGCCCAGTATGCTTTATGTTCTAACTCAAGAGGCAAATGACAAGCTTTTCCATCAACCATTTTATATGGAGACATACCCATAGGATTTTTATAAGCTGTTCTATAAGCCCATAGTGCATCATCAAGTTTCTTAGACCAATTTTTCCTAGATCTGTTGACAGTATTTTGCAATATTAATTTTATTTCTCTATTGCTAAGTTCAACTTGTCCACTAGATTGAGGGTGACAAGGGGATGCAATTCTATGGTTGACATCATATTTAGCAAGCAGTTTACGGAAAGCACCATGAATAAAGTGTGAACCACCATCAGTCACTAAATATCTAGGGACTCCAAACCTCGGGAAAATAACTTCTTTAAGCATTTTAATGGAGGTGTTATGATCAACACTACTAGTTGGAATAGCTTCTATCCACTTAGTGACATAATCAACAACAACCAAAATATATGTATATATACCCATTAGAGGAAGCAAAAGGTCCCATATAATCAAAGCCCCAAACATAAAATGGTTCAATAACAAGTGAATAATTCAGAGGCATTTCCTGATGTCTACCAATATTACCTATTCTTTGACATTCATCACAAGACAAATCAAACTTACGAGCATCCTTAAAAAGAGTAGGCCAGTAAAAACCAGATTGTAATACCTTGTGTGCAGTTCTATCTCCCGCATGATGCCCTCCATAGGCTTCGGAGTGACATTTCCACAGGATTTGTTCATGCTCATGCTTAGGTATACAATGTATAATAATACCATCTACTCCCTCTTTATAAAGATGTGGGTCATCCCAAAAGTAATGTCTTAAATCATAGAAGAATTTTTTCTTTTGTTGGTATGTGAAACTAGGTGGTATAAATTTAGCAACAATATAATTAGCATAGTCTGCATACCAAGGAGTGTTATGAGAAGCATTTATGACAGCTAGTTGTTCATTTGGGAAGCTATCATCAGTAGGTAGTGGGTCATCAAGAATATTTTCTAACCTAGACATCAGCTACGGGGTTCTCAGCTCCCTTCCTATCAGTGATGTGCAAGTCAAATTTTTGTAGCAAAAGAACCCACCTAATGAGTCTAGGTTTAGCATCTTTCATTTCCATAAGGTATTTAATAGCAGCATGATCAGTGTGAACAATTACTTTTGAATCAACTATGTAAGATCTGAATTTATCACAAGCAAACACAACTGCTAGAAATTCTTTCTCAGTGGTACCATAATTTCTTTGAGCACTTTCTAGAGTTTACTAGCATAATGGATAACATTTAATTTCTTATCAACTCTTTATCCTAGAACAACACCAACAACATAATCACTAGCATCACACATAATTTCAAAAGGCAAGTTCCAATCAGGTGGTTGAACAATAGGTGCAGAAGTTAAGGCTTTCTTAAGTGTTTCAAAGGCTTCTACACAATCATCATCAAAGACAAATGGAACATCCTTTTGCAAGAGATTAGTAAGAGGCCTAGAATTTTTAGAGAAGTCCTTAATAAATCTCCTATAGAAACCAGCATGACCAAGGAAACTTCGAATACCTTTAATATCTTTAGGACACTGCATTTTCTCAATTGCATCAACTTTAGCTTTATCCACCTCAGTACCTCGCTCAGAAATTTTGTGCCCTAAGACAATACCTTCATTCACCATAAAGTGGCACTTCTCCCAATTCAAGACAAGATTAGTTTGCTCACATCTCTACAAAACTCAGTCAAGGTTGCTTAAGCAATCATCAAAAGAAGTTCCGGAAACGGAAAAATCATCCATGAAAACCTCAACAATCTTTTCACAAAAGTTAGAGAATATAGCTTTCGTACATCTTTGAAAGGTAGCAGGTGCATTGCATAAACCAAAAGGCATACGTCTATAGGCATAAGTTCCAAAAGGGCAAGTAAAGGTGGTTTTCTCTTGATCAGGTTGTGATATAGGTATTTGAGCGAAACCGGAGTAACCATTAAGAAAGCAAAAGTGTGTCTGCTTAGATAATCTTTCTAACATTTGATCAATAAAAGGCAAAGGGTAATGATCTTTTCTAGTGGCTTTGTTTAATTTTCTAAAATCAATTACCATTCTATAACCAGTCATGATTCTTTGTGGGATAAGTTCATTTTTATCGTTAGGAACAACAGTAATACCTCCTTTCTTAGGGACACAATGAATAGGACTTACCCATCTACTATCAGCTATAGGACAAATTATACCTGCTTCCAGAAGCTTTAATATCTCAGTTCTTACCATTTCCTTCATCTTAGGATTTAATCATCGCTGATGATCAACAACTGGTTTAGCATCGGGTTCCATATTAATCTTGTGCTGACAGAGAGTGGGACTGATGCCCTTAAGATTATCAAGAGTATATCCAATAGCAACTCGGTGCTTCCTCAGAGTTTTTAATAATATTTTCTCTTCATGCTCTGGAAGGTTAGCACTAATAATAACAGGATATATCTTCCTTTCATCCAGATAAGCATATTTCAAGGTATCGGGTAATTGTTTCAATTCAAACATAGGATCACCCTTAGGTGGAGGAGGACCTCCTAGAGTTTCAACAGGCAGATTATGTTTAAGAATAGGTTGTTGTTCGAAGATCATTCTATCTATTTTATTTCTTTCTTGCAGGTGCATGTCATTTTCATGGTCTAGCAAATATTGTTCTAACGGATCAGTAGGAGGTACGGCAACAGAAGCAAGAGCAATTATTTCATCCTTACTAGGCAATTCTTTATTACGAGGTCGTCTATGAAACTTAGAGAAATTAAACTCACGAGACACATCACCAAAATTAACATTGATGATTTCTTTCTTGCAATTTATCTTAGCATTAACAGTGTTCAAGAAAGGCCTACCAAAAATAATGGGACAAAAATCATCTTGTGGAGAACCAAGAACTAGAAAATCAGTAGGATATTTGTTCTTTCCACACAAGACTTCAACATCTCTAACAATCCCAAGTGGTGTGATAGTATCTCTATTAGCAAGTTTAATAGTAACATCAATTTCTTCTATTTCAGCAGGTGCAATATCATTCATAATTTCTTGGTAAAGAGTAAAAGGAATAGCACTGACACTAGCACCCATATCACATAAGCCATGATAACAATGATCTCCTATTTTAACTGAGACAATGGGTATGCCAACAACGGGTCTATTCTTATCTTTAGTATCGGGTTTGGCAATTCTAGCAGCTTCATCACAGAAGTAAATAACATGCCCATCAACATTATCAACCAAGAGATCTTTAACCATAGCAATACTAGGTTCTACTTTAATTTTTTGAGAGGGTCTAGGTGCTCTAATATTACTTTTGTTAACCACGGTTGAAACCTTAGCATGTTCCTTTATCCTAACAGGGAAAGGTGGTTTTTCAATATAAGTAGTAGGCATAACTGGATCAACATTGTAAATGATATTTTCATCCTCAACTATAACTGGTTCATCAATATTTTCTTTAACAGGGGGATGATATTTAAACCACTTCTCCTTAGGGAGATCAACATGAGTAGCAAATGATTCACAAAAAGAGGCTACTATCTTAGAGTCAAGCCCATATTTCGTACTAAAATTATGAAAAGCATCGGTACCCATAAAAGTTTTAACACAATCAAACTCAAGTTTTATACCTGACTGCTTACCTTCATTGAGTTCCCAATCTGTAGAGTTGCATTTAATTCTTTCCAAAAGATCCCTTCTGAATTCAATAGTCTTCTTTATAAAAGAACATGTGCAAGAAGTATCGAGCATGGATTGATCATTACGAGAAAGCCGAGCATAAAATTTTTGTATAATAATTTCTCTTGAGAACTCATGATTGGGGCATGAATATAACATTGACTTAAGCCTCCCCCAAGCTTGAGCGATACTTTCTCCTTCATGAGGCCAAAAATTATATATATAATTCCGATCATGATGAACTAGATGCATAGGATAAAACTTTTGGTGAAATTCCAATTTCAATCGATTCCAGTTCCACGATCAATATCATCACATAGCCTATACCATGTCAATGCTTTCCCCCAAAGATAAAGGGAAAACCTTCTTATTAACTTCATCTCCGGGTAAACCTGCAAGCTTGAACAATCCGCAAATTTCATGCACATATATAAGGTGCAAATCAGGATGCTTCGTTCCATCTCCTGCATAAGGATTAGCTAGCAGTTTCTCTATCATACCCAAAGGAATTTCATAATCAATATTTTCAATAGGTGCAGTAGATTGAGGAGCAAATCTTTGTGCTTCTGGTCGAGGAGAAGATACCCCGAACAAACCCCTCAAATGGTTGTTTTCCATAGTAACAAGTGCCAGTAAATTTCAACACATAATATAAATTTTTCCTTACCAAGAGCGCTTCACTCCCCAGCAACGGTGCCAGAAAAGAGTCTTGATGACCCACAAGTATAGGGGATCAACCGTAGTCCTTTCAATAAGTCATAGTGTTGAACCGAACGAGGAGCAGAAGGAAATGACAAGTGGTTTTTAGCAAGGTATTTTCTGCAAGCACTGAAATTGTCGGTAACAGGTAGTTTGGTAGCAAGATAATTTGTAACGAGCAAGTAATAGTAATGGTAACAAAAGTGCAGAAATGTAGCCCAATCCTTTTTGTAGCAAAGACATGCCGGAATGGTCTTTTATAATAGGTAAAACATTCTTGAGGACACATGGGAATTTCATCTAATCACTTTCATCATGTTGGTTTGATTCGCATTCGCTACTTTGATAATTTGATATGTGGGTGAACCGGTGCTTGGGTGCTGTTCTTACTTGAACAAGCCTCCCACTTATGATTAACCCCTCTCGCAAGCATCTGCAACTACGAAAGAAGAATTAAGATAACATCTAAACATGGCATTAACATATGGATCCAAATTAGTCCCTTACGGAATAGCGTATAAACTAGGGTTTAAGCTTCTGTCACTCTAGCAACCCATCATCTAATAACTACTCCACAATGCATTCCCTTAGGCCCAAAGATGGTGAAGTGTCATGTAGTCAACGTTCACATAACACCACTAAGGGAATGACAACATACATACCATCAAAATATCAAACGAATATCAAATTCACATGATTACTTATGACAAGACTTCTCCCATGGCCTCAAGAACAAAGGCAACTACTCACAAATAATATTCATGCTCAAGATCAGAGGGTTATTAAATAGCATAATAGATCTGAACATATGATCTTCCACCAAATAAACCAACTAGCATCAACTACAAGATGTAATCAACACTACTAGTCATCCACAGGTACTAATCTAAGGTTTTGATAAAAAGATTGAACACAAGAGATGAACTAGGGTTTTGAGATGAGATGGTGCTGGTGAAGATGTTGATGAAGATTGAACCTCCCAAGGTGAGAGGGTTGTTGGTGATGACGATAGCTTTGATTTCCCCCTCTCGGAGGGAAGTATCCCCGGCGGAGGCGAAATCGCTCCGCCGGAGAGCAAAAGTGCTCCTGCCCGAGTTTTGCCTCGAGACGGTGGTGCTCCGTCCCAAAAGTCCTCTCCTTATTTTTTCTAGGTCAAGAGACGGTGGTGCCTCGAGACGGTGTTCCAGAAGATGGGCACCGGAGGTGAGCCAGGGCCCCCACTACCCACCAGGGCGCGCCTGGAGGGTGTGGCGCGCCCTGGTGCCTAGTGGGCACTTGGGTGGCCCCCTCTGGTATTTCTTTTCTCCCATATTTATTATGTATTCCAAAATAAATCTCCGTAAAATTTCAGCTTATTTGGAGATGTGCAGAATAGGTATCTCTGATGTAGCTTTTTCAGGTCCAGAATTCCAGCTGCCGATATTCTCGCTCTGTGTAAACCTTGCATATTATGAGAGAAAAGGCATTAGAATTACTCCAAAAAGTGTTATATTGAATAAAAACACTATAAATAATAGTAGGGAAACATGATGCAAAATGGACGTATCAGCCCCTTAAATAGGCTCCCCCGAATCCAACTGTTATGCCCACAAGTCGTGCTCAAGCGGTACTGCCGCTCGGGGAGCGGTACTACCGCTTAACATGGTCAAAACAGCCCAACGAGATAGAAAAAGTTCTGCCAGTGAGGTACTACCGCTTATAAGAGGTTCTACCGCTCGGGGTGGTAGTACCACTTATAAGAGGTACTACCTCTCACGGAGGTACTACCGCTTATAAGAGGTACTACCGCTCTCTAGAACCGCAAAATTCGTGACTAGTTCCTGAAGCATAAATATTGAGTGGAAGTAGCACCAGAAGTAGCTAGCCGGTAGTACTGCTTATAAGCGGTACTACCGCTCTACTACCGCTTAAAGATGAAAAACTTCCCAAGCAAAACAGAAGGATGCTCCAATACTTAGACAACTATAACTACTGCAAACGAACTCCGAAATCAGCAAAATCAAGCTTCTCGGATAGATACAAGTACTATCCAACAACGGCTGGATATAGTAACAAGTGGCAGTAGAAAAATGCCAATGATATAGAGATGTGAAACCTCTTGGAAAGAAGAACCGGCAGAAACTCCAACATCGAAAACATCATAGAAGATGCATATGAACTCTATTTTTGATGAACTCGAGTTTGTCATGAAGATGACCATAAGCTCTAAAACTCACTAAGAGAAACACCAAACAAGAACCAAGAAAGATGATACAATGATGCAATGGTTTGATCTCTCTACGAACGATACGATCAAGCTACTAACTTGAGAGCCCCCCTTGATAGTAAGGCAATTGATCCTATAACCCGGTCTTCCAACTACCACCATGAGACTGGTAAAATAGAAAACCTATCAAGGGCAAACCTTTGCCTTGCACATAGTCCACTTGAGCTAGATGATGACGATCTTGACTTCCTCAAGTTGGACCACCTTTCTTAATTGCCTTGGCTCGATGAGGACTAGTTGATTGCTCCCCATACTCCACTATGGGTGAGCCACTCTTCGGCACATCTTCATAAGCTTCAAGCATGATCTCTTCGTGATGCTCCACTTGAACTTACGCACTACAATCTTGATGATGATTACCACTTGATGTCATCCTCCACGGGTTGTATGAGATCTTCCTCTTGATATAAGCCCATTGAAACATACCTAACCCCAGATAGAACTCCCACGTAGACCATGGGTTAGTACACAAAGTGTAATGGACAATTCTTACCATACCATGGGATCATTTGATCCCTCACGGTACATCTTGTATGCTTTGTGTGTTGATCAACTTTATTCACTCTTTGACTTAGTCTTGATCAACCTTGTATCATGTCTTCTCTATGACCAATCTTTGGATAATTCCTTGAATAGCACCTTGGTCAACACATAAACTCCATGAAACCAACAAATGGACTTCAATAAATACCTATGGACAAATCCTACGAATATAACTCAAGGCAACCATTAGTCCATAGAAAATGTCATCAATTACCAAAACCACATATGGGGGCACCATGCTCTTTCAATCACCCCCATTTTGGTAACTGATGACAATCACTTTCAAGAGAGTTTATACAAGGAATTATGCACCACCAACCATGCAATGCGACAACCAATAATGCATGCGCATGAGATGCAAATGCTTAGGAACAAAACCAAAGCAAGAAGAAACAACTCTCTAAATTTCTCCACAAAACTCTCTAAACTTCTTCCCCATGGCCATCGATTGCCAAAATGGGTGAAATGCTTAGAAGGCCAATATAATATGTGTTCCTCCATAATTCTGTATTTCTCAAAATATGAGTGGAATGATATACACATATCCAATGATAAATAGTTGGAGGAAGACAAACTACATTGAGGGCCCAAAGAATGCAAATAGGATGATATGCCACAAAGACATAACAAAGAGTGAAGCAAGCAATCAAAAGATGCCAATAGAAACAAGCAATCAAATGACCCTACGAGCCACATGACTAAAAGATATTATGATACAAGCAAAGGAGTGTTCTAAGGAAACTAGAGAAGCTCCCCATGATTTGTGCACAAATGAGATTTTTTGTATTGGGATACAACATGCACACAATAGGATCATCACTCCCCCAAAATCATTAGAAACTCACAACAAGTGCAAGCGAGCATATAGGAAACTAAGCCTAGCACTTGCAACAAACGCATGGTTGAGCAACATGTAGAAGAGGCAACTTAAGATTAGACTCAACCAAAAAGATGTTTGTGAGTCATGGCAAAGCACTTGAGAAGACTAAAGATAAGGATGAGCATTAAGCATCAACATAGTCTTGAATAAATGAGATACAAGGTGCAAGACATGTCCTTCCCCCCCACACACAACTAGCAAATGGGTTCACAAGCTCACAAAACAACGAAATAACAACAAAGCTTGTGACAACCCATGGTGAAGATAACAAATGATAGCTTTTCAAGAGGAGGGATACCAATCGAAATGGCAAGCCTCGTCAAGACAAGCAAGAGGAAAACAATCTTCACCACACAAGAGTGCATCAAGATGCAAAGAGATAAGAACCACACTCCAGGCAAAAGCTTTCACAGAGCCACCGAAAATATAACACAAGAAGGAATAGGTGGACGCAAAAAAAGGGTATCATCTAGAGATGTAATTTCTCTCAAGTGTATAAGATTCTAGGTAGATGAAAATCATGATGATTTCAATCCACAAAGAAGGACGTACACACGAAATATTTACAAAAGGAAGGAATAAGATATCCACAAGGAACTCATAAATATACCAATAAGATATTTGCTTGAAAGCATAGCACATGGCTAGATATGGTCTTATTGTATATAAGTGAACTCCTACCACACATCCATCAAAGAAATCACAACTAGCAACAAGAGATCAACATTGGGATGCTTTGAGAAAGGAAGCAAGTATCACAAGAACGAATTAAGAAATTCATGCCATGATGCAACCTACACAAGGTTGAATGCAAGGAATGTGAACATGAAGTAGATACTTGTTACCGAGATAGCATGGGAATGATGTAGTAGATAATGATTTATTGATCATCCTAGCTTGACTCCATTAAGCACATGGTGACAACACCTTTCTTATGAGTGAGCCGAGCATCCAATGCATCTCCAAATGTTCCTAGAACAACAGCACAAAAAATGTTACCCAAACTCATTGGGACCAAAGTGTTATAAACACCAATACATAGGACAAACTCCACATAAATATGTGCACTTAGATATGAAAATGAATTTCATGCACATCTCATACAATTTGAGACTTGGTGGAGTTTCCCCTATATATTGGGTCAAAGAAAGAAATCATGCCAAAGAAAATACATGAAATAAATATGCATCCTTAAGACTTTCAAGAAACGATACCAATTGAAAAAGAAAAAACAAGTGAAATAGGATACCAAATGGAGAGATCATCACTTGGAAGATATCAATTAAGAGATACATCAAGGAATGAGATATCCATTGATACACACTAACGAAAGATATCAAACAAAACAGAGGGAGGTTCCAAACAAACCAAACCCTCTACAAAGTTTCATGATGGCACAAAGTACCAAAAAGAAACAGCTTGCTTTCCACCAACACACACTTGATAAGGATCACAAGATGAGTGTTCTAAAGAAAATAGGATAGCTCCTCCAAGAGTTATGCATTATAGAGAATTTGCAATAGAATACAAAATGCACAAGATGGGATCACCACTTTCACTATATCTAGAAAAACACTAGACAAGATCAAGAAATTAACAAGATCCACAAGTGGTATGGAAGACAACGGGAGTTGACACAATCCTTGGCAAGAGATAAGGCAAATAAAACAAAAGCCAATGTAAAGATGATCAATAATTTTTACCACATACGTGAGTACAAATTGTCAAAAGATAAGAAGTATTTGGAATTAATTCCCGGTGGTAGATTTCAAAGAAATCCAATATCATCTTCACGCCAAAACGCTTAAGTGAATTATGACTTGTAGAGCTAACATGTCACCTAGGAACAAGATAATTTACAATATCAATTCTAAGTGACAAATACCTCAATTGTACACATTTTCTAGGCTTGTAATATGCACATAGCACATTACTCCCGCATAATGTGACACCAAAGAAAACTTATCAAGAGGCAATAAGAGGATCCAACAAGAGATAATTAATGGACTATTTAGAATTTGAATTTTTCATGAGAAGACATACCACATAACGACTAGATAATCTTGTAATATCAATACTAGGTGGTATTCCTCATGCACACACATTTATAGGATTGTGAGGTGCACAAAGCACATCACTCCCCCAAAATGGGATATTCCATTAATCTCTCACAAGAGCCAACTAAGATACACACAAGATGCACAAAGGCTCAACGCACGACACACATGTATATGATGTGCAAACCAACATACACATACTTGATTTCTCAAGATAAGAAAATTGGAGGCACAACTTGTACAAACACATGCAAGCAACAAAACCAAAACATGCAAAGGGGCAAGTAACTTTCAATATAAACAATTTAAGTATAATTTACCGAATGGAGGCACATTGGATATAAGATAGAAACTTGATAGCCCAATTGACTTGGCTTGAACAATATGAATGATGAAGATCCCTTAATTCTTCATGATGTAGCCAAGTCTCCAATGCCCTCCAATAACACCTATTGATCAAGTTTGATATTGTTGGTTCCCAACAAAGTTGGGTCCTAAAAGGTTAGTCACAATAGGCTTGGCTACCCAAATGGTTGTTTTCTTGACACCACTTTGAGTACCAACAAATTTGGCAAACACATTGCCAACCTTACCCTTCCCAAGAGAATATATATCATCAATTAGAATAGGGTTGGATAAGGTACCATTTGTGCATGAAGAAGCGGTGTGACCTTTCTCACACATAAGTAGCAACATCTACTATTCACTTTCTTCTCACTTGATTTCTCAACATGAGAAGCATTAACTTGAGTCTTCTTGGGAAGTGGATTTTCTTCAACTTGTGGTTGAGCATGATATTGAACTTGTGGCCTCTTCCCTTGTTGCTTGTCACTAATGACCTTCTTCTTCAATGGGCAAGATCTAACATGATGCCCTTCAATTTTGCACTTGAAGCAAATAATCTTGGCCGAATTATTGACTTGTTCTTGGCCCTTCTTCTCGTTGATCTTGAAATTCTTCTTATTTTTGGATTTGAATCTAAGAGCACATTTGTCATTGGGAAATTTTTGCACACTAAAAATATTGCTGAGTGTGCACTTTCCTTCATGACTCTTTTCCAAGTCTTTCTTCAAGGAAGTGACTCGAGCCTTGAGCTCTTTTATTTCTCTACATGGTTAGTATCAACACAAGTACTAGAGGAAGTATAAGCTACATCGTTGGAGCAACATGGCAAGGAAAGTAATTCATCACAAGAAGTAGCAACATTATGAGTAGATGAATTACGAGGACTAGCACATGGCAAGATAGCATTTTGACTTGTAGTGCTAGTATCCACATGAGGATCACTAGATGTTACCTTAGTAATCATAGCCTCATGAGCTATCTTTGGCACATTATGGGATACTAGAAGATCATCATGAGGGCTTGTGATCTTTACATGACTTTCTTCCAATTTCCCATAATTGCTAGATAGCAACTCAAGTTGAGCCCTTAGCTCAACATTCTCCTTCAAAAGTGATGCTTCACAAGAAATAGAGTTAGGAGCACAAGCATCATCATTAACAACAAGAGGAGAAGGCAACTTGGCAAGCTCTTTCGAATATGAAGCTTTAAGTTGTGCATGAGACTCGGTGAGTCCGATGAGCTCACTCTTAATGACCCTTGAGCCATTTTCGAGGTGCTGAAAGTCCTCAAGGAGTTTGACATGAGCAACTTCAAGCTTCTCATTTTTAGTTTTGAAATCATTGGCCACCTCAAGAGCTCTATCATGAGATTCCCTCACTCTAGATAATTCTAGAGCAAAGTCTCCTCAAGAGATTCCTTTGTGGTTTGTTCAAGTTCAAGAGCTTGAGATAAGTCCGCAATCTCATTAGCGTAATCATGCTCATGACCTTACATTTTCTCAATGGTGACCTCATGCTCCTTGACATGAGATTCCAACTCCTCAATGTATTTATTGCCCTCAATGGCATTAGACATGATTTCCATGAAGTTGGAATGAGCAATTTTTTTTATGAAGAGCTTTAAAAATCATTTCCCCCTTAATTTTTAAGGAAGCAACATTATCATCATCTTCATCATTATCAACATCATCACCATTCTTATCATCATCAACATCATCATCACAAGATATATTGGGATTCAAAGTGGGAGATACCTTTCAAGCCTTAGCCATAAGGCAAAAGTTAGAAACAATAGATGATGGTGTTGGATCCCTTGAAGCACCATTTAAGACCACATCTTGTTCCATGGAGTGTTGGGTTTCCTCTACATTGTTAGCACAACAACTCGAGGAAATAGAGGCATTTTTATCATGGCAACAAGACATAGCAAGCATATCATCATGAGATTTAGTCAATCAATTTCTACATGTTATGAAAGAACTATCAACACAAGCATGTGAGCCATTTGGAGTGCTCGAAGTGTTAAAGTCCAAAGATGAAGCATTGCAATAAGATAGTGATGAAGGGCTATCAACAATAAGCCCACTATCATTATTGGAATGAACACCACTACTCACCATATCATTACCTTGTGGCAGTCCACATGTAGGTGAAGTAGAAGAAGTTGAGAATACAACACGGCCGGAGGTGGAGGAAGAACAATCATCCCCACAAATCTTGGACACGCCATATTTATCTTGAAGCTTTGTCCACAACTCATGAGCATCTCGGAACGGCATGAGTTGAAATATAACTACATTGCTCAAAGCATTGAAAAGCACATTAGAAGCTTGAGCATTGAGATAAGAGTTTTTCTCGTCCTCTAAAGATATGTTTTGAGGATCCTTTGGAGGAGAAAAACCCATATCTACAATTCTCTCTAAATTTAGGTCCATGACCCTAAAGAGATTAAGCATGCGAATTACCCAAATATCAAAATTTGTGCCATCAAAACTAAGAGTGTCAGAGAATCCTAATCCCCTAGTCGACATCTTTACTCTCTAGGCAGTTAAGCCTAATAAAAAGAGACGAGGCTCTGATACCAATTGAAAGATTGTGGATGTCGCCTAGAGGGGGGGGGGGGGTGAATAGGTGCTTTAAAATAATTATGGTTTAGGCTTGAACAAATGCGAAATAAAACTAGCACTTAATTTGTCAAGCACAAAACCTAAAACAACTAGGCTCACCTATGTGCACCAATAACTTATTCTAAGCAAGATAAACAACTAGTTGATAGCAAGATATATATCATGAAACACTATGGCTATCACAAAGTAAAGTGCATAAGTAAAGGGCTCGGGTAAGAGATAACCGAGGCACGTGGAGACGGCGATGTATCCCAAAGTTCACACCCTTGCGGATGCTAATCTACGTTTGGAGCGGTATGGAGGCACAATGCTCCCCAAGAAGCCACTAGGGCCACCGTAATATCCTCACGCCCTCGCACAATGCAAGATGCCGTGATTCCACTAAGGGAACCTTGAGGGCGGTCACTGAACCTGTACAAATGGCAACCCTTGAGGGAGGTTACTGAACCCGTACAAATTGCTCGGGGTGATCTCCACAACCTAATTGGAGACCCCGACGCTTGCCCAGAGCTTTACACCGCAATGATTGTGCTCCGAACACACCAAACGTCTAAGGCACCGAAGCACCCAAGAGGAACAACTCTAGGGTGCCCAAACACCCAAGATTAATAAGTTTCTCAAACTTCACTTCCACATATCACCGTGGAGAACTCAAACCGATGCAACTAATGCAATGGCAAGGGCACACGGAGTGCCCAAGTCCCTCACTCTCAAATCCCACCAAAGCAACGAAAGCTATGGAGGAAAATAAGAGGAAGAACAAGGAGGATAACACCAAGAACTCCAAGATCTAGATCCAAGGGGTTCCCCTCACAAAGAGGAGAAAGTGATTGGTGGAAATGTGGATCTAAATCTCCTCTCTCTTTTCCCCAAAAATTAGCAAGAATCCATGGAGGGATTGAGAGATAGCAAGCTCGAAGAAGGTCAACAATGGGGGGCAAATACAAGCAAGAAGGATTAGGACCATTGGGGAAGAAGGCCCTTGATGACCCACAAGTATAGGGGACCAATCATAGACCTTTCAATAAGTAAGAGTGTCAAACCCAACGAGGAGCAGAAGGAAATGATAAGTGGTTTTCAGCAAGGTACTTTCTGCAAGCACTGAAATTGTCGGTAACAGGTAGTTTGGTAGCAAGATAATTTGTAATGAGCAAGTAATAGTAATGGTAACAAAAGTGCAGCAAGGTAGCCCAATCCTTTTTGTAGCAAAGGATAGGCCGGAATGGTCCTTTATAATAGGTAAAACGTTCTTGAGGATACATGGGAATTTCATGTAATCACTTTCATCATGCTGGTTTGATTCAGGTTCGCTCTTTGATAATTTGATATGTGGGTGGAACGGTGCTTGGGTGATGTTCTTACTTGAACAAGCCTCCCACTTATGATTAATCCCTCTTGCAAGCCTCCCACTTATGAATATAACTCAAGGCAACCATTAGTCCATAGAGAATGCTATCAATTACCACAACCACACATGGGGGCACCATGCTCTTTCCATTATTTTGAGAGGCATGCTTTTCCTGTCAACGTCACGACCGAGAGTTTCCAATATCTTCCATGCTAAGCACATTATAGGCGGTTCCCAAAGAGAAAATAAAGTTTTACTCCCCCTCCACTATTCTTTCACAATCCATGGCTAGCCGTATCCACGGGTGCCATCCAAACTTTCAACTTTCCAAGGGGGAGTTCATTTCATTATAATATTTTTTCATTTTGATTCATTGTGGGACTGGGCATCCCTATTACCAGCCACTTTCTCTTGCAATGACAAGTGAATAAATACTCATCATGAGAATAACCCGCTTAGCATGAAAGATATTGACCGCCCCCTGTCTCTTCATGAGTGGTACGGGCACACAAAACAGATAATTATTTGAATGATTAAAGTTGGCACATGCAAATTTAGTTGGAACGGCAGGTAAATACCGCATATAGGTAGGTATGGTGGACTCATATGGAATGACTTTTAGGTTTAAGGAATTGGATGCACAAGCTGTAATCCCGCTTAGTACAGGTGAAGGCTAGCAAATAGATTGAGGGGTGACCAACCAGAGAGCAAAAACGGTCATAAACATGCATTGAGAATAACTAACACTGAATAATGAACCATAAGTAGGGTATAACTTCGTTGCATAACTATTGACTCTACGTGCATGCATAGTGAATCACAAACCTTAACACTAATATTATTACTAAACCACAATTACTCACTAGCAAAACCCACATATTACCATATTTATATCACAAAACTATTGCGAGGAATCAAACTTATCATATTCAATGGTCCATATGAAGGTTTTTATTATATCCCTCCTGAATACCTATCATATTAGGACCAAATTCATAAGTTGTGCATATTGCCATTACTATTATCAACTCTCAAAATAATATAAGTGCATCATGAGAGTACAACTATTTATTTAAAATATAACCACCGCTGTGCTCTAAAAGATATAAGCGAAGTACTAGAGAAACTGCCTAGCTCAAAAGATATAAGTGAAACACATAGAGTATTCTAACAAATCACGAATAATGTGTGTCCCTCTCAAAAAGGTGTGTCCAACAAAGATGATTCTGGTAAACTAAAAATCTAACAAAGTAAAGACTCATATAATACATGACTGGTGGGGCATATTTCTCCCTTAGTGGTTTTGGTGATTGACGACAATGTTTTTGCGGACTAATCGTGTGCATTGAGCATTTCAGATAATCTATCGTATGACACGAGACGATTCGAGACCCTCGAAGTTTTAGAGTGAAGACGGTTTTCTTTCTTGTGTTTCTTTTTCGGTGGACTTGAGTCATAGGAAAGCCATACTATCAAGAGGGGGTCCGCTTCAGAAAGGTTCGGGTGGAATCAACACGTACACGCTTTCACTTGCACCCATTGTATCTTTCCGCTTCATAGAGTTTCTCCCTCTGTTATTTAGAAGGGGGTTTGGAGAGCTGCCAGCTGTAGTACCATGGCTTGCAGCGGTAGTACCGCTCCCAGTACCGCGCTTACTACCGCCCCGGCTCGGGTCTCGAGTTTTTGTGTCAGACTCAGCGGTTGTCCCACTGGCTTACTAATGTTGAGCCCCTTTTGACCCAGTTGGGCAAGCGGTAGTTGGAGCAACAGTAGGAGCGGCAGTACCGCTTATAAGAAGGTAGTGTTGCACCTACCTCCGCTGCCACTACCGCTTATAAGAAGGTAGCAGTAGTAGGTGCGCGATAGTATGGCTTACACGCAGTACTACTACCCGTCTGGACGGTAGTACCGCTGTTGGTACTCTTGTTGGAAATATGCCCTAGAGGCAATAATAAAATGGTTATTATCATATTTCCCATTCATGATAAATGTTTATTATTCATGCTAGAATTGTATTGATCAGAAACTTAAATATATGTGTGAATACATAGACAACACCGTCCCTAGTAAGCCTCTACTAGACTAGCTCGTTCATCAAAGTTGGTTAAGGTTTGCTAACCATAGACATGAGTTGTCATTTGGTAATGGTATCAAATCATTAGGAGAATGATGTGATGGCCAGACCTAACCGTAAGCTTCGCATCAGATCGTTTAGTAATTTGCTACAACTTTCGTCATGCCAAGTATCAGTTCCTTAGACTATGAGATCATGCCACTCCCGGATATTGGAGAAATACTTTGTGTGCTATCAAACATCACTTCGTAACTGGGTGATTATAAAGGTGCTCTAGAGGTATCTCCAAAGGTGTTTGTTGGGTTACATGGATCGAGACTAGGATTTGTCGCTCCGTGTGACGGAGAGATTTCTCTAGGCCCTCTCGGTAATACAACATCACAAGAAGCTTGCAAGCATGCGACTAATGAGTTTAGTCACTAGATCTTGTATTACGGAATGAGTAAAGAGACATGCCGTAACGAGATTGAACTAGGTATGGAGATACCTATGATTGAATCTCGGGCAAGTAACATATCGCGAGACAAAGGGAATTACATATGGGACTGACTGAATCCTTGACACTGTGGTTCAACTGATAAAGATCTTCGTTGAATATGTAGGAATCAATATGGGCATCTAGGTCCCTCTATTGATTATTGAGCAGAGAGGAGTCTCTGTCATGTCAACATGATTCTCGAACCCGTAGGGTCGCACGCTTAACGCTCGGTAGCGCTAGGGTAGTATTTAGATATTAATAGTGGAAAGTCTGAAGGTTGTTCGGAGTCCCGGATGGGATCCGGGACATCACGAGGAGCTCCCAAATGGTCTGAAGGTAAAGATTTATATATGGAAAGTCATATTCAGGGTTCCAGAAAATGTTCGGGTTTTTTGGGTATTGTACCGGGAAGGTTCTAGAAGATTTCGGAGTGGGGCCCACCTGCTTGAGGGGACCCACATGAACGTGGGTAGTGGAGAAAGGCCCCACACCCCTGGTCTAGGAGCACCAATATCCCCCCTTAAAAGGAATAGTATCATATCCCGAAGGGATAAGATCAGGATCCCTAAAAAGGGGGATAGCGATCGGTGGGGAAGGAAAGGAGGGATTTCCTTCCTCCCCCTTGGCCAATGACCCTAGGGGCTTGGAGGGCAAGCCACTAGCCCCCTCCACGCCTATATAAAGGTGGGTAGGCATTGGGGGCAGCCACCCTTCCACCCTTGCCCGTCTACCTCCCGTTACATCTCCTCCACCTCGCGCAGTGCTTGGCGAAGCCCTACCGGAATTCCGCTGCCACCACCACTACCACGCCATCATGTTGGTGCAGATCTCATCTACCTCCTCTCCCTCACTTGCTGGATCAATAAGGAGAGGACGCCGCTGAGCTGTATGTGCACACATGCTACTTCTCGAGCTTGCGTTGATTTTTCCCTTGATGAGTAAAGGATGATGCAGCAAAATAGAGATAAGTATTTCCCACAGTTAAGAACCAAGGTATCAATCCAGTACGAGGCACAAGCAAGTCTCCAATTTATGCACCTGAACAAACTAACAAACACTTGCACACAACGCGAAAAAGGGGTTGTCAATCCCTTCACGGTCACGAACAAGAGTGAGATCTAATAGAGATAGGTATAAAAGATAAGTAAAAGAGTAAAATAAAGTAAATATAAATAAATTGCAGCAAGGTATTTTTGGGGTTTTTGGTTTATAGATATGAAAATATATGATGGAAATAGACCCGGGGGCCATAGGTTTCACTAGAGGCTTCTCTCTTGAAGAAAACATACGGTGGGTAAACAAATTGCTGTTGAGCAATTGATAGAAAAGCGCATAGTTATGAAGACATATAAGACAATTATCATGAATATAGGAATCACGTCCGTGACAAGTAGACCGAAACGATTCTGCATCTACTACTATTACTCCACACATCGGCCGACTCCTGCCTGCATCTAGAGTATTAAGTGCATAAGAACAGAGTAACGCCTTAAGCAAGATGACATGATGTAGAGGGATAAACTCAAGCAATATGATATAAACCCCATCTTTTTATCCTTAATAGCAACAATACAATACGTGCCTCGCTACCCCTTCTGTCACTGGGTGAGGACACCGCAAGATTGAACCCATCACAAAGCACATCTCCCATTGCAAGAAAAACCAATCTAGTTGGCGAAACCAAATCGATAGATCGGAGAGAAATACAAAGCTATCTCAATCATGCATAAAAGAGTTCAGAGAAGACTCAAATAATATTCATATATAATCTTATCATAAAACCACAATTCATCGGATCTCAACAAATGCACCGCGAAAGAAGATTACATCGAATAGATCTCCAAGAACATCGAGGAGAACATTATATTGAAGATTAAAGAGAGAGAAGAAGCGATCTAGCTACTAGATATGGACCCGTAGGTCTGTGGTAAACTAATCACACATCATTGGAAGGGCATCAAGGTTGGTGTAGAGGTCCTCCGTGATCGAATCGCCCTCCGGCGGAGTGCCGGAAAAGGCCCCAAGATGGGATCTCATGGGAACAAAAGCTTGCGGCAGCGGAAAAGTATTTTTGGTGTGCCCTCTGGTATAGGGGGAATATTTGAGAATATATAGTGGTGTAATTAGGGTTGGAAGGTCTCCAAGGGGCCCACAAGCCCTGGGACGCCCCCTGGGGCTCGACTCTATGGTTGTGGCCTCCTCGTAGGGCTTCTGGCCTCCTCTCCAAGTCCCGTGGGTTTCTTCTAGTCCAAGAAAAATCACTGTAAAGTTTTACTCCGTTTGGACTCCGTTTGGTATTATTTTTCTGTAGAAGTCAAAAACTAGGGAAGAACAGAAACTGGCACTGGGCACTACATTAATAAGTTAGTCCCAAAAATAATATAAAATATCATATTAATGCATATAAAACATCCAAAATAGATAATATAATAGCATGGAACAATAAAAAATTATAGATGCGTTGGAGACGTATCAAGCATCCCCAAGCTTAATTCATGCTCGTCCTCGAGTAGGTAAATGATAAAAACAGAATTTTTGATGTGAAATGCTACCTAACATATTTATCAATGCAATTTTCTTTATTGTGGCATGAATGTTCAGATCCATAAGATTCAAAACAAAAGTTTAATATTGACATAAAAACAATAATACTTCAAGCATACTAATAAAGCAGTCATGTCTTCTCAAAATAACATAATCAGAGAAAGTTATCCCTACAAAATCATATAGTCTAGCTATGCTCTATCTTCATCACACAAAATATTTCATCATGCACAACCCGGATGACAAGCCAAGCAATTGTTTAATACTTTTAATGTTTTCAAGCTTTTTCAACTTTCACGCAATACATGAGCGTGAGCCATGGATATAGCAATATAGGTAGAATAGAGTATGGTGGATGTTGTGAGGAGAAGACAAAAAGGAGAAAGTCTCACATCAACTAGGCAAATTAATGGGCTATGGAGATGCCAATCAATTGATATCGATGCAAGTGAGTAGGGATTGCCATGCAACGGATGCACTAGAGCTATAAGTGTATGAAAGCTCAAAAACAAACTAAGTGGATGTGCATCCAACTTGCTTGCTCACGAAGACCTAGGGCAATTTGAGGAAGCCCATCATTGGATTATATACAAGCCAAGTTCTATAATGAAAAATTCCCACTAGTATATGAAAGTGATAAAATAGGAGACTCTCTATCATGAAGAACATGGTGCTACTCTGAAGCACAAGTGTGGAAAACGGATAGTACCATTGTCCCTTCTCTCTTTTTCTCTCATTTTTTTTGTTTGGGCTCTTTGGCCTCTTTTTTATTTTGGGCTCTTTGGCCTCTTATTTTTTTTAAGTCTGGAGTCTCATCCCAACTTGTGAGGGAATCATAGCCTCCATCATCCTTTCCTCACATGGGACAATGCTCTAATAATGATGATCGTCACACTTTTATTTACTTACAACTCAAGAATTACAACTCGATAATAGAACAAAATATGACTCTATATGAATGCCTCCAGCAGTGTACCGGGATGTGCAATGATCAAGAGTGACATGTATAAAAAAATATGAACGGTGGCCAAGCCACAAATACTATGCCAACTACATGATCATGCAAAGCAATATGACAATGATGGTATGTGTCATAATAAACGGAACGGTGGAAGTTGCATGGCAATATATCTCAGAATGGCTATGGAAATGCCATAATAGGTAGGTATGGTGGCTGTTTTGAGGAAGGGTATATGGTGGGTTTAATGCACCGGCAAAAGTTGCGCGGTACTAGAGAGGCTAGCAATGGTGGAAGGGTGAGAGTGCGTATAATCCATGGACTCAACATTAGTCATAAAGAACTAACATACTTATTGCAAAACTTTATTAGCCATCAAAGCAAAGTACTAATACTCATGCTCCTAGGGGGGGGGGGGTAGATTGGTAGGAAAAGACCGTCGCTCGTCGCCGACCTCCACTCATAAGGAAGACAATCAAAAAATAAATCATGCTCCGACTTCATCACATAACGGATCACCATGCGTGCATGCTTCGGGAATCACAAACTTTAACACAAGTGTTTCTACCAATCCACAATTACTCACTAGCATGACTCTAATATCACCATCTTTATATCTCAAAACAAATGCAAGGAATGAAACTTCTTGTATTATTCAATGCTCTTATATGAAAGTTTTTATTATATCCCTCTTGGATGACCATCATATTAGGACTAAATTCATAACCTAAGAAAATTACCGTGTTGTGTAAATAATCTCAAAATAATATAAGTGAAGCATGAGAGTTCATCAATTTCTATAAAATAAAACCACCGCCGTGGTCTAAAAAGATATAAGTGAAGTACTAGAGGAACTACCTAGCTCAAAAGATATAAGTGAAGCACATAGAGTATTCTAATAAATTCACGATTAATGTGTGTCCCTCTCAAAAGGTGTGTACAGTAAGGATGATTGTGCAAACTAAAAAACAAAGACTCATATCATACAAGATGCTCCAAGCAAAACACATATCATGTGGTGAATAAAAATATAGCCTCAAGTAAATTTACCGATGGATTGAAGACAAAAGAGGGGATGCCATCCGGGGCATCCCCAAGCATAGATGCTTGGTTGTCCTTGAATATTACCTTGGGGTGCCTTGGGCATCCCCAAGCTTAGGCTCTTCCCACTCGTTATTCCGTGGTCCATCAAACTTTACCCCAAACTTGAAAACTTCACAACACAAACCTCAACAGAAAACTCGTAAGATCCGTTAGTATAATAAAATAAATCACCACTTTAGGTACTGTTGTGAACTCATTCTAAATTTTTATTGGTGTTATCTCTACTATATTACAACTTCTCCATGGTTCATACCCCCCGATACTACACATAGATTCATCAAAATAAGCAAACAACACATAGAAAACAGAATCTATCAAAAACAGAACAGTATGTAAAAATCTAGAAATTTCGTATACTTCTGTAACTCAAAAAATTCTGAAAAATTAGGACAACGTAGGAAATTGTATATAAATCTTGTGTAATACATTCAGATTAAAAGCACATTTCTGTGATTTGTTAAATTTCTGGCAATGAGCGCAAAAGTTTTTGTTTTTCAGCAAGATCAAATCAACTATCACCATAGACCATCCCAAAGGTCTTACTTGGCTCAAACACTAATGAAAACACTAAAACACAATTACTACAGAGGTAATAATGTGAATTTATTGAAAAACAGGAGCAAAAATAAAAAAAACACAAAATAAAAATTGGGTTGCCTCCCAACAAGCGGTATTGTTTAACGCCCCTAGCTAGGCATAAAACATAGATCTAGGTATTGTCATCTTTGGTATTTAATTCTTTCCTAATCAAATCTTCCAAAAAATCATAGTAAATCTTTCTTTTCATGTTCTTTCTTTCTAGAGGGAGAGCTTAAAGCATGGAAAGGACTCCAATTAGTGATTTTGACATTCATAATTTCATACATAGGATCATCACCAAAAATATCTTCATAGGGAACATGTAATTCATTCTTAATGGGTTTTCTAGATATCTCTTCAATCCATTCTTTATTAAACCCTTCATCAATTCCTTTAGTAACCCAATCAAATCTATCATAAGCATCAATGTATAAAGCTTGCATAATTTCCAGATAAGGGACTCTTTTTCTTCGATTGCCACTAAAATCATCATAACCTTTAGATTCCAAACCATGTAAAGTTTTTTTATCATAAAGAATCTCTTCTATTTGAGGATGATCAACATTCATATTATAGAAAGCAAAATTTTCCCTAGCTTCTCAGACTACATAATCAAATTCATGCATAAGGATAATGGTAGCAAGTTTCTTAGCCTTGGGATCTAAGATATTGGGGAGTTCATAAAACATCTTTTGTAAACCAAGATGGTTGTGTAAAAATTCTCTTTCCAATTTAACTACAAGCATAGAAATAGCATCCACATAACAATTTGTATTATCAAGGATGGTTCCCCTTTTTATGGGCATAACTCCCGTGCAATCAAAAAAATTCTTGAATAACATTCTTTGCAATAATATTACCATCTCCAACATGATTTTTTTTAAGATTGATGGGAATTTCGGTTTCAAGAGTATCATTAGCAAATTCATCAAAGTTTCCCTCAAGATTATTACTATCTTTTTCAATGATAACCTCCCCAGATTCGGACATGATGGCAAAGCAAGCAATCTAGCACACAAGCAAACAAAAAGAAAATGAAAAGACGAACGAAAGAAGGGCGAATAAAAAGGGAAATATTTTTGTGTTTTTCTGAAAATGTTTTAGAAGTGGGGGAGAGGAAAACAATAGGCAAATGGCAAATAATGTAAGTGCATGAGATGAGAGTTTATGATAGGTACTTGGTAGGCTTGATGTAGAACCTCCCCGGCAACGGCGCTAGAAATTCTCCCTGCTACTTCTTGAGCTTACATTGATTTTTTCCTTGAAGAGGAAAGGGTGATGCAGCAAAGTAGAGATAAGTATTTCCCTCAGTTAAGAACCAAGGTATCAATCCAGTAGGAGTCACAAGCAAGTCTCCAATATACGCACCTGTCGGATTCGGGGCTCCGCAGACCCAAGAAAGGTTCGAACTCTGGGGCGTGTACGAAGAACTTGATCTCCCCGGCCTACCAACTCGTTGCTCTCACAGCCTAGCTTGATGAACTGGAAGGGAAAGGGATACGGCAGTTTACCCAGGTTCGGGCCAAATTGCGGTGTATTACCCTACTCCTACTTTGTGGTGGATTGGCCTCGCGATGGGCTGAGGATGAACTAGTACACAGGAAGAACTACCTCAGGAGGTCTGTTCTTGTGTGGGTGTGAGCTGGTGAGGGTTCGGGTGGTCCGATCCCCCGTCCATGGTGGTGGCTAGGCTATATTTATAGTGGCCTTGGTCCTCTTCCCCCAAAATAGAGGCGGGAAGGGATCCCACAACGGCCAAGTTTGAAGGGAGACAAATAGTACATCTCATCCTGACGAAAGGTGGTCTTTGACTGCAAAGCTTCTGGTCGTGACGTTGTGGTGGGCTCGGCGGTGACCTCCGTCCTGGTGTCTGGGCAGTTCTGGTCTTGTAGCACGGGAATGGAAACCTTTGGCTGATTCCTCGGGACTCTGCGCCTGCGCTTGCCTCCTTAGCACCAAAGAGGAAACCTACTGTACTGCGCCCACTGGCGCCCGCCTGGCCTTGGTCGTCATGGCTTGCGTCAGCTTAAGCTCATGATTAGCGCCTGCATAGAAATCTCCGCTCCTCAGGAGCCTGCCTTGGGAGGCCGCTCCCTCTGGAGGTCTTGGCATCGTTCGCCTCGCGAGGCTTGGCCCCTCGCGAGGGTCTTGCTTGGTCGATGCTGAAGATGGGCCATACCAAGCCATGATGAAGCCACGCCGTGGGCCGCAGGCAGGCAAGTCTGGGTACCCTGGTTCCCAGAACACCGACAGTAGCCCCCGGGCCCAAGGTGCGCTCGGGCTTGGCTTCGAGGCGAAGCCAAAGGGCAAGGGCGAAGCGCCGCGGGCTCCAATCGCCTGTGGTCCCGGTTGACGCGTGGCGCTTGATGGGACGTGGGCTACTCCACTTCCCCACGTAGCCTCGGCAACCGCCAGACTTGACGGCTGCCTGTTGCAAGCGCGGCTCAGCCATTATTTTCCACCGTGCTCATCCTCGGCTTCCCCCCTTTCCTGTGAGCTCGTAGCTCCTCCTCCAGATTCCGCGCCAGCGCCAATCCACCCCTGACACCATGGCTTCAAGGTCGAAGAAGAAAGGGAAGGCCTGCGCGCCCGCCGAATCCCTGCCGGGTTTCGAGCCCACGCTTGGTCGGTCGATGGTGATCAACCAGGAGGGATTGGACAAGGTCCGGCCGGCCCTCGCTGCCGATTCCAACGAGTGGAAGGAGACGACGGTCTGGCCTGCCTCCCGGGCCTTGGTCGACATGGAGGCCACCGAGATCCCCATTCACCTTCACGCTCTCCTGGCCGGCTTGGTCTCTTCTTTCTCTGATTTCTTCAATGCCACGATCTCGCATTACCAGATCCAAGCGCTTCATCTGGACCCCAGGTCCATCATCCTCCTCGCCACCTTCGCCTTCCTGTGTGAGGCTATCGTGGGTGTTGCTCCGTCCGTCGCCTTGTTCCGCCATTTCTTCTCGCTCCACCTGGTCGACGGCCGACAGCGCTCAGGATGCGTGGCATTCTAGGCTGTGGCAGCGACAGCTGGCTCCGACATCGACTTCATGCTCCGCCCGGACGTGAAGGGATTCCGGAAGCAGTGGGTGTACGTGGATGCCACCACGCACAGCCCCCTGCTCCTGCTCTCGCGAGCGCCGACGGAACCAAGCTCCGGCTGGGGACACGTGAAGCTCGTCGACCGTCGGCTCGCCCGCGTCTGGTCCAGGCTGGCCAAGCTGAAGGGGGCAGGGGTGACGGCGTTGATGGTGGTGAGGGAGTTCGTCCGACGGTGCATCGCTCCGCTCCAGCGCCACTCTCGCCCAATGTGGGCCTTCACTGGCCCCAACGACCCCATGAGGCTCCAGGTGCCCTCGCTTCCTTCCAAGTTGCTGCGCGTGGTGCTCGAGCTCCTGACTGGCAACCCAGTGCCTGCCGCGCTCCCGGCAGAGGGGTGCCTCTTGTACAACTGCTCAAACGCGGAGGACTTCATGAAGCAGATGCCCCTCTTCGACGAGTGGGGGCTACGCCCAGAAAGTCTCAAGGGGCCTCATGAGAACCCCGTCTTGGTGTCTCTCGTGCTTGTCGATCCCATGGCGCGCGCCCCTAAGGTGGTTGCAGGGGGGCGAGCATCGTCGAGTGCTCCTGAGGCGGCCGCTGGAGGGCGGGCGCCGCCGGGTGCTCCGGAGGTGACTGCTGGGGAGTAGGTGTCGTTAGGTGCTCCTAAGGTGGCGACTGGGGGGCAGGTGCCGCCGGGTGCTCCTGAGGTGGTGGTCCGTAGCCCAGCCGCGAAGGGTAATGCACCAGCCCTCGGCATACCTCGTCTGGACCTCGGCGCACTCCGCAAGAGGAAAGGGCTCTGGAGCTGCAGTGGTGGCGCCCCCCGGGCCCTGAAGCAGAGGAAGTGGATAGCCGTGGACGAGTAAGTACCTTATCTTCGTGGATCTTTGCGTGTCGCGCCTTTTTCTGACTCTGGCTCCTCAGGATCCCTTCAGTTGCCGAGGCGAAGCTGCCTGGGGTGCGACCCTCGGGGGCCCTTGGCCCGCTCGCGATTCCAGGCCCCTAGCATCGAGCGCCCGCGCAGGGCACGGAGCCGGCCCACGAGGCGAAGGCGCCGCTGGAAGGCCGCGAGCCTGCGCTGATAGCACCCTTCCTCCACGGCCATTTCTGGGGTGCAGTGGGCGTGCCGAGGGCTCCTCCAGCATCGGCTTCAACTTTGAGTGGCAGGGCCAAGCCGCACAGCGCCTCCGCTGAGGCTCGGAGAACGGCTGAAGGGGCGCCGGCTACCAGCCCCCTGCCAGAGACTAGCGAGTCATTTCGCGCCTCTCCGGCAGCCCCTGGCGCGGAGTAAGGGCTCGGCCGCGCGCTGGAGCTTTCACGCGGACACAACGCCGTCCGCCATGACCTTTTCCAGGAGGCAATGAGCGCGCCGGGTCGGCTTGGGGGAGAACTTGTTGACGTCGACGCGCGCCTCAAGGCAGAAGGCCTCCGCCTGGCGCGCGAGTGGCATCAGCTGAAGGTCGCCATCAACCTCGGGCATCTTCAGCATGAGCGCGCTCATACAGACGCCGCGGTGTCCCTTGCAGCTTCTCGTGAGGCCTGCCGAGGAGCGGGAGAGGGAGCTTCAAGCTTCGAACGCCGCCCTTGAGCGGCAGGTCCAGGCGCGCAGGGCCGCCCTGACGGCATCGTCGAGCGAGCCCCCCTCTGATAAGAAAGGGGTCCAGGCACGTGAGGATGCGCTGGCGCATGAGGTCTTGGGACACAACCTGGAGCTTGAGCGGCTGGAGGTGAGGGAGCGCCAACTAGCCATGGCTGAGGACGTCGTTGCCGCCCGGGAGGCTAGGATCCAGCAGGAGGTTAACCGAATGGTGGCGGAGATTTGCGGCGCTCTTGTTGATGAATACCGCCGGAAGTTGGGGCTCCAGGAGACCCGCTTCCAACAGCGGCAGGTTGAGCTGCAGGGCAGGACCGACGCCCTCAGGGCGAAGCTCGCCGCAGCAAAGCAGCGCGAGATGGCCGCCAAGGAGGCTTGGACCTCCGCCCAAGCCGACTTGTCCTCACTTCAGTAGCAGGTCGCGGGCGTCACGTCCCTTGTGGAGAAGGCTAAAAACAAAGCAAGCCGCCGTCGGACGATGCAGCGCGAGCGTTCCTTGATGCTTGAGGACCTCAGGGTCAGGGCCAACCGGGCCTTGGACACCATCTTCGAAGAGAGCATCTCCCTCCCGCACGAAGCTGATGATGCCGGCTACCTCCACTTCTTCACCCAAGTTGTGACCCGTCTGGAAGACCGGGCCACGAGGGCTCGCCAGCTTGTCGAAGAGAGAAGTTGGGGCCTTCTTGGGCGCGCGTTCTCATGCATCTTCAGCTACCTTCTCAGCCTTGACCCTGAGTTTGACTTCAATGCTGCAATAGCCCCAGTGCCCAGGGTCACCCAGGGCGACCTGGCGAGCTGGGTGAACAACCATGTGGACGACCTGGTCGCAGAGTTCGCCCTTGAAGACGGCGTGGATGTGCTCGCAGCCGAAGGGAGCGGTGCCGGTGGTGGTGATGAAGACGGCGATGCCGATGGTAGCGCGTCTTGCTAGGCTTGCATTTCCTTTCCGGTCCTGACCTGTATGCCAAAATTTCGGGCACAGCCCTGCAGGGCGTGAAAAGCATTTTTTGGGGGGGGTTCCCCCGTTATGTATGAAACGATGATATGCCTTCTAAATTAATTTCGAAATGTGCTACCGCGGGCCAGAAGGCCCCCTACTAGAGTAGTTTGTTATAACTTATCTTTGGTGCTGGCGGCCTTGGACAGGTTCTTGTATTGCGGGAGCGCCCCTCTCCCGAGGTGGGCCCCGCGGGGGCTCGCGAGGGCTTAAGCCTCCTGAGGAGCCTGCAGGCCCGCCCGAGAGTGCCGCGCGAGGAGCCGATTGCCGAGTCATGGCAAGGTGTGCGCGCAGTGGTCCTGCGGCAGTTGCGCTCTTGGCCCCGAGGGGGCCTCGGCGCCGCTTGGGCTGGCCCAAGCACACGCACAGCGCGCACGCCACGCCCAATCCCCGCTCGCGGGGTGCTCACGGGGGGGGGGGGGGGCGGGGTAGCAGGCATGAGCCCTGCTTTTTCAACATAAACCAAAGGGCAAGAAAGCACCGCGAATCGAAAAATTTCCCCCCTTTTTCCTTTTGATAAGCACATGAAACTCCAAATCTCATTCCAAAAGACGGCAAATCGGGTTACAGAAAGAGGGCGAAACAAACAGCCATGTCTGGCGCCTAGACTAGTCTTCTCACCAGCGCGGAGCTAAGTGCTTCCACTGGGCGTGGGCATAGTCATTGGGGGACAGTGTCGACGGCCAGCACGGAGCATGGTGCTTCCACTTGGATGTGGGTGGGAGCCCTCGTGAGGCCCGAGGGCGGCGCTCAGGGGACTCCGGGTGTGTACAGCCCCAACTCATTATTACGTGAGAGTGTCACGAGCAGAGATCTTCACAAGCATTCCAGGCGCCTGGCGAGGGCCCCGCCCGGCGCCTCCCCCGACCACCGTTGGGGTGTCCGGAAACCAGGACGAGACCAAGGGGCAAGGGGGTGCGCTTGCGGTGCCCCGGCGATCGCAGGCCCCCCACCGGGGGGAAGGGCTCGCCGGCGCCTTCCTCGGCGGAGGACCTACCTCCGTTCGGCGTGCGCCACCATCGTGGCGGCGCCTTGCGCCGCGGGACGCGGGGGAGGCTCTGGTGCCGGGCTCCCCCCGCGCAGCCCCCAGTGCATTCCGTCCGCTTGCGGCGGTGCCATCGTCCTGAGGTCCACGGCCATTGCCGTGGCTGGGTTCACCTACGGTCCATGGTTAGTGTAATCATGACCCAGAGATATTGGTTGTACCTGATTGCTGTTGTTGTCGAAGCCGCCGGCGAAGCTCTGGGGTAGCTCGCGAAGAGCCTCCGCCTTGCGTGGTCCCGATGC
Source organism: Thinopyrum elongatum (assembly GCA_011799875.1). Lineage (NCBI taxonomy): Eukaryota > Viridiplantae > Streptophyta > Magnoliopsida > Poales > Poaceae > Thinopyrum > Thinopyrum elongatum. The sequence continues at coordinate 388,195,099 of CM022300.1, forward strand.
CCAGGCTGGCGAGGGGAATGAGCAGGGGCTTCTTCTTGACACATACAGCAAGCCCATCAGTGGAGGTACAGGGATGCCTGGAGCCGCCGTCCCTGAGTCGGCGCCCGGCCGCTAGGCACCGTCGCTTGCCATCCTTGGCGCCGGGTTGCGACGACCGTAGGGTGGCATCTCAGCGCGGTTCCAGGAAGCGCCGCCCGGCCCTGCCGCACCGGGGGGTAGCGTATCCTGGGTAGAGTAAGCGGTGTCGTGGGCCAGGTTGCCACCGCGAGGTCCTTCAGGCCCCCTGAGAGAGGGAGCGCGGGTGTAGTGGGAGCCAGCGCATGCCCCCGGCAGCGCTTGCGATGTAGGCAAGGTGCAGAAGGGCGCCGCGCCCTCGCAGGCGGCATCGAGTAGCTCGGCGACTCGCTCTAGCAAGGCGTCATGGCCGCCTTCTGCCAACCTGCATCGTAGCAGCTCCCACGCCATGATGAGCGCGGCTCGCGTGTTTGCCTGCTCCCGGCGGGTGTGTAGCGTCGCCGCCGCGGCATAGCCTGAAGATTATGTGGTGGCGCGGTTACGGCGCAGCACGGGAGTGGGCGGAGGTGGTCCGTGCCGCCGACGGCCGACGGCGCTGGCCGTCGTGCGGGCTGCGAGGACCGCGGAGTGGAGAGCTTTTTGGGCGGGAGGTGCCGCCCAGGCGGGCTGAGCGGCCCAGTGCTTAGCGTGGGCTCGAGGATCTCCCACCATGGTAGTGATGGAACGATCGGTGGAGAGGATCCTTCAACACGCCCCTACCTGGCACGCCAAATGTCGGATTTGGCGCTCCGCAGACCCAAGAAAGGTTCGAACTCTAGGGCATGTATGAAGAACTCGATCTCCCTAGCCTACCAACTCGTTGCTCTCACAGCCTAGCCTGATGAATTGGAAGGGAAAAGGATACGACAGTTTACCCAGGTTCGGGCCACCTTGCGGTGTAATACCCTACTCCTGCTTTGTGGTGGATTGGCCTCGCGATGGGCTGAGGATGAACTAGTACAGGGGAAGAACTACCTCAGGAGGTCTGTTCTTGTGTGGGTGTGAGCTGGTGAAAGTGCGTTATATCGACTAGAGGGGGGGTGAATAGGTGATTTTTACAAATTCATCACTGAGGAATTTCAAGGTGAGGAAATTCCTAAGCGAAGAACTACTTAGCAGCGGAATAAGTACTCAGATGCAAACATAACATGGCATAAGTATAGTCATCATGATGAAATGAAATAGGCACAGAGTACAGGTAGCGTGAAACACATGATAAGCAGGCTGAAGACTAAGTGACTGAAGAAATAGGATTGAGGAAATTGAGAAAGTCTTCAGTCAAAGTCTTCACACAGTAACGATCAAGTAAATCAACACATGAATGAGGAAATGAAAGAGTTGAGGAAATAGAACCAGTAGCTCGGTGAAGACAATGATTTGGTAGACCAGTTCCAACTGCTGTGACAGTTGTACGTCTGGTTGGAGCGGCTAGGTATTTAAACCTGAGGACACACAGTCCCGGACACACAGTCCTCACCGTATTCTCCTTGAGCTAAGGTCACACAGACCTCGCCCAATCACTCGTGGTAAGTCTTCAGGTGACTTCCAAACCTTCACATACTCGGTCACTCGGCAATCCACAATTTCCTCTTGGATGCTCTAGACCATGACGCCTAACCGTCTGGAGGATGCACAGTCCTCAAAGGTAACAAGCGTCAGTTCCACACAGGAACAATCTCTTCAGTGATGCTCAATCACTTTGGGTTTGTAGGTGTTTGGGTTTTTGGGTTTTTCCTCACTTGATGATTTTCGCTCAAAGTCCTCGGAGGATGGGATGCTCTAAATGACAAGTGTCAATCTATTTCTTGGAGCAGCCAACCAGCTAGTGGTTGTAGGGGGCGGCTATTTATAGCCTAGGGAGCAGCCCGACATGATAAGACATAAATGCCCTTCAATGATATGACCGTTAGGTGGGTAGGATATTTGGACAGCTGGCGCGTAGCACAACAACGGTCGGATATTTGAGTATGAAATTCCTCAGGGCTATCATGTTCCTCACTTGTAGGCAATCCGCACTGGCGAATTCCTAACTCCTCAGTCAGAACAAATTCCTCAGAGAACAGAAGAACTTTGTCTCTGTCACTGAAGAACTTGACTAAACTGTATGAGATTTCCAATGGCTTCACTCGAAAGGATTGGGTAGGTGTAGGATTTTGAGTTGAGCATCACTTGGAAACTTTTCCTTAGTTTTACCTCGACCCCCTTTAACAGTACGGTGTTTCCTATGACTCAAGAAGAAGAAAATGAAACTACGAAAACAAAAGTCTTCACGCTTCATAATCCTCGCATGAATATCAAGTCTTTAGGGTCACACCAATTTCTTCACTTTCAAAGTCTTCAAGAAAACCAAAGTCTTCAGTTGAAGACATTCATTTTTAGGGGTCGACATTCATCGTAAATAACAAACTCCTCATAGACTTATAGACCTGTGTACACTCACAAACGCATTAGTCCCTTAACCTATAAGTCTTCAATACACCAAAATCACTAAGGGGCACTAGATGCACTTACAATCTCCCCCTTTTTGGTGATTGATGACAATATAGGTTAAGTTTTCAACGGGGATAAACATATGAAGTGTAAATACTGATAATGAGGAATTTGATAGCAAGATATAGAAGATCTCCCCCTGAAGATGTGCATATTTTAGGAATTTGCTTTGAAATAGCAAATGCACATTGTTGAGTAATATCATGGAGATCTCCTCCTATATCTTGAAATTCATACACGCATTTATCATATGATATGAAGAATTTGAAATGCATGATGAAATATGGTGTCTGACGAAATTCAGCATGCGTGCATTATGGTATTGAGGAAATAGCATGCAGAAAAACAGAGCAAAAGTATCAGACCACCATAGGACTTAAGTTTACAACTCATCAGAGCAAACACCTCAGAAAAGCAAGAGTTGTAACTTGACAGAAATATAGCCCATATATAAGACCCGCTTGAAGACTAACTCAAATTTCTCCCCCTTTGTCATCGAATGACCAAAAGGGACGAAAAATGAGGACTAACGCCCCTGAAGAATATCATCATGATGTCGATGGAGGAGCGCCAGCATTGTTGGGGTCGTCCGTTGAGGTAGGGCCTGCCGCAGTGTCGTTCAAGTCTTCAGCTTCATTTGTCTCGCGCGATGAAGAATATGAACTGGCAACAAGCTGAGGAACTTTGACTTTCTTGAATTTCTTCGAAGGTGGCTGAGACCAGTCAAAGTCCTGTTGGAAGCCCATCTCCTTGAGTTCTTCAGCACTATGAAGATTAGACAGAATCGCCCAAGTGCGGCCAAAGACTTCATGCAAGTAGTAGTGATTCTTCTTCACAGTATTTTGAGTGACTGTCATGTTCTGAAGAATTGCACCAAACTGACGCTTGACCCACTTGTGATTTCGATCAACTTTCTGATGAAGACTAAGGAGAAGTTCACGATCAGTCATCACACGCGGAGCTGTGGCTTGAGGATGATGTTCTGAAGCTTTGGCGGCAGAATCTTGAGTTGCAGAGTCATCATTGGTGGAATAGGAAGTAGCTTTGCGAAACTGTCCATCCAATGGACGAGTACCTTCATCAATAACAGCAGCCTTGCCCTTCTCGTCAGCTGAGGAAATAGTCCGTTTGAGGACTTCGATAGGGGGCAAATAGCTGAGATGATTTTGAAAGTCAGCCTTATAATGAATTGAAGACCTTGATCTGATGAATCTCATGATCCAGGGAGCATAAGGCTTCAACTCAAAAGGTGACAGAGCAGCATTGGCCAAAGTCCTCATGAAGAAATCATGGTAGTTGATAGGAATACCGTGAATGATATTGAACAGCAGATTCTTCATAATGCCAACAACTTCTTCATCATCAAAGTTGTGGCCCTTGATTGGACTGAGGGTTTTGGTCAATATGCGATAGACTGTCCTTGGCACATAGAGCAATTCCTTGACGAGGAATTTGGTCCTTGGAGCTTGGCCTGGCTTCAATGGCTTCATCCGCACTTGCATCAGATGATCAGACAATTCAGGTTCAACATAGAGAAGCCTTGCACCTTCAGTGGGAGGACTGACTGGGACGGCATGAAGCAATTCAGAGGCCGGTGCTTTGAAATGAGTATTATCGGTCATCCAGTCCAATACCCATGAATTGACATCATCAACATTTCCAGTAATGTGCAGCGTGGCGAAGAATTGAAGAATGAGTTCTTCATTCCAATCGCAGATGTCGGTGCAGAAATTGAGTAACCCAGCATCATGAAGAACACTGAGGACTGGGGTGAAGCAGGGCAGCGATTCCATATCTACATGAGGAATTTGCTCATGTTCAAAGATCTTATCCTTATCAACCAACAATGAGGAGTAGAAGTTCATCTGGCTTGCAGTCCAGAAGCGCTTGCGACGAAGACGAGCAGAGTCATAGGGATTGTAGTCAGTGAAGAATATGTGCTCATTGAAGAAATCCTCAGCATTAAACTTCTGCTTCTTGGAGTGAGGGTTCTGTGGCTTGGGCTGAAGATTAGCAGTTGAAGAATTTACAACCTCTTGAGGTATAGCCACTGGAGCCATAGGCTGAGGAATTTCAGCAGCAGCCTTGGCCTCCATTTCTTCATCCATCTGTACATCAGCGCTAGTGACTAGAACTTCTTCAGGAATAGAGTGAAGTGAAGCTTGACGGTCATCAGATCCCGTATGAATTTCTTCAGTTTGCACAGGGGACTGAGGAACATGATGTAGAGGGGTTGTCAGAGGTGAATTGGGGTGATGACTTTCCCAAAAGTCATCATTCAGAATAGGTGTTGTAGACCCAATATCCACATCCTCATCTTCTTCAGTTCCTTCGACGCCTGCCTCTTCAGCTGTGAACCGAGGCATGGGCGATGATACCAGTGGGGTTGAAGAGAAAGTATCCACTTCAATTTCTTCATCCATCTGCTCTGTCGAAGCAGCAGAAGGATCTTCTTCATCAGATTTACTAGGAATTTCATATTCCTCACCAAAGGGAATGATCTCCTTTGATGGTATGCTTGATATTGGAATAGCATCAATGGGGTTTTCAGATGAACTCGCCAAAGTCTTCACTTTCTTGGGAGCTGAAGACTCTGAGGAGGCAGATGCTTTCCTTTTCTTCACAGCTACACGCTCCGCAGCCTTGGTTTTCTTCGCTTCTGTTGCAGAAGGAAGATTGATGCTTGTCATCGGTGCAGGAGGAGCAGAGGAAATTGGTTGAATTTCTTCAGGCACAACTGATGCAGTTGCCCTGGCTTGTTCAGATTCCTCAGGCACAGTAGCAGATGCTTCAACTGGCCTGGATTGCTCTTCAGGCGCAATATTGGAGGTTGCCCTGGCAATTTCTTCAGAGACTGGAATTTCTTCAGCAGTTCTGGTGCTTTCTTTTTCTTCAGCAGACTGAACAGATGTTCCAGTCTGAGGAAATTTGGGTTGCGATGAATCTGCAACACTTGGAGTAAATCCTTTTGCCATTCTGACGAATCTGACTTTGGCACCTAGCCAATCTGCATGGAATGCATGAAATTCATCACTGAGTGCTTTGATCTCAGCCTGCATAGTCACAAGTTCTTCAGGAGACATTTTCACAACATTGTTCTTCAGAAAACGCTCCTTCTTGTACTGAGCCTTCTTCACCTGCCTGGCCTTTTCAAATTTCCATTTCTCTTCATTTATGAAGGCCATCAACATGTGACTTTGACCAGGAGTGAGGTTTAATTCAGGCAAAGGTGTATTTGGATCCTTGTGCCATAGATCGATGAAATCAAGGATCTTCCTTGGATCCAGCATGAGGGGCACAGCACTGCCTTTGGCTCTAGCGGCCCTTTGTTGTCGATCTCTGATGATCTCAGCTAATTCTTCATCATCAGCTTCGTCTTCGCTTGACGGAACCTGAAAGGCGACTTGCTTCTTGTGAGGACTTGGCCTTGTGCCTCGTCCAGCAGTGGCCTTTTTCTTCAGCAAGATAGGAGTTGTTGAAGACTGAGGTGGAGCTGAAGAACTTGCAGAGACTCCTGAAGCAATTGAGATTCCAGTAGTCCTTTGGCATGTGGCAAGATGCACAGGTGCTGAGGACATTGTAGGAGCAGCTGAGGATTTTGCAACTGAGGGAGTTGGAGGTGCTTTAGAGGAATTTGCTTGAGGAACAGGCCGTGAGGGCTTTGAAGAGCTTGGCCGTGAGGGCATTGCAGCTGAGGAACTTGTCTTGACAGCTGATTTCTTCAGCATAGCCTTCTTAGGCTTGATAGCAGAGGCCTCAGCGGCGGCAGCAACAGAATCTTCATTGAATTTCTTCACTGCCTCTTTAGCCACTTTGGCCAGCTTGGCTTGACGCTTAGCCCACTCCTGAGGAAATTCCTCACCTCTTCTGATGCTAGTGGGGTCAGCTTCTTGGCCAGGAGCCAATGGAGGTCTTGGACATGGAGGGTTAACAGCGAATTTCTTCATATACTTGGGAGTGACATAGCAATATTCCCTCCATTCTCTTGCCCATCTCCTCTCAATCTTCTGAATGCGCACTTTGCGCTGATTTTTGTTCTCCTTGCCATGAGTTGCTTCATCAGGAGTACAATATTCATCATAGATGTCATCAGGGATCTCAAAAGCAGTATTTGTTTCTGGCCTCTTTCCTCCCTTCTGAGGTCTTTTACCATCAGCCATACTCTTCACTTGAGGATTTTGAACAATCGAATTTTCTGATGAGGTATGCAATTTTTCTTCAAGGAACGCTGCAAATGAGTTAAGTTGATGAGAACCTAGAGATTCAGCAGCGGACATGTGTACCTGTGAACAGAATATAGGTGCGAAGAATTTTGGAGAGGTCATATGCGTTCTCAGAAGATTTTCAAAAGTATCAAGTTTGAGGAATTTGACCAGGGGTGTCTTGAGGAATTTCACTAAGCATTTTGACTTGGAAACTTTTCCTTAGTTTTACCTTGACCCCCTTTAACAGTACGGTGTTTCCTATGACTCAAGAAGAAGAAAATGAAACTACGAAAACAAAAGTCTTCACGCTTCATAATCCTCGCATGAATATCAAGTCTTCAGGGTCACACCAATTTCTTCACTTTCAAAGTCTTCAAGAAAACCAAAGTCTTCAGTTGAAGACATTCATTTTTAGGGGTCGACATTCATCGTAAATAACAAACTCCTCATAGACTTATAGACCTGTGTACACTCACAAACGCATTAGTCCCTTAACCTATAAGTCTTCAATACACCAAAATCACTAAGGGGCACTAGATGCACTTACAGCTGGTGAGGGTTCGGGTGGTCCGATCCCCCATCCATGGTGGTGGCTAGGCTATATTTATAGTGGCCTTGGTCCTCTTCCCCCAAAATAGAGGCGGGAAGGGATCCCACAACGGCCAAGTTTGAAGGGAGACAAATAGTACATCTCATCCTGATGATAGGTGGTCTTCGCCTGCAAAGCTTCTGGTCATGACGTCGTGGTGGGCTCGGCGATGACCTTCGTCCTGCCGTCCTGGCGGTTCTGTTCTTGTAGCACGGGAATGGAAACCATTGGCTGATTCCTCAGGACTCTGCGCCTGTGCTTGCCTCCTTAGCACCAAAGAGGAAACCTGCTGTACTGCGCCCGCTGGCACCACCTGGCCTTGGTCATGATGGCTTGCGTCACCTTAAGCTCATGAGGTGAGCGCCTGCATAGAAATCTTTGCTCCTCAGGAGCCTGCCTTGGGAGGCCGCTCCCTCTAGAGGTCTTGGCGTTGTCTGCCAGGCCGTGAGCTTGGTCCCTCACGAGGGTCTTGCTTGGTCGATGTTGAAGATGGGCCGTACCAGGCTGTGATGGAGCCACGCCATGGGCCGCAGGCATGCAAGTCTGGGTACCCTGGTTCCCAGAACGCTGACAGCACCTGCACAAACTAACAAACAATTGCACACAACGCGAAAAAGGGGTTGTCAATCCCTTCACGGTCACGAACAAGAGTCAGATCTAATAGAGATAGGTATAAAAGATAAGTAAAAGAGTAAAATAAAGTAAATATAAATAAATTGCAGCAAGGTATTTTTGGGGTATTTGGTTTATAGATCTGAAAATATATGATGGAAAATAGACAAGGGGTCCATAGGTTTCACTAGAGGCTTCTCTCTTGAAGAAAACATACGGTGGGTAAACAAATTACTGTTGAGCAATTGATAGAAAAGCGCATAGTTATGAAGACATCTAAGGCAATGATCACGAATATAGGCATCACATCCGTGACAAGTAGACCGAAACAATTCTGCATCTACTACTATTACTCCACACATCGACCGACTCCTGCCTGCATCTAGAGTATTAAGTTCATAAGAACAAAGTAACGCCTTAAGCAAGATGACATGATGTAGAGGGATAAACTCAAGCAATATGATATAAACCCCATCTTTTTATCCTTAATGGCAACAATACAATACGTGCCTCGCTACTCCTTCTGACACTTGGTGAGGACACCGAAAGATCGAACCCATCACAAAGCACCTCTCCCATTGCAAGAAAAACCAATCTAGTTGGCCAAACCAAATCGATAGATCAGAGAGAAATACAAAGATATCTTAATCATGCATAAAAGAGTTCAGAGAAGACTCAAATACTATTCATAGATAATCTTATCATAAATCCATAATTCTTCGGATCTCAACAATTGTACCGCAAACAATATTTGAGAATTTATAGTGGTGGAATTAGGGTTGGAAGGTCTTTGAGGGGCCCACAAGCCCTAGGGGCGCCCTCCCCCTGGGGCGTGCCCCTACGGCTTGTGGCCTCCTCTAAGTCTCGTGGGTTTCTTCTGGTCCAAGAAAAATCACCGTAAAGTTATATTCCGTTTGGACTCCGTTTGGTATTCCTTTTCTATAAAAGTCAAAAACAAGGAAAAAACAGAAACTGGCACTAGGCATTAGGTTAATAAGTTAGTCCCAAAAATAATATAAAATAGCATATTAATGCATATAAAACATCCAAAACAGATAATTTAATAGCATGGAACAATAAAAAATTATAGATACGTTGGAGACGTATCAACACACACTCCCCTCTCGTAGCTATGCATCTCCTAGATTGGATCTTGGGTGTTCGTAGGAAAATTTCCAATTTTCATGCTTCGTTACCCATCAGTGGCATCATGAGCTAGGTATATGCGTAGATGTATATGCACGAGTGGAACACAAAGAAGTTGTGGGCGTTGATGTTCAAATTGCTTACTTGCTTTTTCTTATTTGGATTCGGTGGTATTGTGGGATGAAGCGGCTCGGACCAACCTTACTTGTCCACACACAAGAGACCGGTTCCACTGTTTGACGTGCAACTTGTATTGCATAAAAGTGGCTTTGCAGGTGTTGTCTATCCTACTTTAGTTGAATCTTATTTGACAAAGGCAGTCCTTGTAGAAGGTTAAAAGGCAACTTGTATATCACCAATGTGGTTTTTTGTAGATAAGAATGGTGCTTATAGTTCACCCTAGCAGCCACGTAAAAATTGCAACAACAAAGTAGAGGATGTCTAATGTGATGTGATATATTTTGATGTATGAGATGATCATGTTTTGTAATAGGTTCATGACTTGCATGTCGATGAGTACGGCAACCGGCAGGAGCCATAGGATTGTCTTTAATTTATTGTATGACTTGCATGTCAATTAATAAATGCCATGTAATTTCTTTACTTTATCGCTATGCGTTAGCAATAGTTGTATAAACAATAGTTGGCGAGACAACCAAGTGACAACACAATGATGGAGATCATGGTGTCATGCCGGTGACGATGGAGATCATGTCGGTGCTTTGGAGATGGAGATCAAAAGCACAAGATGATAATGGCCATGTCATATCACATATATTGATTGCATGTGATGTTTATCTTTTTTGCATCTTATTTTGCTTAGGACGACGGTAGCATTATAAGATGATCCCTTCACTTAATTTTAAGATAAAAGTGTTCTCCCTAAGTATGCAATGTTGTGAAAGTTCATCGTTTTGAAGCACCTCGTGATGATCGGGTGTGATAGACTCTACGTTCACATAGAACGGGTGTAAGCCAGTTTTACACATGCGGAATACTTGGGTTAAACTTGATGAGCCTAGCATGTACAGACATGGCCTCGAAACACAGAGGGCCGAAAGGTCGAACATGAGTCATATAGTAGATATGATCAACATGGAGATGTTCAACGTTGATGACTACCCCATCTCACGTGATGATCGAACATGGGTTGGTTGATATGGATTGTGTGAACACTTAAACAACTTGAGGGATGTTGATTTAAGTAGGAGTTTCACTAGTAATTTGATTAACTGAACCCATTAGCAAGAACATAGTCTTAATGTCTTTGCAAAATTATGTTGTAGATCAATGGCTCGCATTGTAGCTCCCCTGAATTTTAATGCGTTCCTAGAGAAAGCTAAGTTGAAAGATGATGGAAGCAACTCTGCGGACTAGGTCCATAATTTGAGGGCTGTCCTCTCTATTGCACAAAAGGCTTATGTCCTTGATGCACCACTAGGTGAACCACCCGCTCCTAAAAATCTAGACACTATGAATGTCTGGCAGACTAGAAGTGATGATTACATGATAGTTCAGTGTGCCATGCTTTACGGCTTAGAACCGGGGCTCCAAAGACGTTTTGAGCACCATAGAACATATGAGATGTTCCAAGAGCTGAATTGGTATTTCAGGCTCACATCCGGGTTGAGAGGTATGATGCCTCCGACAAGTTCTTTAGCTGCAAGATGGAGGAGAGCAACTCCGTAAGTGAGCACGTACTCAAGATGTCTGAGTACTACAACCGCTTGAATCAGTTAGGAGTTAATCTTCTGGATGAAGTAGCGATTGATAGAGTACTCCAGTCACTACCACCAAGCTACAAAGGCTTTGTGATGAGCTATATTATGCAAGGGATGGAGAAAACAATCCCTGAGCTCTTTGTGATGCTGAAGGCTGCGGAGGTAGAAATCAAGAAAGAGCATCAAGTATTGATGGTTAATAAGACCACCAGTTTCAAGAAAGGCAAGGGAAAGAAAGGGAACTTCAAGAAGAATGGCAAGGCAGTTGCCGCTCCCGTGAAGAAACCCAAGGCCAGACCCAAACCTGAGACTAAGTGCTTCCATTGCAAGGGGAATGGTCACTGGAAGCGGAACTGTCCTAAGTACTTGGCAGATAAGAAGGCTGGCAACATCAATAAAGGTATATTTGATATACATGTTATTAATGTGTACCTTACTAGTACTCGTAGTAGCACCTGGGTATTTGATACTGGTTCGGTTGCTCTAGTTTGTAGCTCAAAACAGAAGCTACGGAGTTAAAATGGGGACTAGCTAAGGATGAGGTGACGATGCGCATTGGAAGTGTCTCCAAGGTTGATGTGATCGCCATCTCCACGCTCCCTCTACCTTCGGGATTAGTTTTAAACCTAAATAAATGTTATTTGGTGCTTGCGTTAAGCATGAACAGTATATCCGGATCTTGTTTATTGCGAGACGATTATTCATTTAAGTGAGAGAATAATGTTTGTTCTATTTATATGGATAATATCTTTTATGGTCATGCACCCATTGTGAATGGTTTATTCTTGTTGAATCTCGATCGTGGTGATACACACATTCACAATATTGATGCCAAAAGATGCAAGGTTAATGATGATAGTACCACATACTTGTGGCACTACTGCTTAGGTCATATTGGTGTAAAGTGCATGAGAAAACTCCATGCCGATGGACTTTTGGAATCACTTGATTATGAATCATTTGAGACATGTGAACCATGCCTCATGGGCAAGATGACTAAAACCCCATTTTCTGGAACAACGGAGAGGGCAAGTGACTTGTTGGAAATAATACATACCTGTCAGAATCAGGGCTCCGAGGACCGAAGAGGTTTTAACTCTGGGGTGCGCTCGTTCCTATCGCCCTACTCTGCCCCTCACAGCCTCACGGCGATGATGTCTACTACACAACCTTCTTCTTGTAGACGTTGTTGGGCCTCCAAGTGCAGAGTTTTGTAGGACAGTAGCAAATTTCTCTCAAGTGGATGACCTAAGGTTTATCAATCCATGGGAGGCATAGGATGAAGATGGTCTCTCTCAAACAACCCTGCAACCAAATAACAAAGAGTCTCTTGTGTCCCCAACACACCCAATACAATGGTAAATTGTATAGGTGCGCTAGTTCGGCGAAGAGATGGTGATACAAGTGTAATATGGATAGTAGATATAGGTTGTTGTAATCTGAAAATATAAAAACAGCAAGGTAACTAGTAGTAAAACGAAGCAAAAACGGTATTGCAATGCTTGGAAACAAGGCCTAGGGTTCATACTTTCACTAGTGCAAGTTCTCTCAACAATGATAACATAATTAGATCATATGGCAATCCCTCAACGTGCGACAACAGTCACTCCAAAGTTCCTATCACGGAGAACATAAGATGAAATTGCTTGTAGGGTACGAAACCACCTCAAAGTTATTCTTTCCGATCAATCCGTTGAGCTATTCCTATAAGTGTCACAAACACCCTAGAGTTCGTAGTAAAATAACACCATATGACACACATCAATCAACCCTAATGTCACCTAGATACTCCAATATCACCACAAGTATCCGTGGGTCAATTATACGATATGCATCAAACAACTTCAGATTCATAATATTCAATCCAACACAAAGAACCTCAAAGAGTGCCCCAAGATTCCTACCGGAGAAACAAGGAAGAAAACGTGCATCAACCTCTATGCATAGATTACCCCAATGTCACCTCGAGAATCCACGAGTTGAGTGCCAAAACATACATCAAGTGAATCAATAGAACACCCCATTGTCACCACGGGTATCCCACGCAAGACATACATCAAGTGTTCTCAAATCCATAATAGTGAAACCTCAAAGGTAAAACTCAATTCATCACAAGAAGTTAGAGGGGGAGAAACACCATATGATCCAACTATAATAACAAAGCTCGCGGTACATCAAGATCGTGCCAAATCAAGAACACGAGAGAGAGAGATCAAACACATAGCTACTGGTACATACCCTCAGCCCCGAGGGTGAACTACTCCCTCCTTGTCATGGAGACCGCCGAGATGATGAAGATGGCCACCGGTGATGATTTCCCCCTCCGGCAGGGTGCCGAAACAGGGTCCCAATTGGTTTTTGGTGGCTATAGAGGCTTGCGGCGGCGGAACTCCCGATCTAGGTTTCTTTCTGGGGGTTTCTGGATTTATAGGAATTTTTGGCGTCGGTTTCATGTCAGGGGGGTCCACGAGTCATCGACAAGGCAGGGGGCATGCCCTAGGGGGGTGTGCGTGCCTTCCACCCTTGTCGTTGACTCGGGACTCTTCTGGCCCAACTCTTGTGCTTCGAGGGCTTCTTCTGGTCCATAAAAAATCACCGTAAATTTTCAGCTCATTTGGACTCCGTTTGATATTCCTTTTCTGCACAACTCAAAAACAAGGAAAAAACAGAAACTGGCACTGGGCTCTAGGTTAATAGGTTATTCCCAAAAATAATATAAAATAGCATATAAAACATCCAAGATGGACAATATAATAGCATGGAACAATCAAACATTATAGATACGTTGGAGACGTATCAGGCGACGCTCCGGCGAGCACGACCTAGGGAAGAAGAACAGTGAACACGGCAGTTACCCAGGTTCGGGCCACCTCACGGTGTAAGACCCTACTCGTGCTTGTCTGGATTGCTTGGTGAGAGAGAGAGAGAGTACAAGCGCTGGGCTCTAGTTGCACAATGAGTTGATCCCCTTCTATGGTGGCACCTCGCCCTCTTCTTATACTGCCTCTAGTCCTGTTCCCCCGAAAATCATGGTAGGAAGGGTTGCCACAACAGCCAATTTGAAGGGGACAAGCTTGCAGCTTATCCTGACTAAAGGTGGTCTTTGCTTGCAAAAGCCTCCTGCCGTGATGCGCCGGTGGGCTTGATGATGACCTCCGTCCTGGCGCACCCGTCATCTTGGTCCTCTTGCACTGATCGGGAAGCCTTTGGGGATTGCTTTGGGAACCGGCGTGCTAGCCTTGCTCCCTTAGCACAAAAGAGGAAAGCCTCCTGATCTGCGCCGACTGGCGCGGCCTGCTGTCCTTCGTCGCCGCGCGCGTCACCCACGTGATGGGCGCAAACATTGTGCGACCGGGATAAGGAGGCCTAAAGTTGCTTACCTCGGGGGAGGAGGCCTCGGGAGACCGCCTCTCGATAGGGACTCGCAAAGCTCCGGGCGCCCGCGGACGCGTGCCTCGCGAGGCGAGGCCCTCGCGATGGTCTTGCTCATGAAGCTCCCTGGTGGGCCATCTGCCGGCCCTTGGCATGCGTCGCGTCTTGGGTCGCAGGCAGACGGGCCTTGGTACCCCCAGTCCCACGGGTCTGACAATAGCCCCCGGGCCCGTGACACGCACGACCTCACCCGCTGGCGAGGGGTGAAATGGCTCGGGCCCCAACCGCATGCGGGCCAGGCTCGACATGTGGCGCACAATGGAACGTGGGGCGTCCCCACTTCTCCCATGATGCCTCGGCAACTGCCCGGGCTGACACAAAGCTTGCCCGCGCAGGGCGCGAGGCCATCATTGCATCCCTTGACTCGCACTCGTCTTTCTGCGCCTTCCCCTTCGCGCGCGTCTCCTCGCGATCCAATCTGACGCACGGCACTCTCCCCACCTCGCTTGCAACCGTGACGCACAAATGGCACCCACCGGCAAGAAGGCGAAACCCACAGCCCCAGCCACAAGCTCACCCACTGTCGGGGAGGCACTCCTGTGCTCATCCATCACCGAGGAGGAGGACTTGGGTCATGTGCTCCTGCTGGTCGCAGGCGAGGGGAACGAAGGGCAAGCGACCAAGATCTGGTCGGGCTCGACCGCACGAGCCAGCCTGAGGGCGACTGCCTACCCCTTGTTCCTCGACACCGTCTACGCCGAGTTGGTCCCACCATTCTCTGAGTTCTTCTTCGCCATCCTCTCTCACTACCTGATCCATGCCCGCCATCTCCAACCCAGTTCCATCCTTCTATTGGCCATATTTGCCTTCTAGTGCGAGGCCTTTGTGGGTGTGAGGCCCTCGGTGGCGCTCTTTCACCACCTCTTTAACCTATGGTTCACCGCCTCGGACCAGCGCTCCGTGTGTGTCTCCTTCATCGACGTCAAGGGCGAGACCGTCTTCCTGAAGGCCGGGAAGAAGGTGGAAGGCTATCGGCAGCGCTGGGTCTTCATGGATGCATGCTGGACTAGCCCGCTCCTAATGATTTTGGCAGACCGGCCAGTGCAGAACCCCCGATGCAGGCACAAGAAGCTCACCTGACCCGAGGGAGGAGCCAGTCCTGGAGCGGATGGTCGCGCACGGGGCCGCGGGTTTGTCGTGGCCGATGATCGTCAAGGAGTTCTCATGGGCCGCGGGGTTGTCGGGGCCGCGGGGTTGTCGGGGCCGACTCCAGGCGCGCTCACGGCCCATGTGGGAGTATACCGACGCAAGGGACACGATGAGGTTGCACGTCACCGGCTTGCCCGAGGAGCTGGACAGGGCCCTGGGCGCTCTTCTCAGCAACATCCCCGAGGAACCTCCCGAGGACTCATCCCCGTTGTACTGCTACACAGAGCAGCCGAAGCTGGTCTTGTAGATGCCCACCTTCGACTAGTGGGGGCTCATCCCGGGCGACCATGATGGGCCCCGTGGAAACCCCTTCACGGTGGTACTGGACCCCAGCGAAAGCAGTAGCGACGAAGACTCGGGGGAGACCACGGAGGACAAAGATACTTGCCGGGCGCCGTCGCGCTCCCACCGTAAGCTCCTCTGTGATTTCGGGCACTTCGACGCTCCCGACGAGCAGCCCCCGGTGGCCTCCCCTCGTCCTGCCAGCGCAGTTGGAAGGGCTGGGTCTGACACCGCGGCTGCCCAGCCACCGGCCGGGCGAATCTTGGCGAGGGAGCGGCTGGGCCTCAATCGACCGGGACTCTCCAGGGGGCCTCCCAGGTCCTCGAGGAGGGCGGCAGCGCAGCTAGACTCATCGGATCGCCACGAGGGCCCAGAAGGTAGCGCCGCGACGAGGCCCGAAGACAGCGGTGATGCATTGGCCTCCGCGGAGAAGAAGTGGAAGTGGGTCGCGAGGGACGAGTAAGTATTCAGCTTCATTCCTGTGCTGCGTGCCTGTAATCTCCGTCCGGCCCGGGTTGACCCCGTGATTCCGCAGGCCCCCGGGTGATGACCAGAAGAAGAAGAAGAAGAAGAAGGGGAAGATGGCCGGGGTGAAGGTGGCTGCTACTTCTTGAGCGTGCATTGATTTTCCCTTGAAGAGGAAAGGGTGATGCAGCAAAGTAGAGATAAGTATTTCCCTCAGTTAAGAACCAAGGTATAAATCCAGTAGGAGGCACAAGCAAGTCTCCAATCTATGCACCTGCACAAACTAACAAACACTTGCACTCAACGCGAAAAAGTGGTTGTCAATCCCTTCACGGTCTCGAACAAGAGTGAGATCTAATAGAGATAGGTATAAAAGATAACTAAAAAGGCAAACTAATTAAAGTAAATCTAAATAAATTGAAGCAAGGTATTTTTGGGTTTTTGGTTTATAGATTTGAAAATATATAATGGAAAATAGACCCGGGGGCCATAGGTTTCACTAGAGGCTTCTCTCTTGAAGATAGCATACGGTGGGTGAACAAATTACTGTTGAGAAATTGATAGAAAAGCGCAAAGTTATGATGATATCTAAGGTAATGATCATGAATATAGGCATCACATCCGTGACAAGTAGACCAAAATGATTCTGCATCTATTACTATTACTCCACACATCAACCGCTATCCAGCGTGCATCTAGAGTATTAACTTCCTAAGAATGGAGTAACGCCTTAAGCAAGATGACATGATGTAGAGGGATAAACTCAAGCAATATGATATAAACCCCATCTTTTTATCCTCGATGGCAACAATACAATACATGCCTCGCTACCCCTTCTGTCACTGGGTGAGGACACCGCAAGATTGAACCCAAAATTAAGCACCTCTCCCATTGCAAGAAAAACCAATCTAGTTGGCCAAACCAAATCGATAGTTCGAAGAGAAATACAAAGATATCTTAATCATGCATAAAAGAGTTCGGAGAAGACTCAAATAATATTCATAGATAATCTGATCATAAATCCACAATTCATCGGATCTCAACAAACACACCGCAAAAAAGTATTACATCGAATAGATCTCCAAGAACATCGAGGAGAACATTGTATTGAAGATCAAAGAGAGAGAAGAAGCCATCTAGCTACTAGCTATGGACCCGTAGGTCTGTGGTAAACTACTCACGCATCAACGATAGGGCAGCAAGGTTAATGTAGAGTCCCTCCGTGATTGAATCCCCCTCCGGCGGATAACCGGAAAAGGCCCCAAGATGGGATCTCATAGGAATAGAGGCTTGCGGCGGCGGAAAAGTATTTTGGTGGACGCTTCTTGTGGTTTGGGAATATTTGGGAATTTATAGCGCAAGATTTAGTGTTAGAGGACTCCTGAGGGGTCCACAAGCCAAGGGCGCCCCCCCTAGGGCATGCCCTGAGGGCTTGTGGGCTCCTCGGGAACCTTCTGGCCCCCTCTCCAGGTCCTCTGGGTGTCTTCTGGTCCAAGAAAAATCATCGCAAAAGTTTTATTCCGTTTGGACTCTGTTTGGTATTCCTTTTCTGTAAAACTAAAAAACAAGGAAAAAACAGGAACTGGCACTGGGCTCTAGGTTAATAGGTTAGTCCCGAAAATAATATAAAATAGCATATTAATGCATATAAAACATCCGAAAAAGATAATATAATAGCATGGACCAATAAAAAATTATAGATACGTTGGAGACGTATCAAGCATCCCCAAGCTTAATTCCTGCTCGTCCTCGAGTAGGTAAATGATAAAAACAGAATTTTTGATGTGGAATGCTACCTAACATATTTATCAATGTAATATTCTTTATTGTAGCATGAATATTCAGATCCATAAGATTCAAAACAAAAGTTTAATATTGATATAGAAACAATAATACTTCAAGCATACTAATAAAGCAATCATGTCTTTTTAAAATAACATGACCAAAGAAAGTTATCCCTACAAAATCATATAGTCTGGCTATGCTCCATCTTCATCACACAAAGTATTTCATCATGCACAACCCCGATGACAAACCAATTAATTGTTTCATACTTTTGGTGTTCTCAAACTTTTTCAACTTTCACGCAATACGTGAGCGTGAGCCATGGATATAGCACTATAGGTGGAATAGAATATGGTGGTTGTGGAGAAGACAAAAAGAAGGAGAAAGTCTCACATCAACTAGGCAAATTAATGGGCTATGGAGATGCCCATCAATTGATATTGATGCAAGTGAGTAGGGATTGCCATGCAACGGATGCACTAGAGCTATAAGTGTATGAAAGCTCAAAAGAAAACTAAGTGGGTGTGCATCCAACTTGCTTGCTCACGAAGACCTAGGGCAATTTGAGGAAGCCCATCATTGGAATATACAAGCCAAGTTCTATAATGAAAAATTCCCACTAGTATATGAAAGTGAAAAAATAGGAGACTCTCTATCATGAAGATCATGGAAATACTTTGAAGCACAAGTGTGGAAAAAGGATAGTAACATTGTCCCTTCTCTCCTTTCTCTCATTTTTTTGTTTGGGATTCTTTGGCCTCTTTTATATTTTATAAAGTCTGGAGACTCATCCCAACTTGTGAGGGAATCATAGCTTCCATCATCCTTTCCTCACATGGGACAATGCTCTAATAATGATGATCATCACAATTTTGTTTACTTACAACTCGATACTAGAACAAGATATGACTCTATATGAATGCCTCCGGCGGTGTACCAGGATGTGCAATGATCAAGAGTGACATGTATAAAAAATATGAACGGTGGCCTTGCCACAAATACTATGCCAACTACATGATCATGCAAAGCAATATGACAATGATGGTCTGTGTCATAATAAACGCAACGGTGGAAGTTGCATGGCAATATATCTCAGAATGGATATGGAAATGCCATAATAGGTAGGTATGGTGGCTGTTTTGAGGAAAGTAACATGGTGGTTTTAATGTACCGGCGAAAGTTGCGCGGCACTAGAGAGGCTAGCAATGGTGGAAGGGTGAGAGTGCGTATAATCCATGGACTCAACATTAGTCATAAAGAACTCCCATACTTATTGCAAAAATTTGTTAGCCAGCAAAAAAAAGTACTACACGCATGCTCCTAGGGGGATAGATTTGTAGGAAAGGACCATCGCTCGTCCCCGACCACCACTCATAAGGAAGACAATCAAAAAATAAATCATGCTCTGACTTCATCACATAACGGTTCACCATACGTGCATGCTATGGGAATCACAAACTTTAACACAAGTATTTCTACTAATGCACAATTACTCACTAGCATGACTCTAATATCACCATCTTCATATCTCTATACAAATGCAAGGAATCAAACTTCTCATCTATTCAATGCTCTTTATATGAAAGTTTTTATTATATCCCTCTTTGATGCCCATCATATTAGGACTACATTCATAACCTAAGCAAATTAACATGCTGTTTAAGACTCAAAATAATATAAGTGAAGCATGAGAGTTCAACAATTTCTATAAAATAAAGCCACCGATGTACTCTAAAAAGATATAACTGAAGCACTAGAGCAAACTGCCTAGCTCAAAAGATATAAGTGAAGCACATAGAGTATTCTAATAAATTCACGATTAATGTGTGTCCCTCTCAAAAGGTGTGTACAGCAAGGATGATTGTGGAAAACTAAAAATCAAAGACTCATATCATACAAGACGCTCCAAAGAAAACACATATCATGTGGTGAATAAAAATATAGCCTCAAGTAAATTTACCGATGGATTGAAGACAAAAGAGGGGATGCCATCTGTGGCATCCCCAAGCTTAGATGCTTGGTTGTCCTTGAATATTACCTTGGGGTGCCTTGGGCATCCCCAAGCTTAGGCTCTTGCCACTCCTTATTCCGTTGTCCATCAAATCTTTACCCAAAACTTGAAAACTTCACAACACGAAACTCAGCAGAAAACTCATAAGATCCGTTAGTATAATAAAATAAATCACCACTTTAGGTACTGTTGTTAACTCATTCTTAATTTATATTGGTGTAATATCTAATGTATTCCAACTTCTCCATGGTTCATACCCCTCGATACTACCCATAGATTCATCAAAATAAGCAAACACCACATAGAAAACAGAATCTGTCAAAAACAGAACAGTCTGTAGTAGTCTGGAAATTTCGTATAATTCTGTAACTCCAAAAGTTCTGAAAAATTAGGAAAATTTAGGAAATTTTTATATAAATATTCTGTAAAAACTTCAGATCAAAAGCACGTTTCTTTGATTTTATAAATTTCTGGCGATGAGCGCAAAAGTTTCTGTTTTTCAGCATGATCAAATCAACTATCACCGTAGACCATCCCAAAGGTCTTACTTGGCTCAAACACTAATTAAAACACCAAAACACAATTTACCACAGAGGTAATAATGTGTATTTATTGAAAAACAGAACCAAAATCAAAAAACATAAAAATAAAATTGGGTTGCCTCCCAACAAGCGCTATTGTTTAACGCCCTAGCTAGGCATAAAACATAGATATAGGTATTGTCATCTTTGGTATGCAAACCATAAGTAGCCCTCGTAATAGATTCATATGGAAACTTAATTTTCTTTCTTGTAAAGTGTTCCATGCCCTTCCTTAATGGAAATTGAAATATAATATTTCCTTCTTTCATATCAATAATTGCACCAATCGTTCTAAGGAAAGGTCTACCAAGAATAATAGGACTTGTAGGATTGCAATCTATATCAAGCACAATAAAATCTACATGCACATAATTCCTATTTGCAACAATAAGAACATCATTAATTCTTCCCATAGGTTTCTTAATAGTGTAATCCGCTAGATGCAAATTCAAAGAACAATCATCAAATTCACGGAAACATAGGACATCACGTAAAGTTTTTGGAATGGTGGAAACGCTAGCACACAAATCACACAAAGCATTGCACTCATAATATTTATTCTTAATTTTTAATAGTAGTTTCCCACTCATCATAAAGCTTTCTAGGGATAGAAACTTCCAACTCAAGTTTTTCTTCAAAAGATTTCATCACAGTATCAACGATATATTTAGTAAAAGCTTTATTTTGATTTTAAGCATGAGGTGAATTTAACCTGGATTGCAACAAGGAAATACAATCTATCAAAGAGCAATTATCATAAATAAAGTCCTTGAAATCCAAAAGAGTGGGTTCATCGCTACTTAAAGTTTTGACCTCTCCAATCCCACTTTTATCAATTTTTTCATTAAGATCTTTAAACTCCAAATTACTGGGAAGCCTTATAGCTAAAGTTGACTCGTCTCCAGTCCCATATTTATCAAGATTTATATTAGAAAACAAAGATTTAATAGGAGTCACACCAATCACTTTAAGATCTTCATCATTATTTTCACAAAAACTAGAAGAACACGCTTTTACAAACCAATCTCGCTTAGCACACATCCTAGCGGTTCTTTCTTTACATTCATCCATAGAAATTTTAATAACTTTCAGAGATTCATTACTATCATGCTTGGGTGGCATAGATCTAATCTTCAAAGAATCAATCTCAGGAGAAATTCTATCAACGTTCCTAGCCAAATCATCAATCTTAAGCAATTTTTCTTCTACCATAGCATTGAAATTCTTTTGAGAATTAATGAAATATTTAATATTATGCTCAAGATCAGAGGGTATTTTATTATAATTTCCATAAGAATTGTTGTAGGAATTACCATAATTATTAGAGGAATTACTAGGAAACGGCCTAGGGTTGAAATTACCTCTATACGCGTTATTACCAAAATTAATCCTACCAACAAAATTCATATCCATATATTCATTATTATTCTCAATCAAAGTGGACAAAGTCATATCATTAGGATCAATAGGAGAACTCTTACTAGCAAACAATTTCATAAGTTCATCCATCTTTCCACTCAAAGTATTAATTTCTTCAATCGCATGCACTTTTTTACTAGTCTTTCGGTATGCCATTGAGAGTAATTTGCCATAATATTATCTAGGAGTTTAGTAGCTTCTCCTAATATAATTTCCATAAAAGTGCCTCCCGCGGCGGAATCTAAAAGATTTCTAGATGCAAAATTCAATTTGGCATAAAAATTTTGTATGATCATCCATAAACTTAAACCATGAGTAGGGCAATTTCTTATCATTAATTTCATCCTCTCCCAAGATTGTGCAACATGTTCATGATCAAATTGCTTAAAATTCATTATGTCGTTCCTAAGAGAGATGATCTTAGCGGGAGGAAAATACTTGGAAATAAAAGCATCTTTACACTTGCTCCATGAATGAATACTATTTTTAGGCAAAGATGAAAACCAAGTTTAGCACGATATCGTAGTGAGAACGAAAATAGCTTCAATTTAACAATATCATTATCCACATCTTTTTTTTTGCCTATCACACAACTCAACGAAAGTATTTAGATGGGATGCGGCATCTTCACTAGGAAGGCCGGAAAATTGATCTTTCATAACAAGATTCAACAAAGCGACATTAATTTCATAAGATTCCGCACTAGTGGCGGGAGCAATTGGAGTACTAATAAAATCATTATTATTAGTATTGGAAAAGTCACACAATTTGATATTTTCTTGAGACATCGTGACAAGGCAAGCAATCTAACACACGAGCAAACGAAAAGCAAATGAAAAAGACAAACGAAAGATAGGCGAATAAAAAGGTAAATATTTCTGTGTTTTTCTGAAAATGTTTTAGAAGTGGGGGAGAGGAAAACGAGAGGCAAATGGCAAATAATGTTATGCAAGAGATGAGAGTTTATGATGGGTACTTGGTAGGCTTGATGAAGAACCTCCCCGGCAACGGCGCCAGAAATTCTTCCTGCTACTTCTTGAGCTTGTGTTGATTTTTCCCTTGAAGAGGAAAGGGTCATGCAGCAAAGTAGAGATAAGTATTTCCCTCAGTTAAGAACCAAGGTATCAATCCAGTAGGAGGTACAAGAAAGTCTCCAATCTATGCACCTGCACAAACTAACAAACAGTTGCACTCAACGCGAAAAAGGGGTCGTCAATCCCTTCACGGTCTCGAACAAGAGTGAGATCTAATAGAGATAGGTATAGAAGATAAATAAAAAGGCAAACTAAAGTAAATCTAAATATATTGCAACAAGGTATTTTGGGTTTTTTGGTTTATAGATCTGAAAATATATAATGGAAAATAGACCCGGGGGCCATAGGTTTCACTAGAGGCTTCTCTCTTGAAGATAGCATACAGTGGGTGAACAAATTACTGTTGAGCAATTGATAGAAAAGCGCAAAGGTATGATGATATCTAAGGCAATGATCATGAATATAGGCATCACGTCTGTGACAAGTAGACCGAAACGATTCTGCATCTACTACTATTACTCCACACATCGACCGCTATCCAGCATGCATCTAGAGACGCCCAAGCCTCCGCCAGCCACCCTCATCCCCGCAAGGAGAGCGACGCGGGGCACGCCATAGGGCATCCTTAGATCATGCCCACTAGCGCAGCTTCGGAGGTCGACGTGGCGGACCCCCTGGCACGCCGCGGGCGCCGAACGCGGGGGAGAGCCTCGAGCCCGATGCGGCCCAGGTGAACGTCGTCAGGGTCTCCTCGGCCTCGGCGACCATGAATATCGAGGTGTCGAACGCCGACCGGACCCTCGCGCTCATGAACTACAACACCCTGCTCAGGCGCGGGGCCTGGACTGATGCTTAGGTCGTGCTTGATTGGCTCGGGGCAGACTTCCAGTATGCCGAGGCGCGCCTCGCCATGGAGCGCCTGACGCTCACGGCCGGGTGGCACCAGCTTGAGACTGCCACGAAGGTGGGGCAGCGCCAAATCGAGGATGCCACTGCGAGGAGCAAGAAAGAAGCCGCTGAGGCAAGGGCGGCTCACGCGAACACTCTCGCCAAGGCCGAGGCGGCCGCCAAACGCCATGAGGAAGCGAAAAAAACCTGAAGGCGCTCCAGGATGAACGGGCCGCGCACGCGCAGCAGCTGCAGCTGTGGGAGGAGGACCTCAAGGCCTGCCAGGTGAAACTCGCGACTCACGAGACAGACCTAGCGAAGGCGACGGCTGAGCAGGCCGCGGAGCGCGAGCTTCTAGGGACGTTGAAGCACCCGGAGGCCGATGCTCAGGAGGCCCATGCAAAGCACGTCTCCGAGGCCAACACCCAGCTGGAAGCCAAGGAGAAGAAGATCCAGGCAGACGCTAACGCAAAGGAGGCGGCAGACTGCACTGCACTCTCGTCTCTTGAGCTTCGAGCCTGGGAGGCCTTATGCTCCATATGCTGGGAGAAGCTTGAGACCCCTCTTGTGGCCTGTGACGCAAGCTACGTTGAGCTCTCCTCAAAGCTCGTGGAGCGGATCGAGGATGGGGAACGGAAGGTGGATGACATCTTGGAGGAGCAGTGCCGCAACCTCTTCTCCATGGCGGCGACCTGCGTCTTCAGTCACCTTCTGCACCGCGACCCCGGCTTCGACTTCGACAAGGTGATAGGCCCTGTCCCCAAAGAATTCCGCAACGGCCTTACGAAGGTCGTGGAAGGCCACGTGGACGCGCTGCTCTTGAAGTTTCCCTACATCGGCGGCGAGGGGTCCGGCGAGGCCGAGGCGGGCAACAGCAATGGAGGCGGTGACGCTTCTTCTTAAGGCTCCCTTTCATCACCCTGCAATAGGCTGAACCTGCCTCGCGGAGGCGTGAAACAATGGTTTTATTTGTGAACTCTTGGTACTTGTAGTGAATGCTTGTGATCTCATGAGGCTTCCTTTCCATGCTTGTTTTCCCTTTTGCTTGCCTTCGTGCTCTACGTCGGCAGGGCCCAACCCCATGCGGACCTCAACTGTCGCTGGGATGTCCGGTCACGATGGCTAGACAAGGCCAGGACGTGAGGGGCTCCGGGAGTTTGTGAAGGCTCTTGAGGCGCGACGCTCAGGAGTCCCCCCTTGACGCACAAGCAGCCCGCGTGAGGGAAAACGTTAGCCCCGGGAGGTGTCCAGACTTAGCCTTTTGCAGCGCCGGCTGTTCATTGCTTGTGGGGTGCGCCTCGCGAGACCTCCCGGGTGATCCGCCCATGAGGGGAAACCTGCGCACAAAAATTCCATCTCGATGGGACAACGCGTACTCGCTAGCTTGTACATGGGTGTTACGCGAGGAGACCAGACACCAAGGGCCTTGGTGGGGTGACATCCACGGTGGCTAGCCCTCCAGCCAGAGCCCGGCTCTTTGGGTTTTTCAGTGCTGCTGGGACTGACCTTCGCACATGCACTGTGTCCAGCCTCTGGAAGGTAGCGCCGGCGTTCTCCAGGCCGAAAGGCATGCATGTGTAGTTGGTGGTGAGGCCACTGCTCTGGCCGACGCGCGTCAGCCAAAAGAGATCCTGGGAGCTGGCCCTATTGAGGCTCATGACTTCAATGCACACGTGCACCTTGCTGCCCTCTCTGGGGATGGCGGCTGGGTTGTCAGAACGCATAGGGCGATGCACGCCACGGATGGCCCAAGCTTCTCGCAGCTTGTAAATCTCCTGGGCGATGAATTCTTAAGCCTCCGGCTCCTCGCACCGTGCTCCTTGCTTGCGGGGGCGCGCGCCTAGGCACGCCTCCAAGTGGTGCCCGAGCACCTCCCTCGTCACACCGGTCAGGTCAGACGCTTTCTAGGTGGAAGCCCCTGAGCCTGCCCAAAGGGAGGCGACGGGCGCGCCTTCCTATGCTGGGGGTAGGCAGGTGCCGGCGAAGAGGGCGGGGCTCATTGTGCTAGCATCAGCCGCTACCTTCTTCGCCTTGGTGGGGCCTTGGGAGGGCAGTAGCTGCTTCTTCCTAGCGGGCGTGGTCTCGGGAGGACTGGCGCCATCCTCGTCGTCAGAGCATTCGGCCGCGGCAGCTTTGTAGGCACGATCGAGGGAGTAGACTATGTCCTTCTCGTTGCAAGCGATGGTGATGATGCCGCTAGAGCCAAGCATCTTGAGGACGTTGTAGCCATGGTGAGTTGCTGCCATGACCTTGGCGAGTGCCGGATACCCCAGGATGGCGTTGTACGGGAGACCGATGTGCGCCACGTCGAAGTCGATGAGCTCAGTGTGGTAGTTGTCGTGCATGCCAAAGGTGACAGGGAGGCGCACTTGCCCCAAGGGGATGGTAGAGCCATCGGTCACCCCAGAGACCGGCTTTTCGTGCTGAACATTTTGATATATTATATGTTTTTTTACATCATATGCAAAAGTTATAGTCGTTTTACTTTTTCATAACACTTTTTTGCAAAACATGTCAAAATTTATGTTTTTAAATTTCCCTAACTAGTAGATGTTGTAACATAACTACATCTCGAAGGATTTTATTTTTGAAGTTTTTATCATTTTCTTTTGTTTTTTTCTGAACCGAAAATGCGATACGGAGGGGAGGGGGGTAGAGTTTGAAAATTGCAGAACCCCTTTAGTCCGGGTTGGAGCCACCAACCGGGACTAAAAGGTTAGACCCCTTTAGTCCCGGTTGGTGGCTCCAACCCGGACTAAAGGTCTAACCTATAGTCCCGGTTTGTGTCACAAACCGGGACTAAAGGGGCTCGTGGGGCCCCGGCCTGACGCCAGCCTGCCACCACCCCTTTAGTCCCGGTTTGACACACGAACCGAGACTATAGGTACACCACGAACCGGGACTAATGGTCACATTGGTACCGGGCCGTAATCGAACCGGGACTAATGAGGTGAACGTAAGGTCGTTTTTCTACTAGTGTAAAGTAAATCTAAATAAATTGCAGCAAGTTATTTTGGGTTTTTTGTTTTATAGATCTAAAAATATATAAAGGAAAATAGACCCGGGGGCCATAGGTTTCACTAGAGGCTTCTCTCTTGAAGATAGCATACGGTGGGTGAACAAATTACTGTTGAGCAATTGATAGAAAAGCGCAAAGTTATGACGATATCTAAGGCAATGATCATGAATATAGGCATCACGTCCGTGACAAGTAGACCAAAAAGATTCTGCGTCTATTACTATTACTCCACACATCAACCGCTATCCAGCATGCATCTAGAGTATTAAGTTCATAAGAACGGAGTAACACCTTAAGCAAGATGACATGATGTAGAGGGATAAACTCAAGCAATATGATAAAAACCCCATCTTTTTATCCTCGATGGTAACAATACAATACATGCCTCGCTACCCCTTCTGTCACTGGGTGAGGACACTGCAAGATTGAACCCAAAACTAAGCACCTCTCCCACTGCAAGAAAAACCAATCTAGTTGGCCAAACCAAATCGATAGTTCGGAGAGAAATACAAAGATATCTTAATCATGCATAAAAGAGTTCAGAGAAGACTCAAATAATATTCATAGATAATCTGATCATAAATCCACAATTCATCGGATCTCAACAAACACACCGCAAAAAAGTATTACATCGAATAGATCTGCAAGAACATCGAGGAGAACATTGTATTGAAGATCAAAGAGAGAGAAGAAGCCATCTAGCTACTAGCTATGGACCCGTAGGTCTGTGGTAAACTACTCACGCATCAATGGTAGGGCAGCAAGGTTAATGTAGAGTCCCTCCGTGATCGAATCCCCCTCCGGCGGATAACCGAAAAAGGCCCCAAGATGGGATCTCACAGGAATAGAGGCTTGCGGCGGCGGAAAAGTATTTTGGTGGACGCTTCTGGTGGTTTGGGAATATTTGGGAATTTATAGCGCAAGAATTAGTGTTAGAGGACTCCTGAGGGGTCCACAAGCCAAGGGTGCCCCCCGTAGGGCATGCCCTGAGGGCTTGTGGGCTCCTCGGGAACCTTCTGGCCCCCTCTCCGGGTCCTCTGGGTGTCTTCTGGTCCAAGAAAAATCATCGCGAAAGTTTTATTCCGTTTGGACTCCGTTTGGTATTCCTTTTCTGTAAAACTAAAAAACAAGGAAAAAACAGAAACTGGCACTGAGCTCTAGGTTAATAGGTTAGTCTCGAAAATAATATAAAATAGCATATTAATGCATATAAAACATCCAAAAAAGATAATATAATAGCATGGAACAATAAAAAATTATAGATACGTTGGAGACGTATCA
The DNA here is from genome assembly GCA_011799875.1 of Thinopyrum elongatum. NCBI lineage: Eukaryota > Viridiplantae > Streptophyta > Magnoliopsida > Poales > Poaceae > Thinopyrum > Thinopyrum elongatum. Next base: position 388,223,262 of record CM022300.1, read on the forward strand.
AGCACCCCCAAGCTTAATTCCTGCTCGTCCTCGAGTAGGTAAATGATAAAAAAAGAATTTTTGATGTGGAATGCTACCTAACATATTTATCAATGTAATATTCTTTATTGTAGCATGAATATTCAGATCCATCAGATTCAAAACAAAAGTTTAATATTGATATAGAAACAATAATACTTCAAGCATACTAATAAAGCAATCATGTCTTTTCAAAATAACATGACCAAAGAAAGTTATCCCTACAAAATCATATAGTCTGGCTATGCTCCATCTTCATCACACAAAGTATTTCATCATGCACAACCCCGATGACAAACCAATTAATTGTTTCATACTTTTGGTGTTCTTAAACTTTTTCAACTTTCACGCAATACGTGAGCGTGAGCCATGGATATAGCACTATAGGTGGAATAGAATATGGTGGTTGTGGAGAAGACAAAAAGAAGGAGAAAGTCTCACATCAACTAGGCAAATTAATGGGCTATAGAGGTGCCCATCAATTGATATCGATGCAAGTGAGTTGGGATTACCATGCAACAGATGCACTAGAGCTATAAGTGTATGAAAGCTCAAAAATAAACTAAGTGGGTGTGCATCCAACTTGCTTGATCACGAAGACCTAGGGAAAATTGAGGAAGCCCATCATTGGAATATACAAGCCAAGTTCTATAATGAAAAATTACCAATAGTATATAAAACTGAAAAAATAGGAGACTCTCTATCATGAAGATCATGGTGATACTTTGAAGTACAAGTGTGGAAAAAGGATAGTAACATTGTCCCTTCCCTCCTTTCTCTCATTTTTTTGTTTGGGCTTCTTTGGCCTCTTTTATATTTTATAAAGTCCGAAGACTCATCCCAACTTGTGAGGGAATCATAGCTTCCATCATCCTTTCCTCACAAGGGACAATGCTCTAATAATGATGATCATCACACTTTTGTTTACTTACAACTAAAAAATTACAACTCGATACTTGAACAAGATATGACTCTATATGAATGCCTCCGATGGTGTACTGGGATGTGCAATGATCAAGAGTGACAAGTATAAAAAATATGAACGGTGGCCTTGCCACAAATACTATGCCAACTACATGATCATGCAAAGCAATATGATAATGATGGTCTGTGTCATAATAAACGGAACGGTGGAAGTTGCATGGCAATATATCTCAGGATGGCTATGGAAATGCCATAACAGGTAGGTATGGTGGCTGTTTTGAGGAAAGTAACATGGTGGTTTTAATGTACCGGCGAAAGTTGCGTGGTACTAGGGAGGCTAGCAATGGTGGAAGGGTGAGAGTACGTATAATCCATGGACTCAATATTAGTCATAAAGAACTCACATACTTGTTGCAAAAAGTTATTAGCGATCAAAATAAAGTACTACATGCATGCTCCTAGGGGGATAGATTGGTAGGAAAATACCATCGCTCGTCCCCGACCGCCACTCATAAGGAAGACAATCAAAAAATAAATCATGCTCCGACTTCATCACATAACGGTTCACCATACGTGCATGCTATGGGAATCACAAACTTTAACACAAGTATTTCTACCAATCCACAATTACTCACTAGCATGACTCTAATATCACCATCTTCATATCTCAAAACAAATGCAAGGAATCAAACTTCTCATCTATTCAATGCTCTTTATATGAAAGTTTTTATTATATCCCTCTTGGATGCCCATCATAATAGGACTAAATTCATAACCTAAGCAAATTAACATGATGTTTAAGACTCTCAAAATAATATAAGTGAAGCATGAGAGTTCAACAATTTCTATAAAATAAAGCCACCGCTATACTCTAAAAAGATATAACTGAAGCACTAGAGCAAACTGCCTAGCTCAAAAGATATAAGTGAAGCACATAGCGTATTCTAATAAATTCACGATTAATGTGTGTCCCTATCAAAAGGTGTGTACAGCAAGGATGACTGTGGAGAACTAAAAATCAAAGACTCATATCATACAAGACGCTCCAAAGAAAACACATATCATGTGGTGAGTAAAAATATAGCCTCATGTAAATTTACCGATGGATTGAAGACAAAAGAGGGGATGCCATCTGGGGCATCCCCAAGCTTAGATGCTTGGTTGTCCTTGAATATTACCTTGGGGTGCCTTGGGAATACCCAAGCTTAGGCTCTTGCCACTCCTTATTCCGTTGTCCATCAAATATTTACCCAAAACTTGAAAACTTCACAACACGAAACTCAGAAGAAAACTCATAAGATCCGTTAGTATAATAAAATAAATCACCACTTTAGGTACTGTTGTGAACTCATTCTTAATTTATATTGGTGTAATATATAATGTATTCCAACTTCTCCATGGTTCATACCCTCCGATACTACCCATAGATTCATCAAAATAAGCAAACAACACATAGAAAACAGAATCTGTCAAAAACAGAACAGTCTGTAGTAGTCTGGAAATTTCATATACTTCTGTAACTCCAAAAATTCTGAATATTTAGGAAATTTGTATATAAATATTGTGTAAAAACTTCAGATCAAAAGCATGTTTCTGTGATTTTATAAATTTCTGGCAATGAGCGCAAAAGTTTCTGTTTTTCAGCAAGATCAAATCAACTATCACCGTAGACCATCCCAAAGGTCTTACTTGGCTCAATCACTAATTAAAACACCAAAACAAAATTACTACAGAGGTAATAATGTGTATTTATTGAAAAACAGAACCAAAATCAAAAAACATAAAAATAAAATTTGGTTGCCTCCCAACAAGCGCTATTGTTTAACGCCCCTAGCTAGGCATAAAACATATATATAGGTATTGTCATCTTTGGTATGCAAACCATAAGTAGCCATCGTAATAGATTCATATGGCAACTTAATTTTCTTTCTTGGAAAGTGTTCCATGCCCTTCCTTAACAGAAATTGAAATCTAATATTTCCTTCTTTCATATCAATAATTGCACCAATCGTTCTAAGGAAAGGTCTACCAAGAATAGTAGGACATCTAGGATTGCAATCTATATCAAGCACAATAAAATCTATGGGAACATAATTCCTATTTGCAAGAATAATAACATCATTAATTCTTCCCATAGGTTTCTTAATAGTGGAATCCGCTAGATGCAAATTCAAAGAACAATCATCAAATTCACTGAAACCTAGGACATCACATAAAGTTTTTGGAATGGTGGAAATGCTAGCACAAAAATCACACAAAGCATTGCACTCATAATCTTTAATCTTAATTTTTAATAGTAGTTTCCCACCCATCATAAAGCTTTCTAGGGATAGAAACTTTCAACTCAAGTTTTTCTTCAAAAGATTTCATCATAGCATCAATGATATATTTAGTAAAAGCTTTATTTTGATTGTAAGCATGAGGTGAATTTAACCTGGATTGCAACAAGGAAATACAATCTATCAAAGAGCAATTATCATAATTAAAGTCCTTGAAATCCAAAAGAGTGGGTTCATCGCTACTTAAAGTTTTGACCTCTCCAATCCCACTTTTATCAATTTTTTTCTTTAAGATCTTTAAACTCCAAATTATTGGGACGCCTTATAGCTAAAGTTGACTCGACTCCAGTCCCATCTTTATCAAGATTTATATTAGAAAACAAAGATTCAATAGGAGTCACACCAATCACTTTATGATCTTCATCATTATTTTCACAAAAACTAGAAGAACACGCTTTTACAAACCAATCTCGCTTAGCACGCATCCTAGCGGTTCTTTCTTTACATTCATCCATAGAAATTTTAATAGCTTTCAGAGATTCATTAGTATCATGCTTGGGTGGCATAGATCTAATCTTCAAAGAATCAATCTCAAGAGAAATTCTATCAACGTTCCTAGCCAAATCATCAATCTTAAGCAATTTTTCTTCTACCATAGCATTGAAATTCTTTTGAGAATTAATGAAATCTTTAATATTATACTCAAGATCAGAGGGTATTTTATTATAATTTCCATAAGAATTCTTGTAGGAATTACCATAATTATTAGAGGAATTACTAGGAAACGGCCTAGGGTTGAAATTACCTATATACGCGTTATTACCAAATTAATCCTACCAACAAAATTCATATCCATAGATTCATTATTATTCTCAATCAAAGTGGACAAAGTCATATCATTAGGATCAATAGGAGAACTCTTACTAGCAAACAATTTCATAAGTTCATCCATCTTTCCACTCAAAGTATTAATTTCTTCAATCGCATGCACTTTTTTACTAGTCTTTCGGTATGCCATTGAGAGTAATTTGCCATAATATTATCTAGGAGTTTAGTAGCTTCTCCTAATGTAATTTCCATAAAAGTGCCTCCTGCGGCGGAATCTAAAAGATTTCTAGATGCAAAATTCAATCTGGCATAAAAAATTTGTATGATCATCCATAAACTTAAACCTTGAGTAGGGCAATTTCTTATCATTAATTTCTTCCTTTCCCAAGATTGTGCAACATGTTCATGATCAAGTTGCTTAAAATTCATTATGTCATTCCTAAGAGAGATGATCTTAGCGGGAGGAAAATACTTGTAAATAAAAGCATCTTTACACTTGTTCCATGAATGAATACTATTTTTAGGCAAAGATGAAAACCAAGTTTTAGCACGATATCGTAGTGAGAACGGAAATAGCTTCAATTTAACAATATCATTATCCACATATTTTTTCTTTTTCATATCACACAACTCAATGAAAGTATTTAGATGGGATGCGGCATCTTCACTAGGAAGGCCGGAAAATTGATCTTTCATAACAAGATTCAACAAAGCGGCTCTAATTTCATAAGATTCCGCACTAGTGGCAGGAGCAATCGGAGTACTAATAAAATCATTAATATTAGTATTAGAAAAGTCACACAATTTGATATTTTCTTGAGACATCATGACAAGGCAAGCAATCTAACACACGAGCAAACAAAAAGCAAATGAAAAAGACGAACAAAAGAAGGGTGAATAAAAAGGCAAATATTTTTGTGTTTTTCTGAAAACGTTTTAGAAGTGGTGGAGAGGAAAACGAGAGGCATATGGCAAATAATGTTATGCAAGAGATGAGAGTTTATGATGGGCACTTGGTAGGCTTGATGTAGAACCTCCCCGGCAACAGCGCCAGAAATTCTTCCTTCTACTTCTTGAGCTTGTGTTGATTTTTCCCTTGAAGAGGAAAGGGTCATGCAGCAAAGTAGAGATAAGTATTCCCCTTAGTTAAGAACCAAGGTATCAATCTAGTAGGAGGCACAAGCAAGTGTCCAATCTATGCACCTGCACAAACTAACAAACAGTTGCACTCAACGCAAAAAAGGGGTTGTCAATCCCTTCACGGTCTCGAACAAGAGTGAGATCTAATAGAGATAGGTATAGAAGATAAATAAAAAGGCAAACTAATGTAAATCTAATTAAATTGCAGGAAGGTATTTTGGGTTTTTTGGTTTATAGATCTGAAAATATATAATGGAAAATAGACCCGGGGGCCATAGGTTTCACTAGAGGCTTCTCTCTTGAAGATAGCATACGGTGGGGGAACAAATTACCATTGAGCAATTGATAGAAAAGCGCAAAGTTATGACAATATCTAAGACAATGATCATGAATATAGGCATCACGTCCATGACAAGTAGACCGAAACGATTCTGCATCTACTACTATTACTCTACACATCGACCGCTATCCACCATGCATCTAGAGACGCCCAAGCCTCCGCCAGCCACCCTCATCCCCGCAAGGAGAGCGACGCGGGGCGCACCATAGGGCATCCTTAGATCACACCCACTTGCGCAGCTCCGGAGGCCGACGTGGCGGACCCCCAGGCACGCCGCGGGTGCCGAATGCGAGGGAGAGCCTAGAGCCCGGTGCGGCCCAGGTGAACATCGTCAGGGTCTCCTCGGCCTCGGCGACCATGAATATCGAGGTGTCGAACGCTGGTCGGACCCTCGTGCTCATGAACTGCAACACCCTGCTCAGGCGCGGGGCCTTGACTGATGCTTAGGTCGCGCTTGATTGGCTCAGGGCAGACTTCCAGTATGCCGAGGCGTGCCTCGCCAAGGAGCGCTTAACGCTCGCGGCAGGGTAGCACCAGCTTGAGACCGCCACGAAGGTGGGGCAGCGCCAAATCGAGGATGCCACTGCGAGGAGCAAGAAATAAGCCGCTGAGGCGAGGGCGGCTCGCGCGAACACTCTCGCCAAGGCCGAGGCGGCCACCAAGCGCCATGAGGAAGCGGAAAAAACCTGAAGGCGCTCCAGGATGAATGGGCCGCGCACACGCAGCAGCTGCAGCTATGGGAGGAGGACCTCAAGGCCTGCCAGGTGAAGCTCGCGACTCGCGAGACGGACCTTGCGAAGGTGGTGGTCGAACAGGCCGCAGAGCGCGAGCTTCTAGAGACATTGAAGCACCAAGAGGCCGATGCTTTGGAGGCCCATGCGAAGCACGTCTCCGAGACCAACGCCCAGCTGGAAGCCAAGGAGAAGAAGATCCAGGCAGACGCTAACGTGAAGGAAGCGGCAGACTGCACCGCACTCTCCTCTCTTGAGCTCCGAGCCCGCAAGGCCTTAATCTCCATATGCTAGGAGAAGCTTGAGACCCCTCTTGTGGCCTGTGACGCAAGCTACATCGAGCTCTCCTCCAAGCTCATGGAGCGGATCGAGGATGGGGACCGGAAGGTGGACGACATCTTGGAGGAGCAGTGCCGCGACCTCTTCTCCGTGGCGGCGACCCATGTCTTCATTCACCTTCTGCACCGCGACCCCCGCTTCGACTTCGACAAGGTGATAGGCCCCGTCCCCGAAGAATTCCGCAACGGCCTTACGGAGGCCGTGGAAGGCCATGTGGATGCGCTGCTCGGGAAGTTCCCCTACAGCGGCGGCGAGGGGTCCAGCGAGGCCGAGGCGGGTGACGACAATGGAGGCGGTGACGCTTCTTCTTAAGGATCCCTTTCATCACCCTGCAATAGGCTGAACCTGCCTCGCGGAGGCGTGAAACAATGGTTTTATTTATGAACTCTTGGTACTTGCTGTGAATGCTTGTGATCTCACGAGGCTTCCTTTCCATGCTTGTTTTCCCTTTTGCTTGCCTTCGTGCTCTACGTCGACAGGTGTCGTGGGAAACCACAACCACCTATGGGGCCATCGGCCCCTTTTGGTTCGGCAGGTGGATGGACACATTGCACAAAGAGCGGAGAGGCATCACGCAGCATGGTAGAGATCACACGGGTAGTCTTTACCCAGGTTCGGGCCGCCGTGAGGTGTAAAACCCTAATCCTGCTTTGGTGGATTGATGGTGGATAATGGTGGTGAAACGTAGCACACTCGCCCGGTAAGGTTGCTCTGGGGGCGAGAGTGGCTACGCGCGTATGGATACGCAATGATCCAACCGTTTCTACGGTCGCCATGGGCCTCCTTTTATAGATAAATGGGTCACCACAGTGGCAAATCAGTCTTTGTGTACTGATTAGATAGCTAACAGTGCTATCATATCTAACTCTGCAGGCTGACAGAGCGCATTAAATGCGCTGCTCTGTGTCACATCACCGCTCTCCCGGCAAGCCCTGCCGGGCTGTTTTGCCAGCTTCACGCCTGCTTGCTTGACACGTCATAGGACGTGTGTCATATGGAGGCGTTTGTTGTAGGGAGTGGCTGCCATGTGGCAGAAAGAAGCCACTTAGTCACCTTGGAGCTTGACACCGCTTCGATTACTGACGTGCGTCGCTTGTGACGTGGAGCGATGGAGTGGCTTGCCTCCGCTAGCCCCGGCAGGCCTGTCGGGACGATCTGGGAGCTTGCTTCCGGGGCAAAACCCAACCCTGCCAGGCTCGCCTGCCCGGCAAGGTAGGCCCTTCCCTTAGTGATGCCTCGTTCCTCTGGCTCACCTTGGCCTTCTCGTCTTGCTCTTGGATCCTTCAAAGGAATTGATCCTCCTTGCTTGGTATGATCTTGGTCTTGCAATCTTGTCTCTGGCCTGTGCACAGTCCGTGCAATGGACCCACGGTTTGTTGCACTGACAGGAGCCCCCGGGCCTGGCACGGACGCGCCGCTGGGCGTCGTCGGGGTAGGCCCTAACCAGTGCACACGCAGAAATGTAAGGGCGGCTCCGCCCTTTGGGTCAGTTTCCGGTTTTCCCGCACGTCGTGCAACGTTTAGGGGAAAAAAACTGAACCACGATCTGTGGGTGGCCCACGCCCCATGATCACAGGGTAGGAAACTGCCATCCCACTCGCCACCTTTCCCGGAGCGCCTCCGCCACGTGAGCCGCATGCATTGCGCAGGGTAGGTGGTGGACGCGGAGGGCGCGGGAATGGGCGCCATGGCAGAAAGCCTGGCGTCGCCGAGTGGTGTAGAGGGGCGGCTCTGATTCCCCGAGCCGTTGGAGGCGCAAAGGGGAACCGCATTGGAAGAGCAAGGCGGTCGCCTGCTGAGTGAGAGGCCAGCCCCCTACCTCATTCTTCTATAAAAGGGGGCAGGAGTAGTGTGTCTGCTCACACACCTTTCTTCTCCCTTTCTTCAAAGCTTCTCTTGCTTGCCATGGTGAGGGGGCGAGGGCGCGGTAGTACTCCGGTGGTGGCGACAAGAACTTCTGCTCGACAGCATCTCCACCCTCCTCTCGATGATGTGGGGGCGGAACCCGCCGTGAGAGGAGGCGGAAGGGGGTGTGGCCGAGGTCGTTGTGGTGTGCACGGCCGAGGAGGCCGGGGCGGCGCCTCAATTGCGCCCGCACCGGACGCCCTTCCCCCGATGGAAGGACACGTTGGAGGTCAACCCTTGGAGTTCGTCATTAGGCTGTCCAAGCCTCCGCGCAGCCGCCTCCGTCTCCCTACTCCATTCGCTAGGGTGATGGAGCTCGAACAGCTGCGTGCGCTGAGGTTGCACATGAGGGGTTGTGGGAATGGCAGCATGCGGGTGGATGTTGACTTCCCTGCTCCTCATGTCATGCACCTCCGCCGCGGCTGGAAGACCTTTCCTCGAGCCCATAGCTTGTCGGAGGGGCACGTTCTCCAGTTTAAATTAATGGAGAGCGGCCTGCTTTCCGTCAAGGTCTTTGGGCGCTCGCTTAGGGTGCTGCGCAAAGAGCTCGACCGACGACGAAAGCTCCTCCTCGAGCGAAAGCGACGAGGAGGAGACTGACGGCGATGACGACGGCAGCGGCCGGGAGGGCGACGACTCTGACTCCGGCTGAACGTCGCCTGCACCATCTTCATCAGGCGGCAGCACCATCATCTGCACCTGTGTTTTCTCCCCGGCAAGGTGGTTTGTCGGGAAGTTGGATGCAGAGGTGGTGATGGTGTCCTCCAGCTGGACCCCGGCAGGCTTCTTCTCGGGCTGCAGCTCCATTAGCCCTGCCGTGCCCTACTAGCCTTGGTGGTGGCGCTCGATGGGTCGCCTCCACCAAGCTCTCCATCGACGTCTTCGTCCACGCCCTCTCGCCCCTGCCGGGCATCCTCTCCTGGAGCCCGACAGGGTCAGGTTGGGCTTCTGCCCATGCACTCCACTTGCCCTCTTAGCCTTCTACCGCCGTGCCTAGGAGGAGAAGGACAAGAAAAGGCATTACGGGGCACTTATCTTTTTTTCAGTCTTAAATCTGTAGGCACTTGCCAAGTTTTAGTTCAAATAATGTAATCTCTTGTATCCATGTGTTATGTTCCGTGAGATTTGTACTTGTTGATCAACTTATTAATGAAAAAGATAAGCTTGCCGGGCACTTGTCCATGCATGATATCCATGCAGAGGTGAAACACCTCCATACTTTCACGTAAACAAGTAGGTCCTGGTAAGTTACCTTGCCGGCACCCCATAGGACTGATCCCGTGAGGCTGAGCCTGCCGGGCGCAGAACCTATTGGGAGAGACCAACCCCCCGCCAACCCCTTTCAGCCAAAGGCTACTACGACCATCCTGACCGAAGCAGCGTTCGTGCCAGTAGATGGGAGCACCTTTGTTTTCGAGGCGGCGAGGTTTTCGTATGCACAAGTTCTACTCACGGAACATGTATGGATAAGAGATGGAACTTATCTGTTTGGCTTGCCAGAGATCGCAGTGTTGGCTTGTCTTCGCATCCTCTTCCTAGGACTAAGTCCACGGCAGGAGCCTGTAGTTTATGCAAATGAAGATGATGCCAGATGCAATCTATCTACATGATCATGCAACCTAGCTACATGAATCATGCCATGCTCATGAAATGCTTATGCATGCATGCAACTTGTAGGGGGCCCCCAGCGCTTCATTTATTTCTCTGTTGCTCAGGGTATTCGCCTGGCTTTGTACAAGGGGTTACATGCAGCTGAGGCAAGGCCTGTACAAAAGGGGGGCTACCGAGTAGGGCCCGACAGCCGCGCCTTATGGGTAGAACATGCGGAGATGCTCAATATTCCATGAGTTTTGCAATTGAATGCCATCTCCGGTCTCCAGACGGACTGCGCCAGGTCTGGTGACTCATACTACCCGGTAAGGGCCTTCCCACTTTGGCGATAGCTTGTTTGTACCCTTGGCGGATTGAACGCGCCTAAGGACAAGGTCGGCTTCCTCAAAACACCGGGCATGAACCCTGCGGCTATGATAGCGATGCAGGGCTTGCTGATAGCGTGCAGCACGCGTAGCAGCCCGGAGACGGTTCTCCTCGAGAAGCACGGTGTCGTCACGCATGTGCTATTCCTGCGCTACTTCATCGTAGGCAAGCACTCGAGGTGACTCATAAATGAGTTCCGTGGGGATAACTGCTTCTGCCCCATAGACTAGGGAGAAGGGAGTCTGCCCGGTAGCTCGGTTTGGTGTCGTTCTAAGGGACCAAAGAACCACCGGCAACTCATTGATCCATTGCCTGCCGTGCTTCCGCAGCTTATCAAACGTTCTTGTCTTGAGTCCTTGCAGCACTTCAGCGTTCGCCCTCTCAGCTTGTCCGTTGCTTCTGAGATGTGCGACAAATGCAAATGAGATCTTGCTTCCGAGGGCATGAACATATTGCATGAAGGCACGGCTCGTGAACTGGGTGCCGTTGTCGGTGATGATCCGGGCGGGAACCCTGAAGCGGCACACCAATCCTTTCAAGAACTTGATAGCTGACTGAGTAGTCACCTTTCTCACGGCATCTACTTCCGGCCACTTTGTAAACTTATCGATTGCAATGAACAAGAATTCAAAGCCCCCAACAGCTCGGGGAAAGGGCCAAGGATATCGAGCCCCCAGACCGAAAACGACCATGACAAAGGGATTGTCTGGAGTGGTTGGGCAGGCAGATGGATATTTTTGGAATGGAACTGCCAGGCTTCACACTTGGTGACGAGCTCAACCGCATCTTGGAGGGCTGTGGGCCAATAGAATCCTTGCCGGAATGCTTTCCCAACCAAAGCCCTTGATCCAATATCGGAGCCGCACATGCCTTTGTGTATCTCTGCCAGCAGTTCCTTTCCTCCTTCCCGGCAAATGCACTTCAATTTCACACCGTTGGGCCTTCTTCTCTACAGTGTGTCATCGACAAACTGATACATACTAGCCCTCCGAGCTACTCTTTCAGCTTCTTCTTGCTCTTTAGGAAGTTCTCCGGTTTGGAGGAAATGGACTATGTGCCTTGCCCAAGTTGGAGCCTGAAGCTCGGCAACGAGGACTAGTGGCACCTCCTCATTCGTGGGGGCACATCCCTTGACTGCGGGGACCAATGGCCCGGCAGGAGGGTGCAGCCCGGCAAGCGAAGGGGAGTTGTTTTCGGCAGGGTCCCTGCCAGGTGTCGGGGTACGACACCTATGGGATCCCGAGAGACCCCTTTACGATTCGGCGGGGGGAGAGGTATACGCAAAGAGCAGAACCAACGATCGACGTGGGAAGTTTTTACCCAGGTTCAGGCCGCTGATCAGCGTAAAACCCTACTCCTGCTTTGTGTTCTTATTAATGTTCTTGAGCCCAGCCTTCAGGAGCGCTCGCTGTGAACAGTACGTTCAAAGAGCAGCTATGCATCCAGAATGGGCCAGAAGTTCTCCTCCCCTGTAGCAGTTGCCTTGGGCCTCCTTTTATACGCTCAAAGGGGTCACCACAGTGGAAAAATGTACATACATTGAGGTGTAAAGTAGCTACAGGGTATCATACCTAACCCCTGACAGATTAGGACAAATGCATTTAATGCACCATGAGGTGTCCGTTTAGGTGTCCTCACTTTTTTGGGGATGGAAAAAGGGGCCATCCCATCAGCACCGCTTAAGCTCTCTTCCATTGGCGCATCGCCACGCGTCCAAAGAAGGACCCAGAATGTCGGGTTTGTCGCTGTGCTAGAGCAGTGGCATAGCAACAAAACCTTGCCGGGCGCCAAGCCTTGCCGGGCGCCAAGCCTTGCTGGGCTCCAATCCTTGCCGGGCTCCGCAGGCCACCCTGGCAAGATCTTGCCGGGAAAGCTGGCCTTCGGATTCCAGCTCTTCTTATCTGCTGATCCTCAGATCTCTGACTTGATGATTTCTTTGGTGGCTTGAATCGACCTCGAACTGTTCCCCGGCAAGCCTTGCCGCGAGGATGGCTACAACTGCCCGTGCACAAGTACGGGGTACTAGTGGCCCAATACTTAGTACATCGACAGGAGCCCCCGGGCCTAGGCCATACACGAGTGCGAGGCGTTGTTGGGCTAGGCCCAAACAGTGCACGGGCACGCGTGGCAGGGGATTAACTGCTCGTAAATATCTCATTTACTATGCCCCCCACTACACGCACCGAGCGTGCGACGTGGGAAGCGTGCCTCAAAGGCTGCAACTGCAATGCGCCTATAGAGGCACATTCACATTGGGGAATAAAAGAGGTGGCCCCGCTCCTTCCCCATAAAAAGGAGAAGCCACAGAGGCACAAGCCTATTTACCCCCCTCTTCTTCTCAATCTGGCCGTCGCCATCGCCTTCCTCCTCTCGAGCTCAGAGCAAAGCTTTTTCCTCTTCCGCCCGCCGCTTCCACGCTCGCTCCACCCCCGGCTTCTGCCCTCACAGCCGCCATGCCGCCCAAGGCCAGCAAAGGCAAGGGCAAGGAAGCGAAAGCTGACGTCCCGGAGAGTGAACTGGTGAAGATGCGGAAGAAGTATGTCGTCTTCCCCCCATCGCTCGATGCTGAAGCTCTGAAGGGGCGGTACCAGTGCATGTGGGCGAAGGAGACGCAAGCTCACCCCGCCACACGCATAATTCCAGGTTCTTGTTCCAAAAGTGGATCGGACAGATACCCTTTCTTCGCTGCGTATTTCTATTGCGGGCTCTGCCCCCCATTTTCCGACTTCTTCAGTGATATCATGTACACATACGGCTTTCATCTTCTCGATTTCATGCCGAATGCGGTACTATGCATGTCCATCTTTGCCCATCTTTGTGAAAACTTTGCCGGCGTGATTCCCAACTCTACTCTTTTTCGCCATTACTTCTTCCCCCGCATCCAAAAAGGAGAGGCCCTCTCTGGTTCTATCGCCTGGATTCCAAGGGCTTGGAATAAGGAAATATACCCAGAAGGAGTTTACCGTGAAAAGTGGGACGAATGGCGGGCTGAATGGTGCTGGATCAAGGAAGCAGATCCCCATCCGTTTTGTCTTCCCTGGCAATAGAAGGTGGTCCGTGGCAAGGACTGGAGCGATCTCGCCGCGGAGGACGAGAGGCTCACAATCGCCACCACCAGGATCCTTCGCCTGAAAGCTGCCGGGCTGACAATGGAGATGATTGGCTTCGACTTTCTCCGCCGCCGCATCGCCCCCTTGCAGAACAGGGGAAGGCCAGCTTGGGAATACCGAAACGCGGCAGATATCATGAGATTGCGCCCCGAGCTGAATAATAATCTGACCACTATGCAGCTTGGCGCTCTCCGTCAAAAACTATTCCAGCGCGAAGACAAGCATCGACTGCCGGCAAGGATCGTCCCTTTGTGCAACAACTCCGCCTTGGGGTCAATCATTGCCTTCATGCCGATGTTCAACGCCCACGGTCTTGACGCGACATGGGCCGAGCCAACCGAGGAGGAAGCATAGAAGTTTTTTGACAACTTGATGGAGAGACCCGTCCGGCAAGAGACAGATTTCATCCGAGCCACCACCGACCAAGAAGTAGCTTACATTGCTACTAGGGTGGAGGAGGCAAATCTTGCCGCGGAGGCCGGCAGCGTTGGCTTCACAGAATGGGAAACCAGCGACGCAGAGGTAGTAGTGGAGGTAAAACCTGCCGGGAAGGACAAAGCTGCCGGGGAACAGAGCAGCACAGCCGCTGAGAGCTCGTCCGACGAGGACACGGCCGAAGAAGAACCGCAAGAAGAGCTCCCAGCCCCGAAGAAGACGAAGCATGTTCTTCGGAAGGCTGCATCTGGCATCCCGGCAAGCCAGCCTTCTTCGAGCAGCGAGGCTCCCGGCAAGAAAGTGGCCGGCAAGACTGCACCGCGGCAAGGGGCTCGTCAACAACCTGCGCGGCGCGCGAGACCCACACCAGCGGCCACTGCTGGGGCGGCAGGGGTGTCTCGCACTACCGCACCAAAAGCTGCCCCGGCGCTTGCCACAGCCAAGTGGCCTAGGACCCCTCCTCCGCCCCCCCACTCAGACATTGCAGCGGAGGCCGATTTCGACATCTCCGGCTTTAGTCCGGAGCGAGAAGAAGAAGAGTGAGTACTTTGCCACAGCCTTTATATTCCAATCTTGGATCGATCTTACTAACTTGCTCGTATTATCTCTGCAGTGATGCAGAAACCTTGCTGGAGAGGATGACGAAGAGGACAAAGACTTCCACAGGCGACGAGCCCCCGGCAGGCTCCACGAGCATGCCAGAAACCGTCGTCGTCAGCCCGGAGCCCAGTCCTCAACGCAGCCCCCAGCGCAGCCCCCAGCGTAAGTTCACTGTTCTTTTTCCGCTGGCGGGTGCTGAGGCTTCCATTCTTGCCGCTGATATCCTTGGGTTCGCAGGAGAAGAATGGCAACAAGGAGAGTTGTCGGAAGACATCCCCGTCGTGCCACCTTCATCGACCATGCCGCCCACAAACACATCCTCGGCAAGAGATCCTACCGACGAGCCCATCCTAACCGAGGAGGAGCCGGCAAGCATGGACACCGGCAACCCTCCCCCGGCAATCGAAGTTGCCGGGAAGGGCGAGGCCACCTCTCAATAGCTCGACGCAGGTAATCGATTGCCTTAGAGTGCTTGTTACTCTTTCCCTTATCTCTCTGTCTTTAGTCGCTTCGAACTTCAATCTCGATCTTATTCTGTTCTCCTCCTTCGTCCATCAGAGTTCCCTGTGACAGAACACATGGATGTCGACGTTGTCATCGAGGAGACCGCCAGGGACGCCGCTGCCGAAGCAGACAGGATCGCTACCAGCGAGGCCACCAAGGATGACACTATCGAGGCTAGTGGTGCTCTTGACGGGGAGGCCGCCAAGACTCCACAAGAGGAACCCGCCAAGGAACCTACTGAAGGGGGTGACAGGGAGGCTGATGACCGTACTGACGGCATTCCTGCCGCAGGAGCGCCAGGCGCTGCACTGGCCACGGAGCCCCCTGCCACTGGTGAGGCGGTCGCTGAAGACCAACCATCAACATCTGAAGGCCTCTCATCCAGCAAATACCTCAAGGTTGGCGAGAACCTGTTCGTTAACTTGTCGGGGACGGCAAGCATTGGGGCACCAGCCGAAGGAGAAGTTTTTGACGAAGAAATCATCGCTGCTGCCGGGCTCGAGGTTGTCGATGATCCCAGCGCTAGCAGCGGCAAATCTGAAGAGGATCAGCTCCTTCAGGCCATGGGCGAGAATTTCCGCAAGCTCCAGGCTCTCCACCGCGCCCGGAAAGATAAAGCGGATTCCAGAATGGCAGTCGTCGAGGCGGCCGAGGCAGATTTCCAGAGGCGCGTCGAACAAATGCAAACCTAGTACGCCGAGGCCCTCCAAGAGCTGACTGCTGGCCGGGAACAGGTGAGCCAACAGTGGACAGAGATCCTCCTGAAGCAATCTGATATGGAGAAGGCGCAGGATGAAGCTACTCAAAGGATTGCTGCTGAAGATGCCCTCCTGACGGGGCGCCGCGTTGCTCTTGATGCTTATGAGGAAGATCTCACCGCACGTGAGCAGGCGCTTGCCGCCAAGCTTCGCAGCAAAGATGAAGATATCGAGAAGCTTGTCGCGCGGCGGACCCAGGAGCTGGAGCAAAAACATAAAGAGGCACTCGAAGCTCTGACTGCAAGTCACGCCGGCAAGCTCAAGGAGGCCGTCGATGCTGTCGAAGCTGCAGAGGCCGCCAAGAATGAGTTGAGCGACAAGGTAAAGAGGCTGGAAATAGATCTTGAAGAGCACAGCAAGGAACTCTCGACGCTCAAAGGTGATAGGGAAAAAACCCTCCACTCCTTGGCGGAGATGCAAGTTGCCCTATCCAATAAAGCCAAGCAGCTCTCCTCTGCGGCTGATGACATTGCAGTCCTGGAATTGAAGCTGACCATGTTGCAGAAGTCTCTCGAGGCCGGCAGGGCCCGTGAGAAAGCTCTACTCAAGGATCTCCAAGGAGAGAGGAACCTGCTCAAGAGCGCTGCCGCCGCCCAACTCGATTACGGGAAGGGGGTGGAGATCTGGACTGGACGTCTCATCGCCGCTGCGGAGAAGCTTACGGCAGAACTGTCAACCATGGGCCTGTCGAACTTCAGGTATTCTTCCGAGGAAAGGATATCTCCAAGTGCCAGGTTGACGATGTTCTTTGAAAGCATCATCGATGCCTTGAGGCTGCTTCAGTCTAGCCGGGCGACCCAATTGGCCAACGAGACCCGCCGGCTTTGCTGGGCCCTCCTCCGCAAGGTGCTTATCAAAGTGGTGCACAGCAATCCCGGCATCGACCTCTCCAACACGCTCGGCCATCTGCCAAGGGACGCAAATGTCGAGGCGCTTGAAGAACTTATCGCGCCTATCCTGGAGAAGGTGGACTCCATCAAAAGGATCGAAGGCCAGCGCAGGGATTAAGTGCTCCGCTTTTTCTTGCCGTCATCATTCCATGTAAAAGACAATTAAGTCTCAAGTTAGAATTGCGGCAACTCATGAATGTAATATAACTCGCCTATGTTTAGGTTCATGCTTGCTATTTTCCTTGTCTGATTCCTTTATGTATGGAGTTCACCCTACGCTTACTGAAAAACTTGCCGGCACGCAACCTGCCGCGAGCGCTGGGTGCGGGACTTCAGCAGCCTGCTGGAGGCGCAGCAGCCGGCAAGACTCCTTGGCGTTCTCAGTGCAGCCACTTAAATCGTTGAGCGGGCTCGAAACAAAATAAGGGCGCAACCAATTACAACAAGGGTTCCTTCGCGTGCAGATTTTCCATACAAGAGTCGGAATCGTCCAAGGAAATAACTTGCAAAAAAGGAAACTTGCTCTAAGTTTTTAGGACTTAGCTTTCTGTCACTGTCCTTCCTCCGGCAAGCGTCGATTCCGAACGTCGCCAACTGGTACTTATATCTCCCTTCCCCCCCCCCCGGTAAATGTGCACGCGAGGAATCCTTCTGTCTTTTTAAAAAGAAAGAAGAGAAAATAAAGACATGAAACCTTGGCGGTTCATTAGAACTTACCAGGAGTAGGTGTTATACAACATCTTAGATAAACATGCATATATAAATATGAACATGGGAATCAATAAGGGAATGTACAACACTTAAATTTATTCATCTGCGCTCAGGGTCTGCGCCTGGCTTTGTACAAAGGATCACATGCCTTGCCGGCAAGACTTGTACAAAAGGGTGGTTGCCGGGAGCCCCCGGCAACCGCGCCTTATGGGTAGAACTTGCGAAGATGTTCGATATTCCAGGAATTGCTCACTGGAACGCCATCTTCGGTCTCCAAGCGGACAGCATTGGGCCTGGTGACTCGTACTACCTGATAAGGGCCTTCCCACTTTGGCGTCAACTTGTTTGAATTCTTGGCGGACTGGATCCGCCGAAGAACAAGGTCGCCTTCCTCAAGGCTTCAGGCATGAACTTTGCGGCTATGATAGCGGCGCAAAGCTTGCTGGTAGCGTGCAGCTCGCACAGCAGCCTGAAGACGATTCTCCTCAAGGAGCACAACGTCATCTTGCCGCAGTTGCTCTTGCTCAAGCTCATCATAAGCGAGGACTTGAGGTGATCCGTACGTGAGTTCTGTGGGGAGAACTGCTTCCGCTCCGTAGACCAGAGCGAAGGGCGTCTGGCCGGTGGCTCGATTTGGTGTCGTTCTGATTGACCAAAGAACCGCCAGCAACTCATCAATCCAGCGTCTTCTGCACTTTCTCAGTCTGTCAAAAGTCCTGGTCCTGAGACCGCGCAACACTTCAGAATTAGCCCTTTCTGCTTGGCCGTTTCTTCTTGGGTGAGCAACAGAGGCAAAACAAATCTTGCCGCCAAAGTCTTGGACGTACTACATGAAGGTGCGACTTGTGAACTGCGTGCCGTTGTCGGTGATGATCCTATTGGGTACACCGAAACAGCAAACTATCCCTTTAAAGAACTTGACGGTTGATTGTGCTGTCACCTTCCTCACTGCTTCCACCTCCGGCCACTTTGTGAACTTGTCGATAGCAACGTACAAGTACTCAAAGCCCTCGGTAGCACGGGGGAAAGGGCCCAGTATGTCGAGCCCCCAGACCAAAAATGGCCAGGAGAGAGGGATTGTCTGAAGAGCTTGAGCTGGTTGATGTGATTTCTTCGAATGAAACTGGCACGCTTCACACTTGGTGACTAGTGCAGTTGCATCCTGGAGAGCGGTGGGCCAAAAGAAACCTTGCCGGAATGCTTTCCCGGCAAGTGCTCTTGATCCTATGTGAGAACCACATATGCCTCCATGTATCTCTGCCAACAGCTCTAGCCCATCCTCCCGAGGAATGCATTTCAATTTCACACCGTTTGGTCTCTTTCTGTACAGGACGTCATCGACGAACTTGTACATAACAGACCGACGGGCTACTCTTTCTGCTTCTTCCTGTTCCTCCGGGAGTTCTCCTGTCTGAAGGAAATGGACAATGTGCTGCGCCCATGCTGGAGCCTGAGGCTCGACAACTAGGACTAAAGGCATCTCCTCCACCGGGGGAACGTTTGTCTCGACAGCAAGGGCCTGAGGCCCTGCCGGAGCCTGTTGTTCCCTGGCAGGCATGTCGATCCCGGCAACTTCCTTGTCGGCGCCTCCGGGTAGCTCTGCCGGGAAATACTGGCCAGAGTTCAACTTTCTTCTCTTTTCTTGCCGCATCGATGGCGCCACGGATGGTTGAGTCAATTGGAGCACAAAAGTTCCTGGTTCCACAGGCAACTTGAGGGCGGCACGCTTTGATAGGTCATCAACAACACTGTTCTCGGCACGAGGAACGTGCTCCATTTGCAGACCGTCAAAGCGCTCTTCCATTTTCCTCACTTCATCCACGTAGGCTTGCATCAATGGACTTTGATAACTCTTGTTAACTTGCCTGACGACAAGTTGTGAATCGCCTTTGATGACGAGCTTTTTGATACCAAGGTCTGCCGCGATCCTGAGACCGGCAAGCAAACCCTCGTATTCTGCAGTGTTGTTGGTCGAACTCTCCCGGGGAAAATGCATTTGGACTACGTACTTGAGGTGCTCTCCGGTGGGTGCGATAAGCAGCACACCAGCACCGACGCCTTGCAGCGAGAAAGCCCCGTCAAAGTACATAACCCATTGCTGATCGATTTCCTTGCCGGGAAGAGTTGTTTCCTGAGCCTCTTCGTCTGGCGTTGGGGTCCACTCCACAATGAACTCCGCCAAGGCCCTGCTCTGTATCATCGAAGTGCTTTCAAACTTGAGGCCAAAGCTCGACAACTCCAACGCCCACTCCACGATCCTGCCGGTTGCTTCTGGATTTTGCAAAATCCGTTGCAACGGAAAGCGAGTGACGACGGTGATTTCATGTGCTTGAAAATAATGGCGCAGCTTCCTCGAGGCCATAAGAAGGCCGAAAAGCAACTTCTGCACACCAGAATATCTTGACCTAGCTCCTTGTAAAAGAGAGCTAACAAAATAAACTGGGCGCTGCACCACCTTCTTCTTCTGCACTGGTTCTTCTGTTTGCGCAGATCCTGTCCTGCCGGGATCAACCCTTGCCGGGGAAGATCTTGCCGCGTCACCTGGTGGTCCTGCCGCTGGTGTTGCTTCCTCATCAGCCTCTCTCTGCACCACTAGCGCAACACTAACCACTTGATTTGTTGCTGCCAGATACAGCAGCAACGGCTCTTGTGGTTTAGGCACGACTAGCGTCGGCGGAGAGGAAAGGTATTTCTTCAAATCTTGCAGCGCAGCCTCCGCCTCCGGAGTCCATTTCATTGGACCTGCCTTCTTCAAAATTTTGAAGAAGGGCAGGGCGCGCTCAGCAGATTTGGAAATAAACCTGCTTAGAGCAGCAACACAGCCGGCAAGACGACGCACATCTTTGACGCATCTTGGCGCTTCAATTTGCTCAATAGCTTTGATCTTGTCGGGGTTCGCTTCGATTCCCCGGCAAGATACAAAGAATCCGAGGAGCTTGCCGGAAGGAACACCGAACACACACTTCTCAGGATTGAGCTTCAAGTTGATCTTGCGCAGATTTACAAATGTTTCTTCTAAATCTTGAATGAGTGTCGCTTTGTCTTTGGTTTTGACCACTATATCATCCATATACGCCTCCATATTTCTATGGAGTTGAGGCTCAAAACCAATTTGGATTGCTCTCGCAAATGTCGAACCAGCACTTTTCAACCCGAAAGGCATTCGTATAAAACAATACGTACTACATGGGGTGATAAATGCGGTCTTCTCTTCATCTTCTTTTGCCATAAAAATCTGATGATACCCTGAATAGGCATCAAGGAAGGACAGGAGATCACAACCAGCGGTGGAATCCACAATCTGGTCGATGCGCGGCAAGGGAAAGGGATCTTTTGGACAGGCTTTATTGATATCTGTATAATCGATACAAAGCCTCCATTTCCCATTCGCTTTCCGCACTACAACCGGATTGGCCAACCAGGTTGGATGAAGCACTCCTTTGACCAATCCTGCCGCCTCCAGCTTTCTGATTTCTTCGGCAATGAATTCTTGCCGCTCCAAGGCTTGCTTCCGGACCCTTTGCTTGACGGGCCGTGCATGAGGACAGATAGCAAGGTGGTGCTCAATTACCTCCCTGGGAACACCGGGGATGTCAGACGGTTGCCATGCAAACACGTTGACATTCGCCCGCAGGAAAGCAACGAGCGCGCTTTCCTATTTGTCATCTAGGGTAGAACTTATGGTGAAAGTTCCCCCCGTTCCGTCCTCCCTGACGGACACCTTCTTGGTCTCCGGCGGAGCAGCCTTGGATTTCTTGTTCTTGCCGGTGGAACTCTCTGGTGCATCCTCGACGGAAACGCAGCACTCCGAGGAGGTGCGCTTGCCGGAGTTCGCGCTAAGGTTTTTGCCGGTCTTCTTCTTCCCCCCGGGAGTTCCAGCAGCAGGAGCAGGTGCCCTGATGGCAGGTGCTGCAACTGCTTCCCGGTAAAGTTGGTCGGCACAGATGAGCGCATCCTTCTTATCAGAATGGATAGCGATGACGCCCAACGCCCCAGGCATCTTCAAAACGTTGTACGCGTAGTGTGATGCCGCCATGAACTTAGCCAGCGCTGGCCGACCAAGGATCCCATTGTATGACATGGGGATCTTGGCGACATCAAACACCACCTTCTCGGTCCTGTAGTTGAGCTCGCTACCAAATGTCACCGCCAGGGTAATCTTGCCCTTGGGCTGGGTTCTTCCCCGATTGATCCCTTGAAACGTACCCGTTTCTTCGAGGTCCTCATCGGGAATTTGGAGCTTTTTGAGCACATCCGGTGAGATTAAGTTTAGGCCGGTCCCACCGTCAACTAGCATTTTCGTCACCTTGAGGTTGCGAATTGTTGGCGAGACCAACAATGGCAAGCACCCGACCGCAGTTGTGCGATCAGGGTGATCCTCGGCGTCGAAAATGATAGGCGTGTTGGACCACTTCAGGGGCCTACATGCATCTGGGGATGGCTCTGCTGCATTGACTTCCCGCACCCACTGTTTGAGTTGATGGTGGGAAGAATGCAGCGAGGCACCTCGATCGATACACATAGCCTCTGTAGCTTTCTGGAATTCTTGCTCACTGGACTCATCATCTTCTTCATCATCATCTTCTTCTTTGTCTCGGCCCCGAGCGGGCCTATCCTTTTGTTGCTTGGCCTTGCCGCGGCGCCCCCCTCGGCCACCGCGCTTCTTGCCGGATCCGTCAGCACCATCTTGGGCCTTCTCCTTATCTCGCCTCTCATATTTGGCCCTCTGTTTCTCGGCAAGCTGTTCAACTTGCCGGCAGTTCTGGAGGTCGTGGCCCTTGGTGCGATGGATCTTGCAATACTGCTTGCCGGAGTTTTCTGACTTGTCGGCAGCCGCCAAGGCCTGACAGGAAGGGCACCCGGCAAGATCCTTGCCGGGGTCACCAACCTTGGCCTTCTTGGCGACGCAGGGGTTGTCGGATTCCTCGACAGCAAGCACGGCCTTGCCTCCGCGTTTCCTGTTCCCTCGCCGGCCTTTCCTTGACAGGGCCGCGGCATCTTCTTCTTCGGATTCGCCCGCCGCGCCAACAGCCTCGCCAGGGAGTTTCCTCCCCTCTTCAGCTCAAGCGCATTTATCGGCTAGATCGTAAAGATCGGCAATACTCCTGACTTTGTTCATTGCCAGCTCTTCCCGCATTCTGCGGTTACGCACGTTCTGGTGAAACGTGCTAATGACAGCGGCAGGGTGAACGTCAGGAATATTGTACTGCACTCAGCTAAACCTCTGCATAAACTTGCGCAGGGACTTGCCCTCCTTCTGAGGGATGATATGCAAATCACTCTCTTGGCCAGGAGCTTGGTGGCCTCCAACAAAGGCACCAACAAACTGATGGCACAGATCTGACCAGGAAGAAATAGAATTCTCCGGCAGATGCATCAACCACGACATGACATTGGGTTTGAGCACCAACGGGAAGTAGTTGGCAAGTATCTTGTCATCTCGGCCCCCGGTAGCCTGCACCGCAATGGTGTAGATGCTCAGGAATTCCGAGGGATGGGTCTTACCGTCATATTTCTCCGAGACCTCCGGCTTGAAGGTTCGGGAATTGGGCCACTGGACTTGCCACAGCTCACGGGTAAACGCTGGAGTCCCTACCTCATAAGGCAAGTCTCCTACGTCCCCTGGCGCAGGCTCGTCGATAGCCGGCCCCGCGCGCTTATCAGACTGATAGCGTGCTTCCCGTGGCCGCTCGATGGTAGTTCGAGCGTCCTCCTTGCCTCATTCCTAGAGAACTTGATGCTGATCGCGGCGCATCCGTGGATCGGATGACGCCGTGGAAACTTCTTCACGGCGGTCGACCTGCTGGGTTGTCGGCCGCCGCTGGTGCCGCGGAGGGGAGTGCACTGTGGTTGCACCACCTCCGGTTTTCTCCACATCGGCTCGCGCCGGATCGATGGGCCTTCGCTGCGAGGGCCCTGCCTCTTGCGGTCCATCTTTGTTGGCGAAGCCGATAAGGCTCTGGATAGTAGCTCGCCACTCCTCCATCTTCTCCGGCGCAGGAGGAAAATCGAGGAGCAGCTGCGCACGTGCCAAGGCTTCCGCTGGCGTAGGCGGCGGTGACAGGTGCAAGGTACATGAGGTGCTCTGACTCCTAACCATATTAGAAGGAGCGCCACCACGGTCACGCGACCGTGCGCCACCCTCGCCAGCAGCTCGATGTGCATGCTGGTCCCGCGCATCTTGGGATTGATGTGCAGAAATCTTTTCATGGGGACGCCCTGAACCACCAGCGCCATGACGTCGCTCATCATGCACGACCTTGGTAGGTCGTGAGGCTTGCACCGGCGTGGGAGCTCCAGCAGGCGCCCTCCGATCTCTGGAGTTCGTTGTGCCACCCGTAGGCAACACAGCGCCGTCTCTAGATCCAGCGGCGTGTAGGTTACCACTGCCACTGCGAATGATGCCGCTCGCCTGGCTCAGATCACCAGAACGCCGCGGGGGTTCTAGTCCTCTTCCTTCTGCACCCACGCTGTCGCCCGTACGCGAAGGCGTAGGAAAAACAGACGTGGACGGTTGCGCCGTCGCCACGCTCTTCTTCTTGGGCGGCATGATGATGAGGAAACTGAGGCGCCGATCACTAGATCAGGTTCACGCAACCTTCAATCCCCCTACCTGGCACGCCAAAGATGTTGGGGTATGACACCTATGGGATCCCGAGAGACCCCTTTATGATTCGGCGGGGGGAGAGGTATACGCAAAGAGCAGAACCAACGATCGACGCGGGAAGTTTTTACCCAGGTTCGGGCCGCTGATCAGCGTAAAACCCTACTCCTGCTTTGTGTTCTTATTAATGTTCTTGAGCCCAGCCTTCAGGAGCGCTCGCTGTGAACAGTATGTTCAAAGAGCAGCTACGCATGCAGAATGGGCCAGAAGTTCTCCTCCCCTGTAGCAGTTGCCTTGGGCCTCCTTTTATATGCTCAAAGGGGTCACCACAGTGGCAAAATGTACATACATTGAGGTGTAAAGTAGCTACAGGGTATCATACCTAACCCCTGACGGATTAGGACAAACGCATTTAATGCACCGTGAGGTGTCCGTTTAGGTGTCCTCACTTTCTTGGGGATGGAAAAAGGGGCCATCCCATCAGCACCGCTTAAGCTCTCTTCCATTGGCGCGTCGCCACGCGTCCAAAGAAGGACCCAGAATGTCGGGTTTGTCGCTGTGCTAGAGCAGTGGCACAGCAACAAAACCTTGCCGGGCGCCGAAGCTTGCCAGGCACCAATCCTTGCCGGGCGCCAAGCCTTGCTGGGCTCCAATCCTTGCCGGGCTCCGCAGGCCACCCCGGCAAGATCT
Source organism: Thinopyrum elongatum (assembly GCA_011799875.1). Taxonomy (NCBI): domain Eukaryota; kingdom Viridiplantae; phylum Streptophyta; class Magnoliopsida; order Poales; family Poaceae; genus Thinopyrum; species Thinopyrum elongatum. The sequence goes on from CM022300.1 coordinate 388,248,045, forward strand.
TGCCAGGGAAGCTGGCCTTTGGATTCCAGCTCTTCTTATCTGCTGATCCTCAGATCTCTGACTTGATGATTTCTTTGGTGGCTTGAATCGACCTCGAACTATTCCCCGGCAAGCCTTGCCGCGAGGATGGCTACAACTGCCCGTGCACAAGTACGGGGTACTAGTGGCCCAATACTTAGTACACCGACACCAGGAGTCCCGAAAGGCTCTAGTGGGAGAGGCTTACCGTAGTCCAATTTCCTCCTCTTTTGGGCCATTGTTGTCGGGGATACGGAGGGCTGAGTAAGATGGAGAACAAAAGTCCCTGGTTCCACAGGAAGCTTCTGCGCAGCGCACTTTGACAGGTGATCAGCAATGCTATTTTCCGCATGGGGTACGTGTTCTGTTTGCAACCCGTCAAAGCGCTCCTCCAATCTTCTCACTTCCTCGACGTATGCCTCCATCAATGGGCTTTGGTAATCCTTGTTGACTTGTCTCACCACCAGTTGTGAATCTCCTCGAATGATTAGCTTCTTGATTCCCAATTCTGTGGCAATTCTGAGCCCGGCAAGAATCCCTTCATATTCTGCTATATTGTTGGTTGCCTCCTCCCGGGGAAAGTGCAACTAGACGACGTACCTCAGGTGTTCTCCAGTGGGAGCCATGAGAAGCACGCCAACCCCTGCACCTTGTAGGGAGAAGGCACCATTGAAATACATGATCCATTCTTGGGGCGCTTCCTTGCCGGGGATAATTGTTTCCTGTGCCTCTTCATCAGGGGTTGGCGTCCATTCTGCAATAAACTCTACCAACGCCCTGCTCTAGATTGTTGATGTGCTCTCAAACTTTAGGCCAAAGCAGGATAACTCCAATGCCCACTCCACTATCCTGCCAGTGGCCTTCGGGTTTCGAAGTATCCTTTGCAACGGGAAGCGGGTGACAACCGTGATTTCATGGGCTTGGAAGTAGTGGCGCAGTTTCCTTGAGGCCATGACAAGGCCAAAGATCAACTTTTGCATGCCAGAATACCTGGATCTAACCCCCTGCAACAGGGAGCTGACAAAGTATACTGGGCGTTGCACCACCTTCTTCCTTGTCGTGTCCTTGGGGTTGCTTCCACTGCCGTGCTCTTCTTTGTCCTGGTCCGTATCTGGCCTTGCCGGGCCGCTCTCTTCCTCTTCTCGCTATCTACTAGGGCCGCACTAACCACTTGATTAGTTGTTGCCAGGTATAGCAGTAACGGCTCTTGTGGTTCGGGTGCGACCAAAGTAGGCACAGAAGACAAGTAGGCCTTCAAATCCTGCAGCACAGCATCTGCTTCCGGGGTCCACTTCATGGGTCCTGCCTTCTTCAAAATCTTGAAGAACGGCAAGGCGCGCTCAGCAGACTTGGAGATGAACCTGCTAAGCGCGGTAACGCATCCTGTCAAACGCCTCACATCCTTAACCGTCTTGGGTGCCTATATCTGCTCAATAGCCTTGATCTTATCGGGGTTGGCCTCTATCCCACGATGGGACACAAAGAAACCCAGTAGCTTGCCGGAGGGAACGCCAAACACACACTTCTCCGGATTCAGCTTCAAGTTGATCTTCCGCAGATTAGCAAATGTCGCTTCTAAATCCTGAATGAGGGTTGATCTGTCCTTGGTCTTGACCACAATATCATCCATATAGGATTCAATGTTCCTGTGCAACTGTGGTTCAAAGCCAATCTGGACTGCTCTTGCAAAAGTGGACCCGGCACTCTTCAACCCGAAAGGCATGCGCACAAAGCAGTACGTGCTGCATGGGGTGATAAATGAGGTCTTTTCTTCGTCTTCCTTCGACATAAAAATATGGTGGTATCCAGAGTATGCATCCAAAAAAGAGAGCAACTCACATCCTGAAGTAGAATCCACGATCTGGTCGATGCGCGGCAAGGGAAATGGGTCCTTTGGACATGCCTTGTTTAGATCCGTAAAATCTATGCCAAGCCTCCATTTTCCATTAGCCTTGCGCATAACCACTGGGTTTGCTAACCATGTTGGATGCAGTACTCCTCTGACCAAACCAGCTGCTTCAAGTTTCTTGATTTCCTCGGCAATGAACTGCTGCCATTCCAAGGCCTGCTTCCGAACCTTCTGCTTGACGGGCCGGGCATGTGGGCAGAGAGCAAGGTGGTGCTCGATTACCTCCCTGGGAACACCGGGGATATCAGATGGTTGCTAGGCAAACACATCGATATTTGCCCGCAGGAAGGCAACAAGCGCGCTTTCCTATTTGTCATCAAGGGTGGCGCTAATAGGGAAAGTACCATCAGTGCCAGCCAGCCCTGCCGCGACCTTTTTCACTTAGGGTGGAGTAGCCTTGGATCTCTTGCTGTTGGAACTCTCTGGTGTGTCATCAATGGGCACGGCACATTCCACAGAGGTACGCTTCCCGAATTCCTTGCCAGTGCCTCTGCTATGCTTTTCCTTGGCGGGAACTGTGGCTTCCGCGACCTCTACCGCGACCGCGTCCCGGTACATCTTATCCACGCAAATAATTGCGTCTTTCTAGTCCGACGGAACGGAAATGACGCCCATCGGCCCTGGCATCTTCAAGGTGTTGTAGGCATAGTGGGATGCTGCCATGAATTTGGCCAGGGCCGGGCGCCCAAGGATCCCGTTGTACGGTAGAGGGAGGTCAACCACATCAAACACAACTTTCTCTGTCCTGTAGTTCAACTCCCCTCCAAATGTCACTGGCAATGTAACCTTTCCCTTAGGACGGCTCCTGCCGGGATTGACTCCTTGAAACGTGCCTATGGCCTTAAGTTCTTCCTCTGCTATCTGGAGTTTGCTGATAACTTTTGGGGAAATCAGATTCAACCCGGCCCCGCCGTCAACCAGCATCTTTGTGACCTGGAGGTTGCGAATTGTTGGTTAGACCAACAACGGCAAGCACCCTACTGCAGTGATGCGGTCGGGGTGGTCATCTTCATCAAAGATGATGGGCGTGCGTGACCACTTGAGCGGCTTTCGAGAATCTGCTACTGGCTCCATGGCATTGACTTCACGCGCCCACTATTTAAGTTGGCGGTGAGAGGAGTGCAAAGATGCACCCCCGTCAATACACAGGGCATCAGTGGCCTTCTGGAATTCCTGCTCGCTGGTTTCCTCTTCATTCCCTCCATCACTCTCATTACTGCAATCCTCCTTCTCCCGGCCCTTGGCGGGTTTCCCTTGGTTCCGAGGAGCCTTGCCGAGGCGATTTGCTTCACCACCCCGGCCCTTCCCGCCAGCGCCATACTGACATTTTTCCTTATCACGCTTCTCATACTCAGCCTTCTGTCTCTTGACGAGCTGCTCAACTTGATAACACTCCTGGAGATCATGGCCCTTGGTCCGATGAATCTTACAGTACGACCCATCACCTTTCCCAGCTTTCTCGGCAGCCGCCGCCTCCCGGCAGTCAGCGCATGCGGTAGCCTCCTTGCCGGGGGCTTCAGCCTTGGCCTTCTTGCCGGTACTAGGCATGCCTGACCCCTCAACAGCCATCACTGTCTTATCCTTGTGCTTCTTGTTGTGCTTCTTGTTCTTCTTCTTACTGATGGTTTCGTCGTCATCTTCTGAGTCGATGTCGATGCAGTCTTCCTCCCCAGGAAGCTTCCTCCCCTCCTCCACCCGAGCACACTTGTCCACCAAAGTGTAGAGCTCCTTCATAGTCTTGGGCAACCAAACGTTCATCTTGGAACATATCCTGCGGTTGCGCACATTGGATTGGAAGGCAGCTATCACGGCAGCTGGGTGGATATCTGGGATATTTCTGTGGACTCGACTGAATCTCTGCAAGTACTTCTGTAGAGATTCTCCTTCTTTCTGCCGGAGAAGCAGCAAGTCACTGGGCCGCCCTGGTTCTTAATGGCCACCCATGAAGGCACCAATGAATTCGTGGCACAGGTCAGCCCAGGCTGAAATGGAGTTCTCTGGTAGGTGCATCAGCCAAGACCTCACATTTGACTTGAGGGCCAAAGGGAAGTAGTTGGCGAACACCTTCTCATCTCTTCCCCCGGCAGCTTGAACAGAGATGCTCAAGAACTCTGCCGGGTTTAGTCTCCCATCATACTTCTCGGGTATCTCTGGCTTGAACGTGCGAGTGGACGGCCAACGGACTTGCCGCAGCTCACGGGTGAAGGCAGGGCACCCAACCTCGAAAGGCAGGTACCTGCCATCTCCGAGCGCGGGCTCGTCGACGTCGGGGCCATCGCACCAATTGGTCTTGCGGGGGTTCTCGCGGTGCCGCTCGTCGATGAAGCGCGCGCCTTCCCTTCGCCTGCCCTCCGAGGCACGCTGTCGGCCTTGACGCGCTCGAGGATCTGACGAGGGCATCGAGACGTCATCAGGCACCTGGACTTGCGGCTCCCGAGCGGCTTGCCGTGGTGGGGATTGCACTGTGAGGGTGGCCCCTCCCGCACGACGAGCCGCATGAGCCATCGTTGCTGCCTGGGAAGGCCGTGGCGGTCCGGCCCGCTGTGATCCTTCCGCCTCGGCAAAACCAATCAAACTTTGGATGGTGGCTCGCCACTCATCCATCTGGTCTGCCGCCGGTGGAAATCTCAGCAGCAGTTGGGCTCACGCCATGGCTTCGGAGGCAGTGCTTGGCATAGGTGATGACGATGTAGATCGTAGTGTCGCTCGGCTCCTGACGTTGCCGGTGGCGACTGCGCCACGCCCTTGCTGCTGTGAACCAGCCGTTTGGACGGCATGGTGATGCGGCGGAGGCGCCTGAGGGCCAGCGGCTCCATTGGGCACAGTAGCTGGGTCAGCCCGCCCCAGGGGTGGCGCGTGCCCTGCGGTCGCGCCCGCAGCGGGGGCGGCCAAAGGGTTGCGATTCGCCCCAGAGCGAGCATCATCACGCGGCTGTGCCCGTTGGCGAGGAGAAAGGGTTTAGGCGGAACGAGCCCTCCATCCGTACCTCGTGGAGCATGGCCGTCAGGATGTTGCTGATGCAGTCCTTCCCCGGTACCTCCCATTCCTGCTTCGGCCATGGGGGAGGTGGCGACGGCGCCGCCTGTGCCAACCATGTCCCCCGCAGCATCCACACCCTCGCGAGCCCCCGCATTGCCCGCAACGTTGGCGGTCGCGGGCGGCAGAGCCTTCGAGGTGGACAGGTGATTTGCAGCTCCGGGCTTCCTCTTGGGCGCCATAGTCGATGACGCCGTCATCGATGAAAATGTCGATGAAGATGACGCGCAGCGTATGCTCTCGGTTTCGCGCAAGTGATCCCCCTACCTGGCGTGCCAAAGATGTCGTGGGAAACCACGTCCACGTATGGGGCCATCAACCCCTTTTGGTTCTGCGGGGGGATGGACACGTTGCACAAAGAGCAGAGAGGCGTCGCACAGCACGACAGAGATCACACGGGCAGTCTTTACCCAGGTTCGGGCCGCCGTGAGGCGTAAAACCCTACTCCTGCTTTGGTGGATTGATGGTGGATAATGGTGGTGAAACATATCACACTCGGCCGGCAAGGTTGCTCTGGGGGCGAGAGTGGCTACGCGCGTATGGATATGCGAGGATCCAACCCTTTCTACGATCGCCATGGGCCTCCTTTTATAGATAAAGGGGTCACCACAGTGGCAAATCAGTCTTTGTGTACTGATTAGATAGCTAATAGTGCTATCATATCTAACTCTGCAGGCTAACAGAGCGCATAAAATGCGCCGCTCTGTGTCATATCACAGCTCGCCCGGCAAGCCCTGCCGGGCTGTTTTGCCAGCTTCGCACCTGCTTGCTTGACACGTCACAAGACGGGTGTCATATGGAGGCATTTGTTGTAGGAAGTGGCTGCCATGTGGCAGAAAGCAGCCACTTAGTCACCTTGGAGCTTGACGCTGCTTCGATTACTGACTTGTGTCGCTTGTGAGGTGGAGCGGTGGAGTGGCTTGCCTTCGCCAGCCCCGGCAGGCCTGCCGGGATGATCTGGGAGCTTGCTTTCGGGGCAAAATCCAACCCTGCCAGGCTCGCCTGCCCGGCAAGGTAGGCCCTTCCCTTAGTGATGCCTCGTTCCTCTGGCTCGCCTTAGCCTTCTTGTCTTGCTCTTGGATCCTTCAAAGGAATTGATCCTCCTTGCTTGGTATGATATTGGTCTTGCAATCTTGTCTCTGTCCTGTGCATAGTCGTGCAATGGACCCAGGGTCTATTGCACCGACAGCAGGGCCCAACCCCATGCGGACCTCAGCTGTCGCTGGGATGTCCGATCGCAATGCCTAGACAAGGCCAGGACGTGAGGGGCTCTGGGAGTTAGTGAAGGCTCTTGAGGCGCAATGCTCAGGAGTCCCCCCTTGACGCACAAGCGGCCCGCGTGAGGGAAATCGTTAGCCCCGGGAGGTGTCCAGACTTAGCCTTTTGCAGCGCCGGCTGTTCATTGCTTGTGGGGTGCGCCTCGTGAGACCTCCCGGGTGATCCGCCCATGAGGGGAAACCTGCGCACAAAAATTCCATCTCGATCGGACAGCGCTTGCTTGCTAGCTTGTACATGGGTGTTACGCGAGGAGACCAGACACCAAGGGCCTTGGTGGGGTGACGTGCACGGGGGCAAGCCCTCCAGCCAGAGCCCGACCCCTTGGGTTTTTCAGCGCTGCTGGGACTGACCTGCGCACATGCACCGTGTCCAGCCCCCGCTCACATCAGGCATAGGGGGAAGTTGCGAGCGCGAGGCACGAGAGAAGATAAGCGGTCTTCATGACCGACCCAGGTTGACCTGATGCTGGAGTGGCCCATGGGGCACTCTCAATAGATTATTTTGCCAGTGCGGAGCATGGGGCTTCCACTTGGGCGTGGGCATGATGATTGTTTGATCGTTCCGCCAGTACAGAGCATGGGGCTTCCACTGGGGCGTGGGCAGGAGCTCTGTCAAGAGTCTTTGGGGCGTGTACAGCCCCATTTTGTTCGTACATGTGACGGGTACAGGCAGAAATTGGGGAGGTGTCGGATGTTCCAGGTGCTAGGCTCAGGAACTCCTTCCTCAGTCCCCAGGCGGTCTGCGCCTGGTTCTTTTAATGAAGCTGCATACTGACAAAACTTGCAACATGGGGGCGATGCACGCCCGACGGACTCCTCGAGGCTATTTCATGAGGTGGGGGGGGACAACAAGGACCCAAATGAGGTGACGTGCACGGGTCTAGCTCGCCAGTCAGAGCTCGATCACTTGGATTTAGCGACACTGCAGAGACAGACCCGAGCAGAGACGCCGTGTCGAACCCTATTTCATGGAACGGTCAGGAGGGGAGCTACGGGCGGGCGGCGCCTGAGGTGACGAAGCACCGAACTCAGAGTTATGTAGGTAGCGAAATCTTCTAAAATGGGGCCGATACGCCCTCGCTGACTTGCTCATTTCTATTCCATGAGGAGGCAAGGCACCAAGGACCTATGTGAGGTGACGTGGATGGGAGCAGGCCCGCAAGCCAGAGCTCGATCGTTTGGATTTAACAAGTCTGCAGGGATAGACCAAGCACAGACACCATGCCAGCCCTCGCTGACGGGACAACCAGGAGGGAAGTCCTGAGGGCGCGGCACGGACAGGATCAGGCAAGCAACATAAACTCATAAAATCATAACCAAATTCGCTACATGACCAAAAGGTGATGGGGCGGCTGCAAGGACGGACCCTGGCCAGCATGAGGATGATGCAGTCCACGGGGCGCCCTCAAAACGAACAAACCAAAAATTCACCTGGCAACACGCTGCTGTAGAAGCATCAGGTCGCTTGATGAAACGTGCCGCGGAAGTCCACCCCTCAAGGACCGACGGGCTCCCGAGGCCTCGGAGGCTCGCGAGGGACCGACGGCTCGCGAGGTGCCATCGAGATCTGAGCCAACCTCTGGAAGGTAGCGCCGACGTTCTCCAGGCCGAAAGGCATGCATGTGTAGTTGGTGGTGAGGCCACTGCTCTGGCCGACGCGCGACAGCCAAAAGAGATCCTGGGAGCTGGCCCTATTGAGGCTCATGACTTCAATGCACATGTGCACCTTGCTGCCCTCTTTGGGGACGGCGGCTGGGTTGTCAGAACGCATAGGGCGACACACACCACGGATGGCCCAAGCTTCTCGCAGCTTGTAAATCTCCTAGGCGATGAATTCTTAAGCCTCCGGCTCCTCGCGCCGTCCTCCTTGCTTGCGGGGGCGCGCGCCTAGGCACGCCTCCAAGTGGTGCCCGAGCACCTCCCTCGTCACACCGGTCAGGTCAGACGCTTTCCAGGTGGAAGCCCCTGAGCCTGCCCAAAGGGAGGCGACGGGCGCGCCTTCCTATGCTGGGGGTAGGCAGGTGCCGGCGCCGAGGGCGGGGCTCGTTGTGCTAGCATCAGCCGCTACCTTCTTCGCCTTGGTGGGGCCTTGGGAGGGCAGTAGCTGCTTCTTCCTAGCGGGCGTGGTCTCGGGAGGACTGGCGCCATCCTCGTCGTCAGAGCATTCGGCCGCTGCAGCTTTGTAGGCACGCTCGAGGGAGTAGACTACGTCCTTCTCGTTGCAAGCGATGGTGATGACGCCGCTACAGCCAAGCATCTTGAGGACGTTGTAGCCGTGGTGAGTTGCTGCCATGACCTTGGCGAGTGCCGGATACCCCAGGATGGCGTTGTACGGGAGACCGATGTGCACCACATCAAAGTTGATGAGCTCAGTGTGGTAGTTGTCGTGCATGCCAAAGGTGACAGGGAGGCGCACTTGCCCCAGGGGGATGGTAGAGCCATCGGTCACCCCAAAGACCGGCTTTTCGTGCTGAACATTTTGGTATATTATACTTTTTTTTACATCATATGCAAAAGTTATAGTCATTTTACTTTTTCATAACACTTTTTTGCAAAACATGTCGAAATTTATGTTTTTAAATTTCCCTAACTAGTAGATGTTGTAACATAACTACATCTCGAAGGATTTTATTTTTGAAGTTTTTATCATTTTCTTTTGTTTTTTTCAGAACCGAAAATGCGATACGGGGGGAGGGGGGTAGAGTTTGAAAATTGCAGAACCCCTTTAGTCCGGGTTGGAGCCACCAACCGGGACTAAAGGTTAGACCCCTTTAGTCCCGGTTGGTGGCTCCAACCCGGACTAAAGGTCTAACCTATTGTCCCGGTTTGTGTCACAAACCGGGACTAAAGGGGCTCATGGGGCCCCGGCCTGACGCCAGCCTACCACCACCCCTTTAGTCCCGGTTTGAGACACGAACCGGGACTATAGGTACACCACGAACCGGGACTAATGAGGTGAACGTAAGGTCGTTTTTCTACTAGTGTAAAGTAAATCTAAATAAATTGCAGCAAGGTATTTTGGGTTTTTTGTTATATAGATCTGAAAATATATAATGGAAAATAGACCCGGGGGCCATAGGTTTCACTAGAGGCTTCTCTCTTGAAGATAGCATACGGTGGGTGAACAAATTACTGTTGAGCAATTGATAGAAAAGCGCAAAGTTATGACGATATCTAAGGCAATGATCATGAATATAGGCATCATGTCCGTGACAAGTAGACCAAAAAGATTCTGCATCTATTACTATTACTCCACACATCAACCACTATCCAGCATGCATCTAGAGTATTAAGTTCATAAGAACGGAGTAACGCCTTAAGCAAGATGACATGATGTAGAGGGATAAACTCAAGCAATATGATATAAATCCCATCTTTTTATCCTCGATGGCAACAATACAATACATGCCTCGCTACCCCTTTTGTCACTGGGTGAGGACACCGCAAGATTGAACGCAAAACTAAGCACCTCTCCCATTGCAAGAAAAACCAATCTAGTTGGCCAAACCAAATCGATAGTTCGAAGAGAAATAAAAAGATATCTTAATCATGCATAAAAGAGTTCAGAGAAGACTCAAATAACATTCATACATAATCTGATCATAAATCCACAATTCATCGGATCTCAACAAACACACCGCAAAAAAGTATTACATCGAATAGATCTCCAAGAACATCGAGGAGAACAATGTATTGAAGATCAAAGAGAGAGAAGAAGCCATCTAGCTACTAGCTATGGACCCGTAGGTCTGTGGTAAACTACTCACGCATCAATGGTAGGGCAGCAAGGTTAATGTAGAGTCCCTCCGTGATCGAATCCCCCTCCGGCGGATAACCGAAAAAGGCCCCAAGATGGGATCTCACAGGAATAGAGGCTTGCGGCGGCGGAAAAGTATTTTGGTGGACGCTTCTGGTGGTTTGGGAATATTTGGGAATTTATAGCGCAAGAATTAGTGTTAGAGGACTCCTGAGGGGTCCACAAGCCAAGGGCGGCCCCCCTAGGGCATGCCCTGAGGGCTTGTGGGCTCCTCGGGAACCTTCTGGCCCCCTCTCCAGGACCTCTGGGTGTCTTCTGGTCCAAGAAAAATCATCGCGAAAGTTTTATTCCGTTTGATATTCCTTTTCTGTAAAACTAAAAAACAAGGAAAAAATAGAAACTGGCACTGGGCTCTAGGTTAATAGGTTAGTCTCGAAAATATTATAAAATACCATATTAATGCATATAAAACATCCAAAAAAGATAATATAATAGCATGGAACAATAAAAAATTATAGATACGTTGGATACGTATCAAGCATCCCCAAGCTTAATTCCTGCTCGTCCTCGAGTAGGTAAATGATAAAAACAGAATTTTTGATGTGGAATGCTACCTAACATATTTATCAATGTAATATTCTTTATTGTAGCATGAATATTCAGATCCATAAGATTCAAAACAAAAGTTTAATATTGATATAGAAACAATAATACTTCAAGCATACTAATAAAGCAATCATGTCTTTTCAAAATAACATGACCAAAGAAAGTTATCCCTACAAAATCATATAGTCTGGCTATGCTCCATCTTCATCACACAAAGTATTTCATCATGCACAACCCCGATTACAAACCAATTAATTGTTTCATACTTTTGGTGTTCTTAAACTTTTTCAACTTTCACGCAATACGTGAGCGTGAGCCATGGATATAGCACTATAGGTGGAATAGAATATGGTGGTTGTGGAGAAGACAAAAAGAAGGAGAAAGTCTCACATCAACTAGGCAAATTAATGGGCTATGGAGATGCCCATCAATTGATATTGATGCAAGTGAGTAGGGATTGCCATGCAACGGATGCACTAGAGCTATAAGTGTATGAAAGCTCAAAAGAAAACTAAGTGGGTGTGCATCCAACTTGCTTGCTCACGAAGACCTAGGGCAATTTGAGGAAGCCCATCATTGGAATATACAAGCCAAGTTCTATAATGAAAAATTCCCACTAGTATATGAAAGTGAAAAAATAGGAGACTCTCTATTATCAAGATCATGGTGATACTTTGAAGCACAAGTGTGGAAAAAGGATAGTAACATTGTACCTTCTCTCCTTTCTCTCATTTTTTTTGTTTGGGATTCTTTGGCCTCTTTTATATTTTATAAAGTCCGGAGACTCATCCCAACTTGTGAGGGAATCATAGCTTCCATCATCCTTTCCTCACATGGGACAATGCTCTAATAATGATGATCATCACAGTTTTGTTTACTTACAACTCAAAAATTACAACTCGATACTAGAACAAGATATGACTCTATATGAATGCCTCCGGCGGTGTACCGGGATGTGCAATGATCAAGAGTGACATGTATAAAACATATGAACGGTGGCCTTGCCACAAATACTATGCCAACTACATGATCATGCAAAGCAATATGACAATGATGGTCTATGTCATAATAAACGCAAAGGTGGAAGTTGCATGGCAATATATCTCAGAATGGCTATGGAAATGCCATAATAGGTAGGTATGGTGGCTGTTATGAGGAAAGTAACATGGTGGTTTTAATGTACCGGCGAAAGTTGCGCGGTACTAGAGAGGCTAGCAATGGTGGAAGGGTGAGAGTGCGTATAATCCATGGACTCAACATTAGTCATAAAGAACTCGCATACTTATTGCAAAAATTTGTTAGCTAGCAAAAAAAAGTACTACACGCATGCTCCTAGGGGGATAGATTGGTAGGAAAGGACCATCGCTCGTCCCCGACCACCACTCATAAGGAAGACAATCAAAAAATAAATCATGCTCTGACTTCATCACATAACGGTTCACCATACATGCATGCTATGGGAATCACAAACTTTAACACAAGTATTTCTACCAATCCACAATTACTCACTAGCATGACTCTAATATCACCATCTTCATATCTCTATACAAATGCAAGGAATCAAACTTCTCATCTATTCAATGCTCTTTATATGAAAGTTTTTATTATATCCCTCTTGGATGCCCAACATATTAGGACTAAATTCATAACCTAAGCAAATTAACATGCTGGTTAAGACTCTCAAAATAATATAAGTGAAGCATGAGAGTTCAACAATTTCTATAAAATAAAGCCACCGATGTACTCTAAAAAGATATAACTGAAGCACTAGAGCAAACTGCCTAGCTCAAAAGATATAAGTGAAGCACATAGAGTATTCTAATAAATTCACGATTAATGTGTGTCCCTCTCAAAAGGTGTGTACAGCAAGGATGATTTTGGAAAACTAAAAAGCAAAGACTCATATCATACAAGACGCTCCAAAGAAAACACATATCATGTGGTGAATAAAAATATAGCCTCAAGTAAATTTACCGATGGATTGAAGACAAAAGAGGGGATGCCATCTGTGGCATCCCCAAGCTTAGATGCTTGGTTGTCCTTGAATATTACCTTGGGGTGCCTTGGGAATCACCAAGCTTAGGCTCTTGCCACTCCTTATTCCGTTGTCCATCAAATCTTTACCCAAAACTTGAAAACTTCACAACACGAAACTCAGCAGAAAACTCATAAGATCCGTTATTATAATAAAGTAAATCACCACTTTAGGTACTGTTGTGAACTCATTATTAATTTATATTGGTGTAATATCTAATGTATTCCAACTTCTCTATGGTTCATACCCCTCGATACTACCCATAGATTCATCAAAATAAGCAAAAACCACATAGAAAACAGAATCTGTCAAAAACAGAACAGTCTGTAGTAGTCTGGAAATTTCGTATAATTCTGTAACTCCAAAAGTTCTGAAAAATTAGGAAAAATTAGGAAATTTTTATATAAATATTCTGTAAAAACTTTAGATCAAAAGCATGTTTCTGTGATTTTATAAATTTCTAGCGATGAGCGCAAAAGTTTCTGTTTTTCAGCAAGATCAAATCAACTATCACCGTAGACCATCCCAAAGGTCTTACTTGGCTCAAACACTAATTAAAACACCAAAACACAATTACCACAGAGGTAATAATGTGTATTTATTGAAAAACAGAACCAAAATCAAAAAACATAAAAATAAAATTGGGTTGCCTCCCAACAAGCGCTATTGTTTAACGCCCTAGCTAGGCATAAAACATAGATATAGGTATTGTCATCTTTGGTATGCAAACCATAAGTAGCCCTCGTAATAGATTCATATGGCAACTTAATTTTCTTTCTTGGAAAGTGTTCCATGCCCTTCCTTAACGGAAATTGAAATATAATATTTCCTTCTTTCATATCAATAATTGCACCAATCGTTCTAAGGAAAGGTCTACCAAGAATAATAAGACTTGTAGGATTGCAATCTATATCAAGCACAATAAAATCTACAGGCACATAATTCCTATTTGCAACAATAAGAACATCATTAATTCTTCCCATAGGTTTCTTAATAGTGGAATCCGCTAGATGCAAATTCAAAGAACAATCATCAAATTCACGGAAACCTAGGACATCACATAAAGTTTTTGGAATGGTGGAAACACTAGCACACAAATCACACAAAGCATTGCACTCATAATCTTTATTCTTAATTTTTAATAGTAGTTTCCCACTCATCATAAAGCTTTCTAGGGATAGAAACTTCCAACTCAAGTTTTTCTTCAAAAGATTTCATCACAGCATCAACGATATATTTAGTAAAAGCTTTATTTTGATTGTAAGCATGAGGTGAATTTAAACTGGATTGCAACAAGGAAATACAATCTATCAAAGAGCAATTATCATAATTAAAGTCCTCGAAATCCAAAAGAGTGGGTTCATCGCTACTTAAAGTTTTGACCTCTCCAATCCCACTTTTATCAATTTTTTCATTAAGATCTTTAAACTCCAAATTACTGGGAAGCCTTATAGCTAAAGTTGACTCGTCTCCAATCCCATCTTTATCAAGATTTATATTAGAAAACAAAGATTCAATAGGAGTCACACCAATCACTTTAAGATCTTCATCATTATTTTCACAAAAACTAGAAGAACACGCTTTTACAAACCTATCTCGCTTAGCACGCATCCTAGCGGTTCTTTCTTTACATTCATCCATAGAAATTTTAATAACTTTCAGAGATTAATTAGTATCATGCTTGGGTGGCATAGATCTAATCTTCAAAGAATCAATATCAAGAGAAATTCTATCAACGTTCCTAGCCAAATCATCAATCTTAAGCAATTTTCTTCTACCATAGCATTGAAATTCTTTTGAGAATTAATGAAATATTTAATATTATGCTCAAGATCAGAGGGTATTTTATTATAATTTCCATAAGAATTGTTGTAGGAATTACCATAATTATTAGAGGAATTACTAGGAAACGGCCTAGGGTTGCAATTACCTCTATACGCGTTATTACCAAAATTAATCCTACCAACAAAATTCATATCCATAGATTCATTATTATTCTCAATCAAAGTGGAAAAAGTCATATCATTAGGATCAATAGGAGAACTCTTACTAGCAAACAATTTCATAAGTTCATCCATCTTTCCACTCAAAGTATTAATTTCTTCAATCGCATGCACTTTTTTACTAGTCTTTCGGTATGCCATTGAGAGTAATTTGCCATAATATTATCTAGGAGTTTAGTAGCTTCTCCTAATGTAATTTCCATAAAAGTGCCTCCCGCGACGGAATCTAAAAGATTTCTAGATGCAAAATTCAATCTGGCATAAAATTTTTGTATGATCATCCATAAACTTAAACCATGAGTAGGGCAATTTCTTATCATTAATTTCATCCTCTCCCAAGATTATGCAACATGTTCATGATCAAATTGCTTAAAATTCATTATGTCGTTCCTAAGAGAGATGATCTTAGCGGGAGGAAAATACTTGGAAATAAAAGCATCTTTACACTTGTTCCATGAATGAATACTATTTTTAGGCAAAGATGAAAACCAAGTTTTAGCACGATATCGTAGTGAGAACGAAAATAGCTTCAATTTAACAATATCATTATCCACATCTTTTTTTTGCATATCACACAACTCAACGAAAGTATTTAGATGGGATGCGGCATCTTCACTAGGAAGGCCGGAAAATTGATCTTTCATAACAAGATTCAACAAAGCGGCATTAATTTCATAAGATTCCGCACTAGTGGCGGGAGCAATCGGAGTACTAATAAAATCGTTATTATTAGTATTGGAAAAGTCACACAATTTGATATTTTATTGAGACATCATGACAAGGCAAGCAATCTAACACACGAGCAAACGAAAAGCAAATGAAAAAGGCGAACGAAAGATGGGCGAATAAAAAGGCAAATATTTCTGTGTTTTTCTGAAAATGTTTTAGAAGTGGGGGAGAGGAAAACGAGAGGCAAATGGCAAATAATGTTATGCAAGAGATGAGAGTTAATGATGGGTACTTGGTAGGCTTGATGTAGAACCTCCCCGGCAACGGCGCCAGAAATTCTTCCTGCTACTTCTTGAGCTTGTGTTGATTTTTCCCTTGAAGAGGAAAGGGTCATGCAACAAAGTAGAGATAAGTATTTCCCTCAGTTAAGAACCAAGGTATCAATCCAGTAGAAGGTACAAGCAAGTCTCCAATCTATGCACCTGCACAAAATAAACAAACAGTTGCACCCAATGCGAAAAAGGGGTCGTCAATCCCTTCACGGTCTCGAACAAGAGTGAGATCTAATAGAGATAGGTATAGAAGATAAATAAAAAGGCAAACTAAAGTAAATCTAAATATATTGCAACAAGGTATTTTGGGTTTTTTGGTTTATAGATCTGAAAATATATAATGGAAAATAGACCCGGGGGCCATAGGTTTCACTAGAGGCTTCTCTCTTGAAGATAGCATACGGTGGGTGAACAAATTACTGTTGAGCAATTGATAGAAAAGCGCAAAATTATGATGATATCTAAGGCAATGATCATGAATATAGGCATCACGTCTGTGACAAGTAGACCGAAATGATTCTGCGTCTACTACTATTACTCCACACATCGACCGCTATCCAGCATGCATCTAGAGATGCCCAAGCCTCCGCCAGCCACCCTCATCCCCGCAAGGAGAGCGACGCGGGGCACGCCATAGGGCATCCTTAGATCATGCCACTCGCGCAGTTTCGGAAGCCGACGTGGCGGACCCCCTGGCATGCCGCGGGCGCCAAACGCGGGGAAGAGCCTAGAGCCTGATGCGGCCCAGGTGAATGTCGTCAGGGTCTCCTCGGCCTCGGCGACCATGAATGTCGAGGTGTCGAACGCCGGCCGGACCCTCGCGCTCATGAACTGCAACACCCTGCTAAGGCGCGGGGCCTGGACCGATGCTTAGGTCGTGCTTGATTGGCTCGGGGTAGACTTCCAGTATGCCGAGGCACGCCTCGCCATGGAGCGCCTAACGCTCACGGCCGGGTGGCACCAGCTTGAGACCGCCATGAAGGTGGGGCAGCGCCAAATCGAGGATGCCACTGCGAGGAGCAAGAAAGAAGCCACTGAGGCAAGGGCGGCTCACGCGAACACTCTCGCCAAGGCCGAGGCGGCCGCCAAACGCCATGAGGAAGCAGAAAAAACTTGAAGGCGCTCCAGGATGAAAGGGCCGCGCACGCGCAGCAGCTGCAGCTGTGGGAGGAGGACCTCAAGGCCTGCCAGGTGAAACTCGCGACTCACGAGACAGACCTAGCGAAGGCGGCGGCCGAGCAGGCCGCGGAGCGCGAGCTTCTAGGGACTTTGAAGCGCCCGGAGGCCGATGCTCAGGAGGCCCATGCAAAGCACGTCTCCGAGGCCAATGCCCAGCTGGAAGCCAAGGAGAAGAAGATCCAGGCAGACGCTAACGCAAAGGAGGCGGCAGACTGCACCGCACTCTCGTCTCTTGAGCTTCGAGCCTGGGAGGCCTTATGCTCCATATGCTGGGAGAAGCTTGAGACCCCTCTTGTGGCTTGTGACGCAAGCTACGTCGAGCTCTCCTCAAAGCTCGTGGAGCGGATCGAGGATGGGGACCGGAAGGTGGACGACATCTTGGAGGAGCAGTGCCGCAACCTCTTCTCCGTGGCGGCGACCTGCGTCTTCAGTCACCTTCTGCACCGCGACCCCGGCTTCGACTTCGACAAGGTGATAGGCCCTGTCCTGAAAGAATTCCGCAACGGCCTTACGGAGGTCGTGGAAGGCCACGTGGACGCGCTGCTCTTGAAGTTCCCCTACAGCGGCGGCGAGGGGTCCGGCGAGGCCGAGGCGGGTAACAACAATGGAGGCGGTGACACTTCTTCTTAAGGCTCCCTTTCATCACCCTGCAATAGGCTGAACCTGCCTCGTGGAGTTGTGAAACAATGGTTTTATTTGTGAACTCTTGGTACTTGTAGTGAATGCTTGTGATCTCATGAGGCTTCCTTTCCAAGCTTGTTTTCCCTTTTGCTTGCCTTCGTGCTCTACGTCGGCAGGGCCCAACCCCATGCGGACCTCAACTGTCGCTGGGATGTCCGGTCACGATGGCTAGACAAGGCCAGGACATGAGGGGCTCTGGGAGTTAGTGAAGGCTCTTGAGGCGCGATGCTCAGGAGTCCCCCCTTGACGCACAAGCGGCCCACGTGAGGGAAAACATTAGCCCCGGGAGGTGTCCAGACTTTGCCTTTTGCAGCGCCGGCTGTTCATTGCTTGTGGGGTGCGCCTCGCGAGACCTCCCGGGTGATCCGCCCATGAGGGGAAACCTGCGCACAAAAATTCCATCTCGATCGGACAGCGCGTGCTCGCTAGCTTGTACATGGGTGTTACGCGAGGAGACCAGACACCAAGGGCCTTGGTGGGGTGACATGCACGGGGGCAAGCCCTCCAGCCAGAGCCCGGCTCTTTGGGTTTTTCAGCGCTGCTGGGACTGACCTTCGCACAGGCACCGTGTCCAGCCCCCGCTCATGTCAGGCATAGGGGGAAGTTGCGAGCGCGCGGCCCGAGAGAAGATAAGCGGTCGTCGTGACCGACACAGGTTGACCTGATGCCGGAGCGGCCCGTGGGGCACTCTCAATTGATTATTCTGCCAGTGCGATGCATGGGGCTTCCACTTGGGCGTGGGCATAATGATTGTTCGATCGTTCCACCAGCACAGACCATGGGGCTTCCACTGGGGCATGGGCAGGAGCTCTGTCAAGAGTCTTTGGGGCGTGTACAGCCCCATTTTGTTTGTACACGTGACGGGCACAGGCAGAACTTGGGGAGGTGTCGGATGTTCCAGGCGCTTGGCTCAGGAACTCCTTCCTCAGTCTCCAGGCGGTCTGGGCCTGGTTCTTTTAATGAAGCTGCATACTAACAAAACCTGCAACATGGGGGCGACGCACGCCCGACGGACTCCTTGAGGCTTATTCATGAGGTGGGGGGGGGACAACAAGGACCCGAATGAGGTGACGTGCACGGGTCTAGCTCGCCAGTCAGAGCTCGATCACTTGGATTTAGCGACACTGCAGGGATAGACCCGAGCAGAGATGCCGTGTCGAACCCTATTTCATGGAACGGTCAGGAGGGGAGCCATGGGCGGGCGGCACTCGAGGTGACGAAGCACCGAACTCAGAGTTATGTAGGTAGCAAAAGCTTCTAAAATGGGGCCGATACGCCCTCACTAACTTGCTCATTTCTGTTCCATGAGGAGGCAAGGCACCAAGGACCTACGTGAGGTGACGTGGATGGGAGCAGGCCCGTGAGCCAGAGTTCGATCGCTTGGATTTAACAGCGCTCCAGGGACGGACCCGAGCACAGACAACATGCCAGCCCTCAATGACGGGACAACCAGGAGGGAAGTCGTGAGGGCGCGGCACGGACAGGATCAGGCAAGCAACATGAACTCATAAAATCATAATCAAATTTACTACATGACCAAAAGATGATGGGGCGGCTGCAGGGATGGACCCTGGCCAGCATGAGGATGATGCAGTCCACGGGGCGCCCTCAAAATGAACAAACCAAAAAGTCACCTGGCAACACGCTGCTGTAGAAGCGTCGGGTCGCTTGACGAAATGTGCCGCGGAAGTCCACCCCTCAGGGGCCGACGGGCTCCCGAGGCCTCGGGGGCTCGCGAGGGACCGACGGCTCGCGAGGTGCCATCGAGATCTGAGACAACCTCTGGAAGGTAGCGCCGGCGTTCTCCAGGCCGAAAGGCATGCATGTGTAGTTGGTGGTGAGGCCACTGCTCAGGCCGACGCGCGACAGCGAAAAGAGATCCTGGGAGCTGGCCCTGTTGAGGCTCATGACGTCAATGCACACGTGCACCTTGCTGCCCTCTTTGGGGACGGCGGCTGGGTTGTCAGAACGCGTAGGGCGATTCTCGCCATGGATGGCCCAAGCTTCTCGCAGCTTGTAAATCTCCTGGGCGATGAATTCTTAAGCCTCCGGCGCCTAGCGCCGCGCTCCTTGCTTGCGGGGGCACGCGCCAAGGCACACCTCCAAGTGGTGCCCGAGCACCTCCCTCGTCAGACCGGTCAGGTCAGACGCTTTCCAGGTGGAAGCCCCTGAGCCTGCCCAAAGGGAGGTGCCGGGCGCGCCTTCCTATGCTGGGGGTAGGCAGGTGCTGGCGCCGAGGGCGGGGCTCGTTGTGCTGGCATCAGCTGCTACCTTCTTCGCCTTGGTGGGGCCTTGGGAGGGTAGTAGCTGCTTCTTCCTTGCGGGCGTGGTCTCGAGAGGACTGGTGCCATCCTCGTCGTCAGAGCATTCGGCCGCTGCACCTTTGTAGGCACGCTCGAGGGAGCAGATTGCGTCCTTGTCATCGCAGGCAATGGTGATGACGCGCTACAGCCAAGCATCTTGAGGACGTTGTAGCCGTGGTGAGTTGCTGCCATGAACTTGGCGAGTGCCGGATACCCCATGATGGCGTTGTACGGGAGACCGATATGCGCCACGTCGAAGTCGATGAGCTCAGTGTGGTAGTTGTCGCGCATGCCAAAGGTGACGGGGAGGCGCACTTGCCCCAGGAGGATGATAGAGCCATCGGTCACCCCAGAGAAGGGCCTGGTCGGCATCAGCTAATCATAGGGCACTTGGAGCATCTTGAGGGTCTCGATGGAGATTACATTGAGGCCAGCGCCTCCATAGATGAGGGTTTTGTTCACCACGACGTTGCTGATGGTGGGGGTGCACAGCATGGGTAGCGCGCCAGTAGCGGCCGTGGACTTGAGGTAGTCCTTGGAGTCGAAGATGATGGCGTACTGCGATCACTTGAGGGTTCGAGCGGCCTCTGGCCTCAGGAGGGCAGAATTCACCTCACGGGAGAACTGCTTGAAGAGGCGATTGGACGTAGGGGCCTGGCTCCCTCGAGGATGCAGGCTATCGCACTGATAGCCACCAGCCCCCTCGTCATGGTGAACGGTGTCGTTCCATCTGGGCGGCAGCAGCAGCGGCGGAAGGGCAGCATTGTCCTAAGGGTGCGCCTCGCGAGGCTGATCGTGCCAGGCGCCCTCACGAGGCTAGTCGCGCTAGCCGCCCTCGCGAGGCTGGTCGCGCCAGCCCTGGCGGTGGTTGCCATTGCGGGTGTCCCATCGACCGTTGCCGCGGCCGCCTCCACGGCCAGCGCCGCGGTCGTTGCAGTCTCCCCAGTGGGCCAAGCGCTCTTCGCGGAGTGACTTGAGCTCCTGACCGTCTTCGGTGTTGTGAGTGCGCACATTGTGGTAGACGCAGAACGGGCGGTGGTCCTTCTCGGGGTCGTCGCGGTCGTGGCCACACTTCTGCTCGGGCTCCGCTGCCAACACAGCAGGGCCCTTGCGCTTGACCTCCTTGCCATTGGCCTTGCTGTCGTCGGGCATGGTGTCGGGGTCATTGTTGATGAAAAGGCAACCCTCTTCAGCCTTGGCGCACTTGTCGGCAATGTTGAATAGTTCCAGCGTCGAACTCAGGTCATCGTTGATGGTGAGCTTCTCGTGCATCCTGATGTCCGTGACGCCGTTGGAGAATGCTAGGTTGATGGCTTCATCCGATCCGCATGGGATCTTGTGGCGCACTTGGCTGAAGCACTGGATGTACTTGCGAAGGGTCTCACCAGGGCGCTGCTTCATGCGATGCAGGTCGTTGACGGCGAGGGCGCGGTTGTGCGTACCGTTGAAATTAGCGATGAACTGTTCGTAGAGCTCGCTCCATGAGCCAGGAGCGCGCGCCGTCCTTGAGGGCCATAGGGATCTAGTTTGCCATGACCTTATCATCGCCGTTCACCGCTTCGATGCTCAGCGCATAGAGCTAGAGGAACTCCGTGGGGTCAAGAATGCCGTCGTAGCGCGGGGGCAGCTCTGGCTTGAACTTGACGGGCCAAATCACCCGACGCAACTCGTGAGTGAAAGCCCGACAGCCCACACTGCTCGAAGGAACACCGCACGCGAGTGCGGCTTGGTTAAGGCGCCGAGCCACCGCGACCTCTTGGACGATCCAGTCCTGGCGCTGGCGATGATGCTCAAGGAGTACGCGCGCGTCAGGCGGTGCACAGTGGGCGATCTGGCAGCTGGCTTCATCTCGAGCCGATGGCGGGGCCCCGTGGGGCTGGTCACGTGGGGGCGCGTCATGCCGATATTTGGCGAGGTTGTCGTGCAGGGGAGGTGGTGGAGGTGCACTGTGCGCCACCTCCCCGGCGCGAGACGGTGGAGGATGGAGCGAGTGGGAGGGCGCCGGGGCGTCCCCGGCGGCGTTGAGAAGCTCGGTGATGCAGCCAAGCCTGGCGTCGTATCCCGTGTCCGCAAGGCAATAGCGGAGCAGCTCGCGTGCCATGAGCAGTGTGGCCTGCGTGTTCGGTGGCCCGTGGTGGAAGAGGGAGGAGGAGGCCATAGCGGTGCGACTGTCCGCCTGCACGGAGGGGTGCAGGGAAGAGTCCTGCTGCTCGTGGGCGGCGAGGTCGGTGGCAGCAGCTCCTGTGGCATCGGCAGAGTGGCGGCGATTGTCGCGGCCCGTGGGCTCTATCTGGGCGACATGAGCCGCCCGGCGCTCGGCACGCACACGGCGAGCTTCAGCCATTGAGTCGGTGAAGCAAAGGTTGAAGCGGAGCGGAAGAATAGTGGCGCACCCCTACCTGGCCCGCCAAATGTCAGAATCGGGGCTCCGGGGACCCAAGAGGTTCGAACTCTGGGGTGTGCTCATTCCTATCGCCCTACTCTGCCTCACAGCCTCACGGCGACACTCCGGTGAGCATGAGCTAGGGAAGAAGAACAGTGAACATGGCAGTTACCCAGGTTCGGGCCACCTCGCGGTGTAAGACCCTACTCCTTCTTGTCTGTATTGCTTGGCGAGAGAGAGTACAAGCGCTGGGCACTAATTGCGCAATGAGTCGATCCCCTTCTACGGTGGCACCTCGCCCTCTTCTTATACTACCTCTGGTCCTCTTCCCCCGAAAATCATGGCGGGAAGGGTTGCTACAACGACCAGTTTGAAGGGGGACAAGGTTGCAGCTTATCCTGACTAAAGGTGGTCTTTGCCTGCAAAAGCCTCCTGCCGTGACGCATCGGTGGGCTCGATGATGACCTCCGTCCTAGCACACCTGTCGTCTTGGTCCTCTTACACTGATTTGGAAGTCTTTGGGGATTGCTTTCGGAAATGGCGAGCTGGCCTTGCTCCCTTAGCACAAAAGAGGAAAGCCTCCTGATCCGCACCAGCTGGCCCTCCTACTGTCCTTTGTCGCCGCGCGCGTCACCCACGTGATGGGTGCAGACGCCACGCAAATGGGATGAGGAGCCCTCAAGTTGCTTGCCTCGGGGGAGGAGGCCTCGGGAGACCACCTCGCGAGGCTCCGGGCGCCCGCCGACGCGTGCCTCGCGACGGTCTTGCTCATGAAGCTCCATGGTGGGCCATCCGTTGGCCCTTGGCATGCGCCGCATCTTGGGCTACAGTCAGACGGGCCTGGGTACCCCCAGTCCCACGGGCCCGACAATACCGATGTATGTGGTCCGATGAGTGTTGAAGCACGCGATGGATATCGTTATTATCTTACCTTCATAGATGATTTGAGTAGATATGGGAATATTTACTTGATGAAACACAAGTCTAAAATTTTGAAAAGTTCAAGCAATTTCAAAGTGAAGTTTAAGATCATCGTGATAAGAAAAGAAAATGTCTATGATATGATCGTTGAGGAAAATATCTGAGTTGCGAGTTTGGTATGTATTTAAGACAATGTGAAAATTGTTTCACAACTCACGCCACCTGGAACACCACAGTGTAATGGTGTGTCCGAGCGTCGTAGCCATACTTTATTGGATATGGTGCGTTCTATGATGTCTCTTATCTATTTGCCACTATAGTTTTAGGGCTATGCATTAGAGACAATAAGGGCACCATCTAAATCCATTGAGACGACACTGTATGAACTATGGTTTGGCAAGAAACCTATGTTGTAGTTTCTTAAAGTTTGGGGATGCGTCACTTATGCCTGATAAGCTCGAACCCAAAGCGGAGAAGTACGTCTTCATAGAATACCTTCAATTATAGATCCTAAGACAAGTCCTTGTTGTTGGGAATGCATCCTTTCCGAAGAAGGAGTTTCTCTCGAAACAAGTGAGTGAGAGGAAAGTAGAACTTGATGAGGTAATCATACCTTCTCTCAAACTGGAAGGTAGCACATCACAGAAAGTAGTTCCTGTGATGCTTGCACCAACCTAAGAGCAAACTAATGATGATGATCATGAAACTTCAGATCAAGTTACTACTGAACTTCATAGGTCAACCAGGACACCATCTGCACCAGAGTGGTATGGTAATCCTGTCCTGTAAGTCATGTTGTTGGACAACGGCGAACCTATGAACTATGAAGAAGCAAAGTTGGGCCTGGATTCTGACAAATGGCTAGAGGCCATGAAATCTGAGATAGGATCCATGTATGAGAAGCAAGTATGGACTTTGGTAGACTTACCAGATGACAGTAAGGACATTGAGAACAAATGGATCTTTAAGAAGAAGACAGACGTTGATGGTAATGTCACCATCTATAAAGCTCGACTTGTCGCAAAGGGTTTTCGGCAAAGTTCAAGGGGTTGACTACGATGAGACTTTCTCACCTGTAGCGATGCTTAAGTCTGTTAGAATTATGTTAGCAATTGCTACATTTTCGATTATGAAATCCGGCAGATGGATATGAAAACTGATTTCCTTAAGGAAGAGATGTATATGATGTAGCCCAAAGGGTTTTGTGGATCCTAAGGATGCTAAAAGGTATGCAAGCTCCAGCGATCCATCTATGGACTAGTGCAAGCATCTCGGAGTGAGAATATACGCTTTGATGACATGATCAAAGATTTTGGGTTTATACATAGTTTATGAAGAAACTTGTATTTACAAGAAAGTGAGTGGGAGCTCTATAGCATTTCTGACAGTATATGTGGATGGCATATTGTTGATTGGAAATGATGTAGAATTTCTGGAAAGCATAAAGGGTTGTTTGAAAGGAGTTTTTCAAAAGAATACTTGGGTGAGGTTGCTTACATATTGGGCAGCAAGATCTATAGAGATAGATCAAGATGCCTGATAAGACTTTCACAGAGCACATCCCTTGACAAGATTTTGAAGGAGCTCAAAATGGATTAGTCAAAGAAGGAGTTCTTTCCTGTATTGTGAGGTGTGAAGTTGAGTAGGACTCAAAGCTCGACCACGGCAGAAGAAAGATAAAGGATGATGGTCGTCCCCTATGCCTCAGCCATAGACTCTATAATGTATGCCATGTTGTGTACCATACCTGATGTGTGCCTTGCCATAAGTTTGGCAAGGGGGTACAAGAGTGGTCCAGGAGCGGATCACTAGACAGTGGTCAAAATTATCCTTAGGTACCTAAAGAGGACTAAGGAAATGTTTTCTCGTTTATGGAGGTGATAAAGAGTTCGCTGTAAAGGGTTACGTCGATAAAAGCTTTGACACTGATCCAGATGACTCTTAGTCTCGAACCGGATATGTATAGTGGAGCTGTCATTTGGAATAGCTCCAAGTGGAGCATGTATCAACATCTATGGTATGACATAGACATTTGCAAAGTACACACGGATCTGAATGTTGCATACCCGTTGACTAAAACCTCTCTCACAACCAAAACATGATCAAACCCCAGAACTTATTGGGTGTTAATCACATGGCGATGTGAACTAGATTATTTACTCTAGTGCAAGTGGGAGACTATTGGAAATATGCCCTAGAGGAAATAATAAAATGATTATTATCATATTTCCCTTCATGATAAATGTTTATTATTCATGATAGAATTGTATTGCCTGGAAACTTAAATACATGTGTGAATAGATAGACAACACCGTGTCCCTAGTAAGCCTCTACTAGACTAGCTTGTTCATCAAAGATGGTTAAGGTTTCCTAACCATAGACATGAGTTTTCATTTGGTAACGGGATCACATCATTAGGAGAATGATGTGACGGACAGACCCAACCGTAAGCTTAGCATCTGATCGTTTAGTAATTTGCTACAACTTTTGTCATGTCAAGCATCAGTTCCTTAGACCATGAGATCATGCCACTCCCGGATACTGGAGGAATACTTTGTGCGCTATCAAACATCACTTCGTAACTGGGTGATTATAAAGGTGCTCTACCGATATCTCTGAAGGTGTTTGTTGGGTTGCATGGATCGAGACTGGGATTTGTTGCTTCGTGTGATGGAGAGATATCTCTAGGCCCTCTCAGTAATACAACATCACAAGAAGCTTGCAAGAATGCGAGTAATGAGTTTAGTAACAGGATCTTGTATTACGGAATGAGTAAATAGACTTGCTGGTAACGAGATTGAACTAGGTATGGAGATGCCGACGATCGAATCTCGGGCAAGTAACATATCGCCAGACAAAGGGAATTGCATATGGGATTGACTGAATCCTTGACATCGTGGTTCAACCGATAAAGATCGTCATTGAATATGTGGGAATCAATATGGGCATCTAGGTCCCGCTATTGATTATTGATCAGAGAGGAGTCTCGGTCATGTCTACATGATTCTCGAACCCGTAGGGTCGCACGCTTAACGTTCGGTAGCGCTAGGGTAGTATTGAGATATTAATAGTGGAAAGTACGAAGGTTGTTCAGAGTCCCGGATGGGATCAGAGACATCACGAGGATCTCCGAAATGGTCCGGAGGTAAAGATTTATATATGGAAAGTCATATTCAGGGTTCCGGAAAATCTTCGTGTTTTTTCGGTATTGTCCTGGGAAGGTTCTAGAAGGTTCTGGAGTGGGGCCCACCTACATGAGGGGACCCACATGAACGTGGTTAGTGGAGAAAGGCCCCACACCCCTGGTCTAGGTGCACCAAGATCCCCCCTTAAAAGGAATAGTATCATATCCCAAAGGGATAAGATCAGGATCCCTAAAAAGGGGGATAGCGATCGGTGGGGAAAGAAAGTAGGGATTTCCTTTTGCTCCTTGGCCAACGACCCTAGGGGCTTGTAGGGTAAGCCACCAGCCCCCTCCACGCATATATAAAGGTGGGTAGGCGTTGGGTGCAGCCACCCTTCCACCCTTGCCCGTCTCTATCCCGTTACACCTCCTCCACCTCGGGCAGTGCTTGGCGAATCCCCCCGGAATTCCGCTGCCACCACCACCACCACGCCATTGTGTTGTTTCAGATCTCATCTACCTCCTCTCCATAACTTGTTGGATCAAGAAGGAGAGGACGTCGCCGAGCCATATGTGTGCTAAACTCAGAGGTGTTGTCCATTCGGCACTAGATCGGATTAGATCGCGATTGAATTGTGAAGAGTACGACTACATCAATCGCGTTACGACGCTAACACTTTTGGTCTACAAGGGTATGTAGACACACTCCCATTTCGTAGCTATGCATCTCCTAGATTGGATCTTGGGTGTTCGTAGGAAAAAAATCATTTTCATGCTTCGTTCCCCATCAGCTCTACCATAACTTCCTACCTCCATGGTACCAGTGCACTGTAACCCCAGCAGTACTACCGCTGGGGCGAGCGGTAGTACCGCTCCGCCAGCACTACCGCTTGGGTGGTAATACCGCTTGTATGCGGGCTAAGGCCTAACTAACGGTTGGATTTGTCCCCCACTATATAAAGGGGTTCTTCTACCCCAAGAAGACCACCTCTTCCTCCCCAAAACTCCATTATTGCTCCAAAAGCTTATTTTTGCCCGATCTCTCTCCCTAGCCAATCGAACTTGTTGATTCTCTAGGGATTGGTTGAGAAGGCCCCTATCTACACTTCCACCAAGAGAAATTTGATTCCCGCCACTAATCCCTTGCAGATCTTGTTACTCTTGGGTGTTTGAGCACCCTAGACGGTTGAGGTCTCCTCGGAGCCACATTCCATTGTGGTGAAGCTTCCTGGTGGTGTTGGGAGCCTCCAATTAGGTTGTGGAGATTGCCTTGTTTGTAAAGGTTCGGTCGCCGCCTTCGAGGGCACCACTAGTGGAATCACGGCATCTCGCATTGTGTGAGGACGTGAGGAGATACGGTGCCCTAGTGGCTTCTTGGGGAGCATTGTGCCTCCACACCGCTCCAACGGAGACATACTTCCCCTCAAAGGGAATCAACTTCGGTAACACATCCTCGTCTTCACCAGATCCACTTGTGGTTATCTCTTACCTTTACGTTGTGCAAGCTTTACTTGTGTTGTATCCTTTGCTTGCTTGTGTTGTTGTAGTTGCTAGCATCGTATAGGTTGCTCAACAAGTTGCATATCTAGACAAGATATTTGTTACTCAATCTAATTTGTTAAGAAAACCTAAAAATTGGTAGTTGCCTATTCACCCCCTCCTTCTAGTCAACCATATCGATCCTTTCAATTGGTATCAGAGCCTCGTGCAACTTGTGATATGCGTTGGTTTTTTCCCCGAAGAGGAGAGGATGATGCAGTACAGTAGAGATAAGTATTTCCCTTAGTTAAGAACCAAGGTTATCAATCCAGTAGGAGTACCAAGCAACAACTTGTTAGCAGCACCTACACACAAATTAACAACTTCTCGCACCCAACGCGAACAAGGGGTTGTCAATCCCTTGGCGGTAAGTTGCAAGGATTAAATCTGATAGAGATAAATAGATAGATAAAATACAAAATAAAATAACGGTAAATAAATTGCAGTAAAGTATTTTTGGATTTTAATATATGATAAAAGTAGACCCGGGGGCCATACTTTTCACTAGAGGCTTCTCTCTTGAAAATAGCATATGGTGGGTAAATAAATTATTGTTGGGCAATTGATAGAAAAGCAAATAATTATGATGATATCCAAGGCAATGATCATGTATATAGGCATCAAGTCCGAGACAAGTAGACCGGCTCCTGCCTGCATCTACTACTATTACTCCACACATCGACCACTATCCAACATGCATCTAGAGTATTAAGTTCATAAAGAACAGAGTAACGCCTTAAGCAAGATGACATGATGTACACAAAGTAAACTCAATTAATCTGAATAAACCCCATCTTTTTATCCTTAATGGCAATGATACAAATACGTGTCATGTCCCTTTCTGTCACTGGGATTGAGCACCACAAGATAGAACCCATCACAAATCACCTCTCACATTGCAATAAAAATCAATCTAGTTGGCCAAACCAAATCAATAGATCGAAGTGAAATACAAAGCTATAATAATCATGCATACAAGAGTTCAGAGAAGACTCTAATAATATTCATTGATAATCTGATCATAAACTCACAATTCATCGGATCCCAACAAACACACATCAAAAGGTGATTACATCGAATTGATCTCAAAGAGCATTGAGGAGAACATTGTATTGAAGATCAAAGAGAGAGAAGAAGACATCTAAGCTACTAGCTATGGACCCGTAGGTCTGTGGTTAACTACTCACACATCATCGGAATGGCAACAAGGTTGATATAGAGCCCCTTCGTGATCGATTCCCCCTCTGGTGGAGTGCCGGCGGAGGCCTCCAGATGGGATATCACGAGAACAGAAACTTGCGGCGGCAATGAACATCTTGAATAAGACTACCGACAATGCTCTAGCCCATGTCCAATGGTCAAAGAAAGGCTCACCCAACCGTGCTTTGAAGGCCAAGGCTATTCCGGAATAAGAAGAGGAGGAAGAAGAAGAGATTTGCCCCGAAGACACCAAATATGCTTATCACGAGCACATGGCTCTTGCGTCGAGGCAATTTTGGGGCAACAACAGAAACTCGAGGTCGAACTACTCCACGAACAACTCAAGTGTCTCAAAGGGCAAGCAACGTATGAGGACTTTCTACAATTGTGGCAATGTGAGTCACTTTGTGGTGGATTGTCCTTATGAGAAGAGGGAAGACATTAGTGGCAAGCTCATTCACAAAGACAATGCCAAGACCTTCCCCAACAAGAACAATTTCACCAAGAAGATGCCTCAAAAAGGGTTGGTGGCACAAGAATAGTACATCTCCGATGATGATGATGAAGATGCAAGCGGTGAAGGAATGGCAACGACCACAATTGTCATTGCCACTTCTTCCCCAACCAAGGTGTCACTCTTCGGCCCCCCCAACGAGAACCTCATTGCCAAGTGCCTTATGGCCAAAGGTATCAACAAGGTAACATCTAATACGTCTCCAACGTACCTATAATTTTTTATTGCTCCATGCTATTATAGTATGAATCTTGGATGTTTATTAAGCAATTATATGCAATTATATATCATTTTTTGGGACTAACCTATTAACTCGGTGCCCAGTGCCAGTTGCTGTTCTATGCATGTTTTGGCTTTTCAGAAAATCTATATAAAAAAGAGTCCAAACGAATATAAAACTTTGGATTAATTTTTTATGGACCAGAGGGGACTCTAGAAGCTTCAGGGAGAAGACCTGAAGAGCCACGAGGAGGCGACAAGCCTGCCAGGCGCGCCCCAAGGGGGCTCAGGATTGCGGGGCCGTCGTGGCACCTCTTGACCTAATCTCAGCTCTATAAATACCCAAATATTCCCCCAACATTAGAGACCCACCAAAAATACTTTTTCCGCCGCCGCAAGTTTCTATTCTTGTGATATCCCATCTGGACGCCTCCGCCGGAGGGGGAATCGATCACGGAGCGGCTCTACATCAACCTTGCTGCCCTTCCGATGATGTGTGAGTAGTTAACCACAGACCTACGAGTCCATAGCTAGTAGCTACATGGTTTCTTCTCTCTCTTTGATCTTCAATACAATGTTCTCCTCAATGTTCTTCGAGATCAATTCGATGTAGTCACTTTTTGCTGTGTGTTTGTTGGGATCTGATGAATTATGAGTTTATGATCAGATTATATATGAATATTATTTGAGTCTTCTCTGAACTTTTTTATGCATGATTATTATAGCTTTGTATTTCAAATCGATCTATTGATTTGGTTTGGCCAACTAGATTATTTTTTCTTGCAATGGGAGAGGTGATTTGTGATGGGTTCTATCTTGCGGTGCTCAATCCCAGTGACAAAAGCAACATGACACGTATTTGTACCGTTGCCATTAAGGATAAAAAAGATAGGGTTTATTCATATTAATTGAGTTTACTTTGTTTACATCATGTCATCTTGCTTAAGGCGTTGCTCCATTCTTTATGAACTTAATACTCTAGATGCATGCTGGATAGCGGCCAATGTGTGGAGTAATAATAATAGATGCAGGCAGGAGTCGGTCTACTTGTCTTGGACATGATGCCTATATACATCATCATTGCCTTGGATATCGTCATGATTATTTTCTTTTCTATCAATTGCCCAACAATAATTTGTTTACCCACCGTATGATATTTTCAAGAGAGAAGCCTCTAGTGAAAACTATGGCCCCGGGTGTACTTTTATCATATATTAAAATCCAAAAATACTTTGCTGCAATTTATTTACCATTATTTTATTTTATATTTTTACCTGTCTATTTATATCTATCAGATTTAATCCTTGCAACTTACCGCCAAGGGATTGACACCCCCTTGTTCATGTTGGGTGCAAGAAATTGTTAATTTGTGTGTAGGTGCTGCTAATGAGTTGTTGCTTGGTTCTCCTACTGGATTGATAACCTTGGTTCTTAACTGAGGGAAATATTTATCTCTACTGTATTGCAACATCCTCCCCTCTTCGGGTAAATCCCAACGCAGCTCACAACTAGCAGTAAGAATTTCTGGCGCCGTTGTCGGGGAGACATCATCAACATCTATCAAGTACCAACGGATAAACTTTCATCTCCTTGCATTAACTTTATTCTCCATTTGCCTCTCATTTTTATCTCCCCCACTTCTAAAAAAATATTTTCGTTTGCCTTTTTGTTTGCTTTCTCGTTTACTTGTTTGCTTGCTTTAATTGCCTTCAGGTTAACACACCAAAAACAAGAAACTGACAGGGGAAGTAAAGACATATGGATGCTCATCCACTTGCTAATCTTTTCAAAAGACCAAATTATGATGAACCAATATATCTCTATGAAGTTTTCCTTCAAAATCATGAATCTAAAAATTGCGATGAAGCGTTAGAAGAAGAAATTTATAAAGTGATTCATGATAGCTCCTTGAATGAAAAGCATGATTGCAATGATGTTATTATATAATCTGTTAATGTCAATTATGCTAACAATATTCAAAGCTACCAACTTGGGGATGACAATTTTGTTATGTCCACTACTTATTGCAATGATCATGATTGGGGTGATAATGCTTCTTATGATATTGAAAATTTATTTATTCCTCATGATGAATATGATATTGATAATATGTTTGCAAAATTATTGAAAGTGGGTTTGGAAGAGTGTCAACTTTAGGTAAAAATAATTCCACATATTTGGAAAGTGATCAATCTTACGAATTTTTTGATAAAATTGGGTTTGGAGAGGTCATGACTTTAGTTGATGCTAATCCCACTATCTTGGAAGATTATAAAACTTTTATGCATGTGGATCTTGAAGAGAATATTTTACATGATAGCTATATTGTTGAATTTGATTATGATCCTACATGTAATTATTATGAGAGAGAGGAAAATATGGTTGTAGAAATTTTCATGTTACTAAATTACCTCTCACTATGTTGAGATTGCTATTGTTTCTTTCTTCTTCCTTGCATATTCTAGATATTGCTTGTCTTGATATTTTGTTTTCCTATAAAGTGCCTATGCATAGGAAGTATGTTAGACTTAAATGTGTTTGTCACATGTTCTATGATGTTCTCTTTGTGCTTCAATTCTTGTCTTTTATGTAAGCATCACTAATATCCCAAGCCTATCTTAATGCCTATAAAGAAAGAGCTTGTTGGGAGACAACCCAATATTTTCTTGTTTTTTCTGTGCACACAATTATGATACTATTATGGCTGTGTTTTTGTGTTTAAATTAGTGTTTGTGCCAAGTAAAACCTTTGGGATGATTTGGATGATAGTTGATTTGATTCTGTGAAAGAACAGAAACTTTTGTGCTTAGTACTGGAATTGTGTAAATTCATTGGAAAGTGATAAAATTTTGAATTATTTACATATGATTGATATATAAATTGGCCATGTTTTCCTAATTTTTTAGAATTTTTGGAGTTACATAAGTATAGGTATTCATCAGATTTCTATAGATTGTTCTCTTTTTTATATATTCTGTTTTTGTTGCATTGTTTGCTTGTTTTGATGAAACTATTGATTGTATCTGGGGTATAAGCCATGAAGAAGTTAGAATACAGTAGGTATAATGCAATAATAAAATATGAATGGGTTTACAACAGTACCTAAAGTGGTGATTTGCTTTGTTATACTAACGGATCTCACGAAGGTTTTGTTGAGTTTTGTGTGCTAAAGTTTTCAAGTTTTGAGTGTGACCATGATGGATGAAGGAATAAGGAGTGGCAAAAGCCTAAGCTTGGGGATGCCCGAGGCACCCC
Organism: Thinopyrum elongatum; assembly: GCA_011799875.1. Lineage (NCBI taxonomy): Eukaryota > Viridiplantae > Streptophyta > Magnoliopsida > Poales > Poaceae > Thinopyrum > Thinopyrum elongatum. Next base: position 388,281,005 of record CM022300.1, read on the forward strand.
AAGGTAAAATTCAAGGACTCCCAAGCAACTAAGCTTGGGGATGCCCCGGAAGGCATCCCCTCTTTATTCTACCAACCATCGGTACTTTTACTTGGAGCTATCTTTTTATTCATCACATGATATGGGTTTTGCTTGGAGTGTCGTGTATTATATGAGTCTTTGCTTTGTTTTATTTTTAGTTTGTCAAAATCATCCTTTCTGGACACACCTATTTGAGAGGGACACACATTTTTCATGATTTGTTTGAATACTCTACGTGCTTCACTTATATCTTTTGAGCTAGGCAGTTGCTCTAGTGCTTCACTTATATCTTTTTGAGCATGGCGGTGATTATATTTGGAAGAAATATTTCTACTCTCATGCTTCACTTATATAATTTGAGAGTTGATAATAGTAATGGTAATTTGCACAAGTTATGAATTTGGTCTTAATATGATGGATATTCAAGAATGGTATAATAAAAACTTTCATAAAGATCATTGAATATGATAAGTTTGATCCCATGCAATAGTTTTGTGATATGAAGATGATAACAGGTGGGTTGTGCTAGTAAGTAATTGTGGTTCAGTAAGAATGTTGGTGTTAAGGTTTGTGATTCCCTATGCATGCATGTAAAGTCAATAGTTATGCGACGAAATTATATCCTACTTATGGTGCATTATTCAGTGTTAGTTATTTTCAATGCATGTTTATGACCGTTTTTGTTTTCCGGATGGCCGCTTCTCAGTCTATTTGCTAGCCTTCATTTGTACTAAGGGGAACGCTGCTTGTGCATCCAATTCCTTAAACCTAAAGTTGTGCCATATGAGTCCACTATACCTACCTATATACGATATTTACATGTCGTTCAAGTAAATTTGCATGTGCCAACTCTAATCATTCAAAATAATTATCCGTTTTGTGTGCTCGTACAGCTCATGGAGCGACAGGGGGTGGCCAATATCTTTCATGCTAGGTGAGTTATTCTCACGATGAGTGTTTATTCACTTGTCATTGCACGAGAAAGTGGCAGGTAATAGGGATGCCCAGTCCCGAAATGAATCAAAATGAAAAAATATAATAAACTCCCCCTTGGAAAGTTGAAAGTTTGGAAGGCACCCGTGGATACGGTTAGCCATTGATTGTGAAAAGAATGGTGGAGGGGGAGTAAACTTTATTTTCTATTTGGGAACCGCCTATAATGTGTCTAGCATGGAGGATATTGGGAACTTTCGGTCGTGACGTTAACAGGAAAAGCATGCCTCTCAAAATAATTTTATCTCCGTTTTAAGCTTTGAGCTCTGGCACCTCTGCAAATCTCTGCTTCCCTCTGCGAAGGGCCTATCTATTTTACTTTTATGCAATTTTTATTTTTATTTTGAGTCTTCACCTTCTCTTATAAGCACCAACTTGAGAGCACTATTGTTATACTTGTGCATTGGGAGTAGTTAATATTGAGTGTGTTTCATGAATGGATCAACGAATGAGCAGTACATGCTAGGGATAACTTTCTTTAGCATTGATATTCTGAAAGACATGATTGTTTGTTAGTATGCCTGAGTATTTATGTCTTTATGTCAAACTATAGACTATTGCTTTGAATCACTCGAATCTCAATATTCATGCCACACAAAGAAAGATTACATGATGAATATGATATGTAGCATTCCACATCAAAAATTCTGTTTTTATCATTACCTACTCAAGGATGAGCAAGAATTAAGCTTGGGGATGCTTGATACGTCTCCAATGTACCTATAATTTTTTATTATTCCATACTATTATAGTATCAATCTTGGATGTTTATTAAGCAATTATATGCAATTATATATATCTTTTTTGGTACTAACCTATTAACTCAGTGCCCAGTGCCAGTTGCTGTTTTTTTGCTTGTTTTTGGCTTTTCAGAAAATCAATATCAAATAGAGTCCAAACGAGAAAAAACTTTGGATTAATTTTTTTTGGACTAGAGGGGACCCTGGAAGCTTCGGGAGAAGACCTGAAGAGCCATGAGGAGGCGACAAACCTACCAGGCGTGCCCCAGGGGGGCGCCCCCAGGTTTGTGGGCCCCAGATTGGCACCTCTTGACCTAATCTTAGCTCTATAAATACCCAAATATTCCCCCAACATTAGAGATCCACCCGAAATACTTTTTTTTGCTGCCGTAGGTTTTTGTTCTCATGAGATCCCATCTGGAAGCCTCCGCCGGCACTCCGCCAGAGGGAGAATCAATCACGAAGGGGCTCTACATCAACCTTGGTGCACTTCCAATGATGTGTGAGTAGTTTACCACAGACCTACGGGTCCATAGCTAGTAGCTAGATGGCTTCTTCTAACTCTTTGATCTTCAATAGAATGTTCTTGGAGATCTATTCGATGTAATCACTTTTTGCAGTGTGTTTGTTGGGATCTGATGAATTGTGAGTTTATGATCAGATTATCTATGAATATTATTTGAGTCTTCTCTAAACTCTTTTATGCATGATTATTATAGCTTTGTATTTCTCTGCATTCTATTTATTTGGTTTGGCCAACTAGATTGATTTTTCTTCCAATGGGAGAGGTGCTTTGTTATGGGTTCGATCTTGCGGTGCTCAATCCCAGTGACGGAAAGGGACATGACACGTATTTGTATCGTTGCCATTCATGATAAAAAGATGGGGTTTATTCATATTAATTGAGTTTACTTTTTCTACATCATGTCATCTTGCTTAAGGCGTTACTCTATTCTTTATGAACTTAATACTCTAGATGCATGCTGGATAGCAGTCGATGTGTGGAGTAATAGTAGTAGATGCAGGCAGGAGTTGGTCTACTTGTCTCGGATGTGATGCCTATATACAAGATCATTGTCTTGGATATCATCATAATTACTTGACAAAGCTCACAAGCTTTTGAAGAGTGCTTGTGATTCTCTTAAGGAGTCTCATGATCAACTCCATGTGAAACTAACCATGGAAATATCCACTTGCCCTCCTTTTGTTCTAATTGATAATGCCCATGCTACTAACCCTTGTTGTGAGCATGTGCACCTTGTGGAGGAGAATTCCAAGTTGAAACAGCAACTTGAGAAAGGCCTTGTGACTTGCATACAAGGTGAGAAGAACCTCAATGGCCTTTTGAGCAATCAAAAGGAAGTTATAGCCAAGGAAGGGCTTGGGTTTGTACCCAAGCCAAAGAAGAAGAAGAAGATCAAGTCCAAGCAACCTCTCCTGCTTAAAGAAGTCTCCGTAAAGGCAGAGGAGGGAGCTCATGAGTAGAAGGACACGGGTGTGGGTGGTAATGCCAAGAAGGGCAAGATCACTCCTCCCAACCAAGCTAGCGACTTTAACCCTTCTTATGTGCTACGTCGTCCTAGTGATGGGCATGTGTTATGCCAAATTTGTTGGTTCTTCGTATGAGTACATTGAATGGTCTATTTGGGTTCCTAAGACCCTTGTTGCTAACATCAAAGGACCCATTCAAAAATGGGTACCTAAATCCAAGCATTTATCTCTTGTAGGAGTTTGCTTCCGATGGGGTATCATGGTTGCTCGATAGTGGAGCAACAAATCATATGACCGGGAGAAAGGACTTGGTGGTGGGCGTGCAACCAAGCCCATCTATGCCCACCCATGTCCAATTCAGTGATGCTTCAACTTCTAATGTATTGGGTCGTGGCAAGGTGGCCATCTCTCAAGATTTATCTATTGAGAAGGTCATGCTTGTTGAGACCCTTGCATACAATTTACTTTCCGTCCGTCAACTTGCACTCATGGGCTTTGCAACATTCTTTGATCTTGATACCGTGGCCCTTTTATGGAGCAAGATTCTTAAAGTAGCTTTTGCTGGGCATGTCGAGAACGGACTCTATGTGGTTAACTTTTTGGAGCGACCCACTAAGACCACGACTTGCCTAATGGCTAAAGTTGATGTGGGATGGCTTTGGCATCGCCGGCTAGCCCATGTAAATTTGAGATCTTTGCAAAGTCTCCTCAAAGGGGATCACGTTCATGGACTAAAAAATGTGAGTTTTGCCAAAGACTGTGCTTGCAGTGCTTGTATCGAAGGAAAGCTACATGAGACAGCTCACCGACTAATGACTATCATATACTCAAAGAGGCCTTTGGAGCTCCTTCACATGGATCTCTTTTGTCCTCCATCCTTCGATAGTCTTGGGGAAGAAAATATTGCTTGGTGATTGTGGATTATTGCTCAAGATACACTTGGGTATACTTCTTCAAGAGGAAGAGTGTGAAAGATCATGGATGTCACCTAGAGGGGGGTGAATAGGCGCTTTAAAATAATTACAGTTTAGGCTTGAACAAATGCGGAATAAAACTAGCATTTAATTTGTCAAGCACAAAACCTAAAAAACCTAGGCTCACCTATGTGCACCAACAACCTATGCTAAGCAAGATAAACAACTAAGTGATAGCAAGATATATAACAAGAAACAATATGGCTATCACAAAGTAAAGTGCATAAGTAAAGGGCCCGGGTAAGCAATAACCGAGGCACGTAGAAATGATGATGTATCCCGAAGTTCACACCCTTGCGGATGCTAATCTCCGTTCGGAGTGGTGTGGAGGCACAATGCTCCCCAAAAAGCCACTAGGGCCACCGTAATATCCTCATGCCCACGCACAATGCAAGATGCCGTGATTCCACTAAGGGACCCTTGAGGGCGGTCATCGAACTCGTGCAAATCGCAACCCTTGGGGGCGGTCACCGAACCCGTACAAATTGCTCGGGCCGATCTCCACATCCTAATTTGAGACCCCGATGCTTGTTCCGGAGCATCCCACCACAATGATTGAGCTCCACAACACCAACCATCTAGGGCACCAAAGCACCCAAGAGGAACAAGCTCTAGGGTGCCCAAACACCCAAGAGTAATAAGCTTCTCACCTTCACTTCCACGTATCACCATGGAGAACTCAAACCTATGCACCAAATGCAAATGGCAAGGGCACACGGAGTGCCCAAGTCCTTCTCTCCCAAATCCCACCTCAACAACTAATGCTATGGAGGAAAGTGAGATGAAGAATGAAGAAGAGAACACAAAGAACTCCAAGATCTAGATCCAAGGGGTTCCCCTCACATAGAGGAGGAAGTGATTGGTGGAAAGGTGGATCTAGATCTCCTCTCTCTTTTCCCCCAAAACTAGCAAGAATCCATGAAGGGATTGAGAGATTGCTGATACGTCTCCATCGTATCTAATTTTCCTAACGCTTTTGCTATTGTTCTGGACTCTAATTTGCATGATTTGAATGAAACTAACCCGGACTGACGCTGTTTTCAGCAGAATTACCATGGTGTTGTTTTGTGCAGAAATAAAAGTTCTTAGAATTGGACGAAACTTTTTGGAGAATTATTTTGGAATAAATAAAAATACTAGAACCAAGACCCACTAGAGGGGGGGGCAGCTGCCCACTAGGCACCAGGGCACGCCACCCCCCTCTGGCGCGCCCTAGTGGGTAGTGGGGCACACGAGGCTCCGGTGACCCTAATCTCGATCCTATAAATTCCTAGTTTCGGAGAAAAAAGTGAGAGAGGAAGTTTCATCGCGTTTTACAATACAGAGCCGCCGCCACTATCGGATTCAGGCTCCGCAGACCCAAGAAAGGTTCAAACTCTGGGGCGTGTGTGAAGAACTCAACCTATCCAGCCTACCAGCCCGTCGCCCCACGGCCTAGCTCTATTCACATGAACGAGGAACAAGATGAACACGATAGTTTACCCAGGTTCGGGCCACCTTGCGGTGTAAGACCCTACTCCTGCTTTCTAGTGGATTGGCCTCACGAGGGGCTGAGGATGAACTAGTACAAGGGATGAACAACCTCGCGAGGTTCGGGAGTGAGGGAATGAGTCGACCCCTTTTGCGGTGGTGGCTAACCTACATTTATAGTGGCCTCGGTCCTCTTCCCCCAAAACGTAGGCGGGAACGGATCCCACAGTGGCCAATTTGAAAGGGGACAAGTAGTACATGTTATCCTGACGAAAGGTGGTCTTCGCCTGCAACACTTCTGGTCGTGACGCAGCAGTGGGCTCACTGATGACATCCGACCTGTCGTGTAGGCGGCCTTGGTCTCGTTGCACCAGAATGGAAACCTTTGCCAGATTCCTCGGGAACCCACGCCTATCCTTGCCTCCTTAGCACCAAAGAGGAGACTGCCTCCTCTGTGCTCGCTTGCGTCATGGTAGCCTCATGAGGCTGGGTACCTGCATAGAAATCTCCGCTCCTCGGGAGGCCGCCTGGGGCGGCCACTCCCTCGGGAGGACTTGGTGTCGTCCGCCTCACGAGGCTTGGCCCCTCGTGAGGGTCTTGCCATGGCGGTCTTGTAGACGGGCCATACCAGTCCATCGATGGAGCCACACCATGGGCCGCAGGTAGGCAAGTCTGGGTACCCTGGTTCCTAGAACGCCGATAGTAGCCCCCGGGCCCAAGGCGCGCTCGGACTTGGCTTCGAGGCGAAGCTAAGGGGCAAGGGCGAAGCGCCGTGGGCCCCAATCGCCTGCGGGCCAGGCTGACACCTGGCGCTCGACGGGATGTGGGCATCTCTGCTTCCCCTTGCCGCCTCGGCAACTGCCTAGGCTGACAAAAGACTGGCGCCCGCTACCGTGCCATCTTCGCTTCCCTTTCGCCTTGCTCCAGATCCCCTTTCTCCCAGCCGAGAACATCTCCAGATCCAATCGAGCTCGACCCCTCGTCCTTCTACAACTCTGGTGCCGGTGACCTCGCCGATGGCTCCCAAGAAGCCGCAGGCCACGGCGCACGCCGCAAGCTCTTCCTCCTCTCCTGCACCTGCACTCAACGCGTCCTCCTTCACCGAGGAGGGGAACCTTGCCCTCGTGCTCCCGTATATGGCGAGCGAGGAGAATGAGTGGAAGGAGACCATAGTTTGGGCCGGCTCCGCCGAGCAGCGAACCCTGGCGCGGACAGTTTACCCCTTCTTCCCCCATAGCATCTTCGCGGGGCTCGTGCCCCCTCTCTCCGGGTTCTTCACCGCCGTCCACGACCATTACCAGGTTCAGGCCCTGCATTTCCATCCTCTCTCCATCCTCCTCCTGTCCATCTTTGCCTTCTACAGTGAGGCGTTCGTGGGCGTGAAGCCCTCCGTGCCACTCCTCCGGCACTTCTTCTACCTGTGACTGCACGATCCAACCCAGCGCTCTGGCTGCGTGTCCTTTGTCGCGGTCCACAAGAACAACGTGCTCATGAGGACCGGAAAGAAGGTGGAGTACTTCCGGCGCTGGTGAGTCTTCATGGACGCCAAGGGCCTCAACGAGTGGCTGGAACTGGCAACCCAACTGCCGGAGAAGCTTGATAGGTGCGGTCACGAGAAGTTCTCCGACCCCCGGGTGGTGCCTGTCCTGAGGAAGATGACCGCAGATATGGATGCCAGGGCACTGGCGGGGGGCATGCTTGTGAAGGAGTTCCTGAGGCAGCGCTTGGCTCCGCTCCAGTCGCACACGCGCCCTATGTGGGAGCTCCAGGGTGCGGAGGCCGACATCAAGCTGTGCCCGGGAAGCCTGACGGGCAAGGAGCTGGACAAGGCCATGAGCATCCTGCTTGAGGGTGATCCAGGGGACCTCCCAGAGGCCTACGTCCCGCTGTACCGCCATGCCGACAGGGAGGCGCTGGTCGCCGCCATGCCCGTCTTTAATGAACTGGGGCTCGCATCGCCTAAGCACCCCAACGCCCCGGTGTCGGTGTCCTCTAGCAACAGCATCGACGAAGAAGGCAAGGAGGACTCGGAGGCGACCGAGGATGACGTAGTGGAGATCTCTCCCCCGTCACGAGGCGAACTCCTCCATGGCTTCACCGACGACGACGACGCCGAGGAGCCCCCGGCCGCTAAATCCCCGCGCTCCACCAGGGTAATCATGAGGTCGGGGGCCACCCCTCGGGCCCTCCGCAGGCCAGGCCAGGCGACGCCGAAGAAGAGTGGGGCGGCACCCCCTCAGGGCAACGTCTCTGCCGCGCCAAGCGGCAGCGCCGTGCCGAGGCCGGCCGCAGAACGCCCAGCTTGCTCCTCGAGCGCAACGAAAGCCGTGCCCAGGAAGAGCGGGGGTGCCCCAGCCTCGGTCAGGAAGAGGGCGTACATCAACCCCAACGAGTAAGTACCTTACCTTATTTCTGTTTAGCATACATTTGCGCCGTGCTCACAAGCGCTCCCGCCCTAATGACCAGGGTGGGCGTCGTGGTGAAGAAGAGGAAGGAAGGAGACCGGACTCTGGAGGCGCCTCCTCTTGCTGCATCCGTAGCGGCTCTGGCACAGGCAGGGGAGGCCGTCCCCTCTCTCCTTGCGGCAGAGCAGGCCCCTCTAGACGCGGTGGTGCCGCCTCGGGAGGAGCCGGTCCCTGCGGGCCAGCAGGTTGCGGAGCTGTCTGTGCCCGTTGTGCCCGGGCAAGGTTCTGAGCTCGCGGCAACCCAAGTCGACCTCGTCAGCACCTCCGGAGCCACGGAGCACCCCACTGCGCTCGTGCCTCCTTCTCCTCCAACCATTGCACTTGCGAACTATGGCCCCTTGGTCAGGCCCGGGGCCCTGGACGAGGCCTACGTTGCGCTTGGTCGTCTCCAGGCGGACCTTCAAGATGCCGATAGATGCTTCATGAGGGAGCGCCTGGGCTTATCTCGAGGTGGGTCCAGGCCAACTCTGCCATTGAGAAGGCCTGGAGCCGGGCTGAAGCTGCCAACACCGAGAGCAGGAAGGAGGCCGCCGACGCCAGGGCATCTCGCGACACGGCGCAGGCTGAGGCCGCGTTCGCCGTGAAGCGCTGCAAGGAGGCAGATGAGAGCTTGAAGGCCCTTCAGGAGGAGCAAGCCACGGCTACATCGCAGCTCTGCCAAGAGAAGGAGGACCTCAAGGGCCATGAGGCGAAGCTCACCGACCGAGACGCCAAGCTGGCCCAGGTGACCATCGACCAGGCGATGGAGCACGACCGCCTGGCCAAACTGAAGGCGGAGGCGGACAAGGCCCAGGCGTCCCACGCCCGGCATGTCTTCGAAGCAACAACCCAGCTGGAGGCCAGGGAGAAGGCCCTCATCACCGCTGAGCAGAAGGCAGCCACGGACTGCGAGACCTTCCTTGCCCTCGAGCTCGGGTACCGCGAGGCGTTGCGTTCCATCTACGGGGGAGGATACGAAGAGCCACTGGCGACCCCTGAAGACGGCCTTGAAGGGCTCCTTCCCAAGCTTGCCGGAGCGCTCAAGGGTGCCGCCTCTGTGGTGGACTCCTTCCTGGAGGTGGAGTGCCGCTCGCTTTTCACCGCGGCTGCGACGCACGTCTTTAGCCATCTCTATCTCCAGGACCCAAGCTTCGGCCTTGGCGCATTGATCCACTCGGTAGCTCCTGAGTCCCGTGCCGCTATTGCGGAGGCCATGAAGGATCACATAGACGCCCTGCTCAAGAAGTTCCTCTGTGTCCTGACTCTGAGGCTCCAGCAGCGGAGGTTGGGGGTGGCGATGACGATGGCGGCAGCGACGTTGACGACAGGCTTCCAGCGACCAGGGCGAGTGGTGGCGATGGCCAAGGCGGTGGTGGCGCTTCCTCCTGACTTTATTCCTGCAATCATTTACCATGCCTCGTGGAGGCGTAAACCTTCTGCTTGAATTTGTGAAACACTGCGTGTTTTGTAATAACTACTAGAACTCCGTGATTTCCTTTTCGTGCTTGGTTTCCTTCATGTTTGCCTTAGCGTTCTACGTCGGAAGGGCCCAGCCCTACGCATACCTCGACCGCCATTGGGGCGTCCGGATCACCAGGATGAGACCAAGGGTCGAGGGGCTATGTGACTAGTGAGGCCCCTAAGTCATGATGCTCAGGGGTCCCCCTTGACGTACGAGCAGCCTCAATGTTCTGCGTCGGCAGGGCCCAGCCCTGCGCATACCTCCACCGCCATTGGGGCGTCTGAATCACCAGGACGAGACCACAGGGTGAGGGGCTACGTGACCAGTGAGGCCCCTAAGTCGCGATGCTCAGGGGTCCCCCTTGACGTACGAACGGCCCTCATGAAGGAAAAGCGAGCAGTCATCCAAGCTAATCCAGAGTCCTCCATACCTTTGCTCACCAGCTTTCACCTGGGGGGGGGGGGAACACGAGAAGACCAGGTGCCTGTACCTGGTAGGGTGGCGTATGCCTGGCGTGGCCTGAGCACAACCCCCATGTCCAGCGCCCTCGCGCGATCCTCCCGAGGGGAAAGCTGTGGGGTGTTACCAGACGATGAGCCAAGAGGCTGTCCTAAGGTTGGTGCGGCCACGAAGGTGCCCTCAGTTGTTTATTCACCAACGTGGAGCATGGTGCTTCCACTTTGGTGTGGGCATAGCCGCTCCTCAACCGTGTCGTCCACCCGCGCGAAGCATGGGGCTTCCACTGGTGTGTGGGCATAGTCGCTCCTCGACCGTGTCGTCCGCCAGCGAGGAGCATGGGGCTTCTACTGGTGCGTGGGTGGGACTTCCCTCTGGGGGAGACTCCGAGGCGTGTACAGCCCCGTTCGTATGCGTGGCTAGCACGACAGAACTGGAGGAGGTGTATCTGGGCACTCGCGAGCCAGCGTAGGACTCACGAGGCCCTACCTCAAGGCGGGTTGCGCCTGATTTTTGTGGCGCGGGGTGCGCGTAAGACTCCTGTGGGGCGATGGGGGGGGTCCTGCGCCGAATGCCCCTCCGAAGGTTATCGCATGAGAAGGCCGGACACCAATGACCCCAGGAGGTGATGTGTATGGGGCCGGCCCGCCAGACAGAGCTCAGCCATTGGTTTTATTGACACTGCAGGGACAGACCCGAGCACAGATGCCATGCCAAGTCTTCTCATGCAACGATCCCACGGAAAAACAGTCGACGCACGGCTCCCGCTATGGCAAAACACCGACCCACGGTTGTACGAACCGGGCCGCGTGCCCTTACTTCCCACACGTGATTAGCTCATGCGAGAACAAGGCACCAAGGACCACGGGAGGTGACGCACACGGGAGGTAGCCCGCGGGACAAAGCTCGGTCGCTAGGATTTATCAACGCTGCAGGGACGAACCCGAGCACAGACGACATGCTAGTCCTTAATCATGAGGCAGTCACGGGCGGGTTTGCAAGCGCGCGGCGACATGATAGTGACGAAGCACCGAACATGCAATTGAAATACTTAGAAAATTCATGAAGGCAAGGCCATTTCTGATACATGCGCAAAAACGATACAGCTGTGGGGCCGGGCCCTGGCAGCCTGAGGATAATGCAGCCCGAGGGGCGCCCTCAGTTGAACAAACCAAGAAGTCACCTGGCACCATCGTTGTAGAAGCATTGGAGTAGCTGAAGACGCGTGCTGTAGAGATCGCGCCTCACGGGCCAACCGGCTCCTGAGGCCCGAGAGGCTCTGGAGGTCCGGGGGGCTCACAAGGGTCCGGCACCTCCTCTGTCAGGACTGCCTGGCGCCTTGACTCATGGGCAAACAAGGCTCCCTGCATGAAGCGCTGGCACGAGGCTGCCACGTTCAGCAAGCCGAACGGCATGCGGACGTAGCTGCAGGGGTAGCCCCTGCTCCGGCCGACATGGGACGACCAGAAGAGGCCCTGCGAAGCAGCCCCGTTGAGACCTGGGATGTTGACACAGACGCGCAGCTCGCCGCCCATGTCAGGGGCCGCGGCCGCACCCGGTGGTGCGGGGCGATGCTTGCCACGCATGGCTCGCGCCTCCTGAAGCTCCTCGATTGCCTTGGTAATGAACTCCTGAGCGCCTGGCCCCTCGCGCCTTGCGCCTTGCTCACGAAGGCGCGCGTCGAAGCACGCCTCCACGTGGTGCCCGAACACCTCCCTCGTAACGCTGGTCAGGTCAGAGGTCCTCCAGATGAGAGCCCCCGAGCCCGTCCTGAGGGGGGCGCCGGGCGCGCCTTCCTATGCGAGAGGGAAAGGCGCCCCAGTAGAGGGCACCGGGCCAGGGGCACCACCGGCAGGCGCCACATCTTCCTAATGGCAATTGAGGAGGAGCTGCTTCTTCTTCTTGGGGACGGCCTCAGGAGGTAGGATGGCACCCTCGTCATCAGAGTTCTCGACCGCCGCAGCCTAATAGGCGCGCTCGAGGGAGCACACCGCATCCTTTTCGTCGCAAGCGATCATGATGATACCGCCACTCCCTGGCATCTTGAGGACATTGTAGCCGTGGTGAGTTGCTGCCATGAACTTGGCGAGGGCCGGATACCCGAGGATGGCATTGTACAGGAGGCCGATGTGGGCAACGTCGAAGTCGATGAGCTCGGTGTGGTAGTTATCGCGCTTGCCGAAGGTGACAGGGAGGCAGATCTGCCCTATGGGAACGGTGGAGCCATCAGTCACCCCTGAGAAAGGCTTGGTAGGCAGAAGCTAGTCGTAGGGCACCTGGAGCGTCTCAAACGTCTCGACGGAAAGAACGTTGAGCCCCGCGCCGCCATCGATGAGGGTTTTGGTGACGAGGACGTTGCTGATGGTTGGCGTGCAGAGCATCGGGAGCGCGCCAGCGGCGACTGAGCACTTGAGTTGGTCCATGGAGTCGAATGTGATGGCGTGCTTTGACCACCTGAGGGGACACGATGCCTCAAGCTTGGGAAGGGCCGCATTCACCTCCCGAGCGAACTGCTTGAAGATGCAATGAGAGGCAGGAGCCTGAGCGCCACCCAGGATGCAGGCGATCGCTCGAGGCTCTTGGAAGCCCCCAGCCCCATCATCTTGCCGATTGTCGTCATTTCTCCTTGGCGCTGGCGACAGCGGAGGGAGGCCAGCATTGCCCTGAGGATGGTCCTCACGAGGCTGGTCTCGCCAGGGGCCATCACAAGGCTGGCCCTGCCAGCGGTCCTCATGGGGTTGGTCGCCCCAGTCCTGGCGGGGGTCGCGGTCATCCCAGCGGCCTCCACCACGGCCTCCTCTGTGGCCGTAGCCGCGATCGCTGCGCTCGGGGCGGCGGCCAAGGCGCCCGTCGCGGATTTCCCTGAGCTCCTGGCAGTCATTGGTGTTGTGGCTGTGGACATTGTGGAAGACGCAGAATGGGCGGTTGCCCCTGGGGGCTCAACATGGTCACGGCCACGCTTCATCTCGGGCTCCGCAGCTAGCACGGCGGGGCCCTTACGCTTCAGTTCCTTAGCCTTGGCCTTCTTGTCTTCAGGATAGACCTCCGGAAGCTCCAGGAGGGAGAGGCGACCTTCCTCTACCCTCGCGCACCTGGCCGCCATGTTGAACATCTCCAGAGCCGAACACAAGTCCTCGTGTATGGCGAGCTCCTCCTTCATCTTGACATCCCGGACGCCATTAGAGAACACCAAGATAATGGCCTCGTCTGACACCTTCGGGATCTTGAGGCGAACGTTCGTGAAGCGTTGTATGTACTTGTGCAAGGTCTCGCCCGGCTGCTGCTTTACGCGCCGCAGGTCACCTACTGCAGGAGCGCGGTCGCGAGTGCCCTGGAAGTTAGCGATGAAGCGCTCGCATAGCTCGTCCCAGGAGGAGATCGACCACACCGGGAGGTTCAGGAGCGAAGAACGTACGCCATCCTTGAGGGCCACGGGGAACCAGTTCGCCAAGACCTTGTCATCGCCATTCGTCGGTTCGATGCTCAGCTCATAGAGCTGGAGAAATTCTGCGGGGTCGGGGGTGCCGTTGTAGCGTGGAGGCAGATCCGGCTTAAACTTGCCGGGCCAAACGACGCGGCGCAGCTCCTGGGTGAAAGCACGGTAGCCTGCCGCACTCACAGGGGCCGCTCGCATGGGTGGAGCTTTGTCTTGGCGCCCACGCGCCACTGCCACTTGTGGCACGCGGTCTTGACGCGGCGGCGCTGGAAGCGCGCGCGCTTCTCCTTGGGGCCGCTGCACCACCCGGCAGCTCTCTTCATCGTGCGTCGGCGCCCTGCGCGGCGGGTCGCGTTGGGGTGCCTCATGCCTGGGCTCGGGGTCCGCACCATGCAGAGGAGGAGGAGGGGCGCGCCGTGAGCCACGTCGCCCGCCAGGGACGGTGAGGTACGGGGCGAACGGGACGGTGCAGGGGCATCACCGACGGCGTTGACGAGCTTAGCGATGCGGCCGAGCCAGTCATTGGCCGGACGGTAACGCAGAAGCTCATGCACCATGAGCAGCGCAGCCTGTGTGTTTGCCGGCCTGCGACGAGCATGGGAAGACGACGCCGTGGCTGGAGTGGGTGATGGAGTTGCGGTACGGTTGTCGCGCCGCATGGACGGTGGCAGCGATGAATCCTGCTGTTCACGAGCAGCAGGGTTAGTGGCGGCATTAGCCACCGAGGAGGCGGAGCGGCGAGGACCGCCGTTGCCCACGGGTGCTGTCTGAGCGACACGAGCGGCCCGGCGCTCGGCACGAACACGGCAAGCGTCGGCCATAGGGGCGACCGAACGGCGGCGGAGCGAACGGTGGAAGAGAGGTTCAAACTCTGGGGCGTGTGCGAAGAACTCAACCTATCCAGCCTACCAGCCCGTCACCCCACGGCCTAGCTCTATTCACATGAACGAGGAACAAGATGAACACGACAGTTTACCCAGGTTCGGGCCACCTTGCGGTGTAAGACCCTAGTCCTGCTTTGCGGTGGATTGGCCTCGCGAGGGGCTGAGAATGGACTAGTACAAGGGATGAACAACCTCGCGAGGTTCTGGGGTGAGGGAATGAGTCGACCCCTTCTACGGTGGTGGCTAACCTATATTTATAGTGGCCTCGGTTCTCTTCCCCCAAAACATAGGCGGGAAGGGATCCCACAGTGGCCAATTTGAAAGGGGACAAATAGTACATCTTATCCTAACGAAAGGTGGTCTTTGCCTGCAAAGCTTCTGGTCGTGACGCATCGGTGGGCTCGGCGATGACATCCGACCTGCCGTGCTGGCGGCCTTGGTCTCGTTGTACCGGAATGGAAACCTTTGCCAGATTCCTCGGGAACCCACACCTGTCCTTGCCTCCTTAACACCAAAGAGGAGACTACCTCCTCTGCGCTCGCTAGCGCCCGCCTGCCTTGGTCGTCATGGCTTGCATCATGGTAGCCTCATGAGGCTGGGTACCTGCATAGAAATCTGCGCTCCTCGGGAGGCCGCCTGGGGAGGCCACTCCCTTGGGAGGTCTTGGTGTCACCCGCCTCGTGAGGCTTGGCCCCTCGCGAGGGTCTTGCCTTGGCGGTCTTGTAGACGGGCCGTACCAGGCCGTCGATGGAGCCATGCCATTGTAACACCCTGGTTTCCGCTCCTGGATTTTTCCTTTGCGGGATTTGACTCCCGTCTTTTTTCTCGGTGTTATCGGATTTCTTTAGCTCTTGGGTATATGAAGATGGTCATTTAGCCTTGCCTTTCCTATCCAACCAGAGATTCTCTCCAGTCCAGCCTTGCCACCCAAGATATATTCTCAAGGTTTTGCCACCAAACCCTACCATCCGAGTTGCCGGAAGGGAAACCCTAATCTTTCCCGTTACAAAGGAACCCCAATTTCCTTTGATGTGTTGCCTTCCAAACTTTTTCCCAGTGATCATCCTCCATCTATAAACCCTGGATATGCAAAAATATTGCCAAGTTATTTGCAATATTTTTCATTTATAATTAATTCCTTTTTCTGCCAGTTAAAGGTATTAAATCCAGGAAAATATCTATCCATCTCCAAAGTTTATGAAAACTAGTGGAGATATTCTTTGTGATCACATTGAGCTCCCATAAAAATATTGGCCATAATTAAATAAGGGAAATTGCATTTTCCTATTTAATGCCAGTATTGCATTTTGGGTAATTTCTAAAGGAACTACCATTTTGGTAGCCAGGAAAAATTCCAAATAAATTGTGAAGCTTACCCTATCCATATATTCCAAGTTCCATAACTCAAAGTTTGAGCACAACATCCATTTGCAAATTCTGTCCAGATTTCCAGTTTGCAAAGGAAGTGCTTGAACCCTTGATCCATTTGAGCTGAAATTTTTCCTGGTGGTTAAAATTGATAAATAACTCATGGAAACCAAAAACCAGCTCAATCCCTCTATCCATTCTCCCACATCAATTTTCTCAAGTTTCTGTTCATTTCAAAGCTCTGTGAAGGAAGTATCACTTTGGCATTTGCAAATGAGCTGAAATTTTCCCAGTATCTCCATATATCCAAATCATCACCCTACACCAAAATTCAGTTCATTCCATCAAGTCATTTGAGCACAGCTTCAAAATCCATTTTCTGGACCAAAATTTGCATTAAAAAGTAAGTATATGCAAATGAGGTCCAAATGACCTCTAATTTTGCAGGACCTAGTCCTTCCTACCAAATCTCATTGTGACAAAGATCCAGCTCCTCTCCTTCACCCAGTTCTCCAGAAACCTTCATCCAAGATCCTATCTAGAACCTGTTCTAGATCACCTCGACCTCTCTGGAGTCATCCTGGTCCATCCCATGTTACAACTCATCCATTTGAGCAGTGAGGGAGTTATTTGACAAGGTGGGACGTGCAAGTGCACTCCAGAGCACATGTCACCCATGGTGACCATGCAATACTGAGCCAAAACAGAGCTATGCTTAGTCTCTAGTCGATTCCCTCCCCTGTGCCCTTGCCGTCGTCTTCTGCAGACGTCTACGATGGTGTGCGGCTTCCTATCCATCCCCAGCTGGCCCTGGAAGCTTGCTCACTGGCCGGACGTGCCGACAGGAGGTGCTCCGCCCGGGCGCCGCCACGGCATCGAGCTCTCGGAGCTTCGGCCGCCGTCAGGAAGCCCTCCCCGCAGCTATATATAGCGTCCCCGAGCCCTCCTCTTCACCAGCAGCCCCGGCCCCCTCCTCTTCGAGCTCAAGGAGCTCTCTGCCCTTCCAATGGCCGCCGTGTTCGCCTCGGCCAGCCCCTAAATTGGCACCATCCCGAGCCCCTCTCCTCCTCTTTTCCTCACCAGAAGCACCACCTGAGCCAAGCGAAGCCCTGCCCAAGCTCCTCCCTACCCCTCCACCACCGTAGCCCCGAGTCCCTCATCGCCAGAGTCGCCGTGCTCCGCCGTCCGTCGTGGGCCACGCTGCTGTGGCCCTGGAGCTCTCCGGTGGCCATGGCAGAGCTCGTTGGATGCGCCGCGTTGCGAGGAATACACCGGTGTGCCGCACGCTCGCCGGGGTGCCCTGTGCTGCCGGCACGGCCGTCGCCAGCGGCGCCCTCCTCTGTCTCGATCGGGAGGTGGGAGACAAGGAAAGGGAGGGAGAGGGAGATAAGGTGGGCCTGGCCCGTTAGTGGCCCACCGTGTTTTTTTAAAGGGGGAGACAACAGCGGTGCGGGCCGGCCCAGGTGAACAGCGGCAGCAGTGGCTAGATTCGGCCCAAGTGACCCAGTGAGCACAGTTCCTTTATCTTTTTCTCACGAAAAAAACTACTGAGGACCTAGAAAAAAATAAAACATTTACAGAAAGGTCCTTCTACAATCCAACCTTTGTAACTTTTTACTCGTAACTCCGATTCAGGTGAAACCAACGCCCACGTCTTTGTATTGTCGAGCCCGTTCTGATGGAGTCACTTTCATAATGTTTACGCATTCTAAAAATGACCATTTTTCCCTTGCCTTGTAACAGCCCCCTCCGAGAGAGAACCGTTCCGGTATATCCTTCCGCGAGGTGATCGCAGCTCTTCCCGGAGTATTCCTCGACCCCCAGGCAAGCCGACCATCTGATATATGCCCTAAAGCATTACTCTTTGTTATTATTGCATGTTAAATTAATAATTATGCCTTTGATAGAGATGATTGAACTTCTGCTAGGTTGCACTTGCTGTTTACATTACTTGTCAATGCTCATTGTATTATCACACTGGTGACTCATATATGACAGTTGGGAGATAGGTTGTTATGTTTTCATCATGCATAGCTACGGCCATCTCTAGTTATTGTGATAAACAACTATGCTTGCTACGTACTTGCTAAAGCTAAACCTAGTCGGTTGACCCAGAGTCACCTGTCCGGACTTATCCGTGCAGCCACATTTGCCGGTATGGGACGGCCTTGACTTGGTCTGATCGCGTGCTCTTTTATCGGTACCACCAACTAGGGAAGGTTATGCGCGCGTGCTACCCTGGCCCGGTAGGCGGCGATAACCTTGTGAGCCCAGTTGAGTTATTTGCCGGCGTCCCCGTTGGGGACAGTTTAGTTGGCCACGATGGTGGCAGGTGTCACGAGGTGACACAGGGGCCACCCAGGACATGACCCTGGGAGGGTATGATTGTCGGTGGTACGGTGGAGGAGTCATGGGTTAGGCAGGTTTCATTGGAGCAACCCTGGTCCACCCGAATGGGATCACGAGGTCAGGTGCTCCATGGTGTGGGTAAAGTGCACAACCTCTGCAGAGTGTAAAATCTATTCGAATTGCCACGTCCACGGTATTGGACAGTCCGTCCAGACCTCACTAGGTGGTCAACCGTAGTAATGATAATAATGATCGAAAGTACTCAGTGGATCATGAGTATTCTGAGGGTTGTGGCACAACCCGGAAGAAAGTAAGTTTGTCAGACTTCCAGTGAAGATGCATAGACATCGGATGATGTCAGGGATATGATATGATAGCCATGGGATGGCTATGAAAGAGACGGTCGGATGACCGAAAGAATTGGATTGGATCATGAGAATGTTCGGAGTATGGATCATTTACTTGATATGCTTTACTTTACTTTATTTCACTTTAGTAGTCATCTTGCTGGATAAACCTGTTATGACTTGATGATTAATCTTGCTAGATAGGTATACTATGCCATGATAATTAATGTTGCTCTAATAACAAATGTATGCTTGAATGCCATGGATTGCTTTGCTTGGTGTATATGTTAGTTTGGTTTGCTTGCGAGTACATTCAAAAGTACTCAGCGGCCTTCAATGTGGCCAGGTTCACATAAGGATCCGTCATCCGTCGTCGAGGAGCCGGAGCGTTCGCGGGCTAGGAGAGTAACCCAGTCAGATCCCTATGGATTGGAGCCGCACCAGGACCATGCTTCCTTAGCTAGAGCTTTTCCGCTGCCATCACCCTTGTAAAATATCATGTACGACTTATATATCCATTAATAGAAATGCCTGTGTTCATGATACTTGTTGTAAATGTGCATGCCAGAGTGATTTCCTGGGCTAGCATGCGTGGCGACCGTCTGGCTACAGTGGTAATCAGGCGGGGCGACACAGCCGTGGGCCGCAGGCAGGAAAGTCTGGGTACCCTGGTTCCTAGAACACCGACAGCCAGCTCCTATTCTTCATCGGGAGGCCAGATCTGGAGCCTGTTCGGGGGTCCAGAGAGGGGAATCTTCGGTCTTCGTCATCATCAACCATCCTCCATCACCAATTTCATGATGCTCACCACCGGGAGTTAGTAATTCCTTCGTAGGCTTGCTGGATGGTGATGGCTTGGATGAGATTCATCAGGTAATCGAGTTAATTTTGTTAGGGCTTGATCCCTAGTATCCACTATGTTCTGAGATTGATGTTGCTATGACTTTGCTACGCTTAATGCTTGTCACTAGGGCCCAAGTGCCATGATTTTAGATATGAACCATTTATGTTTTCACCATTATATCTATGTTCGTGATCTAATCTTGCAAGTTATATGCACCTATTACGTGTTATGATCGCAATACCCCAAGGTGGCAATAATTGGGATTATTTCCGGTGATTACCGTAATTTGAGGAGTTCATGTATTCACTATGTGTTAATGCTTTGTTCTGGTTCTCTATTAAAAGGAGGCCTTAATATCCCTTAGTTTCCTTATGGACCCTGCTGCCACGGGAGGGTAGGACAAAAGATGTCATGCAAGTTCTTTTGCATAAGCACGTATGACTATTTACGGAATACATGCCTACATTACATTAAGGAACTGGAGCTAGCTCTGTATCGCCCTAGGTTATGACTGTTATATGATGAATATTATCCAACGTTATCGCCGATCCAATGCCTACGAGCTTTTCACATATTGTTCTTGCTAAGTTACTACTGCTGTTACTACTGTTACAACTGCTACAAGTTACTACTACTATTACCGTTGCTATTGCTATCACTGCTACTGCTATCAAACTATCATACTACTGTGCTACTGATCACTTTGCTATGGCATACTATCACCATGCCACGCCGAGACCACCAGGGCGGTGGGCGACAGCGAGGCCTAGGAAGGGAACGACCTGGAGCCGCAGAAGACTCGGCAGTTGTTTCCCACATGGAGGGGAGTACGAGGGTTTACTGGTTCATCTGCCGTCACAGGAGAATAACAGGAACTGTGGGTGCGTAGAGGGATGGCCAGGCCAGCGATGGGAGTAGTGTGGGTGGTTAGGCCTGCGCGGCAGCACATCTGGCCACGGGAGGCATGAGCAGGCAGTACGGCTAGCACTAGTTTGAGCGGCTAGAGCCAGAATACCCGAGGTTGAAGAAGTAGCATGGCCGTTGGATTAACATCCAACGGTCACTGCTGCTAGAATTGTTTGTGGACTAAGTTGACAAAGCCTTTCATACACGTCAACCTAGTAGACCCACAAGTCAGCCTCCAAATCTGTCCCAAACAGCTTACAGCCCAAAATTTCAAGCCGGATTCAAATTAATTTAAAAAATAAACATACCATAATTTAAAATCCAATGAAATTTTACCCACACAAAAACAATGAAATTTAAAATATCAAAATCTGAAAGAAAAAAGTACTTTGGACTAATTGACTGTTTGCTGTATTTTTCATTTTACAACCCATTTCTTATTACTTATAGCCCATTTTCTGGGCAAGCCGAATGCATTCCTCCTCGTCTTGTAAGATTTCTGGCCCAGCAGGGCGTAGAAAAGCAAGTAGGCCTTTGTTGGTTATTCTGCAAAAAACAAAATAGCTGGGCTAGCCATTTTCAGAAAGAAAAAACAAAACTGGGCAGGTCATGTGGTAAACATATGAAATAAAAGCCTGGGCTAGACGGGCCACGGCTCCCGCACAACCCAGTTGATACACTGCTCCGTCCCGAAAACAAAGAAATTTCTGCGCGAGCTGCTGGGTCCCGGGTGTCAGCCGCTCCTTGTGCATTTATCTCCCTTATTGACTACGTTGACAGTGGTGTGCGACCCATATGTCAGGAAACCATCAGGAGGAACCATTTTTTTTCTTGTAATAAAGGAGGCACTTGCTTGCCAACTACCATGATCCTCGTGGGTCCCTACTGTCATCCTCACCATGTACAGTCATCTCCTTATTCCTCTCGGTTGTTGACCATGTTGACAACACCGGAGGGCGGCGCTGTGGCGAGCGAACCAAGGCGGAGGACGATAGTCAGGCCTCGGACGGGGACGAAGAGGAGCCAGGGAAGATGCGTAGAGTTTTAGGGTGCGATGTGGCCATGATGCGTGCACGGCAGCACAGCCAGCCATGGGAGGCAGGAGCAGGCAGTCCCGCCGGCGCTGGTTTGGCTTTGGCGGCTGGAGGAAGAAGAGACTAAAGAAACATGGTAGACGTTGAATGTCAATCCAATGGTCAAGGTTGGCACAATCGTTTGTTGACTAAGCCGACACCACGTAGCATATTTTTTATAGGAAGAAAAGAAAAACTGGGCTCGTTCGCCAGATAACATTCCTGAAACTGCAACCGTTTGATCTTGCGTCGCAACTAAAACTGCCAGAAAAATGCATTCGTTTGTCGTCCTCCTCTCAGTGAACGTTCGCCACATAACATTCCCGAAAATCAAAGACTTGAGAAGGCGTACAGAACAAGCTAGTGTACCAGTAAAGAGACATTGCTGAGTTTTAGAAAAAAGAGAGACGTGCTCCTGTAGCTGGTTCGAATCCAAACCTAGACTATGACTATATGTAGTGCTATGCTACTCTGCAAGTAATGAAACTGACATATCCAACGTTCGCTTCTCCTCTTCTCTAGTTACTCTGCCTAGCATCAGAATCTTCGGCCGCAGCAACCATGTCTGTTGGCGGCTCGTCCACCTGCTCTTCAGTAGGCAAGAACCAGATATGCGCCAAGTCGCCACCCGTACCATCCCCTGTGGGTCTCATCACACCCCCACCAGCACACTCACCGCAGCCGGTTGCTCATCGCAACCCGCTGCCGTTGGTGTGGTGCCACTACTGCAAATCACGTAGAGTCATCCGTCGCGTCTCAACTACAATCCTCAACCCTGGCCGAGTCTACTACAAATGCCCGAATCATGGGGTAATAATATGTTTAAGTGTTGTTCGCCTGCTTTCAGTTGATGATTTTTTTAATAGTTTGGTTGATGATCTTCCAATTTGATTCGTGCAGAAAAGGGAAGATTCAAGTGATTTGTATTTCTGGGAAGTTTCTGATGTGGGGGAATGGAACTACGCTGATTATTTGGTTAGCCGAGGAATCCCATTACTAGCAAGTTGGGGTGTTGGACAAGTAACTGAAGGGACGACAGAAGAGGAAGATGTAGAGCAGAAGGTTAAAGATGCAGTTCATCTGATCATGGCCAAGCAACAGCTGCTGAATGGCCTTGACAGCAATGAGGAGATGAAAGAGCTTGTGAAGATAATGGGCAAGATCGTTGTGCTCTATGGGATGATTGTCTCTTTATTTGCAGTGTATGTAGCACTCCCGATGTATTCAGTGGCTATGACATGAGCACTTTGCTGAAACTAGTAATGAATGAATCATGTTTAGCAGGCTGGGCGTAGTTTTGTGAACATCTAATGATTTCTATTAACAGAAATCGGGGGGGTATCCACTTTTTCTCATAAATAAATAGGAGAGGCCCTTTTGCTAATAAATAAATAGTTAGCAGAGGCCCTGTCGGGTCAGCTTTGTTCCCATTCGAAGACGTAGAGCAAATTGTAGTCCAACAGCAAACTATGTCCTCAAATACAAGTTTCATAGCCAAATATGAGTACAACTAAACAACAATGTCATCATGTTTTAGTCGTCATACAATCACCAAACACAAATCAACATACATAATAAGTGATGTTCTCACAACAAAATACTAAACAACAACTTCATTAGGTTTCAGTTGTCATAGCAAACACAATTTCACATAGTAGATAAAAAGTCATCTTCTCACAGGAAAATAGGACAAAAGCAATCTAATCATCATCCGCAACAGCAGCGTCAACATCTTCGCCATGTGTATCAGTCTGAATCGTAATTCCCCCCAGTGTCATCTTCTTCTTCATCCTCAATGCCTTCGAACATTGGCGTCTTATTGATCAACTCTCATATGTCCACAGCCCGACAGGCAATCATTTCGCCAGTGTTATTGACGGATGGTTCTCAAAGATACTAGGAACATCTATGGAATCTTCTACATCAGGAGCAGTGTAAGCATCATCTTGTTGTGCAACTTCATTAAATGATTTCCTCTGCTCAAACCTTTGCAATACTCTCCAGTCATCTCTACATGCATATGTGTCTTCCAAGAAAAATATCAGTGTTGCTTGATTTACCAAAATAAATGGCTCGTCGGTGTGGTACGCCGCCTTGACATTGATGGATTTGAAATAATCAACAGCTCTGGGTTTTGCGATCCTGGAAAACAGGTTATACCAATGATAGCACAACAGAACCACACACCGATGAACCTCGAAACTGTAGATATACTGCAACTGAACAATGTCTGTTATGTTCGCATACATTTCAGTTGTCTCTTTGCCGTACGTATCCGTGCTCATGATGGCACTGTTTTGTGTCTTCCTGCCTTCGTTGTGTGCAATGGTGTTGTAGCGCACATCTCCAACAACGCAAGATTCATAATATCTTACCTGAGTATCAGGACCCATTGCAAGTGCGTAAAGGGCATCATTAACTACCTGCCCATCCTCCCACATCTTCTTAAGCTATGGTTAGAAAATAGATAAGCTGATCATCTTATGTACTCAATATATTAAAAAAACTGACAGTGCAATTCAAAAGCTTACATGGCTCTTGAACCATTTCGCAAATCCTGCCATAACCAGTTTGTCAATGTTTCTTGGATTTTGTGGCAGTAACTCCTTTTTTAGATGCTTCACAACATAGTGATCGCGTCAAACATCTAAATATATAAGAATGTGCTGCAAGTTTAGTAGATTACGATGTATAAGCTGCAGTACTTAGCACTTACTCGATATAAGGTAGAACCTCAGGACAGTTATTCAACACAAACCAAACCATTTTGTCCAAATCATTAGGTTTGTCATGTTGTCGACTCTTCCCTGTAATTCGAACAGAACAATCGAAAACATTGAGCTCGGGATTGTCTTCACCCACCTTTTCGCTAAGCTGATCAGTTGTTTCAATGTATTTTGAGCAGAATGTCAATGCTTTTGTAGCAATGTAGGCCTCTGCAATGGAACCCTCAGGTCTAGCTCTGTTCCAAACATAGCCCTTGAAAGTGCCTAGCCGCATTTCAATAGGGTACATCCAGCCATACTGTACTGGACCTCTAAGTAGTGCCTCATCAGGTAGATGAACATCCAAATGCACCATCACATCAAAGAAGGCTGGAGGATATATCTTCTCAAGGTCGCATAGGATAGTTGGTCTCTTGTCTCTAAGACGCTCCAAAGCATCTATCCTGATATTTCTACTATAGAGTTCCCTGAAGAATTGTCCCAACTCTACAACTGCTCTGTATAAGTCAGGGCGGCCCAATCCTCTAAGGATAACAGGTAAAACCCTTTGAAGTAGGACATGGCAGTCATGAGTTTTCAACCCTTGTACCTTGTTTCCATCTGCGCTGACTCTCCTTTCAGGATTGGAAGCAAATCCATGTGGGAATCTCACATGTGACAGGACCTTGCAGAATTCTTTTCTTTTTACCTTGTCCAAGACGTACATAGCTGGTGCCATATCCCGTGATGCACCATCATCTTTCACCTGCAAATCGGATCTGATACCCAGGTGTGTCAAATCAATCCTAGATTTTAAGGTATCTTTCGTCTTGCCTTCAATATTAAGAAGTGTGTCGATAATGTTGTCACATATATTTTTCTCGATGTGCATCACATCAAGATTATGCCACAAATCCAGATCTTTCCAATACTCCAAGTCCCACAAAGTGGACCTGCAAGTAAACAATAATCTCTCTTCTGCCCTGCCATGCTTCCTTTTCCCGCTACCATTATCAGGATGGTTTCCTGGTGTAATATGCCTGACCTTCTCTAATTCCTCTTGCAACTCATCCCCGGTGAGCCTCTTTGGCGCATCACATTTTCATGCTTTCCATTGAACACATGTCTTTGGTATTTTGTAGGACACGACTTGTCCTTGGCAAGGAAACGGTGGTGTCCAATGTAACAGATCTTTCTAAGTATTGCGTATGATAGAGGATTCTTGTCGCAGCGAACACATGCATTGTAACCATGTGTCGTTTGCCCTCACATAGTGCCCAAAGCCGGATAATCATGGATGCACCAAATTATAACAGCACGCAGAAAGAAATCAGCTGGTGGGCTGCTATATAGGTCTCGAGTGAGAAGACCCCTCCATAGCTGTTGAAGTTCCTCCACAAGAGGCTCCATGAATAAATATAAATCCTTTCCAAGACTTTTTGGACCTGGGATGAGCAAGGCCATCATGTAGTTTGATTCTTTGGTGCAGACATTTGGTGGCATGTTATAAGGGACAACAAGCGCTGGCCACATGCTATATGTGGCGCTCTAGTGGCCAAATGGGTTGAATCCATCTGTAGCTAAGCCAAGTCTAATGTTTCTCGGCTCGGCGACAAACTTTTTGTGTTTTTTATTGAAGCTTTTCCAGTCACTACCATGAGATGGATGGCTCATTACATTCTGATCTCTGTACTCCTAGTTCCTAGAATGACACAGTACATCCTCTCTTGTTTCAGCATCATGAAACAAGCTCTGTAATCTTGGTATAATTGGAAAATGTCTCAGAACATTATGAGGAATCCTCTTCACAGCATCGACATCTATCCATCTTGATGATTTGCATTTTGGGCATTCACTTAAGTTGGCATAATCCTTCCGAAACAGAACACAATTATTCTTATAAACATGGATCATATCATAACCAATTCCAACTGCACAAAGGAAATTCTTCATTTTACTGTATGTGTGTAGCAGCTCAGACGCATCTGGGAAAGATTTGCGGAAAGCTGCCAACATCGCATCGAATGATTTGTTGGTCATCCACTCAGATGTCTTCACCTAAAGAAAGGTGACCATAGCTGAGAATACTGACAGCTTATTTCCTGGGGTGACTGCCACGTTGCATTGTTCCAACATGGGGGCCCACAATTTTTCTTCTTTAGGTGAAATTTCACGAAATGCGCGAGCATTTCATAGCATTGTTTCAATGTTGGTCAAACTCACTGGCTCCGCCGCCACCACCTCCTCCTCCTCTTCCACCTGAGCATCAGGCAGATCAAGATGGTGATCTGCAGCTTCCACATAGTCAGTAACATTGACGTTCATAGCTCCACCATGATGAACCCACCTAGTATATGTGACCGACATCCCATACAAGTGTAGATGATTTTTGTACAGTTGACTGGGGTCTTGTAACTGAATTCATACAACTGCTATAGGGGCAGAGCACATCTGATTTCGAACCACCGTACTCAGCTCTGATAAAGTTCATGAAGTTTTCAACCCCCTCGACATATGCAGCGGAGAATCTTGAAGCAGAAGTTATCCAAGTCATGTCCATCTGTTAGACATACAAATTTGTTCTTCTACTAGATATTACAGGAAAAACATATATGCTTTTTTATAAAGTCCAGAAAAAATTACCTAGGTCAATTTTTAAAGCTATGGCATTATATTTGGACAAGCAGATCTAAGTAACGAAATATATATAAAGCTAATTCAGCTAAAGCTAAATTATGGCAGGCTATTTCAGCAGTCAATGAAGCCGAGCACATAGCCATCGAAGGCCATCTCAGCAACAAAGATCGAGTATAAAACGGTGTTGAGCTATTTCACCTAACAGATTGGCTACTAGACCATGGCAATCTACTTCACAATAAATATATGGCAGGATATTTTAGCAACTAATCAGGCGTGGCATGCCATCTTAGCAAAGCAGATTGAGTGCAGAATAGGGCAAGGAAGCTTCTTAAGCAGAGAATATTGCACAGTGCAAGGAAGCTTCTTAAGCAGAGCATATTGACTATAAACTATTTCGACAAACAATGAGATTAACAGCGTCTATCAGCTAACATTCAGCGCTACTCCGACATGCACGGGGCCTCAGTCTAGAATGCGCGTATAGTGGGAGAAGCTGACCGCCGTTCGTCTCCACAAGAACATTGCCAGCGGTGGCGGCGCGGCTGGAGGATGGCAGTCTACAAGAGCGTACTGTGGGAGCGAGAGGATCACCGTGCGTCCCCTCGACGAACCGCGGCACCGACATATCGGCGCAGCCGGGAGGGCGGCTTTGGCGGAGTGAATAGAGTGGAGGAGGCCAGGGGGAGGGGGGTTTGGGGAATATTATTGGCTAGTTGGCCGAAGGGCAGTTGAATTTGGGATTTGGGGGGAATTTTCGCGCGGTGGGCGGGGGAGTTTGGCGCATGGTCGGTTTCTCCAAATGCGGTTCCACGTGTCAGTGAAGAGGCAAGCCAAAGCCCGTTCCGTTTGCGTGAGCCGTGTGCAGGACCGACCATGTGAGGGGTGCAATGCGACCACGACAAGCGTGCTGTGAGTGTACCGCCTTTTTCCTTTTAAACTTGGTGCTTCACGCGATCCATCGATACTACTAGTAATCTGGTAATCCTGACTAAAACGGCGCGGCCGGGTCTTTTCCCGCGCGATATGATGGGAGGTTGGCTTAGTTGGTTTTTTTAGGACTTTATTTTTTAGGACAAGGCTTAGTTTGTTTGACAGACAGAGCGAGAGAAAGATGTGAAATGCGTGAATGTGTAGTGGACGTACTATTGGAGTGCCTAAGATAAATTGTGTATGTATACCTATGTGTTTCTTTACTTCGCATGTTAGCTTTGTCTCAGGTCAAACCTTCTAAACTTAGACCAAGTTTATACACACAAAAACAAATCATCATTCAATATATTTTCATACAATATATCTTACTATTATTGTGAAAGTTCATACACCAGACGAGATTCATGCAAACATGGCAGATTTTCATTACATTTCGAAATTTTATAGGACAGAAAAAGAAAAGAAACCCGACCCTAAACCTATTCTACGGTGGCGACCGACGTCCACTTTCCTTTGTACTTCTGCATCTTCGACGACGTCCTCCATCTGCCATCTCCATGAACGGCAGCGGGGTTCAAGACCCGTGAAGTGAAGGTGTGGTCTCCGACAAGGAAGAGTAGAACACGGGAGACGAACCGGCCAGTTGGCACACCATGCCCTGCCGCCTCCCATGCCCTACTCATCCTCGGAGGAGTCCCCGACCTCGGCGGTGCTGGTGGACGTGAGGTCAATGATGATGGACGTGGAAGGTCCCTCGCTTCACCTGCCACATGTGCCACCGAACATTGGACGACGGTAAGTAGGACGCGTGGGTGGCGGTGCTCCCGTCATCAGCCGCCAGTGTGGCCATTGCTTGTGCGGTCGCGTCCGCATCCGGCTATGCCGGTACTGCATTGCGAGTGGCGAGTTGAGCGAGGGCGGTGGCCTCGAGCTTCATCCCCAAAGAAAAGCTCTCCCGCAGAGCATTCCCGCTCGTGATCATGGTGGATGTGGTGCCAGGTAGGAGGATGCGCTATGGTGTGGAGTTAAGCTGGGCATTGCCGCTTTAAGTAGCGCATTCTGGTGAGGCCAAGCGTTCGGGTACGTCAATAAGTCACCGGAGTTGGTTCCTCGGGCAGCGAGCCTGCTTAATGACGGCATACGGATGGACGGCATGAATGCGGGCAGCTGGCGCCAGCTGGGAATGCACGCGCGCAACAACGCGAGGGACGAGGGCTTTTTGTGTGCCAGGGTAGTCAGCTGCGGGCGTGGCAACGTTGTAGATGCCCTTTGCTCACATGTGGTCCCACATGTCATTGAAAGATGACCCGGCATGGTCTCAGGTCCTGGGGATGCAATTGGCCGTGCTAGAACACTCCGCGGACATGTCACGGCCCGCGCGCACTTTGGTGCCTCGTGCATCCTCGATGAGTCGGGTGTTGATCCGCTGGTCGTGCCATAGCGGTAGTGCCACCCTCGGCACCCTGAAGCCGAGCATGTCCAGCGACGATGAGTGTGTCGCTCACCGCGGTCGCCGTGTCCAGAGGTGGTGCGGGAGCTGCGCCATGTTGCTGGCCCCCACGATCCACATGAATGGTTGCCGGTGGCGAGGAGGTCGTCGTCCAGCTCCTCTATTGGACTAGTCTGCGCCATGTCATCCTGACATGTGTGCCCCACATGTCGGTTTCCCTGTTTTCCCGGCCAAATTCAAGCGTCAATAACACTCGGCCGACCTCTCTCTCTCTCTCTCTCTCTCTCTCTCTCTCTCTTCTAGTCTAGTAGTAAATGACGCGGGCGGTGGAGGGGGAGGGACGTCGGTTTGCTCTCAACTGCGGTCCCACAAGTGAGCGAAAACGCAAGACGAAGCGTGTTCCATTCAGTGAGCGACGTGCAGGGTCCACCATGCCGGGGTGCAACGCGAACGCGACAAGAGTGATGTACACCATCCGTTCCTTATGAACTTGCATAATTCAAGTACTCCTTTTTGTGAACACAGTACAGACGCAAGCGCTCATACATGCGCGCATACACTCACCCCTATGAACGCACACACGCACACCCTACCCCTATGAGCACCTTCGAGAGACTGAGTCGTCATATCTCTATCTCTACTCTTATCTCTACTCTCGGTGATGATGGTATGCCTGCCATCTTGCAATATAGACCGTCCAATCTATATCTGATGGATAGAAAGCAAACTATGGCAATTTTGCAAAAGGATACCCGCACCTCTCTCGTTCATCCTTATCTCCCACAACTTCATTGTTGAGTAATTAAAAAGGAAGCCTCTGGAACAATCTGGCATGGTGGCCGCTGCCGGCGTCATCCATCCCCATGCCTCCGCTAAGTCCAACCACCGATCACCATCGCGCCCCACTCCTCCTCACCTTATCTCTCATCTTTCTCGAGATATCATTTTTTGATGTAATTCTCGAGATACCATTTTTTCGATGAAGTTCTCGAGATATCATTAGTTTTTACACATGGGATTACTCCTGCATGGGTCAATCACAACAGGTGTTTTGTAAAAAAATGCGTCCTGATGTTCCATGCAATGCACGGACATCTTGGTAGTCATCTTGTGATTTACGAAGTCATCGCCTCGTCGTCGACAGGAACGGTGGGGAGGTCCGGACGTCTGCCATGTGAAACTCCGAAACTTTGGTCCCATCCCACCCCACAACTCTCCAGGCTCCAGCCGTCTGCTTTGCAAACTCCGCACAGTCAAAACCGATTGACCGGTCGTCACCGGAACCACTATTCACACCAGAACCTTCGCTGCTCGGCCTACGCTAGCTACTTGACAGCCGGTCACCACTACCCCAAAACCACACCTCGTCTCTAGCCCATTCCCCCACCTTTCGATCCCCTAGCCCGCATCAGCCATCCCCTAGTTCGCCGGAAATCCATGGTGCGCCGCAAGATCACGTACTACAAGATGTTGACGCCGGAGCGCCGCGCAGAAATCGCGACGGCGGTCGGCGCCACAGACCTCCATTCCCAAGCTCACTTTGCGGTGGGCCAATCCCCGAGTTCTTTGGAGCCAAGCTACGAGGAGGAGGAAGCCGATCCAATGTTCATGGCGGAGGTCGCAACGCAGAAGGCCCCCGATGCATATGAGACGACGGACATCGACCTCGTGCCGGCGTCCGGGTCCCCCATGGTGTAGGCGGACCAGTGGTTCAACCTGGCGATCCTAAAGGAGCACCGGGAGGCGGAGGCTCAACTCGAAGCGGAGCGCGCGGATGCCGCTGCCATCGAGGTCCTCCTGCTGGCGGAATTGGATGTCGTGGACGTGAACCGGGCGGCGGAGGCTCAACTTGACGCGGAGCATGCAGATGCGGCTGCCATCGAGGCCCTCCTGCAGGCGGAACCGAACGTCCTGGACTTGAACCGGGCGGCGGAGGCTCAACTCGACGCGGAGCGCGCGGATGTCGCTGCCATTGAGGCCCTCCTGCAGGCGGAACTGAACGTCGTGGACGTGAACCGAGCGGTGCTCGCATCCGTGCAGAGTGCCCACACGCTCCGCGTGAATGAGTAGCTGGAGGCTGAGGACAACCACGGTGTGGAGACACATGTCGGCAGCCAAAGACAACAAGGCTGGCTCGTTCCGCGAGCAGTGATAGTTTTTCTTTATGTTGTTATTTTTAGGGATCATTTGCTGTGTAAAAACATACACTACAAAAAAAGACACATACGTGACATTATGGGCCGAAGGAATTTTTTT
This sequence comes from Thinopyrum elongatum, assembly GCA_011799875.1. Classification (NCBI taxonomy): domain Eukaryota; kingdom Viridiplantae; phylum Streptophyta; class Magnoliopsida; order Poales; family Poaceae; genus Thinopyrum; species Thinopyrum elongatum. The sequence goes on from CM022300.1 coordinate 388,312,244, forward strand.
CTGTCATGCTTATGACACTTCTATGACGATAATTGTGACAAAAACACGTATCATTGTTGATGTGGTGGGCTGCTACTTCTATGACAAAAATTCATGACAAAAATGGGCTTTTCGTCCTGGGCGGCCCGGGGACGCACCTGCATGACATTCTTTGTGCCGTCCATGACGTAAAAAATCATGGTAGAAGCGAGGGCGAGGAAAATATCGGGGAGTTCCCGGTTACAGTGGGTGGTCGGGGCCGAGCGATGCATGAAGGCTTGCGCGTTTCTCTCACGTACGCGTGTGTGTGAGAGGCATTGGGCTCTAACTGAACCCAAGCGAGGCGTTCACTTACTGAACACGAGCGATTGAACCAGCTACGTATGTTACTGAACCCGAGCGATCGATCCCTTGGCTGTTAACTGAACCCGAGCGATTCCTTCGCTACTGCTGCTAACTTAAGCCGATCGAACCTGCCTCTTGATGAACAGTAACCGTTGTTGGGGATTGGATGAACAGTTCCCTGTGGGGGTTGGATGAACAGGACCCCGTGGTAGTAGAGGCCGTTGCTGCTGGATGAACAGGACCCCGATCGAGAGCAGGCCGCCACACACCTGAGCCGGTTGGGGGTGGATGAACAGGACCCCGGCCGTGTAGGGCTGGTTGAACAGTAACCGATGGAGGCTGGATGAACAGGACCCCGTGGAGGGCTGGTTGAATAGTAGCCAGTGGAGGCTGGATGAACAGTAGCTGATGGAGGCAGGAGGAAGTCGACGGTGGATGAACAGTAGAAGGTGGAGGCTAGAGGAAGTCGACGGTGGATGAACAGTAGCCCGTGGAGGTTGGAGCGAGGCAGTAGCCCTGTGGGGGTTGGATGAACAGTAGCTCGTGGAGTCCCGTTTTGCGGTACGCCACACCCCTGTCGATGAACAGGACCCCCGTTTCGACCATAGGCACTCCAACACAAGTTCGTTTCCTCCGTTTTGCGGTATGCCACACCCCTCCCGATCAACAACACCCCATTTCGACCGTAGGAGCTCGAACACAAGTCCGTTTCCATCGTTTTGCGGTACGCCAGACCCCGTTTCGGCTGTTCCGTCCAAGCCAGTTGGCTCCCGTTGAACAGGACGCATTCCGACCCAGTCTGTTGCCTCCTGATGAACAGGACGCTGTTTCTCCATTCCGACCCAGCCGGTTGGCTGCCCAATGAACAGGACACCATTGCTGCCGTCCGTTGCCTCTCCATGTACACGAGCCCTGGCCGTCCGTATGCACGAGTACGCGTTCGAGACCCCGCCTATATGTACGTACATGGCCGTATTTTTTGGCATCTGGCTGTACGTACGTGTACACGGTTTAGACTGGACTGCCTGAACTGCTACAATGGGGGCTCTACTACTACACGTGCCATTGCTTGCTCGGCCACGGGTCATCATTGCAGAGACACCGATTGGCCAATATGTATGTACACGTTGGCGACCAGCCAAACAACGCTACGTACGCTTCGACCGGGTGGGTCCCAGCAGTCAGGGAGGATAAGGAGGCACTTCTTTGCGAGCGCAGATATAACTGGTGGGTCCCAGTTGTCAGCGGGAGGAATCATTTTTTTGCGCGTAATATGGAGGCACTTCCTTGCGTCCAAAGATGTAGCTGGTGGGTCCAGCTCTCAGCGTCACCGCATACAGTCATCTTCCGATTGCTGTCATTCGTTGACCATGTTAACCACGCCGTGCCGAGAGCGCCAAGGCAGTGGACGACGGCGAGGCCTAGGAAGGGAATGACATGGAGCCGGGGAAGACGCGGCAGTGGATGCCCACGCGGAGGGGAGTACGAGGGTTGACTGCTTTAGCTGCGGTGTGAGGTTGCCGTCACCAGAGAATAACAGGAGGTGTGGGTGAGTAGAGGGATGGCATGGCCAGCGGTGGCAACACAGCCGGCCATGGGAGGCAATAGCAAGTTGTCCAGCCGGCGCTGGTTTCGGCGGCTGGAGCAAGAAGATCAGAGATTGAAGAAGCAGCGCGGCCGTTGGATGTTAATCCAACGGTCACCGCTGCTAGAATCATTTGTTGACTAGGTTAACAAAGCCCTGCGTATGTGTCAAATTAGTAGGCCCACAAGTCAGCCTCCGAATCAGGTGGGGCCGAGCTAGCAGGGGGAGGAATCATTTTTCTTGAGCGTAATAAGGAGGCACTTCCTTCCGTGCGAAGATGTAGCTCATGGGTCCCAGTTGTCATGGGGGGAACTTTTTTTGCATAATAAGAATGAACATCCTTGCGTGCGAAGATTGTGGCTTGTGGGTCCAACCTGTCAGGGGGAGGAATCATTTATTCCCGCATAATAAGGAGGCACTAGCTTGCGTGCGAAGATATAGCTGGTGGTTCCCAGCTGTCAGACTCTCGACGTACTCCATGTTGGCTCTCGTTGTTGACCATGCTTCATCGAGTGGACCACGGCGGTGGACGACGGCGAGGCCTAAGATGGGAACTATCTGGAGTCGTGGAAGAAGGGGCACTGGAGTCCCTGGAGGAGGGGAGTACGAGGGACTGGTTTGGCTGCCGGGTGAGGCTGCCTTCGCCGGAGAATAACAGAAGGTGTGGGTGAGTACAGGTAAGACATGGCCACCGTTGGGAGTAGGGTGGGGCAGCGAGGCCTGCGCGACAGCACTGCCGGCCACGTGAGGCAGATGCAGGCGCTCCAGCCGGTGATGGTTTTGGCGACTGGAGCAAGAGCAACTAGATAAGAGATTAAAGAAGCAGGATCACCGTTGGATGTCAATCCAACGACTACGGATGTCAGAATAATTTTTTAATTTTTTTGTTTTAGACCATTAAACCGTTTTGTTCACTAAATGGACAACACCTTGAGTAGGCTTCGTCTAATGGGCCAACAAAGCCAGCTTCGAAAGCTGTGGCAGAATGCAACCCATTTATTTAGGTTTTACATCCCATTTCATTTTGTTTGCCAATACATCTGTTTCCTAGGCTTTGACTCAAAAAAGAATCTATTTCCTGGGCTGGGTAAAAATAATAATAGCCGATTTACTATTTATGATAATTTACAGCGCATTTGATTATTTATTCGAATACACCTATTTACTGGGCTGGGTGAAAATAATATTGTGTACATGCAGCCCATTTATCATTTCTGATAATTTACAAGCCATTTGATTTTAGTAGAAATGGACCCATTTTCTGGGATGGGTATAAAAACAATGATGGTTTGGACTTAGCATTTCGTATGAAAACTAATCTTGAGATAGGAATATTATTAAAAAATTAAGTTGGGCTTGGTAATCTTATTATATAAAAAATGAACTGAGCTATGCATTTTATTAAAAGAAACATAGGCTAGGCTGCGCTTATTTTAGGATCTTGTGTACAACTGTCGGCCCAGTTGCATTGCTGATGTTCAACAAAAAAGGCATGTGTAGTACAGTAAAACTTTACATGGCTACTCAGCCCACAATCAACGACGCCTAAAAAGGCCCAAACAAGGCTTCTGCACAACTTTTTGAAGTCACTGAGCTCAATTAATAACTTAAGAAAAAAGTTAGAGTACAGTGGAACCTAATTAAAAGCTGTCACGAGCGAAGAAATAATTCAACGGTCCCACTTGTGTGTGTGTGTGTGTGAGAGAGAGAGAGAGAGAGACCCATCGGTCGATGCTCGTAAATACATCTTTCAGCCATATGCATTGCTGATGCTCGGTAAAAACTTATATAGTTGACACAATCATATAGAACATCATAGCACACTGAACTTGCATACAAAAATTTCATGCAGGAGGCACAATCAGGGTGGAAGCAGTGGATCGCTACGGGTAGGGCTATGTTGAAACCAACGAACTCGTACATAACCATTCATTGTCTTTATCAATGACGGGGAAATATCTTGAATGTTGTGCAAAGAAAACAGAGAGACAACACAATAAGTTCTGCTAGCACATTAAGTTGACGTACACCCCTTTCTAAAAAAAGTTCAGGTACAAAAATAGAACAGGACACAATCAAATGTACTGGCACATCAGTGCTTCACATCGATAGCTTGGATTTAACTAGTATCTGAGAAGATTCAGTTGTTACCTCAAATTAGAGCACATCGAGGCAGCAAACCCTGCCTCTTCTCCCAAAGAAGCAGTGGCCTCCGCTGCGCGATGGAGTAGGCCCTGTGCCATCCATCGTTCCGAGCAACACGGGGAAAGTCTGACATTGACTCCTGTAATGGACATCGTCGATGGACCCTGGCATCAGCGGCGGCGGCAGGACTTCGATTGATGGATTGACCACTTCTTCGACATGCACAAACACTCGATACAGGTACATCCCTAACGTGGTCTACGGCGTCCTTGGTGGCGATGAATAGTACAACCCCGGTTCCTGCATCGGTATCTCCACACCAATCACCTTCGGTATGGTGGACGGCTTCTTCATCCATGCCATAACTGTCAGAGCCCATTTGTCTGGAGGAACAAACATACTTACGAGCTCACCTCCTAGGTCGTTGATAAGCTCATTCATGGACTCGCTGTTCCAAGCACGTCGAGGCATGCCGTGGAAGGTAAGCTTTAAGAACTCAAGCTCAGAGGGCACCGAGCCCCATCCTGGGTGCCACCGATCAAAGCTCACCAGTGCACCATCGCAGAACAAACGCCGGGAAGATTCAAACACACGACTGCAGTCGAAAGTTATCTGGAACCTGACGAAGAAATCAGCCGGTGGCAGATAGACTTCGACGAGCAAGTCACTTATTTGGATGCCGTGCGCAATGCCAAGAGCTTTGACAAGGTCGTCCGACGAGACGGGAGACCGATCGCCATTGATGGTTACCATCAGCACTTTGCCAGCAAATTGGTCGTTAAGCACTGCCATGCCACTGTTGAGCGACAGCACGCAGCGCTCGAAGGCAGGACGTACCTCAGGATCTCCGGCTCGGAGATCCGTGTTGACCGGCAACATGATAGTGTGCTTGAGTATAGGGAGTACAGGAGGGGGATTTGGGGGAACTAGAGTAGGAATCAAGATTCTAGAGGTGGGGGAGGGGCGAGAGATTGGGGATGAAAAGGTAGCATGAATTTCGAACATGCGCCAATATGCTCTCAGCGCGCAAGCGCACGAAAACACCGGTGGTGCCCACATGTCGGCCTAAGAGTCCTTTTTCTTTCTTTTTTTGAGCGCCCGGCCTAAGAGTCATAATTGACCTCTTTGGCATTGCGTTACTACTCGGCCCATATTCAACGACACCTCACTGGTCCAAACAAGTGTACATCATCGAAAAGACACTAAGCTCAAATTATAACTTGAAAAAAGGAGATATACTCTGAACACTCGAGAATGGTGATGCCCTCATTTAGCCCACCAGTAGTTTGAGACAATAAACAGTTCGAAACAACGATTTATACAACATTCAAACACTGACTAGTGACTACTACTGACATAAACAGCAAGACATGATAGTTCATAAGAAGTCTTGCTACACCACCAAAACGCACCCATCTGCAGCGCTCTAAATAGAGGCAACTATTACATAGTAAGAGTGACATAGACGAGGATGACCAAATGATAAGGAGTATGCATAACAAAAGAAAGAACTACCCATCCAGAACAAGCAGCAAAGACAACAAGTCATTCGAAGAGGGATGATCCAACACCATCATAATTTGCAGCCTCGCTTCAGCCACCAGTGATTCAGAGACACCAAAACACCACCCTTTCGATGCAACAGTCCAATTACCTATCAACTTAAAGGCTTGAACCACATCACTGCCTGTCGGACTTGAGACATCCAAGGATCAAAGTTATTCCAGATGCCTTTGTCATTCTCACCTTCTTTTGGGTGCAGGCTGTATCATTGACAATCAGGGGAGTCTGCTCCCGAAGTCCTAGGGCTCGCCGTGTGGACACAGTTTTCCCTAGCAAACAGAGCCTCTCTGCCATCAAGGTCCTTGCCAATGGTGATCTCCTGGTTAATCGGATAATTGAGTCCGAGAAACAGAGAGTGTGAACCAAGGCTGTTTACCCGCCTCCAACGCAAAAATCCTGAAGACCCCAACAAGCTGGTATCCTGCTCATAGACGTAACAGTCATTTTCCGGATACTCACGTATTTCATGGTGCTTGTACATAGTGGGGTTTTTGCAATATAACTTTTCCGGCTCATGTGTGCGAATGATCATCAGTCTTTTGCCGTCGTCTGATCAAGCGAGGAACCAGTTGTGCTTCCCTGTTTTTGGCAAAGGTGGTGTGATTACAAAGGGCAGTAACTGTAGGGACACTGCATCATATCAAAAAGGACAGGCATTGTTAATGTAAGATCAGCATTGTTCAGAGTATGAGTAGGATAATGCAAGAAACAACATTGATCTGCCCCTGTTGGAACTGAGAGGAAAATACAGGGAAATGTATACTGGGTTCAAAAATATAGAAGTGCCATGCATGGTTATACTCATGTTATCTCACAATCGATTCCTCACAGGAAACTACCATGTCATGCATGTTATGTAATCATGTTCTGTCCTCACAAACAAATTCTTCAAGGAAACTAACAGACCATGCATTGTTATATACTCATGTTCTATGGGCAAAATTCTTGTGAGGATATTATTCCAGCCATTGGTTGCTGAAGGGCGAATATAGGTATGTACACATGGTAAGCATTACAGGATTTCACTACTTCGAAATATAGAGTTCTCCATATGCACATTTACTTCCCTAATGTATGGTTAGATGAAATCAACAGTGCGATGCATGTTTCTACATCATCAAATGAGGACACTGACATGTCTATTGATACACACTCATATTTAGCAGTACATAGATTACTATAAAGTTAGGAGAATATCCATATCTTCCTAACCGTTTGATTATTCAAGGGTACAAATTGGCTGTAATGACATGGTCACAATCGCATGAATTAACTCATTCCAAATATAGCTGATTTACGGCGTCTCTAATACATTGCCTTAGTTCTACTTAAATTATGCTCAAACAGGGATATGCCAATCATCACAAAAAGTTCAAACAGTGTCATGGCGTTATCATTAACATCAGACAAAAACAACTTACATGCGTCGTCCTAGCAATACGTGGTGCCATCTGCATTGTCGATCATGTAGATAATGCCATTGTGTTCAATAGCATCACAGAAGTGTGTATCAGCTTTGACGATCCACTGCGAGGCGAGTTGTCTCCAGCTAAAGAAGGCATCGGCGGAAAGATAGCTAGGCGAGTCCACGGTCGAACAAGGCGATTAGCTTGAAGTCTGCGTAATCCGCATATTGTGTGGGCACTTTGCAGATTACAATCTTCTGCAAAACAAGGTGCATCCAACTGACAACGTAATCTAAATGACTTGGACCGCGACAGTAAAACCCTATATAATCCAACGTAGGAAGGATAATCTCATGGGAGGTGTGGAAGTTCACGAGCACCAACTTTTTCTGGTCTTCTCTGACGGCAGCCATCCAGTGGGAGTTCGTACCAACCCAGTACATACCTACCAAGAAGTTTCGGGTGATGGTGATCGGATCGAAGTCGAGGGGCATGATGTACATCGACCCACTACATACCTGCAAAGAAGTTTTGGCTAATGGAGGTCGGATTGAAGTCGAGGGGCATCGTGTACGCCTTCGTATCATGGTGAGCAAATCTTGCAAGACCAGATAGCAGCAAGCAGGGTGTCTCAAAAAGCTTAGGCCTCGCTTTGATGATGGCCGCGTGCATGTCCCTCGAGCATGCAGCCAACTGCACGGCGCTCAACATATCCATACACGAACAACAGAGGTCAAGGATGTCACTGGGGACACTGCTCCAATCGCGGCTCATATGGATGCTGCGCGGTTCGCGTTCGGCCATGGTGGAGTTTGGAAGGTGGGGTTTTGGGGGGCTTGATTTACAGGGGAGAAGGCTCTCGGTGCTGGAGCGGCTAGTGAAGGAATAGTGGTACTGGGGGAGGCGAGCGAGGTGAGGGTACGCGGGGGCACAGTGAGATGATGAAGAGTGACCTCAGGATCTCCGGCGAGACGGAGATGCAGATGGATTGGTGCTAGGGGAGAGGGAGACGAGGCGAGGCATGCTATACAGCGGCAGTGACAGTGAATGCACAGTGCACAAGGTGAGACTGACTTTGGTAACCCGAACACGCCACCTGGACTAGTGTCACCTCGGGCGCAGGGTGTTGTCACTTCACTGTGAGGACTGGATGAATATTATTTTGACCATCAAGTGTACCACAGTTGTACTACTACTAGTAGTAACATATGGAGTAGTACTGTAGAGCAGAAATAGGTCTCCCGTGCTAGCATGCCTCTGGGTTCACTTCATCCTCCGGGTAGCATCCATATTGCAAGCAGAACCAAATTCTCGTGCATGCGGAAGCACGAAGAAGGGCCTTTTCTTTTTTTAGGATAACCACATATTCCTTAACCAGAAAAGGTTGTGTCTCGCAGGCATGCGCCAATATCAATCTGAACCAGCTACGACACATTTTTTGTGTGCAAAGAAATGGATATGTTTGTATATCTGTTCGTCCACCCAAGTGGGTTTTACGTAGGCCCCACCTGTCAGGAGCAGTGCAAAAATAAAAAGGAATCATAAAATGTTTCGCCACAGTGATTCGAAAGAGTGACCTCAACTAACCAGTGGCACATGTAGCGATAGAAGGATGGGCACGTACACGGACATGGACCACTCCTCAGTATGCTACCCGCATAGCCTTTTCGTTTTGCAGGTTGGTCTACCTAGCCGTCTAATCAACTTCCTGCATGCCACTTCTCCCATTTACTTCTCCATCGGGAACCGATTTTCCTTGGCTTCTTCACCTCTCCTTCATTTGCATTCAAACCCCGCTGGATTCACATCCTCCTGGAGTAATTCCGAAGACCCTTTAAATAATCATCTTCTTCAGTTAGACTAGCCATCTTAATCCTAATTCTCCAAACCATAGCCCTCCAGTCTAGCGGTTCCAAATGGCGAAAGAGATCCCTATGCAGGTTTTTAGCGTCAAACATGTCCTCGTCGAAGGCTCGTTGAGCATAGTTGCCACCATCACCGACCACCCAAGGGTTGTTCGAGAGTGGATCAACAATGTATCCAACTCCCTCCAAAAGGTGGAGATGAAGGTCATTGGTCTCGACGCAGAGTACATGGAGCGTGCCACTGGGAAGATCCAACGCGCCGCCATCCTTCAGCTATGCCTCGAAGATGAAGTTTTGGTGTATCACATCATACACGCGCCCTCCATACCAGGTGAGCTCCATGATTTCATGTCTCAGGAGGACATATACTTCTATGGGGCAGCCATCGAAGGGGACAAACATAAGCTGGCCCCGTACAACCTTGACTTGAAAAACATTGCTGACCTACAAACCAGAATTCTTGTAAACGACTGTGATAAAGAAACAGCATCCCTATTCGACGTAGCAAATTCTGTGCTCGGAACAAATCTTGAGAAGGGTGACGAGATGCTAGGATTAAGGTCTTCTAGATGGGAGAATTATCCCTTGACCTACGAGCGGATAAAATATGCTGCCCTTGATGCCTGTGTGAGTTTCGAGATAGCTGCAAGGTCGAAATAGCTTGTTGCGAAGCCGTCTCCCATAGAAAATGAGAAGAAGAAGTTGCACCAGCAGCAGGGCATTATAGACGGATGAACTATTTCCTCTCTTGTAAAAATTATAGTATTTCCTCTTTGTGTACATTGATATAGATGAACTATTTCGTTGGTGTGCATGTCTTTGGAACAAGTGTACTCTGTGTACATTGATATAGGCTCGCTTGACTATAATGAACTATTTAACCGCCTAGTTTTCTCTACTACTACTCCTTGCAGTGAGCGGTATGCAATGCATGTGTCAGTAGACATGACAGCTTGTCCATGGAAGTTGAACTGCGACCATCATGTTTCTACCACTGCCACACGCGATTCCCACGACACCGCTCCAACTAACGGCACCACGTCCCCCGACGTGCGCCTCACCCCTCTTAGCCCCACCGCTCCTCTGCCTTCGTGTGCATGACATGCGGGCCAGCTGAACTGCAGCAACCATCAAGTTTCTACCACAGCCACACGCGATTCCCACGACGCCGCTCGAATCCATGACACCACACGTCCCCCGACCTGCGCCTCACCCCTCTCGGTCCCACCGCCCCTCTGCTTTTATGAGAATGACATGTGGGTCAGCCGCATTTAGGGTCCACATGTCATTGACTCAAAGGCAGGTGCACTAAGCCGCTGAAGCTCGGTCCAGTGGGCCCCGAGAGGGAAATGTAACTCCTGCGCCAGGCCTTGGGGTGCTCCCGCAGTACGAACTCATGCCAAACTCGGAATTTGTTTCTTACTAGTACTACCAATGTGCCGGCCCGTGCGTTGCAATGGATCCAAAGTAGTAGAATAATACTTGTTCACAAAATTGAAATATAAACACTCTAGTTTTGATATACATATATCAGTAAAAATAAATTATGCTTCATTGAAGACATATTCCTCGGGCTGTTTTGATGAGATGAGGGGCGGGTGTGGCTGGTTTCAAGATAATAATAGATTTTTAAAACATTGGAGCAGATTTTTTTTCTAATATTTTGTAGCGTGGCACGGCATCTGGTGCACCTAAGCGTCTGGAAAAAAAGTATAGTGCACTCTAAAGATATTTACATGCTCCCATTTAGTGGAGTGCACTCTAAAAACATTATCTATTTATTTTTCTCTAGCCTTTCCTAGCCATGCAACCAAGCCACATAAGCTAGTCATGCATGCAATCCATAAATTGCAATATACTCCAGCATGCAATGTCGCCACATCATCTATTTATGCCTGTTAGTCATAGGTTGTTTTTTGCATTAGTCTTAACCCTTCACAGTTTGGTAGAGGTATGATTAACCCAAATATTAATGTTCCATAAAACTAAACTCCAAATGTCCGCCGGAGCCGAGGCAGAGGACGTACGACGGGGGCGATGGAGGCGTCTTCGTAAGAGGAGGAGAGCTCGAAGGATAATATTGCACGTCCGCCGCCACCTGCATATTGGCACGGGACTCCTCGAGCACCCACTGCAGCTCGCGCTCCTCCAGAGAGCGGCGGAGTCACGGGATTTTCCTAAACCACGATGGGCACCATCCAGTACTCCTCGTAGCCGGGGGCGCGATGCTCGCGTCCCGACTCCTAGGGTACTTTCTGGAGCACGCGTTCAACCACCTCGTGAGCCGCGAGGATGCCATGCTCGTGGCCGCGCTGTTGGAGCACACGCTCGTGTGCCTGAGCAGCGAGGATGCGATGTTCACGGGCGTGCTGCCGGAGCACGCGCTCGTCCACGTCGAGAGCGGCGACGATGCGATGTTCGCGGGTGGCGATTATGCGATGCTCGCGGGCATGCTGCTGGAGAACGCGCTCGTCCACATTGTGAGCAGCGAGGATGCAATGTTCGTGGGCGTGCTACTGGAGCACGCGCTCGTCCATGTCAAGAGCGGCGATGATGCGATGTTCGCGGTCGTGCTCTCGATGATGCGATGCTCGCGGGCATGCTGCTGGAGAACGCGCTCGTCCACATTGTGAGTGGCGAGGACGCGATGCACCTCCTCGTGACCGACCAGGGCGTGCTGCTGGAGCACAGCTACCCCTCGTGGCCGACGAGGGCGAGCCACTAGATCACACTGTCCTCCACATGGATAGTCAGCGCGCGCTACTCACGGCCGTAGAGGGCGTGCTCCACCTCGGCGATGTCGGAGATTCCGTCCTCTTCCCAGGCCACGACGCCGTCCACTTCGGCAATGGCTGTGTGCTCCGGTGGGTGTTGTGTTCGTATGGGAGCTTCGAGCTACAGTACCAGTGGGGGCGGGGGTGACCTTTTTGTGGTTTCACATGGTCTGAGGAGAACAATAGAATTGGAAGTAGCACAATTGTTGGAACGTGGCGTAGGAAAGCTGGCAGGAGCAGTACAACAAACATCACATGCGCACCATATTTTGAGAAGGGTTTAATGTAATTTGTGTGAAATGGGTCTGTGTGGATGTACGAGTAGTACATCCATATCATTGACATTCATGCATGCAACAAACATTTGTATGCATAATTTCACCCTATTTTCATATTCTGTTTGGGAGTGGATTTGATTTTTGTAATCGGAGCTTATTTTTGTAGTTTGTTTCAATTTAGACTATGCATGTATTATTGCGAGAGATAGATATAGAGAGAATATTTGTGTGACAAAGAGGGGGGGTGGGGGCAGTGATACCTAACAAGAGATGGGCATATGCGTGTTCAAAAGACTGTGTGTGTCGTTGAGAGGGGAGTGTCCGAAAGGGAGAGTGCGTGTGCGTGTGTGTGTTGGAGAGAGAGAGAGAGAGAGAGAGGTGCATGTAACGTCGGGATCGACAAGGTTACGAGGTTGCGGATATGGGAGAGTGATAGTGTATGTGCGATGAAGGGACACATAGACAGCGTGTGTTGGTGTGTGAGAGAGCTGTATAGACCTTGACAGCACGGCTGGCTAGGGGTGGAAGGTTATGTGTGGTAGAAAGAGATAGTAGAGAGACATATGAATGCTTGTTTGTTGCAAGGAGACCTAACTAAATAGATGGGGGTTGCAAGAATAAGAGAATGGCGGTGTGCCTTTTTGTCATGGGATGGAAGCGAGAACAAGAGACACGCATCGTATGGAGAGGTGTGTGTGTTTCGAGAGAGAAAGGGAGGCGTGGACCTGAATAATGAGATGGGTGCTCATATGTATGTTATAGGGAAGGAATTGTCTAGGTGGTAGTCTTATGATGGACCCAATCTTTAATGAGAGTGGGGATAAGTATCGATTTGGTGGATTTTGACGTTGACGATCCAGCTATATCATACCGGTGATACAAATCGACAATCGTTACTAAAAAAATCTTCGATGGAAGATGATCTTGTCGTATGCACAAAATCAAACTGAATAACGAGATGGAGTTCCTCCAAGCAACCGAAGAACCGGCTAGAACAAAGATAATGCAATCGTAATTGCCAATATGAATTAATTAAGGATAATGGTGGGGTTTGCTGGTACTGAACAAAAGGCGGCAGTCCTACACACACCCCGCAAATGCAAATTATAGCGAAGCAAAACAATATGTACACAACAACGTGAGTTCTAACCTAGAAAAAGGTAGTAGCCTTATTTATATCTATAAACTATATTACTATATTTTTTATTTGTATAGTTATATCTATATCTATTCCACTCCCTCCATTTGTAATTTACTCCGCACATATATAGCTTTGACTGCAGCCAAATTTTATAAAGCTTGACCGAATTTGGTGAAAACAATATGAACATTTACACTAACAAATTTACACGATGTGGAAATAAAAGCAATGATGAATCAAATGATATATATTTGGTGGTGTATATGTTAATACTTTTTCCTACAAAATGTTGAAAGTATACAAAGTTTGACTTTAGAGAAACCCAATATGCGGTATTATGTATTATATATTCTATATTCATTATTTTTTCAGAGTCAATGCGTGCATTTGCACGTACACGATATAAACCGTTGATTGATGTTGATCCAATGGTCCAGGTGGCTGCGATTCGGATCTACTATAACCTAATTGTACCCATACACGTTCTTCTCGAACGAGCAGCACGACAGTGTGATCGATCCACATAAGAAGCACTAAATAAGACCTCCAGACATGCCACATGGCTTCATGGGTGCTCCCCACATCATATTATTCATACTACATTGACTGAAAAAAAGATAAATCACCCAAAACAAGAACTTCCCATTTTTTGTTCCTACGGTGCTGTGCCATGCACGTACCTAGTTGTATAGTGGTAGTAGTAGTTACAAACTTCGTAGTAGGAGTAGTACGGAGTGCTCCTACTCTATCAACAAGTCCCATCTGACACCAAATTTCTTGGCTTCCGTGCTACAACTAGATCTTCCCCTCCTCGTTTCTATTTTCCAACACGGCGGGCGGGGTGCGGTTTGCCGATAGTCGGTTTGCTCAGCTGCGGTCCCACATGAAAGTGAAAATGCTAGGCAACACGCCTTCCCTAGCTATGTGGCGTGCCAGATGAGCCGTGGAGTACTCCCGATTCCCGGGCGTGTGGGGGTGCGACGTGAACGCGGCAGGCCTTTTCCTTTTACTAGCAATGTGTCCGTGCGTTGCAACAGATCCAAAGTAGAATAGTACTTGTTCATAAACTTGAAAGAAAACACTCTTGTTTTGATATACATATATACCACTAAAAATATATTGCATTTCACTCAAAATATATTTCTCAGGCTGTTTTGATGAGGTGAGGCAGGGATGTGGTTGCTTTCAAGATAATAAGTTTTTTTTGCAAATTGGAGCAGAGAAGTGGGCTATTGTTGCAAAAATGCCACAACTTACCTCACAGCGGTTAGATGCAGATCTAATGGTCAGAAATGACGGATGGCAGACACACCATCATCACCAACTGAGTCTTTTATAGTAGAGAAACATGTATAAATTGTAACATTTGGTTCTACTCCTTGGCACGATCGATAGATAGAAATAACGATTGGAAACGCTAGGGCGGGGCTTTTCCCGCCAGATAATAAGCAGGGTAGTAGCTAGGTCGGCGCATCATCGGTTTGGTCACACGCGGTCCCACATGTTGTAGTGATATAAAGCCTAGCCAATGTGCGTTGACCGGGGGGCCGGAACGACAGTGTGGTATGCGACGGGGAAGGGACATGCTTCATGTACGTGTTCCAGTTTCTCGTTTTGAACTTGCGAACATGACAGGCGTGCTGCACGAGTAGTTTTGAATTTATAAGTTTGGTCTCAGTTTTTGAATTTAGGGGTAGTTCGTAGGTCGGGTCAAGCATCGAACATAAATTACGAAGTTGATGGAAAAGGTAAGCACAACTTATAAATTGATGGATGGAGTACTAGTTACAATGATGCATATAATTGCCTCCAAATGTGAGCAAAGGGATCGCACATGTCTTTATTGACTGGAACAAGAATGGAATAGCACAATAAGAATTAAGGCCACGATGATGCAATCGCAGTGGTGGTTACAGGAGGCAAGAAGAAAGATGCATACATCAACGTACAACCTCCTCCTCCTCGACTCAGTGCGCCGGGCCACCGACCAGCGGCTTAGGAGCGGCGGCTTTTGTGGCGAGGTCAAGGTGCTTCTCAACAAAGGCGTCCAAGGCTTCTAGCCGGTTGACGAAGGCCAACGTCCTAACGTCCTCACCGGCCTTGTAGATACCTATGTACACAACTTCCTCCTACACGTGGATGTGTAGATTGATGAATTCTTGTAGGGCGAGGCGCCTCGCGGTGAGCGTGACCTCCAGGTGGACATTCTTCGTTGCGTCGGCGAGAGGTCGTAGGGCCACCAGTGCTTGAAAGAGCTTCTCGCCATGGAGGCCGATTAGGGTGGCAGGCAATGAGGAGCCCGGGCGCACGGCTGGAGGAGTACGGCGATGTCGTCCATGAGCTTCTTGATGACGGTGAACTTGTTGATGGTGGCAACGATCATCTTGTCCAACTAAGAGTCATAGCTGGCGTCGACGATGGCCATGAACCAATTGGTCGCCAACACCCTCTGGAGACGATCCTCGGTGCCATGTCGTAGGCCAGCGTCATGGACCATCTAGCACAGCCGCTGGCCGCTCGCGCGCATCGCCGCCATGGGTCTAGAGTGATCACTTTTGCGCTTAGTGTAGGTGCTTAGGTGCGTACGATGTGGTAGATGCATTGGAATGGAGCGGCGCCTTTATATGAGTGCAAACTGCATTGCATTCACATCGTGCTGCCTCTTTTCCCTCAGCATGCTAATTAAAGGAGGATGCATCATTAGCCGTTCAACATTTCGGGAACCGCTACCCTCTCCCTCGTCTGCATTAAAGCCGTATCGGGAACTGTCCTGGTTTACTCAATATATTTTTACCGTCCTGGCTTACTAGTAGGTGTCAAATCAAATAGTACTGCGCCGCTCGCTGCATGCCCGGCTGAACACGCCTCCTCGCCTCCATCAAACGCCTCCGTTAAACCTGCATGCGAACCGAGAAACCTACCCCGGCCACACGTCCGTTCATGAGCGGGCCGGAATTA
The DNA here is from genome assembly GCA_011799875.1 of Thinopyrum elongatum. NCBI lineage: Eukaryota > Viridiplantae > Streptophyta > Magnoliopsida > Poales > Poaceae > Thinopyrum > Thinopyrum elongatum. The sequence continues at coordinate 388,328,283 of CM022300.1, forward strand.
AACGCAACGCCGGCCGAGCTCCTCCCATCCGCCCTTAGTTTAAACGAGGCCAGATGCCGGCCAAGCTCCTACCGTCCGCCCTCTATTTAAACGAGGCCAGACAGCGGGCAAGAATCGCACCCCTCCGCCGCTCCCCCATCTCCTCCTTCACCATTTTCTCCACTCTTCCGATGCCTTCCGAGGAGCCATTCTCCGGCATACTACCCAGTTGGGTGGCCCACCGATCCCTCCGGATACGAGCGAGGCCGCTCGGTGCTTCACCTACCTCGCCTGGCCCAACGGAGCTAGTTGCCGCCCCAAGCCGGCGCGTGGTTCAGCAACTCGCCACTCCAGTTCAGCTCGATTAGGAGTGGCGAGTTGCTCCACGCCAGCACGGCGGCGAGCACGGCGGCACGGGCGTCATCACTGCCATGTCGTACCGCGCCACTAGTGTCTACGGCCGTGCCTCCCGTGTCTGTGGCCACGCCTCCCATGCCTTTGGCAGCGCCATGCAGGCAGAGACAGAAGCCAGGTGCGCGGAGAGCGATGAGTCGGTGGCCAGCTTCTCCGTGTCCGCCGCCATCATCGAGGCGAAGTAGAACACGGGAGGCCGTCGTCGCTTGGGTCCCATGAAGGCCACCACCGAGGTGACGAATGCATATATAGGTGGTCTCTTGGCTGCTTTATCTCTTGCGAGGACCTTCGTCAACCTCGCAAGTGTCTGCCAAACATGAGGAAGACAAAGGGATCCGCGGGCGGCCATTTAGATTAGGTATTATTATACCACGAGAGCTGGATTAGCACGGCTTAGTTCATGTAAATGTAATGAAATTCGTCATGTTTATATGAAGATTCGGCTTTGTTATACGAAATCCTTCATGCTTATATGAAATCAGTCTGTGTTTGCACAAATTTCCTCTGGTTGGTCAGAGTTGTGAAAATGTATGCCGCTGGCATTGGATGTCGTCCTCCGCAGAAGGAAGCGGGAGGAAATTTGCCGGTTGCCGTAGGAGATGCTCTTATGCTGGAAATAATAGAGTCACATCCAATCCATTTGAGTTAATTGCGTGTATGATTCTCCCTCTATAAAAAGTTAATTGCATGTACAGTGTACATGACTTGCAGGGTGGCTACAGATTCGTACGAAAAATTAAAAAGAAACAAATCCATCCTTAATCTTGTATTCTAAGTACTCTGTGGGTTTCACTGTCAGTACATAGCGAAAGAAGTATATATTAAAAAATATAAAAATCTTAAGTTTTATTAAGACAAAATTCGAACTCAGGTCATTGCATTGCGAGCATCCGGCGCTAACCAGTCCACCAGATGTTCGTTGTGGACGATGCAAGAGATATATCCCTACTCTTATAAAAAACACAGTTGGTGATGATGGTGTGCCTGCCATCCTGCAATATAGGCCGTTCGATTTATATCTGACGGATAGGAAGGAAGCTATGGAAATTTTGCAAAAATATACCCACACCCCTCTCCACATTTGCAAATAAGGCCTTCCCTCGTTCATCCTTTTCTCCCACAAGATAAACTACTCATACAAATGCATCTTGATGTTCCGTGCAACGCACGGGCATCTTGCTAGTTTCTTTTTAAATAGTTACTGCGATAATTGGGTTGAAGTGATATATTTTATGTCTGCCCCGAATGATCTCAAATTCACTAGTAGTAACAAAGAAAAGGTTGACTTGTTAATTAACAGAAAACATGGTGAAAACTATCACATGAGGCCGGTAAAAGCAAGGCACACTGGGTTCAGCGTCATCGTCACTACAACTGTGCGCGCGCGAGAAATCTACATATCGAGGGGGGCCGCGGAGAGAAAGACGTATCGAGTGTGTGTGAGCGAGGCACAGAGACACAACTAGGGAGAGTGTGTGTGTGTGTGTGTGTGCACGCGCGCACGCGTGTGTGTGAGTGTGTGTGTGTGTGTGTGTGTTTGAGAGAGAGGCCAATTCATAGATTAAGATCGAGATTGAGGTGTCACCCTTCTGATGTCATTATTGGGGGGGTGGGGAGGGGGGAGGGAGAGAAATACGTATCGAGAGTGTGCGCGCGGTACGCACAAAGGCACAACTAGCGAGTGTGTGTGTGTGTGTTTGAGAGAGAAGCCAGTAGATAGATTAGTATCAAGATCGAGGTGTCACCCTACTCCTTCGGTGTTGGGAAGTGTGTGTGTGTGTGTTTGAGAGAGAAGCCAGTAGATAGATTAGTATCAAGATCGAGGTGTCACCCTACTCCTTCGGTGTCGGGAAGTGTGTGTGGGGGGGTGCCAGTGACACTTAGATATAGGGAGAAGGAGTTTGTGTGATACATATCTATATTAAGGGATAGGTAGATAGCATGTGTGCGAGGCATACTTAAAGCATCATGGAGATAAACAAGCGGTGTGCATCCAAGTGCCGGAAAAAAATGAAGAGAGAAACAATGTCTGAGCGCGCGCGCGCGCGTGTGTGAGCGAAATCTCAAAACAAAAGGTGCTCTGCTGGAATCCCATTGTATGTATTCATATGGTTCCATGACTCGAGTTAACCTTACGCATATGTGTGCGAGACATAGTTATACTTTGAGACATTAGTGGCGGTGGGTGGGCGGTATTAAAGGGGTGGGCATGTTGGACAAAGAGAGCGTGTGTGTTTTTGTGTGAGAGACTTGTAGGACGGGATAGAAAGACGAATTCTAACCTTGACGGAGGGAGAGAAATACATGAAGTGCGCGTGTGTGATTCCAATGCCCACGGAGAAACGACATATGTATGCGTGTGAGAGAGATTGCACAATTCATTCACGTATCACTATCTAGCGATCGTGGACGTGCATCGCTTGAACATAATCAATATCTACTTCGTATCGTGGCCAACGATACAATATCAATTCAACGCTTAAAAGATTGGACACTCGCATATCGCATTTTTTTCAAATAGTCTTTTTCAATTGTCCATGCCAAAGTTATAGTGATGTTTCTTCAAACAACCACTGTAGTTATCATGTAAATGCACCATTGTTAGTTTTGCATTCAAATTCATTAGTCTTGGATGATTTAAGGTTCTATTATGAAGTAATATATGTAATATTCATATATGAATTCAACGGGTACGCAGTTTATGAAATGGAGGCCATGTAATCATATGAGGTAACACTTTTAAGTAGCGGACTACAATATCCGTTTCTTTTGTGCATCTATATTATCCATTTGTTACTGTGCAATATTATTAAAATTAACACGTCAATGCATTGTGTTTAAAATAAATAACCAATGGCACTAAATTATATATTTACACGAGAAATACATAGCCTAAGCGTTTGATCCATTTTTTTGTGAACGCGCCTCTACAACCGTATGATTGGCCGCGCCCGTGTGAACGTCCAAGTTATCGGTGCATCATCCTGAGTTATTGTCTTTTTTCTGGGGTGGACTTCATACCAGTTATTGTTGACACCTGATTTTGGCACAATGCATAATGCAATAGAGATGGCCTCAAATGACAAGATATTCTACATGAGAAACTTCACATTGCCGAGTGGAACAACTTTGATGTTTGGACCATAATCATTCGGCATCATATCAAAGACCAAAACTACATTCGGATTGTCATGATGTTCTGAGTGCTTTTTGGTCGATTACGCCTCCAAGACAACCTCGGATGAAGGAATGCTCTACATGGATTATCTTCGTCTCGTCAAAACGATCAATTTTGATATAAAAATCGTCTAAATCTGAGTTCGTATGCAAAAGTTACGGTCAGCACGGTGCGGACCGGCTAGAGATCAAAATATTACGCTGGACATCAGATACATGTTTGATGGATGTCTGATACAATGCGTGAGCAATTAGCCATTCAAGATAGCCTCGAATCGAAAAACGTTCAACATGAAAGTTGTTCGTAACGTTGAAATGGTCAACTTTGCTTTTGGGAACATTTTCATCCGAGGTTGTTTACTACCACAAAAAGGACCCGCAAGGTGCAGCCAGAAAGTTTGCCGGGTGAAAAGCTTGCCGGGTGAAAAGCTTGCCGGTCAAAGAGCTTGCCGGGGTGGAAAGCTTGCCGGGAAATGAGCTTGCCGGGGTGAAAAGCTTGCCGGGTGAAAAGCTTGCCGGGCAAAGAGCTTGCCGGGGTGGAAATCTTGCCGGGAAAAGCTTGCCGGGGTGGAAACTGTCAAGGCCAATCCGACCAGAAGCTGAAGATGGGCTCAAATGATTATATAGATGGCCTCGGATGAAAAAGTGTTCAACATGAAAGTTGTTCGTAACATCGAAACGGTCAACTTTTCTTTTGGAGTCATCATCATCTGACGTAATATATGACCTGCAGAGATGCTACAAGACTCGGACGGTCCAGTCAGCTGCATGACCGAGCCTGACTCGAAATTAAAGATGACCCCGTGGAGTATTCAAGATGGACTTATTTGGAAAAGTGGTCAGCATACGGATTGTCGGCCTCATCTAAGCGCAAAAAATTGGTATTTGAACTGCCTCCATCGGAAGTCATATGCAGATTCCACGGCCCACGCAAGGAGCAAGACAGAAGATTGGACCAGATTCGGGCTGAATCCGAGTGGGACCAGAACTAGGATTCTAGGACGTGAATTGATGTAATTTTCTTGTAAGGAAAGCCTAGATGAATCCTTTGCTTGTACGGGAAGTCCAGCCGCCTCTTATTTATGTTGGGGCTGACGGCCAATTGAACAACACACAATCAAACAATCAATACACTACTTTTTCATCTACGTTTTATCTTTCCATCGTTTTTCTCTCTCGTTCTTCGTCGTTCTTCGTGTTGGAGAGCTGCGAGTACCGAGGTTCTAGGGGCGAGAGAATCGACCTAGTGCAGCCCATAGCCGCCGCACTCCCTGACGGGGTCCCTCCCGGGCGTGTGGGGTTTCGGGTCCTAAAAGCACCCGCCGACTGTCTTGCGTATCGCGCTGTCGATCGGGTCTCCTTCGACGTGAGCTGCGGTGCATCACCCCCGGCGTCGAGGGTACATGTGACGTGTTCGTGTGTCAACACACTTTTTGGCGACTCCTCTGGGGACAAGGATCAATCATCATCATCATCCATCATGTCTGGCAACGACAAGATTCCCAAGCCCTCGGAAATCAACGCCGATAACATAATCAAGCCCAACTTTGAGGAGTTATCGGAGGAACATCGCCAAGCTTATGAGGAGTACAAGAAGGCACGTGAAGAAAAGGAGATGCAGGAGTTCCTTGCTAAGTTCAAGAAGGATCGTCAAGGCAATATCACTCCGGTTGGAGAAATCAAGTTTCCTCCTCTTCATGATGAACAGGTTAAACCCCCTATGAGTAGTACCTTCTCTCCTGAGGTATGGGCTGAAATTGATAGTCGCATTACTGATAGCAATAATCTTTTATACCAAATTTTCTTGGAAAATAGTAATGCTCAAAAAAGTATGCCTCAATCATCTATTGGTAATGTTGGTGTGCCTGTTACCACAGAAATCCCTAATCCAACTTTACCTATTTCATCGGCGCCTCCCATGCCGATGAATTTTTATCCTAGCCCAACAAATCAAATTATTGTTGCACCCATTAATCCTATCATGAGTATGCTAGGTTCGGTGGTGACGCCAAACCAAACCCTACCTACAAGTGCAAACGCTGTTAGATCATTGCCGAATTACAATTCGGCATATATGCCACAATTCGCACCTGCAAATACTAACCCTACTCCTCCTATGCCACTGCCACAGGCTTCATCGTCCACTGTGGATGATGGTCTAACTAATCTTAGAGAGGAGATGGCTAAGATGCTCTGAGAGAATTTTGGAGTTGAATTACCAAGGAATCGTATTTACCAAAAGCCATATCCAGAATACTTTGATGCAATTCAATGCCCTCCGGGATATAAAATTCCAGATTTTGTTAAGTTTAATGGAGAGGGCAAAAACCACATGGGAGTATGTTAGCCAATACTTGGCACAATTAGGTGAAGCAGGCTCACTAAATGAATTGAAAGTGCATTTATTTCCTTTATCTTTAACTGGTACCGCATTTTCATGGTTTGTCGCTTTACCACATGGTTCTATTCGTTTAAGGTCGCAACTAGAACAAAAATTTCATGATCATTTTTATAGTGGCGATAATGAACTTAAGTTATCACATCTTACATCGGTTAGACAAAAGCATGATGAATCGGTCTCCGATTACGTCAAAAGATTTAGAGATACAAAAAACCGGTGCTATAGTTTGGTGATAACTGAGAGAGATTTGGCTGATCTTGTGCTTAATGGTTTGAGAACTCACATTAGAGAAAGACTAGAGGGCTATGAGTTTTTAAATGTCAACCAAGTCTTACAAAGGGCTTTGGCTCAAGAAAGCCGAAGCAAAGATCTTAAAGAGATGCATAGGTATAAAACTGATCGTCCAAAAATGAATATGGTTGAGTATGATAGTGAGCACTCAGACGATGAGGGTGATATTTATGCTGCTGAATTTGCTTGGCCATCTAAGGCCAAACCATTTACTTGCAATGATTTAAAGCAGATTCATAAGAATCGTGATGAAGAGATGAAATTTACCTTCAACATTGCTAAGTGTGATAGAATATTTGATGCTTTGTTACAAGCCAAGATTATTAAAATATCTCATACTTTACCGCCGTTTGAAGAGCAGAAATGGCGCGCTTATTGCAAGTATCATAATTCTTTTTCTCATGCCACTAATGATTGCAATGTTTTTCGACGACAGATACAATCGGCCATTAATGACGGACAATTGAATTTTCCTGAGATGCAAGTTGATAAGCAGCCTTTCCCAATGAACACCATGGATTTGGAGGGGAAGAAGATGTTAATTCGGCCCAGCATAGCCGAATCAGCTAATAAGAATAATATACGACCTGCAGAGACGCTACAAGAGTCGGACGGTCCAGTCAGCTGCATGACCGAGTCCGACTCAAAATTAAAGATGACCTCGTGGAGTATTCAAGATGGCCTTATTTGGAAAAGTGATCAACATACGGATTGTCGGCCTCATCGAAGCGCACAAAATTGGTATTTGAACCGTCTCTATCGGAAGTCATATGCAGATTCCACGGCCCACACAAGGAGCAAGACAGAAGATTGGACCAGATTCGGGCTGAATCCGAGTGGGACCAGAACTAGGATTCTAGGACATGAATTGATGTAATTTTCTTGTAAGGAAAGCCTAGATGAATCCTTTGCTTGTACGAGAAGTCCAGCCGCCTCTTATATATGTTAATGGTGATGGCCGATTGAACAACACACAATCGAACAATCAATACACTACTTTTTCATCTATGTTTTATCTTTCCATCGTTTTTCTCTCTCGTTCTTCGTCGTTCTTCGTGTTGGAGAGCTGCGAGTACCGAGGTTCTAGGGGTGAGCGAATCGACCTAGGGCAGCCCATAGCTACCGCACTCCCTGACGGGGTCCCTCCCGGGCGTGTGGGGTTTCGGGTCCTAAAAGCACCCACCGACTGTCTTGCGTATCGCGCTGTCGGTCGGGTCTCCTTCGACGTGAGCTGCGGTGCATCACCCCCGGTGTCGAGGGTACACGTGACGTGTTCGTGTGTCAATAGTTATTAACTGCTGACGTGTGCCCCGTGTACACAGTCTCGCTTGACCTTCCCGCTAGCACTGTCCAAAATTAGTTGAAACTGGATATGAACGATCCCGCGGGCGGCAAAATCCCGCTTCCTTCTAAAATTTCCGCCACCTAGTCTTTAGCATGCGAAATTTCCCTTTTGTCCTTGGTGCACGGAGAACAATAGTTACAATACGGCCCTCATTTACATAATAGGTCGGGGTTCCTTTGGTAACTTCAGGTTCCCCCCACCACACGGCACCCCCATTTCCTCTCCCCTCCCGCAAAAACGACTACTCCACAGCACCAGAGAATCTTACATCACGTCGTCCGTACCTCATCGGCCTTTCTACCCCTTCCCTCTCAAAACCCTAGACTACTCATCCACCGGCGTACCAGAGCCCATTCACTGCCAGCGTCGTCCACCTCGCCGGATCTGCTTCTACGGCCGCATCTACCCCTCCCACCTCCCCTACAAATAAGTAGACTGCTCATCCACCACTGTACCACAGCCCATTCAGTGCCGGCCTTGTCCACAGCGCCGGATCTACTTCGCCGGTACTCTCGTCAACCAAAGTGCATCTGCAGCGACTCCTTCGTACTCCCAACCGAAGACGCTTCGTCCACACCCCCGGAGCCGCCCCACTGATGCCCCCGTCGACGGCCTCTGATCCTCTTCCCCGACACCTTCCTCAACCCTACCGGAGTTGCTTCGCCGACACCATGCTCAACCCTACCGGAGTAGCTTCGCCTATACCATTCTCAACCCTACCGGGGTCGCTTTGCCAACGCCCAAGTCCACGGCCTCAGATCCGCTTCATTGCACCCTCGTCCAACTTACCGGAGCAGCTTCTGACGCCCTGTCCACAGCCGTAGATCCGCATCGTCGACACCATACTGAACCCAACCACCGGGGCAGCTTCACTGATGCCCTCGTCCACGGCCTCAGTTCCGCTTCGCCCACACCATAGTCCACCCTACCGGAGCCGCTCCACAAACACCCTACTCCACGGTTCTAGATCTCCTTACCAGACCCTGACTGCCAGCGCAGTGTCATCACCCTTGATGTTTCTAACCTGATTCCCACCGTCTGGCAAGATGCCAAGCACCCACCGCGGCCTAGGTACTTGTCACCTTTAAACCCGCCCAGCATCACCTGCCCGATGTTCTTCAAATATACTAACAGGTTGTTGTTACATGTTATGCAGCTGGCAATAACTACAAGGACGATGTTTCTTCTGGATCTAACATCTTGGCCAACCAAGATCCTGGACAGAGGCATTGATATGATCTTGTAAGTACGTCTCTCTCTTATATTGTTGTGTGCCTGCCAGCGTGCTTTGGTAGGATTTTCGACCAGTAATCCCTTTGTGCAGACAATGATTTCCACTACTGGCTGCTAAATTAGAGATGTAGATGTCATAGATGATACTCCCTCCTTCCTAAATATAAGTCTTTCTAGAGATTCCACTATAGACTACATACGGAGCAAAATGAGTGAATCTGCACTCGAAAATGCATCTATATACATCTGTATGTGGTCCATAGTGGAATCTCTACAAAGACATATATTTAGGAACAGAGGTAGTACATTACACAAAATTGTAGGTGGCATGTAGGAATTCCAGTGCACTACATTAGGATCCCTTAGAGTGCCTGCTAGTCCAGTACACAGAGTCATGGCTAGTTTATGCTACACACACAATCGTTAATTGGTGGTTTAAATATGCGCAAGGGATATGCAATGTATTATCATGTAGAGATATCTCAAATTAGCCGTGTCAACTTACAGATGGGGTGCCACAATGAAAAAGTACAAAATTTCTTAGTACAAGATGTATGTGGCAATTTCATGGAACATCGCAAAAAAAGGAGAGGCAGTAGTGAGCCTATACAGTGTGCTATGGTAGGTCACTCCATTGCAATCATCGTGCCATGTTGTTTGTATGTCAGTGCTGTTGGCCAGGGTTCTGAGGGAAAGTTATTTCGAGTTATCCTAAGAAAATAAGCACCTTTGAATATAAGCTCTAGATAATAAGCCAACCAGTTCTTTTCATTGCCTGCCTTTTCTGCTTATCTGTGGTATGATCAGTGAAAAGTCTAGATTGCATTATATTTTTGTCATTTTGCTGCCCATATGAAAATTAATTTGACTTGCAAACATCAGAAATTGAACCCAATGCAGTAATTAATATGATAGGAAAACAAACCATCAATATTTGTTCAAAATGCAAATACAAAGATACCATCTACTTGGCACAATCTACTTGGTCAATGTCTTCCATAGAGAGCCCATTGCCTAATTTAAATAAAGAACGCATTGCCTAAATTTAAATGAAGAACCATTATTTATCGAAATTCGATGGTCCAAGTGGCTGGTTATTATCATATAGCAGCAACTCATAGCAGCAGCTCATACCACCTAAAAGCATAATATAGCAGCAGCAGCTCATAGCAACTCATCATACAGCAGCAGCAGCAGCTAGCAATTCATCATATAGCGGCAGCAGTTCATCATATAGCAGCAGTAGGAGCATCTCATAGCAATTCATCATATAGCAGCAGCAGGAGCAGCTTATAGCAACTCATCATATAGCAGCAGCTCATAGCAATTCATCATATAGCAGCAGCAGCTCATAGGAATTCATCATATAGCAGCAGCAGGAACAACTCATAGCAATGCATCATATAGCAACAGCAGCAGCAGCTCATAGCAATTCATCGTATAGCGGATCAGAATGAAAATTTGGGAAAAAATCAGAGGAGATCCTCACCTTGTTGGATGAGCTCATCCTTCAACAGCACCTCAAGGCCATGGCCTGGGAGGAGGGGAGGGGGAACGAGGTGCCTTCTGCCGGAGTGGGGCATCGGCCGTAGTTGTGCGGCGACCACCGGAGTAGTGCGTTGGACGGACCTTAGCGGAGCAGCTGCTGGAGACCATGAGAATGAGGGGCGGCGCCAGAGGGAGGAGCAGCCGGGGAGATTTGGCCCTACCCGTCAGCCATGTAGCCTAGCTGGACAGAGCATCGTCGAGGAGCAGGCCAGATGGGACCAGTGGCGGTGGCTCGCTGGAGGAACCCTAGCGTTGTAGGCAGCGGATTGAGGTAGAGGTAAAGGGGAGAGGATATGCAAGCGGGCAGGGCAATGAACGCTTGCGTGTTTGTTTTTACTTGAGGGTCAGGTGTTACGCGGGCGTGAGCACTGGCATTTTGAGTGTAATATAGGCAGACAACAGAGTCATTTCGCTATTCCCCTTCCCTTCAATTTTTAGTGAGCTTCTACCCGAAGCACCCCCCCCCCCACTCAAAGCGAAATAATTTAAGCCCAAGCCCATAAATCAAAAACGAGTTCTTTATATCTTTTATTGCTTATTTTGACAATAAGCTCTGAAAAGGCGAAACAGAACTAGCCCTTAACCTGCAATTCAATTATGCGTGCAATGATGAATCACTCATGCCTGCTATAGTGTATATTTAGGCATCATACATGGCATAACCTAATACATGTGCATTTCATTATAGAATCTGAAATATGCAATGTTTATGTTAGTTCATATGTTGCACATGATGTTTAAATGCCCCTTAAATCTGGTCAGTCAAGTGATGGTCTTTAAGCCTCCTTCTATGCTTCTTTTCTTGATATGTAATTTAGTGTTGTGCAAGATTTGCTCACAAATCTGTTCAATTGCTTGTTTGTATCAGCAGGCCATTCTAGGACTGTTTGCTTTGATTACTTGCTATTCTTGACCTAACAGAGCTTGTCAACAATTTAAACACTAAGGGCTGCTGTAGTGGGGGCTTGTATAACTCATAGGTGACATAAAGGTTTGGCTGCACACTAAAGTAGGCTCTCCAAGAGTACCAGGAGGTCCAGTTCGAAGGTATGCCTAGTTTTTACATAGCGCACACATAGTAAATGCTCATTTCATTGTGTGCAAGAGATGTGTCATGTTTCATTATGTGGTGTTGTTTTGTTATAAACTCATCCTTTGGTCTTGTTCACAGACTGGAAAGTATGCATATTTATCTTCCAAGGAGACCGGTAACTAGTTTATGTCACCTTGCAGAGGGGGTGCAATAAAGATAAGATTGAGGATTTCCAAGTACAAGATGTTAGGAAGGAGCCTTGCAAGAGAAGGAGGAGCAGTGCTGAGCTGTTCAACCAGTTAAGGTAAGTCATTGTATTACAATTACCAGGACATCCTATTTGTCTGACATTGTGCTTGCGTAGGGTTCTTCACCTATAACCCAGTCATTGGGCCATTGATTAAAACTCCCTCCGCTCACTACTATATGATGTTCTAACTTTTTTGTAAATCAGATGTATGTAAACACATTTTAATGTGTCTGTTCACTCATTACGGATGTAGTCTACTTTTAAATATCTAAAACATCTTATAGTAGTGAACAGTGTGAAACTGCTTCCTGCTATGGTAGAGTTGTCGATGTAATAAATGTCATAACCAAACGCATATTCACATCATTAGCCTCCCTATCATTACTAGGATCTTGATTACATACTAGTCGAGATACATCATAGGGGGCAAACTATATTACATTACTTGTTCCTTTATATAGTAAATGTAGCTAGGCCATGGATGTTATTGAGGTGTGCATGTATGCATGCTGCCAACTCAACAGTTCAATTGCTTGTTTGTTTTAGGCATAGTTAAATTACTCTTTTCAATTTCTTTATTTGTCCTTAGTTAATGAGATGCCCGATGTAGGGTACTTGTATAACTATTTGTTGACATAATTAAAGGCCTTACCATTTAATTACTCTAGCGAAGTGTGCCTGAAGCTTTGAAGTCTATTAACCAACTATTACTACATGAGGCTCACAATCTAGTTTATATGAGGCTAATGGTTGCATAGTTTTGCTTGCTGTAGTAGGTTTGTATGAATCCCTCAGTTGTTCATTATGCTCCCTAAGACTCTTCTGGAACATGGCACACAATGTTCCAGCTAGTTAATTGAGCTACAGAATGGCCAACACTTCTTGCTTACGTGAGACGGGGAAGGAGGGATGAAGGGGGTATTTGCCTCCCGCCTCTTCTCTCTCTCTCTCCTCTCTCCTCTCTCTCTCTCTCTCTCTCTCTCTCTCTCGCTCTCTCTCTCTTCTCTCTCTCTCTCTCTCTCTTCTCTCTCCTCTGCTCCTGTCTGCGCCAATAAATGTGAGCAATACCCTAACCCATCCCAGCAGTAGTAGTTGAACTTCCCCTAGTGCTAGGTTGAACTTCTGCGAACATTGTCCAAATGGGGCTTGCGATATACCGTTGGAAAGCTATGGACACAAGTATCATGATATAAGTTAAATTTTTGGCAAAATATAAACGGTTTAAGAGCAGTTTCAAAAACCGTTTTTTCTTCATACAAAAAACCTGAATCGTATTTTCGAGCCCATTTCTAAACCGTTTATCGGAATGAGGCAAATAATATGGCGTTGGAAAGCTGCTGCAAATCCGCTCGTTCCACATATACAAAGTTTTGTCAAATTCCCTATGGTTAAAGAGTAATTTGAAAAATTGTAGAATTTCACAAACCGAACAGCTGAGTTCGTATTTTCGAGGCCATTTCTAAACGCCTAATCCGATTGAGGCAGATGATATGGCGTTGGTAAGATTATGAAAATGCGCTTCTTTTTCATGTAGAACATTTTTTCTAATTTTAAACGGTTTAAGAGTAATTTAGAAAACGGTCAAAGTTCCATCGAGTTAGTATTTTCGAGTTAATTTTTTAACCATTCGTCGGAATGCAGCAAATGATATGGCGTTGGAAAGCTTGGACAAATGTGAAACTTTTATGTATATAATGTTTCTCACAATTCCCTACAGTTTTACGTCAATTTTGAAAATGGCTGAAATCGTATTTTGGCCGTAATTTTTGCAAACTTTATTGGAATGGGGCAAATAATATACCCCTGGATAGCTATGTAAAATGCGAAACTTTTTTGTGTAGAAACTTTTCTCTGATTCTTAGCCGTTTTTACGTAATTTTGGAAACGGCGAGATGATGCGTTCTGCCTTCATGGCGAAAACAGATTCTCCTAAAATGCACTGCTTGAAGAGGTTGAACTTCTGGAGCAGTTCTGTTTGAACTTCACTCTGTTTTTCACCTACTATTTTTTGCCCGTAACTCCCCAACCACTTACCGGAATTGAGCAAATGATATACCGATGGAAAGCTATTGAAAACACGCAACTTTCCCGTGTTGATCATTTTTTCATACACGTGACGGTTCAAAAGAATTTTTTGAATACATAAAAACATGTTTTAGTTGGTATACATGAATAGGAGCAACTTCTTCATGTAGACAGTACAATGGAATGTAGCATATAATATACCGTTGGAAAGCTTATGAATAGGAGCAACTTCTTCATGTAGACAGGTGTTACAAATTCGTTGCCGTTTGAGAGCAGTTTTAAAAATGGTAAACACGATGTTGTTTTTGCCTCTCTTTTTTAACATGTAATTGAAGTCCGGAGTATCGTAAAATAATTTTCGAACCGTGCAGGGTGGAGCACGTGAACTTCTTGCAACAAACCTTTTAGATTTTTAGTTTTGTATTCATCTCATCTGAAATGCATTTCGTATAGTAGTTGAACTGCTCGCTGTTTTCAAATGGAACTTCGGCCATGTATTTTTTGTTTGTAATTCCACACCCGTTCCTCGGAGTTCCACATATGATAAACCATTAGAAACTTGTTGAAAAGATGCTACTTTTTTTAATATGGTTAAACTTTTTTTACGACAACATACACCAATTTGTTTTTAACCGTTTATTTTTGGAATAAGAATATGATATATCCTTGGAAATTTGTTGAATAGAAAGAACATTTTTCATTGAAAGCATTTTTGTTTCAAATTTGTAATGGATTGACAGGATTATTTTAAGACACCAAAACAACATTTTTGTGTGTGTTTTTGAACATGTAAATACACTGTGAACCTGTCTCAAAAGAATTTTTGAACTTTCCTGGACAGGTCACTTGGACTTCGAGCAACAAAATATTTATACTTTGCCTTTTTATTCTTCTTTTCTCATACGAAAATGCAGACCATGCAGTACAAGAACTTCCGACAGTTATCAATTTGAACTTCCCTCTGTTTCGCTTTAGTAATGGAAAAAATCTAAGTTTTTTTATAGATATCGAGCTGCTCTTACTGTTTTATTAGAACTTCTTTATGTATTTTTAGAAATGTGAAAATTGGAGTTTTGTTAGAAGCATCGAACTTCTTCATTATTTCGAATTGAACTTATTGGTTTTATTCTTTACTAACGGGAAAAATCTAATTTTTCAAATAAATAGCAAACTGCTCTGCTTTTTCAAATTGAACTTCTTGGTTTTATTATCTATTAGCGAGAGAACCTGAGTTTTATTATATACATTGAACTACTCCATTTTTTAAATTAAACTTCTTGATTTTAATCTTTAGTATTGGGGAAAATCTGAGATTTTTTTATAAACATGAAACAACCTCATTTTTATTAATTAGGACTTCTTGGTGCTATTCATTAGTAACACGAAAAGTCCTAGTTATATAATAAATACCAAACTGCTCAATTACTTAAAGTTGAACTTCTAGGTCTTATTTTTAAAAGAGGGAAAATATGTTTTTATAATCTTTTTGAACTGCTCAGTTTTTTCAATTTGACCTTCTTAGTATTGTGATAAACATTGAACTTCCCCATTATTTAAATTTGAACTTCTAGGTTTTTTGTAGAATGGGGAAATTCCATTTTCTCTATAAATTTTGAGATGCTATATTTTTTAATTTGGCCTTCTTGGGTTATTCTTTAGTAATGGAAAAAAATCCTAATGTAGTAATAAGCATTGAACCGCTCCGTTATTTGTATTTGAACTTCTAGGTTTTTTTAACAAGAAAATCACCTTTTAAGGTTTTATTTTCCTTTTAGAAATAAAAAAATCTCAGTAATTTGTAGTAAACATCGAACCACTCTGTTTTTTTATTTGGACTTCTAGGGTTTTTTTTAAGGGGAAACATGCGTTTATTAAATTTGACCTTCTTGATCATATAATAAAAATTTGAACCTCTCACAAGAATTTTTGAACTTTTCCGGGCAGAGCACATGAACTCATATTTTGCTAATGTTCACTTCTTGACATGATGTTTCATAATGGACCATTTCGTACTCGCTCGGATTGTCACACTCATCAACATTTTTGTGTGTGTGTTTACCTCTTCATATTTTTTGACACCCATAGTGTGTGTTATTTCGAAAGTGAACATTATGAACTATCCGCAGCAGAAAATATGGACTTCTCATCCACAATTTTTTGTGTGTATCAACATCTTTTTGGACACACATATTTTTGGAGACAGCTTTGCAACTCCCTTCTCTTCTCTGTTCTTTCTTTGTTCTACATGAGAAAAAATAGTTTTCTCAATTTTTGTACTAAGCACACGTACGCACATCACATCCACAAATTTTTTTGGTAGTCAAATGAAAAAGGTTACAGTCCCACAGGCATAAACAATCGAACTTCCCTGAATTTGAGCAGTAATACATGAACTTCTCATGTACAGAATTGTTTTGTCTTTGATACTAGTGGGTGGAGCCTCACAAGTGGACGGCGGCGCGTGTTGTTGGACAGCCAAGAGGAAGAACGGTGATGCCGGGGAAGGTCGGATTCAGTCGTCGCTGCAGTCCACACATCACAGCGTGGTGGTCGCCGTCGGTGTCCATCGATCTGGGACGTCTGCGGTCATCAAAGATGCACAAGGTGCAGGGATGGCCGGATCCGGTGGCCAAAATCCCTGCAGAGTCCGTCCGGCAGGTGAGGGAGACCGCAACATGGAAGGGTAGCCGACGGGGGAGAACGGCAACGGGGAGGGTCGCCGATGGGGAGAACAGCAGCAGGGGAGGGTTGCCGTGGCAAATAGTGCTGGGTAGGGGTCAAACCATGGGGGCCTGAGGAGGAGAAGTGGTTGGGGTAGGAGTCCATGGCGGCAGTCGGGGAAGGAGGTGACCCTGGTGGCAGTTGGTGGAGGAGGCAGACCCGACGGCGGTTGGGGGAGGAGGCGGCCATGGCAGATTTAAATCCCTCCCCATCGCAGCGGCGGTGCAGAGGCAGGCAGCGGCTATAGAAGCTGTGGGCGGCGGCGCCCCGGCGTTGGGAGGTGCGCTGGGCGGCGGAGTGATGCCGGTGGTGGAGGGAGGTGCGTCGGGAACCGGGGGCGGCAGCGGGCCAGGAGGAGGTACGGAAGGCAGCCTCGTGCCGGAAGAAGGTGGCGGGGGCGGGGGTGCACACGAAGGAGGCGGGACGGCGGCGCGCCCGGAAGGAGGCGGGGGCGGGAAAATCCATTGGAATTTTTTTTCTACACCCATAACATTTTTTTGAACTCTCCAATTTATTGAATTTGAACTTCGAGAGTGAAGGAAATCCAAAAGGAACTCGAGTTTTTGGTGCGATCGCTCGGGAATTTCTCTAGGTGACGCTTTTGTTTTCTTCTTGGATTATAAAAATCGCACTACTCTGTTAATTTAATTTGAACTTCTTAGTATATTCTTTATTAGCGGGGAATTTCGAGTTTTTGTAATTAACATTGTACCGCTCCTTTTTTTGCTTTGAACTTGTCACATGATTCCCATGCGAACTACAGAAAGAAAGTGATTGAAAAAGACTAGAAAAACTTTTCTTCGAACTTTGTCCTTGCTCTTCACTTCAACTATGAACTGATGATACTACACATATTCAACTTGAATGGCTACCTGTTGGCTGCAATGTTTTAGAACTTCTCAAACAACCATTCGTTGAAGGGTTACTTGTTTGCTCAAACATATGTAACACCCAGTTAAAAAAAACATATATAACACCCAACATTTGTTGAAGCAGTCTAAAACTCAGAATTTCTTCTGGACATCATCTGTTGATGGCAAGTTAAATAGTGTGCAAGGCCACTGTTGAGTTATGTTGGCTATAATATGCATAGGAGCATTTTTTGCAAGAACCCATAAAAACTGCATTTTACACCAGTACCTAGGATAGATAATGAGACGTTGAACATCTCCCAGCAGCAAATTTAGCATGTTCAGGAATCCATTCAATAGTTTTTCATCAATATATATATTTTTGACAAAAAGAGATCCCTCTCGGATTTCATTTATCCGAAACCAAGTGCCTTTTACAACAACTACTAAATTTTCATCAACATATACACTCTATGCTGCCCCCTTAAGATAGTAAAAGTCTGGCCATGAGCATGAGCACTTCACTTGCATCCACCCAGACTCAAAACTCTGTCTTTACACCCTCTACATCTCGCCTCAGATCACTGCACACGTACGTACATTTTTGCATGTTCTTTTATGCCTCTGAAGTTACCCGCTCACTCACTCACCCAGCAACAACAAAAAGAACACCACGTTCTGGAACAGCAACCATGTTCCTCATCAAAGGCCACACCCCTGCTCCCTGCACCTCATCTGACCTTCTCCCCTCCAGCTTGGTGACCTTCTTCTTTGGGGCATAAACACAAACACCTGTGGTGCACACGAGCAGGCTACAAGATCTGAAACATTTTTCAGTTAGTGTGCACACACACACCTCACTCACTCACCATCATCACACACACAGAGCCAAGACCCAACACAATGCTGCACACGAACTCACCCAGCGGCAGCAGGCTACAGCACTGCGGAGCCGCCATCATTTGCGTCCACACGCCGTGGGCAGAGGAGGTGGGCTCGACGGCTAGCCAGGCAAGCAGCGGGGGAGGAGGATCCCGACACCGGACCCACTCGCTATAGGCCTTCGCGGCGGCTGGGGTAACCCCGATCTAGATCAGCGGCGTGGATGAGTAGGAACACCGCTGGGATAGGATAGACGGCGCTTGGGCGCATCACTGAGAGCTCAGGCAGAGGTGACGACGCTGGAGGGATCAACGGCGGGGTGCGGGAGAGGTCTTTCGCGGCGACCAGCTGCAGGTCGTTGCCTCCTCCGGCTGAAGGTCAGCGGCTCCTCCACCTGCAGGATAGTGTCCAATCTGCGCTTGTGCTCATGGTCGCCGATGAGTGAAGGGCGGTGAAGGATCCTCGCCGGATCCAGCGATCCCCGAGGTGCTCCGGGAAGTGGTGCGGCGGCGTCTCCTCCGGATCCATTGGGGGGGGGGCGGTGTGTTGTCTGTTGGGGTCGGGGGTGCGGCGTGTCGCCGGTTGGGGTCTTGGTTGCGGCGCATTGGCTGCCGGGGGCGGGACGGCTGCGGTGTCACCGGCTGGGGGCGGGTGCTGCATTTGGATCGGGTAGGTGGGTGGTGCGGGAGTGGGGCTCTTTTTCCATTTTATCTGGATTCTGGAGTTCGGGAACATCTCCGTCGGCTCCTTATAAGACGGACTGTTATCACAATAACTATTCTGATCCTGGGATCAGAATAATGCTACTCTATATATATATATATATATATATATAATGTTCAGTAGCTGCGTGTGGTCTAAATTTGTAACCTGTTTGTGTTTTGGATTTGGCCCCAACATCCAGCTCCTCTGGTGAGCTAAGAGAGATTTCTATATGCGAGCTGCAGAGACTACCATTTTTATAATTTTTAAAATATCACCTGCTTATGCTTCATGACTTGTAACATTATTGTTAGTCCTGTTTTGCCATGTACAAGATAGTCTGTCGTGCTCGCTTCACTGTTGTAACTGTATATTTGCCCTAGTCATGTGTACTTACAGAAACATTTTAGGATGAAGTGACATCAACACAAAGATCCCAGAGCAATGCGGCATGGCCGTTACCAAATTATTATGGATTGGAATTGGAATGTGCTGATGTTCTTGAGCATCAACTAGAAGTGGCAAGACAACGTATATATGATTCTCAACATGTAATCAAAATGTTGAGGCTAGAGTTGCAGGTATTAGATGTAGGAGTCAAAAAATTGAAACAAGACACTGAGGTAACCACAAAGGAATTGGAGATTTTGCAGACTGAAATTTGTGCTATCTGAATCCGGCAAATCCTATTTTCTTAAGAGATTATAGTTCAAATGGTAAGTTCTGTTGATGTGCGTCCATGATGTATGAGCTTTATTTGCCAAGTGTATGTAATTTGCTGTTTCTGTGCACTTTATTACCACTGGTGCCGAACTATAATGCCTAGTGGATATAATCTGCTGTAAATTCTTTATTGTATAGTGTAGGATTATTCTTTGTTTATATGCCTTAGTCTCTTTATTGTATAGTGTAGGTTTTTTAGAGGTGATATTATAGAGTAGGATAATTCTTTGTATATGCTATATCGTTGAAACGGGGGCCAACACGCCCAAACATTACCTGGACGCCATCCGAACGAACAAACATGTGCTGTCAAAGCGGACCTTAATTGGGCTGGTCAACTAATATTTAGTGGATCCCAATCGATGTGGCCCACCGTAACAACGGCTCTTAGCAGGCCGTTAACAGGCCAAAAGCTCGATAGGGCCGTATAAATGGAAATGGCCCGCGGGCCTCTATCAGGTCGAAATAAATGTCAATTTTGTCTTGGCCCTTTTACTTGACGGGTCAGTAAGAGGCCGAAAGTGTTTTGGGCCAAAAGAGGCCCAATTTACGAACTAGGCTTTTAACATGCCGAAAGTCCCATCGGGCTGAAGTTGTGCCATGCTTAAAGAGGGCCGCTAATGGACCCAAATTCAGGTGGCACCGACAAAGGTTCCAACTGTTGTGCGGGCCGTTAACAGGCCGAAAGACAAAATGGTCTAGAAGTTGGCCCATGTACAGAATGGACCGAGGAAAGGCCGAAAGTCACAATGGGCTAGAAGTTGGCCCAACTACAGAATGGGCCGAGAAAATGCTGAAAGATGTACCGGCGGCATATTGGTCCATATCTATAATGGGCTGCTAACAGGCCGAAAGAAGGTCGGGCCGTAATTGAGCCCAAAGACGTAGCGGGCTGTTAATGGGGTGGAACTGACGATGGGCTGGTTCTGTGTAACTCGTATGGTTCGTGGTTGTGAATGGGCCTGGCGCAAGTAGGCCGCTAATGGGCCGGCCCGCTTATTTTGACAGGCCCGGCCTTTTAACCTGAATGGGCCACTGTTGGGCTGAGCCACATGTCGAATTATCATAGGCGCGTCCCATCCATTGGCTGGATGACATCTGTCCCAAGGCTAAGCTGACATGTGGATCCTCTGGCGAATTAGAATTTTACACGTGGAAAATCCCCGTTGGTCCGGGCTGTTAACGGGTTATCGGATCAAAACCGAAACCCGATAGCTTAACGGCGACCCGTTACGGTGGATGCCACATGTCGGTTACCCTTGACGAAAACACTTCCATGATGCGCCATTTATCGTCACGGAAGTGGACACTTCCGTGATGATAATTTTGGTATTGTCATGGAACACTTCTACGATAGCACAGGTATGACTATCTTGATTCTGTCATAAAATCGTCATGGATGTACATGCATGACAGAAAACGTGACCTACTGTGACAAACACGTATCATCACGGAAGTGGTTTTTTTTGTAGTGATATATTTATGCAAGTCGCCTAACTTTCATCATTTGGGTCAGTCGACCATTTCAGGCGGTTGGATGAATATCCGACGTCTCCTAACCCTTCTTCTTCCTCACCTCTTCTTCTTCCCCAACAGACCACCGCACGGGCCGCACGGATCTTCCCCAACATGTGGTGGGATAAACATACTATAGGAATGAAAATTATGGGTCAGCGGTAAGATGGCTGAGTTTGGTTTGATCACATTTGGTAGCACGTGTCAATGAGGATGCATTCCGTTGGTTGGGTTTGCGGCATGCAGGAGCATTTGTGTGACGGTGCGCTGCGACCGCGTCAGGCATGCGTAAGTCTACCTCCTTTTCAGTTTGAAAAACTTTAGGCAAGCTTGGCAAAAATGTGTGGCAAAGTATGGCAATGCAAGGCCTAGACCCAAACAGGATGCAAGTACGTACTTGTGTTAAAAAAGAAAGGCGGGGTTTTCCTTCACGGGATTGATCGATATAAAACCTCGTTTGACGTGTCAATTAATGCGTATTTTTTCTCCAACGCCCAAGGAGCTAACCATCTCACTCCTCATTGCTTGATTAATGCAGCGCCATGCAAACCAGCCTTCTCACTTCCGCATGCATGCAAGGGTATATTAATATCCTTGGTTGCTAGTACGAGGCAAACCCCATCAATTTTGCCTCGATTAGTGTTAGTGGCCTTTTGCAAATTGTAATTTTGATACTGGCCTTGTATACCAAAAAATGGAGGTAGTAATTATTTGACTTCCTTCCCCATTGCGGTGACGTCGATGATATCTCGAACGCTGTGGCTTTGGCGAAGTGTGTTCGACGGAGCACACCATTGAGGCAGACCACGGTAAGTCATTCGTAAGTGCCGCCTGCAAGCCGAGACAACCGCCTGCTTTGCATCCAGGAAGTATGTTGAACCAAAGGAGGCCTAATGTACTACTACTAGCACAATAGCGTTGTCTGTCCAGCTTAATGCTGTAAAGGTGGTTTCTCGAAAATGACGATGGAGAAGCGGAGTCAGCGAAGAGTGAAATGATGGTTGCTTCGTCCGTGCTTTGTGATTTGATGCATCATTTCTTTGTGATTTGTGATAGAAGGGACAGGGGGGTAGACTCTGTGCTCTATACTGTACATGCGTCCAAGCATGGGAGAAAGATGAGAGAGGTTGCATTTTTCTATTCCTTCAATCAATCAATTAGGGAGCTTCGGTTCCCTCTTTTTGGCTTTGGCAGCACCCTCCACAATGGTTCCCATCGATGCCAAAAGCTATTTTCCCATTTGGCTACACATTGTGGATGCCCTTAAGCGTACCACTTGGTTTTGCTCCTTGGTGCTATCTATACAAATCTCGATTATATTGATCTAAAAAATTATATCAAGATTAGTAAAAAGGAGGTGATTTTGCCGCACGGAAGGCGGGGGAGATTTCTTATTTTTAGAGGACGTTGGCCTGGCGGTTTGCTAACATGTGGTCCCACATGTCAGTGATTTACCAATCCGATCCGCGTCCCACATGAGGCAGAACAACGGCAGAAACAACACATGGTTAACTTGAAGAAGATGAGGGAGAAGCGGATTCAACAAAGAGTGAAATGATGGTTGCTTCGTCCCTCCAACTTTTTTTTAGCATCACTTCGTCCCTCCAACTTAACTGCGGGAAAGGTGCAGCTTTGTTATTTGACGCCTCATTGCTCATTACTACGCCGGCGCCATGACCGGGGTGCTTCACCCCTGCTGCTCTGGACTGTTATTTCGGTATGACACGTGGACCCACTTGCTTGATGTCCCACATGTCGGCGAAAGGGACTAGAACATTTATGAAAGTGAGCGCTCCACTCTTACGACGGAGGAGTACACGACATGGCGGCCCAGTGAATTGTTACTTGTACTGTAGTACTACTATAGTTTTGCTGTTTCGCACGATCCATCGATACAAACCCGATTAAACAGGCGAGGGCGGGATTTTCCCGCATGGTATATAGGGTAGTTTGGCATAGTCGGTTTGACATAGAGAGCGAGAGAAAGATGTGAAATGCTTGAATGTGTAATGGGCCCTTTTGTGTGTGTGTGTGTGTGTGTGTGTGGTCTGACCTTTCATATCACTAGATGATACTAGCCATACATTTCAAAGGCAATTTTAATATATGCAAACTGAATAATTAAATAATAATATGAGATCTAGTAAAACTAAAAACACATATGATTTATTGTGCTAGAGTGTAGTAGTGTTGTATTGCATAGTTGTTAGATGTAACATGCGAGAACGTGTAGAGATGTACTTTTGTAGGGCCTACAGGGAGAAATTGGGCATAAAGTGGATTCAAATATTTGTATTCATCTTTGTAGCATTTGTAACTCATATCTACAGTTTGTACGGTAGACGTGAATGCTTGTTCGCTCTTACGAAACCAGTACAGCAATAATGGGGTGGTGTGCGCCAATTTAGGCACTGGCACATTGGCCTACTCGGCTCCATAGAGAGAGTGAGAGAAGAGATAAATACACTGGCAGTCAGTGTATTTCAAGCAAAAAGCGTAATACGGTCACCAGACTTCAGAATATGCTCATTACGGTCACTATATACGTTTTGCGGTGATTATATGGTCACTTGCTTACCGTTCAGCATCGGATTGCACTCTGTTGACCGGCCAAATAGTCTGCGTGGCACTATGTTGACTGGTTAAATTGACCATGTTCCTTGTGAGTCCCACTTGTCAGTTTGCAGAGGAAAAAAGTAAGATAAACACAAATTTACGTAGGCGCGACAAGACTCCAACCCGTGCACGGGAACCACCTGGTTGTGTATGTGTCTGTCAGGGCCTGATGTGTTGCCATGCACGTGTAGGTTGAGCACTTGAGCGTGAGCGTGTGTGTTGGTCATGTGGTGTGTGCATGCGTGTGTGCGTGTGAGTGTTGCATGCGTGCGTGTGAGTGTTGCGTGGCTGCGTGTGTACATGTGAGAGTTGCATGCATGCAGTTCACGTGCATGCGTGCGTGTGTGTATAATCACCACACTAGCTCATGTGTGTTAAAACAGACGGCTCAGCATACCAATACAAGGCCACATTGTCGGCTGTGCCCGCGATCATGACTTCGAATACCCACCGTCCAATATTTTTTTGTCGTTTGTTTTCATTCTTATACACGCCGACAGGTGGGCCCAATGGTAGTGAGATAATGTGATGCAACACTAGAGGTGCCACGTGGAGCGTTTAACTGGTCAACTAGTCGTATCTTGAACAAATACAGAGCTGTACGGTGAGCCCGTGACTGTATAATAACCACAAAACGTAAATGGTGACCGTAATGAGTGGATTCTGAAGTCCAATGTACGTATCGTGCTTTCGCTTCAAATACAGTGATCCTCGCTGTATATATCGCGAGAGAAAGATGAAACATGCATGAATGTGCTGGGGGCATACTTTTAGAAGGCCTAGCGATAGTTTATGAGCGTACGTGAAAGGGGCATAGAGGGGGTGTGTGCGATGGAGAGAGAGATGCTCTTTGTTTCTCTTTATTATGACTAACTTTATATATAGTATAAATATATAAAAATTCACCGTGCGGAATAAATATCATTGGGTGCACCATGTAATGCAAATTAACTTTCATACTCCATATAACTTTGTAATGTTGTATATATGTAGAAATTATAAATTAAATTTTTTGCCACACTCTGTGTGGTTTTATTCAAAAGGAATGTTGTATGTGAAGTAAACGTGAAGAGAGGGCTTTTTAGATCAATGGGGTATGTGATAAGATGTAACATGTGTGAATGTGTAGTTGACGTATTTGGCAGGGCCTAGAGAGGGTATGTGTACGTATTCAAGAGAGGCATGGATAGAGGGGCCGGTGGGGGGGCGACGTGGGAGAGATATCACGACAAATGAGAGAGGTCTAGAGAGAGAGACGAATAGGATGTCATGGCGAGAGATGCCCTTGAGTGTGTACATGAAAGGGGGGAGGGGATAGAGGCATGAGGAGAAATAGTTTGTGCGGTGTCTGTGTTGGTATGTGTGGGTGTGAGAATATAACAAGATCTAGCGGAAGAGGGTGTGTCACCGCGTGAGGTCTGGTGGGCCGAGGTGAGGCCCTTGGTCGGTTCCGTCCTGCGCCACATTGGTCAGCCCGTGACGCATTCAGGAAGACCCACTGAGGGCTAGTCGTACAAGACAAATATACCAGAGCCATGAAGGACTTTGTGTCCACTGACAAAGCCGGCTAGGATTTGTATCCCTAGGTCCCTGGACTAAGGTAACCCCTTGTCTCTGATATTACCATTCATCCAACCTAATTTTAAGGGGCATCCTACAAAATGCTCTGCTGGAATCATATTCATCAATTAGGAAGAGAGGTGGAGACAATGCGTGCGAGATAGGCCTAAAGATAATGTGCGTGCGGGAGACATGTAGGCAGGTCTATGTATAGAGAAAGGGTCAATGGGTATCGTGTGTGCGTACGTGTGTGAGAGGAAGAATGCTTGTGATAAAGTTTAGTTAAAACAGTCGTAAATGGTTGCGAGAGGGAGGGAGGGTGATATCGAGAGCATGTGTGCGAGAAAGACACCTCGGGAGAGAGTGTGTGAGCATGTGTGAGAGACCCCCGATGGATATACACCGTGTGCGTGTATGTGTGAGAGAGAAAGTTAGCGCATGTGTGAGGAGGGGCCTATGGAGAGTGAAACTACACGTAAAAGACTGATGTACACATTGATTAAAAATATAAATTGTATCCAAATATTAGGATGGGAATCTGATATGTGCAATTCGCATAAGGAACGGTCATTGATCCATCAGACGTCTATATTCTATCGAATTTGAGCATGTCTATGTTATTATTCAACATAATTGATTCATAGAGTTAGTATTTTGAACTCCAGACAATGCAACGCTTTAGCAATTCGAATATAAACGTGAGTATAGTTCATGTTGTGTGTGTAAAGCACATTATACATACAAAAGTTACAAAATGAACATTCTAAATAGCTAGCTAGGAACTAGCATACATTTGAATTCAACTTAAGGTGGTTTAAAAAATTCGAATTCAACATGAAGTCCATTCAATTATTTGAATTCGAGATCATGGCATTTGTAAATCATACCTAAATTATGGGGGCACCAATCTTTACTCTGCTTTTGTACATAATAGCATATATAGTCGTGTATAAAATAAATTCAAATTTACCTCCTCCATTCCAAAATAATCGTAGTTATAGGATTTTCAAGAGTCAAAATTTCAAAAAGAAGTGCATAATTTAATGAGGTTTTCAAACATACAAGGTCAAACTTAACATTGTCTATTTAGGTCAATCCTCAAAGTTCAAGAGTACTCTAAACGTGAATGCTTCTATTTCAAAATTTTGAACAAAGCTCCAAAAGAGCCTCTACTCACCCAAAACCGCGTGAGACCAATGTTTGGTAGAAGGAAATCACTTTTCTAACTCTGACCCATGAAACCTACCGGCCCGGCGTCCAAAGGTCTAAACCGGGGTATGTTTGTAACTTCATCTAGACGCCACCACTACTGCAGGATGGTCCAAACGCGACAGTCGAATCAGAGACCCTTCGACGAAACTGTGTGCGATGCATCAATCACAAACGGTGATGTAATAAAACCATCAAAAAAGATGCAAAATGTTTGCGATGGCAGCGACATCAAACACGGTTCATACTAGAGTTGCGTGTGCGATGAGTGGTAAATGGTTAATCCTGAAGAACTATTTGCGATGATGCAGAACAATAGAAATGGGCAGCCAGATGAGGGTGTTTGCGATATACGGCATACAGTTCACTAGGATGAACTGTGTGTGATTAGGCAACACAATGGAAACGGATCAACTGAACAAGATGTGTGTGATACGCGGTAAACAGGTCCGTAATCAGAAATGTGTGCGAAGACCAATAATAACACAGACGATTGCTGCTAATAAGCCGTGTGATTTGCTCTGTCTACAGAAGAATAACATGTATATATATAACTGAAATAAACATCCAATTACATAAGTGACTATACAGATCATTCGCACAAACCTCAATAAACAATTGCATGCATTCTAAACTAGGAGAAACAATCGTCTAGTCATCTAATTCTTGTGATGCTCCCACCACTGATCTGTGGCTCGATCCCTCATCTGGGGCAGGAAGAAGACACTCCCTCATGTCAACAATCCGCATGTACATCTCGTAGCTTGTGTACGCGTCCTTGGACGCGTACTTGACGTGTTGTTCATCCAGTCTCTCATGCCAGACACTGTGCCAGGCGTTCTTGTTCTTCTTGCTCTCATCCTTCATCTTCATGTAGTAGGGGTCGATGATGGCCGAGGTGAGGTCAACCAGGGGGTTCTATTTGTTGTTATCGCTGCCCCAGACCTTGTAGTGGTCCTGGATGTTGACAAGATTCTGGCATTTCAAGCCCGAAACCTTGAGCGCTTTTAGGTCGTTGGTGGTGTCCACCGTAGCGAAACTGTAGTCGGAGCTATTGATAAACCTGGAGAAACGCTCGCAAGGCCTTGTGGCCAGGTGATAGTGGTAGACGAGGACGTCATGTCGCACGCACAACTAGACAACGGCAGCCTTCTGATCGTGCCCTGCACGACCGATGGTGTACTCAAGGTCGAAGCTGACCACTTGGTACTTGTCCTCGGCAAGCAACTGCTCCATAGTTTGGATGGAGCTCTCCACCGAGACCGGATCATTCATGTACACCACCGAGAGGGCCTTCCCCCTCACGTGGGTGTCCACTACGTGATGCATGGTGAACTACCCGCCGTTGTCGTTGTCGGCCGCTGGGAGCGCCATTGGAGCCACGGGGAGCACCATTGGAACCGCTGGATGTCCTCTCTGTATGTGTCGTCGTGGATGTGCTTATTGTGTCATGTGGCGCGAGAGATGAAGGTAAATGGCCGCAGGAATAAATGGGGGCCAGGCGGCCTCGATTCTCGGCGCGTCCGCATGGCAGTTTTTGCAGCAGAAAACTGCATCGTCGCACCGCGCCCGGCGCAACCACATGCACACGAACGTGTGTGATCGTGCGCCGGCCCCAAACACTGGCAGCGCGCATGGAGGGATGAGGGTAGAGCGCCCGGAGGGATGCGAGAGCAGAGCACGCTCGGTGGGACGCGAGCAGAACACACCGCGGCTGCCTCAACCGCAAGCGACCACACACATAGAGCAGTTGAACACGCAGGAAATGGTCGCCTACAAGCCGGCCGATAGTTGCGTCGTTGCGTAGAGAGCAGCCGTGTGCTACTACCTCCGTCTTGGTCTATTAGTCCCCTTTATATTCTGTGCCATACATTTCCCTTAAATTTAACCAACAAAATGTTAATGCATGTTATAAAAATTATATAATTGGAAACTATGTTCAAATACGAATCCAACTATATAATCTTTGGCGACATGCATTCGTATTTTATTAGTTAAATCCTACTTATAAACCAGGACGGGGGTATAGTAGGTAATTAAATCACAAGCGTTTTTTATTAACCATATGTGTACGTGGCCTTTCGTCCTCCTCTCGCACGTCTTGTCACCCCGCTACCGCAGACGGCTTACAGCGCAAGCTTGCGCAGCGCGCGGGGGCATTCTTTTGGCCAAACGGTGGCTCGAAGTGGTGCCAATGAATCGTTGGTGAGCCCGTTCCCGCGCAACCTCGCAGGTTCCCGCGGAAGCTTCCCACCCGACTCGGTGAAATTCCCCAAAATCCCAATGCTTACCGGCCTGATATATAAACCCTTACGGCCGGCTAGTCCTGCGTCGCATTTTCCCCTCCCTCCCTGTAGCTTATCTCGTCTGCTTCTCCCATAATCGCCAATGGCACCGGTCCATTGTCGTCGGTCAGCCACTCCACCATCATCAGAGGACAGCTCTAGCTGGGAGGCTACACCGCGGCGGCGGCGCAGTCCCCGGCGTAGTGTAGTGCGCGTGGCGTCCCTGTTGGGTGTGCGCGGAACACCCACCACATGCTCCGCCGCCGCTGCCCGTCGGTAGCTGTTGCCGGCTGCCGTTGCTGCCACACCACCATCGAAAGCCAGGGCCATCGCCCGCTCTGCCGCCACGGCCCGAAGGCGGGAGGTGGCCGTCGTGGCCGCCACCCCACTGCCGGCCACCGTGGCCATCACCCGCTCCGCCACCGCGGCCCGAAGGCGGGAGGTGGCGGTCGTGGCCGCCACCCCATCGTTGGCCGCCGTGGCCGCTAGCCCACCGTCGACCGCCGGGGTCATCACCCGCTACGCCACCGCCGCCCGAAGGTGGGAGGCGGAGATGGAGGCCCGCACGTGCGTCAGCGACCTTGCGCGCTACACCGAGTTCCTGCGGGAGGAGGAGGAGCGCCTCGTCGAGCATGCAAAGAGCCTTACCTCCGTCGTGGCCGCGGCACATGCCTCCTCAGAGGCGAGGAATCAGGAGATCTACAAGGAGAACCACCACTTCGAGAGGGGTCGTCTGGAGCGGCAGAGGGCGTTCGAGGTGAGCGTCGCTGAAGGTGCAGCAGCAGCAGGCACCGTATTGCAGTTGTCCAGCTCGTCGGTAGGCTCCTACTCCTCTGCCTCTTACTGAGCGCGCTCGGCAGAGGAGAGGCTGCCGGAAGTAGTACAAAGCCCCTCCGTAGTAGTAGTATTTAGGGGCTATTTTGTTTAGTTCATCTGACTATAGATGTGGTGGAACTGTACAACGTACTTGAAATTAGCTAGTATATATAGTTGAACTAGCTATTTCAGTACGTGGTTGGCAACAACTGGGGAAAAATTTGGTCGGTTCAGCTGTCGAGTTGAACTGTTTGTATAAAGAATGACTGCTTAATCTATGAATGAAATCTATGCTTAATTATTGAATTTTAGTTGCAAAAATTAGATAGTGCTAGTGATTTTTAGCTGCATATTTTGACAAATCGCAGTGTTACAAGGTTGACAAATGGCAATGTTACTAGATCAACAAATATCAATCTTTCCAGTTTGACAAATGGCAATATACCCAATATGACAGATGCAAATCTTACCAAATTATCTATACGTGGTTGCACACGGGTCATCCAAAACAACCGTTTGCGTTGAAGGGATGTACAAATCCTGCTCGGCACATTTTCTCTTGGCTTAGCGCCGAAGTCTGGCTTTGCATACCGTATTCAATCTGAACCGTTTGCGTTGAAGAGATGCACAAATCCTGCGCTGCGAATTTTCCCTTGACTTAAGGGGGAAGACCATAGCTCTCACTTTGCATACGGGTGTTCTATCTAAAACGTTTGCGATCCAGAGCTGCACAAATCGTGCTCGGCACATTTTCCCTTGGCTTCCTGGGGAAGCTGTCGGTTTGCATACGGGTGTTCTAACTAAAATGTTTGCAATGAGTGTTTTATATTTAAAAACCATTGACATTTTTTTCAAAAGAAAATCGTTTGATAAGTTTGTACATTAAGAGAGAAAAACGCAAGTTCATTCAAACCATATCTTTCATTCAGTCACACTGCAAATTTATATTCATATGATCGAGATACAGTATTAAACCCCAAAAAAAAACTTTTTCTGGCGGCGGCGGAGGCGGCGTGCCGCGCCGTCATTGTCGTTGTCGTCCTCCGGGACGCCATTGTTGAAGTCTTCAAGGTAGCACAGAATGTTCTTCACTTGGAAATCAAACATCATGTCATCGCGTGATCGATGGGCGGGGCGCGGGAGGACGGCAACTGGCGGCGCTGAGAGGTAGCGGTCGACGGCGGCGTCCCATGCCCCTGAGGGGGGCGCGCGCACGAGCACGGGTGCGGCGGGTGCAGCCAAAAACGCACGGGGACCGGCGCCACGGTGGGTGGAGGGGCGCGCACGGGCACGGGCATGGGCGCTGGCGCTGGCGCTGGCATGTACATGAGCTCGCGCGGGTCCGCGGAGACCTCGCTGACGCCCGCGGCTTCCAGCTCTGCGATAGTGCTCGGCGACCAGCCCGTCAATGCTACGGGGATGGTCGCTGGCGCGGGCGCGGGGATGGGAGCTAGTACGGGAGCGGGGGCAGCAACCGCCGCGTATAGCTCGTTCAGGGCCATGTCCATGAGGCCCCATTCCTCCTTTTCTATCTCCTCCGGCTCGGAGTCGACTTCACCAAACTTTAAGACTAGTGGCAGATGATCCTTCTGCGCCAAGGCGTTGGTGGAGGTCTGTGGGAGGGAGGGGAATGGGAGGCGAACAGTAAGGCCGCCCGTATTAAACAGCGGCTCGGGCGCCATTAATGGAGAAGATGCGAGCAAGGCGTGCGGCCATGCAAGTCAAAGGGCTCGCTTCGCAGTAAGCCTGCGCAGCGTACAGCTCGCATGCTTCCCGATGAGCCTGCGCATTGGAGGATAGCTTGCACGCCTCTCGGTCAGCCTGCGCACCAGACTGCGCTCGCACGCCTCCCGTTCAGTCAAGCAGCTGTCCGCACGGCACCTCCTATAGCCATTAAAACCAAGACACGTGGCGTCACGTGAATGGTTAACAGAACACACACGATTTGAATTATACAAACGTTTGAGATATTAAAGTGGGAGCTATTTTTTCAAAATGCCTTTGTTGGCTGTTATTCGAGTGCGCCTTCTCTCAAAATGGACACGAAAAATACCACAACATGTCAGGTGCCATTCCATGATAGCATGCCAAGTTTCATGAATTTCAGACGAGTTTTGGATTTACTAGAATTTAAAAACAAAGTATCTCAACGTTTTGCCGGCAATCAACAGTGCCCTGGTGTTTGAAATTCATTCCCATTTCTTGCATGGGAGCTAAGCATGCACCCAAGGACACACATTTCATATGTCAACCCATTTTTCTGCACTGGAGCATGTGCATGTAGTTCAAATTTGAATTATGCACATAAAATGCCTAGAAAACCCAGTTAATGTATAAAAATGTCCAAGCGAACCCCGAAAAATCCCAAAAATTGACACAACACTCCTGTCGTTCTATGTTGGCACTAGAAAAATTTTGAAATCAAGAAGAGGCAACGGATATCGTTTCGTCCCCAAGGGTGGCACGTTCCCTCCCGAAACCATCAGGCTTGTTGTGAGAAGCTCTGGTTTGCGAGAACCTTATACCCAAACCTGCCCCAAATGGGACAATTTTTTTACCATAGCATGTTGATGCCGCTCCATGATAGCATGTCAAGTTTTGGATTTACTAGAATTTAAAAACCATGTATCTCAATTTTTGCGGCCGAGCGACGGTGGCAAGGTGTTTGACATTCATTCTCATTTCTTGCATGGGACCTAAGCATGCAGCCAAGGACACAGATTTGATTTTTCAAACAATTTACATGCACTGGAGCATGTGCCTGCAGTTCAAATTTGAATTATGCACATAAATGCATAGAAAACTCAGTTAATGTATAAAAATGTCCAAACGAACCCCGAAAAATTCCTAAAATTAACACAACACTCATGTTGTTCTATGTTGACACTAGAAAAAAAATTGAAATCAAGAAGAGGCAACGGATAGCGTTTCGTCCAGAAAGGTGAAACGTTCCCTACAGTAACCATGAGGCTTGTTGTGAGAAGCTCTGGTTTGTGAGAAGCTTATATACCCCAACCTGCCCCAAATGGGATAATATTTTTACCACTGCATGTTGATGTCGTTCCAGGCTAGCATGTCAAGTTTCATAAATTTCAGACACGTTCTCGATTTACTAGAATTTAAAAATCATGTATCTCAATGTTAGCGGCCGAGCGACGGTGGCAAGGTGTTTGACATTCATTCTCATTTCTTGCATGGGACTTAAGCATGTAACCAAGGACACACATTCCAATTTTGAATCCATTTATATGCACTGGAGCATGTGCATGTAGTTCAAATTTGAATTATGCACATGAATGCATAGAAAACTCAGTTAATGTATAAAAATGTCCAAGAGAACCCCGAAAAATCCCAAAAATTAACACAACACTCCTGTTGTTCTATGTCGACACAAGAAAAAAATTGAAAGTAAGAAGAGGCAACAGATATCATTTCGTCCCCCAAGGTGGCACGTTCCCTACTGAAACCATCAGGCTTGTTGTGAGAGAAGCTCTGGTTTGCGAGAAGCTTATACCCAAACCTGCCCCGAATGGGACAATATTTTTACCACGGCATGTCGATGCCGTTCCATGATATCATGTCAAGTTTCATGAATTTTAGATGAGTTTTTGATTTACTAGAATTTTAAAACCATGTATCTCAATGTTAGCGGACGAGCAATAGTGTCAAGGTGTTTGACATTCATTCTCATTTCTTGCATGTGACCTAATCTTGCAACCAAGGACAAACATTTGATTTTGCAACCCGTTTTTATGGACTGGAGCATGTGCATGTAGTTCAATTTTGAATTATGCACATAAATGCCTAGAAAACTCAGCTAACGTATAAAAATGTCCAAACGATCCCCGAAAAAATCCAAAATTTAACACGACACTCCTGTTGTTCTATGTTGACACCAGTAAAAAAATTGAAAGGAAGAAAAGGCGACGAATATCGTTTTGTCCACAAAGGTGACACGTTTCCCTAACGGAACCATGAGGCTTCTTGTGAGAAGCTCTGGTTTGTGAGAAGCTTATACCATAACCTGCCCCAAATGGGACAATATTTTTTACCCCAGCATGTTGATGCCATTCCATGATAGCATGCCAAGGTTCATGAATTTCAGACGGGTTTTGGATTTACTAGAATTACAAAAGCAAGTACCTCAATGTTTGCCGGAGAGCCACGGTGCCGTGGTGTTCGAAATTCATCCCCATTTCTTGCATGGGACATAAGCATAAACCCATGGACACATATATGATTTTACAACCCATGTTGGTGCACCGGAGCATGTGCATGTAGTTTAATTTTGAATTGTGCACCTGAAATGGCTAGAAAACCAATTTAATATATAAAATGTCCAAACGAACCCTGAATAATTCCAATTTTTTTAGACATACATATAGTTGCATGTTCACTGCAGATAAAAGTTCTAGCAATTCAAACACCCTCCATTGCCGATGTGACCCTATTATGTAATTCAAATCAAGATGAAAAATCAAGTAGATCCCACACCGTTTATTATCACCAACCGTGTGAGATGCAGTACAAAATATCTTGGAGCACCATCGGTGTATAGTACGCCTATGGCTTACGTGAGAAGGTGCATCGGCTACAGTCCACAGCCGGCGTGTCAAGCACACTAGCTCACTCCCCAAATATCATTGCACTGTTTAATCATCGCCGGCAACTTCGGCGGCCCACTCCGGCAAGAGCGCGACCGCAGCCACCATGCGCGTGCTAACAAGGTTCATGAGCGCGGCCGCAATCTGCCTGTTGCTTCTCAGGTGGCGGCAGCAACATCTGCCTCGGGGATAGCAACTGGCGAGAGCGGCACAGCAGCTGTCTGTTCCACAGCGGCAGCCTTAGTCCTGATGGAGGCCGCCCACGACCATGTCGAGGCCGCCGACCCCCAGCTCGTGGCGGTCACCGCACAAATCGAACGAAGCTTCTCCGACAACGGTCGGCAACCCACGGCCGAAGAGTTGGCAATCGCCGAGAGCGTTCGAGCAGCCGTCCGTTC
The DNA here is from genome assembly GCA_011799875.1 of Thinopyrum elongatum. NCBI lineage: Eukaryota > Viridiplantae > Streptophyta > Magnoliopsida > Poales > Poaceae > Thinopyrum > Thinopyrum elongatum. Next base: position 388,362,861 of record CM022300.1, read on the forward strand.
CTCCGCCGCATACCTTGCCACGACGGAGCCCGTCCAAGCCCAGATCGCGACCGCCCATGCCCAGCTCATGGCGGCCTTTTCCAAAGAGATGGCGGACGCGGATGGCGAGATGTTTGCCGAGTATGGTGCGATGGATGCCATGGAGCCCCTTCCCCAGGAGACCGTCGGGCGCATGCTGGACATGGAGGAGGCGGCGGAGATCGACGAGCACCAGCCGTAGTAGTACTCTTTGTTTTGTTTAATTAAGAGCGTCCGTATTTAATTTTTTAGAGTAATGTTTAGGTCAGCTAGCTCTGTTTAATTGCTGAACTTGCTCGATTAAGAAGTGTGGGTGTGCTGTAGTCTCCTTTGTGTACCCAAATTATGCAATGACGTGGATGACCACTGTAACCAGGGAAATTCGAACCAAAAATTTTGACGTTCAAACTCATCACACATGGGTTAAGCTATCTGAATCGTTTGTGATGTTCACATATCATACACAGTTCTGAATAAGGGACCGTGTCTGATGACACTTTGCGCGCCAGTTTTTTCGCTGAACCGATTCAAAATTTTTGGCTTCCGCGGAAATATCTACCTCCCCGCCCCCTCTCCCTTACCAAAAGCCACATTTCCCCTATTTCCGCCTTCCTTTCCAAGTTGAAACCTTTACTCCTTGCTTGCAGCGCCGCCTCCTCGCCGGCGACCCTCCTTCACGCTGCTCGGCCTCATCTATCCAGGCAGGTAATCCACACCCGACCTCCATCCTCCTCCTCCTTCCACATCCCACATGCCCCGACCACCGGCGCAACACCTTCCACCCAAATCACTGACCCCTCCACCAAATAAGCGCCGCCCTAAGCCATGGTACACGCAATATAGCCAGGAGCTCAAGGAGCATTTGGCAGCAGAGAAGCAAATCGCGGCCGCACACGCGGATGAGGTCGCGGTGGCTGCCATTCGTGCCGACCCCCAGATCTTGGAGGAGCACCTTGCCATTTGCTAGCTACGCTGGTTAAGCATGCTCGGTTTACCCGTTGCGTATGCTGCTCCTGCCTTTCCTTACCAAATTCTAGTGAATTGTGCTATCTAATTTTACCATGCAATCTGTTGCTCTAGTGTATATGTTCTATATATCATGCAGTGTGGTGCTCACTTATTAACTGTTTGGTTAATTAGTTGTCATCTTCAGTTATCTGTTTGGTTCAATTATGCAAATGTGATGTTCAATTCTTCAGGCTGCAATTTTGTTATGTCTTCCATGTGAGAAATAAATCAAATTTATCTTTACAAAATACATGAGAAACAAATACAATTGCTATATTTCCAAGTTGTTAAGCATGCTTAGTTTGGTTAACTGTCTGATCTTCTAGTATGTTATAAATTGTGCAATGTGGTGCTCAGTTAATGTTTGGTTCATTTGTTGTGGTGTTTAGTTAACTGTTTGGTTCAATTCTGCAATGCGATGTTCAATAGTTGTGGGTGCATTCTGTTATTGTATACCATGTGAGAAGTAAATCGAATTTGGCTGTACTAAATACAAGAGAAACAAATACAATTGCTATATTTCCAAGTTGTTAAGCATGCTTGGTTTGGTTAACTGTCTGATCTTCTATTAGGAGTATGTTATATTGTGCAATGTGGTGCATAGTTAATGTTTGGTTCATTTGTTGTGGTGTTTAGTTAACTGTTTGGTTCAATTCTGCAATGCGATGTTCAATTGTTGTTGGTGCATTCTGTTATTGTATACCATGTGAGGAATAAATTGAATTTGGATGTACTAAATATATGACAAACAAATACAATTGCTATATTTCCAAGTTGTTAAGCATGCTTGGTTTGGTTAACTGTCCGATCTTCTATTAGGAGTATGTTATATTGTGCAATGTGGTGCTCAGTTAATGTTTGGTTCATTTGTTGTGGTGTTTAGTTAACTGCTTGGTTCAATTCTGCAATGCGATGTCCAATTGTTGTGGGTAGAATTTTGTATTGTTGTGCATGTGAGGAATAAATCGAATTTGGCTGCACTTAATACATGAGAAACATATACAAGTGCTATATTTCCTAGTTCTTAATCATGCTTGGTTTGGATAAATGGGTTTTCCAAGTGGCTTGAATTAATCTGATGAATCTGCAATGTGCTTATTTTTCATCAACATATTTTACTGATAGCATGCGAACCCTCACTTAACCTGATGACTAACTACCTTATATGTGTTGCAGGGAAACAATGGGAAGCACTGAGGTTTACAATCGAGGTTAGCACGTGCATGGTGCGTTGTCTAATAGCACATTATGGTGCAATTGCAGGAACCATTCTAATATTTAGGTTTTTAACAATTTGGTCTTGCACATGTAGGTCCTGCTGTCAGAGGTTTTGACCCACTGTTTGACCCTTTTTGCATATGGGGAAATGAGTTGTCCATGAATATCAATCAAGTCAAGAAACTCACAAAGATTGTTAGGATAAAGAAATTAGGGACAAAAAACAACAAGATCTTTGTCTGCACAATGAAGAAGACATCAGTTCACTACAAGATGGTACTAACTATTATACCTTGCCTTTTTTTATTCCTTTGCCCCATTTCCAATATAGAGAAGATATTTATGCACATCCTTGTTTTCAGGCCTTTCCAAAGCAGTTCACTAATGATTACCTCTCAAACCACCTCTATGGTCAGGAGGCGAGGAAGGTTTTCATACAACACCCACAGTTCAATATTGAAGTGTTCCTGAAGAGGACGAAGGATGGACGGTCAATCATCCACAGGCACTGGCCTAAAGTTGCAAAGACCTTCAACATCAATGAAGGCTCAATATTCGCCTTCCGCTTTAGCAGTTTTCCAGATGAGATGCATCTGTCTATGTACCGTCTATGATGCTAATTTCGAAAGGTTCTAGATGTTGCATGTGAAACTTGGTGCTGGTGCAGTTGTGTAATGGGGTAGCTGAGTGCTGAAGCTATATGATGTTGTACTCTGATGTATTTCAATTATGAAATCCTGCTTCCTTAATATGGAAATGAAATATATTATGTGCTTAATATGAATGTCAATTAGATTAATAAATGGATTATTAATAATAGGGTAATTAGCCTGCTAATGGCCAATTAGCCTGCTAATTGGGTTTTTCTATTGCAAACGGTTATTGAGAAAACACCGTGGGCGATGACCTCAGGCAACGCACACAGTTTCTAGGAATAAACATGTTGGATCAATGAATAATCACACACGACATCCTCTTGAAAACTGTTTGCGTTAGGCCACCTTACGCAAATGTTTACCACATAAAAACTGTGTGTGATGGACAGCCTTTGCCACACAGTTTCTTCTACTCACCGTGTGTGATGCATTCAATAATGCAAACGATAAAATTGTTAATATCGTGTGCAATGGCAATGCTATCACAAATGATTTAATGGGGAAAATTGTGTGTGATGTACCTGCGAACGGAAACGTTTTCCTTGGAGCAACTGTGTGGGATGTATATACGAACGGAAACGTTTAGCGGGGACTGACTGTGTGGGATGTACTTACGACCAGAAATGATTTTGCATGTATAATTGTATTTTTTTAGCACTACTGTACGTATAACCGTATTGGATCGCTCGCCGGTCGCACACGATCTCATTTTGCCGAGCATGTGTGCCAGGAGGGCATATCCCCGACGGTTTCTGGGTCGTGTGGGAAGGACCCTCCCTATCGCAGTCACTCACTAGGTGACGGTTCAGAACGCCGTCGCGGAAAGGGGTTAAAACCGTTTGTATAGCACCTCGCTGTACCAGTGCATGCAACCGCCTCCGAAAAACATTCATACACCGTGGCCGCCTAAACACACATGCGCTCGGCCGAAATCGCTCCCGCCCACTATTTGGGACACCTAGGATTACCGTCCTACCCCCGACCCGCAGTAGGTCCAAAATTTAAGAGGGGGGCAAAGTTTGTACTTTCCCCAAATTTCAAACAAGCGCGTCCCATCTGTTCAAAAAAAAAAACAAGCGCGTCCCAGACCGAAACTTGGTTCCCCCTCCCCCCCTCCCGTCCGATTCCCAATTCATACTCCGTGGCCGCCAAACCTACCTCTCCACCAGCCGTGAAACCCCAGCATCCTCCGTCCACCACCCCATCACACCCATCAACCACCTCCCTCCTCCATCATGCCGGATCCGATACCCCGACGTCGTCGTCCACCGCAACGCCCTCCATGGCTAGTACTTGAAGCCGAGGCCGAGCTGCCTCTAGGACGCCGACGTGCGCCGTACCAGAGCCAGTTCAACCACGCCGTCCTGTGCCTCACCGCTGCCGCTTCAACGTCACCACCGTCCATCGCACATGAGCTATTCCCACTACGCCGTCCTTCACTGCCTTGGATGTGCTTCCCCTCCGCCGACAGACGGCTACTGCAACACAGTCAACAATTTGGCAATGGGTTCGTCCAAGGCTCCACCCTCCTCCACAACATCAGTTCCCCCGGTAAAAAGAAGAACATCGCCGCCAAATCACGAGGACACGGCACTGGCAACCGGAACTGGTACTCCTCTTCCCTTATTCGTGCAAATCTTACGTGTGTGCTTGCACGGTATTCATCCCACAGAAGACACTAGTTGACCGCTTCTTCCTGCACCTTCTTCCTGATAGTAGATATTCCTAGTAACTCGCAATGCACAAGGTTTCTCCTCATATACTATTTCACCATAGCTAGAGGTCCGTCGCCCCCTGGATTTCAATTCCTGGTCAGTTGATTCCCAATTAAAGGAAGCATTCCCTGGTGTAGCAGGCCGTAGTCCGCCTGTTACGCCGGGGAAGCAGTGCCTCGGTGTTTATCTTAGGGGTGTGTGGGGCCTAGGAGCTACTGGCGCCTAATCTGGAGGTCGGCCGGGCTTAAAGGGATGGCCGGGGTGTGCTACCAAGCACGGTGGTGGTGTGAGGTCGAGGGAAGGGCAGGGCGGCGGAGGCAGGGTCTGGGCCAGTGGTCACTGGCAGTTCGAGAAAGATCATCAATAGTGACTAGTGAGAGGTAGACAAAGGCCATCTGCCCGTTCCTTGTAGATCTGACGGTTCAGGAAAAAATCGACTGGCCTATTTATTTTCAGTCGACTGTTATTTTGATAGGACCACATGTGGTGGTGTGCTGGAGGAGTACCTGCATTTCCCAACCATCCCTATGCTCATATAATACAAAATCATACAGAGTAGAATCTAATTTTGTTTTCCATGCAATGTTGTAAAGCTATGAGCTATCATATGTCTCCTGTCATTTATTTTTCAGCCACCTACTATCTGCTACTTTTACAGTGCACTAGTTCCGCACACACTTCACTCATACTCTCACTATTATTATTTTTATGCATGGGCATTTCAGACTCTGCCAAACTATTGCTAGAAACATGAAAGAAAAGACAGAAGTCACTCCAGCTTTATACGCGGTTAGGCAAGACACGTTTCAACACATTAAAGGGTGTTGTGTCAGCAGATGGAAACGGTAAACATAGCTCTGGAGTTGATGATCTCGCTCACCATGAACCACCATCCCAGGTGCTTGCTTTAACTTCGCAGTGTCATATGTGGTTGCATGTTGCATATGGTGTCTAGCTTGTATTTGAAAGGCCGAAGTCGGTCTTTATTAAGATAAGGAAATATATTTTTTACATGAACCACCATCCCGGGAGCACCAGAAGCCAAATAGCTAGTCAGGGCACTGGCTGAGCTAGTGACAAGCCTAGCACAGACAGGCATCATGTGCAAGCCAACTAAAAAGCCACGGTGGTGGCGAAGCAGCCCGCCTCCCACGAGGCTCTCAGGTCCTCGATGATCATGCTCACCACTCCAGCCGGGTGTCTAGCTTGTATTGCTTCCAATTTGGTTAAATTGCATCTGCTTAGCTTACACGTTATACATTTGAATATGACATGCCTTCCTGTTTTTGGTACATACTACTACATCTGTCTATCAACCATGTTCTTAAATCAAACTAATGTTCTTGTGTATCCCTCATCAATCACTTATGATGAGACAGTCAGGCCCGTGGATTACTGTAACAAAAGATCCTCTTTTAAAGAATGCAGTGTTAGCCTCCCCACATCATTCTCAAGAAACAGCAAGGCTAGATGAAGATAGTCAACGTAGCTCTGTAGTTGATGACCGCATTTCCCCTACACCACCATCGCAGGTGCTTGCTCTAACTTGGCAGTGTGATATGTGGTTGCATGTTGCATATGGTGTCTAGATTGTAATTCTTCCAATCTGGTTAAATTGCATGTGCTATTCTGCTTAGTTTATACATTATACCTATTAATGTGACATGCCTTCCTGTTTTTGGTACATAGTACATCTATCTATTAAGCATGTCCTTACATAAAACTACTGTTTTTGTATCCCGCATCAATCAATTATGACGAGACACCTTTAGTATATGAAGTGTGATATTGGTTGCTGTCGACGTTCTGGGAACCAGGGTACCCAGACTTGCCTGCCTGCGGCCCACAGCATGGCTCCATCTATGGCCTGGTACGGCCCATCTTCAGCATCAACAACACAAGTCCCTCGCGAGGGGCCAAGCCTCGCAAGGCGGAGGACGTCAAGACCTCCAGAGGAAGCGGCCTCCTTAGGCCGGCTCCTGAGGAGTGGAGATTTCTATGCAAGCCCCACCTCGTGAGGTTTAGATGACGCAAACTCTAACGACCAAGGCCAGGCGGGCACCAGCAGGCGCAGTATAGCAGGTTTCCTCTTTGGTGCTAAGGAAGCAGGTGCAGACGCAGAGTCTCGAGGAATCAGCCAAAGGTTTCCATTCCCGTGCTACAAGACCAGGACGGCAGGACGGAGGTCATCACCGAGCCCACCACGACGTCACAACCAAAAGCTTTGCAGGCGAAGACCACCTTTCGTCAGGATAAGATGTACTACTTGTCTCCCTTCAAACTTGGCCGTTGTGGGATCCCTTCTCGCCTTCGTTTTGGGGGAAGAGGACCAAGGCCACTATAAATATAGCTAGGCCACCAACATAGAAGGGGACGGATTAATCAGATCACCCCCACCAGCTCACACCAACACAAGAACACACCTCCTAAGGTTGTTCCCCCTCTGTACTAGTTCATCCTCAGCCCAACTCGAGGCCAATCCACCACAAAGCAGGAGTAGGGTTTTACACCGCAAGGTAGCCTGAACCTGGGTAAACTGCTATGTCCCTTTCCTTTCCAGTTCATCGAGCTAGGCCGTGAGATCGACGAGTTGGCAGACTGGGGAGATTGAGTTCTTCGCACGCACCCCAGAGTTCGAACCTTTCTTGGGTCTGCGGAGCCCTGAATCCGACATTTGGCGCACCAAGTAGGGGTGTGTCGAAGTCTCTCCCCCGCCGTTCGCCCCATCATCACCATGGCGAGAGATCCTCGAGCTCACGCTGAGCACTGGGCCGCTCGGCCCGCCCGAGCAACGCCCCCTGCCCAAGAAGCCTTCCACTCTATGGTCCTTGCAGCGCGCACGGCGGCCAGCGTCGTCGGCATCAGGCGGCACGGACCACCTCCGCCCGCTTCCGCGCCGCGTCGCAACCACGCCACCATGCGGTCTTCGGGCTACGCCGCGGCGACGACCCTACACACGCGCCGGCAGCAGGCGAACACGCGAGCCGCGCTCATCATGGCACGGGAGCTACTGCGGTGCAGGCTGGCGAAGGTGGCCACGACGCCCTACTGGAGCGCGTCGCCGAGCAACTCGATGCTGCCTACGAGGGCGTGGCGCCCTTCTGCACCTTGCCTACATCACAAGCGCTGCCGGGGGCACGCGCCAGCTCATCACGCTTGCGCGCCCTTCCTCGGGGGGCCCAGAGTATCTCGCAACGCCGCTTACCCTACCCAGGATACGTCACACCCGAGCGTGATGGGACCGGGCGGCCCCTCCTGGGACCGCGATGGGATGCCACCCTACGGTCGTCGTGACCTGGCGCCAGGCTTGACAAGCAAAGGCACCGGGCGGCCATGCGCAGACCTGGGGATGGCGGCTTCGGGCACCCCTGTACCTCCGCTGACGAGCTTGCTGTATGCGCCAAGAGGAAGCCCCTGCTCGTTCCCCTTGCCAACCTGGGCGGCAGGACCACTTCAGACCGAGGCTCTTCGCAGGCCACCCCGGAGCTTCACCGGCGTCTTCGACAACAACAGCCACCGGGTACAGCCGATATCTCAGGAGCACGATTACGCTAACCATGGACCACAGGTGAACCAAGCCACGACAACGGCCGTGGACCACAGGATGATGGCCCAGCCGCAAGCAGACGGAGTGCACTGGGATCTACGCGGGGGGAGCCCAGCGCCAGGGCCTCCCCCGCGCCGCGTGGAGCAAGGCGTCGCCATAACGGTGGCGCACGCTGCTCAGAGGAAGGTCCTTCGCCGGGGAAGGTGCCGGTGAGCCCTTCCTCCCCGGTGGGGGGCCTGCGATCGCCGGGGCACCGCCAACGTCCCCCTCGCCCCTTGGTCTCGTCCTGGTTTCCGGACGCCCCAACGGTGGTCAGGGGAGGTGCAGGGTGGGGCCCTCGCCAGGTGTCAGGGACGCCCGTGAAGATCTCCGCTCGTGACACTCTCACGAAATAATGAGTTGGGGTTGTACACGCCCCGGAGTCTCCTGAGCGCCGCCCTCGGGCCTCACGGGGGCTCCCACCCACATCCAAGTGGAAGCACCATGCTCCGCGCTGGCCGTCGACACTGTCCCCCAATGACTATGCCCACGCCCAGTGGAAGCACTTAGCTCCATGCTGGTGAGAAGACTAGTCTAGGTGCCGGACACGGCTGTTTGTTTCGCCCTCTTTCTGTAACCCGATTTGCCACCTTTTGAAATGAGATTTGGAGTTTCATGAGCTTATCAAAAGGAAAAAGGGGGGGCGGAGATTTTTCAATTCATGGTGTTTTCTTGCCTTTTAGTTTATGTTAAAAAGCAGGGCTCATGCCTGGTGCCCCCCCCCCCCCGTGAGCACTCCGCGAGCGGGGGCTAGGCGTAGCATGCGCGCTGCGCGCACGCTTGGGCCAGCCCAAGCGGCGCTAAGGCCCCCACGGGGCCAAAAGCGCATCTGCCGCAGGACCACTGCGCGCACGCCTTGCCTTGACTCGGCAATCGTCTCCTTGTGCGGCGCTCTCAGGCGGGCCTACTGGCTCCTCAGGAGACTCAAGCCCTCGCGAGCCCCCGCGGGGCCCGCCTCGGGAAGGGAGCACCCTCACAACATAAGAACCCGTCCAAGACCACCGGCACCAAAGATAAGTCATAACAAAGTACTCTAGTAGGGGGCCTTTCTGCCCTCGGCAGCACATTTCAGAATCAATTTAGAAGGCATATCATCGTTTCAGACATAACGGGGGAACCCCCACCAAGAAAATGCTTTTCACGCCCCGCGGGGCTGAGCCCGAAATTTTGGTATACAAGTCAGGATCGGAAAGGAAACATAAGCCTAGCAAGACGCGCTGCCATCAGCGTCGCCATCTTCATCATCACCGTTGTCGGCACCACCCTCTTCAGCTGCGGGCACGTCCACGCCATCTTCACGGGCGAACTCCGCGACCAGGTCGTCCACATGGTCATCCACCCAGCTCGCCAGGTCGCCCTGCGTGACCCTGGGCACGGGGGCTATCGCAGCGTTGAAGTCAAAGTCAGGATCAAGGCTAAGAAGGTAGCTGAAAACACGCGAGAACGCGCGCCCGAGAAGTCCCCTGCTTCTTTCCTCGACGAGCTGGTGCGCCCTCATGGCCCGGTCTTCCAGACGGGTCACGACTTGGGTAAAGAAGTAGAGGTAGCCGGTGTCATCAGCCTCGTGCGGGCGGGAGACGCTCTCTTCATAGATGGTATCCAAGGCCCGGTTGCCCCGGACCCTGAGGTCCTCATGCATCGACGAGCGCTCGCGCTGCATCGTCCGACGGTGGTTCGCTTCGTTCGTGGCTTTCTCCACAAGAGACGTGACGCCCGCAACCTGCTGCTGAAGTGAGGACAAGTCGGCTTGGGCGGAGGCCCGAGCCTCCTTGGCGGTCATCTCGCGCTACTCTGTCGCGGCAAGCTTCGCCCTGAGGGCATCGGTCCTACCCTGCAACTCAACCTGCTGCTGTTGGAAGCGGGTCTCCTGGAGCCTCAAATCCTGGCGGTATTCGCCTACAAGAGCCCCGCGAATCTCCGCCACCCTTCGGTCAATCTCTTGCTGGATCTTGGCCTCGTGGGCGGCAACGGCGTCTTCAACCGCGGCCACTTGGTGCTCCCTCACCTCCAGCCGCTCGAGCTCCAGGTTATGTTCCAAGATCTCAAGCACCAGCGCATCCTCACGTGCCTAGCCTCCTTTCTCATCTGAGGGGGCCTCGCTCGGCGGTGCTGCCAGGGTGGCCCTGCGCGCCTGGACCTGCCGCTCAAGGGTGGCATTCGAAGCTCGAAGCTCCTTCTCCCGCTCCTCGGCCGCCTCACGACGGCGGTCAGCAGCCCTGGCCTCCTCTAGAGCACGGGCGCAGGCCTCACGAGAAGCCGCGAGGGATGCCGTGGCGTCTGTACGAGCGCGCTCATGCTGCAGATGCCCGAGGTTGATGGCGACCTTCAGCTGGTGCCACTCGCGCGCCAGGCGGAGGCCTTCCGCCTCGAGGCATGCGTTGACATCAACAAGTTATCCCCCAAGTCGACCCAGCGCGCCCATTGCCTCCTAGAAAATGTCATGGCAGACGACGCTGCGCCCGCGAGCAAGCTCCAGCGCGTGGACGAGCCCTTCTTCCGCGCTAGGGGCTGCCGGAGAGGCACGAAACGACTCGCCCGTCTCTGGCAGGGGGCTGGTAGCCGGCGCTCCTTCATCTGTTCCCCAGGCCTCGACGAAAGCACTGTGCGACTGAGCCCCACTGCTCAAAGATGAAGCCGATGATGGGCTCGCCTAGCTACCAGTGAGCACCAGTGGAGGAGCCCTCGGCACGCCCCCTGCACCCCAGAGATGGCCGTGGAGGAAGGAAGCTGGGAGCACGGGCTCGCGGCCTTCCGGCGGCGCCTTCGCCTCGCGGGCCGGCTCCGTGCCCTGCGCGGGCGCCCGACGCGAGGGGCTTGGAATCGCGAGCGGGCCAAGGGCATTAGGGGGTCGCACCCCAGGCGGCTTCACCGCAGCACAATCCTGAAGAGCCAGAGTCAGAAAAGGGCGTGGCACGCGAAGATCCACGAAGATAAGGTACTTACTCGTCCACGGCTATCCACTTCCTTTGCTTCAGGGCCCGGGGAGCCCCACCACTGCAGCTCCAGAGCCCTTTCCTTTTGCGGAGTGCCCTGAGGTCCAGACGAGGTACGCCGGGGACCGGTGCGCCACCTTCATGGTTGGGCTGCGGGCCGCCACCTCAGGAGCACCTTACGGCACCCGCTCTCCAGCGGCCGCCCCAGGAGCACCTGATGGCACCCGCTCTCCAGCGGTCGCCTTAGGAGCACCTGACGGCACCCGCTCTCCAGCAGTCACCTCCGGAGCACCCGATGGCACCCCCTGTCCAGCGGTCACCTCAGGAGCACCCGACGGTGCCCGCCCCCCTGCAACCAACTCAGGGGCGCGCGCCACGGGATTGACAAGCACGGGAGCCACCAAGACGGGGTTCTCACGAGGCCCCTCGAGACCTTTTGGGCATAGCCCCCACTCATCGAAGAGGGGCATCCACTTCACAAAGTCCACAGTGTTCGAGCAGTGATACAAGAGGCATCCCTCCGCCGGGAGCGCGGCAGGCGCTGGGTCGCCAGTCAGGAGCACGTACACCGCGCACAGCGTCTTGGAAGGGAGCGAGGGCACCTGGAGCCTCATGGGGTCGTTGGGGCCAGTGAAGGCCCACATTGGGCGAGAATGGCGCTGGAGCGGGGCGATGCATCACCGGACGAACTCCCTCACCACCATCAACACTATCACCCCTGCCCCCTTCAACTTGGCCAGCCTGGACCAGACACGGGCAAGCCAACGATCGACGAGCTTCACGTGCCCCCAGCCGGAGCTGGGTTCCGCCGGCGCTCGCGGGAGGAGGAGCAGGGGGATGTGTGTGGCGGCGTCCACATACACCCACTGCTTCCGAAATCCCCTCACATCTGGGCGGAGCGTGAAGTCGATGCCAAAGCTAGCTGTCGCCGCCACAGCCTAGAATGCCATGCATCCCGAGCGTTGTCGGCCGTCGACCAGGTGGAGCGAGAAGAAATGGCAGAACAAGGCGACAAGTGGAGAAACACCCACCATAGCCTCACACAGGAAGGCGAAGGCGGCGAGGAGGATGATGGACCTGGGGTCCAGATGCAGCGCTGGATCTGGTAATGCGAGATTGTGGCATTGAAGAAATCAGAAAAAGGAGGGACCAAGCCAGCCAGGAGTGTGTGAAGGTGGATGGGGATCTCGGTGGCCTCCATGTCGACCAAGGCCCGGGAGGCGGGCCAGACCGTCGTCGCCTTCCACTCGTTGGAATCAGCGGCGAGGGCCGACCGGACCTTGTCCAACCCTTCCAGGTTGATCACCGTCAACCGATCAAGTACGGGCTCCAAACCCGACTGGGATTCGGCGGGCGCGCAGGCCTTCCCCTTCATCTTCGACCTCGGGTCCATGGCGTTAAGGGTGGATTGGCACCGGCACCAAATCTGGAAGAGAAGCCACAAGTTCATAGGGAAGGGGGGAAGCCAAGGACGAGCACGGCGGGCAATGATGGAGAGCCACGCTCGCAACAGGCAGTCGTCAAGTCTGGTGGTTGCCGAGGCTGCGTGGGGAAGTGGAGACGCCCACATCCCATCAAGCACCATGCGTCGACCGGGCCCGCAGGTGGTTGGGGCCCGCGGCGCTTCGCCCTTGCCCTTTTGCTTCACCCCGAAGCCAAGTCCGAGCGCGCCTTGGGACGGGGGCTACTATCGGCGTTCTGGGAACCAGGGTACCCAGACTTGCCTGCCTGCGGCCCACAGCGTGGCTCCATCTGCGGCCTGGTACGGCCCATCTTCAGCATCAACAACACAAGACCCTCATGAGGGGCCAAGCCTCGCGAGGCGGATGACGTCAAGACCTCCAGAGGAAATGGCCTCCTTAGGCCGGCTCCTGAGGAGCGGAGATTTCTATGCAAGCCCCACCTCATGAGGTTCAGATGACGCAAGCTCTGAAGACCAAGGCCAGGCGGGCGCCAGCGGGCACAGTACAACAGGTTTCCTCTATGGTGCTAAGGAAGCAGGTGCAGACGCAGAGTCCCGAGGAATCAGCCAAAGGTTTCCATTCCCGTGCTACAAGACTAGGACGACAGGACGGAGGTCATCGCCGAGCCCACCACGACGTCACAACCAGAAGCTTTGCAGGCGAAGACCACCTTTTGTCAGGATAAGATGTACTACTTGTCTCCCTTCAAACTTGGCCATTGTGGGATCCCTTCCCGCCTTTATTTTGGGCGAAGAGGACCAAGGCCACTATAAATATAGCTAGGCCACCACCATAGAAGGGGACGGATCAATCAGATCACCCCCACCAGCTCACACCAACACAAGAACACACCTCCTGAGGTTGTTCCCCCTCTGTACTAGTTCATCCTCAGCCCGTCTCGAGGCCAATCTACCACAAAGCAGGAGTAGGGTTTTATACCGCAAGGTGGCCCGAACCTGGGTAAACTGTTGTGTCCCTTTCCTTTCCAGTTCATCGAGCTAGGCCGTGAGATCGACGAGTTGGCAGACTGGGGAGATTGAGTTCTTCGCACGCACCCCAGAGTTCGAACCTTTCTTGGGTCTGCGGAGCCCTGAATCCGACAGTTGCATCTTTCATATGATTTAAAGCATGCACTCCTTCTAATTTGTTGAAACGCCATTTATGATGGGACGCTTTTAACTTGGCAGAGTCATATTGGTTGCATCTTTCATGTGGTGTCTAGCTTGCATTGCTTCTAATTTGTTGAAATGGCTTCTACTTAGTTTACACAAATAGTTGTGAATATGCCATGCCATCCTGTTTTTCGTACATATTTCATCCTCGTATCATGTGTTTGCCTTACATCAAAGTAAATATTGTCAGTATCATGCGTGAATGAGTTCTGGAGAGTGAATTTTATTCTTTTTCTTGTCGGTTTTACTTGACAATGCAAAATCAATAGACCGGAAGGAAATTAGCAAGGCAGAGGATAAATGTGCTCCTTCCAAACAACTGAAATGGAGGGCCTCCACAGATTCTACTCCGCCATCCCCCAAGAAGATTTGCAAGACAACACATGCATAGACAGTCAATGTAGCTGTGTTGATGATGAGCACGTCTCCCCTAGTCCACCATCATAGGTGTTCCCTCTAACTTGGCACTATTATATGTGGTTGCATGTTATGTCGATGTCTAGCTTGTATTGCTTCTAATTTTGTTGAATTCCATCTGCTTACTTTACACATTATACTAATGAATAAGACACGTGTTCCTGTTTCTAGAACATACAATATCTGTCTATCACACCATGTTCTTACATCAAAGTACTACTATTGTGTAACCTACAGCAATCACTTATCATAAGACACATTTTACTTGGGAGTCTGATATAGGTTACATCTCGCATTCTTTTCTAGCTTGTACTACTTCTAATTTGTTGAAATGGCACTTATGATGAGACAGTTTTAACTTGGTAGAGTGATATTCGTTGCATCTTTCATATGGTGTCTAACTTTAATTTCTTCTAATTTGTTGAAATGCCTTCTACTTAGTTTACACATCATAGTTGTGAATATGCAATGATGTCCTTTTTTCTTACACATTCAATCATCCTATCATGTGGTTGCCTTACATTAAAGTAGTGCTTGTCAGCATCCTGCATCAATGAGTTCTGAAAAGCGAATTTTTATTCATTTTTCTTGTGGGTTTGACTTGACAAGGCAATAAAATTAAGTAAGAGGAAGGAAAAAATTAAGGCAGGGACTGATGGCGGTCTTCCATCGAAACCTGCATCCTAGGTGCTTTCTTTAGCTTGGTAGTGTGATATTGTCCTGCATGTTGCATACGGTGTCTAGCTTGTATTGCTTGTAATTTGATTAAATTACTTCTGCTTAGTTTACACAAATAGTTGTGAATATGCCATGTCGTCCTGTTTTTCGTACATATTCCATCCTGGTATCATGTGTTTGCCTTACATCAAGGTAGTGATTGTCAGTATCATGCATGGATGATTCTGAAGAGTGAATTTTATTGCTTTTTCTTGTCGGTTTTACTTGACAATGCAAAATCAATAAAGTAGAAGGAAATTAGCAAGGCAGTGGATAAAGGTGCTCCTTCCAACAAACTAAAACGGAGGGCCTCTACAGATTCTACTCCGACATCCCCCCAACAAGATTTGGAAGATAACACATGCATAGACACTCAACGTAGCTGTGTTGATGATGAGCACGTCTCCCCTAGTCCACCATCACAGGTGCTCCCTCTAACATGGCACTGCTATATGTGGTTGCATGTTATGTATGATGTCTAGCATGTATTGCTTCTAATTTTGTTGAATTCCATCTGCTTACTTTACACATTATACTTGTGAATAAGACACGTGTTCCTGTTTCTAGAACATACAATATCTGCACCATGTTCTTAAATCAAAGTACTAATGTTGTGTAACCTGCAACAATCACTTATCATAAGACACGTATTACTTGGGAGTTTGATATAGTTTACATCTCGCATTATTTTCTAGCTTGTACTACTAATTTGTTGAAATGGCACTAATGACGAGACAGTATTAACTTGGTAGAGTGATAATCGTTGCGTCTTACATATGGTGTCTAGCTTTCATTGTTTCTAATTTGTTAAAATGCCTTCTGCTTAGTTTACGCATCATAGTTGCGAATATGCAATGCTGTGAATATGCAATGCCACTAATGACGAGAGACCTTTAACTTGGTAGTGTGATGTTGTTTGCATCTTGCATATGATTTATTTCTTGTACTGCTTCACATTTGTTTAAATGCCAGTTATGACGAGACACTGTTAACTTGGCAGAGCGATATTTGTAGCATCTTTCATATGGTGTCTACCTTCCATTGCATTGCTTCAAATTTATTGAAATGCCTTCTGCTTAGTTTACACATCATAGTTCTGATTATCTCATGTCATCATGTTTTTCGTACATATTACATCCTCCTATCATGCGGTTGTCTAACATCAAAGTTCAGTTCGTATGTATCATGCATCAATTTGTTCTGAAGAACTAAATTTTTATTCCTTTTTCTTGTCGGGTTGACTTGACATGGCAAAGAGAAAGAGGAAGGAACACATAATGGCAGGGGATGGTGTTAGTACTCAGGACGCATGGAAATGGAAGCGGAAGAATTATGCAGATTATGCTAGTACAGATGGTGCAATAGAAGGTCAAAGTCCACCGGAAAATTGTACAAACACGGTATCCCCTGCTACACCAGCTGCAAAACAATCCAAATAGAAACGAATAGCTGCCACCAAACAAGCAACGACAGCCCTAGTCGTTGCAACACCTTCTTCCACAGTACCAACATCTGCACGAGTTACTCGTTCGGTAAGTCTGCTAGCGGCAAGTTCCCAAGCTCCCTTGCCACCTGACACTACTTCCGAAGCACTCTTGACACAAGACGAGTTGGCAAGATCAGATGAACCTTGTGAGCTTCAACAGCAAGAAGGTAGTTGCTCGAGTCAAGTTACAGTTGCATGCTTCTTTATATGTAGTCTCACAGTTTGATGTACACTAACACTTCCCATGTTCGTTGTTGAACTAGCACCTAGGCGCAAGAGGAAACAGACATCAGGGATAATGCTCGACAGCTTAACTAAATCTAGAGGAGGAAGAATGGAGATTCATTTTGAGGCAGGTTCAAAAAGGCCACGTGATGCTACAGAGTCAGCCAAGTTAGTATTAGAGGCTGCCGTTGCCGTTAGGTGTCATGTACGTATCCTCCCAACATGGATTCAGTACAGGAATGACAAAGACGAAACCCAGTTTAACACCTTCCTCGACCATTTATCTGTAAGTATGGTTATGTATGTAAATTAGTAATATCATCTTGCTCTGTCCCAAACTTTCTAGGTTGCTGGTAATGAGACTCCCATAATTTTCAATAGATGAGGTTCAAGTTGGATAGCCAAGATGATGCAACCAGACAAACATGCACCCATGTTTTCAAGTCTGCTCTGCGACAGTATCGGTATAACTTGAGGAAAACTCACTTTGAAGGCAAGGCTAACAGTGAACTTGCCCAAACATCTCCAGTGGAAAATATATCAGATGAAGACTGGAGAGGCCTTGTTAAACACTGGTCTGATCCAAAGTATCAAGTACGTTATATATATGTGATCAGATCACATGTTGAACTCCTATTTACGCATGTGCCTCACAAATCTATCTTTCTTGTAGGTGAACTGTTCAAAGAACAAGGCCAACCGTACGAAAGTGAAATTCCAACAGACGACAGGATCTTGTAGCTATATTGCACATTGCGAGGCTCTTGTAACTAGCTGTTGTTTCGCTCTTTTCGCTATGCCATATTATCAGATCTATATTGACTTGTTCCAAATGCAGAGGAAACCCCGCAAGGACCAAAAAGTACCTGAACCAAATGCTGTGGAAATCTTCAAAGACTATCACACCAGCAAGACGAAGGGCATGACTACACTAGTCAAAGCCGCTGTTGTAAGTCCTTAATCTTCATGTATTTTAACTACTACTTACTCTGACTTGTGCATTAAACTACACGGTTTGCAGCCAATGTCTATTATTCTTTTCAATTTTATACACAATTGTCTTAGCGTATCATTGCACCTTACAAGGTTTAAAAGAGAGGAGTGATGTTCCTTTGATCTTGATCTGTAATCTAGTTCCGTGCTGGACTTGTCTGCACAACATTACAATTGCCTGTTTGTCTGTTCTCAGTTGTTTTGTGATATGAATGATGTCATACTATGCTTACCGTATTATAAACTTTGTCTTTTTATCCTTAGCTGTCAATACAATGTGAAGAAATAGACAATACATTAGCCATGGTACATGGTCATATGTTTGGAACCTGGTTTTATTATGTACTTTACAGTAAAATACAACTAATATTTTACACGGGTTCACCAGAATAAGGTATGTATATAGACCAAAGCTATTTTGTTTGGTTTTGCTGCCTCCTTAATATCTTCTATTCTGGTACTACTAATGTAAAAAGTCTAACTTTTCAGCAAGCTATGGAACAAATGGTGGAACCGCCACCTTCTGAAGGTGACGAGGCAACTATAACCGCAATCTCACCTCTTGCTGCAGTGGGTCAGTACCTGTCCACTAAGAGTGCCAAAAGCATGTTCCTGCGTAATACTGGGTTGGTTGTTAAGGCAATCTCATCCAAACTGCCTCATGATCAAGATATGCAAGCTCAAAACAATGTTATATCTGCGCTCCAGACACAAGTCCATTCCCTATCAGAGACCCTTTGTGAAACAAGGACAACCATTGTTCAATGTCGTCAAGATATGCATGGTTTTGAAACCAGACTATCATACATTTGCTATGTTGTTCAAGAGCCTAGGAGAAATGAAGGCGAAGGTCATGGTGCTCCATCGGACAATACAGCATGAAAACATAACAGTCAGGTCAAATGAACTGAGCTTCTGAACTTCTGGTGGTGCATTTATCTGTCGGACTGTTAACTTTTATACCAACCTTCCTTTTGTTTTATGGTTGTAATTTGTTTTGTTGTGATACAAAATTTGTTCTTAACATGCAACGACCGGCTGAAGAAATCAGCAAGACATTTTTGTATAGTGTAGGGTGTTCCCTATATTTGCACTGGTGGCGAACTTTGATGCCCAGTGGATGTAATCCGTGCAATCGCCTTAATAGCCTAGCATTAGTTTATGGCTTATTTATTTCCCTAGTCTTCTTTTTCCTTGGTTTGCTAGTGGCCGCAACAACCATGGGCCAGTTAGGACCGTGGTAACCATGGGGCTCCTACGGGCCATCGGATAAATGGGCCTCCAACAGGCCGTAGAATCAGTGGGCCTCCTACGAGGCGACGGATAAATGGGCCGACATGGGTCGTAAACGGGCATAATTGGTATCGGGCCAGCACGGTAACGGGCCGTTAACAGGCCGAAAGACAGCAACGGCTTAATTTTGTCAAAGGCATAACGGGTCGTTAATGGGCCAGAATACATGACGGGCTGGAAACGGCGCAACGGGTTAACATGCCACAAACGGGCCGATTCTAACCACGGGCTGAATTTGGCCCATTAGGGGAACAGGCTAGTAACAGGCCGAAAGTAATCGAGGGCCGGAAAGGAGCCCAATAATGTATGAGCCGTCAGTAGGCCGAAAGCTAACACGGGTTGGAAACAGCCCATGTGAATCATGGGCCGTTAATGTGTTTAAAGAAATTTACTGTTTATTATGGGCCATAGTCACCGCGGGCCACTAAAGGGCCCAAAGTTACGAAAGGCCTCATATGGGCCGAAAGACATCATGGGCCATACATGGGCTGAAAATGAAATGAGCTGGTATTATACTGGACGGTCCACATGACGCTGTTGGGCCGATTTCGGGAACGCCATAATGGGTCGTAAGTTATCGGGCCATAAAATGGGCTATATGCGAACAAACCGTTAATGGGCTTTTCATGGGCCGGCCCACTAGCTTCTGACCAAGTCAAACGGGCTGGCCTTTGTAAGTTAAATGGGCTAGTGTTGGGCCGTCGCACGTGTCGACATATCATAGGCGCCTCTCTGACCCAATGACGAGGTGACACGTGGTTCCTGTGGCCAATGAGAATTTTACACGTGGAAAATCCCCATTGGTCTGGGCTGTTAGCAGGTTATCGGATGCTAACCGAAACCCGATAGCTTAACGGCGACCTTTTACGGTGGAAGCCACGTGTCGGTTGCCCTTGACGAAAACACTTCCATGACGCGGTATTTATCATCATGGAAGTGGACACTTCCGTGATGATAATTACAGTATTGCGATGGAACACTTCTACGACAGCACAGGTATGACTATCTTGATTCTGTCATAAAATTGTCATGGATGTACATGCATGACAGAAAATGTGACCTACTATGACAAACACGTATCATCATGGAAGTGTATTTTTTGTAGTGTAGGGATCTGTCGAGTCACGAGTGCGTCTTATTTGCTTGCTTTTCTCTCTTGTGAACTATTTTATCGTTTGCTTTGGTTGTGTTTGTGAGACTTCAAGGCCGAGTCATATGGTGTGAGACATATGCTACCTTATCCTATCTTTATGTCTAGTACTATGTTAGCTTGTGAGATATTATGCTTATCTTGTGTTCTATCTTTATGCTCACATGCTATTCCTTGCATCCTGGTTTATCTCTCTTATATTGTTGATGCAAGTGTTGCCGGTCTATAAAATATAGGGGGAGTGTTGATCCTAGTGTGTGTGTGTGTGTGCTTTGCATTCCAAAAGCATATTAATTAGTGCACACATCTAGGGGGAGCCCATCTATATTTCGTAGGTGTTGGGTTTGCATATTATCTTGTTTATTCTTGTGCAAATCCCGCGTTATCATCAATCCACCAAAAATGCTTTTGTGGACTAATCGTGTGCATTTAGCATTTCAGATAATCTATCGTATGGCACAAGACGATTCGAGCCCCTCGGAGTTTTAAGGTGAAGACGGTTTTCTTTCCTGCGTTTCTTTTTTGGTGGACTTGCGTCGTAGGAAAGCCGTACTATAAAGAGGGGGTCCGCTTCGAAAATGTTTGGGTGGAATCAACACGTACACACTTTCACTTGCACCCTTCGTATCTTTCCGCTTCATTGGAGTTTCTTCTTCTGTTACTTAGAAGGGGGTTTGGAGAGCTGCCAGCGTTAGTACTGCGGCTGGCAGCGCTAGTATCGCTCCCAGTACCGCGCTTACTACTGCCCCGGCTCGGGTCTTGACTTTTCGTGTCGGACTCATCGGTAGTCCAGCGGTGGTCCCACTGGCTACCGCTGAGCCCCTTTTGACCTAGTTGGGCAAGCAGCAGTTGGAGTGGCAGTAGGAGCGGTAGTACTGCTTATAAGCGATAGTACCGCGCCGACCTCCGCTGCCACTACCGCTTGTGGCTTTGCTCTCCAAGCCTTCCCCTGTCTCTGCAGCGGTAGTAGGTGCGTGGTAGTATGGCTTACATGCAGTAGTACCGCCTGTTTGGATGGTATTACTGCTGTTGGTGCTCTACCGTAACTTCCTGCCTCCACGGTACGAGTGCACTGTAACCCCAGCAATGCTACCGCTGGGGCGAGGGTAGTACCGCATCGGTGGCACTACCAGCTCGTGGCCCTGTGCAATTACATGTGCTCTCTGGCAGTACCGCTTGGGCGGTAGTACTGCTTCCCAGAGCGGTAGTACCGCTTGTTTGCGGACTGCAGGCTGAATAATGGTTGGAATTGTCCGCCACTATATAAAGGGGGTCTTCTTGCCCAAGAAGACCACCTCTACCTCCCCAAAACTCCATTGTTGCTCCAAAAGCTTATTTTTACCCGATCTCTCTCCCTAGCCAATCAAACTTGTTGATTCTCTAGGGATTGGTTGAGAAGGCCCCGATCTACACTTCCACCAAGAGAAATTTGATTCTCCCCACTAATCCCTTGCAGATCTTATTACGCTTGGGTATTTGAGCACCCTAGATGGTTTAGGTCACCTCAGAGCCACATTCCATTGTTGTGAAGCTTTGTGGTGTTATTGGGAGCCTCTAATTAGGT
Organism: Thinopyrum elongatum; assembly: GCA_011799875.1. Taxonomy (NCBI): domain Eukaryota; kingdom Viridiplantae; phylum Streptophyta; class Magnoliopsida; order Poales; family Poaceae; genus Thinopyrum; species Thinopyrum elongatum. Next base: position 388,384,475 of record CM022300.1, read on the forward strand.
TGTGGAGATTTTCCCAACCTTGTTTCTAAAGGTTCTGTCACCGCCTTCAAGGGCACCACTAGTGGAATCACGGCATCTCGCATTGTGTGAGGGCGTGAGGAGAATACAGTGGCCCTAGTGGCTTCTTGGGGAACATTGTGCCTCCACACCGCTCCAACAGAAACGTACTTCCCCTCAAAGGGAAGGAACTTTGGTAACACATCCTCGTCTTCACCGGCTCCATGATACGTATCCATAATTTTTGGTTGTTCCATGTTATTATAGTATCAATCTTGGATGTTTTATATACAATTACAAGAAACTTTACATCATTTTTGGGGACTAACTGATGTCTACTACACAACTCATTCTTGTAGACTCCTATTAGGCCTCCAAGCGCAGAGTTTTGTAAGGCTGTAGCAATTTTCGCTCAAGTGGATGACCTAAGGTTTATCAATCCATGGGAGGCGTAGGATGAAGATGGTCTCTCTCAAACAACCCTCCAACCAAATAACAAAGAGTCTCTTGTGTCCCCAACACACCAAATACAGTGGTAAATTGTATAGGTGCACTAGTTCGACGAAGATATGGTGATACAAGTGTAATATGGATAGTAGATATAGGTTTTTGTAATAGGAACAATAAAAACAGCAAGGTAGCAAGTAACAAAAGTGAGCACAAACGGTATTGCAATGCTTGAAAATAAGGCCTAGGGTTCATACTTTCACTAGTGCAATCTCTCAACAATGCTAACATAATTGAATCATATAACAATCCCTCAACATGCGACAAAGAATCACTCCAAAGTTCTTATCTAGCGGAGAACATAAGACGAGATTGTTTGTAGGGTACGAAACCACCTCAAAGTTATCCTTTCTGATCGATCTATTGAGCTATTCCTATAAGTGTCAAGAACAGCCCTAGAGTTCGTACTAAAATAACACCATATGATACGCATCAACCAACTCTAATGTCACCTAGATACTCCAATGTCACCACAAGTATCCGTGAGTCAATTATACGATACGCATCCAACAACTTCAGATTCATAATATTCAATCCAACACAAAGAACTTCAAAGAGTGCCCCAAGATTTCTACCGGAGAAAGTAGGACGAGAACATGCATCAACCCCTATGCATAGATTACCCCAATGTCACCTCAGGAATTCGCGAGTTGAGTGCCAAAACATACATCAAGTGAATCAATATAATACCCCATTCTCACCACTGGTATTCATATGCAAGACATACATCAAGTGTTCTCAAATCCATAAAAGTATTCAATCCGATAAGAGTGAAACCTCAAAGGTAAAAACTCAATTCATCACAACAAGATAGAGATGGGAAAATACCATATGATCCAACTATATTAACAAAGCTCGCGGTACATCAAGATCGTGCCAAATCAAGAACACGAGAGTGAGAGATCAAACACATAGCTACTTATACATACCACTAGCCTCGAGGGTGAACTACTCCCTCCTCATCATGGTGGCCTCCGGGATGATGAAGATGGCCTCCGGTGATGATTTCCCCCTCTGGCAGGGTGTCAGAATAGGGCGCCAGATGGTATTTTGAAGGTACCGAGGCATGTGGCAGTGGAGTCCAAGTTCTAGGGTTGTTTCTGGTGGTTTCTCTATTTATAGGATTTTTTTACGTTGGTTTCACACGAAGATGGGCCACAGGGATCCCACCACCCACCAGTGCACCATTACCCCCCCAGGCGTGCCCTGATGGGTGGTGGCCACCTCGTGACTCTTCTGGCCTTTCCACAAAGCTTCTAGTGTCTCTTTTCTTCAAAAAAAATCATCAAAAAGTTTCACTGCATTTGGAGAACTTTGATTTCTGCACAAAAAACAACACCACGGTAGTTCTGCCGAAAACAGTGGCAGTCCAGGTTAGTTCCATTTAAATCATATAAAATTTCACCCAAACTATATAAAATTGTTGTAAACATGGCATGAATACTTCATAAATTATAGATACGTGGAGACGTATCAGCATCCCCAAGCTTAATTCCTGCTCGTCCTCGAGTAGGTAAATGGTAAAAGAAATAATTTATGAAGTGTGAATGCTAGCATAGTGTATAAGTTTGATCAATGATAATTTCAATCAATTTTCCTAACATCATAACAGCAACTCTTTCTCATAAAACTCATCATGATAAAGTAGCAATTAAAAACAGAATTTTTTTATGTGGAATGCTACCTATCGTATTCATCATGTACTCTTTCTTTTGTAGCATGGATATTTGGACTTGAATGATTCAAAGCACTAGTCTATAATTTGACATGAAGACATAAATACTCAAGCATATCAACAAGCAACCATGTCTTACAAAATATCAACGCTAAAGAAAGTTATCCTTAGCCCATTATGCTCAATCATTGATCCATTCATGAAAAACACTCAAATATTAGCTACATCCAACACACAAGTATGACAATAGTGTTCCCTAGTTGGTGCTTTATAAGAGAAGATGGAGACTCAACATAAAAATAAAAATTGCCTAAAAGTAAATAGATAGGCTCTTCGCAGAGGGAAGTAGAGATTTGCAGAGATACCAGAGCTCAAAGCTTAAATTGAGAGATCAAATATTTTGAGAGGCATGATTTTCCTGTCAACGAAAACGACCGAGAATTCTAAATATCTTCCATGCTAGATAAATCATAGGCGGTTCCCAAACAGAAAGTAAAGTTTATTTCCTTTCCACCATTCTTACACAATCCATGGCTAGCCATATCCACGAGTGCCTTCCAAACCAACACTTTCCAAGGAATTTATTATTAACATCATATTAAAAAAATCATTTCGGGACTGGGCATCCCTATTACCAGCCACACTCTCGTGCAATCACAAGTGAATAAACACTCATCGTGAGAATAAAATACCTAGCATGGAAAATATTGGCCACCCGCTGCCGCATCATGAGTGGTATGGGCACAAAAAATGGAAATTCATTTTGAAAATTAGAGTTAGCATGTGCAAATTTACTTGGAACTGCATGGAAATGCCGCATATAGGTAGGTATGGTGGACTCATATGGCAGAACTTTGGGTTTTAGGAGTTGGATGCACAAGCAGCATTCCCGCTTAGTACAAGTGAAGGCTAGCAAATAGATTGAGAAGCGACCAACCAAAAATGAAAACGGTCATAAACGCGCATTGAACATAATTAACACTGAATAATGCACCACAAGTAGGATATAATTTCATTGCATAATTATTGACTTTACATGCTTGCATAGGGAATCACAAACCTTAACACCAATATTCTTACTAAAGCATAATTACTCACCAACATGACTAACATATCACTATCTCCATATCGCAAAACTATTGCAAGGAATCAAGTTTATCATACCCAATGATCTATATGAAAGTGTTTATTATATCCCTCTTGGATATTCATCACTTTGGGTCCAAATTCATATCTCGTACAAATTACCATTGCTATTATCAACTCTCAAAAAGATTTAAGTGAAGAACGAGAGAGCAAGTATTTAATCAACTCTCAAAATAATATAAGTGAAGCATGAGAGTGTTCAACAAACTACTCCAAAAAGATTTAAGTGAAGACCAATGAGTAGTCAAACAATTAAGTAGCTCTGTGAAGACTCTCTCCAAATAAAGATTTCAGATCTTAAGTATTTTTATTAAAATAGCAAGCAAAATGAAAATAAAAGGACACACCAAGAGTAGCACACAATGTGTGAAGAAGCAAAAACTTAGGCTCAACCGAACTAATCGATAATTGTTGATAAAGAAAGGTGGGATGCCTACCGGGGCATCCCCAAGCTTTGATACTTGAGACTTCTTGAAATATTTACTTGGGATGCCTTGGGCGTCCCCAAGCTTGAGCTCTTGTGTCTTCTTCATTCCTCTCATAACACGGTTTCCCTAATTCTTAAAAACTTCATCCATGCAAAACTCAACAAGAACTCGTAAGATACGTCAGTATAAATCAATGCAACACCTTATCACTCTCTACTATAACAAATCACTAAAATTATAATTTGATCTTGCATACTAAATTCCTCTGCATATTTAATACTCCTATCCTCAAATAGAATCATTAAACAAGCAAACATATGCAAACAATGCAATCATAACAGCAATCTGCCTAAACAGGACAGTCTGTAAATGATGAAGAAGGATCCAAAATTATTTAAGTTAGAAAATTCTAAAAAATTACCACACTGTAGAAAATTTGTCATAGGTTATTGTGTAAAAAAATTCAACATTTTATCACATTACAACTTTTCTAGAGAATTCATGCAATAGCGTGCAACTTTTCATTTTGAAACAGCAACTCATATACTTGCAAAATAAGCATGGTGAAGGCTATCCTTGATACTTTTATTGAAATAAAAGATATAAAACATTATTATAAATAACAGCAAGAATATCTCAACAATATAAAATGAAGCTCCAAGTAAAACACATATCATGTGACGAATAAAAATATAGTCCCAAGTGAGGTTACCGATAATGTTGAAGACGAAAGAGGGGATGCCTTCCGGGGCATCCCCAAGCTTGGGTACTTGGGTCTTCCTTGAATATTACCTTGGGGTGCCTTGGGCATCCCCAAGCTTAGGGTCTTGCCACTCCTTATTCTCCTCGTATCAATTTCTCACCCAAAACTTGAAAACTTCAATCATACAAAACTTAACAAAACTTCGTGAGATGCGTTAGTATAATAAAACAATCATTCACTTGGGTACTGTCAAAGACAAGATTCATAATTGTTTCCACATAATGCCTACTGTACTCTATCATTTACACAATTTATATTGAGCAATATAAGCCATAGAAACTATAAAACAAGCAAACTATGCATTGAAAACAGAATCTATCAAAAAAGAACAGTCTGTAAAGATCTGAATAATGACTATACTTCTATAACTTAAAACATTCTGAAAAATTAGGACAACATGGGAAATTTGTATATAAATCATCTTTAAAAAAGTTGAAACTTTCCAGGTTTCAGTAAAAGATAGAAATTTCTGTACTGGACGCAAAAGTTTCTGTTTTTGTGCAGAATCAAGTCAACTATCATCCACACTATCCCAAAGGCTTTACTTGGCACTTTATAGAAACAAAAGCTATAAACATGATTACTATGGTAGCCTAATCATGTGAACATGCATAAACAGTAGGTAAAAGTATTGGGTTGTCTCCCAACAAGCGCTTTTCTTTAATGCCTTTTAGCTTGTCATGATGATTTTAATGATGCTCACATAAAAGTAAAGAGTTGAAACATAATGGGAGAATCATGAAGCATATTACTAGCACATTTAAGCCTAACCCACTTTCTATGCATAGGAATTTTTTGAGCAAACAAATTATGGGAACAATAATCAACTAACATAGGAAGGCAAAACAAGCAATACTTCAAAACTTTCGACGTAAAGAGAGGAAACTTGATATTATTGAGATATGTAAAAGCATATGTTCCTCTCTCATAGTAATTTTCAGTAGCATCATGAATGAATTCAACAATGTAACTATCACATAAAGCATTCTTTTCATGATGCACAAGCATAGAAATTTTATAACTCTCCACATAAGCAAATTTCTTATCATTCATAAAAGTGGGAGTATCATATGAAACTTGAATACTATAAATTGTTTCCGTATTAAAAGAGTAATGTTCAGTAAGAGGGTATTCAAAATTATGAAAATAATTATTACTACTTTTTATAACATAAGTATCATCATAAGTAGCAACTTTGTCCTAATCATAATCAATTGAAACCTCTTCCTAAATAGTGGAATCATCATTAGATAAAGTCAAGACCTCTCCAAATCCACTTTCATAATTATTACAATAAGATTCAACACCCTCCAAAATAGTGGGATCAATACTACCTAGAGTTGACACTCTTTCAAACCCACTTTCATCAATATAATCATCATAAATAGGAGGCATGCTTTCATCATAATAAATTTTCTCATTAAAACTTGGGGGAATAAAAATATCATCTTCATCAAATATAGCATCCCCAAGATTATGGCTTTGCATATCATTAGCATCTTGAATATTCAAAGAATTCAGACAAGCAACATTGCAATCATGCTTATCATTCATGGATTTTATGCCAAACATTTTATTGAATTCTTCTTCTATCAATTGAGTACAATTTTCTGATCCATCATTTTCAAGAAAGACATGATAAAGATGAAGAATATGAGGCAACCTCAATTCCATTTTTTGTAGTTTTCTTTTATAAACCAGACTAGTGATAAAACAGGAAACTAAAAGATTCAATTGCAAGATCTAAAGATATACCTTCAAGCACTCACCTCCCCGGTAACGGCGCCAAAAAAGAGCTTGATGTCTACTACACAACTTATTCTTGTAGATCGTGTTGGGCCTCCAAGCGCAGAGTTTTGTAGGACAGTAGCAATTTTCCCTCAAGTGGATGACCTAAGGTTTATCAATCTGTGGGAGGCGTAGGATGAAGATGGTCTCTCTCAAACAACCCTTCAACCAAATAACAAAGAGTCTCTTGTGTCCCCAACACACCAAATACAGTGGTAAATTGTATAGGTGCACTAGTTCGGCAAAGAGATGGTGATACAACTGCAATATTGATAGTAGATATAGGTTTTTGTAATAGGAACAATAAAAAAAGCAAGGTAGCAAGTAACAAAAGTGAGCACAAATGGTATTGCAATGCTTGAAAATAAGGCCTAGGGTTTATACTTTCACAAGTGCAATCTCTGAACAATGCTAACATAATTGAATCATATAACAATCCCTCAACGCGCGACAAAGAATCACTCCAAAGTTCTTATCTAGCGGAGAACATAAGACGAAATTGTTTGTAGGGTACGAAACCACCTCAAAGTTATCCTTTCTGATTGATCTATTGAGATATTCCTATAAGTGTCACGAACATCCCAAGAGTTCATACTAAAATAACACCATATGATACGCATCAACCAACTCTAATGTCACCTAGATACTCCAATGTCACCACAAGTATCCGTGAGTCAATTATACAATACACATCAAACAACTTCCGATTCATAATATTCAATCCAACACAAAGAACTTCAAAGAGTGCCCCAAGATTTATATTGGAGAAAGTAGGATGAGAACGTGCATCAACCCCTATGCATAGATTACCCCAACGTCACCTCGGGAATCCGCAAGTTGAGTACCAAAACATACATCAAGTGAATCAATATAATACGCCATTCTCACCACGGGTATTCATATGCAAAACATACATCAAGTGTTCTCAAATCCATAAAAGTATTCAATCCGATAATAGTGAAACCTCAAAGGTAAAAACTCAATTCATCACAACGAGATAGAGAGGGGAAAACACCATATGATTCAACTATATTAACAAAGCTTGCGGTACATCAAGATCGTGCCAAATCAAGAACACGAGAGAGAGAGAGAGGGATCAAACACATAGCTAGTTGTACATACCCCTAGCCTCGAGGGAGAACTACTCCCTCCTTATCATGGTGGCCTCCGGGATGATGAAGATGGCCTCCGGTGATGATTTCTCCCTCCGATAGGGTGCCGGAACAGGGCTCCAGATAGTATTTCAAAGGTACAGAGGCGTGCGGTGGCGGATTCCAAGTTCTAGGGTTATTTCAGGTGGTTTCTCTATTTATAGGATTTTTTGGCATCAGTTTCACACGAAGATGGGCCACAGGGAGCCCACCACCCACTTGCGCACCATTACCCCCCAGGCGTGCCCTGATGGGTGGTGGCCACCTCTTGACTCTTCTGGCCTTCCCATGAAGCTTCTAGTGTCTCTTTTATTCCAAAATAAATCATCAACAAGTTTCGCTGCATTTGGAGAACTTTGATTTCTGCACAGAAAACAACACCACGGTAAACTGCTGAAAACAGCGTCAGTCCAGGTTAGTTCCATTTAAATCATATAAAATTGCACCCAAACCATATAAAATTGTTGTAAACATGGCATGAATACTTCATAAATTATAGATACGTTGGAGACGTATCACTAACCTGCTAACTTAGTGCCCAGTGCCAGTTGCTGTTTTTTGCTTGTTTTGACTTTGCAGAATATCAGTACCAAACGAAGTCCAAATGCCACAAACCTTGTTGGAGATTTTTTCTGGTGATAAGAGACCCTGGAAGCTTCGGGAGGGGATGAGAAGACGAAGGAGTAGCCCACTAGGCACCAGGGCACACCCAGGGGGTAGGGGGTGCCCTGGTACCTAGTGGGGCCCACAAGCCTCCGTTTGACCTAACTCAACTACTATAAATTCTAAAAAATCAGGAAACCAACCAGGGAGTCCACGAAATACTTTTTCTGTTGCCGCAAGCCTCTGTTCTCGAGAGATCCCATCAGGGGACCTTTTCTGGTACTCCACCGGAGGGGGAATCGATCACAGAGGGGTTCTTCATCAACCTTGTTACCCCTCCGATGATGCGTGAGTAGTTTACCATAGACCTACGGGTCCATAGTTAGTAGCTAGATGGCTTCTTCTCTCTTGATGTTCTTCAATACAATGTTCTCCTCGATGTTCTTGGAGTTCTATCCGATGTAATTTTTTTTGCGGTGTGTTTGTTGGGATCCGATGAATTGTGAGTTTATGATTAGATCTATGCATGAATATTATATGAGTTTTCTCTGAACTCTTTTATGCATGAGTGTTATAGCCTCGTATTTCTTCTCTGATCTATTGATTTGGTTTTGCCAACAAGATTGATTTATCTTGCAATGGGAAGAGGTGCTTTGTAATGGGTTCGATCTTGCGGTGCTCAATCCCAATGACAGAAAGGGACATGACACATATGTATCATTGCTATTAAGGGTAAAAAGATGGGGTTTATTCATACGTATGTTTATCTTGTCTACAACATGTCATCTTGCTTAAGGCATTACTCTGTTTCTTGCAAACTTAATACTCTAGATGCATGCTGGATAGCGGTCGATGGGTGGAGTAATAGTGGTAGATGCAGGCAGGAGTCGGTCTACTTATCTTGGACGTGATGCCTATATACATGATCATTGCCTTGGATATCATCAAAATTATTTGCTTTTCTATCAATTGCCCAACAATAATTTGTCTACCCACCGTATGCTATTTTCTCGAGAGAAGCCTCTAGTGAAAACTATGGCCCCGGGTCTATCTTTTATCATTTAAGAATCCTAAAAATACTTGCAGCAATTTTTACTTTATTTTATTTTATATTTTGTGCGATCTATTTATCTATCACCATATAATTTAATCTTGCAATTGACCGTCAAGGGATTGACAACCCCTTGTCCGCGTTGGTGCGAGGATTTGTTATCTTGTGTGTAGGTACTCCTTACATAGTGTTGCTTGGTTCTCCTACTGGATTGATAACCTTGGTTCTTAACTGAGGGAAATACTTATCTCTATTGCATTGTATCATCCCCTCCTCTTCGGGGAAATCCCAACACAGCTCACAAGTATCACTCCACTTGTGGTTATGTCTTACCTTTATGTTGTGCAAGCTTTACTTGTGTTGTATCCTTTGCTTGCTTGTGTTGTTGTAGTTTCTAGCACCAAATAGGTTGCTCACCGAGTTGCATATCTAAACAACCCATTTGTTGTTCAACCTAATTTGTTAAGAAAACCTAAAAATTGGTAGTTGCCTATTCACCCCCCAACCCTCTAGTCAACCATATCGATCCTTTCAACGACGCTCCAAGGAAAACTCATATCATGTGATGAATAAAAATATAGCTCAAAGTAATATTACCGATAGTTGGTAGAAGAAAGAGGGGATGCCTTTCGGGGCATCCCCAAGCTTATATGCTTGGGAGTCCTTGAATATTACCTTGGGGTGCCTCGGGCATCCCCAAGCTTAGGCACTTGCCACTCCTTATTCCTTCATCCATCGTGATCTCACTCAAAACTTGAAAATTTCAGCACACAAAGCTCAACAAAAAACTCATGAGATCCGTTAGTATAACAAACAAATCACCAACCTTAGGTACTGCTATAAATCCATTCATATTTTATTATTGCATCATACCTACTATATTCTAACTTCACCATAGCTTAGACCCCCCGATACAATCCATAGATTCATCAAAACAAGTAAACAATGCAACGAAAACAGAATATGTCAAAAACAGAACAGTCTGTAGTAATATGAACTATGACTATACTTCCGTAATTCCAACAATTCTGAACAATTAGGACAATGTTGGAAATTTGTATATAAATCATGTGTAAAAAATTCAGAATTTTTCCGCGTTCCAGTGAATTTAGAGAATTCCAGTACTGGGTGCAAAAGTTTCAGTTTCACATAATCAAATCAACTATCATCCAAATCATGCCAAGGGCTTTACTTGGCACAAACACTAATTTAAACACAAAAACACAACCATAACAATAGCATAATTGTGTGCACACCAAAAAACAGGAAAGATAACTATTGGGTTGTCTCCGTACAAGCTCTTTCTTTATAGACATTAAGATAGGCTTGAGCGTTCAAGTATGCTCACGTGAAAGATAATAATTGAAACGCAAAGAGAGCATCATAAAACATGGGATAAACACATTTAAGTCTAACATACTTCCTATCCATTGGCACTTTGTAAACAAGCAAATTATCAAAACAAAAAGTATCTAGCATATGCAAGGAACAAGAATAAAACATTGTCAATCTCAACATAACGAGAGATAATTAGTAGCATGAAAATTCCTATAATCATATTTTCCTCTCTCATAATAATTACATGTAGGATCATAATCAAATTCAACAATATAGCTATCATATAAAATTTTCTCTTCATGGTCCTCATGCATAAAAGTTTTATGATCTTCCAAGATAGTGGGATTAACATCAACTAAAGTCATGACCCCTCCAAACCCACTTTTATCAAAAACTCCATAAGATTGAACACTCCCCAAATATGTGGGATTCTTTTTTCCTAAAGTTGACACTGTTCCAAACCCACTTTCAATGTTATTGCAAACATTATTATCAATATCGTATTCATCATGAGGATTAAATGAATTTTCAAGATAATAAGAAACATCACCCCAATCATGATCATTACAATAAGTAGTGGACATAGCAAAATTAGCATCCCCAAGCTTATAGCTTTGCATATCATTAGCACAATTGACATTAATAGAATTTATAATGGCATCATTACAATCATGCTTTTTATTCAAGGAGCTATCATGAATCACTTTATAAATTTCTTCTTCTAACAATTCATCACAATTTTCAGATTCACGATTTTCAAGCAAAACTTCATAAAGATAATCTAGTGCACTCAACTCACTAGCAATTGGTTCATCGTAATTGGATCTTTTGAAAAGATTAGCAAGTGGATGAGGATCCATATGTATTTACTTTCCCTTTTTCTTTTCTGTTTTTGGTGTGTTGACATAAAGGTAATAAAAGCAAGCAAACAACAAAAAGGCAAACGAAAATATTTTTGTGTTTTTGTGAAAACATTCTAGAAGTGGGGGTGAAAACGAGAGGAAAATGGAAAATAATGTAAATGCAAGGAGATGAAAGTTTATGCGTTGGTACTTGATAGATGTTGATGATGTCTCCCCGGCAACGGCGCCAGAAATTCTTCCTGCTACTTGTGAGTTGCGTTGGGATTTCCTCAAAGAGGAGAGGATGATGCAGTACAGTAGAGATAAGTATTTCCCTCAGTTAAGAACCAAGGTTATCAATCCAGTAGGAGAACCATGCAACACCTCGTTAGCAGTACCTACACACAAAGTAACAAATACTTGCACCCAACGCAAACAAGGGGTTGTCAATCCCTTGGCGGTTAATTGCAAGGATCAAATCTCGTAGTGATAGATAGATAAATAAAAACACAAAATAAAATAAAGTAAATGAAATTGTAGAAAGGTATTTTTGGATTTTAATATATGATAAAGATAGACTCGGGGGCCATAGTTTTCACTAGAGCCTTCTCTCTTGAACATAGAATAAGGTGGGTAAACAAATTACTGTTGGGCAATTGATATAAAAGTGAATAATCATGATGATATCCAAGGCAATGAGCATGTATATAGGCGTCACGTCCGAGACAAGTAGACCGACTCCTGCCTGCATGTACTACTATTACTCCACACATCGACCGCTATCCACCATGCATCTAGAGTATTAAGTTCATAAAGAACAGAGTAACGTCATAAGCAAGATGACATGATAGACAAAGTAAACTCAATTAATATGAATAAACCCCATCGTTTTACCCTTAATGGCAACGATACAAATACATATCATGTCCCTTTCTATCACTGGGATTGAGCCCTACAAGATCAAACCCATCACAAGGCACCTCTCCCAGTGCAAGATAAATCAATCTAGTTGGCAAACCAAATCAATAGATCGGAGAGAAATACAAAGCTATAATAATCATGCATAAAAGAGTTCAGAGAAGACTCAAATAATATTCATGGATAATTTGATCATAAACCCATAATTCATCAGATCCCAACAAACACACTGCAAAATGGATTACATCAAATTGAACTCCAAGAACATCGAGGAGAACATTGTATTGAAGATCAAAGAGAGAGAAGAAGCCATCTAGCTACTAGTTATGGACTCGTAGGTCTGTGGTAAACTACTCACACATCATCGGAGGGGCAGCAAGGTTGATGTAGAAGCCCTCCATGATTGATTCCCCCTCTGACAGAGTGTCGGAAAAGGCCTCCAGATGGGATCTCGCAAGAACAAAACTTGCAGCGGCGGAAAAAGTATTTTGGGTGGCTCTTTGTTGGTTTCCTAATTTTAGAGAATTTATAGAGCTGGAATTAGGTCAAATGAAGGAACAAGGGGCCCATGAGGCACCAGGGCACCTACCCCCCTGAGCGCGCCCTGGTGTCTCATGGCCACCTCCTTCGCCTTCTGGTCTCCTCCTGAAGCTTCTAGTGTCGCTTATGTCTAGAAAATACCGTCAAAAAGTTTCATGGCATATGAACTTCGTTTGGTACTGATTTCCTGGAAAACCAAAAATAGCAAAACAACAACAACTGGCACTTGGCACTAATTTAATAGGTTAGTCCCAAAAATGATATATAATTGCATAATAAACATCCAAGATTGATACTATAATAGCATGGAACAATCAAAAATTGTAGATACATTGGAGATGTATCACTTGTGAACGATATTTTAGTTTATTTCACTATTTGGACGGAAGTTGCAAGTGTCAGATGATTCGTAATCATATGACTCCAAAATCCATCGCTCTGGAATTTCTCCATGCAGGTTTCTCCAATGTGACAAAATGCAGTGCCACACATATGTGGTATTCTTTTAGTCTTATGACATTTAGCGTCAGTGCTATGGATGTTCAATTCTATCATCAATATTCATAACTTACATCCTATTCACAATAAGAGTATGGCCCTAATGTGCATTAATCGAACAACTGTTGTTCTCTTATGAACAACCTCCTTATAACTTCTATGCAGTGGGATAGAGTGTACAAAACTCTAAAATGAATTATGACAATAAATTCAAAGGTAATATGTTGATGAAAAAGTATCATAACTTCTACAAATTTTCAAAACATATTTTAACCTCATTAATTTGTTGCTCATTACGTCGTAGTAATTCTTACATCGATTTGCAACAACATGCAATTGAGTCGATATCCTTGTGATCAACTTTTAGCCACAATTCCTGAAGAATTTAGTGTTTAGTTAATCACCATTCTCAAGAATCAAACTTTACTTGACCGACTTTCTCAAGAATCAAACTTTACTTTAACAAGTGTCTTATAACTTGTATGACATTCATACCTGAGCTGGACATTCCAGTCTTCTTTGCTTTCCGCCTCTAAACTTCTTACAGTTTTACTTTCAATATTTCTCCCACCTCAACAGAAGAATCATCTAACTTTTTTCCTTTCTAAGAGTGGCGTGAGCCTTGAACTCCCCTAGGCTTGTAAGTCTCATTACATCCTTTGGCTTTGTTCTTTCTCTTTAAGTCTCACAAACAACTCATGACTGGTGTTCTTCCAGATCTTACACATTTTAGTCTCAAACATAGTTGAACGCTTCACTAGACCTTGCAAACAAAACACTTCTTTAGATATCATATATCTTTTAACCATCGTTTGTTTCTTAAAACAATTTTCAGTTCCAAGAATGTAGCGACCCGACCCGAATGGATCGAATCTCTGTGTTCAAGTGTCATCCCTGGATCGGTAATGCTGACACACACAGTACTTGAGGGGTTTATAACAGAGTAGCAATCACACACTTATTACATCGAATGTCTCAAAAGAGAACTGATTACAATAAATATGGCTTAAGGCCATCTAAATAAGATAACAGCGGAAGGCTTGGAAGATAAAGTGAGTCCATCAACTCCAACGGCATAGCTGAGTGCACGACAACGACCTAGCACACCTTACTCTTCGTCTGAAAAGTCTGCAACATGATACGTTGCAGCCCGAAACGGGTCAGCACATGGAATATGCTGGCAATATAACACAGTAGAGCAATGAACAGAATAATTGCTAATACTACATGCATATTTGGCTGGTGGAAAAGCTCTAGGGTTATACTGTTTTGCGAAAAGCCAATTTTTCCCTACAACAAAGGAATATATTTTATTTAACTATCATGGTGGTTGTTGAACATTGAGAAGGTAAAACCCCCTCTCAATCCCAATTAAAAGTAATCATTAATCCCAACAAATTAATTTAGAGTGATGGGATTCAATATGATAATCCAAGAACCAGATACTCAAGATGTCCATAACTGGGGACACGGCTAATCATGATTAGTTTGTACACTCTGCAGAGGTTTGTGCACTTTTCCCCACAAGACTCGATCTCCTCCGTTGGATTTCTCGCACTTCAAGGTGTTTGAGAAACGGATGACCGAGACACAGTCTTTCTGAAGCATTTACTCTTTACTCTGGGTAGACAGTTACACCTACTTTCCCCTACATCTGCTAGCCTACCACTGAAAGAGGTCCTGCAACATACTCAACTATGCTAGATCCCATAATAGCTTGTGGCTGCACACGGAAGTTTCTAGCATGAATAATCTTATGATCCCTTTGAGCCTGGGTGGCGGACCGTAGGAGGATCACACGGTATATCCCCGGGATCTCCTAGGACAACACTGGTATATCCCCAGGTGCCCAAACAAGAAATCCACCCAGATGTGTATTAAAGTTGCCACCTTAAGTTGAACCATTAATTAAAAATCTCACATCTGTCATGGATACACTCAAACCCAATCCACGTCTACGAGCATAGCATGGCAACATAAGCATAGCGTAGAAGTAACTCCCAAGGGTTTGTTATTAAAAGGGCAATAGGTTCTACCTCATCATCTACTTCCCAGTACCCACAAGTTAATCACATCCTAATCATGCAATATTTGAGGGTCGAAACTAATGCATAAAAACTGGGTAACGAAGAAGTATGATCAATGTGTTACTTGCCTTGCTGACGATCTGCAAATCCTAGAGACTCGTAGTAGCACGCTTCGCACTCCGGGAATTCTATCGCAAACAAACAGTAGCATACATAAGCAATCAAGCAAAGAGCACGGGTAAAACCCAGATAGAAGATCTAACCAGAAAGTTCAACTGAAGAACTCTGGTTTGCAAAAAGAATCAAATCAAACAAAGCAACGAAACTCAAACTGCGAAAAAACAAGCTTTGATTGCTAATCTGGACTAAAGTCAAATTTTACAGTAGCAAAAACTTGTTTAAGTTGATTAAACAGAAAGAGGGCTTCGAGACGAAGATCTAGGCGCTTGAACGCCTGATTCCGACAAACGAGCGAAAAGTTTACTAAAACGAAAATCGGATCAGAAATCGCGATCGAAAATAATCGCAGAAAATCCGAGAAAAAGAAAAACTAACGAACAGGTAACGAACGAACGTTCGCTGTCCGCGGTTAAACGGTGAAAAACCGTTCGTTAAAACGAACGTACGGACGAACGTCCGCTAAATAAACTAAACCGACGGAAAACCGATCTAAAAAGAATAAACCGGAAAAAAAAACCGAATCTAGACCTAGGGTTTACAAAAAAAACCGAACGGTTAAAGAAAAAAAAAAAAGAACGGCGGCAGCGGCTACTACCTCGGCGACGCTCGGCGGGACGGCGGGGTGCGGCGCGGCGGGCACGACTGCGAGGCGACGGGGGGGGGCGCGCGGGGAGCTGGCTGGGGGCGTGAGCTGGCGGCGGCGAGCGGCGGACCGGCTGGCGGCGTGCTGCTGCTGCTGCGAGGGCAGCGGCGGCGGCGGCTTGGGGCTCCAGGGGGGCCCCGGGTCGGCTTTTAAAGAGGGGGGAGGGGTGGCGGCTTGGGGAAGGGGGTTGCGCGGGGGGGGGACGAGGCAGAGGCGGCGTCGGACTCCTCCGGCGCGTCCGTCTCCGGCACGGGACGGGAAGGCGCCGCGTGGCGGCTGGGCCGGCTGGGCTTTGGCACAGTTCGGTCCGGCGGAGTTTTTTTTTTTAAATAATTTCGCGCAGAAAAACAAATAAAAGAAATACTAAACGGACTCCAAAATTCCCGAAAGAAATTTTCCCCGTCCTCTAAAAATCTCCCGGACAAGGTAAACATTTATTTGGGACTCTAATGCAATTTTGAAAAATGCATATTTTTCTAAATTCAAATAAAATTGCAATAAAAATCCAAATAAAATATTTATTTGATTTTAATATTTTTCCTCCAATATTCCATTTATTTTGGAGAAGTCATATTATCTCCTCTCATATATTTTTAATATGAAATATTTTCGGAGAGAAAAATAGTTAAACCAAATTGATCCCTGTTTCAATATTTGAGAAAATTCAAATATGAAAACGGTGAAATCCCCAACTCTCTCCGTGGGTCTTTGAGTTGCTTAGAATTTTCGAGGATCGCAAAACGAAATGCAATAAAATATGATATGCAGTGGATGATCTATGTATAACATTCCAAATTAAAAATTTGGGATGTTACAAACCTACCCCCCTTAAGATGAATCTCGCCCTCGAGATTCGGGTTGGCTAGAAAACAGGTGCGGGTGGTCCTTCCGGAGGTCTTCTTCGCGCTCCCAGGTAGCTTCCTCCTCGGTATGATGACTCCACTGAACTTTGCAAAACTTGATAACTTTGTTGCGTGTAACTCGGCTGGCAAACTCGAGAATCTTGACGGGTTTCTCCTCGTAGGTTAGATCACTATCCAATTGAATTGCTTCTAGGGGCACTGTATCTCTTAGAGAAATATCAGCCATCTCCGCATGGCACTTCTTCAACTGGGAAACGTGAAACACATCATGAACTCCTGACAGTCCTTCGGGCAATTCCAACTTGTAGGCAACTTCACCCATACGTTCCGATACTCGGTATGGTCCTACAAACCTCGGGGCTAACTTTCCTTTAACTCCAAAACGTTTCACTCCTCGTAAGGGTGATACTCGTAGATATGCTCTGTCTCCGACTTCATAGGTTACCTCCTTGCGTTTTGGATCGGCATAACTCTTCTGTCTGGACTGGGCTACTTTCAGTCTATCTCAAATCAGGTTAACCTTCTCTTCGGATTCCTTAATCAAATCCGGTCCAAACAACTGACGGTCTCCAACTTCATCCCACATCAACGGTGTTCTGCACCTCCTTCCATCCAAAGCCTCGAAAGGTGCCATCTTCAAACTGGCTTGGTAGCTGTTGTTGTATGAGAACTCCGCGTAGGGCAGATTGTCATCCCAACTAGATCCATAATCTAGCGCACAAGCTCTTAACATGTCCTCCAGGATCTGATTGACTCTCTCGGTCTGTCCATCTGTCTGCGGATGAAAAGCTGTACTAAACTCTAGCCTGGTTCCCAATGTCTGGTGTAGTTGGCGCCAAAACTTTGAAGTAAACTGGGTTCCTCTATCTGATACGATGGTCCTCGGAACTCCGTGCAGACATACGATCCTGGTCATATATATCTTGGCCAACTTCGCACTCGTATATGTGGTTTTCACTGGAATAAAGTGAGCTACTTTGGTCAAACGATCCACTACTACCCAGATAGAATCATATCCTGATCGGGTCCTCGATAATCCGGTGATGAAATCCATGCCAAGTTTATCCCACTTCCATTCGGGTATTGGCATAGGCTGTAGCGATCCTGCGGGCTTCTGATGCTCTGCCTTCACTCTCTGACATACATCACATACGGCTACATACTCAGCAATATCCCTCTTCATACCCGTCCACCAGAAACGCTCTTTTAAATCCAAATACATCTTGGTGTTTCCGGGGTGTATCGAGTATGGCGAGTCATGAGCCTCCTGTAGTATCAACTTCCTGATCTCGGCATTATTGGGTACATACACACGGTCCTCAAACCATAAGGTGTCGTGCTCATCTTCACGAAAACCTTTGGCTTTTCCCTTGCGCATTCTATCCTTTATCTCGGCAATTTCTTTGTCATCTTTCTGAGCTTCTCGAATCCTTCCCAATAATGTTGACTGAACTTCCATAACTGCGACAAAACCTCTAGGGACTATCCCCAAACGAAACTCCCTGAGATCTTCGGATAACCCCTTTGGTAAACCTCCGCTTTTGAGGGTATTGACATAACTCTTCCGGCTCAAAGCGTCTGCTACGACATTGGCCTTTCCTAGATGATAATGCAACTTCATATCATAATCCTTTATAAGTTCCAACCATCTCCTCTGCCTGAGGTTCAGCTCCTTCTGAGTGAAAATATACTTCAAGCTCTTGTGATCCGTGTACACATCACAACGGTTCCCAATAAGAAAATGTCTCCAAGTCTTAAGTGCTTGAACTACAGCTGCTAACTCCAAGTCATGCGTGGCATAATTCAACTCATGCGGCCGAAGCTGACGTGAGGCATATGAAACAACTCTTCCTTCCTGCATAAGTACTCCTCCCAGTCCTAAGCGAGAAGCGTCGCAATACACTTGGAAATCCTTGCGTATATCTGGCAGAATCAGAACTGGGGCTGTAACCAAACGTTTCTTCAGTTCCTGAAAACTTGCCTCACATTCATCTGTCCATTTGAACTTAGTGTCCTTCTTCAGTAACTCCGTCATAGGCTTCGCAATCTTAGAAAAATTCTCGATAAATCTCCGATAATATCCTGCAAGTCCAAGAAAACTGCGGATCTCCCCCCACTGAGGTGGGTGCCAACCACTCAGTGACAGACTGAACCTTAGTGGGGTCTACTGCTATACCTTCGCCCGATATAACATGTCCAAGAAATCCAACTTCCTTCAACCAAAACTCACATTTGCTGAACTTGGCATACAACTGATGTTCCCTGAGCTTCTCGAGAACTAAACGCAGATGCTCCTTGTGCTCCTCTTCATTCTTTGAGTATACCAAGATATCATCAATGAACACCACGACAAACTTATCCAAGAACTCCATGAACACCTTGTTCATCATACTCATGAAATAGGCAGGGGCATTAGTCAATCCAAATGACATAACTGTGTACTCATATAGCCCATACCGGGTGGTGAAGGCTGTCTTAGGTATATCCTGTTCTCGGATCTTCAGCTGGTGATACCCTGATCTCAGATCGATCTTGGAGAACACTTTAGCTCCTTGCAACTGATCGAACAAATCATTAATCATTGGCAGTGGGTACTTGTTCTTAATCGTCACTTCATTCAATGCGCGATAATCAACAACCATTCTCAAGGATCCATCCTTCTTCTCAACTAAGAGCACTGGGGCTCCCCACGGTGATGAACTTCGTCGAATGTAACCTTTCTCCAATAATTCCTTGATCTGCTTCTTAATCTCCTCCAGATCATTTGCGGGCATCCGGTATGGTCTCTTTGATATTGGTCCGGTGCCTGGCAACAACTCTATCAAGAATTCAATGTCTCGATCCGGCGGCATGCCTGGTAACTCCTCTGGAAGTACATCTGGGTAATCCTTCACAATAGGCACCTCCTCCTGAACAACTCCCGTGAGAGAATTTACTT
The DNA here is from genome assembly GCA_011799875.1 of Thinopyrum elongatum. NCBI lineage: Eukaryota > Viridiplantae > Streptophyta > Magnoliopsida > Poales > Poaceae > Thinopyrum > Thinopyrum elongatum. The sequence continues at coordinate 388,404,371 of CM022300.1, forward strand.
GGCTCCTTCTAGGCACATGCCTAGATACATACTTGATCCTTTTTCCCTCCGGGGTGGTAAGCGAAATCGACTTACTCGCACAATCGATGCTTCCTCCATACATCGATAGCCAATCCATGCCTAGTATCACATCCAATCCTTGTGACTTCAAAACTATCAGGTCTGAGGGGAAAACATGACTTCCAATGATCAATGGCATCTGAAAACATCCTTGTCTTGCCATATACTCCGCACTGGGTGATCTTACTAACATGGGTGTCCTAAGTACCTTAGTGGGCAACTTATACTTATCCACGAATCCCCTTGATATGTATGAATGCGATGCACCAGTATCGAAAAGAACAATTGCAATAAAAGACTTAACCAAAAACTTACCGATAACTGCATCAGGCTGCTCCTCAACCTCCTCCACGTTCACGTGGTTCACTTGTCCTCGGTTGAATGGATTGGGCTTCTTCCCAGCTCTTCCATTACCATTGCCGTTCTTCAATTCTGGACATTCGTTGGCATAATGTCCAGTCTTCCCGCACTTGAAACAGGTAATGTGGCTTTGATCCTTCTTGGCGGGTGTGGCTGGGTTAGAGCGGTTCTGATTGCTGCCTGCTCCATTTCCATTTCCATTCTTGTGGCCATTATGGTTGTGCGAACTTCCTCCATTGTGGTTATGACCTCCATGGTTATGAACAAGCCCTCCCGAGTTCGGGGTGAACCGGGGCTTCTGCTGAGCTCCTGAGTTGAACTTCCCTTGTCCATACTTCCTCTTGCGGCTATCAATCTGCTGCTGCTTCCCTTCAATCATAAGAGCTTTGTCTACCAACTCCTGGTAGTTGTTGAATGTTGCCACCATCAACTGCATACTCAGCTCATCATTCAACCCTTCCATAAACTTCTCCTGCTTCGCGGCATCAGTGGCCACATCATCCGGGGCATAGCGAGCTAATTTACTGAACTCATCCACGTACTGCCCCACGGTACGGTTTCCCTGGCGTAAGTTGCGAAACTCACGCTTCTTCATGCTCATAGCTCCTGCTGAGACGTGTGCAGTGCGGAAAGCTTGCTGAAACTGATCCCAAGTGACATTGGCTATAGGGAATGTGGCTGTGTAATTCTCCCACCATGAGGCTGCGGGTCCATCCAATTGATGTGCGGCAAAACGCACCTTCTCAGCGTCTGTGCATCCTGCGGTGGTCAACTCCCTTCCAATCCTGCGTAGCCAGTCATCCGCAACTATTGGCTCGGTGCTACTGGAAAACACCGGCGGCTGCAACCTCAGAAAACGGGCTAAGTTGTCAACTGGTGGTGGTGGCGGTGGGTTGTTGTTGTTGTAGTTGCCTTGGTTCTGAACTAGTAGCTGCATCAGGGTATTCTGCTGTTGAATCAACTGAGTGAGCTCCGGTGGGAAAACAAATCCGGTGTCGCGTCTCGGAGGCATCTGATGGGTTTAGAGGGAAGAGATTAGAATAGAGTAAGGTCTAGTGAGAAGGCACTACCCATATGCACATGAGACAAACACATTCATAACACACCACTCAATTCAAGCAAGAGCATACAATCGATCTAACTACCGTTACAAAAGTGCTCGGACTATTACTATTTACATGGGGAGAAATACTAATGATAATATGGTGGTCATCTAGAAATTTTGATCGGTGGAAGACTCCATGATGTCCGCTCCAGCTTCGTCTTCATAATCATCATCACTACTGTCGGGGTCGGAGTCGGTGTCGTCGATGATGATGTAGTCTTCAGATCAAATTTCCTCAGGTTCGTCGTCTTCTTCTCCGGGCGCGGGGTCTCCCATGAATACTCCTAGCTTCCTTGTCAGGTCGTCATTCTTCTCCACTAGTATTGCGATTTCCTCCTCGTATCCATCGCGTGTAGACTTGAGTTCCTCTTCTAGTACAGTGGCGGTGTAGGTCCCGGTGAAGCTTGGTATTCCGATGTTCAGGTACCTAGTGATTTCCTTCAAGTGTCGTCCAAAAGGTGTGTCTTCATCCGGTTGTGTAAACTTGTTCCTTGAGTCCGCCACCCTAGAGAATAGAAGATGGAGAGAAGTCAGAAATGAGTAGAGAAGAGTGACCTATGGCTTTTCTTAGTGGTCGTGTCCTACAGTCAGCGTGTGCTCTGATACCATCTCTGTAGCGACCCGACCCGAATGGATCGAATCTCTGTGTTCAAGTGTCATCCCTGGATCGGTAATGCTGACACACATAGTACTTGAGGGGTTTATAACAGAGTAGCAATCACACACTTATTACATCGAATGTCTCAAAAGAGAACTGATTACAATAAATATGGCTTAAGGCCATCTAAATAAGATAACAGCGGAAGGCTTGGAAGATAAAGTGAGTCCATCAACTCCAACGGCATAGCTGAGTGCACGACAACGACCTAGCACACCTTACTCTTCGTCTGAAAAGTCTGCAACATGATACGTTGCAGCCCGAAACGGGTCAGCACATGGAATATGCTGGCAATATAACACAGTAGAGCAATGAACAGAATAATTGCTAATACTACATGCATATTTGGCTGGTGGAAAAGCTCTAGGGTTATACTGTTTTGCGAAAAGCCAATTTTTCCCTACAACAAAGGAATATATTTTATTTAACTATCATGGTGGTTGTTGAACATTGAGAAGGTAAAACCCCCTCTCAATCCCAATTAAAAGTAATCATTAATCCCAACAAATTAATTTAGAGTGATGGGATTCAATATGATAATCCAAGAACCAGATACTCAAGATGTCCATAACCGGGGACACGGCTAATCATGATTAGTTTGTACACTCTGCAGAGGTTTGTGCACTTTTCCCCACAAGACTCGATCTCCTCCGTTGGATTTCTCGCACTTCATGGTGTTTGAGAAACGGATGACCGAGACACAGTCTTTCTGAAGCATTTACTCTTTACTCTGGGTAGACAGTTACACCTACTTTCCCCTACATCTGCTAGCCTACCACTGAAAGAGGTCCTGCAACATACTCAACTATGCTAGAGCCCATAATAGCTTGTGGCTGCACACGGAAGTTTCTAGCATGAATAATCTTATGATCCCTTTGAGCCTGGGTGGCGGACCGTAGGAGGATCACACGATATATCCCCGGGATCTCCTAGGACAACACTGGTATATCCCCAGGTGCCCAAACAAGCAATCCACCCAGATGTGTATTAAAGTTGCCACCTTAAGTTGAACCATTAATTAAAAATCTCACATCTGTCATGGATACACTCAAACCCAATCCACGTCTACGAGCATAGCATGGCAACATAAGCATAGCGTAGAAGTAACTCCCAAGGGTTTGTTATTAAAAGGGCAATAGGTTCTACCTCATCATCTACTTCCCAGTACCCACAAGTTAATCACATCCTAATCATGCAATATTTGAGGGTCGAAACTAATGCATAAAAACTGGGTAACGAAGAAGTATGATCAATGTGTTACTTGCCTTGCTGACGATCTGCAAATCCTAGAGACTCGTAGTAGCACGCTTCGCACTCCGGGAATTCTATCGCAAACAAACAGTAGCATACATAAGCAATCAAGCGAAGATGCACGGGTAAAACCCAGATAAGAAGATCTAACCAGAAAGTTCAACTGAAGAACTCTGGTTTGCAAAAAGAATCAAATCAAACAAAGCAACGAAACTCAAACTGCGAAAGAAACAAGCTTTGATTGCTAATCTGGACTAAAGTCAAATTTTACAGTAGCAAAAACTTGTTTAAGTTGATTAAACAGAAAGAGGGCTTCGAGACGAAGATCTAGGCGCTTGAATCGCCTGATTCCGACAAACGAGCGAAAAGTTATACTAAAACGAAAATCGGATCAGAAATCGCGATCGAAAATAATCGCGGAAAATCCGAGAAAAAGAAAAACTAACGAACAGGCTAACGAACGAACGTTCGCTGTCTGCGGTTAAACGGTGAAAACCGTTCGTTAAAACGAACGTACGGACGAACGTCCGCTAAATAAATAAACCGACGGAAAACCGATCTAAAAAGAATAAACCGGAAAAAAAACCGAATCTAGATCTAGGGTTTACAAAAAAAACCGAACGGTTAACCGAAAAAAAAACGAACGGCGGCAGCGGCTACTACCTCCGGCGACGCTCCGGCGGGGTGCGGCGCGGCGGCGCGACTGCGAGGCGACGGGGCGCGGCGCGGCGGAGTGCGGCGGCGGCGCTGCAGCGGCGGCGGCGAGCGGCGGACGCGGCGGCGGCGGCTGCTGCCGCTGCTGCGAGGGCAGGCGGCGGCGGCTGCTTGGGGCTCCAGGGGGGCCCCGGGTCGGCTTTTAAAGAGGGGGGAGGGGGTGGCGGCTTGGGGAAGGGGGCGACGAGGCGGAGGCGGCGTCGGACTCCTCCGGCGAGTCCGTCTCCGGCACGGGACGGGAAGGCGGCGCGGGGCGGCTGGGCCGGCTGGGCTTCGGCCCAGTTCGGTCCGGCGGAGTTTTTTTTTAAATAATTCCGCACAGAAAAACAAATAAAAGAAATACTAAACGGACTCCAAAATTCCCGAAAGAAATTTTCCCCGTCCTCTAAAAATCTCCCGGACAAGGTAAACATTTATTTGGAACTCTAATGCAATTTTGAAAAATGCATATTTTTCTAAATTCAAATAAAATTGCAATAAAAATCCAAATAAAATATTTATTTGATTTTAATATTTTTCCTCCAATATTCCATTTATTTTGGAGAAGTCATATTATCTCCTCTCATACATTTTTAATATGAAATATTTTCGGAGAGAAAAATAGTTAAACCAAATTGATCCCTGTTTCAATATTTGAGAAAATTCAAATATGAAAACGGTGAAATCCCCAACTCTCTCCGTGGGTCCTTGAGTTGCTTAGAATTTTCGAGGATCGCAAAACGAAATGCAATAAAATATGATATGCAGTGGATGATCTATGTATAACATTCCAAATTAAAAATTTGGGATGTTACAAAGAATATCACATAACTACCCCAAACATTTTGAAGTTCGGGTTTCTCGGAAGCAAGCAGACCGAATATAATTCTTAGCCTTTTGGATCGAAAGACGTAAGTCTCATCATCCATAGCATTAGCAGGAGAGCATTGCAAGCATGCAGTAGGACAAAATCCTTCTTGGCACTCTCAGAGGACAATCCTCTTAATCGTAAAATATTCAACCAAATAAATAACAATCAATCAATTTCAACAAAAAAGGTGCAACCATGAGCCATAATTCAACAACTATAATGCAAACTACACATAGAAAAAGTTCATAATTAATTTGCACTACTGATTAAACAAAATTAATACATAATTGTGCTCCCACTCAAATCAATATCTCTCATAATTGATTTTAAGTGATTCAAGATCCTAATCTCATTCACACCCATTGATGGTAGCATCTCATATGATGTGAATTTCAACCGGTAGGCAATCTTTTGCCAATCATATCTCCATATGACTCTTGATCATGTTTCAATGCTTCTTGCTCCGAGCTTAGAACCTTTCTCCTAGAACTTCAAGGCAACCGAGTGTCTCTGCTGCGAAGTACTACCTCACCCGCCTTACACTTCACTTCTCGTTTGTACTCATGGTAGCATGTAGTACTCTGAAATGCCACTTGTTATAGACGGTTGCAACACTGGGAAGAGCACCTTTTAAGTTGATATTTACTGTGAGAGATCACCCTAATAATTGATTACTATGCAATCAAAGGGTGCAAACAACAAAGGGATGAACATCTCGGGTTATTCATAAAAGCATGATATGGTATAGCTCTGGGCGCCAGGAATCCTTCATGATCATCTTCAATCTCCAGTTGAAACGTCGTGACGGCCAATATTTCATTGTGGTGGCAACGGTTTCAAAAATGTTTTCGTGGCAGCAATTTCCGAAAACATTGTTGGGGCAACCGTTTCAGAAAATATTGTCGTGGCACCAAATTATAGCTCCTCGTCCCGCGCCTAGTACACATTCTCCACGTCGGGGTCCTTCGTGTATGTTTTGCCATCGTCACCTATAACCTCTAGGCTATCTCTATGATATTTACATTAACATGGCAATATCGTGGCTCCAGCCATCATGTCGTGACACGCGGGCTACTTAACAATACAACATATAACCATCTCATACATAAACTCATTATTATGATGAAGGCTATACCACATCATATGCATACTCTGCAAAACCAAGTTTGATGTCCTCTAATCGGTTTGGCAAATTTTAATTACATGGCTGCTAGGGTTTCTAGACAACACTAGCTACCTACATGCACACCATCAAGGCGATAACTCATGTTGCTAGATTAACTTTCGGGGTGTGTGAAAGAAGAAACTTAATTAAAAATCTCGTCCCCCACACTAAACTTCGTCAAATACGCGTGACCCCCTAGAAGATCATTCATCTTCATCGCCCTCTTGTGTACGTGACGGTTCACTATTCTTGACTATGGTGAAGCCCAAGGAACTTTTAGCACATTGTCGACAACCAGAGCCGATCTATTGTCAAAACCTTGTGAAAAGCAACACCATGCCGTCAATGAACTGAACCGAAGCAACACTCGAGGGAAGCATATCAAGACCATTAGCCCTCACATTCACATGTGATCTAGATCGCAACCTGCATCTACTCACAAAACCTCTCGGATGCCACTATTGGGAAAAGTAGTAGAAAATAAAAATTTCACGCCTACGCATACCCAAGATCAATATGAAGACGCATTATGGGTTGGGATCATGATCCGTTACCGTCATTGAGTTGTAGCAGAAGAAGAATGTGTTGGTGTAGACCGTACTTGAAGTCCCTCGAACCATAAATGAACGATCCCTCGAACTGCTTCACGAACCGTCCCACGAACGAAAGACCGAAAACGCGTCATGTCCACAGATAGCAAGCGTACATGCTTCATGATCCGGCACCGCTTCACCTTCCAGAACTAATCATTGCCAGAGAATTAGAAGGAGAAGAAGAGAATTGCACAGGGCTTCGCTATTATGAGGATTAGAGAGAACTAGAACTAGATCTAGTCTAGATCAAACTAGACAAGAACTATCAAGAGAGAACTAGAGGAGGCTTCAAAACTTATGTTCTAGGGGCTAGCCCTGCCCGTCTATTTATATGTCGAGTCCGTCGCAACTTGGGGAGGAGGCTGCTACTTGTGAGCTGCGTTGGGATTTTCCCCAAAGAGGAAGGGTGAAGCAGTATAGTAGAGATAAGTATTACCCTCAGTGAGAACCAAGGTTTATCGAACCAATAGGAGAATCATGCAAACCCTCGTGAACAGCACCTACACATACAAAAGCAAATACTTCACCCAACGCGGGCAAGAGGGTTGGGAATCCCCTTGAACTCGTTACTTGCAAGGATCAAATCTTGTATACGTAGATAGATAAATTGTAAAACAAAATAAAAGTATATAAATTGTAGCAAGGTATTTTTGGTTTTTATAATATGATAAAAGTAGACCCAGGGCCATAGTTTTCACTAGAGGCCTCTCTCTTGAACACATAGCATATGGTGGGTAAACAAATTACTGTTGGGCCATTGATAGAAAAGCGCATAGTTATGACGTATTCATGGCAATGATCGTGTATATAGGCATCACGTCCAAGACAAGTAGACTGACTCCTACCTGCATCTACTACTATTACTCCACCAATCGACCGCTTTCCAGCATGCATCTAGTGTATTAAGTTCATGACAAACAGAGTAACGCCTTAAGCAAGATGACATGATGTAGACAAAGTAAACCCAATCAATATGAATAAACCTTGCCGTTTTACCCTTAATAGCAACAATACAATACATGCCTCGCTACCCCTTCGATCACTGGGTGAGGACACTGCAAGATTGAACCCATTACAAACTACCTCTCCCACTGAAGATAAATCAATCTAGTTGGCCAAACCAAACGGATAGATCGAAGAGAAATACAAAGCTATAACAACCATGCATAATAAAGTTCAGGAAAGACCCAATTACTTTCAATGAATAATCTAATCATAAACCCACAATTCATTGGATCCCAACAAACAGATCATAAAAGAAGATTACATCAGATAGAACACCAAGAAGATTGAGGAGAACATTGTATTGAAGATCAAAGAGAGAGAAGAAGTGTAAGGAACAGAGTATATCGACCAAAGGGGGGTGAATGGGAGATTCAAAATTTCTTTCGAAATGTTGAATACTCTCAACACAGCACAGCGGATAATCAACTAAGTAGTTTCAGTTCTATGAAAGAAAACTACTCCCTCCGTTACTTTATATATGGTGTATTTGTTTTTTGATAAAATTCTAGAATGTAAGGTGCATTTCTTCTAATTACTTATAATTCCCTTCTTAGCCCTCCAGAAAAAAGGAAAATATCTCTCTCCTGATTGTCTGTATCTCTCCTTGTAGCAAAAGAAGGAAAGTACCTCTCTATCAATTGCATGCATCTCTTACTTTCCTGGACTAATTGATTTACTTACCACTAATCAACAAAATTGTCAAGGGTAATTTAGTCCTAACATGTCTATAATTATGTGCCTTGGTCACCATGCCGAAAATAATACACCTTACATAACGGAACGGAGGGAGTATTCCCGAAGGAAAATTATTTCCAAAACAAAAATGTTCCCAAAACAAAAAATGTTCCTGAAACAAAAATATTTCCAAAACAGAATTGCTATGAAAACACAGCTGAGCATATTTAGTTCTATGAAACAATACTATCATAGAAACAAAATTATTAGCATAGATAGAATTACATACATGAAGCAATTGCACACATAACAGATACAAAATATGCAAACTACTACGAAATGTTCATCAGAGCAAGACTTAGCACAATGACTAAGTAGTACCATATGAAAACCAAATGAACATTCGGACAAACAAGCTTAAGTACAACGAAAGCATATATGCAACACAATATGGTCACAATACTGAAAGGATTGCTTGGATGATAAAGAATCACAGTACACAAATAGATATCTATCAACAGCAAAGAGCGCCAAAAATAAATTACTGAAAGAAATGCAGTAGGATAGAAATGACCAGTGGTGCTCGATGGCGACAGATGGTTTGGTAAACAAGTTCACTCTTCTGCAAAAGAGCTACGTCTGGTTGATGGGACTTGTGATTCAACAGAGGAGATAAACTCTCTCCATCGTATTCTCCTCAACGTGAAGTTCCGCGAACTTCAGTTGATTTCACTCGTGGTAGATTCTTTTCGGCAATCTCCAAACCTTCGACAGACTTCTTCGTGAACCACAATGACTCTTGGTTGCTGAAGACTTTGCTTGGTGAAGACAACAAATCTTCAACACTCGAGCCGACACCTATCCGCAAGAGAGTATGCAGCTCCCAAGAGTAATAGGTACAAGAACTCTCAACTCAGATCTACTGTGATGCTCAACCACTATCTAAGTTTTGGCTCTTGATTTTATCTCAGTGGATTTTAAACTCAAATCTCTAAGAGAGGGGTGCTCAATCAATCTTTTCATAATCTCAAGCGGAGCAACCACCAGACAACGCTGGTGCGGGGTGGCTATTTATAGCTGCAGCCTTCCCTGGTGGGAAATGACCATTTTGGACACACGGTCCAGCCAATGGCCAACCGACACATTCACAACAATCGGATTTCAAGAGCAACGGTAACATTACTTGAGGACCAAGTAATGCTAACTCCTCGGTCAGAGACAAATCTCTCACAGCGAAGAAGATCACAGTCTCTTGCTGGCAAGTATTTGCTCGGAACACAAAGAGCTTTCTGTCGAACTCTCATAGGATTCGGCTAAGCATCACAACAGACAAAAGTCTCGAATACTTATACCCCTCTTTATAGTACGGTGTGTAACACCCCCCAGTGGATAACTACAGTAATCCCATTTTCATAATGCCATGTCATCATGATCAACAGTGCCAAATCATCTTTTGCATCATATTGCATTCAGCTCCTAACTCAAAATTCAAATTAAAACTAAAGTGGAAAATAAAAGTTGTCCAAACCTGAAAACTAAAATGTGCATCATGTTGCAAATATTCCCAAAGCATTTATAAAAATGATTGCAACATTTATTGGAATTGTAAAAGGACTCAAACAACAAGAAACAGCAGCAATTCACACTATTTAATCCTTTTTCAATTAAATAAAATTCTAACAAAAAGATATGGACCCCAGACCAGTTTCTAGTAGTGACTGATAATGCACTGTTATTATATATATGGGCCAGTCTCATATTTTACAAAAGTGGTTTGAAAAAAAAACACAGTGCAGAAAAAGCTAAATGCACCCGGTGCACTGCACCCAGTGTGCATCAGAGACTGACTAGTGGGGCCAGTCAACTGCCCAGTCAGCAGTTGACTGGACCGTTGACTGGTCAACTGGGCCCAGTCAGCAGAGGCTGACGGATGGGGCCCAGTGCTGAGTCAGCAGTTACAGTCAGCAGATCTTATCCATTACAACAGTAAATGGTGGGCCCCACTTGTCAGTTAGTCATTTTAATTAAAAGTGCAGTGTAGATCCTTGCTTGCTGAGTACTTCTGAGTACTCACGGTTGCTTTGTTTTCCTTTTCTCCCCATATCAGTTTGTCGTGACCAGAGGACGGAGCCCCCTGAGACAGATGCCCCGTCGATCGACTACTACTACTACCCCGAGGATGGATACTACTTCGAGCTTGCCATCGACCAGGAGTAGGTTCGGAGGGTCCCAGGCAGGAGGTCTGCGCCTTTCGATCGTAGTGTTTTCTTTTGCCCTGCCTTTCTAAAGGCCTTTCTGTGTTTTCTTTTATATCTGTACTCAGATATCTGATGCTTCCACTGATGCTTGTACGCAAGCTTATGTATTCGAGCCCTCGAGGCCCCTGGCTTGTAATATAAAGCTTGTATGACTTTATTTATGTTTTAGAGTTGTGTTGTGATATCTTCCCGTGAGTCCTTAGGCTTGATCCTGTGCATTTGCGTGTATGATTAGTGCACGATTGAGCCGGGGGCGTCACAAGTTGGTATCAGAGCCGACTGACTGTAGGAACCCCCTTTCCAACTCCTTGGCCGAAGTTGAGTCTAGAAACCGAAAAACTAATTTACTAACTTGGCTGTGTGGCTTACGGGCCCACGTCGCCAATTGGGTGGTATTAGTATCTTTTATTCCTCGTCTATACTCTGGTACTCTGATATCTCTTCTATTCGGGTTAAAATTTTACTAACTCCAACATTAGGTTCTCGTGATCACATCCACCCGGAGTTCTGAAATTTCCCCCTTTCTTCAAGATTGTGGGCCAGGTTCTGCTTGCAGGATCCTCTTATCGAGGGCACCCTGTGTTTCACTTGCAGATTCCTCGCCCCAATAGTTTTCTCCGACGTTGATGTAGCCTTTGCTATGTCTCGTTGTGTACTTCCCTACAGCGTGCCTGCGCGCCGCCTATATGTCTAGCCCTCCCCTTTCAGCTGTCGTATTGCCGGATTGTAATCGAGGCTATGTGCGGATTCGAATGTCTGGTGTGGATATGATGAAGTATCTATTGCACCTCCTTCTGTTGTGCGTGTTACTTCATGAATCATTCCATACACCTGCAGTTCTTCTTGCTAAACTGCCCCTGTTGATTTGGCAGGATGGCTGACGATCCTCCACCTCCACCTTATATTGCCGCAATGATGCAGCAATTTGAACTGAACCGTCAGGTTATGACCGGAATATTGGCCCAGTTCCCTACTCAGAATGCTCAGCAACAGAATGCTCCAATAACTCTGCCAGAATTTGTGCGCCTCAGTCCATCCGTTTTCCGCAACTCCACCAATCCTATGGATGCTGATGATTGGCTTCGTGACATCCTGTTTGAAATGGAGTCAGCTAATGTTGCTCCTGACAGTTACGTCACACTTGCGACATTCCACCTGAAGGGCCCTGCTGCTCAATGGTGGGAAAGCCACAAGGGTATGTTGCCTTCTGAATCTGTACCCACTTGGCAAGAATTCCAGTCAGCTTTTCGTGCACGGTACATTCCTCAAGGTCTGATCGACCAGAAGAAGAAGGAATTCCGCAAACTCACACAGGGCACAATGACTGTGGATGAATATCAGAGGAAATTCCTTGAACTATCCCTCTATGCTGAGGATGACGTCGACACTGACACTCGCAAGCAGGAGAAATTTCGTGAAGGACTACGTACTGATATAAACCTTGCACTTGTTGTCCATGATTTCACAGAATTCGCAACGCTTGTCAGCAAATCTTTCCAAGTTGAAACAGCTCTGATTGAGTACCAGGAGTCACTCAAGCGTACTCGAGATGTCGGCTCGTCTTCGGGTCAGCCCGTTCAGAAACGTCGAGTCTGGATCCCACACAATGTTCATCACCGACCTGCCCCTGTATCCACGCCATCTTATGCTGCACCTCGTCTGCCTCCACCACCAAGGCAACTGAACATTTCAAGTGGACAGCCCCATGTTGGTGTTTCTCCCCATAATGATGGTCTTTGCCACCAGTGTGGACAGCTAGGGCACCGTACTATCAACTGCCGTCAGAGTCAGCCTCAACACGCATCACGTCCTTCTGCTGGTTGCAGGAAGAGCCGTCGAAAACATCCTTCTAGGAATGTTGAAACCAGACTACCTGCTAGTCAACTTGTTCATGTCAACCAAGTCAACATTGAAGAAGCTCGATAGGACCCCAAGATTGTGATGGGCACCCTTGTAGTGAATTCAATCCCAGCTTCAGTCCTCTTTGATTCTGGAGCATCGCACTCCTTCATGTCCGAAAGTTTTGCGCGAAGCCATGATATACTTTTCGAGGAGATGTCCATCCCATTAGTAATCCAGTCACCTAGGGCTAATTGACAAACTAACATGGTAAGCCACGGTAACCACATTGTGATCGGAGGATTGATGTTCCCCGTTTCACTCATTGCTCTCAAGACCTCCAACATTCTGGGTATGGACTGGTTGAAGCCTCATAAAGCTTTGATTGACTGTGCCACTGAAACAGTCCGCCTCACACACCCTTCCGGTCAGACAGTCAGATACTCAGCTCGTACAGTGCAGGACGCCGAAACTCAAATATATGTTCTGAATGCATTGAATGCCTCACCTCTTGAAGGCATCGAGAACGTTCCAGTTGTTCGTGATTTTCAAGATGTATTTCCAGAAGAACTTTCAAGAATACCCCCTGCTAGACCTGTCGAGTTTTTCGTCGACTTGAAGCCTGGCACAACTCCTATTGCGAAGCGTCCTTATAAGATGCCTCCGCATCATCTTCTAGAGCTTAAGGAAGAAATCGACACGTCACTTAAGAAAGGTTTCATCCGCCCCAGTTCCTCTGCTTGGGGAGCACCTTCACTCTTCGTTAAGAAGAAGGATGGAACTAACCGATTGGTTCAGGATTATCGACCCATTAACCAAGCCACAATCAAGAACAAATATCCGCTTCCCCGGATCAATGATTTGTATGATCAACTTGCCGGTTCCTCAGTATTCTCTAAGCTTGATTTGAGATTGGGATACCATCAGATCCGTGTTCGCGAAGAGGATATTCCGAAGACTGCATTTGTTACTCGCTATGGCTCTTACGAGTACACTGTCATGTCATTTGGCTTAACAAATGCTCCAGCCACATTCTCCCATCTGATGAATTATATCTTCATGGATTACCTCGACAAGTTCGTCGTGGTATATCTGGATGATATTCTAGTCTATTCAAAGAATAAAGAAGAACATGCCGAACACCTCCGTCTTGTACTGGAAAGGCTCCGAGAACACCAGCTGTATGCCAAATACTCCAAATGTGAATTCTGGCTTTCTGAAGTAACGTATCTTGGTCATGTGATTTCCAAGGATGGAATTGCTATTAACCCGGAACGAGTTCATGCTATTCTGGACTGGACTCCTCCGAAGAACGTCAAGCAAGTGAGAAGTTTTCTCGGCCTTGCAAGTTATTGCCGTCGTTTTGTCGAGAATTTCTCAAAGATTGCTAAACCTTTGACCGATCTGCTTCACAAGGGAGTTAAGTTTGAATGGACAGAAAAATGTCAGGAAAGTTTCCAGACACTCAAAGACAAGCTGACATCTACCCCAGTACTATCTCCTCCAGACTCTCGCAAAGATTTTGTGATTTATTGTGACGCATCCCGTGAAGGATTAGGCTGTGTCCTAATGCAAGAGCGTAAAGTGATTGCCTATGGCTCTCGACAGTTGCGCCCACATGAAGAGAATTATCCGGTACATGATCTAGAACTAGCTGCTGTCATCTATGCACTGAAGTTGTGGCGACATTACCTCCTCGGTAATCGTTGTGAGATATACACAGATCATAAAAGTCTGAAGTACTTGTTTACTCAACCATCGCTAAACCTCCGTCAGCAAAGATGGATGGAGGCCATTGCGAACTATGATTTGGGTATTTCCTATACCCCTGGCAAGGCTAACGTGATGGCTGATGCCTTAGCCGCAAGTCCTATTGCGACAACCTCATGGTTAGGCGAGCTCAACCTCATCTTTATCAAGAATTGTGCAAGCTGAATCTGCGGATTGTTCCACAGGGTTCTCTTAATAACCTTGTGATACAGCCAGATCTTGAGAAAGCTGTTAAGAACGCGCAAGCTAAGGATGCTGAAATTGATTTGATGAAGAAAAATCTTCACCTAGAAAAGTACAGGGATTTCTCGTTGCCTGAAGATGGAACCTTCTATTTCAGAAACCGCATTGTGGTACCTCGCTTCAAGCTTATGACTGACAAAGTCATGAAGGAGGCACATGATACCCCATTGTCTATTCATCCGGGTAGCACCAAGATGTATCGTGATCTCCGTCAAAGGTACTGGTGGTCTAAAATGAAGCAGGACATTGCTCGATATGTTGTTGAATGTGATGTTTGCCGTCGCGTTAAAGCAGAACATCAGAAACCAGCTGGAATTCTGCAACCACTTCCTATTCCTCTATGGAAATGGGATAAGGTTCAGATGATTTCATTACAGGACTTCCCAGGTCACAGAAGGGCCACGATGCTATTCTTGTCGTCGTCGACCAACTCTCTAAGGTTGCACAATTTCTGCCTGTTAAAGAGACTATCACTGCTAGTCAGTTAGCAGAGTTGTATATCTCCAGAATTGTATCACTCCACGGTATTCCGAAGGAGATCAGTTCGGACCGTGGCGGCCTTTTCACTTCCAAATTCTGGGAAAGTTTCCAAACAGCTATGGGAACTCATATTACCTGGAGTTCAGCTTATCACCCCCAATCCCAAGGCCAAGTCAAGCGAGTTAATCAAGTGCTTGAAGACATGCTTTGGGCTTGTGTTATATCGTTTGGCAAGAAGTGGGAAGAATCTCTTCCGTATGCCGAGTTCTCTTATAACAACAGCTATCAAGCCAGCTTGAAAATGGCCCCCTTTGAAGTTCTATATGGACGTAAGTGTCGAACCCCTCTGAATTGGTCAGAAACTGGGGAACGACCACTCGTGGGTCCTGATATTATCCAACACGCCGAAGAGCAAGTTCGTATTGTCCGAGAAAATCTCAAGACGGCTCAGGACCGCCAGAAGAGCAACTATGATCGCAAACGATGGGGTTTGACTTATCAACCTGGTGATCAAGTTTATCTGCGTGTCACTCCTATGAAGGGCACACACCGTTTCGGAATCAAGGGCAAGCTAGCTCCGCGCTACATTGGTCCTTTCCGCATTATTGCTAGACGTGGTCAAGTGGCATATAATTTGGAGTTGCTGCCGCAATTCTCTCATATCCACGACGTATTCCATGTGTCACAACTTTGTAAATGCTTCAAGGAATCTCCGCACCGAGCAGTGGATCACGAGGTGCTCGAATTGCAAGATGACCTATCTTATAAGGAGCATCCGATCCGCATTCTCGATGAACCTGAACGTCGGACCCGTCAGAAGGTTACCAAGTTCCTCAAAGTGCAGTGGTCAAATCATACTGAAGATGAAGCCACTTGGGAACGCGAGGATAATCTTCGTGCAGAATACCCCGAACTTTTTCCTTCTACCTCTTAATTCTCGGGACGAGAATTCTTGTTAGTGGAGGAGACTTGTAACACCCCCCAGTGGATAACTACAGTAATCCCATTTTCATAATGCCATGTCATCATGATCAACAGTGCCAAATCATCTTTTGCATCATATTGCATTCAGCTCCTAACTCAAAATTCAAATTAAAACTAAAGTGGAAAATAAAAGTTGTCCAAACCTGAAAACTAAAATGTGCATCATGTTGCAAATATTCCCAAAGCATTTATAAAAATGATTGCAACATTTATTGGAATTGTAAAAGGACTCAAACAACAAGAAACAGCAGCAATTAGCACTATTTAATCCTTTTTCAATTAAATAAAATTCTAACAAAAAGATATGGACCCCAGACCAGTTTCTAGTAGTGACTGATAATGCACTGTTATTATATATATGGGCCAGTCTCATATTTTACAAAAGTGGTTTGAAAAAAAAAGACAAAAGACAAAACAAAACAGAAAACAGAAAAACAAAAACAGAAAAGAAAGAAAAAGAAAAGAGCCCATCGCCACCTGGGCCGTGAGTGCACAGTCCGGCGTGGCCCAGCCCACGCAGCGTCATCTCCCACCTTTCCCCCTCGCTGTCGCCTCGGTAGCGCTCGCTCGCAACCGGCCCCCCCTCTCTGCCTGCTCGACACCGCGGCTCGGCACCCGCCGTGGAGGGATAAGGCCGCCCCCTGCGCCCTCCTTAGCCCCCCCTCTGGCCTTGCTCTCTCTCTTTCTTCCTCTATGCCTCCACCCCCGATCGCCACCATGGATACGCTGCCAGCGTAGCTGTCACCACCGGCCTCTCCTCTTCGTTCCGAGCGGTCCTGGAACCCCATCGTCGTCGCCCTCATCGACCGCCCCCACTGGACCGAACTGGAGTGCCCCACCGCGCCGGATCTGCCCCTTCTTCAGCCTCCAGCCGCCGTCCATCGCCGCCTCGATCCACCACCGTCGCTGCCACTCCGGCTTCCCCGGGCCTTCCCTGCCACCGATGTGAGCCGCCGCACTTCTTCCCTCCATTTTTCCCACTCGCTACCGTGCCTACTGCTGCTAGTTCTGCCGTGGCCGAACTCCGGCGCCACCACGGTCACCGTTGCCGTCGTATGAGGCCTCCCTTGCTCGAACCGACGCCGCGGTTGGACGCGCCATGCAGTCCCCGATCGAAAGCAGCCGACCACGCTCGAAACCGTCGCCCCTATGCAAATCCCAAGCGCTGTCGCCCTCTCTGGTGCTCGCCGGAGCATCGTCGGCGCGCGCGCGGAGTTTAAACCCCGGCGGGTCCCACCCGTCAGGGTCTTTAGCCACTAACCCAAACCCCTAATCCCCACTGACAGCCGGGCCCCACGAGGGTTAATTAGTTTAACAGAAAGCGGTTTAATTAAAATGACTAACTGACAAGTGGGGCCCACCATTTACTGTTCTAATGGATAAGATCTGCAGACTGTAACTGCTGACTCAACACTGGGCCCCATCCATTAGCCTCGGTCCAGTCAACTGCTGACTGGGCAGTTGACTGGCCCGACTGGTCAGTCTCTAATGCACACTGGGTGCAGTGCACCGGGTGCATTTAGCTTTTTCTGCACTGTGTTTTTTTTAATTAATTTAATTCCAGGAATTTCAGAAAATAGATTAATTCGTTAGAAATCCGTAGAAAATAATCCGTAGCTCGGATCGAAAAAGTTTATACATGACAATTGCTCAGAACGACAAGACGAATCCGAATACGCTGTCCGTTCGTCCGTCACACATCCCTAACTATCCGAACATGCAACCGTTCCCCTCTTTTCGTCTGTCCGAAAAGCCGGACACTGGGAATATTTTCCCGGACGTTTTCCCCCTTCGCCGGGATTACCTAGCACTATGATAGAACACCGCTAGCTCTGCTTATTGACATGTCATGCACTTGTTTGCTTAGTATTTACTGTTTCCTCCCCCTCTTCTCTATCGTTAGACCCCGACGCAGTTCCCGGTACCGCCGCAACTCCGGAGCCCGAAGACACCATTGACAACCTTACCCTTGCCGCCGAGCAACCAGGCAAGCCCCCCCCCCCCTTTTTGATCATCCCGATATCGCCCATTCTAATTTCTCATGCTTGCATTAGAATTGCTACTGCTACTGCTTTACCTATTCTGATGCATAGCCTGTTTACTGTAAACTGCTGTTGATAATTACCTGCATATCCTAAACTACTTAGTATAGGCTGGGTAGAGACCTATCAGTGACCCCACTAGTCCCGACCGCCCAGCTGGATTATCCGAAGACCCGGTCAACGAGATTGAAGACCAGGCTCCGACACCGCACATCACCCCCCTTAGTTGTAACGACACTGCAGCGTTACTATCGAGTGCCGAGGGTGAAACCTCTTGTAGCACTTCTGATGTTAACTCTGTAGAGTAGCTATTCAGTCGTGGTCATCGAGGGTGATTCCTCCTTCACCACTTCCGGTAACGACGGTGTCGTGCAACACATCAAGTGTGAACCCATCGAGGGTGATTCCTCCGAGTTCACCTTGACGGATACATCGAGTGGGAATTCAACGAGGGTGATACCTCGGATTCCTCTGATGTTATGGACACACGGATACTTGGACTTTACACTGTTACTTGGATAGGCGGGTCGACCCTGAGGGGTACCCGCGTGCGCCTATGTGGCGAGTGTTGTGAAGACGGGTGTCTGTATGGTGCCCGAGTGATGAATACGAGGCGCGGCCGGGCATTCTTAACCCTTGCAGCAAGTCCTCGAGACGGGGCGACGGGGTCACATCTTTCGTGAGTCTCTGCTCGTGACCGCAAGCCCAAGGTACTAACGATTTGGATATTTGATCCGAGCAGGCCTCTGGTCTGATAGCACTAACCATCACGTGGGCATAGAATGGGCGTTCTGCATCGTATGCATCAGCCGAAAGCTCTGACAGACGTCCAGTTCAGTAGTGCGGCATGGAGTGATTGGCGCCATTCACGACAGAGGTGGTGCTTGGATCTGAGCCATGTGCGCAACGACCCGGAGGGCGAGGGGCGATGGCCCAAGACCCCCTTACGCTTAGGATGTAGACCGGCGGGGACCTCTCTGCTGAGCTCTAGGTAGGGCTACGGTGTGTCGTTTGGCCAAGGTCAGGCATGACCCGGGAAAGTGTGTCCGGCCGGAGTTAAGCGAGCGTGGTGGGTAAGTTGGTGCACCCCTGCAGGGAAGAAAACATCTATCGATAGCCTGTCCTACGGTAACAGACACTCGAAGTTGTATCCTGATTGATACAATTAGAACTGGATACTATGGCTCTGGGATTGCTTCTCGCAGGGAGTCGAGAAGGGATCTCCGCACGAGGTTGATGACTGTATGGCTCTGGGATTGCTTTCTCGCAGGGAGTCGAGAAAGGATCTCTGGGTGAGATTGAGACTTAATGATACTGCTACATTATATGGTACTGTCTACACTCTTCTAATGCTGCAAGACCTCTGAAGATGCTAGTCTTCGATAGGACTAGGCCTCCTCTCTATTCTGGCATTTCTGCAGGCCAGTCCACATATACAGCCTCCCTTTGAAAATGTTGCATATGTAGTGTAGATCCTTGCTTGCTGAGTACTTCTGAGTACTCACGGTTGCTTTGTTTCCCTTTTCTCCCCATATCAGTTTGTCGTGACCAGAGGACGGAGCCCCCTGAGACAGATGCCCCATCGATCGACTACTACTACTACCCCGAGGATGGATACTACTTTGAGCTTGCCATCGACCAAGAGTAGGTTCGGAGGGTCCCAGGCAGGAGGCCTGCGCCTTTCGATCGTAGTGTTTTCGTTTGCCCCGCCTTTCTAAAGGCCTTTCTATGTTTTCTTTTATATCTGTACTCAGATATCTGATGCTTCCACTGACGCTTGTACGCAAGCTTATGTATTCGAGCCCTCGAGGCCCCTGGCTTGTAATATAAAGCTCGTATGACTTTATTTATGTTTTAGAGTTGTGTTGTGATATCTTCCTGTGAGTCCTTAGGCTTGATCGTGTGCATTTGCGTGTATGATTAGTGCATGATTGAGCCGGGGGCATCACACGGTGGTCCTATGACTCAAATAAGAGAAAGAAGAAGAATGAAACAAATGCTACGTCTTCGCTTCGTCTTCAATCTTCTCGACTGCAGTCATTCTTCTTCGGACACACCGAATAAAAATTGCTTTGCTTCAGCAATTCTTTCAGGACCATCTCCGGCCCACAATCTTTTCAGTATGCTTTGTTCTCGAAACATATCCTTCTCTTCTCTGCAACGTAGATGTTTCTCAGTGAAGTTCTTCAAACTTCCTGAAGGAACATAGCGTTCTTCTTGATAAAAAAACTATCGAGACATGTCAATCTTTTCTGCAGCGCAGATAACTTTCGAGGAAGTTTATAGCAAACTTCTTGGAAGTGGCAATCTTCCCGATAATAAGATTCTTGAAACATATCAATCTTCTCTGCTGCAATCTTCTCGGAAGATTATAGCAATCTTTTCCGTAGCAGTCTCTTCGGGAGATTATAGCAATCTCTTCGGTAGCAATCCTTTCAAAAGATTACAGCAATCTCCTCGTTAGCAAACCTTTCGGTAGCATACCTTTCGGAAGCAAACCTTTGGGTAGCATACCTTTCGGAAGCAAACCTTT
Organism: Thinopyrum elongatum; assembly: GCA_011799875.1. NCBI lineage: Eukaryota > Viridiplantae > Streptophyta > Magnoliopsida > Poales > Poaceae > Thinopyrum > Thinopyrum elongatum. The sequence continues at coordinate 388,424,956 of CM022300.1, forward strand.
AGGTAGCATATCTTTCAGTAGCATACCTTTCGGAAGCAAACCTTTCAGTAGCAAACCTTTCGGTAGCAAACCTTTCGGCGGATTATAGCAATCTTCTCGATACTCCAGGGACTATTTCTCTGTGTGTGCACTAGCAAACAAATTAGTCCCTCATAGTTTCTGACAACAATCTCCAAAACACAAGGGGCAAGGAATTGCACCAACAATCTCCCCCTTTTTGGACGATTGTTGACAAAACAGATAAACATCGAAGAGTAGATAGTTATGTAACCAAAAATGTGCAGAATGTAAATTCGATAATATCTCGAAGATAAATATACTCCCCCTAAATTTATGCAGCGTATGAAAGATTAACCTGCATATATTAGAATAAGCTTGGTCGAGAGATATTTCACATCTTTGAGAATAAATCTATTGCACCGAAGGATAATATCCGAGATGTAATAGAGTGCATCCATACGTGAACTCTGGTAATAATTCCACCTGCAAAAATAAATTCTCGAGAGAAATGAAGTATGGCAGGGGTTATTATCATTCGATAACTAGAAAGAGTTCACAAGAGTTATACAACACGATAAGAATCAAATGAAGGCAAGTGTTGTAAACTCGAAAAACAACCCAGCAAAGACCCGCAAATCTATAACCCGATGTCTTCTCCCCCTTTTTGTTAACAAGTGTCAAAAAGGTGAAAAGAACATGAGACATTACATGCCCGAAGGAAAAATGAACCATCGTCCGAAAAAGGTCCAAACTCGTTTGGCGAAGAAGTTTCTGCCTCTAAGATGACAACATTATCTTCAGCTGCATCTTCTTCTACTTCTTTATCGGAATGCTGTAGCACAACTGGGGTTGCTGGAGCATTTTCATCTTTCTTCTGAGAAACTCTTTCAGCAGATAATGGAACACTATTCTCCTCAGATAAAAATTTAAGCGATGTAGCCTCAAACTTAGTGATAACATTGTTCAGATTAATCCTCAGCGGATCTGTCGAAGGAAATCTGGCTGAAAACTTAGGAGTGTTGCACTCTCGAAGATCTTCAATAGTCAGCGGGGCATCCATGAAGTCATATGTTTCGAACAGACTAGCCATGTTGATTTTCTTCTTAGAAAGGAATTTCCTCAGCAATTTCCTTAACGGGGCATCCATGAAATCATCTGAATTTTGCGTGTATTGTTGTGGGGAATATTCAGCTCATGCGCAAGACGCTCTTTTTCATTCCGATCATTATCAATGTGCTTCCGCAGGAGTTGTTGGGTTCTAAGACTGATCTCTGGAATCTGGATGTATTATCTCCGGAAACTCGAGAGAAATGAAGTATGGCAGGGGTTATTATCATTTGAGAACTAGAAAGAGTTCACAAGAGTTATACAACACGATAAGAATCAAATGAAGGCAAGTGTTGTTAACTCGAAAAACAACCCAGCAAAGACCCGCAAATCTATAACTCGACGTCTTCTCCCCCTTTTTGTCAACAAGTGTCAAAAAGGTGAAAAAGATCATGAGACATTACACGCCCGAAGGAAAAATGAACCGTCATCCAAAAAAGGTCCAAACTCGCTTGGCGAAGAAGTTTCCGCCTCTGAGGTGACAACATTATCTTCAGCTGCATCTTCTTCTGCTTCTTTATCGGAACGCTGCGGCACAACTGGGTTGCTGGAGCATTTTCATCTTTCTTCTGAGAAACTCTTACAGCAGATAACGGAACACTATTCTCCTCAGATAAAAATTTAAGCGATGTAGCCTCAAACTCAGTGATAACATTGTTCAGATTAATCCTCAGCGGATCTGTTGAAGGAAATCTGGCTGAAAACTTAGGAGTGTTGCACTCTCGAAGATCTTCAATAGTCAGCGGGGCATCCATGAAGTCATATGTTTCGAACAGACTAGCCATGTTGATTTTCTTCTTAGAATGGAATTTCCTCAGCAATTTCCTTAACGAGGCATCCATAAAATCATCTGAATTTTGCGTGTATTGCTGTGGGGAATATTCAGCTCATGCGCAAGACGCTCTTTTTCTTTCTGATCATTATCAATGTGCTTCCGCAGGAGTTGTTGGGTTCTAAGACTGATCTCTAGAATCTGGATGTATTATCTCTGAAAACTTTTCCTTTTGTAATGTTTCAACGTCAGCAGAGTGTCTCTAACATGATGGATAAATTTCTCTGGAGCAAGACATTCTTTCCTTGTGCAGCAATTGATAATCTTCTTCTCATCTTCATTTTCTTCGGCAGAATCAACAAGCTGATGCATGAATACATCTTTGTTATCGGATACATAGCCAAGATATAGGCCATTGAGAGTGTTCCGCAATACACCATGAATTGCTCCTGAGTCATATGCTACTGGCAGAGGACTTGTAGTATGACACAGAATATAACGGAAGGTTTGAAAGTTGAACTTCAGATATTTTTTCCGAGGAAAAACCATACGAATTATAATCGCCAACCTTATCCGAATCCATCAGGAGGTGAAACTTCTCATCAGAAATCTCATCGATAAAATGCAAATGAGTTTCAAAGTTGTTGCTTTCAATCCGAGGGAAATGCAGACACTCGAGAAATTCTTCAGCGCTGACATGGAGCTCTGTTATCCATTTGAGAACCCATGTTTTTGATATCTTGTTTGTCACCCGACACATATAGTGTGGCATAAGACTTAGAGAATATATTCTCAGTTCCATGGGTGCTTGAATGAGAAAACCTTCGTAAGCTGAAAATCTTCAATGTCCTGAAGGATTCGCTTTAAGCATTCCAACATTCTCATCAGTGGTAAATCAAGATATTCATGATGGAATATCATATTACTTTTCATCTTCAAGCATTTTCTTTCGGCAGAGAGCATTTTCTTTCAGCTACGAGCCAACATTTGTTTCAGCATTTGTTTCTGATGGATCAGCATTTGTTTTAGAATTTGAAATACTTGGACAATCAATCTCCATGGCAACATTTTTTGTGAGGGGCACACAACAGCTTTTTCAAGATTTTCATTCCCAAGCTCATTTCTATTTGATGAGGCACAAGGGCCTTTTCTTTCTCTGATTCATTGTTTTGAAGCACTTGAGCCTTCTTTTCCTTCTCTGATTCTACCTTCTCGAAGAATAACTCTGGAAGGAGAATTTCGCTGTCTGTCATTCTTTTCAAAAGATTGTTCTGATACTTGAGGATCTGAAACATTTGCATTTTCCACACTTCCTTCTCCCTGAGCACTGGGCTCATTTCTTTCGGCTTATAGTTTTCTGATACATCTCCATCATATCTACTTTTCCAAACTCTTTTGCCCTTGTTTTGGACTCTAATTTGCATGATTTGAATGGAACTAACCCGGACTGATGATGTTTTCAGCAGAATTGCCATGTTGTTATTTTTGTGCAGAAATCAAAGTTCTCGGATTGACCTGAAAATTTACGGAGAATTTTTGTGGAATATATAACACATACTAACTCAAAAAGTTACCAGAGGGGGCCACCCAGAGGCACAAGCCCTGGGGGCACGCCTACCCCCCAGGGCGCGCCTCCCAGGCTTGTGGGCCCCCTGGACCGCCTTCGACCCTGATTCCAACTTTATAAGTACCTATTCATGGAGAAAAAAAATCAAAGAGAAGGATTCATCGCATTTTACGATACGGAGCCGCCGCCACCTCCTGTTCTTCATCGAGAGGGCTGATCTGGAGTCCGTTCGGGGCTCCGGAGGGTGGAATCCGTCGCCATCATCATGATCATTGATCAACCTTCCTCCATCACCAATTTCATGATGCTCACCGTCGGGAGTGAGTAATTCCATCGTAGGATTGTTGGACGGTGATGGGTTGGATGAGATTTATCATGTAATCGAGTTAGTTTTGGTAGGGTTTGATCCCTAGTATCCACTATGTTCTGAGATTGATGTTGCTATGACTTTGCTATGCTTAATGTTTGTCACTAGGGCCTGAGTGCCATGATTTTAGATCTGAACCTATTATGTTTTCATGAATATGTGTGAGTTCTTGATCCTATCTTGCAAGTTGTAGACACCTATTACGAGTTATGATCTGCATACCCCAAGGTGACAATAATTGGGATTCTTTCCGGTGATTACTGTAGTTTGAGGAGTTAATGTATTCATTAAGTGCTAATGCTTTGGTTCGGTTCTCTATTAAAAGGAGGCCTTAATATCCCTTAGTTTCCATTAGGACCCCGCTGCCACGGGAGGGTAGGACAAAAGATGTCATGCAAGTTCTTACCATAAGCACGTATGACTATATACGGAATACATGCCTACATTATATTGATGAATTGGAGCTAGTTCTGTGTCACCCTAGGTTATGACTGCTACATGATGAATATTATCCAACACAATTATCATTGCCGATCCAATGCCTACAAGCTTTTCACATATTGATCTTTGCTAAGTTACTTTCATTGCTACTGCTGTTACAATCACTACAAAACTGCTACTGTTACTTTTGTCATCGTTACTGTTACTTCCATACTACTTTGCTACTAAATACTTTGCTGCAGATATTAAGTCTTTCAGGTGTGATTAAATTGACAACTCAACTACTAATACTCATGAATATTCTTTGGCTCCCCTTGTGTCGAATCAATAAATTTGGGTTGAATACTCTGCCCTCAAAAACTATTGCGATCCCCTATACTTGTGGGTTATCAAGACCTTTTTCTGGCGCCGTTGCCGGGGAGCATAGCTATATTTGCTGAGTCACTTGGGATTTATATCTGTTGATCACTATGAAGAATCTGAAAGATACCAAAACCAAGATTATTCCCTCTACTACAAGGGGAGGTAAGGAACTACCATGACACTCTGCACTTGATTCACCTTCTGTTTTGAGTAAGCTTGTGACACCTACACCTGCTATTAATTCTGATATGTCACAAGTAATTGATGATGCTACTTCTACTATGCATGATGCTTATGATGATACTACTACTACTCTTGATAATAATGTACCACTGGGTGAATTTCTTGATGAACAACTTGCTAGAGCTAAAGATATTGAGAATGTTGAAACTGATGATATTTCTGAAACTGATGAAATTATTGAAACTGAATACTTTGAAACACCTATTAGACCTAGCACTCCTAGATATGAGTTGCCTGTTATACCTGAAGGTTATGTTATGGATGGAGAGGTAGCTAGGGACTTTCTTGCTTGTAAGGATAGAGAGGATCTTAAGAAACTACTAGACAAGTTGAAAGAAAAATCTTTGAATGCTAGAATGCAGTATGATCCTAAGTTTGCTACTTCACCTATCTTTGTTACTGATAAGGATTATGAATTCTCTGTTGATCCTGAGTTAATTACTTTGGTTGAATATGATCCTTTCCATGGTTATGAATCTGAAACTGTTGTGGCACATCTTACTAAATTGAATGATATAGCCACCCTATTTGCTCATGAGGAAAAAATTCGTTACTACTATATTCTTAAGTTGTTTCCTTTCTCATTAAAGGGTGATGCTAAGTTATGGTTTAATTCTCTTGCTCCTGGTTGTGTGCGTAGTCCCCAGGATATGATTTACTACTTCTCTGAAAAATATTTTCCTGCTCATAAGAAACAAGCTGCCTTAAAGGAAATATTTAATTTTGTGCAAATTGAAGAAGAGAGTCTTCCACAAGCTTGGGGGAGGCTTCTCCAATTACTTAATGCTTTGCCTGATCATCCTCTCAAGAAAAATGAAATACTTGATATCTTTTATAATGGACTAACCGATGCTTCTAGGGACCACCTAGATAGTTGTGTTGGTTGTGTTTTTAGGGAACGGCCTGTTAAGCAAGCTGAAGTACTATTGAATAATATATTGTGTAATGATAACGATTGTACTCTTCCTGAACCACTACCTAAGCCAACTCCGAAGAAGAGAGGTATTCTATTTCTCAGCCCTGAAGATACGCAAGAGGCAAAGAAATCTATGAAAGAAAAATGTATTAAAGCTGAAGATGTTAAGAATTTACCACCTATTGAAGAAATACGTGGTCTTAATACTTCGACACAGGTAGTAGAGGTAAATTCTCTCTATAGATTTGATGAAGGTGATATTCCTCATAATAAGTCTGCTAGTCAATGCTTGGATGAATTTGATAACTTTATTGTTAAACAAGAAAACTTCAATGCATATGTTAGTAGACAATTGAAATGAAATGCTTATATGCTTGAACACTTGAGTGACTATATGTGTAGAACTGTTAATGATCTCAAGTTTGTTATTAAACATGCTTCCATTGTAAAAACTCAAGTAGAACAAGTTCTCAAGGAACAAAATGATTTGCTTAATGAAATGAATAGTAAGAGGAATGATAATGCTATTAGAGTTGTGACTAGAGGTGGTAAAATGACTCAGCAACCTTTGTATCCTAAGGGCCATCCTAAGAGAATTGAGCAAGATTCTCAGAGAATTAATACTGATGCACCTAGTCCATCTAGTAAGAAAAAGAAAGATGATAGGACTTTGCATGCTTCTAATGAACCTGTTATAGACACACCCGAGAATCCAAATGATATTTCTATTTCTGATGCTGAAACACAATCAGGTGATGAACATGAACCTAGTAATAATGATAATGATGATGTTCTGTCGGGGTACGACACCTATGGGATCCCGAGAGACCCCTTTACGATTCGGCGGGGGGAGAGGTATACGCAAAGAGCAGAACCAGTGATCGACGCGGGAAGTTTTTACCCAGGTTCGGGCCGCTGATCAACGTAAAACCCTACTCCTGCTTTGTGTTCTTATTGATGTTCTTGAGCCCAGCCTTCAGGAGCGCTCGCAATGAACAGTACGTTCAAAGAGCAGCTACACATGCAGAATGGGCCAGAAGTTCTCCACCCCTGTAGCAGTTGCCTTGGGCCTCCTTTTATATGCTCAAAGGGGTCTCCACAGTGGCAAAATGAATATACATTGAGGTGTAAAGTAGCTACAGGGTATCATACCTAACCCCTGACGGATTAGGACAAGCGCATTTAATGCACCGTGAGGTGTCCATTTAGGTGTCCTCACTTTCTTGGGGATGGAAAAAGGGGCCATCCCATCAGCACCGCTTAAGCTCTCCTCCACTGGCGTGTCGCCACGCATCCAGGGAAGGAGCCAAAATGTCAGACTTGTACTGTGCCGAAGCGGTGGCACAGTGGCGGAATCTCGCCAGGCGCCGACCCTTGCCAGGCTCCAAGCCTTGCCGGGCTCCACAGGCCATCCCGGTAAGGATCTTGCCGGGGGGAGCTGGCCTTCGGATCCTAGCTTTGCTTATCTGCTGATCCTTAGATCTCTGATTAGATGATTTCCTCGATGGCTTGAATCGACCTCGAGCTGATCCCGGCAAGCCTTGCCGCAAGGATGGCTACAACTGCCCGTGCACAAGTACGGGGTACTAGTGGCCCAATACTTAGTACATCGACAGGAGCCCCCGGGCCTAGGCCATACACGAGTGCGAGGCATTGTTGGGCTAGGCCCAAACAGTGCACGGGCACGCGTGGCAGGGAATTAACTGCTCGTAAATATCTCGTTTTACTGTGCCCCCCACTACGCGCACGGAGCACGCGACGTGGGAAGCGTGCCAAAAAGGCTGCAAACCGTCTCGCGCCTATAGAGGCGCATTCATATTGGGGAATAAACAAGGCAGCCCCGCTCCTTCCCCATAAAAAGGAGAAGTCGCAGAGGCACAAACCTATTTACCTCCCTCTTCTTCTCAATCTGGCCATCGCCATCGCCTTCCTTTCCTCGAGCTCAGAGCGAAACCTTTTTCCTCTTCCGCCCGCTGCCCCCGCGCTCGCTCCACCCCCAGCTTCCGTCCTCATAGTCGCCATGCCGCCCAAGGCTAGCAAAGGCAAGGGCAAGGACAAGGAGGCGAAAGCCGAAGTCCCGGAGAGCGAACTGGTGAAGATGCGGAAGAGGCTTGTCGTCTTCCCTCCGACGATCGACGCCGAAGTCTTGAAAGGGCGATATCAATGCATGTGGGCGAAGGGAATGCAAGCTCACCCCGCCACACGCGTAATCCCAGGTGCTTGCTCGAAAGGTGGATCGGACAGATACCCCTTCTTCACTGCATATTTCTATTGCGGGCTCTGTCCACCCTTTTCTGATTTCTTCAACGACATCATGTACACGTACAGCTTCCGCCTTCTTGATTTCACGCCGAATGCCGTACTTTGCATGTCTATCTTTGCCCATCTCTGTGAGAATTTCGCTGGCGTGATCCCCAATTCTGCTCTTTTCCGCCATTATTTCTACCCTCGTATCCAAAAAGGAGAGGCTCTCTCTGGATCTATTGCCTGGATTCCAAGGCCTTGGAACAAAGAGATATACCCAGAGGGAGTTTACCGCGAAAAGTGGGACGAGTGGCGGGCCGAATGGTGTTGGATCCAGGAAGCAGATCCTCATCCTTTTTGTCATCCCCGGCAACAGAAAGTGGTCCGCGGCAAGGATTGGGGCGATCTCGCTGCGAAAGACGAGAGGCTCACAATCGCCACTACCAGGATCCTTCGCTTGAAGGCTGCCGGGCTGACGATGGAGATGATCGGCTTCGACTTTCTCCGCCGCCGCATCGCCCCTCTGCAGAACAGGGGAAGGCCAGTCTGGGAGTACAAGAACGCGGCAGATGTCATGAGACTGCGCCCCGGGTTGAACAACAATCTGACCGCTATGCAGCTTGGCGCTCTCCGCCAAAAGTTATTCCAGCGTGAAGACAAGCACCGGCTGCCGGCAAGGATTGTCCCCTTGTGCAACAACTCTGCCTTGGGGTCAATCATTGCCTTCTTGCCGATGTTTAACGCCCATGGCCTTGACCTGACCTGGGTCGAGCCAAGCGAGGAAGAAGCGCAGAAGTTCTTTGACAACTTGACGGAGAAGCCTGTCCGGCAAGAGTCAGATTTTATCCGAGCCACCACTGACCAGGAAGTAGCTTACATCGCTACCAGAGTGGAGGAGGCGAATCTTGCCGCGGAGGCCGGCAACGTTGGCTTCACAGAGTGGGAAGCCAGCGACGCAGAGGTGGTAGTGGAGGCAAAGCCTGCCGAGGAGAATAAGGTTGCCGGTGAAGAAGGCGGCGCAGCCGCTGAGAGTTCGTCTGACGAAGACACGGCCGAAGAGGAGACGCAAGAAGAGCCCTCACCTCCGAAGAAGGCAAAACGTGTTCTTCGGAAGGCTGCATCAGGCATCCCGGCAAGCCAGCCTACTTCGAGCGGCGAATCCCCCGGCAAGAAAGTGGCCGGCAAGACTGGATCGCGGCAGGGGGCTCATCAACAGCCCGTGCGGCGCGCGAGACCCACACCAGCGACCACTGTTGGGGCGGCAGCAGGGTCTCGTACTACCGCGCCGGAGGATGCCCCGGCGCCTGCCACGGCCAAGCGGCCTAGGACTCCTCCTCCGCCTCCCCACTCAGACACCGCAACGGAGGTCGACTTCGACATCTCCGGCTTTAGTCCAGAGTGAGAGGAAGAAGAGTGAGTACTTGCCACAGCTTTTACCTTCCAATTTGCATCAATCTTACTGACTTGCTTGTGTTGTTTCTGCAGTGACACAGAAACCTTGCTGGAGAGGATGACGAAGAGGTCAAAGACTTCTACGGGCGACGAGCCCCCGGCGGGCTCCACGAGCGTGCCGGAAACTGTCGTTGTCAGCCCAGAGTCTAGTCCTCAACACAGCCCCCAGCGCAGCCCCCAGCACAGCCCCCATCGTAAGTCCATTGTCCTTTTTCCGCTGACTGGTGCCGAGGCTTTCATTCTTGCCGCTAATATCTTTGGGTTCGCAGGAGAAGAACGGCAACAAGGAGAAGACATTCCCATTGTGCCTCCTTCATCGACCGCGCCGCCCACAAGCACATCCCCGGCAAGAGATCCCGCCGACGAGCCCGTCCTGATTGAGGAGGAGCCGACAAGCACGGACTCCGGCAACCCACCCCCGGCAACCGGAGTTGCCGGGAGAGGCGAAGCCACCTCTCGACAGCCCGATGCAGGTACTCGATCGCCTCAGAGTGCTTGTTATTCTTTTCCTCTTATCTCTTTATCTTTAGTCACTTCAAAATCCAAACCTCGATCTTATTCTGTCTTCCTCTGTCGATGTACTAAGTATTGGGCCACTAGTACCCCTTACTTGTGCACGGGCAGTTGTAGCCCTCCTCACGGCAAGGCTTGCCGGGATCAGCTCGAGGTCGATTTAAGTCATCAAGGAAATCATCAAGTCAGAGATCTGAGAATCAGCAAATAAGCAAAGCTGGAAATCGAAGGCCAGCCTCCCCGGCAAGATCCTTGCCGGGATGGCCCGTGGAGCCCGGCAAGCCTCGGCACCCGACAAGGCTTGGTTCCCAGCAAAGCTCGACGCCCGGCAAGCCCTGGCGCCCGGCAAGGATTGGTGCCCGGCAAGGATTGGTGACCGGCAAGGATCGGCGCCTCGCGAGATTCTGCCACTGTGCCACCGCTTCGGCACAGTGGCAAACCTGACATTCTGGGTCCTTCTCTGGATGCGTGGCAACGCGCCAGTGGAGGAGAGCTTAAGCGGTGCTGATGGGATGGCCCCTTTTTCCATCCCCAAGAAAGTGAGGACACCTAAACGGACACCTCACGGTGCATTAAATGCGCTCGTCCTAATCCGTCAGGGGTTAGGTATGATACCCTGTAGCTACTTTCCACCTCAATGTATGTACATTTTGCCACTGTGGAGACCCCTTTGATCATATAAAAGGAGGCCCAAGGCGACTGCTACAGAGGAGAGGAACTTCTGGCCCATTCTGCATGCGTAGCTGCTCTTTGAACGTACTGTTCATTACGAGCGCTCCTGAAGGCTGGGCTCAAGAACATCAATAAGAACGCAAAGCAGGAGTAGGGTTTTACGCTGATCGGCGGCCCGAACCTGGGTAAAAACTTCCCGCGTCGATCACTGGTTCTGCTCTTTGCGTGTACCTCTCCCCCCGCCGAATCGTAAAGGGATCTCTCGGGATCCCATAGGTGTCGTGCCCCGACATCTTTGGCGCGCCAGGTAGGGGGATTGAGGTTTGCGTGAACCTGATCTGGTGGTTGACGCCCTAGTTCCTTCATCATCTTCATCATCATGCCGCCCAAGAAGAAGAACATCACAACAGCACAACCGTCCGGGTCCGTTTTACCCGCGCCTTCGCAGACAGGCGATGGTGTGGGTGCAGAAGGAAGAGGACAGGAACCCCCGCGGTGTTCTGGTGACCCAAGCCAAGTGAGCGGTATCGTTCGCAGTGGCAGTGGTAACTTGCGCGCCGCTGGATCTAGAGATGGCGTTGTGTTGCCTACGGGTGGCACAACACACTCTAGGGATCGAAGAGCGCCTGCTAGAGCTCCCGCGCCGGCGCGAGCCTCGCAACCTGCTCAAGTCGTGCGAGATGAGCGACATCATGGCACTGGTGGTTCGGGGCGTCCTCACGAAAAGGTTTCTGCACATAGATCCCAAGATGCGCGGGACCAGCATGCACACCGAGCTGCCGGCGAAGGTGGCGCGCGATCGCGTGACCATGGCGGTGCTCCTTCTAACTTGGTTAGGAGTCAGAGCACCTCACGCACCTCGCACTTGTCGCCGCCACCTACGCCAGCGGAAGCCTTGGCACGTGCACAGCTGCTCCTCGATTTTCCTCCCGCTCCGGAGAAGATGGAGGAGTGGCGAGCTACTATCCAGAGCCTTATCGGCTTCGCTAACAAGGATGGACCACAAGAGGCAGGGCCCTCTCAGCGGAGGCCCATCGATCCGACGCGAGCCGGTGCAGAGAAAACCGGAGGTGGTGCAACTACCGTGCACTCTCCTCCGCGGCGTCAGCAGCGGCCGACGACTCAGCAAGTCGACCGCCATGAAGAAGTTTCCACGGTGTCATCCGATCCACGGATGCGCCGTGATCAGCGTCTGGTTCTCCAGGAACGAGGCAAGGAGGACGCTCGAACAACCATCAAGCGGCATCGGGAAGCGCGCTATCAGTCTGATAAGCGCGCGGGGCCGGTTGTCGACGAGCCTGCGCCAGGGAACGTAGGGGACTTGCCTTACGAGGTAGGACCTCTAGCGTTTACCCGTGAGCTGCGGCAAGTCCAGTGTCCCAATCTCCGAACCTTCAAGCCAGAGGTCCCAGAGAAATATGACGGCAAGACCCATCCCTCGGAGTTCCTGAGCATCTACACCATTGCGGTGCAAGCTGCCGGGGGCCGAGATGACAAGATACTTGCCAACTACTTCTCGTTGGTGCTCAAACCCAACGTTAGGTCGTGGTTGATGCATCTGCCGGAGGATTCTATTTCTTGCTGGTCAGATCTGTGCCATCAGTTTGTTGGCGCCTTTGTTGGAGGCCACCAAGCTCCTAGCCAAGAAAGTGATTTGCACATCATCCCTCAGAAGGAGGGCGAGTCCCTGCGCAAGTTTATGCAGAGGTTCAGCCGGGTGCAGTACAATATTCCTGATGTTCATCCTGCCGCTGTCATTAGCGCGTTCCATCAGAACGTGCGTAACCGCAGGATGCGGGAAGAGCTGGCAATGAACAAAGTCAGGAGTATTGCTGAGCTTTACACTCTGGCCGACAAGTGTGGTCGAGCTGAAGAGGGGAGGAAACTCCCCGGTGAAGCTGTTGGTGCGACAGGCGACTCAAAAGAAGAAGATGCCGCGGCTCCGTCAAGGAAAGGCCGGCGGCGGAATAGGAAGCGCGGAGGCAAGGCCGTGCTTGCCGTTGAGGAATCCGGCAACCCTGGCGCCACCAAGAAGGCCAAGGTTGGTGACCCCAGCAAGGATCTTGCCGGGTGCCCTTCCTGTCAGGCCTTGGCGGCTGCCGACATGTCAGAGAACTCTGGCAAGCAGTATTGCAAGATCCATCGCACTAAGGGCCACGATCTCCAGAACTGCCAGCAAGTTGAGCAGCTTGCCGAGAAAGCAGAAGGCCGAATACGAGAGGCGAGATAAGGAGAAGGCCCAAGATGGTGCTGAGGGGTCCGGCAAGAAACGCGGTGGCCGAGGAGGTCGCCGCGGCAAGGCCAAGCAACAGAAGGATCGGCCCGCTCGGGGCCGAGATAAAGAAGGAGATGATGATGAAGAAGATGACGAGTCCAGTGAGCAGGAATTCCAGAAGGCTACGGAGGCTATGTGCATTGATGGGGGTGCCTCGCTGCATTCTTCCCACCGCCAACTTAAACAGTGGATGCAGGAGGTTAATGCGGCAGAGCCATCCCCCGATGCATGTAGGCCTCTGAAGTGGTCCAGCACGCCTATCATCTTTGACGCCGAGGATCACCCTGATCGCACAACTGCGGTCGGGTGCTTGCCATTGTTGGTTTCCCCGACAATTCACAACCTCAAGGTGACGAAGATGTTAGTTGACGGCGGGGCCGGCCTAAACTTAATCTCACTAGATGTGCTCACAAAGCTTCAGATTCCCGATGAAGACCTCGAGGAAACGGGTACGTTTCAAGGGGTCAACCTGGGAAGAACCCAGCCTAAGGGCAAGATCACGCTGCCGGTAACATTTGGCAGCGAGCTTAACTTCAGGACCGAAAAGGTGGTGTTTGATGTCGCCAAGATCCCCATGTCATACAATGGGATCCTTGGCCGGCCAGCGCTGGCTAAGTTTATGGTGGCATCACACTACGCATACAACGTCTTGAAGATGCCTGGGCCGTTGAGCATCATCACTATCCATTCCGATAAGAAGGATGCGCTCATCTGTGCCGACCAACTTTACCGGGAAGCAGTTGCAGCACCTGCCATCAAGGCATCTGCTCCTGCCGCTGGAACTCCCGGGGGGAAGAAGAAGACCGGCAGGAACCTTGGCGCCAACTCCGGCAAGCCCACCTCCTCGGAGTGCTGCGCTTCCGTCGAGGACGTGCCTGAGAGTTCCACCGGCAAGAACAAGAAGTCCAAGGCTGCCCCGCCGGAAACCAAGAAGGTGCCTTCCAGGGAGGACGGAACGGGGGGAACTTTCACCATAAGTTCCACCCTAGATGACAAATAGGAAAGCGCGCTCGTTGCTTTCCTGCGGGCGAATGTCGACGTGTTTGCATGGCAACCGTCTGACATCCCCGGTGTTCCCAGGAAAGTGATTGAGCACCACCTTGCTGTCTTTCCTCATGCGCGGCCCGTCAAGCAAAGGGTGAGGAAGCAGGCCTTGGAGCGGCAAGAATTCATCGCCGAAGAAATTAAGAAGCTGGAGGCGGCAGGACTGGTCAAAGGAGTGCTTCATCCAACCTGGTTGGCCAATCCGGTTGTAGTGCGGAAAGTGAACGGGAAATGGAGGCTTTGTATCGATTATACAGATATCAATAAAGCTTGTCTAAAAGATCCTTTTCCCTTGCCGTGCATCGACCAGATTGTGGATGCCACCGCTGGTTGTGATCTCCTGTCCTTCCTTGATGCCTATTCAGGGTATCATCAGATTTTTATGGCAAAGGAAGACGAAGAGAAGACCGCCTTTATCACCCCATGTGGTACGTATTGTTTTATACGGATGCCTTTCGGGTTGAAAAGTGCTGGTTCAACATTCGCCAGAGCGATCCAGATTGGTTTTGAGCCACAACTCCATAGAAATATGGAGGCATATATGGATGATATAGTGGTCAAAACTAAGGATAAAGCAATGCTCATTCAAGACTTAGAAGAAACATTTGCGAACTTGCGCAAGATCAACTTGAAGCTCAATCCTGAGAAGTGCGTGTTCGGTGTTCCTTCCGGCAAGCTCCTCGGATTCTTTGTATCTTGCCGGGGAATCGAAGCTAACCCCGACAAGATCAGAGCCATTGAGCAAATTGAAGCGCCGAGGAGCGTCAAGGATGTGCGTCGTCTTGCCGGCTGTGTTGCTGCTCTAAGCAGGTTTATTTCCAAATCTGCTGAGCGCGCCCTGCCCTTCTTCAAAATTTTGAAGAAGGCATGTCCAATGAAATGGACTCCGGAAGCGGAGGCGGCGCTGCAAGATTTGAAGAAATACCTTTCTTCTCCGCCGATGCTAGTCGCACCTAAACCACAAGAGCCGTTGCTGCTGTATCTGGCGGCAACAAATCAAGTGGTTAGTGCTGCACTGGTGGCGTAGAGACAAGCTGATGAGGAAGCAACACCAGCGGCAAGACCGCCAAGTGACGCGGCAAGATCTTCCCTGGCAAGGGTTGATCCCGGCAAGACAGGATCTGCGCAAACAGAAGAGCCCGTGCAGAAGAAAAAGGTGGTGCAGCACCCAGTTTATTTTGTTAGCTCCCTCTTACAAGGGGCTAGGTCAAGATATTCTGGTGTGCAGAAGTTGCTTTTCGGCCTCCTTATGGCCTCGAGAAAGCTGCGCCATTATTTTCAAGCACATGAGATCACCGTCGTCACTCGCTTTCCGTTGCAACGGATTTTGCAAAATCCAGAGGCAACCGGCAGGATCGTGGAGTGGGCGTTGGAGCTGTCCAGCTTTGGTCTTAAGTTTGAAAGTACTTCCACAATTCAGAGCAGGGCCTTGGCGGAGTTCATTGCAGAATGGACCCCGACGCCAGACGAAGAAGTTCAAGAAACAAGTCTCCCCGGCAAGGAAGTCGATCAGCAATGGGTTATGTACTTTGACGGGGCTTTTTCGCTGCAAGGCGCCGGTGCGGGTGTGCTGCTTGTCGCACCCACCGGAGAGCACCTCAAGTATGTAGTCCAAATGCATTTTCCCCGGGAGAGTTCAACCAACAACACTGCAGAGTACGAAGGATTGCTTGCCGGTCTTAGGATCGCGGCAGACCTTGGTATTAAAAAGCTCATTATCAAAGGTGATTCACAGCTTGTCATCAGGTAGGTCAACAAGAACTATCAACGCCCATTGATGCAGGCCTACGTAGATGAAGTGAGGAAATTGGAAGAGCGCTTTGACGGTCTCCAAATGGAGCATGTCCCTCGTGCCGAGAACAGCGTTGCTGACGACCTGTCAAAGCGTGCTGCCCTCAAGTTGCCTGTGGAACCAGGAACTTTTGTGCTCCAATTGACTCAACCATCCATGGCGCCATCGATGCGGCAAGAAAAGAGAAGAAAGTTGAACTCTGGCCAGTACTTCCCGGCAGAGCTCCCCAGAGCCGCCGGCAAGGAAGTTGCCGGGATCGACACGCCTGCCGGTGAACAACAGGCTCCGGCAGGGCCTCAGGCCCTTGCTGTCGAGACAAATGTCCCCCCGGCAAAGGAGATGCCTTTAGTCCTAGCTGTCGAGCCTCAGGCTCCAGCATGGGCGCAGCCCATTGTCCATTTCCTTCAGACAGGTGAACTCCCTGAGGAACAAGAAGAAGCGGAGAGAGTAGCCCGTCGGTCTGTTATGCACAAGTTCGTCGATGACGTCCTGTACAGAAAGAGACCAAACGATGTGAAATTGAAGTGCATTCCTCGGGAGGATGGACTAGAGCTGTTGGCGGAGATACATGGGGGCATGTGTGGCTCTCACATAGGGTCAAGAGCGCTTGCCGGGAAAGCATTCCGGCAAGGTTTCTTTTGGCCCACCGCCCTCCAGGATGCGACTGCACTAGTAACCAGGTGTGAAGCGTGCCAGTTTCATTCGAATAAATTACATCAGCCAGCTCAAGCTCTTCAAACAATCCCTCTCTCCTGGCCATTTTCGGTCTGGGGGCTCGACATACTGGGCCCCTTCCCCCGTGCTGCCGGGGGCTTTGAGTACTTGTACGTTGCTATCGACAAGTTCACAGAGTGGCCGGAGGTGGAAGCAGTGAGGAAGGTGACAGCGCAGTCGGCTGTCAAGTTCTTCAAAGGAATTGTTTGCCGTTTCGGTGTGCCTAACAGGATCATCACCGACAACGGCATGCAGTTCACAAGTTGCACCTTCATGCAATACGTCCAAGACCTTGGCGGCAAGATTTGTTTTGCCTCTGTTGCTCACCCGAGAAGCAACGGCCAAGCGGAGAGGGCCAATGCTGAAGTGCTGCGCGGTCTCAGGACCAGAACTTTTGACAGGCCGAAAAAGTGCGGAAGACGCTGGATTGATGAGTTGCCGGTGGTTCTTTGGTCAATGAGAACGACACCAAATTGAGCCACCGGCCAGACGCCCTTCGCTCTAGTGTATGGGAGCGGAAGTAGTTCTCCCCACGAAACTCATATACGGATCTCCTCCAGTGCTCGCTTATGATGAGCTCGAGCAAGAGCAACTGCGGCAAGATAACGCTGTGCTCCTTGAGGAGAATCATCTTCAGGCTGCTGTGCGAGCTGCACGCTACCAGCAAGCTTTGCGCCGCTATCATAGCCATAAAGTTCATGCCTGAAGCCTTGAGGAAGGCGACCTTGTTCTTCGACGGATTCAGTCCGCCAAGAATTCAAACAAGTTGACGCCAAAGTGGGAAGGCCCTTATCGGGTAGTACGAGTCACCAGGCCTGGCGCTGTCCGCCTGGAGACCGAGGATGGCGTTCCAGTGAATAATTCCTGGAATATCGAACATCTTCGCAAGTTCTATCCATAAGGCGCGGTTGCCGGGGGCTCCCGGCAACCACCTTTTTGTACAAGTCTTGCCAGCAAGGCATGCGATCCTTTGTACAAAGCCAGGCGCAGACCCTGAGCACAGATGAATAAATTTGAGTGTTGTACATTTCCTTATTGATTCTCATGTTCACATTCATATATGCATGTTTGTCTAAGATGTTGTATAACACCTGATCCCGGTAAGTTCTAACGAACCATCAACGTTTCATCTCTTTATTTTCTCTTTTTTCTTTTTCTTAAAGACAGAAGGATTCCTCGCGCGCACATTTGCCGGGGGGGGGGGGGAGGGAGGACAGATACCAGTTGGTGACGTTCGGAATCATATGCTTGCCGGAGGAAGGACAAAGACAGAAAGCTAAGTCCTAAAAACTCAGAGCAAGTTTTTCTTTTATTACCAAGTTATTTCCTTGGACGATTCCGACCCTTGTATGGAAAATCTGCACGCGAAGGAACCCTTGTTGTAATCAGTTGCACCCTTATTTTGTTTCGAGTCCGCTCAACGATTTAAGTGGCTGCACTGAGAACGCCAAGGAGTCTTGCCGGCCGCTGCGCCTCCGGCAGGCTGCTGAAGTCCCGCACCCAGCGCTCGCGGCAGGTTGCGCGCTGGCAAGTTTTTCAGTAAGCGTAGGATGAACTCCATACATAAAGGAATCAGACAAGGAAAGTAGCTAGCATGAGCCTAAACATAGTTAAATTATATTACATCCATGAGTTGCCGCAGTCCTAACTCGAGACTTAACTGTCTTTTACATGAGATGATGGCAGCAAGAATAAAAGGGAAGCACTCAATCCCTGCGCTGGCCTTCGATCCTTTTGATGGAGTCCACCTTCTCAAGGATCGGCGCGATGCACTTCTCAAGCGCCTCAACATTTGCATCCTTTGGCAGGTGGCCGAGTGCGCTGGAGAGGTCGATGCCGAGATTGCTGTGCACCACCTTAAGGAGCACCTTGCGAAAGACGGCCCGGCAAAGCCGGCGAGTCTCGTTCGCCAGTTGGGTCGCCCGGCTGGACTGGAGCGCCCTCAACGCGTTGATGATACTTTCAAAGAACATCGTCAACCTGGCGCTTGGAGATATTCTTTCCTCGGAAGAATATCTGAAGTTTGACAAGCCCATGGTTGACAGTTCTGCGGTAAGCTTCTCCGCGGCAGCGATGAGACGACCAGTCCAGATCTCCACTCCCTTCTCGTACTCGTTCTAGGCAGCGGCGGCGCTCTTGAGCAGGTTCCTCTCTCCTTGGAGGTCCTTGAGTAGAGCCTTCTCACGGGCCCTGCCGGCCTCGAGAGATTTCTGCAGCGTGGTTAACTTCAGCTCCAGAACCGCAATATCATCAGCCGCAGAGGAGAGCTGCTTGGTCTTGTCGGACAGGGCGACTTGCATCTCCGCCAAGGAGTGGAGGGTTTTTTCCCTGTCCCCCTTGAGCGTCGAGAGCTCCTTACCGTGCTCATCAAGATCTGTCTCCAGCCTCTTTACTTTGTCGCTCAACTCGTTCTTGGCGGCCTCTGCAGCTTCGGCAGCATCGACGGCCTCTTTGAGCTTGCCGGCGTGACTTGCAGTTAGAGCTTCGAGCGCCTCCTTGTGCTTCTGCTCCAGCTCCTGGGTCCGCCGCGCGACAAGATTTTCAATGTCTTCACCCTTGCTGCGAAGCTTGGCGGCGAGCGCCTGCTCACAAGCAGTGAGATCTTCCTCATGAGCATCAAGAGCAACGTGGCGCCCCGTCAGGAGGGCATCTTCGGCAGCAATCCTTTGAACAGCTTCATCATGCGCCTTCTCCATGTCTGATTGCTTCAGGAGGATCTCATTCCACTGCTGGCCCACTTGTTCCCGGCCGGCAACCAACTCTTGGAGGGCCTCGGTGTGCCAGATCTGCATTTGTGCGACGCGCCTTTGGAAATCTGCTTCGGCCGCCTCAACAACTACCATTCTGGAGTCCGCTTTGTCTTTCCGGGCGCGATGGAGAGCCTGGAGTTTGCGGAAGTTCTCGCCCATGGCCTGAAGGAGCTGATCCTCTTCAGATTTGCCACTGCTAGTGCTGGGATCGTCGACAACTTCAAGCCCGGCAGTAGCGATGATTTCTTCGAAAACTTCTCCTTCGGCTGATGCCCCGGCGCTTGCTGTCCCCGGCAAGTTGATGAACAGGTTCTCGCCAACCTTGAGGTACTTGCTGGATGAGGGGCCTTCAGATGCTGATGGCTGGTCTTCAGTGGCCGCCTCACCAGTGACAGGGGGCTCTGTGGCCGGTGTAGCACCTGGCGCTCCTGTGGCAGGAATGCTATCAGTGCGGTCCTCAGCCTCCCTGTCGCCCTCTTCAACAGGTTCTTCCGCGATTTCCTTTTGTACTGTCTTGGCGGCCTCCCCGTCAAGAGCATCACCGGCCCCGGCAACACCATCCTTGGTGGCCTCGCTGGCAGTGATCCTGTCCGCTTCGGCAGCAGCATCCCTGGCGGTCTCCTCGATGACGGCATCGACGTCCATATGTTCCATCTCAGGGAACTCTGAAGGGCGAAGGAGGAAAACAGAATAAGATCAAGGTTGAAGTTTGAAGTGGTCAAAGATAAAGAAGTAAGGGGAAAAGAATAACTAGCACTCTGAGGCGATCGAGTACCTGCGTCGGGCTGTCGAGAGGTGGCTTCGCCTCTCCCGGCAACTCCGGTGGCCGGGGGTGGGTTGCCGGAGTCCGTGCTTGTCAGCTCCTCCTCAATCCGGACAGGCTCGTCGGCAGGATCTCTTGCCGGAGGTGTGCTTGTGGGCGGAGCGGTCGATGAAGGAGGCACGATGGGGCAATCTTCTCCTTGTTGCCGTTCTTCTCCTGTGAACCCGAAGATATCAGCGACAAGAATGGAAGCCTCGGCACCAGCCAACAGAAAAAGGGACAATGAACTTACGCTGGGGGCTGCGTTGAGGACTAGACTCCGGGCTCACGATGACGGTCTCTGGCACGCTAGTGGAGCCTGCCGGGGGCTCGTCACCCGTAGAAGTCCTTAACCTCTTTGCCATCCTCTCCAGCAAGGTTTCTGTGTCACTGCAGAAACAATACAAGTAAGTCAGTAAGACTGATGCAGATTGGAAGGTGGAAGTTGTGACAGGTACTCACTCTTCTTCCTCTCGCTCTGGACTAAAGCCGGAGATGTCGAAGTCGACCTCCGTTGCGGTGTCTGAGTGGGGAGGCGGAGGAGGGGTCCTGGGCCGCTTGGCTGTGGCAGGCGCCGGGGCAGCTTCTGGCACGGTTGTACGAGACCCTCCTGCCGCTCCGGCGGTGGCCGCCGGTGTGGGTCTCGCGCGCCGCGCGGGCTGTTGATGGGCCCCCTGCCGCGGTCCGGTCTTGCCGGCCACTTTCTTGCCGGGGGATCCGCCGCTCGATGAAGGCTGGCTTGCCGGGATGCCCGATGCGGCTTTTCGAAGGACACGCTTTGTCTTCTTCGGGGGTGAGGGCTCTTCTCGCGTCTCCTCTTCGGCCGTGTCGTCGCCGGATGAGCTTTCAGCGACTGCGCTGCCTTCTTCCCCGGCAACCTTGCTCTCCTCGGCAGGTTTTGCCTCCACCACCACCTCTGCATCGCTGGCTTCCCACTCTGTGAAGCCAACGCTGCCGGCCTCCGCGGCAAGATTCGCTTCCTCCACTCTGGTAGCAATGTATGCTACCTCCCGATCTGTGGTGGCGCGAATAAGATCTGACTCTTGCCGGACAAGCTTCTCCGTCAGATTGTCGAAGAATTTCTGCGCTTCTTCCTCGCTTGGCTCGACCCAGGTCGGGTCAAGGCCGTGGGCGTTGAACATCAGCAAGAAGGCAATGATCGACCCCAGTGCAGAGTTGTTGCACAAGGGGACGATCCTTGCCGGCAGCCGGTGCTTGTCTTCGCGCTAGAATAACTTCTGGCGGAGAGCGCCAAGCTGCATAACAGTCAAGTTGTTGTTCAGCCCGGGGCGCAGCCTCATAACATCCGCTGCGTTCTTATACTCCCAGGCTGGCCTCCCCCTATTCTGCAGAGGGGCGATGCGGCGGCGGAGGAAGTCGAAGCCGATCATCTCCATTGTCAGCCCGGCAGCCTTCAAGCGGAGGATTCTGGTAGTGGCGATTGTGAGCTTCTCGTCTTCTGCGGCGAGATCACCCCAATCCTTGCCGCGGACCACCTTCTGTCGCCGGGGATGACAAAAAGGATGGGGATCTGCTTCCTGGATCCAGCACCATTCGGCCCGCCACTCGTCCCACTTTTCGCGGTAAACTCCATCTGGGTATATCTCTTTGTTCCAGGCCCTTGGAATCCAAGCAATAGATCCAGAGAGAGCCTCTCCTTTTTGGATTAGAGGATAGAAATAGTGGCGGAAAAGAGCAGAATTGGGGATCACGCCGGCGAAATTTTCACAAAGATGGGCAAAGATCGACATGCAAAATACGGCATTCGGCGTGAAATCAAGAAGGCGGAAGCCGTATGTATACATGATGTCATTGAAGAAATCGGAAAAAGGAGGACAGAGCCCGCAATAAAAGTAAGCAGTGAAGAAGGGGTATCTGTCTGATCCGCCTTTGGAATTAGCACCTGGGATTACGCGTGTGGCAGGGTGAGCTTCTGTTCCCTTCGCCCACATGCATTGGTATCGTCACTTCAAGGTTTCGGCGTCGAGCGTCGGAGGGAAGACGACGAGCCTCTTCCGCATCTTCACCAGCTCGCTTTCCGGAACTTCAGCCTTCGGTTCCTTGTCCGTGCCCTTGCCTTTGCTGGCCTTGGGCGGCATGGCGACCGTGGAGGTGTATGCCGGAGGACGGAACGAGCGCGGGAGCGGCGAGCAGAAGGGAAAGAAGGTTTCGCTCTGAGCTCGAGCAGAGGAAGGCGATGGCGATGGCCAGATTGGGAAGAAGAGGGGGTGAATGGGTTTGCGCCTCCACGACTTCTCCTTTTTATGGGGAAGGAGCGGGGCCACCTTGTTTATCCCCCAATATGAATGCGCCTCTGTGGGCGCGAAACAATTTGCAGCCTTTTTGGCACACTTCCCACATCACGCGCTCCGTGCACGTAGTGGGGGCACAGTAAAACAAGATCTTTTACGAGCAGTTAGTTCCCTGCCACGCGTGCCCGTGCACTATTTGGGCCTAGCCCAACAACGCCTCGCACTCGTGTATGGCCCAGGCCCGGGGGCTCCTGTCGGTGTACTAAGTATTGGGCCACTAGTACCCCTTACTTGTGCATGGGCAGTTGTAGCCGTCCTCGCGGCAAGGCTTGCCGGGATCAGCTCGAGGTCGATTTAAGTCATCAAGGAAATCATCAAGTCAGAGATCTGAGAATCAGCAAATAAGCAAAGCTGGAAATCGAAGGCCAGCCTCCCCGGCAAGATCCTTGCTGGGATGGCCCGTGGAGCGCGGCAAGCCTCGGCACCCGACAAGGCTTGGTTCCCAGCAAAGCTCGACGCCCGTCAAGCCCTGGCGCCTGGCAAGGATTGGTGCCCAGCAAGGATCGGCGCCTGGCGAGATTCTGCCACTGTGCCACCGCTTCGGCACAGTGGCAAACCTGACATTCTGGGTCCTTCTCTGGATGCGTGGCAACGCGCCAGTGGAGGAGAGCTTAAGCGGTGCTGATGGGATGGCCCCTTTTTCCATCCCCAAGAAAGTGAGGACACCTAAACGGACACCTCACGATGCATTAAATGCGCTCGTCCTAATCCGTCAGGGGTTAGGTATGATACCCTGTAGCTACTTTCCACCTCAATGTATGTACATTTTGCCACTGTGGAGACCCCTTTGATCATATAAAAGGAGGCCCAAGGCGACTGCTACAGAGGAGAAGAACTTCTGGCCCATTCTGCATGCGTAGCTGCTCTTTGAACGTACTGTTCATTACGAGCGCTCCTGAAGGCTGGGCTCAAGAACATCAATAAGAACGCAAAGCAGGAGTAGGGTTTTACGCTGATCGGCGGCCCAAACCTGGGTAAAAACTTCCCGCGTCGATCACTGGTTCTGCTCTTTGCGTGTACCTCTTCCCCCGCCGAATCGTAAAGGGATCTCTCGGGATCCCATAGGTGTCGTGCCCCGACATCCTCCTTCGCCCTTCAGAGTTCCCTGTGATGGAACATATGGACGTCGACGTCGTCATCGAGGAGACCGCCAGGGATGCCGCCGCTGAAGCGGACAGGATCGCTGCCAGCGAGGCCACCAAGGATGACGTTGCCGGGGCTGGTGATGCTCTTGACGGGGAGGCCGCCAAGACAGCACAAGAGGAAATCGCCGAAGAACCTGCTGAAGAGGGCGACAGGGAGGCTGAGGACCGTACTGACAGCATTCCTGCCGCAGGAGCGCCAGGCGCTGCACCGGCCACAGAGACCCCTGTCACTGGTGAGGCAGCCACTGAAAACCAGCCATCGACATCCGAAGGCCCCTCATCCAGCAAGTATCTCAAGGTTGGCGAGAATCTGTTCATCAACTTGCCGGGAACGGTAAGCACTGAGGCACCAGCCGAAGGAGAAATTTTTGAGGAAATTATTGCTGCTGCCGGGCTCGAGGTCGTTGACGATCCCAGCACTAGCAGCGGCAAGTCTGAAGAGGATCAGCTCCTTCAGGCCATGGGTGAGAACTTCCGCAAACTCCAGGCTCTCCATCGCGCCCGAAAAGAGAAGGCGGACTCCAGGATGGCAGTTGTTGAGGCAGCTGAAGTGGATTTTCAAAGGCGCATCGCACAAATGCAAATCTGGTATGCCGAGGCCCTCCAAGAGCTGGTTGCCGGCCGAGAACAAGTGAGCCAGCAATGGAATGAGATCCTCGTGAAGCAATCAGATATGGAGAAGGCACATGATGAAGCTGTTCAAAGGATTGCTGCCGAAGATGCTCTCCTGACGGGGCACCGCGTTGCTCTTGATGCTCACGAAGAAGATCTCACCGCACGTGAGCAGGCGCTCGCCACCAAGCTTCGTAGCAAGGATGAAGACATCGAAAATCTTGTCGCGCGGCGGACCCAGGAGTTGGAGCAGAAACACAAGGAGGCGCTCGAAGCTCTGACTGCAGGTCATGCCGGCAAGCTCAAGGAGGTCGTCGATGCTGCCGAAACTGCAGAGGCCGCCAAGAACGAGCTGAGCGACAAAGTGAAGAGGCTGGAAACATATCTCGAAGAGCACGGCAAGGAGCTCTCGACGCTCAAGGGAGACAGGGAAAAAACCCTCCACTCCTTGGCGTAGATGCAAGTTGCCCTGTCCGACAAGACCAAGCAGCTCTCCTCTGCAGCTGATAGTATTTCGCTTCTAGAGCTGAAGCTGACCACGCTGGAGAAGTCTCTCGAGGCCGGCAAGGCCCGTGAGAAGGCTCTACTCAAGGATCTCCAAGGAGAGAGGAACCTGCTCAAGAGTGCCGCCGCTGCCCAAAACGAATACGAGAAGGGAGTGGAGATCTGGACTGGACGCCTCATCGCCACCGCGGAGAAGCTTACCGCAGAACTGTCAACCATGGGCCTGTCGAACTTCAGATATTCTTCCGAGGAAAGAATATCTCCAAGTGCCAGGTTGACGATGTTCTTTGAAAGCATCATCAACGCGTTGAGGGCACTCCAGTCCAGCCGGGCGACCCAACTGGCGAACGAGACTCGCCGGCTTTGCCGGGCCGTCCTCCGCAAGGTGCTCATCAAGGTGGTGCACAGCAACCCCGGCATCGACCTCTCCAACGCGCTCGGCCATCTGCCAAAGGATGCAAATGTTGAGGCGCTTGAAAAGTGCATCGCGCCAATCCTTGAGAAGGTGGACTCCATCAAACGGATCGAAGGCCAACGCAGGGATTGAGTGCTTCCCTTTTATTCTTGCCGCCATCATCTCATGTAAAAGACAATTAAGTCTCAAGTTAGAACCGCGGCAACTCATGGATGTAATATAATTTGACTATGTTTAGGCTCATGCTTGCTACTTTCCTTGTCTGATTCCTTTATGTATGGAGTTCATCCTACGCTTACTGAAAAACTTGCCGGCGCGCAACCTGCTGCGAGCGCTGGGTGCGGGACTTCAGCAGCCTGCCGGAGGCGCAGCGGCCGGCAAGACTCCTTGGCGTTCTCAGTGCAGCCACTTAAATCGTTGAGCGGACTCGAAACAAAATAAGGGTGCGACTGATTACAACAAGGGTTCCTTCGTGTGCAGATTTTCCATACAAGAGTCGGAATCATCCAAGGAAATAACTTGGTAATAAAAGAAAAACTTGCTCTGAGTTTTTAGGACTTAGCTTCCTGTCTTTGTTCTTCCTCCGGCAAGTGTCGATTCCGAACGTCACCAACTGGTATTCATATCTCCCTTCCCCCCCCCCCCCCGGCAAATGTGCACGCGAGGAATCCTTCTGTCTTTTGAGAAAAAGAAAGAAGAGAAAATAAAGGGATGAAACCTTGGCGGTTCGTTAGAACTTACCGGGATCAGGTGTCATACAACATCTTAGATAAACATGCATATATATAAATATGAACATGGGAATTCATAAGGGAATGTACAACACTTAAATTTATTCATCTGTGCTCAAGGTCTGCGCCTGGCTTTGTACAAAGGATCACATGCGTTGCCGGCAAGACTTGTACAAAAGGGGGTTGCCGGGGGCCCGCAGCAACCGCTCCTTATGGATAGAACTTGCGAAGATGTTCGATATTCCAGGAATTGCTCACTGGAACGCCATCTTCGGTCTCCAGGCGGACAGCGCCGGGCCTGGTGACTCGTACTACCCGATAAGGGCCTTCCCACTTTGGCGTCAACTTGTTTGAATTCTTGGCGGACTGAATCCGTCGAAGAACAAGGTCGCCTTCCTCAAGGCTTCGGGCATGAACTTTGCGGCTATGATAGCAGCGCAAAGCTTGCTGGTAGCGTGCAGCTCGCACAGCAGCCTGAAGACGATTCTCCTCAAGGAGCACAGCGTTATCTTGCCGCAGTTGCTCTTGCTCGAGCTCATCATAAGCGAGCACTCGAGGAGATCCGTATATGAGTTTCGTGGGGAGAACTACTTCCGCTCTGTAGACCAGAGCGAAGGGCGTCTGGCCGGTGGCTCGATTTGGTGTCGTTCTCATTGACCAAAGAACCACCGGCAACTCATCAATCCAGCGTCTTCCGCACTTTTTCAGCCTGTCAAAAGTTCTGGTCCTGAGACCGCGCAGCACTTCAACATTGGCCCTCTCCGCTTGGCCGTTGCTTCTCGGGTGAGCAACAGAGGCAAAACAAATCTTGCCGCCAAGGTCTTGGACATACTGCATGAAGGTGCGACTTGTGAACTGCGTGCCGTTGTCGGTGATGATCCTGTTAGGCACACCAAAATGGCAAACAATTCCTTTGAAGAACTTGACAGCCGACTGTGCTGTCACCTTCCTCACTGCTTCCACCTCCGGCCACTTTGTGAACTTGTCGATAGCAACATACAAGTACTCAAAGCCCCCGGTAGCACGGGGGAAGGGGCCCAGTATGTCGAGCCCCCAGACCGAAAATGGCCAGGAGAGAGGGATTGTTTGAAGAGCTTGAGCTGGCTGATGTAATTTCTTCGAATGAAGCTGGCACGCTTCACACTTGGTTACTAGTGCAGTCGCATCCTGGAGGGCGGTAGGCCAAAAGAAACCTTGCCGGAATGCTTTCCCGGCAAGCGCTCTTGACCCTATGTGGGAACCACATATGCCCCCATGAATCTCTGCCAATAGCTGTAGTCCATCCTCCCGAGAAATGCACTTCAATTTCACACCGTTTGTTCTCTTTCTGTACAGGACTTCATCGACGAACTTGTACATAACAGACCGACGGGCTACTCTCTCTGCTTCTTCTTGTTCCTCAGGGAGTTCACCTGTCTGAAGGAAATGGACAATGTGCTGCGCCCATGCTGGAGCCTGAGGCTCGACAACTAGAACTAAAGGCATCTCCTCCACCGGGGGAACGTTTGTCTCGACAACGAGGGCCTGAGGCCCTGTCGGAGCCTGTTGTTCCCCGGCAGGCGTGTCGATCCCGGCAACTTCCTTGCCGGCGGCTCCGGGGAGCTCTGCCGGGAAGTACTGGCCAGAGTTCAACTTTCTTCTCTTTTCTTGCCGCATCGATGGCGCCACGGATGGTTGAGTCAATTGAAGCACAAAAGTTCCTGGTTCCACAGGCAATTTGAGGGCAGCACGCTTTGACAGGTCGTCAGCAATATTGTTCTCGGCACGAGGAACGTGCCTCATTTGGAGACCGTCAAAGCGCTCTTCCAATTTCCTCACTTCATCTACGTAGGCTTGCATCAATGGACTTTGATAACTCTTGTTAACTTGCCTGACGACAAGCTGTGAATCGCCTTTGATGACGAGCTTTTTGATACCAAGGTCCGCCGCGATCCTGAGACCGGCAAGCAAACCCTCGTATTCTGCAGTGTTGTTGGTCGAACTCTCCCGGGGAAAGTGCATTTGGACTACGTACTTGAGGTGCTCTCCGATGGGTGCGACAAGCAGCACGCCAGCACCGGCGCCTTGCAGCGAGAAAGCCCCGTCAAAGTACAGAATCCATTGCTGATCGATTTCCTTGCCGGGGAGAGTTGTTTCTTGAACTTCTTCGTCTGGCGTCGGGGTCCATTCTGCAATGAATTCTGCCAAGGCCCTACTCTGAATTGTCGAAGTGCTTTCAAACTTAAGGCCAAAGCTGGACAGCTCCAACGCCCACTCCACGATCCTGCAGGTTGCCTCCGGATTTTGCAAAATCCGTTGCAACGGAAAGTGAGTGACAACGGTAATCTCATGTGCTTGAAAATAGTGGCGCAGCTTCCTTGAGGCCATAAGAAGGCCAAAAAGCAACTTCTGCACCCCAGAATATCTTGACCTAGCCCCTTGTAAAAGAGAGCTAACAAAATAAACTGGGCGCTGCACCACCTTCTTCTTCTGCACAAGTTCTTCTGTTTGCGTAGATCCTGTCTTGCCGGGATCAACCCTTGCCGGGGAAGATCTTGCCGCGTCATCCGGCGGTCCTGCCGCTGGTGTTGCTTCCTCATCAGCTTCTCTCTGTGCCACTAGCGCAGCACTAACCACTTGATTTGTTGCCGCCAGATACAACAGCAACGGCTCTTGTGGTTTAGGCGCGACTAGCATCGGCGGAGAGGAAAGGTATTTCTTCAAATCTTGCAGCGCAGCCTCCGCTTCCGGAGTCCATTTCATTGGACCTGCCTTCTTCAAAATTTTGAATAAGGGCAGGGCACGCTCAGCAGATTTGGAAATAAACCTGCTTAGAGCAGCAACACAGCCGGCAAGATGACGCACATCCTTGACGCGTCTCGGCGCTTCAATTTGCTCAATGGCTTTGATCTTGTCGGGGTTCGCTTCGATTCCCCGGCAAGATACAAAGAATCCGAGGAGCTTGCCGGAAGGAACTCCGAACACGCACTTCTCAGGATTGAGCTTCAAGTTGATCTTGCGCAAGTTTGCAAATGTTTCTTCTAAGTCTTGAATGAGCGTTGCTTTATCCTTGGTTTTGACCACTATATCATCCATATACGCCTCCATATTTCTATGAAGTTGTGGCTCAAAACCAATCTGGATTGCTCTGGCAAATGTAGAACCAGCACTTTTCAACCCGAAAGGCATTCGTATAAAACAATACGTACCACATGGGGTGATAAAGGCGGTCTTCTCTTCATCTTCCTTTGCCATAAAAATCTGATGATACCCTGAATAGGCGTCAAGGAAGGACAGGAGATCACAACCAGCGGTGGCATCCACAATCTGGTCGATGCGCGGCAAGGGAAAGGGATCTTTTGGACAAGCTTTATTGATATCTGTATAATCGATACAAAGCCTCCATTTCCCATTCGCTTTCCGCACAACAACCGGATTGGCCAACCAGGTTGGGTGAAGCACTCCTTTGACCAGTCCTGCCGCCTCCAGCTTTTTGATCTCTTCGGCAATGAATTCTTGCCGCTCCAAGGCCTGTTTCCTCACCCTTTGCTTGACAGGCCGCGCATGAGGACAGACAGCAAGGTGGTGCTCAATTACCTTCCTGGGAACACTGGGGATGTCAGACGGTTGCCATGCAAACACGTCGACATTCGCCCGCAGGAAAGCAACGAGCGCGCATTCCTATTTGTCATCTAGGGCGGAACTTATAGTGAAAGTTCCCCCCGTTCCGTCCTCCCTAGCAAGCACCTTCTTGGTTTCCGGTGGAGCAGCCTTGGACTTCTTGTTCTTGCCAGTGGAACTCTCTGGTACGTCCTCGATGGAAGCGCAGCACTCCGAGGAGGCGCGCTTGCCGGAGTTCACGCCAAGGTTCCTGCCGGTCTTCTTCTTCCCCCCGGGAGTTCCAGCGGCAGGAGCGGATGCCTTGACGGCAGGTGCTGCAACTACTTCCCGGTAAAGTTGGTCGGCATAGATGAGCGCATCCTTCTTATCGGAATGGATAGTGGTGACGCTCAACGGCCCGGGCATCTTCAAAACATTGTATGCGTAGTGTGATGCCGCCATAACCTTAGCCAGCGCTGGCCGACCAAGGATCCCATTGTATGACATGGGGATCTTGGCGACATCAAACACCACCTTTTCGGTCCTGAAGTTAAACTCGCTGCCAAATGTTACCGGCAACGTGATCTTGCCCTTAGGCTGGGTTCTTCCCGGATTGACCCCTTGAAACGTACATGTTTCCTCGAGGTCTTCGTCGGGAATCTGAAGCTTTGTGAGCACATCCGGTGAGATTAAGTTTAGGCCGGCCCCGCCGTCAACTAACATCTTCATCACCTTGAGGTTGCGAATTGTTGGGGAAACCAACAATGGCAAACACCCGACCGCAGTTGTGCGATCAGGGTGATCCTCGGCGTCGAAGATGATAGGTGTGCTGGACCACTTCAGAGGCCTACACGCATCGGGGGATGGCTCTGCCGCATTAACCTCCCGCATCCACTGTTTAAGTTGGCGGTGGGAAGAATGCAGCGAGGCACCCCCATCAATGCACATAGCCTCCGTAGCCTTCTGGAATTCCTGCTCACTGGATTCATCATCTTCCTCATCATCATCTCCTTCTTTATCTCGGCCCCGAGCGGGCCGATCCTTCTGCTGCTTGGCCTTGCCGCGGCGACCCCCTCGGCCACCGCGTTTCTTGCCGGACCCCTCAGCACCATCTTGGGCCTTCTCCTTGTCTTGCCTCTCGTATTCGGCCCTCTGCTTCTCGGCAAGCTGCTCAACTTGCCGGCAGTTCTGGAGATCGTGGCCCTTGGTGCGATGGATCTTGCAATACTGCTTGCCGGAGTTCTCCGACTTGTCGGCAGCCGCCAAGGCCTGACAGGAAGGGCACCCGGCAAGATCCTTGCCGGGGTCACTAACCTTGGCCTTCTTGGCGGCACCGGGGTTGTCGGATTCCTCGACAGCAAGCACGGCCTTGCCTCCGCGCTTCCTATTCCGCCGCCGGCCTTTCCTTGACGGGGCCGCGGCGTCTTCATCTTCGGAGGTGCCTGCCGCGCCAACAGCCTCACCGGGGAGTTTCCTCCCCTCCTCAGCTCGAGCGCACTTGTCGGCCAGAGCGTAAAGCTCGGCAATACTCCTGACTTTGTTCATCGCCAGCTCTTTCCGCATTCTGCGGTTACGCACGTTCTGGTGGAACGCGCTAATGACAGCGGCAGGATGAACGTCGGGAATGTTGTACTGCACTCGGCTGAACCTCTGCATAAACTTGCGCAGGGACTCGCCCTCCTTCTGAGGGATGATGTGCAAATCGCTCTCTTGGCCAGGAGCTTGATGGCCTCCAACAAAGGTGCCAACAAACTGATGGCACATATCTGACCAGGAAGAAATGGAATTCTCCGGCAGATGCATCAACCACGACCTGACGATGGGCTTGAGCACCAACGGGAAGTAGTTGGCAAGTATCTTGTCATCTCGGCCCCCGGCTGCCTGCACCGCAATGGTGTAGATGCTCAGGAACTCCGAGGGATGGGTCTTTCCATCATACTTCTCCGGAACCTCTGGCTTAAAGGTTCGGGAATTGGGCCACCGGACTTGCCGCAGCTCACGGGTAAACACTAGAGTCCCTACCTCATAAGGCAGGTCTCCTACGTCCCCTGGCGCAGGCTCGTCAACAGTCGGCCCCGCGCGCTTATCAGACTGATAGCGCGCTTCTCGTCGCCGCTCGATGGTTGTTCGAGCGTCCTCTTTGCCTCGTTCCTGGAGAACTAGACGCTGATCACGGCGCATCCGTGGATCGGACGACGCCGTGGAAACTTCTTCATGGCGGTCGACTTGCTGAGTTGTTGGCCGCCGCTGGTGCCGCGGAGGAGAGTGCACTGTAGTTGCACCACCTCCGGTTTTCTCTGCATCGGCTCGCGCCGGATCGATGGGCCTCTGCTGCGAGGGCCCTGCCTCTTGCGGTCCATCCTTGTTGGCGAAGCCGATAAGGCTCTGGATAGTAGCTCGCCACTCCTCCATCTTCTCCGGGGCGGGAGGAAAATCGAGGACCAGCTGTGCACGTGCCAAGGCTTCCGCTGGCGTAGGTGGCGGCGACAAGTGCGAGGTACGTGAGGTGCTCTGACTCCTAACCAAGTTAGAAGGAG
This sequence comes from Thinopyrum elongatum, assembly GCA_011799875.1. NCBI lineage: Eukaryota > Viridiplantae > Streptophyta > Magnoliopsida > Poales > Poaceae > Thinopyrum > Thinopyrum elongatum. The sequence goes on from CM022300.1 coordinate 388,456,825, forward strand.
CACCACCACGGTCACGCGACCGCGCACCACCTCCGTCGGCAGCTCGGTGTGCATGCTGGTCCCGCGCATCTTGGGATCTATGCGCAGAAACCTTTTCGTGGGGACGCCCCGAACCACCAGCGCCATGATGTCGCTCATCTTGCACGACCTGAGTAGGTCGCGAGGATTGCGCCGGCGCGGGAGCTCCAGCAGGCGCCCTTCGATCCCTAGAGTTAGTTGTGCCACCCGTAGGTAACACAACACCATCTCTAGATCCAGCGGCGTGCAAGTTACCACTGCCACTGTGAACGAAACCGCTCGCTTGGCTTGGGTCACCAGAACGCCGTGGGGGTTCTAGTCCTCTTCCTTCTGCGCCCACACCATCGCATGTACGCGAAGGCGCAGGCAAAATGGACCCGGACGGTTGCACTGTTGCAGCGCTCTTCTTCTTGGGCGGCATGATGATGAAGATGATGAAGAAACTAGGGCGCCGACCACCAGATCAGGTTCACGCAACCTTCAATCCCCCTACCTGGCGCGCCAAAGATATCGGGGTATGACACCTATGGGATCCCGAGAGACCCCTTTACGATTCGGCGGGGGGAGAGGTATACGCAAAGAGCAGAACCAGTGATCGACGCGGGAAGTTTTTACCCAGGTTCGGGCCGCTGATCAGCGTAAAACCCTACTCTTGCTTTGTGTTCTTATTGATGTTCTTGAGCCCAGCCTTCAGGAGCGCTCGCAATGAACAGTACGTTCAAAGAGCAGCTACGCATGCAGAATGGGCCAGAAGTTCTCCTCCCCTGTAGCAGTTGCCTTGGGCCTCCTTTTATATGCTCAAAGGGGTCTCCACAGTGGCAAAATGAATATACATTGAGGTGTAAAGTAGCTACAGGGTATCATACCTAACCCCTGACGGATTAGGACAAGCGCATTTAATGCACCGTGAGGTGTCCGTTTAGGTGTCCTCACTTTCTTGGGGATGGAAAAAGGGGCCATCCCATCAGCACCGCTTAAGCTCTCCTCCACTGGCGTGTCGCCACGCATCCAGGGAAGGAGCCAAAATGTCAGACTTGTACTGTGCCGAAGCGGTGGCACAGTGGCGGAATCTCGCCAGGCGCCGATCCTTGCCGGGCTCCAAGCCTTGCCGGGCGCCAAGCCTTGCCGGGCTCCACAGGCCATCTCGGCAAGGATCTTGCCGGGGGGATCTGGCCTTCGGATCCCAGCTTTGCTTATCTGCTGATCCTTAGATCTCTGACTTGATGATTTCCTCGATGGCTTGAATCGACCTCGAGCTGATCCCGGCAAGCCTTGCCGCAAGGATGGCTACAACTGCCCGTGCACAAGTACGGGGTACTAGTGGCCCAATACTTAGTACACCGACATGTTCATCTTGATGCTCAACCTAGTAATGATAATGATGTGGAGGTAGAACCTGTTGTTGATCTTGATAACCCACAACCCAAGAATAAAAGATATGATAAGAGAGGCTTCATTGCTAGGAAACATGGTAAAGAAAGAGAACCATGGGTTTAGAAACCCATGCCCTTTCTCCCTAAACCATCCTAGAAAAAGGATGATGAATACTTTGAGCGCTTTGTTGAAATGCTTAGACCTGTCTTTTTGCGTATGCGTTTGACTGATATTCTGAAAATGTCTCCTTATGCTAAGTATATGAAAGATATTGTTACTAATAAGAGAAAGATACCGGAGGCTGAAATTTCCACCATGCTTGCTAATTACACATTTAAGGGTGGAATACCAAAGAAACTAGGAGATCCAGGAATACCAACTATACCATGCTCCATTAAAAGAAACTATGTTAAAACTGCTTTATGTGATTTAGGAGCCGGTGTTAGTGTTATGGCTCTCTCTTTATATCGTAGACTTGATTTGAATAAGCTGACACCTACTAAAATCTCTTTGCAAATGGCTGATAAATCAGCTGCTATACCCATCGGTATTTGTGAGGATGTGCCTGTTGTAGTTGCAGATGTTACTATTTTAACGGACTTTGTTATTCTTGATATACCCGAGGACGACAGTATGTCGATCATCCTTGGTAGACCCTTTTTGAATACTGTAGGGGCTGTTATTAATTGCAACAAGGGCAATGTCACTTTTCATGTTATTGGTAATGAGCATATGGTACACTTTTCGAAGAAACAACCTCAAGTGAATAGTATCAATTCTATTGGAAAAATTTCAACAGTTACTACTGGAGGTTTTGAATTCCCTATTCCTACTGTCAAAAAGAAATATGATATTCTTATTGTTGGGGACATGCATATCCCAGTTGAGGTAACCTAGTGCTATACGAGGATTCTTTGATTTCATGTCATTCGGAAGAAGTTTTTTAATAAGACTTGATCAACCTTGTTAATGGATTACTTTTGACGAGCATGAGATGGACGAATTTAGTAAACACAACCTTCTGTAACCACTTTTCACTTTCTGTAATTTAGAATTAATAAAGTAAAAATGCTACTATTTTTCTATTTTTTGAATTATCTGTGCAATAAAAAATGACAAGAAAATAAAAGTTCTCCAAATGCCCTGAAAATTTAGTATGATTTTTCTATAATATTTAAGAATTTTTGGCACTGCACACACTTCAGGGGGGTGCACTAGTGGGCCACAAGCCCACAGGGCGCGCCCACCCCCCCCCCCCCCAGGGTGCGCCTAGCGGACTTGTGGGTCCCCTCACTTATTCCAGCCACCCATTCACTTCGTCTTCCTCCAGAAAAAATCACACCATTGCTCAAACCCGTGTTCTTGCTCATTTTGCTGCCATTTTAGATCTCCTTGCTCGGAACTCCATTTCTGAAACTGTTTCAGGGGATTGTTCATCGAGAAAAGAAAAGCTATGAGGAGGTGGTTGAGAGGCTCTTCGAGCCAGAATTCGAAAGGAGATGAAAATGAGGAGAAGAAGAAGCCCAAGTACAATCTTCCGCGTGCGGCGGAGGTTCAGCCGTGTGAATGGACAAGTGATGCATTCTTGAGGGAGGTGGGAATTTATGATGACTTCTATTATTTGGCGGAGAATGCCGGCATTACAACCTTCCTCCAAGATAAGTGTGACCAATAACTCCTACTCACTAATACCTTCGTGCAAACTTTTCGATTTCATTCTAGGAAGGATCCTCCCTTGGTAGAATTTCACTTATATGATGAGACTAAGGAAATGACACTATGATTTTTGCAATGTTTGCAAAATACCTTATGATGGTCGCATCAGTGAGCCACGTCTTAGGGACATGGCAGATTTCATCGCTGACACTACTGTGGGGGAAGAGAGAGGAGTGTCAGAAGCTAGAGTTGCTAGTTTACATTTTCCCATTTTATGTTACTATGCATTATTTGCCAGGAGATGTCTGGCTGGTCGAGGGGAGAGTGGAACTCTCAATTCACCTGACCTTGCTATTTTGCGCCATGCATTATATTCTGATATAACCTTTAGTTTGGGCGCTATGGTTTCTCAGCGGTTAAACACAAACCGTATGAAGGGTTGTATTTTTGGAGGTGTCTATGCCTCCCGCCTTGCTAAATATTTTGAGATATCTATTAGGCATGATGATGAGGAGGAGATGTTGCTACCCACTAAATATTTAGATTATGCTAGCATGGTAGCACACGATTTTATTAAAAATGATAAGCATAAGCGTCTCCAGTACAACTTGGTATTCTGTCAGGGTACTTGTGAGATTATTACTTTGCCTGCACCTTCTTTGTTCGATATTCATTCAGGGAGGTACACTATTATGCCTGATGACATTTATATGTACTAGAGCTTAACGCAACCTCCAGCACCTGAGCCAGCACCAGTTCCTGATCCGTATCAGGAGCCTGTTTATCAGTGGGAGCCACAGGAGCTCACCAACCAGTGGAACCCTCAGGACCCTCCGCGGTATCGAGGAGAGGGTTATTTCGAGCCATGGCCATAAACCAATTTAGGCCAGAAGCCTAAGCTTGGGGAGTATGTATTTTTCACCGACATTACATTCATGTTCACACATTCATTCCAGTTGTCGGTGTTCAACCATTTTCATTGTATAATCCATGTTAGTTTATTTTTCTTGCTTTCTTCTTGTGTGTTTGAAAAACTTGGATAAAATCCAAAAATATTTCTTGCTTCTTTTTAGTTTTTATTTCTAGTTTAATTAGTAGTATATTATTAAAAGAAAACCCAAAAAGATTTCTCGTTCTTCTTATGCTTGTTGGCCGCTTTCCCGTGTAAATAGCTTTTCTCGTTTTTGTTTTCTTTTCATTTTGCTTTCTTCAGAAAAAACTAAAACTCCAAAAATATTTCAGTGTGTTTCTTTGAAATTCTTTTTCTTTTTCTTTGGGTCATAAGGAGAAGACCACGATGAAAATGTTGAGTGGCTCTCATATGCATTATTGTTGATCTAACAAAGAGCCCATATTACCTTGTCTTCTCCTCTGAATAAATGTTTGTAGATTCCAGCTTAGTCCAATGCACGTGCACTCTTATTATTATTCACATCATTTGCTCATGCAAGTGAAAGGCAATAATGACGATATGTGATGAAATGATTGAGATGAAGAAAAGCTGGTATGAACTCAACCTATTTTGTTTTTGTAAATATGATTAGCTCATTGTTCCTGATTCATCCCATTATGAATGAAACATGTTTGCAATGACAATTAGATATTATAGTTACTCATGCCATGCTTAATTAGTTAGGAGTGGATAATGGTTTGTCTTGTGTGCCAACATGCATTTAAAATGGTTGTGATGTAGTATGATAGGATGGTGTCCTCCTTTGAATGATTCAAGTGGCTTGACTTGGCACATGTTCATGCATGTAGTTGAATCAAAATCAACATAGCCTCCACGATATTTATGTTCATGGTGATGTATATCCTACTCATGCTTGCACTCAGTGTTGATTAATCTCAATGCATGTTTATGACCGTTGTCACTCTCTAGTTGGTCGCTCCTCAATCTTTTTGCTAGCCTTCACTTGTACTAAGCGGGAATACTGCTTGTGCATCCACTTCCTTAAACCCAAAGTTGTTCCATATGAGTCCACCATACCTACCTATATGCAGTATTTACCCACCGTTCCAAGTAAATTTGCATGTGCCAAACTCTAAACCTTCAAATAATAATCTATTTTGTATGCCCGAATCGCTCATGTAGCGACTGGGGGCTATCAGTATCTTCCATGCTAGGTGGGTTATTCTCACGATGAGTGTTTCTTCACTTGTCATTCACGAGAAAGTGGCTGGTAATCGGGATGCCTAGTTCCATGCTCAAAATCAAATCAAAATATAATAATTAAACAAAACTCCCCCAGGACTGTTGTTGGTATGGACGGTACCCGTGGATACGACTAGCCGTGGAGTGTGATTGTTGGTGGAGGGGGCGTAAAAACATTACCATTCTGTTTGGGAACCGCCTATAATGTGTCTAGCATGGAAGATAGTGAGATCTCTTGGTTGTTATGTTGACAATGAAAGCATACCGCTCAAAATTATATTTATCTCTATTTTAAAAGCCTCGAGCTCTGGCACCTCTGCAAATCCCTACTTCCCTCTGCGAAGGGCCTATCTATTCACTTTTATTGTTGAGTCATCATCTTCTTATAAAAAGCACCAGCTTGGAGAGCACCACTGTCATTTATATGTTTAGTTTTAATTGATGTTGAGTATGACTATGACTGGATCTCTTCTGCCTTGAATTATAATGTGTAGTCAGTCCTTGATCTTCAGGGGTGCTCTGCATTTATGTTTTGCGGTCTCAGAAAGGGCTAGCGAGATACCATTTTGTTATATTATATCATGATTGTTTTGAAAAAGTGTCGTCATCCGAGATTTATTATTATTGCTCGCTAGTTGATTATGCCATTGATATGAGTAAATGTGAGACCTAAATGTTATTGTGAATATGGTTAGTTCATAATCTTTGTTGAAAACCTAAATATTGGCTAGACATATTTGCAACAACAAGATCAAACAGAGTTTGTAAAAGTTTTTCTTTGTCACTTTCAGTTTGTCAACTGAATTGCTTGAGCACAAGCAGTGGGTTAAGCTTGGGGGAGTTGATACGTCTCCATCGTATCTACTTTTCCAAACTCTTTTGCCCTTATTTTGGACTCTAATTTGCATGATTTGAATGGAACTAACCCGGACTGACACTGTTTTCAGCAGAATTGCCATGGTGTTATTTTTGTGCAGAAATCAAAGTTCTCGGATTGACCTAAAAATTTACGGAGAATTTTTGTGGAATATATAAAAAATACTGGCGCAAAAGGTTACCAGAGGGGGGCCACCCAGAGGCCACAAGCCCTGGGGGCACGCCTACCCCCCTAGGGCACGCCTCCCAGGCTTGTGGGCCCCCTGGACCGCCTCCGACCCTAATTCCAACTCTATAAGTACCTATTCGCGGAGAAAAAAATTAGAGAGAAGGATTCATCTCGTTTTATGATACAGAGCCGCCGCCACCTCCTGTTCTTCATCGGGAGGGCTGATCTGGAGTCCGTTCGGGGATCTGGAGTTCGTTCGGGGCTCCGGAGGGTGAAATCCGTCGCCATCATCATCATCAACCTTCCTCCATCACCTATTTCATGATGCTCACCACCGGGAGTGAGTAATTCCATTGTAGGCTTGCTGGACAGTGATGGTTGGATGAGGTTTATCATGTAATCGAGTTAGTTTTGTTAGGGTTTGATCCCTAGTATCCACTATGTTCTGAGATTGATCTTGCTATGACTTTGCTATGCTTAATGCTTGTCACTAGGGCCCGAGTGCCATGATTTCAGATCTGAACCTATTATATTTTCATGAATATATGTGAGTTCTTGATCTTATCTTGCAAGTTGTAGACACCTATTACGAGTTATGATCTGCATACCCCAAGGTGACAATAATTGGGATTCTTTCCGGTGATTACTGTAGTTTGAGGAGTTCATGTATTCACTAAGTGCTAATTCTTTGGTCCGGTTCTCTATTAAAAGGAGGCCTTAATATCCCTTAGTTTACATTAGGACCCCGCTGCCACGGGAGGGTAGGACAAAAGATGTCATGCAAGTTCTTTCCATAAGCACGTATGACTATATACGGAATACATGCCTACATTATATTGATGAATTGGAGCTAGTTCTATGTCACCCTAGGTTATGACTGCTACATGATGAATATTATCCAACACAATTATCATTGCCAATCCAATGCATGCGAGCTTTTCACATATTCCTCTTTGCTAAGTTACTTTCATTGCTACTGTTGTTACAATCACTACAAAACTGCTATTGTTACTTTTGTTATCGTTACCGTTACTTCCATACTACTCTGCTACTAAATACTTTGCTGCAGATATTAAGTCTTTCAGGTGTGGTTGAATTGACAACTCAACTGCTAATACTCGTGAATATTATTTGGCTCCCCTTGTGTCGAATCAATAAATTTGGGTTGAATACTCTACCCTCGAAAACTGTTGCGATCCCCTATACTTGTGTGTTATCACTTTCTATTCATCAGAAGCATTTTCTTCTGCCCAACTTTCTTTTGATGGGATTTCTTTCAGCGTCCAGATTTCTCTTCGTTAGAAGCATTTTCTTCGTCACAACTTTCTTTTCGATGGGATTTCTTTCGGCACCCAGATTTCTTTTCGGTGCCACATATTTTTCTGTAGACTACCATTCTCATCAAACTAAACTTTTGATACAACTCCTATGCCATGAAAGTCTCTTCACCCATATCTGTCTGATTAGCATGCTTAGCAGAAACTTAAACATAATCCATTGACCTATGAAAGAGAATAGATGCGAGGGAAAATATAGACAGGGTCATGAGTACGCACAGATAAAGTTTTTGATGAAAATCATTTTTGGAGAAGAATTGATCAGCACTTTCAAAATTATCTCGAATGAGAAATATCTTCGAAAAATTTCATGCTAGTAAGTTCCGAAAGAAATCTACTAAGATGAAATCCATCTAATTTTCATCAGAGAGAAAACACAAAGTTTAGATCCATTCGGATGAGCACGAGGCAAAACTACAAACCATGCACGGTAAAAAGTATAAGCTCTTGAAGATCTACTGGGATAGTTGAATCAGAAGATAATCGCGTCAGGTTGAAATCATATTATGAATGGAATGAGAAATACGATTTCAGATCTCCGTACCCTAGCTTGGTGGTGGAGATCAACTAAGGTGATGCGGAGAGGAAGATTTACCGCGGCGGCTTGGAGCAAATGCAGCGAGGTCCACTGGAGTTTCATCGGCGGATGGTCTCATCAAAGTTGCAAGTGCGACGGCGCAACGAGGATTTTTGAGCGAGGGAGATGATGAGTGATGAAGAGATTGGAAGCATACAAGGAAGACAAGGAGGGGGGAAACCCAGCTGTCTCGAGAGAAAATCTACGGTTCAAAGTCAATGGGCTCTTCACATTCACCGCATATGATAAGTGGCGGTTGTACGTGGGCACGTGGCAACCGAAGGAGCAGTTTTTCTTCACTCGGGCGGGAGACCCAAATTTTGGAGGGCTTTCACCAAATTGTAAATAACCTTTGGAACGCATTTCTCTCGTAGCCAAGGACACTAGGAGAAAATTGTTTCAGATAAAATTTGCGCACCCATGAGAGAAAAGCATAGACTAGATAAGAATGGAGAGGTAGGGTCCGAAACATTTCACTCAGAGAGAAAAACAAAGCGAAAAAATAGCCACGGGTGAAATGCATACATGACTAAATCCAGATCTATGAAAGAAGATAATATCCTAGAGAAGGAACTTAAATCTCGTAAGAAAACCAAGACGAGAGAAAATAACCAAAGAAAAACTTGAGCCATGGGTAAATTCTTCATTTTGACATGACTGAAAATGATATCCTTTCCATTCAAAGATATCTTGAAGGAATTCCCCAAAACAGGCGAGATTGATCTTTTACACAATCACAAGCATATTCTTCGACAATGTCTTCAGATATATCTTCAATGATACAAATTACCCAATATCCTGAAATTGAGTTAGTTTGACTGGCCGAAGCAAATCACAGGATAATGCAAGTATCTCGAAATTCTTTAAATAGAACCAAGTTTCCTTTCAGGAAACACTGATGGGATAGAAGCAATTATATCAGCAAGGGTATAAGTCAATCCTTTCAGAAAGTGAAGCATATCCCCTGCAAAGATCAATTTGTCTCAGGCATATGATTTGATTTGTTTCGCCTGGAGACATTTTTCCTGCAAGAAAGATTAGGTTTTCTTAACCACCAACATCTTCGTAGGTGGCGAAGAAACATTTAGTTTCAGACGTGCAGGATAGGATTTCTTTTGAGAAACATAAGAGTTGTTCCTCTTGGAAGGGTTAGCATAATCGAAAGAATAAGCATTGTAATTCTTCCCAGAAGCATGAACATAATGGTTGGAAGAAGTATGCATATAATCTTTCTGATGAGCATTCTTATCAAAACCATACTAGGGATTTGCAGTTTCATGCAGTGAAGATTTTCCTTTCCTACGAAAGTTATTTCCCTACATGGTTAAAGCAGCTGTAACAGGCAAATTTCCACTGCGAGACTTTTCAACGTCCGTGACAAGTAGACCGAAACGATTCTGCATCTACTACTATTACTCCACACATCGACCGCTATCCAGCATGCATCTAGAGTATTAAGTTCATAAGAATGGAGTAACGCCTTAAGTAAGATGACGTGATGTAGAGGGACAAACTCAAGTAATATGATATAAACCCCATCTTTTTATCCTCGATGGCAACAATACAATACGTGCCTCGCTACCCCTTCTGTCACTGGGTGAGGACACCGCAAGATTGAACCCAAAACTAAGCACCTCTCCCATTGCAAGAAAAACCAATCTAGTTGGCCAAACCAAATCGATAGTTCGAAGAGAAATACAAAGATATCTTAATCATGTATAAAAGAATTCAGAGAAGACTCAAATAATATTCATAGATAATATGATCATAAATCCACAATTCATCGGATCTCAACAAACACACCGCAAAAAAGTATTACATCGAATAGATCTCCAAGAACATCGAGGAGAACATTGTATTGAAGATCAAAGAGAAAGAAGAAGCCATCTAGCTACTAGCTATGGACCCGTAGGTCTGTGGTAAACTACTCACGCATCATCGGTAGGGCAGCAAGGTTGATGTAGAGGCCCTCCGTGATCGAATCCCCCTCTGGTAGATCGCTGGAAAAGGCCCCAAGATGGGATTTCACGGGAACAGAGGCTTGCGGCGGCAGAAAAGTATTTTGGTGGACACTTCTGGTGGTTTGGGAATATTTGGGAATTTATAGCGCAAGAATGAGGGTTAGAGGACTCCCGAGGGGTCCACAAGCCAGGGGGCGCCGCCCTAGGGCGCGCCCTGAGGGCTTGTGGGCTCCTCGGGAACCTTCTGGCCCCCTCTCCAAGTCCTCTGGGTGTCTTCTGGTCCAAGAAAAAGCATCGCGAAAGTTTTATTCCGTTTGGACTCCGTTTGGTATTCCTTTTCTGTAAAACTCAAAAACAAGGGAAAAAACAGAAACTGGCACTGGGCTCTAGGTTAATAGGTTAGTCCCAAAAATAATATAAAATAGCATATTAATGCATATAAAACATCCAAAACAAATAATATAATAGCATGGAACAATCAAATATTATAGATACGTTGGAGTCGTATCAAGCATCCCTACAAAATCATATAGTCTGGCTATGCTCCATCTTCATCTCACAAAGTATTTCATCATGCACAACCCTGATGACAAGCCAAGCAATTGTTTCATACTTTTGGTGTTCTCAAACTTTTTCAACTTTCACGCAATACATGAGCGTGAGTCATGGATATAGCACTATAGGTGGAATAGAATATGGTGGTTGTGGAGAAGACAAAAAGAAGGAGAAAGTCTCACACCAACTAGGAAAATTAATGGGCTATGGAGATGCCCATCAATTGATATCGATGCAAGTGAGTAGGGATTGCCATGCAATGGAGGCACTAGAGCTATAAGTGTATAAAAGCTCAAAAAGAAACTAAGTGGGTGTGCATCCAACTTGCTTGCTCACGAACACCTAGGGCAAATTGAGGAAGCCCATCATTGGAATATACAAGCCAAGTTCTGTAATGAAAAATTACCACTAGTATATGAAAGTGACAAAATAGGAGACTCTCTATCATGAATATCATGGTGCTACTTTGAAGCACAAGTGTGGAAAAAGGATAGTAACATTGTCCCTTCTCTCTTTTCTCTCATTTTTTTGTTTTTTTTGTTTGGGCTTCTTTGGCCTCTTTTATTTTTTATAAAGTCCGGAGACTCATGTGACGCCCCCGGCTTAATCGTGCGCTAATCATACACGCAAATGCACACGATCAAGCCTAAGGACTCACTTGAAGATATCACAACACAACTCTAGACTCAAATTTAAAATAATACAAGCTATATATTACAAGCCAGGGGCCTCGAGGGCTCGAATACATAAGCTCGCTTACAAGCGTCAGCGGAAGCATCAGATATCTGAGTACATATATAAAAGATAAAACAGATAGGCCTTTAGAAGGCGGGGCAAAGGAAAACACTACGATCTAAAAGGCGCAGGCCTCCTGCCTGGGACCCTCCGTACCTACTCCAGGTCGTCAGCCAACTCGTAGTAGTAACCACCCTCGGGGTGGTAGTAGTAGTCGTCGATGGGGGCAGCTGTCTCGGGAGCTCCGTCATCTGGTTGCATAAAACGGATATGGGGAAAAAGAGGAAGCAAAGCAACCGTGAGTACTCATCCGAAGTACTCAGCAAGCAAGGATCTACACTACATATGCAACATTATCAAAGAAAGGTTGTATATGTGGACTGGGCTGCAGAAATGCCAGAATAGAGAGAAGGCCTAGTCCTATCGAAGACTAGCATCTTGAGCGGTCTTGCAGCATTAGAAGAGTGTAGATCAGCACAATATAAAGTAGTAGTAGTGTTATCAACCTCGCCCAGAGATCCTTTCTCGACTCCCTGCGAGAAAGCAATCCCAGAGCCCTAATTTCCATGTATCAACCTCAGCCAGAGATCCTTTCTCGACTACCTACGAGAAAGCAATCCCAGAGCCCTACTATCCATTTCTCATCATTATGTTCTAGTTGTATTGATCGGGATACAACTCCGAGCGTCCGTTACCGAGGATCCGGCTATGCATAGATTAGGTCTTCCCTACAGGGGTGCACCAACTTACCCACCACGCTCGCTTAACTCCGGCCGGACACACTTTTCTAGGTCATGCCCAGCCTCGGCCAAACGATACACCGCAACCCGACCTAGGCTTAACAGAGAGGTCAGCACGCCGGACTAAACCTATGCCCCCAGGGGTCTTGGGCCATCGCCCCGGGAACTCCTGCATGTTGCGGGGCCACCGAGAGCAGACCTAGCAACCCACACTATCAAGGCGGTTGCGTTACGCGGTCCAACCAGGTGAGCACCGCTCAGTCGCTGACGTACATTAAGCTTCGGCTGATGCATACGACGCAGAGTGCTCATAACTGTTCCCACGTGATGGTTAGTGCTATCGGGCCAGAGGCCCACTCGGATCAAATATCCAAACCATTAATGTATTGGGGTTGTGCGGTAACGAGCAGAGATTCACGATCGATGTGACCCCGTCACCCCATCTCGCGGACTTGCGGCAAGGACTAAGAATGCCCGGCCACGCCTCATAATTATATCCCGGGCACCCTCCAGGTCAACCCGTCTCCACAACACTCGCGGGTACCCCTCAGGGTCAACCCGCCTTTCCAAGTAATAGTTGTAAAGTCCAAGTATCCGTGTGTCCATAACATCAGGGAATCCGAGGTATCACCCTCGTTGGATTCCTACTCGATGTATCCGTCAAGGTGAACTTAGGAGGAATCACCCTCGAAGTTCACACTTGAGGTGTTGCACGACAGCGTCGTTACCGGAAGTGGTGAAGGAGGAATCACCCTCGATGACCACGATCGAGTAACTACTCCACAGAGTTAACATCGGAAGTGCTTATGAGGTATCACCCTCGGCACTTGATAGTAACGCTGCAGTGTCGTACAGATAAAGGGGGTGTGATGTGCGATGTCGGGGCCTGGTTGTCGAGTCTTCCGATAATCCAGCGGGGCAACTGTGACAAGTGGGGTCACTGGGGTACACTAACCAGCCTATTCTAATCAGTTTAGGATAAGTAGGTAATTATCAAAAGCAGGTTACAAAAATAGGTTGTGCATCAGATATAGGAAAGCAGTAACAACAGCAATTTCTAATGCAAGCATAAGAGAGAAATTATAGGCGATATCAGCATGTTCAAAAGGGGGGTGCTTGCCTGGAAGCTCTGTTGAGAAGAAAGGCGCGTCGTCGACATAGTCGATCACAGGGGCATCGGCAGCAGTCGCAGGGTCTATCGGAGAAGAAAGAGGAGGGAGAAACAAATAAATAACGGGCAAACATATGTACACAAAGCATGACACGACAATACACGGTGCTAGGGGTGACCTAACACAATGCTACACGTTGCTGACGAAGAGAGAAAACATCCATGAATGTTTTCCCAGCGTTTGGCATCTTTCGGACAAATGAATCAGAGGGGATGGATCCATGTTTGCAGTGCTGGAGACATCTGACGGGTATGTGGATAGCGTATTCGGGTTCGTCATATTTTTCTGAGCAATTTTCATATATAAACTATTTTCATCCGGGTTACGGATTATTTTATATGATTTTCTAAAGTTTTAATAATATTCTAGAATTTCTGGTTTTATTTTAATTCGAGTTGACCAAGTCAATTGACTGTCAAAAGGAGAGGTGGTGGCCCACATGTCATAAAGCTATGCCTAATCTAATAAATGGAAACTAACTTACTCAAATGGGGCCCATATGTCATAGTGTAACAACTAACCTAACTAGTACTAATTAGTCCCTAATCTAATTGAACAGGGCTGGCCAGAGGCATAGCCAGCCTCATGGCTGTTCACACACACACACACACCGCGGGGCACTTGGCCATGGCTACGACCACAACCGAGGCCAGTGCAGGAGCAGCCAACAGTGGCAAAAGGCAGCAACGGCTGTGGTTAGGAACAGCAGCAACAGATAGCAGTTGCAGGGAGCAACAACACAACAATAAGAGCAGCGGGCAGAGCAGTGGCTAGCGGCAGCAGCCAAGCAGTGAGCAGCAGCGGAAGTAGCAGTGAAGCAGCAACGACGCAAGGAGCAGCACATCAGTGAAGCAGCATGGGAGCGCTCGCGATGACGGGCGCGGCAAGGCGAGCAGTGGCGCGACGAGCAGTGGCAAGCGTGGGTCTCCTCGGGCGCGGCGGCTGCGGGCGCGGCCAGGGGCACAGCAAGCGCGAGCGGGCTACAGCGGGGGCGCCTGTGGGCGCGTGGTAGGGCGCAGTGAGCGCGGCCAGAAGGGGGCGCGCGCGTGCGAAGCTCCTGGCGCTCGGTGACGACGGTCTAGACCGACGGTGATGAGGGGGAAAGAGGGGGAATCGATGCTGCTCACCGGGGGAGGGCCGATGGCGAGCTCGTATGAGGCCCGGGTGACCGAGGAGACGCAGATCGATGGCAAAGCCGCGGCGGCCGGACGTGGAAGAAGACCTCAATCCGCATGAAGCGGCGGCTCCAGGCTTGAGTTCGTGGACGAGAAAGGAGCGGCAGAGGTGGGCGGAGCTCGTGGACGAGGCCCTAGGGCACGGGGACGATGGAGAGCGTGCGGGCAAAGGCGGCCATGGCAATGAAGCTTTGGCCGAGAGTTGCAAGGAAGAAAACGACGCTAGGGGAAGAAGTGGTGGTCTAGGGTTTGTCTAAGGCGACGGGGTGGTCTTGTAGGACGTCAGGGGTGCACCGGATGGTCGACACGGCGATATCGGCAGCCTCGGCGGGGTGGATGGCCACCACACCATAGCCTCTGTTTCCTGTGTACGCAGGAAGGGGATAATTTCTCCCATTGGGCTGGGTCCAATGTACTATAGCACTAGAGCCGACTAGCATAGTACTAGTTAGGCCTTTTTCCTTTTTTTTGGTTTTCTTTTATAGTCTATGTTTTCTATTTTTCTAAGCTATCAAATGAAATTTATTCAACATGAAACTTGTCACATAAATCCAGTGCATCAGCATAGGGCCACACACAAAATTTCATGCGGTTTGGGAAATGTAAGAATATTTGTTGGAATTTAAACGACCAAATTAAATGTTGCCAGACCACTAAAATATTGCTAGGGCCAAACTAAAAATCCAATTAGAGTTGATTTCTTCATGACAATTACTTAGTGAATATTTGCAACCAAACAAACATTTTAGTTTCGCTGTTTGACGAAATAATAATTTGACTAGAAATTGAATTTGAATTTGACTTTTATTTTTATTGAGTGGCAGTTTGCATAGTAATCATGATAACATGGCAACCATTAGGAGAAATTACTGTAGCATGATTATCGGGGTGTTACAAATCTCCTCCACTACAAGAAATCTCGCCCCGAGATTTAAGAGGTGGAGTAAGGGGAAAGTTCCGGTTACAAAATTCTAACGGATCTTTTCGTTCTTGGTTGCTCTTCTCGAAGAAGTTGATCCCTTGCGTTGATGTCTTCATTTCTCTTCTTCAGGTCATCACGATGAAGTCGTCTTCCTTTCGTCGGGAACTCCATCGTACTTACGAATAGGGTAGAAGGGGGAAAACTATATGGACGATGTGTGAAAGGATTGGCATCCGGTAATTATCTCAGGAAAGGAGATTTTTAGAAGCACCAAGAAACATATCGAGAGTGATATAAGGAGGTTCATCAAGTTTCAACCAGGTAGGCATCCAGATGATGCCTAAAACAGGTGATTAAGGGGTTCAGGGCAATGAAGAATAATGTTGCATCTGATACCGGAATGAGACATGGTAAGGGAATCAGCTCGTGAATTACATACGAAGCCAAGTGCAAAGGATACTTCAAGATCAAGGTTGTACAGGAGAGTCAGGTTTCAATCCCGTGGAACTGTGGATTATGTGCCCACCATGTGGGTTAACAATAGGAAGGACACTGACATCTTGCACGGTCATGATAGCAAGACAGGTCAGAGGATAGCCTGTCAGTTATGTTGGCAACAACGTTGATACCCAGGGCGAGGGATGAAGAGAACCATTTCCTGCCCGTTGAAATGAGGTGGACCAATAGGCAAAGTTCTCGTCCATCGGTGGATACCGGAATGTCATCAACAATAGTAACAAGGTCTTACTGAAAGAGTTGTACATCGAGGTGTTTACTGCTTAGGTCATAAAGATCACAAGAAAGGTTAAACAAAACAATGGAAAGGAAAATGTGTTTATGCACAGGAATTAGGAGTGTAAATTTTCCCAAGGAAAGGTAGAGCACGATATACATGTCAGATCAACAAGTACATCACCATTTAAAAAAAGGGCAAGGGAATTCATGATGTTATCTATACAACGGTGTCTGGATAATAGAGCAAGAAACATTTGGCAATGTGCCTCCAATGTTCTTGTTGATATTCGAAATACCACAGCCATGCTTCGAGGTAGCATTGGTATGGTGTTTCAAGTAAAAGGTTGGATCTGAAGAGCACAAGAGTTGCAAAGGAACAATTCACAAATACAAGATGAACTTATACCAAGGGAACAATTGATTTTAAGAGAAGCTTCCATGATAAGATCTACTTCGTGTCTATGGGCATGAACACAAAGTTCAAGGTCGACTCCCACTTCTCCAATGCATGATCTTTCATTCACTGCTCTGTTAAAATTTACATGATCGTGAAGAACTACCTGGTGAAATACCAGAGGAGTATGACCCGCGAAAATTATCGGGTTCACACAGATTAAGAAGGCATAGGTTCAACCCATCGGGGCATCTTAGGAACATATACCACGAACTTCAGGAGTAATCACTCAAGCTCGATAGTAGAGCATGATTGACAAAAAGAGAGGATACAATTTACCAAAGGCATTATGTATCCGAGGAAAAACTAACAAGATTATTAGATATGATGGGCGCTGTTGGATAATAATCCAGCAAAGGATCTGGTAGCCCACAAGGGAGCTGAGGTGAGCATCGGTACTCAATCAGAGGAAGAAAGAATGCGAAGGTATCGGATTATAGAAATATCTGAATAGTCTGATGCTTAAACTCAAAGGAATTATGATTTCCAAAGCAAGGGATCAGAAGCAGAGGCTCTGATCAACAGATGAGTAAGTAGAATAGAACTAGATGGACAATCAGTTGCAACTTGACCGGCCTAGAACCAACTCATGTCCAAAATGACGTTTGAGCCGGAAGGACGAATTCTAGGAATCGACGGATGATAGGGATTATTCTCATTCATATTGAATCAATAGACTCAGAATGACAATGACAACGAATGCTAATGAATATTGTGAGACATATGGATTTAACCATAATGCAGGCAGACAAGACTTTCGGGAGCACTAGGCTGCAGAGGATCTTCAGGAGATCAAATTTGCATTTCGAAGAATTTTGTGAGACATATGAACAACTGGGGATGAAGGTACAAACGGCAAGGATATTATTCACGGGGATACTCGGTGGTCAGGAACTGCAAAGCAGTGAGTATAGGGTCTCGGGAAACATCGAGGAGTATCTTCAGAACCTTCTGATGAAGCAGACGAACATTTGGAACGAGGGGCTCTTCGGGAGGAAGTGGTTACGAGAACCTAGAGTCAGAGTTAGTAAAACCTTTAACCCGAATAGAAGAGAGATCAGAATCCCAGAGTATAGATGAGGAATAAAAGATCCTAATACCACCCAATGGCGACGTGGGCCCGTAAGCCACACAGCCAACTTAGTAAAACAGTTTTGGACGACTAGACTCAACTTCGGCCAAGGAGTTGGAAAGGGGGATTCCTACAGGCAGTTGCCTCTGATACCAACCTGTGACGCCCCTGGCTTAATCGTGCGCTAATCATACACGCAAATGCACACGATCAAGCCTAAGGACTCACTTGAAGATATCACAACACAACTCTAGACACAAATTTAAAATAATACAAGCTATATATTAAAAGCCAGGGGCCTCGAGGGCTCGAATACATAAGCTCGCTTACAAGCGTCAGCGGAAGCATCAGATATCTGAGTACAGATATAAAAGATAAAACAGATAGGCCTTTAGAAGGCGGGGCAAAAGAAAACACTACGATCAAAAAGGCGCAGGCCTCCTGCCTGGGACCCTCTGAACCTACTCCTGGTCGTCAGCCAACTCGTAGTAGTAACCACCCTCGGGGTGGTAGTAGTAGTCGTCGGCGGGGCAGCTGTCTCAGGGGCTCCGTCATCTAGTTGCATCAAACGGATAAGGGGAAAAAGAGGAAGCAAAGCAACCGTGAGTACTCATCCGAAGTACTCAGCAAGCAAGGATCTACACTACATATGCAACATTATCAAAGAAAGGCTGTATATGTGGACTGGGTTGCAGAAATGCCAGAATAGAGAGAAGGCCTAGTCCTATCGAAGACTAGCATCTTCAGCGGTCTTGCATCATTAGAAGAGTGTAGATCAACACAATATAAAGTAGTAGTAGTGTTATCAACCTCGCCCAGAGATCCTTTCTCGACTCCCTGCAAGAAAGCAATCCCAGAGCCCTAATTTCCAAGTATCAACCTCGGCCAGAGATCCTTTCTCGACTACCTGCGAGAAAGCAATCCCAGAGCCCTACTATCCATTTCTCATCATTATGTTCTAGTTGTATCGATCGGGATACAACTCCAAGCGTCCGTTACTGAGGATCCAGCTATGCATAGATTAGTTCTTCCCTGCAGGGGTGCACCAACTTACCCACCACGCTCGCTTAACTCCGGTCGGACACACTTTTCTGGGTCATGCCCGGCCTTGGCCAAACGATACGCCGCAACCCGACCTAGGCTTAACAGAGAGGTCAGCACGCCGGACTAAACCTATGCCCCCACGGGTCTTGGGCCATCGCCTCGGGAACTCCTGCATGTTGCGGGACCACCGAGAGCAGACCTAGCAACCCACACTATCAAGGCGGTTGCGTTACGCAGTCCAACCCGATGAGCGCCGCTCAGCCGCTGACGTCCATGAAGCTTCGGCTGATGCATACGACGCAGAGTGCTCATAACTGTTCCCATGTGATGGTTAGTGCTATCGGGCCAGAGGCCCACTCGGATCAAATATCCAAACCGTTAATGTATTGGGGTTGTGCGGTAACGAGCAGAGACTCATGATCGATGTGACCCCGTCGCCCCGTCTCAAGGACTTGCGGCAAGGGCTAAGAATGCCCGGCCACGCCTTGTAATTATATCTCGGGCACCCTCCAGGTCAACCCGTCTCCACAACACTCGCGGGTACCCCTCAGGGTCGACCCGCCTACTCAAGTAACAGTTGTAAAGTCCAAGTATCCGTGTGTCCATAACATCAGGGAATCCAAGGTATCACCCTCGTTGGATTCCTACTCGATGTATCCGTCAAGGTGAACTTAGGAGGAATCACCCTCAAAGTTCACACTTGAGGTGTTGCACGACAGCGTCGTTACCGGAAGTGGTGAAGGAGGAATCACCCTCGATGACCACGACCGAGTAACTACTCCACAGAGTTAACATCGGAAATGCTTACGAGGTATCACCCTCGACACTCGATAGTAACATTTTAGTGTCGTACAGATAAAGGGGGTGTGATGTGCGGTGCCGGGGCCTGGTTGTCGAGTCTTCCGATAATCCAGCGGGGCAACTGTGACAAGTGGGGTCACTGGGGTACACTAACCAGCCTATTCTAATTAGTTTAGGATAAGTAGGTAATTATCAAAAGCAGGTTACAAAAAGAGGCTATGCATCAGATATAGGAAAGCAGTAACAGCAGCAATTTCTAATGCAAGCATAAGAGAGAAAGAATAGGCGATATTGGCATGTTCAAAAGGGGGGTGCTTGCCTGGAAGCTCTGTTGAGAAGACAGGGGCATCGTCGACGTAGTCGATCACAGGGGCATCGGCAGCAGTCGCAGGGTCTACCGGAGAAGAAAGAAGAGGGAGAAACAAATAAATAACGGGCAAACATATCTACACAAAGCGTGACACGACAATACACGGTTCTAGGGGTGACCTAACGCAATGCTACACGTTGCTGACGAAGAGAGAAAACATCCACGAATGTTTTCCCAGCATTTGGCATCTTTCGTGCAGATGAATCAGAGGGGACGGATCCATGTGTGCAGTGCTGGAGACATCTGACGGGTATGTGGATAGCGTATTCGGGTTCGTCATATTTTTCTGAGCAATTTTCATATATAAACTACTTTCATCCGGGTTACGGATTATTTTATATGATTTTCTAAAGTTTTAATAATATTCTAGAATTTCTGGTTTTGTTTCAATTTGAGTTGACCAAGTCAATTGACTGTCAAAAGGAGAGGTGGTGGCCCACATGTCATAAAGCTATGCCTAATCTAATAAATAGAAACTAAGTTAATCAAATGGGGCCCATATGTCATAGTGTAACAAGTAACCTAACTAGTACTAATTAGTCCCTAATCTAATTGAACAGGGCCGGCCAGAGGCATAGCCAGCCTCACGGTTGTTCACACACACACACCGCGGGGCACTTGGCCATGGCTACAGCCACAACTGAGGCCAGTGCAGGAGCAGCCAACAGCGGCAAAAGACAGCAACGGCTGTGGTTAGGAGCAGCAGCAGCAGATAGCAGTCGCAGGGAGCAACAACACAACAGCAAGAGCAGCGGGCAGAGCAACGACTAGCGGCAGCAGCCAAGCAGTGAGCAGCAGCGGAAGTAGCAGCGAAGCAGCAACGACGCAAGGAGCAGCACAGCAGTGAAGCAGCACGGGAGCGCTTGCGACGACGGGCGCGGCCAGACGAGCAGTGACGCGACGAGAAGTGGCAAGCGCGGGTCTCCTCGGGCGCAGCGGCTGCGGGCGCGGCCAGGGGCACAGCGAGCGCGAGCGGGCTGCAGCGGGCGCGCCCGTGCGCGCGTGGTAGGGCGCGGTGAGCGCGGCCAGAAGGGGGCGCGCGCGCGCGGAGCTCCCGGCGCTTGGTGACGGCGGTCTAGAGCGACGGTGACGAGGGGGAAAGAGGGGGAATCGACGCTGCTCACCAGGGGAGGGCCGATGTCAAGCTCGTACGAGGCCGGGGTGACCGAGGAGACGCAGATCGACGTCAAAGCTACGGTGGCCGGAGGTGGAAGAAGACCTTGATCCGCATGATGCGGCGGCTCCGGGCTTGAGTTCGTGGACGAGGAAGAAGCGACAGAGGTGGGCGGAGCTCGTGGACGAGGCCCTAGGGCACGGGGACAATGGAGAGCACGCGGGCAAAGGCGGCCATGGCAACGAAGCTTTGGCGGAGAGTTGCAAGGAAGAAAACGGCACTAGGGGCGGAAGTGGTGGTCTAGGGTTTGTCTAAGGCGACGGGGTGGTCTTGTAGGACGTCGGGGGTGCACCGAATGGTCAACACGGCGACATCGGCAGCCTCGGCGGGGTGGATGGCCGCCATGCCATAGCCTCTGTTTCCTGTGTACGCAGGAAGGGGATAATTTCTCCCATTGGGCTGGGTCCAATGTACTATAGCACTAGAGCCCACTAGCACAATACTAGTTAGGCCTTTTTCCTTTTTTTGGTTTTCTTTTATAGTCTATGTTTTCTATTTTTCTAAGCTATCAAATGAAATTTGTTCAACATGAAACTTGTCACATAAATCTAGTGCATCAGCATAGGGCCACACACAAAATTTCATGGGGTTTGGGAAATGTAAGAATATTTGTTGGAATTTAAACGACCAAATTAAATGTTGCCAAACCACTAAAATATTGCTAGGGCCAAACTAAAAATCCAATTAGAGTTGATTTCTTCATGACAATTACTTAGTGAATATTTGCAACCAAACAAACATTTTAGTTTCGCTGTTTGATGAAATAATAATTTGACTAGAAATTTGAATTTGACTTTTATTTTTATCGAGTGGCAGTTTGCATGGTAATCATGATAACATGGCAACCATTAGGGGGAGATTACTGTAGCACGATTATCGGGGTGTTAAACTCATCCCAACTTGTGAGGGAATCATAACTTCCATCATCCTTTCCTCACATGGGACAATGCTCTAATAATGATGATCATCACACTTTTATTTACTAACAACTCAAAAATTACAACTCGATACTAGAACATGGTATGACCCTATATGAATGCCTCTGGCGGTGTACCGGGATGTGCTATGATCAAGAGTGACATGTAAAAAAAATATGAACGGTGGCCTTGCCACAAATACTATGCCAACTACATGATCATGCAAAGCAATATGACAATGGTGGTGCGTGTCATAATAAACGGAACGGTGGAAGTTGCAT
This sequence comes from Thinopyrum elongatum, assembly GCA_011799875.1. NCBI lineage: Eukaryota > Viridiplantae > Streptophyta > Magnoliopsida > Poales > Poaceae > Thinopyrum > Thinopyrum elongatum. The sequence goes on from CM022300.1 coordinate 388,479,095, forward strand.
GGCAATATATCTCGGAATGGCTATGGAAATGCCATAATAGGTAGGTATGGTGGCTGTTTTGTGGAAAGGTATATGGTGGGTTTAATGCACCGGCGAAAGTTGCGTGGTACTAGAGAGGCTAGCAATGGTGGAAGGGTGAGAGTGCGTATAATCCATGGACTCAACATTAGTCATAAAGAACTCACATACTTATTGCAAAAGTTTATTAGCCATCAAAACAAAGTACTACATGCATGATCCTAGGGGGATAGATTGGTAGGAAAATACCATCGCTCGTCCCCGACCGCCACTCATAAGGAAGACAATAAAAAAATAAATCATGCTCCGACTTCATCACATAACGGTTCACCATACGTGCATGCTACGGGAATCACAAACTTTAACACAAGTATTTCTACCGATCCACAATTACACACTAGCATGACTCTAATATCACCATCTTTATATCTCAAAACAAATGCAAGGAATCAAACTTCTCGTCTATTCAATGCTCTTTATATGAAAGTTTTTATTATATCCCTCTTGGATGCCCATCATATTAGGACTAAATTCATAACGTAAGAAAATTACCATGCTATTTAAGACTCTCAAAATAATATAGGTGAATCATGAGAGTTCAACAATTTCTATAAAATAAAGCCACCGCCGTGCTCTAAAAAGATATAAGTGAAGCACTAGAGCAAACTGCCTAGCTCAAAAGATATAAGTGAAGCACATAGAGTATTCTAATAAATTCATGATTAATGTGTGTCCCTCTCAAAAGGTGTGTACAGAAAGGATGATTGTGGCAAACTAAAAAGCAAAGACTCATATCATACAAGACGCTCCAAGCAAAACACATATCATGTGGTGAATAAAAATATAGCCTCAACTAAATTTACCGATGGATTGAAGACGAAAGAGGGGATGCCATCCGGGACATCCCCAAGCTTAGATGATTGGTTGTCCTTGAATATTACCTTGTGGTGCCTTGGGAATCCCCAAGCTTAGGCTCTTGCCACTCCTTATTCCGTTGTCCATCAAATCTTTACCCAAAACTTGAAAACTTCACAACACAAAACTCAACAGAAAACTCATAAGATCCGTTAGTATAATAAAATAAATCACAACTTTAGGTACTGTATTACAATTTCTCTATGGTTCATACCCCCCGATACTACCCATAGATTCATCAAAATAAGCAAACAACACATAGAAAACAGAATCTGTCAAAAACAGAACAGTCTGTAGTAATCTGGAAATTTCGTATACTTCTGTAACTCCAAAAAATTTGAAAAATTAGGAAACTTTAGAAAATTTGTATATCAATATTGTGTAGAAAATTCAGATGAAAATCACGTTTCTGTGATTTTTTAAATTTCTAGCAATGAGCGCAAAAGTTTCTGTTTTTCAGCAAGATCAAATCAACTATCACCGTAGACCATCCCAAAGGTCTTACTTGGCTCAAACACTAATTAAAACACCAAAACAAAATTACTACAGAGGTAATAATGTGTATTCTCATAAAAACATAAAGTAAATATATTGGGTTGTCTCCCAACAAGCGCTTTTCTTTAAAGCCTTTTAGCTAGGCGTTGATAATTTTACTGATGCTCACATGAAAAATAGCAATTGAAACACGAAGAGAGCATCATGTAGCAAGTGAACAACAAGTTTAAGTCTAACATACTTCCTATGCATAGGCATTTTATAGGTAAAATATTTATCATTACAAGTAAAAAACTAGCATATGCAAGAAAGAAGAAAGAAACAATAGCAATCTCAACATAACGAGAGGTGATTTAGTAACATGAAAATTTCTACAACCATATTTTCATCTCTCATAATAATTCCATGTAAAATCATAATCAAATTCAACAATATAACTATCACATAAAATATTCTCTTCATTATCCACATGCATGCAAAGTTGACACTATTCCAAAATAGTGGGATTATCATCAAATAAAGTCATGACTTCTCCAAACCCACTTTTATCAAAAATTCATAAGATTGATCAAACTCCAAAGTAGTGGGATAATTATTTCCTAAAGTTGACACTCTTCAAAACCCACTTTCAATATTATTGCAAACATAATTATCATGAGGCTTAAATAAATTTTCAAGATCATAAGAAGCATTATCACCCCAATCATGATCATTGCAATAAGTAGTGGACATAGCAAAACAAGCATCCCCAACCTTGGGGTTTTTCATATTATTAGTACAATTGACATTAATAGAATTTATAATAACATCATTGCAATCATGCTTTTCTTTCAAGGAATTATTGTGAATCACTTTATAAATTTCTTCTTTTAGCACTTCATCCCAATTTTCAGATTCACGAATTTCAAGCAAAACTCCATAAAGATAATCTAGTGCACTCAACTCACTAGCAATTGGTTCATCATAATTGGATCTCTTAAAAATATTAGCAAGTGGATGAGGATCCATACAATTTTTGATTTCTAATTTTCAATAAATACACAATTATACCAAGCGAACAAGCAAACAAACCAAGTAAGACATAAAGGCAAACGAAAAGAAGGCAAATAAAAAAGCAAATATTTTTGTGTTTTTCTGAAAATGTTTTAGAAGTGGGGGAGAGGAAAACAAGAGGCTAATGGCAAATATTTTAAGTGCAAGAGATGAGAGTTTGTGATGGGTACTTGGTAGGCTTGATGTAGAAACTCCCCGGCAACGGCGCCAGAAATTCTTCCTGCTACTTCTTGAGCTTGTGTTGATTTTTCCCTTGAAGAGGAAAGGGTGATGCAGCAAAGTAGAGATAAGTATTTCCCTCAGTTAAGAACGAAGGTATCAATCCAGTAGGAGGCACAAGCAAGTCTCCAATCTATGCACCTGCACAAACTAACAAACACTTGCACTCAACACGAAAAAAGGGGTTGTCAATCCCTTCACGGTCTCGAACAAGAGTGAGATCTAATAGAGATAGGTATAAAAGATAAATAAAAAGGCAAACTAAAATAAATCTAAATAAATTGCAGCAAGGTATTTTTGGGTTTTTTGTTTTATAGATCTGAAAATATATGATAGAAAATAGACCCGGGGGCCATAGGTTTCAGTAGAGGCTTCTCTCTTGAAGATAGCATTCGGTGGGTGAACAAAGTACTATTGAGCAATTGATAGAAAAGCGCAAAGTTATGACGATATCTAAGACAATGATCATGAATATAGGCATCACGTCCGTGACAAGTAAACCAAAACGATTCTGCATCTACTACTATTACTCCACACATCGACCGCTATCCAGCATGCATCTAGAGTATTAAGTTCATAAGAAGGGAGTAACGCCTTAAGCAAGATGACATGATGTAGAGGGATAAACTCAAGCAATATGATATAAACCCCATCTTTTTATCCTCGATGGCAACAATACAATACGTGCCCCGCTACCCCTTCTGTCACTAGGTGACGACACCGCAAGATTGAACCCAAAACTAAGCACCTCTCCCATTGCAAGAAAACCCAATCTAGTTGGCCAAACCAAATCGATAGTTCGAAGAGAAATACAAAGATATCTTAATCATGCATAAAAGAGTTCAGAGAAGACTCAAATAATATTCATATATAATCTGATCACAAATCCACAATTCATCGGACCTCAACAAACGCACCGCAAAAAAGTATTACATCGAATAGATCTCCAAGAACATCGAGGAGAACATTGTATTAAAGATCTAAGATAGAGAATAAGTCATCTAGCTACTAGCTATGGACCCGTAGGTCTATGGTAAACTACTCACGCATCATCGGTAGGGCAGCAAGGTTGATGTATAGGCCCTCCATGATTGAATCCCCCTCTGGCAGATCACCGAAAAAGGCCCCAAGATGGGATCTCATGGGAACAGAGGCTTGCGGCGGCGGAAAAGTAGTTTGGTGGACGCTTCTGGTGGTTTGGGAATATTTGGGAATTTATAGCTCAAGAATTAGGGTTAGAGGATTCCCAAGGGTCCACAAGCCATGGGGGTGCCCCCCCTAGGGCGCGCTCTGAGGGCTTGTGGGCTCCTCGGGAACCTTCTGGCCCCCTCTCCAAGTCCTCTGGGTGTCTTCTGGTCCAAGAAAAATCATCGTGAAAGTTTTATTCCGTTTGGACTCCATTTGGTATTCCTTTTCTGTAAAACTCAAAAACAAGGAAAAAATAGAAACTGGCACTAGGCTCTAGGTTAATAGGGTAAGTCCCAAAAATAATATAAAATAGCATATTAATGCATATAAAACATCCAAAACAGATAATATAATAGCATGGAACAATAAAAAATTATAGATACATTGGAGACGTATCACTCTCAGAGACTTGAGCTCTTGTTTCCTTTTCAGGAAATCATAGTTAAGTCTCTCGTGGTCATCTGAGAGAAAATCATAATGACCTCATAGATCCTCAAATTTTGCCAAAAGAGCAGAATGCTTGTTTGTCAACATTTGATTTTTCTTCATCTCTTCGACCAACAAATTTTTGGCCTTCCTAAGAGTTTTCTCAAGGTTTTGTAGAGAGTATTATTGTTCCTTAACAATTTTTATGAGCTTAGATTGATCATCATCACTAGAAAAGAATTCATCACTAGAAGAGAATTCATCACTAGCATAAGCTTTTTGTTTCTTGGGAGGTACCTTTCGTTTCGAAGCTTTTTCCATGAAGCAATATGCAGGAGCATCAACATCACTTGAATTGTTGTCGAAGAAGTTCGACATTGGTGTGGAAGCGCAAGCGATGCCGGCCATGCCTGAACCTGAATCCTCGTCGAATTCTTCTTCGGCAACTTCTTCGGACTCGAAGATTTCTTCTTCGGAGTCCATTTCCTTCCCAATATATGCCTTAGCCTTGTGAGAGCTCTTGTTTCGGTTGGTATGAGACTTGGAGGAAGCTCTTGATGAAGACTTCATGGAGGAATTGTCTTTCTTCTTCGAGAACTTCTCTTTCTTCTCATCATCAGAATCATAGCTCTTGCTCTTGAAACTCTTGCTACTGCACATGTTGAACTTGCCACTAGCTCTTATTTTGGCTTCCCACATTGGACAATCAGAGATGAAATGTCCAGGCTTCTTGCACTTGAAGCATGTATATTCTCCAGAAGATTTTGACCTCGACGAAGACTTTGAGTTACTGCCCGAGTTCTTTTTCGGAAACTGATTCTTTTTCGGGCAGCATTGCAAATGCTTAGTTATCTGCATGAGATCTTTGCTGATGCTATCAAGTTCATCGGAATCTTCATCGGCATTATTTTCGACGTCTGAAGAAGAATCAGTATCAGCTTTGAGAGCATGATTCTTTCAGTAGCGAGAGCCATATAGATCTCTTTTATCTTCTTGTTGTCCTTCATGGGTGTTCAGCCTCTCCATAACATCAGCATCGTCGAGACTTTTGAAGTCACGACTTTCCTTGATCATCAGCTCAAGGGTATTGAAAGAACTGTCGAGGGACCGAAGCAACTTCTTCACAATCTCATGATCGGTAATATCTTCAGCACCAAGACCTTGCAACTCATTTGCGATACCATTCAGACGATCAAAGGTTTCTTGACAATTTTCATTCTTGAGCCTCTTGAAGCGGTTGAACTTGGCCCGAAGAATATTGATTCATGTTTCTTTCTGAGTTGAAACACCTTCATTGATCTTCTCTAATCTGTCCCAGATTTCTTTCCCTGTTCCAAGTCTTCTGTACCGAAGGAATACATTCCTTGAGACATAGTTGCGAATGATATCCTTTGCTTGTGCATCCAGCTGAATGTTTCTTTCGTCATTGGGTGTGGGAGATTTGGGAAACTGAATTGTGTACCCATTTTCCACAATCTGCCACAATTCTTCGTTGATAGCCTTTAGTCGAATCATCATGTTTTGTTTCCAGAACAGATAGTCATTTCCATCAAAGACAGGAAATCTTTCAGAGTGCCCATGGTGTCCTACAAGCGACATACTCAAAACCCCAAGGCAGTTAGACCTTAATAAGCAGAGACAAGGAGCACCTTGCTCTAATACCAATTAGAAGGACTGGAGTATATCGACCAGAGGGGGGGTGAATGGGAGATTCAAAATTTCTTTCTAAATGTTGAATACTCTCAACACACCACAACGGATAATCAACAAAGTAGTTTCAGTTCTACGAAAGAAAACTATTCCCGAAGGAAAACTATTTTCGAAACAAAACTATTATCGGGAAAAAATGTTCCTGAAACAAAACTGTTTCCGAAACAGAACTGCTATGAAAACACAGCTGAGTAGATTTAGTTCTATGAAACAATACTATCATAGAAACAAAATTATCAGCATAGATAGAATTGCATACATGAAGAATTGCACACATAACAGATACAAAACATGCACGCTACTACGAAATGTTCATCAGAGCAAGACTTAGCACAATGACTAAGTAGTACCATATGAAACCCAAATGAACATTCAGACAAACAACCTTAAGTATAGCGAAAGCATATATGCAACACAATATGGTCACAATACTGAAAGGATTGCTTGGATGATAAACAAGCGCAGTACACAAATAGATATCTATCGACAGCAAAGAGCGCCAAAAATAAACTACCGAAAGAAATGCAGTAGGATAGAAATGACCAGTGGTGCTCGATGGCGACAGATGGTTTGGTAGACCAGTTCACTCTTCTGCAAAAGAGCTACATCTGGTTGGAGGGACTTGTGATTCAACACAAGAGATAAACTCTCTCCATCGTATTCTCCTCAACGTGAAGTTCCTCGAACTTCAGTTGATTTCACTCATGGTAGATTCTTTTCGGCAATCTCCAAACCTTCGACAGACTTCTTCGTGAACCACAACGACTCTTGGTTGCTGAAGACTTTGCTCAGTGAAGACATAAACCCTTCAACACTCGAGCCGACACCTATCCATCTAGAGAGTATGCAGCTCTCAAGAGTAATAGGTACAAGAACTCTCAACTCAGATCTACTGTGATGCTCAACCACTATCTAAGTTTTGGCTCTTGATTTTATCTCAGTGGATTTCAAACTCAAATATCTCGGAGAGGGGTGCTCAATCAATCTTCTTAGAATCTCAAGCGGAGCAGCCACCAAACAACGCTGGTGCGGGGTGGCTATTTATAGCCACGGCCTTCCCTGGTGGGAAATGACCATTTTGGACACGTGGTCCAACCAATGGCCAACCAACATGTTCATGACGATCGGATTTCAAGAGCAACAGTAACATTACTTGAGGACCAAGTAATGCTAACTCCTCGGTCAGAGATAAATCTCGTAGCAAAGAAGATCACAGTCTCTTGCTGGCAAGTATTTGCTCGGAACACAAAGAGATTTCTCTTGAACTCTCATAGGATTCGGCAAAGCATCACAACAGACAAAAGTCTCGAATACTTATACCCCTCTTAATTGTACGGTGGTCTTATGACTCAAATAAGAGAAAGAAGAACAACGAAACAAATGCTACATCTTTGCTTCGTCTTCAATCTTCTCGACTGCAGTCATTCTTCTTCGGACACACCGAATAAAATTGCTTTGCGTCAGCAATTCTTTCAGGACCATCTCCGGCCTGCAATCTTTTTAGTATGCTTTCTTCTCGAAAAATGTCCTTCTCTTCACTGCAACATAGATGTTTCTCGGTGAAGTTCTTCAAACTTCCTGAAAGAATAGAGCATTCTTCTTGATAATAAACTCTTCGAGACATGTCAATCTTTTCTACAGCGCAGATAACTTTCGAGGAAGTTTATAGCAAACTTATCGGAAGTGGCAGTCATCTCGATAATAAGCTTCTTGAAACATATCAATCTTCTCTACTGCAATCTTCTCGGAAGATTATATCAATCTTTTCTGTAGCAGTCTCTTCGGGAGATTATAGCAATCTCTTCGGTAGCAATCCTTTCAAAATATTACAGCAATCTCCTCGTTAGCAAACCTTTCAGTAGCATACCTTTAGGAAGCAAACTTTTCGGTAGCATATCTTTCAGTAGCAAACCTTTCAGTAGCATACCTTTCGGAAGCAAACCTTTCAGTAGCATACCTTTCGGAAGCAAACCTTTCGGTACCATACCTTTCGGTAGCAAACCTTTTGGCGGATTATACCAATCTTCTTGATACTCCAGGGACTATTTCTCTGTGTGTGCACTAGCAAACAAATTAGTCCCTCACTGTTTCTGACAACAATCTCCAAAACACAAGGGGCAAGGAATTGCACCAACAAGAAGCCATCTAGATACTAGCTATGGACCCGTAGTTCTGTTGTGAAGTACTCACGCATCTTCGAAAGACAGCAAGGATGATGTAGAAGCCCTCCGTGATCAATTCCCCCTCTGGCAGAGTACCGAAAAAGGCCTATAAATGGGATCACGGAAGAATAGAAGCTTGCGGCGGCAGAAAAAGTGTTTCAGGTGGCTCTCTGTTGGTTTGGGAATATATGTGAATTTATAGGCTTGGAATTAGGTCAAACAGAGTTGCATGGGGCCCACGAGCTCAGGGACGCACCCTGTGAGATCGTGGCTCTCCCGTAGCTCTTCTGGCCTCCTCCCGAACCTTCTAGGGTCCTTTCTGGTCCATAAAAAATCATCATAAAGTTTCATCGCATTGGGACTTTGTTTGGTACTGTTTTTCTAAAAAGCCAAAAATGAGCAATAAAACAGGAACTGACACTGGGCACAAGATTAATAGGTTAGTCCCAAAAAATGATATAAAATAGCATAAAATGCATATAAAGCATCCAAGATTGATAATAATAATATAGCATGAAACAATAAAAAATTATAGATACGTTGGAGGCGTATTAGCATCCCCAAGCTTAATTCCTGCTCGTCCTCAAGTAGGTAAAGGATAAAACAGAATTTTTGAGGTTGAATGCTACCTAGCATGTGTATCATGTAATCTCTTTACGGTATAAATATTGAGAAACGATGAAGTAACAATATCAACATAATAATATCCTTGAATATAAGAAGCATAATCATTACTTTTTCAAAATATATGATCCTTAACGAATGGTATCCCCACTCATTTTATGATCTGAGCATCGCATGACTCCGCCTTCACCACATAAATATAAATCATGAGCACCCCTGTGTCAAACCAGGAAATTGGATCGTACCTCTAACGCGCTTCAGCCTTTTCAACCCCACGCAATACATGAGCATGAGCCATGGATATAGCACTATAGGTGGAATAGAATGCGGTGATACAGATCAATAAGGAGAAGTCAAAAGGAAGAAATTCTCACACTGACTCGGTGGATCAACGGGCTATGGAGATGCCCATCAATCGATATCAATGCGAGGAGTAGGGATTGGCATGCAACAGATGCACTAAGAGCTATAAGTGTATGAAAGCTCAATGGAAACTAAGTGGGTGTGCATCCACCTTGCTTGCTCACGAAGAATCTCGGCCATTTGAGGAAGCCCATCATCGGAATATACAAGCCAAGTTCTATAACGAGAAATGCCCACTAGTATATGAAAGTGATAACTCAGGAGACTCTCTATATGAAGAATATGGTGCTACTCTGAAGCACAAGTGTGGAAAAGGATAGTAACATTGCCCCTTCTCTCTTTTTCTCTCATTTTTTTGTTGGGCTCTTTTGGCCTCTTTTTTTCATCTGGGATCTCATCCGACTTGTGGGGGAGTCATAGTCTCCATCATCCTTTCCTCACTTGGACAATGCTCTAATAATGATGATCATCACACTTCTATCTACTTACAACTCGATATTACAACTTGATAAAACTAAAACAATATGACTCAATATGAATGCCTCTGGCAGTGTACCAGGATGTGCAATGATCTAGCGTAACATGTATAATAATGATGAACAGTGGTTGTGCCACAAATATCATGTCAGCTATATATATGATCATGCAAAGCAATATGACGATGAACACACATGTCATGAAAACAGAACGGTGGAAGTTGAATGGCAATATATCTCGGAATGGCTATGGAAATGCCATAATAGGTACGTATGGCTGTTTTGAGGAAAATATAAGGAGGCTTATGTGTGACAGAGTGTATCATAACACGGGGTTTGGGTGCACCGACGAAGTTTGCACCAACTCTCGAGGTGAGAAAAGGCAATGCATGGTACCCAAGAGGCTAGAAAATTGCGGAAGGATAAGAGTGCGTATAATCCATGGGCTCACATTATTCAGAAAGAACTCACATACTTATTGTGAAAGCCTATTAGCCCTCAAAGCAAAGTACTACTCGCATACCTCTCGGGAATTGGTTGGTAGGAGTTAACCATCGCGCGCATTCGATATAACAGCACTCAAGTATTTCAATCAGAAATACAAATGCTCAAACCTCCCCACCATGCCATGACCAACACTTAGATGAGAATTTAATAACAAGCTTTAATAATGACCTCTCTACTAACCAATTATCACAAACCAGTATCCATCATATTACGACATCAATATCATTAAACCATACATTTCATATTTAGTGATCTAGATGAAAGTTTTTTTTGTATTCCCCGTGAATACCTATCCTTTATGGACTAGTCTTATAAACCATGCAAATTGCCATTAATATTTATTAGACTCTCAAAAATATTTAAGTGAAGCATGAGAGTGCAACTATTTCTATAAAATATAACCACTATCGTGCTCTAAAAGATATAAGTGAAGCACTAGAGCAACTGCCTAACTCAAAAGATATAAGTGAAGCACATAGAGTATGCTAACAAATCACAAATAAATATGTGTCCCTCTAAAAAGGTGTGTCCATCAAACAATGATTTAGTAAACTAAAAAGTAAACAAAGCAAAGACTATAATACAAGACGCTCCAAGCAAAACTCATATCATGTGATGAATAAAAATGTAGCTCCAAGTAACATACCGATAGATTGTAGACGAAAGAGGGGATGCCATCCAGGGCATCCCCAAGCTTAGACGCTTGGGTCTTCCTTGAATATTACCTTAGTGTGCCTTTGTCATCCCCAAGCTTAGGGTCTTGCCGCTCATTATTCCTTCATCCATCGTGATCTCACCCAAAACTTGAAAACTTCAGCACACAAAACTCAACTGAAACTTCGTGAGATCCGTTAATATAATAAAAAAATCATAAACTCTAGGTACTGTTATAAACCCATTCATATTTTAATCTTGCATAATACCTACTATATTCTAACTTCTCCATGACTTATACCCCACGATATAATCCATAGTATCATCAAAACAAGCGACATATGCAATAGAAAATAGAATCTGTCTAAAATAGAACAGTGTGTAATGATCTGAATAAATATCATACTTCTGTAACTCTAAAAATTCTGAAAACTTAGGACAACGTGAGCAATTTCTATATCAATCATGTGTAATAAATTCAGATCAAAAGCACATTCCAGTGAATTTTAGTAATTCCTGAAGTGAGAGCATAAGTTTCAGTTTTTTTCATAGAATCAAGTCAACTATCATCCAAATCATCCCAAAGGATTTACTTGGCACAAAACCTAATTAAAACATAAAAAACAATCATAAAAGTAGCAATAGTTGTGTCAACACACAAGAACAGAAAGTATTGGGTTGTCTCCCACCAAGCTCTTTTTTATAGCCATTCAGATAGGCTTGAGATTTTATTGATGCTCACATGGAAGATAATAATTGAAATAAAAAGAGCATCATGTAGCATGCGAAAAACACATTTAAGTCTAACATACTTCCTATACATAGGCATTTTATAAGTAAACAATTTATGAAGACAAGCAACTTCCAGCATATGCAAATAGGAAGAATGAAGCATTAATAATTTGAATTTCACGAGAGGTAATTGAACATGAAATTTCCTATCACCATATTTACCTCTCTCATAATAGTTACATGTAGGATCATAATTAAATTCAACAATATAGCTATCATATAAAGTATTATTTTCATGGTCCTCATGCATAAAAGTTTTATAATCTTCCAACATAGTGGGATTAACATGAACTAAAGTCATGACCTCTCCAAACCCACTTTTATCAAAAAATCCATAAGATTGATATTTCTCCAAAGTAGTGGGATCATTATTACCTAAAGTTGATGCTCTTCCAAACCCACTTTCAATATTATTGCAAACATTATTATCAATATCATATTCATCATGAGGCATAAATAAATTTTCAAGATCATAAGAAGCATTACCACCCCAATCATGATCATTGCAATAAGTAGTGGACAAAGCAAAATTATCATCCCCAAGCTTGTAGGTTTGCATATTCTTAACACAATTGACATTACTAGAATTTATAATAACATCATTGAAATCATGATTTTCATTCAAGGAGCTACCATGAATCACTTTATAAATTTCTTCTTTTAACACTTCATCACAATTTTCAGATTCACGATTTTCAAGAAAAACTTCATAAACATAATCGAGTTTACTCAACTCACAAGAAATTGGTTCATCATAATTGGTTTTTTTTAAGATTAGCAAGTGGATTGAGGCTCCATATCAGTAACTTTTAGCAAGCGAAGATGCAAGCAAATAGAAGGTACATGGCAACACAAGCAAAGATGTACACAAAATATTTTAGGTATTTTTATTTTTTTAGAGAAGTGGTGGGAGATGAAAAAGAGAGGCAAAGGCAAATAAAAAGTAGAGCAAGTAGATGATAGTTTGAGTGAAGGTACTTGATAAGATTTGATGATGTCTCCCCGGCAATGGCGCCAGAAATTCTTTCTGCTACTGCTGAGCTGCGTTGGGATTTTCTTCGAAGAGGAAGGGTGATGCAGTACAATAGAGATAAGTATTTCCCTGGGTGAGAACCAAGGTTTATAGAACCAATAGGAGAATCAAGCAAACCCTCGTGAACAGCACCTTCACTGACAAAAGAAATTAATTGCACCCAACAAGGGCAATAGGGTTGTCAATCCCCTTGAACTCGTTACTTGCAAGGATCAAATCTTGTATAGGTAGATAGATAAATTGTAAAAAATAAAAGTAAATAAATTGTAGCAAGGTATTTTTGGTTTCTATAATATGATAAAAGTAGACCCAGAGCCATAGTTTTCACTAGAGGCTTCTCTCTCGAACACATAGCATACGGTGGGTAAACAAATTACTGTTGGGCAATTGATAGAAAAGCGCATAGTTATGACTTATTCATGGCAATGATCATGTATATAGGCATCACGTCCAATACAAGTAGACCGACTCCTGCCTGCATCTTCTACTATTACTCCACCAATTGACCGCTATCCAGCATGCATCTATGGTATTAAGTTCATGACAAACAGAGTAACGCCTTAAGCAAGATGACATGATGTACAAAGTAAACCCAATCAATATGAATAAACCTCACCATTTTACCCTTAATAGCAACAATACAATACATGCCTCGCTACCCCTTCTATCACTGGGTGAAGACACCGCAAGATTGAACCCATTACAAAGTACCTCTCCCACTGAAGATAAATCAATCTAGTTGGCCAAACCAAACGGATATATCGGATAGAAATACAAAGCTATAACAATCATGCATAATAAAGTTCCGAAAAGACTCAATTACTTTCAATGAATAATCTGATCATAAACCCACAATTCATCGAATCCCAACAAACAGACTGTGAAAGAAGATTACGTCAGATAGAACACCAAGAAGATTGAGGAGAACATTGTATTGAAGATCAAAGAGAGAGAAGAAGACATCTAGCTACTAGCTATGGACCCGTAGTTCTGTGGTGAACTACTCACGCATCATCGGAAGGCAGAAAGGATGATGTAGAAGCCCTCCGTGATCAATTCCCCCTACGGTAGAGTACCGAAAAAGGGCTATAGATGGGATCACGAAAGAACAGAAGCTTGCGGCGGCAGAAAAAGTGTTTCGGGTGGCTCTCTGTTGGTTTGGGAATATATGTGAATTTATAGATTTGGAATTAGGTCAAACGGAGTTGCGTGGCGCCCGTGAGCTCAGAGGCGCGCTGTGTGAGCTTGTGGCTCTCCCTTAGCTCTTCTGGCCTCCTCCCGAACCTTCTAGGATCCCTTCTGGTCCAGAAAAACCATCATAAAGTTTCATCGCGTTTGGACTTCTTTTGGAACTATTTTTCTAAAAAAGCCAAAAACAAGCAAAATAACAAGAACTGGCAGTGGGCACTGAGTTAATAGGTTAGTCCCAAAAAATGATATAAAATAGCATAAAATGCATATAAAGCATCCAAGATTGACAATATAATAGCATGAAATAATTAAAAATTATAGATATGTTGGAGACGTATCAGGGGCCTCCCCAAAGTCGGTGTGGAACACAAGGAAGAGTCCTCCTTGGATACCAGCACTAAACGCCAAGGTTCCTAGCGTTTCTAGAAACGCCACGGACCACGGCTTCTGGCCCAGTACCAGACGCGAAGGACCTGGCGTCTGGCCCCTGTCCTCCACAAAACTCCTTTTGCACTGACCTCAGGCCTCATGGGCCTTACCCTTGTCCCTAGCCAAGATGTCCTCGCACCAGAACATTTCTGGAAACATCCAAAACTCCTGCAGAACTCTCTTTATACTATTTCTTATATTCCTGAAACTATTCCGAGAATATTTTCTCATAACTCTTGATCCACTCACACTCAGTACATCGTGATTCTCTTAAGCTTATGACTCTGTAGGTTCGGTAATACATAGACATGAACAAACCCCCTTTCGTTCAATGACCGATAGCGGAACCATGGACATCCATATCGATCCCTATGAATACACGAATGACATTCGAGTGAACTTTTGGTTATCATGTGATGTTCCCTTTGCTTCGTGATACTTTACAAAACCTGGGATGCATCGCGATCCTCCTGAGCCAACCCATGCTGATTATACCGAAATCCTTGCTACCGGTTTTGTTCCATTTTCTTGTTGTTGTGTTCCGGCATCCTCATGATGTAGTCACCTGTGTCTGGCCAGACGATGATGGATGCCATCACATCGAGAGGGCCCTAAGAATATCTCTCCATTATCGAAGGAGCAAATCCCACTCTCGAGCTATCTAGCCCCTTATCAAACTTTCCAATGAACCTGTAAGTTTTTGCTATGATCACCGGGCTACAGGTGATGTTTGAGCAACCCCAAAGTCCACCGTAAGGTAAGAATTCCACCATCGGAGGAGCAAATCGGTCCCTCCGATCACCATTGGTGTCACTGAGACTGCAAGTTACATTGCTTGGCATGTTCCTCGGTCCTACCGAAGGGAAACGGCTTGGAACCACCGATGTGATCAACCTCTGACTCCAACTTATCTCGGACTCGCCGATTGTTCCTACTCGGAGCTACTGAAAAGCACTAGAAAAAGAATATTTTACCAAAATTATTTTCTATCTTTTTCCAGCTCCACTCAATGAATCTTTCCCCTCTAATGCATTAAGTATCATCTTAGCTAGATGTGTTACTCAAGGACCCTACCTATTAACCAATGACCATGAGCTAAAACCTTCTTGGAAATTTATGTCAAAGGAAGAGAGAGTTATCACATCAAAGCTCATCCAAAAACTCACTTAGAGAGAAACAGATATACCCCAAAGCCTCTCTAAATGAAGAGAAATGCACAGCTATAAGAGGAGCGAAACCTATATGTTTCTAAGTGGGGAGAAACATATAATTGGTGATTTTTTATTTGATCATTCTATATGATTTTCTAATCTGATTTTATTTCACCCCTACTCCCAATATCTACTATTTCAAATTTAGGGGGAGAGGAAGTTCATTTTCTAGGGGAGAAAATCCTTGGAATTCATTGTAAAACTTTATTGATTTCTTGGGGACATGCCTACTATTAAGGAAGTATTCACCTAGTGATACTTATCACTATACATGTCATCCTGATACATCTCCAACGTGTCTATAATTTTTGATTGTTTCATACTATTATATTATCAATCTTGGATGCTTTATATGCCCTTATATGTTATATTATATCATTTTTGTGACTAACCTATTAACCTAGTGCCTAGTGCCAGTTCCTATTTTTTGCTTTTTTTATTTTTTAGAAAATCGATATCAAACAAAGTCCAAACACGATGAACATTACGATGATTTTTTTCTGGACCAAAAGGGGCCCTAGAAGGTTCGGGAGGAGGCCAGAAGACTTACGGGTGAGCCACGAGCTCACCAGGCATGCCCCACGGGGGCGTCCCTGAGCTCGTGACTCCCATGCAACTCCGTTTGACCTAATTCCACCTCTATAAATTCCCAAATATTCCCAAACCAATAGAGAGACACCCGAAACACTTTTTCCGCTACTGCAAGCCTTTGTTCTTCTGTGACCTCATCTGGAGGCCTTCTCCGGTACTCTGCCAGAGGGAGAATCGATCACAGGGGCCTCTACATCAACCTTCTACCCTATCGATGATGCGTGAGTAGTTCACCATCGACCTACGGGTCCACAGCTAGTAGCTAGATGGCTTCTTCTCTCTCTTTGATCTTCAATACCATGTTCCCCATGATCTTCCTGGAGTTTTGTCCGATGTAATCTTCCTTTGCGGTGTGTTTGTTGGGATCCGATGAATTGTGGGTTTATGATCAGATTATTCATTGAAAGTAATTGAGTCTTTTCTGAACTTCATTATGCATGATCGTTATAGCTTTGTATTTCTCTTTGATCTATCCGTTTGTTTTGATTGATTTATCTTCAATGGGGGAGGTGCTTTGTGATGGGTTCAATCTTGTAGTGTCCTCACCCAGTGACATAAAGGGTAGAGAGGCACGTATTTGTATTGTTGCCATTAAGGGTAGAACAATGGGGTTTATTCATATTGCTTAATACCTAGAGAGGCAGGCATAGAAGTGCTCTCGAAGTGTAGTAATAGTAGTAGATGTAGAATCATTTTGGTCTACTTGTCACATATGTGATGCCTATATACATGATCATTGCCATGAATAACATCATAACAATGTGCTTTTGTATCAATTGCCCAACAGTAATTTGTTTAGCCATCGTATGTTATTGTTTCAAGAGAGAAGCCTCTAGTGAAAACTATGGCCCCCGGGTCTACTTAATCATATTATAAAAAACCAAAAATACCTTGCTACAATTTATTTACTTTTATTTTGTTTTGCAATTTATCTATCAACCACTACAAGATTTTAATCCTTGCAAGTAAGGAATTCAAGGGCATTGACGACCCTCTTGCCCGTGTTGGGTGCAAGTATTTGCTTTTGTGTGTAGGTGCTATTCACTAGGGCTTGTGTGATTCTCCTATTGGTTCGATAACCTTGGTTCTCACCAAGGGAAATACTTATTGGCTACTATATTGCTTCACCCTTCCTCTTGGGGGAAAATCCCAACGCAGCTCACAAGTAGCAGAAAGAAATTCTGGCGCTATTGCCGGGGAGACATCATCAAATTACTACAAGTACCTTCACTCAAACTATCAATTACTTTCTCTAATTTTTATTTTCCTTTGCCTCTCTTTTTCATCGCCCTCCACTTTAAAAATCGAAAAACACAATAATATTTTTGTTTGCTTGCTTTGTTATCATGTCTCAAGAAAATATCAAGTTGTGTGGCTTCTCAAATACTAATAACAATGATTTTATTAGTACTCTAATTGCTCCTCCCACCACTAGTGTGGAGTCATATGATATTAATGCTGCTTTGCTAAATCTTGTTATTAAAGAACAATTTTCTGGAAATCCTAATGAAGATTATGCATCCCATATTAATACCTTCATTGAATTATGTGATATGCAAACAAAAAAAGATGTGCATAATTATATTATTAAGTTCAAATTATTTCGTTTCTCGCTAAGATATCATGCTAAAACTTTGTTTTCATCCTTGCCTCGCAATAGTATTGATTCATGGAATAAATGCAAGGATGTTTTTTATTGACAAGTATTTTCCTCCCACTAAGATTATTACTCTTAGAAATCAAATCATGAACTTTAAGCAACTTGAGCAAGAACATGTTGCATAATCTTGGGAGAGAATGACATTAATGATTAAAAATTGTCCTACTCATGGTTTAAGCTTATGGATGATTATACAAAAAAAAATATGAGACTAAACTTTGTTTCTAGAAATCTTCTAGACTCTTCCGCGGGTGGTACTTTCATGGGAATTACATTACGAGAAGCTACAAAACTCCTTGATAATATGATGATAAATTATTCTCAATAGCACACCGAACGGGCTCCAACTGGTAAGAAGGTAAACTCTGTCGAAGAAATTACTATGTTGAGTGATAAAATGGATGCTCTTATGAATATGTTTACTAGTAAGAATGCTCAAGTTGATCCTAATAATGTTCCACTGTCTACTTTGATTGAGAAAAATAATGATGCTATTGATGTGAATTTTGTATCTAGAAATAATCTTAACAACAATGCTTTTAGAGGGAATTTTAATCCTAGACCGTACCCAAAAATTCCTCTAATAATTATGGTAATTCATATAATAATAATAATAGGATACCTACTGAACTTGAGACCAACATTAAAGATTTATTAGTTCTCAAAAGAATTTCGGTGCCTTGGTAGAAGAAAAACTACATAAAGTCGATGATATGGCTAGAAACATGGATAGAATTGCTCATGATGTGGAAACTCCTAAAATTAAAACTTTGTCACCTAAGCATGATATTAATGAGTCTATTAAATCTACCCAAGTCTCCATTAATGAAAGTAAAGAGAGAACTGCTAGGTTAAGAGCTAAGCGAGAATTCCTAGAAAAAGTGATTCCACCCGGTTTTTATCGTAATCATGATGAAGATATTAAAATGATTGGTGTGACACCCATTATAACTTTGTTCATTAATATAAAACTTGATGAAAAGGGACTGGAGATGAGTCAATTTTAGCTAGAAGGTGTGCCAACTATTCGGAGGGTGACGATTTTAATGATAAAAATGATAAAAGTGGGTTTGGAGATATCAAGACATTAAATAGTGATGTGCCCACTACTTCGGATTACAAGGACTTTAATTATGATAATTGTTCTTTGATTGAATGTATTTCCTTGTTACAAGACATGATAAATTCACCTAGTGCTTATGAACAAAATAAAGCTTTTACTAAACATATTGTAGAAGCTATGATAAAAGCTCATGATGAAAAGCTTGAGTTGGAAGTTTCTATACCTAGAAAATTACATGATGAATGGGAACATACTATTAAAGTTAACATTAAGGATTATGAATGTAATGCTTTGTGTGATCTAGGTGCTAGTGTCTCTACTATACCAAAATCTTTATGTGACGTGCTAGGTCTCACTGATATGAATGAATGTTCCCTTAAGTTGCATTTAGCGGATTCAACTATTAACAAACCATTGGGTAGAATAAATGATGTGCTCATACTTGCTAATAGAAATTATGTGCACGTGGATTTCATTGTGCTTGATATTGAATGTAATCCGTCTTGTCCTATAATACTTGGTAGGCCTTTCCTACGAACCATAGGTGCTATTATTGATATGGAAGAAGGAAACATAAGGTTCCAATTTCCATTAAAGAAAGGGATGGAACACTTCCCTAGGAAGATATATGAATCTATTATGATAGACACCTATGGAATTAATTTGCAGGATGACAACACTTGAAACTATGCATTACACCTAGCTAGGGGCGTAAAACAATAGCGCTTGTTGGGAGGCAACCCAACAGTTATCTTAAATTTTTGCTTTTACTTTCTATTCTTGTGTGTTGACACAATTATTGCCACTGTAAGTATTGTTTTAATTAGTGTTTATGCCAAGTAAAACCTTTGGGACGATTTGGATGATAGTTGACTTGATTCTGTGAAAAAAAAGAAAGTTCTTCTCTCGGTCCAGGAATTACTATAATTCACTAGAACATGCTTTTGATCTAAATTTTTTACACATGATTGATATACAAATTGCCCATGTTGTCCTAATTTTTCACAATAAGTATATGAGTTCTTTATGAAAAATGTGAGTCCATGGATTATACGCACTCCTACCTTTCCGCAATTTGCTAGCCTCTTCGGTGTCGTGCATTGCCCTTTCTCACCTCGAGAGTTGGTGCAAACTTCGCCGGTGCATCCAAACCCCATGATATGATACGCTCTATCACACATAAGCCTCCTTATATATTCCTCAAAGCAGCCACCATACCTACCTATTATGGCATTTCCATAGCCACCATTCCGTCACATGACTTGTGTGTTCATCATCATATTGCTTTGCATGATCATATAGAGCTGACATGATAGTCATGGCAAAGCCACCATTCATCATTGTTATACATGTTGTGCCAGATCATGGCACATCCGGATACACTACCACAGGCATTCATATAGAGTCTGTCAGCGTTCTGGGACCGGGGGTACCCAGACTTGCGTACCTACGGCCCAGCGTGTGGCGCCGTCGATGGCCCGATACGGCCCAGTTACAAGACTCTGCGAGCAAGGCCCTCGCGAGGGCCCCCTGGCCTCGCGAGGCAAACGACACCAAGACCTCCCGAGGGGCAGCTTCCTGAGCCTGCCTCTCGAAGACCGGAGATCTCTATGCAGGTACCCGGCCTTGCAAGGCTCACAATGACGTGAGCCATAATGACTAAAGCCAGGCGGGCGCCAGCGGGCGCAGAGGATGACAGCTTCCTCTTTGGTGCTAAGGAGGCAAGGACCAGCACGGGTTCTCGAGGGATCCCCCAAAGGTTTCCCTTCCGATGCAACAAGACCAAGACCACGGGCTCGGCAGGACAGATGTCATCACTGAGGCCACTACTGCGTCATGACCAGAAGCATTGCAGGCGAAGACCACCTTTCGTCAGGATAAGATGTACCTCTTGTCCCCTTTCAAATTGGCCGTTGTGGAATCCCTACCCGCCTAAGCTATGAGGGAAGAGGACCAAGGCCACTATAAATATAGGCTAGTCTCCTTCGTAGAGAAGGAGCCGATTCTGATCGTCTTTGAGTAGATCCATTCTCACCCACTAAGCCCTCGCGAGGTTGATCACCCACTGTACTAGTTTATCCTCAACCTCCTCGTGAGGCCAATCCACCACAAACAGGAGTAGGGTTTTACACCACAAGGTGGTCCGAACCTGGGTAAACTATTATGTCCTTCCTTTCCCCGCTCGCACAAACTCGACGAGGCCAAGCCATGGAGTGATGAGCTTGAGGCTGCGGCTAGGCTAGCTCTTCATACACGCCCCAGAGTTCGAACCTTGTTGGGTCCGCGGAGCCCCGATTCCGACATTTGGCGTGCCAGGTAGGGGCGTGTCGAAGCTCCCTTCCGCTTCGCTCCTTCTAGCCTCATCGCTTCCATGGGCGACGCCGCTCGCCTCGCTGCTTGGACCGCCGCCCCGGGGAGCCCCACGAGTTGCCCGGCCTTCACTCTTGACCTGCGCCGAGTGCGATTGCCGATCAGGTTCGGGCCAGTGCTGCCCCCGCGCTACGACGGCGCAGCCGACCCCGAGGAGTTTCTCCAGCTATATGCCCAGAGTATTCGGGCGGCGGGAGGCAACGATAAGGCCATGGCGAATTGGCACCCTCTGGCCCTCACAGAGGTCCCGCGCTCTTGGCTCTGCAGCCTCCTGGAGGCCTTGGTATCCTCCTGGCAAGAGCTCTGTGGTCAGTTCATTGCGCACTTCGCGGCTCTGGGGCCCCCCGCGGTCGCTTGCATCCTCGGCGGGTCGTAGGCACCCGCATCTGGTCGCCACATCAAACAGATCTTCCGTCAGGTGAGCACCGCTGGGCTTCAGCCCGAGACCCCGCGAAGCCACACGCGGCGCGAGGTCACCATCACCTTCGACTCCAGGGACCGCCCCGAATCTATGGCAACTGCCGGTGCGCTCCCCATGCTGTGCATGCCCACCATCAGCAATGTTGCAGTCACCAAGACTCTCATTGATGGTGGCGCTGGCCTCAATGTACTCTCCGTGGAAACCTTTGAGATGCTTCAAGTACCATACGACCAGCTCCTGCCAACCAGGCCATTCTCAGGGGTGACAAAGGGCTCCGCCACCCCTTGGGGCAAGTGCGCCTCCCCGTCACCTTTGGCAAGCGCGACAACTACCGCACCGAGCTCATCAACTTCGACGTGGCCCGCATCGGCCTCCCGTACAACGCCATCCTAGGATACCCTGCCCTCGCCAAATTCATGGCGGTGACCCATCCAGGCTTCAACATCATCAAGATGCCGGGCAGCAGCAGAGTCATCACCGTGGCTGGCGACAGAAAGGATGCGGTGCGGGTCCTCAAGCTCGCCTACGCGGCAGCGGCGGCTTCACGCCTGGACGCTGAGGGCACCCCGGAGGCTCCCGAGGCCGCGCCCGCAAAGAAGAAGCAGCTGTTCTCCCAGGACCACACCGAGACAAAGAAGGTGCCTGTCGATAGCAGCGCCTTGGACCCCACCTTCACCATCGGTGCCGGCCTTCCCCCAGAGCAGGAGGAGGCGCTGGCTGGTTTCCTCCAGACAAACAAGGACGTGTTTGCATGGGAGGCGTCTGATCTGGTGGGCGTCCCGAGGGAGGTAATCGAGCACCACCTGGCGGTATGCCCCGGCGCGCACCTAGTGAAGCAGAAAGCGCGGCATCAAGCACAGGAGAAGCAGGCGTTCATCATTCAGGAAGTGCGCAAGCTGCAAGAAGCCGGAGTCATTCGAGAGGTGCGGCACCCGGAGTGGCTGGCCAACCCGGTTGTTGTTCCCAAGAAGGGCGGGAAGGAGCGCATGTGCGTCGACTTTACGAGCCTCAACAAGGCTTGCCCTCAGGACCCCTTCCCGCTTTCACGTATCGACCAGCTCATGGACTCCATCGTGGAGTGCGATCTGCTGTGCTTTCTGGATGCTTTCTCGGGCTATCACCAAATCAAGATGGCAGCCGAGGACGTCGAGAAGACGGCCTTCATTTCCCCATGTGGCGTGTACTGCTACACCTGCATGCCCTTCGGGCTGAGGACAGCTGGTGCCACCTTCCAGCGGCTGATGCACATCGCGCTGGGACCACAGCTGGGGAGAAATGCAGAAGCATACGTTGACAACATCGTAGTCAAGTCACACAAGGCGAAGACCCTGATCGAAGATCTGGAAGAAACGTTCGCCAACCTGCGCAAGGTGAATCTGAGGCTTAACCCGGAGAAGTGCGTCTTCGGGGTCCCGTCCGGAAAGTTGCTTGGCTTCCTTGTCTCGCATCGAGGGATCGAGGCCAACCCCGAGAAGGTTAATGCAATTGAAAAGATGCGACTGCCTCAGGTCCTAAAGGAAATGCAAAAGCTGGTAGGGTGTGTGACTTCCTTGGGGCGCTTCATCTCTAAGCTTGGCGAGCGCGCCCTTCCCTTTTTCAAGCTGATGAAAAGAACGGGCTCCTTCGAGTGGACCCCGGGAGCAGAGGCGGCCTTCGAGGACCTCAAGTGGTACGTCACGAGCACCCCCATCCTGGTGGCGCCCCGTCCTCGCGAGCCCTTGGTGATCTACTTCGCCGCCACCCCGCACTCAGCCACCGCGGCGCTTGTGGCGGTCCAGGAATAGCGCGCCAGCACCAGCGAGGGGCCTGGCGGCCCGTGTAAAGCCGCGCGGCCTCTGCCACCACAGGATAGTGCTCCAGGGGCCCCTGCCCCTCCATCGCCTGATGAGGTGCCGAGCCCCTCGCCTCCCGCGCGAGGCAGGATGTCGTCAACGCTTCACGCTTCGTTGAGCATCCGGTGTACTTCATCAGCATCGTGCTACCGGACGCACATGCGCGCTATCCTATGCAGCAGAAGCTCCTCCTCGTGCTCCTTGTTGCTTCTAGGAAGCTATGCCACTATTTCCAGGGCCACCCCATCAAGGTTGTATCCGCATACCCCCTGGAGAAAGTGCTCCACATCCCCAATGCTGCCGGCAGAGTCGCTGAGTGGAACATCGAGCTCCAAGCCTTCCAGCTAGAATTCAGTATGACTCGGGTTATCAAGGAGGCGGCCCTTGTCGACTTCGTGGCGGAGTGGGCAGATGATCCTGTCTAGGGGCCGGTCGAGGACCAGTCCCTCGCGCCCGGCGATGAAGCGCCTGATGGCTGGGTCATGCACTTCGACAGCGCCTTCGCGCGACAAGGCGCGGGGGCTGGAGTCGTGCTCATTTCCCCGACCAGGGACAAGCTCTTCTACGCCGTACAGCTCTATTTCCAGCGTGGCGAGAAGGTCTCCAACAACATCGCGGAGTACGAGGGCCTGATCGCCGGGATCAAGGCCGCGGCCGCCCTGGGGTGAGGCACCTCACCATCAAGGGCGACTCCTAGCTCCTCGTCAAGTTCTCCAACAAGGAGTACAAACCGAAGGACGAGCACATGGAGGCATACCTGGAAGAGTTACGTAAAATCGAAAAGTGTTTCTTGGGCTTGGAGTTGCAGCATGTCCCGCGTGGCGCGAACAGGGAAGTAGATGACATTGCCAAGAGGGCATCCCGCCACGAGCCTCAGAAGCCGGGCATCTTTGAGGAAAGGCTCTTCAAGCCGTCGGCTGCACCTCTAGCTGTAGGTCCGACGCTGCTTCAGGAGGAGCCGCCGCTAGCGCCGCCCTCGGGCGCCCCAGCATGCGGCCCCACCTCTGGAGCACGCCTGCTCCTGGCATTGGAACCTCAGGCGGGCGACTGGACCGAGGAGTTCAAGACATACTTGCTCTATGGCGCCCTGCCGGAGAAGGAGGAAGATGTAGAGCGCGTGGCTCGATAGGATAGTGCTTATTGCTTATAGGACGGTGAGCTGTACTGCAGGCGCCCCAACGACTTCTCGATGCGGTGGATATCCGAGGAGCAGGGGCGCGAGCTGTTGGCCGACATTCACGGTGGAGACTGAGGTTCTACTGGCCTATGGCGCTCCACGACGCCACTGAGCTGGTCCGATCCTGCGAGGCCTGCCAGTTCCATGCCAAGCAGATTCACCAGCCGGCGCAAGGGCTCTAGACCATCCCGCTCTCATGGCCTTTCGCGGTATGGGGGCTGGACATTCTGGGCCCATTTCCTCGGGCGGCCGGCGGCTACCGCTACCTCTACGTCGCCATCGATAAGTTCACTAAGTGGGCGGAGGTGGAGCCTGTGCGCACCATCCCCGCAGGATCAGCCGTCAAGTTCATCAAGGGCCTCGTCAGCCTATTCGGTGTCCCCAACCGCATCATCACCGACAATCGCTCCCAGTTCACAAGCAATCTCTTCACGTCATATTTTGCTAACCTTGGAACGCAGATATGCTATGCTTCGGTGGCGCACCCGCGGAGCAACGGCCAGGCCGAGCGCGCCAACGCGAAGGTCCTGAGGGGCCTCAAGACCAGAAGATTCAAGAAGAAGCTCGAGGCCTGCGGCAGGGGTTGGCTGGATGAGCTGCAGTCCGTGTTGTGGTCCGTCCGCACCACCGCGACTAAGACCACCGGTGAGACCCCATTCTTCCTCGTCTACGGGGCCGAGGCGGTCCTCCCACTCGAGATCAAGCATCATTCCCCGCGAGTCTTGGCATTTGATGAGGCGCGTCAGGATGTCTCGCAGGGGACTGATCTTGTGTTCAGAGAGGAGGCCCGCTGCCAGGCCTCTCTCCGAGCCGCAAGGTACTAGTAGGCCCTGCGGCGCTACCACTGCCGCAGCATCCGCCCCCAGACTCTCGAAGTTGGAGACCTCATCCTGAGGCGGGTCCTCTCCAGGGAGGGCCTCCATAAGCTCTTGGCCATGTGGGAGGGCCCGTTCAGGGTCGCCCGCGTCTCCAGGCCTGGCGTCGCGCGCCTGGAGACGGAGGACGGGGTCCCCATCCAAAATGCCTGGAACATCCAGCACCTCCGCCAGTGCTACCCGTGACACTCTCACGTAATAATGAGTGGGGCTATACACGCCCCGGAGTCTCCCGGTGCGCCGTTTCATGACCTCGCGGGAGCTCCCACCCACGCCCAAGTGGAAGCCCCATGCTCCGCGCTGGCGGAAATGGTCGAACAACGACTATGCCCACGCCCAAGTGGAGGCCCCATGCTCCGTGCTGGTGGGAAGACTAGTATAGGCGTCGGACGCGGCCGTTTTTCATCCTCTCTGTAATCGAATTTGCAATTTCTTGGAATGAACTTTGAAGTTTTCACATCTTTGTTCGAAAAGGGGTCGGGATTTTCTCCTTGCGGTGTTTCCCTTCTTGAATCTTGTCTTTTAAAGGAATAGGCGGCTGCCTATTGCTCCCTCCCACGTGTCCCGTGAGTGGGGGTTGGGCTAGCCCCAACGGCGTTGAGGACCTAGGCCCCAACAACCGCGGGTCCGCCTGTACACACACCTTGCCAAGGCTTTGGGGCCTAGGTCCTCGCGCAACGCTCTTAAGCGAGCCAACAGGCACATGTTGCCACGGCCCAGCGTACCAGCGATGACTGGCCCTCGCTCAGGGGCTTTAGGCGCAGGGCCCGATGCCTGGCTAAGGAACCTTAGGAGGCCCAAAACCCTCGCGAGCCCCAGGGCCTCGCGAGCCTCCCGAGCCTTCGGAGCCATCCGGTCCGTGAAGAGGAAGCCTCCCCGACAAGCTCCTCCGGCTTCCTTGACGCTCCAGCAGCATCATTGCCGGAGCAAGAAGCGTACATAGGATCAAAAGCTCCGGAGAAGCGCGCCCCCATGATGCAGGAAGCCTCCAAGGGCCACGAGCGCACCAAGCTAAGTTATCCTAATCACGCCAGGCAGGAACCTTTCACTTAATGCTAATATAATTGAAGAACATGAGCAGGAAACACTAATATAAAGGCGCAAGCCCGCAGTTCATTACACGCCCCCACGGGGCTCTTCATGATTCTTGGTGCAGGAAATAAAAAAAAATAAAAATCGGCATCCTAAAGGCCGCAGCTCCTGAGGCGCTGGCTCCGACTCTATAGTGCCTAGTCGGAGTCCTCCTCGTCCTTGACCGAGGCGCGGTGACGCGGCAGCTCATCGTAGTCATCGTCGCTCGAGCTCCCCCCGGAGGAGGTGCCGCCGCTGCTGGAGGTGTCGCGGCCGTCGTCGAGGGCAAGTTCACCGCCGAGGACGTCGTCGCCGCGACGGCCGTCGTCAACGGACCGGCGGTCGCCGCCGCTGCTATCGCCCTCCGGGCAGCACCCCAAGCGCCCCCCGTCTTCCCCGAAGATCTTGATGAACAACGTCGTCGCCCCATCGTACTTGAAATGGAGGGTGTGCCTCCCCTTCAAGTCGCGGGCCCTGCAGAGGTAACCTCGACCTCCGCCCACGAGGACCGGTTATAGCAGCCGTCGGGCTGCAGCCACAGCCCGAAGGGTCCTCATGCCAGTAGCTCTTCCACGAAGGAGCGCGGAAGTTGGATCCAGGTGCTGGGCGGACTCTCCATCCAGACCACGAACTTGCAGGCCCGCGCGCGAGGCGGCCGGGCGGACACCCCGTGCCTCCCTCCTTGGCCTCGGCCGCCGTGGCCCTCGCGGCCGCTTCCGTGGGAGGGGTTCTTCCTGCTGCTGCCAGAACCAGCGCGAACCGCCAGCGGAGGGCGCCCACGCCCCCGAGACGACGCTGCGGGCGTAGCCGCGGACTTGCGATAGCGGCCACGCCCCTCTTCGGCGGAAGCACCTCTGGCTCCTCCCTGGGCGCCTTCCCCTTCTCCTCGGCGGTGAACCTCCTTATTGGTGCCATGGTTGCTTCGGCAAAATGGTTGTTGCGGTGATGATTGGAGGAGAACGGGCGAGAAGATAGAGATGGGATGGGGCTCTGCCCCCTCGCCTTCTTATAGGTAGTTGGAGGAGGGAAACCGGTTTCCCTCCACCTTCACGCAATGATGGCCTCGCAGCAAGCATGCCCAGACTTTTGTCAGCCTGGACAGTTGCCGAGGTGACATGGGGAAGTGGAGGCGTCCATGTCCCGTCTCACGCCACACGTCAGGCCTGGCCCGCAGGCGATGGGGCCCGCGTCACTTCGCCCTTCACTCCTTGCCTTCGCTTCGAAGCCAGGCCGAGCGCGCCTTGGGCCCGGGGGCTACTGTCGGTGTTTTGGGATCGGGGGTACCCAGACTTGCCTGCCTACGGCCCAACGCGTCACCCTGTCGATGGCCCGGTACGGCCCAGTAACAAGACTCTGCGAGCAAGGCCCTCGCGAGGGCCCCCTGGCCTCGCGAGGTAAACAACACCAAGACCTCCCGAGGGGCAGCTTCCCGAGCCCGCCTCCCGAGGAGCGGAGATCTCTATGCAGGTACCCCGCCTCGCGAGGATCACAATGACGTGAGCCATGACGACCAAGGCCAGGAGGGTGCCAGCGGGTGCACAGGAGGACAGTTTCTTCTTTGGTGCTAAGGAGGCAAGGACCAGCGCGGGTTCCCAAGGGATCCCCCAAAGGTTTCCCTTCTGGTGCAACAAGACCAAGACCACAGGCTTGGCAAGACAGATGTCATCACTGAGCCCACTACTACGTCATGACCAAAAGCTTTACAGGAGAAGACCACCTTTCGTCAGGATAAGATGTACCTCTTGTCCCCTTTCAAATTGGCCGTTGTGGAATCCCTTCCCGCCTAAGCTATGAGGGAAGAGGACCAAGGCCACTATAAATATAGGCTAGTCTCCATCGTAGAGAAGGAGCCAATTCTGATCCTCTTCGGGTAGATCCATTCTCACCCACTGAGCCCTCGCAATGCTGCTCACCCACTGTACTTGTTCATCTTCAACCTCCTCGTGAGGCCAATCCACCACAAAGCAGGAGTAGGGTTTTACACCGCAAGGTGGCCCGAACCTGGGTAAACTGCTGTGTCCTTCCTTTCCCCGCTCACACAAACTCGACGAGGCCAAGCCATGGAGTGATGAGCTTGAGGCTGCGGCTAGGCTAGCTCTTCGTACATGCGCCAGAGTTCAAACCTTGTTGGGTCCACGGAGCCCCGATTCTGACAGAGTCATATTGTTCAGTTTCATTGAGTTGTAATATTGAGTTGTAAGTAAATGAAAGTGTGATGATCATCATTATTAGAGCATTGTCCTAGTGAGGAAAGGATGATGGAGACCATGATTCCCCCACAAGCTGGGGTGAGACTCCGGACAAAAATGAAAAAAAAAGAGAGAGAAAAGAAGGGAAAAGGGCAAATAAATAAATGAGAGATAAAGAGAGAAGGGGCAATGTTACTATCTTTTTTCCACACTTGTGATTCAGAGTAGCACCATGTTCTTCATATAGAGAGTCTCCTAAGTTATCACTTTCATGTACTAGTGGGAATTTTTCATTATAGAACTTGGCTTGTATATTCTGATGATGGGCTTCCTCAAAAGCCCGAGGTCTTCATGAGCAACCAAGTTGGATGCACACCCACTTAGTTTCTGTTGAGCTTTCATACACTTATAGCTCTTAGTGTATCCGTTGCACCGAAATCCCTACTCCTCGCATTGGCATCGATTGATGGGCCTCTCCATTACCCGTTGATCAGCCGCGTTAATGCGACACTTTCTTCCTTTTTGACTTCTCCTATTAATCTCTATCACCGCATTCTATTCCACCTATAGTGTTATATCCATGGCTCACGCTCATGTATTGCGTGAAGTTGAAAATGCTGAAGCGCGCTAGAAGTACGATCCAATTGCCTGGTTTGACACCGGGATGCTCATGATTTATATTTATACGGTGAAGACAGAGTCATGCCATGCTAACATGATAAAATGAGTAGGGATAACAGTTGTTAAGGAAGTAATGATTATGTTTCTTATATTCATGGATATTATTATGTTGATATCAATTACTTCATCGTTTCTCAATATTTATACCATAAAGAGATTACATGATAAACATGCTAGGTAGCATTCAACACCAAAAATTATGTTTTTATCATTTACCTACTCGAGGACGAGCAGAAATTAAGCTTGGGGATGTTGATACGTATCCACGTATCTATAATATTTTATTATTTCATGCTATTATATTATCAATCTTGGATGACTTACATGCCTTTATATTCTATTTTATATCATTTTTGGGACTAACCTATTAACCTAGTGCCTAGTGCCAGTTCCAGTTTTTTTGCTTGTTTTTTACTTTTCAGAAAATCAATACCAAACGAAGTCCAAACACGATGAAACTTTACGGTGATTTTTTCTGGGCTAGAAGGGAACCTATAAGGTTCGGGAGGAGGCTAGAAGCCTTATGGAAGAGCCACGAGCTCACCAGGCGCGCCCCTGAGCTCGTGACTCCCACGCAACTCCGTTTGGCCTAATTCCACCTCTATATATTCCCAAATATTCACAAACCAAGAGAGAGAGAGACCTGAAACACTTTTTTCGCCGTCGCAAGCCTCTGTTCTTCCGTGATCCCATCTGGAGGCCTTCTCCAGTACTCTACTGGAGGGGGAATCAATCATAGAGGGCATCTACATATTCCCTGTTGCCCTACCGATGATGCGTGAGTAGTTCACCACCGACCTACGGGTCCATAGCTAGTAGCTAGATGCCTTCTTCTCTCTCTTTGATCTTTAATACCATGTTCTCCACGATCTTCTTGGAGTTCTATCTGATGTAATCTTCCTTTGCGGTGTGTTTGTTGCGATCCGAAGAATTGTGAGTTTATGATCAGATTATTCATTGAAAGTGATTGAGTCTTTTATGAACTTTATTATGCATGATTGTTATAGTTTTGTATTTCTCTCCGATCTATCAGTTCGGTTTGGCCAACTAGATTGATTTATCTTCAATGGGGAAGGTGCTTTGTGATGGGTTCAATCTTGCGGTGTCCTCACCCAGTGATAAAGGGTAGTGAGGCACGTATTTGTATTGTTGACATTAAGGGTAAAACGATGGCATTTATTCGTATTGCTTGAGTTTACTTTGTCTACATCATGTCATCATACTTCATGCATTACTCTATTTGTTATGAACTTAATACCTAGAGAGTGATACGTCCATTTTGTATCATGTTTTCCTACTATTATTTATAATAATGTTTTTGGTCATTATTTCACTTTATGATGCAATTCTAATGCCTTTTCTCTCTTTACTTGCAAGATTTACATGGAGAGGGAAATTACCGGCAGCTGGAATTCTGGACTTAAAAAGCTACAACAGATATATCTATTCTACAGAGCTCCAAATGACCTGAACCTTTACGGAGATTATTATTGAGTATATGAAAAATACTGGAACGAAGATCTACCGGAGGGGACCACCTGCTTCCCACAAGGCAACAGGGCGCACCCTGTTATATTGTGGGGCCCATGTAACGCCCGAATAATTATGCTACAGTGAACCTCTGCTAATGATGCCACATCACCTCCGTTACAGTTGCTAATCTCGCGTTAGTTCAAAACTGATTCAAATTCAAATTTGGATTATTAACAAACATAAAAAAAATTCAAACTTTAAAACTAAAATGTTCGGAGTGTGCCGATTAACGCCTAGGTATTTATGGTGAAGGAACCATGCTTTTATAAAAAAAGCCTAAATACTTTTAGATGAATTAAAACAGAAAAGGAAATAAATAAAAAGAAAAGGACTGAATGAAAACAACAAAAGAAAAAAAAGGGAAACCCCCCCCCACTGGGCCAGTCGGCCCAGCTGGCCGCCCACGAGGCCGGCCCAACCTAGGGCCTACCTAACCCCCCGCTCCCCCTGAAACCCTAACCCACCGAGACCCCACTCCCCCCACTCGCCCCCACTCTCCCACGTCTTCCCCCCCACCTCTCGGTCCCATTCTAGATCGGGAAGGGGGGGAACGCCCACGATGCCGCCGGACCTCGTGTCGCCCACGCCGAGCGGCCTCGTCGCTGCGCTGCCCCACCACCGCGGCCAGTCGCCTCCCCGCTGCCAAGGACTGCGCCAGGAGCACCGCCGCTGTCAACCACGTCGCCTGCACCTACTGGGTTGCCCCGAGACGCCGCCCACGCCATTCCCCTTCGCCGGATTCCAGCCCCGGCCACCGCGTCGATCCGCCATCGTCGCTACACCCCCGACCTCGTTGTCTCCTCTTCCGGCTCCGCTGTGAGCTCTCGGTCATCCCTCGACCTTCCTGTGCTTTCTCCGCGCCCCGTAGCAGTCCCGTCGTCAAGCCCCACTCGCCGCGCCCCCTAGACGCGCTCGCGAGCCACTGGGCGCGCCCGCCCTCGACCGGCCACGCCCCGCAGCCACTCGCATGCTCCGCGCACGCCTGGCCTTGCCCTGAACTGCCCTGGCCTCGCCTCCCTCTCGCGCGCGCCGCAGCCCCTGCGCCCGCGCCCGCCTTCACCGTCCGCCCCGCTCGCCGCTGGCGCCGCTGCGCTGCACCCCCCGGCCGTCCGACGCGCGCGGCCCCCAGCTCCCCAACGGCGTCAGCCGCGCCTTCCCACGTCAACGGAAATGACCGGACAGCCAAACTCCGTCGCGTTCGGCCCCGGCGTCTTTAAGCGCTGACGTGGCCGCAATTAGTACTAATGGCCCCCTAACCATTCACTGACGGGGGGGCGTTGCGTAGTTAACCCGGTTGGTTAAAAAATAAGATAAAAATAAAACGCTGTTAAAATTTTGGGCCACTCACACGCGGGTCCCACCGGACCAGTTGACTGGTCAACCGTGGACCAGTCAACTGCTGAGTCAGCAGTTGACTGGACCCACTAGTTAGCCTCACTGGTGCACCGGGTGCACCTAGCCATTTCACTCTTATTTTTGAATTAGATTAAATTCCAGGAATTATTTAAAACTTTGAAAATTAATATAAAATAATCTGTAACTCGGATGAAAAAACTCTGTACATGAAAGTTGCTCAGAACGATGAGACGAGCCCGGTTACGCTACCCACATACCCGCCGGATACTTCTAACTATCCAAACGTGCAACTGTCCCCCTCCGGTCATCTGTCTAACAAATGTCCGGAACCGGGAAAACTTTCCCGGATGGGATCCCCCTTTCTCGGTAACGTGCAACCCCACGTTAGAACACACCCGGCACTGCATATTGTCATGTCATACTTTGTGTAGCATTGTTTGCTTTGTATTTACTTTTTCCTTCCCCCCTCTTTCTCTCTTGATAGACGCTGAGACCGCTGATGACGCTGCCGTGAACGACTACAGCGTTGACGACCTGTCCTTCTCTGCCGAGCTTCCAGGCAAGCCCCCCCCCCCTTGATCAACCTGATATCGCATATTCCTCCTCTCTACTGCTTGCATTAGAGTAGTGTAGCATGTTACTGCTTTCGGTTAATCCCATTCTGCTGCATAGCCTGTCTTTGCTACTACTGTTGATACCTTACCTGCAATCCTAAAATGCTTAGTATAGGTTGCTAGAATTACATCAGTGGCCCTACACTCTTGTCCGTCTGCCATGCTATACTACTGGGCCGTGATCACTTCGGGAGGTGATCACGGGTACATATACTATATACTTTTACATTACCTATGTTACTGTTCGGAGATGGGTGCTGAAGGGGCAGGTGGTTCCATCCAGGTAGCGGTGGGCCTGGGTTCCCAACGGCCCCCGAGTGTTACTTTGTGGTGGAGCGACAGGGCAGGTTGTGACCACCTAGGAGACAGGTGGGCCTGGCCCTGGTCGGCGTCCGCGGTTACTTCAAAATAACACGATTAATGAGATTGGGTATTTGATCTGAGTCTGGCTACGAGCCTATACGCACTAACCACCACGCGGGAATAGTTATGGGTACTCGACGTCGTGGTATCAGCCGAAGCCTCCTAGACATCAGCGACTGAGCGGCGCGCGCCGGGTTGGACCGCGTAACGCAACTTCCTTTGTAATGGAGGTTGCTAGGTCTGCTCACCGGCCGCCCACGCAACATGCAGGTGTGCAATGGGCGATGGGCCCAGACCCCTGCACGCATAGGATTTAGACCGGTGTGCTGACCTCTCTGTTAGGCCTAGGTAGGGCTGCGACGTGTTGATCTTCCGAGGCCGGGTATGACCCAGGAAAGTGTGCCCGGCCAGAGGGATCGAGCGTGTTGGGTAATGTGGTGCACCCCTGCAGGGAAGTTTATCTATTCGAATAGCCGTGTCCCTCGGTAAAAGGACGACCCGGAGTTGTACCTCGACCTTATGACAACTAGAACCGGATACTTAATAAAACACACCCTTTCAAGTGCCAGATACAACCTGGTGATCGCTCTCTCACAGGGCGACGAGGAGAGGATCGTCGGGTAGGATTATGCTATGCGATGATACTTGGTGAACTTACCAGCTACTCTCTTCTATATGCTTCAAGATGGAGGCTGCCAGAAGCATAGTCTTCGATAGGACTAGCTATCCCCCCTCTTATTCTGGCATTCTGCAGTTCAGTCCACAGATACTACCCATTTCATTGATACCATTGCATATGTAGTGTAGATCCTTGCTTGCGAGTACTTTGGATGAGTACTCACGGTTGCTTTGCTCCCCCTTTTTCCCCTTTCTATACTCGGTTGTCGCAACCAGATGCTGGAGCCTAGGAGCCAGACGCCACCTTCGAGTTCAGTCCACAGATACTACCCATTTCATTGATACCATTGCATATGTAGTGTAGATCCTTGCTTGCGAGTACTTTGGATGAGTACTCACGGTTGCTTTGCTCCCCCTTTTTCCCCTTTCTATACTCGGTTGTCGCAACCAGATGCTGGAGCCTAGGAGCCAGACGCCACCTTCGACGGCCCCTACTACACCAAGGGTGCCTACTACTACGTGCAGGCCGCCGACGACGACCAGGAGTAGTTTAGGAGGATCCCAGGCAGGAGGCCTGCGCCTCTTCGATCTGTATCCCAGTTTGTGCTAGCCATCTTATGGCAACTTGTTTAACTTATGTCTGTACTCAGATATTGTTGCTTCCGCTGACTCGTCTATGATCGAGCACTTGTATTCGAGCCCTCGAGGCCCCTGGCTTGTATTATGATGCTTGTATGACTTATTTATTTCTTAGAGTTGTGTTGTGATATCTTCCCGTGAGTCCCTGATCTTGATCGTACACGTTTGCGTGTATGATTAGTGTACTATTGAATCGGGGGCGTCACAAGTTGGTATCAGAGCCGACTGCCTGTAGGAACCCCCCCCCCTTCCACACTCCTTGGCCGAAGTCGAGTCTAGACATTGCTAAACTTTTACTAACATGGCTGTGTGTCTTACGGGCCCACGTCGCCATTGGGTGGTATTAGGATCTTTTATTCCTCGACCTATACTCTGGGACTCTGATCTCTCTTCTATTCGGGTTAAAAATGAATTTACTAACTCTGACTCTAGGTTCTCGTAACTACTTCCTCCCGGAGAGCCCCTTATCACAGATGATCGCCTGCTGCACTAGAAGATTCCGAAGATACTCTCCGATGTTCTCTCGAGACTTTGTGCCATCGCTATTGCAATTCCCTTCCATCGATAAACCCCTATGGATAACCACGTGCACTTGCCATTGATACAATCATTCCCCGTTGATCTTGTTATTGCAAGATACCCCAAAATTCTCGCAATTGTTCCGAGAATACTTTGTGCCTACTGCCTTGCAGTTCTTGCCACATGAATACCCCCTATGGATAATTCCTCGCACTTACTGAGTATCCGTTCTTTCCCCGTTGTTCGTATGATTCACAAGATACATGGAAATACTATATGAGCTTCCGATAATCCTCTGCCCGCTATTGCTCTGCAAATACTTGTCTACTGGCATTATGGTTGCGTTCCATATGACTAGCAATATTCATTAGTATCCTTTGTCATTTTCATTTCGAGTCCCTTGATTCAATATGTTGTGAATGCTCGCAATCCTCAGTCAGATCCTAGAATTCGTCCTTCCGGCTCAGACTTCATTTTAAACATGAGCTGGATTTCGACCAATCAAATTGCCATCGATTGTACCCCTAAGCCTACCCGACTTATCCATCCTTAATCAGAGCATTTGCTTCTGATCCCTTGATTTGGAAATCATAATTCCTTTGCATTTGAGCTTTGAATTAGTAAGTTGTTTCTATAATCCAATGCCTTTGCATGGTTTCTTCCTCATGTTGTGTGCCGATGCTCACATCAGCTCCGTTATGGACTGTCAGATCCTTTGTTGAATTATCATCCGACAGTGTCCTTCGTATACAAAAACCTCGAGAAGTTTTTTTCCCTGATACATAATGCCTTCGGTAAATTGTATCCTCTGCTTTGTCGAACATGCTTTGCTTTCGAGCTTGTGTTATTTACTCCTCAAGTTCGTGGTATATGTTCCTAAGAGGCCCTGATGGGTTGAACCTATGCCTTTTCTAATCTGTGTGAACCCAAAAACTACTACGGGTCATACTCTACTGTTGTTATGTCAGATAAAATTTCAACACTACAACTTCGTCGAAGGCGAGAAGTGAATGAAAGGTTATGCATTAGAGAAGTGGGAGTCGACCTTGAACTTTGTGTTCATGCCCATGGACACGATGTAGATCCTATCATGGAAGCTTCTTGTAATAATAACTATTTCCTTGATAAATATCATCTAGTATCTGTGAATTCATCCTTTGCAACCGTGGTTCCGACCATGATTATTCTCCTTTGATTCTATTTCTCGGACAAGTTAAAGTACTTGCCTTCTGTAGATCAGTACACCTGCCCAACCTCTATTTTGTTCTACCTTCGAGGATTACCCCCTAGTATCTCGAGGATATAAACCCATTGCACTTCATCCTATGAATTTCTGATGAAGTAGTACCTTTCCCCGTCATAGTCACTCCACGGGTTCTGGGTTGTCGTCAACCGAGAACACCGATTTGTGAATCGAATCAACACTGAGATTCAGTACTCCCAGTACTTTGTTGTTGAGAAGTTTAATACTCCATCATGTCATTCCTAGCCTGATCAGCTACATCATTATCGTGCTAATTTTAACTATGCTACCTGGTCCTTAATCCCAGAGCACAACTTTCGATGATGAGCTAAGCTTACATCATTTTCCTCGTCTTATCATTCCACCTCAAACCACAAGCTTGTATCTGAGTTGGTGTCGTATCCGTGGTTCCAATAATCTTTTGCTGCATCAGTCCTTTTACTTGATGTAGTCGCTTTTCGATTACTTCTTCGTGGAGCCTCTCGACATAATTTGTCATGATCATCATCGACATTTTGACTCCTTCTAGTATATCAAATGAATTCATGATGATTAGTGCCATCCTCGTCCCTTAGTATATTGAGTTACCATCGACAACATCCTTACCTTCCTTTCATCACAAACTTGTTCTTGTTATGGATGCAGCTTGCTATCCAGCTTGTATTATGTTCTACCTTGAAGTATTATTGTCCTTTATGTCAAGGATGTTGTGGGTATTGCTCCACCTCTTAAGAATTCTTGGTATAGTGATACTTCTCACCATCACCAAATTTTTTTCTTGGTCCCCGTATTGATTCTAACCGGGATATCAACAGGTGAACGGTGCTGTTTGGATTCTGCCCTTCTAGCAACCCTATTGCTTTGAAGTTAATGGTCGATCGTTCATTCTTAGACTATTGGTTATTGAATCACCATTCTAACATTGATCATGCTACCTAAGCCCATATTTCGGGTGCACCTTTCAACCAATGTTTAGTTGTGTATGTTTTCCTCGAGCATACATCATTATATCCTTTGATCTCACAAAAGTTATCTCCTTGTTCACATAATTGTGGAAACCCATCTTGTTGGAAATCTCGATGAATTGACGCTGAGTCCATCAGCCACCTCCTTACCCTCTCTTTGATTAAATGATGAACTCTTGTTTCGGAACTTGCTTCCATAGTTCATTTCCCGAGAATCTTACAAAGTCATCTCGTTAATTTGTGTTGCACCTTTTCTTCTCAGGCATCCTGTGTCTGAGGTATCCTGACACCAATCCGATCCGAATCTTGGTCAGATATGATGGTTGGAACATATTTCCAAGAGTTATAGCAATTGTCTTTATATGACCTGGTAAGGTGATGTCATGCCTAGCACACCTGGACAGAGGCCCTATTGTTATAGTTTCCTTTTAGCAAGGTTATCCATTCTTCCATGAGGAAATGGTAAGACTTATTCTACAAGTTGTTCCTGATGAATCTTTGTGTATCCAAGGTCTGACCTTTGCTTGAAGACCATGTCAATGCTATCTCGAAGCATGTATGTGGTACTCCGATTTTCAACAAGAACATTTGTAGCCCAATACTATTCTTGCTCAATTATCCAAACACCGTTGTATGGCTAATGTCATGAAATTCCTTTCCCCTTACCTAAGTGGTTTTCTATTTTCTATCTGGTCATGGATATCATGCTCTGTTTGCCCTTGGGAAGGATATACTCCTAATATAGGTGTTTAAACACATTTTCCTTTCCATTATTCTGTTTAACCTGATAATCACATTTTCCTTTCCATTGTTTTGTTTAACCTTTCTTGTGATCTATATGATCTAAGCAGTAATATTTTCCTGCTTATGCAAACACCTCGGTGTACAACTCTGCCAGTAAGACCCTGTTCCTATTGTTGATGACATTTCGGTAGCCACCGATGGATGAGAACTTTGCCTATTGGTGCGCCTCGTTCAACAAGCAGGAAAATGGTTCTCTTCGTCCCTCGCCCTTGGTACCG
The DNA here is from genome assembly GCA_011799875.1 of Thinopyrum elongatum. Taxonomy (NCBI): domain Eukaryota; kingdom Viridiplantae; phylum Streptophyta; class Magnoliopsida; order Poales; family Poaceae; genus Thinopyrum; species Thinopyrum elongatum. The sequence continues at coordinate 388,517,363 of CM022300.1, forward strand.
ACGTTGTTGCCAACATAACTGACATTCTACCCTCTGACATGCCTTTCTATCATGATCGTGCAAGATGTCACCGCTCCTCCTACTTTTAAACCACATGGTGGGCCCATAACCCACAGTTCCACAGGATCGAAACCTAACTCTCCTGTACACCCTCGATTTCCAAAGCTATTCCTCGCTCGTAGCCTCATATGTAATTCACGAGCCACCTTCCGAGAGATCATCAAATTCTGGTATTAGACTTAATACTTATTCTCGTTGCTCTGGACCCCTTTCACAGTTTGTTTCAGGCATCGAACGATTGCCTACCCGCTTGAAACTTTTCATGGTACCTTTCTTACTTAGCTCTCGATATTTTCTTAAGTTTCAGTTCGAGAGTTACTTTTTGCCACCTTCCCCGACGTTATCGACCAGATAGTCAACCTTGCATAGGTCCGTTCTCCTGGAATAACCACCCTTTATTCTTTCGTAAGTACGATGGAATTCCCGAAGAAAGAATGCCGACTTCATCATGATGACCTGAAATAGAGAATTGAAGACATCGACGGAAGGGATTAACTTCTTCGAGAAGAGCAGCCAAGACCGAGAAGATCCGTTAGAATTTCGTAACCAGACCTTTCCCCTTTACTCCACCTCATAAAATCTCGGGACGAGATTTCTTGTAGTGGAGGAGAATTGTAAAGCCCGGATAATTATGCTACAGTGAACCTCTGCTAATGATGCCACGTCACCTCCGTTACAGTTGCTAATCTCGCGTTAGTTCAAAACCGAGTCAAATTCAAATTTGGATTATTAACAAACATCAAAAAATTTCAAACTTTAAAACTAAAATGTTCGGAGTGTACCGATTAACGCCTAGGTATTTATGGTGAAGGAACCATGCTTTTATAAAAAAAAGCCTAAATACTTTTAGATGAATTAAAACAGAAAAGGAAATAAATAAAAAGAAAAGGACTGAATGAAAACAACAAAAGAAAAAAAAGGGAACCCCCCCCACTGGGCCAGTCGGCCCAGCTGGCCGCCCACGAGGCCGGCCCAACCTAAGGCCTACCTAACACCCCGCTCCCCCAGAAACCCTAACCCACCGAGACCCCACTCCCCCCACTCGCCCCCACTCTCCCACGTCTTCCCCCCCACCTCTCGGTCCCATTCTAGATCGGGAAGGGGGGGGAACGCACACGATGTCGCCGGACCTCGTGTCGCCCATGCCGAGCGGGCTCGTCGCGGCGCTGCCCCACCACAGCGGCCAGTCGCCTCCCCGCTGCCAAGGACTGTGCCAGGATCACCGCCGCTGTCGACCACGTCGCCTGCACCTACTGGGTTGCCCCGAGACGCCGCCCACGCCATTCCCCTTCGCCGGATTCCAGCCCCGGCCACCGCGTCGATCCGCCATCGTCGCTACACCCCCGACCTCGCTGTCTCCTCTTCCGGCTCCGCTGTGAGCTCTCGTTCATCCCTCGACCTTCCCGTGCATTCTCCGCGCCCCGTAGCAGTCCCATCGTCGAGCCCCGCTCGCCGCACCCCCTGGACGCGCTCGCGAGCCACTGCGCGCGCCCACCCTCGACCGGCCGCGCCCCGCAGCCACTCGCACGCTCCGCGCACGCCTGGCCTTGCCCCGAACCGCCCTGGCCTCGCCTCCCTCTCGCGCGCGCCGCAGCCCCAGCGCCCGCGCCCGCCTTCATCGTCCGCCGCACCGCTCGTCGCTGGCGCCGCTGCGCTGCACCCCCCGGCCGTCCGACGCGCGCGGCCCCCAGCTCCCCAACGGCGTCAGCCGCGCCTTCCCACGTCAACGGAAACGACCGGACAGCCAAACTCCGTCGCGTTCGGCCCCGGCGTCTTTAAGCGCTGACATGGCCGCAATTAGTACTAATGGCCCCCTAACCATTCACTGACGGGGGGGCGCTGCGTAGTTAACCCGGTTGGTTAAAAAAAGATAAAAATAAAACGCTGTTAAAATTTTAGGTCACTGACACGTGGGTCCCACCGGACCAGTTGACTGGTCAACCGTGGACCAGTCAACTGCTGAGTCAGCAGTTGACTGGACCCACTAGTTAGCCTCACTGGTGCACCTCTGGTGCACTGCACCGGGTGCACCTAGCCATTTCACTCTAATTTTTGAATTAGATTAAATTCCAGGAATTATTTAAAACTTTGAAAATTAATATAAAATAATCTGTAACTCGGATGAAAAAACTCTGTACATGAAAGTTGCTCAGAACGACGAGACGAACCCGGTTACGCTACCCACATACCCGCCGGATACTTCTAACTATCCGAACGTGCAACTGTCCCCCTCCGGTCATCTGTCTAACAAATGTTCGGAACCAGGAAAACTTTCCCGGATGGGATGCCCCTTTCTCGGTAACGTGCAACCCCACGTTAGAACACACCCGGCACTGCATATTGTCATGTCATACTTTGTGTAGCATTGTTTGCTTTGTATTTACTTTTTCCTTCCCCCCTCTTTCTCTCTCGATAGACGCTGAGACCGCTGACGACGCTGCCGTGAACGACTACAGCATTGACGACCCGTCCTTCTCTGCCGAGCTTCCAGGCAAGCCCCCCCTTGATCAACCTGATATCGCCTATTCCTCCTCTCTACTGCTTGCATTAGAGTAGTGTAGCATGTTACTGCTTTTGGTTAATCCCATTCTGCTGCATAGCCTGTCTTTGCTACTACTGTTGATACCTTACTTGCAATCCTAAAATGCTTAGTATAGGTTGCTAGAATTACATCAGTGGCCCTACACTCTTGTCCGTCTGCCATGCTATACTACTGGGCCGTGATCACTTCGGGAGGTGATCACGGGTACATATACTATATACTTTTACATTACCTATGTTACTGTTCGGAGATGGGGGCTGAAGGGGCAGGTGGTTCCATCAAGGTAGCGGTGGGCCTGGGTTCCCGACGGCCCCCGAGTGTTAATTTGTGGCGGAGCGACAGGGCAGGTTGTGACCACCTAGGAGACAGGTGGGCCTGGCCCTGGTCGGCGTCCGCGGTTACTTCAAAATAACACGATTAACGAGATTGGGTATTTGATCTGAGTCTGGCTACGAGCCTATACGCACTAACCACCACGCGGGAATAGTTATGGGTACTCGACGTCGTGGTATCAGCCGAAGCCTCCTAGACATCAGCGACTGAGCGGCGCGCGCCGAGTTGGACCGCGTAACGCAACTTCCTTTGTAATGGAGGTTGCTAGGTCTGCTCACCGGCCACCCACGCAACGTGCAGGTGTGCAATGGGCGATGGGCCCAGACCCCTGCGCGCATAGGATTTAGACCGGCGTGCTGACCTCTCTTTAGGGCTAGGTAGGGCTGCGACGTGTTGATCTTCCGAGGCCGGGTATGACCCAGGAAAGTGTGCCCGGCCAGAGGGATCGAGCGTGTTGGGTAATGTGGTGCACCCCTGCAGGGAAGTTTATCTATTCGAATAGCCGTGTCCCTCGGTAAAAGGACGACCCGGAGTTGTACCTCGACCTTATGACAACTAGAACCGAATACTTAATAAAACACACCCTTTCAAGTGCCAGATACAACCCGGTGATCACTCTCTCACAGGGCGATGAGGAGAGGATCGTCGGGTAGGATTATGCTATGCGATGATACTTGGTGAACTTACCAGCTACTCTCTTCTATATGCTTCAAGATGGAGGCTGCCAGAAGCGTAGTCTTCGATAGGACTAGCTATCCCCCCTCTTATTCTGGCATTCTGTAGTTCAGTCCACAGATACTACCCATTTCATTCATACCATTGCATATGTAGTGTAGATCCTTGCTTGCGAGTACTTTGGATGAGTACTCACGGTTGCTTTGCTCCCCCTTTTTCCCCTTTCTATACTCGGTTGTCGCAACCAGATGCTGGAGCCCAGGAGCCAGACGCCACCTTCGACGACCCCTACTACACCGAGGGTGCCTACTACTACGTGCAGGCCGCCGACGACGACCAAGAGTAGTTTAGGAGGATCCCAGGCGGGAGGCATGCGCCTCTTCGATCTGTATCCCAGTTTGTGCTAGTCATCTTATGGCAACTTGTTTAACTTATGTCTGTACTCAGATATTGTTGCTTCCGCTGACTCGTCTATGATCGAGCACTTGTATTCGAGCCCTCGAGGCCCCTGGCTTGTATTATGATGCTTGTATGACTTATTTATTTCTTAGAGTTGTGTTGTGATATCTTCCCGTGAGTCCCTGATCTTGATCGTACACGTTTGCGTGTATGATTAGTGTACGATTGAATCGGGGGCGTCACAGCCCACAGCTAGCCTCTAGCCCCCTCCTTCTGTTATATGAAGCCATTTGCCCTAAAAAATTAGAAGCAAGACTTTTGGGATGAAGTGCCGCCATCTCGAGGCGAAACCTGGGCAAGAACACATTTGCTCTCCGACGGAGCGATTCCGCATGGGATGCTTCCCTCTGGAAGGGGTAAATCGAAGCCATCGACATCACCACGATCCTCTCATCATGGGAGGAGCAATCTTCATCAACATCTTCACCAGCACCATATCCTCTCAAACCCTAGTTCATCTCTTGTATTCAATCGTTGTCCCAAAACCTCAGATTGGTACCTGTGGGTTGCTAGTAGTGTTGATTACATCTTGTAGTTGATGCTAGTTGGTATATTTGGTGGAAGATTATATGCTCAGATCCTTAAGCATATTCAAAACACCTTTGACATTGAACATGAATATGATTTGTGAGTAGTTACTTTTGTTCTTGAGGAGATGGGAGAAGTCTTGTTATAAGTAATCATGTGAAGTTGGTATTCGTTCATTGTTTTGATGATATGTATGTTGTGCTTCCTTTAGTGGTGTCATGTGAATGTCGACTACATGACTGTCGGTGTACTAAGTATTGGGCCATTAGTACCCCGTACTTGTGCACGGGCAGTTGTAGTCATCCTCGCGGCAAGGCTTGCCGGGGAACAGTTCGAGGTTGATTCAAGCCATCAAAGAAATCATCAAGTCAGAGATCTGAGGGTCAGCAGATAAGAAGAGTTGGAATCCTAAGGCCAGCTTCCCCGGCAAGATCTTGCCGGGGTGGCCTGCGGAGCCCGGCAAGGATCAGCGCCCGGCAAGGCTTGGCGCCCGACAAGGCTTGGCGCCCGGCAAGCTTCGGCGCCCGACAAGGTTTTGTTGTTGTGCTACCGCTCTAGCACAGCGACAAACCCGACATTCTGGGTCCTTCTTTGGATGCGTGGCGACGCGCCAATGGAGGAGAGCTTAAGCGGTGCTGATGGGACGGCCTCTTTTTCCATCCCCAAGAAAGTAAGGACACCTAAACGGACACCTTACGGTGAATTAAATGCGTTCGTCCTAGTCCGTCAGGGGTTAGGTATGGTAACCCTGTAGCTACTTTACACCTCAATGTATGTACATTTTGCCACTGTGGTGACCCCTTGGTGATATAAAAGTAAGCCCATGGCAACTGCTACAGGGGAGGAGAACTGCTGGCCCATTCTGCATGCGTAGCTGCTCTTTGAACATACTGTTCACTGCGAGCGCTCCTAGAGGCTGGGCTCAAGAACACTAATAAGAACATAAGGCAGGAGTAGGGTTTTACGTTGATCAGCAGCCCGAACCTGGGTAAAATCTTCCCGCGTCGATTGTTGGTTCTGCTCTTTGCGCATACCTCTCTCCCCGCCGAATCGTAAAGGGGTCCCTTAGGATCCCATAGGTGTCATGCCCCGACATCTTTGGCGCGCCAGGTAGGGGGATTGAAGGTTGCGTGAACCTGATCTAGTGATTGGCGCCTTAGTTTCTTCATCATCTTCATCATCATGCCACCCAAGAAGAAGAGCGCTGTGACGGCGCAACCATCCATGTCCATTTTACCTGAGCCTTCGCGTACAGGCGATGGCGTGGGTGCAGAAGGGAGAGGACTAGAACCCCCACGGCGTTCTGGTGATCCGAGCCAGGCGAGCGGTATCGTTCGCAGTGGCAGCGGTAACCTACATGCCGCTGGATCCAGAGACGGAGCTGCGTTGCCTACGGGTGGCGCAACGAATTCCAGAGATCGGAGGGCGCCTGCTGGAGCTCCCGCGCCGGCGCAAGCATCACGACCTACCCAGGTCGTGCACGACGAGCGACGTCATGGCGTTGGTGGTTCAGGGCGTCCCCATGAAAAGATTCCTGTGCATCGATCCCAAGATGCGCGGGACCAGCATGCACACCGAGCTGCCGACGGAGGTGGCGCGCGGTCGCGTGACCTTGGTGGTGCTCCTTCTAACATGGCTAGGAGTCAGAGCACCTCACGTACCTCGCACCTGTCGCTGCCGCCTACGCCAGCGGAAGCCTTGGCACGTGCGCAGCTGCTTCTCGATTTCCCTCCTGCCCCGGAGAAGATGGAGGAGTGGCGAGCTACTATCCAGAGCCTTATCGGCTTCGCCAACAAAGATGGGCCGCAAGAGGCAGGGCCCTCGCAGCGAAGGCCCATCGATCCGGCGCGAGCCGATGTGGAGAAAACCGAAGGTGGTGCAACCACGGTGCACTCCCCTCCGCGGCACCAGCGGCGGCCGACAACCCAGCAGGTCGACCGCCGTGAAGAAGTTTCCACGGCGTCATCCGATCCACGGATGCGCCACGATCAGCGTCAAGTTCTCCAGGAACGAGGCAAGGAGGACGCTCGAACTACCATCGAGCGGCGACGGGAAGCGCGCTATCAATCTGATAAGCGCACAGGGCCGGCTGTCGACGAGCCTGCGCCAGGGGACATAGGAGACCTGCCTTATGAGGTAGGGACTCCAGCATTTACCCGTGAGCTGCGGCAAGTCCAGTGGCCCAATTCCCGAACCTTCAAGCCGGAGGTCCCGGAGAAATATGACGGTAAGACCCATCCCTCGGAGTTCCTGAGCATCTACACCATTGCGGTGCAGGCTGCCGGGGGCCGAGATGACAAGATACTTGCCAACTACTTCCCGTTGGTGCTCAAGCCCAACGTCAGGTCGTGGTTGATGCATCTGCCGAAGAATTCTATTTCTTCTTGGTCAGATCTGTGCCATCAGTTTGTTGGCGCCTTTGTTGGAGGCCACCAAGCTCCTGGCCAAGAGAGTGATTTGCATATCATCCCTCAGAAGGAGGGCGAGTCCCTGCGCAAGTTTATGCAGAGGTTCAGCCGGGTGCAGTACAATATTCTTGACGTTCACCCTGCCGCTGTCATTAGCGCATTTCTTCAGAATGTGCGTAACCGCAGAATGCGGGAAGAGCTGGCGATGAACAAAGTCAGGAGTATTGCCGAGCTTTACGCTTTGGCCGATAAATGCGCTCGAGCTGAAGAGGGAAGGAAACTCCCTGGCGAGGCTGTTGGCGCGGCGGGCGAATCCGAAGATGAAGACGCCGCGACCCCGTCAAGGAAAGGCCGGCGGCGGAACAGGAAACGTGGAGGCAAGGCCGTGCTTGCTGTCGAGGAATCCGGCAACCCCGGCGCCGCCAAGAAGGCCAAGGTTGGTGACCCCGGCAAGGATCTTGCCGGGTGCCCTTCCTGTCAAGCCTTGGCGGCTGCCGACAAGTCGGAAAGCTCCGGCAAGCAGTATTGCAAGATCCATCGCACCAAGGGCCACGATCTCCAGAACTGCCGGCAAGTTGAACAGCTTGCCGAGAAACAGAGGGCCGAATATGAAAGGCGAGATAAGGAGAAGGCCCAAGATGGTGCTGACAGATCCGGCAAGAAGCGCGGTGGCCGAGGGGGGCGCCGCGGCAAGGCTAAGCAACAGAAGGATAGGCCCGCTCGGGGCCGAGACAAAGAAGAAGATGATGAGTCCAGTGAGCAAGAATTCCAGAAAGCTACAGAGGCCATGTGTATCGATGGAGGTGCCTCGCTGCATTCTTCCCACCATCGACTCAAACAGTGGGTGCGGGAAGTCAATGCAACAGAGCCATCACCAGATGCATGTAGGCCCCTGAAGTGGTCCAACACGCCTATCGTTTTCGACGCCGAGGATCACCCTGATCGCACAACTGCGGTCGGGTGCTTGCCATTGTTGGTCTCGCCAACAATTCGCAACCTCAAGGTGACGAAAATGATAGTTGACGGTGGGGCTGGGCTAAACCTAATCTCACCAGATGTGCTCAAGAAGCTCCAAATTCCCGACGAGGACCTCGAAGAAACGGGTACGTTTCAAGGGGTCAATCCGGGAAGAACCCAGCCCAAGGGCAAGATTACGCTGCCGGTGACATTTGGTAGCGAGCTCAACTACAGGACCGAGAAGGTGGTGTTTGATGTCGCCAAGATCCCCATGTCATACAATGGGATCCTTGGTCGGCCAGCGCTGGCTAAGTTCATGGCGGCATCACACTACGCATACAACGTTTTGAAGATGCCCGGGCCGTTGAGCGTCATCACCATCCATTCCGATAAGAAGGATGCGCTCATTTGTGCCGACCAACTTTACCGGGAAGCAGTTGCAGCACCTGCCATCAAGGCACCTGCTCCTGCCGCTGGAACTCCCGGGGGGAGGAAGAAGACCGGCAAGAATCTTGGCGCGAACTCCGGCAAGCGCACCTCCTCGGAGTGCTGCACTTCCGTCGAGGATGCACCAGACATTTCCACCGGCAAGAACAAGAAATCCAAGGCTGCTCCGCCGGAGACCAAGAAGGTGCCCGTTAGGGAGGACGGAACGGGGGGAACTTTCACCATAAGTTCCACCCTAGATGACAAATAGGAAGGCGCGCTCGTTGCCTTCTTGTGGGCGAATGTCGACGTGTTTGCATGGCAACCGTCTGACATCCCCGGTGTTCCCAGGAAGGTAATTGAGCACCACCTTGCTGTCTGTCCTTACGTGCGGCCCGTCAAGCAGAGGGTCAGGAAGCAAGCCTTGGAGCGGCAATAATTCATTGCCGAAGAAATCAGAAAGCTGGATGCGGCAGGATTGGTCAAAGGAGTGCTTCATCCAACCTGGTTGGCCAATCCGGTTGTAGTGCATAAAGCGAATGGGAAATGGAGGCTTTGTATCGATTATACAGATATCAATAAAGCCTATCCAAAAGATCCCTTTCCCTTGCCGCGCATCGACCAGATTGTGGATTCCACCGCTGGTTGTGATCTCCTGTCCTTCCTTGATGCCTATTCAGGGTATCATCAGATTTTCATGGCGAAAGAAGATGAAGAGAAGACCGCATTTATCACCCCATGTGGTACGTATTGTTTTATACGAATGCCTTTCGGGTTGAAAAGTGCTGGTTCGACATTTGCGAGAGCAATCCAAATTGGTTTTGAGCCTCAACTCCATAGAAATATGGAGGCGTATATGGATGATATAGTGGTCAAAACCAAAGACGAAGCGACACTCATTCAAGATTTAGAAGAAACATTTGCAAATCTGCGCAAGATCAACTTAAAGCTCAATCCTGAGAAGTGTGTGTTCGGTGTTCCTTCCGGCAAGCTCCTCGGATTCTTTGTATCTTGCCGGGGAATCCAAGTGAACCCCGACAAGATCAAAGCTATTGAGCTAATTGAAGCGCCGAGGCGCGTCAAGGATGTGCGTCGTCTTGCCGGCTGTGTTGCTGCCCTAAGCAGGTTTATTTCCAAATCTGCTGAGCGCGCCCTGCCCTTTTCAAAATTTTGAAGAAGGCAGGTCCAATGAAATGGACTCCGGAGGCGGAGGCTGCGCTGCAAGATTTGAAGAAATACCTTTCCTCTCCGCCGATGCTAGTCGCGCCTAAACCACACGAGTCGTTGTTGCTGTATCTAGCAGCGACAAATCAAGTGGTTAGTGTTGCGCTAGTGGCGCAGAGAGAGGCCGATGAGGAAGCGACACCAGCGGCGGGATCGTCACATGACACGGCAGGATCTTCCCCGGCAAGGATTGATCCCGGCAAGACAGGATCTGTGCAGTCAGAAGAACCATCACAGAAGAAAAAGGTGGTGCAGCGCCCAGTTTATTTTGTTAGCTCTCTTTTACAAGGAGCTAGGTTAAGATATTTTGGCATGCAGAAGTTGCTTTTCGGCCTTCTTATGGCCTCGAGGAAGCTGCGCCATTATTTTCAAGCACATGAAATCACTGTCGTCACTCGCTTTCCGCTGCAACGGATTTTGCAAAATCCAGAAGCAACCGGCAGGATCGTGGAGTGGGCGTTGGAGTTGTCGAGCTTTGGCCTCAAGTTTGAAAGCACTTCGACAATTCAGAGCAGGGCCTTGGCGGAGTTCATTGCGGAATGGACCCCAACGCCGGACGAAGAAGTTCAAGAAACAACTCTCCCCGCCAAGGAAATCGATCAGCAATGGGTTATGTACTTTGACGGGGCTTTCTCGCTGCAAGGCGCCGGTGCTGGCGTGTTGCTTGTCGCACCCACCGGAGAGCACCTCAAGTACGTAGTCCAAATGCATTTTCCCCGGGAGAGTTCAACCAACAACACAGCAGAATATGAGGGTTTGCTTGCCGGTCTTAGGATCGCGGCAGACCTTGGTATCAAAAAGCTCGTCATCAAAGGCGATTCACAGCTTGTCGTTAGGCAAGTTAACAAGAGTTATCAAAGTCCATTGATGCAAGCCTACGTGGATGAAGTGAGAAAAATGGAAGAGCACTTTGACGGTCTGCAAATGGAGCACGTTCCTCGCACCGAGAACAGTGTTGCTGACGACCTGTCAAAGCGTGCCACCCTCAAGTTGCCTGTGGAACCAGGAACTTTTGTGCTCCAATTGACTCAACCATCCGTGGCGCCATCAATGCGGCAAGAAAAGAGAAGAAAGTTGAACTCTGGTCAGTACTTCCCGGCAGAGCTCCCGGGAGCCGCCGGCAAGGAAGTTGCCGGGATCGACATGCCTGCCGGGGAACAACAGGCTCCAGCAGGGCCTCAGGCCCTTGCTGTCGAGACAAACGTTCCCCCGGCGAAGGAGATGCCTTTAGTCCTAGCCGTCGAGCCACAGGCTCCAGCATGGGCGTAGCACATTGTCCATTTCCTTCAGATAGGAGAACTCCCGGAGGAACAGGAAGAAGCGGAAAGAGTAGCCCGTCGGTCTGTTATGTACAAGTTCGTCGATGATGTTCTGTACAGAAAGAGACCAAACGGTGTGAAATTGAAGTGCATTCCTCGGGAGGATGGACTAGAGCTGTTGGCACAGATACATGGAGGCGTATGTGGTTCTCACATAGGATCAAGAGCACTTGCCGGGAAAGCATTCCGGCAAGGTTTCTTTTAGCCTACTACTCTCCAGGATGCAACTGCGCTAGTCACCAAGTGTGAAGCGTGCCAGTTTCATTCGAAGAAATCGCATCAACCAGCTCAAGCTCTTCAGACAATCCCTCTCTTCTGGCCATTTTCGGTCTAGGGGCTCAACATACTGGGCCCTTTCCCCCGTGCTACCGGGGGCTTTGAGTACTTGTACGTTGCTATCGACAAGTTTACAAAGTGGCCGGAGGTGGAAGCAGTGAGGAAGGTGATAGCACAATCAGCCGTCAAGTTCTTTAAAGGGATAGTTTGCCGTTTCGGTGTACCCAACAGGATCATCACCGACAACGGCACGTAGTTCACAAGTCGCACCTTCATGCAGTACGTCCAAGACCTTGGCGGCAAAATTTGTTTCGCCTCTGTTGCTCACCCGAGAAGCAATGGCCAAGCAGAGAGGGCCAATGCTGAAGTGCTGCGCGGTCTCAGGACCAGAACCTTTGACAGGCTAAAAAAGTGCGGAAGACGCTGGATTGATGAGTTGCCGGTGGTTCTTTGGTCAATCAGAATAACACCAAATCGAGCCACCGGCCAGACGCCCTTCTCTCTGGTCTACGGAGCGGAAGCAATTCTCCCCACGGAACTCACGTACGGATCACCTCGAGTCCTCGCTTATGATGAGCTTGAGCAAGAGCAACTGCGGCAAGATGACGTTGTGCTCCTTCAGGAGAATCGTCTTCAGGCTGCTGTGCAAGCTGCACGCTACCAGCAAGCTTTGCGCCGCTACGATAGCCGCAAAGTTCACGCCCGAAACCTTGAGGAAGGCGACCTTGTTCTTCGGCGGATTCAGTCCGCCAAGAATTCAAACAAGTTGACGCCAAAGTGGGAAGGCCCTTATCGGGTAGTACGAGTCACCAGGCCCGGCGCTGTCTGCTTGGAGACTGAAGATGGCGTTCCAGTGAGCAATTCCTGGAATATCGAACATCTTCGCAAGTTCTACCCATAAGGCGCGGTTGCCGGGAGCTCCCGGCAACCACTCTTTTGTACAAGTCTTGCCGACAAAGCATGTGATCCTTTGTACAAAGCCAGGCGCAGACCCTGAGCACAGATGAATAAATTTAAGTGTTGTGCATTCCCTTATTGATTCCCATGTTCATATTTATATATGCATGTTTGTCTAAGATGTTGTATCACACCTACTCCCGGTAAGTTCTAACGAACCGCCAAGGTTTCATATCTTTATTTTCTTTCTTTCTTTTTCTTAAGAGACAGAAGGATTCCTCGTGTGCACATTTGCCGGGGGGGAAGGCAGATATGAGTACCAGTTGGCGATGTTCGGCATCGACGCTTGCCGGAGGAAGGATAGCGACAGAAAGCTAAGTTCTAAAAACTTAGAACAAGTTTCTTTTATTGCAAAGTTATTTTCTTGGACGATTCCGACTCTTGTATGGAAAATCTGCACGCGAAGGAACCCTTGTTGTAATCAGTTGCGCCCTTATTTTGTTTCGAGTCCGCTCAACGATTTGAGTGGCTGCACTGAGAACGCCAAGGAGTCTTGCCGGCCGCTGCGCCTCTAGCAGGCTGCTGAAGTCCCGCACCCAGCGCTCGCGGTAGGTTGCGCACCGGGAAGTTTTTCAGTAAGCGTAGGGTGAACTCCATACATAAAAGAATCAGACAAGGAAAATAGCAAGCATGTACCTAAACATAGGCGAGTTATATTACATTAATGAGTTGCCGCAATTCTAACTTGAGACTTAATTGTCTTTGACATGGAATGGCGACTACAGGAAAAGGCGGAGCACTTAATCTCTGCGCTGGCCCTCGATCCTTTTGATGGAGTCCACCTTCTCAAGAATAGGCGCGATAAGTTCTTCAAGCGCCTCGACATTTGCGTCCTTTGGCAGATGGCTGAGCGCGTTGGAGAGGTCGATGCCGGGATTGCTGTGCACCACCTTGATAAGCACCTTGCGGAGGACGGCCTGGCAAAGCCGGCGGGTCTCGTTGGCCAATTGGGTCGCCCGGCTAGACTGAAGCAGCCTCAAGGCGTCGATGATGCTTTCAAAGAACATCGTCAACCTGGCGCTTGAAGATATCCTTTCCTCGGAAGAATACCTGAAGTTTGACAGGCCCATGGTTGACAGTTCTGCCGTAAGCTTCTCCGCAGCGTCGATGAGACGTCCAGTCCAGATCTTCACCCCCTTTTCGTAATCGATTTGGGCGGCGGCAGCGCTCTTGAGCAGGTTCCTCTCTCCCTGGAGATCCTTGAGTAGAGCCTTCTCATGGGCCTTGCCGGCCTCAAGAGACTTCTGCAACTTGGTCAGGTTCAATTCCAGAACTGCAATAGCATCAGCCGCAGAGGAGAGCTGCTTGGTTTTGTTGGACAGGGCAACTTGCATCTCCGCCAAGGAGTGGAGGGTTTTTTCCCTATCACCTTTGAGCGTCGAGAGCTCCTTGCCGTGCTCTTCGAGATCTACTTCCAGCTTCTTTACCTTGTCGCTCAGCTCGTTCTTGGCGGCCTCTACAGCTTCGGCAACATCGACGGCCTCCTTGAGCTTGCCGGCGTGACTTACAGTCAGAGCTTCGAGCGCCTCTTTATGTTTTTGCTCCAGCTCCTGGGTCCGCCGCGCGACAAGCTTCTCGATATCTTCATCTTTGCTGCGAAGCTTGGCGGCGAGCGCCTGCTCACGTGCGGTGAGATCTTCCTCGTGAGCATCAAGAGCAACGCGGCGCCCCGTCAGGAGGGCATCTTCGGTAGCAATTCTTTGAGTAGCTTCATGCTGCGCCTTCTCCATATCAGATTGCTTCAGGAGGATTTCTGTCCACTGTTGGCTCACTTGTTCCCGGCTAGCAGTCAGCTCTTGGAGGGCCTCGGCGTACCAGACTTGCATTTGTTCGACGCGCCTCTGGAAATCTGCTTCGGCCGCCTCGACAACTGCCATTCTGGAATCCGCTCTATCTTTCTGGGCGCGATGGAGAGCCTGGAGCTTGCGGAAATTCTCGCCCATGGCCTGAAGGAGCTGATCCTCTTCAGATTTGCCACTGCTAGCGCTGGGATCGTTGACAACCTCGAGCCCGGTAGCAGCGATGATTTCTTCGTCAAAGGCTTCTCCTTCGGCTGGTGCCCCAATGCTTGCCGTCCCCAACAAGTTGACAAACAGGTTCTCGCCAACCTTGAGATATTTGCTGAATGAGGGGCCTTCAGATGTTGACGGTCGGTCTTCAGCAGCCGCCTCACCAGTGGCAGGGGGCTCCGTGGCCGGTGCAGCGCCTGGCGCTCCTGCGGCAGGAATGCCGTCAGTACGGTCATCAGTCTCCCTGTCGCCCCCTTCAGTAGACTCTTTGGCGGGTTCCTCCTGTGCAGTCTTGGCGGCCTCCTCGCCAAGAGCACCACCGGCCTCGATAGTGGCATCCTTGGCGGCCTCGCTGGCAGCGATCCTGTCTGCTTCGGCAGCAGCATCCCTGGCGGTCTCCTCGATGACAACATCGATGTCCATGTGTTCCATCACAGGGAACTCTGGAGGACGAAGGAGGGAAACAGAATAAGATCAAGATGGAAGTTCAAAGGGACCAAAGACAGAGAGATAAGGGAAAGAGTAACAAGCATTCTGAGGCAATCGATTACCTGCGTCGAGCTGTTGAGAGGTGGCCTCGCCCCTCCCGGCAACTTCGGTTGTCGGGGGAGGGTTGCCGATGTCCATGCTTGCCGGCTCCTCCTCAGTTAGGATGGGCTCGTCGGTAGGATCTCTTGCCGGGGACGTGCTTGTGGGAGGCATGGTCGACGGAGGTGGCGCGACGGGGACGTCTTCCGACAACTCTCCTTGCTGCCGTTCTTCTCCTGCGAGCCCAAAGATATCAGCGGCAAGAATGGAAGCCTCAGCCCCCACCAGCGGAAAAAGAACAGTGAACTTACGCTGGGGGCTGCGCTGGGGGCTGTGCTGGGGGCTGTGCTGGGGGCTGCATTGAGGACTAAGCTTCGGGCTGACGACGACGGTTTCTGGCACGCTCGTGGAGCCTGCCGAGGGCTCGTCGCCCGTGGAAGTCTTTGTCCTCTTTGCCATCCTCTCCATCAAGGTTTTTGCATCACTGCAGAGACAATATAAGCAAGTCAGCAAGGTTGATCCAAGATTGGAAGATGAATGCTGTGGAAAAGCACTCACTCTTCTTCTTCTCGCTCCGGACTAAAGCCGGAGATGTCGAAATTGGCCTCCGCTGCGATATCTGAGTGGGAAGGCAGAGGAGGGGTCCTAGGTCGCTTGGCTGTGGCAGGCGCCGGGGCAGCTTCCGGTGCGGTAGTGCGAGACACCCCTGCCGCTCCAGCAGTGGCCGCTGGTGTGGGTCTCGCGCGCCGCGCAGGTTGCTGACGAACCCCTTGGCGCGATGCAGTCTTGTCGGCCACTTTCTTGCCGGGAGCCTCACCGCTCGAAGAAGGCTGGCTTGCCGGGATGCCAGATGCAGCCTTCCGAAGAACACGCTTTGTCTTCTTCGGGGCTGGGAGCTCTTCTTGCGGTTCTTCTTCGGACGTGTCCTTGTCGGACGAGCTCTTAGCGGCTGTGCTGCTCTGTGCCCCGGCAGCTTTGTCCTTCCCGGCAGGTTTTACCTCCACTACTACCTCTGCATCGCTGGTTTCCCATTCTGTGAAGCCAACGCTGCCGGGCTCCACGGCAAGATTTGCCTCCTCCACCCTAGTGGCGATGTATGCTACTCCTTGGTCGGTGGTGGCTCGGATGAAATCTGCCTCTTCCCGGACGGGCCTCTCCGTCAAGTTATCAAAAAACTTCTGTGCTTTCTCCTCGGTTGGCTCGGCCCAAGTCGCGTCAAGACCGTGGGCGTTGAACGTCGGCATGAAGGCGATGATTGACCCCAGAGCAGAATTGTTGCACAAAGGGACAATCCTTGCCGGCAGCCGATGCTTGTCATCGCGTTGGAACAGCCTTTGACGGAGAGCGCCAAGCTGCATAGTAGTCAGATTATTATTCTACCCGGGGCGCAATCTCATAATATCCGCCGCGTTTCGGTATTCCCAAGCTGGCCTTCCCCTGTTCTGCAAGGGGGCAATGCGGCAGCGGAGAAAGTCGAAGCCAATCATCTCCATTGTCAGTCCGGCAGCCTTCAGGCAGAGAATCCTGGTGGTGGCGATTGTGAGCTTTTCGTCGTCAGCGGCAAGACTGCTCCAGCCACTGCCGCGGACCACCTTCTATTTCCGGGGCAGACAAAACGGATGGGGATCTGCTTCCTTGATCCAGCACCACTCAGTCCGCCATTCGTCCCACTTTTCGCGGTAAACTCCTTCTGGGTATATTTCCTTATTCCAAGCCCTTGGAATCCAGGCGATAGAACCAGAGAGGGCCTCTCCTTTTTGGATGCGGGGGAAGAAGTAATGGCGAAAAAGGGTAGTGTTGGGGATCACTCCGGCAAAGTTTTCACAAAGATGGGCAAAGATGGACATGCATAGTACCGCATTCGGCATGAAATCGAGAAGACGAAAGCCGTATGTGTACATGATATCATTGAAGAAGTCGGAAAATGGGGGGCAGAGCCCGCAATAGAAATACGCAGCGAAGAAGGGGTATCTGTCCGACCCACTTTTGGAACAAGAACCTGGAATCACGCGTGTGGCGGGGTGAGCCTGCGTCGCCTTCGCCCACATGCATTGGTACCGCCTCTTCAGAGCTTCCGCGTCGAGCGACGGGGCGAAGACGGCATACTTCTTCCGCATCTTCACCAGTTCGCTCTCGGGGACGTCAGCTTTCGCTTCCTTGCCCTTGCCTTTGCTGGCCTTGGGCGGCATGGCGGCTGTGAGGGCGGAAGCCGAGGATGAGGCGAGCGTGGTAGCGGCGGGCGGAAGAGGGAAAGTTTCGCTCTGAGCTCGAGAGGAGGAAGGCGATGGCGACGGCCAGATTGAGAAGAAGAGGGGGGTAAATAGGCTTGTGCCTCTGCGGCTTCTCCTTTTTATGGGGAAGGAGCGGGGCCGCCTCTTTTACTCCCCAATGTTAATGCGCCTCTACAGGCGCGTTGCAGTCGCAGCTTTTGAGGCACGCTTCCCACGTCGCGCGTTTGGTGCGTGTAGTGGAGGGCACAGTAAATGGGATATTTACGAGCAGTTAATCCTCTGCCATGCGTGCCCGTGCACTGTTTGGGCCTAGCCCAACAATGCCTCGCACTCGTGTATGGCCTATGCCCAGGGGCTCCTGTCGGTGTACTAAGTATTGGGCCATTAGTACCCCGTACTTGTGCACGGGCAGTTGTAGTCATCCTCGTGGCAAGGCTTGCCGGGGAACAGTTCAAGGTTGATTCAAGCCATCAAAGAAATCATCAAGTCAGAGATCTGAGGGTCAGCAGATAAGAAGAGCTGGAATCCGGAGGCCAGCTTCCCCGACAAGATCTTGCCGGGGTGGCCTGCGGAGCCCGGCAAGGATCGGCGCCCGGCAAGGTTTTGTTGCTGTGCCACCGCTCTAGCACAGCGACAAACCCGACATTCTGGGTCCTTCTTTGGATGCATGGCGACGCGCCAATGGAGGAGAGCTTAAGCGGTGCTGATGGGACGGCCCCTTTTTCCATCCCCAAGAAAGTAAGGACACCTAAACGGACACCTTACGGTGCATTAAATGCATTCGTCCTAGTCCGTCAGGGGTTAGGTATGGTAACCCTGTAGCTACTTTACACCTCAATGTATGTACATTTTGCCACTGTGGTGACCCCTTGGTGATATAAAAGGAGGCCCATGGCAACTGCTACAGGGGAGGAGAACTGCTGGCCCATTCTACATGCGTAGCTGCTCTTTGAACGTACTGTTCACTGTGAGCGCTCCTGGAGGCTGGGCTCAAGAACACTAATAAGAACATAAGGCAGGAGTAGGGTTTTACACTGATCAGCGGCCCGAACCTGGGTAAAATCTTCCCGCGTCGATCGTTGGTTCTGCTCTTTGCGCATACCTCTCCCCCCGCCGAATCGTAAAGGGGTCCCTTAGGATCCCATAGGTGTCGTGCCCCGACAATGACACTTCCCAATACTTGGGCCTAAGGGAAGGCATTATGGAGTAATAAGTAGATGATGAGTTGCGAGAGTAACAGAAGCTTAAACCCTAGTTTATGTGTTATTCCGTAAGGGGCTGATTTGGATCCGTATGTTTCATGCTATGGTTAGATTTAGCTTGATTCTTCTTTCGCAGTTGTGGATGCTTGCGAGAAGGGGTAATCATAAGAGGGTTGTTTTTTCAAGTAAGAAAAACACCATAGCACTGGTCCACCCACATATCAAATTATCAAAGTAGCGAGCGCGAATCAACTAAACATGATGAACGTGACTAGACAAGAATTCCCATGTGTCCTCGAGAACACTTTGCTTGCTAGAAGAGAACTTTCTGCCTTGTCCTTTGCTATAAAAAGTATTGGGCTACCTTGCTGCACCTTGTTACTATTGCTACTTGTTACTTGTTACAAATTATCTTGCTACAAAATTATCTATCACAGCTACTTTCTGTACTTGCAGAAAATACCTTGCTGAAAACCACTTGTCATTTTCTTCTGCTCCTCGTTGGGTTCGACACTCTTACTTATTGAAAGGACTATGATTGATCCCCTATACTTGTGGGTCATCAAGAATCTTTTCTAGTGCTATTGTCGGGGATTGAAGCGCCTTTGGTAAGTGGAAATTGGTAAGGAAACATTTATATTATGTGCTGAAATTTACTGTAAGTTGTTACTATGGAAAACAATCCATTGAGGGGTTTGCTCGGGGTATCTTCATTTCAACCGGAAGCAATAAGAGTTGTCCCTCAACCTACTGAACCTACTCAAAATACTTACTATGAAATACCCTTGGGCATGTTGGAGAAACAGCTTGCTAACCCTTATGCAGGAGATGGAATGATACATCCTGATATGCACTTAATCTATATATATGAAATTTGTGGATTGTTTAAGCTTGCAGGTTTGTCCGAGGATGGAGTTAAGAAGAAAGTATTCCCTTTATCTTTGGGGGGGAAGTCATTGACATGGTATAGGCTATTGGATGATACTGGAACATGGGATTGGAATCGGTTGAAATTGGAATTTCATCAGAAGTTTTATCCTATGCATTTGGTTCATCGTGATCAAAATTATATATATAACTTTTGTCCACTCAAGCTTGGGGGAGGCATAAATATATGATGCACACATGCCCAATCATGAGCTCTCGAGAGAAATAATTATACAAAAAATGATCGGCTTTCTCATAGTGACCAACCGATGCTCGATACTTCTTCTACTAGTTCTTTATGAAGAAAACTATTGAATTCAAATGGGATCTTCTGGAAAGAATTAAACGCAACTCTGAAGATTGGGGCATCGGCAAAGGTAATGAGTCAGGTATAAATCTTGAGTTTGATTGTGTTAAATCTTTTATGGAAACCGATGCTTTTCATAAGCTTAGTGCAAAATATGGACTTGACTCTGAGATAGTAGCTACTTTTTGTGAATCATTTGCTGCTCATGTTGATCTCTCTAAGGAGAAATGATTTAAGTTTCATCCACCTATTGAAGAAAATTGTGAGGAACCTGTTATAGCTAAAGATGAAACAATCATTTATAATGTTGATCCACTTGTGCCTACTACTTATATTGAGAAACCTCCTTTCCCTGTTAAGATTAAGGAACATGCTAAAGCTACAACTGTGGTTCATAAGAGTAATATTAGAACACCCAAACCCTCTGAACAAATTAAGATGGAACCTAATGTTGCAATGGTTAAATATATCTTGGTTGATAATGTTGATGGGTATGTTATTTATTTCTGTTCTGAGGCTGCTAGAATTGCTAAACCTGCTAGAAATGAACAAAATATGTTTGATAAGAATAAGCACGTAGTTGGCATGCCTGTTGTTTCTGTTAAAATTGGAGATCATTGCTATAATGGATTATGTGATATGGGTGTGTAACACCCACAGTGTTATAGTATAGTGATACCCTGTTAATGGTGCCATGTCATAACAATCAAATTTTGCTAAACTTCACATTATCCAAACCCAATTCAAATTCAAATAGCAAGTCAAATTAATATTTCTTCAAGCAGTAAAACTAAAATGTTCAAATTATTCTATAATTCCCCCTAGTCATTTGTCATGTTGAAACCAACATCATTTTACTCACCAATTAATCCCTAGTAAATTATAAAGCGGTCCAACAGCAACTAATTAGGCCATGTCAAAATTAAAAAAATGTTTAGGCTTTTCCAAATATTTCCATAGCTTGTATGTGGTCTTGATACATTGTCTAGTATTTATGAGTGGAATTTCAAGTGCAATAAAAATCATTTGATATTAAATTAAATTGCAAAACAGTGAAATACAAAACATAAAAGAAAAAGAAGAAAAGGACCTGACTCTACTGTGCCATAAGTGGTCGCAGCGCACACAGCCAGCTCACTAAGCGCCATCCTCTTCTTCCTGTTCATAGGAGGCCGTGGCACGCATTCGGCCACGATGGCGGCCGCTAAGAGTGCGTGTCGGCCATCCCGCGGTCGCAGAGATGGAGAAGGACCCTCCCTTGATGCCTCTCTCTTTCTCCGCCATGAACCCTAGCTCCCTTCGTTTTCCCCTCTCGCGCCGTTATTCACCGAATCGAGACGCGCCCAAGACCACAGTCGCCGCCGCCTTCATCGATCCTGCGGCCACCGGCCTCCCCTCGTCACACGGAGATGTCCAGAAGCTCCGCCACATTCTTCTCCTTCGACTACGCCACTGGATCGGAGCTGGGAGCCGCCCCCACGTCGCCCACTTCTTCCCCAACTTCGGCCGCTGCACATCACCGCTCGATCCACCACCTCACTGCCTCCCCGGCTCCTCCAACCCCCGCCTCGAGCTAGCTGTGAGCTGCCGCCCCATTACCCCTTAACCCCTCTCGATTCGATCGCTGTTTTCGGTCGCCCATAGCTTGCCGTGGCCGCACCGGTGATGTGCCCCGCCGCACGCGCCTGCCCGCACCTGCATGCGCCTGCTGCAGCTTGCACACGCAAACGCACGCCAGCGCGCGTGCCTATCTACCCACAGCCTCTCGCGCTCCCCTGCACTGCCCTTTGCTGCCGCGCTACTCTGCTTCTGCTGCTGCCATTGCTGGTGCTACACCGCTGCCATCGGCCGTTGCCATATCCATCGCTCCGGCCATCTCCTACACGCGCATGTAGTGTCGTCCGCTGCCTCGCCCCGCCCGCATCGCTTAGGGCCTCTCAGTCGACCAAATGGTTGCCGGAGGGAGCCACGCCGTGCCCGCCGCCGTGTTCCATCTCCGGCAACACGCGCGCCGTGCGTTTAAACCGCCGGCCGAATTAGTTTAGGATTAGAGTCAATTTAAATAACTGTTGACTAGCCACTGCCATATGGGCCCTGGTAATTAGATTAATTTATTCATTAACAAAAATAAGTTTAACCTCTGCCACTGACCACTGGGCCCACCTAGCTAATTGGGTTAATTAGACTAATTAACTGTTGGAAATATGCCCTAGAGGCAATAATAAATTGGTTATTATCATATTTCCTTGTTCATGATAAATGTTTATTATTCATGCTAGAATTGTATTAACCGGAAACTTAAATACAAGTGTGAATACATAGACAACACAGTGTCCCTAGTGAGCCTCTACTAGACTAGCTCGTTGATCAAAGATGGTTAAGGTTTCCTAACCATAGACATGAGTTGTCATTTGATAACGGGATCACATCATTAGGAAAATGATGTGATGGACAAGACCGAACCGTAAGCTTAGCATCAGATCGTTTAGTTTATTTGCTATGGCTTTCTTCATGTCAAGTAACTGTCCCTTAAACCATGAGATCATGTAACTCCCTGACACCGGAGGAATACTTAGTGTGTATCCAAACGTCACTTCGTAAATGAATGATCATAAAGGTTCTCCACTGGTATATCCAAAGGTATCTATTGGGTTGGCATGGATCGAGACTACAATTTGTCACTCCGTATGACGGAGAGATATCTCTAGGCCCTCTCGGTAATACAACATCTTAAAGAGCTTGCAAGCAATGTGACTAATGAGTTAGTCATGGGATCTTGTATTACGGAACGAGTAAAGAGACTTGCCGGTAACAAAATTTAATTAGGCATGGAGATACCGACGATCGAATCTCGGGCAAGTAACATATCGCCGGACAAAGGGAATTGCATACGGGATTAACCGAATCCTTTACATCATGGTTCAAACAATAAAAGATCTTCGTAGAATATGTAGGAATAATATGGGCATCCAGGTCCCGCTTTTGGTTATTGACCGGAGAGCTGTCTTGGTCATGACTACATGATTCCCGAACCCGCAGGGTCGCACGTTTAACGTTCGTTGACGCTAGAGTAGTATTGGGATATTTGATGATTGGTAACCGAATGTAGTTCGGAGTACCGAATGAGATCCCGGACGTCACGAGGAGTCTCAGAATGGTCGAGAGGTAAATATTTATATATGGGAAGTCATAATTTGGGTTCCGAAAAAAGGTGCAGTTTTTTCGGTGTTGTACCGTGAAGCTTCTAGAAGGTTCCGGAGGATTCTGGATGGGTCCGAAAGTCCGCAAGTGGTTCCACCACGACCCAAGGGATGGCATGGGCTCAGTAGAGGCTCCCTGGCCTCATCGGGCTAGGCGCACCAAGTCCTCAAAAGCCCATGTGGCTAGGGAAGGGAAAAAAAGGGGAGTCCTAGTAGGAATAGGATTGGACTTGGAGTCCAAGTCCTCTCCCCCTTGTCTGCACCCTAGGGCTTGGAGGGGCTCTTCCCCACACCCCTCCACCTATATATAAAGGGTAGGGGCGCCCAAGAGGACACACCAAGCCCTTGGCGCCCCTCTCTCTCTATCTCCAAAGCACCGGCATGATCTCCATCATCATGCCGGTGCTTTGGAGATGGAGATCAAAGGCACGAGATGATAATGGCCATATCATGTCACATATTGATTGCATGTGATGTTTATCCTTTTTATGCATCTTATTTTTCTTAGAACGATGGTAGCATTATAAGATGATCCCTTCACTTAATTTTGAGAAATTGTGTTCTCCCTGAGTATGCACCGTTGCAAAAGTTTGTCGTTTCGAAGCACCTCATGATGATCGGGTGTGATAGACTCTATGTTCGCATACAACGGGTGTAAGCCAGTTTTACACATGTATAATACTTGGGTTAAACTTGACGAGCCTAGCATGTACAAACATGGCCTCGGAACACAGGAGACCGAAAGGTCAAACATGAGTCATATAGTAGATATGATCAACATGAAGATGTTCACCATTGATGACTACCCCATCTCACGTGATGATTGGACATGGGTTAGTTGATTTGGATCATGTGTCACTTAGACAACTTGAGGAATGTTGGTTTAAGTGGGAGTTCATTAGTAATTTGATTAACTGAACTAAATTATCATGAACTTAGTCTTAATTGTCTTTGCAAAATTTGTGTTGTAGATCAATGGCCCGCGCTGTAGTTCCCCTGAATTTTAATGCGTTCCTAGAGAAAGCTAAGTTGAAAGATGATGGAAGCAACTATGCGGACTGGGTCCGTAACTTGAGGATTATCCTCATTGCTGCACATAAGGCTTATGTCCTTGATGCACTGCTAGGTGACACACACCCTCCAGCGTCGTCTGTGGATGTTGTGAACATCTGGCAGGCATGTTCTGATGACTACTCGATAGTTCAGTGTGCCATGCTTTACGGCTTAGAACCGGGGCTCCAAAGACGTTTTAAGCACCACGCATCATATAAGATGTTCCAGGAGCTGAAATTGGTATTTCAAGCTCATGCCCTGGTCGAGAGGTATGACATCTCTGACAAGTTATTTAGCTGTAAAATGGAGGAGAAAAGTTCTGTTAGTGAGCATATACTCAGAATGTCTGGGTTGCACAACCGCTTGACTCAGTTGGGAGTTAATCTTCTAGATGACTCGGTTATTGACAAAATTCTCCAATCACTTCCACCAAGCTATAAGGGCTTTGTGATGAACTATAATATGCAAGGGATGGAGAAAACACTTCCCGAGCTCTTCGTTATGCTTAAGGCCGCGGAGGTAGAAATCAAGAAGGAGCATCAAGTGTTGATGGTTAAAAAGACCACTAGTTTCAAGAAAGGCAAGGGAAAGAAAGGGAACTTCAAGAAGAACGGTAAAGCAGTTGCCACTCCCGTGAAGAAACCCAAGGCTGGACCCAAACCTGAGACTAAGTGCTTCTAGTGCAAGGGGAATGGTCACTGGAAGCAGAACTTCCCCAAGTACTTGGCAGATAAGAAGGTTGGTAACGTCAACAAAGGTATATTTGATATACATGTTATTGATGTGTACCTTACTAGTGCTCGTAGTAGCGCCTGGGTATTTGATACTGGTTCAGTTGCTCATATTTGTAAATCAAAACAGGAGTTGTGGAATAAACAAAGACTAGCTAAGGACAAGGTGACGATGCGCGTCGAAAATGGTTCCAAGGTTGATGTGATTACCGTCGGCATGCTACCTCTACATCTACCTTCGGGATTAGTTTTCGACCTAAATAATTGTTATTTGGTGCCTGCGTTGAGCATGAACATTATATCTGGATCTTGTTTATTGCGAGACGGATATTCATTTAAGTCAGAGAATAATGGTTGTTCTATTTATATGAGTAATATCTTTTATGGTCATGCACTCCTTGTGAATGGTTTATTCTTGTTGAATATCGATCATAGTGATACACATATTCATAATATTGATGCCAAAAGATGCAAAGTTAATAATGATGGTACCACATATTTGTGGCACTGCTGCTTAGGTCGTGTAAAGCGCATGAAGAAACTCCATGTTGATGGACTTTTGGAATCTCTTGATTATGAATCATTTGACACATGTGAACCATGCCTCATGGGCAAGATGACTAAAACTCCGTTCTCCGAAACAATGGAGCGAGCTAGTGACTTATTGGAAATATTACATACTGATGTATGCGGTCCAATGAGTGTTGAAGCACGCGGTGGATATCATTATTTTTTTACCTTCACAGATGATTTGAGTAGATATGTGTATATTTACTTAATGAAACACAAGTCTGAAACATTTGAATAGTTCAAGGAATTTCATAGTGAAGTGGAAAATCATCGTAACAAGAAAATTAAGTTTCCACGATCTGATCGTGGAGGTGAATATTTGAGTTACGAGTTTGGTATGCATTTAAGACAATGTGGAATTGTTTCACAGCTCACGCCACCTGGAACACCATAGCGTAATGGTGTGTCCGATCGTCGTAATCGTACTCTATTGGATATGGTGTGTTCTATGATGTCTCTTACTGATTTGCCACTTTCATTTTGGGGTTATGCATTAGAGATTGATGCATTCACTTTAAATAGGGCACCGTCTAAATCCGTTGAGACGACACTGTATGAGTTGTGGTTTGGCAAGAAACCTAAGTTGTCGTTTCTTAAAGTTTGGGGATGCGACACTTATGTCAAAAGGCTTCAGCTTGATAAGCTCGAACTCAAAGCGGAGAAGTGCATATTCATAGGATACCCTAAAGAGACCATTGGGTATACCTTCTACCACAAATCCAAGGGCAGGATGTTTGTTGCCAAGAACGGGTCCTTTCTAGAGAAGGAGTTTCTCTCTAAAGAAGTGAGTGGGAGGAAAGTAGAACTTGATGAGCTAATCATACCTTCTCTCGAATTGGAAAGTAGCACATCACAGAAAGCAATTCCCGTGATGCCTACACCAACTAAAGAGGAAGCTAATGATGATGATCATGAAACTTTGGATCAAGTTACTACTGAACTTCGTAGGTCGACCAGGATACGTTCCGCACCAGAGTGGTACGGTAATCCAGTCCTGGAAGTCATGTTGTTAGACAACAGCGAACCTACGAACTATGAAGAAGCTATGATGAGCCCAGATTCCAACAAATGGCTTGAGGCCATGAAATCTGAGATAGGATCCATGTATGAGAACAAAGTATGGACTTTGGTGGACTTGCCCGATGATCGGCAAGCCATTGAGAATAAATGGATCTTTAAGAAGAAGACACACGCTGATGGTAATGTCACCGTCTATAAAGCTCGACTTGTTGCAAAAGGTTTCCGACAAGTTCAAGGGGTTGACTACGATGAGACTTTCTCACCCGTAGCTATGCTTAAGTCTGTTAGAATTATGTTAGCTATTGCCGCATTTTATGATTATGAGATCTGGCAAATGGACGTCAAAATGGCATTCCTTAACGGGTTTCTTAAGGAAGAATTGTATATGATGCAACCAGAAGTTTGTGTCGATCCTAAGGATGCTAACAACGTATGCAAGCTCCAGCGATCCATCTATGGACTGGTGCAAGCATCTCGGAGTTCGAATACTCTCTTTGATGAAGTGATCAAAGCTTTTGGTTTTATACAAACTTACGGAGAAGCTTGTATTTACAAGAAAGTGAATGGGAGCTCTGTAGCATTTCTGATATTATATGTGGATGACATATTGTTGATTGGAAATGATATAGAATTTCTGGAAAGCATAAAAGGATATTTGAATAAGAGTTTTTCAATGAAAGACCTCGGTGAAGCTGCTTACATATTGGGCATCAAAATCTATAGAGATAGATCAAGACGCCTAATAGGACTTTCACAAAGTACATACCTTGACAAAGTTTTGAAGAAGTTCAAAATGGATCAATCAAAGAAAGGGTTCTTGCATGCATTGCAAGGTGTGAAGTTGAGTAAGACTCAAAGCCCGACCACGGCAGAAGAAAGAGAAAGGATGAAAGGCATTCCCTATGCCTCAGCCATAGGCTCTATAATGTATGCCATGTTGTGTACCAAACATGATGTGTGCCTTGCCATAAGTCTGGCAGGGAGGTACCAAAGTGATCCAGGAGTAGATCACTGGACAGTGGTCAAGAATATCCTGAAGTACCTGAAAAGGAATAAGGACATGTTTCTCGTTTATGGGGGTGACTAAGAGCTCGTCATAAAGGGTTACATCGATGCTAGTTTCGACACAGATCCGGATGACTCTAAGTCTCAAACCGGATACATATTTATATTAAATGGTGGAGCGGTAAGTTGGTGCAGTTTTAAGCAGAGCATCTGATACGTCCATTTTGCATCATGTTTTCCTACTGTTATTTATATCGTTTTTAGATATAGTAATGCTTTTTGGAGTAATTCTAATGCCTTTTCTCTCATAATATGCAAGGTTCACACAAAGAGGGAGAATACCGGCAACTGGAATTCTGGACCTGAAAAAGCTACGTCAGGCCACCTATTTTGCACAACTCCAAATGAGTTGAAACTTCACAGAGAATTTTTATGGAATATATAAGAATTATTGGAGCAAATAAGTACCAGAGGGGGCCCACCAGGTGGGCACAACCCACCTAGGCGCGCCACGGAGCCCAGGCGCGCCCTGGTGGGTTGTGCCCTCCTCGGCCCACCTCTGGTGCCCCTCTTCTGGTATATAAGTCATTTTGACCTAGAAAAAATAAGGAGAGGACTTTCGGGACGAAGTGCCGCCGTCTCGAGGCGGAGCTTGGGCAGGAGCACTTTTGGATCTGAACATATAATCTTCCACCAAATAAACCATATAGTAATCATCGTCATCATCATCACCAACAACTCTCCCATCTTGGGGAGGGCAATCTCCATCAACATCTTCAACAGCACCATCTCCTCTCAAACCCTAGTTCATCTCTTGTGCTCAATCTTTGTACCGGAACCTTAGATTGTTGCTTGTGGGTGACTAGTAGTGTTGATTACATCTTGTAGTTGATTACTATATGGTTTATTTGGTGGAAAATTATATGTTCAGATCCATTATACTATTTAATACCCCTCTGGTCTTGAGCATGATTATCATTTGTGAGTAGTTACTTTTGTTCTTGAGGTCACGGGAGAAATCTTGTTGCAAGTAATCATATGAACTTGATATGTGTTCGATATTTTGATGGTATGTATGTTGTGATTCCCTTAGTGGTGTCATGTGAACGTCGACTACATGACACTTCACCATATTTGGGCCTAAGGGAATGCATTGTGGATTAGTTATTAGATGATGGGTTGCGAGATTGGCAGAAGCTTAAACCCTAGTTTATGCACTATTCCATAAGGGACCGATTTGGATCCAAAAGTTTAATGCTATGGTTAGATTTATTCTTAATACTTTTCTTGTAGTTGTGGATGCTTGCGAGGGGGTTAATCATAAGTAGGAGGTTAATCATAAGTAGGAGGCTTGTTCAAGTAAGAACAGCACCTAAGCACCGGTCCACCCACATATCAAATTATCAAAGTAGCGAATACAAATCAAACCAACATGATGAAAGTGACTAGATGAAATTCCCGTGTACCCTCAAGAACGCTTTGCTTATCATAAGAGACCATTTTGGCATGTCCTTTGCTTCAAAAGGATTGGGCTACCTTGCTGCACTTTTGCTACCGTTACCGTTGCTTGCTTGTTACAAATTACCTTGCTATCAAACTACTCACTACTTATAATTTCAGTGATTGCAGAGAATGCCTTACTGAAAACTACTTGTCATTTCCTTCTGCTCCTCGTTGGGTTCAACACTCTTACTTATCGAAAGGACTACGATTGATCCCCTATACTTGTGGGTCATCAGCATCGTGGCGGGATCAACATGTGAGGCAGAGTATATAGTTGCTTCGGAAGCAGCGCAAGAAGGAGTCTGGATGAAGGAGTTCATATCCGATCTGGGTGTAATACCTAGTGCATCGGATCCAATGACTATATTTTGTGACAACACTGGAGCTATTGTCATTGCCAAGGAGCCCAGGTTTCACAAGAGAACCAAGCACATCAAGCGCCGCTTCAACTCCATTAGTAATTATGTTAAGGATGGAGACATAGAACTTTGCAAAGTACATACAGATTTGAATGTGGCAGACCCGTTGACTAAACCTATTTCGCGGGCAAAACATGATCAGCACCAAGACTCCATGGGTGTTAGATTCATAACTATGTAAAATAGATTATTGACTCTAGTGCAAGTGGGAAGCTGTTGGAAATATGCCCTAGAGGCAATAATAATTTAGTTATTATCATATTTCCTTGTTCATGATAAATGTTAATTATTCATGCTAGAATGGTATTGACCAGAAACTTAAATATTGTTGGGAAACGTTGCATGGAAAACAAAAAAAATTCTACGCCCACGCAAGATCTATCAAGGAGATGCATAGCAACGAGAGGGGAGAGTGTGTCTACGTACCCTCGTAGACCGTAAGCAGAAGCGTTTCACAACGCGGTTGATGATGTAGTCGAACTTTCTTCGCGATCCAACCGATCTAGTACCGAACGTACGGCACCTCCGCGTTCAGCACACGTTCAGCTCGGTGACATCCTCCGCCTTCTTGATCCAGCAAGATGACGAGGTAGTAGATGAGTTCCATCAGCACGACGGCGTGGTGACGGTGATGGTGAAGTGATCTCCGCAGGGCTTCGCCTAAGCACTACGAATATATGACCGGGGGTGTAAACGGTGGAGGGGGCGCCGCACACGGCTAACAATTGATCTGTTGTGTGCTAGGCGCCCCCTCCCACATATATATAGGTGGGAGGGAGGGAGGAGTAGCCAAAGGAGGCGCCCAAGTAGGAGGAATCCTACTTGGAGTCCCTCCCAAGCCGCCCCCCCCCCCTTCCTTATTTGGAGCGCGGGGAAAGGCAGGGGAGGGTGCCCCCCCCCCTTTTCCTTTCTCCCATGAGAGGGAAAGGCAGGAGGGGCTAGCCCTCCCCCTTTTACTTCCCTAGGGCTGGCCAACCAAGGGAGGAGGCGCACCAGCCCCCTTGTGGGCTGGTATGTCCCCTCCTTTGGCCCATTAGGCCCATAACTTGCCGGGGGGTGCCCGGAACCCCTTCCGGTGACCCGATTCTTTCCGATACGTCCCGAAACACTTCCGGTGTCCAAATACCATCGTCCTATATATCAATCTTTACCTATCGACCATTTCGAGACTCCTCGTCATGTCCGTGATCTCATCCGGGACTCCGAACAACATTCGGTCACCAAAACATATAACTCATATAACACTATATCGTCAACGAACGTTAAGCGTGCGGACCCTACAGGTTCGAGAACTATGTAGACATGACTGAGACACCTCTCCGTTCAATAACCAATAGCGGAACCTGGATGCCCATATTGGCTCCTACATATTCTACGAAGATCTTTATCGGTCGAACCGTTATGACAACATACGTAATTCCCTTTGTCCATCGGTATGTTACTTGCCCGAGATTCGATCGTCGGTATCTCTATACCTAGTTCAATCTCGTTACCGGCAAGTCTCTTTACTTGTTCCGTAATACATCACCTCGTGACTAACTCCTTAGTCGTTTTCTTGCAAGCTTATGATGTGTATTACCTAGAGGGCCCAGAGATACCTCTCCGATACTCGGAGTGACAAATCTTAATCTTGATCTATGCCAACTCAACAAACACCTTCGGAGATACCTGTAGAGCATCTTTATGATCACCCAGTTACATTGTGATGTTTTATAGCACACAAGGTATTCCTCCGGTATCCGGGAGTTGCATAATCTCATAGTCGAAGGAATAAGTATTTGACATGAAGAAAGCAATAGCAATAAACTGAACGATCATTATGCTAAGCTAACGGGTGGGTCTTGTCCATCACATCATTCTCCTAATAATGTGATCCCGTTATCAAATGACAACACATGTCCATGGTTAGGAAACCTTAACCATCTTTGATCAACGAGCTAGTCTAGTAGAGGCTTACTAGGGACACGATGTTTGTTTATGTATTCACACATGTATTTAAGTTTCCGACCAATACAATTCTAGCATGAATAATAAACCTTTATCATGAATAAGGAAATATAAAATAACAACTTTATTATTGCCTCTAGGGCATATTTCCTTCAGTCTCCCACTTGCACTAGAGTCAATAATCTAGTTCACGCCATGTGATTAACATCCATAGTTCACATCGTCATGTGACCAATACCCAAAGAGTTTACTAGAGTCAATAATCTAGTTCACATCGCCATGTGATTAATACCCAAAGAGTACTAAGGTGTGATCATGTTTTGCTTGTGTGAGAAGTTTAGTCAACGGGTCTGCCACATTCAGATCCGTATGTATTTTCCAAATTTCTATGTCTACAATGCTCTACATGGAGCTACTCTAGCCGATTGCTCCCACTTTATATATGTATCCAGATTGAGACTTAGAGTCATCCGGGTCGGTGTTATAGCTTGTATCGACGTAACCCTTTACGACGAACTCTTTATCACCTCCATAACCGAGAAACATTTCCTTAGTCCTCTTAGGTACCTAAGGATAATTTTGACCGCTGTCCAGTGATCTACTCCTGGATCACTATTTTACCCCCTTGCAAAACTTATGGCAAGGTACACAATAGGTCTGGTACATAGCATGGCATACTTTATAGAACCTATGGCTAAGGCATAGGGAATGACTTTCATTCTTTCTCTATCTTCTGTCGTGGTCGAGATTTGAGTCTTACTCAACTTCATACCTTACAATACAGGCAAGAACTCCTTCTTTGACTGATCCATTTTGAACTCCTTCAAAATCTTGTCAAGGTATGTACTCATTAAAAGTCTTATCAAGCGTCTCGATCTATCCCTATAGATCTTAATGCTCAATACGTAAGTAGCTTCACCGAGGTATTTCATTGTAAAATTCTTATTCAAGTATCTTTTTATGCTATCCAGAAATTATATATCATTTCCAATCAGCAATATGTCATCCACATATAATATCAGAAATGCTACAGAGCTCCCACTCACTTTCTTGTAAATACAGGCTTCACCGTAAGTCTGTATAAAACCCTATGCTTTGATCACCTCATCAAAGCGTATATTCCAACTCCGAGATGCTTGCACCAGTCCATAGATGGATCGCTGGAGCTTGCACACTTTGTCAGCACCTTTAGGATCGACAAAACCTTTTGGTTGCATCATGTACAACTCTTCTTCAAGACATCCATTAAGGAATGCAGTTTTGACGTCCATTTGCCAGATTTCATAATTATAAAATGCGGCAATTGCTAACATGATTCGGACGGACTTAAGCATCGCTACAGGTGAGAAAGTCTCATCGTAGTCAACTCCTTGAACTTGTCAAAAACCTTTCGCGACAAGTCGAGCTTTATAGACAGTAACATTACCATCAGCGTCAGTCTTCTTCTTGAAGATCAATTTATTCTCTATGGCTTGCCGATCATCGGGCAAGTCCACCAAAGTCCACACTTTGTTCTCATACATGGATCCTATCTCAGATTTCATGGCCTCAAGCCATTTATCGGAATCTGGGCTCATCATAGCTTCTTCATAATTCATAGGTTCGCCTTGGTCTAGTAACATGACTTCCAGAACAGGATTACCGTACCACTCTGGTGCGGATCATGCTCTGGTTGACCTACGAGGTTCAGTAGTAACTTGATCTGAAGTTTCATGATCAACATCATTTGCTTCCTCTCTAGTTGGTGTAGGCATCACTGGAATAGTTTTCTGTGATGTGCTACTCTCCAATTCGAGAGAACGTACAATTACCTGATCAAGTTCTACTTTCCTCCCACTCACTTCTTTCGAGAGAAAATCCTTCTCTAGAAAGGATCCATTCTTAGCAACAAAGATCTTGCCTTCGGATCTGTGGTAGAAGGTGTACCCAATTGTTTACTTAGGGTATCCTATGAAGACGCACTTCTCCGATTTGGGTTCAAGCTTATCAGGCTGAAGCCTTTTGACATAAGTGTCGCAACCCCAAACTTTAAGAAACGACAGCTTAGGTTTCTTACCAAACCACAGTTCATACGGTGTCATCTCAACGGATTTAGACGGTGCCCTATTTAACGTGAATGCGGCTATCTCTAATGCATAACCCCAAAATGATAGTGGTAAATCGGTAAGAGACATCATAGATCGCACCATATCTAATAAAGTACGGTTACGATGTTCGGACACACCATTACGCTGTGGTGTTCCAGGTGGCGTGAGTTGTGAAACAATTCCACATTGTTTTAAATGAAGGCCAAACTTGTAACTCAAATATTCGCCTCCGTGATCAGATCGTAGAAACTTTATTTTCTTGTTACGATGAATCTCCACTTCACTCTGAAATTCTTTGAACTTTTCAAATGTTTCAGACTTGTGTTTCATTAAGTAGATATACCCATATCTACTTAAATCATCTGTGAAGGTCCGAAAATAACGATACCTGCCGCACGCTTCAATACTCATCGGACAGCATACATCGGTATGTATTATTTCCAATAAGTCATCAGCTCGCTCCATTGTTCTGGAGAACGGAGTTTAAGTCATCTTACCCATGAGGCATGGTTCGCAAGTATCAAATGATTCATAATCAAGTGATTCCAAAAATCCATCTGCATGGAGTTTCTTCATGCGCTTTACACCAATATGACCTAAACGGCAGTGCCACAAGCATGTTGCACTATCATTATCAACTTTGCATCTTTTGGCATCAATATTATGAATATGTGTATCACTATGATCGAGATTCAATAAACCATTCACATTGGGTGTATGACCATAGAAGGTTTTATTCATGTAAACAGAACAACAATTATTCTCTGACTTAAATGAATAACCGTATTGCAATAAACATGATCAAATCATATTCATGCTCAACGCAAACACCAAATAACATTTATTTAGGTTCAACACTAATCCCGAAGGTAGAGGGAGTGTGCGATGGTGATCATATCAACCTTGGAATCACTTCCAACCCACATCGTCACCTCGCCCTTAACTAGTCTCTGTTTATTCTGCAACTCCTGATTCGAGTTACTAATCTTAGCAACTGAACCGGTATCAAATACCCAAGGGCTACTATGAATACTAGTAAGGAACACATCAATAACATGTATATCAAATATACTTTTGTTCACTTTGCCATCCTTCTTATCCGCCAAGCATTTTGGAGCAGTTCCGCTTCTAGTGACCATTCCCTTTGCAGTAGAAGCACTCAGTTTCAGGCTTAGGTCTAGCTTTGGGCTTCTTCACGGGAGTGGCAACTTGCTTGCCATTCTTCTTGAAGTTCCCTTTCTTTTCCTTGCCCTTTTTCTTGAAACTAGTGGTCTTGTTAACCATCAACACTTGATGCTCTTTCTTGATTTCTACCTTCGCCAATTTCAGCATCGCGAAGAGCTCGGGAATCCTTTTTGTTATCCCTTGCATATTATAGTTCATCACGAAGTTCTAGTAGCTTGGTGATAGTGACTAGAGAACTTTGTCAATCACTATCTTATCTGGAAGATTAACTCCCACTTGATTCAAGCGATTGTAGTACCCAAACATTCTGAGCACATGCTCACTGGTTGAGCTATTCTCCTCCATCTTGTAGGCAAAGTACTTGTTAGAGGTCTCATATCTCTCGAGACGGGCATGAGTCTGAAATACCAATTTTAGCTCTTGGAACATCTCATATGCTCCATGGCGTTCAAAACATTTTTGAAGTCCCAGTTCTAAGCCATAAAGCATGGCGCACTAAACTATTAAGTAGTCATCATATCGAGCTTGCCAAATGTTCATAACGTCTACATCTGCTCCTGCAATAGGTCTATCACCTAGCGGTGCATCAAGGGCATCATTCTTCTGTGCAGCAATGAGGATAATCCTCAGATCACGGACCCAGTCCGCATCATTGCTACTATCATCTTTCAACTTAGTTTTCTCTAGGAACATATCAAAATAAAACAGGGGAGCTATACGCGAGCTATTGATCTACAACATAGATATGCAAAAACTATCAAGACTAAGTTCATGATAAATTAAGTTCAATTAATCAAATTACTAATGAACTCCCACTTAAATCAACATCCCTCAAGTTGTCTAAGTGATACATGATCCATATCAACTAAACCAAGTCCGATCATCACGTGAGATGGAGTAGTCTTCAATGGTGAACATCTTCATGTTGATCATACTATATGACTCATGTTCGACCTTTCGGTCTCCAGTGTTCCGAGACCATGTCTGTACATGCTAGGCTCGTCAAGTTTAACCCAAGTATTCTGCATGTGCAAAACTGTCTTACACCCGTTGTATGTGAACGTAGAGTCTATCACACCCGATCATCACATGGTGTCTCGAAACGACGAACTGTAGCAATGGTGCATACTCAGTGAGAACACTTTTACCTTGAAATTTAGTGAAGGGATCATCTTATAATGCTACCGCCGTACTAAGCAAAATAAGATGCATAAAAGATAAACATCACATGCAATCAAATTATGTGACATGATATGGCCATCATCATCTTGTGCTTTTGATCTCCATCTCCAAAGCATGATCATGATCTCCATCGTCACCGGCTCGACACCTTGATCCCCATCGTTGCGTCGTGGTCGTCTCGCCAACTATTGCTTCTACAACTATTGCTAACTCATAGCGATAAAGTAAAGCAATTACATGGCGTTTGCATTTCATACAATAAAGAGACAACCATAAGGCTCCTGCCGGTTGCCTGATATCTTACAAAACATGATCATCTCATACAATAATGTATATCACATCATGTCTTGACCATATCACATCACAACATACCCTGCAAAAACAAGTTAGACGTCCTCTACTTTGTTGTTGCAAGTTTTACGTGGCTGCTATGGGTTTCTAGCAAGAACCGTTCTTACCTACGGCAAAAACCACAATGGTGATTCATCAAGTTTGCTGTTTTAACCTTCTTCAAGGACCGGCCGCAGTTCGATTCAACTAAAGTAGGAGAAACAGACACCCGCCAGCCACCTTTATGCAAAACTAGTTGCATGTCTGTCGGTAGAACCGGTCTCATGTGCATGGACATGTAAGGTTGGTCCGGGCCGCTTCATCCCACAATACCGCCGAATCAAAATAAGACGTTGGTGGTAAGCAGTATGACTATCACCGCCCATAACTGTTTGTGTTCTACTCGTGCATATCATCTACGCATAGACCTGGCTCAGATACCACTGTTGGGAAACGTTGCATGGAAAACAAAAAAAATTCTACGCACACGCAAGATCTATCAAGGAGATGCATAGCAACGAGAGGGGAGAGTGTGTCTACGTACCCTCATAGACCGTAAGCGGAAGCGTTTCACAATGCAGTTGATGTAGTCGAACTTTCTTCGCGATCCAACCGATCTAGTACCGAACGTACGGCACCTCTGCGTTCAGCACACGTTCAGCTCGGTGACGTCCTCCGCCTTCTTGATCCAGCAAGACGGCAAGGTAGTAGATGAGTTCTGTCAGCAGGACAGCGTGGTGACGGTGATGGTGAAGTGGTCTCCGCAGGGCTTCGCCTAAGCACTATGAAAATATGACTGGGGGTGTAAACGGTGGAGGGAGGCGCCGCACACGGCTAACAATTGATCTGTTGTGTGCTAGGCGCCCCCCTCCCACATATATATATAGGTGGGAGGGAGGGAGGAGCAGCGAAAAAAGGCGCCCAAGTAGGAGGAATCCTACTTGGAGTCCCTCCCAAGCCGCCCCCCCTTTCCTTATTTGGAGCGCGGGGAAAGGCACGGGAGGGTGGCGCCCCCCCCCCCCCCTTCCTTTCTCCCATGAGAGGGAAAGGCAGGAGGGGCTAGCCCTCCCCCTTTTCCTTCCCTAGGGCTGGCCAACCAAGGGAAGAGGCGCACCAGCCCCCTTGTGGGCTGGTATGTCCCCTCCTTTGGCCCATTAGGCCCATAACTTGCCGGGGGGTGCCCGGAACCCCTTCCGGTGACCCGATTCCTTCCCGGTACGTCCCAAAACACTTCTGGTGTCCAAATACCATCGTCCTATATATCAATCTTTACCTATCGACCATTTTGAGACTCCTCATCATGTCCGTGATCTCATCCGGGACTCCGAACAACATTCGGTCACCAAAACATATAACTCATATAACACTATATCGTCAACGAACGTTAAGCGTGCGGACCCTACGGGTTTGAGAACTATGTAGACATGACCGAGACACCTCTCCGGTCAATAACCAATAGCGGAACCTGGATGCCCATATTGGCTCCTACATATTCTATGAAGATCTTTATTGGTCGAACCGTTATGACAACATACGTAATTCCCTTTGTCCATCGGTATGTTACTTGCCCGAGATTCGATCGTCGGTATCTCTATACCTAGTTCAATGTCGTTACCGGCAAGTCTCTTTACTCATTCTGTAATACATCACCTCGTGACTAACTCCTTAGTCATTTGCTTGCAAGCTTATGATGTGTATTACCGAGAGGGCCCAGAGATACCTCTCCGATACTCGGAGTGACAAATCCTAATCTTGATCTATGCCAACACAACAAACACCTTTGGAGATACCTGTAGAGCATCTTTATGATCACCCAATTACGTTGTGATGTTTGATAGCACACAAGGTATTCCTCCGGTATCCGGGAGTTGCATAATCTCATAGTCGAAGGAATAAGTATTTGACATGAAGAAAGCAATAGCAATAAACTGAACGATCATTATGCTAAGCTAACGGGTGG
The DNA here is from genome assembly GCA_011799875.1 of Thinopyrum elongatum. NCBI lineage: Eukaryota > Viridiplantae > Streptophyta > Magnoliopsida > Poales > Poaceae > Thinopyrum > Thinopyrum elongatum. Next base: position 388,554,923 of record CM022300.1, read on the forward strand.
GTCTTGTCCATCACACCATTCTTCTAATGATGTGATCCCGTTATCAAATGACAACACATGTCCATGGTTAGGAAACCTTAACCATCTTTGATCAACGAGCTAGTCTAGTAGAGGCTTACTAGGGACACGGTGTTTGTTTATGTATTCACACATGTATTTAAGTTTCCGATCAATACAATTCTAGCATGAATAATAAACCTTTATCATGAATAAGGAAATATAAAATAACAACTTTATTATTGCCTCTAGGGCATATTTCCTTCAAATACATGTGTGAATACAATAGACAACACAGTGTCCCTAGTGAGCCTCTACTAGACTAGCTTGTTGATCAAAGATGGTTAAGATTTCCTAACCATAGACATGAGTTGTCATTTGATAACGTGATCACATCATTAGGAGAATGATGTGATGGGTAAGACCCAACCCTAAGCTTAGCATCAGATCGTTTAGTTTATTTGCTATAGCTTTCTTCATGTCAAGTATCTGTTCCTTAAACCATGAGATCTTGTAACTCCTTGACACCGGAGGAATACTTAGTGTGTATCCAAATGTCACTTCGTAAATGGGTGATCATAAAGGTGCTCTACAGGTATCTCCGAAGGTATCTGTTGGGTTGGCATGGATCGAGACTGGGATTTGTCACTCCGTATGACAGAGAGATATCTCTGGGCCCTCTCGGTAATACAACATCCTAAAGAGCTTGCAAGCAATGTGACTAATGAGTTAGTCACGGGATCTTATATTATGGAACGAGTAAAGAGACTTTCCGGTAGATTGAACTAGGTATGGAGATACCGACGATTGAGTCTTGGGCAAGTAACATATCGCCGGACAAAGGGAATTGCATACGGGATTAACCGAATCCTTGACATCATGGTTCAACCGATAAAAGATCTTCGTGGAATATGTAGGAATCAATATGGACATCCAGGTCCCGCTATTGGTTATTGACCGGAGAGGTGTCTCGGTCATGACTACTTGATTCCCGAACCCGCAAGGTCGCACGCTTAACGTTCGTTGACGCTAGAGTAGTATTGGGATATTTGATGATTGGTAACCGAATGTAGTTAGGAGTACCGAATGAGATCCCAGACGTCATGAGGAGTCTCGAAATGGTCGAGAGGTAAAGATTTATATATGGGAAGTCATATTTTGGATTCCGGAAAAAGATGCAGTTTTTTCGGTATTGTACCATGAAGCTTCTAGAAGGTTCCGGAAGTCCACAAGTGGGTCCACCATGACCCAAGGGCTGGCATGGGATGAGGAGAGGCACCCTGGCCTTATTGGGCTAGGCGCACCAAGTCCTCAAAAGCCCATGTGGCTAGGGAAGGGGAAAAAAAGGGGAGTCCTAGTAGGAATAGGATTGGACTTGGAGTCCAAGTCCTCTCCCCCTTGGCTGCGCCCTAGGGCTTGGAGGGGTTGTTCCCCATGCCCCTCCACCTATATATAGAAGGGAGGGGTGCTCCAAGAGTACACACCAAGCCCTTGGCGCCTCTCTCTCTCTCCCGTTACTCCGTAGTTCCTCCGTCCTTGTTCTAGTAGCGCTTGGCGAAGCCCTGCTAGCTCCACCACCACCATCACCACCACATCGTCGTGCTGGTTGTGATCCCATCTACTTCTCCGCCTTCTCTTGCTGGAACAAGGAGGAGGAGACGTCATCGAGCCGCACGTGTGCTAAACCCAGAGGTGCCGTCCGTTCGGCACTAGATCGGTTGGATCGTGATCAGATCGCGAAGAGTACGACTACATCAACCGCGTTATATACGCTTCCGCTTTCGGTCTATGAGGGTACGTAGACACACTCTCCCCTCTCGTTGCTATGCTTCTCCTAGATAGATCTTGGGTGTTCGTAGGAAATTTTTTGATTTTCATGCTTCATTGCCCATCATTAAAATCCTGATAATTGTTTGAGTCAATGACATGTGGGTCCCCTAGACTCAGTTGACCAGTCAACAGTCCATTGTTGACTGCTGATTGGGCAGTCAATCAGCAGTCAACAGGCCCCCCTGTCAGTCCCATAGTGCCCACTGGTGAGTACACTTCTGGGTGTGCCTAGCCATTTATATTTAATATTATTCGAATTAAATTAAATCTAGAAATTCATAAAATCATTTAATCTTTGAAAAATCATAGAAAATAAACAGTAACTCGGATGAAAATAATTTATATATGAAAAATGATCAGAAAAATATAACAAATCTGATTATGCCATCCACATACCTGCCACACCCCTCTAACATAGTGAACATCGAAATTTTGCCCCTGGATCAATATACCGAAAAACACCTGGAGTTGGGAAATTATTACCAGATAATTTCCCTCTTCTTTTAAAATGCCTAAGGGTGCATTAGAACATATCATCATCACATTCTTACATGCCATGCATTGTGTTGCATTTGTTTGCCTGTTATTTATCTGTTTCCCCTCTCCCCTATTCTTTCGGTAGACCCCGAGACCGCCACTGCCCCCGAGTACGACTACGTCGACGACGACCCTTCCTTCTCGGTAGAGCTTCCAGGCAAGCAAAACCCCCTTGATCATTCATATATCGCCTATTCTTTCCCTCTACTTCTTGCATTAGAGTAGGGTTACTGTTACTGCCTTATCAGTTGATCCTATACTGCTGCATAGCCTATCCTTGCTACTATTGTTGATACCTTACCTGTTATCCTATATGCTTAGTACAGGTATGCTAGAGTCTCATCAGTGGCCTTACATCCTTGTCCGTTTGCCATGCTGTACTACCGGCCCGTGATCCATTAGGGCGATGATCACGGATATATTATATACACTATACATGATACATGATATGATTAAAGTCGGGTCAGCTCGGAGAGCACCCACGAGTGATTCACAGACTGGGGGCTGAAAGGACATTTTTCCGGATGGCACCCTAGTGCATCTTTGTGGCAGAACGACAGGGCGGGTAGAGACCACCTAGGAGAAAGGTGGGCCTGGTCCCTGGTCGGTGTCCGCGGTTATCTCATAATAATACACTTAACGAGATTGGGTATTTGATCTGAGACTGCCATTTGGCATATACGCACTAACCATCATGCGGGATAATGGTATATGGGACCCTCGGCGTCGTACGTTCCTTCCGAAAGCGATCCAGATGTCACAGTTCAGAGATGCGGGCTGATTGTCGGGGTGAGCGAAACCACCTGCTTGTGTATACATAGGGGAGGGCTTTGGTCTCCGTCCAGTCATGCCACATGCAGGAGTGCTTAGGGTGACGGGCCCAAGACCCCTTCGCACTTAGGATTTAGACAGGCGTGTTGACCTCTCTCGAGAGTCTAGGTTGGTCTATGGCGTGTTGAGCATCCGAGGCCGGGCACTACCTAGAAAAGTGTGTCCGACCAGAGGTAATCGAGCATGTTGGATAATGTGGTGCACCCCTGCGGGGAAGTAATCTATTCGAATAGCCATGTCCACGCTAACATGACGACTTGGAGTTGTATTCTGACCTCTTACAACTAAAATCGGATACTTGATAAAACACACCCGGATAAGTGACAGATACACCCGGCGATCGCTTTCTCTCAGGGAGGCAAGGAAAGGATCTCCGGGTAGGATTTATTGCTATACGTTGTTACATGATGTTACCATTATGCTCCTCTCTTCTAATGCTGCAAGATGATGGCTACCAGAAGACGTAGTCTTCGATAGGATAAGCTTCTCCCCCCTTATTCCGGCATTTCTGCAGTTTAGTCCACATATACTACCCCATTCATTTGATACCGATACATATCTAGTATAGATCTGATGTAAATCTTGCAAGTACTTTCGATGAGTACTCACGGTTGCTTTGCTACCTCTTTTCTTCTTTCCGGATATTGCGATCATATGATGGAGTCCAGGAGCCAGAGGATCCCGAGGATGATTCTACGTGGAGTTTGACTTCGAGGAGTAGTTCGGAGGTCCCAGGCAGGAGGCCTGCACCTTTTCGATCTAGAGTCGTTGTTTGTTTTCGCCTTCTTAAGGCACCTTTGTAATTGTCTGTACTCAAACCTAACTCTTGATGTAATTTTGGGGTCTTGCGACCCTGGCTTGTAATTCATGAGATTTATGTTTATCCTTTGTGTCATAGAGTTGTGTTGTGATATCTTCCCATGAGTCTCTAATCTTGATCGTGCATGTTTGCGTGTATGATTAGTGCATGATTGAGTCGGGGGCGTCACAGGGTGCTAATGTGGCGGGTGGGTAGAGTGTCGGGATGTGCGCGAGCGTGTGGGAGAGGATGCGGTGGGAGGAGTACAGGGCGGGTGGGTCGACGAAGAGGAGGAGACCAAGAAGGTCGCGGGCCGGTCGGTGCTGGTGGAGAGGTTCGTCGTCAAGAGGATGAACGCGACCGTCGTGGTGGCCTTTGACTTTGTGCATCTCAACAAGGTCAGGGGGAAGCAGGTGTGAGACATCACTGCAAGTGTAGAATGTCTAGTACTCCCTGAGCACCTAAGGTCAGGTGTTCCCGTGCGAGCTCGGCCGTTGGATCATCATCCAGCGAACATCTTAGGTGCTATGAAAAATTTGTAAAAAGCCCCTCCAGAGGTGCCTTAATGACGCACAGGTCCAAGGCCTCCTCAGATGTCCATTGGATGAAGATCTAATGGCCGAGCTCACATGGGAGCACCTGAGCTTAGGTGCTCCCGGCGCACCAGACATTCTAAGGTAGTATTGTGGTATAGCTTGGTAAATAAAATTGTGAGATGCTAGTGATAAGGTATTAAGGATTTTGTTGTTCATCACATTTTCTGCCTCCTTTTGTTGGAGAATTATTTGTATTTGTATGTAAATTTAAAAATTGCATTTATTTATTACTCCCTCCGTATTAAAATATAATATGTTTTTTGGCATATGTCGTAGTGTTAAAAAATGTCTTATATTTTGATATGAAGGGAGTATACCATAATTTGAGCAATGCTTCACCAACCCCACAACCTATTGTGGTATGAGATGTTGCAAGTCCATAACTCCCATATCTACTAGGCACTAAAGCGGGTTTGTAACAAGCAGGAGATTTCCCCTCAACTGAAGAACCACGGTAATCAATCCGTGGAGTTCTTCATGGGTCCAATTATGGCTTGACTTGCTTGCTGCTAGGTGTATAGCCTAACAACCCGTTGGCCTCCTAGTGTAAGAGTTTGTAGTAAGCAGTAATTGTTTCTCAGTGAGAAACCAAACGTATCAATTCATGAAGGTATAGGTTTTCACATCAATGATAGGTTCTACAACACAAATAAAACTTTAGTTGTGCCCCAACATACCCACAAGGGTATCAACCTTACTAGTCTTGCTAGTAGTCCGATGACAAGATAATTAAAAGATAATGTAGTAGATAATATTTTTATATTATCAAAATAAATGATAACTAAAATAAAAAAGTGTATAAAAGTTGTTGGAAGTTAATTCTTATGCTAAAAACTGGACCAGGTGTATAGGTTCATCAAGTGTAACTCTCGAATACATAAAAACTACCATAGGAGCACCCTCTGGCTTGTGAATTGATGCCGTTGCTGTTGAAGTTCAAATTGTATTGCCGGGGGGCTCATGCGTGCTCGGGGGCATCGTGTCATTTCTCCGCTCTAGCGGGTGAATAGCCTATGCTCGGGGAGCCCCAAGCACTAGCCTTTGGCACTGCCTCCTAGGACCTTGCACCTTAGGCCCTGTGGCGTTGAGTCCGGTCCATTTCAGAGGCCTGGCCCCACCATCAAGTGATGGCCATGAAGAGGGCGAGAGTGAAGGGTGGGCCTCTTTTCTTGATGGGCTGACGCAGGCGCCAGCTCATTGGCGTGGGAGAAGAGGTGTCACATCATTGATGCGGAAGCATAGGTGTTGCTCCATTTTTCGCGCGTAGTGGAAAGCGGCGTCCAATCTTGTGAATGGTGGGAATTGTGCCCTACCATTAACCACAGGAGCTGCCCATGCCCGTACTCTTCTTTGAATTGCCTAGCACTTCACGTCTTATCATCCACTTCATATTCTTCCCTAGAATTGTTTCTCCTTACGCCTTCTTCCCAATCTTTGCCATGGCTCCACTTTGCCGCCGTGGTCCCCGACCCTCGTCGTCGCTGCCTCCTCCGCCATCATCGTCGCAGGCGAAGACATTCGAGCTGTTGTCGAACCGCTCGGTCGCATCAGATGAGAGTGAGGATTTGCAAATGAGGCAGTGACTGGCGCAAACGACTCAAATCCGTGTTGCGGGGCTCACGTGGGCTGATGCGAAGCAGAAGCTGCTGGAGATGCGCGCATGGGTCCGTGCTAATCCGTATCTTGTAGTAAAGGAATGGAGGAATATGAAAATGCAGGATTGAGATGTCATGTACAGTAGAATCGTATATGATATTAAAACATAGGAATTTTGCATTGAGTATCTTTGGATGGTGCATAAGAATAAAACATGTGAATTCCAGAACTTCTGAGGATAGAGAGAGGGAGAGAGACAGAGTGAGGTTGGACCTCTCAAAGGAAAGATATAAAGAGGTTTGAGTTATGTTGGAATTCCAATGGAATTGGAGGCAAGGGAAAGCATTTCCTAGGAATATGGTAGGCTCAATCCTATGATACAAAGGGCTTGCATAGGAGGAAAAAAAATCCTTAGGATTCAAATCCTCCAAAATTTCTACGAATCCTTCATGCCAAAGAGTATCATCTTTTATTCCTTCACTATTATGTATGTGGGTTTACATAACAATTTATGAACACAAGGTTTTAGTCAAATTTGGATGGGACATTTTCTAAAGTTTACTACAACTCAGATCGACCAAAAAAGATGTCCCATCAGTTAATTCATTCAGATAGTAAGAACTAGGTGGGATTCAAACAATATTGTTCGGTTCTTTGAATAAATAAATAATAGTAAGATTTTTGTTTCTGTTCAATAGAGGCGGATCCCTTCCGGGCAACCTAAAGAAAGGCATATAGTAAAGTAAACCACTATTTAGTCCTTGAATGAGGAAAGGCAGTAATTTCATCCAGTTGTTGGAAAGAGACCTCACGCATCAGCAGTCAACGCCAGGAAGCCTGATTCAGACTGAAATATGCCTGGCTCGTATGAATAGAAATAGTTCATGGCAAGAGACTACGACAAAAGTATACGTATCAGAATACAATCGTGGGAGCTGTACAGCTCTCCTTATCCATAATACAAGAGATATTCTCATGTACATATACATAGCGGCTAAGAACATCGTATTTACTTTATCCAAGTAGTCATGGGCCTATGCTACCAGCTACATTACCGTCAGTGTTCATGTTCAGTGCTCGCCGCCACGAAACTCTAATCGAACAACACTTCGCGTACAGTCGGCGTGCCAGGAATGGCCGGGAATCACATTTGCAGCTCCCGGCGTGCTCATATTGGTTTTGCAGGCTTCTCACGAACTAGGCTCCCTCCTATCCGGGAGTCTCAGGTCACATGGCTGACCGAACAGTTAGGCGAGGTCAGATTTGAGCTTGCCGTATCAGCTCCGACCCCTACTTTCTGATCGCAGAGGCTGGGGTAGCTCGAGCACAATGAGGAAGAAACTCCGCTCTGACTCTCTGATGTACTGCACCTCACCACCCATCAATTTGAGGATTTTCCTGCATACGCTTAGTCCAATGCCTTCTTGGGTCGTCCAACGGGCGTTGCTGAACATATCTTGGACAATGTCAGGGGGGAGGCCCTCACCAGGACAGGCAAATCTGGAGAAACATACATAGATGAAAGGCAATCAAGGTCAAGCAGGAGTTACTCTATTGAAATTTGTACCAACACAAGTGATTGAACTTTTAAGCACTATTTGTGTCACCAAGCCCATTATAACCACCATTTACAGTAAAATCTCCCCCAAACCATCAAGTAGAATGTTTGTTCATTTATTTATTCACAACTACTCCCTCTATATCAAAATATAAGACATTTTTTGACACAGTACTCCCTCCGTCCCAAAATAAGTGTCTTGAGCTTAGTACAAATTTGTACTAGAGGTAGTACAAAGTTGAGACACTTATTTTGGGACAGAGGGAGTATATTGCAACAGAAGTAGAATTTTGTAATAACATGATTTACAGAAGATGATCCTTTGATAGACAACACTGAAGCTGAGAAAACCGAAGGAGAACAGCATGGGGCAGTGAATACAACAAAGATGCATGCTATGCCAGGAGAACTAAGAGATATATGTACTACTCCCTCCATCCCATAATATAAGATGTTATTATAACCAATATATGAATACATTGGTTGTAATGACATCTTATATTATAGGACGGAGGGAGTACATTACTAAATCCAATGACAGACACGAAAACATGCTAAAAATTCCTACAAACAAGCAAAACACCCAGCCGTTGATCAATTCCTTATTTGGCCCTTTCTTAAAATTTGCCTCCCTATTTGGCCCAAACTAAAATTGTCTACCCTATTTGACACCTAAAGTAAATTTTGTTCCTTATATGACACTTCCGTCCATTTTAGGCACTAACGGTGTTAAGTGTGAGGCAAAAAGACCATTTTGCCCCTAGTGCATTGTGTAACTATCCTAGATGTAGTTAAAAAGCAATCAGTTCACCCATGTTTTAGGGATATTCAATGGATGATGCACGTGTATATGTATGCTTCAATATTTTTTCCTTACGTAATCTAGTCTGCGTCTATGTGAGAAAAATATAACTTTGATCTATCGAAGTACTGCTGTATGACTTGTAGGTCCCACGTACTGCTAGATATTTATGAAAAAAGAATATATTCAATATTGGACTCTATTTGTAGAGTTCATCATGTAGAATAGAGTGATGCAAAAAAATTGAAGTTTTACACTTTAATTTAAGAGAATTGCCAAAAGAGAGAAATACATGCATGCAAAACTAGCCAAGTTTGTAATTGGCGTGCATGCATGCAGTCATGTATATATTTTTTCCACTAATGTACTCCCTCCGTTCCTAAATATAAGTCTTTTTAGACATTTCAAATGGACTACAACATACGGATGTATGTAGACATATTTTAGAGTGTAGATTCACTCATTTTACTCCGTATGTAGTCACTTGTTGGAATCTCTAAAAAGACTTGTATTTGGGAACGGAGGGAGTACTTACTATGCAAGTTGCACCCAACTATCCACGGTGACTCAACAAGCCAAAGCCCACATGGCATGGATCTGACCGCCTCACTCCCTAACGTTAGCTATCAACGATCGGAATTGATACGGCTCATTAAAAATTGCTGCGCACGCAAGACGCAACGTACCTAGGTTTAGATAGAGCCTCTTCAGACTTAAAATTGCAGCGCACGCAACGTACAACGCCTTTATAAAGCCTCCGATGCAACCGTGGAGGGAAGACATGCACGCACACCGCCAGGCTCGGAGAAGACGTTGTGCTATGTCCGACTACCGCTGGCGCGTACCTTTAATCGCGACTGCCGCGCACCGCAGGCGATGCCGACGCCGTGCGCAACTCATGGCACCACGTATGGGCAGCCGCGCTCGTGACGCCATGTGTGTGGACGTCCAAGGCCGAGACCGCTTCAGCGCCGTTGGCTAATCGTCCGTCGACTCTATAGTACTAATCATAGATATACTAGTATAATTTCTACGGATGTTTCGTACAGTTTTTACACGCACAGACCAGTTTACCTAAGGAACAAATATTGAAGCATACACATACATGTGCAGCATCCATTGAACATCGCTAAAATATGGATGAACTGATTGCTTTTTTACTACATCCACGATAGTTACACAATGCACTAGGGGCAAAATGGTCTTTTCGTCTCACACTTAACACCGTTAGTGCCTAAAATGGACGGGAGTGTCATATAAGGAACAAAATTTACTTTAGGTGTCAAACGGGGAAGAAAATTTTATTTGGGTCAAATAAGGAAGCAAATTTTAAGAAAGGGCCAAATAAGGAATTCTCTCGTCTTCTACTGGCTAGTTCACCGCCGGCCATAACGCTACGGTGATGCCACATCTCATTCCTTACATTTAACCTTTTTCCCTTCTCTAAGACAATCTGTCAAATAATGTTGTTACTTTTGTGTTAGTTGGGAGCTTCTTTTGTATTTTATGTTTTCATGAGAAAAATAGAAGCAATGTGATAAGCGTCAGGTGTACATCCAGTCAGGTTGCACTATTAAAAACTAGCATATTCATGCCATGGCAATTATTGTATAACAAACAACAATTACAATGATTATGATAGTATTCATACTTTCCTATTCCTTGTATAAATCATGAATAGGTCATGATAACCACATATAAGAAGGCACGGTTATACCATACACATGACCAAAAAAATTTAAACAATCGTTATCTTGTTTTCAATCAAATTCAAGCAAAGGCATTCCTCTAAAGTAATATATCATCTTCGTGTATATTGCAAAAGCAGCTAACCTGAAGAGGAAGAGCATTGTTTCCGTTCCATCAGAATTTTGTTTTACGTTTGGTCTGACTTGTATCTCCACCCAGCCATTTTCAGTTGGAGCAAACCGCACCATGCTAAGCAAAAAGTCAGACAAAACTTGCTGGATTCTATATTGGTCACCATATGCCGAGGCTTCTTTGATTTCATCAGGGATATCTCGAATAAGTTGCAAATCTCTTTCTCTTAGCAATATCATCACTTGGCTGACAACAGCGTTCATAACATTTCCAAGTGAAAATTCACCTTTGTCAAGCACCAAAGAGCTGTAAAATAAGCCAAAACAGAACAAATAAATTCTTGGATAATAAATTGCTATAGTACTTAACAAAGGTAAACTGTCATAGATCATGGAAAAGGTGAGATAATGCTTCTAGCTACATACCAGTGAATCCATATGAAATCGCAGAGTACATAATAACACATGAAAAAAAGATAGTCTGCACAAAGCTGTGAGTTCGTATTCAAAAGGATATTCAGATTCCTTTGTGTTTAAACTTCGCAAAATGATATGGGAGATTTTGCATAACATGAGTCGGAGCGTCCTTGGGGTAAAAGTGGTACAGATTTATTGTCCATCAATAAAAGCTGAGATGATTGACCAGCTGTGCAAGGCAACCAAAAGTATCTGAAATTTTAAGCAAGCAGATGAACTGCAACATCTGCAAACATGATTACCAAGTTTATACTAGGATGCTATTATTATACTACCACGGATATATGCTTGGCACAAACTTCTTGCACAGGTTGGAGTTATGTGGGCTGTGAAGTTTACTTTAAAGTTTTGTAGGATGTGATAAATGCATAAGGATATTCCTTTAGTTTTGACATGATCCTAGATTCCTAGTGTGGTATTTGATGTAGCAATGTTGAGAATCCAGGCAGTACCACCAATGTGTTTTGAATGTTGCCCAGACAAAGCGAGTGTACAGTGAGATAGATGCCAAGGAGGCAAGGATGGAAATAATGCAACTGTCATGAAGGGTTGATGTGCACAGAAAGAATTACACTCTAGAGAGGTGCCAAGACAGGGATTGGAGCTATCAGTGTCTGATGCATTTACTTCTCTAATCCCTCATCTTTCTTACATGCTTAAACAAACAAAATTAGTGCCAGCTGACGTTCAAACTATTCAGAGTCCAAGCACAAGTTGCGGAAGGAAAAGGCATCACACTCGTAATTATTATTATTATTATTATTATTATGCACAAGTGAAGTTAAAATGGGCTAATATCAGAATACTGACCCGTCCTCAATACTTTGGAGGCTGGCATCCTTTACAATCTTGGACATCTGCTTCTCACAAGCAGCGCTAGTTTCAAGAAACTGCCTCTGGTCATCCTTTAAATCAGTCATCTCTAACAGGGAGTTTGTGAACCGTATACCACTGAGAGGGTTTTTTATCTCCTGGCAAATGTAAGCCAACTCCTTCATCCTGGCATAACACTTCTTTTCTTGTTGTCTCTGAATCTCAAAGGCTTGCTGTAATTCGGGGCTTGCAATCTGCAAGAAGCAGAAGGCACCTATGGTCTCACCATCCATTTTGCTCCTTGTGTTTGCGGTCAATAAGGCCTGTACATATTTACCATTCTTGTCAAAGAATGAAAAGGGGGACTTCTCAGAATCCTGCCCCCCTATAGCGTTGTGAAGGACAATCATGAACTTTGTCAGTGCATCTGGACCCTTAAGTCGGCAACAATTTCCAAATACCTCCCCAACCAGAAGCTTACCAACAACTTCTCCTCTTGACCATCCTGTGAGTTTTTCCATTGCCGTATTCCATTCGGAGCAACAAATGTTCTCATCTGAAGCAAATATTGGCGGTATTAGAGGATTGGGATTGTGTACAATAGCCTTGTAATCCCCTTGTATGTTGACAAATTTATCCATGACCACCTTTTGCCCTGTGATATCTTGGCCGACAAAACAAACACCAACTATATTTTTGGTGTAATCCCTACTAGAGCAGGCGTTGACAATAACAAAAATTGGTCCTTTAGATTGCTCTGACCCAAATGTCTTCAACTTTATCTCTACATTTGTGCCTTCTTCACCTGGATGAGAAACAAGTCCATAAACCATCACTATCCAATCCCACCATTTTCCATTAATTATAAGGCAGGTTGACTGTGTATAGACCAGGTAATTTATAATACTATAAACAGTACGAATAATGACATTAACTTCGGGTTAACTACTCCAATCTTTGATGATGAATTTGACATATTTTCAATTTGAGCATACTTATATACTAATTGTAAGATACTTTCATGTGAATGCCTGAAATTATCTGGTAAGCAATAGTGTGTAAATGATTCATCCAGAAACATAAATCGAGGAAAGAACAACCAAATTAGCAGGGACTTGTAGTCAGGAATACCTCTTAAAGCTTGCGAGAGTAGCTTCTCAACTATTTCTTCAGATTCCTTGAAAATAAGATCTTTAACTAATGATTTGCCCATAGCTTCTTCAACTGTGAGGCCAGTCAACTCAGCAACCTTTGCATTCCACCCATTTATACATCCATAAGTATCAACTGCAAAGATGGGTACTGTAGCCGTCTCGATCAACCGAACCATCTCCCTTGCTACTGAACTCAGCTCATCTATTCCCCGCAACTCAAGTTCCCCAAGCTGAACCTGACCATTGACAATGGCTTTTGAGTTACTAGTGCCCTCTCCTGCATCTCTGAAGGAGTCCCGCAATATGAGCTGCAAGGAATGTATTGCATCCATCTCAGCATTCTCCCAAGGTAAGCTCCTACTCTTCACCACTTCAAGGAATGCCTTGAATGATGATCGTGGGTGCATCCGCTGCCCATCATCCTTATCCTCCGGATGATGCTTCGCACCACCCCATTTTATCTCCTTGGCTGTGTGTGACCGGAACCAAAACAAATAATCACTAGGTGTGATATAAGCTACTGCCATTCCGCACACTGCATCCCCTAATGCAGTAGCACCAGGGTAGCCTGCATCAGCCAGGCTATCTGTGCTCAGCCCTGTCGAGTCTCCATGGCACACTGTCAACCACTCGATGATATCCTTAATCTGAGCCTCTGTGGGGGTGACACCAAGTGGGTAGTACTTCCCGTGGTAAAACAGTGCAGCACCATCACACTTCACAAGGTCCATTATGCTTGGGCTCTGTGTGACAATGCCAGTAGGTGAATCCCGGAGTAGCATGTCGCACAGTAACGTCTGTGTTCTGAGAATATGTTTCTCTGATAGTTGGTGCGCAAGCTGCAGCTCCATGTTGAGCTGCAGCCCAAAGGCCTGCATCAGGAACTCACATGCATATCGCAGTGGGAAAGGGATGCACCGTGGAGATGTGTGGTGGCACACCACTAACCCCCACAACTTCATCGCCGACGGGATGACGCCCCGCGTCATGTTGTGCTCATCCTCCCCACCGCTACTGATGATCACTGCCATGACGAGAGATGCAATCGACCCCATGTTTGCCATGTACTGCGCATGGCACCCATGTGGGGAGCGAAGAGTCGACCCAACTAAGCACAGCGGCTGTGGCATTGCAGGGTCCTGGATGACCCTCACCGCAGCTGCGTGGCAATCAGCAATCATCCGCACACGGTTTTGCCGGAACAGGAAGCGTGATGCCTGCGGGATATCAGTGGCAGGATAATGCAAACCGAGGTAGGGCTCGAGGTCACCACGCCGGCTCTCGGCGAGGACTTCCCCATGCTCGTCATCGTGGAATTTGTACACCATGACGCGGTCATAGCCCGTGAGCTCACGGACGTGCTCCACAACGGTGTCGCAGAGGAGCTTGACGTCCCCGCCAGGGAGCGCCTGGAGACGGGAGATGGCGCGGACGGCGAGCTTCTGGGACTGGACTGCGCCAGCGATGGAGAGGGCGGGGTCCTCGGTGCGGGCCGGCTCGAGGTCGATGACGACGCCGACGTCGATGCGGTGGAGGATGGCGTAGAAGGGCTTGGATGAGACCCTGGAGTGGATCCAGAGCGGGTTGAGCAGCGAGATCTCGCGTGCGGCGAAGGCGCGCTCAAGGAGGACGCCGGAGGAGGGAGAGAAGAGGAGGCGCGCGTCGGCGCCGAGAGAGACGGGGGGAGGCGCCGCGGAGGAGTCGAGCGACGGGACGGAGTGGTGAGGCGATAGGTCGAGCAGGTCGGCGGCGTTCTCGGAGAAGGCGAGGAGGCGAAAGGAGGAGTCGTCGGCGACGGCGAGCGTGCAGCCGAAGGGCTGGATGTGGCCGCCGCGCTGGATGCGAGAGAGGTAGGCGGCGATCTGCTGCTCGGAGGAGGGAGTGGGCGGCGCGAGCAGCGACTGAGAGTAGTCGAAGCTGCGCCCCGACGCGCCCGACTGCTCGAACACCGCGTGGAGGCCCGCGTCCAGGGTGTACTGCGCCACGGCCTTGGAGACCGACTCCGTGGCGGCCGCGCCTCCCCCTCCCCCTCCCGCGCGGGAGGTGCTCCCGCCCGAGGACTGCGTGTGATTCTGGTGCGGCGCGGCGGGCCGCGCGGAGGAGGGGGGGCGCGTGGGCGTGGCGCGGCTTCCCGAGGCCATGGCGACGGCGCGGTGGTCGGACATAGGTCTGGATTAGGCGGCCGCGTCCGGTTGGGCAGCTCGTCCGATAGCTAGCCTCGCGGCTATGCGGTTAATGGAGACATTGTTTCCGACTTTGGGAGTGGGAGGATAAAAAGATGGGAGCGGCTCGACTTCCAGAGGAGGATACTTAAGCGAGGCGCTGAGACGATGACGATGCGATGGCTCGAAAGGGAAGGTCAGGGACTCAGGGGATAGGAAGAAGAGAGAGTGTGCTGTCTCTCGCGCTGAAGATGACGACCAACTGGTGTGAAGTTTTTTTTAGTCAAATACATCACATGTATCTTAACTTGTCTGAGTTTAGTGCACAAATTTGTAAAATACATAAAAGTGATGCTATAACTTGTCACACGGTGCATATACGGCGCCCCCGCTCGTATGCAGTTGTACGCGATGTCCACGTGGCGTGATTGCTGGCGGATGGCCCAAATGTGGGTGAATGTTCTTTTTGGATAAAACCCCCTAAGGTTTAATTAAATGTCATGAATAAGCCCTTGCTCTGTATGCCAATAACAAGAAAAAAAAACTGCTCCAGTGAATGTGTTTCGAACTTGGGACCTCCAACTTTAATGGCACGCACGCTAACAATCTAGACTAACAGTACATTGCGTAAAACTGTAAGCTGGAAACCTATATAGTCTACCTCTCGCTCTGCAGTTTCCTGTATTTTTTTCAAGTTATTGTTTGGTTTTTATGATATGTATTTTTTCCTATATAAAAATACGATAATTATTAATATGCGATTATTGTCTATTTAAATCTTTATTCTATTTTTATTATTGTGTAGTTCGAAGAGGTGAACATGAACTTTTTCTAAATATTTTGAGGATTCAAACAGTTCAAGGTATATTTTAAAATATTGTGTAATTTTTTGTATTTTCATTCAGGACCATAAGAATGCATAATTATTATGTTTCTTCATTGTATTTTTAGATACATAGTTATTAAAAATCAACAATGTTGTGTTTTCAAAGCTGTTCAGTGTGTATTAAAAATCATTGTGTAAAAACAATAAATTATTTAAACGTGTGTAAAACATGCTTGTAGAAAAGTAAGAATAATTTTACACAATAAATTTTTTAATACATGTTGAACATTTTATGAAATATATTTTATAATTTTTTGAATGCATGACGAACATTTTTCAAAACACGTTTACAATTTCTTAATAAACGTTGGAATTTTCAAAAAATATGTTGATTTTGTTTCAAATGCACCAGCACTTTCTTAAGTTTATTATGCCAGGTAATATGTTGAATAGTTCTCTTTTTTGCGAGAATTTCTTAATATTTTTTCAATTTCCCGCGAGTCAACTTTTCCTTTTTCTAAATTTCTCTTTATTATTCTGCCCAGTATTCTTATTATAAATAGGTGTTTATCTCGGTACTAAACAGACAACCATTCGTGGCGTAGTGTTTGGCATATGAGCACATGATGTGCGCCCAGTAACTGCGTTCGGATCCCACCAACTCACCCTATTTTTCTTATTAGTACTATTTCATCCCACGTCCTGACATGCAGGACCAAGATCTGATAATTAGGATCAATGCAGTTCGGGGTATTTAAATAAAATGTGAGGGGTTTTGCGAAACTTATTTAAACTACAGAGAGTTTTCTGTAAAACAACCAGCACACTTCTCTCACAGCCATTGACATGTGGGCCAATGCCATGTTGGCACGTCATGCGTATAGTGCATACACCCTAATACGGGTGGAGGCACCGTATTTGAACGCTCAGACAAGTTACGGCACTAATTTCATGTATTTTATAAGTTTAGGCACCAAAGTGACCGTGCCGGACAAGTTGAGGCACCCGTGGTGTATTTAACTCTTTTTTTTCACTGGTTGTACTCTATTTCTAAAAAGAGAAAAATTCACTGGAGGTCCTCATACTCGTCGCGTTGGCCAATTTAGTCCTCGTACTTACAAATACCCGAAATACAGTCACTGAACTTGTCTCATGTGGTCACATACGGTCTAATGTACGATTTCTTATACTATGCGCTGATTTGGCAGTTGACTGGCTCGTCCACGCGTGCGTTGACCGCCAACTCATCAGCACCTAGTCAGGTCCGATCGATTCGAGGGAATGCCGGGAGGTTTTTTGCAAAATCGTCAAGGAATAAAACAGCAGCCCACCTGGTCGGACCGAGCCATCCACCTGGTCGGACCAGACCGTGTCGCTCTCCTCTCCCTGCTCTGCTCCACTCCCCTGTTCGTCGTCGCTGCCGAGGTGTGACCTCGAGCTCGCAGGCGTGGGCGAGTGTGGCGACGGCTGCCATGAGCTCGTTGTCGGACACCGAGCCGCCGCCGTCCCCTCCGTTTGGGAGACGTCCCTCTCGCTCCCTCCCGGGGTGAGGAGCATGCCTTGCCGCCGCTCTACGGTACGTCGTCATCGTGACCACTTTCTCTGGCCGATCTGTCCTTTTTAGCTCCGGGAAAGAGTGCGCGTTTGACTCAATTGCGCATACGATTTAGGGTTTAGGGCTCTTTCCCCTACCTTTGTCACGGATGGGGTGGGCCTGTAGGGTTTTAGCCGTGGATGGTGAAGTTAGTGGCAGATCAAAATTAAGGTTTCATGAGGGCTTTCGATAGGGTCTTCGTGTTGGGTAACGCAGCAGAAAACAAAAAATTTCCGACCTACGCACCAGCCCAGGACCACTATGGAGACTGCATACAAGGTTTGATCTTTTCGTTACCGACTCGTAGCGCAGCGGAAGTAGAGTCGATGACGATCGGCGATGCAGATCCCCGCAGCTAGGATTTTACAACCTCCCAACCACGAGGATATACTCCCTCATCTGCCCCTCGGACAGCCCTCCGGGAGGCGGTCGGACAGTGTCATGGACAGCCCTTCGGGAGGACCCTCGAAACTCGGACGGTTACTCGGACAGCCCTTCGGGAGGACACTCGAACAGCCCCTCGGGCAAAAGGACGAAACTACGACCTCTCTACGGGGTTGCACACATACGGTGTCATCTATCCGGCAGTGCTTTGCCGTTCAGAACTAATTCCCACCGGAACCCAGACAGCCTTTCGGCACTACGAAACTATTTCGTGGGAGGGAGAGAGAATACCAGATCATGCATGGCTTGTGTGAGAGAGTTGGAGTGTGTATGGAGAGCTCCTCTCCACCTCCTTATATAGTGGTGGAAGGGGTGAGGGGGGCTGAAATTCAGCCCACAAAACATGCACCCACCAAACAAGGAAAACATGTTCCCACCAAACATGGAGAAAACATGTTCCCTTGTCCATGGTGTTCCCCCATGGGGCCCCACCTTCCTCCCAACACTCTCCACCATTTGTGGAGGCTGCCCCCCACCATGGGGGGCCCCCCCCAACACCTTTTGTCCAGCCACAAGGGGCTGCCCCCCAAAGGGGAGGCGCCCCAAAACAGCCACCACGTATCGTGGGATCTTGTCCCCTCATGCTGGGACAAGATGTTTTCCGCGACTATTACTTCTGAAAAATTCTGAAAAGTCCAAGAACATTTCTGGCACCCTTTAAAATTATCTGGACGCGCTCCGGAACAATTCCGGTATGGTGGTTTAATTTAAAACCATCTTCGTTTACTCTGTAAACAATTTCGGCAGCTCCGAAACTTCTTTTCAGTTTTTTCTCCGGAAAAATTCCAAAAGTTACCAGACCAATCTGGCAACCTCCAAAACGTTCCCGGTGCTTGCCGAAACCTTTTTGGATCAATGGTTTTATCCAAAATAACTTTTCGGTTTTACCAAAACTTTTTCGGTGCTCTCTCCGGAACTTTTCCATTGTCTCTGAAACTTTTCCAGTGACTTTCTCTCGGACTCCTTGTCTAGTATTCAGCAGATAGATGACCCTTAAGCGTGTGACCCTATAGGTTCGGTGAAGCATAGACATGACCAGAACACTTTCCGATTAATGATCAACATCGGAGTCGTGGACACCCATATTGACCCCTATACCCACACGAATGAATATTCGAGTGAACCTCCAATTGCCGTGAGCTATTCCTGTTGCTTCGCGATATGTTACAAATATCCGAGGTGAGACATGTTGGCATTCCCGTGGATCAACAACTTGTCCACTATGCCAGTTACCTCGTTACCGGTATTGTTCTCTTTTCTCGTTATCGTGTTTCGGCATCCCTATGATCAAATCACCCTGTGTCTGGCCAGACGATGATGGATACCGTAACACCGAGAGGGCCCAGAGATATCTCTCCATCGTCGGAGGAGCAAATCCCAATCTTGAGCTATCAAGTTACTTGACATACTTTTCCCATGAACCCGTAAGCCGCCGTAATAGCCATCCATTTACGGATGGCGTTTAACAAACCCCAAAGTTCATGAATCAAGCATGAAGAAACTCGATACTCTCATGGTCTGAGGAATCATGCAAACGTTAACCATCTCTGTGTTATTAACCATTAACTTGTGACGAATGTATCTCATAGCATAACATCAATTCGGGTCGATTCAACACAAATGTTCTTATAACATTGTGCCCTCAAAGCTGCTGGCATAGACATGCCCATGATTGGGAAAACATAATCATCATGCAACACTTGAGCTAGTCTTAGAGGCATGACTAGGAATACATTTTACCATTTATTATTCCACATGTGCATATGGGTTTTCCCCAGAGCCTTTATGGATATACGGGCTTGGGAACCACAACAGTTATAGCATGGAACATAAACATAATTATGAGCATGGAGATAAATAATAACATTTATTATTGCCTCTAGGGCATATCTCCTACACTTCTTAGTTGAATTATCGTTTTACAGAGCTAAATTAGGTTTTGATGTGCTTGATTTCTTAGGCAAAGGCTATGCCGTGTTAAATTGGCTGAAAATGTTAGCTTCAATTAGGTTACATGTGTCGATGATATGTTGTTTTGTTCATGAGATGACCGTTTGTTTGCTAGATCCCCAAAAAGAACGTGTTTTTGGACGTGAAAGATCATAAATTTATTTAGTGGAGAAGCCATGAATCCATGCTTTTGTTATGAAAATATCATAACTTTGCAATGTCTGAACCTGTCTGAAGTATCTATTTGTGAACTTGTCTGAACATTGACACTTTGGTTAGATTGATGCAGTTACATTGTGTCTATTTCCTAGCTCAGATGCTCTCAAATACCATGCTTGGTTCATGTCTTAAATTATCAGAAATGGTTGAATTTAGTGATGTCTCTGTCTGTTATTACTGTCTGAACATTTTTGTCTGAACATTTTGTCATTTTCATTGTTTTGTAGGACCCCTAAGCAACCATTTCTCTGTTGAGGTCATACATGGTGGCTATTTCTTTTGTGCAGGCAAGCATATGGATTACCACAAAGGCCACTCCATTTGGTATGACAACTGTGACATAGATAATTGGACACCTACTGTTGTTGCCAGTCTAGTGGAGGAAATTGGGTATGAGTTTGAGGGCAGGATCAGGGCTTACTGGTGTGTTCCTGGATTGACAGTATATAAGAATGGTTTAAGAGAGATTAAGTTAGGGGATAGCACAATGACAGAGAACATGAAGGACTGTGTTCTGAATGGGAACCATTTCCAGCAGATATTTCTTGATCATGATAACAGCATGAGGTCATATATTTCTCCTGTTTCAGTTCGTTCTGATGATGAGGATCCTCCTTTGGCCAAATTCAGTGGCATTAGGCCTAAGAAGGAGCAAGTGCAAGAAGAGCAGTCACAACAAGTGCAAGAGGAAAATGCTGAGCAAGTGCAAGTGTTACGGGAGCAGGCCGAGCAAGATCAAGAGCATGAGGCAGAGCAATGTCAGGTTGAGGAAGGTCAGGTTGAAGCTGCACTATCAGAAAGTGAGGAAGATTCAGAAGAAGAGGAATACATACCAGGTCCTACTCAGCCAAGAGAGTATATGCATGCATTTCAATTTGAGTTCAGGGGCAGAAGAAAAACCTGTAGGGTTTTAAACATGGATGCAGAAGATGGAGTTGGTGATTCAGCAATTCATGATTCTGATGAAGATTTCAATCCACAGCTTGTTGATTCAGATATTGATCTACAAGATGATGATGGTATGTTTGACAGAAATGTTGATTATGATAAAGGTAAAGGTTTAGCAGTCCAAGAAGAACCTGATTATCCTATTGAAGATGTGGACATGTGTTTGCCTTCTTCTGATGAAGATAAGGTTAAGCTGAATTTCAAATGTTTCAGAGAAGAAGACATTTCTAAACCACAATTCCAAGTTGGTCAGACATTTGCAAGTGTTGAGTTACTGAGGAAAACTATCAAAGAGTACAGCTGTAGGGAAAGAGTTGACATTAAGTGCCCCAGAAATGATAGGAAAAGACTGCAAGCCATTTGTGAAGAAGGGTGCCCTTGGTCTTTGTTTGCATCATTTGATGGCAGAACCAAATGCTTAATGATTAAGAAATACAACCCAAAGCATACCTACATAAAGAAATGGTGTGTGAAGTCATTCACTGCTCCCTTCACGGCAGGAAAATATCTTGATTCTTTCAGAGCAGATGAAAACACGAACATGAAGAATTTTGCAAGGTTGGTTCAGAGGTGTACATGCAAGAGGTGTGATCTTAGTGGAGTTCCATGTCACCATGCAATTGCATGTTGTAGACATGAAAGAATTGACCCTGAGAGTTTGGTGCATTCCTGCTATAGTATTGAAGCATTCAAGCTAGCATACAAACCCATTATCAGGCTTTGCAGAGATAGGAGAGAGTGGGAGAAGATGAATGGGTGTGAAATCAAGCCACTTGTCTATGAAAAAAAGTAGGGAGGCCTTCAAACAAGAGTAGGAGAAAGCAGGCTTATGAGATTGAAAAGAAAGATGGAACCAAGGTAATGACCAGACATGGAGGCACAATAACATGCTCCTACTGCCATGAACAGGGCCATAATATCAAAGGATGTAATCAGAGAAAGGCTGGCATTTTGCCAAAGCTACAAGTGAGAAGGGGGCCAATGGCCATACTTGATGATGTCTCAGATGATGAACAAGTTATGGCACCACAAGCTGATGGCCAAGTCACACAGGAGAAGGTCCATGCTGCACAAGATGATGGCCAACTCACACATGAGGAGGTCAATCTAACACAAGATGCTAGCCATGTAACACAGGAGGAGGTCCATGCTGCACAAAATGATGGTCAACTCATACATGAGAAGGTTAATCTCACACAAGATGATGGCCAAGTAACACATGAGGAGGTCCATGCTGCACAAGATGATGGCCTAGTGCACCAAGAAGAGGACGAATATGATACACCAGTTGTATTTCAGGCAAATTCTAATCTTTTGTCCATTTCTTATCAGTTGTCTTTAATCAATTAAAATGTACTGATGGTAGCAGATGATAATTGTCTTTGCACAGGTGCAGAACTTTGGATATACAATGCTTCACAGGATGCAGCAGGCTAGACCTATACCTAGAGAATACACTAAAGGCACTATGCCAGATTCAGCATCTATCTCATTGGTAGCCAGTTCTCAAGCTTCAGCACATACAACAACAGCTACAAATGATGGCAACCTGACCAAGAAGCTGCTAAAGATGAAAAATGACAAAGAAAGGCAGATGACAGCCAGAATAGAAGCAACACTAGAGGCCATGAATTAGTTGGCAGAGAGGAGAGCAGAGGAGGCATAAGCAAAAAGGCAAGAAATTGCTCTAAGGAAAGCAGATCAGGCAGCAAGAAGAAGAAGAGCAGCAAAAGGCAAGAAGGCCGAGGAAACAACAGCAAAGCCACAAGCTACAGCAGCAAGAAAAGCTGCAATACAATGAGAGAAGGAGGCAAAAGCAATTGAAGCAATAGCAGCTAAAGCAGAGGAAGCACTAAATAGAAAAGAAGATCAAGAAGCAAAGAGAGCAGAGGCAGCACTGAAGAGAAAGGAAGATCAAGAAGCAAAGAAGAAACAGCAAGAAGAGGCCAAGAGAAGAAGAGCTGAGCAGAAGAAGCAAGCAGGGCGAAGTGGACATGTGCCCAAGAAGCAGAAAAGAGTCAATATGTTTGATGAGTAGAGATGAATCAATGCTGTTGCACTTGCAGTTATCTGATTTTTTGTCAAAAAACTTCAATCTGAGTGTTTGGAACTATTCAAATGTACCACCCATTCAGCGTTTGACACTATTGAAATGTAGTTCAATCATTGGCTCATTCAGTTAACTGCATTTTTGAACTTAGTGCTTCAGTTTAGTTAGTAGCTCACCTAGCAAACTCAATCTTCAACTATATTCACAAGCAGGCAGTTAGCTGAATTTTAACTGAATTTTATGCAAAATGATTGTTTGAATTGATACTGTAGTGCAAATGAATTTTTGATTCGAGAAACAAAAAACAAAAAAAATAAACAAAAAGGTTTTGGCCTGGGTCTCGAACCCAGGACCTATGGTATTAAGCGTTGTGTGCAATGCCAGTGAGATAGTAGTAGTGCTTTGATCAAGTGCTACTTAACTGTCTACTTATTATTTCCTTGTGGCCCTGAGGTCTAGCGTTCGTTGCAGATGATGTAAAGCGAGCGTGCGGTGCGTTGTGTGCATGCCGATTCAGTTTCTCCTCCTCTGTCTTTAAGCCCACCCACCCGCCGCTCTCCACTCTCCACTCGTCACAGTCCACCCACGTCGCCTCGATCACCCCGCTCCCAAACTCCCTCACCCCCTCCAGTCAAGAAAACCCTCGCTGTCGAGCAACACACCGACGCCGATGACATGGACAACAACCCCGTCTAGCAAAGGGTCATCGATGACCTGGCAGGCGACGACAAGGCCATGCTCGCAGACCTGAAGGAGATCGGGCAGTGGTTCCCTAGCATGGGGATGTTGCGTCACCACGCTCGTGGCCTCCTCAAGGTGATGACCGACGACGAGAAGCAGCGCGCCATCACCGACCCCAAAGGTATCTCTCTGGCGTTGGTCCTCCATTTAGGGATGCAGGAGATGTGCTCCGACGACCCAAGGCAGCACGCCCAATGGTGAATGTACCGGTCCACCACCACGCCGCAGCAGCCGGATCCGCGTCGTGTTTCCTCCAGGATGGAGCGCGTCGAGGAGATCCAGGTGATCGTCCCCGCGCCTGTCAACACGGCCTACTGGGACCGCTTCCAGCCCGAGCTCCTCGTGCACGACGACGTCTCCGACGCCGAGTCATCTGACTCGGAGTACATTCAGCTTGACTCCAACGATGACTCTGGTTACAAGCCGGACTCCGAGTGGTCTGGCGAGGAGGAGATAGAGGTGGTGGTCATCTCTGACGATGAGCCGGAGGTCCAGATGGTGGCGCCCGTCGTTGATGTGAAGGAGGGTGATAAGAACCTCCCGATTGACGTCGACCTGCTTCCAGATGTTGTTGTCATTGTCAAGCAGGAGGTGGAGGTGGTCTTGGCATTGGAAGCACATGCGGAGGTGGCAGAGAACAAGAAGAAGAGGAAGATGCCAGGTGCAATTGAGGTTCGCCGGTCCGAGCGCCTGAAGAAGATGAACAACTGAGGATGCCCAAGAAGTGAAGAAGATGGTTAGTTAGGTATGCTGAAAGTATACATATTTTCAGCATATAAGTTATAACTAAAGATGTTTGGTTAGGTGTGCTTGTATAATGTCAGCACATAAGTTAATTGTACTTTCTGCTGGTCTTCTTTTGGTAATGTGATGTGATGGTTGTTGCTATTGAACTATCTATATATGGAGTATGACTATGAAATCATGACATGTCTATTTGTGGACAAGTACTATGAAATGTTGAAGTGTTGCTGTCATTTGTTGCTACTATGTTGATGTTATGTTTCTGATGTGCTGTCATTGTTGCAAGAGATCTGGTGTTGCTATTTAACTAAATTTTGCCTGCAATTTTGCCAGATAACTAAATTTTGTTAGTTAAATGAATTCTGAGAGTTATCTATGTCAGTCAAAATTCAGTTAACCATTTTCTATGTCTTTTGTCAGTAAACTGCTAGCACTGTAAAATGCATATGTGGTTAGCTGTTGGATAAACAAATTCAGTTGACAAACAAAACCAGTTACAAATTAAGTTCAATGTCAACACTGACACAAATTTAACTTACTAGAAATTCATTTCAGAACAACATTAGTTCAATCAAAATCATCCAGCATCCCCTTAAGCTTCCTTATCTTCTCCTTGGTGTCCTCTTTGTGTTTGAACAAGTCACCAATCATGTATTCAAGCTTCCTCTTCTCTCGGTTTAATTGATCCCTCTCTCTAATGACTTGGTCCCTCTCCTGCATGACTTGGTCTCTCTCTTTCTCTGCCTTAGCCCTGAATACCTGATGAATGCTTGTTACTGTTTTGTCATTCATCTTCTTCTTCTCAAGCTCTTCCTTAAGATCAGTCAGAGCAAGTTGTGTGCTGCCTAATTGGCTAATTGTCTGCTCCTTCTCAGCCTCCATCTTAGCAAAATCAAGCTTGAAATTTCTCAGCTCTTTTTCCATCTTTTTCTTCTCTTCCAGAATCTTCAAGTTTTCCTCAGCATTTAGAACATTTTTTCTGAGCTTCTGTTTTGTCTCCTCTTCATACATGCTCCAGATCCTAGCTAGGCTCATCTTCATAGCATCAGGCCACTCAGGGTCAACCCACTCCACATAGTTGCATCTAGGTACTTCCTATCAATTTAAAACAAACAAAAATTCAGTTAAGTACTCAAGAAATTCAGTTATCTGCAAAACATCAACTAACTTATAGAAAATAGAAAATGGGTGGTGCCACTACACATAGCACATGAATGGCATACAAAATGTCCACTACTCAAGAAATAACTAAAATTTAAACTTAACTGGACCTTTTGCTTTATCTGAATTTTCTGAACTTTTGACACTGTGACTGAATTTGTACTAACCTTCTGGGCACAGGCTAGGAACCTCCTGCCAGTATCAACTGATTCAAATGCCACAAGCTTCTCACACAAAGATCCATGCTCACATGTAAACCTAGGCAGATCTATCGCCAGGCCTCTCCATTCCTCACAAAAGATTGTGGCAGGAGGCTAAAACAAATACAAATTGGATTCAATCCACATATGGAGAAGAGAAACCCTAGCTGCTTTTTAACCCTAGATGCGTGGAGGAGATGACCAACCTTGTTGGTAACCGAGTCGTCTTCAGAAGAGCTAGGGAGATCATCCCACGACACCATGGTTGCCGCTGGAGGAAGAAGAGAAGAAGAGGAACAAGTGGTGGTGGATCTGGTGGTGGAAGAAAAGAGTTGAAGATGAAGCTTGTGGCTGGTGGAGGAAGAAAAGGTGGATCTGGTGGTGGTGGACAAAAGCCACACATAGAGTGCAAGTTGTAGGGTGCCAGTATGCATGTACATGGATGCTCTTTAGTTCATTTCAGTTCAGAAAGACAAAGTATGTGTGCATGGCTCAGTTAACTGAATCTTTTCTAGTTAAATTTAGTTACATTTCATTTCATTTAAGCTTAGTTAACTGAATCTTTTTCAGTTAAGTTCAGTTACATTTTGGCTATATGGTTGTCCATATCATGAATTGTTGTGTAATGAACCCCTGAGCTAAGGTATAAACAGAAAAATTTCAAATGACAACAAATTGGAAGAATAAACATTGACACATCAGTCTTCATATTACTTGATAGATCTCTATCCATTACAACCATACAGCCAAAACAACATCATGTCTACTCAATTAAGAACAGCTTCACCTGAGACACCTACTCGTTTATCAACATCTCACTTCTTCATAATTAAGATGAAAGACATCACACAAAGCACCACAACACTAGCCATAACAAGCTTTAGTAGTAGTAGGATCTCTCTACCTAATCCAAGCAGCATAGCAACTTGCTGCTTGGTAGCAAAGTTCTTCTCACTAGGGCTGCCAAAATTAACTCTGCCTGCAATGCCTCTTCCAGCCAAGCCCCTTCCAGCTAAGTTTCTTCCTGCCATTGAGTCAGTCCTCTTCCTCTCAAGCTCTTCCCTTCTATCCTCAGCTGCACCTATTGCATCTACAACAGCATTACCAACAAGAACCCTAGTTTCAACCAGATGCTGCACATATTCCAGCTCCCAGCTCCTAGCGCTAGAAATCACAGGTGACTTACGAAAGAAGAAAGATACATCTTTATTTCAGAAGAACCAAAGCAATGCCATGTGTGAAAATGACTAAAATAGCTCTGTTAATTGTAAAAGTTCATGCAACTTGGTTATTCTAAATGAACCACAACAAACTAAAGTTCAGTTAACTTGGAACATATGAACCACAGAAAATGTGTCCAGGATGACTGAAAAACTTCAGTTAACATGAAAATGTTCAGTTACATACTAAATTTGTAGTAGTCACAACTAGTTCAGTTAACTCCAATAGTTCAGTCAAGACTACTGACAATGAATCATAGTAAGTTTTGTGAAAGAATCATAACATCTACCTAGTAACTAAACAAAACAAGTTAACTACTAAAATACAGTTAACTACTAAAGGTTCAGTTAAATGAATTTTTTCAGTAAACTAAGTAAGCAGGGCAGATTCATGGCTACTAAGCACAACATATATCATGCTAACTATCACAGCTAGTAGGGCAGCATCATCGTCAGAGGAAACAAATCAAGCATGAATCAAACAGATCAAGATAGCTTACATTGTGGTGGCTGCACTTGTAGAAAACCCAACCATCATTCTCATCGGTGCTAGAGCGGTAGCACTTCACAGGGTCACCACAATCGGGGCAATCGACCAATGGCACATCAACAGAGCGGCCACGCAGTCCAGAGCAGATGGAGCTCGCAGATGACATGTTGACGACGCCGTCGGCGAGGGGGCAGTAGATCCAGGCGGCGGCAGCACTCCTATGGAAGCCAGGCGGCGACAACATTCCTATTCCTATGGCAGCCAGGCGGCGGCAGCTTAGGCGGTAGTGGCGGCGGCGAAGGAGGCCGGTGACGTCGACGGGGGAATTGTGGTGACTAGGGTTCGAGAGGGGAGAGGAGAGGAGAGCAGTCCGACCAGGTGTGGTCCCACCAGGGGCAAGGAGCGGGGGCGTCTGACCAGGTGGGGGAGAAACGTTAAATACGGAGATTTTGCAACAAAAAAAACGAATCTATCAGACCCGACTAGGTGCTGATGAGTTGGCGGTCAACGCACGCGTGGACAAGCCAGTCAACTGCCAAATCAGCGCATACATATAAGAAATCGTACATTGGACCGTATGTGACCACCTGAGACAAGTTCAGTGACTGTATTTCGGGTATTTGTAAGTACGAGGACTAAATTAGCCAACACGACGAGTATGAGGACCTCCAGTGAATTTTTCTCTTCTGAAAATGCACTGTCCTTGTATTATTTAAAACATTCAGTACATGTGAGATTTTTTTGCGAGAAGTACAGATGAGATACTATATACACATACCATCAACACATGTGCGCTCAGCGAACCAACATGTGGTTCGATGTTTAGGAGGATATCCCCAAGCATCAGGATTCAAATCCTGATGCTCGCATTTATCCTTAATTTGTTTCAGGATTTCTGGTGGAAGGAGACGTTCCCGTTGACTACGAGATGTCTATAACGACTTTGTAAAATCTCAAGATGACATGCGCATGTACTGTGTTAAAAAAACACATGTACGCTCATACTCGGTGAACAAAATAAACATATGCAAGGATAAGGAGCTCTATTTTGATTGGATTCGAATTATTTATGGATTCACCTTTGTAGCAAATCTAATTTTCCGGCCGTGTTTGTTTTAGCTTTGAATGGATTTAAATCGAGTAAACAACATAAAACTATCATATTTGATGCTAGGGTTCCGGAAAACTACCACTTTCTCTAATTTTCTAAAAAGCTACCACAAAATTGGCTCGCTGTTCCAAAAAACACCAATAACTCAATGATGACTATGTTGGTTAACTTTAAACGTGATTATGATAGCTCGGGTCCACTCTTCAGGTTGGCCCATTAGCTTTGACCGTTAAGTTGATCATTGGCAGGTTATGACAGGTGGGGCCCACATATTTTTAAAAGGCAATCTAGTCCCCACAAAAAAAAGCAATTGTGTCTGTGTACTTCTTTTTAAAAAGTAAACAGGTCCATGCGAAAAAAATAAAAAGGAATCGGGTCCTTGTTGGTGGTGGCCGGACATGGCTATGGAGCGGTCAAAGGTGGCCGAGCGTGCTCTTGCCATCCCGCATCCATTGCCGCCCTAGCTGCTCAACGCCGCCAATGTAGCCCATGTCCTTATCCGAGCCCAGTTGCCCCACCCATCGCCCGACCTCCCTGATGCCCGTTGTGAGCCCCGGTGCCTTGCACCCCTTCCCATCGAAGTTGTTTCCTGCTCTCTTGAGCCACTTCAGTGCAACCTCTCCCGCGGTAGGTAGCCATCGATGCAGCTCCGCCTCGTGACCATCTCCACTCTTCGGCTCCGGGCACGGGGAGTGGCCGGAGGGAGCCCGTCGTGACGGCTCTTGCACGCGGCCGGAGCTCTTGCTCCTGCTGAACGTCGCCACGCGGAGCGGTTGGAGGGAGCCAGTCGTGCCGGCTGTTGCACGCGCTCGGAGATGCTTCTCCTGCTGCTCCCGATGTTCTGTTGCTACTCCTGTTGCACACCGCCACAGGTTGACGAAGAAAGGAGGCCTCGGGCAGCAGTGGGCAAGAGCATCGGGCAGCTGCCCACAACGTTGGCGGCCGGGCTGCAAATGCGTCGCGCCGGATGGCTGCACTGGTTGCAAGAGAGACAAGGAAGGGTCGACAAAGAGGAGGAGGCCTCGGGCCACGGCCTACGGCGGCAGCGGCCCTGGCTTCAGGTCACCCAAGAAAGAGAGATAATGGAAGGTCAAGGAGAGAAGAAAGTGGAGATGAAGGAAGAGAGAGCTGTCACGTGACCCACATGTCATATAACAGTCAAACAAATAATCAACAAATGGTTTGTATAGGAGCGGGTCCTACCTGCCATAATTTGGATTACATCTTAATCATCTAGTCATTAGTGTTTTTTGGAACAGACAACCAATTCTATGGTAGCTTTTTGAGAAATTAAAGAAAGTCGTAGTTTTTTGAACTTTAGCCGCAAATATGGTAGTTTTATGCTATTTACTCATTTAAATCACATGTGGATTTGCTTCATTGCCAAAGTTGGTTCGCCGCTGAAGTACACTTCTAGGTGCTTCACGCAATTGCACTAAAAATGGCTCGAATCCAGGTTCAGCTTCACTGGCAAAGTGTTGGAAATGTGCCCTAGAGGCAATAATATTTGTATTATTGTATTTCCATATTCATAATTAAGAGTTTATAATCTATGCTATAAAGGCTATGATCCTAGAATATGCGATTCAGTGGAAACCTCGTATGCACGTGTGGAATGATAAATGGTAAATAAAAGGTTCCTAGTCTTGCCCCTAAGACTAGCTCAAGTGTTGTTGGTGATCATGTTTTCCGGATCTTAGGATATCGTCAAGTGTAACGATGATCCTAAAACAATATTGAGATTATGACGTTAGAAGAACGATCATGTTGAGTCGACCCAATCTTGTTTGTTATGAATTGAGTTAATATCGTCTGCATTCAATTGTAATAACACAGAGTGTTAACGTGTGATATTGCTCCTTAGACCATGAGTGCATCATGGTAGCTTCTTATTGTACGATGGGCTTTGGGGTTGCTCAAATGTCACTTGTAATACAGTGATCATAACGACAACTTACAGGTTCATCGAAAAGTTTGACAAGTGATTCCAGATAGCTCGAGAGTGGAATTTGCTCCTCCGACGATGGACAGATATTCTTAGGGCCCTCTCGGTGTGATGGCATCAATCATTGTCTGCCCAGACACATGTGACTTCGTCACGAGGATGCCGGAACACAATAACAAGAAAGAAGAACAAAACCGGTAACGAGGATTTCGGTATAGTGAGCATGGTGATGACTCAGGAGGATGACCCACAAGTATAGGGGATGACCCACAAGTATAGGGGATGAATCATAGTCCTTTCAATAAGTAAGAG
The DNA here is from genome assembly GCA_011799875.1 of Thinopyrum elongatum. NCBI lineage: Eukaryota > Viridiplantae > Streptophyta > Magnoliopsida > Poales > Poaceae > Thinopyrum > Thinopyrum elongatum. Next base: position 388,585,850 of record CM022300.1, read on the forward strand.
TGTCGAACCCAACGAGGAGCAGAAGGAAATGACAAGCGGTTTTCAGCAAGGTAATTTCTGCAAGCACTGAAATTGTCAATAACAGGTGGTTTGATAGCAAGATAATTTGTAACAGGTAATAAGTAGAAATAGTAACAATAGGTGCAGAAAGGTAGCCCAATCCTTTTTGTAGCAAAGGACAGGCCAGAATGTTCTCTGATAATAAGTAAAACGTTCTCGAGGACACACAGGAATTTCATCTAGTTACTTTCATCATGTTTCTTTGATTCGCGTTCGCTACTTTGATAATTTGATATGTGGGTGGATCGGTGCTTGGGTGCTGTTCTTACTTGAACAAGCCTCCCACTTATGATTAACCCCCTCTCGCAAGCATTCGCAACTACGAAAAAAGAATTAAGATAAAATCTAACCATAGCATTAAACATGTGGATCCAAATCAGCCCCTTACAGAATAGCGCATAAACTAGGGTTTAAGCTTTTGTCACTCTAGCAACCCATCATCTAATAACTACTCCATAATGCATTACCTTAGGCCCAAAGATGGTGAAGTGTCATGTAGTCGACGTTCACATAACACCACTAAGGGAATCACAACATACATATCATCAAAATATCGAACGAATATCAAATTCACATGATTACTTGTCACATGACTTCTCCCGTGTCCTCAAGAACAAAAGCAACTGCTCACAAATCATATTAATGCTCAAGATTAGAGGAGTAATAGATATCATAATGGATCTGAACATATAATCTTTGTGATGCCCTCGATTCAATCGTACACTAATCATACACGCAAATGTGTACGATCAAGATCAAGGACTCACGGGAAGATATCTGATACGTCCATTTTGCATCATGTTTTCCTACTGTTATTTATGATGTTTTTATGCATAATAATGCTTTTTGGAGTAATTCTAATGCCATTTCTCTCATAATATGCAAGGTACACACAAAGAGGGAGAATTCCGGCAGCTGGAAATCTGGACCTGGAAAAGCTACGTCAGGCCACCTATTATGCACAACTCCAAACAAGCTGAAACTTTACGGAGATTTTTTATAGAATATTTGAAGAATATTGGAGCAAATAAGTACCAGAGGGGCCCCACCAGGTGGGCACAACCCACCTGGGCGCGCCAGGGAGCCCAGGCGCGCCCTGGTGGGTTGTGCTCACCCAGGCCCACCTCCGGTGCCCATCTTCTGGTATATAAGTCATTTTGACCTAGAAAAAATAAGGGGAGGACTTTCGGGACGAACCGCCGCCGTCTCGAGGCGGAACTTGGGCAGGAGCACTTTTGCCCTCCGGTGGAGCGATTCTGCCGGGGGAACTTCCCTCCCGGAGGGGGAAATCATCGTCATCATCATCACCAACAACTCTCCCATCTTGGGGAGGGCAATCTCCATCAACATCTTCAACAACACCATCTCATCTCAAACCCTAGTTCATCTCTTGTGTTCAATCTTGTTACCGAAACTATAGATTGGTGCTTGTGGGTGACTAGTAGTGTTGATTACATCTTTTAGTTGATTACTATATGGTTTATTTGGTGGAAGATTATATGTTCAGATCCAATATGCTATTTAATACCCCTCTGATCTTGAGCATGATTATCATTTGTGAGTAGTTACTTTTGTTCTTGAGGTCACGGGAGAAGTCATGTTGCAAGTAATCATGTGAACTTGATATGTGTTCGATATTTTGATAGTATGTATGTTGTGATTCCCTTAGTGGTGTCATGTGAACGTCGACTACATGACACTTCACCATATTTGGGCCTAAGGGAATGCATTGTGGAGTAGTAAGTAGATGATGGGTTGTGAGAGTGACAGAAGCTTAAACCCCAGTTTATGCGCTATTCCGTAAGGGACCGATTGGATCCAAAAGTTTAATGCTATGGTTAGAATTTATTCTTAACACTTTTCTCGTAGTTGCGGATGCTTGTGAGAGGGTTAATCGTAAGTAGGAGGCTTGTTCAAGTAAGAACATCACCTAAGCACCGGTCCACCCACATATCAAATTATCAAAGTAGCGAACACAAATCGAATCAACATGGTGAAAGTGACTAGATGAAACTCCCGTGTACCATCAAGAACGCTTTGCTTATTATAAGAGACCGTTTTGGCCTGTCCTTTGCCTCAAAAGGATTGGGCTACCTTGCTGCACTTTTGTTACTACTATCATTACTTGCTCGTTACAAATTATCTTGCTATCAAACTACTCTGTTACTTACAATTTCAGCACTTGCAGACATTACCTTGCTGAAAACCACTCGTCATTTCCTTCTGCTCCTCGTTGGGTTCGACACTCTTACTTATCGAAAAGATCTACAATTGATCCCCTATACTTGTGGGTCATCAATATCACAACACAACTCTAGACATAAATAAAATAATACAAGCTTTATATTACAAGCCAGGGGCCTCGAGGGCTCGAATACTTAAGCTCGATCATAAACGAGTCAGCGGAAGCAACAATATCTGAGTACAGACATAAGTTAAACAAGATGCCATAAGATGGCTAGCACAAAAGGAATACAGATTGAAGAGGCACAGGCCTCCTGCCTGGGATCCTCCTAAACTACTCCTGGTCGTCGGCGGCCTGCATGTAGTAGTAGGCACCCTCAGTGTAGTAGGAGTCATCGAAGGTGGCGTCTGGCTCTGGGGCTCCAGCATCTGGTTGCAACATCCGAGAAGAATGGAAAAGACGGAAAAGAGGGAGCAAAGCAACCGTGAGTACTCATCCAAAGTACTCGCAAGCAAGGATCTACACTACATATGCATCGGTATCAATGAAAAGGATAGTATATGTGGGCTGAACTGCAGAATGCCAGAATAAGAGGGGGATAGCTAGTCCTATCGAAGACTACGCTTCTGACAGCCTCCATCTTGAAGCATGTAGAAGAGAGCAGCAAGTATAGTAACAAGTGACATCACATAGCATAATCCTACCCGGCGATCCTCCCCTCGTCGCCCTGTGGGAAAGCGATCACCGGGTTGTATCTGGAACTTGTAAGAGGTGTGTTTTATTAAGTATCCGGTTCTAGTTGTCCTAAGGTCGAAGTACAACTCCGGGTCGTCCTGTTACCATGGACACGGCTATTCGAATAGATCAATCTTCCCTGCAGGGGTGCACCACATTACCCAACACGCTCGATCACTTTGGCCGGACACACTTTCTTGGGTCATGCCCGGCCTCGGAAGATCAACACGTCGCAGCCCTACCTATGCCTAACAGAGAGGTCAGCACTCCGGTCTAAATCCTATGTGCGCAGGGGTCTTGGGCCCATCGCCCGTTGCACACCTGCATGTTGCGTACGTGGCCGGTGAGCAGACCTGGAGCCTCCATTACAAAGGAGGGTGCTTTACGCGGTCCAATCCGGCGCGCGCCGCTCAGTCGCTGACGTCTAGGAGGCTTCGGCTGATACTACGACGTCGAGTGCCCATAACTGTTCCCGCGTGGTGGTTAGTGCGTATAGGCCAGTGGCCAACTCAGATCAAATACCCAATCTCGTTAAGCGTGTTATTTGAAGTAACCGCGGACGTCGACCAGGACCAGGCCCACCTGTCTCCTAGGTGGTCGCAACCTGCCATGTCGCTCTGCCACAAAGTAACACTCAGGGGCCGTCGGGAACCCAGGCCCACCACTACCTGGGTGGAACCACCTCTCCCTTCAGCCCCACATCCGAAAGTAACATAAGTATGTAATAGTATATAGTATATAGTATATACCCGTGACCACCTCCCGAGTGATCACGGCCCAATAGTATAGCATGGCACACGGACAAGAGTGTAGGGCCACTGATGACATTCTAGCAACCTATACTAAGCATTTAGGATTGCAGGTAAAGGTATCAACAGTAGTAACAAGGACAGGCTATGCAGCAGTATAGGATCAAACCGATGAAACAGTAACACTACTCTAATGCAAGCAGTAGAGGGAAAGAGTAGGCGATATCGGGATGAACAAGGGGGGTTGGCTTGCCTGGAAGCTCGGCAGAGAAGGACGACTCGTCAACACCGTAGTCGATCGGGGCAGCAGCAGTGGCGTCAGTCTCAAAGTCTAACGGAGAGAAGAGGGGGGAAGAAACAATAAATACAATGTAAACAGATGCATGACGATGCATGACATGGCAATAAATGGCGCTAGGTGTGATCTAACGCGGTACTACGCGATACTGGCGAAGGGGGAAAACATCCGGGAAAGTATTCCCGGTGTTTGGCATTTTCGGACAGATGAAACGGAGGGGGGTGGTTGCATGTTCGCTATGCTAGGGACGTGTCGCAGACGAGCGGACTGCGTATTTAGATTCGTCTCGTCGTTCTAAGCAACTTTCATGTACAAAGTATTTTCATCCGAGTAACGGATTATTTTATATTAATTTTTAAAGTTTTAATCTTTTTCTGAATTTAATTTAATTCGAAAATAAATGTGAAATGCTAGGTGCACCCAACTCTGGTACACAGAAGTGTACCAGAGGGGCTGACATGTGGGACCAGGGGGACCCAGTTGACCAATCAACGATTGACTGGTCAACAGGGGGTGGGGCCCCCAGTCATACACAGATCTAACTAACTATTAGTTTATTAGTTAATTAGCAGGTTAATTAAGGTTAAGTTAATTAAGCAGACTTAATTAAGTTAATTATTTATTTATTTAATTTTTATTTTTATTCCTTTTTCTTAAATGTTCTCAGGGGCGTGTGCCCCGGCTGTCAATGGGCCAGAGGCCATAGCGGGTGCGGGCATCGGGTGAAACCCGAACAGGCGACGGGCGCCAGCGGGCAGTGGGTGCCTGAACGGGCAAAACTGGGGCATAGGCGAGTGGCTTGCCGGAGCGTGGCCACGGCGAGCCGGCCGCGGACGGCGCCGGCGGAGGGCGGCGGGTCGGCGAGCGGCAGCGATGTTGGGCACCGAAGGTGGCTGCGGCAGAGTTGCGTGGCTGCAGGCGCGTGCGTGTGAGGAAGGCCGGGGCGACGAGGTAGCAGCAGCGCCGGCGAGGCAGGGCAGCACGCGCGGGGCGAGCGGTGGCTGCGGCTGGAGCGGGCGGATGCGGGAGCAGCGCACGGGGGGGGCTGCGGGCGAGGCCAGGGGCCGAGCGGGAGCGCGATTGCGAGGCGACGCACGGGCCGTAGGGGAGCTCCGGCGAGCGCGGCGAGGGGCAACGCCTTGGCGGACGGGGAGGGAGCCGCGGTAGCACGACAGCAAGGCAGCGCGGCCGCGGGGTGAGTGGGGGCACAGGGGCGCGATGAGGTCGGCGACGGCGCGTGCGAGGGCATGCGGGCGCGAGCCGAGCGGCGCAAGGGGCGAGGACAGAGGAGGAGAGGCTGGGGGTTTCATCACCCTCCGTTCGTGAGAAGAGGGCGGCGAGGCTCAAGGAAGCTGCTCGGGGAGGAGGTCGAAGAAGCGAGATCCGGCGACGGGGCGGTGGTGAGGTAGCTCCGGGCGGCGTCGGGCGATGGCGTCGATGGGGGTTTGTCCCTGATCCAGATCTGAATCGGGGTAGGGGGAGACAGAACGAGGGAGTGGGGGAAGTGGTGCGGTCAGGGGGGTTAGGGTTTCCCCAGGGGGGTTATCGAGGAGTGGGGAGGGGGCCGGCTGGGCCAACTGGGCCGGCTGGCCAGCTGAGCCAGTTGGCCCAGTGTTGTTTTCTATTTCTTTTCTTTTTTTCAATTTCCTTTTCCATTGTTTATTTTCTTTTACTAATTTCTTTTATTTCTTGAACTAGTTTTGTTTTATATATCGCAAAGTAAATTCCTAGTTTAGTGTCTCAACACCACCCACTGCCACAAAAAGTTTGACCCAATAATAAATTAGATTAGTATTTTGTAAAATATCAAAGGCATTTATTTAATCATTTCAACTACTGTTTTAATCATTTTAGAGTATTTAAGCATTTTGTAAAAAGTGTGCTTTCTCCACCATAATTATCTACGCATTATTTGGCCCAACCCAAACATTTTAGTTTTATTGTTTGAAAACTTTTGTTGTTTGCCTTTAATTCAAATTTCAATTTGAATCGATTTGAACTAACGCGAGATTAACAATAGTAATTGAGGTGACATGGCATCATTAGCAAAGGTTCACTATAGTTTAATTAACCAGGCGTTACAATCTTCCACCAAATAAACCAACTAGCATCAATTACAAGGTGTAATCAACACTACTAGTCACCCACAGGTACCAATCTGAGGTTTTGATACAAAGATTGAACACAAGAGATGAACTTGGGTTTTGAGATTAGATGGTGCTGATGAAGATGTTGATGAAGATTGATCCTCCCAAGGTGAGAGGGTTGTTGGTGATGACGATGGCTTCGATTTCCCCCTCCCGGAGGGAAGTATCCCCGGCGGAATCGCTCCGCCGGAGAGCAAAAGTGCTCCCGCCCAAGTTCCGCCTCGAGACGGCGATGCTCCGTCCCGAAAGTCCTCCCCTTATTTTTTCTAGGTCAAAAGACTTATGTACCAGAAGATGGGCACCGGAAGTGGGCCAGGGAGCCTACTACCCACCAGGGCGCGCCAAGGGGGTAGGCGTGCCCTGGTTCCTAGTGGGCACCTGGGTGGCCTCCTCCGGTATTTCTTTTCTCCAATATTTTTTATATATTCCAAAATAATTCTCCATAAAATTTCAGCTTATTTGGATATGTGAAGAATAGGTATCTCTGACGTAGCTTTTTCAGGTCCAGAATTCCAGCTGCCGGTATTCTCCCTCTTTGTATAAACCTTGCATATTATGAGAGAAAAGGCATTAGAATTACTCCACAAAGTGTTATATTGAATAAAACACTATAAATAACAGTAAGAAAACATGATGCAAAATGGATGTATCAACTCCCCCATGCTTAGACCTCGCTTGTCCTCAAGCGAAAGCCGATATCGAGAATCATGTCCACATGTTTAGAGAGAGAGGTGTCGATAAAACAAAATACGGACATAGTGGCATCATGATAATTATTATAACAGCAATAAACTTCATCAGAAAACTTCTTATGAGCAAGTAACAATTCATCACATAATCAAAGTATAAAGCATAAACTTTCTTGAAAGCAAACAAACTATGTTCTCAGTCAACAATGCAATTGCAATTCATCATATTTTCAGGAAGGGTCTCATGTCGAAGCCTTTTTGGCAAGTCCACATACTCAACCATCATTTAGCCTTCTATGATTGCTAACACTCACAACATATATATGAAGCAAAAAGTTTCAGCCAAACACATAGAAAGATAGGGGCTTATAGTTTCGCCTCCCAACTTGTTCACCTCAAGGGTGATGTCAACAATAATAACTCATGATCACTCATATCCAACTGGATATATGTGCCTAGATCTTTCCCCACCACATGATGCTTGCAAAAGAGAAAAATAAAAAAGGAATAGAGGAGAACACTATTGACTCTTGCATAAAAAGTAAACACATAAAAGTAAAAGATAGGCGCTTCGCAGAGGGAAGCAGAGGTTGTCATGCGTTTTAATTTTTTTGGATGCACAAGCTCTTAGTGCAAAAGAACGTCACATTATATTGCCCCTTGTGATAGCAACATTTATTATGCAGTCCGTCGCTGTTATTACTTTGCCATCACAAGTTCGTACAATGCTTATTTTCCCTTACACTAAAAGATCATACATATTTAGAAGCAATTTTTATTGCCTTATGCACCAATGACAACTTACTTGAAGGATCTTATTCAATCCATAGGTAGGTATGGTGGACTCTCAAAACATGAAATTGGGTTTAAGGTTTTTGGATGCACAAGTAGTATCTCTACTTAGTGCGGATTTTTGGCTAGCAAAGATATTGGGCAAGCACCACATGTTGGAGGATCTATGACAATATAACTTCTGTGTGAATATGAACAAACATAAATCATTACATTGTCTTCCTTGTCCAATGTCAACAATTTGGCATAAAATATTTAATGGGGGCTCACAATCATAAAAGATGCCCAAGATAGTATATTTGCATGCGAATCTTCTCTTCCCTTATTAATTCTTTCATGAATTATATCATTGACCAATGCTACGTTTGTCAACTTTCAATAATTTTTACCACTTATACTTTTCCTTATGTGAGACCATTACTTCCCATAAGATTAGCATATGATCTTTTCCATTATTTTCTTTATTTTGATTGAAACAAAAAGGTAAAGAAGCATAAACTCAAACTAAACTTTATTATATATCTCTCACTCGATTACATAGATAGATAGATCATGAAACTAGCACTAAAAAATAGATCATACTAAAGTTTTATTCTACTAAATCACGAAACAACTAAAGATCGAACTAAGATAGGTAAAGGTAATAAAAGTGAAGGTGATACGATACCGGGGCACCTCCCCCAAGCTTGGCACAAGCAAAGGGGTGTGACCATACCCGTGTGTTTAAGTCTCCTTCTTTGGTAATGGTGGTGGTGATGAGGTAGTAGGCTTGTCCTCTGGCTTCCATGGCAGGGGTTCACCATCATAAGAGGATGCACGAGTCTCCTAAGTCCTAAAACTTGCAGCTAAACTCATACCTTTGAACCTTGCTTCATACTCGAAAATTTGATTTTGAAGATCATAGATTCGGCTTTACAGAAAATTGATTTGCTCGTTGAAGTTGAAGACGATGTCCTTCATAGACTGGCCATCCACCTTGTGATCACGGGTGAATTCCGTGATAATGGAGTGATTGGCACTGAGTCCACGCTCCACCATCCCTTGAGCCTGACCTCCATGCTTCCTGTCTTCTTGGGCCCTTGAACATCCCGGATGTGGAGCACCCCTCACACATCTCAATGGCTTTAGGGTGCTTCAACACCTCCGGTAGGTAGGGTTGATGACCTTCTCATAGAACTTGTCCCTGGAAGAGCTTGGTGCAGCCATGGCGATCTAGATTTGTCAGAAAAACAACCTGAAACAAGAACAGAGGATATTTCCACGATGCGGTGGTCAAATCGTCCGTGGGTTTATATAAAGAATTTTTATCTTGGGAAACAAGTATACTACAGGAAAACGGAGTCGGGAAGGTCCCCGAGGGGCCCACTACCCACCAGGGCGCGCCAGGTGGGGCAGGCGTGCCCTGGTGCCTAGTGGGCACCTGGGTTGCCTTCTCGGGTGTTTTTATTTATTTTTTATTTTTTCTAATATTCCAAAACTGATAGAAAATATTTTTGCGGAATTTTTGGAGTCGGTTTACTTACCGTATCACGTACCTCTTTTCAGGGTTTTGGAGTGTTCTGGAAGGTCTCTTTTCTGTATTCCTCTGGTGTCATGGTTTGAATAATATTAGTTTCAACATTAATAGGTGTACCTGAAATATAGTGCTTAATTCTTTGCCCATTGACCACCTTCGGATTGGTGCCTTCGGCATTATTGATCTTAATAGCCCCAGAGCGATAAACTTCTTCAATGATATATGGTCCTTCCCACTTGGAGAGAAGTTTTCCTGCAAAACATCTACCGAGAATTGTACAATAGAACATACTCACCCACTTTGAATTCCCGCTTTTGGATTCATTTGTCATGCCACCTTTTGACTTTTTCTTTAAATAGTTTGGCATTTTTATAGGCTTGGGTTCTCCATTCATCTAGTGAGCTAATATCAAATAACCTCTTTTCACCGGCAAGTTTGAATTCATAATTGAGTTCTTTAATTGCCCAATATTCTTTATGTTCTAACTCAAGAGGCAAATGACAAGCTTTTCCATAAACCATTTTATATGGAGACATACCCATAGGATTTTTATAAGCAGTTCTATAAGCCCATAGTGCATCATCAAGTTTCTTATACCAATTTTTCCTAGATCTGTTAACAATCTTTTGTAATATCAACTTTATTTCTCTATTGCTAAGTTCAACTTGACCACTAGATTGAGGGTGATAAGGAGATGCAATTCTATGGTTGACATCATATTTAGCAAGCAATTTACGGAAAGCATCATAAATAAAATATGAACCACCATCAGTCATTAAATATCTAGGGACTCCAAACCTCAGGAAAATAACTTGTTTCAACATTTTGATGGAGGTGTTATGATCATCACTACTAGTTGGAATATCTTCTACCCACTTAGTGACATAATCAACAGCAACCAAAATATGAGTATACCCATTAGAGGAAGGAAAAGGTCCCATATAATCAAAGCCCCAAACATCGAATGGTTCAATAACAAGTGAATAATTCATAGGCATTTCCTGACGTCTACCAATATTGCTTATTCTTTGACATTCATCACAAGACAAGCAAACTTACGAGCATCTTTGAAAAGGGTAGGCCAATAAAAACCAGATTGTAATACCTTGTGTGCAGTTCTATCTCCCACATGGTGCCCTCCGTAGGCTTCGGAGTGACATTTCCATAGGATTTGTTCCTGTTCATGCTCAGGTATACAATGTCTAATAATACCATCTACTCCTTCTTTATAAAGATGTGGGTCATCCCAAAAGTAATGTATTAAATCATAGAAGATTTTTTTCTATTGTTGGTATGTGAAACTAGGTGGTATAAATTTAGCAACAATATAATTAGCATAGTTTGCATACAAAGGAGTACTATGACAAGCATTTATGACAGCTAATTGTTCATTAGGGAAGCTATCATCAATAGGTAGTGGGCCATCAAGGATATTTTCTAACCTAGACAAGTTATCAGCTACGGGATTCTCAGCTCCCTTCTTATCAGTGATATGCAAGTCAAACTCTTGTAGCAAAAGAACCCACCTAATGTGTCTAGGTTCAGCATCTTTCTTTTCCATAAGGTATTTAACAGCAGCACGATCGGTGTGAACAATTACTTTAGAATCAACTATGTAAGATCTGAATTTATCACAAGCAAACACAACTGCTAGAAATTCTTTCTCAGTAGTAGCATAATTTCTTTGGGCACTGTCTGGAGTCTTACTAGCATAGTGTATAACATTTAATTTCTTATCAACTCTCTGTCCTAGAACAACACCAACAACATAATCACTAGCATGACACATAATTTCAAAAGGCAAGTTCCAATCAGGTGGTTGGACAATAGATGCAGAAGTTAAGGCTTTCTTAAGTGTTTCAAAGGCTTCTACACAATCATCATAAAAAACAAATGCAACATCCTTTTGCAACAGATTGGTAAGAGGCCTAGAAATTTTAGAAAAGTCCTTAATAAATCTCCTATAGAAACCAGCATGACCGAGGAAACTTCTTATACCTTTAATATCTTTAGGACATGGCATTTTCTCAATTGCATCGACTTTAGCTTTATCCACCTCAATACCTCACTCAGAAATTTTGTGCCCTAAGACAATACCTTCATTCACCATAAAAGTGGCACTTCTCCCAATTCAAGACAAGATTAGTTTGTTCACATCTCTGCAAAACTCGATCAAGGTTGCTTAAGCAATAATCAAAAGAAGTTTCATAAACGGAAAAATCATCCATGAAAACCTCAACAATCTTTTCACAAAAGTCAGAGAATATAGCCGTCATACATCTTTGAAAGGTAGCAGGTGCATTGCATAAACCAAAAGGCATATGTCTATAAGCATAAGTTCCAAAAGGGCAAGTGAATATCCATTAAGAAAGCAAAAGTGTGTGTGCTTAGACAATCTTCCTAACATTTGATCAATAAAAGGCAAACGGTAATGATCTTTTCTAGTGGCTTTGTTTAATTTTCTGAAATCAATTACCATTCTATAACCAGTCACAATTCTTTGTGGGATAAGTTCATTTTTATCGTTAGGAACAACAATAATACCTCCTTTCTTAGGAACACAATGAACATGACTTGCCCATCTACTATCAACTATAGGATAATTTATACCTGCTTCCAGAAGCTTTAATATCTCAATTCTTACCACTTCCTTCATCTTAGAATTCAATCATCGCTGATGATCAACAACTGGTTTAGCATCGTGTTCCATATTAATCTTGTGCTGACAGAGAGTGGGACTAATGCCCTTAAGATCATCAAGAGTATATCCAATAGCAGCTCGATGCTTCCTCAGAGTTTTTAATAATCTTTTCTCTTCATGCTCTGTAAGGTTAGTACTAATAATAACAGGATATATCTTCTTTTCATCTAGATAAGCATATTTCAAGTGTGAGGTAATTGTTTCAATTAAAACACATGATCACCCTTAGGTGGAGGAGGACCTCCTAGAGTTTCAATAGGCAAATTATGTTTGAGAATAGGTTGTTGTTCAAAGAACATCCTATCTATTTCATTTCTTTCATGCAAGTGAATATCATTTTCATGGTCGAGCAAATACTGTTCTAGTGGATCAGTAGGAGGTACTGCAATAGAAGCAAGACCAATTATTTCATCCTTACTAGGCATTTATTTATCATGGGATTGCCTACGAAACTTAGAGAAATTAAACTCATGAGACACATCACCAAAATTAACACTGACGGTTTCTTTCTTGAAATCTATATTAGCATTAACAGTGTTCAAGAAAGGCCTACCAAAAATAATGGGACAAAACTCATCTTGTGGAGAACCAAGAACTAGAAAACCAGTAGGATATTTTATCTTTCCACACAAGACTTCAACATCTCTAACAATCCCAAGTGGTGTGATAGTATCTCTATTAGCAAGTTTAATAGTAACATCAATATCTTCTATTTTAGGAGGTGCAATATCATTCATAATTTCTTGATAAAGAATAAAAGGAATAGCACTGACACTAGCACCCATATCACATAACCCATGACAACAATGATCTCCTATTTTAACTGAGACAACGGGCATGCCAACAACGGGTTTATTCTTATCTTAGTATCAGGTTTAGCAATTCTAGTAGCTTCATCATAGAAATAAATAACATGCCCATCAATGTTATCGACCAAGGGATCTTTAACCATAGCAATACTAGGTTCTACTTTAATTTGTTCATAGGGTCTAGGTGCTCTAATATTACTTTTGTTGACCACAGTCGAAACCCTAGCATGTTCCTTTATCCTTACGGGGAAAGGTGGTTTTTCAATATAAGCAGTAGGCATAACTGGATCAGCATTGTAACTAATAGTTTCATCCTTAACTATAACTGGTTCCTCAATCTTTTCTTTAATAGGGGGGTGATATTTAAACCACTTCTCCTTAGGGAGATCAACATGAGTAGCAAATGATTCACAAAAAAGAAGCTACTATCTCAGAGTCAAGTCCATATTTAGTGCTAAAATCATGAAAAGCATCGGTATCCATAAATGTTTTAACACAATCAAACTCAAGTTTTATACCAGACTCCTTACCTTCGTCGAGTTCCCAATCTTCAGAGTTGCGTTTAATTCTTTCCAAGAGATCCCATCTGAATTCAATAGTCTTCTTCATAAAAGAACCAGTACAAGAAGTATCGAGCATGGATTGATCATTACGAGAAAGCCAAGCATAAAAAATCTGTATAATAATTTCTCTTCAGAGCACATGATTGGGGCATGAATATAACATTCACTTAAGCCTCCCCAAGCTTGATCGATACTTTCTCCTTCACGAGGCCAAAAATTATATATATAATTCTGATCATGATGAACTAGCTGCATAGGATAAAACTTTTGATGAAGTTCCAATTTCAATCGATTCCAGTTCCAAGCTCCAATATCATCACATAGCCTATACCATGTCAATGCTTTTTCCCCCAAAGATAAAGGGAAACCCTTCTTCTTAACTTCATCTCTGGGTAAACCTACAAGCTTGAACAATGTTTTACTTTTCGCTACTACAACATCAAGTGAGAAGCAAGTCTCCAATGATAGCAACACCTATCGGAACCACGCCAAAAATCTGTGTGTCTCCATTGCGTTTGCACTCTCCAAACCCTTCCCTTTACCTTCATATGCAATGTTTTACTTTCCGCTGCTACACTCTTAGAATTGCATGTGTAGGTTGATTGATTGACTTGTGCTAGTTGCTAAAATCTGCCCACAACTAAAATTGGGAAAAGGTTAGATTTTTATTTGGTCAAGTAGTCTAATCACCCCCCCTCTAGACCTACTTTCGATCCTACAAGTGGTATCACAGCTTTGGTCTCCAAGCCTTGATTTCCATAGCTTTGGTGATCATAGCCTTGGTTTCACAACCTAGGAGAGTATGGCGTCTAGCGAGGGAAATTACCACCATAGAGGTCCTTACTTTGATGGTACTAATTTGCTAGTTGGAAGCATAAGATGAAAATGCACATTCTTGGTCATAACCCCGCCGTTTGGGCTATTGTGCGAATTGGCTTGCAAGGTGATTTCTTCGAGGATGGAAAAGAACCGGATCGTGAAGCATCCGCGGAAGAAATGAAGATGTTGCAATACAATGCTCAAGCTTGCGATATTCTCTTCAATGGATTGTGCCCCGAAGAATTCAACAAAATCAGCCGCCTTGAGAATGCAAAGGAAATTTGGGATACTTTGGTTGATATGCATGAAGGTACGAGTCCGTCAAGGAATCCAAATCGGATGTGCTTCAAAGTCAACTTGACAAGTTCAAGATGAAGGATGGTGAAGGAGTCGCTGATATGTACTCTAGGCTTGCTCTCATCACAAATGAGATTGCCGGCTTAGGAGCGAAGAGATGACTGACAAATTCATCATCAAGAAGATCCTAAGAGCCTTGGATGGAAAATATGATACCGTGTGCACCTTGATCCAAATGATGCCCAATTATAAAGATCTCAAGCCCACGGAAGTCATCGGTAGAATTGTTGCTCATGAGATGTCACTCAAGGATAAGGAAGAGCTCCACAACAAGTCAAGTGGTGCTTACAAAGCTTCAACTAATGCTCCTACAACATCAAGTGAGAAGCAAGTCTCCAATGAAGAATTGAGCTTAATGGTGAAGAACTTCAACAAGTTCTACAAGAATAGAAGCAAAGAGAGAAGCTCCAAGTCAAGATCCTACAATGACAAAAGATCTTCTAGTTGTGATCGTAATTGCTACAATTGTGGAAGACCCGGGCACTACTCCAATGAGTGTACGACTCCCTACAAGAAAAGAGAAGATTCACCAAAAAGGAGAAGTAGAAGAGATGAATCACCACCAAGAGAGAGAAGGAGTAGAGATGATCGTTATGAACGAAGACCCTCTCGTAGAAGCAAGGATTCGGAAAGGAAGGACGAGTCATCAAAGAGCTACACAAGACGAAGACATCAAGCTCACGTTGGTGAATGGGTATTCGGTTCTGACTCTGATAACTACTTCGAGAGAAGCTATCACTCCGACTCTGAATATACTCAAGACGAAGGTGTTGCCGGTCTTGCACTTGTGTCATCCAACTCCTACGACATATTTGACTCACCAAATGAAGGAATTGGAAGGTCCTTCATGGCTAAAGGCCCTAAGGTATCACACCCCGAGTATGTTGATTTCAATAGTGATGAAGATGATTTGCTAGGTGATGATGATTTACTTGTTGACAACACTAGTGATGAAAATTATGATGAACTTGCTAGTAATCATGCTAATCAAGATGAAACAAATGACAATGATAAGAAGGAGATTGAGCGTCTAACTAAAGAACTAAACACTCTTAAGTTGGCTCATGGAACAACTCTAGAGGATCATAGAGAGCTCATAAGGACTCATGAGAAGCTACGCTTCGAGAAGCTAAATTTAGAGCAAGAACATGAGTTCCTAAAAGCTATCAATGATGATCTTCGAAAGAAGAGTTCTTCTTATCTTGCCAAACGTCTCCTCTTATCTACTTATATGCCACAAGTAAAATCTAGCAATAAGAGCAAGAAAGATTCTTCCTCTAGTAGTAACAATAACCACGTTAAATCTAATATTGTTGCTTCTAGTAGTTCTCTTGATTCCACTAATGATCCTCTTAGCTAAGTTAGACTTGAGCAAGAAAATAGCTTATTGAAGGGAATTATAGAGAAAGGTGTTTACAAGAGCCTTGCCGGAAGTAAGCAATTTGAGGAAATTGTACGCAAGCAAGGAAGGCACTGGAAGAATCAAGGCATTGGTTTTGAACGAAAGTTCAATGCCAATGGACTTGAGTGGGAAGAAGATCAATACCCCAAGACAAAGTTTGTTCCTCAACAAGAGAAGTATGATCCCACTTGTTTCCAGGGAACACAAGCTCAACATGATCTTCCACCACAAGACCACAAGCTAAAAGGCAAGGACAAGCTTCAAGAAGAGATTGATTCATTTGAAGAAGCTCCTAAGGCCATGGTCAAGTGGGTTCCCAAGACTACGTCAAGTTCTACTTCATCAAGTATGACTACAACTCCAAGGATTCCCATCAAGTTGATGTGGATCCCAGAGAAGAAGAACTAGAGAATTCTTGAGGGTGACTCTGCCAACATACTTCACTCATATTCATTTTGGCAAGGACAAGTGCAATCAAATTTCATATCTTGCACTAGTTCATGGAGTCACAAACCCTCTTGTTGGTAAGGCAAGGGACAAGGTAACCTAATGCTTTCATGGACATCATCATATGTGTGTTTCAATCAATGTCTATGGATATCCTTGTATGTTCCTTGTGGGACTAACCCATGTAGGTATTGAAAGTGCAACACTCCAATGGATTGCTCCAAAAGATATACATCAACATTGAGCATCCACTTCTTCAACATCTACATGAAGTCATCATCGACAAAACCCAAGGTTAGTTCATCCCTCTTAGGGGGGATATCACATCTAGGGGGAGCTTTGCTCTAAAAAATTTGAGCTAAAGCAACTCTAATGGTGTGAACACAACAATGCTGTATGTAAAAGTGGTAACCCCACTTGTGCTTAAACGATGAGTATGACCTATGATCAAATGTTCTCATTTGACTCCTAAATCAATATACTCATATATAGATGACCTAGTCATCGCCAATTGCTTGATAGATGCTAGAGTGTATGTGCATGCTTTGTCACATGTTTTATTTGCTATCTTATTGTGTGAGCATGTTGGTTGCATAATTTTCTCCATTCGAGGACATCAATTTGTGGTTTTGATTGTTTGGTTTTTATTGGCCAAATGGATGGACAAGAATGCCTAAGTACTCCCTCTAGCTATCTATGCTTTTTATCTTCTCGAATTCTATTCATGCTACATCACAAAATTTGAACAAGTCTTTTTCGGACCCTCCGAGTGAGGAGCACTCGGAGCCACCGATCCGTCAAGGGCTAACTTCCAAAACCTCTTAGTGAATTTCAGCCAGACCAACACATTCATATTTGGTCCCACCGAAACCACTAGGTTGATCTAGGTTTTCACCTCGGTGCCACCGATTAGACCTATTCGGTCTCACCGAGTTGCAGCAACTGCCAGCAGTTTTGCATCTCAGTGCCACCGAACCGTTCCACTCGGCGCCACCGATAGCTAATGGGTATATATACCGCGGCCCGACGTTTGGAAATTCCTTCAAACACTTGAGCCCGCGCCTTCCCATTGCTGCCGCTCTTGGTCTCCGGATCATCGTCGTCTCCACCTGTGCGCCGTCGTTGCAGGTCTCCGCCGCCGTCAACGGAAATCGCCTCCGCCGTTGCCGCCGTAGCGAGCCATCACCAAGTTAGGGTATGGTTCGACCCCTTTGTGCAAATTCTTTATCCGATTCAATGCACAAAGTAAATGCCTGTATTCTTGCCACGATTGAAAACTTCCTATCCACGCAAAAACTCCTCTAGATTAGATTTGATGCAAAATCTTAGGGTTAGGTTTCCGCCGAACTCATCTCGGACCGACCGAAATGAAGTTTTCGGTCCCACTGATTGGCCCTGGCCATTGCACTAAGTACAACTCGGTCTGACTGTCGGTGTACTAAGTATTGGGCCACTAGTACCCCGTACTTGTGCACGGGCAGTTGTAGCCAAACTCGCGGCAAGGCTTGTCGGGGAACAGTTCGAGGTTGACTCAAGCCACCAAAGAAATCATCAAGTCAGAGATCTGAGGATCAGCAGATAAGAAGAGCTGGAATCCGAAGGCCAGCTTCCTCGGCAAGATCTTGCCGGGGTGGCCTGCGGAGCCCGGCAAGGCTTGGCGCCCGGCAAGCTTCGGCGCCCGGCAAGGTTTTGTTGCTGTGCCATCGCTCTAGCACAGCGACAAACCTGACATTCTGGGTCCTTCTTTGGATGCGTGGCGACGCGCCAGTGGAGGAGAGCTTAAGCGGTGCTGATGGGATGGCCCCTTTTTCCATCCCCAAGAAAGTAAGGACACCTAAACGGAAACCTTACGGTGCATTAAATGCGTTCGTCCTAGTCCGTCAGAGGTTAGGTATGATGACCCTGTAGCTACTTTACACCTCAATGTATGTACATTTTGCCTCTGTGGTGACCCCTTTGTGATATAAAAGGAGGCCCACGGCAACTGCTACAGGGGAGGAGGATCTTCTGGCCCATTCTGCATGCGTAGCTGCTCTTGAACGTACTATTCACTATGAGCGCTCCTGGAGCCTGGGCTCAAGAACACTAATAATAACACAAGGCAGGAGTAGGGTTTTACGCTGATCAGCAGCCCGAACTTGGGTAAAATCGCCCTGCGTCGATCGTTGGTTCTGCTCTTTGCGCATACCTCTCCCCCCGCCGAATCGTAAAGGGGTCTCTTGGGATCCCATAGGTGTCGCACGCCGACATCTGCGCAAGATCAACTTAAAGCTCAATCCTGAGAAGTGTGTGTTCGGTGTTCCTTCCGGCAAGCTCCTCGGATTTTTTGTATCTTGCCGGGGAATCGAAGCGAACCCCGACAAGATCAAAGCTATTGAGCAAATTGAAGCGTCGAGACGCGTCAAGGATGTGCGTCGTCTTGCCGGCTGTGTTGCTGCTCTAAGCAGATTTATTTCCAAATCTGCTGAGCGCGCCCTGCCCTTTTTCAAAATTTTGAAGAAGGCAGGTCCAATGAAATGGACTCCGGAGGCGGAGGCTGCGCTGCAAGATTTGAAGAAATACCTTTCCTCTCCACCGACGCTAGTCGCGCCTAAACCACAAGAGTCGCTGCTGCTGTATCTGGCAGCGACAAATCAAGTGGTCAGTGCTACGCTAGTGGCACAGAGAGAGGCTGATGAGGAAGCAACACCAGCGGCAGGACCGTCAGATGATGAGGCAGGATCTTCCCCGGCAAGGATTGATCCCGGCAAGACAAGATCTGTGCAGTCAGAAGGACCATTGCAGAAGAAAAAGGTGGTGCAGCGCCCAGTTTATTTTGTTAGCTCTCTTTTACAAGGAGCTAGGTCAAGATATTCTGGCGTGCAGAAGTTGCTTTTCGGCCTTCTTATGGCCTCGAGGAAGCTGCGCCATTATTTTCAAGCACATGAAATCACCGTCGTCACTCGCTTTTCGTTGCAACGGATTTTGCAAAATCCAGAAGCAACCGGCAGGATCGTGGAGTGGGCGTTGGAGTTGTCGAGCTTTGGCCTCAAGTTTGAAAGCACTTCGACAATTCAGAGCAGGGCCTTGGCGGAGTTCATTGCGGAATGGACCCCAACGCCGGACGAAGAGGTTCAAGAAACAACTCTCCCCGGCAAGGAAATCGATCAGCAATGGGTTATGTACTTTGACAGGGCTTTCTCGCTGCAAGGCGCCGGTGCTGGCGTGCTGCTTGTCGCACCCACCGGAGAGCACATCAAGTACGTAGTCCAAATGCATTTTCCCCTGGAGAGTTCGACCAACAACACAGCAGAATACGAGGGTTTGCTTGCCGGTCTTAGGATCGCGGCAGACCTTGGTATCAAAAAGCTCGTCATCAAAGGCAATTCACAGCTTGTCGTCAGGCAAGTTAACAAGAGTTATCAGAGTCCATTGATGCAAGCCTACGTGGATGAAGTGAGAAAAATGGAAGAGCACTTTGACGGTCTGCAAATGGAGCACATTCCTCGTGCCGAGAACAGTATTGCTGATGACCTGTCAAAGCGTGCCGCCCTCAAGTTGCCTGTGGAACCAGGAACTTTTGTGCTCCAATTGACTCAACCATCCGTGGCGCCATCAATGCGGCAAGAAAAGAGAAGAAAGTTGAACTCTGGTCAGTACTTCCCGGCAGAGCTCCCGGGAGCCGCCGGCAAGGAAGTTGCCGGGATCGACGACATGCCTGCCGGGGAACAACAGGCTCCAGTAGGGCCTCATGCCCTTGCTGTCGAGACAAACGTTCTCCTGGCAGAGGAGATGCCTTTAGTCCTAGCCGTCGAGCCTCAGGCTCCAGCATGGGCGCAGCACATTGTCCATTTCCTTCAAACAGGAGAACTCCCGGAGGAACAGGAAGAAGCGGAAAGAGTAGCCCGTCGGTCTTTTATGTACAAGTTCGTCGATGACGTCCTGTACAGAAAGAGACCAAACGGTGTGAAATTAAAGTGCATTCCTCGGGAGGATGGACTAGAGCTGTTGGCAGAGATACATGAAGGCATATTTGGTTCTCACATAGGATCAAGAGCACTTGCCGGGAAAGCATTCCAGCAAGGTTTCTTTTGGCCCACCGCTCTCCAGGATGCAACTGCACTAGTAACCAAGTGTGAAGCATGCCAGTTTCATTCGAAGAAATCGCATCAACCAGCCCAAGCTCTTCAGATAATCCCTCTCTCCTGGCCATTTTCGGTCTGGGGGCTCGACATACTGGGCCCTTTCCCCCGTGCTACCGGGGGCTTTGAGTACTTGTACGTTGCTATCGTCAAGTTCACAAAGTGGCCAGAGGTGGAAGCAGTGAGGAAGGTGACAGCACAATCGGCCGTCAAGTTCTTTAAGGGGATAGTTTGCCGTTTTGGTGTGCCCAACAGGATCATCACCGACAACGGCACGCAATTCACAAGTCGCACCTTCATGCAGTACGTCCAAGACCTTGGCGGCAAAATTTGTTTTGCCTCCGTTGCTCATCCGAGAAGTAACGGCCAAGCGGAGGGGGCCAATGCTGAAGTGTTGCGCGGTCTCAGGACCAGAACCTTTGACAGGCTGAAAAAATGCGGAAGACGCTGGATTGATGAGTTGCCGGCGGTTCTTTGGTCAATCAGAACGACACCAAATCGAGCCACCGGCCAGACGCCCTTCGCTCTGGTCTACGGAGCGGAAGCAATTCTCCCTACGGAACTCACGTACGGATCACCTCGAGTGCTCGCTTATGATGAGCTTGAGCAAGAGCAACTGCGCCAAGATGACGCTGTGCTCCTTGAGGAGAATCGTCTTCAGGCTGCTGTGCGAGCTGCACGCTACCAGCAAGCTTTGCGCCGCTACCATAGCCGCAAAGTTCATGCCCGAAGCCTTGAGGAAGGCGACCTTGTTCTTCGGCGGATTCAGTCCGCCAAGAATTCAAACAAGTTGACACCAAAGTGGGAAGGCCCTTATCGGGTAGTACGAGTCACCAGGCCCGGTGATGTCCGCTTGGAGACCGAAGATGGCGTTCCAGTGAGCAATTCCTGGAATATCGAACATCTTCGAAAGTTCTACCCGTAAGGCGCAGTTGCCGGGGGCCCCCGGCAACCACCCTTTTGTACAAGTCTTGCCGGCGAAGCATATGATCCTTTGTACAAAGCCAGGCGCAGACCCTGAGCACAGATGAATAAATTTAAGTGTTGTGCATTCCCTTATTGATTTCCATGTTCATATTTATATATGCATGTTTGTCTAAGATGTTGTATGACACCTACTCCCGGTAAGTTCTAATGAACCGCCAAAGTTTCATATCTTTATTTTCTCTTCTTTCTTTTTCTTAAAAGACAGAAGGATTCCTCGCGTGCACATTTGCCGGGGGGGGGGGGGAAGGGAGATATGAGCACCAGTTGGCGACGTTCGGAATCGACGCTTGCCGGAGGAAGGACAGTGACAGAAAGCTAAGTTCTAAAAACTTAGGACAAGTTTCCTTTATTGCAAAGTTATTTCCTTGGACGATTCCGACTCTTGTATGGAAAATCTGCACGCGAAGGAACCCTTGTTGTAATCAGTTGCGCCCTTATTTTGTTTTGAGTCTGCTCAACGATTTAAGTGGCTGCACTGAGAATGCCAAGGAGTCTTGCCGGCCGCTACGCCTCCAGCAGGCTGCTGAAGTCCCGCACCCAGCGCTCGCGGCAGGTTGCGCGCCGGCAAGTTTTTCAGTAAGTGTAGGGTGGACTCCATACACAAAGGAATCAGACAAGGAAAATAGCAAGCATGTACCTAAACATAGGCGAGTTATATTACATTAATGAGTTGCTGCAATTCTAACTTGAGACTTAATTGTCTTTCACATGGAATGACGACGGTAAGAAAAGGCGGAGCACTTAATCTCTGCGCTGGCCCTCGATCCTTTTGATGGAGTCCACCTTCTCAAGAATAGGCGCGATAAGTTCTTCAAGCGCCTCGACATTTGCGTCCTTTGGCAGATGGCTGAGCGCGTTGGAGAGGTCGATGCCGGGATTGCTGTGCACCACCTTGATAAGCACCTTGCGGAGGACGGCCTGGCAAAGCCGGCGGGTCTCGTTGGCCAATTGGGTCGCCCGGCTAGACTGAAGCAGCCTCAAGGCGTCGATGATGCTTTCAAAGAACATCGTCAACCTGGCGCTTGAAGATATCCTTTCCTCGGAAGAATACCTGAAGTTTGACAGGCCCATGGTTGACAGTTCTGCCGTAAGCTTCTCCGCAGCGTCGATGAGACGTCCAGTCCAGATCTTCACCCCCTTTTCGTAATCGATTTGGGCGGCGGCAGCGCTCTTGAGCAGGTTCCTCTCTCCCTGGAGATCTCTGAGTAGAGCCTTCTCGCGGGCCCTGCCAGCCTCGAGAGACTTCTCCAACATGGTCAGCTTCAATTCCAGAACGGCAATGGCTTCATTCGCTGAGGAGAGCTGCTTGGTCTTGTTAGACATAGCAACTTGCATCTCCGCCAGGGTGTGGAGGGTTTTTTCCCTATCACCTTTGAGCGTCGAGAGCTCCTTGCCATGCTCTTCGAGATCTACTGCCAGATTCTTTACTTTGTCGCTCAGCTCGTTCTTGGCGGCCTCTACAGCTTCGGCAGCATCGACGGCCTCCTTGAGCTTGCCGGCGTGACTTACAGTCAGAGCTTCGAGCGCCTCTTTGTGTTTCTGCTCTAGCTCCTGGGTCCGCCGCGCGACAAGCTCCTCGATATCTTCATCTTTGCTACGAAGCTTGGCGGTGAGCGCCTGCTCACGTGCGGTGAGATATTCCTCGTGAGCATCGAGCGCAACACGGTGCCCCGTCAGGAGGGCATCTTCGGCAGCGATTCTTTGAGTAGCTTCATCCTGCGCCTTCTCCATGTCAGATTGCTTCAGGAGGATTTATGTCCACTGTTGGCTCACTTGTTCTCGGCCAGCAGTCAACTCTTGGAGGGCCTCGGCGTACCAGACTTGCATTTGTTCGACGCACCTCTGGAAATCTGCTTCGGCCGCCTCGACAACTGCCATTCTGGAATCCGCTTTCTCTTTCCGGGCACGGTGGAGAGCCTGGAGCTTGCGGAAATTCTCGCCCATGGCCTGAAGGAGCTGATCCTCTTCAGATTTGCCGCTGCTAGCACTGGGATCATCAACAACCTCGAGCCCGACAGCAGCGATGATTTCTTCGTCAAAGACTTCTCCTTCGGCTGGTGCCCCAATGCTTGCCGTCCCCGACAAGTTGACAAACAAGTTCTCGCCAACCTTGAGATATTTGCTGGATGAGGGGCCTTCAGATGTTGACGGTTGGTCTTCAGCAACCGCCTCACCAGTGGCAGGGGGCTCCGTGGCCGGTGCAGCGCCTGGCGCTCCTGCGGCAGGAATGCCGTCAGTACGGTCATCAGCCTCCCTGCCGCCCCCTTCAATAGACTCCTTGGCGGGTTCCTCCTGTGCAGTCTTGGCGGCCTCCTCGCCAAGAGCACCACCGGCCTCGATAGTGGCATCTTTGGCGGCCTCGCTGGCAGCGATCCTGTCTGCTTCGGCAGTGGCGTCCCTGGCGGTCTCCTCGATGACAAAGTCGACGTCCATGTGTTCCATCACAGGGAACTCTGAAGGACGAAGGAGGGAAATAGAATAAGATCAAGATTGAAGTTCGAAGGGACCAAAGACAGAGAGAGAAGGGAAAGAATAGCAAGCGTTCTGAGGCAATCAGTTACCTGCGTCGAGCTGTTGAGAGGTGGCCTCACCCCTCCTGGCAACTTCGGTTGCCGGGGGACGGTTGCCGGTGTCCATGCTTGCCGGCTCCTCCTCAATTAAGATGGGCTCGTCGGTAGGATCTCTTGCCGGGGACGTGCTTGTGGGCGGCGTGGTCGATGGAGGTGGCACGATGGGGGCGTCTTCCAACAACTCCCCTTGTTGCCGTTCTTCTCCTCCAAGCTCAAAGATATCAGCGGCAAGAATAGAAACCTCAGCGCCCGCCAGCGGAAAAAGAGCAGTGAACTTACGCTGGGGACTGCACTGGGGGCTGTGCTGGGGGCTGCACTGAGGACTGAGCTCTGGGCTGACGATGACAGTTTCTGGCACGCTCGTGGAGCCTGCCGAGGGCCCGTCGCCCGTGGAAGTCCTTGTCCTCTTCGCCATCCTCTCCATCAAGGTTTCTGCATCACTGCAGAGACAATACGAGCAAGTCAGTAAGATTGATCCAAGATTGGAAAATAAAGGTTGTGGCAAAGCGCTCACTTTTCCTCTTCTCGCTCCGGACTAAAGCCGGAGATGTCGAATTCGGCCTCCGTTGCGATGTCTGAGTGGGGAGGCGGAGGAGGGGTCCTAGGTCGCTTGGCTGTGGCAGGCGCCGGGGGTTGGCGTGTTTTCGCCGCCTCAGCTTCTGGTGCGGTAGTGCGAGACACCCCTGCCGCCTCAGCAGTGGCCGCTGGTGTGGGTCTCGCGCGCCGCGCAGGCTGCTGACGAACCCCTTGCCGCGGTGCAGTCTTGCCGGCCGCTTTCCTGCCGGGAGCCTCGCCGCTCGAGGAAGGCTGGCTTGTCGGGATGCCAGATACAGCCTTTCGAAGAACATGCTTTGTCTTCTTCGGGGCTGGGAGCTCTTCTTGCGGTTCTTCTTCAGCCGTGTCCTCGTCGGACGAGCTCTCAGCGGCTGTGCTGCTTTGTTCCCCGGCAGCTTTGTCCTTCCCGGCAGGTTTTACTTCCACCACTACCTCTGCATCGCTGGTTTCCCATTCTGTGAAGCCAGCGCTGCCAGCCTCCGCGGCAAGATTTGTCCCTCCACCCTAGTGGCGATGTACGCTACTTCTTGGTTGGTGGTGGCTCGGATGAAATCTACCTCTTCCCGGACGGGTCTCTCCGTCAAGTTATCAAAAAACTTTTGTGCTTCCTCCTCGGTTGGCTCGGCCCAAGTCGCGTCAAGACCGTGGGCGTTGAACATCGGCATGAAGGCGATGATTGACCCCAAGGCAGAGTTGTTGCACAAAGGGACAATCCTTGCCGGCAACCGATGCTTGTCATCGCGCTGGAACAACTTTTGGCGGAGAGCGCCAAGTTGCATAGCAGTCAGATTATTATTCAACCCGGGGCACAATCTCATGATGTCTGCTGCGTTTCGGTATTCCCAAGCTGGCCTTCCCCTATTCTGCAAGGGGGCGATGCGGCGGCGGAGAAAGTCGAAGCCAATCATCTCCATTGTTAGCCCGGCAGCTTTCAAGCGAAGAATCCTGGTGGTGGCGATTGTGAGCTTTTCGTCGTCAGCGGCAAGACTGCTCCATCCACTGCCGCGGACCACTTTTTGTTGCCGGGGTAGACAAAATGGATGGGGATCTGCTTCCTTGATCCAGCACCATTCAGCCCGCCATTCATCCCACTTTTCGCGGTAAACTCCTTCTGGGTATATTTCCTTATTCCAAACCCTTGGAATCCAAGCGATAGAACCAGAGAGGGCCTCTCCTTTTTGGATACGAGGGAAAAAGTAGTGGCGGAAAAGGGTAGTGTTGAGAACCACTCCGGCAAAGTTTTCACAAAGGTGGGCAAAGATGGACATGCACAGTATCGCATTCGGCGTGAAATCGAGAAGATGAAAGCCGTATGTGTACATGATGTCGTTGAAGAAGTCAGAAAATGGGGGGCAGAGCCCACAATAGAAATATGCGACGAAAAAGGGGTATCTGTCCGACCCACTTTTGGAGCAAGAACCTGGAATCATGCGTGTGGCGGGGTGAGCCTGCGTCTCCTTCGCCCACATGCACTGGTACCGTCTCTTCAAAGCTTCTGCATCGAGCGACGGGGCGAAGACGACATACTTCTTCCGCATCTTCACCAGTTCGCTCTCAGGAACATCAGCTTTCGCCTCCTTGCTCTTGCCTTTGCTGGCCCTGGGCGGCATGGCGGCTGCGAGGGCGAAAGCCGAGGATGAAGCGAGCGTGGAGGCGGCGGGCGGAAGAGGGAAAGCTATGCTCTGAGCTCGAGAGGAGGAAGGCGATGGCGATGGCCAGATTGAGGAGAAGAGGGGGGTAAATAGGCTTGTGCCTCTGCGGCTTCTCCTTTTTATTGGGAAGGAGCGGGGCCACCTCTTTTACTCCCCAATGTGAATGCGCCTCTACAGGCGCGTTGCAGTTGCAGCTTTTGAGGCACGCTTCCCACGTCGCGCGTTCGGCGCGCGTAGTGGGGCACAGTAAACGGGATATTTACGAGCAGTTAATCCCCTGCCACGTGTGCCCGTGCACTATTTGGGCCTAGCCCAACAACGCCTCGCACTTGTGTATGGCCTAGGCCCGGGGGCTCCTGTCGGTGTACTAAGTATTGGGCCACTAGTACCCCGTACTTGTGCACGGGCAGTTGTAGCCATAATAGCGGCAAGGCTTGTCGGGGAACAGTTCGAGGTTGACTCAAGCCACCAAAGAAATCATCAAGTCAGAGATCTGAGGATCAACAGATAAGAAGAGCTGGAATCCGAAGGCCAGCTTCCCCGGCAAGATCTTGCCGGGGTGGCCTGCGGAGCCCGGCAAGGCTTGGCGCCCGGCAAGCTTCGGCGCCCGGCAAGGTTTTGTTGTTGTGCCATTGCTCTAGCACAACGACAAACCTGACATTCTGGGTCCTTCTTTGGATGCGTGGCGACGCGCCAGTGGAGGAGAGCTTAAGCGGTGCTGATGGGATGGCCCCTTTTTCCATCCCCAAGAAAGTAAGGACACCTAAACGGACACCTTACGGTGCATTAAATGCGTTTGTCCTAGTCCGTCAGGGGTTAGGTATGATGACCCTGTAGCTACTTTACACCTCAATGTATGTACATTTTGCCACTGTAGTGACCCCTTTGTGATATAAAAGGAGGCCCACGGCAACTGCTACAGGGGAGGAGGATCTTCTGGCCCATTCTGCATGCGTAGCTGCTCTTGAACGTACTGTTCACTGTGAGCGCTCCTGGAGCCTGGGCTCAAGAACACTAATAATAACACAAGGCAGGAGTAGGGTTTTACGCTGATCAGCGGCCCGAACCTGGGTAAAATCGCCCCGCGTCGATCGTTGGTTCTGCTCTTTGCGCATACCTCTCCCCCCGCCGAATCGTAAAGGGGTCTCTTGGGATCCCATAGGTGTCGCACGCCGACACTGACCGAAGCGTACTGATCGGTGAGACCGAAATCAATTTCTCGGTGAAACCCTAGCATCTCGGAGTCACCGAACTGCATGTTTAGACTCTGTTAAGTGCTTCGGTGTCCCCAAGATTATCATATCGGTAGCTCCGAAATGCTTTCTGCAGAAAACTAAATTTAAGATTTTGACTCAATGTTTGCAAAAATCAGCTGCCTTTTGTGATGCTCATCCACTCTACCTACATCCATCTATTCACAGGGTCAGTTGCAGGGATGTCTGAGGCCAGTGATAGTCAGAACAGGTCAGAGAAGCAAGTCAACCTCAGTGAGGGCACAAGCCCTAGTGGTAGCTATGATGAGGGCAGTAGAAGCACTCCTAGCAACTTGCCAAAAGCTGCTACTAGACAGAGGAAGAAGATGAATTTTGACAGTGAGGATGAAGACTTTGTGGTTGAGGAAGAAGTAACTTCCAAGATTAAAGTGGTCAAGAAAGAGTATGTTGGTGATGCTGCCACCACCAAGCCAGGCCTACACAAGAGAGCTCCCATGTCCAAAGCCAGAAAATTAATTGCTGCACATGAGACTATGGAGTTCACACTTGAGCCCAGAGAGGAAGATGAAGCTACCGACGGAAAGAAGAAAAGGAAGGAAAGGGTCAAGAATACTATTGCCAAAGTCATTGGTAGACCTTCCATGATGAGAGATTCTGATGAGGAAGATGAGGAGGAAGAGCCTGTTGCACCTCCTGCAAAGTCTCAAAAGTTGATGGCTGATGCCATTAAGACTGGTGTTGCTCCTTCCAAGCCCAAGACAAAACCTCCACCTGATGCACCCAAGCCTTCTGCTTCAAAGAGATCCACTAGAAACATATCAGCTGCAGAGAAGAACAAGGCCCCAGTGCCAGAAGTCCAAGAGGATGATGAGCCACTAGTGCTCTGAAAACTGAAGCCAAAGATTCCAGACCACAATGATGATCATCCAGTGGCTGAGAACATGAAGTTGAGGAAAGATCATGGACTAAGATTATGGAGGCAGACAGATCCATATGCCACAAGGAGGAGGACTACTGTTGACTACCGTTTCCATACCAGAGAACAGCAAGACTTCTATGAGACTGTGTAGCTGGACAAGCAGCCCATTGTATGTGACATGAAATGGGTTGACTGGAAATATATTGATGAAAACGAGGATTACTTTCCCCATGTACATGAGAGCTTCAGGCTGAATGAAGTTGATGATTTTGTTGGACAGAAGCTCACCAAGTGGAATGATGAGATGATTATGTAGTTTTACTCCACTGCCACTGCTATCCAGATGGGAAGATAGTGTGGATGACTGAGGGCACTAGGTACCAGTCATCAATCTCTGAGTGGGCTGAGCTCATCAATGCTCCACAGGAAGATGAAGATGATCTTGATGTTTATGGCAAACCCAGGAAGGATCACAATTCCATGGCTAAAATGTATAAGCCTATTCCTGATGCAGCCCTAGAGACTCACAAGCTTGGATCAATCTACTATCTGCTTGCTGGATTGACCACCATAAACACCATACTGAGGCATACGCTCTTGCTTAAGTCTGAAGATCACAGAATGATACGTGGTCATTCCATCAACTTGCTACACCTGTTTGATGTTCCCCAAAAATTCAAGGTCATGAGCTTAATAGTTGAGATGGTCAAGAGGACAGCAGCTGACCAAAAGAGGTCATGTGGATATGCTCCACACATTCAGATGCTGATCAACTCCAAGGTTGGAACTGGGACATATCTACTTGACAAAGAGCATCTACCTCTTAGGCTGGTTTTGAGGACAACGAAGTTGTCATGGATGCATCACATCCTACATATGTTGAGGCCCAGGAGAAGAATGAGAAAGCAAAGGCTGCAAGAGCAGCAAAGGCAGCAAGTGTTCTAGATGCATCTGTTGTAAATCTCAAGACCAAGCAAGATCAGCTCACATATCTTCTAGAAGCAACCCTGAGGATAGAGAAGAGTCTGGCCAACTTGACTAAGAATCAGGAGAGCTTAGAGAGTATAGTGGAGGATAAGATGTACAACCTTGATGTGGAAGTCACAGAGATTCAGACAATAGTTGAAAAGCTGAGGGATGATGCTGAGGACAATGATGCTAGAACTACAACAGACAGATTCCAGACAGTGCCAAGTGATGGAAATATGCCCTAGAGGCAATAATAAAATGGTTATTATTCTATTTCCTTAATCATGATAAAGGTTTATTATTCATGCTAGAATTGTATTGACCGGAAACTTAAATACATGTGTGGATACATAAACAAATACCGTGCCCCTAGTGAGCCTCTACTAGACTAGCTCGTTGATCAAAAGATGGTTAAGGTTTCCTAACCATAGACATGTGTTGTCATTTGATAATGGGATCACATCATTAGGAGAATGATGTGATGGACAAGACCCATCTGTTAGCTTAGCATATTGATCATTCAAGTTTATTGTTATTGCTTTCTTGATGACAAATACATATTCCTTCGACTATGAGATTATGCAACTCCCGGATACCGGAGGAATACCTTGTGTGCTATCAAACGTCACAACGTAACTGGGTGATCATAAAGATGCTCTACAGGTATCTACGAAGGTGTTTGTTGAGTTGGCATAGATCGAGATTAGGATTTGTCACTCCGAGTATCAAAGAGGTATCTCTGGGCCCTCTCGGTAATACACATCATAAGAAGCCTTGCAAGCAAAGTGAATAAGGGTGTTAGTTGCAGGATGATGTATTACGGAACTAGTAAAGAGACTTGTCGGTAACGAGATTGAACAAGGTATGAAGATACCAACGATCGAATCTCAGGCAAGTAACATACTGATGGACAAAGGGAATTACGTATGTTGTCATAAGGTTCGACCGATAAAGATCTTCGTAGAATATGTAGGAGTCAATATGGGCATCTAGGTTCCGCTATTGTTTATTGACAGGAGAGGTGTCTTGGTCATGTCTACATAGTTCTCTAACCCGTAGGGTCCGCACGCTTAACGTTTGTTGACGATATAGTGTTATATGAGTTATATGATTTGGTGACCGAATGTTGTTCGGAGTCCCGGATGAGATCAAGGACATGACGAGGAGTCTCGAAATGGTCGATAGGTAAATATTGATATATAGGACAATGGTATTCGGACACCGGAAGAGTTTCGGAGTGCACCGGGTAGTCATCGGGTCACCGGAAGGGGTTCCGGACACCCCCGGTAAGTGTATGGGCCTAATGGGCCAAAGGGGGGGGGACATACCAGCCCACTAGGGGGCTGGTGCACCCCTCTACATGGCTGGCCGGCCCTAGGGGAAGGAAAGGGGAGGGGTGGCCCCTCCTGCCTTTCCCTCCTCATGAGAGAAAGGAAGGGGGGGGGGGCACCTCCTCCCTCCTTCCTCTCGCACTGCAATAAGGAAAGGGAGCGCCACTTGGGGAGGACCCCAAGTAGGATTCGGCCTACTTGGGGGCGCCTCCTGGCTGCTCCCTCCTCCCCCACCTATATATATGTGGGAGGGGGCGCCTAGCACAACCACAACAATTGCTTAGCCCTGTGCGGCACCCCACTCCACCGTTTACACCCTCGGTCATATTTTCGTAGTGCTTAGGCGAAGCCCTGCGGAGATCACTTCACCATCACCGTCACCACGCCGTCGTGCTGTCGGAACTCATCCATTACCTTGCTGTCTTGCTAGATCAAGAAGGCGGAGGACGTCACCGAGCTGAACGTGTGCTGAACGCGGAGGTGTCGTACGTTCGGCACTTGATCAGTTGGAGCGCGAAGAAGTTCGACTACATCAACCGCATTACTAAACACTTCCGCTTACAGTCTACGAGGGTACGTAGACATACTCTCCCCTCTCCTTGCTATGCATCTCCATGGATAGATCTTGCGTGTGCATAGAATTTTTTTTGTTTTCCATGCAACGTTTCCCAACAGTGGCATCCGAGCCAGGTCTATGCGTAGATGATATACACGAGTAGAACACGAAGAGTTGTGGGTGGTGATAGTCATACTGCTTACCACCAATGTCTTATTTTGATTCGGCGGTTGTGGGATGAAGCGGCCCGGACCAACCTTACATGTCCACGCACATGAGACCGGTTCTACCGACTGACATGCAACTAGTTTTGCATAAAAGGTGGCTGGCGGGTGTCTGTTTCTCCTACTTTAGTTGAATCGAATTTGACTACGGCCGGTCCTTGTAGAAGGTTAAAACAGCAAACTTGATGAATCACCATTGTGGTTTTTGCGTAGGTAAGAACGGTTCTTGCTAGAAGCCCGTAGCAGCCATGTAAAACTTGCAACAACAAAGTAGAGGACGTCTAACTTGTTTTTGCAGGGCATGTTGTGATGTGATATGGTCAAGATATGATGTGATATATGTTGATTTATGAGATGATCATGTTTTGTAATATTGACAACCGGCAGGAGCCTTAGGGTTGTCTCTTTATTGTATGAAGTGCAAGCGCCATGTAATTGCTTTACTTTATCGCTATGCGTTAGCAATAATTGTAGAAGCAATAGTTGGCGAGACGACCCCGACGCAATGAAGGAGATCAAGGTGTCGAGCTGGTGACGATGGAGATCATGACAATGCTTTGGAGATGGAGATCAAAAGCACAAGATTATGATGGCCATATCATGTCACATATTTTGATTGCATGTGATGTTTATCCTTTATGCATCTTATTTTGCTTAGAACGGCAGTAGCATTATAAGATGATCCCTTCACTAAATTTCAAGATAAAAGTGTTCTCCCCAAGTATGCACCATTGCCAAAGTTCGTCGTTTTGAAGCACCTCGTGATGATCGGGTGTGATAGACTCTACATTCACATACAACGGGTGTAAGACAGTTTAGCACATGTAGAATACTTGGGTTAAACTTGATGAGCCTAGCATGTACAGACATGGTCTCGGAACACTGGAGACCGAAAGGTCAAACGTGAGTCATATAGTAGATATGATCAACATAGAGATGTTCACTATTGATGACTACCCCATCTCACGTGATGATCAGACATGGATTGGTTGATTTGGATCATGTATCACTTAGATAACTTGAGGGATGTTAATTTAAGTGGGAGTTCATTAGTAATTTGATTAATTGAACTTAAATTTATCATGAACTTAGTCTTAATAGTTTTTGCACATCTATGTTATAGATCAATAGCTCGCGATATAGCTCCCCTATTTTTGATATGTTCCTAGAGAAAACTAAGTTGAAAGATGATGGTAGCAATGATGCAGACTGGGTCCGTGATCTAAGGATTATCCTCATTGCTGCATAGAAGAATTATGTCCTTGAAGCACCGCTAGGTGACAGACCTATTGCAGAAGCAGATGCAGACATTATGAACGTTTGGCAAGCTCGATATGATGACTACTTAATTGTTTAGTGCGCCATGCTTTACAGCTTAGAACCGGGACTTCAAAAGGTTTTGAACGCCACGGAGCATATGAGATGTTCCAAGAGCTGAAATTGGTATTTCAGACTCATGCCCGTGTCGAGAGGTATGAGACCTCTACTTTGTATACAAGATTGAGGAGAATAGGTCAACCAGTGAGCATGTGCTCAGAATGTCTGGGTACTACAATCGCTTGAATCAAGTGGGAGTTTATCTTCCAGATAAGATAGTGATTGACAGAGTTCTCTAGTCACTATCACCAAGCTAGTAGAACTTCGTGATGAACTATAATATGCAAGGGATGACGAAAATGATTCCGGAGCTCTTCGCGATGCTGAAATCGGCAAAGGTAGAAATCAAGAAATAAGCATCAAGTGTTGATGGTTAAACAAGACCACTAGTTTCAAGAAAAAGGGCAAGGGAAAGAAAGGGAACTTCAAGAAGAATGGCAAGCAAGTTGCCACTCCCGTGAAGAAACCCAAAGCTTTACCTAAGCCAGAAACTAAGTGCTTCTACTGCAAAGGGAATGGTTACTAGAAGCGGAACTGCCCTAAATACTTGGCGGATAAGAAGGATGGCAATGTGAACAAAGGTATATTTGATATACATGTTATTGATGTGTGCCTTACTAATATTCGTAGTAGCCCCTGGGTATTTGATACCGGTTTAGTTGCTAAGATTAGTAACTCGAAACAGGAGTTGCAGGATAAACGGAGACTAGTAAAGGGCAAGGTGACGATGTGTGTTGGAAGTGTTTCCAAGATTGATATGATCACCATCGCACACTCCCTCTACCTTCGGGATTAGTGTTAAGCCTAAATAAATGTTATTTGGTGTTTGCGTTGAGCATGAACATGATTAGATCGTGTTTATTGCAATACGGTTATTCATTTAATTTAGAGAATAATTGTTGTTCTATTTACATGAATAAAACCTTCTATGGTCATACACCCAATGAGAATGGTTTATTGAATCTCGATCGTAGTGATACACATATTCATAATATTGATGCCAAAAGATGCAAAGTTGATAATGATAGTGCAACATATTTGTGGCACTACCGTTTAGGTCATATTGGTATAAAGCGCATGAAGAAACTCCATGTGGATGGACTTTTGGAATCACTTGATTATGAATCATTTGATACTTGCGAACCATGCCTCATGGGCAAGATGACTAAAACTCCGTTCTCTGGAATAATGGAGCGAGCTAATGACTTATTGGAAATAATACATACCGATGTATACGGTCCAATGAGTGTTCAGGCACGCGGCGGGTATCATTATTTTCTGACCTTCACAGATGATTTGAGTAGGTATGGGTATATCTACTTGATGAAACACAAGTCTGAAATGTTTGAAAAGTTCAAAGAATTTCAGAGTGAAGTGGAGAATCATCGTAACAAGAAAATAAAGTTTCTACGATCTGATCGCGGAGGCGAATATTTGCGTTACGAGTTTGGCCTTCATTTAAAAAATGTGGAATAGTTTCACAACTCACTCCACCTGGAACACCACAGCGTAATGGCGTGTCCGAACGTCGTAACTGTACTTTATTAGATATGGTGCGTTCTATGATGTCTCTTACTGATTTGCCACTATCATTTTGGGGTTATGCATTAGAGACAACCGCATTCACATTAAATAAGGCATCGTCTAAATCCATTGAGATGACAACATATGAACTGTGGTTTGGCAACAAACCTACGCTGTCGTTTATTAAAAGTTTGGGGATGCGATGCTTATGTCAAAAGGCTTTAGCCTGATAAGCTCGAACCCAAAGCGGAGAAGTGCATCTTCATAGTATACCCGAAAGAAACTATTGGGTATATCTTCTACCACAGGTCCGAAGGAAAAATCTTTGTTGCTAAGAATGGGTCCTTTCTAGAGAAGGAGTTTCTCTCGAAAGAAGTGAGTGGGAGGAAAGTAGAACTTGATGAGGTAATTGTACCTTCTCTCGAATTGGAAAGTAGCACATCAGAGAAAGCCGTTCCCGTGATGCCTACACCAACCAGAGAGGAAGCAAATGATGATGATCATGAAACTTCAGATCAAGTTACTACTGAACCTCGTAGGTCGATCAGAACACGTTCCGCACCAGAGTAGTACGGCAATCCTGTTCTGGAAGTTATGTTATTAGACCATGGCGAACCTACGAACTATGAAGAAGCTATGATGAGCCCAGATTCCGATAAATGGCTTGAGGCCATGAAATCTGAGATAGGGTCCATGTATGAGAACAAAGTGTGGACTTTGGTGGACTTGCCCGATGATCGGCAAGCCATAGAGAATAAATGGATCTTTAAGAAGAAGACTGACGTTGATGGTAATGTTACTGTCTAAAAAGCTCAACTTGTCGCGAAAAGTTTTCGACAAGTTCAAGGAGTTGACTACGATGAGACTTTCTCACCCGTAGCGATGCTTAAGTCTGTCCGAATCATGTTAGCAATTGCCGCATTTTATGATTATGAAATCTGGCAAATGGATGTCAAAAACCTTGCATTCCTTAACGGGTTTCTTGAGGAAGAGTTGTATATGATGCAACCGGAAGTTTTTGTCAATCCTAAAGGTGCTAACTAAGTGTGCAAGCTCCAGCGATCCATCTATGGACTGGTGCAAGCATCTCGAAGTTGGAATATACGCTTTGAGGAGGTGATCAAAGCATATGGTTTTATACAGACTTATGGTGAAGCCTGTATTTACAAGAAAGTGAGTGGGAGCTCTGTAGCATTTATGATATTATATGTGGATGACATATTGCTGATTGGAAATGATGTAGAATTTCTGGATAGCATAGAAGGATACTTGAATAAGAATTTTTCAATGAAAGACCTCGATGAAGCTGCTTACATATTAGGCCTTAAGATGCTTGATAAGATTTTCAATGAGTACATACCTTGACAAGATTTTGAAGGAGTTCAAAATGGATCAGCCAAAGAAGGAGTTCTAGCCTGTATTGTAAGGTGTGAAGTTGAGTAAGACTCAAAGCCTGACCACGGCAGAAGATAGAGAGAGAATGAAAGTCATTCCCTATGCCTCAGCCATATGTTCTATAAAGGATGCCATGCTGTGTACCAGACCTATTGTGTACCTTGCAATGAGTTTGGCAAGGGGGTACAATTGTGACCCAGAAGTAGATCACTGGACAGTGGTCAAAATTATCCTTAGTTACCTAAGAGGACTAAGGAAATATTTCTCGGTTATGGAGGTGATAAAGAGTTCGTCGTAAAGGGTTGCGTCAATGCAAGCTTTGACACCGATTCGGATGACTCTGAGTCTCAATCTGGGTACGTATTGAAAGTGGGAGCAATTAGCTAGAGTAGCTCCATGCAGAGCATTGTAGACATAGAAATTTGCAAAATACATACGAATCTGAATGTGACAGACCCGTTGACTAAACTTCTCGCACAAGAAAAACATGATTACACCTTAGTACTCTTTGGGTGTTAATCACATGGCGATGTGAACTAGATTGTTGACTCTAGGAAACTCTTTGGGTGTTGATCACATGGCGATGTGAACTATGGGTGTTAATAACATGGCGATGTGAACTAGATTATTGAGTCTAGTGCAAGTGGGAGACTGATGGAAATATGCCCTAGAGGCAATAATAAAATGGTTATTATTATATTTCCTTAATCATGATAAAGGTTTATTATTCATGCTAGAATTGTATTGACTGGAAACTTAAATACATGTGTGGATACATAAACAAATACCGTGTCCCTAGTGAGCCTCTACTAGACTAGCTCGTTGATCAAAAGATGGTTAAGGTTTCCTAACCATAGACATGTGTTGTCATTTGATAACGGGATCACATCATTAGGAGAATGATGTGATGGACAAGACCCATCCGTTAGCTTAGCATATTGATCGTTCAAGTTTATTGCTATTGCTTTCTTGATGACAAATACATATTCCTTCGACTATGAGATTATGCAACTCTCGGATACCGGAGGAATACCTTGTGTGCTATCAAACGTCACAATGTAACTGTGTGATCATAAAGATGCTCTACAGGTATCTCCGAAGGTGTTTGTTGAGTTGGCATAGATCGAGATTAGGATATGTCACTCCGAGTATCGGAGAGGTATCTCTGGGCCCTCTCGGTAATACACATCATAAGAAGCCTTGCAAGCAAAGTGACTAAGGTGTTAGTTGCAAGATGATGTATTACGAAACTAGTAAAGAGACTTGCCGGTAACGAGATTGAACTAGGTATGAAGATACCGACGATCGAATCTCGGGCAAGTAACATACCGATGGACAAAGGGAATTACGTATGTTGTCATAAGGTTCGACCGATAAAGATCTTCATAGAATATGCAGGAGCCAATATGGGCATCTAGGTTCTGCTATTGGTTATTGACCGGAGAGGTGTCTTGGTCATGTCTACATAGTTCTCGAACCCGTAGGGTCCGCACGCTTAATGTTTGTTGACGATATAGTGTTATATGAGTTATATGATTTGGTGACCAAATGTTGTCGGGATCCCGGATGAGATCATGGACATGATGAGGAGTCTCGAAATGGTCGAGAGGTAAAGATTGATATATAGGATGATGGTATTCGGACACCGGAAGAGTTTCGGAGTGCACCGAGTAGTCATCGGGTCACCGGAAGGGGTTCCGGACACCCCCGGTATGTGTATGGGCCTAATGGGCCAAAGGGGGGGGCGACAGACCAGCCCACTAGGGGGTTGGTGCGCCCCTCTACAAGGCCAGCCGGCCCTAGGGGAAGGAAAGGAGAGGGGTGTCCCCTCCTCAGGAGAGAAAGGGAAGGGGGGCACCTCCTCCTTCCTTCCTCCCGCACTCCAATAAGGAAAGGGGCGCCACTTGGGGAGGACCCCAAGTAGGATTCGGCCTACTTGGGGGGCCTCATGGCTGCTCCCTCCTCCCCCCACCTATATATATGTGGGAGGGGGCGCCTAGCACAACCACAACAATTGCTTAGCCGTGTGCGGCGCCCCCCTCCACCGTTTACACCCTCGGTCATATTTTCGTAGTGCTTAGGCGAAGCCCTGCGGAGATCACTTCACCATCACCGTCACCACGGCGTCATGCTGCCGGAACTCATCCACTACCTGGCCATCTTGCTGGATCAAGAAGGCGAAGGACGTCACCGAGCTGAACATGTGCTGAACGCGGAGGTGCCGTACGTTCGGTACTTGATCGGTTGGAGCGCGAAGAAGTTCGACTACATCAATCGCATTACTAAATGCTTCCGCTTACGGTCTACGAGGGTACGTAGACATACTCTCCCCTCTCGTTGCTATGCATCTCCATGGATAGATCTTGCGTGTGCGTAGAATTTTTGTTTTGTTTTCCATGCAACATTTCCCAACACCAAGGGCACAGAGGTCTTCTGCTGAGCCAGTTGCAGACTTGAGACCTGCTCATTATGCTCCTGCCACCACAGCCATAGTTGCTCCTCCAGTATCTACTCCACCAGCTCCACAGACATCAGCTGAAGCATTTGCAGACGGACTCCTCTCAACGCCATCTACGCACACCGGAGCTACAAGCCAGAAGACCCCTTCAGGAGCTCCCGGAGATCATGCCTAGAGTGTTGTATAGCACTATACTTTTTTAAACTTTTTGGTAACTTGTTGCCAAAGGGGGAGAAAGTGTAAAGATCATAGGCTTCACGAGGGAGTGTCTTTTGCTTTTGTTGGTTTCATTTTCCTTGCTTCTTGCTACTTTGGTTTGGTTGGTTGTTGCTACTTATGCTACTTGTGTGTTATGCTCGTGAGATACTTTGTGAGATCATGTGTTTGATCATACTACGCTTAATGTATGCTTGCATGATTATCTCTATGAATGTTTGTGTATGATCAATCACTTTTCTCCTTGGTGATGAGTGCATGTTATTTAATTCTTATCATTTTGTGCGCTCCACCAAAGATGTATGTGACAAGGAAGAGTGCCCCATGATCCTAATCGATTGTGCATTTGCATTCAAACGCAAATTTTAAATAATGCACAAATTTAGGGGGAGCTCTTGCTTATCACAAACTTCTCAAAGCGACGATGTATTTTATTCATACTACCATTTGTCGAAGCTTTGATCTATATGTTGTCATCAATTACCAAAAAGGGGGAGATTGAAAGTGCAACTAATCCCAGGGTGGTTTTGGTAATTTATAACAACATATAGCTCATTGAACTAATATCCATTCAAGTTTAATATTTCAGAAAGTTCAATGAATGGCATGGACTAGAGATGTCGACCCCTCAAAATGCTAAGGACACATATTGGCAAAAGCTCAAGACTCTTCATTTCATTTTTAGTGATCCAAGATCACATTGAGTCCATAGGAAAAGCCAATACTATTAAAAGGGGATGAGGTGTTGTTTAATGGTTTGCTTGCTCAAATGCTTAGTGATATTGCTCCAAAACCCTCAACCACTTTCTAATTCCAAATATGTCAAAACTCTAAATCCAACTCGGCCCCACTGATTCATCCTATCCGGAGCCACCGAGTTCATATGACATAGCCACTGCCAGAAAACCTAACAGTTCGGTCACACCGATACGGATCTCGGTCTCACCGAGATGGCCTTGCCAACTCTCTGTTGCCTATTGCAATTATTTCGGTCTCACCGAAATAGCGATCGGTCTCACCGAGATGGCTTGAACAACTCTCTGTTGCTCAATTGCTTCACTTCGGTCTCACCGAGTTGATGCAATCGGCACCACCGAGATGAGGTTTTCCCTAAGCCCTAGCACATCAATCGCACCGAGTTGTTCCAGTTGGTCCCACCGAGATTCCTAACGTTCACATTTTGAACTAAATCGGTCTCACCGAGTTCATCTATTCGGTCTGACCGAGTTGGGTCAAATGTGTGTAACGGTTGGATTTTGTGTGGAGGCTATATATACCCATCCACCCCCTTCTCCATTTGAGAGAGAGCCATCAGAACGTGCCTACACTTCCAGCATACATTTTCTGAGAGAGAACCACCTACTCATGTGTTGAGATCAAGATATACCAATCCTACCACAAGAATCTTGATTTCTAGCCTTCCCCAAGTTGCTTTCCACTCAAATCATCTTTCCACCATATCCAAATCTGTGAGAGAGAGTTGAGTGTTGGGGATACTATCATTTGAAGCACAAGAGCAAGGAGTTCATCATCAACACAACATCTATTACCTTTTGGAGAGTGGTGTCTCCAAGATTGGTTAGGTGTCGCTTGGGAGCCTCCGACAAGATTGTGGAGTTGAACCAAGAAGTTTGTAAGGGCAAGGAGATCGCCTACTTCGTGAAGATCTACCCGAGTGAGGCAAGTCTTTCGTAGGCGATGGCCATGGTGGGATAGACAAGGTTGCTTCTTCGTGGACCCTTCGTGGGTGGAGCCCTCTGTGGACTCGCGCAACCGTTACCCTTCGTGGGTTGAAGTCTCCATCAACGTGGATGTACGATAGCACCACCTATCAGAACCACGCCCAAAATCTCCGTGTCTCCATTGCATTTGCACTCTCCAAACCCTTCCCTTTACCTTCATATGCAATGTTTTACTTTCCGCTGCTACACTCTTAGAATTGCATGTGTAGGTTGATTGCTTGACTTGTGCTAGTTGCTAAAATCTGCCCAAACTAAAATTGGGAAAATGTTAGATTTTTATTTGGTCAAGTAGTCTAATCACCCCCTCTAGACCTACTTTTGATCCTACAAATGGTGATGGGATCACTGCTCAAGCCGTCGGTGTCATGTCTTTGAAATTACCTTCAGGATTGATTTTAGAACTAAGTAATTGTTATTTTGTTCCAAAGTTATGTAAGAACATTATCTCTAGATCATGTTTGACAAATGGCGGTTATCCTTATGAGTCAGAGAACAATGGTTGTTCAATATATTATAAGGATATGTTTTATGGATTTGCACCCATGTTTGGTGGATTATTCATATTAGATCTTGAATGTGAAAAGGTAGTCTATAACATTAATGCTAAGCGTCTTAAGAAGACTGATAATACCACATTCATGTGGCACTGTCGTCTTGGTCATATCGGAAAGAACGTATGCAAAAACTTCATAAAGATGGAGTGTTGACATCATTTGATTTTTGAATCATTTGAAACATGCGAACTTGTCTGATGGGTAAAATGACTAAAATGAGTTTACTGGTCATCCAGAATGGGCGCTTGAATTATTGATACATAGTGATGTATGTGGTCCAGTGAGTATACCGGCACACGGTGGATACTTATACTTCGTTACCTTCACTGATGATTTAAGTAGATATGGATATATTTACTTGATGAAACATAAGTCTGAAACATTTGAAAAGTTCAAAGAATTTCATAACGAAGTTGAGAATCATCATGGCAAGAAGATTAAATTTCTATGATCTGATCGTGGAGGAGAATGTCTAAGTCATGAGTTTGGCAAACATCTAGGTGATCGTGGAATTGTCTCACAACTTACTCCTCCAGGAACTCCACAGAGAAACGGAGTATCTGAAAGGCGTAACCGAACTTTGTTAGACATGGTTAGGTCAATGATGTCATTTGCGATCTGCCTTTATCATTTTGGGGATATGCACTTGAAACATCAACATATACACTAAACAGAGCACTGTCTAAGCCTATAGAGATGACACCATATGAGTTATGGAATGGGAAGAAACCCAATTTGTCGCATCTCAAGATTTGCGGTTGTGAGGCTTATGTAAAACGTTTGCAGCCAAATAAGCTTGATCCCAAAGCAGACAAATGTTACTTTGTAGGTTATCGCAAAGAAACAATTGGGTATTCCTTCTAGCAAAAGTCTAAAGACAAAGTGTTTGTCACTAAAAATGAACACTTTCTTGAGAAGGAGTTTCTTGCTAAAGAAGTAAGTGGGACGATAGTACTGCTTGATGAGATTATTGAATCTCCAGAAGTGAGGACCAACGAAACATAATCTGCTCCAAAGATTGTCCACACAACTGAACCAGAAGTAACTACACCAGTTGTAGAAACTCTAGCCAAGACTGTAACTGAACCTCATAGGTCAGGAAGAGTTATCGAACCTCCTGAGTGGTTTCACAATGAAATATTCATCTTAGAGGAAGATGAACCTGCGCATTACAAGGAAGCGATGGCGACGCCCACCTCAAAAGAATGGCTCAAAGCCATGCAATCTGAAATGGAGTCCATGTACGAGAATCAAGTTTGGAACTTGGTTGATCCTCCAGACGGTGTAAAACCCATACAATGTAAATGGATTTTCAAGAGAAAAACATATGCGGATGGTAATCCAACGATCTACAAAGCAAGGCTAGTTGTGGAAGGGTTTTTGCAAGTCGAGGGAGTTGATTATGACAAAACTTTCTCTCCAATAGCAATACTAAAGTCTGTGCGGATTATGATGGCTATAGCTGCATATTTCGATTATGAGATATGGTAGATGGTTGTCAAAACTGCTTTCCTAAATGGAAATCTGAAAGAGGATGTATACATGATACAACCAGAAGGTTTTGTCAATCCAAAGGATGCCGGAAAGGTGTGCAAACTTCAAAGGTCAATCTATGGTTTGAGGCAAGCATCAAGGAGCTAGAATCAACATTTTGATGAAGTGGTAAAAGAGTTTGGCTTCATTAAAAATGATGAAGAAGCTTGTGTATACAAGAAGTTCAGTGGGAGCTCTGTAGCATTTCTAATATTATATGTAGATGACATATGTTGATTAGGAATGATACTAAGCATCTTGGCACAATAAAGAACTATTTAAAGAGTGTGTTTTCAATGAAGGACTTAGATGAAGCTGCATATATATTGAGCATAAAGATCTATAGATATAGATCAAGATGTCTAATAGCACTAAGTCAGAGCACGTACATTGACAAAGTTTTAAGGACGTTTAAAATGGAGAACACAAAGAAAGGTTTTCTCCCAATGTCACATGGCGTAACACTTAATAGAAATCAATGTCCCAAGACAGTTCATGAGCGAGTGCAAATGAGTGGAGTACCATATGCCTATGCTATTGGCTCCATCATGTATGCTATGATATGTACAAGACCAGATGTTTCTTATGCACTAAGTGTTAGTAGCAGATACCAGAGTGATCCAGGTTTGGCTCACTAAACATCAGTTAAGAATATTCTTAAGTACCTCAGAAGAACAAAGTCTATGCTCCTTGTTTATCGAGGGGATGAAGAACTTGTTGTAAATGGTTACACTGATGCTCGCTTCATGATTGGTATAGATGACTATAAATCTCAATCAGGTTATGTTTTTACACTAAATGGTGGTGCGGTTGTTTGGAAGAGTTTCAAACAAAATACTATTGCAAATTCTACGACAGAAGCAGAGTATATTGCGGCTTCAGAAGATTCAAAAGAGGCGTTCTGGATCAAGAAGTTTCTTGAACAAATTGGTGTTATTCCAAGTGTGATGAATCCAATGGCTCTCTATTGTGATAATAGTGGTGTCGTTTCCCAAGCAAAGGAACCAAGATCACACATGAAGACCAGACACATTGAACGCAAGTATCACATTGTTCGACAATATGTTGAGAAGGGCTATGTGAAGATTCTCAAGATTCACGTGGATTTGAATGTGTCAGACCCGATGACGAAGGCTCTACCAGGAGCAAAGCATGAGCAACACCGGATAAACATAGGTGTTAAAGAGACTATGTAAACTAGATTCTTGACTCTAGTGCAAGTGGGAGACTGTTGAAAATATGCCCTAGAGGCAATAATATTTGTATTATTATATTTCCATATTAATAATTAAGATTTTATATTATATGCTATAACTGCTATGATCCTGGAATATGCAATTCAGTGGAAAACTCATATGCACGTGTGGAATGATAAATGGTAAATAAAAGGTTCCTTGTCTCGCCTCTAAGACTAGATCAAGTGTTGTTGGTGATCACGTTTTTTGGATCTTAGGATATCGTCAAGTGTAACGATGATCCTAAAACAACATTGAGATTATGACGTTAGAAGAATGATCATATTGAATAGACCCAATCTTGTTTGTTATGAATTGAGTTAATATCATCTGCATTCAATTGTAATAACATAGAGTGTTAACGTGTGATATTGCTCCTTAGACCATGAGTGTATCATGGTCTCTCCTTACTATATGATGGGCTTTGGAGTTGCTCAAATGTCACTTGTAACAAGGTGATCATAACGACAACTTACAGGTTCATCGGAAAGTTTGACAAGTGACCGGATAGCTCGAGAGTGGGATTTGCTCCTCCGATGATGGAGAGATACTCTTAGGTCCCTCTCGGTGTGACGGCATCAATCATTGTCTAGCCTGACACATGTGACTTCATCACGAGGATGCCGGAACACAATAACAAGAAAGAAGAACAAAACCGTAACGAGGATTTCAGTATAGTGAGCATGGTGATGACTCAGGAGGATACCGATGGATCCCTGGTTTTGTGAAATAATGCGAAGCAAAGGGAACATCATATGATAACCAAAGGTT
This sequence comes from Thinopyrum elongatum, assembly GCA_011799875.1. Lineage (NCBI taxonomy): Eukaryota > Viridiplantae > Streptophyta > Magnoliopsida > Poales > Poaceae > Thinopyrum > Thinopyrum elongatum. The sequence continues at coordinate 388,630,022 of CM022300.1, forward strand.
CACTCAAATATCATTCGTGTGCTCAGACGGACCAATATGGACGTCCACGGTCCCGTTGCCGGTCATTGAACGAACGGTTTTGTCCATGTCTATGAGTTACCGAACCAACAGGGTCACAAGCTTAAGGAAATGATGACCTGCTGAGTGTTAGAAGGACGGGAGTAATGAAAATATATTTGTGGAATTATTTCATTAATATTCGGAATAGTTCCAAGAGGATCCGGAAGCGTTTAGGGGTCACCGGAAAGGTTTCGGTGAGTATTGGGTAATACCGGGTATTACCGATAAATTATATATAGGTGGAAAAAGTTTCCGGAGATGTTAAAATATATATAATGGTTTAGGAGTATTTAGAACATTTTATATTTAATTTAAATATCGACGGGCCTAAAAAGGGCAAGAGGTGGAGGGCAACTTGGGCCAAAAAAGGCCCAAGCGGGAAAGTGAGTCCGAATTGGGAGAGGGGGGGAGTCCTACCGCTCCTCCTTGGTCGGCGCACCAAGGAGGGACTTCCCCTCCTTGGTGGCAGCCCTCCCTCTCCCTTCCAACCTATATATACATGAGGATTTGTGCTCTTTTGATACACAGTTTTTGGAGCCTCCTCTAGTTCTTGTTCTAGTTGGTCCTAGTTGACTAATTAGAGCTTGGCTAATCCTCTTGTCCTCATAATTATAAGCACAATGTGGTTCTAATCTCCTCCCTCTAATTCTCCAACGACGATTAGCTCTGGACGGCGAAGCACTGCCGTATCGTGAAGGTTGCACGCTTGCAACCAAGTAGAGAGGCCGTGTTTTCGGTCTTCGGTTCGAGGGATCGTTCATGGGAGGTACAAGGGACTCCAAGTACGATCTACACCGACACGTTCTTCTTTCGCTACAACTCGGTAACGGTAACGATCATGATCCCAATCCATCATGCATCTTCATATTGATCTTGGGTGATTGTAGGTGTGATTTTTTTGTTTTCTACTATGTTTCCCAACACAAAGTTCTTACATGTTTGTTTTAGATTGTTTTAGCTTCCAGATTCAGCTTCACTGGTAAAGCTGTATCTGGCCCCTGAATCTCAAACTTGTTTCAAATTCCAATTTTAGGTTCACTGCCAAAGCTAAATCTGATCCCTAAAGCTCAAACAAACAGGACAGGAGTGAGCTATGACTAAACCAGTTGGGGCCCATATGAAAATCGAGTTTTAAAGAGAACTTCATGGAAACCACATTGGCTTGGGTTCACTACAAGAAATATGTCAACTTGTGACCTTCTGTCAGTGACCCTGGAAGAATTGGTCATAAATCTACGACCATTTGAGACCAATTGGTCAAAAGCTGTTCAGGGGGCTCCAAACCCTAAACTATAATGACCATTTTGGTCAGAAATGTCGTAATTTCCTTACACGAAATGGTCGTAAAGCAAACAACACTGGTCCGCTGCCTTATTTCTAGCTGATAACAACCAATATAGATGGTCATAGCCTTGTAAATTGTGATGCATTGCTATTACTAGGTGCCACCTCATCAGTTTTGCCTATGTGTCATGTCTATGTGTCAAATTTTGCCCTAGGTTGTGAAGCAGCCTATATTTCTGTCATTCCCAAAATTCCCCAAAAAATTGGGCATTCTTTACTATCCAAATGATTGCCTCATGACAATATTCAGCTCCATTTGCTTGGTAAATCTTCCTCGGCAAATTTCCAAAGTTTCTGTTCAGCTAGAACCATTGTGAAGGAAGTACTAGCTAGGCATATCCTAATGAGCTGAATTTTTACCACATCTTCTATATTCCCAAATCATATCTCTCCACAAAATTTGAGCCCCATATAACAATCCATGTGAGCTCACCATCCAATCTTTGTTTCTGATAATATTTTTAGTTTGTGAAGCAACTATATTTTATGTTAATTTATAATTGCTGAAAATTTACCAGGACATGACCCTACCCATATAACCTCCCTCCACCAAATTTTAGCTCATTTAATCTAGCCAATTTCCCTCAACATTTTTCCCAATTTTCTATTCAGTAGAGAGCACTGTGAAGGAAAGTACCATTTTTATTTATCCAAATGGTATGAATTTTTTACAGTGCCTTCATATGCCCAAATTATCATCATCCTCCAAACTTCAGATCAGTCCATTCATTTATTTGAGTCCAGCTTCAACATTCATATTTCTGTCTAGTGTGGTACTTTGCAAAGCAAGTGACACCTAGGCTCCTCCATTTGAGCTGCAAATTTTCCAAGAAAGTGTCCTTAGTATATGATCATCCTCAGCCAAACCTCAGGCCCATTAGCCATGTGCATTTTCCCTACCACTAATCAAACACTTGGCTGCTAATTCATGTTTGAGCTTACTTCAGTCTCCTCGTGAGATTCTTCTATTGCCTTCTTCTTCCTAACACCTACCGGGGGAGTGCCCAACCTACTAGACATGCCTAGGCCGCCCAGAACACGTGGCAACGCCACGGTCACGCGGTGACCATGCGGCTGGCATGCGAGTTTACGCGCTCTGGAGTTGGGGCCCTCGTCCACCATCCAAACCTCAACGTATCGCCACCAAACCATGTATTTCTGATTAAATAGATACTTATGTACCTATAAATGATTTTTGTAAAAAATAAAGAGCAAACTATGAGGCAGCTGCAGTTCAAATTTGACCCGCTTCCTCTTGAATCGGCGAAAATTTGTCTTTTTCACCAGAGGTGTATAAAAACTTTTGACAACCAACCATTTTGTCAATTGTACATTAAATATGGCCTAATATATTATAAAAATTATCTGGTCCCATTTTGCAACAAATATATGGTAGGTCCTTCACAAAAAAAACTCATTTTGGGCACTCAAAAATAGAAAATGAATTTTTCGTCCAAAGAAAATGGAAAGTTCCTTAGGCAACATTGTTTGACATTTCAATATGCACCCTTATGCACAATATGAGATCATTTGAACAAACTATGCCATGAATGTGGCCATAAGGTTGATCATTTGGCTTAAAAGCCATGAATCTTCACACATGATAGCTCATTTCTAAAAACACTTTTTAAAAACAATTGTCGTATTACAATTTTATTATTTTTCCTGGTAACTTGGTCACATATAATGACACAATGCGAAGGTTTTCCAATTTTTATTTTTTTTTAATTTTTCATGCCCGTTTCAAAATGCGGTCAAAACGGCGGGCATGACCGTTCCTAGCTAGTGGTTGAATCTTGGAAAACTTTTGGTGTTTCTCTGATTAAATAGATACTTATGTACCTACAAATGATTTTTGTAAAAAATAAAGAGCAAACTATGAGGCAGCTGTAGTTCAAATTTGACCCGCTTCCTCCTGAATCGGCGGAAATTTGTCTTTTGCACCAGAGGTGGATCAAATCTTTTGACACCCAACCATTTGTCAAATTGTGCATTAAATATGGCATAATACTTTAGGAAAATGATTTGGTACAATTTTCCAACAAATATATGGTAGGTCCTTCACAAAAAAACTCATTTTGGGCACTCGAAAAATGGAAAATGAATTTTTCGTGCAAAGAAAATGAAAACTTCCTTAGGAAACATTGTTTGCCATTCCAATATGCACACTTTTGCATAATATGAGATCATTTGAACAAACTATGCCATGAATGTGGCCATAAGATTGATCATTTGGCTCGAAACCCATGAATCTTCACACATGATAGCTCATTTCCAAGAACACTTTTTTTAAAGAATTGTTGTATTACAAGTTTATTATTTTCCCTGGTAAATTGGTCACATATAATGACACAATGCGAAGGTTGTCCAATTTTTTGATTTTTTTTGAATTTTTCATGCCTGTTTCAAAATGCGGTCAAAACGACAGGCATGACCGTTCCTAGCTAGTGGTTAAATCTTGGAAAACTTTTGGTGTTTCTATGATTAAATAGATACTTATGTACCTAAAAATTATTTTTGGGGAAAATAAAGAGCAAACTATGAGGCAACTGAAGTTCAAATATGACCCACTTCCTCTTGAATCGGCAGAAATTTATCTTTTTCACGAGAGGTGGATCAAAACTTTTGACACCCGACCGTTTGGTTAATTGTACATTAAATATGGACTAATATATTAGAAAATTAATTTGGTCCCATTTTGCAACAAATATATGGTAGGCCCTTTACAAAAAACTCATTTTGGGCACTCGAAAAATGGAAAAAAAAATTCGTCCAAAGAAAATGAAATCTTCCTTAGGCAACATTGTTTGTCATTCCAAGATGCATCCTTGTGCACAATATAAGATCATTTGAATAAACTATGCCATTAATGTGGCCATAAGATTGACCATTTGGCTTTAAAGCCATGAATCTTCACACATGATAGCTCATTTCTGAGAACACTTTTTTAAAATAATTACCGTATTACAAGTTTATTATTTTTCCTGGTAACTTGGTCACATGTTATGACACAATCGAAGGTTTTCCAATTTTTTGATTTTTTTGAATTTTTAATGCCCATTTCAAAATGCGGTCAAAACGGCGGGCATGACCGTTCCTAGCTAGTGGTTGAATCTTGGAATTTTTTGGTGTTTCTATGATTAAAAAGATACTTATGTACCTAAAAATGATTTTTTTGAAAAAATAAAGAGCAAACTATAAGGCAGTTGCAGTTCAAATTTGACCCGCTTCCTACTAAATCGACGGAAATTTGTCTTTTTCACGAGAGGTGGATCAAAGCTTTTGACACCCAACCACTTGGTCAATTGTGCATTAAATATGGCCTAATATTTTATAAAAATGATTTGATCCAATTTTGCAACAAATATATGGTAGGTCCTTCACAAAAAAACTCATTTTGGGCACTCAAAAAATGGAAAATGATTTTTTCGTCAAAAGAAAATGAAAACTTTCTTAGCCAACATTGTTTGCCATTTCAAGATGCACCCTTTTGCACAATATGAGGTCATTTGAACAAACTATGCCATGAATGTGGCCATAAGATCGATCATTTGGCTTGAAAGCCATGAATCTTCACACATGATAGCTCGTTTTTGAGAACACTTTTTAAAAATAATTGTCGTATTACAAGTTGTTTATTTGTGCTGGTAACTTGGTCACATATAATGACACAATGCAAAGGTTTTCTAATTTTTTTATTTTTTTTATTTGTTCATGTCCGTTTCAAAATGCGGTCAAAACGATGGGCATGACCGTTTGTATCTATGTGTGAAATCTTGCAAAACTATTGGCGCTTCTCTGATGAAATATATACTTGTGTATCTTAAAATGATTTTTGTAAAAAAAATGAGCAAGATATGAAGTAGGTGTAGTTCAAATTTGACCCAGTTCCAACTTATTCGGAAGGAACCCGTTTAAATGGCCAAAAATATATAGAAAGATTGGAAATGCATTAAAGTTGGTGATCATTCATAAAATGTGGTATAATTTGAGTGAAAATTTTAGTGGTGCCATTTTGCAAAATAATACTGGCAGTTGCTTCACAGTTTCCTATGTTTTTAGCATTTAGAAACTATTTTATAAATGAAAAAAGGATCGAACCAATCAGGATCTCTTCCCCGGATCGCCCCACTGTATGCAATCTAAGCCGTCCACGGGGTATGGATCCAACGTCCACCCCGTCACCCTCTCACCCACCCACACCCTCCTCTCTCTCCCCCGCACACCACTCGTCGTCCTCTCCTCTCTCTCCCAGATCCATACGCCGCCGCCGCCATCCTATCCCCTTCCCTCACCTCACGTTCTCTCTCCAACCCCCCCCCCCCATGCCGACGGCGACGGGCGTGCGGGTGCGCCGGAGACACATCGGCCAGCCATGGCGGCGGCGCTGCCACACCCGATCTGATCCGAGAGGCCGCAGCGGACCTCACGGATCCATCTGGGCCTCGCCCGCCGTCAAGGGGCCGCCATGAACCAAGGCCGGCGAAGTCTACCGCGCGCCGGATCCGACACGAGAACGACGAGCAGGGGACGGGCTTCCTCACTCTGCCCCGGATCTGCGGCTGCCCCCCGCCGGCCATGGACTCTGGCCTAGGGTTTCCGCCACCGCCGGAGAGGGGAGGGGAGGAGTGTAGAAGGACCAGAGCGAGATGGTACGCGCGCTGTCCTCTCAATCCTTTTCTCGATCTGATCCATACTCGACCTTTGTTATTAATCGTGTGGCTGATGGTCTGATTCGATGGTTCGGCAGGCCGGACGGCTCCTTGGGCAGCTCCTCGTCATGGGTGGCGCCGTCGTCGGCAGGGCCGTGGTGCAGGCCTACCGCCAGACCATCGTCAGTGAGTGCCCTTGCTGTCCAAAACTCGGTGGAATTTTGCAGCTATTCCTAGAACATGTTGTAGTGTCCCTTGCTGTCAAAAACTCGGTGGTGGTGAAATGATGGTGATAGGATTTGTTTTCGGCTTGATGGGCATAGTCTGCACTCTGGAATGCTACACCGTTGAAGTGTAAATGAATTGTCCAAAAAAGTTTGTTGTCTTCCATTTTACTGGTGTATGTTCTTGTCATGTATAATTGTCATTTAGTACTGAAGGATGCAGGTAGGGAATTCTATCGTTTGATTAAATGGATCAAAACCTGATTTGCCGTTGCTCCAGTAGACCCTGTTTGGAACTGTTTCTTGTGAAATTTCTCCACAGTTGTACTTGGTGCATTCTTAGACAAATCCCAAGCCTGAGAACCGTTTCTCCAATATCCATTATTATAGTTTTTCCATTTTGTAGGGAGGTCGGCCCTTGTCCAGGGTGAAGATCAGCACCATGACGGTGAAAGACAACCTCCTGGCGGCTGGTGGTTTCCATGGGGAGCTGATCTGCAAGGTAAGGAGGCCGGAGTAGGCATGCAGTGCACACACAAAGCATTTTTTTCTCCTTGAGAACATGTAGAAATGTAGAGTTGTAGCTTGACACTTAGGTATTTATTATTTTGTTAGTACCTTGGCAGTGAATTCTAGCAGCGAAGCCTCTTCATTTCGAGCAGCGATGTAGCCTGATTGGTAAAGTAGTGCTTTGTGTGTGCTAGTACCTCACAATGTCATCCTTGTATATGCACAGATGAAATTATTCACCCCGCCATTGTCATTGTTTCCTAATCGACAACAAACCTCCTATGGTTTTTTGTGCAAAATAAGTGTGAAACATTGTAGTGCTGACCCAACATGTACCTAGCATTTCTGAATGTGTATTTCCTTGGATTCCCTAGTCTTAACCTGTAAGCTATAAAAACTGTGAATCGGTCTGTGGGAAATTGGGCATATTGGGTTGGTAAATATAGAACTGTAGAGATGTAGAACTAAAGCGTGGTACTTAGCCATTTAAGTTGTTGGTACTTGGTAGTACCTACACAGTGAAGTCTAGTTGATTCAGGAAAACTTGACTTGAGATTTTCTTTATGATTTACTGATGAAACCTTGATTCTTGAATCTTGATGTAGGTATCCCACCGCCGATCCATATCCAGATCAGCTGCGTTGCCGGTTCCGCCGTCTTCGACCGCACTCCCCCGTCCGCGCCGTTGAGCCGGGCCTGCTCACCTCATTCTTGATGGTCGCGCGCCGGGAGAGCCCTCCTCCGGCAGCGACGCAATCGTGTCTGGTGCCATACAAGGGACACCGTCGCATGATGTTGTCGTCGTTCGTTCCTAGCGCCGCTGAGTTGAGGTACTTGAGATTTCTCTCCCCACTGCACTATCTCACCCATTCCCCTTCACAAATTTCCTCACAATCAAATTGATGCTGCAGCTGCAGGGGTTCCATGATGCTACATCTGTCAGTTTCTTTTGGTAAACTAGAAACTAACATCAAAATCAATTCCTCTTTAGAGTGCATTGCTTGTATCTACTAGCTGGTTCTGTTGCTTACTGCTTGTCGACTCTGGTTAAGTAGTAGTGGTATTGCTGCTGGCTAGATGGGAATTGTTGAATGATTGCCAAAGCTCTGTTAGTTCTTTGGTTGTAACAACTGAATTTGTGTTTTTCTTTTGGTAAACTGACATATCAAAAGTAGTGATTCATTTCAGCTGTGATCTCTGCCATGTGATTGTGCTTTTGTAGCAATGTAATTTTGCAGAATCCACTTGATTCTGGTGCAGAATTCAATGTTGTCCAATCGCCTGGGCTTATTTCCTGTTGTGATTATCGTCAATAAGAGCAACCCAATGGTTTGCTTGCCATGCCTGGTTCTTATTTTGGTAGTAGTTTGCTTTGCTTATCTAGTAGTATCAGTCAATTGGCCAGCCTGGAGCAGCTTGGTGTTCTACATGATGGTGTTAACTGTGAAAATGCCAAGTGTGAGAAAATTAGACCAACTGTCCATTTCTTTCCTGAATGCATTCTTTAAACGAGATGATGTGCTAGAGACATGCTACTATATTTCCTTGCTATAAACAAGATGGTGTTTACTGTATTATCTTTCATGCACATTTGGTGTATTATCTTCTGACCTTCAAGAACTATCTTCACTGTCTCTCCCCGCTGCATTGTCTCACCCGTTCTCCTTCTATTTACTCCGGGCAGGCATGATGTACATCTGGTGGTCGTCAAGTCAAGGAACCTCCTCTTCTTGCCGCGACCGTCCTCCTCCCCCTGCTCTGCTCTGCTCAACAGCTAGCGTCCATGGCTAAAACAAAGGTAAGACTCTGGCCAGTGTCGGTGTATTGAGCCATGGTGGTCTGTTTGTGGGGGTCATTAGCATTGGTATAGGTTAGCATGTGCCCTTCAATCAGTGCACGGCGATGAAACGCTTCATTTGATGATGATAACCGGTTCCGGATCTGCACCTCTTGTTTGTTAATTTGGCTCATGTATGTTGTCGTGTCTGCGAAAGATGCAACCAGAGTGCTTTTCTTGTCCTTAAGTTTAATAGACAAGGAACAACATTGAGATCATGCTCCATGGCGCGCATCAGCTGTTGTGTGTAATGTTTGAGTCTGCTCCATCATCGATCTGTAGGCCTACTTGACAGTCATAAAGTTGCATTATTTAGCCACTGGTAGGGTAGGATATGCCCAAATGTGGTCAGTATAGGAACCAGGGTCCCCTAATTGCTAGTAAAACTTGTGTAATGAGCTCTTGTTACCTTCTACTGATGTTTAGTCTAGTTTTTTAGTACTTCTGTATTGGTATTCAGAAATAAAATTCATATGTTTCTATATATGTTCTTTTATTTAAGTATGTCAATACATAACTAGTAATGTAAATGGTGTGACGCAGTTCTAAATAAAAATGCAAATAGCTTGTGAATGTCAATCTCATGTATCAGGGTCCTGTTCTTGTAAACCTTACGTAAAGCTAAAATTCTTGCTGTGTGCAGGGCGACTAGTGATGCGGCACACCAAGCAGTAGCAGGCACACCAAGCAGCAGCAGCAGGGGAGGGAGACTCTCGAACGTCGCCGCTGCCACTCATTGCTACTGTCACTGATTGATGATGGATGGTCGTTGTTAGTTTAGCTTCTTGGTAGTCCCTCCCTCTCTTGCAAGCGTCTATAGCTGCTGGTAGAAATAGAAATGGTAGCTCTAGTCCCATGTAGTTCCTCTGCTCGGACTGCCCTTTGTTGCTTCATTTCTATGTTAATTCAGTCTCTGTCGAATGTATCTACTATCTACTGTCTTGGCTGTTTAATGAATCGTTTTGTGTTGAAAGAAATAAAATGGTTTGGATACATGCGTACATGCTAAGATGTCAAGCTGGAATAATTTTCAGCTTCTAAATGTATGTTGTGGAGGCCCAAAATAGATTGGACTGTAAAAGGGCCAAGGCCCCAAAAAGAAATGAATTATAGAAGGCCACGTCCTAGAGGGCCTGACCCATGTAGCTAAGCAAAATTAATAGAAAAATAATATTAAAAAGGCTGAATTAATGGGCTCGGCCCATATAGACACCGAACTGAACCGGGCTGATTCTAATCAACGACATTTTCATTTGGTCGCAATTTTGCCACGTCAGCTTGCCACGTCGGATCCGACGTGGCCTGGGCAGACAACCAGCGACCAAAGCAATTGGTCGTAGGATCAACGACCTTTTGTTTTGGTCGTTGCCTTCAACGACCTTATCACAAAGAAGGTCGTTAATTTCAATTAAAGACGGTCAGCTTTTGACCATCTGTTTTTGGTCACAAAAAGGTCGCAAATGAAAAACAATGACCATTCAGCGACCAATAGTGATGGTCGCAAGTTGACGTATTGCTTGTAGTGATTTGTTGGGATGGTAACGCAACATAGGATCCTCTGGCTTAGGACCTGGCTGGGCAAGCGCTACTACTAGTGCTAAGGTCTCGTGATGGTGATGGCCTGCACGATTATGATGTACATTTTGTGGTAGCTAGGTCTTTAGAACACTTGTTGGCATTTATGTTTCAATGAGGTGGTATATAGTAACTGCTCATGGTGATGGTGAACTTACAATGGTAGGATTACATCCTTTTTTGGATGTGGTGGTAGGATGACACCATAATAGTTAGGACAAACTTGTGCTGCTTTTTAGATACATTGTCACGAATGCCTATGTTGCTTGTGTTCCATATGTTGTGTTGCTTTGTGTTTTTTTGAATAGCTGCTCTTCTATCTTGGTAGACGAAGTGGTACGTAGTGTACTCCGGGAGGATTCCATAAGTCAATGAACAAGTGAACGATTACAAAGACAACTGCTACAAAGGCTTTAAGACTAGGCAGGAGGCGGAGGTTATTTCTCCAGGTTCGTGCTTAAAGAGAAGAGCAATCCTGAAGCAGGCAAGGGTGCACATCGGACCAGGTTGTGTGGATGAAGAACTTGATAATCTTCATCTAGTTCATTGTCATTTGTGGTGTTGGTTTTATCTTGTGATCGTATGTAATATGCAATGAGCACTTGCTAGGGTGGTATATGGTAAGCTCGCCACATAGGGGTACAAGTTTACTACATTAGTCAGAATGTGTGCAACCAAATGTTGCATAGTGCATCAACCTGTCCCAAAATCACAAAACATGTGGCAACAAAATGCTGGGGGGAAGTTGCTGCCCTAATGGACGCAACAAGACATGGTGCAGAACATGGCCCAGAGCCTGTTTTTTAGCCAGTTAGACTAAGTCGAGCCATGGATGCAAAGAGGCCAATTTTGATGCAGGCAACCAAACATGCCCTAGATTCAAATCCTCACGGATGCAAGTTTGGATTCGGTGTTGTGCCCTTTACTGCCTTGCCCTTTGTTCATGTGGCTTTTTATATCATAGTTTGTATTCTTTTGTTCTATTTGAGAGGCGTTGGTGGTGCAAAAGAACAAGGTCGATGGCGCAAAGGACCCTCCCTCGCGCGAGGATGTAGCACAATGACCCTCCTACCCTAACAATGTTGGCAAAAAACACATACACCAACACCGCCTCCTTTCACACGTGTGTCAATTATAGAGGCAAATCACCACACATCCAACAACCAACATCGTACCAGGGTTAACACATGAGACACAAAGAGCCAAACACATGCTACACATACATGCAAGAAAGGTAGTGAGAGTTGTGATTCTGAATCGGATCGGAGCTTCGATGGTAGGACCACATATCATAGAATCTTAACAATCGAAATTGTAGAAATGTAATTCCGCTAACCAAACTTGTAGAATCAGTGGGGTAGTTTGGGTCATAAAGTCGTGGAATCGTGATTTAGATTACCTTGCCTGCAAGTGGGCACAACAACCCTGCACAATCAAACCACCCACTTATGGACGAACCCCAATCAACGTTCAACCCCAATACACCAGAAGACTCCCTTTGTAGGGAGGTTAGTAGTTGTAGTGATTTAGGCATTGTCGCAAATAATTGGGCCGTTTTAGTTCGTAGGATTCTAGTAATGTAGGAATAGGAAATCACAAAAGTGTTATATGAATGCAATCGCAATAATGGAGGACGGGAAACAAATAAATTCCAAGAACTTACATTTTTGGTTTATAGAAATAGAAAAAACACGGTCAAATCAAGGTCAAACGACATAGAAAACATATAACTATTATGTTAGTATGCCATTTTTGACTTTGTTCGTGCATAGGAATTCTAAAAGGAGGTCCAAGTAGATTATTATATTCTTGCATTTTTCCTTTAAAAAAGGGATCAAAGGGAAAAATTCCCACTTTTCCTTTGCTTTATTGCTAAGCGAACGAAACATGCTACTGAAGGAAAAATATTCATATACTTTTGTCGACCTATGAGCCAAATAAGCTCTTAACTGTGTTTTAACTGAACCAATTATCTATTTCTTATGAAGCATATGATATTTAGCATTGCTACTATTTGCTAGTGTTCTCAAGACATTATCCAAACGCACAAATATTCTGAACGGTAATAATCTATTTAAGAAATAATTCTTATCTACTTGGTGGTCCAATTATACGTTTGGCTAAAGCCGAGATATTATCAATTAAGAACTAAGATTAACTAAAGTAGCAATAGTCCTAGAAGTGTTTCTTTCCTTTCGCCAAAGTGTCACAAATATATTGCCGAAAATACTAGATTTACAACATTCATATGCTCCATGGTTTCACTAACTGAAATTCTACTTTCTTTGTGTTTCATATAAAAACACGTTGGGCACATTTTAAGGCTTAAGACATAGTTTTAAATAGTCCGCTATAGTTTCGCTATAGCGTCACTATATCTTTTGGATTACCCTCGTGCTAAAGTTTGCACTGTTAGCGCTAAACTGAGAATGGCGCTAATAGCTCACTATTTCCCGCTACAACGCTAAATTTAGAGTTATTTAGCACCGCTAAGCCTCTTCAGCTAGAGGAGGAACACAACTGGGTTCCAGAAAAGCCATCTATCTGCCTCATTCTTCCTTATTGCCACGATGCATTGATGCAAAGCTTAGTTATTGAATTAGGATGTCTAACCAGTGCTCGATTTTTTTATGTATGAACATGTGCATGAAAAGTATATGTGATATATAATGTATGATGCTTGATTGTATGCTTTTTTTCTTCAAAAATTCATGATTTAAGAAAACCCCTAGATGGGTTTAGCTTCACTATGCCTTTTCATAGCTTCTGACCGAGCCGCTAAAAGGCACAACCTGCTAATTAAAACTTCGGCCTAAAAGGAAACACTATGATTTTTTTAAAGGAAAGTGGAAGGGGAAGCAATGGCAATGATTTTCTTAAAGGAAAGCCTGAGGAGATCAAGATTATGAACTCAAAATTGCATGACCGCGAGAATCTGATCCAAGGTGGAAGGTTTGTGTGCGTGAACTCCCCCAACCAAGTGAACTAGGCTCACTTCTTTCATTTTATAAATATTGAAAAATTATTGTGCAAAATAAAACTACAATAAAATTTTCTTTCCTAGGTAGTCAGAGTGCGCCCTACATTTTGAAATAGAGGGAGTAAAGTCCAAAAAGTGTTAGGCCTTAGCCCCAAACACATGATTTCTGTAGATAAATACCAATCATTTACCTTCTAAACTGTTATCAATTTTCTTACTAAGATTCAAACTATACTTCTGATTATGGTAGCTCATTTCTCTATCTTACTCGGGCATAGTGAAGATTATGGTAGGAACAATAGTTACATGAAAAGGTTAGCATAAAATCAAATGTCCATATTATATGTAGTGAAAGTTTAGAGCTCACACTCGCAAAAAAAAGTTTAGAGCTTGCAAGCACTCTTTTGGTGAAAGCTAAAAACAAAAGGCAACGGAGCTATGTACGCTGAACTTATCATATATATTCTCGTAGAGAAATAAATGTCTTTCTCCTAAATTACAACAAGATACAACACAATAAATCTGGCACTCACTTTGTGTGGGGGGAAATGCGTGCCAGATTCATTTGTATTTATCTTTGCGGTTTTTATGCTACTAGCCCTAACCAGATTTATAAGTCGGCAAGGATTCTTTGACCTTTAGTTTAACCAGCGCAGCATATGTCGTATGTCACAAAAATGTATCTTTAGTTTCATCGCGGAATGAAGTTTTCTAAACATATTTTTTTATGATATATTATACTCCCTCTGTTTCTTTTTAGTTCGCATATAAGATTTGGTCAAAGTCAAACTTTGTAGGAAAAAATATCAACATCTACAATACTAAAGCTATATCGTATGAAAATTAATTTCATGATACATCTAACAATATTGATTTTATATTATGAATCTCGATATTATTTTCTATAAACTTAGTCAAAGTTAACAAAGTTTGACTTTGACCAAATCTTATATGCAGACTAAAAAGAAATGGAGTATTACCTAAGTCCGGCGAGCCAACAAGCTGTGTACGGTTTTTCAAGGCCGCTGGCTGTACGCAGTTACTTTTCCTTGATCCGGCCGCTGGATTTGCGCTTGATTGGCTGAGGACATATACAATGGTGCTCTCTTAGGAGTGCTACGTAGGATAAATGATGAGGTGGAGGATTAAGAGAAGACAAAAGATGATCTCTTAGCACAATATGTCTCACCATATTTTTAAGAATGACTAGTTATTGAAGATAAGGCTAAGAGATGACTCATTCTAGACATTTTTTTGTCATCTCTAGTTAAATGTAAGATCTAAAATAAGACTATCCTATCGACCATTGTACATGCCCTGATGCCGCGCGAGAGCGAGAGTAGGGGCACGCAGAAACCGAAGAGGCAAGTGGGCTGCGTGTTGTAAATGTTGGCCGGTGCTGGATTGGTTGCATGCAAAGTGAACGAGGCAGCTGGCTGCATGTAAAACTGCCCTTGCTTCGATTGGATGCTGCTATTACGCGTTGTTAGTTATTAATGCTTTGCTTTGGTCCTTGAGTTTTGGCTGATGGGCTTAATAATCGCGGGACGGAGGCAGTACTACATGTTTTGCTAGTCAAATTGAAGATCAAAATTCCATAGCCAACTTAGAAACCCGGACGGAGGTAGTAGGGAGGAAGTGGTTTGAATTTATTCTTCTCCGTCCATTACCTCAAAAGCTGAGAGGCAAGCAACAAAACATTTGAAGGCAGTATGAACAAAGGGAACAGAATTTCCACAGTTCACCATAATGCCTGACGTGCGCATCAACACACAATTTTTTAACTCCAGTTGGAGAGAGTGTAAATGCAAACTTACCTCGCGGGCTGGTCAATTCCTTCGGAACGCAGATACCATACATAACCATCTCGCTGGCCAGGTTTAGGGCGGAAAGCTGCGGTGGCGACGGCGACGGCGGCGCGCGCGGCCGAAGCGCCAACCACCGCACCGCAGCCGTCCGAGTCTGGCGTGAAACGACGTTCGCCGCTCCCACGTGCGGGCTGGCCTGCGGAGCCAATCGCGGCGCCGCGGCCCATGTGGCGCGTGTACCGGCTGGCCGCGACACGCGGGGCGCGCGTGGCCCGTCGCGTACGAGAATATAGTGCGCTGCATGCGCCCCCCCCCCCCCGCTACAGCGACATCTCTCCCCATCGCGAGATTCCTCCCCGCCAATCGGAGACGGGACAGCCCTGCGTCGTGTACGGACTTTGTCGTACACGATCCTGGGGCGCTGGTGCTCGCCACCATTGACACGACGCCGTTCTTCCTCTAATAAGGCCATCTCCGACGCGGCTTATGCTGCTGAGCTTTTTTGACGGAACCTCGTCAGGGGCAGTAGCTCTGGCATTGCATTATAGAAAAAAAGAGTTGATTCAGTTTATAAGGAAAATTGGATCGAAAAACCTAACAGAGTGGCCCGTTTATGAGGAAAACCAGACCGAAAACCGCACAAACAACGAAGCCTCACCTACCACACGACCCAAGGCTACAATCGCAACAAACACACGCACCCAACTCCGGAGCCGCCGCTCCGACGTCCCCCGCCCGCACGCGAGCCACAACGCCGCACGGCTCAGGCGCCTTGTAGCCCTTGCTACCCGAGACGACCGCCCGCAGGCCACGAACGCTGTGCCAAACATCCGGAGCCGCTGCCCCGACTTCCAGTCAGACCAACCCCTTAGATCGCGTCGACCGAGCCGACGAACTCGCTACCCCCGCAGCACCAGGTCGCCGCCCATGCCAAGCAAAGCAACAGGCCTACCCCATAGGGCGTCGTTGCATGGCCATCCGAGGCCGCCGCCTCGGATTATGCTGCTGAGCTGAGCGTCTGGGATAAAAATCCTAGCCATTCCGCTTGTCAGCACGAAACTCTCTCACTCCTGCGACGAACTCTAGAAAGCAAAACGCCCACGACGATCCTCGGCGTTCGCGCCGTCCCACAAACCAGAACATGCAGGCGTGGATTAAGCCTAACCCAAATATCTAGCTAACAAACTCACCAAATCAACTAAAAACGTGCACATGCAGTCAGTACGTAGACTTCTGCCATGGCACCACTACTGGGCTAAAAAGAGATGTCGTGGCAGCGAAAACATTCTGCCATGGCACCAAGACAGCACAACACAGGTTTACTTCAACACTGCCAATTACTGCTTCGATCCAGGGATTTGGTATGACGTTGCTGTTTTTGCTGGAGTCGAGCGCCTCGATCAATTTGTACGTGTTGAACCTATTTAATGGAGTCATCTTGGATTCATTTGCACCATTGCTTTGGCAAGATGATCTATTACCCCCCTACTTATTTTTTTTTGTGGCTGATGGTCTCTCTACTCTTTTCAATAAGGGTATAACCTCTGATGATTTATCTCCTTTGAGAATTACAAGGAGAGCCCTTGAGATATCTCATCTTCTGTTTACGGACGACACACTACTGTTCTTTAAAGCAAATGTGCAGTAGGCAAGTTATGTTAAACAAATCCTACAGACTACAGGTGTATGGGCAGGCCACGAGACAACTTTTGAACCCCTCAAAATCATCTATTTTGTTTGGTAGTTCCTGCCCGGAATCCATTATGGACATGATCAAAGCTGAGCTAGGGGTCACTACTCACTACTTCTTGATTCGAAGAGAAGTATTTGGGCTTGCCCGCTCCTGATGGTCGAATGACAAAAGGCAAGTTTCAAAATTTGCAAGTAAAGTTAACAAAATCCTTGTTTGCTTTTGATGGCCACCCTACTCAAGCTGGTAAGGAGGTTCATATCAAGTCCGTTGCACAATCAATTCCAACCTTTATTATAAGTGTGTTTAAAGTGCCTTTAGGTGTTTGTGATGACCTGAATCGCATGGTTCAGAATTACTATTGGGGAGCTGAAAAAGGCAAGAGGAAAACCCACCGGTATGCTTGGCACAAGATGACTCGGCCAAAATCCCGAGGTGGCCTCGGTTTTAGGGACTTCCGGATCTTTAACCAAGCTCTGTTGGCCAGACAGGCTTGGCGGCTTCTTGTTTTTCCGGACAGTCTGTGCGCAAGATTGCTTAAAGCCAAATACTACCCTAGTGGGAGGCTCGAGGATACTTTTTTCACAGGAAATCCCTCCACAACTTGGCAAGCTGTGTGCCATGGTCTTGAACTCTTGAAGAATGGTTTGGTTTGGCGTATAGCTAATGGACAGAAAGTACGCATTTGGCGTGATCGATGGCTAGTCCGGGGTACTACAGGTGCTATGCTTTCTAGGAGAGGGAGATGTCGTTTCAAATGGGTGTCCGATCTGCTCGATCATAATGGTAACTGGGATATTGATCGACTGAATCAATTCTTCTTCCCTGTGGACGTTCGTGCCATACGAATGATCAAGACGTCGCCTCGACTTGGCGAAGATTTTTTAGCCTGGGCGCCGGAGAAGAATGGCCACTTTTTAGTGCGAAGTGCCTACTTGCCAGCAACGGATGAAGTGAACCGTGCCTCAATTCCTTCCACCAGCAGCGCTCCTGATGGACGCCGGGACATTTGAAGATTGATATGGTCTTGCCCGCCACCAAAAGTCCTTTCTTTTGCATGGCGTGCTGCTACTGATTCTTTGGCTACATGGCTAAGGCTGGTCATAGTGGGGAGTATCATATACTAGTATCATGCATATGATACTAATGTATGATACTATATCCATAGTGCATAGTATCATAGATTAGTATCATAGATGGTCTCATTTATTACCATGCATGACACATAGTAGCATCATATTTATTATGTTACGGTATCTACCTATGTTACTATAATCATCTCTCTCTTTTTTAATTGCCTGTCACATAAGCATGTTTGCGAGTCCCAAGTGCATGATACTACTTATGTTACCCCACTATGGCCAGCCTAAGTAAAAAGCGTAGAACTCTGGAGTTACATGCAGACTGCCCGGTCTGTGGGAGAGAGGAGGAGGATCTGTTCCATGTTCTTTGTGCATGTCATAACACTCAGCGTCTTTGGAGGGCGATGGCCAAAGTCTCGGAATTACCGACTCTAACAAACATTAAGCGGCATAATGATTGGCTCCTACAGTTGATAACTGAAGCAAATGAACAGACACGAGTCCGTGTGTTGATGCTGCTTTGGAGAGTCTGGTACGTCAGAAATGAGGTCGTACATGCTAAACCAGCTCCGCCTATTGATGTTTCGATCAGGTTCCTGTCAAGTTACCTCGATACACTCTCCAGCATAAGGGCGAATCCCAATGCAGATTTGTTTAAAGGCAAAATGGCTGTCAACCATTGCTTCCCGTTGTTACAGGATTTTTTTTCCGAAAAGGGTGTTTGCCCCGGCCTCTAAGAGCATAGGTTGGCTACCTCCAAGTCATGGGCGAGTGAAGCTTAATACAGACGGCTCGGTTCTAAATGGTGTGGCCGGGACTGGCATGGTTCTTCGTGATCATCTAGGCATATTATGTGCCTGCAGGCATGTTGAGCTTTGTGAGGATGCATTGGAGTCTGAAATTCTGGCTGTTCGGGAAGGGATCAACCTTGCGCTGCAGTGGAGCACCTTACCTGTCGATATTGAATACGACTGCCTAGAAGCTGTGACTATGTTGAAGAGCGCTGAGGGTAACATGTCGAAGTTTTCTTCCATGATCAGAGAGATTAAACGAAGTATGGGGGAACGGGACTCTTCCATTACTCATATTCGTCGCAATCGTAATTGTGCTAGTCATGTTTTAGCAAATTTTAGTAGAACTCAGGGCCGAACCATGGTCAGGCTTGGTTCAGGTCCGAAGGATGTCCTAGATATTGTATTGCGAGATTGTAATCACTTAAACATTTGAGTATGGAAGAGTTATTGTCGTAAAAAAAGTGGCTAGGCGCCTCTAAACATGCCATTGGAAGTGGGGATCAGCTGCAGGAGCTTGCTTAGTTTTTTCCCCTTCAACCGCCGGTATAAGGGCACTCCGAATGCTTGGTTTCCCACATATTGATGTGGCACCTTATTAAATGAGAGAGGAATCATATCTTAATCTATACCAGATATACTAGGTGGTCCTCGCTAGATGGTCTACGGATCTAAATATAATTTTTATTATTTTTAGTGTTCGTTGTACTGCCATGATTGAAGATGAATAAATCGAAAGTTTTCTCGCAAATTTTTTTTAGCAGTTAATCCGGTATCAATTGTTGTGATGGCTAGGCTAACCCAGGCGGAATGTAGACGATGGCCTTGTGTTCTAGGGCGTTGCCCTCGTCCGCGTGGTGCCTTCGCTACTAGCAGCGGCGAGACGACGACCACGGGCCTGCCACATCTCGGCTTCCTTGGCCGTCGTCGCGTCGGCTTCGCTCTTAGCAGCATCAGCCCTGCCACCTCTCGGCCTCCTTTGTCGCCTGGTGTGGTCGTTCATCATATAATGGCCGTCCGGAAGCGAGCCGGTCGAACCTGCACGCAGAGGCAGAGTTGGTCTGTGTCGGCGCCCTAGCATGTGCAACTGCTGTTGAGGCGGGACAGTGTGTCACGTCCCCAAGTTAAGAGCAGTGGGGAGCAACCGGGCGCCTGGACACGGTATCGGCCGGCCTTGGTGTCCTCGGTGCATCAGGGTTTTCTCAACAACAACAACAAAATGTAGTCTTTGCACGTGAAAATATCCTATGATACCAACCATCACATGATACCATGTCACAAAATTCAAGTTTGCATGCTTCAAAAAATTCTAAGAAAATTTTAGAATGTTCACAAGACATATGTCTACTAGCCCTAAAAAATCTAGGTTCAAATTTAAAATACACATTGAGAAATAAAAAAGATAAATTGAGCATGAATTGTGTCACAAAAAGACAAAACCAGAAATGTCACTATTGACATGTGGATTTGTCTTTTTTGCTTCTCAATGTATATTCCGATTTTGCATTTGAAATTTTTTGGGTTTGTACCAACATGTCTTCTGCACATTCATGATTTTTTCGCATTTTTTTTAAATATAAAAAATTAAGTTTTTAAACATGGTATCACGGTATCATGTGATGGTTGGTATCATGTGATATCTTCACGTCGTGGCACTACCTACGCAATCTCTGATGGCCGTGCAACGTGCAGACTTGCCAGAGACCCATCCGCTGATACGGCCCCTTAGCCATATACTGTATGCGACACGATTGGCGTCCCGATGACGGCCATGCCAGTGAAAAGTGACAAAACTGACCTTTTTGCAAAGTTTAGCACAAAATGAATCCGATTCGAAATAATTTCACAAAATATCCCTTTTGCATGACGCCCGAACCTGGAGCGTCATGCTAGACACCATAACGCCCTGGTCAAGGGCGCCATGTGGTCAAAGTTGATTGCCACCTCAGACCGGCCTGAGACGCATGACGCCCTAGGTCAAGGCACCATGATCAATAGCATGACGCCCCGACCAAGGGCGCCATACACGCGCTATGTGTCCGCCCGTGCAAAGCTAACACAGAGGCACACAAGCAGGCAGCTAATTGATTTCTTCTCAATCAAGAGCACATGCACGTATTGCCGTCCGGGCAGCTTGCCGTGAACCTCCTGGCTTGAACTAGCTTGCCTTGGTGATTTCACTAAGTGGGCATGCAGGTATATACGTGTCCATGCCGACCAGCGTAGGTGTACATAGGTATGTATAGGTTCACCAACGTGACGGTATTTGAGTCGCGTACGACCCGGCCGAGACGTGTACACGCACCTTAGCTACAGCAAGACCTGATGCATGCATGCGCTAGTACGTCGTGGACAGCTAGCTTTGCCATGCATGCATCACTAAGCTAACCAATTGATCAACTAGTGTATGCAAAATACAAGCTTTTGTATTTCTAAAATATGTGGGTATATAACCTGCACTTAAAACTATCGAAGATCCAAAATAGGCTATGTGAGTGGAATAAATAAATAAAAGCGTTGGAATAGCTCGTCCGGACAGTTGTGGGGGGTTTGAGATCCGTGTTGAAGATGCCCTAAGTTGACAAGAGTAGATATCCAATCATCGATAGATCAGATAATTAAGAGAGTGACGGGATAAAGAGGAAAATACCCTAAAAAATATCAGTAGTGGGCCATACGTTGAGAAGAGAAGACATCCATGAAGATAATTAAGATTTTAAAAAATACCCTGAAAAATATCAGTAGCGGACCCTGGGACTCACCTTACCACTGATAACATTTACCACTACTAATAACTTTGGTTCCTCTTTGAAGGTTTTCCCCCCTAGGCTCCGCTCCTAGGGTTCTCTGGTAGAAAACAGGGCTTTGGTCCAGGCCGGCTAAGCCCATTAATCCCGGTTCACTCACGAACCGGGACCAAAGGGGGCATCAGTTCCGGTTCGTGAGGCCAGGGGGCCGGCCGGGCCTCGTGGTGCATTGGTCCCGGTTCGTCTGGACCCTTTGGTCCCGGTCCCACAACCATTGGTCCCGGTTCGTGGCTGGAACCGGGACCAAAGGGGGTCCTTTCCTTTGGTCCCGGTTCCAGCCACGAACCGGGACCAATGAGATGCCTATATATACCCCTTGCTCGCGAGCAGAGCAGTGGAGTGCTTTATTTTTTTTTTGGCCGGCCGTGGGAGAGCTTTGTGGTGCTCTAACTCACCTCCTATGCACATGAGGTGTTCGATGAAATGCCCGAGCCACACTTAAGCTTTCTCCTCTCGAAGCTCCTTGTCCAACCTCCATTTTCCTCAAGATTTGTCTAGATTTGGCGGTCCGTCCTGTCCCGTCCCCGTCCTCACCGCCGTCGATCACCCGCGCCGATCTCGTCGCCGGCACCACCGTGGTGAGCCTCTTGGTCTTATCTTCTTTGTAAAAGAAAAAAGTTCTTACTTGTATGATTTAGATAGATACATGTGTAATTTTCTTACTTTTATTATTGTTTGTTATTGCATTGTGCGATGGTTTTGGTATCCGCCTCCGTCGGTCCTCGTCCTGTCTATGATTCGGATGTGGTATATATTATCTTTTATAACTATTTGGTTCATTTAGTGTTTATGACAATTATGCCGACCAACGTGACATAGATTTTTTTATCTAGGAGGTATGTGAACCGAAAATTCCAACCGACCCTATTGTCGAGAGGTTAAATTTAGTTGAAGAAGAAAATAATTACTTGAAGAAAAAATTGAAAAAAATTGAGGAGGAGAAGATGATATTGGAGTTGCATGTTGCGGATGTCGTCGATGATCACAAGATCAAGATGGATGCAATGCGCTTGAAGATTAGAAAGATTAGAAAATATGCCATTCATACCGAGGCTTGGTATCATTATGCCGTTGGATCAATTGTTACCTTAGTTGCGATTATGATCGCATTTGTTGTTGCATTGAAATGTTTTAGATAGTTTCAATGTATGGTTTAATTAGATGCTCTGGAGAGCTATATGTTGTTCAATGAGAACTATGTATGTACTTTGATTTTAATGTGATGATGAACTTCTATTAATTAATTTGGTCACTTCTGTATTCATGATGTTCTGTAATGGTTTTTGACACACTTAATTATATATAATGCACGCAGATGAACCGGCAATGGATGTACGGTGACAGGCGCACCTCCGAGTACATTAAGGGCGTGCATAATTTTCTCCAAGTGGCTGAGGCAAACAAGCAGATTGGTTTTATGTGTTGTCCTTGCCCTATATGTGGGAATACGAAGTCTTACTCTGATTCGAAAACCCTTCACACCCACCTACTTTATAAGGGTTTCATGCCACACTATAATGTTTGGACCAAGGATGGAGAAAAATGGGTTATGATGGAAGACAACGAAGAAGAAGAGGATGATGACAACTATGTGCCCCCTGAATACGGTGATGCTGCAACGGGGGAAGCTGAAGATCAAGAGGAACCAGACGATGTGCCCGATGATGATCTTCGCCGGGTCATTGTTGATGCAAAGAGACAGTGCGAAAGTGAAAAGGAGAAACTGAAGTTCGATCGCATGTTAGAGGATCACAAAAAAGGGTTGTACCCCAATTGCGAAGATGGCAACACAAAGCTCGGTACCACACTGGAATTGCTGCAGTGGAAGGCCGAGTATGGTGTACCTGACAAAGGATTTGAGAAGCTACTGAAAATATTGAAGAAGAAGCTTCCAAAGGATAACGAATTGCCCGACAGTACGTACGCAGCAAAGAAGGTTGTATGCCCTCTAGGATTGGAGGTGCAGAAGATACATGCATGCCCTAATGACTGCATCCTCTACCGCAGTGCGTACGAGGATTTGAACGCATGCCCGGTATGTGGTGCATTGCGGTATAAGATCAGACGAGATGACCCTGGTGATGTTGACGGCGAGCGCCCCAGGAAGAGGGTTCCTGCCAAGGTGATGTGGTATGCTCCTATAATACCATGGTTGAAACGTCCGTTCAGAAACAAAGAGCATGCCAAGTTGATGCGATGGCACAGAGAGGACCGTAAGAAAGACGGGAAGTTGAGAGCACCCGCTGACGGGTCGCAGTGGAGAAAAATCGAGAGAAAGTACTGGGAGGACTTTGCAGGTGACGCAAGGAACGTATGGTTTGGTTTAAGCGCGGATGGCATTAATCCTTTTGGGGAGTAGAGAAGCAATCACAGCACCTGGCCCGTGACTCTATGTATCTATAACCTTCCTCCTTGGCTGTGCATGAAGCGAAAGTTCATTATGATGCCAGTTCTCATCCAAGGCCCTAAGCAACCCGGCAACGACATTGATGTGTACCTAAGGCCATTAGTTGAAGAACTTTTACAGCTGTGGAATGGAAACGGTGTACGTGTGTGGGATGAGCACAAACAGCAGGAATTTGACCTGCATGCATTGCTGTTTGTAACCATCAATGATTGGCCTACTTTCAGTAATCTTTCAGGACAGATAAACAAGGGATACCACGCATGCACGCACTGTTTAGATGACACCGAAAGTATATACCTGGACAAATGCAGGAAGAATGTGTACCTGGGGCATCGTCGATTTCTTCCGACCAACCATCAATGTCGAAAGAAAGGCAAGCATTTCAAAGGCGAGGCAGATCACCGGAAGAAGCACGCCATCCATACCGGTGATCACATACTTGCTATGGTCAATGATTTACAAGTAATCTTTGGAAAGGGTCCCGGCGGACTATCTGTTCCGAATGACACTGAGGGACGCGCACCCATGTGAAAGAAGAAATCTATATTTTGGGACCTACCCTACTGGAAAGACCTAGAGGTCCGCTCTTCAATCGACGTGATGCACGTGACGAAGAATCTTTGCGTGAACCTGCTAGGCTTCTTGGGCGTGTATGGGAAGACAAAAGATACACCGGAGGCACGGGAGGACCAGCAACGTGTGCACGAAAAAGACGGCATGCCTCCAAAGTAGTATGAAGGTCCTGCCAGCTACGCTCTTACCAAAGAAGAGAAGGAAATCTTCTTTGAATGCCTGCTCAGTATGAATGTCCTGTCTGGCTTCTCGTCGAATATAAAGGGAATAATAAATATGTCAGAGAAAAAGTTCCAGAACATAAAGTCTCATGACTGCCACGTGATTATGACGCAACTGCTTCCGGTTGCATTGAGGGGGCTTCTACCAGAAAACGTTCGATTAGCCATTGTGAAGCTATGTGCATTCCTCAATGCAATCTCTCAGAAGGTGATCGATCCAAAAATCCTACCAAGGTTAAGGAGTGATGTGGCGCAATGTCTTGTCAGTTTCGAGCTGGTGTGCCCACCATCCTTCTTCAATATCATGACGCACGTCCTAGTTCATCTAGTCGACGAGATTGTCGTTCTGGGCCCTGTATTTCTACACAATATGTTCCCCTTTGAGAGGTTCATGGGAGTCCTAAAGAAATATGTCCGTAACCGCGCTAGGCCAGAAGGAAGCATCTCCATGGGCCATCAAACAGAGGATGTCATTGGGTTTTGTGTTGACTTCATTCCTGACCTTAAGAAGATTGGTCTCCCTCAATCGCGGTATGAGGGGAGACTGACTGGAAAAGGCACGCTAGGAGGGGACTCAATAATATGTAGGGACGGGCATTCTTGGTCTCAAGCACACTACACAGTTCTACAGAACTCTACCTTGGTGACCCCGTATGTCGATGAACACAAGAACATTCTGCGCTCCAAACACCCGGAGCAGTGTGACGACTGGATTACATGTGAACACATCAGGACTTTCGGCAGTTGGTTGCAAACACGTCTCAGGGGTGACAACACTGTTTCTGATGAGCTGTACTCGTTGGCCAGGGGACCATCTTCGACTGTATTGACTTACAAAGGGTACGAGATAAATGGGAATACATTTTGCACGATCGCCCAAGATCAAAAGAGCACCAACCAAAACAGCGGTGTCCGCTTTGATGCAGCAACCAAGAGGGGAAATGACACATATTATGGTTACATAGTGGACATATGGGAACTTGACTATGGACATGATTTTAAGGTCCCTTTGTTTTAGTGCAAATGGGTTAATCTGTCAGGAGGCGGGGTACAGGTAGACCCACAGTACGGATTGACAACAGTGGATCTGAACAATCGTGGGTACACAGACAAACCATTCGTCCTAGCCAATGATGTGGCGCAGGTTTTCTATGTGAAGGACATGTCTACCAAATCGAGAAAAAGAAAAGGTAAGGAAGCGAATACATCATACGATGAGCCAAAGCGCCACATAGTTCTTTCAGGAAAAAGAGACATCGTGGGATTGGAGGGCAAGACAGACATGTCTGAAGATTATGAAAAGTTTCATGAAATTCCTCCCTTCAAAGTCAAGGCTGACCAAAGCACCCTGTTAAACGATGAAGATTATCCATGGTTACGGCGCAATAAGCAAAGGACACAAGCGAAGAAAAAGTGAAGACTTTCTCTCCACAACTATTATGATGATGCCTTTGATCTAAAATATCATTGCAGTTACATGTGAAGAAATGAAATGCCTTTTGTAACAGATGAGTTTCCGTATGAAACCCTGATACTTCGAAAGAGATTGTCCGTTTTGTACACGAAGTGCATCCAATTTTTGCCGTAACCCCCTCAACTTTTTAGCACATGCTATGTGGGTGAAATGATGATACCATGCCAACTTTCAACCTTTTCAGAGTTCATTTGTAGTGCTTTTCAATTTCAGGGTCATTTAGCTCAAAGAATGAACTAATAGCAAAAAGAATGAACTAGAAAACTTTTATGAAACTCTAATAGCAAAAAGAATGAATTAAAAATAATCAATTAAAATATTTTGTTATGATCAACTAAACAAAACTATAATACTCTTCAATAGCAAAAAGAATCAATTAAAATATTCTGTTATGATCAACTAAAACAAAACTATAATACTCTTCAATAGCAAAAAGAATCAACTAAAAAGCTTTTATAGCAACTTAAATTATCAAAGTATTTTTTGTTCAAAACAGTAATAGCAAAAAAGAATATCATAAAGAATTTTTTGTTAGAAACTTCAATAGCAAAAAGAATTTCATAAATATATTTTTGATGAAACTAAAATAACAAAATTGTTTGGATATAATAATAAAACACAGTAATATTAAATAGCAGGAAAAAGAATCACTCAAAAATATATTTTTATAGTGAAGTTATTCACAAACTAGTGATTCACACAAATTTCAAAGAATTCAAATTTAAACTATTCAAATTTGAAAACTAATGGCACTAGCAGAAAGTTTATAATTTTTCTGACCTAAAAGCAAAAAGAATTAAAAAAAATAAAGCAAAAAACAAAAGAAAATAAATAATGCAAAAAACAAAACAAAAATACTGGAAAAAATTAAAAAAATGCCGCCCACTGGGCCACACGGCCTACATACGACTAGAAACCCATCTGTACATGGGCCAGGATGCAGGCCCGCAGGCCCAATAGGCCCAACATGGCAGTGACAAGGGTAGGCAAGTACTGCCTGCATATTAGAGAGGAGCTCAGCACCTCTGCCGCAACGCAGCTTATAAATAGGTGCTGAGCTCTCTCAGCTAGCGAGGTGGGACTAAACTCCCACCACACCACCGCTGTGCCACCCTTTCGTCCCGATTGGTGGCACCAACCGGGACCAATGCCAACCTTTGGTCCCGGTTCGTGGCAACAACCAGGACGAATGCCCCCCTTTGGTCCCAGTTCGTGCCACCAACCGGGACCAAATGTCTCTTTTCACCAGCCCAAAGGACGGGAAGCAGAGACCTTTGGTCCCGGTTGGTGGCACGAACCGGGACCAAAGGGGGGCATTCGTCCTGGTTGTTGCCACGAACCGGGACCAATGCTCTGTCTATATAAGTAACACTTGTGAAAATTTTCATTCTCACCTCGCAGTTGCCCCCGACGACGCCGACGACATCGACGCCGCCAGGCTGCCCCGATGCCGTCCGCCGCCACTGCCGTCGCCCGTGCCTCGTCGCCATCGCCGACGTCGTCCCCGAGCCCGCGCGCCCCTGCCCCTGCCCCTGCCTCGCCCCCGAGCGCGCCGGCCGGCCGAGCCCCTGCCCCGGCCAGCCCCCACTGTCGCCGTCGCCGTGCCCTCGCTGCCCCCGCCGTCGCCCTCGCCGGCCGCCCCCGCTGTGAGCCGCCGCCGCCCCGGCTCTCTGTATGATGAATTTTTATGCAATTTTTTTATGTGATGATTTTTTTGTTCATATATATAATGTATATATGTATATGGATATATGTATGTATGGATGTGCCTATGTATGTATGGATATAATGTTCATAGCATTTTTTTGTTCATATATGTTTTTTTCATATATGTATTAATTTTTTTATTTAGGTTGTTAGTAGATATCGATTTTAGGTTAGTGCATTTTAGGTTAGTTGATTTAGTGCATTTTAGGTTAGTTGTACTGTTAGTGCATTTTAGGTTAGTAGATTTTAGGTTAGTGGAGAGGAAAAAGGAAAATAAGGAAAAAGAAGAAAAGAGGAAGAAGGAAGAAGGAAGAAGAAGAAAAAGAAGGAGAGGAAAAAGGAAAATAAGAATAAGAAGAGGAAGAAGGAGATAGAAGAAGGAGAAGAAGAGGAAGGGAAGAAAGAAGAGGAGAAAAAAATAAGAAGAGGAAGAAGAAGAAAAAAAAGAGGAGAAGAAGAAGGAATAGAGGGTCGAGGGTCGCCGAGGGGTCGAGGTTCGAGGATCGCCGAGGGGTCGAGGGTCGAGGGTCGCCGAGGGGTCGAGGGTCGAGGTTTGAGGATCGCCGAAGGGTCGAGGGTCGCCGAGGGGTCGAGGGTCGAGGGTCGCCGAGGGGTCGAGGTTCGAGGATCGCCGAGGGGTCGAGGGTCGAGGTTCGAGGATCGCCAAGGGGTCGAGGGTCGAGGGTCGTCGAGGGTCGAGGATCGCTGAGGGGTCGAAGGATGCCCCCATTATGGATGAGCATAATTAAGTTGATCCATATTTTTTCTGATCTCATCTACGCTTCTATATGTGCACGTTCTCTTGTGTCAAAGTATTGAAGAAATCCATGGTTTCATAATTAGCCGGAAGTAACAGACGCATGATGGTATGAAGCTCTCCAAAATTATTTTGGAACGGAGTCCTGATAGGATAATTCGCTTTTTGGTACGAAGTTCAGCAAAGGCCTTCCAAATAGCGATATTCGAAAGGCTCTTGCTGAACTTCGTACCAAAAAGCTAATTATCCTATCAGGGACTCCGTTCCAAAACAATTTTGGAGAGCTTCGTACCATTATGCGCCTGTTACTTCCGGCTAATGATGAAGTCATGGTTTTCTTAAATCCTTTGACACTAGACAACGTGACATATAGAAGGGTAGATGAGATCAGGAAAAATAGGGACCATTTTCTGCACATCCAGAATGGTGCCATTTTGTTAAATCCCTTGTTTGACATTCATGACAGAGGCGGTCCGGACGTCAGACATTCATGAGAGAGGCGGTCCGGTCCGGTCGCCGGACATGTCATGTGATAGGTAGTATTTTTTTTTGTTCATATAAAACTCCGGTAACTCTTCAACATGAGGGGGGACGTCGATCAACCCCCTCTCGCCCGACCAAACCCTAGAAGCGTCGAGGCCACCCCAAACCCTAGAAGCGTTGCCGAGGCCACCCCAAACCCTAGAAGCGTTGTGATTAGCTAGCTAGGTCTATGTTTGCCACTAATATATCCATATCTCATGTTTGTATATTAATTGCCATGTTGTAATATTTGCAGAAACTATGGAGCAAAGAGACTTGGAACAAGAACAGTTGTTGGGGGACATAATCCTCGGCGGAGGTGATGTCTTGTCGTATCTCAACGACACCGATGGTCAGGAAGAAGGAGAGGATGACGGCTCCGGTTATCGAACAATGGAGGAAGGACATGATCATGATGGCTCTGGTGACCAAATGCCGGAGGAAGAAGGAGACCATGATGACGGCTCCAGTGATCGAACGGAGGAGGGAGCTGTTGCAAAGTCCGGCGAGGTATATATATTAATTAAGCCTGTGCTGACTAGCTAATTGATGCATTAATTGTTTTGGTATGTACATATATTAACTCTTCTTTCTTCTTTTATAGCCCTCCGGATCGAGCCAAACTTCGGTAACGAGACGAGGCCCGAAGAAAAGGTTGCGCCAGGATGAAAGGTTCACGATCACAGCAATCATGGACGATGGCCAACCGATTGAACCCAAGAGGACCAAGGATGCATTTTCTGCTCAGTGCGGAGCTATTGTTAGGGACAGCATCCCGATCAGCATCCAGCTATGGAATAAGCCTAAGAACAA
Organism: Thinopyrum elongatum; assembly: GCA_011799875.1. Classification (NCBI taxonomy): domain Eukaryota; kingdom Viridiplantae; phylum Streptophyta; class Magnoliopsida; order Poales; family Poaceae; genus Thinopyrum; species Thinopyrum elongatum. Next base: position 388,659,856 of record CM022300.1, read on the forward strand.
AGACCCTCAAGTTTCTTAAGTCACCGATAGACAGAAAGATGATCTTTGGACCTCGCTGAAGGCAAATTTCACCCTACCGCCAGAGGAGGATCCGAATAAGCCAGTTATAGAGCCACTGGTCAAGGCGTGTGCTCTTAAGAAGATGGCAGATCTATTCAGGAGGTGGAAGAATGAGTTGAAATCAACGTTTGTCGACAAAGGGAAGACTCCAGAATTCACCGGCCGATTTGAGAAGATAAGAGATCACTGGCCCGCATTTGTGGCCTACAAGACATCAGACAGGAGTAAGCAAATGTCAGAGAAAAACAAGGTAAATGCTGCAAAGAAGCTGTATCACCATTGCACGGGGTCAGGCGGCTACCTCAAAGCCCGGCCGTTGTGGGACAAAGCTGAGAATGACCTGATTGCTAAAGGGGTCGAACCAGAGACATTGAACTAGTCAGACCGTTCAAGGACTTGGTTCTTCGGGGTTGGGGGAACTTTGGACCCTGAAACTGGGAAGTGCGTTTGGACGAACGAGCAACTTGCAATACCCGTCAAGAAGCTTCAGAAGTATATCGCCGCAGCGCAGCAAGGGACGTTCGTTCCCGATAGAGAGAATGACGAGCTGACTGAGACCCTCGGGAATCCTGAGCACCCTGGACGAACACGAGGCACGCCAGGCTCCGTTGCGCGGAGGGTTGGGTTTCCCGGCGTAGGCGGTTACAAAACCCGAGAGAGGAAGAGCAAACAGGAGCTGAGCAAAATGCAGAAGCTCAATGCAAGAGTACTAAAGCTAGAGGAACAAGTTGAGAGCCAGCGAGCTGCCGACCAACCATCTCAGCGGCACGAAGCTACCCCAGAAGCTACCCCACCATCTTAGCGGAGAAGCAGCGTGGCTTCCACGGAGCTCGTTCAGCAGCCTGACTTCACAGCTCCTAGCTACCCCGTGGATGCTATCACGGAGCTCCAACATTGCCAGCTTATGACGAAATGTCAGAACCTCACCTTGAAGGCGGCTGTCGGCTCTGTTGCACCTCCTCAACCCGATGGAACTTTTCACTGCCGTCCGATTCCACATGGCTATGCTGTTGTGTCGGTGGATGAAGTAATGGAGGGATTTGAGGAGCTCGAGCTTGACCACCCTACAGGTGAAGGGGAGACTCAGCTGAGTTATGCTGTGAGGACTACATGTCTATGGCGGAAGGAGTACATCAAGCTTCCGAACTGGACGCCTCCGCCTCCTCCTCCTCCTCCGGCGAGTCAGGGCACTCCGCCTCCTGCTCCTCCTCCTCCGGCGAGTGATCAGGGCACTACGCCTCCTTCTCCGGCTCATCCGGCGCGTGAGGGCACTCCTTCGCCTCCTCCGGCGCGTCGGAGCAGTCCGCCTCCTCCTCTGCCTCGTCAGCAACAGCGGAAGACAGACGCCGCCGCTGCGGCTCCTCCGGCGCGTCGGAGCACTCCGCCTCGTAAGCAACGACGGAAGAGAGACGCCGCCGCTCCGACGGCTAGCAGTACAGCCAGAGGCGGGAGGCAATTCAAATACGGTCCATCTCTCAAGCCTCTGGAAAAGTTACCATACGAGATGACCGAGAAGGAAAACGAGGACATCTGTCGTGCCCAAGTGAGGGACTTTTTTGCAAGGAAACCTCCACCTCCAAAGGAGACGATAGATCCGGTGAAAGAGAAGCGCCTTATCGATGCCCTGAAGCGACCACCACCGCCTCCGCCGCAATCCAACTATGAGCGCATTATTGAAAGGACATATCTGGAAGCGGAGCGGTCGGGAAGTACTTACAGTGATGTAAGGTTAGCAGAACGAAGAAGTGGGAAAAAATTCCCCAGCTCGGCGAACAGGCGAACCAATCGTGCCCCCCGCTCAAGGTTTCTAGCGATCTCGTCGCTCATCATCCGGGGATGGCGCCCGATACCAATCTTGCAGATTACCTGGGTGATGATGTAGTGTTTGATATGTTAGAGGTGGAAGAATTCAGATACCAGTACGGGCAGGCTCTCGTCAAACCTGATCATCCTCCTCTAACAACGATGATGCGAAGATTCCATCAATGGTACATGAAAACCTGCAGCGAGTCTGGGAGGGATACTTTGACGCTGAGAATTAAAGATGAGCATGACCTCGTTGGAATGGATCAGTTGTCTGTTGCATTTGACGAGTTATTCCAGTTATACAATCAAAAGGCCCTCGACAAAACAATCTTGACTTGCTACTGTCTGTAAGTACTACTTCTGTAATTAAGTCTCTATATATAGCTCAGCTCTTTCATTGCATGTATATATAATTATCCTCACTATATTATGCAGATTGAAGATCGTCGAATGCAGAAAAGCACAAATCTATGACATTGGGTTCATTAACCCAAATGTCATACATGAATGGACGGTTAAAAAGAATGTCGGAGAAACCGAGGACAACTTGCTACAATCGTTGCTTAAAAATCAAAACAAAGATACAATACTCTTTCCTTGCAACTTCAAGTGAGTGTTACTGTCTCGTGCATATTCGGTTTCCCTACTCGAGGTTATAGTAATGTAATTGATGAGTTATGCATGCGTGCACAGCTTCCACTTTATTTTGCTGGAGATTAAGCTTGAGCGGGGACTAGTAACCGTCTTAGACTCGAGACGAAAAGATCCCCAGGAGTATGCGGACATGTTTGAAATGCTTCAGAAGTAAGTTCAATCGATCATTATCGCACCATATCGGCAACTTTGTTCATTTCCTGATATCAAGTAATTATTTTCTTTGTCTGGCAGGGTTTGGAAAGAGTTCACCGGAATTGCTCCGGCACTGCCGAGGGAGCTGCGATTTAGACACCCCAAAGTAAGTACTACTAGCTAGTTCCGCGCATCTCCCATTCATTCTAGTTTCATCAATACCATTTGTAATGCTTGATTATCTGTTTGATTGAACTCTATTTCTCGTAAAGTGCTTGTGGCAGGAAGTCGGGAATGATTTTTGTGGATACTACGTTTGCAAGTTCATCTACAACGCGACGACCTCTAAGCGGGGGTACTATGAAAAAAAATGTGAAGTGCGTAAGCAATAATATTCATAATTTTATTTTATTACCATCATTTGTGTTGAGTTTCATTCATATATATGTATTGACCCCCTTCTTCAAATTAGATGTGGCAGATGCGGGATGAACTCCTACCACATGATCGCATACGAGCAATTCAAGAGGAATTGTCGGGTTTCTTTCTTGACCACGTCATAAATCCAACCGGAGAATACCATGTGGAACTTGACATTAGATGTTAGGGATTGTAAGAGATCTTATATTGTATATATGTAGCTAGTAGCGTCGGATAGATATACGAAAACTTGTTGTTCGACCAATCTCTCGGAGAAAGAGAGGTCGATCACTTCTCTCTGTATATGTTCATGACGATCTTGTGTACTTAATGGTTCCTTCATCTGCTTACTAGCTAGCGTGTCGAGTTCTCTCTATACGTATAGTAACTAGCGTCGACCAAGCACGGAGAAAGAGAGGACACTTCTCTCTATTAGCTAGCTAACACAATATGAAACCCCTAAATTAACCCTCCAAAACCCCCAACCCCCCCCCCCTCCTTAAAAAAAAAACAAAAACCCCAGCTACTGCCAAATACTGACGCGTGGATGCCTTTTGGTCCCGGTTGGTGTTACCAACCGGGACTAAAGGCTCTTCTGCCTGGGCTCCCCGCAGCGGCCACGTGGAGACCCTTCTGTCCTGGTTCGTAAGCGAACCGAGACTAAAGGTTTTGGGTTTTAGTCCCGACCCTTTAGTCCCGGTTCCAGAACCGGGGCTAATGGGCCTCTGGAACCGGGACACATGAGCCTTTTTCTACTAGTTCCGGTGGCGCCGCCACCGTGAGTTTTACCTTTGATCACCACTGTTTCGACGAACTTTTCCTTGGTTCCCCTTCGGTCGCTCCTTCCTCTCCTCGGACTGATCAAGGGGGCAACTCGTTTGCCTGCCCAGTCTTGGTTGGGTTAAGGTTGTGACTACGATCTAGGGTTTACAAGGAACTTTCTTGTGATGGCAGCATACTCATCATGATTCATGTCCCCCGGCGTCCAGGCGGACCGCCTCAATTCTGGCGGTTGTTGGAAACTATGTAAAATCTATAAACAAGAAGCGGGAGGTGGGACAACACAAATGGAAGAAACCTGAAACGAGATTCATTAAGTTGAACGTTGATGCGTCCTATCATGCGGACGAGGGATCAAGTGCAACTGCAGTGGTCATAAGAGATGAAAAAGGACGAAAATGGCGGCGGAGGCGGCTGATGCGGTGGCGTGGGCGGACGTAGAGGAGGAAGCCATCCGCGCCCGCATTGTGAAGAAACGGCAGCGGAGGAACACGCACGCCCTCGCCCGAGACCGATTTGACATATGGTAATTGAGGTGTCCGGTGTGGATTACATTATTTGAGGGATGCCCGGTCAGTGCTCACGAACACGACCGAAAGCGTCCGCGGACGTTTGAGCGGCCGAATTTGCCAAATCCGGCTATAGATGCTCTTAATTAGCTTTTGTCTTTGAGAGGTAGCAAGCTAGCTGCCCAGATGTACTAGCACATGCATGCAATATTAGGGCTTGCTGCAGCATGGATTTTCATTTCTTCCATCGCCAAGTTACGGGTCGCTATGTTCTGGCGAGCGCCGAAGTAGACCGATTGAATCGTTCGGCAGCTCTTCTCGCCTACATCTACATGAATCAATCCAGCCAAACTAGTCCAAGTCAGGAGGTTCACGGCAAGCTGCGCGTACGGCAATAGTGTGCAGGTGCAATTGATCGAGAAGAAATCAATTAAGGTGCCTGCTTGTGTGTTTCCGTGTTGGCTCTGCTGGTGCCGAAGCATAGAGCGTGCATGGCGCCCCGGGTTGGGTGCCTGCTTGTGTGTTTCCGTGTTGGCTCTGCTGGTGCCGAAGCATAGAGCGTGCATGGCGCCCCGGGTTGGGGCGTCATGCGATTGACCATGGCGCCATGACCTGGGGCGTCATGCATCTCAGGCCGATCTAACGTGGCATTAAGCTCTGACTTCATGGCGCTTTTGATCAGGGCGTCATGCTGTCTAGCACGGCGCCCCGGGTCCGGGCGTCATGAAAAAGGGTCATTTTATGAAATTATTTCAGATCGGATTCATTTCATGTTGAACTTTGCTAAAAGGGTCCGTTTTGCCGTTTTTCACGTCATGCCATGCCGCTCGCAGGCATCGAGATCTAGGTAGGAGTAGCTACTCCATTTCTTCACCTGGCCCACTCGAGAGGCCGGGCTGCATGGATCGCACGCTTCCCCATGCTTTATCTCGCTAATTATAGTAAGACAGTTGCCATGAAGATGAAGACCCCACGTCGCCGACGACCAGAGTAGTGGTTGTTTAGCCTAACCGGGAGACCTGTTTCCCGGCAAACCACCAGATTCAGAAAGAACCCGAGTATTATAGTCAACAATCACGCCCTCGATCGCTTTCCTAACCCCAACGATTTTAATACTCCCATTAGCGTCGGGCTATTTTAATCACACAAGGACGTGTGATCCTGTTCAGGTAAACGATCTGAACAATGGTTGGCTCTTCGCTACGGCCCACAGAGACACGAGACTGTTTGCTTTTTCGACGCATCTTTTTCAAGACAGGTATAAACATGGGCGGGCACTAGGCGCCATCCGGATGAATACTACAGAAAATCAGCCGCCTTGTGAGCCGTGCGATTGAATCGGCCAAAGCATCCTGAGCGGTTCGATCTTCCATCTCGTCGGTGTTGAACACTTGGATTTTGCTCTCACCCACCACATGGATGTTGGGGCCCGCATGACTGCTGTGACTTGACGCATCGTTGCAGCGCGAGTGTAGTAGTACTAGTAACTGTGATGGTTCTTCTCAAAAAAAAAACTGTGATGGTTGGGCCCTACCTAAATTCCTTTGTTACTGACTGCCTCACGTCCTTCTCTACTTCATCACTTTTGCAGTGGAAGTCACGGGCATGCTTCTATGGATCCTTTAGAGAGAGTGAAGAAAGAAGAAAGCTCCATTGGCTTTGCAGTGAAAATCCATAATCTATTGCAAAAAAAAAAAAAAAAACTATACAAGACAATTCAATCTTTTACGAAAAACGAGCTAGACTGCTGTAATAGAATCAGTAAAGTCGAACAACATTTTTATTTTAAATGGTTCGCAACAACAAAATAGAAAAAACAATTTTTATTTTGTTTCGTGAAACCATTATTTGCAGCGACTAATTTTGTAACATGGAGGTCTGGCTTCAGGGCAACAAAGAATAAAACAGCCACGTCCATCCTTACATCTTCTCATGTCCGGTAAAACAGTGACGTCCGGCCTTGCAGCATTGCACATCCTAGCTTACAGCATAACTGGCCAGCTTTGCAACATGTTTGTTTGACTTTGTTGCAAAAAAACATCGGCGTGCTTCATACATGATGGTCCTACTTTTGCAACAAAAAACCGACAATGAGCTTTGTAGCATGGTGCATTCGGTTTGCAGCGGTGTCCCCTGACATTGCAGCGTCACTCGCGCATCCCGGCTTGCAGCACCGCGCGTCCGGTTTGCAGCATCGTTGGCATTGCAGCATCGCTCGTCCCGACGTGGTTGGCGTTGCAGCGTCCTAGTCTCGGCTTGCAGCGTTGTCAGCCAGTGTTGCAACATCGCTCGTCCAGGCTTGCAACGTCAAACACCTAGTTTGCAGCGCTGTCGGTGCATGTTGCAACGTCCTCGTCCCGGCTTGCAGCGCTGCGCATCAGGTTTGCAATGTTGTCGGTTTGAGTTGCAGCGTCCTCTACCGGGTTTGCAGCGCCGTCAGTTGGCGTCGCAGCGTCCTTGTCCGGCTTTGCAACATAAAAAATGGCATCCGGCATGCAGCGTGTCGGTGTCCGGCCTTACAGCGGAACACATTTGACTTGCAACACCGACGCTACTTGTGGTTCAATCTGATGCTTTTAATCATTTTTCTATGCAGCTAAACCCCATTTTGTTGTAGCAATTTTTTTTTGAAAAAAATCAAAATACATTGTGCCATCATGCGTTGAGTCAACGCCAGCCGTAATATCAACCGTGTTTCTTGTAGCTGGTAGCACTAGAATCTAGAATACGCATATACTCGTGCAAGCCCTGGAATCGAGTACGTGTGACGTGGAGCTGGGAGTACATGCAGTAGTCAAATCAAGCCATGAACCACGTAGGGGACCACGCGAGCAAAGCCCTGGGACGCTGTGCAGCAGGCGCTCAGGCAAAAATCACGACGGCACGGGGATGAGTGCTGTGGGAGCTGGGACCATGGCCAAGGCGGATGACGCGCGCGCTGTAATCATCCGGCTGATCAGAATCGTTTTCCATAAACATGTGGGCCTTTGTACTGGTTATCACTCCAGCTCTGAGGACACAGGGTAGATTTGCTTGGTAAAACCTGACGAAGCACGGTAGATTAGTTTCCAGAATATACTGTATAAGCTGCTGTACCAAATTAACTAAACTTGCCGCTGGAACTTCGTGCTCGTGCCCTTTCGCCTGCAACCAGTGCCGACACCGCCAAATATACCATGTCTCAGACAGTAACACCGCCAGCCAGTACCAGAATGAACGAGCGAGGATAGACTGGATGGCTGCTGCATACAATCCCGAGCTCATCTGATCAAGATTCCACGTGCAGTCAGGACAGTTCTACACCCCTGTCGAAATCCTGCGAGAATCCTTTCTGCGTGAGGACGAACCAGCAAAGGCATCGATTATGCGAGCACATTGCAATGTAACTTGCCTTTTGGAAAAACAACGATGCAGCAAAAAGATTCTGGTGTTTGTTAAGACGTTGCTGTCCCGAAAGATTGCAACACGAGGTCTCAAAGTTATTTAAAAGTCGACCTGGTTGAAAAGCTAGAGCTTCTCAAGCACTTATTTCTGGATCTTACCAAAGCTCCTTGTAATTGCCTAGTTAACTAGTTATTAAGCACCGGAGAGTTGCTTTATTATTCCCCAAAAAATAGTGTTTGTATTTTCTTCTGAGATGGAGGCAAAAGCTCTGCCTCATCCATTAATCAAACTTTTTTTTATAGAGTTAATGCTCAAAAGAGAGCGAGCATTACATCAATAGCTACTGATAGTGTAGAGATTCTACTCTCGCGGCATCAACAAGTTCAAATGCTTCGCACCTGCGGCGAACCAAATCGTGGCTTCCTCTTTGATTGACTTTCTATAGAAAACACGCGCATATCTCTCATTCCAAATATTCCAGGTCAAGAGCATGGTCAGAGAGGCCATCACATTCCGGTTGACAACATTTGGGGCCAATATCTTCGTCCACCAAAATCTAATATTTCACTCGTCGGACCAAACGGATAAAGTCTAAGTTCATTACCCAAGCCAAGCCATAAGTCAGTATGGTCGGGGATATTGTCGTTCCTCTCCCCCTCGTGTCGCCCCCGTGGGCGAGAAGGGGGTAACCCTAGCCGCCGTCGCCCGTACTCCCCCCCTCTTCTTCATCCTCGCCGTCGCGAGCAGCGCCGCCGGGTGAAGCCTGGCCGACAGGGACGGTGGTGGGGCTCCCTTCCCCTTCGCGCGAATAGGCTGGCGCGGGACGGCCGTTCGAGGAAGCGATGGACTAGCGCGGGGTGCGGCGGCGCTGCGTTTGGATCCTGGCCACAGCGTGCGCAGCACGTCGGCTACCGGGATTCGTGCTCGCGGCATGGTGCGGCCGCTGCGAGAGAGGATGGATCTGGTGGTCGCGTGCGTCGTCGGGTTCGGGTCAGATCCTTCTGGACCCGGCGCCCAGACGCCGTCGGCCAGCGCATGATGGTGGTATTCGTCGCTGACCGGGTTGGATCTTCTGATCCAGCGCCTGGATGGATCTACACCGGAGGCTCACCACGATCTGTGGTGGGTTGGGCCCTATGGTGCTTTCCTCTCTGGAAGTTTCGTGTCTTAGCTTGCTGCCAGATCCGGAGCAGATGGAGATTGGTGGTACAGGATGAGGACCGGAGGAAACTTTGGTCGGCTAGCTCGGCCCGGCATCGACGACGACTTCGACGTCGTTACCCTTCTTGAAGGCGAAGCCGAGGTCCCTCCTCTCCACCTCCGACCCCCTCCCGGACGAAAGTCCAAAATCTGTCTTGGATTGGACGGCGGCGGCGCTCTGCGCGTCGTACCCTCCATGGAGGCGCCGTCTTGGGAGGCTTGGGTGTTCGGGGGAGAGTTGCTGTGGGTGAAGGGCTCCGCGTGTCAGCTGCAGCAACGGCAATGGTGTGGAGGATGGCTGGAGGAGCGGCGTTCTAACCGCGTCGGATGCGTCTGGTAAGAGATGTCAAGTCATGCCTGGCCAACAGGTGCTACGCTGTGTCATGCCTGGTCGGCAGGTGCTACGCACGATAGATCTTCCAGAGTCTTCGCGTCGGGATGAACGAGCGCAGGGCGGTGGAGTCGTTGGGCGCCGTGGTGGCGTCGACGGATGGCCGGACTGGCAAGGATGATGCGGATCTCTCTCCTGAAGATGGGACAGCAGTTCGATGATGACGACGGCTTCTAAAACGTGTGCATGTGGTGTACGCTTTAGGTTTGCTGCACCGGTTGTTTGTTCCGCTACGTTATATGGATGGATCGGCAACGACATCGGCTACAGATATGGGGAGTGAGAGCACTCCTCATTATCAAGTTTGTAGGTGTGAGTGGTGGCTTCGGGTGGCTTGATGTATGTTCTTGTCAGACCCTCGTGAAATAATTAATAAAGATGGCTGCATGCATCAATTGATGCAGAGGCCGGAGGTTTAATCTCCTTTTCAAAAAAAAAAAAGAGCCCAAGCCAGGCGTTGACCAGCCTCCATATGGGGGCTCCATATGTGACGCTCTTTGTGGCAAATAGCCACCCTTTCGCACAAGGCTCACCTTGACCGGCCCATTGGCTATAGTTTTTGGGTGACGGTACTGATCTTGCACTGTAGCATACCGAAAGACATTGAGCAAACCGATAAAGCCTGTATCGAATCGGAAAAAGCATCGTAGTGAACCAAAAACACTATAACACCTTCTTTCGTTCACTTGTTTTTTTTAATAAAATTCTAAATAATTTTTGAAAACACGAATGTTTTTAGGAAACATGAATACATTTTTAAAAATGAACAATTCTATGCGCGAACATTTTTTGAAAACATGGACAATTTTGAAAAGAAATAAACTTTTTGAAAACCATGAATAATTTTGAAATTATAAAGATTTTTTTGAAGATATCTAAATATTTTTTGAAACACGACATTTTTTTAATTTATGTAAAAATTTGAAAAAAGTTGTACATTTCTTTAAAGTTCCATTTTTTTTAAAACACAAACATTTTATAATTTATGATTCTTTTTCATAAAACAGGAACATACCTTGAAAACACAATTTTTTTGTGTACAACACATATTTTTTTACTTTATGAACTAAATTTTAAAAACAAGAACATTTTTTGAAAATTTGACACAAGTTTTTACAAAAGCAAACATTTTTTAAATTTCAAACAATATTTGAAATTCCCAAAAATTATTTGACAAGAAAAAGAAACTTGAAAAAGAAAATAATATATATATATATAGTAAAAGCCAGAAAGCTAGTCAAAAACTTGGTTCGCGGACCCTCTCGAAGGTTCCCAAAACTGATCAAGAACCTTCTAGAAGGCTCCCAAAACCGGTTTCTATAGGACGCACGCATCACTCGCTGCTCAGTGCTAAATGGCTCGACCCAGTTCAATCGCTCGCTCGATTGCCTGTGCATAATGGCAACAATATATCACAATGAGTGTCCGTTAGGAAATTCCCTCCATATCCATGAAGTGTAGTGGCACCCCAAAGAAGAGATGTCCAGTCGTCTTATTTGCCCTATTACAGAGAGGGCAAGGCGATAGTTTTCTCAACCTCTTCTAGCTAGACGATTCACGGTCCAGACTCTGCTTTGTATGGAAGCAAAGAGAAAAGGTTAACCCTTGGAGGCAAGGTTGTCAGAATCATGATTCTGAATCGGATTGGAGCTCTGATGGTAGGATTGCAAATTGTAGAATCTTAACTACCAGGATCGTAGAAACGTAGATTCTATGAACCAAAATCATAAAATCAAAGGGGTTAGTTTGGATCATAAAGTCGTAGGATCGTACAACAGAATCGCGATTCTGACAACCTTGCTTGGAGGGGCTCAGACCTTCCGAATGGTCATGTTCACTGAAGTTAGCGTGGCTCCGAAAACTTGTTCTTGTATGTTGACTTTGCCTAATATATCCCACTAGATGTGAACTTGCCAGAAATGGTGTCCTCCACCTCATCCTCCATCTAGAATTTAGAGGGCATAGACCATAGGTCAATGTATTGATGAATGTGCGCCATAGAGAAATCTGCATTGAGCTTGATGTGTCGAATCCAAGCATTGCCTGCCAAGGACTGTCGGACTATCCACTTTTACATTTTGGAGGCTGCAAAAACAAGCGGGGTGATATCCAACAGCCTCCTACCATCCAACCATGGCAAGTCCCGAAAAGGCATCTTGGCTCCATTGCCAACGGAGATGGTCGTGTAGACATACAAAAGCTCGACGCATGGGTTTTCAGTTCCAATCCACAACTTGGTGATGTCAGTCCACTCAAACCAAGGCCATCTCAGACGTAGAGCCCTGACAAACTTATACTGGTGAAGTGCGCCGAGACCCCCCAAGACCTTAAATCTTGGTGCGGAGCACCCTACGGTCATCCTCATGGACATGCCACTGACTCTCCAAGTACCAAGTCGACCAATGACAAGAGCACATGCAAGAGCTATCGAAACCGATGTTACCTCTCTCCTTATCGAGCTTCCCTTTGATTCACTTAGGACATGGCTACTACCTCAGACGGAGACATTATGCATCCTTAGGTACCAAGAGGACGACCATGGAGAAGCCAAGGACCAAGGACAAGCTTGGACGGAAACGGAACAAGGAGGAGAGGAGAAGTGTCAGTGCCTGCAGATGGTTGTATGTCCGGGACCCTACGTGGATGACCTAGGCTCAACCGGAAGAGAAGGGGCTGTGACTAAGTGACCGGGCCAGGCATCTGGGTGCCAGGCGGATCATCCAAGTAGCCACCCGGATCATCCGGGCATCAGTCGGACCATCCGAGCAGACACCTGGACCATCTAGCTACACCACCAGGAGACACCCAAGGCCAACCACGAAGCGGGATCGTCCGGGACCCAGCCAGGATCATCCAGAAGATGACCGGAAATCCTTACTGCATCCCAGACGTCCGACATACCGCCAGCTGCTACAAACCAGCCGGACCATTCGGGTAGCTACCTGGATCATTCGGCCGATGCTCGAATCATCCGGGTACCTACAAGATCGTCCGACTTTGCGTGCGGGCAAGTAGGCCCAAGTGGCAATGTATCCCTAATTGTACTAGCAATATAAATTGATGACCCCCGCCTCTATTCTAGGTTTAGCATATTGGACTAGATCTTGAGAGAGCTTTTCTCATATATAACCACTTGGAATTCAAGACCTCCTAGGAGAATATCCCCTAGTGGATATCAAGGCCTCCTCCCTTAGGGTTGGAGAAGACTACCCTACAAGACCTCAGTCCCTCTAAGGATTGGGAAGAACTACCTTATTTACTTTTTATTTGGTTGATTGTGAATCTATGTTCTTGTATGGATTTGTGAGATAGTGGATGTGTATCTTGGTTCTTGTGGAGAGATTCCTCTTGTTCTTGTATTCTTGTGTGTTCATCTTGATTTCCCTTCCAAGAGTGGAAAGATCTCGAATCTAGGGTTCCACCCTACATCATCTTGGATTAGAGCGAGGTTGATTCACATCTTGGAGTCCCACCCCCTCATTTGCTAGCCTAATTTTGTTGCTTTTTGTACTAATTTTAAAATCCCCATAAAAAATAGCCCTACCATTTTTTTTTTTGCATTTTGTTGGTTCTTGTGAGATTTTGTTGATTTCGGTCCCCAATTTTTTGTTTGGCAAGTGGATCTAGCCTCCCCCATCCTTCCACCACTTATTCCCCACGAAATCAACCCCCAAAATTTTCTTCCCCCAATTTTGAGTTCATCCCAAGCCAAATCGCCATGGATTTGACCTGCCCGAATCATCCGGCAGTCAACCCGGATCCTCCGGACCAGCCTGGATGTCCTAACACCACCAAAGATCATCCGACTTCCACTGAAGAAACTGAAAAAAAACTTGGCCTACACCATTTCTTCCGCAATTCTGGCATATTTATCCATCACAATCTTCTGCCATACCACCCACTTAACCCAGACCATTCCACCTTCCGCGACTTACCCAATTTTGACCAATTTTGTTTGAGATTTTGAGTTATAGTTTTCTGTTTCCTAAGGTGTCTCAGCTAATTAGGAATGGCTTCGACATCGTCATCACCGCCATTGATCATCGCCGTGAACTCCACATCGACAACGACCTCTTCACCTGTTGACAGCACGACCGTAAGCTAGGACGGCAACATCGATGACCTTATTTCACATTTCCTTGCCATTGCATTGTTAGCCCCGAGCCTTTTGCGTCACTTGTCCACCGAGACTTGCCATTTTAGTATTGCCGGGCCACGTTACTTATGCACCTTAGTGATACATACGCCACATAGCTTCTATAGCATGCACATATCTTGTTATCATCTCTTGTGTCTCATTGCTATGTTGGATCAAGAATATTGCATAAGTGGCAAAGGCATTAGACAAAAAAAAGAGACAAAGCTTTTAAGAAAAAGGAGAAAGATACATAAAGCTTGTAAGCAATAGCAATACATCGAGCCACATTGCATCTCATCTTGATATCATTGATCATCTTGGATCTTGTATGAGCTTCATCTTGGATCATACATACATAGCATACACTGGTACAACGAGGTGCTATACAAACGGTTTTTAACCCCTTTCCGCGACGGCATTTTGAACCGTCGCCAAGTGAGTGTGTGCGATAGGGGGTTCCTTCCCACACGACCCAAAAACCGTCGGGGATACGGAGCCATGATGCATACAATTGTCCCTATAAAACTGTTTCTGATATCTCGAATATCCCAAACGCTCCATCCTTGCTACTCGTTTGTGCTCGCATTGCCATCGCAGTCGGTATTATGTGGTGCTATGTTTATGATGCGCGGCCCATCACAAACAGTTCACGATTATAGAACGTGTATGATAAGCAGACAATCACACACATTCACTTTTCCCGAACCGTATGCGACAACTAATTAAGAAGATTAGCTAATCATCATATGAGTGTCAGATAGGATTATGAAACGTCGGACCGTTGTAACATCGTCGTACATGATAACTATCGCACACGCTATTCTGTGGTGCAACATTTATGATGCGTACCACATCAGAAACAGTTTATGATTGCAAATCGTGTACGATAAGGCAACTATCACAAATGTTTAGTTTGCCCGCACCGTTTGTGATATTGTCTGACATCACACACGCTTTGCAAACGGCAACTGTGTGCATGATCGCACACGTTTCCTCTCTGTGAACCGTGTCGGATTATGGTGTATATCACAAACATTTGTGTTTTACCGACCGTGTGCGCCATAACGACCTGCAGAGCGTAATTTCACCGTAATTTAATTGCTGATATTTAAAATTGTACCGGATTTGAATTTGAAAGTATGCTATAGCTTTATTCATATCCATCAGGTTCAAACAACCAATGCATTATTCGATTTAGAGGTACATATGTTCAAGAATTACATAAGCACCAAATAAAGAATGATGATCCACAGTTGTATACTTGTACTATTAAAGACGGTAAAGAAAGAGGCAAAATACATTCTGGTTGCTGAACAAGGTGAAGCGGAATGCCCATATTGTGCCCTCCTCCATGCAGAAGGCACACACGACTCTAGTCCAACCCCTTGTGATGGCCGACCGCCCATCGTTCACTGTCTTCATGAACACATCTAGATAGTCATCGTGTTCTGGTAGAAATACTTTAACCTTTGCATGCCCACCAATCATGTAGTTTGAGAGGTAATCTTGAGTAAACTGCTTTGGGAACCACTGCAAAGGAAAAAAGATTCAGACATTGTCATCTAACACAACTCATTATGGGCAGTAAAAAGAAGGCTGCAGAGTTCTTACTTACCATCTTGCAGTTTGCTGTTGTCTTGGATAAAGTGTATACAAATAGTTTAATTACCATCTTTTGACCCATTTTACTAACAATCTTTATCAGCTTCCTCACTTGATGCTGGTTCATCAATATCTCATTGCCCCATATGCAGAAAGGGTCAAAGCGCGGATCTTTACCAGTGACATATGTACCTAAAAGCACCAAGTTAATATTAGAAGCTAAACAGCAATTGCACAATGATGTAGTATAACACTCCCTCCATCCCATTATATAATATCTTATAACATCCAATATACTCACATATTGGATGAATTAACATCTTATATTATGGGCCGGAGGGAGTTTATTGCATTTTTACAAATTATCGGCTGATTAACTGCTGCTGTGTTATTTTTGTTGTTGCTGTTCTTCTATGTATATCTAGACATCATCAGAACATTAAGGTAACACTCTTCCTTGTTGCTATGTAGCCTACGATTGCATATTTAGATATTCAGTACAGTGCATGTTGCTATGTAGCCTCAGATATATTACATATGGCCCTAGTTAACCTAACGATAAATGGGTTACAGATATATTCAGTTAAAAGTCTGATTCATTGATTAGTCCCTTATCAGCCCCTGGCCTATATGGTACCAGCTACCGATATCCTGAACAGTGAGTATATATAAGCCATGGGATGAAACTAACCTCGATGGAAAACAACAGTCGTTCCCAAAATTTTCCTGTGTAAGTACATCGAGAGACATGTTAAGCACAACAGGCTAAACATCAACCAAATATATCCATGGCAGACAAAATAATCTCCAAACGATAACTTCAGTGTGTAGGTTTAAGCACGCTAGTCAAGCAAAACAAGTGGAAAGGTGTGTTAACTGCAACAGGCCTAACATTTAACAACAAGCAAATATAGTCATTCAAACTGGTATTGTGCCGGTCTAAGTACACTGGTTATTGTTAAATAAAAATGGAAAGGTATGTTAACTACAACATGCTTAATAGCAACCAAATGTAGTCATTCATAGTGGTATTGTTGAAACTGGTATGGATGAAATTGAACTGCACAGTTCATACTTGCACATATAGAACATCACGTTGTGAATAACTGGAATAAACAAGGCATACTACGAACAACCAATGATAGCATTTGAAACTGGACATATGCTAACTACAAACAACTGAACAATCAAAAAACTTTAAAAGAGGCATATGCTAGCTATAACAGGCTTAACAACAAGCAAATATATGCATTCCTATCGGTATGTTTAAAACTGGTATTGATGAAAATGTATTGCACAGTAAATAGTTGCACATATAGAGCATCACATTGTGAACAGCTGAAATAAACAAGGCATACTGCAAACAACCAAATATAGCAATTAAAACTGGACATATTCTCACTACACTACAAAAGGGACTCGACAAAACAAATCATGGGTCCCCCCTGTGAAGAGGCACGGCAAAACAAATCATGGGTTTCCTCACTTGTCACTGATGGGCTCGTTCCCGTGGGAAGAGCATGAACCCTGGGTGCGCTCCATGTTGTCACAGATGGGCTCCTTCCCCTTGGAAGAGCACGGCTGTAGGGTTCCCTCCCAAATGTCGCAGATGGGATCCTTCCCCTTGGAAGAGCCAGAGAGGGTGCCTTCCTCGTGGTCGCTGTCGATGAGGTCTGACTTGGCAGCTGTGGATCCCAAGCCAGCGTCGCAGAACGTGTCCTTCAGAAATGACAAAAGGGGCTCGATGGCGATGTAGGATGGCAAATTCTTGACAGCGAGCCAGAGGAGATCAGCGGCGGGGCCATGGATTAGATCGACGACGGTTGAAACCGAGGGGTTGGGGGTGGGCCACTTAACCTGTGACATAGCCCACGTCATGCCGTCGCTGTCGACGACCTCGATGTCGTAGCTGGCGTCCGTGACATACCCACATACTCTAGCCCGCTGATTGAGAGCCTGCGACCAGTAATGGTTGTCAGCTTCCTCGGCGGCCACCTCGGTGAGATCGGGCGAAGAGGCCGTGGTACACCTCTTTTGGGCCAGTCGCTCCTCGAGCTCCATGGGAAGCGTAGCCGGGCTTAGGCTACGACGCTCTGGAGTGGAGGATGGGGATGGGGATGGGGATCTATGGGAAAGGGGGCGTTTGGCAGGCGTCATCTAAGAAACTCAGGGCGGCCTGGGTATGGAGATCGGTGGGTAAGCTGCACGGGCAAACCGGTAGATGGTTACAATGGAGGCCTTGTGGCGGCGGCGACCTTGCTAGGGTTTCGAGCAAGGGAGGGGTTGTGGTGGGGTGTGTGTGTGTGTGTGCGCGTGCGCGCGTGCCCGAGGAGTTTTTGGGGTGTGTGTGTGTGGAGGTGGGGGTGTTTGAGGAAATGACGCGGCTACTGAAAATTTTACTTCGTGGGAGTAAAATGCCGGAGCTATTGAAAATTTGGATGATGGATCGCACATGGTCCCGGAATAACAACCGTGTGTTATGAAACAGAAAAATCCTCAAGCTGGGCAGATATTTTCGAGGGATGTAGGCAGGAGCGGGAACAACAAACATCACACACGGTCGAAACATAATAACCGTGTGTTATCAAACAGAAAAACCCTGCAGGCGGGTAGATATTTTTGAGGGGAAGCCTCGTGGAGCCCAATGTACTATGCTGATGTGTGTGACAGGGGCACCGGCGTGGCACACAGTTAGTGTGAGTGAACCGTGTCTGTTACGTCATTCGACTTGTCTAATGTTCATAAATTTGGCTAAAATGATGCGGGAAAGGGTCAAAACACGAACACACTTGCATGTGGACCAAATATATGTATGAAAAGGGTGGTTTGATGTTCAAATACCAAATGCACAACTTTGATGTGGCACCTATCTCACAAAGCGCATGGTATTGCTTGTCCCCCCCCCTTCGTGTCGGCACGAGGGGAATCCTAAGCTATGAATGCATGCCCGCCCCCACAGAGGTTCACCTAGCAAAGTGCGAAGTAGCAGCCCCCCCATCAAACACACACACGCACATGCACACACACGCGCGCACACACACACACACACACACACACTTTCAGTCAACGGGAGAGGGCATCTCACCAAGATGTATCGTAAAACGGACCAAGAAGAATCCACCTTGGTTGTACAACCTCTCTCTTGTTGTTGCTCAAAGTGATGGATGTCCATGCAACCCCAGAGATGGGCTAGCTCGCCAATAATCACGCAAGTAGCTAGTCGCCGAAGACAACCACTGCCTGCATGTGGCCCAAACATATGTATGGAGTGTTGATGTTTGAATACACAATGGAACAACTTTGTTGTGGCACCGTGCTTTGGAACCAAAAATCCCCACACAGAGTGAGGGTTAGTTAACAATGCATTGTATATATGTATGTCACACCACACTTTGAGACGATGACGGGGATTCATGCATGCATTCATAGTATGCGCTCAAACTTAGGTCTGAATCTCACCACGACCTACTACGATAACACGAACCAAAGGAAGAATCCACCATGGTAACCTATCTCGTTGTCGGTCAAAGTGATCATGGATGTCCATGCGGGCCCATGAATATATAGGCTTGTCGCCGATAACCACATGAGGGAGTGTACCATTCGAAGACAACCACTACATGCATATGTATGTATGGAGGTGATGCGTGCATGCATGTTTGAATACCATGCACAACATTGATGTGGCGCATGCGTCAAAAATCGTACAGTCCCCACACAGAGCGAGATCGGTTCATGACGTGTCGTGGTA
Source organism: Thinopyrum elongatum (assembly GCA_011799875.1). Lineage (NCBI taxonomy): Eukaryota > Viridiplantae > Streptophyta > Magnoliopsida > Poales > Poaceae > Thinopyrum > Thinopyrum elongatum. The sequence continues at coordinate 388,678,686 of CM022300.1, forward strand.
CTGCCCACTTCGACTCGATGGGAGGGGTTCATGCGTACACATGCATGTGTGCTCAAACGATCATGTCATCCCAGAGCATGACCTATATATCGTAATACAAACCAAAAAATAATCCCCTCCTAAGTCAAATTAACCTCTCTCGTTGTCGAGCAAAGTAGTGATGGACCAAGCGAGCCCACAGATGGAAAGCATTGATATCGCTGATAACCGCGTGAGTGGGTGCCAGAGGACAACAACCATCGCTTTGCATGTGGGCCAGACATATGTATGGAGAGGTGTGTGTGGTTGTGATGTTTGAATACCCAAAATGCACAACTTTGATGTGGCACATGCCTCGAAAACCGTAAAGTTCCCACACAGAGCGAGGTTCATGAAACGTACTACATATGCTGGTCCCCTTCCCCCTCTTCGACGCATACTATATGCTCCTACCGTAATACAAACCAAAAAGAATCCTCCTTTGATGGTGAAATTAATTAACCTCTCCTGAAGTAGGTCAAAGTGATGCATGCATGGACGACGACCTCGTGGGCCCACAGATGGAAGCGTCACACGTGAGTGTCCTTGGATAACCACCGCCTGCATGCATGTGGCCCAAAGAGGTGTTGTGCGATGTTTGAATAGCCAATGCACAACTTTGATGTGGCATGTGCCTCGAAAACCGAAAAGTCCCGACACTGAGTGAGGTGTGTTCACGGACGCGTACGTAGTATATATGCCAGTCCCCTCCCACCTCTTCGACGTGCACTATATACTCCCACCATAACACAAACAAAAAAGAATCAACCTTGCTGGTCAAATTAACCTCTCTGTCAGCTGTTGGTCGAAGTGATGGACGATGACCTCGCGGGCCCTCAGAAAGCGTCACACGCGAGTGAGTGTCGTGTAGGACAACCACCGACTGCATGTAGTGGCCAAAACATGTATGTATGAAGGGTTGTGTGATGTTTTAAATAACGAATTCATGACTTTGATGTGGCACCTGCCTCACAAAACGGCCAACCCACACGGTGGCTCACGACTCGTAGTGTACTGCCAGCCCCCCACCCCAGACGCACGCACACACACACACACACCATGCATCCACCGATGCATGTTAAATTTCCCTACGGTGAACATATGTTACCAAAGGAGGGATGTTTAATTTTGAAAAAAATCCATATTCTTTTCTTTGTAGCATGGACATTTGGACTTTTATATGGTTCAAAGCAATAGTCTAGTTTTGACATGAAGATTTCAATACTCAAGCATATCAACAAGCAACCATTTCTTTCAAAATATCAACACTAAAGAAAGTTATCCCTAGCCCATCATGCTCAATCATTGATCCATTCATGAAACACACTCGTATATTAGCTACATCCAATGCTCAAGTATGATCATAGTGCTCCCTAGTTGGTGCTTTATAAGAGAAGATGGAGACTCAAATAAAAATAAAAATTGCATAAAGTAAATAGATAGGCCCTTTGCAGAGGGAAGTAGGTATTTGTAGAGGTGCCAGATCTCAAAACTTAAATTGAGAGATAAATTTTTTTGAGAGGCATACTTTTCCCGTCAACGAAAATGACCGAGTAATTCCCAACACTTTCCATGCTAGATATATCATAGGCGGTTCCCAAACATAAAATAAAGTTTATTCCTTTTTCCACCATACTTTCACACTCCACGGCTAGCCGTATCCACGGGTACCATCCATACCAACACTTTCCAAGGAATTTATTATTTGACAACATAAAGTAAATTTCTTTTTCATTTCGGGACTAGGCATCCATATTACCGCCGTACTCTCGTGAAATGACAAGTGAATAAACACTCATCTTGAGAATAACACATCTAGCATGGAAAATATTGGCCACCCCCTGCCGCTTCATGAGTGGTACGAGCACACAAAAAGGAAATTCATTTTTAAAATTAGAGATGGCACATACAAATTTGCTTAGAACGGCATGGAAATACCGCATATAGGTAGGTAGGTGGACTCATATGGCAAAATTGGGTTTAAAGATTTTGGATGCACAAGTAGTATTTCTACTTAGTACAAATGGAGGCTAGCAAAAAGATTGAGAAGCAACCAACCAAGAAACAAAAAATCACATAAGAGAGCATTAAGCATAACTAACACCGAATAATGCACCACAAGTAGGATGTAATTTCATTGCATAACTATTGACTTTCATGCTTGCATAGGGAATCACAAACCTTAACACCAATATTCTTACTAAAGCATAATTACTCACCAACATGACTCACATATCACTATCATCATATCTCAAAACTATTACAAAGAATCAAGTTTATTTTGTACAATGATCTTCATGAAAGTTTTTATTATACCCCTCTTGAATATCTATCACTTTGGGACTAGTTTCATATATTGCGATTTCTTTTGACAAGCTCAAACAAATCTAAGTGAAGAACATGAGCATAATTTTTTCTCCATCTCTCAAAATAATATAAGTGAAGCATGAGAGAATTTCTCCAAAAATTTACTAAATCTCAAATAAATCTAAGTGAAGCATGAGAGCATTTCTTCAAAAATATTAAAATAGACCGTGCTCAAAAAGATATAAGTGAAGCACTAGAGCAATTCCATAGCTCAAAAAATCTAAGTGAAGCATAAAGAGAAATTCTAACAAATCATAGCATAATTTTGGCTCTCTCAAATAGGTGTGTCCAGCAAGGATACTTGTGAAAAACTAAAAAGCAAAACAAGCAAAGACTCATATAATACAAGACGCTCCAAGCAAAACTCATGATATGTGACGAATAAAAATATAGCTCCAAGTAAAATACCGATGGTCGTTAGAAGAAAGAGGGGATGGCTTTCGGGGCATCCCCAAGCTTAGTTGCTTGGTTCTCCTTGAATATTAACTTGGGGTGCCATGGGGCATCCCCAAGCTTAGACTCTTTTCACTCCTTATTCCTTCACGCGATCTCACCCAAAACTTGAAAACTTCAATCACACAAAACTTAACAAAACCTTCGTGAGATCCGTTAGTATAAGAAAACCAATCTTTACTTTAAGTACTGTTGCAAACCCATTCAATTTTTTTATTGCATTATATCTACTGTATTCTAACTTTGCCACGGCTTATACCCCCCGATACAATCCATAGATTCATCAAAATAAGAACACAATGCAAAGAAAACAGAATCTGTCAAAAACAGAACAGTCTGTAAAGATGCGAATTGTTCCCATTGTTCCGTAACTCCGAAAATTCTGAAACATTTGGACAACATATGCAATTTGTATATGAATCTTGTGTAAAAAATCAGAATTTTTCATCTCTTCTGTGAATTCAAACAATTCTGTTACTGGACGTAAAAGTTTCTGTTTTTCAACAGGATCAAATCAACTATCACCAAAGCTATCCCAAAGGCTTCACTTGGCACAAATACTAATTAAAACAAAAAAAAAACAATCATAACAGATGCATAATTGTGCAAACACTCAATAACAAAAAGAAAAAGGCAAAAATAATTTTTATTCATTGGGTTGCCTCCCAATAAGCGCTATCGTTTTATGCCCCTAGCTAGGCGTAATGCATAGATTCAAGTTTTGTCATCTTTCTTCTTATTTTCCATAGATGTGTTCTTGTCAGGAGGTTTTGCAAAAATAACTTGAAACACATTATCCATAGAAATTTTAGCATTATCAAGTTGCCCATCTACGTATCCCCTTTGATTTTCGGCAACAATCCAAGAACATTGTTGATTAACATCATTGAAAACTTGTTGCATTATATCTAAAATGGGGATTTTCTTTTTAAGATTCTCATAAATTTTTTGATTATTTCCAAGCAAATGTCTCAACATATAATCACTATTATAAAGGATCTCATTTATCACCGTTTTTCACGGTTCATACCATAAAAATAAAAAATTTCCCTAGCTTCCTGTACTATGTAGTCAAATTCATTCATAAGAAAAAGGGTAGCTAACTTTTTAACTTTAGGATCCTTTATAACGGGTAGCTCATAAAACAATCTCTGCAAGGTAGGGTGGGTACGGATAAATCTGTTTTCGAGTTTCAGAACTAGTGCTGAAATAGCTTCCGCATAAGATTTAGTTCTTTTAAGTATAGGAGTATCATCAAGAGTCAAATTTCTAACACAATTAAAAAATTCTTGGATATGTTCTTTTCCCATAACATTCCCTTGCCCCAAAACAAAAGTTTTAGCATCCAGATTACCAGATCATCCAATTTTAGGAGTTAGGCCATCATCTGTTTCTGCCATAAAAATAGCACTCATGATGACAAGTTCAAGCAAATAAGAGATCTGACGAGAAAACGGCGAACAAAAAGAGGGCGAATAAAACGACAACTTTTTGTGAAGTGGGGGAGAGGAAAATGAGAGGAAAATGGCAAATAATGTAAATTACAAGGAGATGAGATTTGTGATTAGGAACCTGATAGATGTTGATGATGTCTCCCCGGCAACGGTGCTAGAAATTCATTTTGATGTCGCTTGAACTACGTCGGTATTTGATACGTCTCCAACATATCTACAATTTGTGATTGTTCCATGCTATTATATTATCTATCTTGGATATTTTATATGCATTTATATGCTATTTTATATGATTTTTGGGACTAACCTATTAACCTAGAGCCAGTGCCAGTTTCTGTTTTTTCCTTGTTTTTGAGTTTTCCAGAAAAGGAATACTAAACGGAGTCCAATTGACGTGCCAATTTTTGATGATTTTTTATGGACCAAAAGAAGCCCCCGGAGTAAAAGAGTTTGGCCAGAAGAGTCCTGAGCCATCCACGAGGGTGGAGGGCGCACCCTACCCCCATGAGCGCGCCCCTATCTCGTGGATGACTCGGAGACCCCCCTGACGTGAGACCGACGCCAAAAATTCCTATAAATACAAAAACCCCCCAGAAAGAAACCTAGATCGGGAGTTCCGCCGCCGCAAGCCTTTGTAGCCACCAAAAACCAATCGGGACCCTGTTCCGGCACCCTGCCGGAGGGGGGAATCATCACCGGTGGCCATCTTCATCATCCCGGCGCTCTCCATGACGAGGAGGGAGTAGTTCACCCTCGGAGCTGAGGGTATGTACCAGTAGCTATGTGTTTGATCTCTCTCTCTCTCTCGTGTTCTTGATTTGGCACGATCTTGATGTACCGCGAGCTTTGCTATTATAGTTGGATCTTATGATGTTTCTCCCCCTCTACTCTCTTGTAATGGATTGAGTTTTCCCTTTGAAGCTATCTTATTGGATTGAGTCTTTAAGGATTTGAGAACACTTGATGTATGTCTTGCATGTGCTTATCTGTGGTGACAATGGGATATTCACGTGATCTACTTGATGTATGTTTTGGTGATCAACTTGCAGGTTCTGTGACCTTGTGAACTTATGCATAGGGGTTGGCACACGTTTTCGTCTTGACTCTTCGGTAGAAACTTTGGGGCACTCTTTGAAGTTCTTTGTGTTGGTTTGAATAGATGAATCTGAGATTGTGTGATGCATATCGTATAATCAAACCCGCGGATACTTGTGGTGACATTGGAGTATCTAGGTGACATTAGGGTTTTGGTTGATGTGTATCTTAAGGTGTTATTTTAGTATGAACCCTAGGGCTGTTTGTGGCACTTATAGGAATAGCCCAATAGATCGATCAGAAATAATAACTTTGAGGTGGTTTCGTACCCTACAATAATCTCTTCGTTTGTTCTCCGCTATTAGTGACTTTGGAGTGACTCTTTGTTGCATGTTGAGGGATTTTTATATGATCTAATTATGTTATCATTGTTGAGAGAACTTGCACTAGTGAAAGTATGAACCCTAGGCCTTGTTTCGAAGCATTGCAATACCGTTTTCGCTCACTTTTATCGCTTGCTACCTTGCTGTTTTTATATTTTCAGATTACAAAAACCTATATCTACTATCCATATTGCACTTGTATCACCATCTCTTTGCCGAACTAGTGCACCTATACAATTTACCATTGTATTGGGTGTGTTGGGGACACAAGAGACTCTTTGTTATTTGGTTGCAGGGTTGTTTGAGAGAGACCATCTTCATCCTACACCTCCCTCGGATTGATAAACCTTAGGTCATCCACTTGAGGGAAATTTGCTACTGTCCTACAAACCTCTGCACTTGGAGGCCCAACAACGTCTACAAGAAGAAGGTTGCGTAGTAGACATCAAGCTCTTTTCTGGCGCCGTTGCCGGGGAGGCTAGGTAAGCGGCACTCACATCCCGTCAACGAAGCTAATTTCTGGCGCCGTTGCCGGGGAGGTGAGTGCTTGAAGGTATATCTTTAGATCTTGCAACTGAATCTTTTAGTTTCTTGTTTTATCACTAGTTTAGTTTATAAAAGAAAACTAAAAAAAAATGGAATTAAGGTTGCCTCATATGCTTCATCTTTTTAATGTCTTTCGTGAAAATAAGGATTCCGATAATTGTGCCAAAGTGTTAGAAGAAGAATGCATTAGAATGTTTGGTACTAAATCTTTGAATGATGAACATGATTGCAATGTTGTTAGTATGAATTCTTTGAATATCCATGATGCTAATGATATGCAAAGCTACAAGCTTGGGGATGCTATGTTTGATGAATATGATATTTTTAGTCCCCCAAGTTTTGATGAGAATATTTATTATGATAAAAGCATGCCTCCTATTTATGATGATTATATTGATGAAAGTGGGTTTGGAAGAGTGTCAACTCTAGGTAGTATTGATCCCACTATTTTGGAGGGTGTTGAATCTTTTCACAATATTGATAAAAGTGGATTTGGAGAGGTCATGACTTTATTTAGTGATGAATCCACTATTTCGGAAGAGGTTCCAATTGATTATGAGAACAAAATTGCTATCTATGATGATTATTGTGATGACATGTATGCTATAAAGAATAATGATAACCATGAAACTTGTCATCATGATTTTAATTTTCAATTGGATTATGCCTCACATGATAGTTATTTTGTTGAGTTTGCTCCCACTACTATTCATGAGAATAAATTTGCTTATGTAGAGAGTAATAAAATTTCTATGCTTGTGGATCATGAAAAGAATGCTTTATGTGATAGTTTTATTGTTGAATTCATTCATGATGCTACTGAAAATTATTATGAGGGAGGAATATATGCTTGTAGGAATTGCAATAATATTAAGTTTCCTCTCTATGTGCTTAAAATTTTGAAGTTATGCTTGTTTTACCTTCCTATGCTAGTTGATTCTTGTTCCCATAAATTGTTTGCTCACAAAATCCCTATGCATAGGAAGTGGGTTAGACTTAAATGTGCTAGTCATATGCTTCATGATGCTCCCTTTATGTTTCAATCTTATCTTTTATGTGAGCATCATTGAAATCATCATGCCTAGCTTAAAAAGGCATAAAAGAAAAGCGCTTGTTGGGAGACAACCCAATATTTACCCCTACTGTTTTTATGTGTTCACATGATTAAGATACTGTAGTAATCATGTTTTATAGCTTTGTTTTAATAAAGTGCCAAGTAAGGCCTTTGGGATAGTGTGGTTGATAGTTGACCTGATTCTGTGCAAAAACAGAAACTTTTGCGTCCAATACAGAAATTCCTATATTTTACTGGAAAGTGGAAAAATTCTGAAATTTTTACAGTTGATTTTTATACAAATTGTCTACGTTTTCCTTAGTTTTCAGAATATTTCGAGTTACAGAAGTATGACCTTAATTCATATCTTTACATACTGTTCTGTTTTTGACAGATTCTGTTTTCGATGCATAGTTTGCTTGTTTTCTAGTTTCTATGGCTTATATTGCTTAATATAAATTGTAGAAATGATAGGGTACAGTAGGCATCATGTGAGAAAAGTTATGAATCTTGTATTGACAGTACCAAAGTGAATGATTTGTTTTATTATACTAACGGATCTCATGAAGGTTTCGTTAAGTTTTGTGTGATTGAAGTTTTCAAGTTTTGGGTGAGATATCGATATGAGGAGAATAAGGAGTGACAAGACCCTAATATTGGGGATTCCCAAGGCACCCCAAGGTAACATTCAAGGAATATCCAAGCAACTAAGCTTGGGGATGCCCCGGATGGCATCCCCTCATTCGTCTCCAACATTATCGGTAACCTTACTTGGAGCTATATTTTTATTCATCACATGATATGAGTTTTGCTTGGAGCGTCATTTTATTTTATTAGTATTTGCTTGCATTTATTTAGAGTAATGTTTTGTATCTTTTAGTTCAATAAAAGGTCAAGTATAGCCTTTACCATGCTTATTTTACATGTCTATATGTTGCTGTTTTGAAAACAGAAAGTTTTCTATCATTGTCTGAATTCTTATGGAAAGTTAGAACGTGGTAAAACCTTGAAATTTTTACAAAATTAGTAACAACAAATTTTATACAGTGTGGTAATTTTTCAGAATTTTTTGAGTTAGGTAAGTATCAGTACAATTGCACTCTTTACAGACTGTCCTGTTTAGACAGATTGCTGTTATATTTGCATTGTTTGCATATGTTTGCTTGTTTAATGATTCTATTTGAGGATAGGAGTATTAAATATGCAGAGACATTTAGTATGCAATGTTAAATAATAATTTTAGTGATTTTCTACAGTAGAGAATGATAAGATTTTGCATTTGATTTATACTAACTTATCTCATGAGTTCTTGTTGAGTTTTGTGTGGATGAAGTTTTTAAGATTTAGGGAACCCGTGATATAAAAGGAATTAAGGAGACACAAAAGCTCAAGCTTGGGGATGCCCAAGGCACCCCAATATAATATTTCAAGAAGTCTCAAGCATCTAAGCTTGGGGATGCCCCGGTAGGCATCCCACCTTTCTTCGTCAAGAATTATCGGTTAGTATCGGTTGAGCCTAAGTTTTTGCTCCTTCACACGATGTGTGCTATTTTTAGAATGTCATTTTTTTGCTTGATGTTTGAATAAAGTACTTAAGATCTGAAATTTTATTTATGAGAGAGAGTCTTCACATAGCTACATAATTATTCAACTACTCATTGATCTTCATTTATATCTTTTTGGAGTAGTTTGTCATTTACTCACGTGCTTCACTTATATCCTATGAGTAAATGGTTGAATGAATTGAATATCATAAATCTGAATTTATATATGCTTCATATGCTTATACCATGGGGAGTAATGACTTCACATATAAGAAGTAGAGGTGGTAAATTTATTGAAAGTTAGCAAACATAGTATTGGTCACTTGAACAATTCATGAGAGAATATTGAAGGAAGAGAGATTTCACATATAAATATACTATCTTGGACATCTTCTATGATTGTGAGCCCCATTAATTATTTTCAAATTTGAGCAAATTAGTTGAAGTTGGACAAGGAAGACAACATAATGAGTTATGCTTGGGTATATTTGTATAGAAGTTATATTGTTATGGATCCTCCAACATGTGGTGCTTGCTATTTAGAATCTTTTGCTAGCCCAAATTTCTGTACTAAGCGGGAATATTGCTTGTGCATCCAAACTCCTTGAACCAAGTTTCTTCCATGAGTGTCCACCATATCTACCTATATGCGGTATTTACCTGCCGTTCCAAGTAAATTTGCATGTGCCAAACTCTAAACCTTCAAATAGTAATCTGTTTTGTATGCCCGAATCGCTCATGTAGCGACTAGGGGCTGTCAGTATCTTCCATGCTAGGTGGGTTATTCTCACGATGAGTGGACTCCGCTCATCATTCACGAGAGAGTGGCTGGTAATTGGGATGCCCAATCCTATGATCAAAAGATCAAAAACAAAATTTCAAATAATTAAACAAAACTCCCCCAGGAAAGTTGTTTGTATGGACGGCACCCGTGAATTCGGCTAGCCGTGGAGTGTGATTGTTGGTGGAGGGGGAGTAAAAACTTTACCATTCTGTTTGGGAACCGCCTATAATGTGTCTAGCATGGAAGATAGTGAGAACTCTCGGTCGTTATGTTGACAATGAAAGCATACCTCTCAAAATTATTTTCATCTCTGTTTTAAAAGCTTCGAGCTCTGGCACCTCTGCAAATCCCTGCTTCCCTCTGCGAAGGGCCTATTTTTTACTTTTATGCAAGAGTCAGTAGTATTCCTTCTCATTCCAACCTACTCTTTAGTTGGCAAGCATCATGTGATAGGGAAAGATCTAAACATATATGGCCATTCAAATATATTTGATCATGGATTATTATTGTTGACAATTATCTATATGATAAATAAGTTGGGAGGCGAAACATTAAGCCCCTATCTTTCTCTGTGTTCGATGGATGCTATTTGTTCTAAAAATATGCTTTGAGTGGTAGCAATCATGGAAGACTATATGATAGTTGAGTATGTGGGATTTGCTAAATCAAAGCTCTTACATAGACCCTTCCTGAAAATAAGATGAATTGCAATTGTTTGATGACTGAGAACATAGTTTGTTAGTTTTCAAGAAAGTTTATGATCTATGCTTTAACATGTGAATTGTTTGCTACTTGATCATGAGAAGCTTTATGATATGAGCTACTGTTATGATGCATAATGTTGCTAGAAAAAGTGATTGAAATCATCATTGATCAAACTTGTGCACTTGATAGCATTCCACATCAAAAATTCTGTTTTTATCATTTACCTACTCGAGGACGAGCAGGAATTAAGCTTGGGACCCTGTTCCGGCACCCTGCCGGAGGGGGGAATCATCACCGGTGGCCATCTTCATCATCCCGACGCTCTCCATGATGAGGAGGGAGTAGTTCACCCTCGGGGCTGAGGGTATGTACCAGTAGCTATGTGTTTGATCTCTCTCTCTCGTGTTCTTGATTTGGCACGATCTTGATGTACCGCGAGCTTTGCTATTATAGTTGGATCTTATGATGTTTCTCCCCCTCTACTCTCTTGTAATGGATTGAGTTTTCCCTTTGAAGCTATCTTATTGGATTGAGTCTTTAAGGATTTGAGAACACTTGATGTATGTCTTGCATGTGCTTATCTGTGGTGACAATGGGATATTCACGTGATCTACTTGATGTATGTTTTGGTGATCAACTTGCGGGTTCTGTGACCTTGTGAACTTATGCATAGGGGTTGGCACACGTTTTCGTCTTGACTCTTCGGTAGAAACTTTGGGGCACTCTTTGAAGTTCTTTGTGTTGGTTTGAATAGATGAATCTGAGATTGTGTGATGCATATCGTATAATCAAACCCGCGGATACTTGTGGTGACATTGGAGTATCTAGGTGACATTAGGGTTTTGGTTGATGTGTATCTTAAGGTGTTATTTTAGTACGAACTCTAGGGCTGTTTGTGGCACTTATAGGAATAGCCCAATAGATCGATCAGAAAGAATAACTTTGAGGTGGTTTCGTACCCTACAATAATCTCTTCGTTTGTTCTCCGCTATTAGTGACTTTGGAGTGACTCTTTGTTGCATGTTGAGGGATTTTTATATGATCTAATTATGTTATCATTGTTGAGAGAACTTGCACTAGTGAAAGTATGAACCCTAGGCCTTGTTTCGAAGCATTGCAATACCGTTTTCGCTCACTTTTATCGCTTGCTACCTTGCTGTTTTTATATTTTCAGATTACAAAAACCTATATCTACTATCCATATTGCACTTGTATCACCATCTCTTCGCCGAACTAGTGCACCTATACAATTTACCATTGTATTGGGTGTGTTGGGGACACAAGAGACTCTTTGTTATTTGGTTGCAGGGTTGTTTGAGAGAGACCATCTTCATCCTACACCTCCCACGGATTGATAAACCTTAGGTCATCCACTTGAGGGAAATTTGCTACTGTCCTACAAACCTCTGCACTTGGAGGCCCAACAATCATAGTTGTGGTAGATTGGATAAATAGCTCTCGATAAAATGCGAAATAATAAGTAATAAAAAAGTGCAGCAAGATAATTTTGGGTTTTTGGAATAATAGATCTGAAAATAAAAGCGAATAAAAATAGATCTCAAAGCAAATATGATAAAGAATAGACCCGGGGGCCATAGATTTCACTAGTGGATTCTCTCGAGAAAATAGCATACGATGGGTAAACAAATTACTGTTGGGCAATTGATAGAAGATCGAATAATTATGACGATATCCAAGGCAATGATCAATATATAGGCATCACGTCCAAGATTAGTAGATCGACTCCTGCGTGCATCTACTACTATTACTCCACACATCGACCGCTATCCAACATGCATCTAGTCTATTAAGGTCATGGAGAAATGGAGTAATGCAATAAGAACGATGACATGATGTAGATGAGATCTATTCATGTAGGAATAGCCCCCATCTTGTTATCCTTAATAGCAACGATACATGCGTGTCTTGCTGCCCATTCTGTCACTGGAAAAGAACACCGCAAGATCGAACCCATCACAAAGCACCTCTTCCCATGGCAAGAAAAATAGATCTAGTTGGCCTAACTAAACCGAAGATTCGAAGAAGAAATACAAGGCTATAAATAATCATGCATATAAGAGATCAAGGAAAACTCAAATAATATTCATGGATATAGATCTGATCATAAACTCAAAGTTCATCGGATCCCAACAAACACACCGCAAAAAGAGTTACATCAAATAGATCTCCAAGAGACCATTGTATTGAGAATCAAAAGAGAGAGAGAGGAAGCCATCTAGCTACTGCCTACGGACCCTTAGGTCTATGGTGAACTACTCACGCATCATCGGAGAGGCACCAATGAGGATGATGAACCCCTCCGTGATGGTGTCTAGATTGGATCTCATGGTTCTGGAACTTGCGGCGGCTGGAATTGTGTTTCATCGACTCTCCTAGGGTTTCTGGATTATTTGGGAATTTATAGGGCGAAGAGGCGGTGCGGGAGGTCTCCGAGGTGGGCACAACCCACTTGGGCGCGCCTGGGCCTCCTGGCGCGCCCAGGTGTCTTGTGCTCACCTCGGGCCTCCCCTCTGGTACTTCTTTGGCCCACTGGGTGTCTTCTGGTCCAGAAAAAATCTCCAAAAAATTTCGTTGTGTTTGGACTCCGCTTGGTACTGATATTCTGCGAAGTAAAAAACAAGCAAAAAATAGCAACTGGCACTGGGCACTATGTCAATAGGTTAGTCCCAAAAAATGATATAAAGTTGCTATAAAATGATTGTAAAACATCCAAGAATAATAATATAACAGCATGGAACAAGCAAAAATTATAGGTACGTTGGAGACGTATCAGAGACCTGCCTCACAAAACGGCCAACCCACATGGTGGCTTACGACTCGTAGTGTACTACCACCCCCACCCCAGACGCACACACACACCGCGCATCCACCGCAACTATGATGCATATTAAATTTTCCCACAGTGAACATATGTTACCAAAGGAGGGACGTTTTACTTTTGGAAAAAACCCAGAGATCATTAAGATGTTTTAGTACATTGATTGATTTTCTAGGGGTATAATGTGCAAAAATGAAATTTGAGCTACATGCACACGTGACAGTGCACCTAAATGGATTGGAAAAACACATGTGTCTCACTGGGTGCATATTTACTCGTGCAAGAAATTTCAAGCATTGAGAATCTTGATTTTTAAAATCTAGTACATCCAAAACTTATTTGAAATTCATGAAACTTATCGTGTTGTCATATGGACACCAATACACAGTGGTATTGTACTTTTTTGTCAAATTTGAGACAAGTTTTGATGTAATATTTATCTTCTTACAAACGGGAGATTATTAATAATTGGGAACCAATATCATAAACGGATTATTTATTTGAACCGTGGGTGTTAGACCAACAATGGATACGTGCCATGCTTCGGTTAAGCAATAAAGCGGCAACATTAATCATCAAAATAGAAAAACAATATACGTGCCGCCACGCGAGCCGTGTGCCGTGCGAGCAGGCGTGAGTTGACGGGACGCATGCGAGCAGTCCGCCGCGCAGGCAGACCGGGAGGCGTGCGTGCAGGTGTGTGAATTGACGGGAGGCGTGCTCGCTGCGCAGTTTCATCAGGAGGCGTGCGAGTAGCTGTGTGAAATGATGGTAGGCATGCCAGCAGTCCGGTGCGCAGGCTCACTGGGAGGCGAGCTAGCGGTTTGACCGCCGCCCGCCTCTCTCCCACTACTCCATATTAATGGCGCGCCTGAGCGGCCGCACCCCCATCCTCTCCACACACACAATCCTCTCTCCCCGCCTGCATCCTCGACGCCGCTCTCAATCCTCAAAGCCGTCAGTGTATGAGGATGCTGCCGAAGCGCCCCATTGGAGGGAGTGGCAACGCCGGGGCTGCTGAAGCACCGGAGCACAGCGTGAAGATGAAGACAGAGGTTGCTGTTGCCGCCGCCGAGGTATCACTGCACCTTGACGTCGTTGACGGCGTCGTGGTTCCACAGTCGGAGCTGGAGGTCCACAACGACTCCCGTGATGACTCGCACGATGACTCCGACGATGACTCTGACAATGACGGACAACCGGTTAGTCATCTATACCCATTTATGTGTCAAATACATCCTAGTGTTTCTCTGGTTACTCCTGCCTCCCCCTTTTTGGAATAGAAATCCTATGGTTATGTTCTCTCGATCCATGAAATCTAAGTAAGTTTCGTTACATCCGTGTAGTGTATTGATTGTTTGAATGGTACAAATGATAAGTGATTAGTTGTTTCATCTGTGCAAATGATTTCTGCTGATAATCCGACTAGGGTTAGTGTTCATGCTAATTATTCCTAGCCAGGTCTTGACAATTGATTTTGAATGACCTACATATGTTTGTGCCATTTTGTTTTCAAGATTGGTCTGTACATAGACGATTGTGCTTAAAAATCAAACCATAATATCTGGATATGTCTAAAAAATAGCCATAAATTCCTAATCCTACTTTAAGGCATGTAAACATTGATTTGATGCCAAATTTTGGCAACTGCCAAATGTTCGCTAGAGATTAGTTTGTATTCCAAATTTGACACCACATTTTTTTACTATATGTATAGGTGCTATCTGACGATGTCGACAGCGAGGATGAAGATGGCCAGAGGAGGTACAAGTGGCAAATCCTCAGGGAGCTTTATGCGGGAATGCATAACAAGCGTATTAGGACCTGGAACGGGGGCTATCGATGGCCATTTTGCAACCACAAGCTTCATGACGCGTATCAATGTGTTCTAGCGCATGCAAGAGGATGAGCCGTTGGCTCCTTCAGGAAGAAGTATTCTCACAGGGTGGCGCACGCCGCGTACGCCGAGTACCTGGAGAAGCTTCACGATCGTGCCGGCAGATGAGATGAGACATGGGATTGAACTATGTATTGCTATGTAGTGTCTTAATTATCAATGTGCTCGAGTATGCTTAATGACGGTTGAACTATATATGGTTGAACTACAACTTATTATCTATGCCCGAGTATGTTTAATCTATGTTTACTTATGTCTAAATCTGGGATATGGATGCACTTAGTTCGGTTGATGGAATTTTATGCACATTAGGGTGAATGTTTAGCGTGGGTAAAACTTTCAGATTCAACCGACGAAGGAAAAGTGGAACCACCCTGAAACATGGTTATTTTCCCAAATTGAAACCGTGTGCAATGACTTCCATTTTCCCAGTTATGTCAATCACACACGCTTGGCTCTAGCAAACCGTTGCCTCCGAAACTCTTTGTGGGACAGAAAACCCTCACCACCCAATTCAAAAAGGAAAAAAGAAAACCCTCACCATCCCCACGTCACAAAAACCCTCACCCCGCCCGCCACCCCCTCCGGTCCCCATTCACACCTGCACAAGCTCCTCCACGACTCTGCATGGCACCGCCTATCGCCGCGGCAACCACTTAGCTCGATGACTGTCGGCGCAACCAGGCTGCTGGCAAACCCCACCGCATTTTGCCACTTCCGCTTGCCGCCGCCTATCGCCGTCAACATTCTCGACGCTGCTCGCTGTCGACCCAGCTCCGCTTGATTGGGGAATCCGCCGTATTGAGGGTTTTTTCTCATGGACAACAAGGTAACTAATTTAATGAGATATTCTCTCATCTCTTATCCCAGTTTATCTGCCTGCTTTAATCACCCGGCCGAAATCGCCATGAATTCATTTTTATTCGAGCTGATTTGAGGGTTTTCTTTCATTCATAGAGTGTACAGTGCACGGACACATCAGGACTTTGCGGCCTCGGCCAGACATCCATGGAGTTCCATCTCACCGTACCATACGACTTGAGGATGCGCGCGGTATGTTCAATCTCACCCTAAATCGGTTGGCATGGCCTACTTTCCTGAACATATACTGTATATTGCTACATTTGGATAAATGGTGCCACATGCAGCATATACGTCAAAGGGGATTTTTTTCCTCTTCTTTCTATATTAGGCAAATTAATGATGTATTCAACACTAAAATAATATTGGAGAGAAGTGTTACCTTGATTCCTAGTCTTTGAATCATCGTATAATGACAAACAAAATAGGACAATGGTACATATTGCATAACAAGGTCCAAAACACAAATAAACACAATTTTTGCAAACATAGTTCTATGAATAGGCCTGGTTTATCGGTAGATTCCCGATAAATCGCTTATCAGAGTGATAAATCGGCCCAAACGAGAAACGGTGAAGAGAAGGCATAATCTTATCGGTCACCCCAAGAGTAGCGATAAATTGGATGATAAATCGCTGAATCGGAAGATTTTTTGAACAGTGCTCTCATATTTCCATGACATCGTGGTTACCCTATCTGTTTAATTATAGATTTTTGTCCTTTGATTTCAACTGCTGTACAGTTCTTTCAATTTCGCCCATATTTGCATGTTACCATATTCTTTAACAATCCTACCATTTTCTGCAGCACGTCCCTTGCTATGCAACAACATCTGTAGTACACAATCTTGCCCTTTACATAAATCAAGACTGCAGGGATGTCATACTGAACACAAACCATGGATTTACTATCATTGCTTCTGTAAGACTTGATGAATGTGGTCACTCCTATTTTACCACGGGCCTTTGGACAGAAATTTCTAAGTTTTATGTACTGAAAGCTGGCACTAAAATTGCACTGCACATAAAAGAGCCTGGTCACGAGATATATGCTAACTTCCCCGACGGTATCATCCGTCCAGACTTTGTTCGAAGTAAGTGTTCTTTTCAAGTATCTCCATGTTGACTTACCCAGCAATATCAAAGGAATTGTGTAGTATTTAAGCAACCAATTGTTATTCCATTTTCTTACTCTATTCCTACCTACTAACTTCTAGTTACCAATACACTTTTCTTTTGCCCTGTTTTAACTAAATATTCCCTATACTCCTACTTCTATGAGAAAGCGCCGCTGACGAGGAGACTCCGGAGGTGGAGAACGGGGCTGCCAACAAGCAGAGGCGGGTCGAGCAAGAACCGCAAGCGACTCCAGCAGGCCTAGACTTCATCAGCAGCCTCCCCGATGATATGTTGATAGTCATCATCTCCCTCCTCCCAATCAAATATGGGGCGCGGACAATCGTCCTTTCCCGGCAGTGGCGCCCCCTATGGCACTCCACCCCTCTCGACCTCATCGACACCCACGAGCTCTGCCATGGCTATCGCAAAAGCTTGGATGCGTTCTCCCAGATCCTCGACAGTCACCATGGCCCAACCAGAGGCCTTAGCATGGGCAAGTTCCGTTCCAATGGCAAGGACCGAGCCAAGCTTGACGAGTGGTTCCGATCCCCTGCCCTAGATCATTTTGAGGAACTCACTTTTAATGATGGGCATATGCGCTCGCTGCCAACGCCCGCGCTCCGCCTCGCGCCCACGCTGCATGTTGCCATGTTCATGAACTGCCACTCCCCCCCCTTAATGATGTGCCCGCTCTTATTCTACCATGACTGAAGCACCTCGAGCTCGTCGCCGTCTGCCTCCCAAACGATGACATGGAGCGCCTGCTCCGCGGCTGTACTGCACTCGAGTACCTTCGTCTTCAGGCGATTAATGGGTTGAGTAGCTTCCACATCACCTCCATGACTCTCCAGACTATTTATATGTGTTGCTGGTGCTGCAACAAGACATCACAAAATGGGTACCACGGTATGGTCATTGAGGACACACCTTCACTTGAGAGATTACTTGTAGTTGATCAAGAAGGTCCAACAAGAATTAATGTCATTTCTGCACCGAAATTGACAGTGGTGGGCTACTCGTCTAACAAATACTCCGAACTTGTTATTGGATCCACACCCGTTCAGGTACAACAGTCGCCTTCTACCTCTCCTTCTTAGAGATTAACATTATTTCTAATTTTGAAGATGTATGTTCGTTTGTCATCCAGAAAATGACTCCGACAAGCTTGACCCTGAATCTGCGCATTGTGAAAGTCTTGGCACTAGAATCTATCGGCCCCAACCTGGACCAAGTTGTCAGTTTCCTGAGATGCTTTCCGTGCCTAGAGAAGCTATATATCGAGGTGATGTTCCTTTCCTGTTAAATGTTAACCATAAGGGAGTTCAATTTTTGACACCTTTTCCCAAGTTTACAATGACAATGTACTATGATTTCTGAAGGTATTTTGGAGGATTTTAGTACATACATGTTTCCCCCCCCCCATATTGCTTGCTTGATCCATATGGTTACAAGCCATAAGCATTTCTCCTTTGGATTCATCTGTACTAGTTTTCTTAGGGAAATTTTCATCCACTCCAACCTCTTGTGAAGAAGGCTACATTTTTCTAGATTGTAATCAAATGCCCATGTTAATCGTCTCGGATCAAAGATGGCACGTTAGTGCATTTTACAAATCCTGCAAACCAAATAGGCCTGTAGTAGTGTTCAAAACTGCATGTAGGCACTAACACATTTTCTTCTTTTGCAGATAAGATTAGCCCTGGGGGTGGATAATGTGATACAATATAACAATCACATCGAATGCCTAGATCTGCATCTCTCAGAAATTACTTTGAACTCCTACCGAGGGACCTTACCGGAGATTATATTCGCCAGATTCTTTGTTGTTAGAGCAAGGGTGCTAAAGGTAATGAGGTTTGACCTACATTTATTTCGCAAAAATGAATGGTTTGTTGATCAGCGCCGGCGGCTGCGGCAGAATGGAAAAGGCTCCAAAAAAGCTGAATTTCATTTTGGAACTTCAGATGACAGAGTAATCGGAAGTCATTGTGTCAACCCCATACATGTCAGTGGCGGATCCCTTTGCAGAAATGATGAGGTTTCGAAACCAGCCTTACTAGTGGTAATATTAGTTTGAACCTCTCTTATATCCATGTTCAGCTGATCAGCGCGGGCGTTTGCAGCTGAATGAGCTGAATTTCATTTCTAATATCAGTTTGAACCTTGTAATCTTCAAATTTGAGCCATATAACTCTGGAATTTGAACCTTGTAATATTTCGGGCTTTTGTGGTACAATCGTTGAAATGGCATCGTATGAGACTCGTATATTGGTAGTACTATTTTAACCTTAATATGCAATGGACTTAGATTTTATTAACCATTCTCGAATGTGTTTCCCTTTTCGATATCATAGCACAGGATCTGTATAGTTAACTCGACTGCGATCTTTGACATTATTGCACACAGTTGGTTTCTTCAACCGTGTGCCCTGTAGAGCGGAGAATTAATTATCGCACTAGAGTGTCCATCATCACCCTTCTGTGTAACTTTGACCTCATCACCCATGGGTAAACTTATGATCGAAGTCATTCCACACACTTCATTTTTACAAAGCTTTTTGCCAATAAACGCCCATGATTTGCCCCTCTTCTAGCCGACGCGTGGCCAAACTAGCCGGGTAGGAAGCTTGTGCGGTAAACTGCGTGGTTGTGTGGGAACATGCTCACCAACGATACATTTGGTGCCTCTTCGAGCCCACGCATGGTCAAACGAAACGCGTGCAGGGTGCTCAAGCGTGCACTGGAATCCTCTGCTATGAACGCGGTGACAAGACATGACGATTACAGGCCGGCCGGCCCCCATTTATTACAGCAGGCATTTAACCCTTGTGCCTCTTCAACCTTTCGATCGCGCCCCAGTATTGCAAGAAGCACACCCACCACGACAAATTCTTAGATGGTATCCTGCGCAGCTCCCATGGCACTCCGAGCGGCTGACGATGACGAGCAGCAGTTCACCTTGCATGCCGTGGTGGACACCCACAAAAGGTTCACGGAGCTCTCGGTGATGTACACCAACAACCCGGTCTGGGTGGAGCACTCCATCCACATCATGGAGCTGTTGCTTGCTAAGGAGAAGTACAAGGTGGTCGGGTTCGACCTCGAGTACTAGGGATGAAAACGGAGGGGAATCGGACGGAACTGAGTGCTACCATATTTGTTTTCATATATTTTTGCAGAAGTGGAAACAAAAACAGAAACCCCGGAAATGAATACGAAAACAGATACTACCGGGAACGGACACGGAGCGAATACAAAGTGGACACAGAAACAGAAGTGGGCATTGACCAGAATTTAAAACCCCTTGAATCATAAAGAAATACACGCAAAAACAAACAAATTTAATGAATTGTTAACATAATAACATGGCTACAAAATAATATCATTATGTTAGCAACTTACCATAGTACTAGATAATTGTGTATAGGGTCAAGCTGAGTACATATGTGGTAGCAGAAGTTGGGCCTCAAATGATCCACTCTAGTCATTGTGTCATTGTGTGTTGTTTGGTGGTTGGGCTACAAAGCAGACATAGGCCAATAGTAAGAACAAAAATTCCATATTCACGGAAATGGAAAGTTCCATTTCCACGCCTGTTCCAGCGGAAAACACCGTTCCGTTTTTGTTTCCGTTTCCACATAAACAATTCCATTTCCACTTCCATTTTACAAATTTCTGTTTCTGTTTTCATATTTGCTTTCCATTTTCACTTTTCCTCCAGAAAACCAGAAAGTTTCCACTCCATTTTCAACCCTATCGAGTACACCCGTGCTCATGCCGGGTCTTGTCCCAAGGTCGCCGTCGCCCAGATGTGCGTGAGCAATCACGTCCTCGTCTACCACTACTGCCTGGCCACAAGGCCTTGCGAGCATTTCACCAGGTTTGTTGACAACCCCACTACATGTTTGCTACGGTGGACATCACCAACGATGTAAAGGTGCTCAAGAATTCGGGCATCGCCTGCCAGAATCTTGTCGACATCCAGGGCCAATACAAGATCTGGGGCAGCAAGGAGCATGAGAAGGACTCACTGGTTCACCTCGCCGAGGCCATCATCGACCCCTACTACAGAGACATGAGGATTCCTGCAACAAGGACAAGCTTGCCTGGCACTCGGCCTGGATGGAGAAACTCAACAAAGCTCACGTCGTGTACGCGGCCAAGGAGGCGTGCACGAGCTACGAGATGTACAGGCGAATCGTTGACATGAGGAAGTGCCTCCTTCCCCATAACAGCCAGGGATCCAGCCGGAAGCAGAGCAATGGCAAGCATGATCACAACAAGAAGTAGATGATTAGATCCTCATTTCTCCTAGTTTAGTATGCATGTAATTGCTTACTTTGGTGTGTGGAAATGTTATGTGTGTAGTCACTTGTGTAATTGTATGCTTAATTTGGTTATGCAATGCTATTTTTTAAGTATATATGTTGATGCTCTATGGACAGAGCGTAGATGTTGTGCGGACAGAGCAAATCACATTGCTCACGGACTAGACAATGGAACCCATCGGTGATGATTTCATCAATCACTCACAATTGTATACCAGCAATGGTTTGCTCACAACACACACGGCTTGCTAACAGGAATCGTCCGTGTTGTTATCGGTCTTCCCACACATTTCTGATTACAGACCTGGTTGCCGTGTATCACACACATCTTGTTAAGTTGAACCGTTTCTGTTCTCTTGGCTCAGCGCAAATAGTTCATCCGACTGAACTGTATGCCGTATATCGCACACACATTCATCGGGCTGACCGTTTCTTTTGTGTTGCCTAATCACAAACAGTTCATCCGAGTGAACTGTATGCCATATATCGCACACACCTTCATCTGGCTGCCCATTTCTATTGTTCCGCCTCATCACAAATAGTTTATCGGGGTGAACTGTATGCCGTATATCGCACACACCTTAATCTGGCTGCCCGTTTCTGTTGTTCTGTCTCATCGCAAACAGTTTGTATGGATCAACCGTATGCCCCGCATTGCACACGCATCTAAAATCTGAACCGTGTTTGATGTATCCACCATCGCAAATGTTTTGCATCTTTTTTGATGGTTTTTTCATCACCATTTGTGATTAATGCATCGCACACAGTTTCGTCGAAGGGTCTCTGATTGTAGTGTCGCGTTAGCAGCATCCTGCAGTAGTGATACATGGGATAGAAAGATGACACATTGTCTCTTATAGGTTGATGCACAAGTATGTATCTCACCCATTTGAGCAATCATGCTATCGTCTCTAGTATTCGTACAACACGAGCTTTTTCTGTGGAAACACATTTTGTGCTCATTCTTTGGTTGTATGAATCCCATTTATTTATCCGTGTGTGTGCTCCGTGTGCCCCCATAACTATTAATCTATTGGCTTTACTTGCGATTGTGAATCTTTTTCAACATTATTACCAAGCTCCTCGACAAGCTTTACTTGTGTATGTGTGAGATTGACAATAACCCATACCAATTTCCCTATCTTGCATTTCCATATTGAGTGATGACTGGTCCACCTTCAACTTAAGGAAACGTAAATTTGGTATTGTTCTTCCCATTTCCCCTCTCCCCTTTGCTCGAGTCTTGTGAGGATAGGTGATATGTCTCCGACGTATCAATATTTTTCTATTATTTCATGCTATTATTACCACTTTTACATATTTTTGGCATCAATTTATATTATTTTTCTGGACTAACCTATTAATCTAGTGCCCATTGCCGGTTCCTATCTTTTTGCATGTTTTGGGTTTTGCATAAAATCAATATCTAGAAAGGTCAAAATAGTCTGGCGATTTAATATGATATATATTTTGGAATGTATGTGATTTTTGAGTGAAGGAATGAACACAATACGGTGCTTGATACGTCTCCAATGTATCTATAATTTTTGATTGTTTCATGATATTATATTACCATTCTTGTGTGCTTTATATGCCATTTTATATTGTTTTTATGGACTAACCTATTAACTTTGTGCCCAGTGCCAGTTCCTGTTTTCTACATGTTTTTGTTTCACGGGAAAACCATACCAAACAAAATCGAAACACGACGAAACTTTTTGATGATTTTTTCTTGACAATAAGAAACCCTGGAAGCTTCAGGAGAGGACCAGAAGACACATGAGGCTGTCACAAGGCAAGGGGCGTGCCCAGGGGGTAGGGTGCACCTTGGTGCCTTGTGGGCCCCACAGAACTCAGTTTGCCCCAATTCTTGGCCAACAAATTCCCAAATATTTAGAAACCCCCGAAGCGAGACCTGAAACAATTTATCCCTGCCGCAAGCTTCTGTTCTTTCACGATCCCATCTGGAGGCCTTTTCCGGTACCCTGCCAGAGTAGAAAACCATTGGGGAGGCAATCTTCATCAACCTTGCTGCCTCCATGATGATGTGTGAGTAGTTCCCTTAGGACCTACGGGTCCATAGTAGTAGCTAGATGGCTTCTCTCTCTCTCTCTCTCTCTCTCTCTCTCTCTCTGATCTTCACTTTATTGATATCCTCTAAGATCTATTCGATCTAATTCTCGCGGTATGTTTGTTGGGATCCGATGAATTGTTGGTTTATGATTAGATTATTCATTGATATTATTTGAGTCTCCTGAGATTTATTTGCTGCATAATTTTATAGCTATGTATGCTTTCCGATCTATAAGTCTTCTTTGGCCAATTGGATGAGTAGATCTTCAGAGTGAGTGGTGCATAGTAGTGGGTTCAATCTTGTGGTTAGCCTTACTTTATGACGGGAGGAACCCAGGCACATATTTGTATTGTTGCTACTAAGGATAAAATGATGGGGTTTGAACATATTGCTTGGTCTTACTTTGTCTAAATTCTGTCATCTTGCTTAATGCGTTACTCTGTTTATCATGAACTTAATACTTTGAGATGCATGCTGGATAGCAGTCTTGGGGTGGAGTAATAGTAGTAGACGTCAATAAGTTTAATAGTCTACTTGACAAAGACTTGATGCCTATGTATGAATTATGCCATGAAGAATCACAATCATAACTATGCGCAATTCTGTCAATTGCCCAACAACAATTTGTTTACCACCAATGCTATGTTTATGAGAGAGACGCCTCTAGTGAAACTACGGCCCCGGAGGACCTTTTCAATTATTACTAAGAATCCTACAATTTCTCGTTGTTTTCCTTCACTTTATTTTATTTTATTTTATTTGTTTACATATCACCACTAGATTTAATCCTTGCAGCTGGCGAGAAGAAGGGGATTGGCAACCCCCTTGCCTTAGTTGGGTGTAAGCATTTGCTTTGCGTATGTGCATGTACTGTTCATGTTGTTTGTGTACCGTCTCCTTCTGGTTCGATAAACCTTGGTTTTTAACCGAGGGAGATACTATCTACTACTAGACTACTTCACCTTTCCTCTTCAGGGAATCCCAACAACTCCACAGAAAGAAGCAGTGCCCTAGGGCCCCACACGGCAAGGTGGCACGACCACCCCCCTGCCGTGCCGTGGGCCCGTGCGGGGGTTGAGGATGTCAGTTGGAGCCCTTATTTTGCCACAAGAAAGCTGATTTTATGGAAAGATCCCATCAAAATTTCAGCCCGATAGGATTTATGGATCTCCGAATATTTAAGAAATGGTGTCTGGCCAGAAAGCAGTACCGTAAAACAGAGAGACACAGAGGAAAGTTACAACCTCGGAGGAGCTCCGCCCCTTTGAGAGCCATGGTGGACAAGGACAAGAGGGGAGAACCTCTCCGCATCTAGGGGGAGGCCATGGAGGAAGAAGCCAAAGAGGGAACCTCTCTCCCTCTCTCTCTCTCTCGGTGACGCCTGAGTGCCGCTGGGGGGAACCATCACCACTATGATCATCTTCATCAATGTCGTCATCTTAACCAACATCTTCATCACATTCCTCACCTCTTTTCAGTGGTCACTCTCCCGCAACCCGCTATAATCCCCTACTTGAACATGTTGTTTTGGTGCTATGAATTATTATCCAATGATTTATGTCATCGCTATTGTGTTTAAGTAGATTATTGTTGTCCTATAGGTTAATTGGTGAATTGCCATGATTGGTTTGAGTTGCTTGTGGTTATGTTACTGTCCTTTGGTGCCCATCATATGAGCGCGGGAGTGGATCACATCTTAGAGCTAGTAGTATGTTGATAGGACTATGCATAGGCCGGCCGGAGTGAAAGATATTACTGAGCACTCGTGCAGAGACGTCCTATACAAATGATTTTTACCCCCTTTCGGTGACAGAGTTTTAAACCGTCGTCTTGCCTGTGTGTGCGATAAGGGGGTCCATCCCACATGACCCAAAAACCGTCGGCGATAGCACCTCCGGTCACACGTGGGGAAAAAAGAGCTCGTGTGCGATCGGGCGAGCCATCGCAAACAATCATACGGGCCCAATCGTGTGAGATATACTTAGCATCACGCACGGTGCCTCGAATAAACTGTATGGAATAGGCTGTCCATCACACACAATTTCTATATGGAAACGTTTGTGCAAGGTGGCCTAACGCAAACAGTTGTCTAGAGGAAGTCATGCGTGAGTGTTCATTGATCCAACACGTTTATTTTCCAGAAACTGTGTGGGTTGTCTGAGGTCATGCCCAAGGTGTTATCTCAATAACCGTCTACAATAGAGAAACCCAATAACCAGGCAAATTGACCTATTAATTTTAATCCATTTAGTAATAAAATTGACATTTCATATCAAACACACCATATATTTCATATCCGTATTAGGGCGACCAGGATTTCATAACTGAATTACATCAGAGTAAAACATCAGATAGCTTCAGCACTCACTTACACCATATAGGCATATATATAGCTACGCCATTACACAACAACACCAAGTTTCACATGCAACATCTAAAACCTATGGAAAGTAGCATCATATATGGTAGATAGATAGACGAATCTCATCTGGAAAACTACTGAAGCTGAAGGTGAATATTGAGCCTTCAATGATGTTGAATGTCCTTGCAACTTTAGGCTAGTGGCTATGGATGATTGCCCGCCCAAACTTTTCCATCTTGAGAAGACTTCCATATTGTACCGTGGGTGTTGAATGAATACCTTTCTTGCCTCTTGACCATGCAGGTGGTTTGAGAGGTAATCATTGGCCAACTGCTTTGGAAAGGACTAAAAAACAAATATATTCATCAATACCTGTTCTAAATTTTGAAATGGCGCAAAGGAAAAAAACAAGGTATAAGAGTTAGTACCATCCTATAGTTAACCGATGTCTTCTTGATTGTGCAGACAAAGATTTTGGTGTTTTTTGTCGCTAGTTTCTTTATCCTAACAATCTTTCTGAGTTTCTTGACTTGACTGATATTCATGGACATCTCATTTCCCCATATGAAAAAAGGGTCGAAAAGTGGGTCAAAACCTCTGATAGCAGGACCTACATGTGCAAGACCAAATTGTTAAAAACCTAAATATTAGAATGGTTCCTGCAATTGGACAATAGTGTGCTATTAGGGAAAGGACCAAGCATGTGCAAACCTCGATGGTAAACCTCAGTGCCTCCCATTGTTTCCCTGCAACACATATAATGTAGTTATTGATCAGGTTAAGTGAGAGTTGGCATACTATCAGTAAAATATGTTGATGAAAGATAAACACATTCCAGATTCAACAGATTAATTTGAGCCACATGGAAAAGCTAGTTATCCAAACCAAGCATGCTTAAGAACTAGGAAATATAGCAATTGTATATGTTTCTCATGTATTTAGGACAACCAAATTGGATTTATTTCTCACATGCATAACAATACAAAATTGTACCCACAATAATTGAACATCACATTATTGTAGAATTGAACCAAACAGTTAACTGAAAACCACAACAAATGAACCAAATAGTTAGCTGAGCACCACATTGCACAATAGAACATATACTATAGGATCATACAGTTAACCAAACCAAGCATGCTTAAGAACTACTTGGAAATATAGCAATTGTATATGTTTCTCATTTATAGAGTACATCCAAATTCGATTCTATTTCTCACATGCATAACAATACAAAATTGTACCTAGAAGAATTGAACATCACATTTCAGAATTGAACCAAACAGTTAACTGAACATCACAACAAATGAACGAAATAGTTAATTGAGCACCACATTGCAATTTATATATAACATATATATACTAGAAGATCAGATTGCATATTGACATTACAGAGGACAATTCATTAGAAGGCACCGGCAGTGGCCTTGAGAAAACACCACGAACTGTCATTTAAAGTATCCAACCACATGGCGGCATCTGCGCGTGAGGAGTTAACGGTGGCCTCGACGGTGAGGTGCTCTTCCAAAATCTGGCGGTCGGCATGCATGGCAGCCATCGTGACCTCATCCGCGCGAGCGGCCGCCATTTGCTTCTTCGCTACCAGATGCTCCTTGAGCTCCTAGCTATACCGCATGCACCATGGCTTTGGGCGACGCTTATTTGGAGGATGGGGCGGTGATTTGGGTGGAAGGTGTCACGCTGGTGGTCGAGGCATGTGGGATGGTGAAGGAGGAGGAGGAGGATGGAGGCGGGGTGTGGATTACCTGACTAGATCGACGAGGCCGCACAACTGGAAGGAGCATCTTCGGTGAGGAGGCGATGCTGCAAGCAAGCGGTGAAGGTTTGAACTTGGAAAGGAAGGAGGAAACAATGGATATGTGGCTTTTGGTAGGGGCCGGGGGGAGGTAGATAATTCCGCGGTTGCCGAAAAATTCCGCTTGGTGCAGTGAAAAGCTGGCGCGCAAGTGTGGTTGATGCGCGGGTGGTGGACTGTAGCCGGTGAAGCTTCGGCATAAGCCATACATGAGGGTGCCCCAAGATATTTTATATTGCATCACACATGATTCTAGCTAATAAACTATTTGTGGTGTACTTGATTTTTTCCATTTTGATTTGAAAGACAAAATGGGGTTACAGCGGGAAAGGAAGGTGTTTGAATTGCTTGAACATTTATCTGAAGTGAACATGCAACTATAGGAGTGTCGCATTAAATATTGGAATTATTCAGGGTTCATTTGGCCTTTTTACACATTAATTGAGTTTCTAGGCATTTAATGTGCATAATTCAAATTTGAACTACAGTCACATGCTCCAGTGCACCAAATTGGGTTGAAAAATCATATATGTGTCCTTGAGAGAATGTTTATGTCCCATGCAAGAAATGAGAATGAATTTCAAACATCTGGGCGTCGTGGCACGGCTGAAAACATTGAGAAACTTGGTTTTTAAATTCCTGTAAATCCAAAATTCACCTGAAAATCACGAAACTTGGCATCGTGTCTTGACATGGCACCAACATGTCATCGTAAAAAATTTGTCCGATTTGGGACAAGTTTTGTTATAAGCTTTTTACTAACCAGAACTTCTCTCAAGAAGTGTCATGGTTCCAATAGGGAACGTGTCACCTTTGTGGGCGAAACGACATACGCCGGCTCTTCCTGCCTTGATTTTTTACAGAGGCAACATAGACCAATAGGAGTGTCGTGCTAAAATTTGGGATTATTCAGGGTTCGTTTCGCCTTTTTTTATATATTAATTGAGTTTTCTAAGCATTTAATGTGCATAATTCAAATTTGAACTACATGCACATGCTCCAGTGCACCAACACAGGCTAAAAAATATACGTGTCCTTGGGTGAATGTTTCGGTCCCATGCAAGAAATGGGAATGAATTTCAAACATCTGGGCATCGTGGCTTGGCGGGAAACATTGAGAAACTTGGTTTTTAAATTCCTGTAAATCCAAAACTTGCCTGAAAAACATGAAAGTTGGCATGGTGTCATGACATGGCACCAACATGCTGTGGTAAATATTTTGTCCCATTTGGGACAAGTTTTGGTAAAAGCTTCTTACAAGCCGAAACTTCTCAGAAGAAGACTCATGGTTCTGATAGGGAACTTGTCACCTTTGTGGGCGAAATGACATAGTCCGCCTCTTCCCGCCTTAATTTGTTTTATAGAGGCAACATAGACCAATAGGAGCATCGTACTAAGTTTTAGAATTATTCAGGGTTTGTTTGGCCTTTTTATACATTAATTGAGTTTTCTAGGCATTTAATGTGCATAATTCAAATTTGAACTACATGCACATGCTCCAGTGCACCAAAATGGGTTAAAATTCATACATGTGTCCTTGGGTGAATGTTTAGGTCCCATGCTAGAAATGGTAATGAATTTCAAACATCTGGGCGTCGTGGCTCAGCCGCAAACATTGAGAAACTTGGTTTTTCAATTCCTGTAAATCCAAAACTCGTCTAAAATTCATGAAACTTTGCATGGTGTCATGACATGGCACCAACATGTTGTGGTAATTTTTTTGTCCAATCTAGGAAGGCGCACACATTAACAACCAACAAATTCATTTTGGAACAAAGAGCTGCCATGTTACAATCACACCAGAAGTATTATTGAAACTATGGGCGTTCTACTAACCATTTACCTGCCGCCATGCATCCCCCTTTTTATTGGCTAGGAGGCACCGTGCGAGGTAGCTATTTGAGTAGACGGGAGGCGTGCGAGCAGACCGCTGCGCAAGCTCAGTGGGAGGCGAGCCCTTTGACCTCCATCCGTCGCCCACCTCGCTCCCAACTTCTCCATTAATGGTGCCCGAGCACCTGTTTTATAGGCGCTTAATGGTGTGTCTAGGTCTCAGTCGATTGATATTTAACCAAGTCTCAGCCAAGTGACATAACATGTAAGAGAGAAAAAAGAAAATCTGAAAAGAAAATTTTGCACAGATCTTGATGTGAGATCTCACGGATATAGCATCGACTGAGACTTAGCAAGACTGATATATATGATGACGATGGCAATGGATAATAATTGTCTGACATATTCAGGAAGATACTTTAAAATGCCACATGCGGTAACGCCCGAAAGAAACAGGGGCAAAAGAAGAAGGAAGATGCAGAAAAGATCTGGGTCACTGCTCTCTACTTCATGATGGATTGCTGTAGGGCACGGAGTTCCTCCAACTCCTTCTTCATTGGTCCACGACCTTCATCTCCTCTCACCTCTCCTCCACCATATTCGTCATCTCGTGGCGAGCGGCGATGACCTCTTTCACGTCCTCAATACTTTGCTTGACAGCAGCCACAGATTCCACCACCAGCCTATTGTGCTCGATGCGGAGCTTGGCATTGTCGTCCATAAGTTTCACGACCAGGGCAGTCGTCTTCTTCAACAAGGCAGGGCTCTCCTCGTGCCCCTTCGCCCTGCTGATGATCTTCTCCCTCAGCAGGCCCCGCTGGGTTCGGAGCTTTGCCTTTTCATCAATTAGTCCCGGGATGACGCCGGTCGCCTTATCAACCGAGGCACTGCTCTCCTCCCATAGCTTCGCCCAGCCAGCGATCTCCTCCTTCAACTTATTGAGCTCAGCACACATGTCATTGCGAATGCACTTCTGAGAGCCCTCGCTTGCCCGCGAGAGATCTTTCCAGGCCACCACGGCGCGGCGGGACCTCTCTGCTGCTTCGGCGGTGCGGCGGGACCACTTTGATGCTTCGGCGGCACGGCAGGACCTCTATGCTTGTTCGGCAGTGCGACGGGACCTCTATGCTGCTTCGGTGGCGCGGCAGCATCTCTCTGTTGCTTCCGCTTCCATGCTCACTGCTCCCTGATCATTTCTTGACCTAGAACTCCTCCTACGGGCCATGGCAGACACAAGGAACAATGAAGAAAGACTTGTTTGTTTGTTGATGAGGAGGAATGTGCAGTCATTTTCAAGTAGGTAGTATTTATAACCTAGTAATAAGCTGTTAAGCGGGAAAACTTTAGGTTTTGATCGGTGTGAATAGTTTTGCAATTAAATATAGCGTGGTAATTGCTACTTGTGGGCTGCGTTGGGATTTCCTCGAAGAGGAGAGGATGATGTAGTACATTAGAGATAAATATTTCCCTCAGTTAAGAACCAAGGTTATCAATGCGTTAGGAGAACCACACAGAACCTCGTTAGCAGCACCTACACACACAAAAGCAAATACTTGCACCTAGCGCGATCAAGAGGGTTGTCAATCCTCTTGGCGGTTATTTGCAAGGATCAAATCTCATAGTGGTAGGTAGATAAAATAAAAAATAAAATAAAAAATAGCAGTGAGGTATTTTTTTGTTTTTATATATGATAAAAGTAGACCCGGTGGCCATAGTTTTCACTAGAGTGTTCTCTCTCAAACACATAACATACGGTGGGTAAACAAATTACTGTTGGGCAATTGATAGAAAAGCGCATAGTTATGACTATATTCAAGGCAATGTCATGTATATAGGCATCACGTCCGAGAGAAGTAGATCGAATCCTGCCTGCATCTACTTATTCCACCCATCGACCGCTATCCAACATGCATCTAAGGTATTAAGTATAAAACAGAGTAACACCTTAAGCAAGATGACATGATGTAGACAAAGTAAATCCAATCAATATGAATAAACCCCATTGTTTTATCCTTAATGGCAACAATAAAAAGACTTGTCCTTTCCCTTTCTGCCACTGGGATGGATCACCGCAAGATTTAACCCATCACAAAGCACCTCTCCCTTTGCAAGATAAATCAATCTAGTTGGCCAAACCAAACGGATAGATTGAATAGAAATATAAAGCTATAAAAATAATGCATAATAAAGTTCATTAATATTCATAAATATTTAGATCATAAACCCACAATTCATCGGATCTCAAAAAACACACTGCAAAAGAGAATTACATCGGATAGAACTCCAAGAAGATCGATGAGAACATGGTGTCGGTGTCAAAACCGGTGGATCTCAGGTAGGGGGTCCTGAGCTGTGGATCTAGGATCAATGGGGAACAAGGGATGAAGAACACGGTGTTTACCTAGGTTCGAGCCCTCTCTAAGAGGTAAAACCCTACGTCCTGCTTGATTGTATTTGATGTGTATGGTATGATTACAGAGTTGATCTACCTCGAGATCAGGCGAGCTAAACCCTAGGTTGATGAGGGATTGGATGTTGCTCTAGCCCTAAAGACTAAAACCCTCTAGTTTATATAGATACTAGTAGGGTTAGGGTTACATACGGTCGGTTACAATAAAGGAAAGATCACGTTAAATCATGACTTGGAGGGCGCACGATGGCTCCGAAGATCTCCTATCCGGTCATGGGTCCACGACCCAGCTTGGCTTCACAGTAGCCCATCAGTCCGGCCCAAAAGCAACGGTCGGGCGGCCCGAGGAACCCTTAATCCAGGACTCCCTCAGTAGCCCCCGAACTAGCCTCCAATGCCAGGGTGTGACCGGCATCCACATATCCCACAGTCTTCGGCTTGTGAGGCGATTTCTCCATTTTGTCCTGTGCATGTTCGGAGTCGAGTAATGTCCGGTATCTAGAGCATCGGCTTTGCTTAGCCCTAAAGGCCAAAGTGTTCCAATGTGAATAGTACCCTTGTCTGACAACTTTTTGACGAAGGGTCGCGTCCGGTCATAACACCGAACGGTTGGAAGTTCTCGATGCGCGGTTCGAGGCCGCCCCTCCATTGGCATGTCTCATCGAGGTAGAGATCGTGCCCCATTTTTTGGGGGATATGATCAATGATTTTGATTACCCACCGGCGCATAATGTCGCGAGTATATCAGGAACTGGAAAGGCCCGCGGCAGGGAAAAAGGAAACCTTGGTTCCTCCGCGGCCTATAAAAAAGGGGAAAAACTGTTGGAAATATGCCCTAGAGGCAATAATAAAGTAGTTATTATTATATTTCCTTGTTCATGATAATCATTTATTGTCCATGCTATAATTGTATTGATTGGAAACTCAAATACATGTGTGGATACAAAGACAACAACATGTCCCTAGTGAGCTTCTACAGGACTAGCTCGTTGATCAAAGATGGCTATGGTTTCCTAGCCATAGACATGAGTTGTCATTTGATAATGGGATCACATCATTAGGAGAATGATGTGATGGACATGACCCAAACTATAAACGTAGCATATGATCGTGTCAAGTTTATTGCTATCGTTTTCTCCTTGTCAAGTATATGTTCCTATGACCATGAGATCATGCAACTCACTGACACCGGAGGAGTACCTTGTGTGTACCAAACGTTGCAACATAACTGGGTAACTATAAAGGTGCTCTACATGTATCTCCGAGGGTGTCTATTGAGTTGGCATGGATCAAGACAGGGATTTGTCACTCCGTATGACAGAGAGGTATCTCAGGGCCCACTCGGTAATACAACATCACAAGAAGCTTGCAAGCAATGTGAATAATGGGTTAGCCACGGGATCTTGTATTACGGAATGAGTAAAGAGACTTGCCGGTAATGAGATTGAACTAGGTATGGAGATACCGACGATCGAATCTCAGGCAAGTAACATACCGATAGACAAAGGGAACTGCATACGGGATTAGCCGAATCCTTGACATCTTGGTTCGACCGATAAAGATCTTCGTAGAATATGTAGGAACCAATATGGGAATCCAGGTCCCGCTATTGGTTATTGACTGTAGAGGTGTCTCGGTCATGTCTGCATAGCTCTCGAACCCGCAGGGTCTACACACTTAACGTTTGGTGATGATATAAGTATAGTTGAGTCATTATGGTGGTTACTGAAGGTTGTTCGGAGTCTTGGATGAGATCTCGGACATGACGAGTAACTCTAGAGTGGTCTGGAGGTGAATATTGATATATAGGACGAAGGGTAACGGAGTCCGGAAGTGTTCCGGGGGTACCGGTTTATGACCAAGAGAGCCGAAAGGGGTTTCGGGGGGCCCCAACAAGTGTTGGGGGGCCTCATGGGCCAAGGGGAGGGAGCACATCAGCCCACTAAGGGGCTTTGCGCCCCAAGTCCCCCGCCCACAATCAACAGAGGAGGTGGGGCGCCCCCTAGGGCTGCCTCCACCTGGCTTGGGAGGCAAGTCACCCTAGGGTTTCCCTAGGGGCGCCCCCATCTGTGTGGCCGCCCCCCTAGTGGAAACCCTAGGGCGCCCCTCCTCCTCCTCCCTCCCCCTATATATTTAGGGGTAGAGGGAGGGCAGTTGCACCCCATCTATGCAACGGCGCTGCCCTCCCTCTCCATCATAGTCCTTCTTCTTCTCCGTGAGGCTTGGTGAAGCCCTGCTTAGATTTTTCCACCACCATCGCCATCACGCCGTCGTGCTGCTGGAGGACTTGAGCTACTACTTCACCATCGCTCACTGGATCGAGGAGGTGAAGGCGTCATCAAGCCGTATGTGTGTTGAACGTGGAGGTGCCGTCCATTCGGCACTTGGATCGGGAGTTCATGGGACTGATCGTGATTGGATCGCGAAGACGTTCGACTACATCAACCTCGTTTCTTAACGCTTCCGGTTAGCGATCTACAAGGGTATGTAGATGCAATCTCTCCTCTCGTAGATGTCCATCTCCTAGATTGATCTTGGTGAGCGTAGGAATTTTTTTGTTTCCCATGTAACATTCTCCAACAGTGGCATCATGAGCTAGGTCTATGCGTAGATGACATCACGAGTAGAACACAAAGGATTTTGTGGGCGTTGATATTCAGATTGCTTCCTTCCTTGGTCTTTTTTTGATTCAGCGGTATTGTGGGATGAAGCGGCCCGGACCAACTTTACATGTCCACGTACATGAGATCGGTTCCATCGACTGACATGTGACTTTGTTTCATAAAGATGGCTTGCGGGTTCTATCTCTCCCACCTTAGTTGAATCGGATTCGACAAAGGCGGTCCTTGTAGAAGGTTAAATATCAACTTGCATATTACTGTTGTGGCTTTGCGTAGGTAAGAATCGTTCTTGCTAGATACCCATAGAAGACACGTAAAACATGCAACAACAATTAGAGGACGTCTAACTTGTTTTTGCAGGGTATGTTGTGATATGATATGGCCAAAGACATGATGAAATATATTTGATGTATGAGATGATCATGTTTGTAATAGTTTATATCGGCTTGCATGTCGATGCAGACGGCAACCGGCAGGAGCCATAGGGTTGTCTTTAATTATTGTATGACCTGCGTGTCAATCATTAAGCGCTATGTAATGCTTTACTTTATTGCTAAGTGGTAGCAATAGTAGTAGAAGCATGGTTGGCGTGACAACCCCAATGGCGGCACGATGATGGAGATCATGGTGTCATGCCGGTGACGATGGAGATCATGCCGGTGCTTTGGAGATGGAGATCAAAAGCACAAGTTGATGGCCATATCATGTCACTTATGATTTGCATGTGATGTTAATCCTTTTATGCATCTTATTTTGCTTAGGACGACGGTAGCATTATAAGGTGATCCCTCACTAAAATTTCAAGATAAAATTGTGTTCTCCCCAAGTGTGCACCGTTGCTAAAGTTCGTCGTTTCTAAGCACCACGTGATGATCGGGTGTGATAGACTCTACGTTCGCATACAACGGGTGCTAGCCAGTTTTGCACATGCGGAACACTTGGGTTCACTACAAAAAAAAGACACATCCGTGACTTTTTGGCCAGAACGAAAAGTTTTTCTGTCATGCTTATGACACTTCTATGACGATAATTGTGACAAAACCACGTATCATCATAGATGTGGTGGGCTCCTACTTCTATGACAAAAAATCATGACAGAAAATGGGCTTTTCGTCCTGGGCGTGCCGGGGACGCACCTGCATGACATTCTTTGGGCCGTCCATGACGAAAAAAATCATGGTAGAAGCGAGGGCGAGGAAAATATCGGGGAGTTCCCTGTTACGGTGGGTGGTCGGGGCCGAGCAATGCACGGAGGTTTGCGCGTTTCTCTCGTACACGTACGCGTGTGTGTGCGAGGCGTTGGGCTCTAACTGATCCCGAGCGAGGCGTTCGCTTACTGAACCCAAGTGATTGCACTAGCTATGTTACTGAACCCGAGCGATCAATCCCTTGGCTATTAACTGAACCCGAGCGAATCCTTCACTACTGCTGCTAACTGAAGCCGATCGAACCTGCTGCCTCTTGATGAACAGTGACCGTTGTTGGGGGTTGGATGAACTGTTCCCGGTGGGGGTTGCATGAACAGGACCCTGTGGTAGTAGAGGCCGTTGCTGCTGGATGAATAGGACCGCCACACCCCAGCCGGTTGGGGTGGATGAACAGGACACCGTGGAGGCAGGATGAACAGTAGCCGGTGGAGGCTGGAGGAGGTCTATGTTGGATGAACAGTAGCAGGTGAGGCTGGAGGAAGTCGACGGTGGATGAACAGTAGCTCGTGGAGGCTGGAGCGAGGCAGTAGACGGTGGATGAACAGTAGCCCGTGGAGTCCCGTTTTGCGGTATGCCACACCCCTCCCGATGAACATGACCTTGTTTCGACTGTAGGCGCTCCAACACAAGTACATTTCCTCCGTTTTGCGGTACGCCACACCCCTTCCGATCAACAACACCTCGTTTTGACCATAGGCACTCGAACAGAAGTCCGTTTCCTCTGTTCTGCGGTACGCCAGACCATTCCCGATGAACAGAACCCTGTTTCGACCGTAGGCAGTTGAACAGAAAGCCGTTTCCTCCGTTTTGCGGTATGCCAGACCTTGTTTCGGCTGTTCCATCCAAGCCAGTTGGCTCCCGATGAACAAGACGTATTCCGACCCAGTCGGTTGCCTCCCGATGAACACGACGCTGTTTTCTCCATTCTGACCCAGCCGGTTGGCTGCTGATGAACATGACATCGTCGCTGTACGCGTTCGAGACCACGCCCATATGTACGTACGTGGCTGCTTTTTTTGTAGCATAGTTGTCGTATGTGTACAGGATTTAGATGGGACTGCCTGAACTGCTACTGCTCCTTACTCGGCCATGGTTCATCATGGCAGACAGACCGATCGACTGGTATGTACACAGACAACGCTACATACGCTTCGACCGGGTGGGTCCCAGCTATCGGGGAGGACAAGGAGGCACTTCCTTGCGTCCCAGCGGTCAGGGGCGGAATCATATATTGTTTGCCCATAATAAGGAGGCACTTCCTTGCGTGCAAAGATGTTGTTGGTGGGTCCCAGCTGTCAGGGGCAGGAATAAGGAGGCACTTCCTTCCTTGCGAAGATATACGTGGTGGGTCCCAACTTTCAGGGGGAGGAATAATTTTATTTTCGCATAATAAGGAGGCGGTTGCATGCGTGCGTCCATGGACCTGGTGCGTCCCCACTATCAGCCTCTCCACGTACAGTCCTCTTCCGATGACTCTCGTTTGTTGACTACGTTGACCATGCCGCGCCGAGCGCACCATGGCGATGGACGCCGGCGAGGCCCCGGACGATAATGAGCCGGTGATGGGAAGACGCGGCAGTGGAGTCATAGACAAAGAGGTGTATGAGGGTTAACTGGTTCTGGTGCGGCATGGTTCTGCAGTCGGCGGAAAATAACAAAAGGTGTGGAGGGGTGGAGGGATGGCTTGGCCGGCGGTGGGGTAGCGCTTCGCAGCGAAGCGTGCTAAGCAGAGCTGCTAGCAGCCGGAGGCGGGAGCAGGTGGTCCCGGCGGCGCTGGAGGAAGAAGACGAGAGATTGAAGATGAATGCCGGCCGTTGGATGTAAATCCAACGGCTATTGATGTTAGAATCATTTGTTGACTAAGTTGACAACGCCTTGTGTTGGCTTCGACCTATTGGCCCATATTTCAGCCTCCAAAAATGGCGCACATATTCATCCCATTTTTTTAGAATTTACAGTCCATTTGCTGGGCTAGGTGAACAAATAATGTAGCGTCCATGCGGCCCATTTATTTTTTCTCTAAAAAACTACAACCCATTTGCACTTTCTCTGAATACACGAATTTGCTGGCATGGGTGAACAAATAATGTAGCGTCCATGCGGCCCATTTATTTTTGCCTAAAAAATTACAGCCCATTTGCACTTTCTCGAAATACACGATTTTGCTGGGTTGGTTCTAATTATAATGTTGGGTTGGGCGCAACAATGTTATCAAAAAATAAACAGGGGCTGAGCATTTTGTTATAAATATATTTAAATAATAAGTGCTTTATTTACATTGGTCCTTAAATCTTACCAAGCTTTTGTACACAATCACCTGGATTTTCATTGACCTTAAGTAAAAAAACCCAGGATTTTATTGTTAAACATTTATTTTTATAAGTTCATAATACATGGGATATTTTTTCTTCTTATATATGTAAGTATCTGTTAAATATATGATGATATAATAACATATAAAATAATATAAATATATATAATATAGTTAGATGGGAAACATAAGTTGGACCTGGCGTTCCTATTCTTAAATAGGAAAATAGAACAGACCTCTGTGTTTTCTTTAAAAAAATACATAAGTTGGGCTACGGATGTTTAAGAAAAAATAAAACCTAGGATGGGAGGGCCATAGGCCGGTCGATACATGATGACCCTCAAAAAAATACAAAC
Organism: Thinopyrum elongatum; assembly: GCA_011799875.1. Lineage (NCBI taxonomy): Eukaryota > Viridiplantae > Streptophyta > Magnoliopsida > Poales > Poaceae > Thinopyrum > Thinopyrum elongatum. Next base: position 388,717,063 of record CM022300.1, read on the forward strand.
CGGCATGTCGTGGGCTGCACATGTTAAAAAAGAAAGCCTAGTCTGGGCAGCCCACAACCCAGCTGATACTTGTTGGCCCACTGATAATAAATGATACCTATCAGCTCCCCGATGACTAGCTTCGTTGTAATTTTATCTCCTTTAGTAACTACGTTGACAAACCCGTGGCCCCCAATGTCAGTATAGCATTAGGAGGAAGTGTTTTTTTCAATGCGGCACTTGCATGCGTACGGCCATGGACCTGGTGGGTCCCGACTGTCCGCCTCTCCATGTATAGTCCTCTCCAGATTCCACTCGGTTGTTGAGCATGTCCACAACGGCAGACAGCGGCGCCGCGGCGAGTGCACAAAGGCGGAGGATGACATCCAGTCCCCGGACGAGAATGCACCGGTGCCGGGGAAGACGTGCTACAGTAGTGGTATATGTTGTGCCTAATTTCTAGCGAAAGTACTGGAGTAGCCCAGTGGCCAAGTTCCACTCCCCAACCACTGCTCCGCCCGGGTTTGATTCCACTTGATGCAGTGAAAATATCCACAATTTTTGCCTCTGCCTCTGACATGTGGGTGCCCATTGTCATCTACGCACACCGCCTCCAACACTTGCCAAAACTTCGTCCCTCGGTTTCTCTGTCTTTCGCACACTCAACATTGTGTGGGCATTTTGAAAATAGCATATCTTTTTGACTGTGCATCATATGAAGATGTGCTATGCATGAATGTTGATCAGCATGATGTTAACTGGCTGGTAGTTCCATTTTCGAACATGAATAAAACTTCCAATATGATGTTATCCCTGTTTGAAAAGGGTGTGTTAATATAAATGCTCTGCCTCTGAAACTTACAGTTTCTTATCTGAAACTAAAACTTTAAGTTTCTTCTCTGAGAATCACATTTTCTGCACTTTTATATGGAACTACATTTTTTAAAGTGCTAAAAATAGATCTCTAGAATTCATAAAATACTTCATGTGCTCAATAGTGCAGATCTGAAATTCAAAAGACATTCATATCTGAAAGTACTCTCAAAATACACAACACAAAACACAATTCACAACCTGCAAATACTGACAACCCTAAGCTCCTTCTCAGACTATTTGGGGGGGGGGGGGTCCCCTCCTATTCCTCGGCGGTAGACAGCCACCCCTTGGGATGAGGTGAACGGTGAGGGAGAGGATGGCGGGGAAGCGTCATCACGCCAACTATTTTTCTCCTCTTGCAGTTGGGTTCGGTCGACGAAGACTCCACCAGCTCGCTCTGCCACGGCACCCTCACAAATGGCACCGTGTAGATGCTCGATCCTTCAATCTCGGGTGGATGCTCCATCTTGGATCGATACTCCCACCACCGCAGCCTCGCGATCGGATCCGGTGAATCTGTTTGCTCCATGGCCCAGAGGAGCAGCTCTATGTACTCCCGCGCGACTCCCTCCAGGAGTATCGCCGCCTTTTTGCTCTTTTCCAGATATTTGGCCATCACTGTCGCCGTCACTGCTAATTGCTCTGGGTTGTCAAACCAAGACTGTATCTCCAACATCCTAGCTAGCTTCACAGGGTCGCCGCCTGCGATCCACACGTATCGGTTGTACTCCTCCATCGATCTACTTCTCCACAGCACCTTCACTCTCCGGCAGTGGTTTTTGCATGGAAGAGGAGAGGAGCGGCGCTGGTTTTGGATTAGAATGGGAGAGGAGCGGCAATGGTTTTGAAATGGAAGAGGAGAGGAGCGGCATTGGTTTTGGATTGGAACGGGAGAGGAGTGGCGGTGGTTTTGAAATGGAAGAGGAGAGGAGCGACGCTAGTTTTGGATTGGAATAGGAGAGGAGAGGCGGTGGTTTAAGAGGAGAGGAGCGGCGCTGGTCTTTGAAGTATTTTTTTTGTTTTGCGTATTTTGGGTCAAAGTTTGACCACGTACTGTATTTGACATGCAAAATGTGAATGCATGTCATAAAAAATTGTATCGTTTGGTTCGTATGTGAATTTACTTTCAAATTATATTATTTTTGCAACGTATAACATATATTTTATTTGTTAAAATCATGGTCAAATATGACCCAGAATACAAGGGAGACTAGTTAATGTGGGGTCGCTTTCTTAATTGAAGGGTAAACTGATTTTGATTTTGATCCAGTCACAGCGCGTCGGCCCTCTCGTCCAATCCTGAATCGCTGCCGCACGCTCCTCTCCCTCTTCTCCATTGCAAAACCACCCCTCTCCTCTCCATCATCTCCATTCCAAAACCACCGTCTCGCCTCTCCCTCTTCTCCATTGCAAAACCACCCCCTCTCCTCTCCATCTTCTCCATTGCAAAACCACTATCTCACCTCTCCCTCTTCTCCATTGCAAGACCACCGTCTCTCCTCCCATCTTCCAAAACTAGCACCGGACCTTTCAGAAGGACATCTATGGAGAGGATGCAGTAGCGAATCGGGCAGATCGCCGGCGGCAACTAGGCGAAGTTAGCCAGGTTGAAGGAGATCCTTACTTGGTTTGACAACGAGTGGGAGATTTCGAGGACCGTGAGGGCCATGTGGTAATGTATGCGAAAGAGCGAGACAGCGATGATGAGGGCAACGATGAACTCTCCAACGGCATTCACGCCGCAGTCCTTTGAGTTCATCGAGTATCTCCTCTGGGCGATGGAGCAGACAGATTCGCCCGAGGTGAGAGTCAGGCGGAGGTGGTGGGCGTACTGGTCGAAGGTCGAGCATCCAGAGGATAACGAATCGATCGAGTACGGTGTGCCATTCGTGAGGATACAATGCTAGCCGGAGGCACAGGAGTATTCGTTCTCCCACTGCAAGAGGAGGCCGGATGGTGCAACGTCGCTTCCCCGTCCTTCTCCACGGTTCCCTCGCCGCTCACCTTGTTTCAATGGAGGCGGTAGGGTTTAAGGTAAGCTTCGCACTAACCTAATCTTCCATCTGCTCATGCTTACAATCAGTGTGACGACTAATGAAAATCATACGGGTAAGTACTGGGTAGTACTCCGAGTCTTCGAGTACAACGCCAATCAACCTAAAATAGCTCTGGACCAAAAACAAAGTTGTGACAATGTGTACAAATAAAGAAAAGTCGATTGGTGCTTCTTTTAGAAAAGAGTACTCCCTAGAAAAGTGCCAATATAAGCTACTAGTATTTGATTAGAGGATTTGCTGCTGAGAAAGATCTGTCCACAGAGAGCGCCACCCATCCCACCGGTGGTGGACGCCAATGCTTAGATGGAGCATGGTTGGTGTTGGTAATTTTTACTTGGCACCTCGCACTCTACATATATGCCGGTTCCATCTGTACATTTATGCTGTTCCACCAAAATGTAGCTGAATAACCCTGTTTGCACATATAATGAAAAAGCGTGATTACATTATAGTGGCACTAGTTGATGAAACATACACTAATAAATAGAAGAAACTTCATTTTCTTAATGGGAAAATATTGCGATAGTATCACAGTATGCCATGCTGCGAGGGCGAGATGGGCCCTGCGACGCCTCATACGGTAGTCCTCATACTGGAAATCGACCCAATTCTCCCTGATACACCTTTTGCCAGTGATGAACATCAGTGTACAGCGGTAGTACACGGAGGGGCCTTGAGAAATTCCAATCTATTTTTGTGCAGATCAACTAAAATTAAGCACCCCGGTTTGTAGAAACACTTAAACATTAACAATGGGACTAGTTGAGAAACATATACTAACAAAGAGAAGTACTTTCTTTATCTACATTGGAAATGAAATGATAGAGGGGACACTAGCTCTATTTTAACAGTATTATTACTTCATTTTATTAATCGCACTAGGGTCGAGCAGGTGGCAAGCGAGGTGTACCGTGCATCGCAAGGATGGAGGGCGGGGGTGCTTAGACTGGGGTGCTGAAGCTGGCTCTTTCAGTCCCTATCTTCCACCCTGATGTTTCCGTGGTAGCTTTTGGGTTGTAATCCAAACTTGGTCGAGCTGGGGCTGCGTCCCCCTACCTGCCTAGCTTATGTGGCGAACTTGTCTCCTGCTAGTACTCAGTCCGTTCTAGTAGTAGTTGAGTAACTGCCCGTTTACACTGAGATGTTGTCGGATAATGGTTCTCTATGGTTGGATTTCTTTAATGAAATCGGACGAAACCCCCTCTTTTGATTAAAAAAAATCAATGGCACCAGCGGTGCCAAAACATTGCCTCAAATTAATAGTGCCACTAGATTAAGGTGCAAAATAATAACATTACTGCTTTATCATGGCAGTGCCAAAACAGTAACACAAGAGCAGAGTCAACATGTAGGATCTTTGGCAAACGGTCAGACCAAAAAGGAACATACCTCGTGATGGGAACCATATCTGCAGTCAACGCCATCGTAGAAGTGATGACACCAGTCACCAACATGGATGATTCAATTCATGGGACCTTTTTGTGCAGTTCACCTAAAATGAAGCAATGTTTGCATCATGCAATTAGCAAGTACTTGGTCCCATGAGCTAGCAACTTCTTCTTCATTAGTTGCAATAAAATTGAGCAACATCAAGGTTGGCTGTTATGCTCGTGGAATGTTCAACTATAATTTGGATATCATTTTGTGCAGTTCAACTAAGATCAAACGTGAAATGTATATCTCTTTTACACAAAAAGGTGGAAAGGAGGGTGACTAACAAGTGATGAAACATACATCAAATGAAAAGAAGCATGTTCCTTATCTGAATGGCGATCCTACAAGGACATTAGCAATTTCTAAAGCAGCAACATTGCTATATATTAGTGTGGGCATTAGGATTAACTATGACAACTGTTAAATACGACATTACTTTAATGGTGCCATTGCTTCATTTTACCTTCAACATTACATTAACAGCTGCTAAAGAGTTGGTATTTGGGCACGGGAGAGTAGGCGGACCAGGACAGTTGCATTTCTAACGAAAAGAAGCAACTTATCTTAATGGGAAATTTAGCAGGACATGAAAAACAGTGCCATTGATTCATATTACTGGAGGCATTACATTGAAAACAACATTGGTTTAACGTGTCCTTACTTTAACAGTGGGGCTGCTACATTTTACTAGTGTCATTACATAAGAGGGGCTTGGGGCAACAAACATCCAAACAGGATATCTGGGCTGGTCCCATATTTTGTTCGGTATAGACACCTTATACCGTGTGAGGCTAGCAAATCTAGTGCTGGACATACTCTGTTGACTTGTCCCCCAGTCCCCACTTTCTTTCCTTTTTCAACCAATAGATCGGTTTATATCGAGTTTGTACTGCGTTTCCCTTTATTTCCCTATTAGACCAAGAGACCAGTTGGATAGCCAGTCTCTGCTACTCTTCGCCCCCATTATTTCCTCTTTCGACCAAGTCCTAGATTTAGGTAACAAATCTTCCCCCACCCCCACCCCCTTTCTTCCCTGTTTGAACCAAGTAGTACTAGATTCGACTGCATGAAGTAGTACTACTAGATTCGACTGTGTCGGGGTGCGACACCTATGGGATCCTAAGGGACCCCTTTACGATTCGGCGGGGGGAGAGGTATGCGCAAAGAGCAGAACCAACGATCGATGCGGGAAGATTTTACCCAGGTTCAGGCCGCTGATCAGCGTAAAACCCTACTCCTGCCTTGTGTTATTATTGATGTTCTTGAGCCCAGCCTCCAGGAGCGCTCGCAGTGAACAATACGTTCAAAGAGCAGCTACGCATGCAGAATGGGCCAGAAGATCTCCTCCCCTGTAGCAGTTGCCGTGGGCCTCCTTTTATACCATCAAGGGGTCACCACAGTGGCAAAACGTACATACATTGAGGTGTAAAGTAGCTACAGGGTTACCATACCTAACCCCTGACGGACTAGGACGAACGCATTTAATGCACCGTGAGGTGTCCGTTTAGGTGTCCTTACTTTCTTGGGGATGGAAAAAGGGGCCATCCCATCAGCACCGCTTAAGCTCTCCTCCACTGGCGCGTCGCCACGCATCCAAAGAAGGACCCAGAATGTCGGGTTTGTCGCTGTGCTAGAGCGGTGGCACAGCAACAAAACCTTGCCGGGCTCCGCAGGCCACCCCGGCAAGATCTTGCCGGGGAAGCTGGCCTTCGGATTCCAGCTCTTCTTATCTGCTGATCCTCAGATCTCTGACTGGATGATTTCTTTGGTGGCTTGAATCAACCTCGTACTGTTCCCCGGCAAGGCTTGCCGCGAGGATGGCTTCAACTGCCCGTGCACAAGTACGGGGTACTAGTGGCCCAATACTTAGTACACCGACAGGATCCCCCGGGCCTAGGCCATACACGAGTGCGAGGCGTTGTTGGGCTAGGCCCAAACAGTGCACGGGCACGCGTGGCAGAGGATTAACTGCTCGTAAATATCCCATTTACTATGCCCCCACTACGCGCGCCGAAGGCGCGACGTGGGAAGCGTGCCTCAAAAGCTGCGACTGCAACGCGCCTGCAGAGGCGCATTAACATTGGGGAGTAAAAGAGGCAGCCCCGCTCCTTCCCCATAAAAAGGAGAAGCCGCAGAGGCACAAGCCTATTTACCCCCCTCTTCTTCTCAATCTGGCCGTCGCCATCGTCTTCCTCCTCTCGAGCTCAGAGCGAAGCTTTCCCTCTTCCGCCCGCCGCTTCCATGCTCGCTTCACCCCCGGCTTCCGCCCTCACAGCCGCCATGCCACCCAAGGCCAGCAAAGGCAAGAGCAAGGAAGCGAAAGCCGATGTCCCGGAGAGCGAACTGGTGAAGATGCAGAAGAAGTATGCCGTCTTCGCCCCGACGCTCGATGCAGAAGCTTTGAAGAGGTGGTACCAATGCATGTGGGCGAAGGAGACGTAGGCTCACCCTGCCACACGCGTGATTCCAGGTTCTTGTTCCAAAAGTGGGTCGGATAGATACCCCTTCTTCGCTGCGTATTTCTATTGCGGGCTCTGCCCCCCATTTTCTGACTTCTTCAATGATATCATGTACACATACGGCTTTCATCTTCTCGATTTCACGCCGAATGCGGTACTGTGCATGTCCATCTTTGCCCATCTTTGTGAAAACTTTGCCAGAGTGATTCCCAACACTACCCTTTTCCGCCATTACTTCTTCCCCCGCATCCAAAAAGGAGAGGCCCTCTCTGGTTCTATCGCCTGGATTCCAAGGGCTTGGAATAAGGAAATATACCCAGAAGGAGTTTACCGCGAAAAGTGGGACGAATGGCGGGCTGAATGGTGCTGGATCAAGGAAGCAGATCCCCATCCGTTTTGTCTGCCCCGGCAACAGAAGGCGGTCCGTGGCAGTGGTTGGAGCAGTCTTGCCGCTGACGACGAAAAGCTCACAATTGCCACCACCAGGATTCTTCGCCTGAAAGCTGCCGGGCTGACAATGCAGATGATTGGCTTCGACTTTCTCCGTCGCCGCATCGCCCCATGCAGAACAGGGGAAGGCCAGCTTGGGAATACCGAAACGCGGCGGACATTATGAGATTGCGCCCCGGGTTGAATAATAATCTGACTACTATGCAGCTTGGCGCTCTCCGTCAAAAGCTGTTCCAGCGTGATGACAAGCATCGGCTGCCGGCAAGGATTGTCCCTTTGTGCAACAACTCTGCCTTGGGGTCAATCATCGCCTTCATGTCGATGTTCAACGCCCACGGTCTCGACGCGACTTGGGCCGAGCCAACCGAGGAGGAAGCACAAAAGTTTTTTGATAACTTGACGGAGAGACCTGTCCGGGAAGAGGCAGACTTCATCCGAGCCACCACCGACCAAGAAGTAGCACACATCGCCACTAGGGTGGAGGAGGCAAATCTTGCCGCTGAGGCCGGCAGCGTTGGCTTCACAGAATGGGAAACCAGCGACGTAGAGGTAGTAGTGGAGGTAAAACCTGCCGGGAAGGACAAAGCTGCTGGGGAACAGAGCAGCACAACCGCTGAGAGCTCGTCCGACGAGGACACGACCGAAGAAGAACCGCAAGAAGAGCTCCCAGCCCCGAAGAAGACGAAGCGTGTTCTTCAGAAGACTGCATCTGGCATCCCGGCAAGCCAGCCTTCTTCGAGCGGCGAGGCTCCCGGCAAGAAAGCGACCGGTAAGACTGCACCGCGGCAAGGGGTTTGTCAGCAACCTGCGCGGCGCGCGAGACCCACACCAGCGGCCACTGCTGGAGCGGCAGGGGTGTCTCGCACTACCGCACCAGAAGCTGCCCCGGCGCCTGCCACAGCCAAGCGACCTAGGACCCTTCCTCTGCCTTCCCACTTAGACATCGCAACGAAGGCCGATTTTGACATCTCCGGCTTTAGTCCAGAGCGAGAAGAAGAAGAGTGAGTGCTTTGCCACAGCCTGCATCTTCCAATCTTGGATCAACTTTGTTGACTTGCTTGTATTGTCTCTGCAGTGATGCAGAAACCTTGCTGGAGAGGATGACGAAGAGGGCAAAGACTTCCACGGGCGACGAGCCCCCGGTAGGTTCCACGAGCGTGCCAAAAACTGTCATCGTCAGCCCGGAGCTCATCCCTCAACACAGCCCCCAGCACAGCCCCCAGCGTAAGTTCACTGTTCTTTTTCCGCTGGCGGGAGCTAAGGCTTCCATTCTTGCCGCTGATATCTTTGGGCTCGCAGGAGAAGAACGGCAACAAGGAGAGTTGTCGGAAGACGCCCCCGTCGTGCCACCTCCATCGACCACGCCGCCCACAAGCACGTCCCCGGCAAGAGATCCTACCGACGAGCCCATCCTAACTGAGGAGGAGCCGGCAAGCATGGACACCGGCAACCCTCCCCCGGCAACTGAAGTTGCCGGGATGGGCGAGGCCACCTCTCAACAGCTCGACACAGGTAATCGATTGCCTCAGAACGCTTGTTACTCTTTCCCTTATCTCTCTGTCTTTGGTCCCTTCGAACTTCAATCTTGATCTTACTCTGTTTCCCTCCTTCGTCCTCCAGAGTTCCCTGTGATGGAACACATGGACGTCGATGTTGTCATCGAGGAGACCGCCAGGGATGCCGCTGCCGAAGCAGACAGGATCGCTGCCAGCGAGGCCGCCAAGGATGCCACCATCGAGGCCGGTGGTGCTCTTGGCGAGGAGGCCGCCAAGACTGCACAGGAGGAACCCGCCAAAGAGTCTACTGAAGGGGGCGGCAGGGAGGCTGATGACCGCACTGATGGCATTCCTGCCGCAGGAGCGCCAGGTGCTGCACCAGCCACGGAGCCCCCTGCCACTAGTGAGGCGGTTGCTGAAGACCAACCGTCAACATCTGAAGGCCCCTCATCCAGCAAATATCTCAAGGTTGGCGAGAACCTGTTTGTCAACTTGCCGGGGACGGCAAGCATTGGGGCACAAGCCAAAGGAGAAGCCTTTGAAGAAATCATGGCTGCTGCCGGGCTCGAGGTTGTTGACGATCCCAGCGCTAGCAGCGGCAAATCTGAAGAGGATCAGCTCCTTCAGGCCATGGGCGAGAATTTCCGCAAGCTCCAGGCTCTCCACCGCGCCAGGAAAGATAAAGCGGATTCCAGAATGGCAGTTGTCGAGGCGCCCGAAGTAGATTTCCAGAGGCGCGTCGAACAAATGCAAGTCTGGTACGCCGAGGCCTTCCAAGAGCTGACTGCTGGCCAGGAACAAGTGAGCCAACAGTGGACAGAAATCCTCCTGAAGCAATCTGACATGGAGAAGGCGCAGGATGAAGCTACTCAAAGAATCCCTGCCGAAGATGCCCTCCTGACGGGGCGCCGCGTTGCTCTTGATGCTCATGAGGAAGATCTCACCGCACGTGAGCAGGCGCTCGCCGCCAAGCTTCACAGCAAAGATGAAGATATCGAGAAGCTTGTCGCATGGCGGACCCAGGAGCTGGAGCAAAAACATAAAGAAGCGCTCGAAGCTCTGACTGCAAGTCACGCCGACAAGCTCAAGGAGGCCGTCGATGCTGCCGAAGCTGCAGAGGCCGCCAAGAACGAGCTGAGCGACAAGGTAAAGAAGCTGGAAGTAGATCTCGAAAAGCACGGCAAGGAGCTCTCGACGCTCAAAGGTGATAGGGAAAAAACCCTCCACACCTTGGTGGAGATGCAAGTTGCCCTGTCTAACAAAACCAAGCATCTCTCCTCTGCGGCTGATGCTATTGCAGTTCTGGAATTGAAGCTGACCACGTTGCAGAAGTCTCTCGAGGCCGGCAAGGCCCGTGAGAAGGCTCTACTCAAGGATCTCCAGGGAGAGAGGAACCTGCTCAAGAGCGCTGCCGCCGCCCAAATCGATTACGAGAAGGGGGTGGAGATCTGGACTGGACGTCTCATCACCACTGCGGAGAAAAGGATATCTTCAGGTATTCTTCCGAGGAAAGGATATCTTCAAGTGCCAGGTTGACGATGTTCTTTGAAAGCATCATCGACGCCTTGAGGTTGCTCCAGTCTAGCCGGGCGACCGAATTAGCCAACGAGACTCGCCGGCTTTGCCGGGCCGTCCTTCGCAAGGTGCTTATCAAAGTGGTGCACAGCAATCCCGGCATCGATCTCTCCAACGCGCTCGGCCATCTGCCAAAGGACGCAAATGTCGAGGTGCTTGAAGAACTTATCGCGCCTATCCTTGAGAAGGTGGACTCCATCAAAAGGATCGAAGGCCAGCGCAGAGATTAAGTGCTCCCCCTTTTCTTGCCGTCGTCATTCCATGTCAAAGACAATTAAGTCTCAAGTTAGAATTGCGGCAACTCATTAATGTAATATAACTCGCCTATGTTTAGGTACATGCATGCTATTTCTCTTGTCTGATTCCTTTATGTATGGAGTTCACCCTACGCTTACTGAAAAACTTGCCGGCGCGCAACCTGCCGCGAGCGCTGGGTGCGGGACTTCAGTAGCCTGCTGGAGGCGCAGCGGCCGGCAAGACTCCTTGGCGTTCTCAGTGCAGCCACTTAAATCGTTGAGCGAACTCAAAACAAAATAAGGGCGCAACTGATTACAACAAGGGTTCCTTCGCGTGCAGATTTTCCATACAAGAGTCAGAATCGTCCAAGGAAATAACTTTGCAATAAAAGAAACTTGTTCTAAGTTTTTAGAACTTAGCTTTCTGTCGCTATCCTTCCTCCGGCAAGCGTCGATTCCGAATGTCGCTAACTGGTATTCATATCTCCCTTCCCCCACGGCAAATGTGCACGCGAGGAATCCTTCTGTCTTTTAAGAAAAAGAAAGAAGAGAAAATAAAGATATGAAACCTTGGCGGTTCGTTAGAACTTACCGGGAGTAGGTGCCATACAACATCTTAGACAAACATGCATATATAAATATGAACATGGGAATCCATAAGGGAATGCACAACACTTAAATTTATTCATCTGTGCACAGGGTCTGTGCCTGGCTTTGTACAAAGGATCATATGCCTCGCCGGCAAGACTTGTACAAAAGGGTGGTTGCCGGGAGCCCCCGGCAACCGCGCCTTATGGGTAGAACTTGCGAAGATGTTCGATATTCCAGGAATTGCTCACTGGAACGCCATCTTCGGTCTCCAAGCGGACAACGCCGGGCCTGGTGACTCGTACTACCCGATAAGGGCCTTCCCACTTTGGTGTCAACTTGTTTGAATTCTTGGCGGACTGAATCCGCCGAAGAACAAGGTCGCCTTCCTCAAGGCTTCGGGCGTGAACTTTGTGGCTATGGTAGCGGCGCAAAGCTTGCTGGTAGCGTGCAGCTCGCACAGCAGCCTGAAGACGATTCTCCTCAAGGAGCACAACATCATCTTGCCGCAGTTGCTCTTGCTCAAGCTCATCATAAGCGAGCACTCGAGGTGATCCGTACGTGAGTTCCATGGGGAGAATTGCCTCCGCTCCGTAGACCAGAGCGAAGGGCGTCTGGCCGGTGGCTCGATTTGGTGTCGTTCTGATTGACCAAAGAACCACCGGCAACTCATCAATCCAGCGTCTTCCGCACTTTTTCAGCCTGTCAAAGGTTCTGGTCCTTAGACCGCGCAACCCTTCAGCATTGGCCCTCTCTGCTTGGCCGTTGCTTCTCGGGTGAGTAACAGAGGCAAAACAAATTTTGCCACCAAGGTCTTGGACGTACTGCATGAAGGTGCGACTTGTGAACTGCATGCCGTTGTCGGTGATGATCCTGTTGGGCACACCGAAACGGCAAACTATGCCCTTAAAGAACTTGACGGCCGATTGTGCTGTCACCTTCCTCACTGCTTCCACCTCCGGCCACTTTGTTAACTTGTCGATAGCAACGTACAAGTACTCAAAGCCCCCGGTAGCACGGGGAAAAGGGCCTAGTATGTCGAGCCCCCAGACCGAAAATGGCCAGGAGAGAGGGATTGTCTGAAGAGCTTGAGCTGGTTGATACGATTTCTTTGAATGAAACTGGCACGCTTCACACTTGGTGACTAGTGCAGTTGCATCCTGGAGAGCGGTGGGCCAAAAGAAACCTTGCCGGAATGCTTTCCCGGCAAGGGCTCTTGATCCTATGTGAGAACCACATATGCCTCCATGTATTTCTGCCAATAGCTCTAGCCCATCCTCCCGAGGAATGCACTTCAATTTCACACGATTTGGTCTCTTTCTGTACAGGACGTCATCGACGAACTTGTACATAACAGACCGACGGGCTACTCTTTCCGCTTCTTCTTGTTCCTCCGGGAGTTCTCCTGTTTGAAGGAAATGGACAATGTGCTGCGCCCATGCTGGAGCCTGAGGCTCGACGGCTAGGACTAAAGGCATCTCCTCCGCCGAGGGAACATTTGTCTCGACAGCAAGGGCCTGAGGCCCTGCTGGAGCCTGTTGTTCCCCGGCAAGCATGTCATCGATCCCGGCAACTTCCTTGCCGGCGGCTCCCGGGAGCTCTGCCGGGAAGTACTGACCAGAGTTCAACTTTCTTCTCTTTTCTTGCCGCATTGATGGCTCCACGGATGGTTGAGTCAATTGGAGCACAAAAGTTCCTGGTTCCACAGGCAACTTGAGGGCGGCACGCTTTGACAGGTCGTCAGCAGCACTGTTCTCGGCACGAGGAACGTGCTCCATTTGTAGACTGTCAAAGTGCTCCTCCATTTTTCTCACGTCATCCATGTAGGCTTGCATCAATGGACTTTGATAACTCTTGTTAACTTGCTTGACGACAAGTTGTGAATCGCCTTTGATGACGAGCTTTTTGATACCAAGGTCTTCCGCGATCCTGAGACCGGCAAGCAAACCCTCGTACTCTGCAGTGTTGTTCGTCGAACTTTCCCGGGGAAAATGCATTTGGACTACGTACTTGAGGTGCTCTCCGGTGGGTGCGACAAGCAGCACGCCAGCACCGGCGCCTTGCAGCGAGAAAGCCCCGTCAAAGTACATAACCCATTGGTGATCGATTTCCTTGCCAGGGAGAGTTGCTTCTTGGACCTCTTCGTCTGGCGTCGGGGTCCATTCCGCAATGAACTCCGCCAAGGCCCTGCTCTGAATTGTTGAAGTGCTTTCAAACTTGAGGCCAAAGCTCGACAACTCCAACGCCCACTCCACGATCCTGCCGGTTGCTTCTGGATTTTGAAAAATCCGTTGCAACGGAAAGCGAGTGACGACGGTGATTTCATGTGCTTGAAAATAATGGCGCAGCTTCCTTGAGGCCATAAGAAGGCCGAAAAGCAACTTCTGCACGCCAGAATATCTTGACCTAGCTCCTTGTAAAAGAGAGCTAACAAAATAAACTGGGCGCTGCACCACCTTTTTCTTCTGCACTAGTTCCTCTGTTTGCGCAGATCCTGTCTTGCCGGGATCAACCCTTGCCGGGAAAGATCTTGCCGTGTCACCTGGCAGTCCTGCCGCTGGTGTTGCTTCCTCATCAGCCTCTCTCTGTGCCACTAGCGCAGCACTAACCACTTGATTTGTCGCTGCCAGATACAGCAGCAACGGCTCTTGTGGTTTATGCGTGACTAGCGTCGGCGGAGAGGAAAGGTATTTCTTCAAATCTTGCAGCGTAGCCTCCGCCTCCGGAGTCCATTTCATTGGACCTGCCTTCTTCAAAATTTTGAAAAAGGGCAGGGCGCGCTCAACAGACTTGGAAATAAACCTGCTTAGAGCAGCAACACAGCCGGCTAGATGACGATCATCCTTGACGGGTCTCGGCGCTTCAATTTGCTCAATAGCTTTGATCTTGTCGGGGTTCACTTCGATTCCCCGGCAAGATACAAAGAATCCGAGGATCTTGCCGGAAGGAACACCGAACACGCACTTCTCAGGATTGAGCTTTAAGTTGATCTTGCACAGATTTGCAAATGTTTCTTCTAAATCTTGAATGAGTGTCGCTTTGTCTTTGGTTTTGACCACTATATCATCCATATACGCCTCCATATTTCTATGGAGTTGAGGCTCAAAACCAATTTGGATTGCTCTCGCAAATGTCGAACAAGCACTTTTCAACCCGAAAGGCATTCGTATAAAACAATACGTACCACATGGGGTGATAAATGCGGTCTTTTCTTCATCTTCTTTCGCCATGAAAATCTGATGATACCCTGAATAGGCATCAAGGAAGGACAGGAGATCACAACCAGCGGTGGAATCCACAATCTGGTCAATGCGCGGCAAGGGAAAGGGATCTTTTGGATAGGCTTTATTGATATCTGTATAATCGATACAAAGCCTCCATTTCCCATTCGCTTTTCGCACTACAACCGGATTGGCCAACCAGGTTGGATGAAGCACTCCTTTGACCAATCCTGCCGCCTCCAGCTTTCTGATTTCTTCGGCAATGAATTCTTGCCGCTCCAAGGCTTGCTTCCTGACCCTCTGCTTGACGGGCCGCGCGTGAGGATAGACAGCAAGGTGGTGCTCAATTACCTTCCTGGGAACACCGGGGATGTCAGACGGTTGCCATGCAAACACGTTGACATTCGCCCGCGGGAAGGCAACGAGTGCGCTTTCCTATTTGTCATCTAGGGTGGAACTTATGGTGAAAGTTCCCCCCGTTCCGTCCTCCCTGACGGGCACCTTCTTGGTCTCCGGTGGAGCAGCCTTGGATTTCTTGTTCTTGCCGGTGGAACTCTCTGGTGCATCCTCGACGGAAGCGCAGCACTCCGAGGAGGTGCGCTTGCCGGAGTTCGCGCCAAGATTCTTGCCGGTTTTCTTCTTTCCCCCGGGAGTTCCAGCGGCAGGAGCAGATACCTTGATGGCAGGTGCTGCAACAGCTTCCCGGTAAAGTTGGTCGGCACAGATGAGCGCATCCTTTTTATCGGAATGGATAGTGATGACGCTCAACGGCCCGGGCATCTTCAAAACATTGTATGCGTAGTGTGATGCCGCCATGAACTTAGCCAGCGCTGGCCGACCAAGGATCCCATTGTATGACATGGGGATCTTGGCGACATCAAACACTACCTTCTCGGTCCTGTAGTTGAGCTCGCTACCAAATGTCACCGGCAGCGTAATCTTGCCCTTGGGCTGGGTTCTTCCCGGATTGACCCCTTGAAACGTACCCGTTTCTTCGAGGTCCTCGTCAGGAATTTGGAGCTTCTTGAGCACATCCGGTGAGATTAGGTTTAGCCCGGCCCCACCGTCAACTAGCATTTTCGTCACCTTGAGGTTGCGAATTGTTGGCGAGACCAACAATGGCAAGCACCCGACCGCAGTTGTGCGATCAGGGTGATCCTCGGCATAAAAAACGATAGGCGTGTTGGACCACTTCAGGGGCCTACATGCATCTGGTGATGGCTCTGTTGCATTGACTTCCCGCACCCACTGTTTGAGTCGACGGTGGGAAGAATGCAGCGAGGTACCTCCATTGATACACATGGCCTCTGTAGCTTTCTGGAATTCTTGCTCACTGGACTCATCATCTTCTTCATCATCATCTTCTTCTTTGTCTCGGCCCCGAGCGGGCCTATCCTTCTGTTGCTTGGCCTTGCCGCGGCGCCCCCCTCGGCCACCGCGCTTCTTGCCGGATCCGTCAGCACCATCTTGGGCCTTCTCCTTATCTCGCCTTTCATATTCGGCCCTCTGTTTCTCGGCAAGCTGTTCAACTTGCCGGCAGTTCTGGAGATCGTGGCCCTTGGTGTGATGGATCTTGCAATACTGCTTGCCGGAGCTTTCCGACTTGTCGGCAGCCGCCAAGGCCTGACAGGAAGGGCACCCGGCAAGATCCTTGCCGGGGTTACCAACCTTGGCCTTCTTGGCGGCGCCGGGGTTATCGGATTCCTCGACAGCAAGCACGGCCTTGCCTCCGCGTTTCCTGTTCCGCCGCCGGCCTTTCCTTGACGGGGTCGCGGCGTCTTCATCTTCGGATTCGCCCGCCGCGCCAACAACCTCGCTAGGGAGTTTCCTCCCTTCTTCAGCTCGAGCGCATTTATCGGCCAAAGCGTAAAGCTCGGCAATACTCCTGACTTTGTTCATTGCCAGCTCTTCCCGCATTCTGCGGTTACGCACATTCTGATGAAACGCGCTAATGACAGCGGCAGGATGAACGTCAGGAATATTGTACTGCACCCGGCGGAACCTCTGCATAAACTTGCGCAGGGACTCACCCTCCTTCTGAGGGATGATATGCAAATCACTCTCTTGGCCAGGAGCTTGGTGGCCTCCAACAAAGGCGCCAACAAACTGATGGCACAGATCTGACCAAGAAGAAATAGAATTCTCAGGCAGATGCATCAACCACGACCTGACGTTGGGCTTAAGCACCAACGGGAAGTAGTTGGCAAGTATCTTGTCATCTCGGCCCTCGGCAGCCAGCACCGCAATGGTGTAGATGCTCAGGAACTCCGAGGGATGGGTCTTACCGTCATATTTCTCTGGGACCTCCGGCTTGAAGGTTCGGGAATTGGGCCACTGGACTTGCCGCAGCTCATGGGTAAACGCTGGAGTCCCCACCTCATAAGGCAAGTCTCCTACGTCCCCTGGCGCAGGCTCGACGACAGCCGGCCCTGCGCGTTTATCAGACTGATAGTGCGCTTCCCGTCGCCGCTCAATGGTAGTTCGAGCGTCCTCCTTGCCTCGTTCCTGGAGAACTTGACACTGATCGCGGCGCATCCGTGGATCGGATGACACCGTGGAAACTTCTTCATGGC
Organism: Thinopyrum elongatum; assembly: GCA_011799875.1. NCBI lineage: Eukaryota > Viridiplantae > Streptophyta > Magnoliopsida > Poales > Poaceae > Thinopyrum > Thinopyrum elongatum. Next base: position 388,734,007 of record CM022300.1, read on the forward strand.
GGTCAACCTGCTGGGTTATCGGCCGCCGCTGGTGCCGCGGAGGGGAGTGCACCGTGGTTGCACCACCTCCAGTTTTCTCCACATCGGCTCGCGCCAGATCGATGGGCCTTCGCTGCGAGGGCCCTGCCTCTTGCGGCCCATCTTTGTTGGCGAAGCCGATAAGGCTCTGGATAGTAGCTCGCCACTCCTCCATTTTCTCCGGGGTAGGAGGGAAATCGAGGAGTAGCTGCGCACATGCCAAGGCTTCCGCTGGCGTAGGCGGCGGCGACAGGTGCGAGGTACGTGAGGTGCTCTGACTCCTAGCCATGTTAGAAGGAGCACCACCACGATCACGCGACCACGCGCCACCTCCGCCGGCAGCTCGGTGTGCATGCTGGTCCCGCGCATCTTGGGATCGAGGCGCAGAAATCTTTTCATGGGGACGCCCTGAACCACCAGCGCCATGATGTCGCTCATCGTGCACGACCTGGGTAGGCCGTGATGCTTGCACTGGCACGGGAGCTCCAGCAGGCGCCCTCCGATCTCTGGAATTAGTTGTGCCACCCGTAGGAAACACAGCGCCGTCTCTGGATCCAGCGGCGTGTAGGTTACCGCTGCCACTGCGAACGATACCGCTCGCCTAGCTCGGATCACCAGAACGCCATGGGGGTTCTAGTCCTCTTCCTTCTGCGTCCACGCCATCGCCCGTATGCGAAGGCGTAGGCAAAACGGATGTGGACGGTTGTGCCGTCGCAGCGCTTTTCTTCTTGGGTGGCATGATGATGAAGATGATGCAGAAACTGAGGCGTCGATCACTAGATCAGGTTCACGCAACCTTCAATCCCCCTACCTGGCGCGTCAAAGATGTCGGGGTGCGACACCTATGGGATCCTAAGGGACCCCTTTACGATTCGGCGGGGGGAGAGGTATGCGCAAAGAGCAGAACCAACGATTGACGCTGGAAGATTTTACCCAGGTTCGGGCCGCTGATCAGCGTAAAACCCTACTCCTGCCTTGTGTTATTATTGATGTTCTTGAGCCCAGCCTCCAGGAGCGCTCGCAGTGAACAGTACGTTCAAAGAGCAGCTACGCATGCAGAATGGGCCAGAAGATCTCCTCCCCTGTAGCAGTTGCCGTGGGCCTCCTTTTATACCATCAAGGGGTCACCACAGTGGCAAAACGTACATACATTAAGGTGTAAAGTAGCTACAGGGTTACCATACCTAACCCCTGACGGACTAGGACGAACGCATTTAATGCACCGTGAGGTGTCCGTTTAGGTGTCCTTACTTTCTTGGGGATGGAAAAAGGGGCCATCCCATCAGCACCGCTTAAGCTCTCCTCCACTGGCGCATCGCCACGCATCCAAAGAAGGACCCAGAATGTCGGGTTTGTCGTTGTGCTAGAGCGGTGGCACAACAACAAAACCTTGTCGGGCGCCAAGCCTTGCCGGGTGCCAAGCCATGCCGGGCGCCGATCCTTGCCGGGCTCCACAGGCCACCCCGGCAAGATCTTGCCGGGGAAGCTGGCCTTCGGATTCTAGCTCTTCTTATCCGCTGATCCTCAGATCTCTGACTGGATGATTTCTTTGGTGGCTTGAATCAACCTCGAACTGTTCCCCGGCAAGGCTTGCCGCGAGGATGGCTTCAACTGCCCGTGCACAAGTACGGGGTACTAGTGGCCCAATACTTAGTACACCGACAGACTGCATGAAGTAGTTTTACCTCTTAACAGTAAAAATTTAGGTGGCTTTCGAACAGCCGATCGATCCTATCTACGAGGGGGCCTGAGAAATAGTAAAAGATACAAATGCAGCGACGTGAGGAGCTGGGGCAGTAGAGCAAGGCTGGTTTCGAAGGGAGTTATACCTGAGGGTCGGGGGGATGTCGCTAGGTGGGCGGCAGGAGGCCTGATCTGCCCACACTATGACAGTGAGGAAGAAGGGGTCAGAGGCCCTCCCTAGCCGGCGCTGCGTGGGAGAGAACGGCAAGGCACGCTGATCGGGATGCATCGGCACTGGGTAAGAGCCGTTGCCGAGGACGACCGCGTGAATGTTGCACCTTCATACCTTCCCCGATGGAGGGGATCCGGCCGGATCTGTGACCAGCGGTGAGCAGAGAGAGAGAGTGTGGCCACAGCGGTGAGCAAGCGCGGAGGCTCCTGCCTATATAGTGGAGTAGTTTTCTTTTTTTTACCAGAGCCGCCTTGACCTCGTCAATGACTCTGGAGAAGTCTTCATGCACGTGCCCCGGAGGCGCAGTTGTCATCATTTTGATCTGAAGCACTGGATTAACATATAACACAAAAAAATGCCACATGACAAGAAGCCATAACCTCACTGCCCCAAGGAGACAACATGAATCCCGACGGACAAACTAGACAAGGATCAAAGCTCAAATTAAAGACAAACTTGTAGAAAAGGGGTCAATCGATAGATGTCCTAATTAACATAGCCGGCTTGACCTAGATGGCAGTCGAGTAGTCTTCGTGCATGTGCCCCCAATGACCAGCGCCTTGGAGGAACACAGTTGTCGCTGTTTAACCCTCGCAGTGATCGAAAGCACATGACACCTATTATTGCGAGATGACAAGAAACCTTTTTTTAGATTTCTCATCAGAACTACAGCCCTGTACAACATAGCCTGCACGATATGTAGATGATAGCCAATCCAGCCGTCTTCTGGAGTCTGGTCACATGCATGGACGAACTAATCTCCCGTGTCGTGCAGGGATCGTCCAGGCACCGACGTGTGTACAGCACTGCTCCAGTACTATCGCTCGTCTCTCTCTTCTATTAACTCAGCCGACTTGCAGGGATGGGGGAGTGTGCCTATGGTCGGTTCTCAATTGCGGTCCCACATGTGTGTGCAAACGCAACGCGCGTTCCATTCGGTGAGCGGCGTGCCAGACCGACCGACCGTCTGGGGTGCGACGCGAACGCAACGGGCGTGTTGTATACATGTGTACCGCCGTTTTCTTCAGGCTTTGCACTATGGCGCAATCCATGGATACAAAATTATATTTAAAAGTTGAGGGCGGGCTTTTCCCGCACGGTAGGCGGGGCAGTTCCGCCTAGTCGGTTCGACGGAGAGGCGAGAAGATGAGGGAGTAGACTACTGCAAACGCAGGGCTATGTGATTTGACGGCTCATTACCGTTGGACAGGTGGGGCCCTGTGATTTGACTTGCCATTATCATTATTACTGCGGCGCTATGACCGGGGTGAGTCTCCCCTGACCCCCTCCATGGTATATAGGTGCTAAGACCAAGTACTCTACAATAGTGGGCTTATAGCCCGCTTACATGGCACTTTTGCTTATATGTCGAGGAGAGCGACATGGGCAAAATGGTGGGAGTGGGCTCTTGTGCAACACCCTAGCTACTTACTCCTTGGCAAATACAATAAATACTACGAAGAAAGAGATAGAGAGAAGTAAAAAAAATACTCTTATAGCTAACCTTGTTGTATGAGTGACTATAAGTGATGACTATGTATGACATGCCAACATTAGATAGCCTAACGCACCTGGACGGAGGAAGTAGTTTCATGCATGCGAAGTAGGCAAAAAATGCTCATTTATAGCCGTATGAAATCTCCAGGGGCGCGACCGTGCGAGCGAGGCGATGGTCGTGGTAGGCGCGACCATGAAACGGGCTGCTGACAGCCCTTAGATCTGAGATCGAACGGTCGCATGCTAAGTTGCTGAAAATTTGCAGAATAACCCTCCAGGATAGGATATTCACCCATAAGTCTAGAATGACGCCATGCAACTGTTCGATCTTAGATCGAAGGGCTCTCGGAAGCCCGTATCATGGGAGCATGGAAAGCTTCGTATCACCTGTAATTTTCCCGACGCTTGACGTGCTAACACGCAGATGCTATACTGTCAGGCCTACGAAGTGTGTCTAGTAGACATGACATCTAATTGGGCCCCCATAGTACTGTGCATGAAGCCATTTATCCACCGGGCAAGCCACTACCCTGCCGTTCGCACGCCCCACTCAGCATTTTTACAATCAGAAAATCGCTAGCACTTCGCTCCTACTCATCCCCGGCCGTCCTTTAACATTACGGCAGTTCGCTCCTAGTCCCCCTTCCTTTCACATTATAGTAGTTCCACTAATCCTAACCCTCCTCCAAAATCCATGGTGTCCCAAATCTCCATGATCGGCGGTGAGTACAAGGTTAGAACCATCACCGGCGATGAGTTCGATGTCATCTACACCCGTTCTTCCGCGACGGTGAAAGGATGCCTTGCTCGCTTCAAACGCATGTTCGAAGAGTCAGATGGTGATGAGTCGGTCGCTGGGCTAGATGTTGAGTACACCACAGTCCTAGGAAAAGAGAAGAATCTAAAGGAGGAAGAGAAGAAGAAGCCCGCCGTGATCCAGGTTTGCGTGCATAACTTGTGCTTGGTCTACCACATATGCCATGCCAACGTTAAGTGCGAGGATTTTAAGAACTTCCTCGTGGATGATAGAGTCAAGTTCACTACTGTAGACTTTCATAACGACGAGGAAGTCCTGGGTCGAATAGGCCTTGTTGTAGGCCAGCCCTTCAACCTCCAGAAGAGTAGGCTGGTGTCCTCCCGTCAGCCTTCAATGCTGACCCTGGCAATGGATGCCTACCTCTGTTTCAATATCTACAAGGGTTGGATGAAGAGCGAGAGCCTAGTGTGCGGTTCAAGAAAAGAAGTTTCGCCCAAGAGGAAGAGGGACAAGGACGAAGTCGAGGACATGGACGAGGAGTCCGAGTAAGGTGGCAGTGTCGTTGCTCATGGTGGTTCTAATGCAGTGTCTACTGGATTAGTTGCTTAGTTTAATTTTAGGGTGCTTAGTTTAATTTCAGGGGTGTGTTGTGCTGAGCCCCCAACAGAACTATGTTATGTTCTTTCTCATTACTTTAACTCTTTAGTACGTATATAGGAGTACTTGTATTTCTTACAGTTCATCTTGTAGTTGGTAGTACGTACTACCACTCATTCGGTTGGCTATACTATTAACCACGCTCTAAGCATGCCACATACGCAAAACACTTAAATGAGATAAGTAATTCTAAAAAAAACTTAAATGAGAGAAGTTTACCCAAAGCATGAAGGAGTTTAGTTGTCAAAGAATTAAATAGGTATGCTAATTTCTTTAATAGACTTCATCACCCCATCGAAGCAAGTGCTAGCTTTTTTAATAGTACTATGCATAATTTGGCGACGAGCGCTCTGTATATGTACCATCTTTTTTCTTTAATTTCATCTTGTTACTTTTGCTCCATGGTGCAATCCATCGATACTACTACTGTACAAAAGTACATTTAAAAGGCGAGGGCGGGGCAGTCTTGCATGGTCAGTTTGACAAAGATGTTTCTGACGTTAAAACGTAATATAACATATCTCTCTGTGTACCTTTGTTTATAAAACCGTATGACCGGATTGCCTTGTTTTCCATAAATCTTTGCCCTTATAACGGCTTTATAAAGTAGAAAAACACTCCTCGGCTACTGGCCGAAGAGGTTGAAGCCGATGGTCGGTCAACAAAGTTTTGTACAAAGCGGATCCTAGCACTAATGATGTAAAGTACTTGGATACATAGAGTCATTACACATAATTTGTGATTTTACTATGGATATCGATCCTTAATTCGGCTACCCGTGCCCGCATTAAGACTCGGGGGCTACTAGGCTTCGGGCTTATTATTTACAAATATTAAAGGGGCACATCAATCCCCTGATCTGGTGTTGCCACCCGAACAGTGTCTCGGGGGCTACTGCATTGCTTGTTCAATGCAGAAAATTCAAAGTGCTTAGTGTTCGGCTTGACCGAACTATAGGCAAACGCGTCTTCGGACAACAACAGGTACCATCTGGACCTATCTGGCATCAAGCTAATATATTACGGCAACTTCTCGAGACCCTCTCTCAAGGGCCCGTTCGCCGATCACTATTATCTCTAATATATTACACTGCGTTTCTATTCCTACGTATGCTGCCGAGCTAGGAGTTGATCCTCAGGCCGATTTCGCGCATCGACCTGAGTCTCAGGGGCTACTTGGATCAGCGGTTTCATGTTTTCCTTCAGGTGCATCTCGGGTTTTAGACCGACACACACCTTGAGGGCTACTGGCTATACATCTCGGCGGAGAATAAATTGCACCAATCAAAAATATTCACAAAAAATCAGCCCGCAGTCGGGGTGGTGCACCACCTCGGAAGCAGTCCGGCATAAAGCTCGGGCGCCAGTGGCTGGCTCCATAGAGGGCACTTCCGGCATTAAGCTCGGCTGAATTCATTCAATCTTTTAAAGACCGAGGTAGTTTATGACAACTCGGACGCTGACCATCGTTAGAGCTCGGATACAGTCCGGCGTTAGAGTTCGGATACAGTCCGGCGTTGGAGTTTGGATACAGTCTAGCGTTGGTGCTCGGCTGCAAAAGATACCTAAAATACAGTCCGGCATTGGAGCTCGGATGCAAGAGGACACCACCGCATGGGAACAACTTTAAACCCGAGGTGTGGCGTAAAAAATAACAAGGCATTGATAAAGGCCGAGAACTTAAAGGGGCTCCTCGGATACCCGACGTGTAAACTCTTCGAATTCACTTCGGCGATCCTCAAGATCGAAGATGAGAAGATTTGTTGAACCAATTTTCAAGACCGACAACCGAAGATGAAGAACAATTCGGAAGAATCGAGGTGCGTCCCCAACTTGAAGACTGGTTCAGGGGGCTACTGACGGTGTCCTGGACTAGGGGGTACTCACCACACCGTCTCCCGATTAGTTGGATTGGGCCGAGGACCCCCAGGGCCGTTTACTCATGGGCCAGTTGGGACAGCCAAAGTATACACGAGGAAGATTCCATAAGACTTGGTGATCAAGACAAGGACTCCTCTCCACCGGCGTATTCGACTAGAACTCTTGTTATCCTAGGCCTCTTGTACATTATATAAGCCGAGGCCGGGCTAGTCGATAGGGAGGCTAGATCATTATGACATCAATCATCATACCTCTAGGGTTTAGACCACAACATATGGTCTCAAGGTAGATCAACTCTGTACTTGATATTCCATCAATATAAACAAGAGCAGGACGTAGGGTTTTACCTCCATCAAGAGGGCCCGAACCTGGGTAAAACATCGTGTCCCCTGTCTCCTGTTACCCATCGATCCATGACACACAGCTTGGGACCCCCTACCCGAGATCTGCCGGTTTTGACACCGACAGTCCCTTACCCGAGAGAGATCGCGAAAGAATAAAACGTTAGTGGTGAGGCTCATGCTACCGTATGTAGGATAACTTAGCTTGGCGAGGTTGCGGTCCACGGTGGTTCCTTCGTCGCGAGGGCGAGCTTCTCTGGAACTTTTTGACGTTGTGCATGTTCCCTGTTCTGTAATGGATTAAGGTAAACCCCGCTAGGGGTGCGTGAGGAGACAGATGCCCATCATATTCCAAAAGGACGAACGCTAGCGTCACCGGGTCACACCCCTCTCCCTGTATTCCCCCACGAGGCTGGCGCCCCCCTTTCTTTGCCCATCATATTGCTCTACGTCCTAAGGACCCGGCCCTCGAGCAGGACTCAGCCATCGCTGGTATGCCAGGTCGCGATGCCGTGGTGAAGGCCAGGGGGTGAGGGCTCTAAAGCCAGTAGGAGCTCCTGAGGCATGATGCTCAAGGGTCCCCTTTTAACGTGCAAGCGATTTGCGCAAAATAGGAATGGCTCGCCTTGCGGAGGCGCTTGGGAGAGGTCGTACCCAACGATATGCGGCGTGTGAAGCAATTTTACTTAGCCTTTTGCGAGCTGGAGCACCGCTTGATCAGGAGATCCTGTCTCTTGAGGCTCCTGCGTATTAATTAGTCACGAAATACAAGGGGTGGCGCGTGCTTGCAGATCTGCTCGTGATTGTTCCGTGAGAAGACAAAGGCACAAAGGACTTGGTGAGGTGACGTGCGCGGGGCCGGCCCATGAGTCGGAGCTCAGTCTCTTAGATTTATCAGCGCTGCAGGGACACACCCGAGCACAGGCACCGTGCTGGTAGCCCCTCTCGTGGGACATTCAAGGGAGAGCTGGGAACACACGGAGCCCGTAGGGGTGGCTCCAGGGGCGATACATCATGAAGCGCAAAGTTAATAATCACAGTAGCTCATGAAAGCATAACTGATCCAGAGTACACGAATTGAAACAGTGTAACTGTGGAGGCGGACCCTGACAGCTTGAGGATAATGCAGCCCGAGGGGTGCCTTCAACTGAACAAACCAAAAAATCACCTGGCACCATTGTTGTAGAAGCATCGAGGTAGCTGAAGACATGTGCCGCGGAGACTGCTCCTCACGAGCTGGGTGGCTCCGGAGGCATGGGAAGTTCACGAGGCCCGGGGGGCTCGCGAGGATCCGGGACCTCCTGAGACATGATTGCCAAGTGGCTGGCCTCGTGAGACGCCAAAGCACGCTGTGCGAGGCGCTAGTATGAGGCGCCCACATTCAGCAGGCCAAACAGCATGCAGACGTAGTTGCAGGGGTAGCCCCCACTCCGGCCGATGTGGGACGGCTAGAAGAGGTCCTGCGAAGCGGCCCTGTTGAGGCTCGGGATGTTGACGCAGACGCGTAGCTCATCACCCGCATCAGGGGGTGCAGCCACACCGAGTGGTGCGGGGCGACGCTCGCCATGCATGGCTTGCGCCTCCTGAAGTTTCTCGATTGCCTTGGTGATGAACTCTCTCGCTCCCGGTGCCTCATGCCTTGCTCCTTGCTTGAGGCGGCATGCGTCAAGGCATGCCTCCAAGTAGTGCCCGAGCACCTCCCTCGTTGCACCAGTCAGGTCAAAGGCTCACCAGACGGAAGCCCCCGAGCCCGTCCTGAGGGAGGCGCTGGGTGCGCCTTCCTATGCGGGAGGAAGAGGCACCCCAGCAGCGGGCGCGGAGCCTGAGGCGCCACCGGCGGGCGTCCCCGCCTCTTGACGACTCTTGGGGAGGAGCTGCTTCTTCTTCTTGGGGGTGGCCTCGGGAGGCAGGATGCCGCCCTCGTCGTCAGAGTTTTCAGCCGCTGCAGCCTGATAGGCACGCTCAAGGGAGCATACTGTGTCCTTCTCATCGCAAGGGACCATGATGATGCCGCTGCAACCTGGCATCTTGAGGACATTGTAACCATGGTGGGTCGCCGCCATGAACTTGGCAAGGGCCGGATACCCGAGGATGGCATTGTACGGGAGGCCGATGTGGGTGACGTCGAAGTCGATGAGCTCGGTGTGGTAGTTTTCGCGCTTGCCAAAAGTGACTGGGAGGCGTATCTGCCCCAGGGGGATGGTGGAGCCATCAGTCACTCCAGAGAAGGGCTTGGTTGGCATAAGTTGATCATAAGGCACCTGAAGCGTCTCGAACGTCTCGACAAAAAGAACATTGAGCCCAGCGCCACCGTCGATGAGGGTATTGGTGACAAGGACGTTGCTGATGGTGGGCATGCAGAGCATGGGGAGTGCACCAGCGGTGGTCGAGCACTTGAGGTGGTCCTTGGAGTCGAAGGGGATGGCGTACTGCGACCATCTGAGGGGATGCACGGCCTCAAGCTTTGGGAGGACCGTGTTCACCTCACGAGAGAACTGCTTGAAGATGCGATGTGAGGCGGGGGCCTGGGCACTGCCCAAGATGCAGGCGATCGCACGAGGCTCCTGGAAGCCCCCAGCCCCATCATCCTGTCGGTTGTCATCATTTCTCCTTGGTGGCGGCGGCAGCGGAGGGAGGCTGGCATTGCCCTGAGGGCGGTCCTCACGAGGCTGGTCTCGCCAGGGACCATCGCGAGGCTGATCTCGCCAGCGGTCCTCGCGAGCCTGGTCGAGCCAGTCCTGACGAGGGTCGCGATTTTCCCAGCAGCCTCCGCCACGGCCTCCTCCACGGCCGTAGTCACGGTCGCCACGCTCAGAGCGGCGGCCAAGGCGCCCGTCACGGTGTGCCCTGAGCTCCCAGCAATTGTTGGTGTTGTGGCTGTGTACGTTGTGGAAGATGCAGAACGGGCGGTTGCCCCTGGGAGGCTCATCGTGGTCACGGCCACGCTTCATCTCGGGCTTGGCCGCGAGCACGGCGGGGCCCTTTCATTTTGCTTCCTTATCCTTGCCTTGTCTTCAGGATCGGCCTCCGGAAGCTCGAGGAGGGACAGGCGGCCTTCTTCGACCCTAGCGCACTTGTTTGCCAGGTTGAACATTTCCAGGGCCGAGCACAAGTCCTCGTGGATGGCGAGCTCCTCTTTCATCTTGACATCCCGGACACCATCAGTGAACGCCGAGATGATGGCTTCATCCGATGCCTTCGGTATCTTGAGGCGAACATTCGTGAAGCGCTGTATGTACTTGTGTAGGGTATCGCCCGACTATTGCTTCACGTGCCACAGGTCGCCACCACAGGGGCGCGGTCACGGGTGCCCTAGAAGTTGGCGATGAAACGCTCATGGAGCTCATCCCAGGAGGAGATCGATCCCTCCGGGAGGTGCAGGAGCCAGGAGCGCACGCCGTCCTTGAGGGCCATGGGGAACCAGTTTGCCATGACCTTGTCGTCGCCATTTGCTACTTCGATGCTCAGCAAGTAGAGCTGGAGGAACTCCGCAGGGTCAGGGGTGCCATTATAGCGTGGAGGCAGGTCTGGCCTGAACTTGCCGGGCCAGACGACACGGCGCAACTCCAGGGTGAAGGCACGGCAGCCCGCCGCGCTCACGGGCGCAGCGCGCATGGGGTGAGCTCGGTCCTGACGCCCATGCGCCACAGCCTCTGGCGTCGCGTGGTCTTGGTGCTGGCACGGTGGCGCTACGAGCGCGCGTGCATCAACTTGCGGCCGCTGCACCACCTGGCAGCTCGCCTCATCGCGCGCCGGCGCTCCACGCTGCGGGTCGCGCTTGGGTGCGTCATGCCTGGTCTCAGGGTCGGCGCCACGCAGAGGAGGAGGAGGAGCGTTGTGGGCCACGTCGCCCGCCTGGGATGGCGGGGGACAGAGCTAGCGGGGCGGTGTAGGGATCTCGCCAGCGGCGTTGAGGAGCTCGGTGATGCGGCCAAGCTAATCGTCGTAGCGGTTGTTAGCGGGGCGGTAGCGCAGCAGCTCGCGCACCATGAGCAGTGCAGTTTTCGCGTTCGCCAGCCCACGGCGGACGTGGGAAGACGACGCCGTGGCGGGAGTGGGCGATGGAGTGGCGGTGCGGCCGTCGTGCCGCACGGAGGGTGGCAGCGACGAATCCTGCTGCTCGTGAGCAGCAGGCTCAGTGGCAGCGTTGGCCACGGGAGAAGCCGAACAGCGAGGGATACCATGGCCCATGGGTGCCGTCTGGGCGACGTGAGCAGCCCGGCACTCGGCGCGGGCTTGGCGTGCGTCGGCCTTGGGAGTAGTGAAGCGGAGACGAAGAGGAGACGGAATGGAAGGAGGATTTCGACGCGCCCCTACCTAGCGCGCAAAATGTCGGATTCAGGGCTCCGCAGACCCAAGAAGGTTCGAACTCTGGGGCATGTGCGAAGATCTCAGCCAACCCAAGTCTCAAGCTCACCACCCTGCAACCTGGCTACGTCGAGCGCACGCGAGCGGGGAAGAAGACGAACACGGCAGTTTACCCAGGTTCGGGCCACCTTGCAGTGTAAAACCCAACTCCTGCTTTGTGGTGGATTGGCCTCACGAGGAGGCTGAGGATGAACTAGTACAATGGATGAGCAGCCTCGCGAGGGCTCTGGTGGTGAGGGTGGAATGGATCTGATCCGAGGTCGTCCCCCTCTACGGTGGTGGCTAGCCTATATTTATAGTGGCCTTGGTCCTCTTCCCTCAAAACTTTGGCGGGAAGGGATCCCACAATGGCCAATTTGAAAGGGGACAAGAAGTACATCTAATCCTGATGAAAGGTGGTCTTCGCCTGCAAAGCTTCTGGTCGTGACGCAGTGGTGGGCTCAGCGATGACATCCGTCCTGCCGAGCTCCTGGTCTTGGTCTTATTGCACCGAAATGGAAACCTTTGGGAGACTCCTCGAGAACCTACGCCTGCCCTTGCTCCCTTAGCACCGAAAGGGAAACTGCCTCCTCTGCGCCCGCTGGCGCCCGCCTGGCCATGGTCATCATGGCTCACGTCATCGCAGCCTAGGCTGGGTACCTGCATAGAAATCTCCGCTCCTCTGGAGGCAGCCTGGGGAGGCCGCTCCATTGGAGGTCTTGGTGCCATCCGCCTCGCGAGGCCGGGGGACCTCGCGAGGGTCTTGTCTTGGAGCTGTTGTAGCTGGGCCGTACAGGTCCATCGAGGGAGCCACACCGTGGGCCGCAGGCAGGCAGGTCTGGGTACCCCGGATCCCAGAACGCTGACACGCCTCGTTTAACAAAGCGATGCTTACCGAGCTGGCGTAAGGTGGCCGCTCAGGACCGGTCTAGTTGTGTCGGGGCGAGGTGTGATCTAGGCCCGAACTGAATTCTGGTCTTCTAGGGCCAAGTTGACCTCGAGGCCTGGGGTCGGGCTCGCGGCCGGATACGCATGAGGGACCGAGGATGAAACCTGGTCTTCGGATGCCATCTCCGTATTGGGGCTCGAGGCCAAGTGGGTGAGGGGGATTTCGGCCAGGGATGACTCCTGATTTCCGAACGTCGACCCATCATTAGGGCTCAAGGCCAGATCTGCTTCAGGAGGAGGGGGTTCGGCAGAGGGTGACTCTTGGCGTCCGAAGACCGCTTCTGCGCTGAGGCCTGAAGTTGGGTCCTCGACGGGCATCATTGGTGTGGTTGAAGGGGATTCCTAGCCTCCGGACAAGGTGGAGCCGTCCAAACTCGAGGCCGGCTAAGGGGTTGAGGCCAATCCATAGATCGAATTAGGGGAAAGCTCTGGAGCGGGTACTGTGGGGCCCATAGGGGTACCAGGTGAGGCTGTGAATCCGGCAAAGCGCAGATCGCCTCGAGCGTCCGCGATGTACTCCAGGTTGCCGAATCTAATCCGGTGCTCGGGGGCGAAATTGTTGATTTGGTCTAGATGACCAGTTGGGTTGGCGTGCAGCAAGATGCTGCCAAACGCGAAGAGCTGGGCGGGGACAAAGAGGTCCCCGGAGCTAACGCCATCTCCGATGATCAGGTGAGCCATCGATCATTCGGTGACCCAATAGCGGAACTCTCAATGAAAGCACCAATGTCAGTGTCAAAACCGGCGAATATCGGGTACGGGGTCCTGAGCTATGGATCTAGGATCAATGGGGAACAAGGGATGAAGAACACGGTGTTTACCCAGGTTCGGGCCCTCTCTAAGAGGTAAAACCCTACGTCCTTCTTGATTGTATTTTATGTGTATGGTATGATTACAGAGTCGATCTACGTCGAGATAAGGTGAGCTAAATCCTAGGTTGATGAGGGATTGATTGTTGCTCTAGCCCTAAAGACTAAAACCCTCTAGTTTATATAGACACCAGCAGGGTTAGGGTTACATATGGTCGGTTACAATAAAGGAAAGATCACGTTAAATCATGACTTGGAGGGCACACCACGGCTTCGAAGATCTCCTATCCGGTCACGGGTCCATGGCCCAGCTTGGCTTCACAGTAGCCCATAAGCAATGGTCCGGCAGCCTGAGGACCCCTTAATCCAGGACTCCCTCACATGGTATTGAAGATCAAAGAGAGAGAAGAAGCCATCTAGCTACTAGATATGGACCCGTAGGTCTGTGGTGAACTACTCATGCATCATCGGAAGGGCAGTAAGGTTGATGTAGAAGCCCTCAGTGATCGATTCCCCCACCGACAAAGTACCGGAAAAGGCCTCCAGATGGGATCGCGGAAGAATATAGACTTGCGACGGCGGAAAAGGTGTTTTCGGTGGCTCTCTATTTGTTTCCCAATATTCCAGAATTTATAGAAGTGTAATTAGATCAAATGGAGCCATGAGGGGCCCACAAGGTACCCCAGCACGCCTACCCCCTGGGCGTGCCGGGTTGCCTTGTCATCTCCTAGTTTGCCTTCTGGTCTCCTCCCGAAGATTCTAGGGTCTCTCTTGTCCAAAAAAAGGTCAAAAAGTTTCGTAGCGTTTGGACACCATTTGGTACCGATTTCCTGGAAAACCAAAAATAGGCAAAAAAAAACAACAACTGGCACTTGGCACTGGGTTAATAGGTTAGTCCCAGAAAATGATATAAAATAGCATATAATTGCATATAAAACAACCAAGATTGATACTATAATAGGATGGAACAATAAAAAATTATAGATACATTGGAGACGTATCTGTAATTTGGAATGTGATAGGAAACAAGCTCAAAGTTTATTGACGATTTCAGTTTTGAAGTGCGGCATGATTCCCGGATGGAATAACGTGGGCACACGTTCTTGGATGCGTACGTGGTATGTGCACTATAGGATGCACTGCGCAATCAACGATGTCAGCACACAACTTGTTCCATCAACCGTGCACGCTCGTTATTACTATTGTGCATGATTCTTTTAATTAGAATGTATGTCTGTCTATCGCAGGCACCTTGATCTGGCTGACCCCTTCCATTGTTTTGGCTCATTGAAAATAGTTCATCCGAGTGAACTGTATGCCGTCTATCGCACACACCTTGATCTAGCCGACCGTTTGTGTTGTTTTGGCTCATCGCAAATACTTCATCTCCGAGTGAACTGCATACCGTCTATAGCACACACCTTGATTTGGCTGACCATTTATGTTGTTTTGGCTCATCACAAACAGTTCGTATGGATCAACTGTATGCAACGTATCGCAAATGCGACTCTAATATGAATCGTGCTTGATGTCTCCGCCATCACACACAGTTCATTTTATTGATGACGGTTTTGTTACGATACCGTTTGCGATTCATGCATCGCACACAGTTTGGTTGATTGGTCTCTTATACATGTGTCGTGTTAGGACCGTGCTGCAGAAGTGGAGGTTGAGTGTAGAAATTGATGCATATGGGATTGAAGGGGAACCAATAGATCTTAATGCCATGGTTGGGTTTACCTTAATGAAATTTTTAGTAGTTGCTGATGCATGCTAATAGTTCCAATCATAAGTGCATAGAATTCCAAGTAAGGGATGACATGTTAGCAGAGGCCTCTTCCACAAATAAACTTGCAATGATGATCGATTTGTAACTTAGCTAATTGCCTAGGTACAATTCCGCACACCATACCAAAACTATTCCTCCCTCGCTATTTGTATTATATTGTATATTTACTTAGGCAACTCCTATTTTTTATCTTTAAGTTCTCCATTATCTTGCAAAGCTACCTCTTTATATCCACAACGTAGTTTTACTTCTTGTTTCTGGATAAAGCAAATGCTTGGTGTACATAGAGTTCTATCTTTGGCAGATAGGATGTGAGAGAATATTGATATCACCTTTAGCTCCTTTTGGGTTAGACAATCCATACTTATCACCTCCATCATTGGAAAGTACTACGACAATTCCTTGCACTTAGGGATTATCAAGCTCTTTTCTAGCGTCGTTGCGGGGGAGTAATAGCACAGGGTGAATATTTTCGTGTATGCTTTGTGATTTTATCACTAAGTTCATTTTTGTTCTTGTTTTCTTTCTTTAGTTGTGGGTTAAAAGAAATGCAAAATACAAAAAAAATACTTGCACCTTTATGCCTATCTTAATGACTTTAAACAAAGCGCTGCCTGGGAGACAACGTAGAAGTTTTAGGAAGTCTTTTTCTTCTTTTGTGTGCCTTTAAACTTTTAAAAAACAAAATATAAATAAAGAGGGGAACCTAAAACTTTTTCAAAAAGACAACTAAGAGGGTCGACCTTGAACACTTGTGTTCATGCTCATGGAGACAATGTAAATCTTTTCATGGAAGTTTCTCATAAAAAATAATAATTATACCCTTGTACATACCACTATACCATAAAAATAAAGTGCCAAGGTTTGCCTTTAGGATGTTGTATAAAGTGCCAAACTTTTACCTCTAGTGTTCGAATTATCATTTTGCACTAGAACGAGATCAATTCTTGAAAGTTTCATACAGTAGTGTATTAAAAGTTCTCTATAACTTCCTAATGTCTCAGAACTTTTTGATTACGTAAGTATGGATCTTAACTAGATTACTATAGACTGTTCTAGTTTTGATAGTTTGCTATTATTGTTTTATTATCTGCTTGTTCTAGAGTTTTCATGACTTACATTGGGGCCTATAAATTTTGGAAATGATAGTATACAATATCTAATGTTTGAAAATAATTATGCAACTTTTCTTGACAGTACATGGTTGGCTGATTTTTTTTTCCTACTAACCTATCTCACGAGTTCTGTTGAGTTTTCTGTGGACAAAGTTTTTAAGAAATGAGGGGAGACATCGATATGATAGGAATAAGGAGAGTTCAAGACTAGGGATGCCCAAGGCACCCCAAGGAAATATCCAAGGAGATTCAAGCGTTTAAGCTCCCTCTTCTTCCTTGCCAATTATGGGTATGTCTCGGTTGGGCCTATATTTTTATTTGTTCACATAATATGAGTATATCCTTGGAGCATCATTTGTTTTCTTTTTCTTTTTGAATAGTTATGCACCATGCTGGTATGGGATAGTACTTGGTTGATTTATAGAATGCTCTTTGCACTTCACTTATATATTTTGAGTATGGCCTTATAGAATATTTCATGTGCTTCACTTATATCTTTGAAGTTTGGATGCTTGTTTCTCTATACTTGGAATACTGTTATTTGTAGAATAATTGCTTCACTTATAGTTGTTAGAGCTTGGATGAGTCTTTTGTATAAAGGATTAGAACTATCTTGCTTCTCTTATATCTTTTTGGAGAGTTTAATAAGAATTAGTTGTTGGCATTGTTTAGTATGTTAGTGATAGTATGTATTGGTGATATTATTCCTATAAAGGATGGTGGAGTACCTGCCTTCTTGGGCTTTTCGCGTGTGAGCAGAGCCTTCTGGTCGTCCGTTGGCCGCTGGCTTGCAGCGGGAGCTAGACGGAGCCGACATGAGCCATCCGATCTTCCAAGACGGCTCGTGCCCAGGTGACCCAGAAGGATGGTCAATGAAGGGTGGAGCACTGGGTGCACCTGGGGCCATGGTCATTGGGCCGCATCGGCCGCGCCCGCGGGGAGGCACCATGCGCGCGGTGACCCGGCTGGTACGTCCTTGACGTGTGGCCGCACACCTGGAGGCTTGCCGTGGGGGGCGTCTCTGAGGTGCTCGGAGCCGTCCGATCTGCTCGGAAGGCTTAGACCTAGGCGATCTGGCTGAAAGGACCATGACGGGTGGACCGCGTGGCTCACCCTGGGCCATTGTCATTGGGTTGTGTTACTCGCACTCGCAGGTGAGGCACCATGCCTTGCATCGCATGCGTTGGTGTGCCCCGACCCACCCATCGATGTGCAGGAACCCGTAGGGATGCTTCGGTCACTACAGGCTGGTATGGGCATGCCTGCCTGCATGCGCGCGCTGCACTTGTGGGTGCGCCGAGCCATCTGACCTGCCCGAACATCGGAGACCCGGGTGATCCGGCTGGGCGGTCCATGGCGGGTGGCCCAGACGCCCACCCTAGGCCACCGTCATTGGGTAGCTTTGGTTCCGCATGTCATCCTTTTGCCCGCCATCCTGATGGGCTACGCGGGTCCGCTTATCAGTGTCCTTGGCCCTTGCCGGTTGGTCCGATCGCGACAGGCGGGTTCTACGCCGCGATCTCCTGGCCCCGACTGTCAGTGGTATAGCCGGCTTGTGTCCTTCGACTTACCCGAGTATGCACGGGCGTTGTGCACGCACGCGTCTTGCCGGGTTGTTTCATTTGTGAAATCCGGGTAGGCGTGTTGTGTGTTGCTCGCGTGAGCTGGCTTGGGGTAATGCTCGGGGTGTGTTTACCCGGGATATTTCGTGGGCATTTCGGTCTTTTTTTAGGTCGGTTGTTTCGGGGCATTTCGGTCTTTTTTGTAGGTCGGTTGTTTCGGGGCATTTCAGTCTTTAGGTCAGTTGTGTTTTCTTATAAGTTGGCTATTTTAAGCCACATGTTTGTCGCAACTCACAATGGGCTCGCATTCTCTTCTCGTTGCTCTTGCCATGTCCAAGCGTTCTCTAGCGTAGCGGCGGGCGCCAGACCATCGACGAGGTTGTTGCAATGGAGGCCGGTGAGGGTGGCGGGCGCCGCTATAAAAATGCCTGATGTGAAGGCATCACCAACGGCCTCTAAATGCCTACCATGGCACCAGAAATTGCTGCCATACCATGCGAAGTGGAGCTTGTCACACTGCCTTGCAAGCACAGGATGCTTTCGATGATGACGACAAGAATTCATGTAACTCAAATTTACTTTAGGTGGTCGTTTGAGCATCTCCTTGGCTCATCCTGCCATGATGTGGAGTGGCGTGAATTTGGTGTTGTTGCTTCATTGAATGTTGTAGTTGATGTTACGCTTTTAATATATTGTTAATCATACATGTGTTATTCAGGCCATTTGCATAGCGTCAAACTATATAGGGGATCAATTGTAGTCCTTTCGATAAGTAAGAGTGCCAAACCCAACAAGGAGCAGAGGGAAATGACAAGTGGTTTTCAGTAAGGTATTCTCTGCAAGTACTGAAAGTAGTGGTAACAACTAGTTTTTTAGTAAGGTAATTCATAACAAGTAACAAGTAGCGATAGTAGCCGAGGGGCAGCAAGGTGGCCCAATCCTTCTTATAGTAAAGGACAAGTTGGAAAGTTCTCTTATTGTAAGCAAAGCGTTCTCGAGGACACATTGGAATTCTCATCTAGTCACGTTCATCAAGTTTAGTTGATTCGCGTTTGCTACTTTGATAATTTGATATGTGGGTGGACCGGTGGTAGGATGCTATTCTTACTTGAACAAGCAACCCTCTTATGATTACCCCTCTCGCAAGCATCCACAACTACTAAAGAAGAATTAAGATAAATCTATCCATAGCATGAAACATATGGATCCAAATCAGCCCCTTACCGAATAACGCATGATACATCTCTAATGTATCTAGAATTTTTATTGTTCCATGCTATTGTAGTACCAATCTTGGATGTTTTATATGCAATTATATATCATTTTTGGGACTAACCTATTACCCTAGTGCCCAGTAACAGTTGCTGTTTTTTGCTTTTCATGAAATCTGTACAAAACAGAGTCCAAACGCTATGAAACTTTTTGATGATTTTTTCTGGACTAGAAGAGACCCTAGAAGCTTTGGGAGAAGACCTGAAGAGTCACGAGGGAGTGACAAGCCTACCAGGCGCGCCCTAGGGGGGCTCCCCCGGGCTTGTGGGCCCCTCGTGGCACCACTTGACCTAATTCCTCTACTATAAGTTCCCAATATATCAAAGAGCCACCCGAAACACTTTTTCCGCCGCTGCAAGCCTCTGTTCCTTCGAGATCCCATCTGGAGGCCTTCTCCGGTACTCTGCCAGAGGGGGAACTAATCACGGAGGGCTTCTACATCAACCTTGTTGCCCTTTCGATGATGCGTGAGTAGTTTACCACAGACCTACGGGTCCATAGCTAGTAGCTAGATGGCGTCTTCTTTCTCTTTGATCTTCAATACAATGTTCTCCTTGATGTTCTTGGAGATCTATTTGATGTAATCTTCTTTTGCGGTGTGTTTGTTGGGATCCGATGAATTATGGGTTTATGATCAGATTATTCATGAGAAATATTTGAGTCTTTTCTGAATTCCTTTATGCAAGATTGTTATAGCTTTGTATTTCTCTCCTATCTATCCGTTTGGTTTGGCCAACTAGATTGATTTATCTTGCAATGGGAGAGGTGCTTTGTGATGGGCTCAATCCCAGTGGCAGAAAGGGATATGACACGTATTTGTATTGTTGCCATTAAGAATAAAAAGATGGGATTTATTCATATTGATTGGGTTTACTTTGTCTACATCATGTCATCTTGCTTAAGGCATTACTCTGTTTTTATTAACTTAATACCCTATATGCATGCTGGATATCGGTTGATGGGTGGAGTAATAGTAATAGATGTAGGCAGGAGTCGGTCTACTTTTCTCGGACATGATGCCTATGTACATGATCATTGCCTTGAATATCTTCATAACTATGCGCTTTTCTATCAATTGCCCAACACTAATTTGTTTAACTGCTGTATGCTTTTGTTCAAGAGAGAAGCCTCTACTGAAAACTATGGCCCCTGGGTCTACTTTTATCATATATAAAATCCAAAAATACTTTGCTGCAATTTATTTACCATTATTTTATTTTGTGTTTTCTTTTATCTATCTATCACTACAAGATTTGATCCTTGCAATTAACCGCCGAGGGGATTGACAACCCCCTTGTTTGCGTTGGGTGCAAGTATTTGCTTTTATGTGTGTAGGTGCTGCTAAAGAGGTTCTGTGTGGTTCTCCTACTAGATTGATAACCTTGGTTCTTAACTGAGGGAAATACTTATCTCTACTGTACTGCTTCAACCTCTCCTCTTCGAGGAAATCCCAACGCAGCCCACAAATAACAATGCATAAACTAGGGTTTAAGCTTCTATCACTCTCGCAACCCGTCATCTACTTATTGCTCCCCAATGCCTTCCCTTAGGCCCAAGTATGGTGAGGTGTCATGTAGTCGATGCTCACATGACACCACAAAAGGAAGAACAATATACATATCATCAAAATATCGAACGAATACCAACTTCACATGATTACTTGTAACAAGACTTCTGCCATGTCCTAAAGAATAAAAGTAACTACTCACAAATCATATTCATGTTCAAGATCAGAGGTGTATTGAATATGCTTAAGGATCTGAACATATAATATTCCACCAGATAAACCAACTAGCATCAACTACGTGTTGTAATCAACACTACGAGCAACCCACAGGTACCAATCTGAGGTTTTGGGACAAAGACTGAATACAAGATATGAACTAGGGTTTGAGATGACATGTTGCTGGTGAAGAAGTTGATGAAGGTTGGTCCTCCCATGATGAGAGGATCATTGCTAATGTCGATGGCTTTGATTTCCCCCTCCCGAAGGGAAGTATCCCCGGCGGAATCGCTCCGCCGGAGAGCAAAATTGCTCTTTCCCAGGTTCCGCCTCGAGATGGCGACGCTTCGTCCCGAAAGTCTTCCCTTTATTTTTTCTAGGGAAAATAGCATCATAGGAGAAGGGGGCCCCAGAGGCCTGCTGGTGGAGTCACGAGCTCACCCGGCGTGCCCCAAGGGAGGGCCATCTGAGCTCATGACTCTCTGGTGGGTCCCCTCCTAGTATTTCTTCCACCAATATTTTTTATTAATTCCAAAATAAATCTCCATATATTTTCAATTTGTTTGGAGCTCTAGAGAATATCTATCTATGTTGTAGCTTTTTCAGGCCCAAAATTCCAACTTCCGGCAATCTCCCTCTTCATGTGAAACTTGCAAAATAAGAGTGAAAAGGCATTAGAATTACATCATAAAGTGAAAGAATGACCCAAAACAAAATGAATATCAATAGGAAATATGATGCAAAATGGACGTATCAACTCCCCCAAGCTTAGACCTCGCTTGTCCTCAAGCGAATACCGAACTCGATAATCATGACCACATGCATATAGAGAGAGAGGTGTCGATAAAGCAAAATATGGACATGAAAGCATCATGATCGTTATCATGGCAACAATATATCATCATAAACTTCTCATCATCAAGTAACAATTCATTCATCGTGCTAAAGTATGAACCATAAACTTCATTGAAAACCAACAAACTATGATCTCAGTCATTGAAACAATTACAGTTTATCATATTTTCAGAAAGAGTCTATGTAAGAGCTTTGTTTAGCAAGTTTCACATACTCAACTATCATTTTGTATTCCATGATTGCTGACACTCACGGCATATTTATGGAGCAGAAGTTTCGGTCAAACACATAGGAAGATGGTTTTTATAGTTTCCACCTCCCAACTTATTTTTCTCAAGGATAATGCCAACAATAATTTAGCATGGAATACGGATGAACCTTATTGACTCTTCCATAAGAAGTAAATACCGAAAAATAAAATATAGGCCCTTCACAGAGGGAAGCAGAGGTTGTCATGCGCTTTTTATTTTGGGATGTGTTGGTGCAATAATTTGCCTCCTTATGTTTTGGAGTTTGTTGACATTAACAGTATGGGACTTATGTGTTTGCTAGTGCACACAGAGTAACAGGTCCCTGGAATCAAGAGGAGTTTGATTCAAACAACGAAGATAATCCCCTGCGTGGTAGTGAAGGTTATCACCGAAGATTATGATCACAAGAGTGACCCCTCAAAAATAGTTGACGTGAAGCAATTGGTTCGGTGCTCGTCCGAAGGAAGTGACTGTGACCGAGAAGATTGAAGATGAAGTGAAGACGTAGCATTTATTTCATTTTTTCTCTTCTCATTATTGAGTCATAGGACCACCGTACTACTAAGAGGGGTGTAACATTCGAAGCTTTGATTCTATGATGCTAAACCCAAGTTCTATGAAAGTTGCGAGAGAAATCTCTTTGTGTTCCAAGCAAATACTTACCAGCAAGAGGCTGTGATCTGCTTCACTGCAAGAGATTTGTCTCTGACCGAGGAGTTAGCATTACTTGGTCCTCAAGTAATGTTACCGTTGCTCTTTGAAATCCGACCGTTGTAATTGTGTCAGTTGGCCATTGGCTGGACCGCATGTCCAAAATGGTCATTTCCCACCAGGGAAGGCTGCGTCTATAAATAGCCACCCCGCACCAGCGTTGTCCGGTGGCTGCTCCGCTTGATTGTGAGAAGATTGTTGAGCACCCCCCTCTCCTGAGTGATTTGAATTTAAAATCCACCGAGAGAAAACCCTAGAGCCGAAAAATCAGATAGTGGTTCAGCATCACTCGAATCTAAGTCCAGTATGCTCCGCCTATTACTCTTGAGAGCTGCAAACTCTCTAGATGGTTAGGTGTCAATTTCTTCAGAGACAAAGAGTAATTGTGGTTCTGGAAGAAGAAGTCTGGAAAGGTTCAGAGATCGCCTCAAGTATCTACCACGAGTGATTGACATTGGTTGACGAACCAATTGTCAAGGAGAATAGGGCGAAGAGAGTTTATCTTCCATGTTAAGTCACAACCCCTCCAACCAGACGTAGACCTTGTGCAAA
Source organism: Thinopyrum elongatum (assembly GCA_011799875.1). Taxonomy (NCBI): domain Eukaryota; kingdom Viridiplantae; phylum Streptophyta; class Magnoliopsida; order Poales; family Poaceae; genus Thinopyrum; species Thinopyrum elongatum. The sequence goes on from CM022300.1 coordinate 388,757,006, forward strand.
AGGACGAACTGGTCTACCAAATTCCTTGTCGCCATCGAGCATCACTAGTTACATCTACTCCACCTCTTTACATTCGAACTATTTCGATCATGTGATTTGTCTCGATGCATGCTTTGTGTTTCCATTCGATAGTTTGTATTCGCTCACTGTACAGTGTTTTCATTCGCTCCGCTACTGGGTTTCGAGAGTTTTGATATTTTCGAAGAAATTTTAAAACTCCCATTCAACCCCTCTGGTAGACATACTTCGTTCCTACAATTGGTATCAGAGCAAGGTACTCCTTGACTCTGCTTATTTTGGTCTAACCACCTTGGAGTTTAAGTATGTCTTCAGTGAGCTACAAGTCGCATCTCAAGATTCCCATCTTCGATGGGACGGACTATCCCTTCTGGAAAGAGAAGATGAAGATCCGTCTTCGAGCTATTGACGATGATATGTGGAGCATGGTGCAATTCAGATCACGGTTGAAGTACCCCAGGCCCCCAGTGACCTCGAGAAGAAACTCATTTAGATGGACGCTCAAGCCAAAGATGAAATTGGTGGCCATCTCTCTCGGACTCAATTTCTTCACTATCGTTAGTGTGAAACTGCAAAGGATTTGTGGGACATTCTCGAAAAGATAAATGAGGGTGTTTCAACTTAGAAAGAAGCTCGCATTGATACTCTTCGGGCAAAGTTTAATCGGTTCAAGCGAACCGGAAATGAAAGCTGTCAGCAAACCTTCGATCATCTGAGTGACATTGCAAACGAGCTGCAAGGTCTCGGCGCCAAAGACATCACTGACCATGAAGTTGTGAAGAAACTGCTCCGATCTCTTGATAGCTCATTCGACACACTAGTTCTGATGATTAGGGAACGAGCTGATTTCAAAGTTCTCGACTCGTCTGATATCATGGAAAGGCTGAACAGCCACGAGGAGTAAGAAGAAGAAAAGAGAGATCTCTATGGCTCAAGTCACCGCAAAAGTCATGCTCTCAAGGTTGTGGCTGATTCTTCCTCAAAAGTAAATGCCGAGGAAGATTCAGATGACCCAGAAAGGATCAGCAAAGATCTCATATTAATCATGAAAAGATTCCAGTGCCTTGCTACTTCTTGACCTTGTGTTGATTTTTCCCTTGAAGAGGAAAAGGTGATGCAGCAAAGTAGAGATAAGTATTTCCCTCAGTTAAGAACCAAGGTATCAATCCAGTAGGAGGCACAAGCAAGTCTCCAATCTATGCACCTGCACAAACTAACAAACACTTGCACTCAACGTGAAAAGGGGGTTGTGAATCCCTTCACGGTCTCGAACAAGAGTGAGATCTAATAGAGATAGGTATAAAAGATAAATAAAAAGGTAAACTAAACTAAATCTAAATAAATTGCAGCAAGGTATTTTTGGGTTTTTTGCTTTATAGGTATGAAAGTATATGATGGAAAATAGACCCGAGGGTCATAGGTTTCACTAGAGGCTTCTCTCTTGAAGATAGCATACGATGGGTGAACAAATTACTGTTGATCAATTGATAGAAAAGCGCAAAGTTATGACGATATCTAAGGCAATGATCATGAATATAGGCATCACGTCCGTGATAAGTAGACCGAAATGATTCTGCATCTACTACTATTACTCCACACATCGACCGCTATCCAGCATGCATCTAGAGTATTAAGTTCACAAGAACGGAGTAACGCCTTAAGCAAGATGACATGATGTAGAGGGATAAACTCAAGCAGTATGATGTAAACACCATCTTTTTATCCTCGATGGCAATAATACAATACGTGCCTCGCTACCCCTTCTGTCACTGGGTGAGGACACCGCAAGATTGAACCCAAAACTAAGCACGTCTCCCATTGCAAGAAAAATGAATCTAGTTGGCCAAACCAAACCGATAGTTTGAAGAGAAATACAAATATATCTTAATCATGCATAAAAGAGTTCAGAGAAGACTCAAATAATATTCATAGATAATCTGATCATAAATCCACAATTCATCGGATCTCAACAAACACACCGCAAAAAAGTATTACATCGAATAGATCTCCAAGAACATTGTATTGAAGATCAAAGAGAGAGAAGAAGCCATCTAGCTACTAGCTATGAACCCGTAGGTCTGTGGTAAACTACTCACGCATCATCGGTAGGGTAGCAAGGTTGATGTAGAGGCCCTCCGGCAGATCACTGGAAAAGGCCCCAAGATGGGATCTCACGGGAACAGAGGCTTGCGGCGGCGGAAAAGTATTTTGGTGGACGCTTCTGGTGGTTTGGGAATATTTGGGAATTTATAGCGCAAGAATTAGGGTTGCGGGACTCCTGAGGGGTCCACAAGCCAGGGCGCGCCCTGAGGGCTTGTGGGCTCCTCGGGACTCCTCTGGCCCCCTCTCCAAGTCCTCTGGTGTCTTCTGGTCCAAGAAAAATCATCGCAAAAGTTTTATTCCGTTTGGACTCCGTTTGGTATTCCTTTTCTATAAAACTCAGAAACAAGGAAAAACAGAAACTGGCACTCGGCTCTAGGTTAATAGGTTAGTCCCAAAAATAATATAAAATAGCATATTAATGCATATAAAACATCCAAAACAGATAATATAATATCATGGAACAATTAAAAATTATAGATACGTTGGAGACGTATCAAGCATCCCCAAGCTTAATTCCTGCTCGTCCTCGAGTAGGTAAATGATAAAAACAAATTTTTTGATGTGGAATGCTACCTAACATATTTATCAATGTAATCTTCTTTATTGTGGCATGAATATTCAGATCCATAAGATTCAAAACAAAAGTTTAATATTGACATAGAAACAATAATACTTCAAGCATACTAACAAAGCAATCATGTCTTCTCAAAATAACATGGCCAAAGAAAGCTATCCCTACAAAATCATATAGTCTGGCTATGCTCCATCTTCATCACACAAAGTATTTCATCATGCACAACCCCGATGACAAGCCAAGCAATTGTTTCATACTTTTGGTGTTCTCAAACATTTTCAACTTTCACGCAATACATGAGCGTGAGCCATGGATATAGCACTATAGGTGGAATTGAATATGGTGGTCGTGGAAAAGACAAAAAGAAGAAGAAAGTCTCACATCAACTAGGAAAATTAATGGGCTATGGAGATGCCCATCAATTCATATTGATGCAAGTGAGTAGGGATTGCCATGCAACGGATGCACTAGAGCTATAAGTGTATGAAAACTCAAAAAGAAACTAAGTGGGTGTGCATCCAACTTGCTTGCTCACGAAGACCTAGGGCAATTTTGAGGAAGCCCATCATTGGAATATACAAGCAAGTTCTATAATGAAAAATTCCCACTAGTATATGAAAGTGACGAAATAGGAGACTCTCTATCATGAAGATCATGGTGCTACTTTGAAGCACAAGTGTGGAAAAAGGATAGTAACATTGTCCCTTCTCTCTTTTCTCTCATTTTTTTTGTTTGGGCTTCGTTGGCCTCTTTTATTTTTTATAAAGTACGGAGACTCATCCCAACTTGTGAGGGAATCATAGCTTCCATCATCCTTTCCTCACATGGGACAATGCTCTAATCATTGTGATCATCACACTTTTATTCACTTACAACTCAAAAATTACAACTTGATACTAGAGCAAGATATGACTCTATATGAATGCCTCTGGCGGTGTACCGGGATGTGCTATGATCAAGAGTGACATGTATAAAAAATATGAACGGTGGCCTTGCCACAAATACTATGCCAACTACATGATCATGCAAAGCAATATGACAATGATGGTGTGTGTCATAATAAATGGAACTGTGGAAGTTGCATGGCAATATATCTCGGTATGGCTATGGAAATGCCATAATAGGTAGGTATTGTGGCTGTTTTGAGGAAAGGTATATGGTGGGTTTAATGCATCGGCGAAAATTGCGCGGTACTAGAGAGGCTAGCAATGGTGGAAGGATGAGAGTGTGTATAATCCATGGACTCAACATTAGTCATAAAGAACTCACATACTTATAGCAAAAATTCATTAGCTATCGAAACAAAGTACTACACGCATGCTCCTAGGGGGATAGATTGGTTGGAAAAGACCATCGCTCGCCCCCGACCGCCACTCATAAGCAAGACAATCAAAAAAATAAATCATGCTCTGACCTCATCACATAACGGTTCACCTTATGTGCATGCTAAGGGAATCACAAACTTTAACACAAGTATTTCTACCAATCCACAATTACTCACTAGCATGACTCTAATATCACCATCTTTATATCTCAAAACAAATGCAAGGAATCAAACTTCTCATCTATTCAATGCTCTTTATATGAAAGTTTTTATTATATCCCTCTTGGATGCCCATCATATTAGGACTAAATTCATAACCTAAGGAAATTACCATGCTATTTAAGACTCTCAAAATAATATAAGTGAAGCATGAGAGTTCAACAATTTCTATAAAATAAAGCCACCGCTGTGCTCTAAAAAGATATAAGTGAAGCACTAGAGCAAACTGCCTAGCTCAAAAGATATAAGTGAAGCTGAAAGCGCAAGTGCTCCCTGGGTGATTTTGGTAATTAATGTCAACATATCTCTTGTTGGACTAATACTTTCACCTAGTGTATTTCAGATGAGTTCAACCATGGCGTGGTAAGGACAAGAGGATGTGGAACCCCTTCAAAATGCTAAGGACAAAGATTGGCAAAAGCTCAACACTCTTCATTTCTATTTTAGTGATTCAAGATCACATTGAGTCCATAGGAAAGCCAATACTATTAAAAGGGGATGAGGTGTTGCTTAATGGTCTACTTGCTCAAAGTGCTTAGTGATATTGCTCCAAAACCCTTAGCCACTTTCTCATTTCCACATATGTCCAAAAACTCAAAGTCAAACTCGGCCCCACCAATTTGATCTATCCGATGCCACCGAGTTCAGTTGACATAGCCACTGCCAGAAACCTAAATGATTCGGTCACACCGATACGGATCTCGGTCTCACCGAGATGGCCCTGCAAACTCTATGTTTCCCTTTGTAACATTTCGGTCTCACCGAAATGAGCGATCGGTCCCGCCGAGTTTGCTTGACCAACTCTCTGTTTGCTCTTTGCTGAAATCGGTCTCACCGAGTTCATGCAATCAGCTTTACCGAGATGATGTTTTGCCCTAGCCTGTGCACATTGGTCCCACTGAGTTGTTCCAATCGGTCCCACCGAGATTCCTAACATTCAAATTTTGAACTGAATCGATCTCACCGAGTTCTTCTATTCGGTCTGACTGAGTTGAGTCAAATGTGTGTAACGGTTGGATTTTGTGTGGAGGCTATATATACCGCTCCACCCCCTTCTCCATTAAAGAGAGAGCCATCATAACATGCCTACACTTCCACTACTCATTTTCTGAGAGAGAACCACCTACTCATGTGTTGAGACCAAGATATTCCAATCCTACCACAAGAATCTTGATCTCTAGCCTTCCCAAGTTGCTTTCCACTCAAATCATCCTTCCACCATAGCCAAATCTGTGAGAGAGAGTTGAGTGTTGGGGAGACTATCATTTGAAGCACAAGAGCAAGGAGTTCATCATCAACACACCATTTATTACCTTTTGGAGAATGGTGTCTCCTAGATTGGTTAGGTGTCGCTTGGGAGCCTCCGACAAGATTGTGGAGTTGAACCAAGAAGTTTGCAAGGGCAAGGAGATCGCCTACTTCATGAAGATCTACCCGAGTGAGGCAAGTCCCTCGTGGGTGATGGCCATGGTGGGATATACAATGTTGCTTCTTCGTGGACCCTTCGTGGGTGGAGCCCTCCATGGACTCGCGCAACCGTTACCCTTTGTGGGTTGAAGTCTCCATCAACATGGACGTACGATAGCACCACCTATCGGAACCACGCCAAAAATCTCCAAGTCTACATTGCATTTGCACACTCCAATCCCATCCCTTTACTTTCTTGCAATTAGCATGCTTTATCTTTTCCGCTGCATATACTCTTGCCATGCTTGCTTGAAATGTATTGTGAATGCTTAATCTTGAGCTAAATCTCCACCTCATCTTGAAGAACTTAAAAACTGCTACTTTTGCTTGTTGAGGGTCTAATCACCCCCCTCTAGACACCTCTTATCGATCCTTTCAATTGGTATTAGAGCCTTGGTCTCCATTGCTTTGGTTTAATCACCATTGGAGGAAGATGGATGAGTCTACGATTGGGAGTATTAGACGTACAGTTCCTATGCTTGACGGAGAGTTCTATTGTGCTTGGAAAAATGAGATGCTTGAGATTTTCAATGAATATAACTTGAACAAGTATATTACTAGCCCTTGTGCACCTCCTATTGATCCCTTGCATCCTACCCCCGATGAGTATCTTGACATGACCCGCAATCTTAGAGCTATTAATCTTATCATAAGAGGATTGCCTAGAAATTTGCTTGTTTGCTTGCCTACATTTGAGTGTGCTTATACTACATGGAGATATCTTGAGGAGCGCTTTCCAAACTATTCCTTGAAAAGTCTAGATGAGATTCTTCAAAAGTCCATAGCTTTTCATAAAATGAATCCTAGTGATCCTAAATTTGATGATTGACTTTTTGAGCTTCATGACCTTATGCGTGCCAAAGGAGATGTTGGAGCCATTAGTAGCATCATTTCACAAGTCATTAGAATTCATAAAGATGCACATTGTCATGGTCATAAATCTAATGAATCACTCTCTCTAGGTGATGATCATTCACATGATGATGTTGAGCATGAATATTATGATGAGGATGACGATAGTGACTTTGATCTTGATGAGTCAATGAGACACTTTGGTCTTATGGCTAATCTTCATGGCTACATGGTCGGAGGAAAGGAATGGGTTCTTGATAGTGGATTACCGATCACATGACCCGAGATAAGGACATGTTTCGTGAGCTTGCTGAAAACGACGGTCCCCGAAAGTATGTCACTTTTGGTGATAACTCAAAGGGTAAGGTGGTTGGCCTTGGTAAGGTGGCCATCTCACATGACAGCTCTATCCAAAATGTTATGCTCGTTGAATCTCTTGGCTACAATTTACTTTCCATGTCTAGACTAGCCGATTTTGGTTTCAATGTTCTATTCACTGAAGTAGATTGCCAAGTGTTTCGTAGAGATAATCATAATATGGTCTTTACTCGTATATGTAGAGGTGATCTATACATTGTTGATTTCACTAAAAGAGCTCAACCTCGTACTTGCTTAATTGCCAAATCTTCTAAAGGTTGGTTGTGCATAGAATGTTAGGTCACGTGGGCATGCAAAATCTTGATAAGCTTATTAAAGGTAATCATACCCTTGGTGTTAAAGATGTTATATTTGACAAGGATAGACTTTGCAGTGCTTGTCAAGCAGGAAAACAAGTTGGAGGAAGTCATCCCGTGAAGAACATCATGACCACGAGAAGACCACTTGAGCTACTTCACATGGATCTTTTTGGTCCCAACGCTTACAAGAGTCTCGGTGGTAACTCATTCGGTTTAGTCATCATTGATGATTTTTCTAGATTTACGTGGGTGTTCTTTCTTGATGATAAATCGCAGGTCCAAAAGATCTTCATGAACTTCGGTAGGAAGGCCCAAAATCAATTTGAAGTGAAGATCAAGAAGGTTCAAAGCAATAACGGAACGGAGTTCAAGAACGCCAGTGTGGATACCTTTCTTGATGAAGAAGGGATTTCACATGAGTTCTCGGCTACGTACACACCTGAACAAAACGGAGTTGTGGAGAGGAAGAACCGGACACTAATTGAGATGGCGAGAACGATGCTTGACGAATACAAGACGCCAAGACACTTTTGTGCGGAAGCGATTGAGACAGCCTGTCATGCCACAAATCGATTGTATCTTCACAAGCTTCTCGGCAAGACGGCATACGAGCTTCTCACCGGTAACAAACCCCAAGTTGGATACTTTTGAGTATTTGGCTCAAAGTGTTACATTCTTGATAAGCATCATCATTCGAAATTTGCCCCTAAATCTCATGAAGGTTTCCTACTCGGTTATGGCTCAAACTCTCACACTTACCGTGTCTACAATAATTTCACCCGAAAGGTTGAAGAGACAGTAGATGTGAAGTTTGATGAATCTAACGACTCGCAAGTAGAGCAATTACCAATTGGTGTAGGAGACAAAGATCCTTCGGAAGCAATTCAAGACTTGTCTATTGGCAAGGTTCGTCCAACGGAGGTGAAGGAGAGTACTTCGTCCATTCAAGTGGAAGCCTCAACTTCACAACAAGGTGAACCACAAGTTGACTTAGAGGCATCCACAAGTGGAACACGTCAAGACGAAGGAAATGAGGAAGTGCAACAAGATGATCCACCTCAACCTCCTTCTCCACCTCGGCAAGAGAATGACAACGCCAACAACAATGAAGAAGGACAAGAAGAAGAGGAAGACAATGAAGAGGATGTTTAACCCCGACCCAAACAAAAGCTCTGACGAGTTAGAGCAAGAGTCTCAAGAGATCAGCCCGCCGAACAAATCTTCTATGATATTCAAACCGGGAGAATCACTCGCTCTAAAACTCGTTTGGCTACCTTTTGTGAACATTATTCATTCATTTCTAGTATTGAACCTATGAAGGTTGAAGAAGCCCTTGATGATCTGGATTGGGTGAATGCAATGCATGAAGAGCTACACAATTTCGAGAGGAATCAAGTATGGACGTTGGTTGAGAAGCCCGACGAGAAGCACAATGTCATTGGAACCAAATGGGTGTTTCGGAATAAGCAAGATGAGGATGGACAAGTTGTACGCAACAAGGCCCGTCTCGTTGCTCAAGGCTACACTCAAGTCGAAGGTATGGACTATGGTGAGACTTATGCCCCCGTTGCTAGACTTGAGTCCATATGCATCTTACTTGCTTACGCCAATCACCATGATATCACTTTATACCAAATGGACATTAAAAGTGCTTTTCTAAATGGTGAAATTGAGGAGGAAGTTTATGTTAAACAACCTCCCGGCTTTGTTAATCCGAAGAAACCCGATCATGTTTACAAACTTCACAAAGCTCTTTATGGCCTTAAACAAGCTCCTAGAGCATGGTATAAATGCTTGACCAAGTTTCTTATTGAAAAAGGCTTTGAAACTGGGAAGATTGATTCTACACTTTTTACTAAAAGGGTTAATGGTGAATTATTTGTGTGCCAAATCTATGTGGATGATATCATATTTGGTTCGACTAACCCTCATTTTAGTGAAAAGTTTGGAAGGCTAATGTCGGAGAAGTTTGAGATGTCTATGATGAGTGAACTCAAATTCTTTCTTGGTTTGCAAATCAAGCAAACTAAGGAAGGTACCTTTGTTTCTCAAACAAAGTATACCAAGGACCTATTCAAGAAGTTCAACATGCAAGAAAGCAAAGGTATGAAAACACCCATGCCTACTAGTGGACATCTTGACTTGACAAAGGATGGCAAAACGGTTGACCAAAAGGTTTACTGCTCTATGATTGGTTCATTGTTATATCTATGTGCCTCCCATCCTGATATTATGCTAAGTGTGTGCATGTGTGCACAATATCAAGTGTCCCCCAAAGAATGTCATCTTAAGGCTATGAAAAGGATAGTGAGATACTTAATTCATACACCAAACTTTGGCATTTGGTATCCTAAGAGGTCTTCTTTTGATCTTGTTGGCTACTCCGATTCGGACTATGCTGGTGACAAGGTTGATAGAAAGTCCACTTTGGGTACTTGTCAATTTCTTGGTAGATCTCTTGTGTCTTGGTCCCCCAAGAAACAAAACTCGGTATCCTTATCCAACGCCGAAGCGGAATACATTGCCGCCGGATCATGTTGTGCTCAATTACTTTGGATGACCCAAACCCTTTAGGATTATGGGATACATGTGAAACATGTTCCATTGCTTTGTGATAATGAGAGTGCTATTAAGATTGCTCACAATCCCGTGCAACATTCACTACACCACGGTAGAGCTTAGGTGACACAATTCTGTGGGCAAAGGTCTACTGATGTCCACAAAATAACTGTTGGCGTATCTTTTAAGTTGTGTCTTCAGATCATCTGTCAGCGAAGATACATCACTGTGGACACAATAATTGTCAGCAACCATAAAGCCACCATGCATCAGTCGGTGTTTTCTTAACAACACGTTATGTGTCGGCACATGTGTGGCAATTGACAGTTTATCAGTTGGCGTAGGTACGCATTTAGCGACGTCAAATGTGTCGGCGTATGTAGGGTGTATGGGCACAGATTAAGTGTCGGCGTAGGTTGACACGTGTCAATCTACCGAAGGTCGCAAACTTGGCGCGAGATTTAGGCGCGAGGAGGCGAAATTTTCGGCGTGCCCGTGCAAAATATCCCCAAATCTAGCCAACTCCTACCTCCATAAAAAAAACCCAACTCCATAACCCTACCCGTGCCTGCCTGCCGCCGCCGCCCTCATGCTCGATCCACCATCGCCGCCGTGCTTGCGCTCCACCCCGACGCCCAGCCTTCGTCCTCGCGCTCCACCCCGACGCCCAGCCGCCGTCGACCTCCACCCTGACTCCCAGCCACCGTCGACCTACACCGCGACTCTCAGCCGCCGTCGAGCGCCACCCCGACGCCCAGCCGCCGTCGAGCGGCACCCCTACGCCCGGCCGCCGTGGAGCTCCAGCCCGACGCCCGGCCACCTCGAGCTCCAACCCTACATCGAGCCGCTGTCCTCGCGTCCCCCCACATCCAGCCAGCGCTCACCCCCTACTTCCAACCGCCTCACCCCATCCTGGGCGCCGTCGGTCATCGTCTGCTTGCCCCCTGCCGCCGCCGTCAGTGCCCCCCTCCCTCGTCCCTGCTACCAGTTCTCCATCCTCAATCCCCATCGCTGCTGCTACCGGACCTTCGATCTTTGCCTCTGCACATTGTCTGCTTGCGGTGGTCGACCTGCGAGATGCGCCCCTCCCAAAGCGAGCCGTCGTTGCTGCCGATCTCCGCACAAGACTCATCCCCGTCCACCCTCTATTCCATGAGGTAAGCATCAGCTCCTTGTGTGATTTCCTTCTATGTATTGCTGTCTGCTTGTGTATTACTAAACTTGAATCATATGCAGTTGTTTCTCTTGCTTGAATAATGATAGTTTAGTATTTCTATTGATTGAATAATGATTGTAGCTTCACTGATGCAAAGCTAACACTACCATACTTGGAAAATTTGATATTAAGGGTGCATCATGGACAAAACATGGTTGTCTCAGCCTAGGTACATCAAATTTGCTTTTTTGCCAACTCATAAGCGGTATAATTATGTCATGAACTGTTCTGATATCTAAAAAAATTACATGTAGGCACACAAATGAGTATGTACAGGGGGTAGACAAGTTTATGGAGTTTGCTTTTATTAATTCAACAAATGGAAACAAAATCTTGTGTCCTTGCAAGATATGTTTGAACTCTAAATGGAGAGTAGCAACTGAAGTACGTGATGATTTGATATGTAAGGGTTTCATGGAGGGGTATCATACATGGTTGTTTCATGGAGAATCTTGCCACTGTTGCCCAAATATTGAGGGGGTAGAAGTAGAGACTTCATCGGCAGATAATTAATTAGCTAATTTCTTGCGAGACATAGCTTGTGGATTAGATGATGGGGGGTGTTGGAAGAGAACAATGAGGACAGTAACAACCCTGGGACGCATGTTGATGCTGATACCAAGGCTTATTTGAAGATGGCTGATGATGACAACAAAGAGCTATACCCTGGGTGTAAAAACTTCTCAAAGTTGCGTTTTATTGTCAAATTGCTCCACATCAAACTTCTTGGGCGATGGAGTGACAAAAGTTTTGACATGGTGCTTGAGTTACTTAGCGATGCATTTCCCAAAGGTTCAGTACTTCCCAAAAATTTCAATGAAGCTAAGAAAATAGTTAAATCTGTTGGGCTTGGTTATGTTAATATTCATGCGTGTGAAAATGATTGTGTACTATTCAGAAATGAATTTGATAAGGAGAATCAGTGTCCAAAGTGTAAAACTTCAAGGTGGAAATCAGAAAAGAAGAGTCCTGATGGGAAAAGAGTACATAGGGTTCCTAAAAAGGTTCTTCACTATTTTCGTATTAAAAGAAGGCTTCAAAGGTATTTTGTGCCCTCTAAAACTGCAACTGACATGAGGTGGCATGACGAACAATGTACCAAAGAAGGTTTGATTAGGTGCTCAGCGGATGCTATTTTCTGGAAGGATTTTGATTCCAAACATCCACTAATTGGTAATGACAGTCGCAATTTTAGGTTGGCTGCTACAATAGATGGAATAATTGTTGCTGCACCAAAGAGGAAGTAAGTGTGATAATGATTTTCTGCCTTTTATTTGGTAGTTGTGTAAAATTTGGTTGTTTGTTAGTTCAAATACTTGATTGTTGTATAGACTACTAACTCATTTGTAAACATTTACAGGAGCAGGAGCAAAAATGGCAACCGCAGCAAGAAGCGCAGAAGGAATCCCTGAATATGAACTTGAAAAGAATAGAAGGGTAGTTGAAGTACTTAGAAAACAAAACGAGAACATGAAGAGAACTTTGAACCTAAAAGGTCTAGCAGATGCATATGAGTTAGAAGGCCTGCCTGCTCCCCGAAAGAAGAAAAAGGTATTGCTTTGAGTAATGTGTATGTTTGCACATGCAGAATTAGATGTTTGCATGCTATGTAAAGCTGAACATTGATATGGCTATCCCATTTATGTTGTAATTGTAGAGACAAAAGCAAACTCCTGTTTCACAAACTCAAGCTCCTGAACGACAATTGCGGTCTAGTTCAAGATTAACTACTGAAATTATAACCGAGCCTGAGGTTGTAGTGAATGAACCTGAAGGTATGCTTCTTGACTTCGATATGTGTACCTTGCATTGCTTGGAAGCTAGTTTGTGCATTCTTTGTGAACCTTGCAATTGATTGATAATGCGCTTATAGTACTAAACCTATTTTCTGGATTTGTTGTGTATCAGGCCAGGAAAGGGAGGTCAGGAAAGTCACTGCTATGAAAAGCATATGGGGAAGACAAAACAAGCCTAAACTCAAGTTGGAAATAAATGAGTATGGTCAGCCTTGTGGTAAATCTGCTACACGGTTTGCTAACTTTGTTGGAACACAAATAAGAACCAAGGGTTTTCCGGTTGAATTTGATGATTGGAGGAAGGTCGATCTGTCGAAAAAACTTGCTTTATGGACCAAGGCAAAGGTAATGCGTTTATGTACTGCTGTTATGTCCTGGATGCTATGTTACTGTTATGATTAGGAGTGACTAGCGATTTAGTATATGTCGTATTGTTCTCTAATGGATTTTTTCAAATGCCTATTTTTCAGTTGTTTTGGGAATTAGGCCAATGAGTTTTCCAATGGTATATGAAAACAGCACAAATTAAATGGAAAGACTTCAAATCAGACCTAAAGAGGGAATATTATGATGAATCCTATGAGTATGATGAACTTATAGCATCATGTGATGCTAGAGTTCATCCTGACCAATGGAAGTTACTTGTTGCATTTTGGTTAACTCCAAAAGCTAAGGTATGCTCTTTGTTAGGTTGGTATAGACATCTAATTCTGCTTGTTTGACATGATCTTATGACACCATTTGGTAGGCTCGCTCAATAAGAGGCAAAAAATCGAGCAAATCATACTCAAAATCACACATCTGGAAGTAAGAGTTTTGCTCGGGTTGACACTGAAATGGTATGCAACCATGCAATCCTTGTTGTAAACTTGGATGTTTGTACATTTTGAAAATTGTTTTAATCTTTTTGTTACTTGACATAGACCGAGGTGCTCAATCGTCGCCCGCATAGACATGAACTGTTTATTGAAACACATACACATCGAATTAGTGGACTTCCTCAAAAAGGGTCTGCATTAAGAATTGTAAGTTCAGATGCACTTTAAGTTTTCAATGCCTTTCATATTTTTGTTTATGTAGTAAATACTAGGAACACATAACACATTCCTGAAATTTACAGAAAGAACTTCAAGATGAAGCATTAAGCACCCTAAATTAGTGAACAATGGTATTAAGGATGGTGATTTGTTTGCATTTGTTTGTGGAAAAGAAAAAAATGGATATGTTCGTGCTATCGGATTGGGTCCAACTCCATCTGAACTAGAGTTGCCTGGAACCCAGCAGTATAAATCTACAAAGCTTCAAATGGCAATGGAGGCGTGTCGTGTATCTGACCAAAAAGTGGAACATCTGCAAGAACAAATGGACGACATGAAGAAGAAAATGACACAAATGGATGACATGAAGAAGCAAATGGCTGAGATGAGGGAACTTCTTTTGTCTTCACAAGGGCAATGAGATCAAACCAATAGCACACCTGCAACAACACAACAGGTAACACGATAGTTCTACTATATTGTACCTCTACAATAGTGGAACATGTAATGCTATGATTTGTTTGTAGTTTATTATATTTAGTAACATATACAATGCTTGATTTTGATGTAGAACATAAGGACAAGAGAAGCTAGTAATACTGAAGTAGGCAATGCTATTCTGGAGGACGTGGCTGAGTCAAATGCTATTGGAATTGGAAGAAGAGTTGCTAATGTAGAGAAACCTGACAAGCAACAAGGGGTAAACCTTTCTTTCCTACATAGAAGATGTTATGCCTACGATGCAAACTTCATTTCAATATGATTCCAAACTTCATTTGAATATGATTGAACTTCATTTGAATGGTATATGAAAATCAAACAATCATTGGGCTCCTCTTTTATGGTTCAAATGGTTCAAACTACTTATTGTTGTGGCCCTCTTTTTGACTGTAATGCTATGCTATGATTCAACTTCATTTGAATGTAATGCTATGATACAACTTGAATGAAAATTCATTTGACTTAAGTCTGAACGATAATTCATTTAACTTGATCTTGTTAATATGATGCTTTATTAACTTAAGTTTTTCTGCTTGGGATTCCCTATGCTTTTCTACATAATAATATGTATTTGTACACTTGAACTTGCTTCTTTAAAATGAAACTATGTTCTGAATTACAATTTTTCCCTATAGGGTGGAAGAGATGTGATACTATATAGCATAACTAGACCCTTAAGTGTCGCTGTTGCCAAAGGAACAATTCAAACAACCAATCCAAAGGCTGTGGTGGGGGGTGAGCCTCTAGGTTCTCAATTTGTTGAAATTGTCATCCATTCGGTGTTCAAAAGGGAAACTCAGTTGCCCCGTCCATATGGAGATGTGCTTACCATGGCAGATGCTAAGGGGAAATCAATTGCATGGCCATCTGCTATGGTAAGAATCTAGAGCACTTGATTTCTTTTCTTTTCCGCTGATTGGTCACCTATTGGCCATGGATCTAAGTAATGATTATTGTTGTAGATCAAAGACGCACAGAAGGCAACCAATGTGCCACGAGGTGCAGGTACTATGACATACTCCATACTTCAAGTTTACTACGATCCATTCTTTTCCTTGTATTATGTGATTGTTGTGCCATCAGCAGCTTTTTATGTGATGTGATGAAATTGGTGTGATTGGAAATAGTGAGTTAATCATTCTGCAAAGTCTCTTTAGAATGTTCCAATAAAAAAATATATAGATGGACAATAATGAACTCTGAGAACCATAACAGCTTGGCCATGTAAGCACACGTACAATACGACATGCAGAAATTCTCACTAAGTTCAAATAAATACATATATAAATAATATAATCAGCTCAAGCAAGCTTAGTGTATTATACAGATATAGATGTTGACTCATCTGAAAATAGTTTACTTCTCTTGCAATGATCGAAGTTTATTCTAGTATAAACTAACCCAATTTCATACATATAAATTATTTTACTATGCATAATTTGTGGCAGAGAGATATTTGTCCATGGCAGTTTGACACGTATATATGCCACTGTTAAGAAGATATAGGGTAGCTGATACAAAGGAGTGATGACATCAATACATGAATGTAAGACAAATATAACCATATATTGAAAGAATAAGACACTTGGTAGTGTATCAGTACATATTTAGTGCGGGGAAAAATTATAAAATTGCACACTTCTTGGATGTATGCATCAGACTTGAAAAAATGTCAGGTGACCAAATAACATGGCGAGGCCTACATTGGCTGGAACCAATGACAAAGCCAGCCATGTATGATTTATTGGACCTGGCAGCCCAGTTGTTCGCACTTCACTAGTTATTCTCAATGTGCCCTGATGATCTCTTCTCAATGTCCTATGCTTGCTATGAAACTTCCATGTAAATAATTTCCAAATCCTATCTATAATTTATTAAGGAGAATAAAACCATGCATAAACTAATCCTGCCAATCTTTATTTGAACTTTGAACATTTTTTGGGTTGAATGCTCACTTTCTTGAGAAATCTGTATGGATTTCAGGTACTTGGCCACCTAGCGCATGGATATGATGACTTGGAGTGTCACGGAACATTTGGCTGTTTGCAGTATTTTGGACCAGCCGACTTCAACCATGTCACGAATCTTATGTGTGTTATTTGGCGCTTCAAGTATTTTGGAGTAGAACTTTGTGCTCATGGATGTGACTTGTGTTCTGGACTAATGTTTGAACTCTTTTAGACCAGCAAGTAGTGCTCCTATTAATGTGACTTGTTTTGTTATGAACCTGGGTTAATACATATGTATGTTGTTATGAACCTGGGTCAAACATATGCAGTGCTCATGGATGGGCAAACTATGTTGGTTGTGGACCTGGGTCAATATATATGTATGTTGTCATCTTGATGCTGTTTATGGATGACATTTGAGCATTGTATATGTATATCCAATATTTTCGTTTTGATGTTGTTTGTGGATGATTTTTGAGCACCGCATATGTGCCCAATTATTGTTTTGGCTGTACAATTTATACGGATGTTGCATGTTACCTGTTGGCAAGGTACATACCTATCTTCACAGAGTAAGTGTCGGCGAATGTACCTAACTAGCTGGACATAATGAGTGTCGCCCATGGTATGTACCTACATTGACAGATTAAGTGTCGGCCAAGGTATGCACCTACCTAGACAGATTAAGTGTCGGCAAAAGCATATACCTAGAGGGACAATCTATGTGTCGACAAAAGTAGGGTGTATGCCCACAAAAGAACTGTCGGGGTAGATAGGGTGTACGCCCACAAACTAACTGTCGGGATAGGTAGGGTGTATGTCCGCAGGAAATGTGTCGGTGTAGGTGGGGTGTACGCCGACTGAAAGTGTGTCAGGAAGTAAACAACTATCAGCAATACCTTTGCCCACAGCAAGTCCTCCGACTGTTTTATCTTTTGTCGGCGTAGCTGTTAGCTACAATTTATGTGTCGGCAAAGGTACCCTATGCCAATAGATGGGTGTGTCACCAAATCTTGACCATGGTGTAGTGATTCTCGAACTAAGCATATTGAAGTTCGTCATCATTTCATTCGAGATCATGTTGCTAAAGGAGACATCAATCTTAAGCATGTTCGTACCAATAAGCAATTGGCGGATATATTCACCAAACCGCTTGATGAGAAAGCGTTTTGCTGTTTGAGAGGTGAATTGATATCATTGATGCCTCAAACTTGGAGTAGAAACTCCATTTGGAAACATGCAAGGCATGAGCCTTTTATGACTAATCCTTGATATTTATCTTATGATGATGATTATATGTCTTGGATCTATACTTGCACCCTTGAATGTTATCTAACCCTTGTAGGTACTTGGACGAATTCAAATCTATGAGATTGCAAGTCACTCACATTTTGAGCAATCTCTACATCACCAAGTCCCTATGATATGGTTGTTGATTACAAGGAAGCATGAATCCACTCAACATATCCTTTTTGACTATCTCAATTGGAATCTAGATTCATGATTGTCATTTTGGATAGACAAGTGCTTTTCCTTGGAAGACTAACCCATGTAGGAAGATGAACTCAAACTCCGAGTGGTGCTCCCAACTCATGATGGACTACATCAACTTTGAGCATCCAACATAAGTTCAACTACATGATCAAGATCAACACCACCCAAGGTATGTCATTCCATCTTAAGAGAAGCTTTGCCCCAAGACATTAGACAAAGCAACTCAACGAGATGTGAATACATCAAAATGCTTAAATGAAAAATGGTAACCCCATTTTGAGCTTAAACGATGAGTATGACCTATGATCAAGTGATCTCACTTGACTCCTAAGTCAATATACTCTAACATAGGTGACTATGTTGCCGACCCCTTCTAGATGAAGTTCTCTAGTGTTTCTCTGTTCACTTACTTTGTATTCTTGCATATATTTCTTGCTATCTTGTTCCCCTTATAAAAAAAAACTTCATCTAGATCTCTTTTCTTTACCTGTTTTCTCTGTGTCTTCTGTATCTAATTCATTGCAAATCTTTCAGTAAATTCCTTGCAAATCCTTGTGAGATTTAATTTGCTTAGTGAGCTGAGTTGACAATTTTTTTACTGTATGTTGAACTCGGTCCCTCCGATCCAAACCTATCGGTCTGACCGAAGCACAAGGACTCCTTGTGAATAGTTCATCAATACAACCGACATGGACTAACTCGGTCGCACCGATCAGGATCTTCTGTGACTCTGTTCACTCGGCGTCACCGACAAAAAACAATCGGCGTCACCGATTTCAACTCTGAGAAAAAGTTTTGCCATCTTTACTACCTATTTTCTTCAGCTCCACTCAATGATTCTTATCCTCTACCCGCATCTTGAACTACATGCTGCTTTGTAGTGTGTCTCAAGGACCAAACTTATTTGACTCATGCTTCAGAAGTACCCTTCTTGGAAATTGATGTCAAAGGGGGAGAGAGAGCACATCAAAGCTTATCATATGAGCACATCTAAGCTCTTCCAGATGCTAGTAAAACAAAGAGGAGAGAAGTCACGTGTCTTTAAGAGGGGAAAGACATGTCAATATTTGTTTGATCTTAGCTATTGCTAACATTCTTGTTGCTCTGAATTTTGGTTGTCTACACCATTTCTTGCTCTGATTTTCTCTCACCCTACCTTATCCCATTATCCAATATCAGATTCAGGGGGAGAAAGAGTTCACATATAGGGAAGAAAATCTTTGGAATTCATTGCTTATCTTTAAAGTCTTTGGGGACATGTCAATATCTAAATAGAGTACCTAGTACCTACCCATTACATGTCATCCCAGTCTTGGTACTCTTGTGGTTTCCTGAAATTGCTTTGTCTAGAGTGTTCTTGTGTTATCTAACCTTGTTTTCTCAAGTCCACTCCTTCGAAAGTCAGGCCAAGACCACAAGGTAAGTATATGCATCATACTCATGTGCATGATGATCTCTTGCTGATGTACATATTGTTTGCAAGAAGGATTCATGAACATGGAGGTACACCTTCTATACACATCATTTGCTCTGATGCATATAGCCAAGATACATGTAACTCATTGCTTGCTCTGTCATGCTCATGCATTCACATGTTCTTATATTCTATCTTCACATGATTGCATACATGTAGGGGGAGCCTATGCATGTTACATGCCTTTCCAAAGCTTTACTTGTTACTCTTCTTATCTCTTATCTAAAACTTTGATGTATGTTGTCATCAATTACCAAAAAGGGGGAGATTGAAAGCACAAGTGCTCCCTGGGTGATTTTGGTAATTAATGTCAACATATCTCTTGTTGGACTAATACTTTCACCTAGTGTATTTCATATGAGTACAACCATGGCGTGGTAAGGACAAGAGGATGTGGAACCCCTTCCAAATGCTAAGGACAAAGATTGGCAAAAGCTCAAGACTCTTCATTTCTATTGTAGTGATTCAAGATCACATTGAATCCATAGGAAAGACAATACTATTAAAAGGAGATGAGGTGTTGCTTAATGGTCTACTTGCTCAAAGTGCTTAGTGATATTGCTCCAAAACCCTCAGCCACTTTCTCATTTCCACATATGTCCAAAAACTCAAAGTTAAACTCGGCCCCACCGATTTGATCTATCCGGCGCCACCGAGTTCAGTTGACATAGCCACTGCCAGAAACCCTAAATGATTCGGTCACACCGATACGGATCTCGGTCTCATCGAGATGGCCCTGCAAACTCTCTATTTCCCTTTGTAACATTTTGGTCTCACCGAAATGAGCGATTGGTCCCACCGAGTTTGCTTGACCAACTCTCTGTTTGCTCTTTGCTGAAATTGGTCTCACTGAGTTCATGCAATCGGCTTCACCGAGATGAGGTTTTGCCCTAGCCCTTGCACATCTGTCCCACCGAGTTGTTCAAGTCGGTCCCACTGAGATTCCTAACATTCACATTTTGAACTGAATCGGTCTCACGAGTTCTTCTATTCGGTCTGACTGAGTTGAGTCAAATGTGTGTAACGGTTGGATTTTGTGTGGAGTCTATATATACCCCTCCACCCCCTTCTCCATTAAAGAGAGAGCCATCAGAATGTGCCTACACTTCCACTACTCATTTTCTGACAGAGAACCACCTACTCATGTGTTAAGACCAAGATATTCCAATCATACCACAAGAATCTTGATCTCTAGACTTCCCAAGTTGCTTTCCACTCAAATCATCCTTCCACCATAACCAAATCTGTGAGAGAGAGTTGAGTGTTGGGGAGACTTTCATTTGAAGGTCAAGAGCAAGGAGTTCATCAGCAACACACCATTTATTACCTTTTGGAGAGTGGTGTCTCCTAGATTCGTTAGGTGTCTCTTGGGAGCCTCCGACAAGATTGTGGAGTTGAACCAAGAAGTTTGTAAGGGCAAGGAGATCGCCTACTTCGTGAAGATCTACCCGAGTGAGGCAAGTCCTTCATGGGTGATGGCCATGGTGGGATAGACAAGGTTGCTTCTTCGTGGACCCTTCGTGGGTACAGCCCTCCGTGGACTCGCGCAACCGTTACCCTTCGTGGGTTGAAGTCTCCATCAACGTGGACGTACGATAGCACCAGCTATCGGAACCATGACAAAAATCTCCGAGTCTACATTGCGTTTGCACACTCCAATCCCATCCCTTTACTTTCTTGCAATTAGCATGCTTTATCTTTTCCGCTGCATATACTATTGCCATGCTTGCTTGAAATGTATTGCGAATGCTTAATCTTGTGCTAAATCTCCACCTCAACTTGAAGAACTTAAAAACTGCTACTTTTGCTTGTTGAGGGTCTAATCACCCCCCTCTAGACACCTCTTCTCAATCCTTTCAGAAGCACATAGAGTATTCTAATAAATTCACGATTAATGTGTGTCCCTCTCAAAAGGTGTGTACAACAAGGATGATTGTGGCAAACTAAAAAGCAAAGACTCATATCAAGCTTAGATTCTTGGTTGTACTTGAATATTACCTTGGGTTTCCTTGGGCATCCCCAAGATTAGGCTCTTGCCACTCCTTATTCTGTTGTCCATCAAATCTTTACCCAAAACTTGAAAACTTCACAACACAAGAGTCAACAGAAAACTCATAAGATTCGTTAGTATAATAAAGTAAATCACCATTTTAGGTATTGTTGTGAACTCATTCTTAATTTATATTGGTGTAATATCTACTGTATTCCAACTTTTCCATGGTTCATACCCCCCGATACTACCCATAGATTCATCAAAATAAGCAAACAACACATAGAAAACAGAATCTATAAAAAACAGAACCGTTTGTAGTAATCTAGAAATTTCATATACTTCTTTAACTCTAAAAATTCTAAAAAATTAGGAAAATTTAGGAAATTTGTATATAAATCTTTTGTAAAAATTTAAGATCAAAATCATGTTTTTGTGATTTTTTGAATTTCTGGCAATGAGCACAAAAGTCTCTGTTTTTCAGCAAGAGCAAATCAACTATCACCGTAGACCATCCCAAAGGTCTTACTTGGCTCAAACTCTAATTAAAGCACCAAAACACAATTACTATAGAGGTAATAATGTGTATACTCATAAAAACAGAAAATAAAAATATTGGGTTGTCTCCCAACAAGCGCTTTTGTTTAAAGCCTTTTAGCTAGGCATTGAGATTTTGATGATGCTCACATGAAAGATAATAATTGAGACACAAAGAGAGCATCATAAAAGATGTGACAAACATATTTAAGTCTAACATACTTTCTATGCATAGGAATTTTATAAGCAAACAAATTATCAAGGCAAGCAAAAAATAGCATATGCAAGGAAGAAGAAAGAAGCAATAGCAATCTCAACATAACGAGAGGTAATTTAGTAACATGAAAATTTCTACGACCATATTTACCTCTCTCTTAATAATTACATGTGGGATCATATTCAAATTCAACAATATAACTATCACATAAAATATTCTCTTCATGATCCACATGCATGCAAAGTTGACACTCTTCCAAAATAGTGGGATTATCATCAACTAAAGTCATGACCTTTCCAAGCCCACTTTTATCAAAAAATTCATAAGATTGATCATTCTCCAAAATAATGGGATCATTATTACCTAGAGTTGACACTCTTCCAAACCCACTTTCAATATTATCGCAAACATATTCATCATGAGGCTTAAATAAATTTTCAAGATCATAAGAAAAATCACCCCAATCATGGTCATTGCAACAAGTAGTGGACATAGCAAAATTAGCATCCCCAAGCTTAGGGTTTTGCATATTATTAGCATAATTGACATTAATAGAATTAGTAACACCATTGCAATCATGCTTTTCATCCAAGGAGCTATCGTGAATCACTTCATAAATTTCATCACAATTTCCAGATTCACGAATTTCAAGCAAAACTTCATAAAGATAATCTAGTGCACGCAACTCACTAGCAATTGGTTCATCATAATTTGATCTCTTAAAAAGATTAGCATGTGGATGAGGATCCATAAACCTTTTGCTTTCTGATTTTCAATAAATACACAATTATTCCAAGCGAACAAGGAAACAAACCAAGTAAGACATAAAAGGCAAACGAAAAGAAGGCAAATAAAAAGGCAAATATTTTTGTATTTTTCTAAAAACATTTTAGAAGTGGGGGGGGGGGAGGAAAACAAGAGGCAAATTGCAAATAATGTAATACAAGGGATGAGAGTTTATGATAGGTACTTGGTAGGCTTGATGTAGAACCTCCCCGGCAACGGCGCCAGAAATTCTTCCTGCTACTTCTTGAGCTTGCGTTGATTTTTTTCTTGAAGAGGAAAGGGTGATGCAGTAAAGTGGAGATAAGTATTTCCCTCAGTTAAGAACGATGGTATCAATCTAGTAGGAGGCACAAGGAAGTCTCCAATCTATGCACCTGCACAAACTAACAAACACTTGCACTCAACACGAAAAAGGGGTTGTTAATCCCTTCACGGTCTCGAACAAGAGTGAGATCTAATAGAGATAGGTATAAAAGATAAATAAAAAGATAAACTAAAATAAATCTAAGTAAATTGCAGCAAGGTATTTTTGGGTTTTTAGGTTTATAGATCTAAAAATATATGATGGAAAATAGACCCGGGGGCCATAGGTTTCACTAGAGACTTCTCTCTTGAAGATAGCATACGGTGGGTGAACAAATTACTGTTGAGCAGGATTTATTCGGACATCAAAATTATACAAGTTTCGGTGGCAGTCGTTATGGCCTGGTTATTGTTGATGATTTCTCTCGTTACACTTGGGTATTCTTTCTCAAAGACAAAACCTGGACCCAAGACGTCTTCAAAAGATTCGCCAAGAAAGCCCAGAATGAATATGATGTGCGAATTAAGCATTTCAGAAGTGACAATGGTACTGAGTTCAAAAATACTCATATCGAGGATTTTCTCGATGAAAATGGTATAACTCATGAGTTCTCTGCCACATACACTCCCCAACAGAATGGAGTTGTTGAGCGAAAGAATAGAACTCTCATCGAGATGGCGAGAATAACTCTCATATTCGCTTCTGGGCTGATGCTATTAACACTGCTTCTCATGTTGTGAATCGTGTTTATCTTCACAAGTTCCTTCAGAAAACTTCATATGAGCTGATGACTGGCCAGAAACCGAATGTTTCTTATTTACGTGTTTTTGGTGAACCTTGTTTTATTCGTGACATGCATCATAATTCCAAGTTTGCACCTAAGGCACATGAATGTTTTCTTCTTGGTTATGGCTCGAACTCGCATACTTATTGTGTCTATAACTCTCACCACGGGAAAGTTATGGAAACGGTAAATGTGCGGTTTGATGAATCCAATGGCTCCCAAAAGGAGAACCTACCTAATGTGATAGATGAACCATCAATTTCGGATGCTATTCGGAAAATGGCCATTGGGAGTGTCAGGCCAGTTGAAGGAAATGTACATGAATCTTCCGATGATGATGCCCCCATGACTCGAAGTAGAACATGCCAAGCCACTACCGATGAAAATTCCACTCCATACACAAATGGAAACCAGATTGCAAATGCCAATGGCAATCCCGATGAAAATGGTGACACAAATGCTCATCCCAATTGTGATGCTGAGGAAAATGAAAATGATCATCAAGATGAAAATCCTCACCCTCGAGTGGCTAATCGAGTTGACCCTGCATTAATTCTCAAGGATCTCGAGAATCCAGGTTATCGACCCACAACTCATTCTCGCACTCGTTTGGCTAACTATTGTGGCAGTTTCTCCTTTGTCTCATTGACAGAACCTACCAAGTATGAGGAAGCCATGAATGATCCTGATTGGATGAATGCCATGCAAGAAGAGTTGGTGCAATTTGAATTGAATGATGTATGGGAATTGGTTGACAAACCGAATCCTAAGAAGCATAATATCATCGGCGCTAAATGGATATTCCGGAATAAGCAAGATGAAAATGGCATTGTTGTGAGAAACAAGGCATGTCTTGTCGCTCAAGGGTATACACAGGTAGAAGGCATTGATTTTGGTGAAACATATGCTCATGTTGCTCTCCTTGAGGCAATTCATATTCTTCTCGCTTATGCTAACTATAATGATATACTGCTTTTTCAAATGGATGTGAAAAGTGTTTTCCTTAATGGTGAAATTAATGAGGAAGTATATGTTAGGCAGCCACCTAGCTTTGAAAACCCTCAGTTTCCTAACAAAGTTTTCAGGTTGAAAAAGGATCTATATGGACTGAAGCATGCCCCTCGAGCTTGGTATGACACCTTGAAGAGGTTTTTGCTCGACAAAGGGTTCAAGCCAGGATCCACTGGTTCCACTCTTTTCACATGTGGTATTGATGGTGATCTATTCATGTGTCAAATTTATGTGGATGATATTATTTTCGGCAGTACTAACAATGCTTGCAGCATGGAATTCAAGCGAATGATGTCCAAGAAATATCAAATGTCTATGATGGGTGAACTTAAGTTCTTTCTCGGACTGCAAATACGTCAACAGGACAATGGAATTTTCATATCTCGGGAGATATATCTGAGAGACTGTCTGAAGAAGTTTAAAATGCAAGATTGCAAACTAAAGGGCTACAAAACTCCAATGCCCATGAATGGTAAGCTGGACACAGATGTGTACGGTAAGGATTACGATCAGAAAGCTTATCATTTGATGATTGGTTCTTTACTCTACCTATATGCATCCAGACGTGATATTATGTTGAGTGTTTGTATGTGTGCTCGTTATCAAGCTGCACCGAAAGAATCGCATCACCAAGTGGCCAAGCATATTCTGAGATATTTGGCTCACACCCCCACCTTAGGTTTATGGTATCCTAAGGGAGCATAGTTTGATCTCGTTGGATATTGAAACTCAGATTACGCAGGTGACCTGGTTGATAGGAAATCTACTTTGGGGACATGCCATTTCCTCGGTAGATCTTTGGTATGTTGGTCGTCAAGGAAGCAGAATTGAGTGTCTCTCTCTCTACGACTAATGCCGAATATATTGCCGCTGGCGCGTGTTGCACTCAGTTATTGTGGATGAAGCAGACTCTGAAGGATTATGGTATCAAGGTCAAGAAGATTCCTCTATATTGCGACAATGAGAGTGCAATCAAAATTGCACACAATCCAGTGCAGCATTCTCGCACCAAGCATATTGACATCAGACATCATTTTATTCGTGATCATGTTGCTCGAGGGGATATTTTTATCAGTCACATCAATACTGAAGATAATCTCACTGACATCTTCACCAAGCATCTCGATCAGAAAAGATTATGTGTGTTACGGTGTGAGCTAAATATCCTGGATTCCGCAAACATGCAGTAAGCTGGAGTCGGCACCCGTACCATCACTTCCACATCTTAGAAGGAATGGCTGCACAACACTCGAAGAGTTTGAAAATTTTGACAAAGTGAAATTTTCTTTCTGAGAGTGAATACATTAACGAAGAACTATACTAAAGGGGTGCCACGATAATTGTGCGACGCTAGGGGTCATACAGTTCTTATACGATGTGTCACGCCACCACAATTTCTCTTCGTTGAATTGCCTTTTGGTTGAAGGATTTTGTGTTAGTCCGAATGTATTTCACTCATAGCTTTTCTCTCGGGTGTTTGTGTTTCTTTCTTTGAGTGAAATTCCTAGGGCCCTGCTTTCCCTCTATTCTATCTCTTCTAGTCTATGTTGTTCTGTTATGAATGCTCAATTTCATCTGGTAACGATACTTTATCTGGTGTCCTTGACCACGTTAAAGGTTCGTTCCGAACTTAACTCGTTTTGGCGAAAGCCGTCCAAAATTTGGGGTTTCCTGCCCAAGTCAGGACCACGATCTTTGATGATGGTTGCCACATGCTATTCATCAACTGCTCTTTTATCTGGACCGTTGAATCACAATAGTCCTTTGTCTAGGGCCGTCCGATCAGGTTCACTGGATGCAGTTATTTCTCCTCGCCATAATAGAGAGAGAGAGAGAGAGAGAGATAGAGGAGAGGGATATATAGTAGATAGAAGGAGATAGGATATATATATATATATATATATATATATATATACACTGCATCACCACCATTCCCAAATCCACTTCTCCTCTTTTCCCTCGTCACTTTCCGAAGCCCTACCGCACCGCTCCACCTTGAGCTCGGCGCCGTCGATCATCTTCACCGCTTTGCTGCCGGAAAGAGGTCGCCGGAGTCATTCCTCGCCGCCGCGGATCATCTTCCTCCCCGCACCACCGTAGTTGCTGCACATCACCGAGTTAGGGTATATCAGTACCAAACGAAGTCCAAATGCCACGAAACTTTTTGGAGATTTTATCTGGTGATAAGAGACCCTGGAAGCTTCTGGAGGGCACGAGAAGATGAAAGTGGGGCCCACTAGGCACCAGGACATGCCAGGGGCCTCTGGCGCGCCCTGATGGGTAGTGGGGCCCATGAGCGTCTTTTTGACCTACCTCCGACTCTATAAATACTCTAAAATCCTGAAACCCTCGAGGGAGTCCACGAAATACTTTTTCTGCCGCCGCAAGTTCCAGAAGCACAAGATCCAACCTAGAGGCCCTTTTCGGCACTCTGTCGGAGGGGGAAACGATCACGGAGGGTTTCTTCATCATCCTTGCCGCCCCTCTGATGATGTGTGAGTAGTTTACCATAGACCTGCAGGTCCGTAGTTAGTAGCTAGATGGCTTCTTCTCTCCTTTTGATCTTCAATACAATGTTCTCCTTGGTGTTCTTGGAGATCTATTTGATGTAATGACTTTTTGCGGTGTGTTCGTTGGGATCCGATGAATTGTGAGTTTATGATCAGATTTATCTATGAGTACTATTTGAGTTTTCTCTGAATCCTTTTATGCGTGATTATTATATTCTCGTATTTCTTCTCTGATTTATTGATTTAGTTTGGCGAATTAGATTGATTTATCTTGCCATGGGAAGGGGTGCTCTGTGATGGGTTTGATCTTGCGGTGCTCAATCCCAGTGACAGAAGGGGACATGACACACATGTATCATTGCTATTAAGGGTAATAAGATGGGGTTTATTCATATGTGAGTTTATCTTGTCTACATCATGTCATCTTGCTTAATGTATTACTCCGTTTTTCCATGAACTTAATACACTAGATGCATGCTGGATAGCGGTCGATGTGTGGAGTAATAGTAGTAGATGCAGGCAGGAGTCGGTCTACTAATCTTGGACGTGATGCCTATATAGATGATCATTTCCTTGTATATCTTCATAATTATTTGCTTTTCTATCAATTGCCCAACAATAATTTGTTTACCCACCGTATGCTATTTTCTCGAGAGAAGCCTCTAGTGAAAACTATGGCCCACGGGGCTACCTTTTATCATATAAAAATCCTAAAAATACCTTGCTGCAATTTTCTTGTATTTATTTTATTTTGTGTTTTAGTTAGATCTATTTATCAAAACCCATACAATTTAATCTTTCTCAATACCATTGAGAGATTGACAACCCCTCTACACGTTGGGTTGCAAGTATTTATTGTTTGTGTGCAGGTGTTGTTTACATAGTGTTGCTTGGTTCTCCTACTGGATTGATAACCTTGGTTTCATAACTGAGGGAAATACTTTTCTCTACTGTACTGCATCATCGCCTCCTCTTCGGGGAAATCCCAACACAGGTCACAAGTTGCAGGAAGAGTTTCTGGCGCCGTTGCTGGGGAGACATCATCAACATCTATCAAGTACATACGCATAAACTCTCATTTCCTTGCAATTTACTTTATTTACCATTTGCCTCTCGTTTTGATCTCCCCCACTTCTAAAAAGTTAGGAAAAAATACAAAAATATTTTTTGTTTGCCTTCTTCTTGTTTGATCTTTTGTTTGCTAGTTATTTTGTTTGCGTAGTCACGATGACTCAAGAAAATACAAAATTGTATGATTTTCTAATACCAATAATAATGATTTTATTAGTACTTCGATTGCTCCTTCCGCCACTAGTGCAGAGTCTTATGATATTAATGTCGCTTTATTGAATCTTGTTATGAAAGAGCAATTTTTCGGTAATCCTAATGAGGATGCCGTGTCCCATCTAAACACTTTCGTAGAATTGTGTGATATGCAAAAGAAAAAATATGTGGATAATGATATTGTGAAATTAAAATTATCTCCTTTCTCTTTGCGGGATCGTGCAAAATTTTGGTTTTCATCTTTGCCCCAAAATAGTATTGATTCTTGGGATTAGTGCAAAGATGCTTTAATTACTAAGTATTTTCCTCTCACG
Organism: Thinopyrum elongatum; assembly: GCA_011799875.1. Lineage (NCBI taxonomy): Eukaryota > Viridiplantae > Streptophyta > Magnoliopsida > Poales > Poaceae > Thinopyrum > Thinopyrum elongatum. Next base: position 388,786,003 of record CM022300.1, read on the forward strand.
AAAATTATTTCTCTTAGAAATCAAATTATGAATTTTAAGCAACTTGAGCATGAACATGTTGCACAATCTTGGGAAAGGATGAAATTGATGATAAGAAATTGCCCTACTCATGGTTTAAATTTGTCGATGATCATACAATTTTTTTATGCAGAATTGAATTTTGCCTCTAGAAATCTTTTAGATTCCGCTGCTGGTGGTACTTTTATGGAAATTACTTTGGGTGAAGCTACTAAATTACTTGATAATATCATGGCAAATTATTCACAATGGCATATTGAAAGAGCACCTACTAGTAAAAAGGTTAATTCTGTTGAAGAGATTAGTACAATTAGTGATAAAGTTGATGCACTTATGAAATTAGTTGCTAGTAAAAATGCTCCTATTTAACTTAATGATGTGCCTTTGTATACTTTGATTGAGCAAAATCATGATCCCGTAGATGTGAATTTTGTTTTGCGAAACAATTTTAAAAAAATGATTATAGGGGTAATTTCAATCCTAGGCCGTTCCCTGGAAATTCCTCTAATAATTATGGCAATTCCTATGGTAAAAATAATAATAATAGGATGCCCTCTGATCATGAAAATGATATTAAATAATTTATCAATGCTCAAAAAGTTTTCAACACTACGATAGAAGAAAAATTGAGTAAAATTGATGATATGTTTAGGAGCATTGCTAGAATTATTCATGATGTGGGAAATCTTAAGATTAAAATTTGGCCACCCAAAGTTGATGTCAATGAATCAATTAAAACTTTATATGTCTCCATGGATGAGAGTAAGAAGAGAACCGCTTTGCTAAGAGCTAAACAAGAATTTTTAGAAAAAGCATTTTCGCCTAATTGCTTTCGTAGTAATGATGAAGATGTTAAAATGATTGGTGTTTCTTCTACTGATTTCTTGTTTAGTAATGTTAAACTTGATGATAAGGGGATTGAAGAAGAGTCAACTTTAGCTAGAAGGTGCCCCCATAATTCGGAGGGTGAAAATCTTGTTGAAAAAATTGATAAAAGTGGGTTTAGAGAGGTAAAAACTTTAACTAGTGATGTGCCCACTCTCTGGGATTACAAAGATTTTAATTATGATACTTGCTCTTTGATTGAGTGTATTTCTTTGTTGCAATCCATGTTAAATTCACCCAATGCGTATGAACAAAATAAAGCTTTTACTAAACATATTGTAGAATCTATGATGAAAGCTTTAGAAGAAAAGTTAGAATTAGAGATTTCAATTCCTAGAAAATTATATGATGAATGGGAACCCACCATTAAAGTCAAGATTAAAAATTATGAATGCAATGCTTTATGTGATTTGGGTGCTAGTGTTTCCACAATTCCGAAATCTATATGTGATGTGCTAGGTTTTACCAATATGGATGAATGTTCTCTTAATGTGCACTTGGTGGATTCTACTATTCAAAAGCCTTTGGGTATAATTAATGATGTTCTTATTCTTGCAAATAGGAACTATGTTCCCGTTGATTTTATTTTACTCGATATTGATTGCAATATGTCTTGTCCCATAATACTTGGTAGACCGTTTTTGCGAACTATAGGTGTCGTAATTAACATGAAAGAAGGGAATATTAAATTTCAGTTTCCATTAAAGAAGGGTAGGGAAAACTTCCCTAGAAATCAAATTAAGCCACCATATGATCCAATCATGAGGGCAACCTATGGATTAAAAACTAAAGAGGACAATACTTGAAACTATGCATTATGCCTAGCTAGGGGCATAAAACAATAGCGCTTGTTGGGAGGCAACCCAATAGATATCCTTTAATTTTTTTTCTTTTTTATTATTTAATAAATAAAAAATTATGCTAATTTTATGATTGTGCTTTTCATGTTTTAAGTAGTGTTTGTGCCAAGCAAAGCCTTTAGGATGGTGTGGGTGATAGTTGACTTGATTCTGTTGAAAAACAGAAACTTTTGTGCCCAGTTCTGGAATTTTATAAATTCACAGAAACATGATTTTGCTCCGAATTTTTTAAACATAATTGATATACAAATTGCCGATGTTTTCCTAATTTCTCAGAATTTTAAGAGTTACAGAAGTATGGTCAAAGTTCAGATTGCTACAGACTATTCTATTTTTGACAGATTCTGTTTTTGTTGCATTGTGTGTTATTTTGATGAATCTATGTATTGTATCGGGGGTATAAGCCATGGTAAAGTTGGAATCCAGTAGGTATAATGCAATAATAAAATATGAATCGGTTTTCAACAGTACTTAAAGTGGTGATTTGCTTGATTATACTAACGGATCTCACGAAGGTTTTTGTTAAGTTTTGTGTGATTGAAGTTTTCAAGTTTTGGGTGAGATCATGATGGATAAAGGAATAAGGAGTGGAAAGAGCCTAAGATTGGGGATGCCCAAGGCACCCCAAGGTAATATTCAAGGACTCCCAAGCAACTAAGCTTGGGGATGCCCTGGAAGGCATCCCCTCTTTCTTCTAACGACCATCGGTAATTTTACTTGGAGCTATATTTTTATTCGTCACATATCATAGGTTTTGCTTGGAGTGTCTTGTATTATATGAGTCATTGCTTGTTTTCGTTTTTAATTTGTCACAATCATCCTTGCTGGACACACCTATTTGAGAGAGCCATAATGATATCTTGATTTGTTAGAATTGCTCTATGTGCTTCACTTAAATTTTTTGAGCTAGGCAATTGCTCTATGCGCTTCACTTATATCTTTTTGAGCACGGCGGTGGTTATATTTTTGAAGAAATAAACTCTCATGCTTCACTTAGATAATCTTGAGGGTTGGAAAATTTTAAAGAAATATGCTCTCATGCTTCACTTAGATAATTTTGAGAGTTGGGAATTTTTAAAGAAATATGCTCTCATGCTTCACTTATATTATTTTGAGAGTTGATACGATCAATTTTGAAGAAATATTTATGCTCTCATGCTTCACTTGGATCTTTTTTAGAGTTAATAATAGTAATGGTAATTTGCACGAGATATGAATTTGGTCCCAAAGTGATGGATATTCAAGAGGGATATAATAAAAACTTTCATGAAGATCATTGGATATTATAAACTTGATTCCTTGCAATAGTTTTGCGATATGGAGATAGTGATATGTGAGTCTTGTTGGTGAGTAATTATGCTTTAGTAAGAATATTGGTGTTAAGGTTTGTGATTCCCTACGCAAGCACAAAAGTCAATAGTTATGCACCGAAGTTATATCCTACTTGTGATGCATTATTCAGTGTTACTTATGTTCAATGCTCATTTATGACCGTTTTCACTTTTTGATTGGTCACTTCTCAATCTATTTGCTAGCCTTCATTTGTACTAAGCAGGGATACTATTTGTGCATCCAAATCCTTAACCAAAGTTGTGCCAAATGAGTCCACCATACCTACCTATATGCGGTATTTCCATGCCGTTCCAAGTAAATTTGTATGTGCCAACTCTAATTTTCAAAATGAATTTCCTTTTTGTGTGCCCGTACCACTCATAAAGCGGTAAGGGGTGGCCAATATTTTCTATGTTAGGTATGTTATTCTCAAGATGAGTGTTTATTCACTTGTCATTGCACGAGAGTGTGGCAGGTAATAGGGATGCCTAGTCCCGAAATGAAAAAAATTAATATGTTGTTCACAATAAATTCCTTGGAAAGTGTTGGTATGGAAGGCACCCGTGGATACGGCTAGCCATGGATTGTGAAAGAATGGTGGAAAGGAAATAAACTTTATTTTATGTTTGGGAACCGCCTATGATTTATCTAGCATGGAAGATATTGGGAATTCTCGGTCATTTTCGTTGACAGGAAAAACATGCCTCTCAAAATAATTTAATCTCTCAATTTAAGCTTTGAGCTCTAGCACCTCTATAAATCTCTGCTTCCCTCTGCGAAGGGCCTATCTATTTACTTTTATGCAATTTTTATTTTATTTTGAATCTCCATCTTCTCTTATAAAGCACCAACTAGGGAACATATTTTTATACTTGTGCATTGGATGTAGCTAATATTTGAGTGTGTTTCATGAATGGATCAATGATTGAGCATAATGGAATAGGGACAACTTTTTTACTGTTGATATTTTGAAAGACATGGTTGCTTATTGATATGCTTGAGTATTGATGTTTCTATGTCAAATTATAGACTATTGCTTTGAATCATCTAAGTCCAAATGTCCATGCTACAAAGAAAAGAAAATATGATGAATATGTTAGGTAGCATTCCACATCAAAAATTCTGTTTTTATCATTTACCTACTCGAGGACGAGTAGGAATTAAGCTTGGGGGTGCTTTATACATCTCCAACATATCTAGAATTTTTTTATTGTTCCATGCTATTATATTATCAATCTTGGATGTTTTATATACATTTACAAGCAACTTTATATCATTTTTTGGGACTAACCTATTAACTTAGTGCCCAGTGCAAGTTGGTGTTTTTACTTGTTTTTTACTTTGCAGAATATCAGTACCAAACGAAGTCCAAATGCCACAGAACTTTTTGGAGATTTTTTTTCTGGTGATAAGAGACCCTGGAAGCTTCTGGAGGCCACGAGAATATGAAAGTGGGGCCCACTGGGCACCAGGGTGTGTCAGGGGCCTCTGGCGCGCCCTGATGGGTAGTGGGGCCCACGGGCGTCGTTTTGACCTACCTCCTACTCTATAAATACTCTAAAATCCTGAAACCCTCGAGGGAGTCCATGAAATACTTTTTCCGCCGCCGCAAGTTCTAGAACCACGAGATCCAATCTAGAAGCCCTTTTCGGCACTCTGCCAGAGGGGTAAACGATCATGGAGGGGTTCTTCGTCATCCTTGTTGCCCCTCCGATGATTCGTGAGTAGTTTACCACAGACCTACGGGTCCGTAGTTAGTAGCTAGATGGCTTCTTCTCTCTTTTTGATCTTCAATACAATGTTCTCCTTGGTGTTCTTGGAGATCTATTTGATGTAATGACTTTTTGCGGTGTGTTTGTTGGGATCCGATGAATTGTGAGTTTATGATCAGATTTATCTATGAATATTATTTGAGTTCTCTGTGAACTCTTTTATGCATGATTGTTATAGCCTCGTATTTCTTCTCCGATTTATTGGTTTAGTTTGGCCAACTAGATTGATTTATCTTGCCATGGGAAGGGGTGCTTTGTGATGAGTTTGATCTTGCGGTGCTCAATCCCAGTGACAGAAGGGGAAATGACACGCATGTATCATTGCTATTAAGGGCAACAAGATGGGGTTTATTCACACGTGAGTTTATCTTGTCTATATCATGTCATCTTGCTTAATGCATTACTCCATTTCCCATGAACTTAATACACTAGATGCATGCTGGATAGCGGTCAATGTATGGAGTAATAGTAGTAGATGCAGGCAGGAGTCGGTCTACTAATCTTGGACGTGATGCAATATACATGATCATTGCCTTGGATATCATCATAATTATTTGCTTTTCTATCAATTGCCTGTCGGATTTCGGGTTCCGCAAACCCTTGAGAGGTTCGAACTCTGGGGTGCGTGCGAAGAACTCGTCCTCCCCAGTCTGCCTACTCGCTAATCTCATAGCCTAACTCGACGAACTGTAAGGAAAAGAGACACATCAGTTTACCCAGGTTCAGGCCACCTTGCGGTGTAAAACCCTACTCCTGCTTTGTGGTGGATTGGCCTCAAGGGGCTGAGGACGAACTAGTACAGTGGCGAACAGCCTCCGGAGGAGAGGTGTTCTTGAGCTCGAGCGAGCTGGTGGAGTGAGGGTGGTCTGAATGATCCGTCGATCAGATCCCTCTCTACGGTGGTGACTAAGTCCTATTTATAGTAGCCTTGGTCCTCTTCCCCAATGTAAGGCGGGAAGGGATCCCACAACGGCCAAATTCGAAGGGAGACAGCTAGTACATGCTATCCTGACAAAAGTAGTCTTCGCCTGCAAAAGCCTCTGGTCGTGACGCCATGGAGGGCTCGGTGATGACCTCCGTCCTGCCGTCCTGGCGTTCTTGGTCTTGTTGCACGGGAATGGAAATCTTTGGCTGATTCTTCGAGACTCCGCGCCTGCGCTCGCATCTTTAGCACCGAAGAGGAAACTGGTACACTACGCCCGCTGGCGCCCGCCTGGCCTTGGTCGTCATGGCTCACGTCATCCGGACCTCACGAGGTGAGGCTTACATAGAGATCTCCGCTCCTCGGGAGCCAACCTGAGGAGGCCGCTCCTCGTGGAGGTCTTGGTGTCGTCCGCCTCGTGAGGCTTGGCCCCTCGCGAGGGTCTTGAGTTGTTGCCGCTGAAGCTGGGCCGTACCAGCCGTGGGCCGCAGGTAGGCAAGTCTGGGTACCCCCATTCCTAGAACACCGACAGTAGCCCCCGGGCCCAAGGCGCGCTCGAACTTGGCTTCGAGGAGAAGCCAAGGGGCAAGTGCGGAGCGCCGCGGGCCCTAACCGCCTGCGGCCTTGGTTGACGTGTGGCGATTGATGGGACATGGGCGTCTCCGCTTCCCCACGCTGCCTCGACAACTGTTCAACTTGACGAGACTCCGCTGCATGCAAAGAAGAACCATCATTGCGTGGGGTCGTGGAGGCCGACGGTTGGCCTCCCTCCGGCTATAAATGAGGGGAGGGGCAGAGCCCCCTCCCTCACTCATCTCCATCATCTCGTTGCTCGGTCCTTCTCGTTCTTCACCTCCTCGTCTTGTCGTAGCATCCATGGCGCCGACGAGGAGGTTCTCTGCCGCCGAGAAGGGGAAGGCCCCCAAGGAGGGGCCGGGTTCGCCGCCACCCAAGAGAGGGCGAGGCCTCCCCCGCAAGCATGCTGCGACCCTAGCGGTAGCTCCTCGGGTGTGCGGGCGTACTCCTTCAGGGGCCGGCGTCGCTTTGGGTGGCCGCGGCGGTGCTTCTTCTCAAGGCAGGGGCCGCCATGGGCGGGGCAGCCCCTGTGACGGGGGGCAGAGCGCCGTGGTTGCCCGACCTCCTCGGCCACGCTTCCACTCGGCGGATGTGCTCTCGGAGTTCATCGTGTGGTCGGAGAAGCCCGCCGGCACCTGGCTCCCACTCCCGCGCTTCTTCGTGAGCGAGCTGCCGATCGCGGGGCTTGACGGCCTCTGGCTGCAGGCTGACGGCTGTTGCAGCAAGGCTTCCTGGGTTGGGGTCGAAGTCACCGAGACGGGCAGCGTGTCCTTGACCCGTGGTTGGTAGGTGTTTGCCCGCGCGCGGGGCCTGAGCGGGAGGCGCACCCTTCATTTTAGGTACGACGGCCTCGCGACCCTCTTCGTGAGGGTGTTCGGGGAGGACGGCCGTCATGCGGGGTGCTGTCCGGAAGATGGCAGCGGCGACGATGAGCTTGGTCTTGACGATGGCCGCGCTTCCTTCAGCAGCGGCGGCTCCTCCTCTGGCGAGAGCACCAGCAGCGGCGGCTACGACCAGCCACCACGCCACCGGGCTCGCATCGGCGAAGGCGATGGGTCGTCTTGTCACCGTGCTCCGGTGAAGCGGGAGGAAGACTCGGGGTGAGCCCGGGGCCTCGGGATCCCGGCCTCGGGAGCCGTTGCGGTTGCGCGGGCCACTTTTGTTTAACCTTTCCTTTCTCCTGCACTTTGAAAAAAGGTAGAGGGCCCCGCTGGGGCGTGTAATGAACCAGGGCACTCGTGCCATTATGCTATGTTTGTTATTTTGATATCGTGCCGGGATACCGATATTCCGACCAGGTGCGGTTAGAGTAACTTAGCTTGATACGCTTTCTATAGTTTTCCGCCTCGCGAGGGTGCGCTTCTCCAGCAACATCTAGCAAAGTTTGCTTCTTAACGACTCAAGAGCCGTCGGGCCTCAGGGGGCGTTGTACAGCTGCAGAATTATTAGAAAACTTCACAGGGTGTCATGCCCTTCCTTGCGCAAGCCCCCGAGCGTGGGTTGGTTGTGGCTGGTGCATCGTGTCGCGATGCCCGGAAGCACGGACTTGAGAAGGTATGCATGCCCACGATATCGTTTTAGAGCGTCTCGCAAGGATATAAGGACTGAAGCTCTGGGGCGACAGGGCTTCGGTGAGGTGTGGTCGCGGCGAGCGGCGAGCGCACACACCTACCTAGCCCCCGCGCGCGGGACGCGCGATGAGGAGCGACGGGCAACTGCCGCTCTTCCTGGGACAAGGCTGGAGAGGCGAACGAACAGGGGAAAAGAAAGTTCCAGCTTTGGCAAACGAGAAACGTGAAAACTCCAAATTCCATTAAGAAGTTGCAAACCAACTACAGAAAGCAAGCAAATGAACAGCCGCGTCCGGCACCTAGTCTAGTCTTCTCACCAGCGCGGAGCTAAGTGCTGCCACTAGGACATGGGAGGGAGCCCCCATGAGGCCCGCGGGCGACACTCAGGAGACTCTGGGGCGTGTACAACCCCACTCATTATTACGTGAGAGTGTCACGAGTGGAGACCTTCACAGGCACAGGGCCTTGCTTCATGGGTAGAACTTCCGGAGGTGCTGGATGTTACAGGCGTTCTGGATGGGGATCCCGTCCTGCGTCTCCAGGCGCATGGCGCCAGGCCTGGAGACACGGGTGATCCTGAACGGGCCCTCCCACATGGGTGAGAGCTTATGCAGCCCCTCCTTGGAGAGCACCCGCCTCAGGACAAGATCACCCACCTCAAGCGTCCTAGAGCGGACGCTGCGGCAGCGGTACCGCCGCAGCGCCTGCTGGTACCTCGCCGCTCGGAGCGAGGCTTGACGGCGGCGTTCCTCCCCCAGCACGAGGTCCATCCCCCGCGTGGCATCCTGGCGTGCCTCGTCAAACGCCAAGACCCACGTGGAGCGATGCTTGACCTCGTGAGGGAGAACCGCTTCGGCTCCGTAGACGAGGAAGAATGGAGTCTCACCCGTCGGCTTGGTCGTGGTGGTACGGATGGACCACAGCAAGGACTGGAGCTCGTCGAGCCAGCCCCTGCCACAGGCCTCGAGCTTCTTCTTGAAGGTCCTTGCCTTGATGCCTCTCAGGACTTCTGCGTTGGCGTGCTCGGCCTGGCCATTGCTCCTGGGGTGTGCCACCGAAGCGTAGCATATCTGCGTTCCAAGGTTAGCACAGTATGTTTTGAAGAGGTTGCTGGTGAACTGTGAGCCATTATCGGTGATGATGCGGTTAGGAACCCCGAACCGGCTCACGAGGCCTCTGATGAACTTGATAGCCGAGCCGGCCAGGATGGTGCGGACGGCTTCCACCTCCGCCTACTTGGTGAACTTGTCGATGGCGACGTAGAGGTAGCGGTAGCCCCCGGGCACCCGTGGGAATGGCCCCAAGATGTCTAGCCCCCAGACTGCGAATAGCCATGTGAGCGGGATGGTCTGGAGGCCCTGAGCGGGCTGGTGGATCTACTTGGCATGGAACTGGCAGGCTTCACAGGACTTCACCAACTCGGTAGCATCGTTGAGCACCGTGGGCCAGTAGAACCCGCTACGGAATGCCTTGCCCAGTAGTTTGCGTGATGAAGAGTGATGCCCATAGTCCCCACCATGTATATCGGCCAGCAGCTCGCATCCCTGCTCCCTGGAGATGCACCATAAAGAAATGTCATTTGGACACCTCCGATAGAGCTCACCGTCCTGGATACAGTACGCTGTGGCCTGGCAGGCCACACGCTCCGCGTCTTCCTCCTTCTCCGGCAGGGTGCCCCGAAGTAGGTATGCCTTGAACTCCTCGGTCCAGCACCCCTCCTGAGGTTCCATGGCAAGAAGGAGATGAGCTCCTGAGGTCGGGCCACAAGCTGGGGTGCCCGACGGAGGAGCCTGGGGGAGATCCTCGTGAGGAGGTGTTGGTTCTGCGGTGGGTGGAGCTGTCGATGGCTTGAAGAGCCGCTCTTCAAAGACGCCGAGCTCCTGGGGAAGATGCCGGGATGCCCTCTTGGCGATGTCATCCGCCTCCTTGTTTGTGCCTCGCAACACGTGCTGCAATTCTAGACCCAAGAATCGTTTCTCAATTTTGCGTACCTCCTCAAGGTATGCTTCCATGTGCTCGTCCTTCGGGGTGTACTCACTGTTGGAGAAGTTGACGAGGAGCTGCGAGTCGCCCCTGATGGTGAGGCGGCTGATCCCCAGTGCTGCGGTGGCCTTGAGTCCCGCGATCAGGCCCTCGTACTCCGCAATGTTGTTGGAGACCTTCTTGCCGTGTTGGAAGCAGAGTTGCACGATGTAGTAGAGCTTGTCTGTGGTGGGTGAAACAAGCACAGCTCCAGCCCCCGCGCCCTGGCGTGAGAACGCGCCGTCGAAGTACATGACCCAACCATCTGGTGCCTCGTCGCCGGGTATGAGGGAGCGGTCCTCGCACACTTCGCGGTCAGGGACGTCAGTCCATTCTGCCACGAAGTCAGTGAGGGCCACACCCTTGATGATCCTGGTGGTACTGAACTCCAACTGGAACGCTTGTAGCTCAATGTTCCATTCGGCGACCCTTCCTGCAGCGTTGGGGCTCCGGAGCACCCTCTCCAGAGGGTAAGCTGAGACAACCTTGATGGGGTGGCCTTGGAAGTAGTGGTGCAGCTTTCGGGAGGCGACGAGGAGCGCGAGCAGTAGCTTCTGTGGCATGGGGTAGCATGCCCGCGCGTCTCGCAGCACCGTGCTGACGAAGTATACCGGGTGCTCGATGTGGGAGGGAGCATTGGTGAGGTATTGCAACTCCTGAGTCTGCGGGTCCTCAGGAGCCTCATCATCCGCCATGGCTGCCGTGCCCTCAGGAGTATCGTCCTCAGGAGACCCACTGCCTGGGGGGTTAGCTGAGGTCTCAGGAGCGTTGTTGGCCGGAGGTGGAGTCGGAGCCTCAGGGGCACCTTCTTGAGACCGCGGTGCCCCATCTGGTGACGGGGCGCCCCGTCGTGAGCCCTTGACCAGGCGCTCCTCCCTCACTGCCACCAGTGCTACGCTGGCTGAGTGAGGCGTGGCGGCCAAGTAGAGCACCAGGGGCTCAAGGGGACGTGGCGCCACCATCACCGGCAGGCTGGTGAGGTACTTCTTGAAGTCTTGGAAGGCTGCGTTAGCCTCCGGAGTCCACTCGAACGGTTCTTTCCTTTTCATCAGCTTGAAGAACGAGAGGGCGCGTTCTCCCAAGTTGGAGATGAAACGCCCCAATGAGGTCACGCAACCTGCCAGCTTCTGCATCTCCTTGAGGGTCTACGGCGGGCTCATCCTCTCTATGGCCTTTACTTTCTCTGGGTTGGCCTCCATCCCTCTGTGCGATACCAAGAAACCCAACAGCTTGCCGGATGGGACGCCGAACACACATTTCTCCGGGTTGACTCATAGATCCACCTTGCACAGGCTGGCAAATGTTTCTTCCAGATCTTCAATAAGGGTTCTTGCCTCCCGAGACTTCACCACTATGTCGTCGACGTATGCCTCTGCGTTCCTCCCGAGCTGCCAGCCCAGAGCGATGTGCATGAGCCGCTGGAAGGTTGCTCCGGCGTTACACAGCCCAAATGGCATGCAGGTGTAGCAATACACCCCGCATGGAGTCAAGAAAGCCGTCTTCTCAACATCTTGCACCGCCATCTTGATTTGGTGATAGCCCGAGAAGGCGTCCAGGAAGCACAGCAGGTCGCACTCGGTGGTGGAGTCGATGATTTGATCGATACGCGGAAGCGGAAAGGGGTCTTGAGGGCAAGCCTTGTTGAGGTTAGTGAAGTCGACGCACATACGCTCCTTTCCGCCCTTCTTGGGGACGATAACCGGGTTCGCCAACCATTCTGGGTATTGCACCTCCCGAATGACACCAGCCTCTTGCAGCTTGCGGGTCTCTTGAATGATGAACGACTGCTTCTCTGTGGACTGCCGCCACGCCTTCTGCTTCACCGGTCGTGCGTTGGGGCACACCCTCAGGTGATGCTCGATTATTCCCCTCGGGATCCCAACCAGATCCTTGCACTCCCATGCGAACACTTCCTTGTTTGCGCGCAAGAAGTCGACCAACGCCTTTTCTTGCTTTGGAGGGAGGCTAGCACCTATGGTGAAGGTGGCACCCAATGCCCCGTCTTCATCAACCGGCACCTGCTTTGTCTCGGCCCGATCTTGAGAGAACAACTGCTTCTTCTTCGCCGGCGCAGCCCCCGGAGCCTCTGGGGCCCCTTCCTCAGTCGGCCGTGCGGCCGCCGCAGCCCTGAAGGTGAGTTTGAGGGCCAGCAATGCGTCCTTGGTGTCTCCTGCCACGGTGAGGATGCCGCTGCTTCCCAACATCTTCATGAGGTTGTAGGCAGGGTGAGTTGCTGCCATGAATTTGGCCAGGGCCGGGTACCCGAGGATGGCGTTGTACGGGAGGCCGACGCGGGCGATGTCGAAGTCGATAAGCTCGGTGCGGTAGTTGTCGCAGGTGCCGAAGGTGACGGGGAGGCGGATCTGCCCAATGGGGTTGGTGGAGCCGTTGACGACTCCAGAGAAGGGCTTCGTGGGGCGGAGCCGGCCATGAGGCACATGAAGCAAGCCGAATGCTTCCACCGAGAGCACGTTGAGGCCGACTCCTCCGTCGATGAGGGTCTTGGTGACCACCACGTTGCAAATGGTGGGGGTGCAGAGCATCGGGAGAGCGCCGGTGCCGACCGTGACCGTGGGGTGGTCCCCGGAGTCGAAGGTGAGGTCGGCCTTGGGCGCCGCCCAACCCGGCGGCGCCGCCCGCTGCACCTGGGCGTCGCCCGCTTGGCAAAAGAACTGCTTGATGTGGTGATCCGAGGGCGGTGCCTGCGAGCCGCCGAGGACGGCTGCGATGATGTGAGGTGCCGGCACCATGAATTACATGACAAAGAGGCCGCGCAGCTCCTCCCAGGAGGCCACCGAAGATCCCGGCAGGCCCAGGAGCCAAGCGCGCGGCGCGCCCATGAGGGCTACGGGGAGCCAATTCGCCATGACCTTGTCATCGCCGCCGGCCGCCAGGACCGCCTCCTCATACATCTGGAGAAACCCCATAGGGTCAGCCACGCCGTCGTAGCGAGGCGGCATCTCTGGCCTGAACTTGGGCGGCCACTGCACTCGCCGTAAGGCGGGGGTGAAGGCCCGGAGACCCGCGGCGCCTCCGTGCGCGCCCGTCAATCCTGTCGGACAAGAGGCGCCCGCCATGAGAGCTAAACGGCGAGGGCAGAGTGCGACGGATGGAGAGGCGAAGCTTCGACGCACCCCTACCTAGCGCGCCAAATGTTGGATTTCGGGTTCCGCAAACCCTTGAGAGGTTCGAACTCTGGGGTGCGTGCGAAGAACTCGTCCTCCCCAGTCTGCCTACTCGCTAATCTCACAGCCTAGCTCGACGAACTGTAAGGAAAAGAGACACAGCAGTTTACCCAGGTTCGGGCCACCTTGCGGTGTAAAACTCTACTCCTGCTTTGTGGTGGATTGGCCTCGAGGGGCTGAGGACGAACTAGTACAATGGCGAACAACCTCCGGAGGAGAGGTGTTCTTGAGCTCGGGTGAGCTGGTGGAGTGAGGGTGGTCTGAATGATCCGTCGATCTGATCCCTCTCTACGGTGGTGGCTAAGTCCTATTTATAATGGCCTTGGTCCTCTTCCCCAATGAAAGGCGGGAAGGGATTCCACAATGGCCAAATTCGAAGGGAGACAGCTAGTACATGCTATCCTGACAAAAGTAGTCTTCGCCTGCAAAAGCCTCTGTCGTGACGCCGTGGTGGGCTCGGTGATGACCTCCGTCCTGCTGTCCTGGCGGTCTTGGTCTTGTTGCACGGGAATGGAAACCTTTGGCTGATTCGTCGGGACTCCGCGCCTGCGCTCGCCTCTTTAGCACCGAAGGGGAAACTGGTACACTGCGCCCACTGGCGCCCGCCTGGCCTTGGTCGTCATGGTTCACGTCATCCGGACCTCACGAGGTGAGGCTTGCATAGAGATCTCCGCTCCTCGGGAGCCAGCCTGAGGAGGCCGCTCCTCGTGGAGTTCTTGGTGTCGTCCGCCTCGCGAGGCTTGGCCCCTTGCGAGGGTCTTGAGTTGTTGCCGCTGAAGCTGGGCCATACCAGGCCATCGATGGAGCCACGCCGTGGGCCGCAGGCAGGCAAGTCTGGGTACCCCCGTTCCCAGAACGCCAACATTGCGCAACAATAATTTGTTTATCCACCGTATGCTATTTTCTTGAGAGAAGCCTCTAGTGAAAACTATGGCCCCCGGGTCTATCTTTTATCTTATAAAAATCCTAAAAATAGCTTGCTGCAATTTTCTTTTATTTATTTTATTTTGTGTTTTAGTTAGATCTATTTATCAAAACCCATACAATTTAATCTTTCTCAATACTGTTGAGGGATTGACAACCCCTCTACGAGTCGGGTTGCAAGTATTTGTTGTTTGTGTGCAGGTATTGTTTACATAGTGTTGCTTGGTACTCCTACTGGATTGATAACCTTGGTTTCATAACTGAGGGAAATACTTATCTCTAATGTACTGCATCATCCCCTCCTCTTCGGGAAAATCCCAACGCAGCTCACAAGTAGCAATGCACAAGTAGTATTTCTTCTTAGTACGAATTTTGGCTTGCAAAAGAATATGAGCAAGCACCACATGTTAGAGGATCCATGACAATATAACTTCTAAGTGAATATAAGCAAACATAACCTATTACGTTGTCTTCCTTTATTACTTTTCATGGGGGCTCACAATTATAAAAGATGTCCTAGATAGTATATTTATATGTAAGACCTCTCTTCCTTTATTACTTTTCATGAATTGCATCAATGACCAATGCTATGTTTGTTAACTTTCAACAAATTTAATCAATTATACTTCTTTTATGTGAAGTCATTACTTACACTGGTACAGCGAGCTGCTATACAAACGGTTTTTAACCCCTTTCCATGACAGAATTTTAAACCGTCACCTTGCTAGTGTGGGCGATAGGGGGTCCTTCCCACACAACCCAGAAACCGTCGGGGATAGGGAGTAGGAATGCATACATTTTCCAGAACAAAGCGTATGCGATGCCCGCACCTATCCCAAACGCGATTCTTCACACAACTGTTTGGGATATATCTAGTATCCCAAACGCTCCATCCTTGCTACTCATGTGTGATGGCATTACCATCGCAGTCGGTATTCTGTGGTGCTACGTTTACGATGCGCGGCCCATCACAATCAGTTCAAGATTATAGAACATGTATGATAAGCAAACAATCACACACATTCACTTTTCCCGAACCGTATGCGTTAACTAATTAAGAAGACTAGCTAATCATCGTACGAGTGTCGGATAGGTTTACGAAACGTCGGACCATGGTAACAGTGTCGTACAAGATAAATATCGCACAGGCTATCTGTGGTGCAATGTTTATGATGCGTATCACATCAGAAACAGTTCATGATTGTAAATCGTGTACGATAAGGCGACTATCACAAACATTTACTTTGCTTGCACCGTTTGTGATATTGTCTGACATCACACACACTTTGCAAACGGCAACTGTGTGCATGCTCGCACATGTTTCCTCTTTGTGAACCTTGTCGGATTATGGTGTACATCACACACGTTTGTGTTTTACGGACCGTGTGCGCCGTAACGACCTGCAGAGCATAATTTCACCCTAATTTGATTGTTGCTATTTAAAATTGTACCGAATTTGAATTTGAAAGTATGCTATAGCTTTATTCATATCCATCAGGTTCAAACAACCAATGCATTATTCGATTGACAGGTACATATGTTCAAGAATTACATAAGCGCCAAATAAAGAATGATGAACCACAGTTGTATACTTGTACAATTAGAGACAATAAAGAAAGAGGTGAAAGACATTCTGGTTGGTGAACAAGGTGAAGCGAAATGCCCATATTGTGCCCTCCTCCATGCAGAAGGCACGCACGACTCTAGTCCAACCCCTTGTGATTCCCGACCGCCCATCCTTCACTGTCTTCATGAACACATCTAGATAGTCATCGTGTTCTGGTAGAAATACTTTAACCTTTGCATGCCCACCAATCATGTAGTTTGAGAGGTAATCTTGAGTAAACTGCTTTGGGAACCACTTCAAAGGACAAAGATTCCGACATTGTCATCTAACACAACTCATTATGGGCAGTAAAAAGAAGGCTGCAGAGTTCTTACTTATCATCCTGCAGTTCACTGTTGTCTTGGATAAAGTGTAAACAAATAGTTTAATTGCCATCTTTTGACCCATTTTACTAACAATCTTTATCAGCTTCCTCACTTGATGTTGGTTCATCAGTATCTCATTGCCCGATACGCAGAAAGGGTCAAAGCACGGATCTTTACCAATGACATATGTACCTAAAAGCACCAAGTTAATGTTAGAAGCTAAACAACAATTGCACAATGATGTAGTAAAACACTCCCTCCGTCCCATTATAGAATATCTTATAACATCGAATATACTCACATATTGGATGAATTAACATCTTATATTATGGGCCGGAGGGATTTTATTGCATTTTTACAAATTATCGGCCGATTAACTATAGTTAACTGCTGTTGTGTTGTTGTTGTTGCTGCTCTTCTACGTATATCTAGACATCATCAGAACATTAAGGTAACACTCTTCCTTGTTGCTATGTAGCCTAGGATTGCATATTTAGACATTCAGTACAGTGCATGTTGCCATGTAGCGTCAGATATATTAGATATGGCCCTAGTTAACCTACCGATAAATGGGTTACAGATATATTTTAAAAGTCTGATTCACCGATTAATCCCTTATCAGCCCCCGGCGTATATGGTACCAGCTACCGATATCCTGAACAATGAGTATATATAAGCCATGGGATGAAACTAACCTCGATGGAAAACATCACTCGTTCCCAAAAATGTCTTGTGTAAGTACATCGAGAGGCATGTTAAGCACAACACGCTAAACATCAACCAAATATATCCATGGTAGACAAAATAATCTCCAAACGATAGCTTCAGTGTGCAGGTTTAAGCACGCTAGTTAAGCAAAACAAGAAGTGGAAAGGTGTGTTAACTACAACAGGACTAACATTTAACAACAAGCAAATATAGTCATTCAAACTGGTTATGTGCCGGTCTAAGTACACTGCTTATTGTTAAATAAAAATGGAAAGGCATGTTAACTACAACATGCTTAACAGCAACCAAATGTAGTCATTCATAGTGGTATTGTTGAAACTGGTATTGATGAAATTTAACTGCACAGTTCATACTTACACATATAGAACATCACATTGTGAATAACTAGAATAAACAAGGCATACGACGAACAACCAAAGATAGCATTTGAAACTGGACATATGCTAACTACAAACAACCAAACAACCCATATGCTAGCTATAACAGGCTTAACAGCAAGCAAATATATGCATTCCTATCGGTATGTTTAAAACTGGTATTGATGAAAATGTACTGCACAACAAATTGTTGCACATATAGAGCATCACATTGTGAACAACTGAAATAAACAATGTATACTGCAAATAACCAAATATAGCAATTAAAACTGGACATATTCTCACTACACTTCAAAAGGGACTCGACAAAACAAATCATGGGTTCCCCCTGTGAAGAGGCACGGCAAAACAAATCATGGGTTTCCTCACTTGTCACAGATGGGCTTGTTCCTGTGGGAAGAGCACGGACCCTGGGTGCGCTCCATGTTGTCGCAGATGGGCTCCTTCCCCTTGGAAGAGCATGGTTGTAGGGTGCCCTCCCTGATGTCGCAAATGGGCTCTTTCCCCTTGGAAGAGCCGGAGAGGGTTCCCTTCTCGTGGTCGCCGTCGATGAGGTCTGACTTGGTAGCTATGGATCCCAAGCTAGCATCATAGAACATGTCCTTCAGAAATGACAAAAGGGGCTCGATGGCAATGTAGGATGGCAAAATTCTTGATAGCGAGCCAGAGGAGATCAGCGGCTGGGCCATGGATGAGATCGACGGCAGTTGAACCAGAGGGGTTGGGGGTGGGCCACTTAACCTGTGACATAGCCCGCGTCAGGCCGTCACTGTCGACGACCTTGATGTCTTAGCCGGTGTTCGCGACATACCCGAATACTCTAGCCCGCTGATTGAGAGCCTGCGGCCAGTAATGGTCGTCAGCTTCCTCGGCGGCCACCTCGGCGACGTTGGGCCAGTCGCTCCTCAAGCTCCACGGGAAGCGTAGCCGGGCTTAGGCTGCGACGCTCTGGAGTGGGGGATGGGGATGGGGATGGGGATCTGTGGGAAAGGGGGCATTTGGCATGCGTCATCTAACAAACTCAGGGTGGCTAGGGTATGGAGATTGGTGGGTAAGTTGCACGAGCAAACCGGCAGATGTTGACAATAGAGGCCTTGCGGCGGCGGCGACAACGACCTTGGTAGGGTTTCAAGCGAGGGATGGGTTGTAGTGGCGGGGCGGTGTGTGTGTGTGTGTGTGCGTGCGTGCGTACGCAGAGTTTTTGGGCTGTGTGTGTGTGGAGGGGGGTTGAGGAAATGATGCGGCTACTGAAAATTTTACTACGCGGGAGTAAAATGCTGGGGCCATTAAAAATTTGGATGATGCATCGCACACGGTCCCGAAATAAAAACCGTGTGTTATCAAATAGAAAACCCTCGACTCGGGCAGATATTTTTGAGGGATGCAGGTGGCAGCGGGAACAACAAACATCACACACGGTCAAATCATAATAACCATGTGTTATCAAACAGAAAAAACCTGCAGGCGGGTAGATATTTTTGAGAGGGGAAGCCTCATGGAGCCCAATATACTGTGCTGATGTGCGTGATAGGGGCACCGGCGTGGCACATGGTTAGTGTGAGTGAACCATGTATGTTGCATCATCCGACTTGTCTAATGTTCATAAATTTGGCGAAAATAACATGGGAAAGGGTCAGTACACGAACACACTTGCATGTGGACCAAATATATGTATGAAAAGGGTGGTTTGATGTTCAAATACCAAATGCACAACTTCGATGTGGCACCTGTCTCACAAAGCGCACGGTATTGCTTGCCCCCCTCCCCTTCGTGTCGGCAGGAGGGGAATCCTAAGCTATGAACGCATGCCCGCCCCCACGGAGGTTCACCTAGAAAAGTGTGAAGTAGCAGTCCCCCCCCATCGAACACACACACACACACACACACACATTCAGTCGGCGGGAGAGGGCATCTCACCAAGATTTATCGTAAAACGGACCAAGAAGAATCCACCTTGGTTGTACAACCTCTCTCTTGTTGTTGGTCAAAGTAACGGACGTCCATGCGACCCCAAATATGGGCTAGCTCGCCAATAATCATGCAAGTAGCTAGTGCCCGAAGACAACCACTACCTGCATGTGGCCCAAACATATGTATGGAGTGTTGATGTTTGAATACACAATGGAACAACTTTGTTGTGGCGCCATGCTTTGGAACCAGAAATCCCCACACAGGGCAAGGGTTAGTTGATGACGCATTGTATATATGTATGTCACACCACACTTCGAGCCGATGACGGGATTCATGCATGCATGCATAGTATGCGCTCAAACTTAGGTCTGAATCTCACCATGACCTACTATGATAACACAAACCAAAGGAAGAATCCACCATGGTAACCTATCTCATTGTCGGTCAAAGTGATCATGATGTCCACGCGGGCCCATGAATATATAGGCTCGTCGCCCATAACCACGTGAGGCAGAGTACCGTTCGAAGACAACCACTGCATGCATATGTATGTATGGAGGTGATGCGTGCATGTTTGAGTACCATGCACAACATTGATGTGGCACGTGCGTCGAAAATCATACAGTCCCCACACAGAGCGACATTGGTTCATGACATGTCGTGGTACTGCCCCTCCCCCCGCTGCCCACTTCGACTCGGTGGGAGGGATTCATGCGTACACATGCATGTGTGCTCAAACTATATCATGTCATCCCAGAGCATGACCTATATACTGTAATACAAACCCAAAAATAATCCCCTCCTAAGTCAAATTAGCCTCTCTCATTGTCGACCAAAGTAGAGATGGAACAAGCGGGCCCACAGATGGAAAGCATCGATATTGCTGATAACCGCGTGAGTGGGTGCCAGATGACAACTGCCATCGCTTTGCATGTGGGCCAAACATATGTATGGAGAGGTGTGTGTGGTTGTGATGTTTGTGTTGGGGAACGTAGTAATTCAAAAAATTTCCTACGATCACGCAAGATCTATCTAGGAGAAGCATAGCAACGAGCGGGAGAATGTGTCCACGTACCCTCGTAGACCAAAAGCGGAAGCGTTTAGTAACGCGGTTGATGTAGTCGAACGTCTTCGCGATCCAACCGATCGAAGTACCGAACGTACGGCACCTCCGCGATCTGCACACGTTTAGCTCGGTGACGTCCCTCGTACTCTTGATCCAGCTGAGGCCGAGGGAGAGTTTTGTTAGCACGACGGCGTGGTGACGGTGATGATGAAGTGATTCCGGCAGGGCTTCGCCTAAGCTCTCCGAAAATATGACCGAGGTGGAAATCTGTGGAGGAGGGCACCGCACACGGTTAAAAACAATTAACTTGTGTGTCCTAGGGTGCCCCCCTCCCCACATATATAAAGGAGGGAGGGGGAGGCCGGCCGGCCCTCATAGGCGCGCCAAGGGGGGAGGAATCCTCCTCCTAGTAGGAGTAGGACTCCCCCCATTCCTAGTCCTACTAGGAGAAGAAGGAAGGAGGGGGAAAGAGAAGGAAGGAGGGGGCGCCGCCCCTCCCCCTAGTCCAATTTGGACTAGGCCCATGGGGGGCGCGCGGCCAGCCCTTGGCTGCCCCTCTCTCTTTCCCCTAGGCCCAATAAGGCCCATTACTTCTCCGGTGGTTCCGATAACCCTTCCGGCACTCCGATAAATATCCGGAACCTTCCGGAACCTTTCCGGAGGCCAAATACTATCTTCCAATATATCAATCTTTACCTCTCGGACATTCCGAGACTCCTCGTCATGTCTGTGATCACATCCGGGACTCCGAACTACCTTCGGTACATCAAAACACATAAACTCATAATACCGATCGTCATCGAACGTTAAGCATGCGGACCCTACGGGTTCGAGAACTATGTAGACATGACCGAGACTCATCTCCGGTCCATAACCAATAGCGGAACCTGGGTGCTCATATTGGCTCCCACATATTCTACGAAGATCTTTATCGGTCAAACCGCATAACAACATACGTTGTTCCCTTTGTCATCGGTATGTTACTTGCCCGAGATTCGATCATCGGTATCTCAATACCTAGTTCAATCTCATTACTGGCAAGTCTCTTTACTCGTTCCGTAATGTATCATCCCGTAACTAACTCATTTGTTACATTGCTTGCAAGGCTTCATATGATGTGCATTACCGAGAGGGCCCAGAGATACCTCTCCGACAATCGGAGTGACAAATCCTAATCTTGATCTATGCCAACTCAACAAACACTATCGGAGACACCTGTAGAGCATCTTTATAATCACCCAGTTACGTTGTGACGTTTGATAGCACACAAGGTGTTCCTTCGGTATTCGGGAGTTGCATAATCTCATAGTCAGAGGAACATGTATAAGTCATGAAGAAAGCAATAGCAACAAACTAAACGATCATCGTGCTAAGCTAACGGATGGGTCTTGTCAATCACATCATTCTCTGATGATTTGATCCCATTCATCAAATGACAACCCATGTCTATGGCTAGGAAACTTAACCATCTTTGATTAACGAGCTAGTCAAGTAGAGGCATACTAGTGACACTTTGTTTGTCTATGTATTCACACATGTATTAAGTTTCCGGTTAATACAATTCTAGCATGAATAATAAACATTTATCATGATATAAGGAAATATAAATAACAACTTTATTATTGCCTCTAGGGCATATTTCCTTCAGTTTGAATACCCAAAATGAACAACTTTGATGTGGCACATGCCTCAAAAATCGTAAAGTCCCCACACAGAGCGAGGTTCATGAAGCGTACTATATATGCTGGTCCCCTTCCCCCTCTTCGACGCATACTTGATGTCACTTGAACTACGTCGGTATTATCCCAAAGAGGAAGGGATCACTACTGCAGGATGCTGCTAACGCGACACTATGATCAGAGACCCTTTGAAGAAACTGTGTGCGATGCATTAATCTCAAACGGTGATGTAAAAAACCATCAAAATTGATGCAAAACGTTTGCGATGAAGGATACATCGAACACGGTTCAGATTTTAGTTGTGTGTGCGATGAGGGGCATACGGTTGATCCATAAGAACTGTTTGCGATGAGACAGAACAACAGAAACGGGCAGCCATATCAAGGTGTGTGCGATATACGTCATACAATTCGCTCCGATGAACTGTTTGTGATTAGGCAACACAACAGAAATGGTCAGCCAGATCAAGGTGTGTGTGATATACGGCATATGGTTCACTCGGACGAACTGTTTTTGATTAGGGAACAGAACAGAAACGGTTCAACTTAACAAAATGTGTGTGATATGCGGCATATAGTTCACATAGATGAACTGTTTGCGATGAGCCAAAAGAACACAAACGATTCGTGTAAACAAGATGTGTGTGATACACGGCAAACAGCCCACTCGGATGAACTGTTTGCGATGAGAAATTATAACACAGACGGTTACTATAGTTAATTCGTGTGCGATTCTGTGTGTATAAAAAACTTTGAAAAATGCAAACTAGTTGCTTGCGGTGGCTAGGAGTATCACACATGATGCGTCTGCGAGTACTCGGTTGCGATGATTAGTAAGTTACACATATGTTTCCTTATGTTATCACGTGTGTGATAGATAACATGTGGCACCGCATACGATATTCGGGTTGTGTGCTCCACTTAGTCTTCCCGCGCTCCACATGGGTGAATTGTAAAATCCCCGCCTCTTCCCACATCGGTTTCCCGCCACCAGCTAATGGCTTGCTGCATATAACCCAGGCAGCAACGCATCATCGCAACACTGTGCGCAGATCTAGTCCTCACCCATCTACCATTAGTCATTCCTAGCATGCCAGGCAACGACCAAAGCTTCGACGTCGACCCCTACCTACGTTACATCTTCGGCGAGGAGAACGAGCCGGAGCAAGTAAGGGAGCAAGAGCTTCATTGGCCGGTGCAGGCACCATGGCCCATCGGCAGCGATATAGGCGTGACAGTCCTTGGGTGCACAATCGACATATTGCAGAGGAAGTGTGATGAGCAGTTTGCCATCCACCATGCAAAAGATCCAGAGCTGCTCGGTGGCATGATCGACGACCCACCCGAAGAGCCGCCGTCACCAGTGCTCATCGAGAGCTTGATGCCCCGCAAGGAATGGGTAGAGGACCTCTGCAGTTCAGTCAAGACACAGCCAGCCTGCGGCTTCAACATTGCCGGTGGCGGCCATGTCAACCTCGATCCCGACGATGTGGTGGCTAGGCTCGAGCGCATCCTTGGCGGAGTTGACATCGCCGATGAAGTAGAACATCGCCAACGTGGTATCTTGAGGATGCAGGTGATGGACGGAATTTGCTAATAGGCCAGAGACATGGAAATGGAGTGGTTCCGCAGAGATGTCATGCGCGTGATTGCATGCTGTCAAGCTCTTCTGGAAGAGGCCCATTAGCCCCAAGAGCCTCCCAGCGCCAGCAGCTCCGTAGGCGGAGGCGGGTCGGGACACTTGGAATGAACGGCCGCAAGGGTGCTATGCTGATCATGGAGTCCGAGAAGACCGTCGTCAGAAGGCCGCAAGCTCAGGCTTTTAGCCTATATTTTATTATAATTGTATGCATATGTAGGTCGTGAGTGTTTTGGGCGTTGCCGCATGTGGCATTTTAAATTATCCTGAATATGTAAGACAATTATTGACCGTTGCCAGTGTAAATTTGCCTCAACGGCGAGCAGAGCGCGTAGGGACGCCAGAGCGTAGCACGCCGCGGCCGCCTCAATGGCGAGCAAAATGCGCAGGCTGACGCGAGCAGAGCGCGCCGCGGCCGCCTCAATGGTGAGCAACCACGTGGTCAACCTTCTGGCACCCCGTGGGAGGCACGACGACGCATCCAGCGGACACGATGGTGATATCTTTACCGTGTGTGATAGTGGGCAGACACATACATGTATATCCGAGAACACGGGACCACGTACGCCATCCGGGAACCGTTTCGGGCTTCCGATGCATGGCATACGGTTGATCCATAAGAATCGTTTGCAATGAGCCAGAACAACAGAAACGGGCTTTGTAGGCCCAGAACCATCAATAAATTTTGACCTTGTTTCTCGTCACATTGCAGATTACAACGCAATAAGTAATTGGAAATCTGTTCACACCGATCAAACCAATATGTGTTCACACTTAGCACCGGGCTATAAAAACTACCCACTCGAAAATTACTTCACAGTTCCTCTCCTCATCACCCACAAAATTGGTCTTTCCTGTCAAGCGTTCCGCCATGACCGGTAGGAGGAGTTTCGGGTGGACAAATAACCAGGGAGCAAAGACCAAGGCCACGGAAGCACTAGAGAGGTCCCGCTGCCATGTGGCAGCCACAGCAAAGATGTCTCGGTGCGCCGCGGAGCCCTCGAACGAGCTCTCACCGGCACGCGAGGGCTCTCACAAGCGCACTCGCCGCATCGGCGATCGCGACGAGCTGGCGTTGCTGAAGTCCTTGGGCGGCGACGATGACATTCTCGCTGGCCTCATTAAACAGCAGGAGCTAGTCGACGGCTTGAATAAGCTGCTCGGTTGAGAAGGTGACCGGCCTCGTCGAGCAACTCATGGGTGACAATGCAAAGCTCCTCAAGGTGCTCGCCGAGAAGGAGGAGGAGGCCGCCGGCTGGAAGATGCTGCATGAGCAGAGCAGTGTCTCGGGGATGACGCTGACAGCGGTCGTCGAGGAACTGATGGGTGACTTGAGGAAGCTCCGGATCGAGCATGAGCAGGAGGTGGAGGAATCCGTGGCTGCTTTCAAGCAAAGTCGTGAGGAATTAAAGAAGGAGCTGGAGGATGTCATCACCCGGCGATCCATCAGGAGTAGAGATAGTAGCGACCCAGATCGTTGTCTGCGATTTCCTTCTTCTCTTACCCCCGTGTCTTCCGGGCTTTGCCGCATGTGGCATTTTAAATTATCCAGAATATGTAAGACAATTATTATTTGCACCATTGTAAATTTGTCGTCGTATTATCCGTTGCCCTATGTGGCATTTTAAATTAGGCCAGAATACGAGTTGGAAACACGAACAAAGCAAATACTAACACTGAGTGGGGCCATGGGATCACAAGCAAACACCCTCCGTCCAGGTGCTTTAATTAACCGCGTGTTAAACAGTGGCTCGGCCGCCATTAATGGAGAAGTTGTGAGTGAGGTGGGCAGCTGGTAGACGGAGGTCAAAGAGCATGCTTCCCGGTGAGCATGGGCGGCCTTGTTGCTCGCACATGTCCCGTCGAGCCTGCGCGGTGGACTGCTCGCACGCGTCCCGTCGAGCCTGCACGACGGACTTCTCGCGCTCATCCCGTCGAATCAAACAGTTGCACGCACGCCACCGAGTATGGTTAAATTTTGGCACAAAATACAAAGATGACCAATGAACGAGGACGGAGGTAGTACTATCCCATAAGAAAAGAGGGACGCGTGGCCGCACTTAAATGGTTACAGGAACACACGGTTCATATAATACAACCATTTGCGATATTAACGTGTCAGCTATTTGTTTCAAAAGGACTTCGTTGGCTATTAATGTGTGCGCCTTGTCTCAAACTGGACGATTTTTTTACCACGACATATATGTGCCATGTCATGAAACCATGCCAAGTTTCATGTTTTTTGGGTGAGTTTTCGATTTACTAGGATTTAAAAACCGTGATTCTCAATGTTTCAGGATGACGAGAAGTTTGTAATTCATTCTCATTCCTTCAATGAGACCTAAACATGCACCCAATGACACATGTACGATTTTTCACCCATTTTGCTTCACTGTAGCATGTGCTTGTAGTTCAAATTTGAATTATCGACTACATTAAATGCCTAGACAACTCAATTAATATATAAAATGGCCAAACATACCCTGAACAGTTTCAAATTTCAGCAGGACACTCCTGTTATTCTATGTTGCCTGTAGAAAACAAAGTTCAAGGCGAGAAGAGGCAGCGATTATCGTTTCGCCCACAAGAGGGGCATGTTTCCCTACCGGAACCATGAGGGTTGCGAGAAGCTTCGGTTTGTAAGAGGCTTGTAATATAGCTTGGCCCAAATTGGACAATTAATTTACCACGACATATATGTGCCATGTAGTGACACCATGCCAAGTTTCATGACTTTCTGGTGAGTTTTGGATTTACGAAGATTTAAAAACCGAGATTTACAATGTTTGTGGCCGAGCCAGGATGCCGAGACGGTTGAATTCATTCCCATTCCTTCCATGGGACCTAAAATGCACCCCAAGGACACATGTACGTTTTTTCTAGCCATTTTGGTGCACTAGAGCATGTATTTGTAGTTCAGATTTGAATTATGGACATTAAATGCCTAGAAAACTCAATTAATGAATAAAAAAGGTTAAACGAATCCTGAATAATTTCAAAGTTCAGCGCGAATCTCCCGTTGTTCCATATTGCGTGTAGAAGAAAATACAAGGCTAGAAGAGGGAGCGATTATCATTTTGTCCACAAGGGGACATGTTTCCCTATCGAAACCATGATGGTTCTTGCGAGAGGCTCCGGTTTGTAAGAGGTTTGTAATAAAGCTTGGCCCAAATTGGACAATGTTTTTACCACGACATATATGTGCCATGATGTGACACCATGCCAACTTTCATGAATTTTTGTTGAGTTTTGGATTTACGGGGATTTAAAAACCGAGATTCCAAATGTTTGAAGCACAAACGAGTTGCAAGGCTGAAGCGCTTCGGATATTCGAGATATCAGAAACAGTTTCATAGGGACAACTGTATGCATCAAGGCTCCCTATCCCCGATGGTTTTTGGGTCATGTGGGAAGAACCCCCGTATCGCAGTCACTCACTTGGCGATGGTTCAAAACGCCGTCGCGGAAAGGGGTTAAAAATCGTTTGTATAGCACCTCGATGTACCAGTGGATGATGCAGCGCAGCTACGGTAGGTATTTCCCTGAGTTAAGAAACCAAAGTATCAATCCAGTAGGAGAACCAAGCAACACTATGTAAACGGTACCTGCACACAAAGAACAAATACTTGCAAGCCGACGCGTATAAGGGGTTGTCAATCCCTTCTTCGGGTAACGGCGCCAGAAATTGTCAAGTTGACGGGATAAAATTGTGATAGATTGGATAAATAGATCTCGATAAAATGCGAAATAAAAGATGCAAATAAAAAGTGCAGCAAGGTATTTTTGAGTTTTTGGAATAATAGATCTAAAAATAAAAGTGGCAAATAATAGATCGGAAAGCAAATATGATGAAGAATAGACCCGGGGGCCGTAGATTTCACTAGTGGCTTCTCTCAAGAAATAGCACACGGTGGGTAAACAAATTACTGTTGGTCAATTGATAGAACATCAAATAATTATGATGATATCCAGGCAATGATCATTATATAGCCATCACGTCCAAGATTAGTAGACCGACTCCTGCCTGCATCTACTACTATTACTCCACACATCGACCGCTATCCTGCATGCATCTAGTGTATTAAGTTCATGGAGAAACGGAGTAATGCAATAAGAATGATGACATGATGTAGACGAGATCTATTCATGTAGGAATATCCCCCAACTTGTTATCCTTAATAGCAACGATACATGCGTGTCTTGCTGCCCCTTCTATCACTGGGAAAGAACACCGCACGATCGAACCCATCACAAAGCACCTCTTCCCATGGCAAGAAAAATCGATCTAGTTGGCCTAACTAAACCAAAGATTCGAAGAAGAAATACGAGGCTATAAGTAATCATGCATGAAAAAAGATCAAAGAACTCAAATAACTTTCATGGATATAGATCTGATCATAAACTCAAAGTTCATCGGATCCCAACAAACACACCGCAAAAACAGTTACATCAAATAGATCTCCAAGAGACCATTGTATTGAGAATAAAAAAGAGAGAAGAAGCCATCAGGCTACTGCATACGGACCCGTAGGTCTACAATGAACTACTCACGCATCATCGGGGAGGCACCAATGAGGATGATGAACCCCTCCTTGATTGGTGTCTAGATTGGATCTCGTGGTTCTAGAACTTGCGGCTGCTGGAATAGTGTTTCGTCCACTCCCGTAGGGTTTTTGGAATATTGGGGTATTTATAGGGTGAAGAGGCGGTGCGGGAGGCCACCGAGGTGGGCACAACCCACCAGGGCTCGCCCAGGTGGGTTGTGCCCTCCTCGGGGCACCCCTCTGGTACTTGTTTGGCCCAAGTTGTTCCTTCTGGTCCATAAAAATTCTCCAAAAAGTTTCACTGAGTTTGGACTCCGTTTGGTACTGATATTCTGCGAAGTAAAAAGAAGCAAAAACTAGCAGCTGGCACTGGGCACTATGTCAATAGGTTAGTCCCAAAACATGATATAAAGTTGCTATAAAATGATTGTAAAACATCCAAGAATGATAATATAACAGCATGGAACAAGCAAAAATTATAGATACGTTGGTGCTCAAGTACGATCATTGAGGGAAGTACGGATTTGTAGAGGTGCTCAATCATTGATCCATTCATGAAACACACTCGCATATTAGGTACATCCAATGCTCAAGTACGATCATAGTGCCCCTTAGTTGGTGCTTTATAAGAGAAGATGGAGACTCAAATAAAAATAAAAAATTGCATAAAGTAAATAGAAAGGCCCTTCACAGAGGGAAGTAGGGATTTGTAGAGGTGCCAGAGCTCAAAGCTTAAAATGGGAGATAATTTTTTTTGAGAGGCATACTTTTCCCGTCAACGAAAATGACCGAGTAATTCCCAACACTTTCCATGCTAGATATATCATAGGCGGTTCCCAAACAGAAAATAAAGTTTATTCCTTTTTCCACCATTCTTTCACATTCCATGGCTAGCCGTATCCATGGGTGCCCTCCATACCAACACTTTCCAAGGAATTTATTATTTGACAACATAAAGTAAATTTCTTTTTCATTTCGGGACTGGGCATCCCTATTACCGCCGCACTCTCATGCAATGACAAGTGAATAAACACTCATCTTGAGAATAACACATCTAGCATGGAAAATATTGGCCACTCCCTGCCGCTTCATGAGCGGTACGAGCACACAAAAAGGAAATTTGTTTGGAAAATTAGAGATGGCACATACAAATTTGCTTAGAACGGCACGAGAATACTGCATATAGGTAGGTATGGTGGACTCATATGGCAAAACTGGGTTTAAAGATTTTGGATGCACAAGTAGTATTTCTACTTAGTACAAGTGGAGGCTAGCAAAAAGATTGAGAAGCGACCAACCAAGAAACAAAAAATCACGTAAGTGAGCATTAAGCATAACTAACACCGAATAATGCACCACAAGTAGGATGTAATTTCATTGCATAACTATTGACTTTCGTGCTTGCATAGGGAATCACAAACCTTAACACCAATATTCTTACTAAAGCATAATTACTGACCAACATGACTCACATATCACTATCATCATATCTCAAAACTATTGCAAAGAATCAAGTTTATTTTGTCCAATGATCTTCATGAAAGTTTTTATTATATCCCTCTTGAATATCTATCACTTTGGGACTAGTTTCATAAATTGCAATTGCTTTTGACAAGCTCAAACAAATCTAAGTGAAGAACATGAGCATAAAAATTTTCGTCTCTCAAAATAATATAAGTGAAGCATGAGAGAATTTCTTCGAAAATTTACTAACTCTCAAACAAATATAAGTGAAGCATGAGATCATTTATTCAAAAATATTAAAGCACACCTTGGTCAAAAAGATATAAGTGAAGCACTAGAGCAATTCCATAGCTAAAAAAATTTAAGTGAAGCATAGAGAGCAATTCTAACAAATCATAGCATAATTTTGGCTCTCTCAACTAGGTGTGTCCAGCAAGGATACTTGTGACAAACTAAAAATAAAAACAAGCAAAGACTCATATAATACAAGACGCTCCAAGCAAAACTCATGATATGTGACGAATAAAAATATAGCTCCAAGTAAAATACCGATGGTCGTTAGAAGAAAGAGGGGATGCCACTCGGGGCATCCCCAAGCTTAGTTGCTTGTTTCTCCTTGAATATTAACTTGGGGTGCCATAGAGCATCCCCAAGCTTAGGCTTTTCTTACTCCTTATTCCTTCATTCATCGTGATCTCACCCAAAACTTGAAAACTTCAATCACACAAAACTTAACAAAACCTTCGCGAGATCCGTTAGTATAAGAAAACCAATCTTTACTTTAAGTACTATAGAAAACCCATTCAAATTTTGTTAATGCATTATATCTACTGTATTCTAACTTTTCCATGGCTTATACCCCCCGATACAATCCATAGATTCATCAAAATAAGCACACAATGCAAAGAAAACAGAATCTGTCAAAAAATAGAACAGTCTGTAAAGATACGAATTGTTCTAATACTTATGTAACTCCAAAAATTCTGAAACATATGTAAAACATAATAAATTTGCATATAAATCTTTTGTAAAAAATTCAGAATTGTTCGTCGCTTCTGTGAATTTCGAAAATTATGTTACTGAACGCAAAAGTTTCAGTTTTTCAACAGGATCAAATCAACTATCACCAAAGCTATCCCAGAGGATTTACTTGGTACAAACACTAATTAAAACATAAAAAACACAATCATAACAGAGGAATAATTGTGCAAACACTCAAGAACAGAAAGAAAAAGGAAAAAATAAATTTTATTCATTGGGTTACCTCCCAACAAGCGCTATCGTTTTATGCCCCTAGCTAGGCATAACGCATAGATTCAAGTGTTATCATCTTTAGTTCTAGATCCATAGGATGCCCTCATGATTGATTCATATGGTGGATTAATTCTTGTTCTAGGGAAGTGTTCCATTCCCTTTCTTAGTGAAAATTGAAATTTAATATTGCCTTCTTTCATATCAATCACGACACCAATAGTGCGTAAAAACGGTCTACCAAGTATAATTGGACAAGACGGATTGCAATCAATACCAAGAACAATAAAATCCATGGGCACATAATTCCTATTTGCAAGAATAAGAACATCATTAATTCTTCCCATAGGCTTTTTAATAGTAGAATCCGTTAAGTGAAAATTAAAAGAACATTCTTCAATATCGGTAAGACCAAGCACATCACATAAAGATTTCAAAATTGTGGAAACACTAGCACCCAAATCACATAAAGCAAAACACTCATAATTTTTAATCTTGACTTTGATGGTAGGTTCCCATTCGTCATGTAATTTTCTATGAATTGAAATCTCTAATTCCAACTTTTCTTCCAAAGCTTTCATCATGGCATCTACGATATGTTTAGCGAAAGCTTTATTTTGTTCATAAGCATGGGGTGAATTAATCATGGATTGCAACAAAGAAAAACAATTAGTCAACGAGCAATTATCATAATTAAAGTCTTTGTAATCCAAAAGAGTGGGCACATCACTAGTTAAAGTTTTGATCTCTCCAAACCCACTTTTATCAATTTTGTCATCAAGATTTTCACCCTCCGAATTATTGGGACGCCTTCTAACTAAAGTTGACTCTTCTTCTGTTCCTTTATCATCAATTTTAATTTTACTAAACAAGGAATCAATAGAAGAAACACCAATCATTTTAAGATCTTCATCACTTTTATGAAAGCAATCACTAGAAAACGCTCTTTCTAAAAATTCTCCTTTAGCTCTAAGCATAGCGGTTCTCTTCCTGCTTTCATCCATAGAAACATATAAAGCTTTAATTGATTCATCAACCTTGGGTACAAGAATTTTCAACTTGAGATTTTCTACATCATGAGAAATTCTATCAATGCTTCTAGACATATCATTGATCTTATTCAACTTATCTTCTATCGTAGCATTGAAAACCTTTTGAGCATTGATAAATTCTTTAATATTATTCTCAAGATCAGAGGTGTTCCTATTATTATTGTAAGAAGGACTACCATAGGAATTACCATAATTATTAGAGGAATTTCCAGGAAAATGTCTAGGATTAAAATTTCGTCTATAAGCATTGTTATTAAAATTGTTTTGCGAGACAAAATTCACATCTACGGGATCACTATTTTGCTAAATGAAAGTAGACAAAGGCACATCATTAGAATCAATGGGAGCACTTTTATTAGCAACCAATTTCATAAGAGCATCAAATTTTTCACTCAAAGTATTAATTTCTTCAACCGAATTAACTTTTTACTAGTAGGTGCTCTTTCGGTATGCCATTGTGAATAATTTGCCATAATATTATCAAGCAATTTAGTAGATTCACCCAAAGTTATTTCCATAAAAGTACCACCCATGGTAGAATCCAAAAGATTTCTAGAAACAAAGTTCAATCCCGCATAAATTTTTTGTATGATCATCCAAAGATTTAAACCATGAGTAGGACAATTTCTTAGCATCAACTTCATTCTTTCCCAAGATTGTGCAACATTTTCATGCTCAAGTTGCTTAAAATTCATGATATGTGGCCCGTAGGTCTACAATGAACTACTCACGCATCATTGGAGAGGCACCAATGAGGATGATGAACCCCTCCGTGATGGTGTCTAGATTGGATCTCATGGTTCTAGAACTTGCGGCGGCTGGAATTGTGTTTCGTCCACTCCCCTAGGGTTTTTGGAATATTGGGGTATTTATACGGCGAAGAGGCGGTGCGGGAGGCCACCAAGGTGGGCACAACCCACCAGGGCGCGCCCAGGTGGGTTGTGCCCCCCTCAGGGCACCCCTCTGGTACTTCTTTGGCCCAAGTTGTTCCTTCTGGTCCATAAAAATTCTCCAAAAAGTTTCGCTGCGTTTGGACTCCGTTTGGTACTGATATTCTGTGAAGTAAAAAAAAGCAAAAAATAGCAACTGGCACTGGGCGCTATGTCAATAGGTTAGTCCCAAAAAATGATATAAAGTTGCTATAAAATTATTGTAAAACATCCAAGAATGATAATATAACAGCATGGAACAAGCAAAAATTATAGATACGTTGGAGACATATGAATACTATATGCTCCTACCGTAATACAAACCAAAAAGAATCCTCCTTGATGGTGAAATTAATTAACCTCTCCTGATGTAGGTCAAAGTGATGCATGCATGGACGACGACCTCGTGGGCCCACAGATGGAAGCGTCACATGTGAGTGTCCTAGGATAACCACTGCCTGCATGCATGTGGCCCAAAGAGGTGTTGTGTGATGTTTGAATAGCCAATGCACAACTTTGATGTGGCACGTGCCTGAGAAACCGAAAAGTCCCGACACTGAGTGAGGTGTGTTCACGGACGCGTACGTAGTATATATGCTGGTCCCCTCCCACCTCTTCGACACGTACTATATACTCCCACCGTAACACAAACAAAGAAGAATCAACCTTGCTGGTCAAATTAAACTCTCTGTCGGCTGTTGGTCGAAGTGATGGACGACGACCTCGCGGGCCCATAGAAAGCGTCACAGGTGAGTGAGTGTCGTGTAGGACAACCACTGATTGCATGTGGCCCAAGCATGTATGTATGAAAGGGTTGTGTAATGTTTTAAATAACGAATTCACGACTTTGATGTGGCACTTGCCTCACAAAACGGCCAACCCACACAGTGGCTCACGACTTGTAGTGTACTGGCAGCCCCCCCCCACCCCAGACGCACACACACACACCGCGTATCCACCACAACTACGAGGCATGTAAATTTTTTCCGCGGTGAACATATGTTACCAAAGGAGGGACATTTTAATTTTGAAAAACAACCAACGATCATTAAGACATTTTAGTACATTAATTGATTTTCTAGGGGTATAACGTGCAAAAATCAAATTTGAGCTACATGCACACGTGACAGTGCACCTAAATGGATTGGAAAAACACATGTGTCTCATTGGGTGCGTGTTTACTCCCCGTGCAAGAAATTTCAAACATTGAGAATCTTGATTTTTAAAATATCTAGTACATCCAAAACTTATTTGAAATTCATGAAACTTATCGTGTTGTCATATGGACACCAATACACAGTGGTATTGTACTTTTTTTGTCAAATTTGAGACAAGTTTTGATGTAATTTTTATCTTCTTACAAATGGGAGATTATTAATAATTGGGAACCAATACCGCAAACCGATTATTTATTCGAACCATGGGTGTTAGACCAACAATGGATACGTGCCATGCTTCGGTTAAGCAATAAAGCGGCAACATTAATCATCAAAATAGAAAAACAATATACGTGCCACCACCCGACCCGTGTGCCGTGCGAGCATGCGTGAGTTGACGGGATGCATGAGAGCAGTCCGCCGCGCAGGCAGACCGGGAGGCGTGCGTGCAGGTCTGTGAATTGACCGGAGGCGTGCTCACTGCGCAGTGTCATCGGGAGCGTGCGAGTAGCTGTGTGAAATGATGGTAGCCATGCCAGCAGTTCGCTGCGCAAGCCCACCGGGAGGCGAGCCAGCGGTTTGACCGCCGCCCGCCTCTCTCCCACTACTCCATATTAATCACACGCCCGAGCGGCCGCACCCCCATCCTCGCCGCACAGACAATCCTCTCTCTTCGCCTACATCCTCGACGCTGCTCTCAGTCCTCACCGCGTCAGTGTATGAGGATGCCGCTGAAGTGCCCCATCGGAGGGAGTGGCGATGCCGTGGCCGCTGAAGCACCGGAGCATGGCGTGAAGATGGAGACAGAGGTTGCCGTCGCCACTGACGAGGTCTTACTGCGCCTTGACATCGTCGACGGCGTCGTGCTTCCACAGCTGGAGTCGGGGGTCCACACCGACTCCGGCGATGACTCCGGTGACGACTCCGATGACCATTCTGGCGACGACTCCGACGATGACGGACAACCGGTTAGTCATCTATACCCATTTATGTGTCAAATATATCCTAGGGTTTCTCTGGTTACTCCTACCTCCCCCTTTTTGAAATGGAAATCCTATGGTTATGTTCTCTCAATCCATGAAATATGAGTAAGTTTCATTAGATCCGTGTAGTGTATTGATTGTTTGAATGGTAGAAATGATAAGTGATTAGTTGTTTCATCTGTACAAATGATTTCTGCTAATAATCCGACTAGGGTTAGTGTTTCGTGCTAATAATTCCTAGCCAGGTCTTGACAATTGATTTTTAAATGACCTACATATATGTTTGTGCCATTTTTTTCAAGATTGGTCTATACATAGACGATTGTGCTTAGAAATCAAACCATAATCTTTGGATATGTCTAAAAAATAGCCATAAAATCCATAAATTCCTAATCCTACTTTACGGCATGTAAAAGTTGATTTGATGCCAAATTTAGGCAACTGCCAAATGTTCGCTAGAGATTAGTTTGTATTCCAAATTTGATGCCACATTTTTTTACTATATGTATAGGTTCTATCTCACGATGCCGACTGCGAGGATGAAGATGGCCAGAGGAGGTACAGGAGGCAAATCCTCAGGGAGCTTTATGCGGGAATTCATAACAAGCGTATTAGGAACTGGAACTGGTCTTTCGATGGCCAGTTTGCAACCAAAAGCTTCATGACACGTATGAAAGTGTTATGGCACATGCAAGAGGACGAGCCGTTGGCTCCTTCAGTCAGAAGTATTGTTGCAGGGTGGCGCACGCCGCGTACGCTGAGTACCTGGAGAAGCTTCACGATCATCCAGGCAGATGAGATGAGATGTGGGATTGAACTATGTATGGCTATGTAGTGTCTTAATTATAAATGTGCTTGAGTATGCTTAATGATAGTTGAACTATATATGGTTGAACTACGCTTGTGTTCGCTTATTATCTATGCCTGAGTATGTTTAATCTATGTTTACTTGTGTCTAAATGTGGGATATGGTTTCAATCAGTTCGGTTGAACGAATTTTATGCATATTAGGGTGAATGTTTAGCATGGGTAAAAATTTCAGATTGAACCGACGAAGGAAAATTGGAACCACCCTGAAACATGGTTATTTTCCCAGTTACATCAATCACACACAATTCTCAAATTGGAACCGTGTGCAATGAATTTCATTTTCCGAGTTACGTCAATCACACACGGTTGGCTCTAGCAAACCGTTGCCTCCGAAACTCTTTGTGGGACAGAAAACCCTCACCACCCAATTCAAAAAGGAAAAAAGAAAACCCTCACCATCCACACGTCATAAAAACCCTCACCCCGCCCGCCGCCCCTCCGGTCCCCATTCACACCTACACAAGCTCCTCCGCGACTCTGCATGGCACCGCCTATCACCGCGGCAACCACTTATCTCGATGTTAGTGCATTTTACAAATCCTGCAAACCAAATAGGCCTGTAGTAGTGTTCAAAACTGCATGTAAGCACTAACACGTTCTCTTCTTTTGCTGATAATATTAGGCCCGGTGGTGGATAATGTGATACAATATAAAAATCACATCAAATGCCTAGATCTGCATCTCTCAGAAATTACTTTGAACTCCTACCGAGGGACCTTACCGGAGATTATATTCACCAGGTTCTTTGTTGTCAGAGTAAGGGTGCTGAAGGTAATGAGGTTTGACCTACATTTATTTCGCAAAAATGAATGGTTTGTTGATCAGCGCCGGCGGCTGCGGCAGAATGGAAAAGGCTCCAAAAAAGCTGAATTTCATTTTGGAACTTCAGATGACAAAGTAATCGGAAGTCATTGTGTCAACCCCATACATGACTTGTCAGTGGCTGATCCCTTTGCAGAAATGGTGAAGTTTCAAAACAAGCCTTACTAGTGGTAATATTAGTTTGAACCTCTCTTATATCCATGTTCAGCTGATCAGCACGGGCGTTTGCAGCTGAATGAGCTGAATTTCATTTCTAATACCAGTTTGAACCTTGTAATCTTCGAATTTGAGCCATATAACTCTGGAATTTGAACCTTGTAATAATTCGGGCTTTTGTGGTACGATCGTTGAAACGGCATCATATCAGACTCGTATATTGGTAATACTATTTTGACCTTAATATGCAATGGACTTAGATTTTATTAACCATTCTCGAATGTGTTTCCCTTGTCGATCTCATAGAACATGATCTGTATAGCTAACTCGACTATGATCTTCGACATTATTGCACACAGTTGGTTTCCTCAACCGTGTGCCCTGTAGAGCGCAGAATTAATTATCGCACTCGAGTGTCCATCATCACCCTTCTGTGTAACTTTGACCTCATCACCGATGGGTAAACTTATGATCGAAGTCATTCCACGCACTTCATTTTTCCAAAGCTTTTTGCCAATAAATGCCCGCGATTTGCCCCTCTTTTAGCCGATGCATGGCCAAACTAGGCGAGCGAGAAGCTTGCACGGTTGCACATGGTAAACTCCACGGTTGCGCGGTAAACTCCACGGTTGCGCAGGAACAGGCTCACCAACAATACCTTTGGCGCCTCTTCGAGCCCATCCGTGGTCAAACGAAACACGTGTGGGGTGCTCAAGCGTGCACTAGAATCCTCCGCTGTGAACGCGGTGACAAGACGTAACAATTACTGGCCGGTCGGACCCCATTTATTACAGCGGCCATTTAACCCTTGTGTCTCTTCAAGCTTTCAATTGTGCCCCAGTAGTGCAAGAAGCAGACCCACGATGAAAAATTCTTAGATGGTATCCTGCGCGGCTCCAATGGTGCTCCGAGCGGCTGCCGACGACGAGCAGCAGTTCACCATGCATGCCATGGTGGACACCCACAGAAGGTTCACGGAGCTCTCGGTGGTGTACACCAACAACCCGGTCTGGGTGGAGCACTCCATTCACATGATGGAGCTGTTGCTTGCTGAGGAGAAGTACAAGGTGGTCGGGTTTGACCTCGAGTACACCCGCGCTCGTGCCGGGTCTCGTCCCGAGGTCGCCGTCGCCCAGATGTGCGTGCGCAATCACATCCTGGTCTACCACTACTGCCTGGCCACAAGGCCTTGCGAGCATTTTGCCAGGTTTGTCGACAGCCCCCACTACATGTTCGCTATGGTGGACATCACCAAGGATGTAAAGGTGCTCAAGAATTTGGGCATCGCCTGCCAGAATCTTGTCGACATCCATGGCCATTACAAGATCTGGGGCAGCAAGAAGCATGAGAAGGACTCACTGGTTCACCTCGCCAAGGCCATCATCGACCCCTACTATAGAGACATGAAGGATTCCTGCAACAAGGACAAGCATGCCTGGCACCCAGCCTGGATGGAGAAACTTGACAAAGCTCACGTTGTGTACGCGGCCAAGGAGGCGCACACGAGCTACGAGATGTACATGCAGATCGTTGACATGAGGAAGTGCCTCCTTCCCCAAAACGGCCAGGGATCCAGCCGGAAGCAGAGCAATGGCAAGCATTGTCACAACAAGAAGTAGATGATTAGATGCTCATTTCTCCTAATTTAGTATGCATGTAATTGCTTACTTTGGTGTGTGAAAATGTTATGTGTGTAGTCACTTATGTAATTGTATGCTTAATTTGGTTATGCAATAAAGTTCTTATAAGTATATATGTTGATGTTCTGTAGACAGAGCGTAGATGTTGTGCGGACAGAGCAAATCACATCGCACACGGACTAAACAATGGAACCCGTTGGTGACGATTTGATCAATCGGTCACAATTGTATACCAGCAATCATTTGCTCACAACACACACGACTTGTTAACAGGAATAGTCTGTGTTATTATCGGTCTTCCCACACATTTCTAATTACTGACCTGTTTGCCACGTATCACACACATCTTGTTAAGTTGAACCATTTCTGTTGTGTTGGCTAATCGCAAACGGTTCCATCCGAGTGAACTGTATGTTGTATATCGCACATACCTTGATCTGGCTG
The DNA here is from genome assembly GCA_011799875.1 of Thinopyrum elongatum. NCBI lineage: Eukaryota > Viridiplantae > Streptophyta > Magnoliopsida > Poales > Poaceae > Thinopyrum > Thinopyrum elongatum. The sequence continues at coordinate 388,824,714 of CM022300.1, forward strand.
ACTATTTCTTTTGTGTTGCCTAATCACAAACCGTTCATTTGAGTGAAATGTATGATGTATATCGCACCACCTTCATCTATCGGACCACTTCTGCTGTTATGCTCATCGCAAATAGTTCATTCATGTCGGTGCAACAGACCCTGGGTCCATTGCACGGACTGTGCACAGACCAGAGACAAGATTACAAGACCAAGATCAAACCAAACAAGGAGGATCGATTCCCTTGAAGGATCCAAGTGCAAGTCGAGAAGGCCAAGGTGAGCCAGAGGAACAAGTCATTGCTAAGGGAAGGACCTACCTTGCCGGGCAGGCGAGCCTGGTAGGGTTGGGTTTTACCCCAGAAGCAAGCTCCTAGATCGTCCCGGCAAGCCTGCCGAGGCTGGCGGAGGCAAGCCACTCCACCGCTCCACCTCACAAGCGATGCAAGTCATTAATCAAAGTGGTGTCGAGATCCAAGGTGACTAAGTGGCTGCTTTCTGCCACATGGCAGCCACTTCATACAGCAAACACCTCCATATGACACCCGTCCTGAGATGTGTCAAGCGAGCAGGCGCGAAGCTAGCAAAACAGCTCGGCAGGGCCTGCCGGGCGAGCTGTGATGTGACACTGAGTGGCGCATTTAATGCGCTCTGTCAGCCTGCAGAGTTAGATATGATAGCACTGTTAGCTATCTAATTAGTACGCAAAGACCGATTTTGCAACTGTGGTGACCCCTTAATCTATAAAAGGAGGCCCATGGCGACCGTAGAAAGGGTTGGTTGGACCCTCGCATATCTATACACGCGTAGCCACTCTCGCCCCCAGAGCGACCTTGTCAGGCGAGTGTGCTATATTCACCACCATTATCCACCATCAATCCACCAAAGCAGGAGTAGGGTTTTATGCCTCACGGCGGCCCGAACTTGGGTAAAGACTGCCCGTGTGATCTCTGTCGTGCTGCGCGACGCTTCTCCGCTCTTTGTGCAACGTGCCCATCCCCCTGCCGAACCAAAAGGGGCTCATGGCCCCATAGGTGGCCGTGGTTTCCCATGACATCTTTGGCGCACCAGGTAGGGGGATCACTTGCGCGAAACCGAGAGCGTACACTGCGCGTCATCTTCACCGACATTTTCGTCGTCGACGGCGTCATCGACTATGGCGCCCAAGAGGAAGCCCGGAGCTGCAAATCACCCGTCCACCTTGAAGGCTCCGCCGCCCGTGACCGCTAATGTCGCGGTAAATACGGTGGCTCGCGAGGGTGTGGATGCTACGAGGGACGTGGTCGGCGCAAGCGGTGCCATCACCACCTCCCCCACGGACGAAACAGGAATGGGAGGTACCGGCGAAGGACAGCATCAGCAACATCCCGACGGCCATGCTCCACGAGGTACGGGTGGAGGGATCGTTCCTCCTGAACCCCTTCTCCTCGCCAACCGGCACAGCTACAGTGATGATGCTCATTCTGGGGCGAATCACAACCCTCCGGCCGCCCCCCTGCGGGCGCGACCGCAGGGCACGCGCCACCCACGGGGCGGGCTGAACCAGCTACTGTGCCCAACGGAGCTGCTTGTAACACCCCATATGTAACACTTCCATATTTTGGCAATGTATCCAACCTTCTCATGACCAATTCCAAGTGGTTTCCTCCTTGTTGGTTTCATTTTGGGTTTTGCTTTGTTTTATTTATTGCATTGCCTTGCTATTCTTGTCATATTTCATTCTTTTGCCATCATATGTTTGCATCATGTTCATATCAATGTTGTGTTATGCTTTTGTCAACTTGCATTTCCATGATCTTCATGCATGATATGTTGTTACATGCTCTATGTGGATCCAAGCATCACCACCACCTTCTATCCCTTCCTTTCTTTCATTTTGCAAGCTCATTTAATCCTCTCTCCATTAATGTTCATCTTTTCCCTACAAATACTATACAATGCCCTCAACCTCTCTGCCAAATTTCATCTTGTTTGGAATTGTTTTGGTTAGGTTCAAAAATGCCTCAAGTTTGAATTATATTCAAACTTGTTTTATTTTTCTATCTCTGAAAATACCCAAACCAATTTATTCAAATAGAGCAGAAAACCAGGGTTCCAGGGATATTTTTATTTCTTCCATAGCCTTCCCCAAGCTCTCTGTGTTTTTCTTGTTGTTTCTGTTTGAGGAAATAAAAGAAAAGAGCCAAAGGGAGAGATACCAGCAGCAGTGACCTCAGCCCACAGCCGCCTGGGCCTCCTCCCTCCAGGCCGGCCCAGCTTTCCCGCGCCCTCTCCCTCCTTTCCATTTCTCGCCCACTCGCCACTCACCCACCTCTGGCTCCTTGACACGTGGCCGCGTCGGCCCCACCTGTCAGCGACTGCGCCAGCCCGCTCACCCACCTTTTTCTTCCTTCTCGGTCCCCCTCTCGCGCGCGCACATGGATGCGGCCGAGGACGTGTGAGCTCCTCCAGCTTGTCCCCGGCCCCTTTTAAACCCTTCTCCATGTCCAGGGCAACCCTAGGGTTCCCCTCTTCCTTCCCCCGCCGCCGCCAGGCGTCTAGACCACCAGATACGTCGCGCCACCGCCGTCCCGAGTGCACTGGAGCACACGGCCTCGTCGTCGACGTGCTCTCCGGCCACCTTCGCCCTGGCAACCGTGTCCGTCAAGTCCGTCGTCGTCCGCTACATCGTGTCCGTCCACTACTTCCCCGCGGGACTCCAAGTACAAGCTGGCATCTTCCTCGACGTCCGCGTCGGCCGTTGCACCATCTTCGGCGATCCCCTCCGTCTCCGTCCTCCTACCGCCGTCCCAATCATGCGGGTGTGATCATGGTGAGCATTCACTCCTCCCCGACCTCTTTTCCCCTCTGTTTATGCGCTCTGTCGAAGGTTGCCATGAGCACCCGAACGCGCCGCCGTCGGGCCTTGTCTCCGGCGGGGACCCCGACCTCGATCTCCGTAGCTAGCATGTCCGGCGAGTTCCCCTTCCGCATGTAGTTCCTCCATAGCAGTGGTGCCACGTTTCTCCTATTGGGTTTGTCCGGTTTGAGTCCGTCGCTGCCGCCTCTGTCGCTCGTCGCCGGCGTCGCCTCCGTCGACGTCCGGTGCGGCCAGATGCACCCGTGCGTAGGGGATCCTCCCGCGTTCCTTTTGTGCCCCTCCGCCGCGCCGTAGGGCCACCGAAGCTACTCCGGCGAGGCCCCCTCCGTGCTCTGCCCGTCGCCGGCCCGCTCCCCTGCTTCCCCTGTTTTGGAGGCCGCTGTAGCCACCGCCACATGGGACCCACGGGACCCACCTGTCATGCACACAGGGGACTAGGTCCCACATGTTAGCCTCTCCTTCTCCTTTTTATTTTCTTTTATTTTCAATTCCAAGGAATATTCCATTTCAGGAAAAGGAATCTTTCCTTTTCGGGCCATGTCCAAATCTGGTCATTCCAAATCGGGCACTTTCCTTTTCTGTCATTTTCCATTTCTGGCAGTATTTTACTTATAGCATTCATGAGCTTTTTCATACAGCAACATATGCATATTATATATGTTTTTGGGCTATAAAAATCCAAGGAATCCATTGGTGGCATCCATTTCTTCATTTGAGCAAGTTTGCACACAAGCCATTTTACATTATATTGCTGTTTCGTCATCTTTGTGTGATTAAATTCAAACATGCTACATGGTAGTTTGGCACATGTATAGCTTCATTTTCATGTCTACTTCATGTTAGAATTTATTACATGCCATAAAGTGCAATGTGATGAGTGCCACAAGCTTGCAAACATTGCTATCTGAATCTGTTTTTGCCATGTTCTGTGAATCCTGCCAAGTCTGTAAAACTATTATCATTTGCATTTTTGCCATGATGTTTTGAGCATGTTCTAGTGGTTTCTAGCAGTACCTCAGTAATCATGTTCTGTAGTGCTTGCCATGTACTTCACTGCCATGCCATTTGTTATCATGTTGGAGTGATGTAGCATATTTAGATGTTGCATCTTATGTGCCATGTTGCTGTTAGTGTCAGCCTTGCATTGTTTTTGTTTTGCTCACCGTTTGAGTTGTGTGCATCCGTTCCTCGTGATCTTTATATCAATTTCAACCGAAATCTTCCAATCTATCCAGTGGCATGCTTGGATTACCAAGATAGTGCCATGTTCATCGTTTCCCCTTCCAGAGCACCCATATGCATTGCACATCATATCTTGCATTCCATGACATGTCTTGCATCATGTTGCTTGCGCATTGCACCGTGATTGATTGTTGGTCCGTTGTTTGTGTTCTTGCTTCGGGTAGAGCCGGGAGACGAGTTCATGCCTGAGGACCCTATCGAGTACATTTACGAGGAGCAATTTCCCAATACCACTAAGGACATTTCAGGCAAGATGATCATTACCCCCGATATCACTTCTATCTTTGCTTGCTAGTTGTTCGTTCTATTGCTATGTCGCACTACCTACCACTTGTTTTTCAAGCCTCCCATATTGCCATGTCAAGCCTCTAACCCACCTTCCTAGCAAACCGTTGTTTGGCTATGTTACCGCTTTTGCTCAGCCCCTCTTATAGCGTTGCTAGTTGCAGGTGCAGTGCAGGTTGTTCCATGTTGGGACATGTATATGTTGGGATATCACAATATCTCTTATTTAAGTAATGCATCTATATACTTGGCAAAGGGTGGAAGGCTTGGCCTTTTGCTCGGTGTTTTGTTCCACTCTTGCCGCCTTAGTTTTCGTCATACCGGTGTTATGTTCCTTGATTTTGCGTTCCTTACACGGTTGGGGTTTATGGGCCCCCCTTGACAGTTCGCTTTGAAAAAAACTCTTCCAGCAAGGCCCAACTTTGGTTTTACCATTTGCCTAATAACAACTAAAACTTGCATAGGGAGTAATTAACCCGAGGATTCTTAATCAACAACCCGGGCCAGTGCTCCTCATGAGTGTTGGTCCAAACCGGGCAGACTGCGGGGCCACCACGGGGCAACTCGAGGTCTGGATTTACTCATAGGCTGAACTATCTGATCGTGGCCTGAGACGAGATACGCGCGGCTACTATCAGGGTGTCGGCACGTCGGGAGGTCTTGCTGGACTTGTTTTACCATTGTCGAAATGTCTTGTGAACCGGGATTCCGGACTTGATCGGGTTGTTTCGGGAGGAGGATTTTCCTTCGTTGATCATGAGAGCTTGTGATGGGCTAAGTTGGGACACCCCTGCAGGGTTTAAACTTTCGAGAGCCATGCCCGTGGTTATGTGGCAGATGGGAGTTTTTAATATCCGGTTGTAGTGAACTTGACACTAAACTCTTTAAAATACACCAACCACGTATGTAACCGTAATGGTCTCTTTTCGACGAGGTTCATGAAGAGAACACGGTGGGTTATGCTTGAACGTAAGTAGTTCAGGATTACTTCTTGATCATTCTAGTTTGCGACCGTTGCGTAGTTTCTCATCTTATTCTTGTATTCGTAAGTTAGCCACCATACATATGCTTAGTGCTTGCTGCAGCTCCACCACTTATCCATGCCATAACTTTAAGCTTTGATAGTCTTGCTACCGTGGGTGATGTGATTGTTGAGTCCCCATGGCTCACAGAATACTACAAACGCAGTTGCAGGTACCATTGAGTCTGATGCAGGAGATGCCACTGAGCTCCAGTGGGAGTTTGACGAGGATCGTGGTCATTTCTATGTTACTTATCCGAACGATCAGTAGAGGACCTAGTCGGAGTATCTGGGGATAGTAGCAGGGTGGTGTTCTCTTTTTATATAGTCCGTAGTCGGACTCTACTATCTGTATGGATGATTGTATGATGATTGTCATATTTATGCTATTCTGGGGCAAGTGTTGCCTGGATCTCGTATTCTATGTATTCACTTGGTTGTATGAATTTGTATGCCATCTTGCTACGCGTCCGAAATGCAATTGTGCCCCAATCATGAGTTCATCACGTGATTGGGATAGAATTGCATCTTGGGCGTGACAAGTTGGTATTCAAAGCCATACCGACTATAGGAGCCCCTACTTGATCTAACCGCTGATGAGTCTAGAAGAAAACTGTTTTGAGTCTTAGTTATATCGGAGAGTAGGAACTCTTTTTACTCCTTATCCCCTTCGTCGCTCTGGTAAGGACTCGTGACGTAGGTGTTTTCCTCACTCTTCTATCCTTTTTCACTCAATTTTTTTTAGGATCACGCGGGTATTGTGGAATCGTTCTGGTGTCATTGTGACGGGGATTTTGTCTTGGTGCCTCCTGACATTTAGGGGTTGTGGCAGTGTCCCGGGGAGTTGAGCTCCAAGGTGTTTTCGTCACAATGTTTATCATTGCAGTTCCGAAATACCAGAGGTCGCCGACATCGAAAACTCTTCTATGCGTGTTAGTGGTGAGATAACCTCGACGCCACCCAGTACTGGGGAGGGAGTTCGGGAGTATTGCCACAACTAGTATAGTGGATGCTTTTCGAAGGTCTGAGGTACATGATTTCCGAGGTTTTCTTGGTTATGTGTTGACGGATGGATACAGTTGGAGCGTAGGGCTTGTTAGTTGTTTAAGATATTTGTGCCTCCCTGTATCCCCAACACCAGATTGCATAACCAGAAAGTTTCGGGAGTTAATAGGTGGGAATTCAAGTAGCTACCCAGGAATTCCTTCCGATAAAGGTATGAGGTGAGATTGGGGTCCAACGTCTAGTGGTTCGTTTTTCATGGTCGATTTACAGTGGTCACGAGGCGTCTTAAAGAATCCTTGGCTATGCCGATTCGGGGACGTCTTGTTTGTCATTCGTGACGTCTGATGTACGTCGTGCTCGTGGGGCCTCATCGCGAACATGTTGGGCGAAATCTCTGTCATATGTTTGTATCTAGCTGATACCTTGCTTTGTTAATCCAATCGTTCCAAGTGGCTTCTCATTCTAATGGTCGTATCATATTAACTTTGGAATGCATTCGTTCAATCTCTCTGTTCGGATGCTCATTGTGAAGACTACATTGCACATATCTATCCTTTGATTCAGCTTATCTATCATTGCTATGGTGGTTCTAACGGATGTCATCTTCTTCAGGATGGCTCCCCCAACGCGTCTGCATCCGGAACGTGGTGAAGGAGAGCAGTCGGAACCTCCACCTCCGCCACCTCCTCCGCCTCCGAAGGCATGGCAAGCTTTGATGGCGGCCACCAACACCAATACTCAGATGCTAATTCAGCTCATGCAAGAGCGCAGCCAAGGCCAAGGCAACCAAGGGAATCAAGGTCAAGGGCATTTCAACAATCAGCCTCAGTTTGCTACACTCAATCAGTTCCTCGCAAATCAGCCAAAGTTGTTCAACGCTTGTGGTGAGGCCATGGACGCTGATGATTGGCTCGTGGACATCAACAAGCATTTTGAGTGCAGCAATTCAGACCTGAGGACTACGTCAAGTTTGCTTCCTTCTAGCTCAAGGACCAGGCAGCAGATTGGTGGCAGCAGTACAAAGACTCCAGAGGGGGTCGAGTGATCAGCTGGACTGACTTCTGCCGTGACTTCCGTGCTCATCATATTCCAACAAGTATTGTCGAGAGCAAGCATGAGCAATTCCGCAACCTCAAGCAAGGAAGCATGTCCGTGTATCAATACAACGTCAAGTTTCAGAATCTTGCTCGCTATGCAAGGCAAGATGTTCCAGATGAGAAGAGTATGATCTACTACTTCAGGGGTGGCCTCAGAGAGGACCTTCAGTTAGCCCTCGTTCTTGTTGAGCCTACTCAGTTCGATCAGTTCTATAACATGGCTCTAAAACAAGAAGCAGCTCAGCTCAAGTGTGAAGCTTCCAAGAAGAGGCTCAGGGATGCAGTCCACTCGTCCTCTTCCTCTCAAGTGGTCTCAAAGCAACAGAAGTTTTGACTCCCTGCACCTACTCCGTTCCATCCGCCTTATCAGCAGAAGCAGTCAAGTGGTCGTGGATCTTCCCACCCACCCAACCCAAGCTATCAGAACAAGTCTCAGTCTCAGGCTCCAAGGACAGGTGGTCCTCCTCCACCTTTCCGTCCACTTTCAGAGGTCACTTGTCACAAGTGTGGTATGAAAGGGCACTACTCCAACAAGTGCACCAACCAGAGGCGCCTTCCGCCTCCTCCTCCTGTCAGGTCAGCAAGCAATGCAGTTGTCAAGCACAATCCAAAGCATGCAAAGGTGAACATGTTGAATGCAGCTCAAGCAGAGGATTCTTCAGATGTGATCATGGGTACTCTTCCAGTTAACCCTATTCCTGCTAGAGTATTGTTCGATACTGGTGCATCGCTTTGTTTCATGTCAAAACTGTTCTTTTCAAAGCATGATTTCACTTCAGCATATCTGGATAAACCTTTAGCAATTGTTTCCCCGGGCAAGCACATGAGTTCGCGTTTGATGGTTCCGGATGTCACCATCAAGATGGGCAATTATGCATTTTTGGCTTCCCCTATGGTTCTCGGCAATTCCGATATTGATCTTATCCTCGGCATGGATTGGCTTTCTAAGAACAAGGCTTCTCTTGATTGTGCTGCCAAGGAAGTTAAATTGACTCATCCGTCTGATGATGTGATTATCTTTGCGGCTCGTGATGAAACCATTCGGTTGTTCTCTCTCAATGAGAAAGGCGAGATAAATGCTATTTCTCAAATTCCAGTTGTTTGTGAGTATCAAGATGTCTTTCCAGAAGAGCTTCTGGGTATGCCTCCTCACCGGCCAGTCGAGTTCGTTATTAACCTTGAGCCCGGTACAGAACCCGTTTGCAAGCGCCCATACAAGCTGGGCCAGAAGAGTTGAAAGAATTGAAGAAACAGCTCAATGAACAAGAACGTCTGGGTTTGATCAGACCAAGTTCTTCTCCTTGGGGATGTGGTGTTCTCTTTGTCCAGAAGAAAGATGGCACGGACCGACTTTGTGTCGATTACCGCCCATTGAACAAGAAGACAATCAAGAACAAATACCCACTTCCCAACATCAATGAATTGTTCGAGCAACTCAAAGGTGCAAAGGTGTTTTCCAAGCTTGACCTCCGTATGGGGTATCACCAGATTCGCATTCGTGAAGAAGATATCCCAAAGACAGCTTTTAGAACGAGCTTTGGTTCTTATGAATATACTGTCATGTCTTTTGGGCTTGCCAATGCCCCTCCAACCTTCTCGAGGATGATGAACTTCATCTTCAACCCCTACACCAATGAATTCGTCCTGGTGTACCTCGATGATATCCTGGTGTTCTCCAAAAATAAAAAGGATCATGCCAAGCATTTGCGATTGGTGCTCGACAAGCTCAGAGAGTATCAATTCTACGCAAAGTTCTCTAAATGTGAATTTTGGCTTGATGTTCATTATCTTGGTCACATCATCTCTGCCAGGGGCATTTCTGTCAATCCGGAAAAGGTTGCTTCCATTGTCAACTGGGAGCCTCCTCAGAACGTCAAGCAGCTTCGCAGTTTCCTCGGGCTTGCAAGCTATCGTAGAAGGTTTGTGCAGAACTTCTCAAAAATTGCTAAGCCTCTGTCCAACCTCCTCCAGAAGAATGTCAAATACTCATGGACTCCTGAGTGTGACGTGGCCTTCAATACTCTCAAAGAAAACTCGTCACAGCTCCGGTCCTAACTCCTCCTGATGAGTCCAAGCCCTACCAAGTATTTTGTGATGCTTCGTTGCAAGGTCTCGGTGCTGTTCTTATGCAAGAAAGAAAAGTTGTGGCCTATACTTCTCGGCAGTTGAAGCCAAACGAGAGGAACTACGCCACTCACGATCTCGAGTTGGCGGCAGTTGTCCATGCCTTAATCACATGGAGACACCTCTTGTTGGGCAGGCAAGTGGACATTTTCACCGATCACAAGAGCCTCAAATATATCTTCACTCAGCCCAACCTCAACCTCCGACAAACTCGTTGGGTTGAAATGATCCAAGAGTACAATCCAAGCATTGAATATACTCCAGGCAAGGCGAATGTGATTGCAGATGCTTTGAGCAGAAAGGCATATTGCAATAGCTTAATTCTCAAGCCATACCAGCCTGATCTTTGTGAAGCATTCCGCAAGCTCAACCTCCAAGTTGTTCCTCATGGTTTTCTTGCCAACCTTCAAGTCACTTCAACTTTGGAAGACCAAATTCGTGAGGCACAACTCCTTGATTCTATGGTGAAGAAGGTGAAAGATGGTGTTGCCAAGGGCTTATCCATATATAAGTGCTATCGCATTGATGACAAAGACACCTTATTCTTCGAGGACCGATTAGTCGTTCCTAAGGGTGATATAAGGAAGGTCAAAATGGACAAAGCGCACAATTCTCTTCTTTCCATCCATCCAGGCAGTTCCAAGATGTATCATGACCTCAAGTAGATGTTCTGGTGGACACGAATGAAGCGAGAGATTGCTCAATTCGTGAATGAATGTGATGTCTGTCGAAGGGTGAAAGCAGAACATCAACGTCCAGCTGGACTCCTCCAACCTCTACCTACTCCCGAATGGAAGTTCGATCATATCGAGATGGACTTTGTCACCAGCTTTCCCAAGTCCAAGCGTGGAAATGATGCTATCTTCGTTGTCATTGACAAGCTCACAAAAGTGGCTCATTTCCTTCTAGTCAAGAATCTATCACAGCAGCTCAGTTGGCAGAGCTATACACCTCCAGAATTGTCTCGTTGCATGGGATTCCTCAATTGATCTCCTCAGACCATGAAAGCATTTTCACGTCCAAGTTCTGGGACTCCTTCCAGAAGGCCATGGGCACCAACATTCATTTAGCATGGCCTTTCATCCTCAAACAAGTGTCCAAGTTGAAAGAGTTAATCAAATCCTTGAAGACATGCTAAGAGCTTGTGTCATCTCTTTCGGTATGAAGTGGGAAGATTGCCTCCCGTATGCCGAGTTCTCCTACAACAACAGCTACCAGGCAAGTTCGGGTAAGGCCCCTTTCGAAATTCTATATGGCAGAAAGTGCCGTACTCCTCTCAACTGGTCCGAGACTGGTGAACGCCAACTTATTGACAATGACTGGATCACAGAAGCTGAAGAAATGTGCAAAGTCATCCGTGAAAATCTCAAAGCCGCGCAATCGTGCCAGAAGAGTTACTATGATCGCAAGCACCGTGACTTGGTTTTCGCGATTGGAGACCATGTCTACCTCCGAGTCTCTCCTATGAAAGGTACTCAATGCTTCGGTATCAAAGGGAAGCTTGCCCCAAGATATGTGGGTCCTTTCAAAATTGTTGGCAAAAGAGGCGACCTTGCCTATCAACTTGAGCTCCCTTCCAACTTCTCAAATGTGCACGATGTGTTTCACGTGTCACAACTTTGCAAGTGCTTCAAGACATCCGAGCGCACTATCAACTTCGAAGAGATTGACCTCCAAGAGGACTTGTCTTATGATGAGCATCCTGTTGCCATTCTTGAAGAAACCGAGCGCAAAACTCGCAACAAGTCGATCAAGTTCCTGAAAGTTAAGTGGTCTCACCATTCCGACTGGGAAGCTACTTGGGAGTGCGAGGATCACCTCCATTCTGAATATCCGGAGTTCTTTCAGTCCTAGATCTCGGGACGAGATCTTCTTGTAGTGGAGGAGAGTTGTAACACCCCATATGTAACACTTCCATATTTTGGCAATGTATCCAACCTTGTCATGACCAATTCCAAGTGGTTTCCTCGTTGTTGGTTTCATTTTGGGTTTTGCTTTGTTTTATTTATTGCATTACCTTGCTATTCTTGTCATATTCCATTATTTTGCCATCATATGTTTGCATCATGTTCATATCAATGTTGTGTTATGCTTTTGTCAACTTGCATGTCCATGATCTTCATGCATGATATGTTGTTGCATGCTCTATGTGGATCCAAGCATCACCACCACCTTCTATCCCTTCCTTTCTTTCATTTTGCAAGCTCATTTAATCCTCTCTCCATTAATGTTCATCTTTTCCCTACAAATACTAGACCATGCCCTCAACCTCTCTGCCAAATTTCATCTTGTTTGGAATTGTTTTGGTTAGGTTCAAAAATGCCTCAAGTTTGAATTATATTCAAACTTGTTTTATTTTTCTACCTCTGAAAATACCCAAACCAATTTATTCAAATAGAGCAGAAAACCAGGGTTCCAGGGATATTTTTATTTCTTCCATAGCCTTCCCCAAGCTCTCTGTGTTTTTCTTGTTGTTTCTGTTTGAGGAAATAAAAGAAAAGAGCCAGAGGGAGAGATAGCAGCAGGAGTGACCTCAGCCCGCAACCGCCTGGGCCTCCTCCCTCCAAGCCGGCCCAGCTTTCCCGCGCCCGCAGCCCAGCTCCACCCCGCGCCCTCTCCCTCCTTTCCATTTCTCACCCACTCGCCACTCACCCCCCTCTGGCTCCTTGACACGTGGCCGCGTCGGCCCCACATGTCAGCGACTGCGCCAGCCTGCTCACCCACCTTTTTCTTCCTCCTCGGTCCCCCTCTCGCGCGCGCACATGGACGTGGCCGAGGACGCGTGAGCTCCTCCAGCTCATCCCCCGCCCCTTTTAAACCCTTCTCCATGTCCAGGGCAACCCTAGGGTTCCCCTCTTCCTTCCCCCGCCGCCAGGAGTCTAGAACACCAGATCCGTCGCGCCACCACCGTCCCGAGCGCACTGGAGTGCACGGCCTCGTCGTCGACTTGCTCTCCGGCCACCTCCGCCCCGGCGACCGTGTCCGTCAAGTCCGCCGTCGTTGGCTACATCGTCTCTGTCCACTACTTCCCTGCGGGACTGCAAGTACAAGCCGCCTTCTTCCTCGACGTCCGCGTCGGCCGCTGCACCGTCTCCGGCGATCCCCTCCGTCTCCGTCCTCCTACCGCCATCCCGATCAAGCGGGCATGATCATGGTGAGCATTCGCTCCTCCCCGACCTCTTTTCCCCTCTGTTTACGTGCTCTGTCGAAGGTTGCCACTAGCACCCGAACGCGCCGCTGTCGGGCCTCGTCTCCGGCGGGGACCCAGACCTCGATCTCTGTAGCTAGCATGTCCGGCGAGTTCCCCTTCCGCTTGTAGTTCCTCCGTAGCAGTGGTGTCGCATTTCTCCTATCGGGTTTGTCCGGTTCGAGTCCGCCGCCACCGCCTCTGTCGCTCGTCGACGTCCGGTGCGGCCAGATGCACCCGTGCGTGCGGGATCCTCCCGCGTTCCTTTTGCGCCCCTCCGCCGCGCCGTAGGGCCACCGGAGCTACTCCGGCGAGGCCCCCTCCGTGCTCTGCCCGTCGCCGGCCCGCTCCCCTGCTTCCTCTGTTTTGGAGGCCGCCGTAAACACTGCCACGTGGGACCCACGGGACCCACCTGTCATGCACACAGGGGGCTAGGTCCCACATGTCAGCCTCTCCTTCTCCTTTTTCTTTTCTTTTATTTTCAATTCCAGGGAATATTCCGTTTCAGGAAAAGGAATCTTTCCTTTTTGGGCCATGTCCAAATCTGGTCATTCCAAATCGGGCACTTTCCTTTTCTGTCATTTTCCATTTCTGGCAGTATTTTACTTATAGCATTCATGAGCTTTTTCATACAGCAACATATGCATATTATATATGTTTTTGGGCTAGAAAAATCCAAGGAATCCATTGGTGGCATCCATTTCTTCATTTGAGCAAGTTTGCACACAAGCCATTTTACATTATATTGCTATTTTGTCATGTTTGTGTGATTAAATTCAGACATGCTACATGGCAGTTTGGCACATGTATAGCTTCATTTTCATGTCTACTTCATGTTAGAATTTATTCCATGCCATAAAGTGCACTGTGATGAGTGCCACAAGCTTGCAAACATTGCTATCTGAATTTGCTTTTGCCATGTTCTGTGAATCCTGCCAAGTCTGTAAAACTGTTATCATTTGCATTTTTGCCATGATGTTTTGAGCATGTTCTAGTGGTTTCTAGCAGTACCTCAGTAATCATGTTTTGTAGTGCTTGCCATGTACTTCACTGCCATGCCATTTGTTATCATGTTGGAGTCCTGAGCATATTTAGATGTTGCATCTTAAGTGCCATGTTGCTGTTAGTGTTAGCCTTGCATTGTTTTTGTTTTGCTCACTGTTTGAGTTGTGTGCATCCGTTCCTCGTGATCTTTATATCGATTTCAACCGAAATCTTCCAGTCTATCCAGTGGCATGCTTGGATTACCAATAAAAGTGCTCAGAATGCCCTGAAATTTTAATACGATTTTTTTGAATATTTCTGAATTTCTGGTACAAATAATATCAGGGGGGTGCTCCTGGTGCCCACCAGACACCAGGGCGCGCCCTGGTGGGTGGTGGGCCCCATGTGGCCCCTCTCACTTATCCCTTTAGCCCATGTCGTCTCCTACCTCCAAAAAAATCACCATAACTTTCTCCCTCATGTTCTTGCTCTCAAACCCCCGAATTTCGATCTCTTTGCTCGAAGCTCCATTTCCGAAACTATTTTGGGGGATTGCTACTTGGTATGTGACTCCTCCATTGCTCTAATTAGTTTTTGCTTTAGTGGTTTATATTTTGAATAATTAGCCACTCTTGGTGCTACTGTAAATGGGCTTGCATGTTGAATTCTTAGAGTTCTAAGTAGTTTGAATGCTTAATATAGCCTCTATGCATCCATATGAGTAGTTGCTATCAATCTTGTGAAGTTTTGTTGATAAAAAAATTGTGTCCCAAATTTTTTGAGAAATTGTTCGCAAATAAAAATGCAATTCTTTAGGAGTTCTTCGGGGAGGAGGTCCTTAGAGGCATCGTCAAGCGGAAGCTCGGTTCGACAGTCTTATGTTGAACCAAGTGCAAGCTCGACGCGGGACACCGACACGAAATCGTGCCTATGGCCGTGTAACGAGTTCATGGTTGGTGCAGGTATCAAGGAAGAATTTGAGGAGTATGTTCACAACACCGAGCTCGCTCCCTTCATCGAAGATAAGTGCATCCAACATCTCAACCTCACAGAGACGTTTACTAATAAATTCAAATTTTATCATCGTGAGTCTAGAGTTTCATTTAGCCTTTATAATAATGCATATACCATGCCTCTAGAAGCCTTCTGTGTTGCATGTAAAATTCCATACTGGGGTTCGCTAGATGAACCACCAAAGTCTAAGTACGAGTCATTTTTTACTAGTCTTTGTTACGGTGAGGATAGAGGAGTGGCACAAGGTAGAATAAAAAGTATTCATTTTCCATCAATTCATTACTTTGCACTCTTTAATGGCAAATGCATCATGGGCAAGCAAGATTGCAGTACACTTTGTGCCCTGGATTTGAGTCTCATACATACTGCTCTGGCAGGAATTAAATGTTATAACCTTGGAGCGATCGTTGCACGTAGATTGCAACACAATGCTGCCAGTGGTCACTTTTATGGTGGGATTTATGCTTCCCGTGTAGCTAATGAGCTGGGTGTGTCACCTTGGCCTAACGATCCCATTCTACCTACCTAGTACTTAGACTTTGAGGCCACGAAGCGTCATAAGTTCCTTAAGGGCACAATCAGCCTAAGCTTGGGGGAGTACGTATTTCCACCGACATTATTTCATGTTCACATATTTCATTCCAGTTGTCGGTGTCCACACTTTTACAATGTATTATCCATGCTAGATTTATTTTCTTGCTTCCTTCTTGTGTGTTTGAAAAGCTTTGAGAAAATCCAAAAATATTTCTTGTTTCTTTTCGGTTTTTCTTTCTAGTTAATTTAGTTGTAATTAAAAGAAAACCCAAAAAGATTTCTCGATTCTTCTTTTGTTTGTTGGGAGCTTTCTCGTGTAAATAGTTTTTCTCATTTTTGTTTTTTCCTTCTTTAATTTGCTTTATTCAAGAAAAACTAAAAACTCCAAAAATATTTCAGTGTGTTTCTCTGAAATTCTTTTCTTTTTATTGAGTCTTACCAAGGAAAAGACCACGATGAAAATGTTGAGTGGCTCTCATATACATTACTGTTGATCTAACAAAGAGCTCAAATTAACTTGTCTTCTCCTCTGAATAAAATGTTTGCAGATTCCAGCTTAGTCTATGGCACTCTTGCACTATTATCATTTATATATCATTCGGTCATGCAAGTGAAAGGGAATAATGACGATACTTCATGAAGTGACTGTGGCAGAGAAAAGCGGGTATGAATTCAACTTGTTTTTTGTTTTTGTAAATATGTTTAACCTAGTATCCATGATTCAGCATATTATGATCAAACATGTTTGCAATGACAATTAGAGATTATTATTTCTCATGCCATGCTTAAGTAGCTAGGAGTGGATAATGATTTATCTTAGGTGCCAACATGCATTAAAATGGTTGTGATGTAGTATGATGATATGGTATCCTCCTCTGAATGTTTCAAGTGGCTTGACTTGGCACATGTTCACGCATGTAGTTGAATCAAAATCAACTTAGCCTCCATGATATTTATGTTCATGGTGTTTATATCCTACTCATGCTAGTGTTCAATGTCGATTATTCATAAAGCATGTTCATGACCGTTTTTGCTCTCTATCCGGCCGCTTCTCAACCTATTTGCTAGCGTTCACCTGTACTAAGTGGGAATACTGCTTGTGCACCAAAATCCTTAAACCAAAGTTATTCCAGATGAGTCCACTATATCTACCTATATGCGGTATTGCTCTGCCATTCCATGTAAATTTGCATGTGCCACCTCTAAAATTTTAAATGAACATCTGTTTTGTGTGCCTGAACCACTCATGGAGCGACAGGGGGCGGTCAGTATCTTCCATGCTAAGCGGGTTATTCTCATGATGAGTGTTTATTCACTCATCCTTGCATGAGAGGGGCCGGTAATAGGGATGCCCAGTCCCGAAATTAAAAATTGCAAATAATTAAACAAAACTCCCCCAGGACTGTTGTTGGTATGGACGGTACCCGTGGATTCGGCTAGCCGTGGAGTGTGTTTGTTGGTGGAGGGGGGGGGGGGTAAACCTTTACTTTTACCGCTTGGGAACCGCCGCTAATGTGTTTAGCATGGAAGATATTGATAACTCTTGGTCATAACGTTCAGGAAGGGTGCACCTCCCAAAATTATATTTATCTCTAATTTAAGCTTTGAGCTCTGGCTCCTCTACAAATCACTGCTTCCCTTTGCGAAGGGACTATCTATTTAATTTTATGTTGAGTCATGACCTTCTCAAACAAGCACCAGACCTGAGAGCACTATTGTCATCCTGATGCATTGTGTATAGTTAATGTTGATTGCGTCATGACTGGATCTTTTCTACCATGAATTACATTGTTTAGTCGCTGCTTGAACTTTGGAGGTGCTCTGCATTTATGTTTTGTGGTCTCAGAAAGGGCTAGCGAGATACCACTGTTGTCATGTTATATCATGATTGTTTTGATAAAGTGTTGGCATTTGAGATATTTTATTATTGCTCGCTAGTTGATTATGCTATTCTTATGAGTTAATATAATTTCTAAGGACTATTTTTGACATGGTTAGTCATGATCTTTGCTGAAAACCTGGGTGCTACTTAAGCATATATATGAAAACAAGAACAAAAGAGTTCGTAAAAGTTTTTCTTTATCACTTTCAGTTTGTCAACTGAATTGCTTGAGGACAAGCAATGGGTTAAGCTCGGGGGAATTGATACGTCTCCATCATATCTACTTTTCCTAATGCTTTTGCTCTTGTTTTGGACTCTAGTTTGCATGATTTGAATGAAACTAACCCGGACTGACGCTGTTTTCAGAAGAACTACCATGGTGTTGTTTTTGTGCAGAAATAAACGTTCTTGGATTTGGACGAAACTTTTTGGAGATTTATTTCAGAATAAATAAAAAATACTAGAACCAAGAACCACCGGAGGGGAGCCCTTGGCTGCCCACAGGACACCAGGGTGCGCCACCCCCCTCGGGCACGCCCTGGTGGGTTGTGGGGCCCTCGGGGCTCCGCTAATCCTAATTCCAACACTAAAAATTCCTATTTTTGGAGAAAAAATAGAGAAGGAAGTTTCATCGCATTTCACGATACGGAGCCGCCGCCACCTCCTGTTCTTCATCGGGAGGCCAGATCTAGAGCCCGTTCGGGGCTCCGGAGAGGGGAATCTTCGGTCTTCGTCATCACCAATCCTCCTTCATCACCAATTCCATGATGCTCCACACCGGGAGTGAGTAATTCCTTCGTAGGCTCGCTGGTCGGTGAGGAGTTGGGCGAGATTCATCATGTAACCGAGTTAGTTTTGTTAGAGCTTGATCCCTAGTATCCACTATGTTCTGAGATTGATGTTGCTATGACTTTGCTATGCTTAATGCTTCTCACTAGGGCTTGAGTGCCATGATTTCAGATCTGAACCGTTTATGTTTTCACCATTATATCTATGTTCTAGATCCGATCTTGCAAGTCATATGCACCTATTATGTGTTATGATCCGTAAACCCTAGTGTGACAGTAATTGGGATACTTTCTGGTGATGACTGTAGTTTGAGGAGTTCATGTATTCACTATGTGTTAATGCTTTGTTCCGGTACTCTATTAAAAGGAGGCCTTAATATCCCTTAGTTTACTTATAGACCCCGCTGCCGCGGGAGAGTAGGACAAAAGATGTCATGCAAGTTCTTTTCCATTATCTCGTATGACTATTTATGGAATACATGCCTACATTATATTTATGAACTGGAGCTATTTCTGTTTCGCCCTAGGTTATGACTATTATATGATGCATATTATCCAACAAATTCACCGATACAATGCCTATGAGTTTTCCACATATTGTTCTTGCTAACTTACTATTGCTTTGCTACTGTTACACTGCTGCAAAACTATTACTGCTGTTACCGCTACTATTGCTACTGTTACCACTACTATCAGAACTATCATACTACTGTGCTACTGATCACTTTGCTGTAGATATTTAATCTCCAGGTGTGGTAGAATTGACAACTCAACTGCTAATACTTACAAATATTCTTTGGCTCCTCTTGTGTCGAATCTATAAATTTGGGTCGAATACTCTACCCTCGAAAACTGTTGCGACCCCTATACTTGTGGGTTATCACTACTGCCTGTCCCTTCAGTCCCGCAGAAACTGTAGACGGGGAATAGGTAAAGGTAACGGTGTGTATGTAACATCAAGGGGGAAATCCTAGGAATCACCCTCGATGGATTCCCACTCGATGTAGCCATTAAGGTGAACTAGGAGGAATCACCCTCGAAGGGTTCACACTTGAGGTGTTGCACGACAAAGTCATCATCGGGAGTGGGGTAGGAGGAACCATCCTCTGTAATCCATGACTAATTAGCTACACTACAGAAATATCATTAGAAATGCGATAGGAGGTATCACCCTCAGCACTCAATGGTATCTCTGCAGAGTCGTACAACTAAGGGAGGGTGCCAGTGATGTCACTACAAAAAAATAGACACATCCGTGACATTTTGGCCCGAACGAATTTTTTTCTGTCATGCTTATGACACTTCTATGACGATAATTGTGACAAAACCACGTATCATCATAGATGTGGTAGGCTCCTACTTCTATGACAAAAATCATGACAGAAAATAGGCTTTTTGTCCTGGGCGGGCCGGGGACGCACCTGCATGATATTCTTTGGGTCGTCCATGATGGAAAAAATTGTGGTAGAAGCAAGGGCGAGGAAAATTTCGGGGAGTTCCCGGTTACGGTGGGTGGTCGGGGCCGAGTGATGCACGGAGGCTTGCACGTTTCTCTTGTACACGTACGTGCGTGTGTGCGAGGCATTGGGCTCTAACTGAACCCGAGTGATGCATTCGCTTACTGAACCCGAGCGATTGCACTAGCTACGTTACTGAACCCGAGCGATCGATCCCTTGGCTATTAATTGAACCTGAGCGATTCCTTTGCTACTGTTGCTAACTGAACCCAAGCGATCGATCGTTGCTGCTGCTTACTGAAGCCGATCGAACCTACTGCCTCTTGATGAACAGTGAATGTGGGGGTTGGTTGAACGAGTCGAGACGTACGTGGTTGGGGTTGGATGAACAGTTCCCGGTGGGTGTTGGATGAACAGGACCCCGTGGTAGTAGGCCGTTGCCGCTGGATGAATAGGACCCCAAGAGGAGGCCGCCACAGCCGAGCTGGTTGGGGGTGGATGAACAGGACCCCGTGGAGGGCTGGTTGAGCAGTCGCCGGCGGAGGGTTGGATGAGCATTAGCCCGTGGATGAACAGTAGCTGGTGGAGGCAGGAGGAAGACGCGGTGGATGAACAATGTAGGTGGAGGCTGAAGGAAGTCGACGGTGGGTGAACAGTAGCCCGTGGAGTCCCGTTTTGCGGTACGCCAAACCCCTCCCGATGAACAGGACCCCCGTTTCGACTATAGCGCTCCAACACAAGTTTGTTTCCTCCGTTTTGTGGTACGCCACACCCCTCCCGATGAACAGGATCCCATTTCGATCGTAGCCGGTCGAACAGAAGGCCGTTTCCTTTGTACTGCAGTATGCCAGACCCCGTTTCGGCTGTTCCGTCCAAGCCGGTTTGCTCCCGATGAACACGACGCATTCTGTTGCCTCCCGATGAACACGACACAGTTTCTCCATTCCGACCCGGCCGTTGCTACCGTCTGTTGGCTCTCCATGTACATGTGCCCTGGCCGTATGTATGCGCGACTAGCTAGGCATTCGAGACCCCGCTCGTATGTCGTTGTACGTACGTGTACAAGGTTTAGAAGGGACTGCCTGAACTGCTATGTCGGTGGCTCTATTACTACACGTGCCGCTGCTTGCTCGGCCAAGGTTCATCGTTGCACAAATTTTGGGGGAGTTCCCGATTACGGTGGGTGGTCGGGGCCGAGTGATGCACGGAGGTTTGCGCGTTTCTCTCGTACACGTACGTGCGTGTGTGTTAGGCGTTGGGCTCTTACTGAACCCGAGCGAGGCGTTCTCTTACTAAACCCGAGCGATTGCACTAGCTACGTTACTGAACCCGAGCGATCGATCCCTTGGCTGTTAACTGAACCCGAGCGATTCCTTCGCTACTGCTGCTAACTGAAGCCGATCGAACCTACCTCTTGATGAACAGTGACCGTTGTTGGGGGTTGGATGAACAGTTCCTGGTGGGGGTTGGATGAATAGGACCTCGTGGTAGTAGGCTGTTGCCGCTGGATGAACAGGACCCCGATCGAGGAGGCCGCCACACCCGAGCCGGTTGGGAGTGGATGAACAAGACCCCGTGGAGGGCTGGTTGAATAGTAGCTGGTGGAGGCTAGATGAACAGTAGCCTGTCGTGGGAAATCACGGCCACCTATGGGGCCATCGGCCCCTTTTGGTTCGGCAGGGGGACTGAGCGCGTTGCACAAAGAGCGGAGGACCGTAGTGCAGCACGACAGAGATCACACGGGCAGTTTTACCCAGGTTCGGGCCGCCGCGAGGAGTAAAACCCTACTCCTGCTTTGGTGGATTGATGGTAGATTGAGGTGGAAACGCAGCGCTCTTGCCCGGCAGGGTTGCCTCGGGGCGAGAGCAGCTACGCGCGTATGAGTGAACAAGGTTCCGAACCCTTTCTCTGGTTGCCATGGCCCTCCTTTTATAGATCGTCATTGTGTACTGATTAGATAGCAAACAGTGCTATCATACCTAACTCTGTAGGCAGAGCCGAGCGCATTAAATGCGCCGCTCAGTGTCACATCGTAGCCTGCCCGGCAAGCCTTGCCGGCCCGCTTGGCCACCTTTTCGCCTGTCTGCTTGACACGTCTCTGGACGGGTGTCATTTGGAGGTGGTTTCCTCTGGAAGTGGCTGCCATGTGTCGAATGACTGCCACTTAGTCACTTGTGGGCTTGACACCGCACCGATCGATTAGTTGCGTTGCTGTGAGGTGGAGCGGTGGAGCCTTGGCGGGGTAGTTTGCTTTGGTAGTGCCTGGCAGGCCTGCCGGGACGGTCTTGAGGCTTGTCTTTGGGGCCACCTCGTCCCCGCCGAGCTCGCCTGCCCGGCAAGGGAGGTTTTTCCTTAATAGTGTCTTGGTCTTCTTGCCCTGCCCTTTGATTCTTCAAAGAGCCAACTCTCCTAGCTTGGTCTGGTCTTGGATGTTGTAACTTTGCTCTTTTAGGCCTGTGCACGGTCAGGGCAACAGACCCAGGGTTTATTGTACCGACAGGAGCCCCCGGGCCTGGCCCGAACACGCTGTCGGGCATCGTCGGGGTAGGCCCTTTCCAGTGCACAGGCAAGAGGGTAGCAGTTGCTTCGTCCTTTGAGATCTTCTTTGCTTCTTCATTAACATGAGCCCAGGTCAGTTTCCGGTTCTTCCGCACATCGCGTAATGCCAATTGTGGTGGGGGAGATAATGGGCCACGATCCGTGGGGTACCCACGTCCCACGTTCACGGGGCGGTAACCGACGCCCCATTATCCTTCCCGCCCCGAGTGCCTCTGCCACGTATATCGCATGCACTGCGCAAGGTTGGTGGCGGATGCAGAGGGCGCGGGAATGAGCGCCGTGGCAGAAAGTCAGGCATCGTAGATTGGAGCAGGGGCCGGCCTTGATTTCTTGAGCCGTTAGTGGCGATGAGGAGCCGGACTGGCCGAGCGGGGCGGCCACCTTCATGGAGGAATCCAGCCTATAAAAAGGGGAACATGGGGTAAAGTGTTTCCCCACACACCCTTCTCCTTCTGTTCCTGCAGTAGTTCTCCCTTGCCATGGCGAGAGGTCGGGGACGCGGCGCTGCTCCAGTGACGGCGACGAGAATTTCTGCTCGACAGTGCCTCCCTCCAAAAATGCGGGGGCGGAGCCCGCCGCGAGAGGAGGTGGGAGGGGGCGAGGTCGAGGTCGTCATGGCGCCCGGGGCCAAGGAGGACGGGGCGGTGCTCTAGTTGCACCCCCGCCGGCCGCCCCTCCCCTGATGGAAGGCCATGTTGGAGATCAACCCCTAGAGTTCATTATCAAACTGTACAAGCCTCCGCGCGGCCGCCTTCGTCTCCCCACTCCATTCGCAAGGGCGATGGAGCTTGAACAACCGTGCTCATTGAAGCTGCACATGAGGGGTTGCAGGAACGGCGGCATGCGGGTGGATGTGGATTTCCTCGCCCCTCATGTCATGCTCCTCCGACGCGGCTGGAAGACCTTTGCATGCGCCCATAGCTTGTCGGAGGTGCACATCCTCCATTTCAAATTAATGGAGGCCGATCTGCTCTCCGTCAAGGTCTTTGGGTGCTTGGGTGCTCGCTTAGGGTGCTGCACGGAGAGCTCGACCGACGACAAAAGCTCCTCCTCGAGCGACACCGATGAGGAGGATAGTGACGGAGATGACGACGACGCCAATTGGGAGGACGGCGACTCAGACTCCGACTGATCGTCAGCCGCACCATCACCATCAGGCGGCAGCACCACTATCTGCACCTGCATCCCGTCCCCGGCAAGGAGATTCCCCGGGGAGTTGGATGCAGAGGTGGGGTGGTGCTTGGGGCTCCTACAGCAGCCTTCCAGCTGGGCCCTGGCAGGCTTCCTCGCGGGCTGCAGCTCCGTTTGCCCTGCCGTGCCCTGGTGGCCCTGGTGGCGGTGGCTGGTGGGTCGTCTCCACCGCTCTCTTCACCATCACCTTTGCCCGTGCCCTCCCGCCCCTGTTAGGCCCCTTGACAAGGGGCCTGACAGGGTCAGGCTGGGCTTCTGCCTAGGCACTCCTTTTGCCTTCTTCTCCTTCCGCCATAGTGCCTAGGAGGAGGAGGGAAAGAAAGAGCATCACGGGGCACTTATCTTTTTTAATTCTAAAACATGTAGGCATTTGCCAATCTTTAGTCTAAATAATGTAATCTTCTTTATCCTTGTTAGTGTTCTGTAAGATCTGTACTTGTTCATCTGCATATTAATGAAAAAGACAAGCTTTCCCGGGCACTTGTGCATGGTCATACTCATGCAGAGGTGAAATGCCTCTATACGTTCAAGTAAATAAGTTAGCTCTGGCAAGCTATCCTGCCGGTACCCTCGAATTGTTGCCGTGGAGCTAAGCCTGCCGGGCACAAATCGTAAAGAGGGACCAGCCCCCCGCCAAGCCTTCTCTATCAAAGGCCACTGTGACCATCCTGACTGAAGCAATGTTCGAGTCAAAGGATGGGAGCACCTAAGTTTCGAAGGTGGTGAGGTTTTCATATGCACAAGTTTCTGCTTACACAACACGTAAGGATAAGAAGAGAACTTATCTGTTTGGCTTGCCGGGGATCATCACATAGGCTTGTCTTCATTTCTTCTCCCTTGGGACCAAGTCCATGGCAAGAACCCTGCAACTTAATGCAGATGAAAACAATGCCTCATGCGACCTTATCTACATGATATGCTTATGCATGCATGCAAGTTTTGGGGGCCCCCATCGCTTCATTTATTTCTGTTGCTCAGGGTCTGCGCCTGGCTTTGTACAAGGGGTTACATGCAACAGCGGCAAGGCCTGTACAAAAGGGTGGCTGCCGGGTAGGGCCCCACAACCGCGCCTTACGAGTAGAACTTATGGAGATGCTCAATATTCGATGAGTTTTGCAATTGAATGCCATCTCCGGTCTCCAGACGGACTGCGCCAGGTCTGGTGACTCGTACTACCCGGTAAGGGCCTTCCCACTTCGGCGTCAACTTGTTTGTACCCTTGGCGGACTGAACATGCCTAAGGACAAGGTCGCCTTCCTCAAAACCCCGGGCACGAACCATGCGGCTGTGATAGCGACGCAGGGCTTGCTGGTAGCGTGCAGCATGCGTAGCGGCCCGGAGACGGTTCTCCTCAAGTAGCATAGTGTCGTCATGCCTGTGCCATTCCCGTGCTACTTCATCGTAGGCAAGCACTCGAGGAGACCCGAATATGAGTTCCGTGGAGATAACTGCTTCTGCCCCATAGACTAGGGAGAAGGGAGTCTGCCTGGTAGCTCGATTTGGTGTCGTTCTGAGCGACCAAAGAACCACCGGCAGCTCGTCGATCCATCACCTGCCACACTTCTGCAGTCTATCAAAAGTTCTTGTCTTGATGCCCCGCAACACTTCAGCGTTCACCCTCTCAGCTTGTCTGTTGCTTCTGGGATGGGCGACAGAGGCAAATGAGATCTTGCTTCCGAGGGCATGAACATATTGCATGAAGGCGTGGCTCGTGAATTGGGTGCCATTGTCAGTGATGATCCGGGCAGGGACTCCGAAGTGGCACACCAATCCTTTCAAGAACTTGATAGCTAACTGAGTGGTCACCTTTCTCACGGGCTCCACCTCTGGCCACTTTGTGAACTTGTCGATAGTGACGAACAAGAACTCCTTTGTCGATAGCGACAATGGCCCTTCTCGGTCTGGGGGCTCGATATCTTGGGCCCCTTCCCCCGGGTCAGGAAGCAAGCCTTGGAGCGGCAAGAATTCATTGCCGAAGAAATCAGAAAGCTGGAGGCGGCAGGATTGGTCAAAGGAGTGCTTCATCCAACCTGGTTGGCCAATCCGGTTGTAGTGCGAAAAGCGAATGGGAAATGGAGGCTTTGTATCGATTATACAGATATCAATAAAGCCTGTCCAAAAGATCCCTTTCCCTTGTGACGCATCGACCAGATTGTGGATTCCACCGCTGGTTGTGATCTCCTGTCCTTCCTTGATGCCTATTCAGGGTATCATCAGATTTTCATGGCGAAAGAAGATGAAGAGAAGACTCCATTTATCACCCCATGTGGTATGTATTGTTTTATACAAATGCCTTTCGGGTTGAAAAGTGCTGGTTCGACATTTGCGAGAGCAATCCAAATTGGTTTTGAGCCTCAACTCCATAGAAATATGGAGGCGTATATGGATGATATAGTGGTCAAAACCAAAGTCGAAGCGACACTCATTCAAGATTTAGAAGAAACAATTGCAAATCTGCGCAAGATCAACTTAAAGCTCAATCCTGAGAAGTGCGTGTTCGGTGTTCCTTCCTACAAGCTCCTCGGATTCTTTGTATCTTGCCGGGGAATCGAAGCGAACCCCAACAAGATCAAAGCTATTGAGCAAATTGAAGCGCCGAGGCGCATCAAGGATGTGCGTCGTCTTGCCGGCTGTGTTGCTGCCCTAAGCAGGTTTATTTCCAAATCTGCTGAGCGCGCCCTGCCCTTTTTCAAAATTTTGAAGAAGGCAGGTCCAATGAAATGGACTCCGGAGGCGGAGGCTGCGCTGCAAGATTTGAAGAAATACCTTTCCTCTCTGCGGACGCTAGTCGCGCCTAAACCACAAGAGCCGTTGCTGCTGTATCTAGCAGCGACAAATCAAGTGGTTAGTGCTGCGCTAGTGGCACAGAGAGAGGCCGATGAGGAAGCGACACCAGCGGCGGGATCGTCAGATGACGCGGCAGGATCTTCCCCGGCAAGGATTGATCCCGGCAAGACAGGATCTGTGCAGTCAGAAGAACCATCGCAGAAGAAAAAGGTGGTGCAGCGCCCAGTTTATTTTGTTAGCTCTCTTTTACAAGGAGCTAGGTCAAGATATTCTGGCGTGCAGAAGTTGCTTTTCGGCCTTCTTGTGGCCTCGAGGAAGCTGCGCCATTATTTTCAAGCACATGAAATCACCGTCGTCACTCGCTTTCCGCTGCAACGGATTTTGCAAAATCCAGAAGCAACCGGCAGGATCGTGGAGTGGGCGTTGGAGTTGTCGAGCTTTGGCCTCAAGTTTGAAAGCACTTCGACAATTCAGAGCAGGGCCTTGGCGGAGTTCATTGCGGAATGGACCCCAACGCCGGATGAAGAAGTTCAAGAAACAACTCTCCCCGGCAAGGAAATCGATCAGCAATAGGTTATGTACTTTGACGGGGCTTTCTCACTGCAAGGCGACGGTGCTGGCGTGCTGCTTGTCGCACCCACCGGAGACCACCTCAAGTACGTAGTCCAAATGCATTTTCCCCGGGAGAGTTCGACCAACAACACAGCAGAATACAAGGGTTTGCTTGCCGGTCTTAGGATCGCGGCAGACCTTGGTATCAAAAAGCTCGTCATCAAAGGCGATTCACAGCTTGTCGTCAGGCAAGTTAACAAGAGTTATCAAAGTCCATTGATGCAAGCCTACGTGGATGAAGTGAGAAAAATGGAAGAGCACTTTGACGGTCTGCAAATGGAGCACGTTCCTCGCACCGAGAACAGTGTTGCTGACGACCTGTCAAAGCGTGCCGCCCTCAAGTTGCCTGTGGAACCAGGAACTTTTGTGCTCCAATTGACTCAACCATCCGTGGCGCCATCAATGCGGCAAGAAAAGAGAAGAAAGTTGAACTCTGGTCAGTACTTCCCGGCAGAGCTCCCGGGAGCCGCCGGCAAGGAAGTTGCCGGGATCGACATGCCTGCCGGGGAACAACAGGCTCCAGCAGGGCCTCAGGCCCTTGCTGTCGAGACAAACGTTCCCCCGGCGGAGGAGATGCCTTTAGTCCTAGCCGTCGAGCCTCAGGCTCCAGCATGGGCACATCACATTGTCCATTTCCTTCAGACAGGAGAACTCCCGGAGGAACAGGAAGAAGCAGAAAGAGTAGCCCGTCGGTCTGTTATGTACAAGTTCATCGATGACGTTCTGTACAGAAAGAGACCAAACGGTGTGAAATTGAAGTGCATTCCTCGGGAGGATGGACTAGAGCTGTTGGCACAGATACATGGAGGCGTATGTGGTTCTCACATAGGATCAAGAGCACTTGCCGGGAAAGCATTCCGGCAAGGTTTCTTTTGGCCTACTGCTCTCCAGGATGGAACTGCACTAGTCACCAAGTGTGAAGCGTGCCAGTTTCATTCGAAGAAATCGCATCAACCAGCTCAAGCTCTTCAGACAATCCCTCTCTTCTGGCCATTTTCGGTCTGGGAGCTCGACATACTGGGCCCTGTCCCCCTTGCTACCGGGGGCTTTGAGTACTTGTGCGTTGCTATCGACAAGTTTACAAAGTGGCCGGAGGTGGAAGCAGTGAGGAAGGTGACAGCACAATCGGCCGTCAAGTTCTTTAAAGGGATAGTTTGCCATTTCGGTGTACCCAACAGGATCATCACCGACAACGGCACGCAGTTCACAAGTCGCACCTTCATGCAGTACGTCCAAGACCTTGGCGGCAAAATTTGTTTCGCCTCTGTTGCTCACCCGAGAAGCAACGGCCAAGCAGAGAGGGCCAATGCTGAAGTGTTGCGCGGTCTCAGGACCAGAACCTTTGACGGGCTGAAAAAGTGCGTAAGACGCTGGATTGATGAGTTGCCGGCGGTTCTTTGGTCAATCAGAACGACACCAAATCGAGCCACCGGCCAGACGCCCTTCGCTCTGGTCTACGGAGCGGAAGCAATTCTCCCCACGGAACTCACGTACGGATCACCTCGAGTGCTCGCTTATGATGAGCTTGAGCAAGAGCAACTGCGGCAAGATGATGCTGTGCTCCTTGAGGAGAATCGTCTTCAGGCTGCTGTGCGAGCTGCACGCTACCAGCAAGCTTTGCGCCGCTACCATAGCCGCAAAGTTCACGCCCGAAGCCTTGAGGAAGGCGACCTTGTTCTTCGGCGGATTCAGTCCGCCAAGAATTCAAACAAGTTGACGCCAAAGTGGGAAGGCCCTTATCGGGTAGTACGAGTCACCAGGCCCGGCGCTGTCCGCTTGGAGACCGAAGATGGCGTTCCAGTGAGCAATTCCTGGAATATCGAACATCTTCGCAAGTTCTACCCATAAGGCGCGGTTGCCGGGAGCTCCCGGCAACCACTCTTTTGTACAAGTCTTGCCGGCAAAGCATGTGATCCTTTGTACAAAGCCAGGCGCAGACCCTAAGCACAGATGAATAAATTTAAGTGTTGTGCATTCCCTTATTGATTCCCATGTTCATATTTATATACGCATGTTTGTCTAAGATGTTGTATCACACCTACTCCCGGTAAGTTCTAACGAACCGCCAAGGTTTCATATCTTTATTTTCTTTTCTTTCTTTTTCTTAAGAGACAGAAGGATTCCTCGCGTGCACATTTGCCGGGGGGGGGGGGGAAGGGAGATATGAGTACCAGTTGGCGACGTTCGGAATCGACGCTTGCCGGAGGAAGGATAGCGACAGAATGCTAAGTTCTAAAAACTTAGAACAAGTTTCTTTTATTGCAAAGTTATTTTCTTGGACGATTCCGACTCTTGTATGGAAAATCTGCACGCGAAGGAACCCTTGTTGTAATCAGTTGCACCCTTATTTTGTTTCGAGTCCGCTCAACGATTTAAGTGGCTGCACTGAGAACGCCAAGGAGTCTTGCCGGCCGCTGCGCCTCCAGCAGGCTGCTGAAGTCCCGCACCCAGCGCTCGCGGCAGGCTGCACGCCGGCAAGTTTTTCAGTAAGCGTAGGGTGAACTCCATACATAAAAGAATCAGACAAGGAAAATAGCAAGCATGTACCTAAACATAGGCGAGTTATATTACATTAATGAGTTGCCGCAATTCTAACTTGAGACTTAATTGTCTTTGACATGGAATGGCGACGGCAAGAAAAGGGGGAGCACTTAATCCCTGCGCTGGCCTACGATCCTTTTGATGGAGTCCACCTTCTCAAGGATAGGCGCGATACATTCTTCAAGCGCCTCGACATTTGCGTCCTTTGGTAGATGGCCGAGCGCGTTGGAAAGGTCGATGACGGGGTTGCTGTGCACCACTTTGATAAGCACCTTGCGGAGGACGGCCCGGCAAAGCCGGCGGGTCTCGTTGGCCAATTGGGTCGCCCGGCTAGACTGAAGCAGCCTCAAGGCGTCGATGATGCTTTCAAAGAACATCGTCAACCTGGCACTTGAAGATATCCTTTCCTCGGAAGAATACCTGAAGTTTGACAGGCCCATGGTTGACAGTTCCGCCGTGAGCTTCTTCGCAGCGGTGATGAGACGTCCAGTCCAGATCTCCACCCCCTTCTCGCAATCGATTTGCGCGGCGGCAGCGCTCTTGAGCAGGTTCCTCTCTCCTTGGAGATCCTTGAGTAGAGCCTTCTCACGGGCCTTGCCGGCCTCAAGAGACTTCTGCAACATGGTCAGCTTCAATTCCAGAACTGCAATAGCATCAGCCGGAGAGGAGAGCTGCTTGGTTTTGTTGGACAGGGCAACTTGCATCTCCGCCAAGGAGTGGAGGGTTTTTTCCCTATCACCTTTGAGCGTCGAGAGCTCCTTGCCGTGCTTTTCGTGATCTACTTCCAGCTTCTTTACCTTGTCGCTCAGCTCGTTCTTGGCGGCCTCTGCAGCTTCGGCAGCATCAACGGCCTCCTTGAGCTTGCCGGCGTGACTTACAGTCAGAGCTTCGAGCGCCTCTTTATGTTTTTGCTCCAGCTCCTGGGTCCGCCGCGCGACAAGCTTCTCGATATCTTCATCTTTGCTGTGAAGCTTGGCGGCGAGCGCCTGCTCACGTGCGGTGAGATCTTCCTCGTGAGCATCAAGAGCAACGCGGCGCCCCGTTAGGAGGGCATCTTCGGCAGCAATTCTTTGAGTAGCTTCATCCTGCGCCTTCTCCATATCAGATTGCTTCAGGAGGATTTCTGTCCACTGTTGGCTCACTTGTTCCCGGCTAGCAGTCAGCTCTTGGAGGGCCTAGGCGTACCAGACTTGCATTTGTTCGACGCGCCTCTGGAAATCTGCTTCGGCCGCCTCGACAACTGCCATTCTGGAATCCGCTCTATCTTTCCGGGCGCGGTGGAGAGCCTGGAGCTTGCGAAAATTCTTGCCCATGGCCTGAAGGAGCTGATCCTCTTCAGATTTGCCGCTGCTAGCGCTGGGATCGTCGACAACCTCGAGCCCGACATCAGCGATGATTTCTTCGTCAAAGGGTTCTCCTTTGGCTGGTGCCCCAATGTTTGCCGTCCCCGACAAGTTGACAAACAGGTTCTTGCCAACCTTGAGATATTTGCTGAATGAGGGGCCTTCAGATGTTGACGGTCGGTCTTCAGCAGCCGCCTCACCAGTGGCAGGGGGCTCCGTGGCCGGTGCAGCACCTGGCGCTCCTGCGGTAGGAATGCCATCAGTATGGTCATCAGTCTCCCTGTCGCCCCCTTCAGTAGACTCTTTGGCGGGTTCCTCCTGTGCAGTCTTGGCGGCCTCCTCGCCAAGAGCACCACAGGCCTCGATAGTGGCATCCTTGGCGGCCTCGCTGGTAGCGATCCTGTCTGCTTCGGCAGCAGCATCCCTGGCGGTCTCCTCGATGACAACATCGACGTCCATGTGTTCCATCACAGGGAACTCTGGAGGACGAAGGAGGGAAACATAATAAGATCAAGATTGAAGTTCGAAGGGACCAAAGACAGAGAGATAAGGGAAAGAGTAACAAGCGTTCTAAGGCAATCGATTACCTGCGTCGAGCTGTTGAGAGGTGGCCTCGCCCCTCCTGGCAACTTAGGTTGCCGGGGGAGGGTTGCCGATGTCCATGCTTGCCGGCTCCTCCTCAGTTAGGATGGGCTCGTCGGTAGGATCTCTTGCCGGGGACGTCCTTGTGGGCGGCATGGTCGATGGAGGTGGCGCGACGGGGACGTCTTCCGACAACTCTCCTTGTTGCCGTTCTTCTCCTGCGAGCCCAAAGATATCAGCGGCAAGAATGGAAGCCTCAGCCCCCGCCAGCGGAAAAAGAATAGTGAACTTACGCTGGGGGCTGCGCTGGGGGCTGCATTGAGGACTAAGCTCTGGGCTGACGACGACGGTTTCTGGCACGCTCGTGGAGCCTGCCGGGGGCTCGTCGCCCATGGAAGTCTTTGTCCTCTTTGCCATCCTCTCCATCAAGGTTTCTACATCACTGCAGAGACAATATAAGCAAGTCAGCAAGGTTGATCCAAGATTGGAAGATGAAGGCTGTGGAAAAGCACTCACTCTTCTTCTTCTCGCTCCGGACTAAAGCCGGAGATGTCGAAATCGGCCTCCGCTGCGATATCTGAGTGGGAAGGCAGAGGAGGGGTCCTAGGTCGCTTGGCTGTGGCAGGCGCCGGGGCAGCTTCCGATGCGGTAGTGCGAGACACCCCTACCGCTCCAGCAGTGGCCGCTGGTGTGGGTCTCGCGCGCCGCGCAGGTTGCTGACGAACCCCTTGGCGCGGTGCAGTCTTATCGGCCACTTTCTTGCCGGGAGCCTCGCCACTCGAAGAAGGCTGGCTTGCCGGGATGCCAGATGCAGCCTTCCGAAGAACACTCTTCGTCTTCTTTGGGGCTGGGAGCTCTTCTTGCGGTTCTTCTTCGGCCGTGTCCTCGTCGGACGAGCTCTCAGCGGTTGTGCTGCTCTATTCCCCGGCAGCTTTGTCCTTCCCGCCAGGTTTTACCTCCACTACTACCTTTGCGTCGCTGGTTTCCCATTCTGTGAAGCCAACACTGCTGGCCTCCGCGGCAAGATTTGCCTCCTCCACCCTAGTGGCGATGTATGCTACTTCTTGGTCGGTGGTGGCTCGGATGAAATCTGGCTCTTCCCGGACGGGCCTCTCCGTCAAGTTATCAAAAAACTTCTGTGCTTCCTCCTCAGTTGGCTCGACCCAAGTCACATCAAGACTATGGGCGTTGAACATCGGCATGAAGGCGATGATTGACTCCAGAGCAGAATTGTTGCACAAAGGGACAATCCTTGCCGGCAGCCGATGCTTGTCATCGCGTTGGAACAGCCTTTGACGGAGAGCGCCAAGCAGCATAGTAGTCAGATTATTATTCAACCAGGGGCGCAATCTCATAATATCCACCGCATTTTGGTATTCCCAAGCTGGCCTTCCCCTGTTCTGCAAGGGGGCGATGCTGCGGCGGAGAAAGTCGAAGCCAATCATCTCCATTGTCAGTCCGGCAGCCTTCAGGCGGAGAATCCTGGTGGTGGCGATTGTGAGCTTTTCGTCTTCAGTGGCAAGACTGCTCCAGCCACTGCCGCGGACCGCCTTCTATTTCCGGGGCAGACAAAACGGATGGGGATCTGCTTCCTTGATCCAGCACCACTCAGTCCACCATTCGTCCCACTTTTCGCGGTAAACTCCTTCTGGGTATATTTCCTTATTCCAAACCCTTGGAATCCAGGCGATAGAACCAGAGAGGGCCTCTCCTTTTTGGATGCGGGGGAAGAAGTAATGGCGGAAAAGGGTAGTGTTGGGGATCACTTCGGCAAAGTTTTCACAAAGATGGGCAAAGATGGACATGCATAGTACCGCATTCGGCGTGAAATCGAGAAGATGAAAGCCGTATGTGTACATGATATCATTGAAGAAGTTGGAAAATGGGGGGCAGAGCCCGTAATAGAAATACGCAGCGAAGAAGGGGTATCTGTCCGACCCACTTTTGGAACAAGAACCTGGAATCATGCGTGTGGCAGGGTGAGCCTGCGTCTCCTTCGCCCACATGCATTGGTACCGCCTCTTCAGAGCTTCTGCGTCGAGCGACGGGGCGAAGACGGCATACTTCTTCCGCATCTTCACCAGTTCGCTCTCCGGGATGTCGGCTTTCGCTTCCTTGCCCTTGCCTTTGCTGGCCTTGGGCGGCATGGCGGCTGTGAGGGCGGAAGCCGGGGATGAGGCGAGCGTGGTAGCGGCGGGCGGAAGAGGGTAAGTTTCGCTCTGAGCTCGAGAGGAGGAAGGCGATGGCGACGGCCAGATTGAGAAGAAGAGGGGGGTAAATAGGCTTGTGCCTCTGCGGCTTCTCCTTTTTATGGGGAAGGAGCAGGGCCACCTCTTTTACTCCCCAATGTTAATGCGCCTCTACAGGCGCGTTGCAGTCGCAGCTTTTGAGGCACGCTTCCCACATCGCGCGTTCGGCGCGTGTAGTGGAGGGCACAGTAAACGGGATATTTACGAGCAGTTAATCCTCTGCCACGCGTGCCCGTGCACTGTTTGGGCCTAGCCCAACAACGCCTCGCACTCTTGTATGGCCTAGGCCCGGGGGCTCCTGTCGGTGTACTAAGTATTGGGCCATTAGTACCCCGTACTTGTGCACGGGCAGTTGTAGTCATCCTCGCGGCAAGGCTTGCCGGGGAAAAGTTCGAGGTTGATTCAAGCCATCAAAGAAATCATCAAGTCAGAGATCTGAGGGTCAGCAGATAAGAAGAGCTGGAATCCGAAGGCCAGCTTCCCCGGCAAGATTTTGCCGGGGTGGCCTGCGGAGCCCGGCAAGGACCGGCGCCCGGCAAGGCTTGGCGCCCGACAAGGCTTGGCGCCCGGCAAGCTTCGGCGCCCGGCAAGGTTTTGTTGCTGTGCCACCGCTCTAGCACAGCGACAAACCCGACATTCTGGGTCCTTCTTTGGATGCGTGGCGACGCGCCAATGGAGGAGAGCTTAAGCGGTGTAGATGGGACGGCCCCTTTTTCCATCCCCAAGAAAGTAAGGACACCTAAACAGACACCTTACGGTGCATTAAATGCGTTCGTCCTAGTCCATCAGGGGTTAGGTATGGTAACCCTGTATCTACTTTACACCTCAATGTATGTACATTTTGCCACTGTGGTGACCCCTTGGTGATATAAAAGGAGGCCCATGGAAACTGCTACAGGGGAGGAGAACTGCTGGCCCATTCTGCATGCGTAGCTGCTCTTTGAACGTACTGTTCACTACAAGCGCTCCTGGAGGCTGGGCTCAAGAACACTAATAAGAACATAAGGCAGGAGTAGGGTTTTACGCTGATCAGCGGCCCGAACCTGGGTAAAATCTTCCCGCGTCGATCGTTGGTTCTGCTCTTTGCGCATACCTCTCCCCCCCCCCCCCCCCCGCCGAATCGTAAAGGGGTCCCTTAGGATCCCATAGGTGTCGTGCCCCGACAGCCATGATAAAGGGATCGTCTGAAGAGCTTGGGCAGGCTGATGAATGTTCTTGGAGTGGAACTGGCAGGCTTCACATTTGGTGACGAGCTCAACTGCATCTTGGAGGGCCGTGGGCCAATAGAAACCTTGCCGGAAGGCTTTTCCAACCAGGGCCCTTGATCCAATGTGTGAGCCGCACATACCTTTGTGTACCTCTGCCAACAGTTCCTTTCCTTGCTCCCGGCAAATGCACTTCAATTTCACACCGTTGGGCCTCCTTCTGTATAGTGTGTCATCGACAAACTGATACACACTGGCCCTCTAGGCTACTCTTTCAGCTTCTTCTTGCTCTTCGGGGAGTTCTCTAGTTTGGAGGAAATGGACTATGTGTCGTGCCCAAGTTGGGGCCAGAGGCTCAGCAACAAGGACCAACGGCACCTCCTCATTCGCAGGAGCGCACTTCTCGACCGCAGGGACCAGTGGTCTGGCGGGATGGTGCAGCTCGC
Organism: Thinopyrum elongatum; assembly: GCA_011799875.1. Lineage (NCBI taxonomy): Eukaryota > Viridiplantae > Streptophyta > Magnoliopsida > Poales > Poaceae > Thinopyrum > Thinopyrum elongatum. The sequence continues at coordinate 388,859,687 of CM022300.1, forward strand.
TGATCGAAGGGGAGTTATTCCCGCCAAGCTCTCTGTCGGGGGCCTCGGGAGGCCCTACCGGGTGAGGCTTGCCGGGGTCCAGTTTCCTCCTCTTTCTGGCCATTGTTGCCGGGGATACGGAGGGTTGAGTCAGATGGAGAACAAAAGTCCCTGGTTCCACAGGTAGCTTTTGCACAGTGCACTTCGACAGATGACCAGCGATGCTGTTTTCCGCATGGGGTACATGCTCTGTTTGCAATCCGTCAAAGTGCTCCTCCAACTTTCTCACTTCCTCAACGTATGCCTCCATCAATGGACTTTGGTAATCCTTGTTGACTTGTCTCACCACAAGCTGTGAATCTCCGCGGATGACCAGCTTCTTGATTCCCAGTTCTGTTGCAATTCTGAGGCCGGCAAGGAGCCCTTCATACTCTGCAGTATTGTTGGTAGCCTTCTCCTGGGGAAAGTGCATCTGGATGACGTACTTAAGGTGCTCCCCAGTGGGAGCAACAAGAAGCACACCGGCCCCTGCACCTTGTAGGGAGAAGGCACCATCGAAATACATGATCCAATCTTGGGGCGCTTCCTTGCCGGGAATAACTATCTCCAATACCTCTTCATCAGGAGTTGGTGTCCACTCTGCGATGAATTCTACTAGTGCTCTGCTCTGAATGGTTGACGTGCTTTCAAACTTCAAACCAAAGCTAGAGAACTCCAAAGCCCATTCCATAATCCTGCCGGTGGCCTCAGGCTTCCGGAGTATGCGTTGCAAGGGGAAATGGGTGACAACTGTGATCTCATGGGCTTGGAAGTAGTGGCGAAGTTTTCTTGAGGCCATGATGAGGCCAAAAATCAGCTTTTGCACGCCAGAGTACCTCGACCTAGCCCCCTGCAATAGGGAGCTGACGAAGTATACTGGGCGCTGCACCACTTTCTTCTTTGCCGTGACCGGAGAACTGCTTCCGCTGCTCTGCCTTTCTTCGCTCTGCACTGACTCTGGTCTTGCCGGGATAGGTCCACTTTCTTCTCTAGAGGTAACAGTGGTTGTAGTTGCCGCGTCATCCACTTCCTGCTGCGCCACCAGTGCTGTGCTAACCACTTGATTGGTTGCCGCCAAGTATAGCAGCAACGGCTCTTGCGGTTTGGGAGCGACCAAGGAGGGCACAGAGGAAAGATAGGTCTTCAAATCTTGCAGTGCAGCATCTGCCTCCGGGATCCACTCCACGGGCCCTGCTTTCTTCAAGATTTTGAAAAACGGCAGGGCGCACTCGGCAGATGTCGGTGCAACAGACCCTGGGTCCATCGCACAGACTGTGCACAGGCCAGAGACAAGATTACAAGACCAAGATCACACCAAACAAGGAGGATCAATTCCTTCGAAGGATCCAAGTGCAAGTCAAGAAGGCCAAGGTGAGCCAGAGGAACAAGGCATCGCTAAGGGAAGGACCTACCTTACCGGGCAGGCGAGCCTAGCAGGGTTGGGTTTTGCCCCGGAAGCAAGCTCCAGATCGTCTGGGCAGGCCTGCCTAGGCTGGCGGAGGCAAGCCACTCCACCGCTCCACCTCACAAGTGATGCAAGTCATTAATCAAAGCGGTGTCGAGCTCCAAGGTGACTAAGTGGCTGCTTTCTGCCACATGGCAGCCACTTCCTACAGTGAACACCTCCATGTGACACCCGTCCTGAGATGTGTCAAGTGAGCAGGCGCGAAGCTGGCAAAATAGCCCGGCAGGGCCTGTCGGGCAAGCTATGATGTGACACTGAGCGGCGCATTTAATGCGCTCTATCAGCCTGCAGAGTTAGATATGATAGCACTGTTAGCTATCTAATCAGTATGCAAAGACTGATTTGCCACTGTGGTGACCCCTTAATCTATAAAAGGAGGCCCATGGCGACCGTAGAAAGGGTTGGACCCTCGCATATCCATACGCGTGTAGCCTCTCTCGCCCCCAGAGTGACCTTGCCGGGTGAATGTGCTACATTCACCACCATTATCCACCATCAATCCACCAAAGCAGGAGTAGGGTTTTACGCCTAACGGCGGCCCGAACCTGGGTAAAGACTGCCCGTGTGATCTCTGCCGTGCTGCGCGACGCTTCTCCGCTCTTTGTGCAACATGCCCATCCCCCCGCCGAACCAAAAGGGGCTCATGGCCCCATAGGTGGCCGTGGTTTCCCACGACATCTTTTGTGCCCCAGGTAGGGGGATCACTTGTGCGAAACCGAGAGTGTACGCTGCGCGTCATCTTCATCGACATTTTCGTCGTCGACGGCGTCATCGACTATGGCGCCCAAGTGGAAGCCCGGAGCTGCAAATCACCCGTCCACCTCAAAGGCTATGCCGCCCGTGACCGCCGACGTCGCAAGGAATACGAGGGCTCGCGAGGGTGTGGATGCTGCGGGGGACGTGGTCGGTGCAGGCGGCGCCATCACCACCTTCCCCGGTCATCATCAGCAACATCCCGACGGCCAAGCTCCACGAGGTACGGATGGAGGGATCATTCCGCCTGAACCCCTTCTCCTCGCCAACAGGCACAGCCGCAGTGATGATGTTTGCTCTGGGGCGAATCGCAACCCTTTGGCCGCCCCCGCTGTGGGCGTGACCGCAGGGCACATGCCACCCCCGGGGCGGGATGACCCAGCTACTGTGCCCAACGGAGCCGCTGGCCCTCAGGCGCCTCCGCCGCGTCACCATGCCGTCCAAACGGCTGGTTCACAGCAGCAAGGGCGCGACGCATTCTCCACCGGCAATGTCAGGAGCCGGGCGACACTACGATTTACATCATCATCACCTATGCCATGCACTGCCTCCGAGGCCATGGCGCGAGCCCAACTGCTATTGCGGTTTCCACCGGCGGCAGACTAGATGGATGAGTGGCGAGCCACCATCCAAAGTCAGATTGGTTTTGCCGAGGCGGAAGGATCACAGTGGGCCGGACCGCCACGGCCTTCCCAGGTAGCAACGACGGCTCATGCGGCTGGTCGTGCGGGAGGGGCCACCCTCACGGTGCAATCCCCTCCATGGCAAGCCGCCCGGGAGCCACAAAACCAAGCACCCGATGACGTCTCGATGGCCTCGTCAGACCCTCGAGCGCGTCAAGGCCGACAGCGTGCCCCAGAGCACAGGCGAAGGGAAGGCGCGCGCATCATCGACGAGCGGCACCGTGACGACCCCCGCCGGTCCAATGGGTGCGGTGGCCTCGACATCGATGAGCCCGCGCTCGGAGATAGCGGGTGCCTACCTTTCGAGGTTGGGTGCCCTGCCTTCATCCATGAGCTGCGGCAAGTCCGTTGGCCATCCACTCGCACGTTCAAGCCAGAGATACCCGAGAAGTATAATGGGAGACTAAACCCGGCGGAGTTCTTGAGCATCTACACCATCGCTGTTCAAGCTGCCAGGGGAAGAGATGAGAAGGTGTTCGCCAACTACTTCCCTTTGGCCCTTAAGTCAAATGTGAGGTCTTGGCTGATGCATCTGCCGGAGAACTCCATTTCGACCTGGGCTGACCTATGCCACGAGTTCATTGGCGCCTTCACGGGCGGCCATCAAGAACCAGGGCGGCCCAGTGACCTGCAACTTCTCCAGCAGAAAGAAGGAGAAACTCTACGGAAGTACTTGCAGAGATTCAGTCGAGTCCACAGAAATATCCCAGATATCCACCCAGCTGCCGTGATAGCTGCCTTCCAATCCAATGTGCGCAACCGCAGGATATGTTCCAAGATGAACGTTCAGTTGCCCAAGACTGTGAAGGAGCTCTACACTTTGGTGGACAAATGTGCTCGGGTGGAGGAGGGGAGGAAACTTCCTGGAGAGGAAGATTGCATCGACATCAACTCAGAAGATGACGACAAAACCATCAGTAAGAAGAAGAAGAACAAGAAGCACAACAAGAAGCTCAAGGATAAGATAGTGATGACTGTTGAGGGGTCAGGCACGCCTAGTACCGGCAAGAAGGCCAAGGCTGAAGCCCCCAGCAAGGAGGCTACCGCATGCGCTGACTACCGGGAGGTGGCGACTACCGAGAAAGCTGGGAAAAGTGATGGGCCATACTGTAAGATTCATCGGACCAAGGGCCATGATCTCCAGGAGTGTCATCAGGTTGAGTAGCTCGTCAAGAGATAGAAGGCTGAGTATGAGAAGCGCGATAAGGAAAAAGGCCAGAATGGCGCTGGCGGGAAGGGCCGGGGTGGTGAAGAAAATCACCCCGCCAAGGCTCCTTAGGACCAAGGGAAACCCACCAAAGGCCGAGAGAAGGAGGATTGTAGTAATGAGAGTGATGGAGGGAATGAAGAGGAAACCAGCGAGCAGGAATTTCAGAAGGCCACTGACGCCCTGTGCATTGATTGAGGTGCATCTTTGCACTCCTCTCACCGCCAACTTAAATAGTGGGCGCGTGAAGTCAATGCCATGGAGCCAGCGGCAGGTTCTCGGAAGCCGCTCAAGTGGTCACGCACGCCCATCATCTTTGATGAAGATGACCACCCCGACCGCATTGCTGTGGTAGGGTGCTTGCCGTTGTTGGTCTCACCAACAATTCACAACCTCAAGGTCACAAAGATGCTGGTTGACGGCGGGGCCGGGTTGAATCTGATTTCCCCAAAGGTTATCAGCAAACTCCAGATAGGAGAGGAAGAACTTAAGGCCACAGGCACGTTTCAAGGAGTCAATCCTGGCAGGAGCCGTCCTAAGGGAAAGGTTACGTTGCCAGTGACATTTGGAGGAGAGTTGAACTACAGGACTGAGAAAGTTGTGTTTGATGTGGTTGACCTCCCCCTGCCGTACAACGGGATCCTTGGGCGCTCGGCCCTGGCCAAATTCATGGTAGCATCCCACTATGCCTACAACACCTTGAAGATGCCAGGGCCGATGGGCATCATTTATGTTCCGTCGGACTAGAAAGACGCAATTATTTGCGTGGATAAGATGTACCGGGACGTGGTCGCGGCAGAGGTCGCGGAAGCCACAGTTCCCGCCAAGGAAAAGCATAGCAGAGGCACTGGCAAGGAATTCGAGAAGCGTACCTCTATGGAATGTGCCGCGCCCATTGATGACACGGCAGAGAGTTCCAACAGCAAGAGATCCAAGGCTGCTCCACCCCAAGTGAAAAAGGTCACGGCAGGGCTGGCTGGCGCTGATGGTACTTTCACCATCAGCGCCACCCTTGATGACAAATAGGAAAGCGCGCTCATTGCCTTCCTGCGGGCGAATATCGATGTGTTTGCCTGGCAACCATCTGATATCCCTGGTGTTCCCAGGGAGGTAATCGAGCACCACCTTGCTGTCTGCCCACATGCCCGACCCATCAAGCAGGAGGTTCGGAAGCAGGCCTTGGAGCAGCAGCAGTTTATTGCCGAGGAAATCAAGAAACTTGAAGCAGCTGGTTTGGTCAGAGGAGTACTGCATCCAACATGGTTAGCAAACCCAGTGGTTGTGCACAAGGCTAATGGAAAATGGAGGCTTTGCATAGATTTCACGGATCTGAACAAGGCATGCCCAAAGGACCCATTTCCCTTGCCGCGCATCGACCAGATCATGGATTCTACTCCAGGATGTGAGTTGCTCTCTTTTCTGGATGCATACCCTGGATACCATCAGATTTTTATGTCCAAGGAAGACGAAGAAAAGACCTCATTCATCACCCCATGCTGCATGTACTGCTTTGTGCGCATGCCTTTCGGGTTGAAGAGTGCCGGGTCCACTTTTGCAAGAGTAGTCCAGATTAGCTTTGAACCACAGTTGCACAGGAACATTGAAGCCTATATGGACGATATTGTGGTCAAGACCAAGGATAGATCAACCCTCATCCAGGATTTAGAAAAGACATTTGCTAATCTGCGCAAGATCAATTTGAAACTGAATCCGGAGAAGTGCGTGTTTGGCGTTCCCTCCGGCAAGCTACTTGGTTTCTTTGTGTCCCACCATGGGATAGAGGCCAACCCCGATAAGATCAAGGCTATTGAGCAGATGCAGGCACCCAAGATAGTTAAGGATGTGAGGCGTTTGACAGGATGCGTTGCCGCACTTAGCAGATTCATCTCCAAGTCTGCCGAGCGCTTCTTGCCGTTCTTCAAGATTTTGAAGAAGGCCGGACCCATGAAGTGGACCCCGGAAGCAGATGCAGCACTTCAGGATTTGAAGGCCTACTTGTCTTCTGTGCCTACTTTGGTCGCACCCAAACCACAAGAGCCGTTACTGCTATATCTGGCAGCAACTAATCAAGTGGTTAGTGTGGCCCTAGTAGCGCAGTGGGAAGTAGAAGAAGTAGCCACCTCAGTAAGTGTCCCGCCCGGGGAAGAGGAAGAGAGCGGCCCGGCAAGGCCAGATACGGATCAGGACAAAGAAGAGCACGGCAGCGGAAACAACCCCAAGGACACGGCAAGGAAGAAGGTGGTGCAGCGCCCAGTATACTTCGTCAGCTCCCTATTGTAGGGGGCTAGATCCAGGTATTCTGGCGTGCAAAAGTTGATCTTTGGCCTTGTCATGGCCTCAAGGAAACTGCACCACTACTTCCAAGCCCATGAGATCACGGTTGTCACCCGCTTCCCGTTGCAAAGGATACTTCGAAACCCAGAGGCCACCAGCAGGATAGTGGAGTGGGCATTGGAGTTATCCAGCTTTGGCCTGAAGTTTGAAAGCACATCAAAAATCCAGAGCAGGGCGTTGGCAGAGTTTATTGCAGAATGGACGCCAACCCCTGATGAAGAAGTACAGGAAACAGTTATCCCTGACAAGGAAGCGCCCCAAGAGTGGATCATGTATTTCGATGGTGCCTTCTCCCTACAAGGTGCGGGGCTGGCGTGCTTCTCATGGCTCCCACTGGAGAGCACCTGAGGTACGTCATCTAGATGCACCTTCCCCGGGTGGAGGCGACCAACAATACAACATAATATGAAGGGCTTCTTGCCGGGCTCAGGATTGCTACAGAGTTGGAAATCGAGAAGCTGATCATTCGAGGAGATTCACAGCTGGTGGTGAGACAAGTCAACAAGGATTACCAAAGCCCATTGATGGAGGCATACGTCGAGGAAGTGAGAAGATTGGAGGAGCGCTTTGACGGGTTGCAAACAGAGCATGTACCCCATGCGGAAAACAGCATTGCTGGTCACCTGTTGAAGTGCGCTGCGCAGAAGCTTCCTATGGAACCAGGAACTTTTGTTCTCCATCTTACTCAGCCCTCTGTATCCCCGACAACAATGACCTGAAAGAGGAGGAAATTGGACTCTGGTAAGCCTCTCCCGGTAGAGCCTTTCGGGGCTCCTGGCAGGGACCCAGCCGGAAACAACTCCCCTTCAATTGCCGGGCTGCACCCTCCTCCCGGGCCACTGGTCCTCGCGGATGAGGGATGCGCCCCCACGAATGAGGAGGTGCCACTAGTCCTCGTTGTCAAGCCCCAGGCTCCAACTTGGGCAAGGCACATAGTCCATTTCCTCCAAACCAGAGAACTTCTCGAAGAGCAAGAAGAAGCTGAAAGAGTAGCCCGGAGGGCCAGTATGTATCAGTTTGTTGATGACACACTATACTGAAGAAGGCCCAATGGTGTGAAATTAAAGTGCATTTGCCGGGAAGGAGGAAAGGAACTGCTGGCAGAGATACACAAAGGCATGTGCGGCTCCCACATTGGATCAAGGTCTTTGGTTGGGAAAGCATTCCGGCAAGGATTCTATTGGCCCACAGCCCTCCAAGATGCGGTCGAGCTCGTCACCAAGTGTAAAGCCTATCAGTTCCATTCCAAAAATATCCATCTGCCTGCCCAAGCACTCCAGACAATCCCTTTGTCATGGCTGTTTTCGGTCTGGGGGCTCGATATCCCCGGCCCTTTCACCCGAGCTGCCGGGGGCTTTGAATTCTTGTTCATTGCAATCGACAAGTTTACAAAGTGGCCGGAAGTAGATGCCGTGAGAAAGGTGACTGCTCAGTCAGCTATCAAGTTCTTGAAAGGATTGGTGTGCCGCTTCGGGGTCCCTGCCCGGATCATCACCGACAACGGCACCCAGTTCATGAGTCGCGCCTTCATGCAATATGTTCATGCCCTCAGAAGCAAGATCTCATTTGCCTCTATCGCACATCCCAGAAGCAATGGACAAGCTAAGAGGGCGAACGTTGAAGTGCTGCGAGGACTCAAGACAAGAATGTTTGATAAGCTACGGAAGCACGGCAGGCAATGGATCAATGAGCTGCCGGTGGTTCTTTGGTCCCTCAGAATGACACCTAATCGAGCTACCGGGCAGACTCCCTTCTCCCTAGTCTATGGGGTAGAAGCAGTTGTAGGATCAAAAGTATGTCCAGAGGGGGGTGATTAGACTACTTGACCAAATAAAAATCTAGCCTTTTCTCAATTTTATGTCTTGGCAGATTTTAGCAACTTAACACAAGTCAAGCAAACAATCTACACATGCAATTCTAAGAGTATAGCAGCGGAATTTAAATCATTGCATATGAAGGTAAAGGGGAGGAGTTTGGAGGGAGCAAACCCAATGTAGACACAGAGATTTTTGGCGTGGTTCCGATAGGTGGTGCTATCGTACATCCACATTGATGGAGACTTCAACCCACGAAGGGTAACGGTTGCGCGAGTCCACGGAGGGCTCCACCCACGAAGGGTCCATGAAGAAGCAACCTTGTCTATCCCACCATGGCCATCGCCCACGAAGGACTTGCCTCACTTGGGTAGATCTTCACGAAGTAGGTGATCTCCTTTCCCTTACAAACTCCTTGGTTCAACTCCACAATCTTGACGGAGGCTCCCAAGTGACACCTAACCAATCTAGGAGACACCACTCTCCAAAAGGTAATAGATGGTGTGTTGATGATGAACTCCTTGCTCTTGTGCTTCAAATGATAGTCTCCCCAACACTCAACTCTCTCTCACAATTTGGATATGGTGGAAAGATGATTTGAGTGAAAAGCAACTTGGGGTAGGCTAGAGATCAAGATTCTTGTTGTTGGATTGGAATGTCTTGGTCTCAACACATGAGTAGGTGGTTCTCTCTCAGAAAATGAGTAGTGGAAGTGTAGGTATGTTCTGATGGCTTTCTCACAAATGGAGAAGGGGGTGGAGGGGTATTTATAGCCTCCACACAAAATCTAACCATTACACACAATTTACAAAACTCGGTGGGACCGAATAGTGAAACTCGGTGAGACCGACCTGGTTCAAAATGTGAACATTAGGCTTTTCGGTGGGACCGATGTGCTAGGGTTAGGGCAAACCTCATCTCGGTGAGACCGATTGCATGAACTCGGTGAGACCGATTTCAGCAATAAGCAAACAGAGACTTGGTCAAGCAAACTCGGTGGTACCGACTGCGTATCTCGGTGAGACCGAAGTAACTGCAATAGGTAACAGAGAGTTTGTAGGGCCATTTCGGTGAGACCGAGATCCCATCGGTGAGACCGAACTGATTAGGGTTTCTGGCAGTGGCTATGTCAAGTGAACTCGGTGGCGCCAGATGAATCAAATCGGTGGGGCCGAGTTTGACTTTAGGTTTAGGACATATGTGGAAATGAGAAAGTGGTTGAGGGCTTTTGGAGCATATCACTAAGCATTTTGAGCAAGCAAGCCATTAAGCAACACCTCATCCCCTTTTAATAGTATTGGCTTTTCCTATGGACTCAATGTGATCTTGGATCACTAGAATGAAAATGTAGAGTCTTGAGCTTTTGCCAATATGTGTCCTTAGCATTTTGAGGGGTCCACATCTCTAGTCCATGCCATACCAATCATTGAACTTTCTGAAACATTAATCTTGAATGGATATTAGTTCAATGAGCTATATGTTGTTATGAATTACCAAAACCACCCGGGGATTAGTTGCACTTTCAATCTCCCCCTTTTTGGTAATTGATGACAACATATGGATCAAAGCTTCGACAAATGATAATATAAATGAAGTACATCGTCGCTTTGAGAAGTATCTGATAAGCAAGAGCTCCCCCCCTAAATTTGTGCATTATTTAAAATTTGCTTTTGAATGCAAATGCACAATCGATTAGGATCATGGGTTACTCTTCCATGTCACATACATCTTGGTGGAGCGCTCAAAATGATAGAATATGAAATATGCACTCATTACTAAGACAAGATATGAATTATCGTATATGAGAGATAGAATATCATCATTCAAGCACAAACATTAAAGTATGATATGATCAAGCACATGATAATATAAGTATTTCACACACACATAAGTAGAGTATCAACCAAACGAGCAAGCAAATAAAGTAGCAAGAGAGGCAAAAGAAGCAAAACACTCTTTCTCAAAGCCTATGATCTATACACTTTCTTCCCCTTTGGCAAGAAGTTACCAAAAAGCTTGAAAATGCATAGTGCTATGCGGCTCTCTAAGCATGATCGCCGGGAGCTCCGGAGTGCGAAGGTGGCGTGGAGAGGAGTCCTGCAACGAATGCATCCGAAGAGGTCTGTGGAGCTGGTAGAGTAGCAACTAGAGGGACAACAGAGGCTGTAGCTGCTGGTGCTGATGTAGTAGCCCTTGTGTCACTGGCTGGCACAGCGACAGACCTTTGTGCCCTAGGCACTCTCTGAAAAGCTTCAGTGGTAGCTCTTCCTCTTCTCTCTTCAGCTTCATCCTGGAGTTGCTCAACTGTAGTCTGGATCTCTGAGACCTTCAAGTCTAGATCATAAAGCTTTGTCTCGATGATCCTCTCAAGACTCTCTTGATTTTGAGTCAGGGTTGTTAATCCTTTCTCAATTCTGACAGTGGCCGCTCAGCTGATCCTGCTTGGTCTTGAGGTGAGCAGTTGAAGCATCTGGAACTTGTGAAGATTGTGCTACCTTCTCTGCTTTAGCTTTCTCCCTCTTCTCCTGAGCCTCTACTGAAGTAGGATGTGTAGCATCCATGATAACTTCATTGTCTTCAAATTCAGGCAACAAGGGAAGGTGCTCCTTGTCCAAGAGATATGTGCCTTTGCCCATCTTGGAGTTGATGAGCATCTGAATGTGTGGAGCATATCCACATGATCTCTTTTGATCAGCAGCAGTCCTCTTGATTGTCTCTACAATCAATGCCATCACTTTGAACTTCTCTCGTATGTCAAACATGTGCAGCAAATTGATGGAATGTCCTGTTATCATCCTGTCATCTCCAGACTTGGGTAACAATGTGTGCCTGAGGATAGTGTTGATTGTGGGCAGTCCATACAGCAGATAGTACACAGAGCCAAACTTGTGAGTATCCAGGGCAGCATCAGGAATCTCCTTGTACATGTGTGCCATGGAGTTGTGTCCTTTCCTTGTCTTGGCATACACATCTGTGTCGTCCTCTTGCTCTTCAGGGGCATTGATAAGCTTGGCCCACTCAGCAACTGTAGACTGGTACCTAGTACACTCAGTCATCCAAGCAATTTTACCATCTGGGTAAAAATGTGATGTGGAGTAGAACTGCATCAATATCTCATCATTCCACTTGGTGAGTTTCTGGCCAACAAATTTGTCAACTCCAGTCAGTCTGAAGCTATCATGAACTCCTGGGAAGTGATCTGCATTGTTGTCAATGTAAGTCCAGTCAACCCATCTCATATCACTGACTATGGGCTTCTTGTCCAGGAGCACAGTCTCATAAAAATCTTGCTGTTCCTTTGTGTGGAACCTGTAGTCTACAGCAGTCCTCCTTCTGGTGGCATATGGCTCTGCCTGCCTCCATAGCCTGAGACTTGCATCCTTCCTTAGCTTCATGTTCTCAGCCACAGGATGTGTATCATCATGATCTGGGATCTTGGGCTTCAATTTTCTAAGCACTTGGGCTTCTTCTTCTTATTCCACTTCAGGCACTGGGGCCTTGTTCTTCTCAGCAGCTGGTATGTTCCTAGTTGATCCCTTGGGTGCTGCAGGCTTAGAAGATTGAGCAGCAGCAGCAGCCTTGGGGGCAGTCTTGGGCTTTGATGGAGCAGCCCCTGACTTGATGGCATCCCCCATCAACTTCTGAGCTTTGGGAACTGGTGCATCATCTTCTTCATCCTCATCTGAATCCCTGACCATGGATCGTCTGCCAATTACTCTGGCCATGGTCTTCTTGACCCTTTCCTTCCTCTTCTTGCCTTCACCAGCCTCCTCTGGTTCAAGAGTGAACTCAATGGTTTCCTGTGTTGAGGCTCTGGCTTTGGACATTGGGATCCTTCTGGCTGGTTCCTTCTTCTTCATACCTGGCTTGGTTGAAGATGTTGTGCCAAACTCTTTCTTGACAACCTTTTTCCTTGAAGTGACTTCCTCATCAGCTACAAAATCTTCATCTTCTGAATCTGAATTCCTTTTCCTCCTCTGCCTAGTAGCAGCCTTAGGCAGGTTGCTAGGAGTACTTCTGCTCCCATTATCATAGCTGTCAGAGGGACTAGTGCCCTCACTTAAGTTAACCTGTTCCTCAAACCTGTTTTGGCTGTCACTGTTGTCTGACATGGCTGAAAGCTGACCCTGTGAATAGATATAGTTGAGACAGAGTGGATGAGCATCACAAAGTGCAGAGATTTTGCAAAACAAATGAGTCAAAAACTTAGTTTTAGTTTTCTACAGAAGTCATTTCGGAGCTACCGATTTGTTAAACTCGGTGACACCAAAGCAATATTAGAGTCTAAACTAGTGAAATTGGTCAGATCGAGACACAGTTTGGTGACTCCGAGATTGCTAGGGTTTCACTGAGAATCGAACTCGGTCACACCGATTTGTAAGTTTTGGTCAGACATCACAAGTGCAATGGCCTGGGCCAAATCGGTGAGACCGATTTCTACAACTCGGTCGGTCCGAGATGAATTCGGCGGAAACCTAACCCTAAGTTTTCAAATCAAAACTAATCTAAAGGAGTTTTTGATTGGATAGAAGTATCTCAAACATGGTAAGATTCATGGCATTGACCTAAGTGCAGGAATCAGAGGTAAAGATTGCACAAAGGGGTCGAGTTCATACCCTAACTCGGTGGTGAACTCGCCACGGCGACAACGGCGGCGAAGATTCCATTGACGGTGGCGGAGACCAACGGCAGGAGGTCGCTGGCGACGGAGGAGACGATCTAGAGACCTCAAGTCGGCAGAGCTGGACAGGCGCGGGCGAAGGGTTTCGGAGAAATTTCCAAAATTGGACCCGTGGGTATATATATCCAGACCCTGTCGGTGTGACCGAGTTGAGCAACTCGGTGGCACCAAGATGCAGAATCGCAAGCGGTTATTACAACTCGGTGAGACTGAACTGTTCAAATCGGTTGCACCGAGATTGAAACCTAGATCAACTCAATGAACTCAGTATTACCGAAAGGAATTAATCGGTCAGACCGAAATACATCGAGAGGTTTTGGAAGTTTAAGTCTATGACGAATCGGTGGCTCCGAGTGCTCCTCACCCAGAGGGTTCGAATCTGACTTGATCAAACTTTGTGATGTAGTATGAATAGAGTTTGAGACGAGAAAAGCATAGATAGCTAGAGGGAGTACTTAGGCATTCTTGTCCATCCATTTGGCAAAAGAAAAGACCAAACAATCAAAGCAACACATGGATGTCCTTGAATGAAGAAAATTATGCATCCAACATGCTCATACAATAAGATGGCAAATGAAATATGTGGCAAAGCATGCACAAACACTCTAGCATCTATCAAGCAATTGGCGATGACTAGATCATCTATATATGAGTATATTGACTTAGGAGTCAAATGAGAACATTTGATCATAGGTCATACTCATTGTTTAAGCACAAGTGGGGTTACCACTTTTACATAAAGCGTTGTTGTGTTCACACCATTAGTGTTGCTTTAGCTCAATTCTTAGAGTAAAGCTCCCCCTAGATGTGATATCCCCTTTTTAGAGGGATGAACTAACCTTGGGTTTCATCGATGATGACTTCATGTAGGTGTTGAAGATGTGGATGCTCAATGTTGATGTAGATTATTTGGAGTAATCCATTTGAGTGAGTTGTACTTTCAATACCTACATGGGGTAGTCCCACAAGGAACAAACAAGGATATCCATAGACATAGAGTGAAGTACACACAAGATGATGTCCATGAAAGCATTAGGTTACCTTGTCCCTTGACTTACCAACAAGAGGGTTTGTGACTCCTTGAACTAGTGCAAGATGTGGAAGTTGATTGCACTTGTCCTTGCCAATATGAATATGAGTGAAGTATGTTGGCGGAGTCACCCTCATGAGCTCTCTAGTTCTTCTTCTTCGGGACCCACATCATCTTGATGGGAATCCTTGGGGTTGTAGATGTACTTGATGAAGTAGAACTTGACGTAGTCTTGGGAACCCACTTGACCAAGGCCTTTGGAGCATCTTCAAATGCATCAATCTCCTCTTGAAACTTGTCCTTGCCTTTTAGCTTGTGGTCTTGTGGCGGAAGATCATCTTGAGCTTGTGTCTCCTTGAAGGAAGTAGGATCATACTTCTCTTGTTGAGGAACAAACTTCGTCTTGGGGTATTGACCTTCTTCCCACTCAACTCCATTGGCATTGAACGTTCGTTCAAAACCAACACCTTGATTCTTCCGGTGCCTCCCTTGCTTGCATACAATTTCCTCAAATTGCTTACTTCCGGCAAGGCTCTTCTAAACACCTTTCTCTATAATTCCCTTCAATAAGCTATTTTCTTGCTCAAGTGTAACTTGGCTAAGAGAATCATTAGTGGAATCAAGAGAACTACTAGAAGCAACAATATTGGATTTGGCATGATTATTGTTACTACTAGAAGAAGAATCTTTCTTACTCTTGTTGCTAGATTTTACTTGTGGCATGTAAGTAGACAAGAGTAAACACTTGGCAATGTAAGAAGAACTTTTCTTCCGAAGATCATCATTGATAGCTTTTAAGAACCCATGTTCTTGCTCTAGGTTGAGCTTCTCGAAGCGTAGCTTCTCATGAGTTTCTAAAAGTTCTCGATGATCTTCTAAAGTAGTTTCATGAGCTAACATAAGAGTGTTTAGTTCTTTAGTTAGACGCTCAATCTCTTTCTTATCATTTTCATTCGTTTCATCTCGATTAGCATGATTAATAGTAGTTTCATCATAGTTTTCATCACTAGCATTGTCAACAAGTAACTCATCATCACCTAGCAAATCATCTTCATCACTATTGAAATCAATATACTCGGGGTGTGATACCTTGGGGCCATTAGCCATGAAGCATCTTCCAATTCCTTCATTTGGTGAGTCAAATATGTCATAGGAGTTGGTTGACACAAGTGCAAGACCGGCAACACCTTCAGCTTGAGTATATTCGGAGTCGGAGTGATAACTTCTCTTGGAGTGGTGGTCGGAGTCAGAACCGGATACCCATTCACCAACATGAGCTTGATGTCTTCGTTTTGTATAGCTCCTTGATGACTTGTCCTTCCTTTCTGAATCCTTGCTTCTGCGAGCGGTTCTTCGTTCATAACGGTCATCTCTACTCCTTCTCTCTCTTGGAGGTGATTCTTCTCTTCTACTTCTTCTTTTAGGTGAGTCTTCTTTTCTTTTGTATGGGCTGTACACTCATTGGAGTAGTGTCCGGGTCTTCCACAATTGTAGCAATTACGTTCACGACTAGAAAATCTTTTGTCATGGTAGGATCTTGATTTGGAACTTCTCTCTTTGCTTCTAATCCTGTAGAATTTATTGAAGTTCTTCACCATTAAGTTCAATTCCTCATTGAAGACTTGTTTTTAACTTGATGTGGCAGGGGCATCACATGAGGCTTTATAAGCACCACTAGACTTGTTGTGAAGCTCTTCTTTGTCCTTGAGTGACTTCTCATGAGCAACAATTCTTCCAATGACTTCCGTTGGCTTGAGATCTTTGTAGTTGGGCATCATTTGGATAAATGTGCACACGGTATCATATTTTCCATCCAAGGCTCTTAGGATCTTTTTGATGATGAATCTGTCAGTCATCTCTTCACTTCCTAAGCCGGCAATCTCATTTGTGATGAGAGCAAGCCTAGAGTACATTTCAGCGACACCTTCACCATCCTTCATTTTGAACTTGTCAAGCTGACTTTGAAGAACATCCAACTTGGATTCCTTGACAGACTCGGTACCTTCGTGCATATCAATCAAAGTATCCCAAATTTCCTTTGCATTCTCAAGATGGCTGATTTTGTTGAATTCTTCGGGGCACAATCCATTGAAGAGGATATCGCAAGCTTGAGCGTTGTATTGCAGCATTTTCAACTCTTCCGCAGTTGCTTCGCGATTTGGTTCTCTCCCATCGAAGAATTCACCTTGCAAACCAATACACACAATAGCCCAAACGGTGGGGTTATGTCCAAGAATATGCATTTTCATCTTATGCTTCCAACTAGCAAAATTAGTACCATCAAAGTAAGGACCTCTACGGTGGTAATTTCCCTCACTAGACGCCATACTCTCCTAGGTTGTGAAACCAAGGCTATGATCACCAAAGCTATGGAAATCAAGGCAAATGGAGACCAAAGCTCTGATACCACTTGTAGGACCGAAAGTATGTCTAGAGGGGGGTGATTAGACTACTTGACCAAATAAAAATCTAGCCTTTTCCCAATTTTATGTCTTGGCAGATTTTAGCAACTTAACACAAGTCAAGCAAACAACCTACACATGCAATTCTAAGAGTATAGCAGCAGAATGTAAATCATTGCATATGAAGGTAAAGGGGAGGAGTTTGGAGGGAGCAAACGCAGTGTAGACATGGAGATTTTTGGCGTGGTTCCGATAGGTGGTGCTATCGTACATCCACGTTGATGGAGACTTCAACCCATGAAGGGTAACGGTTGCGCAAGTCCACGGAGGGCTCCACCCACGAAGGGTCCACGAAGAAGCAACCTTGTCTATCCCACCATGTCCATCGCCCACGAAGGACTTGCCTCACTTGGGTAGATCTTCACGAAGTAGGCGATCTCCTTGCCCTTACAAACTCCTTGGTTCAACTCCACAATCTTGACGGAGGCTCCCAAGTGACACCTAACCAATCTAGGAGACACCACTCTCCAAAAGATAATAGATGGTGTGTTGATGATGAACTCCTTGCTCTTGTGCTTCAAATGATAGTCTCCCCAACACTCAACTCTCTCTCACAGATTTGGATATGGTGGAAAGATGATTTGAGTGGAAAGCAACTTGGGGAAGGCTAGAGATCAAGATTCTTGTGGTTGGATTGAAATGTCTTGGTATCAACACATGAGTAGGTGGTTCTCTCTCAGAAAATGAGTAGTGGAAGTGTAGGCATGTTTTGATGGCTTTCTCACAAATGGAGAAGGGGGTAGAGGAGTATTTATAGCCTCCACACAAATCTAACCATTACACACAATTTACCAAACTTGGTGGGACCGAATAGTGAAACTCGGTGAGACCGACCTGGTTCAAAATGTGAACGTTAGGCTTTTTGGTGGGACCGACAAGGTCAACTCGGTGGGACCGATGTGCAAGGGTTAGGGCAAACCTCATCTCGGTGAGACCGATTGCATGAACTCGGTGAGACTTGGTCAAGCAAACTTGGTGCTACCGACTGCGTATCTCGGTGAGACCGAAGTAACTGCAATAGGTAACAGAGAGTTTGCAGGGCCATTTCGGTGAGACCGAGATCCCATCGGTGAGACCGAACTGATTAGGGTTTCTGGCAGTGGCTATGTCAAGTGAACTCGGTGGCGCCTGATGAATCAAATTGGTGAGGCCGAGTTTGACTTTAGGTTTAGGACATATGTGGAAATGAGAAAGTGGTTGAGGGCTTTTGGAGCATATCACTAAGCATTTTGAGCAAGCAAGCCATTAAGCAACACCTCATCCCCTTTTAATAGTATTGGCTTTTCCTATGGACTCAATGTGATCTTGGATCACTAAAATGAAAATGTAGAGTCTTGAGCTTTTGCCAATATGTGTCCTTAGCATTTTGAGGGGTCCACATCTCTAGTCCATGCCATACCAATCATTGAACTTTCTGAAACATTAATCTTGAATGGATATTAGTTCAATGAGCTATATGTTGTTATGAATTACCAAAACCACCCGGGATTAGTTGCACTTTCAGCAGTTATCCCCACGGAACTCATTTACGGGTCACCTCGAGTGCTTGCCTACGATGATGTAGTGCAGGAACAGCACATGCGTGATGGCGCCGTGCTTCTCAAGGAGAACCGTCTCTGGGCTGCTACGCGTGCTGCACGCTATCAGCAAGCCCTGCGTCGCTATCATAGTCGCAGGGTTCATGCCCGGTGTTTTGAGGAAGGCGACCTTGTCCTTAGGCGCGTTCAGTCCGCCAAGGGTACAAACAAGCTGTCGCCAAAGTGGGAAGGCCCTTACCGGGTAGTACGAGTCACCAGACCTGGCGCAGTCCGTCTGGAGACCGGAGATGGCATTCAATTGCAAAACTCATGGAATATTGAGCATCTCCGCAAGTTCTACCCGTAAGGCACAGCTGTCGGGCCCTGCCCGGCAGCCACCCTTTTGTACAGGCCTTGCCTCAGTTGCATGTAACCCCTTATACAAAGCCAGGCGCAGACCCTGAGCAACAGAGAAATAAATGAAGCGCTGGGGGCCCCCGACAAGTTGCATGCATGCATAAGCATTTCATAAGCATTGCATGATTCATGTAGATAGGTTGCATGATCATGTAGATAGATTGCATCTGGCATCATCTTCATTTGCATAAACTGGAGGCTTCTGCCGTGGACTTAGTCCTAGGAAGAGGATGCGATGACAAGCCAGCACTGCGGTCTCCGGCAAGCCAAACAGGTAAGTTCCATCTCTTATCCATACGTGTTCCGTGAGTAGGACTTGTGCATATGAGAACCTCGCCGCCTTAGAAACAAAGGTGCTCCCATCTACTGACACGAATGCTGCTTCGGTCAGGATGGTCGTAGTGGCCTTTGGGTGAAAGGGGTTGGCGGGGGGCTGGTCTCTCCCAATGGGTTCTACGCCCGGCAGGCTCAGCCTCACGGCAGCAATCCTATGGGGTGCCAGCAAGGTAGCTTCCCGGGATCTACTTGTTTACATGAAAGTATGGAGGCGTTTCACCTCTGCATGGATACCGTACATGCACAAGTGCCCAGCAAAGCTTATCTTTTTCATTAATATGCTGATCAACAAGTACAAATCTCACGGAACATAAACATGGATACAAGAGATTACATTATTTGAACTAAAATTTGGCAAGTGCCTACAGATTTAAGATTGAAAAAAGATAAGTGCCCCGTGATGCCTTTGCCCTTGTCCATCTCCTTTAGGAAATCACAGGAAGGAGCAGAGAAGGCGGAAGGCGGACCTGGCTAGGATTCGGCACCTCCCCAGGATTAGGAGAACACCGTCGATGGGCTAAGAGGAAGAAACCAGAGGGCAGGCGCGGGCGGTGGCACTGCCGGGAAACCATACGGAGTCACCGGCAAACACGACTCGTCGGAACAGTCGCCCCCGTTCTTGACGCATCATGGGTTGCCGCCACCTTCTGCACCATCGTCGCCCAAAGCTCCCGCCACGCCCATCGATGCGAACGCCGCGCACCCCAGGAGACCCCACAAAGAGCATGGACGTCCCCGACGGCCTGGCGACACGAAGACCCCGCCCGTTAAGGAAGCGTGCACAAGGACTAGAGGCTCTCACATGCACCAGACGGGCGGAGTACGGGGAGATAGGGTCCGCCCTTACCAATGGCGAACCATTTTTGCAACCTCCCTCCAACGCCACTAGAAAAGGGGGGATAGGCCACAATCGACTACCACACATTCTGCCCATTATGGGCCTCGGCATGGTGTCGTTTGCGTCGCCTCTCACTAAAGTTGAAGCCACATGCGACCCGGCGACGAGCACACCAGAGTCACCACCTTCGGTGCTACCGCCGCACCTCCTGAGCGCCCCCATGGGGCTCACACAAAACTCCAGGCTAGGGCCCGAGGCATGGCCCCGGGCTCTTCCTTTCAGCATACCCCGAAGAAGCAGAAGGCGAAGGAGGAGAGGAATGAGGATGAATGCCTCTGCTCCTCCTTTTATAGGCGAGCTGGGAGTGGAGGCTGATTCCCGGGCAAGTACCTGCCGTCCTCCTCCACCAATCCAAGAAGATCGGGTCCCCGCCTTGATGCTCTCCCGCATCATGCGCCTCCATTACCTACCCCAATCAATGCATGCGGCATACGTGGCTAAGGATAAGGGCGCGGTGGGAAGAGTGAATTGGTAGTTACCCGCCCGTGCGTTAAAGTCATTCACGGGCCATTACAAGAATGGCCCCACCACAATTGGCATTGCACAACGCGCGGGAAAATTGGAAACTGACCCAAGCTCAGGTTAATGAAGAAGCAAAGAAGATCCCAAAGGGCGGAGTCGCCCTTACATTTCTGCCTGTGCACTGGTTAGGGCTTACCCCGATGACGCCCATCAGCGCGTTCGTGCTAGGCCCGGGGGCTCTTGTCGGTGCAACAGACCCTGGGTTCATTGCACAGACTATGCACAGGCCAGAGACAAGATTACAAGACCAAGATTAGACCAAACAAGGAGGATCAATTCCTTTGAAGGATCCAAGTGCAAGTCGAGAAGGCCAAGGTGAGCCAGAGGAACAAGGCATCGCTAAGGGAAGGACCTACCTTGCCGGGCAGGCGAGCCTAGCAGGGTTGGATTTTGCCCCGGAAGCAAGCTCCAGATCGTCCCGGCAGGCCTGTCGAGGCTGGCGGAGGCAAGCCACTCCACCGCTCCACCTCACAAGCGACGCAAGTCATTAATCAAAGCGGTGTCGAGCTCCAAGGTGACTAAGTGGCTGCTTTCTGCCACATGGCAGCCACTTCCTATAGCGCACACCTCCATGTGACACCCGTCCTGAGACGTGTCAAGCGAGCAGGCGCGAAGCTGGCAAAATAGCTCGGCAGGGCCTGCCGGGCAAGCTATGATGAGACACTGAGCGGCGCATTTAATGCGCTCTATCAGCCTGTAGAGTTAGATATGATAGCACTGTTAGCTATCTAATCAGTACGCAAAGACTGATTTGCCATTGTGGTGACCCCTTAATCTATAAAAGGAGGCCCATGGCAACCGTAGAAAGGGTTGGACCCTCGCATATCCATACGCGTGTAGCCACTCTCGCCCCCAGAGCGACCTTGCTGGGAGAATGTGCTACATTCACCACCATTGTCCACCATCAATTCACCAAAGCAGGAGTAGGGTTTTACGCCTCACGGCGACCCGAACCTGGGTAAAGACTACCCATGTGATCTCTGCCGTGCTGCGCGACGCTTCTCCGCTCTTTGTGCAACATGCCCATCCCCCCGCTGAACCAAAAGGGGCTCATGGCCCCATAGGTGGCCATTGTTTCCCACGACAGCAGACTTGGAAATGAACATGCTCAGTGCAGCCACGCATCCTGTCAAACGCCTCACGTCCTTGACTATCTTTGGTGCTTGAATCTGCTCGCTAGCCTTGATCTTGTCGGGGTTGGCCTCTATCCCTCGATGAGACACAAAGAAACCAAGTAGCTTACCGGAGGGGACGCCAAACACACACTTCTCATGGATCAACTTCAAGTTGATCTTACGCAAATTGGCAAAGGTTTCTTCCAAATCCTGGATGAGGGTTGATCTGTCCTTGGTCTTGGCCACAATATCATCCATGTAAGCCTCGATGTTTCTGTGTAACTGGGACTCAAAGGAAGTCTGTACTGCTCTTGCGAAGGTGGATCCGATGCTCTTTAGCCCGAAGGGCATCCGTACAAAGCAGTACATGCCACACGGGGTTATGAACATTGTTTTCTCCTTGTCTTCCTTGGACATGAAGATCTGGTGGTATCCGGAGTAGGCATCCAGAAAGGAAAGCAGGTCACACCCGGAAGTGGAATCCACAATCTGGTCGATGCGCGGCAAGTGGAACGGGTCCTTCGGGCATGCCTTTGTTCAGATCCATAAAATCTATGCAAAGCCTCCATTTCCCATTCGCCTTGCGCACCACCATTGGATTTGCCAACCATGTGGGGTGCAACACTCCCCTAACCAAACCAGCTGCTTCAAGTTTCTTGATCTCATCGGCAATAAACTGTTGCCGCTCCAAAGCTTGCTTCCAGACCTTCCGCTTGACGGGCCGGGCATGTGGGCAGGAGCAAGGTGGTGCTCGATTACCTCCCTGGGAACACCGGGGATGTCAGATGGTTGCCAGGCAAACACATCGACATTCGCCCGCAGGAAGGCAACGAGCGCGCTTTCCTATTTGTCATCAAGGGTGCACTGATAGTGAAGGTACCACCAGTGCCAGCCAGCCCTGCCGGGACCATCTTCACAGCAGGTGCAACAACTTTGGATCAGTTGCTATTGGAACTCTCCGGCAAGTCATCGACAGGCGCAGCGCACTCCGGAGAGGCACGCTTCCCGGATTCCTTGCTGGAATCCTTGCTAGCTCTCTTCATTTTCTTACTCTCCTTGGCGGGAACACTGGCTTCCGCGGCCTCTGCCGTGACTGCTTCTTGATACATCTTGTCCACGCATATGACTGCATCTTTCTGATCTGACAGAATGGAAATGACTCCTATCGGCCCTGGCATCTTCAAGGTGTTGTAGGCATAGTGTGATGTCACCATGAACTTGGCCAAGGCTGGGCGACCAAGGATTCCATTGTATGGCAAGGGGAGGTCAACCACGTCAAACACGATCTTCTCAGTCCGGTAGTTTAACTCCCCCCCCCCCCCTGAACATCACCGGCAGCGTGATCTTTCCTTTAAGAAGACTCCTATCGGGGTTGATTCCTTGGAACGTACCAGTAACCTTGAGCTCCTCGTCTGCTATCTGAAGTTTGCTAAGGACCTTTGGAGATATCAGATTCAACCTAGCCCCGCCGTCAACCAACATCTTTGTGACTTTGAGGTTGCATATTGTTGGTGAGACCAACAATGGCAAGCACCCTACCATAGTGGTGCGATCCGGGTGATCCTCTTCGTCAAAGATGATGGGTGTGGGGGACCATTTGAGCGGCTTCCGAGAATCTGCCGCTGGCTCCATGGTGTTGACTTCACGCGCCCACTGTTTAAGTTGGCGGTGAGAGGAGTGCAGAGATGCACCCCCGTCAATGCACAAGGCATCAGTGGCTTTCTGCAACTCCTGCTCACTGGTTTCCTCTTCATCTCCCTCGTCGGTCTCATCACTGCAATACTTCTTCTCACGGCCTCTGGCGGGTTTCCCTTGATTCTGAGGAGCCTTGTCGGGGTGGCTTACTCCGCCGCCACGGCCCTTCCCGCTAGCACCATCCTGATTTTTCTCCTTATCACGCTTCTCGTACTCAGCCCTCTGCTTCCTAATGAGCTGCTCAACCTGATGGCACTCCTGAAGGTCGTGGCCCTTGGTCCTTTGGATCCTGCAATACGTCCCCTCATCCTTCCCGGCCTCCTCGGCAGCCGCAGCCGCCCGGTAGTCAGTGCACGCGGAAACCTCCTTGTCGTGTGCTTCGGCCTTGGCCTTCTTGCCGATACTAGGTGTGCTTGACCCTTCGACTGCCATCACAACTTTCTCCTTGCGCTTCTTATTGCATTTCTTATTCTTCTTCTGGCTGGTGGCATCATCACCATCGTCTGAATCAATGTCGATGCCGTCCTCTTCGCCGGGAAGTCGCCTTCCCTCCTCTATGCGAGCACACTTATCCACCAGTGTGTATAACTCATTCACAGTCCGGGGCAGCCGCACGTTCATTTTGGAACGTACTCGGCGGTTGCGCACGTTGGACTGGAATGCAGCTATCATGGCTGCCGGGTGGATGTCTGGGATGTTCCTGTGCACTTGGCTGAACCTTTGCATGTACTTCCGCAGGGTCTCCCCTTCCTTCTGCGGGAGGAGTTGCAGATCGCTGGGCCGCCCTGGTTCTTGATGGCCGGCCGTGAAGGCGCCAACAAACTCATGGCACAGGTCAGCCCAAGTTGAAATGGAGTTCTCCGGCAGGTGCATCAGCCAAGACCTCACGTTTGGCTGGAGTGCCAAAGGGAAGTAGTTGGTGAACACCTTCTCGTCTCTTCCCCCAGCAGCCGGAATAGCGATGGTGTAGATGCTCAGGAACTCTGCCGGGTTCAATCTTCCATCGTACTTCTCTGGTATGTTTGGCTTGAATGTGCGGGAAGATGGTCAACGGACTTGCCGCAGCTCACGAGTGAAGGCGGGGCACCCAACCTCGAAAGGTAGGCACCCACCCTCACCGAGCGCAGGCTTGTCGACGTTGGGGCCGTTGCGCTGATGAGACTGGCGACGGTTGTCGCGGTGTTGCTCGATGGTGACGCGCGCCCT
Organism: Thinopyrum elongatum; assembly: GCA_011799875.1. Taxonomy (NCBI): domain Eukaryota; kingdom Viridiplantae; phylum Streptophyta; class Magnoliopsida; order Poales; family Poaceae; genus Thinopyrum; species Thinopyrum elongatum. Next base: position 388,883,840 of record CM022300.1, read on the forward strand.
TCCCCTCGCCTGTCTTCCTGGGCTTGCCGCTGGTCCCGACGCGCTCGAGGGTCGGACGAAGCCATCAAGACATCATCGGGTTCTTGATCGTGAGGCTCTAGTCGTGGCCCTTGCGCAGGCTGCCGCGGAGGGGATTGCACTGTGGGGGTGCCCCCCTCGGCATGGCCAGCTGCATGCGCCGTTGTCGTCGCATTGGGAGGCCATGGCGAGCCAGCTAGCTGTGATCCTCCCGCTTCGGCAAAACCAATCAGGCTTTGAATGGTGGCTCTCCACTCATCCACCTGATCGGCTGCCGGCGGAAATCTCAACAGCAGCTGGGCCCGCGCCATAGCCTGTGAAGCGGTGCTTGGCATGGATGATGACATAGATCGTTGCGGCGCCTGGCTCCTTACGGCGCCAGTAGTAGCTGCGCCGTGTTCTCGGCGTCGTGAGCCCGTGGGCACGGTGACGTGGTAATGAGGTGGAGGCGCTTGAGGGCCAGCGGCTCCATTCGGCGCATCGACTGGGTCAGTTCGCTCCGAGAGTGGCGCACGCCCCACGGCCGCGCCCGTAGCAGGAGCGATCGGAGGGTTGCGATTCGCCCCAGAGCGAGAGCCGCCGCTGCGGCTGTGCCCTTCGGCCGGGCGGAGAGGTGCGAACAGAATGATTTCTCCACCCGTACCTTGTGGAGTGTGGCCGTCGGGGTGCTGTTGGCGTTGTACTTCCCCGGTGCCGTCTGCTCTTACTTCTGTCGCAAGGGAGGTGGTGGCGACGCCGCCTGCATCGGCCACGTCCCCCGCAGCATCCGTGTCCCCGTGCATCCTCGTGGCCTTCGCGGCGTTGGCGGCCGCGTGCAGCGGGGCCTTCAAGGTGGACGGGTGGGCCGCAGCACCGGGCTTCTTCTTGGGCGCCATGAACGATGGAGCCGTCGATGAAGATGACGCGCTGTGTACGCTTCTCGGGTTCGCGCAAGCACAGCCCCCTACCTGGCGCGCCAAAGATGTCGTGGGAAATCACGGCCTCCTATGGAGCCATCGGCCCCTTTTGGTTCGGCAGGGGGGCTGAGCGCGTTGCACAAAGAGTGGAGGACCGTAGCGTAGCACGACAGAGATCACACGGGCAGTTTTACCCAGGTTTGGGCCGCCGCGAGGCGTAAAACCCTACTCCTGCTTTGGTGGATTGATGGTGGATTGAGGTGGAAACATAGCGCTCTTGCCCGGCAAGGTTGCCTCGGGGAGAGAGCAGCTACGCGTGTATGAGTGAACAAGGTTCCGAACCCTTTCTCTGGTTGCCATGGCCCTCCTTTTATAGATCAAGGGGTTACCACAATGGCAAATCAGTCATTGTGTACTGATTAGATAGCAAACAGTGCTATCATATCTAACTCTGCAGGCAGAGCAGAATGCATTAAATGCGTCGCTCAGTGTCACATTGTAGTCTGCCCGGCAAGCCTTGCCGGGCCGCTCGGCCACCTTTTGGCCTGTCTGCTTGACACGTCTCTGGACGGGTGTCATTTGGAGGTGGTTTCCTCTGGAAGTGGTTGCCATGTGTCGAATGACTGCCACTTAGTCACTTGGGGGCTTGACACCGCACCGATCGATGACTTGCGTCGATGTGAGGTGGAGCGGTGGAGCCTTGGCGGGGTAGTTTGCTTTGGTAGTGCCCGGCAGGCCTGCCGGGATGGTCTTGAGGCTTGTCTTCGGGGCCACCTCATCCTCGCTGGGCTCGCCTGCCCGGCAAGGGAGGTTTTTCCTTAGCAGTGTCTTGGTCTTCTTGCCCTGCCCTTTGATTCTTCAAAGAGCCAACTCTCCTAGCTTGGTCTAGTCTTGGATGTTGTAACTTTGCTCTTTTAGGCCTGTGCTTGGTCTGGGCAACAGACCCAGGGTTTATTGTACTGACATAGCCCGTGGATGAACAGTAGCCGGTGGAGGCTGGAGGAAGTCGGCGGTGGATGAACAGTCGCAGGTGGAGGCTGGAGGAAGTCAACGGTGGATGAACTGTAGCCCGTGGAGGCTGGAGCGAGGCAGTAGACTGTGGATAAATAGTAGCCCGTGGAGTCCTGTTTTGCGGTACACCACACCCCTCCCCTTGAACAGGACCCCGTTTCAACCGTAGGGGCTCCAACACAAGTCTGTTTCCTTCGTTTTGCGGTACGCCACACCCCTCCCAATCAACAGGATCCCGTTTTGACCGTAGCCGGTCGAACAGAAGGCCGCTTCCTTTGTACTGTGGTACGCCAGACCCCGTTTCGGCTGTTCCGTCCAAGCCGGTTGGCTCCCGTTGAACAGGACGCATTCTGTTGCCTCCCGATGAACACGATGCAGTTTCTCTGTTCCGACCCAGCCAGTTGGCTTCCGATGAACAGGACAATGTTGCTGCCGTCCGTTGCCTCTCCATGTACACGAGCCCTGGCCGTACGTATGCGTGAGTATGCATTCGAGACCCCGCCCGTATGTATGTACGTAGCCATATTTACTTTTCTTGCAGCGTGGCTGTACGTACGTGTACATGATATATATAGACGGGACTGCGTGACATGCTACGTCAGTGCCTCTACTGCGACACGTGCCGCTCCTCACTCGTCCACGGTTCATCGCTGTAGAGATACCGATCGACCAGTATGTATGTACACGTTTGCGACCTGACAGACAACCATACGTACGGTTCGACCCGGTGGATCCCAGCTGTCAGGGAGGATAAGGAGACACTTCCTTGCGTGCGAAGATATAGCTGGTGGGTCCGAGCTGTCAGGGGGAAGAATCATTTTTTTTGCCCGTAATATGGACGCACTTCCTTGCATGCGAAGATGTAGCTGGTGGGTCCCAGCCGTCAGGGGGGAAACGTTTTTTCTCAAAATACGGTGGCCCTTCCGGTGGGTCCCTGCTGTCTGGTGGAGAAATCATTATTTTGCGTGTAATAAGGAGGCACTTCCTTGCTGCGGCCGTGGACCCAGTTGTCAGCCTCTCCACGTACAGTCCTCTTCCAATGGAAGTCGTTCCTTGACCATGTTAACCACGCCGCGTCGAGAGCACTAAAGCAGGGATGACGGCGAGGCCTAGGAAGGGAATTAACAGGACCAGGGAAGACTCGGGAGTTGTTTCCCACACGGAGGGGAGTACGAGGGTTTACTGGTTCGACTGTAGTGTGAGGCTGCCGTCGCTGGAGAATAACAGGAGGTCTGTTTGAGTACAGGTATGGCCAGGCCAGCGATGAGAGTAGGGTGGGATGGTGAGGCCTGCGCGGCAGCACAACCGGCCACGGGACGCAGGAGCATGTGGCACGCCCGGCGATGGTTTGGGCGGCTGGAGCAAGAAGACCAGAGGTTGAAGAAGCACGACGGCCGTTGGATGGACATCGTACGATCACTGCAGCTAGAATCATTTATATTGATTAAGTTGACAAATCCTGCGTCCCCGTCAACTTAGTGGGCCCACAAGTCAGCCTACAAATATGGTGGGTCCCAGCAGCAGGGGGAGTATTCATTTTTTTGTGCATAATAAGGAGGCACTTCCTTGCTGCGAAGATATAGCTGGTGTGTCTGAGCTGTCAGCGGGAGGAACATTTTTTCGCGAAATACAGAGGCCCTTCCGGTGGGTCCCCACTGTTAGGTAGAGCAATCATTATTTTGCGCGTAATAAGGAGGCACTTCCTTGCGTACGGCCGTGGACCCAGCTGTCAGCCTCTCCATGTACATTCCTCTTCTGATGGATGTCATTCATTGACCATGTTGACCACGCTGCGCCTATAGCACCGGGCGGTGGATGATGGCGAGGCCTAGGAAGGGAACGACCCGGAGCCGGGGAAGACTCGGCAGTGGTTTCCCATGCGATGGGGAGTACGAGGGTTTACTGGTTCGGCTACCGTCACCGGAAAATAACAGGAGGTGTGGGTGAGTAGAGGAATGGCCTGGCCAGTGATGGAGTAGGGTGGGGCGATGCGGCCTGCGGGGCAGCACAGCCGGCCACGGGAGGCGGGAGCAGGTGGTCCCATCGGCGCTCGTTTGGGCGGTTGGAGCAAGAAGATCAAATTTTGAAGAAGCAGCACGGCCGTTGGATTAAAATACAAAAGTCACTGCTGCTAGAATCGTTTGTGGACTAAGTTGACAAAGCCTTTCGTACACGTCAACCTAGTTGACCCACAAGTCAGCCTCCAAATCTGTCCCAAAGAGCATACAACCCGAAATTTCTAGCCAGATTCAAATTAATTTAAAAACTAAACATACCTTAATTTAAATCCAATGAAATTTTACCCGCACAAAAATAATGAAATTTAAAATATCAAAATCCAAAAGAAAAAAGTAATTTGGAACTAATTGCCTATTTGTTGTATTTTTTCATTTTACAGCCCATTTCTTATTACTTATAGCCCATTTTCTGGGCAAGCCGAATGCATCCCTCCTCGTCTTGAAAGATTTCCGACCCAACAGTGCATAGAAAACCATGTAGGCTCCGTTGGTTATTCTGCAAAAAACAAAATAGTTGGGCTAGCCATTTCCAGAAAGAAAAAAACTAGGCTGGTCATGTGGTAAACATATGAATCCCGGGTGTCAGCCGCTCCTTGTGCAGTTATCTTGCTTATTGACTACGTTGACAGTGGCGTGTGACCCAGATGTTAGGAAACCATTAGGAGGAACCATTTTTTTCTTGTAATAAAGGATGCACTTGCTTGCCTACTACCATGATCCTGGTGGGTCCCTACTGTCATCCTCACCATGTACAGTCATCTCCTTATTCCTCTCGGTTGTTGACCATGTTGACAACACTGGAGGGCGGCACCGTGGCGAGCGAACCAAGGAGGAGGACGATGGTGAGGCCTCGGACGGGAACGAACAATAGCTGGGGAAGATGCGCAGAGTTTTAGGGTGCGATGCGGCCGCGATGTGTGCGCCGCAGCACAGCCAGCCGTGGGAGGCAGGAGCAGGCGGTCCCGTCGGCGCTAGTTTGGCTTTGGTGGCTGGAGGAAGAAGAGACTGAAGAAAGATGATAGACATTGAATGTCAATCCAAAGGTCAAGGTTGGTACAATCGTTTGTTGACTAAGCCGACACCACGTAGCATACTTTTTTATAGGAAGAAAAGAAATATTGGGCTCGTTCGCCAGATAACATTCCCGAAACTGCCACCGTTTGATCTTGCGTCGCAACTAAAACTGCCAGGAAAATACGTTCGTTTGCCGTCTTCCTCCCAGGGAACATTCGCCACATAAGTGGCTAGCACCCTTGGTTTTCAACCGAGAGGTCATGGGTTCGAGTCCCAAGAACCCTCAATTTTCTCCTCCTTCCTTCCTCGCAAAAAAGAAAAGAAAATCAAAGACTTGAGAAGGCATATAGAACAAGCTGGTGTACCAGTAAAGAGACGTTGCTGAGTTTTAGAAAAAAGAGAGACGTGCTCTTGTAGCTGGTTCGAATCCAAACCTAGACTATGACTATATATAGTGCAATGCCACTCTGCAAGTAATGAAACTGACATATCCTACGTTCACTTCTCCTCTTCTCTAGTTACTCTGCCTAGCATTAGAAGCTCTGGCCGCAGCAACCATGTCCGCTGGCGGCTCGTCCACCTACTCTCCAATAGGCAACAACCAGATAGGCGCCAAGTCGACACCCGTACCATCACCCGTGGGTCTCATCACACCCCCGCCTACACACTCACCACAGCCGGTTGCTCATCGCAACCCGCTGCCGTTGGTGTGGTGCCACTGCTGCAAACCACGCAGATTCATCTGTCGCGTCTCAAGTACAATCCTCAACCTTGGCCGAGTCTTCTACAAATGCCCGAATCATGGGGTAATAATATGTTTAAGTGTTGTTCACCTGCTTTCAGTTGCTGATTTTTTTAATAGTTTGGTTGATGATCTTCCAATTTGATTCATGCAGAAAAGGGAAGATTCGCGTGATTTGTATTTCTGGGAAGTTGCTGATGTGGGGGGATGGAACTACGTTGATTATTTGGTTAGCTGAGGAATCCCAATACGAGAAGGTTGGGGTGTTGGACAAGTAACTGAAGGAACGGAAGAAGAGGAATATGCAGAGCAGAAGGTTAAAGATGCAGTTCCTCTAATCATGGCCAAGCAACAGCTGCTGAACGAACTTGACATCAATGAGGAGATGAAAGAGCTTGTGAAGATAATGGGCAAAATCTTTGTGCTCTATAGGATGATTGTCTCTTTATTTGCAGTGTATGTAGCACTCGTGATGTATTCAGTGGCTATGACATGAGCACTTTGCTGAAACTAGTAATGAATGAAACTTGTTTAGCAGGCTGGGCGTAGTGTTGTGAATATCTAATCATTTCTATTAACGGAAATCGGGGGGTATCCCCTTTTTCTCTTAAATAAATAAATAGCAGAGGCCCTTTTGCTAATAAATAAATAAATAAATTAGTAGAGGCCCTGTCAGGTCAGCTTTGTTCCCATTTGAAGACGTAGAGCAAATTGTAGTCCAACAGCAAACTATGCCATCAAATACAAGTTTCACAGCCAAATATGAGTACAACTAAACAACAATGTCATCATGTTTTAGTCGTCGTACAATCACCAAACACAAATCAACATACATAATAAGTGATGTTCTCACAGCAAAATACTAAACAACAACTTCATCAGGTTTCAGTTGTCATAGCGAACACAATTTCACATAGTACATAAAAAGTCATCTTATCATAGGCAAATACAACAAAAGAAATCTAATCATCATCCGCAGTAGCAGCGTCAACATCTTCGCCATGTGTATCAGTCTGAATCGTAATTCCCCCCAGTGTCATCTTCTTCATCATCCTCAATGTCCTCAAACGTTGGCGTCTTATTGACCAACTCTCATACGTCCACAGCCCGACAGGGAATCTTTTCGCTAGCGTTATTGACATGATAGTCCTCAAAGATACTGCAAACATCTGTGGAATCTTCTACATCAGGAGCAGTGTAAGCATCATCTTGTTGTGCAACTTCATTAAACGAATTCCTGTGCTCAAACCTTTGCAATACTCTCCAGTCATTGCTACATGCATATGTGTCTTCCAAGAAAAATATCTGTGTTGCTTGATTTGCCTAAATAAAAGGTTCGTCGGTGTGGTACGCCGCCTTGACATTGATGGATTTGAAATAATCATCAGCTTTGGGTTTTGCGATCCTGGAAAACAGGTTGTACCAATGACAGCAGAACAGAATGACACATCGATGAACCTCGAAACTGGAGATATACTGCAACTGAACAATGTCTGTTATGTTAGCATACATTTCAGTTGTCTCACTGCCATACGTATCCGTGCTCGTGACGGCACTGTTTTGTGTCTTCTTGCCTTCGTCGCGTGCAAGGGTGTTGTTGCACATGATGGCTCGTATCTGCGTCAGTATTTCCCCGAAGAGGAAGGGATGATGCAGTACAGCTTCGGTAGGTATTTCCCTTAGTTATGAAACCATGGTTATCGAACCAGTAGGAGAACCAAGCAACACTATGTAAACGGTACCTGCACACAAAGAAGAAATACTTGCAACTCGACGCGTAAGAGGGATTGTCAATCCCTCTCGGGTAAAAGATAGATTGGTTTGTATGATTTTGGAGAAATAGATCTCGCAATAAAACAAAATAAAATAAATAAAAGAAAAAGTGCATCAAGGTATTTTTGGATTTTTAGAAAAATAGATCTGAAAACAAAAGTAAATAAAAATAGATCTCAAAGCAAATATGATAAAGAATAGACCCGGGGGCCGTAGATTTCACTAGTGGCTTCTCTTGAAAAAAATAGCATACGGCGGGTAAACAAATTATTGTTGGGCAATTGATAAAACTTGAAATAATTATGACGATATCCAGGCAATGATCATTATATAGGCATCACGTCCAAGATTAGTAGACCGACTCCTGCCTGCATCTACTACTATTTCTCCACACATCGACCGCTATCCAGCATGCATCTAGTGTATTAAGTTCATGGAAAAACGGAGCAATGCAATAAGAACGATGACATGATGTAGACAAGATCTATTCATGTAGGAATAGCCCCATCTTGTTATCCTTAATACCAACGATCAATACGTGTCTTGCTGCCCCTTCTGTCACTGGGAAAGAACACCGCACGACCGAACCCATCACAAAGCACCTCTTCCCATGGCGGAAAAATCGATCTAGTTGGCCTAACTAAACCAAAGATTTGAAGAAGAAATACAAGGCTATAAGTAATCATGCATATAAGAGATCAAAGAAACTCAAATAACTTTCATGGATAAATAGATCTGCTCATAAACTCAAAGTTCATCGGATGCCAACAAACACACCGCAAAAAGAGTTACATCAAATAGATCTCCAAGAGACCATTGTATTGAGAATTCAAAGAGAGAGAGGAAGCCATCTAACTACTAACTACGGACCCGTAGGTCTACAATGAACTACTCACGCATCATCCGAGAGGCACCAATGAGGATGATGAACCCCTCTGTAATGGTGTGTAGATTGGATTTGGTTGTTCTGGAACTTGCGGCGGCTGGAATTGTGTTTCATCGACTCCCCTAGCGTTTTTGGATTTTTGGGGTATTTATAGAGCAAAGACATGGTACGGGAGGCGGCTGAGGTGGGCACAACCCACCAGGGCGCGCCTGGGCCCCCAGGCACGCCCAGGTGGATTGTACTCCCCTCGGAGCCCCCTTTGGTACTTCTTTGGCCCAACAGGTGTCTTTTGGTCCAGAAAAATTCTCCAAAAAGTTTCGCTTCATTTGGACTCCATTTGGTATTGATTTTCTGCAAAGTAAAAAAACAAGCAAAAAACAGCAACTGGCACTGGGCACTATGTCAATAGGTTAGTCCCAAAATATGATATAAAGTTGCTATAAAATGATTGTAAAACATCCAAGAATGATAATATAATAGCATGGAACAAGTAAAAATTATAGATACATTGGAGACGTATCAGCATCCCCAAGCTTAATTCCTACTCATCCTTGAGTAGGTAAATGATAAAAAACAGAATTTTTGATGTGGAATGCTGCCTAACATGTTCATCACATATTCTTTTCTTTTGTAGCATGGACATTTGGACTTTTATATGGTTCAAAGCAATAGTCTAGTTTTGACATGAAGATTTCAATACTCAAGCATATCAACAAGCAACTATTTCTTTCAAAATATCAACACTAAAGCAAGTTATCCCCAGCCCATCATGCTCAATCATTGATCCATTCATGAAACACACTCGCATATTAGCTACACCCAATGCTCAAGTACGATCATAGTGCCCCCTAGTTGGTGCTTTATAAGAGAAGTTCGAGACTCAAATAAAAATAAAAATTGCATAAAGTAAATAGAAAGGCCCTTCGCCGAGGGAAGTAGGGATTTGTAGAGGTGCCAGAGTTCAAAGCGAAAAATAGAGATAAAACATTTTGGGAGGCATGCTTTTCCTGTCAACGAAAACGATCGAGTAGTTCCCAATACTTTCCATGCTAGATATATCATAGGCGGTTCCCAAACAGAAAACAAAGTTTATTCCTTTTTCCACCATACTTTCACATTCCACGGCTAGCCGTATCCACGGGTGCCGTCCATACCAACACTTTCCAAGGAATTTATTATTTGACAACATAAAGTAGATTCATTTTTCATTTCTGGACTGGGCATCCCTAATGCCTTTGCCGTACTCTCGCGCAATGACAAGTGAATAAACACTCATCTTGAGAATAACACATCTAGCATGGAAAAATATCAGCCACCTCCTACCGTTTCATGAGCGGTACTAGCACACAAAAAGGAAAATTATTTTGAAAATTAGAGATGGCACATACAAATTTGCTTTTGAACGGCATGGAAATACCGCATATAGGTAGGTGTAGTGGACTTATGTGGCAAAACTGGGTTTAAGGATTTTGGATGCACAAGTAGTATTCCTACTTAGTACAAGTGAAGGCTAGCAAAAGGATTGAGAAGCATCCAACCAAGAAACAAAAAATCACATAAGCGAGCATTAAGCATAACTAACACCGAATAATGCACCACAAGTAGGTTGTAATTTCATTGCATAACTATTGACTTTAGTGCTTGCATAGGGAATCACAAACCTTAACACCAATATTCTTACTAAAGCACAATTACTCACCAACATGGCTTACATATCACTATCATCATATCTCAAAACTATTACAAAAAATCAAGTTTATTTTTTCCAATGATCTTCATGAAAGTTTTTATTATATCCCTCTTGAATATCTATCACTTTGGGACTAGTTTCATATGTTGCTTTTGATAGCTCAAACAAATTTAAGTGAAAAACATGAGCATAAAAATTTTAATCTCTCAAAATAATATAAGTGAAGCATGAGAAAATTTCTTCAAAATTACTAACTCTCAAATAAATCTAAGTGAAGCATGAGAGCGTTTCTTCAAAAAATATTAAAGCACACCGTGTTCAAAAAGATATAAGTGAAGCACTAGAGCAATTCCACAGCTCAAAAAATTTAAGTGAAGCATAAAGAGCAATTCTAACAAATCATAGCATAATTTTGGCTCTCTCAAATAGGTGTGTTCATCAAGGATACTTGTGACAAACTAAAAAGCAAAACAAGCAAAGACTCATATAATACAAGATGCTCCAAGCAAAACTCATGATATGTGACGAATAAAAATATAGCTCCAAGTAAAATACCGATGGTCGTTAGAAGAAAGAGGGGATGCCACTCGGGGCATCCCCAAGCTTAGTTGCTTGTTTCTCCTTGAATATTGCCTTGGGGTGCCATGGGGCATCCCCAAGCTTAGGCTCTTCTTACTCCTTATTCCTTCATCCATCGTGATCTCACCCAAAACTTGAAAACTTCAATCACACAAAACTTAACAAAACCTTCATGAGATCCGTTAGTATAAGAAAACCAATGTTTACCTTAAGTACTGTAGAAAACCCATTCAAATTTTGTTATTGCATTATATCTACTGTATTCTAACTTTGCCATGGCTCATATCCCCCGATACAATCCATAGAATCATCAAAATAAGCACACAATGCAAAGAAAACAGAATCTATCAAAAACAGAACAGTCTGTAAAGATGCGCATTTTTCTCATACTTCTGAAACTCCAAAAATTCTGAAAAATTAGGAAAGCAGAGGCAATTTTTATATCAACCTTTTTTAAAGAATTCAGAATTTTTTGTCCCTTCTGTAAATCTAGACAATTATTTTACTGGACGAAAAAGTTTCTGTTTTTCAACAGGATCAAATCAACTATCACCAAAGCTATCCCAAAGGCTTTACTTGGCACAAACACTAATTAAAACATAAAAAACACAATCATAACATAGGCATAATTGTGCAAACACTCAAGAACAGAAAGAAAAAGGCAAAAATATTTTTATTCATTGGGTTACCTCCCAACAAGCGCTATCATTTTACGCCCCTAGTTAGGCATAAAGCATAGATTCAAGTATTGTCATCTTTCTTCTCACTTTCCGTAGATGTGTTCTTGTCAGGAGGTTTTGCAAAAATAACTTGAAACACATTATCCATAGAAATTTTAGCATTATCAAGTTGCCCATCTATGTATCCCCTTTGATTTCCGGCAACAATCCAAGAATATCGTTGATTAACATCATTGAAAACTTGTTGGATTATATCTAAAGCGGGGATTTCCTTTTTGAGATTCTCATAAAAACATTGATTATTACCAAGCAAATGTCTCAACATGTAATCACTATTGTAAACGATCTCATCTACTACCGGTTTTTCACGGATCATGCCATAAAAATAAAAAAAAACCTAGCTTCCCGTACTATGTGATCAAATTCATTCATAAGAATTTGGGTTGCTTTCTTTTTAGCCTTAGGATCTTTTATAGATGGTAGCTCATAAAACAATCTTCGCAAGGTAGGGTGGGTACGGATAAATCTATTTTCAAGTTTCAGAACTAGTGCTGAAATAGCTTCCGCATAAGATTTAGTTCTTTTAAGTATAGGAGCATCATCAAGAGTCAAATTTCCAACACAGTTGAAAAATTATTGGATATGTTCTTTTCCCATAACGTTCCCTTGCCCCAAAACAAAAGTTTTAGCATCCAGATTGCCAGATCATCCAATTTTAGGAGTTAGGCCATCATCTATTTCTGCCATACCAATGTCACTCATGGTGGCAAGTTCAAGCAAATAAGAGATCTGACTAGAAAACGGCGAACGAAAAAGAAGGCGAATAAAAAGGCAATTTTTTGTGAAGTGGGGGAGATGAAAACGAGAGGCAAATGGCAAATAATTTAAATTGCAAGGAGATGAGATTTATGATTAGGAACCTGATAGATGTTGATGATGTCTCCCTGGCAACGGCGCCAGAAATTGGTGAGTTGACGGGAGACTATCTTGACTTGATCCTCCCCAGCAACGGCGCCAGAAATCCTTTCTTGATGGCTCGTATCCGCGTCTGTATTTCCCCGACGAGGAAGGGATGATGCAGTACAGCTTCGGTAGGTATTTCCCTTAGTTATGAAACCAAGGTTATTGAACCAGTAGGAGAACCAAGCAACACTATGTAAACGGTACCTGCACACAAAGAACAAATACTTGCAACCCGACGCATAAGAGGGGTTGTCAATCCCTCTCGGGTAAAAGATAGATTGGTTTGTATGATTTTGGATAAACAAATCTCGCAATAAAAAAAAATAAAAAAAATAAAAAGTGCAGCAAGGTATTTTTGGATTTTTAGAATAATAGATATGAAAACAAAAGCAAATAAAAATAGATCTCAAAGCAAATATGATAAAGAATAGACCCGGGGGCCGTAGATTTCACTAGTGGCTTCTCTCGAGAAAAATAGCATACGGCGGGTAAACAAATTACTGTTGGGCAATTGATAGAACTTCAAATAATTATGACGTTATCCAGGCAATGCTCATTATATAGGCATCATGTCCAAGATTAGTAGACAGACTCCTACCTGCATCTACTACTATTACTCCACACATCAACAACTATCCAGCATGCATCTAGTGTATTAAGTTCATGGAAAAATGGAGTAATGCAATAAGAACGATGACATGATGTAGACAAGATCTATTCATGTAGGAATAGACCCCATCTTGTTATCTTTTATAGCAACGATCAATACGTGTCTTACTGCCCCTTCTGTCACTCGGAAAGAACACCGCACGACCGAACCCATCACAAAGCACCTCTTCCCATGGCAAGAAAAATCGATCTAATTGGCCTAACTAAACCAAAGATTTGAAGAAGAAATACGAGGCTATAAGTAATCATGCATATAAGAGATCAAAGAAACTCAAATAACTTTCATGGATAAATAGATCTGATCATAAACTCAAAGTTCATCGGATCCCAACAAACACACCGCAAAAAGAGTTACATCAAATAGATCTCCAAGAGACCATTGTATTGAGAATCAAAAGAGAGAGAGGAAGCCATCTAGCTACTAGCTACGAACCCGTAGGTCTACAATGAACTACTCACGCATCCTCGGAGAGGCACAAATGAGGATGATGAACCCCTCCGTGATGGTGTCTAGATTGGATCTGGTGGTTCTGGAACTTGCGGCGATTAGAATTGTGTTTCATCGACTCCCCTAGGGTTTTTGGATTTTCGGGGTATTTATAGAGCAAAGAGGCGGTGCGGCAGGCGACCGAGGTGGGCACAACCCACCTGGGCGCGCCTGGGCCCCCAGGCATGCCCAGGTGGGTCCTAGGCGCGCCCAGGTGGGTTGTGCTCCCCTCGGAGCCCCCCTCTGGTACTTATTTGGCCCAACAGGTGTCTTCTGGTCCAGAAAAATTCTCCAAAAAGTTTCGCTGCGTTTGGACTCCGTTTGGTATTGATTTTCTATGAAGTAAAAAACAAGCAAAAAACAGCAAGTGGCACTGGGCACTATGTCAATATGTTAGTCCCAAAAAATGATATAAATTTTCTATAAAATGATTGTAAAACATCCAAGAATTATAATATAATAGCATGGAAGAAGCAAAAAATATAGATACGTTGGAGACGTATCAGCGCACATCTCCAACAATGCAAGATTCATAATGTCTTACCCGAGTTTCAGGACCCATTGCTAGTGCATAAAGGGCATCATTAACTACCTGCCCATCCTCCCGCATCTTCTTAACCAATGGTTAGAAAATAGACAAGCTGATCATCTTATGTACTCATTATATTAAAAAAACTGACAGTGTAATTCAAAAGCTTACAGGACTCTTGAACCATTTCGCAAATCCTACCATAACCAGTTTGTCAATGTTTCTTGGATTTTGCGCGAGTAACTCCTTTTTGTAGATGCTGCACAACATAGTGATCGCGTCAAACATCTAAATATATAAGAATGTGCTGCAAGTTTAGTAGATTACGATGTATAAGCTGCAGTACTTAGCACTTACTCGATATAAGGTAGAACCTCAGGACAGTTATTCAACACAAACCAAACCATTTTGTCCAAAACTTTAGGTTTGTCATCTTGTCGACTCTTCCCTGTAACTCGAACAGAACAATCGAAAACATTGAGCTCGGGATTATCTTCACCCTCCTTTTTGCTAAGTTGATCAGCTGTTTCAATGTATTTTGAGCAGAATGTCAACGCTTCTGTAGCAAGGTAGGCCTCTGCAATGGAACCCTCAGGTCTAGCTCTGTCCCTAACATAGCCCTTGAAAGTGGCTAGCTGCCTTTCAATAGGGTACATCCAGCCATATTGTACTGGACCTCTAAGTAGTACCTCATCAGGTAGATGAACAACCAAATGCACCATCACATCAAAGAAGGCTGGAGGATATATCTTCTCAAGGTCGCATAGGATAGTTGGTATATTCTCTCTAAGAGGCTCCAAAGCATCTATCCTGATATTTCTACTGCAGAGTTCCCTAAAGAATTGTCCCAACTCTGCAACTTCTCTATATAAGTCAGGGCGGCCCAATCCTCTAAGGATAACAGGTAAAACCCTTTGAAGTAGGACGTGGCAGTCATGAGTTTTTAACCCTTGTACCTTGTTTCCATCCGCACTGACTCTCCTTTCAGGGTTGGAAGCAAATCAATGTGGGAATCTCACATGTGGCAGGACCTTGCAGAATTCTTTTCTTTTTACCTTGTCCAAGACATACACAGCTGGTGCTATATCCCATGATGCACCATCAGTTTTCACCTGCAAATCAGATCTGATACCCAGGTGTGTCAAATCAATCCTAAATTTTAAGGTATATTTTGTCTTGCCTTCAATATTAAGAAGTGTGCTAATAATGTTGTCACATATATTTTTCTCGATGTGCATCACATCAAGATTATGCCGCAGGTCGAAATCTTTCCAATACTCCAAGTCCCACAAAGTGGACCTGTAGGTAAACAATAATCTCTCTTCTGCCCTGCCATGCTTCCTTTTCCCGCTACCATTATCAAGTTGGTTTCTTGGTGTAATATGCTTGACCTTCTCTAATTCCTCTTGCAACTCATCGCCGGTGAGCCTCTTTGGCACATCACGGTTTTCATGCTTTACATTGAACACATGTCTTCGGTATTTTGTAGGACCTGGCTTGTCCTTAACAAGGAAATGACGGTGTCCAATGTAACAGGTCTTTCTAAGTATTGCGTATGACAGCGGATTCTTGTCACAGCGAACACATGCATTGTAACCATGTGTCGTTCGCCCTGACACAGTGCCCAAAGCCGGATAATCATGGATGCACCAAATTATAACAGCACGCAGGAAGAAATCAGCTGGTGGGCTGCTATATAGGTCTGGAGTGAGAACACCCCTCCATAGCTTTTAAAGTTCCTCCACAAGAGGCTCCATGAATAAATCAAAATCCATTCCAGGACTTTTTGGAGCTGGGATGAGCAAGGCCATCATGTAGTTTGATTCTTTGGTGCAGATATTTGGTGGCATGTTTTAAGGGATAACAAGCACTTGCCACATGCTATATGTGGTGCTCTGGTGGCCAAATGGGTTGAATCCATCTGTAGCTAAGCCAAGTCTAATGTTTCTCGGCTCAACAACAATTTTTTTGTGTTTCTGATTGAAGCTTATCCAATAACTACCATGAGATGGATGGCTCATTACATTCCGATCTCTATACTCCTGGTTCCTAGAATGCCACAGTACATCCTCCCTTGTTTCAGCATCATGAAACAACCTATGCAATCTTGGTATAATTGGAAAATGTCTCAGAACATTATGAGGAATCCTCTTCACAGCATCGCCATCTTTCCATATTGATGATTTGCATTTTGGGCATTCACTTAAGTTGGCATAATCCTTCCGGAATAGAACACAATTATTCTTACAAACATGGATCATATCATATCCAATTCCAACTGCACGAAGGAAATTCTTCATTTTACTGTAGGTGTGTGGTAGCTCAGGCCCATCTGGGTAGGATTTGCGGAAAGCAACCAACATCACATCGAATGATTGGTTGGTCATCCGCTCAGATGTCTTCACCTGAAGAAAGGTGACCATAGCTGAGAATACTGACAACTTATTTCCTGGGGTGACTGCCACATTGCATTGTTCCAACATGCGGGACCACCATTTTTCTTCTGCAGGTGAAAGTTCACGAAATGCGCGAGCATTTCGTAGCATTGTTTCAATGTTGGTCAAACTCACTGGCTCCGCCGCCACCACCTCCTCCTCCTCTTCCACCTGAGCATCAGGTAGATCAAGATGGTGATCTGCTGCTTCCACATAGTTAGTAACATTGACGTTCACAGCTTCACCATGATGAACCCACCTAGTATATGTGACCGACATCCCTACAAGTGTAGATGATTTTGCACAGTTGACTGGTGTCTTGAAACTGAATTCATACAACTGCTACACGGGCAGAGCACATCTGATTTCGGACCACCGTACTGAGCTCTGATAAAGTTCATGAAGTTTTCAACCCCCTCGACATATGCAGCGGAGAATCTTCGAGCAGAAATTACCCAAGTCCTGTCCATCTGTTAGACATACAAATTAGTTCTTCTACAAGATATTACAGGAAAAACATATATCTTTTTTTATAAAGTCCAGAAAAAATACCTAGGTCATTGCCTAAAGCTATGGCAAGATATTTGGACAAGCAAATCTATGCAACGAAATATATGTAAAGCTAATTTAGCAAACAAATTGAGTGCTAAATTATGGCAGGCTATTTCAGCAATCAATGAGGCCGAGCACACAGCCATCAAAGGCCATCTCAGCAACAAAGATCGAGTATAAAACGGTGTCGAGCTATTTCACCTAATAGATTGGCTACTAGACCATGGCAATCTACTTCACAATAAATATATGGCAGGATATTTTAGCAACTAATCGGGCGTGGCATGCCATCTCAGCAAAGCAAATTGAGTGCAGAACAGGGCAAGGAAGCTTCATAAGCAGAGCATATTGACTGTAAACTATTTTGGCAAGCAGTGAGATTAACAGCGTCTATCAGCTAACATTCGACGCTACTCCGACATGCACGGGGCCTCAGTCTATAATGCACGTACTGTGGGAGAAGCTGACCACCGTGCGTCTCCACAAGAACGTCGCCAATTGTGGCGGCACGGCTTGAGGACGGCAGCCTACGAGAGCGTACTGTGGGAGCGAGAGGATCATCGTGTGTCACCTTGACGAACCGCGGCGCCGACGTATCAGCGCGGCAGGGAGGGCAGCTTTGGCGGAGCGAATGGAGTGGAGGGGCTGGGGGGAGGGGGTTTGGGGAATATTATTGGCTATTTGGCCGAAGGGCAGTTGAATTTAGGATTTGGGGGAATTTTCGCACGGTGGGTGGGGGAGTATGGCGCATGGTTGGTTTCTCCAAATCCGGTCCCACATGTCAGTGAAGAGGCAAGCCGAAGCACGTTACGTTTGGGTCAGGCTCTTGTAGGACCGACCGTGTGAGGGGTGCAATGCGACCGCGGCAGGCGTGCTCTGAGTGTACCGCCTTTTTCCTTTTAAACTTGGTGCTTCGCGTGATCCATTGATACTACTAGTAATCCGGTAATCCTGACTAAAACAGTGTGGCCGGGTCTTTTCTGGTTTTTTAGGACTTTATTTTTTAGGACAAGGCTTAGTTGGTTTCACAGACAGACCAAGAGAAAGATGTGAAATGCGTGAATGTGTAGTGGACGTACTATTGGAGTGCATAAGATAAATTGTGTATGTAGACCCAATGTGTTTATTTACTTCGCATGTTAGCTTTGTCTCAGGTCAAACCTTCTAAACTTAGACCAAGTTTATACACACAAAAATGACTCATCATTCCATGTATTTTCATACAATATATCTTACTATTATTATGAAAGTTCATATACACCAGACGAGATTCATGCAAACACGACAGATTTTCCTTACATTTCGAACTTTTATAGGACAGAAAATGAAAAGAAACCCGACCCTAAACCTATTCTACGATGGCAACCGACGTCCACTTTCCTGTGTACTTCCGCGTCGGCGGCAACGTCCTTCATCTGCCATCTCCATGAACGGCGGCGGGGTTCAAGACCCGTGAAGTGAAGGTGTGGTCTCCGGTGAGGAAGAGTAGAACACGGGAGACGGACCGGCCAGTTGGCACACCATGCCCTGCCACCTCCCATGCCCTACTCATCCTCAATGGAGTCCTCGACCTTGGCGGTGCCAGTGGACGTGAGGTCGATGATGATGGACATGGACGGTCCGTCACTTCACCTGCCACAAGCGCCACCGAACGTTGGATGGCGGCAAGTAGGACGCGTGGTTGGCGGTGCTCCCATCATCGGCCGCCAGCATGGCCACTGCTTGTGCTGCAGTCACGTCCATGTCTAGCTACGCCAGTATTGCATTGTGAGCGGCGAGTTGAGCGAGGGCGGCAACCTCGAGCTTCATCCCCAAAGACAAGCTCTCCCACAGAGCATTCCTTCTCGCGGTCATGGTGTATGTGATGCCAGGTAGGAGGATGTGCTATGGTGTGGAGTGTAGCTGGGTGTTGCCGCTTTAAGTAGTGCATTCCGGTGAGGCCAAGCATCTGGTTGTGTCAATAAGTCGCCGGAGTCGGTTCCTCAGGCAGCGAGCTTGCTTAATGACGGCATACGGACAGACGGCATGAATGCAGGCAGCTGGCGCCGGCTGGGAACGCACGCGCGCGATGGCGTGAGGGACGAGGGTTTTTTGTGTGCCAGGGTAGTTAGCTGCGGGCATGGCAACGTTTGGAGATGCCCTTTGCTCACATGCGATCCCACATGTTATTGAAAAAGCAAGACGACCCGGCATGGTCTCAGGTCCTAGGGATGCAGTTGGCCACGCTAGAACACTCCAGGGATGCGTCGTGGCGCGCGCGCACTTCGGTGCCCCGTGCGTCCTCGATGAGCCGGGTGTTGATCTGCTGGTAGTGCCACAGCGGTAGGGCCACCCTCGGCACACTGAAGCCGAGCGTGTCCAGTGACGATGAGCGTGTCGCTCACCGCAGTCACCGTGTCCACAGGCGCTGCGGGAGCTGCGCCACGTTGCTGGCCCCCACGACCGACATGAATGGTTTCCGTTGGCGAGGAGGTCGTGGGCTAGCTCGTCCATTGGACTAGTCTGCGCCACATCATCCTGACAGGTGGGCCCCACATGTCGGTTTTCCTGGCCAAATTCGAGCGTCAGTGCTCCTTGTTACACATTAGACGCAGAATAGGTGGTTTTTGTGCCCTCGTTCAAATGTGGTACAGTACCAGGTTTTTACCCTAGCCCCAAGTGTGGTGGTTTTGGGTACAGTACCACCCTTTTCCTTTTCAACTCATGAAGCATAACACTTGATTAAGTAGCCGGATGGTGTGCTAATTTAGGTATCCGACTGTTTGAAGGAATAATTGAGGTGTGCCCGGTCCGTGCCCGCATTTAGGGGTCCAACTTACCATGTTCCAGCAGTAGTAACTATACTCGTCCATGCGTATCTTACTCCGTGACCAAGACAGAAGGGAAAACAAGACAACTTAATGTTTATTTGAGCCGTCCAAGTATAATCATGTGGCATTGTTTATTTCTCATTCCTCTCCAACCCTCTTCTCCATCGATCATGCCACCCTCCGATCGAGTCCATCCTCCTGCATGACTCATTTGAACATTCCGCCGAGTGTCATTCGCATGTGGGCCTAGATCATGCCCGTATTTACAATGTTGTAATCTGTCCCACATGCATACAGACAAATGGTTCATTTAAAGTTCCACGTTGCCTCCAATACGTGTCGCTTCTCATCTTAGTTTTGACATCCCATTCGATTCATGCCCCGACACATCTTGACGAGATCGATAGATGTAGAGAGATCGGCTGTGTGTCGTGCAAGGAGACAAAGGTTGGTGTGTTTCTATGATAGAAATGATCGTGTGGGGTGGAGAGAAGGGGGGGGTTCTGTGTGTGCGCGTCGGTCGTGTACCATCTAGCTATGGATCGATTGAAAGAGGACTAGGGTGGGTCCGGAGATCGACTGATCTAGAGAGGGGCAGAGAGAAAGATGAATGTATGCTTAAAAAAAGATCGATGAAAGGCTTGGTTACAATTAATGCATGGTAGAGTGACCTAGGGGTGTGTCGAAGAGTGACCTGACGAGCGAGGTACAATCCCGATACCTCGAGAGATTAATTAGGTGTGACATGCACAAAGAGGAAGAGAGGTGGTATGTGTGCGTGAGCGAGAGAGAGAGACAAAGAGAGAGAGAGAGAGAGAGAGAGAGAGAGGAAGAGAGAGGGAGTGAGAGACCCCGATATGAAACCAAGAGAGAACGAGTGGGTGCATGTGTGATACCTAAAGCGGATTCAAAATTTTGAACCGGTGATGTCGGGGGGATGGACCCCGGGTAGCCTCATCCGGACCCAATAACTTTTCAAGACATCGGGGCTGGCGAAGCCCCTCATGTCAGCTGGCCACGCGGGCCGGCTTCTAGAAGACGGCGCACCCATAGAAGGCGGCTTTGGGGGCGGGCCGGCTTCCAGCAGTCGGCCCCTCCTTCCCCTCGGAGTCTGCACTCACCTACTATGACGGGATGGGGCGTGGCAACAGTGCCGCCTGCTCCCCTGAATCCCGGAGGAGCGTGGCTACAGTACGAGCTGACCCAACGGCCACCTACCCGCCTGGCGCGGGACTGTAGCCATGCAACTCATGATGCGGCCCTCGTCAGCAAGGACCGTGCTACGGCAGAAGGCAATCAGCATGGCTCACAGGCTTCCAGAAGATAGCGCATCCCTCGAAGGTGGCCTCGGGGGCGGGCCGGCTTCCAGCAGCCGGGCCCCTCCTTCCCCTAGGAGTCTGTGCTCACCCACTACGACAAGACGGAGCATGGCTACAGTGTGTGCTGACCAAGCGGCCACCTACCCGCCTGACGCGGGACTGTAGCCATACGACTTGTGATGCGGCCTCCGTCATCAAGGACAGAGCTACAGCGAAAGGCAATCAGTGTGGCCCGCAGGCGGTGGGCCCTACCTGTCGGCCAGATTCTCGGCAGCCGGCAGGGCCCTCCAGAGGCGGGCCCCAGCAGCCGGCGGAGAACCCGGCGACCTTAGAGACTGACATCCAGGTCCTACACCCGGCCGTATTACCATTGTACCCCTGGGGGGTTGGCCTATAAAACCCCCCAGGGTTCACCCCTGCAAAGGGTTCAGCCTTCATTTCCACACACCATAGATAGGAGAAGAGAGGTAGCTCTACCCTTCTTCCTCCTCTAGCAACACAGCTCAAGGAGCAACCCTGTACACTCTTCATCATAGTCATCATAGCAGGACTAGGGGTGTTATCTCTCCGGAGAGCCCCGAACCTGGGTACGTCTTGTGTGTTACCGAGCTCGTGCTCACTCTCGCTTTTGGAACCCGACGACGTCCTCATGGCTCCACCCACGATAAGGCACCCCATGGCATATGACGTGAGATTACGACGATAGTTGGCGCCCATCGTGGGGCCATCTGCGGCGTCGGCCAGAGTTGTGTTCCGGACGGGAACCACCTTCCCCCCCCCCTGGCGAGCGCGTCGCGTCTGACTTGATCACCCAGCCCGATGCGTTCGCTTGTGCTTGCACCAGCGCATCACTTGACGCGGGAGCCGTTTGCCCTGGGAGCTGCCTTGTCGACCTCTTCGAGAAGCTCAGCCTCTCCGATGCAGATGCCGCCGATGGGTTCCCCAGCGACGTGGTGGTCATCGACGACCTGCTCCCTCCCGTCTCTAGCATCGCCTCTGCCGACGCGCTCGACGTCGGTGTCTTCGCGGAGGTGATGGTCACTGGCAACAGCCAGGACTCTGGCGGGGCCGTCCAGGACCCATTGCGAGCAGCAATGTAGGACCTGGCGGCTCCCGTCGGAGCCAACGCCGACGCGACGGCGCTAGAAGAAATCCGCGTCAAGCTCCTCGACAGCACCACCAAGATGGCGGCCATGAAGCATCGCACTGAGGCCAACCAGCACGAGATCGATCGCATAGCTGGCGGCACGTCGGCTGCGGCCGAGCCCAGCCGGGCGGCGCCATCCGGCAACGCGGCGCGGCCATCTCCAGCATGCTGGGAGTCGACCATCCGATCTACGATACCCCAGCGCAGAACCTGCGCGCCGCGCAGGCGGCGGCAGAAGAGCTCGAGAACCTGGAAGGCGACGAACGACGCAGCCAGCTGGACCGCCTCCAGGAGCTCCTCAATGCTGTGAACACACAGCAAGACGCCGCGAGAATGGGGCGACCTCCCGGTCCCCAAGTGGCGGTGATCGCAGCCAGCGGAACCCGGAGCCAGCTGCTAGCCGTAGCCGGCGCTCCCACACGACGGTTGCAAACAACCGGCAAGTTCCTCCAAGAGCGGAGGGCCGGCGCCAGCAGGATGAACGTCCTGCTCCTCCCTGAAGGGAGAGGCGGGCTTCTCCGGTGCCGGTTGACCACCCGACTC
Organism: Thinopyrum elongatum; assembly: GCA_011799875.1. Lineage (NCBI taxonomy): Eukaryota > Viridiplantae > Streptophyta > Magnoliopsida > Poales > Poaceae > Thinopyrum > Thinopyrum elongatum. The sequence continues at coordinate 388,906,601 of CM022300.1, forward strand.
TGGGGGGCCGGCTGGGCCCTCGCGAAGCTGTCAGTGAGAATGACGCTCATCACCGGATTGAGCAACTGGCTCGGTCCCTGGCAGTGGAGGAGGAAACAGTCGGCCAGGCCTGCTTCAGCCCACGCATCCGCGACGATCCCTTCCCCAAAGGGTTCTCGCTCCCTCGTGACACTCCTAAGTACAACGGCGCCGTTAAGCCAGAAGATTGGCTGACCGACTATGCCACGGTAGTCAGCATAGCGAACGGTAACAAGCGCGTTGCCGTAAAGTATGTTCCGCTCATGTTGCTGGGCATGGCCCGGACATGGCTGAACAGCCTCAAGGCCAACAGCATCAATAGTTAGCTAGACTTCAGCGAAGCCTTCGTACGCAACTTCAACAGCACCTACAAGCGGCCTCCCAAGCCTCGCCGACTCTCCATGTGCGTTCAGAGGCCGGACGAGTCCACTCGCGACTACCTGACGCGTTGGGCCGAGTTGCGCAACTCCTGCGAAGGGGTGCACGAGGTGGAGGCCATCGAGTACTTCACCACCGGGTGCCGAGAAGGCACCCTGCTCAAGCACAAGCTTCTGTGCGATGAGCCAGCTACCCTGGACGAGCTCCTGGTGGTGGCGGACAAGTACGCCACGGCCGACTCCTCCATGAAGTCAGAGATCCGGATTGACACGTCCGGGAAGGTGATCTCGCCGGCTTCTCAAGCGCCGGCTGGTGACTCCAACCGGCTCCAGCAGCCGAACAACAACAAAAGCAAGGCCCAGCAGCCGGCAGGTAGCAACCGTCGAGGACCAGCAGCCGGCAGGGCAACCCGGCCCCAAGCGTCAGCGGGGCGGCAAGGGTGCTTGGCAGCCGGCCTTTTCCTTTGAGCAAGCCCTCGACGCTCGTTGCAAGTTCCACAGCGGCGCGAAGCCCTCCAACCACATGACCCGGTAGTGCAGCTGGCTCACCCGAATCACCAAGGGTGAGGGCTTGCCGCGTCCTCCAGCCGGCCCAACGGCTCCAGCTCCTCAGTAGCCGGCACGCCCTGTCGGCATGCTCCAAGATGAATTCCCCAACGAGAACGCCACTTACGTCGTCTTCACCAATGAAGCCGACGACAAACGCAGTCGGCATCAGTAGCACCACGAGGTGAATGCTGTTATTCCAGAGGTCCCCCAATTCATGCACTGGTCCGAGAGGCCCATCACCTGGAGCCGTGATGACCATCCAGCTGTGATGCCTTCGCCGGGTGCTTATGCCATGGTGCTGGACTCCACCTTCTCAACAGAGAGGCAGGCGTGCCGCTTCTTCCGAGTCCTGATAGACGGTGGCAGCAGCATCAACATCCTCTATCGCGACACCATGGAAAAGCTAGGTATCAAGGAGAAGCAACTCCATCCCAGCCGGACCATTTTCCATGGCATTGTCCCTGGGCTTTCCTGCTCTCCAATCGGCAAGATCAAGATCGATGTCCTGTTCGGCGACAAGAACCACTTCCGCCGCGAGCCTATCTGGTTCGAGGTGGTCGACTTGGACAGCCCCTACCACGTGCTCTTGGGCCGGCCTGCACTAGCCAAATTCATGGCGGTTCCGCATTACGCGTACCTGAAGATGAAGATGCCGGATCCCAAGGGCATCATCACCATTGCCAGCGACTACAAGAAGTCGCTCATGTGCGCCGCAGCCAGCTCACGGCTGGCCGAGTCCCTCATCATTCGCCGAAGAGAAGCGCCTCCTTGACCGGGCTGTGGCCATGGCTAGCGAGCAGCCGGCCATGCCATCTGACCCCAAGGAGGTTGAGGCCGAGGGCTCCTTCCAGCCGGCCAAGGAAACCAAGAAGATCATCTTGGACCAGGCGCACCCGGAGAAGTACGCTGTTGTGGGGGCTAACCTCGACAGCAAATAGGAAAGGGAGCTCATCGACTTCCTTCGTGAGAATCAGGACATCTTTGCATGGTCCCCCAAGGAATGCCGGGTCTTCCGAAGGAATTTGCCGAGCACAAGCTGCATGTGCGGCCGGATGCTAAGCCGGTCAAGCAACCCCTCCGCCGCCTATCAAAAGAGAAGAGAAGGATCGTTGGTGAAGAAATCGCCCGGCTTCTGGCAGCCGGCTTCATCATGGATGTGTTCTACCCGGACTGGCTTGACAACCCAGTCCTCGTTTTGAAGAAAAACAACAAGTGGCGCATGTGTATCGACTACACAAGCCTCAATAAAGACTGCCCCAAGGATCCGTTTGCCTTGCCCCGGATCGATCAAGTGATCGACTCCATGGCCGGCTGCGAGCTTTTGTCTTTTTTGGATGCCTACTCCGGCTACCACCAAATCAACCTGGACCCGGCCGATCGACTGAAGACCGCCTTCATCACCCCTTTCGGTGCCTTCTGCTACATCACCATGATGTTCGGCTTGAGGAATGCCGGTGCCACCTTATAGCGCTGCATGCAGAAGTGCCTTTTGAACGTCTATGTGGATGACATAGTGGTGAAGACGGAGAAGTGCGGTACCCTCTTGGAGGATCTCAAGGAGACCTTCGCCAACCTATGCCATTTTCAGATCAAGCTCAACCCGGAGAAGTGCATCTTCGGAGCACCAGCTGACCAGCTCCTTGGCTTCCTTGTTTCTGACCATGGGATAGAGGCAACCCCGTAAAGATCAAGGCCATTGAGCGGATGAGGAGACCGACCCGACTGCGGGATGTCCAGAAGTTCACCGGGTGCCTAGCATCTCTCAGCCGGTTCATCAGCCGGCTGGGAGAGAAGGCCCTCCCTCTGTACCAGCTGATGAAGAAGACCACATGCTTCGAGTGGATCGACCAGGTGGACGAGGCGTTCCTCCAGCTCAAGTGGATGTTGTCCACGCCGCCTGTTCTGGCCGCTCCTGCTGCTAAAGAGCCCATGCTCCTCTACATCGCCGCCACCAACCGGGTCATCAGCACGGTGATTGTTGTCGAACGCCTAGAAGTTGGCAGGGCACAGCCGGTCCAGAGGCCGGTCTACTACCTGAGCGAGGTGTTGTCTGCCTCCAAGTAGAACTACCCCCACTACTAGAAGATGTGCTACGGCGTGTACTTTGCCGCCAAGAAGCTGAAGCAGTACTTCCAGGAGCACACCATCACGGTCGTCTGTACCGCCCCCCTTGCCAAGATCATGGGCAACCGAGATGCCTTGGGCTGGGTGGCCAAGTGGGCCATCAAGCTGGCTCCCCACACCATCCTCTACCAGCCCCGCATCGCCATCAAGTCCCAAGCGCTGGCCGACTTCCTTGTCGACTGGGCCGAGACCCAGTACCTGCCGCCTGTGCCAGATTCCATGCATTGGTGAATGCACTTCGACGGTTTGAAGATGCGCACTGGTTTGGGAGCCGGCATCGTCCTCACCTCTCCCAAAGGCGACAAGCTGAGGTACACGCTGCAGATCCACTTTGCCGCCTCCAATAACGTGGCCGAGTATGAGGCACTCGTTCACGGGCTCCGACTGGCCAAGGAGATCGGCATCCGCCGCATCTTGTGCTACGGCGACTCAGACCTTGTGGTCCAACAGTCCTCTGGTGACTAGGACACCAAGGATGCCAACATGGCCAGCTACCGCTTTCTCGTCCAGTAGATCAGCGGATACTTCGATGGGTGCGAGTTCATCCACGTGCCACGGCCGACAACGAAGCAGCCAATGCCCTGGCACGGATTGGCTCTACCCGGCAAGCCATACCAGTCGGCGTTTCCCTCGAGTGCTTGCGCAAGCCGTCTATCCAGCCTTCACCAGAATCAGAATCCATCTTCGTGTCGGCTGACCATGGAGCAGCCGGATCCGGCTCGGGGACTTCAGCAGCCGGCCCGGGGACTTCTGCAGGCAGCCCGGGGGCTGCAGCACCTAAACCCGGCCCGGGAACTCCAGAACCCGGCCCGGGGACTGCTATAGTCGGCCCGGGGACTTCCGCGAAGCAACAAGGAGCGGCCGCCTCCAACCCGTCGCCTCCCAACCCGGCCACCCTGGCACCGGTCGCCGTCATGACGGTGGTAGAAGCCCCGTCTTGGGGGCAGCCCATCCTCAACTTTCTGGTGAGTCGCGAGCTCCCAGCCGACGAGGTGTTGGCCTGGCAAGTGCAACGCCGAGCAACTGCATACACGATCATCAACAGAGAGCTCATCAGGCGCAGCGCGACTGGTGTCTTTCAGCACTGCGTCGAACCAGAGAAGGGCATAGCAATCCTCAGGGACATTCATCAAGGCAAATGTGGCCACCATGCCGCCTCCAGAGCCCTCGTCGCCAAGGCTTTCTGCCACGGTTTATTCTGGCCGACTGTTCTGGATGACGCCAAGGAGTTGGTCCGGAAGTGCAAAGGGTGCCAGCGTTTCAGCACCAAGCAGCACCAGCCGGCCTCAGCCCTCAAGACTATTCCCATCACCTGGCCATTTGCCGTATGGGGGTTGGACATGGTGGGCCCATTCAAGACTGCACGCGGCGGCATGACCCACCTGCTGGTTGCCATGGACAAGTTCACAAAGTGGATTGAAGCGAAGCCGATCAAGAAGCTGAATGGCCCCACAACCGTTACATTCATTGCGGATATCACCGTTCGATATGGCATCCCGCACAGCATCATCACCGACAATGGCATGAACTTTGCCAAAGGCGCCTTGGCTCATTTCTGCGCAACGCAGGGCATCCGACTGGACCTCGCATCGGCTGCTCACCCGCAGTCAAACGGCCAGGTGGAGCGGGCAAACGGCCTCATTCTTTCTGGCATCAGCCTCGGCTGGTCGAGCCGCTGGAGCGCTCGACCGGCTGCTGGATCGAGGAGCTGCCGGCCGTCCTTTGGAGTCTCCAGACCACGCCAAACAGATCAACCGGCTTCACACCTTTCTTCCTCATGTACGGGGCCGATGCCGTCATCCCAACAGACATCGGGTTCGACTCACCTCGCGTCACCCTGTACACGGAGGCGGAAGCAAAGGAGGCCCGCGAGGACGGTGTCGATTTGCTTGAAGAGGCCCGGCTGCTAGCACTCAGCCGGTCCGCCATCTATCAGCAGAACCTGCGCCGCTACCACAACAAGAAGATCAAGCCGCGTGCTTTCCGTGAGGGCGACCTTGTGCTCTGGCTGATCCAGCGAACAGCCGGCTAGCACAAGCTCTCGGCTCCTTGGGAGGGGCCTTTCATCATCAGCAAGGCCCTGGGCAACGACTCCTACTACCTCATCGACGCACAGAAGCCCAGGGCACGCAAGAGGGACACAGCTGACCAGGAGTCGGAGCGCCCATGGAACTCGATGTGGCCTTCATGGACATTGGATCTGTCCCACTTACCTCGCGCCATGGCTTGCAGTGGCCTTGCAGCAGTGTGGCGAGGGTGGACAGTGGTGAAGCTGCAGCGGCACTTCGGCAGCGTGCGGCGCGGCGGTGCAGTGGCAGCGAGGAAGCAAAGGAGCGAGGTTGAAGAAGAAGAGAGCGGAGGGGGCGCGCGTGCGTTTGGCCGCCCCCTCCCTCCTATTTATACGGCCGAGACGGCGAGGCCGAGGCGACGCTTCGTGGGCGGGGTCATGGGATTAACTGCGCCCATGTCCCGCATGCCCCCGCAAATCCCGCGCCTTAATGGCGCGTAGTCATTTTGCCCCGGAAGGGCAACCGTCTACCTCGGCTGCAGCGGATCTGCGCGCGCGCCGAGGCTGTGTAGTGGTGGGCCCGGGCCTGTGGCGGCGTCCAGTCGCGCGCGTGGGTTGGCAGGCCGGCCTGGCCTGCTGGCAGCGCGTGGCATGCGTACAACGGGCGGCAGGCATGCCACCCGATGGCGTACCACCCGACGCCCGCCACGACGATTCAAATTCACCAAGCGGCTGGCTTCGCCTCTGCCGGTTTCTGGCACGCGGCTTCTCCCAGCTAGACGAAGCAATGACGCAGGATCTCTCGGAGGAGGAAACTGCTGAGGCACTCCAACGTTGAGCCGTGGCGCCTCACCAGCTTCGAGGACTACGGTCAGGGGGATGGACCCCGGGTAGCCTCATCCGGACCCAATAACTTTTCAAGACATCGGGGCTGGCAAAGCCCCTCATGCCAGCTGGCCATGTGGGCCGGCTTCCAGAAGATGGCGCACCCATAGAAGGCGGCTTTGGGGGCGGGCTGGCTTCCAGCAGCCGGCCGCTCCTTCCCCTCGGAGTCCGCACTCACCTACTACGACGGGACGGGGCGTGGCAACAGTGCCGCCTGCTCCCCCGAATCCCGGAGGAGCGTGGCTACAGTACGATCTGACCCAACGGCCACCTACCCGCCTGACACGGGATTGTAGCCATGCGACTCATGACGCGGCCCTCGTCAGCAAGGACCGTGCTACGGCAAAAGGCAATCAGCGTGGCCCACAGGCTTCCAGAAGACGGTGCATCCCTCAAAGGCGGCCTCGGGGGCGGGCCGGCTTCCAGCAGCCGGCCCCTCCTTCCCCTCGGAGTATGCGCTCACCCACTACGACAAGATGGAGCATGGCTATAGTGTGCGCTGACCAAGCAGCCACCTACCTGCCTAACGCGGGACTGTAGCCATACGACTCGTGACGCGGCCTCCGTCGTCAAGGACAGAGCTACAGCAAAAGGCAATCAGCGTGGCCCACAGGCGGCGGGCCCTACCTGTCGGCCGGATTCTCGGCAGCCGGCAGGGCCCTCCAGAGGTGGGCTCCAGCAGCCGGCGGAGAGCCCGACGACCTTAGACACTGACGTCTGGGTCCTACACCCGGCCGTATTACCATTGTACCCCTGGGGGGTTGTCCTATAAAACCACCCATGGTTCACCCATGCAAAGGGTTCAGCCTTCATTTCCACACACCATAGCTAGGAGAAGAGAGCTAGCTCTACCCTTCTTCCTCCTCTAGCAACACAGCTCAAGGAGCAACCTTGTACACTCTTGATCATAGTCATCATAGCAGGACTAGGGGTGTTATCTCTCCGGAGAGCCCGGAACCTGGGTACGTCTCGTGTGTTACCGAGCTCGTGCTCACTCTAGCTTTTGGAACCCGACGACGTCCTCATGGCTCCACCCATGATAAGCCACCCCCTGGCATCTGATGTGAGATTACCATGACAGATGATCATAGCATCAGCAAATCATATATAAAGGGTATTCAATGTTCGTTTCACTTTTGAACGTACAATATACTCCCTTCGATCCTTTTTAGTTTACATAAAAGTTTTGTGTGTAGTCAAAGTATCTCTACTTTGATCAAACTTACATAAAAAGTATCAACATTCAACAACGCCAAATCAATATTGTTAGATTCGTACGTACTCCTAGATTTGTATCCAAATAGAAATGGTTTCCAATTTGTATTCAAACACGTGAATGCTTGTTCTCGCGCATGCTCTTCCTACTAGGATTTCGCCACATATAGCCAGTCCAATAGTACAACTTTTTTTGAAGCTCACTGTCCAATAGTAGTAGGAGGAGTATTAGTACTAGTGGAGTGGAGTAGTAAATTAAGCCGACACGGGCGGGGGAGGGGGAGGGACGTCCGACCCTGCGGGAGGGGGGAGGGAGGGGGGAGGGGGGAGGGGGGAAGTTTGCATACCATAGGTTTGCTCTCAACTGCGGTCACACAAGCGAGCGAAAATGCAAGACGAAGCGCGTTCCATTCAGTGAGTAATGTGCAGGGTCCATCATGCCAAGGTGCAACACGAACGCGACAAGAGGGATGTACACCGTCCGTTCCTTACGAACTTGCATACTTCGAGTATTCCTTTTTTTGAACACAGTACAGACGCAAGCGCTCATGGCCTCATACATGCGCGCATACACTCAACCTATGAACGCACACACGCACACCCTACCCCTATGAGCACCTTCAAGAGACTAAGCCAGCATATCATCTTGAGATTTATGAAGTCACCACCTCGTCGTCGACAGGAACGGTGGGAAGGTCTGGACGTCTGCCACGTGAAACTCCGAAACTTTGGTCCCATCCCACCCCACAAGCCAAAACTCTCCAGGCTCAAGCCGTCCGGCTTTGCAAATTCTGCACAGTCAAAACCGATTGACCGGTCATCATCGGAACCTTCGCTGCTCGGCCTACGCTAGCTACTTGTCGGCCGGTCACCACTGCCCCGAAACCACACCTCCTCTCCAGCCCATTCTACCACCTTTCGATCCCCTAGTCCGCATCAGCCGTCCCCTAGTTGGCTGGAAAGCCATGGTGTGCTGCAAGATCATGTACTACAAGATGCTGACACCGAAGTGCCGCGCAGAAATCACGGCGGCGGTCGGCGCCACAAACCTCCGTTCCCAAATTTGCTTTGCGGCGGGCCAATCCCCAAGTTCTCTGGAGCCAAGCTCCAAGGTGGAGGAAGCTGATCCAATGTTCATGGCGGAGGCCGCGGCGCAGAAGGCCTTGATGCGTATGAGACGATGGATGTCGACTTCGTGTCGGCGTCTGGGTCCCTCATGGTGCAGGCGGACCAGCGGTTCAACTTGGCGATCCTAAAGGAGCACCGGGAGGCGGAGGCTCAACTCGACGCGGAGCACGCGGATGCCGCTGCCATCGAGGCCCTCCTGCAGATGGAACCAGATGTCGTGGATGTGAACCGGGCGGTGGAGGCTCAACTTGACGCGAAGCGCGCGGATGCCGCTGCCATCGAGGCCCTCCTGCCGGCGGAACCAAACATCGTGGACGTGAACCGGGCAGTGCTCACGTCCGTGCAGAGCGCATGCATGCTCCGTGTGAATGAGTAGCTGGAGGCCGAGGACAACCATGGTGCAGAGACACACGTCGGCAGCTACGGCTGGTTCGCGCCGGCAGCCAAAGACGATGAGGTCGGCTCGTTCCGCGAGCAGTGATAGTTTTTCTTTATGCTATTGTTTTTAGGGATCTTTTGCTGTGTAAAAAATATATTTTTGCAAGTGGCCTAACTGTCATCATTTGGGCCAGTCGACCATTTCAGGTGGTTGGATGAATATCCTACATCAACCCTTCTTCTTCCTCACCTCTTCTTCTTCCCCAACAGACCACCGCACAGGCCGCACACATCTTCTCCAACATGCGGTTGGATAAACATACTGTATGAACGAAAATTAGGTGTCAGCTGTTGGATGGCTGAGTTTGGTTTGATCACATGCGGTAGCACGTGTCAGTGAGGGTGCGTTCCCTTGGTTGGGTTTGCAGCGTGCAGGAGCGACTGTGTGAGGGTGCAGTGCGCTCGCGACAGGCATGCGCAAGTGTACCTCCTTTTCATTTTGAAAAACTTTAGGCAAGCTTGGCAAAAATGTGTGGCAAAGTATGGCAATGCAAGGCCTAGACCCAAATAGGATACAAGTACATACTATCTTAAATAAGAAGGTGGGGTTTTCCTTTGCGGGATCGATCGATACAAATCCTTGTTTGACATGTCAATTAATGCGTATTTTTTTCTCCAACACCAAAAGATCTAACCATCTCACTCCTCGTTGCTTAATTAATGTTGTGCCATGCAAACCAACCTTCTCACTTCCACATGCATGCAAGGGTATATTCATGTCCTTGGTTGCTAGTACGAGGCAAACCCCATCAATTTTGCCTCGATTAGTGTTCGTGGCCTTCTGCAAATTGTAATTTTGATACTGGCCTTGTATACAAAAAAATGGAGGTAGTAACTATTTGACTTCCTTCCCCATTGCGGTCACGTCGACGATATCTCGATCGCTGTGGCTTTGGCGAAGTGCGTTCGACGGGGCACACCATTTTGGCAGACCACGGTTAGTCATTTGCAAGTGCCGCCTGCAAGTCGAGACAACCGCCTTCTTTGCATCTAGGAAGTCCGTTGAACCAAAGGAGGCCTAAATGTACTACTACTAGCACAATAGTGTCATCCGTCCAGCTTAGTGCGGTAAAGGTGGTTTCTCGAAGAAGACGATGGAGAAGCGGAGTCAGCGAAGAGTGAAATGATGGTTGCTTCATCCGTGCTTTGTGATTTGATGACTCACTGCTTTGTGATTTGTGATAGAAGGGACAGGGGAGTAGACTCTGTGCTCTATACATGTGTCCAAGCACGGGAGAAAGAGGAGAGAGGCTGCATTTTTCTATTCCTTCAATCAATCAATTAGGGAGCTTTGGTTCCCTCTTTTTGCCTTTGGCATTACCCTCCACAATGGTTCCCATCGATGCCAAAAGCTATTTTCACATTTGGCTACACATTGTGGATGCCCTTAAGTGTGCCACTTGGTTTTTCTCCTTGGTGCTATCTATACAAATCTCGATTATATTGATCTAAAAATATATATCAAGATTAGTAAAAAGGAGGTGATTTTGCCGAGCGGAAGGCGGGGGAGGTTTCTTATTTTTAGAGGAGGTTGGCCTGGCGGTTTGCTAACATACGGTCCCACGTGTCAGTGATTTACCAAGCCAATCCGCGTCCCACATGAGGCAGAACAATGGCAGAAGCAACACATGGTTAACTTGAAGAAGACGAGCGAGAAGTGGATTCAGCAAAGAGTGAAATGATGGTTTCTTCGTCCCTCCAACTTTTTTTTGAGCATCACTTCGTCCCTCCAACTTAACTGCGGGAAAGGTGCAGCTTTGTGATTTGACACCTCATTGCTCATTACTACGTCGGCGCCATGACTGGGGTGTGTCCCCCCTGCTGCTCTGCACTGTTATTTCGTTATGGCATGTGGACCCGATTGCTTGATGTCCCACATGTTGGCGAAAGGGACTAGAACATTTATGAAAGCGAGCGCTCCACTCTTACGATGGAGGAGTACATGACACGGCGGCCCAGTTAATTATTACTTGTGCTGTAGTACTACTATAGTTTTGCTGTTTCGCACGATCCATCGATACAAACCCGATTAAACAGGCGAGGGCAGGATTTTTCCCGCGCAGTAGGCAGGGTAGTTTGGCATAGGCGGTTTGACACACAGAGCGAGAGAAAGATGTGAAATGCTTGAATGTGTAATGGGCCCTTTTGTGTGTGTGTGTAGTCTGACCTTTCATATCACTAGATGATACTAGCCATACATTTCAAAGGCAATTTTAATGTATGCTAACTGAATAATTAAGTAACAATATGAGATCTAGTAAAACTAAAAACACATATGATTTATTGTGTTAGAGTGTAGTAGTGCTGTATTGCATACTTGTTAGATGTAACATGCGAGAACGTGTAGAGATATACTTTTGGACGGCCTACATAGAGAAATTGGGCATAAAGTGGATTCAAATATTTGTATTCATCTTCATAGCATTTGTAACCCATATCTATAGTTTGTACGGTAGACGTGAATTCTTGTTCGCTCTTACGAAACCAGTACAACAATAATGGGGTGACGTGCACCAATTTAGGCACTGGCACGTTGGCCTACTCGGCTCCAAAGAGAGAGAGCGAGAGAAGAGATAAATACACTGGCGGTCAATGTATTTCAATTGAAAAGCGTAATACGATCACCAGACTTCAGAACACGCTCATTACGGTCACTATATACGTTTTGTGGTGATTATACGGTCACTTGCTCACTGTTCAGCATCGGATTGCACTCTGTTAACCGGCCAAATAATCTCCGTGGCACTATGTTGACTGGTTAAATTGACCACGTTCCTTGTGGGTCCCACCTGTCAGTTCGCAGAGGGAAAAAGTAAGATAAACACAAATTTACGCAGGCGTGACAAGACTCCAACCCGTGCGCGGGAACCACCTAGTTGTGTATGTGTCTGTTAGGGCCTGATGTGTGCGCATGCATATGTAGGTTGAGCACTTGAGCGTGAGCGTGTGTGTTGGTCATGTGGTGTGTGCATGCATGCGTGCGTGTGTGCATGTGAGTGTTGCATGCATGTGTGTGTGCGTGTGAGTGTTGCGTGGTTGCGTGTGTACGTGTGAGTGTTGCATGCATGCAGTTCGTGTGCATGCGTGCGTGTGTGTATAATCACCACACTAGCTCATGTGTATTAAAACAGGCGGCTCAGCATACCAATACAAGGCCACCTTGTCCACTGTGCCCGCGGTCATGACTTCGAATACCCACTGTCCAATATTTTTTTTATCGTTTGTTTTCATTCTTATACATGCCGACAGGTGGGCCCAATGGTAGTGCGATAATGTGATGCAACACTAGATGTGCCACTTGGAGCGTTTAACTGGTCAACTAGTCGTGTCTTCAACAAATACAGAGCTGTACGGTGAGCCCGTGACTGTATAATAACCAAAAAACATAAATGTTGACCGTAATGAGTGGATTCTGAAGTCCAATGTATGTATCGTGTTTTCGCTTCAAATACAGTGATCGTCGCTGTATATATCATTTGTGTGCGTACGTGAAAGGGGCGTAGAGGGGGTGTGTGCGATGGAGAGAGATGCTCTTCGTTTCTCTTTATTATGACTAATTTTATATATAGTATAAAAATATAAAAATTCATAGTGCGGAATAAATATCATTGGGTGCACCATGCAATGCAAATTAACTTTCATACTCCATATAACTTTGTAATGTTGTATATATGTAGAATTTCTAAAATAAATTTTTGGCCACACTTTGTGTGGTTTTATTCAAAAGGAATGTTGTATGCGAAGTAAACGTGAAGAGAGGGCTTTTTAGATCAATGGGGTACGTGATAAGATGTAACATGTGTGAATGTGTAGTTGGCATATTTGGCAGGGCCTATAGAGGATATGTGTACGTATTTGAGAGAGGCATGGATAGAGGGGCCGGCGGGGGGGGGGGGGCGACCAGGGAGAGATAGCACGAGAAATGAGAGAGGTCTATAGAGAGAGAGAGAGAGATGAATAGGATGTCTCGGCGAGAGATGCCCTTGAGTGTGTCCATGCAAGGTGGGAGGGGATAGAGGCATGAGGAGAAATAGTTTGTGTGGTGTCTGTGTTGGTATGTGTGGGTGTGAGAAGATAACGAGACCTAGGGGTAGAGGATGTGTCACCGCATGAGGTCCGGTGGGCCAAGGTGAGGCCCTTGGGTCAGTTCCGTCCTGCGCCACATTGGTCGGCCCATGACGCATTTCAGGGAGACCCATGGAGGAGTAGTCGTACAAGACAAAGATACCAGAGCCGTGAAGGACTCTGTGTCCATTGACAAAGCCGGCTAGGATTTGTAACCCTAGGTCCCCGAACTAAGGTAACCCCTTGTCTCTGTTATGACCATTCATCCAACCTAACTTGAAGGTGCATCCTACAGAATACTCTGCTGGAATCATATTCGTCAATTAGGAAGAGAGGTGGAGACAATGCGTGCGAGATAGGCCTAAAGATAATGTGCGTGCGGTAGACACGTAGGTAGGTCTGTGTATAAAGAAAGGGTTGATGGGGATCGTGCATGCGTATGCGTGTGAGAGGAAGAGTGCTTGTGACAAAGGTTAGTGAAAACAGTCGTAAATGGTTGTGAGAGAGAGGGAGGGTGATATCGAGAGCATGTGTGCGAGAAGGACACCTCGGGAGAGAGTGTGCGAGCATGTGTGAGAGACCCCTGATGGATATACACCGTGTGCGCGTATGTCTGAGAGAGAAAGTTAGAGCGCGTGTGAGGAGGGGCTTATGGAGAGTGAATCTACACGTAAAAGACTGATGTACACATTGATTAAAAATATAATTTGTATCCAAATATTAGGATGGATCATGATATTTGCAATTCGCCTAAGCAACGGTCATTGATCCATCAGACATCCATATTCTATCGAATTTGAGCATGTCTATGTTATTATTCGACATAATTGATCCATTGAGTCAGTATTTTGAAGTTCAGACAATGCATCGCTTTAGCAATTCGAATATAAACATGAGTACAGTTCATGTTGTGTGTGTAAAGCACATTATACAAACAAAAGTTACACAATGAACATTCTAAGTAGCTAGCTAGGAACTAACTTACATTTGAATTCAACATAAGGTGGTTTAAAAAATTCGAATTCAGCATGAAGTCCATTCAATTATTTGAATTCGAGATCGTGGCATGTGTAAATCATACCTAAATTAAGGAGGCACCAATCTTTGCTCTGCTTTTGTACATAATAGCATATATAGTTGTGTACAAAATAGATTCAAATTTACCTCCTCCATTCCAAAATAATCGTAGTTATAGGATTTTTAAGAGTCAAAATTTCAAAAAGAAGCACATAATTTAATGAGGTTTTCAAACATACAAGGTCAAATTTAACGTCATCTATTTAGGTCAATCCTCAAAGTTCAAGAGTACTCTAAACATGAATGATTCTGTTTCAAAATTTCGAACGAAGCACCAAAAGAGCCTCTACTCGCTCAAAACCGCGTGAGACCAAAGGAAATTACTTTTCTAATTCTGACCCGTGAAACCTACCGGCCCGACGTCCAAAGGTCTAAACCGGGGTAGGTTTTTAACTTCATTTAGATGCCACGCAACCGCATCCGAAAAACATTCATACACCATGGCCACCTAAACAAACATGCGCTCGGCCGAAATCACTCGCGCCCACTATTTGGGACACCTGGGATTACCGAACTACCCCCGACCCACAGTAGGTCCGAAATTTAAGAGGGGGGCAAAGTTGTACTTTCTGCAAATTTCAAACAAGCGCGTCCCATCTATTAAAAAAACAAGCGCGTCCCAGACCGAAACATGGTACCCCCTTAGCTCCCACCCGCCCTCCCGTCCGATTCCCCATTCGTACTCCGTGGGCGCCAAAAATACCTCTCCACGAGCCGTGAAATCCCAGCCTCCTCCGTCCGCCACCCCATCCCACCCATCAACCGCTGCCCTCGTCCATCACGCCGGAGCCGATACCCCGATGTCGTCGTCCACCGCAACAGCAACACCCTCCACGGCTAGTAGTTGAAGCCGAGGCCGAGTTGCCTCCAGGATGCCTACATGCGTCGTACCCGAGCCAGTTCAACCACGCCGTCTTGTGCCTCACCGTTGCCGCTCCAACGTCACCACCATCCACCGCACGAGAGTTGTTCCTGCTACGCCGTCCTTCGCCGCCTTGGATCTGCTTCCCCTCCGCCGACAGACGGCCACCGTAACACAGTCAACAATTTGGACATGGGTTCGTCCAAGGCTCCATCCACCTCCAAAACATCGGTTCCCCCGGTAAAAAGAAGAACATCACCGCGAAATCAGGAGGACACAACACTAGCAACCGGAACTGGTACTCCTCTTCCTGTATTTGTACAAATCTTACGTGTCTACTTGCACGGTATTCATCCCACAGAAGACACTAGTTGACCGCTTCTTCCTGCACCTTCTTCCTGATACTAGATGTTCCTACTAACTCGCGATACACAAGGTTTCTCCTCATATACTATTTCACCTTAGCTAGAGGTCCGTCGTCCCCCTGGATTTCAATTCCTGGTCAGTTCATTCCAAATTAAAGGAAGCATTCCCCGGCCTAACAAGCGCTAGTCCACCTGTTACGCCGGGGAAGCAGCGCCTCCGTGTTTATCTTAGGGGTGTGTGGGGCCTAGGAGCTGCTGGCCCCCGATCTGGAGGTCGGCCAGGCTTAAAGGGATGGCCGGGGGTGCTACCAAGCATGGCGGTGGTGTGAGGTCGAGGGAAGGGCGGGGCGGTGGAGGCAGGGGTCTGGGCCGATGGTCGCTGGCGGTTCGAGAAATATCATCAACAGTGACTGGCGGGAGGTAGACGAAGGTCATCTGCCCGTTCCTTGTAGTTCGGAATGTTCAGAAAAAATTGACTGACCTATTTATTTTCAGTCGATTGTTATTTTGATAGGATCACATGTGGTGGTGTGCTGGAGGAGTACCTACATTTCCCAGCCATCCCTGTGCTCATATATTACAAAATCATATGGAGTAGAATCTAATTTCGTTTGCCATGCAATGTTGGAGAACTATGAGCTATCATATGTCTCCTGTCATTTATTTTTCAGCCACCTGCTATCTACTACTTTTATTCGAAAGGCCGAAGTCGGTCTTTATTAAGATAAGGAAAGATATTTTTTACATGAACCACCATCCCGGGAGCACAGGAAGCCAAATAGCTAGTCAGGGCACTGGCCGAGCCAGTGACAAGCCCAGCACAGACAGGCATCACCTGCAAGACAACTAAAAAGCCACGGTGGTGGCGAAGCAGCCCGCCTCCCACCAGGCTCTCAGGTCCTCGATGATCATGCTCACTACTCCAGCCGGGTGTCTAGCTTGTATTGCTTCCAATTTGGTTAAATTGCATCTGCTTAGCTTACACATTATACCTTTGAATATGACATGCCTTCCTATTTTTGGCACATACTACTACATCTATCTATTAACCATGTTCTTACATCAAACTAATGTTCTTGTGTATCCCTCATCAATCACTTATGGTGGGACAGTCAGGCCCGTGGATTACTGTGAGAAAAGATCCTCTTTTAAAGAATGCAGTGTCAGCCTCCCTACATGATTCACAAGAAACAACAAGGATAGATGAAGATAGTCAACGTAGCTCTGTAGTTGATCACCGCATTTCCCCTACACCACCATCGCAGTGCTTGCTCTAACTTGGCAGCGTGATATGTGGTTGCATGTTGCATATGGTGTCTAGATTGTAATTCTTCCAATCTGGTTAAATTGCATGTGCTATTCTGCTTAGTTTATACATTATACCTATTAATGTGACATGCCGTCCTGTTTTTGGTACATAGTACATCCATCTATTAAGCATGTCCTTACATAAAACTACTATTTTTTTGTATCCCGCATCAATCAATTATGACGAGATAGCTTTAGTATATGCAGTGTGATATTGGTTGCATCTTTCATATGATTTATAGCATGCACTACTTCTAATTTGTTGAAACGCCATTTATGATGGGATGCTTTTAACTTGGCAGAGTCATATTGGTTGCATCTTTCATGTGGTGTCTAGCTTGCATTGCTTCTAATTTGTTGAAATGGCTTCTGCTTAGTTTACACAAATAGTTGTGAATATGTCATGCCGTCCTGTTTTTCGTACATATTCCATCCTCGTATCATGTGTTTACCTTACATCAAAGTAGTGATTGTTAGTATCATGCATGAATGAGTCCTGAAGAGTGAATTTTACTGCTTTTTCTTGTCGGTTTTACTTGACAATGCAAAAACAATAAAACGGAAGGAAATTAGCAAGGCAGTGGATAAAGGTGCTCCTTCCAACCAACTGAAACGGAGGGCCACTATAGATTCTACTCCGCCATCCCCCCCAACAAGATTTACAAGACAACACATGCATAGACACTCAACGTAGCTATGCTGATGATGAGCACGTCTCCCCTAGTCCACCATCACAGGTGCTCCCTCTAACTTGGCACTATTATATGTGGTTGCATGTTATGCATGATGTCTAGCTTGTATTGCTTCTAATTTTGTTGAATTCCATCTGCTTACTTTACACATTATACTTGTGAATAAGACACATGTTCCTGTTTCTAGAACATACAATATCTGTAAATAACACCATGTTCTTACATCAAAGTACTATTGTTTTGTAACCTGCAACAATCACTTATCATAAGACATTTAACTTGGGAGTGTGATATAGGTTACATCTCGCATTCTTTTCTAGCTTGTACTACTTCTAATTTGTTGAAATGGCACTTATGACGAGACAGTTTTAACTTGGTAGAGTGATATTCATTGCATCTTTCATATGGTGTCTAGCTTTCATTGCTTCTAATTTGTTGAAATGCCTTCTGCTTAGTTTACACATCATAGCTGTGAATATGCAATGCTGTCCTTTTTTCTTACACATACAATCATCATATCATGCGGTCGGCTTACATTAAAGTAGTGCTCGTCAGCATCTTGCATCAATGAGTTCTGAAAAGCCAATTTTTATTAATTTTTCTTGTGGGTTTGACTTGACAAGGCAATAAAATTAAGTAAGAGGAAGGAAAAAATTTAAGGCAGGGACTGATGGCGGTCTTCCGGCGAAACCGGCATCCCAGGTGCTTTCTCTAGCTTCGAAGTGTGATATTGTCTTGCATGTTGCATACGGTGTCTAGCTTGTATTGCTTGTAATTTGATTAAATTACTTCTGCTTAGTTTACACAAATAGTTGTGAATATGCCATCCGTCCTGTTTTCCGTACATATTCCATCCACGTATCATGTGTTTGCCTTACATCAATGTAGTGATTGTCAGTATCATGCATGAATGAGTTCCGAAGAGTGAATTTTATTGCTTTTTCTTGTCGGTTTTACTTGACAATGCAAAATCATTAAAGCAGAAGGAAATTAGCAAGGCAGTGGATAAAGGTGCTCCTTCCAACCAACTAAAACAGAGGGCCCTCTACAGATTCTACTCCGCCATCCCCCCAACAATATTTGGAAGACAACACATGCATAGACACTCAACATAGCTGTGTTGATGATGAGCACGTCTCCCCTAGTCCACCATCACAGGTGCTCACTCTAACATGGCACTGTTATATGTGGTTGCATGTTATGTATGATGTCTAGCTTGTATTGCTTCTAATTTTGTTGAATTCCATCTACTTACTTTACACATTATACTTTGAATAAGACACGTGTTCCTGTTTCTAGAACATACAATATCTGTCTATCACACCATGTTCTTACATCAAAGTACTACTGTTGTGTAACCTACAACAATCACTTATCATAAGACACATTTAACTTGGGAGTCTGATATAGGTTACATCTCGCATTATTTTCTAGCTTGTACTACTAATTTGTTGAAATGGCAGTAATGACGAGACCGTTTTAACTTGGTAGAGTGATATTCGTTACATCTTACATATTGTGTCTAGCTTTCATTGCTTCTAATTTGTTGAAATGCCTTCTGCTTAGTTTACACATCATAGTTGTGAATATGCAATGGCACTAATAAAGAGAGACCTTTAACTTGGTAGTGTGATGTTGTTTGCATCATGCATATGATTTATTTCTTGTACTGCTTCACATTTGTTTAAATGCCAGTTATGATGAGATACTGCTAACTTGGCAGAGCAATATTTGTAGCATCTTCATATGGTGTCTACCTTCCATTGCATTGCTTCTAATTTATTGAAATGCCTTCTGCTTAGTTTACACATCATAGTTCTGATTATCTCATGTCGTCCTGTTTTTCGTACATATTACATCCTCCTATCATGCGGTTGTCTAAGATCAAAGTTCAGTTCGTCTGTATCACGCATCAATTTGTTCTAAAGAACTAAATTTTTATTCCTTTTTCTTGTCGGCTTGACTTGACATGGCAAAGAGAAAGAGGAAGGAACACATAATGGTAGGGGATGGTGTTAGTACTCAGGACGCACGGAAACAGAAGCGAAAGAATTATGCAGATTCTGCTGGTACTAATGGTGCAATAGAAAGTCGAAGTCCATCGGAAATTGTAAAAAAATGGTATCCCCTGCTACACCAGCTGCAAAACAATCCAAACATAAACGAATAGCTGCCACCAAAGAAGCAACGACAGCCCTAGTTGTTGCAACACCTTCTTCCACAGTACCAACATCTGCACGAGTTACTCGTTCGGTAACTCTGCTAGCGGCAAGTTCCCAAGCTCCCTTGCCATCTGACACTACTTCCGAAGCACTCTTGACACAAGACGAGTTGGCAAGATCAGATGAACCTTGTGAGCTTCAACAGCAAGAAGGTAGTTGCTCGAGTCAAGTTACAGTTGCATGCTTGTTTATATGTAGTCTCACAGTTTGATGTACACTAACACTTCCCATGTTCGTTGTTGAACTAGCACCTAGGCGCAAGAGGAAGCAGACATCAGGGATAATGCTCGATAGGTTAACTAAATCTAGAGGAGAAAGAATGGAGATCCGTTTTGAGGCTGGCTTAAAAAGGCCACGTGATGCTACAGTCAGCCAAGTTAGTATCAGAGGCAGCCGCTACCGTTAGGTGTCATGCACGTATCCTCCCAACACGGATTCAGTACAGGAATGACAAAGACGAAGCCAAGTTTAACACCTTCCTCGACCATTTATCTATAAGTATGGTTGAGTATGGAAATTAGTAATATCGTCTTGCTCTGTCCCATACTTTCTAGGTTGCTGGTAATGAGACTCCCATAATTTTCAACAGATGAGGTTCAAGTTGGATAGCCAAGATGATTTAACCAGACAAGCATGCACCCATGTTTTCAAGTCTGCTCTACAATAGTATCGATATAACTTGAGGAAAACTCACTTTGAAGGCAAGGCTAAAAGTGAACTTGCCCAAACATCTCCAGTTGAAAATATGTCGGGTGTAGACTGGAGAGGCCTTGTTAAACACTGGTCCGATTCAATGTATCAAGTACATTATATATATGTCATCAGATCACATGTTGAACTCCTATTTACGCATGTGCCTCACAAATCTATCTTCTTGTAGGTGAACTGTTCAAAGAACAAGTCCAACCGTACGGAAGTGAAATTTCAACAGACGATAGGATCTCGTAGTTATATTGCACACTGCGAGGCTCTTGTAACTAGCTATTGTTTCACTCTTTTCGCTGTGCCATATTATCAGATCTATATTGACTTGTTCCAAATGCAGAGGAAAGCCCGCAAGGACCAATAAGTACCTGAACCAAATGTTGTGGAAATCTTCAAGGACTGTCACACCAGCAATACGAAGGGCATGACTACACCAGTCAAAGCTGCTGTTGTAAGTCCTTAATCCTCATGCCTTTTAACTACTACTTACTCTGACTTGTGCATTGAACTGCACGGTTTGCAGCCAATGTCTATTACTCTTTTCAATTTTATACACAATTGTCTTAGCATATCATTGCACCTTACAAAGTTTAAAAGAGAGGAGTGATGTTCCTTTGATCTTGACCTGTAATCTAGTTCCGTGCTGGACTTGTCTACACAACGTTACAATTGCCTATTTGTTTGTTCTCAGTTGTTTTCTGATATGAATGATGTCATAGTATGCTTACCATATTATAAACTTTCTCTCTTTATCCTTAGCTGTCAATACAATGTGAAGAAATAGACAATACATTAGCCATGGTACATGGTCATATGTTTGGAACGTAGTTTTATTATGTACTTTGCAGTAAAATACAACTAATATTTTACACGGGTTCAACAGAATAAGTTCTGTATATAGACCAAAGCTATTATGTTTGGTTTTGCTGCCTCCTTAATATCTTCTGTTCTGGTACTACTAATGTACAAACTCAACTTTTCAGCAAGCTATGGAACAAATGGTGGAACCGCTACCTTCTGAAGGTGACGAGGAAACAAGAACCGCAATGTCACCTCTTGCTGCAGTGGGTCAGTACCTATCCACTAACAGTGCCAAAAGCACGTTCCTGCGTAATATTGGGTTGGTTGTTAAGGCAATCTCATCCAAACTGCCTCATGATCAATATATGCAAGCTCAAAACAATGTTATATCTGCGCTTGAGACACAAGTGCAATCCCTAACAGAGACCCTTTGTGAAACAAGGACAGCCATTGTTCAATGTCGTCAAGATATGCATGGTTTTGAAACCAGACTATCAGACATTTGCTATGTTGTTCAGGAGCCTAGGAGAAATGAAGGCAAAGGTTATGGTGCTCCATCAGACAGTACATCATGAAAACGTAACAGTCAGGTCAAATGAACTGAGCTTCTGAACTTCTGGTGGTGCATTTATCTACCGGACTATTAACTTTTATGCCAACCTTTCTTTTGTTTTATGGTTGTAATTTGTTTTGTTGCGATACAAAATTTGTTCTTAACATGCAGCGACCGACTGAAGAAAATAGCAAGCCATTTTTGTATAGTGTAGGGTGTTCCCTATATTTGCACTGGTGGCAAACTTTGATGCTCAGTGGATGTAATCTGTGCAATCGCCTTAATAGCCCAGCGTTAGTTTCTGGCTTATTTATTCCCCTAGTCTCATTTTTCCTTGGTTTGCTAGTGGCCGCAACAACCATGGGCCAGATACGGTCCGTGGTAACCTTGAGCCTGCTCCGGGCCGTAGGATCAGTGGGCCTCCTATGGGCTGTCAGATAAATGGGCCTCCAACGGACCATAGAATCAATGGGCCTCCTATGGGCCGTCAGATAAATGGGTTGTAAACGGGCGTAATTGGTATCGGGCCAGCACGGTAACGGGCCGTTAACAGGCCGGAAGACAACAAAGGCTTAATTCTGTCACAGGCATAACAGGTCGTTAATGGGCCAGAATACATGACGGGTTGGAGACGGCGCAACGTGTTAATAGGCCACAAACATGCCGATTCTAACCACGGGCTGAATTTGGCCCATTAGGAGAACATGCCTGTAACGAGCCAGAAGTAATTGAGGGCCGGAAAGGAGCCCAAGAATGTATGGGCCGTCAGTAGGCCGAAAGCTAACACGGGCTGGAAACGGCCCATGTGAATCATGGGACGTTAATGGGTATAAAGAAATTTACTATTTATTATGGGCCAGATTCACCGCGGGCCACTAAAGGGCCCAAAGATACGAAAGGCCTCATATGGGCCAAAAGACATCATGGGCCATACATGGGCCGAAAGTGAAACGGGCTGGTATTATACTGGATGGCCCACATGACGTTGTTGGGCCGAATTCGGGAACGCTAAAACGGGCCGTGAGTTACCGGGCCGTAAAATGGGCTATATGCGAACAGACCGTTAACAGGCTTTTCATGGGCCGGCCCGCTAGCTTTTGACCAAGCCAAACGGGCCGAATTTTGTAAGCTAAATGGGCCAATATTTGGTTGTGCCATGTGTCGACATATCATAGGAGCCTCTCTGTCCCAATGACGAGCTGACATGTGGTTCCTGTGGCCAATGAGAATTTTACACGTGGAAAATCCCCATTGGCCTGGGCTGTTAACGGGTTATCGGATGCAAACCGGAACCCGATAGCTTAACGGCGACCCATTACGATGGAAGCCACGTGTTGGTTACCCTTGACGAAAACACTTCCATGACGCGGTATTTATCGTCATGGAAGTGGACACTTCCGTGATGATAATTTCAGTATTTTCATGGAACACTTCTACGACAGCACAGGTATGACTATCTCGATTCTATCATAAAATTGTGATGGATGTACATGCATGACAAAGAACGTGACCTCCTATGACAAACACGTATCATCACGTAAGTGTATTTTTTTGTAGTGTGTGTCAGTCTCTGGTCATTGATCACGTTGATCGAGTCACCGGTTAACAATGCGGAGCAACAAGGACAAGGGTGAGGGGTCACTAATGGATTACTAACCAACCTATACATTAAGCATATGGGATAACAGGTAAGGTAACAATAGCAGGTTACAAAAGCAGGCTATGCATCAGAATAGTAGCTATCGAACAACAGTAGCAAAATCTAATTCAATCATAAGAGAGAAAGAAATGGACAATATATGAATGATCAAGGGGGTTTTGCTTGCCTGGAAGCTCTGCAGATAGATACGGACCCTCGACAGTGAAGTAGTCGATCACCGGATCAACAACGGTCTCGAGGTCTACCGGAAAAGAAGTAACGAAGGGGGAACACAATAAAGAACAGAGCAATCAAATGCATAACAATGCATGACATGGCAATATGCTGTGCTAGGGGTGACCTAACGTAGTGCTACGCGTTATAGACGGAGCGGGGAAATATCCAAGAATATTTTCCTAGCTTTAGGCATTTATCGGACAGACGAACCGGAGGGGAAGGTTCCATGTTCGCTGTGTTGGGGGCATGTGGCAGGTATGTGGATGGCGTATGCAGATTCGTCATATTTTTCTGATCATTTTTATATGTAAATTATTTTCATTCAAGTTACGGATTATTTTATATGATTTTTCAAAGTTTCAAACAATATTATGAAATTCACTGGATTAATTTTAATTCAAAAAATAAATAGTAATATACCTTTTATACCCACTGTGGGCTAGCCACAGTGGATGATAGGTGGGGTCAGGGGGCCTAGTTGACCCAGTCAACAGTCAACTGGGTTGATTGTTGACTGGTCAAATATGACAGGTGGGCCCTAGCTGTCATTGACACATGTTTTAACAGAGATATTTAACAATTTTAAATAAATGTACAGTTAGTAGATGGGCCCCATATGTAATAGACTAATTGGCAGGGGGTGACTTAACATGGCATTAGCCTAATGGGGCTTAGTGATAAGGGGGGAATTAGTCCCTAATCTACGCAGGGGCCGGCCCATCTAGCGGAGGCATAGTCAGCTGGCTGGCACGCGCGTGTGGCTGCATAGCACGCAGCGGCTGCGGCCATGGGGTTGCTCGGCCGGGGCAGCAGCTAGCGCAGGCCTGCGCAGGTGCGGGTGACGTGTGGCCAGGGCGCGCAAGGCATGGCCCGGGGCGCAAGGGAGCGGATGGGGCGAGGGCGGCTATGGGCGCAAGCAGGGACGGGCGCTCGGGAGGCAGCGACAGCGACAACACAAGCAGCAGCTGTGACACCCCAAAAATTTAATCATATTTTTATTAAGTAAACTTTGGCCAGAAATAAAATTTTGAATTATACTAGATCATTTATTAATTTCAGAGCCTTTTCTGTTTTCTGTTTTCCAAAATTTTCCCTCCATAGAAGATTATTTTTGTGAAATATTGTGGTATGTGGTTGTTTTGTAAATCTTGCCATTTGTATTATAAATAACAGTAGGAATATTTTCATAATAAAATTTGCCACAAATAATACTTTTAGAAGCATTTTCAAATGCTTGAAATGCTTCTGTTGCACTACAATTATTTTAAATAATTGTTTTAAAATCCCACAAAAATTATGAGAGGTCATGTGATGCCTATATGTCACTTTTATGCAAAAACCTAACTTGGTCTTTTGAAAATTTTGAGTGAAATGTCCTATTTTCAATTCTGTCCCATTTTTGGGTTACAACTGCAACCCTAATTTTCCTAGCTCTGTTTATTCTGAAACTTTTCCACCTTGTAGTCTCTCCAACCAGAACCTTAACTCCAGAAGGTCAGCTCCATTTGCATTTTTTAAATCCACCAAACATTCCTCTCAAGTTTTTGTCCAGAACTGAATTCTGGTAAAACTTGCACTAACAAGTTTGTCTTTTTGCTAAACTAACTCCACCATCATCTCTACCATCTAAAGAGACTCCATCCTGGAAAGGTTCAAATCCATCAAAGTCCTCTTGCTTGCCCTAGCATTCTATCGAACACCTTCAGCTCATGACAGGATTTGGCAAAGCTTTTTGAACTCCATATGACACTTGAGCCCTAAGCCAAACCAACATGTCCATCATTCCTCCCATGTTTAGAAGCACCACCCTGGTAATTTTCAGCTCATTCGGGTCCCTGTAGATGCCATTGGAAATTCATCGAACACACTTCATGCGTGTCCAGAGCATGGCTAGAGCGTGCGTTTTGCACGCGTCGGCACCGAGCTCCTGCCGTGTCTCTGCTGCCTCCCCCTCTCAACCTGATCCTCCTCTGGATCAGCCCGACCACCTGGAGCCTCGCCGACACCCTCGCTTGGCCCCTAGCACCGTCCACCACCGTCCACGATGACCAGGACCGGCGCCCGACGAGTCCCGCACGGCCACGTCTCTGCCCAACCCGCGTGGCGTGCCCTGTGCCACCCAGCCTTTCCCAGGAGTAACTGCAGCCACCATCGCCCTTGCCTACCTCCACCGGCCACGCCTACCGCCGTAATGGACGCCGCCGCCGTGCTTATCCTCTGGACACCATGGAACCGACCCCCTCGCACTATAAAAGCTCACCCCGACCTCGCTCATACCCTCACAACCCCTCTCTCTCCCTCTGTAAACCTCCCCGAGCAGCAGAACGACCTGGAGTGGTTGTCTTCCCCAACTCTGGCAGCTACGGCCGTCGTCACCCCTCGGGTGATTCCGAGCCAACCAGGGCCTCCCCCTCTCAACTTTCTTCAGCAATAGATCCCTCTTGACCCCTGGGATCCATCCCCCTCGTCAATTTCGCCGGAGGAACACCATGGAGAAAGCCCCCTTCTCACCTTGCCGGAGTTCCGCGGAATGCTTGGTCGCCGGCGATGCGGTCACCCCCGGTGGCCAAGTCGTAGCTTTCCACGTCCGCCTCGGTGAGAGGATCATGCCCTTGTGCTTAGCTCCCCTAACGGCGCCCCCATTCATCGGCGAGCCACGTCGAAGCGCCGCCTCTGTTTCGGCCAAAGGACAAGGCGGGGTGGACTGGTCAAACCTGACCAGTGGGCCAGGCGGGCCCACTGTCAGTGACCCAGCGCCACGCCAGCATGTCTGTAAGTGGAGACGGGTTTCCCCGATGTCGGCTTCACGCGGGGAAAGCGTATTCCCTGGAATTCGCCTTGAACGTCATCAGCCCTCCTGCGCAGCCGAATGGCTGGGCTCGGCCCAGTAGCGCCAGACGGCTAAGTCCCGCCCAGCGCGCATTCCTGCCCTTCTCTCTTTTTCTTTTCCGGCAAATATCAAATAATTCCAGAGGAGTCATTTCACATCCAAATTTGATTATTCAAATTTCTACATACTTCTAAATTCATGCTTTATTTATCCAGAGAGGGTGAACATTTTTCCTAGGCCTAGTTTTTGCTGGATCTACTAAATAGTTTGTTTCCTAAATTATCCCAGCTTAGGAATTTCCTAGGAAAATCATCTGAGCTCCAAATCATTTGATTAATTTTTTGTTCATTCTCAAACTTCATCTAGTTTATTTTAGTATTTATTTCAAAAATTTCCAAACAATATTTTAGCATTGTTTTTTGCTTTATGTGGTAATTGTAATATTTTGAAAATGAGAAAATGGAGTGAAGATAAAGTTTTCAAAGTTTTGGAATGCACCAAACACTTCTACATGCTCAAGGCAAGCATCTTGAACACATGATATGGTGAATGCATAATGGTTTGTTTGCAAGTGTAATTGAATTATGAATATGTTTTGAATTCATATAGAATTTGCATATTGCTAGTCATACATGCATGACCCCCTTGATGGTATTTTATCTTCATTTAAACATGAGGTATATGTGAGTATGGTTATTTTCATGTGCCATATATGCCTATGTTGGTCCAGGCTAATCTGCAGGAAAGAATCAGTCACGAGGAAAGTGACCGTGAGACTGAAATCTCGTTGTGACTAGAACCAACAGTGACGGCATGTTGGGACATGCCAGGTGGTGACCCTATTGGGTACCACTGAGGAAATATGTTGTGCTAATCATTGCAGGAAGTTATAAACCTCCCGAGTCGACCGTAGATCGAGTCTTGTTCCGGTAACCCCCATACTTGAATTGTGCTGCCACTTGTCCCTGCCACAGGTCGGGTATGGTTCAGTAAGTTGTTAACCCCTTTCCGTGCACACACTGTACAGAGAGGCCATAGTGAAAGATACCATTGGCCCATGGTAGGCATGTCACTTGGTCCGGGGGCATGGGTGTCTTCAGTTGAGGCTGAAGAGCGGTAGCACCCCTAGTTGCGCGCGGTATAAGTATTGTGATCCCATGCTATTGGAGGCCGTTGAATGAGGCCTTCCCACTTAGAGTCTTACTCTATCATTGCCATGGGTGATTCCTGGCTTCAGTGAGTTAAAACTGGTGTGTGCTGGTCAGGTGTGTTTTCAACTCAAAGACTGTAATGGGAATTAGTCAGTGTCTCGGTGCGGACTAAGGAAATCCTATACACGTGGGTAAAGAGTACACCCTCTGTAGAGTTATATATATATTCGAATAGCTGTGTCCGTGGTTAAGGACTACAGTCTGGGTTGGTCAAGTGTCGGTCTTAGTGTCAGTCTCCGGAAGAAAATAATTAAATTGATCATGGTTCGTTCTGAAGGATAATTATTTTCACTACTGGTGACACTATGAATATTGTTGTCGACTAACCATTTCCTCTTATGTGCAACTGTGAGTATCTCTTGGGATGGCTAGACTACCCGGGATACTCATTTTTATTTTCGTTTTTGTGTATCACTTGGGATGGCTAGTCCACCTGGATACTCGTGTTGTTATTTTCTTATAAGCCCTTTATGAGGCGTCGCTTCAGACACCCGACTGTGGCATGTATTTTCAAGACCTCTCGAGGCGTCGCATTTGGCATTTTTCTTGGAATTCCTCGGGCGGTCCAATGCCCGATGTTTAGTTTCATTTCCTTGATTTACTACTAACATGATTTTTTTTATCCTTCCGCACCGTATGAATATTTATCATGCCATGCTTTGATTTTCAATCAGCACATGCATATAATTTAATTCATCATGAGCATATGCATTTGGTATATCTTTTGTTCATCATGTTTGCGAGCACATTCAAATGTACTCACTGGCTTGTCCCTGGCTATTGTCTTGGCCAGATTATGATTCATAGAGGAGTACTACGAAGACACCCTGCAACCTAGGATTCGAAGGTAGCAGCCACGTGAGATAGGAGTTATCCAGGTCAGCTGTTCCTGTGGAAGTGGAGTCCCATCAACATTGGAGATCCACGAGTCACTTCCATCATCCACCGCTAGAGATCCTTGTTGTATTCATTGGGCCTTTATGGTCTTGTACTCAAATCCTGGTAATTGCTTGGAATTCTTTATCAAGGAAATGTCCACCAGCAACAGCAATCCTGGGGCTGGTGATGACATAAGGGTCTTTTGCTGGGAGTTTATGTCCTGGAAAACCAGACACGACAGCCTTGGTATCAGAGCCAGGCTGACCATTGGCTAATCCTATCTTAGCCTGGTCACTATCCATAGGTTTCCACACCATCCATATCCTTTCCTATCCAAAGTCAAGCCCATCCTATCCGATAACTGCAAAGTGGCCAGCCGACATCTTTTGGACAGTCGGTGCCCAACCTATCACCCTAGCCCATAGGCCGTGTGTGTGTGGCCGACACCTGAGTTGTCCCATCCGCAAGCGTGCGATGGAAGACTGTGTTGGCTTATTAAAGAAGCCTTGCCCCAACTCAGCACATCACATCCTTCACTCGCAGCCTGATTTCCAACCCACCAAGATGCCTGGTCCCATCGTCCGCAACGAGACCACCGCATCCGAGCTTGGAGATTTCATAGCCATCCTCGCCAATCTCACTCGTCGTGCTTTTGGCACAGACGAACCCCCAGAGTATGTTGTGTACCAGGAACACACAAGTGATACCATCCACCACTTCTGGGCCACGGTGCACATATACGGGAGGGGCACCACATCAGAGCGTCCCTACCGGTTCACCGGGAGGACGACCTCCGACGAGCCCCAAGCCATCCAACATGCAGCCTGAGAGGGTATAGTTAATCTCCAGCACTTGTCGCCGAGGGTTAACACTCGCCCTTTCTTCTACTACCCTAGTCGTGAAGGCTATGGTAGCCCGTCCCAAGTCGCAACGGAGAGCATGAGTCAGATCCTGCTCTAGTGCATTTGGTGCGCTACCTGAGAGCGCAAGAGGCACTATTCAATCAGGTCACTAATGATCTGATTGCGACCCGCAGGACGCTTGCTCTTTTGACACCGGTGAGAAGGGAAGCTGCAACCGACACCGACACCGACACCCTGATAATGCTACGTGGGAGACCAGTTGAACCCCCAAGGTCTACTCCTGTTATCTATCTAGGCCATGCCTTTGCCTCCCTAGGGGAACTCCGTCGTCTCTTGGAGACCTACTCCAACGGGATTGTGACCACGACACCCCATGAGGGGCATCATCGCTATCCCAGCACTGTAGCTCCCCATCCTACCCCGAACAACTCCGACACTGAAGCTCACGGAGGAGCCTCGACATCTACAAGACACGCCCGACTAGATGTCAACGAGGTGGACTGAGTCCACCAAGAGTGTTGTCAAATCTTAGTGGTCCTGTTGTCTTGTATTTTTCAAGGTAGCAATTGCATGGCGTAGTGAGCTTGTAAATTACCTATGTGCCACTGTTTTGATGGTACTATGTGGTGATCTAGCATAAATTGTTGGCATTTGGTGACAGATTAAATGCTAGACGTGACTGCCGACATGCACAGTAATACGTCACACTCCTTTTGGGAAGTGATGTCCGAGAATTTGACTTGGACAACCCTATGTCGGAGTAGATGCACAATTCATACCGGCGCCACATCATGTTTCCTAACCCAGGCACCTTATAAGGGGTCGTACCACACACCACACCAGCCACCACCACACTTGAGCACCGCTCTTCTCCATTCATCCCTCCATGTCTCACCCCGGATCCTACCTGAGAACTCCAGATGCAAGCCCTGGTAGTTTTGTTAAGGTTTTGTGGGATCTAACCCGCAATACTCTTGGTTCCAGCCACCCACCCCAGTATGAGTTGTTCAAATTGACGATCACCCCTGATTCCTCAAAATACTGGGCAGTTGTGCACATCCCACCAGAGGATTTAAATCAAGGCCCTCCATATGTTGTCTTCGTCAGAAGATCCATGCCAACCTCAGGCATGGCTATTGAGGCTACTGCTTATGAAGCAGTTACCCATCTTCGATTCATGGTACCCGCTACCAGTGAAAGGAAATACTACTATTTCCCGAGTCGCGCAGCTTCTGGAGCCGAAGCCACGCTCTGTTGTGAGCGTATAGAAAGAGATCCAGCTCTGGCCAATCTCATTCAATATGTAATGGCCCAGGAGCATCTAACCTAGCAACTAATTGATTACCTCCATTATCTTGCTGTCCTGAATCCCCATATAGCCATTGTGGGACCACCCTGGCCAACTTCAGAAGGGCATGTTCTTCGTTTACTTCCTTCACTTTCCCCTGAAGAAGAAGAATGCGCTCCAGCACCGGGAACCCTTCCACAAGACCCTGTAGATCTCACCTTCGAACCGTAGATGGTCATTGTTGCAGTACCTAGCACTAGTGTACGTGATGCAACCATTGTATTGTAATTTAGGGCATATAGTGCATTGCCATGATTGCATTCTGCATATGATCATTTGTTGTGATTTGCATTCAGTTCTTTCGCCCTTAAAAAATCTCAAGGACAAGATTTTCTTAAGGGGGGTAGAGTTTGTAACACCCCAAAAATTTAATCATATTTTTATTAAGTAAAATTTGGCCAAACACAAAATTTTGAATTATACTAGGTCATTTATTAATTTCAGAGCCTTTTCTGTTTTTTGTTTTCCAAAATTCTTCCCTCCATAGAAGATTATTTTTGTGAAATATTGTGGTCTGTGGTTGTTTTATAAATCTTGCCATTTGTATTATAAATAACAATAGGAATATTTTCATAATAAAATTTGCCACAAATAATACTTTTAGAAGTATCTTCAAATGCTTGAAATGGTTCTGTTGCACTACAATTATTTTAAATAATTGTTTTAAAATCCCACAAAAATTATGAGAGGTCAGGTGATGCCTATATGTCACTTTTATGCAAAAACCTAACTTGGTCTTTTGAAAATTTTGAGTGAAACATCCTATTTTCAATTCTGTCCCATTTTTGGGTTACAACTGCAACCCTAATTTTCCTAGCTCTATTTATTCTGAAACTTTTCCACCTTGTAGTCTCTCCAGCCAGAACCTTAACTCCAGAAGATCAGCTCCATTTGCATTTTTTAAATCCACCAAACATTCCTCTCAATTTTCTGTCCATAACTGAATTCTTGTAAAACTTGCACTAACAAGTTTATCTTTTTGCTAAACTAACTCCACCATCATCTCTACCATCTAAAGAGTCTCCATCCTAGAAAGTTTCAAATCCATCAAAGTCCTCTAGCTTGCCCTAGCATTCTGTCGAACACCTTCAGCTCATGATAGGATTTGGCAAAGCTTTCTGAACTCCATATGAAGCTTGAGCCTTGAGCCAAACCAACATGTCCATCATTCCTCCCATGTTTAGAAGCACCACCCTGGTAATTTTCAGCTCATTCGGGTCCCTGTAGATGCCATTGGAAATTCATCGAACACGCTTCGTGCGTGTCCAGAGCATGGCCAGAGCGTGCGTTTTACACACGTCGGCACCGAGCTCCTACCGTGTCTCTGTTGCCTCCCCCTCTCAACCTGATCCTCCTCTGGATCAGCCCGACCACCTGGAGCCTCGCCGACACCCTCGCTTGGCCCCTAGCACCGTCCACCGCCGTCCACGACGACCAGGACCGCCGCCCGACGAGTCACGCACGGCCACGTCTCTGCCCAACCCGCGTGGCGTGCCCCGTGCCACCCAGCCTTTCCCAGGAGTAACTGTAGCCGCCACCGCCCTCGCCTACCTCCACCGGCCATGCCTACCACCGTAATGGACGCCGCCGCCGTGCTTATCCTCTGGAGACAGCGGAACCGACCCCCTTGCACTATAAAAGCTCACCCTGACCTCGCTCATACCCTCACAACCCCTCCCTCTCCCTCTGTAAACCTCCCCGAGCAGCAGAACGACCTGGAGTGGCCGTCTTCCCCAACTCTGGCAGCTACGGCCGTCGTCACCCCTTGGGTGATTCCGAGCCAACCAGGGCCTCCCCCTCTCTACTGTCTTCACCAATAGATCCCTCTTGACCCCTGGGATCCATCCCCCTCGTCAATTTCACAGGAGCAACACCGTGGAGAAAGCCTCCTTCTCACCTCACTAGAGTTTCGCGGGATGTTTGGTCGCCGACGATGCGGTGACCCCCGGTGGCCAAGTCGTAGCTTTCCATGTCCGCCTCGGTGAGAGGATCACGCCCTTGTGCTCAGCTCCCCAAACGGCGCCTCCATTCGTCGGCGAGTTTCGCCGGAGCACCACCTCTATTTCGGCCAGAGGAGAAGGCGGGGTGGACTGGTCAAACCTGACCGGTGGGCCAGGCGGGCCCACTGTCAGTGACCCAACGCCACGCCAGCGCGTCTGTAAGTGGGGACGGGCTTCCCCGATGTCGGCTTTGCGCAGGGAAAGCATATTCCCTAGAATTCGCCTTCAACATCATCAGCCCTCCCGCGCAGCCGAATGGCTGGGCTCGCCCCAGTAGTGCCAGACGGCTAAGTCCCGCCCAGTGCGCATTCCTTCCCTTCTCTCTTTTTCTTTTCCGGCAAATATCAAATAATTCCAGAGCAGTCATTTCACATCCAAATTTGATTATTCAAATTTCTTCATACTTATAAATTCATGCTTTATTTATCCAGAGAAGGTGAACATTTTTCCTAGGCCTGGTTTTTGCTGGATCTACTAAATAGTCTATTTCGTAAATGATCTCAGCTTAGGAATTTCCTAGGAAAACCATCTGAGCTCCAAATCATTTGATTACTTTTTTGTTAATTCTCAAACTTCATCTAGTTTATTTTAGTATTTATTTCAAAAATTTCCAAACAATATTTTAGCATTGTTTTGGCTTTATGTGGTAATTGTAATATTTTGAAAATAGGAAAATGGAAGGAAGATAAAGTTTTTAAAGTTTTGGAATGCACCCAACACTTCTACATGCTCAAGGCAAGCATCTTGAACACATGATATGGTGAATGCATAATGGTTTGTTTGCAAGTGTAATTGAATTATGAATGTGTTTTGAATTCATATAGAATTTGCATATTGCTAGTCATATATGCATGACCCCCTTGATGGTATTTTATCTTCATTTAAACATGAGGTATATGTGAGTATGGTTATTTTCACGTGCCATATATGCCTGTGTTGGTCCAGGCTAATCTGCAGGAAAGAATCAGTCACGAGGAAAGTGACCGTGAGACTGAAATCTCGTTGTGACGAGAACCAACAGTGAGGGCATGTTGGGACATGCCAGGTGGTGACCCTATTGGGTATCACTAAGGAAATATGTTGTGCTAATCATTGCAGGAAGTTATAAACCTCCCGAGTTGACCGTAGATCGAGTCTTGTTCCGGTAACCCCCATACTTGAATCGTGCTGCTACTTGTCCCTGCCACGGGTAGGGTACGGTTTAGTAAGTTGTTAACCCCTTTCCGTGCACACACCGTACAGAGAGGCCATAGTGAAAGATACCATTGGCCCATGGTAGGCATGTCACTTGGTCCGGGGGCATGGGTGTCTTCAGTTGAGGCTGAAGTGGGGTAGCACCCCTAGTTGCACGCGGTATAAGTATTGTGATCCCATGCTATTGGAGGCCGTTGAATGAGGCCTTCCCACTTAGAGTCTTACTCTATCATTGCCATAGGTGATTCCTGGCTTCGATGAGTTAAAACTGGTGTGTGCTGGTCAGGTGTGTTTTCAACTCAAAGACCATAATGGGAATTAGTCAGCGTCTCGGTGCGGACTAAGGAAATCCTATACACGTGGGTAAAGAGTACACCCTCTGCAGAGTTATATATATTCGAATAGCTGTGTCCGCAGTTAAGGACTACAGTCTGGGTTGTTCAAGTGTCGGTCTTAGTGTCAGTCTCCGGAGGAAATAATTAAACTGATCATGGTTCATACTGCAGGATAATTATTGTCACTACTGGTGACACTATGAATATTGTTGTGGACTAACCATTTCCTCTTATGTGCAACTGTGAGTATCTCTTGGGATGGCTAGACTACCCGGGATACTCATTTTTATTTTCGTTTATGTGTATCACTTGGGATGGCTAGTCCACCTGGATACTCATGTTGTTATTTTCTTATAAGCCCTTTATGAGGCGTCGCTTCAGACACCCGACTGTGGCATGTATTTTTAAGACCTCTCGAGGCATCGCATTTGGCATTTTTCTTGGAATTCCTCGGGCGGTCCAACGCCCGATGTTCCATTTCGTTTCCTTGATTTACTACTAACATGATTTTTTTTATCCTTCCGCACCGTATGAATATTTATCATGCCATGCTTTGATTTTCAGTCAGCACATGCATATAATTTAATTCATCATGAGCATATGCATTCGGTATATCTTTTGTTCATCATGTTTGCGAGTATATTCAAACATACTCACTGGCTTGTCCCTGCCTATTGTCTTGGCCAGATCATGATTTAGAGAGGAGTACTACGAAGACACCCCGCAACCTAGGATTCAAAGGTAGCAGCCACATGAGATAGGAGTTATCCAGGTCAGCTGTTCCTGTGGAAGTGGAGTCCCATCAACATTGGAGATCCACGAGTCGCTTCCGTCATCCACCGCTAGAAATCCTTGTTGTATTCATTGGGCCTTTATGGTCTTGTACTCAAATCCTGGTAATTTCTTGGAATTCTGTATAAGGAAATGTCCACCAGCAACAGCAATCTTGGGGCTGGTGATGACATAAGGGTCGTTTGCTCAGAGTTTATGTGCCGGAAAACCGGCCTTGACAGCAGCGTGCGGAGCAGCGGCTGCAGCTAGCGCAGCCACCGGTAGTAGCTAGCAACGACAACGGTAGTGAGCAGCGGCAACAGCGGCAGCAGGATAGGCAGCAGCAATCGCATGCATGTATGTGTACGCGGGGGTTTGGGTACGACGGAGAGGGCAGCCTACATCATCCAAATCGAAGGGGGGAAAGGGGGACCCAAGGGAGGAGCTCACCCCGGTTCTCGTGGACAAGGTTAGGAGGTAAGAGGCGGCCCAGAGCAGTGGTAACGACGATGAGGTGGTGACGTCCGCGGTGGAGAAGGGCTCCATGGCGAGCACACTGACCGTTCTTGCTTGAGCTGGTCCCCAGAATGGATGAATTTGGTCGCGGCGGACCTCCTGGACGTGCTCCTGTACGTCGGAGACAATCGTAGCCGCAATGATGACGGCGAGGCAGCGGTGACCATGAGTTTTCCGAGCTCATTTCATTCCATGGAGGAAGGGGACAAAGGGGAATCGAGAGGGGACTGAGCGAGATGGGGGCTAGGGTTTTGGTGGACGTAGTTATAGGTTGTACGGGCGATGTGGAGGCCATCCATGGCCAGGATGCCATGGATGCACGACACGTACGCACTCTGTCTCCCTGTATATAGAAGATTGAAGAAGGGGCCCTAGGTGGGTTGGGCTCCTACCGTAGCAATGGGCCAAGTGCATAATTCCATTCTTGTTTTTCTTTTCTATTTACAGTTTTGCTACTTTTTTTTTATTTATTCTTCATAGCAATTGATTTTTCTTCTTTATGAAACTTTGCAAATAAATCACACACAATACTTTGAAGTTGCTCTGAATTTTTCAGGGCATCTGGAAATGCTTAAAATTGCACTTAGAATTTATGGCTTCATACATTTATTTTGGTCCACAAAATTGTTGCTAGGGACAAAATGTTAATTCAAATAATGTTGGTTTCAACATGAAAAATGCTCGGGGGAATTATACTAAAATTCGAGCATTTTAGTTTAGTTAGTAGAAATAATAATTTGTCTTGTGTTTTGAATTTGATTTTGACTTTTATTTTTGTCAAGTGGCAAATTGAGCTTAGTCAATCTTGATGGCATGGCACCATTAGTGTGAGGGCATTGTAGCATGACACTGGGGGTGTTACACGCCTCCTCCATGTCCAGCTCTTGCCCGACGATCTCCTGGGGAAGGGCCTCCATGCCATCCATCGCACCATACTCGGCAAGCATCTCGCCATCCGCGTCCGCCATCTCTTTGTAAAAGGCCGCAACGAGCTGGGCGTGGGCGGCCGCGGTCTGGGCTTGGACGGACTCCATCACAACAAGGTATGCCGCGAACGAATGGACGGCTGCTCAAACGCTCTCGGTGATTGCCAACTCTTCGGCCGTGGGTTGCCGACTGTTGTCGGAGAAGCTTTGTGCAATCTGTGTGGTGACCGCCAGAAGCTGGGCGTGGGCGGCCTCTATAAGGGCTAAGGCAGCCGCCACGAAACGGACATCTGTTGTGTCGCTCTCACCATTTGCTGTCCCCATCGCAAATGTTGCTGCCGCCATCTGAGCTGCAACAGCGGCCATTTGGGCTGCTGCGGTTACCCGGTCGCAGATTGCGGCCATGCTCATGCAGGTTGTTAGCACGCTCATGGAGGCTGCGGCTGCGCTCTCGCCGGAGTGGGCCGCCGAAGTTTCCCTCATGACGCGGGTCCATGTCCCCATCTTTAACTGGTGATGATTAAACAGTGAAATGATATTTGTGGAGCTACTGTGCTTGACGCACCGGCTATGGACTGTGGCCGATGAACCTTCTTGCGTAAGACATATACTAGTATGACATTGCTCCAAGATATTTTGTACTGCATCTCACATGGTTGGTGATAATAAACTGTGTGTGATGTACTTGATTTTTTGTCTTGATTTGAAATACATAATGAGGTCACAGCGGCAAAGGAGGGTGTTTGAATTGCTAGAAATTTAATCTATAGTGAACATGCAACTATAGGAGTGTCGTCAAAGTTTTTCGAATTATTCAGGGATCGTTTGGACGGTTTTATACATGAACTGAGTTTTCTAGGCATTTAAGGTGCATAATTCAAAATTAAATTACATGCACATGCTCCGGTGCACCAAAATGGGTTGTGAAATCATATATGTGTCCATGGGTGATTAGGTCCTGTCATGGGTGGACACGATCACCTATGGGGCCATTGGCCCCTTGTGGTTCGGCAAGGGGGAAGATCACATTACACAAAGAGCAGAGGCCATGGAACAACACAACGGTGGTGACGCTGGAGGTTTTTACCCAGGTTCGGGCCGCTAGGAAGCGTAAAACCCTACTCCTGCTTTGATGGATTGGATGGAGCAACATGACGAACACGCAGCGCTCAAGCCCGGCAAGGTGGCCTCGGGGAGAGCAGCTACACGCGTACAAGTGTGCAAGGGCCCGAATCCTTTGCTAGTTAGCCTTGGACCTCCTTTTATAGCTTAAGGGGTGACCACAGTGCCAAAACAGTCTTTATCTAGTGATTAGATAGCTAACAGTGATATCATACCTAACTTTGGCAGTTAGGACAAAGTGCATTAAATGCACTGCTAGGTGTCGTGTTGAGGGTGAAGCCCAGGAAGCCTGCCGTGCCGCTTAACCATCCTCTGCTTATTTGTTCGGCACGCCTCTGGACAGGTGTCACATGAGAGTGATCTGTCTTCTAGTGGGCTGCCACGTGCTTGATGGTAGCCACTTAATCACTTGGACGCTTGACACCGCATTGATAGGTGATTTGCGTTGTGGTGATGTGGAGCGGTGGCGCCTTTGCGGGATTCCTCGCCCTTGGCAGACCCGACAAGCTTGCCGGGGAAATCCTGGACTTGTCCCTGGGGTGACCTCGACCCGGCCAGGCTCTCCTACCCAGCAAGGGAAGCCTCCCCAAGGTGATGCTATGTTGTCTTGATCTTCTTGATCCGCTTCTTGATCTCACGAAGAGCGGTTCCTCTGGCTTGGTTTTGCTTTGTAACTTGGTGTAGGACACGCGATGCCAGCACACATGTGTATAAGTCCAGGCAACCAAACGTAGATGTTTGTTGCACCGACAGGTCCCATGCAAGAAATGGGAATGAATTTCAAACACCTCAGCACCGTGGCTCGCCGGCAAACGTTGAGATACTTGGTTTTGAAATTCTAGTAAATCCAAAACTCGTCTGAAATTCATGAAACTTGGCATGCTATCGTGGAATGGCACCAACATGTTATGGTAAAAATATTGTCCCATTTGGGGCAGGTTTTCGTACAAGCTTCTCACAAACCAGAGATTCTCACAGGAAGCCTCATGGTTCCGGTAGGGAACGTGTCACCTTTGTGGGTGAAACGATATCCATTGCCCCTTCTTGTTTTCAATTTTTTCTAGAGACAACATAGACCAACAAGAGTGTCGTGTTAAAATTTGGAATTATTCGGGGTTCGTTTGGACATTTTTATTCATTAGCTGAGTTTTCTAGGCATTTTATGTGCATAATTCAAAATTGAACTACATGCACGTGCTCTAGTGCAGAAAAATGTGTTGAAAAATCAAATGTGTGTCCTTGGGTGCTTGCTTAGATCCCATGCAAGAAATTGGAATGAATTTCAAACACCTCGGCACCGCCGCTCGCCCGCAAAAATTGAGATACTTGGTTTTTAAATTCTAGTAAATCCAAAACTCGTCTGAAATTCATGAAACTTGGCATGCTATCATGGAATGGCACCAACATGGTGTGGTAG
The DNA here is from genome assembly GCA_011799875.1 of Thinopyrum elongatum. Taxonomy (NCBI): domain Eukaryota; kingdom Viridiplantae; phylum Streptophyta; class Magnoliopsida; order Poales; family Poaceae; genus Thinopyrum; species Thinopyrum elongatum. The sequence continues at coordinate 388,945,281 of CM022300.1, forward strand.
ATTTTTTGGTCCATTTGGGGCTGGTTTTGGTATATGCTCCTCACAACCCAGAGCTTCTCACAAGAAGACTCGTGGTTCCGGTATGGAATGTGTGTCGCCTTTGTGGACGAAACGACATTCGTTGCCTCTTCTCGCCTTGATTTTTTTTCTAGATACAACATAGACCAATAGGAGTGTTGTGTTAAAATTTCGAATTATTCGGGGTTCGTTTGGACATTTTTATACATTAACCGAGTTTTCTAGGCATTTTATGTGCATAATTCAAATTTTAACTACAGGCACATGCTCTAGTGCTGAAAAATGGGTTGAAAAATCAATTGTGTGTCCTTGGGTTCTTGCTTAGGTCCCATGCAATGCAAAAAATGGGAATGAATTTCAAACACCTCGGCACCGTGGCTCGGTCCCAAACATTGAGATACTTGGTTTTTAAATTCTTGTAAATCCAAAACTCGTCTGAAATTCATGAAACTTGGCATCCTATTAGGGAATGGCACCAACATGCCATGGTAAAAATTTGTCCGATTTGGGGCAGGTTTTGGTATACACTCATCACAAACCAGAGCTTCTCACAAGAAGCCTTATGGTTCTGGTAGGGAACGTGCGTCACCTTTGTGGACAAAATGACATCCGTTGGCTCTTCTCGCCTTGATTTTTTTTCTAGATACAACATAGACCAATAGGAGTGTTGTGTTTAAATTTGGAATTATTCAGGGTTCGTTTAGAGATTTCTATACATTAACTGAGTTTTATAGGCATTTTATGTGCATATTCAAATTCGAGCTACAGGCACATGCTCTAGTGCAGAAAAATGGGTTAAAAAATCAAATGTGTGTCCTTGGGTGCATGCTTAGGTCCCATGCAATGCAATAAATGGGAATGAATTTCAAACACCTCGGCATCATGGCTCGGCTGCAAACATTGAGATACTTGGTTTTTAAATTCTAGTAAATCCAAAACTTGTCTGAAATTCATGAAACTTGGCATGCTATCATGGAATGACACCAACATGCCGTGGTAAAAAAATTGTCCCATTAGGGGCAGGTTTTGGTATGCACTCCTCACAAACTAGAGCTTCTCACAAGAAGCTTCGTGCTTCCGGTAGGGAATGTGCGTCACCTTTGTTGACGAAACGACATTCGTTGCCTCTTCTCGCCTTGATTTTTTTTCCTAGATACAACATAGACCAATAGAAGTGTCGTGTTAAAATTTGGAATTATTCGGGGTTCGTTTGGACATTTCAATACATTAACTATGTTTTCTAGGCATTTTCTGTGCATAATTAAAATTTGAGCTACATGCACATGCTCCAGTGCAGCAAAATGGATTGAAAAATCATATGTGTGTCCTTGGGTGCATGCTTAGGCCCCATGCAATGCAAGAAAATGGGAATGAACTTCAAACACCTCGGCATCATGGCTCGGCCACAAACATTGAGATACTTGGTTTTTTAATTCTAGTAAATCCAAAACTCGTTTGAAATTCATGAAACTTTGCATGCTATTATGGAATGGCACCATGGTATTTTTTTGTGTCCAATTTGAGAGAAGGCACCCGAATTAACAGCCAAAAACAACATTTTAAAACAAATATTGTAGCTGCCACGTTATCATCTCAAACATTTCTATAATTTAAATCATGGGCGTTCTGCTAACCATTCACATGACGCCACGCGTCACACTTTTACTCGCTAGGAGGTGCCGTGCGAACATATGCCAGAGTAGACGGGAGGCATGCGAGTGCAGTCAACTGCGGAGGCTGACCGGGAGGCGTGCAAGCAGTCCTTCGCTGCACTGGCTCATCGGGAAGCGTGCGAGCTGTACGCTGTGCACGCTTACTGGGAAGCGAGCCCTTTGACTTCCATGGCCGCCCGTCTCGCTCCCAACCTCTCCATTAATGGCGCCCGAGCCGCTGCTTAATACGGGCGGCCTTACTCTTCGCCTCCCATTCCCCTCTCGCAGTCCTCCACCAACGCCATGGCGCAGAAAGATCATCTGCCACTAGTCTTCCAGTTTGGTGAAGTCAACTCCGAGCCGAGGGAGACAGAAAATAAGGAGGAATGGGACCCCATGGAGATGGCCCTGAACAAGCAGACCGCGGCGGATGCTGCCCCCGCGCCCGTCCCAGCTCCCATCCTCGCGCCTGCGCCAGCAACCATCCCCGTAGCATTGACGGGCTGGTCGCCGAGCTCTATGGCAGAGCTGGAAGACGCAGGCGTTAGCGAGGTCCCCGCGGACTTGAGCGAGCTCGTGTACATGCCAGTGCCAGCGCCCCTACCTGTGCCCATGCACGCCCCTGCACCCATCGCACCGTCGGTCCGCGTGCATTTGCCTGCCCCCGCCGTGCCCATGCCCGTGCACACCCCTCTCAACATCATGGGACGCCGCCGTCGATCGCTACCTCACAGCGCCACGAGACACCGTCCTCCCGCGCCGCCCGTCGATCGCGCGACGACAGGGTCTTTGATTTCCAAGTCAAGACCATTTTGGGCTGGCTTGAAGACTTGAACAACAGCATCCCAGAGGATGACAACGCCGGCACAGCATGCCGCCTTCGCCGCCGCCACCGCCGCCACAATTAGGCTTTTCGGTTTAATATTGTATCTCGATCATATGAATGTAAAGTTACAGTTTGACTGAATGAAACCTATATGGTTTGAACAAACATGCTTTTTTCTCTCTTAATGTACAGACTTGTCAGTGTCAAAACCGGCAGACCTCATGGTAGGGGGTCCCGAGCTGTGGATCTCGGATCGTGGGTGACAGGTACGAAGGAGACGATGTTTACCCAGGTTCGGGCCCCTTGATGGAGGTAAAACCCTATGTCCTGCTCTTGTTTATATTGATGAAGTAGTATCAAATACAGAGTTGATCTACATCGAGATTGTAATGTGTAGTCTAAATCTAGGGCTAGGTGGATGATTTTTTGTTGATGTCCCTTCTCCTGGCTAAACCCTATGGCTTATATACACGCCAGGGAGGGTATCTAGGGTTACAAGGTCGGTAACTAGGAGTTAGGTAGCGATAGAGATCTTGGAATATATGTCAAGTCTTTGGGGGAGGCAGTCTTGATCACGCCTCCTGCATGTGGTTTCCGGAGTCCATCTTGTCCACGAATGAGGGCTTGTTGGCCCAACCGAGGAGAATGGGTCGACTAGGTTAGTACCCCTTTATCCAGGACACAGTTAGTAGCCCCGAACTGGTCTTCTGTACCGAGAACGACGCTTTCTAATGATAACCTCCTCGGATCTGTAGTCCTTGGTTCGACATACGAGTTCCTCCCTCTAATTCTCAAACCACCCCTTCAAGGGGGCGACACCAGCCAGAACTCAGTCGAGTCCGTACCCACAACCCGAAGAGATTGGGTGTCTTAGCCTTGAAGGCTAAGCACCTCGGTGTGAATTGTCCCACTTTGTCTGACAACTTTATCGAAACACCTCACCGCACGCCGAGTCAAGCAGTTACTACTTCCCAAGAATCGCGGCCCGAGGCAAACCTTATTTTACTGGCACGTCCCCTCGAAGCAGAGATCATGTCTGTTTAATCAGGGATACCATCAAGATTTTGTTTCCCCCCGTACGCTCAACGACATCTTTGATGGGTGTGGCGAGTTTATTGGTGTAGTGAGGGGGACTCTTGGCCTTTCATAGGCCTATAAGAGCAAAAGGGAGGACAGCGCGACTGACCACGCTCCCATTCTCCCCATCTGCTGCTTCGTCTAGCTCCAGCGCCCAGATCTGATTCTGCATCATTTTTCTTCAGCGAGCCCATCCTCCTACGCCAGCCATGGTCGAGACCCTCCAGGGGCACTGGGTGGCTCTATCTGTAGGAACGAAGTATGTCTACCAGAGGCGGGTGAATGGGAGTTTCAAAATTTCTTCGGAAATCTCAAAACTCTCGGAACCCAGCAGCGGAGTGAATGAAAACAAACTACAGCGAGCTAAAACTAAGTACCGAATGGAAATTAAAGCATGCATCAAGAGAAATTACATGAAGGAAAACAGATCGAACGTAAACATGGGTAGCAGAGGTAACCAGTGGTGCTCAATGGCGATAGGGTATTTGTTCGACCAGTTTGTCCTTCTGCACAAGGACTACGTCTGGTTGGAGGGGCTGTGAGTTAACACGGAAGATAAACTCTCTTCACCCTATTCTCCTCGACAATTGGTTCATCAACCAATCTCGATCACTCATGGTAGATACTTGAGGTGATCTCTGAACCTTTATAGACTTCTTCTTCGAGAACCACAATCACTCTTGGTCTCTGAAGAAATTGACACCTAACTATCTAGAGAGATTGCAGCTCTCAAGAGTAATAGGCGGACCATACTGGACTTAGATTCAAGTGATGCTGAACCACTATCTAATTCTTTGGCTCTCGGGGTTTTCTCTCGGTGGATTTTAAACTCAAATCACTCAGAGAGGGTGTTGCTCAACAATCTTCTCAGAATCAAACGAAGCAGCCGCAAGATAAAGCCGGCGCGGGGTGGCTATTTATAGCCGCAGCCTTCCCGGATGGGAAATGACCATTTTGGGCACGCGATCCAGTCAATAGCCAACCGACACGTTTGCAACGGTCGGATTTTGGAGCAATGGTAACGTTACTTGAGGAACAAGTAATGCTAACTCCTCGATCTGAGTCAAATCTCTCGCAGCGAAGAAGATCTCAGTCTCCTGCTGGCAAGTATTTGCTCGAAACACAAAGAGATTTCTCTCGCAACTTACATAGGATTTGGGTTTAGCATCAGAGAATCAAAGTTTCGAACGCTACACCCCTCTTAATAGTACGATGGTCCTATGACTCAATAAAGAGAAGAAGAACTATGAAATAAATGCTACATCTTCATTTCATCTTCAATCTCCTCAGATGCAGTCATTTTCCTCGGACAGGCACCGAACAATTGCTTCACTTCAGCAATTTTTTAGGGGTCACTCTTGTTATCATAATCTTCGGTGATAATCTTTGCTGCACCGCAGGGAGATTATGTTCGTCATTTGCATCAAACTCCTCGATATCTCAGGGACCTATTACTCTATGTGCACTAGCTAACACATAAGTCCCATACTGTTTATGTCAACAAACTCCAAAACTTTAGGGGCCTATCATTGCACTAACACAATCATGATCGAGGAGATCATCCAGGAGTTGCGCAATGCGGGGTACCTGCCACCGAAGTCGCCGCCCACACTCCCGCCGCTGGCCAGCAGGTGCCCACTCCCAATGCCAGGGAGCGGGTGGTTTTCGTCCCCCACCTCGTCCGACGGTTGGGGTTCCCGTTGCACCCTTTTGTCCGCAGGATTATGTACTACTATGGTTTGGATTTTCATCATCTGGCCCCAAACTCCATCCTTCATCTTGCCTCCTTCATCATGGTCTGTGAAGCCTTTCTTCGTTGTGAGCCACACTTCGGCCTGTGGATGAAGATTTTTGGGATCAAGCTGAAGTCAAGTGGCTCTGACCTCGCGGAGTGCGGCAGGGCCATGATTAGCAAAAACCAAGGGGCCGACTGGTTCAAGGGCACCTTCATCAAAACGATGAAGGAGTGGAGCGGGAATGGTTCTACATCACCGAACCGCTCACCCCTGGCCAGGCCGAAGTCCCAGCATTCTCGGCCGGGCCCCCCGAGAAGCTCAGATTCTGGAAGGAGAAGAGCTTCGCCTGGGGAAATCAGAAGGATATGGAGGCCCTGGTCAACAGGGTCAAGTGGTGGTCCACCAAGGGGAAGGTCGAGCTCGCGGACGTCATCAATGTCATGCTCAACTGCCGCATGCTCTCTCTCGAACTCCGGGCTACCCCGATGTGGGCGCCAAATCTGGAGGACATGGCCCCCCTGACCGCCTTCTTCCGCTCCACTTTGGCCGCCATGTGGTCCAAACTCATGAAGCTGGCCAAGGACAAGATTCCCAAGGAGATAGAGGACCGCGACCTCGAGGACGGCTATGAAGCCTCCCAGGTAAGTAATTCTCATTCACAATTTATCATTTCTGTCCTCCGAGGAGTAGATCTTGATGAATCATTGCGCTTGACGCTTTGCAGAAGTGGCTGACATGGGTAGAGAATGTGCGCTGCCCAGCTCCACTACCAGAGGAGAAACAGTCTCCCCTGCTTGCCATGCTCCTGACCAAGGAGCCGCACGTGGTAGCCCCAAAAGGGATGAAGTCCCAGAAGGGCAAACTAGGTGCTCGGACCAGGGAGACTTCGGTCACCCGGTCCGAAGAGACCCACACCTCCGTTGCCCATGATGGCGACACGGAGGTGGATGATATCGAGGAGATCCCTCCCCCAAAGGGGAAGAGGGTGGCGTCAGAGGGCGCCGAAGCCGGTATGCAGCCCAGGGGCTCAAAGAAGCCAAGAAGGACCTCGATCAGGGCTGCCGACAAGTTGCCAGAGAGAGTCGGGCTCTCCGATGATTCAGAAGAAGACCTCCTCGCGATGGGGAGGAAAAAGCCGGCGCCAAAAGGGTAAGCTATTTGTTTTTATCTCTTGTCTTCTTATTCGACCAATTTCCTTTGGAAAGGATAAATTCAAAGGGGTTTTTCCTTACGCAGTACGCCGAAGGTGGTCCCCAACGGCCCCTCAAGCGGGCTGCCATCCACCAGCGGAACCTTAGAGCGCGTTATTCCTCCCTTAGCACGTGACGGATTAGGGGAGGCGACATCCATCCTCGCACCCGACATCAATGTGAAGGGGGCCGAAGAGGTAGTCGTCATGGCCGAGGTCGATACCTCGGCCCAACAAGACTCGGGAGAGAAGCACCCCGAGGTCGACGAAGAAGGGCTGGGCCAGTCATCGGTCCAATCGATATCTACTTCAGCTCCGCCTCCACATGTGGAGACTACCTTGGTCGGTGCATCAGCGCTTGGGTCTGAAGTCGTCCCGCCACCGCCGCCTACTGCCCAAGAACGGGCTCGCGAAGGGTGGACCGAAGAGGTGGAGGAGGCCTTAAAGGGCTCCTCCCTTAAGGAAGAGCATTGTGCCTCCATAGGCACGATGTAGGGCTTTCGGTCCGTAGGGGCCGGCCTGCGTGAAGCTTTCAAAAGTCTTGTGACAAGCTTTGAGGTATGTCCCTGCCCTCTTACCTAGTTTATTTATGGATTTATGAATTTGTCCAAGGACATGTCAGCACAGCCTTCTAAACGGCTTAGTGAGTGAGTAGCCCCCGATCCCAAGGTTGGTTTCAAGAAACCAGCCTGGGGGTCATGTAAGATAGCAGGAGCATGTCATGTAGCCCCCAGGTCGTTGCTTAGGGCAATCGTCCTGGATCTTGTATATTTTTCACTATGGGCTTTGTAATAAGGACTTCTATTGGCAGGTTTCGACCACGACTCCGGGCACCATCTTCGAGGAGATAGCGGAACTAAACTAGAAGCTCGAGAGGACCTAGGAGGACCTCAACCTGATGAACCAGAGGTTCAAGCAGTCTCAAGGTAAGTAAGTGAAACACGCTTGATATTTTGCAGGAAAAAGTTATCGTATATCTTGTGAGATTGAAAACTAAGGCCGAACTGTTTGAATGACAGCAGCATTAGCGGAGCTTGAGATGCTTAAGGCCGAGCTAGATAAGGCTCAGCAAGAGGGAAAGTAGCATGAGGCTACCGCCGTGAAGGCGGAGCAGGCCCATGCCGCCGAGAAGGTGACTGCGGACAAGGACCACACGCGGGTACGTGAGGTCGAGGACACCCTAAGGGGCATGTTCGAGGCACATGACAAGCTACAGGTAGACGGACAAAAAACAAAGGAGGAGCTCGAGAAGGTCCAGCGTGCCGATTCCTACCTCAAGACCGCGGCTCATGCAGACCGTGAGGTGCTGCAGCAGCTGGAGCAGATCACCTCGGGTAAGCAGTACTTACCGCAGTGTGTATTTGGCAGCAAAGGGTGCGTCGAGCTCACCCAGCTATGGCATTTCGCAGAGGTCTTCGCGGATCTCCCGCAGAGCGTGGTGGATGCAATGGTGCACTTCGACTAGTTGGCGGGCCATGAAGCGGAGAAGGCTTTCCGGGGGCAATTCCCAGGGTCTCCGGCATCGCAGCTGCTCAACAATCGAATGAAGCAGCTGGCCGAGCTAATCCGCATGGTGAGGCCGGTGCTACAAGACCTCTGCGTCGCACTGTGGCCTGCTGAAGCCCTTTCGGACAGCTTCTTCGGCCTCGTGATGTGCCTGCAGGGGCTGTTGTGCGTGCTGATAACTGTAGGAGGGCTGCATGCTTTGAAGGAGCACGGAGGGGATACGTCTGCGTGAAGGCGCACTGGTGCAAGGTCGATGCTGTGATGGTGGCCATGGGTCCTCCTGCAGACAAGCCTTGTACCATAGAGCAGTTCTATCCCAAAGTGGAGGAGGGGGCTTGGATGACAGAGGAGGCGTGTCCGAAAGACACGTTGTATTATTAGACAGTAATTTGGAATACCGAAGTTTATCGAATGTATAAAACATTATCTTTTTTCTCGAATGACTATGGCTTTATATTCAATGTGCACTTTTCAATTATTTTACCTCCTGGGTGACTTTTTTAAACTGAAAGTGGCCAGCCGTCGGCTTCAGCCCTAGTGCAAAGTATACAAAGGGTGTTCCAAGATGCAGGTTTGACCCTTAGCCGACATCTTGGTACCCGGAGGCGGGCTTCTGCTTATAGGAACGAGGCAATCAGACTAGAGTGGCTTGAGAACTTTCAAGTAGTCCTAGGAGTTTGACTGTGGGGGCTGATGACCAGCCCTCGGTTTGGGAAGTGACCGGCCTAATAGGCCGAGGTCTAGGCCATGGCACACTTCGGCTAGAAATGAAAGCCCTTCATTTGACATGGGTGATCTCTATCGTCACATCGCTTTACGCGGTCTGCGGATGGCCGACCAGTTTATGCCTACCTAGATGGTCAGTTTTTGGCTTTCTCCACTAAGGCTCTCTACGAGTTGACCTGGCGGCACTATCGCAGTGGTTCTCCCGTTACACGCTTAGCCGAATTCATCGGAAACATAAGGGGTACACATAGGAGCCAGGCAACCCAACTATTGACCAAAATCTTGGTTCATAATTGATGCATATAAAGCCAAAATCCGAGACGCCGAATACTCCAGACTTGCAATACAGTTGTATCTTTTTAGGAGACCTCTTTTTAGCGCAGGGGCCATCCTTATAAAGAAATGCGATAAGGACCTTTAGAGGGCACAATTTTCTTTATTTCATAATTTCAAGCCTTTACATGCCTAGCTACATCAAGAGGAACTGAAAGAATACAATGTAGAAAACAAAAAGGAAGAAGGAAGAAACAAGGCAGATATATGTCTTCGGATTTTTAGGAACCCGGGCCGCTTCCTGCCGCATGTCTGTGCTTCCGAGGTATTGACTAGCTTGTCACCATTAACGGTGGGGACTTATGGAGGTTGATGCCCTTCCGGCCCTTTATACACTCCAGGCATTTGACTGAGCTCCTTGAAGGAGGCACTACTGAAGTCCGCTCCATGGTTGAAGCCAAGTTGTCATGTTTGGCCCCTTCTTTGACAGAGACTTGCCTATGTGATGGCTTGAGGCCACGTTGGTGTTTGGTTGAACCGTTCCGACACTATAGTGAATTTTTAGTGCCGTAGCGACCCAAGGAATCTTGAGTGCGAAATTGTGCACTATGGGGATGTAGTGTCGTCCTACCCAAAGAGGGCACGATAGGAGCCCGTACCCATATTTGGGGTGAGGAGGTATGTGGCCGAGGTCGATGTGCGCGGAACGGGTGCAATTTGCAGAGCTAGTGGTGCATTTATCGCTGCCGGCTGCCTCCTTGGACGCCTGTACCTCGGCTGTGAAAGTCATGGTCTCCTCCTCCGTCCGAAGTGAACGCTCGGTGTTACCATTAATTGTTATGACACCATTGGGTCCTGGCATTTTGAGCTTAAGATAGGCGTAATGCGGGACTGCGTTGAAGCGTGCGAATGCCAGGCGCCCTAAAAGTGCGTGGTAGCCGCTCCGAAAGGGGACGATGTCGAAGATTAAATCCTCGCTTCTGAAGTTCTTGGGCGAGCCGAAGACTACCTCAGGCTTCGACGCCTGTGATGACACCTTTAAAGGTGGTGGTGCTTGGTTTGATATGAGATGAGTCTATGCCCGTCTTCCTAACAGTATCCTTGTAGATGAGGTTGAGGCTGCTTCCTCGATCCATGAGGACACTCGTTAGATGATAACCATCGATAATTGGTTCCAGGATGAGTGCTGCCGATCCGCCGTGCCTGATGCTAGTCGAATGGTCATGCTTATTGAAAATGACCGGGCAAGCCGACCAGGGGTTAAACTTCAGGGCGACTAGCTCCAATGCGTAGATATCCTGAAGTGCTTGATTCCTCTCCTTTTTAGGGATCTGAGTAACGCAGATCATATTGACCTTGGTTACCTCATCGGGAAACTTATTTTGGCCTCCATTATTGGGCCACTGAGGTTCTTCCTTGTCATCACTGCAATTTTGGGTCTTATTTTGACCTCTATTACTATCTTGCCGGCTTGTTTGAAAACCCAACAATTCCTGTTAGTGGGGTTTGCTGGTTTGTCCTGGGTGCCGTTGATTCCACATGGGCGGTCCAGGAGTCTGTCAAGCTGGCTTGGTCCATCTTTGTTCACTTTAAAGGGCTTCTTTTTATGTCCGGATTTAGGTCCGGTGAAGCCTGTGTTTACCGCGGCGTCTTCTATGTCGCTGCATCATTTTTATACCTGCGCTTGTTTTTGTTGTGCTTCAGTTTTCCATTGGCATCACGTGTTTCCGAGGTACCTGCCTCGCCATTGTGATAACTACGGGCGAGCCAACTATCCTCTCCCGCGCAAAAGTGAGTCATCAACGAGGTGAGGGCATCCATAGTCCTTGGTTTATCCTGGCCGAGTTGACGGGACAACCACTCATCTCGGATATTGTTTTTAAAGACGGTGATAGCCTCGGCTTTGGAGCAGTCTATGAATTGGTTCTTCTTGGTGAGGAACCTGTTCCAGAATATCTGGGCTGATTCACCGGGCTGCTGGGTGACGCGGCTGAGATCATCAGCGTCTAGGGGTCGGACGTACGTGCCCTGGAAATTGGCTCGAAAAGCATCCTCTAGGGCCTCCCAGCTGCCAATAGTGTGGGGAGGCAGGCTGTTAAGCCAATGCCTAGCCAGCCCCTTTAGTTTGAGCGGCAAATATTTAATGGCATGGAGATCATCTCCATTAGCCATGTGTATATGTAGGAGGAAGACCTTGATCCATACTACAGGATTGGTAGTGCCATCGTATGATTCGATGTTGATGGGCTTGAATCCTTCGAGGAATTGATGTTCCATCACCCTGTCTGTGAAGCAGATCGGGTGAGTTGGACCTCGGACTCGGGTGGTGTCCCGTCGGAGGTCGGGTGAGAGCCGTTTGTAGGCTTGATCTCGGACACGACCGTTCCTATCCATCCAAGTGTTGTAGCCGTCCAGCCCGGTGGGGGCGTATCCCCTAGATCCGTAAATGGATCGTGTGGGTACCCTGTTTGCCGAGATGTGATGTCGAACGTCGCGAGGATCTAAGTGATCCACGGGGTCTTTGCCATAATGGCATGGGGGTGGCTAGTGGTTGAGGTTTTCCCGCAGTTGCCTGTCCCACCCTCTAGGGGGTCGGTCATGGTTCTCGGTGAGCTCCTCGTCAAACTCTGGCAAGAGAAACCTATGTGGGTATGATTTCGATGCACTACGGTGTCGGTCTTCCATGTCTTGTTCGGTGGAGAGCACTTCGACCCACTTTTCATTTAGTGTGCTAGTGTTGTCCTGCAGCTACTTGCGTTTCATGCTCCGAGCCGTCGCAATGAGGCGCCACCGGAAGCGCTCTTGTTCGAAAGGGTCTTCGAGGACGACAAAGTCCTCGGTACCGAGGCTTTCGTCCTCCTTAGATTTCGACATATAGTTGTCATCGGCCCCTTCAAAGAAGTCATCGGGATCTAAATCCTCGATATGTCCTTCGGGTGTGCCGTTCCACCCAGGGGAGGCTTGATGGTCTCCCTCGGGGTCATCGGCATCGCCTGCTTCTGTGTCGCCATTATCGGTAGTTGCATTATTGCCACTAGGGTCCCCATTGTTGCCTCCTCTGCGTCTTTGCCGATGTCTTGGAGGGGTATTGGGAGTGTCCACCATGTAAACATCATAAGTAGATGTAGTGGTCCACCTGCCGGTGTTTACCACGTGCAGGGTGTCTTCTGCGGGGCCATCGGCATCCTCATCTATGTCCGTGGCTTCATCGTAGTCTAGCACGTCGGTTAAATCATCGACCGTGGCGACTAGGTGGGTGGTGGGTGGGATGTAAATTTCCCGATCATCGGCTTTAAGTCCGATCTAATCATAGACCGAAGTCTTGCTGTCCGAGATGGACATGCTCTGGATACGATCGAGCATCTCATTGAGGTGAGACAGCTCTTCAGGATTTATTGCTGTGTTATAGGCTGGGCTAACTTGAAGTATGCCTAGAGTGTAACTTGATGTGTCTTTGGCGCGAAGGGGATCCTGGAGTGACTCTGGGTTCTGCGCCGAGGTCAGTTCTGGTCCTAATGTAATTTCCAAAGCGGGAGCCGGATTCGCATCCAGACTGGAGATCGGGAGGGGATCGGCCGGGGTAGTTACATTCGGGGTCTCTAACAACACTACGACAAAGATTGATCCTAGAGTCGAGCCTCCGGAGCGAGATGAGTTCTCAATTCGGCAGGGGGCCCATCCCGAGAAGACGAGCTCTCCACAGGAATCCGTGGTGTACTCAAGGCCACCAAAGGTCACGATTCGACCTGGGCGTAGTTCTCGACGGAGGCCAGATGACCCGTTGAGTCGGCGCAAAAGATCATATTGCCAAACACAAAAAGCTAGCTGGGGGCAAAAACGCTCCCGAGGCCGTTGGAGTAGTTGATCTGCAGATGAGCCATCAATCCTTCTGGTGATCACACAGCGGAACTCTCAATGAAAGCACCAGTGTCGGTGTCAAAACCGACAGACCTCGGGGTAGGTGGTCCCGAGATGTGGATCTCGGATAGTGGGTAACAGGTACGAAGGAGACGATGTTTAGCTAGGTTCGGGCCCTCTTGATGGAGGTAAAACCCTACGTCATGCTCTTGTTTATATTGATGAAGTAATGTGTAGTCTAACTCTAGGGCTAGGTGAATGATTTTGTGTTGATGTCCCTTCTCCGTGCTAAACCCTATGGCTTATATACATGCCAGGGAGGGTATCTAGGGTTACAAGGTCGGTAACTAGGAGCTAGACAGCGACAGAGATCTTGGAGTATACGTCAACTCTTCGGGGGAGGCATTCTTGATCACTCCTCCTGCATGTGGTTTCTGGAGTCCATCTTGTCCACGAATGAGTGATTGCCGGTCCAATCGAGGATAATGGGCTAACTAGGTTAGTACCCCTTTATCCAGGACACCGTCACTTATCAACGCATTTAAAAAAACATCAATGTTTTTAAATTTAAAACACTCATCGCAAACGTTTTAGATAGAACACCCATATGTAAAGCGAGAGCTCTTCCCCAGCAAGCCAAGGGAAAATTTGCGGCGCAGGATGTGTGCATCTATTCATCGCAAATGTTTTAGATAGAACACCCGTATGCAAAGTGAGAGCTATGGTCCTTCCCCAGTAAGCCAAGGGAAAATTTGCCGTGTAGTATCTGTGCATCTCTTCATCGCAAACAGTTCAGATTGAACACGGTATGCAAAGCGAGAGCTATGGTTCCTTTGCCTCTAAGCCAAGAGAAAATCTGGTGCCCAGGATTTGTACATCCCTTCATCGCAAAATATTTTTTATGATGACCCGTGTGCAACCATGTACAAACAATTTGGTAAGATTTGCATGTGTCATATTGGGTACATTGCCATTTGCAAACTGGAAATATTGGCATTTGTCGATCTAGTAACATTCCCATTTGTCAACCTTGTAACACTACCATTTGTCAAAATTTGCAGGTAAAAATCACTAGCACTATCTAATTTTGCAACTGGAATTCCGTAAGCATAGATTTCATTCATAGATTAAGCAGTCATTCTTTATACAAACAGATCAACTCAACAGCTGAACCGAACAAACTTTTCCCCAATTGTTGCCAAGCACATACTAAAATAGCTAGTTCAACTATATATACAAGCTAATTTCAAGTACGTAGTACAGTTCAACCATATCTATAGTCAGATGAACTGAACAAAATAGCCACTAAATACTAATACTACGGAGGTGCTTTGTACTACTTCCACCAGCCTCTCCTCTGCCGAGTGTGCTCAATAAGAGGCAGAGGAGGAGGAGCCTACCGACTAGCTGGACACCTGGAATCCGGTGCCTGCCGCTGTTGTACCTTTAGCGACGCTCAACTCGAACGCCCTCTACCACTCCATATGACCCCTCTCAAAGCGGCGAGACTCCTCATAGATCTCCTCATTCCGCGCCTCTACGGCGGCATGTGCTGTGGCCACGGCGGTGGTAAGACTCTTTGCGTGCTCCACCAGGCGCTCCTCCACCTCCCACCGAAACTCGATGTAGCGTGCAAGGTCACTGATGCACATGCGAGGCTCCACTTCCACCTCCCGCCTTCGGGCGGTGGTGGCGGAGTGGGTGATGACCCCGGAGGCCGACGATGGGGTGGCGGCCACGGCGGCCGACAGTGTGGCGGCCATTGAGGGAGTCCGGGACTAAGGGGTCCTTAGGACAACGGCCTCTTCCTATGGGCCGGACAGGTGGGCCACTCTACGACTAATATTGAAAGGTCGAGCTATAGGGCGACTCCATGTCTGGACAGGAAGTTTTCAGAGCCTTGGTGTGTACTCCAAGTTAAGATCGAAGAATCGGCATGTTATTTCCTTTGTTGTAACCGACTATAGGTAACCCAAGATACCCCTGGTGCATATATAAACTAGAGGGTTTAGTCCATAGAGGCTAGAAGAAGAACCATCATCGTACTTACCTAGGGTTTAGTTCCTCTGATCTCGTGGTATATCAACTCTGTAATCATCATATACACATCAATACAATCAAGCAGGACGTAGGGTTTTACCTCTTCGAGAGGGCCCGAGCCTGGGTAAACATTGTCCCCTTCGTCTCCTGTTCCCCATTGATCTGATATCCAGAGCTCGAGACCCCCTACCTGAGATCCGCTAGTTTTGACACCGACATTGGTGCTTTCATTGAGAGTTCCGCTCTTGGATCGCCGAAGGATCGATGGTTTGCCTGATCATCGGAGATGGCATCCACACCGGGGACATCTTTGTCCCCAGCCAGCTCTTCGCATTCGGCGACATCGTTTTGCACGCCAACTCGGCTGGTTACCTTGACCAGGTCGATAGCTTTGCCCTTGAACATCAAATCAGGTTTGGCAACCTGGAGTACATCGCCGATGCGCAGGGTGATCTGATCTTCACCTGGTTCTCAGCCTTGCCCGCGGAGCCCAAAACCACCAAAGCTTTGACTTAGAATTCTCTTTCTGACCCTATCTCTGGGCCGGTCCCTACCTCGGATCTGGCTTCAAGCTCGGATACGATTGCGGCAACCGAAGACCAGGAGTCAACCCTGGCCGGACTTGACCCACACGCTACCAAGCTAGAGGTCGGCTCCGAAGAATTCCCGGATACCGATCCAACCAGTCTCTCTCTATTAAGCAAGATGCTAGATCGGATCTGGATGATACACATTACTGATGGCCCGTCCTCGAACTACGCTCGGACCGGCCTTGAGGCAGGCCACATGGAATTTCACGTCCCACCCACCACCCACTTAGTAGCCACTGTCGAAGATTTAACCGACATGCTGGATTACGCCTCTGAGGAGGCCAACGACATGGATGAAGATGTCGACGCCATGACTCACACTGCCACTACCCCTCCCATCACTGGACGGTGGACGGCCACCTCCACCTATGATGTATATATGGTGGACACCCCCAACGATAAGGGTGATGGCACCAATGGGAAAAATGGCAACGATGGCGACAAGCCCTACGGAGAGCCACCTAAGCGTCGGCATCAGCGCAGACGGCCAAAGGGGCGTAAAAGCAGGGAAAGCAACACGGGCACCAGGAAGGCTGACACCCCAGACAACATGGAAGACCTCGGTGACCACATCGCCTCCGAACAGCAACTCGACGGCCTGGAGGGACTTGAGGCTCAGGGCGACCACCAGGACCTCAATGACTCCGAGGATAGCAATTACCTCCCTCTTTCCGAGGACGAGGAAAGCCTTGGAGCCGAAGATTTCATCATCCCCGAAGACCCACTGGATCAAGAGCGGTTCAAGAGGCAACTTATAGCCACTGCCCGAAGCCTAAAGAAGAGGCAACATCAGCTCAAAGCCGAACAAGACACCCTCAACGACAGATGGGCAAAAGTCCTAGCAGCCGAAGAAGGGTACGACTATGAGCGGCAAGACCAGAATAAAAGCTACCCATGCCAACGTTTGCTGCCTCAATTCGACGGCGAGGCCCGTGAACCTGCACCCCCAAGATACACACAGGCAAACCAGCCTGACTGCCCCCTCGAGGACGGGACAGGGTAGCCGTAGAGCCCGAGGATCCACCCCCTCATCGGAGGGGCAAGGAGCCAATATTGCCAGAGGACCCATACGACCTGCGATGTAACCTGGTGCTAGAACAGGTCAAGCAAGATCCATCTATGGATCTAGAGGATACCCTCCCGCTAGACGGGACGGATACCAAGCTTGGCTCGACCAAAACGATAGAGCTCGGGAGCAGCACCGGGCCCGGATGGCAGCCGAATTCTGGAACGACGTGGCCTGAGTCAGGGGCGCCGCTCACCGAATGTGGTTTACAGATGAGGTGATGCAGCATCAGTTCCCTGAAGGGTTTAAAGCCGTGAACATCGAACAATATGATGGGACAACAGACCCGTCCGCATGGATCAAAGATTTTTTTCTCCATATTCACATGGCCCGAGGGGGATGACCTCCACGCCATCAAGTACTTGCCACTAAAGCTCAAAGGACCTGCCCGACACTGGCTGAACGGCCTCCCCAAAAATTCCATCGGGAGCTGGGAAGAGCTCGAGGACGCCTTCCGAGCCAACTTTCAAGGCACTTATGTTCGGCCTCTGAATGCCGATGACTTAAGTAACGTGGTCCAACAGCTCGACGAATCAGCCCGACAATTCGGGAATCAGTTCTTGACTAAAAAGAACCAGATCATTGATTGTCCAGATCCTGAGGCAATAGTCGCATTCAAGCACAGCATTCGGGATGAATGTCTAGCCCGCCAGCTCGGCCAAGATAAGCCGAGAACAATGTCGGTCCTCATTTCTCTCATGACCCGCTTTTGCGCGGGCGAAGACAGTTGGTTAGCTCATAGAAGCAACAACCCGGATGAACCCGGCACTTCAGAAGCCCGGGATGGAAACGGGAAACCACGGCACAACAAGAACAAGTGCCGACACAATGGCAATGACGACGATGACACGACAGTAAATGCCGGATTCAGTAACTCCAAATCAGGACCGCGGGAGAAGCCCTCTAAAGGGAACCGGGATGGACCTACCACATTGGACAAAATCTTGGATAGGTCCTTCCAGATCCATGGCACCCCAGACAAGCCCGCCAACCACATCAACCGTAACTGTTGGGTGATCAAACATGCCGGCAAACTCACAGCCGAGGACCTAGGCAAAGGCCCCCGTAGCGAGGACGACGACGAGCCTCGCGGGCCGAACATTGGAGGCAAGAAGCAATTCCCTCCTGAGGTAAAAATAGTAAACATGATCTACGCCATGCACATACCGAAGAAGGAGAGGAAGCGTGTGCTTCGGGACGTCTACACCGTAGAGCCGGTGACCCCAAAATTCAACCCATGGTCGGCGTATCCGATCACCTTCGACCGCAGGGACCATCTGACCAGCATCCGTCATGGAGGGTTAGCGGCCCTGGTACTTGACCCCATTGTCGATGGGCACCACCTCACTCGAGTCCTTATGGACAGAGGTAGTAGCCTCAATCTGATTTACTTTGATACAGTGAGGAAAATGGGCATTGATCCGTCAAGGATCAAACCTAGCAACACCACCTTTAAGGGGGTAATTCCAGGCGTCGAGGCCCGCTGCTCGGGCACTGTAACCCTGGAAGTAGTATTCGGCTTGCCTGACAACTTCCGCAGCAAAGATTTGATCTTCGATATCGTCCCCTTCCGCAGCGGCTATCACACACTTCTCGGCCGTACGACGTTTGCTCGTTCCAACATCGTCCCCCATTATGCATACTTGATGCTCAAAATGCCAGAACCCAAGGGCGTCATCACTGTTAACAGCAACACGGAGTGCTCACTCCGGACTAAGGAGCACACAGCAGCTCTGGCAGCCGAATACCAAATCGGCAGCGAGGGACCGACATACCAGCTCGCCGTCAAGGCGCGAGAGGCAAGCAAACGGGCCTGAGGCATATATCAACTCCCGGAGCCTCCCTATGGTAAACGTAAATAGGGATACACGCCCCACGGCACTCTAACCCTAGCCGCACAGTACATGCCTCGTACGCACAACTTTGCGCTTAAAATACCATGGGCAGCTGTGGGGCCTAACCATCCAAGAGCCACGTGTTCGGCTTAACCGAGCTATGACCAAAATATGTCTTCGGACAGCAATAGGTACCATCTAGGATCTATCCGGCATCAAGCTCATATATTGCGGCGACTTCTCAAGACCCTCTCTCAAGGGTCTGCCCACCGGCCATTTTTCCTCTGGTCTGCGGAACCCTCTCATAGAGCGAAGGCGCAGACGTAGAGCAGGGCGCAATAGGGACGTCAAACCACTCATCGAGGCCCTGTGTAAACATTTTCCTCTATCATTTATGTTCTTTTATAATGTATCCATAACAATTGTTTTGGCTGTTCGAATTGTACGGTTAGACATCACGAGTTTATCAGAAATAAAAGACCATTTTTTACTGTCCTTTTTGCAGTCCTTTATGTTGCATAACTTTTTCCGCTCTTCGAATTCGAAAGAAACTAGTTTGGTACATATCTTGTTTAGATGCGACCAGCTAATGGACCGGGGGCTCAATTATAAACTCGCCCCAAGCATCATCCCAACACTAGATCACGTGCTCGGCATCTCAGATATTGTATTATATGAATCAGTTCCTAATTATGTCTTGGGTAAATATTTGGGTTGCCCGGCTCCTGTGTTTACCCTCTCACGTTCCACATGTTCGGCTAGGAGGGTAAAGGAAGAACCACTATGATTGTACTTCCAGCTCCCCTAGTCAAGTACCTAAGTGGAGAAAGCCGAAAATTGTCTGTCATAATAAGCGTGAACTGGTCGGCGATCCGATGAAAAGTGTTAAACTACAAATTGATGGAGGTTACATTGTGTTACACGAAGGGTTTGTCTTCACGCAAACCAAGTGATGAAAGTATATACCTCGGCTCATCCAAACATCACACTGGGGGCTAGTCACTAGCCCCCACAGTCAAGCTCCTATGGCTAAGTGAAAGCTCTAAAGCCGCATAGTCTGATTGCCTCATTTCCCTTACGCACTACCTCCTCCAGGCACCGAGACGTCGGCTAAGGGTCACAGTGCGGAGGTAGAAACACCCCTCGTAGCATCTACAAGGGGCCCGAAGCCGACGACTGGTAACTTTCAGATTAAAAACGGCCGCACAGGAGTCAAAATAAACAAAAATAGGAAAGGTAGGATGCACCATACAAAGAAGCCGCATTACAGGCATAAAAATTCAATGGTCATCTTATACATAATAGTATGATTCATTCATAAATTACATCCTTTGAGCACTGGGCCTCTATTGCCCGAGCACCATCCATTACGATGGGAAAGTACTGCTCGAGGCGCCTGTGCTCCTTCCCAGGGGGCGGGGGTCCGATGGCCATCTCGACCGACTTGATCTTCGGCCAGTGCACCATGTTCCTCATGAAGGCCATCTGCGCCCCCTCGATGCATACAGAGCGCTTCAAAGCGTCAACCCAGGGCGCGACGTCGCACAGCTTCGCACTAGGCCAAAGTAGCCACTCAGTAGTGGATCTGCGGGCCATAGCCGAACACAGAGGTCCCTCATGGCTGGCTCTACCATCCGGTGCAACTCCATCAACTACTTCATTTGGTTGCTCAGGAGAGGTGGGTGCTCGGGCGCCTGGAATTGTGCCCAGAACAGCCTATGTTCGACATCGTCATCCTGAGATGCAAAATGCCTTGCTGCATCTGCCGCATTCCTCGGGAGATCCGCAAACGCGCCTGAGGAACGCAACACTCACGTGAGCAAAGTGAACCTGTGACCACCAAAGACACTTTGCAGTAAGTATGGCTTACCATCCGCAATGAACTTCACTTGGCGGAGTTCATATCGGGGTGCCTCGTGTTTCTGTCCTCGCCTCCGTGACCTCCAGCTTCATTAAGGATAGCTCGATGGCTTGTCCTTTATTTTTCTGCTCAAGGTCCTCACATTTAGTGATGGCATTATTGAGCTCCTCCTACACCTCGGCCACTCTGGCCTCGTGCTTGTCACTGATGGTCTTCGCGTTGCAGGTTCCTTTATACAAGTACCGAGCTTAAACCAAAGGAATTGCAAGGAATAATTTAAGAATCTAGAATTAAAAAGTTTTCCAACTTATCTTTTTTTCTTTTGTGATCACCGCTGCTGCGGAGACACGAATCCTCCTTTTCCGCAGAAGCCTCACACGCGGGGGACTCTCTTGCGGCGGTTCCCCTCACAACAACTCTGCCTTGCAGGGTCAGGCAGAAATCCAATGGACTTGCCGCAATCCGCGGTCCTGCCGGACGTTCATCCCCACAGAGAGAACGCTCGTGCTGCCGGGCACGGGCTTGTCGACAATCGAATCATCCACGCCAGTATTGTTGTTGGGACCGGTGCAACAAAGGGATCTTGGCCCGCACCAGACTGAGCAATGTTTCCCCGGCGGTCGCACTCGCCCTAGCACAGGGGGAAGCGGGGACTGCACGTCCGCACTACCCGCACCATTGTCGTGGTTGTTGCCAAAGGGTCACAGGAGCTGACCAACTCCGGTGTTCCTATCGTCCGCTCCCGCCGCGGCGGGCATGACGACAGCACCTCATGTGTTGGACGCACCCCTCGCGGCTTCCGCTCCGCCCGCCGGAGTGCCGCCACCTGTGCCATCCGCAGGCAAATGTGGTGGAAGCTTGGACGAAGATGGTTTTGTCACCACGAAGCCCTTCTTTTTGGGTGCCATGGATGATGAAGAAGACGCAGAACTTCATGTAGCCGATGCGTTGTTCACTGCTTTGATTCACGCCAATGCAGCGCCCCCTACTTGGCGCGCCAAAGATGTCCGCGTGGAGCTGGCGATCTATGGGACCGTGCTGCCCCTTTGCTGGTTCGGTGAGGGGTGGCGATCGACACAAAGAGCAAACACAATGAAGAGCACATGATTTTACCCAGGTTCAGGCCGCCCGGAGGCGTAAAACCCTACTCTTGCGTTTGGTGTATTAGGTGGTGTTCGAGCTCAATATACACGGAGCGCTCTCCCTAGCAAGTGGTAAGGAGAGAGCAGCTGCACGAATACCTATAAGTGAGGGTTGCAAAGAGTCGAACCCCTTCTCCTGTTGCCCTGGCCCTCCTTTTATAGCTCAAGGGGTCACCACAGTGGCAAAAAGGTCATTACAAGGGGTGATTAGAGTGATACTGAGCTATCATACCTAACTCTGTCAGTTAAGACAAAACGCATTAAATGCACTACTAGGTGTCATGTGGAGGTTGAATCCCGGCAAGGCTGTCGCGCCGCTTAACCAGCTACCTCCTATTATCATGACACGCCATCAGGACGGGTGTCAATAAAGGTGTTTGACACCCCTCCCCCTGAAACTGACGCGCATGGGTTACGTCCACCTAAACACCTGCTGTCTCGACACCTCACTAATCCCCAACCAGCTGGTCGAAAAGGTGGAGCGCTGGTGTTTGGCAGGAAGCCTGTGCTTCTGGGGCTTGCCGGGCCTTGACTTGCCGGATCGTTCTTGCCGGAGTGGTTGCTTCTGTTGTGATATTTGTAGCTTGTTTTAATACTTGGTTTCCTTGATGCTCTCCTTGACCTCATGAAGAGCGGCTTTTATGGTTTAGCATCCGTCCCCGCCAAGGCACTCTGCCGGGAATGCTGCTACCGTTCGTGCACATGTCAGGAGTACTAGGGACCCCATTCCTAGTGCACCGACACCGGGTCTATTTTTTATCATATTATTTTTAGATCTATAAAACCCAAAACACAAAAATACCTTGCTGCAGTTTATTTACCTTTACTTTATTTTGCACTTTTACTTACCTTTTATATAGATCTCTATCAGATCTCATCCTTGCAAGTGACCGTGAAGGAATTGACAACCCCTTTTTCGTGTTGGGTGCTAGTATTTGTTTGTTTGTGTAGGTGCATCTATTGGCGACTTGTGTGTTCCCCCTACTGGATTGATACCTTGGTTCTTAACTGAGGGAAATACTTATCTCTACTTTGCTGCATCACCCTTTCCTCTTCAAGGGAAAAACCAACGCAAGCTCAAGAAGTAGCAGGGAGAATTTCTGGCGCGTTGTCGGCGAGGATCTACATCAAGCCTACCAAGTACCCATCATAAAATCTCATCTCTTGCACTTACATTATTTACCATTTGCCTCTCATTTTCATCTCCCCCACTTTTAAAATGTTTTCAGAAAAAACACAAAAATATTTGCCTTTTTACTTGCCTTCTTTTTCGTTCGCTTTTTGTTTCCTTGTGTGCTAGATTGCTTGCTTTGTCATGATGTCTCTAGAAAATACTAAGTTGTGTGATTTTTCCAACACTAATAATAATGATTTTATTAGTACTCCGATTGCTCCCGCCACTTGTGCAGAATCTTATGAAATTAATGTCGCTTTGTTGAATCTTGGTATGAAAGAAAAAATTTCTGGTAGTCCTAATGAAGATGTTGCATCCCATCTTAATACTTTTGTTGAATTGTGTGATATGCAAAATAAAAAAGATAAGGATAATGATATTGTTAAGTTGAAGTTATTTCTGTTCTCACTACGAGATCGTGCTAAAACTTGGTTTTCATCCTTGTCAAAAAATAGTATTGATTCATGGAATAAGTGTAAGGATGCTTTTATCTCCAAGTATTTTCCTCCCGCTAAGATCATCTCTCTTAGAAACAACATAATGAATTTTAAGAAACTTGATCATGAACATGTTGCACAATCTTGGGAGAGGATGAAGTTAATGATAAGAAATTTCCCTACTCATGGTTTAAGTTTGTTGATGATCATACAAAAAATTTATGCTGGATTGAATTTTGCATCTAGAAATCTTTTAGATTCTGTAGCGGGTGGTACTTTTATGGGAATAACATTAGAAGAAGCTACTAATCTCCTAGATTATATTATGGCAAATTACTCTCAATGGCATACCAAAAGATCTTCTACTAAAAAAGTGCATGCTATTGAAGAGATTAATACTTTTAGTGGAAAGATATGGATGAACTTATTAAATTGATTGCTAGCAAGAGTTCTCCTATTGATCCTAATGATATGCCTTTTCCACTTTGATTGAGTGTAATAATGAATCTGTCGATGTGAATTTTATTGGTAGGAACAATTTTGGTAATAACGCGTATAGAGGCAATTTTAATCCTAGGCCGTTTCCTAGTAATTCCTCTAATAATTATGGTAATTCCTACAACAATTCTTATGGAAATTATAAGATACCCTCTGATCTCGAGAATAATATTAAAGATTTCATTAATTCTCAAAAGAATTTCAATGCCATGGTAGAACGAAAATTGCTTAAGATTGATGAATTGGCTAGAAACATTGATATAATTTCTCATGAGATTGATTCCTTTAAGATTACATCTATGCCACCAAAGCTTGATATTAATGAGTCTTTGAAATCTATTCAAATTTCTATTAATGATTGTAAGGAGAGAATTGCGAGAATGCGAGCTAAGAGAAATTGGCTTGAAAAAGCATGTTCTTCTAGTTTTCGTGATAATCATGATGAAGATCTTAAAGTGATTGGCATGACTCCTATTGAATCTTTGTTTGCTAATATTAAACTTGATGAAAAATGGATTAGAGAAAAGTCAACTTTAGCTAGAAGGCATCCCAATAATTTGGAGGGTGGAGATCTTAATGAAAAAATTGATAAAAGTGGGATTGGCGAGGTCAAAACTTTAAGTAGTGATGAGCCCACTCTTTTGGATTTCAAGGATTTTAATTATGATAATTGTTCTTTGATTGAGTGTATTTCCTTGTTACAGTCTATGCTTAATGCACCTCATGCTTATAATCAAAATAAGGCTTTCACTAAACATATCGTTGATGCTATGATGAAATCTTGTGAAGAAAAACTTGAGTTGGAAGTTTCAATCCTTAGAAAGCTTTGTGATGAATGGAAACCCACTATTAAGATTAAGATTAAATATTATGAGTGCTATGCTTTATGTGATTTGGGTGCTAGCGTTTCCACTATTCCAAAAACTTTATGTGATGTGCTAGGTTTCCATAAACTTGATGATTGTTCTTTGAATTTATACTTAGCAGATTCTACTATTAAAAAACCTATGGGAAGAATTAATGATGTTCTTATTGTTGCAAATAGGAATTATGTGCCCGTAGATTTTATTGTGCTTGATATAGATTGCAATCCTACATGCCCTATAATTCTTGGTTGACCTTTCCTTAGAACGATTGGTGCAATTATTGATATGAAAGAAGGAAACATTAGATTTCAATTTCCCTTAAGGAAAGGCATGGAACACTTCCCAAGAAACAAAATTAAGTTGCCATATGAATCTATTATGAGGGCTACTTATGGATTGAATACAAAAGATGACAATACCTAGATCCATGTATTAAGCCAGCTAGGGGCATAAAACAATAGCGCTTGTTGGAAGGTAACCCAATGTTATTTTTTTTCTTGTTTTGCTTCTATTTTTAATAAATATGCAATTATACTTCTGTTATGATTGTGTTTGAGAGTTTTAATTAGTGTTTGTGCCAAGTAGAGCCTTTGGGATGATCTATGGTGATAGTTGATTTGATTTTACTGAAAAACAGAAACTTTTGCGCCCAGTTATAGAATTTTGTAAATTCACAGAAATGTGTTCTCATTATGAATATTTTACACAAGATTGATATACAAATTGCCTACGTTTTCCTAATTTTTCAGAATTTTTAGAGTTACAAAAGTATGGACAATATTCAGGTCTTCACAGACTGTTCTGTTTTTGACTGATTCTGTTTTCTATGCATTGTTCTCTTGTTTTGATGAATCTATGGGTAGTATCGGGGGGGTATGAACCATGGTGAAGTTGGACTACAGTAGATATAATGCTAATACGAAATTGGAATGTGTTCACAATGGTACCTAAGTGGTGATTTGCTTTTATTATACTAATAGAGCTCACGAGTTTTCAGTTGAGTTTTGTGTTGTGAAGTTTTCAAGTTTTGGGTGAAGTTTCGATGGACTAAGGAATAAGGAGTGGAAAGAGCCTAAGCTTGGGGATGCCCAAGGCACCCCAAGGTAATATTAAAGGACAACCAAGCATCTAAGCTTGGGGATGCCCCGGATGGCATCCCCTCTTTTGTCTACATCCATCGGTAAATTACTTGAGGCTATATTTTTATTCACTACATGATATGTGTTTTGCTTGGAGCGTCTTGTATTTTATGAGTCTTTGCTTTATTTGCTTTTTAGTTTTCCACAGTCATCCTTATTGTACACACCTGTTGAGAGGGACACACATTAATCGTGAATTCATTAGAATACTCTATGTGCTTCACTTATATCTTTTGAGCTAGGCAGTTGCTCTAGTGCTTCACTTATATCTTTTTAGAGCACGGCGGTGGTTTTATTTTGAAGAAATTGATGAAGTCTCATGCTTCACTTATATTATTTGAGATCTTATAAATACTATGGTAATTTGCTTGGGTTATGAATTTGGTCCTAATAT
Organism: Thinopyrum elongatum; assembly: GCA_011799875.1. Lineage (NCBI taxonomy): Eukaryota > Viridiplantae > Streptophyta > Magnoliopsida > Poales > Poaceae > Thinopyrum > Thinopyrum elongatum. The sequence goes on from CM022300.1 coordinate 388,971,184, forward strand.
GATGGGTATTCAAGAGGGATATAATAAAAACTTTCATGAATATCATTGAATATATGAGAAGTTTGATTCCTTGCATTTGTTTTGAGATATAAAGATGGTGATATTAGAGTCATGCTAGTTAGTAATTGTGGTTAAGTAAGAATACTTGTGTTAAGGTTTGTGATTCCCGAAGCATGCATGTATGGTCTCTCGTTATGCGATGAAATTGGAGCATGATTTATTATTGATTGTCTTCCTTATGAGTGGCGATCGGGGACGAGCGATGGTCTTTTCCTACCAATCTATTCCCCTAGGAGCATGTGTAGTAGTACTTTGCTTCAAGGACTAATGAACTTTTGCAATAAGTATGTGAGTTCTTTATGACTAATGTTGAGTCCATGGATTATACGCACTCTCACCCTTCCACCTTTGCTAACCACTCTAGTACCGCACAACTTTTGCCAGTGCATTAAACCCTCGTATACCTTTCCTCAAAGTAGCCACCATACCTACCTATTATGGCATTTCCATAGCCATTCCGAGATATATTGCCATGCAACTTCCACCGTTCCGTTTTATAATGACAGATATCATCATTGTCATATTGCTTTGCATGATCATATAGTTGGCATAGTATTTTTTGCTTGGCCACCGTTCATATTTTTTTTACATTTCACACTAGATCATTGCATGAGGCATTCACATAGAGTCGTATCTTTGTTCTAGTATCGAGTTGTAATTCTTGAGTTGTAAGTAAATAAAAGTGTGATGATCATCTTTATTAGAGCATTGTCCCATGTGAGGAAAGGATGATGGAGACTATGATTCACCCACAAGTCAGGATGAGGCTCCGGACAAAAAAATAAAAAACAGAGAATAAAAAAAGAGGCCAAAGAGCCCAAAAACAAAAAAAAAGAAAAAAAATGAGAGAAAAAGAGAGAAGGGACAATGTTACTATCCTTTTTCCACACTTGTGCTTCAAAGTAGCACCATGTTCTTCATGATAGAGAGTCTCATATGTTGTCACTTTCATATATTACTAGTGGGAATTTTTCATTATAGAACTTGGCTTGTATATTCCAATGGTGGGCTTCCTCAAATACTCGAGGTCTTTGTGAGCAAGCAAGTTGGATGCACACCCACTTAGTTTCTTTTGAGCTTTCATACACTTATAGCTCTAGTGCATCCGTTGCATGGCAATCCCTACTCACTCACATCGATATCAATTGATGGGCATATCCATAGCCTATTAATTTTCCTAGTTGGTGTGAGAATTTCTTTCTCCTTTTTGTCTACTACCACCTTCTATTCATCCCATATTGCTATATCCATGGCTCATGCTCATGTATTGCGTGAGAGTTGAAAAAGCTGAAGCACGTTGAAAAGTATGAACCAATTGCTTGGCTTGTCATCAGGGTTATTTATGATAAATACTTTGGGTTAAAAAGATGGAGCATGAAAAGACTATATGATTTTGTAGGGATAACTTTCTTTAGCCATGGTATTTTGAAAGGACATGATTGCTTTTTAGTATGCTTGAAGTATTATTGTTTTTATGTCAATACTAAACTTTTGTTTTGAATCTTATGGGTCTGAATATTCATGCCACATAAAAGAAAGATTACTTGATAAACATGTTAGGTAGCATCCCACATAAAAAATTCTGTTTTTATCATTTACCTACTCGAGGACGAGCAGGAATTAAGCTTGGGGATGCTTGATACGTCTCCAACGTATCTATAATTTTTTATTGTTCCATGCTATTATATTATCCATTTTGGATGTTTTATATGCTTTATTATGCTATTTTATATCATTTTTGGGGACTAACTTATTAACCTAGTGCCAAGTGCCAGTTGCTGTTTTTTTCCTTGTTTTTGTCTTTTACAGAAAATCAATACCAAATGGAGTCCAAACGGTTTGAGGATTTTTCTTGGACCAGAAGACAACCAGGAACCTTCGGGAGGGGGTCAGAGGGGCCACCAGTTGGCGACAAGCTTGGAGGGCGCGCCCTAGGGGGCGCCCACTACTGTAAGATGCTGCTAACACGACACTACAATCAGAGACCCTTTGACAAAACTGTGTGTGATGCATTAATCGCAAACGGTGATGTAAAAAAACCGTCAAAAAAGGTGCAAAATGTTTGCGATGGCAGACACATCAAACACGGTTCAGATTTTAGTTGTGTGTGCGATGCGAGGCATACAGTTCAGTTCAATGAACTGTTTGCGATGAGGCAGAACAGCAGAAACGGGCAGCGAGATGAAGGCGTGTGCGATATACGGCATACAGTTCACTCGGATAAACTGTTTGTGATTAGGCGGAACAACAGAAACGAGCAGCCAGATGAAGCTGTGTGCGATATACGGCATACAGTTCACTCGGATGAACTTTTTGTGATTAGTCAACACAAAAGAAACGGTCGGCCATATCAAGGTGTGTGCGATATATGGCATACGGTTCACTCGGATGAACTGTTTGCTTTGAGCCAAGAGAACAGAAATGGTTCAATTTAACAAGATGTGTGTGATACATGGCAAATAGGTCTGTAATCAGAAATGTGTGCGAAGACCGATAATAACACAGACGAGTGCTGCTAATAAGCCGTGTGTGTTGTGGGCAAATGCTTGCTGGTATACAATTGTCAGTGATTGATGAAATCATCACCGACGGGTTCCCTAGTATGGTCTGTGTGCGCTGTCATTGCACACAGAACACCATCATATGTACCTATAACTTATAAGGACTTGATTCCATAAACAGATTGAACATCCAATTACATAGGTGGCTAGTACACACATGACCTTTGCACACACCAAAGTATGTTCCGAAGTGCCTAGAAAACTCAAATAATGTATAAAAAGGCAAAACGAACCCTGAATAATTTCATATTTTTAGGACGACGCTCCTATAGTTGCATGTTGCCTCTGTAAAATAAATCAAGGTGAGAAGAGACAGCGTATGTCGTTTCGCACACATAGGTGGCAAGTTCCCTCTCGGAACCATGAGCCTTTTTGAGAGAAGCTCCGGTTTGTAAGAAGTTTATACCAAAATTTGTCCCAAATTGGACTAATTTTTTACCACAACATGTTGGTGCCATGTCATAACACCATGCCAAGTTTCATGATTTTGAGGCGAGTTTTGGATTTACAGTAATTTTAAAACCAGGTTTCTCAATGTTTACTGTCGAGTCGGCACCGCCCTGGATAGGCTTTTTCCTCGTGGGTCCCAAATGACAAATCCAAATCTGTCACTACCATGCAACTTTTCTTATTAAGAATTATAGCCCATTTGGTGTGCTAGCTGAAAATAAGTTTGTGGGTGCTGGTGGGCGCTAAGAACTTGCGGGTTCTATAATGAACAAAGATCTCAAGGATCCCGCGAGAGTGATGTTCTTTCCCTATGTTGTGAATGCTTATAATATTTATGTCTTAATTAAAGAAATGGCAAGCCATTGGCCCAGTATGAAAGAAAATATGGGTCAAAGCCGAGTTGAAAAGGGCAACAATATCTAACTCCATCTTACAAACAGTACAAAAGCACGAGGATTAATTGCTCATCAGGTTTAGACAAAACACAGATTGAATAGGACAATGACATCTAACTCAACCAAAGTTTTCGGCAGTCACAATCAAATGGATTGGTCTGATCCATAAAATCAAGATCCCAGTACAAAAATTCTAGTGCTCCATGATGACGACAAGCTATTGTAAATAGAAGCTGACCATGATCAGAAGCCCTTAGGTCCACCTGAAACTTCTTTTTATGCCGTTCAACACTTGCAGCCGTAGGAAATTTCTTGTCGAAAAACTTAATCCTCACGGACAATAGTGCCCTCGCATTCAACATGAAGAATGTGACAAAGCTAGTGTTTGCATTGTTGGATGCATATCGTTCCAGTGTTACTGTCTTCAAACGAATGTCATGAGATCTGAGAAAATCCTGGTGCTTCTAGCACCATCGATTGGTTATACCTTTTTCTCCATGTGTTAGTGTCTAAACAGAGATGAAGATTGAAAACAGTTAATGTCTAAAAAAGATTATGTTGAAAGAGCGATAGCTGAATGATTAATTATAGTACATTATATATGGGCTTTCAATGTGCATGAAATCATCACCTTTACATACAAATTCTCCAAACATGGAAAGCATTGCAGCAAGGCAATAATGATGTTGAGATCAAAACACCACATACTGATATATAAGGTCTTGACAGAATCCACCACCACTGATAGGATGGACAAGCTCTTCATTGAGCATAGAACATAATATTAGCACTGAAAGTGTACTCCAAGGTGATACTTAACTTATGCGCATAAATGAAAAATGCAAATTACAAAAGTGTACGTGAATAATATACAGTACCTCAATAGGTGCGGAGGCAAACACCATCTCGAACCATTTAAACGGATCACGAATTGCACCCAAGGTCTCCAGTTTAGGCGCAGAGACCACAATTATTTGCGAAGGTTTATAACAACAATAAAGGAGCAACCTTTGAAGTGAAGGGGCATCTTCGATGATGAGCTCCTGTACTTCAAAATGAATTCCAATGCTTACAAGGTGAGGTGACTTTATTTTGAGACAAGAGATATGGATTCCTTTTCCAAAAACAAGCACCAAACGCTCCAGTGCAGGGCAGCTGGAGTGGATGATGCTATGCAGTGAGGCCACCGACAGATCAACCAACACAAGCGCAAGTTTTTTCAGCAGTGGGAGTCAAAGCATTTGTACCAGATTGTCTGCTAGATGGCACCGGGTCAAGGTGGCGGTGTGGAGAAAGGAGGAAAACCATGAGATTGGCATTAGTGGTGAGGGCACAGATGCAGCTCTTGGTGGTAACCTATCGCTGTAGTAATGGTAGAACTCAAGCTGCTGGAGTTTATCGAATTGACGAGATGTCAGCTAGGCGGCCACCGTACAGGGTATGTCCAGCAGGTAGCATGCCGGGATGCAGATGCGTTGAACGGAGCACTGGTGGGAGGAGATGATGGATCCAGGGAGTTCAGAATCATCATCGACAAATAGCTGACGACAGTCGAGATTAAGAGGCGCGGTGCGTCACTGAGTGCGCCATCGAGATGCGAGGACTTGTGTGCGGCAGCCATCCTTGGTGGGGAGAAGGGAGATGATCTCCCCAAGGATGGCATCCGGGAGATCCCTGATGCGGTCCGTCGGAGATTCTACTGGTTCCTCAGGTCCAGGGGGCGTGGCCGCTTCTGGCTGCGCTGTCGAGTCCAAGATCTACATCCAGCGCCGCCACCTCATCTGTGTAAATACCAATCTGAAAGAAAAAAATGGAAGAAACATACATGTAGGACATTCAAAATCAATTCTCAAGATCTGGAAGAAAAAAGGCATATATGTAGGACATTCAAAATCAATTCTTAAGATCTGACCACGAATTATTAGCACGCACGCTAACCCTAGTCGGATTATTAGCAAAAATCATTTGTACAGAACAAACAATTAATCACTAACCCTATACGGATACCATTCAAACAATCAATACACTACATGCATCTAACGGATCTTAATTACTCTGATTTCATGGACTGAGAGAACATAACTATATGATTTGTATTCCAAAAAAATTAGAAGGGGGGAGTAACCAGAGAAAACACATGATATGTTTGCCGCACAAATGGGTATATAGATGACTAACCGGTTTTTCGTCGGAGTCGCAGTCGTTGCCGGAGTTGTTGTTGACCTTTGGCTCCGACTGGGGGGGCACGACGGCGCCGACAAAGTCAAGGTCGTGTTGCTGCCCGCGCGAGACCTCGGCGGTGGCGATGGCAACCTCTGTGCCTAGCTTCACATGTTGCGCGGGTGCTTCACCAGCTCCGACATCATCACTCCCTCCGATGGTGCGCTTCGGCGGCATCCTCATACACTCTAGAGTCCAGACGTTGGTGACCACTATGGACCGGGGGTGCGACCACCTATTATGGCCGGCGGCTCGGGCACGCCATTAATACGGACCCGTGGGAGGAGGCGGGCGGCGGTCAAAGGCTGGCTCGCCTCCCGGTGAGCCTGCGCGGCGGACTTCTGGCATTCCTATACCATCATTTCACACAGCTACTTGCACCCCTCCCGGTGACACTGCACAGTGAAAATGCCTCCCATCAATTCACACACCTGCACACACGTCTCCCGGGCTGCCTGCACGGCGGGTTGCTTGCATGCGTCCTGTCAACTCACGCCTGCTTGCACGCCACACGGGGCGCGTGGCGGCACGTATATATTTTTTGTTTTTTGATGATTTATTCTGCCGCTTTACTGCTTAACCGAAGCATGGCACGGTCTAACGCACACGGTCTGAATAAATATTCCTTATGAGATATTGGTTGCCAGTTATTAACAATCTCCCATTTGTAAGTAGATTATATCAAAACTTGTCTCAAATTTGATGAAAAAATACAATATCACAGTCTACTTGTGTCCATATATGACACCACGATAAGTTTCATGAATTTCAACTAAGTTTTGGATTTACTGAATTTTAAAAATCAACATTCTCAATGTTTTGAAATTTCTTTCACGGGGAAACATGCACCCAGGGACACACATATGATTTTGCAATCCATTTTGGTGCACATGTAGCTCAAATTTGATTTTTGCACATTAAATCCCTAGGAAATCAATCAATGTATAAAACAGGTCGAATGATCTCTGTATTTTTTTTCAAACTTTAACACGACACTCCTTTGGTCATATGTTCACTTCAGAAAAAGTTTGACATGCCTCAGAGTGGAGGTGGTAGTGCGGGATGTGTGTCTTGTGTGTTGGGGGGGGGGTCCATCAGTACACATCACGAGCCTCCGTGACGTGGGATTAATTATTGATCATTTTGTGATTCATGTATATATGCCGCATCAAAGTCGTGAATTGGTTATTTAAAGCATTACACAACCCTTTCATACATACATGTTCGGGCCACATGCATGCATCGGTGGTCCTCTCGGACACTCCCTCGTGCGGTCAACAGCGACGTGCCCATTCGTTAGCCCGCAAAGGTTTTCAGTTTCCACCGACAACGAGAGGCATCAGACCGAAGGTGGATTCATCTTTGGCATGTGTGTGTTACGGTGTGGATCATGGTGAGATTCTATATCAAAGTTTGGGCACGTGCGTACACATGAGTCCCTCCCACTGGCTCGAAGTGAGGGGGCTACGCATCGTGAACCTCTGTGTAGTGCGTTTCTGGTTTGCGATGTGCCACGTCAAAGTTCTGCATTGGGTATTCAAACATCACACAACACACGACAACATGCACACGGTGGTTATCCTATGACAACCGCTCGCGTGTGACTCTCTGTGGGCCCGCGAGGTCTTCGTCGATCAATTGAACGTACAATGAGAGAGAGGTTAATTTGACCAACAAGGATGGTTCTTTTTTTGTTTGTGTTATGTATATGCACGGTAGGAGTATGTAGTACATGTCAAAGAGGGGGCAACATGTATACTTTATATATATATGTGTGTGTGTCATAACCTCGCTCCATGTGGGGACTTTTCGGTTCCTGAGGCAGGTGCCACATTGAAGTTGTGCATTGGTATGCAAACATCACGCAATACCATGTAGGTGGTGGTTGTCCTATAGGAACTCACTCGCGTGCAGCGCTTCCATCTGTGGGTTTGTGAGGTCGTCCTCCATCACTTTGACCCAATGAGAGAGAGGCACATTTGATGAACAAGGAGGATTAATTCTTTTAGGATTGTGTTAGGGTAGGAGTAGCATATATATAGTACGTGTCGAAGGGGGGATGGGACCAACATATACTAGGTGTCACACATGAACCTCACTCTGTGTGGGGACTTTGCGGTTTTTGAGGCAAATGCCACATCAAAAGGTTGTGCATTAGGTATTCAAAACATCACAACCCACACACCTCTCCATATATACGTTTTGGCACACATGCAAGCGATGGTGGTTGTCCTGTGGCACTCACTCACATGGTTATTGGCGATGCTTCCATCTATCGGCCCGCTTGGTCCATCACTTTCACCGACAACGAGAGAGGTTAGTTATTTTGACTTAGGAGGGGATTAATTTTTGTTTGTCTCGCGATATAGGTCTTGATGTGAGATTACATATATAATAGCGCATGTGTGCACATGAATCTATCCCGCTGGATCAAAGGGGGGGGGAGGGGCGAGCACACTACACATCATGAACCTCTTGCTCTGTGTGGGGACCTGTGCGATTTTGAACGCATGCACCACATCAATGTTGTGCATTAGGTATTCAACACATATGCATGCATCATGCACCTCCATAAATATGTTTGGGACACATGCATGCAATGGTTGTCTTTGGACACTCTCACTCACTTGGTTATGGGCGGCAAGCCTATATATATTCGTGGGCCCGCATGGACGTCCATCATTTCGACCGACGATGAGAAAGGTTACCAGGGTGGATTCTTCTTCTTTGATTTGTGTTACCGTATAGTAGGTCGATCATTCTAGGCCTAATTAAGTTTGAGCGCCTGCATGCTACACATCGTGAACCCTCGATCAGTGTGGGGATTTTACGGTTCCAAAGCATGGTGCCACATCAAATTTGCACATTGCGTATTCAAACACCACACACACCACTTCCATATACATAATTGGGCCACATGCACAGAGTGGATTTTGTCTTCAGACAGTACTCCCTTGCGAGTTTATCAGCGACAAGCTAGCCCATTTTGCGGGGCCGTGTGGACGTCCATCACTTCGACCAACAACGAGCGAGAGAGGTTATACGATCAAGTTGGATTCTGTTTGGTTCGTGTTACAATACGTCTTGGTGAGATGCCCTCCCCCCGACATGTGTGTGTGTGTGCGTGGGGGGTTGGGGGGGGGGGCTACTTCGGACTACCCGCAACCTCCGTGGGGTCGGGGAAGTCCGGTTATTTTGCGAGGCACACGTGCCACATCAAAGTTGTGAATGGTAGTTAAATATCACACCACACCCTTTTCATACATATAGTATAGGGCTACCCGCAGGTGGTTCGTATGTGGTCTCACCCATCTCCCGCCACAAACACACATTTGTGGGTCATCACATGGTCCACCTTTGTCCGGAAGCGAAAGGGGAAGTTTGACCATATATATGACGGACTCCTATAGGTTTTATGTTACGGTAGGGTGAGATTTCAAACCTAACTATCTAGGGGCATGCATTCGTAGCTAGGATTTTCTTACCGCTGACACGAAGTGGGGTTCGTAGAGGGTGGCTGACTAGCAATACTGTGCGCTTTGTGCGACAGGTGCCACATCAAAGTTGTGCATTGGGTATTCGAATATCAAACCACCCTTTTCATACATATATTTGGTCCACATTCAAGTGTGTACGTGTTCTGACCCTTTCCCGCGTTATTCTTTTTGCCAAATTTATAAACAGTACACGAGTTGGATGCAAAAACCGCCTGCGATTGGGTACGCAACAGACACAGTTCGGTAAGACTACCCATGTGTCACGCCCGTGCCCCTGCAATCACTCACATCAGCACAGTAGATTGGGCTCCACGAGGCTTGCCTCCCGCTCTCGAAAATGTCTACTACCTCATAATCTCGAAAATATCTACTGCCTGGAAGGTTTTTATGTTTGATAGCACACGATTAGTATGTGCGGACTGTGTGCGATGTCTATTACTCCCGCTCTGCTTCAATCCCTTGATTCAAATTTTCAGTAGCCCCGGCATTTTACTCCCGCCTCTGCATCCCTCGCAATCTCAAAAATAACTGCTCGCCCTTGATTGAAATTTTCAGTAGCCCCACCTTGTTACTCCTGCCTCTGCATCCCTCGCAATCTCAAAAATATCTGCTCGCCCTTGATTCAAATTTTCAGTAGCCCCACCCTATTACTCCTGCCTCTACATCCCTCGCAATTTCAAAAATATATGCTCGCCCTTGATCCAAATTTTCAGTAGCCCGGCATTTTACTCCCTCCTAGTAAATTTTTCAGTTGCCGCGGTATTTCCTCAAACACCACCTTGCCCCCCTCCACACACACCACACACTCCCTAAAACCTCCGCTCACACAGACACACACCACCCCTCCCTCGCTCGAAACCATTGGTAGGTCGCCGCCATCGCCGCCGCCTCCATCCTCAACCTCTGCCTGTGTGCCGGGGAGCTCGAGGAGCCAATGGCCCAAAAGAGGTTTATCGCGGCCTCTTTGGCCGACGCTGGCGAGGTGGCCACCGAGGTGTCCCCGTCGTCCTCCGCAGGCTCTTTATCAATCCATCATTGCCGGTCGCCCGGCGCCGCGCCCCTACACCGGTTCGAGGACTTCCCCGTCCTCCCTCGGGCCAGGCCGCCGATGAGGTCCTACCTCGGGTCCGGCAGTGGCGGTGGGAGACGTGGGTTGCTGAGATTACGGATCAGGACAACCACACCCGCCGGTGGCTCGGTAGCTTCCACACGGCCGAGCTCGCAGCCATGGAGTACGACCACTGGCAGGTCCGCTACCACGGCACATCGGCTAGGCTCAATTTCCCCTTTGACACATGTCCGGTCGACCTCGTTCCACCGGAGCCAGGGTGGTGAGCTCGGCTATGGCGCGGGAGGACCGCGAGGCGTGGGAGCGCCTCGAGGCTAAGGCCGCCACCGAGGCCTACATGCAAGAGCTCCGCCGACAGCACCTGGTTCTCGTGGAGGCGGAGCGGGTGATCTTTGCCAGCGCTGAGGTCGACGAGGTTATCATGCTCTCCTCTGATGACGAGGTCGAAGGCGGCGAGGACGGCGGCATGAAGGGCGTCGAGGTGGGTGGCGAGGACGAGGAGATCGACTACGACGAGTGGAGGAGTGTCTTCCCCAATGACCCCCACAATGGCACCGGCCCGGACCCGGCTCACGGCACACGGTACCTAACGAGGAAGGATTGGCTCAACCTCCACTTCGACCAAAAGTAGTTTAGCTTAGTTTAAATTTATGTTTTATGTTTGGTTATGCAAAACTATCAATGTTTATGTTTGAATGCATGCTACTTTCGATTGAACCTTCTTTGAACTTGATCAAATTGAAGTTTACAACGTTAAGTTTAGGGAATCGACTAGAAACGGCCAAAAATTGCTGGAGTATATATATATATATCCACTAAGGGTTTTAGTCCGTTAACTTTTAAAGGATCGGCTAGAGTTGGCCTTATGCCTTGTTTATTTCAGTTCTTCACAATGTGATGCTCTATATGTGAAACTATTTGGCGTGTAGTTCAATTTCCTCAATAACAGTTTCAACAATACCACTATGAATTACGATATTTGGTTGCAGTTGGGGATGTAACTACTGGGTATGACCCGCCCAGGAGGGGCCGGGTCATGCCACTGGCGGCTTGAAGATGAAGAGGCCCGATAAGGTCCAAGAAGATATGAAGATGGCGGTTCATAGAGCAAGCCAATTGAAGGCCCAAGACCCGGAGACGACTTGAGGCCCACGGGTGTGAGCCGCCATATGTTTCAACTTGTCCTGTAAGGCAAGCTTAGTTAGAAACCGAGCCGGTCACATTTGTGTGAGCCGGCCGGGACTCTGTAAGCCGCCGGGCAATAACCTGTATATAAAGGGGTGACCCAGCGGTAGGTTAACTCAAGAAACAACTCATCGAGAACTAGGTCAAGCATATTTGCTCCCTGGTGATCGAAACCCAAGCAATACAACCTAAAGCATGAGTAGGTTTTTACCTCATTGAGAGGGGCCGAACCTGGGTAAACTCTCTGTGTCCTCTGTCCCGTTTAACCCCTTCAAGTTAACCTAGTTGCAATGGCTCCACACCTAAGTCCTTTTGCTAGGGCATCTGCCGTGTTAAGTCCATGATAGTTGGCTCCCACTCTAGGGCCAGCGCACGGTGGTTTCGAGTTCTTGAAGGGCATCTTCTCAGGGATCAGGGGATATGCCATGGGCCGGATGACCAAGAGTCGTCGCGGCAAGATCTACATCGACGACGCAGGCTGGGGTCCCAAGGCCGATTCAATCGAGTATGGGTACCGGGTCCCCTTCGGCGGAATCCACGTCTTCATCGGCAAGATCGGTGAGTCGGAGCCTGAGCCAGACACCTGCACCGACATCATCGAGACGGCTCGGCGCGCGCGACCCGCCAAGATTCAAACCACTATGAAGCACACTTTTGTTGGTTTTGTTCATGGAGCAGATCTTGAGGAAGGATCCGCATCTGGCGGAGAGACGGTCATCTACTCTGATGATGAGTCCTCAACCGGTGAGACCAACTCAATGTATCAACTGCAAGACGGCGGGTTTGGGGGCTGTTCCGATGGCGATAGTATTCCGGACCCCTATGAGCCACCGAACAGAGTCGTGATCTTCATGGCCGGCACGCAACCGGTGCTGAATTCATCAACTGCGGCAGTTATGACTTCCGGTTCAACGGCTGAGGCGACGGCCGGCGCGAGCTGTTCTGTGCACCCGCCGGCTCAAGTTTTGTCCGAGCTCTTGGACCCCTTAGCAACTTTGTTAGAGGCAGAGGTGACTCCGGCGACTCAAGCGCAGCATAAGGTGGATGTGGCAAAACTGCGAGACGAGATAGCTCAAGCCAAAATTGAGCTTACCGCTAAGAATGCTAGGATGGCAACAGAACGAGCCGCCCTGGACGCTGAGTCGCAGCGGATTCAAGCAAAAAAATTCAGGATAACCTTGGACCAGAATGCATCCAACACCGTTCTACAAAGGAGGCACCAGAGTCGTCTACCTCGGGAGTACGATGCGAGGAATCTTTTCAACACACCTGGGGCCGGACCAAGTAATCCGCCTGAGGTAACCCGGGCTATTGAGGCGCCCGTAACTGGGGGGGCGGTTCAACCACGTGTTGCAGACCCGCCTCGTTTGAATTTAATCCTGCCTCAGCAGGTGCCGACACCACCGGGTCATTATTCTAACCCTCTGGATAACATGATTGCTGCGGCGTCACGGCTGGCGGCTCTCCCGGTGCAAGGCGAGTCTCCCGTGGCGGTTGAGGCACGGAAGGCTGTGGAACTACTTCAAACCGTGGTAGTTCAACAAGCGGCGTATTCATATAGCCGTGAGCGGATTCATTCAACCCCATGCCAAAGCCGGAGTTACAGCCGGCGCATTGAGTCGCCAGCGGTTTCGAGCAGTGAGCAGCACAATAACCAGCCCCGTGGGCATGACCCGCCACGCGCTGAGAACAATGCTCAGGCCTTGGTGGATCAGGCCAGGGCACGCCGGGAGGCGGAGCTGGCGGCTCAGTTAATGGCTTATCAGCAACCTCGGCATAACCCGTCGGTGTCTATAGAAGCTGGGATGACTTCTAGGAACGTGGGTGTGCCGTGTCTAGTGCCGGCTTTGCGTAATGAGCGTCTGCCCAAGGATTTTAAGGGCCCTCGCAAGGTGCCCAATTACACAGCTGACCAACCTCCGGAGGCATGGATTGAGAGCTATGAGATGGCCATGGAGATGTTAGACGTCAATGACGTTGTGTGCGCTAAGTATGTCACCATGATGTTGGATGGGCCGGCTCATACCTGGCTAAAAGGGTTACCTGCCAACTCCATCAGTTCATGGGCACGGTTGAAAGCATGCTTTATTCAGAATTTCAGAGATACATGTAAGCAACCCATGTCGATCATCAACCAATCACTGGGTCCACCGGGTCTCGGCTGTTATTCACTCATCAGATAGCATCAACGCCGGTTCAGCCATCCTGATTTTGGAGAAAAATTGCCGTTTCCTTCCCCTCAAACAGAAGCTAGGGCGGCTTAAGCGCCACTGCAATGATATGGGAGAGCTCATGGCGGCTCTCACCAAATATGCCGACTCAGATAGTACTAAAGACCCAGCGTCTGATGAAGAGAAGGCTGGCAAGGGGAAGAAAGGCGGCAATGGAAAGGGACAGCATCACAATACGGCGGGTCAAGGTAACAACGGTAAGCGCAAGCAAACCGATGGTGGTTCAGACTTTGTGGATAACACCAGCACGCAGAATAGCAATCAGCGCCGTAAGGGGAAATCATCAGTGCCCCGGTTTGGCGGGCCAAAGTTTAACCCGGAGGCAATAATGAATCAACCTTGTCCGAAGCACGGTTCTCAGGATAAGCCGACCACTCATTTGTGGAAAGATTGCTTCATCATGAGGGAGTATAGAAATTCCGGTTTTTATCAGAACCATCACGACCCGAATGGCGGGTCAGGATCCGGCTCTCACGGGCCCGGCTTTGGAGGTGGCGGTTCAAACTCTGGTTTTCATGGCCAAGGCAATCAAGGCGGTGTCAATCAGCAGCCCGGTTAGGGTAATCAGCAGCAGCAGTCTGGTTATCAGAGTAATCCAAAGCAGTTGAACGGTGGCCAATATCATGTTTTTACCATGAATTTGTGCAAGCGAGATCAGAAGGTTCATAAATGCGCGGTGAGCACGGTCGAGCCGGCAGCCCCTCGATACTTGCGATGGTCAGAATAGCCCATTGTATGGAACCGTGAGGATCACCTGCTCCGGGTTGACAACCCGGGTCAGCTGGCTTTGGTGGTGGCTCCTCAAGTTGGAGGATACAAGTTCACAAAGGTACTTATGGACGGAGGCAGTAGTATCAATATCCTCTACTACGATACTTTTCGCCGTATGAGTTTGACTGATAAAGATCTTAAGCCGTCTTCTACTGTTTTTCATGGGGTGGTGCCGGTAAGTCGGCATATCCAGTGGGCAAGATAGCCTTGGAAGTGGCTTTTGGCAATGAGCATGATTACAGGGCTGAAACATTGACTTTTGAGGTGGTCAAGATCAAGAGCCCTTATCACGCCCTGTTTGGATGGCCGGCTTATGCCAAGTTTATGGCACGGCCTTGTTATGTTTATCTGCAGCTTAAAATGCCGGGTCGTAAGGGTACCATCACGGTGCATGGTGACAGGAAGATAGCTTTGGAATGTGAAGAGGGCGATGCTGCCTACACTGAGTCTATTTGTGCAACAGAAGAGTTGAAGTTCTACAAAGATAATGTTGACCCGGCGGATATGACCCCTTTGAAGAAGCCAACCATAGAGCATGACCCCTTGTTGAAGTTTAAGTCGGCAGATGACACCAAGCAGGTCGATTTTGTCCCTGGCGATTCATCCCAACAGTTCATTATCAGTGCCAACCTGGATCCGAAATAGGAAAGCGCGCTCATCGAGTTCATCCGTGAGAACCGGGACATCTTTGCATGGAAGCGTTCAGACATGCCAGGTGTACTGAGGGAACTCGCTGAGCACACTCTCAATATTGATCCGAAGTTTAAACCGGTCAAGCAATTTCTTCGTCGTTTTAATGAAGAGAAGCGCAAGGCCATTAGTGAAGAGGTGGCCCGGCTCTTGGCGGCCGGGTTTATCGTTGAAGTTTTTCATCCTGAATGGTTGGCTAACCTGGTGCTGGTACTTAAGAAAAACGGCACTTGGCCTATGTGTGTGGATTACACGGACCTTAACAAGGCCTGTCCGGCTAATCCTTTTGCTCTCCCTCGTATTGATCAGATCATTGATGCTACGGCGGGTTGTGAGCGTTTGAGTTTTTTGGATGCTTATTCTGGTTATCATCAGATCAAGATGGCAGTTAAGGACCAGGAGAAAACATCTTTCAACACTCCCTTTGGAGCCTTCTGTTATGTGTCTATGCCTTTTGGGCTCAAGAGTGCCCAGGCGACTTATCAACGTTGTGTTCAGAATTGCCTCCACAACCAAATTGGACGCAATGTTCATGCTTATGTGGATGATATTGTTGTGAAGTCCAGGAAGAAGGAGACCTTGTTAGATGATTTGAAGGAGACCTTTGACAACCTCCAGGTCTACAAGATGATGCTTAACCCGGCCAAGTGTGTCTTTGGCGTGCCCGCAGGCAAGCTCTTGGGTTTTTGGGTCTCTGAGAGAGGTATTGAAGCTTACCCAGATAAAATCAAGGCTATCACTTCTTTGGCTAAGCCGGCATGTATTAACAACGTCCAGCGTTTGGCGGGTCGTATCGCGGCTTTAAGCCGGTTTATAAGCCGCCTGGGAGAAAAGGCTATTCCCCTCTACCAGATGATGAAGAAAACAGATCACTTTGTTTGGAGTGATGCTGCTAATCAGGCGTTCGAGGCGCTTAAAAAACAATTGGCTGAGCCGCCGGTTCTTGTAGCTCCTATTGACAAGGAGACCTTGCTTTTATATGTGGCTGCTAATAGCAGAGCCATCAGTGTGGCGGTTGTTGTGAAAAGGAAGGAATCAGGCAAGGAATATCCGGTTCAGAGGCCGGTTTACTATGTCGGTGAGGTACTAATTGAATCTAAGCAGAGGTGCCCACATTGGCAGAAGCTGGTTTACGGAGTGTTCATGGCTAGTCGTAAGTTGAAACAATATTTCCTTGGTCATCCCATCACTGTGGTCAGTTCTGCTCCTCTAGGGGATATTATTCAAAACTGAGAAGCTACAGGCCGGGTGGCCAAGTGGGCCATTGAGCTTGGACCCCATGGTTTGAAATATATGCCCCGGACAGCCATCAAGTCTCAAGCACTTGTGGATTTCATCAATGACTGGACAGAATTGTAGATGCCTGAGGAGAACCCTGATAATACATATTGGACTATACATTTTGATGGATCCAGGCAGTTGGAAGGCTCGGGGGCTGGAGTTATTTTGACTTCCCCACGAGGTGATAAGTTTTGCTATGTCTTAAGGTTGATGTTTCCTTGTACTAACAATGCAGCTGAGTATGAGGCCTTACTCCATGGTCTTCGGATGGCTAAAGAGATGAACCAAAGCTGGGTCAGGTGTTTTGGCGATTCAGATCTAGTGGCTCAGCAAGTTTCAGGAACTTGGGATCCCAAAGACCCACTCATGGCGGCTTATCGCCGGGTGGTTGATGCTATTGCTGGCCATTTCAAAGGTTATCAAGTGGAACATGTTGATCGCAGGAAAAATGAGGCGGCTGATGCTTTAAGCCGGCTGGGGTCTCAGCGTAAGCCGGTACCACCTGATGTTTTTCTTGATATTCTGAGTAATCCTTCGGTTAAGTTGCCTACGGAAGAGGATCTTGCTGTCCCTGACCCGGAGGCACAGTTGGTGGCGGCTCTTCATACTATTCCTGATTGGACAATTCCATATTTGGCTAATATGACCCGGGGTGAGTTACCTGAGGACGAAACTTTGGCCAGACAAATAACCCGGTGGTCCAAGTCAATGACGATTGTCAATGGCGAGTTACACCGATGCAGCGTTACAGGAGTGTTTCAGCGATGTCTCTCTCCTGAAGAGGGCCGTGAA
This sequence comes from Thinopyrum elongatum, assembly GCA_011799875.1. NCBI lineage: Eukaryota > Viridiplantae > Streptophyta > Magnoliopsida > Poales > Poaceae > Thinopyrum > Thinopyrum elongatum. The sequence continues at coordinate 388,988,386 of CM022300.1, forward strand.
ATTCTAAGGGAGATTCATGAAGGAGATCGTGGTCATCATGCCGGCTCTAAATCTCTCGTGGCTAAGGCTTTTCGTCATGGGTTTTATTGGCTGACGGCTCATGCTGATGCAGAGGATCTGGTTAGCAAGTGCGACGGTTGTCAGAAGTTTTCCAGACGAGCTCATGTGCCGGCTCAGGGATTGCTGATGATTCCAATCACTTGGCCGTTTGCAGTCTGGGGGCTGGATATGGTTGGACCTTTCAAGAGATCCAAGGACAAAAAGACCCACCTTTTGGTGGCGGTTGACAAATTTACAAAGTGGGTTGAGGCAGAGCCGGTCAGTAAATGTGATGCGGCAACGGCGGTTCAATTCATTAAAAAGGTGATTTTCCACTTTGGCTACCCTCATAGCATTATAACTGATAATGGTACTAATCTGTCTAAGGGTGCTATGAAAGAGTTTTGTCAACGAGAGCATATTCGTCTTGACGTCTCATCAGTGGCTCACCCCCAGTCCAATGGTCAAGCTGAAAGGGCCAATCAAGAGATCTTGAGAGGTATCAAGCCCCGGCTTATGGTCCCTCTGCAGAGGATGCCAGGTTGTTGGGTTGAGGAATTACCCTCAGTGCTTTGGAGTATCAATACTACCCCCAACAGATCCACGGGTTATACGCCTTTCTTCATGGTGTACGGAGCAGAGGCGGTTCTTCCCAGTGACATCCGTCATGATTCGCCCCGTGTGGCGGCTTACGTTGAAGCTGATAATGAAAAAGCAAATCAGGATGATCTCGACCTCTTGGATGAGGAGTGTATCCTGGCGGCGGCTCGTTCGGTGATTTATCAGCAAGATCTGCGTTGTTATCATTACCGTCGGGTTAAAACCCGGACCTTTCAAGAAGGTGACTTGGTGCTCCGGCTTATTCAGGATCAAACAGATATGCACAAGTTATCCCCACCTTGGGAAGGGCCTTTTGTGGTCAGCAAAAACCTGAACAACGGGTCATACTACCTCATTGATATTCGAGACCACAAGGATTCACGTACATCAGAAAAGGAGACTAGCCGGCCTTGGAACATTGCTCATCTTCGGCCTTATTACACTTGAGCCACTGGCTCTTGTGTTGTACATATTTTCATCCATGTATATATTATGATCAAGTATAATAAAGCCGGCATTCCTGATAATTCAGGGCCTCTGTCGTTTCATTTCTGAGTATCTGAGTCTTTATTGTGAGTTCATAAGATCACATGGGGGCTTCCTGCTCATTGAGCATAGCTATGACTACCCTATTGATCCGGCTTATACGCCTTGTTGCAAATCACTTGGAGGCTTATTGCCCAAGTAAAAGGTCACCAAAGAGAACTTGCTGCAGTGCACAGTTCAAACATAGGTATCCTGCCTTGAGGGCTCATTATATATCACTTGGGGGCTTCCTGTTCAATGAACATAGCTTTATTTACCCTTTTTGATCGGCTTGTACGCCAGGTGTAAAACACCAAATTACGGTTTATCCTGCCGGGTATGTCTGCCACTCCGCCCAGGTAATCCTGGAATGACCCGTCGTACTCTTGACAGTCAATCTTATAAAGACCCTGAACTTGTCAAAGTTAAAACGGCGGTTGGTCATGTGAGGCCCGGCTTACAGGTTTGAATGAAGGATTAACTCAGTGGCTGTGCGGCCCATGAACAACACTTGATATTGAGGCTTGGCAGCCTATGAAAGCCTTGTTTTTTCTGATTTGTTATTTGTTCTGAACACTGTTTGGGTTCATATCATTGCCCCATATTGACATATGGATTAAAACGATTCAGGCCATGTAGCCTTAATCCTTATGGCTCGTATTTGAGCATATCTGGGGTTTTGATAACCCGGCCTGGCTTCGGACGATAAGTCGCTAGTATATTTTGATTGTGCACTTGGACTTATTGCGCTCTAAGTTTTTTTTGGGCTGTTACCCTTACTACATATGGCGTTGTAAGCTGGCAGTATGAACCAACCTCACATGTATGCTTTTACTTGTTTATATGAATATGTGAGGTTTGATAACCCGCCCTGGTTATGGACTATACAGTCACCAGTAAATTTTATATGGGACATCATGACCCGCCCGGGCTTAAACTGCCAGGGTACATGTTATTTGCTTGTGTGCAGGGAATATGATAATATGACCTACATGATTGATAACATTATGAGCATAAGCAGCAGATCTTCAAACGTTAGATCGGCGGTTTAAAGCATTATGCAGATAAGCATGCACGATGGCATGACAAGATCACCGTTTTACACTAGCCTATTACAAGGCTTTCTATGGCCCAATTGATTGAAAGTTTTTCAGAACAAAATACGCCGGGTTGCAGTCTGAGAACCGCCTTGTGATTCAGTTGCCCTGGTCTTGGCGAGTTGAAGCTTCCGGGTCATCCAGCGCTGGTTCTTATTCTTCCTCCATTGGCTAGAAATCAGGTGATGTCCAATTGATGCCAGTTACGGCTTTGAATACAGCCTCATCATCTATGAGCGTGGATGGATCAATATCAAGAGCAAAGGTGTGCTTATGTGTTGGTGGAATAAGATCCATAACTGGATAAACCGGCGTTTTCATTTTTGCATTTTCAACAGTATAAGCCGCCTGATAATTGGAGAGATCGGTCTCCTCAGCCAACTTGCTTGCCAAAGGACGCATTTCCTTTACAATTTTGGTGAAGTCATCTGCACTGAAGGGAGACCCATCTTCTTTTAAGCTGGGACAGCCAGTGGCCAATTCCTCTGGGTCAAGCTCTGCCTGCCATGCCTTGGCCCGGCTCAGGGCGGTAATGGCACCAGCTCAGGTGGCTGACCGCTTTATCTCCTCCACCCTTTGGGGTACGACAGACAGTTTGTCCAGTGTTTCTCTGATGAGTGAAGGTGGCTGTTCAGTATGAGAGACGACAGTTATAGCTCGTTGAGCGCCGGTGTATAACTACTCAACAAGGGTGTATGCAGCTTTAAGCTTCACGTGCATGTCTGGGCCAAGGTTGGAAATTCTGCAGCCTGCATTAGCAAAGATATTGATAAACCGGCTAATGATTGTTATACATTGATGGTGAAAGATTGAAGTACTATATTACTTACCAAAGATGGCAGCTGTCATGTTATTGATTTGATGTTTCAAGCCGGATAACTTGTCAGTCACCGGCTTTAGAGCAGCTTCAGCATCTTCCGCTCTTTTTAACAGAGCCACCTTCTCGGTGTCCCAGCCGGTTCTTTCAGCGCTGAAGTCCCTTTTTAACTTTTCAATCTCTTCTAAGGTGGTTTTCAGCTCTGATTTGGCCTTTGAAGTCTCTGATTGTTGGGATTGTATGTTTTGCCGCAGATCAGTGACTTGAGATTCCTTCATATTCAATTCAGCCTGCCATATACAAAGACAGGCAGTATGTGGTTATGATAATCATCTTATTTGAAGTCCCAAGCATAATACAAGTATTTTACTTGGCACATGGGGGCTAATGCACGTTGCTTCTTTTTAAGACAAATCTTTAATGACCCGGCTAGCTTTCTCAACGGCAGCAGGATCATGGGGGCTACATGTGTGGATTTGTTCACAAGGCATGATGATAAGTCCCGGCTTAGCTATGCAGCTTAAGCCGGCCCTTGGGGGCTACATATGCGGATTCTAGCGCTACAATTTGAGTCTCGGCTTAAAGCTTCCAGTTTAAGCTGGCCCTTGAGGGCTGCTCATTTTGATTCAACAGAGTTAACAATTGCTATGGGATAGCTACAAGGTCAAAAATGCTATTTAAGTCTACAGCATATTCACTCCTTTCATATTCAGTAGACTTGGCGGCTGACAGTTATGTATACGAGAAGAGTTTTCAGTGTTTACCTCAAAACGCTCCTTCATCAGATTGACTAAGCCGGCTTCAAAGTCACGGCTGGTATGAAGGCAGTTTAAGTAACCCGCGTGAATCTCCTGAGCATTGAACTGAGCATAACTCTCCAAATCCAGCTTCCATTTGCCTTTTTCAGCAGCTGAAAATTCCTCCTTGGCGCTATGTGTTGCTAAGACTGTGGGCTTGGCCAGTTCTGCATAACCAGTCCCAGTGACGATAACATCTTCAGCCTCTTTTTAGTAGGTTTGATGGGACTTGGCGGCTTAGCTATGGCCGGGTTAACATCCATGAAGTCTAGTCTGACATGGTGTTCTTCTGGCGGCGGATCATCCATAGCTGCTTCAGAAGTTTGATGCAAAGATTCAGACAGTGTCTGTTTCTCCGGGTCAGTAGCTTTGGGATCTTGAGTGGTATTGGTGTTTTTGCCCGGCTTACTTGTCTTCGCCTTCTTGCTTGGCTTGGCTTGACCGCGGACAATGAGACATAAAGATGTGAGCATGATAATTTACAAAGGGTTTAAAAGCAAAGAAATTCAATATCCTCACCCAGGGGCGACTTTGAAGAGTGGGATCTGAGTCCCAGTGGAGTCGCCATATGAGGAGTTATAAGTTCCCTGATAGTTTGAATCAGAAGGGTTAAGAGGTTGTCGAATAAGACCCGCCTTCGGAAAAGCTAAGTCGAAAATCTGTGAAACCTCTGCTCGGCGCTTGCGAGGAGCCGGCGTGTTGGGTAAACCGGAGGAGAGAATCCCACCGCCGCTGTTCCGGGTTGTGCGGTGAACTTCATGCTGCTGTTTCTTCAAAATAAAGTTGGGATCCAAGTAAGCTAAAGGGTGAGAAAACCTTACTTTCCGGCTCGCTTGACGAACTTTCTGTCTTGGCAAAGGTTCTGAGTCGGAGGAAAGGATAATTACCTCTTCGTCATCCTGATAGTAATCAATGTCAATAAGATGAACAAAGAAAGAGCCAAGGGAGTCAAGTTCTACCTCCGGCTCATCATCTAGAGTAAAAAAATCAGTTGCATCTGCCTTCTTTTTGGCAAGCTTCTTGATCGCCTTGGTCTTGTTTCTGACCTTCTTGGCCGGTTTATCTTGGAGTTTCTTGTTCCAAAAGGGGGAGTCATCCTGTAGAAGTTCAAGCAAGAATGAGAAGGCAGATTGACAGATAATGAGTTAGTGAAAGTTGCTCAAAACCACTTACAGCTGGCGGCTTGTTGAGGGCGCAGAAGGGGTTCAGCCCCACTTTGCTGCAAGTCTCTAGACTCTCGTTGAGCAGAGTCTTTGTTATATCATTGATTTGTTTATCATCCGGACGGATTGGAGAGTAACGCAGCGGATCTTTAACATCACCGGTATACTCACACATTAAGCCAGATCAGCGGCTTAAGGGCAAGATTCTCCATGCGACCCAGCAACGAACCATATTGACTCCAGTCAAACCATTGGCCATCAAGGCTCTGATCTTTGAAAATATGGGCATATATTTGGCCCGTTCTTCTGTATTGATCCGTTCTGGGAGAGGATGTCTGTTGCTAAGCCGGCTTTCACGATAACCCGGCAGAGGATTTTCGTCTTCTGGAGAGGTGTCTTTGCAATAGAACCAAGTCTGGTTCCAGTCCTTAGGATGGCTGGGAGGTGCGGCAGTAGGAAACGTGGCTTCTTTCCGTCTCTGAATTGAAATGCCACCTAGTTCTAAGCTGGGCCTGTCCGTGAATTCGGTCTAGCGGTTCAGGTAATAGAATTCCCTGAACAGTTCTACAGTGGGCTCCTATTGAAGATACACTTCACAAAAAACATCGAAGTTGCAGATGTTTGAAACAGAGTTGGGCCCAATATCTTGAGGATGGAGTTGAAAGAAGTGCAGCACATCACGAAAGAATTTTGAGCCGGGTGGAGTGAACCCCCGGAGCATGTGATCAGTAAAAACTACAACTTCACCTTCTTTTGGGTTAGGAGTGGTCTTGGTTCCTGGGACTCTCCAGTGGATAACGTTCTTTGCGGCTAAGACGCCCACCTAGACATGTTCGTTCAGCGTTTGCTTGGTAACCCGGGAGGTGACCCAGTTGCATGAAGTAACAGTTTTGGTCATTCTGATTGATGAAAGCCTAGAAAAGAGAATATTGCCGGATTAAGGTTATGCTCTTAAGCCGTCCAGTGATCAACAAGTAAGTGCGTTATGCAAGGCCAATTCGTATGCAGAGGGTATGTGTTATAAACATTGGTATGATTAAACCGGAAGATGATGCCGGGTCATACAGGTTCTGAACATATACTGACAGCTTAAAGAGGGGCTAATGGTGTCCGGCGGGTTACAGCCAATCTCATAAGCCGTCCGCCCAGTTGCAGTTCACAAGTATCTGTAGGTCTGAGTGAAATTTTGCTAAGTGCTGAACAAACAGGTTTCACAAATTAGTTCTATTATTTTGGATCTACAACAGTTTAGAAAAGAAAATAAATTTTAAACCTAAGGTCGCGGCAGTAGAAGAACTCATGTGCTCAGATGGGATCTTATGCAGAAAAGGTATCTTCTGCGATTGGAAACGGATGCTCAAGCCATTACCGCATATCTTCAATATTGTGTTCAGATCCAACTACACGATCTAAAGAGGAAAATGAAGAACGACAAAGAGCTCCGATGAACTGAGCAAACCCTAGTGCATATCTGATGCGAAGCAAAATGGGTACCTGTTGATGCTGATGAACAGCGGAAGTGTGTTGCGTCTCTCTGGTCCATTCAGGTCGATGCAGCGGCCGGAGTTGGTGATGCTGGAGGAAGACGGTGGCGGCGGAGCTCGGGTTTGTAGAGGCGTCGCAAGGAGGAAGACAGAGACGAGGGGGAAAGGGTAAAAAGTAAAAGAAGGACCCTTGTCCCTATTTATAAGGAAGTGGATAGATGGCATGCGCGGGAATCGAGGAGGCCAAAAAATGGTTATGTGGCTATGTGGATGCCTCGATTTTCGGGAGGTCCATTAAGATAAAGATCTGTTGAGATGTCTTGGGCTTTGTGCAAAGTTAATGCGCAATGATGTCATGGCGGGTTAACACGATTCTGAGATGTGACGTCATGGCGGGTTACAATGAATTGGAAAATAATTGATAAAGGAAGATTATGCTAAGTCAAGTGGTGAAGATTGATGTGAACCAGTTCAAATCAACCTGGGGCCTAATGTTGGGGATGTTACTACTGGGTATGACCTGCCCAGGAGGGGCTGGGTCATGCCACTGGCGGCTTGAAGATGAAGAGGCCCGATAAGGTCCGAGAAGATATGAAGATGGTGGTTCATAGAGCATGCCAATTGAAGGCCCAAGACCCAGAGACGACCTGAGGACCACGGGTGTGAGCCGCCATATGTTTAAACTTGTCCTGTAAGGCAAGCTTAGTTAGAAACTGAGCCGGTCACGTTTGTGTGAGCCGGCCAGGACTCTGTAAGCCGCCGGGCATTAACCTGTATATAAAGGGGTGACCTGACGGCGGGTTAACTCAAGAAACAACTCATTGAGAACTAGGTCAAGCGTATTCGCTCCCTGGTGATCGAAACCCAAGCAATACAACCTAAAGCAGGAGTAGGTTTTTACCTCATTGAGAGGGGCCGAACCTGGGTAAACTCTCTGTGTCCTTTGTCCCGTTTAACCCCTTCAAGTTAACCTAGTTGCGATGGCTCCACACCTAAGTCCTTTTGCTAGGGCATCTGCCATGTTAAGTCCACGACAGTTGCTGTTAAGGATGTTGCAGTTAACATGCCTTTTCATTTTTTTACAATAACTAGTGTACTTTAGACCTGCACAATACCAGTTTGAATGACTATATTTGCTTGTTTTTAAATGTTATGCCTATTGCAATTAACACACCTTTCCGCTTCTTGTTTTGCTTAACTAGTGTGCTTAAACCTGCACACTGAAGCTATCATTTATAGATTATGTTGTCTACCATGGATATTTTTGATTGATGTTTAGCCTGCTGTGCTTAACATGCCTTTATATGTACTCATACAGGACAATATTGAGAGCAGCTGATGTTTTCCATCGAGGTTAGTTTCATCGCATTGCTTATATACTCACTGTTTAGCATATCGGTAGCTGGTACCATGTAGCCTGGGGGCTAATAAGGGATTAATCGTCAAACCAGACATTTCACTAAATATATCTGTAACCCATTTATCGACAGGTTAACTAGGGCCATATTTAATATATCTGAGGCTGCATAGCAACATGCATTGTACTGAATGACTAAATATGCAATCCGAGGCTACATAGCAGCAAGGAACAGTGTTACCTTAATGTTCTAATGATATCTAGATATACATGTAATAAGATCTTATATAATGGAATGGAGGGAGTGTTGTACTACATCATTGTGCAATTGTTGTTTACCTTCTAATATTAACTTGGTGCTTTTAGGTACATATGTCACTGCCAAAGATCCATGCTTCGACCCTTTCTACGTATGGGGCAATGAGATATTCATGAACCAACATCAAGTGAGAAAACTGATAAAGATTGTTATTAAAATGGGTCAAAAGATGTCAATTGAACTATTTGTTTACACTTTATGCAAGACAACAGTGAACTGCAGGATGGTAAGTAAGAACTCTGTAGCCTTCTTTTTACTGTCCGTAATGAGTAGTGTTAGATGACAATGTCTGAATCTTTTTACTTTGCAGTGGATCCTGAAGCAGTTTACTCAAGATTACCTTTCAAACTACATGATTGGCGGCCGGCCATCACAAGGGGTTGGACTAGAGTCGTGCGTGCCTTCTACATCAAGGAGAGCACAATAGGGCCATTCCGCTAAACCTTGTTCAGCAACCAGAATGTCTCTCGCCTCTTTCTTTACCATTCTTTATTTGGTGCTTATGTAATTCTTGAACATATGTACCTGTGAATCGAATAATGCATTGGTTGTTTGAACCTGATGGATACGAATAAAGCTATAGCCTACTTTCAAATTCAAATTAGGTACAATTTTAAATAGCAGCAATTAAATTAGGGTGAAATTACGCTCTGCAGGTCATTACGGCGCACACGGTCTATAAAGCACAGCGTGTGTGATATACATCATAATATGACACGGTTCACGGAGAGGAAATGTGTGTAACCATGCACACAGTTGCCATTTGCAAAGCATGTGTGATGTCACACAATATCACAAACGGTGCAGGAAAACTAAATGTGTGTTATTGTCGACCTATCATGCACGGTTTACAATGATGAACTGTTTGTGATGTGCCAGGCATCTTAAACGTAGAGCCAGTTTGGTACGTGCCTGGAATGTGCCTGGACTGCGCCTGGTTTTAGGTAAAACCATAAAACTCCGACTGCGATGGCAATGCGAGCACAAACGAGTAGCAAGGATGAAGCGTTTGGGATATTCAAGATATCAGAAACAGTTTTATAGGGACAACTATATGCATCAAGGCTCCCTATCCTCGATGGTTTCTTGGTCGTGTGGGAAGGACCCCCCTATCGCAGTCACTCACTTGGTGACGGTTCAAAACACCGTCATGGAAAGGGGTTAAAAACCGTTTATATAGCACCTCGCTGTACTATTGGCCCCCAAGCTTGTGGGCCCCCTGATGCTCCTCCAACCCTAATCTTTGCTCTATAAATACCCAAATATTCCCCGTATACTAGAGGGCACACCAAAAAATACTTTTCCGCTGCCGCAAGCTTCTGTTCTCATGAGATCCCACCTTGGGGCCTTTTCTGACACTCTGCCGGAGGGGGATTTGATCACAGAGGGCTTCTACATCAACCTTACTGCCCATCCGATGATGTGTGAGTAGTTTACCACAGACCTATGGGTCCATAGCTAGTAGCTAGATGGCTTTTTCTCTGTCTTTGATCTTCAATACAATGTTCTCCTCGATGTTCTTGGAGATCTATTCGATGCAATCTTCTATTGTGGTGCATTTGTTCAGATCCGATGAATTGTGGATTTATGATCAGATTATCTATGAATATTATTTAAGTCTTTTCTGAACTCTTTTATGCATGATTAAGATAGCTTTGTATTACTCTCCGATCTATTGATTTGGTTTGGCCAACTAGATTGATTTTTCTGGCAATGGGAGAGGTGCTTTGTAGTGGGTTCAATCTTATGGTGTCCTCTCCCAGTGACAGAAAGGGTAGCGAGGCACGTATTTGTATTGTTTTCACTAAGCATAAAAAGGTGGGGTTTATTCATATTGATTGGATCTATCCCTCTACATCATGTCACCTTGCTTAAGGCGTTACTCCGTTCTTGTTAACTTAATACACTAGATGCATGCTAGATAGTGGTCGATGTATGGAGTAATAGTAGTAGATGCAGGCAGGAGTCGGTCTACTTGTCATGGACATGATGCCTATATTCATGATCATTGCCTTGGATATCGTCATCGCTTTTCTATCAATTGCTCAATAGTAATTTGTTTACCCACCGTATGCTTTCTTTCAAGAGAGAAGCCTCTAGTGAAAACTATGGACCCCCGGTCTATTTTTATCATATTATTTTCAGATCTATCAAACCAAAAACACAAAAATACCGTGCTGCAATTTATTTACCTTTACTTTATTTTGCACTTTTACTTATCTTTTATATCAATCTCTATCAGATATCATCCTTGCAAGTGACCGTGAAGGGATTGACAACCCCTTTTTCTTGTTGGGTGCAAGTATTTGTTTGTTTGTGTAGGTGCATCTTTTGGGGACTTGTGTGTTCCTCCTACTGGATTGATACCTTGGTTCTTAACTGAGGGAAATACTTATCTCTACTTTGCTGCACACCCTTTCCTCTTCAAGGGAAAAACCAACGCAAGCTCGAGAAGTAGCAGTTCACCAGAAGGGATCTCCCCTCCTGGTCTTCGGCGACCGAGGTGTTAACCTCGGCCATGATATCATCACCTCTGGCCCCCATGTCCGTGAAGGGAGGGGCCCTTCGGGACAACACCTCCCCGGTTTCCCCGACAACCATAGGGGGCGACGAGCGCGATGCGGTCCCGCTTTCCGCCAGCTCGGCTGGCGGGGAGTCCCCCTGTGAGACGCGGTCGATGGGGAGGTCGCACGGCGGGCTGCAATAAGTAAGACATGCATATTGTTAAGTAATGAGACTTGAGTCAGGAGCCCGGGAAATCTTTGGATTTGTACCTTTGGGCAGGGGGCTTGACCCTGGGGTTCCTCTTAGGAACCTCTTCGGAAGCCTCGGACTCCTCGATGGGGTCCGAGCTGTCGTCGGACAGGACCATCTTGGCCCTGCATTGCTTCTTTGGGGCGGGAGGGATTTGGACCTCCTCGACGTCATCCGATGCCACCCTCTTTCTTGTTCGGGAGGAGTCGCTCTCCTCTCCGTCCTCTTCCTGCGCCCCTCATGAGCGGAGGGGGTTTGGGTTTCTTTGGATTTGGTGTTCGGAGGCCCCCTTGGGCAGAGGCCTTCTCGGGCCTCCCTCTTCTCGGCCTTCCTCTTCTCCTTCTTCTCCGATGCCTTATACGGTGCCACGGCCAGCATCTCCTCTAGCAGGGACGTCCTGGGGTCCTCGGGCAGCGGGGCCGGGTTGTCGATCAGCACGGCTTTATCTAGCCAGCTCTGGAAAATGTGGGGAAGGAAGAGTCAAGTCCCTCATTAAAGGACGAATATCCAAACATGAAGAACAACACTTCGTTACCTTCTGAAGAGGGTGTGCGGTGTCAAGGCCGATGTCCTCCTCCTTGGCTGGCCACTCCTTTTGGGGCTTAAATAGCACCTTGCACAGCTTGTCGTGGGTGGTGCCACAGAAGCGCTACACGATGACAAGGTCTTCAGGCTTGTAGGACCACATTGGGGTGGCCAGGAGTTGGCAAGGTAGGAGGCGGCGACTGAGCATCACCTGGACCATGTTGGTCAGCTTGGCGTTCGCCTTTATCATACTAGAGACGCGTTTCTACAGTGACTCCACCTCCTTGGGCGACCCCGAGTCGAGGCCCTACTTGGTCCACGAGGTTAGCCTCGTGGGAGGTACGTATCTGAATTCGGGGGCCGCTGCCCAACCTACGCCGCGTGTTTCGGTGATATAGAACCACTCCTTTTGCCAGACCATGACGGTTTCTATGAAGATACCCTCCGGCCACTCAACATGGGCGAGCTTGCTGGTCATTATTACCCCCCACATTCCACCTGTTGGCCATCGACTATCTTTGGCTTGACGTTGAAGACCTTTAGCCACAGGCCGAAGTGTGGATGGACCCGTAGAAAGGCCTCGCAGATGACTATGAAGGCCGAGATATGCAGAAAGGAGTTTGGGACGAGATCGTGGAAATCTAGCCTGTAGAAGAACATTAACCCCCTGACAAAGGGTTGGAGCAGGAAGCCCAGACCTTGGATGAAGTGGGGGACGAACACCACCCTCTCGCTTGGCCGGGGCGTGCGGACGACCTGGCCCTCCTCCGGTGCCCGATGAGTGACATTAGCCGGGAGATAGCCGACGCGCTTTAGATCCTTGATGTCGTTGTTGGTGACGCTCGAGGCCTCCCACTTGCCTTTCGAACCAGATCTGGCCCTGGCCGGATTGCAGAAGTGGCTAGGCCGGGATTCTTGAGGAAAGGTGGATCGGGGCGCTGGAGCTCAGTAGCTTGGGAAGACAATGGCGAGAGAAGAAGAGGAAAGCGTGCAGAACGAGCAGTGGCGGCTTTTTTTATAAGTTGTCGTAACACCAAGAGTCCCTTTAACTGCGTCGCGGACCTCGCCACTTCCCGATATAATCGTGCCGTTATGCGCGCATGGGGTGACCCGAATCATTGATCATATCTCTTGAAAAACGGGGCACGATCTCCGTATCGACGGGACGTGCCAATAGAAACTGCCTCGAACCACGAATCGAGTTTCTCGTGACCGGTCAGTGGCTATGGTTGGTTGTGACCTTTCGCCAAAAAGTTGTCAGGCAAGGGCACTGTTCACATTCGAGCATTTGGCCTTCGAGGCTAAGTAACATATACAATCTGGAAATCCGGACATAATCTGGAGCAAACACGACCGAATTTGGATAGGCAACCTTTTAAAAGTTTGGCTAAGGATAGCCGCAGGCCTAGCCCTAACAACGCGGAGAGAACTGGTCCACGAAGCCAGTGATTCACCGTGCATATTTCGGCTTCGAAGACTCGTTCGGGGGCTACTGAGGGATTCCAGGACTAAGGTGTCCTCGGGCCGCCGGCCTCTTCCTATGGGCTGGACAGGTGGGCCACTCTGCGACTACTATTGGAAGGCCGAGCTATAGGGTGACTCCGTGTTCGGACAGGAAGCTTTCAGAGCCTTGGTGTGTACTCCAAGTCAAGATCGAAGAATTGGCATGCTATTTCCTTTGTTGTAACGGACTATAGGTAACCCTAGATACCCCTGGTGCCTATCTAAACTAGAGGGTTTAGTCCATAGAGGCTAGAAGAAGAACCATCATCCTACTTACCTAGGGTTTAGTTCCTCTGATCTCGTGGTAGATCGACTATGTAATCATCATATACACATCAATACAATCAAGCAGGACGTAGGGTTTTACCTCTTCGAGAGGGCCCGAACCTGGGTAAACATTGCCCCCTTTGTCTCCTGTTCCCCATGGATCCGAGATCCACAGCTCGGGACCCCCTACCCGAGATCCGCCGGTTTTGACACTGACAGCCACGACGGCCACATCTCGCCTTTGGGCTGCGATGGCAGAGCGGGTGATAGCCATGGTGGCCGACAGTGGGGTGGCGGCCATGTTGGCCACCTCCCGCCTTTGGGCCGCAGTGGCGGAGCGGGCGATGGCCCTAGCTTTCGATGGTGGTGTGGCGGCCACGGAGGCAGATGGTGGGGTGGCGGCAATGACGGCCGGCAACAGCTGCCGATGGGCAGTGGCGGTGGAGCGTGTGGTGGGTGTTGTGCACACACCCAACTGGGACGCCACACGCACTACACGACGCCGGGGACTGAGCCACCGCCATGGTGTAGCCTCCCAGCTAGAGTTGTCCTATGATGACGGCGGAGTGGCTGAGCGACGACGATGGACCAGTGCCATTGGCGATTGTGGGAGAAGCAGACGAGATAAGCTACAGGGAGGGAGGGGAAAATGCAACGCAGGACTCGCCGGCCATGAGGGTTTATGTAGCAGTCCAGTAAGCATTGGGATTTTGGGGGATTTCACTGAGTCGGGAGAGAAGCTTGTGCGGCTATGTGCGGGAACTGCGCGGTTGCGTGGGAACGGGCTCACCGATGATCCATTAGTGCCACTTCAAGCCACCGTTTGGCCAAAAGAATACCTATGCAGTGCTCAAGCTTGCGCTCGAAGCCTTCTATGGCAGTGGGGTGACAAGATGTGCGAGAGGAGGACAAAATGACACGTACACATACAGTTAATAAAAGAAAAATGTTTGCGATTTAATTCCCTAGCACGCGGCCGCTATGTACATAGCGTCATGAGTGATTGTTCGACCATCGTGTGATGTGGAACACGACGTAGTTTCACATCATGCCGCCGTTTCGCAACTGCCGACCGGCTTGTAGATGACCATTCACTGTGTGTTCAACTTCTCTATGTGTGTGGTTGCTCGTGGTTGAGGCTGTCGCGGCGCGCTCTGCTCTCTCGCGTCCATCCGCGCGCTCTGCCCGCGTCCCTCCATGCACGCTGCCAGTGTTTGGGGCTGGCGCATGATCATGTACGTTTGTGCTGCCATTATGCCGGCCACGATGCAGTTACCCGCTGCAAAAACTGCCTTGCGGACGTGCTGGGAATCCAGGCCGCTCGGCCCCCATTTATTCCCGCGGCCATTTACCTTCATCTCTCGCACCCCATGACACAATAATTAAGCACACCCACGACGGCACGTACAGAGAGGATATCCAGCAGCTCCAATGTCGCTCCTCGTGGCTCCAATGGCGCTCCCATTGGCTGATGATGACAACGGACAATAGTTCACCTTGCCTCACATAGTGGACACCCACGTGAGGTGGAAGGACCTCTCGGTGGTGTACACGAATGAGCCGGTCTCGGTGGAGAGCTCCATCCAAACTATGGAGCAGTTGCTTGCCGAGGACAAGTACCATGTGGTCGGCTTCGACCTCGAGTTCACCGGCGGTCATGCCGAGCATGATCAGAAGATTGTCGTCGCCCAGTTGTGCGTGCGCCATCACGTCCTCGTCTACCACTACTTCCTGGCCACAACGCCTTGCGAGCGTTTCGCGATGTTTATCAGCAGCCTCAACTACAGTTTCGCTATGGTGGACATCATCAACGATCTAAAAGCGCTCGAGGTTTCGGGCTTGGCCTGCTAGAACCTTGTCGACATCCATGACCACTACAGGGTCCAGGGCAGCACAAAGAACAAGCAGAACTCCCTGGTTGACCTCACCTCGTCCATGATCGACCCTTACTACAAGAACATGAAGGCTGAGTGCAACAAGGACAAGATCGCCTGGCACAGTGCCTGGGAGCAGAGACTGGATGAAGAACACGTCAAGTACGCGGCCAAGGACGCGTACACAAGCTACGAGATGTACAGGTGGATTGTTGACATGAGGAAGTGCCTTCGTCCTGCCCCAGATGTGAGGGATCGAGCCATGGAGCAGTGGCGGCAACGTCACAAGAAGTAGATGATTAGATGATCGTTTCTCCTAGTCTAGAATGCATGTAATTGTGTATTGAGGTGTGTGTGCGAATGTTTTGTATAGTCACTTATGTAATTGGATGTTTATTTTGGTTATATATGTTGTTCATCTGAAGACAAAGCAAATCACATCACACACGGAGTAAACTAGGGAACCCGTCGGTGATGATTTCATCAATCACTGACAATTGTATACCAGCAAGTGTTTGCCCACAACACACACGGCTTATTAGCAGCAATAGTCTGTGTTATTATTAGTCTTCACAGACATTTCTGATTACGGACCTGTTTGTCGCGTATCACACACATCTTGTTAAGTTGAACCATTTCTGTTATCTTGGTTCATCGCAAACAGTTCATCTGACTTAACTGTATGCCATATATCGCACACACCTTGATCTGGCTGACCGTTTTTGTTGTGTTGCCTAATCACAAACAGTTCATCCGAGTGAACTGTATGTCGTATATCGCACACACCTTCATCTGGCTGACCGTTTATGTTGTTACGCTCATCGTAAACAGTTCATTCGAGTGAACTATATGCCGCGTATCGCACACGCAACTCTAATCTGAGTCGTGTTTGATGTCTCCGCCATCGCAAACAGTTTGTCTCATTTTTATGGTTTTCTTACACCACCGTTTGCGATTAATGGATCGTACACAGTTTTGTCGAAGGGTCTATGATTGTACTGTCGCGTTAGGACCATCCTGCAGTAGTGATGGCATCACAACATAACTCTACAACTCAAGTAAAGATAAGGCTTGGAGAGCCATACATAACATGATATTACAAACATGGGTCTCATGACCCAACATACAAAGTCATACAAGTAACGGAAGCATAAAATGTGTGAGTACAGACAACTACAAAAAAAAGGCTAAGAAGCCTGACTATCGACAAGACCCTCCATAGGTGCCAGACCTCTGTCTAGGATTCCCAAGCTACTAGGTCAACATTGAACTCATCATAGAAACCACTAGTGAGACTGAGGTCTCATCTGCAAAAACATAAATTAGCAACCATGAGTACAAAGGTACTCAGCAAGCCAACTTTGACTCAGTGACTATCCGAAACTACAACTACGAGTAATTTCTTAGGGGTGAGAGAGCACACACGAGTCCACATAGTCACCACATCAATACACCACCATGGATCCTCTCCCATCTCCCTACGAGAAGGCCATACATAGCACTCACACTTACCTTGTGCATTTTAGAGTATCCATTTCAACTTGTCTATGAACAATGTAAGCTTCCAAGTAGTCCATATCCACGGACGCAGCTATGCAAATAGATCATTTACCCTGTAGGGGTGTACTTCTTCACACATGTTTCCACCACTTAGTGTCATATACTCATCATGTATCTCGGCAACCATCAAGCGGAAGCCCGGCGATGGTGTAGACCACGACCTGATTAACCACACAAGACTCTAGTCCAGGTTTATCACCTATTTGAGGTTGTATCCGCAAGGGAAGTCTAGCCGATGTTTCTATTCCGGCCCCAAATGATGTGAGCAGGGTTCCCAAGCCCACCAATCGAGTGCCACTTGGTACAGCGTGCCAAGGTGCATCTACCGCATTGAAGCCTACCCCGTCGGGCAGCGCAAATATGCCCCCCAGCACATATCCTATAAATACCAGAAATTAGTTGCAACTCCTGGACAGAGATCAAGGCGATTGATAAGTCCAGTGGGGTAATATTTCAGGGCCCAATGTGTGGTAGTAACTGTCTTGGATCACATACATAGAACTCAGTTCTTAAGGACGGTTCCAATGAGACAACCCACCATCTACTCCTACATGGCCTCTCATCGCTACCTGTACTAAATCGTGTTCACACACTTAGCTCTCTGATACATCTCCAACGTATCTATAATTTATGAAGTATTCATGCCATGTTTACAACAATTTTATATGGTTTTGGTATGATTTAAATGGAACTAACCCGGACTAACGCTGTTTTCACAACAAGTACCGTGGTGTTGTTTTTTGCGCAGAAATAAAAGTTCTCAGAATGGGCTGAAACTTTTTTGACGATTTTTTTTGGAACAAAAGAGACCCCCAAAGCTTCGTGGGAGGACCAGAGGAGCCACGAGACGTCCACAAGCCACTTGGGCGCGCCCAGGGGGGTGATGGTGCCCAAGTGCCTTATGGGCCCATCATAACTCCTATTCGCGTGATTCCAACTCTGAAAATTCTTATAAACAGGGGAACCCCTGAAAGTTGACCTAGTACATCGACGCCGCCACCGCAAGCCTCTGTACCGAAGCAATCTCATCCGGAGCCCTGTTTCGGCACCCTGCCAGAGGGGGAAATCATCACCGGAGGCCATCTTCATCATCCTGGCAGTCTCCATGATGAGGAGTGAGTAGTTCACCCTCGGGGCTGAGGGTATGTACTAGTAGCTATGTGTTTGATCTCTCTCTGTCTCTTGTGTTCTTGATTTGGCATGATCTTGATGTACCACGAGCTTTGTTAATATAGTTGGGTCATATGGTGTTTTCCCCCCTCTATCTTGTTGTGATGAATTGAGTCTTGCTCTTCGAGGTTTCGCAATGTTGGATTGAATATTGGATTTGAGATCACTTGATGTATGTCTTGCATGTGTATACCCATGGTGACAATGGGGTATTCTATTGAGTTACTTGATGTATATTTTGGTATTCAACTTGCGGATTCCCGTGGTGACATTGGGGTAATCTATGCATATGGGTTGATACATGTTTTCATCCTACATTCTCCGATAGAAACTTTGGAGTGATTTTTTGCCGCACGTTGAGGGATTGTTATATGATTCAATAATGTTAGCACTATTGAGAGATTGCACTAGTGAAAGTATGAACCCTAGGCCTTGTTTTCAAGCATTGCTATACCTTTTGTGCTCTGTTATATCACTTGCTACCTTGCGGTTTTTATATTTTCAGATTACAAAAACCTAGATCTACTATCCATACTACACTTTTATCACCATCTCTTCTCCGAACTAGTGCACCTATACAATTTACCATTGTATTGGGAGTGTTGGGGACACAAGAGATTTCTTGTATTTGATTGCAGGGTTATTTGAGAGAGACCATCTTCATCATATGCCTCCCATGGATTGATAAACCTTAGGTCATCCACTTGAGGGAAATTTGCGGTTGTCCTACAAAACACTGCGCTTGGAGGCCCAACACGAGTCTACAAGAATAAGTTGTGTAGTAGATCTCAAGCTCTTTTCTAGCGCTGTTGCCGGGGAGGTGAGTGCTTGAAGGTATATCTTTAGATCTTGCAATTGAATCTTTTAGTTTCTTGTTTTATCACTAGTTTGGTTTATAAAAGAAAACTACAAAAAATGGAAGTGAGGTTGCCTCATATTCTTCATCTTTATAATGTCTTTCTTGGAAATGATGGTTCAGAAAACTGTGCTCAATTGTTAGAAGAACAATTCAATAAAACGTTTAGCTTAAATTCCTTGAATGATAAGAATGATTGGAATGATATTAGTATGAATTCTTTGAATATCCATGATGCTAATGATATGCAAAGCCATAAGCTTGGGGATGCTATGTTTGATGAAGATGATATTTTTAGTCCCCCAAGTTTTGATGAGCAAATTTATTATGATGATAGCATGCTCCAATTTATGATGATTACAATGATGAAAGTGGGTTTGGAAGAGTGTCAAATCTAGGGAGTAATGATCCCACTATTTTGGAGGGTGTTGAATCTTATTGTGGTAATTATGAAAGTGGATTTGGAGAGGTCATGACTTTATTTAGTAATGATTCCATTACTCTAGAGAGGTTTCAATTGACTATGATGAGAACAAAGTTGCTACTTATGATGATTATTGTGATGATACTTATGTTATAAAAAGTAGTGATAATTATTTTCATAATTTTGAACATCCTTTAACTGAACATTACTCTTTTAATGTGGAAACAATTTATAGTACTCGAGTTTCATATGATACTCCCACTATTATCGATGAGAAGAAATTTGCTTATGTGGAGAGTAATAAAAAAATTATGCATGTGGATCATGAAAAGAATGCTTTATGTGATAGCTATATTGTCAAATTAATTCATGTTGCTACTGAAATTTATTAAGAGAGAGGAACATATGCTTTTACATATCTCAGCAACATCAAGTTTCCTCTCTTTATGTTGAAAGTTTTGAAGACATGCTTGTTTTGCCTTCCTATGCTAGTTGATTCTTGTTCCCATAAGTTGTTTGCTCACAAAATCCCTATGCATAGGAAGAGTTTTAGGCTTAAATGCGCTTGCCATGTGATTCATGATGCTCTCTTGCATGTTGCAATTACTATCCTTATGTGAGCATCATTAAAATCATCATGCCTAGCTTAAAAGGCATTAAAGAAAATCTCTTGTTGGGAGACAACCCAATACTTATACATACTTTTTTGTGTGTTCACATGATTAAGCTACTGTAGTAATCATGTTTTATAGCTTTTGTTTCAATAAAGTGCCAAGTAAAGCCTTTGAGATAGTGTGGATGATAGTTGACTTGATTCTATGCAAAAACAGAGACTTTTACGTCCAGTGCAGAAAATCCTAATTTACTGGAACGTGATTTTGATCTGAAATTTTTACAAAAGATTTATATACAAATTTTCTATGTTTTACTAATTTTTCAGAATATTTAGATTGCATAACTATGTTCATTGTTCAGATCATTACAGATTGTTCTGTCTTTGACAAATTCTGTTTTCAATGCATAGTTTGCTTGTTTTATAGTTTCTATGGCTTATATTGGTCAATATAAATTGTGGAAATGATAGAGTACAGTAGGAATTATGTGAGATCAATTATGAATCTTTTCTTTACAGTACCAAAGTGAATGATTTATCCATTATCATACGAACCAATCTCACGAAGTTTCGTTAAGTTTTGTGTGATTGAAGTTTTCAAGTTTTGGGTGAGATATCAATATGAGGAGAATGAAGAGTGGCAAGACCATAAGCTTTGGGATGACCAAGGAACCCCAAGGTAATATTCAAAGAATATCCAAGAAACTAAGCTTGGGGATGCCCCGGAAGGCCTCCCCTCTTTCGTCTTCAACATTATCGGTTACCTCACTTGGGACTATATTTTTATTCGTCACATGATATGTGTTTTGCTTGGAGCATCATTTTAATTTAGTTGGATTTTCTTGATTTTATTTAGAATAATGTTTTATATCTTTTATTTCAATAAAAGTGTCAAGTATAGCCTTTACTATGCTTAGTTTGTAAGTATATGAGTTGTTGTTTCATAACAGAAAGTTTTCCGTTCTTGCTTAAATTCCCCAGAAAAGTCAGATTGTGATAAAATGTTGAAATTTTGACACAATAAATTATGATAAATATTCTACAGTGTGGTAAATTTTCAGAATTTTTTGAGTTAAATAAGTATGGATCTTGCTTCATCCTTTACAGACTATCATGTTTAGACAGATTGTTGTTATGATTGCAATGTTTGCTTGTTTAATGATTCTATTTGAGGATAGGAGTATTAAATATGCAGAGGCATTTATTACACAATGTTTAATTATAATTTTAGCGATTTCTTACAGTAGAGAGTGATAAGCTTTTGCATTGATTTATACTAACTTATCTCATGATTTCTTGTTGAGTTTTGTGTGGATGAAGTTTTTAAGATTTAGGGAAACCGTGATATGAGAGGAATTAAGAAGACGCAATAACTCAAGCTTGTGGATGCCCAAGGCATCCCAAGATAATATTCCAAGAAGTCTCAAGCATCTAAGCTTGGAGATGCCCCGGTAGGCATCCTACCTTTCTTCATCAACAATTATCGGTTAGTATCGGTTGAGCCTAAGTTTTTGTTTCCTTGCATGAGATGTGCTATTCTTGGAATGTATTTTATATTTATTTTCGGTTTTAATAAAATCCTTGGATCTGAAATCTTGAATTGGGAAGAGTCCTCACATAGCTACTTAATTGTTTGACTACTCATTTGATCTTCACTTATATATTTTTGGAGTAGTTTGTCGTTTACTCTCGTTCTTTACTTATATCCTAAGAGTAAATTGTTGAATGAATTGAATATCATAAATTTGAAATTATATGTGCTTCATATGCTTGTCTCACATTGGGTGTAGAAAGTAAAATTTATTGAAGTTTGACAATCACACTATTGGTCATACAAGCAATTCATGAATAATTAGTATATGGAAGAGAAATTTCTCATAAAAATGTATTATCTTGGACATCTTTTATGACTGTGAATAACCATTAATTATTTTCAAACTTGAGCTAACTAGTTGAAGTTGGACAAGGAAGACAACATAATGAGTTATGGTCGGGTATTTTTGCATAGAAGTTATATTATTATGGATCCTCCAACATGAGGTGCTTGTTTAGAATATTTTGCTAGCCAAAATTTCTATACTAAGCGGGAATGCTACTTGTGCATCCAAATCCTTGAGCCAAGTTTCTTCCATGAGTGTCCACCATATCTACCTATATACGGTATTACCCTGTCGTTCCAAGTAAATTTGCATGTGGCAACTCTAAATCTTCAAATAAACATCTATTTTGTGTGTCTGTACCGCTCATGAAGCGATAGTGGGTGGTCAATATCTTCCATGCTAAGCGGGTTATTCTCAGGATGAGTGTTTACTCACTTGTCATTGCACGAGAGAGGCTGGTAATTGGGATGCCCAGTGCTATAATCAAAATGAAAAAAATATAATTAAACAAACTGTCGGGACCCCGATCCTAAGTCACACCGATCTAGCATGTAACACATCATATCACTTTGCGGCCTCACGCATGGTATTCCCACGGTTGCAGCCTTACCTTGGCCAGGATCGTTTGCGCCTTTTGGCTCACATATATGTTTGTGTCACTAGCATCCATATGATAGAGAACCGGTCCGACATGACTTGTCATAAACCCAAGGTGGCACAAACTTATAGGAACAGGCATACATGACCCAGCAATGCACGTGTCGGTCAGCAACGAATGTAACCGGGCTGTAGCAAGCTATCAGGACTCCGGTAGACACCGCGTGACATTTCCCCGAAGGGACAGACACAGGAAAAGAAGGACAAATGCCGGTCAATCCATGTGTTCTGGGTGGAATCACTAGGAGGCATTTCCCCATAAGGAAGGCTACCAAGAATAAACAACTAGGTGTCGTATCCCACACATACCAAGCATTTCAATAACATACACACAATATGCTCGATACGTGTAAATACAACATGGCATCACAACAAACTCTATGACTCAAAGTATTTATTTGAAAGGCTCCGGAGAGCCATACATAGTATGATATTACAAACATGGGTCTCATGACACAACATACAAAGTCATACAAGCAACAAGCACAAGCGGAAGCTTATCCTGTCTGAGTACAGACAGTTGAAAAGAAAGAAGGCTATAAAGCCTGTCTAACTACAAGACCCTCCATAGGAGCTAGACCTCTGTCTGGGATCCCCAAGCTAATCGGTCAACGTCAAACTCATCGCAGGAATCTAAAGTGAGACTGAAGTCTCCTCTACAAAAACATAAATTAAGCAAACGTGAGTACAAATGTACTCAGCAAGACTTAAATCAGAACTATCTACATATGCATCAGTGTCAACAAGGGGGGTTGTGGAGTTTAACTGCAGCAAGCCAACTTTGACTCAGTGGCTATCATGTACTACGACTACGAGTACTTTATTTTGAGGTGAGAAAGCGCACACGAGTCCACATATTCACCATATCAATACACCACTATGGATATGCTCCCGTCTCCCTATGAGAAGGCCATCCATAGCATTCACACTTATCTTGCACATTTTAGAGTATCCACTTCCAATTATCTATGAACCATATAAGCTTTCCAAGTAGTCCATATCCGCGGACGTGGCTATTCAAATAGATCATATTACCCTGCAGGGGTGTACTTCTTCACAAACACTTTCCCCACTTACCGCCATGTACAAGTCATGTATCTCGGCAATCTTCAAGCGAAAGCCTGGCGAGGGTGTCGGCCACGACCTGACTGACCACACAAGTCTCTAGTCCAGGTTTATCACCTATTTGAGTTCCATCCGCAAGGAAGTCTGGTCGAGGTTTCCACTACGGCCCCAAACGATGTGTGCAGGTTTCCCAAGTCCACCATCGGGTACGACTTGGTACACCGGGCCACGGTGCCTAGTCTGTCCCAAGTCCACCTGTACTAGGTGCCACTTGGTAGACTACTAACACAACCTACAAACACCAGAAACTAGTTGCAACTCCTAGACAGAGATCGAGGCGATTAATAAGCCAAGAGGGGTCAAGTTACCGGAACGCAAATGTGTGGTGGTAACTATCTTGGATCACAAACACAGAACTCAGTTCCTGAGGATGGTTTCAATGAGACAACCCACCATGTACTCCTACATGGCCTCTCATCGCTACCTTTACCAAATCATGTTCACACACTTAGCTCTCAACAGTAGGACATGTTCATCACCATTCCAATCCATCCCAGATGAATCAGACCTGACACGACTCTAAGCATAGCAGGCATAACAAGCAATCATGAATGAGTAGGCACATCATGGCTCAAACAACTCCTACTCATCCTAGTGGGTTTCAACTATTTATTGTGGCAAAGACAGGTCATGCAGAGGAATGGGTTCAACTACCGCAACATGTAACAGTTGAATCATTGTTGTCCTAATGCAGTAAAAGAGAGCAGGAGCGAGAGATTGGGATTGTATCGGAATGCCCAATGGGGGTGTGCTTGCCTGGCACTTCTTAAGATAGCATTGTGTCTTCATCGGTGAAATCGATCTCAACGTTGAAACAACGTCTACTGAGAGGGAACAACACTGGCAAATAAGATGGAACACAATCAATGCAATGCAACAATATGATGCATGATCATGACATGGCAATATGATGTGGTTTGGGCTAGTGCAGCTAGCAACAATTTAAATGAAGTTGATTTGAACACAAGATTCCAATTCAAACTCCATATAAGACATTTCAAATGCCATTTATTCAAATTGTCATATACATCAGCTTTAAGTTGTTCAAACATGCATGAAAATGCCATAAATAGATTCTTCGTATTTAACTGATAATTGTTCATATATAAATTATTTTCATCTAACTGATAGATTAATTTCTATGATTTTTAGAAGTTTTAAACATTTTCTAAAAATAAATAAATCATTTAGATTTATTTAAAATCCAGAAATGCAATTACTGCATCAGCATTATGTTAGAGTGATGTCAGTAGGTCAACAGAGGTGGTCCAGATCAAACCTGACCTGTGGGTCCCGCATGTCAGTGTAATAGGGTCAGCAACGGAGGCTGACCAGTGGGGCCAGGTCAATGCTGAGGTGGCAAGGTCAAACTGACCGGTGGGGCCACGGGCATTAGCTTAATTTAAGCTGGGAAATAACCCTGTGGTTAATTAAGGGGTGGGGCCCGGCTGTCAGTGTTACAGTGGGTGTACTTAGTGGGTTAATTGGGCCCCAATGGAATGGTTAGCCGGTGACTTAACGACGACGGCCACACAGCGCGGCAGCGGCTCACCGGAGTGGCGATAGGGGCAGCGGCAGGGCGCGCTGAGGGCACTGGAGAGCAGCCGTTCTCGCCCGCTTCCAGGGTAGGCGACGGGAGGGCACGAGATGGTCGGAGCCCGCCGGAAGCGAGCTCATGGTGGTGGCCGGAGTACGGGTGCGCTCGGATTCGGTGCTACGGTGCACGGGAGGTCAAACGGGTTGGTGTTCTGGCCTCATGGAGACTCACTGAACATGGCGACGTGCTCGTGCATTGTGTGGGTGGGCTCTACCCACGGTGGCGACAAGGCACGACGGCGGCGAGCTTCGTCCATGGTGAGGGATGGAGCTAGGGCACACAAAAGCGAGGGGGAGGAGAGGGGTTCAGAGCAGAAGCTCACGCCGAGGTCGAAGAGCAGGTCAGCAACTCGAGGGAGGCGTTGGAGACGATGAACGGTTGCCAGCGATCTCAGTGGCCAAAGTGGAAGATGACTGCGGTGAAAATGAAGCAGGGCCTCCCAGTGTCCCGTAGCTCGGTGGACAGGACGAGGAAGACACGGTGGTGCTTCTAGACTCAGCGACAGGGCGAGGGGTGGCCGGTGGCCATAGGTACGACGATCGGCGTTAGCGAGCTCCACTGGAGGAGAGAGTAGAGGAGGGGAAGAGCGTCTAGAGGGAGAGGGGAATGGACGAGGAGTGGCGCACTGACAAAACCTGGGGAGGGGTAGGCAGGCAGCTGCGTGCCAGCGCACTCGGGCGCCGTGCACTACTTCCCCTCTCCCTACTGGTGAGAGGAGGAAGACAGCTATGCCCCTGGTGGGCTGGGTTGGTTTGTTGGGCTGCCAGGTAAGACGGCCCAGGTAGTTCCTCTCTCTCTCCTTTATTAATTGTTTCAGTTTTCTAATTTTCTGCTACTGTTTTGGCTTTAGTAAAAATACTAAAGCATTTTGTAAAATCCTGAAATAATTTTTGGACACTCTCTGGATTATTCTAGTGGCCCACATTTAGTTTCAGAATTATTTGAGCATTTAAAATTTTTATAGCATTTAAATGCCCAAATTCAAATACTTTATGATTTAATTCAAAAATCCAGGATGACCTAGAAAAATGTGAACCATTTTTAAAAAAAAGTTGTCAACCAATTCAAAAATGATGAACTTTTCTGAAGGGCATTTTGGGTTCATTGAAATGATTTTAAATTCAGCCTGGTTGAATTCCATTTGGTGCTAGGGTTTGAACATCCCCATTTCAGGTTTCGAAAAATTAAGCATGATGCATGGATACTTATGCAACTATTTGCAGGCAATTATTCTAGGGCTGTGACAACTCACCCCCACTAAACAAGAATCTCGTCCCAAGATTCAAGACATGAGGTAAGAGGAAAGGGGGATACTAACTATCACAATCTTCATGATCCAACTGCCCTTCTCGAAGATATTGATTCATTGCATCATATTGATCTTGACGTCTTTGCCTTCGAGATCTTTGTCCAACATGATGACGATAGAAAGAAGCTCCACATGAATCGATCTTCTCGAAAATCAAGCAACTCACGATCAACTCATGGAATGAGTCATAATAACATCTCTCGAGCTGAGACACAAAACACGCATCAGGGGCAATGGGGAGAAACATAGGATGAGGGTTTCAATTTGGTAGGCAATAGTTCCATGCTTAAGAGGATGGTGAACTAGTTTCAAAGTGGCGAGGAGTTAATTGCCCTTAATACCCTAGCGGGGCACCTTAGGAAAGGTGACTCGTAGAATTATTCCCTTAAGTGGCAAAAAGGATTACTTTTGATACAGAGATCGTTGAAACTTTTCATACCAGCACAAGGCATTTCATAAATGATCGCTTGAAAGAGTTCAAAGAAATGGCATACTCGGAACGAAAGGAAAACTAGAGTTATAGGACAACTCGGCGAGCGGGAGGCACATTCCAATTGATACCGAGGATATAACCTAGTGTCTAAGCGTGCTCAAGAACTTGAGCATTTCCATATTCATCAAGGTTTTACCAACATCTATGCCAAGAATGATGATACAACTACATACTACCATGATGAATAACGATGGAGGATGCAGATGCAAAGGAAGACAACACCTTCTCAGATTTTACCATAGCAATGCCAAGGGTACCAAATCTGAATGTTCGTCCGAGAGACATTTAGGACTCTGCTTCTAATGCTCTCCTTGATGTTCTAGTTTCCACGACCATGTTTAGAAGCATCATCCATATGGTCATCAAGTAAAGGTTGAACTTCGGTGACACAAAGGATCCATAAGGAACAACTTCTAGAATAAGCCATATGAAATCCTCATGGGGAAGCGGCTAACTTTTCAATCAAGATACTACAATAATAGGTCTTCCAGCTAAGTGTGTTGGCCACAACTTACACTTTACCGGTTTAGAAAGACCAATATTATAATTCTTTGAAAACATTCCAATCATCATATCTTCCTGAGATTCAGATCTGATTGGTGCCAGGATATTTCAGACAGCATGTCTGGAAAGGAAAATTTGCAACACAAATCGACGAGACAACGTTGCGAGATTCTCAGGAAATGAACTATAATAGCAAGCTCCAAAACATGAGCTGGTTTGCAAGATACATGTGAACAGAATGTCCAAGACAATCATGACCACATAAAAATCTTACAACAAAATTACTACCGTGTTCTGGTTGGGAACCATCATTGAGGATAACGGAATCTTGTGCATGAACTAGTATTAGCACAACAAACTCCTTTTCCTTGAACAAATCAATTAGTGGCTTTGTGTGCTAGGGAATACATATGGAATGGAGATGATCAGTCTAACAGACCACAGAATACTTTGCACATGCATGACTGACTTGGGACGATTCCAAATGAAGCAAAACAACTTTCTCGAATTCGCGGTGGCAACTTGCATCAGATGCACGTGAATTAGAGGAAGTCACTTCTTTCATCAAACATATACTTCATGAGCTAGCACGAATAAAATGCTTTCAAAAGTTTCCAACACTAACTTAGATGTTGAACATGAATCATCGACAAGATGAAAATGTTGCCAATGGGCTCAACAACAATTCATCGAGATTTCCATGAAGATGGAATTCGAAAACTATATGAACAAAGCGATAGCATTGGTCAGACCAAAGAATATAACGATGCGTGCTCGAGGAATAACCATGAGTAACACAACATTACGAAATTCATTGGTACTGATTTGATTTGATGATATCCCGTACTCAAACCAAAGATTTGATAAGGCAATAGCTCCAACAATTAATCACGAGGATCAATCGATGAAGATATCATCTTTCTTCAACACACACACAAAAGATATCCTATTGGAATGAACTAAGTTAGGCAAAGCTTTTA
The DNA here is from genome assembly GCA_011799875.1 of Thinopyrum elongatum. NCBI lineage: Eukaryota > Viridiplantae > Streptophyta > Magnoliopsida > Poales > Poaceae > Thinopyrum > Thinopyrum elongatum. Next base: position 389,016,675 of record CM022300.1, read on the forward strand.
TCTTCCAACTCTCCAAGTTGTTGTTTAGCTTAACCAACAAGCTTAGGGATATCCAACATAGATTCTTGGAAAAGGGGTGGTTTATGAGAAAACCTACTTGATCACGAGCTCAACACAGCGGTCAGGGGACAACCTGGTAATACTTCCGAGAAGATATTCGGAAAATCACGAACCACCGATATGTTACCAAGCTCAAGAACAATCTTGCTTTTCAGGGCAAGAAGATACGATCAACAGAGCGAGGAATTGACACAATCCTAACTCATTGATCAAAGAGTGCACCAAAAGAAGGACTAGGTAGCACGATCAATCTTAGAATGTAAACTCAATAACCAACACACTAAGAATGAGATTATCATCCATTAACTACCAAGCAACGGGGTTGCTAGGAGTATTGATTTCACACATCACGGTTCACTTGTCGGCATTCCAGTTTCAACCAACATGGAGACCGAGGAATGAATAATGATGGCGAGAAGTATCACTATATCAAGAAGTCATAAGAGGTGGTGCAATTCCCATGACATACTTGTTATGAAAGAGGGTAACACTCCAAGGTCGAACAGATTAGAAGCTGGATTGGCATTCTTGATCTGCGGAACAAAACTGCTTTGACCCAATCCTAGATATGGATGAGGTACTGGAGTTTGTTTCTCCGAGTCATTCTGAGATAGAATGGCTTGATGGACCACAGGAATAATAGGCACCGATGAGCATGACTGCACTACTACTCCTGACTATCAACTGATAGTTGAAGGTCAGAATACGACTGAAAATGGACAACTCGAATGAACACATAATTTTCTGAGTTGTGAATGCATGAATTAGCATGTCGAACAAGTTAAACATAGTTCTTACGAATAACCCATGCAGAAGAGGAAGGACTGGCAGATTGACAATGTAGAATGGAGAACTCATCAAGAGCACTCTAGTTGTGATCTTTTGGTTCAAAAGAAGTTTTGCCAAGAATGGTTCATGCTATTTGGAAGAATAATATACCACGGACCTCAAAGACTATCACAAAGGGTACTAATATCCTAAAGGAACGAGCAACAGTATCAATACAAAGTAAGTAGAGTGAATCTTGGGTTCAAGAACCCAGAAATGGAATACCTACTAACTAAATGGCATCACAGGATGCTTTCAAGAATGGTGGCCAGAATGATCACACTAGGAACACAAAACATGGCTAGATTACTGGGTGGTTATCTATGATGTCCTAGTTTCCTAATAACTTCAATAGTTATGTCGAGGCGACAGAGTACCTCAACTCAGCGATTAGTGTGGTTAATTTGGCACAAAAGGACAACGGGAACATGGAGGAAAGATTTGCAAATGCATTAGATTGTTTAGAAACCTGGGACAACTCAGACTCATCATGGAGTTACAATTGCTCCATATTACCAACATTATACCTCCTTTATATCCAATAGCACTTCATCCCTTCATATTCTTGGGATATCCCACCTATCGAGACAAAACTCATACTTATTTCGTCCGAAATCCACTCCGTGGAATATCATTATCTTTTCTAGGGGTCAAGGGTCCTCACAGGGTACTACCACCCTTAAAATGCACAAATTCATCCATAGACCATATTTCTCATATCCTCGAAAATGGTCAAAATCTTTCTTCATAGAGTAACAACTCATAAAATCCAAATCAGTACCAACAATGCTAACTTTATTGATTCTCAAATTTTTACAATCTCCTGCATTTCCATTACAGGCCTCAACTCAATACCTCAAAAAGAATTGTTCCCACTACTACTACTATATTTCTTTTTCGACACAACTATTTAGCACAAGTCTCCTTCTCATTGGGACAATCTCTGGCAAAGTGACATGCTTCATTACAGCAGAAACATATTACTTCTGACAAGTCTCGTGGTTTCCTAGTGATTACATAGCCTCCTTGGGTCCTCGGCTTCCTTTTTGGGCATTCGCTAAAGTAGTGTCCTGAATCTTTGCACCTAAAACATATGATATGACTCAGGTCCTTCTTTGTAGAAATTTGGTTGTTCTTGGAATCCAATCTATTTCTCTTCCTGGACTTTTCCGTGCCATTCAGGGCTTCTATTTCCTGTGGGTCATACTCTACTTCTACTGTCGGAAATGCTACTAGATCCCCCTTCAGACAATTCTGGGATATGTGTCCTTCTTCTCCACATGAATAACATGACTTGGTGCAGGGTTTAATTAGGTCTTCTTCGGGTGTGTCCTCCACCTCTTCCTTCATCACAGGTTCTTCTAAAATTTCCATGAGGGCTCCTTTCATTGCTTCTTTCTTCTGCTGGATGGTTCTTTGTACCATGGGGTAAATGTGACACTGAGCAGGGTAGTGGGTAGTCCCTTCACACAAGAAACAAGTAATCTGCCTAGTTGGGCATTCTTCAGTTGGGTGATTTCCTTCACAATGAGGGCATTCATCCTTGTGTTCTTTATGGTTGTGTCCTATTTCTCCACAGAACTTGCATGCACAAGGTTTCTTCATATCACTTCCATAAGGCTTCAACTTCTGGGACACAAGCCGAGACTTTAGCAGAGTCATCTTAAATTCTTTCCAAGTGGTTACTCTTTGCCATCCATTGATGGTTTGGTACATCCTCCACCAAGTAGCAGCACCTCTTTCCAAGCACTGAAGAGCATGCTGGGCCATATCCTTTCTGACTATAGCGTTATTCTTCATGTGATCTTCCATGTTCTGAATCCATCGGTCCGTCTCCAATTGACTTATCGGTCCAGAAAATATGAGCTCTTCTCCACTCATCCTCTATTGGTTCCAAGGGTTTGGGGTGGGATAAGAGAGATAGAGAGGGATACACACAATACAAACAATAGTTTTGAAGAGGCAGATTTTACTTTATGGCTGTCGGAAAACATCAAACAAATGACAGCTCACAATCGTCGCATCTAACGTAGGTATAACAGGGGTTTGGTCTTCTAAAGGTCAATAAATCTTCAAAGTCGCCAAACTCTTCAAGTCTTGTTCATGTATCCGATGGGCTTCTTCCGATCGTGCTTGACCTTCTCAAGTTCTTTTGCCAGATCATCTTTGTTGACGCGAAGTCTCTCGTGACGTCCTTTAATATTCTGGAGTTGCGTTCCAAACTTCTGGGTTTCAACATCCTTGGCAATGAACCATGGTCCTACTGTCCTTCAGTTCCTGACGAATCTCTGGTATCTCGAGGTTTTGCTCCTCCAGCTTGGCTACTTTCAGCTTCTGGGTCCTGAGTTCTTCACGAAATGCTTCCTTGTCAAATACGGCTTCCTGAAGGTCCATCTTAAAATTCTCGATGTAATACTCCAGATCTTGTCGATACACCAGCTAAGGTTAAACTTCATCTTTTGCTGATAGATGCTCCATTAGCCCTTTTGTCATCCAATCCTTCCGACGAAATGCATGCTTAACTCAGCACGGCGACAATAGCATAAGCGGGCGATAACATCATGGATAGCAGTGTTTCTGCCCTTGTCATTGCCATGAGTTATCATTCCATAGTTGATATCTCCTGCCTTAGGGTTTTCTTGACAAAAACTTTGAGTTTTAACGCTCCATGTTCCGGTCTTTCTCCGACACACCTTGATCTCGGGTATTGACAGCCTCAATAGTCTGACAAATTCCATAAGAGTAGCCTTACTAGGTCATACAAATCTGGACATTCTTCATAGCCTTCAAATTCTCCTAGTCTTCGGAGTCTTCAACCGTTGTAGTTCCAATTATACCAATGCTCGATAAAATACTCTTCATTCCGAAGTGGTCTTAGTTGTCCAATACTTTGTACTTCTTGGAGTGTTCTCATCAGTTGAACCTTCGAGTGGTCAAAAGGGCAAAGGGGTATAGTCTAACTAAAAGGAAATTTGATAAAGCTTAGAAAAGAAGAGAAGTAAGAGATCCTTTTTGAAAATAAGTTGTAGAGAAAAATCTTTCCTATGGGCTAGCCAGTTTCTAGGGGTCACGTCCTACAGTCAACATGTGCTCTGATACCATCTTGTAGCGACCCGACCCGAATGGATCAAAGTCTCTGTGCTTAAGTGTCATCCCTGGATCGGTATGCTGACACACACAGTACTCGAGGATTTATAACAGAGGTAAATCACATGTATAAAGTAACGTAAATACTATTACCTCAATCCATATAGCGGAAGTAACAACAAGGTTGTGGATTCCCATCAACACCAACGGCAAAGTTGAGTGTAGAAATCGTAACCCTAACGTATCACTTACTCGTCGTAAGAATCCTGCAACATGAGACGTTGCAGCCCGAAACGGGTCAGTACATTGAATATACTGGCAAGATAACACAGTAGAGCAATGAACAGAATAAATGCTATCACTACATGCATATATGGCTGGTGGAGGCTCTACGGTTAATATGTTTTGCGAAAAGCCAATTTTTTCCTACATCAAAGGAATATATTTTGTTTAACTACAAAGTTGGTTGAAAATATTGAGAAGGTAAAACCCCCTCTCAATCCCAATTAAAAGTAATCATTAATCCCAACAAATTAATTTAGAGTGATGGGATTCAATATGATGATCCAAGAACCAGATACTCAAGATGTCCATAACCGGGGACACGGCTAATCATGATTAGTTTGTACACTCTGCAGAGGCTTGTGCACTTTTCCCCACAAGACTCGATCTCCTCCGTTGGATTTCTCGCACTACATGGTGTTTGAGAAACGGATGACCGAGACACAGTCTTTCAGAAACATTTACTCTTTACTCTGGGTAGACAGTTACACCTACTTTCCCCTACATCTGCTAGCCTACCACTGAAAGAGGTCATGTAACATACTCAACTATGCTAGAGCCCATAATAGCTTGTGGCTGCACACGGAAGTTTCTAGCATGAATAATCTTATGATCCCTTTGAGCCTGGGTGGCGGACCGTAGGAGGATCACACGGTATATCCTCGGGATCTCCTAGGACAACACTGGTATATCCCCAGGTGTCCGGGCAAGCCACTGGTATATCCCCAGGGTGCCCCAACCAATCCACCCAGATGTGTATTAAAGTAGCCACCTTAAGTTAACCATTAATTAACAATCTCACATCTGTCATGGATACACTCAAAACCCAATCCACGTCTACGAGCATAGCATGGCAATATAAGCATAGCGTAGAAGTAACTCCCAAGGGTTTGATATTAAAAAAAAGGCAATAGGTTCTACCTCATCATCTACTTCCCAATACCCACAAGTTAATCACATCCTAATCATGCAATATTTGAGGGTCGAAACTAATGCATAAAAACTGGGTAACGAAGAAGTATGATCAATGTGTTACTTGCCTTGTACTGTTGATGAAGATCCTTCGCACTCATAATTCCTGATAGTTCTACTCGTCACACTCCGTTCAATCTAACGTGAGCAAGCAATTGCATACATAAGCACTCATGCAAAAGAATCGAAGAAAAGATCTCGAAAAACTTTGAAAACTAGCAATTAACTCTTGCAACAGAAAACAATTTCTAACAGTACCAAAATTGGGTGGATTTGGTCTTATCAGAAAGTTTAGGTCAAGAGCTTCAATTAGCAAAAAGAATCAATTAAATCGGAGTTACGAAACTAAAGTTATAGCCAAAACAAGTTTGAATATGAATCAGAACAAATTTCGAAATTTGAAAGTTGCAAAAAGTGTATTGGATAGATTCACTAGATAGGTGGAGTCAAGACGAAAATGTTGGCGTTGGTTTCGTCTAATTTGGATGAACGAGTAAAAAGTTATGGCTATTTGAAAAATCAGGGCCAAGCTGTTTTACGGAAGAAAAAGAGTTATGGCTAAAAGAATTCTAGTCCTAAAATGTAAATACAAGGACTAATTTATAAATCTAATTATTCTACCGTACTAGTCTAGAAATAATAAGCTACGGGAGTATATAAAAAAATACGAAGAAAGATACCTTTATAAGGTAGAGAAAAGATGACTTCCGAGAGAGAAGACAACTTTCAGAAGTCCCGCCGGAGAGAAGAAAAATATTTTTATTTAGTGAATCTAGTCAAACCAAAATATATTGATTTAACCCGAATCGGATGATTTTTGGAGGCTCTATGGGTCTATATTTATAGGTGGAAAGGAGGCTTAGAGGTCAAAAGATAGGCAATGTGGGACTAAACGTAAACAAAAGGCAGACGAAAGATATAGGAAAAACAAAGAAAAGAAACGACGCCGCATGGGCCTTCGGCCGGCCTGCGCGTGTGCGCGCATGTGTGCGTGCGCGGAGTTTTTTTTTTTAACAGAAAATAAATAAATTAAAGGACAACTGGAAAAATAATATAGTCCGACCTGCTAGCTATGTTGCGCACGCTGGCGAAGGATAGCAGTCGGTCGCTCGTACAGTTTTTTTTTTTTTAGAATAAAAATAAAAAAAAGGTAAACGGAAAATAAGAAAAATTTCCATAGGCATATTATATATCAAAATTTTCAGAAAAAGATTTCCTAAAAGATGAACATATTTTCAGCGGCAAATAAATTTCACAAAAATTTAAATAAAGCAAACAGTGCTACTGCTGCAATAAAACCTAATAAAAATCATTTTAAAAAATACCAAAATGATTTCAAATTTATTTCCCTCTAATTTTATATTGAAGGGAATCATTTTACCCTAATTTCCATATATTTTATTTTTGGATAAAACAATTTGAATAAAAACCAAATAACTCCAAATTGAAAATAATTTCAAAGGGACTTTAAATTCGATTGTTTTAAACTTCCAACTCATATTTCATATAATTTGAAGAAGTCATTTTATCTCCTCTCATGAAAATCATTGAGTTGCATAAAGTTTTCGAATTTGGAATATTTCCAAATGGAATTCAAATCTTTTCAAAAACCCCTTTTAAAATAGAAGAAGTCATGTTATCTTCACTCTAGGGTTTGTGATGAAATGAATATGAATTCATGGAGATCATAAATGCAAGGTGAAAGTTTTGGGAAAGTCATTTTATTCCCTCTCATTCAACTTTCAAAAAGTTTCCAAATTTCACTCCGTAAGTAACAACAAGGTTGTGGATTCCCATCAACACCAACGGCAAAGTTGAGTGTAGAAATCGTAACCCTAACGTATCACTTACTCGTCGTAAGAATCCTGCAACATGAGACGTTGCAGCCCGAAACGGGTCAGTACATTGAATATACTGGCAAGATAAACACGTAGAGCAATGAACAGAATAAATGCTATCACTACATGCATATATGGCTGTGGAGGCTCTACGGTTAATATGTTTTGCGAAAAGCCAATTTTTCCCTACATCAAAGGAATATATTTTGTTTAACTACAAAGTTGGTTGAAAATATTGAGAAGGTAAAACCCCCTCTCAATCCCAATTAAAAGTAATCATTAATCCCAACAAATTAATTTAGAGTGATGGGATTCAATATGAAAATCCAAGAACCAGATACTCAAGATGCCATAACCGGGGACACGGCTAATCATGATTAGTTTGTACACTCTGCAGAGGTTTGTGCACTTTTCCCCACAAGACTCGATCTCCTCCGTTGGATTTCTCGCACTACATGGTGTTTGAGAAACGGATGACCGAGACACAGTCTTTCAGAAACATTTACTCTTTACTCTGGGTAGACAGTTACACCTACTTTCCCCTACATCTGCTAGCCTACCACTGAAAGAGGTCATGTAACATACTCAACTATGCTAGAGCCCATAATAGCTTGTGGCTGCACACGGAAGTTTCTAGCATGAATAATCTTATGATCCCTTTGAGCCTGGGTGGCGAACCATAGGAGGATCACACGGTATAACCCCGGGATCTCCTAGGACAACACTGGTATATCCCCAGGTGTCCGGGCAAGCCACTGGTATATCCCAGGGTGCCCCAACCAATCCACCCAGATGTGTATTAAAGTAGCCACCTTAAGTTAACCATTAATTAACAATCTCACATCTGTCATGGATACACTCAAAACCCAATCCACGTCTACGAGCATAGCATGGCAATATAAGCATAGCGTAGAAGTAACTCCCAAGGGTTTATAATAAAAGGCAATAGGTTCTACCTCATCATCTACTTCCCATACCCACAAGTTAATCACATCCTAATCATGCAATGTTTGAGGGTCGAAACTAATGCATAAAAACTGGGTAACGAAGAAGTATGATCAATGTGTTACTTCCTTGTACTGTTGATGAAGATCCTTCGCACTCATAATTCCTGATAGTTCTACTCGTCACACTCCGTTCAATCTAACGTGAGCAAGCAATTGCATACATAAGCACTCATGCAAAAGAATCGAAGAAAAGATCTCGAAAAACTTCGAAAACTAGCAATTAACTCTTGCAACAGAAAACAATTTCTAAAGTACCAAAATTGGGTGGATTTGGTCTTATCAGAAAGTTTAGGTCAAGAGCTTCAATTAGCAAAAAGAATCAATTAAATCGGAGTTACGAAACTCAAGTTATAGCCAAAACAAGTTTGAATATGAATCTGAACAAATTTCGAAATTTGAAAGTTGCAAAAAGTTTATTTGATAGATTCACTAGAAAGGTGGAATCAAGACAAAAATATTGGCGTTGGTTTCGTCTAATTTGGATGAACGAGTAAAAAGTTATGGCTATTTGAAAAATCAGGGCCAAGCGGTTTTACGGAAGAAAAAGAGTTATGGCTAAAAGATCTAGTCCTAAAATGTAAATACAAGGACTAATTTATAAATCTAATTATTCTACCGTACTAGTCTAGAAATAATAAGCTACGGGAGTATATAAAAAATACGAAGAAAGATACCTTTATAAGGTAGAGAAAAGATGACTTCCGAGAGAGAAGACAACTTTCAGAAGTCCCCGGAGAGAAGAAAAATATTTTTATTTAGTGAATCTAGTCAAACCAAAATATATTGATTTAACCCGAATCGGATGATTTTTGAGGCTCTATGGGTCTATATTTATAGGTGGAAAGGAGGCTTAGAGGTCAAAAGATAGGCAATGTGGGACTAAACGTAAACAAAAGGCAGACGAAAGATATAGGAAAAACAAAGAAAAGAAACGACGCCGCATGGGCCTCGGCCCCTGCGCGTGTGCGCGCATGTGTGCGTGCGCGGAGTTTTTTTTTTTAACAGAAAATAAATAAATTAAAGGACAACTGGAAAAATAATATAGTCCGACCTGCTAGCTATGTTGCGCACGCTGGCGAAGGATAGCAGTCGGTCGCTCGACAGTTTTTTTTTTTTTAGAATAAAATAAAAAAAAGGTAAACGGAAAATAAGAAAAATTTCCATAGGCATATTATATATCAAATTTTCAGAAAGATTTCCTAAAAGATGAACATATTTTCAGCGGCAAATAAATTTCACAAAAATTTAAATAAAGCAAACAGTGCTACTGCTGCAATAAAACCTAATAACAATCATTTTAAAAAATACCAAAATGATTTCAAATTTATTTCCCTCTAATTTTATATTGAAGCGAATCATTTTACCCTAATTTCCATATATTTTATTTTTGGATAAAAATAATTTGAATAAAAACCAAATAACTCCAAATAAAAAATGGTTTTCAAAATACACATCAAGGGACTTTAAATTTTGATTCTTTGAAACTTCCAACTCATATCATGACTTTGAAGAAGTCATTTTATCTTCTCTCATGAAAATCATTGAGTTGCATAAAGTTTCTGAATTTGCAATATTTCCAAATGAAATTCAAATCTTTTCGAAACCCCTTTTAAAATAGAAGAAGTCATGTTATCTTCACTCTAGGGTTTGTAATGAAATAAATATGAATTCATGGAGATCATAAATGCAAGGTGAAAGTTTTGGGAAAGTCATTTTATTCCCTCTCATTTAACTTTCAAAAAGTTTCCAAATTTCACTCAATTTCACACAAGCAACCACACCACAATCAAACAATCAATCAAAACTATTTATTTAATATAACATTCCAAATTTTAGAATTTTGGGATGTTACAACTTTAGGTTGTATTTCTTGTGTTTCGATTACCAGGGAGCGAATCCGCTTGACCTAGTTCTCGATCAGTCGTTTCTTGAGTTAACCCGCCGCCGGGTCACCCCTTTATATATAGGTTGATGCCCGGCGGCTTACAGAGTCCCGGCCGGCTCTCACAAACGTGACCGGCTCGGTTTCTAACTACCCTTGCCTTACAAGACAAGTTTAAACATATGGTGGCTCATACCCGTGGGCCTCAAGCCGTCTCCGGGTCTTGGGCCTTCAATTAGCTTTCTCTATGAACTACCATCTTCATATCTTCTTGGACCTTATCGGGCCTCTTGACTTTAAGCTGCCAGGGGCATGACCCGGCCCCTCCTGGGCGGGTCATACCCATTAGTTATATCCCCAACATTAGGCCCCAGGTTGATTTGAACTGGTTCACATCAATCTTCATCTCTTGACATAGCAGAATCTTCCTTTATCAATTCCCTTTCGGTTCTTGGTAACCCACCATGACGTCATATCTCAAAATCGTGTTAACCCTCCATGACATCATTGCGCATTAATTTCGCACAAAGCCCAGAATATCTCCACAGATCTTTATCTTAATGGACCTCCGGAAAATTGAGGCGTTCACATAGCCACATAACCATTTTTCAGCCTCCTCGATTCCCGCGCATGCCATTTATTCAACTCCTTATAAATAGGGACAGGGGGCCCCTATTTTCACTTTTACCCCCTGCCTCTGCGTCTTCTTCCTTCTTGCGACTCCACAGCGCCCGAGCACCGCCGCCGCCGTTCACCTCCAGCGTCTTCAACTCCGGCCGCTGCATCAACCTGAACGGACCAGAGAAACGCGGTGCACTCCCGCTATCCATCAGCGTCGACAGGTACCCCTCTTGCTTCGCATCAGATCTGCACTAGGGTTTGCTCAGTTCATCGAAGTTCATCACCGTTCTTCTTTTTTCTTCTTTAGATCACATAGTTAGATCCGAACACAGTGCCAAAGTTATGCGGTAGTGGTTTTAGCATTCGTTTCCAATAGTAGAAGATACCCCCTCTGTACAAAAGTCTCATCTGAACACACGAGTTCTTCTGCTGCCAACCTTAGGTTTAGAATTTATTTTCATTTCTGAACTGCTGTAGATCCAAAATCATAGAACCAATCTGTGGAACTTGTTTGCCCATCACTTAGCAAAATTCACTTATAGATCTGTAGCACCGCAGCTGTTCGGGCGGTTTATAAGATAAGCCGTAACCCGCCATACTCCATTAGTCCCCTTGTTAATCCGCCAGTATATGTTCACAACATGTATAACCCGGCATTAGCTTTCTGGTTTAATCATTCCAATGTTTAAAGCACATCATCCGCTGCATATAAATTGGCTTTGCATGACGCACTCATTTTTTGACCACTGGCTGGCTTAACAGCATAACTTTAAACCAGCAATATTTTTTCTTTAGGCTTTTCACCAACAAAATGACCAAGACCGTCACTTCATGCAATTGGGTCGCTTCCACTGTCACGGAAGAAATCCTCAATGAATTTTTAAAAGAAGGCGTCCTGGCCAAAAAGGATGTGATCCACTAGAGGGCCCCAGGAACCGAGACCACCCCTGAACCAAAAGAGGGTGAAGTTGTAGTTTTCACTGATCACATGCTCCGGGGGTTCACTCCACCCGGCTCAAAATTCTTTCATGATGTGCTGCACTTCTTTCAACTTCATCCGCAAGATATTGGGCCCAACTCTGTTTCAAACATCTGCAACTTCCAACTTTTTTGCGAAGTATATCTTCAACAGGAGCCTACTGTAGAGCTGTTCAGGGAATTCTATTACTTGAACCGCCAGACTGAGTTCACAAATGGGCCTAGCCTAGAACTAGGCGGTATTTCAATTCAGAGGCGCAAAGAGGCTACTTTCCAACCCGCTGCACTTCCCAGTCATCCCAAGGACTGGAACCAGACTTGGTTTTACTGCCAAGACACATCTCCAGAGGGTGAAAATCCCTTGCCGGGTTATCGTGAGAGCCGGCTTAGCAACAGGCACCCCCTCCCTGACCAGATCAGCACAGCAGAACGGGCCAAATATATGCCCATTTTTGGAAAAATCAGAGCCTTAATGGCCAATGGCTTAACTGGAGTTGACCTAGTTCGATGCTGGATCGCATGGAGAATTTTACCCTTAAGCCGTCGGACCGGCTTAATGTGCGAGTATACCTGTGACATCAAAGATCCACAACACCACAGCCAAGTGTGATTGGACGACGAGAGCCTCAACAAGATGGTCAAGACATTGCTGAACGAAAGCTTGGCCACTTGCAGCAAGACGGGGCTGAACCCCTTTTGCACCCTCAATAAGCCGCCAGCTGTAAGTATTTGTGAGCAGTTTTCATTAACTCATTATCTGTCAATCTGCCTTCTCATTCTTACTTGAATTTCTGCAGCCTGACTCCCCCTTCTGGAAGAAGCTTCAGGATAAACTGGCCAAGAAAACCAGGACCAAGAACCAGGCTAAGAAACCTGCCAAGAAGAAATCAGAAGCAGTTGATCCGTTTACTCTTGACGAAGAGTCGGAGGTAGAACTTGATTCTCTTGGCTCCTTTTGTGTTCATCTTATTGACATTGATTACTACCCGGATGACGCGGAGGCCAGCCATGCAGACGGCAAAGAGGTAACTATCCTTTCCTCCGACTCAGAATCTCTGCCAAGACAGAAAGTTCGACAAGCGAGCGAGAAAGTAAGGTTTTCTCACCCTTTAGCTTATCTAGATCCCCACTTTATTTTGAAGAAACAGCAGCATGAAGTTCACCGCACAACCCGGAACAGCGGAGGCGGGGAACTTTCCTCCGGTTTACCAAACACACCGGTTCCTTGCAAGCGCCGAGCAGAGGTTTCACAGTCTTCCGATTTAGCTTTTCCAAAAGCGGGTCTTGTTCGACAACCCCTTAACCCTTCTGATTCAAACTATCAAGGCACTTCTCACTCCTCATCTGGGGATTCCACTGGGACTCAGATCCCCCTTTTCAAAGTCACCCCAGGGTAAGAATATTGAATTTCTTTGCTTTTTAAGCCCATTGTCAATTATCATGCTTACATCTTTATGTCTCATTGTCAGTGGTCAAGCCAAACCAAGCAAGAAGGCGAAGACCAGTAAACCGGGTGAAAACATCAATACCACTGAAGATCCCCAGGCTGCTAACCCGGAGAAGCAGACAATATCTGAATCTTTGCATCAAACCTCCGAAGCAGCCATTCATGATCCGCCACCCGAAGAGCACAATGTCATTATGGACTACATGGACGTTGACCCGGCTCGTGCTAAGCCGCCAAGTCCCATCAAACCTGCTGAAGAAAAGGCTGACGATGTCATAGTCACTGGGACCCGTTACGTTGAGCCGGGCAACCCCACAATCTTAGCCAAACATAGCGCCAAGGAGGAATTTTCTGCTGCTGACAAGGGCAAATGGAAGCTGGATTTAGAAAGTTATGCCCAGTTCAATGCTCAGGAAATTCACGCGGGTTTTTTAAACCACCTTCAGACTAGCCGTGACTTTGAAGCCAGCTTAGTCAATCTGATGAAGGAGCGTTTTGAGGTAAACACTGAAAAACTCTTCCTGCACATATATCTGTCAGCCGCCAAGTCTACTGTATATGAAGAAATTGAATATGTCGTAGACTTAAATACCATATTTGATCTTATAACCATTCAATAGCAATTTGTAACTGCTGAATCAAAACAAGTAGTCCCCAAGGGCCGGCTTAAACTGGGAAGTTAAGCTGGGGCTTCAAATTGTAGCACGAAAACCCACATATGTAGCCCCCAAGGGCCAGCTTAAGCTGCATAGCTGAGCAAGGACTTACCACCATATTTATGAACAAATCCAAATATGTAGCCCCCATGAGCCGGTTTTAGTTGAAGAAACTTTAACCGGGTCATTAAAGATTTGTCTTCAAAAGAGCAAATGTACATTAGCCCCCAAGTGCCAAGTAAAATACCTGTATTATGCTTGGGACTTCAAATAAGATGATTATCATAACCATATGCTGCCTGTCTTTGTTTATGGAAGGTTGAATTGAACATGAAGGAAACTCAAGTCAATGATCTGCGGCAAAACATCCAGTCCCAACAGTCAGAGACTTCAAAGGCCAAATCAGAGCTGAGAACCTCCTTGGAAGAGATTGAAAAATTAAAAAGGGACTTCAGCGCTGAGAGAACCGGCTGGGAGACCGAGAAGGCGGCTCTGCTGAAAAGAGCAGAAGACGCTGAAGCTGCTCTTAAGCTGGTAACTGATGAGTTGTCCGGCTTAAAACATCAAATCAATAGCCTGACAGCTGCCATCTTCGGTAAACAATATAATACTTCAATTTTTCACCATCAACATACCATGGTTATAAACCGGCTTACCAATATTTGTGTTGATGCAGGCTCCAGAAGTTCCAGGCTGGGCCAAGACATGCGCGTAAGGCTTAAGGCCGTATATACCCTTGTGGAGCAACTGTACACCGGCACTCAACGGGCTATTGTTGTTGTCTCACATAAGAAGCAACCACCTTCACTCATCAAGGAGATGCTGGAGAAACTGTCTGTGCTGCCGCAAAGAGTTGAAGAACTAAAGCGGTCAGCTGCTAGAGCTGGTGCCATCACCGCGTTGAGCCGAGCGAAGGCATGGCAAGCCGAACTTGACCCGGAAGAATTGGCCACCGGCTGCCCAAGTTTAAAAGAAGACGGGTCTCCCTTTGAAGCCGCAGACTTTACCAAATGTGTAAAGGAAATGCGCCCACTGGCGAGTAAGCTAGCTGAAGAGACCGACTTGACAAAATACCAGGCGGCTTACTCAAAAGAAAACTCAAAAGTATCAGCGCCGATTTATGAGGCCATGGATCTCATCCCGCCAACACGTAAGCACACCTTTGCCCCTGATATTGATCCATCAACCCTCATAGATGATGAGGCTGTATTCAGAGCATTGACTGGGATCAACTGGGCCACAACTGACTTCCAGCAAGTGGAGGAAGAAGAAGAACCGGCGCTGGATGACCCGGAAGCTTCAACTCGCCAAGACCAGGACAACTGATCCGCAAGGCGGCTCTCACACTGCATCACAGTGCTTGTTTGAAAAAACACTTAATCATTTGGGCTTTGAAAGCCATGTAATAGGCTAGTGAAAACAATGATCTGTCATGCCATCATGCATGTTCTTAGCCTTTGAAACTGATCATGAACTTTTCATATGCCATGGATGAACTTTGCAAGGAATATCATATTATTTTACAAAGCTCCTGCATAGAGTAAATAATAGATACCCTGGCGGTTTACGCCAGGGCGGGTCATAATGTCCAACATCATATAGTCTGGCGACTTATAGTCCATAACCAGGGCGGGTTATCAAACCTCACATATTCATATAACAAGTAAACACATACCTGTGAGATTGGTTCATACCGCTGGCTTGCAGTGCTGTATGCAGTAAGGGTAACAACCCAAAACTGGAAGTGCATAACTCCAAATGCACAATCAAAATATGCTGGCGACATATTGTCCAAAGCCAGTCCGGGTTATCAAAACCCCAAATAAGCTCAAGTATGAGTCATAAGGATTAAGGCTACATGGCCTGAATCGTGTTAAACCATATATCAATATGGTACAAGGGTATGAACCCAAACAATGTTCAAAGAAAATAACAAATCAGAAAAAACAAGGCTTCCATAGGCTGCCAAGCCTCAATATCAAGTGTTGTTCATGGGCCGCACAGCCACTGAGTTAATCCTTCATTTAAACCTGTAAGTCGGTCCTCACATGACCAACCACCGTTTTAAACTTGACAAGTTCAGGGTCTTTATAAGATTGGCTGTCAAGAGTTCGGCGGGTCATTCCAGATAACCTGGGCGGAGTGGCAGACATATAGGCAGGATAACCCAGAGTTTTTGGTGTTTTACACCTGGCATCCAAGCCGATCGAAAGGGTAAGTAAAGCTATGTTCATTGAACAATAAGCCCCCAAGTGACCAATAATGAGCCTTCAAGGCAGGATACCTATGTTTGAACTGCTCATTGTAGCAAGTTCTCTTTGGTACCCGTTCAATTTGGGCAATAAGCCCCCAAGTAATTTGCATCAAGGCGTATAAAACGGATCAATAGGGTAGTCATAGCTATGCTCAATGAGCAGGAAGCCCCAAGTAATTTTTTGAATAAGGCGTGCAAGCCGGATCAAGAGGGTAGTCACAGCTATGCTCAATGAGCAAGAAGCCCCCAAGTGATCTTATGAACTGACAATAAAGACTCAGATACTCAGAAATGAAATGACAGAGGCCCTGAATTATCAGGGATGCCGGCTTTATTATTCTTGATCATAATATGTACATGGATGAAAATATATACAACACAAGAGCCAGTGGCTCAGGTATAATAAGGCCAAAGATGAGCAATATTCCACGGCCGGCGGGTAGATGACTTGTGCATATCAGTTTGATCCTGGATGAGCCGGAGCACCAAATCGCTTCTTGAAAGGTTCGAGTTTTAACCCGGCAGCTATGATAGCGACGCAGATCTTGCTGGTATATCGCCGAATGAGCCGCTGCAAGGTCACACTCCTCATCCAAGAGATCAAGAGCATCCTGACATGCTTTTTCATTATCAGCTTCAACATAAGCCACCACACGGGGCGAGTCATGAAGGATATCACTGGGGAGAACCGCCTCTACTCCGTAAACCATGAAGAAAGGCGTATAACCCGTGGATCTGTTGGGGGTAGTATTTATACTCCAAAGCACTAAGGGCAACTCCTTAACACAACAACCTGGCGTCCTCTGCAAAGGGACCATAAGCCGGGGCTTGATACCTCTCAAGATCTCTTGATTGGCCCTTTCATCTTGACCATTGGACCAGGGGTGAGCCACCGATGAGACGTCAAGACGAATATGCTCTCGTTGACAAAACTCTTTCATAGCACCCTTGGACAGATTAGTGCCATTATCAGTTATGATGCTATGAGGGTAGCCGAAGCGGAAAATCACCTTTTTAATGAATTGAACCGCCGTTGCCGCATCACATTTACTGACCGGCTCTGCCTCAACCCACTTTGTAAATTTGTCAACTGCCACCAACAGGTGTGTCTTTTTATCTTTGGATCGCTTGAATGGCCCAACCATATCCAGCCCCCAGACCTCAAACGGCCAAGTGATTCAAATCATCCTCAACTCTTGAGCCAGCACATGAGCTCGTCTGGAAAACTTCTGACAACCATCACATTTGCTAACCAGGTCCTCTGCATCCGCATGAGCCGTCAGCCAATAAAATCCATGACGAAAAGCCTTGGCTATGAGAGACTTAGAGCCGGCATGATGACCACAATCTCCTTCATGAATCTCCCTTAGAATTTGACGGCCCTCTTCAGGAGATATACATCGCTGAAACACCCCTGTGACACTGCATCGGTGTAACTCGTCATTGACAATGGTCATTGACTTAGATCGCCGGGTTATCTGCCTGGCCAAAGTTTCATCCTCAAGTAACTCTCCCCGAGTCATATAAGCCAAAGATGGCACCGTCCAATCAGGGATAGCTTGAAGAGCCGCCACCAACTATGCCTCCGGGTCAGGGATAGCAAGATCCTCTTCCGTGGGCAACTTAACTGAAGGATTATTCAGAATATCCAGAAAAACATTAGGTGGTACCGGCTTACGCTGAGACCCTAGCCGGCTTAAAGCATCAGCCGCCTTATTTTTCCTGCGATCAACATGCTCCACCTGATAGCCTTTGAAATGACCAGCAATAGCAACCGCCCGGCGGTAAGCCGCCATGAGCGGGTCTTTGGAATCCCAAGTTCCTGAGACTTGCTGAGCCACCAGATCTGAATCGCCAAAGCATCTGACCCGGCTTAAGTTCATCTCTTTAGCCATCCAAAGGCCATGGAGCAAGGCCTCATACTCAGCTGCATTGTTAGTACAAGGAAACTTCAATCTTAAGACATTACAAAATTTAACACCTCATGGGGAAGTCAAGATGACTCCAGCCCCCGAGCCTTCCAGCTGCCTGGATCCATCAAAATGAATAGTCCAATACGTATTATCAGGCTTCTCCTTAGGCATCCGTAACTTCGTCCAGTCATTGATGAAATCCACAAGTGCTTGAGACTTGATAGCTGTCCGGGGCATATATTTCAGACCATGAGGTCCAAGCTCAATGGCCCACTTGGCCACCCGGCCTGTGGCTTCTCTATTTTGAATAATATCGCCTAGAGGAGCAGAACTGACCACAGTGATGGGATGACCAAGGAAATATTGTTTCAACTTACGACTAGCCATGAACACTCCATAAACCAGCTTCTGCCAATGTGGATACCTCTGCTTAGATTCAATTAGCACCTCACTGACATAATAAACCGGCCTCTGAACCGGAAACTCCTTGCCTGACTCCTTCCTTTCCACAACAACCGCCACACTGACGGCTCTGTTATTAGTAGCCACATATAAAAGCAAGGGCTCCTTGTCAATAGGAGCTGCGAGAACCGGAGGCTCAGCCAACTGTTTTTTAAGCGCCTCAAACGCCTGATTAGCAGCATCACTCCAAACGAAGTGATCCGTTTTCTTCATCATCTGGTAGAGGGGGATAGCCTTTTCTCCCAGGCGGCTTATAAATCGGCTTAAGGCCGCGATACAACCCGCCAAACGCTGGACGTCATTAACATAT
The DNA here is from genome assembly GCA_011799875.1 of Thinopyrum elongatum. NCBI lineage: Eukaryota > Viridiplantae > Streptophyta > Magnoliopsida > Poales > Poaceae > Thinopyrum > Thinopyrum elongatum. Next base: position 389,035,272 of record CM022300.1, read on the forward strand.
GCCGGCTTAGCCAAAGAAGTGATAGCCTTGATTTTCTCCGGGTTAGCTTCAATGCCTCTCTCAGAGACCAAAAACCCCAAGAGCTTGCCTGCTGGCACACCAAATACACACTTGGCCAGGTTAAGCATCATCTTGTAGACCCAGATGTTGTCAAAGGTCTCCTTTAAATCATCTAACAAGGTCTCCTTCTTCCTGGATTTCACAACAATATCATCCACATAACCATGAACATTGCGTCCAATCTGATCATGGAGGGAATTTTGAACACAACACCGGTAAGTCGCTTGGGCACTCTTGAGCCCAAAAGGCATAGACACATAGCAGAAGGCCCCAAAGGGAGTGATAAAAGATGTCTTCTCCCGGTCCTTAACTGCCATCTTGATCTGATGATAACCAGAATAAGCATCTAAAAAGCTCAGGCACTAACAACCCGCCGTAGCATCAATAATCTGATCAATACGAGGGAGAGCGAAAGGATCAGCCGGACAAGCCTTGTTAAGGTCCGTGTAATCCACACACATACGCCAAGTGCCATTTTTCTTAAGCACCAACACTGGGTTGGCTAACCACTCAGGATGAAAAACCTCAACTATAAACCCAGCCGCCAAGAGCCGGGCCACCTCTTCACCAATGGCCTTGCGTCTCTCTTCATTGAAACGACGAAGAAATTGCTTGACCGGTTTAAACTTCGGATCAATATTGAGAGTGTGCTCAGTGAGTTCCCTCGGTACACCTAGCATGTCTGAAGGCTTCCATGCAAAGATGTCCCGATTCTCATGGATGAACTCGATGAGCGCGCTTTCCTATTTTGGATCCAGATTGGCACTGATAATAAACTGTTGGGATGAATCACCAGGGACAAAGTCAACCTGCTTGGTGTCGTCAGCCGACTGAAACTTCAACAAGGGGTCATGCTCTGTAGTTGGCTTCTTCAAGGGACTCATATCCACCGGGTCAACATTATCCTTGTAAAACTTCAACTCCTCTGTTGCACAAACAGACTCAGCATAAGCGGCGTCGCCTTCTTCACATTCCAAAGCTATCTTCCTGTTACTATGCACCGTGATGGTGCCCTTATGACCCGGCATTTTGAGCTGCAGATAAACATAACAAGGCCGCGCCATAAACTTGGCATAAGCCGGCCGCCCAAACAAAGCGTGATAAGGGCTCTGAATCTTGACCACCTCAAAAGTCAATGTTTCAACCCGATAATCATGCTCATCGCCAAAAGCCACTTCCAAGGCTATCTTACCAACTGGATATGCCGACTTACCAGGCACCACTCCATGAAACACAGAAGAAGACGGCTTGAGATCTTTGTTAGTCAATTCCATACGGCGAAAAGTATCATAATAAAGAATATTGATACTGCTGCCCCCGTCCATAAGTACCTTTGTAAACTTGTATCCACCAACCTGTGGAGCAACCACCAACGCCAGCTGACCCGGGTTGTCAACCCGGGGTAGGTGATCCTCACGGCTCCATACGATAGGCTGCTCTGACCATCACAAGTATCGAGGGACCGCCGGCTCAACCGTGCTTACTGCCCGTTTACGAACCTTCTGGTCTCGCTTGCATAGGTTTGTTGTGAAAACATGATACTGACCACTATTCAGCTACTTCGGATTACTCTGATAGCCAGAATGCTGCTGCTGATTACCTTGACTGGACTGCTGATTACCACCACCTTGATTGCCTTGGCCTTGAAAACCAGAGTTTGAACCGCCACCTCCAAAACCAGGCCCGTGAGAGCCGGATCCTGACCCGTCGTTCGGGCCGTTCTGATAAAAACTGGAATTTCTATACTCCCTCATAATGAAGCAATCTTTCCATAAATGAGTGGCCGGCTTATCCTGAGTACCGTGCTTTGGACAAGGCTGATTCATTATTGCCTCAAGGTTAAACTTTGGCCCACCAAACCGGGGTATTGATGATTTCCCCTTACGGCATTGGCTGCTATTCTGCGTGCTGGTGTTAGCCACAAAATCTGAACCGCCATCGGTTTGCTTGAGCTTACCGTTGTTACCTTGACCCACCATACTGTGATGCTGTCCCTTTCCATTGCCGCCCTTCTTCCCCTTGCTAGCCTTCTCTTCGTCAGACGCCGGGTCTTTCGTACTATCTGAGTCGGCATATTTGGTTAGAGCCACCATGAGTTCTCCCATATCATTGCAGTGGCACTTAAGCTGCCCCAGCTTCTGTTTGAGGGGAAGGAAACGGCAATTTTTCTCTAAAATCAGGACGGCTGAACCGGCAATAATGCTATCTGATGAATGAATGACTTCCGAGACCCGGCGAACCCAGTGATTGGTTGACTCATCCTCAAGCTGGATGCAAGCATCAAGGTCAATGATTGACATGGGTTGCTTACACGTATCTCTGAAATTCTGAATAAAACGCACCTTCAACTGTGCCCATGAACTGATGGAGTTCGCAGGTAACTCTTTCAGCTAGGTACGAGCCGGTCCATCCAACATCATGGTGAAATACTTGGCGCACACAGCATCATTAACATCTAGCATCTCCATGGCCATCTCATAGCTCTCAATCCATGCCTCCGGAGGTTGACCAGCTGTGTAGTTGGGCACCTTGCGAGGGCCCTTAAAATCCTTGGGCAAACGCTCATTATGTAAAGCCGGCACTAGGCACGACACCCCATGGTCCTAGAAGTCATCCCAGCTTCTATAGACGAGGACGGGTTATGCTGGGGTTGCTGATAAGCCGCCAACTGAGCCGCCAGCTCCGCCTCCCGACGTGCCCTGGCCTGATCTACTAAAGCCTGAGCATGGTTATTAGCGCGTGGCGAGTCACGCCCACGGGGCTGGTTATGATGCTGCTCACTGCTCGATACTACCGGCGACTCAATGTGCCAGATGTAACTCCGGCTTGGGCGTGGGGTATAATGGATCTGCTCACGGCTATACGAATATGCCACCTGTTGAACCACTGTGGTTTGAAGAAGCTCCACAGCCTTTCGGGTCTCAACCACCGTGGGAGACTCGCCTTGCATCAGGAGAGCCGCCAGCCGCAACGCCGCAGCAATCATGTTGTCCAAAGGGTTAGAAAAATGACCCGGCGGTGTCGGCACCTGCTGAGGCGGGGTTAAATTCAAACGAGGCGGGTCTGCAACTCGTGGCTGAGCCGTCCCTCCAGTCATGGGCACCTCAATGGCCCGGGTTACCTCAGGTGGATTGCTTGGCCCAGCCCCACGTGTGCTAAAGAGATTCCTCGTGTCGTACTCCGGAGGTAGCTGACTCATGTGCCTCCTTCGTAAAACGGCGTTAGATGCATTCTGGTCCAAGGTTAACCGGGAATTCTCTGCTTGAATCCATTGTGTCTCCGCGTCCAGGGCGGCTCATTCTATCGCCATCCTAGCGTTCTCAGCATTAACCTCAACTTTGGCTTGAGCTATCTCATCTCGTAGTTTCGCCACATCCACCTTATGCTGCGCTTGAGTCTCCGGAGTAACCTCTACCTCTAGCAGAGTTGCCAGGGCGTCCAAGAGCTCGGACAAAACTTGAGCCGGTGGGCGCATAGGACCACTCGCGCCAGCCGTTGCTTCGGCCATTGGACCGAAAGTCATGGCCGCCGCAGTTGACGATTGCAGCACTGGTTGCGTGCCAGCCATGAAGATCGCGACCCTGTTCGGCGGCTCATAGGGGTCCGGAATACTATCGGCATCGGAACAGCCCCCAAGCCCGCCGTCTTGCAGTTGATACATTGAATTAGTCTCACCGGTTGAGGACTCACCATCAGAGTAGATGACCGTCTCTCCACCAGATGCAGATCCTTCCTCAAAACCCGCTCCATGCACAAACCCAACAAAGGTGTGCTTCACGGCGGCTTGAACCTCGACGGGTCGCGCGCGCTGAGCCGTCTCGGCGGTGTTGGCGCAGATGTTCGGCTCAGGCTCCGACTCGCCGATCTTGCCAATGAAGACGTGGATTCCGTCGAAGGGGACCCGGTACCCGTATTCGATTGAATCGGCCTTGGGACCCCAGCCTGCATCGTCGATGTAGATCTTACTGCGACGACTCTTGGTCATCCGGCCCACGGCATATCCCTTGATCCCTGCAAAGCTGCCCTTCAAGAACTCGAAACCACCGTGGGCTGGCCCCACGGTGGGCGCCAACTGTCGTGAACTTAACATGGCAGATGCCCTAGCGAAAGGACTTAGGTGTGGAGCCATCGCAACTAGGTTAGCTTGAAGGGGTTAAACGGGACAAAGGACACAGAGAGTTTACCCAGGTTCGGCCCCTCTCAACAAGGTAAAAGCCTACTCCTGCTTTAGGTTGTATTGCTTGTGTTTCAATTACCAGGGAGTGAATCCGCTTGACCTAGTTCTCGATCAGTCGTTTCTTGCGTTAACCCGCCGCCGGGTCACCCCTTTATATACAGGTTGATGCCCGGCGACTTACAGAGTCCCGGCCGGCTCACACAAACGTGACCGGCTCGGTTTCTAACTACCCTTGCCTTACAAGACAAGTTTAAACATATGGCGGCTCATACCCGTGGGCCTCAAGCCATCTCCGGGTCTTGGGCCTTCAATTAGGTTGCTCTATGAACCGCCATCTTCATATCTTCTTGGAGCTTATCGGGCCTCTTGACTTTAAGCCGCCAGGGGCATGACCTGACCCCTCCTGGGCGGGTCATACCCATTAGTTATATCCCCAACACATAGTATGATATTACAAACATGGGTCTCATTACACAACATACAAAGTCATACAAGCAACTAGCACAAGCTGAAAAGAAAGAAGGCTAGAAAGCCTGTCTAACTACAAGACCCTCCATAGGTGCCAGACCTCTGTCTGGGATCCCCAAGCTAATCGGTCAACGTCGAACTCATCACAGGAATCTAAAGTGAGACTGAAGTCTCCTCTGCAAAAACATAAATTAAGCAAACGTGAGTACAAATATACTCAAAGACTTACATCAGAACTATCTACATATGCATCAGTGTCAATAAGGGGGGTTGTGGAGTTTAACTGCAGCAAGCCAGCTTTGACTCTGTGGCTATCCTATACTACGACTACTGTCGGAGTAATGTGCCACGGGTAGCCTAACCCGGGCCCCTGAGCATTTCAAGACATTGGGCCGGCTGTGCCCCTCAAGCATCAAGGATGAAGCGCCGCCTTCTGGTGGCTGGCTGGCTCATGAGGCCGGATGCCAGAGGACGGCCAAGCACCGGAAGACGGCCCCAAGACGGGCCGACTCCTAGCAGGCGGCCTCCAGAGAGGCCGGCTCCTTGAACAGGCAGCCCACGACGCCCTCAAAGTCTACGCCCCCATTAAGAAGACAAGACAGGATGTGGCTACAGTATAGCCCATTCCCCCATATCCAGGGCACGGCGCAGCCACAGTGCTCCGTACAGGCAGAGATCTCCTCACGACGTGGCACTGTGGCCACCCCACCCTTGACGTCATTCCTATCAGGCGAAGCCCTGTTCCCACGACGGCCTGTCGGTACGGCCTGCAGGCTGTAGGCCCTACCAGGCATCGAGAGACTAGAGGGCGGCAAAGCCTGACCAGTCGGACCGGTGGGAGGCCGGCCTCTAGCAAGCGGCCCCTCCTCCCTCGAAGTCCGCACGCCATTAAACCAGAAAAGACATGGCGTGGCTACAGTGATCTCCCACCCGACGGCGGGACTGTAGCCACGCCCCCCTGACCAAGCGCGTGTCATCTGCATTACGGCTACAGCAACAAGCAGCTGATGAGACCCGCAAGTGGCGGGAGTGGCCTGTCGACTCCGAGCCAGACCAGGCGGCGGGCCCCAGCAGCTGACAGAGAAGCCGGCGGCCAGGGACGCTGACCGCCGGACCCTACACCCGGGCAGATGACTATTGTACCCCTGGGGGGTAGGCCTATATAAACCCCCCAGGGCACCCATGCAAAGGGTTCGGACCTGTGAAGCCTAGACTCATTCAGAGTGAGGAGAGAGTCGGCCCTGCTCTCTTCTACCTCTGGCATACAGCTCAAGGAGCACCTTGTACTCACTAGTGCCTTAGTGATCATGCGGAGACCCCGCAGAGCAGGACTAGGGGTGTTATCTCCTAAGAGAGCCCCGAACCTGGGTAAAGTACGCCGGCGTTCGTGTCTACGCCTCATCCCGCTTCCAGGCACCGGCGACATTCTACTAGCTCCCACCATGATGAGCCATCCTTTGGCATATGTCGCATCCGACCCCCGACAACTACGAGTACTTTATTTTGAGGTGAGAAAGCGCACACGAGTCCACATATTCACCATATCAATACACCACTATGTATCCGCTCTGTCTCCCTATGAGAAGGCCATCCATAGCACTCACACTTATCTTGCGCATTTTAGAGTAACCACTTCCAGTTATCTATGAACCATATAAGCTTTCCAAGTAGTCCATATCCGCGGACGCGACTATTCGAATAGATCATATTACCCTGCAGGGGTGTACATCTTCACACACGCTTTCCCCACTTACCGCCATGTACACGTCATGTATCTCAACAACCTTCAAGCGGAAGCCTGGCGAGGGTGTCGGCCACGACCTGACTAACCACATGATACGTCTCCAACGTATCTATAATTTTTTATTGTTCCATGATATTATATTATCTATTTTGGATGTTTTATATGCATTATTATGCTATTTTATATTATTTTTGGGACTAACCTATTAACCTAGAGCCCAGTGCCAGTTTCTGTTTTTTCCTTGTTTTTGAGTTTCGCAGAAAAGGAATACCAAACGGAGTCCAAACGGAATAAAACTTTCGCGATGATTTTTCCTGGACCAGAAGACACCCCGGAGACTTGGAGTTCAAGTCAGAAGAGCGCGCCCCTACCTTGTGGGCCCCATGTGACTCCACCGACCTACTTCTTCATCCTATATATTCACATATATTCCAAAACCCTCAGAAGCATCCACGAAAACAGTTTTCCACCGCTGCAACCTTCTGTACCCGTGAGATCCCATCTAGGGACCTTTTCTGGCACCCTGCCGGAGGGGGATTTGATCACGGAGGGCTTCTACATCAACTCTATTGCCCTTCTGATGAAGCATGAGTAGTTTACCTCAGACCTACGGGTCCATAGCTAGTAGCTAGATGGCTTCTTCTCTCTCTTTGATTCTCAATACCATGTTCTCCCCGTTGTTCTTGGAGATCTATCCGATGTAATCTTCTTTTGCGGTGTGTTTGTCGAGATCCGATGAATTATGGATTTATGATCTGCTTATCTATGAATATTATTTGAATATTCTCTAAATTCTTATATGCATGATTTGATATCTTTGTAATTCTCTTCGAATTATCGGTTTGGTTTGGCCAACTAGATTGGTTTTTCTTGCAATGGGAGAAGTGCTTAGCTTTGGGTTCAATCTTGCGGTGTCCTTTCCTAGTGACAGTAGGGGCAGCAAGGCACGTATTGTATTGTTGCCATCGAGGATAAAAAGATGGGGTTTACATCATATTGCTTGAGTTTATTCCTCTACATCATGTCATCTTACTTAATGCGTTACTCTGTTCTTCATGAACTTAATACTCTAGATGCAGGCAGGAGTCGGTCGATGTGTGGAGTAATAGTAGTAGATGCAGAATTGTTTTGGTCTACTTGACACGGACATGATGCCTATATTTCATAATCCTTGCCTTGGATATCGTCATAACTTTGGGCTTTTCTATCAATTGCTCGACAGTAATTTGTTCACCCACCGTATTATTTGCTATCTTCAGAGAAGCCTCTAGTGAAACCTATGGCCCCTGGGTCTATTTTCCATCATATAAGTTTCCGATCTACTATTTTCCATCATATTAGTTTCCGATCTACTATTTTGCAATCTTTTATTTTCAGATCTATATACCAAAAAAACCCAAAATTATTGTATCTTTTGTTTATCTATCTCTATCAGATCTCACTTTTGCAATTGACCGTGAAGGGATTGACAACCCCTTTATCGTGTTGGGTGCAAGTGTTTGATTGTTTGTGCAGGTATTAGGTGATTTGTGTGTTGTCTACTACTGGATTGATACCTTGGTTCTCTAACTGAGGGAAATACTTATCTCTACTTTGCTGCATCACCCTTTTCTCTTCAAGGGAAAAACCAATGCAAGCTCAAGAAGTAGCACCACACAAGTCTCTAGTCCAGGTTTATCGCCTATTTGAGTTCCATCCGTACGGAAGTCTGGCCGAGATTTCCACTACGGCCCAAACGATGTGTGCAGGGTTCCTAAGTCCACCATCCGGCTGCCACTTGGTACACCGGGCCATGGTGCCTAGTCTGTCCCAAGCCCACCTGTACCAGGTGCCACTTGGTAGACTACTAACACAACCTATAAACACCAGAAACTAGTTTCAACTCCTGGACAGAGAACGAGGTGATTAATAAGCCGAGAGGGGTCGAGTTACCGGAACCCAATGTGTGGTAGTAACTGTCTTGGATCACAAACACAGAACTCAGTTCCTGAGGACGGTTTCAATGAGACAACCCACCATGTACTCCTACATGGCCTCTCATCGCTACCTTTACCAAATCATGTTCACACACTTAGCTCTCAACTGTAGGACATGTTCATCACCATTCCAATCCATCCCAGATGAATCAGACCTGACACGACTCTAAGCATAGCAGGCATAACAAGAAAGCATGAATGAGTAGGCACATCATGGCTCAAACAACTCCTACTCATGCTAGTGGGTTTCAACTATTTACTGTGGCAAAGACAGATCATGTAGAGGAATGGGTTCAACTACCGTAACATGTAACAATTGAATCATTGTTGTCCTAATGCAGTAAAAGAGAGAAGTGTGTGAGTAAGCACCTCGCCTGCGTCCCCTTTTATAGGCGAACATGGCCAGGAGCTAGCTCCTCACCCAGGGGGCAACTGCCCCGCTCCCCCAATCTGGCCCCTCTGCATCACCAACGGTGCACGGAATCAAGACCTCCCTCCTGCACCTATCTGCGGCGCCTGATTTTCTGCCAGGGCACTCATTCCCGCACCCTCCGCGTCCGCCACCAACCCTGTGCAATGCATGCAGCATATGTGGTGGAAACGGCAGGAGTGGAAGAATGAGCGGAATGGCAGTTACCACCCCGTGAACGTGGGACGTGGGCAGCCCATGGATCGTGGCGTAAATTCCCCCATGTCATCTCGCACGACGCACTGGGAAACTGGAAACTAACTCAAGCACAAGCTAATGAAGAAGCAAGGAAAATATCAAGAAAGAGGAGAATATCGTCACAAGTGCCCTGCGTGTGTACCTGATGGGGCCTACACCAACGATGCTCGGCAGCATGTTTGGACCAGGCCCGAGGGCTCCTGTCGGTGCAACAAACCTTCACATATGTTGCCCTGACTGTACACAGGCACGATGACAATGAAGCAAACTTCACCAAGCATCCAAGTCAAAACCAAGCCAGATAGACAGCTCTTTGAGGGATCAAAGGGCGGATCAAGAAGACCTAGACAAGCAAGAATAACAAGATATCGCTAAGGGAAAGCCTCCCTTACCGGGCAGGCGAGCCTGGTCAGGTTGAGGCCGCCCCAAGGACGAATCCAATGTTTCCCTGGCAGGCTTACCGGGGCCGCTAAAGGCAAACCTCCCCCGCCAAGACTCCACCGCTCCACTGCACCGCAACGCAAGTCATCTATCAGTGTGGTGTCAAGCCCCTAGGTGATTAAGTGGCTGTCATTTGGCACGTGGCAGCCATTTGGGAGGAAGATTACCTCTATATGGCACCCATCCAGAGGCGTGTCAAGCAGACAGGTAGAAGATGACTAAGCAGCACGGCAGGCTTGCCGGGCTGCATCCTCAGAAGACACCCAGCAGTGCATTTAATGCACTTTGTCCTAACTGCCAGAGTTAGGTATGATAGCACTGTTGGCTATCTAATCACTGGATAATGATAGTTTTGCCACTGTCGTTACCCCTTAGCCTATAAAAGGAGGGACATGGCAACCTAGAAAAGGATTCGGACCCTTGTATACTCATACGCACGTAGCTGCTCTCCCTGAGGCGACCTTGCCGGGCTTGAGCGCTGCGTGTTCATCGTGGTCCTTCCCTCAATCCACCAAAGCGGGAGTAGGGTTTTACGCTTCCCAGCGGCCCGAACCTGGGTAAAAACCACCAGCGTCACCTCTGTCGTGCTGTTCCATGGCTTCTGCTCTTTGTGCAACGTGATCTTCCCCCTTGCTAAACCACAAGGGGCTGATGGCCCCATAGGTGATCGTGTTCCACCGCAACAGTTGAGTTCTTTAATTGCCCAATATGCTTTGTGTTCTAACTCTAGAGGCAAATGACAAGCTTTTCCATAAACCATTTTATAGGGAGACATACCCATAGGATTTTTATATGTTGTTCGGTAGGCCCAAAGTGCATCATCCAATTTCTTAGACCAGTTCTTTCGGGACCTATTAACAGTTTTCTTTAATATTAATTTTATTTCTCTATTGCTAAGTTCAACTTGACCACTAGATTGAGGATGATAGGGTGATGCAATTCTATGGTTAACATCATATTTAGCAAGCATATTACAGAAAGCACCATGAATAAACTCTGAACCACCATCAGTCATTAGATATCTAGTGACTCCAAACCTCGGGAAAATAACTTCTTTAAGCATTTTAATGGAAGTGTTATGATCAGCACTACTAGTTGGAATAGCTTCTACCCACTTAGAAACATAATCAACAGCAACCAAAATATGTGTATACCCATTAGAGGAAGGAAAAGGTCCCATATAATCAAAACCCCAAACATCAAACGGTTCAACGGCAAGTGAATAATTCATAGGCATTTCTTGACACTTACCAATATTACCAATTCGTTAACATTCATCACAAGATAAACAAACTTATGGGCATCCTTGAAGAGAGTAGACCAATAAAAACCAGATTGCAATACCTTGTGAGCAGTTCTATCTCCCGCATGATGCCCTCCATAAGCTTCGGAGTGACATTTCCGTAGGATTTGTTCGTGTTCATGCTCAGGTACACAATGTCTAATAATACCATCTACTCCTTCTTTATAAAGATGTGGGTCATCCCAAAAGTAATGTCTTAAATCATAGAAGAACTTTTTCTTTTGTTGGTATGTGAAACTAGGTGGTATGTATTTAGCAACAATATAATTAGCATAGTCAGCATACCAAGGAGTATTATGAGAAACATTTATTGCAGCTAGTTGTTCATCAGGAAAGCTATCATCAGTAGGTAGTGGGTCATCAAGGATATTTTCTAACCTAGATAAGTTATCAGCTACGGGGTTCTCAGCTCCTTTTCTATCAGTTATATGTAAATTAAATTCTTGTAGCAAGAGAACCCACCTAATGAGTCTAGGTTTAGCATCTTTCTTTTCCATAAGATATTTAATAGCAGCATGATCAGTGTGAACAATTACTTTAGAATCAATAATGTAAGATCTGAATTTATCACAAGTAAACACAACCGCTAAAAATTCTTTTTCAGTAGTAGCATAATTTCTTTGGGCACTATCTAGAGTTTTGCTAGCATAATGGATAATATTTAATTTCTTATCAACTCTTTGTCCGAGAACAGCACCAACAGCATAATCACTAGCATCACACATAATTTCAAAAGGCAAGTTCCAATCAGGCGGTTGAATAATAGGTGTAGAAGTTAAGGCTTTCTTAAGTGTTTCAAAGGCTTCTACACAATCATCATCAAAAAAATGGAGCATCCTTTTGTAAAAGATTTGTAAGAGGCCTAGAAATTTTAGAGAAGTCTTTAATAAACCTCATATAGAAACCAGCATGACCAAGAAAACTACGAATACCTTTAATATCTTTAGGACATGGCATTTTCTCAATTGCATCGACTTTAGCTTTATCCACCTCAATACCTCGTTCAGAAATTTTATGTCCCAAGACAATACCTTCATTAACCATAAAGTGGCACTTCTCCCAATTCAAGACAAGATTAGTTTGCTCACATCTCTGCAAAACTCGATCAAGGTTGCTCAAGCAATCATCAAAAGAAGTTCCATAAACAGAAAAATCATCCATGAAAACCTCAACAATCTTTTCACAAAAATTAGAGAATATAGCAGTCATACATCTTTGAAAGGTAGCAGGTGCATTGCGTAAACCAAAAGGCATATGTCTATAAGCATAAGTTCTGAAAGGGCAAGTAAAGGTGGTTTTCTCTTGATCAGATTGTGAAACAGGTATTTGAGAAAAAACAGAATATCCATCTAGGAAGCAAAAGTGTGTGTGCTTTGATAATCTTTCTAGCATTTTATCAATAAAGGGCAAGGGGTAGTGATCTTTTCTAGTTGCTTTATTTAATTTTCTAAAATCATTAACCATTCTATAGCCAGTAACAATTCTTTGTGGAATGAGTTCATTTTTATCATTAGGAACAATGGTAATACCTCCCTTCTTAGGGACACAATGAACGGGACTCACCCATCTACTATCAGCTATGGGATAGATTATACCTGCTTCTAGAAGCTTTAATATTTCAGTTCTTACCACTTCTTTCATCCTAGGATTCAAACATCGTTGATGATCAACAACGGGTTTAGCATCAGGTTCCATATTAATCTTGTGCTGACAGAGAGTGGGACTAATGCCCTTAAGATCATCAAGAGTATATCCAATAGCAGCACGGTGCTTCTTCAGAATTTTCAATAATCTTTCTTCTTCATGTTCTGAAAGGTTAGCACTAATAATAACAGGATATATCTTTTTCTCATCAAGATAAGAATATTTCAAAGTGTCAGGCAATTATTTTAATTCAAACACAGGATCACCTTTAGGTGGAGGAGGACCTCCTAGAGTTTCAATAGGCAAATTATGTTTGAGCAGAGGTCGTTGTTCAAAGAAATTTTTATCTATTTCATTTCTTTCATGCATGTGCATATCATTTTCATGGTCTAGCAAATATTGTTCTAGTGGATCAGTAGGAGGCACGGCAATAGAAGCAAGACCAATTATTTCATCCTTACTAGGTAATTCTTTCTTATGTGGTTGTCTACTAAACTTGGAGAAATTAAACTCATGAGACTCATCACCAAAGCTAACACCGATAGTTTGTTTTTCACAATCTGTTTTAGCATTGACAGTGTTCAAGAAAGGGCTACCAAAGATAATGGGATAGAAGTCATCTTGTGGGGGACCAAGAACTAGAAAATCAGTGGGGTATTTTATTTTCCCACACAAGACTTCAACATCTCTAACAATCCCAAGTGGTGTGATGGTGTCTCTATTACCAAGTTTAATAGTGACATCTATGTCTTTTATTTCAGCGGGTGCTATGTCATTCATAATTTCTTGGTATAAAGTAAAAGGAATAGCACTCACGCTAGCACCTAAATCACATAAACCATGATAACAATGATCTCCTATTTTAACTGAGACAACAGGCATGCCAACAACAGGTGTATGTTTATCTTTTTCATCTGGTTTGGCAATTCTAGCAGCTTCATCGCAGAAGTAAATAACATGCCCATCAATATTTTCTACCAAGAGATCTTTAACCATAGCAACACTAGGTTCTACTTTAATTTGTTTAGCAGGTTTAGGTGCTCTAATATTACTTTTGCGAACCACATTGAAACCTTAGCATGTTCCTTTATCCTAAGAGGGAAAGGTGTTTTTTCAATATAAGCAGTAGGCACAACTGGGTGAACATTGTAAATAATAGTTTCATCTATAGCTATGTCGGGTTCTTTAATTTCTTCTTTAATAGGTGGGTGATATTTAAACCACTTATCCTTAGGGAGATCAACATGAGTAGCAAATGATTCACAAAAGGAGGCTACTATCTCAGAGTCAAGTCCATATTTAGTGCTAAACTTGTGAAAAGCATCAGTATTCATAAAAGATTTAACACAATCAAATTCAAGCTTAATACCTGACTCTTTATCTTTGTCGAGTTCCCAATCTTCAGAGTTGCGTTTAATTCTTTCTAAAAGATCCCACCTGAATTCAATAGTCTTCTTCATAAAAGAACCAGTACAAGAAGTATAGAGAATGGATTGATAACCACGAGAAAGCCGAGCATAAAAATTCTGAATAATAATTTCTCTAGAAAGCTCATGATTGGGGCATGAATATAACATTGACTTAAGCCTCCCCCAAGCTATAGTGATACTTTCTTCCTTCACGAGGCAAAAAAATTTATATATAATTCCAATCACAATGAACTAGATGCATAGGATAAATTTTTTGGTGAAATTCCAATTTCAATCTATTCCAGTTCCAAGATTCAATATCATCGCATAGCCTATACCATGCCAATGCTTTTCCCTTAAAAGATAAAGGGAAAACCTTCTTCTTAGCTTCATCTCCATGCAAACCTGCAAGCTTAAATAATCCACAAATTTCATCCACATATATCAGGTGCATATCAGGATGTTCAGTTCCATCTCCTGCATAAGGATTAGCTAGCAGTTGTTCTATCATACACGAAGGAATTTCATAACCAATATTTTCAGTAGGTGTAGTAGGTTGAGGGGTAGCTAATTGTGGTTCCGGTCAAGGTGAAGATACCCCGAACAAACCCCTCAAAGGATGATTCTCCATAGTAACAAGTGACAATAAATTTCAGCACATAGTAATAATTTTCCCGTACCAATTTCCACTTACCAAGAGCGCTTCACTCCCTGGCAACGGCACCAGAAAAGAGCCTTGATGACCCACAAGTATAGGGGATCAATCATAGTCCTTTCAATAAGTAAGAGTGTCAAACCCAACGAGGAGCAGAAGGAAATGACAAGTGGTTTTCAGCAAGGTATTTTCTGCAAGCACTGAAATAGTCGGTAACAAGTAGTTTGATAGCAAGATAATTTGTAATGAGCAAGTAACGATAAAGATAAATAATATACAGCAAGGTAGCCCAATCCTTTTGTGGCAAAGGACAGGCCAAAACGGTCCCTAATGATAAGCAAAGCGTTCTTGAGGGTACACGGGAATTTCATCATATCACTTTCATCATGTCGGTTTGATTTGTGTTCGCTACTTTGATAATTTGATATGTGGGTGGACCGGTGCTTAGGTGTTGTTCTTACTTGAACAAACCTCCTACTTATGATTAACCCCCTCACAAGCATCCGCAACTACGAGAAAATTATTAAGATAAAATCTAACCATAGCATTAAACTTTTGGATCCAAATCAGCCCCTTATGAAATAGCGCATAAACTAGGGTTTAAGCTTCTGTCACTCTAGCAACCCATCATCTAATAATGACTCCACAATGCATTCCCTTAGGCTCAAATATGGTGAAGTGCCATGTAGTCAACGTTCACATGACACCACTAAGGGAATCACAACATACATATCATGAAAATATCAAACACATATCAAGTTCACATAATTACTTGCAACATGACTTCTCCCGTGACCTCAAGAACAAAAGTAACTACTCACAAATGATAATCATGCTCAAGATCAAAGGGGTATTAAATAGCATAATGGATCTGAACATATAATCTTCCACCAAATAAACCATATAGTAATCAACTACAAGATGTAATCAACACTACTAGTCACCCACAAGTACCAATCTAAGGTTCCGGTACAAAGATTGAGAACAAGAAATGAACTAGGGTTTGAGAGGAGATGGTGCTATTGAAGATGTTGATGGAGATGGCCCTCCCAAAGATGGGAGAGTTGTTGGTGAAGACGATGACGATGAGACGGCGGCGCTTCATCCTGAAAGTCCTCCCCTTATTTTTTCTAGGTCAAAATGACTTATATACCAGAAGAGGGGCACCAAAGGTGGACCGAGGAGGGCACAACCCACCAGGGCGCGCCTGGGCTCCCTGGCACGCCCAGGTGGGTTGTGCCCACCTGGTGGGCCCCCTCTGGTAGTTATTTGCTCCAATATTCTTCATATATTCCGAAACAATTCTCCGTAAATTTTCAGCTCATTTGGACATGTGCAGAATAGGTAACTCTGACATAGCTTTTCCAGGTCCAGAATTCCAGCTGCCGGCATTCTCCCTCTTTGTGTAAACCTTGCATAATATGAGAGAAAAGGCATTAGAAATACTCCAAAAAGCATTATTATGCATAAAAACATTATAAATAATAGTAGGAAAACATGATGCAAAATGGACGTATCAGTGCTATCAGTGGATTCTGATAAGAGGGCCCATGTGTGTTGTAATAATATGGTGCGTAGATTAATATAATCTGGCACAACTACACACAAAAATAGGCTCCCTGTTGGGAGCTCCAGATGTAAGGATAGTTGGCAGATGATAGGTTCATAATATACTGTATAGAAAGTTTATTGCCAAACCATGATAACGAGAGCGCACAGCCACTAGGCAGATCGTAGTGTAGATAAAAGGGGTACACCATAACAATCATAAATAAATCGGGAAAGCGGAACTAGCTGGAAAATACGAGGTTGTATTACCGCTACTAATATAAAGCCTATCGATCACCTATAGGCCAGCTCTATTCATCTAAAGGCGCACTGCTGTTACTATCAGTCTAGTCTATCAAAGACCGCACAGCTCCCACCATTTCTTGGATATTATGGCAGACCAACTCGAAGTGTTGAAATCATGTAGCACAAGCGGCCCAATAGAACTATCGACCACAGATGTCCCTGCTCCCCTTCCTGACAAGGAACATACTGTACTTACTAAAGAAGAATAGAAGAGGAATGTGTTAAAGAATAGAAGGGGAAGCATATTATTGAGATTCCGCTTCTTTCTCTATAATGTTGGTTGCCCACCCATGATGAATCAGAGTGCCCAAATAAATGCCATTCCATGATGTCTCTCTATATGTGGCCACATGCATTTGGAAATTCAAGTGGGAGCATTAGCTGACCAATTAAATGTGTGTCTGTTAACTAATGTCAGTATCATATCACATTCGTATTTGAAGAAGTAAGCTTTGGACATATGATTCGTGCGTTGTTTAGCTTCAAGAGTGGACTGCTGCTAGTACGACACAACGCACCTACACAAATCATAGTGTAGATATAATGGGAAAACCCTAAGCATCACGAGTAAAATCAGGAAAGTGGAACTTGCTGGAAAATAGGTGCTAGTATTGCCGGAACGGCTAGAAAGGCTTCGGATACCAGCTCTCTACAACTGAAGGTGCAGTACTGTTACTATCAGTCTAACTCTCAAAGGCGACATAGCTCCCATCATTTACTGGATATTACGGCAGACCAACACGAAGAGTTGAAAGCGTCCATGACAAGCGATCGAATAGACCTGTACACTACAAATGTCCCTGCTCCTCTTCACTACAAGGAACATATTGTACTACTATTATACTCCCTCTGTTCCTAAATACAAGTCTTTGTAGAGATTCCACTATGGATCACATACAGATGTATATAGATACATTTTAGACTGTAGATTCACTCATTTTGCTCTGTATGTAGTCCATGGAGGAATCTCTACAAAGACTTATATTTAGGAACGGAGGGAGTACTTATTAAAGAAGAACAGAAGAGGAGCATGCTACAGAAGAGCAAGCAGATTTTGGATAATAAAATGCTCGTTGCCCACACATGATGAACCCGAGCGCATAAAGAATGAAACTCCCTGATGTCCCTCGAAATGTGGCGCATGTGCTTTTCGAAAGTAAAGTAGGAACATTAGCTGACCAATTAAACACTCTCTGTTTTGGTACAACATGTCAGCATCATATCAGATTCGTATTTGAGCAACTAAGTTTGTTATTATGAGTCGCATGTTGTTTAGCTTGATGGGTTGAGGAGCACTACTTACACGTCTCGAAGCACCTACGATGATGGTACTGAATATATGGGAATGTCTTGACGCAAGTCGCCTGACTTTCGTCATTTGGCCCAGTCAACCATTTTAGGCGGTTGGATGAAGATCCTACGTCTCCTAACCCTTCTTCTTCCTCGCCTCTTATTCTTCCCCTACAGACCACAGCACGGGCCGTCGGCCGAACCACCGGCCCCCGCCCTCCCTTGAACCGCCCACCACCTCCGGTCTTCCGGCGGCCCCGGCCATCCCTCTAGCCAATCCCACCCCCACCCGCCCACCCGCGTCGAGTTTTGCCTCCTGCGAGGCCCCACCATAGCCCAACAACTGCCCCCACGACCACTGTCCCCACCAGAAACCCTAAGATAGATAATGGGGCAGCCCTCCGACGAGCCCCTTCCTTCCCTCCGGCGAACTCCAAAAATGGACTGACCCCAAATTGAAATTCAGTCGATTGTCATTTAAGCTAATGCGGAATATAAAAGGGGAAAACCATAAGCAGCAAGTATAGTGGTGAGAGTGCCATGGCAGATCTCAAGGTGCAAACCAGACAAAGGTAACTTCGCAACCAATGTTTGGTTCAACTAACAAGTAAGATTCTAAGTGATGGACAAGAAATCATAGTAAAGCAGTGGTGATCTATTTTCTTGCTGAGATAAGTAACTTGAGCAGATACGAAAGAGTACTGCCTCTGGTGTGGCGCCATGTAAGCATCTACTAAGACGTTGAGGGTGCTGCGGTAGCGATGGCTGTCGGCAGCGTGGAAGCAGATCTAGGAGGGTAGACGGTGGCGGCGAGGAAAATATCCCGGCACGGTGGACGAGACGGTCGTACGAGCGGCCTCGGCAAGGTGGATGACGGCGCGGATGAAGCGAGACAATGTGATGCAAGGATCCTGGTGCGAAGCCGTGGATGAGAGAGGTCGATCTCTTGTAATGGACGACGGTGCCGGGGTAACAGCTCCAGCATGGTGGAGGAGGACGGCGGTGGATGGGGTGGCGGACAGAGGAAACTGGGGTGGAGAGGGTGTTTTGGCGCCCACGAAGTATGAATGGGAAAATGGAGGAAGAGAGGTAGGGGAACCATGTCTTCAGGACGCGCTTGTCTCAAATGAGAGGAAATTTACAAACTTAGCTCCTGTTTATATTTTTCCTACATCACAGCAATATTGGTCGGTTGGGGATAGGACGGTAATCTCGCATACACCCAATATTTGCCGACGGAGATTTCGGCTGAGGAGAGTTTGTTTTGGCGCCCACCCTGTATGAATCCGGGGGAGGTGAGAGGTGATTTTGGCCGAGGAGAAACTGTGTTTTGGCGCCCGCCGTGTATGAATCCGGGTGAGAGGCAGTTATGTCACGTTTGAGTGAAATTACAAGCCTGCCCCTATCGAAACCTATAGAAATCGAGCCGATTGGTTTTGCGTGTCAGGCTTAGGCAGTAATTTCCATCTCCCCGATTTTACACCGTTTTGTTCAAATTTTTGGAGAAAAAGATTGCACGTTTACCGTGCCAACTCAATTTGAATCCATTTTGTATTCTTTTTTCGGGTAGGATCCATTCTGTATTCCAATACAAATCTATATACTTCTTTTTTTTATATACTTTCAAAAGCACAACACCCTTTATACATAAATATGGTTTACAAATGGCATGATCTCAGATTCATAAGGCTGAATCCATCTTAATTTGACTTTCAAATATTTCAAACCACTTTATGTTGAAATCCAATGCATGCATTCCTTGCTAACTGTCTCCAATTAATGTGTGTTTCATGCGGTTTTTTTTACTTCTCAAACATGTATAATGTGTTTCACACACGCACCATATATATAGTGTAATCCCGTTTAGACATTAATTGCATATAATCCATGCATTGTCTCTAATTAAAAAAAATCTATGGATCACTAATATTGATAAACTAAATAACATTACACGTGTCCCCAAATTCAAATGAATATGCATGTTAGATAGACCAATTTTCGTTATGATATTTATCGATGTCCTGATCTCTAGTTTAAATATTTGAATCCCCTTTAATCCAGATATTCGTCTCATATAGCTACCACTCATGCTTATATATCTCTCTAGCCCTATACGCCTTCACCGTCTCACGGGTATCTCTCGTGCTACTTGTATGTCGGCAACAGTCTTTTATCTTCATAACACACTGACGGTACTCTCTCCCTCGACCTTCACTATATCTCTCTCGAAGTATATCTCGCTCACTACTATGTGTCTCTAACTATGATTCTCCCTGTGAAATCTCTTTCTCTCACACAAACACAAACTTCATCTCCCGGAGTCTCATTTCTCTCTACTATTCCCATTTATGCCGCTCACACACACCCTCACACACATAGATGTCTCGCGCTCCCTATGTCTCGGTATCTACGACTCTCCCTCTTAAATATCTCTCTCTCACACACAAATACAAACTCTGTCTCGCAGGGTCTCATATCTCTCCACCATTCCCTTTGTATGTCGCTCGAACACCCTCTCTCCCTAGGGATATATCGCGTTCCCTGATATGTCTCTCTAGATACGACTCTACTTGTGAAATATCTTTCTCTCTTGCAAACGCAAAACTCCATCTCTCAGGATCTCATTTCTCTCTGATATTAGTTTGTATGTCACTCACATGCACCCTCTCTCTATCTCTCTCCCACCCACACACATAACTCAGCCTTCTGATCCACTGGACTATTATCTCTAACACACACACTAGCCGATCTCCCTCTAGCTAGCATCTCTATCTTTCTATTTCTCTATTTCTCCACCAACCTTCTTTCTCGCCCGCACTCTTGCTTCCTATCATGCACACTATATCTGTTTCTCTCTACATGCATTCATGCACCCTCTTTTTATCTTTCTTTCTCACACACATAACTCACCCCTCTAAACCACTCGACTATTAACTCCAACACACAAACTAGCCGATGTCCCTCTAGCTAGCATCTCTATCCCTCTATCTATTTGTTTCTTCGTCAACCTTTCTTTCTCGCACGCACTCTTGCTTCCTATCATGCACACTATATGTGTTTCTCTATACATGCATCTATAGGTCGATCTCTTGTGCACAAACGTTGTGTCTCGCTCTCTCTCCTCGCCATAGATGCATGCTCCAGCCCATGCCACTCTCTCTTAAAGAAAAAACCACACAGGCTCAATCATCGGGCCTTCTTCCCTCCACTCTGACATGCATGCATACTGTCATACTCATACCGATCCATCTCCCCCATCCCGTTGATCTCATGACTTATGTCTCCTTTCTGTTATCTCGATCATGCGCGCACACACATACACACACACAACCCACATATGTATACCTCTCGCACATGCACGTTCAAAGGTCTCATATGTCTCCATACTTAGTTAATTACCCTCAACCCTCACCCCACATCGAATCTTTCTCTTCTTGTGTGCACATGAATTCCGTCTAGATGGGTCTCTTCTCTAAAACACACACTCACACTTAACTATCTCCTTCTAGCTACCCCCTCTCCCACTCCTTCCCTCTATCCCAGAAACCAATAATACTATCCCTTCATTTAATTCCCGCCTACATGCACCATCGATAGTAGTCTTCCTCGGTGTCTCTTGAACAAACACGTTATCTCGATGTCCACTCCTCTCACGCGCACACTCCTTCTCTTCCCTCTTTATGTGCCTCTTCTCTCTCGTACCCCCCCCCCCTTCGTTGGAGGCCTCTGCCATACACATCACCTCTCTACGATGAAGCCACACACACTTAATTACTTTCCCTACCAAAGACTCATATTCACACACACACACTATAAGACTCCATTTCACACACACACACACATACTCTAGGTGGAGCATTTGTTCCTACCACCCTTCGTCCAACCTTACCCATATGATAATCAATCACCTTAATTTACTTATATAACATGGACAAATTCCACTTTATTTTAGTAGTTAGCAAACTTCTCATAATTATATAACGCAAATCACGAGTAGCAAGTGACTTTTTTTTACACAACCACATTAATATGGCCACGTAAACGGTATAAATCACAAGCTAAAGTGTAGTAACCATTGTACTTATATCCCAATGCAAAAGGTGGAATACATGTCCGAAGAGTAGAGGAGCACACACACACTCTGTCTCTCAGAATCTCACACACATACCAGTTACGTGACGCCCCCTAAACAGACCCGTATGTGTACAATTTGTGCACGCGCGGGTACACGTGATGGAGCGCATTTATTTAATCCGGACGGTGAACCCAAATAGTAGCCGCATTCATTCCCCTCCCGCCGCCTCTTCTCCGGTCGCTGTCGCCTGATAGCCATGGCCGGCCGAAGGTAACGACATACGACATGCCCCCGCCGGAGCGGTGCTTTGATATGCTTCCGGAGATCTGGAGGCGGCGCGAAGCCCGGATCGCAGCCGCCCTACCTCCGAAATCCGGACTAGCCGGATCTAGAGGAGGAGGCGGTGGAAGCGGAGCAGCACGCAGAGCTGGAGGAGGAGAACGACGACAAGGGCGACGCTGAGCCGGAACAGGAGGATGACGACACGCGCAAAGTGGAGCCGGAGGAGGAGGATGACGACGTGGGCGAGGCGGAGCCGGAGGAGGAGAACGACGACGCGGGGGCGGCGGAACAGCAGGCCATCCTCGAGTCCATCCAGTCGAAGGCCAAGGTGGAGGCCAACCGCCGCTTCCACCACCAGCGGGAGTGGGGGATCAATGAGATGTTCGCCAAACTGGAGGAGGAGCTGGAGTTGCAGCATGCGGCCGCCTACCCATCTCCGACGCCAAGTAGTGTGGTCTAGCTTAGGTTATGTAGTACTTAGTAGTACTAGTTCTACTATTGCATGGTATGTATGGATTTGAGATATCTAGTACTACTCAATGTAAACTGCTTTTAAGATGAACGAATGAAAGCTTGGCGAGCGCCTTTTGTTTGTTAAAAAAAACATAATTCTAATACTCCCTCCTTTCTTGTTTATAGGGCTTATCTAAAAAAATAGATTTCCATTATACTCAAACTTAAAGGGCTTTGAGTCTCACGCTACATTTATTTCATAGAGATAAGAGAAAGGAAATTGTAGTGGTCATGCATGCATCTTTTGTGCTACTCAGTAGTACTACTATATTAGGGTTGACCGTTCGCTTCCCCCGTACGTGCCCGGGCGGTGGAAGAGGAAGGAAAAGGGAAGCGGGCTGTCGAGTACTAGTACGCCAGTTGCAGCACGAGCTCCAAGGAACGTTCGTGCCAAACAATGCATAGTACACCAGCGGAGTGACATGGCTAGAACATGCAGGCTGTAATTCGACAGCCTACCGCTCCGCCTCGCATGGTGTCTAGTCACGCAAGATTTGCATGCATGCATGTCACGCACGTAGTTGTCGAAGTCGTGCTCGAAAAAGGGCGATGAGGTCCGCTAGTCCGCGTTGGTCCATGCGCCCGGAAAACAAACTAATCCCAGTCGTGCGTGCTTTAATTATGGGCTAGTGGATGGACACGAACATGCTGTACAACGAATCGCCCGCCAGCTCCCTAATCTCAAATATAAACTGCACTAGTGCGCACTCGTGGAACATCCTTTCCGAAGGGACGAAGCCCTGCAGTTACCATCTCCTCTCGTGTAAACCAGCTCCATAAGGGACAAGGCAGTTCATCGCCATTGCCATGGATTTGCAAGGCGGTGGTGCTTCTCGTCCTCGTCGAGGTTGGGAGACCTTGGACGACGATCCTTTGGGAGAAATCGTAAGTCGCTCTGACTTCCTCACATCCGCAAGACTTAGCGGTACTTGCACCAAATATTTTAAGAGGGTGTGTAAATATGCGTGGGAGAAGGCCATGCTAGTTGGTCTGCCATGCGTCCTCGAGGACGAGGATGTTTCCTTAGGGGTCTCTCCAGCGCGGCATGGCCATAGTTGCAAGTTGACGCCCCTTGAGATGCCGACATTAAGGGGCACTCGGATTTTGTCCGATGAGTAGGTAAGTGATGAGTTTGATCACGTAGTAAATGCATTCTAAAGACTACTTCCGTGTCCATTTCCTAATTCCCCCACTGCCCACTGTTTCACAGGTTAGGCTTGGTGCCAGTGGAGAATGGCTTGCATATGTACGAGAGGGTACCAACATCAATTTGCACAACATCTACAACAGTGGCACCGTTCTCGTAGAAACTTTGTCCAACATTGGGATCAACCATGCAATGGGCCGTCGCCTGAATTGGTACGATGGAACCACGATGAGATTGGAGAAGATAGCAATCCTGGAAGCCCTGATAAGGTCGTCCGCCAACCAAAATTACACTCTCATTGCGGTGTTTGACATCGCGATTGCTTTCACAAACCCTGCACATGGCGGTCAAAGGTGGACCATGTTGTCTGCGGCCGATTTGTTGCTGTACGAGTACGAAGACGCTGTGCTCCTTTCTAACTGCATCTTCGTCATGACAAACCAGGGGACTTGTTTCGTATGGGACACATCCTATGGTATACTCCCTCTCTTTCAGTTTATTTTTTTTGAACTTTTCCATTTTATAAGTTTCAAATTCAAATTTAGAGCTCCCCATCACTTGTTCAGATTACAATGTGCATTAAATCATTGCGTGCATGTAGTAGTTTTTTATTAGTCATTTATATTGGTCATGTATGCATGCATTGCAAGTAACATTTTTACCACAATTTTTTAGGAAACTGAGTACAATAATTGAGTAGTTTTGCAAACTACCAGTACTACACCTGAAATGGTACAAAATTAATACCACCACCACGCACGCGTCTGACCGCCCTGGCCGACCCAAACCCCCTCCCTTGTCGGCGCGCGCTTCCCGCCTGAAACGGTCAGCGCCACCCCAGAGCATCAGTGCCGCATTAATGCTCGGCCAGAGCAGAGGCGACCTCTCATTGGCACCAGCTTTGAAGCAGCGCGACGACCGAGAGAGCGATGCTTCCCGGTGCACGTGGCTGCTCCGTGTCGAGGCTGGCCATAGTGGGGAGTACATACACTCGGGAATAGCATTCATGGTGATGTGGCAGAGAATTAATTAAGAGATAGGGGGTCATGCATGGCAATAAATATGATCATCTATGATACTACTCTATGATACTATGCACTATAAAAATAGTATATCATACACTAGTATATTGTATTATATCATACTCCCCACTATGAGTAGCCTCAAAGGACACCACGGCCGGCCGGCGTCCGTGCGCCGCCCACATTATAGTTGCAACTTGTTTAGAGTAGGTTTTACTCCAATTTGTATGAAAACTGTAATGTATCTCGTCCGGTTTATATGAAAAGTTTTCAAAATGTAATGATTTTCGTCCGGTTTCTATGAATTCCACCTTTTGCACGATTATGCAGGCAAAGTCATCCCCCGATCAAAATCAGATCGCCAATCGTGGATGTGCATGGGCCATTCAGTCTAACTTGGAGCCTTGTAGCTGACAACGCCCAGTTGGGACATACTATCTTAGCAGTCGTTACCCATGGTACCATTGAAGGGCAACAAGGTGCCACGATCTATCACGATCGGACCCTGATCATGTATCCAGGTAATCCCTTCTCTCCGATCTAAGGGTAGTAGAGCCAGGAGCTATCATATATCTTATTGCCATGTCATCTTATAACATTTCAGTACATGTCTTTTTATACTCCAGGAGCAGGAGTAGTTCTTTCCTTCTTCTTTTTTATTGATTGGGATAGTCATCTACGCAACTTTATAATGCCAGTTGTATAAACTATAAAGGACTTAACAATTTAAATTCCATCTAGTACTAGCTAGGTAGCCACAATCCCATCAAACAAAACTACTCCTCCTTTAATTAATCACACGGCCCAGGTAACACTCTCAAATTGTTTGTCGTCGCCCGTGCCGCAGCTGGTCTATACATTTCTTCCCTTCCCCCTCATAGAAATAAGCAATATAAAGTATTTGATTTTAATCCGTATCCTCTGCTTACGTCACCTTATTATACTGCATGGACCATAACCATGCACGTCACCATGTATCCAGGTTTGAGATGTCAGGTGTACCAGATGGACGGCGGCGTGTTCAACCCCCGTTATGCTACCTCGGTGCGGATGAACACACTTGAAGAGTACTTGATTTTCATTGGGGACAACTACCCCATAGTGCAAACGATGCCACCTTCCGTGCACAACACCGACACCCTGCCGTTCATGAAGAACGGGTGCATTTTCATTGCGCACCGATGGATTCATATCTTAAACGCCCCTATCCCTGATCTATGCCGCTTCAGTTTGGATGAGTCTCCATCGTGGGGAGCCACACTAAGAAGCTGCAATGATATGGACTCTCGTTGCCCACCGTTATGGATCAAGCCATCTATTAAGAACATGTGGGACTGGAACTTCGAGATGGACATGTACGCAGGGATGTACGAACCTGAGTAATGTAGTGTAGCAAGTGAAGTAGAAAGGCACAAATAGTATGAACCTGCGTGCCAATGCACGGTGATATTATGATGTACGTGGCAATGCACATATTAGGTTTTATATTTGTTTACGTGTATGGTCCGAGACCTTCCAACTAGACATGTCTGTGTCTCCGGATCGCACTTTGTATCGTTATATACTACTACTACTAGTACTACGTGTGGTCTCCGACCTAGAAGTGGAAGAAGTGGAGACGTTCTACCACGCTGTTCATGTCCCACTCCTTTCGCTGATGTGTGGGACATCCAGCACGTGCCGTGTTTCGCACTCCTTCATCGTAAGAGTTGAAACGCTAGCTTTCATAAAAAATAAAAAATAAATATAAATCAGCAGTGATACTATACCACGCAGTTTCCTTGCTCCTCGATATCGAAAAGAATACTTTCCTTCGCCGACATGTGGGACGTCGACCATCCTGGTCCACTTGCCATGCACGCAGAACTCCAGGGGAGAGTCACCCCGGTCGTCGCGCCGCAATAATAATGACTAATGAGCCATCAAATCACAGGCCCAACCTTTCCCACTATAAAGTTGCTCGGACGAAGGAACCATCATGACTTCGTAGAATTCTGCTTCTTGAAGAAAACTACTCTACCAGCAATATTGCTAGCTACAGTATTACTGTACACCAGCGGATGCCTCCTTTGGTTCATAGGATAGGAATTTTATAGGAATAGGAAAATCATAGGAAGTGAGATGACATGCATCTCAATTCCTATAAAGAAAGAGATGCCTTTTCATGCATAGGATAGTAATTTTTCCATTGAATCTAGGCTAATGTACTGGTAATTTGCTCTAAAAACTACAGTAGTAACTAGTACTGGTAGATGGTCATAATTAATTAAACAAACGTACGGACGACACACACACACTAACTACTAGTACTCCTTCCCGGCTTTGTCGGTGACACCCCATCGTGATTGGACCTCCGCCGAGCTCTCCTCAGCAGCGCGTGCATCCTCTTCTTTCTTGCGGTGGCGGGACTCTCTTTTCTTGAGTGCTTTTTGCCTTTCCCGCTCCCTCTGTGCGGCTTTGGCCGCCTCTTGCTCTACCACCCATTCGGCCTTGGCAGCTTCAAAGTCCGCCCATGTAGGTGTGAGGTCGCGAGCGGCGATGAACTCGGCACGGCGGGATGCCATTGCTTCCCTACCATTTTGTGTGCGGTCGTGGGCAGCGAGGAACTCGGCGCGGCGGGATGCCATCGCTTCCTTACCGGTTAGTGTGCGGTGCGGTGGCATGAACAACGCTTGGTGAGAGCTCTGGGGCGGAGTGGCTGGACAACAGTATAGTGCATTGGTTTGTCAAGAGCTCAAGGACAGACGACAAAGGAAACTTGGATTCCCCTTCAATCCTGATCATTTATTACCGCACACGGTTAATTTCTGTGGCCTCTGGAAACTGTGTGCACTGACCCTATTGTGGGTTGCTTTCTGACTGGCCGCCACCACAGCCACGCGGACCGCGCGCGTGCACCGTGATTGAACGACATTCCACGTCCCTATCATCACACCCGTGTAGCTGTAGCTAGGATTTGATGTTTCTGCGCTACTACCTCCGTCCTGGTTGATGCATGTAACTACAAATAATATCACTAGAAACTATGTTTAAATACAAATCCAATGATATAATTTTTGGTGACATGCATTATTATTTTCTTAGTTCAATCTGTGGTCAAAGTTTGGCACAAAATACTAATGGGACCAATAAATCGGAATGGTGGTAGTAAAATTCTCCAAAATGCACATAATGGCCTAAATATGGTAAATGAACCCGGAGAAGTGCCAAATTTGAACACGGTGCTTTGTAGGGTGTATGTTGATCGTAGAAAAAAAAGTCAACTGCCACATTAATTGAGTACTTTTGCAAACTACAAAAACAATATACCACCATGCCAGCGTCTGACCACCCTGGCCCATCGAAACCCCTTCCCTCGCTCGTGCGCGCTTCTCGCCTGAAACAGTCACCATCGTTCCAGAATGTCAATGCCACATTCACGCCCGACACAACCTCTCACTGGCACCGGCATTGCGGCAGCGCGACAGCCGAGAGAGCGTCACCCGCGTGGCATCCCGGTGCAAGCGACTATTCCGCGTTAATGACACCATGGCCATCCATTCGTCTGCCGCCCACATTAATGACATGCGGCTGCCAATGAACCTACTCCGGTGCCAGCCGTCCGTCCGTCTGCTGTGGCTCATTACCATTCGCCCGCTATATTAACTTCAGACCCAGCCATAGCCACACACCCACAGTCATTCTCCTCCAGTCCCTTCCTTCTGTCGGAACCACTCCAACCATGGCCTCCTCGCTCTCCAAAAGCTCTCTTGGACGTACTGTCGCAGGAGCAGACGAAGGACATCGCTGGCTCCCCCCGGCCGCCCTTCGCCGCCATGACCACGAAGACGGCGCGCATGCGCGGGCGCAGCCAGCAGCGAGGAAGAGTAGTACATGGTAGGTCACTGCCGCTCTGGTCCCAGGAAGGCCACCGCTCCTCCACTCCGTCGATGCCAAGCTTGGTGGGGTAAACATCGGCGGCCGATTAGCTGCTTGACAGTGACGTGGAGGCGGAAATCTTTAGAACCTTGTGCTCCGAAGGAGGAGGTTGTGGAGGCGGACCTGGACAAAGCCGAGGTGGATGAGGAGGGCCGGACATTGTGGTCGGGCGCCGGCAATCATTTAGATTAGGTTTACAGTAGGTTTTAGTACGGTTTCTGCGAAAAATATAATGAATTTCGTCCAGTTTATAGGAAAAGTTTTCGAAATGTAATGAATTTCATCCGGTTAAAATGAAATTTGCTTTGTCTTGCATTTTCACTGACATGTGGGACTGCAATTGAATAAACCGTCGATAACCGAAACCTGATGGCTCAGCGGGCATCGGCTGAGAAGAGAGAGAAGGGGAGGGAGAAGATATCGCCCGCCCGCCGCGCATGGACTCCAAGAAATATGGTGATAATGTGAGGTGGCCATGCGGGAGTCCGGACCGCTCCAGAGCCCGCTTCTGACCGCCCTGGCCCACCATAAAACCCCTCCCCCCTCCCGCACGCGCTACCCCCAAGCGCCAGCTGCCCGCATTCAGAGCAAGTACAATACAGGGCTATAAGCTCGCTTATGTGGAGGAGAGAGGCATTGAAAAAGTGAAGGAGTGGGCTCTAATGCAAGAGCCCGTCTCTACATGTTCTCCTAGGTATAAAAAACATTCGTGTTTAAAAAAAGAAGGTAAAAAACATTTGAGAGGAAATAGATAGAGAGAAAGTGAGAAAAAGTTGTAACCTTATAGCCAACCTTATAGTCAACACTATGGTACACGAGGAAGGAGGGAGTTATGCACATGCCAAGTTCACTGGGCTACCGTGCTTCACACTCCCCCATCGTAACAGTGGAGACAATAGTTTTCATCAAAAATAAACAATGCATACTCCTTGCTCGTCCTCGATATCGGAAAGAATACTTCATTCGCCGACATGTGGGACGTCGTCCATCCTGGTCCACTTGCCATGCACAAAGTACTGCAGGGGAGAGTCACCCCGGTCATAGCGCCACAGTAATAAATGACTAATGAGCCGTCAAATCGCAGGCCCAAGCTTTCCCACTGTAAGTTGCTCGGACGAAGGAACCATCATGACTTCGTTGAATCTGTTTCTTCAAGAAAACTTACTATACCCGCAATACTGCTACCACACGCGAAGACTGGACGCCACTGTAGCACGTCATATCACTGAAACCCACTAGGCCAAACTAGCCCGCCTAGGATTTGTACGTCTCTGTACTGCTATGATTTTGTAGCACACGTATCCTTTGTCAATCTAACAACTAGAAAGAAATGGAGGGTCTTTCTCTCTATCTAGATCTCTCTCCATCCCACAACCCCTCTAGCACATGTACACACTCTCTGCAGCCACTCCGAAAGTACGACATCACTACACATTCATGCTTCCAGCAAAAAAATTACACATTCACGCATGTTACAAGTAAGTGCTAATTTTGTTCCGAATGCTGGCTATTAATGTGAATGTATCCGTGAACCAACTCTTTGAGTTTGATGTGAATTAATGTATAATTGTGGACTATTGTCTGATCAATCACTAAGCCTACAATTTTAGGAGCTTGGGCTATTGGCCGATCGACGACCAGACCTATAAGCGTACCACGAGCTCATCAGCCCCAACGTTTCTCTTTGGTGAGTGTTTGCAAGTACACTATAGCTCGCACAGTAGCTAGCCTACTAACACCAAGAATCATCAAACAAGCCCTGCTGATATGATAAATAGCTCAAACTTACATCTAAGCATGCCATATATTACATCAAAAGCTGGTGAGGATACATCTGTTTCCATAACTCGGAGAGGGTTCGCATGATTCACTATCAAACAAAAGTAGCAAGTACCGCCCACACAAGACAGTGCAGTAGCCCTAAGATGGTTTGATAACATGCATCATTCTGGTAATTAAACACAATGAAAACTACGTTGAAGGATTAGCACGACCAACTATTCCTTGTCATCGATCTCTGGGGAAATGTCCACAGCACGGACAACGGCATGGGAATCGATCTCTGGGGTGATGTCCACAGGACGGACCGCGGCATGGGAATCGATCTCTGGGGTGATGTCCACAGGACGGACCACATCATCGGAATTGATCTCTGGGGCGATGTCCACAGGACGGACCGCGACATCGGAATCGATCTCTAGGGCGATGTCCACAGTACGGACCACGATATCGGAATCATCAAGGACGTCCACCGGCACCTGCACAACCCTAACATATTAGCAAGCACATTGCAAATAATCAAAAACCACAACTATGGTAAGCCATTTTTTTTACCTTGTGCAGCTCACCGGGGGATCCCATCCCTCCGGCGGCCATCTCCTCGATGGGGGCCATCGCCTTTCCAAGGAAATACTGCTTCTCAACGGCGACTATCTCCTCAAACTCAGCCTTGAGCCTCTCATAGGAGACCATTAGAGTTTCTGGGGTAGGCATGGTGGGGCCCTTGCTATTCTTCCAGCTTTCTTGGTTGAGGAGTTCGTCCGGCAACATTGTCAACTCTTTGGCCAGTGCTTGTTTCTTGGAGTTCTTCGTCTCCATGGGTTGGCCCGCCAACATGGCCAACTTGTTGGCCGGTGCTCGCTTCCTGGAGATCTCTGTCTCGAGTGGGTTGTCCGCCGGCAACTCTTTGCTTAGTGCTCCAAGATCCATCAATAAACTGACAAACAAAAAACAATCGAAAGGAAACAACAATCACAATGAAAACGGGAAAAGAATAGGCAGTGAGAATCGATCGGTGCTTCGCAAAAAGAAGATTCTTGGAATGAAAATGTAGTAGCATCACTGATTCGCCCACCTTTCCTTCATCGGTACAGAAGAAAAATGGCAGAAGTGAGTAGCCTGGAGTGAGGTTTTCTTCAAGATAGGGGAGAAAGGGCTTCAACGAGCGTTCCAGTGAAATGATGGTTGCTTCGCCCTGTCCAACTTCGAGGCCACTATACCACTGCTGGTAAAGGTGTTGGTTTTGTGATATGACGGGTCATGACGGCCACACTACGGTGACTGGTGAGTCCCGACTTAGCACCTCGCTGTGATTTGGTGGATGGCATGCGGGCCCTGATGCTTGATGTCCCACATGTAATAAAGCGGCTAGTCATAGAGTTTGGACAACAGACGAGGACCTGGCAATAGTAGTACTACCTCCATCCTGTTTTATTGGTCCCTATGATAATCTGTGCCAAATTTTGACAATAAATTTAACTAACCAAATGTTCATGCATGTCACAAAAAATTACATCATTGAAAACTATGTTCAAATACGAATCCAAGGATATAATTTTTGTTAACATGCACTAACATTTTGTCAGTTAAATCTTTGGTCAAAATTTAGCACAAATTACACAGGGGGCCAATAAAGATTGTACTCTCACATTTTTTTTTGAGGATACTCCCACATAGAAAATATAAATAATAATGCATGTTGGTGCAGCCCACGTTTCCAATAATTTGAGTCATGGGCTTGTTCACAATTTTTACGAGGCAGTGGTTGTTCACTTAATGGAGGGTCTAGTACCAGACTTGAACGATACAAAGTGCGACCTGGCACACCGTTAATGAGCCCTCGATAGTTCGGCTTGTTATCCTCGTGGTCGCTTCTTAATGAACAAAGCCAATCATCAATTTCTTAAGGAGCTTAACGAACCAGCTAACGAGTTTCACGCTAAGTTCGTTAGTAACAACACAACACATGTTTCATCTTACGTGATTTTTTTAACGAGCTTTGAATGAACCGAGCCGAGTAGGGTTTTTTGCTCGTTAATCTTTTGGAGCTTAACGGGCCAAACCTTAACGATCACGAGCTTAACGAGCACAAACTTAATGAGCCGAGCAGCTAGTTAATCCACCCATGCACACCACTTGGAATAAGCGGGTAGCTATCTGAAAAAACAAGCAACAACTCAAAAAAAGGGCGACCTGGCACGTACACAATTTTAAACAATTGTTTTGATGGAGTGAAAAAAGAAAACTACCCCACTATTTGTATATATATATATATATTATATATATATAGGCAGGAGCCTCCGTGCTTCCTTGCTAGGGTTGCTCTATTCACACACTCTCATCCTCTCCAGATCTAAACAAGATAGCGGTGGTCACACTGCCTTTCTATCCTCACCGCTGGTTACAGATCCTGACGCATCCCCTCCGCTGGAGAAGGGGAGGAGGGGCACATTTAGGCTATCGTCGACGGCGAGGGAAGAAACCCACTGCCGTCCGCACCGTTATCTCTGGCCGAGCGCTGGCGCGGGAGGTCCTCCGATCCCTTGGTTGCTTCCGTAGTGTCGGTGGATTCGGCCTCCCGCCCCCCACTTAGCCACACCCCGACGACCTTCAGGTATATCTTACTTCGAAACCGGCCTAGCTCTACTTCCCCAGCTCGCTACATTGCTGCATGCGCATCATTTTCTACCTCTCAGCCCCCCACGTAGCTAGGCTCGATCGGATTGCCCAACGCCACCTAATTTTTTTCTGTTGTTAGAAGTAAAGCTACTTCATGGAGTCGAATCTTGTAGTACTTGGTTCAAACAGGATAGAAAGGGGGAAAAGATGTAGTATGTACATAGGACTTGGTACAAACACGAAAGAAAGGGGCTGAAAGTAGTACAGACTGGCCATCCAACCGGTCTCTTGGTCGAAAACGGAAATAAAGGTGACACACTTTACACACTGGTATGGCTAGGACTAGATTTGCTATCCACACATACGAATAGGTGGCTAAAGTGAACAAAGATGAGACCAACCCATAAATGTTGCTTGGATGTTTGTTCCTCGGGGCAACAAACTCTGAATCACCACTTTATGCCCCGGTTTAGGTACATGGTGCTGGACTGCTGGTGCAGCCACTGTCCCATGTCCTTAGAGCAACTTATTTAGCTGTTCTTAATCTAATGCCCCTGGTAAAATGAAGCCATTCCACTGTTACAAGTCATCACAAGTTTAACCAATTGTTTTTGCCAGTAATTGTTTGAGACTCTTATTGTTTCCTTTGTAGCTTTTTGTGCAAACAGGAATATACATTTCACCTCAATGCTATTGCGACCTTTTGGTGCACTACACAAAAATCACTTCTTTTTAACTGAATGTCACACCGGAACCGTTGGTTGATTTCAGTGGAACTACACAAATGGAGATCTGTGTTCCAATCTTCATCCTCCATATTGGCACCCTAACCTTCCCTTAGGTAAGAATGATATTTAATGCATGTGTTCACCTGTATTTTGCAACTGCCATAAGGAAATAATGCTATTGTTTACTAGTAGACTTGTACTCCCTCACTAACAAAACCAAATCTGACATTGAAGGCCAATCATGTACTTGGTTTCACCAATTGGTGAGGAGAAAGAGAAACAGACCAAGAAGAGGAAGACAAAGAAGAAGAAGAAGAAGCAGAAGAAGGAAATGAAGAAGGATAACACACCGGTACCGTCCTATTTTATCCTGACATCTTGCTAGTGGTATTGTATTGCTGTGTTGCTACTAGTATTAATTTACTTGAAGAAATGCACTTGTAGTACATAGCAGAGTAGTACTTGGCTTGACGACACATCATACTAATTAACTGGATTCTGGATGCATGTGTGACCCAGCCCTACACGATCAATAGAGCCAAGGTGATCTTCCTGAAGACGAGACCTCAGTCGAGGCCATTCAAGGGCTCCGGCAACGTCTGCCTCACATGTGAGACGATCCTCCAGGAGCCCTTCCACTTTTGCTGCCTCTCCTGCAAGGTCATTAATCAATTAGGAGTATTAAGCAGCACTAATTAATCGCTGCCTAATTGTCCTATAGGAATTAAACAAACCTTTAGTAGCACCTCATGATGAATCATGTACGTGTGTGTGTGTGTGTGTGTGTGTGTGTGTCTGTGCAGGTGGACCATGTGGTGGTGGAGCCTGGAGGGGATCTTGGCAGTGTCATGAGAGAGTAATGCTATTGTTTTGCATGTCAATTTATTGCCACTGGTTCAATGAGCCTATGTTTTGCTGCTGTATTGTCATCATGCTTTGATGCTATTGTTAAAGTAATATGCTATTGTCTTTCTGTCCTTCCTCACTAAGCTAATGAAGGTTTCACCTTGTTCCTACTTGTGCAAACAGGGATCATGTTGTGTCATTCGTACATTTTAGTGGAACTGCACAAGAGGATACAATGAACTGTATCCCAATCAGTGCTTTAACTCTACTGGAAGTTCTTGATAATCTCTCGATATAATCTCAGCACTGGTAAACAAGAGTGATGTCAACCGTACATTGGAAGTGCACAAAAATATGTACTATTGAATGATTCCAGTCAGTGCTTTATCTTCTCTTCTGGGACTAGTTGAATATGCTTCCTTGCTCAGGTTGGTACCAGCCTAAGGCCTTCATCTAGATTAGTGTGTTGTCATCTCTATTTGTATCGTGCTACTGTTTTGCTACTGTCATGAGAAAGTCCTTTATCTTTGCACGTTAAATCTTTTCAAGCTATGATACATGGAAATGATTTGAGTGTTGAGCTAATTGGCACTGATAATATAAACTAATACCTCATTTTAAGCAAGGCTACTACGTTGCTAACTTTACCCATTAGGATAATGAGGATGCTTCTATTTGTTAGTGTATGTTTCATCAACTAGTGCCACTATTACAGTAATCTCACTTTCTCAATATATGTGACAACAGGGATGCTCGATTTCAGTTGAACTGCACAAAAACTTTGGGTGGTTCATTGCCTCGACTGCCTCGCTCCTTTCCTATCAGTCACTTATCTCAGTTTCCAGTCAAAGGAAGCACTAATTGATATGCTTCCTCACACAGGTTGGTACTGGTCTTCATCCTGATTATTGTGCTTGTCATATCTAATGGTAATTTTGTATTTTGCTACTGTTGGCCGATTTCATAAAGTAGTAACTTGTGAGCCTAAACTCGCAGGCAAATCGTTACATTGGCCGATTTCAGTAGAACTACACAAAAAGTTCAGATGGACAGATACTTATGCTGCTGCTTTGTACTCGCAAGTTCACTCAGACAATCATCGATATTGATAAGAAGAAGTGCCAGAGTAAACGCCAACAGTATTGCTTGGCGCATAGCCCTAAAAAATGCAGTCCAGTCTTTGGTCACAACCTGCGCTTTTTGGTTATCGGCTCGTATGCTGGTAGCGAACTGTATGCCATGGAGTCTGAAGATTTCAGACAAGTTAGTAGACACATATATTCATATGGCACTTAACTAGTCCGCATGCCTGTGATGCTCCATTTCAGTTGAACTGCACAAAAACTTTGGGTGGTTCATTTTGTCGACAGCCTTGTTTGTTGTCTGCAATGTAGATTTTTGGCGAGATACAGGACAAGGATGGGCCAGTAAATTAGTTGGATGAAAGTAGTGGCCAAGTTGCTCAAACCTCTCGCGGCATCAAGGCCACTATCATGAGGATAAACCTACAAGCAAAGTTCAGATAGTCTGTGATGCCTCTTATGTACTCGAAAGTTTGCTCAGACAAGCATTAATTATACCAAGAAGTACCACCGAGTGAAAGTAGTTGGATGAAAGTAGTGGCCAAGTTGCTCAAACCTCTCACGGCATCAAGGCCACTATCATGAGGATAAACCTACAAGCAAAGTTTAGATAGTCTCTGCTGCCTCTTATGTACTCGAAAGTTTGCTCAAACAAGCATTAATTTTAGCAAGAAGTACCACCGAGTGAACATCACTTGCCTGTCTGTACCATAGGTGATTAATGTGTGTCGATGGATGATATTGGTTGTGTTCTCTCAATCATTTGGACGCGTAAACATGCTGAATTTGTGTATATCTAAATCTTTTGTGAATGTTAGCTATGAATATTGGCTTGTGATCTAAGTATGAATCATTTGGATGCATAGGCATGCTGAACTTGTCTATACATGAATTTTTTGAGTTGTTGATTGCCAATGTTGCCTATGAATATGAATGTATCCTGTGAACCTGAGTTTGACCTGAATGTTTACCTTTTCTATTGTACTTGTGTGTGAATAGTTAGAATGTATACTGTGGGATTGTGACGTGTGAGTGCCACACGGCACACCTTCGTTTCGAGAAGAATGGCACCTGCTTGTTAGGGTAGCAACGGCGCGTGAGCTCCTTTTTGATCTTTTTGCTCAGTCTCACCCCCCCCCCTTCCCACTCAACCCCCGCCATAATGTTTTCGGCCAAAAAAAAACATAATACTGCATTATTTTTGGGCCTTGATGAAGAATCAAGTGCTGCTTTCTGTAGGTTGGCCCGCCCAGCAAATGGGCTACTGGTCCGCCATGGACTGGGAGGCTAAAAATACAAGTTGTATCGTGCAGAGGCAAGTAAAAAAAATACACCATCAAGAGCCATCCACTGAAAAGAATAATTCACGTCTGATGTGCTTCTTCAGTCTTCCCTCTGGTTGTTCTCCCGCCGCCCAAACCAGCAGCGCGGCCGGACTGCCTGCTGCCGCTCAGGGGCCGGCGGCGCTGCCTCGCATCGTGCCCCCGCCCCCTCTTAAATCCACGGGTTTGTCAGCCTAGTCAATAAATGATTTTTTTACAACGAAGACTGTCATCGGGGAGCTGTTTTTTAGGGGTATCGGGGATCTAGCAGTAGCAGGTATCATATTTTCCAGGCGAACTAGTATCAGGTCGGCCTAGGTTATGTTATTTAACATGCGCAACCCACGACATACCGAGACCGTGGTTTCAACTTAATTTTTTTAGGTCCATCATGTATGTACCGGCCTATGGGCCTCCCAGCTTAGGTTTTATTTTTTTCTTAAACATCAGCAGCCCAATCTATCTTTTTATAACAAAACGCAGATCTCTGTTCTATTTTTCTATATATAAGAATAAGAATGTCGGGTCCAATTTATGTTTTCCTTTCTAACTACATTATATATATATATATATATATATATTATTATTATCGTATATTTAATTGAAACTTATATATACATTATAAAAACATCACATGTCTTATCAACTAATAAAAATAAATGTTTAACAGAAGTTGGCAAGGGAAATCTTGGTTAAGGCAACGAAAATCCTGGTGATTGCTCACAAAAGTTGCGAAGATTTAAGGACCAATGTAATAATAACGCGCTCATTTTTCTTTTGAGCAATAACTCGCTAAATAGCTAATTTTATATATAATAAAATGTCTACCTCCCGTTTATTTTTTATACTAATTGCACCGTCTAACCTATCAATTTATTTACAACAAGCCCAACAAATCTGTGTATTTCAAGAAAGTGCAAATCTACTGTGATTTCTTAGAAAAAAATAAAAGGGACGCATCGACGCTACATTATTTGTTCACGCAGCCCAGCAAATTGACTGTAAATTCTAGAAAATATGGGTTAAATATGTTTCTCTCTCAAAAAAGGGTTAAATATGTTCTGAATTTTTGCAGGCCGACATGTGGGCCAATAGGTTGAAGCCTACGCAAGACGTTGTCAACTTAGTCAACAAATGATTCTGACATCCACAGCCATTGGATTTATATCCAATGGCTGGCATACATCTTCAATCTCTCGTCTTCTTCCTCCAGCGCTGCCGGGACCGCCTGCTCCGGCCTCCGGCGGCTAGTGGCTCTGCTTAGAACGCATCGCTGTGAAGCGCTACCCCACCGCCGGCCAAGCTATCCCTCCAGCCCTGCACACCTCCTGTTATTCTCCACCGACTGCAACCCCATGCTACACCAGAGCCAGTTAACCCTCGTACTCCTCTCCATCTGCGACTTCACTACCGCGTCTTCCCATCTCCGGCTCGTTCCCGTCCGGGGCCTCGCCGTCGTCCACCGCCTTGGCGCGCTCGGCACTGCGTAGTCAATGTGGTCAACAAACGAGAGTCATCGGAGGAGTACAGTATGTGGAGAGGCTGACAGTGTGGATGCACCTGTTCATGGACGCACGCATGCAACTGGCTCCTTATTAGGTCGGAAAAATATTATTCCTCCCCCTGACAGCTTGGACCCACCAGCTACATCTTCGCACGCAAGCAAGTGCATCCTTATTACGCGGAAAAAATGTTTTCTCTCCCAGACAGCTGGGACCCAGCAGCTAAATCTTCGCACACAAGGAAGTGCCTCCTTATTATGGGCAAAAAAAATATTCCTCCCCCTGACAGCTCGGACCCACCAGCTAGATCTTTGCATGCAAGGAGTCTGACATGTGGGCCATTAGGTCACCTACAGAAGGCGTTGTCAAATTAGTCAACAAAATGATTCTGACATCTGTAGTCGCTGGATGTACATCCAACGGCCGCCGGCATGCATCTTCAATCTCTCGTCTTCTTCCTCCAGCACCGGCGGGACCTCCTGCTCCCACCTTCGGCGGCCCGCGGCGCTGATTCGCATGCCTCACTGCAAAGCACTACTCCACCGCTGGCCAGGCCATCCCTCCACCCCTCCACCCCTCCTGTTATTCTCCGCCGACTGCAGCCCCAGGCCGCACTGAACCAGTCAACCCTCATACGTCGTACTCCTCTCAGGCTGCGACTCCACTGCCGCATCTTCCCCATCTCCGGGTCATTCCCGTCCGGGGCCTCGCCATCGTCCACCGCCTTGGTGCGCTCGGCGTGGCGTGGTCAACATGGTCAACAAACGAGAGTCATCGAAAGAGGACTGTACGTGGAGAGGCTGACAGTGGGGACGCACCAGGTCCATGGATGCACGCATGCAACCGCCTCCTTATTATGCGAAAATAAAATTATTCCTCCCCCTAAAAGCTGGGACCCACCATGTATATCTTCGCAAGGAAGGAAGTGCCTCCTTATTCCTACCCCTGATAGCTGGGACCCACCAACAACATCTTTGCACGCAAGGAAGTGCCTCCTTATTACGGGCAAAAAATATATGATTCCGCCCCTGACCGCTGGGACCCACCAGCTATATATCCGCACGCAAGGAAGTGCCTCCTTGTCCTCCCTGACAGCTGGGACCCACCCGGTCGAAGCGTACGTATCATTGTCTGTGTACATACCTGTCGATCGGTCTGTCTGCCATGATGAACCGTGGTCGAGTAAGGAGTCGTAGCAGTTCAGGCAGTCACATCTAAATCTTGTACACATACGACAGCTACGCTGCAAAAAGACGGCCACGTACGTACATACGAGCGTGGTCTCGAACGCGTACAGTGACGACGTCCTGTTCATCGACAGCCAACCGGCTGGGTCAAAACGGAGGAAACAGCGTCGTGTTCATCAGGAGGCAACCGACTGGGTCGGATATGTCCTGTTCATCGGGAGCCAACCGGCTTGGATGGAACAGCCGAAGCAAGGTCTGGCATACCACAGAACGGAGGAAATGGCCTTCTGTTCGACAGCCTACGGTCGAAACGGGGTCCTGTTCATCGGGAAGGGTCTGGCGTACCGCAGAACAGAGGAAACGGCCTTCTGTTCGAGTGCCTGCGGTCGAAACAGGGTGCTGTTGATCGGGAGGGGTATGGCGTACCGCAAAACAGAGGAAACGGACTTTTGTTGGAGCGCCTACGGTCGAAACGGGGTCCTGTTCATCGGGAGGGGTGTGGCATACCGCAAAACGGGACTCCACAAGCTACTGTTCATCCACCGTCTACTGCCTCGCTCCAGCCTCCACAGGCTACTGTTCATCCTCCGTCAACTTCCTCCAGCCTCCATCTGCTACTGTTCATCCACCACGTCTTCCTCCTGCCTTCCCCAGCTACTGTTCATCCATGAGCTACTGTTCATCCAGCCTCCACCGGCTACTGTTCAATCAGCCCTCCACGGGGTCCTATTCATCCACCCCCACCTCCTCGATCGGGGTCATGTTCATCCAGCGGCAATGGCCTCTACTACCACGGGGTCCTGTTCATCCAACCCCCACCGGGACTGTTCATTCAACCCCCACCGAGAACTGTTCATCCAACCCCCAACAATGGTCACTGTCCATCAAGTGGTAGCAGCAGGTTCGATCGGTTTCAGTTAGCAGCAGTAGCGAAGGAATCGCTCGGGTTCAGTTAAGAGCCAAGGGATCGATCGCTCGGGTTCAGTAATGTAGCTGGTGCAATCGCTCGGGTTCAGTAAGTGAACGCCTCGCTCGGGTTCAGTTAGAGCCCAACGCCTCGCACACACGCGCGTACATGTACTAAAGAAACGCGCAATCCTCCGTGCATCACTCGGCCCCGACCACCCACCGTAACCGGGAACTCCCCGAAAATTTCCTTGCCCTCGCTTCTACCATGATTTTTTCCGTCATGGACGGCCCAAAGAATGTCATGCAGGTGCGTCCCCGGCCTGCCAAGGACGAAAAGCCCATTTTCTGTCATGATTTTTGTCATAGAAGTAGGAGCCCACCACATCTATGATGATACGTGCTTTTGCCACAATTATCGTCATAGAAGTGTCATAAGCATGACAGAAAAAAAATTGGTTCGGCCCAAAATGTCACGGATGTGTCTTTTTTTGTAGTGATGATACTAGCACTAACATGAGAGGGTGTCGATGTTTAAGGTCTCAGGGACCAACCTACTCTACTCGGAGTTTACCTCGTACCCACCATGGATATGCCAATCTTTCTTACCGTTGTGATCATCACACGATCACCTCATGGTCAACCATCATCAACAATACCATCGTGATCATCTCGTGACCACATAAAGATCAACCAACTTCTTTCCTCATGTAACCGGGGTTGGTTTATTATTCAGGTTATTATTACTATTAACCCATAGTGTGACCTACTACAAACTGTGTCCATATCCAAGGATGCGGCTATTGATAGATTATACACTCTACAGAGGTTAGTACACTATACCCACACCACGGAACTCATGGCCTCGTGCTCCCATTCTGGTGGACCAACGACATTCCGACAAAACCAATTGATTGCATGACACTCTCCCGGCCACTCCGACAAACTCCTCTTTGGGCTATGTCATGGGTGGCCACGGATGTCAACGCTTGACATCTGCCACCTTCGTGGCAAAATAAAACAAACGGTCCCAAACGAGGATAACCCGGGTACAACACAACTT
Organism: Thinopyrum elongatum; assembly: GCA_011799875.1. NCBI lineage: Eukaryota > Viridiplantae > Streptophyta > Magnoliopsida > Poales > Poaceae > Thinopyrum > Thinopyrum elongatum. The sequence continues at coordinate 389,076,951 of CM022300.1, forward strand.
GGGCACACAAGGTTTTTTTTTCAGGAATGGGACAGTAGGAGAGGCTCCTACTGTGTTTTCATATATGTAAAAGGGTTACACAGTTATATCTTATGTACAAGGGTCCACACACCCACACCACACACAGATGGGGGGTAGGCAGCTAGCAAGTTATGATACAAGAGCTAATGTATAGCAGTGATAAACGAGGAGATGAAGGCACTATGTACCTCTTTGGTCCTATGTTGCAGCAGACAAAAGTCTTCTTTAAATCTTTGAAGACAAGCGTCAGTGCTTGGGTTTATGCCTCTGAAATGTTTATTGTCCCTTTCTTTGCATAGACTCCACGCAGCAACCAGAAAGATGTCAAAGAAGAGTGGTCTCCCCCAAGTTTGTTGCACTAGGTGAAGAAGTTGGAGCCGACAGTTGAACGTGGGCCAAACAATGCCAATCTTTTGCCGGCAGGCACGACTAAAAGAGCACGTAAATATCATGTGGTCAACTGTTTCCTCCACTTGGGTCCCATAGAGCAGACAGTTGTGATCTTCACCAATGTTAAAGTGACGGCGTTTCAACATGTTCCGTGTGTTGAGTCTGTCATGCAGGAGCAGCTAGCCAAATACCTTGATTCTCATGATGCAATGTGATTCCCAGAGGTGTGTGAAGGTGGGGTGGGTAGCAATTTCTCTGAAGCAGAATTTGTAGTAGTCGGTTGCTCTAAAATCTGTCTTACCCCAGATGTAGTGCCAAACATCATTCGTCGAGGTGGAAGGGGATATGTGCGTGGAAATTGCTTGGAGATCTCGAACCTCCTCCAAAGCCTATGGCGACATGGGGAGGTGAAAGGTTTTTGCAAGTGTCATGCACTCCAAGAAATCTTTGATTGACATGTCTTCATGCATGGCAAAGGAGAATGCATGCGGATGGGTGATTTCAATCACATCGTTCCACCAAAGATCCTTCCAGAACAAAGTTGTTGTACCCGAGACTGCCTGGACTTGGGTGATACGCCTATAGACGGGGGTGAGTTTTAGGATGTCTTGCCACCAATAAGAGCCAATGGGATCCGACGCGTGGGGGATTTTGTCCATGTAATAATTATCTCAAAGTAAGTTTACCCATGGGATGTCCAACTTGTTGTAGAACTTGTGCAAGAATTTTAAGAGCAATGCTTCGTTTTGGAGTTTAATGTTGATGACCCCAAGTCCACCATGTTTCCTAGGTTTACAAACCATCTCCCAAGCGGCCAACGAGTTGTATTTATCACCCTGTTCAGTTTTCTTGGTCCAAAGGCATCTTCTTCTGATCTTGTCGAGCATCTCAATCAGCTTAGGAGGGAATTTTAGGGTACACATGGCATAGATCAGAAGGGAGGTTACTGTGGCATTAAGCTAGGATAGTTTGCCCCCGTATGACATCATGGCAATCGTTGAAGTGAGACGGCGTTCGGCAGAGCAGACGAGCGGCATGAGGTCAAGGACAGTAGGTTTAGACGTGCCAAGCGGGAGCCCGAGGTAGGTGAACGACATTGTCCCTACAGAACATCCAAAAATCTGTGCCATGTCAACCACTAAGTCAGCAGAGATATTGATCGGGATTAGCGTAGACTTGTGGAAATTGATTTTGAGGCCAATGGAGGACGCGTAATCAGTGAGAATTCCTTTTATGATGGCTGCCTGTCGAGGGCAAGTAGGCATGGCCAGTATCTTATCGTCCGCATACTGGATTACTCAATATTCTGTTTGACCTGCGCAAGGGAATGGTAGTTGGATTCTACCCTGTCTGAAGGCCTCATTAATGGCTGCCTAAAGGAGGTCCGCGGCGAGAACAAAGATGAGAGGCGACAGGGGGTCGCCCTGTCGGAAACCACTGCGGCATTGAAATTGACGTCCAGGAACGCCATTAAGGAGGACTGAGGAACGGCCGGTGGAGAATAGGCTCCTGATCCAACAGAGCCACTTATCGTTAAACCCCATGTGTTTCATGATGTTTATCATGGGGGTGTGCTCGATCGTGTCAAAGGCTTTCGCAAAGTCAAGTTTTAGCATTATAATCTCTCGCTTGGACGCCTGCACTGGTGTATATATTGGAAGGCCCATGCGAGGCAGTCTTGTATCGTACGCCCTTTGATGAAACTGTATTGATTCCTGTGGATGAGCTGAAGAATAATCCATTGCAGTCGATTGGCAAGGAGCTTGGTAAGTAGTTTGAGGTAACAGTTTAGCAATATAATCGGCCTGTAGTCATTCACTGTCTCTGGGGAGTTGGTCTTGGGGATTAGGGTTATCAATCCATCGTTTATGCTTGTGAGATCTAGTCCACCAGCATGAAATTGAGCACATAGGGTGTAGAAATCATGCTTGATGATGGGCCAGCAGGCTTTGAGGAATGCATCACTAAAACCGTCAGGGCCTGGGGCTCGGTCTGTTGGCATTTCTTTGACCACAACATCTATCTCCGCGTGGGTCAACGGTTCAGACATATGATCAAGGTTTGTGTTATGTTGAATAATATCCTGGAGGTTGAATTTCATTTTCGTAGGGGTGGAAGTGCCCAGGCGTTCTTTGTAAGTTTGTAGTATCAGGGCTTCTTTGCTTGGGGGATCATCCACAATAGTACCATCAACTTTCCTGAAACTAGCGATGTTATTTTTCCGGTAATGTTCAGTGGCCACCACTTGGAATAATTTGGTATTTTCATCCCCGAATTTAATCCAACGAATGGTGCAATGTTTTTTCCAATATTGTTTCTGATAACCAAGGAGTCGCAGCATGTGCCTTTTGAGAATAATCCTGAAATTCATCTCAGGGGTGGTCAGGTTTCTGTTATTTTCTAGTTCATCCAGCTCTGCTAGTGCTTTGTTACAATTGGCGATGACAACGGATAGGCGAGAGATATGCTTACTCCAGGTCTTCAGAGCATATCTAATGGTTTTGAATTTGCGACAAAGAACAGTGGCAACATTAGTAGATCTCACTGGTCGATTCCAAACTTCTTGAACAAGATCCATAAAGCCAGGGTGTAATATCCAGCAAGGCTCAAAGCAAAAAATCTTGCTACGTGGAATAGAGGTCTGAATGGAGATGACACATGGCACGCAATCTGAGACGGGCTTACCAAGGGGTTTAACTAACATGTTCGGGTAAACATTTGTCCAATGGAGTGAAGTGAAAAACCAATCCAATTGTTCGCGGAGGGGGTCCTGTTGCATATTACTCCATGTGTAAGATCTGCCTTTTATAGGAAGTTCAATTAGGCTTTGTTTACGGATGATATCATTGAAAGTGAACATATCATGAGGGCAGCCCCTTGGTTTGTTGCGGTTATCTAGAGCTTGAACGTAATTAAAATTCCCAACTAAGAGCCAGTCCTGTGTGCTTAGGATCGCTAGATCGTAAAGCCAATTAGTAAAATCAATGTGTGCATCGCCAAAACAAGGGCCATAAATATTTGCTAACGTCCAGGTTTGCGAAGATTGCGTACTAATGAAATCAATAACCAGATTGTATGTATCAGAGAAAACCACAGAGCCAGTAAAGACTGAGCTATTCCAAATAGTAATTATCCCCCCTGATGCCCCTTGCTAAGGAACAAAAGCAAACTGATCGAATTGTCGAGGACAACATGACTTAATAAAGGCCAAATCAAAAGATGTCTTTTTGGTTTCCTGCAAACAGACAATGGAGCAACCACTAGAGCGAATAGCATTATTCAGGGCTAGCTGTTTGTCATCAGAGTTCAGCCCATGGATGTTCCAACACAGAACATTCCAACAATGGAAAAGCGACATGGGAAAGGAAAGATTTAAGCCACAGAAGATGCGGGCTCGCCCACTTGATCATCAGACGGTGGTGTACCTGCATTGGTGGTGGTTGCGGTTGCAGGTTCAGGGGCAGCAAGTAGGATTTCTTTAGTTATTTCTTCAGCAGGGACAACACATCTGTTAACACCAATCTCTTGGAGGACACTGATCGGGATAGGGGGTATCTCTTCAGATTGTGGAGCAGGAGCAGACGATGAGGAGCCAACAGAGGGAATTATCCTGGGTTTAACCCGCGAGCTGGTGGGGCGGGTATCAGAAAGCTATGGCACCCTAAAGCCATTGTACTTGGTGGAACGGTTGCTGCGGCGAACCTCAGCAGTGGATATGGGGGCCAGAGCACGAGCACGGCGTCCACGAGTCACTAGAGGGCCAGAGGGGTTCACAGTTGCATTGACAGAAGCAAGTCCAGGGGCATCGATTATCATCCTGGGAGAGTGAGCATTTGATTGCAGAGGGGCACACAAGGTTATTACCACCTACCAGTCCAGGGTAGAGTGCACACATAACCTTACATAGTTGCAGGCACCGGCGAGAGGCATGAAAATAGACCGAATTAGGGCCTCACCATCTAGGCAAGTGTGGTTGCACTGGTGAGCTTAATTCGGTGGCATCATGACTCAGCCAACGGATTTGTTCAAGTTTGATTAATGTCAGATTAAACTTGAATGGCAAAATAACATGATGAAATAACAATGCATATGAGCATGATATCAACATAAGCATGGATGGGCAACATAACCATTTAACATAACATCAACAACACTAAATCATTTAGTCTACGGAATGCAAATGAGCATGGCATAGAGATGACCATGCATATCACAAGAACTTTCATAACAGATGATAATAATTCATATGAGCATATCACGATCACTAGTATCAGAAATAATTACAAGAATTGAACATGACAATAATAACATTAGCAATTAATCATTTAACTAACAGATGCAAATGATCATGGCAAAATAATGAGCTTGAATTCACAAGCATATAGTATTTACAAATTAATTAAATGAGCAAATAGTTATTCAAATATTCAAGTAAAAACCATGTCTAATGCAAGGCCATCATGCAAATGGCTGTCGTGGCTTACGTGGGGACGAAGGATTCATCGGGAAGAAGTGCCAGAAGCTTGCGGAAATTTTTGCTGGAAAAGTTTCCCTCTCGATGGATCTGATTAGAGGGCAAGGTAAAAAATGGTCATTTTCAGCATGTGACAACATTGTGAAAATGGTACCGACAGAACGGGCTCGACGAATAGAGAACGTGGGCTTTTGAATCACCTGAATCGGAGTTACGCTTGCGGAGATATGGATGTTCATTCGTTAGGCAGAATTAGAATAAAAATTTGTTCATTTCTGCTCTTAACCAGTGAACGTCCGCAATATAAAGGTTTCGACGCTGGCGGCTGAAAGACAGAAAGCGTATTTTGGAAAATACGCTTTCCAGCAGAGGAAACGTATTGAGATAAATACATTCATGGTCATCTTATTTGAACTTAAAGCACGATACGGTCACTGAACTTCAAAATACGCTCATTACGGCCATTATATACGTGAAGCGGTGATTATACGGTCACTGACTCTCTATATAGCATCGTATTGCACTCTGTTGACCAGTCAAATGATCTAGATGGTACTCCGCTGACCGGTCAATATTACAGTGGGCCATGTCTGTCGGTGGGTGAAAGAAATAAATACGAATAAAAAAATGCGTGGAGGGTGCGTGGATTAGAACCCAAGACCTCGCGCACAAAACACACACCCTGTAGCCAGTGGACAAATAATTTCTGTGTGTTTCTATTTAGACACTCACGTTTATATGTACGACATGTACGCAATGCACACAAGGAACCTAGCGCAGCGGAGAACATATCTGGTGTGCACCGGACGTATAAAAATGTTCAAAAAAATCCAAGAAAAAATTGGTGTATTGATAAAACATCAATCTATGTTGTCACAAAAAATCAAAATAAAATTTAAAACATTGCTCGAGATATAAAAATGACAAATGATATGCACTATTCAATTCAAATTTGTCATTTTCATATCTTGAGCTACATTCCAAATTTTGATTTTAATTTTTGTGACAACGTACATTAATATTATGTCAATGTGCTATATTTTTTCAGATTTTTTTGAATATTTGAAAATGTGCTAAGCGAGTCTGGTGCACCGGTAGCACAAGAAGCTCCGGTGCACCACATATGTTCCAGCGCAGCGTCGTCATCGCGCATTTCTCTCTGTTTTGTGGGTCCACCTTTCAATGGGCCGAAGAGATAAAGAAAACCTTAATAAAATAATTTTGCGCGGCGGAGGTTCGAAACCTGGTCCTCGCGCAAAAACCCGAGGCACGCCAGCCAATTGAGTCCACGGCCTATTATGTTCAAATGTAGAAGCTTCGTTTATTCATTTGAAATGGCACACATGCACGCAAGCATGTGCCACATAAAAGAATTCACAAGCAAAAAATATTCACGCCAACTCGTAATATATTTTAAAAATATTTATGTAGTCTATGGTGTTTCTTTAATTTTAAAATGTTCGTACGATTTTAAAAATTGTGCACGCATTTTTAGAAATACTCATGCAATGTAAAGTAGTGTTACCCTTACAGGAATGCCCGTCTATTTCCAGAAAAATTCTTGTACTTTTAATTAATATTTGATGAATTTTAAATATAAAATTACATTAAGTTTTATAAAAAATATGCAAACAGTTTAAAAAAAATGCATGAACTTTTCAAAAAAAAGATGCAAACACTTGTTAAAAGTTGCATGAAAAAATATTTCATTGTTTTGGCACAGTTACATAATTTGATAAGACGAAAATAATTTTCTAAATATACCTCCGTCCGGAACATTTACTTCTGAGAATTGCCTACAAAATTGCCAAGTCGGTTCAGCTAGTCCAGCGGTTCATCGCGTGCGCATAATGTGAGAGGGGCTCAGGTTCGATTCCCCTCGCCGTCGTGCGCTGTATATAGTGACCGTAATGAGCGTATTTTAAAGTCCAGTGACCGTATCGTGCTTTTGTCTCAAATACAGTGACCACGAGTGTATTTATCTCAAACGTATTCCTGCCCGAAGAAGAACCGTAGTGCGCTTTCGGTGGAGGAAAACGTATTCAAAATAATATGCCTTCACATATCCACGTCAGTGGGCCGGCTTGGTCAATGCGAGAGGCCGACGTGCGGGACCTACTGGCAGGGGGATGTCATTGTCTCCTTCCTCTCGCCCGCATGTGGTCGATGCAGGGTGACGCTCGACCGGCGATTCCAGTCGCCTCCCGCGGTGCTCCGCACATGGGCGAGCTCGGTGCGGCGCGGCGCAGCCTCCCGGGTCAGGTGTGGCCGCCGAGGTGGACAAGAGCGACAAGGGCGGGGGCGCCGGCAGACATGGACCTCGGCCAAACTTGTGTACAAGGCCATGGGCGCCCCAGAGGTGCGGCGAGGAGATGGGGCGGCTCGCAGAGCTCGAGGGAGTGCAGGTGGGAGGGAAAGACGAGGCTCGGGCAGCCAGAATTTAGGCTGATGCCGAGGCGGACATGGTGGAGGAATTGGGGCTCTTCGATCTCAAATGAGTGACGAGGGAGGATGCTAAGGGAGTGAGGAAGAGGTTGGTCAGATCTAGGGGCTCGGGGACGGCCTCTTAGTAGCCGGGGCGAGGTCGAGGGCGAGCGCGGCGACAGCGACGCGTGTGTCGGCGCTTTGGCACGAGCGGGCCACGTGGAGGGTAAGGGCGGCGTGTCCAGAGGGCTCACGCAATGTGGAAAGGCCATGGGGGTGCTTCGGGAGAGCTTGGGGGTGACATGTCGAGCGGTCATGGAGGTGGGGATGGCGGCCAGCTCACGGACGCGGCTGCCGTGGAGTGGGGAGGAAGAAAGAGGAGGGGCGAGGGCTCTAGAGCGAGCGCGTGGCCCTGGCAAAGCTGCTGGACAAGGTGCGGTGGCAAGAGCTCGACGAATGCACGAGGTATCCCCAACTGCCATAGCGCGTCGGGTGGCATGCCAGCCGCGTGGTCACCACGTGAACGTGGCCTTGCCACGCGTTCTGGGTAGCCTAAGTGTGTCTGGTGTGTTAGGCACTCCCCCGGTAGATGCTAGGAAGAAGGAGACAACCGAAGAAGCTCCAGAAGGGACTAAACCAAGCTCAAACCTAAAGCAACAACAAAGTGTTTGATTAGTGGAGTCAGCAGTGCATAAGCCCATTGGGTCTGACTTTTGGCTGAGAAGGATCATCCACTAAGATGACTACGTTGGCAAAGTTTCAGCTCAATTGGATGGGTGTAGGTAGCACTTGCTTCACAATGTGCCCTACTGGACAGAAATATAAAAGTTGAAACTGTGCTCAAATGGATTAATGGATTGAGCTGAATTTGGGGTGGGATGATCATTTGGGAATATGAAGACACTGTAAAAATTTCATACCATTTGGATAAACAAAAATAGTACTTCCTTCACAGTGGTCCTCTCTGGACAGAAACTTGGGAAAATTCTTGAGAATTATTGGAAAGATGAAATGAGCCCATATTATGTGGAGGGTGGTCATACTGGTAGGGGAATCTCTTGGTAAATTATCAGAAATTATGGATCAATAAAAATATAGTTGCTTCACAATCTGAAAATATGACCAGAAGCTAAGATTGGATGGTGTGCTCACCATGAGCATGGAATCTTGAATATTTTTATATATCCATGGTCCATATGGTCCAAATGAATTTTGAGAATTTTGTGGGAATTAATGGTAACGCAGAAATATAGGTTATTTCACAACCTAGGGCAAAAAGAATGATTCCTTCAATAGAAAAGGGAATATTCCCAAGAAATAAATATTGGGATTAGGCTAAGATGGAAATGGCATGATCTTGAGATGGATTTGAGGGTGACAAGCCACTTGGGAGAGTGGGAAGAGATGATCTTCCCCGGTTTCAAGACCACAGAGTCACAGAAAAAGAAATCCAAAGCAAAATTCAAAGAAATCCAAAAGAAAAAGAAAGGGCCAAAAACCAGGGTGTCACAAACCTTCCCCCCTTACAAAAATCACGTCCTCGAGATTTGGTTGCTCAGGGAACAAGTATGAATATTCTGACTTAAGGAAATCGTTTCCAACTCGGGTATCCTTTTTTCCTTATTATGATGTCCCCACTGAATTCCATATGACTGACTGCCTTGCTTTGGGGTGGTTCGCTTCACTGTATCCGACATTTTAACAGGTCTTACCTCATATGTTACCCTGACTCCAATTCTTTTATATCTGTCGGCTTAGCTGGGGTGCGATAGAATATCATGACTGAAATATGTACCCTTCTTACAAGTCCGAGAGTGATTTCCGATGGACGTGTCATTCTTATATCCAACACTGATAGTATTCCATGAAGTTATGAACAAATTTCCTCGATGGACGCAAAACCTCTTACTCCTTGCATTGGGTTACTCACATCGATGTATGTCCTCCGGGTTCAAACAATGCTGATAATCATTATCGTTCTCTTGGCGGAATCTGACTAGTTGTGGGGAGTTATGAGTCATCTTGGCTGGATCCACTGTCTCGAGTAGCAAATATGTACCAAAGATTCAACTATCGCCTCTCGTGGCCGGTATAAAGGAGTATGGCCTTGGGAGTTGTAGTATGCTTCAAACAATAGCATCTTGAGAACTAACTAGTAGTTGCTCTAGTGGAAGAATCTTGTTTAAGGCAGGCTATCATTTTACTAAGTGCCATGTGTGAGGACACCTGATTCGAGCTTGTTGTTCATCTTTCTGATTACTCCTTTTGTCGGCAATACCCATATGGGGTAGTAGGCCGTGCGATGCTTTAACACGCTTGCTGGAGTCAGACGGTTGAGTTGGCTATGGAGTCTTTGATCTGACATGACAGACTTGGACATTCCATGCTGATAGTTCTGAGCATATACAGTTGGACAAGCGAGTTACCTTGATATGAGGTCCTTACAAACAGAGTAGACCCCTCGGGTGTGTGTTCATGGTGATCGATACAGAATCAGACTGTCTTGGGTATCTGTACCATGTTGTTCATGCAACAATTATCATACTCGTATTGCCGGTCTTGCTCCTTCATTATTGTTATCTTTCCTGAATCTTTTTGCCAAAAGAACTTGACAATATATATCCTTAATTCTTCATGTGACCATAGGTGCAATATTCCGGCAATCATGCCTTAGCCTTGTTTATAACTCAGGTCATAGAGTATATACGAGGTCCACATGTACTTGTATGGAACTCATTGTTGTCGGCAATCATACATGACAGTGACAAAGGTTAATGATATCACTTTATCGGTTGTGAGGAAGTTGGCCTTGATAGCCACTGCCAGGATTGGTGTCGCAATGTTGCCTTTCTCCATAGCTTGTCAGTCCTTGCATCGCACTGAAGTGTATACTACCTAACTCATGTGGTGGTTGGATTCTCACCTTCGTTCGGTGGATCTGCTTGAACATAATTGTATCCTCGTACGAGTGACTCGCATGACCTGGACAGCATGCTCACAATATATATGAAAGTATATGTAGATGAGCATTTGATTCCTGAAGAAGACACTTGTGTCCTGACTAGCTCGTGTTTCTGACCAATCTGTTGTGGGCTTGACTCTTGAGATGTACTGCCAATTCAGTGTGTACTATCTTGTACCAATGATGATGAATGTTTGTAATGTTGTACTAAGGAAGATTGGATGGCTTGTGTTGTAAGCTATCAAGAGTATCTTACTGAGGAAGACTGAATAGCTTATGCTCGAAGCTTTTGCCGGCATAGCTTGCTGAAGAAGATTGTGTACCGTACCTCAGAAGCTTTTCCCTTGGTTGCTTGCTAATGAAGATTTGGTGACTTATGCCGGAAGATTTATGCGGTAGCTTACTGAAGAAGACAGAGTATCTTGTGCTGGAAGTCATCCACATATCATACTGAGGAAGATTGAGGAGCCTTGCTTTGTAAGCTTCTCTAGGTGGCGTGCGGAGGAAGATTGGATCCCTTACTCCAGAAGCCTCTCTCTATGATATGCGGACTGAATACCATATATATACCCGTGATATTCCTGTTGTTGATTACTTGAATGAAAAGAATGTGTCGGACTATCCTTCTTGCTGAGTATGGATCCATAGCACATTCTAGCTTTCTTCCGGAGTATAACATGTTTCACATTTTCCTCATATAGTAGAACCAAACCTTGTACATGAACCATACCTTTGACTCGAAATATAAAATTGGTCTTGCACACAAATTATCTTCCTACTGGTTCGTTATGGTTGTAATGGTTGCACACTGAGGTAGACTTGATGTTGAAAGTCAATCCAGAATATCATTTGTATTCATAAGAGATATTCCCACTACAATGCAATCAGCTGAGAATTCCATATTGTTTAGATGAGCTTCCAAATATTTGAAATCCTCTCTGATTCTTCGAGTCCGTTGTCGGTTGATGAGAAATTTTCGTCAGGGGAAATAAGGTGACACCAAGGGCCCAAAGAAAAAAGCAAAAGAAACGACTCAAACAAAAGCACACAAGGCATCAAGATTGCATACAAGCAACATCACATATTTATTGCTATTCACAACAGTATGCATGCCTACTTAAGCACACAACTCTCGCGAGAACTCCGGTACTACGATCTAAAATGTTGTGACGATGTGCATGAAGATGGATCAACGTGTGGAGGGGTTGGTGTAAACAGAGCTACACCAAGCGCTGCCTTAACACCGGTTGCATCTGGATGGGCTAAGAGGTGAGGACGTACTTGTTGGTCATGTAGCAAGACACGGATGTCATGGCCGCATCATCATCAAGCGAACGGAAGGGAACCATACTCATCCAGTAAATGGGTGACGGAGTAGGATAGTGGTGGAAAGCAGGGTTTGCTGGCATTGCCCTTTTCTGACAACAAAGATCAGTAAAGTTTGCCAAAGCAGCGAGTTGGATGGCAAAATCTAGGATGGAAACATGTCTACCACCGAAATGATAGGTGTGGCTGGCGGAAAGATATTGGTGCGATACTTGAGCAGAACACCTGCAAGTGTTCGACACCACTTGGTATCTCGGCATCACTCTGCTGGGACAGAGATAACGCCAAACCCTGAAAGGCAGGTATGCAAAGCTGGAGGGTGTAGGTAGTTGATCGAAACCGATGCCGCCTACACTCACAAGATCAAATCGTTAGCAACAAGATAATAAACCTATATGCATGCTATGCAACAAACTGACTAGACTCTATACTAGCAATTTCTAACGCTCGCACTGACTAGGGCATCCTACAGCCAGACCTGCTCTAATACCAAACCTTATGGCACCCTGGCTCAGAGGAACCGGAACACCCCGTATTCTATCCCAGAGATCAAGTCCTCTGGAATATGGTACTATTTGGCATAGAACAAATCAGCTCTTATTACAAAGAATATGGGTACAAGGGTTCGGGTATTACGAAGGTTACAAAGGCATGGCGACACTACGCTTGCTAAGATAGCCCTATGCTAGCAGCAGAACAACTCGTAGCAACGGGATAACTCCTAGCAGCAGAACAATGACGACGGTGATGAACTCCACTCCGCAGGGACTCTGGCTGGGACGCAATCCTAGCTAACAAACTCGGGATCCTCGACAAGCAATCAATCATGGTATCACCTGCAATCTGGCATGATACATCATGTGAGTACTTTGAATGTACTCGCAAGCTCATAGCAATCAAAGCAATCAATACAAACAACAACATGACATTTACATGTTAATTAATGATGAGCATGATACAACTATAAAACGACGAGATGAGCATGGCATGAACATGTTACGCATGATATGAACATGATGATACTAGCACTAGCATGAGAGGTGTCGACGTTTAAGGTCTCAGGGACCAACTTACTCTGCTCGGAGGTTACCTCGTAACCACCATGGATATGCCAGTCTTTCTTACCGTCGTGATCATCACACAATCACCTCATGATCAACCATGATCAACAATACCATCGTGATCATCTCGTGACCACATAAAGATCAACCAACTTCTTTCCTCATGTAACCGGGGTTGGTTTATTATTCAGGTTATTATTACTGTTGACGCATAGTGTGATCTACTATGAACTGTGTCCATATCTGAGGACACGGCTATCGATAGATTATACACTCTGCAGAGGTTAGTACACTGTACCCACACCACGGAACTCATGGCCTCGTGCTCCCATTCGGGTGGACCAACGATATTCTGACAAAACCAATCTATTGCATGACACTCTCCCGGCTACTCCGACAAACTCCCCTTTGTGCTATGTCATGGTTGGCCCCCGATGTCAGCTCTTGATATCTGTCACCTTCGTGGTCGGCCACCATTGTGGCAAAACAAAACAAATGGTCCCAAACGGGGACAACCCAGGTATAACACAACTTGGGCACACAAGGTCATTGCCTCCTACCGGGACAGGGTAGCGCGCGCGCATAACCATCCCTAGTTGGAGGCACTGGCGAGAGGCATGACAATAGACCGAATTAGGGCCTCCCCATCCAGGCAAGTGTGGTTGCACGGGTGAGCCCGATTCGGTGGCACCATGACTCAGCCAATAGATTTGTTCAAGTTTGATTAATGTCAGGTTAAACTTGAATGGTGATGAGCTGAATCAAAGAAAAATAACATGATGAAATAACAATGCATATGAGCATGATATCAACAAAAGCATGGATGGGCAAGATAACCATTTAACATAACATCAACAACACTAAATCATTTAGTCTACGGAATGCAAATGAGCATGGCATAGAGATGATCATGAATATCACAACTACTTTCATAACAGACGAATAATTCATATGAGCATATCATGATCACTAGTATTGGCAATAATTACAAGAATTGAACATGACAATAATAACATTAGCAATTAATCGTTTAACTAACAGATGCAAATGATCATGGAAAAATAATGAGCCTGGATTCACAAGCATATAATATTTACAAATTAATTAAATGAGCAAACATTTATTCAAATATTTAAGTGAAAATCATGACTATTGCAAGGCCATCATGCAAATGGCTGTTGTGGATTGCCTAGGGTGAAGGATCCATCGGGAAGAAGTGCGAGAAGCTAGCGGAATTTTTTGGCCGGAAAAGTTTCCCTCTCGGTAGAGCTGATTAGAGGGCAAGGAAAAAATGGCCATTTTCAGCATGTGACAACATTGTGAAAATGGTACCAATAGAACGGGATCGACGAATAGAGAACATGGGCTTTTGAATCACCTGAATCGGAGTTACGATTGCAGAGATATGGCCGTTCATTTGTTAGGGACAAATCGAATAAAAACTTGTTCATTTCTACTCTTAACCAGTGAATGTCTGCAATATAAAGGTTTCAGCGCTGGCGGCTGAAAGACAGAAAGCGCATTTCAGAAAATACACTTTACAACAGAGGAAACCTATTCTTGCCCAAAGAAGAACCGTAGTGCGCTTTCGGTGAGGAAAACGTATTCAAAAGAATACGCCTTCACTTATCCATGTTAGCGGGTCGGCTTGGTCAACGCAAGAGGCCGACGTGCGGGACCCACTAGCAGGGGGTGTCGTTGTCTCCTTCCTCTCGCCCGCTGTGGCCGATGCAAGGGCGACGCTCGGTCGGCGACTCCAGCCGCCTCCCGCGGCGCTCCGCACATGGGCGAGCTCGGCGCGACCGCCGAGGAGAACCAGAGCGACGAAGGCAGGGGCGCCGGCGGACATGGACCTCGACCAAACTTGGGGACTCGGCCATGGGTGCCCCAGAGTTTCGGCTAGGAGACGGGGCGGCTCGTGGAGCTCGAGGGAGGGCTCTAGTGCAGGTCGGAGGGAGAGACGTGGCTCGGGCAGCCAGAATTTAGGACGAGGTCGAGGCGGGCATGGCGGAGGAATTGGGGCTCTTCGAGGTCAAATGAGTAATGGGGGAGGATGCTAAGGGAGTGAAGAAGAGGTTGGTGAGATCTAGGGGCTCGGGGATGGCCTCTTACTAGTCGGGGCGAGGTTGAGGGCAAGCGCGGCCACAAAGACACGTGTGCCGATGCTCTGGCATGAGCAAGCCACGCGGAGGGCAAGAGTGGTGTGTTCAAAGGGCTCACACGACACCAAGAGGCCATGGGGGTGCTTCGGGAGAGCTCGGGGGTGACGTGCCGAGCGGCCATGGAGGTGGGGACAGCAGCCAGCTCATGGAGGCAGCTGTCGTGGAGTGGGCAGGAAGAAAGAGGAGGGGGTGAGGGCTCCAGAGCAAGCGCGTGGCCTTGGCGAAGCTGCTGGACAAGGTGCGGCGGCAAGAGCTCAACGAATGCACAAGGTAGAGGGCTGAAAGTATCGAGAAGAGGGGTCTAGAGGGGGGTGATTAGACCCTCAATAAGTAAAAGTGGCAATTTTTAAGTTGTTCAAGTTAAGGTGGAGTTTTAGCACAAGTTTAAGCATTCACAATACATTTCAAGCAAGCATGGCAAGAGTATATGTAGCGGAAAGAGAAAGCATGCTAATTGCAAGAAAGTAAAGGGATGGGATTGGAGTGTGCAAACGCAATGAAGACACGAAGATTTTTGGCGTGGTTCCGATAGTTGGTGCTATCGTATATCCACGCTGATGGAGACTTCAACCCATGAAGGGTAACGGTTGCGTGAGTCCACGGAGGGCTCCACCTACAAAGGGTCCATGAAGAAGCAACCTTGTCTATCCCACCATGGCCATCGCCCGCGAAGGACTTGCCTCACTTGGGTAGATCTTCATGAAGTAGGCAATCTCCTTGCCCCTACAAACTTCTTGGTTCAACTCCACAACTTGACGGAGGCTCACAAGCGACACCTAACCAATCTAGGAGACACCACTCTCCAAAAGGTAATAGATGTTGTGTTGATGATGAACTCCTTGCTCTTGTGCTTCAAATGATAGTCTCCCCAACACTCAACTCTCTCTCACAGATTTGGATATGGTGGAAAGATGATTTGAGTGGAAAGCAACTTGGGGAAGGCTAGAAATCAAGATTCTTGTGGTAGGATTGATATATCTTGATCTCAACACATGAGTAGGTGGTTCTCTCTCAGAAAATGTATGCCGGAAGTGTAGGCACGTTCTGATGGCTCTCTCTCATGTGGAGAAGGGGGTGGAGGGGTATATATAGCCTCCACACAAAATCCAACCGTTACACACATTTGACCCAACTCGGTCAGACGGAATAGATGAACTCGGTGAGACCGATTTAGTTCAAAATGTGAACATTAGGAATCTCGATGGGACCGACTGGAACAACTCGGTGGGACCGATGTGCTAGGGATTATGGCAAACCTCATCTCGGTGGCACCAATTGCATCAACTCGGTGAGACCGAAGTGAAGAAATAGGGCAACAAAGAGTTGGTCAAGCCATCTCGGTGAGACCGATCGCTATTTCGGTGAGACCAAAATAATTGCAATAGGCAACAGAGAGTTGGCAAGGCCATCTCGGTGAGACCGAGATCCGTATCGGTGTGACCGAACTGTTAGGGTTTCTGGCAGTGGCTATGTCATATGAACTCGGTGGCTTCGGATAGGATGAATCGATGGGGCCAAGTTGGAGTTTAGGGTTTTGACATATTTGAAATGAGAAAGTGGTTGAGGGATTTGGAGCAATATCACTAAGCATTTGAGCAAGCAAGCCATTAAGAAACACCTCATCCCCTTTTAATAGTATTGGCTTTCCTATGGACTCAATGTGATCTTGGATCACTAAAAATGAAATGAAGAGTCTTGAGCTTTTGGCAATGTGTATCCTTAGAATTTTGAAGGGGTTCCACATCCTCTTGTCCTTTCCACGCCATTGTTGAACTTGTTTGAAATACACTAGATAGAAGCATTAGTCCAACAAGAGATATGTTGACATTAATTACCAAAATCACCCAGGGAGCACTTGTGCTTTCAAGGACCCCAACTGCCAGAGCGCGTCGGGTGGCATGCCAGCCGTGTGGTCACCGGGTGAAGCCTTGCCACGTGTTCTGGGCAGCCTAAGTGTGTCTGGCGTGTTAGGCACTCCCCCAGTAGATGCTAGGAACAAGGAGACAAAAGAAGAAGCTCCAGAAGGGACTAAGCCAAGCTCAAACCTAAATCAACAACAAAGTGTTTGATTAGTGGTGTGAGCAGTGCATAAGCCCATTGGGTCTGAGTTTTGGCTGACATGGATCATCCACTAAGATGACTACCTTGGCAAAGTTTCAGCTCAATTGGATGGGTGTAGGTAGCACTTGCTTCACAATGTGCCCTACTAGACATAAATATAAAAGTTGAAGCTTTGGATGGATGGATTGAGCTAAAATTTGGGGTAGGATGATCATTTGGGCACATGAAGACATTGTAAAAAAATTCATACCATTTGGATAAACAAAAATGGTACTTCCTTCACATTGGTCCTCTCTGGACAGAAACTTAGGAAAATTCTTGAGAATTATTGTCAAGATGAAATGAGCCCAAATTTTGTGGAGGGTGGTTTTATTCGTAGGAGAATGTCCTGGTAAATTTTCAGAAATTATGGAGCAATACAAAATATAGTTGCTTCACAATCTGAAAATATGACCAGAAGCAAAGATTGGATGGTGTGCTCACCATGAGCATGGAATCTTGAATATTTTTATATATCCAAGGTCCATATGGTCCAAAGGAATTTTGAGAATTTTGTGGGAATTAATGGTAAGGTAGAAATATAGGTTCTTTCAGAACTTAGGGCAAAAAGAGTTATTCCTTTAATAGAAAAAGGAATATTCCCAAGAAATATTGGGATTAGGCTAGGATGGAAATGACATGATCTTGAGATGGATTTGAGGGTGACAAGCCACTTGGGAGAGTGGGAAGAGATGATCTTCCCCGGTTTCAAGACCATAGAGTCACAGAAAAACAAATCCAAAGCAAAATTCAATGAAATCCAAAAGAAAAAGAAAGGGCAAAAAACCAGGGTGTCATAGAAGTTGCGGACGTTGATGTTTCAATTGCTTACTTCCTTTGTTATTTTGGATTTGGCGGTATTATTGGACCAACATTACTTGTCCTCGCACAAGAGATCGGTTCCACTGACTGACATGCAACTTATATTGCATAAAAGTGGTTGGCGGGTGTCTGTCTCTCCCACTTTAGTTGAATCTGATTTGACAACGGCGGTCCTTGTAGAATGTTAAACTGCAACTTGTATATCACCGTTGTGGCTTTGTGTAGGTAAGAACGGTTCTTGTACAATGCCCTAGCAGCCACGTAAAAATTGCAACAACAAAGTAGAGGACGTCTAACTTGTTTTTGCAGGGCATGTGATGTGATGTGGTATGGCCAAGATGTGATTTGGTATATGTTGATGCATGAGATGATCATGTTTTGTAATAGTTCACGACTTGCATGTTGATGAGTACGGCAACCGGCAGGAGCCATAGGGTTGTCTTTAATTTATTGTATGACCTGCGTGTTAATCATTAAACTCCATGTAGTTGCTTTACTTTATCGCTATGAGTTAGCAATAGTCATAGAAGCAATTGTTGACGGAGACAACCACATGACGACACGATGATGGAGATCATGGTATCATGCCGGTGATGATGGAGATCGTGCCGGTGCTTTGGAGATGGAGATCAAAAGCATGAGATGATAATGGCCATATCATGTCACATATTGATTGCATGTGATGTTTATCTTTTATGCATCTTATTTTTCTTAGGACGATGTTAGCATTATAAGATGATCCCTTCACTTAATTTCAAGATAAAAGGTGTTCTCCCTAAGTATGCACCGTTGTGAAAGTTCATCGTTTCGAAGCACCTCGTGATGATCGGGTGTGATAGACTCTCCGTTCACATACAACGGGTCTAAGCCAGTTTTACACATGCAGAAAATACTTGGGTTAAACTTGACGAGCCTAGCATGTACGACATGGCCTCAAAACACAGAGGAATGAAAGTTCGAACATGAGTCATATAGTAGATATGATCAAGATGAAGATGTTCACCATTGATGACTACCCCGTCTCACGTGATGATCGGACATGGGTTAGTTGATTTGGATCATGTAATACTTAGACAACTTGAGGGATGTTGATTTAAGTGGGGGTCCACTAGTAATTTGATTAATTGAACCAAATATCATGAACATAGTCTAAATGTATTTTGCAAATTTATGGTGTAGGTCAATGGCTCGCGTTGTAGCTCCCCTGAATTTTAATGCATTCCTAGAGAAAGCTAAGTTGAAAGATGATGGAAGCAACTATGCAGGCTGGGTCCGTAATCTGAGGATTATCCTAACTGCTACATAGAAGGCTTATGTCCTTGATGCACCGCTCGGTGCGCCACCCCCTCCAGCATCATCTCTGGATGTTGTGAACGTCTGGCAGGCATGTTCTGATGACTACTCAATAGTTCAGTGCACCATGATTTACGGCTTATAACCAGGGCTCCAAACATGTTTTGAGCACCATAGAGTATATGAGATGTTCTAGGAGCTGAAAGTAGTATTTCAGGCTCACGCCCATGTCAAGTGGTATGGCGCCTCCGACAAGTTCTTTAGCTGCAAGATGGAGGAGAACAACTCCATTAGCGAGCATGTACTCAAAAATGTCTGGGTACTTCAAACGCTTGAATCAGTTGGGAGTTAATCTTTCAGATGAAGTAGCGATCAACAGAGTTCTTCAGTCATTGCCACCAAGCTACAAGAGCTTCGTGATGAACTATAATATGCAAGGGATGGAGATGACCCCTGAGCTTTTCGCGATGCTAAAGGCCGCGGAAGTAGAAATCAAGAAAGAGCATCAAGTGTTGATGGTAAAAAAGACCACTAGTTTCAATAAAGGCAAGGAAAAGAAGGGAAACTTCAAGAAGAATGGCAAGCCAGTTGCCGCTCCAGTGAAGAAACCCAAGGCTGGACCCAAACTGAGACTGAGTGCTTCTATTGCAAGGGGAATGGCCACTGGAAGCGGAACTTCCCCAAGTACTTGGCAGATAAGAAGGCTGGCAATGTCAACAAAGGTATATTTGATATACATGTTATTGATGTGTACCTTACTAGCGCCTGGGTATTTGATACTGGTTCGGTTGCTCATATTTGTAACCTGAAACAGGAGATGCGGATAAATGGAGACTAGCTAAGGATGAGGTGACAATGCGCATCAAAAATGGTTCCAAGGTTGATGCGATCGCCGTCGGCACGCTCCCTCTACGTCTACCTTCGAGATTAGTTTTAAACCTAAATAATTGTTATTTGGTGCCTGCGTTAAGCATGAACATCATATCTAGATCTTGTTTATTGTGAGACGGTTATTCATTTAAATAAGAGAATAATGGTTGTTCTATTTATATGAGTAATATTTTTTATGGTTCTGCACCCAATGTGAATAGTTTATTCTTATTGAATCTCGATCTTAGTGATACACATGTTCATAATATTGATGCCAAAAGATGCAAAGTTAATGATGATAATACCACATACTTGTGGCACTGCCGCTTAGGTCATATTGGTGTAAAGCGCATGAAGAAACTCCATGCTGATGGACTTTTGGAATCACTTGATTATGAATCATTTGAAACATGTGAACCATGCCTCATGGGAAGATGACTAAAATCACATTTTTTGGTACAATGGAGCGGGCAAGTGACTTGTTGGAAATAATACATACTGATGTATGTGGTCCCATGAGTGTTGAAGCACATGGTGGATATCGTTATTTTCTTACCTTCATGGATGATTTGAGTAGATATGGGTATATTTACTTAATGAAACACAAGTCTGAAACATTTGAAAAGTTCAAGGAGTTTGAGAGTGAAGTAGATAATCATCATAACAAGAAAATAAATTTTCTATGATCTGATCCTGGAGGTAAATATTTGAGTTATGAGTTTGGCACGCATTTAAGACAATATGGAATTGTTTCACAACTCACTCCACCTAGAACACCACAGTGTAAAGGTGTGTCCGAATGTCATAATCGCACTCTACTGTATATGGTGCATTCCATGATGTCTCTTACCGATTTTCCACTATTGTTTTGGGGTCATGCATTAGAGACAGTCGCATTCACTTTAAACAGGGCACCATCTAAATCTGTTGAGACTATGAATTTTGGTTTGGCAAGAAACCTAAGCTGTCATTTCTTAAAGTTTGGGGATGCGACGCTTATGTCAAGAGGCTTCCACCTGATAAGCTCAAACCCAAAGCGGAGAAGTGCGTCTTCATAGGATACCCTAAAGAGACCATTGGGTATACCTTCTATCACAGATCCGAGGGCAACATCTTCGTTGCCAAGAATGGATCCTTTCTAGAGAAGGAGTTTCTCTCGAAAGAAGTGAGTGGGAGGAAGGTAGAGCTTGATGAGGTGATTGTACATTCTCTTGAATTGGAGAGTAGTGCATCATAGAAAGAAGTTCCCATGATGCCTACACCAGCCGAAGAGGAAGATAATGATGATGGTCATGAAACTTCGAATCAAGCTGCTACTGAACTTCGTAGGTCAACCAGGACACATACTACACCAGATTGGTACGGTAATCCTATCCTGGAAGTCATGTTGTTAGACAACGGTGAACCTACGAACTATGAAGAAGAATGATGAGAACGGATTTCAACAAATGGCTTTAGGCCATGAAATCTGAGATAGAATCCATGTATGAAAACCAAGTATGGACTTTGGTAGACTTACCCGATAACCGGCAGGCCATTGAGAAGAAATGGATCTTTAAGAAGAAGACACACGATGATGGTAATGTCACCATCTATAAAGCTCGACTTGTCGCAAAGGTTTTTCGCCAAGTTCAAGGGGTTGACTACATGATACTTTCTCACCCGTAGCAATGCCGAAGTCTTTTAGGATTATGTTAGCAATTGCTACATTTTTCGATTATGAAATCTGGTAGATGGACGCCAAAATAGCGTTCCTGGATGGTTTCCTTATAGAAGAGTTGTATATGATGCAACCTAAAGGTTTTGTCGATCCTAAGGATGCTAATAAGGTATGCAAGCTCCATCGGTCTATCTATGAACTGGTGCAAACATCTCGGAGTTGGAATATACGCTTTGATGAGGTGATCAAAGCTTTTGGTTTTATACAGACTTATGGAGAAGCTTGTAAATGATGTTAATAAACTACACAAGATTGATAGCAACTACTCATATGGATGTCTAGAGGCTATATCAAGCATTGAAACTACTTGGAACTCAAAGAATTTAACATGCCAACTCATTTTTAGTAGCACCAAGAGCAGCTAGTTATGCAAAATATAAACCACTAAAACCAAAACTAATTGGAGCAATGGAGGAGTCACATACCAAGGAGCAATCCCTCCAAACAATTCCAGAAATGGAACTCTGAGCAAAGAGATCAAAAATCTCAGGTTTGGGAGTAAGAACACGAGGGACAGAGTAATAAGGATTTTTTTCTAGAGGTAAGAGAAGAAGTGGGCTGAATGGATAAGTTAGTGGGGTCCTGTGGACCCCACAAGGCATCTTGGCGTGCCGATGGGGGGTGGCCGTGCCCTGCTGCCTTGTGAGAAGCAGGGGCACCCCCTGGTATGTATTATGTGCCAAAAATTCTTAAATATTCCATAAAAATCATGTTAAAATTTTATGACATTCTGAGCACTTTTATTTTTGGGCCATTTTTTATTGCACGGGTAATTCAGAAAATAGGATAATCACAACATTTTACTTTATTAAACTAAGAATAATAGAGAGCAAATGGTAGTTACAGTAGGTTATGCTTACTAAATTCATCGACCACATGCCCCTTGATAGAGGCGAGGGTGGCCCGATCTTTCGATGAGATGGTGGCTATCATTTTTGGTGGAGTAGACTTTGATGATCCGATTACGAACGTGCGAGGACGTCGCGCCTTAGCAATCGCTAAACCAACTCCGAGAGGATATTGACCACGCCGGAGCACGATCAACCTGACCACGAGGGTATGTTTCCTGCACGCAAATAAAGAACAAGCAAGAAACTGAAATTGCAATCTGGATATTGCGAATATAAGAGGAAAGCTTTATTAATGAAGGTCGGGTTCTGTGACGTCTTGGTCTGGTCGTTGAACACAAACGAAGTACGTGAAGTTGCAGCTATGGCGAACTTTTAATCTAAACAAAACCGAAAGTCTCAACGACGCCCTAAGGGCTATCTATATGGTGGAATAGGGGGGAATTTCGTGACCCCTTGGAGGAGGGGTCCGGAACCAACCCTAACTCTGTTTCCCCATACATACTGACTCTAAAAATAGCCTATACTGAAGTATTTCAAAATTACATGGGCCTGGCCCAATAATAAGGTGACGCAACACCTATAATAGCCCGTGGACGAAATTTAGGAAGTGGCATCTTGTATATTTCATCCAAGCCTTTATGCACTCATTATGGTGGCTTCAAAGTCCTGAAATCATCACTTGAAACTCCGTTCTTTTATCCCTTGCGCACGCCATCTTCTCCATGCTTGATCATGCTCCAACGTTCATCATTCTTGTCCATGCTTGGCCCTTCGTTTATCAACAAAACAAAGGTATCCAATTTGGAAGAGTGTCAACTTTGCATGCATGTGGATCATGAAGAGAATATTTTATGTTATAGTTATATTGTTGAATTTGAATATCATACCACATGTAATTGTTATGAGAGAGGAAAATATGGTTGTAGAAATTTTTATGCTATTAAATTTCCTCTCGTTATGTTGAGATTGCTATTGTTTCTTTCTTCTTCCTTGCACATGCTATATATTTCTTGTCTTGATAATTTGTTTGCTTATAAAATCCCTATGCATCGGAAGTATGTTATACTTAAATGTGTTTGTCACATGTATTATGATGCTCTCTTTGTGTTTCAATTCTTGTCTTTCATGCGAGCATCATCAAAATTATCAATGCCTAGCTAGGGGCATAAAACGATAGCGCTTGTTGGGAGGCAACCCAATGAATAAAATTTATTTTTGCCTTTTTCTTTCTATTCTTGAGTGTTTGCAAAATTATTCCTCTGTTATGATTGTGTTTTTTTATGTTTTAATTAGTGTTTGTTCCAAGTAAAGCCTTTGGGATTGCTTTGGTGATAGTTGATTTGATCCTGTTGAAAAACAGAAACTTTTGCGTCCAGTAACAGAATTATCTAAATTTACAGATGGGACTAAAAATTCTGAATGTTTTACACAATATTGATATACAAATTGCTTCTGTTTTCTAATTTTTCAGAATTTTTGGAGTTACATAAGTATGAGAACAATTCGCATGTTTACAGACTGTTTTGTTTTTGACAGATTCTGTTTTCTTTGCATTGTGTGCTTATTTTGATGAATCTATGGACTGTATCGGGGGGTATAAGCCATGGTAAAGTTAGAATATAGTAGATATAATGCAATAACAAAATTATAATGGGTTTTCTACAGTACTTAAAGTAAATATTGGTTTTCTTATACTAACGGATCTCACCAAGGTTTTGTTAAGTTTTGTGTGATTGAAGTTTTCAAGTTTTGGGTGAGATCACGATGGATGAAGGAATAAGAAGTAAGAAAAGCCTAAGCTTGGGGATGCCCCATGGCACCCCAAGTTAATATTCAAGGAGAACCAATAAACTAAGCTTGGGGATGCCCCAGAAGGCATCCCCTCTTTCTTCTAACAACTATCGGTATTTTACTTGGAGCTATATTTTTATTCGTCACATATCATGAGTTTTGCTTGGAGCGTCTTGTATTATATGAGTCTTTGCTTGTTTTCCTTTTTAGTTTGTCACAAGTATCCTTTCTGAACACACCTATTTGAGAGAGCCAAAATTATGCTATGATTTGATAGAATTGCTCTATATGCTTCACTTAAAAATATTGAGCTATGGAATTGCTCTAGTGCTTCACTTATATCTTTTTGAGCACGGTGTGCTTTAATATTTTTAAAGAAATGCTCTCATGCTTCACTTAGATTTATTTGAGAGTTAGTAAAATTTTAAAGAAATTCTCTCATGCTTCACTTATATTATTTTGAGAGACGGAAAATTTTATGCTCATGTTCTTCACTTAGATTTGTTTGAGCTTGTCAAAAGCAATTCCAATATATGAAACTAGTCCCAAAGTGATAGATATTCAAGAGGGATATAATAAAAACTTTCATGAAGATCATTGGACAAAATAAACTTGATTCTTTGTAATAGTTTTGAGATATGATGATAGTGATATGTGAGTCATGTTGGTGAGTAATTATACTTTAGTAAGAATATTGGTGTTAAGGTTTGTGATTCCCTATGCAAGCACGAAAGTCAATGGTTTTGCAATGAAATTACATCCTACTTGTGGTGCAATATTCGGTGTTAGTTATGCTTAATGCTCGCTTATGTGATTTTTTGTTTCTTGGTTGGTTGCTTCTTAATTTTTTTGCTAGCCTCCACTTGTACTAAGTAGAAATACTACTTGTGCATCCAAAATCTTTAAACCCAATTTTGTCATATGAGTCCACCATACCTACATATATGCAGTATTCCCATGCCATTCTAAGCAAATTTGTATGTGCCATCTCTAATTTTTCAAAATGAATTTCTTTTTTGTGTGCTCGTACCGCTCATGAAGCTGTAGGGGGTGGCCAATATTTTCCATGCTACATGTGTTGTTCTCAAGATGAGTGTTTATTCACTTGTCATTGCACGAGAGTGCGGTGGTAATAGGGATGCCCAGTCCCGAAATGAAAAAGAAATTTACTTATGTTGTTAAATAATAAATTCCTTGGAAAGTGTTGGTACGGAGAGCAGCCATGGATTGTGAAAGAATGGTGGAAAAAGGAATAAACTTTATTTTCTGTTTGGGAACCGCCTATGATATATCTAGCATGGAAAGTGTTGGGAATTACTCGGTCGTTTTCGTTGACGGAAAAGTATGCCTCTCAAAAAAATTATCTCTCAATTTAAGCTTTGAGCTCTAGCACCTCTACAAATCTCTACTTCTCTCTGCGAAGGGCCTATCTATTTACTTTATGCAATTTTTATTTTTATTTGAGTCTCCATCTGCTCTTATAAAGCACCAACTAAGGGGCACTATGATCGTACTTGAGCATTGGATGTAGCTAATATGCGAGTGTGTTTCATGAATGGATCAAAGATTGAGCATGATGGGCTAGAGATAACTTTCTTTAGTGTTGATATTTTGAAAGACATGATTGCTTGTTGATATGCTTGAGAATTGAAATCTTCATGTCAAAACTAGACTATTGCTTTGAACCATATAAAATTCCATATGTCCATGCTACAAAAGAAAAGAATATGTGATGAACATGTTAGGCATCATTCCACATCAAAAATTCTGTTTTTATCATTTACCTACTCGAGGACGAGTAGGAATTAAGCTTGGGGATGCTGATACGTCTCCAACGTATCTATAATTTTTGCTTGTTCCATGTTGTTATATTATCATTCTTGGATGTTTTACAATCATTTTATAGCAACTTTATATCATTTTTTGGGACTAACCTATTGACATACTGCCCAGTGCCAGTTGCTGTTTTTTGCTTGTTTCTTACTTCGCAGGATATCAGTACCAAACAGAGTCCAAACGCAGCAAAACTTTTTGGAGAATTTTTCTGGACCAGAAGACACAAGATGTGCCAAAGAAGTACCAGAGGGGTGCCCCGAGGGGGGCACAACCCACCTGGGCGTGCCTATGGGCTCAGGTGTGCCCTGGTGGCTTGTGCCCACCTCGGTGGCCTCCCGCACCCTTCGTCACCCTATAAATACTCAAATATTCCAAAAACACTAGGGGAGTCGACGAAACACAATTCCAGCCGCCGCAAGTTCCAGAACCACGAGATCCAATCTAGACACCATCACGGAGGGGTTCATCATCCTCATTGGTGCCCCTCCGATGATGCGTGAGTAGTTCATTGTAGACCTATGGGTCCGTAGGCAGTAGCTAGATGGATTCCTCTCTCTCTTTTGATTCTCAATACAATGCTCTCTTGGAGATCTATTTGATGTAACTCTTTTTGCGGTGTGTTTGTTGGGATCCGATGAACTTTAAGTTTATGACCAGATCTATATCCATGAATATTATTTGAGTCTTCTTTGATCTCTTATATGCATGATTAATTATAGCCTCGTATTTCTTCTTCGAATCTTTGGTTTAGTTAGGCCAACTAGATCAATTTTTCTTGCCATGGGAAGAGGTGCTTTGTGATGGGTTCGATCGTGCGGTGTTCTTTCCCAGTGACAGAAGGGGCACCAAGACACGCATGTATTGTTGCTATTAAGGATAAAAAGATGGGGGCTATTCCTACATGAATAGATCTCGTATACATCATGTCATCGTTCTTATTGCATTACTCCATTTTTCCATGAACTTAATACACTAGATGCATGCTGGATAGCGGTCGTTGTGTGGAGTAATAGTAGTAGATGCAGGCAGGAGTCGGTCTACTAATCTTGGATGTGATGCCTATATAATGATCATTGCCTTGGATATCGTCATAATTATTCAATCTTCTATCAATTGCCCAACAGTAATTTGTTCACCCACCGTGTGCTATTTTCTTGAGAGAAGCCACTAGTGAAATCTAGGCCCCCTGAGCGTCCATTTTGCATCATGCTTTTATGTTGATATTTATTGCATTATGGGTTGTTATTATACAATATGGTACAATACTTATGCCTTCTCTCTCTTATTTCACAAGGTTTACACAAAGAGGGAGAATGCCGGCAGCTGGAATTCTGGACCAGAAAGGAGCAAATCTGAGAGACCTATTCTGCACAACTCCAACACCTGGACGAAGCGCCGCCATCTCGAGGTGGAACCTGGGCAGAAAAATCATAAGGAAGCTTTCGAGATGAAGCACCGCCGTCTCGAGGCGGAACCTGGGCAGAAGCAATCTAGGGCTCCGGCGGAGCTGTTCTACCGGGGAAACTTCCCTCCGGAAGGGGGAAATTGAAACCATCGTCATCACCAATGATCCTCTCATTGAGAGGGGGTCAATCGCCATCAACATCTTCACCAGCACCATCTCCTTTCAAACCCTACTTCATCTCTTGTATTCAATCTTTGTCTCAAAACCTCGGATTGGTACCTGTGGGTTGCTAGTAGTGTTGATTACTCCTTGTAGTTGATGCTAGTTGGTTTATTCGGTGGAAGATTATATGTTCAGATCCTTAAAGATATTCAATACCCCTCTGATTATGAGCATGAATACGTTTTGTGAGTATTTACATTTGTTCCTGAGGACATGGGAGAAGTCTTGTTATAAGTAATCATGTGAATTTGGTATTCGTTCGATATTTTGATGAGATGTATGTTGTCTTTCCTCTAGTGGTGTTATGTGAACATCGACTACATGACACTTCACCATGATTTGTGCCTAGGGGAAGGCATTGGGAAGTAATAAGTAGATGATGGGTTGCTAGAGTGATAGAAGCTTAAACCCTAGTTTATGTGTTGCTTCGTAAGGGGCTGATTTGGATCCACATGTTTCATGCTATGGTTAGATTTATCTTAATTCTTCTTTCGTAGTTGCGGATGCTTGCGAGAGTGGTTAATCATAAGTTGGAGCTGGCTTGTCCAAGTAAGGACAGCACCCAAGCACTGGTCCACCCACATATCAAATTATCAAAGTAACGAACGCGAATCATATGAGCATGATGAAAACTAACTTGACAATAATTCCCATGTGTCTCGGGAGCACTTTGCTTTATATAATAGTTTGTCTAGGCTTATCCTTTGCTACAAAAGGGATTGGGCCACCTTTCTGCACCTTTTTTACACTTGTTACTTGTTACCTGTTATGAATTATCTTATCACAAAACTATCTGTTACCGATAATTTCAGTGCTTGCAGAAAATACCTTGCTAAAAACTGCTTGTCATATCCTTCTGCTCCTCGTTGGGTTTGACACTCTTACTTATCGAAAGGACTACGATAGATCCCCTATACTTGTGGGTCATCAAGACTCTTTTCTGGAGCCGTTGCCGAGGAGTGAAGCGCATTTGGTAAGTGGAATTTGGTAAGGAAACATTTATATTACGTGCTGAAATTTACTGTTACTTGTCACTATGGAAAATCATCCTTTGAGGGGTTTGTTTGGGGTATCTTCACCTCGACCGGAAGAACAAAGAGTTGCCCCTCAACCTACTGAACCTACTGAAAATATTTATTATGAAATTCCTTCGGGTATGATAGAGAAACTGCTAGCTAGTCCTTATGCAGGAGATGGAATATTACATCCTGATATGCATCTAATCTATGTGGATGAAGTTTGTGAATTATTTAAGCTTGCAGGTTTGCCCGAGGATGAAGTCAAGAAGAAGGTCTAACCTTTATCTTTGAAGGAGAAGGCATTGACATGGTATAGGCTATACGATGATATTGGGACTTGGAATTACAACCGATTGAAATTGGAATTTCATCAGAAGTTTTATCCTATGCATCTGGTTCATCATGATCGGAATTATATATATAATTTTTGTCCTTGTGAAGGAGAAGTATTGCTCAAGCTTGGGGGAGGCTTAAGTCGATGTTATATTCATGCCCCAATCTTGAGCTCTCAAGAGAAATTATTATTCAGAATTTTTATGCTCGGCTTTCTTGAAATGATCAATCCATGCTCGATACTTCTTGTATTGGTTCTTTTATGAAGAAGACTATTGAATTCAAATGGGATCTCTTGGAAATAATTAAACGCAACTCCAAAGATTGGGAACTCGACGAAGGTAAGGAGTCAGGTATAAACCTTAAGTTTGATTGTGTTAAATCTTTTATGGATACCGATGCTTTTCATGAATTTAGCACTAAGTATGGACTTGACTCTGAGATAGTAGCTTCTTTCTGTGAATCATTTGCTACTCATGTTGATCTCCCTAAGTAGAAGTGGTTTAAATATCATCCTCCCATTGAAGTAAAATAGTAGAACCTATTAAAGCTAAAGAGGAAACCATTACTTATCATGTTGATCCTATTATTCCTATTGCTTATATTGAGAAACCACCTTTCCCTATTAGGATAAAGGAACATGCTAAAGCTTCAGCCATGGTTCATAAGAGTTATACTAGAACACCTACACCCCCTGAACAAATTAAAGTTGAACCTAGTATTGCTATGGTTAAAGATCTCTTGGTTGATAATATTGATGGGCATGTTATTTATTTCTGTGATGAAGCTGCTAGAATTGCTAAACCCGATGATAAAGATAAACATAGACCTGTTGTTGGCATGCCTGTTATTTCTGTTAAAATAGGAGATCATTGTTATCATGGCTTATGTGATTTGGGTGCTAGTGTGTGTCGTGGTAGAACACGGCCACCTATGAGGCCATCGACCCCTTTGTGGTTCGGCAGGGGGGAGGACGCATTGCACAAAGAGCGGAGGCCGTGGGGCAGCATGACAGTGGTGACACTGGTGGTTTTTACCCAGGTTCGGGTCGCTGAGAAGCGTAAAACCCTACTCCTGCTTTGGTGGATTGATGTGGAGACCATGAAGAACGCGCAACGCTCGAGCTCGACAAGGTCGCCTTGGGGAAGAGCAGCTACGCGCGCATGAGTACACGAGGGTCCGAATCCTTTCTAAGGTTACCACGGTCCTCCTTTTATAGGCCAAGGGGTTACCACAATGGCAAAATGGTCATTATCCAGCGATTAGATAGCTAACAGTGCTATCATACCTAACTCTGGCAGTTAGGACAAAGCGCATTAAATGCGCTGCCATGTGTCATGCTGTGGATGCGGCCCGGCAGGCCTGCCGCGCCGCTTTAGTCATCTTCCACCTGTTTGCTTGACACGCCTCTGGACGGGTGTCATATGGGGGTGATCTTCCTCCTAAATGGCCGCCACGTGCCAAATGACAGCCACTTAGTTATTTGGGGGCTCGACACCGCACCGATGGGTGACTTGCGTTGCGATGCGGTGGAGTGGTGGAGCCTTGGCGGGGATGCAGGCTGCCAGCAGTCCCAGCAACCCTTGCCGGGGAAGTCTTGGGACTTGTCTTCGGGGTGGCCTCGACCCGACCGGGCTCAGCTGCCCGGCAAGGGAGGTTTTTCCTTAGTGATCTCTTGTCATCTTGGCTTGTCTTGGTCTTCTTGGTCCGCCCTTTGATTCCTCAAAGAGCTCTCTGTCCCAGGCTTAGTTCTGTCTTGAATGCTTGGTGTCACTTGTATTTCTGCCACTTGAGTCTGTGTATAGTCCAGGCAACATACGTGAAGGTTTGTTGCACCGACAAGAGCCCCCGGGCTTGGCCCAAACGCGCTATCGAGCATCGTTGGGGTAGGCCCCATCAGGTACACAGGCAGGGGTCTTGCGCCGATGTTCTCTTCTTTCTCGATTTTTCTTCTTGCTTCTTCATTAACCTATGCTTGAGTCAGTTTCCGATTCTCCCGCTCGTCGTGTGATGCCAAACGTGGTGGGGGCCATCCTGTTATGGCCCGTGAATGACTTCATCCCACGAGGCGGTAACTGCCATTTCACTCATCCCACTACACCCGCCCTTTCTGCCACGTACCGCGCATGCGCCGCGCAGGGTAGGTAACGGACACGCACGGTGCAGGGAAGAATGCTATGACAGGAACCCAAATGTCGGTGTACTAAGTATTGGGCCATTAGTACCCCGTACTTGTGCACGGGCAGTTGTAGCCATACTCACGGCAAGGCTTGTCGGGGAACAGTTCGAGGTTGACTCAGGCCACCAAAGAAATCCTCAAGTCAAAGATCTGAGGATCAGCAGATAAGAAGAGCTGGAATCCGCAGGCCAGCTTCCCCGGCAAGATCTTGCCGGGGTGGCCTGTGAAGCCCGGCAAGATTCGAAGCCCGACAAGATTCGAAGCCCAGCAAGGTTCGGCGCCCGGCAAGGTTCGGCACCCGGCAACATTTTGTTGCTGTGCCACCGCTATGGCACAGCAACAAACCCGACATTCTGGGTCCTTCTTTGGATGCGTGGCGACGCGCCGATGGAGGAGAGCTTAAGCGGTGCTGATGGGATGGCCCCTTTTTCCATCCCCAAGAATGTGAGGACACCTCATGGTGCATTAAATGTGTTAGTCCTAATCCGTCAGGGGTTAGGTATGAAGACCCTGTAGCTACTTTACACCTCAATGTATGTACATTTTGCCACTATGGTGACCCCTTTGTGATATAAAAGGAGGCCCAAGGCAACTGCTACAGGGGAGGAGGATCTTCTGGCCCATTCTGCATGCGTAGCTGCTCTTTGAACGTACTGTTCACCGCGAGCGCTCCTGGAGCCTGGGCTCAAAAACACTGATAATAAAACAAGGCAGGAGTAGGGTTTTACGCTGATCAGCGGCCCGAACCTGGGTAAAAATCGCCCCACGTCGATCGTTGGTTCTGCTCTTTGCGCATACCTCTCTCCCTGCCGAATCGTAAGGGGTCCCTTGGGATCCCATAGGTGTCGCACGCCGACATCTTTGGCGCGCCAGGTAGGGGGATTGTAGGTTGTGTGAACCTGATCCAGTGATCGGCGCCTTAGTTTCTTCATCATCTTCATCATCATGCCACCCAAGAAGAAGAGCGTTGCGACGGCGCAACCATCCATGTCCGTTTTGCCTGTGCCTTCGCATACGGGCGATGGCGTGGGTGCAGAAGGAAGAGGATTAGAGCTTCCACGGTGTTTCGGTGATCCAAGCCAGGCGAGCGGCATCGTTCGCAGTGGCAGCGGCAACCCACACACCGCTGGATCCAGAGACGGAGCTGTGTTGCCTAAGGGTGGCACAACGAATTCCAGAGATCGGAGGACGCCTGCTGGAGCTCCCGCGCCAGCGCAAGCGTCACGGCCTACCCAGGTCGTGCACGATGAGCGACGTCATGGCGCTGGTGGTTCAGGGCGTCCCCATGAAAAGATTTCTGCGCATCGATCCCAAGATGCGCGGGCCCAGCATGCACACCGAGCTGCCGGCGGAGGTGGCGCATGGTCGCGTGACCATGACAGTGCTCCTTCTAACATGGCTAGGAGTCAGAGCACCTCACGTACCTCGCACCTGTCGCCACCGCCTACACCAGCGGAAGCCTTGGCACGTGCGCAGCTGCTCCTCGATTTCCCTCCTGCTCCGGAGAAGATGGAGGAGTGGCGAGCTACTATCCAGAGCCTTATCGGCTTCGCCAACAAAGATGGACCACAAGAGGCAGGGCCCTCACAGCGAAGGCCCGTCGATCCGACGCGAGCTGATGTGGAGAAAACCGGAGGTGGTGCAACCATGGTGCACTCCCCTCCGCGACACCAACGGCGGGCGACAACCCAGCAGGTCGATCGCCGAGAAGAAGATTCCACGGCGTCGTCCGATCCACGGATGCGCCATGACCAGCGTCAAGTTCTCCAGGAACAAGGCAAAGAGGATGCTCGAACTACCATCGAGCGACGACGGGAAGCGCGCTATCAGTCTGATAAGCGTGCAGGGCCGGCTGTCGACGAGCCTGCGCCGGGGGACGCAGGAGACTTGCCTTACGAGGTAGGGACTCCAGCGTTTACCCGTGAGCTGCGGCAAGTCTAGTGGCCCAATTCCCGAACCTTCAAGCCAGAGGTCCCGGAGAAATATGACGGCAAGACTCATCCCTCGGAGTTCCTGAGCATCTACACCATTGCGGTGCAGGCTGCCGGGGGCCGAGATGACAAGATACTTGCCAACTACTTCCCGTTGGTGCTCAAACCCAACGTCAGGTCGTGGTTGATGCATCTGCCGGAGAATTCTATTTCTTCTTGGTCAGATCTGTGCCATCAGTTTGTTGGCGCCTTTGTTGGAGGCCACCAAGCTCCTGGCCAAGAGATGATTTGCATATCATCCCTCAGAAGGAGGGCGAATCCCTACGCAAGTTTATCCAGAGATTCAGCCGGGTGCAGTACAATATTCCTGACGTTCACCTTGCCGCTGTTGTTAGCGTGTTTCATCAGAACATGCGTAACCGCAAAATGCGGGAAGAGTTGGCAATGAGAAAAGTCAGGAGTATCGCCGAGCTTTACGCTTTGGCCGACAAATGCGCTCGAGCTGAAGAGGGGAGGAAACTCCCTGGCGAGGCTGTTGGTGTGGGGGGCGAATCGAAAGATGAAGACACTGCGACCCCGTCAAGGAAAGGCCGGCGGCGGAACAAGAAATGCAGAGGCAAGGCCGTGCTTGCTGTCGAGGAATCCGGCAACCCCGGCGCCGCCAAGAAGGCCAAGGTTGACGACCCCAGCAAGGAACTTGCCGGGTGCCCTTCCTGTCAGGCCTTGGCGGCGGCCGACAAGTCGGAAAGCTCCGGCAAGCAATATTGCAAGATCCATTGCACCAAGGGCCACGATCTCCAAAACTGCCGGCAAGTTGAATAGCTTGCCGAGAAACAGAGGGCTGAGTATGAAAGGCGGGATAAGGAGAAGGCCCATGACGGTGCTGACGGATCCGGCAAGAAGCGCGGTGGCTGAGGGGGTCACCGCGGCAAGGCCAAGCAGCAGAGGGAGAGGCCCGCTCGAGGCCGGGACAAGGAAGAAGATGATGACGAAGAAGACAATGAGTCCAGTGAGCAAGAATTCCAGAAAGCTACAGAGGCTATGTGTATCGATGGGGGCGCCTCACTGCATTCTTCCCACCATCGACTCAAACAGTGGGTGCGAGAAGTCAATGCAACAGAGCCGTCACCAGATGCATGTAAGCCCCTAAAGTGGTCCAACACGCCTATCATTTTCGACGCCGAGGATCACCCTGATCGCACGACCGCGGTCGGGTGCTTGCCATTGTTGGTCTCACCAACAATCCGCAACCTCAGGGTGACGAAAATGCTAGTTGACGGTGGGGCCGGGCTGAACCTAATCTCACTAGATGTGCTCAAGAGGCTTCAAATTCCTGATGAAGATCTCGAAGAAACGGGCACGTTTCAAGGAGTCAATCCAGGAAGAACCCAGCCAAAGGGCAAGATTACGCTACCAGTGACATTTGGTAGCGAGCTCAACTACAGGACCGAAAAGGTAGTGTTTGATGTCGCCAAGATCCCTATGTCATACAATGGGATCCTTGGTCGGCCAGCGCTGGCTAAGTTCATGGCGGCATCACACTACGCGTATAATGTTTTGAAGATGCCCGGGCCGTTGAGTGTCATTACTATCCATTCCGATAAGAAGGATGCGCTCATCTGTGCCGACCAACTCTACCGGGAAGCAGTTGCAGCACCTGCCATCAAGGCATCTGCTCCTGCCGCTGGAACTCCCGGGGGGAAGAAGAAGACCGGCGAGAATCTTGGCGCGAACTCCAGTAAGCGTGCCTCCTCGGAGTGCTGCGCTTCCGTCGAGGATGCACCAGAGAGTTCCACCGGCAAGAACAAGAAATCCAAGGCTGCTCCACCAGAGATCAAGAAGGTGCCCGTCAAGGAGGACGGAACAGGAGGAACTTTCACCATAAGTTCCACCCAAGATGACAAATAGGAAAGCGCGCTCGTTGCCTTCCTGCGGGCGAATGTCGACGTGTTTGCATGGCAACCGTCTGACATCCCCGGTGTTCCCAGGGAGGTAATTAAGCACCACCTTGCTGTCTGTACTCACGCGCGGCCCGTCAAGCAGAGGGTCAGGAAGCAAGCCTTGGAGCGGCAAGAATTCATTACCGAGGAAATCAGAAAGCTGGAGGCGGCAGGATTGGTCAGAGGAGTGCTTCATCCAACCTGGTTGGCCAATCCGGTTGTAGTGCGCAAAGCGAATGGGAAATGGAGGCTCTGTATCGATTATACAGATATCAATAAAGCATGTCCAAAAGATCCCTTTCCCTTGCCGCGGATCGACCAGATTGTGGATTCCACCGCTGGTTGTGAACTCCTGTCCTTCGTTGATGCCTACTCAGGGTATCATCAGATCTTCATGGCGAAAGAAGATGAAGAAAAGACCGCATTTATCACCCCATGTGGTACGTATTGTTTTATACGAATGCCTTTCGGGTTGAAAAGTGCTGGTTCTACATTTGCGAGAGCGGTCCAAATCGGTTTTGAGCCTCAACTCCATAGAAATATGGAGGCATACATGGATGACATAGTGGTCAAAACCAAGGACAAAGCGATGTTCATACAAGATTTAGAAGAAACATTTGCAAATCTGCGCAAGATCAACTTAAAGCTCAATCCTGAGAAGTGCGTGTTCGGTGTTCCTTCCGGCAAGCTCCTCGGATTCTTTGTATCTTGTCGGGGAATCGAAGCAAACCCCGACAAGATCAAAGCTATTGAGCATATTGAAGCGCCAAGACGCGTCAAGGATGTGCGCCGTCTTGCCGGCTGTGTTGCTGCTCTAAGCAAGCTTATTTCCAAATCTGCTAAGCGCGCCCTGCCCTTTTTCAAAATTTTGAAGAAGGCAGGTCCAATGAAATGGACTCCGGAGGCAGAGGCTACGCTGCAAGATTTGAACAAATACCTTTCTTCTCCACCGACGCTAGTCGCGCCTAAACCACAAGAGCCGTTGCTGCTGTATCTGGCAGCGACGAATCAAGTGGTTAGTGCTGAGTTAGTGGCGCAGAGAGAAGCTGATGAGGAAGCAACACCAGCAACAGGACCGTCAGGTGATGCGGCAGGATCTTCCCCGGCAAGGGTTGATCCCGGCAAGACAATATCTGTGTAGTCAGAAGAATCATTGCAGAAGAAAAAGGTGGTGCAGCGCCCAGTTTATTTTGTTAGCTCTCTTTTACAAGGAGCTAGGTCAAGATATTCTGGCGTGCAGAAGTTGCTTTTCGGCCTCCTTATGGCCTCAAGGAAGCTGCGCCATTATTTTCAAGCACATGAAATCACCGTCATCACTCGCTTTCCGTTGCAACGGATTTTGTGAAATCCAGAAGCAACCGGCAGGATTGTGGAGTGGGCGTTGGAGTTGTCGAGCTTTGGTCTCAAGTTTGAAAGCACTTCGATAATTCAGAGCAGGGCCTTGGCGGAGTTCATTGCAAGGCGCCAGTGCTGGCGTGCTGCTTGTCGCACCCACCGGAGAGCACCTCAAGTACGTAGTCCAAATGCATTTTCCCCGGGACAGTTCGACGAACAACACTGCGGAGTACGAGGGCTTGCTTGCCGGTCTCAGGATCGCGGCAGACCTTGGTATCAAGAAGCTCGTCATCAGAGGCGATTCACAGCTTGTCGTCAGGCAAGTTAATAAGAGTTATCAGAGTCCATTGGTGCAAGCCTACGTGGATGAAGTGAGAAAAATGGAAGAGCACTTTGACGGTCTGCAAATGGAGCACATCCCTCATGCTGAGAACAGTATTGCTGACGACCTGTCATAGCGTGCTGCCCTCAAGTTGCCTGTGGAACCAGGAACTTTTGTGCTCCATTTGACTCAACCATCCGTGGCGCCATCAATGTGGCAAGAAAATAGAAGAAAATTGAATTCTGGTCAGTACTTCCCGGCAGAGCTCCCGGAAGCCGCCGGCAAGGAAGTTGCCGGGATCAACGACATGCCTGCCGGGGAACAACAGGCTCCAGCAGGGGCTCAGGCCCTTGCCGTCGAGACAAACGTTCCCCCGGCAGAGGAGATGCCTTTAGTCCTAGCTGTCGAGCCCCAGGCTCTAGCATGGGCACAGCACATTGTCCATTTCCTTCAAACAGGGGAACTCCCGGAGGAACAAGAAGAAGCGGAAAGAGTAGCCCGTCGGTCTGTTATGTACAAATTCGTCGATGACGTCCTGTACAGAAAGAGACCGAACGGTGTGAAATTGAAGTGCATTCCTCGGGAGGATGGACTAGAGCTGTTGGCAGAAATACATGGAGGCATATGTGGATCTCACATAGGATCAAGAGCACTTGTCGGGAAAGCGTTCCGGCAAGGTTTCTTTTGGCCCACCGCTCTCCAGGATGCAACTGCACTAGTAACTAAGTGTGAAGCGTGCCAATTTCATTCGAAGAAATCGCATCAACCAGCTCAAGCTCTTCAGACAATCCCTCTCTCCTGGCCATTTTCGATCTAGGGGCTCGACATACTGGGCCCTTTCGCCCGTGCTACCGGGGGCTTTGAGTACTTGTATGTTGCTATCGACAAGTTCACAAAGTGGCCGGAGGTGGAAGCAGTGAGGAAGGTGACAGCACAATCAGCCGTCAAGTTCTTTAAAGGGATAGTTTGCCGTTTCGGTGTGCCCAACAGGATCATCACCGACAACGGCACGCAATTCACAAGTCGCACCTTCATGCAGTACGTCCAAAACCTTGGCGGCAAAATTTGTTTTGCCTCTGTTGCTCACCCAAGAAGCAACGGCCAAGCGGAAAGGGCCAATGCTGAAGTGCTGCGCGGTCTCAGGACCAGAACCTTTGACAGGCTGAAAAAGTGTGAAAGACGCTGGATTGATGAGTTGCCGGCGGTTCTTTGGTCAATCAGAACGACACCAAATCGAGCCACCGGCCAGACACCCTTCGCTCTGGTCTACGGAGCGGAAGCAGTTCTCCCCACGGAACTCACGTACAGATCACCTCGAGTGCTCGGTTATGATGAGCTTGAGCAAGAGCAACTGTGGCAAGATGACGCTGTGCTCCTTGAGGAGAATCGTCTTCAGGCTGCTGTGCGAGCTGCACGCTACCAGCAAGCTTTGCGCCGCTACCATAGCCGTAAAGTTCATGCCCGAAGCCTTGAGGAAGGCCACCTTGTTCTTCGATGGATTCAGTCCGCCAAGAATTCAAACAAGTTGACGCCAAAGTGGGAGGGCCCTTATCGGGTAGTACGAGTCACCAGGCCCGGCGCTATCCGCCTGGAGACCGAAGATGGCGTTCCAGTGAGCAATTCCTAGAATATCGAACATCTTCGCAAGTTCTACCCATAAGGCGCGGTTGCCGGGGACCCCCAGCAACCACCCTTTTGTACAAGTTTTGCCGGCAAGGCATATAATCCTTTGTACAAAGCCAGGCGCAGACCCTGAGCACAGATGAATAAATTTAAGTGTTGTGCATTTCCTTATTGATTTCCATGTTCATATATATATGCATGTGTGTCTAAGATGTTGTATGACACCTACTCCCGGTAAGTTCTAACGAACCACCAAGGTTTCATATCTTTATTTTCTCTTCTTTCTTTTTCTCAAAAGACAGAAGGATTCCTCGCGTGCACATTTGCCGGGGGGGGGGGGAAGGGAGATATGAGTACCAGTTGGCGACTTTCAGAATTGACGCTTGCCGGAGGAACGACAGCGATAGAAAGCTAAGTTCTAAAACTTAGAACGAGTTTCCTTTATTGCAAAGTTATTTCCTTGGACGATTTCGACTTTTGTATGGAAAATCTGCACGCGAAGGAACCCTTGCTGTAATCGGTTGCGCCCTTATTTTGTTTCGAGTCCACTCAACAATTTAAGTGGCTGCACTGAGAACGCCAAGGAGTCTTGCCGGCCGCTGCGCCTCCAGCAGGCTGCTGAAGTCCCGCACCTAGCG
Source organism: Thinopyrum elongatum (assembly GCA_011799875.1). NCBI lineage: Eukaryota > Viridiplantae > Streptophyta > Magnoliopsida > Poales > Poaceae > Thinopyrum > Thinopyrum elongatum. Next base: position 389,116,001 of record CM022300.1, read on the forward strand.
CTCGCGGCAGGTTGCGCGCCGGCAAGTTTTTCAGTAAGCGTAGGGTGAACTCCATACATAAAGGAATCAAACAAGGGAGATTGCATGCATGTATCCAAACATAAGCAAGTTATATTACATTAATAAGTTGCCGCAGTTCTAACTTCAGACTTAATTGTCTTTGGCATGGAATGACGACGGCAAGAAGAGGTGGAGCAGTTAATCTCTGCGCTGGCCTTCGATCCTTTTGATTGAATCCACCTTCTCAAGGATAGGCGTGACAAGCTCTTCAAGTGCCTCGAGATTTGCGTCCTTTGGCAGGTGGCCAAGCATGTTGGAGAGGTCGATGCTAGGATTATTATGCACCACCTTGATATGTACCTTGCGGAGGATGGCCCGGCAAAGCCGGCGGGACTCATTGGCCAATTGGGTCGCCCGGTTAGACTGAAGCAACTTCAGGGCATCGATGATGCTTTCGAAGAACATCGTCAACCTGGCACTCGAAGATATCCTTTCCTTGGAAGAATACCTGAAGTTTGACAGGCCCATGGTTGACAGTTCTGCCATAAGCTTCTCCACAGCGTCGATGAGACGTCCAGTCCAGATCTTCACCCCCTTTTCGTAATCAACTTGGGCGGCGGCAGCGCTCTTGAGCAGGTTCCTCTCTCCCTGGAGATCTTTAAGCAGGGCCTTCTCGCGGGCCCTGCCGGCCTTGAGAGACTTCTGCAACGTGGTCAGCTTCAATTCCAGAACGGCAATAGCATCATTTGCTGAGGAGAGCTGCTTGGTCTTGTTAGACATGGCAACTTGCATCTCCGCCAGGGTGTGGAGGGTTTTTTCCCTATCACCTTTGAGCGTCGAGAGCTCCTTGCCGTGTTCTTCGAGATCCACTTCCAGCTTCTTTACTTTGTCGCTCAGCTCATTCCTAGCAGCCTCTGCAGCCTCGGCAGCATCGACGGCCTCCTTGAGCTTGCCGGCGTGATCTACAGTTAGAGCTTCGAGCGCCTCTTTGTGTTTCTGCTCCAGCTTCTGGGTCCACCGCGCGACAAGCTTCTCGATATCTTCATCTTTGCTGCGAAGCTTGGAGGCGAGCGCCTGCTCACGTGCGGTGAGATCTTCCTCGTGAGCATCAAGCGCAACGCGACGCCCCATCAGGAGAGCATCTTCAGCAGCAATTCTTTGCGTAGCTTCCTCTTGCGCCTTCTCCATGTTAGATTGTTTCAGGAGGATTTCTGTCCACTGTTGGCTCACTTGTTCCCGGCCGGCAGTCAACTCCTGGAGAGCCTCGGCGTACCAGACTTGCATTTGTTCGACGTGCCTCTGAAAATCTAATTCGGCCGCCTCGACAACTGCCATTCTGGAATCCGCTTTCTCTTTCCGGGCGCGGTGAAGAGCCTGGAGCTTGCGGAAATTTTCGCCCATGGCCTGAAGGAGCTGATCCTCTTCAGATTTGCCGCTGCTAGTGCTTGGATTATCAACAACCTCGAGCCCGGCAGCAGCGATGATTTCTTCATCAAAGACTTCCCCTTCGGTCGGTGCCCCAATGCTTGCCGTCCCCGGCAAGTTGACAAACAGGTTCTCGCCAACTTTGAGATATGTGCTGGATGAGGGGACTTCAGATGTTGACGGTTGATCCTCAACAACCACCTCATCAGTAGCAGGGGGCTCCGTGCCCGGCATAGCACCTGGCGCTCCTGTGGCAGGAATGCCGTCAGTACGGTCACTAGCCTCCCTGCCGCCCTCTTCAGTAGACTCTTTGGCGGGTTCCTCCTGTGCAGTCTTGGCGGCCTCCTCGACAAAAGCACCGCCGGCTTCTACGGTGGCATCCATGGCGGCCTCGCTGGCAGCGATCTTGTCGGCTTCGGCGGCAACATCCCTGGCGGTCTCCTCGATGACAGCGTCGATGTCCATGTCTTCCATCTCAGGGAATTCTAAAGGACAAGGGGGAGAAACAGAATGAGATCAAGATTGAAGTTCAAGAAGACAAAAGAAAGAGAGATAAAGGAAAGAATAGCAAGCATGCTAAGGCAATTGGTTACCTGCATCGGGCTGTTGAGAGGTGGCCTCGCCCCTCCTGGCAACCTCGGTTGCCGGGGGTAAGATGCCAGCATCCATGGTTGTTGGCTCCTCCTCAACCAAGACAAGCTCGTCGGTGTGATCACTTGCCGGGGACGCGCTTGTGGGCGATGTGGTTGACAGAGGTGGCACAACGAGGGTATCTCCTGATAACTCCCTTTGTTGCCGTCCTTCTCCTGCAAGCCCAAAGATATCAGCGGCAAGGATAGGAACCTCAGCATTCCCCAACCGAAAAGAATAATGAACTTACGCTGGGGGCTGCGCTGGGGGCTGCATCGAGGACTAAGATCCGGGCTGATAGTAGTAGTTTCCGGCACGCTCCCGAAGCCTGCCGAAGGCTCATCGCCTATAGAAGTCTTTGTCCTCTTCGCCATCCTCTCCATCAAGGTTTCTGCATCACTGCAAAGACAATACAAGCAAGTCAATAAGATTGATCCGGGATTGGAAGATAAAGGTTGTGGCAAGGTACTCACTCTTCCTCTTCTCGCTCCGGACTGAAGCCGGAGATGTCGAAATCGACCTCCGTTGCAGTGTCTGTGTGGGAAGGCGGAGGAGGGGTCCTAGATCGCTTGGCTGTAGCGGGCGCCGGGGGTTGGCGTGTTTCCGTCACCTCAACTTCCGGTGCGGTAGTGCGAGACACCCCTGCCGCCTCAGCAGTTGCCGCTGATGTGGATCTCGCACGCCGCGCAGGTTGCTGTTGGACTCCTTGCCGCGGTGTAGTCTTGCCGGCGGCTTTCTTGCCGGGAGCCTCGCTGCTCGAGGAAGGTTGGCTTGCCGGGATGCCAGATGCGGCCTTTCGAAGAACATGCTTTGTCTTCTTTGGGGCTGGGAGCTCTTCTTGCGGTTCTTCTTCAGCCGTGTCTTCGTCGGACGAGCTCTCAGCGGCTGCGCTGCTCTGTTCCCCGGCAGCTTTACCCTTACCGGCAGGTTTTCCTTCCACCACTACCTCTGCGTCGCTGGTTTGCCATTCTGTGAAGCCGAAGCTGCCAGCCTCCGCGGCAAGATTTGCCTCCTCCGCCCTAGTGGCGATGTATGCCACCTCTTCATCGGTGGTGGCTCGAATGAAGTCTGCTTCTTCCCGGACGGCCCTCTCTGTCAAGTTATCAAAAAACTTTTGTGCCTCTTCCTCGGATGGCTCAACCCATGTCGCGTCGAGACTATGGGCGTTGAACAGTGGCATGGTAGTGATAATTTACCCCAGGGCAGAGTTATTGCACAGAGGGACAATCCTTGCCGGCAACCGATGCTTGTTGTCACGCTGGAATAGCTTTTGACGGAGAGCGCCAAGTTGCATAGCAGTCAAATTGTTGTTCAACCTAGGGCACAGTCTCATGATGTCTGCTGCGTTTTGATATTCCCAAGCTGGTCTTCCTTTATTCTGCAAGGGGGCAATACGGCGGCGGAGAAAATCGAAGCCAATCATCTCCATTGTCAGCCCGGCAGCTTTCAGGCGAAGAATCCTGGTGGTGGCGATTGTGAGTTTTTCATCTTTAGCAGCAAGATTGCTCCAGCCACTGCCGCGGACCGCTTTCTGCTGTCGAGGCAGACAGAACGGATGGGGATCTGTTTCCTTGATCCAGCACCACTCAACCCGCCATTCGTCCCACTTCTCGCGATAAACCCCTTCTGGGTATATTTCCTTATTCCAAGCCCTTGGAATCTAGGCGATAGAACCAGAGAGGGCCTCTCCTTTTTGGATACGAGGGAAAAAGTAGTGGCGGAAAAGGGCAGTATTGGGAACCACTCCGGCAAAGTTTTCACAAAGGTGAGCAAAGATGGACATGCACAATACCGCATTCGGCGTGAAATCGAGACGATGGAAGCCGTATGTGTACATAATGTCGTTGAAGAAGTCAGAAAATGGAGGACAGAGCCCGCAATAGAAGTATGCGACGAAAAAGGGATATCTGTCTGACCCACTCTTGGAGCAAGAACCTGGAATCACGCAAGTGGCAGGGTGAGCCTGCGTCTCCCTCGCCCACATGCATTGGTACCGCCTCTTCAAAGCTTCCGCATCAAGCGACGGGGCGAAGACGACATATTTCTTCCGCATCTACACCAGCTCGCTCTCCGGGACATCGGCTTTCGTCTCCTTGCCCTTGCCTTTGCTGGTCTTGGGCGGCATGGCGACTGCAAGGGCAGAAGCCAGGGATGAAGCGGGCGTGGAGGCGACGAGCGGATGAGGGAAAGCTTTGCTCTCAGCTCAAGAGGAGGAAAGCAATGGCGACGGCCAGATTGAGAAGAAGAGGGGGGTAAATAGGCTGTGCCTCTACGGTTTCTCCTTTTTATGGGGAAGGAGCGGGGCCGCCTCTTTTTCTCCCCAATGTGAATGCGCCTCTGCAGGCGCGTTGCAGTTGCAGCTTTTTGATGCACGCTTCCCACGTCGCGCATTCAGCGCGCGTAGTGGGGGGCACAGTAAACAGGATATTTACGAACAGTTAATCCCCTGCCACGTGTGCCCGTGCACTATTTGGGCCTAGCCCAACAACGCCTCGCACTCGTGTGTGGCCTAGGCCCGGGGGCTCCTGTCGGTGTACTAAGTATTGGGCCATTAGTACCCCGTACTTGTGCACGGGCAGTTGTAGCCATACTCACGGCAAGGCTTGTCGGGGAATAGTTCGAGGTTGACTCAGGCCACCAAAGAAATCCTCAAGTCACAGATCTGAGGATCAGCAGATAAGAAGAGCTGGAATCCGCAGGCCAGCTTCCCCGGCAAGATCTTGCCGGGGTGGCCTGCGAAGCCCGGCAAGATTCGAAGCCCGGCAAGATTCGAAGCCCGGCAAGGTTCGGCGCCCGGCAAGGCTCGGCGCCCAGCAAGGTTCAGCACCCGGCAAGATTTTGTTGCTGTGCCACCGCTCTGGCACAGCAACAAACCTGACATTCTGGGTCCTTCTTTGGATGCGTGGCGACGCGCCAGTGGAGGAGAGCTTAAGCGGTACTGATGGGATGGCCCCTTTTTCCATTCCCAAGAAAGTGAGGACACCTAAACGGACACCTCACGGTGCATTGAATGCGTTCGTCCTAATCCGTCAGGGGTTAGGTATGATGACCCTGTAGCTACTTTACACCTCAATGTATGTACATTTTGCCACTGTGGTGACCCATTTGTGATATAAAAGGAGGCCCAAGGCAACTACTACAGGGGAGGAGGATCTTCTGGCCCATTCTGCATGTGTAGCTGCTCTTTGAACGTACTGTTCACCGCGAGCGCTCCTGGAGCCTGGGCTCAAGAACACCGATAATAAAACAAGGCAAGAGTAGGGTTTTACGCTGATCAGCGGCCCGAACCTGGGTAAAAATCGCCCCGCGTCGATTGTTGGTTCTGCTCTTTGCGCATACCTCTCTCCCTGCCGAATCGTAAGGGGTCCCTTGGGATCCCATAGGTGTCGCACGCCGACACCAAAATCTCCGGATTGGTGTAAAAGGGCTCGGCCACCGTCCGCGGCTTGGACAGGTTGGATTCAAAGGAGCCCTCGGGAGTAGGTGGAGAACCAGCCCCCAGCCCCGGCTCGCCTATAAAGAGGGAGCGCTAGGGAGATTGGAGGCATCCATCCACGCACTTCTGCCTTCTTCTTCCTTGCCTCCTTCTTCGTCACGCCGAAAGGGAGAGACCGGGGCCAGGCCCTAGGCCTCGGTTCGGGGGTGATGACTCCGAAGGCTAGTGTTATCGCTCGGGGAGTGAGTCTGGTCCAGGGTCGTGGGAGGCGTGGCGACCATAGTAGGGGCGGTCGAGGTTCGCGGTGGCTCATCAGCGAACGCCACACCGACCCTGGTGTGGAAGGGGCTGCGCTTCTTCATGATGATGGAGCGCTCACCCTTTCCACGCGAGCTCACTGTCCGGGGGAGAGGCGTCGCCCCTGCTGCAAGCTGTCGGAGCTCATCATCACGTCGGTGGAGCCCCCAGGGCCTCTGGCGCCCGCCCGTGGGAACGCGCTTGAGATCTTTAGTAATCCCAGTACTGCTCTCTTCGGCAAGGTCGGGGATGGCGTTGAAGACGGCGGTGCCCTCCTGCCCGCCAAGGTGGGGAGTGGTGTTCTCCGCGCGCCTCGGGCGCCGCCGCCACTGTCAGCCGCTTCTTCGGGGGAGATGACGGGCCAAAGGCTCGGCGTCCTCCCGGAGCAACAGTGACGAGGAAAAAACAGGCGAAGACGGAGAAGGCGGGTGGCAGGCCGTCAGGTCGAAGTACGATGGCACTGACGCCTTCGTCTCGTATTGCCGGCTTGTTGCTCCGTCTTTCCGCTCTTCGCCTCCCTCCCCGGCACCATCATCACCAGCTTCTTCCGGATGGTTGCCGGGGATGGGACGCTCTCTTGGTGCCTTCGCCTCCTCCAGCAGTCTTCCAGCTGAGCCCCGACAGGATCTCCCCGCCGGCGTCCGTGCTGGCGGGTCCTGCCGGTCCTGATGGTGGTGACCAGGGCACCTGGCTGCTCTCTCCGTATCCCTCCTTCGCAGCCTCGCCGCTCCTGATCTCATCAGGCTGCTCTCGGTGGGCCCTGACGAAATCAGGCTGGGCTTCTGCCCAGGCACTTCTTTCGCCCTCTTCACCTCCTGCCGTAGCTCCTAGGAGGAAAGGGACAAAAAAGGGATTACGGGCACTTATCTTTTTTTAATGTAAAACATGTAGGCACTTGCCAAACTTTAGTTTCAAATGTGTAATCTCTTCTATCCATGTTTGTACTCTATAAGCTTTGTACTCGTTTATCCGCATATTAATGAAAAAAGACAGTCTTGCCGAGTACTTGTGCATGTACTATATCCATGCAGAGGAAGAATGCCTCTATACTTTTAAGTAAACAAGTTTTCTCCGGCAAGCTATCCTGCCGGGCGCCTTCTGTTTGTTGCTGTGAGGCTTAGCCTGCCGGGCTCAAAACTATGGAAGGGGACCGGCCCCTCGTTGAATCCTCTCCGCCAAGAGCCACTACAACCATCTCGACCGAAGCAATGTTCGGGTCAAAGGATGGGAGCACAAATGTTTCGAAGGTGACGAGGTTTCTCTATGCACAAGTTTTCTTCTTACAGAGACATGTATGGATAAAGAGGAACTTATCTATTTTGCTTGTCGGGGATCAATATGTAAACTTGTTTCCGCCTCTTCTTTTTGGGACCGAGTCCACGGCAAGAGTCCTGCAGTTAGTGCAGAGGAAAACAAGGCAACATATGATCTTATCTACATGATCATGGTATGCTCATGTCATGCTATGCATGCATGCAAGTTTTTGTGGGGGGGGGGGGGGGCAGCGCTTCGTTTTATTGTCTGTGCTCAGAGTCTGCGCCTGGCTTTGTACAAAGGGTTACATGTGCATCGGCAAGGCTTGTACAAAAGGGTGGCTGCCGGGCAGGGCCCGACAGTCGCGCCTTACGGGTAGAACTTACGAAGATGCTCAATGTCCCATGAGTTTTGCAACTAAATGCCATCTTTGGTCTCCAGACAGACTGCGTCGGGTCTGGTGACTCGTACTACCCGGTAAGGGCCTTCCCACTTCGGCGTCAACTTGTTTGCAGCCTTGGCGGAGTGAACATGCCTAAGGACAAGGTCGTCTTCATCAAGGCTCCGAGCATGAACCCTGCGGCTGTGATAGCGACGCAGGGCTTGCTGGTAGCGTGCAGCACGCGTAGCAGCCTGGAGACGGTTCTCCTCAAGGAGCATGACATCGTCATGCTAGTGCTGCTCTTGCTCTACTTCATCGTATGCAAATACTCAAGGTTACCCATATATGAGTTCCATGGGGATCACTGCTTCTGCCCCATAAACTATGGAGAAGGGAGTCTAGCTGGTAGCTCAATTTGGTGTCGTATGGAGGGACCAAAGAACCATCGGCAGCTTGTCAATCCAGCGTCTGCCGCACTTGCGCAGCTTATCGAAAGTTCTTGTCTTGAGCCCTCGCAGCACTTCAGTGTTCATCCTCTCAGCTTGTCCATTGCTTCTGGGATGAGCAACAGAGGCGAATGAAACCTTGCTTCCAATGTTTTGAACGTATTGCATGAAGGCGCGGCTTGTGAATTGGGTGCCGTTGTCAGTGATGACTCTGGCTGGTACTCCGAAGCGGCACACCAATCCCTTCAAGAACTTGATAGCTGATTGTGCGGTCACCTTTCTCACAGGCTCCACCACCGGCCACTTTGTAAACTTGTCAATTGCAACGTACAAGAATTCAAAGCCCCCGGTAGCACGGGGGAAGGGGCTCAAGATGTCGAGCCCCCAGACCAAAAATGGCCATGACAAAGGGATCGTCTGGAGAGCTTGAGCAGGTTGATGGATATTCTTGGAGTGGAACTGGCAGGCTTCACATCTGGTGACTAGCTCGATCGCATCTTGGAGGGCTGTGGGCCAGTAGAAACCTTGCCGGAAAGCTTTTTCGACCAAGGCCCTTGATCCAATATGGGAGCCGCACATGCCTTTGTGTATCTCTGCCAACAGTTCCTTCCCCTCTTCCCAGCAAATGCACTTCAATTTCACACCGTTGGGCCTTCTTCTGTATAGCGTGTTGTCAACAAACTGATACATACTGGCCCTCTGGGCTACTCTTTCAGCTTCTTCTTGCTCTTCGGGAAGTTCTCCTGTTTGGAGGTAATGGACTATGTGTCGTGCCCAAGTTGGAGCCTGGGGCTCGACAACAAGGATTAATGGCACCTCCTCATTCGTGGGAGTGCATATCTCAACCGCAAGAACTGATGGTTCGGCGGGACGGTGCTGCTCACCAGGCAAAGTGGAGTTGTTCCCGCCAACCTCTCTGCCGGGGGCTTCGGGAAGCTCTGCCGGGAGAGGCTTGCCGGAGTCCAGTTTCCTCCTCTTTCTGGCCATTAATGTCGGGGATACTGATGGTTGAGTCAGGTGGAGAACAAAAGTCCCTGGTTCCACAGGAAGCTTTTGCGCAGCGCATTTCGACAGATGATCAGCAATGCTGTTTTCCGCATGTGGCACATGCTCTGTTTGCAATCCGTCAAAACGCTCCTCCAACTTTCTCACTTCCTCCACATATGCATCCATCAATGGGCTCTGGTAATCCTTGTTTACTTGCCTCACCACAAGCTGCGAGTCTCCACGAATGATCAACTTCTTGATTCCCAATTCTGTTGCGATCCTGAGCCCGGCAAGGAGCCCTTCATACTCCATAGTGTTGTTGGTAGCTTTTTCCCGGGGAAAATGCATTTGGACCACGTACTTGAGGTGTTCTACAGTGGGTGCAACAAGGAGCACGCTAGCCCCTGCACCTTGCAGTGAGAAGGCGCCATCAAAGTACATGATCTACTCTTGGGGGGGCCTCCTTGCCGGGGATAACTGTTTCTGGTGTTTCTTCGTCTGGGGTTGGCGTCCATTCCGCGATGAACTCTGCCAATGCTCTACTCTGGATGGTTGACGTGCTCTCATACTTCAAACCAAAGCTCGACAATTCCAAAGCCCATTCCACTATTCTGCCAGTGGCCTCCGGGTTCCTCAGTATGCGTTACAAAAGGGAAGCGGGTGACAACTGTGATCTCGTGGGCCTGGAAGTTGTGGCGCTGTTTCCTTGAGGCCAAAGATCAACTTTTGCATGCCAGAGTACCTTGATCTAGCCCCTTGCAATAGGGAGCTGACAAAGTATACTGGCCGCTGCACCACCTTCTTCTTTGCCGCAGTCTTGGAATTGTCTCCATTATACTACTCTTCTTTCTCCTGATCTGCATCGGACCTTGCCGGGATGGGTTCACTCTCCTCTCCGGAGAGGGCAGTTGCTGCGGCTGCTCCTTCATCCACTTCCCGCTGCGCCACCTACGCTGCACTAACCACTTGATTGGTTGCGGCTAGGTACAGCAGCAATGGCTCTTGTGGTTTAGGAGCGACCAAGGTGGGAACAGAGGAAAGATAGGTCTTCAAGTCTTGCAGCGCTGCTTCTGCCTCCGGGGTCCACTTCATCGGCCCTGTTTTCTTCAAAATTTTGAAGAACGGCAATGCGCGCTCGGCAGACTTGGAAATGAACCTGCTCAGCGCGGCAACACATCTGGTTAGGCGCCTCACGTCTTTAACTGTCTTGGGTGCTTGAATCTGCTTGATCGCCTTGATCTTGTTGGGGTTGGCCTCTATCCCCTGGCGGGATACAAAGAAACCAAGTAGCTTGCCGGAGGGAATGCCAAACACACACTTCTCAAGGTTTAACTTCAAGTTGATCTTGTGTAGATTCGCAAAGGTCTCTTCCAGATCCTGGATGAGAGTTGACTTGTCCTTGGTTTTGACTACTATGTCATCCATGTAAGCTTCAAGATTCCTGTGCAATTGAGGCTCGAAACCAATTTGTACTGCCCTTGCAAAAGTGGATCCAGCACTCTTCAACCCGAAAGGCATCCGCACAAAGCAGTACGTGCCACACGGGGTTATGAACGTGGTCTTCTCCTCATCCTCCTTGGACATGAAGCTCTGATGGTACCCAGAGTATGCATCCAAGAAGGAAAGCAGATCACACCCGGAAGTGGAATCTACAATTTGGTCAATGCGCGGCAAGGGGAACGGGTCCTTCGGGCATGCCTTGTTCAAATCCGTTTCCCGTTCGCCTTGCGCACCACCACTGGGTTCGCCAACCATGTTGGGTGCAGTACTCCTCTGACCAAACCAGCTTCTTCGAGTTTCTTGATCTCCTCGGCAATGAACTGTTGATGCTCCAAAGCTTGCTTCCTGACTTTCTGCTTGACAGGCCGGGCATGAGGGCGGACAGCTAGGGGGTGCTCGATTACCTCCCTGGGAACACCAGGGATGTCAGATGATTGCCAGGCAAACACATCTACATTCGCCCACAGGAAGGCAACGAGCATTCTTTCCTATTTGTCATCGAGGGTGGAGCTTATGGTGAAGGTACCACCAGCGCCATCCAGCCCTGCCGGGACTTTCTTCACCGCAGGTGAGGCAACCTTGGGCTTCTTGCTAGTGGAGCTCTCCGGCAAATCATCGACGGGTGCAGCACACTCCGAAGAGGTGCGCTTCCCAGATTCCTTGCCGGTATCCCTGCTAGCTTTCTTCCCTTTCTTACTTTCCTTGGTTGGAGCCGCAGCTTCCGCGGCCTCAGCAGTGACTGCATCTTGGTACATCTTATCCACACCTATGATTGCGTCCTTCTTGTCTGATGGAATGGAAATGACGCCCATCGGCCCCGGCATCTTCAGTGTGTTGTAGGCATAGTGAGATGCCGCCATGAATTTTGCCAGGGCTGGACGACTAAGGATTCCATTGTACGGCAGGGGGAGATCAACCACATCGAACAGAACCTTCTCAGTTCAGTAGTTCAATTCTCCTCCAAATGTCACCGGTAGCGTGATCTTTCCCTTAGGACAACTCCTGCCGGGGTTGATCCCTTGGAAGTGCCAGTGATGTTGAGCTCTTCATCTGTTATTTGAAGCTTGTTGAACACCTTGGGGGAAATCAGATTCAACCCAGCCCCGCCATCAACCAACATCTTTGTGACCTTGAGGTTGCGGATTGTTGGTGAAACCAACAACGGCAAGCACCCTACCATGGTGGTGCGGTCAGGGTGATCCTCTTCGTCGAAGATGATGGGCGTGGGGGACCATTTGAGTGGTTTCCGGGAGTCCACTGCTGGGTTTACAGCATTGACCTCACGCACCAACTGTTTAAGCTGGCGGTGAGAGGAGTGCAAAGATGCGCCTCCGTCAACGCACAGGGCCTGAGTGGCTTTCTGGAACTCTTGCTCACTGGTTTCCTCTTCATCCCCTTCATCACTTTCGTCTTCGCCTTCTTTCTTCTTATGGCCCCCGCGGGCCTCTCTGGATGCTAGGGATCCTTGCCGCGGCGGCCTCCTCTGCCGTCTCGGCCCTTCCCGCCAGCACCTTCTTGGTCTCTTTCCTTGTCGCGCTTCTCGTACTCAGCTCTCTGCCATTTGACAAGTTTCTCAACTTGGTGACACTCTTGGAGATCATCGCCCTTGGTCCGGTGGATCTTGCAGTATTGCCCGTCAGCCTTCCTAACCTTTTCGGCCACCGCAGCCTCCCGGCAATCAGTGCACGCAACAACTTCCTTGCCGGGGGCTTCGTCCCTGGCCTTCTTGCCGGTACTAGGAGTGCTAGAGCCCTCCACGGCCAACACTGCCTTTTCCTTGCGCTTCTTGTTGCATTTCTTGTTCTTCCTCTTCGGGTCTGCGGCATCGTCGTCATCCTCTGAGTCAACTCCAACACCGTCCTCTTCTCAGGGGAGTCGCCTCCCTTCCTCTGTTCTGGCACACTTATCCGCCAAAGTGTACAGCTCATTCACAGTCTTGGGCAACCGAACGTTCATCTTGGAACGTATCCTCCTGTTGCGCATGTTGGACTGGAACGCGGCAATCACAGCTGCCGGGTGGATGTCTGGGATGTTTCTGTGTACCCAGCTAAACCTCTGCATGTACTTCCGCAAGCTCTCTCCTTCTTTTTGTGGAAGGAGCTGCAGATCGCTGGGCCGTCCTGGTTCTTGATGACCGCCCGTGAAGGCCCCAACAAACTCATGGCACAGGTCAGCCCATGATGAGATGTAGTTCTCCAGAAGGTGCATCAGCCATGCCCTCACATTTGGCTTGAGCGCCAAAGGGAAGTAATTGGCGAACACATTCTCATCTCTTCCTCCAGCAGCTTGAACAGCGATGGTGTGTATGCTCAAGAACTCTGCCGGGTTCAACCTTCCATCATACTTCTCTGGTATCTTTGGCTTGAAAACACGGCCAGATGGCCAATGGATTTGCCGTAGCTCACGAGTGAAGGCAGGGCACCCAACCTCGAAAGGTAGGTACCCGCCCTCACTGGGCGCGGGTTCATCGATGTCTGGGCCATTGCGCCTGTCGGATTAGCGGCGGGTTTCACGGCGTCGTTCTATGGTGACGCGCGTGTCTTCCCTCCGCCGATCCTCCAGGACCTGCTGCTGATCTCGACGGGCTCGAGGGTCAGATGAGGCCATTGATACCTCGTCGGGCTCCTGGTTGTGTGGTTCTGGTTTTGGTCCTTGCGCTGGCCGTCGCGGAGGGGACTGTACCATTGGAGTGGCCCCCTTAGCATGGTCAGCAGCTCAGGCCGTGGCTGTCGCTTGCGGGAGCCATGGTAGATCCGCCCGCTGCGATCCCCTGGCTTCAGCAAAACTGATCAAACTTTGGATGGTAGCTCTCCACTCATCCATCTGATCGGCCGCTGGTGGGAACCTCAGCAGGAGTTTGGCTAACGCCATGGCTTCCGAAGCAGTGCTTGGCATAGATGACGACGCAGACCGCGATGTCGCTCGGCTCCTGCCAGTACCAGTGGCGGCGGCACCATGTTCTCACCGCCGTGAGCCGGCCGCCATGGTGGTGCAGTGGCGAGAAGGGTGCGCCTGGGGGTTGATGGCCCCGTTCGATGCTCCGTCTTGGTTATCCCGCCCCGGGGGAGGTGCTTGCCCCGCTGTTGCACCCGCCGCAGGGGCAACCAGGGGGCCGCGGTTCACACCGGAGCGAGCGTTGTCGCCATGGCCGCGCTCTTCGGCACGGTGGGGAGGTGGAGACTGAGCGTTCTCCCCACCCGTGCATTGTGGAGCACGGCCGTTGGAGTGCTATTAATGTCGCCCTCCTCCGGTGTTTTCTGCTCCCACTTCGACCGCGGGGGGAACGACGACAGCGCCGCCTGCGCCGGTCATGTTCCCCACGGCGTCCGCGTCCCCTGACACCGCTGTAGCCCCCACAACATCAGCGGCTGCATGCGAAGGGGCCTTCATGGTGGAGGGATGAGCAGTTGTGCCGGACTTCTTCTTGGGCGCCATGGACGATGAAGCCAACGCTGAAGAAAGCGATGATGAAGACTGACGCGTTGTTTACAACCTCGGGTTCACACAAGCGCTCCCCCTACCTGGCGCGCCAAAGATGTCGTGGTAGAACACGACCACCTATGAGGCCATCGGCCCCTTTGTGGTTCGGCAAGGGGAGGACGCATTGCACAAAGAGCGGAGGCCATGGGGCAGCACGGCAATGGTGACACTGGTGGTTTTTACCCAGGTTCGGGCCACTAAGAAGCGTAAAACCCTACTCCTACTTTGGTGGATTGATGTGGAGATCGTGAAGAACGTGCGACGCTCGAGCCCGGCAAGGTCGCCTTGGGGAAGAGCAGCTACGCGCGCATGAGTACACGAGGGTCTGAATCCTTTCTAAGGTTACCACGGTCCTCCTTTTATAGGCCAAGGGGTTACCACAATGGCAAAATGGTCATTATCCAGCGATTAGATAGCTAACAATGCTATCCTACCTAGCTCTGGCAGTTAGGACAAGGCGCATTAAATGCGCTGCCATGTGTCATGCTGTGCATGCGGCCCGGCAGGCCTGCCGCGCCGCTTTAGTCATCTGTTTGCTTGACACGCCTCTAGACGGGTGTCATATGGGGGTGATCTTCCTCCTAAATGGCCGCCACGTGCCAAATGATAGCCACTTAGCTCTCTGGGGGCTTGACACCACACCGATGGGTGACTTGCGTTGCAATGCGGTGGAGCGGTGGAGCCTTGGCGGGGATGTAGGCCGCCAGCGGTCCCAGCAACCCTTGCCGAGGAAGTCTTGGGATTTGTCTTCGGGGTGGCCTCGACCCGACCGGGCTCGCCTGCCCGGCAAGGGAGGTTTTTCCTTAGTGATCTCTTGCCGTCTTGGCTTGTCTTGGTCTTCTTGATCCGCCCTTTGATTCCTCAAAGAGCTCTCTCTCCCTGGCTTAGTTCTGTCTTGAATGCTTGGTGTCGCTTGTATTTCTATCACTTGAGTCTGTGTACAGTCCGGGCAACATACGTGAATGTTTGTTGCACCGACAGTGTGAGTGCAATTCCCTTTACTTTATATCAAGAAATTATGAATGATATTGCACATGCTGAAATAGAAGATATTGAACCTGCTGAAATAGAAGATATTGATGTCACTATTAAGCTTGCCAATAGAGATACTATATCACCAATTGGGATTATTAGAGATGTTGAAGTCTTGTGTGGGAAAATAAAATACCCTACTGATTTTCTAGTTCTTGGTTCCCCACAAGATGATTTTTCTCCCATTATATTTGGTAGACCTTTCTTGAACATTGTTAATGCCAAAATAGATTGTGAGAAAGAAACTGTTAGTGTAAGTTTTGGGGATGTGTCTCATGAGTTTAATTTCTCCAAATTTCGTAGACAACCCCATGATAAAGAGTTGCCTAATAGAGATGAAATTATTGGTCTTGCTTCTATTGTTGTACCTCCTACTGATCCTTTAGAACAATATTTGCTAGACCATGAAAATGATATGTTCATGAATGAAAGAAAGGAATTAGATGAGATTTTTTTAAACAGATGCATGTTTTGAAACACAATTTGCCTGTTGAAACTCTTGGAGATCCTCTACCACCCAAGAGTGATCATGTGTTCGATCTTAAACAATTAGCTGATACTTTGAAATATGCTTATCTCGATGAGAAAAAGATATATCCTGTCATTATTAGTGCTAACATTTCAGAGCACGAGGAAAAGAAATTATTGAAAACTCTGAAGAAGCACCATGCAGCTATTGGATATACTCTTGATGATCTTAAGGGCATTACTCCCACTCTATGTCAGCACAAAATTAATATGGAACCTGATGCTAAACCAGTCGTTGATCATCAACGACGGTTGAATCCAAATATGAAGGAAGTGGTAAGAAATGAAATACTAAAGCTTCTGGAAGCAGGTATAATTTATCCTATTACTGATAGTAGATGGGTAAGTCATGTTCATTGTGTCCCTAAGAAGGGAGGTATTACCGTTGTTCCTAATGATAAAAATGAATTAATTGGGCAAAGAATTGTCACAGGTTATAGAATGGCTATTGATTTTAGAAAGTTAAACAAAGCTACTAGGAAAGATCATTATCCTCTAGCTTTTATTGATCAAATGCTAGAAAGACTATCAAAACATACACACTTCTGCTTTCTAGGTGGTTATTCTGGTTTTTCCCAAATACCTGTGTCACAAGATGATCAAGAAAAAACTACTTTTACTTGCCCTTTCGGTACCTTTGCTTATAGACGTATGCCTTTTGGTTTATGTAATGCACCTGCTACTTTTCAAAGATGTATGACTGCTCTATTCTCTGACTTTTGTGAAAAGATTGTTGAGGTTTTCATGGATGATTTCTCCGTTTACAGAACTTCTTTTGATGATTGCTTAAGCTACCTTGATCGAGTTTTGCAGAGATGTGAAGAAACTAATCTTGTCTTGAATTGGGAAAACTGCCACTTTATGGTTAATGAAGTTATTGTCTTGGGGCATAAAATCTCCGAAAGAGGTATTGAAGTTGATAAAACTAAAGTTGATGCTATTGAAAAAATGCCGTGTCCTAAAGATATCAAAGGTATAAGAAGTTTCCTTGGTCATGTTGGTTTCTATAGGAGGTTTATTAAAGACTTCTCTAAAATTTCTAGGCCTCTTACTAATCTCTTGCAAAAGGATGTTCCATTTGTTTTTGATGATGATTGTGTAGAAGCATTTCAAATACTTAAGAAATCCTTAATTTCTGCACCTATTATTCAACCACCTGGTTGGAACCTAACCTTTGAAATTATGTGTGATGCTAGTGACTATGCTGTTGGTGTTGTTCTAGGACAAAGAGTTGACAAGAAATTAAATGTTATCCATTATGCTAGTAAAACTCTAGACAGTGCTCAAAGAAATTATGCTACTACTAAAAAAGAATTTTTAGCGATTGTATTTGCTTGTGATCAGTTCAGATCTTATATTGTTGATTCCAAAGTAACTGTTCACACCGACCATGCTGCTATTAAATACCTTATGGAAAAGAAAGATGCTAGACCTAGACTTATTAGATGGGTTCTCTTGCTACAAGAATTTGATTTGCATATTATTGATAGAAAGGGAGCTCAGAACCCCGTAGCAGACAACTTATCTAGGTTAGAAAATATTCTTGATGATCCACTACCTATTGATGATAGCTTTCCTGATGAACAATTAGCTGCCATAAATGCTTCTCGTAGTACTCCTTGGTATGCTGATTATGCCAATTATATTGTTGCTAAATTTATACCACCTAGTTTCACATACCAACAAAAGAAAAAGGCTTTCAATGATTTAAGACATTACTTCTGGGATGACCCACACCTTTATAAAGAAGGAGTAGATGGTGTTATTAGACGTTGTGTACCTGAGCATGAACAGGAACAGAACCTACACAAGTGTCACTCTGAGGCCTACGGAGGACACCATGCTGGAGATAGAACTGCACACAAGGTATTACAATCTGGTTTTTATTGGCCTACTCTTTTCAAGGATGCTCGTAAGTTTGTATTGGCTTGTGATGAATGTCAAAAAATTGGTAATATTAGTAGATGTCAAGAAATGCTTATGAATTATTCACTTGTTATTGAACCATTTGATGTTTGGGGATTTGATTATATGGGACCTTGATACGTCTCCTTCGTATCTACTTTTCCTAACGCTTTTGCTCTTGTTTTGGACTCTGATTTGCATGATTTGAATGAAATTAACCCGGACTGATGCTATTTTCAGCAGAACTACCATGGTGTTGTTTTTGTGCAGAAATAAAAGTTCTCGGAGTGGAACGAAACTTTTTGGAGATTTTTTATGGAATAAAAGAAAAATACTGGAGCCAAGAACCACCGGAGGGGGCCCCCTGGGTGAGCACAACCCACCAGGGCACGCCCCCTCCAGGTGCGCCCAGGTGGGTTGTGCCCACCTGGTGGCCCCGCTGACCCTATCTCTGACGCTATAAAATCCTATTTTTGGAGAGAAAAATAAGAGAGGAAGAATTACCGTGTTTCACGAGACGGAGCCGTCGCCGCCTCCTGTTCTTCATCAGGAGGGCAAATCTGGAGCCCGTTTGGGGCTCCGGAGAGGGGAATCTTCGATCTTTGCCATCACCAACCCTTCTCCATCACAAATTCCATGATGCTCCCCATCGGGAGTGAGTAATTCCTTCGTAGGCTCGCTGGTCGGTGAGGAGTTGGATGGGATTCATCATGTAATTGAGTTAGTTTTGTTAGGGCTTGATCCCTAGTATCCATTATGTTCTGAGATTGATGTTGTTATGACTTTGCCATGCTTAATGCTTGTCACTTTGGGCCCGGGTGCCATGATTTCAGATCTGAACCGTTTATGTTATCACCATTATATCTATGTTCTAGATCCGATCTTGCAAGTCATATTCACCTATTACGTGTTATGATCCGTAAACCCCGGTGTGACAGTAATCGAGATACTTTCCGGTGATGACCGTAGTTTGAGGAGTTCATGTATTCACTATGTGTTAATGCTTTGTTTTGGTTCTCTATTAAAAGGAGGCCTTAATATCCCTTAGTTTTCTTATGGACCCCGCTGCCACGGGAGGGTAGGATAAAAGATGTCATGCAAGGTCTTTCCATAAGCACGTATGACTATTTATGGAATACATGCCTACATTATATTTATGAACTGGAGCTAGTTTTGTATCGCTCTAGGTTATGACTGTTATATGATGAATATCATCCAACGAATTCACCGATCCAATGACTATGAGTTTTTCACATATTGTTTCTACAAAGTTACTATTGTTATTGCTGTTGTCACAACTGCTACAAAATCATTGCTATCATTGTTACCGTTATTGCTAATGTTACCGCTACTATCAAAAATATCATATTACTGTGCTACTGATCATATTGCTGCAGATAATTAATCTCCAGGTGTGGTTGAATTGACAACTCAGCTGCTAATACTTGCAAATATTCTTTGGCTCCCCTTGTGTCGAATCAATAAATTTGGGTTGAATACTCTACCCTCGAAAACTGTTGTGATCCCCTATACTTGTGGGTTATCAAGACCTTTTTCTGGCGCCGTTGCTGGGGAGCATAGCTATATTTGTTGAGTCACTTGGGATTATTACCTATTTATCACTATGAGGAATCTGAAGGATACCAAGACTAAGATTTTTTCCTCTAAGACGAGGGGAGGTAAGGAACTGCCATCACACTCTGCACTTGATTGACCTTCTATTTTGAGTAGACTTGCAACACCACCACATGCTATTAATCCTGATATGTCGCAAGTTATTGATGATGCTTCTTCTGTTATGAATGCTACTCATGATGATGCTAGTACCTTGCTTGATGATAATATGCCACTAGGTGAATTTCTTGATGAACAAATTGCTAGAGCTAAAGATATTGAGAATGCTGAAACTGATGAAGTACTTGAAACTAAAAATCTTGAAACACCTATTAGACCTAGCTCTCCTAGATATGAATTGCCTAAAATACCTGAAGGTTATGTTATGGATGAGGAGACAACTAGACTTTCTTGCTTGCAATGATAGGGATGATCTTAAGAAATTACTATGCAAACTGAAGGAAAAATCTTTGAATGCTAGAATGAAATGTGATCCTACGTTTGCTACTTCACCTATCTTTGTTGATGATAAGGATTATGAATTCTCTGTCGACCCAGAGTTAATTACTTTGGTTGAATCTGATCCTTTCCATGGCTATGAGACTGAAATTGTTGTGGCACATCTCACTAAATTAAATGATATAGCCACCCTCTTTGCTCATGACGAGAAGATTCGCTACTATTATATTCTCAAGTTATTTCCATTCTCATTTAAGGGTGATACTAAGATATGGTATAATACTCTTGCTCCTGGTTGTGTGCGTAGTCCCCAGGATAAGATTTACTACTTCTCTAAAAAATATTTTCCTGCTCATAAGAAACAAGCTGCCTTACATGAAATATTTAACTTTGTGCAAATTGAAGAAGAGAGTCTCCCACAAGCTTGGGGGAGGCTTCTCCAATTGCTTAATGCTTTGCCTGATCATCCTCTTAAGAAAAATGAAATACTTGATATCTTCTATAATGGACTAACCGATGCTTCTAGGGACTTCCTAGATAGTTGTGCTGGTTGTGTTTTTCAGGGAACGAACTGTTGAACAAGCTGAGGAGTTATTGAATAACATATTGAAAAATTATGATGATTGGACTCTTCCTGAACCACCGCATGAGCCCACTCCAAAGAAGAGGGGTATCTTATATCTCAGTCCTGAACATATGCAAGAGGCAAAGAAAAGTATGAAAGAAAAAGGTATTAAAGCAGAGGATGTTAAAAATTTACCTCCTATTGAAGAAATACATGGACTTGACACACCACCACCAAAGGTGGTAGAGGTAAACTCTTTAATAAAAATTGATGAAAATGACAATCCTTATAATATGCATCCTAGTCAATGCCTTTATGAGTTTGATAACTACATTAGGAAACAAGATCACTTCAATGAAAATGTTATGAAACAATTGAAATATAACTCTGATATGATTGCTTGTTTGAGTGACTTGTTATTTAGAATCTCTAATGATGTTAGAGGTGTAGGAAAACATGCCTCTATGGTTCATACTAAGTTAGAACAAGTTGCTAAATCTCAAAGAGAATTGCTTGATGAAATGAATAATAATATAAATGATCATGCTATTAGAGTAGTAACTAGAGGAGGTAGAATGACTCAGGAACCACTTTATCCTGAAGGTCACCCTAAAAGAATTGAACAAGACTCTCAAAGAATTAACACTGATGCACCTAGTCCTTCTAAACAGAAGAAGAAAAAGACAATTGATTGGACTTTGCATGCCTCTAGTGAACCTGAAGTAGAAAAACCTCCTGATGATAATAAGATTAATGATGTCTCTATTTATGATGCTGAAACTCAATCTGTTAATGAACACTCATCTAGTGATAATGAAAAGGATAATGATGATGTTCATGAAGACACTCAACCAGACAATGATAAACAACCAGATAATGATGTTGAAATAAAACCAGCTGTTGATCTTGATAACCCACAACCTAAAAATAAAAGATACGATAAAAGAGACTTTGTTGCTAGAAAACATGGAAGAGAAAGAGAACCATGGGTTCAAAAACCCATGACCTTTCCACCTAAATCAACTAAGAAAAAGGATGATGAAGAATTTGAACGCTTTGCTGAAATGCTTAGGCCAGTCTTTTTTGCGCACTCGTTTGACTGATATTTTAAAGATGGCCCCTTATGCAAAGTATATGAAAGACATCATCACTAATAAAAGGAAAATACCTGAAGCTGAAATCTCCACCATGCTTGCTAATTATTCTTTTAAGGATGGAGTACCTAAAAAGCATGAAGATCCGGGAATACCAACTATACCTTCCTCCATCAAAAGAAATTATGTCAAAACTGCCTTGTGTGATTTAGGAGCAGGTGTTAGTGTTATGCCTTTCTCCTTATACAAAAGACTTGATTTGAATAAACTCACACCTACTGAAATATCTTTGCAAATGGCTGACAAATCAACTGCCATACCTATCGATATTTGTGAGGATGTGCCCGTTGTTGTTGCAAATGTTACTATCTTAACTGTTTTTGTTATACTTGAGATGCCCGAGGACGACAACATGTCGATTATCTTTGGTAGACCCTTTTTGAATACTGTAGGGGCTGTTATTGATTGCAATAAAAGCAAGGTCACTTTTCATATCAATGGTAATGAACATACGGTGCACTTTCCGAAGAAACAATTCCAAGTGAATGGTATTAATGTTATTGAAAAATCTCCGACACTCACTATTGGAAGTTTTCAACTACCTCTACCTACTGCCAAAAAGAAATATGAAATGCTTATTGTTGGGGACATGCATATCCTCGTTGAGGTAACTTAGTGTTTCACGAAAGTTCTTCGGTTTCATGCTAATCGAAGGTGGTTGCTAATAAGACTTGATCAACCTTATTAATGGATCATTTTTGAGAGGTATGAAGTTGATGAATTCAGTAAGCACAACCTTCTGCTCCCAACTTTTGTTTTCTGTTTTTCTTAGTAAAATAAAATAAAATGCATTGTTTTCTCTGTTTTTTGAATTTCTCGTGCAATAAAAAATGATCCAAAAATAAAAGTTCTCAGAATGCCCTGAAAATTTAATACGACTTTTTCTGAATATTTCTAAATTTTTATTATAAATAACATCAGAGGGGGTGCACCAGGTGGGCACAACCCACCTGGGCGCGCCAGCAGCCCCAGGTGCGCCCTGGTGGGTTGTGGTCCCCACATGGCCCCCCTCACTTATCTCTTCAGCCCATTCCATCACCTACCTCCAGAAAAAAATCACCATTGCTCTCTCTCTCGTGCTCTTGCTCTCAAACCCACGGATTTCGATCTCTTTGCTCGAAGCTCCATTTCTGAAACTGTTTTGGGGGATTGCTACTTGGTATGTGACTCCTCCATTGCTCCAATTAGTTTTTGCTTTAGTGGATTATATTTTGAATAATTAGCTACTCTTGGTGCTACTGTAGATGAGCTTGCATGGTGAATTCTTAGAGTTCTAAGTAGTTTGAATGCTCAATATAGCCTCTATGCCTCCCTATGAGTAGTTGCTATCAATCTTGTGAGGTTTTGTTGACAAAAATTTTATGGACTAAAAATTTCATAATTTTATTTATAGGAATAAGATGAGTTTCTTTAGGAAGTTTGCTTCCAAGAAAAGTGCCAAGGGGGTCATTGGGGAGTCATCAGACAATGACCTCCAAACTCGAAGAAGGGCGGAGGTGCGGTCATGCGAATGGCCGCATAACCCCTTCATGGATGGAGCCGGAATCCGTCAAGAGTTCGCACAATTTGCTGCTAATGCTGGTCTCGCCGACTTGATCACAGTTGAGTGTGAACAATACCATCTCCTTACAAATTCCTTGGTGCAAAATTTTCATTTTCTGAGTAGGAATAATCCCCCTGAGGTGCAGTTTAATTTATATGATGAAACCCGTCAAATACCACCTACTAATTTCTGTGATATATGCTTGATCCCTTCTGACGGGGAAATGAGAGAGCCTAGAACTACAGAATTTGAGGACTTCTATCGTACTCTATCAGCGGGAGATGAGAGAGGTGTGTCGAGTGTCACTGCCACTAGCTTGCAGTTTCCTTCTGTGCATTATTTTGCTCTATTTATCGCGAAGTGTTTACTTGCTAGAGAGAAGGTTGGTGCACTTAGTGCCCCCGATTTCGCTGTCTTACGTCGTGCACTATACGGCGATAACACCTTTAGCCTAGGGGCTATTATTGCACGTCGTCTGCACCTTAACAAAACCAAGGGCAAAATTCATGGTGGTATTTATGCTACTCATTTAGTGAGTCACTTTAATGTTCAGATCTGCCAACATGATTATCGTTTACCCAAGGTTTATTTAGATCACAAGGCGATCGAGGATCACCAGTTTGCTGATATTGATAACTCTATTCATAATATTCCTTACAACCTGGTTTTCAGTGTGGAAACTCGTGATATTATTTCGTTGCCTGCACCTGCTTTGTTTGATTCTATTGCCAGGGGCGGATACAGGATCATGCCTGAGGATATTATTGCTTACCGGAACGCCCAGATAGAGGCAGAGGAGGAACCTCAGGAGTGGGACGCTCAGGTGCCCACACCCCAGCACTTCAACGTGGGACCTGATGGCTATTACGAGTGGTGATTACCAAGCTAGGCCAAAAGCCTAAGCTTGGGGGAGTACGTATTTCCACCGACATTACATTCATGTTCACACATTTCATTCCAGTTGTCGGTGTTCACACTTTTTCATTGTATTATCCATGCTAGATTTATTTTCTCGCTTTCTTCTTGTGTGTTTGAAAAACTTTGAGAAAATCAAAAAAAATGTTTCTTGCTTCTTTTCGGTTTTCCTTTCTAGTTTACTTAGTTGTAGTATTAAAAAGAAAAACCCAAAAAGATTTCTCGATTCTTCTTTCACTTGTTGGGAGCTTTCCCGTGTAAATAGTTTTTCTCATTTTTTTTCCTTTTCTTTATTTTGCTTTCTTCAAGAAAAACTAAAAACTCCAAAAATATTTCAGTGTGTTTCTCTGAAATTCTTTTCTTTTTATCAAGTCATACCAAGGAGAAGACCACGATGAAAATGTTGAGTGGCTCTCATATGCATTGCTATTGATCTAACGAAGAGTCCATATTACTTTGTCTTCTCCTTTTTGAATAAAATGTTTGCAGATTCCAGCTTAGTCCACTGCACTCTTGCACTATTATCATTTTTCATATCATTCGATCGTGCAAGTGAAAGGCAATAATGACGATATTTGATGAACTGGTTGTGGCAGAGAGAAATGGGTATGAACTCAACTTGTTCTGTTTTTGTAAATATGTTTAACCTAGTATCCATGATTCAGCCTATTATGGTCAAACATGTTTGCAATGACAATTAGAGATTATAGTTTCTCATGCCATGCTTAAGTAGTTAGGAGTGGATAATGATTTATCTTGGATGTCAACATGCATTAAAATGATTGTGATGTGGTATGATGATATGGTATCCTCCTCTGAATGTTTCAAGTGGCTTGACTTGGCACATGTTCATGCATGTAGTTGAATCAAAACCAACATAGCCTCTATGATATGTAGGTTCATGGTGTTCATATCCTACTCATGCTAGTACACAATGTTACTTATGCATAATGCATGTTCATGACCGTTTTCGCTCTCTAGCTGGCCGCTTCTCAACCTATTTGCTAGCCTTCGCCTGTACTAAGCGGGAATGCTGCTTGTGCATCAAAATCCTAAAATCCAAGTTATTCCAGATGAGTCCACCATATATCTACCTATATGTGGCATTACCCTGCCGTTCTAAGTAAATTTGCATGTGCCACCTCTAAAAAACTTCAAATAAACCTCCGTTTTTGTGTGCCTGGATTGTTCATAGAGCGATAAGAGGTAGTCGATATCTTCCATGCTAAGCGGGTTATTCTCATGATAAGTGTTTATTCACTCGTCCTTGCACGAGAGGGGCGGTAATAGGGATTCCCAGTCCCGAAATCAAAAATTGCAAATAATTAAACAAAACTCCCCCAGGAATGATGTTGGTATGGACAGTACCTGTGGATTCGGCTAGCCGTGGAGTGTGTTTGTTGGTGGAGGGGGAGTAAACCTTTACTTTTATTGCTTGGGAACCGCCACTAATGTGTTTAGCATGGAAGATATCGATAACTAAAGGTCGCGAAGTAAATAGGAAGGGTGCATTTATCAAAATTTCATTTATCTCTGTTTTAAAAAATCTGAGCTCTGGCACCGCTGCAAATCACTGCTTCCCTCTACGAAGGGACTATCTATTTAATTTTCTGTTGTGTCATCACCTTCTCAAATAAGCACCAGATCTGAGAGCACTATTGTGACGCCCCCGGCTCAATCGTGCACTAATCATACACGCAAATGCACACGATCAAGCCTAAGGACTCACGGGAAGATATCACAACACAACTCTAAAACATAATTAAAGTCATACAAGCTTTATATTACAAGCCAGGGGCCTCGAGGGCTCAAATACATAATCTTGCGTACAAGCGTCAGCGGAAGCATCAGATATCTGAGTACAGATATGAAACAGAAATAGATAAGCCTCTAGAAAGGCGGGGCAAAACAAAAGCTACGATCGAAAGGCGCAGGCCTCCTTCCTGGGACCCTCCGAACCTACTCCTGGTCGTCGGCCAACTCGTAGAAGTATCCACCCTCGGGGTAGTAGTAGCGATCGTCGGCGGGGGCAGCTGTATCCGGGGCTCCGTCATCTGGTTGCAATCAAAGGGATATGGGGGAAAAAGAAAGCAAAGCAATCGTTAGTACTCATCCGAAGTACTCAGCAAGCAAGGATCTACACTACATATGCAACATTATCAAAGAGAGGTTGTATATGTGGACCGGGCTGCAGAAATGCCAGAATAGAGAGAAGGCCTAGTCCTATCGAAGACTAGCATCTTCAAAGGTCTTGCAGCATTAGAAGAGTGTAGATTAGTACCGTATAAAGTAGTAGTATCATTAAGTCTCATCCTCACCCAGAGATCCTTTCTCAACTCCCTGCGAGAAAGCAATCCCAGAGCCATATAGTCATCAACCTCGTCCTGAGATCCCTTCTCAACTCCCTGCGAGAAGCAATCCCAGAGCCATAGTATCCAATTCTAGTTGTATCGATCGGGATACAACTCCGAGTGTTCGTTACCGAGGATCCGACTATGCATAGATTAGTTCTTCCCTGCAGGGGTGCACCAACTTACACACCACGCTCGCTTAACTCCGGCTGGACACACTTTTTCAGGTCATGCCCGGCCTCGGCCAAACGACACACCACAGCCCTACCTAAAGCTCAGCAGAGAGGTCCCCACCGGTCTACATCCTAAGCACTCAGAGGTCTTGGGCCATCGCCCTGTGCACTCCGGGTCGTTGCACACACGGTGAAGCCAGGCACCAACACTACAGGATGGCGCCGGTCCGTCCGTGCTGCCATGCTGAACTGGACGTTTGACAAAGCTTTCAGCTGATGCATACGATGCAGAGTACCCATATTTATTCCCGCGTGATGGTTAGTGCTATCGGGCCAGAGGCCCACTCAGATCACATATCCAAACCGTTAGTACCTTGGGGGTGCAGTAATGAGCAGAGACTCACGATCGATGTGACCCCGCTGCCCCGTCTCGAGGACTTGCGGCAAGGGCTAAGAATGCTCGGCCACACCTCGTATTCATCACTCGGGCACCATCCAGGCAACCCATCTTCACATCACACGCGGGTACCCCTCAGGGTCGACCCGCCTTTCCAAGTAACAATAGTATAGTACAAGTATCCGTGAGTCCATAACATCAGGGGAATCCGAGGTATCACCCTCGTTGGATTCCTACTCGATATATCCGTCAAGGTGAACTCGGAGGAATCACCCTCGCTGGGTTCACACTTGAGGTGTTGTACGACGGCGTCGTTATCGGAAGCGGTGAAGGAGGAATCACCCTCGATGACCACGACCGAATAGCTACTCTACAGAGTTAACATCAGAAGTGCGACAAGAGGTTTCACCCTCGGCACTCGATAATAATGCTGCAGTGTCGTTACAACTAAGGGGGAGTGATGTGCGGTGCCGGGGCCTGGTCTTCAATCCCGTTGATCGGGTCTTCTGATAATCCAGCAGGGCAGTCGGGACTAGTGGGGTCAATGATAGGTCTCTACCCAGCCTATACTATATAGTTTAGGGTAAGCAGGTAAGGTTTCAATAGCAGGTTAAAATAAACAGGCTATGCATCAGAATAGTAAAGCAGTAGCAGCAGCATTTCTAATGCAAGCATGAGAGAGAAAGAATAGGCGATATCGGTATGCTCAAAAGGGGGGGTGCTTGCCTGGTTGCTCGGCGGCAAAGGCAGGGTCGTCAGTGGGGTCGTCGATCTCCGGAGCTGCATCGGTCTCGGGGACTACGTCGGTACCTGAATCTACCGGAAAGAAGTAACGAAGGGGAAGCACAATAAATAACAGAGCAATCAAAGCATCACAAAGCATAGCATGGAAAATACGCGGTGCTAGGGGTGACCTAACGTATGGTTGCACGTCACCGAGGAAGGGGGAATCCATCCGGGAATGTTTTCCCGGTTCCGGACATTTGTCAGACAGATGACCGGAGGGGAACGGTTCCATGTTCGGATAGTTAGGGACGTGTGATGGACGAACGGATCGCGTATTCGGATTCGTCTCGTCATTCTGAGCAACTTTCATGTACAAAGTTTTTCGATCTGAGCTACGGATTATTTTATATTAATTTATAAAGATTTATCAATAATCTAAATTTTTTGGAATTTTGCATTTATTTTAATCTGAATTGACCAAGTCAAACTGACTAGTCAAAAGTTGACCGGGGGTCCACCTGTCAGTGACTAGACTTAGTTAGACTTTAATTAAATTAGATTGATTAGAAGTGGGGGCCACATGTCATACATACCTTAGACTAACTAATCAACTAACCTAGCTAACCTAATTAGTACTACTAATTAGAATCAGGGCGGGCCGTACTGGACAGTGTCCAGCCGGCCACACACCCACACCCTCACGCACACACAGCACACAGCACACACACACACACACGCTGCACACATAGCACGCACACACACTGGCGCACACGGCCATGGCCGTGGCCAGCAGCAACAGCAGCAGGCAGCGGTGCGCAGTAGCAGCACCTAGTGGCAGCAGCAGTACTCGAGCAGCAGCGGCACCTAGCGGCAGCAGCAGTACAAGAGCAGCAGCAAGAGCAGCGGCAAGAACAGCAGCAAGCATCGGCAGTACGCAGTAGCAAGCAGCCACGCGACGATGGATGGGCGAGGGCGCGGCTAGGGCGCATACGGGGCTCGGGCAGTGCACGGCGGATAGGCACGAGTGCGCAGCCAGGGGGTGGCGCGGGCGCGCGCATGAGCAGAGCTTCGGGCGCAGCCTCGGGAGGACGCGGGCGACGGCTATGGCGACGGATCGAAGGGGGGAATGAGGGGAATCGACGGAGAAGCTCACCGCGGAGCCTGTGGACATGGTCATGGAGCATGGGGATGGCCGGACGCAATGAACTCGACAACAAGAGGCTGCAGATGTGGTGAGGAAGACGACCCGATGGTGAGCCTATGCGGCGTCCCGGCTTGATTCACTGGAGTGGACGAAGGAGTCAATGACGAGGGAGCTCCTGGACATGTTGCAGCGACGAGGGGAGTCTGGTGGCCGCGGGATCGATGAGGTGGCGGCGACCACACGCTCGAACGACGAAGAAAAAGAAAGGGGCGAGCGAGGGGAAAGAATGGGTGGCCTAGGGTTTGTCCGATGCGTCGGGGAGGGCTTTATACACCTCGGGGTGCCTGTGGATGATCGACACGGCGACAGAGGAGGCCATGGCGGGCGTGGATGCACGCCACGCACAGGCACTGCCTTCTCTCTGTACATAGGAGGAAGAAAAATGTCGTGGTGGGCTTGGGCCTGCACTATAGCATTGGGCTACAAGTGCAGAGTGTAGCTTTTCGTTTTTCCATTTCCATTTATGTTTTATGTTTTTATCTCTGTTTTATTTCTATTTTGAAATTCCTTTAGCACTATTTCAATTTTGTAGATTATGAGCCTTGTCCACAAAAGTTCTAGGCAATATACCTCACTGCCAGAAAAAAGGTTTAGAGGTAAATGGATATCATTTGGATTTTTATTAAATGAAATGAGTTTAAATAATATTGTTTTGGTACTGTTTTAATTTCTAGGGACACTTTAATAATCCAACAAATGTTGGTTTCTATTTTACAATTACTTAATGATTATTTGCAGAATTATGAACTATTTTGTTTTGCTGTTTGATGAAATAACTATTTGACTTGCATTTTGAATTTGAATATGAATTTATTTCAGGGAAGAATTTGATATGAGGTGTTTATCCACTGTGATCAAACATGAAATAAGGTGATGACTTGGCATGATTAGCAGTAGATCACAGTGATTATTACACAGGGGTGTTACAAATTCTCCTCCTCTAAAAGAAATTCTCGTCCCGAGAATTCAGGAGGTAGAAGGAAAGAGGTCGGGGTATTCCTTGCGAAGATGATCCTCGCGTTCCCAAGTGGCTTCATCTTCAGTATGATTTGACCACTACACTTTGAGGAACTTGGTAACCTTCTGACGGGTCCGACATTCAGCTTCATCGAGAATGCGGATCGGATGCTCCTTATAAGAAAGATCATCATGCAATTCGAGCATCTCATGATCCACAGCTCGGTGCGGAGATTCCTTGAAGCATTTACGAAGTTGCGACACATGGAAGACGTCGTGGATATGAGAGAATTGCAGCGGCAACTCCAATTTATACGCCACCTGACCACGTCTTGCAACAATGCGGAAGGGACCAATGTAGCGTGGAGCTAGCTTGCCCTTAATTCCAAAACGGTGAGTGCCCTTCATAGGAGTGACACGCAAATAAGCTTGATCACCAGGTTGATAAGTCCAACCCCATCGTTTGCGATCATAGTTGCTCTTCTGACGGTCCTGAGCTGCCTTGAGGTTTTCACGGACAATACGGACTTGTTCTTTGGCGTGTTGAATAATATCCGGACCCACAAGCGGTCGTTCCCCAGTTTCTGACCAATTTAGAGGGGTTTGACACTTACGTCCATATAGAACTTTGAAGGGAGCCATTTTCAAGCTGGCTTGATAGCTGTTGTTATAAGAGAACTCGGCATACGGGAGAGATTCTTCCCATTTCTTGCCGAAGGATATAACACAAGCTCGAAGCAAGTCTTCAAGCACTTGATTTACTCGCTCGACTTGGCCTTGGGATTGGGGATGATAAGCTGAACTCCAGGTAATATGAGTTCCCATAGCTTCTTGGAAACTTTCCCAGAACTTGGAGGTGAAATAACTGCCACGGTCCGAACTGATCTCCTTCGGAATGCCGAGGAGTGAAACAATTCTGGAGATATACAACTCTGCTAACTGACTAGCAATGATAGTCTCTTTGACAGGCAGAAAGTATGCAACTTTAGAAAGTTGGTCGACGACGACAAGAATAGCATCGTGACCCTTCTGTGACCTGGGAAGTCCTGTAATGAAATCCATCTGAACTTTATCCCATTTCCATAGAGGAATAGGAAGTGGTTGCAGAATTCCAGCAGGCTTCTGATGTTCTGCTTTAACGCGACGACACACATCATATTCAATAACATATTGAGCAATATCCTACTTCATTTTAGACCACCAATACCTTTGACGGAGATCATGATACATCTTGGTGCTACCCGGATGAATAGACAGCGGTGTATCATGTGCCTCCTTCATGAGCTTATCAGTCATAAGCTCGAAGCGAGGTACCATAATGCGGTCTCTGAAATACAAGGTTCCATCTTCAGATAGCGAGAAATCCCTGTACTTTTCAAGGTGAAGATTTTTCTTCATCAAACCAACTTCAGCATCTTCAGCTTGCGCATTCTTAACAGCTTTCTCAAGATCTGGTTGTATCAAAAGGTTATTAAGAGAACCCTGTGGGACAATACGCAGATTCAGCTTGGACAGTTCTTCAAAAAGACGAGGTTGAGCTCGCCTAACCATGAGGTTGTCGCAATAGGACTTGCGGCTTAAGGCATCAGCCATCACGTTAGCCTTGCCAGGGGTATAGGAAATACCCAAATCATAGTCTGTAATGGCCTCCATCCATCTTTGCTGACGGAGGTTCAGAGATGGCTGAGTGAACAAGTACTTCAGACTTTTATGATCTGTGTAGATCTCGCAATGATTACCGAGGAGGTAATGTCGCCACAACTGCAATGCATAGATAACAGCATCTAGTTCTAGATCATGTACCGAATAATTTCTTCATGCGGGCGCAACTGTCGAGAGCCATAAGCAATCACTTTATGCTCTTGCATTAGGACACAGCCTAATCCTTCACGGGATGCGTCACAATAGATCACAAAATCTTTGCGAGAATCTGGTGGAGCAAGTACTGGGGCAGATGTCAGCTTGTCTTTGAGTGTTTGAAAACTCTCCTAACATTTTTCTGACCATTCAAATTTAACGCCCTTGTGAAGCAGATCAGTTAGAGGCTTAGCAATCTTGGAAAAGTTCTCGACAAATCGACGGCAATAGCTTGCAAGGATGAGAAAACTTCTCACTTGCTTGACGTTCTTCGGAGGAGTCCAGTTAAGAATAGCCTGAACCCGCTCCGGGTTAACAGCAATTCCATCCTTGGAAATCACATGTCCAAGGTAGGTTACTTCAGAAAGCCAAAATTCACATTTGGAGTATTTGGCGTACAACTGGTGTTCTCGGAGCCTTTCCAGTACAAGACGGAGGTGTTCAGCATGTTCTTCTTTATTCTTCGAATAAACCAGAATATCATCCAGATATACCACGACAAATTTGTCGAGATAATCCATGAAGATGTAATTCATCAGACGGGAGAATGTGGCTGGAGCATTTGTTAAGCCAAATGACATTACAGTGTACTCATAAGAGCCATAGCGAGTAACAAATGCAGTCTTGGGAATATCCTCCTCACGAACACGGATCTAATGATAACCCAACCTCAAATCAAGCTTAGAAAATACTGAGGAACCGGCAAGTTGATCATACAGATCGTTGATTCTGGGAAGCGGATACTTGTTCTAGATTGTGGCTTGGTTAATGGGCCGATAATCCTGAACCAATCGGTTAGTTCCATCCTTCTTCTTAACGAAGAGTGAAGGTGCTCCCCAAGTAGAGGAACTAGGGCGGATGAAACCCTTCTTAAGTGACTTGTCGATTTCTTCCTTAAGCTCGAGAAGATGGTGCGGAGGCATCTTATAAGGATGCTTCGCAATAGGAGTTGTGCCTGGTTTCAAGTCAATGACAAACTCGACAGCTCTAGCAGGGGGTATTCCTGGAAGTTCTTCTAGAAATACATCTTGAAAATCACGAACAACTGGAACGTTCTCGATGCCTTCAAGAGGTGAGGCATTCAATGCATTCAGAGCATATATCCGGCTCTCAGCATCCTGAGCTATTCGGGCTGAGTATTTGACTGTCTGGCCAGAAGGGTGTGTGAGGTGGACTGTTTCAGCGGCACAGTCAATCAAAGATTTATGAGGCTTCAACCAGTCCATACCCAGAATAATGTCTATGTTGGAGGTCTTGAGAGCGATGAGTGAAACGGGGAACATCAATCTTCCGATCACAATGTGGTTACCGTGGCTTACCATGGCAGTTTTCCAATTAGCCCCAGGTGACTAGATTACTAATGGGGTGGACATCTCCTCGAAAGGTATATCATGGCTTCGCGCAAAACTTTCAGACATGAAGGAGTGCGATGCTCCAGAATCAAAGAGGACTGAAGCTGGGATTAAATTCACTAGAAGGGTGCCCATCACAATTTTGGGGTCCTGTCGAGCTTCTTCCATGTTGACTTGGTTGACATGAACAAGCTGATTAGCAGGTAGTCTGGCATTACGATTCCTGGAATGATGGGTCCGATGGCCCTTCCTACGACCAACAGGATGACGTGATGTATTCTGAGGCTGACCCTGATGACAGTTGAAAGCACGGTGCCCTGGCTGTCCACACTTGCGGCATAAACCATCATTATGGAGAGGAGCTACGGCATTGGACTGTCCACCCTGGATTGCTAGCTGTCTTGGCGGCGAAGGCAGACGAGGTGCAACATAAGACGGCCTTGGTGTTGGAGCAGGTCGGTGATGAACATTATGTGGGATCCAGACTCGACATTTTTGAGCAGGTCGGCCCGAAGACGAACCAACATCAAGAGTGTGCTTGAGCGACTCCTGGCATTTAGTCAGAGCTGTTTCAACTTGGAAAGATTTGCTGACAAGCGTTGCGAAGTCTGTGCAATCATGGACAGCAAGTGCAAGGTTTATATCGCTACGCAGTCCTTCACAGAATTTCTCCTACTTGCGTGCGTCAGTGCAGACGTCATCTTCGGCATAGCGGGACAACTCAAGAAATTTCCTCTGGTATTCATCCACAGTCATTATTCCCTGGGTGAGTTTGCGGAAATCCTGCTTCTTCTGGTCCATCAGACCTTGAGGAATGTACCGTGCATGAAAAACTATCTGAAATTCCTGCCAAGTGGTTACTGTTTCAGCAGGCAACATACCCTTGTGGCTTTCCCACCATTGAGCAGTTGATACCCTCAGGTGATACGTCGCATAGGTGACGTAACTGTCAGGGATAACATTGGACGACTTCATCTGGAAGGCAATGTCACGGAGCTAATCATCAGCATCCATTGGATCAGTCGAGCTGCGAAAAGTGGACGGATTGAGGCGCATGAATTCTGGCAGTACTATTGGGGTGGGCTGTTGATGAGCAATCTGGTTTGGGAACTGAGCCAATATCCCGGTCATAACCTGACGGTTCAATTCAAACTGCTGCATCATTTTAGCAATATAGGGTGGAGGTGGAGGATCGTCCGCCATCCTGTCAATTCAACAGGGGCAGTTTAGCAAGTAAAACTGTAGGTGTATGGAGTTATTCATGATGTAACACGGGAAAGAACAGGAAAGGCATTAGATATATGATAGTAGTCGTTAAAGACATACCAATCCATGCACAGAGTTGGATTCAAACGGATAGTACGCGCATGGGAACGCTCGCAGCTAGACAAACTAGGCGGCGCACAGGCACGCGGTGAGGATTACAACAACGTGACATAGCAATGGCTACATCCACGTCGGAGAAAACTTTTGGGGCCAGGAATCTGCAAGTGACAACACAGGGTGCCCTCAATAAAAGGATCCTATAAGCAGAATCTGACCCACAATCTTGGAGCAAGGGGGGATATTTCAGAACACCAGGTGGATGTGATCACGAGAACCTAACATTGGAGTTAGTAAAATTTTAACCCGAAAGGAAGAGAGATCAGAGTCCCAGAGTATAGACGAGAAATAAAAGATCCTAATACCACCCAATTGGCGACGTGGGCCCGTAAGCCACACAGCCAAGTTAGTAAAACAGTTTTCGGTTACTAGATTCAACTTCGGCCAAAGAGTTGGAGAGGGGGGGGTTCCTAGAGGCAGTCGGCTCTGATACCAACTTGTGACGCCCCCGGCTCAATCGTGCACTAATCATACACGCAAATGCACATGATCAAGCCTAAGGACTCACGGGAAGATATCACAACACAACTCTAAAACATAATTAAAGTCATACAAGCTTTATATTACAAGCCAAAGGCCTCGAGGGCTCGAATACATAAGCTTGCGTACAAGCGTCAGCGGAAGCATCAGATATCTGAGTACAGATATGAAACAGAAACAGATAAGCCTCTAGAAAGGCGGGGCAAAACAAAAGCTACGATCGAAAGGCGCAGGCCTCCTGCCTGGGACCCTCCGAACCTACTCCTGGTCGTTTGCCAACTCGTAGAAGTATCCACCCTCGGGGTAGTAGTAGCGATCGTCGGCGGGGGCAGCTATATCCGGGGCTCCGTCATCTGGTTGCAATCAAAGGGATATGGGGGAAAAAGAAAGCAAAGCAACCGTGAGTACTCATCCGAAGTACTCAGCAAGCAAGGATCTACACTACATATGCAACATTATCAATGAGAGACTGTATATGTGGACTGGGCTGCAGAAATGCCAGAATAGAGAGAAGGCCTAGTCCTATCAAAGACTAGCATCTTGAGAGGTCTTGCAGCATTAGAAGAGTGTAGATTAGTACCGTATAAAGTAGTAGTATCATTAAGTCTCATCCTCACCCAGAGATCCTTTCTCGACTCCCTGCGAGAAAGCAATCCCAGAGCCATACAGTCATCAACCTCGTCCTGAGATCCCTTCTCGACTCCCTGCGAGAAGCAATCCCAGAGCCATAGTATCCAATTCTAGTTGTATCGATCGGGATACAACTCCGAGTGTCCATTACCGAGGATCCTGTTATGCATAGATTAGTTCTTCCCTGCAGGGGTGCACCAACTTACCCACCACGCTCGCTTTACTCCGGCCGGACACACTTTTCCGGGTCATGCCCGGCCTCGGCCAAACGACACACCGCAGCCCTACCTAAAGCTCAGCAGAGAGGTCCCCGCCGGTCTACATCCTAAGCACTCAGAGGTCTTGGACCATCGCATTGTGCACTCCGGGTCATTGCGCACACGGTGAAGCCAGGCACCAACACTACAGGATGGCGCCGGTCCGTCCATGCCACCATGCTGAACTGGATGTCTCACAAAGCTTTCGGCTGATGCATATGATGCAGAGTACCCATATTTATTCCCGCGTGATGGTTAGTGCTATCGGGCCAGAGGCCCACTCAGATCACATATCCAAACCGTTAGTACCTTGGGGGTGCGATAACGAGCAGAGACTCATGATCGATGTGACCCCGTCGCCCCGTCTCGAGGACTTGCGCCAAGGGCTAAGAATGCCCGGCCACACCTTGTATTCATCACTCGGGCACCATCCAGGCAACCCGTCTTCACATCACACGCGGGTACCCCTCAGGGTCGACCCGCCTTTCCAAGTAACAATAATATAGTCCAAGTATCCGTGAGTCCATAACATCAGGGGAATCCGAGGTATCACCCTCGTTGGATTCCTACTCGATATATCCATCAAGGTGAACTCGGAGGAATCACCCTCGCTGGGTTCACACTTGAGGTGTTGTACGATGGCGTCGTTATCGGAAGCAGTGAAGGAGGAATCACCCTCAATGACCACGACCGAATAGCTACTCTACAGAGTTAACATCAGAAGTGCTACAAGAGGTTTCACCCTCGGCACTCGATAATAACGCTGCAGTGTCATTACAACTAAGGGGGGTGATGTGCGGTGCCGGGGCCTGGTCTTCAATCCCATTGATCGGGTCTTCTGATAATCCAGCGGGGCAGTCGGGACTAGTGGGGTCACTGATAGGTCTCCACCCAGCCTATACTATACAGTTTAGGGTAAGCAGGTAAGGTTTCAATAGCAGGTTACAATAAACAGGCTATGCATCAGAATAGGTAAAGCAGTAGCAGCAGCATTTCTAATGCAAGCATGAGAGAGAAAGAATAGGCGATAACCCTGTGCACTCCGGGTCGTTGCGCACACGGTGAAGCCAGGCACCAACACTACAGGATGGCGCCGGTCCGTTCGTGCCGCCATGCTGAACTGGATGTCTGACAAAGCTTTTGGCTGATGCATATGATGCAGAGTACCCATATTTATTCCCGCGTGATGGTTAGTGCTATCAGGACAGAGGCCCACTCAGATCACATATCCAAACCGTTAGTACCTTGGGGGTGCGGTAACAAGCAGAGACTCACGATCGATGTGACCCCGTTGCCCCGTCTCGAGGACTTGCGGCAAGGGCTAAGAATGCCCGGCCACGCCTCGTATTCATCACTCGGGCACCACCCAGGCAACCCGTCTTCACATCACACGCGGGTACCCCTCAGGGTTGACCCGCCTTTCCAAGTAACAATAGTATAGTCCAAGTATCCATGAGTCCATAACATCAGGGGAATCTGAGGTATCACCCTCGTTGGATTCCTACTCGATATATCCATCAAGGTGAACTCGGAGGAATCACCCTCGCTGGGTTCACACTTGAGGTGTTGTACAACGGCGTCGTTATCGGAAGCGGTGAAGGAGGAATCACCCTCGATGACCACGACTGAATAGCTACTCTACAGAGTTAACATCAGAAGTGCTACAAGAGGTTTCACCCTCGGCACTCGATAATAACGCTGCAGTGTCGTTACAACTAAGGGGGGGTGATGTGCGGTGCCGGGCCTGGTCTTCAATCCCGTTGATCGGGTCTTCTGATAATCCAGCGGGGCAGTCGGGACTAGTGGGGTCACTGATAGGTCTCTACCCAGCCTATACTATACAGTTTAGGGTAAGCAGGTAAGGTTTCAATTGCAGGTTACAATAAACAGGCTATGCATCAGAATAGGTAAAGCAGCAGCAGCATTTCTAATGCAAGCATGAGAGAGAAAGAATAGGCGATATCGGTATGCTCAAAAGGGGGGGTGATTGCCTGGTTGCTCGGCGGCAAAGGCAGGGTCGTCAGTGGGGTCGTCGATCTCCGGAGCTGCGTCGGTCTCGGGGACTACGTCGGTACCGGAATCTACCGGAAAAAAGTAACGGAGGGGAAGCACAATAAATAACAGAGCAATCAAAGCATCACAAAGCATAGCATGGCAAATACGCGGTGCTAGGGGTGACCTAACATATGGTTGCACGTCACCGAGGAAGGGGGAATCCATCCGGGAATGTTTTCCCGGTTTCGGACATTTGTCAGACAGATGACCGGAGGGGAACGGTTCCATGTTCGGATAGTTAGGGATGTGTGATGGACGAACGGACCGCGTAATCGAATTCGTCTCGTCGTTCTGAGTAACTTTCATGTACAAAGTTTTTCGATCTGAGCTACGGATTATTTTATATTAATTTATAAAGATTTATCAATAATCTAAAATTTCTGGAATTTTGCATTTATTTTAATCCGAATTGACCAAGTCAAACTGACTAGTCAAAAGTTGATCGGGGGTCCACCTGTCAGTGACTAAACTTAGTTAGACTTTAATTAAATTAGATTGATTAGAAGTGGGGGCCACATGTCATACATACCTTAGACTAACTAATCAACTAACCTAGCTAACCTAATTTGTACTACTAATTAGAATCAGGGCCGGCCATACTGGACAGTGTCTAGCCGGCCACACACCCACACACTCACGCACACACAGCACACAGCACACAAACACACACACACGCTGCACACATAGCACGCACACACACTGGCGCACACGGCCATGGCCGTGGCCAGCAGCAGCAGTAGGCAGCGGCGGGCAGCAGCGCCACCTAGTGGCAGCAGCGGCACCTAGCGGCAGCAGCGGTACAAGAGCAGCACCAAGAGCAGCGGCAAGAACAGCAGCAAGCATCGGCAGTACGCAGCAGCAAGCAGCCACGCGACGATAGATGGGCGAGGGCGCGTACGGGGCTCGGGCAGTGCGCGGCGGACAGGCGCGAGTGCGCAGCCAGGGGGTGGCGTGGGCGTGCGCTTGAGCAGCGCTTCGGGCGCAGCCTTGGGGGGACGCGGGCGACGGCTATGGCGACGGATCGAAGGGGGAATGAGGGGAATCAACGGAGAAGCTCACCGCGGAGCCTGTGGATGTGGTCACGGAGCACAGGGATGGCCGGACGCGACGAACTCGACAACAAGAGGCTGCAGATGTGGTGAGGAAGACGACCCGATGGCGAGCCTATGCGGCGTCCCGGCTTGATTCACTGGAGTGGACGAAGGAGTCAACGACGAGGGAGCTCCTAGACATGTTGCAGCGACGAGGGGAGTCCGGTGGCCGCGGGATCGATGAGGTGGCGGCGACCACGCGCTCGGACGATGAAGAAAAAGAAAGTGGCGAGCGAGGGGGAAGAATGGGTGGCCTAGGGTTTGTCCGATGCGTCGGGGAGGGCTTTATACACCTCGGGGTGCCTGTGGATGATCGACACGGCGACAGAGGAGGCCATGGAGGGCGTGGATGCACGCCACGCACAGGCACTGCCTTCTCTCTGTACATAGGAGGAAGAAAAAGGCCGTGGTGGGCTTGGGCCTGCACTATAGCATTGGGCTACAAGTGCAGAGTGTAGCTTTTCGTTTTTCCATTTCCTTTTCTGTTTTATGTTTTTATCTCTGTTTTATTTCTGTTTTGAAATTCCTTTAGCACTATTTCAATTTTGTAGATTATGAGCCTTGTCCACAAAAGTTCTAGGCAATATACCTCACTGCCAGAAAAAGGTTTAGAGGTAAATGGATATCATTTGGATTTTTATTAAATGAAATGAGTTTAAATAATATTGTTTTGGTACTGTTTTAATTTCTAGGGGCACTTTAATAATCCAACAAATGTTGGTTTCTATTTTACAATTACTTAATGATTATTTGCAGAATTATGAACTATTTTGTTTTGCTGTTTGATGAAATAACTATTTGACTTGCATTTTGAATTTGAATTTGAATTTATTTCAGGGAGGAATTTGATATGAGGTGTTTATCCACTGTGATCAAACATGAAATAAGGTGATGACTTGGCATGATTAGCAGTAGATCACAGTGATTATTACACAGGGGTGTTACAACTATTGTCATCCTCATGAATTGTGTATAGCTAATGTTGGATGCATCATGACTGGATCTTTTCTACCATGAATTGCAATATTTAGTCGCTGCTTGAACTTTGGAGGTGCTCTGCATTTATGTTTTGCGGTCTCAGAAAGGGCTAGCGAGATACCACTGTTGTCGTATTATATCACGATTGTTTTGACAAAGTGTTGTCATTTTAGATATTTTATTATTGCTCGCTAGTTGCTTATGCCATTGATATGAGTTAATATAATTTCTAAGAGTTATTGTTGACATGGTTAGTCATAATCTTTGCTGAAAATCTGGGTGCTACTTAAGCTTATTTATGTAAACAAGAACAAAAGAGTTCATAGAAGTTTTTCTTTTTCACTTTCAGTTTATCAACTGAATTGCTTGAGGACAAGCAAAGGTTTAAGCTTGGGGGAGTTGATACGTCTCCGGCGTATCTACTTTTCCTAACGCGTTTGCTCTTGTTTTGGACTCTAATTTGCATGTTTTGAATGAAACTAACCCGGACTGATGCTATTTTCAGCAGAACTACCATGGTGTTGTTTTTGTGCAGAAATAGAAGTTCTCGGAATGGAACGAAACTTTTTGGAGAATTTTTATGGAATAAAAGAAAAATACTAGAGCCAAGAACCACCGAAGGGGGGCCCCTGGGTGAGCACAACCCACCAGGGCGCGCCCCCCTCCAGGCGTGCCCAGGTGGGTTGTACCCACCTGGTGGCCCCGCTGACCCTATCTCCGACGCTATAAAATCCTATTTTTGGAGAAAAAAATAAGAGAGGAAGAATTATCGCATTTCACAAGACAAAGCCACCGCCGCCTCTTGTTCTTCATCGGGAGGCCAGATCTGGAACCAGTTTGGGGCTCCGGAGAGGGGAATCTTCGATCTTCGTCATCACCAACCCTTCTCCATCACCAATTCCATGATGCTCCCCATCGGGAGTGAGTAATTCCTTTGTAGGCTCGCTGGTCGGTGAGGAGTTGGATGAGATTCATCATGTAATCGAGTTAGTTTTGTTAGGGCTTGATCCCTAGTATCCATTATGTTCTGAGATTGATGTTGTAATGACTTTGCCATGCTTAATGCTTGTCACTTTGGGCCCGGGTGCCATGATTTTAGATCTGAACTGTTTATGTTATCACCATTATATCTATGTTCTAGATCCGATCTTGCAAGTCATATTCACCTATTACGTGTTATGATCAGTAAACCCCGGTGTGACAGTAACCGGGATACTTTCTGGTGATGATCGTAGTTTGAGGAGTTCATGTATTCACTATATGTTAATGCTTTGTTCCGGTTCTCTATTTAAAGGAGGCCTTAATATCCCTTAGTTTCCTTATGGACCCTGCTGCCACGGGAGGGTAGGACAAAAGATGTCATGCAAGTTCTTTCCATAAGCACGTATGACTATTTACGGAATACATGCCTACATTATATTTATGAACTGGAGCTAGTTTTGTATCGCCCTAGGTTATGACTACTATATGATGAATATCATCCAATGAATTCACCGATCCAATGCCTACTAGTTTTTCACATGTTATTTCTACTAAGTTACTATTGCTATTGCTGCTGTCACAACTGCTACAAAATCATTGCTATCACTGTTACCGTTATTGCTATTGTTACCACTACTATCAGAAATATCATATTACTATGCTACTGATCATATTGCTGCAGATAATTAATCTCCAAGTGTGGTTGAATTGACAACTCAACTGCTAATACTTGCAAATATTCTTTGGCTCCCCTTGTGTCGAATCAGCAAATTTGGGTTGAATACTCTACCCTCGAATACTGTTGTGATCCCCTATACTTGTGGGTTATCAGACCTTTTCCTTCCTCTAATGGGTATACACATATTTTGGTTGTTGTTGATTATGTTACAAAGTGGGTAGAAGCTATTCCAACTAGTAGTGCTGATCATAACACCTCCATTAAAATGCTTAAAGAAGTTATTTTTCCGAGGTTTGGAGTCCCTAGATATTTAATGACTAATGGTGGTTCACACTTTATTCATGGTGCTTTCCATAAATTGCTTGCTAAATATGATGTTAACCATAGAACTGCATCTCCATATCATCCTCAGTCTAGTGGTCAAGTA
Source organism: Thinopyrum elongatum (assembly GCA_011799875.1). NCBI lineage: Eukaryota > Viridiplantae > Streptophyta > Magnoliopsida > Poales > Poaceae > Thinopyrum > Thinopyrum elongatum. The sequence continues at coordinate 389,157,531 of CM022300.1, forward strand.
GAATTGAGTAACAGAGAAATAAAGTTTATTTTGCAAAAGACTGTTAATAGATTTAGAAAGAATTGGTCTAAGAAACTTGATGATGCACTTTGGGCTTATAGAACTGCTTATAAAAACCCTATGGGTATGTCTCCATATAAAATGGTTTATGGAAAAGCATGTCACTTACCTCTTGAACTAGAATATAAAGCTTATTGGGCAATTAAAGAGCTTAACTATGATTTCAAACTTGCCGGTGAGAAGAGGTTATTTGACATTAGCTCACTTGATGAATGGAGAACCCAAGCCAATGAGAATGCCAAACTATTTAAAGAGAAAGTTTAAAGATGGCATGATAAAAGGATACAAAAGCATGAATTTAATGTAGGTGACCATGTCTTGCTATACAATTCTCATTTAAGATTTTTTGCAGGAAAGCTTCTCTCTAAATGGGAAGGGCCTTACATTATCGAGCAAGTTTATCGTTCCGGTGCCATCAAGATCAACAACGCCGAAGGCAATAACCGAAAGGTGGTAAACGGGCAAAGAATCAAACATTATATCTCAGGTAATCACATAAATGTTGAAACCAATATTATTAATACCATAACACCGGAGGAGTACATAAGGGATATCTACCAGAACGCTCCAGACTCCGAAAATGAATAGGTATGTGATACGGTAAGTAAACCGACTCCAAAACTTTCTCGCAAGCAATTTTACTCCGTTTTGGAATATTTAAAAAATTAGGAAAATAAAAAGAAGTCTGAAAAGTGCACGAGGAGGCGACAAGCCCTGGGGGCGCCCTACCCCCCTGGGCGCGCCTCCCAGGCTTGTGACCATCCCGTGTGCCCTCCGGACTCCGTTTTCTTATAGTACACTCTGTTTGGTCGGTAAAAATTTATTATATAATCTCCCGAAGGTTTTGACCACCGTACCACAGCAATTTCTCCTGTTTTCGTTTTGAACTGTTTTCTGCCAGAGTTTTCAAGGCCAGGCATCATGTCTTCCTCCTCCTCCAACAATGTGGACGACCATGCTTGGTTGATGCAGATGGAACTCAGGAGGGCGGAGGCCGAGGAAGTCACGATGCAAGAAGATCAAGGGGATTCGCTTGAGGTCCACCCTCCGGCTTCGGAAAGAGGTACTCTAGCTGGCATCTCCACTATTCCCAATCCCCATCAAGCAGTAGGGACTACAAGCAACCATGAAGGCCAACAGATACAAGAAGAACTTCCCCCTAGGAGGCCCTTACACAGGTTACATTGGAACAACTTTCATAATTTGGTCCATAATTATGGGGTGGAGAATACTCCTCGCACACACATACCCTCCAATTGGGATATATCCCATCCAAGTGAAAGTGGTGCAGGGAAAGCTCATGGTGGCCGGAAAACAAGCATCTTTTAGAGGATATTCAGAAGAATGCAATTATGCTTCAACATGTACTCCGAGAATTGCAGGATCTGAAGGGTAGCTTAATCAAGCTAACATCAACTCCATCATCACCACCTCCGAAGAAAGAAACCTAAGTACATGGGTATGGGCACTCCCCTTGGCAACTGCCAAGCTTGGGGGAGGTGCCCCGGTATCGTATCACCATCACATCTTTACCTTTATCGTTTTTCTTAGTTCGATCGTTTTGGTTACATCTCGGTTTAGTAGAATAAAGTTTTGCTTTGTGTTCCCTCTATGTAATCGAGTCCGAGAGTTATATAATAAAGTTTAGTTTTGAGTTGAGGGCTTTGCTTTCTTGCTACGATCTTGAGAAAAAGAAATAAAGAATAAAAGAAATAAAAAGATTATATAATGATCTTATGGGAAGTGACGACTTCACATATAAGAAGTATGTCGCATGAAATTTGTTGGGAGTTGACAAACATAGTTTTGGTCATTGTTGCAATTAATAGGAGGTAATAAAGAAAGAGAGGTCTCACATATAAATATACTATCTTGGACATCTTTTATGATTGTGAGCACTCATTAAAATATTGTATGCTAAAAGGTTGATGTTGGACAAGGAAGACAACATAATGGGCTATGTTTCTTTATATCCGAATAGAAGTTATATTGTCATGGATCCTCCAACATGTTGAGCTTGCTTCTCATCCTATGCTAGCCAAATCTTTTGCACCAGGTAGAGATACTACCTGTGCCACGAAAATCCCTCAACCCAGTTTTGCCATGAGAGTCCACCATACCTACCTATGGATTCAGCAAGATCCTTCAAGTAAGTTGTCATCGGTGCAAGCAATAAAAATTGCTCTCTAAATATGTATGATCTTTTAGTGTGAGAAAAATAAGCTTCATATGAATTTGTGATGTAGAAGAAATAAAAGCGACGGACTGCATAATAAAGTTCTTTATCACAAGCGGCAATATAAAGTGACGTTCTTTCGCATTAAGATTTTGTGCATCCAACCATAAAAGCGCATGATAACCTCTGCTTCCCTCTGTGAAGGGCCTATCTTTTATTCACCTTCTACCTTTATACACGAGTCATGGTGATCATCACCTATTCTTTTTATACTTTTTCTTTTTGGCAAGCACTATATGTTGGGGAAGATCCAGACATATATATCCACTCGGATGTAGATATTCATAAACTATTATTGTTGACGTTACCCTTGAGGTAAAAGGTTGGGAGGCGAAGTTATAAGCTCCTATCTTTCTCTGTGTCCGATTGAAACTTTGATCTCATAAGTATCGTGTGAGTGGTAGCAATTGTGAAAGATTAAATGATAGTAGAGTATGTGAAACTTGCTATATGAAAGCTCTTACATTGACTCTTTCCGATGTTATGATAAATTGCAATTGTTTCAATGACCAAGATCATAGTTTGTTGGTTTTTAATAAAAGTTCTTGATTCATACTTTACCTTGTGAACGAATTGTTACTTTAGCATAAGAAATTATATGACAATATATGTTGTTGTTCTAAAGATGATCATGATGCCTTCATGTCCGTATTTTATTTTATCGGCACCTCTATCTCTAAACATGTGGACATGATTATCAATTTCGGTTTCCATTTGAGGACAAGCAAGGTCTAAGCTTGGGGGAGTTGATACGTCCATTTTGCAAAATGCTTTTATGTTGATATTTATTGCATTATGGGTTGTTATTACACATTATGGTACAATACTTATGCCTTTTCTCTCTTATTTCACAAGGTTTACACAAACAGGGAGAATGCCGGCAGCTGGAATTCTGGACCGGAAAGGAGCAAATCTGAGAGACCTATTCTGCACAACTCCAAAAGTCCTGAAAATTTACGGAGAATTATTTTGGAATATATAAAAAATATTGGGCGAAGAAATACCAGAGGGGGACCCACCAGGTGGCCACAAGCCTGGGGGCGCGCCCTACCCCCTGGGCGCGCCCCTAGGGTTTGCGGGCCCCCTGGCAGGTCTTCGGTGTCCATCTTCTACTATATGAAGGGTTTTTACCTGGAAAAAAGTATAAGGAAGCTTTCGGGATGAAGCTCCGCCGTCTCGAGGCGGAACCAGGGCAGAAATAATTTAGGGCTCCGGCGGAGCTGTTCTGCCGAGGAAACTTCCCTCTGGAAGCGGGAAATCGAAGCCATCGTCATCACCAACGATCCTCTCATCGAGAGGGGGTCAATATCCATCAACATCTTCACCAGCACCATCTCCTCTCAAACCCTAGTTCATCTCTTGTATTCAATCTTTGTCTCAAAACCTCAGATTGGTATCTGTGGGTTGCTAGTAGTGTTGATTACTCCTTGTAGTTGATGCTAGTTGGTTTATTCGGTGGAAGATCATATGTTCAGATCCTTAATGATATTCAATACCCCTCTGATTATGAACATGAATATATTTTGTGAGTAGTTATGTTTGTTCCTGAGGACATGGGAGAAGTCTTGTTATAAGTAATCATGTGAATTTGGTATTCGTTCGATATTTTGATGAGATGTATGTTGTCTTTCCTCTAGTGGTGTTATGTGAACGTCGACTACATGACACTTCACCATGATTTGGGCCTAGGGGAAGGCATTGGGAAGTAATAAGTAGATGATGGGTTGCTAGAGTGAAAGAAGCTTAAACCCTATTTTATGCGTTGCTTCGTAAGTGGCTGATTTGGATCCACATGTTTCATGCTATGGTTAGATTTATCTTAATTCTTCTTTCGTAGTTGCGGATGCTTGCGAGAGTGGTTAATCATAAGTGGGAGGCTTGTCCAAGTAAGGACAACACCCAAGCACCGGTCCACCCACATATCAAATTATCAAAGTAACGAACGTGGATCATATGAGCATGATGAAAACTAACTTGACAATAATTCACATGTGTCCTTGGGAGCGCTTTGCTTTATATAAGAGTTTGTCCAGGCTTATCCTTTGCTACAAAAGGGATTGGGCCACCTTGCTACACCTTTGTTACACTTGTTACTTGTTACCCGTTACGAATTATCTTATCACAAAACTATCTGTTACCGATAATTTCAGTGCTTGCAGAAAATACCTTGCTGAAAACTGCTTGTCATTTCCTTCTTCTCCTCGTTGGGTTCGACACTCTTACTTATCGAAAGGACTATGATAGATCCCCTATACTTGTGGGTCATCACCCCCGGGTCTATTCTTTATCATATTTGCTTTGAGATCTATTTTTATTTGCTTTTATTTTCAGATCTATTATACCAAAAACCCAAAAATAACTCGGTGCACTTTTTTTGCTATTTAATTTATTTTGCGTTTTATCGAGATCTATTTATCCAATCTACACAATTTTTATCATGTCCACTTGACAATTTCTGGCACCGTTACCCGTAGAGGGATTGACAACCCCTCCTAATCATAGGGTTGCAAGTATTTGTTCTTTGTGTGCAGGTACCGTTTACATAGTGTTGCTCCTACTGGATTTTTTTTAAACAATTGCTCCTACTGGATTGGTACCTTGGTTTCATAACTGAGGGAAATACCTACCGTAGTTGTGTTGCATCATCCCTTCCTCTTTGGGGAAATACCGACGTAGTTCAAGCGACATCGAAAGGAATTTCTGGCGCCGTTGACGGGGAGACATCATCAACATCTATCAAGTTCCTAATCACAAATCTCATCTCCTTGCAATTTACATTATTTTCCATTTGCCTCTCATTTTCATCTCCCCCACTCCACAAAACTTGCCTTCTTTTGCGTTTGCCTTTTTCTCGTTCGATCTTTTGTTTGCTTTTGTTGCCATGTGCCTTCTATATGCTTGCATCTTCGCTTGCTAAAAAATTATTGATATGGATCCCCATCCACTTGCTAATCTTTTTAAAAGATCCAATCATGATGAACCAATTGCTAGTGAGTTGAGTGCACTAGATTATCTTTATGAAGTTTTGCTTGAGATTCGTGAATCTGAAAATTGTGATGAAGAAATTTATGAAGTGATTCATGATAGCTCCTTGAATGGAAAGCATGATTGCAATGATTTTACTATAAATTCTATTAATTTCAATTGTGCTAATAATATGCAAAACCTCAAGCTTGGGGATGCTAATTTTGCTATGTCCACTAATTATTGCAATGATCATGATTGGGGTGATTCTTCTTATGATCTTGAAAATTTATTTAAGCCTCATGATGAATATGATATTGATAATAATGTTTCCAATAATATTGAAAGTGAGTTTGGAAGAGCGTCAACTTTAGGTAAAAATAATCCAACATCTTTGGAGAGTGTGCAATCTTATGAATTTTTTGATAAAGGTGGGCTTGGAGAGGTCATGACTTTATTTGATGATAATCCCACTATTTTGGAAGAGTGTCAACTTTGCATGCATGTGGATCATGAAGAGAATATTTTATGTGATAGTTATATTATTGAATTTGAATATGATACCACATGTAATTATTATGTGAGAGGAAAATATGGTTGTAGAAATTTTCATGCTATTAAATTTCCTCTCGTTATGTTGAGATTGCTATTGTTTCTTTCTTCTTCCTTGCATATGCTATATATTTCTTGTCTTGATAATTTGTTTGCTTATAAAATCCCTACGCATCGGAAGTATGTTAGAATTAAATGTATTTGTCACATGTATTATGATGCTCTCTTTGTGTTTCAATTCTTGTCTTTCATGCGAGCATCATCAAAATTATCAATGCCTAGCTAGGGGCATAAAACAATAGCGCTTGTTGGGAGGCAACCCAATGAATAAAATTTATTTTTGCCTTTTTCTTTCTGTTATTGAGTGTTTTCACAATTATGCCTTTGTTATGATTGTGTTTTTTATGTTTTAGTTAGTGCTTGTGCCAAGTAAAGCCTTTGGGATTGCTTTGGAGATAGTTGATTTGATCCTGTTGAAAAACAGAAACTTTTGCATTCAGTAACAGAATTGTATAAATTCACAGAAGCAAGGAAAAATTCCGAATTTTTTACACAAGATTTATATACAAATTTTCTATGTTTTCCTAGTTTTTACGAAATTTTTGATTTACAGAAGTATGAGAACAATTCGCATCTTTACAGACTGTTCTATTTTTGACAGATTCTGTTTTCTTTGCATTGTGTGCTTATTTTGATGAATCTATGGATTGTATCGGGGGGTATAAGCCATGGTAAAGTTAGAATACAGTAGATATAATGCAATAACAAAATTTGAATGGGTTTTATACATTACTTAAAGTAAAGATTGGTTTTCTTATAGTAACAGATCTCACGAAGGTTTTGTTAAGTTTTGTGTGATTGAAGTTTTCAAGTTTTGGGTGAGATCACGATGGATGAAGGAATAAGGAGTAAGAAAAGCCTAAGCTTGGGGATGCCCCATGGTACCCCAAGTTAATATTCAAGGATAACCAAGCAACTAAGCTTGGGGATGCCCCGGAAGGCATCCCCACTTTCTTCTAACAATCATCGGTATTTTACTTGGAGCTATATTTTTATTCGTCACATATCATGAATTTTGCTTGGAGCGTCTTGTATTATATGAGCCTTTGCTTGTTTTGCTTTTTAGTTTGTCACAAGTATCCTTGCTGAACACACCTATTTGAGAGAGCCAAAATTATGCTATGATTTGATAGAAGTGCTCTATATGCTTCACTTTTTTTTTGAGCTATGGAATTGCTCTAGTGCTTCAGTTACATATTTTTTAGCATGGTGTGCTTTAATATTTTTAAACAAATGCTCTCATGCTTCACTTAACTTATTTGAGAGTTAGTAATTTTTTGAAGAAATTCTCTCATGCTTCACTTATATTATTTTGAGAGACGGAAAATTTTATGCTCATGTTCTTCACTTAGATTTGTTTGAGCTTGTCAAAAGCAATCGCAATATATGAAACTAGTCCCAAAGTGATAGATATTCAAGAGGGATATAATAAAAACTTTCATGAAGATCATTGGACAAAATAAACTTGATTCTTTGTAATAGTTTTGAGATATGATGATAGTGATATGTGAGTCATGTTGGTGAGTAATTATGCTTTAGTAAGAATATTGGTGTTAAGGTTTGTGATTCCCTATGCAAGCACAAAAGTCAATGGTTTTGCAATGAAATTACATCCTACTTGTGGTGTATTATTCGGTGTTAGTTATGCTTAATGCTTGCTTATGTGATTATTTGTTTCTTGGTTGGTTGCTTCTCAATCTTTTTGCTAGCCTCCACTTGTACTAAGTAGAAATACTACTTGTTCATCCAAAATCTTTAAACCCGGTTTTGTCATATGAGTCCACCATACCTACCTATATGCGGTATTCTCGTGCCGTTCTAAGAAAATTTGTATGTGCCATCTCTAATTTTTCAAAATGAATTTCCTTTTCGTGTGCTCGTACCGCTCATGAAGCGGCAGGGGGTGGCCAATTTTTCCATGCTAGATGTGTTGTTCTCAAGATGAGTGTTTATTCACTTGTCATTGCACGAGAGTGCAGCGGTAATAGGGATGCCCAATCCCGAAATGAAAAAGAAATTTACTTTATGTTGTTAAATAATAAATTCCTTGGAAAGTATTGGTATGGAGGGCACCCGTGGATATGGCTAGCCATGGATTGTGAAAGAATGGTGGAAAAAGGAATAAACTTTATTTTCTGTTTGGGAACCGCCTATGATATATCTAGCATGGAAAGTGTTGAGAATTACTCGGTCGTTCTCGTTGACGGGAAAAGTATGCCTGACGCAATCTTCAAAATGTGTGGTTTCTTGCAGCTCTGGCGGCCGCTTAGCCACCCCCAGGACAAGGACGCCATCAACACCCTCCTCGCCGACCTTCGCTCGATGGCCGTCCGTGTGGCGCCCCCGCTGCCACCCTCTCCTCCGGAGCCCGATTAGAGTTCGGGTTGCTAGGTGTGAGTGTGTTGTTTTTGTCTCCAGGGCTTGTTGAGCTGTGCCCTCAGCTTTAACCCTTCAGTTTACTTGTTTTTGTGTGAGACTTCTGTGTGCGTGTGTGTGTGAACCTTGTTGGATGTTGGCTTGGGCGGTTTGCTTTATAATATAAAGCGGGGCGAAAGCCTTTTTCGGTAAAAGTATGCCTCTCAAAAAAAATTATCTCTCAATTTAAGCTTTGAGCTCTGGCACCTCTACAAATCCCTACTTCCCTTATTTTCTTGAGAGAAGCCACTAGTGAAATCTACGGGCCCCGGGTCTATTCTTTATCATATTTGCTTTGAGATCTATTTTTATTTGCTTTTATTTTCAGATCTATTATACCAAAAACCCAAAAATACCTTGCTGCACTTTTTTTGCTATTTAATTTATTTCGCATTTTACCGAGATTTATTTATCCAATATACACAATTTTTATCACGTCAACTTGATAATTTCTGTCACCGTTACCCGTAGAGGGATTGACAACCCCTCCTAATCATCGGGTTGCAAGTATTTGTTCTTTGTGTGCAGGTACCGTTTACATAGTGTGGCTTGGTTCTCCTACTGGATTGATACCTTGGTTTCATAACTGAGGGAAATACCTACCGTAGATGTGCTGCATCATCCCTTCCTCTTTGGGGAAATACCGACGTAGTTCAAGCGACATCATCCATCAGTTTGGGGGTGACATGTAGTACTAAAAAACAGTTTAGTCCCCAACTTAGCACATAAACATCTCCAAAAGTGGCTAAGGAACTTAGTATCATGATCTGAAACAATGGTATTTGGTACACCATGCAAGCGAATAATTTCATGAAAGAACAAATCAACAACATTAGCAGCAGCATTGCTTTTATGACATGGTATAAAATGTGCCATTTTCGAAAATCTATCCACGACAACAAATATGCTATCCCTCCCCTTCTTTGTTCGAGGTAAACCTAAAACAAAGTACATATATATGTCCTCCCATGGAACACTAGGTACAGGCAAAAGCATATATAAACCATGAGGATTGAGTCGTGACTTAGCTTTTTGACATGTAGTGCAGCGAGCAACAAAACGCACAACATCCCGCCTCATCTTTGGCCAAAAGAAATGTCTAGCAAGTACATCCTCTGTCTTCTTCACACCAAAGTGTCCCATTAATCCTCCTCCATGCGCCTCCTGCAACAACAAAAGACGAACGGAGCTAGCTGGAATGCATAGCTTGTTAGCACGAAACACAAATCCATCATTAATGATGAACTTGTTCCATGTTCTCCCTTCTTTACAATTCTGCAATACATCTTTAAATTCAGCATCATGCACATATTGATCTTTAATGGTCTCCAAACCAAATATTTTAAATTCAAGTTGTGAAAGCATAGTATAACGACAAGACAGTGCACCAGCAATAACATTTTCTTTACCCTTCTTGTGTTTTATGACATAAGGGAAAGTCTCAATGAATTCAACCCATTTAGCATGTCTATGGTTCAGTTTGGCTTGACTTTTAATATGTTTCAAGGATTCATGATCAGAATGTATAACCTATTCTTTGGGCCATAAATAATGTTGCCATGTTTCTAATGTCCGAACAAGAGCATATAATTCTTTATCATAAGTAGAACAGTTCAGACTAGGCCCGCTCATTCTTTCAGAAAAGTATGCAATAGGTTTGCCATCTTGTAATAACACACCTCCTAATCCAATTCCACTAGCATCACATTCAAGCTCAAAAGTCTTATTAAAATCAGGAAGTTGGAGTAACGGAGCATGTGTCAACTTATCTTTCAATACCATGAAGGATTCTTCCTATGCGGTACCCCAAACAAAAGGCACATCCTTCTTTGTAAGCTCATTGAGATGTGCAGCAATGGTGCTGAAATCTCTCACAAAACGCCTATAGAAACCAGCGAGGCCAAGGAAACTCCTCACTCGTGTGACCATTTTGGGTTGCGGCCAACTCTCAATAGCTTCAATCTTAGCTTTATCAACTTCAATTCCCTGTGGAGTAACAACATAGCCAAGAAAAGATACTCGGTCGGTGCAAAAGGTGCACTTCCCAAGGTTACCAAACAAACGTGCATCATGTAGAGCAATAAAAATAGCACATAAATGTTCCAAATGTTCCTCCAAAGATCTGCTATAAATCAGTATATCATCAAAGTAAACTGCCACAAATCGTCCAATGAAAGCACGTAAAACTTTGTTCATCAATCTCATGAAAGTACTAGGTGCATTAGTTAACCCAAAAGGCATGAATAACCACTCATATAATCCAAACTTAGTTTTAAATGTTGTTTTCCATTCATCTCCCAATTTCACACGAATTTGATGGTATCCACTACGCAAATCAACTTTGGAGAATATTGTAGAGCCACTCAATTCATCAAGCATATCATCTAGCCTAGGAATAGGATGACGATAATGAATAGTAATATTATTAATGCCTCTACAATCAACACCCATACGCGATGTAGCATCCTTTTTTGGCACTAGTATAATAGGAACAACACAAGGACTAAGAGATTCACGTATATAACCTTTGTCAAGCAGCTCCTGTACTTGACGCATAATCTCCTTCGTCTCCTCTGGATTGGTAGGGTATGGCGCATGGTTTGGCAGCGAAGCACCGAGAATTGAGTCAATCTAATGCTCAATCCCTCGAATAGGTGGTAATCCCGGTGCACGTCTTGTGGAAAGACATCAGCGAATTCCTGCAAAATGTTAGTGACAGCAAGAGGCAAAGAGAAAGGCATGTCCTTGAATGAAAATAATGCCTCTTTGCACACAAAAGCATAGCAAACAGATTTGCTGAAATCTAGATCAATATCAGATTTGGTGGCAAGCAAACATCCACTTTTCAATTTAATTTCAGAAGCAACATGATATGATGGTTTGTTATTAGGCTTCATTTGTTGCTCAAATTCTTTTGCCACAATCTAATTTTCACTCTTATTTTGCTCTTATTTTACTTTACTAGCTCTATTAATATCATCTTTCAAAATGGAATCAGGAGACATAGGAAGCAAAGTAATATGTTTATCCTTATGAACAAGAGTATACTGATTGTTTCTACCATGGTGTACAGATTTTTTATCAAATTGCCATGGTCTACCAAGTAATAAGGAACATGCGTGCATGGGTACCACATCACAATCAACATAATCAGCATATGTAGCTATACTAAAATGCACACAAACAGTGCGTGTTACCTTCACCTTGCCGCTGTTGTTGAACCATTGGATGTAGTAAGGATGCGGATGAGGTCTTGTGGTGAGAGACAACTTCTCCACCATCTCCATGCTAGCCAAGTTGTTGCAGCTCCCTCCATCATGATGACACAAACAGAACATTCCTTCACAACTCCCTTTGTATGAAACAAATTGTGCCTCTGATTTTGCTCAGCTTGTGTGACCTGCACACTCAAAACACGTTGATCAATTAAACTTTCATACCTGTCAGCGTCTTCAGCAGCCATGTATTGCATCTCTTGTTAAGAATCATCTCCACCATGTTCTTCACTTGTAATAAGAGCCAAAGTCTCCCCATCATAGTCACTAGCGGACTCATACCCACCATCCTCAGTAGCAATCATCACACGCTTAGATGGGCATTCTCTCACATAATGACCTCCACCCTTGCAACAATGACAAATAATATCATGTGTTTGCCCTGTTGATGCCATGGATGAAGAAGAGCTCTGTGCAGGACCGGCAGTTGTGCTCTTGGCAGAAAGTGGTGGTTGTGCCTGCTTTCTTGTATCACGGTTGGAGGTGGCAGCTGACGGAGGTGCCGGTGCAACAGAACGTGTGGAAGTAGAGGATGCATGCGGTGTCCATTATGAAGTTCGACCTGCAGAAAAATTAGTCTGTGCCAATGTCTGTCGATCCTGCACCTCATGTTCAGCTTTGTAAGCAAGATGGAATAAACAAGTGATGTTGTTATACTCCTTATACTCTAAAATGGTCTGAATCTCTCTATTTAACCCACCCATAAAACCTACAAGCATAGCTTCATTATCCTCAACAATACCACATCTAATCATGGAACCCAATGAGTACATATATTAGTTTTCAAAGCAGCCCAAGTAGCTGGAATATGATATAATCTACAATATTCAGACCACCACACACAAGCAAAACTAGTGAAAGCACAAACAACAACAGCAACACGTCTCTCCTCGGGATATTGTCAACATGTAAAACGTTGTTCAGTTTGTAACTCCCAAGTAAGATATACATCAGGAACGTATCTACCCTCAAACGTTGGAATATTCAACTTTATTTTAGGAAGATGGTCATGATCTCGTACATGAGGTGGTGGTGCAGCCCTACCATTGCGATTATTCGCATGTGGATGAACTGGTGGTTGTACGTAATTCTGATTTTGATCAACCTTGTCCTCGTAATTGCCCATGTAATCATCTCCTCCTCAGCAGTAGTAGGAGCCACAGAAGCATCAACAGTAGTAGCAGCGACACCAGAAGTTTTGCCAGGCTCAAGAGGAACATGCCTCTCTCGATGGAGGACTGGATCGCCACGTGGAGGTGGTCGTTATTGTTGTTGCAATGGTGCAGCAGAGGCAGTAGGTGGAGGTAGACGTGCAAGAACTTCAGCAAACTTGGCATCCAACTTGGTGTCAATTGTATTCTAAATGTCATCTATCCTCGCTAGTGACTTGCCAAAACTAGTCATCATGTCTTCCACATGTTGACCCAACATTTGCTGGAATTCATCATGTAACACCTTGTTCGTCATGTTCTCCCATTCTACCTCGTCGGCTTGTGATTCTGTCATGGTTAGCAGCAATAGAATACACACAAGAATATGATCCTACAGACTACTAGGATGTGGTGGTGGTGGTCACAAATTCGTCAAGCGAATCTCAAATTCTTACCAAGCAGCAGGTCGTGATAGGCAACCGTTGTAGTCAAAACTCTCAAAGCTTGGATAGAGCGATTGCCAGGTGGTGTCAAATGCACGATGTAGATGTATGTGGAGCTGGGAAGGCTTATGATATGGTAGCAAAAAATGTCAGCAATAATCAATTCAGAGATGCAAAGTTGAATAAACGCTCAACGACGGTACTGTGTTGGTCCTAAGCTAGACCGTGCTAGAGATGCGAGCCTAGAACACTAACAAAATCACGATGCTGCACATAAACAAGGGAGGAGCACACTCTGAATCTCTTTTTCACTTTTTTGCACTTTTTTTTGCTCTGCAACATTTTTTTTCGAAAAAGTCTACAAATGGCCTAAAAACAGCCTAGCCAGAATTTTCCAGACTATTTTTTCAAAAAGGTCTACAAATGGCCTACAAACTAGAACTATTTTTCTTTTGCAGGTGGCACGGAAATTGGGGATTCTGACTTGGTCATGACTCGTAGTTGGACGTGACCTAGAAATTAATAACAGGGAAGTAAATACTAGACTCGGAATAGGATTGGTGGCAGAGATGAATATGGTGGAACTCGGACTGGTGGCGGAGATGTATCTGGTGGCAACTCGGACTGGTGGCGGAGATGTATATTGTGGCAACTCAGACTGGTGGAGTGATGGCGGCGGATATGTGGTGGTTTTATGGAACGGCGGCGGATATGTGGTGGTGTATAGGGACTCGGATTGGTGGCGGATATGTGGTGGTGGTATATGGCAACAGCGATGAAGATTGTGCAGCGGCGGCATGACAAACTATGACAGAACTCAAAACACTAAAGGACTAGATGCTAAGACGAGCAACTCGACACAATGATGCAACCGCAAATTCAACAAAGCAAAACCCAAAAAGATTATGCAAAGGCTCAGATTGGTTCGGCTATGATGAACTAACCCTAAATTTTTTGGCTTTTTTGTGGACTGTAGGTATGAAGAACAGACTCGATCTAAACTATGAAAAACTGGAAAATCTCACTGAGCAACCTGGAAATCTGATACCACTTGATAGAGGCGAGGGTGGCCCGATCTTTCGATGAGATGGTGGCTATCATTTTTGGTGGAGTAGACTTTGATGATCCAACTACGAACGTGCGAGGACGTCGCGCCTTAGCAATCGCTAAACCAACTCCGAGAGTTTATTGACCATGCTGGAGCATGATCAACCTAACCACGAGGGTCTGTTTCCTGCACGCAAACGAAGAACAAGCAAGAAACTGAAAATGCAATATGGATATTGCGAATAAAAGAGGAAAGCTTTATTAATGAAGGTGGGGTTCTGTGATGTCTTGGTCTGGTCGTTGAACACAAACGAAGTACATGAAGTTGCAGCTATGGCAAACTTTTAATCTAAACAAAACCCAAAGTCTAAACGACGCCCTAAGGGCTGTATATATGGAGGAATAGGGGGAATTTCGTGACCCCTTGGAGGAGGGGTCCGAAACCAACCCTAACTCCGTTTCCCCACACATACGGACTCTAAAAACATCCTATACTGAAGTATTTCAAAATTACATGGGCCTGGCCCAATAATAAGGTGACGCAGCACCTATAATAGCCTCTCGATGAAATTTATGAAGTGGCATCTTGTATATTTTGTCCAAGCCTTTATGCACTCATTATGGTGGCTTGAAAGTCCTGAAATCATCACTTGAAACTTCGTTCTTGTCCCCCTTGTGCACGCTATCTTCTCCATGCTTGATCATGCTCCAATTTTCATCGTTCTTGTCCATGCTTGGCCCTTCATTTATAAGCAAAAACAAGTGTATCCAATTTAGGCAGCATCATATTCTCATGACCATTAGAATCATTACCAAGAAACGAAAGTACCTGGTAATTTAATTGGCGTGCGCGAGCTCTAGTAATTGGTCCAGTATATGTAATAGTAGGGGTTGTGGGTGTAACTTTGTTAGTGATGTCCTCATCACCCGAAAAGAATCCATTAATAAGGTTGATCAAGTCTTATTAACAAACCATTTTCGAATGACATGAAACCGAAGAATCTTCGTATAACACTAGGTTACCTCAACGGGGATATGCATCTCCCCAATAATAAGAGTTTCATATTTATTTTTTATGGAAGGAAGAGGGAATTCAAAACCTCCAATAATGATTGTCAAAACCTTTTCAATACAACTGATAACATTCACTTGAAGTTGTTTCTTCGGAAAATTTACTGTTTGCTCATTACCATTGACATGAAAAGTTACATTGCTTTTGTTGCAATCAATAACAGCCCCTGCAGTATTCAAAAAGGGTCTACCAAGGATAATCGACATGTTGTCGTCCTCGGGCATATCAAGTATAACAAAGTATGTTAAGATGGTAACATTTGCAACTACAACAGGCACATCCTCACAAATACCTATGGGTATAGCATTTGATTTATCAGCCATTTGCAAAGAGATTTTGGTAGGTGTCAACTTATTCAAATCAAGTCTTCTATATAAAGAGAAAGGCATAACACTAACACCGGCGCCTAAATCACATAAGGCAGTTTTGACATAACTTCTTTTAATGGAACATGGTATAGTAGGTATTCCTGGATCTCCTAACTTCTTAGGTATTCCACCCTTAAAAGAATAATTTGCAAGCATGGTGGAAATTTCAGGTTTAGGTATCTTTCTTTTATTAGTGACAATATCTTTCATGTATTTAGCATATGGAGGCATTTTCAGAACTTCAGTCAAGCGAGTACGCAAAAAGATAGGTCTAAGCATTTCAACAAAGTGTTCAAATTGTTCCTCATCCTTATTTTTAGGTGGTTTAGTGGGGAAAGGCATGGGTCTCTGGACCCATGGTTCTCTTTCCTTACCATGTTTTCTAGCAATGAAATCTCTCTTATCATATCTTTTATTCTTAGGAGGCGGGTTATCAAGATCAACATCGGATTCTATTTCCACATCATTATCAGGTTCCTTATCATTATCTGGTTGAGCATCAACATGAACATCATCATTATCATTATCATTATCACTAGATGGATGCTCATTACCAGATTGTGTCTCAGCATCAGAAATAGGAACATCATTATGATTCTCAGAAGGTTTTTCTACCACAGGTTCACTAGAAGCATGCAAGGTCCTATCATTTTTCTTTTTCTTTTTCTTTTTCTTCTTAGATGAACTAGGTGCATCAGTATTAATTCTTTGAGAATCTTGCTCAGTTCTTTTGGGATGACCTTCAGGATATAGTGGTTCATGAGTCATTCTACCTCCTCTAGTGTAGCGACCCGATCCCAATGGATCGAAGTCTCTGTGCTTAAGTGTCATCCCTGGATCGGTATGCTGACACACACAGTACTCAAGGATTTATAACAGAATTCAATCACACACTTATTACATCGAAAATCCTCATATAGAGTATTTATTACAATAATATGGTTGAAGGCCATCTAAATAAAATAACTGTGGAAGCTTCGAAGGTAAATGAGTCCATCAACTCCAACGGCATAGCTGAGTGCATGACAACGACCTATCGCACCTTACTCTTCGTCTGAAAATTCTGCAACATGATACGTTGCAACCGTGTAGGTCAGCACATGGAATATGCTGGCAAGATAACACTATAGAGCAATGATGAACAATATTTACCACTACATGCATATTTGGCTAGTGGAGGCTCTAAGTTTAATTTTTTTGCATAAAGCTAATTTTTCCCTACAACAAAGGAATAAAATTTTATTTACTACCAAGTTTATGCCATTAATGAGAAGGTTCCTCCAACTCATTCCCAAAATTACCAAGTAATAAATAATAATAACCCAATACATTAATTAAATAGAGTGATGAGATCAACAAAATATTCACTTCTAGATACTCAAGATGTCCATAACCGGGGACACGGCTAATCATGATTAGTTTGTACACTCTGCAGAGGTTTGTGCACTTTTCCCCACAAGACTCGACCGCATCCATGATCAGAAGATCGAGACATAGTCTTTCTGAAGCATTAACTCTCTACTCTGGGTAGACCGGTACACCTACTTTCCCCTACATCTGCTAGTCCACCTCTTCAAGAGCTCACACAACTTACTCAACTATGCCAGAGCCCATAATGGCTTGTGGCTGCACACGGAAGTTTCTAGGCATGAAATATCATATGATCCCTTTGAGCCTGGGTGGCGGACCTAGGGTAATCACACGGGTACTCCGGGATTTCCCTTGGGCAAGCACTGGTTTCTCCAGGTGCCCCAAACAATCCACCCAGATGTGTGTTAATGTTGCCACCTTAAGTTACCCTTAATTATTAACTCTCGCAACTTGCATGAATTTCACATACCAATCCCCGTCTACGAGCATGGCTAAGCACTATATGAGCATAACGTATATTCCCGGGGTGATCAAAGGTAATAGGTTCCTACCTCAAGTACTACAGCCAAAACCATGTGTTCCCAATCCTACTCATGCAATGTTTGAGGGTTGAAACTAATGCATAAAACTGGGTAATAAAGGGATATGATCAAAGTGTAACTTGCCATGCTGACGATCGGAAAACCCTAGAGATTCGTAGTAGCAAGCTTCGCACTCCGGATACTCTATCGTAGACAAACAATAGCATACATAAGCACTCAAGCATAAGATGCAAAGGTAAAACCAAATAAAAAGATCTAAACAGAAAGTTCAAGTGAAGAGATTCGATTTGCAAAAAGAATCAATTAAAACGGAGTTACGAAACTCAAATTACGATCAAAAGAAATTCAAATTCAAATCTGTTTGAAAACAAATTTTAAAATTTCAAAAACATGTTCAAGTTGATTATCTCGACAGAGGGGATCGAGACGAAGAATTTGGCGTTGGTTTCGTTGGATTTGGATAAACGAGCAAAAAGTTGTGATCTTTTGAAGACTAGGGGCTAAACTGTAAAAAAAATCTAGCGGATAGGTCCCTGGCAGAAACTAAAATAAAAAGAAAAATCCTATCGAACGAACGTTCTCTACAAAACCTAACAGAACGAAAATGTTCGCTAACAGAAGCTAAACGAACAAGCGTTCGCTAAATAAACTAACCTAAAACAAATAAACTGATCTAAAAAGAAAAACCGAAAAAAAACTGCGGTTCGAATCAGTTTTATACCAGTTCGGACGGTTTTCGATGCCGGCGGCGGGTTCGACGGTGGCGGCGGCTTCGGGCGTGGCGGTGAGGTGGCGGCGGCGACTCCGGCGACGGCGGCTCCAGCGGCGGGGTGCGGCGCTGGCGGCGTCGGCTCGCGGCGGCAGGCGGCGGCGCTGGCGGCGTGCGGCGGCGCGGCGCGGGCTGCTGCTGCTGCTGTTTGAGGGAGAGAGGGGGTCGGGGCGGCGGCTATTTAAGGAGGGGGGGCGAGGCCGGCTTGGGGAGGAGGCAAGGCGAGGCGGCGGCGGCTCGGACTCCTGCCGGAGTCCGGCTCGAAGACGGCGGCGAAGGCGGTGGCGGCTGGGCCGTGGCCTGGCGCTAGCTGGGCCGGCCCAGTTCGGCCGCGAACTTTTTTTTCCAGAGAAAGAAAAATACGAAAAACTATAATAAATATATTTAAAAAAAATTCCAGAGAAATTCACATAATTCCCTCCTAATATTTGGACTAATGTGAACATTTTTCTGGACCTAAATGCCTAAAATAAAATAAACATTTTTAGTACTATAAGAATAACTAAACTCGCAAATAAAATCCAAATAAAATATATTTTTATTCAAAATTAAATTCCCAATATTTCTTTACTGATTTTGAAGAAGTCATATTATCTTCTCTCATTATTTTTTTATTTAATTGAAATAATTGGAATTTTTTTTTTGAATAAAACACTTTGATCCAAAATGCCAATTTTGAAAAAAAAATCAAAAATGGATTTTTGTGAAAACCTCCAACTCTCTCAATTGGTCCTTGAGTTGCGCAAGGTTTCTAGGATCAAAACTCCAAATAAAACAAGTTCAAAAATGCACAAATTATGAATGCATATGATGATCTAATGCATAACATCCAAATTGAAAATTGGGATGTTACAAACCTTCCCCCCTTAAGATGAATCTCGCCCTCGAGATTCGGGTTGGCTAGCAAAAAGGTGTGGGTGGTCTTTCCGGAGGTCTTCTTCGCGCTCCCAGGTGGCTTCCTCCTCGGTATGGTGACTCCACTGAACTTTGCAAAACTTGATGACTCTGCTGCGAGTAACTCGGCTGGCAAACTCGAGAATCTTGACGGGTTTCTCCTCATAGGTCAGATCACTATCCAACTGAATCGCTTCCAGTGGCACTGTATCTCTCAGAGGAATATCAGCCATCTCTGCATGGCACTTCTTTAACTGGGGAACGTGAAACACATCATGAACTCCTGACAAACCTTCGGGTAATTCCAACTTGTAGGCAACTTCACCCATACGTTCCAAAACTCTGTATGGTCCCACAAATCGTGGTGCTAACATTCCTTTGACTCCAAATCGTTTAACTCCTTGAAGTGGGGACACACGAAGGTATGCCCTGTCTCCGACTTCATAGGTTACCTCCTTGCGTTTAGTATCTGCATAACTTTTCTGCCTGGACTGAGCTATCTTGAGTCTATCCCGAATCAACTTAACCTTCTCTTCAGAATCTCGGATTAAGTCTAGTCCGAACAACTGTCTATCTCCAACTTCATCCCATGACAGTGGTGTCCTACACCTTCTTCCGTACAAGGCTTCGAAAGGGGCCATCTTCAAGCTGGCTTGATAACTGTTGTTATAGGAGAACTCTGCATATGGTAAATTATCATCCCAACTGGATCCATAATCGAGCGCACAAGCTCTCAACATGTCCTCCAGAATCTGATTGACTCTCTCGGTCTGTCCATCTGTCTGTGGGTGAAAGGCTGTACTGAACTCTAGCCTGGTGCCCAAAGTTTCGTGTAACTGATTCCAAAACTTCGAGGTAAACTGGGTTCCTCTATCTGATACGATGGTCCTCGGAACTCCATGCGGACATACGATCCTGGTCATGTATATCTTCGCCAACTTAGCACTTGTATAAGTGGTTTTCACGGGGATAAAGTGAGCCACTTTAGTCAAGCGATCAACTACAACCCAGATAGAATCATATCCTGAACGAGTCCTGGGTAATCCGGTGATGAAATCCATGCCAAGTTTATCCCACTTCCATTCGGGTATCGGCAAAGGTTGAAGTAATCCTGCTGGTTTCTGATGTTCTGCCTTAACTTTCTGACATACGTCGCATACTGCTACATACTCTGCAATATCCTTCTTCATTCCTGTCCACCCGAAACTTTCCTTCAAATCCAGATACATCTTGGTGTTGCCTAGGTGAATCGAGTATGGCGAATCATGAGCATCCTGAAGAATTAACTTCCTGATCTCAGGGTCATTGGGCACATAGATATGATCCTCAAATCATAAAGTCCCGTGTTCATCCTCA
This sequence comes from Thinopyrum elongatum, assembly GCA_011799875.1. NCBI lineage: Eukaryota > Viridiplantae > Streptophyta > Magnoliopsida > Poales > Poaceae > Thinopyrum > Thinopyrum elongatum. The sequence goes on from CM022300.1 coordinate 389,178,106, forward strand.
AGAAAACCTTTAGTCTTTTCGTTACTCATCCTTTCCTTCATCTCCGCGATTTCCTTGTCCGTCTTCTGGGCTTCTCGGATCCTTCCCAACAAAGTGGACTAAATTTCCAATGCCGCAACAAAACCTCTCGGAACTATATCCAAGCGAAGTTCTCGGAGATCTTCGGCTAACTCCTGAGGTAATCCTCCGGTTATGAGCGTGTTAACATAACTCTTGCGGCTCAACGCATCTGCTACGACATTGGCCTTTCCTGGATGATAATGCAACTTCATGTCATAATCCTTTATGAGCTCCAACCATCTCCTCTGCCTGAGGTTCAACTCCTTCTGCGTGAAAATATACTTCAAACTCTTATGATCCGTGTAAACATCACAACGATTTCCGATAACAAAATGTCTCCAGGTCTTGAGCGCATGCACTACGGTTGCTAACTCCAAATCATGCGTGGCATAATTTAACTCATGAGGTCGAAGCTGACATGAGGCATATGAAACAACTCTTCCTTCTTGCATAAGGACGCCTCCAAGTCCCTGACGAGAAGCGTCGCAATATACTTGGAAATCTTTGCGTATATTCGGTAGAATTAGCACTGGGGCTGTAACCAAACATTTCTTCAACTCCTGAAAACTGGCCTCACAATCGTCGGTCCATTTGAACTTGGTGTCTTTCTTCAATAACTCCCTCATGGGCTTCGCAATCTTGGAAAAATTCTCAATGAATCTCCGATAATATCCTGCAAGTCCAAGAAAACTGCGTATCTCCCCAACTAAGGTGGGTGCCATCCATTTAGTGACAGATTCAACCTTGGTAGGGTCTACTGCTATACCTTCTCCTGATATAACATGTCCGAGAAATCCGACTTCCTTCAACCAAAACTCGCATTTGCTAAACTTGGCATATAGCTGATGTTCCCTGAGCTTCTCGAGAACCAAGCGCAAATGTTCCTTGTGTTCTTCTTCATTCTTCGAGTACACCAATATATCATCAATGAACACCACAACAAACTTATCCAAGAACTCCATGAACACCTTGTTCATCATACTCATGAAATAGGCTGGGGCATTAGTCAAACCGAAAGACATGACCGTGTACTCATATAGCCCATACCTTGTGGTAAAAGTTGTCTTAGGTATATCCTGTTCTCGGATCTTCAGCTAGTGGTATCCTGATCAAAGATCGATCTTGGAAAATACTTTAGCTCCTTGCAGCTGGTCAAACAAATCATTGATCATCGATAGTGGGTATTTGTTCTTGATCGTCACCTCATTCAACGCACGATAATCAACAACCATTCTCAAAGATCCATCCTTATTCTCAACTAAGAGCACTGGGGCTCCCCACGGTGATGAACTTGGTCATATATAACCTTTCTCCAATAACTCCTTAATCTGCTTCTTAATTTCCTCCAGATCATTTGCGGGCATCCGATACGGTCTCTTCGATATTGGTCCGGCGCCTGGCAACAGCTCGATCAAAAACTCTATGTCTCGGTCTGGTGGCATGCCTGGTAGTTCCTCTGGGAATACATCGGGATAATCCTTCACAACTGGTACTTCCTCCTGAACAACTCCCGAGAGTGAATTTACTTGAGTCCTCCTTGGCGCATGCCTAGACACATAATTGATCTGTTTTCCCTCTGGGGTGGAGAGAAGAATCGACTTACTAGCACAATCAATGTTTCCCTCATACTTGGATAGCCAATCCATGCCTAGTATCACATCCAATCCTTGTGATTCCAGGATAATGAGGTCTGTGGGAAAAACATGCCTACCTATGGTCAATGGCAACTGAAAACATCCTCGGCTAGCCATATACTCCGCTCCTGGTGAGCTCACTAACATAGGTGACTTAAGGGCTACGGTTGGCAACTTAAACTTGTCTACAAATCCCCTTGATATGAATGAATGCGATGCACTAGTGTAAAAAAAGAACAAGGGCGCTAAATGTATTAATCAAAAACTTACCAATAACTGCATCAGGCTGCTCTTCAACTTCCTCCACGTTGACGTGGTTCACCTGACCTCTGGTGAAGGGATTTGGCTTCTTTCCTGAGCTTCCATTGCCATTTCCATTCTTGGCTTCAGAACACTCAGTGGCGTAGTGTCCGGTCTTCCCGCACTTGAAACAGGTAATGTGACTCAGATCTTTCTTTGCGGGTGTCGCGGGGTTGGAACGGCTCTGACTGTTGTTACCTCCATTCCCATTGCCATTCTTAGGGCCACTGTGGTTGTGTGAATTTCCTCCATTATGAGAATGTCCTCCATGGTTATGCCCTCCATGGTTATGATGAGTATGCCCTCCTGAGTACGGGGAATAGCGAGGCTTCTGCTGAGCTCCAGAATTATACTTCCCCTATCCATACTTCCTCTTGCGGTTATCTATCTGCTGTTGCTTGCCTTCTATCATTAGGGCCTTGTCTACCAGTTCCTGGTAGTTGTTGAAGGTTGCCACCATCAACTGCATACTCAGCTCATCATTGAGTCCCTCAAGAAATTTCTCCTGCTTCGCGGCATCTGTGGCCACATCATCTGGGGCGTAGCGAGCTAACTTGCTGAACTCTTCCACATACTGCCCCACAGTACGATTCCCCTGGCGTAAGTTGCAGAACTCATGCTTCTTCAAACTCATGGCTCCAGCTGAGACATGTGCAGTGCAGAAAGCCAGCTGAAACTGATTCCAAGTAACATTGGCCACGGGGAAAGTGGCAGTGTAGTTCTCCCACCATGAGGCTGCGGGTCCATCCAGTTGATGTGCGGCAAAGCGCACCTTCTCAGCATCAATGCAACCTGCGGTGGTCAGCTCCCTTCCAATCTTGCGGAGCCAGTCATCAGCAACAATCGGCTCGGTGCTGCTAGAGAACACCGGCGGATTCAACCTTAGGAAACGGGCTAGGTTGTCAACTGGGGGTGGTGGCAGTGGGTTGTTGTTGTTGTTGCCTTGGTTCTGAATGAGCATCTGCATCAAGGCATTCTGTTGTTGGATCAACTGGGTGAGCTCCAGTGGGAAAGCGAATTCGGGGTCACGTCTCGGAGGCATCTGATAGGTTAGAGGGGTGAGAACAGAATAGAATAGGTCTAATGAGAGATTTCACTACCCATATGCATATGAGACAAACATATTCATTCCACACCATTCAATTTCAAACAAGATTCACACAATCGATCTAAGCTACTATTACAAAAGCTCGAAAAGATTTCTAACTACTTGGAAGGGCTCTAATACTATTATGGTGGTCGACTAGAAATTTTGATCGGTGGAAGACTCCATAATATCCGCTCCAGCTTCGTCTTCATAGTCATCATCACTGTCATCATCTGCATCACTATCCGTGTCGGTGTCATCCAGTATGATGTAGTCCTCCGAACGGATATCCACTTCTGGTTCTTGCTTCGGGTTCACCACGGGTATTCCTAGCTTCTTCTTCAGTTCTTCATGCTTCTCCAGTAGCACTGCAATTTCCTCTTCATATCCATCGCGTGTTGACTTAAGTTCCTCTTCTAACTCGACATTCCTCTTCATCACCTTCTTGGTCTTCTTCATGACAACGCACATCTGGTTCTCATATCGACGAATGTGTTGATCCATCTCCTGAATGTACGCTACAATAGATCCATCCTTCCTAGTATGAATCATCTCCCATTGCTCGTCTCGGCGTCCACATATCTGATAGACGGTGTCTTCGAGATCCTTGTGGTACTCCTCACAAATGCGTCCAAAAGTGATGTGGGCTGCCATGCTCTTTCCCAAGCTCCAAGTTGGTGCATCCAAGGTAAACTCGATGGGCTCGGTTGTTGGTGCAAATGTCCTTCCAGGTACACGAACTTTGATCCTCCAGTGCTCCTCTTCTGGTAAAGTGGCAGTGAAGGTTCCGGTAAAACTTGGTAAACCGATGTTCAGGTATTTGGTGACTTCCTTCAAGTGGTGTCGTCATCCGGCTGAGTGAACTTGTTCCTGGGATCCGACATCTATAGAGTAGAAATAGAGAAGAGTTAGAAATGAGTAGAGAAGATTTAGAAAAGAGTAGAGAAGAGTATCATGTGGCTTTTCCTAGTGGTCGCGTCCTACAGTCAGCGTGTGCTCTGATACCATCTTGTAGCGACCCGATCCCAATGGATCAAAGTCTCTGTACTTAAGTGTCATCCTTGGATCTGTATGCTGACACACACAGTACTCGAGGATTTATAACAGAGTTCAATCACACACTTATTACATTGAAAATCCTCATATAGAGTATTTATTACAATAATATGGCTGAAGGCCATCTAAATAAAATAACTGCGGAAGCTTCGAAGGTAAATGAGTCCATCAACTCCAACGGCATAGCTGAGTGCATGACAACGACCTATCGCACCTTACTCTTTGTCTGAAAATTCTGCAACATGATACGTTGAAGCCATGTAGGTTAGCACATGGAATATGCTGGCAAGATAACACTATAGAGCAATGATGAACAATATCTACCACTACATGCATATTTGGCTGGTGGAGGCTCTAAGTTTTTTTTTTGCATAAAGCTAATTTTTCCCTACAACAAAGGAATAAAATTTTATTTACTACCAAGTTTATGCCATTAATGAGAAGGTTCCTCCAACTCATTCCCAAAATTACCAAGTAATAAATAATAATAACCCAATACATTAATTAAATAGAGTGATGAGATCAACAAAATATTCACTTCTAGATACTCAAGATGTCCATAACCGGGGACACGGCTAATCATGATTAGTTTGTACACTCTGCAGAGGTTTGCGCACTTTTCCCCACAAGACTCGACTGCATCCATGATCGGAAGATCGAGACATAGTCTTTCTGAAGCATTAACTCTCTACTCTGGGTAGACCGGTACACCTACTTGTTGGGGAACGTAGTATTTCAAAAAAAATCCTACGATCACACAAGATCTATCTAGGAGAAGCATAGCAATGAGCGGGGAGAGTGTGTCCACGTACCCTCGTAGACCGAAAGCGGAAGCGTTTAGTAACGCGGTTGATGTAGTCGAACGTCTTCGCGATCCAACCGATCAAGTACCGAACGCACGGCACCTCCGCGATCTGCACACGTTCAGCTCGGTGACGTCCCTCGAACTCTAGATCCAGCTGAAGCCGAGGGAGAGTTTCGTCAGCACGACGGCGTGGTGACGGTGATGATGAAGTTACCGGCGCAGGGCTTCGCCTAAGCACTACGACGATATGATCGAGGTGTGTAACTGTGGAGGGGGGCACCGCACACGGTTAAGAGAAACTTTGATGTGCTATTGGGGTGCTCCTGGCCACGTATATAAAGAAGGGGAGGGAAGAGGTGGCCGGCCCAAGGGGGGCGCGCCAGGTGTGGGGAATCCTACTAGGACTCCCCAGTCCAAGTAGGATTCCCCTCCTCTTTCTTGTTCCTAGTAGGAGAAGGAGGGAAGGAGGAAGAGGGGAGAAGGAAGGAGGGGGCGCCGCCCCCTCCTAGTCCAATTCGGACTAGCCCATGGGGGGGCGCGCGGCCAACCCTTGAGGCCCTTCTCTTCTTTCCCGTATGGCCCATTAAGGCCCACTATTTCCCCCGGCGAATTCCCGTAACTCTCCGGTACTTTGAAAAATATCCGAATCACTCGGAACCTTTCCGATGTCCGAATATAGCCTTCCAATATATCGATCTTTACCTCTCGACCATTTCGAGACTCCTCGTCATGTCCGTGATCTCATCCGGGACTACGAACAAACTTCGGTCATCAAATCACATAAGTCATAATACAAATCGTCATCGAACGTTAAGCGTGCGGACCCTACGGGTTCGAGAACTATGTAGACATGACCGAGACACATCTCCGGTCAATAACCAATAGCGGAACCTGGATGCTCATATTGGCTCCTACATATTCTACGAAGATCTTTATCGGTCAAACCGCATAACAACATACGTTGTTCCCTTTGTCATCGGTATGTTACTTGCCCGAGATTCGATCGTCGGTATCCTCATACCTAGTTCAATCTCATTACCGGTAAGTCTCTTTACTCATTCCGTAATGCATCATCCCGCAACTAACTCATTAGTCACATTGCTTGCAAGGCTTATAGTGATGTGCATTACCGAGAGGGCCTAGAGATACCTCTCCGATACACGGAGTGACAAATCCTAATCTCGATCTATGCCAACCCAAAAAACACCATCGGAGACACCTGTAGAACATCTTTATAATCACACAGTTACGTTGTGATGTTTGATAGCACACAAGGTGTTCCTCCGATATTCGGGAGTTGCATAATCTCATAGTCAGAGGAACATGTATAAGTCATGAAGAAAGCAATAGCAACAAACTAAACGATCATATTGCTAAGCTAACGGATGGGTCTTGTCCATCACATCATTCTCTAATGATGTGATCCCATTTATCAAATGACAACACATGTCCATGGCTAGGAAACTTAACCATCTTTGATTAACGAGCTAGTCAAGTAGAGGCATACTAGGGACACTCTGTTTGTCTATGTATTCACACATGTACTAAGTTTCCGGTTAATACAATTCTAGCATGAATAATAAACATTTATCATGAAATAAGAAAATAAATAATAACTTTATTATTGCCTCTAGGGCATATTTCCTTCAGTCTCCCACTTGCACTAGAGTCAATAATCTATTTTCACATCGCCATGTGATTTAACACGAATAGTTCACATCACCATGTGATTAACACCCATAGTTCACATCGCCATGTGACCAACACCCAAAGGGTTTACTAGAGTCAGTAATCTAATTCACATCGCCATGTGATTAACACCCAAAGAGTACTAAGGTGTGATCATGTTTTGCTTGTGAGAGAAGTTTAGTCAACGGGTCTGCCACATACAGATCCGTATGTATTTTGCAAATTTCTATGTCTATAATGCTCTGCATGGAGCTACTCTAGCTAATTGCTCCCACTTTCAATATGTATCCAGATTGAGACTCTGAGTCATCTGGATCAGTGTAAAAGCTTGCATCGACGTAACCTTTTACGACGAACTCTTTTATCACCTCCATAACCAAGAAATATTTCCTTAGTCCTCTTAGGTAACTAAGGATAACTTTGACCGCTATCCAGTGATCCATTCCTGGATCACTATCGTACCTCCTTGCTAAACTCATAGTAAGGCACACAACTGGTCTGGTACATAGCATGGCATACTTTATAGAACCCATGACTGAGGCATAGGGAATGACTTTCATTCTCTTTCTATCTTCTGTCGTGGTCAGGTTTTGAGTCTTACTCAATTTTACACCTTGTAACACAGGCAAGAACTCCTTCTTTGACTGATCCATTTTGAACTTCTTCAAAATCTTGTCAAGGTATGTGCTTTGTGAAAGTTCTATTAAGCATCTCGACCTATCCCTATAGATCTTGATGCTCAATACTTAAGCAGATTCACCGAGGTCCTTTTTATTGAAAAATTCTTATTCAAGTATCCTTTTATGTTATCCAGAAATTCCATATCATTTCCAATCAACAATATGTCATCCACATATAATATCAGAAATGCTACAGAGCTCCCACTCACTTTCTTGTAAATACAGGCTTCATCGTAAGTCTGTATAAAATCATATGCTTTGATCACTTCATCAAAGCGTATATTCCAACTCCGAGATGCTTGCACCAGTCCATAAATGGATCGCTGGAGCTTCCACATTTTGTTAGCACCTTTAGGATTGAAAAAACCTTCTGGTTGCATCATATACAACTTCTTTTTAAAAATTCCATTAAGGAATGTAGTTTTTGACGTCCATTTGCCAGATTTCATAAAATGTGGCAATTGCTAACATGATTCGGACAGACTTAAGCATCGCTACGAGTGAGAAAATCTCATCGTAGTCAACACCTTGAACTTTTGTCGAAAACCTTTTTGCGACAAGTCGAGCTTTGTAGATAGTAACACTACTATCAGCGTCTGTCTTCCTCTTGAAGATCCATTTTTTCTCAATGGCTCGCCGATCATCGGGCAAGTCAGTCAAAGTCCATACTTTGTTCTCATACATTGATCCTATCTCAGATTTCATGGCCTCAAGCCATTTATTGGAATCTGGGCTCATCATCGCTTCCTCATAGTTCGTAGGTTCGTCATGGTCTAGTAACATGACTTCCAGAACAGGATTACCGTACCACTCTGGTGCGGAACGTACTCTGGTTGACCTACGAGGTTCGGTAGCAACTTGATCCGAAGTTTCATGATCATCATCATTAACTTCCTCACTAATTGGTGTAGGCATCACTGGAACTGATTTCTGTGATGAACTACTTTCCAATTCAAGAGAAGGTACCACTACCTCATCAAGTTCTACTTTCCTCCCATTCACTTCTTTCGAGAGAAACTCCTTCTCTAGAAAGGATCCATTCTTAGCAACGAATATCTTGCCTATGGATCTGTGATAGAAGGTGTACCCAACAGTCTCCTTTGGGTATCCTATGAAGACACTTTTCTCCGATTTGGGTTCGAGCTTATCAGGTTGAAGCTTTTTCACATAAGCATCGCAGCCCCAAACTTTAAGAAACGATAGCTTAGGTTTCCTGCTAAACCACAGTTCATATAGTGTCGTCTCAACGGATTTAGACGGTGCCCTATTTAACGTGAATGCAGCTGTCTCTAATGCATAACCCCAAAATGATAGTGGTAAATCGGTAAGAGACATCATAGATTGCACTATATCCAATAAAGTATGGTTATGACGTTCAGACACACCGTTATGCTGTGGTGTTCCAGGTGGCATGAGTTTGTGAAATTATTCCACATTGTTTTAATTGAAGGCCAAACTCGTAACTCAAATATTCGCCTCTGCGATCAGATCGTAGAAAATTTATTTTCTTGTTACGATGATTCTCTACTTCACTCTGAAATTCTTTTGAACTTTTCAAATGTTTCAGACTTATGTTTCATCAAGTAGATATACCCATATCTGCTCAAATCATCTGTGAAGGTCAGAAAATAATGATACCCGCTGTGAGCCTCAACACTCATCGGACCACATACATCGATATGTATTATTTCCAATAAGTCATTAGCTCGCTCCATTGTTCCGGAGAATGGAGTCTTAGTCATCTTGCCCAAGAGGCATGGTTCGCAAGCATCAAATGCTTCATAATCAAGTGATTCCAAAAGTCCATCCGAATGGAGTTTCTTCATGCGCTTTACACCAATATGACCTAAACGGCAGTGCCACAAAATATGTTGCATTATCATTATCAACTTTGCATCTTTTGGCATCAATATTATGAATATGTGTATCACTACGATCGAGATTCAATAAACCATTTATATTGAGTGTATGACCATAGGAGGTTTTATTCATTTAAACAGAACAACAATTATTCTCTGACTTAAATGAATAACCGTATCGCAATAAACATGATCCAATCATATTCATGCTCAACACAAATACCAAATAACATTTATTTAGGTCCAACACTAATCCCGAAGGTAGAGGGAGTGTGCGATGGTGATCTTATCAACCTTGGAATCACTTCCAACACACATCGCCACCTCGTCATTAACTAGTCTTTGTTCATTTTGCAACTCCTGTTTCGAGTTACTAATGTTAGCAACTGAACCAGTATCAAATACCCAGGGGCTACTATGAACACTAGTAAAATACACATCAATAACATGTATATCAAATATACTTTTGTTCACTTTGCCATCCTTCTTATCCGCCAAATACTTGGGGCAGTTCCGCTTCCAGTGACCAGTCCCTTTGCAGTAGAAGCACTCAGTTTCAGGCTTAGGTCCAGACTTGGGCTTCTTCCCGGGAGTAGCAACTTGCTTGCTATTCTTCTTGAAGTTCCCCTTCTTCTCTTTGCCTTTTTTCTTGAAACTAGTGGTCTTGTTAACCATCAACACTTGATGCTCCTTTTTGATCTCTACCTCCGCAACCTTTAGCATCACGAAGAGCTCGGGAATTGTCTTATTCATCCCTTGCATATTATAGTTCATCACGAAGTTCTAGTAACTTGGTGATAGTGACTAGAGAATTCTGTCAATCACTATTTTATCTGGAAGATTAACTCCCACTTGATTCAAGCGATTGTAGTACCCAGACATTCTGAGCATATGCTCACTTGTTGAGCTATTCTCCTCCATCTTGTAGGCAAAGTATTTGTCAGAGGTCTCATACCTCTCGACACGGGCATGAGTCTAAAATAACGATTTCAGCTCTTGGAACATCTCATATGCTCCGTGGCGTTCAAAACATTTTTGAAGTCCCGGTTCTAAGCCGTAAATCATGGCGCACTAAACTATCAAGTAGTCATCATATCGAGCTTGCTAAACGTTCATAACATTTGCATCTGCTCCTGCAATAGGTCTGTCACCTAGCGGTGCATCAAGGACATAATTCTTCTGTGTAGCAATGAGGATAATCCTCAGATCATGGAACCAGTCCGCATCATTGCTACTATCATCTTTCAACATAGTTTTCTCTAGGAACATATCAAAAATAAAACAGGGGAGCTATACGCGAGCTATTGATCTACAACATAATTTGCAAATACTACCAGGACTAAGTTCATGATAAATTAAAGTTCAATTAATCATATTACTTAAGAACTCCCACTTAGATAGACATCCCTCTAGTCATCTAAATGATCACGTGATCCATATCAACTAAACCATGTCCGATCATCATGTGAGATGGAGTAGTTTTCAATGGTGAACATCTCTATGTTGATCATATCTACTATATGATTCACGCTCGACCTTTCGGTCTCAGTGTTTCGAGGCCATATCTGCATATGCTAGGCTCGTCAAGTTTAACCTGAGTATTATGCGTGTGCAAAACTGTCTTGCACCTGTTGTATTTGAACGTAGAGCCTATCACACCCGATCATCACGTGGTGTCTCAGCACGAAGAACTTTTGCAACGGTGCATACTCAGGGAGAACACTTGTACCTTGAAATTTAGTGAGAGATCATCTTATAATGCTACCGCCGTACTAAGCAAAATAAGATGCATAAAAGGATTAACATCACATGCAATTCAATATGTGACATGATATGGCCATCATCATCTTGTGCTCTTGATCTCCATCATCGAAGCACCGTCATGATCTCCATCGTTACCGGCACCCCAGCTTGATCTCCATCGTAGCATCGTTGTCGTCTCGCCAATTTATTGCTTCTACGACTATCGCTACCGCTTAGTGATAAAGTAAAACAATTACATGGCGATTGCATTGCATACAATAAAGCGACAACCATATGGCTCCTGCCAGTTGCCGATAACTCTGTTACAAAACATGATCATCTCATACAACAAATTATATCACATCATGTCTTGACCATATCACATCACAGCAAGCCCTGCAAAAACAAGTTAGACGTCCTCTACTTTGTTGTTGCAAGTTTTACGTGGCTGCTACGGGCTTCTAGCAAGAACCGTTCTTACCTACGCAAAACCACAACGTGGTGTAGTGATTGCTTTTTGATCTTCTAAAAGAACCCTCTTCATTGAAACCGGTTCAACTAAAGTGAGAGAGACAGGCACCCGCCAGTCACCTTTAAGCAACGAGTGCTCGCAGCGGTGAAACCAGTCTCGCGTAAGCGTACGCGTAATGTCGGTCCGGGCCGCTTCATCTCACAATACCACTGAACCAAGTAACAACTAGTAACGGCAAGCAATATATATACACACATGCCCACAACTCCTTTGTGTTCTACTCGTGCAAATAACATCTACGCATAGACCTGGCTCGGATGCCACTGTTGGGGAACGTAGTATTTCAAAAAAAATCCTACGATCACGCAAGATCTATCTAGGAGAAGCATAGCAACGAGCGGGGAGAGTGTGTCCACGTACCCTCGGAGACCGAAAGCGGAAGCGTTTAGTAACGCGGTTGATGTAGTCGAACGTCTTCGCGATCCAACCGATCAAGTACCGAACGCACGGCACCTCCGCGATCTGTACACGTTCAGCTCGGTGACGTCCCTCGAACTCTAGATCCAGCTGAAGCCGAGGGAGAGTTTCGTCAGCACGACGGCGTGGCGACGGTGATGATGAAGTTACCGGCGCAGGGCTTCGCCTAAGCACTATGACGATATGACCGAGGTGTGTAACTGTGGAGGGGGGCACCGCACACGGCTAAGAGAAACTTTGATGTGCTATTGGGGTGCCCCCTGGCCACGTATATAAAGGAGGGGAGGGAAGAGGTGGCCGGCCCAAGGGGGCGCGCCAGGTGTGGGGAATCCTACTAGGACTCCCCAGTCCAAGTAGGATTCCCCTCCTCTTTCCTATTCCTAGTAGGAGAAGGAGGGAAGGAGGAAGAGGGGAGAAGGAAGGAGGGGGGCGCCGCCCCCTCCTAGTCCAATTCGGACCAGCCCATGGGGGGCGCGCGGCCACCCCTTGAGGCCCTTCTCTCCTTTCCCGTATGGCCCATTAAGGCCCACTACTTCCCCCGGCGAATTCCCGTAACTCTCCGGTACTCCGAAAAATACCCGAATCACTCGGAACCTTTCCGATGTCCGAATATAGCCTTTCAATATATCAATCTTTACCTCTCGACCATTTCGAGACTCCTCGTCATGTCCGTGATCTCATCCGGGACTCCGAACAAACTTCGGTCATCAAATCACATAACTCATAATACAAATCGTCATCGAACGTTAAGCGTGCGGACCCTACGGGTTCGAGAACTATGTAGACATGACCGAGACACATCTCCGGTCAATAACCAATAGCGGAACCTGGATGCTCATATTGGCTCCTACATATTCTATGAAGATCTTTATCGGTCAAACCGCATAACAACATACGTTGTTCCCTTTGTCATCGGTATGTTACTTGCCCGAGATTCGATCGTCGGTATCCTCATACCTAATTCAATCTTGTTACCGGTAAGTCTCTTTACTCGTTCCGTAATGCATCATCCCGCAACTAACTCATTAGTCACATTGCTTGCAAGGCTTATAGTGATGTGCATTACCGAGAGGGCCTAGAGATACCTCTCCGATACACGGAGTGACAAATCCTAATCTCGATCTATGCCAACCCAAAAAACACCATCGGAGACACCTGTAGAGCATCTTTATAATCACCCAGTTACGTTGTGTTGTTTGATAGCACACAAGGTGTTCCTCCGATATTCGGGAGTTGCATAATCTCATAGTCAGAGGAACATGTATAAGTCATGAAGAAAGCAATAGCAACAAACTAAACGATCATATTGCTAAGCTAACGGATGGGTCTTGTCCATCACATCATTCTCTAATGATGTGATCCCGTTTATCAAATGACAACACATGTCCATGGCTAGGAAACTTAACCATCTTTGATTAACGAGCTAGTCAAGTAGAGGCATACTAGGGACACTCTGTTTGTCTATGTATTCACACATGTACTAAGTTTCCGGTTAATACAATTCTAGCATGAATAATAAACATTTATCATGAAATAAGGAAATAAATAATAACTTTATTATTGCCTCTAGGGCATATTTCCTTCACTACTTTCCCCTACATCTGCTAGTCCACCTCTTCAAGAGCTCACACAACTTACTCAACTATGCCAGAGCCCATAATGGCTTGTGGCTGCACACGGAAGTTTCTAGGCATGAAATATCATATGATCCCTTTGACCCTGCGTGGCGGACCTAGGGTAATCACACAGGTACTCCGGGATTCCCCTTGGGCAAGCACTGGTTTCTTCAGGTGCCCCAAACAATCCACCCAGATGTGTGTTAATGTTGCCACCTTAAGTTACCCTTAATTATTAACTCTCGCAACTTGCATGAATTTCACATACCAATCCCCATCTACGAGCATGGCTAAGCACTATATGAGCATAACGTATATTCCCGGGGTGATCAAAGGTAATAGGTTCCTACCTCAAGTACTACAACCAAAACCATGTGTTCCCAATCCTACTCATGCAATGTTTGAGGGTTGAAACTAATGCATAAAAACTGGGTAATAAAGGGATATGATCAAAGTGTAACTTGCCTTGCTGACGATCGGAAAACCCTAGAGATTCGTAGTAGCAAGCTTCGCACTCCGGATACTCTATCGTAGACAAACAATAGCATACATAAGCACTCAAGCATAAGATGCAAAGGTAAAACCAAATAAAAAGATCTAAACAGAAAGTTCAAGTGAAGAGCTTTGATTTGCAAAAAGGATCAATTAAAACGGAGTTACGAAACTCAAATTACGATCAAAAGAAATTCAAATTCAAATCTATTTGAAAACAAATTTTAAAATTTCAAAAACATGTTCAAGTTGATTATCTGGACAGAGGGGATCGAGACGAAGAATTTGGCGTTGGTTTCGTTGGATTTGGATAAACGAGCAAAAAGTTGTGATCTTTTGAAGACTAGGGGCTAAACTGTAAAGAAAATTCTAGCGGACTAGTCCCTGGCAGAAACTAAAATAAAAAGAAAAATCCTATCGAACGAACGTTCGCTACAAAACCTAACAGAACGAAAACGTTCGCTAACAGAAGCTAAACGAACGAGCGTTCGCTAAATAAACTAACCTAAAACAAATAAACCGATCTAAAAAGAAAAACCGAAAAAAACGGCGGTTCCGATCGGTTTTATACCGGTTTGGACGGTTTTCGACGGCGGCGGCGGGTTCGGCGGCGGCGGCAGCTTCGGGCGTGGCGGTGAGGTGGCGGCAGCGACTCCGACGACGGCGGCTCCGGCGGCGGGGTGCGGCTCTGGCGGCGGCGGCTCGCGGCGGCGCGGCAGCGGCGGCGCGGGCTGCTGCTGCTGTTTGAGGAAGAGAGGGGGTCGGGGCGGCGGCTATTTAAGGAGGGGGGCGAGGCCGGCTTGGGGAGGAGACAAGGCGAGGCGGCGACGGCTCGTACTCCTGCCGGAGTCCGGCTCGAAGACGGCGGCGAAGGCGGTGGCGGCTGGGCCGTGGCCTGGCGCTAGCTGGGCCGGCCCAGTTCGGCCGCGAACTTTTTTTTTCAGAGAAAGAAAAATACGAAAAACTATAATAAATATATTTTTAAAAAAATCCAGAAAAATTCACATAATTCCCTCCTAATATTTGGACTAATGTGAACATTTTTCTGGACCTAAATGCCTAACATAAAATAAACATTTTTAGTACTATAAGAATAATTAAACTCGCAAATAAAATCCAAATAAAATATATTTTTATTCAAAATTAAATTCCCAATATTTCTTTACTGATTTTGAAGAAGTCATATTATCTTCTCTCATTATTTTTTTATTTAATTGAAATAATTGGAAAAATAATTTTGAATAAAACACTTTGATCCAAAATGCCAATTTTGAAAAAAAATCAAAAATGGATTTTTGTGAAAACCTCCAACTCTCTCAATTGGTCCTTGAGTTGCGCAAGGTTTCTAGGATCAAAACTCCAAATAAAACAAGTTCAAAAATGCACAAATTATGAATGCATATGATGATATAATGCATAACATCCAAATTGAAAATTGGGATGTTACATCTAGTCATTACTCTAACAACATGAGCATTTGTTTTACTATTCATCTCATTAAGCAAATCATTTCATGACTTAACAACTTGTTCTAACTGAGTATGAACCATGGATGCATGTTTACCTAGGCCTTTAAGATCATTAGCAATTCTAAACATCAAATCACTCAAGCACTTGATCATGAAAGCATTATGTTTCAATTGATTCTTAACATACATATTAAAGTGTTCTTGCTTAAAAATGTAATTGTCAAATTCATCCAGGCATTGACTAGCAAATTTATTATAAGGAATGTCACCTTCATCAAATATATAAAGAGAATTTAACTCTACTACCTGTGTCGGGGTATCGAGTCCATGTATTTCTTCAATAGGCGGTAAATTCTTAACATCTTCAGCTTTAAAACCTTTTTCTTTCATAGATTTATTTGCCTCTTGCATATCTTCTGGACTGACGAATAGAATACCTCTCTTCTTCGGAGTTGGTTTAGGTGGTGGTTCAGGAAGTGTCCAATCATTATCATTTCTCAATATATTATTCAATAGTTCTTCAGCCTGTTCAACAGTTCATTCCTTGAAAACACAACCAGCACAATTATCTAGGTAGTCCCTAGAAGCATCGTTTAGTCCATTATAAAAGATATCAATTATTATTTTTTTCTTAATAGGATGATCAGGCAAAGCATTAAGTAACTGGAGAAGCCTCCCCCAAGCTTGAGGGAGATTCTCTTCTTCCATTTGCATAGAGTTAAATATTTTCTGTAAGGCAGTTTGTTTCTTATGAGTAGGAAATTATTTTTTAGAGAAGTAATATATCATATCTTGGGGACTACGCACACAACCAGGAGCAAGAGTATTAAATGAATTCTTAGCATCACCCTTTAATGATAAAGGAAACAACTTAAGAATATAGTAGTAGTGAATTTTTTCCTCATGAGCAAATAGGGTGGCAATATCATTCAATTTAGTAAGATGTGCCACAACAATTTCATTTTCATAACCATGTAAAGGATTAGATTCAACCAAGGTAATTAACTCAGGATCGATAGAGAATTCATAATCCATATCAGTAACAAAAATAGGAAGTAGCAAACTTAGGATCATATTTCATTTTCTTCATCATAGATTTTTCTTTCAGCTTATTCATTAATTTCTTAACATCATCTCTATCATTACAAGCAAGAATCTCTCTAACTATCTCCCCATCCATAACATATCCCTTAGGTATTTCAACACTAGTGGGAGGGCTAGGCATAATAGGTGAATTGTAATCTTCATCAGCTTTAGCATTCTCAATTTCTTTAGCTTTAGCAAGTTGTTTATCAAGAAATTCACCTAGTGGCATAGTTTCATCAAGCAAAGTACTAGCATCATTAATAGCATCATTCATAGTAGAAGTAGCATCATCAATTACTTGCGACATATCAAAATTAATAGCAGGTGGTGGTGTAGCAAGTTTACTTAAAACAGAAGGTGAATCAAGTGCGGAGCTAGATGGCAGTTCCTTAACTCCCCTCATCTTAGAGGGAACGATCTTGGTTCTATAATCTTTCAAATTCTTCATGGTGATCAACAGATATAATTCCCAAGTGACTCAGCAAACAGAGTTATGCTCCCCGGCAACGGTGCCAGAAAAAGGTCTTGATAACCCACAAGTATAGGGGATCGCAATAGTTTTCGAGGGTAGTATTTCACCCAAATTTATTGATTCAACACAAGCGAGCCAAAGAATATTTGTAAGTATTAGCAGCTGAGTTGTCCATTCAACCACACATGTCCTTTTAATAGAGAACCAAAACAAAGCATTAACATATGGTGAATACATGAACTCCTTAAACTACGGTAATCACCGGAAAGAATCCCAATTATTGTCACCTTGGGGTATGCGGATCATAACACGTAATAGGTGCATATAACTTGCAAGACCGGATCAAGAACTCAAATATATTCATGAAAACATAAAGGGTTCAGATGTGAAATCATGGCACTCGGGCCCTAGTGACAAGCATTAAGCATAGCAAAGTCATAGCAACATCAATCTCGGAACATAGTGGATACTAGGGATCAAGCCCTAACAAATTGACTCGATTTCATGAAAAATCTCATCCAATCCCATCACTGTCCAGCAAGCCTACGAAGGAATTACTCACTCCTGGTGGTGAGCATCATGGAATTGGCGATGAAGAAGGGTTGGTGATGATGATGGCGACAAATCCCCCTCTCCGGAGCCCCGAACGGACTCCGGATCATCCCTCCCGATGAAGAACATGAGGTGGCGGCGGCTTCGTATCGTAAAACATGATGAAAATTCTTCTCTTATTTTTTTCTTGGGGAAAAGGAATTATAGGCTTAGAAGTAGGGTCAGCGGAGCCTCGTGGGCCCACAAGGTACCAGGATGCGCCCAGAGGGGTGGCCGTGCCCTGGTGCCTTGTGGCCAACAGGTGGGCCCCCTCTGGTGGGTCTTTGCTCCAGTATTTTTTAAAATTTCCATAAAAAATCTCCAAAAAGTTTCATCCAATTCTGAGAACTTTTATTTCTGCACAAAAACAACACCATGGTAGTTCTGCTGAAAACAACGTCAAGCCGGGTTAGTTTCATTCAAATCATGCAAATTAGAGTACAAAATGAGAGCAAAAGTGTTTGGAAAAGTAGATACGACCGAGACGTATCATGTAGCAAGGTAGCCCAATCCCTTTTATAGCAAAGGACATGCCAGAATTTTCTCTTATAATAAGCAAAGCGTTCTCGAGGACGCATGGGAATTCATCCAGTCACTTTCATCATGTTTATTTGATTCGCGTTCGCTACTTTGATAATTTGATATGTGGGTGGAACGGTTCTTGGGTGTTGTTCTTACTTGAACAAGCCTCCCACTTATGATTAACCCCTCTCGCAAGCATCCACAACTATGAAAGTAGAATTAAGATAAATCTAACCATAGCATGAAACATATGGATCCGAATCAGTCCCTTATGGAATAACTCATAAACTAGGATTTAAGCTTCTGTCACTCTAGCAACCCATCATCTACTTATTACACCACAATGCATTCCCTTAGGCCCAAGTATGATGAAGTGTCATGTACTCGATGTTCACATGACACCACTAAAGGAAGCAACAACATAAATATCATCAAAATATTGAACGAATACCAAATTCACATGATTACTCATAACAAGACTTCTCCCATGTCCTCAAGAACAAAAGTAACTACTCACAAATTATATTCATGTTCAAGATTAGAGGGGTATTGTATATCATTAAGGATCTGAACATATAATCTTCCACCAAGTAAACCAACTAGCATCAACTACAAGATGTAATCAACACTACTAGCAACCCACAGGTACCAATCTAAGGTTTTGAGACAAAGATTGAATACAAGAGATGAACTAGGGTTTGAGATGAGATGGTGCTGGTGAAGATGTTGGTGAAGATTGGTCCTCCCACGATGAGAGGATTGTTGGTGATGTCGATGGCTTCGATTTCCCCCTCCCGGAGGGAAGTATCCCTGGGGGAATCGCTCCGCCCGAGAGCAAAAGTGCTCCTAGCCAGGTTCCACCTCGAGGCGGTGGCGCTTCGTCCTGAAAGTCCTCTCCTTTTTTTTCTAGGTCAAAACCCTTCATATAGCAGAAGATGGGCGCACCTAGGGGGATGGTTGCGCGTTGTTGCCTTGTGGGCAACTGGTGGCCCCCCTCTGGTACTTCTTTGCTCCAGTATTTTGTATATATTACATAACAATTCTCCATGAAATTTCAGCTCATTTGGAGTTCTGCGGAATAGGTATCTCTGATGTAGCTTTTCCAGGTCCAGCATTCCAGCTGCCGGCAATCTCCCACTTCATGTAAATCTTGCAAATTAAAGATAAAAGGCATTAGAATTGCATCATAAAGTGTTACAATGATTAAAAACATTATAAATGACAGTAGGAAAACATGAAGCAAAATGGATGTATCAGAGGGACACAGTGTTTTACCCAGGTTCGGGCCCTCTTGAGGAGGTAAAACCCTACGTCCTGCTCTTGCTTATATTATGGGTGTATCCAAGTACAGAGTTGATCTACCTCGAGATCGTTGTTTATGGACTAAACCCTAAGGCTAATGATGATGATAATTGATGTCCCTCTACTGACTAACCCTCTGGTTTATATAAGCACCGGGGGTATCTAGGGTTACATATGGTCGGTTGCCATCCAGGGGTTACATGTCGAACTCAATTGATATCCTTGGAGCATACCTCAAGTCTTCGGTAGAGTCCGATATGATTACGCCATAAGTTCAAGGCCTCCTAAGTCCTTCCTCATTAATGGGTTGTCAGTCCGGCCCATGGACTAGACTAGCTAGGCTGGGACCCCCTAGTCCAGGACATCGTCATGCGGGGGCTTGATCGATTGGCTTCAGTAAGCAGCATGCAGCAGCGATTGATTGCTCGGGTTCAGTTAGCAGCAGCAGCAAAGGAATCGGTCAGGTACAGTTAGAAGCGAAGGAATCGCTCGGGTTTAGTTAGCAGCGAAGGGATCGATCAATCGACTTCAGTACGTAGTGGAATCGATCGCTCGTGTTCAGTATGTAGCTAGCTAGTGCGATCAACCGCTCAGTTTCAGTAAGCGAATGCCTCGCTCGGGTTCAGTTAGCGAATGCCTCGCACATGCGCACGTGCGAGAGAAACACGCAAACCACACTACCGCGTCGCTCGGCCCCGACCACCCATCGTAATGGGGAACTCCCAAAAAAATTCCTCGCCCTCACTTCTAGCACGATTTTTATGTCATGGACGACCCAAAGAATGTCATGCAGGTGCTTCTCCGGCCTGCCCAGAACGAAAAGCCCATTTTTCGTCATAATTTTTTGCATAGAAGTAGGAGCCTAGCACATCTATGATGATACGTGTTTTTGTCACAATTATCGTCATAGAAGTGTAATATCCATGACAAAAAAGTTATCGTTCAGGCCATAATATCTCGGATGTGTCTTTTTTTGTAGTGTAAGTCCAACAACTACCCACCGCACCTCTGCAAACCTCCTCGATGAGACGGATGCAATGGCCGAGGACAACGCCATATCTAGGCGCAAGTGGGCTGAAGACCTTAACCCGTGCACCAAAAACCAACCTCTTTGTTGGAAAACGTAGTAGCAAACAAAAAAATCACCCTACGATCACCCAGGAACACTATGAAGATGCGATGAACGGCTTGGATCAGATCATTACCGACTCCGATTTGCAGCGGAAGAAGACAAGTTGGTGTATATCGCACTTGGAGTCCCTCGAACCGTAGTTGAATGATCCCGCGGACTGCCCATGGACAGTCCCTCTAACGGAAGACCGAAAACACGGCCTCTCTATGAGTTGCGAGCGTACGATCTTCACGATCCGACAACGCTTCCTCGTCTAGACACTAATGACATTCGAGTGAACCTTTGGTTATCATGTGCTATTCCCTTTGCTTCACGATACTTTACAAAACCCGAGGTGCGATATATCGGTATCCTCTTGAGTCATACACATGCTCACTATACCGGTCTCCTCGTTATCGTTTTGTTCTTCTTTCTCGTTGACATGTTTCGGTACCCCCGTGACATAGTCACCTATGTCTGGCAAGACGATGATGTATGTCATCACACCGAGAGGGCCCTAAGAATATCTCTCCATCGTCGAAGGAGCAAATTCCACTCTCGAGCTATCTAGTCCCTTGTCAAACTTTTCGATGAACCTATAAGTTGTTGTTATGATCACCGTGTTATAGATGACGTTTGAGCAACCACAAAGTCCACCGTACGGTAAGAAGTGACTATGATACTCTCATGGTCTAAGGAACTAAATAACACGTTAACACTCCGTGTTATAACAATCGACTACCAACGATTGTATCTCAAAGTATAACAAACAAGTTTGGGTCAATTCAATACAATCGTTCTTCTAACATCATATTCTCAAAGTTGTTTTAGGACTATCGTTACACTTAACGAGATCCTAAGATCCGAAAAACATGATCATCAACAACACTTGAGCTAGTCTTAAAGGCGAGACTATGAATCTTATTTTACCGTTTATCATTCCACACATGCATGTGAGTTTTTCACTGAATCGCACATTCCAGGATCATAGTAGTTATAGTATAGAATATAAACTCTTAATTTTTTTGGTGAATACGCATCGATGCATATCATTTCATTGATGGGGGGGTGAAAATACAGGGTGCAGCTCTAGGGGGCGTACGCGCTACAGCATCCCGAAGAGTGCCAGAAGAGCAGAAAGGAGGATGCTCAGCCTCAGAACACACGTTCTCAGGTTACAGGAATAAGTGGTCCAAGCCTTGTTGCCCCTGCACGAGCCCACAGGCGAGCCTCATCTTTGATTGTGCGGGCAAGATCGTTGTTCGATGGTTGGGTATTGTCAAAGACGGTAGCGTTGCGGTGCTTCCAGATGGACCAGGCAGTGAGGGCGATGAGAGAGTTTGTCCCCTTACGAAGGTGTGCCGGAGCGGAGCTGTTGATCGTGGACCACCAGGTGAAGAAGCCGTCGGTCGGGCTCGGGGTGGGTATTGGTAGGCGGCACCAAGAGAGGATCTCATGCCAAGTTATCCTAGAGAATATGCACTGTGCGAGTAGGTGGTCTAGGGTCTCTGGCTCCTGGCAACAAAGCTTGCAGAGTGGGTCATGTGGTAGGCCATGGCGAGCGCGGCGCTCGGCAGTCCAGCAGCGGTCCATGGACGCAAGCCAGAGGAAGAATTTGGCTTCAGTCGATGCCTACGATCGCCAGATAAGGCGCCAGTGAGGGGTGGTGGTCGATCCGTGGAACAAGGCCTGATAAGCGGAGTTAGCCGTGTACGTCCCGTTCTCGGTCCACTTCCAAGTGAATCTGTCTGGTTCGGCGAAAAGTTGGGTCCGCTGGATCCGCCGCTAGAGGTCGACGTATTCGATGGTGGCAGCGAGGCCCAAGGCTCCGTGAATATCCCTGATCCAGGACGAGTTCTGGAGAGCATCGCAGACTAGACGGTGGCGGCGCCGTCGGTGCGGGACGAGGGGGAGCAGGGCTGGGGCGATCTCGGCAACTAAAGAGCCCTCGATCCATTGATCGATCCAGAAGCGGCATGTTTTACCATCCCCGATGGCCCAAGTGGTTGATGCACGGAAGAACTGGCTTGTTTCCTCATCATTCGGCAGCTGAAGATGGCTCCATGGGCGGTCCGGGATGGTGGCCAGAAGCCAGAGCCAGCGGGCGCGCAAGGCAATGCCCGTGCGGTGGAGATCACTCACCGCAAGGCCACCATACTCGAGCGGGCGGGAGAGCTTGGGCCATCTGATGAAGCAGCATCCATGCTTGGCGTCCTTGCGATCGTGCTAGAGGAAATCATGTACCACCATTGTCCCTTTGAGGATCGTGGGGTTTAATGCCATTGCGAGGAGGATATGGACTGGCATGGCGGTGAGCACGTGGCGCACTGGAGCAAGCCGCTCAGCGCGCGATAGGAGGGAAGCTTTCCAAGTGGTGAGCTTCTTGGTGAGCCGGTCGACCAGAGGAAACAGTGTGTAGGCGTGGCACTAGCGAATGGTGAGCAGCAGACCAAGGTAAGGGATGGGGACGTTTTTGACAGCGCAGGAAAGCTCTGAGGCGATCACGATGTCGACCTTGGTGGTGCACCGGATAGTAGATGCCGAACAATTGGCGAAGTTGGTGCGCAGGCCGGAGGCGTCACCGAACACTTGCAAGAGCTCGTGAATGGTAGCAAGCTCGGCTGGGTCGGGGTGGCAGAAGATGACTACATCATCAGCGAAGAGCGAGATGCTAGATGCCGCGTGCCTCGCAGTGAGACGTCACAGCATGCTGGCGGACACGGCGTGCTGGAGGAGCGAGTTTAGAGTGTCGATGACGATGGCAAAAAGCATGGGCGAGACCGGATCGCCCTGGCACAGCCCACAAGCATGATCCACGGGTGCCCCTGGTTGCCATTGATCAGGACTCGGGTGGAGGTAGTTGACATGAGGAGGGAGACCCACTCGCACCAACGCCGACCGAAGCCGAGGTGTGCTAGAGTTTTGAGGAGAAAAGGCCAGGAAACCATGTTGAAGGCCGTGGCGATGTCGAGCTTGAGAAGAACTCGCGGTGTCTTGGAGTTGTGGAGGAACCGAGCCGTCTGCTGAACCAGAAGGAAGTTATCATGCACGCAACGGCCGGCGATAAACGCGCTTTGGTTAGCAGAGACGATCTCCCCCATCCTTGGGGTGAGGCGCAGCGAAAGCACCTTGGCGAACAATTTGGCGATGATGTGGATCAAACTAATGAGCCGATAGTCAGTGATAGTGGCGACATCAGGTTTCTTTGGCAGTAGGATGAGGAGATCCTCGTTGAGCTTGTGAAAGCCACGACCATTCATGGAGTAGAGCTTGTCGAAGGCCTCACAGATGTCGGCCTTGATGATGGGCTAACAAGCCCGAAGGAACTTGGAGGTGAATCCGTCTGGCCCGGGTTCCTTGCCCATTGGCATTTTTATGGCCTCCCAGATCTCCTACTCGGAGAAAGGATTGTCCAGCTCGAGCAGATCGAAGCTTCTGTGGTCGATGGCATTGAGGCGGATGGAATGTGTACGTGCAACAGTGGCTCCCAGAATGGATGAGAAATGCTCATGCGCCGCCTGTGTCATGGCCGCCGCGTCAGTGATAACGTCATCACGCACCCGAAGACTGAGAATGTGCTTCTTTTGGCTTCTGTGAGCAGCGTGTATCTTGTGAAATGTTGAGTTGGTGGCGCCCTCCTTTAACCATCGGAAGCGAACTTGCTCGCGCACGAGAGATCGTTCAAGCAAGGCCAGACCCAAGTATGTGCGTTTGAGCTCTCGCCAGAGCCATGCTTCGGCGGGGGAGAGTGCCCGGTAGTCCTGCGCAACGTCGAGGCGGTAGATGAGCTCACGTGCCGTGACGAGCTGGGATGAGATGTGGCCAATGGATCGGGAGCCCCAACTTTGGAGTTGGCGAGCGGTGGCCTTGAGACGTGCGAACATGCACCGGAATGGGTCCGCGTCAGGGGGACGGAATGCCAGGCCGCGTCCACCGTTGACATGAAGCCATCAAGCTTAGTCCAAAAACGCTCAAAATGGAACCGATGTTTTCCCGGTTGTGCAGAGGGAGCAATCCACGACCAGGGGACAATGGTCAAAAGCCGCGGAGGCGAGGAGCATGGAAATATAATAATACATTATTTGAAGGAAATATGCCCTAGAGGCAACAATAAAGTTGTTATTTTATATTTCCTTATTCATGATAAAGGTTTATTATTCATGGTAGAATTGTATTGATCGGAAACTTAAATACATGTGTGAATACATAAACAAATACGGTGTCCCTAGTAAGCCTCTACTAGACTAGCTCGTTGATCAAAGATGGTTAAGGTTTCCTAACCATAGACATGTGTTTCCATTTGATAACGGGATCACGTCATTAGGAGAATGATGTGATGGACAAGACCCATCTATTAGCTTAGCATATGATCATTCAGTTTATTGCTACTGCTTTCTTGAATGTCAAATACATGTTCCTTCGACCATGGGATCATGCAACTCCCGGATACCGGAGGAATACCTTGTGTGCTATCAAACGTCACAACATAACTGGGTGATCATAAAGATGCTCTACAGGTATCTCCGAAGGTGTTTGTTGAGTTGGCATGGATCGAGATTGGGATTTGTCACTCCGAGTATCGGAGAGGTATCTCTGGGCCCTCTCGGTAATACACATCATAATAAGCCTTGCAAGCAAATGACTCATGAGTTAGTTATGAGATGATGTATTATGGAACGAGTAAAGAGACTTGCCAGTAACGAGATTGAACTAGGTATGAAGATACCGACGATCAAATCTCGGGCAAGTAACATACCGCTGGACAAAGGGAATTACATATGTTGTCATAAGGTTCGACCGATAAAGATCTTTGTAGAATATGTAGGAGCCAATATGGGAATCCAGGTTCCGCTATTGGTTATTTACCGGAGAGGTGTCTCGGTCATGTCTACATAGTTCTCAAACTCGTAGGGTCCGCACCTTAACGTTCATTGACGATATAGTGTTATATAAGTTATATGATTTGGTGACCGAATGTTGTTCGGAGTCCCGGGTGAGTGTTGGGGAACGTTGCATGGGAAACAAAAAAAATTCCTACGCTCACCAAGATCCAATCTAGGAGATGACCACCTACAAGAGGACAGATTGAATCTACATACCCTTGTAGACTGAAAGCGTTAGCGTTGTAACGCGGTTGATGTAGTTGTACTCTTCACGATCCAATCCGATCTAGTGCCGAACGGACGGCACCTCCGAGATTAGCACACGTTCAGCTTGATGGTGTCCTCTCCTTCTTGATCCAGCAAGAGAGGGGAAGGAGGTAGATGAGATCAGAACCAGCACGACGGTGAGGTGGTGGTGGTGGCAGTGGAAATCCGGCAGGGCTTCGCCAAGCTCTGACGGAACATGGAGGAGGAGGAGAGGGAGGGGCGGCCAAGGGTTGAAGCGCACTGCCCCGTGCACCCCTCCCCACTATATATGGAGGAGGAATAGTGCCACGTGAACAGTACCGTGTGAATAGTCACGCCTGAACAGTAATCCTCTTTCACAAGTAATGCCTCTTTTCTCCTATTTTAAAGGGATTTGATCTTATCACTTGGGACAGCCGCATGGGCCAAGTGGGGATGCTGCGCCTGGCCCATGAAGGGCTGGTGCACCCCTCCTTAGAGTCCATGTGGACCCTCCGTGGACTTTCGGACACCTCCGGAACCCTCCGAACCTTCTGGAAGCTTCCCGGTACAATACCGAAAAAAACAAACTTTTTCCGGAACCCAAAATATGACTTCCCATATATAAATCTTTACCTACGGACCATTCCGGAGCTCCTCATGATATCCTGGATCCCATCCAGGACTCCGAACAAATTTTGGACTTTCCACTGTTAATATCTCATTACTACCCTAGCGCTACCAAACGTTAAGCGTGCGACCCTACGGGTTCGGGAACATGCAGACATGACCGAGACTCCTCTTAGATCAATAATCAATAGCGGTACCTGGATGCCCATATTGATTCCCACATATTCAACGAAGATCTTTATTGGTTGAACCACGATGTCAAGGATTCAATCAATCCCGTATGCAATTCCCTTTGTCCAGCGATATGTTACTTGCCCGAGATTCGATCGTCAGTATCTCCATACCTAGTTCAATCTCGTTGCCAGCAAGTCTCTTTACTCGTTCCGTAATACAAGATCCCATGACCAACTCATTGGTCACACTGCTTGCAAGCTCATTGTGATGTTGTATTACCGAGTGGGCCCTGAGATACCTCTCCGTCGTACGGAGTGACAAATCCCAGTCTCGATCCATGCCAACTCAACAGATGCCCTCGGAGATACCTGTAGAGCATCTTCATAGTCACCCAGTTACGTTGCGACGTTTGATACACACAAGGTACTCCTCCGGTGTCAGTGAGTTGCATGATCTCATGGTCATAGGAACAGATACTTGACATGCGGAAAACGATAGCAATAAACTTGACACGATCATATGCTACGTTCACAGTTTGGGTCTTGTCCATCACATCATTCTCCTAATGATGTGAGCCCATTATCAAATGACAACTCATGTCTATGACCTGGAAACCATGGCCATCTTTGATCAGCGAGCTAGTCCGGTAGAGGCTCACTAGGGACATGTTGTTTGTCTATGTACCCACACATGTATTTGAGTTTCCAATCAATACAATTATAGCATGGATAATAAATGATTATCATGAACAAGGAAATATAATAATAACCATTTTATTATTGCCTCTAGGGCATATTTCCAACAGCCTCCCACTTGCACTAGAGTCAATAAACTAGCATTACATGGTTATGAATCTAACACCCATAGAGTTCTGGTGTTGATCATGCTTTGCCCGTGGAAGAGGCTTAGTCAATGGATCTGCAACATTCAGGTCCGTGTGCACTTTGCAAATATTTATGTCCTCTTCCTTGATCGCATCGCGGATGGCATTGAAGCGTCGCTTTATGTGTCTGGTCCTCTTGTGAAACCTTGGTTCTTTGGCTAGAGCAATGGCACCAGTGTTGTCAAAGAACAGAGCCATTGGGTCCAGTGCACTGGGCACAACTCCAAGATCTGTCATGAACTGCTTCATCCAGACACCTTCCTTTGCCGCCTTCGAGGCAGCTATGTACTCCGCTTTGCATGTAGAATCGGCTACCATGCTTTGCTTGGAACTGCACCAGCTTACCGCTCCCCCATTAAGAATATATACGTATCAGGTTTGAGACTTAGAGTCATCCAGATCAGTGTCAAAGCTTGCATTGACGTAACCCTTTACGACGAGCTCTTGATCACCTCCATAAACGAGAAACATTTCCTTAGTCCTTCTTAGGTACTTAAGGATATTCTTGACCGCCATCCAGTGTTCCACTCCTGGATCACTTTGAAACCTTCCCGCCATACTTATGGCAAGGCTGACATCTGGTCTTGTGCACAACATTGAATACATGATAGAGCCTATGGCAGAAGCATAGGGGATGACACTCATCTTTTCTCTATCCTCTACAGTCACTGGGCATTGAGTCTTACTCAACATCACATCTTGCAAAACAGGCAAGAACCCCTTCTTGGAATGATCCATTTTGAACTTCTTCAAAACTTTATCAAGATATATGCTCTGTGAAAGTCCTATTAAGTGTCTCGATCTATCTCTATAGATCTTGATGCCTAATATGAAAGCAGCTTCTCCTAGGTCCTTCATTGAAAAACTCTTGTTCAAATATTCCTTCATGCTATCCAAAAGTTCTATATTGTTTCCAATCAGCAATATGTCATCCACATATAATATTAGAAATGTTATAGAGCTCCCACTCACTTTCTTGTAAATACAAGCTTCTCCGTAAACTTGTACAAACCCAAACGCTTTGATCACCTCATCAAAGCAAAGATTCCAACTCCGAGACGCTTGCACCAGCCCATAAATGGATCGCTGGAGTTTGCAAACTTTGTCAGCATTCTCTGTATCGACAAAACCTTCTGGTTGCATCATATACAATTCTTCCTTAAGGAAACCGTTAAGGAACTTTGTTTTGACATCCATCTGCCAAATTTCATAATTGAAAAATGCAGCTATTGCTAACATGATTCTGACGGACTTAAGCATCGCTACGGGTGAGAAAGTCTCATCGTAGTCAACTCCTTAAACTTGTGAAAAAACCTTTGCCACAAGTCGAGCTTTATAGATGGTGACATTACTGTCCATGTCCGTCTTCTTCTTGAAGATCCATTTATTCTGAATGGCCTTTCGCCCTTCAAGTAATACTACCAAAGTCCATACTTTGTTTTCATACATGGATCCCATCTCAGATTTCATGGCTTCTAACCATTTGTTGGAATTCGGGCCCACCATCGCTTCTCCATAGCTCGTAGGTTCACCGTTGTCCAACAACATGACCTCCAAGACAGGGTTACCATACTACTCAGGAGCAGTACGTACCCTTGTCGACCTACGAGGTTCGAGAGTAACTTGATCCGAAGCTTCATGATCATCATCATCGGCTTCCTCTTCAACTGACGTAGGTTCCACAGAAACATCTTTCTGCGGTGTGCTACTCTCTGGTTGAAGTAAAGGTTCAACAACCTCATCAAGTTCTATCTTCCTCCCACTCAATTCTTTCGAGAGAAACTCTTCCTCAAGAAATGACCCGTTCTTAGTGACAAACACTTTGCCCTCGAATATGAGATCGAAGGTGTACCCAATCATCTCCTTTGGGTATCCTATGAAGACACATTTGTCCGCTTTGGGTTCGAGCTTTTCTGGCTGGAGCCTTTTGACATAAGCATCACATCCCCAAACTTTAAGAAACGATAACTTCGGTTTCTTGCCAAACCACAGTTCATATAGCGTCATCTCAACAGACTTAGATGGTGCCCTATTTAAAGTGACTGCAGTTGTCTCTAACGCATAACCCCAAAATGATAGTGGCAAATCGGCAAGAGACATCATAGAACGCACCATATCCAGTAAGGTTCGATTACAATGTTCGGACACACCATTACGCTGTGGTGTTCTAGGTGGCGTCAACTGTGAAACAATTCCACATTGTCTTAAGTGATTGCCAAACTCATAACTCAGATATTCTCCCCCTCGATCAGATCGTAGGAACTTGATCTTCTTGTTACGATGATTCTCAACTTCACTCTGAAATTGCTTGAACTTTTCAAATGTTTCAGACTTGTGCTTCATTAAGTAAATATACCCATATCTACTCAAATCGTCGGTGAAGGTGAGAAAATAACGATATCCACCACGCGCCTCAATGCTCATCGAACCGCACACATCAGTATGTATGATTTCCAACAAGTCACTTGCCCGTTCCATTGTTCCTGAAAACAGGGTCTTAGTCATCTTGCCCATGAGGCATGGTTCGCATGTGTCAAGTGATTCAAAATCAAGAGAATCCAAAAGTCCATCGGCATGGAGTTTCTTCATGCGTTTTACACCAATATGACCTAAGCGGCAGTGCCACAAGAATGTGGTACTATAATTATCAACTCTACATCTTTTGGCATCAATGTTATGAACATGTGTATCATCACTATCGAGATTCAATAAGAATAAACCCCTCACAATGGGTGCATGACCATAAAATATATTACCCATATAAATAGAACAACCATTATTCTCTGATTTAAATGAGTAACCGTCTCGCATTAAACAAGATACAGATATAATGTTCATGCTCAACGCAGGCACTAAATAACAATTATTCAGGCTCATCACTAATCCCGATGGTAATCGAAGAGCGAGCGTGCCGACGGCAATCACATCAACCTTGGAACCATTTCCCACGCGCATCGTCACTTTGTCCTTTGCCAGCCTCCGTCTATTCCGTAGTTCCTACTTTGAGTTGCAAATGTGAGCAACCGCACCGGTATCAAATACCCAGGCACTACAATGAGAGTTGGTAAGGTACACATCAATAACATGTATATCATATATACCTTGTTTGGCGTTGGCCCCCCTTCTTGTCGGCCAGATACTTGGGGCAATTCTGCTTCCAGTGGCCAGTCCCCTTGCAATAGAGGCACTCAGTTTTCGGCTTGGATCTAGCCTTGGGTTTCTTCATGGGAGGGGCAACTACTTTGCCACTCTTCTTGGAGTTACCCTTCTTGCCCTTGCCATTCTTCTTGAAACTAGTGGTTTTATTGACCATCAACACTTGATGCTCCTTCTGGATGTCTGACTCAGCGACTTTCAGCATTGCAAACAGCTCGAAGACTGACTTGTTCATCCTTTGCATATTATAGTTCAGCACGAAGCTCTTATAGATAGGTGGTAGAGATTGAAGAACTCTGTCAGTGATTGCCTCTGGCGGGAGCACAACTCCCAACTCAGCTAGACGGTTGTAATACCCAGACATTCTGAGTATGTGCTCACTGACAGACCCGTTCTCCTCCATCTTGTAGGCAAAGAACTTATCGGAGGTCTCATGCCTCTCGATCCGGGCATTATTTTCAAAAATAAACTTCAACTCCTGGAACATCTCATATGCTCCATGACGTTCAAAATGTCTTTGAAGTCCCAGTTCTAAGCCATACAACATAGCACACTGAACTACTGAGTAGTCATCCACACGCGCCTGCCAGGCGTTCATAACGTCCACAGACGCCGGAGGGGGTTGCACACCAAGTGGTGCATCAAGGACATAATTCTTTTGGGCAGCCGTGAGGA
This sequence comes from Thinopyrum elongatum, assembly GCA_011799875.1. Classification (NCBI taxonomy): domain Eukaryota; kingdom Viridiplantae; phylum Streptophyta; class Magnoliopsida; order Poales; family Poaceae; genus Thinopyrum; species Thinopyrum elongatum. The sequence continues at coordinate 389,209,255 of CM022300.1, forward strand.
TAATCCTCAGATTATGGGCCCAGTCTACAAAGTTACTTCCATCATCTTTCAGCTTGGCTTTCTCTAGGAACGCATTAAAATTGAGGGGAGCTACTGCGCGAGCCATTGATCTACAACATAAAATTTGCAAAGACACCTTAGACTATTGTTCATGATAAATGAGTTCAATTAATCAAATTACTTAAAACTCCCACTCAAATTGACATCCCTCCGGTCATCCGAGTGTAACATGATCCAAATTCACCAACCCAAGTCCGATCATCACGTGAGATGAGGTGGTTTCAATGGTGAACATCTCCATGTTGATCATATCTACTATATGACTCATGATCGACCTTTCGGTCTCTTGTGTTCTGAGGCCATGTCTGTACATGCTAGGCTTGTCAAGTTTAACCCGAGTGTTCCGCATGTGCAAAACTGGCTTGCACCCGTTGTATGTGAACATAGAGTCTATCACACCCGATCATCACGTGGTGCTTCAAAAACGACAAACTTTTGCAACGGTGCACACTTGGGGAGAACACAATTTTATCTTGAAATTTTAGTGAGGGATCACCTTATAATGCTACCGTCATCCTAAGCAAAATAAGATGCATAAAAGGATTAACATCACATGCAAATCATAAGTGACATGATATGGCCATCAACTCGTGCTTTTGATCTCCATCTCCAAAGCACCGGCATGATCTCCATCGTCACCGGCATGACACCATGATCTCCATCATCGTGTCGTCATCGGGGTTGTCACGCCAACCATGCTTCTACTACTATTGCTACCATTTAGTGATAAAGTAAAGCATTACATAGCACTTAAAGATTGACACGCTGGTCATACAATAAATAAAGACAACCCTATGGCTCCTGCGGGTTGCCGTATGCATCGACATGCAAGTCGATATTAACTATTACAAAACATGATCATCTCATACATCAAATATATTTCATCATGTCTTTGGCCATATCACATCACAACATACCCTACAAAAACAAGTTAGACGTCCTCTAATTTGTTGTTGCATGTTTTACGTGGCTGCTATGGGTATCTAGCAAGAACGATTCTTACCTATGCAAAACCACAATGGTGATATGCAAGTTGCTATTTAACCTTATACAAGGACCGCCTTTGTCGAATCCGATTCAACTAAGGTGGCAGAGACAGACACCCGCCAGCCATCTTATGCAACAAAGTCACATGTCTGTCGATGGAACCGGTCTCATGTACGTGGACATGTAAAGTTGGTCCGGGCCGCTTCATCCCACAATACCGCCAAATCAAGAAAAGACCAAGGAAGGAAGCAATCTAAATATCAACGCCCACAAACTCCTTTGTGTTCTACTCGAGATGTCATCTACGCAAGACCTAGCTCTACCACTGTTGGGGAATGTTGCATGAGAAACAAAAAAAATTCCTACGCTCACCAAGATCCAATCTAGGAGATGACCATCTACGAGAGGAGAGATTGAATCTACGTACCCTTGTAGACCGAAAGCGTTAGCGTTGTAACGCGGTTGATGTAGTTGTACTCTTCACGATCCAATCGCGATCCAATCCGATCTAGTGCCGAACGGACGGCACCTCCGAGATTAGCACACGTTTAGCTTGATGGCGTCCTCTCCTTCTTGATCCAGCAAGAGAGGGGGAGGAGGTAGATGAGATCGGAACCAGCACGACGGTGAGGTGGTGGTGGTGGCAGTGGAAATCCGGCAGGGCTTCGCCAAGCACTGACGGAACGTGGAGGAGGAAGAGAGGGAGGGGGCGGCCAAGGGTGGAAGAGTACTGCCCCGTGCGCCCCTCCCCACTATATATGGAGGAGGAAACTTGGAGGAGAAGGAATAGTGCTGTGTGAACAGTACCACATGAATAGTACATGTGTGAACAGTACCACGTGAACAGTAGTCCTCTTTCCCAAGTAATGACTCTTATCTCCTATTTTAAAGGGATTTGATCTTATCACTTGGGACAGCCGCATGGGCCAAGTGGGGCTGCTGCGCCTGGCCCATGAAGGGCTAGTGCGCCCATCCTTAGAGTCCATGTGGACCCTCCGTGGACTTCCGGACACCTCCAGAACCCTCTGGAACCTTCTGGAAGCTTCTCGGTACAACACCGAAAAAAACGAACTTTTTCCGGAACCCAAAATATGACTTCCCATATATAAATCTTTACCTCCGGACCATTCCGGAGCTCCTCGTGATATCCTGGATCCCATCCGGGATTCCGAACAACTTTCGGACTTTCCACTATTAATATCTCATTACTACCCTAGCGCTACCAAACGTTAAGCGTGCGACCCTACGGGTTCGGGAACATGCAGACATGACCGAGACTCCTCTCCGATCAATAATCAATAGCGGTACCTAGATGCCCATATTGATTCCCACATATTCAATGAAGATCTTTATCGGTTGAACCACGATGTCAAGGATTCAATCAATCCCGTATGCAATTCCCTTTGTCCAGCGATATGTTACTTGCCCGAGATTCGATCGTCGGTATCTCCATACCTAGTTCAATCTCGTTACCGGTAAGTCTCTTTACTTGTTCTGTAATACAAGACCCGTGACCAACTCATTGGTCACACTGCTTGCAAGCTCATTGTAATGTTGTATTATCGAGTGGGCCCTGAGATACCTCTCCGTCGTATGGAGTGACAAATCCCAGTCTCGATCCATGCCAACTCAACAGATGCCCTCGGAGATACCTGTAGAGCATCTTCATAGTCACCCAGTTACGTTGCGACGTTTGATACACACAAGGTACTCCTCCGGTGTCAGTGAGTTGCATGATCTCATGGTCATAGGAACAGATACTTGACATGCAGAAAATGATAGCAATAAACTTGACACGATCATATGCTACGTTCAAAGTTTGGGTCTTGTCCATCACATCATTCTCCTAATGATGTGAGCCCGTTATCAAATGACAACTCATGTCTATGACCTGGAAACCATGGCCATCTTTGATCAGCGAGCTAGTCCAGTAGAGGCTCACTAGGGACATGTTGTTTGTCTATGTACCCACACATGTATTTGAGTTTCCAATCAATACAATTATAGCATGGATAATAAACGATTATCATGAACAAGGAAATATAATAATAACCATTTTATTATTGCCTCTAGGGCATATTTCCAACAGTGAGATCATGGACATGACGAGGAGCTCCATAATGGTCCGGAGGTAAAGATTGATATATAGGACGATGATATTCAGACACGGAAGAGTTTCGGAGTGCACCGGGTAGTCATCGGGTCGCCGAAAGGGGTTCCGGACACCCCCGGTAGGTGTATGGGACTAATGGGCCAAGGGGGGATAGACCAGTGCACAAGGGGGCTGGCGCACCCCTCTCCCTGGCCGCCAGCCCTAGGGAAGGAAAGGGGGGAGGGCTAGCCCCTCCTGCCTTCCCCTTCTCATGGGAGAAAGGAAAGGGGGGGGGGGCGCCACCCTCCCGTGCCTTTCCCCTCTCACCTAATAAGGAAAGGGGGCGCGGCTTGGGGAGGACCCAAGTAGGATTCGGCCTACTTGGGGCACCTCCTCGCAGCCTCCCCTCTCCCCCACCTATATATATGTGGGAGGGGGCGCCACACATAACCATGACAATCTCTTAGCCGTGTGCGGCACCCCCTCCACAGTTTCGTCCCTCGGTCATATTTTCGTAGTGCTTAGGCGAAGCCCTGCGAAGATAGCTTCACCATCACCGTCACCACGTCGTCGTGCTACCGAAACTCATCCACTACTTCGCCGTCTTGCTGGATCAAGAAGGCGAGGACGTCACCGAGCTGAACATGTGCTGAACGCGGAGGTGTCGTACGTTTGGTACTCGATCAGTTGGATCGCAAAGAAGTTCGACTACATCTACCACGTTACTAAACGCTTCCGCTTATGGTCTACGAGGGTACGTAGACACACTCTCCCCCCGTTGCTATGCATCCCCTTGATAGATCTTGCGTGTGCGTAGATTTTTTTTTTGTTTTCCATGCAACGTTTCCCAACAGTGGCATCCGAGCCAGGTCTATGCGTAGATGACATGCATGAGTAGAACACAAAAAGTTGTGGGCGGTGATAGTCATACTACTTACCACCAACGTCTTATTTTGATTCGGCGGTATTGTGGGATGAAGCGGCCCGGACCAACCTTACATGTCCACGCACATGAGACCGGTTCCACCGACTGACATGCAACTAGTTTTGCATAAAGGTGGCTGGCGGGTGTCTGTTTCTCCTACTTTAGTTGAATCAAATTTGACTATGGCCGGTCCTTGAAGAAGGTTAAAACAGCAAACTTGATAAATCACCGTTGTGTTTTTTTTTGCGTAGTTAAGAACGGTTCTTGCTAGAAGCCCGTAGCAGCCACGTAAAACTTGCAACAACAAAGTAGAGGACGTCTCACTTGTTTTTGCAGGGCATGTTGTGATGTGATATGGTCAAGATATGATATGATATATGTTGATGTATGAGATGATCATGTTTTGTAATATCGACAAATGGCAGGAGCCTTAGGGTTGTCTCTTAATTATTGTATGAAATGCAAACGCCATGTAATTGCTTTACTTTATCGCTATGCATTAGCAATAGTTGTAGAATCAATAGTTTGCGAGACGACCCCGACGCAACGATGGAGATTAAGGTGTCGAGCCGATGACGATGGAGATCATGACGACGCTTTGGAGATGGAGATAAAAAAGCACAAGATGATGATGGACAAATCATGTCACATATTTTGATTGCAGGTGATGTTTATCCTTTATGCATCTTATTTTGCTTAGAACGGCGGTAGCATTATAAGATGATCCCTTCACTAAATTTCAAGATAAAAGTGTTCTCCCCGAGTATGCACCGTTGCCAAAGTTTGTCGTTTCGAAGCACCTCGTGATGATCGGGTGTGATAGACTCTACGTTCACATACAACAGGTGTAAGACAGTTTTGCACATGCAGAATACTTGGGTTAAACTTGACAAGCCTAGCATGTACAGACATGGTCTCGGAACACTGGAGACCGAAAGGTCGAACGTGAGTCATATAGTAGATATGATCAACATAGAGATGTTCACCATTGATGACTACCCCATCTCACGTGATGATCGGACATGGGTTAGTTGATTTGGATCATGTATCACTTAGATAACTTGAGGGATGTTTATTTAAGTGGGAGTTCATTAGTAATTTGATTAATTGAACTTAATTTATCATGAACTTAGTCTTATAGTTTTGCATATCTATGTTGTAGATCAATGGCCCGAGCTACCGTTCCCCTGAATTTTAATGCGTTCCTAGAGAAAGCTAAGTTGAAAGATAATGGTAGCAACTACACGGACTGGGTCCGTAACTTGAGGATTATCCTCATTGCTGCACAGAAAAATTATGTCCTTGATGCACCGCTAGGTGACAAGCCCGCTCCCGCTAATCTAGATGTTGTGAACGCCTGGCAAACGCGGTCTGATGACTACTCAATAGTTCAGTGTGTCATGCTTTATGGCTTAGAACCAGGACTTCAAAGACATTTTGAACGTCATGGAGCATATGAGATGTTCCAAGAGTTGAAGTTAATATTTCAAGAAAATGCCCGGGTTGAGAGATATGAAGTCTCCAACAAGTTCTATAGCTGCAAGATGGAGGAGAACAATTCTGTCAGTGAACACATACTCAAAATGTCTGGGTATCATAACCACTTGACTCAGCTGGGAGTTGATCTTCCAGTTGATAGTGTTATTGATAGAGTTCTTCGGTCACTGCCACCAAGCTACAAAGGCTTCATGATGAACTATAATATGCAAGGGATGAATAAAACGATTCCTGAGCTCTTCGCAATGCTTAAGGCCACGGAGGTAGAAATCAAGAAGGAGCATCAAGTGTTGATGGTTAACAAGACCACTAGTGTCAAGAAAAAGGGAAAGGGAAAGAAAGGGAACTTCAAGAAGAATGGCAAGCAATTTGCCACTCCCGGGAAGAAGCCCAAAGCTGGACCCAAGCCTGAAACTGAATGCTTCTACTGCAAAGGGAATGGGTCACTAGAAGCGGAACTGCCCCAAATACTTGGCGGATAAGAAGGATGGCAAAGTGAACAAAGGTATATTTGATATACATGTTATTGATGTGTACCTTACTAATGTTCGTAGTAGCGCCTGGGTATTTGATACTGGTTTGGTTGCTCATATTTGTAACTCGAAACAGGAGCTGCGGAATAAACAAAGATTGGCTAAGGACGAGGTGATGATGCACGTCGGGAATGGTTCCAAGGTCGATGTGATCGCCGTCAGCACGCTACCTCTACATCTACCTTCGGGATTAGTTTTTAATAATTGTTATTTGGTGCCCACGTTGAGCGTGAACATTATATTTGGATCTTGTTTATTGCGAGACGGTTATTCATTTAAATCGAAGAATAATGGTTGTTCTATTTATATGAGTAATATCTTTTATGGTCATGCCCCCTTGATGAATGGTCTATTCTTGTTGAATCTCGATCGTAGTGATACACATATTCATAATATTGATGCCAAAAGATGCAAAGTTGATAATGATAGTGCAACATACTTGTGGCACTGCCGTTTAGGTCATATTGGTGTAAAACGCATGAAGAAACTCCATACGGATGGACTTTTGGAATCACTTGATTATGAATCATTTGATACTTGCGGACCATGCCTCATGGGCAAGATGACTAAAACTCCGTTCTCTGGAACAATGGAGCGAGCTAATGACTTATTTGAAATAATACATACCGATGTATGCAGTCCGATGAGTGTTGAAACACACGGCGGGTATCGTTATTTTCCAACCTTCACAGATGATTTGAGTAGGTATGGGTATATCTACTTGATGAAACACAAGTCTGAAACATTTGAAAAGTTCAAAGAATTTCAGAGTGAAGTGGAGAATCATCGTAACAAGAAAATAAAGTTTCTACGATCTGATCGCAGAGGCGAATATTTGAGTTACGAGTTTGGCCTTCATTTAAAACAATGTGGAATTGTTTCACAACTCACGCCACCTGGAACACCACAGCGTAATGGTGTGTCCGAACGTCGTAACCATACTTTATTAGATATGGTGTGTTCTATGTTGTCTCTTACCGATTTGCCTTTATCTTTTTGGGGTTATGCATTAGAGACATCCGCATTCACATTAAATAGGGCACCGTCTAAATCCGTTGAGATGACACCGTATGAACTATGGTTTGGAAAGAAACCTAAGCTGTCGTTTCTTAAAGTTTGGGGATGCGACACTTATGTCAAAAGGCTTCAGACTGATAAGCTCGAACCCAAATCGAAGAAGTGTCTATTCATAGGATACCCTAAAGAAACTATTGGGTACACCTTCTACCACAGATCCGAAGGCAAGATCTTTGTTGCTAAGAATGGATCCTTTCTAGAGAAGGAGTTTCTCTCGAAAGAAGTGAGTGGGAGGAAAGTAGAACTTGATGAGGTAATTGTACCTTCTCTCAAATTGGAAAGTAGCACATCACAGAAAACCGTTCCCGTGATGCCTACACCAACTAGAGAGGAAGCAAATGATGATGATCATGAAACTTCAGATCAAGTTACTACTGAACCTCGTAGGTCGACCAGAGCACGATCCGCACCAGAGTGGTACGGTAATCTTGTTCTGGAAGTTATGTTATTAGACCATGGCGAACCTACGAACTATGAAGAAGCTATGATGAGCCCAAATTCCGATAAATGGCTTGAGGCCATGAAATCTGAGATAGGATCCATGTATGAGAACAAAGTGTGGACTTTGGTGGACTTGCCTGATGATCGGCAAGCCATTGAGAGTAAATGGATCTTCAAGAAGAAGACTGACGCTGATGGTAATGTTACTGTCTACAAAGCTCGACTTGTCACAAAAGGTTTTCGACAAGTTCAAGGAGTTGACTACGACGAGACTTTCTCACCCGTAGCGATGCTTAAGTCTATCCGAATCATCACTGGTACAATGAGGTGCTATACACATGGTTTTTTACCCCTTTCCGCGACAGCATTTTGAACCGTCACCAAGTGAGTGACTGTGATAGGGGGGTCCTTCCCACACGACCCAGAAACCGTCGAGGATAGGGAGCCATGATGCAGAGGCCTTGCCAAATGTAACCGTATGCGATGCAGCACACACTAAATTCTTTCGCACGTGTGGGATCGGTGATTAAACGTTTCTAATGACGCAGTGAAACCAAACGGTGTGTCATAATGAACCATTTGGGAAACAGTATGTAAGGCACACGGGCCAACATATGAATTGTGTGCGATATGTGCCCCATCGCACATGAGTTTTCTGCGGAACTCGTCTGCCATGCAAGACTCCATCGCACACGTTTCCCAACAATTACCGTGTGCGATAATGTTCTATCAAAAATGGTTCAGGAGCCCCTTCACACACATACAAGTGCTGCAGACCATTTGTGATTTGTTGTGTATCACCGATAGTTGCGGTGAGAGTGACGTGTGCTTTTCGTTTGGGATCCCACACGTTTCCTGAAAAATTTACGACTGGGATTGTATTTTACATTGGGCACGGTTTACTCCGAGCTCTCGTGTGCGATAATGTGATATCACAAACGGTTCCGGAGCCCCTACGCACACATAATAGTGCTGCAAATCGTCTGCGATCTGTTGTGTATCACCGACAGTTCCGCTACAATTGACGTATGCTTTCCGATGTGGATCGCACACACTCATTTAGTTGAACCGTGTGCGGAGCAATTGCCAGGTTAAAACAAAAATATCCCATTTGAATCGGCATGCAAAAAGCAAATTCACCACAATATTCAATTGAACAAATAGTGTCCACAGGAAGAACATTCATCAGATTTCGCAACAATTGCAATTGAACAAATGGTAGCTAAATTCCAATGATTTGTCGACATATATATGCATTACATAATTAATCATAGTGTATGAAATATGAAGACCTCATCAAATGGAAAACAATGGATCCATGCGTATATGTTTAGCGGCTAACTCTTACTCAATGTTTCAGGAGAACGCGTGCTGAAATCTTCATTATCACCAGTGGAATTGATGTAGTGATTCAGGAAGAAGTCGCTGATAAATCTCTGAACCATCAGCAATTCACCAGCGGGGAGCGGTTCAGGGGTCCTCGGTTCTAAGATGAGCTGCAGTATTTTTAAGATCAGAATGTGCCATATGAGTGGAGTAGAAGATATTAATCAAGATAGACTTACTGGTACTAATTTGCGAGCATCTTCACAACTATCAGCAAATTTGCAAATGGAGATCATGTGTCTGCAAACATAGTATCCACAAAGGTTGGTCATTGCTTGTTGCTGAGGACACTGAAATTTTTTGTACAGAATTAGTCATGTATTTGTCCTGTTAGGAACAACCTAGCCGGTGTTAGATGTATTTTTTTCTTTGGACAGAAATAGAAAGAGGTTTATTTAGAAGCTTGAATATTTGACTAGCATAAGAAAAGGTATTTGCAGACTATTGGATAGATTTTCCGAAAATAACGGATTTCGGTGTGTTACCGGAGAAACGATCTCGTGCTGCAGAAGTAGTTCCCTCTTGAACAGGTTCCCTAGTTTAGTTTTCCACAATGCGAACACACTGCAAATGAAGATGAATTTTCACAACATCAATTATTGAACTAGATATGAATGCAAATTAATTTCAACATCATAGAATTCATACCTATCCATGAATTGATGAAGATGCGTCAGATCCTAAGCGTTTATTGACTCTCTGAGAGAATCCATGTAGTAAACTATGTTCTTGTTTGAAACAATGAATACCAAGATCCAATGATTGCTACATATTAAGAAAGCCATGAACTTATGAATTATGTCGAAATCTAAAAGACAATCAGTGTATGCGTGGTTGTTTACTTGACTTACCGTTCATGATATGGCCAGAGAAATGATTCTGCATGGAACGTGTTTTCGAAGATACAGACGACCGTGTTAATGGCCCACTCCCGTTCATCCTTACCATCTAATGTTGTGCCATTTGCTAATGCAGGATCTATGAAATACACACTCTCCCTTTTTCTTCTCTACGCGTTCAATCCCCTGAGAGGAATAAAATGCAGTAAGTTGTTTATCATTTACAGCCTTGTATGGAGAAGTTGATCAGAGTTTGTTAAGTACTTACAAAATTAGGCATCTAACAAGAGTGGCATCGAGCTCGTTGAAGTTGAAGAAGAGATGTAAGTCCTCGAAACTCACACTAATGGAACCAGCATCGTGTTGGAAATGATCTCTGTTGTAGTGGACTAGCAGAACATGATGACCTGCTAACATTTGATCCATGCAATATTTATGTAACTCGCGGCAACTGGTGCTGCACTCATCAAAGTATTCGCCAACAAGAAATGGCTGGCCATGGACGTAACTGCGTGCTTCAAGTATGTCTGCTTTATTTTTAGAAAGCAACAAAGTTATTTCTTCATCATCCATGCTATCAGAAATAATATTACTCCCCGATTCGAACAACTTGCTATTAATTTGGTTATGGGCGATGAGTGCTTTAAGTAAGAGGCAATCATTCTCTTTGCTCTTCGATCTCAGGGCGCGCTTCCTCACAGGTGCAGCCTTTTTGCCCGCTTCCTTCTTGGTACTTGAAGCACTTCTGGTACAAGGTCTATTTGGCTGAAAGGCAGACTGCCGAGCAGACAGTGAAGCTTCGACGGACTGCTTAGCAGACGGTTTAGCTATGCCGGACCGCTGAGCTGGCGGTGCTGCTGTGATGGACTGCTGGGCTGTAGGAGTAGAGGCATCGGACTGCTGACCATGCATTGAAGCTATGTCGGGTTTCTACGTAGGTGGTGCCAAATTGTCGGTGTGCTGAGGAGGCCGTGCCAATGCGTTGGTTTGCTGAGCATGAAGTGCTGATGCATTGGTATGCTGATCACGCGGCTGCAGACTGACGGACTAATGAGCAGTCGGTTCTGGACCTACAGACTGCTTAGCAGGCGGTTCCGATGCATCAGACTGCTTAGCAGTCCGTTCCACCAGGTTGGTCTGCTGAGCATGTGCTGGAGCTGGGTCTCCCCCCGCTACTTCAGCTGCCGACATCTGAACCGGTGGTGCATCTTCAACAGTTGTAGGCCTTGCCACTGGCTACTCTGGGGCGGATGATGATATGGCCTGTACGGCACAAAGTCGGGCCGGCTGATCACAGGTTGATGCATCAGCCGTCGGATTACGAGTATTAGGTTCTTTGGGGGAAGCACGCGAGAGCTGCTGTGGCAAGGAGAGCGTCACCGGTTGAGGGGCGACATTGGTTGCTCTTGGTAGGGCTTCAGGGATCTCATCCATGAACTCTATTTCCTTTCGTGGCCACTGGATGTGATGTAACAGTGTTTCTCCCAAGGTCCTTTGCTCATCAAAGTCTCCTAGGACATTCTTCAGGGAAAATTCATTGAATCCAGGCTTTACTTCAGTCACGTAGCACTTCACACAGCCCGGCTTCAATGGCACATTGTCCAACAAGAGGCCCTCTTCCAAGAAGGGTGGGCAAACCCAGGCTGTTGCACATTTTAATGTACCTTCATAATGTGTAAGCACGCCCTTCAGTCTGTCTTTCATTCTAGATAGATCAGATATAGCATCATCATGAGCAGCTGCAGTCTCAGTGTCGCTGGGATCAGCTGATGCACAGCTACTCTTGTGCGGTGTTGTCGCGCAATAACCAGCATCCTCCATGCCCGCCTCCCCTCCCATCTGCTGGCTATCTGTTAGTGTTAGAGTCTTCTGCATCATCATTGACTCCTCAATATCCTTTCGAACAGCCGAATACATGTCCTTCCTCAACCTTTCATATAATTCATTCTGCTTCATTTCACTCCTCGCTTTTTTCATGCTGAGCCTCTCTTCTTTGCTGAGTGTGAAAGCCCTCTTGTGCGGGACATTAACACCTATACCCCTTGCACGGCCAGGGGGCTCTCTTGTTTCCAGAGCATCGAACAAAATGTCACATGGCCCTGAGTTCCTGTAGAACCTTCCAGGGATCTAGGAAGCCTTTAACATCACGCGATACAGTTTTTCGTCATGTGAGTTTTCAAAGTAATTAGTTCCGTCATCACGCCTCCTTGCATGTGCCCGCAAGTAGTCTCTAGCACATTCGCCCCTGATTTCACTAAAGGCCGGTTTCCCACCCGCAGCTACTGCTTCTTTGTCCTCCTGGTCCCATATCGGTTTCATGCCGTAGTATCCTGCCACACCCATACGGTGGGGGTGTGTGTTCCTCTTCTGAAGTTCCGATTGCTTGGCACTCTTCATAGCAAACTCTGTAGTTGCCCTGACCCTTTTGAATTCTGCCCAATCAGCCTTTGTAATTTGGGGGTATGCGGGGATTGGGTCCTTGCCTTCACTCAAGTACTTCTTGTACAACACGTGCTTCCAGTTTCTCCAAGCATCCCTAGCCTTCTTCAGTGCAGCGTGTTCCACCTGCATTCTCCATTGCTCTGGAACATTGAAGTGATCCATGATCTCCCGGGCTATCCTTTGCTGTGTTTCTGTGCCAGCCTTCTGAAACCCCGGCAGATTAATGTTGAGCCTTGCCCTGCCAACAAATCCACACACACTCCTGAACCTCGTGTGTGCTTTATCTGGTTTAGTTGGAGCCCAAGACTTTAAATCGATCTCGGTTACTTCATATACACCTTTAGGCTGGTGTGTGGGCTTCCTTGGGGCATTCCTCCGTGTCCTGACCGGAAGGGTAATTGCTGCAGCTCTATCCCGTTCCAGATTACTTGATCCCTCACCATCTGCTGAAGACCTAGGGTTGTCGGAATCAGATGAAGATACATCGTGTGAAGCATGAGTGTTGTCGCTGCTACTCGGCATCTATAGAGAACACATGTGAAACTCAGGAAAGGAGGATAAGCATAAAGCTAACAACTTGGTATCAAGCTGTCTAAACATGTCATGCAATAATTTAGAAAATGTACGGCTTATTTGTTAAGTTTGTGTGACTCGGGCGCCCACGATCTGTAAATCGGCAGTAACTTATTGGAACAAATACAGCTTATATGTACTAGTTAGGAAGGTAGATAATGAATATATATACGCTCTCCGTTATTTTATAGCCAATTTGGGAACATACATAACGAAATAGGAAGAGGGATTGTGAGGAATTTGCCTCACCGCGATGGAGAGCAGTAACTAACAGGTTTCTTAATGCGAACCTAGCAGGACCACAGGAGAGGTGAGGGTTACAGGATCGATATGCTCGAGGGTGGCTGGCCAGTAAACGAAGACGGCGAGGCACGGACAGCCGCGTGTTGGGAACGGCAGTGGAGGTAGGGTTGACGCCGAAGAGCGGGCACACGACCGGGGTGAGCACGCTGGCGCCGGAGAGGGTTCTGTTGTGGATCTGGGGGAGGGGGAGCTGGCGATGGAGATTGGGTGGACTAATTGAGTGAAACGCGGGCGGGCGGTGGGGGTGTTGGCGGCTTAGGTGAAAAGAGTGAAAAAATACCCCCGGTCGCCGCGCGGAAAGGCCTATGCAAACGGTTGCCTCTAAGCGCTCGTGTGCACAAACAACATAATTTAGTTTGAAATGAAGACGTGCTAATTTTGAAATGAAGACGTGAGTTCATCGTTTCGCCTCTAATTTTTTCCCACGGTAAGCAATCACCATTATACCACAGGTTTCATTTGTTGGCGCATTTCAGGTCTCGTGTGCTATATTTAAGACATTTTTTGGCATTTACTGTGCATTTTGGCATATAAATCAAATCCTAGCCGGAACTATATGTGTTGATGAAAGGGATGAGGATTGCCATTCGATCTGGGAGCATCCAACGGTGCAGACGTATGATCCGTGGGGTTTGGGTTCTGGCCAATCAGAACGCACGACTCAGATATCGCGCACAGCAAGGGGGGCATCGGCCATGGTTTGGTAGGCACACGGCTTTCGTGAGTGAACCGTGTGCTATTTGAAAACATTTACATGAACTAACAGCATATTTTCGTTTGAATGAAAACATGATTTCATCGTTTCGCCTCCAAAAAAATTTCCACGGTAAGAAATCACCATTGTACCCTATGGTTCGATTTTCTGGTGCATTTGAGGTATCATTTGCTATATTTGAGTCGTTTGCTATAGTCGCAACTACACGTGGGTGCTACAAAGATCATTTGTGTGTCGCTTTGGGAGTTTTTATTCATTGTTCGAGAAACGGGAAAAAAATTCAAACAGTTCGGCCGCAGGGTGCGGCCAGAGGCGTAGGCCTTGTTGGTATTTTAATTACAGGAAATGCATATAGAGTCCAAAAATAACGAAAATCGGTGTGTCACCGTGACGTGCTCTCTGGATCCCATGGAAATTTTTTGGTAAAGTTTGGCACAAGTTTTGATGCTCATACCTTCCAAATCGGAACATCTCACAAGAAGGATCATAGTTTCCAAAAGGAGACGCAACACTTCGGACTCCAATCGTCGGTGACTACATCGTTCCGCCTCGAAAGTTTTTTCACGGTAAACAATCACGTATATACCCTAGGTTTGATTTTCTGGCCCATTTCAGGTCCTGACTGCTATATTTAAGTCATTTTTTTGCATTTACCTTGCATTTAGTGCATATAAAATCAAAACCGTACTACAACTACATCTAGGTGTTAGTTAGCAAAGAAGGTGTACAAATCATTTGTATGTCGCTTTGCGAGTTTTCATCTATTGTCTGAGAAATGAGGAGAAGTTTCAAACATTTCGACCGCGAGGTGCGGCCACCGGCGTAGGCCTTCTTGGTATTTTAATTACAGAAAATGCATATAGAGTCCGAAAATAACGAAAATCGGTGTGTCACCGTGGCATGCTCTCAGGATCCCATGGAAATTTTTTAGTAAAGTTTGGCACAAGTTTTGATGCTCACACCTTCCAAATCGGAGCATCTCAGAAGAAGGATCATAGTTTCCAAAAGGAGACACGGCACTTCGAACTCCAATCGTCGGTGACTACATCGTTCCGCCTCAATTTTTTTTTCATGATAAACAATCATGTATATACCCTAGGTTTGATTTTCTGGCCCATTTTAGGTCCCGTCTGCTATATTTAAGTCATTTTTTTGCATTTGGTGCATATAAAATCAAAAACGTACTACAGCTACATCTGGGTGTTAGTTAGCAAAGAAGGTATACAAATCATTTGTGCGTCGCTTTGCAAGTTTTCATCCGTTTGTCCGAGAAGCGGGGAGAAGTTTCAAACATTTCGGCCGCGAGGTGCGGCCACCGGCGTAGGCCTAGTTGGTATTTTAATTACAGGAAATTCAGATGGAGTCCGGACATCATCAAAATCGGTGTGTGCTCATGGCATGCTCTCACGACCCCGTGGACAAAATTTGGTAAAGTTTGGCACAAGTTTTGATGATCGCTCCTTCCAAACCGGAGCATCTCACAAGAGGATCATGGTTTCCAAAAGGAGACATGTCAATTCAAACTCCAGTGCCCGGTGACTTCATCGTTTGGCCTCATAAAAATTTCCACGGTACGCAATCACCATTATACCACGGGTTTGATTTTCTGGCGCATTTCAGGTATCGTTAGCTATATTTAAGACATTTTTTGAATTTAACGTGTATTTTGTGCATATAAATAAAATTACAACCGGAACTGCATTTGCTGTCGAAAGGGATGAAGATTGCCGTTTGATCTGGGAGCATCCAACGGTGCAGACATACGATCCGTGGGGTTTGGGTTCTGGCCAATCCGAATGCATGACTCAGATCGCGGGCGGGGTTTGGTCGGCACACGGCTTTCATGAACGAACCGTGTGCTATTCGCAAACCAGATTGCATATCTTCTATTCATACATACTGGAGTGAGATCAATTGAGTGTGCTACCTCTATGGTATAATAATAAAAATAATAATAATAATAATAATAATAATAATAATAATAAACAGTTCATATTCATTGCCTGAGCTGACAGCATATCAAGGTCAACATATTAACGATTCTTACATCAACAGAAAACCGGGCATAACTCACAAATTCAGTACACGCGACAGTTCTAAATTGAACGAATTAAGTTGCAGGGTAGGCATAAAAACTAGTCTTACGGCTTAATTCCCATGTACATGGGGGGACTGGGATCATTACGTTGACCCCGAATGAACTTCGGTTTTCTGATGATTTTACGCTTCTCTGTTAGAGGGGTGCGTGGTCCCTTGGCTGGCAACTCAGCAAATTCATCGTACTCGTCCTCATCGGTAACATCCTTGACACCCAGTACCCTCCTCTTCCCATGCATCACTACATGGCAGTTCTTATGCAAGGGGTCTTCCGCATAGAAAATCTGGGTAGCATCGCTGGCAAGAATGAACTGGTCCGCGTGATATGCCATCATTGTCCTGTTAACACAGGTCTTCCTGTAATCATCAACCAGTACCTGACCAAGAGGGATCCATGTGCACCTGAATAATGCCACCTTAACTTTCACATAGTTAAGCTCCCAAATCTCTTTGATGGTTCCATAGTATACCCTTTTATCAGCTTCATCTACAGTCATGCATTCTATTCGAACAGAGCTATTCTGATATGAGGTCTTCTCATCACGTTCCTCAATGTACAACATGTAGCCATTTATGTCATATGCTTGGTACGTCAACACCGTAGGTGATGGCTTTTGTGCCAACCACGTAGCAATGTCATCCATGGATCCTTGTGCCAAACGATTCTTCAGCCATTCGGCGTAGTTCTTAGTGTGCTCCTTCATCTCCACATCTGATGAAGGCACCATTAGTAAGAAGATTTGGCGTATCTTCGCCAACTGTTCTTTGGCATAAGTGCTAAGAATTGGGCTGTTAAGCAGTACCGTCAAATGGGCTTTCTCTGCCAATTCTCTGGATGCAGCCTTTTGCGTGCCAGCAAGGACCGGCTTACCTTTCAGCCTTCCCTCGTGGCGAGAGAGGGCAAACCTATAGGTCTTTGTTTCATGTATTCGGTGCAAAACTCAACCACCTCCTCCGTGGTATAACCTTGTAGGATGTTTGCCTCTGGATGGTTTCGGTTCCAACAATAGCGCTTCAGTATTCCCATGAACCGCTCGAAGGGATACATGTTGTGAAGAAACACAGGACCACAATACTTTATCTCATCGACAAGGTGCATAGTGAGATGGACCATGACATCAAAGAATGACGGGGGGAAAAACATCTCTAGGTTGGACAATATTCTTGCAATATCCTCTTGCATATGATCCAACTCTTCAGGATCTACAACTTTCTGCCATAGTTGGTTGAAGAAATCACAGAGCTCAATGAGTGTGTTTCTTATATCTTTGTCCATCAGATTCCTGATGGCCACCGGGAGGATTTGTGTCAACATTACATGGCAATCATGTGACTTCATGTGTCCCAACTTCATTTTACCTGAGCTCACATCCACGAGACTTCTGATGTTTGCGGAGTAGGAAGAGGGTGTCTTAACTGACAACAAATAGGTCAAGAACTCTGTTGCTTCTTTTGTACTGAAATTGTAACTCTGGCGAGCATTGATGAATTTGTTATCATCTTCTGCTTCACTCTTGCGTTTTGATTGATCAACAAGCATATCAAGCAGTGCACCATCACCATCCTTTGTTTTACCTTTAATCTTGAGCAGAGTACCAAGGATGCTTTCACATACGTTCTTCTCTACGTGCATGACATCGATGCAGTGACATACACGTAGAATCTCCCAGTAAGATAATTTCCAGAACACCGATTTCTTCTTAAACACTTGACCCTTGGGTGTTTGTTTCACCGTCAAAGCGTGCTTCTTGCCAAGCACAACATTAATTTGTTTAGCCATGTTGTGGACCACCTCCCCAGCATAGGGTCTTGGGCCCACATCTACCTCTGCCGTACCATCAAATTCAGCTTTCATCTTTCGGTATGGGTGATTTCTCCGTAAGAACCTATGATGACGCAAATACACGGTTTTGTGCAAGTTGGGAAGAAATCTGCTAGCTGTCCTATCCATGCATATGACACACCCTACATCTCCCTTTGTTTTCTGCCCCGATGTGTTGCCTAATGCCGGCATATCTTGAATGGTGTGCAGCAGCATCACATGTAGATCGAAAATCTCCTGTTTGTAACCATCATAACATTTTACAGCAGGCGCATCTATCCACACTGTCAGCAGTTCTTCTACCAGTAGCTGAAAGTAAATGTCGATGTCATTTCCAGGTTGTTTCAGGCCTTGGATAATCATTGACATCATAATGTATTTTTTCTTCATACACAACCAAGGAGCTAGGTTATATATGCACAGAAGCACCGGCCATGTGTTATGATTGGTGCTCATATTGCCAAAAGGATTCATCCCGTCAGTACATTCCCCAAGCCTTATACTTCTAGGATCCTTGGCAAAGTCTTCAAACTTGTTGTCAATTAATTCCCACTGAGCCCCATCTTTCGGGTGCCTCATATATTTATCCGCAGTTCGCTCATCATGGTGCCACCGCAACCTCTTTGCCTCTCTAGGGTTTGCAAACAAACGCCTCAACCTTGGAATGAAAGGCAAGTACCAAACAACCTTGAACGGGATTCCTGTCTTGATCTCCTCGTCCAATTTGTACTTGTCCTTTGCTCTCCTGCGCTTGTATCGTGCATGTTTGCATGTGGGACATGCACGCAAATATTTGTACTCACCACGGCACAATATACAATCATTCACACAAGCGTGTATCTTCTGTACTTCAAGTTCCAATGGGTAAACAATTTTCTTCACTTCGTTCGTGCTTCTGGGGAGCACATTATCTTCCGGAAGAATTTCTTTGAAAAGACCTAACATCTCTGTGAAGCCCTTGTTTGATAGACCGTTTGTTGCTTTAAATCTGAGAAGCACCAGGGTGGCACTCAACTTGGAATATTTCTTTTTGCAACCTGGATACAATTCTTTCTTGGAGTCCGCATCAATGGTTGGCAGATCCTTGTACCCAATCATATCCTTTTTTGGGCCCTTGAAATCTGCAATCATAGCAGCAAAATTCTGGCATATCAAGATCGTCGTCATCTGCGTCGCCGTCTTGGTTATTTAGTGGGGGTTTCGGCTTTCTGGTGTTCCATTGGCAGCTTGACGCCTCTGCCCTGATGTTAGATTCAACATCCATGTGACACTGACCGGGGTTTGGCATCTCGCAGCCCTGGGTATTTTCATCCATGACCTGCTCCTCACCGTGTCTGGTCCAACATGTATATCCATCCATGAATCCCCGAGAGAGTAAGTGCCACTAGACATCTGCAACTTCACATGACTCTGTATTGGCACAATGAGTACATGGACACAGGATGTAATCCGCATCACCAATTCTCCTCTTTGTACTTTCAGCCAAATTCACGAAGTCTGTCACGCCACTGACAAAATCTGTGGTTCTCCGATTCTTCATCCATTTAGATCGTTCCATCTACACCACACGAATGGTAATTAAAAACAAAACAACAATATTAATACACGGATTAACTGATGCCCAAAGACGCGTGCATAAATCACAAGGTTTTATTTTCATAATTACTGAGGGCGCTCCATATTGTTATCCAGACGTGCAATGACAAAAATTAATGGCCAGTCAATTTACACGCAGAGTACTACAACACTACCCTTAGGAATTGAATACCTTAATTAAGCCACTCACGAAAGGAATACCTTAATTAATTAGCAGCGCGGCGACCTCCACCCAGCAGACAGAGAAGTGCGATGCGGTGGCATGCCGAGACAGCAGGGTTGAGGAGCAAAGCTTAGTGCGGCTGCCGCCTGAAGTTCGACCTCCACTATCCCGCCATCGATCGCGATGGATGTGCTCCAATCACGCCGCCGCCGACCTTGATGGTTGAGCTCCTCCTATCTCCCGCCGCAGACCGAGGATTGACCTCCTATGACGCCACCACCGCCCACTGACCGAGGATTGACCTCTTATCTGGTAGTCGCTGCCTAGGCCGCCGCCGCCATCTCTATCTGCAGAGCGGCTGTTTTATTTTTGGACGGATATCCGCAGAGCGGCTGTTTACACGGTATCACTGTAACTGAATTATATGTACAGGGTAGTACATCACATACGGTTATGTAATGGCAACCGTGTCTCACCTACGTTGTCTTCTCACACAGTTTGGTGCGGAAATCGTGTGCGAAGTTGTAATACCTAACACAAACGACATGTATAAACAGTGTGCCGTATACAACATATAGTGCCATAAGTAGTTCCCGACCGTTAGCTTATCCCCATAGTTTCCCCATTTCCCCCAAATCCCTAGATAGCCTCCAAATTCCCTTGCGTGGCGCTGACATTGGGGGAATGCGGACGAGTGGTGCTGATGGTTTCGGTGCGGCTGCTCCTACTCGTATCGCCGCTCTCGGCAGCGCCGCCACGACGGCGGTCACCGCCGAGCACTTGCCTAAGGTCATCAGAAGGCAGGTGTACTATGGATCCAAATCGTCCTGTCAGGTTCCAATCTATCCCGATCTTTTTTAGCATGTCCAAAGTAGCTCCTTGCTGAATCCGTCCTGAATGCCCCCCCCCCCAGGAAAGCAATCTGCCGCCGGATCCGGAGCATGACTCCAGACTCCCGCAACACGAGTTCGACTCCGAGTTTTGCACCACCGAGAAGTACCAAAAGCTGAGTTGTGTGCACGGGCACACTCCTGCTCGACGTGTATGCACGGAGGGATTCGACATTGCCAGGCGGTTTCTCAGTTGCCCCTTAGAGGTTAGTGCTATGTTCATCATTTTACTTGAGTTAATGCCCCCGCTCATCCTGAATACTATTTAACATTGGCAGGGATATGAGGCTTATGCCATTGTTAACTGGATGGATGAATAATGGCATGGCAAGCCTCGGAGTGTTATCACCAAGCTCGTAGAAGATAACATAAAGCTGAAGAAGAAACTGGCTGATCTGGAATGTACAATCAGTACGATGAAGCAAGAAAGAATCAATCACAGGCAACAGATGGAAGCAAGAGACAAGAAGGAACTAGCATGTGTAGTTGTGGTTGTCGCATTAGCCATGTTCTATGCGTTGTTTGCAATGATGATTAGGGGTTTTGTTTGACAGTATTTCTAAAGCACATCTAGATGTGCTCTAAGTAATGCACATCTAGGTCCTATGCCATTGATGTTACGCGAAGATTCGTGCAGATATTTTCCGTTGTCTTTTTTTCTTTTCCTTTGTAGTTTGATTATTACTGGCTTCATCAATAAGAAGAGCTCAATGTATTGCTTGCCAACTGTCCTACTCCGTTCGTACCGGTACCGGTGCATAATCCCAAAACTCGTTCCTTGTTTTTGTCCTGAAAAAAGAAAGAAGCCAATAGGAGTCCTGCGGTTAGTATGCATTCAATGACTTCAGACTACTTAGCATAACATGCATGCAATGGTCAATTCTCTGCATGCAATGGTATTGATTACCAAATACTGCCTACGTCCCAAAATAAGTGACTCAACGTTGTAC
Organism: Thinopyrum elongatum; assembly: GCA_011799875.1. NCBI lineage: Eukaryota > Viridiplantae > Streptophyta > Magnoliopsida > Poales > Poaceae > Thinopyrum > Thinopyrum elongatum. Next base: position 389,230,643 of record CM022300.1, read on the forward strand.
TAAAGTTAGTGCAATGTTGAGTCACTTGTTTTGGGATGAAGGGAGTAATCATCAAGTTCTCTCGTTTTCCCTCACCTAGGTCGCCGTTACGGAGGGAGTAGAAGTACTGCGAAAAATGCTTGTTTCATATTTGGACGCTCCAACGCGTGTGCGTAATTAATCATCACATTGAGAACCGCGCAACGCTGGGAATTTGGAGCGACTGGGTACAAATAATTGCGGTTCAGCGGTTAGATAATACGTCAACCCCCGCTTCAATTGGCATTCCTCTTCTTTGCATACCCCGCTTAAGTGTCCACCATCTTCATCGTCCCCGGCAGGCCGCGCTACACACTTGCACACACTCTGCAATCTCGCTTTTTCGTGATTTTTATACGACCGCAGCCATGTCGAGCGACAGCGAGGACGACAGTTCGGCCAGTAGTCTGGCGCCCGATGATAGGTCAACATCGGAATCATCCCGCTCATCTTCCATGAGTCTGGCGTCGAGCCCAGACCTCGATTATATCCGAATCATGGAAGGGACGCCACCTCCGGAGTCGTTAGACGACAACCAGACGGACGAGGAGCCGTCGGAGGACGAAGAAGAGGACGACGATGATGATGAGGAGGAATGGTCAAACAAGGAGGAGGAGGACGACGACAACAATGATGATGATGATGGCGGCAGCGATGAAAAGCCAACGGTCAGCGGCATGAAGCGTCCTCGCCAAGACGTTGTCGCAGGACCATCCAACAACAACAAGAAGAAGAGGAAGGACTAAATTAAGCAGACTGTATATATCTCTATTTCCGTTCGCTCATATTAATTTGTTATCTCTGTTTATCCTGTCAATCTCATCGCAGACGGTTAGTAATACGTATTCGACATAGATCTTCTACATTATCGCCCACAAGTTGGTTTCTTGAACTGTGTACCCTGACGAGCACACAATTGACGGCGTAACAGGATGTCTATAATGATCGCACACAATTCTGATTACTGACCTGTTTGCCGGGTATCACACACATCTTGTTACGCCGAATCGTTTGTGTTCAACTCGATCATCGCAAATGGTTCATCGGAGCGAACTATATGCCGTATATCGCACACACCTTGATCTGGCTTCCTGTTTCTATTGTTCTGTCTTATCGCAAACAGTTCGTATGAATCAACAGTATGCCCCGCATCGCACACGCAACTAAAATCGAAACCGTGTTTCATGTATCCTTCATCGCAAATGTTTTGCATCTTTTTTGACGGGTTTTTTACATCACCGTTTGCGATTAATGCATCGCACACAGTTTCGTCAAAGGGTCTCCGATCGTAGTGTCGCGTTAGCAGCATCCTGCAGTAGTGCATGTTAGCAATTGTCGCATTTTATAATTATGAAATCTGGCAAATGGACGTCAAAACTGCATTCCTTAATGGATTTCTTAAAGAAGAGTTGTATATGATGCAACCAGAAGGTTTTGTCGATCCTAAAGGTGCTAACAAAGTGTGTAAGCTCCAGCGATCCATCTATGGACTGGTGCAAGCATCTCGGAGTTGGAATATACACTTTGATGAGGTGCTCAAAGCATATGATTTTATACAGACTTACGGTGAAGCCTGTATTTACAAGAAAGCGAGTGGGAGCTCTGTAGCATTTCTAATATTATATGTGGATGGCATATTGTTGATTGGAAATGATATAGAATTTCTGGATATCATAAAAGGATACTTGAATAAGAATTTTTCAATGAAAGACCTTGGTGAAGCTGCTTATATATTGGGCATCAAGATCTATAGGGATGGATCGAGACGCTTAATAGGACTTTCACAAAGCACATACCTTGACAAAGTTTTGAAGAAGTTCAAAATGGATCAGTCAAAGAAAGGGTTCTTGCCTGTGTTACAAGGTGTGAAATTGAGTCAGACTCGAAGCCCGACCACTGCAGAAGATAGAGAGAAAATGAAAGTCATTCCCTATGCCTCAGCCATAGGTTCTATCATGTATGCTATGCTGTGTACCAGACCTGATGTGTGCCTTGCCATAAGTTTGGCAGGGAGGTACCAAAGTAATCCAGGAGTGGATCACTGGACATCGGTCAAGAACATCCTGAAGTACCTGAAAAGGACCAAGGATATGTTTCTCGTTTATGGAGGTGACGAAGAGCTCGTCGTAAATGGTTACGTCGATGCTAGCTTCACACAGATCCGGATGACTCTGAGTCACAAACCGGATACGTATTTATATTGAATGGTGGAGCTGTCAGTTGGTGCAGTTCCAAGCAGAGCGTCTTGGCGAGATCTGCGTGTGAAGCGGAATACATAGCTGCTTCAGAAGCAACACATGAAGGAGTCTGGATGAAGGAGTTCATATCCGATCTGGGTGTAATGCCCAGTGCATCGGGTCCAATGAAAATCTTTTGTGACAACACTGGAGCAATTGCGTTGGCGAAGGAATCCAGGTTTCACAACAGAACCAAACACATCAAGAGACGCTTCAACTCCATTCGTGAAAAGGTCAAGGATAGAGACATAGAGATTTGCAAAATACATACGGATTTGAATGTAGCAGACCCGTTGACTAAGCCTCTTCTGCGAGCAAAACATGATCAACACCAAGACTCCATGGGTGTTAGATTGATTACAATGTAATCTAGATTATTGACTCTAGTGCAAGTGGGAGACTGAAGGAAATATGCCCTAGAGGTAATAATAAAATTGTTATTTTATATTTCCTTATTCATGATAAAGGTTTATTATTCATGCTAGAATTGTATTGATCGGAAACTTAAATACATGTGTGAATACATAAACAAATACCGTGTCCCTAGTAAGCCTCTACTAGACTAGCTCGTTGATCAAAGATGGTTAAGGTTTCCTAACCATAGACATGTGTTGTCATTTGATAACGGGATCACGTCATTAGGAGAATGATGTGATGGACAAGACCCATCCGTTAGCTTAGCATATGATCATTCAGTTTATTGCTATTGCTTTCTTGAATGTCAAATACATGTTCCTTCGACCATGAGATCATGCAACTCCCGGATACCGGAGCAATACCTTGTGTGCTATCAAATGTCACAACGTAACTGGGTGATCATAAAGATGCTCTACAGGTATCTCCAAAGGTGTTTGTTGAGTTGGCATGGATCGAGATTGGGATTTGTCACTCCGAGCATTGGAGAGGTATCTCTAGGCCCTCTCGGTAATACACATCATAATAAGCCTTGCAAGCAAATGACTAATGAGTTAGTTATGAGATGATGTATTACGGAACGAGTAAAGAGACTTGCCGGTAACGAGATTGAACTAGGTATGAAGACACTGACGATCGAATCTCGGGCAAGTAACATATCGATGGACAAAGGGAATTACGTATGTTGTCATAAGGTTCGACCGATAAAGATCTTCGTAGAATATGTAGGAGCCAATATGGGCATCCAGGTTCTGCTATTGGTTATTGACCGGAGATGTGTCTCGGTCATGTCTACATAGTTCTCGAACCCGTAGGGTCCGCACGCTTAACGTTCGTTGACGATATAGTGTTATATGAGTTATATGATTTGGTGACCAAATGTTGTTCGGAGTCCCGGATGAGATCACGGACATGACGAGGAGCTCCGGAATGGTCCGGAGGTAAAGATTGATATATAGGACGATGATATTCGGACACCGGAAGAGTTTCGGAGTGCACCGGGTAGTCATCGGGTCACCGGAAGGGGTTCCGGACACCCCCGGTAGGTGTATGGGCCTAGTGGGTGCTACTTCTTGAGCTTGCATTGTTTTTTCCCTTGAAGAGGAAAGGGTGATGCAGCAAAGTAGAGATAAGTATTTCCCTCAGTTAAGAACCAAGGTATCAATCCAGTAGGAGATACACGCAAGTCTCCAATCTATGCACCTGCACAAACAATCAAACACTTGCACTCAACGCGATAAAGGGGTTGTCAATCCCTTCACGGTCACTTGCAAATGTGAGATCTGATAGAGATAGATATAAAAGCTTACTAAAACGTAAAACAAAATAAAAGTAAATAAATTGCAGCAAGGTATTTTTGGGTTTTTTGGTTTATAGATCTGAAAATATATGATGGAAAATAGACCCGGGGGCCATAGGTTTCACTAGAGGCTTCTCTCTTGAAGGCAAATAATACGGTGGGTGAACAAATTACTGTCGAGCAATTGATAGAAAAGCGCAAAGTTATGACGATATCCAAGGCAATGATTATGAATATAGGCATCACGTCCGTGTCAAGTAGACCGACTCCTGCCTGCATCTACTACTATTACTCCACACATCGACCGCTATCCAGCATGCATCTAGCGTATTAAGTTCATAAGAACGGAGTAACGCCTTAAGTAAGATAACATGATGTAGAGGAATAAACTCAAGAAATATGATGAAAACCCCATCTTTTTACCCTTGATGGCAACAATACAATACGTGCCTCGCTACCCCTACTTTGTCACTGGGTGAGGACACCGCAAGATTGAACCCAAAACTAAGCACCTCTCCCATTGCAAGAAGAACCAATCTAGTTGGGCAAACCAAACCAATAATGCGAAGAGAAATACAAAGATATCAAATCATGCATATAAGAATTCAGAGAAGATTCAAATAATATTCATAGATAAACTGATTATAAATCCACAATTCATCGGATCTCGACAAACACACCGCAAAAGAATATTACATCGAAGATAGATCTCCAAGAACAACAAGGAGAACATGGTATTGAGGATCAAAGAGAGAGAAGAAGCCATCTAGCTACTAGCTATGGACCCGTAGGTCTGAGGTAAACTACTCACGCTTCATCGGAAGGGCAATAGAGTTGATTTAGAAGCCCTCCGTGATAGAATCCCCCTCCGGCAAGATGCCGGAAAAGGCCCCAAGATGGGATCTCACGGGAACAGAAGGTTACGGCGGCGGAAAAGTATTTTGGTGGACGCTTCTGGTGGTTTGGGAATATTTATGAATTTATAGACCAAAGATTAGGGTTGGAGGACTCTCGTGGGGCCCACAAGCCAGGGGGCGCCCCCTAGGGCGCGCCCTGAGGGCTTGTGGAGCCCTCGGGACTCTTCTGCCTTCCTCTCCAAGTCCTACGTGTGTCTTTTGGTCCAAGAAAAATCATCGTGAAAGTTTTATTCCGTTTGGACTCCGTTTGGTATTCCTTTTCTGTAAAACTCAAAAACAAGGAAAAAACAGAAACTGGCACTGGGCTCTAGGTTAATAAGTTAGTCCCAAAAAATAATATAAAATAGCATATTAATGCATATAAAACATCCAAAATAGATAATATAATAGCATGGAACAATAAAAAATTATAGATACGTTGGAGACGTTCAGTGGGCCAGGGGGGGGGGGGGGCAGACCAGCCCACAAGGGGGCTGCGCGCCCCTCTCCCTGGCCGCCGGCCCTGGGGAAGGAAAGGGGAGGGCTAGCCCCTCCTGCCTTCCCCTTCTCATGGGAGAAAGGAAAGGGGGGGGGGGGGGCGCCTGCCTTCCCCGCTCACCTAATAAGGAAAGGGGGGGGGGGGGCGGCTTGGGGAGGACCCCAAGTAGGATTCGACCTACTTGGGGCGCCTCCTGGCAGCCTCCCCTCTCCCCCACCTATATATATGTGGGAGAGGGGCGCCACATATAACCATGACAATCTCTTAGCCGTGTGCGGCGCCCCCCTCCACAGTTTCGTCTCTCGGTCATATTTTTCGTAGTGATTAGGCGAAGCCCTGCGGAGATAGCTTCACCATCACCGTCACCACGCCGTCGTGCTGCCGGAACTCATCCACTACTTCGTCGTCTTGCTGGATCAAGAAGGCGAGGACGTAACCGAGCTGAACGTGTGCTGAACGCGGAGGTGCCGTACGTTCGGTACTCGATCGGTTGGATCGCGAAGAAGTTCGACTACATCAACCGCGTTACTAAACGCTTCCGCTTACGGTCTACGAGGGTACGTAGACACACTCTCCCCCCGTTGCTATGCATCTCCATGGATAGATCTTGCGTGTGCGTAGAATTTTTTTGTTTTCCATGCAACGTTTCCCAACAATATTATTGCCTCTAGAGCTTATTTCCAACCCTGTTCGCATTGGCGAACAACATGCCGGTGACGACAAGCGCACTCCCCATGTACCATATCGCAGGAGCGCGCGTGACCCTCCATATGGAGGCTCGAAACCGGACCCCCCGGGATAAAAGGCCCAGACGGCCCGAGGAGCTCCCTTCTCGGTTGATTTATCAATTCAGGCAACGCCCACGTGCTAGCCAAAAAAAAAAAACAGTTTTAGAACAACAAATTTGGCACTTCAACTGCTCTATCTGAAGCATGGAATACAGTTCTTTGTGATCAAGAAACTTATGCAATTTCTGCTTCCCAAATCGGCATACAAGACCAAAAAGGTTTTAGGTTTTACCTGGGCATGGACTTTCTACTCCCGAACTCAAATGCTTCTTGTGAACAGTAAACCGGGAAAAAAATAGTGAACAAAATAAAAAAATCTGAATTTTTTTGACAACAAATGTTGCCAAATGTGTTATCTACTTGCAAAGTTTCATGAAGAAAAAGCATTATAATGCTCTGGGAGAAAAAAAATCAATCCTCAAAAAGATAATGTTTGAAAGCATTTTGGAGCACTATTTTTTTTCCAGAGCATTAGGAATGGTTTTTCCTAACAAAAAAAGTGCATGTATGTACAACATTCAGTAATGTTTGATTTTTTTTATTGTTCTGATTTTACTGTTCAAATGGTAGATGCATTTTCCCTCGCAAAAGAAAAAAAAAGAAGAAGAGAGAGCCAGATGCATGGAAGCTCATGAAACTTTGGTCCATGAGGAGAAGAACGCTTTCGGGTTTTACTTGACCTTCTAACTATCAAACCGGTCAAACGGCCAGATCTCGCGTCTCCGGTCGACGCCGTGAAATCCCCTAATGGCCCCCTCCCATCTTTCCGCCGGTCTTCCACCCGCCGCGCGCAAAAGACACCTCCCCAGGGACATTCCCGTCAATTCAGGCAGGTCACGGAGGACGCAAAATTCCACGCTCCCGAACCAAGCCGGCGAGTCGGAGGCGCCTTCTCTACGCCGCCGCCGCGTGGACCAGCCTGAACAAACCATCCTCGAGCTTCTCGCCGTCCCGGGAACGCACGTGCCTCGGGCGTCCACCACGACGCCTCGATCCGCCCTCGTGCCTTCATGAGACTCCTCGCGCTCCTCGTGGTCGCGGCGGCCCTGGTGGCCTGCGCCGCCGCGCACGAGCACCACGGCGAGGCGCCCACCTGCGCCGGCGGCGGTGGTCGCGTGGTCGCGGAGTTCCGCCCCGGGGAGGTGACCCTGGACGGGCACCCCGCCTACTGGGAGGCCGTTGAGGCCTCGGAGTTCGCGTTGCTCCCGGCGCTGGACCCCGACGACGACAAGGCCTACACCGGTGGCAAGGTCGCCGTCAAGGTTCGCCCCCTGTGTCCCGCCATGCTCTCTCTATAGCTCCCCGTACGGGAATTTGTGGATCTCGAGAAACAAGGTGGATCGTAAAAATATAGCTGCCTTAGTTGCTGAAACGATGACTAGTGGATGCGTGAACTTTGATGCTATGCGACAGGGTTTGGCGTGTACTGTCGAATAAGGTGTGCGGTGTCATTTTTAGTACTCCCTCCGTCTGGAATTAACACTCATTTCATCGACAGTTAATTCCGGACGGAGGTTGTAGCTGTCTGGATTAGATGTGTAGTGGGTTTGCAGTGGAAGAGGCATTCCGTATGTGTGATCTCTCGGAAGTGGTGGCTTTGTTTAACTTTTGGATGGAATGGACTGTGTGTGCAGGCTGTGCATGATGGCGTCAATGTTTTCTTCATGCTGCAAGTTGATGGGGACTATGCTTACACTAAAGGGTACTTTCCACTTTTTATTTGGTACACTTCTATTGGTTTGCATGATACAGTTAGTGGAAGTTGTATTGCCATTTATGGTCATTCTTTTAGTTCTGAGGTGTGCCAAATTTGGTTGGAGACATTGGACACCTCTATAGTGTTTTGAAGTTTGATGCACAAACTCTCCCAGCAAAACTGCAAAGCTTATCTCTTTCTTTTCCTTTTGCTTGGAACATCAATTTCTTGCTAAATTGTTCTACTTCAATTGTAGCCATGACAGTTATGGAGGCTGGGAGATTTATACATGAACCTCAGTTAGTTGTATTACTTGGCTATTGCATGACATTTTCTCTTATGACCTTATCTTCTTAAAAGCCTAATGGTGGTCTGATTTATTCGAGATTGCCTTTTGATCTTATGATTGGAGAAAACAATTATTTTCTCAGTGTGTGCATGTTAGCCTTGTACCATTACTTCTCAGCTATACAGATCTGCAGCAAGTATCCTGTGCTTTTGATTGACTTGTTTTGCATATTGCAGTGAAAGTAAAAAGTGCCCCTCTGTTGCTCTGATGTTCCAAGTTGGAGAAAAAGCCACATATTACGATGTAAGTTTGATTTAAGCCCCTTTATTCCCAACTCTCAAGTCACGGTGCTAAATGCTAACTATATGTGTCAGTTTAGTGCTGCTGAATGTTAAAAGTAGTTAGCTTTATTTCTTCCTGTACTATGTAATGGAGAAGCGCCTATTGAGCATATATGGATAATGTTGTTTTACCTTTTTTGATCTATTGTTAAACCATATATCTCAAACTTGGAGCTATTTGCCTTTTTAGATGGGAGGGTGCAAGGATTTGCCTGGTTCATGTACGAGAAAAAGTTGCAGAGATCATGAGGTCGACATTATGCACTTTTCAGTTGGAAATGCTATTCCTGGACGTCTTTATGGTGGCAATCACATAGATAATGCAGCTGGAAACGGAGCTGATAGGTAATTCTAATGTGCTCTCATGGTGGTTGTATAGTTATGCATAGTAGCATGTGAAGATTTGATGTTGAAATACTTAATTCGTGTAGATTTGGCCATCTTGTTGATGTCTATGCATGGAATCCCCATTGCCGCTACCTTGATGGTATAGGCCCTAAAGGTACTCTGCTATTTGACACAAAGAAATTCTCATATTTTTTATTTGAAAATTATTTAATGTTATTACATGCATTTTCATTTTTTTTGTGCATTAACATTCTGTGACAACCTTGCATAATGGTTTGCATTTCAGAAAACAATTCAAATGCTCAAAATGATTGGCATGGGGCTTGGTGGCACAGTTCCCTGACCTTCCATTCAGGTAGGTCATTGAACATCATCAGTACATTCACATTTTGTCCTTGGTCTCATGATATCTAATCATGCATTCTTTACCACATGGTTTCTTGGAGAAGATAATAAATGCACGTCTGTGCAGAAGCAAATAAGTACACAAGGAGGACATGTTCTCATGTTCTTAATGCCCACATCCTCCACCCGCTAATTTGCATGCTACTTAATGAGTTTCAATTGACAGCATATGAAACATTATCTCTGGAACATTCGACTTTTTTGGGACCTTCGATAGCGTGAACTTGATTAAAAGGCAAATCTGCCCAAGTAGAACTAAATCATTTTACTATCATGTGAACTCTTCAGGTTTTGTGGATGATGACAGTCCTTATGGAAAGAAAGATGACAAGGGCACATATTACTTCGAGTTCTCAAGGCCCCTAAGAACAATGGACCAGTTTCAGCAGGTGTCTATCTACTATTTTATTACATTATTTTCCACACTATTACATGAAAACCAGCATACCCAGGGACATGTGCAGAAATGAAGTTACAGTGTCAAGAAACATTCATATCATTGTATTTCTATTCCTTAGACAACTAGATCCGCAATTTGCCAGCCTTGCTAAGGAAACTGCGTGCATGCAATATTCCCGTGGTTGGGTGATTCTCGGAAATGTCTGGTTTGTACTATAAGATACATGCACCTTATGACAGAGTTATTGCCATGGTATACTTAGGACACACAACCCACTAAAATGGAGACTGTTTAGATGCTTGGGCAAATGTCTGCACTGGCACGGTACGTTCATATCTTCAGCAACACAAGTTCAAGCACATCCTCTTACGATGATGGTCAGTTTGTGTGGATCTACTTCAAACCTGCAAGCTGACACACACAGGGATTAATGCGTCTCAATTGCATGCTTCAAGATTATACAACACCTTTCAAATAATTAAACATAACTTTTGGTTACTAAATCTGTTTGGCACTTAAATGTTTCTTTGGCTATGCAGGATGCGCAGTTCACAATAGGCGAGCCCAGCAATATGGCCGTAGCTTTCTGGTACCCAACTGACGGCAAACCATGGAGCAACTCCCAGCATTACTCAGCCAGCTGCGACTGGGTGACTCTGGACATACAGCCTTCATTGGAAGCTGCTCGATACCGCCCAGCCCCTAACCGTTCCTGGGATGCTGCGACCGCCTCCGCCTTGCTCCTTTCAGTGGTGGCCGTTTGCGTGTCTATCTTTGTGGGCTACTCAGCTTCGAAGAACAAGAGCGGTGTCCAATTTACACAGCTGGCAGAGATCTAGTTTGGTTGCAGGAAATAATTCGATTGCGTGCCAGCATTTCATGACCCACGGCATCCGTATGCGAGGCTACTGGGTTTGTAAGATCCTTTCACACTTGGACAGAGGGATAATCTAGTGTAGGACACAGAAAATACATACCATCGATTGTAATGTGCAAGGTACTTTTCTGTAAATGATGTATTTCAGTGAATACTGTAGTCTGTCAGTCACTGTTATTTTTTTGCGGGGAAATAGAGAGATTTAATACTCATCTGGCGAATTGCGTACTGTCGGCCATTATTATTTTCTGTAAATGATGTATGGTCACTGCATACTGTCAGCCATTATAATCTGGTAGTCTAGCTTTCGCAAAAAAAAAAACAAGTGTTTTGCGACAGCGAGCTCTCACTTGACTTTTTTTCTCTGACTCATATTAGGGCCCAAACAAGAAGAAGAAAAATCTGAGCCGGTCGCGGGCCGCGAGAACCCCTGGAAGCTACAGTATGCTAGTCCCATCACCGGCCCGTGAGAATCTAGTTGCTAGGGTTTTAGGCGAGATAGCCTCTCCCAAGGTTTTTGCGCAACCTGCGGCACGGCTCACCAATGGCTTAGCGGTTCCGGTTAGTAGCAGCCATTCGTGCCCCCATGTGCTCCTCCATGGCCGACCCAGCGGACGCCGCCACAGCACCGGCGAACGATGACGACGTCGACGATCTCTACGCTGACCTCGACGACCAGGTGACCGCCGCGCTGGCCGCCGCCGGGGAGAGCGGCGGCTCCAACGCCAAGGACTCCGACCCGGCCACCGACGCTGAGGCCGACGCCATCGAGGCTGTGGACTTGGGGGACGGGCTCGCGGGCTATAGCCGCAGCGACGAGGAGAGCGAGGATGACCTCCACATCGTGCTCAACGAGGACGGCTGCGCGCCACCGCCTCCTTCTGCCGGCCGGTGCGAGGAGGGGTGGGCGGAGGAGAGCGAGGAGGGGGAGCTTCGGGCCAGCCTCTTGAAGAGTCTATCTGCTAAGGACGGCGGACAGCGTAAGGTATGCTTCGCGAATTTGTCAGGGATCGCTACTTGCTAGTGTCAAATTCGTCGAAACAATAGCTAATTTTTGCTCTTCTACTAGTTAATTTGGACATGCTGAGCATTCCTCTTTTTTCAGTATCGGTCTCGGTACACTCAATGATGCATTGATTATGCATCCCAAATTCTATTGTTCTGACTTCTGATACATTATCATGTCGTAGCTTGGAATTGCCATTTTGTGAATTTAACGAATTATATAACTAAGTTGGATAAATGATATGGGGTTTTCCATGTAATTGCGATTTCCAGCTTCATGGGCTCCACTACAAGGGACCTCTTGACAAAACAACAGTGCCAATCACAGGACAAGGTGATCTAGGTCACCAGCATGCGTTTCAGAAGGATTATTATTTTTTCTTGCCAAGAAACAGGTATTCTCCCTTCTCTCATTCTACCACAAAAATAGATGTTCCTTAGAATTGTGTAACACGGAACTTTGCTGCTCATGTTCTCGTTGCGATAGCGATATGAGTATTTATGACTTTGTTTGGCAATTGGACATTGGATTATTTATGACCGTTGCTTGCTTATTTGTTGTCGCTAATTAGCTGCAACGAATTGGCTGGTCTTTTGTTCTGCCTTTCTATCATGATTAGGATATGTAGTTGTACTTGCTTGCTTATTCGACCATTCTTCTATTATTTCAGAACGGTTTTCGACATAAACATTGAAGCATTTCAGCAGAAGCCTTGGAGACAGCATGGTATAGATCTTACTGATTACTTCAATTTTGGTCTGGATGAGGAAGGTTGGAGAAAATATTGTTTTGGCATGGTAGGGTTCATGACCCATTTTTTTCTTCACATCTGTGTTGGGACTTTATAATTTGAGAAATTGTGATAGAGAAACTTTACTGTTTTTTTCCTGTAGAAACAGTTCACACAGGGAGCCAAATCACTTGCAGAAAAATCGTCAGGAATGGATCAGGTGAGACACAGCCTTGAAGGTTTGTCTGTGTGCTTATTAAGAATTCTCTTACATATCTTTGCATACAGGAATCAGATCACAATCTTGAATCTAGTAAGCTAATGCCAAAGTCAGCAATTTATTCTGGATTTGAAGGAAGTAATGACGTTGCCAAGGTAATATGAAGTTAACTTTTCTTGTGGTGGAAGCAGTACATGAATTATGTTCAGTCTATGAGAGCTAACTTAATACTGCACATCTAGCCAAAGGGTAGAGCCATCGATGTTCAAGGTGGTCTGTTTGAACGTCTTCCGTCAGCAGATATGTGGCGTCCAAGAGAAAGGGATTCTGATGTTGTGATACAAGTATGTTTCATCAAGGCGTCTAATATGTTGCCATTATATCTCCTGATTTATATCTTATTACAAGTTATTCTGATTGTACAGGTAAACATGATGCTTTTGCCTTCAAATCACTCCACTTCTGATGACAACTCAACAGTAAATGACAAGTGCATGACTACTGAAAGGTATGCAGAGTCGGAACTACATGTCCCCGTTATTTTGAGAAGGTTATGCTTGTATTTCGCAAAATGATTGCTGAGTTGACCGTATTCTTAATCACAATGAATGCAGAGTATTGGTTAATGATCCCGGTGTCAAATGTTTGAAAGACACTAACCATCTGGTGGACAAGGTGGTTCATAAGGAAGTGCTTAATGGAGGTTCCTCAGAGTATACTGGGAGCAAACTGGATATGAGAGATTCAGCTTCTACAAGGGACCATTTTTCTAGTCCTCGTTATTCTGACATGCTCTCTGAAGAATCAACAGAAGATTGCTACTTTAAGAGAGCTAATAGACATCCAAATTCCAAGGCTACTTGTTCAGACACCAAGCTTAAGGATGTGTATGTCAAGTCTGATTTTTGCCGCCATTCGAGTAAATCAGTCCAAGAAAGTGCCAAGGGTGACAGTCATAGCTATACCTCCTCTCCTGCTGATGATAGATATGACAAGACAGATGAACCTGATTTCATGTCCAGTGGAGTATTTATGAATCGTCAAAGTGATCACCGTCTCCTTAAATATGGGCATCAAGAAAGAAAAGAACAGAAGCGGAGAGGTTCAGCTCATGTAAGGCATGATGTGTTTGAGAAGGAAGAAAAGATAGCATATAGCTATACTAGCAGGTATGATAGAAAGCATGGAGAGAAAAGATCTAGCTCCACTTTCCTTGGTAATGATTGCCGCAATGCTGTTCACAATCAAGTTTATGGAAGACGTGAATATTCACCTGCTGAAAGAGCAGCTTTGAGAAATGGGGTGCATCGCTTTAGTACTATCTCTAACCATCATCACGACCGTTTTTCTTGGCATGAATTCAATGATGACCAAGATGATCTGCAGAGGCTCTCATTAGCCAAAGGGTGGCAGCGACGCCATGATCACGGATATGGATACAAGTCAGTGCAAAAGGCTGAGCTTTCTGATGACATTGATAGGCACATGTATAGAGAAAGTTATTACCAGGAAACTAGAAGAGTCCGACATGGCCATGGTGAGGATGATGAACTATTCGATTACAATGACTACCGATTTGGTGAGTTCTGTGGACCTGAGGTTAGACGAAAGTACCGAAGCAGAAGATCTGCAGAAAGCAGTGATGAACATTGGAGACATCCTTACCACCTCGTTTCGCCTCCTCGGGCAAATGACTACCCCAAGAATCCTGCGAGAAACTGGTCTTCTCCTGGTTTAACTTCCTTGAGCTCAAGAAACAGTCGAAATGCCAAATTCATGCAATATCATCGTGATGAATACTCTCAAAATAACAAGCACCATAATTCTTCAGTTCACGTTGACAACATTCAACAATCTGTTTCATTCACTGCTTCCCCCTCTGAGACTGGTTATTGTATTCTTCCAGTCAAGAGGAAGCTCCATGCTGGTCTGGGTTCAATGAGCCGTAAAGATCTTCTCGGCATAGCAATTTCAAAAGGGAGAAGACTGAAGCATGACCAATTCATGATCAGTGATAGGAAGCTTTATGCTGTGGAGATGCACAATTCTCCAAAGGAAACTGTTAGAGAAGCCATTTATAGTTTCAGTGATATGAGAAATAGTAATACTATTTCAAACATTCACGATGAAAGAAGGCATGAGCACATGAATATTCAGCCCAAGGACGCAGATAGCATCCGCTTGAATGATAGGAAAAGAAAGGTAAACTTTGAGGAGATAAAATCAGAAATGTTGTACACATATATTATATTCAATATATCTTTTCCCTTTAGTTCTTATTGTGGCAAGAGGGTGATTTCAACCAGCACACATGTGCACATAAAAAGGGAAGAAAAGGAGTGGGGCTTTATGCTGCTCAAAACTGAATTGCACATAGCTCAGTATGGTGGTGGAATTTGCAAGTCCTCAGTTTTCTATGAAATTTATGTTTTTATCTTTTAGGGGCATTTACGCACTTCCAGAACAATGCACATGCTCCTTTGGTAAGCTGTTTCTTTAGATGGTCTGGTCTCTGGTGAGATCCTACCAAAGTTTGGTGTCAATTTTAAACCAACTTGGATATCGGTCAGATATAGTTGCTCCATGCCTGTAAACAAGGCCTGAAATAACTTGACAACAGGATTCTGGATTTTTGTTGTTTACGGGTTGGCTTTTTTTTTGCGGATGAACGGGTTAGCGTTTGTCCATATTAGTCCTATTATCAACATTTTGATTGGTATTTCTGAACTAGGGCGTGTATCGGGATCATAACTACTCTCTAGAGGATAGCCATGGACACATACTTAACAATATCTGATGCTATTTTCTTGATGTTTAATAACCTTCTCACACTTTAATGTACGCTCACAAGGTAGTGTTAGCTTCTTTTCCACTGCTGAGATTATAGCCTGCTCCCTGCTCTGGCATTTGCATACTTATCTCGATTGTATTAATTTGCACCACTGTCATACATGGTCAATGAAATGCCAATTTCTCTTCTACTATAGTATCTTCAACATATATGATGCCTGGAATCCTCTGCTTCTAGTCAGTCACAGTACTTGGATCTTACAGTAGCAGGACATGGTATGCACATGGAGATACACAATTTCCTGATGTGCCAACACAGTGACGGTGAAATACATGGGTTAAAGTTCTGCGCATTCGTACGTTGTAGATTGTGTTCTTGTATTAATACATGCTAGGTTGCTTAGCAAGCAATTTATGTAGATATTTTAAATACAACTATAGAGGTCTATGTGCTGTGCATTTGTGCTATTTTTGTGTGATAATGTTTGTCTGTGTGTGTGTTCTGTGTTGGCTGGTAGGTTTGTTTTTATCTCCTCATGAGAATATTGTACCTGGTTTGTGCTGTGAATATGTAAATCATCGTTGCTTGCTGAAGTGTTGCTTGCTGAAGTGTGTGCTGTGAATATGTAACATCATCGTTGCTTGCTGAAGTGTATGGTGTCCAACGTGTGCCAAGGACCTAATGTCAGCATACTAGTGCTTTGGACTTTTTGACTGGCTTGTTCATGTCAAGTATTTGAAATTTGATAGATCCAAGCTCAAGAAGTGACAGTTTTCCTCCCTGTCTATTTATTTTCATCATGAGAATATTGTACCTGGTTTGGTTTGTACGTCTGGCCATTGATGAACTCAGTAAAATGTACTACAACTAAAATTCCAACTGGACATTTCCAGTTAAATTACAATAACCATTGAACTGATCGCAAATTCATTTCTTCTTAGGGTTTGACTATTGTACATTTTTTATATATTTTTTCCCATAAAAGATAATCTTAAATTAATTTCCATTTCTGCTCTGAGGCCTGAGGTGAGACATTGTTTGATTCTTACACGACGTCAGACATTTTACTTCGAGTATCCTCTCAGATCTTAATAACTTAACTGTTAATGTGTTGTCAGTTTTGGTGACATTTGGAGATTATTATGGTTTAATCTTATTTTGCTCTCTGTTGAGCTCTGACTGCACATTCAATATTCAAGTGGGTGCCTTTTAAACTTGTGCTGTACTTTACTTTCACCTAATCCTTTTACTATGACCTGGTATATCCCTGTTAATTTTTCTGTTGTCGATTTGTTTGACAAATAGTAGCATTTACTATCCCATAGGGGCAGATTGACTGTGTCACCGAGTCAGTACAAAGGCACCCACTAGTAACTATTCATGCTCATACAAGTGTCCTCACTAGCATCTTGATTTAGTGCCACATGATTTTATCTCCCGAGGGTTTTATATAATGCTTAATTACACGTAAGTATGCCTTTACTTAATTTATAAATCTATTGTAACTCAATAAGGTCTGAGTTAACACACATTACACATTGCTATAATGCAGATTAGTTTCATTTGCCAAGTATATCAATAACATGAGAATAAATTTAGTTTTTTCTTGCTAGATTCTCAAATTCGGAATTTAACAAGATTCAAATGATTATGCTACATATCATCAATCCATGGCAGGTTCCAGTGCATTCATGTATCATGCTGTGATTATCATGTTTTGATATTTTGATTGAGCAAGATTGCAGTCAAACTAGTCGAGTTTGTTATTGGAACACCAATAACTCCAATGAAATCTCTGAAGTATGCGCTGATGTATATGAAAGCTTGGGTTTTAAATTCTAACATGACATGCTGAGAGAAAAGGGGTTTCCTGACAATATTGTGGTATTGATGTTCCTTTTGGTCTTCATTTTAAAATAATATAGGTCAAAATTAGATGCTCAATAGGATGGCTATGTTCTTAGAAATATTCTATGTTTTGCTGCACGTTTAATTTGATAAACCAAGTTGAGCTCAGTTCAGGCTGTGTCTCCTCTTCTTTATTTTTATTTTTTTACATTCTAGGAATTTTTCTGCTGCCCTTCTCCATGTACTTTTAATAGTTCATTGGAATAATCGCCTTTTCTCTTACATAATTTGTTTGTACTAGTTATTTTTGTGAATATTCCCGGTTACTGCTTGTGGTGAGGTGTATATATACCTTCTGGATCCCCCAGTAGAAACGTTGTAGATTAATTAGGTGTAAATGGGGAACACCCACAATAGCTCGTCCAGTTCAATTGGTTTTCCCCGTCAGGGAAAAAAAGACACATGGATGGTTAAGCAATAGGATATTATGTCTTAAGTAATTATCTCTTCATATTTACTTTAGTGATCTAAGATGTCTTATAAAAGTTTACAGACGGAGTATGATTTATCTTATCAATATAATAGCCAGAACTTTGCTAATTCTTGTAATTTAAATTTATGTTCAGGTTCATATTTTCTATCCGTAGTACAGATCAAGAACATGTTCATGTCCATAAAAATGATAGTACATGGTTTATATCCGGCTGACTTAACACATGCAGTTACTGGTAGAAAGCATTAATTCTTTCTGTGCCTGTATATTTTGCTTAATATTTATACTTGGAAACGCTTAGTTAATATATTTGTTGTTTCTTTTAATAAAGCAGTGCTGCATCACCAAATATTGATCTCTCAGACACTTAATTTAGCAGCTAATATCCTATAAGTAATCCTACTGGTTGCTGAAGAATAGGATAGGAATATACTCCCTCCGTCCCAAAATAAGTGACTCAACTTTATACTAACTTCAAAGTTGAGTCACTTATTTTGGGACGGAGGGAGTATTTCTTTTAGGCCGCGTTGTAAGTTTACCAAGTTTTATCTGTAACTTCCGTGTACTGTATTGCGATATTATCTTATCAGATGTTTGATGTGCCCCGGTAACTACTAGAAAATTGTCAATTATTGTTGCTTAGTAAACAGTCCATTTAAACCCTGAAGTTCATTGTTCAGTTTGAAATGAACCCCGAAGTCTAAAGGCCAGAGATTTGTAACCCCGAAGTCTAAAGGCCATAAATTTGTAACCCCGAATTTAAAGTCCAGAATTTGTAACCCCGGACCTGACAAACCAATCCCTTACTTCCTGTTTGGGTGTTTAGCTGCATTGGAGCCCATTACTGCCCAGTAGACCGGATTTGATCAGCCTTGAATGCCAGTTTTTCTAAAGAGAATAACAACATTGCCCCTATCTTCCCACACCACCAACACTTTATACTTTTCTCCTTTTCTT
Source organism: Thinopyrum elongatum (assembly GCA_011799875.1). Classification (NCBI taxonomy): domain Eukaryota; kingdom Viridiplantae; phylum Streptophyta; class Magnoliopsida; order Poales; family Poaceae; genus Thinopyrum; species Thinopyrum elongatum. Next base: position 389,249,196 of record CM022300.1, read on the forward strand.
CTCATGCCACCAGCCAAGTGAGGGATGCCCAAAAAGAGGGTGGGGTCAGTGTGCAGAGTCCACCTGTGACATTGCTCGGGGCGGAGCTCGTGTTAAGTGGCACTCAAGGCCACAATGGCGGTGGTAGAATCATTCTCACATCGAGGTGGCACCACAAGTGCAGAATCGTGCGATTGATCAGGGGAGGGTGATGAGCAAGGAGAGGACATAGTGTATCTACGAGTAAATGTTTGGGACTCACTGTTTGGCAAGCATCACCCTTTTCCCTGTGTGCCAAACAAGCTGTCTAAGTTGGTTCGGATTAGGAAGTTCAGGGCCTGAATTTAGGGATTGGAAGTATGAGCATACATCAAACTGGAGGGTTTATAATGGACTTATTTTTCTCTCTGTATGCCTATTTCTGGTGCTTTGTTAACATGACCATCATTGTCGAATCTTAACTGGCAATGCTAAATTGCTGATGATTCTTGTGTCCCAGTCCTTTGCTTCTACCACACCTTGTGTATTAGTGACAAGGAGTAACTGTCAAAGCTTTAAGAGGAGTTGTTTACCCAACAATGGAACAGGAATACAATTTCTCGCACTATTTGTGTTTGCCGTTTCAGTACAAGTTGATGTGCACCTTTTTACCTTATTTTTCTTGCATGCATGCTCTCACCATCTGCGGACTTTTGTTCCTCAATGCTATATTGTCATCTTATTGCAGTTTAAGCTCCAAGGCAATGAGATAAGGCGAGTTGAAAGTGACAATGAGGGATGTCTTCCTGCAGACAAGAATTTGCACAGTTCCAAACACAAGGGTGTACATCAGAAAGCACAGAAGGTGAAACTGAATAGAAGTTACCATCAGTCAGTCTACCAGGGCTTGGAGGAAACAGCAAACCAAAGACGCCAAACTACCAAGGAAGAAGATGAGATTGAGGAGGGAGAATTGATTGAAGAGGACCATCAGGATACTGCTCCAAACAGAAAACCTAACAAACCAAGAAACGCAGCATTGAAATCAGTGATTGAAGCAAGCTCAGGCGGTCAGTTAGAGATGATTAATGCAACATCAAAAGATATTTGCGACAAAGGAGCTACAAGGGAATGTGACGAGAAACACATACTTAAGGTAATGGAGAAGATGCAGAAGAGAAGGGAGAGGTTCAAAGAAGCTGTTGCTGTTACCCAAAAGGAGCAAGACAATGGCAAGGATGAACTGCTAGCTGTTGCGTGTGGTGCGGATGATGTCAAGAATCAGCGACCTGCAAGGAAACGTCGTTGGGGCGGCAATGGTTAGATGCTGAACTAATCTTGAAGCCAGGCATATTTTGTGCCGAAATATCGTCTTATGGTACTTGGGAGGAGCCAAGGTGCCAATGTTTTTGATGAACGAGATGGCGCTGTCATCTAGCGATTCAGGTTGAGACACTGTAGATTGAATATGCTTGGAATAGGAAACAAAATGTACAAAAGCATTCACACATTGCAGTTGTAATTGACCTACAGTTTCAACATTTTTGTCAGAGCAGTCCGCTAATAAGATCAACCGCATCAGACTGAATATCTGCTCGTCTTTCTTCAGGAGAGTGTTACTTTTTTCTTCTTTTTTTTGCTGCGTGGGGAATTCTGACACTACCTTTCTTGGGTATAGTTGGCCGTGGTCTCTACATATGGACATACTGCCGCTTTGTTGGTTGCGGAGTTGTCGTAGTGTGCTGCCGTATGCCTGCTTCATGTCGTGGTTGTGTTTTTTGCATGCATTCCTTGGGCTCCTAACTGCAGTGTGTTTTTAAAAGTAGAGTATGGTTTTTGCCGCAGTTATGTTGCTTCATGTGTTTATTAAGCTGTACTGGCAGCCTAAGCGGGTGTTATGCTGGTTTATTTTGTGTGGGTTGTTCTGTAACCGGTGCAAATATCACTCGAGTCAAAAATTATCATCCATATTCATACCTGCAAGTTCTCCTTGTTTTTCAACTCAGGACTGGTGATATCTCTCGCAGCGTGTCAAAAATGAGATGTTGATCATTTCAAAAGACAAAAAAAGAAAGAAATAGATGTTGATAGTTTCATACATCCCCGGTCACAATCAGAGGCATGTCCGAACGGGACGCTTCTCTTTTCCTTGCGTAATTTGTTGTTTCTTCTCCTTTGGACGAAAACAGGAGACGGGCGTCCCGCCTCGTGTCCAATCGCACGCCGGGGCGAAGCACTCGTCCCGAGAGGTTTTGCCGGTCCGGTGAAACTCAAAAAACACTGACCTTCCCTGCCGGGCGACGTGGCGCGCTCCGAGCCTCTCCAACGGCCTCCCCCATCCCCGCCTCCCTCTTCTGCCCCCGCAGCCCCGCCCACGGCGTCAACAGCACCGCACGCGCGTGGGCAATCCCGTAAACTCCGCACCCCCTCCCTCACAAAGCCACGCCTCGGCCTCGCCTGCCTCGCTGCTCCGACCAGAGCACCGCGTCGTGCTCCAGCGCCATGGCGATGCGGCTCTTCTCGTCCTCGCCCCCTCCCCCGCCCCTCCCGGGCCCTGCCACCACCAAGACCTCATCCGCCGCCGCGCTCTTCTCCCTCCGCCTTCGCCGCGGGAGGCCTGTTGCGGCCGCTGCCGCGGCGGGAGGGCCCGAGCGGGACGGGGAGGGGCCCTTCGACAGGAGAATGGAGGAGATCGCGAAGAAGGTCCCGCTCTTCGAGCCGGCCATGGGCGAGCTCGCCGCCACGGCTGAGCGCCCGCTGCCCATCAACCTCGAGCTCTGGCTCCACCGCGCCAAGGTGCACACCAGGAAGTACGAGTTCGCGGAGGCCGAGAAGCTCCTCAACAAGGTGCGCACCTACACTACAGAATTTCGGAACATTGCGCTACGCACGCACTGCATGCATCTAAAATTATATGACATCGCACTGAAATACAGCGAGAGATAATAAGAGATAGTGAGGGTACATTGTGCTCTAAAATGCTACTAGTATTGTTTAGAATGATGATCAAGTGTCTAATTGTTTGGTTGCTCTAAGCTGACGACCCCTTTCTGATCCAGTGTATGTTGTATTGGCCTGAAGACGGGCGCCCATACGTCGCGCTTGGGAAGCTATATAGCAAACAGTCGAGGTTTGACAAAGCTAGAGCGGCTTATGAAAGGGGCTGCCAAGCCACACAGGGAGAAAATCCATACATTTGGCAGGTTTGCACGTCATCGCCTCACTTTGCTAAACCGACTGGGAGAAAAATTATACCACGTGAGAAATGCAGGGTATGTGGTTCGTCCTCTAGAGGCTTACGTGTCAACTTAAATAATGCACATACGGTTATCTTAATATACCAAGTGTAAAAAAAACTGTTAATATGCCATGCGTGGATTTGACTACGTTTAACTATAATTGGTTCGTCTATATGTTATACTCGGTGTTTCTCAAACGAAAAAGAATACACTGGGAGCACCTATAAGGGTCAATTTTTTCGACTGTTAAGTATTTAGCTTCCACGTACACATGTTATTTATGTCAGAACATAATTTCTTGAATTATTGTTACGATCCGCTAGAAAACATAGGAAGTCATTCGAGATTTTTGATTGAAGCCTGTGTGGTGTGCCCAGCTGGAACTATCTTGCACATTGACCCCAATGTGTATGTTTTACACATCTAGAAATTATGTCATCTAGTTAAAAATCCAATAAAACATGCAGAAGTCATTGTTTTCCTTTTGCTTTGAATTACAGTGCTGGGCAGTGCTAGAAAGCAAGGGTGGGAGTATTCGAAGAGCACGAGAGCTATTTGATGCGGCTACTGTGGCTGATGCAAAGCACATCGCAGCTTGGCATGGGTGGGCAATTTTAGAAATCAAGCAAGGAAACATTAAGAAGGCTCGGAACCTACTTGCAAAAGGTCTGAAATATTGTGGAGGAAATGAGTACATTTACCAGACTCTTGCTTTGCTTGAAGCTAGAGCAGAGCGCTTTGAACAAGCACGGACTTTATTCCAGCAAGCTACTCAATGCAATCCAAAAAGTTGTGCAAGTTGGCTAGTAAGTATTTGCTTCATAGTTTTCTGTTTACTGCATAAAAAGAAATTGCAAGCTGTATTTTGTGTTGAACTGTGAACTTATGTATGGCAATTTTCTAGTAGTCTTGGGCTCAGGTAGAAATGCGTGCAGAAAACAATGCCATTGCGAGGAAGCTATTTGAGGTAATACTTATTTTCCCTCTCTAAGACAATCATACTTCTCATTGATGTTTTCTACTGATTTGGTTCTCATACTTGTAATTTTCTAACGCTTGTTCATGTGTCTTCAGAGGTTTTTTTTGTCTTAAGAGGTAGAGTGAAGTAGAAAGAGATTCCAAGTAGCGATGGAATTATGGGACGTGCTACGTGTCGGCCGGCGGATCTTTTTAAAAGATCCGCTGGGTTGCGAGCCATCAGATCGGCGTAACCTTTTGGCTGAGCGTTGTCTCACTTTTGTACAACAGAGGTCGTGTTGCAAGTTTCCTTTTGCAACACAAGTCTCGTTGCAAAAACATTTGCAACAAACGTTGTGCTGCAGTTTTTTTTGCAACATAGGTCTTGTTGCATTTTTTTTTGCAACATAGGTCTTGTTGCAGAATTTTTTTTTGAGTCTCTTCTTTTTTGCAACATAGGTGTTGTTGCAGAAAGAACTTGTGCAACACAGGTGATCTTGCAGAAAAAATTACAACAAAGATTAGTTAGAATAGTGCGGTGCGCGAGCCACACATGGGACACGCGTCACGTGCTGGTGGCGGCGGACGCCCTGTGCCGGATCAGCCGCTGTTCCCAAAGCTTTTCCCTGGAATTATTGTAGATTCACCCTATATTTGTCGCTTCGTATGTGGTCTACGCTACAACGAACGGAGTACCAACCACTGTTCAAGGCGGTGTGTACGCGGTTGGAGCGGGTGGCCAAGGAGGTTTTTACCCAACATGGGTGGCAGCATAATCTCCGGATCGGCCCACCACCTTCTTCGACATAGGCAGAGTGTTGGTCCTATATGACTACTGTTGCCGATATGTCGGTTTCTCATTTATTTTCATTTTTTTTGTCAGACTCTTGGTGTTTGGCTGTGTTCATCTTCGTTATGCAGAGGCCGGGTGTTACTCATCATGCTTTATATCTGCTTGATGCTACATTTTGAGTTAATAAAAGCGCCCTTTATCGAAATATTTGTCTGGTTTTTGTTGGAAGATCTGATCTACTCGTAACTATATTAGTTTCAGTTATTCCACTATAATACACTGCTAGGGTCATACTATGGCTGCACGTGATGGTTCCTCGTATTATTTATCACATTCCTTGAAACAAAATCAAGTTTCGTGACAGAAAGTAACTTTGGTTTTCCTGTGCAGAAAGCTGTCCAGGCTAGTCCCAAGAACAGATTTTCGTGGCATGTCTGGGCACTCTTTGAGGCCAATCAAGGTAACACTGACAAAGCAAGGAAGTTACTTAAGATTGGCCATGCTGTGAACCCTAGGGACCCTGTAATTCTACAGTCACTTGCACTGCTGGAATATAATTGTGCATCTCCAAATGTTGCCCGTGTATTATTTAGAAAGGCATCTCAGATTGATCCAAGGCACCAACCAGTTTGGATAGTAAGAATTTCTGCACTTACCTCTTTTATTAATCTGATCATTTAAGCTCCATGTGGTTTGCTTAACTTCATTTATAGTTGGTCTGTATGCCTTCTTTTAATGTTCTTTTTCCTTTGTCTGGAGATACAATTTTGTCAGTTTCCGACACTGCTTTGTTGTAGTGCCTCTCACAGTAGAGCTGCAACATGCAAGTCCTAGTTATTTTATGCAAATATACAGTCGAATCATTTGGGAATAGAAAGGTTCACGGAATATCCAGTGCATCCCTTGAGTTCAGAATATGTTTTCCCTTTTGTTAGTACTTCCGTGTTGTGCTCCATATCCTTCTTTTACCTTTGGAGTTTACATTATTTAGCCAGTGTCCTTTAAGATCTTGAGTGATATATTTTGAGTTTCTGCAGAGTTTACTTTTTGGGTGCAATTAGATATATTTCCTAACTTCCACTATGGAAGGTGTTGCATGTTCTCTTCTTTTTTCAGAGAGTACACGCAAGACGCATAAACTCAAACACACCAGGCCCCATGATGCTCACACATCTTCACCGGCTTCACTTAACGTGGGCACTTGCTATTCTACTAATGCGTAACGCCTAGGGATCGAACCAGTCAACCAGATATATGGTCACAGGAATATCTGTAGGTTTTGCATGTTGTTGGTCACATTGAAGTAAAAAATATTGGATATGTATGAACAACTAGAAGGACAGATATTTCTACCAAAATCAGGAACGAAAATATACAAGAGTACCAGTTTGCATTCAACGTTTAGATATGCCTTGCTATTTCCAGCTAATTGACATGGTGATGTGCTTATGGACTGTTTTCTTTACAGTATTTGGTTATGTTTGAAACTTAGCATTTCATGTTATAGGCTTGGGGTTGGATGGAGTGGAAAGAAGGAAATGAGAGAACTGCAAGGTCACTCTATCAAAGAGCCCTGTCAGTTAATTCAACAAATGAATGTGCTGCTCGTTGTCTTCAGGTAAAGAATATCACTTGAACAAAATCTGATACTTTGTGTAAGTGTTTGTTATACCTTTTTGTCTCACACACCGTTGAATATATATAGTTTGATTTGATGAAATAGTCCAATATGACTGCTTGCTTGTATGTGAAGCATCTGTTGCATCCATGATCTGAAGGCTCAAACTGCATTCATTCTAGCAATTTGAAGATTAGATCCTAATGTCGGCCATTATTCCATTTACTATCTCATACCATTAAATTATGAGCACTACTTCCACCTCGTCTTCCACCACCTCCGACGACGCCATCCCAGAGAACCTTGGAGACGGACGCAATGCGCGATCAGTTCCTCTTGCGAAGACGAAAGCCTCCTCTTCCCCCTACTCCACCTTTCCTTCTTTTTATTTCGCTTTCCTTTTGCTTTATTTATTGTTATCTATTCTCCCCCGCTCTTGTTCCTCAACTTTTATATCTTCCATTTTCTACTCGTGCTCTGACGTGGATTGCCGGTGGGTAACTACTTTTTAGGCTTGGGGAGTCCTAGAACAGCGTGTGGGTAACTACACTGCTGCCAGAAGATTGTTGAGGTCTTCGCTGAACATCAATTCTCAGAGTGAGGTGACATGGCTGACATGGGCGGCGCTAGAGGAGGAACAGGGGGATCCAGTTCGAGCTGAAGAAATACGGGACCTTTATTTTCAGCAGGTTAGTGCAGGCAAACTGTATCTTTTGTGTTCATGCGTTTGTGCCTACATCTCAAATGAACAACATAGTAGCAGGCTAGCAGCAGTTGTTAGCCTACCGCGGGAGACCCGTGGCAATGCAACTGATCATTCCCCATCCTGACAGCGTATCGAGGTCGTGGATGATGCCTCCTGGGTTATGGGCTTCCTCGACATCATCGATCCTGCTCTAGACAGCGTGAAGAAGCTCCTAAACATGGACCGACCGTCCGGTCAAGTGACGCAGCAAGGCAGTACCACCATGAGCACTTCTGCAGGTGTAGAGCCCTCCGCGAGTACCACAGCTGAAGGTTCAAGTACTTCTGACCTCGACAGCGGCACGGCTGAAGGTTCAAGCACTCCCAATCTCGACAGCATCGTGGACCGCCGTGCTGCATACACTCGGGAGGCAGAGAGTGATTTTGACGTGGATGGCTTCATCAGGAGGAGGCTGGCCCTGGACCCGGCGGAGCTAGACGCTGTGCTAGAGGGCTCTGATCCCAAGGGAGTTATTTCTCAGAGGAGGACGCGGCGGCTGACCAGGAAACCTCTCCCTCTTCTCCCCGTGCCGTAATATCTTCTTCCGTTCAGCATTAGCAGCAGTTGTTGCCATGTCCACCGTGCACAGCCATCGAGTGATCACTGACAGGTACCGTGGCCTGAGAGATAGTAGTAAGTAGCACGTGCATTTATGTGTATATCTGTAATAAGAAGAACCCCGATGCTGACATTAGCAGTCACTTGCCCATTGTGTATGTAGTTCTGTCAGAGGCTGCTCGAGAAGCAGTGTAGCTGTGTATAGAAGCCCATCAGTCTGTTGTGTGTCAAGATGGCAATGGGGCCCTGAAACCCGCGTCCCCGCGGGTTTTTACCCTATTAGGGGATGGGGATGGGCATCTTTTTAACCTCGCGGGGCCATTGTTGAGTAAAATTTAAAACCCGACATGTTTCACGGGTTCAAACCCGTTTCAACAATACCCGAACCCGAAACCTGTCATCCCCGTCAAAATACTACAAGAAGTGTATTCGAGGAGTATAATCTTGAGAGTGATGATGAGCATGGACATCCATCTTGCTCATTCTCTTCTTTGCAAGCTCCAGTCCTTATGCCACTCTTCAATGAGCGTGTTGCTCGAAAATGGCCAACATCTTTTAGGATAAAATCTGAGCTAGACCGTTACGTGGAAGATGAGCTAGTTCCATTGTCCAAAGATAAATTCAGTGTGTTAGATTGGTGGAAAGTTGGTGGAACACGCTATCCAACTTTGAGGCTGCTAGCACGTGATATTTTTGCAACTCCGGTCAGCACGGTTGCCTCGGAATCAACATTTAGCACAAGTGGCATAATTCTAGTTCTAAGTGGTAGAGCTCCGGTCCTTATGTTTGCTTAAATATGCCGATTTCCCCGTGGGTTTAGAAAACCCGATGGTTTAGGGGACGGGCAAAAATCTAGCCCCGTGCACGGTGACGAGGATGGGGACGGGCTTGCGATTTTCTCGTGGGGATGGGTTTGGGAAGGCAAAACCCGATGGGTTTCATCCCCGTTGCCATCTTGAGTTGTGTGGTTACAACATTTGTTCTCTGCAAGTAGTCTAACTCTACGGATAGATGCCACTCGATGTCTCGGAGGAGCGCCGGCATTGGCCATCTTCGAGTCCAAGTTTACGAGACTCACGCCTTGGAGCCTAGTAAAAGGGCCAAGTCAATCTGTAGCGGAGCGTTGAGCTCATCCCATTGTGGTCCTGAAGTTGACTTCAGTCGGTTTCGTTTGTGCGTCCGAGTGAAGGACGACCCTCGGGGGGTGTTCGGCGGACCGAGGGCGATTCTTAGGAAAGCGATCACCAGTGATCAATCAGATTGATCTGCCGTGAAATTAGTGTGATTTGAAAATGCGCTTGCGTGCGGAAGCGGTTGCGCCGCGGATCGTGGGGGAAGTGGAGGCACGGCGCCTCGATTTCTGCCCCGGAAATCCGCGATGTGCCGCACTTCCTCTGCGCGGCGAGATTTGAGGGCGCCGTGGGATCGGAGATCAACGACCACTAATCCTCGGGGCGTATTTATCCACGGTATAAAACACGATAGGGTTGGGGTAGAAAAATTACCAGATCCCCTTTTCACCCCTTCGCCCACTTTGACGAGCTCGCCACCCGCCCCCTCCACCACGCCTTGCTGGAGCGCGCGGAGAGGATGGTGAAGGACGCGACGGCCAAGCTTGAGCGGGCCAAGAAGGCATAGAAGGGCTCATCGTCGAGCCCCGCTCCCCCGCCCGGCTGGATCCAGGGGGATTGGCTTCCGCCTCATGTCACCGCGGAAGACATTGAGGGGCTCGTCATCGACGGGTTGGTCCCGGAGGAAGGCTAGAGGCTACCGGAGGAAGTCAAGCCGGAGCCCGCGCCACGGCTGGATAAGCGTGTCCTCCTCATGATGCACGTCGAGCGAGGCTTTTCCATGCCACCTCATCCCTTCCTCCGCGGTTTCTTGAACTTCTTCGGGGTGCAACTACATCACCTGCCCCCGAACGCTGTATTTTATCTTTCTGCCTTCGTCTCTCTCTGCGAAAACTTCATAGGCTGCCATCCCCATTGGAGGCTCTTTAAGCACATCTTCACTTGTCGATCTATGACCGTGAAGAAGGCCTCCCCGGAGGGGACCAAGACAAATGTAACCCAGCTGTGCGGCGGATTAGGAATCCAGCTTAGGGGTGGGAGTACTTTTCCGGCTTTGAACTTTCCGGACTCGGTCAAAGGCTGGCAAAATTCCTGGTTTTACTGTAAGGATATTCCGAGTGCCGGCTTGTCGACCAGCCTCCCCCGTACTCTGCCGAGAGGGTTAGAGCTCCAGTGTCCCTCAAGGTGGCGAAGGGAGAGAAAGTTGATGTAGGGATCTTGGTAGATGCCCCGGTGGGAATCGTAAGGGCTGGAGTGGATGGGAAGGACCTGCTAGAAGTCTTCCTCACTCGACGGATCCAGCCGCTGCAAGAGAGGGCGCATCCCATGTGGATGTATACCGGGTCGGATGATCAGACACAAGTGCATCCGGAGGATCCAACTGAAGAGGACGTGGAGGGATGGATAAAGGCCATCACCTCCGTGCGTGACAACCCGCGGGGGTGGGGGGGGGGGGGGAAGGAGGGTGCCCCCTTACGACCACGAGCGTTTGCCTAGTGAGGTAATCGATGTCCATTTGCCCGAGTCATACTGATGTTGGACCCGTGTGAACATACATAAATTTGTGTTTTCTGTTATAGCAGAGTTTCTAGAAGATGGTTTCTCCGGTGCCGAGTGTCGACTGCGCCCCTGGAGACGTGGAGAGCGACAATGAGCAGAATGTCACGAAGCACATCCCGGAGGATAGCTATGAGAACGACGACGATTCTGATGATGATGAGGAGGACGACTCGGAGGGGGACGAAGAAGCCGAATCCTCTCCATCGGAGGAGGTTCGCCAGGAGGGTCGGACCAAGAAGATCCATGATCCGAGTGCCCGCCGAACCAGAGCCCAAACATTGAATGCTTCCGTGACGAGTAAGCGGAACCCGAAGCGCAGCCGGGCTAAGACCGCAGAGCCGTCGGAGAGGGTGCTCAAGCAGCCGAAGCAAGCCCCGGAAGGCTGTGGCTTTGCCGAAGATCAACGTGATAGTGCCCGTGGCATCAGCGTAAGTGACAGAACTGAGAACTTTGGTTCGATAAATTTGAATGACTCTGTGGCCAACTGATTTTGTTAATGCAGCATTAACACTTCAACGACTTCGCCTGCTTCGAAGGCTACCGAGAAGGGCCGAGCCGAGGCTGATATTGCGGACGCGGTCACTTCCAAAGGTACTGACCAACTCTCTTCCGCGTCAGATCCAAGTGGTTTGTGGATTGATGTTCATCATTGACATGTGCTTGATAGCTCCACCAGAAGTGATCCAGCTAGACGACGACAAGGCTGATCCACCAAGCCCGAGGAGAGGTGGGACAGCGTCGACTGTCGTTGGGTCTAGACCCGCGGGTCCGAGTGCCTCGGCTCGGACTGGCACTGAGCTTGTCACAACTGCCTCTGCTCCTCCGCCGCCTGCCCCGCCGCCCGCCCCAGTCACCCTGTTTACTTTGCATAGGGTCCTAGAGGACCAGGTGGGGGCAAGCAAGGAGGCCATGATCCAAGTGGAGATTGTGAACAAGCATCTGAAGGAGGCCCCCTAAAGACCAATGTCCGAGTAAGTGCCATTGTAAGTGCATTTTTGGTTGATTTCCGAATGGATGCCTAAGCTTCTTCTGCTGATAGGTTTATTCGTAGTACACCCAGTGGGTGTTCTTCCTGTAGGGGCATGTTGAGTGCACCCACAGGGTGTAGTCCCCAAGACTGCCGTCTACTGTTCACAGTCGGCGGGAGTCTTAGGACCTAGTATTTTCCTTGAGTGCTTTTCATTCGGATTGGGCAGACCTTTCCGAACTGTCTTTCTTCTGGTGGGGACATGCTGAGTGCACCCATTGGATGTAGTCCCCGAGATTGCCGTCGATTGCTGGCAATCGGTGGGAGTCTTTAGAACTTAAATTTTGTGTATTATGCATTCGGGATGCAACACTCCTCTCGACTGGTCGAGTGAAGTTGTTATAAAGACTCGAATTGGTCGAGCTTGTTCCTTCCTTAGAAGGTTTTCATTCAGATTGGGCGGACCTTTCCAAACTGTCTTTCTTCCAGTGGGGGCGCGCTGATTGCACCCACTGGGTGTAGTCCGCGAGATTGTCGTCGATTGCTGGCAATCGGCGAGAATCTTTAGAACTTAATTTTTGAGTATTTTGCATTCGTTATGCTGAAAGCACACTTGCTCCCTTTGTGGTTTTGGTAATTCATGTCAATATACATTTTGTTGGACTAACACTTTTACTTAGTATATTTCAGATAAGTTCAACAGTGGCATGGCAAGGACATAAGGATGTGGACCCCTTCAAAATGCTAAGGGCAAGGATTGGCAAAGCTCCAAGACTCTTCATTTTTGGTTAAGTCATCCAAGATCACATTGAGTCCTATAGGAAAGCCAATACTATTAAAAGGGGATGAGGTACTGATGATGAGGTGGTTACTCAAGTGCTTAGTAATATTGCTACAAAAACCATCAACTACTTTCTCCACATCACGTCTATCCAAACCCTCAAGTGCCATCCTGATCCCACCGAAATTCTCTATCCCGGACTCACCGAGATGATCATACACACTGCCAGAGCCAAACCCTAACTTTTTGGTTCTACCGATATGGATCTCGGTCTCACCGAGATGGCATGACCAAGTTTCTGTAATGAAGTTGCTTCATTTCGGAATCACCGAGATGAAACGATCGAAATTCCCGAGATGATGTTTTGCCCTAGCCATTGCACTTCGGTCGCTCCGAGATGTTCTGTTCGGTCTCACTGAGACCTCCAACGTTCGAATCTTTTACACTGGTCGGTCTCACCGAGATTTTGGTCCGGTGTCACCGAGTTGTGTCAAAAGGTTATAACGGTTGGATCTTTGGGTGAAGCCTATATATACCCCTCCACCCCCACTTACTCTAAGAGAGAGCCATCAGAACGGAACACAACTTCCACCATTCATTTTCTGAGAGAGAACCACCTACTCATGTGTTGAGAAGAGATTCCAATCCTATCATTTGAACCTTTATTTCTAGCCTCCCCAAGTTGCTTTCCACTCCAATCACTCACCCAAGCCAAATCTGTGAGAGAGTGATTGTGTGTTGAGGAGACTATCATTTGAAGCACAAGAGCAAGGAGTTCATCATCAACTACATATCTATTACGTTTTGGAGAGTGGAGTCTCCTGTAACACTCCGAGAATCATGCCACAGTAATTTCCCACTAATCATCCCATGCCATCATATTTCACTAAGTCAAAATGCCACTTGTCCCAAATCCAACTTCAAATTCATACTTGAAATAATTTATTCCTTCAAACAGCAAAACTAAAGTGTTCATAATTTTGTAAATATTCAACAAGTAATTGTCAAGTTGAAACCAACTTCATTTGACTCACAAATAAATTCCTAGGAAATTAATAAACGGTCCAAGAGCAATTAAAATGGCCATTTCAATATAATTAAATGCTCAAACATTTAATAATGCCCAAAAACTTTTTGTGCAGGCCTGGAATATTGCACTGCATTTATGTACTAGGTTTCACATTTAACTAAAATTGTTTAGTAGCCAAAAGAATTAGAAACCAGAAAAGAAAAATGAAAACAGAAAATCAGGAAACTAGATAAAAAAATACCTAACTACACTGTGCACTTACTGGCCCAGTGCTACAGTGGCTTTTCAGCCAGCCCAGCCCGTCCCCATCGTCTGCCTCCCCGTGTCGCCACAGGGCACCATCGCCGATGCCGCGGCCGCGCGATGCTCACCACCGCGACGAACCCCGCGTCTCTAGAGGGGATAAGGAAGCCCCAGGAGCCCCCCCATGCTAACCCTAGTCCCCATTCACCCTCCTCGCACGCCCTCTCCCTCTCTGATCTCGCGCACCCGAGCGCGTATGCCGGCGCGCCATCGCCATGCCCACGGCCACCGGCCACCCCGAGCCACGAGAAGGCGTCCAGGAGCTCCAGCGTGGTCGTCCTGATCGTCCTCGCGACCGGATCGGAGCTGGGAGGCCATCGCCGCGTCGCCCGCGTCGATATTCCCCGCCACGGCCACCGCAGCGCCGCCGCTCGATCCGCCGCCCTCGCTGCACCCCGGCTCCCCTGAGCTCTCTGCCGACCTCACTGTGAGCCTCTCATCTCCTCCCCTAACCCCTTGCTCTCGTGCACGCTCGCTAGCCGCAGCCCCGCCATCGCCGGAGAATACCTCCGCCGTGTAGCTCTCCTTGTCGCCGTCGTTCGTTTCCAGGGCCAGGAGAGCACGTCCGCGTGCTCGGGACGATCCCGCGAGGCCGCCCGTGCCGTTGCTTTGGCCGCGCGCCTCGCCAAACGGCGCTTGCGTCCGAGCCGTGTTCCGGCCGCCGCTGGCCGTTGCTGATGCGGCCACCTCCGTCCACCTCCGCGTCTCCCATCACCGCAGATCAATGCGGAACGCCGCCCCCGTTCGGTAGAGCCTAGGCCCAGACCAAATGGTCGTCGAAATCGGCCGGACGGCCATCGCCGGAGCTCGGCTCGTCGCCGGCGCACTGTAGCTCCCCGCCGGCGCTAACCCCGCTGACGTGTCGTCATTAGTCTCTAACTAACCCAGCTAACCACTGACTGACAGCCGGGCCCGCATGTTTTATTAGAGCTAATAAAAATTGGTTTAGATTAAACTAAACACTGACTAGTGGGGCCCTCCTATTACTGTTCATTTGGATAAGATAGCTCAGTCAACTGCTGACTGTACCACTGGGCCCCACTATCAACCTCTAACAGCAAAGCTGGGTACACTATCCTGGGTACCCGTAGCATTTTAGGATTAAATGATTTTCGAATTAGTTTAAATCTAGAATTTCAGAATATTGCTAAATCTTTAGAAATTCATAGAAATTAATCAGTAGCTCGGATGGAAAAACTTTATACATGAAAGTTACTCAGAGCGACGAGGCGAACCCAACCGCGCTATCTGTTTACGTGTCGGGACCCTCTACGGAGGTGAACCCGCAACTTTTAGCATGTTTCTGATAGATGAATAGTGCATATACACCGGTTAATAAATCCAACTTTAATCCTAAAATAACTAAAATGATTTAGACATGTCTTTAGGCAACCCTGCACTGCACGTTAGCATAGCATGCTCTGTGTTGCATATGTTTGCTATGTATTTATCTGTTTCCTCCCCCTCTTCTCTCTCGGTAGATCCCGGTACCGACGTAGTCCCGATCGACGCAGCTCCGGAGATCGACGACCCCACTGACGAACCTGCCTTTGCCGCCGAGCAACCAGGCAAGCACCCCCCCCTTTGAACATGCCGATATCGCCTATTCTTTCTCTCTTATGCTTGCATTAGAAATTGTGGCTGCTACTGTTTATCCTATTCTGATGCATAGCCTATTTTTGTAACTGCTGTTGATACCTTCCTGGTTATCCTAAACTGCTTAGTATAGGCTGGATAGAGTCCCACCAGAGACCCCCATTTTGACCCAGTTGCCCCTGCTGGATTATCAGATGACTCGATCAACGTGATCGACAACCAGGCCCCGGCCCCGCACATCACCCCCCTTAGTTGTACGACACTGCAGCGTTACTATCGAGTGCCGAGGGTGATACCTCGTTTAGCACTTCTAATGTTAACTTTGTAGAGTAGCTATTTGGTCGTGGTCATCAAGGGTGATTCCTCCTTCACCACTCCCGATAACGACGCTGTCGTGCAACACCTCAAGTGTGGACCCATCGAGGGTGATTCCTCCAAGTTCACCTTGACGGATACATCGAGTAGGAATCCAACGAGGGTGATACCTCAGATTCCCCTGATGTTATGGACACACGATTACTTGGACTTTACAACTGTTACTTGGAAAGTCGGGTTGACCCTGAGGGGTATCCGAGCGAGCATAAGATGCGAGTGATGTAGAGACGGGTTGACCTGGAGGGTGCCCATGAGATAATTACGAGGCGTGGCCGGGCATTCTTAGCCCTTGCAGCAAGTCCTCGAGACGGGGCGACGGGGTCACATCGATCGTGAGTCTCTGCTCGTTACCGCACTACCAAAACACTAACGATTTGGATATTTGATCCGAGTGGGCCTCTGGCCCGACAGCACTAACCATCACGCGGGAATAAATATGTGTACTCTGCGTCGTATGCATCAGCCGAAAGCTCTGTCAGACGTCCAGTTCAGCATGGCGGCCGGGTCGGATCGTGCCGATGGCGCTGGTATCCACCCTGCATGCAACGACCCGGAGTGCATAGGGCGATGGCCCAAGACCCCTGAGCGCTTAGGATATAGACCGACAGGGACCTCCCTGCTGAGCTTTAGGTAGGGCTGCGGCGTGTCGTTTGGCCAAGGCCGGGCATGACCCAGAAAAGTGTGTCCGGCCGGAGTTAAGCGAGCGCGGTAGGTAAGTTGGTGCACCCCTGCAGGGAAGAACTAATCTATGCATAGCCGGATCCTCGGTAACGGACGCTCGGAGTTGTATCCCGATCGATACAACTAGAACTGGATACTTGTGATGAGAAGTGGATAGTAGGGCTCTGGGATTGCTTTCTCGCAGGGAGTCGAGGAAGGATCGCTGGGCGAGTTTGATACGGATAGTATGGCTCTGGGATTGCTTTCTCGCAGGGAGTCGAGGAAGGAGCTCTGGGCGAGGTTGATAACACTACTACTACTTTACATCATGCTGATCTACACTCTTCTAATGCTGCAAGACCGCTGAAGAGGCTTGAAGATGCTAAAGATGCTAGTCTTCGATAGTACTAGGCCTTCTCTCTATTCTGGCATTTCTGCAGCCCAGTCCACATATACAACCTTTCTTTGATAATGTTGCATATGTAGTGTAGATCCTTGCTTGCTGAGTACTTCGGATGAGTACTCACGGTTGCTTTGCTACCTCTTTTTCCCCATATCCGTTTGATGCAACCAGATGACGGAGCCCCTAAGACAGCTGCCCCCGCCGACGACTACCACTACTACACCGAGGATGGGTACTACTACGAGTTGGCGAGACGACCAGGAGTAGGTTCGGAGGGTCCCAGGCAGGAGGCCTGCGCCTTTTTGATCGTAGTGTTTTCTTTTGCCCTGCCTTTTTAAAGGCTTATCTGTTTTACCTTTTATGTCTGTACTCAGATATCTGATGCTTCCGCTGACGCTTGCATGTGAACTTATGTATTCGAGCCCTCGAGGCCCCTGGCTTGTAATATAAAGCTTTAGACTTTATTTATGTTTTAGAGTTGTGTTGTGATATCTTCAAGTGAGTCCTTAGGCTTGATCGTGTGCATTTGCGTGTATGATTAGTGCACAATTAAGCCGGGGGCGTCACATCTCCTAGATTGGTTAGGTGTCACTTGGGAACCTCCAAGATCTTGTGGAGTTGAACCAAGGAGTTTGTAAGGGCAAGAAGATCGCCTACTTCGTGAAGATCTACTCCGAGTGAGGCTAGTCCTTCATGAACGTAAGCCATGATGGAATAGACAAGGTTGCTTCTTTGTGGACCTTTCGTGGGTGGAGCCCTCCTTGGACTCGCGCAACCGTTACCCTCTGTGGGTTGAAGTCTCCATCAACGTGGACGTACGATAGCACCACCTATCGGAACCACGCCAACAATCACCGGGTCTTTATTGCGTTTGATCTTCCATCTCTACCCCTTTACTTTCCGCACTATTGCATGTTGTACTATTTCCACTACTCTATCTCTAGATATGCATGTGTAGAATGTCTTGGTGATATCTTAACTCATGCCAAAATCTACCTAAAATTCAAGAGAACTAAAAACTACACCTTGGTTTGTTTAGTGTATATTCCCCCCACCCCCACTAGACCTATCTTCTCCGATCCTACAATTGGTATCAGAGCTTTAGTCTCCATTTCTTTGGTTTAATCACCATTGGAGGAAGATGGATATGTCTACATTTGGGAGTCTTAGACGTAGAGTGCATATTCTTGATGGGGAGTACTATAATTCTTGGAAACATGAAATGCTTGTTATCTTTGATGAATTTAACTTGAGCAAGTTATTCGTAATCCTTATGTGCCTCCTATTGATCCCTTGCACCCAACTCATGAAGAGGAATTTTTTTTGGCGGGTAATGAAGAGGAAATTGACATGCTTCGTAATCTTAGAACCGTCAATCTTATCATTAGAGGATTACCTAAAAATGTGCTTGTTCATATGCAAAACTTTGAGTGTGCCTATACTTTGTGGAAGGATTTATGAATGTGCTTTCCCGATTACTCCTTAAAGAATCTTGATGAAATTCTTCATAAAACCATTGCCTTTCATAAGATGAAGCCTAGTGATCCTAAATTTGATGAATGTCTATTTGAGCTTCGAGATCTTATGCGTGCTAAAGGTGATGTTGGAACCATTAGCAACATCATAATAGAAGCCATTAGAATTCATAAATTTGAGCATTGCCATAATCATGAAACTAACAAATCCATTGCCCTAGGTGATGATCACATACATGATGATGGCATTGAGCATGGCTATTATGATGAGGATGAGGAGTTTCACATCGAATATGAGAAGACTATGAGAAATCTTAGTCTCATGGCAAATCTTCGAGATAACATGGCCGGAGGAAAAGAATGGATTCTTGATAGTCGATGCACCGATCACATGACCAGAGATAGAGACATGCTTTGTGAGCTTGCTAAAATGATGGTCCATGCAAGTATGTGACTTTTGGAGACAACTCCAAGGGTAAGGTACTTGGTGAAAGCACAAGTGCTCCCTGGGTGATTTTGGTAATTAGTGTGAACATAGCTCTTGTTGGACTAATGGTTTTATCTAGTATATTTCAGACAAGTTCAACAATGGCGTGACAAGGACAAGAAGATGTGGAACCCCTTCAAAATGCTAAGGACAAATATTGGCAAAAGCTCAAGACTCTTCATATTTATTTTAGTGATCCAAGATCACATTGAGTCCATAGGAAAGCCAATACTATTAAAAGGGGATGAGGTGTTGCTTAATGACTTGCTTGCTCAAATGCTTAGTGATATTGCTCCAAAACCCTAAACCACTCTCTCCATCCAAATATGTCCAAAACCCTAAACTCCAACTCGGCCCCACCGATTCTTTCTACCCGGAGCCATCGAGTTCATATGACATAGCCATAGCCAGAAACCCTAGCAGTTCGGTCTCACCGATATGGGTCTCGGTCTCACCGAGATGGCCTTGCCAACACTCTGTGACTTGTTGCATTTATTTCGTCTCACTGAGTTATGCAATCGGTCTCACCGAGTTGGCTTGACAGACTCTCTGTTGCCTTATTGCTTCACTTCGGTCTCACCGAGTTGATGCAATCGGTGCCACCGAGATGATGTTTGCCCTAAGCCCTAGCACATCGGTCCCACCGAGTTGTTCCAGTCGGTCCCACCGAGATTCCTAACGTTCACATTTTTGAACAGATCGGTGCCATCGAGTTTAACCATTCGGTCCCACCGAGATGAGTCAAATGTGTGTAACGGTTGGATTTTGTGTGGAGGCTATATATACCCCTCCACCCCTTCTCCATTTGTGAGAGAGCCATCAGAACGTGCCTACACTTCCACCATGCATTTTCTGAGGGAGAACGACCTACTCATGTGTTGAGATCAAGACATTCCAATCCTACCACAAGAATCTTGATTTCTAGCCTTCCCCAAGTTGCTTTCCACTCAAATCATCTTTCCACCATAGCCAAATCTGAGAGAGAGAGAGGTGAGTGTTGGGGAGACTATCATTTGAAGCACAAGAGCAAGGAGTTCATCATCAACACACCATCTATTACCTTTTGAAGAGTGGTGTCTCCTAGATTGGTTAGGTGTCGCTTGGGAGCCTCCGTCAAGATGTGGAGTTGAACCAAGAAGTTTGTAAGGGCAAGGAGATCGCCTACTTCATGAAGATCTACCCGAGTGAGGCAAGTCCTTCATGGGCGATGGCCATGGTGGGATAGACAAGGTTGCTTCTTCGTGGATCCTTCGTGGGTGGAGCCCTCCGTGGACTCGTGCAGTTGTTACCCTTCGTGGGTTGAAGTCTCCATCAATGTGGACATACGATAGCACCACCTATCGGAACCATGCCAAAAATCTCCGTGTCTCCATTGCGTTTGCAAACTCCAATCCCATCCCTTTACTTTCTTGCAACTTGCATGCTTTACTCTTTCCGCTGCATATACTCTTGTCATGCTTGCTTGAAATGTATTGTGTGTACTTTAACATGTGCTAAACTCAACCTTAACTTGAAGAAACTAAAAACTGCTACTTTTGCTTGTTAAGAGTCTAATCACCCCCTCTAGACCCCTCTTCTTGATTCTTTCAATTGGTATCAGAGCTTTGGTCTCCATTGCTTTGATTTAATTACCATTGGAGGAAGATGTATGAGTCTACGATCGGGAGTATTAGACGTAGAGTGCCTATTCTTGATGGGGATTACTATGGTTCATGGAAAAATGAGATGCTTGAGATTTTCAATGAATATAATTTGAACAAGTATATTCTTAGCCCTTATGTGCCTCCTATTGATCCCTTGCATCCTACCCCCAATGAGTATCTTGACATGGTTCACAATCTTAGGACTATTGATCTTATCATTAGAGGATTGCCTAGAAATTTGCTTGTGTGCTTGCCTACCTTTGAATGTGCATATACTATATGGAACTACCTTGAGGAACGCTTTCTGAATTATTCCTTGAAAAATCTAGATGAGATTCTTCAAAGGTCTATTGCTTTTCATAAAATGAAGCCTAGTGATCCTAAGTTTGATGAATGTCTATTTGAGCTATGTGATCTTATGCGTGCTAAAGGAAATGTTGGAGTCATTAGTAGCATCATTTCACAAACAATTAGAATTCATAAACTTGAACATTGTCATGGTCATAAATCTAATGAATCACTTGCTCTAGGTGATGATCACATACATGATGATGACATTGACCATGGCTATTATGATGAAGACGAAGAAAGTGATATTGACTATGAGGAGACTATGAGAAATCTTAGTCTCATGGCCAACTTTCATGACTACATGGCCGGAGGGAAAGAGTGGATTCTCGATAGTGGATGTACTGATCATATGACCAGAGATAAGGACATGTTCCGTGAGCTTGCTAAAAACAACGACCCACGCAAGTATGTAACTTTTGGAGATAACTCCAAGGGTAAGGTACTTGGCCTTGGTAAGGTGGCCATTTCCAATGATAGCTCTATCCAAAATGTTATGCTCGTTGAATCTCTTGGTTACAATCTCGTTTCTGTATCTAGACTAGCCGACTTTGGTTTCAATGTTCTATTTACCGAAGTAGATTGCCAAGTGTTTCATAGAGATAATCATAATATGGTCTTTACCGGTATTCGTAGAGGTGATCTATACATTGTTGATTTCACTAAGAGAGCCCAACCTCATACTTGCTTAATTGCTAAATCCTCTAAAGGATGGCTATGGCATAGAAGGTTAGGTCATGTGGGCATGCAGAATCTTGATAAGCTTATTAAAGGTGATCATATCCTTGGTGTTAAAGATGTTATATTTGACAAGGATAGACTTTGCAGTGCTTGTCAAGCAGGAAAATAGGTTGGAGGGAGCCATCCCGTGAAGAACATCATGACCACGAGAAGACCGCTCGAGCTACTTCATGTGGATCTTTTCGGTCCCAATGCTTATAAAAGTCTCGGTGGTAACTCGTTCGGTTTGGTCATTGTTGATGACTTTTCAAGATTTACGTGGGTGTTCTTTCTTGATGACAAATTGCAGGTCCAAAAGATCTTGAAGAACTTCGCCAAGAAGGCCCAAAACCAATTTGAAGTGAAGATCAAGAAGGTTCGAAGTGATAACAAAACGGAGTTCAAGAACACCAATGTGGATGCCTTTCTTGACGAAGAAGGGATTTCACATGAGTTCTCGGCTACGTACACACCTCAACAAAATGGAGTTGTTGAGAGGAAGAACCAGACACTTATCGAGATGGCGAGAACGATGCTTGATGAATACAAGACACCAAGACACTTTTGGGCGGAAGCGGTTGAGACAACTTGTCATGCTACAAATCGACTATATCTTCACAAGCTTCTCAGCAAAACGACATACGAGCTACTCACCGGTAACAAACCCCAAGTTGGATACTTTCGAGTATTTGGCTCAAAGTGCTACATTCTTGATAAGCATTGTCGCTCGAAATTTGCTCCTAAATATCATGAAGGTTTCCTACTCGATTACGGTTCAAACTCTCACACTTACCGTGTCTACAACAATTTCACCCGAAAGGTTGAAGAGATGGTAGATGTGAAGTTTGATGAATCTAACGGCTCGCAAGTAGAGCAATTGCCAATTGATGTAGGAGAAAAAGATCCATCGGAAGCAATCCAAGATTTGTCCATTGGCAAGATTCACCCAACAGAGGTGAAGAAGAGTACTTCGTCCATTCAAGTGGAAGCCTCAACTTCACATCAAGGTGAACCACAAGTTGACTTGGATGCATCCACAAGTAGAACACGTCAAGACGAAGGAAATGAGGAAGTGCAACAAGATGAACCACCTCGACCTCCTTCTCCACCTCCACAAGCGAACGACAACACCACCAACAATGAAGAAGAAGAAGATGATGATGATGTTCCACCCCAACCCAAGCAAAAGCTCTCACTAGTTAGAGCAAGAGTCTCAAGAGATCATCCCGTCGAACAAATCTTTGATGACATTCAAACCGGGAGAATCACTCGCTCTAAAACTTGTTTGGCTAACTTTTGTGAACACTACTCATTCATTTCTACTGTTGAACCTATGAAGGTGGAAGAAGCCCTTGAGGATCCGGATTGGATAAATGCTATGCACAAAGAGCTACACAACTTCGAGAGGAATCAAGTGTGGACATTGGTTGAAAAGCCCAACGACGATCATAATGTCATTGGAACCAAATGGGTGTTTCGGAATAAGCAAGATGAAGATGGACAATTTGTACGCAGCAAGGCTCGTCTCATTGCTCAAGCCTACACTCAAGTCGAAGGTATGGACTATGGTGAGACATATGCCCCCGTTGCTAGACTTGAGTGCATTCGCATTTTACTTGCTTATGCCAATCACCATGATATCACTTTATACCAAATGGACATTAAGAGTGCTTTTTCTAAATGGTGAAATTGAGGAGGATGTTTATGTTAAACAACCTCCCGGCTTTGTTAATCCCAAGAAACCTAATCATGTCTACAAACTTCACAAAGCTCTTTATGGTCTTAAACAAGCTCCTAGAGCTTGGTATAAATGCTTAACTAAGTTTCTTATTGAAAAAGGCTTTGAAATTGGGAAAATTGATTCTACACTTTTTACTAAAAGAGTTAATGGTGAATTATTTGTGTGCCAAATTTATGTGGATAATATCATATTTGGTTCTACTAACCCCCATTTTAGTGAAATGTTTGGAAGGCTAATGTCGGAGAAGTTTGAGATGTCTATGATGAGTGAACTCAAAATTTTCCTTGGGTTGCAAATCAAGCAAACTAAGGAAGGTACCTTTGTCTCACAAACAAAGTATACCAAGGATCTTTTCAAGAAGTTCAACATGCAAGAAAGCAAAGGTATGAAAACACCCATGCCTACTAGTGGACATCTTGACTTGACTAAGGATGGCAATCCGGTTGACCAAAAGGTTTACTGTTCTATGATTGGATCATTGTTATATCTATGTGCCTCCCGTCCCGATATTATGCTAAGTGTGTGCATGTGTGCACGATATCAAGCGGCTCCTAAAGAGTGTCATCTTAAGGCCGTGAAAAGGATAGTGAGATACTTAATTCATACACCAAACTTTGGCATTTGGTATCCTAAGAGGTCATCTTTTGATCTTGTTGGCTATTCCGACTCGGATTATGCTGGTGACAAGGTTGATAGGAAGTCCACTTCGGGTACTTGTCAATTTCTTGGTAGATCCCTTGTCTCTTGGTCCTCCAAGAAACAAAACTTGGTATCCTTATCCACTGCCGAAGCGGAATACATTGTGGCCGGATCATGTTGTGCTCAATTACTTTGGATGACCCAAACTCTTAAAGATTATGGGATACATGCGAAACATGTTCCATTGCTTTGTGACAATGAGAGTGCTATTAAGATTGCTCACAATCCCGTGCAACATTCTCGAACTAAGCATATTGAAGTTCATCATCATTTCATTCATGATCATGTTGCAAAAGGAGACATCAATATTAAGCATGTTCGTACCGATAAGCAATTGGCGGATATATTCACTAAATCGCTTGATGAAAAGGTATTTTGCCGTTTGAGAGGTGAATTGAATATCATTGATGCCTCAAACTTGGAATAGAGGTTCCATTTGGATACATGCAAGGCATGAGCCTTTGTGACTAATCCTTGATATTTCTCTTGTGATGATGATCATTTGTCTTGGATGTATATTTGCACCCTTGCATGTTATCTAACCCATGTAGGTACTTGGATGAGCCTAAAACTATGGGATTGCAAGTCACTCACATTTTAAGCAATTTCTACATCACCAAGTATCCATGGTTTGGTTGTTGAATTCAAGGAAGCATGAACTCACTCAACATATCCTTTGACTATTTCAATATATCAAATTTCAATTGGTATCAAGTTTCATGATTGTCAATTTGGATACACAAGTGCTCTTTCTTGCAAAACTAACCCATGTAGGAAGATGAACTTCAACTCCAAAGGGTGCTCCCAACTACATCAACCTTGAGCATCCAATATAAGTTCAACTACATGATCAAGATCAACACCACAACCCAAGGTATGTCATTCCATCTTAGAGAAGCTTTACTCCAAGTCATGAGTTAAAGCAACTCAACAAGGTGTGAATACATCAAAATGCTTAAATGAAAAGTGACAACCCCATTTTGAGCTTAAACGATGAGTATGACCTATGATCAAGTGATCTCACTTGACTCCTAAGTCAATATACTCTAACATAGGTGACCTTGTCGCCGACCATCTCTAGATGAAGTTCTCTAGTGTTCTTTTGTACTTTGTATTTCCATTGCATGTTTTCTTACTAGAGTGTTTCCCTTCTATTCTTTAAAAACAAAAAAAAACTTCATCTAGATCTCTTTTGTTTTTCTCTTTCATTTATCTCTTTATCTACAGTTAATTCATTGCAAATCCTTATGACAATTCCTTTAAAATCTTTGTGAAATTTCATTTGCCAAGTGAGCTGAGATGACAAAATGTTCCTCTGCGTTGAACTCGGCCTCACCGATCCAAGCCCGTCGGCTAGACCGAAATACAAGGTTCCCTTGTACACAGTTCATCAGTACAACCGACATGGACTAAGTCGGTCTTACCGATGAGCACCCTCAGTGGCTCTGCTATCTCAGAGTCACCGATGGAAACAGATCGGCGTCACCGATTTCACTACTGAAAAAACATTTTGCCATTTTATATTGCCTATTTTTTCAGCTCCACTCAATGATTCTTTTCCTCTACCAGCATCTTAAACTACATGCTGCTTTGTAGTGTCTCTCAAGGACCACACCTACCTGACTCTTGTTCTTGAAGTGCCCTTCTTGGAAATTGATGTCAAAGGGGGAGAGAGAGAGCACATCAAAGCTTATCAAATCAAACTTATCAGGAGAAAGAGAGCACATCTAAGCTCTTCTAAAGATGCATGTTAACAAGAGGAGAGAAGTCACATGTCTTTAAGAGGGGAAAGACGTGTTAGTATAATTGATTCTGTTTGCTCTGTTTTTATAGATTCATCTTTGATCTGATTTTATCTCACCCTACCTTCTCCCATTATCCAATGTTAGATTCAGGGGGAGAAAGAGTCTATGGAAGGCTTAAGGGGGGAGAAAAATCCTTGGAACTTATTGCAAATCTTTAAATCTTTGGGGACATGTCTATATCTAAATGAAGTACTCACCTGTAGTACTCACCTATTGCATGTCATCCCAGTCTTGGTAATCTTGTGGATTTTGAAGTTATTTTGTTTGGAATGTTCTTGTGTTATCTAACTCTATTTTCTCAAGTTTACTCCTTCAAAAGTCTGCTCAAGAACCACAAGGTAAGTATATGCATCACACTCATGTGCATGATGATCCCTTGCTTCTGCACATATTGTTTGCAAGAGGGATTCGTAAACATGAAGGTACAGCTTTCAATCATATTATTTGCCATGATGCATATATCCAAGATACATGTAACACATTATCTACTCTGTCATGCTATGCATTCACATGTTCTTCTATCTTATCTTTACATGATTGCATACATGTAGGGGGAGCTTATGCATGTTACATGTCTCTCCAAAGCTTTCTTACTATTCTTCATATCATTTATTTAAAGCTTTGATGTATGTTGTCATCAATTACAAAAAAGGGGGAGATTGAAAGCACAAGTGCTCCCTGGGTGATTTTGGTAATTAATGTCAACATATCTCTTGTTGGACTAATGGTTTTATCTAGTATATTTTAGACAAGTTCAACAATAGTGTGGCAAGGACAAGAAGATGTGGAACCCCTCCAAAATGCTAAGGACAAATATTGGCAAAAGCTCAAGACTCTTCATCTTTATTTTAGTGATCCAAGATCACATTGAGTCCATAGGAAAGCCAATACTATTAAAAGGGGATGAGGTGTTGCTTAATGGCTTGCTTGCTCAAATGCTTAGTGATATTGCTCCAAAACCCTCAACCACTCTCTCCATCCAAATATGTCCAAAACCCTAAACTCCAACTCGGCCCCACCGATTCTTTCTACCCGGAGCCACCGAGTTCATATGACATAGCCACAGCCAGAAACCCTAGCAGTTTGGTCTCATTGATACAGGTCTCGGTCTCACCGAGATGGCCTTGCCAACACTCTGTGACTTGTTGCATTTATTTTGGTCTCACCGAGTTATGCAATCGGTCTCACCGAGTTGGCTTGATAGACTCTCTGTTACCTTATTGCTTCACTTTGGTCTCACCGAGTTGATGCAATCGGCACCACCGAGATGATGTTTGCCCTAAGCCCTAGCACATCGGTCCTACCGAGTTGTTCCAGTCGGTCCCACCGAGATTCCTAACGTTCACATTTTAGAACAGATCGGTGCCACTGAGTTTAACCATTAGGTCCCACCGAGATGAGTCAAATGTGTGTAATGGTTGGATTTTGTGTGGAGGCTATATATACCCCTCCACCCCCTTCTCCATTTGTGAGAGAGCCATCAGAACGTGCCTACACTTCCACCATACATTTTCTGAGAGAGAACCACCTACTCATGTGTTGAGATCAAGACATTCCAATCCTACCACAAGAATCTTGATTTCTAGCCTTCCCCAAGTTGCTTTCCACTCAAATCATCTTTCCAACATAGCCAAATCTGAGAGAGAGAGAGAGTTGAGTGTTGGGGAGACTATCATTTGAAGCACAAGAGCAAAGAGTTCATCATCAACACACCATCTATTACCTTTTGGAGAGTGGTGTCTCCTAGATTGGTTAGGTGTCGCTTGGGAGCCTCCGTCAAGATGTGGAGTTGAACCAAGAAGTTTGTAAGGGCAAGGAGATCGCCAACTTTGTGAAGATCTACCCGAGTGAGGCAAGTGCTTCGTGGGTGATGGCCATGGTGGGATAGACAAGGTTGCTTCTTCGTGGACCCTTCGTGGGTGGAGCCCTCCGTGGTCTCGCGCAGCTGTTACCCTTCGTGGGTTGAAGTCTCCATCAACATGGACGTACGATAGCACCACCTATCGGAACCACGCCAAAAATCTCCATGTCTCCATTGCGTTTGCAAACTCCAATCCCATCCCTTTACTTTCTTGCAACTTGCATGATTTACTCTTTCTGCTGCATATACTCTTGTCATGCTTGCTTGAAATGTATTGTGAGTACTTTAACATGTGCTAAACTCAACCTTAACTTGAAGAAACTAAAAACTGCTACTTTTGCTTGTTAAGGGTCTAATCACCCCCTCTAGACCCCTCTTCTCGATCCTTTCACTTGGCCTCGGTAAGGTGGTCTGATACGTCTCCAACGTATCTATAATTTATGAAGTATTCGTGCTGCTATATTATCATTCTTGGATGTTTTACAATCATTTTATAGCAACTTTATATCATTTTTTGGGACTAACCTATTGACCCAGTGCCCAGTGCTAGTTGCTGTTTTTTGCTTGTTTTTTACCTCGCAGGAAATCAATATCAAACGGAGTCCAAACACCGCGAAACTTTTTGTGGATTTCTTATGGACCAGAAGAAATCCAGTGGGCCAGAGAAGCACCTGGGGGGGTGCCCCGAGGGGGGCATAACCCACCAGGGCACGCCTGGGGGCCCAGGTGGGTTGTGCCCACCTCGGTGGCCTCCCGCACCGCCTCTTCGCCCTATAAATTGCCAAATATTCCAAAAACCCTCGCGGGAACCCTAGATCAGAAGTTCCGCCGCCGCAAGCCTCTGTAGCCATAAAAAACCAATCTAGACCCCGTTCCGGCACTCCACCGGAGGGGGAAATCATCATCGATGGCCATCTTCATCATCCCGGCGGCCACCATGATGAGGAGGGAGTAGTCCACCCTCGGGGCTGAGGGTTTGTACCAGTAGCTATGTGTTTAATCTCTCTCTCTCGCTCTCTCTCGTGTTCTTGAGATGGCACGATCTTGATGTATCGCGGGCTTTGTTAATATAGTTGGATCATATGGTGTTTTCCCCTCTCTATCTTGTTGTGATGAATTGAGTTTTCCCTTTGAGATTTCGTTTTATCGGATTGAATACTTTTATGGATTTGAGAGCACTTGATCTATGTCTTGGCACTCAACTCGCGGATTCCCGAGGTGACATTGGGGTAATCTATGCATAGGGGTTGATGCACGTTTTCATCCTTGTTTCTCCGGTAGAAATCTTGGGGCACTCTTTGAAGTTCTTTGTGTTGGATTGAGTATTATGAATCTGAAATTGTTTGATGCATATCGCATAATCAACTCACGGATACTCGCGGTGACATTGGAGTATCTAGGTGACATTAGAGTTGGTTGATGTGTATCATATGGTGTTATTTTAGTATGAACTCTTGGTTAGATCGATCGGAAAGAATAGCTTGGTGTTATTTTAGTACGAACTCTAGGATAGATTGATCGGAAAGAATAGCTTTGAGGTGGTTTCGTACCCTACAAACAATTTCTTCTTATGTTCTCCGCTAGATAGGAACTTTGGAGTGATTCTTCATCGCACGTTGAGGGATGGTTATGTGATCCAATTATATTAGCATTGTTGAGAGATTGCACTAGCGAAAGTACGGACCCTAGGCCTCATTTTCAAGCATTGCAATACCGTTTGTGCTCCGTTTTATCAATTGCTACCTTGCTGTTTTTTATAGTTCCTATTACAAAAACCAATATCTACTATCATTACTACGCTTTTATTACCATCTCTTCGCTGAACTAGTGCACCTATACAAATTACCATTGTATTTGGTGTGTTGGGGACCCAAGAGACTCTTTGTTATTTGGTTGCAGGGTTGTTTGAGAGAGACCATCTTCATCCTACGCCTCCCACGGATTGATAAACCTTAGGTCATCCACTTGAGGGAAATTTGCTACTGTCCTACAAAACTCTGCGCTTGGAGGCCCAACACGAGTCTACAAGAACAAGTTGTGTAGTAGACATCAAGCTCTTTTCTGGTGCCGTTGCCGAGGAGGTGAGTGCTTGAAGGTATATCTTTAGATCTTTCAATTGAATCTTTTAGTTTCTTGTTTTATCACTAGTTTGGTTTATAAAAGAAAACTACATAAAAAAATGGAATTGAGGTTGCATCATATTATTGATCATCTTTATAATATCTTTCTTGAAAACGATGGATCAGAAAATTGTGCTCAATTGTTAGAAGAAGAAGTCAATAAAATGTTTGGTACAAAATATTTGAATGATGAGCATGATTGCAATGTTGTTAGTATGAATTCCTTGAATATCCAAAATGCTAATGATTATTGCACTAGTCATGAGAAAAATGTCTCCTATAAGAATGTCAATTTTTGCGGAGTGAATTGGGAGTGCAATTGCACACCAAAAAGGGAAGATAGATTTTGTAAGAGGCATAAATATTTAGAAACGAAAAAATTGCAAGAGAGGCTAGATGATTGTGCTGAAAGATTTAATTTTTTCGCCATCCTTGTGAACTTTGCAATGAACATGGTCATTTAAATCTCCAATGCAAATTCTTTCATGATCAAAACATGTCCAAAAATTGTGATAACTTGATTACCCTTGAGCATCATAAAGAGCTTAGTCTTCTTTTGGGGTATGAAGAAATGAAACGTATAACTAAGGGTATTCCAAAATTTAATATCGAGGGATTTCTTGATTTTGATCTAGAGGAAATTTATATGTTTTGTGCGGTAAATTGCATTGAGAATCCTTCTATTGCCAACTATCTAAAGACAAGAAAACAAATAGAATATGAAGAGAGTACTAATGAAAGGGAAAATATTTCCCAATACCCTCCTAGTGTTTATTATGATGAATCAGGTAACGAGGAGAAGCTCCCTATTCAACCAATCTCATCAATAAGAAGCTTGAAAAGATTTATTAAACCCACACATGATGTGGTGAAGAAGAAGAAAAGAAGAAAGAGTAAAGGTAAAAAGGTATCTCTCCCAAACGATGTCGCCTCTATTATTGTTGTGCCTCATGAAAATGAATCAAAATTAATTATGGAAGATGATGCACTTGATGATGATTTTGTTATGCCTATTGCTTGTTGTGATGATTATGATTGGGAAGATAATGATGCTTCTTATAATCTTGAAAATCTTTTTGGCACCAACTTGGGAAATTATGATGATAACAATTGTTATACCGTTGGTGCTATTCATACTATTAATGATGAGGGTGATTATGCTTATGATATGCCAAGTCACAAGCTTGGGGATGCTATGTTTGATGAGAATGACATGTTTGAGAATTTATTTGCTGCAATTAATGTTTGTTCCAAGCTTGGGGATGCTATGCTTAATGAAGATGATCTTTTTAGTCCCCCTACTTTGAATGATCAAATTTGCTATGATGATTGCATGCCTCCTATCTATGATGAGAACAAAGTTGCTACTTATGATGATTATTGTGATGATACTTATGTTATAAAAAGTAGTGATGATTATATTTATAAAACTTGTCATAGTTATTATTACCCTTTTCCTGAACATTACTCTTTTAATGTGGGAACAATTTATAGTATTCGAGTTTCATATGATACTCCCACCATTGTGGATGAGGACAAATTTTGTTATGTGGAGAGTAATAAAATTTCTATTCTTGGGGATCATGAAAAGAATGTTATATGTGATGGTTATATTGATGAATCTATTCATGATGCTACTGAAAATTATTATGAGAGAGGAACTTATGATTCATGATGCTCTTGTTATGTTTCAATCCTTATCTTTTATGCGAGCATCATTGAACTTATCATGCCTAGCTAAAAGGCATTAAAGAAAAGCGCTTGTTGGGAGACAACCCAACACTTTTATCTACTGTTTTTATGTGTTCACATGATTATGCTACTGTAGTAATCATGTTTTATTGCTTTTGTTTCAATAAAGTGCCAAGTAAAGCCTTTGGGATAGTGTGGATGATAGTTGACTTGAATCTGTGCAAAAACAGAAACTTTTGCGCTCAGTCCAGGAATTTTGAAAATTCACTGGAACATGATTTTGATCTTAATTTTTTACAGGTTATAGATATAAAAATTATCTACATTTTCCTAATTTTTCAGAATTTTTGGAGTAGCATAAGTATGGTTGGAGTACAGATTACTACAGACTGTTCTGTTTTTAACAGATTCTGTTTTCAATGCATAGTTTGCTTGTTTTCTAGTTTCTATGGCTTATATTTCTCAATATAAATTGTGGAAATTATATGATACAGTAGTAATTGTGTGGAAACAATTATGAATCTTGTCTTTGACAGTACCAAAGTGAAATGGTTTGCTCTTTATCATACTAACCTATCTCACGAAGTTCCGTTAAGTTTTGTGTGATTGAAGTTTTCAAGATTTGGGTGAGATGTCGATATGAGGAGAATAAGGAGTGACAAGACCCTAATATTGGGGATTCCCAAGGCACCCCAAGTTAAATATCCAAGGAATATCCAAGCAACTAAGCTTGGGGATGCCCCAGCAGGCATCCCCTCTTTCGTCTTCAACATTATCGGTAACCTCACTTGAAACTACATTTTTATTCGTCACATGACATGTGTTTTGCTTGGAGCATTATTTTCTTGTTAGGATTTGCTTGCTGCTATTTAGAATAATGTTTTGCATCTTTCTTTTCAATAAAAATGTCAAGGATAGCCTTTACCATACTCGTTTTGCAAGTATATGAGTTGCTGTTTCAAAACAGAAAGTTTATCGATGTTGCAAAAATTCCCGAGAAAAGTCACAATGCGATAAAATGTTGAAACTTATTGCACAGTAAGATCTGATAAATTTTATACAGTGTGGTAAATTTTCATAATTTTTGGAGTTAAAGAAGTATGGTACTCTTGCATTCTTTACAGACTGTACTGTTTTGGCAGATTGCTGTTATGTTTGCATTGTTTGCATATGTTTGCTTGTTTAATGATTCTATTTGAGGATAGGAGTATTAAATATGAAGAGGCATTTAGTATGCAATGTTGAATAATAATTTTTGTGATTTTCTACAGTAGATAATGATAAGGTTTTTGCATTGGTTTATACTAACTTATCTCACGAGTTCTTGTTGAGTTTTGTGTGTATGAAGTTTTTAAGATTTAGGGAAACCATGATATAAAAGGAATTAAGGAGACGCAAAAGCTCAAGCTTGGGGATGCCCAAGTCACCCCAAGGTAATATTTCAGTAAGTCTCAAGCATCTAAGTTTGGGGATGCCCCGGTAGGCATCCCATCTTTCTTCATCAACAATTATCGGTTAGTATCGGTTGAGCCTAAGTTTTTGCTTCTTCACATGAGTTGTGCTATTCTTGGAATGTCATTTTGTTTTGTTTTGCTTGCTGTTTTAATAAAATACTTAGATCTGAAAGTTTTTAAATAAGAGAGAGTCCACAATTAGCTACCTATTTACTTAACTACTCGCTTGATCTTCACTTATATCTTTTTGGAGTAGCTTGTCATTTACTCTTGTGCTTCACTTATATCCTATGAGTAAACTGTTGAATGAATTGAATATCATGAAGTTGAAATTATATGTTCATATCATGCCTAGTGGTAGCTTCATATTGGGTTTAGAAAGTGAAATCTTTTGAGGCTTGATAATCACAATATTGGTCATACAAGCAATTCATGAATGATTAGTAGAAGAAAGAGAACTTTCACATGCAAATACACTATCTTGGAAATCTTTTGTGATTGTGAGCCCCCATCAAAATATTATATGCCAAAATTGTTGACGTTGGACAAGGAAGACAACGTAATGATTTATGTTTGTTCATATTCACATAGAAGTTATATTGTCATAGATCCTTCAACATGTGGTGCTTGCCCCCCATCTTTGCTAGCCAAAAATTTCGCACTAAGTAGAGATACTACTTGTGCATCCAAAAACCCTTAAACCCAAATCTTATTTTCAAGAGTCCACCATACCTACCTAAGGATTGAGTAAGATCCTTCAAGTAAGTTGTCATCGGTGCAATAAGGCAATAAAAATTGCTTCTAAAAGTGTTAGATCATTTAGTGTAAGATAAAATTGAGTGTTGTACGAACTTGTGATGGCAAAGAATAAAAGCGACAGACTGCATAATAAAGGTTGCTATCATAAGGGGCAATATAACGTGATATTCTTTTGCACTAAGGGATTGAGCATACAAACAAAAAGCGCATGGCAACCTCTGCTTCCCTCTGCGAAGGGCCTACCTTTTACTTTTATGTATTTACTTTCATGCAAGAGTCAAAGTTTTTCTCTCTATTCCTTTTTATTTTTCTCTTTTGGCAAGCATCATGTGGTGAGGAAAGATCTAGGCATATATATCCAGTTGGATATGGGTAGCATGAGTTATTATTGTAGACATCACCCTTGAGGTGAATACATTGGGAGGCAAAATTATAAGCCCCTATCTTTCTATGTGTCCGGTTGAAACGTTTTGCTCATGTGTATGCGGTGAGTGTTAGCAATCATAGAAGACTATATGATGGTTGAGTATGTGGAGCTCTTACTTAGACTCTGTTTAATAAGTTGAATTGCAATTGTTTGGTGACTAAGAATATAGGTTGTTGAGTTTCAAGAGAATTCATTGTTTGAACCTTAACATGTGAATTGGTTGCTACTTTGTCATGACGAGTTTTATGAGAAAGAATTGCTGTTATGATGCTAGGAAATGTGATTTAAATTATCATTGATCAAACTTATGCACTTTGCTAGCATTCACACTTCATAAATTATTTCTTTTATCATTTACCTACTCGAGGATGAGTAGGAATTAAGCTTGGGGATGCTGATACGTCTCCAACGTATCTATAATTTATGAAGTATTCGTGCTGCTATATTATCATTCTTAGATGTTTTACAAGCATTTTATATCAACTTTATTTCATTTTTTGGGACTAACCTATTAACCCAGTGCCCAGTGCCAGTTGCTGTTTTTTGCTTGTTTTTTACATCGCAGGAAATCAATATCAAACAGAGTCCAAACACCGCGAAACTTTTTGTGGATTTTTTATGGACCAGAAGACATCCAGTGGGCCAGAGAAGCACCTGTGGGGTGCCCCGAGCGGGGCACAACCCACCAGGGCGCGCCTGGGGGCCTAGGCGCGTCCAGGTGGGTTGTGCCCACCTCGGTTGCCTCCCGCACCGCCTCTTCGCCCTATAAATTGCCAAATATTCCAAAAACCCTCACGGGAACCCTAGATCAGAAGTTCCACCGCCGCAAGCCTCTGTAGCCACAAAAAACAAATCTAGACCCCATTCCGGCACTCTGCCGGAGGGGGAAATCATCACCGATGGCCATCTTCATCATCTCGGTGGCCACCATGACGAGGAGGGAGTAGTCCACCCTCGGGGCTGAGGATTTGTACCAGTAGCTATGTGTTTAATCTCTCTCTCTCGTGTTCTTGAGATGGCACGATCTTGATGTATCACGGGCTTTGTTAATATAGTTGGATCATATGGTGTTTTCCCCTCTCTATCTTGTTGTGATGAATTGAGTTTTCCCTTTGAGATTTCGTTTTATCGGATTGAATACTTTTATGGATTTGAGAGCACTTGATCTATGTCTTGGAACTCAACTCGCGGATTCCTGAGGTGACATTGGGGTAATCTATGCATAGGGGTTGATGCACGTTTTCATCCTTGTTTCTCTGGTAGAAATCTTAGGGTACTCTTTGAAGTTCTTTGTGTTGGATTGAGTATTATGAATCTGAAATTGTTTGGTGCATATCGCATAATCAACTCACGGATACTCACGGTGACATTGGAGTATCTAGGTGACATTAGAGTTGGCTGATGTGTATCATATGGTGTTATTTTAGTACAAACTCTTGGTTAGATCGATCGGAAAGAATAGCTTGGTGTTATTTTAGTACGAACTCTAGGATAGATTGATCAGAAAGAATAGCTTTGAGGTGATTTCGTACCCTACAAATAATTTCTTATTATGTTCTCCGCTAGATAGGAACTTTGGAGTGATTCTTCATCGCACGTTGAGGGATGGTTATGTGATCCAATTATATTAGCATTGTTGAGAGATTGCACTAGCGAAAGTACGGACCCTAGGCCTCATTTTCAAGCATTGCAATACCGTTTGTGCTCCGTTTTATCAATTGCTACCTTGCTGTTTTTATAGTTCCTATTACAAAAACCAATATCTACTATCATTACTACGCTTTTATTACCATCTCTTCGCCGAACTAGTGCACCTATACAAATTACCAATGTATTTGGTGTGTTGGGGACACAAGAGACTCTTTGTTATTTGGTTGCAGGGTTGTTTGAGAGAGACCATCTTCATCCTACGCCTCCCACGGATTGATAAACCTTAGGTCATCCACTTGAGGGAAATTTGCTACTGTCCTACAAAACTCTACGCTTGGAGGCCCAACACGAGTCTACAAGAACAAGTTGTGTAGTAGACATCATGGTCATATTCAATGATAAGCTCTATTCAAAATGTTATGCTTGTCGAATCTCTTGGTTATAATCTTCTTTCTATATCTAGACTAGCCAACTTTGGTTTCAATGTTCTATTTACCAAAGTAGATTGCCAAGTGTTTCATCGAGATAATCATAATATGGTCCTTACCGGTATTCATAGAGGTGATCTATACATTGTTGATTTCACTAAAAGAGCCCAATCTCGTACATGTCTTATTGCAAAATCTTCTAAAGGTTTGTTATGGCATAGAAGGCTAGGACATGTAGGCATGCGAAATCTTGATAAACTTGTTAAAGGAGATCATATTATTGGTGTAGAAGATGTTATCTTTGACAAGGATAGACTTTGTAGTGCTTGCCAAGCAGGAAAACAAGTTGGAGGAAGTCATCCCGTGAAGGATATCATGACCACAAGGGGACCACTTGATCTACTCCATATGGATCTCTTCGGTCCCAATGCATACAAGAGCCTCGGTGGTAACTCTTTCGGTTTGGTCATTGTTGATGATTTTTCCAGATTTACGTGGGTTTTCTTTCTCGATGACAAATTGTAGGTACAAAAGATCTTCAAGAACTTTTCTTGGAAGGCCCAAAATTAGTTTGAAGAGAAGATCAAGAAGGTTCGGAGCGACAACAGAACAGAGTTCAAGAACGCTAATGTGGATACCTTTCTTGATGATGAAGGCATCTCACATGAGTTCTCGGCTTTGTACACACCTCAACAAAATGGAGTTGTTGAGAGGAAGAACTGTACCCTTATTGATATGGTGAGAACAATGCTAGATGAATACAAGATGCCAAGACACTTTTGGGCGAAAGCAGTTGAGACGGCTTGTCATGCTACAAATCGACTTTATCTTCACAAGCTTATTGGTAAAACGGCGTATGAGCTACTCACCGGTAACAAGCCACAAGTTGGATACTTTTGAGTATTTGCCTCAAAATGTTACATTCTTGATAAGCATCATCGTTCAAAATTTGCTCCAAAATCTCATGAAGGTTTCCTACTCAGTTACGGATCAAACTCTCACACTTATCGTGTCTACAGCAACTTCACTCGAAAAGTTGAAGAGACGGTAGATGTGAAGTTTGATGAATCTAACAGCTCGCAAGTCGAGCAATTACCAATTGATGTAGGAGACAAAGATCCTTCGGAAGCAATCCAAGACTTGTCTATTGGCAAGATTCATCCAATGGAGGTGAAGGAGAGTACTTCGTCCATTCAAGTGGAAGCCTCAAATTCACATCAAGGCGAACCGCAAGTTGACATGGAGGCATCCACAAGTGGAACATGTCAAGACGAAGGAAATGAGGAAGTGCAACAAGAAGATCCACCTCGACCTCCTTCTCCACATCCTCGAGCTAACAATGACACCAACAACAATGAGGATGAAGATGATGATGAGGAAGCATCACCACAACCCAAGCAAAAGCTATCCTGAGTTAGAGCAAGAATTGACAAGCATCATCCCGTCGAACAAATTCTTGGCGACATCAAATCCGGGACAATCACTCGCTCTAATTCTCATTTAGCTAACTTTTGTGAGCACTACTCATTCATCTCAAGCATTGAACCAATGAAGGTAGATGAATCCCTCAAAGACCCTGATTGGGTGAATGCTATGCACGGAGAACTACACAACTTTGAGAGGAACCAAGTTTGGACATTGGTGGAGAAGCCCAAGGATGAGCAAATGTCATCAGAACCAAATGGGTGTTTCATAAAAAGCAAGATGAAGATGGACAAGTCATCCGCAATAAGGATCGTCTCGTAGCTCAAGGTTACACACAAGTCGAAGGTATGGACTATGGTGAGACCTATGCCCCCATTGCTAGACTTGAGTCCATTCGCATCTTACTTATGTCAATCACCATGATATCACCCTCTATCAAATGGATATTAAAAGTGCCTTCTTAAATGGTGAATGAGGAGGAAGTTTATGTTAAACAACCTCCCGGTTTTGTTAATCCCAAGAAACCAAACCATGTCTATAAACTTCATAAAGCTCTCTATGGTCTCAAACAAGCTCCTAGAGCTTGGTACAAATGCTTGACAAAAAGTTTCTTCTTGAAAAAGGTTTTGAAATTGGTAAAATTGATTCAACCTTGTTTACTAAGAGAGTTAATGGTGAACTATTTGTATGCCAAATATATGTTGATGATAACATATTTGGTTCTACTAACCCCCTCTTTAGTGAAAAGTTTGGAAGGTTGATGTCGGAAATGTATGAGATGTCTATGATGTGTGAACTCAAATTCTTCCTTGGTTTGCAAATCAAACAAACTAGAGATGGTACTTTTGTTTCTCAAACAAAGTACACCAAGGACTTATTCAAGAAGTTCAACATGCAAGAAAGCAAAGGTATGAAAACTCCCATGCCTACCACCAGACATCCTGACTTGACAAAGGTGGCAAACCCGTTGATCAAAAGGTTTATTGTTCCATGATTGGTTCATTGCTATACCTATGTGCCTCCCATCCTGAAATTATGCTAAGTGTGTGCATGTGTGCATGATATCAAGTGGCACAAAAGAATGTCATCTTAAGGCCATGAAAAGAATTGTGGGATACTTGATACATACACCAAACTTTGGTATTTGGTATCCCAAAGGATCCTCTTTCAAACTTGTTGGCTATTCTGACTCGGACTATGCCGGAGACAAGGTTGATAGAAAATCCACTTCGGGTACATGTCAATTTCTTGGTAGATATCTTGTGTCTTAGTCCTCCAAGAAACAAAATTCGGTATCTCTATCCACCACCGAAGCGGAATACATTGCCACCGGGTCATGTAGTGCTCAATTACTATGGATGACACAAACTTTCAAAGATTATGGGATACATGTGAAACATGTGCCATTGCTTTGTGACAATGAGAGTGCTATTAATATTGCACATAATCCCGTGCAACATTCTCGAACTAAGCATATTGAAGCTCGTCACCATTTCATTCGAGATCATGTTGCTAAAAGTGACATTGACCTTAAGCATGTTCGTACCGACAAACAATTGGTGGATATCTTCACTAAACCTCTTGATGAGAAGATATTTTGTCACTTGAGGAGTGGGTTGAATGTCATTAATGCTTCCAACATGAACTAGAAACTCACTTGGATGCATGCAAGGGCATGAGCTTTTATGACTAATCCTTGATAATTCTCTTATGATGACCATATCATATCTTGGATACATTGCTCCCTTGTATTGCATCTAACCCCTTGTAGGTACTTGGACATACATCATTCCAAAAGTTTTCCCTCAAACTCCTATTTTGAGCAAACAAAGTTGGACCAAGTATCTAGACCTTTGGGGTGCCCAAGGAATAAGACATCTCAAACATATCCTTTGACAATATATGACTTTATGCTTCAATCTTGTCATCTTGGATATACATGTTGTTCCTTGCAAGTCTAAGCCATGTTGGAAGATGAGCTACAATCAAAAGAGGATTGCTCCAAACTTCATTCTATGAGCATCCACAACAAGTTCAACTACATGATGGGCATCTACACCAAAATCCAATGTAAGTTATCACACCTTAGAAGCTTTACTCAAAGACACGGTCGAAAGCAACTCAACAAGATGTGAATACATTGACATGCTTAAAGGAAAAATGGTAACCCCATTTTGAGCTTAACGATGAGTATGACCTTTGATCAAGTGATCTCACTTGACTCCTAAGTCAATATACTCTAACATAGGTGACCTAGTCGCCGACCCTCTTCTAGATGAAGTTCCTAGTATCTCTTGTAGTTTCGTTTTCCTCGTTGCATTTGGTTGTTTTGTTTCCCTTAAAAAAACAACTTCATCTAGATGCCCTTTTTTCTTTTTCTTTTCTTTGTTTAGTTCATATCTTCACTTCTAGACAATTCCTTGCAAATCTTATTCAAATTCCTTGAATATCTTTGTGAGAGCCTTTTTCCTAGTGAGCTGAGTTGACAAAATATTCTCTCTGGGTTGAACTCGGCCCCACCGACTTGAAACACATCGGACACACCGACATGCTGTTAACACTACACATCAGTTCATCGGTACAACCGCAACGGACAAATCCGGCCTCACCGATGTGATCTCACTATGATGTACCCATCTCAGACTCACTGATAGATACAACTCGGAGTCACTGAATTCACTGCTGAAAGAATCTTTTGTCAAATTATCTTTATTCTCTTTTCCATCTCCACTTAATGATTCTTTCCCTCTGCCTGCATCTGAAACCAAATTATAGCTAGTTGTGCACCTCAAGGACCACACCCACTTGTTCAGTATCCTTGAAGCAAGACCCTTCTTGGAAATTGATGTCAAAGGGGGAGAGAGATGTACATCAAAGCTCATTCTAATCTCTTCTATATCAAAAGGAATATCCTAAGGAAGAGAGATGCATTCTATAAGAGGAGAGAACTCTACATGTTTCAAAGAGGGGAGAAACATGTTTCCTAGTTGATCTATTTGCTTTGTTTGATTGCTCTGATTCTGTCTCACCCTACCTACTCCCAATATCCAATGCTAAATTAAGGGGGAGAGGAAGCTCAAGATAGGGAAGAGCAAAATCCTTGGAAGCTTATTGCAAATTGTTAAGTATCATGGTTATTTAGGAAACGTAAGATAGTGTAGGATTTATTCTAGCTTGACTTGTACTCCAAGATGATCATGTACTCCTATATATATGCCCATGAGGCTCAAGCAATACATCAACAATTCCACCAAACCCTCTATATCCCTTCTAACATGGTATCAGCCTAATCTTGATCCAAACCCTAGCCGCTTCCGCACCACGCCACCCCCGGGGTGGTCGATCTCCATGATCGCCACCGGGGGCCGTGCAACCCGTACCTAGGGTTCATGTAATAATGGCATGACATGAGAGCGATGCTTGCTTTCTTTTGGAGTTCTTCTTCTCCTTCTTCTTCGTCGATCTTGGGATAGGTTCCTGGTCGGCATCCTAGGCTAGCAGGGTGGGTGTCATTTGTGTTTCTTATTTGATTTCATCTGTAGTCGGATGCTGCTCTTCTGTACGATGTTGATGTATTCATGTGGCGATTGTATGCCCTTGTCTGTATCCCCATTTGTGTTGTACATGGTACATGTAATGATATCCACCTTGCAAAGCGTCTTCAATATGCGCTTCTATCCTTGGTGGGACTTCCGATTTCCTCAAGGATAGGATTGCATATTGGGCGTGACAAGTTGGTATCAGAGCCTTGACCGACCATAGGAGCCCCTTTGATTGTTCGTAGTTTGGCTGTTGTTGATTCTAGAAGAAAAACTATTTTTGGAGTAGGAATTATTTTTACTCCTTATTCCCAGCGTTGCTCTCGTGATATATTGTGGCGCATGTGTTTTGATTCTAGTCCTCTTCCCCTTCAAATGTTCTTTAGGATCATGCGGGTATTTTTTATCGTTGCATTGTCAATACTTTTGAACTATTGCACTCCTCTTCAAGCTAATTCGATCCTCTTCAAGATCAATTCTCAGTTTTATTTTCTCAACAACATCATTTCACCTATGTTAGGTTGTTTTTCTTTTCCCACCCACCCACACTTTTTCTTCATGGAGCCATAATTCTTAAAGTATCCTTTTATTTATGTGAAGTCTGTTCATCCTTTTCTTCGAAGTTTCATCTGGCGATTCCTCGTGAAGATACTCAGGAGCTTCGTGTTCATCATCCTTCATTCTCATTTCTTCTTCGGTGGATTAAATTCAAACTTTCAGTGTTGATAATATCCCTTTCCTTGTTTCAAATACTTTGCCATGCCGGTGCACCTCTTAATCATTCCAGCTTGCTATAAAATTGTTCCGGAGTGTTGAAGACATATCAGGAGATTCACGTTTACATTCTTAATCCGTTCAAGCTATTTCGAGGTTGTTTTATCATTCAAGCCATTTAATTCAACTGGTGCAATCTCTCTTTTAAAATTGTTCAACGGTGTTTCTTTGAGTGTGCCCATAACCCACATGTCTTTCCCAGGATCCTACCCGACTCTTCTAATTTTTCTGGAGTTATTCTCAAATTCTTTTCAAAGTTTGACCTAAGAATGGATTTCTCATCGGTCAAATGTATCCTCCAATTCGCTTTCAAATTCTTTTCATATTTGGCTCAACCTTTTCTCTTTTTCATTCTCCCAGGGTGTCTTAACAATTTTGGTGGCGATTCTCATCGTCATTCTCAGCTTTGAAGACCGAAGAAGAACTTCTCGTAAATCATATCTGTTCTCTTGAAGATTAATGGTTCAAGCTTGTTACTATCCTCTTAAAGTGTTTCGATCGTGAGAAATTGTTTTCATAACCATCCGAAGCATTTCATGAGTTCTTTCCATTTTCGATCCTCTGAAGGCTATCATTCCAGAAGAATTCGTCATTTTCAACTTTCTGCTCTCATTTCCCAATTCTTACCAGTGCCTCATTCGAGTATTCTTTAGTCAGCTCGTGATCTCCCGGTATGAAACTGTCCTTGCATAGACGAATGCCAGCAAGCCCATCTCCCAGTATCTCCCCATCTGCTCGGGTCTTCAGGGTGTCGGCAACTTTCATCGATAATCTCTGTATGCACCATCATATGACGAAAAGTAATCAAATATGTGAAGGAACAGTAAACAAAAGGATCTTCAGCTACATCTACATATATTACATAAGGGTACATCTACATTTATGGGAAACAAAAGGATATGCAAAA
Organism: Thinopyrum elongatum; assembly: GCA_011799875.1. NCBI lineage: Eukaryota > Viridiplantae > Streptophyta > Magnoliopsida > Poales > Poaceae > Thinopyrum > Thinopyrum elongatum. The sequence goes on from CM022300.1 coordinate 389,291,763, forward strand.
TACACATCAGTGTATTCACTATTTTCAGGTAGAATAGCATATCATTAATCTTTCTCTCAATGAAAAAAACAAAGAAAAGTGCAAACAAAATACAAAATACTACTCCCTCCACTCCATAATGTTGTGTGCCCACGCTTTTCGAGAATCAACTTTGACCATATATTAGACCAATAATACATAAATCATATTACTGAAAAATTATACCTTTGAAAGCTCCTTTCGAATACGAATTCAAAGGTATCTTTTATGCTCCCTCCGCAGTCGCCCATCTTAGTTAAATTTATGGTCAACGTTGAATCTCGAAAAGCGTGGGTGCACTACATTATGGAATGGAGGGAGTAATACACCAAAAACATACCATCGTCTTTCCTGCTATGTTCGACTTGGTGAAGCAGTGGACAAAAAATGCACCTATATAACTTTTCTTCATCGCCAAAAGGTCATGTAGGTTCAGCTCCTCTTGCTCCATCAGATTAATTCCCTTCGTTATGACAGCTGATTCTAGAGGGTCTTTATGCTCTTCGTTTTGAGCACCTGTCCTTGGCAGGTTGTAGAAGTACACCATAGGAATGTCTTCTATCAAATCGAAGGAGACAAGGTCGCCTTCTCGCAGGTCGGAGTCTTTGACAAGCCTGCGCCAGTTCTCACCACCGACGATCGTCCTTGAATTCCCTTTGTGCATGTCAAAATCATACATGCGGCTCCATCTCGCTTGAAAAAGCAATGAACTACCGGGGATGACGCTAAAGTGGTGCCATGCGTAGCATGGCATGATCTGTAGATGTAATATTTAATTGATTTTTAATTCCTAGATTTGTTGATCTTCAAAATAGAGGGGAGCAAACAAAATACAAGTAAAAAATTGACATGCTTATTTGTACCATAGCTAAAGTGTCCCCATCTAGCCTGATGGTAAATGTCAAACCAATGGCATGTAGCCTGTTGCAGTCCTGTCGACAGGTTATGCACACCACCTGTGTAAACAAAATAAAATGAAGAAAATCAAAGGATGAGAATTGAACAAAAGGGCTTATAGATCATGTAAACACAGTAATCAACGATCATACAGTATAATCAACAAAGGTACTACATCAGTAATCAACAATCACACACTTGAACTGAGGGGGTTGCTCGCCCTCCACTCCTCATAACCCCGCAACACAGCGCGTGCCCGCCGCACCACAACTTCTTCAGACATGTCCTTCTCCTGATCATCGATCGGCAGCATGGGCTCGCCTTGAGCGTCGACGCGCGGCATTGGTCCTCCTCCTCTGCGGCACGACTGAGGTACTATCTGAGACTGCGCAGTAATATCTGAGAAAAGTCCTATCAAAACATAAATCCTACTAGTGCTGTTACTCGGCCCAGCCCATCTACACATGCACACCTTGAACACAACCCATCTACATACATCTGCGTCCAACAATCTGTTCCTGGAAAAACAAAAGAAAATCTAGTCTGGAAGGGCGAAGGATCGTCAGGATAACCAACTCAATTAACCCACTTGACTGTTATATTGGAGAAAATGAACTTACTTCACTTTTTCCTGGTACTACATAAGCACACAAAATAAAGATTAAAATAATTCCTACAAACCCTGATATATTGTAGGCGCCCATAGTTATAGTCTTAACAATATGACCTTACTTTGGGCAACGGAATTAAGAAGTTATTGTTACTTTCCTAGAAAGATAGAAATATTTGGATCAAAATTTCATATTTTGCAAAAAATTCAAAAACTCCAGTAAATATTAATCTGGGAAATGTTTAGTTGACTTGCAATCTAGGACTACAAGTTAATTGTTGCCTTGCTAAACCCATCCAAATTTTGGCCAAAAAGGAATTTAGTCCACTAGCCCAGCCTATAAGTTTTGAGCCCACCCTCCAGTTTCTACCTGGATTAGCCACTGCACAAGGCCAATTTGTTTTAAAAAGTTTCTAAAGAACTGTTAACTTCTATTTGCTGCTATTGTGTTAGGCATCTGCACTTGCTCATAGTTATGAAAACATTAGAATATGAAAACCCTAGAAAAGAAACACCGAGCAAGCCACCAATGTAGAAAACTTCCTTTAATCTCTGCAACGCCTTCCATCTAACCTCCAATTTAAAAACCCTAACAATCTAATCTCTGACTTTAAAAACCATATCCAACTCCCTAAATAGCAAGACAACAAGGAACAAAGGAGTCGAAGATTAGAAGTTAGGGTTTCTCACCTCGCCTGGCCGCCAGTAGTCGCCTGGTGCTTGCTGGCGGCCTCCAAATCTCACTCCATGGTCTTCTGCTCCAACCGTTGAGAGCGACAAGGCGAGTAGGCGTAGGGTGGGGGGCATGACCCAGACCCTCTCTGTGTCAAGAAAAAAAATAGCCCGTGGGTCCAATTCATAAAGAAACAACCAAAGGAGACCACAGGGCGCTTACCAGTTCACAAAGGAAAACCCTCTTGTCTCAAAAAAAAGGAAAGCCCTCAAAAAATATGAAAAATCTCAACTAACCATATTTAGATACTGCGTGGGGGTTTCCCCCACATGGGGAGATTCGATTGACGTCTCCTTGATTTTAGGGTGACTTCAACGTGAACGTGATGGTGAGAGGCTCAAGGACACCTTTGTACAAGGAAAAAAGCACCTTATAATGTGAAATTATAAAATCCTTACTAAAAAGTGCTAAAAAATCCTTATTCAAAAAAACTTGTTTGTCTTGCCAGAAAAATAAACTTAAATTATGGGGGTAGTTTATTGCCTGGCCTTTCTCACGCCCTCCCTCCCTCTCTCCCATATTCGGGACATTTACCGCATTTCTAGGGTTGTAACCTCGAAAATGCAAGATCTAGACCGCGGCCACATGACATCATAGCAGGGAATGGGATGGAAGCCCCATGTTAAGCTCTTTGGTCCATATATGTGCCATATGGTACCAAAGCGAGGGGTGGCCTCAACCCCTTTATCTAGGGCTATGATGCCCGTCTGCTGCTGTTATAATCCATGCAAATTCATGAGGGGCCAAAAATTCACGGGACCTGGCATGGTGTCATCATACAACCCCTACATGGTGTGGTCAAACATCGAGGGCGGCATGCATAAGCCCTCATGTAGGCCGTGTGGAAATGGGACCATATCGCATGCCAGATCTAGCCATCGAGCAATAATGCGTCTGACATGTGAAGGAAGTGCGGGGTCCGTTCCTTCTTTTGCCTCAAATCTCGATGCCGCGTAATGTGAGACCTAGTAACCAAGGCCCGTCCTGTGCATCGCACATAGCTGGACCCACACCATGCATGCGCACATGGCCACGTATGAGTCTACACAGCAGGGGTGCATGGTTCGGGTGCTGGCGTAAGTGGTGTGGGTCATGTGCCTAAGTGCTTCTCCACGTGGGTCTAGACGGCGGGGGTGCATTGTTTGGTTCTAGCTACCGAGAAGGAACGCGTCCGGTTTTTTCCTAAGTGGTGCTTCACGGGACCTGGCGCGGTGTCATCGTATGACCCATGGAGGGTGTGATAAACATCGACACACATGCCACATGCACACTTATTACCCATCTAGCCCCTAGCAACCTATACTCAAACCATGCAATGTTAGACAAGTTGACCCACACCATCCATCCACCCTTGACTCCACCTCGGTTCGTTGGACCTCTAACGAGTCCCTTCCCTCGGTATGCCAAGCATGTCAAAGCGACACGCGGCTACACATCTTGCACACCGAGATCCGCCATCATGCACTAGTGCCAGCCAACATGTCCAGCTGATCATCTATGCCCTTGGTGGACACTAGCGCATGGTTTGGATCGAGGTGGCTAGCAATGCATGTTGTCAGCCTGGTTGGCTAGGGGTGCATGAATGGGTCGACATGAATCGCATCGCATCACATCCAGATTCCCCTCTCCGGTACCGGACACCGGAGATTCACATGCATGGTAGAAGAATCCACGCGATCACTGGCGGAACTTGAATGAGACAAATTTTAACTAGCCACCATGGGGTAGGTGCATGTTCAAAGTCAATATTTAGGAATTGTTAACAAATAAAAATGATAATTCAATTTTTGTATAGGTGTACAACATGTTTTCAAGAAAATGTGAAACAAGACACGTTCACATGCAATTTGCCAACAAGTCCACTTTTGGAGAAAAAAAATAGGTGCACTTGTTCCACAGTGCCTCCCACGATTTTTGTTCCATGTTTTTTGCCACATATATTAGAGAAAAAAAGAAGAATGTGATTTCCCCCTCAAAAAATGACTTGGGGAGAAAAATCTCAACTAACCATATTTAGCTACTGCGTGGAGGTTGCCCCCCCCCCCCCCGCCCGTGGGGAGATTCGATCGACCTTTCCTTGATTTTAGGGTGATTTCAATGTGAACGTGATGGTGAGAGGCTCAAGGAGGAGTTTTGTGCATTTACAACACCTTTGTACAAGAAAAAAATGCAATTAACAATGTGAAATTACAAAATCCTTATTAAAAAGTGCTAAAAAAATCCTTATTTAATATAACCTTGTTTGTCTTGACATAAACAAAACTTCAATTATGGGGGTATTTTATTGCCTGGCCTTTCTCGCTGTCCCCTCTCCCTCCCATATTCGGGACATTTACCGCATTTCTACGGTTGTAACCTCGAAAATTCAAGATCTAGACCACGGCCACATGAAATCATAAAAGGAAATGGGATGAAAGCCACATGTTAAGCTCTTTGGTCCATATATGTGCCATATGCTACCAAAGGGGGTCGTGGCCTCAGCGCCGTTCTCTAGGGCAATTATGCTCGTCTGCTACCGTTATAATCCATGCAAATTCGTGATGGGCCAAAAATTCACGGGACCTGGTGTGGTGTCATCATACGACCCCTAGAGGGTGTGGTAAAACATCGAGGGCGACATGCATAAGCCCTTGTAAGTGCATCTAGTGCCCCTTAGTGATTTTGGTGTATTGAAGACTTATAGGTTAAGGGACTAATGCGTTTGTGAGTGTACACAGGTTCTATAAGTCTATGAGGAGTTTGATATTTACGATGAAAGTCGACCCCTAAAAATGAATGTCTTCAACTGAAGACTTTGGTTTTCTTGAAGACTTTGAAAGTGAAGAAATTGGTGTGACCCTGAAGACTTGATATTCATGCGAGGATTATGAAGCGTGAAGACTTTTGTTTTCGTAGTTTCATTTTCTTCTTCTTGAGTCATAGGAAACACCGTACTGTTAAAGGGGGTCGAGGTAAAACTAAGGAAAAGTTTCCAAGTGATGCTCATCTCAAAATCCTACACCTACCCAATCCTTTCGAGTGAAGCCATTGGAAATCTCATTCAGTTCAGTCAATTTCTTCAGTGACAGAGACGAAGTTCTTCTGTTCTCTGAGGAATTTGTTCTGACTGAGGAGTTAGGAATTCGCCAGTGTGGATTGCCTACAAGTGAGGAACATGATAGCCCTGAGGAATTTGATACTCAAATTTCCGACCGTTGCTGTGCTACGCGCCAGCTGTCCAAATATCCTACCCACCTAACGGTCATATCATTGAAGGGCATTTATGTCTTATCATGTCGGGCTGCTCCCTAGGCTATAAATAGTCGCCCCCCTACAACCACTAGCTGGTTGGCTGCTCCGAGAGATAGATTGACACTTGTCATTTAGAGCATCCCATCCTCCGAGGACTTTGAGCGAAAATCATCAAGTGAGGAAAAACCCAAACACCTACAAACCCAAAGTGATTGAGCATCACTGAAGAAATTGTTCCTGTGTGGAACCGACGCTTGTTACCTTTGAGGACTGTGCATCCTCCAGACGGTTAGGCGTCATGGTCTAGAGCATCCAAGAGGAAATTGTGGATCGCCGAGTGACCGAGTCTGTGAAGGTTTGGAAGTCACCTGAAGACTTACCACGAGTGATTGGGCGAGGTCTGTGTGACCTTAGCTCAAGGAGAATACGGTGAGGACTGTGTGTCCGGGACTGTGTGTCCTCAGGTTTAAATACCTAGCCGCTCCAACCAGACGTACAACTGTCACAGCAGTTGGAACTGGTCTACCAAATCATTGTCTTCACCGAGCTACTGGTTCTATTTCCTCAACCCTTTCATTTCCTCATTCATGTGTTGATTTACTTGATCGTTACTGTGTGAAGACTTTGACTGAAGACTTTCTCAATTTCCTCAATCCTATTTCTTCAGTCACATAGTCTTCAGCCTGCTTATCCTGTGTTTCACGCTACCTGTACTCTGTTCCAATTTCATTTCATCATGATGACTGTACTTATGCCATGTTATGTTTGCATCTGAGTACTTATTCCGCTGCTAAGTAGTTTGTTACTTAGGAATTTCCTCACCGTGAAATTCCTCAGTGACGAATTTGTAAAAATCGCCTATTCACCCCCCTCTAGTCGATATAACGCACTTTCAATTGGTATCAGTCCGAGGTACTCCCTTATTCTGTGTGATTTTGGTTTAACCACCTGGAGTTTTAGTTATGTCGAGAGCAGGCATGATCAAGGTCTCGGCTGGGTGTCCTACCTTTGATGGGACGGACTACCCCTACTGGAAGAATAAGATGCGCATGCATCTTGAGGCAATTGACAACGATCTCTGGTACGTTGTGGAAAATGGCGTTCCCGCTGTCACTCCTTCTGTGAATGCTGCTGATGTGAAGAGATTAAAGCAACTCGACTCTCAAGCGAAGAATATCATATGTGGCCATCTGAGCAAAGGACAGTATGGCAGAGTGAGTGCTTTGGAGTCTGCAAAGCTTATCTGGGACAGGCTGTCCAAGGTCAACGAAGGAATCTCGACTCAACGTGATTCTCGTGTTGACGTTCTTCGCAATCTCTTCAACCGCTTCAAAAGACTCGACAATGAGAATGTCCAGCAAACCTTTGATCGCCTCACTAACATTTCAAATGAGCTTCAAGCACTGGGTGCCACTGACATCACTGACCATGAAGTGGTGAAGAAATTGCTGAGGTCACTCGATTCTTCATTCGATACACTGGCCCTGATGATTCAAGAACGTGGAGACTACAAGTCACTTGATCCTGCTGATATCCTCGAGAGGCTAAATACTCATGAGTTCCAACTTGCTGAGAAGAGAGATCTCTATGAACCGAGCTATGGCAAATCTCGTGCACTGAAGGCCAAGGCAGTCTCTGAATCTGAAGATGAAGATTCTGGTAGCAGCCTTGGTGATCCTGAAGAACTGAGTCAGGAGCTAGCAATGCTCGTGAGGAAATTCCAGAAGTTCTCTAAACGTGGCCGATTTGGAAAATCCTCAAGAGGTGATGACATGAAATCTGATTCCTCATCCCGTGATTACAAGAAGAGAACTTGCCACAAATGCAAGAAACCTGGTCACTACATAACTGATTGTCCTCACTGGGAGAAGGAATCATAGAAGAAGAAATAAAAGGATGATAGTTCAGATGACTCTAAGAAGAAGAAGAAATCTTCAAAGTCCTCATCGTCAAAATCTTCAAAGTCTTCATCTCACAAGAAGAGCAGCTCCAAGAAAGCTCGGGCATTCATTGGCAAGGAAATGGACTCTGAAGCTGAATCTGAGGAACATGAGGAAGAGGAGGCATCTGAGGAGTCAGACTCTGGTGTGGCGAGTCTAGCCCTCGCTACTGCTTACGTCAGCAAGTCCATCTTCAACACTAAGGAAAATGGCTTCCCCAACACTGCTGATGACGGCAATGATGACTATGCTCCCACCTATTGCTTCATGGCAAAAGGTGCCAAGGTATTCAAATATCCCTCCTCTGAATCAAGTGAGGATGAATCTGATGATAACCTTAAACCCAGCTATTCCAAACTTGCTAATATTGCTGTTAAACAACAAAAGGCTTTGGAAAAGGTTCAAAATATGCTAGACAAAAGCGATGATCTGTTAGGTGAGGAAATGGATCGAACTCAAACACTGACTGATAATCTTCAGCAACTACAGTCTAAGTTTGACAACCTTCAAGGTCGTCATGAAACTCTCTTAGCCGGTCATGAGAAGCTTTCTTATGAATTTCTTCAAAGAAAGCAAGATCTTGAGAAGCTAAGGGTGAGTCATGAAGATCTTCAGAAGGAAAATGATTCATTGCTTGCTCAACAGATCAGTTCCGCTCAGGAAGAATTTATTCCACCATGCTTGAAATGCATTGAACGTGAAACTGCTAATTCTTCACCTGAATGTTCAAATGCTTCTATTGCTGCAAATTCTTCAACTATCTCTGTGGTCACAAATTCCTCATCTGAGGATACCACTAGTATCACTGACGAAAATGCAGGGTTGAAGGAATTGTATGTGACAGGCATGTACAAAAGCCTCAAAGGGCATCAGACTCTTTGTGATGTGCTCAAAAAGCAGATCTTGAACAGGAACCCTAGGAAAGAGGGTATTGCATTTGAGAGGAAACTCAATGCTGATGGAACCTACTGGAAACCTGAGCAGTATCCCAAAACCTCATGGGTTGCTGCGAAGGGACCTCCCGTAGATCCATCCACTTTATCTGGTTTTACTTGTGAATCCTCATATTCATCTGATGAGTCATTTGACTCCAACTATAAACTATTCAAAAATCAGAATGGTGAAGTATTTACCAGATATGTTGGAACTAACTGCAGGAATGGTCCCCCTATGAAGAAAATCTGGGTTCCCAAAAGGTGCCTTGAAAGTCTTCAGGTGAATGTCCTCATGACACCACCTGTGAAAAATAGGAACCCTAGATCTAATTCTTCATATGGACCAAAGTCTTCATATGGATCCAAGTCCTATTATGGATCAAATTCCTCACGTGGATCCATGTCCTCATATGATCATCATGCTAATGCTTCTGTTTTGCAGGGAAAATCTAAGAGTTCTGATTATGTGCATTATTCTTCAAATCATTATGTTCATAAGTCCTCGAAGAATTTCTCTGCTTACTCATATGCCTATACTAATCCCTCTCCTGTGAAACGAAACGCTTTGGCTTCAATGCCACCTTTCTCTTATGGAGCTCGCAGAATGATGAACTCTTTGCCACCCCTCCAGATGTGGGTGGTGAAGAAAAAGAACTAATCTCTTATGCAGGGTCAGGTCTCCAGACGAATTAATCGTCTGAAGAATTTTCTGGAGACCTGAAATGCTTGAAAGGACGCAAGCTAATCATGAAGAAATGAATCATTCATTTCTCACGTCCTTATACTGCTATATATACATATGTTGCATTAACTGATGAATTTCTGTCTGATGAAATTGATGTCATATTCTTCACTCTGAAGATATGTGTTCGTAAGATGCACTAATTCATCTGCAGGATGACTTACCCAAAGCTACTGAGTGGGTCCTCGACAGTGGATCTACTAATCACATGACTGGTGACAAGAGCTTACTGATGAACACTCCTTTATCTCCATCACATTTGAAGCATATCACCTACGCAGACAAAGGCAAAAGCAAGGTATTGGGTCTAGGTAGGGTTGCAATCTCAAAGGATCGACACATGGACAAAGTCTTGCTTGTCGAGTCCCTCGGATTCAACCTCATGTCTGTCTCAATGCTTTGTGATCTGGATATGGTTGTTGTCTTTGGCAAATATCGCTGCTTAGTGCTCATGGAATCTGACAATTCCAAAGTCTTCGAAGGCTTTAGGAGAGGAGACTTGTATATTGTTGATTTCTCTGCAGGACCACAGCCTGCCACTTGTCTACTTGCGAAAGCTTCAGAAGGCTGGCTATGGCATCGACGACTGGGTCATGCTGGCATGAGGAACTTACACACGCTCGTGAAGAAGAAGCACGTCATTGGCATTGAGGGTGTCAAATTCCTCAAAGATCATCTTTGTGGGGCTTGTGAGGCTGGAAAGATGACCAGAGCCAAGCACCCCTCGAAGACTATCATGACTACCTCTCGTCCTTTTGAATTGCTTCATATGGATCTCTTTGGTCCTACTCATTATGCCACACTAACAAATGCAGCATCTCTATATGGCTTTGTCATTGTTGATGATTATTCTCGTTACACATGGGTGCATGTCATTACTTACAAAACTGAAGTGCAGGAAGTCTTCAGATGATTTTCTTCGAGGGCTTCGACGAATTTCGGTGTGAAGATCAAGCATATACGTAGTGACAATGGGACTGAGTTCAAGAATACTGGTCTTGATGACTATCTTGATGAACTCGGTATTACTCATGAGTTATCTGCCCCATACACTCCTCAGCAGAATGGCATCGTGGAGCGCAAGAACAGGACTCTTGTTGAGATGGCTCGCACTATGCTTGATGAATACAAGACACCTCGTCACTTCTGGCCTGAAGCAATTGATACTGCATGCCACATTATCAACAAGGTATATCTTCACAAATTCTTCAAGAAGACCTCATATGAACTCCTCACTGACAAGAAACCCAATGTGAGTTATTTCAAAGTCTTCGGTGCTAAATGTTGGATTAGAGATCCCCATCACATTTCTAAATTTGCACCGAAAGCACATGAAGGTTTTATGCTTGGTTACGGAAAGGACTCGCACACCTACAGGGTCTTCAACACCTATCACAACAAGGTTGTTGAAACTGTAGATGTGCGGTTCGATGAAACTAATGGCTCGCAAAGAGAGCACCTACCTCCTGTGCTAGATGAAATGTCTCCTGAGGAATCCATCAAGCTAAAGGCTACTGAGGATGTTATTCCTACCGAAGAATCTGCTGAAGAAGTCATTCCAGATCGTGAAGAAAATCAGGCTGGTGCATCTGAAGAAAATGGCTCTGAAGAAAATGCTGAGCCAAATCAAAGTCATCAACCTGCTCATCCTCACGTTGCAAATGAAGTACAGATTGAGAGAATCATCAACGACATCAACGCACCAGGTCCTCTTACTCGCTCAAAAGCTTCACATTTGTCTAACTTTTGTGGGCATTTTGCTTTCGTCTCTATCACAGAGCCCACCAAAGTAGATGAGGCATTTCTGGAGCCTGAATGGATTCAAGCGATGCAAGAGGAATTACATCAATTTGAGCTGAACAATGTGTGGGAGCTTGTCAAGCGACCAGACCCTCGCAAGCACAATATCATCGGCACCAAATGGATCTACCGCAACAAACAAGATGAAAATGGCCTAGTAGTGAGGAACAAGGCTCGTCTTGTAGCTCAAGGCTACACACAGGTTGAAGGAATTGATTTTGATGAAACTTTTGCACCTGTTGCTAGACTTGAGGCTATTCGCATATTGCTTGCCTATGCTAACCATCATAATATCATCTTATATCAAATGGATGTGAAAAGTGCATTCCTCAATGGTAAGCTTGAGGAAGAAGTATATGTTGCTCAACCCCCAGGTTTTGAAGATCCTAAGCATCCTAATCAAGTCTTCAGACTCAATAAGGCCCTCTATGGCCTCAAGCAGGCCCCTCGGGCGTGGTATGATACTCTGAAGGAATTCCTCATGAAGAAAGGCTTCAAACCCGGTTCACTCGACCCAACTCTTTTCACCAAAACATATGATGATGAATTATTTGTGTGCCAAATATATGTTCATGATATTATCTTTGGCTGTACTAACCAACGTTATACTGACGAATTTGCTTATATGATGAGTGAGGAATATCAAATGTCCATGATGGGAGAATTGAAATTCTTCTTAGGTCTTCAAATTCGTCAACAACGCAATGGCATCTTCATTTCTCAAGAGAAATACCTCAAGGACGTTCTGAGGAAATTCGGTATGCAAGAATGCAAAGGCGTCAAAATCCCTATGCCCACAAATGGCCATCTATGCACTGATGAAAATGGTATAGACTTCGATCAAAAGGTATACCGCTCCATGATTGGCTCTTTACTGTATCTATGTGCATCTAGGCCAGATACTATGCTTAGTGTTTGCATGTGTGCCCGTTTTCAAGCTACACCGAAGGAATCACACCATAAGGCTGTGAAGCATATTCTTCGATATCTAGCTCACACTCCAACACTTGGATTATGGTATCCCAAGGGCTCGGCTTTTGATCTCATTGGATATTCTGACTCTGACTATGCTGGTGATCGTGTGGACCGCAAGTCAACATCAGGCACATGCCATTTCCTCGGACGATCCTTAGTATGTTGGTCCTCGAAGAAGCAGAACTGCGTATCACTTTCTACTGCTGAAGCTGAGTACATTGCTGCTGGTTCTTGCTGTGCTCAACTGTTGTGGATGAAGCAAACCCTCAAGGACTACGGCATCAATGTGAAGAATGTGCCACTCTTCTGTGACAATGAGAGTGCCATCAAGATTGCTCATAACCCAGTTCAGCACTCGAAGACAAAGCACATCCAGATTCGTCATCACTTTCTTCGTGATCATGTGTTGAAGGGCGACATCTCAATCGAGCACGTGAAGACTGAAGAACAACTAGCCGATATCTTCACAAAGCCCTTGGATGAGAAGAGATTTAGCAAGTTGCGGTGTGAGCTAAATATCTTAGAATCTTCGAATGTCCTTTGAAAAGGACACACATCCTAACACTTATGCAAATTGATGACTTAGATGCGTAACACACGAAGAAACGTTTTTCTTCAAATCAATGAAGACTAACCCTCTAAGTGTGAAGAAATTAACGAAGAATCTGATTCTCAGAGCCCTACGACAATTGTACGCGGCGTCTGAAATCATCATTCTTATACGGTGGGTCACGCCACCACAAAAAGTTGAAAATCTTAAAAAATTGAGTTTTTCTTCATTTTTGCAAATTCTTCAAATTTTCAAATTCTTCAACTTTGCAAAGTCTTCACTCTTTCCAACTGTATTCTTCATCGACTATATATATATTTGAGTTTTCAGTCCTCTACAGCATTCACTTATTGCTAATTCTTCAAGTTGATTTTCTTCTAAGTGAATGTGATCGGACCCGTTCCCCCTCTATGCTAAACTCAATCCAGTCTATTCACAAATTCTTCATGTGCGTTCTATTTGAAACCCGTTCAAAGTCTTCACTGTGTCCTTGACAGCTGAAGAATTTGCGAACAAAACATTAAAATATTCCTATCTGAATTTTCGGCTTTTGCCGCTCAAACCGTTCCATATCCCTCGATAAGATTTATCTATTCACCCATGATCTAACACGATCTCCACTTCACAGTACGTGGGTGACACATGTCGTTAGGATGAGAAGGGTGAGGGGCATGTTCGTCCATTTTCTTCGGACGAGCGGTTTTTCACCTCGGCTATAAAGACCCCTCGCCCTCCTCAGATCTCATTTACCCCGCTCGATCTTACTCCATCGCTCGAGCTCTCAGACCTAGCGCCGCCGCTACACTCCATCGTCGCCAGTGAGGAAGAGCTTCACTGCCTCGACCTCGTCGCCGTCGTACTCACGCCGGCCGCGGAAATCTTCACTCCGCCGCCGCCGTAGCTGTTTTCCATCGCCAAGTTAGGGCGTGGAAGATCTGAACAGACGAACTTCCCCACTGCTACCCTTAGTTCGTCGTGTTCTTCGTCAAGGGTAAATAAAATCTATTTTTACTGCCCTTGTTGATTTTGATGATTTTCACAAAATCTTCAAAAGGTGTTTATTCTTCAACTTTCATGTTCTTAAACACCAACTTGCTTCTGTTCTTGATCTGTTTCTCTAAGCAACGTTTGTCTTCAAGATTCCTCAATTGTGTGGATTTTCAATCTATACAACTCTGGAACCTAAGTCAAAGAACGCTTAGTGAAATTCCTCAAGACACCCCTGGTCAAATTCCTCAAACTTGATACTTTTGAAAAACTTCTGAGAACGCATATGACCTCTCCAAATTCTTCGCACCTATATTTTGTTCACAGGTACACATGTCCGCTGCTGAATCTCTAGGTTCTCATCAACTTAACTCATTTGCAGTGTTCCTCGAAGAAAAGTTGCACACTTCCTCAGAAACATCCATTGTTCAAAATCCTCAAGTGAAGAAAATGGCTGATGGTAAAAGATCTCAGAAGGGAGGAAAGAGGCCAGAAACAAATACTGCTTTTGAGATCCCTGAAGACATCTATAATGAATATTGTACTCCTGATGAAGCAACTCATGGCAAGGAGAACAAAAATCAGCGCAAAGTGCGCATTCAGAAGATTGAGAGAAGATGGGCAAGAGAATGGAGAGAGTATCGATATGTGACTCCAAAGTACATGAAGAAATTCGCTGTTAACCCTCCATGCCCAAGACCTCCATTGGCTCCAGGCCAAGAAGCTGATCCCACAAGCATCAGAAGAGGTGAGGAATTTCCTCAGGAGTGGGCTAAGTGTCAAGCCAAGCTGGCCAAAGTGGCTAAAGAGGCAGTGAAGAAATTCAAGGAAGAGTCTGCTGCTGCCACTGCTGAGGCCTCTGCTAGCAAGCCTAAGAAGGCTATGACAAAGAAACCAGCTGTCAAGACAAGTTCCTCAGCTGCAATGCCCTCACGGACAAGCTCTTCAAAGCCCTCACGGCCTGATCCTCAAGCAACTTCCGCAAAAGCAGCTCCAACTCCCTCAGTTGCAAAGTCCTTAGCTGCTCCTGCAAAGTCCTCAGCACCTGTGCATCTTGCCACGTGCCAAAGGACTACTGGAATCTCAATTGCTTCTAGAGCCTCTGCAGGTTCCTCAGCTCCACCTCAGTCTTCAACAGCTCCGACCTTGCTGAAGAAAAAGGCCACTGCTAGACGAGGCACAAGGCCAAGTCCTCACAAAAAGCAGGTCGCCTTTCAGGTTCCGTCAAGTGAAGACGAAGCTGATGATGAAGAATTAGCTGAGATCATCAGAGATCGACAACAAAGGGCTGCTAGTGCCAAAGGCAGTGCTGTGCCCCTCATGCTGGATCCAAGGAAGATCCTTGATTTCATTGATCTATGGCACAAGGATCCAAATACACCTTTGCCTGAATTAAACCTCACTCCTGGTCAAAGTCACATGTTGACGGCCTTCATTACTGAAGAGAAATGGAAATTTGAAAAGGCCAGGTAGGTGAAGAAGGCTCAGTACAAGAAGGAGCATTTTCTGAAGAACAATGTTGTGAAAATGTCTCCTGAAGAACTTGTGACTATGCAGGCTGAGATCAAAGCACTCAGTGATGAATTTCACGCATACCGTGCAGATTGGCTTGGTGCCAAAGTCAGATTCGTCAGACTGGCAAAGGGATTCACTCCAAATGTTGCAGCTTCATCGCAATCCAAATTTCCTCAGACTGACACATCTGCTCAGCCTGTTGAAGAAAATGAAAGCACCAGGGCTGATGAAGAAATTCTAGTCTCTAAGAAAATGCCAGGGCAACCACCAATGTTGCGCCTGAAGAGCAAACTAGGCCAGTTGATACATCTGCTACTGTGCCTGAGGAATCTGAACAAGCCAGGGCAACTGCATCAGTTGTGCCTGAAGAAATTCCACCAATTTCATCTGCTCCTCCTGCAAAGTCATCACAGATGAAAAATGTCCTTCCTTCTGCATCAGAAGCGAAGAAGAGCAAAGCCGCAGAGAAGGCTGCGGTGAAGAAAAGGAAAGCATCTGCCTCCTCAGAGTCTTCAGCTCCCAAGAAAGTGAAGACTTTGACGAGCTCAACTGAAAACCCAATTGATGTTGTTCCAATATCAAGCATGCCATCAATGGAGATTATTCCCTTTGGTGAGGAATATGCAATTCGACATGAATCTGATGAAGAAGATCCTTCTGCTGCTTCGACAGAGCAGTTGGATGAAGACATTGAAGTGGACAATATCACTTCAACTCCGTTGGTATCATCGCCCATGCCTCAGTTCACAGCTGAAGAGGCAGGCGTTGAGGAATTTGATGATAAAGATGAGGATGTGGATATTGGGTCTACAACTCCTATTCTGAATGATGACTTTTGGGAAAGTCATCACCCCAATTCACCTCTGACAACACCACTACATCATGTTCCTCAGTCCCCTGTGCCAACTGAAGAAATTCATACGGGCTCTGATGGACCTCAATCTTCACTTCAATCTATTCCTGAAGAAGTTCCAGCCGCTAGTGCTGAAGAAATGGAGGCCAAGGCTGCTGCTGATACAACTACTGAAATTCCTCAGCCTGTGGCTCCAGTGGCTATACCTCAAGAGGCTGTGAAGACTTCAACTATAAACCTTCATCCCAAGCCCCAGAACCCTCACTCCAAGAAGCAGAAGTTCAATGCTGAAGATTTCTTCAATGAGCACATATTCTTCATTGACTACAATCCCTATGACTCTGCTCGACTTCGTCGCAAGCTCTTCTGGACTGCTAGCCAGATGAACTTCTATTCCTCACTTTTGTTTGATAAGGACAAGATCTTTGAACATGAGCAAATTCCTCATGTGGATATGGAATCGCTGCCCTGCTTCACCCCAGTCCTCAGTGTTCTTCATGATGCTGGGTTACTCAACTTCTGCACCGACATCTGCGATTGGAATGAAGAACTCATTCTTCAATTCTTCGCCACGCTGCATATCACTGGAAATGTTGAGGATGTCAATTCATGGGTATTGGACTGGATGACTGAAAATACTCATTTCAAAGCACCGGCCTCTGAATTGCTTCATGCCGTCCCAGTCAGTCCTCCCACTGAAGGTGCTAGGCTTCTCTATGTTGAACCTGAACTATCCGATCATTTGATGCAAGTGCTGATGAAGCCTTTGAAGCCAGGCCAAGCTCCAAGGACCAAATTCCTCGTCAAGGAATTGCTCTATGTGCCAAGGACAGTTTATTGTATTTTGACCAAAACCCTCAGTCCAATCAAGGGCCACAACTCTGATGACGAAGAGGTTGTTGGCATTATGAAGAATCTGCTGTTCAATATCATTCATGGTATTCCTATCAACTACCATGATTTCTTTATGAGGACTTTGGCCAATGCAGCTCTGTCACCTTTTGAGTTGAAGCCTTATGCTCCCTGGATCATGAAGTTCATCAGATCAAGGTCTTCAATTCATTATAAGGCTGACTTTCAAAATCATCTCAGCTTTTTGCCCCCTATTGAAGTCCTCAAATGGACTATTTCCTCAGCTGATGAGAAGGGCAAGGCTGCAGTTATTCATGAAGGCACTCGTCCATTGGATGGACAGTTTCGCAAAGCTACTTCATATTGCACCAATGATGACTCTGCAACACAAGATTCTGCCGCCAAAGCTTCAGAACATAATCCTCAAGCCACAGCTCCGCGTGTGATGACTGATCGTGAACTTCTCCTTAGTCTTCATCAGAAAGTTGATCGAAATCACAAGTGGGTCAAGCGTCAGTTTGGTGCAATTCTTCAGAACATGACAGTCACTCAAAATACCGTGAAGAAGAATCACTACTACTTGCATGAAGTCTTTGACCGCACTTGGGCGATTCTGTCTAATCTTCATAGTGCTGAAGAACTCAAGGAGATGGGCTTCCAACAGGACTTTGACTGGTCTCAGCCACCTTCGAAGAAGTTCAAGAAGGTCAAAGTTCCTCAGCTTGTTGCCAGTTCATATTCTTCATCGCACGAGACGGATGAAGCTGAAGACTTAAATGACACCGCGGCAGGCCCTACTCCAATGGACGACCCCAACAACGCTGGCGCTCCTCCATCAACATCATCATGATATTCTTCAGGGGCGTTAGTCCTCATTTTTTGTCCCTTTTGGTCATTAGATGACAAAGGGGGAGAAATTTGAGTTAGTCTTCAAGCGGGTCTCTATATATGGGCATTTTTGCTAAGTTACAACTCTTGTTCTTCTGAAGTATTTGTTGGATCGAGTTGTAAACTTAAGTCCTATGGTGGTCTGATACTTTTGCTCTGTTTTTCTTCATGCTATTTCCTAAATATGTTAATGCACGCATGCTGAATTACATCAGTCACCATATTTCATCATGCATTTCAAATTCTTCACATCATATGTTAAACGCGTGTATGAATTACAAGATATAGGGGGAGATCTCCATGATATTACTCTACAATGTGCATTTGCAATCCAAAGCAAAATCCTCAATATGCACATCTTCAGGGGGAGTTCTTCTATATCTTGCAATCAAATTCCTCATTATCAGTATTTACACTTCATATGTTTATCCCCGTTGAAAACTTAACCTATATTGTCATCAATCACCAAAAAGGGGGAGATTGTAAGTGCATCTAGTGCCCCTTAGTTATTTTGGTGTATTGAAGACTTATAGGTTAAGGGACTAATGCGTTTGTGAGTGTACACAGGTTCTATAAGTCTATGAGGAGTTTGATATTTACGATGAAAGTTGACCCCTAAAAATGAATGTCTTCAACTGAAGACTTTGGTTTTCTTGAAGACTTTGAAAGTGAAGAAATTGGTGTGACCCTGAAGACTTGATATTCATGCGAGGATTATGAAGCGTGAAGACTTTTGTTTTCGTAGTTTCATTTTCTTCTTCTTGAGTCATAGGAAACACCGTACTGTTAAAGGGGGTCGAGGTAAAACTAAGGAAAAGTTTCCAAGTGATGCTCATCTCAAAATCCTACACCTACCCAATCCTTTCGAGTGAAGCCATTGGAAATCTCATTCAGTTCAGTCAATTTCTTCAGTGACAGAGATGAAGTTCTTCTGTTCTCCGAGGAATTTGTTCTGACTGAGGAGTTAGGAATTCGCCAGTGTGGATCGCCTATGAAGTTCTTCTGTTCCCTGAGGAATTTGATACTCAAATTTCCGACCGTTGCTGTGCTACGCGCCAGCTGTCCAAATATCCTACCCACCTAACGGTCATATCATTGAAGGGCATTTATGTCTTATCATGTCGGGCTGCTCCCTAGGCTATAAATAGTCGCCCCCCTACAACCACTAGCTGGTTGGCTGCTCCGAGAGATAGATTGACACTTGTCATTTAGAGCATCCCATCCTCCGAGGACTTTGAGCGAAAATCATCAAGTGAGGAAAAACCCAAACACCTACAAACCCAAAGTGATTGAGCATCACTGAAGAAATTGTTCCTGTGTGGAACCGACGCTTGTTACCTTTGAGGACTGTGCATCCTCCAGACGGTTAGGCGTCATGGTCTAGAGCATCCAAGAGGAAATTGTGGATCGCCGAGTGACCGAGTCTGTGAAGGTTTGGAAGTCACCTGAAGACTTACCACGAGTGATTGGGCGAGGTCTGTGTGACCTTAGCTCAAGGAGAATACGGTGAGGACTGTGTGTCCGGGACTGTGTGTCCTCAGGTTTAAATACCTAGCCGCTCCAACCAGACGTACAACTGTCACAGCAGTTGGAACTGGTCTACCAAATCATTGTCTTCACCGAGCTACTGGTTCTATTTCCTCAACCCTTTCATTTCCTCATTCATGTGTTGATTTACTTGATCGTTACTGTGTGAAGACTTTGACTGAAGACTTTCTCAATTTCCTCAATCCTATTTCTTCAGTCACATAGTCTTCAGCCTGCTTATCCTGTGTTTCACGCTACCTGTACTCTGTTCCAATTTCATTTCATCATGATGACTGTACTTATGCCATGTTATGTTTGCATCTGAGTACTTATTCCGCTGCTAAGTAGTTTGTTACTTAGGAATTTCCTCACCGTGAAATTCCTCAGTGACGAATTTGTAAAAATTGCCTATTCACCCCCCCTCTAGTCGAGATAATGCACTTTCAGCCCTCATGGAGGTTGTGTGGAAGCGGGACCATATCACATGCCCGATCTAGCCATCGAGAGGGAATGCGTCCGGCCTGTGAAGGGAGTGCGGGGCTTGTTCCTTCTTTTGCCTCAAATCTCGATGCCGTGTGATGTGAGACCTAGTAACCAAGGCCCGTCCCATGCATTGCACTCAGCTGGACCCACACCATGCATGCATACATGGCCACATATGAGTCTACACAACAGATGCATGGTTCGGGGCCTGGCGTAAGTGGTGTGGGTGCTGTGCCTAAGTGCTGCTCCACGTGGGTCTAGACGGCGGGGGTGCATGGTTTGGATCTAGCTACCGAGAAGGAACGCATCCGGTTTGTGCCTAAGTGGTGCTTCACGGGACCTGGCGCGGTGTCATCGTATGACCCATGGAGGGTGTGGTCAAACATCGAGAGTGGCACACATAAGCCCTCATGGTGTCTGTGTGGAAACGAGGCCATATCGCATGCTGCATCTAGCCGACGGGAGGGAACGAGTCCTGCATGTGGACGGAGTGCGGGGCCCGCTCCTTCATTTTCCTCAAAACTCGGTGCCACATGATGTGGGCCCTAGCCACAAAGGCCGGCCCCATTCATCGCACTCAGCTAGACCCACACCGTGCATGCACGCTTGGCCACGTAGACACCCACCGGTAAACCTTGACAATGTGCTTATGAGGCATGCACACTATAACAATCATTGTAGCAGTAAATCTAAATCATATCCAATTGACACTAATTTATATGAACGTCTTTTGCATGTCTTAGTTGTCCTTAAATTGCTATCCTGTTATTGAAGTACATTTGCATATCTCTTACACATGATGAGAAATAAAAATAACGATCCATTCATTTTGCCAAAATGGTACAACATAGCTAGGGTTGAACAAAAAAGCTAGATGCCACGTGAAATTAAATGTGCCAATTGTCCCTCCTAGTATTTAGTAGTAGTTCTAAAAAAACTATACCTCCTATTTTGGTGTTCGGTTTATGTTGCCATGTTTGTTATCCGACAATGTGCACTTTTCTTTTGCTTGCTTGCTTGATTGATTGGTTCAGGCAAATCTTTGGGTGTGCATGATCAGCCGCGTACGTGCATATTTCTACGTAAAAGTGATGAAGGAGTTTATTTTTTTTAAATGTGACGAAGTGTGCACAGCCTTGATCTCTCTCTCCTGAACAAATTGAATTTTCACTCCCCAAATCTCGCTCCCGCCTCCAGCGTTCGATCACCTCTGCTTATCCACCCACGTCTTTGCCGCCGTGCACCACTCGCCGCCACCCAAATGCCCACATTCTTGCCGGCAAGGATGATCCTACCTGCCGAAGGAAGGGGAGTGGCTTGTGCGCTCCGTGCAGAGGATGTGGACCCCATGCAGGAACTGGTCGACAAGGACGTCGTCGCCACCGATTCACAACCACAGCTGGTCCAAGAAATCACCAATGACGATGAATCGGTTAGTGTCTGCAGAGATTAACCCTAGAATTTTCCTTCTCGAGGTTAATCCTACAAATTATTCTCTTGTTATTCCTGGCTAGTCGTACAGACAATCCTACTGGTTTTTTTATTAATCATACGGTCATCAGTCCTAGGATTTGCAAATTTAGATGAATGGATCATTTGTATTCCATTTTATGTTTGTCTTTCATATAACCAAAGTTTTAGGAAACGAATGCAAAGAAAAAACAACCCATTTTATGCCTGGCTTTGATATAATGTTCAATTCGCTGACATGAGATTTTTTTTCTTCCAATAGCTGATTGCAGATTCTGAACAACGGGACAACTACCTACAGCTGAGGGAAGCTTTCAGAGAGAAAATCTTTAATAGGCTCATTGCTGCAAAGATTGTGTACCGGCGTAACGGGCGCTATAAATGCCCGTTCTGCGGGAAAGAGAACCAGCATTCCAAAACCACAGCAATTGCAGCTTATAGAAAGAGGTGGCATCTTAAGGCAAAACCTGCTGAGTTGGCCAACATATTGGGGAGGGTGAAGACCTAAAGGCATGGATCATGCTGCATCCGCCACCCCTGCCAATATATAGTACTTTGTTGTGCCCTTATCTACGACTAGGCTACTAAAGTTATTTGTCAGTAGACTGATTTGCCAGCAATCATGCCATCATTTTGATGGTCGTTTGGTATATGACGTTGCATATGTTTGTTGCGGTGCCTTTTTTTTATCTAAAAAGAAGACCGATTAAACTTGGTGTTGTATGGTGTGCGGCCTAGCCACCTACACCCATCCTAGGGGTGGGCATTCGGTTAATATGGTTATTACGGTTTGGTTTTTTGGTTTTATTTTAATTCGGTTGTTGCACAGTAGCCACCGAAATCCTCCACTAAAAATAAACACCCAACATAATCTTTCCCTAGTAATAAAGCACAGATTGACTCCATCGAGTTCACCGTCATCCTTTTTTTTAAAGTCGCTTTTTTTCAAAAACGGCCACACACAAAAAATTGCTATTTTGAGGACTCGAACACGGGTTGCCAGAAAAGTGCACAGATCGAGCGTCCAACTCAGCTGGCCCATCGTATGTTTAGAGTAACAGGGATTACCCTCTTAGTCTATCACGTCAGGAGGATTTTCGGCCGCCAGGCCACATTATTCCGGCCCACCCTGCCGAAGGAAGCCACACAACCGAACGGGCGAAGCTGGCCCACAGCCCAGTGCAAAAAAGTATTCGATGGTGGGCTGAATCGAACTCTGAACTGCATATACGATAACCAGTGTCGCTACCAACTGACATAGCTCACGGTGTATTATATTTAGACAGTTGATTCACCTTTTAAATAGTCCCATACCGCTCTCTTAAACCCAATCTTTGTAATTTATATACATCTTCGAATTTTCTCGGTATCAAGGAGCCATCTCGGGAACCAATATAGGAGGAAATAAGTCCTTCCATAATAAGGATAAGGAAGGAAAGAGAGAAAAATAAAGAAGGAAAGAGGGAGGGAGTTCATGTCTCTTGACAGAATAAGGAAGAAAAGAGAGAAAAATAAAGAAGGAAAGAGGAGACAGAATAAGGAAGGAAAGAGGGCGGGGATTTCATGTGGAAAGAGGAGGGATTTCATATGTCGTATGGCAGAATAAGGAAGGAAAAAGGGCGGGAATTTCATGTCTAGACAGAGAAAAAATGGAAAGTGGGAAGCTGTCCCATAATTAAGGTAAGGAAGGAAAATACAGAAAACTAAAAAAGGAAAGAGAGGGAGGGTCTCCAAATGGGATATAATGGCACTAAACGTCTCCGACCATGGATATAGTAGCAATGGCATCAGGCAAGTTGAACTACTTTTTATATCTGAATTGTTGATGTCAAATTATAACTCAAAAGCAAATTATGTTAGAATTGTTTAACATTTGCTCTTATTTTTCTGCTCGACCAGCTAGCGCCCGTCACAAACTCTTACAATCCTCCTAATAAAAATAATGTTGATCACCAAAGCACAAGCAGTCGGACTCCCTGCTGTGTGCGACACAAACTCCGCACTTTACTTTGTTCTATTAGCCACTGATGGAGGATCTTTGTACAATGCTCCTAATATCTTTGCCCCGCAAAAAATGCTTCTAACATCATTACCCTGCAAAAAATGCTTCTAATATCATTGGACACAAATAGTGCTATGCTACCCAGTCCCTAAACCTAGGCCACACTGGTTCATGGAAATCTTTGTTGCCTCCGTAGTGAAGCAAGAATGTTGTACTAAGACTTTACTATTTTTATTATAGTGCGATATTTTTGGGGCATCACCGCATCACTAACCAACGCCAACAAATACGTGAAGAGATACTCGTGACCAGGTAGATATTTCTATGATTTAAATTGCACACACCTACAGTACACTTATGAATTCCTTTCACGGTTATGTTTTTGCACAACACATCTTTTCATGTTGTTTCTCATGTGGTAGTGTGGAAGATTTCAAAGAGTTTACTAATGTCACCATGTCTGGCAGTCGGTCGTGGGAGGAGGAGGACATGTCTGGCAGTTGGTCATGGGAGGAGGAGGAGAGGGAAGGGTCTTGAGCTATTGGGTTTAGGAAGTATGGTTTTTTTTCTTCCCCCGTTGCAACGCACGGGCATTTGTGCTAGTTCATTGTAAAATTGTTTGTTCGGTTTTCGGTTAACCGTATGAACCGATGTAATAGTTTGTTGTGCACATACTTGATGCAAAAAAGCTGGCCGATCACATGCAAAAAGCTGGCCGGTCGCATGTCCAATCATGCAAGACGTCTAGGAGTTAAACAAGCTGGTACCTCCTCACATCATAGGAAACAAAAACGATATTGACTGATGGGCCAATAAAGGAATCCATATAGTCATGTCTATGGGTATATTTTAACCTATTTATTCTCTAGAGGACATGACGTGGGCTATTGTCACAGTAGATGGGCCTTCTTGTTTGGGCCAAGAGATGGTAGCTTGGGTTAGTTCAGCTTTTCGGTTTCTCTCTAGACTAATAACTGATAGAAACACCGAACATGACACATCTTAAAACCGCACGATTCACCGTAAACCGAATTAACCTCGGTGCGGTTCGGTTTTTGGTGGGGAAGTGCGCACCTCTAACCCATCATGTCGTGGTTTTGTCACGGCAAATGTCCTCGTGAAAGGACTTAGTCGTGAGGCCATCGCCACAAGGTAGTAGCCTGAAAGGGGTTGATCGGAATCGAGAGACAAAGGTTTACCCAGGTTTGGCCCCTCACGGTGGAGGTAAAAGCCTACTCCTGCTTGACTAATATTGATGATGGTGATCTTGATTACAAGGGTGCGATTTGGCTAACGTAGTACTCGAGAGCTTGTGACTTAATCTTTCTACCCCAAGGGCTCCCCTTTATATATAGGTAGAGGCCTTGGGATTACAACAGGGTCCCGGTCGTAGTATAACCCGTGACCGAGTGGAACTTCTACTTGCCTTGTATCTAAAGTAAGAGAAATTCCTTTGGCATCTTAGCAGAAACAGCGCCCCAGGCCCTGGGCCGTGAGCCAGCCCATCTAGCGGCTCATCTTCTGGGCTCTAGTCTTCTGGATTACCGCAGCCCGCTTGTTGAGCTTTCTCTCCAAGTCGCCATGAAATGACCCGGCCCTGAACGGGCGAGTCATATCGTGGGGTTATATCCCCAACATTAGCCCCCAGATTGATTTGAATTCATTCATGTCTATCTTCAAGGTGAAGACAACTCCAGGTAACCTTCTGCGTTGTGGCCGGCTCATATGTTCCGGCTTACAATATTTCTACACTTAACATTTCCACCCCTTTGAACCGTGACATCATCTTCCAGAATTTCAGGAGCTCGGGTGTGACATCACACTGAATTTTTTATGTATATCTGTCATGCACGAAAATCGAGGCACCCCTTACTCGAAAAGTTATTGTGCCTCCTCTATTTTCGCGCCTGCCTCTTCTCCTTCTCTTTTTCTTTACAAATATACCCATGGGGGTTCTTTTTCCACTTTTACCACTTCACCCCCTTGCTTCTTCTTCCTTGCGCCTCAGCCGTTCGCGACCAGAGCTCTGCCACCACGCAACCATGGGTTTTCCGGCGACGTCAACCGCACCTTCCACACCGTGTGCGCTGCCATCAAAATTGCTCAAGAACATCTCAGAGGCCTCTGCCGCATCCAGGTATGCCTCATTTCCTCCTTTAGATCTGTAGCAAACCCCCATCTTTTTACCTAGTTCATCGGCATTCGTCAATGTTCATCAGCTTATACCACCATTGTCTGCTGTTTAGATCTAGATTCAAATGAACTTCTTGTAGAAATACTCTGGTGCTAGTCGTGACACCATTTTTGCATCTAGAAACTTCAGATCTTTGTCAGACTAGCCGATGCTTCCACTGGCCACCTTAGGTTTAGTGAAGATTTTTCATTTTGAATCATTTTTGTAGATCCGTAATCGCAATCGTTTCAACTTGAAACTTGTTTCTCCCAACACTTTGCCAAAAAGCCCAAAAAATCTTCAAATAGGATGAGTCGCCTTATGTCTTGCCGGCTTACCATTTTAGCTTGATATTCATAGTTGTCCCTTATCTGGCTAGCTCAAATGTTTTGAGTAACTTGGCGACTCGTCAGTAATAGAACGAATTGTGGTAACTCACCCTGAATTATCTGTCGGCTTATCATGTAATCAGACTGGTGACTTATCACCCATAAACATGACTGGACATCCATATTTCACCTGCAGTTTTTTACCCTCAGGCGACTCATCATGGCAAGAACCGATAAATCCTGCAACTGGACACAATCTCAAGTATCCACCCTCATGCTTGATGAATTGGTAAACCAAGGTCTACTGCCGGCTCAAGATATTGTTAGGTGGCGGGCACCAGAGGAGGAAAACCCCCCTCAGCCTAATCAAGGGGAGGTTGTTATCTTTGTGGACCATCTCCAGCGGGGCTTTTCACCACCCTGCTCAAAATTCTTTCGGGATTTTCTAAACTTCTTCAACCTCCGCCCTCAAGACATCGGCCCAAACTCAATGACCAACCTCTGTCAGTTTCAAGTGTTCTGCGAGGTCTACCTTCAGACAGAGCCAACCATCACTCTTTTCTGGGAGTTTTTCTATCTTAACCATCAAAAAAAGTTTGCAGACGGCCCTAGCATTGAACTTGGCAGAGTATCAGTCCAGAGGCAGAAAAGTTGTCCCTTTCTGGAAGTCAAGCTGGCCACTCATCCAAAGGGATTTAATAGAACTTGGTTTTACTGCAAAACACCGCTCCTGCTGACAAAAATCCTCTGCCGGGTTATAGACTAGACCGGCTCAATGCCATAATGCTTTTCTCACCTGGGCGACTGATGAGGACCGCCAACAAGTTGCCCCTTACTGCTCAAGACTCAAAGCTTTGACAGTAAATGGCCTTACTGGAGTTGACCTGACCCGATGATGGATCAGCTAGCGGATTCAGCCGTTAAGTTGAAGGCCCGACTTAATGTGCAATTACTCTGGCGAGTTAACAAATGTACACATGTTTCAGCCAAGTCAATTTGACTGTAGCTCAGATTAACATGGCCACCAAGAAATTACTGGGCGAGTCGTAGGAGAACTACAACAAGACTGGGCTTGCCCCCCTTCTGTTTGATGAATCCTATGCCTCCAGTAAGTATTCCTTCATTCTTTCCTTCTTAATCTTCGTTCGATTTACTCATACTAATATTGATTTCCGGCTTATCACAAATATAGGCCAACGACTAGTTTTGGAGGAGGAAGAAACCACGCAAGTCTACCCCTGCCCCAGCTCCTCGGATAAATGAGCCGGTCCATCCAGATGAGCCGGCCGCCAATCATGAGCCGGAGGTAGAGCTTGACTCTCTTGGTCAGTTATTTATGCAACTTGGTGACGCCTCCACTTCTCAGGGTCAAACCGAAGGTAGTCAAGCCAGCGATGCTGAGGTAATTTCCATCTCTTCCGGCTCAGAAACTTATGTCCCCAAGAGATCAAGAAGAGCCGTCATGAAGGTGCCATTTTCTCATCCACACGCTTACTTAGATCCAAACTTTGTTTTGAAGAAGTCACAGCATGCTGGTACATCGAAATGCCAAACTCGGAGTGGCTCTGGGGAACTGGTTGCCGGCTTATCTGATGCGCCAATCGCCCGTAAACGATGAACCGAGGTGCCTCATGGTCCAATCTCATCTCTTCCATGAGCCGACCTTATTAGGCAACCTCTTAACCCTTCTGATTCGAATTATCAGGAGTCGCCACCGTCATCTGGGGATTCATCCACCACTCAGCTTCCACCATTGATCATTAAGCAAGGGTAAGTGTTTCAATAATTCATACCTTCTCATAGTCATTACTTTTCTTATTTGAACATATTTATGTGACTGCAGGGCCAAGGCCAAGAACAGGAAAATTGGCGAGTCATCTTTGACTCCACAAATCCTTGAGTCAGAGGACCCACTCTTGGTAACTCTTGAGGGCCAACCTGAGATGCCAGGAGGAAATCTTGATGAAAGAGTTGAGCCGCCACAGCATAATAAGCCGGCTGTTATTGAAGAAATAGCAATGGAGGAAACCAACCAGATGGATAGCCAAGTCAACCCGGATGATGCAGCCAACAATATTGACCCGCCAAGCCCGGCTCATGCCTCCAGTCCAGTAAAGGCGACTGAAGATGTTCCATCGTATGCAATGACCAATGACGAGGTCACCATTACTAGGGAGGCACTCAAAACTCCGGAGGCGTTGAACGTGCTGGCCAAAATTATGACCAAACATGAGCCTGTCATCTCTGAGAAAGGAAAGGCAAAACTAGAGTTGCCAAACTTTGAGGATCTCAGCGTAGACGATCTTCATCAAAATTACTTGACCCGGCTCTCCACAAGCCGGGATATGGAGGCGAGCATAGTGAACATGCTAAAAACAAAATATGAGGTATGAAAGCTTCCTCTTTCCAATACTGTATATCCTTATGTAGCCCCCAAGGGCCGGGTTGTTATGGAAATAATGAGCTGGGTCTTTGACAACATATCCTTATATAGAATGAAAGTGACATGTAGCCCCTAAGGGCCGGCTCTTCTCTTTGAGAGGGCCGGGTCTTTAGAAAATGTGGTGAAAACTAAAAAAATTGAACACCATGTAGCCCCAAGGTCCGTCTTATTTCCATGAAATAAATTGGGTCTTTATCTTTGTGCTCTTTGTAAAAAAATGACTCGCATTAGCCCCCAAGTGCCATGTAGATTGCGTGCAACTGCTTGGGACTTAAATATAGAATAATTTCCACCTCTTATAGCCCCCAAGTGCCAAGTTGCACAATTGTGCCGGCTTGGGACTACAAGATTCGTATTGATTTTTCTGATTGTAACAGGATATGCTCAATGATGCTGAATCAAAGGCTGCCAGCTTACAAGAGCAGCTGAAAAATGAAAAAGACATGTGTAAAAAGGCCGAGTCATTAGTTGCTGCTTTACAAACATCTTTGTTGATTGCCTCTGAAAATTTGAGCTCTGTAAAGACCTCTCGTGATGAAGAAAAAGTATCATTGTTGAAGCGTGCTGAGGACGCAGAGGGTCGGCTTAAGCCGGTCATTGAAGAGCTAAACATGTTGAAGGGCCATATTACCCAGACGACGACAGCTATCTTTGGTAAGCAATTCTCCAAATACTTATTGATAAGTGCCTGACAACTCACATTTTATAGTGTAAGTGTTGTAATCTTAGACTGTCTAAATTTTGCAGGTAACAAAAGTGGAAATCTCCGCCAGGCGCCTCTGATGAAGTTAAAGGCTGTATACACCTTCCTTGAGCGGCTGTATGCAAGGAGCCTTTTTACCATAATGGCTGTGAAGGGTGGAAAAGAGCCGCCACAATTTATAAGAGATGTGTTGAAACAACTCTCTACCATCCCCAAGCAAATTGAGGAGTGGAAAAAATCAGCCGTCTGAGCCGGCGCAATGATGTCTCTAAGTCATGCCAAAGCTTACTTGCTAGAGATGGATCCTTCTCAGATGTCTGGCGGGTTTCCGGAATTTAATATTGATGGTAGTCAGTTTTCTGCAATAGACTATGCCTGTTGCATGAAGGAAACTCGCGTCTTGGTGAGTAAATTAGTTGGAGATCTGGACTTGAACAAGTATCAGCCGGCTTATGATGAGGAGAATACACGGGTTAACCCACCAACTTTTGAGCCATTTGACTTGACTCCCGTACGGCGTAAGCATATCTTTGCTCCTCATGTTGACCTGTCAATTATCATACAAGACGATTCCATCTTCCAAGCATTAACAACTATCGACTGGGATCTGAATAACCTTCAGATCGGAGAAGAAGAAGAGCCGGCGCAGGATAACCCGAAAGCATCAAACGCTGGAGATCGTCAAGGGGTCAACTCGGAGATCAACAACTCGGAAGGCACATGTACCGACCTGTAGGAGTAGAGTACTCCTTAAAAACTTGCAAATATTTTGAGCCCTGCTGTGGCTTTGTAATAGGATAGTAAAACCCTTGTGTCATCTCTGGTGCCTTCACGCACTGTTACATTGTGATCGTAAGGATTGCAACTGGCGTGGTGCTCTGTTGACTTGCCTGGTATCCGGATACTTGATCCTTTTGCAGAATATAATTAAACCAGTGCGGCATTTTGTCAACCCGCTTGATTTCCTTATGCTTGTTTCTGCCCGGTATGCTGCTGAATTGGGCGACTCATGATCGTTGAAAGCTCAATCTTGATCAAAATAATCCGGTATTCGTTGACCCGGTGACTTATGGTCGATATAACGTTTGATCAGGGAGGAAATAATCCTATAAAAAAGAAAATAATAGGAGGATATATATATATATATATGTGATAATAAAGGATTTGATAAGTCAGCTTTCGAGGCACAACAAAAGAGACCGGCTTTCGAGGCACGAGTCTTGCTTCTGTGAAGCTGGCATGATAGCCCATGGTTTAACCTAGCTTTCTGTAAGCCGGCTCTCACGTGACATAAGCTGGTGTTTTAACCTTGACTAGTTCAGGGTCATAATGATTGAATGTCAAGAGTACACCGGCTCACCTTGGCGGAGTAGCATCGAGTAGACAGGCATGTTTAACCAAGTTATATAATGGCATATGCCGGAAGAGTGATGTTAATAGCTAAACTCGATGAGTTGGAAGCCCCCAAGTGACCTATGATCAAGCAATAAAGACCCATTCACAATATTTGAGACGAAACGACAGAGGCCCCGAGTTTCGGGGATGCCGGCTTTATTATAATGATCATAAAAGATATATACACATAGGTATGTACAATGAGATAGAACCAGTGGTTCTAGGTATAGTAAGGCCGAAGATGAGCAATATTCCAGGGCATGTTGGTCTCCTCTTCTGAGGTACGGGACTTATCACGTTCTCGTATGTCGACCAAGTAATATGACCCATTGTGGAGATCCTTTCTGATTACAAAGGGCCCTTCCCATGGAGGTGATAGCTTATGCATGCCGGCTTGATCTTGTATCAGTCAGAGAACTAAGTCGCCCTCCTGGAAAGTACGGCTGCGTACTCTACGACTATTATTGGGATCTACGGTAGGGTGCGTCGACTGCAAATTAAAATTTTCCTACATGCAGAACAACCAAGAACATGCTACGGGAGATGGATCACAGATCTTTACCACTAGACGTGCAGCGCTGTGCAACGGAAGTAGAGTTGGGGCAGCGCGTCCAGAGTCGTCTCCTCCTCGTCCGATCTCCCTCGAACAGCCTGTCGTGGATCCCGCGTACAAGTTCGCCGGAGCGGCGCAGGTGCACTGCCTCTAACGGTATCCGCGCGTGCAGGAGGAACACCGTGCGGTGGACTGCTAGGTCCAATCACACAGTCGGCGGTGAGTGGAGGTGGCTATTCGCAACACATGCAAACCCTAGTGACAGCGCCGAAGCGATCAACCGCATGAGTGTGCCGCACCCGCACTTTATATAGGCGTCCGTCGCGGGCTCAACACTTGGGCCTCGCACGGACCCTAAAGCCCAAAATCTGTTCGGCCTGGATCCGAGTCCGAGTAGGATCACATCTGACTCATGGAGTCCGATCCGGCCTCACAGGTTCCTTCCCTTAAGCGCGCTACCCCTTAGGTTCAAGTCAGCTTGGTCACAGGTCGGATCACCTCCGACCTGCTCGGTTGGTAGCGGCCTCTAGCAAGGCGTGCCGACTACCAAGTAGACAATAAAGCCGGTTGGCAAACCTGTACATCACACTCCCATTCCTTTTGCCACACGACATATGTTGTCGGGCTCAAGGCGAGTCTGTCATCCTTTTGCTAGCCCGACCTCTTTCTCGTTCCAGTGATGCCGACCACAAACCGGATTATCTCATAATCCTTGTCGCATGGCCATGCTTATCCTGGTCGGATCACACGAGGGGCCCAGAGTATATCTCTCCTGATCGGAGGGCAAATCCCATCTTGCTCGACCACGTCTCGTAGCATGGGTCTGGATAAGACCGAAACCTACCTTTGTAACTACCCAGTCACGGAGTAGCGTTTGGTTGGCCCAAAGCAGGTCTGTCACCATCCCGAGTACATGCGCCAGTTCAGGTCTTAGGACATAGAACGTATGTTGTACTAGAGACTCACAGATGACATATCGCTGCGTCTCATGGTTGGGTATGTCCGACTCAGACCTTATATCAACTCGGATCCGACTATGTTGAATCCGACCAGACCCTTCCGAGTCCATATTATCTAGTTAGCATCCAATGCTCCATGGCTAGTGAGACCAAGCCATCGACCGTGTCATATGCTAGTCTAGTCGGCTGCGCGTCCACATAGCCCTTTCAACTAGGGACCTTTTAGGACAATCATCATACAATGCATAGTCCCACAAACAAGTCACGTACTTGCTGATACACATCATTGATAATGTCCAAGGACTATCTTTATTCATAAACACATAGGAAATATCATCATACATGATTGCCTCTAGGGCATATCTCCAACAGTCTCCCACTTGCACTAGAGTCAATCAAATAGACATCGTATGCCCATAGCTCTAACATGCCCCTCATGCTTGGGTTGTGGAAGTGGCTTAGTCAATGGATCTGCAACATTTGCATCCGTGTGAATTTTGCATAACTCTACATCACCACTCTTTACGATCTTTCGTATCAGGTGATATTTCCGATCTATGTGTCTGGTCTTGTGGTGATTCCTCGGCTCCTTGGCTTGTGCGATGGCACCCGAATTATCACAATAAAGGTCCAATGGTTTTACCGAGGCTGCGAAAATACCAAGATCATCCAGAAAGTTCTGGATACAAACACCTTCTTTGCAGCTTCACAAGCCGCAATGTATTCGGCTTCTGTGGTAGAATCGGCCACCGTTTCTTGCTTGGAACACATCCAGTTCACTGCTCCTCGATTCATGACGTACACGAATCCGGACTGTGATCGACAATCATCTCTGTCGGTTTGGAAACTAGCATCGGCATAACCCTTTACGACGAGCTCTTCCTCACCTCCATAAACTAGAAACATTTCCTTAGTCCTTTTCAGGTACTTCAGAATATTCTTCACCGCTGCCCAGTGACTCTCACCTGGGTTGGCCTGGTATCTACTAGTTAGGCTTATTGCAAAAGCAACATCAGGCCTTGTACATATCATGGCATACATGTTGGATCCGATTGCCGAGGCATAAGGAATCCTACTCATCCTGCTTCGCTCATCAGATGTCGAAGGACTCTGAGTCTCGCTTAGCCTTATACCATGTGAGAGTGGCAAGAACCCTTTCTTCGCCTCACTCATGTTGAACCGCTTTAACACTTTATCTATGTACGTGCTCTGGCTTAAGCCGAGCAGCCTCCTCGATCTATCTCTATAGATCTTGACGCCTAAAATATAAACTGCTTCACCAAGGTCCTTCATTGAAAATTTGCCATTCAATGACTCCTTGACCGAGTTCAGCATCGAAACATCATTCCCAATCAATAGTATGTCATCCACATACAAGATCAAAAACACTACCGAGCTCCCACTTAACTTCTTGTATAAACAAGCGTCCTCTTTGCTTTTGATGAAACCGAGACCAGTTACGACCTCATCAAAATGATTGTTCCAACTCTGAGATGCTTGCTTCAACCCATAAATGGATCTCTTGAGCTTGCATACCTTACCAGTGCTAGTCGTATCGAAAAAACCCTCGGGTTGTTTCATATACACGTCCTCGGTTAAATTTCCGTGAAGGAAAGCCGTTTTGACATCCATCTGCCATATCTCATAATCGAAATATGCAGCTATAGCTAGTACGATCCTCACCAATTTCAGCATCACTACCGGCGAGTAAGTCTCATCGTAGTCAATTCCTTGAACTTGTCCATAACCTTTAGCGACAAGCTGAGCTTTGTGGATCTGAACATTTCCATCGACACCGGTTTTCTTCTTAAAGACCCATTTGCAACCAATGGCTGTTACGCCAGGCGGTGATACGTCTCCGTCGTATCTATAATTTTTTATTATTTCATGCCAATATTATACAACTTTCACATATTTTTGGCAACTTTTTATATGATTTATTGGACTAACCTATTGATCCAGTGCCCAGTGCCAGTTCCTGTTTGTTGCATGTTTTTTGTTTCACAGAAAATCCATATCAAACAAACTCCAAACACGATAAAAATTTCCGAAGAATTATTTTGGAATATTTATGATTTTTGGGAGGTGGAATCAACGCAAACGGGGGCCCACAGTTACCACAATCCACCAGGGCGCGAAGGGCACCCCCTGGCGCACCCAGGTATCTTGTGCCCTCCTCGAACGTATGTTGGGGCCCTTCTTCTGGCGCAAGAAAGATAATTTACGAAAAAAAATCATGTAAAAATTTCAGCGCAATTGGAGTTACGGATCTCCAGGAATTTAAGAAACGGTGAAGGGCCAGATCTGGGGAACGTGAAACAGAAGAGAACAGAGAGGGAGATCCAATCTCGGAGGGGCTCCCGGCCCTCCGCCGCCATGGAGGCCATGGACCATAGGGGGAACTCTCCTCCCATCTAGGGGGGAGGCCAAGGAAGAATAAGAAGGAGGGGGGCTCTCTCCCCCTCTCTCCCGGTGGCGCCGGAGTGCCGCCGGG
Organism: Thinopyrum elongatum; assembly: GCA_011799875.1. NCBI lineage: Eukaryota > Viridiplantae > Streptophyta > Magnoliopsida > Poales > Poaceae > Thinopyrum > Thinopyrum elongatum. Next base: position 389,325,820 of record CM022300.1, read on the forward strand.
GCTAGGATCGTGACGGCGATCTACATCAACAATCTTGCTACCGTCTACACCAACTTTCTCCCCCTCTATGCAGCGGTGTAACACCTCTTCTCCCCGCTGTAATCTCTAATTAAACATGGTGCTCAACTCCATATATTATTTCCCAATGATATTTGGCTATCCTATGATGTTTGAGTAGACCCGTTTTGTCCTGTGGGTTAATCGTGATCTTGGTTGGTATGATTGTATATTTTATTTATGGCGCTATCCTATGGTGCCCACCGTGTCACACAAATAGAGGGGCCCCACTATAGGGTGTTGCAATATGTTCATGGTTTGCTTATTGTTGGTGTTGCGGGGTTGACAGTAGCCTAAACACGGATAAGTGGGTTATGGCGTATGTGAGTAAAGAGGACTTGATACTTAATGCTATGGTTGGGTTTCATGACCTTAATGATCTTTAGTAGTTGACGATGCTTGCTAGAGTTCCAATCATAAGTGCATATGATCCAAGTAGAGATAGTATGTTAGCTCATGCCTCTCCCTCATGTAAAATTGCAAGAATGATTACCAGTACTTGGTATCGATTGCCTAGGGACAAATGACTTTCTTATTGACAAAAGCTATCTACTTTTATTACCTTGCAATTTATTCGTAGTTTTATTCTCACAAAGTACTCATAGTTTTATTCTTGCAAAATAGTTTCATACTTGTTTTAGGTAAAGCAAACGTCAAGTGTGCGTAGAGTTGTATCGGTGGTCGATAGAACTTGAGGGAATATTTGTTCTGCCTTTAGCTCCTCGTTGGGTTCAACACTCTTATTTATCGAAGAAGGCTACAAACGATCCCCTATACTTGTGGGTTATCAGGACCTTTTTCTGGTGCCGTTGCCGGGGAGCAATAGCGTGGGGTGAATATTCTCGTGTGTGCTTGTTTGCTTTCTCACTAAGTAGTTTTTATTTCCCGTTCTAAGTTGTTCTCTTTCTTTAGTTATGGATATCGAACACGAAACACCAAAAAAATTAGTTGTACTTGCTACTCATGGAGATGGGGAACCTCCTAAAACCCTCGATTATCGTTATGTGAAAAATATTATGCACTACTTCGATAATCCTGAGAAAACCCCATTCAACTTGATAATGGGAGACACGTTGGATCAACGTGAATACTTTAGGGATTATCGCTTGACACAAAAGGGAAATTATTATGGGATCAAATTGATATGTTGCATTGGTATGCTTGGAATTTATGCCAGAGATATGATTATACTTGTTGCTCTAGGATGAACGCTCCACACCTTCCCTTTACATGCAAATTTAATGATAATGAAACCTTGGCTTCTTATGCCAATGGTAGATATGATTATTATGATGTGGAATGAATAGAAGAATTTGTTGCTTTTAAGGGTGCTTATGAAATTGAATCTTTGTTTTTAAAGTATGAAGCTTTTGATGATGATGTTTATAGACCTGAAAATTTTGCCATCCTTAAATATTGCTATGAAAATTATAAATACAATTCCGATATTGATATATTTATTGAGAAAGTCTCCGTTGTCCAAGAAGAGACTAATATTTTGCAGGAGTCTATGGAAGAAGAAATTGATGAAACTGTGAGCTCATTGGATGAAAAAGATGATGAGGAGAGCGAAGAACAAAAGGAGGAAGAGCGGATTAGCTACCCATGCCCACCTTCTAATTAGGGTAACTCTTCAACTCATAAATTATTTAATTTCCCTTCATGCTTACCAAAGGATGAATGCTATGATAATTGCTATGATCCCGTTGATTCTTTTGAAATATCCCTTTTTGATGAACTTAATGCTTGCTATGCTTGTGGCCAAGATGCCAATATGAATTATGCTTATGGAGATGAACTTGCTATAGTTCCTTATGTTAAGAATGAAATTGTTGATATTCCACCCACACATGATAGTCCTATTATCATTTTGAATTCTCCAAACTACACTATATCAGAGAAGTTTGTTCTTATTAAGGATTATATTGATGGGTTGCCTTTTACCGTTGCATATGATAATTTTGATGAATTTAATATGCATGTGCTTGCTGCTCCTACTTGCAATTATTATGAGAGAGGAACTACATCTCCGCCTCTCTATGTTTCCAACACGATAGAATTGCAAGAAATTGCTTATACTATGCATTGGCCTTTACTTGATGTGCATGAATTGTTCTTTTATGACATGCTGATGAATAGGAAGAGAGTTAGACTTCGTAATTGCATGATATAAGTTGCTTTGTGCTCACTACTAAATGCCAAACCATTGTTAATTAAAATTGGCTTTGATATACCTTGGGATTCGGGTGGATTCATTACTTGAGCATTTTATGCCTAGCTTAATGGCTTTAAAGAAAGCACTGCCAGGGAGACAACCCGGAAGTTTTAGAGAGTCATTTATTTCTGTTGAGTGCTTTTATAAAGTTTAAAAACAAAAAAAATATAGAGGGTAACTTAAAACTTCACAAAAAGAAAAGTGAAAGTGAGAGGGACGAGCATTGTGAAAGTGGGAGCTAGCCTTGAACTTTGTTCATGCCCATGGAAACTTTGTGAATCTTAGTTACAGAAACTTTTCAACAAAAATAATTATCCCCTTGTACAAATCCATTGTATTATAAAAATAATGTGCCAAGATTTGCCTTTAGGATGATTAGATTGCTTGTTGGTATGTGCGGTGCAAAAACAGAAACTTTATCTGTAGTGCGTGATTTTACATTTTTTTTATTGGAACGTCGAAAGTTTTTGAAACTTTTTGCACAGTCTTGCTATACAATTTTTTTTATTTTTTTTCCTAATTTTTCAGAATTTTTGGAGTACATAAGTATGGTAGGTGTTCAGATTGCTACAGACTGTCCTGTTTAAGACAGATTCTGTTTTTGATGCATTGTTTTGCTTGTTTTGATGAAACTATCGATTTTTATCGGTGGTATAAGCCATGGAAAAGTTATAATACAGTAGCTACAATGCAAAAATAAAATATGAATTGGTTTGCAACATTACTTAGAGTAGTGATTTGCATTATTATACTAACGGATCTTACCAAGGTTTCTGTTGAGTTTTGTGTGGATGAAGTGATCAAAGATCGAGGAGGTCCTGATATGAGAAGAAGGAGGAGAGGCAAGAGCTCAAGCTTGGGGATGACCAAGGCACCCCAAGTAAATATTCAAGGAGACTCAAGCGTCTAAGCTTGGGGATGCCCCGGAAGGCATCCCATCTTTCTTCAACAAGTATCGTTATGTTTTCATCTTCATTTCGTTCACGTGATATGTGTAAATCTTGGAGTGTATTTTGTGTTTAGTTTTCATTTTTATTTTATGCACCATCCTGGTATGAGATAGTCCATGGTTTATTTATAGAATGCTCATTGCACTTCACTTATATCTTTTGAGTATGGCTTTATAGAATGCTTCATGTGCTTCACTTATATCATTTGAAGTTTGGATTGCATGTTTCTCTTCACATAGAAAACCGTTATTTGTAGAATGCTCTTTTGCTTCACTTATACTTATTAGAGCATGATATTTTGTAGAAAGAATTAAACTCTCTTGCTTTACTTATATCTAATTAGAGAGTCAACATGAATTGGTCATTTGCATGGTTAGTCATAAAAATCCTACATAAAACTTATGGATCACTGAATAAGATATGTTCGATTCCTTGCAATAGTTTTGCGATATAGAGATGGTAACATGTGGGAGGTACTAGTAAACGGTTGTGGTTAGTAAGAATATTGGTGTTAAGGTTTGTGATTCCTGAAGCATGCACGTATAGTCTCTCGTTATGCTATGAAGTTGGAGCATGATTTATTATTGATTGTCTTCCTTATGAGTGGCGGTCGGGGACGAGCGATGGTCTTTTCCTACCAATCTATCCCCCTAGGGGCATGCATAGTAGTACTTTGCTTTGAGGGCTAATAAACTTTTGCAATAAGTATATGAGTTCTTTATGACTAATATGAGTCCATGGATTATACGCACTCTTACCTTTCCGCAATTTGCTAGCCTCTAAGGTACCGTGCATTGCCCTTTCTCACCTCGAGAATCGGTGCACACTTCACCGGTGCATCCAAACCCCGTTATATGATACGCTCTATCACACATAAGCCTTATTATATCTTCCTCAAAACAGCCACCATACCTACCTATTATGGCCTTTCCATAGCCATCCAGAGATATATTGCCATGCAACTTCCACCGCTTCCGTTTTGATGACTTGAGCATTCATTGTCATATTGCTTTGCATGATCATATAGCTAACATAGCAGTTGTGGCTCAGCCACCGTTCATCATTTTTCATACATGTTACGCTAGATCATTGCACATCCTGGTACACTGCCAAAGGCATTCATATAGAGTCATACTTTGTTATAGGTATCGAGTTGTAATTTTTATTTCTTTTGAGTTATAAGTAAATAGAAGTGTGATGATAATCATTATTCATTTTTAGAGCATTGCCCCAGTGAGGAAAGGATGATGGAGACTATGATTCCCACACAAGTCGGGATGAGACTCCGGACAATGAGAGAAAAAGAAAAAAAGAAAAAGAAAAAAAGAAAAAAAAAGAAAAGAAAAAAAAGAAAAAAAACAAAGAGAGAAGGGGCATGCTAGTTCCACACTTGTGCTTCAAAGTAGCATCATGTTTTTCATATAGAGAGTCTCCTATGTTGTCACTTTCATATACTAGTGGGAATTTTTCATTATAGGATTAGATGCATACCCACTTAGTTTTCATGTTGAGTTTTCATACACTTATAGCTCTTAGTGCATTCGTTGCATGGCAATCCCTACTCCTCACATTGATATCAATTGATGGGCATCTCCATAGCGCGTTGGTTAGCCGCGTCGATGTGAGGCTTTCTTACTTTTTTGTCTTCTCAATATTTACCCCTATCATCATACTCTATTCCACCTATAGTGCTATATCCATGGCTTGCACTCATGTATTGCGTGAGGGTTGAAAAAGATGAAGCGCGTTAAAAAGTATGAACCAATTGCTCGGCTTGTCATCGGGGTTGTGCATGATAAATACTTTGTGTTAAGAAGACAGAGCATGACAAGATTATATGATTTTGTAGGGATAGCTTTCTTTAGTGTTGATATTTTGAAAGACATGATTGTTTGTTGGGATGCCTGAGTATTGATGTCTTTATGTCAAATTATAGACTATTGCTTTGAATCACTTATGTCTTAATATTCATGCCATGATTAGATATATGATCAAGTTTATGCTAGGTAGCATTCCACATCATTTTTTTATCATTTACCTACTCGAGGACGAGCAGGAATTAAGCTTGGGGATGCTGATACGTCTCCGTCATATCTATAATTTTTGATTGTTTCATGCCAATATTATACAACTTTCACATATTTTTGGCAACTTTTTATATGATTTATTGGACTAACCTATTGATCCAGTGCCCAGTGCCAGTTCATGTTTGTTGCATATTTTTTGTTTCGCAGAAAATCCATATCAAACAAAGTCCAAACGCGATAAAAATTTACGAAGAATTATTTTGGAATATTTATGATTTTTGGGAGGTGGAATCAATGCAAATGGGGGCCCACAGTGACCACAACCCACCAGGGCGCGCCCAGGTATCTTGTGCCCTCCTCGAACATCGGTTGGGGCCCTTCTTCTGGCGCAAGAAAGATAATTTATGAAAAAAAGTCGTGTAAATTTTTTAGCGCAATCGGAGTTACGGATCTCCGGGAATTTAAGAAACGATGAAGGGCCAGATCCGGGGAACGCGAAACAGAAGAGAACAGAGAGGGAGATCCAATCTCGGAGGGGCTCCCGCCCCTCCGCCGCCATGGAGGCCATGGACCAGAGGGGGAACTCTCCTCCCATCTAGGGGGGAGGCCAAGGAAGAAGAAGGAGGGGGGCTCTCTCGCCCTCTCTCCCGGTGGCGCCGGAGTGCCGCCGGGGCTAGGATCGTGATGGCGATCTACATCAACAATCTTGCTACCGTCTACACCAACTTTCTCCCCCTCTATGTGTTGTGGTAATCTCACGGCAGATGCCAGGGGGTGGCTTATCGTGGGTGGAGCCATGAGGACGTCGTCGGGTTCCGGAAGCGAGAGTGAGCACGAGCTTGGGAGCACACGAGACGTACCCAGGTTCGGGGCTCTCCGGTGAGATAACACGCCTAGTCCTGCTGAGATGACTATGATCAAGAGTATACAGAGTTGCTCCTAGAGCTGTATTGCTAGAGGAGGAAGAAGGGTAGGGCTCTCCCTCTTCTCCTTGCTATGGTGTGTGTGGAATGAGAGCTGACCCCTTTGCATGGGTGAGCCCGGGGGGTCTTGTAGGCTGACCCCCCAGGGGTACAATGGTAATACGGCCGGGTGTAGGACCCGGATGTCAGTGTCTAAGGTCGCCGGGTTCTCCGCCAACTGCTGGGGCCCGCCTCTGGTGGGCCCCGCCGGCTGCCAAGAATCCGGCCGACAGGTAGGGCCCGCCGCCTGCGGGCCATGCCGATTGCCTTTTGCTGTAGCGTGGTCCTTGCTGACGAGGGCCGCGTCATGCGCCGTATGGCTACAGTCCCGCATCGTGCGGGTAGGTGGCCGCTTGGTCAGCGCGTACTGTAGCCACGCCCCTCCGGGATTTGGGGGAGCAGGCAGCACTATAGCCAAGCCCCGTCTCGTCATGGTGGGCGAGTGCAGACTCCGAGGAGGAGGAGGAGCCGGCTGCTGGGAGCCGGCCCGCCCCCAAAGCCGCCTTCTATGAGTGCGCCATCTTCTGGAAGTCGGCCACGTGGTCCTAACCGGCCCAGGGAGCCGGCCACGCGGCTAGTCGGCATGAGGGGCTTTGCTAGCCCCGACGTCTTGAAATGCCAGGGTGCGGATGAAGCTTCCCGGGGTACATCCCCCCGACAGTAGTCCCCGAAGCTGGTGAGGCACCACGGCTCGAAGCCAGAGTGCCTCAGCAGTTTCATCCTCCGGGAGACCCTGTGTCTTCGTTTTGTCCGGCTTGAAGAAGCCGCGTGCCAGGAGCCGGCCGAGGCGAAGCCGGCCGACTGGTGAATTTGAATCGTCGTGGTGGGCACCGAGGGTACGCCACCGGGTAGCGCGCCAGCCGCCCGTTGCTCACATGCCACGCGTCACCAGCAGGCCGGCCCAACCTGCTAGCCCACGCGCGCGATGGGACGCCATCGCAGGCCCGGGCCCGCCACTACTTGGCCTCGGCGCGCGTGCGGATCCGCTGTGGCCGAGGCATTCCGTTGCCCTTCCGAGGCGTATTGATTGGACGCTATAATGCGCGGCGATTGCGGGGGCATGTGGGACATGGGAGCAGTTAATCCCACGCCCCCCTGAAGAGTCGCCACGACCCCACCGTTGCCGTATAAATAAAGGGGAGGGGGCGGCCAAACGCACGCGCGCCCCCTCCCACTCTCTCTTTCTCCTCTGCCTCCTCACCTTGGTGCCTCCTTGTCGCTGCCGCGCAGCTGCGCCTCGGGCCGCTGCGCCCCATGCCGCCGGAGCGCCGCCGCGACCTCGTCACCGCTCAGCCTCACCGAGCTGCCGCCGGACCACCACGAGCTATGGCGCGAGGCGACTGGGATGGATCCAACGTCCACGACGGCCACATTGAGTTCCTCCGCGCGATGCAGAGGATTCCAGTCGAGGCGGTCCTGGGGACGTGCATCCCCGACGCGAGGGAGATCTCGCCGGCGCCGAGGGCCGGTGAGTTCGTAGTTTTTCAAAGCCACTTCCTCAGCGGGTTTGGCCTACCCTCAAGCGGTTTCCTCCGCAGCTTTCTCGACTGCTACCACCTCCAGCCGCATCATCTCACCCCAACACCGTCATTCTCCTCTCCGCCTTCGTAACCTATTGCGAAGGCTACCTGGGCATCCTGCCCAACCTCGAGCTGTGGGGCAGGTTCTTCTATTTGAAGCAGGGGACCCGGGCTAAGGGCGAACCGGCCTAGTGCGGATCCTGCATCACTGTGCAGCGTAGTGGCTCCGGGACTCGGTTCCCATTCATTGCCTTGCTGGAGTCGGCGAAGCTGAGGCAGAAGTCATACTTCTACGTCCGCAACCTCCATCCGACTCGAGACTACATCAACTTGCTGGACTTCGCAATCGGCCCGCCGGCCGAGCCGCGTGATAACTGGGGGCAGCAACCGAAGCCGGTGCCGGCCTCCATCACGAACATCCTGAACCGGCTTTAGGAGATGATGGACACGGAGGGCCTCACGCCGGCAGACCTGCTGGCCGCCTTCGTCTACCGCCGGATCTGCGGTATGAGCGGCCGCCGGGATCCATGCCGGATGTCGACCAAGGAGCTGCCGATGATTGAGGTGATCCGTCACGTCAACTACTTCTCCGACAGCAAACTTAGCGAGACCGACCGGAGATTCGGCAAGTTGCCGTACAGTCGTGCCAACCTGCCACCGCCAGTCAGTATCCGGCCTCCATTTTCGCTCACGCAGTACTTTTTATCCGACCTGAACACCCAGACGCGGGGCAGCTCTTTGCTGGCTAGGTGGTATCCAACGTGTCGGCTCCAGGCCATCAATGGATGCCCGACCGCGAGGAGAGCGACGTGGGCGACCCCGAGCTGGGGGCGGCCGCGTTGGAAGACGGAGTCGAGGACGACGCCGCCTGGGGAGGCAGCACTGGAGGAGGCAGAGCCGCAGGAGGCGGCGCAGGAGGAGGCAGAGCCGCAGGAGGCGGCGCAGGAGGAGACGATGCCGTCCGGTCCTGGCCGGATGATGATGAAGACGGCAAGGGGCAACGCCGCCCCGAAGGCTCCGAGAGGACGGGCGCCGGCTCTTCGACGGCGCGGCCGCCCAGCGGAGCGCCGGCTGACGCACTCGGCACGACTAAGCGTCGCGGCGAGGGGCTATTCGGCAGCAGGCCACCCAAGAAGGCCAAGCAGACGGCCGCGACCAGGCGGCAAGAGGCCGCGAAGGCGGCCGCCAACAAGGGGCCAACCCGGAGGGCCCCGAAGGAGCGCCCAATGGTGTCCGGGTAGGTGCATCCGTTGCACTGTCTTAATCATTTTTTCCTTTTGTGAATTTCTCATCTTTGTTTGTTTTGCTGTAGGGCCGCCATCCCCACATCTCAGGCTCCATCCGCCTCGTTGATCGGATCAGCAGAAGGCTCCGAGGAGGCCCGGCATGTGGACCCGGCCGCCGCCCTTCGGGAGGCGACGGAAAGGAATGCGTGGGAGGCGCGGGAGGAGGCCGCAGCGCGGGCGGAGGCCGATTCCCAGGCCGCCGCGTTAGCGCAGGCGGAGGCACAAGCCGCGGCGTCGGTGCAGGCGGAAGCGGCGACCAAGGAACAGGCGGAGGCCGACGCCAAGGCCGCGGAGGACCCGGCTGGTGGCGGGATCTCGGAGGCCGCCAATCTTGAGCAGCCGGAGCCGCCATTAGTGGAGACCCAGGCGCCGACTGGAGCAGCCGGAGCAGACCAGGCGGCGCCGGAGCAGGTGGTTGCCGACTTGGCAGCCTCGGAGGTGGAGACGACCCAGCGCACGCCGGGTGCCGGCGAGCGGGGTGATGGCCATCCCGAAGGGCTGCAGACGCTGGTGGCCAGCGTCGAGATGGATATGAGCCAGACGATGACAGCACACATGCCGTTGCGCCCGCGCCAGGCGCGAGCATCCTCCGAGCCGAGGCCGGCGGAAACTGGAGCCGCGAGCTCGCATGGGGACGACGTCGGGGCCACGAGTTCCGCCTCGCCGGGCTGGACATCAGTGGCCAGCACAGCCACCCTGAACCTCGCGGTGCAAGATGTCCTGGACAAGTTCACCGCCCACGGCGCCACCCTTAGGAAGGCGAGGAGCGAGATGGTGGAGATGCAGACGTCCGTCCGGGTACGCCCTTGATTTGCTTCTTTATCTTTTGCGATCTTCAATGGGGGCGCGCCAGCGCACCCACTGGGTGTAGCCCCCGAGTTCCAAGCCGGCTGCTGAGCAGGCGGGTTGGAACTTTAAGGCATGTTTCTGAATGTCGGGATGTCGTTCTTGATGCAGGACTATCACAACCTGCGTGCGGCCGCCTACAACTCCCAGAACCAGACGCTCGCCAACCGGACCGCCAAGTTGCGGAGGAGCCGAGGTACGCAGGCCGGCCTTCAGTGGGGGCGCGCAAGCGCACCCACTGGGTGTAGCCCCCGAGATTCGGGCCGACTGCTGAGCAGTCGGGCCGGATCTTCCCGACAGCTTCTTGTCTTTGTTGACACCGTTGCTGACGATTCTTCTTTGTTTTCGCAGAGGCCGCTTCCCAGCTGCAGGGCTACGTGCAGGAGCTCGAGGGCTAGCTTCAGGCCAAGGAGCTGGAGCGCAGCCAGGCGGCCGCGGAGCGCGACCGGCTTGAGAAGGAGCTGGCCGACCAGGCGACCCGGCATGCGGAGGAGGTCCAGCAGCTGAACGATGAGGAGGAGCGCCTCAAGGCCAAGTTCGAGTCCCAGTGCTCGGGCAGGTCCGACAAGGAGAAGTACCTGACGGAGGGCTATGAGGTGATTGAGGACCTGCTCGAAGGTAAATCTTCTTTCTTTCTTGATTGGTTGGTTGCCGGCTATTGCGGGAAGCCGGCTTCTTATTCTCTTGTTCTCTTTTAAGCAGAGTACTTCCCGGACCACACCGGCGCCATTAGCTAGGCGATCGAGGCACAGCGCGAGTGGTGGAGGCAGGTGGGCATGGAGATTGCACCGAACCGACCCCGGAACTTGGGCGAATAGTTCCGGGTCGTTCAGCTGCGCCTTGCACTGGTGCGCCAGCTGCTCCGCCGGTTTCAGCGTGCCGGGGCGCAGGTCTTGGAAGGGCTCTGGCCGGGCGTGCAGGTCCCCCGGACTCTCAGCCGGACTGCCGACTGGCTGGACATGGCATGGGAGCGGCTCAACGCCTGGAAGGGCTTCGCGGCGCGGGCGGGTGCCAAGGTGGCGCTGGAGTTCGTGAAGGCATGGTATTCAGATGTGAGCTTGGCACAGCTAGCCACCTTCCACCAGGAGGCGACGCCGGAGTTGGAGCTGGAGCGCGAAGGGATCGCCATTCGTGCATCAGCCCTCGCCGAGTACACCAACGGCGACGTCTTCATCCCGAAGCGGGCAGAAGACGACACCGAGGTGCCACCGTCCTGGTTCGGGCTGAACCCGGACGAGGCGGAGAACCCAGTGGAGGAGGACGAGGATGAGGGAGACGAAGGCAACGCGCCGGATGACGGAGCGACCAGCCGGAATCGGCCCGATCCGGCCTCAGCCGGCGAGCAGTAGGAGACCACATCGGCCGCCGCCACCGACCAGACCGGAACCAACCAGCCGGAGGCCCTGCCAGCCAGCGCTGCAGCCACCGCCTACTCGTCCGAGCAGCCCGTAGCACCTCCAGCCTAGGCGGCCCTTATCTATTTTAAGTTTTCTGTCTTGTGCTCAAGAACAAAGTTAGTTATGCACAGTTCCACCCACTGGGGGGTGTACTTTAAACTTTGATGAATGCCGGTCGCGGGCCTTTTGGAATGTAAATGGATTTACTTTCCCCACATGCTGGTGCGCTTTGCCGAGTTCTAACTCGATTTTGCCTTTGCTTTCTTTGGCTTTTTCCTTTGCCGTGTTCCTTTGGCTGCTGCCCTGCCAGCCGGACAGCCGCGCTGCGGTCTGTGGGTGGGTCAGGGGCTTGGCCGCCAGAATAGGCAAATTACTTCGGCCGCTCAAAGCGTGTACTAGTCAAGCAAGAAGCCGGCCGGCCGGTTGCTGAGCAGCCGGACGGGGGAGGCGAAAGGCCGGCTTGGCTCGAATCGATGTTCTTCCTTAGTCGTTTTTCATGTGGACAGTGCTTCCGGCCTTTAGCTCTTGCCAGCTGGACAGTCGCGCTGCGAACTGTGGCTGGGGCGAAGAGAGGGCTTTTGGCGTCGACACATTACTGAGTCGACTTCGGATGATGCCGACTTGGGCCAAGTCGGCGAGCCCCCGGGCCGGTTGACCGGACCTGGGCAGGGCGAAAAAATAGATACTCATAGAGAGGAGAAGTTTATCATAGAGATAAAAAGGTAGCCCCCGAGTGCGCCTCGAGGTACCTGTTGTCTTTACTTAGTACAAAAGATAGCGTGGTACATACACTGCATCAACTGTAAAACGGGCAGAGAAGGTTCACATTCCATGGGTGCTCCGACTCTTCGCCGGCTGCGTCTTTCTTGCGAGCCCTGGGCTTCTGTGCGTCGATTAGGTAGTAGGAGTCATTGCCCAGGGCCTTGCTGACGATGAAGGGCCCCTCCCAAGGAGAAGAGAGCTTGTGCTGGCCGGCTGATCGCTGGATCAGTCGGAGCACGAGGTCGCCTTTGCGGAAAGCAAGCGGCTTGATCTTCTTGTTGTGGTAGCGGCACAGGCTCTGCTGGTAGATGGCGGACCGGCTGAGTGCTAGCAGCCGGGCCTCTTCGAGCAGATCGACGCCGTCTTCGCGTGCTTCCTTTGCTTCTGCCTCCGTGTACAGGGTGACGCGAGGCGAGTCAAACTTGATATCCGTTGGGGTGATGGCCTTGGCCCCGTACACGAGGAAGAAAGGTGTGAAGTCGGTTGATCGATTTGGCGTGGTCCGGAGACTCCAAAGGACGGCCTGCAGCTCCTCGATCTAGCAGCTGGCCGAGCGCTCCAGCGGCTCGACTAGCCGTGGCTTGATGCCGGATAGAATGAGGCTGTTTCCCCGCTCCACCTGGCCGTTTGACTACGGGTGAGCAACCGACGCGAGGTCTAGTCGGATGCCCTGTGCCACGCAGAAACGAGCCAAGGCGCCTTTGGCGAAGTTTGTGCCGTTGTCGGTGATGATGCTGTGCGGGATGCCGTATCGAACGGTGATATCCGTTACGAATGTGACGGCCATGGGGCCGTCCAGCTTCTTGATCGGCTTCGCCTTGATCCACTTCGTAAACTTGTCCACGGCAACAAGCAGATGGGTCATGCCGCCGCGTGCTGTCTTGAATGGGCACACCATGTCCAATCCCCATACGGCAAACGGCCAGGTGATGGGAATGGTCTTGAGGGCTGAGGCCGGCTCGTGCTGCTTGGCGCTGAAACACTGGCATCCTTTGCACTTCCGGACCAGCTCCTTGGACTCATCCAGAGCAGTCGGCCAGAAGAAACCATGGCGAAAAGCTTTGGCAACGGGGGCTCTGGAAGCGGCATGGTGGACACATTCACCCTGATGGATGTCCTTGAGGATGGCAAGGGCCTTCTCCGGCTCGACGGAGCGCTGGAAGACACCGGCGCGCTGCGCTTGACGAGCTCTCTATTGATGATCGTGTATGCAGCCGCCCGACGTTGCACCTGCCGGGCCGACACCTCGTCGGCTAGGAGCTCGCCGCTCACCAGAAAGTTGAGGATGAGCTGTGCCCAAGGCGGGGCTTCCACCACCGTCATGACAGCAGTCGGCGTTAGGGTGGCCGGGTTGGGAGGCGGCGGGCTGGAGCCGGCCGCCCCTTGTTGCGTCGTGGAAGTCCCCGGGCCAGCTACAACAGTCCCCGGGCCGAGTGCTGGAGTCCCCGAGCCAGGTTTAGGTACTGCAGCCCCCGGGCCGCCTACAGAAGTCCCCGGGCCGGCTGCTGAAGTCCCCGAGCCGGATCCGGCTGCTCCAGGGTCAGCCGGCACGAAGATGGATTCTGATTCCGGCGAAGGCTGGATAGACGGCTTGCGCAAGCACTCGAGGGAGACGCCGGCCAGAATGGCCTGCCGAGTAGAACCAATCCATGCCAGGGCATCGGTTGCTTTGTTGTTGGCCCGTGGCACATGGATGAACTCGCACCTATCAAAGTACCCGCTGATCTGCTGGATGAGGAAGCGGTAGCTAACCATGTTGGCGTCCTTGGCGTCCCAGTCACCAGAGGATTGTTGGACCACAAGGTCCAAGTCGCCGTAGCACAGGATGCGGTGGATGCCGATCTCTTTGGCCAGCCGGAGCCCATGGACGAGTGCCTCGTATTCGGCTACGTTGTTGGAGGCGGCGAAGTGGATCTGCAGCGTGTACTTCAGCTTGTCGCCTTTGGGAGAGGTGAGGATGATGCCAGCTCCCAAACCGGTGTGCATCTTGAAGCCGTCGAAGTGCATCCACCAATGCGTGGAATCCGGCGCTGGCGGCAGGTACTGGGTCTCGGCCCAGTCGACAAGGAAGTCGGCCAGCGCTTGGGACTTGATGGCGGTACGGGGCTGGTAGAGGATGGTGTGGGGAGCCAGCGCGATGGCCCACTTGGCCACCCAGCCCGAGGCATCTCGGTTGCCAATGATCTCGGCAAGAGGGGCGGTGCAGACGACCGTGATGGAGTGCTCCTGGAAGTACTAACTCAGTTTCTTGGCGGCAAAGTACACGCCGTAGCACATCTTCTGGTAGTGAGGGTAGTTCTGCTTGGAGGCGGACAACACCTCGCTCAAGTAATAGACCGGCCTCTGGACCGGCTGCGCCCTGCCGACGTCTGGGCGTTCGACAGCAATCACCGTGCTGATGACCCGGTTGGTGGTGGCGATGTAGAGGAGCAGTGGTTCTTTGGCAGTCGGGGCGGCCAGAATAGGCGGCGTGGACAGCATCCACTTGAGCTGGAGGAACGCCTCGTCCACCTGGTCAGTCCACTCGAAGCACTTGGTCTTCTTCATCAGTTGGTACAGAGGGAGGGCCTTCTCGCCCAGCCGCCTGATGAACCGGCTGAGAGACGCCAGGCACCCGGTGAACTTCTGGACGTCCCGCAGCTTAGTCGGTTTCTTCATCCGCTCAATGGCCTTGATCTTCACGGGGTTGCACTCTATCCCGCGCTCAGAAACAAGGAAGCCAAGGAGCTGGCCGGCTGGCACTCCGAAAACACACTTCTCCGGGTTGAGCTTGATTTGAAAACGGCGCAAGTTGGTGAAGGTCTCCTTGAGATCCTCCAAAAGGGTGCCGCGCTTCTCCGTCTTCACCACTATGTAGTCCACGTAGACATGGGCATTCCTGCCGAGTTGTGGCAGGAGGCACTTCTGCATGCAGCGTTGGAAGGTGGCGCCGACATTCCTCAAGCCGAACGTCATGGTGATGTAGCAGAACGCGCCGAAAGGGGTGATGAAGGCGGTCTTCAGTTGATCGGCCGGGTCTAGCTTGATCTGGTGGTAGCCGGAATAGGCATCCAAAAAGGACAACAGCTCGTAGCCGGCCGTGGAGTCGATCACTTGATCAATCTGGGGCAAGGCAAACGGATCCTTGGGGCAGGCCTTGTTCAGGCTCGTGTAGTCGATACACATGCGCCACTTGTAGTTTTTCTTCAAGACAAGGACTGGGTTGGCAAGCCAGTCCGGGTAGAATACTTCCATGATGAAGCCGGCTGCCAGAAGCTGGGTGATCTCTTCACTAACGATCCTTCTCTTCTCTTCTGATAGGCGGCGGAGGGGTTGCTTGACCGGCTTAGCATCCGGCCGCACATGCAGCTTGTGCTCGGCGAACTCCCTCGGAACACCCGGCATGTCCTTGGGGGACCATGCAAAGATATCCTGATTCTCACGGAGGAAGTCAACGAGCTCTCTTTCCTATTTGCTGTCGAGGTTGGACCCCACGACAGCGTACTGCTCCGGGTGCGCCGGGTCCAAGATGATCTTCTTGGTTTTCTTGGCCGGCTGGAAGGAGCCCTCGCCTTCAGCTACCTTGGAGTTAGTCGGCATGGCCGGCTGCTCGCTGGCTATGGCCACAGCCCGGCCAAGGAGGCGCTTTTCTTCGGTGATGACGAGGGACTCGGCCAACCGGGAGCCGGCTGCGGCGCACGCGAGCGACTTCTTGTAGTCGCCGGCAATGGTGATGATGCCCTTGGGACCCGGCATCTTCATCTTCAGGTACGCATAGTGCGGAACCATCATGAATTTGGCCATCGCTGGCCGGCCCAAGAGCGCGTGGTAGGGGTTGTCCAAGTCGACCACCTCGAACCAAATAGGTTCACGGCGGAAGTGGGTCTTGTCGCCGAACAGGACGTCGATCTTGATCTTGCCGATTGGAGAGCAGGAAAGCCCAGGGACGATGCCGTGGAACACGATCCGGCTGGGCTGGAGTTGCTTCTCCTTGATGCCCAGCTTTTCCATGGTATCGTGGTAGAGGATGTTGATGCTGCTGCCGCCGTCTATCAGGACTCGGGAGAAGCGGCATGTCCGCCTCTTGGTTGAGAAGATGGGGTCCAGCACCATGGCATAAGCACCCGGCGAAGGCATCACGGCCGGATGGTCATCTCGGCTCTAGGTGATGGGCCTCTCGGACCAGTGCATGAATTGGGGGACCTCAGGAATAACAGCGTTCACCTCGTGATGCTGCTGACGTCGACTGTGCTTGTCATCGGCTCCACTTGTGAAGACGACGTAAGTGGCATTCTCGTTGGGGAATTCATCTTAGAGCATGCCGACAGGGCGGGCCAGCTGCTGAGGAGCCGGAGTCGCCGGGCCGGCTGCTAGAGGAGGCGGCAAGCCCTCACCCTTAGTGATTCGGGTGAGCCAGTTGCACTGCCGGGTTGTATGGTTGGACGGCTTCGCGCCGCTGTGGAACTTGCAAGGAGCGTCGAGGGCCTGCTCAAAGGAGAAGGCCGGCTGCCAGGCACCCTTGCCGCCCCGCCGATGCTTGGGGCCGGGTTGACCTGCCGGCTGTTGGTCCTCGACAGTCGCCACCTGCCGGCTGTTAGAAGCCGGCTGCTGGGCCTTGCGCTTGTTGTCGTTTGGCTGTAGGAGCCGGTTGGAGTCACCGGCCGGCGGGATCACCTTCCTGGACGCGTCGATCCGGATCTCCGTCTTCATGGAAGAGTCGGCCATGGCGTACTTGTCCGCCACAACCAGGAGCTCATCCAAGGTAGCCGGCTCGTTGCACAGAAGCTTGTGTTTGAGCAGGGTGCCCTCTCTGCACCCGGAGGTGAAGTACTCGATGGCCTGCACCTCATGCACCCCCTCGCAGGAGTTGCGCAACTCGGCCCAGCGCGTCAGGTAGTCATGAGTGGACTCGTTCGGGCCCTCAACGCACATGGAGAGCTAGCGAGGCTTGGGGGGGGGGGCGCTTGTAGGTGCTATTGAAGTTGCACACGAAGACTTCGCTGAAGTCCAGCCAACTGTTGATGTTGTTGGCCTTGAGGCTATTCAGCCATGTCCGGGTCGTGCCCAACAACATGAGCACAACATACCTTACGACAACGCGCTTGTTGCCGTTCGCTATGCTGACTGCTGTGGCATAGTCAGTCAACCAATCTTTCGGCTTCAAGGCGCCGTTGTACTTGGGAGTGTCGCGAGGAAGCGAGAACCCTTTGGGGAAGGGCTCGTCGCAAATGCGGGGGCCGAAGCAGGCAGGGCCGACTATATCCTCATCCTCCATTGCCAGGGACCGAGCCAGCTGCTCGATCCGACGACGAGCGTCATTCTCGCCGACTGCTTCATGGGGGCCTAGCCGGCCCCCCAAAGTTGGGTGGTCAACCAGCACCGGAGAAGCCGGCCTCTCCCTGCGGGGGAGAGGCGGACGTTCATCTTGCTGGCGCCGGCCCTCCGTCCTCAAAGGAATTTGCCGGCTATCCGCAACCATCTAGTGAGAGCGCCGGCTGCGGCTAGCTGCTGGCTTCGGGTTCCGCCGGCCGCGGCCGCCTCCACTAGGGGACCGGGAGGTCGCTCCATTCTCGCGGCGGGGTGGAAGGTTTCCTTCTGGGTGGTTAGCCTGCAGGCCGGCCGCCACCACGCGGTTGCACGCGTTTTGCTACGCGTTCGCAGCGCTCAGGAGCTCCTGGAGGCGCTCCAGCTGGCTGTGCCGCTCGTCGCCCTCCAGGGTCTCGAGTTCTTCTGCCGCCGCCTGCGCGGCACGCAGGTTCTGCACTGGGGTGTCGTAGATCGGACGTCCGACTCCCAGCATATTAGCGATGGCCGCTCCGTATTGCCGGACGGCGCCGGCTCGGCTGGGCTCACCTACAGCCGGCGTACTGCCCGCTATGCGGTCAATCTCGTGCTGGTTAGCCTCAGCGCGGCGCTTCATGGCCGCCATCTTGGTGGCGCTGTCGAGGAGCTTGACGCGGATTTATCCTAGCGACGCCGGGTCGACGTCGGCGCCGACAGGAGCGGCCAGGTCCCGCATTGCTGCTCGCAATGGGTCCTCGGCGGCCCAGCCAGTGTGCTGGCTGTCGCCAGTGACCATCACCTCCACGAAGATGCCAGCGTCGAGCGCGCCGGCAGAGGCGTCGCTAGCGACAGGAGGGAGCGGGTCGTCGATGATCACCACGTCGCTGGGGTACCCGTCGGTGGCGACCGCATCGAAGAGGCTGAGCTTCACGAAGAGGTCGGTGAGGCAGCTCGCGGGGCAGACGGCTCCCACATTGGGTGACGCGCCGGTGCAAGCACACACGAATGCATTGGGCTGGTTGATCAGGCCAGACGCGACGCGCTCACCGGAGGGAAGGGTGGTTCCCGTTCGGAACACAACTCCGGCCAACGCCGCGGATGGCCTCACGGTGGGCGCCAACTGTCATGGTAATCGCCCGGCAGATGCCAGGGGGTGGCTTATCGTGGGTGGAGCCATGAGGACGTCGTCGGGTTCCGGAAGCGAGAGTGAGAACGAGCTCGGGAGCACACGAGACGTACCCAGGTTTGGGGCTCTCCGGAGAGATAACACCCCTAGTCCTGCTGACATGACTATGATCAAGAGTATACAGAGTTGCTCCTAGAGCTGTGTTGCTAGAGGAGGAAGAAGGGTAGGGCTCTCCCTCTTCTCCTTGCTATGGTGTGTGTGGAATGAGAGCTGACCCCTTTGCATGGGTGAGCCCGGGGGGGTCTTATAGGCCGAACCTCCCAGGGGTACAATGGTAATACGGCCGGGTGTAGGACCCGGACGTTAGTGTCTAAGGTCGTCGGGTTCTCCGCCGGCTGCTGGGGCCCGCCTCTGGTGGGCCCCGCAGGCTGTCGAGAATCCGGCCGACAGGTAGGGCCCGCCGCCTGCGGGCCATGCTGATTGCCTTTTGCTGTAGCGTGGTCCTTGCTGATGAGGGCCCCGTCATGCGCCGTATGGCTACAGTCTCGCGCTGTGCGGGTAGGTGGCCGCTTGGTCAGTGCGTACTGTAGCCACGCCCATCCGGGATTCGGGGGAGCAGGCGGAACTGTAGCCACGCCCCATCTCGTCATGGTGGGTGAGTGCAGACTCCGAGGAGGAGGAGCCGGCTGCTGGGAGCCGGCCCACCCCCAAAGCCGCCTTCTATGAGTGCAACGTCTTCTGGAAGCCGGCCGCGTGGTCCTAACCGGCCCAGGGAGCCGGCCACGCGGCTAGTCGGCATGAGGGGCTTTGCTAGCCCCGACGTCTTGAAATGCCATTGGGTGCGGATGAAGCTACCCGGGGTACATCCCCTCGACACTATGCAGCGGTGTAACACCTCTTCTCCCCGCTGTAATCTCTACTTAAACATGGTGCTCAACTCCATATATTATTTCCCAATGATATTCGGCTATCCTATGATGTTTGAGTAGACCCGTTTTGTCCTGTGGGTTAATCGTGATCTTGGTTGGTATGATTGTATATTTTATTTATGGTGCTGTCCTACGGTGCCCTCCGTGTCGCGCAAACGGAGGGGCCCCCGCTGTAGGGTGTTGCAATATGTTCATGGTTTGCTTATTGTCGGTGTTGCGGGGTTGACAGCAGCCTAAACGCGGATAAGTGGGTTATGGCGTATGGGAGTAAAGAGGACTTGATACTTAATGCTATGGTTGGGTTTCACGACCTTAATGATCTTTAGTAGTTGCGGATGCTTGCTAGAGTTCCAATCATAAGTGCATATGATCCAAGTAGAGTTAGTATGTTAGCTCATGCCTCTCCCTCATGTAAAATTGCAAGAATGATTACCGGTACTTGTCATCGATTACCTAGGGACAAATGACTTTCTTATTGACAAAAGCTATCTACTTTTATTACCTTGCAATTTATTCATAGTTTTATTCTCGCAAAGTACTCATAGTTTTATTCTTGCAAAATAGTTTCATACTTGTTTTAGGTAAAGCAAACGTCAAGTGTGCGTAGATTTGTATCGGTGGTCGATAGAACTTGAGGGAATATTTGTTCTGCCTTTAGCTCCTCGTTGGGTTCGACACTCTTATTTATCAAAGAAGGCTACAAACGATCCCCTATACTTGTGGGTTATCAGGCGGCGGATCAACCAAGTCCCAGACTTGATTCTCATCCATGGACTTTAACTCGGATCTCATGGCCTCCAGCCATGCCTCGGAATCTGGGCTCACCATCGCTTCCGCATACGTGGCCGGCTCGTCGCTTTCTAGCAACAATACATCACGCACTGTGCGCAATCTTTCCGACCTCCGTGGTTCCGGTGCCGCTTCCACTACGGGTTCCCTGACTGACTCCGGTATGATCTCATCACCAGCCGAGCCGTTCCCGAGTGGTCCTCGAATTTCTTCGAGTCGGACCATCCTCCCACTGGCCTCCCGACTGAGAAACTCTTTCTCAAGGACAACCCCATTCCAAGCAACAAACACTTTGTTCTCTTCCCGGTTGTAGAAGCTATATCCCAAGGTTTCCCTCGGATATCCCACAAATATGCATTTATCCGACTTGGGAGTAAGCTTGTCTGACATAAGTCGCTTGACAAATGCTTCACAACCCCAAATCTTTAGAAAAGACAAACTAGGACTCTTCCCGGTCCACATCTCATGTGGTGTCTGGTCTATGGATTTTGATGGTACCCTGTTAAGTGTGAAAGCTGTAGTTTCTAGAGCGTATCCCCAGAATGACAAGGGTAAATCCGATTTGCTCATCATGGATCGAACCATCTCTAACAAGGTACGATTCCTCCATTCCGACACACCGTTTCTCTGTGGCGTACCCGGAGGTGTGAGCTGAGGTACTATACCTTGGCTTTTCAGATAATCATCAAACTCCTGGCTCATGTACTCACCTCCACGATCAGATTGTAGAAGCTTTATAGTCTTGCTGAGCTGATTCTCAACCTCATTTTGAAACTCTTTGAACTTTTCAAAAGTTTCTGACTTGTGTCTCATCAAATAGATATATCCATATCTACTGAAGTCGTCGGTAAAAGTCACGAAGTACTGATAGCCACCTCTAGCAGTTGTGCTCATTGGACCACACGCATCGTTGTGTATAAGCTCCAACAGCTCAGATGCCCTCTCGCAACTCTTTGCAAAAGGAGACTTAGTCATCTTGCCGAGCAAGCATGATTCGCATGTCTCGAACGACCTGAAGTCGGACGAAGTTAGGAGCCCATCATCATGGAGCTTCTTCATGTGTTTCAGACTAATGTGTCCAAGCCGGTAATGCCAGAAGTATGTCGGATTTATCTCATTAGGCTTATGCCTCTTGACATTCACGTTATAGACCGGTTCCGTTTCTAGATTCAATATAAAAAGCCCATCAACAATGGGTGCATAGCCGTGGAACATACCATTCAAATAAAACGAACAACCATTATCCTTTAAATTGAATTCATAACCCTGACTCATCAAGCATGAGGCAAAAATAATGTTCCGACTAAGTGCAGGAATGTAATAACAATTATTCAATTCCAAAATAAATCCAGAAGGAGGCTGGAGCTGCATCGTGCCGACCTCCAACGCAGCAACTCTTGCTTTGTTGCCGACCCTGATGTCAATCTCCCCTTGTGCCACACGCCTAGTTCTTACCAGCCCCTGCATCGAGTTGCAAATATGAACAACCGATCCGGTATCAAATACCCAAGAGCTACTAGGTATATCAGCAAGGTAAATGTCTATAACATATGCAACAAGTGTACCTTTGCCTGAAGAAGCATTTCCGGCCTTCTTGCCATGCTCTGCAAGCCACTTGCTACAGTTCCTCTTCCAGTGACCGGTCTCCTTGCAATGATAGCAAATGGTCTTCGAGTCCGGTCCTGACTTTGGCGCAGTGGCAGAGGTTACCCTCTCCGTGCCCTTTGCCTTAGCCTTTTTCTTGGACCAACTCTTCTTGAACTTAGCCGATTTCTGCACCATCAACACTTGATGCGTGCCTTTCTTAATATCCTACTCTGCCACTTTGAGCATCCCATGCAATTCAGTGAGCTTCTTATCCATGCCATGTATATGATAGTTTGAGATGAACGTCCCATAGCTGGGCGGAAGAGAACCCAGAACTACATCAGTAGCCAGCTCATCAAAAGCGGGAAGCCCAACCGATACAAAGCTTGCACATATCCGATCATCTTGATCACATGTGGGCTCAGTGGATCACCTTCCTTCAGCTTGCAATCCATCAAGGATCGCCAGACGTTGAACCTTTCGGTCCTAGCCTGTGTCTGAAACATGCTCTTGAGACTCTCGATCATATCGTAAGCCTCAACATTTTCGAAAGGCTGTTGCAAATCGGGCTCCATACAAGCCAGCATCAGACAGCTGATCTCCGTTGATTCATCAATGAGTTTCTGGTAGGCATTCTTGGTTGTGGAATTAGCATTATCGGCAGGTTCCTCTGGAAGTGGATCCTCTAGAACATGTTCCTTTTTATCATGCTTGAGAACAATTCTCAAATTTCTATACCAGGTGGTAAAGTTTGTTCCATTCAGTTTATCCTTTTCCAGAACTGATTTCAATGGAAAGTTGGGTTGAGCAGGTGGTGCCATTGATCTACAACAGAAAATATGCAATCACTAAGCAATGTGTTTATGTAGAGTAATTCAAGCCTTAAATATAATACTCCCACTGAAGTCGGCATCCCTCCGCAAACTCTCAGTGATTCAGGATCCGACTAGCATATGCGACTAGTGAGCTTTAGCATCACTGCTATACAACATGCCTATCCGGTAAGCAACTCCTTCCTAATCATATCTCTATATGACTCATGTCGGTCGGGAAGGTATCTCATACCCCGGCCCCCAACCTTCTTTGCCACAAAGCCCAAAACCGTTTTGATAGCCTTGTTAAGTTAACCTGATGCAGTGCATGTCCATGTCCGACACGAACCCTTCAGTTCAAGGACACCTTGTAGCACCCCAATTTTATGAGCCCACCACTAGATGTACTTGACGTGCGAAGGTACAACATCGAAAATGGCAAATTGCTTGATATTAACGAGGGATCTTTCTATCATTCTAACATGCATAGAAAACAAGAAGCATAACAATCACAAATAAACATATATTGTGAAATAGTATGGCTCCTTGATGGATGTTCTTCCAGGTCGGCTCCGACTCCGATGACCATCTAGGAACTCCATCTTGTTTGTCACGCCGAGACACCAAGCCACCAACCTGATCTCTATCATCCAACTACTACAACTAGTAATGAATTTTATATAGAGTCACAAGTCGACACGCAGGTCGTTATACATTATAATGACAGCACTTTGGCTCCTGCCGGCTGACAAACATGACACGCAGGCCATGTATAATTTACACACATGCATCACATACACATGATCCATACTATTCACATCAAACTCTGCGAAATAAAGTTATGCATAGAATCGCATTCTACCGGTTTGAGTGATCGTGTACGAAATACAAGGCGCTACGCACACGGCTGTCCCGATGGCAGATTCGGATTTACGTTTCACTGTTAACCCCGATGGCGGATACCGACCGGTAGGGGTAGGTTGTGTCATGACCTCATCGACTCCGATCATCAGAAAACATAGCCACATCGATCCCCATGTGCAATTGATCTCATCAACCATGCACACAGCTGATTTCTTAAACGACAACAGATCTCATCTGCCGCCTCCACATATCTAATATGCATATGATCTGAAACCAAATCCTATAGCAGAGGCTCTGATACCACTGTTGGGATCTACGGTAGAGTGCGTCGAATGCAAATTAAAATTTTCCTACGCGCAGAACAACCAAGAACATGCTACGGGAGATGGATCACAGATCTTTACCACTAGACGCGCAGTGCCGTGCAGCGAAAGTAGAGTTGGGGCAGCGTCTCCAGAGTCGTCTCCTCCTCGTCCGATCTCCCTCAAACAGCCGGTCGTGGATCCTGCGTACAAGTTCGCCGGAGCTGCGCAGGTGCACCGCCTCTAACGGTATCCACGCGTGCAGGAGGAACACCGTGCGGCGGACTGCTAGGTCCGATTACACAGTCGGCGGTGAGTGGAGGTGGCTATTCGCAACACATGCAAACCCTAGTGACAGCACCGAAGCGATCAACCGCATGAGTGTGCCGCACCCCCACTTTATATAGGCGTCCGTCGTGGGCTCAACACTTGGGCCTCTCATGGACCCTAAAGCCCAAAATCTTTTCGGCCTGGATTCGAGTCCGAGTAGGATAACATCTGACTCGTGGAGTCTGATCCGGCCTCACAGATTCCTTCCCTTAAGCGCGCGACCCCTTAGGTTCAAGTCGGCTTGGTGGCAGGTCGGATCACCTCTGACCTGCTCGGTTGGTAGCGGCCTCTACCAAGGCATGCCGACCACCAAGTAGACAATAAAGCCGGTTGATGAACCTGTACATCACACTCTCATTCCTTTTGCCACACGACATATGTTGTAGGGCTAAAGGCGAGTCTGTCATCCTTGTGCTAGCCCGACCTCTTTCTTGTTCCAGTGATGCCGACCACAAACCGGATTATCTCATAATCCTTGTCGCATGGCCATGCTTATCCTGGTCAGATCACACGAGGGGCCCAGAGTATATCTCTCCTGATCGGAGGGGCAAATCCCATCTTGCTCGACCACGTCTCGCAGCATGGGTCTGGACAAGCCCGAAACCTACCTTTGTAACCACCCAGTCACGGAGTAGCGTTTGGTCGGCCCAAAGCAGGTCTGACACCATCCCGAGTACATGCGCCAGCTCAGGTCTTAGGACATAGAACGTATGTTGTACTAGAGACTCACAGATGACATATCGCTGCGTCTCATGGTTGGGTCTGTCCGACTCGGACCTTATCTCAACTCGGATCCAACTATGTTGAATCCGACCAGACCCTTCCGAGTCCATATTATCCAGTTAGCATCCAATGCTTCATGGCTAGTGAGACCAAGCCATCGACCGTGTCATATGCTAGTCTAGTCGGCTGTGCGTCCACACAACCCTTTCGACTAGGGACCTTTTAGGACAATCATCATACAATGCATAGTCCCACAAACAAGTCACGTACTTACTGATACACATCATTGATAATGTCCAAGGACTAACTTTATTCATAAACACATAGGAAATATCATCATACATGATTGCCTCTAGGGTATATCTCCAACAACTATGATAGTGACGTAGGTCTTGATGATATATTGCCGATCTTGCTGCCGCAAAGTCGCGTTCTTCCTCCAGAGCTTCTAGAGAGTCTTGTCGAGCCTGCTCATTATTTGCTTCAACATAAGCCGCAACTCTGGGAGAATCATGACGAATATCACTTGGGAGCATAGCCTCGGCTCCATAAACCATGAAGAAAGGTGTATAGCTTGTTGATCTATTGGGTGTAGTTTGTATGCTCCAAAGGACAGACAGGAGCTCCTTGTCGGCGTTCTGGGATCGGGGGTACCCAGATCTGCCTGCCTGCGGCCCAGCGCGTGGGCCCATCGACGACCCTGTACGACCCAGCTACACAACTCCAAGGCAAGACCCTCACGAGGTCCTTGGCCTCGTGAGGCGAACGACACCAAGACCTCCAGAGGAGGGGCCTTCCCAGGCTGCCTCCCGAGGGACGGAGACTTCTATGTAGGTACCTAGCCTCACGAGGCTGCGATGACGTGAGCCGTGACGACCAAGGCCAGGCGGGCGCCAGCGGGCGCAGAGGGGACATTTTCCTCTTCGGTGCTAAGGGAGCAAGGGCAGGCGCATGTTCCCAAGGAAGGCCCCAAAGCTTTCCTTTCTGGTGCAACGAGACCAAGGCCATGAGCTCGGCAGGACGGATGTCATCGCCAAGCCCACCGCTGCGTCATGGCCAGAAGCTTTGCAGGCGAAGACCATCTTTCGTCAGGATAAGATGTACTCCTTGTCCCACTTCAAATTGGCCGTTGTGGAATCCCTTCACTCCTAAGCTATGAGGGAAGAGGACCAAGGCCACTATAAATATAGGCTAGCCATCACCGTAGAATGGATCCCCGGATCGGACCCTCGACCAATCCACCCTCTCCACTCGAGCCCTCGTGAGGCAACTCATCCACTGTACTAGTTCATCCTCTACCTCCTCGTGAGGCCAATCCACCAAAAGCAGGAGTAGGGTTTTACACCACAAGGTGGCCCGAACCTGGGTAAATCTCTTTGTTGTTCCCTTCCGCACGATCCAGCGTACTCGTCGGGATTAGGCCATGGGCCTGGCGAGCTAGCGTTGTTAAGGAGCGAGATCCTTCGTTCACGCCCCTGAGTTCGAACCTTCTTGGGTCTGCAGAGCCCTAAATCCGACATTTGGCGCGCCAGGTAGGAGCGTGTCGAAGCTCCGCCTCTTCATCAACCGCGTCCCGTTCTCACTCCGCCGTGCCAATGGCTGATGCTCGCTGAGTCCGCGCCGAGCGCCGGGATGCTCGCGTCGCTCAGACGGCGCCCATGGGCCACGGCGTCCCGCACCGCTCTGCCTCTCCTGTGGCTAACGTTGCCACTGACCCTGCTGCTCACGAGCAGTAGGACTCGTCGCTGCCACCATCCGTGCGGCGCCATGACCGCACTGCCACTCATTCTCTCACTCCCGCCACGGTGTCATCCTCCCACGTTCGTCGTGGGCCGGCGAACACACAGGCTGCACTGCTCATGGCGCGCAAGCTGCTGCGTTACCGTCCCGCCGACGAGGGCTACGATGCCTGGCTTGGCCGCATCACCGAGCTCGTCAACGCCGCCGGTGAGACCCCAGCGCCCTCCCACTCGCTTCGTCTCCCGCCGTCCCAGGAAGGTGACGTGGCCCATGGCGCGCCTCCTCCTCCTCCTCTGCGCGGCGCCGACCCTGAGCCCAGGCGCGACGCGCCCAGCGCGACCCGCCGCGTGGGGCACCGGCACAGGATGAGGCAAGCTGTTAGGTGATGCAGCGGCCACAAGGCGACGCCCGTGCGCTTCCCGCACCGCCACGCCAGCATCAGGACCACGCGTCGCCGGAGGCAGTGGCGCGCGCACGTCAAGACCGAGCTACCCCCGCGCGTGATGCGCCCGTGAGTGCAGCGGGCTGCAGCGCCTTCACCCCGGAACTATGCTGCGTCGTCTGGCCTGACAAGTTCAAACCAGATCTGCCTCCACGCTACGACGGCACCCCCGACCCTGCAGAGTTCCTCCAGCTCTACTCGCTGAGCATCGAGGCATCGAATGGTGACGACAAGGTCATGGCGAACTGGTTCCCCATGGCTCTCAAGGATGGCGCGCGCTCTTGGCTCCTAGTTTACTAAATTCTGAAACTAATTTTCGTAGACTCTAAATAATATTTACGTGAACGTAAACATTTTTTATTATTTTCTGTTCAATAAAACTTTTTGGGCACTTAAATAAAAAAAGAAAGATAAATTCTAATTCTAATCTTATTGGGCTTGACCCATCTTTCCTTTTTTTCCCTTTACTTCCCTTCCTTTTACATGGGCCGATCAACCTGGCCCATCTCTCGATCGTCTTCCACCTCCTGTTCCTCTTCCACCTCGCGTACAGGAAGAACGCCATGGCTTCCTATGTTCTCTTCTCTCTCTCCCATCAATTCCAATAGCTGTTTCAATGTTAGCTACCTAACAGTATCTCCTCTCGATCTATTACTCTCACACGAATTTGAGTAGCAATTTAGAGATTACAAGCCTGGATACAAGAATTGGGGGAAGGAGGAGGGAGGGGAAAGAGGTAGCCGCCGCCGCCGGTTCGTTGATCCACTGGATGCCGTTCTCGTTGCCTGCTTTCGAGTACTTGTAGGTTGTAGCCGAGTGGTGTGCATAGATGGGCTCGGCCCATGAGCTGTCAAAGGGGAAAGGCCAGGTACGAGTATGGGCCACGGGAGGTCCCTAACATCCCTCCCTTCTTGAAATGCGGCTTGCCCCCAAGCCGCTATCACGAAGACTTCGCCAGGATCCCATGGTGCTTGAAGATCCTTGATCATGCCGGGATCCCCATGGTAGTTGTCACGGTAGCAGCCATGGTTGAGGTGGACCTGAACAAGCTCGGAGAAGCTGTTGGGCTTGAGGTAGTAGTCGTGGCCGACGGAGACCCGGTTGAAGTAGGTGTTGTGGTTGATGACCTTGGGGGAGAAGGCGACGGAGAAGTAGCCATCATAGTCGAACCCGAAGTAGTGCCAGCCTTGCGCAAAGACGTCGGCGAAGGCAATGACACCCCTCCCTTCTTGCAATTGATCTTGATTGTAGCATGTAAGGGATGTCGTACCACTCGTGGCCGGTGCTCTCTTGCTGATTATTAGCACTAGTACAATCTTTGGCGATTGAAGGTCGGAAGTAGTCATGGTGATGGTGATGCTCCTGAGATCCACTGACTTGTGCACTTCATCAGCAGGGTAGTCAACCCAAAGAACAACCGAAGCATTGACAAGATCACATGAGCAGTACCATTGTGGACACCCCTCAATTGCAGCTTGTATGTCTTCATGCCTTGCAGGAGAACATGCACCTGACTTGTATCTTGATGATGGTCCCAACAAATTAAGTACTAGAATAGCACAGGAGGGAGTTGTCTCTTGTAATTGCTTCACAGATGCTCCTTGCCATCTACAGTCTAGTACTAGAATATTCCCAAAATAACAAGTGTTGCTGGTATGTACCGGTGGAATAATGACAGTAACAATGAAATTATGAGACCCATTGTTCTTCATCTTTCTCACTAGAGCAAACTTTTCCAAAGATAAATCAGAGGAAGCATAAGGTTGTGAATGTTTTTCCTGCGACGGATGCTTGTCCCACTGCCATTGCATGGTGATACTAGATGGAGCAAAAGAGAGTAATGGCCAAAACTGCATGAACTGAAGAAAGACACTACTCAAAAATTCCGTGCTCAGAGCACCCAATTTCTTCAGGCTCTGGAAGTTCCAATGGGCAAGACTAGAACAACAGACCTTTGATGTTGGCTCTCCTGCAGGTGGCCTAACCAATAGCATCCAATGTGTTCCAAACTTGAAGGAGCAGTACTCAAAAGTGATTCGTACAGCAAGCTGAATTATGGCTCTTGGCACCTCGGCTAATTGTTCAGATTTGCATTGGCTACTCCCTTCAGAGCCCTCTTGGCTCAAAAAATTCCAATGTGCTGACATACTCAAGGCCTGTACTTCTCGACAATTGCATGAAAATGATGGCCAAAGTGGTTGCAGTACATAGCATGAATTGGACTGCAAGATTTTGTAGGCCAACTGCTTCTGTTTAGCCTTGGGTGTTGCCTGGTCCGATGAACGCTCGAAACAGAGAAATAGCTCCCAGATCTGAATAGTACTATGCTCAAACATGAAACCAACAACAGCAACACAAGTTGGCTGCACAGTGTGGCCTCCCTTGCCTAATTTTTCCTTCACCACAATGCTGCCATAATTTTGTGGACTAATTGGTGGTAATAGGGGCAACCTTAGATCATCAGGTATATATTGCCTAGTTTCAACAGCTTGCAAACCGAAAGTCTCTCCCATGGGAATAGCAGCAACAAATGACTGCACAAAAGAGATCAGTAACCACCACTCTGCAGCGCCCCAATTCACCTCACCCAGTAATCGACTTATCCGCTGATTCCGAAAGGGAATAGCTTTTGGAACCATAGGGGTCCAACCAGCAAGCTTCTCATAGGGACAAGATTTCAGTCGCACACTTGGTAGATACCTCCATTATTTTCTCAAAAATTCCAGAGCAACCAGCAAACGCCGCACCACATAAGTAACTTGCAACAGCAGCCCTTCATAATTCAGAGTCATGCCTTCAAGAGGACAGGCGAACGACGACCACGACACGGGCCGTACATAATTGCCGTCAGCAAGATGCATCTGAAACGATGGCCACGGCATCGGTCGTATCAGCAGCCCCTCATGCCTTGTGGAAAATGAGACGTCCCTGTCATGGTTCAGAAACGACTGCATTGAATCTACAACTGAGAGCATCAGAGGAGATGGACTAGTCAGGAGCTCATCCTCCATGGCCCGGGGCACCCGCCGGTTAGAACCATCGTTGGTAGTCGAGTGAATGAGGTTGATGACGAGCACAGGTGTGGTTGCTTTGAGTAGTGGTGCCATCAAGACTGGCGACGCGAGCGATGATGTGACAGTGACTTGGTTCAGGCACTCTGTCGAACAGGTCACGGGCGTCGTGGCGATGCAGTCAAGGGACGCATGGTGGGTAATCTCGAGGACCTCCTGGACCTTGATGGTCGAGGAGAAGACGCCAGGGAGGACGGCAAGCTCGGGAGCGACTTCGGCAGAGGCCGACACCATTGCATACTCGTTCGTGCCTCCAACAGCGGCATGGCCGGTGGTGTCGTGGTTGGTGTGGAGCACGGCCGGAGCAGTTGTTGATGTAGCGGTAGTAGTAGCAGGTGAGGCAGCCGGATCGACTCGCGAAGTAGCCCCGGCTGGATCGCCCGTGCGTGCCGCCGCGAACTCAGACCTGATGCTATCCAGTTGCGCCGATAGCCGCACGAGAAACCACAACATCTGCTCATCTACGGTCATCGCGTCCCACTCCGGTGGATAGACGAGGAAACAAGGAGCCTGCTCCGGATCGGACATGGTGCTGTTGCCGGTGGAAATTGGGGAATCGAGGGAGGTGGTGATGGGTGAAAAAATTTGTGGGAATATTTACTGGCTCTGAATACCAGATGTTAGCTACCTAACAGTATCTCCTCTCGATCTATTACTCTCACACGAATTTGAGTTGCAATTTAGAGATTACAAGTCTGGATACAAGAATTGGGGGAAGGAGGAGGGAGGGGAAAGAGGTAGCCGCCGCCGCCGGTTCGTTGATCCACTGGATGCCGTTCTTGTTGCCTACTTTCGAATACTTGTAGGTTGTAGCCGAGTGGTGTGCATAGACGGGCTCGGCCCATGAGCTGTCAAAGGGGAAAGCCCAGGTACAAGTATGGGCCACGGGAGGTCCCTAACATTCAACTTGCCATAAACACGAAAAACATTTGGAATTTCATGAAGAACCCATTCAGAGAGTTAAAACCCTACTTTAATGCGTTAATTTCCAGAAAACGACGGCACATCAAGCAACCATTATTGGCGCACTGACCTCACCGTGGATCTCCTCCACCTGCCCATCCCTGGGCTATATATGGAGCGCAGGAGCTAGCCCTAGACACACCTCTCGATTCCCATAAAAAATAAGCGAAGTTTGTGCCCCAGTTTTTCCTTAATCCTTCGAAGGAGTTCGCGCAACGCCGTCGAGTCCGACGAGGATTTCATCGCCGTAAGAGCCTCCCCGATCCTGTGGTTTCCTTCTCTGTTTGTACTTCACTCTTGCGCACCTTATATGCACACGATTTCTCTTAGGGATGCCTCATCGCGAGCACACGACGACGAGGAAGCTCCACCGGTGCCCTGTCCTACTTCAACCACCACCCACGGGCGCCCTGACCCCATTGTCTTCGCCCCTTCATGAGGAACGACGAGGTGAACCGCCTCGTGGACGACCGAGCCACGCGCCGCCGCCCCGACCAACTCCGGCGACCAGACCACCCCTCCCCGGTGAGCAATCTCCCTTCCATAGCTCGATCCATCAGGCAACAGATCGATCTCTATTCTTTAAAAAAAACGAAAACACTAACGCCCATACGGGTGGCAACATTGCAACTTGCCCACGCGTTTGGATCACCGTCTAATTAAGTTTGCACGAATCTTGACATACCGAGGCAGTTTTCGCGTGCCACGTAGGACAAGGCCGGTGTGTGGGCGTTGGAGAGGTCGCCCACATGCCCCACAGCACGCGGTTTACCAACTGCGCTGTGTGGGCGAACTAGTTTCTGCCCACACAGCCACCACCTAGTCCACGCGCGTGTGGGCGAACTGCTTTTTGCCCACACGACACTCGTACGTTGTTGGATGGCAACTGCAGTTGCGCGTACATGGCAACTAGGTAAACACACATGGCAACTATGATTCGTTGCTAGACGGCAACTGCAGTTGCGCGTACGTGGCAATCAGATAAACATACATGGCAACTATGATTAACCACACATGGCAACTAGGTAAACACACATGGCAACTTTTGTTTGATCATATGTGGCAAGTAGTTAATCACACACGACAACTATGGTTTGATTACACGCGGCAACTACCATAAATTAGACATGGCAACTATAGTTAACCAAAACAGAGAGAGTTGCCATGCTTTTACAACTATATTTGCCATTCTGGATAACTACATCTGCCATCCCTGATGGCAACTAAATCGTTATCCCACGGGTACCTAATGTAGCTGCGTCAGGACGTGTGGGCATATTTATTTCGTGCCACACGCGTGGGGTGAGGATGAGTAGTACTTGTTGGGCGTGTGGCACGAAATAGCTGCGTCCACACGTGTGGGCAATTCTACTGTTTGCCCAGACACAGCCCGTGTGGGCTGCCTTCTGCTCATGCCACACACGATGTGTGGATGGATGTCTATTATGCCACACGTGGTGGATATCGGCGTCCAAAAAAAACAACACGTGGCTGCTCAAAGTTAATCCCGTAGCTCAATTTCAGAAAAATATCCAAACTTCGAAAAATTATATCTTCTAGACCGTATGTCCGAATTCGACAAATTTTATATCCCCGGATTCGTTGGAACATCTAGTTTATTTAGAATTAAAATATTTCAACTTTGCTAATTTAAAATTGATTCAAATTTAGAAAGTGTATTTGAGTATTTTTGCTATAACGTTTAATCTATCGGCCTAATAAAAATGTTTCCTTCACCAAACTTTATTCTTAGTATCATATACTTCTGTTAGGACAGTTGTCACATTTTTTTTAACATGTTAAGACCCTATTTTGACTTCAAACCTTGGATTTAGTTTCCATTTAGTTATATTTCTTTTCCTTATAAATTCCACTATGGAAATAATTCAATCTTCCCAAGAAGATCATCACGAATCCTATTCGATCATTTAGTATCCAATCCAAGTGTGTAATATCTCTTAAATCCACATAATCAAACCAAGTGGGGTTGGACATACTCTCGATCCAATTTATTTTATAGTCAAGTTTCAACGTACCCTTAATCCTAACCTGTATCAATTTGATCCAACCGCCGAAATATGATTTATGTCATATTTCCAATCAAGCCAACTTAATCCTATCTCAACCCTACCTCGCCATAGTAACTAGCTTAGTAATCGTAATAACTATATAGTTTGTATTGTTAATTTGAATCTTTTATTAGTGTCTTTATTTGAATTGTTGTGTGTTGAAGTATTTTCTTTCATCGTTAGATATAACGTAAAGTAAAGGAGTGACTATAACAAGTAGGGAATCAACTTCAAGACTCAGGCAAGTTGCTATGAAATATGCATGATCTCTTTACTAAAATGTTTTGCAAAGTATTATTGCCAGCTAAATCCCTAGGAACTTGTAGCTATGCTTAGCCATGCTTACAAAGAAAAGGGTTGGGAATCAAACAATTTTTAAATGAATAAACTTGCCCTCTTTTGGGCAACGTTTTGTGAAAACTTTTGAAAAACAAAACTATATACATATTATTTTTTACTTCTACTCCCTGGGCGGAATGGTATTGACGGGAGCGTCTACAAGTGATTGCGCCCAATCGGGGTCTTGCAATGAATGCGCTCGACTGGGATCTTGCACACAGGTTTTTGGTGGGGACCGCCGTCCAGGGGATTGAGATCTTCCAAGTACAGTTTGATGTAGCTACCAGTACAGCCGCATGCTACTATAGGCTCTGCCTTAGCTTAGTACTAACGGGAAACCCTACCCCAGGACCGCCATCGGAGAGAGGCCTTCATGTCGAAGTTGCGGGCGGCTTGGTCGGTATAGGGGGCTGTTACGGAATGGCTTCATCACAATCTCCTCCTAGTCAAATCTCCCCTTTCTTTTCTAAAAGTCTATTTTAAGGGTTAAAGTTGAGGAATGAGCACAGTGAATGTGTTTCACTTCAACTTATGTATGTTTTAAACGAATTTGGAGAATGAGCACTGGTGCGTATATCCAAGTGTCTCACTCCTACCTTTATACTAAAAACTATTTTTTTTATTTCAAAAGTTTACAAAATTTATCATAGAAGAAAATTGGCTTTATGCAAAGGAAACCTCCATCAATACTTACCCTGCATATATATTCTGTTAAACTTTCATTTGCAACTTGCGAGTACATTCCACGTACTCATCTGCACCTGTCATGTGCAGATCTCGACAAAGTAAGAGACGATAGGGTTATGGTCTACACTCAACGAGCCCAGTGGCGTTGATGGAGCCCTAACTTAGCGTCTACGTATTATTCCGCTGTATTACGTGCTAGCATTGAGTTGTGTCAATGGTATGTATTTGCTTAACTCTGGATCTATCATTGTAGTAAAATGATGTATGTCTTGCTGATATTCATTCTTGTTACTATGTGTGCTAGCTACGATCCAGGGATAGCACAGAAAGCACAGAAACTTGGATTTTACCAAATCCGGGTCGTGACAAATACCCCTGGACTTAATAGGGCCAACTAAACTTAAATAAATTTTTAGGTCAAAAATACCCTTGGGCTTTAATAAGACCCAGTTAGTCTCATCCGTTGGATCGTCCATATAATACACGTGCTCTCGTGCATTGCAATGTACCATAAAATTTCCCCTTTTTCGGCTTTAATTAATCATAATCTTTCTCTTTTCATATGTCTCGTTTTGCATTCATCTCTGCCATTTTTTATTAAAAAACATCACGATGCAACTTAAGAAAAACACCACGATGACTGAACAAATACATGAGCTTTTTATTTGATCAGAGAAACTATGCATCTCCAAGCGCTGCAAGAGGCCAGCATACACCAGAGGATGCTCTACGCGAGTACACCACTCCAGTTTCTCCAATCATGCTGCATCGATGATCAGATCAGACGAGCCCACACCTTCCTTCCTACGTACGTATACCAGTAGTCCAATACTAATTAACTAGTACTAGTAATTAACCAACAACATACGATCGGATTGGCACGAACTTATACATAACGAAGTGAACACATAGACGTACGCATGCATGCATGCATGGTGCCGCGCCCGCAATTGATAAACATATCGCAGATAGTTAGGTCAGTCTGCTCCATCACGTAGATCAGACCACCTCGACGGCCATTCTCATGGGCGGCAGTGGCGCAGGGTGGTCGACGGGCGGCAGTGTGGGGTGCTCCTCGGGGGGCGGCAGCACGATGTCCACCACGGACACGCTTTGCGGCTTGTCGCCGCCGACGTCGTCCTCCCTGCCGTTCACGACCTCCTCGTCGGCTTCGATGATCGGCGCAACGACGTGTGCCGTTGTGCCGGCCTGCTGCTGCTGAAGTGGCAGCTGGTTCTTCTCGTCGTCCGCCGGGATCTGGACCTCCGACACGGCGCCCTTCTTCTTGGGGTTCTTGTACACCAGGTGCAGCGACATCTGGGCCAGCCCGAACAGCAGCCCCAGCACGTTGGGTGTCTACACACACATACACGTTTTTGGTCAGTGCAAAATGCGTGCAACGTCATGGGGTTCCGGTAGCTAGTGCTGAAATGCTGATTGATTTATACTCCTAGTTAACAACAAAAGTTTATAGCTTCACATTAATTGAACATCATCGTGTGGGTATATACTACTAGTACTTTGACTGATCGTCCTTTACGCCTGTAAGTACGATCACTTTGCTTTTGGTGCCCAAGATAAATATATACTAGTCCTTGTAGCTTAATTACGTGTTGGGGAGTAGTATCTTTTTGTTAGGTTCTACCCCTGTTCTGGTCATGCATGCAACAACCGGGGGCACCTGGCGCATGACACAGCCGCAGCGCACTAGCTAGCTTGTTTGCGCTAGTATGCATGCATGATTGCCCAAAAGTTCGTGTATAAAACCAATTAACCACACCCTAAGCTGGCAAGGCTAGATATCTTAGCTCAGCTCGCGTGCCTGCCTGCCTGCTTGCTTGAAAATATTATGCAATTCTTAATTTTGTAGGCCGGGGAAACAAACGTACCGCTACGAAGAAATCTTTCATGAGTAGGCCGTAGAAGAACCAGACGACGGCGCTGATGGTGAGGAAGAAGGATAGCCAGAAGGGCAGGAACTCCACGCTCTTGGTCCTGATCACTTGCCTCTGCAAATTTAACAGCGTGCCGTCAGTCAACTACGATGATGCAGATGAAGAACGTACAGAGGACAAGGTATTACTTACGATGATGGCGAGAGGGGCGACGAAGACGGCCAGCGCGAAGGCGGAGCCGATGCCACCGGCGATGGTGACGCGGCTCTCGCCGTCCTTGACCAACAGCTGCAGGAAGCAGACCATGGCCCCGTAGAGCGCCACGTTCATGATGCACACGAGCTTGGTGGTGAAAGCCCTGGCCTGCTTGGGCGCGTAGGCGAGGTAGATGGCGAGGTAGGCGGACTCGACGACGCACCCCACCGTGTTGATGGTGAGGAGGAGGAGGTCCTTGGTGAGCAGCGCGTAGTAGAGCCACAGCATTGCGCTCAGCAGCGCCATCGCGTAGGGAACTGACTGGAACGACTCCGTCGACTTCCTCGTGTACACACGGTAGAACGTCGGCACCGGCGCCAGGATAACCAGGAACGACAGGATGTTGCCTGCGTGCAAAAAACACAAAGGAAAACAAAAACTCATCAAACCTAGCTACATCTTCTCTCTTGCACAAACAAAACAATCTAGGAGTAATTAACACGGGAAATTCATGCATAGTGATACTGTGGCATACTGGTAGGTTATGGTGTAATTTCATGGAAGTAGGTATAAAATACTTGATCTATGAAATTGTGACCATGATGTGCATGCATACCTAGGATGCCCACAGCAAAGACCAAAGGGCTCCCAACGGCACCCATCTTGGCGGGTACTTGGTCTGATACTGATCTCCTGCTCTATAAACAAAGACCAGCTAGCTAGAGCAAAGTGGTAGATTGATCCCTCTTGCTCTTGGGAGACTACTACTGCATTGTAGTGCTGCGTACCACTTGACACTGGTTGCCTCCTGGCCACCCCACGGTATTTATAGAGCTGGGAAAGGAGCTGAGGAGCTTAAAAATTATTATTGTTCAAATCAATCGAAGAACAAGGATGATATAGACTATACAGTTCATTGCTTAACGAGCTTTACCTTCCACAGTGCATGTATACGTGTGGCCCGGCGCACCATGAGCCATAGTCCTACTCATATTTTTGCCCGGTGTATGTGTCGCCCATCGGAGGCATCTCACCTGACACATGGATAATCAGCTGTTTACATGTGTCGATCGATGGATGATCTTAAGTAAGGCCTTGGGCAACTAATAGCCGTGAAAATCTTGTACGGAAAGCGGCCGGGTAAAAAAAGAACTTGTAATTAACGCCTCTGTTGAAGCTTCTCCTTAATGAAGCCGACCAACTAGTGACCCAAAAAAACAACCATCTCTGGACATGACTAACTGAAAACCCTCGGCCGTCACTGATGCAAGTACAAATGTTTTCCCACTCATCTATACAGATGAAGTCACTGCATTCAAATACACACAAATGACGTTTAGTTTTTTGGGACACTGCAAGGTAAACGCACACAACTCAAACACACTCATACGGCCACACTCGCACACTTTTCCTACACCCACGTACTAGAAAAAAAAAGTACTCGAACCCCATCCTGGCACACTTAGAGCACCTCTAGCAGATGTGGCGCCATAGCGGGCGATCGCCATCCGTTATAGGAGTGCGTTCCATATAGATATGGAGACTGCACATGCGATGCGCAGACTCAAAGTTGCCATATATCTCAACCCCCATAATACAAACACTTTGGTTCTCTTCAAATTTAAAGCGTTCACCACATTAAGCAAATATGCACATAGGCTCAAAAGTTTCACGAGCAAAAGCACAACGGCATGTACAAATCACATGTTCCCGCCGTGTGCATCCTCCCATCCTTCTCCGGCTTGTCCATTGTTCCCTCCTTCGAGTTTCCTGAAATGAATGATCAAATCTCGCTACTACGCCCAAAAATCTCGTGCCATTAGATCCATTTGGTTTGGATCCAATATTTTTTCATAAAGAAGGATGACCCCCAGCCTCTGCATCGAGCAATGCACACAACCATATATTATTAATAATATGAAATCCAACAGCCAAACAACATCGACCTGGAAAAAGGCAGAAATAAAACCTGAGGTCGCATGCCTCGCGACAGTGACTTTACTTGGCTATGCGTTCAACTCTCGCCCGATCCTCCATATTTTGGAGCCTACACGCCTCCGCCCCCTGTTGATTTTGGAGCCTACGCACCTCCATCCCTTCTTCTAGGCTCCTTTGTCCTTTCATCTCCATCAACATGATCGTCCATTCCCTGAGAGGAAATGGCGCACTTCCCAGCTTTTGGACTACCATCATCATTCCTTCGCCTTCCACTTCTCGTACTCTTCAACCAAATCCTAATAATATTGGAGACCAAACGGTTTGCCATTCAACTTTGGCATTTGTTTGTACCTATCCTGGACTATCTCATCCTAAAACAAACGAATGCACAAAGGATTGCTACATATTGATCAATTGTGACACTGCTAGGAGGAGCATCCTTTGTTTGCTCCTTACAATCCATCCAATGGTCACACATCTGTTGAATCGTACCCCAGTGGTTTGTGAGAGAATTGAGAGTACAATTTGTTTTCTGCCCAAGATGAAATCTGAAACGTTCCTCAATGCGCTTTCAATACTTTGTTGTTGATTGATCTTTCCCTGCGATCGCATCAAAAGTGATATATTGCCACGCAAGGACAAGCGCAACATCCTCATCGGGCTTAAATTTGCTTCCATGTGAATTGTCGTCTTCTTTGACTATTCGGTGGCCTCAAATTGATCAAATTTTGTATCTTGACTAGACTGATGATCCAAAAGCGACAACATGCGCCATCAAGATCGACACCATTTGTCCCGATTGATCCGTCATTGCATTGAGAAATGATTCGTCGTTACTGGTCGATCACTCCAATTTCGGAAAATCGCCGTTAAATCGCAAGCATTGCACATTTGCCCAAAAAAAAAAACCACGGGCACCTCACATTCAATTAAACAAAACCCAAATACAAGGCAAACAATTGCTTATTATACATCATTGTTATATCTGATTCGGCATACGACTAGGAAGGCACCCCAGTTTCCCCTGCCTCGGGACGAAGAGAGGTGGGGGAGGGCTGCGGGCACCTAGTTTCTTCGGTTTTTTTCTTCTGTCCCTTCGGCACCTGCGAGGGAGTCTATAATTTTTTGTATGTTCATGCTACATTGCTATCAATTCTATACACTTTGGCATACCTTTTATTAATTTTTATTGGACTAACATAGTAACCAGTGCCAGTTTCTATTTTAGCTATTTTTGGAATTTCAAGGAATCGTCATAAAAAAGCCCGAGGAAAAATAAAACAAAAATTTGTGGGGAAATTTTGTGTCGGAAGAAGACCAGGGGCTAAGGTCCATCCCCTGGTGGGGTCCACACATGGACTACGGCTTGTTGGGTTCCCTCGGGTCGCTTTGGTGCCCGATGGCCTACATATGTCCCGAAACTTTCACCCTAATTGTTGAGCATTTATCCGCCGCCACCACATCGTTTTTCTGAGGCGATCTTCATTCCAGCCATGATCTGGTACTTTGCCAGAGGGGGAAGTCATCTCAATTGTCATCAACATTGATCCTCGTGCTCCAAGATGAGGTGTGAGTAGTCCACCACCTGGACTACGGGTTCATGTTGGTAGCGAAGTATAATCTATCCTCTTGATGTGTTTAAATTATCAATACAATAGCCATACATATGAGCTTCCCTACATGATTATGGTTAATCTGATGTATTAATAGTGGTGATGTTGATCATACGATGAATTATTTCCTTATGTTTAGATACATGAATGCCATCTTGTTTGATTTATAGATGTATATTTATCTCCAGGTGCTTGTTTACTCTTGGTCAGTTTAGATCGGTAATCATTAGTGGGAGAGGTGTACATTAGTTGGGTTGAATCTTGCAAGTAATCTATCATAGTGACAGAAACTGGAAAAGGCTTGTATAGAATTGTTGCCACTAAGGGCTACGGCTTATTAGAAGATTCATTGGAATTCCATAAACAACAGTATGCCATCTTGCTCAAAACAATTACATGTGTTCATACTTAATGTCCAGATGGCGCAGAGGGATCTCGGTCTATGGACATGCTATTTAGCTGTAGGATGTAGAGGTGACTTGGTCTAGTACTATTATGGATGTACATATGTAGAATCAACACATTCATATGTTTGGCATGAGCATAAAATATTTTATTATATACTTTTTCACATGATTATGTTACTTACTGCACTTTTATATATTGGAGAGATGCACTTGGTGAAACTATGAACCCAAATCCAGTTTTTAGCATAATAATCACCTTCCAACAACTTTTACGGACTCTTTTATTTTCATTTTTGTTATATTCCAAAATTGGCTTGTGTTTAATTGTCTTGTGCAACTAGCAAGGTCGATACCCTTGTTATCTACAATTGTTCTATTATAAAATTTAGTATAATAATACTCCCTCTATTCCTAAATGTAGTGCGCATAGGAAATTTCAAATGTCAAACTCCCCCTACTTTGACTATATTTATAGAGGACAAATATCTACATCTATAGTATTAAGTAAATATCATTAGATACATCATTAAGCATATATTTATGTTATATTTATATGGTATTATTTTTGTTGATACTTTTCTCACTAAACTTGGTCAAACTAAACAATGTTTGACTTCTAAGAAATTCTATGCGCACTACATTTAGGAATAGAGGGAGTATTATCTACCTCTGAAAGTGCATCTAATCCCTGAGTGGTATTGGTAATCCATAATAGAATATATCTCACTGAACCAATGCCTGTTTCAAAAGAATATTTCAGGAAAGTTCAATTTAGTTACAACAATGGGATCTGAAAATCGCCCCCCCCCCCCCCCCCCCCCCCCCCCCCCCCCCCCCCCCCCCCCCCCCCCCCCCCCCCCCCCCCCCCCCCAAATGCTAAGGAAAAAGTGTTGGAACCAACCCACGGGGTTTGCCCTTACTTTTCATCTTTGCTCAGTTTTTCCTTTATATTTATCTCCGAGGTCACCCGAATGCCCTCACTGAACCATTTAAACAGGCATTGGTTCAGTGAGGCAATGTTTGCATATATCTCACTGAACCATTTGACCATTATTTAGAAAATTCATAACAAATTCGTATAAACTCGAAAAATGCAAATAATATATCAAAATGTTCAGAAAAACATTGCCTTTATGTGCATGCCATTTGCATTCAGGACAAAAGTACCATTTAAACTACCTAGGGTTATTAATGTTATTAAACCTAAAAAGGTATAAACAATAATTTTTCCATGAATAAAAATGAAATGAACATATTGGTGATGTTTTCTGAACATTCTGATATCTTATTTGCATTTTTTCGAGTTCATATGAATTTGTTATGAATTTTGAAATAACTTTGACCATTACTTTGAAATTCATAATAAATTCATATATACTCGAAAGAATGTAAATAAACTATCAGAATGTTTAAAAAAACATCACCTATATGTGTATGTCATTTTTATTCATGAACAAGTATTGTTATACCTCTTTAGGTTTAATAATGTTAATAACAGTAATAACGTTGGGTATTTTAAATTGTACATTTTCCTGATTGCAAATGCCAGACACATAAAGGTAATGTTTTTCTGAATATTTTGATATCTTATTTGCATTTTTCTGAGTGCATATGAATTTGTTATGAATTTTCTAAGTAACGGTCAAATGGTCGAAGGACGACCCCGGAGGAAAATCAAAGGAAAAACTAAGCAGAGCCAAAAAGTAAGGGAAAAACCCATGGGATGGCACAACTAAGGGCAAAAATGCAATTGCCCCTTTAAACAATGGTGGAATGCGTGCAAAAAATTCACTCATAACTCCCCACCTTCACTCCTCCATGACGAAGCTCTGGTTGTATGCGTGACTGCCTCCTCATTTGAGTTAGATAATCCACCTCTCCATTTCCTCCTTCCTTGATGTCCTGACCGTTGTCACGACACCTACCATGCATATCCACATACCCTCCTCCTAACCCAAACCATCACCGGTCGTCGTTATGGTCCACCACGCATGCCCGGGAACTCCACGAGAATATGGCTGTGGAGAGGCAAATAGTGCGCGGTTGCACGCGTGGAGGAGGCCGTGGTGGCTGCCATGCGCGCATACCCCAAGATCCTATAGGAGCTCCAGGCCGTCGAGGAGACCTTCAATGACTTGCACTCTACCGCTGCTGCACATTTATACCCATTAATTAATATGGCTTGGGAATTTTTCCAAGCCATGGGCGATGACTATGATGAGGTGTTTTGTGAGCGTGCTCGTACATATCTCAAGTCCAGAGCCAATGTGTTGGTGCCCGTACTTGCATATGCCACCCACCAAGATGAGGCAGTGCCAATCATCGTACGCTCTGACGACAAGGAGGGCACCCATGATGTGGAGGCCTTGATCTCTTCTAAGGGGAAGGAGCCCATCGTCATCTCATCCTCCAACAAAGAGTAGCTCGTTTTTAGCTTACTTGGACCTAGTTTGAGCTAACTATGCCTAGTTAATTATCTTTAGTTGGCCTTTTATTGGATTTTATTAATTTAATATACAAGGTTGTTTTTGCCTTTCCTCTAAAAAATCTAGTTAATTACCCAATTTAATGTTATTATAGAATGTGATCTTTAAGTATTATATGCACTGTTTGATGTTCAATTTTGCAATTGTGCAATGGGATATTCAGTTGTGAATTGTTTAGTTCAATCATTGGTTTCAACTTTGTGATGTTATATATGTGAAAAATAAATCGAATTTGACTATACTATATACACGAGAACCATATAGAATGGCTATATTTATCTGGTGTTAATAATGTTGTTGTTAACATGCCTTTCCATGGTTGAAATCTCTTGATTAGTATTGTGTTCCTCAAGCTATTACTGATAATATGCTAATTCTTGTTTACCCCGATCAATATCTACTTTTAGTAATTGCAAGGTAGCAATCGAAGACGTTGAGG
Source organism: Thinopyrum elongatum (assembly GCA_011799875.1). Lineage (NCBI taxonomy): Eukaryota > Viridiplantae > Streptophyta > Magnoliopsida > Poales > Poaceae > Thinopyrum > Thinopyrum elongatum. Next base: position 389,368,850 of record CM022300.1, read on the forward strand.
TTTATCATCGAGGTTTGCATGGTTCTTTGGCTTATAGTACAGTATTGTTCATTTGCAGAAAACTTTTTAATATTTAGGTCTTGCATGTAGATCATGGTGTCATTGGTTTAGACCCACTCTTTGACCCATTTTGTGTACATGGAAATGAGATATTCATGCATATTAGTAAGTCAAGAATCTCGGAAATATTGTCAGGATAAAGAAACTAGCGAGGAAAAAGAACAAACTCTTTGTTTTCAAAATGAATAAGACAGCAGTCGACTATAGGATGGTACGAACTTCCTTACCATGTTTTTTCTTACACACAATATTTGAAAATTTAGACAATAATTTGGAATTTTAGACAATAAATTTATGAATATCTTTGATTTCTATGCCTTCCAAAGTAGTTCACCTATCATTACCTCTCAAAACACTTGTATGCTGAAGAGGCAAGGAATGTATTCATACAACACCCATGATACAATATTGAAGTCTTTCTCAAGAGGGCAAAGGACGGGCAGGTGATCATCCACAGGCGCTGGCCTAGAGTTGTGTGCACCTTGAAGATCACCGAAAGGCGCAATATTCGCCTTCCACTTCAGCAATTTTTCAGATGAGATTCGTCTGTTTATTACCATCTATGATGCCACTTTACAAAGGTTTAGACGTTACATGTGATTGCTTCCGCGGTACATGGTTAGTTTGATGTTTGTCTACCTTGGTATTATGATGTCAATCATAAAATCATGGTGGGCATTTGATGGATATGAAGTATGTTCTGTGTAACGATTGTGACACAAACGACGTATGTGATGAACGAACCAGCACACACGATTGTGACGTAGACAACATGTGCGATGGACGAACCAAGACACACACTCCTTACAACGAACCATGTGTGATAAATAAAACCATCGCACACAATTGTTCTTCTCTAGACGTGTGTGATGGAGTATCCTATCGCACACGATTCCTCCAAAATGATCTTCTACAGTCTATGACCTATCTCACATGTAAATTTTTGGCTAAATGTGTGAGTGGCTCATCCCATCACAAACGTTCCGTCTGAGCTTATCATGTGAGATGGGTTCCCCCATCGCACATGATCTACTATATCGTGTGTCATAGAACCACCAATCTAACACCATCGCAAGCCGACGGTTCATTGATGCGCGTGTGATGGGATATTTTAACCGTGTGCGATGGATGGATCTACACTAGTGTGATTAAAAACTTGATATTACACTAGGTGTTGCACTGGAATTGGTTGCAATATTTTAATGAGATTCAGCTGGATGCAACATGATTATTTAGATTAATAATATGATTTTTTGAAAAATACATATGATTTATTTTATTAGGTAATTATTTAGTTGTAAAATTATTATTGAAGATAGATAGCATAATATAATGGAAATACATTTTACATGCATCGTTGCATGTTGAGGTGAGCCTTTTTCATGCATGAATGCATGTTTAGGTGTCATGTTTGCATGTTGAGGAAAATATGTTGGTGCATATCACCTGGACTATTCAGTTGTATAGGATAATTATATCACACTATATCTCTTTGTGTTTCAACGTCTAATGTGTATCTCCCTCCGTCCCATAATATAAGAGCGTTTTTGACATCACACTGGTGTAAAAAAATGCTCTTAAATTATGGGATGGAAGGAGTAGATGATAAAAGCAACAATGAGGAACTTACCTAATTGTACTTTGTACAACTATATGGAGGGGTACGAAGCATTCTCTGGATGAGCTGCATGTTGGCTCCCATTTCATTCATCTACTGCTTCCATCGGAAAAGTCTCTTCCTGAAGGATCCCGTGTTTCCATTTATCAGCTAGAAAAACAAGAGTGCAACAAAATATAGTTAATAAAGTCATGCCCCGGCCCGGCTTGGAACATGCATGGCATGTATTTAGGTTTAAAAAACGAAAGATAACTCATGATTGAGTTATATGACCAGCAAGGAGTCCAACCCATCCTTTACTTGACACATCTTGCTTACCGAAAGCACTTACTTTATTTCCAAGTATATATATTACTTATAATACACTGTGATCAAAAGCTAAGCAGGATTTGGCATGGACCACGGATCGAACGATCCTGGCAGGATCCTAAAGTCGGAGCAGAGTTTTGATTGGCGATAAATCATTTGGTTATGTATAAAGGGTGCAAGTTCTAGACAAATAGGTCGGCATAGCCTCCCACAAAGCTGTAATCATGCAAGTAAACTAGTCCAGTTAGCCCGCCTCTATTTTTTTATCGAAGTTGCACGTACGTACGCAGTGTAAAATCCGTGCATTGAGAACTAGGCTGCAGCCTAGTGGCAAAGGGGCACAGTGGTGCACCCATCCCGTTGAAAGCGAATTTTTGATTTCTCATTCGGGTGAGATTTTTCTATAAAAATATATCCTGTGTGTTAGTGTTCATGGATCTCATTTTTTTTTTAAATCCGTGCCTGCAACTAGTGGTTACTTTGGACCAGCAGCGGTGGGAAGGCGTGCTGCGTACGTACCACCGCGGCCGTCAAAAAACGCGGGAAGTCCTTTTTCTTTAGAACGGCAACGCAGCAGGACGTGAGCGAAGTAATAAACACGTGGATCGTTAGGCCAGCCGGCTGCACTCGGCTTTGGCCGTCCACGTGGGTAGCATGTGTGAGCTTGAGGCGATCACCACCGTACATGTGCATGCCCAGCTAGTCTCCCTCTCATCGGGCTATGTTCTGTTCTCACGAATCGTGTCATACCAAACCTTTGGTTTGGATATTGTACAATTATTAGTAAAGCAAGCGACCCATCCAAAAAGAAGAGGAGACAGCATGTGAATAACCATGAGCGAGATGCATATTGTTCTCTCCTCTCGAACACTAAAAAGAGACCATGCATGACACCTAACGGATTTGGCACAAATTTGTGATGAGAGCAAAATATATGTAGTTGATTCTGGCAGACTCTAATATATGGAAAACCATATAGAGCAACGTTGGGGCACTGCTTGTGCTAGTACATAAGATATTTGTGAGCAACCGAGCATGCATGACTGTGCGCGCTAGTGCTCACACACTTTGCATGAGAAGATCACGCCATTGGCTGGTCAAATATACAACCCCGCCCGTCTTACCGTCACAAGCATGCATGGGTCGACGATAGATGGATGGAAACCTAGCTAGCTAGCTAGTGCCCTTGCTTTGCTTTCTCACCCCGTCGAAATCGATCGATCTCTCGTCTTGCGGACCCAAATGTCGGGAAACGATTGGGGTACAATAGAGAGATATGGATATCCTATCCCATCGCTGTCGACCAGCAGCTTAACTGATTAGCATATACTCCACATTACTTGCTGTACTACTTACAGGATATCTTAGTAGTAGTTGGCAGGCAAGACAGCACTAGCTAGCTTAGCTGAAACATAGATAAGGAGTTAGCATGCATCATGCATGTACTTAGTTTTATTAATTAATACGACAACGTATTAACATAGATGATCAGGTCAGGCTATGTTGCACTAGCTAGGGAGCTAGCATCGCCCACTATGCCCGGCCCTAGCGCAAACAGTATCGCAAATATAGAACGGGGAGTTTAAATTGTGGTGGTACATGTGGCGGCAAAGCTGCCGGCCGCTCTCGGCCGCGCTACGAACCGCATTATGGCGGCGCGAATTCGTTTTCATAGAGCGCGCCGACTCAAACGGACGCGCGTCCGTTTTTCGTTCGCCTGCCGACTCATTTCCGGCCCATTTTTGAGCCGGATTTGCGTCGGTGCGGACACGAGATGGACACGCGCGCGCCCGTCTACTCCTTCCCTGTCCCGCTGGTCGGTGGCACATTGGTCATCCTCTCCCATTCCAACAGCAAATCCTCGCCCGCTTCCTTCGTCGCCGACGCCGCCGCCCACTTTTCCGGTGCCTCTCCCAGCGGCCGGTGCCGCAACGCCGCCACCTCCCACGTCGCCCGCCACCGCCGTCTTGCCGCCAGGGAACCGAAAGCTTCCCACCCCCGCTCCCCCGACACAGCCGCGACCGTGACCAAGAAGCCGCCTCGCCGCCCTGGCCAGATCCTTCGTCCTGACACCAGCACGCTCGTCGGACGCCGGCACGCTCGTCGGACGCCGCCAGGGCAGCTAGCTGGTCCGAGGGCGGCGCGACTCCCTTCGCCGGCCATCTCCTTCGTCGACGCCTGCAAGCTGTTCAACAGTTTGCCAAGGTACAAAATGGACTCCGCCGACGAGTTCTTTTTTCACAATTTACTTTGTGACTCCGACGATTCCTCGTCCGGTGACGAGGAGGAGATCTTGGCTGCCGTGTCTGTCCATCACCACCTCAATAGCCAGCGGCCGTTGTTCCGTGGCTCCATTCCGGGGCACCTTCCGGCGTTGAATCGCAACCGAGAGAGCGGGCATTTCCTTCTTTGGAAGGACTACTTTGACACAACAAACCCGTTGTTCAAACATCAGAAATTCCGCCATCGTTTCCGTATGAGTAGGCATCTTTTCAACCGTATTAGAGAGGGGGTGGTTGGCTATGATGACTATTTCGAGTGTAAAGAGGATGTCGTTGGAAAGATTGGCTTCTCCTCTTATCAGAAATGCACTGCAGCCATCCGAATGCTTGCATACGGAGTGCTCGGTGATCTCATTAACGAGTACGTCCGTATGAGCGAGTCTATATGCCTAGACTCCCTGCACAAGTTCTGCAAGGCTGTTATTGCTGTCTTTGGCCATGAGTACTTGAGAGAGCCGACTCCTGAAGATACAACCCGTTTTGTTGGCGATGAATGCCAGCAGGGGCTTCCCAGGGATGCTTGGCAGCATAGACTGCATGCACTAGGAGTGGAAGAACTGCCCTTCTACTTGGCAAGGTCAGTATAAGGGCCATGTCAGGGCTTGCACTATCATACTTGAGGCCGTGGCATCTCAAGATCTCTGGATCTGGCACTCTTTCTTTGGCATGGACGGATCACACAATGATATCAACGTGCTTCAGCGCTCGCCGGTGTTTGCTAGGCTTGCCGAAGGCAACAGCCCACCGGTGAACTTTACTATCAATGACCACAACTACGACAAAGGATACTGTTGGGAAACGTTGCATGGAAAACAAAAAAAATTCTACGCACACGCAAAATCTATCAAGGAGATGCATAGCAACGAGAGGGGAGAGTGTGTCTACGTACCCTCGTAGACCGTAAGCGGAAGCGTTTCACAACGCGGTTGATGTAGTCGAACTTTCTTCGCGATCCAACCGATTTAGTACCGAACGTACGGCACCTCCGCGTTCAGCACACGTTCAGCTCGTTGACGTCCTCCGCCTTCTTGATCCAGCAAGATGGCGAGGTAGTAGATGAGTTCCGTCAGCACGACGGCATGGTGACGGTGATGGTGAAGTGATCTCCGCAGGGCTTCACCTAAGCACTACGAAAATATGATCGGGGGTGTAAACGGTGGAGGGGGCGCCGCACTGGCTAACAATTGATCTGGTGTGTGCTAGGCGTCCCCCTCCCACATATATATAGATGGGAGGGGGAGGGAAGGCAGCCTGACTCACCACATAGGTGGTCGGCCGGCCCTAGGGCTCCTGCCCTGGCCGCCCCCCTGCCATGTATTCCCAAGGGGGAAGGAAAGAGGGGGGGGGGGAGACGGAAGGAAGTGGGAATCCTAATCCACACTTTCCTTTCCCTTCCCCTTTTCCTTCTCCTCCTTAGGCCGGCCTGCTATGGGGGGCGCACCAGCCCCTTGTGGCTGGTGCGTTTCCTCTCTTGGCCCATAAGGCCCATAACTTTTGCCGGGGGTGCCCGGAACCCCTTCCGGTGACCCGATAAGTACCCGGTACCCCCCGAAACACTTCTGGTGTCCGAATACTATCGTCCTATATATGAATCTTTACCTCTCGACCATTTCGAGACTCCTCGTAATGTCTGTGATCTTATCCGGGACTCCGAACAACATTCAGTCACTAAATCATATAACTCATATAACACTATATCGTCAATGAACGTTAAGCGTGCGGACCATACGGGTTCGAGAACAATGTAGACATGACCGAGACACCTCTCTGGTCAATAACCAATAGCGGAACCTGGATGCCCATATTGGCTCCTACATATTCTACGAAGATCTTTATCGGTCGAACCGTTATGACAACATACGTAATTTCCTTTGTCCATCGGTATGTTACTTGCCCGAGATTCGATCGTCGGTATCACTATACCTAGTTCAATCTCGTTACCGGCAAGTCTCTTTACTTGTTCCATAATACATCACCTTGTAACTAACTCCTTAGTCATTTGCTTGCAAGCTTATGATGTGCATTACCGAGAGGGCCCAGAGATACCTCTCCGAAACTCGGAGTGACAAATCCTAATCTTGATCTATGCCAACTCAACAAACACCTTCGGAGATACCTGTAGAGCATCTTTATGATCACCCAGTTATGTTGTGATGTTTGATAGCACACAAGGCATTCCTCTGGTATCCGAGAGTTGCATAATCTCATAGTCGAAGGAATATGTATTTGACATGAAGAAAGCAATAACAATAAACTAAACGATCAATATGCTAAGCTAACGGATGGGTCTTGTCCATCACATCATTCTCCTGATGATGTGATCCCGTTATCAAATGACAACACATGTCCATTGTTAGGAAACCTTAATCATCTTTGATCAATGAGCTAGTCTAGTAGAGGCTTACTAGGGACACCGTATTTGTTTATGTATTCACACATGTATTTACGTTTCCGATCAATACAATTCTAGCATGAATAATAAACCTTTATCATGAATAAGGAAATATAAAATAACAACTTTATTATTGCCTCTAGGGCATATTTCCTTCAGTCTCCCACTTGCACTAGAATCAATAATCTAGTTCACATCACCATGTGATTTAACACCCATAGTTCACATCGTCATGTGACCAATACCCAAAGAGTTTACTAGAGTCAATAATCTAGTTCACATCGCCATGTGATTAACACCCAAAGAGTAATAAGGTGTGATCATGTTTTGCTTGTGTGAGAAGTTTAGTCAATGGGTCTGCCACATTTAGATCTGTATGTATTTTGCAAATTTTTATGTCTACAATGCTCTGCATGGAGCTACTCTAGCTGATTGCTCCCACTTTCAATATGTATCCAGATTGAGACTCAGAGTCATCCGGATCGGTGTTAAAGCTTGCAACAAACTCTTTATCACCTTCATAACCGAGAAACATTTCCTTAGTCCTCTTTAAGGCATCTAAGGATAATTTTGACCGCTGTCCAGTGATCTACTCCTAGATCACTATTGTACCCCCTTGCCAAACTCATGGCAAGGTACACAACAGGTATGGTACACAACATGGCATACTTTATAGAACCTATGACTGAGGCACAGGGAATGACTTTCATTCTCTCTCTATCTTCTGCCGTGGTCGGGTTTTGAGTCTTACTCAACTTCACACCTTGCAACACAGGCAAGAACCATTTCTTTGACTGATCTATTTTGAATTTTTTCAAAACTTTGTCAAGGTATGTGCTTTGTGAAAGTCCTATTAAACGTCTCGATCTATCCCTATAGATCTTGATGCTCAATACGTAAGTAGCTTCATCGAGGTCTTTCATTGAAAAATTCTTATTCAAATATCCTTTCATGCTATCCAGAAATTTTATATCATTTCCAATCAGCAATATGTCATCCACATATAATATTAGAAATGCTACAGAGCTCCCACTCACCTTTTTGTAAATACAGGTTTCACCGTAAGTCTGTATAAAACCATATGCTTTGATCACCTCATCAAAGCGTATGTTCCAACTCCGAGATGTTTGCACCAGTCCACAGATGGATCGCTGGAGCTTGCACACTTTGTTAGCACCTTTAGGATCGACAAAACCTTCTGGTTGCATCATATACAACTCTTCTTTAAGATATCCATTAAGGAATGCAGTTTTGACATCCATTTGCCAGATTTCATAATTATAAAATGCGGCAATTGCTAACATGATTCAGACGGACTTAAGCATCGCTACAGTATTTGTTTATGTATTCACACATGTATTTAAGTTTCCGATCAATATAATTCTAGCATGAATAATAAACCTTTATCATGAATAAGGAAATATAAAATAACAACTTTATTATTGCCTCTAGGGCATATTTCCTTCAGATACTACCTGGGTGACGGTATATATTCTCAGTGGACCACTATTGTGAAGACAATCCCCAACCCTGTCGGAGAGAAGAGGTCAAGATTTGCCCAAGAGCAAGAGAGTGCTAGAAAGGACGTCGAGCGTGCCTTTGGTGTTTTGCAATCTCGATGGGGCATCGTTCGGTATCCTGCTAATACTTGGAGCACGAAGAAACTATGGGAGGTGATGACTGCTTGTGTGATCATGCACAATATGATCGTAGAAGATGAGCGCCCGGAACGTCTCTACGATCAAGGGTTTCAGTTTTAGGGTGAGAATGTTGTGCCTGAGCATGGAGGAGCGGCAACGTTTGAACAGTTCATCCAATTTCATCATGACTTGCGTGATTGGAAAACTCACATGCAACTGCAAAATGATTTGGTTGAGTATATGTGGGCTCATGTTGGCAACTAATAGATGTATCTTTTTTATTCGGCTTGCAAAACTATGTGAGACTATTTTATTTTTATTCGGCTTGTAAACCAATGCTATTTATTAGGTTGAAATTATGCTATTTATTTGGTTTGTGGACTATATGATTTGAGTGTGAAATATTTGTGCTATTTATTGAAAAGGGCGGCCAGCCGCCCACGCCGGCATATATGGATCGGCGCGTTGAGCGCACTGCCGACCCAAATCTCAAACAGGACGAATACCGAGCGGGCAGCCGACTCAAACGGACAAAAAGCGGACAAAAGCGCTGTCCGTTTGGGTCGGCCCGTTGGAGTTGCTCTTAGTAGAAGATGGAAAGGTGAGATCGAGATACCCCGGGATCTCGCGTGCGCGTGGCTTAGTTTAGAGCATCTCCAACATCCTTTTGTATATTGAATTGTTAAAAACATGTTATGACAAGAGGAGACAGAAGGTTTATAAAGCCAACATGTTTTTTGCTTTGGTAGCTTTGTATATCAGATTGCTATATTTGCACAAAACATACAATAACATGTGGAGACAATTTGTTATAGAGACATCACATGTATACTAGCACAACTCATGTAGACGTGTGCGTGCGTACCCGTACACCCACACAGCACACACACATCACACACGCATACATATACACAGACGCGTACACGTACACTTACCCACACGCAGCACACACATACATGTACACATCATACACGGGCCCACTAGTCATTGAGACAAAAATATAAAGGGGGCCATTTTTACAAAGCCTTGCCAAAATTTAGCAAATGCCCCTTGAATTTGCAAATATGCAAAGTGGGATGGCAGATTTAGCAAGCTTTGTAAAAAAATTGGACGGAGAACCACTTATACAGAGAATGTTGGAGGAATTTTTAGTGTGCAGAGTTGCTAAAATAGGAAGTGAATGCAAATATAGAAAGACTGTTGGAGATGCTCCTAGGAGAGCTAGTACCAGTACTACTGGACTACTAGTAGTATTGTACTATGTACTAGTGATTAGCACTATAGCATTGTATGGCCAGTAGTGTGGCTTGATGGAAAGAATTACTGGCCATTCATCTCGTGAAACGTGGTTGTGGCGGTCATTAGTTAGGCGACAACAAAAGAGTAGATTTTGCTGCACGCATTCGCACTATGTACATATACAGGTATAGCAGGTAGTCATCTCCTCTGTCCTTAGGGCATCTCCAATTGTAACCTATAAATTTTCTCCCATATCCGTCTGCATACAGGGGTTCAGTCCGCGGACACGGATGTGGAAGGCCGTCATCCAACGCTAACCTATACAGTCCACCAGTAAATTCAAATTCAAATGTACCCCGACCCAGGGCCGGGTCGCACCGGATCGCATGCTCGATCACAACCAAATGATGCAAGTATGCTTAGTTTTTACATGTCCGAATCCAAAAGAACATTAGTCTGGCAGTCCGTGCATTTCTTGCCTGCAGAACCGGCAATCCTAGCCGTTTCCTCCCCGATCAAGGTGGTGTCGTCACCGCCGCGTAGGCAGCCTACACCTCCGTGTCCGCGCACGCCTCGGCCGCATCCTTGCCGTCCGCCGCCGCCAACTAATCTTTTTGTCGCTGCAATATCTAGTAGCGGACGGATTGCACGATGATTCTTGTGTCAGCATCTAAAGAGTCCATATTCAAGGTCAACATCTTGGTCTTCTCCGCTTGGGCGGCGATCTGCAACTTCTTTTCCTCGAGCACGGCCTTCCTCTCTTCGACCATGGTGCTCCTCTCTTCAAGCTTGATCTTCTTATCCGTCGCCTCCATCAACAGTTTGAACCTCTCCTTGATGTTCGAGCGCTTCACACATGCCTCCTTCTTCGCCAAGATGTCTTCGATCCTCTCCGTTAGCTTGGCCGCCGCACCTTCTCACTTCACCCTCTCCTCCTCCCACTTCTTCCCCTGTGAATTTCTTCTAACCTTCTTCAGCGGTTCTTGGGTTGGGTCGGTAGGGTCACCGGTTTCTTCCTCGTTGGCTTTGGCGGCGGTCTTGGCTATGAACAGGTTTCACTTCGGTTGCACATTCAACTTCAACCAACAATGCATGACGGTGAAGGACTTATTCTCCAACTTCTTGTACATCACACAAGCACGAGTAGGCTACAAAAGAATGCATATCCGGCCAGTGAGCAACAAAACTATGCATGTCCGGCTAGTGATCAACAAAACTATGCATCTCCGGCTAGTGATCCACAAGACTATGCATCTCCAGCAAGTGAGCAACAAAACTAAGCATATCCGACAAGTGGGCAACAAAAGAATGCATATCCGGCTAGTGATCAACTTACTTGCTCGGTGATTTGAGCACCATTAGGCCACCGTGCGATGAGCTACTTCAAGTGCCGCAATACTTGGACACGGCCTATTGGATGGTGTACCATTGATGGTTGAGGGACTTCAATTCACGTTTACAGATGATCGCGTCGGAGTAGGGCGCGGAATGCTTGTGTTCATGGAACCATATGTGAATGTTCCTCCAAAAGTTTGTGTGCTTTTGCTCCGTGCCATGGATCAGATCAATGGTAGTGGCCAACCATGCATCGCACAACAGCTCGTCCTCCCGCATGTTGAAGCTTTCTCCTCTACCCTTCTTCTTCGGATCGCTGGTTGCATCATCCAGATCATCGTCCTCCCCGTCGTCCTCCTCCTCCCCCCCCCCCCCCCCCCCCCGCCCGACTGCTGCTCTCCGGCGGCCCAATGCTGTTGTTGCTGTGTGCCATCGCCGGTCTGGGAGTAGGACTGCTACGTGGTCGTCTACGTGTAGGTCTGCCGCTCCTGGAAGTTGTTGGACTGGGTGGGATACGAGTCTTCTACCTAACCATCCTCATAGCCACCTCCTCCTCCCTCTCCTTTGTCGCTGATGATGTCGAGCATCTCCCTGTCCCCGGCATTGTACTTCGGATCTCCCGCTCTAGGCATTGCAGCGAATAGCGTGTGGGCACCCATCTGCTCCCCACCCGCCGTTCGCGCCCGGACGAGTTGCGGCAAAGCATACTCAGAGAAGAGCGGCGCCGCGTTAACATCAACTATGTAAGGAACCGTACCGGCGGGGGTTTCGAGCTGCTTGGCGGCGTAGTAGTGTGGAGGATTGTAATTCTCCGGCCACTGGGCCGTCTGTACTGTGGGCACGCCCGTCTACTGGAGTCCGCCACCGCCGCCGCGCCCAACGCCACCACCAGGCCCACCGGCAGCCAACCGCTTCTTGAGCTTCTCCTCCTTTGCGGCCCTTGCTTTGACGTGGCGATTTTGCCGTGTAGCTGAGCTGATCTTCTGGGCGAGTGAGGGAGTCCTGGGCTAGGGCTCGGGGTGACGGCTCCTCTCACGTGGGTCGGACTGTTGGGCCGCACTGTATCCGGACCGATGACCTTTTATGCCTTGGTGTGTACCCCAAGTCAAGATGGAAGATCCGGCGTTTCCTTTGATGTAACCGACTATATGTAAACCCTAGCACCCCTGGTGTCTATATAAACTAGGGGGATTAGTCTGTAGAGGCTAGAAGAACAATTGTCATCCTACTAGTTAGGGTTTAGTTCATCTGATCTACTCTATAACCCCCTTATACACAAGCAATATAATCAAGCAGGACGTAGGGTTTTACCTCTTAGAGAGGGCCCAAACTTGGGTAAATATCGTGTCCCACGTCCACTGTTCCCCATCGATCCAAGATCCACTATTCGGGACCCCCTACCCGAGATCCGCTGATTTTTACACCGACATTGGTGCTTTCATTGAGAGTTCCACTGTTGGATCGTCAAAGGATCGATGGCTCGCCTGATCATCGGAGACGGCATCAACGTTGGGGCTATCTTCGTCCCCGGGCAACTTTTCACGTTCGGCAGCGTGGTTCTTCATGCCGATTCGACCGGTCACCTCCACCAGGTCAACAGCTTCACCCCTAAACATCATATCAGGTTCGGTAACTTCGAGTATGTCACCGACTCTAGGGGCGATATGATCTTCATCGGTTTCTCAGCCCCGTCTGGGACAACCACGGCCTCCGAAGCATTAACTTCAGGGCCTCTCCCCGATCTGATCTCCAGATCGGCCCTTGGCATACCACCGGCTTCAGGCTTGGAAGCAACTCTTATGTCCGGAGACCAGGAATCAACTCTGTCCGGACCCATCCGTCCTACCTTAGATCCGGCCTCAAGCCTGGATGGAAGTTCGGCCTCCAAAAACAGTGAATCAACCCTAGCCGGGCGCTCCCTCCTCCTTACAGATTCGGCTTCGAGCCTTGACGCGTGTGCGGCGTCCGAAGACCCTTCCACCTTGACCGAACCTATGCCTCACCCCACGATTATGACGGAGGTCAGCTCCGAAGAAACCTCTTACACCAGTTCGGTCGACCTCGCCTTGTTAAACGAGGCGCTTGACCGGATCCAGATGATAACTATTGTCGATGGTCCGTCCACGGCCCGCGCTCAACGGAGCCTTGAGGCAGGCCAAAATGAATTTTATGTCCCACCCACTGATGTCTACTACGCAACTTTATTCTTGTAGACTCGTGTTGGGCCTCCAAGCGCAGAGTTTTGTAGGACAGTAGCAATTTTCCCTCAAGTGGATGACCTAAGGTTTATCAATCCGTGGGAGGCGTAGGATGAAGATGGTCTCTCTCAAACAACCCTGCAACCAAATAACAAAGAGTTCTTGTGTCCCCAACACACCAAATACAATGGTAATTTATATAGGTGCACTAGTTCGGCGAAGAGATGGTGATACAAATGTAATATGGATGGTAGATATTGATTTTTGTAATAGGAACAATAAAAAACAGCAAGGTAGCAATCGATAAAACGAAGCACAAACGGTATTGCAATGCTTGAAAATGAGGCCTAGGGTCCGTACTTTCGTTAATGCAATCTCTCAACAATGCTAACATAATTTGGATCACATAACCATCCCTCAACGTGCGATGAAGAATCACTCCAAAGTTCCTATCTAGCGGAGAACATACGAAGAAATTGTTTGTAGGGTACGAAACCACCTCAAAGCTATTCTTTCCGATCAATCTATCCTAGAGTTCGTACTAAAATAACACCAAGCTATTCTTTCTGATCGATCTAACCAAGAGTTCGTACTAAAATAACACCATATGATACACATCAACCAACTCTAATGTCACCTAGATACTCCAATGTCACCGCGAGTATCCATGAGTTGATTATGTGATATGCATCAAACAATTTCAGATACATAATACTCAATCCAACACAAAGAACCTCAAAGAGTGCCCCAAGATTTCTACCGGAGAAACAAGGACGAAAATGTGCATCAACCCCTATGCATAGATTACCCCAATGTCACCTCGGAAATCCGCGAGTTGAGTGCCAAGACATAGATCAAGTGCTCTCAAATCCATAAAAGTATTCAATCCGATAAAATGAAATCTCAAAGGGAAAACTCAATTCATCACAACAAGATAGAGAGGGGAAAACACCATATGATCCAACTATATTAACAAAGCCCGCGATACATCAAGATCGTGCCATCTCAAGAACACGAGAGAGAGAGAGATTAAACACATAGCTACTGGTACAAACCCTCAGCCCCAAGGGTGGACTACTCCCTCCTCATCATGGTGGCCGCCGGGATGATGAAGATGGCCACCGGTGATGATTTCCCCCTCTGGCAGGGTGCCGGAACGGTGTCTAGATTGGTTTTTCATGGCTACAGAGGCTTGCGGCGGCGGAACTTCTGATCTAGGGTTATTTCTGATGGTTTCTCTATTTATAGGATTTTTCAGCGTTGGAATCACACGAAGATGGGCCTCGAGGTGAGCACAACCCACCGGGGCAAGCCAGGCCCCTCTGGCGCACCCTGGTGGGTTTGTGCCCTCCTCGTGGCTCTTCTAGACCTCCCACGAAGCTTCTAGTGCCTCTTTTGTTCCAAAAAAATCATCAAAAAGTTTCAGCTCGTTTGGAGAACTTTCATTTCTGCACAAAAAACAACAACATGGTAGTTTTGCTGAAAACAGCGTCAGTCCGGGTTAGTTCCATGCAAATCATACCAAAACCATATAAAATTGTTGTAAACATGGCATGAATACTTCATAAATTATAGATACGTTGGAGACGTATCAGCATCCCCAAGCTTAATTCCTACTCGTCCTCGAGTAGGTAAATGATAAAAGAAATAATTTATGAAGTGTGAATGCTAGCAAAGTGCATAAGTTTGATAAGTGATAATTTCAATCACTTTTCCTAGCATCATAACAGCAATTATTTCTCATGTTAAAGTAGCAACCAATTCACATGGTAAGGTTCAAACAATGAATTCTCTTGAAACTCAACAACCTATATTCTTAGTCACCAAACAATTGCAATTCAACTTATTCAACAGAGTCTAAGTAAGAGCTTCACATACTCAATCATAATATAGTGTTCTATGATTGCTAGTACTCAAAGCATATTTTTAGAACAAGTGGCATCCATCGAACACAGAGAAAGATAGGGGCTTAATGTTTCGCCTTCCAACTCATTTATCATAGAGATAATTGTCAACAATAATAAATCATGATCAAATATATTTGACTGGCCATATGTGCCTAGATCTTTCCCCACCACATGATGCTTGCCAACTAGAGGATAATTGAGGTTGAAATGAGAATGCATACTATTGACTCTTGCATAAAAGTAAATACTGAAAAGTAAAACATAGGCCCTTCGCAGAGGGAAGCAGTGGTTGTCATGCGCTTTTTATTTTTGGATGTCCAAACTCTTAATGCAAAGGAATGTCACATTATATTGCCCCTTATGATAGCAACCTTTATTATGCAGTCCGTCGCTTTTATTACTTTGCAATCACAAGTTCGTACAACGCTCAATTTTCCCTTACAATAAAAAATCAAACATATTTAGGAGCAATTTGTATTGCTTTATGCACCGATGACAACTTACTTGAAGGATCTTATTCAATCCATAGGTAGGTATGGTGGAAACTCATGGCAAGAAACTTGGTTTAAGGGTTTTTGGATGCACAGGTAGTATCTCTACTTAGTACGGATTTTTGGCTAGCAAAAGATTCTAGAAAAACACCACATGTTGGAGGATCCATAACAATATAACTTCTATGCAAATATACACAACCATAACTCATTACGTTGTCTTTCTTGTCCAACTTCAACTAATTTGCTCAAGTTTGAAAATAATTAATGGGTATTCACAATCATAGAAGATGTCCAAGATAATATATTTGTATGTGAAAGTTCTCTTCCTTATATTAATCTGTAACGCCCGGATAATTAAGCTACAGTAATCCTATGTTAATGGTGCCAGGTCATCACGATTACTGTTGTTAAACTCGCGTTGATTTGAGAACAGTTCAAATTCAAAATTTAAAGTAAAGTCAAAAATAAAAGTTTTCAACTATCAAAGCTAAATTGTTCAAACT
Organism: Thinopyrum elongatum; assembly: GCA_011799875.1. Lineage (NCBI taxonomy): Eukaryota > Viridiplantae > Streptophyta > Magnoliopsida > Poales > Poaceae > Thinopyrum > Thinopyrum elongatum. The sequence continues at coordinate 389,384,827 of CM022300.1, forward strand.
GTGACAAATAATTCATAAGTATTATTGGTGAAGAAACCACACTTGTATAAAATATTTAAATGCACTTAAATAATTAAAATGGTGGCTTTAACAATTAATTAAATGCCTTTCCTAATTTATAAAATATTCAACTATTTTATCTGAATACCAAACTTTTTGTGGCAGAGGTATATTTAATAATACTAATTTAGAAACTGCTTTTGTATTTTATTTAAACTAAAATAATGTGAGGTTTAAAATAAAAAAAGTTTTGAAAAGAATAAAAGAAAAAGAGAAATAAATAAATAAAAAGAAAAGACCCTCCCTTCCCCGCTGGGCCTCCTGGCCCAACTGGGCTAACCACGCCAGCCAGCCCCCTAGCCCAAACAGCCGCCCCCTACTAACCCCCCCGATCCACCCCGCAACCCTAACCCCATCCCACGTTTCCCCACTTCCCCCCTCTCTCCCGATCCCATCTGGATCGGGGCACCCGAGCCCGTCGTCGTCGCTCGTCCTCGCTGCGCCCCGACGTCGCCGCCCAGGGCTCCCCTCTCCGGACCACCGCGCCGTCGCCGTCCCGTCGTCGACCACCGCTGCCCCGAGCTCCGATGCCTCCCCGAGCTCGCTTTAGCACCTCTACATGGCCCCGTGAGCCCTCTCCCCCTTCCCCTCTCCCTCCTCGTCGCCGATGCCGCCCGATCTGCGCCCCCGTGCGTTCCCGCGCCGTCCACGCCGCGCCACCCGCGCCCTGACAGCCACGTCGCTCACCCGCAACCCCTCGTCGTTGCTCTGCGCGGTCTCGCCGGCCGCACCGGCCACACCTGCCCGCACTCTACGCCGCCTGCGCGCCCCGTTCACGCCGCGGCCTCGGGCCCGCGGCCCCGCACCCTCGCCCCCGCACGCGCCCATGGTCTCGCCTGGCCGCCGCCGCCACCCGCCCCCTGCAGCGCGCTGCTGCGGCTTTGTTTCGCCCAAGCCGCCGCTCGCCTGCGCCCCCCTCCCCCGCGTAGCCGCACGCCATCGCGCCCACCCCTGCGCCGCTGCTCGCCGCCGGCCCCGCCCCGGGCTGCCGTGCCCGTCGCCGCCCGGGCTCGGCCTCCGCTCGGGCGCCCGCACGCCCCAGCGCCCATTGCCCGTTTCGCCCGCTAAGGCTCCAGTGGGCCACTGACCACTGGGCCCACCTTGTTTAGAAAAGAAAAACAAAAAAATGTATAAAAAATATATATATAATTAATTAATAATGTAATTAATTAACTTAATTAACTAGGTTAGTTAAGTTAAACCTGATTAGTTAAGCTGAGACAATGACAAACGGGACTCACATGTCAGTTGACCAGTCAACGGTCAATGTTGACCACTGACGTCACGCTGACATCATGCTGATGCAATAACTCTATTTAGATTTATTAATAATTTTAGAAATCAATTAAAACTTTGGAAATTCATAGAAAATTAACCGTAAGTCAGATGAAAAAGTTTTCTACATGAAAGTTGCTCAGAAAAATCCAACGAATCCGAATATGCAGTCCGTTCGTCTGCCACACGTCCCTAGCATAGCGAACATGCAACCGTCCCCCTCCATTTTCATCTGTTCGAAGACTGCAAACTTCGGGTAAACATTCGCAGATGTTTTCCTCCTTCGTCGGTATCGTGTAGCACTGCGTTAGAACACCCCTAGCACCGCATATCATCATGTCATGCTTAGTAATGCATCTATGTACTTTGTATTTACTGTTTATTCTCCCTCTTCTTCTCCGGTAGATCCAGAGACCGCTGCTAATGCCCCTGTGATCGATGACGTCAACGACGACCCTCCTTCCGTTTCAGCAGAGCTTCCAGGCAAGCCCCCCCTTGATCACTCCGATATCGCCCATTCAATTCTCTCTCATGCTTGCATTAGATTTTGCTACTGTAATTGATTGCTCCTACTCTGATGCATAGCCTGCTTTTGTACCTGCTATTGTTACCTCCCTGCTTATCCTAAACTGCTTAGTATAGGTTGGTTGGTGATCCATCAGTGACCCCCACCTTGTCCCTGTTACCCCTGCTTCATCATCGATGACTCGATCAACGTGATCAACGACCAGAGACCGACACATCACTTCACCCCCTTAGTTGTACGACTCTGCATACTTACTATCGAGTGCCGAGGGTGATACCTCGTAAAGCACTCCTGATGATAACTCTATAGTGTAGCTATTTGGTCGTGGTCATCGAGGGTGATTCCTCCTTCACCACTCCCGATACGACTCTATCGTGCAGCCCCTCAAGTGTGAACCTCGAGGGTGATTCCTCCTACGTTCACCTTGATGATTACTTCAAGTGGAATCCACCATGGGTGATTCCTCGGGGTTTCCCCCTTGATGTTTGGACACACGGTTACCTTGACATTACTTGAGACCTTTGTGAAAGTCGGGCGGGCCCGGAGAGCACCCGCATGATGTTACGGTGGCAGCTGGCTGTTTAGCGGTATCACCCAGGAGGGGGTGGTAGCTCTGGACTTGTCCCGACAGCCGTCACTTCATTTTAATAATGCACTAACAGGTTTGGGTATTTGTTCTGAGTTGGCCACTGGCCTATACGCACTAACCACCACGTGGGAATAGTTATGGGCACTCGGCGTCGCAGTATCAGCCGAAGCTTTGTTAGACGTCCAGTCCAGCATTGTGGCATGGTCGGATCATGCCGACCATCCGAGGTGGTGCTGGTATTCACCCTGCACACAACGAACCGGAGTGCAACGGGCGATGGGCCCAAACCCCAGAGTGCTTAGGATGTAGACCGGTGGGGACCTCTCTGCTAAGCCTAGGTAGGGCTACGACGTGTTGATCTTTTGAGGCCGGGCATGGATCCAGGAAAGTGTGTCCGGCCAGAGTAATCAAGCGTGTTGGGTAATGTGGTGCACCCCTGCAGGGAAGATTATCTATTCGAATACCGTGTCCATGGTAATGGATGTTCAGACTTGTATCCTGATCTATTACAACTAGAAATGGATACTTGAGATATGAGATGGATATGTTGGCTCCGGGATTGCTTTCTCGTAGGGAGTCGAGGAAGGATCTCTGGGCGTTAATTCTACAACATGCTTGTTAATTATAAAATGCTATTCTGTACTCTTCTGAATGCTGCAAGATGCTTGAAGACACTTGAAGATGCTAGTCTTCGATAGGTTAGGCCTTCCCTCTATTCTGGCATTCTGCAGTTCAGTCCACAGATACAACCCTTCCATTTGATACTGATGCATACTTAGTATAGATCTGATGGTTGCGAGTACTTTGGATGAGTACTCACGGTTGCTTTGCTACCCCTTTTCCCCCCTTCTTCCTTCTTTCCGGTTGTTGTAACCAGATGGTGGATCCCAGGAGCCAGAGGCTACCCCCGACGACTACTACTACTACTACCCCGAGGGTGCCTTCTACTACGTGGAGCCCGCCGACGACCAGGAGTAGTTAGGAGGTCCCAGGCAGGAGGCCTTGCCTCTTCGATCGTTGATGTTTGTGCTAGCCTTCTTAAGGCAAAACTTGTTTAACTTATATATGTACTCAAATATTGTTGCTTCCGCTGACTCGCTTATGTATCGAGCTTATGTATTCGAGCCCTCGAGGCCCCTTGCTTGTAATATGAAGCTTGTATGACTTTTATTTGTGTTTAGAGTTGTGTTGTGATATCTTCCCGTGAGTCCCTAATCTTGATCATACACGTTTGCGTGTATGATTAGTGTACGATTGAATCGGGGGCGTCACAAGTTGGTATCAGAGCCGACTGCCTGTAGGAACCCACCTTTCCAACTCCCAGGCCGAAGTTGAGTATAGTCTTTGAAAAACTATTTTACTAACATGGTTGTGTGGCGTACGGGCCCACGTCGCCAATGGGTGGCATTAGGATCTTTTATTCCTCGTCTATACTCTAGGATTCTGATCTCTCTTCTCTTCGGGCCAAGTTCTGCTTCACAATATTCACTGACCGCAGGATCCTCTTATCGAGGGCACCCTGCGTCGCCACTTGCAAATCCCTCGCTCAAGTGTTTTTCCCCCGACGCTGATGTAGCCTTTGTTATGTCCCGTTGTAGTATCCCTCCATCGCGTGCATGCGTGCCGCCTAGTATGTCTATGATGTTTCTCTTGTCCGAACTCATACAAACAGCATGTAATTGGTTCCGTATATGTATCAGTATGTCTTTAATGACTACTGCTTTGTACATACTGCGCCTTTGCTCATTTTTTTGATTACATCATGAATGACTCCATACACTTGCTCCACCCCTGGCTAAACTACCCCCTGTTACGATATAGCAGGATGGTTAGACCCGCTAGTCGTAGCCGTGGTGGCGACAATCCACCACCGCCCAAATACATGGCCGGAATGGTACAACAGTTGGGCTGAATTGCCAGTTTATGGAAAATGTCATGGTTCAGTTCCTGCGTCTCAATATGAATCAGCAGCCAACCCCAGCAACTCTACAAGACTTTATGCGTCTCAACCCTGTCATCTACCGCCGCTCAACTCAGCCCCTTGATGCTGATGACTGGCTCCGTAACATCACTTATGACATGGAGTCTGCTGATGTAGCCCCTGCCAACTATGTCACCTTCGCGGCTTACTACCTGAAAGGTCTCGCTGCTCAATGGTGGCACAGCCACATGCGTTCCTTACCTGTTGGAACCGCTATCACTTGGCCAAAATTCCAAGCTGCATTCCGCGGGCCAATGTCGAACCACCATGGTTAGCCACAACGTCCCCGTTGAACTTGAAGAGTTCGAATTCCATGTTTTCCCCCATTGTTTTGAAGTCGTCCAATACCGACCTCATTCTGGGAATGGAATGGTTGAAAACCCATACCGCTTCTATCATTTGTGCCACTAAAACCGTCCGTCTACTACATCCTTCAAATGAGATAGTAAGCTACCATGCTCATCTTGATCGAAATGCCGAAGCACAGGTTTATTCATTGAACGCGTAAACGGTTCTCCTCTTATGAGAAATGTAAACGTTCCAGTTGTTTGTGAATTCCAAGATGTCTTTCCAGAAGAACTACCCAGTCCATGGCCATGAACTTGCTGCAGTTAAATTTGCACTAAAGTTGTTGCAGCATTATCTTTCTGGTACTCGTTGCGAGATCTTCACCGATCATCAAAGTCTGAAGTAATTGTTTACTCAGCTAGATCTAGATCTCCGTCAGCAGCGATGTATGGAAACAATTACATACTATGACTACAGTATTTCTTATACCCCTAGCAAGGCTAATGTCATGGCTGATGCCCTGAGTCGCAAGTCTTATTGCAACAACCACATGGCTTATAAAGCTCAACCCCTGCAAGATGATCTCACTTACAGAGAGCATCGGATTCGCGTTCTCGTTCAAGCTGAACGTCGCACCCCTCTGAGGCCTGTCAATTTCTAAAAGTTCAGTGGTCAAATCCTACTGAAGATGAAGCCACTTGGGAACTCGAGGATCGTCTTCGTGATGAATGCCCCACTCTGTTTCCTTCTACCTCCTAAAATCTCGGGACGAGATTTCTTGTAGTGGAGGAGATTTGTAACGCCCGGATAATTAAGCTACAGTAATCCTATGTTAATGGTGCCAGGTCATCGCGATTACTGTTGTTAAACTCGCGTTGATTTGAGAACAGTTCAAATTCAAAATTTAAAGTAAAGTAAAAAATAAAAGTTTTCAACTGTCAAAGCTAAATTGTTCAAACTGTGACAAATAATTAATAATTATTATTGGTGAAGAAACCACACTTGTATAAAATATTTAAATGCACCTAAATAATTAAAATGGTGGCTTTAACAATTAAATAAATGCCTTTCCTAATTTATAAAATATTCAACTATTTTATCTGAATACCAAACTTTTTGTGGCAGAGGTATATTTAATAATACTAATTTAGAAACTACTTTTGTATTTTATTTAAACTAAAATAATGTGAAGTTAAAAATAAATAGAAAAGTTTTGAAAAGAATAAAAGAAAAAGAGAAATAAATAAATAAAAAGAAAAGACCCTCCCTTCCCCGCTGGGCCTCCTGGCCCAACTGGGCTAACCAGGCCGGCCAGCCCCCTGGCCCAAACAGCCGCCCCCCTACTAACCCCCCCGATCCACCCCGCAACCCTAACCCCATCCCATGTTTCCCCACTCCCCCCCTCTCTCCCGATCCCATCTGGATCAGGGCACCCGAGCCCGTCGCCGTCGCTCGACCTCACTGCGCCCCGACATCGCCGCCCGGGGCTCCCCTCTCCGGACCACCGCGCTGTCGTCGTCCCGTCGTCGACCACCGCCGCGCCGAGCTTCGGCGCCTCCCCGAGCTCGCTTCAGCACCTCTACAGGGCCCCGTGAGCCCTCTTCCCCTTCCCCTCTCCCTCCCCGTCGCCGATGCCGCCCGATCCGCGCACCCGTGCGTTCCCGCGCCGTCCACGCCGCGCCACTCGCGCCCTGACGGCCATGTCGCTCACCCGCAACCCCTCATCATGCTCCGCGCGGCCTCGCCCGCCGCACCGGCCACACCCGCCCGCACTCTGTGCCGCCTGCGTGCAAGCGCTCTCGCACGCCCCGTCCGCGCCGCGGCCTCGGGCCCGCGGCCTCGCACCCTCGCCCCCGCACGCGCACATGGCCGCGCCTGGCCGCCGCCGCCGCCCGCCCCCTGCCGTGCGCTGTTGCGGCTCCGTTCCGCCCAAGCAGCCGCTCGCCTGCGCCGCCGCCCCCTCCCCCCGACTAGCCGCACGCCATCGCGCCCACCCCTGCGCCGCTGCTCGCCGTCGGCCCCGCCCCGGGCTGCCGTGCCCGTCGCCGCCTGGGCTCGGCCTCCGCTCGGGCGCCCGCACGCCCCAGCGCCCGCTGCCCGTTTCGCCCGCTAAGGCCCTAGTGGGCCACTGACCACTGGGCCCACCTTGTTTAGAAAAGAAAAACAAAAAAGTATGAAAAATAAATAATTAATTAATTAGTAATATAATTAATTAACTTAATTAACTAGGTTAGTTAAGTTAAACCTGATTAGTTAAGCTGGGACAATGAGAAAGGGGCCCACATGTCAGTTGACTAGTCAACGGTCAATGTTAACCACTGACGTCACGCTGACGTCATGCTGATGCAATAACTCCATTTAGATTTATTAATAATTTCAAAAATCAATTAAAACTTTGGAAGTTCATAGAAAATTAACCGTAAGTCAGATGAAAAAGTTTTCTACATGAAAGTTGCTCAGAAAAATCCAACGAATCCGAATATGCAGTCCGTTCGTCTGCCCCACGTCCCTAGCATAGCGAACATGCAACTGTCCCCCTCCGTTTCATCTGTCCGAAGACTGCAAACTTTGGGAAAACATTCCTAGATGTTTTCCTCCTTCGTCGGTATCGTGTAGCACTGCGTTAGAACACCCCTAGCACTGCGTTAGACCCCGAGACCGCTGCTGATGCCCCTGTGATCGACGACGTCGATGACGACCCTCCTTCCATTTCAGCAGAGCTTCCAGGCAAGCCCCCCCCCCTTGATCACTCCGATATCGCCCATTCCATTCTCTCTCATGCTTGCATTAGATTTTGCTACTGTAATTGATTGCTCCTACTCTGATGCATAGCTTGCTTTTGTACCTGCTATTGTTACCTACCTGCTAATCCTAAACTGCTTAGTATAGGTTGGTTGGTGATCCATCAATGACCCCCACCTTGTCCCTGTTACCCCTGCTTCATCATCGATGATTCGATCAATGTGATCGACGACCAAAGACCGACACATCACTTCACCCCCTTAGTTGTACGACTCTGCATAGTTACTATTGAGTGCCGAGGGTGATACCTCGTAAAGCACTCCTGATGATAACTCTGTAGTGTAGCTATTCGGTCATGGTCATCGAGGGTGATTCCTCCTTCACCACTCCTGATACGACTATGTCGTGCATCCCTTCAAGTGTGAACCTCGAGGGTGATTCCTCCTACGTTCACCTTGATGATTACATCGAGTGGAATCCACCAAGGGTGATTCCTCGGGGTTTCCCCCTTGATGTTTGGACACACGGTTACCTTGACATTACTTGGGACCTTTGTGAAAGTCGGGCGGGCCCGGAGAGCACCCGCATGATGTTACGGTGGCGGCTGGCTGTTTAGCGGTATCACCCAAGAGGGGGTGGTAGCTCCGGACTTGTCCCGACAGCCGTCACTTCATTTTAATAATGCACTAACAGGTTTGGGTATTTGGTCTGAGTTGGCCACTGGCCTATACGCACTAACCACCACGCGGGAATAGTTATGGGCACTCGGCGTCGCAGTATCAGCCGAAGCTTTGTTAGACGTCCAGTTCAGCATTGTGCCACGGTCGGATTGTGCCGACGATCCGAGGTGGTGCTGGTATTCACCCTGCACACAATGACCCGGAGTGCAACGGGCGATGGGCCCAAGACCCCAGAGTGCTTAGGATGTAGACCGGCGGGGACCTCTCTGCTGAGCCTAGGTAGGGCTGCGACGTGTTGATCTTCCGAGCCCGGGCATGGACGCAGGAAAGTGTGTACGGCCAGCGTAATCAAGCGTGTTGGGTTATGTGGTGCACCCCTACAGGGAAGATTATCTATTCGAATACCGTGTCCACGGTAATGGACGTTCAGACTTGTATCCCAATGTATTACAACTAGAAATGGATACTTGAGATATGAGATGGATATGTTGGCTCCGGAATTGCATTCTCACAGGGAGTCGAGGAAGGATCTCTGGGCGTTAATTCTACAACATGCTTGTTAATTATAAAATGCTATTCTGTACTCTTCTGAATGTTGCAAGATGCTTGAAGACACTTGAAGATGCTAGTCTTCGATAGGTTAGGCCTTCCCTCTATTCTGGCATTCTGCAGTTCAGTCCACAGATACAACCCTTCCATTTGATACTGATGCATACTTAGTATAGATCTGATGGTTGCGAGTACTTTGGATGAGTACTCACGGTTGCTTTACTACCCCTTTTCCCCCCTTCTTCCTTCTTTCCGGTTGTTGCAACCAGATGGTGGATCCCAGGAGCCAGAGGCTACCCCCGACGACTACTACTACTACCCCAAGGGTGCCTTCTACTACGTGGAGCCCGCCGACGACCAGGAGTAGTTAGGAGGTCCCAGGCAGGAGGCCTTGCCTCTTCGATCGTTGATGTTTGTGCTAGCCTTCTTAAGGCAAAACTTGTATAACTTATGTCTGTACTCAGATATTGTTGCTTCCGCTGACTCGCTTATGTATCGAGCTTATGTATTCGAGCCCTCGAGGCCCCTGGCTTGTAATATGAAGCTTGTATGACTTTTATTTGTGTTTAGAGTTGTGTTGCGATATCTTCCCGTGAGTCCCTGACCTTGATCATACACGTTTGCGTGTATGATTAGTGTACGATTGAATCAGGGGCGTCACAATTATTCATGAATTGCTTGTATGACCAATATTGTGATTGTCAAGCTTCAAAAGATTTCACTTTCTAAACCCAATGTGAAGCTACCACTAGGCATGATATGAACATATAATTTCAACTTCATGATATTCAATTCATTCATCAATTTACTCATAGGATATAAGTGAAGCACAAGAGGAAATGACAAGCTACTCCAAAAAGATATAAGTGAAGATCAAGCGAGTAGTTAAGTAAATAGGTAGTTATGTGAGGACTCTTTCCTATTTAAAAACTTTTAGATATAAGTATTTTATTAAAACAGCAAGAAAAACAAAAACTAAATGACATTCCAAGAATAGCACAACTCATGTGAAGAAGCAAAAAACTTAGGCTCAACCGATACTAACCGATAGTTGTTGATGAAGAAAGGTGGGATGCCTACCGGTGCATCCCCAAGCTTAGATGCTTGAGACTTATTGAAATATTGACTTGGAATGCCTTGGACATCCCCAAGCTTGAGCTCTTGTGTCTTCTTCATCCCTCTCATAACACAGTTTTCCTAATTCTTAAAAACTTCATCCACACAAAACTCAACAAGAATTCGTAAGATACGTTAGTATAAATCAACGCAAAGCCTTATCATTCCCTACTGTAACAAATCACTAAAATTATAATTTAAAATTGCATGCTAAATGCCTCTGCATATTTAATACTCTTATCATCAAATAGAATAATTAAACAAGCAAACATATGCAAACAATGCAAACATAACAGCAATCTGTCTAAACAGGACAGTCTGTAAAGAATGCAAGAAGATTCATACTTCTCTAACATAAAAATTTCTAAAAATTTACCACACTGTAGAAAATTTATCATATATTATTGTGCAAGAAAATTCAATATTTTATCATATTTTGACTTTTCTCAGGAATTTTTGCAACAGCCATAAACTTTCTGTTTTGAAACAGCAACTCATATACTTGCAAAATAAGCATGGTGAAGGCTATCCTTGCCACTTTTATTGAAATAAAAGATGCAAAAAATTATCTAAATAACACCAAGCAAATCCTAACAAAATAAAATGATGCTCCAAGCAAAACTCATATCATGTGACGAATGAAAATATAGCTCCGAGTGAGGTTACCGATAATGTTGAAGACGAAAGAGGGGATGCCCGAAGAATAAGGAGTGACAAGACCCTAATCTTGGGGATTCCCTAGGCACCCCCAAGGTAATATTCAAGGAAGATCCAAGCAACTAAGCTTGGGGATGGGCATCCCCAAGCTTAGTTGCTTGGATCTTCCTTGAATATTACCTTGGGGGTGCCTAGGGAATCCCCAAGATTAGGGTCTTGTCACTCCTTATTCTCCTCGTATCGATATCTCACCCAAAACTTGAAAACTTCAATCACACAAAACTTAACGGAACCTTGTGAGATGCGTTAGTATAATAAAATAAATCATTCACTTGGGTACTGTCAAGACAAGATTCATAATTATTATCACACAATGCCTAATTTACTCTATAATTTTCACAATTTATATTAAGTAATATAAGCCATAGAAACCATAAAACAAGCAAACTATGCATTGAAAACAGAATCTGTCAAGAACAGAACGGTATGTAAAGATCTGAATTAAGGTCATACTTATGTAACTCCAAAATTTCTGAAACATTAGTACAACGTAGAATATTTGTATACCCATCAACTGTAAAAAAATTAGAATTTTTCAACGCTCCAGTGAATTTTAACAATTCTGTTACTGAGCACAAAATTTTATGTTTTTGCACAGAATCAAGTCAACTATCATCCACACTATCCCAAAGGCTTTACTTATCACTTTATTGAAACAAAAGTTATAAAACATGATTACTACAGTATCCAAATCAAGTGAACACATAAAAATAGTAGGTATAAGTATTGGGTTGTCTCCCAACAAGCGCTTTTCTTTAATGCCTTTTTAACTAGGCATGATGATTTCAATGATGCTCGCATAAAAGTAAAGAGTTGAAACACAAAGAGAGCATCATGAAGCATATGACTAGCATATTTTAGTCTAACCCACTTCCTATGCATAGGTATTTTGTGAGCAAACAACTTATGGGAACAAGAATCAACTAGCATAGGAAGGCAAAACAAGCAAAACTTCAAGATTTTCAACACATAGAGAGGGAACTTGATATTATTGCAATACCTAAAAGCATATGTTCCTCTCTCATAATAATTTTCAGTAGCATCATGAATGAATTCAACAATATAGCTATCACATAAAGCATTCTTTTCATGATGCATAAGCATAGAAATTTTGTTACTCTCCACATAAGCAAATATATACCTACTAATAAAGCGAGGTGTGTTTCGCCAATTTTTTAATCCGTTCACCGCCAAAAAGATTTTTTTCTATCCGAGGTGGTACTAAATTCTTATGTGTTCATTTAAAAAAAAGGCTTTTCCAGAATTTCTTACGTGGGCCACAAAGCCAGCCCACTTATTTTTCTCCCCACGTAGCTGTGAAAACTATATTTTCCGCACAAGGCGACAAATAGTCGGAGGTTCACACAGGGTAACCAATAATGGGCTAGCCCATTTTTCTTTGTTTCTGTGTTTTATTTTTATTCTCCTTCCCCCATCTCCTTTTTCACTTCCAAATTTATTTTTCTTATAGAATTTATTTCATAAATTCTAAATTCTAAAAAAACATTCAGAATTAAAAAAAATCAAATTATAGAAAATGTTCGGAATTCCAAAATCTTGTTGCTATTTAAAAAAATATTCGAAACATGGAAAAAGATTCCCATTTTTTCAAAAACTTTTATTGTTTTCAAAATTGTTCGAGATTTCTAAATATCTATACATACTAATAAAGCGAGGTGCGTTTCGCCAATTGCATCCATTCACCGCCGAAAAGAATTTTTTCTATTCGAGGTGGTACTAAATTCTTATGTGTTCGTTTGTAAAAAAAAAGGCTTTTCTAGAATTTCGTACGTGGTCCATAAAGCCAATCCACTTATTTTTCTGCCCACGCTGCTGTGAAAATTCTATTTTTCGCGCAAGGCGACAAATAGTCGGAGGTTCACACAGGGCAACCAATAATGGGCTGGAACATTTTTCTTTGTTTCTGTGTTTTATTTTTATTTTTATTCTCCTTTCGCTATCTCCTTTTCACTTCTAAATTTATTTTTCTTATAGAATTTATTTCATAAATTCAAAATTCTCAAAAAACATTCAGAATTAAAAAAATCAAATTATAGAAAATGTTCAAAATTCCAAAAATTTGTTGCTATTTTGAAAAATATTCGGAACTTAGAAAAAGTTTCCCATTTTTTCGAAAACTTTTATTTTTTTCAAAATTGTTCGAGATTTCTAAATATAAAATGGCAATTTAAAAATGCTCCAAATTAGAAACATATTCTTGTTTTAGTGAAATTTTCACAATTCAAAATAATGTTAAAAGATACATATTTTCGAAAAATGTTATGAATTTTCAACACATGTTCCCGTTATAAAAACATGTGCACAAATTCAAATAATGTTCATGTTTTATAAAAAAAAAGTTGGTATTTTCAAAAAAATATTTGTGAATTTTAAAAGATGTTTCTGTTTAAAAAAAATTCAGGTTTTTCTTAAAGTGTACATAATTTTCAAGAAAATGCTAAGGATTTAATAAATGGTTCATGTTTTCTACAATATTCAGAAACTTCATACCTTAAAATCTCCTCGATTGAAAGGAAAAGTAGATTGAATACCTTAAAACCGAGAAGCTAAATGTTCCTTTTTCACGTGCGCACAGGGTTTTGCTTGCACATATAATTCTCACTAACTTTAAATGCATACTAATTTTTCTCCCGTTGCAACGCACGGGCATATGTGCTAATTTATTCTCATGAATAGTAATGGGAGCAAAGTCAACAAAATAACTATCATGTGATTGAACATTAAAATCATGATGACAAGTTTCATGGTTATCATTACTCTTTATAGCATACATGTCATCACCATAATCATCATAAATAGGAGGCATGCTTTCGTCATAGTAAATATTCTCATCAAAACTTGACAGACTAAAAATATCATCTTCATCAAACATAGCATCCCCAAACTTACGGCTTTGCATATCATTAGCATCATGGACATTCAAAGAGTTCATACCAACAACATTGCAATCATGCTCATCATTCAAAGATTTTTTGTCAAACATTTTATAGAATTCTTCCTCTATCAATTGAGCACGATTTTTCTTTCCATCATTTTCACGAAAGACATTATAAAGAAGAACAATATGATGCAACCTCAATTCTATTTTTTTGTAGTTTTCTTTTTATAAACAAATAGTGATAAAATAAGAAACTAAAAGATTCGATTGCAAGATCAAAAGATATACCTTCAAGCACTCACCTCCCCGGCAACGGCGCCAGAAAAGAGTTTGATGTCTACTACGCAACTTTATTCTTGTAGACTCATGTTGGGCCTCCAAGCATGGAGTTTTGTAGGACAGTAGCAATTTTCCCTCAAGTGGATGACCAAAGGTTTTTCAATCCGTGGGAGGCGTAGGATGGAGATGGTCTCTCTCAAACAACCCTGCAACCAAATAACAAAGAGTCTCTTGTGTCCCCAACACACCAAATACAATGATAATTTGTATAGGTGCACTAGTTCGGCGAAGAGATGGTGATACAAATGTAATATGGATGGTAGTTATTGATTTTTGTAATAGGAACAATAAAAAACAACAAGGTAGCAATCGATAAAACGAAGCACAAATGGTATTGCAATGCTTGAAACTGAGGCCTAGGGTCCGTACTTTCGCTAGTGCATTCTCTCAACAATGCTAATATAATTTGGATCACATAACCATCCCTCAACGTGCGATGAAGAATCACTCCAAAGTTCCTATCTAGCGGAGCACATAAGAAGAAATTGTTTGTAGGGTACGAAACCACCTCAAAGCTATTCTTTCCGATCAATCTATCCTAGAGTTCATACTAAAATAACACCAAGCTATTCTTTCCGATCAATCTAACCAAGAGTTCCTACTAAAATAACACCATATGATACACATCAACCAACTCTAATGTCACCTAGATACTCCAATGTCACCGCGAGTATCTGTGAGTTGATTATGCGATATGCATCAAACAATTTCAGATTCATAATACTCAATCCAACACAAAGAACCTCAAAGAGTGTCCCAAGATTTCTACCGGAGAAACAAGGACGAAAACGTGCATCAACCCCTATGCATAGATTACCCCAATGTCACCTCGGGAATCCGCGAGTTGAGTGCCAAGACATAGATCAAGTGCTCTCAAATCCATAAAAGTATTCAATCCGATAATACGAAATCTCAAAGGGAAAACTCAATTCATCACAACAAGTTAGAGAGGGGAAAACACCATATGATCCAACTATATTAACAAAGCCCGCGATACATCAAGATCGTGCCATCTCAAGAACACGAGAGAGAGAGAGAGAGATTAAACACATAGCTACTGGTACAAACCCTCAGCCCCGAGGGTGGACTACTCCCTCCTCATCATGGTGGCCGCCGGGATGATGAAGATGGCAACCGGTGATGATTTCCCCTTCCGGCAGGGTGCCGGTACGGGGTCTAGATTGGTTTTTCGAGGCTTGCGACGACGAAACTTCTAATCTAGGGTTATTTTTTATGCTTTCTCTATTTATAGGATTTTCGGCGTTGGAATCACGCGAAGATGAGCCTCGAGGTGAGCACAACCCACCGGGGCAAGCCAGGCCCCTCTGTCGTGCCCTGGTGGGTTGTGCCCTCCTCGTGGCTCTTCTGGCCCTCCCACGAAGCTGCTAGCTAGTGCCTCTTTTGTTCCAAAAAAAATTGTCAAAAAGTTTCAGCTCATTTGGAGAACTTTCATTTCTGCACAAAAAACAACACCATGGTAGTTCTGCTGAAAACAGCGTCAATCCGGGTTAGTTCCATGCAAATCATACCAAAACCATATAAACTTTTTGTAAACATGGCATGAATACTTCATAAATTATAGATACGTTGGAGATGTATCACCCACCACCTGTTGGGTTCTACGGTAGGGTGCGTCAACTGCAAATTAAAATTTTCCTATGCAGAACAACCAAGAACATGCTACGGGAGATGGATCACAGATCTTTACCACTAGACGCGCAGTGCCGTGCAGCAGAAGTAGAGTTGGGGTAGCGCGTCCAGAGTCGTCTCCTCCTAGTTCGATCTCCCTCGAACAGCCGGTCGTGGATCCCGCGTACAAGTTTGCCGGAGCGGCGCAGGTGCACCGCCTCTAACGGTATCCGTGCATGCAGGAGGAACACCGTCCGGCGGACTGCTAGGTCAGATCACACAGTCGGCGGTGAGTGGAGGTGGCTATTCGCAACACATGCAAACCCTAGTGACAGCGCCGAAGCGATCAACCGCATGAGTGTGCCGCACCCCCACTTTCTATAGGCATCCGTCGCGGGCTCAACACTTGGGCCTCGCACGGACCCTAAAGCCCAAAATCTGTTCGGACTGGATCCGAGTCCGAGTAGGATCACATCTTACTCGTGGAGTCCGATCCGGCCTCACAAGTTCCTTCCCTTAAGCGCGCGACCCCTTAGGTTCAAGTCGGCTTGGTCGCAGGTCGGATCACCTCCGACCTGCTCGGTTGGTAGCGGCCTCTAGCAAGGCGTGCCGACCACCAAGTAGACAATAAAGCCGGTTGGCGAACCTGTACATCACACTCCCATTCCTTTTGCCACACGACATATGTTGTTGGGCTCAAGGCGAGTCTGTCATCCTTGTGCTAGCCCGACCTCTTTCTCGTTCCAGTGATGCCGACCACAAACCGGATTATCTCATAATCCTTGTCGCATGGCCATGCTTATCCTGGTCGGATCACACAAGGGCCCAGAGTATATCTCTCCTGATTGGAGGGGCAAATCCAATCTTGCTCGACCACGTCTCGCAGCATGGGTCTGGACAAGCCCGAAACCTACCTTTGTAACTACCCAGTCACGGAGTAGCATTTGGTCGGCCCAAAGCAGGTCTGTCACCATCCCGAGTACATGCGCCAGCTCAGGTCTTAGGACATAGAACGTATGTTGTACTAGAGACTCACAGATGACATATCGCTGCGTCTCATGGTTGGGTCTCTCCGACTCGGACCTTACCTCAACTCGGATCCAACTATGTCAAATCCGACCAGACCCTTCCGAGTCCATATTTTCCGGTTAGCATCCAATGCTCCATGGCTAGTGAGACCAAGCCATCGACCGTGTCATATGCTTGGGTTGTGGAAGCGGCTTAGTCAACGGATCCGCAACATTTGCATCCGTGTGAATTTTGCATAACTCTACATCACAACTCTCTACGATCTTTCGTATCAGGTGATATTTCCGATCTATGTGTCTGGTCTTGTGGTGATTCCTCGGCTCCTTGGCCTGTGCAATGGCACCAGAATTATCACAATAAAGGTCCAACGGTTTTACCGAGGCTGGGAAAATACCAAGATCATCCAGAAAGTTCCGGATCCAAACACCTTCTTTTGCAGCTTCACAAGCCGCAATGTATTCGGCTTCTGTGGTAGAATCGGCCACCGTATCTTGCTTGGAACTCATCCAGCTCACTGCTCCTCCATTCATGACGTACACGAATCTGGACTATAATCGACAATCATCTCTGTCGGTTTGGAAACTAGCATCGGCGTAACCCTTTACGACGAGCTCTTCCTCACCTCCATAAACTAGAAACATTTCCTTAGTCCTTTTCAGGTACTTTAGAATATTCTTCACCGCTGCCCAGTGACTCTCACCTGGGTTGCCCTGGTATCTGCTAGTTAGGCTTATTGCAAAAGCAACATCAGGCCCTGTACATATCATGGCATACATGATGGATCCGATTGCCGAGGCATACAGAATCCTACTCATCCTGCTTCGCTCATCAGATGTCGAAGGACTCTGAGTCTCGCTTAGCCTTATACCATGTGAGAGTGGCAAGAACCCTTTCTTCGCCTCACTCATGTTGAACCACTTCAACGCTTTATCTATGTACGTGATCTGGCTTAAGCCGAGCAGCCTCCTCGATCTATCTCTATAGATCTTGATGCCTAAAATATAAACTGCTTCACCGAGGTCCTTCGTTGAAAATTTGCCATTCAATGACTCCTTGACCGAGTTCAGCATCGAAACATCATTTCCAATCAATAGTATGTCGTCCACATACAAGATCAAAAACACTACCGAGCTCCCACTTAACTTCTTGTATAAACAAGCGTCCTCTTAGCTTTTGATGAAATCGAGACCAGTTACGACCTCATCAAAACGAATGTTCCAACTCCGAGATGCTTGCTTCAACCCATAAATGGATCTCTTGAGCTTGCATACCTTACCAGCGCTAGTCGGATCGACAAAACCCTCGGGTTGTATCATATACACGTCCTCGGTTAAATTTCCGTGAAGGAAAGCCGTTTTGACATCCATCTGCCATATCTCGTAATCGAAATATGCAGCTATAGCTAGTATGATCCTCACCGATTTCAGCATCGCTACCAGCGAGTAAGTCTCATCGTAGTCAATTCCTTGAACTTGTCCATAACCTTTAGCAACAAGCCGAGCTTTGTGGATCTGAACATTTCCATCCACATCGGTTTTCTTCTTAAAGACCCATTTGCAACCAATGGCTGTTACGCCAGGCGGCAGATCAACCGAGTCCCAGACTTGATTCTCATCCATGGACTTTAACTCGGATCTCATGGCCTCTAGCCATGCCTTGGAATCTGGGCTCACCATCACTTCCGCATACGTGGCTGGCTCGTCGCTTTCTAGCAACAATACATCACGCACTGTGCGCAATCTTTCCAACCTCCGTGGTTCCGGTGCCGCTTCCACTACGGGTTCCCTAACTGACTCCGGTATGATCTCATCACCAGCCGAGCCGTCCCCAAGTGGTCCTTGAATTTCTTTGAGTCGGACCGTCCTCCCACTGGCCTCCCGACTGAGAAACTCTTTCTCACGGAAAACCCCGTTCCGAGCAACAAACACTTTGTTCTCTTCCCGGTTGTAGAAGCTATATCCCAAGGTTTCCCTCGGATATCCCACAAATATGCATTTATCCGACTTGGGAGTAAGCTTGTCTGACATAAGTCGCTTGACAAATGCTTCACAACCCCAAATCTTTAGAAAAGACAAACTGGGACTCTTCCCGGTCCACATCTCATGCGGTGTCTTGTCTACGAATTTTGATGGTACCCTGTTAAGTGTGAAAGCTGCAGTTTCTAGAGCGTATCCCCAGAATGACAAGGGTAAATCCGATTTGCACATCATGGATCTAACCATGTCTAACAAGGTACGATTCCTCCGTTCTGACACGCCGTTTCTGTGTGGCGTACCCGGAGGTGTGAGCTGAGGTACTATACCTCGGCTTTTCAGATGATCATCAAACTCCTGGCTCATGTACTCACCTCCATGATCAGATCGTAGAAGCTTTATAGTCTTGCCGAGCTGATTCTCAACCTCGTTTTGAAAGTCTTTGAACTTTTCAAAAGTTTCTGACTTGTGTCTCATCAAATAGATATATCCATATCTACTGAAGTCGTAGGTAAAAGTCACGAAGTACTGATAGCCACCTCTAGCAGTTGTGCTCATTGGACCACACACATCATTGTGTATAAGCTCCAACAGCTCGGACGCCCTCTCGTAACTCTTTGCAAAAGGAGACTTAGTCATCTTGCCGAGCAAGCACGGTTCGCATGTCTCGAACGACCCGAAGTCGGACGAAGTTAGGAGCCCATCATCATGGAGCTTCTTCATGTGTTTCAGACTAATGTGTCCAAGCCGGCAATGCCAGAAGTATGTTGGATTTATCTCATTAGGCTTATGCCTCTTGACATTCACGGTATAGACTGGTTCCATTTCTAGATTCAATATAAAAATCCCATCAACAATGGGTGCATAGCCGTGGAACATACCATTCAAATAAAACGAACAACCATTGTCCTTTAAATTGAATTCATAACCCTGACTCATCAAGCATGAGGCAGAAATAATGTTCCGACTAAGTGCAAGAATGTAATAACAATTATTCAATTCCAAAATAAATCCAGAAGGAAGCTGGAGCTGCATCGTGCCGACCTCCAACGCAGCAACTCTTGCTTTGTTGCCGACCCTGATGTCAATCTCCCCTTATGCCACTCGCCTAGTTCTTACCAGCCCCTGCATCGAGTTACAAATATGAACAACTGATCCAGTATCAAATACCCAAGAGGTACTAGGTATGTTAGCAAGGTAAATGTCTATAACATATGCAACAAGTGTACCTTTGCCTGAAGAAGCATTTCCAGCCTTCTTGCCATGCTCTGCAAGCTACTTGCTACAGTTCCTCTTCCAGTGACCGGTCTCCTTGCAATGATAGCAAATGGTCTTCGAGTCCGGTCCAGACTTTGGCGCAGCGGCAGAGGTTACCATCTCCGTGCCCTTTGCCTTAGCCTTTTTCTTGGACCAACTCTTCTTGAACTTAGCCGATTTCTGCACCATCAACACTTGATGCGTGCCTTTCTTAATATCATGCTCTGCCACTTTGAGCATCCCATGCAATTCAGTGAGCTTCTTATCCATGCCATGCATATGATAGTTTGAGATGAACGTTCCATAGCTGGGCAGAAGAGAACCCAGAACTGCATCAGTAGCCAGCTCATCCAAAAGCGGGAAGCCCAACCGATCCAAAGCTTGCACATATCCGATCATCTTGATCACATGTGGGCTTAGTGGATCACCTTCCTTCAGCTTGCAATCCATCAAGGATCACCAGACGTTGAACCTTTCGGTGCTAGCCTGTGTCTGAAACATGCTCTTGAGACTCTCGATCATATTGTAAGCCTCAACATTTTTGAAATGCTGTTGTAAATCGGGCTCCATACAAGCCAGCATCAGACAGCTGATCTTCGTTGATTCATCAATGAGTTTCTGGTAGGCATTCTTGGTTGTGGAATTAGCATTATCGGCAGGTTCCTCTGGAAGTGGATCCTCTAGAACTTGTTCCTTTGTATCATGCTTGAGAACAATTCTCAAATTTCTATACCAGGTGGTAAAGTTTGTTCCATTCAGTTTATCCTTTTCCAGAATTGATTTCAATGCAAAGTTGGGTTGAGCAGGTCGTGCCATCGATCTACAATAGAAAATATGCAATCACTAAGCAATGTGTTTATGTAGAGTAATTCAAGCCTTAAATATAAATACTCCCACTCAAGTCGGCATCCCTCTGCAAACTCTCAGTGATTCAGGATCCGACTAGCACATGCGACTAGTGAGCTTTAGCATCACTGCTAGACAACATGCCTATCCGGTAAGCAACTCCTTGCTAATCGTATCTCTATACGACTCCTGTCGGTCGGGAAGGTATCTCATACCCCGGCCCCCAACCTTCTTTGCCACAAAGCCCAAAACCGTTTTGATAGCCTTGTCAAGTTAACCTGATGCAGTGCATGTCCATGTCCGACACGAACCCTTCAGTTCAAGGACACCTAGTAGCACCCCAATTTTATGAGCCCACCACTAGACATACTTGACGTGCAAAGGTGCAACATCGGGAATGGCAAATTGCTTGATATTAACGAGGGATCTTTCTATCATTCTAACATGCATAGAAAACAAGAAGCATAACAATCACAAATAAACATATATTGTGAAATAGTATGGCTCCTTCATGGATGTTTTTCCAGGTCGGCTTCGACTCCGATGACCATCTAGGAACTCCATCTTGTTTGTCACGCCGGGACGCCAAGCCACCAACCTGATCTCTATCATCCAACTACTACAACTAGTAATGAATTTTACATAGAGTCACAAGTCGACACACAGGTCGTTATACATTATAATGACAGCACTTTGGCTCCTGTCGGCTGACAAACATGACACACAGGCCATGTATAATTTACACACATGCATCACATACACATGATCCATACTATTCACATCAAACCCTGCAAAATAAGGTTATGCATAGAATCACATTCTACCGGTTTGAGTGATCGTGTACGAAATACAAGGCGCTACACACACAGTGGTCCCGCTAGCCGGTTAGCGGGCGGGGTTCAAAGGGGCAGCGCCCCTCGCGCGTGCGGGCAGCGCCCGACGTTTTCGGAAATCACAGATCACATCTGAACTCCGATCACGCCAAATTTTCCGATCTGACCGATCTCATCGATCATCACGAGTCTGATTCGGATTAACGTTTCACTGTTAACCCTGATGGCGATTACCGACCGGTAGGGGTAGGTTGTGTCATGACCTCATCGACTCCGATCATCAGAAAACGTAGCCACATCGATCCCCATGTGCAGTTGATCTCATCAACCGTGCACACAGCCGATTTATTAAATGACAACATATCTCATCTCCCGCCTCCACATATCTAATGTGCATATGATCTGAAACCAAATCCTATAGCAGAGGCTCTGATACCACTGTTGGGTTCTACGGTAGGGTGCGTCGACTGCAAATTAAAATTTTTCTACGCGCAGAACAACCAAGCACATGCTACGGGAGATGGATCACAGATCTTTACCACTAGACGCGCAGTGCTGTGCAGCGGAAGTAGAGTTGGGGCAGCGCGTCCAGAGTCATCTCCTCCTCTCCGATCTCCCTCGAAAAGTCGGTCGTGGATCCCGCGTACAAGTTCGCCGGAGCGGCGTAGGTGCATTGCCTCTAATGGTATCCGCGCGTGCAGGAGGAACACCATGCGGCGGACTGCTAGGTCAGATCACACAGTCGGCGGTGAGTGGAGGTGGCTATTCGCAACACATGCAAACCCTAGTGACAGCGCCGAAGCGATCAACCGCATGAGTGTGCCGCACCCCCACTTTATATAGGCGTCCGTCGCGGGCTCAACACTTGGGCCTCGCACGGACCCTAAAGCACAAAATCTGTTCGGGCTGGATCCGAGTCCGAGTAGGATCACATCTGACTCGTGGAGTCTGATCCGGCCTCACAGGTTCCTTCCCTTAAGCGCGCGACCCCTTAGGGTGAAGTCGGCTTGGTCGCAGGTCGGATCACCTCCGACCTGCTCAGTTGGTAGCGGCCTCTAGCAAGGCGTGCCGACCACCAAGTAGACAATAAAGCCGGTTGCGAACCTGTACATCACACTCCCATTCCTTTTGCCACACGACATATGTTTTCGGGCTCAAGGCGAGTCTGTCATCCTTGTGCTAGCCCGACCCCTTTCTCGTTCCAATGATGCCGACCACAAACCGGATTATCTCATAATCCTTGTCGCATGGCCATGCTTATCCTGGTCGGATCACACGTGGGGCCCAGAGTATATCTCTCCTGATCGGAGGGGCAAATCCCATCTTGCTCGACCACGTCTCGCAGCATGGGTCTGGACAAGCCCGAAACCTACCTTTGTAACTACCCAGTCACGGAGTAGCGTTTGGTCGGCCCAAAGCAGGTCTGTCACCATCCCGAGTACATGCGCCAGCTCAGGTCTTAGGACATAGAACATATGTTGTACTAGAGACTCATAGATGACATATCGCTGCGTCTCATGGTTGGGTCTGTCCGACTCGGACATTATCTCAACTCGGATCTGACTATGTCGAATCCGACCAGACCCTTCTGAGTCCATATTATCTGGTTAGCATCCAATGCTCCATGGCTAGTAAGACCAATCCATCGACCGTGTCATATGCTAGTCTAGTCGGCTGCGCGTCCACACAGCCCTTTTGACTAGGGACCTTTTAGGACAATCATCATACAATGCATAGTCCCACAAACAAGTCATGTACTTGCTGATACACATCATTGATAATATCCAAGGACTATCTTTATTGATAAACACATAGGAAATATCATCATACATGATTACCTCTAGGGCATATCTCCAACACCACCCACTTAATAGCCACTGTCGAAGACTTAACCGACATGCTGGACTATGCCTCCGAGGAGGCCGATGACATGGATGACACTGACGAGGCCACGGCCCATACGGACGCCGCCCCTCCCATCACTGGCTGATGGACTGCCACATCCACGTACAACATCTACATGGTGGACACCCCCAAGGACGATGGCAACGACACCAATGGGGATGACACCCCCAGAAGGGACAGTAATAATCCAAAAGAGGAGCCCCCTAAATGCCTAAGACAACGCCGATGATCCAAGGGGCGACGTGGCAGGGAAAGCAACACGGGCACCGGAGAAGGCGACACCCCAGAGAATGCGGAAGACCTCGGCGAGCCCGCCCCCGAGCACTAACCCGATGGCTTAGAGGGGTGGGGGGCCAGTTTAATCTCGAGGACACCAATGATTCCGGAGATAGTAACTACATGCCTCTCTCCGAAGAAGAGATCAGCCTTGGAGCTGAAGATTTTATCATCCCAGAAGACCCATTGGAACAGGAGTGGTTCAAGCGTCAGCTCATAGCCACCGCACGAAGCTTGAAGAAGCAATAGCAAAAGATAAAAGCCGAACAAGACACCCTCAACGACAAATGGACGAAGGTCCTAGCAGCCAAAGAAGGGTATGGCCATGAGCGGCAAAAAAGGAGCTACCCCAAGCGCAAATTGTTGCCGCAATTCGATGAAGAGGCCTTCGAGCCCGCACCTCCCAGACGAACCCAAGGCAATCAACCTGATCGCCCCCCTCGAGGATGAGACATACCGGTTGGCGAGGCCGAACACCCAGTCGCCCCTCCTCGCCGTAAAGGCAAGGAGGCGGCACAACCAGAATACCAATACGATCTTCGACACGACCCGGCTATCAGAGCCGGTCAGTCGAGATCCATCTATGGATCAAGAGATTATCCCCCCAATAGAAGAGACGGATACCAGGCATGTGTAGGATCGAAAGTAGGTCTAGAGGGGGGTGATTAGACTACTTGACCAAATAAAAATCTAACCTTTTCCCAATTCTAGTTGTGGGCAGATTTTAGCAATTAACACAAGTCAAGCAATCAACCTACACATGCAATTCTAAGAGTGTAGCAGCGGAAAGTAAAACATTGCATATGAAGGTAAAGGGAAGGGTTTGGAGAGTGCAAACACAATGATGACATGGATATTTTTGGCGTGGTTCCGATAGGTGGTGCTATCGTACATCCACATTGATGGAGACTTCAACCCACGAAGGGTAACGGTTGTGCGAGTCCACGGAGGGCTCCACCCATGAAGGGTCCATGAAGAAGCAACCTTGTCTATCCCACCATGGCCATCGCCCATGAAGGACTTGTCTCACTTCGGTAGATCTTCACGAAGTAGGCGATCTCCTTGCCCTTACAAACTTCTTGGTTCAACTCCACAATCTTGTCAGAGGCTCCCAAGCGACACCTAACCAATCTAGGAGACACCACTCTCCAAAAGGTAATAGATGTTGTGTTGATGATGAACTCCTTGCTCTTGTGCTTCAAATGATAGTCTTCCCAACACTCAACTCTCTCACACAGATTTGGATATGGTGGAAAGATGATTTGAGTGGAAAGCAACTTGGGGAAGGCTAGAAATCAAGATTCTTGTGGTAGGATTGGTATATCTTGATCTCAACACATAAGTAGGTGGTTTTCTCTCAGAAAATGTAAGTTGGAAGTGTAGGCACATTCTGATGGCTCTCTCACATATGGAGAAGGGGTGGAGGGGTATATATAGCCTCCACATAAAATCCAACCGTTACACACATTTGACCCAACTCGGTCAGACCGAATAGAAGAAATCGGTGAGACCGATTCAGTTCAAGATGTAAACGTTAGGAATCTCGGTGGGACCGACTGGAAAAAATTGGTGGGACCGATGTGCTAGGGCTAGGGCAAAACCTCATCTCGGTGAAGCCGATTGCGTGAACTCAGTGAGACTGATTTCAGCAAAGAGCAAACAGAGAGTTGGCCAAGCAAACTCGGTGTGACCGATCGCTCATTTCGGTGAGACCGAAATGTTGCAAAAGGGAAACAGAGAGTTTGCAGGGCCATCTCGGTGAGACCGAGATCCGTATCGGTGTGACCGAGGTGTTAGGGTTTCTGGCAATGGCTATGTCAAATGAACTCGGTGGCGCCAGATAGGAAAATTCAGTGGGGCCGAGTTTGACTTTGGGTTTTGGACATATTTGGAAATGAGAAAGTGGTTGAAGGCTTTGGAGCAATATCACTAAGCATTTTGAGCAAGTAGACCATTAAGTAACACCTCATCCCCTTTTAATAGTATTGGTTTTCCTATGGACTCAATGTGATCTTGGATCACTAAAATATAAATGAAGAGTCTTGAGCTTTTGCCAATATGTGTGCTTAGAATTTTGAGGGGTCCACATCTCTAGTCCATGCCATGCCATTCATTGAACTTTCTGAAATATTTAACTTGAATGGATATTAGTTCAATGAGCTATATGTTGTTATGAATTACCAAAACCACCCGAGGATTAGTTGCACTTTCAATCTCCCCCTTTTTGGTAATTGATGACAACATATAGATCAAAGCTTCGACAAATGATAATATGAATGAAATACATCATCGCTTTGAGAAGTATGTGATAAGCAAGAGCTCCCCCTAAATTTGTGCATTATTTAAAATTTGCATTTGAATGCAAATGCACAATCGATTATGATCATGGGTCACTCTTCCATGTCACATACATCTTGGTGGAGCGCCCAAAATGATAAGAATTAAATAACATGCACTCATCACCAAGGATACAAGTGATTGATCATACACAAACATTCATGGATATAATCATGCAAGCACACATTAAGCGTAATATGATCAAGCACATGATAACATAAGTATCTCACGAGCATAACACAAATTGTAGCATAGGAAGACAACCAAACAACCAAAGTAGCAAGAGTAGCAAGGCAAATAAAACCAACAGAAGCAAGAGGCACTCTCTCTCTCTCTCTCTCTCGAAGCCTATGATCTATACACTTTCTCCCCCTTTGGCAACAAGTTACCAAAAAGTTTGAAAACGTATAGTGCTATACGGCACTCTAAGCACGATCTCCGGGAGCTCCTAAAGGGGTCTTCTGGCTTGTTGCTCCGGTGTGCGTAGACGGCGTGAAGAGGAGTCCATCAGCAAATGCATCGGCAGAAGTATGTGGAGCTGGAGGAGTTGACACTGGAGGGGCAACTATGGCAGTGGCTGCAGGTGCTGAAGTGGTAGTCCTGGAGTCTCTGGCAACTGGCACAGCTGATGATCTTTGTGCCCTTGGCACTCTCTGAAATGTGTCTGTGGTGGGTCTATCATCACGATCCTTGGCATCATCCTTAAGCTTCTCCACAACTGTCTGAATCTCAGTGACCTTCACATCAAGGTCATGAAACTTTGTCTCAATAATCCTCTCAAGACTTTCCTGATTTTGAGACAAGGTGGCCAAGCTCTTCTCAATCCTCACGGTAGCCTCAAGCAGATAACTGAGTTGATCTTGCTTGGTCTTGAGATTCGCAACTGAAGCATCTGGGGCACTTGCTGCCTTTGCTGCTTTTGCAGCCTTTGCTCTCTCTATCTTCTCCTTGGCATCTGCACAACTAGGATGTGAAGCATCCATGACAACCTCGTTGTCCTCAAAGTCTAGCCTCAGGGGTAGATGCTCTCTGTCTAGTAGATATGTCCCAGTTCCTATCTTGGAGTTGATCATACCCATAAGACCTCTTTTGGTCTGATGTTGTCCTCTTTACTGTCTCTACAATCAAGCTCATGACCTTGAATTTCTGTGGGACATTGATGTCTACTACGCAACTTTATTCTTGTAGACTCGTGTTGGGCCTCCAAGCGCAGAGTTTTGCAGGACAGTAGCAATTTTCCCTCAAGTGGATGACTTAAGGTTTATCAATCCGTGGGAGGCGTAGGACGAAGATGGTCTTTCTCAAACAACCCTGCAACCAAATAACAAAGAGTCTCTTGTGTCCCAACACACCCAATACAATGGCAAATTGTATAGGTGCACTAGTTCGGCGAAGAGATGGTGATAAAAGTGTAATATGGATGGTAGAAATATATTTTTGTAATCTGAAAAACAAAAATCAGCAAGGTAGCAATTGGTAAAATGGAGCACAAAAGGTATTGCAATGCTTGAAAACAAGGCCTAGGGTCCGTACTTTCTCTAGTGCAATCTCTCAGCAATGCTAATCTAATTGGATCATATAACCATCCCTCAACGTGCGATGAAGAATCACTCCAAAGTTCTTATCTAGCGGAGAACATAAGAAGAAATTGTTTGTAGCGATTCTTCCCGATCGATCTATCCAAGAGTTCGTACTAAAATAACACCAAGTTATTCTTTCTGATCGATCTATCAAGAGTTCGTACTAAAATAACACTAAGTTATTCTTTCCGATTGATCTATCAAGAGTTCGTACTAAAATAACACCAAAGCAAATTCAGATCTATAATACTCAATCCAACACAAAGAACCTCAAAGAGTGTCCCAAGATTTCTACCGGAGAAACAAAAGACGAGAACGTGCATCAACCCCTATGCATAGATTACCCCAATGTCACCTCGGGAATCCACGAGTTGAATACCAAAACATATCTCAAGTGAATCAATATAATACCCCATTGTCACCATGGGTATTCATATGCAAGACATACATCAAGTGTTCTCAAATCCATAAAAGTATTCAATCCGATAAAACGAAATCTCAAAGGGAAAACTCAATTCACAACAAGATAGAGAGGGAGAAACACCATATGATCAAACTATATTAACAAAGCCCATGATACATCAAGATCGTGCCATCTCAAGAACACGAGAGAGAGAGATTAAACACATAGCTACTGGTATAAACCCTCAGCCCCGAGGGTGGACTACTCCCTCCTCATCATGGTGGCAGCCGGGATGATGAATATGGCCACCGGTGATGATTTCCCCCTCCGGCAGAGTGCCGGAACGCGGTCTAGATTGGTTTTTCATGGCTACAGAGGCTTGCGGCGGCGGAACATCTGATCTAGGGTTGCCCCTGATGGTTTCTCTATTTATAGGAATTTTTGGCGTTGGTTTCACGCTAAGATGGGCCTCGAGGTGAGCACAACCCACCGGGGCACGGGCAAGGGCCCAGGCGCGCCCCGGTGTCTTGTGCCCTACTCCTTCACCTTCTGGTCCTTCCACGAAGCTTCGGGGGTCTCTTTTGTTCCAAAAAAAATCATCAAAAAGTTTCAGCTCATTTGGAGAACTTTCATTTCTGCACAAAAAACAACACCACGGTAGTTCTGCTGAAAACAACGTCAGTCCGGGTTAGTTCCATGCAAATCATACCAAAACCATATAAAATTGTTGTAAACATGGCATGAATACTTCATAAATTATAGATACGTTGGAGACGTATCAGCATCCCCAAGCTTAATTCCTACTCGTCCTTGAGTAGGTAAATGATAAAAGAAATAATTTATGAAGTGTGAATGCTAGCAAAGTGCATAAGTTTGATCAATGATAATTTCAATCACTTTTCCTAGCATCATAACAGCAACTCTTTCTCACAAAACTTATTATGATAAAGTAGCAATTGAAAATGGAATTTTTGTTGTGGAAAGCTACCTATCATATTCATCATATAATCTTTCTTTTGTAGCATGGACATTTGGACTTGAATGATTCAAAGCAATAGTCTAATATTTGACATGAGGACATCAATACTCAAGCATATCAACAAGCAACCATGTCTTTCAAAATATCAACACTAAAGAAAGTTATCCCTAGCCCATCATGCTCAATCATTGATCCATTCATGAGACACACTCGAATATTAGCTACATCCAATGCCCAAGTATGATCATAGTGCTCCCTAGTTGGTGCTTTCTAAGAGAAGATGGAGACTCAAATAAAAATACAAATTGCATAAAGTAAATAGATAGGCCCTTTGCAGAGGGAAGTAGAGATTTATAGAGGTGCCAGAGCTCAAAGCGAAAATTGAGAGATAAAATTATTTTGGGTGGCATGCTTTTCCCGTCAACGAAAACGATCGAGTAGTTCCCAACACTTTCCATGCTAGATATATCATAGGCGGTTCCCAAACAGAAAATAAAGTTTATTCCTTTTTCCACCATTCTTTCACAATCCATGGCTAGCTGTATCCACGGGTGCCCTCCATACCAACACTTTCCAAGGAATTTATTATTTGACAACATAAAATAAATAAATTTCATTTCAAGACTAGGCATCCCTATTACCTTTGCCATACTCTCGTGCAATGACAAGTGAATAAACACTCATCTTGAGAATAACACATCTAGCATGGAAAAATATTGGCCACCCCCTACCGCTTCATGAGTGGTTCGAACACACAAAAAGGAAATTTATTTGAATATTAGAGTTGGCAAATACAAACTTGCTTAGAACGGCACAAAAATACCGCATATAGGTAGGTATGGTGGACTCATATGGCAAAACTTGGTTTAAGGAATTTGGATGCACAAGTAGTATTCCCACTTAGTACAAATGGATGCTAGCAAATAGATTGAGAAGCAACCAACCAAGAAACAAAAATTCACATAAACGAGTATTGAGCATAACTAACACCGAATAATGCACCACAAGTAGGATGTAATTTCATTGCATAATTATTGACTTTCGTGCTTGCATAGGGAATCACAAACCTTAACACCAATATTCTTACTAAAGCATAATTACTCACCAACATGACTCACATATTATTATCTCCATATCGCAAAACTATTGCAAGAAATCAAACTTATCATATCCAAAGATCTACATGAAAGTTTTTATTATATCCCTCTTGAATATCTATCACTTTGGGACTAGTTTCTTATATTGCAATTACTTTTGACAAGCTCAAACAAATTTAAGTGAAGAACATGAGCATAACAATTTTCGTCTCTCAAAATAATATAAGTGAAGCATGAGAGAATTTCTTCAAAAATAATAAAGCACACCGTGCTCAAAAAGATATAAATGAAGCACTAGAGCAAATGACAAACTACTCCAAGAAGATATAAGTGAAGATCAAATGAGTAGTTAAGTAAATGGGTAGATAATTGAGGACACTCTCTTATTTAAAACTTTTAGATCTAAGTATTTTATTAAAACATCAAGCAAAACAAAATAAAATGACATTCTAAGAATAGCACACATCATGTGAAGAAGCAAAAACTTAGGCTCAACCGAGGCTAACCGATGATTGTTGATGAAGAAAGGTGGGATGCCTACCGGGGCATCCCCAAGCTTAGATGCTTGAGACTTCTTGGAATATTAACTTGGTATGGCTTGGTCATCCCCAAGCTTGAGCTCTTGTGTCTTCTTCATTCCTCTCAAATCACGGTTTCCCTAATTCTTAAAAACATCATCCACACAAAACTCAACAAGAACTTGTGAGATAAGTTAGTATAAATCAATGCAAAACCTTATCATTCTCTACTATAGCAAATCACTAAAATTATTACTCAACATTGCATACTAAATGCCTCTGCATATTTAATACTCCTATCCTCAAATAGGATCACTAAACAAGCAAACATATGCAAACAATGCAAACATAACAGCAATCTGTCTAAACAGGACAGTATGTAAAGAGTGCAATTGTACTCATACTTCCCTAACTCCAAAATTCTGAAAGTTTACCACACTGTATAAAACTTATCATAGCTTATTGTGCAAAAAAATTCAACATTTTATCACATTCTGACTTTTCGGGAGAATTTTGGCAACAGCGATAAACTTTCTGTTTTGAAACAGCAACTCATATACTTGCAAAATAAGCATGGTGAAGGCTATCCTTGCCACTTTTATTGAAATAAAAAATACAAAACATTATTATAAATAACATAAAGCAAATACTAATAAAATAAAATGAATCTCCAAGCAAAACTCATATCATGTGATGAATGAAAATATAGCTCCAAGTGAGGTTACCGATAATGTTGAAGACGAAAGAGGGGATGCCTTCCGGGGCATCCCCAAGCTTAGTTGCTTGGATCTTCCTTGAATATTGCCTTGGGGGTGCCTTGGGCATCCCCAAGCTTAGGGTCTTGTCACTCCTTATTCTCCTCATATCGATATCTCACCCAAAACTTGAAAACTTCAATCACACAAAATTTAACGGAACTTAGCGAGATGGGTTAGTATGATAAAGACAAATCATTCACTTTGGTACTGTCAAAGACAAGATTCATACTTGTTATCACACAATTACTACTGTACTATACAATTTCCACAATTTATATTAAGCAATATAAGCCATAGAAACCATAAAACAAGCAAACTATGCATTGCAAACAGAATCTGTCAAAAACAGAAAAGTATGTAAAGATCTGAATTAACGTCATACTAATATTACTCCAAAAATTCTTAAAAATTAGGAAAACGTATAAAATTTGTATACCCATAAACTGTAAAAAATTCAGAAGTTTTCCACGTTTCAGTAAAATACAGGAATTTCTTCACTGGATGCAAAAGTTTTTGTTTTTGCACAGAATCAAGTCAACTATCATCCACACTATCCCAAAGGCTTTACTTATAACTTTATTGAAACAAAAGCTATAAAACATGATCATTACATTAGTTTAACCATGTGAACACACAAAAACATTAGGTAAAAGTGTTGGGTTGTCTCCCAACAAGCGCTTTTCTTTAATGCCTTTTAGCTAGGCATGATGATTTCAATGATGCTCGCATAAAAGATAAGAATTGAAACACAAAGAGAGCATCATGAAGCATGTGAATAGCACATTTAAGTCTAACCCACTTCCTATGCATAGGGATTTTGTGATCAAACAACTTATGGGAACAAGAATCAACTAGCATATGAAGGCAAAACATGCAAAACTTCAAAACTTTCAACACATAGAGAGGAAACTTGATATTATTGAAATATGTAGAAGCATATGTTCCTCTCTCATAATAATTTTCAGTAGCATCATGAATGAATTCAACAATATAACCATCATATAAAGCATTCTTTTCATGATCCACAAGCATAAATTTTTTATTACTCTCCACATAAGCAAATTTATTCTCATAAATAATTGTGGCAGCAAACTCAACAAAATAACTATCATGTGATTGGAAATTAAAATCATGATGACAAGTTTCATGGTCATCATTATTCAATATAGCATACATGTCATCACCATAATCATCATATATAGGAACTTTGTTGTCATAATCAATTGCAACCTCCTCCAAAATAGTGGATTCACCATTAAATAAAGTCATGACCTCTCCAAATCCACTTTCATCAATATAATCATCATAAATAGGAGGCATGCTACCATTATAAAAAATTTGCACATCAAAACTTGGGGGACTAAAAATATCATCTACATCAAACATAGCATCCCCAAGCTTGTAGCTTTGCATATCATTAGCATCATGGATATTCAAAGAGTTCATACCAACGAAAATGAACTCGTTGGCGCCGGATAGGAAAATTCGGTGGGGCCAAGTTTGACTTTGGGTTTCGTACATATTTGGAAATGAGAAAGTGGTTGAGGGCTTTGGAGCAATATCACTAAGCATTTTGAGCAAGTAGACCATTAAGCAACACCTCATCCCCTTTTAATAGTATTGGCTTTCCTATGGACTGAATGTGATCTTGGATCACTAAAATATAAATGAAGAGTCTTGAGCTTTTGCCAATATGTGTCCTTAGCATTTCGAGGGATCCACCTCTCTAGTCCATGCCATGCCGTTCATTGAACTTTCTGAAATATTAGACTTGAATGGATATTAGTTCAATGAGCTATATGTTGTTATGAATTACCAAAACCACCCGGGGATTAGTTGCACCAATACGATCTTCGACATGACCTGGCTGTCAGAGCCAGTCAGTCGAGATCCATCTATGGATCATGAGATTATTCCCCAATAGAAGAGACGGATACCAGGCAAGGCTCGACCTAAACGATAGAGTTCGGGATCAACACAGGGCCAGGATGGAATCCGAGGTCCGACGCGATGCAGCCCGAATAAGGAGCGCCGCTCACCCAATGTGCTTCACCGATGAGGTGATGCAGCACCGATTCCCAGAAGGGTTTAAACCCGTGAACATCGAGTCATGCGATGGAACCACGGATCCTGCTGTATGGATTAAGGATTTTCTTCTCCACATTCATATGGCACGGGGAGATGACCTCCACGCCATCAAATACCTGCCTTTAAAAATGAAAGGGCCAGCCCGACATTGGCTGAGCAGCCTCCTCGAAGACTCCATAGGGAGCTGGGAAGAGCTCGAGGACGCTTTCCGAGCTAACTTTCAAGGCACCTATGTCCGGCCTCCGGATGCCGATGACCTGAGCCACGTGGTTCAGTAGTCCGGCGAGTCGGCTCGGCAATTCTAGAATCGGTTTTTGACCAAAAGGAACTAGATAGTCGACTGCCCAGACGCCGAAGCCATAGCCGCGTTCAGACACAATATCCGGGACGAATGGCTCGCACGTCAGCTCGGCCAGATGTCGGTGTCAAAACCGGCGGATCTCGGGTAGGGGGTCCCGAACTGTGGATCTTGGATCGATGGTGAATAGTAGACATGGGACATGATGTTTTACCCAGGTTTGGGCCCTCTCTAAGAGGTAAAACCCTACGTCTTGCTTGGTTATATTGCTTGTGTATGAGGGGGTTATAGAGTAGATCTACCACGAGATCAGATAAACTAAACACTAACTAGTAGGATGAGGATTGTTATTCTAACCTCCACGGACTAAGCCCCCTGGTTTATATAGACACCAGGGGTACTAGGGTTTACAGATAGTCGGTTACATCAAGGAAACATCGGATCTTCCATCTTGACTTGGGTACACACCAAGGCATAAAAAGTCTTTGGTCTGGATACGGTGCGGCCCAACAGTTCGGCCCACGTGAGATGAGCCGGCACCTCGAGGACCCCCTAGTCTAGGACTCCCTCAGTAGCCCACGAACTAGCCTTTAACGCTAGCTTCTTATAACTCCCAAGACTGCAGGTTCCGGCTTGCAGGCGAGTTCCCTTTCTCCTGAGTATTTGGAATAATTCTTCTCCAGTTAAGCCTTCAAATGGTACTTGATTCAGTTTGGCCATATGCCGAGTCATATCCAGACTCCGGACTATCTATTTTACTTAGCCTTGAAGGCCAACCGTTTGGGTGCGAACAGTATCTTTGACTGACAACTTTTAGCGAAGGGTCGCGTTCGGTCATAAACATGAAGACTCGATACGCGACTCGAGGCCGCCCCTTTGATGGCACGTCCCTTCAAGGTGGAGATCATGTCGCATTTTTAAGGGATTTGATCAATGATTCATAGTATCCCACTCGCGCATAACGCTACGAGTTTATCGGGAAGAGGCGAGGTGGGCGGCGCATTTACAGGACTCTTGGTATTACAACTACTTATAAAAGGGACCAGCCACAGTTATCTCCGTACGCCTCCTTCTTCCTCTCGCCACAGCCTTTCCCAATCTACAGAGTTTGAGCGCTCCAACCCATCTTTCTGCAAAGTCGAGTTCAGCAATGGCCGGATCTGGGGCAAAGGGCAAGTGGGAGGCCTTGTGTGTCACCAACAATGACATTAAGGACCTGAAGTGAGCGGGCTTCCTCTCCCTCGACATTGCACATCGGGCCCCTGAGGAAGGCCAGGTCGTGCCGACATCCCGCAGCGACGAACAGGTTGTATTCGTCCCCCACTTCATCCGGGGACTAGGCTTTCCCCTCCACCCATTCATTCGAGGGTTGATGTTCTACTATGGACTCGACTTCCACGATCTGGCTCCGAATTATTTCCTCCACATATCGGCCTTCATAATTATCTGTGAGGCCTTCCTCCGGGTCCAGCCGCACTTTGTCCTATGGCTGAAAGTTTATAATGTTAAGCCGAAGATCGTCGATGGCCAGCACGCGGATTGCGGGGGCGCCATGGTGAGCAGGCTTTCCTTACTAGGCAGGCCGGAGGGCGTGTTTGTAGATATGGTCAAGATCTGGCAGAAAGAGTGGTTCTACATCACAGAGCCCCGAGAGGCGAACTGGGCAGCTATTCTGGATTTCAGATTCGGACCCCCGGCGAGGTTAACCTCGTGGACCAGAAAAGGCCTTGACTGGGAGCCTGTCGCCGAGGTGAAGGCACTACAAAAACGTGTTACCAGTATGATAGAGGCGAGGGTCACACTGACCAACGTGGTTCAGATCATGCTCCACCGTAGTCTGCTACCCTGCCATCTCTGGGTCACCCCGATGTGGTCCTGGAAGCCCGAAGACCACCGCACCATGCAATATTTCCACGGCACTACTCGCGAGAAGCTGTGGAGAGCGTTGTTTAAGCTGCAAGAGTCTTGGTCGACCGAGGAGGACATGGGCCTCGACGCCGAGACCCCTCCCAAGGAGGTAATGTGACACCACCCTCCCATATGTGCGGTATTTACCCTTTCGTTATGGATCTCAGTTCCTTGTTTTTTATTTCCCCAGGGTTGGCTGAGGAAGGCTGTGAAGATGGGTTGTTCGGCCCCGCTGCCCGAAGACCTTATGTCTGCTCAGCTAGGAGAAATGCTGACAGTGGCGCCTTGCAAGGCGCTGGAGAAAAAGGAGAAGAAGAAGAACCCCACAAGGGGGGCCAGAGAGGGCCTCCACCAACGAGTCTCTCCGGACACCAAGTCCGGGGACACCCACGCCCCCTCCGCACAAGAGGGGGACCATGAAGAAGAAGAGGAGGAGGAGAGCAACTCTTCCCGCACCCGGAAGAGAGCGGCACCGGCCGAAGCCGAAGGCGAGCGCCCTTCTCCAGCTCCGAAGAAGAGGGGCAAGGGGAAGCTGGTTCCGCTTGATGATAGTTCGGACTT
Source organism: Thinopyrum elongatum (assembly GCA_011799875.1). Taxonomy (NCBI): domain Eukaryota; kingdom Viridiplantae; phylum Streptophyta; class Magnoliopsida; order Poales; family Poaceae; genus Thinopyrum; species Thinopyrum elongatum. Next base: position 389,420,863 of record CM022300.1, read on the forward strand.
TGATGAAGAGTCCGTAGCCTCCGAGAAGATCCCGGAGAAGGTTCCCAGGGTCAGGCCCCGCGCCGAAAGGTAAAAGCCTAAAGACTTGTCCGGACGCTGGTTTTACTAACCCACTACTAAAAATATATGTTCTTTCACATTCAACCCGCCGCGTGACTTCCCTGATGACCAGATGTCTGAGGGAACTTCTCCGCCAACTGACCTGGCGGAGAGCGGAGGCGCATCGGGTGCCGCACCCCCTCCAGTCATTGATGAGATCGGGGAGGTGCTGTCCCAGATGACCTCGCCTGTGCCAAACACGGGGGGAGATGGCGATATCGCCATGGCCGAGGCTAGCGCTTCGGCCATCGAAGACCAGGAGAAGGAGCTCGGACAAGCCGAGCCCTCTCAGACGACGGTTTCGGGGCCCACTCGACCCCCCAAAGCATCCTAGCCATCTCCCACCAAAGGGGGAGCTGGGGCCCCGCCGCCAGTGCCGAACACCGGGGGCCGGGTCGTGGCAGGGTGGCTGGACATGATGGAGGAGGCTATGAAGAGCTCCTCCATGGTCACAGAACACCGCACCCTGATGGGTGCTGTTTTGCAAAGTGTTCGTTCCGTTAATAGCGGATTGAAAGATGCTTTTGGTGGCCTTTTAACAGGCTTTGAGGTAAACAAAGTAATGCTTTCCCTTTGTAAAAGTGTGTTTTATAGATAGGACGTTAGCGATCCTTATATATATAGCAGCCCCCAAGACTCTGGCAGGTTTTGAAAAGAAACCTGGCTGAGGATCTAGATCGTCTGAATAATAGGCTAACCAGGGTGCTTGCTGCGTAATTGCAGGCTTCAGCGTTAGCGGCAGCAGCCAATGACGCCGAACTGGCTGAGATGAATCAGAAATTGAAGAGTTTCGATGAGGAGCTCGACCTCGTCAACAAGCAATTCGACGAGGCATGAGCTTAGTATGCTTAAAATGTGGTTCCTTGAGTTTATTTATCGGGCAAAGAATCCGGAATTAGCCCTAAGTGAGGAACGATTTTGCAACTACTGCCGCGAAGGTCGAAAACCTCAAGGCTAACCTGCTGCGGGGCCAAGAAGGAAGCGGCCGAACAGAAGACAGCGGCCGAACAGGTGGCTGCCGATCTCATGTTGGTGAAGACCGAACGCAAGAAACATGAGGCCAGGGTGGCCGAAGTGCAACAAGAGCTCAAGGATGCCATCACGAAAGGTGAGGGCCTTGAGAAAAAGAATAAGGAGCACGCCACCACATTGGTGAATATGAAGACGGAGATCCAAGAGGCGCGGTTGGAGACACGGAGCGCCCGGGAGGAGCTCTGGCAAGTAAAGCAAATTGCCAATGGTAAGCAGTACTTACTGCAGAGTGTATTTGGCAGCCAAAGATTCAAGTTGCTCACCCGGGTTTGGCGTTCCGCAGGCACCTTTGCGGAGCTCCCGAGGAGTGTGGTTGCCGCAGCGAGGCATTATGTGGCTCGGGAGGGTGACGCTGATCTGAGGCTATTCTGGGCACATTTCCAGGCACCCGAGCACCCTCCCCTCCTCGTTAATCAAATGAAGAAAATGATGGAGCTGCACCACATGGCGGAGCCGATCATGAAGGATCTTTGTGTCCGGCTATGACCTGCCGAGCCTATACCGACCAGCTACTTTGGTCTGTTGGCCAAGCTGTGTGATGCTTCTGCCCGTATCGGGGCCATTAAGCACTCTGTATGCATCGAGGGGGCTCGGATGTCGTTCTCAAAGACGATGGTGCACTGGCCAAAAATCAAGCCCGTCGAGATGGCCACCGGTCCTCCGCCAACTAGGAAGGAGCATAGGCGTCCGGAGCAATACTTCGCCGCCATGATGGACGGGGCTCGGGCAGTGGAGGCGCAGTGTTCCAAAGATGTACTCCTTGAGTAATTGCGTTGTAATGTATGAACTTGTGATGGAACCTTGTGCTTAATGTGGCAGTGGTATTCTGTATGGTTTATCATACTTGTGTGTTTGTATGTTTTAATTTTGACTCCTGTGTGGCCGTTTTATCCTAAAAGTTACCAGTCGTCGGCTTCAGTCCCCATGTAGATGCTACGAGGGGTGTTCCGTCCTCCGCACTGTAACCCTTAGCCGACGTCTCGGTGCCCGGAGGCGGTAGTTTTGGAAGGGAACAAGGCAATCAGACTATGCGGCTTTATTACCTTCACTTAGCCATAGGAGCTTGACTGTGGGGGTTGGTGACCAGCCCCCGATGTGGTGAGATGTTGGGCGAACCTTAGGGCCGAACATCACTCACTTGATTTGTTCAAAGACGAATCCATCATAGTACACGGAACAATCGCTAACGATTTTTGGTTTGAAGACCAGACATCAGATCTCCGACTAGTTCTTGCCTATTATGACAGCCAATTATCGGCTTTCTCCACTGAGGTACTTAACCGAACTAGGCAGAAGTACAATTGCAGTGGTTCTCCCTTTACCTTTTTAGCTGAACATGCGGAACGTAAGAAGGTAAGCATAGGAGCGGGGCAACCCAACTATTGACCCAAGACATAATTCGGAACCGTTGCATATAATGCGATATCTGAGACGCTGAACACAGTGAAAAGAGAAAGGTGTCAGTCTTTAATGTATAGGGTGAGCGTCTAGGCCAAGCCCCCGGTCTAATAACTGGCATATAAATGAAATCTGAAGTGTATAACCCTTGATTGAGGCGGATTCGAAGAGCGAAAAGGAACAGCCAGGGAAAAGTCTAGCATAAGGAACTATAGAGGAACCGTAAAAAGGTTTGCTTTATTTCCAATAAGCTCACGACGTCTAGCCATACAATTCGAACTACCGAACAAGACATCGGATAGGGATACGTTGTAAAAAAGGAAAAAGATAAATTTATAGATGAAAGGTTTACACAGGACCTTGATGTGTGGGTTAACACCCAAACTGTGCCCTACTGCACGTCTGCGCCTTTGCTTCTGCTAAGAGGGACAACTTTGTTGGATGGTTGTCCGATGACGGGTCCTTGATAGGGAGTTCTTGAGAGGTTGCTGTGTTGGTGGGGCTTGAAGCCGGATAGGTCCTAGATGGTACCTATATGTCGTCTGAAGACGTGTTATTCCATAGTGCGGTCGAACTGAACTCTTGGTTGGGGCCCCATAGCTGCCCATGGTATTTTTTGCGCGAAGTTGGAATATCGAGGCACGTGATGTGCTCTTATGGTGGGCAGGCCATGGGGGCGTATTCCTATGTACATCGGACGCAGGAAGGCCCCTTGGCCGGAGATAGGGCCCATGCTCGCTTGCTCGCTTCACGCGCCTTGGTGGAGAGCAGGCACTTCAGCCCTTCATATTCAGCCGCCAAGGCCGCAGTGTGTTCCTCCATCCGAAGAGAGCGCTCTGTGTTGCCATTGACTGTGATGATGCCTCTTGGTCTGGGCATCTTCAATTTGAGGTAGGCATAGTGGGAGACGGCATTGAAACGAGCGAACGCCGTTCGGCCTAGGAGGGCGTGATAGCCGCTGCGGAAGGGGGTGATATCGAAGATCAAGTCTTCGCTCTGGAAGTTATCCGGAGAGCCGAATACTACTTCCAGGTTGAGAGTGCCAGAACAATGGGCTTCGATGCCGGGGATAACCCCCTTGAAGGTTGTGTTGCTGGGTTTGATCCTTGACAGGCCAATTCCCATTTTCCGGACTGTATCTTCATAGATCAGGTTAAGGTTGCTACCTCCATCCATTAGGACTCTAGTGAGGTGGTGGCCATCGATAATTGGGTCGAGGACCAAGGCAGCTGATCCTCCATGACGGATACTGATCGAGTGGTCCTTGCGATCAAATGTGATCGGACATGCCGACCATGGATTGAATTTCAGGGCGACAGGCTCTATGGCGTAGACATCCCAAAGGGCGTGTTTCCTCTCCTTCTTGGGTATATGAGTGGCATACATCATGTTCACTGTTTTAACCTCAGGATGGAATTGCTTCTGGCCTCCATTATTCGTCCTACGAGGTTCCTCATCGTCCTCGCTGCGGGGGCTTTTGCCCATGTCCTCGGCTGTGAGTTTGCTGATCTGCTTGATTACCCAACAATTACGGTTGGTGTGGTTAGCAGGCTTGTCTGAGGAGCCGTGGATCTAGCACGGCCTATCCAGGATGATGCCTAACTTAGTGGGTCCGTCCTAGTTCCCTTTAGAGGGCTTTTTCTATGGTCCGGACTTGGAATTGCGGAATCCGGCATTCACTGTCGTATCATCGGCCTCGGCGCCATTGTGTCGGCATTTATTTTTGTTACGCCTTGGCTTTTCGTTGCCGTCCTGAATTTTTGAATTGCCGGGGTCTTCTGGGTTGGTGCTTCTACAAGCCAACCAGCTATCTTCACCTATGCAAAAGCGAGTCATAAGGGAGGTAAGGGCTGCCATTGACCTCGGTTTGTCTTGGCCGAGCTGGCGTGCGAGCCATTCATCCCGGATACTGTGTTTGAACATGGCTATGGCTTCGGCGTCCGAGCAGTTGACTATTTGATTCTTTTTGGTTAAAAACCTATTCCAAAACTACAGGGCCGACTCGCCGGGCTGCTGGACCACATGACTCAGGTTGTCGGCATCCGGAGGCCGAACATAGGTGCCTTGGAAGTTGGCTCGGAAAGCATCCTCGAGCTCTTCCCAGCTCCTAATGGAGTCTTCGGGGAGGCTGTTCAGCCAATGCTGGGCTAGTCCTTTAAGCTTTGGTGGCAGATATTTGATGGCATGGAGGTCATCTCCTCGTGCCATATGAATGTGGAGAAGAAAATCCTCAATCCACATGGCCGGTTCTTTAGTTCCATCGTATGGCTCGATATTCACGGGTTTAAACCCTTTCGGGAATTGGTGCTGCATCACATCATCGGTGAAGCACATTGGGTGAGCGGCGCCCCTTATTCGGGCAACATCGCATCGAACCTCGGATTCCATCCTGGCCTGGTGTTGTTCCCGAACTCTATCGTTTTGGTCGAGCCACGCTTGGTATCCGTCTCTTCCTTCTGGATGGTATCCTCTTGATCCATAGATGGACCGTGACTGACCTGCTCTAACAGCCAAGTCGTGCCGAAGATCGTATTGATATTCTGGCTATGCCGCCTCCTTGCCTCTATGGCGGGGAGGGGCAGGTAGGTGTTCGGCCTCCCCATCCGGCCTGTCCCTTCCTTGAGGGGGCGGTCAGGCTGGTGACCTCGCGTTTGTTTGGGTGGTGCGGGCTTGAAAGCCTCGTCATCGAATTGCAGCAATAATATGCACTTGGGGTAACTCTTCGTTTGCCGTTCATAGCCGTACCCTGCTTCGGCTGCTAGGGCTTCCGTCCATCTATCATTGAGGGTGTCTTGTCCGGCCTTGAGCTGTTACTGCTTCTTCTTTAAGCTTCGAGCAGTGGCTATTAGCCGTTGCTTGAACTGATCATGTTCAAGTGGATCTTCTGGGACGATAAAATCTTCAGCCCCGAGGCTGACTTCTTCTTTGGAGAGAGGCATGTAGTTGCTATCTTCGGAGTCGTTGGAGTCCTCGGTGTTGTGCTGACCTATTTCTAAGCCATCAGATTGGTGCTCGGGGGCGGGGTCGCCGAGGTCTTCTTCGTTGTCCGGAGTGTCGTCCTCTCCAGTGCCAGTGTTGCTTTCCCTGCTACGTCGCCCTTTGGATCATCGGCGTTTTCTTCAGCGTTTGGGAGGCTCCTCTCCAGGTTTATTATTGTCCCTTCTGGGGGTGCCATCCCCATTAGTGCCATCGCCGTCATCCTTGGGGGTGTCCACCATGTAAACGTCATAGGTGGATGTGGCCGTCCATCGGCCGGTGACGGGAGTGGTGGCTCCAGTGTGGGTCGTGGCCTCACTATCGTCATACATGTCATCGGCCTCCTCAGAGGCATAGTCGAGCATGTCGGTTAAATCCTCGACAATGGCTACTAAGTGGGTGGTGGGTGGGACGTAAAATTCCCTGTGGCCTACCTCAAGGCTCTGTTGAGCGTGAGCCGAGGACGGGTCATCGACAATAGTCATCATCTGGATCCAATCGAGCACCTCGTTTAACAGAGTGAGGCTAACCGGATTGGTGGAAGAGATTTCTTTGTAGTTGACCTCCGTTACAATGGTGGGGAGAGGTGCGAGTCCGGCCAGGGGCGAAATCCTGGTCTTCGGATGGTGTACCTGTGTCGAAGCTCACCGCCGGATCTGTAACGAGTCCGGCTGGGGATGCCTCCCAGTCTTCGGGCGCCGAACTCCCTTTAGGGCTCAAAGCCGGATCCTCAATGAGGAGGAACAGTCTATACGAAATTGATTCCTGGTCTTCGGGTGTAAGAGCCGCACCAAAGCTCGAAGCTGATAGTGCGGTAAGGGCCGATCCGGAGATCATAATGCTCCGGGAGGCATGGTGGTTCCAGGTGAGGCTGAGAAGCCGGTGAAGATCAGATCGCCCCGAGCATCGGTGACGTATTCGAAGTTACCAAACCTGATCTGATGCTCCGGGGCGAAGTTGTCGACCAGGTTGAGATGACCGGCCGAGTCAGCGTGCAAGACAATGCTACCGAACGCGAAAAGTTGCCCGGGGATGAAGATGTCCCCGGTGCTAATGCCGTCTCCGATGATCAGGCGAGCTATCGATCCTTCAGCAATCCCACAGCGGAACTCTCAATGAAAGCACCAATGTCGGTGTCAAAACTGGCTGATCTCGGGTAGGGGGTCCCGAACTGTGGATCTTGGATCGATGGGGAACAGTAGATGTGGGACACGATGTTTTACCCAGGTTCGGGCCCTCTCTAAGAGGTAAAACCCTACATCCTGCTTGATTATATTGCTTGTGTATGAGGGGGTTACAGAGTAGATCTACCACGAGATCAGATGAACTAAACCCTAACTAGTAGGATGGGGATTATTCTTCTAGCCTCTACGGACTAAGCCCCCTGGTTTATATAGACACCAGGGGTACTAGGGTTTACAGATAGTCGGTTACATCAAGGAAACATCGGATCTTTCATCTTGACTTGGGGTACACACCTAGGCACAAAAAGTCTTCGGTCTGGATACGGTGCGGCCCAATAGTCCGGCCCATGTGAGATGAGCCGGCACCCCGAGGACCCCCTAGTCCAGGACTCCCTCACCAGGATAAACCAAAGACAATGGCGGCTCTTACATCCCTTATGACCTGCTTTTGCACGGGCGAAGATAGTTGGTTGGCTCGTAGAAGCACCAACCCTGAAGACACCGGCACCTCGGAAGTCTGAGATGGCAACAGAAAGCCATGGCGCAACAAAAATAAGCGTCGACACAATGGCACCGAGGCTGACGACACGGCAGTAAATGCCGGATTCCGCAATTCCAAGTCAGGGCCGCGAAAGAAGCCCTCTAAAGGAAACCAGGACGGGCCCACCAAGTTGGACGTTATCTTGGATAGGTCGTGCTAGATACATGGCACCGCAGACAAGCCCGCTAACCACACCAACCATAATTGTTGGGTAATCAAGCAGGCCAGCAAAGCAACAGCCGAATATGCTGGCAAAAGCCCCCGCAGCGAGGATGACGAGGAACCTCGCAGGCCGAATAACAGATGCCAGAAACAATTCCCTCCTGAGGTTAAAACAGTGAACATGATATATGCCACTCATATACCCAAGAAGGAGAGGAAATGCACACTTCGGGACATCTACGCCATAGAGCCCGTCGCCCCAAAATTCAACCCATGGTCGGCATGTTCGATCACCTTCGATCGCAAGGACCACCCGACTAGTATCCGTCATGGAGGATCGGCGACTTTGGTCCTCGACCCAATTATTGATGGCTACCACCTCACTACAGTCCTAATGGACGGAGACAGCAGCCTCAACCTGATCTATGAGGATACAGTACGGAAAATGGGAATTGACCCATTAAGGATCAAACCCAGCAACACAACCTTCAAGGGGGTCATCCCCGGCATCGAAGCCCGCTGTTCAGGCACTCGCACTTTGGAAGTCATATTCGACTCTTCGGATAACTTCCGGAGCGAAGACTTGATCTTTGATATCACCCCCTTCCACAGCGGCTATCATGCCCTCCTAGGCCAAATGGCATTCGCTCATTTCAACGCCGTCCCCCATTATGCCTACCTCAAATTGAAGATGCCCGAAACAAAAGGAGTCATCACAGTCAATGGCAACACAGAGTGCTCTCTTCGGACGGAGGAACACACTGCGGCCTTGGTGGCCGAATACGAAGGGCCGAAGTGCCTGCTCGCCATCAAGGCGCGTGAGGCAAACAAGCGAGCACGGGCCCTATCTCTAGTCCCAGGGCCTTCCGGCATTCAACGAGCATAGGGATACGCCCCCCATGGCAGGCCCACCCCAGCAACACACTACGTGCCTGGATATCATAACTTCGCACTCAAAATACCATGGGCAGCTGTGGGGCCCCAACCAAGAGTTCGGTTCGACCACACTATGGAAAAATGCGTCTTCGAACGACGTACAGTTACCATCTAGGACCTATCCGGCATCATGCCCCACCAAGGACTTCTCGTCAAGGACCCATCACCGGACAACCATCCAGCAAAGTTGTTCCTCCTAGCAGAAGCAAAGGTGCAGACGTGCAGCAGGGCATAGTTCGGGTGTTAACCCACACATCAATGCCCTGCGTAAACCTTTCATATATAAATTTATCTTCTCCTTTTTTACAATGTATCCCTATTCAAGGTCTTGTTCGGCAGTTCGAATTGTACGGCTAGACGTCATGAGCTTATTCGAAATAAAGCAGACCTTTTTATGGTTCCTCTACAGTTGCTCAGGCTGTATATTTCCCTTTTTGTTCCTTTTCACTCTTCGAATCTGCCTCAATCAAGTGTTATACACTTCGAATCTAATATATATATACCGGCTATTAGACCGGGGGCTCAGCCTAGACGCTCGCCCTATACATTAAAGACCGACACCTTTTCTTCTCACTGTGTTCGGCGTCTCGGATATTGCATTATATGCACTGGTTCCGAATTATGTCTTGGGTCAATAGTTGGGTTGCCCTGCTCCTGTGTTTACCTCCTTATGTTATGCACGTTCGGCTTAGAAGGTAAAGGGAGAACCTTTGCGATTGTACATCCGCCTCACTCGGTCAAGTACCTCAGTGGAGAAAGCCGAAAACTGACTGTCATAATACGCGAGAACTGGTCGGCGATCCGATGTCTGGTCTTCAAACCAAAAATCGTTAGTGATTGTCCCGTGTACTATGAAGGATTTGTATTTGAACAAATCAAGTGATTGATGTTTGGCCCTAGGGTTCGCCTAACACCTCACCACACTGGGGGCTGGTCACTAGCCCCCGCAATGAAGCTCCTATGGCTAAGTGAAGGTAATAAAGCCGAATAGTCTGATTGCCTTGTTCCCCTCCTACACTACCGCCTCCGGGCACCGAGACGTCGGCTAAGGGTTATAGTGCGGAGGATGGAACACCCCTCGTAGCATCTACATGGGGGCTGAAGCCGACGACTGGTAACTTTCAGGATAAAACGACCACACAGGAGTCAAAATTAAAACATACAAACACACAAGTATGATAAACCATACAAAATACCACTGCCATATTAAGCATAAGGTTTCATCACAAGTTCATACATCACAACGCAATTACTCAAGGAGTACATTCTTGGAACACTACGCCTCCACTGCCCAAGCCCCGTCCATCACGGCGGCGAAGTATTGCTCCAGGTGCCTATGCTCCTTCCCAGTTGCGGAGGACCGGTGGCCATCTCGACGGGCTTGATTTTTGACCAGCGCACCATCATCTTTGAGAACGCCATCCGAGCCCCCTCGATGCATACGGAGTACTTAATGGCCCCGATACGGGCAGAAGCATCACACAGCTTGGCCACCAGACCAAAGTAGCTAGTCGGTATGGGCTCGGCAGGCCATAGCCGGACACAAAGATCGTTCACGGCCAGCTCCGCCATGCAGTGCAGCTCCATCATTTGATTCATTTGATTAACGAGGAGGGGAGGGTGCTCGGTCGCCTGGAACTGTGCCCAGAATAGCCTCAGACCAGCGTCACTCTCCCGAGTCGCATAATGCCTCGCTGCGTCAGCGGCACTCCTCGGGAGCTCCCCAAAGGCGCCCGCGGAACGCCAGACCCGAGTGAGCAACTTGAATTTTTGGCCGCAAAATACACTCTGCAGTAAGTACTGCTTACCATTGGCAATTTGCTTTACTTGCCGGAGCTCCTCCCGGGCGCTCCGTGTCTCTGACCGCACCTCTTGGATCTGCAGCTTCATATTCGCCAGCACGGTGCACTACAAAAAAAAATACACTTCTGTGATGATACGTGTTTGTCACAGTAGGTCACATTTTCTTTCATGCATGTACATCCATGACTATTTTATGACAGAATCAAGATAGTCATACCTGTGCTCTCGTAGAAGTGTTCCATGACAATACCAAAATTATCATCACGGAAGTGTCCACTTCCATGACGATAAATGGCGCGTCATGGAAGTGTTTTCGTCAAGGGTAACCGACACGTGGCATCCACCGTAACGGGTCACCATTAAGCTATCGGGTTCTGGTTTGGATCCGATAACCCGTTAACAGCCCTAACCAATGGGGATTTTCCATGTGTAAAATTCTCATTCGCCGGAGGATCCACGTGTCATCTCCTCGTTGGGACAGATGTCAACCGTCCACTCGACAGGAGTCGCCAATGAAACATTGACACGTGGGACGGCCCAATAGAGGCCCATATAGGTTCAAAAGCCGGCCCAGGAAAAGGCCCACAAGATTTCGTCAGATCTAACGGGCCGGCCCATTCATTTTCTAGACCAAATTGTGGCCCACATCAGATACGTCCCGTTAAATGCCTGCAATATTCTGGGCTAGTTTCTGGCCCATATCAGATCCGGCCCGTTAACAGCCTGCAATAGTTTGGGACAAATTACGGCCCATAACAGATATGGCCCTTTAATAGCTATTGTGCCTTCGGGCCAATTGGGGCCTGCTTTGCTCTATGGCCTGTTAATGGCCCCCTTAACAGTTCGACCCGATATTAGTTTCGGCCTGTCAGCGGCCCTATGTACATATGGGCCTCTTTTGGCCCGGTTTCACTTTCGGCCATTTAAAGGCCGAGCTGCATCTGGGCCTAATTCTGGTCCGTAGAGACTTTTGGCCTCTTAACGGCCCTTTGTCTTCGTGGATACATTTTAGCCCAAACTGCCTATCGGCCCGTAAAAGGCCCTTGATAGTGTTGGGCCTAATTTTGGCCCGCTATGCAATCGGCCTACTTCCAGCCCGTCCTGAAATTGGGCCCACCAAGGCCCAACAATATTTCAGCATGTTAATGGCCTGTCATATCACTGGGTCGATGTATATTCCAGCCTGCTGTCGGCCCGTGATTTATTCGACACAATTCAGGCTCAATCTACATCTCAGCCTGTTAAAAGCACATTTTATTTTCTGGCCCAATTAAGGCAAGCGCTTTACTCAGCCTTTTAAAGCTCAAAACTAATAGAGGGCCAGATTAAGTCTAGGCCTACTAAAGGCCCAAGATGATTGTAGGCCCACGGTTCGGCCCATTCATAGTGATTGGTGGCCGGCCAGTTTTAGTACCGAATATTTTTATATAAACATAACGTATTGGCTAATTGCGCTCCGATCGAAGATTACGATCTTTTCTCAGAGCGACGACAGAACATACAGCAAATAAATTACAGCATCGTGACGAAGAATAAACCTAGACTATACAACAAAGAAATTACAGCATATTACATCCCCTGGGCATCAAAGTTCACCGCCAGTGTTAATAAAGGGCAACCAGACAACCGATTCCATACACTGGGCAGGTCGCCACCAGTGGAAATAAACACGCCGACAAAATAATAGACAGAACCGACAACACTTCACCACAGTTCAAGAAAGGTTAGCCCTGCCTAGGAGCTGTAGCGCAAGCAGCTTAGTAACCTGATGAGACTACGCTTGTTTGACGTTTATATCCACCAACTCAAGCTACATAGCATCAATGGACGTCATGTACTTATGGTTAATCTTGCATAGAGATTGGAGTTCCAGTTGGATTTGAGCGGAAGCATGTCTATCTGCTTGAATTTCAGACTAAAGAAGTCGAACAGATTCAGGCGGCGACTTCATCGACCTTGTGTCGCTGCTATCAGCGAGTAAGTTTGACACTACATCAAGACATGACTTTGGGGTTGTATCGCTATCCTCAAGATGTGTTGCCTTCTTCTCTGGAATATATGTTGGAGGGACAAGCAATGGGTTCGTCTCACTATCATTGTGGCAGTTCTTCCTAGCATCAGTGATGTCACCCTGAAAGAGAAACAAGTAGGTAGATAATAGGTTTTGCACGTATTAGCATCAGTGCTGTCAATTCGTCTCATTTCTTAGTCAGAAATAAAGAGACACTGTTTAAAATAGCATTAACATAATAGGCATTGTTCATAGTTAACACGGCAGGAAATGGCATTGTGCAGGAGCGGCCAGCTTCACCACACCACTAGATTACAGATCAAGAACACAAGCATACATGTAGTACTAAACAACGTATAAGCATGAATGGTGAGTGTATTGTCAATTTATACCATTTTAGATTGGTAAATAAAGAGACATGATTTAAATAACATTAAAATAATATGGCATTGTTCATAGTTAAGACATAGCAGGATATGACATTGTGCTGGAGTTGGTAGTTTCACCACACCACTGGATTACAGATAAGAACACAAGCATACATGCAGTGCTAAAGAAGATAACTTGTTATGTTTAGTTTAATTTACATGGTATGAATAAGGAACTAGATTGTGCAACTAAAAACAGAAATTGAGAAGGAGAAACTTATGTTTATGTACTTCTTCGTAATAAACTTTGAACATGCAATTTGATGCAGACGACAAAAATAAACAGCATTTGCAGTCATAGCTATCCAAATATACACAACAAAGTTTGAAGGCTTAAGGAGGACAAACTTACGTTAGTAGTGAAGACCGGCTCTATAAAGCCCTTGTCCATATTGATGTGGGGGGGGGCAATTCAAGAACTTTACCACAGACTCTTCTTCAAGAGCATTGCCTTTATTCTACATTTTGTTAAGAGTAAATATAGATGTGATAATATAGGAACAAATGGAGATTATTAAAGCTAAGATGCAGACTATAAATGTAAGTACAGCATACATGCAAAAGGCACTGACAAGAGCAATGCAGAGCTAAACTTCTTCAATAGCATTGGTTTTATTCAATATTTTGGCAATAGTAAATATAGATGTGATGTGTAGAAAATGGAGGGCAAGGGAATAAGCTGCAAAGTGTACATGAACAACTAGCTGACAATATAAGTATAGTGATGAAGGACAACAGATACTTACAAGAATGATACGTCTCCATCGTGTTTATAATTTTTGATTGTTTCATGCCAATATTATACAACTTTCACATATTTTTGGCAAATTTTTATATGATTTATTGGACTAACCTATTGATCCACTGCCCAGTGCCAGTTCATGTTTGTTGCATGTTTTTTGTTTCACAGAATATCCATATCAAACGAAGTCCAAACATGATAAAAATTTATGGAGAATTATTTTGGAATATATGTGATTTTTTGGAGGTGGAATCAACGCAAACGGAGGCCCACAGTGGGCAACATACACCAGGGCGCGCCCCAGGCTCCAGGCGCGGGGTGGTGGGTTGTGCTCACCTCGTACGTCGGGCGCAAGGAAGCTTATATCCGGAAAAAATCATGTTAAAATCTCAGTGCAATCGGAGTTACGGATCTCTGGGAATATAAGAAACGGTTTTCGGCCAGAAAACAGGAACGCGAAACAGAAGAGAACAGAGAGAGAGATACAATCTCGGAGGGGCTCCCATCCCTCCGCCGCCATGGAGGCCATGGACCAGAGGGGGAACTCTCCTCCCATCTAGGGTGGAGGCCAAGGAAGAAGAAGAAGGAGGGGGGCTCTCTCCTCCTCTCTCCCGGTGGCGCCGGAACTCCGCCGGGGCAAGGATCGTGACGGCGATCTACATCAAAAATCTTGCTACCGTCAACACCAACTCTCTCCCCCTCTATGCAGCGGTGTAACACCCCTTCTCCCCGCTGTAATCTCTACTTAAACATGGTGCTCAACTCCATATATTATTTCCCAATGATCTATGGTTATCCTATGATGTTTGAGTAGATCCGTTTTGTCCTATGGGTTAATCGTGATCTTGGTTGGTATGATTGTATATTTTATTTATGGTGCTGTCTTACGGTGCCCTCCGTCTCGCGCAAACATGAGGGATCCTCGCTGTAGGGTGTTGCAATATGTTCATGGTTTGCTTACTGTCGGTGTTGCGGGGGTGACAGCAGCCTAAACGCGGATAAGTGGGTTATGGCGTATGGGAGTAAAGAGGACTTGATACTTAATGCTATGGTTGGGTTTCACGACCTTAATGATCTTTAGTATTTGCGGATGCTTGCTAGATTTCCAATCATAAGTGCATATGATCCAAGTAGAGAAAGTATGTTAGCTCATGCCTCTCCCTCATATAAAATTACAAGAATGATTACCGGTACTTGTTATCGATTACCTAGGGACAAATGACTTTATTGTTAACAAAAGCTATCCACTTTTATTACCTTGCAATTTATTCATAGTTTTTATTCTCGCAAAGTACTTGTGGTTTTATTCTAACAAAATAGTTTCATACTTGTTTTAGGTAAAGCAAACATCAAGTGTGCATAGAGTTGTATCGGTGGTCGATAGAACTTGAGGGAATATGTGTTCTGCCTTTAGCTCCTCGTTGGGTTCGACACTCTTATTTATCGAAGAAGGCTACAAATGATCCCCTATACTTGTGGGTTATCAAGACCTTTTTCTGGCGCCGTTGCCGGGGAGCAATAGCGTGGGGTGAATATTCTTGTGTGTGCTTGTTTGCTTTATCACTAAGTAGTTTTTATTTTATGTTCTAAGTTGTTCTCTATCTTTAGTTATGGATATGAAACACGAAACACCAAAAAAATTAGTTTTACTTGCTAGTCATGGAGTTGGGGAACCTCCTAAAACCCTCGATGCTTGTTATGTGAAAAATATTAAACACTACTTTGATAATCCTGAGAAAACCCCATTCAACATGATAATGGGAGACACGTTGGATCAACATGAATACTTTAGGGATTATCACTTGACACAAAAAGGGAAATTATTATGGGATCAAATTGATATGTTGCATTGGTATGCTTGGAATTTATGCCAGAGATATGATTATACTTGTTGCTCTAGGATGAACGCTCCACACCTTCCCTTTACATGCAAATTTAATGATAATGAAACCTTGGCTTCTTATGCCGATGGTAGATATGATTATTATGATGTGGAACGAATAGAAGAATTTGTTGCTTTTAAGGGTGCTTATGAAATTGAATCTTTGTTCTTAAAGTATGAAGCTTTTGATGATGATGTTTATAGACCTGAAAATTTTGCCATCCTTAAATATTGCTATGAAAATTATAAATACAATTTCGATATTGATATATTTATTGAGAAAGTCTCCGCTGTCCAAGAAGAGACTAATATTTTGCAGGAGTCTATGGAAGAAGAAATTGATGAAACTGTGAGCTCATTGGATGAAAAAGATGATGAGGAGAGCGAAGAACAAAAGGAGGAAGAGCGGATTAGCTACCCGTGCTCACCTTCTAATGAGAGTAACTCTTCAACTCATACATTATTTAATTTCCCTTCATGCTTACCGAAGGATGAATGCTATGATAATTGCTATGATCCCGTTGATTCTTTTGAAATATCCCTTTTTGATGATGCTTGCTATGCTTGTGGCCAAGATGCCAATATGAATTATGCTTATGGAGATGAACTTGATATTATTCCTTATGTTAAGAATGAAATTATTGCTATTGCACCCACACATGATAGTCCTATTATCTTTTTGAATTCTCCCAACTACACTATATCGGAGAAGTTTGCTCTTATTAAGGATTATATTGATGGGTTGCCTTTTACCATTGCACATGATAATTTTGATGAATATAATATGCATGTGCTTTCTGCTCCTACTTGCAATTATTATGAGAGAGGAACTACATCTCCGCCTCTCTATGTTTTCAACACGATAAAATTGCAAGAAACTGCTTATGCTATGTATTGGCCTTTACTTGATGTGCATGAATTGCTCTTGTATGACATGCCAATGCATAGGAAGAGAGTTAGAGTTCGTCATTGCATGATATATGTTGCTTTGTGCTCACTACTAAATGCCAAATCATTGTTAATTAAAATTGGCTTTGATATACCTTGGGATCCGGGTGGATTCATTACTTGAGCACTTTATGCCTAGCTTAATGGCTTTAAAGAAAGCGCTGCCAGGGAGACAAACCGGAAGTTTTAGAGAGTCGTTTATTTCTATTAAGTGCTTTTATAAAGTTTAAAAACAAAAAAATATAGAGAGGAACTTAAAACTTCACAAAAAGAAAAGTGAAAGTGAGAGGAATGAGCATTGTGAAAGTGGGAGCTAGCCTTGAACTTTGTTCATGCCCATGGAAACTTTGTGAATCTTAATTACAGAAACTTTTCAACAAAAATAATTATCCCCTTGTACAAATCCATTGTATTATAAAAATAATGTGCCAAGATTTGCCTTTAGGATGATTAGATTGCTTGTTGGTATGTGCGGTGCAAAAACAGAAACTTTGGCTGTAGTGCGCGATTTTACATTTTTTACTAAACATCGAAATTTCTGAAACATTTTGCACAGTCTTACTATACAAATTTTTTATTTTGTCCTATTTTTTTAGAATTTTTGTAGTACCAGAAGTATGGTAGGTGTTCAGATTGCTACAGACTGTCCTGTTTAAGACAGATTCTGTTTTTGATGCATTGTTTTGCTTGTTTTGATGAAACTATCGATTTTTATCGGTGGTATAAGCCATGAAAAGTTATAATACAGTAGCTATAATGCAAAAATAAAATATGAATTGGTTTGCAACAGTACTTAGAGTAGTGATTTGCATTATTATACTAACGGATCTTACCGAGGTTTCTGTTGAGTTTTGTGTGGATGAAGTGATCAAAGATCGAGGAGGTCCCGATATGAGAAGAAGGAGGAGAGGCAAGAGCTCAAGCTTGGGGATGCCCAAGGCACCCCAAGTAAATATTCAAGGATACTCAAGCGTCTAAGCTTGGGGATGCCCCAGAAGGCATCCCATCTTTCTTCAACAAGTATCGGTATGTTTTCATCTTTGTTTCATTCACGTGATATGTGTAAATCTTGGAGCGTCTTTTGTGTTTAGTTTTCATTTTTCTTTTATGCACCATGCTGGTATGAGATAGTCCATGGTTGATTTATAGAATGCTCATTGCACTTCACTTATATCTTTTGAGTATGGCTTTATAGAATGCTTCATGTGCTTCACTTATATCATTTGAAGTTTGGATTGCCTGTTTCTCTTCACATAGAAAACCGTTATTTGTAGAATGCTCTTTTGCTTCACTTATACTTATTAGAGCATGGTATTTTGTAGAAAGAATTAAACTCTCTTGCTTCACTTATACCTATTTAGAGAGTCAACAGGAATTGTTCAATTGCATGGTTAGTCATAAAATCCTACATAAAACTTATGGATCACTGAATATGATATGTTTGATTCCTTGCAATAGTTTTGCGATATAGAGATGGTAATATGTGGGAGGTACTAGTAAATGATTGCGGTTAGTAAGAATATTGGTGTTAAGGTTTGTGATTCCTGAAGCATTCACGTATAGTCTCTCGTTATGCTATGAAGTTGGAGCATGATTTATTATTGATTGTCTTCCTTATGAGTGGCGGTCGGGGACGAGCGATGGTATTTTCCTACCAATCTATCCCCCTAGGGGCATGCGTAGTAGTAATTTGCTTCGATGGCTAATAAACTTTTGCAATAAGTATATGAGTTCTTTATGACTAATGTGAGTCCATGGATTATACGCACTCTTACCTTTTCGCAATCTGCTAGCCTATAAGGTACCGTGCATTGCCCTTTCTCACCTCGAGATGTGGTGCAAACTTCGCAGGTGCATCCAAACCTCGTGATATGATACGCTCTATCACACATAAGCCTTATTATATCTTCCTCAAAACAGCCACCATACCTACCTATTATGGCCTTTCCATAGCCATTCTGAGATATATTGCCATGCAACTTCCACCACTTCCGTTTTGATGACTTGAGCATTCATTGTCATATTGCTTTGCATGATCATATAGCTGACATAGCAGTTGTGGCTCAGCCACCGTTCATCATTTTTCATACATATTACGCTAGATCATTGCACTTCCTGGTACACTGCCAGAGGCATTCATATAGAGTCATACTTTGTTATAGGTATCGAGTTGTAATTTTTATTTCTTTTGAGTTATAAGTAAATAGAAGTGTGATGATCATCATTATTCATTTTTAGAGCGTTGCCCCAGTGAGGAAAGGATGATGGAGACTATGATTCCCCCACAAGTCGGGATGAGACTCCGGACAATGAGAGAAAAGAAAAAAGAAAAAAAGAAAAAGAAAGAAGAAGAAAAAGAAAAAGAAAAAAAAGGGAAAAGAAAAAGAAAAGAAAAAAAACAAAGAGAGAAGGGGCATGCTAGTTCCACACTTGTGCTTCAAAGTAGCACCATGTTTTTCATATAGAGAGCCTCATATGTTATCACTTTCATATACTAGTGGGAAATTTTCATTATAGGATTAGATGCACACCCACTTAGTTTTCATGTTGAGCATTCATACACTTATAGCTCTTAGTGCATTCGTTGCATGGCAATCCCTACTCCTCACGTTGATATCAATTGATGGGCATCTCCATATCCCGTTGGTTAGCCGCGTTGATGTGAGACTTTCTTACTTTTTGTCTTCTCTATATTTACCCCTATCATCATACTCTATTCCACCCGTAGTGCTAAATCCATGGCTTGCGCTCATGTATTGCGCGAGAGTTAAAAAAGCTGACGCGCGTTAAAAAGTATGAACCAATTTCTCGGCTTGTCATCGGGGTTGTGCATGATAAATACTTTGTGTTAAGAAGACAGAGCATGACAAGATTATATGATTTTGTAGGGATAGCTTTCTTTAGCGTCGATATTTTGAAAGACACGATTGTTTGTTGGGATGCCTGAGTATTGATGTCTTTATGTCAAATTATAGACTATTGCTTTGAATCACTTATGTCTTAATATTCATGCCATGATTAGATATATGATCAAGTTTATGCTAGGTAGCATTCCACATAAAAAGTTATCTTTTTTATCATTTACCTACTCGAGGACGAGCAGGAATTAAGCTTGGGGATGCTGATACGTCTCCGTCGTATCTATAATTTTTTATTGTTTCATGCCAATATTATACAACTTTCACATATTTTTGGCAACTTTTTATATGATTTATTGGACTAACCTATTGATCCAATGCCCAGTGCTAGTTCCTGTTTGTTGCATGTTTTTTGTTTCACAGAATATCCATATCAAACAAAGTCCAAATGCGATAAAAATTTATGGAGAGTTATTTTGGAATATATGTAATTTTTGGGAGGTGGAATCAACGCAAACGAAGGCCCACAGTGGGCAACATACACCAGGGCGTGCCCCAGGCTCCAGGCACGGGGTGGTGGGTTGTGCTCACCTCGTACGTCGGTTGGAGCTCTACTTCAAGCGAAAGAAAGCTTATATCCAGAAAAAAATGTGTTAAAATATCAGCACAATCGGAGTTACGGATCTCCGGGAATATAAGAAACGGTTTTTTGCCAGAAAACAGGAACACGAAACAGAAGAGAACGGAGAGGGAGATCCAAACTCGAAGGGGCTCCCGCCCCTCCGCCGCCATGGAGGCCATGGACCAGAGGGGGAACTCTCCTCCCATCTAGGGGGGAGGCCAAGGAAGAAGAAGAAGGAGGGGGGCTCTCTCCCCCTCTCTCCCGGTGGCGCCGGAATGCCGCCGGGGCAAGGATCATGATGGCGATCTACATCAACAATCTTGCTACCGTCAACACCAACTCTCTCCCCCTCTATGCAGCAGTGTAACACCCCTTCTCCCCGCTGTAATCTCTACTTAAACATGGTGATCAACTCCATATATTATTTCCCAATGATCTATGGTTATCCTATGATGTTTGAGTATATCGGTTTTGTCATATGGGTTAATCATGATCTTGGTTGGTATGATTGTATATTTTATTTATGGTGCTGTCCTACAGTGCCCTCCATCTTGCACAAACATGAGGGATCCTCTCTGTAGGGTGTTGCAATATGTTCATGGTTTTCTTATTGTCGGTGTTGCGGGGGTGACAGCAGCCTAAACGCGGATAAGTGGGTTATGGCGTATGGGAGTAAAGAGGACTTGATACTTAATACTATGGTTGGGTTTCACGACCTTAATGATCTTTAGTAGTTGCGGATGCTTGCTAGAGTTCCAATCATAAGTGCATATGATCCAAGTAGAGAAAGTATGTTAGCTCATGCCTCTCCCTCATATAAAATTACAAGAATGATTACCGATACTTGTTATCGATTGCCTAGGGACAAATGACTTTCTTGTTAACAAAAGCTATCCACTTTTATTACCTTGCAATTTATTCATAGTTTTTATTCTCGCAAAGTACTCGTGGTTTTATTCTCGCAAAATAGTTTCATACTTGTTTTAGGTAAAGCAAACGTAAAGTGTGCGTAGAGTTGTATCGGTGGTCGATAGAACTTGAGGGAATATTTGTTCTGCCTTTAGCTCCTCGTTGGGTTCGACACTCTTATTTATCGAAGAAGGCTACAAACAATCCCCTATACTTGTGGGTTATCAAAGAACAATGTAGAGCAAAACTTCTACATAAGCATTGGGTTTATTCTACATTAATGTAAGCATTAATATAGATCTGATAATTTGGAGCGAACAGTGGATAAGCAAGCTATAATGCACAATGATGTCACATAATCCACCAGGTATGAATGTAAGTACAATGATAGGACAACAGGTACTAACAAGAGCAAAGCAGCGAGCAGCATAGTTGCGATATCCTAGGTTTTACGGCGCTGGTTCTATCGCCAATATAAGTGGGGTGCTATCTGATTTCTCCGGTACCACCACCTTTTTCAAGGACTTTGCTTGTACTCCCTCAGGTTCTGCAATCACCCTCTTCCTTTTGGATGTCTGAAACACAAGAACAACATTTGAATGGAAAAACATGGTACTCCCTCCGTCCAAAAAAGCTTGTCCCAAGCTTGTGGATTGAATGAATGTATTTAGCACTAACTTGGTGCTAGATAAATCCATTTGAGGGACAAGCTTTTTCGGATGGAGGGAGTATGACAACAAATGGAATAGGTATTGATAATGGATGGGCATGGCATCTTCACATATATCATGAGTAAACTAAGCAGATGGCAGTGCAATGAAACAGAAGAAATGCAAGACACCTTATGCAAGATACATGCAACCAATAAAACCATGCCAAATTAGAACAGACACCTTATTGGGTGAACAGGATAGGCCATATGCCTTTGACTCCTTGAGCTCAAAATAGTCATTAGGATCATATGCTGAATACGAATCTATAGGTCGGGAGCATGTGGGTTTCATTGCATCTAGAATGGACCTCAATCCCTTGATGCCAAGTTTGTTACCCATTGAACTATTCCGCAATATTCTTCTGATGTGCGCATTCTTATATTCATTGTGATTATGTACAATATCTAAGAAGCATGAAAACATAAATAGTAGTGAGATTATCTTTGTAATGAAGAGGATATTCTAATATAATAGGGGCTCCCTGTAAACCCTTGTGTGCTATCAGTGGATTCTGATGAGAGAGCCCATGTGTGCTGTAATATGGTGCGTAGATTAAAATAATCTGGCACAACTACACAAAAAATAGGCTCCCTGTTGGGAGCTCCAGATGTAAGGATAGTTGGCAGATGATAGGTTCATAATATACTGTATAGAAAGTTTATTGCCAAACCATGATAACGAGAGCGCACAGCCACTAGGCAGATCATAGTGTAGATAAAAGGGGTACACCATAAAAATCATAAATAAATCGGGAAAGTGGAACTGACTGGAAAATACGGGGTTGTATTACCGCTACTAATATAAAGCCTATCGATCACCTACAGGCCAGCTCTATTCATCTGAAGGCGCACTGTTGTTACTATCAGTCTAGTCTATCAAAGACCGCACAGCTCCCACCATTTCCTGGATATTATGGTTGACCAACTCGAAGTGCTGAAATCATGTAGCACAAGCGGCCCAATAGAGTTGTCGAGTGCAGATGTCCCTGCTCCCCTTCCTGACAAGGAACATACTGTACTTACTAAAGAAGAACAGAAGAGGAACATGTTAAAGAATAGAAGGGGAAGCATATTATTGAGATTCCGCTTCTTTCTCTATAATATTGGTTTCCCACCCATGATGAATCAGAGCACCCAAATAAATGCCATTCCATGATGTCTCTCTATATGTGGCCACATGCATTTGGAAACTCAAGTGGGAGCATTAGCTGACCAATTAAATGTGTGTCTATTAACTAATGTCAGTATCATATCACATTCGTATTTGAAGAAGTAAGCTTTGGACGTATGATTCGTGTGTTGTTTAGCTTCAAGAGTGGACTGCTCCTAGTACGACACAAAGCACATACACAGATCATAGTGTAGATATAATGGGAAAACCCTAAGCATCACGAGTAAAATCAGGAAAGTGGAACTTGCTGGAAAATATGTGCTAGTATTGCCGGAACGGCTAGAAAGGCTTCGGATACCAGCTCTCTACAACTGAAGGCACAGTACTGTTACTATCAGTCTAACTCTCAAAGGCGACACAGATCCCAACATTTACTGGATATTACGGCAGACCAACACGAAGAGTTGAAAGCGTCCATGGCAAGCGACCGAATAGACCTGTACACTACAAATGTCCCTGCTCCTCTTCACTACAAGGAACATACTATACTACTATTATACTCCCTCTGTTCCTAAATACAAGTCTTTGTAGAGATTCCACTATGGATCACATACAGATGTATATAGATACATTTTAGAGTGTAGATTCACTCATTTTGCTCCGTATGTAATCCATGGAGGAATCTCTACAAAGACTTATATTTAGGAATGGAGGGAGTACTTATTAAAGAAGAACAGAAGAGGAGCATGCTAAAGAAGAGCAAGCAGATTTTGGATAATAAAATGTTCGTTGCCCACACATGATGAACCAGAGCGCATAAAGAATGCAACTCCCTGCTGTCCCTCAATATGTGGCGCACGTGCTTTTCGAAAGTAAAGTAGGAACATTAGCTGACCAATTAAACATTCTCTGTTTTGGTACAACATGTCAGCATCATATCAAATTCGTATTTGAGCAACTAAGTTTGTTATTATGAGTGGCATATTGTTTAGCTTGATGGGTTGAGGAGCACTGCTTGCACGTCTCGAAGCACCTACAATGATGGTACTGAATATATGGGAATGTCTTGACGCAAGTCGCCTGACTTTCGTTATTTGGGTCAGTCGACCATTTCAGGCGGTTGGATGAAGATCCTACGTCTCCTAACCCTTCTTCTTCCTCGCCTCTTATTCTTCCCCTACAGACCACCGCACGGGCCGCCGGCCAAACCACCGGCCCCACCCTCCCCTGAACCGCCCACCACCTCCGGTCTTCCAGCGGCCTCGGCCATCCCTCCAGCCAACCCACCCGCCCACCCGCGTCGAGTTTTGCCCCCGGCGAGGCCCCTTCCTTCTCTCTGGCGAACTTGGGCGAACTCCCAAAAAATGGACTGACCCCAAATTGAAATTCATTCAACTGTCATTTAAGCTAATGCGGAGGAGAAAACCATAAGCATTGCAAGTATAGTGGTGAGCGTGCCATGGCGGATCTGAAGGTGCAAACTGGATAAAAGCAACTCCACAACCAATGTTTGGTTTCAACTAACAAGTAAGATTCTAAGTGATGGACAAGAAATCACAGTAAAGCAGTGGCGATCTATTTTCTTGCTGAAATAAGTAACTTGAGCAGATACGAAAGAGTACCGCCTCTGGTGTGGCGCCGTGTAAGCATCTGTTGAGACGTTGAGGGTGTTGTGGTAGCGATGGCTGTCGGCGGCGTGGAAGCAGATCTAGGAGGGCAGACTGTGGGGGCGAGGGAAATATCCCGGTGCGGTGGATGAGACGGTCGTACGAGCGGCCTCGGCAAGGTGGACGACGGCGCGGATGAAGCGAGAGGACGCGATGCAAGGATCCTGGTCTGAAGTCGTGGATGAGAGAGGTCGATCTCTTGTAATGGACGATGGCGCCGGGGTAATAGCTCCGGCATGGTGGAGGAGGACGGTGGTGGATGGGGTGGCGGACGGAGGTAACTGGGGTGGAGAGGGTGTTTTGGCACCCACGGAGTACGAATGGGGAAATGGAGGGAGAGAGGTAGGGGGAACCATGTCTTCAGGACGCGCTTGTCTCAAATGCGAGGAAATTTACAAACTTAGCCCCCGTTTATATTTTCCTACATCACAACAATATTGGTCGGTTGGGGATATTTGCCGACAGATATTTCGGCCGAGGAGAGTTTGTTTTGGCGCCCACCCTGTATGAATCCGGGGAGGTGAGAGGCGATTTCGGCCAAGGAGAAATTGTGTTTTGGTGCCCGCCGTGTATGAATCCGGGTGAGAGGCGGTTATGTCATGTTTGAGTGAAATTACAAGCATGCCCCTATCGAAACCTATAGAAATCGAGCCGACTAGTTTTGCGTGTCAGGGTTAGGCAGTAATTTCCATCTCCCCGATTTTATGCCACTTCGTTCAAATTTTTAGAAAAAAGATTGCATGTTTACCGTGCCAACTCAATTTGAATCCATTTTGTATTCTTTTTTTCGGGTAGGATCCATTTTGTATTCCAATACAAATCTATATACATCATTTTTTTATATATACTTTCAAAAGCACAACACCCTTTATACAAAAATATGGTTTACAAATGGCATGATCTCAGATTCATAAGGCTGAATCCATCTTAATTTGACTTTTCAAATATGTGAAACCACTTTATGTTGAAATCCAACGTATGCATTCCTCGCTAACTGTCTCCAATTAATGTGTGTTTCATGCGGGTTTTTTTACTTCTCAAACACGTATAATGTGTTTGACACACGTAGCATATATATAGTGTAATCCCGTTTAGACATTAATTGCATATAAACCATGCATTGTCTCTAATTAAAAAATATATGGATCACTAATATTGATAAACTAAATATCATTACACGTGTCCCCAAATTCAAATGAATATGCATGTTTGATAGACCAATTTTCGTTATGATATTTTTCGATATCCTGATCTCTAGTTTAAATATTTGAATCCCCTTTAATCCAGATATTCATCTCATATAGCTATCACTCATGCTTATATATATATCTAGACCTATACGCCTTCACCGTCTCATGGGTATCTCTCGTGCTACTTGTATGTCGACAATAGTCTTTTATCTTCATAACACACTGACGGTACTCTCTCCCTCGACCTTCACTCTATCTCTCTCAAAGTATATCTCGCTCACTACTATGTGTCTCTAATTAACTATGATCCTCCCTGTGAAATCTCTTTCTCTCACACAAACACAAACTTTGTCTCCCGGGGTCTCATTTCTCTCTACTATTTACCATGTATGCCGCTCACACACACCCTCACACACATAGATGTCTCACGCTCCCTATGTCTCAGTAGCCATGACTCTCCCTCCTAAATATCTCTCTCTCACACACAAACACAAACTCCGTCTCGCAGGGTCTCATATCTCTCCACCATTCCCTTTGTATGTCGCTCAAACACCCTCTCTCCCTAGGGATATCTCGCGTTCCCTGATATGTCTCTCTAGCTACGACTCTCCTTTTGAAATACCTTTCTCTCTCGCAAACACAAAACTCCGTCTCTCGGGATCTCATTTTTCTCTGATATTCGTTTGTATGTCACTCACATGCACCCTCTCTCTATCTCTCTCCCACCCACACACATAACTTAGCCTTCTGATCCACTTGGCTATTATCTCTAACACACACACTAGCCGATCTTCCTCTAGCTAGCATCTCTATCTTTCAATTTCTCTGTTTCTCCACCTTCTTTCTCGCCCGCACTCTTGCTTCCTATCACGCACACTATATCTGTTTCTCTCTACATGCATTCATGCACCCTCTTTTTATCTTTCTCTCTCACACACATAACTCACCCCTCTGAACCACTCGACTGTTAACTCTAAAACAAAAACTAGACGATGTCCCTCTAGCTAGCATCTCTATCCTTCTATCTATTTGTTTCTCCATCAACCTTTCTTTCTCGCACGCACTCTTGCTTCCTATCACTCACACTATATGTGTTTCTCTATACATACATCTACAAGTCGATCTCTTTTGCACACACGTTGTGTCTCGCTCTCTCTCCTCGCCATAGATGCATGCTCCAGCCCACGCCACTCTCTCTTAAAGAAAAAAACACACATGCTCAATCATCGGGCCTTCTTCCCTCCACTCTCACATGCATGCATACTGTCATACTCATACCGATCCATCTCCCCCATCCCGTTGATCTCATGACTTATGTCTCCTTTCTGTTATCTCGATCATGCGCGCGCGCACACACACACACACATCCCACGTATGTATACCTCTCGCACATGCACATTCAAAGGTCTCATATGTCTCCATACGTAGTTAATTACCCTCAACCCTCACCCCACATCGAATCTTTCTCTTCTTGTGTGCACATGAATTCCGTCTGGATGGGTCTCTTCTCTAAAACACACACTCACACTTAACTATCTCCTTCTAGCTACCACCTCTCCCACTCCTTCCCTCTCTCCCAAAAACCAATAAGACTATCCTTTTGTTTAATTCCCGCCTACATGCACCATCGGCAGTAGTCTTCCTCGGTGTCTCTCGAACAAACACGTTATCTCGATGTCCACTCCTCTCACGTGCACACTCCTTCTCTTCCCTCTTTACGGGCCTCTTCTCTCTCATACCCCCCCACCCCTCGTTGGAGGCCTTTGCCATACAATCACCTCTCTACAATGAAGCCACACACACTTAATTACTTTCCCTACCAAAGACTCTATTTCACGCACACACTATAAGACTCCATTTCACACACACATACTCTAGGTGGAGCATTTGTTCCTACCACCCTTCGTCCAACCTTACCCATATGATAATCAATCACCTTAATTTACTTATATAATATGGACAAATTCCACTTTATTTTAGTAGTTAGCAAACTTCTCATAATTATATACTAACGCAAATCACGAGCAGCAAGTGACTTTTTTTACACAACCACATTAATATGGCCACGTAAACGGTATAAATCACAAGATAAAGTGTAGTAACCATTATACTTATATCCCGATGCAAAAGGTGGAGTACATGTCCGAAGAGTAGAGGCGCACACACACACTCTGTCTCTCAGAATCTCACACACATACCAGTTACGTGACGCCCCCTAAACAGACCCGTATGTGTACAATTTGTGCACGCGCGGGTACACGTGATGGAGCACATTTATTTAAGCCAGACGGCGAACCGAAACAGTAGCCGCACTCATTCCCCTCCCGCCGCCTCTTCTCCGGTCGCCGTCGCCCAATAGCCATGGCCGGGCCGAAGGTAACGACATACGCCATGCCCCCACCGGAGCGGCGCTTTGATTTGCTTCCGGAGATCTGGAGGTGGCGCGAAGCCCGGATCACAGCCGCCCTGCCTCCAGAATCCGGACTAGCCGGAGCGGGAGGAGGAGGCGATGGAAGCGGAGCAGCACACGGAGCCGGAGGAGGAGAACGACGACGAGGGCGACGCGGAGCCGGAACAGGAGGACGACGACGCTGGCGAAGCGGAGCCAGAGGAGGACGACGACGACACGGGCGAGGCGGAGCCGGAGGGGGAGGACGATGATGCGGGGGCGGCGGAACAGCAGACCATCCTCGAGTACATCCAGTCGGAGGCCGAGGTGGAGGCCAACCGCCGCTTCCACCGCCAGCGGGAGTGGGGGATCAACGAGATGTTCGCCAAACTGGAGGAGGAGCAGGAGGAGCTGGAGTTGTAGCATGCGACTGCCTACCCATCTCCGACGATGAGTACTGTGATCTAGCTTAGGTTATGTAGTACTTAGTAGTACTAGTTCTACTATTGCATGGTATGTATGGATTTGAGATATCTAGTGCTACTCCTCAATGTAAACTGCTTTTAAGATGAATGAATGAAAGCTTGGCGAGCGCCTTTTGTTTATAGGGCTCGTCTAAAAAAATAGATTTCCATTATACTCAGACTTAAAGGGCTTTGAGTCTCACGCTACATTTATTTCATAGAGATAAGAGAAAGAAAATTTTAGTGGTCATGCATGCATCATTAGGGTTGACCGGTCGCTTCCCGCGGACGTGCCCGGGTGGTGGAAGAGGAAGGAGAAGGGAAAGGGGATGTCGAGTACTAGTACGCCAGTTGCAACACGAGCTCCAAGGAATGTTCGTGCCAAACAATGCATAGTACACCAGCGGAGTGACATGGGTAGAACATGCAGGCTGTAATTCGACAGCCTACCTCTTCGCCTCGCACGGTGTTTGGTCACACAAGATTTGCATGCACGTATGTCACGCACGTAGTTGTCGAAGTCGTGCTCGAAAAAGGGCGACGAGGTCCGCTAGTCCGCATTGGTCCATGCGCCCGGAAAACAAACTAATCCCAGTCGCTGTAAATGTCATGCATGCTTTAATTCTGGGCTAGTGGATGGACGCGAATGTGCCGTACAACGAACCGCCTCCCAGCTCCCTAATCTCAAATATAAATTGCACTAGTGCACGCCCGCAGAACATCCTTTCCGAAAGGACGAAGCCCTGCAGTTACCATCTCCTCTCGTGTAAACCAGCTCCACAAGGGACAAGGCAGTTCGTCACCATTGCCATGGATTCGCAAGGCGGTGGTGCTTCTTGTCCTCGTCAAGGTTGGGAGACCTTGGATGATGATCCTTTGGGAGAAATCATAAGTCGCTCTGACTTCCTCACATCCGCAAGACTTAGCGGTACTTGCACCAAATATTTTGACGGTGCGTAAATATGCGTGGGAGAAGGCCATGCTAGTTGGTCTGCCATGCGTCCTCGAGGACGAGGATGTTTCCTTGGGCTCTCTCCAGCGCGGCGTGGCCGTAGTTGCAAGTTGACGCCCCTTGAGATGCCGACATTGAGGGGCACTCGGATTTTGTCTGATGAGCAGGTAAGTGATGAGTTTGATCACGTAGTAAATGCATTCTAAAGACTACTTCCGTGTCCATTTCCTAATTCCCCCGCTGCCCACTATTTCACAGGTTAGGCTTGGTGCCAGTGGAGATTGGCTTGCATATGTACGGGAGGGTACCAACATCAATTTGCACAACATCTACAATGGTGACACCGTTCCCGTAGAACCTTTGTCCAACATTGGGATCAGCCATGCAATGGGCCATCGCCTGAATTGGTACGATGGAACCACAGTGAGATTGAAGAAGATAGAAATCCCGGAAGCCCCGATAAGGTCGTCCGCCAACCAAAATTACACTCTCATAGCGGTGTTCGACATCGTGATTGCTTTCACGAACCCTGCACATGGCGGTCAAAGGTGGACCATGCTGTCTGCGGCCGATTTGTTGCCGTACGAGTACGAAGACGCTGTGCTCCTTTCTAACCGCATCTTCGCCGTGACAAACCAGGGGACTTGTTTCGTATGGGACACATCCTACGGTATACTCCCTCTCTTCCAGTTTATTTGTTTTGAATTTTTCTGTTTTATAAGTTTCAAGTTCAAATTTAGAGCTCCCCATCACATGTTGAGATTACAATATGCATTAAATCGTTGCGTGCATGTAGTAGTTTTTTATTGGCCATATATATTGGTCACGCATGCATGCATTGCAAGTAACGTTTTTTACCACAATTTCTTAGGAAACTGAGTGCAATAATTGAGTAGTTTTGCAAACTACCAGTACTACACTTGAAACAGTACAAAATCAATACCACCACCACGCCCACGTCTGATCGCCCTGGCCGACCCAAACCCCCTCCCTTGCCGGCACGCGCTTCCCGACGGTCAGCGTCGCCCCAGAGCGTCAGTGCAGCATTAATGCCCGGCCAGAGCGGAGGCGACCTCTCACTGGCGCCGGCTTTGAAGCAGCGCGACGGCCGAGAGAGCGCCGCTTCCCGGTGCACGCGACTGCTCCGCGTCGAGGCTGGCAATAGTGGGGAGTACATACACTCGGGAATAGCATACATGGTGATGTGGTAGAGAATTAAAGAAGAGGCAGAGGGTCATGCATGGCAATAAATATGATCATCGATGATACTACTCTATGATACTATGCACTATAAAAGTAGTATATCATACACTAGTATATTGTATTATATGATACTCCCCACTATGAGTAGCCTCAAAGACACCACGGCCGGCCGTCATCCGTGCGCCGCCCACATTACAGTTGCAACTTGTTGAGAGTAGGTTTTACTCTGGTTTGTATGAAAATTGTAATGTATCTCATCCGGTTTATATGAAAAGTTTTCAAAATGTAATGATTTTCGTCCGGTTTCTATGAATTCCGCCTTGTTTGCACGATTATGCAGGGCAAAGTCATCCCCCGATCAAAATCAGATCACCAATCATGGATGTGCATGGGCCATTTGGTCTAACTTGGAACCTTGTAGCTGACAACACCCAGTTGGGACGCACTATCTTAGCAGTCATTACCCATGGTACCATTGAAGGGCAACAAGGTGCCACGATGTATCATGATCGAACCCTGATCATGTATCCAGGTAATCCATTCTCTCCGATCTAAGAGTAGTAGAGCCAGGAGCTATCGTATATCTTATTGCCATGTCATCTTATAACATTTCATTACATGTCTCTTTATACTCCAGGAGCAGGAGTAGTTCTTTCCTTATTTTTTTATTGATTGGGATAGTCATCTACGCAACTTTATAATGCCAGTTGTATATAAACTATAAAGGACTTAACAATTTCAATTCCGTGTAGTACTAGCTAGGTAGCCATAATCCCATCAAACAAAACTACTCCTCCTTTAATTAATGTACACGGCCCAGGTAACACTCTCAAATTGTTTGTCATCGCCCGTGTCGCAGCGGGTCTATACATTGCTTCCCTCCCCCCTCATAGAAATAAGCAATATCAAGTATTTTATTTTAATCCGTATCCTCTGTTTACGTCACCTTATTATACTGCATGGACCATAACCATGCACGTCACCATGTATCCAGGTTTGAGATGCCAGGTATACCAGATGGACGGCGGCGTGTTCGACTCCCGTGATGCTACCTGGGTGCGGATGAACACACTTGAAGAGTACTCGATTTTCATTGGGGACAACTACCCCATAGTGCAAATGATGCCACCTTTCATGCACGACGTCGATGCCCTGTCGTTCATGAAGAACGGGTGCATTTTCATTGCGCACCGACGGATTCATATCTTGAAAGCCCCTATCCCTGATCTATGCCGCTTCAGTTTCGATGAGTCTCCATCGTGGGGAGCCATACTAAGAAGCTGCGATGATATGGACTCCCCTTGCCCACCGTTATGGATCGTGCCATCTATGAAGAACACGTGGGACTGGAACTTCGAGATGGACATGTACGCAGGGATGTACGAACCTTAGTAATGTAGCGCAGTAAGTGAAGTAGAAAGGCACAAATAGTATGAACCTGCGTGGCAATGCACGGTGATATTATGATGTACGTGGCAATGCACATATTAGGTTTTATATTTGTTTACGTGTATGGTCCGAGACCTTCCAACTAGACGCGTCTGTCTCTCTGGATCGCACTTTGTATCGTTATATACTACTACTAGTAGTACTACGTGTGGTCTCCGACCTAGAAGTGGAAGAAGTGGAGACGCTCTACCATGATGTTCATGTCCCACTCCTTTCACTGACGTGTGGGACATCCAGCACGTGCCTTGTTTCACACTCCTTCGTCGTAAGAGTTGAAACACTAGCTTTCATAAAAAAAATATAAATCAGCAGTGATTCTATACAACGCGGTTTCCTTGCTCCTCGATATCGGAAAGAATACTTTCGTTCGCCGACATGTGGGACATCGACCATCCTGGTCCACTTGCCATGCATGCAGAACTCCAGGGGAGAGTCACCCCGGTCGTCGCGCCGCAATAATAATGAATAATGAGCCGTCAAATCACAGGCCCAACCTTTCCCACTGTAAAGTTGCTCGGACGAAGGAACCATCATGACTTCGTAGAATTCCGCTTCTTGAAGAAAACTACTCTACCAACAATACTGCTAGCTACAGTATTACTGTACACCAGCGGATGCCTCCTTTGGTTCATAGGATAGGAATTTCATAGGAATAGGAAAATCATAGGAAGTGAGATGACATGCATCTCAATTCCTATAGAGAAAGAGATGCCATTTGATGCATAGGATAGGAATTTTTCCATTGAATCTAGGCTAATGTACTGGTAATTTGCTCTAAAAACTATAGTAGTAACTAGTACTGGTAGATGCTCGTAATTAATTAAACAAACGTACGGGCGATGCAGACACCCAGTAACTACTAGTACTCCTTCCCGGCTTTGTCGGCGACACCCCATCGTGCTTGGATCTCTGCCGAGCTCTTCTCAGCAGCGCGCGTGTCCTCTTCTTTCTTGCGGCGGTGGGACTCTCTTTTCTTGAGTGCTTTCTACCTTTTCCGCTCCCTCTGTGCGGCTTTGGCTGCCTCTTGCTCTACCGCCCATTCGGCCTTGGCAGCTTCAAAGTCCGCCCACGTAGGTGTGAGGTTGCGAGCGGCGATGAACTCGGCACGGCGGGATGCCATCGCTTCCCTACCATTTTGTGTGCGGTCATGGGCGGCAAGGAACTCGGCGCGGCGGGATGCCATCGCTTCCTTACCGGTTAGTGTGCGGCGCGATGGCATGAACGACGCTTGGTGAGAGCTCTGGGGCGGAGTAGCCGGACAATAGTATAGTGCATTGGTTTGTCAAGAGCTCAAGGACAGACGACGAAGGAAATTTGGATCCCCCTTCAATCCTGGTCATTTATTACCGCACACGGTTAATTTCCGTAGCCTCTGGAAACTGTGTGCGCTGACCCTATTATGGGTTGCTTTCTGATTGGCCGCCACCCCGGCCACGCGGACCGCGCGCGTGCACCGTGATCGAACGGCATTCCACGTCCTAGGATTTGATGTTTCTGCGCTACTACCTCCGTCCTGGTTGATGCATGTAACTACAAATAATATCACTAGAAACTATGTTTAAATACGAATCCAATGATATAATTTTTGGTGACATGCATTATTATTTTCTTAGTTCAATCTGTGGTCAAAGTTTGGCACAAAAAACTAAGGGGACCAATAAATCAGGATGGTGGTAGTAAATTTCTACAAAATGCACATAATGGCCTAAATATGGTAAATGAACCCGGAGAAGTGCCAAATTTGAACACGGTGATTTGTAGGGTGTATGTTGATCGTGAAAAAAAAAGTCAACTGCCACATTAATTGAGTACTTTTGCAAACTACAAAAACAATATAACACCACGCCAGCGTCTGACCGCCCTGGCCCACCGAAACCCCTTCCCTCGCTCGCGCGCGCTTCCCGCCTGGAACGGTCACCGTCGCTCCAGAACGTCAATGCCGCATTCACGCCCGACACGACCTCTCACATGCGCCGGCATTGCAGCAGCGCGACGGCCGAGAGAGTGCCACCCGCACGGCATCCCGGTGCAAGCGACTGCTCCGTGTTAACGACACCACGGCCATCCGTTCGTCCGCCACCCACATTAATGACACGCGGCTGCCGACAAACCTACTCCAGCGCCAGCCGTCCGTCCGTCTGCCGTGGCTCATTGCCATTCGCCCGCTATATTAACTTCAGCCCATAGCCACAGACCCATAGTCATTCTCCTCCGGCCCCTTCCTTCTGTCGGCACCACTCCAACCATGGCCTCTTCGCACTCCAAAGCTCTCTTGGACGTACTGTCACTGGAGCAGACGAAGGACATCGCCGGCTTCGCTCCGGGCACACTCGAAAGCTCTGTTGGACGTACTGTCATGGAGCAGACAAAGGACATCGCCAGCTCCCCCCCCGGCCGCCCTCCGCTGCCACGACCATGAAGCCGGCGTGCGTGCGCGGGCGCAGCCGACAGCGAGGAAGAGTAGTACGTGGTAGGTCACCGCCGCTCTGGTCCCAGGAAGGCTACCGCTCCTCCACTCCGTCGACGCCAAGGTTGGTGGGGTAAACATCGGCGGCCGATTAGCCGCTTGACGGCGACATGGAGGCAGAAATCTTGAGAACCTTGTGCTCCGGAGGAGGAGGTTATGGAGGCGGAGCTGGACAAAGCCGAGGCGGATGAGGAGGGCCGGACATGGTGGTCGGGCACCGGCTGATACGTCTCCAACGTATCTATAATTTTTTGATTGTTCCATGCTGTTATATTATCATTCTTGGATGTTTTACAATCATTTTATAGCAACTTTATATCATTTTTTGGGACTAACCTATTGACATAGTGCCCAATGTCAGTTGCTATTTTTTGCTTGTTTTTTTACTTCACAGAAAATCAATACCAAACGGATTCCAAACGCAGCGAAACTTTTTGGTGATTTTTTCTGGACCAGAAGACACCTGTTGGGCCAAAGAAATACCAGAGGGGGGCTCCGAGGGAAGCACAACCCATCAGGGCGCGCCTGGGGGCCCAGGCGCGCCCAGGTGGGTTGTGCCCACCTCGGCCGCCTCCCGCACTGCCTCTTTGCTCTATAAATACCCTGGACATCCAAAAACCCTAGGGGAGTCAATGAAAAACAATTCCAGCCACGGCAAGTTCCAGAAACCACAGATCCAATCTAGACACCATCACGGAGGGGTTCATCATCCTCATTGGTGCCTCTCTGATGATGCGTGAGTAGTTCATTGTAGACCTACGGGTCCATAGTTAGTAGCTAGATGGCTTCCTCTCTCTCTCTCTTTTGATTCTCAATACAATGGTCTCTTGGAGATCTATTTGATGTAACTCTTTTTGCGGTGTGTTTGTTGGGATCCGATGAACTTTGAGTTTATGATCAGATCTATGTTTTTATCCATGAAAGTTATTTGAGTCTTTTGATCTCTTATATGCATGATTACTTATAGCCTCGTATTTCTTCTTCGAATATTTAGTTTAGTTAGGCCGACTAGATCGATTTTTCTTGCCATGGGAAGAGGTGCTTTGTGATGGGTTCGATCTTACGGTGCTCAATCCCAGTGACAGAAGGGGAAATGACACGTATGTATCATTGCTATTAAGGATAACAAGATGGGGTCTATTCCTACATGAATAGATCTTGTCTACATCATGTCATCATTCTTATTGCATTACTCCGTTTCTCCATGAACTTAATACACTAGATGCATGCTAGATAGCGGTCGATGTGTGGAGTAATAGTAGTAGATGCAGGCAGGAGTTGGTCTACTAATCTTGGACGTGATGCCTATATAATGATCATTGCCTGGATATCGTCATAATTATTTGAAGTTCTATCAATTGCACAACAGTAATTTATTTACCCACCGTATGCTATTTTTCTTGAGAGAAGCCACTAGTGAAATCTACGGCCCCCGGGTCTATTTTTTCATCATATACTTTCAGATCTATATTGCTATTTTCCTTTTTATTTATTTGCATCTTTTATTTTCAGATCTATTAATCCAAAAACCCAAAAATATCTTGCTGCAATTTATTGTTATTTACTTTATCTCGCGTTCCCGCGAGATCTACTTATCCGATCTACTACAAATTTATCTATCTCTTTACTCGGGAGGGATTGGCAACCCCTCTTTTACCTCGGGTTGCAAGTATTTGTTCTTTGTGTGCACGTGCCGTTCACGTAGTGTTGCGTGGTTCTCCTTCTGGTTCGATAACCTTGGTCTCATCACTGAGGGAAATACCTACCGTAGCTGTGCTGCATCATCCCTTCCTCTTTGGGGAAATACCGACGTAGTTCAAGCCGCATCAAATGGAATTTCTGGCGCTGTTGCTGGGGAGACATCATCAACATCTACCAGGTTCCTAATCACAAATCTCATCTCCTTGCAATTTACATTATTTGCCATTTGCCTCTCGTTTTCATCTCCCCCGCTTCACAAAAATTTGCCATTTTATTCGCCCTCTTTTTCGTTCGCCGCTTCTCATCAGATCTGTTTTTGAGTGCAATCTTGTTGCGTAGTCACGATGACTCAAGAGAACACCAAGTTGTGTGATTTCTCTAACACCAACAACAATGATTTTATTGGCACTCCGATTGCTCCTCCTGCCACTAGTGCGGAGTCTTGTGATATTAATGCCGCTTTGCTGAATCTTGTTATGAAAGATCAATTTTCTAGTACTCCTAGTGAGGATGTTGCGTCCCATCTTAACACATTCGTGGAATTATGCGATATGAAAAAGAAAAAAGATGTGGACTATGATCTTGTGAAGTTGAAATTATTCCCGTTTTCTTTGCGAGATCGTGCAAAAATTTGGTTTTCTTCTTTGCCTCGCAATAGTATCAATTCTTGGGATAAGTGCAAAGATGCTTTTATTACTAAGTATTTTCCTCCCGCGAAAATTATTTCCCTTAGGACGCAAATCATGAATTTTAAGCAACTTGAGCATGAACATGTTGTTCAATCTTGGGAAAGAATGAAATTGATGCTAAGAAATTGTCCTACTCATGGTTTAAATCTTTGGATGATCATACAAAATTTTTATGCGGGATTGAATTTTGTTTCTATAAATATTTTAGATTCCGCCGCGGGTGGTACTTTTATGGAGATTACTTTGGGTGAAGCTACTAAATTGCTTGATAATATTATGGCAAATTATTCACAATGGCATACTGAAAGAGCTCCTACTAGCAAAAAGGTTAATTCGGTAGAAGAAATAAATTCTTTGAGTGAAAAAGTTGATGCTCTTATGAAGTTGGTTTCCAATAAAAATGCTCCTATTGATCTTAATGATGTGCCTTTGTCTATTTTTATTGAGTAAAATAGTGATGCCGTAGACGTGAATTTTGTCTCGCGAAACAATTTTAATAACAATGCTTATAGAGGTAATTTTAATCCTAGACCTTTTACGGGAAATTCCTCTAATAATTATGGTAATTCCTATGGTAATCCTTCTTATAATAATAATAGGAACACCTCTGATCTTGAGAATAAAATTAAAGAATTTATCAATGCTCAAAAGAATTTTAATACTATGATAGAAGAAAAGTTGAGTAAAATTGATGATATGTCTAGAACAATTGATAGAATTTCTCATGATGTAGAAAATATCAAGATGAAAATTTTTGTGCCTAAGGTTGAGGAATCAATTAAAGCTTTATATGTTTCTATGGATGAAAGTAAGAAAAGAACCGTTATGCTTAGAGCAAAAAGAGAACTTTTAGAAAAATCGTTTTCTAGCGATTGCTTTCATAAAAATGATGAAGATCTTAAAGTGATTGGTGTTTCTTCTATTGATTCCTTGTTTAGTAAAATTAATATTGATGATAAAGGGACTGAAGAAGAGTCAACTTTAGCTAGAAGGCGTCCCGATAATTTGGAGGGTGAAAATCTTGTTGAGAAAATTGATAAAAGTGGGTTTGGAGAGGTCAAAACTTTAACTAGTGATGTGCCCACTCTTTTGGATTACAAAGACTTTAATTATGATAATTGCTCTTTCATTGATTGTATTTCTTTGTTGCAATCCATGATAAATTCACCCCATGCTTATGAACAAAATAAAGCTTTTACTAAACATATCGTTGATGCTATGATGAAAGCTTTGGAAGAAAAGTTGGAATTAGAGATTTCAATTCCTAGAAAATTACATGATGAATGGGAACCTACTATCAAAGTCAAGATTAAAAATTATGAGTGTTTTGCTTTATGTGACTTGGGTGCTAGTGTTTCTACAATTCCGAAATCCTTATGTGATGTGCTTGGTCTTACCGATATTGAAGAATGTTCTTTAAATTTGCACTTGGCGGATTCTACTATTAAAAATCCTATGGGAAGAATTAATGATTTTCTTATCCTTGCAAATAGGAATTATGTGCCCATAGACTTTATTGTTCTTGATATTGATTGCAATCCGTCTTGCCCAATTATTCTT
Source organism: Thinopyrum elongatum (assembly GCA_011799875.1). Taxonomy (NCBI): domain Eukaryota; kingdom Viridiplantae; phylum Streptophyta; class Magnoliopsida; order Poales; family Poaceae; genus Thinopyrum; species Thinopyrum elongatum. The sequence continues at coordinate 389,458,948 of CM022300.1, forward strand.
GGTAGACCGTTTTTACGCACCATAGGTGACCTGATTGATATGAAAGAAGGGAACATCAAATTTCGATTTCCTTTGAGAAAGGGTATGGAACACTTCACTAGAACAAGAATTAAGCCACCATATGAATCAATCATGAGGGCATCTTACGGATCTAGAAATAAGGATGACAACACTTAGATCTTTGCATTATGCCTAGCTAGGGGCATAAAACGATAGCGCTTGTTGGGAGGCAACCCAATGAATAAAATTTATTTTTGTATTTTTTATTTATGTTCTTGTGTGTTTGCACAAATATTCTACTGTTATGATTGTGTTTTTTAGGTTTTAATTAGTGTTAGTGCCTAGCAAAGCCTTTGGGATCATGTTGGGTCATGGTTGATTTGATCTTGTTGGAAAGCAGAAACTTTTGCGTCCAGTAAAATAATTTTAAAAATTCACAGAAGAGATAAAAAATTCTGAATATTTCACACAAGATTTACATACATACTCCCTATGTTGTCCTAATTTTTCAGAAATTTTGGAGTTACATAAGTATAAGAACAATTCGTATCTTTGCAGACTATTCTGTTTTTTACAGATTCTGTTTTCGTTGCATTGTGTGCTTATTTTGATGAATCTATGGTTTGTATTGGAGGTTATGAGCCATGGTAAAGTTAGAATACAGTATATATAATGAAATAATAAAATTTGAATGGGTTTTCTACAGTAATTAAAGTAAATATTAGTATTCTTATACTAACGGGTCTCACGAAGGTTTTGTTGAGTTTTGTGTGATTGAAGTTTTCAAGTTTTGGGTGAGATCACGATGGATGAAAGAATAAGGAGTAAAAAGATCCTAAGCTTGGGGATGCCCATGCCATCCCAAGCTATTATCTAAAAGAGAAGCAAGCAACTAAGCTTGGGGATGCCCGAGTGGCATCCCCTCTTTCTTCTAACGATCATCGGTATTTTACTTGGAGCTATATTTTTATTCGTCACATATCATGAGTTTTGCTTCGAGCGTCTTGTATGATTTGAGTCTTTGCTTGTTTTACTTTTTATTCTTAGTCAAGTATCCTTGCTGGACACACCTATTTGAGAGAGCCAAAATTATGCTATGATTTGTTAGAATTGCTCTCTATGCTTCACTTAAATTTTTATGAGCTATGGAATTGCTCTAGTGCTTTACTTATATCTTTTTAAGCATGGTGTGCTTTAATATTTTTTAAGAAATGCTCTCATGCTTCACTTAGATTTATTTGAGAGTAGTAATTTTGGAGAAATTCTCTCATGCTTCACTTATATTATTTTGAGAGAAGAATTTTTTTTATGCTCGTGTTCTTCACTTAGAATTGTTTGAGCTATCAAAAGCAACACATTAAACTAGTCCCAAAGTGATAGATATTCAAGGGGGATATAATAAAAACTTTCATGAAGATCATTGGACAAAATAAACTTGATTCCTTGTAATAGTTTTGCGATATGATGATATGATATGTGAGTCATGTTGGTGAGTAATTATGGTTTAGTAAGAATATTGGTGTTAAGGTTTGTGAGTCCCTATGCAAGCACGAAAGTCAATAGTTATGCAATGAAATTACATCCTACTTGTGGTGCATTATTTGGTGTTAGTTATGCTTAATGCTCGCTTATGAGATTTTTCATTTCTTGGTTGGATGCTTCTCAATCTTTTGCTAGCCTTCATTTGCACTAAGTATGATCACTACTTGTGCATCCGAAATCCTTAAACCAGTTTTGCCTTATGAGTCCACTATACCTACCTATATGCGGTATTTCCGTGCTGTTCTAAGCAAATTTGTATGTGCCATCTCTAATTTTCAAAATAAATTTCTCTTTTGTGTGCTCGTACCGCTCATGAAACGGTAGGGGGTGGCTGATATTTTTCCATGCTAGATGTGTTATTCTCAAGATGAGTGTTTATTCACTTGTCATTGCATGAGAATACGGCAAAGGTATTAGGGATGCCCAGTCGCGAAATGAAAAATGAATTTACTTTATGTTGTCAAATAATAAATTCCTTGGAAAGTGTTGGTATGGACGGCACCCATGGATTCGGTTAGCCGTGGAATGTGAAAGTATGGTGGAAAAATGAATTTACTTTATTTTCTGTTTGGGAACCGCCTATGATATATCTAGCATGGAAAGTATTGGAAATTACTCGATCGTTTTCGTTGACAGGAAAAGCATGCCACCCAAAATATTTTTATCTCTATCTTTTTCGCTTTGAGCTCTGGCACCTCTACAAATCCCTACTTCCCTCTGCGAAGGGCCTTTCTATTTACTTTATGCAATTTTTATTTTCGAGTCTCCATTTTATCTTATAAAGCACCAACTAAGAGGCACTATGATCATACTTGAGCATTGGGTGTAGCTAATATGCGTGTGTGTTTCATGAATGGATCAATGATTGAGCATAATGGGCTAGGGATAACTTGCTTTAGTGTTGATATTTTGAAAGACATGGTTGCTTGTTGATATGCTTAAGTATTGAAATCTTCATGTCAAAACTAGACTATTGCTTTGAATCATATAAAACTCCAAATATCCATGCTACAAATAAAAGATTATGTGATGAACATGTTAGGCATCATTCCACATCAAAAATTCTGTTTTTATCATTTACCTACTCGAGGACGAGCAGGAATTAAGCTTGGGGATGCAGATACGTCTCCAACGTATCTATAATTTTTGATTGTTCCATGCTGTTATATTATCATTCTTGGATGTTTTACAATCATTTTATAGCAACTTTATATCATTTTTTGGGATTAACCTATTGACATAGTGCCCACTGCCAGTTGCTGTTTTTTGCTTGTTTTTTACTTCGCAGAAAATCAATACCAAACGGAGTCCAAACGCAGCGAAACTTTTTGGTGATTTTTTCTGGACCAGAAGACACCTGTTGGGCCAAAGAAGTAACAGAGGGGGGCTCCGAGGGGAGCACAACCCACCAGGGTGCGCCTGGGGGCCCAGGCGCGCCCAGGTGGGTTGTGCCCACCTCGGCCGCCTCCCGCACCGCCTCTTTGCTCTATAAATACCCTGGACGTCCAAAAACCCTAGGGGAGTCGACGAAAAACAATTCCAGCCGCCGCAAGTTCCAGAAACCACATATCCAATCTAGACACCATCACGAAGGGGTTCATCATCCTCATTGGTGCCTCTCCGAAGATGCGTGAGTAGTTCATTGTAGACCTACGGACTCCAAGAAATATGGTGATAATGTGAGGTGGCCATGCGGGAGTCCGGACCGCTCCCAAGCCCACTTCTGACCGCCCTGGCCCACCAAAAAACCCCGCCCCCCTCCCGCGCGCGCTCGCCCCAGGCGCCAGCTGCCCACATTCAGAGCAAGTACAATACAGGGCTATAAGCCAGCTTATGTGGAGGAGAGAGGCATTGAAAAAGTGAAGGAGTGGGCTCTAATGCAAGAGCACGTCTCTACACGTTCTCCTAAGTATAAAAAAACATTCTTGTCTAAAAAAAGAAGGTAAAAAACATTTGAGAGGAAATAGATAGAGAGAAAGTGAGAAAAGGTTGTAACCTTATAGCCAACCTTATAGTCAACACTATGGTACACGAGGAAGGAGGGAGGTTTGCACATGCCAAGTTCACTGGGCTGCCGTGTTTCACACTCCTCCGTCGTAACAGTGGAGACAATAGTTTTCATCGAAAATAAACAATGAATACTCCTTGCTCGTCCTCGATATCGGAAAGAATACTTTCATTCACCGACATGTGGGACATCGTCCATCCTGGTCCACTTGCCATGCACAAAGTACTGCAGGGGAGAGTCACCCCGGTCGTAGCGCCGCAGTAATAAATGACTAATGAGCCATCAAATCGCAGGCCCAAGCTTTCCCACTGTAAGTTGCTCAGATGAAGGAACCATCATGACTTCGTTGAATCCGCTTCTTCAAGAAAACTTACTGTACCCGCAATACTGCTACCACACGCGAAGACTGGACGCCACTGTAGCACGTCATATCACTGAAACCCACTAGGCCAAACTAGCCCGCCTAGGATTTGTACGTCTCTGTACTGCTATGATTTTGTAGCACACGTATCCTTTGTTAATCTAACAACTAGAAAGAAATGGAGGGCCTTTCTCTCTATCTAGATCTCTCTCCATCCCATAACCCCTCTAGCACATGTACACACTCTCTGTAGCCACTCCGAAAGTACGACGTCACTACACATTCACGCTTCCAGCAAAAAAATTACACATTCACACATGTTACAAGTACGTGCCAATTTTGTTCTGAATGCTGGCTATTAATGTGAATGTATTCGTGAACCAACTCTTTGAGTTTGATGTGAATTAATTTATATTTGTGGACTATTGTCTGATCGATCGCTAAGCCTACAATTTTAGGAGCTTGGGCTATTGGCCGATCGACCAGACCTATAAGCGTACCACGAGCTCATCAGCCCCAATGTTTCTCTTCGGTGAGTGTTTGCAAGTACACTATAGCTCGCATAGTAGCTAGCCTACTAACACGAAGAATCATTCAAACAAGCCCTGCAGATATGATAAACAGTTCAAACTTACATCTAAGCATGCCATATATTACATCAAAAGCTGGTGAGGATACATCTGTTTCCATAACTCAGAGAGGGTTCGCATGATTCACTATCAAACAAAAGTAGCAAGTACCGCCCACACAAGATAGTGCAGTAGCCCTAAGATGGTTTGATAGCACGCATCGTTCTGGTAATTAAACACAATGCAAACTGTCGGTGTTCTAGGAACGGGGGTACCTAGACTTGCCTGCCTGCGGCCCACGGCGTGGCTCCATCGACGGCCTGGTATGGACCAGCTTCAGCGGCAACAACTCAAGACCCTCGCGAGGGGCCAAGCCTCGCGAGGTGGACGACACCAAGACCTCCACGAGGAGCGGCCTCCTCAGGCTGGCTCCCGAGGAGCGGAGATCTCTATGCAAGCCTCACCTCGTGAGGTCCGGATGACGTGAGCCATGACGACCAAGGCCAGGCGGGCGCCAGCGGGCGCAGTGTACCAGTTTCCTCTTTGGTGCTAAAGAGGCGAGCGCAGGCGCGGAGTCCCGAGGAATCAGCCAAAGGTTTCCATTCCTGTGCAACAAGACCAAGACCGCCAGGACGGTAGGACAGAGGTCATCACCGAGCCCACCACGACGTCACGACCAGAGGCTTTTGCAGGCGAAGACTACTTTTGTCAGGATAGCATGTACTAGTTGTCTCCCTTCGAATTTCGCCATTGTGGGATCCCTTCCCGCCTTTCATTGGGGAAGAGGACCAAGGCCATTATAAATAGGACTTAGCCACCACCGTAGAGAGGGATCTGATCGACGGATCATTCAGACCACCCTCACTCCACCAACTCGCCCGAGCTCAAGAACACCTCTCCTCCGGAGGTTGTTCGCCACTGTACTAGTTCGTCCTCAGCCCCTCGAGGCCAATCCACCACAAAGCAGGAGTAGGGTTTTACACAGCAAGGTGACCCAAACCTGGGTAAACTGCTGTGTCTCTTTTCCTTACAGTTTGTCGAGCTAGGCTGTAAGATTAGCGAGTAGGCAGACTAGGGATGACGAGTTCTTCGCACGCACCCCAGAGTTCGAACCTCTCAAGGGTTTGCGGAACCCGAAATCCAACATTTGGCGCGCTAGGTAGGGGTGCGTCGAAGCTTCGCCTCTCCGTCCGCCGCACTCCGCCCTCGCCATTCAGCTCTCATGGCGGGTGCCTCTTCTCCGACTGGATCGACGGGCGTGCACGGAGGCGTCGCGGGTCTCCGGGCCTTCACCCACGCCTTACGGCGAGTGCAGTGGCCGCCCAAGTTCAGGCCGGAGATGCCGCCTCGCTACGACGGCGTGGCTGACCCTGTGGGGTTTCTCCAGGCGTATGAGGAGGCGGTCCTGGCGGCCGGCGGCGATGACAAGGTCATGGCGAATTGGCTCCCCGTAGCCCTCACAGGCGCGCCACGCGCTTGGCTCCTGGGCCTGCCGGGATCTTCGGTGGCCTCCTGGGAGGAGCTGCGCGGCCTCTTCATCACGCAATTCGCGGTGCCGGCACCTCACGTCGTCGCAGCCATCCTCGGCGGCTCGCAGGCACCGCCCTCGGATCGCCACATCAAGCAGTTCTTTCGCCAAGCGGGTGACGCCCACGTGCAGCGGGCGGCGCTGCCGGGTTGGGCGGCGCCCAAGGCCAACCTCACCTTCAACTCCGGGGATCACCCGGCAGTCACGGCCGGCACCAGCGCTCTCCCGATGCTCTGCACCCCCACCATTTGCAACGTGGCGGTTACCAAGACCCTCATCGATGGAGGAGCCGGCCTCAACGTGCTCTTGGTGGAAGCATTCGGCTTGCTTCATGTGCCTCATGGCTGGCTCCACCCCACGAAGCCCTTCTCTGGAGTCGTCAACGGCTCCACCAACCCCATTGGGCAGATCCGCCTCCCCGTCACCTTCGGCACCCGCGACAACTACCGCACCGAGCTTATCGACTTCGACATCGCCCGCATCGGCCTCCCGTACAACGCCATCCTCGGGTACCTAGCCCTGGCCAAATTCATGGCAGCAACTCACCCTGCCTACAACCTCATGAAGATGCCGGGAAGCAGCGGCGTCCTCACCGTGGCAGGAAACACCAAGGACGCGTTGTTGGCCCTCAAACTCGCCTTCAGAGCCGCGGCAGCCGCACGGCCGACTGAGGAAGGTGCCCCAGAGGCTCCGGGGGCTGCGCCGGCGAAGAAGAAGCAGTTGTTCTCTCAAGATCGGGCCGAGACAAATAAGGTGCCGGTTGATGAAGACGGGGCATCGGGTGCCACCTTCACCATAGGTGCTAGCCTCCCTCCAGATCAAGAAAAGGCGTTGGTCAACTTCTTGCGCACAAACAAGGAAGTGTTCTCATGGGAGCCCAAGGATCTGGTTGGGATCCCGAGGGGAATAATTGAGCATCACCTGAGGGTGTGCCCCAACGCACGACCGGTGAAGCAGAAGGCACGGCGGCAGTCCACAGAGAAGCAGTCGTTCATCGTTCAAGAGACCCGCAAGCTGCAAGAGGCTGGTGTCATTCGGGAGGTGCAGTACCCAGAATGGTTGGCGAACCCGGTTATCATCCCCAAGAAGGGAGGAAAGGAGCGTATGTGCGTTGACTTCACTAACCTCAGCAAGGCTTGCCCTCAAGACCCCTTTCCGCTTTCGCATATCAATCAGATCATCGACTCCACCGCCGAGTGCAACCTGCTGTGCTTCCTGGACGCCTTCTCGGGCTATCACCAAATCAAGATGGCGGTGCAAGATGTTGAGAAGACGGTTTTCTTGACTCCATGTGGGGTGTATTGCTACACCTGCATGCCATTTGGGCTGCGTAACGCCGGAGCAACCTTCTAGCAGCTGATGCACATCGCTCTAGGCTGGCAACTCGGGAGGAACGCAGAGGCATACATCGACGACATAGTGGTGAAGTCTCGGGAGGCAAGAACCCTTATTGAAGATCTAGAAGAAACATTTGCCAGCCTGCGCAAGTTGGATCTGCGACTCAACCCGGAGAAATGTGTGTTCGGCGTCCCATCCGGCAAGCTGCTGGGTTTCTTGGTATCGCACAGAGGGATCGAGGCCAACCCGGAGAAAGTCAAGGCCATAGAGAGGATGAGCCCGCCGCAGACCCTCAAGGAGATGCAGAAGCTGGCAGGTTGCATGACCTCGCTGGGGCGTTTCATCTCCAAGTTGGGAGAACGTGCCCTCTCATTCTTCAAGCTGATGAAAAGGAAAGGACCGTTCGAGTGGACTCCGGAGGCTGACGCAGCCTTCCAAGACCTCAAGAAGTACCTCACCAGCCCGCCGGTGATGGTGGCGCCACGTCCCCTTGAGCCCCTGGTGCTCTACTTGGCCGCCACGCCTCACTCAGCTAGCACAGCACTGGTGGCAGTGAGGGAGGAGTGCCTGGTCAAGGGCTCATGACGGGGTGCCCCGTCACCAGATGGGGCACCGCGGTCTCAAGAAGGGGCCCCTGAGGCTCTGTCTCTACCACCGGCCAACAACGCTCCTGAGACCTCAGCCAACCCCCCAGGCAGTGGGTCTCCTGAGGACGATACTCATGAGGGCACGGCAGCCATGGCAGATGATGAGGCTCCTGAGGATCTGCAGACTCAGGAGTTGCAAGACCTCACCAATGCTCCCTCCCACATCGAGCACCCGGTATACTTCGTCAGCACGGTGCTGCGAGACGCGCGGGCACGCTGCCCCATGCCACAGAAGCTACTGCTCGCGCTCCTCGTCGCCTCCCGAAAGCTGTGCCACTACTTTCAAGGCCACCCCATCAAGGTTGTCTCAGCTTACCCTCTGGAGAGGGTGCTCCGGAGCCCCAACGCTACAGGAAGGGTCGCCGAATGGAACATTGAGCTGCAAGCGTTCCAGTTGGAGTTCAGTACCACCAGGATCATCAAGGGTGCGGCCCTCGCTGACTTCATGGCAGAATGGACTGACGTCCCTGACCGTGAAGTGTGCGAGGACTGCTCCCTCATACCCAGTGACGAGGCACCAGATGGTTGGGTCATGTACTTCGACGATGCATTCTCACGCCAGGGCGCGGGGGCTGGAGCTGTGCTTGTTTCACCCACCATAGACAAGCTCTACTACGCCGTGCAACTCTTCTTCCAACACGGCGAGAAGGTCTCCAACAACATTGCGGAGTACGAGGGCCTGATCACGGGACTCAAGGCTGCCGCAGCACTGGGGGTCAGGCGCCTCACCATCAGGGGCGAATCGCAGCTCCTCGTCAACTTCTCCAACAAGGAGTACACCCCGAAGGACGAGCACATGGAAGCATACCTTGAGGAGGTACGCAAAATTGAGAAACGATTCTTGGGTCTGGAATTGCAGCACGTGCCGTGAGGCACAAACAAGGAGGCGGATGACATCGCCAAGAGGGCATCCCGGCGTCTGCCCCAGGAGCCCGGCGTCTTCGAAGAGCGGCTCTTCAAGCCATCGGCAGCTCCACCCAGCACAAAACCAACACCGCCTCAAGAGGATCTCCCCCAGGCTCCTCCGTCGGGCGCCCCAGCTTGTGGCCCGACCTCGGGAGCTCGTCTCCTTCTCGCGATGGAACCTCAGGAGGGGTGCTGGACCGAGGAGTTCAAGGCATACCTACTTCGGGGCACCCTGCCGGAGAAGGAGGAAGACGCGGAGTGTGTGGCCCGCCAGGCCACAGCGTACTGCATCCAGGATGGTGAGCTCTATCGGAGGCGTCCAAATGACGTTTCTTTATGGTGCATCTCCAGGGAGCAGGGATGCGAGCTGCTGGCTAATATACATGGTGGGGACTGTGGGCATCACTCTTCATCACGCACACTCGTGGGCAAGGCATTCCACAGCGGGTTCTACTGGCCCACGGCGCTCAACGATGCTACTGAGCTGGTGAAGTCCTATGAAGCCTGCCAGTTCCACGCCAAGCAGATCCACCAGCCCGCTCAGGGCCTCCAGACCATCCCGCTCACATGGCCGTTCGCGGTCTGGGGGCTGGACATCTTGGGGCCATTCCCACGGGCGCCCGGGTGCTACCGCTACCTCTACGTCGCCATCGACAAGTTCACCAAGTGGGTGGAGGTGGAAACCGTCTGCACCATCCCGGCCGGCTCGGCCGTCAAGTTCATCAGAGGCCTCGTGAGCCAGTTCGGGGTTCCTAACCGCATCATCACCGATAATGGCTCACAGTTCACCAGCAACCTCTTCAAAACATACTGTGCTAACCTTGGAACGCAGATATGCTACGCTTCGGTGGCACACCCCAGGAGCAATGGCCAGGCCGAGCGCACCAACGCAGAAGTCTTGAGAGGCCTCAAGGCAAGGACCTTCAAGAAGAAGCTCGAGGCATGTGGCAGGGGCTGGCTCGACGAGCTCTAGTCCATGCTGTGGTCCATCCGCACCACCGCGACCAAGCCGATGGGCAAGACTCCATTCTTCCTCGTCTACGAAGCCGAAGCGGTTCTCCCTCACGAGGTCAAGCATCGCTCCATGCGGGTCTTGGCGTTTGACGAGGCACGCCAGGACGTCACGCGGGGGATGGACCTCGTGCTGGGGGAGGAACGCCGCCATCAAGCCTCGCTCCGAGCGGCGAGGTACCAGCAGGCGCTGCGGCGGTACCACTGTCGCAGCGTCCGCTCCAGGACGCTCGAGGTGGGTGATCTCGCCCTGAGGCGGGTGCTCTCCAGGGAGGGGTGTCATAAGCTCTCACCCATGTGGGAGGGCCCGTTCAGGATCGCCCGTGTCTCTAGGCCTGGCGCCGCGCGCTTGGAGACACAGGACGGGATCCCCATCTAGAACGCCTGGAACATCCAGCACCTCCGGAAGTTCTACCCATGAAGCAAGGCCCCGTGCCTATGAAGGTCTCCGCTCGTGACACTCTCACGTAATAATGAGTAGGGCTGTACACGCCCCGAAGTCTCCTGAGTGTCGCTCGCGGGACTCATGGGGGCTCCCTCCCACGTCCTAGTGGCAGCACTTAGCTCCGCGCTGGTGAGAAGACTAGACTAGGTGCCGGACGTGGCTGTTCATTTGCTTGCTTTCTGTAGTTGGTTTGCAACTTCTTAATGGAATTTGGAGTTTTCGTGTTTCTCGTTTGCCAAAGCTGGAACTTTCTTTTCTCCTGTTCGTTCGCCTCTCCAGCCTTGTCCCAGGAAGAGCGGCAGTTGCCCGTCGCTCCTCCTCACGCGTCCCGCGCGCGGGGGCTAGGTAGGTGTGTGCGCTCGGCGCTCGCCGCGACCACACCTCACCGAAGCCATGTCGCCCCAGAGCTTCGGTCCTTAAATCCTTGCGAGACACTCTCAAACGAGCTCATGGGCACGCGTACCTTCTCAAGTCCGTGCCTCCGAGCATCGCGACACGGTGCACCAGCCACAACCAACCCACGCTCGGGGGATCGCGCAAGGAAGGGCATGACACCCTGTGAAGTTTTCTAATAATTCTGCAGCTGTACAACGCCCCCTGAGGCACGACGGCTCTTGAGTCGTTAAGAAGCAAACTTTGCCAGATGTTGCTGGAGAAGCGCACCCTCGCGAGGCGTAAAACTACAGCAAGCGTATCAAGCTAAGTTACTCTAACCGCACCTGGTCGGAATATCGGTATCCCGGCACGATATCAAAATAACAAACATAGCATAATGGCACGAGTGCCTTGGTTCATTACACACCCCAGCGGGGCCCTCTAACTTTTTTCAAAGTGCAGGAGAAAGGAAAGGTTAAACAAAAGTGGCGCGCGCAACCGCAACGGCTCCCGAGGCCCCGAGCTCACCCCGAGTCTTCCTCCCACTTCACCGGAGCACGGCAACGAGACGACCCATCGCCTTCCCCGATGTGAGCCCGGTGGCGTGGTGGTTGGTCATAGCCGCCGCTGCTGGTGCTCTCTCCGGAGGAGGAGCCACCGCTGCTGAAGGAAGCGCAGCCATCGTCAAGGCCAAGCTCATCATCGCCATTGCCGTCTTCTGGACAGCACCCCGCACGACGGCCGTCCTCCCCGAACACCCTCACGAAGAGGGTCGCGAGGCCGTCGTACCTGAAATGAAGGGTGCGCCTCCCGCTCAGGCCCCGCGCGCGGGCAAACGCCTGTCAACCACGGGTCAAGGACACGCTGCCCGTCTCGGTGACTTCGACCCCAACCTAGGAAGCCTTGCTGCAACAGCCGTCAGCCTATAGCCATAGGCCGTCAAGCCCCGTGACTGGCAGCTCGCTCATGAAGAAGGGCGGGAGTGGGAGCCAGGTACCGGCGGGCTTCTCCGACCACACGACGAACTCCGGGAGCACATCCGCCGAGTGGAAGCGCGGCCGAGGAGGCCGGGCAACCATGGCGCGCTGCCCCCGTCACAGGGGCTGCCCCGCCCATGGCGGGCCCTGCCTTGAGAAGAAGCGCCGCCGCGACCGCCCAAAGCGATGCCGGCCCCCGAAGGAGTACGCCCGCGCCCCCGAGGAGCTACCGCCGGGGTCGCAGCATGATTGCGGGGGCGGCCTCGCCCTCTCTTGGGTGGCGGCGAACCCAGCCCCTCCTTGGGGGCCTTCCCCTTCTCGGCGGCAGAGAACCTCCTCGTCAGCGCCATGGATGCTACGACAAGATGGGGAGGTGAAGAAGGAGAAGGACCGAGCAGCGAGAAGATGGAGATGAGTGAGGGGGGGCTCTGCCCTCCCCTCATTTATAGCCGGAGGGAGGCCAACCGTCGGCATCCACGACCCCACGCAATGATGGTTCTTCTCTACATGCAGCGGAGTCTTGTCAAGTCGAACGGTTGTCGAGGCAGCGTGGGGAAGCGGAGACGCCCACGTCCCATCAATCACCACGCGTCGACCAAGGCCGCAGGCGGTTAGTGCCCGCGGCGCTCCGCACTTGCCCCTTGGCTTCGCCTCGAAGCCAAGTTCGAGCGCGCCTTGGGCCCGGGGGCTACTATCGGTGTTCTGGGAATGGGGGTACCCAGACTTGCCTGCCTGCGGCCCATGGTGTGGCTCCATCGACGGCCTGGTACGGCCCAGCTTCAGCGGCAACAACTCAAGACCCTCGCGAGGGGCCAAGCCTCGCGAGGTGGACGACACCATGACCTCCACGAAGAGCGGCCTCCTCAGGCTGGCTCCCGAGGAGCGGAGATCTCTATGCAAGCCTCACCTCATGAGGTCCGGATGACGTGAGCCATGACGACCAAGGCCAGGCGGGCGCCAGCGGGCGCAGTGTACCAGTTTCCTCTTCGGTGCTAAAGAGGCGAGCGCAGGCGCGGAGTCCCGAGGAATTAGCCAAAGGTTTCCATTCTCGTGCAACAAGACCAAGACCGCCAGGACGGCAGGACGGAGGTCATCACCGAGCCCACCACGGCGTCATGACCAGAGGCTTTTGCAGGCGAAGACTAATTTTGTCAGGATAGCATGTACTAGCTGTCTCCCTTCGAATTTGGCCGTTGTGGGATCCCTTCCCGCCTTTCATTGGGGAAGAGGACCAAGGCCATTATAAATAGGACTTAGCCACCACTGTAGAGAGGGATCTGATCGACGGATCATTCAGACCACCCTCACTCCACTAGCTCGCCCGAGCTCAAGAACACCTCTCCTCCGGAGGCTGTTCGCCACTGTACTAGTTCGCCCTCAGCCCCTCGAGGCCAATCCACCACAAAGCAGGAGTAGGGTTTTAGACCGCAAGGTGGCCCGAACCTGGGTAAACTGCTGTGTCTCTTTTCCTTATAGTTCGTCGAGCTAGGCTGTGAGATTAGCGAGTAGGCAGACTGGGGAGGACGAGTACTTCGCACGCACCCCAGAGTTCGAACCTCTCAAGGGTTTCTGGAACCCGAAATCCGACACAAACTATGTTGAAGGTTTAGCGCGACCAACTATTCCTTGTCATCGATCTCTAGGGCAATGTCCACAGCACGGACAGTGGCATGGGAATCGATCTCTGGGGCGATGTCCATAGGACGGACCGCGGCATGGGAATCAATCAAGGGGCGATGTCCACAGGACGGACCGCGGCATCGGAATCGATCTCTGGGGCGATGTCCACAGGACGGACCGCGACATCGGAATCATCAAGGACGTGCACCGGCACCTGCACAACCCTAACATATTAGCAAGCACATTGCAAATAACCAAAAACCACAACTATGGTAAGACATTTTTTTTACCTTGTGCAGCTCACCGGGGGATCCCATCCCTCCGGGGGCCATCTCCTCGATGGGGGCCGTCGCCTTGCCAGGGAAATACTGCTTCTCAACGGCGACTATCTCCTCAAACTCAACCTTGAGCCTCTCATAGGTGGCCATTAGAGTTTCTGGGGTAGGCACGGTGGGCCCCTTGTTGTTCTTCCAGCTTTCTTGGTTGAGGAGTTCGTCCGCCAACGTCGTCAACTCTTTGGCCAGTGCTTGTTTCTTGGAGTTCTTCGTCTCCATGGGTTGGCCCGCCAACATGGCCAACTCGTTGGCCGGTGCTTGCTTCCTGGAGATCTTTGTCTCGAGTGGGTTGTCCGCCCGGCAACTCTTTGCCTAGTGCTCCAGGATCCATCAATAAACTGACAAACAAAAAGCAATCAAAAGGAAACCACAATCGCAATGAAAACGGGAAAAGAATAGGCAGTGAGAATCGGTTGGTGCTTCGCAAAAAGAAGATTCTTGGAATGAAAATGTAGTAGCATCACTAGTTCGCCCACCTTTCCTTCGTCGGTACAAAAGAAAAATGGCAGAAGTGAGTAGCCTGGAGTGAGGTTTTCTTCAAGATAGGGGAGAAAGGGCTTCAACGAGCGTTCCAGTGAAATGATGGCTGCTTCGTCCCGTCCAACTTCGAGGCCACTTTACCACAGCTGGTAAAGGTGTGGGTTTTGTGATATGATGGGTCATGACAGCCACACCGGGGTGACTGGTGAGTCTCGACTGTAGCACCTCGCTGTGATTAGGTGGATGGCACGCGGGCCCGGATGCTTGATTTCCCACATGTAATAGAGCGGCTAGTCATAGAGTTTGGATGATAAACGAGGAGCTGGCAATACTATTACTACTACCTCCGTCCTGGTTTATTGGTCCCTATGATAATTTGTGCCAAATTTTGACTATAAATTTAACTAACCAAATGTTCATGCATGTCACAAAAAATTACATAATTGAAAACTATGTTCAAAATACGAATCCAAGGATATAATTTTTGGTAACATGCACTCATATTTTGTCAGTTAAATCTTTGGTCAAAATTTAGCACAAATTACAAAGTGGACCAATAAAGATTGTTCTCTCACATTTTGTTTTGAGGATACTCCCACATAGAAAATATAAATAATAATGCATGTTGGTGCAGCCCACGTTTCCGACAATTTGAGCCGTGGGCTTGTTCACAATTTTTATGAGGCGGTGGTTGTTCACTTAATGGAGGGTCTAGTACCAGACTTGAACGATACAAAGTGTGACCTGGCACACCGTTAATGAGCCCTCGATAGTTCGGCTTGTTATCCTCGTGGTCGCTTCTTAATGAACAAAGCCAATCATCAATTTCTTAAGGAGCTTAATGAACCAGCTAATGAGTTTCACGCTAAGTTCGTTAGTAACAACACAACACATGTTTCATCTTACTTGATTTTTTAAAACGAGCTTCGAACGAACCGAGCCGAGCAGGGTTTTTTGCTTGTTAATCTTTCGAAGCTTAACGGGCCGAACCTTAACGACCACGAGCTTAACGAGCACGAACTTAACGAGCCGAGCAGCTCGTTAATCCACCCCTGCACACCACTTGGAATAAGCGGGTAGCTATCTGAAAAAACAATCAACAACTCAAAAAAAAGGCGACGTGGCACGTACACAATTTTAAACGATTGTTTTGATGGAGTGAAAAAAGAAAACTACCCCACTATTCGTATATACTCTATATATATATAGGTAGGAGCCTCCGTGCTTCCTTGCTAGGGTTGCTCTATTCACACACTCTCATCCTCTCCAGATCTAAACAAGATAGCGGTGGTCACACTGCCTTTCTATCCTCACCGCTGGTTACAGATCATGACACATCCCCTCCGCCGGGGAAGGGGAGGAGGGGCAGCGTTTAGGCCGTCGTCGATGGCGAGGGAGGAAACCCACTGCCGGCCGCACCGTTATCTCTGGCCGAGCGCTGGCGCGGGAGGTCCTCCGATCCCTTGGTCGCTTCCGTAGTGTCGGCGGATCCGGCCTCCTATCCCCCACTTAGCCACACCCCGACGACCTTCAGGTATATCTTACTTCGAAACCGGCCTAGCTCTACTTTCCCAGCTCGCTACGTCGCTGCATGCGCATCATTTTCTACCTCTCAGCCCCCCACATAGCTAGGCTCGATCGGATTGTCCAACGCTACCTAATTTTTTCTGTTGTTTGAGGTAAAGCTACTTCATGGAGTCGAATCTTGTAGTACTTGGTTCAAACAGGATAGAAAGGGGGGAAACATGTAGTATGTACATAGGACTTGGTACAAACACGAAAGAAAGGGGCTGAAAGTAGTACAGTCTGGCCATCCAACCAGTCTTTTGGTCGAAAACGGAAATAAAGGTGAAACGCTTTACACACTGGTATGGCCAGGACTAGATTTGCTATCCACACATACGAATAGGTGGATAAAGTGAACAAAGATGAGACCAACCCAGATATGTTGCTTGGATGTTTGTTTCTCGGGGCAACAAACTCTGAATCACCACTTTATGCCCCGGTTTAGGTACATGGTGCTGGACTGCTGGTGCACCCACTGTCCCATGTCCTTAGAGCAACTTATTTAGTTGTTCTTAATCTAATGCCCCTGGTAAAATGAAGCCATTCCACTGTTACAAGTCCTCACAAATTTAACCAATTGTTTTTGCCAGTAATTGTTTGAGACTCTGACTATTTCCTTTGTAGCTTTTTGTGCAAACAGGAATATACATTTCACCTCGATGCTATTGCGACCTTTTGGTGCACTACACAAAAATCACTTCTTTTTAACTGGAATGTCACACTGGAACCGTTGATTGATTTCAGTAGAACTGCACAAATGGAGGTCTGTGTTCCAATCTTCATCCTCCATATTGGCACCCTAACCTTCCCTTAGGTAAGAATGATATTTAATGCATGTGTTCACCTCTATTTTGCAACTGCCATGAGAAAATAATGCTATTGTTTACTAGTAGACTTGTACTCCCTTACTAACAAAACCAAATCTGACATTGAAGGCCAATCATGCACTTGGTTTCACCAATTGGTGAGGAGAAAGAGAAACATACCAAGAAGAGGAAGACAAAGAAGAAGAAGAAGAAGAAGAAGAAGAAGAAGCAGAAGAAGGAAATGAAGAAGGATCACACGCTGGTACCATCCTATTTTTATCCTGACATCTTGCTAGTGGTATTGTATTGCTGTGTTGCTACTAGTATTAATTTACTTGAAGAAATGCACTTGTAGTACGTAGCAGAGTAGTACTTGGCTTGACGACACATCATACTAATTAACTGGATTCTGGATGCATGTGTGACCCAGCCCTACATGATCAACAATGCCAAGGTGATCTTCCTAATGCCGAGGCCTCAGTCGAGGCCATTCAAGGGCTCCGGCAATGTCTGCCTCACATGTGAGACGATCCTCCAGGAGCCCTTCCACTTTTGTTGCCTCTCCTGCAAGGTCATTAATCAATTAGGAGTATTAAGCAGCACTAATTAATCGCTGCCTAATTGTCATATCGGAATTAAACAAATCTTTAGGCACCTCACGCTGAATCATGTACGTGTGTGTGTGTGTGTGCAGGTGGACCATGTGGTGGTGGAGCCTAGAGGGGATCTTGGCAGTGTTGTCGGATTCAGGGCTCCGCAGACCCAAGAAAGGTTCGAACTCTGGGGCGTGTGCGAAGGACTCAACCTATCCGGCCAACCAACTCATCGCCCTACGGCCTAGCTCGATGCACATGAACAAGGAAGAAGATGAACATGGCAGTTTACCCAGGTTCGGGCCACCTTGCGGTGTAAGACCGTACTCCTGCTTTGTGGTGGATTGGCCTCACGAGGGGCTGAGGATGAACTAGTACAAGGGATGAACAACTTCGCGAGGTTTATGGGTGAGGGAATCAGTCGACCAGGTTCGGATCTGATCCGGGGGCCCTTCTACAGTGGTGGCTAACCTATAATTATAGTGGCCTCAGTCCTCTTCCCCCAAAACGTAGGCGGGAAGGGATCCCACAGTGGCCAATTTGAAAGGGGACAAGTAGTACATCTTATCCTGACGAAAGGTGGTCTTCTCCTACAAAGCTTCTGGTTGTGACGCAGCACTGGGCTCGACGATGACATCCATCCTGCCGTCCTGGCGGTCTTGGTCTTGTAGCACTGGAATGGAAACCTTTGCCAGGCTCCTTGGGAACCCACGCCTGTGCTTGCCTCCTTAGCACCAAAGGGGAAACTGCCTCCTCTGCGCCCGCTGGCACCCGCCTGGCCTTGGTCGTCATGGCTTATGTCATCACAACCTCATGAGGTTGGGTACCTGCATAGGAATCTCTGCTCCTCAGGAGGCAGCCTAGGGAGGCCGCTCCCTCAGGATGTCTTGGCGTCATCCGCCTCACGAGGCTTGGCCCCTCGTGAGGGTCTTGTCTTGGTGGTCTTGGAGGTGGGCCGTACCAGGCCGTTGATGGAGCCACGCCGTGGGCCGCAGGCAGGCAAGTCTGGGTACCTTGGTTCCCAGAACACCGACAGTAGCCCCTGGGCCCAAGGCGCACTCGGACTTGGCTTCGAGGCGAAGCCAAAGGGCAAGGGCAAAGCGCCGCGGGCCCCAATCGCCTGTGGGCAAGGCTGACGTGTGGCGCTTGATGGGATGTGGGCGTCTTCACTTCCCCACGCCATCTCGGCAACTGCTCGGACTTGACAATTGCCTGATGCATGCAGGGGGGCCATCATGACTTCAAACATGAGAGGCCGTCGGTTAGCCTTCCCATCCTATAAATGGGGAAAGGGGGGGGGGCGGAGCCCCCAGCCCATCTTCATCTTATTGCTGCTCGCTCCTTCTTCTTCTTCGCCACGCCGCCATCTCGCCAGAGCATCCATGGCGCCAGTGAGGAGGTTCTCGGCCGCCGAGAAGGGAAAACCCCCTCTGGTAGAACCGGAGTTGCTCCTGCCAAAGAAAAGGCGCGGTTGCCCCCGTGAGACCGCTGCGGCGCCTATGGCCACACGACCATGGCACGAATGCACCCCGCCGGGTTTCCCCATTATTGCGGACATCCGTGCGCAAGGTCCTGCTTGCGATAGCAGCCGCGAGAGTCGCAGAGGACGAAGCCGGGAAGGAGGACAAGCAGAGACCGCGCGACCACCTTGCCTGCAGGCCTATGCCGGCGGCATGGCCCGCGAGTTCATGGTGTGGGCAGCGACACCGCCGCGCACATGGATCCGGCTCCCGCGGTCCCTGGCGGGGGAGATACCGTCTAAGGGACCCATCGAGTTGTGGCTGCAGCATGATGGCTGCAGCAGCCAAGCTTCAGAGGTGGAGGTCGAGGTCGTCGACTCAGCGACGTCTTCATGACCCGGGGATGGGGCACGATTGCCCACGCCTGTGACTCGGAGGGGAGGCATGCCATCCACTTCGAGTACGACAGGGCGTCGACGCTCTTCTTCAAGGTCTTCGGAGGGGACGGCCGACGTCTGGAGTGCTGCCCCAGGGGAGGCGATCGAGACGGCGACCCCCTCATAGGCCGGCAAATCGGCGAGGCCCCTGGCGGTGAACTTGCCCTTGGCCTTGTCCGCGATTCCTCCAGCAGCAGCGACGCCTCCTCCGAACCAAGCTTAAGCGACGACGACAACTACGAGCCACCGCGCTGCCGCGCTCGGGCTTGAGAGAGGAATGGCGCCGGCCAGGCATCATGGGCGACACTGCCTGGGTCGCGATCCTCAGGAGGTCCTTTCCTTTCGTTTCATTCCTGCACAAAAATCATGAAGGGGCCCGCGGGGGTGTGTAAAGATTGTGGCACTTTTTGCCTTAATGTCAGCGCCCCCAATTTATACTGTTTTTGCGTCTCTCGCTTGGGCGCGGTTCCCCCTTTTTATTCTCGCGGTAGCTTAGTGCTCTACGCCGATAGGACCCAGTCCCCAGGCAAGCTTCGGCCATCGCTAGTATGCCAGGTCGCGATGCCATGGTCAAGGCCAGGAGGTGAGCGGACCGAGGTCCGGTAAGAGCCCTCGAGGCGCGATGCTCATGAGGTCCCCTTTGGGGCGCAAGCGGCTCCCGAAGGACTGAAAGGGGACTTCCCTTGCCCGAGCGAAATCACGAGAGATGAAACGCCGATTATGGGGTTTGCGCCCGGCTGTGCGAAGCGACTTATCTTGGCGAGCCTGCGGTGGTATCCTTGTCGCGAGGGCAAGCTTCTTGTGCGATGTTAGGCTGCGCCCTTCTCCTGATGGCGCCCCCCTCCCACAGGGCTCCTACCGACTCCATCTCTCCTGCTCGTCAGGGTGCTCTATGTCCTCGGGACCCGGCTCTCGAGCGAGGCTCGGCCGCCGCTGGTATGCCAGGTCACGATGCCGTGGTCAAGGCCAGGGGGTGAGGGCTCGAGAGCCGGTAGGAGCCCCTGAGGCGCGATGCTCAAGGGCCCCCCCTTTAACATGCAAGCGACTTGCACGAGAAAAGAGTGGCTGGCCCCGAGGGGGTACCTAGGAGGGGTTGCGCCCCATGGCACGTAATGCGGTATCCTTCCGCGGTGGCGAGGTGTTGGCGACTGCTCATGATCCTGCCTTCGGAGGTTCCTGCAAGTTAGCCACAAGACACAAAGGGCAGTCGCGCTTGCTATCCTGCCCATGATCTTTCCGCGGGAAGAAGAAGGCACTAAGGACCTGGTGAGGTGACGTGCGTGGGGCCGGTTGCGAGCCAGAGCTCGGTCTCTTAGGTTTGTCAACGCTGCAGGGATGGACCCGAGCACAGGCGCCGTGCCAATAGCCCCTGTCGCGGGATGAGCAAAAGGCAAGCTAGCAACACGCGGAGACCGCGAAGGGCGACTCCATAGATGACGGGTCGACAGGTGTAATGTTAATCATCATAACAATTTAAGCATGCATAACTGGTCCAGAGTACACGAATCAAAATGACGCGGCTGTGGGGGCGGGCCCTAGCAGCCTGAGGATGATGCAGCCCGAGGGGCACCCTCAGTTGAAAAAACCAAAAAGTCACCTGGCACCATGGTTGTAGAAGCGTTGAAGTAGTTGAAGATGCGTACTGTAGAGATCGCTCCTCACGAGCCGACCGGCTCCTGAGTCCCGGGAGGCTCCGGAGGTCCGGGGGCTCGCGAGGGTCCATCACCTCCTCGGTTAGGACCACCTGGCGCCTAGCCTCATGAGCCGCCGAGGCTCCCTGCATGAGGTGCTGGTATGAGGCGGCCACGTTCAGCAGGCCAAACGGCATGCGGACGTAGCTGCAGGGGTAGCCCCCGCTCCGGCCGACGCGGGACGGCCAGAAGAGGTCCTGCGAAGTAGCCCTGTTGAGGCCTGGGATGTTGATGCAGACACACAGCTCGCCGCCCGCGTCAGGGGCAGCGCTGCACTGGGTGGTGTGGGGTGACGCTCGCCACGCATGGCTCACGCCTCCTAAAGCTCCTCGATTGCCTTGGTGATGAACTTCTGAGCGCCCGGCGCCTCGCGCCTTGCGCCTTGCTCATGGAGGCGCGCGTCGAAGCACGCCTCCATGTGGTGCCCGAACGCCTCCCTCGTGACGCCGGCCAGGTCAAAGGCCCTCTAGAGGAGAGCCCCGAGCCCATCCTGAGCGGGGTGCCGGGCGCACCTCCCTATGCGAGAGGGAAAGACGCCCCAACAGAGGGCGCGGGGCCTGAGGCACGACCGTCGGGCGCCCCAACCTCCTGAAGGCCCTTTGGGAGGAGCTGCTTCTTCTTCTTGGGGATGGCCTCAGGAGGCAGGATGGCACCCTCGGCATCTGAGTTCTCGACCGCCGCGGCCTGGTAGGCGCGCTTGAGGGAGCACACCGCATCCTTTTCATCATAGGCGACCGTGATGATGCCGCCACTCCCTAGCATCTTGAGGACATTGTAGCCATGGTGAGTTGCTGCCATGAACTTGGCGAGGGCCGGATACCTGAGGATGGCATTGTATGGGAGGTGGATGTGGGCGACATCAAAGTCGATGAGCTTGGTGTGGTAGTTGTCGTGCTTGCCGAAGGTGACAAGGAGGTGAATCTGCCCTATGGGAACGATGGAGCCATCAGTCACCCCTGAGAAAGGCTTGGTGGGCAGAAGCTGGTCATATGGTACTTGGAGCGTTTCAAACGTCTCGACGGAAAGAACGTTGAGCCCTGCGCCACCGTCGATGAGGGTTTTGGTGACGAGGAGGTTGCTGATGGTTGGTGTGCAGAGCATTGGGAGCGCGGCGGCGGCGGCTGAGCACTTGAGCTGGTCCATGGAGTCAAAGGTGATGGCGTGCTTGGACCATCTGAGGGGGCATGACGCCTCAAGCTTGGGGAGGGTCGCGTTCACCTCAGGAGCGAACTGCTTGAAGATACGATCAGAGGCGGGAGCCTGAGCGCCACCCAGAATGCAGGCGATCGCACGAGGCTCTTGGAAGCCCCCAGCCCCATCATCTTGGCAGTTGTCGTCGTTTCTCCTTGGCGGTGGCGGCAGCGGAGGGAGGCCGGCACTACCCTGGGGGCGATCCTCACGAGGCTGGTCCCGCCAAGGGCCCTCACGAGGTTGGCCCTACCACTGGTCCTCACGGGGTTGGTCGTGCCAATCCTGGCGGGGGTCGCGGTTGTCTAGCGGCCTCCACCGCGGCCTCCACCACGGCCGTAGCCACGGTCGCTTCGCTCGGGGCGGCGGCCAAAGCGCCCATCGCGGATTGCCCTGAGCTCCTGGCAGTCGTTGGTGTTGTGGTTGTGGACATTATGGAAGACGCAAAACGGGCGGTTGCCCCTGGGAGGCTCATCATGGTCACGGCCACGCTTCATCTCGGGCTCCGCGGCCAGCACGGCGGGGCCCTTACGCTTCACTTCCTTAGCCTTCGCCTTCTTGTCTTCTGGATCGACCTCCGGAAGCTCCAGGAGGGAGAGACGACCTTCCTCAGCCCTCGCGCATCTGTTTGCCATGTTGAACATCTTCAGAGCCGAACACAAGTCCTCGTGGATGGCGAGCTCCTCCTTCATCTTGACGTCTCGGACGCCATCAGAGAACGCCGTGATGATGGCCTCGTCCGACACCTTCGAGATCTTGGGGCGAACTTTCGTGAAGCGTTGTATGGACTTGTGCAAGGTTTCGCCCGGCTGCTGCTTTATGCGCCGCAGGTCGCCTACTGCAGGAGCGCGATCGCAAGTGCCCTGGAAGTTGGCGATGAAGCGCTCGCGTAGCTCATCCCAGGAGGAGATCGACCCCACCGGGAGGTTCAAGAGCCAAGAACGCGCGCCATCCTTGAGGGCCATGGGGAACTAGTTCGCCATGACCTTGTCGTTGCCGTTCACCGCCTCGATGCTCAGCTCGTAGAGC
Organism: Thinopyrum elongatum; assembly: GCA_011799875.1. NCBI lineage: Eukaryota > Viridiplantae > Streptophyta > Magnoliopsida > Poales > Poaceae > Thinopyrum > Thinopyrum elongatum. The sequence goes on from CM022300.1 coordinate 389,481,860, forward strand.
TAGAGGAACTCAGCGGGGTCAGGAGTGCCGTCGTAGCGTGGAGGCAGATCCGGCTTGAACTTGCCGGGCCAGACGACGCGGCGCAGCTCCGGGGTGAAAGCACGGCAGCCTGCTGCACTCACAGGAACCGGTCGCATGGGGGGAGCTTGATCTTGTCGCCCACGCGCCACCGCCTTCGGTAGCATGCGGTCCTAACGCGGCGGCGCTGGAAGCGCGCGCACATCGGCCTGCGGCCGCTGCACCACCTGGCAGCTTTCTTCATCGCGCGCCGACGCCCTGCACGGCAGGTCGCGTTGGGGTGCCTCACGCCTGGGCTCGGGGTCCGCGCCATGCAGAGGAGGAGGAGGAGGTTGGCCGTGAGCCACATCGCCCGCCAGGGACGGCGGGGGACGGGGCGAACGGGGCGGTGCAGGGGCCTCACCGGCGGCGTTGACGAGCTCGGCGATGCGGCCGAGCCAGTTGTCATAGAGTTCGTTGGCCGGATGGTAGCGCAGAAGCTCACGCGCCATGAGCAGCGCAGCCTGCGCATTCGCCGGCCCGCGACGAACATGAGAAGACGACGCCGTGGCTGGAGTGGGTGATGGAGTTGCGGTGCGGCCATCGTGCCGCACGGTCTGTGGCAGCAACAAATCCTGCTGTTCACGAGTAGCAGGGTCGGTGGCGGCGTTAGCCACCGGGGAGGCGGAGCGGCGAGGAGCGCCGTTGCCCATGGGTGCCGTCTGGGCGACACGAGCGGCCTGGCGCTCGGCACGAACACGGCGAGCGTCGGCCATAGGAGCGACAGAACGGCGGCGGGACCAACGGTGGAGGAGAGGCATCGACACGCCCCTACCTGGCGCGCCAAATGTCGAATTCAGGGCTCCGCAAACCCAAGAAAGGTTCGAACTCTGGGGCATGTGCGAAGGACTCAACCTATCCGGCCAACCAGCTCGTCGCCCTACGGCCTAGCTCGATGCACACGAACAAGGAAGAAGATGAACACGACAGTTTACCCAGGTACGGGCCACCTTGCGGTGTAAGACCCTACTCCTGCTTTGCGGTGGATTGGCCTCACGAGGGGCTGAGGATGAACTAGTACAAGGGATGAACAACCTCGCGAGGTCTATGGGTGAGGGAATCAGTCGACCAGGTTCGGATCCGATCCGGGGGCCCTTCTACGGTGGTGGCTAACCTATACTTATAGTGGCCTTGGTCCTCTTCCCCCAAAACGTAGGCAGGAAGGGATCCCACAATGGCCAATTTGAAAGGGGACAAGTAGTACATCTTATCCTGATGAAATGTGGTCTTCGCCTACAAAGCTTCTGGTTGTGACGCAGCAGTGGGCTCGACGATGACATCCGTCCTACCGTCCTGGCGGTCTTGGTCTTGTAGCACTGGAATGGAAACCTTTGCCAGGCTCCTTGGGAACCCACGCCTGCGCTTGCCTCCTTAGCACCAAAGAGGAAACTGCCTCCTCTGCGCCCGCTGGCGCCCGCCTGGCCTTGGTCGTCATGGCTTGCGTCATCACAACCTCATGAGGTTGGGTACCTACATAGGAATCTCCACTCCTCAGGAGGCAGCCTGGGAAGGCCGCTCCCTCGGGAGGTCTTGGCATCGTCCGCCTCACGAGGCTTGGCCCCTCTCGAGGGTCTTGTCTTGGTGGTCTTGGAGGTGGGCCGTACCAGGCCGTTGATGGAGCCACGCCGTGGGCCGCATGCAGGCAAGTCTGGGTACCCTGGTTCCCAGAACGCCGACAAGTGTCATGATATAGTAATGCTATTGTTTTGCATCTCAGTTTATTGCCACTGGTTCAATGAGCCAATGTTTTGCTACTGTATTGTCATCATGCTTTGATGCTATTGTTAAAGTAATATGCTATTGTCTTTCTATCCTTCCTCACTAAGCTAATGAAGGTTTCACCTTGTTCCTACTTGTGCAAACAGGGATCATGCTGTGTCATTCATACATTTTGGTGGAACTGCACAAGAGGATACAATGAACTGTATCCCAGCCAGTGCTTTAACTCTGCTGGAAGTTCTTGATAATCTCTCGATATAATCTCAACACTGGTAAACAAGAGTGATGTCAATCGTACATTGGAAGTACACAAAAATATGTACTATTGAATGATTCTAGTCAGTGCTTTATCTTCTCTTCTGGGACTAGTTGAATAAGCTTCCTTGCTCAGGTTGGTACCGGCCTAAGGCCTTCATCTAGATTAGTGTGTTGTCATCTCTATTTGTATCGTGCTACTGTTTTGCTACTGTCATGAGAAAGTCCTTTATCTTTGCACGTTAAATCTTTGCAAGCTATGATACATGGCAATGCTTTGAGTGTTGAGCTAATTGGTACTGATAATATAAACTAATACCTCTCGTTAAGCAAGGATACTATGTTGCTAACTTTACCCATTAGGATAATGAGGATGCTTCTATTTGTTAGTGTATGTTTCATCAACTAGTGCCACTATTACAGTAATCTCACTTTCTCAATATATGTGCCAACAGGGATGCTCGATTTCAGTTGAACTACACAAAAACTTTGGGTGGTTCATTGCCTCGACTGCCTCGTTCCTTTCCTGTCAGTGGCTTATCTTAGTTTCCAGTCAAAGGAAGCACTAATTTATATGCTTCCTCACACAGGTTGGTACCGGTCTTCATCCTGGTTATTGTGCTTGTCATATCTAATGGTAATTTTGTATTGTGCTACTGTTGGCCGATTTCATAAAGTAGTAACTTGTGAGCCTAAACTCGCAGGCAAATCATTACATTGGCCGATTTCAGTAGAACTGCACAAAAAGATCAGATGGGCAGATACTTATGCTGCTGCTTTGTACTCGCAAGTTCACTCAGACAAGCATCGATATTGACAAGAAGAAGTGCCAGAGTGAGCGCCAACAATATTGCTTGGCGCATAGCCCTGAAAAACACAGTCCAGTCTTTGGTCCCAACCTGCGCTTTTCGGTTATCGGCTCGTATGCTGGTAGTGAACTGTATGCCATGGAGTCTGAAGATTCCCGACAAGTTGGTAGACGCATATATTCATATGGCACTTAACTAGTCTGTGCCTGTGATGCTCCATTTTAGTTGAACTGCACAAAAACTTTGGGTGGTTCATTTTGTCGACAGCCTCGTTTGTTGTCTGCAATGTAGATTTTTGGCGAGATACAGGACAAAGATGGGCCGGTAAATTAGTTGGATGAAAGTAGTGGCCAAGTTGCTCAAACCTCTCGCGGCATCAAGGCCACTATCATGAGGATAAACCTACAAGCAAAGTTTAGATAGTCTGTGCTGCCTCTTACGTACTCAAAAGTTTGCTCAGACAAGCATTAATTTTACCAAGAAGTACCACCGAGTGAAAGTAGTGTCCGAGTTGCTCAAACCTCTCGTGGCATCAAGGCCACTATCATGAGGATAAACCTACAAGCAATGTTCAGATGGTCTCTGCTGCCTCTTATGTACTCGAAAGTTTGCTCAGACAAGCATTAATTTTAGCAAGAAGTACCACCGAGTGAACATCACTTGCCCGTCTGTACCGTAGGTGATTAATGTGTGTTGATGGATGATATTGGCTGTGTTCTCTCAATCATTTGGATGCGTAAACATGTTGAACTTGTGTATATCTGAATCTTTTGCGAATGTTAGCTATGAATATTGGCTTGTGATCTAAGTATGAATCATTTGGATGCATAGGCATGCTGAACTTGTCTATACATGAATTTTTTGAGTTGTTGACTGCCAATGTTGGCTATGAATATGAACGTATCCTGTGAATCTGAGTTTGACCTGAATGTTTACCTTTTCTGTTGTACTTGTGTGTGATTAGTTAGAATGTACTAGCAAGATGCCCATGCGTTGCACGGAACATCAAGATGCATTTGTATGAGTAGTTTATCTTGTGGGAGAAAAGGATGACCGAGGGAAGGCCTTATTTGCAAATGTGGAGAGGGGTGTGGGTATCTTTTTGCAAAATTGCCATAGTTTCCTTCCTATCCGTCAGATATAAATCGAACGGCCTATATTGCAGGATGGCAGGCACACCATCATCACCAACTCTATTTTTTTATAAGAGTAGAGATACTGTGGGATTGTGACGTGTGAGTGTCACACGGCACACCTTCGTTCCGAGAAGAATGGCACCTGCTTGTTAGGGTAGCAACGGCGCGTGAGCTCCTTTTTATCTTTTTGCTCAGTCTCCCCCTTCCCTCTCAACCCCCGCCATAATGTTGTCGGCCAAAAAAACAAATATAATACTGCATTGTTTTTGGGCCTTGATGAAAAATCAAGTGCTGCTTTCTATAGGTTGGCCCGCCCAGCAAATGGGCTGCTGGTCCGCCATGGACTGAGAGGCTAAAAATACAAGTTGTATCATGCAGAGGCAAGTAAAAAAATACGCCATCGAGAGCCATCCACTGAAAAGAATAATTCGCGTCTGATGTGCTTCTTCAGTCTTCCCTCTGGTTGTTCTCCCGCCGCCCAAACCAGCAGCGCGGCCGGACTGCCTGCTGCCGCTCAGGGGCCGGCGGCGCTGCCTCGCGTCGTGCCCCCCGCCCCTCTTAAATCCATGGGTTTGTCAGCCTAGTCAATAAATATTTTTCTACAACGAAGACTATCATCGGGGAGCTGTTTTTTAGGGGTATCGGGGCTCTAGCAGTAGCAGGAGGCATCATATTTTTTAGAGGGCGAACTAGTATCAGGTCGGCCTAGGTTATGTTATTTAACATGCGCAGCCCACGACATAGCGAGACCGTGGTTTCAACTTAATTTTTTGAGGTCCATCATGTATGTACCGGCCTATGGGCCTCCCAGCCTAGGTTTTATTTTTCTTAAACATCGGCAGCCCAATCTATCTTTTTATAACAAAACGCAGATCTCTGTTCTATTTTTCTATATATAAGAATAAGAATGTCGGGTCCAATTTATGTTTTCCTTTCTAACCACATTATATATATATTTATATTATTATTATTATCATATATTTAATTGAAACTTATATATACATTATAAAAGCATCCCACATCTTATCAACTTATAAAAATAAATATTTAACAGAAGTTGGCATGGGAAATCGTGGTTAAGGCAACGAAAATCCTGGTGATTGCTCACAAAAGTTGCAAAGATTGAAGGACCGATGTAATAATAACGCGCTCATTTTTCCTTTGAGCAATAACTCGCTAATTAGCTAATTTTATATATAATAAAATGTCCACCTCCCATTTATTTTTTGATACTAATTGCACCGTCTAACCTATCAATTTATTTACAACAAGCCCAGCAAATCCTTGTATTTCAAGAAAGTACAAATCTACTGTGATTTCTTAGAAACAAATTAAATGGGCCGCATTGACGCTACATTATTTGTTCACCCAGCCCAGCAAATTGACTGTAAATTCTAGAAAATATGGGTTAAATATGTTTCTCTCTAAAAAAAAGGGTTAAATATGTTCTGCATTTTTGCAGGCTGACATGTAGGCCAATAGGTCGAAGCCTACGCAAGGCATTGTTAACTTAGTCAACAAATGATTCTGACATCCACAGCCATTGGATTTATATCCAACGGCCGGCATGCATCTTCAATCTCTCGTCTTCTTCCTCCAGCGCCGCCGGGACCGCCTGCTTCGGCCTCCGGCGGCTAGTGGCTCTGCTTAGCACGCATCGCTGCGAAGCGCTACCCCACCGCCGGCCAGGCTATCCCTCTAGCCCTGCACACCTCCTGTTATTCTCCACCGACTGCAGCCCCACGCCGCACCAGAGGCAGTTAACCCTCGTACTCCTCTCCATCTGCGATTCCACTGCCGCGTCTTCCCATCTCCGGATCGTTCCTGTCCGGGGTCTCGCTGTCGTCCACCGCCTTGGCGCGCTCGGCACTTTGTAGTCAACGTGGTCAACAAACGAGAGTCATCGGCGGAGGACAATACATGGAGAGGCTGATAGTGGGGACGCACCTGTTCATGGATGCACGCATGCAACTGGCTCCTTATTAGGACAGAAAAATATTATTCCTCCTCCTGACAGCTTGGACCCACCAGCTACATCTTCGCACGCAAGCAAATGCATCCTTATTACGCGGAAAAATGTTTTCTCTCCCGGACAGCTGGGACCCAGCAGCAAAATCTTCGCACGCAAGGAAGTGCCTCCTTATTATGGGCAAAACAAATTATTCCTCCCCCTGACAGCTAGGACCCACCAGCTAGATCTTCGCACGCAAGGAGTCTGACATGTGGGCCATTAGGTCGCCTACGGAAGGCATTGTCAAATTAGTCAACAAAATGATTCTAACATCTGTAGTCATTGGATGTACATCCAACGGCCGCCGGCATGCATCTTCAATCTCTCGTCTTCTTCCTCCAGCGCCGGCGGGACCTCCTGCTCCCGCCTTCGGTGGCCCGCGGCGCTGCTTCTCACACCTCGCTATGAAGTGTTGCTCTACCGCCGGCTAGGCCAATCCTCCACCCCTCCACCCCTCCTGTTATTCTCCGCCGACTGCAGCCCCGGGCTGCACTGAACCAGTCAACCCTCGTACGTCGTACTCCTCTCAGGATGCGACTCCACTGCCGCATCTTCCCCATCTCCGGGTCGTTCCCGTCTGGGGCCTCGCCATCATCCACCGCCTTGGTGCGCTCGGCGCGGCGTGGTCAACGTGGTCAACAAACGAGAGTCATCGAAAGAGGACTGTACGTGGAGAGGCTGACAGTGGGGACGCACCAGGTCCATGGACGCACGCATGCAACCGCTTCCTTATTACGCAAAAATAAAATTATTCCTTCCCCTGAAAGCTGGGACCCACCACGTATATCTTCGCAAGGAAGGAAGTGCCTCCTTATTCCTTCCCCTGACAGCTGGGACCCACCAACAACATCTTTGCGCACAAGGAAGTGCCTCCTTATTACGGGCAAAAAATATATGATTCCGCCCCTGACCGCTGGGACTCGCCAGCTATATATTCGCACGCAAGGAAGTGCCTCCTTGTTCTCCCTGACAGCTGGGACCCACCCAGTCGAAGCGTACGTAGCGTTGTCTGTGTACATACCGGTCGATCGGTTTGTCTGCCACGATGAACCGTGGCTGAGTAAGGAGCGGTAGCAGTTCAGGCAGACCCGTCTAAATCCTGTACACATACGACAGCTACGCTGCAAAAAAGATGGCCACGTACGTACATATGGGTGTGGTCTCGAACGCGTACAGCGACGGCGTCCTGTTCATCGGCAGCCAACCGGCTGGGTCAGAATAGAGGAAACAGCGTCGTGTTCATTGGGAGGCAACCGACTGGGTCGGAATACGGCATGTTCATCGGGAGCCAACCGGCTTGGACGGAAAAGCCGAAACGAGGTCTGGCATACCGCAGAACGGAGGAAACGGCCTTCTGTTCGACCGCCTATGGTCAAAACGGGGTCCTGGTCATCGGGAAGAGTCTGGCATACCGCAGAACAGAGGAAACAGCCTTCTGTTCGAGTGCCTGCAGTCGAAATGGGGTGCTGTTGATCGGGAGGGGTGTGGCGTACCGCAAAACGGAGGAAACGGACTTGTGTTGGAGCGCCTACGGTCGAAACGGGGTTCTATTCATCGGGAGGGGTGTGGCGTACCGCAAAATGGGACTCCACGGGCTACTGTTCATCCACCGTCTACTGCCTCGCTCCAGCCTCCACGGGGATATTGTTCATCCACCGTCGACTTCCTCCTGCCTCCACCAGCTACTGTTCATCCATGGGGTCGCCTCCACCGGCTACTGTTCAACCAGCCCTCCACGAGGTCATGTTCATCCACCCTCCACTGGCTACTGTTCAACCAGCCCTCCACGGGGTCCTGTTCATCCACCCCAACCGGCTCGGGTGTGGCGGCCTCCTCTCAATCGGGGTCCTGTTAGTCCAGAAGCAACGGCCTACTACTACTACCACGGGGTCCTGTTCATCCAACCCCCACCAGGACTATTCATCCAACCCCCAACAACGGTCACTGTTCATCAAGAGGCAGCAGCAGGTTTGATCGGCTTCAGTTAGCAGCAGTAGCAAAGGAATCGCTCGATCGGGTTCAGTTAACAGCCAAGGGATCGATCGATCGCTCGGGTTCAGTAACGCGCGTAGCTAGTGCAATTGCTCAGGTTCAGTAAGCGAACGCCTCGCACGGGTTCAGTTAGAGCACAACGCCTCGCACACACGCGCGTACGTGTACGAGAGAAACGCGCAAACCTTCATGCATCGCTCGGCCCTGACCACCCACCGTAACCAGGAACTCCCCGAAATTTTCCTCGCCCTCGCTTCTACCATGATTTTTTCCGTCATGGACGGCCCAAAGAATGTCATGCAGGTGCGTCCCCGGCCCGCCCAGGACTAAAAGCCCATTTTCTGTCATGATTTTTTGTCATAGAAGTAGGAGCGCACTACATCTATGATGATACATGCTTTGTCACAATTATCGTCATAGAAGTGTCATAAGCATGACAGAAAAAAATTCGTTTGGCCCAAAATGTCACGGATGTGTCTTTTTTTGTAGTGGTGGCATGCTCCTTATTCTTTTGCTCAAGGTCCTCACATTTCGTGACGGCATCCTTGAGCTCTTGTTGCACTTCGACCACCCTGGCCTCATGCTTCTCGCGTTCGGTCTTCACCAACGCGAGATCGGCAGCCGCCTGTTCGGCCGCTGCCTTCTGTTCGGCCGCTTCCTTCTTGGCCTGCAGCAGTTCGGCCTTGAGGCTTTCGACCTCCGCGGCAGCAGCTGCAAAAATGTCTCTTGCTTAGCTATAATTCCGGATACTTTGCTCGACAAAGAAACTCAAGGAACCACATTTCAAGCATACTAACCTTGTGCCTCATCGAACTGCTTGTTGACGAGGTCGAGCTCCTCATCAGAACTCTTAAGCTTCTGATTCATCTCAGCCAGTTCGGCGGCATTGGCTGTCGCCGCTAACGCTGAAGCCTGCAATTACGTAGCAAGCACCTTGGTTAGCCTATTATTCGGACGATCTGGATCCTCAGCTAGGTTTCTTTTCAAAACCTACCAGAGTCTGTTAAGAGGATCGCTAACGTCCTGACTATAAAACACTTTTACGAAGGGAAGGCATTACTTTGTTTACCTCAAAGCCTATTAAGAGGCCACCAAAATCATCTTTCAATCCGCTATTAATGGACCGAACGCTTTGCAAAACCGCACCCATCAGGGTGCGGTGTTCTACGACTATGGAGGAGCTCCTCGTAGTCTCCTCCATCATGTCCGGCCACTCTGCCACAACCCGGCCCCTGGTGTTCGGCACTGGCGACAGGGCCCCAGCTCCCCCTTCGATGGGAGGCGGCTGGGACGCTTCAGGGGGCCAAGCGGGCCCCAGAACCATCGTCTAAGAGGGCCCAGCTTGCCTGAGCTCCTTCTCCTGGTCTTCGACGGCCGAAGCGTTAGCCTCGGCCATGGCGATATCGCCATCTCCCCCCGTGTTCGGCACGGGTGGAGTCCTCTGGGACAGCACCTCCCCAGTTTCATTAATGGCCGGAGAGGGTGCGGAGCCCGAGCACCTCCGCTCTTCGCTAGGTCGGTTGGCGGAGAAGTGCCCTTATTTGGTCGTTGGGGTGGTCGCGTGGCAGGCTGCAGTATGACAGAACAAATGTTTTTAGTAAATGGGTTAGTAAAACCCGCATTCAGACGAGTCTTCGGGCTCTTACCTTTCGGCGCGGGGCTTGACCCTGGGAGCCCTCTCCGGGATCTTCTCGAAGGCTGCGGACTCCTCATCAGAGTCCTAATTGTCATCGAGCAGAACCAGCTTCCCCTTGCCCCTCTTCTTCGGAGCTGGAGAAGGGCGCTCCCCTTCGGCTTCGGCTGGTGCCGCTCTCTTCCTGGTGCAGGAGGAATTGCTCTCCTCCTCCTCTTCTTCTTCCTGGTCCCCCTCTTGTGCAGAGGAGGCGTGGGTGTCTCCGGACTTGGTGTCCGGAGAGACTCATGGACGGAGGCCCTCCCTGGCCCCCCTTGTGGGGTTCTTCTTCTTCTCCTTTTTCTCCGGCATCTTGTAAGGTGCCACTTTCAGCATCTCTCCTAGCTGAGTGGACATGGGGTCTTCGGGCAGCGGGGCAGGACTACCCATATTCACAGCCTTCTTCAGCCAGCCCTGGGGAAATGAAAAGCAAGGAGCTAAGAGTTGTAATGGAAAGACGAATACCCAAGCATAAGGAAGAATGTATCACATTACCTCCTTGGGAGGGTGTTCGGTGTCGAGTCCGACGCCTTCCTTCTCGGTCGGCCAAGTCTCCTGTGGCTTGAACAGTGATCTCCACAACTTCTCGCGGGTGGTGCCATGGAAATATTGCACGGAGTGGGGGTCTTTTGGCTTCCAGGACCACATCGGGGTGGCCCGAAGTTGGCAAGGTAGCAGACTGCGGTGGAGCATGATCTGGACCATGTTGGTCAGTGTGACCCCCGCCTCTATCATGTTGGTGACATGTTTTTGCAGTGCCTTCACCTCGGCAATGGGCTCCCAGTCAAGGCCCTTTCTGGTCCACGAGGTTAGCCTCTCGGGGGGTCCGGATCTGAAATCCGGAGTAGCTGCCCAGGACGCCTCACGGGGCTCTGTGATATAGAACCACTCTTTCTGCGAAATCTTGAATGTGTCTACAAACACGCCCTCCGACCAGCCGAGTCGGGTAAGCCTGCTCACTGTGGCGCCCCCACAATCCGCGTGCTGGCCGTCGACGATCTTCGGCTTAACATTATAAACCTGCAGCCATAGGCCGAAGTGCGGCTGGACCCGAAGGAAGGCCTCTCAAATGAGGATGAAGGCCGATATGTGAAGGAAGGAATTCGGGGCCAGGTCATGGAAGTAAAGCCCGTAGTAGAACATCAACCCTCGAATGAACGGGTGGAGGGGGAAACCCAGTCCCCGGATGAAGTGGGGGATGAACACTACCCGTTCGCCAGCGCGAGGCATTGGCACGACCTGTCCTTCCTTTGGGGCCCTATGAGCGATGTTGGGGGAGAGGAAGCCCGCTCGCTTCAGGTCCTCGATGTCGTGTTGGTGACGCACGAGGCCTCCCACTTGCCCTTCGCTCCAGATCCGGCCATTGCCGAACTTGACTTTGCGGAATGAGGGGTTGGAGCGCTCGAGCTCTGTAGATTGGGAAAAGCTATGGCGAGAGGAGGAACAAGGCGTACGAGGATAACCGTGGCTGCTCCCTTTTATAAGCAGTCGTAATACCAAGAGTCCTGTAAATGCGTTGCCCGTCTCGCCTCTTCCCAATAAACTCGTGGCGTTATGCGCGAGTGGGATACTATGAATCATTGATTAAATCCCTTAAAAATGGGACACGATCTCCACTTCGAAGGGACGTACCATCAAGGGAGCGGCCTCGAGCCACGCATCGATTCTTCATGTTTATGACCGGACGCGGCCCTTCGAAGAAAGTTGTCAGTCAAAGACACTGTTCACACTCGAACGATTGGCCTTCAAGGCTAAGTAAAATAGCTAGTTCGGAGTCCGGATACAGCTCGACGTATGGCCGAATTGGATCAAGTACCGTTTGAAGACTTAACTGAAGAAGGATTATTCCAAATGCTCGGGGTGAAAGGGAACTCGCCTGCAAGCCGGAGTCTGCAGTCATGGGAGTTATAAGAAGCTAGCATTGAAGGCTAGTTCGGGGGCTACTAAGGGAGTCCTGGACTAGGGGGTCCTCGGGGTGTCGGCTCCTATCACGTGGGTCGGACTGTTGAGCCGCACTGTATCCGGACCGAAGACCTTTTGTGCCTTGGTGTGTACCCCAAGTCAAGATGGAAGATCCGGCATGTCCTTTGATGTAACCGACTATATGTAAACCATAGCACCCCTGGTGTCTATTTAAACCAGGGGGATTAGTCCGTAGAGGCTAGAAGAACAATCGCCATCCTACTAGTTAGGGTTTAGTTCATCTGATCTCGTGGTAGATCTACTATGTAACCCCCTTATACACAAGCAATATAATCAAGCAGGACGTAGGGTTTTACCTCTTAGAGAGGTTTGGGTAAATATCATGTCCCATGTCCATTGTTCCCCATTGATCCAAGATCCACAGTTCGGGACCCCCTACCTGAGATCCGCCGATTTTTACACCGACAGCGAGCATGATGGTCGGATCATCCAGCACCTCCGACGGTTCCATGCGCCGGTGGCGAAGGAAGGAGAGGTTGGGAGAAACGAGTGGGAATTGGGCGGAAAGCGGCGGGGGATGGAAGAAGAGAGTGGGGGATTTTGATGTGGAAACAATGGGGGATGCTCCAAAAGTGTGGGCTCCGCCTTCCTCTTGGGTTGGCCAGGGGGCAGAGAGCGACGTTTCGCATGTTCGGACTCCCATAAAACCCCCCATGTTTTGTCTCCAGTTTGCACGAGAAAACACGTCTGGACCGTGCCACGGACTGATACAGGACCGTGTTGGATGGCTTCCACGGTCCGGACGGATGTGAACGGTTTGTAGGTCGCCGTTGGAGATGCCCTTAGGGTCATGGCCATGGAGGCAGGTGGATCCCTACCCTTGCTGATGAAAGGGTTCCTACTCTGTGTTTAGGTGTTTTTTAAGTTTCTTTAGGATTTGTTTTCTTCTTAGAAAGGTGGGGAGGTGACGGCTCACTAAAGATGAAGTAATATTCTCCCTGGTTAGCCCCGTCTCGACGGTGCATCTAGCAGCATTTCCGAGGTGTGTAGAGGAGTATCTTGATGGATCTTGTGGGATTCGGTCGGTGTTTGTATTTGGTGGATCTGCTTGGATCTCATCTTCGTTCGCTTGTGTTCGTGTGTCTATAGCTTGGATCCTTTTGTTCTATGCTTCTTTTTCATCGATGGTTGTTGCGTTGGTTCTTTGGGGCCTTAGCACGATGACTTCCTGTCTGTCTACTATAACAAGGTTTGACTCTGACCAGCTTCGGTAAAGGAGGTGCAACGACGACAACGTGCCTTGAGCTCGCTCCAGTGCTTGTAGTTGTCACTAGGTGGTCTACGGACATAGATGTAATTTCTATTGCTTCTTGTGTTCTCTATAGTGCCATGATGTTTGATGAATAGATCAGAAGATTTCCCCAGAAAAAAATTACATCGACTCATCTAAGGGCATCTCCAACGCTACCTCTAAAATGGACATAGTATTCATCCGCGGACGGTGATACATGAGCCAGCTGTGCAACCATATACCTCACATGTCCGGACATATTTCAAGTGGAATTTGAACAAACCAAAAAAAATCATGCAAACCGGATGATTTTCATTTATACCGGGACAAATTCATGACCTTTTCAACATATTTCATTAAACAAAAGGGTACATGACATTTTTTTAACATATAAAAATATTGTCTACATCTTCGCCGACGATGGAGGCAGCCGTGTTCCACGTCCTATTTTCCCCATGTCCAATGAGCTTCGAGAAGTGAAGCTGGGGGTTGTCGGTGAGGGCAAGAGTAGGACATGGGACACAGACATGGCCCGAGTGCGACATAAGACGGTCCATGTCCTGCCTCCTACTCTTCCTCAGTGTCTGTCGTCTGGACATTGCCGGTCAAGGTGAGGTCCATGATCAACGTGGAGGAGCCAGTCTCGTGGTCGCCGTGGCCCGATGCAAACATCGCAGGCGGAGCGAACGACGTGGAGCCGCCCAAGTGCCTGGCAGTGATCACCTGCGCGCCTCCGCGTCCGCCTCCGTCACAATTGGGTTGCAGCCGGAGAGCGCTGCATGTAGCCTTGTAGAGCGCGCGCTACTGCTCGACGAAGTTCGGGTGCTTCGCAACCATGGCCGTCACGGCCTCCTCGCTCGCGAACTCGGTGTAGGTTTGCCCCTCTGTCAGCCAGTGATGCTTGAGGAGGGCGAGGTTTTAGAGTTGGTCTTCTTGCGCCAGCCGAACCAGAAAAACAGATGGTGTCGGCTGCTCCTCCACCATGAAAGTGCTGAAGTGGGCCCACACCTGCTCGGTCGTGAAGCCAACATGGACCGGCGTGGGCGCGGGCATGATACGTCCCAAACGTATATATACTTTTTTTATTCTTAAATGCTATTATATTATCATTGTTACATACTTTGGCCATCATTTTACATTATTATTCTGGACAAACATATTAATCCAGTGCCCAGTATCAGTTGTTGTTTTCTGCTTATTTTTGGTTTTACAGAAAATCGATACCTATGAAGTTCCAAATATGGCGAAACTTTTTGACAATTTTTCTAGAACATAAGAGACCCTAGAAGCTTTGAGAGGTGACCAAAGGACTAGGGGGCACAAGCCCAGGAACACACCATGGGGAGTAGGGCGTGCCACCCTAGCTTGTGGGCCCTCTAGTGCTCCATTTGCCCTAATCTCTCGCCTATAAATTTACATATATTCCAAAACCCTCAGAGCGAGACCCAAAATAGTTTTATCGCCGCCGCGGGCCTCTGTTCCGACACGGTCCCATATGGAGCCCTGTTTTGTTACTCTATCAGAGGGGGGGCATCTTCATCAACCTTGCTGCTTCCATGATGATGTATGAGTAGTTCTTTCAGGACCTACAGGTCCATGGTAGTACTACATGGCTCTCTCTCTCTCTATTGATCTTCAATGCAATTATCTCTTTGGAGATCCATCCGATGTAATTCTAGTGGTGTGTTTGTTTGGATCCGATGAATTATGGATTTATGATCAGATTGTTCATTGAATTTATATGAATCTTTTAAAGTTTCTTTGGTGCATAATTTTATAGCTATGTATGCTTTCAATCTATGAGTCTTCTTTGGCCAAGATAGATGGGTAGTTCTTCGTAGGGAGTGGTGCGTATAGTAGTGGGTTCAATCTTGCAGTGACCTTTTCGGGTGACAGAAAGGACAAAGGCACATATTGTGTTGTTGCTACTAAGGATAAAACGATGGGTTCAATCTTATTGCTAGGTTTTATTCTGTCTACATTATGTCATCTTGCTTATTGCATTACTCTGTTTTTGCAAACTTAATACTTTGAGATGCATGCTGGATAGCGGTCTTGGGGTGGAGGAGTAGTTGTAGACATCAGTAAGTTCAATGGTCTACTTATAAATGATGTAATTCTTATGTGAGATTATGCCATGAATGATCATAGTTATAATTTGTGCTATTCAATCAATTGCCCAACAGTAATTTGTCTACCATGCCACTAGATGCTTTCGAGAGAGATGCCACTAGTGAACCTATGGCCCCCGAATCTATTTTCCATCAATACAAAACTCGTACAACAATTGCCTTTTACTTCCTTTCACTTTATTGTCACTTTGCCCTATCACTATTTGCTTTTAATCTTGTAGCTAGCAAGAACAAGGATATTGGCAACCTCCTTGCCTTTGTTGGGTGCACGCAAATTATTTTATTGTGTGTAGGTACTGCCAACGTTGTTAGCTTTGTGACTCCTACTAGTTAGATAAATCTTACTTCTTAACTAAGGGAAATATTTTCTGTTGTTGTCCTACATCACCTTTCCTCTTCGGGGAAATCCAACAACTCCATCGTGAGTAGCTGAAGAATTTCTGGTGCCGTTATCGGGGAGTCATCATAATGCACACGAACTTCTCTGTTCACTTGTTTTATTTCTTTCCTAGTTATGCTATCTTTATCGTAAAAAATGGATCCGTCTCCATAAGCCAGACTTTTCAAAAAAGCTAATTATGATAAACCAATGTCTAGTGATGAAAATGCTATTGATATAAGCTCTTTGAAAGAAAAGATGGAGTTGAGTGCACTTATTTATCTTCATGAAGAATTTCTTGAAAATTGTGAATCTGAAAATGGCTACGAAGTCTTAAAAAATAATTTTATAAAGTGATTAATGAGAAATCCTTTAATGATAAGCATGAGTGGAATGTTGTTAATATGTATTCCATGAATATTAATTATGTTAATGACATGCAAAGTTATAAGCTTGGAGATGATGGGTTTAATGAAATTTATCTTTTTTGTTCCCGTACTAATGAAGATGCTAAAACAGAAAATTATATTGGGATATGCTCATTAAATAAAAAATATGATTGGGGTGAACATAATAATCTCCAACATATCTATAATTTATGAAGTATTCATGCCCTATTTACATGAGTTCTACATGGTTTTGGTGCATTTTTATATTATTTTGATGGACTAACATATTAATCTCATGTATCATGGGTCGGAGATGTGCAACGGGCTTCGGCTTCGCCAAACACTTTCCCTAGGAGTAGTCGGTCTCATGGCTTTTGTTTATATTTGCTTTATTTTCTTGCCAATAAATTGTTTCAACTCCCTTGTCTTCCTTGCCTCTTGGGGATCTTTTTGATTTCTTGATCATGTCTAGTGTTTCTATAGGTATAGTGAAAGTAGTGATCCCATCTTGTGCATTTTTGTATTCAAATGCAAAGTCTATATAATGCACAACTCTTGGGGGAGTTATCCTATTTTCTTTAGAACACATACCTTATGATCCTTATCAAGTGCGTATTGGTGAAAGGCAAGCCTTTTTCTTTTCGGTACTTTGTGCCATCATGAAAATTTGTAGAGGGTTTGGTTTGTTTGGAACCTTGCTCTCTTTTGGGAGTTTGATATATCTTTCTTTGATATCTTTCAATTGTATCAATGGATATCTCATTCATTAATTTATCCTTTAATTGGTATCCTTCAAGTGATATTTTCTTCAGCTGGTATCTTAGTTTCACTTGGTACCTTTTCAATTGGTATCTTATCAATCATGTGTGGATTTGGTTCTTGAAAGTCTAGAGCAAGCATATTTACTATATGTACATTTTTTGGCGTTCTTCCTTTCTTCGACCTAATATATAGGGGAAACTCCACCATGTCACATAGTGGATAAGATGTGCTTGAAATTCATTTTCATATCTATATGCACATATTTTTGTGGAGTTTGTCCTATGTATTGTTGGTTCTCTAACTCTTTGGTCCCAATGAGTTTGGGTACCATTTTTCTGTGAATGTTATTCTAGAACATTGGAGATGCATTGGATGCTCGGATCATTCACAAGAAAGGTGTGTCACCATGTTCTTATTGGAGCCAAGCTAGGATGATCAATGAACCATTATCTACTACATCATTCCAATGCTATGTCGGTAACAAGTATCTACTTCATGCATGCATCTCTTGCTTTCAACCTTGTGTAGGTTGCATCATGGTATGAAATTAATTCTTTCTTACATACTTGTTTCCTTTCTCAAAGCATCCCAACAATGATCTCTTGTTGGTAGTTGTGATGACTTTGGTGTTTCTGTGTTTGGAGTTCATTAATATACAATAAGATAATATTAAGTCATGTGCTATGCTTTCAAGCAAAGATCTTATTGGTATATTTATGACATCCTTTTGGATATCTTGTTCTTTCCTTCCATAACTGTCTTTTGTGTACATCCTTCTTTGTGGATTTTCATCTAACTAGAATCTTATACACTTGAGAGAAGTTACATCTCTAGTTGATATCCTTATTCTTTCACGTCCACCTTTTCGTTCTCTTATTATTCCCCTGGTAGCTCCGTGAAAGCATTTGCCTTGAGTGTGTGTCTTATCTCGTTGCATCTTAATGCACTCATTTGTGGTGAAGATTGTTTTCCTCATGCTTGTTTTGATGAGCCTATTATCTTCTATCTTCACCATGGGTTGTTACAAGCTTTTTTTTTAATTTGCATATTGGTGAGCTTGTGAACCCATTTGCTAGTTGTGTGGGGCCTATTTAAGGGGGTCTTCTTCCCCATTGTCCCCAACATTCTTGAGAAAGTTTTCCCCCATCATTGTTGACCTCTTGGAGCTTACTTTCTCTCTATTCCTCCCATGATTTTTGTATCCTTTTTAGGGAAAAGAGAGAGGAGGTCTAGATCTACATTTCCACCAATCCATCTCTCCTCTAAGTGAGGGGAACCTTGTGGATCTAGATCTTGGAGTTCTTTTGTGTTCTCCTCGTTCTTCCTCTCATATTCCTCCATATCTTTCATTGCTTTGGTGGGATTTGAGGACGAGGGACTTGAGGACTTCATGTGTTCTTGCCATTGCATTAGTTGCATCGGTCTGAGTTCTCCAAGGTGATACGTGGAAGTGAAAACTTGAGAATCTTATTACCCTTGGGTGTTTGGGCACCCTAGAGCTTGTGCCTCTTGGGTGCTTGGGTACCCTAGACAGTTGGTGGTGTTGTGGAGCTCAATCATTGTGGTGTAAAGCTCTGGGCAAGCTTCGGGGTCTCCAATTAAGTTGTGGAGATTGCCCCTAGAAATTTGTACGGGTTCGGTGACCGCCCCCAAGGGTTGCCAATTGTATGGGTTCGGTGACCACCCTCAAGGGCCCCTTAGTCGAATCATGGCATCTTGCATTATGCCAGGGCAGGAGGAGAATACGGTGGCCCTAGTGGCATTTTGGGGAGCATTGTGTCTCCACACCGTTGTAACGGAGATTAGCATCCGTAAGGGTATGAACTTTGGGATATATCGTTGTCTCCATGTGCCTCGGTTATCTCTTATCCGAGCCCTTTACTTGTGCACTTACTTTATGATAGTCATAGCGCTTCATGTTATATATCTTGCTATCACATAGTTGTTTATCTTGCTTAGCATAAGTTGTTGGTGCACATAGTTGAGCCTCGTATATTTAGATTTTGTGCTTGACAAATTAAACGTTAGTCTTATTCCGCATTTGTTCAAGCCTAAACCATTATTGTTTTTAAAATGCCTATTCACTCCCCTCTAGGTGACATCCACGTCCTTTCACTATCGCTACTGGGTCAGCATGTTCGACTCCGTCGACATGGCCGCGCGTGCATACGACATTGTCGTGTGGCATTTTGGCCGGCCAAGGCACAGGATGAACTTCACGGAGATCGAGACTCAAGCTGACGCGGAGCTAATCGGGCCGAAGAATATCAACATTCAGCGGATGGACGAGAAGAAGGAGGAGAAGAGGAAGATTGAAGCCGGCGATTCTCGTTGCTCCCGGCAATTGTGACGAGGCGGCGATGGCGAGGTTCGCTCGGGAGCATCCGGGGTACGTCCAGGCCGAGCGCGAATTCTACTGGAAGCGTGAGGCCGAACAGAAGAAGGCGGTGAAGAAGGAGGACGAGGCTGGCCCCTCCACGGTGATCCCCATCGGGTCTGACTGTCGGACTGGGGTGACTCGGAGGAGGACGAGGGGTAGGACGGCCCTAGCAAGGACGAGTTCTGGGAGCAGTTCAAGAGCTCCAACGAGTAGTTTTATGTTCGATGTAGTTGAAGTAGTTGTTTGAACTAGTAGTAGTAGTTGGAGTGGTAGTAGTTCGATGGATGTAGTAGTTTGAACTATGTTTAATTATGTTTTAGTTAGAACTATGTTTGATTCAAATGAACTTCGTATGTTTGAATTATGTTTGAAACGATGTAGTAATTGAACTAGTTTACATCTTCAAATACATCATCCGTTGGAGTTGAAGTTTTACATCACCAAATATACATCATCGGTTGAAGTTGGGACTTTTTTTAAGATGTAAAAAACACTTGTTGTGATGTAAATTATACAATAACTACTTTTACATCTTTAAATATACATCTTCTATTGGAGATGCTCTAAGAGGAGCACGCGGTTTCTTTGTTTTGAAGGACTGGCAATCTGTTTGTTTATATATCCGAGTAAAAAACGTGCTCTTTTGTTTTGCAGGAACAGATCAGTTGATCGTTCCATGGAATACGCGCGCTAGGCCGATCGATCTTTCCGTGAGGTTACCTTTGAAATCCTCCTCCTTTTAAATTTCAGCCGTCAATTATTATGTAACAAAAAATTAACAGATATAAAGGCGTGACGGAAGAAGAACTAAGAAATCTTCTTCACTTTATTATTAGGTAGGTAATAGATATAGATGTGATCTTTATTTTTTGTATGGTTGTCCCTTAATCAATCGTGTAGTCGGGGTTTTCGCACGATTGTTCGTTAATCAATGGTGCGGCAAGTATGTGCGTTTGTATCGGGTTTTTACCCGGTTATTTCTCATTAACCAGGCTATTTTCTTATTCTTGATGAAATGTAGGAACCCCTGCCCTCTTGAGGTATTCTCTAGAAAATAGAAGATCCAAAGAATTGTCAGCATTTTGCAACAGATTTGATGAAATTGGCAGTAGTACACACACTTGGACGGAATAGCATACTACTATAAAAACTGGTTTGTTGTGGTCTTACACGCGAACAAAACTTTGACGTTTTGCTAGTGCGGAAAGAAAGTACTGTACATAAGTAAACATGAGACATGCATGCATGAATCATTCCAATATCCCCACTGATCATGGTTCTGGGCACAAGAATGGCATGGCAAGACTAGCAGCAGCAAGGTGGAGCAGAGCAAAAACAGTTCGCAACTCCAACAGTAAATTGATAACCTTGTCCCTAATTTTCCCGTCACCGTGTAGTAACTCTCAAGCTTAGCTACCGTCAAAACAAAAACTGTCGAGCTTAGCAACAACAGCAAATGCGGTACGAGAGCAGTCCCTAGAAGTAAATCACCTGCCTGCCCGAGCACGCCCCCGATGCCGGTGGCGCATGCTGCATCTCAAAATGCGGCGGGTGTTGCGGCGGCATAGGAGGTGCAAACGGCCTCATGCAGTCCCAGGGTGGCGGCGGCGGGCGCAGCATATGAGGTGGTGCCCAGCGCGGCGGTGGATGTGGCCAGCGCCAGGGCGCTTGCGCCGGCGGCAGCCCAGAAGGCGCGCCCCAGCACGGTGCCGGATAAGATGGCGACATCGGCGAGCGCCAGAGTGGTGCCGGACCTGCAGGCTGAAGATGCTGCGTGAACGTAGGCGCTCCTGGGCCCGACGGCGGTGGCATCGGCAAGCCCCAGGACAGGTGCGGAGGAGGCGGCGCCACCTGGCGCGAACCGAAGCCTGGTGGTGGGGTAGGAGGCGGCGCCAACGTAGGCCGGCTCCAGCATGGTTGCGGCGGCGGGCCGAAGCCTGGTGGTGGTGGTGTGGGGAGGATCGGCTCCAGCGTAGGCCCGCTCCTGCATGGTTCCGGCCGCGAGCCGAAGCCTGGTGGTGGTGGTATGGGGAGGATCGGCTCCAGCGTAGGCCGGCTCCTGCATGGTTCCGGCGGCGAGCCGAAGCCTGGTGGTCGGGAGAGGGTCGGCTCCAACTCAGGCTGGCCCCTGCTCGGCGGCGAAGGCGGAGGCACCACGGTCTGCGGCCGCGGCGTGGGCGGAGTAGGGGAGCGCATCCATAGTGGCGGAGGCAGCACGGTCTGTGGCCGCGGCGTGGGCGACGGGGGCGGAGGTGGCGGGGTATGTTAGAACTAATCTTGATATTTGTATCAGCATGTTAAGTTTGAGTAGCGAGTTGTCCTTCGGTGAAGTTTCAGATGAAGCACGCAAGGAAGCTAGATGCCCAGCAACCGTGCGATGCGGTGTGTAGGCGTGACGCTGTGGTGCTGCGCGAGGCAGCACAGCCGTGAGAAGCGGCAAGGCGTGGGATGGCCGGAGGCAGATCGGCTGGATAAGTTAGTTGTAGCCAAGATGGACAGGACTTGGTGGATATTCGTGATCTGCATGCGGGTCCGTGGTTGGTAGCAGGGGATTTTAATCTTCTCGCAAGACAGGAGGACAAGAACAATGACTTGATCAACCGACGGATGCTTAGGCGGTTTAGAGCCAAGTTGAACTTCTTGAAACTAAAGGAGCTCTACTTGAATGGGCGGTGATATACGTGGTCGAATGAGAGGCAGAATGCAACTTTAGAGAAGATTAATCACGTGTTTGTGTCGAATGAGTGGGACGAGGCTTTCCCATCTTGCTTTCTCTCCGCTCTTGGGACCGCGGTATCGGATCACTGCCCGCTCATGTTGGATATGAACTTGGAGGTCAAGACGAAGAAACGCTTCAGGTTTGAAGCATTCTGGATCAAAGCGGAGGGTTTTATGGAGGTGGTGCGTATGGCTTGGGACTCGACACCGGCAGCTACAAATGACTATCTCACGCTCCACAATAGGTTAAGAGCCACGGCGGTCAGCTTGCAAAAATGGAGTGCTCGTTGGGTTGGAAACGTTAAACTTCAAATATCCATTGCGCTGGAAGTGATTAAGAGGCTGGATATTGCCATGGACTCCAGGACGCTCTCGGAGGGGGAACGGGACCTGCGGAGAACCTTGAAGAGGAAGCTTCTGGGGCTGTGTTCTCTTGAGAGAACGATTGCAAGGCAGCGTTCGAGGCTGCTGCAGCTGCGAGAAGGAGACGGGAACACGAGACTTTTCCATCAGCAAGCAAGCCACAGGCAGAGAAAGAATGTACTCCGATCGGTAAAACACAATGGGAATATCTATTCTGGCCAGGACGAGGTGGCGTCCGCGGTGGACGCCTTTTATGGCACGGCCTTTAGTACTACGGATCAAAGAAGTTACACGTTAAATCTCCATGAGCTCGACCTGCCACATCAGGATCTTGCGCTGCTTGAGGAACCTTTTACCTTGGAGGAAGTGGAGGGTGTGATCAAAGACATGCCTCCGGACAAGGCACCAGGGCCAGACGGATTTACGGGCCGGTTCTACGCCGCGTGCTGGAATATAATTAAGGTGGACTTCATGAAGGCCATGAACTGTTTTTACAATGGTGATATGAGGGGCATGGGAGCCATCAACAAATCTCTGGTCACCCTCTTGCCCAAGATTGATGGAGCCTTGGAGGTGGGAGATTTTAGGCCAATTAACCTTGTGCATGGGGCCATTAAAATTTTTGAGAAGGTGTTGGCCTGTAGACTTGTGGTGCAACTGCCGAAGCTTGTGGGAAACCATCAAAGTGCTTTTGTGAAAGGCCGAGCGCTCCATGATAACTTCATGCTGGTTCAGAGGACGGCACGCAGGCTCAATGCTCTCAGGATACCAGCGGTGCTACTTAAGCTTGACATATCCAAAGCTTTTGACTCTGTCCAGTGGCCCTTCTTACTTGAAGTGATGCAGCAAATGGGTTTTGGACCTAGGTGGAGGTCATGGATTTGTGGTATTCTCTCGACATCCACCACCAAGGTAATGGTGAATGGAGAACCCAGGGACACGATCTACAACTGCAAGGGGCTGAGGCAAGGGGACCCGATTTCACCAATGCTTTTTATCCTTACTATGGAGCCACTGCATCGGTTGTTTGAGCGGGCTACGAGCAGAGGAGTGTTGGAGCCCTTGGCGAGGTCAGGCATGAGGCAGCGTCTGTCCATCTTTGCGGATGATGTGGTCGTTTTCATCAAGCCCAGGACGGTGGAACTTCAGGTTTGCAACAGCATTTTGGAGATGTTTGGGGAGGCGTCAGGATTACGAATTAACATGCACAAATCGGCGGCCCTTCCTATCAGATGCAGTGCTCAGGAAATTGATATGGCCTGTGGGCAGCTGGGTTGCCCGAGAGGAGCGTTTCCAATCAAATACCTTGGGCTGCCATTGACATTGAGAAAGCAATCCGCAGCGCAGTTGGAGTACCTAGTTGATCATATGAAGAACTGCCTACCCAAGTGGAAAGCAGCATTAATGCCGAAGAGTGGCCGGCTCACCTTGGTTCAATCAGTGCTCTGCGCCATGCCCATTCATGCCATGATGGCGCTAGGTCTACCGATGAAGACTATAGCTGCGATGAACAAGGTGTGTAGAGGTTTTCTATGGTGCAGAAGGGCGACTGCGAACGGTGGCAATTGTGTGGTTGCCTGGGATTCCGTGTGTGCACCGAAGTGGGCTGGTGGCCTAGGAATACCGAACCTCAGATGGCTTAATGTGGCAATGCAAGCTAGATGGCCATGGCTTCAACGGGTGGACACGACTAGACCGTGGAGTGAGTTCAAGATAAGAGTCCCTAAGGAAGCGAAGCTGCTCTTTTTGGCTGCAACGACGTGTGATGCATACTGTGGCCTCAATACTTTGTTCTGGGAGGATAGGTGGATTGGCAGAATGAGGGTGCAAGAGATCGCGCCCAGGATATATGACAGGATTCCTGCACGGATAAGATCATCCCGGAAGGTTGGACCGGCCATCGAAGATGGGTCTTGGGCCGCGGATGTAGGTCCTGACCTTGGGATCGAAGCACTGCAGGAGTTTCTCAAACTATGGATTAGAGTCAGCACGTGGGAGCCAGTTGCGGACATGCCGGACTCGATCTCTTGGGCATGGGAGACAAATGGCCACTACTCGGTGCGGTCGGCCTATGCGGCTAAGTTCTGGGGACGGACGGTGGAACGCATGTCGGAGTTAACTTGGAAGTGTCGGGCACCAACTACATGCAAATTCTTCACATGGCTCGCGCTCAAGGATAGGTGCTGGACGTCGGATCGTCTTGCACGAAGAGGGCTGCCGCACCAAGACGCTTGCCCCCTATGTGACCAGGAGGATGAAACTATAAATCATGTCCTACTAACATGTGTGTTTGCTAGATCGACATGGGCGGTGATTTGCGAGGCTTTGGGCAAGCCGGAGTGGTCGCCAACGGTGCAAGATTCCATCTGCGAGTGGCTTGTCGGCAAGCAAGCACCAAGTAACGTACGCAAGAAGGATCTCCACACGATCTTGGTACTAACTATGTGGGAGTTGTGGAAGCATCGAAACGCTATTGTTTTCGATGGGGCCTCGCCCTCGATGAGTGAACTCCTCGGTAGAATTCTGTCGGAAGGAAGGGTTTGGTCCATGGTGGGCAAGTTTAAAGGTAACATGGACCCTTTCTTCCTTAGGTTAGAGCGGTGGATGAGTAGTGAGGAGTAGCGTTGTATTGAGGTTTATGTAAACTCATGGTGGAGGCACTCTTTGCCTTTCTTCTTTAATATATAATATGCACACTCGTGCATATTCGAGAAAAAGTTGTAGCCAAGAGATAAGATAGATTAGTTATTGCATGCATGCATGAGTTGTTAGCCGATGGTGCAAGTCCTGGAGAGATTCTAGGAAATATGGGGTCGTCCGTGCACTAGTGGGCGTAGGAAAAGGTCATGTATTAGTTAGTGGGTTAGTGCGTCTGTACTGGCTATTTAACTTGAAGAGATGAATGAGAAGGAAGGTCGTGAGGGCTGGGCAAAACCATGTAGTGTAAGTGTTTCACCGGGAGCAAAATGCAAAGGCAATTTCTCCTTGGTGAAGTGTGTACGTGTGTGTGTTCCCCTGATGTGTGTGCGTTCATGTGTTCTTGAGAGAAGAGAGAAACTACGAGAGAGAGCTGTGCGAGGCAGCCCAAGGTAGAAGAAGAAGCGGCGCTGCGAGGAGGCGGCGCCAACAGGGTAGGGGAGCGCATCCATCGCGGTGGTGACGGCGTCGCCAACGACATATCCTCACCCTCCTCTTCCATGACCTCCTCCTTCACCTTGGCCGTGTTGGACGCTGCAGGGGCAGGGCGCTGGTAGGGGGAGGTGCGCGTCCTCTTGGAGCGCGGGCGGCGCACAGCCAGCGCGAGCATGTGGTGGGCGGGCGGGGGCATGGGCTCCACCGGGTCCGTGTTAGGTACCCACTACTATTCTCTCATAGATCGATGGAGGAATCGAATATGGTGGCGATTACAGGGAAGCTTGAGGTAGAAGAAGAAGTACAGAGGGGAACAGATACAAGTCGCCGCCGCCGCCGTTCGTTTGATCCCAGCCAGGATGCCCCTTCGTTACCTTCTCCTGTCGCATATGTAGGCCGTGTGTCGCTGAGTTGAATAGTGGGCTGGGCCTTGGTCTCCATGGGTTGTCGCTGGGCTTGTAGTGGGGAGGTCGCTAACACCCCTCCCTCCTTGAAACATGGCTTGTCCCCAAGCCGTCGCCATAAAAGAGGCTCAGGCCCCAGGATCCCATGGAACTTGTAGCACCTTCATTGCAATCGGTGAAGTGAATGTAGCTGGTGTGGACAAGATAGCTGGCAACTCAGATGACGACACACTTCCCTCCTTGAAAGACCGCTCGTTGAATAAATGTCAGTAAGAAAAACAATGCCGATCCTCCAGGATCCCAAGACATGCCCATCTGGCAGAAGCTCGGGTCAGACTCCAACATATCAATAGCAGAAAGCATCAGATAATGGGAATGGAGCCAAAATAGGAGACACCAGCTGCCAAAGTCACCAAGCTGCAGTCTGGAGATGTCCAGCTGAATATCCGGAAATAGCTTATGCTCATAAGGTATAGCTTGACTCTTACACATAGCAAGTGTACTTGACTTAATACTTGCCCAGATATGAATCACCCAGTACTGCACTGAATCCTCTACAAGTATAGCGGGGCCACCCAGACTGACTGGACTGGAGTCCGCCATTCCAAAATACGCACGAAGTGGTCGCTTGAAACAGAGCAGCAACTCCCATTCCTGAGTAGTTCTATGTTCAAACGTGTACACAACGGCAGCACAAACTTCTTTCAGTTTCGGAGGTGCATGAGTAGAGCCAACCTCGAAGTAACCTCGACAGTGCCAGTGCCATTGAAAGATGTCTTGAGCACCAAGATAGAACAGCAGGAAGTCGTGGCTGAGAACTGCAAGCTTAGACTCAACGCTTATGCCAGAGACATCCAAATTTTCTCCTGGATCCCAATTCATACAACAAGAACCATAAGTTCGATTTCTATGTAAAGGTAACTTGCAAAAGATGTATTGGTTTAAATTTGCCAACAAGTACACTTTTTTGGGGAAGACAATGAACTGCATCATCTCGGTTTCAACGAGTGCTCTCGTGTAGGAATATGTAGCATGAATTATCCCGGGGGAAACCGATAGCAGAGGGTCCAAGTAAAGATCAAAACTGACAGTTTCTAATCTTGTCATTCCACTAGCCGAACAAGCAGCAACACTAGTACTGAAAGCACCAAAAGACTTCAGGACCTTAAAAATCAGGAATTGAAGCTTCCAAGAAGGCCATGGTACTGGACATAGCTCAATTCTATGATAGGATGCACATGAAATGGACACCCAGCAGGGTTGAATTACTAAACTTGGGTCAGGAAGCAATTGCGCGTTAGTTTCAGCCGAATTCAGTAAATTGTTGCTCGGTGTTACCAAATAGTTTGTCTTATCAGATGGCCACAGCTGGAAAACACTTGCGCCTCCAGCGGAGAATTGATGCAACCAGGGAAATGGTATGAACCACCAAAACATGGCAGTGTCTTGTATGCAGGCAGAGGAGTGGTTGTGTTGCAGAGACGAGAAGGGAGATAACCATGCAACATGAAATAAAACCTCATTACAGCTTCAGAATCTGATATCACCTTGCGAGGAAAGACAATAATCGGAAGAACTGGGCGCTGAAATTCCCACGAAGGCCATGGTTTCAGCTGCACACTTGGCATAATTTTTGGCAATTGAAAAACTAGCCAGATCACTGTTTCCTTACGGATGGCCACAAGGACCAACCGTTGTAGCTCCCAGGACAAACTAAACTGAAATTTCACCAGCATCAAGTGTTGCATCTTTCCAGTTAATCTTCTACAGACCTCCTCGGATAATGGGTACAACAAATTTCTCGACAAGAGACTGAACGCAACACGCGTGCCCGGTGGCTGGAAACTTAAGCAAAGATGAACCACAGATGTCATACCAGAAGGGGTTGGCCAAGGCTGGAATTCAGTTGTTCCATTTGAGAAGAGGTTGCTGTTGCTAATCAAGAATTTCAGTTCAGATAATAGTCTTCCATTGGCACCACATATCTGCATATACAGCCAACTGATGTAGGGTTCAGTCTGGCTACTTCTGGCCTGCAACAAGAGCACACACTCCATAGGTTGTGTAACGAATAAATCCACGGCAAGGAAGAACTGCATATATATCAAACACTTTCCAGGATTCCAAACAGCAGGTAGCTCACAAGAAAGAGATCTCGCCTCAGCCAAAGCTGGAGAATAACGCTGAACACTAGAGCTAGTTGCATGCAAGTGCGAGCAGATATGATAGCAGCAAACGTCCTCACGTGGCTTCCCAATATGTGGCATTCTATTCATACCTTGGAGTGGCGACCACTGCTCCCCTGAATGCCGTCCCACTAGTTTGCCCTTGCTTCTAACCAATACCATCCACCATTGGCAATACCAAGCATCAAGATAGAAACATCCAGGATCCCATTGCTTCTCATGAAGGAAAGCACTAATCGGGTCACAGTCGTTCAGTCCAATACCAAACATGAATTCCTCCCTGTTCGCACCATAACGTGTCCCCAAAGCTCCAGTAATGAAGAATCTACACAAAGATTCTAATGAACTGTCATCATTGAGCTGCCATTCTTCCTGACTGTGCGCGAACGGTGGCCATGGTCTTGGCCTGAACATGAGCCCCTTGTGTGTGATCCACACCCGCAAAGGTGGCGGCCATGGTTGCCATTCTGCCACCCTCCCTCTTGCTGGCCACAACATGCACACCCCAACGACGAACTTGTTATCAGCAAACACGAGTGCCTTGGATGGTAGTAGGGACACAATAGTAGCCTTGATGTTGTCAGTAGTGTTGTCACCATGCTTGGTGTTCACTGTCGAGCACTTGGTAGGCGCCAGTGTGTCGGGCTCGAGCAGGAGAGTTGACTCACTCGGCAGGGTTGGCGAGTCCCCTAGCGGCACGGTGAGGGACGTAGACATACTCCAAACGGTCTGGCAGGCCGCCATGGGGTCGTCTCCGCCGTCGTTGGGGCTGAAGCCATCCGTCGAACAGCTTATGGGCGTCGGTGCAGCGATGCCCGTGGCGTCAATTTCGAGAGGCTTGGTGCTCGCAACCGAGGCAGCGAGGTCGGGGACGATGTCGGTGGCCTCCTCCACCGGTGTGAGGTCCTCGGCGCCGTTGTCGTGGGCGATCTCGAGCTCCTTTACGCCAGACTTGGGGTTGGAGAGCTCGTCGAGCCTCCTAGTTTAGCCCTGAAGCCGCGTGTTCAGTGCCTTGAGGTCGGAGCGCGTCTCTTCATGCGATTTGAGGAAGCTGTCGCGGATCCTGTCGAGGTATTCCCGGAGCTCTGGATCCATGGCGGCCGAGAAAAGCAGTCTCGTGGAAGTGATGAAAAAAATTGGAAGGGTGGTGGACTGCCTCTGTATACCACGTGTTAGGTACCCACTACTATTCTTTCATAGATCGATGGAGGAATCGAATATGGTGGCGATTACAGGAAAGCTTGAGGTAGAAGAAGAAGTACAGAGGGGAACAGATACAAGTCGCCGCCGCCGCCGTTCGTTTGATCCCAGCCAGGATGCCCCTTCGTTACCTTCTCCTGTCGCATATGTAGGCCATGTGTCGCTGAGTTGAATAGTGGGCTGGGCCTTGGTCTCCATGGGTTGTCGCTGGGCTTGTAGTGGGGAGGTCGCTAACAGTCCGGCGGGTCAGCGAAAGCAGAGAAGGCGGTGACGTAGCCGATGGGGCACTCCGCCCAGCCGATGGCGTCGACGTCGGCCGCGGCCTATGCGGCGGCGATGCGCGCGGCGGAGGGCGGCGCAAGCGCGGCGCTACCGTGCAGCGTAGAGCGGCGCGGCGGCTGCAGGTCGACCTCCCCCACCATGTGGTCCATGATCTGGGACTGCAGGAGCAACTCCATCCCATCAATGACACCAGCAGCGGAGTAAAGCAAAAGGCGAATACATAGATAGATGGAAGAAAACCTTCTCTTTTTTTGGGAAATGGAGGCGTGCCCCCGGCCTCTGCATCATGACGATGCATACAGTCATCTTATTAAACGATCCACGAAGTAGCATAAAGTCATCAAAATATTACAGCTCGCAAGCGGTGCCGTGGAGCCTGGCGAAACCATGCATGTAGATGATCTGCAAGCGGCCATGGCAGAGTCGCGCGCAGAGAGGACAGGAAACACATCACATATCACATAATATATGAGACTGAATCCCAAAATAAATAAACATAACAACAGATTCAGTTAACAACCGAGGAAGAACAACAATATTCAGTACCACCTACTAGTATTTATATATTGCTTTAAAATGAAATAAGAGAATAACAGATTCAGTTAAACATGCGAAAAAGACATGAAAGATCAATCCCTAATAAAAAAAAGAAATACATGAAGGAAGAACGGCGGGATCATACATTCAGGAACATGGACGACCAAGAAGAAAGTTGGGACCAAAACTAGAGAATCAGATGAGATTGAGAGTTGAGAGTGGGTGGATTAGCAAGCACGTACGTTGTTGAGGTGGACGGTGGTGAGGCGGGTGGCGTAGGGGTCGACGAAGAAGCGGTGGTACCTCTCCAGCGTCAGGGTCAATCTCTCCTTCACCATGGCCGCGCCCTCTCCTCCCCCTTCTCCGTCCTCCTTCCTTCCGCTGCTAAACTCTCTCTCTCTCTCTCTCTCTCTCTCCCCTTCCGTCTGGCAAGGCTCCCCTCCCCTCTCCTCCCTTCTGGCCTTGCTTTTTTGTCACGGCTAACACGCTCGATCGGCACGTTACGTGCAGATTTGGTGCTGCCCCAAAGCGCTGTGAGAGAGAGACGTACGTACCGCAGAGCAGGGCAGGGATGAAGGAATTGAATGGGGCTCCTGTTTGTTGGTGGGCGGTTTCATTTCCCTCGCCAAACAGAACAGGCTTTCCCTCGCCTGCACAAGCAGACAAACCAAAGGCACGACGCTGTTTCATTTCTCTTTTGCTTTCACCCGATCAGGTCAGGTCAGACCATTGGAACAAAGTTGAGTTGAGCATGCCTGCCTTTGCAAACTTGGGAGGCCCGGTCAAGACTCGTCAAAGGTGTCCCTCCTGGTTCTCAACTTCTGATGCTGGCTATGGATTTTGAATTTTGGTCACGTCTGCATGTTCACTTCTTCCTCACCGAGAGCCTGCTCTGCATTCCACCAAATACGAGCGCCTTGTCTCTCAGTAACCTAAATTTTTTGTGTAAGTAGATTTGTTGGGTCATTACATTAAGATCCAACGATCGTCCTTTTTTCTTCTTCCTCCTCTAATCCATTCCTTCACCCACAAAATTGACTTACCCAAATTATAAATTCAGTCAACATACATGTAGCTATTGTGCGTAGCAGTTTAGCACAGCCAGATCATTATCACAGCGAGCTAGATCAAGACCGTTAAGTCATTATCCCATCCCACCAAGGACTCGCTCAAACCAGCAACCACTGTCAGAAATTTCAAAATGCAGACGCATCTCATTATCAGAACAGCAAGAAACAAAACGCATCTCATCCCAAATGCAGACGCATATCAACGCGGTTAATAACTGAACAGGCAACATGGTTCTCATCATTAACACAACCAGTAAAATTAAAATTAATTTACAACTACTGCAGATCACCACCGAACCAAAAGCAGCGAAGAACAAAGCACACCAGATCAACCGTCAGTTCCACGCTGCTTCAGTCAACCACGCTACAAATCACACAGCAGAGGCAATGCCGCCGCTGCTGCCCTGGGCGGCGGCGTCGGCGGGCATGTCCTGGACCTCGATGGACGGGAGCCTGAGCAGCTCCCTCATGCGCCTCTCCTTCCTCTTGGTCGCCGCCTTCCCCTGGCCCCTCAGGGTCCGCTTCCTGGTCCCGTCCACGCCGGGCGCCGCGGGAGGCGGGCTGGAGGAGGCGCTGAGTGTGCTCGGAGGGGAGACGCGTTGGACGACGGCCGCGGAGCCCGGGCGGATGGTGGCGAGCGGCACGGGGGAGGAGGCGGCCGCCCCGGCGTGGACGGAGAGGACGGAGCCGACGGGGCACTCGCGCCATCCGAGGTCCTGGATGTCGCGCTTCACGGCCTCCGTGGAGAGCAGAGCCGCGGAGGGCCCCGCGGCGCCCGGCGGGGGCGCAACGGCGTTGATGTTGACGGTGGCGCGGCGCGGGCGCAGTAGGTCGAGCGAGTTGAGCGCGTCGACGATCACCGACTGCGATCGACGAATGTAGGGGAGAGAATCAGAGAATCGTTAGCTCGCTCTCAGGGTGGGGGCTGGGGGGCATGACAGGCAGGGGAGGTAGTTGTCCAGCAGAGGGGAGAGGGTTTGGGGCTGTGGAGGGGTACCTTGTTGGAGTTGTAGAACTTCTTGAAGCCGTGCATGAAGAGGATCTGCGACGCCAACAGGAGGAGGAGTTAGGAGGGCGGCGGACATGGGCGCGGAGAGAGAGATGGAGGAGGGTCTGCCTGCCGACCTGATTGAGTTGGTCGATGGTAAGATGTCGACCGCTGCGGGTGGTGAAGAAGAGGACGTAGTCCTCCAGCGTCATCCGCGGCCGATCGGCCGCTGGTGGCTTCGTCATCGCCGCTTCCTCTCTCTCCCTCGCTCCTCTCACGGACGGAATGGGTGTTGTGCGTCCAAGGTGGGGTGCGCAAATGCAAATGGGGATGGAAGAGAAGACAGGGGGCAGGGCCGCACCGTGGCGTGGAGTAAACCTGTCCCCGCACGTCAGTGCCTCATCTGCCGCCCCTTCGAGACCACCGCATCGCTGCAACTGCAAGCGAGAACCGCCCAGAAGTCGAAAGCCGATGGATTACGCTACACTTCTTCGGTTTACGGTGCCAGCTGTGAATAAACACAACACGTGCCCGTCATCTTCTTTGCAAAATCTGAGCATCTTACATTACATCATGCACTCGACAGTCTAAATCAAATATGGTTCGTGACATGATTAGGCAAACCTAGTCACCATTTCACTTCTCCAACAACAACAAAGCACATAAAAATAATACTAGTAATGTGGCCACAAGCAGGCACACAGAGACACAATGCATGATTCCTCATTT
Source organism: Thinopyrum elongatum (assembly GCA_011799875.1). Lineage (NCBI taxonomy): Eukaryota > Viridiplantae > Streptophyta > Magnoliopsida > Poales > Poaceae > Thinopyrum > Thinopyrum elongatum. The sequence continues at coordinate 389,514,376 of CM022300.1, forward strand.
CGGATGGTTTTTTGAACTGCATTTCCCCGCTATCTCTGTCCTGATTTCATAAGAAATGATATGTAATTGGTTGCGGGGTCAGCAGTTTGACATACTTTTTGTAATGGCACTGACGAAAGAATAAAAGATTAGTGTACCTAAACTTAAGGCAAGAGATGACAAGTGTCTCAAAACCAAATTTACCATACTCGATAGTGATCTCCACATTATGATACGACGAGCGTAACAACACTGGCAGCAAATATAGGGACAGAAAAAAGAATAGACAATTCAGCTGGGTGTAGGAACAGCAATTTTATCATTCACATCATGTAATCTACAATCTACAATAATATGTTCCGTGAAGGTAACAAAACAAAACTGGAGACAATTTTGGTACATTTGGAGTAGTTCAAAAGCCTACTAGCAATCCCACCCCGATGGCCGCTTTCTCTCCCTCCGTTGATCCCTCGAGCTGCAATACACAGGAATTTTGAATGGTGGTTAGCAAACTGAATACAGAGCATGGCTAAGTACTAGTAGTACTGGAAATATCAGCAGGAGAATTATACTGCACTGACTTATTGCGAGCCACATACCTTTCAGGGTTTGTGTTCCCGTTTTCGTTAGTGTTTCCCGCTGGGCTGGATGCAGGAACAAATGATGGCGCCGGTGGTGCTGGCCTTGCTGCACCTGAATCCCCTCCTATGGTGCCACCGGAAACAAAACCACGAAGTGCGGGTTTTACAAAAGGTGCACCCCTCGAAGGTGCACTGTTGCCTGGCGCACTGTTGCTTGGCGCACTCGAAGACGCTGAAACAAAGCTGCTCTTAAAATTTTGCATCATCCCTGTCTTCAACGTGTTTACAGTGGCAGATCTTGGAGCAGGTACTTGTGGCCCTGATTCAGAACCATAGCCAATGCCAAGGCCAAAATCAACTCCACGTATGCCACGCCCACGCCCACGTGCACCGCCACCCCCACCGCCGCTGCCGCCGCCACCACCACCTCCACCACCCTTTCCTTTGCCACCTTTCTTCCCACCTGATCAAGCATAATTATTTCGTTAGCATAATCAGTTTCCAAAAGGATGCATCTCTATCACCTCCTGTGTAACTAAATAAACAGGACGAACCTTTTCTGGAGTCACGGTTAGCTCTGAACCTGCCATCCTGGAATTCAAACAACAGGCAGTTTAGAAAAGGGGTTATCTCATGGTAGAATGACCAGGCAAGCTATAATAATACTCCCCCCGTTTCTAAATATAAGCCCTTTTAGAGATTTCAATACGAACTACATACGGATGTATATAGACATATTTTAGAGTGTAGATTCACTCATTTTGCTCCGTATGTAGTCCATATTGGAACCTCTAAAAAGGCTTATATTTAGGAACGGAGGGAGTAGTACGTATTTTAGCAGCTGACAGAACACGCAAAATTCACAAATAAGTTACCAGGAACCCACCTTCATTGCCAAGTCCATAAGTTCGTTGGGCACATCTTGACCAGCAGCAATTAAACTATGAACCAATTCACCTGCAAATCGTGATTCTTTCTGTGTAATAAGAGTATATGCGGTGCCATCTTTATCACCGGCCCGGCCAGTTCTTCCAATGCGGTGAATATGCATATCCATTTCTTTTGCAGTATCAAAGTTGACAACTGTTTTAATTGACTTTATGTCCAGACCACGTGCAGCAACATCAGTTGCAACAAGAACATGGTAGATCCCAGACTTGAACTTCTGCAGTGTCTCCATTCGAGATGCTTGATCCTTGTCACCGTGAAGTGCTGCAACTTTGAATCCATGCTGATTCAACTGCTTTTCAACCTCATCGACTCTAGCCTTCTTAGTTGCAAATACAAGCACGTCTCCATCATCAATCATACCAGGCATTTTCTCAAGAAGCCATGGCATTTTCTCGGCATCAGAAGGGAGTACATTCACAACTTGTTTAATGTCTTCATTAGCACTACCAACTTGACCAACTGTGACTCGAATAGGGTCAGTCAAAATTTCTCTAGCCAATCGTTCCACTTTGTATGGCATTGTTGCAGAAAAAAGCAAGGTTTGTCGGTCTGGTCTAATTTGACCAACAATGGATCGTATCTGAGGCTCAAACCCAAGATCAAACATGCGATCAGCTTCATCAAGAACCAGATAAGTTGCCCTAAACATCCTCAGTGCCTTCATCTTAAGCAAGTCTATCAGTCTCCCTGGGGTAGCAACAACTATTTCACAGCCTGATTTCAGTTCTTTAAACTGTTCAAATTTGGAAACACCACCATAAACAGCAGCAACTTGAAGGTTGTAAGGCTTTGCAAACTTCTTAGCTTCGAGATATATCTGATGTGCCAATTCTCTTGTTGGAGCACATATGACTCCTATTGGACCTTCTTCCTTCTGAAGCTCAGGCTGATCCATAATGTGAACAATCATAGGGAGCACAAATGCTGCAGTCTTGCCTGAACCAGTTTTCGCAATACCAATGATATCCCTACCTGAAAGGACAATAGGTAAAGCCTGACACTGAATTGTTGTCGGCTTTTCATAACCCTGCTTGGCAATAGCATTCATCAATGGAACAGGAAACCCACAATCTTCAAAGTTTTTAACTGGCCTTGGCACATCAAAGCCTGAAACCCGGATTGCCAAACTTTTCATATAATCAGCCACCTCTTCCACGCTCATCCCTACAAGAGAAATAGAGAAATTCAATAAATGCCTTCAAGTAGGAATTGCCAAACCATAAACAATGAGCAAGAACAACCAGCAAAAGTTATAATCAATTTACATCATGCTAGTTCGCACAAACATGTACAAGTACTTGCAAGATTTCAGTTGCAATGGCTTGTAACATAAAGAGACTTCATTAAACTAATTATTTAGCAATGTCAGCAGACGGGGATCGAGACATCAGATGCACAACAGAAATGTTTCAATTTCTCAAGACAAGCAATCAAAGTGAATACAGAGCTGACAAAGGAAGCAATATTATGGCTCTCCGACTGCTGTCTCAGGGAGGGTAACTGGTGATTGTGTAAAGAAGTGATGACCCGGTGCCTGCCATCTCAAAATAACAGAGAGGCATCCATACTAATAGCCAACACCCAAACAATAAGCATGGAATTCAAAATAATGATCCCCGAACCTTGTAGGGCATCCTTTTTGTTTATAGACAACCGAACATTTGGATGTTATTAGCATCCAATTGATATAGACTATTCTGGTTCATCACTTGATTAACCAAATAGAGCAAAGAAGCTAGACCTCTGGTCAGGCTTCGTATGGTGAGATCAAACTGAAGTAGCTTAACAGTGTAATCTACACGGGACGCCAATTTAACAGTTAACGATACATAAGCTCAATCAAACGGTAAGATATGCTTCACCTGAAACTGACGGCTTCTCCTCGTAGAAGTCCTTGGTGAAGGGCTCATACTCGATGGTCGAATGGTCCAGCAGTGGTATGGGCTCTATCTTCCTCTTGTCCACTACTATGGGGTTGTCGTCGGAGTCGTACTCCATCATGCCGGCGTCGACGGCCTTCGCGGCAGCGTACACCTCCTCGTCGGAGTTATACCCGGCGTTCATGACGTCGGCGGCAAGCGTGAGCCCGGCATCCTTCTTGGCCCGCAGGAAGCTCTCCATGGGGTCGTCGTCCTCATCGGAATCCGCGGGGCGGAGTGCCTCGGGCTTGGGCGGCGGGGGCGGCGCGCGGATCTCCTCCTGGATCTCTGCCATGAAAGCGTCGAGCGGGTCGATCTCGTCGTCCTCCGCCTTGCCGCCCTCCCCGGCGTCCGAGGGTGCGGCTGCGTCCTCAGAGGAGGCGATGTCGTCGAGGTCGTCATCGGCGGGGACGTAGAGGCGCGGCGCGGGTTGGGAGCGCTCGAAGCTGTATGAGGTGGGGCGCGGGATGCTGAAGCCCTCGAGCCTCGGTCGCTTCGACATGGACGGCGGGCAAGGTGGAGGTAGCGACGGGCTAGCTAGGGTTTGTGTAGCGAGGCGGGGAGGAAGACGATGGACACGGAGGGGTCGGAGAGAGCTTGGCGCCGGTTGGTTGGGTCGCTCGTGTGGTGGGCCGGGTACTGGACGGGTCTGACGCGCCCGTGGGCTGAAGTCGGTCGGGGCATAGCTTATCAGGCCGAGTGTTGTTTGATTGGCAACAGCGGTTGGGCCTCGCCGACCCACCGGTTCACCCTTCAAGCTCCCGTGACCGAAATCAGAGTACTCCTAAAGATCGCTCACATCTTCTCAGATTGCGACAAGTGGGAAGTAGCTCATACCCCGAAAGTCGCCTTCTTCTCCCAAGTGGTTGCGACAAGTTGCGACAAGTGGCACCAAGCTCAACCGTGCCTCTCGTCGTAATCTGGGAGTTTTTCCTTTTTTTATACATTCGTTTATTCAAAACGTTTTATCTCTTAAACAGTGTGTCCAAATCTTAAACAGTTTTCACCATTGGATTCTTCACGCGAGATCTTCAAAACTAGATCCTATGTTGATAGGTTTGACAAAAAAAATCATGAAAAAACCAAACCGGGAGCACTTTTTCCTTTTCGAAAGAGGCACGGCCGTGCCTCTCGCGAAAGCACACCCGTGCCTCTCGCGGAAGAAGAAAACAGAAAACGCGTTTTTTTCGTTTCCGAGAGGCATGGCCGTGCCTCACGCGAAAGCACAACCGTGCCTCTCGCGGAAGCAAAACCGTGCCTCTCGCGGAAGACGAAAAAAAAGAGAAAACTTATTATTTTTTTCGTTTCTGAGAGACACGGCCTCTCACGAAAGTACAACTGTGCCTTTCGTGGAAGGAAAAAACAGAAAATACGTTTTTTTCGTTTTCGAGAGGCACGGCCGTGCCTCTCGTGAAAGCACAACCGTGCCTCTCACGGAAGAAGAAAAAAATAGAAAACATATTTTTTTCCGTTTTTCAGAGGCATGACCGTGCCTCTTGTGGAAGCAAAACTATGCCTCTCGCGGAAGAAAAAGAAGCGTGTTTTTGCTCAAAAAAATTGGTCCAAACGCTAAGGAAGACCAGTGAAAAACCAAAAGGTCGAAAAAACCGAAAAAAACGTTTAAAAAGCCGAAAACATGTACGAAAACATAAATAAAATAAATTTCGAAGGGAGCGTCCAGAGCGCGACACGTGACGGCGGCTGAGAGCGCGCCAAGTATCGTTGGGAGGCTCCCGAATGACCGGCTCAAAAGAACAAATTCTCCCAAAAAAAAGGCTCAAAAGAACAAATAGGGAAGTAGCTCATGCTCCGGAAGACGTCTTCTACTCCCAAGCTCATTTTGAGCTCCGATGAACAGTAAAAAAATTTAATAATGCAAATAAATTTTAAAAATCTGATTTTTAAAAGGTGCAAACTTTAACAAATGTTCTTAGTGCTTGGAAATTTTCACACTGAAACAACATTCGTAGAAGTCATGGCAAGAAAAGCAAATCAGCACTCCAAAAATGCTTTCTAATATAGCATTTTTAGAGCATTGATTTTGTTTTTTCACCACGACTTTCAGAAATGTCATTTTATGATATTTTTTTGCAAACACAAAACATTTGTCAAAGTTTTCGTAAAAAAATCAGATTTTTAAATATTTTTTAAAATTTTACTATTCATTAGAGAGCATTTGAACTCGGGAGTACATGTTCCGTGTCCATCATGCCCAGCCTAGTTGGACTATTTCAACCCCTCAAGAAAAAAAGTTGGACTACTTCAAAAATAAGAAAATAAAAGTTAGATTCGGTCTTCAGGCGTGATGTGATCTATGCAATGCTGCAAAGTAGTACTCGTAGTACCCGTCAAATAAAAAGTAGTACTCGTAGTACATACCGCTATCTTCAAAAGAAAACTAAAAAATAATGTAGCTTTAGTCGAACAAAGAGAAAGCTGCATCAAACGAAGTCTTGAAGTCCTTGAAATCAAACGTCCCGACAAATCATCATACTTGTTAAACGAATCCAATGGAGTGTACTGAAAAGAAAATCATTGAACATCGTAGTTAGGCCCGCAGGTAGCATTATAGTTGACCAAACGTACACAATTTGACCGGTGGCCACTTTACAATTTTCCAATTTCTAATAAGTCTCCCTACAGAAGCTAGACCTAGGATGTATCGGCAATATATATATATCTTATAATAGGAAAAGTACTCTCCACTACACTTACAGTAGTATTTCTTCGATTCAAAATAGAGGACCAATTTGTATTTCTAAATCATCAATTTGTTCAGTAAATTATGAATTGTATACCCCATAAAAAGTGTACATTAAAATTTTGTTTTAAATCAAAATTCATTGATATACTTCTCCATAATATGAGTGGTCCAGTTGATGATTAGAGCGGACCTTCCTAGAGAGACAGAGGAAGTAATAAGTTTTTCATGCTTATAACAAAAGTACCTTTCTAGACCCCTCAAGTTTCAGCGGGACCATCCCCCACTATCGGTTACTACATTACTACTTTCCGAAGTACTTCGCTAAACTTGCACTAATCTACACTTTGGGAGAAGGCATTTGTCATTGTCGTCAACTTATGATTAATTACAGCTATCTTGTCTCAGTCTTGATGGGAGGTACCCAGTTTTCTTGTTCTTGAAACCAACCCAAAAACAGTTTAGTAGCATTTACAAGTACTTCCTTTGTGAGCGTTTAGATCACTACTTTAGTATTCTAAATGCTCTTATATTAGTTTACGAAGGAAGTAACAACTAAAGGAAAAACACATGCCGAATGAGACCAGCTATCAACGTGGTTATACCTACGCAACTACCGATTTTTTTTTCATAATTAGCTAGTTTAGAACCAAACTTGTCAATCATGACCTTGTAGTTTCATAATAATGATAAATGCATTTGATTTCTTGGGTGGACGGGTTTATCTCGACTGATTTTGCCAAGTTGAAGAAACTAGTGTGAATTAATTTTACTATTAAATTTGGCTCTTCCTATCTCACCTCCCGTGATGACCAGTTGCTAGATATTGTTATTATGTATGTGTTGTCTTGCACGGCACTCGATTGAACAATCCTTGTATAACTTCACAATGCATTTGTATATAGTGATGCGATGTGGGAACACGCGCTACGCTAGCGCCAAATAATTTTTCCCTACCGCACACCCAAGATCATGTTGCTGGAAATAGATCACGGGATCGGGTTTACCACTAGACACGCAGTCACCGCAACGGAGTAGAGTTGGTGATGCGTGTAGTCGATCGCCTAGGGCGTCTCCTCCTCGTGACGCCGAACTCCCGCGAACAGTGAAGACCCGCGAACGGGTCCTCGCGGATCCTTCGAACGGTTCGTCCGAGCACTGCAAGTGTGATGCCTCCAAGGTATCCACAAGTGCGGGGTGCAGCGACGGGCGGCGGACTGCTAGGTCCGGTCACACGGCATGGCCGTGGGGAGTGGCGGCGGCGGCTGTCCAGGGTGGCCAAAGATCAACCCTAAGTGGTGCGCCCACTCCTCTTTATATAGACTTCCGAGGTGGGCTCAACACTTGAGCCCACTAGGAGTCTACATCCATTTTCCACTCAGATCCAATCCGAATGGGCTGCAGCCCCTTAAGTGTGCGACCCTATAGCTTCACGTACACATGAACACGACCAGAGTTGATAGTTGGTAGCGGCTCCTAGCAGAACATGCCAACTCCCATGTGTGCGTAAAGTCGTTTGATGAACCTCGACAATGGGTCATATGCAACATTCCTTTTGCCTCACAATATATGTTGTCGAGCTCAAGGTGAGTACTTGTCACCCTTGTGGTAGCCCGACCTCTCTTCTCGACACCGTGATACAGACTCCCGAACTGGGTTAACACTTAACCCAAGTCGCATGGCCATGCTTTTCGAATCTAATCACTTAAGAGGGCCCAGAGAATATCTTTCCAAATAGGAGGGGCAAATCGCATCTTGGTCAGCCATGTCTCGCGGCATGTCTCACGACTCACCCGAAAGCTACCTTTATAACTACCCAGTTATGGATATCGTTTGGTAGACCCTAAGTGAGTCGATCCTCATCCCAAGAACATGCGAGGACCTCAGGTCTAGGACATGGCATAGACATTGTACTTGAGACTAACAGATGACGATATCTCACCGCGTCTCAAAGTGGGTTTGTCCGACTCGGTGATCTCCATCCCCGAGTCCATACTATCGATTTAGCATCTCCATGCACATGACTTGTGAAACATAGTCATCAACCGAGTCGTATACTAGTCAAGGATATGTGTCCTTATAACCTTATCAACTAGGGACTATTAGAACGATCATCATACAATACATAGTTCCACAAACAAGTCATATACTTATTGATACATATCATTGATGATGTTCAAGGGGACAATACAAATGACTCGTGAATACATAGGGAAATATCATCATCACATGATTGCCTCTAGGGCATATCTCCAACAGTCTCCCACTTGCACTCGAGTCAATCATTTAGGCATCGTATGCCCATGGAGCTCATGTGCGCCTCATGCTTCGGCCGTGGGAGAGGCTTCGTCAATAGATCAGCAATATTTTGCATCTGTGTGTACCTTGCATATGTTTACATCACCTCTCTCGATAATGTCGCGAATAAGGTCAAAATGCCTAAGTATGTGTTGGGTTTTATGATGGTTCCGTGGTTCCTTGACTTGCGCTATGGCACCACTATTATCACAATAGAGGTCCAATGGATTGGACGCGCTCTGAACAACACCAAGATCAGAAATAAAATTCTTCACCCAAACACCTTCTTTTGCAGCTTCAGAAGCTGCAATTTTACTCATCCTCTATTGTAGAATCAGCTACAGTATCTTGCTTGGAACTCCTAGCTCATTGCTCCTCCGTTCAGAATGAACACAAACCTAGATTGCGATCAACTATCATCCCTATCAGTTTTGGAAACTAGCATATGTGTAACTCTTTACAACGAGCTCATCCTCACCTCCATAAACCAGGAACATATCCTTAGTTCTTCTCAAGTACTTAAGGATATTCTTAACCGTTGTCCATGGAATCTCACCTGGATCAGCCTGGTATCTGTCCACCACACTGAGAGCAAAGCTAACATCGGGACGAGCACATACCATAGCATACATGATGGACCCAACAGCCGAAGCACATGGAATCCCATCCATGCGTCTTCGCTCATCAGGAGTCGAAGGACTCTGAGTCTTGCTAAGACTAATGCAATGTGACATGGGCAAGAAACCCTTCTTGGCATCTTGCATGTTGAACCGCTTCAACACCTTGTCAATATACGCACTCCGGCTTAATCCAATAAGCTTTCTAGATCTATCTCTATAGATCTTGATTCCCAAAATATAAGCTGCTTCTCCCAAGTCCTTCATCAAAAAACTATTTTTCAATGAGTCCTTGACAGATTCAAGTATTTGAACATCATTTCCAATCAATAATATGTCATCCACATATAAGATTAGAAATGCGACTGAGCTCGCACTGACCTTTTTGAATACACAATGATCACAGTCATTCTTGATGAAGCCAAACTCTTTCACCGCTTCATTAAAATGAATGTTCCAATTCCAAGATGCTTGCCTCAATCCATAAATGGATCTCTGAAGCTTGCATACCATGCTAGACTTCTTTGGATCGAAAAAACCCTCGGGCTATGTCATATACACATCCTCGGTTAAATTTCCATTAAGGAAAGCTATTTTGACATCCATTTGTCATATCTCATAGTCGAAATATGCTGCTATAGCAAGAATGATCCGAATTGATTTAGGCATCGCTACCGGTGAGTAAGTCTCATCGTAGTCAACTCCTTGAACTTGTCGATAACCTTTAGCGACAAGTCGAACCTTATGGACTGTGACATTTCCGTCCATATTAGTTTTCTTCTTAAAGATCCACTTGCACTCAATGGCTCGAACGCCATCTGGCAGATCAACCAAGTTCCAAACTTTATTGTCATCCATGGACTTTAATTCAGATTTCATGGCATTAAGCCATAACTCGAAATCAGGGCTCTCCATCGCTTCCACATACGTAGTCGGCTCGCTGTTCTCCAAGAACAACACATTGCAGTCATGCATATTGCGCAACCTTTCTGACCTCCGTGGAACCGGCGTCGACTCCACTACGGGTTCCCTGACTAACTCCGGTGTGATAGAATCACCTACCGGAACGTCCCCGTGTGGTTCTCGAATTTCTTCGAGTCAAACCGTCCTCCCACTAGCCTTCCGATTGAGAAACTCTTTCTCAAGGAAAACTCCATGTTGAGCGACAAACACTTTGCCCTCTTCACGGTTTTAGAAGTAATATCCCAAGGTTTCCCTTGGATATCCCACGAATATGCACTTGTCCGATTTGGGTGTGAGCTTGTCCGACTGGAGTCACTTGACATATGCTTCACATCCCCAAACTTTCAGAAAAGACAAATTGTGACTCTTCGCATTCCATATCTCATATGGTGTCTTATCTACGGACTTAGATGGTACCCTGTTTAGTGAGAAAGCTACAGTTTCTAGAGCGTTTCTCCAAAATGACAAGGATAAATCCGACTGACTCATCATTGATCGGACCATGTCCAACAGAGTCCGATTCCTTCATTCCGACACGCCATTTCTCTGTGGCGTACCCGGGGGAGTCAGTTGTGGAACTATTCCACGACTCTTCAGATGATCATCAAACTCCTGGTTCATATACTCACCGCCATGATTAGATCGTAGAAGTTTGATTCTCTTGCCGAGTTGATTTTCCACTTTGTTCTAAAACTCCTTGAACTTTTCAAAAGTTTCTGACTTGTGCCTCATCAAGTAGACATATCCATATCTATTCAAGTCGTCGGTAAAAGTCACGAAGTATTGGAAACCACCTCTGGCTGTCGTGCTCACTGCCCCACATACATCACTATGTATAAGTTCCAACAGCTCGGACGCCCTCTCGCAACTCTTTGCAAAAGGAGTCTTAGTCATCTTGCCGAGTAGGCAAGACTCGCATGTCTCGAATGATTCAAAATCAAACGAAGTTAGAATTCCATCGTCATGGAGCTTCTTCATACGCTTTTGACTAATGTCTCCTAGTCGACAATGCCAGATGTAAGTCGGATTTATCTCATTAGGCTTATGCATCTTGACATTTATGTTATAGACTGACTCACCTTCGAGATCTTGGATAAATAACCCGTTCACAACGGGTGTGTAACGCCCGGATAATTAAGCTACAGTAATCCCAAGTTAATGGTGCCTAGTCATCACTGTTACTGTTGCTAATCTCACTTGGTTCAAAATCGGTTCGAATTCAAGTTTAAAATAAAAGTCAAAAATAAAGTTTTCATAATGTCAAAACTAAAATGTGCAAACTGTGGCAAATAATTCATAAGTATTATTGGTGAAGGAACCAAATTTTTATAAAATGTTTAAGTGCTAAAAAATGATTAAAACTGTGGCTTAAAAATTATTTAAATGCCTTTTAAATAATAAAATTATGCAAAGTATTTTATTTTTGCACCAAACTTTTTGTGAAGTGGGCTAAGTGATAATACTAATTTAGGGACAAATTCTATATTTTATAGAACTCTATTAAATTAAAAGTTAAAAGAAAACAGAAAACTAAAAGAATAAAAAGAAAAGGCAAAGAAAAAGAGAAAAACCTCCCCTGCCCCCCGGGCCTCGGCCCACCAAGGACAGGCCCACCTGGGTGGCCCAGCCGGCCCAGCTCCCCCCCTCTGTCACCTCCCTCCCCTGCTCACTGTTCATCCGACCCGGGGCGACCGAGCGGTCGCCACCCGACCAGCTCGCCGGCGTCGTCGATGAGGGGATAAGATCCCCGACGCCTCGGCCTCCCCCTGCCACCTCTTTGATACGTCAACAATGTATCTATAATTTTTTATTGTTTCATGCTATTATATTATCTGTTTTGGATGTTTTATATGCATTAATATGCTATTTTATATTATTTTTGGGACTAACTTATTAACCTAGAGCCCCGTGCCAGTTTCTATTTTTTCCTTGTTTTTGAGTCTTACAGAAAAGGAATATCAAACGGAATAAAACTTTCGCGATGATTTTTCTTGGACCAGAAGACACCCAGCAGACTTGAAGAGGGGCAAGAAGAGTCTCGAGGGCTCCACAAGCCCTCAGGGCGCACCCTAGGGGGGCGTCCCCCCTAGCTTGTGGGCCCCACGGGACTCCTCTAACCCTAATTCTTTCGCTATAAATTCCCAAATATTCCTAAACGACCAGAAGCGTCTACCAAAATACTTTTCCGCCGCCGTAACCTTCTGTACCCATGAGATCCCATCTTGGGGCCTTTTTCGACACCCTGCTGGAGGGGGATTCGATCACGGAGGGCTTCTACATCAACTCTATTGCCCTTCCGATGAAGCGTGAGTAGTTTACCACAGACCTACGGGTCCATAGCTAGTAGCTAGATGGCTTCTTCTCTCTCTTTGATCTTCAATACAAAGTTCTCCTCGATGTTCTTGGAGTTCTATCCGATGTAATATTCTTTTGCGGTGTGTTTGTCGAGATCCGATGAATTGTGAATTTATGATCAGATTATCTATGAATATTCTTGTGGGCCCCACGGGACTCCTCCAACCCTAATTCTTTCGCTATAAATTCCCAAATATTCCTAAACGACCAGAAGCGTCTACCAAAATACTTTTCCGCCACCGTAACCTTCTGTACCCATGAGATCCCATCTTGGGGCCTTTTTCGGCACCCTGCCGGAGGGGGATTCGATCACGGAGGGCTTCTACATCAACTCTATTGCCCTTCCGATGAAGCGTGAGTAGTTTACCACAGACCTACGGGTCCATAGCTAGTAGCTAGATGGCTTCTTCTCTCTCTTTGATCTTTAATACAAAGTTCTCCTCGATGTTCTTGGAGTTCTATCTGATATATTATTCTTTTGCGGTGTGTTTGTCGAGATCCGATGAATTGTGGATTTATGATCAGATTATCTATGAATATTATTTGAATCTTCTCTGAATTCTTATATGCATGATTGGATATCTTTGCATTTCTCTTTGAATTATCGGTTTGGTTTGGCCAACTAGATTGGTTCTTCTTGCAATGGGAGAGGTGCTTAGTTTTGGGTTCAATCTTGCGGTGTCCTCACCCAGTGACAAAGTAGGGGTAGCGAGGCACGTATTGTATTGTTACCATCACGGGTAAAAAGATGGGGTTTTCATCATATTGATTGAGTTTATCCCTCTACATCATGTCATCTTAATTAAGGCGTTATTCCATTCTTATGAACTTAGTACTCTAGATGCATGCTGGATAGCGGTCGATGTGTGGAGTAATAGTAGTAGATGCAGGCAGGAGTCGGTCTACTTGACACGGACGTGATGACTGTATTCATAATCATTGACTTGGATATCGTCATAACTTGGCGCTTTTCTATCAATTGCTCGACAGTAATTTATTCACCCACCGTATTATTTTCTTTCAAGAGAGAAACCTCTAGTGAAACCTATGGCCCCCGGGTCTATTTTCCATCATATATTTTCAGATCTATAAACCAAAAAACCCAAAAATACCTTGCTACAATTTATTTACTTTTATTTTGTTTTATGTTTTAGTAATCTTTTATATCTATCTCTATCAGATCTCATCCTTGCAAGTGACCGTGAAGGGATTGACAACCCCTTTATCGCGTTGGGTGCAAGTGTTTGATTGTTTGTGCAGGTGCATAGATTGGAGACTTGCGTGTACCTCCTACTGGATTGATACCTTGGTTCTCAAACTGAGGGAAATACTTATCTCTACTTTGCTACATCACCCTTTCCTCTTCAAGGGAAAAACCAACGCAAGCTCAAGAAGTAGTAGGAAGAATTTCTGGCGCCGTTGCCAGGGAGGTTCTACATTAAGCCTACCAAGTACCCACCATAAACTCTCATCTCTTGCATTACATTATTTGCCATTTGCCTCTCGTTTTTCTCTCCCCCACTTCTAAAAGATTTCAGAAAAGCACAAAAATATTTACCTTTTTATTTGCCCTTCTTCCGTTCGTCTTTTCGTTTGCTTTTTGGTTGCTCGTTTGCTAGATCGGTTTGTTGCCTCCATGTCTGAATCTGGGGAGGTTATCGTTGAAAATTTTGAGGGTCTTGCTAACATAAATCTTGAGGAAAAACTTGGATCTTGTTCTTTAGATCATGAAACTGAAACTCCCCCTAATTATAAAGCAAAAACTTTTCATGTGGGAGACGGTAATATTATTGGAAAAAGTGTTATTCAAGAATTATTTGATTGTACGGGAACTTTGCCTATTAATAAGAGATCTATCCTTCTTGATACAAATTGTTATGCGGATGCCATTGCCATGCTTATTGATAAATTAGAAAGAAAATTTGTGCACATCCACCCCGCTTTGCAAAAGGTGTTCTATGAACTCCCCAATATTCATCATCCTAAGGCTAAAAAGATTGCCACTATTATCCTTATGCGGGAATTTGATTTTATAATACAAGAAGCTAGGGAATTTTTTTTTCTACAATAAAGAGATTGAACATCCTCCGATTGAAGAAATTCTCCATGATAAAGAAACTTTGCGTATCTTGGAATCTAGAGATTATCAATCTTACAGTGACAATCTTAGGAGGAGAGTGCCTTATTCAGAAATTAGTCAAGCCCTTTACCTTGATACTTATGATAAATTTGATTGGGTAACTTGGGGAATTTATGTAGGGTTTAATGATGATTGGTTGGAAGAGATGACTAGGGAACCAATTAAAAACGAGATACGCATTTTATATGATGATATATATGGTGATGATCCAGACTATGGGTTTATGAATGTCAAAATCACTAATCAAAGTCCTTTCCATGAATTAAGTTCACCTACTATAAGGGAAAGAAAGAAAAGAAAGATTTGCTAAGAAAAGTTTTGGAAGATTTAATTAAGAAGGAGTTAGAAACAATACCTAGATCTATGTTTTATGCCTAGCTAGGGGCGTTAAACAATAGCGCTTGTTGGGAGGCAACCCAATTTTTTTTTATGTTTTTTGATTTTGGTTCTGTTTTTCAATAAATACACATTATTACCTCTGCAGTAATTATGTTTTGGTGTTTTAATTAGTGTTTGAGCCAAGCAAGACCTTTGGGATGGTCTACGGTGATAGTTAATTTGATTTTGCTGAAAAACAGAAACTTTTGCGTCCAGTAACTGAATTTTAAAAATTCACAGGAGAGACGAAAAATTCTGAAATTTTTACAAAAGTTTGATATAAAAATTTCCCAGGTTGTTGTCTAATTTCATAATTTTGGGACTTACATAAGTATGACTACAATTCAGATCTTCACAGACTATTCTGTTTTTGACAGATTCTGTTTTCTATGTGTTGTTTGCTTATTTTGACGAACCTATGGGTAGTATCGGGGGGTATGAACCATGGAGAAGTTGGAATACAGTAGATATTACACCAATATAAATAAAGAATGAGTTCACAACAGTACCTAAAGCGGTGATTTATTTTATTATACTAGCGGATCTTATGAGATTTTCGGTTGAGTTTTGTGTTATGAAGTTTTCAAGTTTTGGGTAAAGAATTGATTGACAAGGGAATAAGGAGTGGCAAGAGCCTAAGCTTGGGGATGCCCAAGGCACCCCTAGGTAATATTCAAGGACAACTAAGCATCTAAGCTTGGGGATGCCCCGGATGTCATCCCCTCTTTCGTCTTCAATCCATCGGTAAATTTACTTGAGGCTATATTTTTATTCACCACATGATATGTGTCTTTGATTTTTATTTTGCCACAATCATCCTTGCTGTACACATCTTTTGAAAGGGACACGCATGAATCGTAATTTATTAGAATACTCTATGTGCTTCACTTATATCTTTTGAGCTAGGCAATTTGCTCTAGTGCTTCACTTATATCTTTTTAGAGCACGGCGGTGGCTTTATTTTATAGAAATTGTTGAACTCTCATGCTTCACTTATATTATTTTGAGAGTCTCTAAACATCATGGTAATTTGCTTAGGTTATGAATCTAGTCCTAATATGATAGACATCCAAGAGGGATATAATAAAAACTTTCATATAAAGAACATTGAATACTATGAGAAGTTTGATTCCTTGCATTTGTTTTGAGATATAAAGATGGTGATATTAGATTCATGCTAGTGAGTAATTGTGGATTGATAGAAATACTTGTGTTAAAGTTTGTGATTCCCGTATCATGCACGTATGGTGAACCGTTATGTGATGAAGTCGGAGCATGATTTATTTATTGATTGTCTTCCTTATGAATGGCGGTCGGGGACGAGCGATGGTCTTTTCCTACCAATCTATCCCCCTAGGAGCATGCGTGTAGTACTTTGTTTTGATAGCTAATAAATTTTTTCAATAAGTATGTGAGTTCTTTATGACTAATGTTGAGTCCATGAATTATACGCACTCTCACCCTTCCACCATTGCTAGCCTCTCTAGTACCGCGCAATTCTCGCCGGTCCATTAAACCCACCATATACCTTCCTCAAAACAGCCACCATACCTACCTATTATGGCATTTCCATAGCCATTTCGAGATATATTGCCATGCAACTTCCACCGTTTCGTTTATTATGACACGCTTCATCATTGTCATATTGCTTTGCATGATCATGTAGTTGGCATAGTATTTGTGGCAAGGCCACCGTTCATATTTTTTATACATGTCACTCTTGATCATTGCACATCCCGGTACACCACCGGAGGCATTCATATAGAGTCATATCTTGTTCTAGAATCGAGTTGTAATTCTTGAGTTGTAAGTAAATAAATGTGTGATGATCATCATTATTAGAGCATTGTCCCATGTGAGAAAAGGATGATGGAAGCTATGAGTCCCTCACAAGTTGGGATGAGTCTCTGGACTTTACAAAAAATAAAAGAGGCCAAAAGAATCCCAAACAAAAAAGAGAGAGGAGAGAGAAGGGGCAATGATACTATCCTTTTACCACACTTGTGCTTCAAAGTAGCACCATGATCTTCATGATAGAGAGTCTCCTATGTTGTCACTTTCATATACTAGTGGGAATTTTTAATTATAGAACTTGGCTTGTATATTCCAATGATGGGCTTCCTCAAATTGCCCTAGGTCTTCGTGAGCAAGCGAGTTGGATGAACACCCACTTAGTTTCTTTTTGAGCTTTCATACACTTATAGCTCTAGTGCATCCATTGCATGGCAATCCCTACTCACTCACATTTATATCTATTGATGGGCATCTCCATAGCCCGTTAATATGCCTAGTTGATGTGAGACTTTCTCCTTCTTTTTGTCTTCTCCACAACCACCATATTCTATTCCACCTATAGTGCTATATCCATGGCTCACGCTCATGTATTGCGTGAAAGTTGAAAAAGTTTGAGAACATCAAAAGTATGAAACAATTGCTTGGCTTGTTATCGGGGTTGTGAATGATTTAATACTTTGTGTGACGAAGATGGAGCATAGCCAGACTATATGATTTTGTAGGGATAACTTTCTTTAGCCATGTTATTTTGAGAAGACACGATTGCTTTATTAGTATGCTTGAAGTATTATTGTTTTTTCTGTCAATATTAAAATTTTGTTTTGAATCTTATGGATCTGAATATTCATGCCACAATAAAGAAAATTACATGGGTAAATGTGTTAGGTAGCATTCCACATCAAAAAATTTGTTTTTATCATTTACCTACTCGAGGACGAGTAGGAATTAAGCTTGGGGATGCTTGATACGTCTCCAACGTATCTATAATTTTTGATTGTTCCATGCTATTATATTATCTGTTTTGGATGTTTTATATGCATTAATATGCTATTTTATATTATTTTTGGGACTAACTTATTAACCTAGAGCCCAGTGCCAGTTTCTATTTTTTCCTTGTTTTTGAGTTTTACAGAAAAGGAATATCAAACGGAGTCCAAACGGAATAAAACTTTCGCGATGATTTTTCTTGGACCAGAAGACACCCAGCAGACTTGGAGAGGGGGACAGAAGAGTCCCGAGGGCTCCACAAGCCCTCAGGGCGTGCCCTAGAGGACGCCCCTGGCTTGTGGGCCCCACGGGACTCCTCCAGCCCTAATTCTTTCACTATAAATTCCCAATTATTCCCAAACGACCAGAAGCGTCCACCAAAATACTTTTTCGCCGCCGTAACCTTCTGTACCCGTGAGATCCCATCTTGGGGCCTTTTCCGGCACCCTGCTGGAGGGGGATTTGATCACGGAGGGCTTCTACATCAACTCTATTGCCCTTCCGATGAAGCGTGAGTAGTTTACCACAAACCTACTGTCCATAGCTAGTAGCTAGATGGCTTCTTCTCTCTCTTTGATCTTCAATACAAAGTTCTCCTTGATGTTCTTGGAGTTATATCCGATGTAATATTCTTTTGCGGTGTGTTTGTCGAGATCCGATGAATGGTGGATTTATGATCAGATTATCTATGAATATTATTTGAATCTTCTCTGAATTCTTATATGCTTGATTTGATATCTTTGTATTTCTCTTGGAATTATCGGTTTGGTTTGGCCAACTAGATGGGTTCTTCTTGCAATGGGAGAGGTACTTAGTTTTGGGTTCAATCTTGCGGTGTCCTCACCCAGTGACAAAGTAGGGGTAGCGAGGCACGTATTGTATTGTTTCTATCAAGGGTAAAAAGATGGGGTTTTCATCATATTGCTTGAGTTTATCCCTCTACATCATGTCATCTTACTTAAGGCGTTACTCCGTTCTTATGAACTTAATACTCTAGATGCATGCTGGATAGCAGTCGATGTGTGGAGTAATAGTAGTAGATGCAGGCAGGAGTCGGTCTACTTGCACGGACGTGATGCCTATATTCATAATCATTGCCTTGGATATTGTCATAACTTTGCACTTTTCTATCAATTGCTCGACAGTAATTTGTTCACCCACCATATTATTTTCTTTCAAGAGAGAAGTCTCTAGTGAAACCTATAGCCCCCGGGTCTATTTTCCATCATATATTTTCAGCTCTATAAACCAAAAAACACAAAAATACCTTGCTGCAATTTATTTACTTTTATTTTGTTTTACGTTTTAGTAATCTTTTATATCTATCTCTACCAGATCTCATCCTTGCAAGTGACCGTGAAGGGATTGACAACCCCTTTATCACGTTGGGTGCAAGTGTTTGATAGTTTGTGCAGGTGCATAGATTGGAGACTTGCGTGTACCTCCTACTGGATTGATACCTTGGTTCTCAAACTGAGGGAAATACTTATCTCTACTTTGCTGCATCACCCTTTCCTCTTCAAGGGAAAAACCAACACAAGCTCAAGAAGTAGCACTCTCCCACTCGCCCTCTTTCTCCCTCTCCGCCTCTCCCCCTCCTCCAGATCCGCGGCATCCAACGATCCCGTCACCGTGGACGAGCTTGCCCGCGCGTCCACCATTCTCGTCGACGCCTGAGACCCTGCCCAGAAGAATCGCCGTACTCCGCGGCCCCGTCTGCACCACCGTGACGGCGCCAAGGACCTCCAAGACGACGCTCGCTCCCTCTTGTTCATCGGGTCGCCACTGTCGTCCACCATCGTTGACGCGCCGCTGCTGCTACTAACCCGTCACCGGGCCCCCGTGCGCCCACATGGTGAGCTCTGCGCCATCTCCCCTCTCTCTCTGCCTAGCGCTCATCCTCTAGCCGCCTTGCCACCATTGCCGTGAGCTCGCTACCGCCGTCAATGGCGCAGCCGCAGCCACAGCATCCGCTTGTTGTGTCCGAGCACCCCAGTGTGCTCGTAGCCTCCCGTAGATGTCGCATGTGCCCCTAGTTCGAGCTCTCGCCTCGCGCCTCGTCGTTTTCGTCGAGCGCCCGTGGCCGCCGCCGTCTGCCGTTGCCGCCCTGGCCAAGTCCGGCCACCTCTTGCCCCCCCCCCCGTTTGCACCGTTGGACGCGGCACAGTCACACGAGTCGAACGCCACCACCCGTTGGCCTGGTCGTGCCCCGTAGCCACGCCGCCGGCTCGCCCAGGGCCCAGGGTGTGCCCTGCGCCCGCGCCCTCGCCCTGCCCGCTGGTTCTTTTCCTTGGCTGCCCGGGGCGCGCCTCTTGCTGCGGCCGTCGGCGTCCCCTGGTAGCCTCGGGCGCTCGCCGCACGCGGGCGCCTGCTGCCCGATAATGCCCGCCCCGCTAGGCCCTAGGCCACTGCCAGGCGAGGCCCACTCCCCCTTGGTTAAAAAAGGAAAGAAATAGATTTTTTTAAGTTTTAAAAATATTAATTAATTAATTAAATAGTAATGTAATTAATTAACTTAAATTAACTTGCTTAATTAGCCTAATTAAACCTGTTTAACTAACTATTGGGTCTATGACAGGGGCCCACCCCTTGTTGACCAGTCAAACCTTGACTGGTCAACTCGGTCCCCCTGGCCCACATGTCAGACCCTCTGGTACACTTCTATGTACCAGAGCTGGGTACCCATAGCAATTTACTAATTATTTTTGAATTAAAATAAATTCAAAAATTGATTAAAACTTTGAAAGTTGTTACAAAATAAACCATAACTCAGATGAAAATACTCTATACATGAAAGTTGCTCAGAAAAATATGACGAATCCGAATATGCCCTTCGTTCATCTGTCACATGCCCCTAGCATAGCGAACATGGAACCGTCCCCCTCGGTTTCATCTGTCCGAAAATGCCAAACTTCGGGAAAACATTCCTGGATGTTTTCCCCCTTCGCCGGTATCGTGTAGCCTCGCGTTAGATCACCTCTAGCTCTGCCTGTTGTCATGTCATGCATCTGTTTGCTTTATATTTACTGTTTCTTCCTCCTCTCTCTTCGGTAGACCCCGAGACCGCTGCTGATGCCACTGTGATCGACTACGTCACCGACGACCCTCCTTCCTTTTCAGCAGAGCTTCCAGGCAAGTAAACCCCCCTTGATCATTCTGATATCGCCCATTCCATTCTCTCTCATGCTTGCATTAGATTTCTTCTATTGTAATTGATTGCTCCTATATCTATTGCATAGCCTACTTTTGTAACCTGCTCATTGTACCTAACCTGCTTATCCTAAACTGCTTAGTATAGGTTGGTTAGTGATCCATTAGTGACCTCTCACCTTGTCCCAGTTGCCCCGGCTTGATGATCGATGACTCGATCAACGTGATCGCGAGCCCGACACATCACATCACACCCCCTTTGTTGCTCAACTCTGCAGAGCTACTATCGAGTGCCGAGGGTGATACCTCGTAACGTACTCCTGATGATAACTCTATAGTGTAGCTATTCGGTCGTGGTTATCGAGGGTGATTCCTCCTTCACCACTCCTGATACAACTCTGTCGTGCAACACCTCAAGTGTGAACCTCGAGGGTGATTCCTCTTAAGTTCACCTTGACGATTACATCAAGTGGATTCCATTGAGGGTGATTCCTCGGATTCCCCCTTGATGTTATGGACACATGGTTACCTGGATTTTACTTGAGACCTTTGTTAAAGTCGGGTCGACCCCGAGGGGTACCCGCGAGTTGATGTGAAAGTCGGGAGGGCCCGGAGAGCACCCGCGAGATAATTACGAGGCACGGCCGAGCAGGTAGACCGCCCTAGTGAGAGGGTTGGGCCTGGCCCTTGCCGTATTTCCTCAAGACGGGGAGACAGGGTCACATGATCGTGAGTCTCTGCTCATCTCCGCGAGCTCCTAATACACTAAGGGTTTGGGTATTTGATCTGAGTTGGCCACTGGCCTTTACACACTAACCGACATGCGGGAACAGATATGGGCACTTGGCGTCGTACGTTTCTTCTGAAAGCTCTGTCAGACGTCCAGTTCAGCATTGCGGCATGACCTGGTCGGCGCCCCAGAGGTGGTGGACTGGATCGCCCTGCGTGCAACGACCCGGAGTGCAATGGGTGATGGGCCCAAGACCCCGGAGCGCTTAGGATGTAGACCGGCGGGGACCTCTCTGTGGAGCCTAGGTAGGACTACGACGTGTTGATCTTTCGAGGCCGGGCATGACCCAGGAAAGTGTGTCCGGCCAGAGTAATCAAGCGTGTTGGGTAATGTGGTGCACCCCTGCAGGGAAGTTATCTATTCGAATAGCCGTGTCCATGGTAATGGACGCTCGGAGTTGTATCCCGATCTATTACAACTAGAAATGGATACTTGAGACATGAGATGGATATGTTGGCTCCGAGATTGCTTTCTCGCAGGGAGTCGAGGAAGGATCTCTGGGCGTTAATGTTACAACATGCTTGTTAATTACAATATGCTATTCTGTACTCTTCTGAATGCTGCAAGATGCTAGTCTTCGATAGGCTAGGCCTTCCCTCTATTCTCGCATTCTGCAGTTCAGTCCACAGATACATCCCTTCCTTTGATACCAATGCATACTTAGTATAGATCTGATGCTTGCGAGTACTTTGGATGAGACTCGCGATTGCTTTGCTACCCCTTTTCCCCCCTTCTTTCTTCTTTCCGAATATTGTGACCAGATGGTGGATCCTAGGAGCTAGCTGCCCCCGTCGACTACTACTACTACCCTGACGAAGCCTGCTACTACGTGGAGACCACCGACGACCAGTAGTTAGGAGGCCCTAGGCAGGAGGCCTTGCCTTTTCGATATGTATCTTGTTTGTGCTTGCCTTCTTAAGGCAGTCTTGTTTAACTTATGTCTATACTCAGATATTGTTGCTTCCGCTGACTCTTGTGTATGGAGCTTTTGTATTCGAGCCCTTGAGGCCCCTGGCTTGTAATATAAAGATTGTATTATTTTAATTTGTGTCTAGAGTTGTGTTGTGATATCTTCCCGTGAGTCCCTGATCTTGATCGTACACATTTGTGTGTATGATTGAATCGGGGACATCACAAGTTGGTATCAGAGCTGACTGCTTGTAGAAACCCCCTTTCCAACTCCTTGACCAACGTTGAGTCTAGTCGTTGGAAAACTGTTTTACTAACATGGCTGTGTGGCTTACGGGCCACGTCGCCAATGGATGGGATTAGAATCTTTTATTCCTCGTCCTTACTCTGGAATTCCGATCTCTCTTCTATTCGGGTTAAAGATTTTGCTAACTCTAACATTAGGATCTCGTGATCACATCCACCCGGTGGTTGGTATTAGCCCTTTCTCAAATTGGGAGCCACGATCTGCTTCACGGTACTCATGGACCGCAGGATCCTTTTATCGAGGGCACCATCGTCGTCTCTTGCAGATTCCTTGCTCCGGCAGTTTTCTCCGACATTGATGTAGCCTTTGCTATGTCTCGTTGTTGTATCCCTCCCTCATGTGCCAGCATGCAACATAATGGTCTAACTGCATGTGTTTTCGAACTCATGCTGCCATTTTTATTGAACACCGCGCTTGGATCTGTATGTCTTCACTGACTACTATGATGTATCTATCGCACCTCTTTCTTTGTGCATGTTACCTCATAAATGATTCATTATCTCTACAATTGCTCAATACTAAACTACCCCTGGTACCTTATAGCAGGATGGTTAGACCCGCTGGTCGTGGCCGTGGTGGCAACGATCCACCACCGCCCGAATTCATGGCCGGAATGATCCAACAGTTTGAGCTGAATCGCCAGTTCATGGAAGGAATGATGGATCAATTTCCGCACCCTGATATGAATCAGCAGCCAGCCCCAGTGACACTGCATGACTTTGCACGTCTCAACCCTGTCATCTACCGCAGCTCAACTCAGCCACTTGATGCTGATGACTGGCTCCGTGACATCACTTTCGAGCTAGAGTCTGCTGATGTAGCCCCTGCCAACTATGTCACCTTCGCGGCATATTATCTGAAGGGTCCCACTGCTCAATGGTGGGACAGACACAGGCGTTCCTTACCTGCTGGAACGGTCATCACTTGGCCGGATTTCCAAGCTGCCTTTCGTGCCCGCTTCATTCCTTAGGGAATTATGGACAGGAAGAAGTGCGAGTTCCGCAACCTCGCCTAAGGCAACAAGACTGTGGATGCTTATCAGCGGGAGTTCCTTGACTTGTCCCGCTACGCTGAAGAAGACATTGCCACTGATGCACGTAAACAGGAAAAGTTTCGTGACGGACTTCAAGCTGATATCAAACTAGCGCTCCTCGTGCATGACTTTGCTGATTTCGCCACCTTGGTGAACAAGGCCATTCAGGTCGAAACTGGTCTGCAGGAACACCTGGGATCCCTCAGGCGCAACCGTGACATGGGTTCATCTTTGGGCCCGTCATCACAGAAGCGTAAGATATGGATCCCTCACAGCATGTATCCACCAGCTGCTCCTGCACCAAGACAATCCTATGTTGCACCTCACCTGCCTCCTCCACCACCTGGGCAGCCGAGACTTCAAGCTGCACCACCCCGAGCTCCTGCTCCCCATCCCAATGATGGGCTATGCTTCAGGTGTGGTCAACCAGGTCACCGTGCGAGGGAATGCCCTCAAAATCAGTACCAGCTTGCTCTTTCTTCAACTGGTCGTGGTAACAATCTGCCCGGCAACAACAATGCCATGCCTTATGGTCGTGGTCAGGCTAACCACATTGATCTGAATGAAGCTCAAGACCAGCCTGCTACTGTGTTGGGTACTCTTCTTGTTAACTCAGTACCAGCTTCTGTTTTATTCGATTCAGGAGCATCGCATTCATTCATATCAGAAGATTTTGCATCCATGCATGGCCTTAAGTTCGAAGAGATGAACAACCCGCTAGTGGTACACACCCCTGCGGGCCAATGTCGAACCACCATGGTTAGTCACAACGTCCCCGTTGAAATTGAAGGGCTGGAATTCCATGTTTCCCCCATTGTTTTGAAGTCGTCCAATATTGACCTCATTCTGGGCATGGAATGGTTGAAAACACATACCGCTTCTATCAATTGCGCCAATAAAACCGTCCATCTACTACATCCTTCTAATGAGATAGTAAGCTACCATGCTCATCTTGTTTGGAATGCCGAAGCATGGATTTATTCCTTGAATGCGTGAAACACTTCTCCTTTTGTGAGAATTGAAAACACTACATCGAAGTCTGAAGTATCTGTCCGGTCCGCGTTCTCGATCAAGCTGAACGTCGCACCCGTCAGAGGGCTATCATATTTCTTATAGTTCAGTGGTCAAATCCTTCTGAAGATGAAGCCACTTGGGAACGCGAGGATCGTCTTCATGATGAATACCCCGCTTTTGTTTCCTTCTACCTCCTAAAATCTCGGGATGAGATTTCTTGTAGTGGAGGAGATTTGTAACACCCGGATAATTAAGCTACATTAATCCCAAGTTAATGGTGCCTAGTCATCATTGTTACTGTTGCTAATATCACTTGGTTCAAAATCGGTTCAAATTCAAGTTTAAAATAAAGTCAAAAATAAAGTTTTCATAATGTCAAAACTAAAATGTGCAAACTGTGGCAAATAATTCATAAGTATTATTGGTGAAGGAACCAAATTTTTAGAAAATGTTTAAGTGCTAAAAAATAATTAAAACAGTGGCTTAAAGAATTATTTAAATGCCTTTTAAATAATAAAATTATGCAAAGTATTTTATTTTTGCACCAAACTTTTTGTGACAGTGGGCTAAGTGATAATACTAATTTAGGGACAAATTCTATATTTTATAGAACTCTATTAAATTAAAAGTTAAAAGAAAACATAAAACTAAAAGAATAAAAAGAAAAGGCAAAGAAAAAGAGAAAAACCTCCCATGCCCCCCGGGCCTCGGCCCACCAGGGACAGGCCCACCTGGGCGGCCCAGCTCCCCCCTCTGTCACCTCCCTCCCCCGCTCACCGTTCGTCCGACCCAGAGCGACCGAGCGGTTGCCACCCGACCAGCTCGCCGGCATCGTCGGCGAGGGGATAAGATCCCCGACGCCTTGGCCTTCCCCCTGCCACCTCTCCCACTCGCCCTGCCACCCCACTCGCCCTCTTTCTCCCTCTTCGCCTCTCCCCCTCCTCCAGATCCGCCGCATCTGACGAGCCCGTTGCCATGGACGAGCTTGCCCGCTTGTCCACCATTCTCGCCGCCGCCTGAGACCCTGCCCAGAAGAATCGCCTTACTCCACGGCCCCTTTTGCACCACCGTGACGGCACCGAGGACCTCCAAGACGACGCCCGCTCCCTCTTCTTCATCGGGTCACCGCCGTCGTCCACCATCGTTGTCGTGCCGCCGCTGCTACTAACCCGTCACCGGGCATCCGTGCGCCCACACGGTGAGCTCCGCGCCGTCTCCCCTCTCTCTGCCTAGCGCTCGTCCTCTAGCCGCCTTGCCACCATTGCTGCGAGCTTGCTGCCGCCGTTAATGGCGCAGCCGCAGCCACAGCATCCACTCGTCGCGTTCGAGCAACCCAGCGTGCTCGTAGCCTCCCGTAGATGCCGCCTGTGCCCCTAGTTCGATCGCTCGCCTCGCGCCTCGTCATTTTTGTCGAGCACCCGTGGCCGCCGCCGTCTGCCGTCGCCGCCCCGGCCAACTCCGGCCACCTCTTGCCCCCCCGTTTGCACCGTTGGACGCGGCACACTCACGCGAGTCGAACGCCGCCACCCGCTAGCCTGGCAGTGCACGCCCGGACTCCGACGACCGTCCTGCTCGACGCCGCCGTTGAATCCGCCCGTCCCAGCTCCGGATACGACCACGGGCGGATGCACACGAGCCCTCTTTTTTGAGCGCGCCCGTCTCTGCCGCCTCCCGGGCCGCCTGCGTGCCGCCGCATCCGATGCGCCGCAGTCGCTGCTCGCCCCGCTTCGCTGCTGACTGCAGCCGTCCGCGCCGCATTTCCCCGTCTCATCGTCCGCGCCCAGGGTGTGCCTCGCGCCTGCGCCGCCGGCTCGCCGGCCGCGCCCTCGCCCCGCCCGCTGGCTCTTTTCCTCGGTCGCTCGGGCACGCCTCTTGCTGCGGCTGCCGGCGCCTTGTGCGCCCGTGCGAGCCCAGTAGCGACCCCTGGTGGCCTCGGGCGCTCGCCGCACGCGAGCGCCCGCTGCCCGATAACGCCCGCCCCACTAGGCCCTGGGCCACTGCCAGGCGGGGCCGAGTACCCCCCGGTTAAAAAAAAGAAAAGAAAAAGAATTTTTTTCAATTTTTTTAAAAATAATTACTTAATTAATTAGTAATATAATTTTCCTAATGAACTTATTTAGCCTAATTAAACCTGTTTAACTAACTATTGGGTCTATGACAGGCGGGCCCCACCCCCTGTTGACCAGTCAAACTTTGACTGGTCAACTGGGTCCCCCTGGCCCACATGCCAGCCCCTCTGGTACACTTCCGTGTACCAGAGCTGGGTACCCATAGCAATTTACTAATTATTTTTGAATTAAGATAACTTTAGAAATTGATTAAAATTTTGAAATTTATTATAAAATAAACCGTAACTCGGATGAAAATACTTTATACATGAAAGTTGCTCAGAAAAATATGACAACTCCGAATATGCCCTCCGTTCATCTGTCACATGCCCCTAGCATAGCGAACATGGAACAGTCCCCCTCCGTTTAATTTGTCTGAAAATGCCAAACTTCGGGAAAGCATTCCCGGATGTTTTCCCCCTTCGTCGGTATCATGTAGCCTCGCGTTAGATCACCTCTAGCTCTGCCTGTTGTCATGTCATGCATTTTTTTCTTTATATTTCTTGTTTCTTCCCCCTCTTCTCTCTGGTGGACCCCGAGACCGCTGTTGATGCCACTATGATCGGCTACGTCACCGACGACCCTCCTTCCTTTTCAGCAGAGCTTCCAGGCAAGCAAACCCACCTTAATCATTTCGATATCGCCCATTCCATTCCCTCTCATGCTTGCATTAGATTTTGCTACTATAATTGACTGCTCCTATATCTATTGCATAGCCTGATTTTGTGACTTGCTCATTGTACCTTACCTGCTTATCCTAAACTGCTTAGTATAGGTTGGTTAGTGATCCATCAGTGACCTCTCACCTTGTCCCAGTTGCCCCGGCTTGATGACCGATGACTCGATCAACGTGATTGACGTCTAGAGCCCGACACATCACATCACACCCCCTTTGTTGCTCAACTCTGAGTGCCGAGGGTGATACCTCGTAATACACTCCTGATGATAACTCTGTAGTGTAGTGATACGTATCTATAATTTTTGCTTGTTCCATGATGTTATATTATCATTCTTGGATGTTTTACAATCATTTTATAGCAACCTTATATCATTTTTTGGGACTAACCTATTGACATAGTGCCCAGTGCCAGTTGCTGTTTTTTGCTTGTTTTTTACTTCGCGAAAAATCAATACCAAACGGAGTCCAAACACAGCGAAACTTTTTGGAGATTTTTTTTTTGGATCAGAAGGAACAACTTGGGCCGAAGAAGTACCAGAGGGGTGCCCCCAGGGGGACACAACCCACATGGGCGCGCCTGGGGGCCTAGGCGCGCCCTGGTGGGTTGTGCCCACCTCGGTGGCCTCCCGCACCACCTCTTTTGCTCTATAAATACCCCGAAAATCCAAAAACCCTTGGGGAGTCGACAAAACATAATTCCAGCCGCCGCAAGTTCCAGAAACTTCAGATCTAGTCTAGACACCATCACGGAGGGGTTCATCATCCTCATCGGTGCCTCTCCGATGATGTGTGAGTAGTTCATTGTAGACCTACGGGTCCGTAGTTAGTAGCTAGATGGCTTCCTCTTCCTCTTTTGATTCTCAATACAATGGTCTCTTGGAGATCTATTTGATGTAACTCTTTTTGCGGTGTGTTTGTTGGGATCCGATGAACTTTGAGTTTATGATCAGATCTATTTTATCCATGAAAGTTATTTGAGTTTTGATCTCTTATATGCATGATTACTTATAGCCTCGTATTTCTTCTTCGAATCTTTGGTTTAGTTAGGCTGACTAGATCGATTTTTCTTGCCATGGGAAGAGGTGCTTTGTGATGGGTTCGATCTTACGGCTCAATCCCAGTGAGAGAAGGGGACATGACACGTATGTATCGTTGCTATTAAGGATAACAAGATGGGGTCTATTCCTACATGAATAGATCTTGTCTACATCATGTCATCGTCCTTATTACATTACTCCATTTCTCCATGAACTTAATACACTAGATGCATGCTGGATAGCGGTCGATGTGTGGAGTAATAGTAGTAGATGCAGGGAGGAGTCGGTCTACTAATCTTGGACATGATGCCTATATAATGATCATTGCCTGGATATCGTCATAATTATTTGAAGTTCTATCAATTTCCCAACAGTAATTTGTTTACCCGCCGTATGCTATTTTTCTCGAGAGAAGCCACTAGTGAAATCTATGGCCCCCGGGTCTATTCTTTATCATATTTGCTTTCCGATCTATTATTTGCCTCTTTTATTTTCAGATTTATTATTTCAAAACCCCAAAAATACCTTGCTGCAATTTTTTGTTATTTATTTTATTTCTCATTTCCGCGAGATCTATTTATCCAATCTACTACAAATTTATCTATCTTTTACCCGGGAGGGATTGACAACCCCTCTTACGCGTCGGGTTGCAAGTATTTGTTCTTTGTGTGCAGGTACCGTTTACATAGTGTTGCGTGGTTCTCCTACTGGTTCGATAACCTTGGTCTCATCACTGAGGGAAATACCTACCGTAGCTGTGCTGCATCATCCCTTCCTCTTCGGGGAAAATACTGACGCGGACACGAGCCATCAAGAAAGGATTTCTGGCTTCGTTGCCAGGGAGACATCATCAACATCTATCAGGTTCCTAATCACAAATCTCATCTCCTTGCAATTTACATTATTTGCCATTTGCCTCTCATTTTCATCTCCCCCACTTCACAAAAATTTGCCGTTTTATTCGCCCTCTTTTTCGTTCGTCGTTTTTCTAGTCAGATCTCTTACTTTCTTGAACTTGTCACCATGAGTGACTTTGGTATGGCAGAAACGGATGATGGCCTAACTCCTAAAATTGGACGATCTGGCAATCTGGATGCTAAAACTTTTGTTTTGTGGCAAGGGAACATTATGGGAAAAGAACATATCCAAGAATTTATCAATTGTGTTGGGAATTTGACTCTTGATGATGCCCGCATACTTAAAAGAACTAAATCTTATGCGGAAGCTATATCAGCACTAGTTTTGAAACTTGGGAATAGATTATCCGTACCCATCCTACATTGCAAAGATTGTTTTATGAGCTACCATCCATAAAATATCCTAAAGCTAAAAAGATAGCTACCCAAGTTCTTATGAATGAATTTGATTACATAATACGGGAAGCTAGGGAAATCTTTGATTTTTATGGTATGAGCCATGAAAAACCGATGATAAATGAGATCCTTTATAATAGTGATTATATGTTGAGACATTTGCTTGGAAATAATCAATTTTTTTATGAGAATCTTAAAAAGGAAATTGCCGTTTTAGATATAATCCAACAAGTTTTCAATGATGTCAATCAACAATATTCTTGAATTGTTGCCGGAAATCAAAGGGGATACACAGATGGGCAACTTGATAATGCTAAAATTTCTATGGATAGTGTGTTTCAAGTTATTTTTGTAAAACCTTCCGACAAGAACACATCTACGGAAAATGAGAAGAAAGATGACAAAACTTGAATCTATGATTTATGCCTAGCTAGGGGCGTAAAACGATAGCGCTTGTTGGGAGGCAACCCCATGAATAAAATTTATTTTTGCCTTTTTTCTGTTCTTGAGTGTTTGCACAATTATGCCTCTGTTATGATTGTGTTTTTTATGTTTTAATTTGTGTTTGTGCCAAGTAAAGCCTTTGGGATAGCTTTGGTGATAGTTGATTTGATCTTGTTGAAAAAGAGAAACTTTTGCATCCAGTAAAATAATTGTTTAGATTCACAGAAGAGACAGAAAATTCCGAATTTTTTACACAAGGTTGATATACAAATTTAATCTGTTGTCCTAATTTTTGAAAATAATTGGAGTTATATAAGTATGAGAACAATTCGCATCTTTACAGACTATTCTGTTTTTGACAGATTCTGTTTTCTTTGCATTGTGTACTTATTTTGATGAATCTATGGTTTGTATCGGGGGGTATAAGCCATGGTAAAATTAGAATACAGTAGATATAATGCAATAACAAAATTTTGAATGGGTTTTCTATAGTACTTAAAGTAAAGATTGGTTTTCTTATACTAACGGATCTCATGAAGGTTTTGTTGAGTTTTGTGTGATTGAAGTTTTCAAGTTTTGGGTGAGATTACGATGGATGAAGGAATAAGGAGTAAGAAGAGCCTAAGCTTGGGGATGCACCATGGCACCCCAAGCTATTATCCAAAGAGAAACAAGCAACTAAGCTTGGGGATGCCCCCAAGTGGCATCCCCTCTTTCTTCTAACGACCATCGGTATTTTACTTGGAGCTTTATTTTTATTCGTCACATATCATGAGTTTTGCTTGGAGCATCTTGTGTTATATGAGTCTTTGCTTGTTTTGCTTTTTAGTTTGTGTCATCTATCCTTGCTGAACACACCTATTTGAGAGAGCCAAAATTATGCTATGATTTATTAGAATTGCTCTATGTGCTCCACTTAAATTTTTTGAGCTATGGAATTGCTCTAGTGCTTCACTTATATCTTTTTGAGCACGGTGTGCTTTAATATTTTTGAAGAAATGCTCTCATGCTTCACTTAGATTTATTTGAGAGTTAGTAATTTTGAAGAAATTCTCTCATGCTTCACTTATATTATTTTGAGAGAAGAAAATTTTATGCTCATGTTCTTCACTTAGATTTGTTTGAGCTATCAAAAGCAACATATGAAATTAGTCCCAAAGTGATAGATATTCAAGAGGGATATAATAAAAACTTTCATGAAGATCATTGGACAAAATAAACTTGATTCTTTGT
The DNA here is from genome assembly GCA_011799875.1 of Thinopyrum elongatum. Lineage (NCBI taxonomy): Eukaryota > Viridiplantae > Streptophyta > Magnoliopsida > Poales > Poaceae > Thinopyrum > Thinopyrum elongatum. The sequence goes on from CM022300.1 coordinate 389,546,056, forward strand.
AATAGTTTTGCGATATGATGATATAATATGTGAGTCATGTTGGTGAGTAATTATGCTTTAGTAAGAATATTGGTGTTAAGGTTTGTGATTCCCTATGCAAGCACGCAAGTCAATAGTTATGCAATGAAATTATATCCTACTTGTGGTGCATTATTCGGTGTTAGTTATGCTTAATGCTCGTTTATGAGATTTTTTGTTTCTTGGTTGGATGCTTCTCAATCTTTTTGCTAGCCTTCACTGGTACTAAGTAGGAATTCTACTTGTGCATCCAAAATCCTTAAACCCAGTTTTGCCATATGAGTCCACTATACCTACCTATATGTGGTATTTCCGTGCTGCTCTAAGCAAATTTGTATGTGCCATCTCTAATTTTCAAAATAAAATTTCTTTTTGTGTGCTCGTACGCTCATGAAATGGTAGGGGGTGGCTGATATTTTTCCATGCTAGATGTGTTATTCTCAAGATGAGTGTTTATTCACTTGTCATTGCATGAGAGTACGGCAAAGGTATTAGGGATGCCCAGTCCCGAAATGAAAAATGAATTTAATTTATGTTGTCAAATAATAAATTCCTTGGAAAGTGTTGGTATGGACGGCACCCGTGGATACGGCTAGCCGTGGAATGTGAAAGTATGGTGGAAAAAGGAATAAACTTTATTTTCTGTTTGGGAACCGCCTATGATATATCTAGCATGGAAAGTTTTGGGAACTACTCAATCGTTTTCGTTGACAGGAAAAGCATGCCACCCAAAATGTTTTATCTCTATCTTTTTCGCTTTGAGCTCTGGCACCTCTATAAATCCCTACTTCCCTCTGCGAAGGGCCTTTCTATTTATTTTATGCAACTTTTATTTTTATTTGAGTCTCCATCTTCTTTTATAAAGCACCAACCAAGGGGCACTATGATCGTACTTGAGCATGGGTGTAGCTAATATGCGAGTGTGTTTCATGAATGGATCAATGATTGAGCATAATGGGCTAGGGATAACTTGATTTAGTGTTGATATTTTGAAAGACATGGTTGCTTGTTGATATGCTTGAGTATTGAAATCTTCATGTCAAAACTAGACTATTGCTTTGAATCATATAAAAGTCCAAATGTCCATACTACAAAAGAAGAGAATATGTGATGAACATGTTAGGCAGCATTCCACATCAAAAATTCTGTTTTTATCATTTACCTTCTCGAGGACGAGTAGGAATTAAGCTTGGGGATGCTGATACGTCTCCAACGTATCTATAATTTTTGCTTGTTCCATGCTATTATATTATCATTCTTGGATGTTTTATAATCATTTTATAGCAACTTTATATCATTTTTTTGGACTAACCTATTGACATAGTGCCCAGTGCCAGTTGCTGTTTTTTGCTTGTTTTTTACTTCGCAGAAAATCAATACCAAACGGAGTCCAAACGCAGCGAAACTTTTTGGAGATTTTTTTTGGACCAGAAGGAACAACTTGGGCCGAAGAAGTACCAGAGGGGTGCCCTGAGGGGGGCACAACCCACCTGGGCGCGCCTGGTGGGTTGTGCCCACCTCGATGGCCTCCCGCACCACCTCTTTGCTCTATAAATACCCTGAAAATCCAAAAACCCTTGGGGAGTCGACGAAACACAATTCCAGCCGCCGCAAGTTCCAAAAACCTCAGATCCAATCTAGACACCATCACGGAGGGGTTCATCATCCTCATCGGTGCCTCTCCGATGATGCATGAGTAGTTCATTGTTGACCTATGGGTCTATAGTTAGTAGCTAGATGGCTTCCTCTCTCTCTTTTGATTCTCAATACAATGGTCTCTTGGAGATCTATTTGATGTAACTCTTTTTGCGGTGTGTTTGTTGGGATCTGATGAACTTTGAGTTTATGATCAGATCTATTTTATCCATGAAAGTTATTTGAGTTTTGATCTCTTATATGCATGATTATTTATAGCCTCGTATTTCTTCTTCGAATCTTTGGTTTAGTTAGGCTGACTAGATCGATTTTTCTTGCCATGGGAAGAGGTGCTTTGTGATGGGTTCAATCTTATGGTGCTCAATCCCAGTGACAGAAGGGGACATGACAAGTATGTATCGTTGCTATTAAGGATAACAAGATGGGGTCTATTCCTACATGAATAGATCTTGTCTACATCATGTCATCTTCCTTATTGCATTACTCCGTTTCTCCATGAACTTAATACACTAGATGCATGCTGGATAGCGGTCGATGTGTGGAGTAATAGTAGTAGATGCAGGTAGGAGTCGGTCTACTAATCTTGGACGTGATGCCTATATAATGATCATTGCTTGGATATCATCATAATTATTTGAAGTTCTATCAATTGCCCAACAGTAATTTGTTTACCCGCCGTATGCTATTTTTCTCGAGAGAAGCCACTAGTGAAATCTACGACCCCCGGGTCTATTCTTTATCATATTTGCTTTCCGATCTATTATTTGCCTCTTTTATTTTCAGATCTATTATTTCAAAACCCCAAAAATACCTTGCTGCAATTTTTTGTTATTTATTTTATTTCGCATTTCCGCGAGATCTATTTATCGAATCTACTACAAATTTATCTATCTTTTACCCGGGAGGGATTGACAACCCCTCTTACACGTCGGGTTTCAAGTATTTGTTCTTTGTGTGCAGGTACCGTTTACATAGTGTTGCGTGGTTCTCCTACTGGTTTGATAACCTTGGTCTCATCACTGAGGGAAATACCTACCGTAGCTGTGCTGCATCATCCCTTCCTCTTCGGGGAAAATACTGATGCGGACACGAGCCATCATGTAGCTATTCAGTCGTGGTCATTGAGGGTGATTCCTCCCGATACGACTCTGTCGTGCAACACCTCAAGTGTGAACCTCAAGGGTGATTCCTCTGAAGTTCACCTTGCCGATTACATCAAGTGGATTCCATCGAGGGTGATTCCTCATATTCCCCCTTGATGTTATGGACACACGGTTACTTGGAATTTACTTGAGACCTTTGTTAAAGTTGGGTCGACCCCGAGGGCTACCCGCGAGTTGATGTGAAAGTCAGGCGGGCCCGGAGAGCACCCGCGAGATAATTACGAGGCACGGCCAGGCAGGTAGACCGCCCTAGTGAGAGGGTTGGGTCTGGCCCTTGCCGTATTTCCTCGAGATGGGGCGACGGTGTCACATGATCGTGAGTCTCTGCTCGTCTCCGCGAGCTCCTAATACACTAAGGGTTTGGGTATTTGATTTGAGTTGGCCACTAGCCTTTATGCACTAACCGCCACGCGGGAATAGATATGGGCACTCGGTGTCGTACGTTTCTTCCGAAAGCTCTGTCAGACGTCCAGTTCAGTCATACGTCCATTTTGCATCATGCTTTTAAATAGATACTTATTGCATTATGGGCTGTTATTACACATTATGGTACAATACTTATGCCTTTTCTCTCTTATTTTACAAGGTTTACACAAAGAGGGAGAATGCCGACAGCTGGAATTCTGGACCGGAAAGGAGCAAATCTGAGAGACCTATTCTGCACAACTTTAAAAGTCCTGAAAATTTACGAAGAATTATTTTGGAATATATAAAAAATATTGGGCGAAGAAAATACCAGAGGGGACCCACCAGGTGGCCACAAGCCTAGGGGGCGCGCCCCTAGGGCTTGTGGGCCCCCTGGCAGGTCTCCGGTGCCCATCTTCTGCTATATGGAGGGTTTTGACCTGGAAAAAAACCATAAGGAAGCTTTCGGGACGAAGCGCCGTCGTCTCGAGGCGGAACCTGGGCAGAAGCAATCTAGGGCTCCGGCGGAGCTGTTCTGCTGGGGAAACTTCCCTCCGGGAGGGGGAAATCGAAGCCATCGTCATCACCAACGATCCTCGCATCGAGAGGGGGTCAATCTCCTTCAACATCTTCACCAGCACCATCTTTTCTCAAACCCTAGTTCATCTCTTGTATCCGATCTTTGTCTCAAAACCTCAGATTGGTACCTGTGGGTTGCTAGTAGTGTTGATTACTCCTTGTAGTTGATGCTAGTTGGTTTATTCGGTAGAAGATCATATGTTCAGATCCTTAATGAAATTTATTACCCCTCTGATTATGAACATGAATATGCTTTGTGAGTAGTTACGTTTGTTCCTAAGGACATGGGAGAAGTCTTGTTATAAGTAATCATGTGAATTTGGTATTCGTTCGATATTTTGATGAAATGTATGTTGTCTTTCCTCTAGTGGTGTTATGTGAACATCGACTACATGACACTTCACCATGATTTGGGCCTGGGAGAAGGCATTGGGAAGTAATAAGTAGATGATGGGTTGCTAGAGTGACAGAACCTTAAACCCTAGTTTATGCGTTGCTTCGTAAGGGGCTGATTTGGATCCATATGTTTCATGCTATGGTTAGATTTATCTTAAATCTTCTTTCGTAGTTGCGGATGCTTGCGAGAGGGGTTAATCATAAGTGGGAGGATTGTCCAAGTAAGTACAGCACCCAAGCACTGGTCCACCCACATACCAAATTATCAAAGTAACGAACGCGAATCATATGAGCATGATGAAAACTAGCTTGACAATAATTCCCATGTGTCCTCGGGAGCGCTTTGCTTTATATAAGAGTTCGTCCAGGCTTGTCTTTTGCTAGAAAAAGGATTGGGCCACCTTGCTGAACTTTAGTTACACTTTTTACTTGTTACCCGTTACGAATTATCTTATCACAAAACTATCTGTTACCGATAATTTCAGTGCTTGCAGAAAATACCTTGCTGAAAACCGCTTGTCATTTCCTTTTGCTCCTCGTTGGGTTCGACACTCTTACTTATCGAAAGGACTATGATAGATCCGCTATACTTGTGGGTCATCATTCAGCATTGCGGCACGGCCTGGTCGGCGCCCTAGAGGGGGTGGCCTGGATCGCCCTGCGCGCAATGACCCGGAGTGCAATGGGCGATGGGCCCAAGACCCTGGAGCGCTTAGGATGTAGACCGACAGGGACCTCTCTTTGGAGCCTAGGTAGGATTGCGACGTGTTGATCTTCCGAGGCCGAGCATGACCCAGGAAAGTGTGTCCAACCAGAGTAATCAAACGTGTTGGGTAATGTGGTGCACCCCTGCAGGGAAGTTATCTATTCGAATAGCTGTGTCCATGGTAATGGATGCTCGGAGTTGTATCCCGGTCTATTACAACTAGAAATGGATACTTGAGACATGAGATTGATATGTTGGCTCTGAGATTGCTTTCTCGCAGGGAGTCGAGGAAGGATCTCTGGGCGTTAATGTTACAACATGCTTGTTAATTACTATATGCTATTCTGTACTCTTCCGAATGTTGCAAGATGCTTGAAGATGCTAGTCTTCGATAGGCTAGGCCTTCCCTCTATTCTGGCATTATGCAGTTCAGTCCACAGATACATCCCTTCCTTTGATACCAATGCATACTTAGTATAAATCTGATGGTTGCGAGTACTTTGGCTGAGTACTCATGGTTGCTTTGCTACCCCTTTTCCCCCCTTCTTTCTTCTTTCCGGATGTTGCGACCAGATGGTGGATCCCAGGAGCCAGCTGCCCCTGTCGACTACTACTACTACCCCGATGGAGCCTGCTACTACGTGGAGACCACCGACGACCAGTAGTTAGGAGGTCCCAAGCAGGAGGCCTTGCCTTTTCGATCTATATCTTGTTTGTGCTTGCCTTCTTAAGGCAGTCTTGTTTAACTTATGTCTGTACTCCGATATTGTTGCTTAAGTTAATGTTATATTCATGCCCAATCACGAGCTCTCAAGAGAAATTATTATTTAGAATTTTTATGCTCGGCTTTCTCGTAATGATCAATCCATGCTCGATACTTCTTGTACTGGTTCTTTTATGAAGAAGACTATTGAATTCAAATGGGATTTATTGGAAAGAATTAAATGCAACTCTGAAGATTGGGAACTCGACGAAGGTAAGGAGTCAGGTATAAACCTTAAGTTTGATTGTGTTAAATCTTTTATGGATGCCGATGCTTTTCGTGAATTTAGCACTAAATATGGACTTGACTCTGAGATAGTAGCTTCTTTCTGTGAATCATTTGCTACTCATGTTGATCTCCCTAAGGAGAAGTGGTTTAAATATCATCCTCCTGTTGATGTGAAAATGTTAGAACCTATTAAAGCTGAAGAGGAAACCATTACTTATAATGTTGATCCTATTGTTCCTACTACTTATATTGAGAAACTACCTTTCCCTGTTAGAATAAAGGAACATGCTAAAGCTTCAGCTGTGGTTCGTAAGAGTTATACTAGAACACCTACACCCCCTGAACAAATTAAAGTTGAATCTAGTATTGCTATGGTTAAAGATCTCTTGGTCATAATATTGATGGGCATGTTATTTATTTCTGTGATGAAGCTGCTAGAATTGCTAGGCCCGATGATAAAGATAAACATAGACCTGTTGTTGGCATGCATGTTGTTTCTGTTAAAATAGGAGATAATTGTTATCATGGTTTATGTGATTTGGGTGCTAGTTTGAGTGCAATTCCCTTTACTTTATATCAAGAAATTATGAATGATATTGCACCTGCTAAAATAGAAGATATTGATGTCACTATTAAGCTTGCCAATAGAGATACTATATCACCAATTGGGATTGTTAGAGATGTTGAAGTCTTGTGTGGGAAAATAAAATATCCTACTGATTTTCTAGTTCTTGGTTCCCCACAAGATGATTTTTGTCACATTATATTTGGTAGACCTTTCTTGAACACTATTAATGCCAAAATAGATTGTGAGAAAGAAACTGTTACTGTAAGTTTTGGGGATGTGTCTCATGAGTTTAATTTCTCCAAATTTCGTAGACAACCCCATGATAAAGAACTGCCTAGTAAAGATGAAATTATTGGTCTTGCTTCTATTGTTGTGCCTCCTACTGATCCTTTAGAACAATATTTTCTAGACCATGAAAATGATATGTTCATGAATGAAAGAAAGGAATTAGATGAGATTTTCTTTAAACAAATGTCTGTTTTGAAACACAATTTGCCTGTTGAGACTCTTGGAGATCCTCTACCACCCAAGAGTGATCCTGTATTTGATCTTAAACAATTACCTGATACTTTGAAATATGCTTATCTTGATGAGAAAAAGATATATCCTGTTATTATTAGTGCTAACCTTTCAGAGCATGAAGAAAAGAAATTATTGAAAACTCTGAAGAAGCATCGTGCAGCTATTGGATATACTCTGGATGATCTTAAGGGCATTAGTCCCACTCTATGTTAGCACAAAATTAATATGGAACCCGATGCTAAACCAGTTGTTGATCACCAGCGATGGTTGAATCCTAAAATGAAAGAAGTGGTAAGAAATGAAATACTAAAGCTTCTGGAAGCAGGTATAATTTATCCTGCAGCTGATCGTAGATGGGTAAGTCCTGTTCATTGTGTCCCCAAGAAGGGAGGTATTACCGTTGTTCCTAATGATAAAAATGAATTGATTCCACAAATAATTGTCACAGGTTATAGAATGGTTATTGATTTTAGAAGGTTGAACAAAGCTACTAGGAAAGATCATTATCCTCTACCTTTTATTGATCAAATGCTAGAAAGACTATCAAAACATACACACTTTTGCTTTCTAGATGGTTACTCTGGTTTTTCTCAAATACCTGTGTCACAAGAGGATCAAGAAAAAACTACTTTTACTTGCCCTTTCGGTACCTTTGCTTATAGACGTATGCCTTTTGGTTTATGTAATGCACCTGCTACTTTTCAAAGATGTATGGCTGCTATATTCTCTGACTTTTGTGAAAAGATTGTTGAGGTTTTCATGGATGATTTCTCCGTTTATGGAACTTCTTTTGATGATTGCTTAAGCAACCTTGATTGAGTTTTGCAGAGATGTGAAGATACTAATCTTGTCTTGAATTTGGAGAAGTGCCACTTTATGGTTAATGAAGGTATTGTCTTGGGGCATAAAATTTCTGAAAGAGGTATTGAAGTTGATAAAGCTAAAGTTGATGCTATTGGAAAGATGCCGTGTCCTAAAGATATCAAAGGTATATGAAGTTTCCTTGGTTGTGCTGGTTTCTATAGGAGGTTTATTAAAGACTTCTCTAAAATTTCTAGGTCTCTCACAAATCTTTTGCAAAAAGATGTTCCATTTGTTTTTGATGATGATTGTGTAGAAGCATTTGAAATTCTTAAGAAACCCTTGATTTTTGCACCTATTGTTCAAACACATGATTGGAACCTACCCTTTGAAATTATGTGTGATGCTAGTGATTATGTTGTTGGTGATGTTCTAGGACAAAGAGTTGATAAGAAATTAAATGTTATCCAGTATGCTAGTAAAACTCTAGACAGTGCTCAAAGAAATTATGCTACTACTGAAAAAGAATTTTTAGCAGTTGTCTTTGCTTGTGATAAGTTCAGATCTTATATTGTTGATTCCAAAGTAACTGTTCACACTAATCATGCTGCTATTAAATACCTTATGGAAAAGAAAGATGCTAAACCTAGACTTATTAGATGGGTTCTCTTGCTGCAAGAATTTGATTTGCATATTATTGATAGAAAGGGAGTTAAGAACCCCGTAGTAGACAACTTGTCTAGGTTAGAAAATATTCTTGATGACCCACTACCTATTGATGATAGCTTTCCTAATGAACAATTAGCTGTCATAAATGCTTCTCGTAGTACTCCTTGGTATGCTGATTATGCCAATTATATTGCTGCTAAATTTATACCACCTAGCTTCACATACCAACAAAAGAAATGATTTTTCTATGATTTAAGACATTACTTCTGGGATGACCCACACCTTTATAAAGAAGGAGTAGATGGTGTTATTAGACGTTGTGTACCTGAGCGTGAATAGGAACAGATCCTACGCAAGTGTCACTCCGAGGCTTACAGAGGACACCATGCTGGTGATAGAACTGCACACAAGGTATTACAATCTGGTTTTTATTGGCCTACTCTTTTCAAGGATGCTCGTAAGTTTGTCTTGGCTTGTGATGAATGTCAAAGAATTGGTAATATTAGTAGACGTCAGGAAATGCCTATGAATTATTCACTTGTTATTGAACCATTTGATGTTTGGGGATTTGATTATATGGGACCTTTTCCTTCCTCTAATGGGTATACACATATTTTGGTTGCTGTTGATTATGTTACTAAGTGGGTAGAAGCTATTCCAACTTGTAGTGCTTATCATAACACCTCTATTAAAATGCTTAAAGAAGTTATTTTCCCGAGGTTTGGAGTCCCTAGATATTTAATGACTGATGGTGGTTCAAACTTTATTCATGGTGCTTTCCGTAAATTGCTTGCTAAGTATGATGTTAACCATAGAATTGCATCTCCTTATTATCCTCAGTCTAGTGGTCAAGTAGAATTGAGTAATCGAGAAATAAAGTTTATTTTACAAAAGACTGTTAATAGATCCAGAAAGAATTGGTCTAAGAAACTTGATGATGCATTATGGGCTTATAGAGCTGCTTATAAAAACCCTATGGGTATGTCTCCATATAAAATGGTTTATGGAAAAGCATATCACTTACCTCTTGAACTAGAACATAAAGCTTATTGGGGAATTAAAGAGCTCAACTATGATTTCAAACTTGCCGGTGAGAAGAGGTTATTTGACATTAGCTCTCTTGATGAATGGAGAACCCAGGCCTATGAGAATGCCAAATTGTTTAAAGAGAAAGTTAAAATATGGCACGATAAAAGGATACAAAAGCGTGAATTTAATGTAGGTGACCATGTCTTGCTATACAATTCTTGTTTAAGATTTTTTGCAGGAAAGCTTCTCTCTAAATGGGAGGGCCCTTACATTATCGAGGAAGTTTATCGTTCCGGTGCCATCAAAATCAACAACGCTGAAGGCACTAACCCGAAGGTGGTAAATGGGCAAAGAATCAAACATTATATCTCAGGTACTCCCATAAATGTTGAGACCAATATTATTAATACCATAACACCGGAGGAGTACATAAGGGAGACCTACCAGAACGTTTCAGACTCCGAAAAGGAATAGGTATGTGATACAGTAAGTAAACCGACTCCAAAACTTTTCCAAAAGCAATTTTACTCCATTTTGGAATATTTAAAAAATTAGGAAAATACAAAGTAGTCCGAAAAGCGCACGAGGAGGCGACAAGCACTGGGGGCGCGCTCTACCCCCTGGGCGCACCTTCCTGGCTTTGTGGCCACCTTGTGTGCCCTCCAGACTCCGTTTTCTTGTGGAACACTCCTTTTGGTCGGTAAAAATTCATTATATAATCTCCCGAAGGTTTTGACCAACGTACCACGACAAGATCCTCTGTTCTTGTTTCATGCTATTTTCCTGGCAGATCTGAAAATATGTCGTCTCAAGATTCGGAGGGAGAGAGCTATGTCGCTGATTTCATCGCTAACCCAAAGGTTTATGGGGAGGTGGAGCATTACGTCTGGGCTACGGAGGAGGAGGAAGACTCCGACATGGAGAGAACAAGGGATGATAGTTCTGATGAAGATGAAGATCCACTACCTCAACCTGGTGATATGCATGTGGAATTCAAGAAGTCAAGCCTTCCTAAGGTCCAATCTATCCCACCACGTTTTTTGCAGGATAGCAAGGCGGCATTATGCAAAAAGATAATGAGACTCGAGCTCGAGAATGAGGATCTGAGGGAGGAAATTTTTAGCCTTAGACGCAAGCTGGAGAAGAAGAATGCAACAACTCCATCATCACCACCTCCAAAGAAAGAGACCTAAATACATGGGTATGGGCACTCCCCTTGGCAACTGCCAAGCTTGGGGGAGGTGCCCCGGTATCGTATCACCATCACATATTTACCTTTATCATTTTTCTTAGTTTGATCCTTTTGGTTATATCTCGGTTTAGTAGAATAATGTTTTAGTATGATCTCGCTTTGAGTTTTGCTTTGTATCCCCTCTATGTAATCGAGTCCGAGAATTATATAATAAAGATTAGTTTTGAGTTGAGGGCTTTGCTTCCTGGCTATGATCTTGAGTAAAAGAAATAAAAATATTATATAATGATCTTATGGGAAGTGACGACTTCACCTATAAGAAGTATGTCGCATGAAATTTGTTGGGAGTTGACAAACATAGTTTTGATCATTGTTGCAATTAATAGGAAGTAGTAAAGAAAGAGAGGTCTCACATATAAATGTACTATCTTGGACATCTTTTGTGATTGTGAGCACTCATTAAAATATTATATGCTAAAAAGTTGATGTTGGACAAGGAAGACAACATAATGGGCTATGTTTCTTTATATCCGAATAGAAGTTATATTGTCATGGATCCTCCAACATGTTGAGCTTGCTTCTCATCCTATGCTAGCCAAATCTTTTGCACCAAGTAGAGATACTACTTGTGCATCCAAAATTCCCTTAACCCAGTTTTGCCTTGAGAGTCCACCATACCTACATATGGATTGAGTGAGATCCTTCAAGTAAGTTGTCATCGGTGCAAGCAATAAAAATTGCTCTCTAAATATGTATGATCTTTTAGTGTGAGGAAAATAAGCTTTATACGAACTTGTGATATGGAAGAAATAAAAGGGACGGACTGCATAATAAAGTTCTTTATCACAAGCGGCAATATAAAGTGACGTTCTTTCGCATTAAGATTTTGTGCATCCAGCCATAAAAGCGCATGACAACCTCTGCTTCCCTCTGTGAAGGGCCTATCTTTTATTTACCCTCTACCTTAATGCAATAGTGATGGTGATCATCACCTATTCTTTTTACACTTTTTTCTTTTTGGCAAGCACTATATGTTGGGGAAGATCCAGATATATATATCCACTCGGTTGTAGACATCCATAAACTATTATTGTTGACATTACCCTTGAGGTAAAAGGTTGGGAGGCGAAACCATAAGCCCCCATCTTTCTCTGTGTCCGATTGAAACTTTGATCGCATTGATGTTGCGTGAGTGTTAGCAGTTATGAAAGACTAAATGATAGTTGAGTATGTGAACTTGCTGAAAAGCTCTTACATTGACTCTTTCCTATGTTATGATAAATTGCAGTTGCTCCAATGACTGAGATAATAGTTTGTTAGTTTCAAATAAAGTTCTTGTTCCTTACTTTACCTTGTGAACGAATTGTTACTTTGGCATAAGAAATTATATGACAAAATATGTTGCTGTTCTAAAGGTGATCATGATGCCTTCATGCCCGTATTTTATTTTATCGAAAGCTCTATCTCTAAACATGTGGACATGATTATCGATTTCAGCTTCCGCTTGAGGACAAGCGAGGTCTAAGCTTGGGGGAGTTGATATGTCCATTTTGCATCATGCTTTTATATTGATACTTATTGCATTATGGGCTGTTATTACACATTATGGTACAATACTTATGCCTTTTCTCTCTTATTTTACAAGGTTTACACAAAGATGGAGAATGCCGGCAGCTAGAATTCTGGACCGGAAAGGAGCAAATCTGAGAGACCTATTCTGCACAACTCCAAAAGTCCTGAAAATTTACGGAGAATTATTTTGGAATATATAAAAAATATTGGGCAAAGAAAATACCAGACGGGACCCACCAGATGGCCACAAGCCTGGGGGGCGCGCCCTACCCCCTGGGCGCGCTCCTAGAGCTTGTGGGCCCCCTGGCAGGTCTCTGATGCCCATCTTCTGCTATATGGAGGGTGTTGACCTGGAAAAAATCATAAGGAAGCTTTCGGGACGAAGCGCCGCCGTCTCGAGGCGGAACCTGGGCAGAATCAATCTAGGGCTCCGGGGGAGCTGTTCTGCAGGGGAAACTTCCCTCCGGGAGGGGGAAATCGAAGCCATCGTCATCACCAATGATCCTCTCATCGAGAGGGGGTCAATCTCCATCAACATCTTCACCAGCACCATGTCCTCTCAAACCCTAGTTCATCTCTTGTATCCGATCTTTGTCTCAAAACCTTAGATTGGTACATGTGGGTTGCTAGTAGTGTTGATTACTCCTTGTAGTCTAGTTGGTTTATTCGGCGAAAGATCATATGTTCAGATCCTTAATGATATTTATTACCCCTCTGATTATGAACATGAATATGCCTTGTGAGTAGTTATGTTTGTTCCTGAGGACATGGGAGAAGTCTTGTTATAATTAATCATGTGAATTTGGTATTCGTTCGATATTTTGATGATATGTATGTTGTCTTTCCTCTAGTGGTGTTATGTGAACGTCGACTACATGACACTTCACCATGATTTGGGCCTAGGGGAAGGCATTGGGAAGTAATAAGTAGTTGATGGGTTGCTAGAGTGACAGAAGCTTAAACCCTAGTTTATGCGTTGCTTCGTAAGGGGCTGATTTGGATCCATATGTTTCATGCTATGGTTAGATTTATCTTAAATCTTCTTTCGTAGTTGCGGATGCTTGCGAGAGGGGTTAATCATAAGTGGGAGGCTTGTTCAAGTAAGGACAGCACCCAAGCACCGGTCCACCCACATATCAAATTATCAAAGTAACGAACGCGAATCATATGAGCATGATGAAAACTAGCTTGACACTAATTCCCATGTGTCCTCGGGAGCGCTTTGCTTTGTATAAGAGTTCATCCAGGTTTGTACTTTGCTACAAAAAGGATTGGGCCACCTTGCTGCACTTTAGTTACACTTGTTACTTGTTACCCGTTACGAATTATCTTATCACAAAACTATCTGTTACCGATAATTTCAGTGCTTCCAGAAAATACCTTGTTGAAAACCGCTTGTCATTTCCTTCTGCTCCTCGTTGGGTTTGACACTCTTACTTATCGAAAGGACTACAATAGATCCCCTATACTTGTGGGTCATCATTCAGCATTGCGGCACGGCCTGGTCGGCACCCCAGAGGTGGTGGCCTGGATCGCCCTGCGCGCAACGACCCAGAGTGCAATGGGCGATGGGCCCAAGACCCTGGAGCGCTTAGGATGTAGACCGACGGGGACCTCTCTGTGAAGCCTAGGTAGGATTGCGACGTGTTGATCTTCTGAGGCCGGGCATGACCCAGGAAAGTGTGTCCGGCCAGAGTAATCAAGCGTGTTGAGTAATGTGGTGCACCCCTGCAGGGAAGTTATCTATTCGAATAGCCGTGTCCACGATAATGGACGCTCGGAGTTGTATCCCGGTCTATTACAACTAGAAATGGATACTTGAGACATGAGATTGATATGTTGGCTCCGAGATTGCTTTCTCGCAGGGAGTCAAGGAAGGATCTCTGGGCGTTAATGTTATAACATGCTTGTTAATTACAATATGCTATTCTGTACTCTTTCGAATTCTGCAAGATGCTTGAAGATGCTAGTCTTCGATAGGCTAGGCCTTCCCTTTATTATGGCATTATGCAGTTCAGTCCACAGATACACCCCTTCCTTTGATACCAATGCATACTTAGTATAAATCTGATGCTTACGAGTACTTTGGCTGAGTACTCACGGTTGCTTTGCTACCCCTTTCCCCCCTTCTTTCTTCTTTCCGGATGTTGCGACTAGATGGTGGATCCCAGGAGCCAGCTGCCCCCTGTCGACTACTACTACTACCCCGACGGAGCCTGCTACTATGTGGAGACCGCCGACGTCCAGGAGTAGTTAGGAGGTCCCAGGCAGGAGGCCTTGCCTTTTCGATCTATATCTTGTTTGTGCTTGCCTTCTTAAGGCAGTCTTGTTTAACTTATGTCTGTACTCAGATATTGTTGCTTCCGCTGACTCTTGTGTATCGAGCTTTTGTATTCGAGCCCTCGAGGCCCCTGGCTTGTATTCTAAAGCTTGTATTATTTTAATTTGTGTCTAGAGTTGTGTTGTGATATCTTCTCGTGAGTCCCTGATCTTGATCGTGCACATTTGCGTGTATGATTAGTGTACGATTGAATCAGGGGTGTCACAGGGTGCAAAGCCATGAAACATATTATTCAATTAAATAGAACAACCATTGTCCTTAATACTGAATTCTTAACCTTGTCTCACCAGACATGAGGCGAAAATAATGTTTTGACTCAAAGCATGAACATAATAACAATTATCAAGTTCCATTACAAATCCTGAAGGTAAATTAAGTTGCATAGTGCCGACGGCCAATGCAGCAACTCTTGCTTTATTCCCGATGCGTATGTCAACTTCTCTTGCGACATTCCTAGTTCTGCTTAGCCCCTGCATGGAGTTGCATATGTGAACAACCAATCCAGTATCATATACCCAAGAGCTACTAGAAACATCAACAAGATAAATGTCTATAACATATACAACAAGTGTACCTGAAGAAGAAGTCACACTTCCAATCTTCTTTCCCTTCTTGGCAAGCCACTTGCGGTAGTTCCTTTTCCAGTGTCCGGGTTCCTTACAATGAAAGCAAATAGTCCCTGAGGCCGTCCCTGACTTAGGCACAGCAGCGGCAGTTGGAGTTTCCTCCCTCTCCTTGCCCTTTGCCTCAGCCTTTTTCTTGGACCAGCTCTTCTTGAACTTAGTCAAGTTCTGCACCATCAACATTTGACAATGCATACCTTCCTTGATATCTGATATGTCTCTGTCGTGTCTATAATTTTTGATTGTTTCATGCCAATATTCTACAACTTTTATATACTTTTGGCAACATTTTATATTATTTTTTCGGACTAACATATTAATCCAGTGCTCAGTGCCAGTTCCTGTTTGTTGCATGTTTTTTGTTCCGTGGAATATCCATATCAAACAAAGTCCAAACGCGATACAAATTTACGAAGATTTATTTTGGAATATATGTGATTTTTGGGAGGTGGAATCAACGCAAACAAAGGCCCTGGTGGCTGGTGAGCACCTCGTAAGTCTGTTGACCCCCTTCTTTCGCCGCAAGAAAGATAATATCCGAAAGAATATCCCCTCAAAATTTCAGCCCAATCGGAGTTACAGATCTCCGGGAATTTAATAAACGGTGAAAGCCATAAAACAGGAACGTGAAACAGAAGAGAACAGAGGGAGAGATCCAATCTCGAAGGGGCTCCTGCCCCTCCGCTGCCATGGAGGCCATGGACCAGAGGGAAACTCTCCTCCCATCTATGGGGGAGGCCAAGCAAGAAGAAGGAGGGGGGGCTCTCTCCCCCTCTCTCTCGGTGGCGCCGGAACGCCGCCGGGGCAATCATCGCGACGGCGATCTACACAGACAACTTCGCTGCCGTCATCACCAACTCTCTCCCCCTCTGTGTAGCATTGTAACACCTCTTTCCCCCACTGTAATATCTACTTAAACATGGTGCTTAATGCTACATATTATTATCCAATGATGTGTTTCCATCCTATGATGTTTGAGTAGATTCGTTTTGTCCTATGGGTTGATTGATGATCATGATTGGTTTGAGTTGTATGTTTTATTTTGGTGCTGTCCTATGGTGCCCTCCATGTCGCGCAAGTGTGTGGGATTCTCGCTGTAGGGTGTTGCAATACGTTCATGATTCACTTATGGTGGGTGGCGTGAGTAACGGAAACACATACCCGAGTAAGTAGGTTGTTGCATATGGGAGTAAAGAGGACTTGATACTTAATGCTATGGTGTTGGAAATATGACCTAGAGGCAATAATAAATTGGTTATTATCATATTTCCTTATTCATGATAAAGGTTTATTATTCATGCTAGAATTGTATTGACCGGAAACTTAAATACATGTGTGGATACATAAACAAGTACTCTGTCCCTAGTGAGCCTCTACTATAGTAGCTCGTTGATCGAAGATGGTTAAGGTTTCCTAACCATAGACATGAGTTGTCATTTGATAACAGGATCACATCATTAGGAGAATGATGTGATGGACAAGACCCAACCGTAAGCTTAGCATCAGATCGTTTAGTTTATTTGCTATAGCTTTCTTCATGTCAAGTATCTATTCCTTCAACCATGAGATCGTGCAACTCCCAGACACCAGAGGAATACTTAGTGTGTATCTAAACATCACTTCATAACTGGGTGATCATAAAGGTGCTTTACAGGTAGCACCGAAGGTGTTTGTTGGGTTGGCATGGATCAAGACTAGGATTTGTCACTCCGTATGACAGAGAGACATCTCAGGGCCCTCTAGGGAATACAACATCGTAAAGAGCTTGCAAGCAATGTGGCTAATGAGTTAGTCATGAGATCTTGTATTACGGAACGAGTAAAGAGACTTGCTGGAAACGAGATTGAACTAGGTATGGAGATACCGACGATCGAATCTCGGGCAAGTAACATATCGCCGGACAAAGGGAATTGCATACGGGATTAACCGAATCCTTGACATCGTGGTTCAACCGATACAAGATCTTCGTGGAACATGTAGGAACCAATTTGGGCATCCAGTTCCCGCTATTCATTATTTCCCGGAGAGGTGTCTCGGTCATGACTACATGATTCCCAAACCCGCAGGGTCGCATGCTTAATGTTCGTTGACGCTAGAGTAGTATTGGGATATTTGATGATCGGTAACCGAATGTTGGTCGGAGTACCGGATGAGATCCCAAACATCACGAGGAGTCTCGGAATGGTCGAGAGGTAAAGATTTATATATGGGAAATCATATTTTGGGTTCCAGAAAAAGGTGCAGTTTTTTTGGTACTGTACTGTGAAGCTTCTAGAATGTTCCAGAGGATTCCGAAGGGGTCCAGAAGTCCGCAAGTGGGTCCACCATGACCCAAGGGCTGGCATGGGCTTAGAGGAGGCGCCCTGGCCTTATTGGGCAAGGCGCACCAAGTCCTCAAAAGCCCATGTGGCTAGGGAAGGAAAAAAAGGGGAGTCCTAGTAGGAATAGGATTGGACTTGGAGACCAAGTCCTCTCTCCCTTGGCTGCACCCTAGGGCTTGGAGGGGCTGTTCCCCACACCCCTACACCTATATATAGAGGGGAGGGGTGCCCCAAGAGCACACACCAAGCCCTTGGCGCCCCTCTCTCTCCCATTACTCCGTAGGTCCTCCGTCCTCGTTCTGGTAGCGCTTGACGAAGCCCTGCCGGTATTCCGACTCCACCACCACCATCACCACCACGCCATCGTGCTGGTTGTGATCCCATCTACTTCTCCACCTTTTCTTTCTGGATCAAGGAGGAGGAGGAGTCATCGAGCCGCACGTGTGCTAAACTCGGAGGTGCCGTCCGTTCGGCACTAGATCAGTTGGATCGTGGTTGGATCGCGAAGAGTACAACTACATCAACCGCGTTATATACACTTTTGCTTTTGGTCTATGAGGGTACATAGACACACTCTCCCCTCTCGTTTCTACGCTTCTCCTAGATAGATCTTGGGTGTTCGTAGGAATTTTTTTGATTTTCATGCTTCGTTCCCCATCAGTGGCATCATGAGCTAGGTCTATGCGTAGATGTATATGCATGAGTAGAACACAAAGAATTGTGGGCGTTGATGCTCAAATTTCTTACCTCTCTTGTCTTATTTGGATTCGACGGTATTGTGGGATGAAGCGGCTCGGACCAACCTTACATGTCCTCGCACGTGAGACCGGTTCCACCGACTAACGTGCAACTTGTTTTGCATAAGGTGGCTAGCGGGTGTCTGTCCACTAGTACCGTAACGTGCTATACAAACGGTTTTTACCCCTTTCCATGATGGAGTTTTAAACCATCGCCTAGTGAGTGTGGGCGATAGGGGGGGTCCTTCCCACACGACCCAGAAACCGTCAGGGATAGGCGAGCGGCTACGGACGATCGCCATATAATAAACGTATGAGAAGTCGCGCCAATCCCACACGTTATGTCTCGACGTTACGTTTCTGATCCGAGAGATATCCGAAACGATTATGCCGCTATAGTCATGTGAAAAAGGTGGATATCACAAACATTTAATCTACCGATTGCACACAGTTCAAAAATGTAAAATGTGTGCGGTGCCTCTACTATCGCCAACGTGTCCATTTTCATAACTGTGTGCGATAGGTATTCCTATCACACACGCACATAGGTTTGAAACGTTTGTCGTATTACCATGAACCGCACACGCATATGAGACAAAACCGTGTGTGCGTCCGTCGGGCATCGCAAATGTTTCACGTCAAAGAACCGTCTGTTCTCTATTTTTCATCGCACGCGTTGTTTTCTTTCTAATCGTGTGTACATTATTTTATTCGCTCCTATTTAATTTTATTTTTCCCTGTAATTTATTATTCAAATTGGAAATTTTGAAATATGAAACGTGGAATTCAAATTCTCAGCACAATGGTTCAACAACCAATCCATAAATAAAATTCTCAGTACAATATGTTCATAATTACAGGATTAGGCAGCAATTAACTATGATGAACCACAATATTTAGAGGCGGTAAAGGTGAAGAGACAAGTGTAAATCATTTTGGCTGCCGATGGTGTTGAAGAAGCGGAATGCCCATAATATGCCCTCCTGCATGCCATAGGCGCGAACAACTTTTGTCCAACCCCTCGTGAGGATTGCCCGCCCATCCTTCACCGCCTTCAGGAAGACTTCTAGAGCATTATCATGGTAGTATGAATTATATACTTTAACCTTAGTTGCCTCCACTCCGGTCATGTAGTTTGCAAGGTAATCATCATTAAATTGCTTCGGAAACCACTGAAAAGAGAAAACTTTCAGATACTCAGGTCTAATAGAGTAACTTGTTGTGGGAAGGGGGAAAAGGCAACACATTACTTACCATCCTAAAGTTCACTATTGTCTTGGACAAAGTGTAAATAAAGAGCTTAATTCCCATCACCCGTCTCTTTCGCTTAACAATCTTTCTTAGTTTCCTCACTTGACGCTTGTTCATGAATATGTCATTGGCCCATATGCAAAAGGGATCTAAGCGTGGACCAGTACCGCTCATATATGTACCTACAAGCAACCAGTAAATGTTAGAAGCTAAACTGAGATTGCACAAATGATGTAAAATACAACTACCTCCGTTTCCTAAGTACAAGTATTTTTATAGATTTCAATATGAACTACATACGGATGTATATAGACATAGTTTAGATTAGAATCTAGATTCACTCATTTTGCTCCGTATGTAGTCTATATTGGAATCTCTAAAAATACTTATATTTAGGAATAGATGGTGTATAAGACATGGGATGCAGCTAACCTCGACGGCAAATAACAGCATCGCCCGTTGTAGCCTTGTGTAAGTACATGGAAAGGCAATGTTAACTACAACAGGGTTAACATCCACCAAAAATAGCAAATGGTAATAAAACGGTAACATCTGTAGTGATATCTTCATTGCGAAAGAGTAGCACGGTAGCAAAGGGACGCACTAAAAAATGGATAGAATTGTTTACTACAACAAACAACCTAGTATAGCCATTGAAACTGGTACTGATAGAAATTAAATTGACAGAGCTAAACACCGCAAGGCAGGTGCTGCTAGAGCAAAGAATGGCCCTGTTGTCTATAAAAAGGTAGGGAAAATAGATAAGACGGGTTAGGCGTGTTTACTACAACATGCTTAATACATGAACCGTACAAAACATGGCCATTACAACTGGTATTGCTAAGATTCAACTGCTCAGTTCATACTTGGTAAGTCCTGAGGGGTAGTTGCTGGGGCACTTCATATGGACAAGAGCCCGCCCCAAGTCGGCCACAGCGGAGGCGAGGTGTTCCTCCGGGCCGAAGTGTGGATCAGTGCCGCTGACATGTGTACCTACAAGAAGCAAGTAAATGTTAGAAGCTAAACTGCAATTGCACAAATGATGTAAAATACTGTAAGACATGGGATGCAGCTAACCTCTACGGCAAACAACAACATCGCCCATTATGGCCCTACGTAAGTACATGGAAAGTCATGTTAACTACAACAGGGTTAGCATCCACTAAAAATAGCAAATGGGCAGCATCTCTAGTATATCTTCATTGCAGAGAGTAGCACGGTAGCAAAGGGATAGATTGAAAAATGGATACATCTGTTAATTGCAATAGGCTTAACAACATCCTAAGTCATGTTTTGTAAGTTTGTAGCTGCTATTGGTGAAATTGAGCTGGACAGTTAATACTTGAACATCACACGATGTGCAGTACTGAAAATAACAAGGCACGTTTAACTACAGGCAACCTAGTATAGCCATTGAAACTGGTACTGATAAAAATGCAATTGGCAGAGTTAAACATCGCAAGGCAAGTGCTGCCAGAGCAAAGAATGGCCCAGTTGTCTACAAAAAGGTAGGGGAAATAGCTAAGACATGTTAGGCATGTTTACTACAACATGCTTAATACATCAACCGTACAAAACATAGCCATTGCAACTGGTATTCGTAAGATTGAACTAGTGAGTTCATACTTGGTAAGTCCTGAGAGGTAGTTGCTGGGGCACTTCATCTTGGCCAGAACCCGCCCAAAGTCAGCAGCGGCGGAGGCGAGCTGTTCCTCCGGGTCGAAGCATGGATCAGTGCCGCTAACATGTGTACCTACACGCAACCAGCAAATGTTAGAAGTTAAACTGCAATTGCACAAATGATGTAAAATACTATAAGACATGGGATGCAGCTAATCTCGACGGCAAACAACAGCATCACCCGTTATGGCCCTACGTAAGTACATGGAAAGGCATGTTAACTACAACAGGGTTAGCATCCACCAAAAATAGCAAATTTGCAACATCTCTAGTGATATCTTCATCATGGAGAGTAGCACGGTAGCAAAGGGACAAATTAAAAAATGGATAACTGTTAATTACAAAAGGCTTAACAGCATCCTAAGTCATGTATTGTAAGTTTGTTGCTGGTACTGGTGAAATTGAGCTGGACAGTTAATACTTGAACATCACACAGTGTGTAGTACTGAAATAAACAAGGCACGAACATGCTTAATACATCAACCGTACAAAACATAGCCATTGCAGTGGTATTGGTAAGATCGAGCTGGTCAGATCATACTTGGTAAGTCCTGGGGGGTAGTCGCTAGGGCACTTCATTTGGGCCAGAGCCTACACCAAGTCGGCGGTGGAGGAGACGAGGTGTTCCTCCGGGTTAACACGCACAACGACCATCGCGCCATCGACCGCCATCAGCTCCTCGCCCTCCATGTGATATGTGGTTGGGCTTGCACGGTGATGCTCTGGAGGTAGGGACGGTGGGGATTTGGAGGCATGAGGATGTTTCGCAGGCGCCATTTAAGCAATCAAGCCGGGGCCATGATAGAGATCGGCAGAACATAGATGTGGTTGAAGCTGTGGTTGCGGCGGTGGCGGTTTGAGCTGCCGGGAGGGGGGGCGTGGGGGGAGATACTGCAGAAATTTGATGGGTGGGGATGTGGTGGGAGGAATAAATTTGAAAATCGCGCGCCTAATGAAAATTTCGCTGCGAAACTTGAAACTTGGGTGGGGGAAACACACAACACAGACGAAGCACGTAAAATACTCGTGTGCAAGAAAAGAGAAAATTGGCAGGTCCCGTATCCAAAAAAATGTACATGTTAGTTGATTTTTTCGGTCAATGTACGCTTGCTTTATTAGGAAACATCACAGAGGTAACTGACTTACGGATCATTAACGCAAAAAACGCACACGGGTACGCCATAGAAACCGTGTGTTTTGTGATCTTCTAATAATTCTTATATCTATCAGCATCTCCAGCCGCACCTAATTTAAAAATCTCTTTCATTGTAGCAGGGTTATTCAATGTACATGAACGAGGCAAAGGTGACACCCAATGAACAATCATCGATTTATGAAATGCAATCAAGTGTCAACCTGCCTCGCTCGCATAACCAGAATTGATCCTATGCAACAAGAGAGAAGCTTGCTGCCATCTGTCGGCGTGGCTATTTAAGCCGGTGTGCGGCCAACTCGCGCGACGAGGTGGGACTAAAAACCAGCTGCAGCCAGCTCTAGTCTCCGGTGGCTTCCGGTGGCTGCGGGCGGACGTTTCGGGAGGATTTAGGGCTGGGGTGCGGCTAGAAAACTTCAGTGAACATATGCTAATCAATGCTCAAAGCCCTCAAAGGATGCGCTTACTGACATTGTACGTTAATAGATAGTACCAACTTAAAGTACTACTGGTAATTTGCTCTAAAACTAGTACGTATGTAGTACTGGTAGATGCTCGTAATTAATTATACAAACTTACGGGCGACACACGTACTAACTACTTCTCACATGCTGGCATCGGGGCATGCTGGCCAGACATCGTCGTTCTCCTTCCAGGCCTTGTAGGCGGCAGCCCACCATGCTTCAATCTCCGCTGAGCTCTCCTCAGCACGGCGTGCGGCCTCTTCTTTCTTGCGGCGGTGGGACTCTCTTTTCTTGACTGCTTTCTGCCTTTTCCGCTCCTTCTGTGCGGCTTTGGCCGCCTCTAGATCCATCGCCCAATCGGCCATGGCAGCATCAAAGTCCGCCCACATACTTGTGCGGCCGTGTGCGGTGATAAACTCGGCGCGACGGGATGCCATCCCTTCCTTACCATGTGTGTGGTCGCGGGCGGTGAGGAACTCGGCGCGGCGGGATGCCATCACTTCCTTACAAGTTACTGTGCGTCGCGGTGCCATGAACGACGCTTGGAGAGAGCTCTGGGATGGAGTGGCCGGACAGCTGTACAGTGCGAAGGTTTTTAAGAGCTCAAGGACAAACGACAAAGGAAATTTGGCTTCCCTTACAATCTTGCTCATTCATTATCGCACACAGTTCATCTCCGTCGCCTCCGGAAATAGTGTGCGCTGAGCCTATTGTGTGTTGCGTTATGATTGGCCGGAACCCGAGCCATGCGGATCGCGCGTGTGCATCATAGGATGCGCCGCGATCGAACGACAATCCACGTCCCTCTCATCACACCCGTGCAGCTGTAGCTGGATTGGATTTATCTGCGCTAAATGCCTAGAAAATGCACATAATCCCCTAAATATGGTAAATGAGCTCGAAAAAGTGCCAAATTTGAACACAGTGATTTGCAGGGTGTATGTTCGTCGTAGAAAAAACTCAAGGACAAAGAACAAAGGAAATTTGGATTCCCTTCAATCTTGGTGATTTCTCCCTCAAAACCATGGAACTTCCTCAGCGATGGTTCGATTTATGAAGGGCGTGCATGACGACATAACCCAAACCTTCTCAAATTTTTACCAGGGCATGGTGAGGCTATACCATGGCACCATGCCAGGCGGCATGTTTTTCAAGCATGTATTTCATTTTCTATAGTTGAAAAACCAATAAACGAACGTTTGTGGTTGACTATTGCCGCACTTTTCCTTGAAATCTCTGCCCATTCCTTGTAAAAGGCATGAGAATTTACTAAATAGCACGAGCATGGTTTCCAGACCGTTCTTGTGCACCTTTTCATGCACCGATTGCTTGAATTTGAATTATGTGCATTAATGCCTAGAAAATGCACATAATCCCCTAAATATGGTAAATGAACCCGGAAAAGTGCCAAATTTGAACACGGTGATTTGCAGGGTGTATGTTCATCGTAGAAAAAAACTCATGGGCAAACTAGGAAGGAAATTTGGATTCCCCTTCAATCTCGGTGATTTCCCCCTCGAAACCTTGAAACTTCCTCGGTGATGGTTCAATTTATGAAGGGCGTGCATGATGACATAAGCCAAACCTTCTCAATTTTTTACTAGGACATGGTGAGGCTATACCATGGCACCATGCCAGGCGGCATGTTTTTGAAGCATGTATTTCATTTTTCTATAGTTGAAAAACCAATAAACTAACGTTTGTGGTTGACTATTGCCACACATTTCCTTGAAATCTCTGACCATTCCTTGTAAAAGGCATGAGAATTTACTAAATATCACGAGCATGGTTTTCCAGACCGTCCTTGTGCACCTTTCATGCACCGATTGTTTGAATTTGAATTATGTGCATTAATGCCTAGAAAATGCACATAATCCCCTAAATATGGTAAATGAACCCGGAAAAGTGCCAAATTTGAACACGGTGATTTGCAGGGTGTATGTTCATCGTAGAAAAAAACTCATGGATAAACAAGGAAGGGAATTTGGATTCCCCTTCAATCTCGGTGATTTCCCCCTCGAAACCATGAAACTTCCTCGGTGATGGTCCGATTTATGAAGGGCATGCATGACGACATAAGCCAAACCTTCTCAATTTTTTACTAGGGCATGGTGAGGCCATACCATGACACCATGCCAGGTGTCATATTTTTCAAGCATGTATTTCATTTTTCTATAGTTGAAAAACCAATAAATGACGCATTTGTGGTTGACTATTGCCACACATTTCCTTCAAATCTCTGCCCATTCCTTGTAAAAGGCATGAGAATTTACTAAATTGCATGAGCACAGTTTTCTAGACCATTCTTGTGCACCTTTTCATGCACCGATTGTTTGAATTTGAATTATGCGCATTAATGCCTAGAAAAGGCACATAATCACCTAAATATGGTAAATGAGCCTGGAAAAATGCCAAATTTGAACATGTTGCATTTGAGGGGGTATGTCGATCGTAGAAAAAAAAACAGAATGACAAACTAGGAAAGAAATTTGGATTCTCTTCAATCTCGGTGATTTACTATCGCACACCATTCATCTTCGTCGCCTCTGCGAACCGTGTGTGTTCACACACACATGCAAAAGGAAAAAGAAAACCCTCGCCCCCTGCCCACTTCGTCCCCACCTACTTGCCGCAGACTCATCCGCAAGTCTGCACCTCATCAACTTCTATCGCGGCGGCCACCCTAAGCTCGACGGCTATCGTCGGCGGGCGGAGGTCGCGCTCCAAACGGCACGGGATTTCGCCCCTACCGCTTGCCGCCGCCTATCTTCACTGACTTTCTAGAATCTGGTCGATTGGGGTTTTCTGTGGGATTGGGCCGGGGATTTTTCTCATGGAGAAGGTAATCAATTTAGCAAAATATTCACTCATCTCTTATTGTAGTCCATCCGTCGATGTTAATCAACCGGTGGAAATCACCGTGGATTCATTTTTCTTCTAGCTGATTCGAGGATTTTCATTCATGTGTCCACAGTGCGAGCACAAATCGGGCAAGTGTGGTCGCGGCCAGTTGGAAACGAAGTTCTATCTCACCATTCCAGATGACTTCAGGGAGCGCTCGGTATGTTCAATATCACCCTACCACGGTAGGCATGGCCTTAATTTGTGAACATATACCATCTATTTTGGATGGGATTAATTCTACCTATGGTGCACACATTGAACAAGACCAATTGTGTGCACAAAACGCTGGTACAAAGTCTTATTTTTATGTTGATGTTCATAAACTATATATATCTTCAACGATATGCTACAATTTGTTTTTATTCTACATTTCAACAGAAATTGCCCGGTGCAGCTGTTCCTGAATCGATTTGCCGGCATGGTCGAATTACACTTGTGCCTGCTAATAATGCCAAAGTGATTGCAAGGTACTGCATTCCCCGCAGAAATGGAACCATTCAAATTAACAAGTTCTCACTTGTCGTGGCAATGCATCCACATTGGAAAATTGGAGACACTGTTCTACTCATGCTCTACCAAGGCACGGGAGGGTTCTTCCTTTTCATTGACGAGATGCCGAGTCGCCGTGATCAAGCTGCTTCCAGCGGATAGTTGTGGTTTTTGGCCCTCAGCCTCTTAAAATGTGCTAGTTGTTACTATGTTAAGTATGTAGATATGGACCATATGGTTGTCAAAACCGTGTTACCAAGATTCGCCTTTTGTTGAATAGTGTCACCACTATATATATGTTACTCAAATGCCGTTAGCCAAGTTCTTAAATTTATTAGTATCATACACAGTTCATTTAGTTTAAGCATGTGACTGGTAGAGTAGAGGATGTCCATGTTTTCGACGTGGCGATCATCACCGATGTCCAGAAGGCATTTGCATATTAATTGTCCATATTGCAAATTCAGATAATATACAGACATGCCAGCCCATACAATTGACATATTTGACATGCATGAAGAAATCAATTGAGCATATATATATATATGTATGTATCGCTAATTTACAAGAATATAACGAACCGTGCGCGCACAAAAGAGCTACACTGTGCACCTGACGCTGACCCAGCACGCACAACAACCATCGTCCATCAGCATGTCGATCATGGGCTCAGTGGGAGTGGAGGCCGCCAAGTCGATGACCTACACACCTTGATCGATCGAGGCTGGGGCAGACTCGACATCGGGAATCGCCGGTACTGCGTCGGGCGCAGCGCTCACCAGGGCTACCGCGACCGCCGGGTCTGCCCCGGCGACGTTGGTTCTCGCCAGGGCTGCCGTGACGGCCCCTAGGCATGCCCCGGCAACGTCCAGTGCTGCGCCCTCCTCCATATGGGGCATAAGCCCGCGCCTCGTGCGGCGGCCGCCACTGCCGTAGTTGTCCTTGCGTCGTCGCGGTTCCTCCTCCGCCGCCCGCACCATCCGCCGCACTCTGCGCCGAGCCAGCAGTATCACCCGCTGGTGATCCCTGTCCACTTTTAGGACGACCATGGCTAACCTGGTGGCTTGCTCGTACCGCATTTCCTGCTTCCTCTGGCCATACAGGAGAGGCGGTGGCATGGCTGTCGACCGCCAAGCCGACCATCGTGCCTTCAGCCTCGATTCCGCCGTCGCGCGACTCCATCTCATCGTCAGCCATTGGGGGTATGCCGGTATGTGCGGGTAACTAGCTATCAACTGGATCAGTAGCGAGTCGCCGCCGCCGGCCATTGCTGTGGTTATTTATAGCTAGCAGTTGGCTAGAGAATTGGGGATTTTACAATTCACCCATGTGGAGTGCGAGAAGCCTTCGCTGGAGCGCGGGAAGACTAAGTGGAGCACACAACCCGACAACCGTATGCGGTGTCATGTGTTATCGCACATGTGTTACCATAAGGAAATGTATGTGTAACTTACGTATCATCGCACACGCGTACTCGTACATGCATCGTGTGCGATACTCTTAGCCATCGCAAGCAACTAGTTTGCAGTTTTCAAAGTTTTTTCTACACACAGAATCACACACGAATTAACTCCAGTAACTGTCTGTGTTATATATTCTCATCGCAAATAGTTCTTCCGAGTGGGATGTTTGCCGTGTATCACACCCATCTTGTTTACACGGATCGTTTGTGGGCTCATCGCATACAGTTCATCTATGTGAATTGTATGCCGCATATCACACACATCTTGTTAAGTTGAACCATTTCTGTTGTGTTCCCTAATCGAAAACAGTTCGTTCGAGTGAACTGTATGCCATATATCCCACACACCTTTATATAACTGCCCATTTCTGTTGTTCTGCCTCATCACAAACAGTTCTTATGGATTAACCGTATGTCACTCATCGCACACGCAAATGTAAAATGAACCGTGTTTGATGTATCCGCCATCGCAAATGTTTTGCATCTTTTTTGATGATTTTTTTACATCACTGTGTGCGATTAATACATCGCACACAGTTTGGTCGAAGGGTCTCTGATTGTAGTGTCGCGTTAGCAGCATCCTGCAGTAGTGGTATCTCCTACTTTAGTTGAATCTAATTTGACGAAGGCGGTCCTTATAGAAGGTTAAAAGGCAACTTGATTATCACCGTTGTGGCTTTGCGTAGGTAAGAACGGTTCTTGCTAGTTGCCCACAGCAGCCACGTAAAATTTGCAACAACAAAGTAGAGGACGTCTAACTTGTTTTTGCAGGGCATGTTGTGATGTGGTATGGCCAAAACATGATGTGATATATGTTGATGTATGAGATGATCATGTTTTGTAATAGGTTCACGACTTGCATGTCGATGAGTACGGCAACCGACAGGAGCCATAGGGTTGTCTTTAATTTATTAATCGCCATGTAATTGCTTTAGTTTATCGCTATGCGTTAGCAATAGTTGTAGAAGCAATAGTTGGCGGAGATGACCACATGACGACACGATGATCGAGATCATGGTGTCATGCCGGTAACGATGGAGATCATGTCGGTGCTTTGGAGATGGAGATCAAAGGCACGAGATGATAATGGCCATATCATGTCACATATTGATTGCATGTGATGTTTATCCTTTTTATGCATCTTATTTTGCTCAGAACGACGGTAGCATTATAAGATGATCCCTTCACTTAATTTCGAGAAATTGTGTTCTCCCTGAGTATGCACCATTGCAAAAGTTCATCGTTTCGAAGCACCTCGTGATGATCAGGTGTGATAGACTCTACATTCGCATACAATGAGTGTAAGCCAGTTTTACACATGCAGAATACTTGAGTTAAACTTGACGAGCCTAGCATGTATAGACATGGCCTCAGTACATAGGAGACTGAAAGGCCGAACATGAGTCATATAGTAGATATGATTAACATGAAGATGTTCACCATTGATGACTACCCCATCTCACGTGATGATCGGACATGGGTTACTTGATTTGGATCATGTGTCAATTAGACCACTTGAGGGATGTTGATTTAAGTGGGAGTTCATTAGTAATTTGATTAACTGAACTAAATTATCATGAACTTAGTCTTAATTGTCTTTTCAAAATTTGTGTTGTAGATCAATGGCCCGCTTTGTAGTTCCCCTGAATTTTAATGCGTTCCTAGAGAAAGGTAAGTTGAAAGATGATGGAAGCAACTATGCGGACTGGGTCCGTAACTTGAGGATTATCCTCATTGCTGCACAGAAGACTTATGTCCTTGATGCACCGCTAGGTGACGCACCCCCTCCAGCATCGTCTGTGGATGTTGTGAACATCTCGCAGGCATGTTCTGATGACTACTCGATAGTTCAGTGCGCCATGCTTTACGACTTAGAACTGGGGCTCCAAAGACGTTTTGAGCACCACAGAGCATATGAGATGTTCCCGGAGCTGAAATTGGTATTTCAAGCTCATGCCCGGGTCGAGAGGTGTGACATCACCGACAAGTTCTTTAGCTGTAAAATGGAGGAGAACAATTCTGTTAGTGAGCATATACTCAGAATGTCTGGGTTGCACAACCGCTTGACTCAGTTGGGAGTCAATCTTCCAGATGACTCGGTTATTGACAGAATTCTCCAATCACTGCCACCAAGCTATAAGGGCTTTCTGTTGAACTATAATATGCAAGGGATGGAGAAAACACTTCTCGAGCTCTTCGCGATGCGTAAGGCCGCGGAGGTAGAAATCAAGAAGGAGCATCAAGTGTTGATGGTTAAAAAGACCACTAGTTTCAAGAAAGACAGGGGAAATAAAGGGCACTTCAAGAAGAACGGCAAAGCAGTTGCCTCTCCCGCGAAGAAACCCAAGGCTGGACCCAAACCTGAGACTGAGTGCTTGTACTACAAGGGGAACGGTCACTGGAAGCGGAACTGCCCCAAGTACTTGGAAGATAAGAAGGCTGACAATGTCAACAAAGGTATATTTGATATACATGTTGTTGATGTGTACCTTACTAGTGCTCGTAGTAGCGCCTGGGTATTTGATACTGGTTCGGTTGCTCATATTTGTAACTCGAAACAGGAGCTGCGAAATAAATGAAGACTGGCTAAGGACGAGGTGACGATGCGCGTTGGAAATGGTTCCAAGGTTGATGTGATTGCCGTCAGCATGCTACCTCTACATCTACCTTCGGGATTAGTTTTAAACCTAAATAATTGTTATTTGGTGCCTACGTTGAGCTTGAACATTACATCTGGATCTTGTTTATTGCGAGATGGTTATTCATTTAAGTCGGAGAATAATGGTTGTTCTATTTATATGAGTAATATCTTTTATGGTCATGCACTCCTTGTGCATGGTTTATTCTTGTTGAATCTCGATCGTAGTGATACACATATTCATAATATTGATGCCAAAAGATGCAAAGATAATAATGATCGTACCACATATTTGTGGCACTGCCGCTTAGGTCATATTGGTGTAAAGCGCATGAAGAAACTCCATGCTAATGGACTTTTGGAATCTCTTGATTATGAATCAGTTGAGACATGTGAACCATGCCTCGTGGGCAAGATGACTAAAACTCCATTCTCCGGAATAATGGAGCGAGCTAGTGACTTATTG
Organism: Thinopyrum elongatum; assembly: GCA_011799875.1. Classification (NCBI taxonomy): domain Eukaryota; kingdom Viridiplantae; phylum Streptophyta; class Magnoliopsida; order Poales; family Poaceae; genus Thinopyrum; species Thinopyrum elongatum. Next base: position 389,576,852 of record CM022300.1, read on the forward strand.
GAAATAATACATACTGATGTATGCGGTCTGATGAGTGTTGAAGCAGGCGGTGGACATCGTTATCTTCTTACCTTCATAGATGATTTGGGTAGATATGGGTATATTTACTTAATGAAACACAAGTCTGAAACATTTGAAAAGTTCAAGGAATTTTAGAGAGAAGTGGAAAATCATCGTAACAAGAAAATAAAGTTTCTATGTTCTGATCGTGGAGGTGAATATTTGAGTTACGAGTATGGTATGTATTTAAGACAATGTGTAATTGTTTCACAGCTCATGCCACCTGGAACACCACAGCGTAATGGTGTGTCCGAACATCGTAATTGTTCTCTATTGGATATATTGCCACTTTCATTTTGGGATTATGCATTAGAGACAACCACATTCACTTTAAATAGGGCACCGTCTAAGTACGTTGAGACGACACCGTATGAGTTGTGGTTTGGCAAGAAACCTAATCTGTCGTTTCTTAAAGTTTGGGGATGCGACGCTTATGTCAAGAGGCTTCAACCTGATAAGCTCAAACCCAAAGCAGAGAAGTGTGTCTTCATAGGATACCCTAAAGAGACCATTGGGTATACCTTCTACCACATATCTGAGGGCAAGATCTTTGTTGCCAAGAACGGGGCCTTTCTAGAGAAGGAGTTTCTCTCGAAAGAAGTGAGTGGGAGGAAAGTAGAACTTGATGAGGTAATCATACCTTCTCTCGAATTGGAAAGTAGCACATCATAGAAAGCAGTTCCCGTGATGCCTACACCAACTGAAGAGGAAGCTAATGATGATGATCATGAAACTTCGGATCAAGTTACTACTGAACTTCGTAGGTCGACCAGGGTACGTTCCGCACCAGAGTGGTACGGTAATCCAGTCCTGGAAGTCATGTTGTTAGACAACGACGAACCTACGAACTATCAAGAAGCTATGATGAGCCCGAATTCCAACAAATGGCTTGAGGCCATGAAATCCGAGATAGGATCCATGTATGAGAACAAAGTATGGACTATGGTGGACTTGCCCGATGATCGGCAAGCCATTGAGAATAAATGGATCTTTAAGAAGAAGACATACGCTGATGGGAATATCACTGTCTATAAAGCTCAACTTGTCGCAAAATGTTTCCGACAAGTTCAAGGGGTTGACTATGATGAGACTTTCTCACCCGTAGCGATGCTTAAGTCTGTTGGAATTATGTTAGCTATTGCCACATTTCATGATTATGAGGTCTGGCAAATGGACGTCAAAACGACATTCCTTAACGGGTTTCTTAAGGAAGAGTTGTATATGATGCAACAAGAAGGTTTTGTCAATCCTAAGGATGCTAACATAGTATGCAAGCTCCAGCGATCCATCTATGGACTGGTGCAAGCATCTTGGAGTTGGAATATACGCTTTGATGAGGTGATCAAAGTTTTTGGTTTTATACAAACTTATGGAGAAGCTTGTATTTACAAGAAATCGAGTGGGAGATCTGTAGCATTTCTAATATTATATGTGGATGACATATTGTTGATTGGAAATGATATAGAATTTTGTCGGTGCAACAGACCCTAGGTCTATTGCATGGACTGTGCACAGGCCAGAGACAAGATTACAAGACCAAGATCAGACCAAACAAGGAGGATCAATTCCTTTGAAGGATCCAAGTGCAAGTCGAGAAGGCCAAGGTGAGCCAGAGGAACAAGGCATTGCTAAGGGAAGGACCTACCTTGCCAGGCAGGCGAGCCCGACAGGGTTGGGTTTTGCCCGGAAGCAAGCTCCCAGATCGTCCCGGCAGGCCTGCCGGGGCTGGCGGAGGCAAGCCACTCCACCGCTCCACCTCACAAGCGACGCAAGTCATTAATCAAAGCAGTGTCGAGCTCCAAGGTGATTAAGTGGCTGCATCTTGCCACATGGCAGCCATTTCCTACAGCAAACACCTTCATATGACACCCGTCCTGAGACGTGTCAAACGAGCAGGCGCGAAGCTGGCAAAACAGCCCGGCAGAACCTGCCGGGCGGGCTGTGATGTGACACTGAGCGACGCATTTAATGCGCTCTATCAACCTGCAGAGTTAGATATGATAGCACTATTAGCTATCTAATCAGTACGCAAAGACTGATTTGCCACTGTGGTAACCCCTTAATCTATGAAAGGAGGCCCATGGCGACCGTAGAAAGGGTTGGACCCTCGCATATTCATACGCGCGTAGCCACTCTCATCCCCAGAGCGACCTTGCCGTGCGAGTGTGCTACGTCTACCACCATTATCCACCATCAATCCACCAAAGAAGGAGTAGGGTTTTACGCCTCACGGCGGCCCGAACCTGGGTAAAGACTGCCCGTGTGATCTCTGCCGTGCTGCACGATGCTTCTCCGCTCTTTGTGCAACGTGCCCATCCCCCCGCCGAACCAAAAGGGGTTCATGGCCCCATAGGTGGCCATGGTTTCCCACGACATCTTTGGCACGCTAAGTAGGGGGATCACTTGCACGAAACTGAGAGCGTACGCTGCGCGTCATCTTCATCGACATTTTCGTCATCGACGGCGTCATCGACTATGGCGCCCAAGAGGAAGCCTGGAGCTGCAAATCACCCGTCCACCTCGAAGGCTCCGCCGCCCGCGACCGTCGACTTCGCGAGGAATGCGGGGGCTCGCGAGGGTGTGGATGCTGCGGGGGACGTGGTCGGCGCAGGCGGCGCTGTCGCCACCTCCCCCACGGCCAAAGCAGGAACAGGAGGTACCGGGGAAGGACAGCATCAGCAACATCCCAACGGCCATGCTCCACAAGGTACGGATGGGGGGATCATTCTGCCTAAACCCCTTTTCCTCGCCAACGGGCACAGCCGCAGTGATGATGCTTGATCTGGGGCCAATCGCAACCCTCCGGCCGCCCCTGCTGCGGGCACGACCGCAGGGCACGCACCACCCCCGGGGCGGGCTGACCCAGCTACTATGCCCAACAGAGCCGCTGGCCCTCAGGCGCCTCCGCCGCGTCACCATGCCATCAAAACAGCTGGTTCACAGCAGCAAGGGCGTGACGCGGTCGCCACCGACAACGTCAGGAGCCGAGCGACACTACGATCTACATCGTCATCACCTATGCCAAGCACTGCCTCAGAGGCCATGGCGCGAGCCCAACTGCTGTTGAGATTTCCACCGGCGACAGACCAGATGGATGAGTGGCGAGCCACCATCCAAAGTCTGATTCGTTTTCCGAGGCGTAAGGATCACAGCGGGCCGGACCGCCACGGCCTTCCCAGGCAGCAACGGCGGCTCGTGCGGCTGGTCGTGTGGGAGGGGCCACCCTCACGGTGCAATCCCCACCACGGCAAGCCGCCCGGGAGCCGCAAAACCAAGCACCCGATGATGTCTCGATGGCCTCGTTATACCCTCGAGCGCGTCAAGGCCGACAGCGTGCCCCGGAGGGCAGGCGAAGGGAAGGCACTCGCGTCATCGACGAGCGGCGCCGCGACAACCCCCGCCGGTCCAATGGGTGCGATGGCCCCGACATCGACGAGCCCACGCCCGGAGATAGCGGGTGCCTGCCTTTTGAGGTTGGGTGCCCTGCCTTCACCCGTAAGCTGCGGCAAGTCTGTTGGCCATCCACTTGCACATTCAAGCCAGAGATACCCGAGAAGTATGATGGGAGACTAAACCCGGCAGAGTTCTTGAGCCTCTACACCATCGCTGTTCAAGCTGCCGGGGGAAGAGATGAGAAGGTGTTCGCCAACTACTTCCCTTTGGCCCTCAAGTCAAATGTGAGGTCTTGGCTGATGCACCTGCCAGAGAACTCCATTTCGACCTGGGCTGACCTGTGCCACGAGTTCATTGGTTCCTTCACAGGCGGCCATCAAGAACCAGGGCAGCCCAGTGACTTGCAGCTTCTCCAGCAGAAAGAGGGAGAAACTCTATGGAAGTACTTGCAGAGATTCAGCCGAGTCCACAGAAATATCCCAGATATCCACCCAGTTGCCGTGATAGCTGCCTTCCAATCCAACGTGCGCAACCGCAGGATACGTTCCAAGATGAACGTTCAGTTGACCAAGACTGTGAAGGAGCTCTACACTTTGGTGGACAAATGTGCTCGGGTGGAGGAGGGGAGGAAACTTCCTGGAGAGGAAGATTGCATCGACATCGACTCAGAAGATGACAACGAGGCCATCAGTAAGAAGAAGAAGAACAAGAAGCACAACAAGAAGCGCAAGGATAAGACTGTGATGACTGTTGAGGGGTCAGGCACGCCTAGTACCGGCAAGAAGGCCAAGGCTGAAGCCCCCGTCAAGGAGGCTACCGCATGCGCTGACTGCCGGGAGGCGGCGGCTGCCGAGAAAGCTGGGAAAAGTGATGGGCCGTACTGTAAGATTCATCGGACCAAGGGCCATGATCTCCAGGAGTGTCATCGGGTTGAGCAGCTCGTCAAGAGGCAGAAGACTGAGTATGAGAAGCACGATAAGGAAAAATGTCAGAATGGCGCTGGCGGGAAGGGCCGGGGTGGTGAAGCAAATTGCCCCGGCAAGGCTCCTCGGAACCAAGGGAAACCCGCCAAAGGCCGAGAGAAGGAGGATTGCAGTAATGAGAGTGATGGAGGGAATGAAGATGAAACCAGTGAGCAGGAGTTCCAGAAGGCCACTGACGCCCTGTGCATTGACAGGGGTGCATTTTTGCACTCCTCTCACCGCCAACTTAAATAGTGGGCGCGTGAAGTCAATGCCGTGGAGCCAGCGGCAGATTCTCGGAAGCCGCTCAAGTGGTCACGCACGCCCATCATCTTTGATGAAGAGGACCACCCCGATCGCATTACTGCGGTAGGGTGCTTGCCGTTGTTGGTCTCACCAATAATTCACAACCTCAAGGTCACAAAGATGCTGGTTGATGGCGGGGCCGGGATGAATCTGATTTCCCCAAAGGTTATCAGCAAACTCCAGATAGCAGAGGAAGAACTTAAGGCCACAGGCACGTTTCAAGGAGTCAATCCCGGCAGGAGCCGTCCTAAGGGAAAGGTTACGTTGCCAGTGACATTTGGAGGAGAGTTGAACTACAGGACTGAGAAAGTTGTGTTTGATGTGGTTGACCTCCCCCTGCCGTACAACGGGATCCTTGGGCGCCCGGCCCTGGCCAAATTCATGGCAACATCCCACTATGCCTACAATACCTTGAAGATGCCAGGGCTGATGGGCGTCATTTCCATTCCGTCGGACAAGAAAGATGCAATTATTTGCGTGGATAAGATGTACTGGGACGCGGTCGCGGCAGAGGTCACGGAAGCCACAGTTCCCGCCAAGGAAAAGCATAGCAGAGGCACTGGCAAGAAATCTGGGAAGCGTACCTCTGTGGAATGTGCCCACATGCCCGGCTCGTCAAGCAGAAGGTTCGGAAGCAGGCCTTGGAGCGGCAGCAGTTTATTGCCGAGGAAATCAAGAAACTTGAAGCAACTGGTTTGGTCAGAGGAGTACTACATCCAACATGGTTAGCAAACCCAGTGGTTGTGCGCAAGGCTAATGGAAAATGGAGGCTTTGCATAGATTTCACGGATCTGAACAAGGCATGCCCAAAGGACCCATTTCCCTTGCCGTGCATCGACCAGATCGTGGATTCTACTTCAGGATGTGAGTTGCTCTCTTTTCTGGATGCATACTCTAGATACCATCAGATTTTTATGTCCAAGGAAGATGAAGAAAAGACCTCATTCATCACCCCATGCAGCACATACTGCTTTGTGTGCATGCCTTTCGGGTTGAAAAGTGCCGGGTCCACTTTTGCAAGAGCAATCCAGATTGGCTTTGAACCACAATTGCACAGGAACATTGAAGCCTATATGGATGATATTGTGGTCAAGACCAAGGATAGATCAACCCTCATCTAGGATTTAGAAGAGACATTTGCTAATCTGCGGAAGATCAACTTGAAACTGAATCCGGAGAAGTGCATGTTTGGCGTTCCCTCCGGCAAGCTACTTGGTTTCTTTGTGTCCCACCGTGGGATAGAGGCCAACCCCGATAAGATCAAGGCTATTGAACAGATACATGCACCCAAGACAGTTAAGGATGTGAGGCGTTTGACAGGATGCGTTGCCGCGCTTAGCAGATTCATCTCCAAGCCTGCCGAGCACGCCTTGCTGTTCTTCAAGATTTTGAAGATGGTAGGACCCATGAAGTGGACCCCGGAAGCAGATGCAGCGCTGCAGGATTTGAAGACCTACTTGTCTTCTGTGCCTACTTTGGTCGCACCCAAACCACAAGAGCCGTTGCTGCTATATCTGGCAGCAACTAATCAAGTGGTTAGTGCGGCCCTAGTAGTGCAGCAGGAAGTAGAAGAAGCAGCCACCTCAGCAAGTGTCCCGCCCGGAGAAGAGGAAGAGAGTGGCCCGGCAAGGCCAGATACGGATCAGGACAAAGAGGAGCATGGCAACGGAAACAACCCCAAGGACACGGCAAGGAAGAAGGTGGTGCAGCGCCCAGTATACTTCATTAGCTCCCTATTGCAGCGGGCTAGATCCAGGTATTCTGGCGTGCAAAAATTGATCTTTGGCCTTGTCATGGCCTCAAGGAAACTACGCCACTACTTCCAAGCCCATGAGATCACGGTTGTCACCCGCTTCCCGTTGCAAAGGATACTTCAAAACCCAGAGGCCACCAGCAGGATAGTGGAGTGGGCACTGGAGTTGTCCAGCTTTGGCCTGAAGTTTGAAAGCACATCAACAATCCAGAGCAGGGCGTTGGCAGAGTTTATTGCAGAATGGACGCCAACCCCTGATGAAGAAGTACATGAAACAGTTATCCCCGGCAAGGAAGCGCCCCAAGAATGGAGCATGTATTTTGATGGTGCCTTCTCCCTACAAGGTGCAGGGGCTGGCGTGCTTCTCGTGGCTCCCACTGGAGAGCACCTGAGGTACATCGTCCAGATGCACTTTCCCCGGGAGGAGGTGACCAAGAATACAACAGAATATGAAGGGCTTCTTGCCGGGCTTAGGATTGCCACTGAATTGGGAATCAAGAAGCTGATCATTCGAGGAGATTCACAACTAGTGGTGAGACAAGTCAACAAGGATTACCAAAGCCCATTGATGGAGGCATGCGTCGAGGATGTGAGAAGATTGGAGGAGCGCTTTGACGGGTTGCAAACAGAGCACGTACCCCGTGCGGAAAACAACATTGCTGATCACCTGTCAAAGTGCACTACGTAGAAGCTTCCTATGGAACCAGGAACTTTTGTTCTCCATCTTACTCAGCCCTCCGTATCCCTGACAACAATGGCCCGAAAGAGGAGGAAATTGGACTCCGGTAAGCCTCTCCCGGTAGAGCCTTTCAGGGTTCCTGGCAGGGACCCTGCCGGAAAAAACTTCCCTTTGATTGCCGGGCTACACCCTCCTGCCGGGCCATTGGTCCCCGCGGTTGAGGGATGCGCCCCCATGAATGAGAAGGTGCCGCTAGTCCTCGTTGCCGAGCCTCAGGCTCCAACTTGGTCAAGGCACATAGTCCATTTCCTCCAAACCGGAGAACTTCCCAAAGAGCAAGAAGAAGCTGAAAGAGTAGCCCGGAGGGCCAGTATGTATCAGTTTGTCGATGACACACTATATAGAAGAAGGCCCAACGGTGTGAAATTGAAGTGCATTTGCCGGGAAGGAGGAAAGGAACTGCTGGCAGAGATACACAAAGGCATGTGCGGCTCCCACATTGGATCAAGGGCTTTGGTTGGGAAAGTATTCCGGCAAGGATTCTATTGGCCCACAGCCCTCCAAGATGCGGTTGAGCTCGTCACCAAGTGTGAAGCCTATCAGTTCCATTCCAAAAATATCCATCTGCCTGCCCAAGCACTCCAGACAATCCCTTTGTCATGGCCGTTTTTGGTCTGGGGGCTCGATATCCTCGGCCCTTTCCCCCGAGCTGCCGGGGGCTTTGAATTCTTGTTCGTTGCAATCGACGAGTTTACAAAGTGGCCAGAAGTAGATGCCGGGAGAACCGTCTCCGGGCTGCTACGCGTGCTGCATGCTATCAGCAAGCCCTGCGTCACTATCATAGCCGCAGGGTTCATGCCCGATGTTTTGAGGAAGGCGACCTTGTCCTTAGGCGCGTTCAGTCCGCCAAGGGTAGAAACAAGCTATCGCCAAAGTGGGAAGGCCCTTACCGGGTAGTACGAGTCACCAGACCTGGCGCAGTCCGTCTGGAGACCGGAGATGGCATTCAATTGCAAAACTCATGGAATATTGAGCATCTCCGCAAGTTCTACCCGTAAGGCGCGGCTGTCGGGCCCTGCCCGGCAGCCACCCTTTTGTACAGGCCTTGCCTCAGCTACATGTAACCCCTTGTACAAAGCCAGGCGCAGACCCTGAGCAACAGAGAAATAAATGAAGCGCTGGGGGCCCCCGACAAGTTGCATGCATGCATAAGCATATCATAAGCATCGCATGATTCATGTAGATAGGTTGCATGATCATGTAGATAGATTGCATCTGGCATCATCTTCATTTGCATAAACTGCAGGCTCCTGCCGTGGACTTAGTCCTAGCAAGAGGATGCAAAGACAAGCCAGCACTGCGGTCTCTAGCAAGACAAACAGATAAGTTCCATCTCTTATCCATAAATGTTCCGTGAGTAGGAGTTGTGCATATGAAAACCTCGCCGCCTCGGAAACAAAGGTACTCGCATCTACTGACACGAAAACTGCTTCAGTCAGGATGGTCGTAGAGGCCTTTGGCTGAAAAGGGTTGGCGGGGGGCTAGTCTCTCCCAATGGGTTTTACGCCCGGCATCACGGCAGCAGTCCTATGGGGTGCCGGCAAGGTAGCTTATCGGGATCTACTTGTTTACATGAAAGTATGGAGGCATTTCACCTCTGCATGGATATCGTACATGCACAAGTGCCCGGCAAAGCTTATCTTTTTCATTAATATGCTGATTAACAAGTACAAATCTCACGGAACATAAACGTGGATACGAGAGATTACATTATTTGAACTAAAATTTGGCAAGTGCCTACAGATTTAAGATTAAAAAAAAGATAAGTGCCTCGTAATGCCTTTTCTTGTCCCTCTCCTCCTAGGCACGGCGGTAGAAGGCGAAGAGGGCAAAAGGAGTGCCTAGGCAGAAGCTCAGCCTGACCCTGTCGGGCTCCAGGAGTGGTTGCCCGACGGGGGCGAGAGGGCGTGGACGAAGGTGACGGGGAAGAGACTGGCGGAGATGACCCGTCAACCACCACCACCATGGCCAGCAGAACACAGCAGGGCTAACGGAGCTGCAGCCCGAGAGGAAGCCTGCCGGGGTCCAGCTGGAGGACTGCTGGAGGAGCCAGGGGGCACCGTCACCACCTCTGCACCCAACTTCCCGGCAGCCCGAGAGGAAGCCTGCCGGGGTCCAGCTGGAGGACTGCTGGAGGAGCCAGGGGGCACCGTCACCACCTCTGCACCCTACTTCCCGGCAAACCACCTTGCCAGGGAGAAAACGCAGGTGCAGATGATGGTGCTGCCGCCTGATGAAGATGGTGCGGGCGACGTTCAGCCGGAGTCGGAGTCGTCGCCCTCCCGGTCGCTGCCGTCGTCATCGCCGTCACTGTCCTCCTCGTCGCTTTCGCTCGAGGAGGAGCTTTCGTTGTCGGTCGAGCTCTCCGCGCAGCACCCTAAGCGAGCTCCCGGGCGCCCAAAGACCTTGACGGAAAGTAGGCCGCTCTCGATTAATTTAAACTGGAGAACGTGCCCCTCCGACAAGCTATGGGCTCGAGCAAAGGTCTTCCAGCCGCGGCGGAAGTACATAACATGAGGAACAGGGAATTCAACATCCACCCACATGCCACCATTCCCACAGCCCCTCATGTGCAACCTCAGTGCATGCGGCTATTCGAGCTCCATCACCCTTGCAAATGGAGTAGGGAGGCGGAGGTGGCCGCGCGGAGGCTTATACAGCCTGATGACGAACTCCAAGGGTCGATCTCCGACGTGGCCTTCCATCAGGGGAGGAGCGTCCGGTGCGGGCGCAATTAAGGCGCCGCCCCGGCCTCCTCGGCTGCGCACACTGCAACGACCTCGGCCGCGCCCCCTTCCGCCTCCTCTCACAGCGGGTTCAGCCCCCACATCATCAAGAGGAGGGGGGAGATGCTGTCGAGCAGAAGTTCTCGTCGCCACCACCGGAGTACCACCATGCCCTCGCTCCCTCACCATGGCAAGCAAGGGAAGCTTTGAAAGGGAGACGGAAGGTGTGTGAGCGGACACACTACTCCTACCCCCCTTTTTATAGGAGAACGAGGCAGGGGGCTGGTCTCTCGTCCAGCTGGCGACCGCCCTGCTCCTCCAATGCGGTTCCCCTGCGCCTCCAATGGCTTGGGGAATTAGAGCCGCCCCTCTACACACTCGGCGACACCTGGCTTTCCGCCATTGCGCCCGTTCCCGCGCCCTCCGCGTCCACCACCTACCCTACGCAATGCATGTGGTACACGTGGCGGAGGCGCCTCGGGGCAGGAGGCAAGTGGGATGGCAGTTTCCTACCCCGTGATCGTGGGGCGTGGGCTGCCCGCAGATCGTGGTTCAGTTTCTCCCCCAAACATTTCGCACGACGCGCGGAAAAACCGGAAACTGACCTGAGCTCAGGTTAATGAAGAAGCAAAGAAGATCTCAAAGGGCGGAGCCGCCCTTACATTTCTGCCTGTGCATTGGTTAGGGCCTACCCCGACAACGCCCAGCGGCGTGTTCGTGCCAGGCCCGGGGGCTCCTGTCGGTGCAACAGACCCTGGGTCCATTGCACAGACTGTGCATAGGCCAGAGACAAGATTACAAGACCAAGATCAGACCAAACAAGGAGGATCAATTCCTTTGAAGGATCCAAGTGCAAGTCGAGAAGGCCAAGGTGAGCCAGAGGAACAAGGCATTGCTAAGGGAAGGACCTACCTTGCCGGGCAAGCGAGCCCGGCAGGGTTGGGTTTTGCCTCGGAAGCAAGCTCCCAGATCGTCCCGGCAGGCCTGCCGGGGCTGGGGGAGGCAAGCCACTCCACCGCTCCACCTCACAAGCGACGCAAGTCATTAATCAAAGCGGTGTCGAGCTCCAAGGTGACTAAGTGGCTGCATCTTGCCACATGGCAGCCAGTTCCTACAGCAAACACCTCCATATGACACCCGTCCTGAGACATGTCAAACGAGCAGCGCGAAGCTGGCAAAACAGCCTGCTGGGCAGGCTGTGATGTGACACTGAGCGGCGCATTTAATGCACTCTGTCAGCTTGCAGAGTTAGATATGATAGCACTGTTAGCTATCTAATCAGTATGCAAAGACTGATTTGCCACTGTGGTAACCCCTTAATCTATAAAAGGAGGCCCATGGCGACCATAGAAATGGTTGGACCCTCGCATATTCATACGCGCGTAGCCACTCTCGCCCCCAGAGCGACCTTGCCGGGCGAGTGTGCTATGTCCACCACCATTATCCACCATCAGTCCACCAAAGCAGGAGTAGGGTTTTATGCCTCATGGCGGCCCGAACCTGGGTTAAGACTGCCCGTGTGATCTCTACCGTGCTGCGCGACGCTTCTCCGCTCTTTGTGTAACGTGCCCATCCCCCCACCGAACCAAAAGGGGCTCATGGCCCCATAGGTGGCCGTGGTTTCCCACGACAAATTTCTAGAAAGCATAAAAGGATATTTGAACAAGAGTTTTTCAATGAAAGACCTCGGTGAAGCTGCTTACATATTGGGCATCAAAATCTATAGAGATAGATCAAGACGCCTAATAGGACTTTCACAAAGCACATACCTTGACAAAGTTCTAAAGAAGTTCAAGATGGACCAGTCAAAGAAAGGGTTCTTGCCTGTCTTGCAAGGTGTGAAGTTGAGTAAGACTCAACGCCCGACCACGGCGGAAGAAAGAGAAAGGATGAAAGTCATCCCCTATGCCTCAGCCATAGGTTCTATAATGTATGCCATGTTGTGTACCAGACCTGTTGTGTGCCTTGCCATGAGTCTGGCAAGGGGGTACTAGAGTGATCCAGGAGTGGATCACTGGACAGCGGTCAAAAATAATCCTTAAGTTACTTAAGGAAATGTTTCTCGTTTATGGAGGTAATAAAGAGTTCGTCGTAAAGGTTTACGTAAAGTGGATGACCCTGAGTCTCGAACCAGATACGTAAAGTGGAGCAAGTGTTTGGAGTAGTTCCAAACCGAGCATTGAGGTGGGATTTACATATGAAGTGCATATTTAACGCCCTTTTTCAACTCCATCCGTGATTGGATCAAGGACGGAGAGATTGAGATTTGCAAAGTACACACGGATCTGAATGTTGTAGACCCATTGACTAAAACCTCTGTCACAGGCAAAACATGATCAAACCCTAGAACTTATTGGGAGTTAATCACATAAGCGATGTGAACTAGATTATTGACTCTAGTGCAAGTGGGAGACTGTTGGAAATATGCCCTAGAGGCAATAATAAATTGGTTATTATCATATTTCCTTATTCATGATAAAGGTTTATTATTCATGCTAGAATTGTATTGACCGGAAACTTAAATACATGTGGGGATACATAAACAAGTACCGTGTCCCTAGTGAGCCTCTACTAGACTAGCTCGTTGATCAAAGATGGTTAAGGTTTCCTAACCATAGACATGATTTGTCATTTGATAACGGGATCACATCATTAGGAGAATGATGTGATGGACAAGACCCAACCGTAAGCTTAGCATCAGATCGTTTAGTTTATTTGCTATAGCTTTCTTCATGTCAAGTATCTGTTCCTTAAACCTTGAGATCATGTAACCCCCTGACACCAGAGGAATACTTAGTGTGTATCCAATCATCACTTCGTAACTGGGTGATCATAAAGGTGCTCTACAGGTATCTCCAAAGGTATCTGTTAGGTTGGCATGGATCAAGACTGGGATTTGTCACTCCGTATGACGGAGAGATATCTCTGGGCCCTCTCGGTAATACAACATCTTAAAGAGCTTGCAAGCAATGTGACTAATGAGTTAGTCACGGGATCTTGTATTATGAAATGACTAAAGAGACTTGCCGGTAACGAGATTGAACTAGGTATGGAGATACCGACGATCGAATCTCGGGCAAGTAACATATCGCCGGACAAAGGGAATTGCATACAGGATTAATTGAATCCTTGACATCGTGGTTCAACCAATAAAAGATCAAAGACTAAGGCATAGCCTAGTGGTGGGAAGGGGGCTGATGCCTTCCCACCCACCCAGGTTCAAGGCACGGTACTTGCAATTTGGGTTTGTTGCACCAATTATACTGTAGGGGGTTCCCTTACAGTCTTTTTGTCAAAAAAATCAATAAAAGATCTTCATGGAATATGTAGGAATCAATATGGGCATCTAGGTCCCACTATTGGTTATTGACCGGAGAGGTGTCTCGGTCATGACTACATGTTTCCCGAGCCCGCAGGGTCGCACGCTTAACGTTCGTTGACGCTATATTCGTATTGGGATATTTGATGATTGGTAACCGAATGTTGTTCGGAGTCCCGGATGAGATCCCGAACGTCACGTGGAGTCTCAGAATGGTCAATAGGTAAAGATTTATATATGGGAAGTCATATTTTGGGTTCCGGAAAAAGATGCAGTTTTTTCGGTATTGTACCGTGAAGCTTCTAGAAGGTTCCAGAGGATTCCGGAGGGGTCCAGAAGTCCAAAAGGGGGTCCACCACGACCCAAGGGCTGTCATGGGATAAGGGGAGGCGCCCTAGCCTTATTGGGCTAGGCACACCAAGTCCTCAAAATCCCATGTGGCTAGGGAAGGGAAAAAAGGGGAGTCCTAGTAGGAATAGGATTGGACTTGGAGTCCAAGTCCTCTCCCCCTTGGCTGTGCCCTAGGGCTTGGAGGGGCTGTTCCCCATGCCCCTCCACCTTATATAGAGGGGAGGGGGAGCCCCAAGAGGACACACCAAGCCCTTGGCGCTCCTCTCCCTCCCGTTACTCCGTAGTTCCTCCGTCCTTGTTCTAGTAGCGCTTGGCGAAGCCCTGCTAAACTAGCTCCACCGCCACCATCACCACCACACCGTCGTGTTGGTTGTGATCCCATCTACTTCTCTGCCTTCTCTTGCTGGATCAAGGAGGAGGAGGAGCCGTCATTGAGCCGCACGTGTGCTAAACACGGAGGTGCCGTCCGTTCGGCACTAGATCGGTTGGATCGTGATCGCATCGCGAAGAGTACAACTACATCAACCGCGTTATATATGCTTCCTCTTTCGGTCTACGAGGGAACGTAGACACACTCTCCCCTCTCATTTCTATGCTTCTCCTAGATAGATATTGGGTGTTCGTAAGAATTTTTTTGATTTTCATGCTTCGTTCCCCATCAGTACATGCATGACAGAAAATGTGACCTACTGTGACAAACACGTATCATCATGGAGGTGTTTTTTTTGTAGTGTGAGGATGTGGATCCCTTCAAAATGCTAAGGACATGGATTGGCAAAAGCTCAAGACACTACATTTTGGGTTGAGTGATCCAAGATCACATTGAGTCCCTTAGGAAAGCCAATACTATTAAATGGGGATGAGGTATTGTTGATGAGGTTGTTGCTCAAAGTGCTCAGTGATATTGCTCCAAAAACCCTCAATCACTTTCCCAAAAACACAATTGTCCAAAACCCTAATTCATCATTTCGGTCCCACTGATACAATCCACTCCAGACCCACTGAGATGATCATTCTATTGCCAGAGCCAAACCCTAACAAATCGGTCTAACCGAAATGGTTCTCGGTCCCACCGAGACGGCCTTGCCAAGATTTTGTAATGAAGTCATTTCATTTCAGAATCGCTGAGACGGATCGATCAAAATTACCAAGACGCGGCTCTGCCCTAGACATTGCATTTCAGTACCACCGAGATGGTATAATCGGCTCACCGAAAAGGCTAACGGTAAAATCTTTTGCACTAGTCGGTCTCACCGAGATTTTCATATCGGTGCCACCGAGTTGGGTCAAAGACTTATAATGGTTGGATTTTTGGTGCTGCCTATTTATACCCCTCCACCACCACTTACTCTCTAAGAAAGCCATTAGAATGAAACACAACTTCCACCATTCATTTTCTGAGAGAGAATCACCTACTCATGTGTTGAGATCAAGAGATTCCGCTCCTACCATTTGAACCTTGATTTCTAGCCTCTTCAAGTTGCTTTCCACTCCAATCCTTCTCCTACCCAAGCCAAATCTATGAGAGAAAGATTGAGTGTTGAGGCAACTATCATTTGAAGCACAAGAGCAAGGAGTTCATCACCAACACAACATCTATTACCTTTTGGAGAGTGGTGTCTCCTAGATTGGTTAGGTGTAACTTGGGAGCCTCCAAGATCATGTGGAGTTTAACCAAGGAGTTTGTAAGGGCAAGGACATTGCCTACTTCGTGAAGATCTACCCGAGTGAGGCTAGTCCTTCGTGGACGGAAGCCATGTCGGAATAGACAAGGTTGCTTCTTCGTGGACTCGCGCAGCCGTTACCCTCCGTGGGTTGAAGTCTCCATCAACGTAGACGTATGATAGCACCACCTATCGGAACCATGCCAAAATTCATCGTGTCTTCATTGTGTTTGATCTTTTGACTCTACCCCTTACTTTTTGCACAATTGCATGACATACAATTTCCGCTGCTCTATCTCTAGATATGCATGTGTAGAGAGTCTTGCTGTTATCTTAATTTGTGCCAAAATCTACCTAAGTTTTAAGAAAACTAAAAACTGCACCTTTGGTTGGTTAAATGTCCATTCACCCCCTTTAGACCTATCTTCTTAGTTCCTACACATAGCAAGAACATCAACCCTCACAATCACATATGATCTAGATCGCAACCTGCACCTACTCATATAATTGCTCATGATGCCACTGTTGGGAAATGTAGTAGAAAAAAATCATGCCTACGATCACCAAAGATCAATATGAAGATGCAAAATGGGTTGGGACCACGATCATTGCTGTCACTGAGTTGCAGCAGAAGAGGAACGTGTTGGTGTAGATTGTACTTGGAGTCCCTTGAACCGTCGATGAACAATCCCTCGTACCGCCCACTAATACGTATCCAACGTATCTATAATTTTTTATTGTTCCATGCTATTATAGTATCAATATTGGATATTTTATATGACTTTTTGTGTTATTTTATATCATTTTTTGGGACTAACCTATTAACCGAGTGCCTAGTGCTAGTTGTTGTTTTCTCTTGTTTTTGGTTTTCCAGAAAATCAATACCAAACAAAGTCCAAATGCTACGAAACTTTTTGACAATTTTTTTCTGGACAAGAGAGGCCCTAGAAGCTTCGGGAGGAGACCAGAAGGCAAATGAGGAGATGGCGAGGCAAAAGGGCGCACCCGGGGTGGTCACGCCCTGTTGCCTTGTGGGCCCCTTATGGCTCCGTCTGACCTAATTCTACTTCCATAAATTCTCAAATATTAGGAAACCAACAGAGAGCCACACAAAACACTTTTTCCGCCACCGCAAGTTTTTGTTCTTCTGCGATCCCATCTGTAGGCCTTTTCCAGTACTCTACCAGAGAGGGAATCGATCACGGAGGGCTTCTACATCATCCTTGTCACCTTACGATGATGCGTGAGTAGTTTACCACAAACCTACGGGTCCATAGCAAGTAGTTGGATGGCTTCTTCTCTCTCTTTGATCTTCAATACAATGTTCTCCTTGATGTTCTTGGAGTTATATCCGATGTAATCTTCTTTTGCGGTGTGTTTGTTGGGATCCAATGAATTGTGGGTTTATGATCTGAATATTTATGATAAGTAATGGAGTATTTTCTGAACTTTATTATGCATGATTGTTATAGCTTTGTATTTCTCTTCGATCTATTCGTTTGGTTTGGGACAACTAGATTGATTTATCTTCAGTGGGAGAGGTGCTTTGTGATGGTTTCAATCTTGCGGTGCTCTATCCCAGTGACTGAAAGGGACAAGACACGTATTTGTATTGTTGAAACTAAGGGAAAACGATGAGGTTTATTCATAAGAGTTGATTTTACATTGTCTACATCATGTCATCTTGCTTAGGGCGTTACTCTATTTTTGTTAACTTAATACCCTAGATGCATGCTGGATAGCAGTAGACCGGTGGAGTAATAGTAGTAGATGCAGGCAGGAGTCGGTCTACTTGTCTCGGACGTGATGCATATATACAGGATCGTTGCCTTGAATATCGTCATAACTATGTGCTTTCTATCAATTGCCCAACCGTAATTTGTTTACTCACCGTATGCTATGTGTTCATGAGAGAATCCTCTAGTGAAAATTATGGCCCCCGGGTCTACCTTTACCATATATAAAAAACCTAAACTCCTTTGTTGTAATTTTTATCTTTTTTTTTTGCAATTTATCCATCTACCTATACTAGGTTTGATCCTTGCAAGTAATGAGTTCAAGGGGATTGACAACCCTCTTTCCTGCGTGGGTGCAAGTATTTGCTTTTGTGTGTGTAGGTGTTGTTCACGAGGATTTGTGTGATTCTCCTACTAGATTGATACCTTGGTTCTCACTGAGGAAATACTTATCTCTACTGTGTTGCATCTCCTCTCCTCTTCGGGGAAAATTCCAACGCAGCTCACAAGTAGCACCCGCGAACAGTCCCTCGAACCGAAGACCGAAAGCACGGCCTCTCTACTTGGTTGCAAGCATGCAACCTTCATGATCCGGAGCACTTCACCGCCCAGAGCTAATCATCGCCGAAGAATTAGAGGGAGGAGATTAGAACCACACACTAGTGCAACAAGCTGCTATACAAACTGTTTTTACCCCCTTTTCACGATGGAGTTTTAAACCATCGCCTTGCCTGTGTGTGCGATAGGGGGGGTCCTTCCCACATGACCCAAAAACCATCAGGGATAGGCCCTCCGGTCACACACGCGGGGCAAAAAGAGCTCGTGTGCAATCAAGCGAGCCGTCATAGACAATTATACATGCCCAATCATTTCCATTCGTAAGTACATCCCACAAAGTGAATCCAAGACATACGTTTCCGTTCGTATGTACATCCCACACAGTCAATCCAAGAAATACGTTTCCGTTCATATGTACATCCCACACCGTCAATCCAAGAAATACGTTTCTGTTTGTATGTACATCCCGCACGGTGAATCCCAGATAACGTTTCCGTTCACACGTACATCACACACAAATTTCTCCATCAAATCGCCTGTGATAGCATTGCCATTGCAGATGATATTAACAATTTAACCGTTTGTGTTATTGAATGCATCACGCACGGTTGAGGGAGTCCTGGACTAAGGGGTCCTCGGGCTGCCGACCTATTTCTTATGGGCTGAACAGGTGGGCTGCTGTACGACTATTGCAACGCCAAGCTATAAGGTGACTCCGTGTCCGGACAGGAAACCTTCGGAGCCTTGGTGTGTCCTCCAACTCAATGTTTAGAGAATCGGCATGTTTATCCCTTCTTTGTAACCGACCATGTGTAACCCTAGTACCCCTGGTCTATATAAACTACAGGGTTTAGTCCTTAGAGGCTACAAGAACAACCATCATCCTGCTCACCTAGGGTTTAGTTCATCTGATCTTGTGGTAGATCGACTTTGTAATCATCCTATACACTTCAATATAATCAAGCAGGACGTACGGTTTTACCTCTTTGAGAGGGCCCGAACCTGGGTAAATGTCGTGTCCTTCGTTCCTTGTTCCCCATTGATCCAAGATCCATAGATCGGGACCCCCTACCCGAGATCCGCCGGTTTTGCCACCGACATTGGTGCTTTCATTGAGAGTTCCGCTGTTGGATTGCCGAAGGATTGATGGCTCGCCAGATCATCGAAGATGGCACCAACACCGGGGACATCTTCATCCCCTGCCAGCTTTTCGCATTCGACGGCATCGTTCTGCATGCCAACTCGGCCGGTCATCTCGACCAGGTCGACAGCTTCGCCCCTGGGCACCAGATCAGGTTTGGTAACCTAGAGTACGTCACTGACACTCGGGGTGATCTAATCTTCACCGACTTCTCAGCCTTGCCTGAGGTGCCCAAAAACCCTGAAGCTCTGACTTTGGGATCTTCCTCCGACCCGATCCCTGGGTTGGATCTTGTCTCGGATTCGGCTTCAAGCCTGGATGTGACCTGTGCGTACGAAGATCGGGAGTCAACCCCGGCTGGACTTGCTCCTCTCACCTCGGATCCAGCTTCAAGCCTGGATGTGATCTATGCGTCTGAAGATCGGGAGTCAACCCTGGCCGGACTCTCTCCTCTTGCCTTGGATCCATCTTCGAGCCTTGACGTGACTTCGGCGTCCGAACACTAGGAGTCAACCCTGGCCAGACTCTCCCCTCCCACCATCATACCGGAGGTCGACTCCGAAGAAATCCTAGATACCAATCCGGCTAGTCTCGCCCTGATAAACGAGACGCTAGATCAGATCCAGATGATGATCATCACAAACAGCCCATCCTCGACCTATGCTCGGCTCGGTCTTGAGGCGGGCCACAGGGAATTTTACGTCCCCCCACCACCCACTTAGTATCCACTATCGAAGACTTAACCGACATGCTGGACTACGCCTCTGAAGAGGCCAAAGACATGGACAAAGATGTCAAAGCTATGGCCCACACTGCTACTGCCCCTCCCATCATCGAACGATGGATGACCATATCCACCTATGATGTCTATATGGTGGATACCCCCAACGATAAGGGCGACAGCACCAATGGGAAGAATGACAAAGGAACCCCTAGAAAAGATGGCGATAAGCCCGACGAAGAGCCACCCAAACACCAGAGACAGCGCCGATGATCCAAGGGGCGTAGGGGTAGGGAAAGAAACACGAGCACCAGAGAAAATGACACCCCGGACAATATGGAAGACCTCAGCGACCCCGCTGCCCCCGAGCAACAGCCCGATGACTCAGAGGAGCATGACGATCAGTATAATCCCGAGGACCTCAATGACTCTGGGGACAGTAACTACCTCCCCCTCTCCGAAGAGGAAGTCAGCCTTGAAGCCGAGGATTACATCGTCCCAGAGGATCCACTGGACCAAGAGCGGTTTAAACGGCAACTTATCGCCACCACACGAAGGTTGAAGAAGAAGCAGCAATAGCTAAAAGCCAAACAAGACACCCTCAATGACAGATGGACGAAAGCCCTAGCGGCCGAAGAAGGGTACGGCTATGAGTGGCAAACCAAAAGCTACCCCAAGCGCAAACTGCTGCCACAATTCGACGACGAGGCTCTTGAGCCTGCACCCCCAAGACATGCTCAGGCAGATCAGCCCAATCGCCCCCTCAAGGACATGATAGGTTGGCCGGAGAGGCCGAATACCCACCCGCTCCCCCTCGCCGAAGAATCAAGGAGCCGGTGCAGCCAGAATATGAATATGACCTACAACACGACCTGGATGCTAGAACATGTCAGGCAAGATACATCTACGGATCCAAAGGACACCCTCCCGCTAGACGGGGCGGATAGCAAACTTGGCTTGACCGAAATGATAGAGCTCGGGAGCAGCACCGGGCCCGGATGGAAGCTGAACTCCGGCGCGATGTGGCCTGAGCCAGGGGCGCCGCTCACCCAATGTGTTTTACAAATAAGGTGATGCAGCATCAGTTCCTCGAAGGGTTTAAACCTGTAAACATCGAAAAATACGACGGGACTACAAACCCGGCCATGTGGATCGAAGATTTTCTTCTCCACATTCATATGGCTCGAGGAGATGACCTCCACGTCATAAAATACCTGCCTTTAAAGCATAAAGGGCTAGCCAAGCATTGGTTGAACAACCTCCCTAAAAACTCCATAGGGAGTTGGGAAGAGCTCGAGGACGCTTTCCGAGCTAACTTTCAAGGCACTTATGTCCGGCCTCCGGACATCGATGACCTGAGTCATGTGGTCCAATAGCCTGGCGAGTCAGCCCGGCAATTTTGGAATCAGTTCTTGACCAAGAAGAACCAAATCGTCGACTGTCCGGATGCCGAGGCGATATAGCCGCATTCAAACATAGCATCTGAGGCGAATGGCTAGCTCGTCAGCTCGGCCAAGACAAGCCGAGGACGATGTCAGCTCTTACCTCACTCATGACCCGCTTTTGCGCGGGCGAAGATAGTTGGTTGGCTCATAGAAGCAACAACCCCGAAGACCACGGTACCTCGAAAGTTCGGGACGGAAATGGGAAACCGCGGCGCAACAAAAATAAGCGTCGTCACAATGGCGGCGAAGCCGAGGATACGACAGTGAATGCCAGATTTAGTAACCCCAAATCCGGTTGGCGGAAGAAACCCTCTAAAGGGAACAGGGATGGCCCAACCGCACTCAACAAAATCCTGGATAGGCCTTGCCAGATCCATGGCACCCCGGACAAACCTGGTAACCACACCAACCGTAATTGTTGGGTGATCAAATAGGCCGGCAAGCTCACAGCCGAAGAGCAAGGCAAGGGCCCCCGCAGCAAGGACGGCGATGAGGCTCGCAGGCGAAACAATGGAGGCCAAAAGCAGTTCCCTCCTGAGGTAAAAATGGTGAACATGATCTATGCCACGCATATACCTAAGAAGGAGAGGAAATGCGCACTTCGGGATGTCTACACCACAGAGCTGGTAGCCCCAAAATTTAACCCATGGTCGGCATGCCCGATCACCTTCGATCACAGGGACCATCCGACCAGTATCCGTCATGGAGGATCGGCGGCCTTGGTTCTTGAACCCATTATCAATGGGGACCACCTCACTAGAATCCTCGTGGATGGAGGCAATAGCCTCAATCTGATCTATTCAGATACAGTGAGGAAGATGGGTATTGATCCCTCAAGGATCAAACCTAGTAACACCACCTTTAAAGGAGTAATCCCAGGCGTTGAAGCCCGCTGCTTTGGCACCCTAACCTTCGAAGTAGTGTTCGGCTCACCGGACAACTTCCACAGCAAAGACTTGATCTTCGACATTGTCCCTTTTCACAGCGGCTATCACGCACTCCTGGGCTGGACGACATTTGATCGTTTCAATGTCGTCCCCCATTACGCATATCTGAAGTTAAAGATGCCCGGACCCAAGGGTGTCATCACAATCAATGGTAACACAGAGCGCTCACTCCGGACTGAGGAACATACAGCGGCTCTGGCAGTCGAAGTCCAAACCGACATTGAGGGGCCAAAGTACCAGCTCACCGTCAAGGCACGTGAGGGAAGAAAACTGGCCCGAGCCCTGTCTCCATTCGAGGAGCCTCCCTACGCTCAACGTAAATAGGGATACGCACCCCACAACATGCCCACCCCAGTCGCCTACTACATGCCTCGTATGCACAACTTCGCACTTAAAATACCATGGGCAGTTGTGGGGACCAATCACCAAATAGCCAAATGCTCGGTTCAACCAAGCTATGGTCAAACACGTCTTTGGACATTAACAGGTATCATCTAGGACCTATCCGGTGTTAAGCTAGTATAGTATGGCAACTACACAAGACCCTCTATCAAGGGGCCCGTCGGCTGATTATCATCCTCTCTAAGGAGTTCTTCCTCCCCTCCGGAGCAAAGGCGCAAACATGCAGCAGGGCACAGTTGGGACGTCAAACCACGCATCAAGGCCCCGTGTAAACCTTTCCTCTATAAAATTTATTTTAACAAAGTATTTGTAACAGTTACTTCGACAGTTCGGATTGTACGGCTAGACGTCATGAGTTCACCAGAAATAAAGACCACTCTTTACGGTCCCCTTGCAATCACTTATATCGCATATATTTCCTCTCTCTTCGACGCAGAAACAAACTAGTTCGGTACATATTTTCTCTAGATGCGATCAGCTAATAGACCGGGGGCTCGATCATAAAGCTCGCACCAAGCATCAGTCTGGCACTATCTTTTTTCCTCAGTGTTAGACATCTCGGATATTGCATTATATGAATCGGTTCCGAATTATGTCTTGGGTCAATAGTTGGGTTGCACGGCAGCTGTGTTTGCCCTCTTACATTCCGCATGTTTGGCTAAGAATGTAAAGGGGGAACCTCTGCGATTGTACTTCTAACTAGCCTGGTCAAGTACCTCAGTGGAGAAAGCCGAAAACTGACTGTTATAATGAGTGAGAACTGGTCGGCGATCCGATGACAGGTGTCAAACTAAAAATCGATGGAGATTACTCCGTGTTATACGAAGGGTTTTTGTCTTTGCACAAACCACATGATGAAGGTATATACCTCAGCTCACCCGAACATCACAAAACACTGGGGGCTAGTCACTAGCCCCCGCAGTCAAGCTCCTATGGCTAAGTGGAAGAAATAAAACCGCATAGTCTGATTGCCTTGTTTCCCTCACTCACTACCGCCTTCGGGCACCGAGACGTCGGCTAAGGGTGACAGTGCTGAGGTCGAAACACCCCTTGTAGCATCTACATGGGGGCTAAAGCTGACGACTGGTAACTTTCAGATAAAAACGGCCGCACATGAGTCAAAATAAACAAAAGCAGACAAAGTATGATAAACCATACAAGGCAACCGCATTATAAAGCAAAAGGTTCGACTGCCATCTAACACAGGACAACATGATCACTCAAGAATTGCATCTTTCCAGCACAGAGCCTCTATTGCCCGAGCACCATCCATCATGATGGGGAAATACTGCTCAGGGTGCCTGTGCTCCTTTCCAGTGGGCGGCGGTCCGGTGGCCATCTCGACCGGCTTGATCTTCGACCAATGTACCATGGTCCTCGTGAAGGCCATCCGAGCTCCCTCGATGCAGACGGAACGCTTCACAATGTCAATTCGGGAAGCGGCGCCGCACAGCTTCTGCACCAGGCCAAAGTAGCTGCTTGGTATTGGCTCTGCAGGCCACAGCCGGACAAAAAGGTCCTTCATGACCGGCTCCGCCGTCCGGTGCAACTCCATCAGCTGCTTCATTTGATTGCTCAGGAGGGGAGGGTGTTCGGGCGTTTGAAACTGCGCCTAGAACAGCCTATGCTCGGCATCACCCTCCCAAGATGCAAAGTGCTTGGCCGCATCCGCTGCACTCCTCGGAAGATCCGCAAACGTGCCTGAGGAATGCCACACTCGTGTGAGCAAAGCGAACCTGTGACTGCCAAAGACACTCTGTAGTAAGTATGGCTTACCATCTGTAATAGACTTCACTTGGCGGAGCTCCTCTCGGGCACCTCGCGTCTCTGTCCTCGCCTCCTGGATCTCCAACTTTAGTTTTGACAGCTCCGTGGCTTGACCATTATTTTTCTGCTCAAGGTCCTCACATTTAGTGATGGCATCCTTGAGCTGCTACTGCACCTCGGCCACTCAGGCCTCGTGCTTGTCACTGCCGGCCTTCACCGCCGACAGCTCGGTTGCGGCCCGCTCTGCCGCCACCTTCTGTTCGGCCACCTCCTGTTTGCCCTTCTTTAGTTCAGCCTTGAGGTTTTCGACCTCCGCGGCGACAGCTGAAGTCATAAGACCGCATTCCTTGCTTAGGGTTCACCCCGGATACTCCACTAGATAAGGAAAACCGAACTGCTAAAAGTTTAGTTCGGACCAACCTTGCGCCTCGTCAAACCACTTGTTGACAAGGTCGAGCACCTCATCGGAGCTCTTGAGCTTCCGATTCACTTCGGCGAGCTCCGCGGCATTGACAGCCGCCGCCGAAGACGAGGCCTACAAAAAACAACTCACATAACTTAGTATCCCGGTTCAATGATTTTCGATCCTCTGCCAGGTTTTTCAGTCCTGACAGAGTCTCGGGGGCTGCTATATATGAGGATTGCACAACTTTGCTTACAAAATTCACTTTATGGAAATAATATTACATGGCTTACCTCGAAGCCCGTCAGGAGGCCACCAAAGGCTTCCTTAAATCCGCTGTTAACGGACCAAATACTTTGCAAAACCACAACCATCAGGGCGCGGTGTTCCGCGATGATGGAGGAGCCATTCAAAGCCTCCTCCATCACGTCCGGCCACCCAGCCGCAACCCGATCTCCGGTGTTCGGTGCTGGCGGTGGGGCCCCGCCTCCCCCTTCAGCGGAGGGCGGGATGGACGACTCCGGGGGCCTTGGGGGCTCCAGAACCGTCTTCAGGGAGGGCTCAGATTGACCGAGCTCCCTCTCTTTGTTCACCAGGAGGGATCCCCCCTCCTGGTCTTCGGTAACCGAGGTGTTAATTAACCTCGGCCATGACGTCGTCACTGCCGCCCCCCGAGTCCGGGCCAGGAGGGGTCTTTCGGGACAACACCTCTCTGGTGTCCCCTATGATGGGAGGGGACGTGGAGCGGGATGCAGTCCCGCTCTTCACCAGCTCAGCTAGTGGAGAGTTCCCCTCTGAGACCTGGTCAGTGGGGAGATCACGCGGTGGGCTGCAATAAGAGAAACATACATATGATTAGTAATGAGCCTTAGGGAAAAATACCCGGAGAGTCTTCAGATTCGTACCTTTGGGCAGGGGGCTTGACCCTGGGATTCCTTTGTGGAACCTCTTCTGAAGCTTCAGACCCCTTAGCGGAGTCCGAACTATCATCCGGCAGGACCAACTTGGGCCTGCACTGCTTCTTTGGGGCGTGAGGAGGTTGTTCCTCCTCGGTGTTGTCTGACGCCGCCCTCTTCCTGGTTTGGGAGGAGTCGCTCTCCCCCCGTCCTCTTCCTCCTCCCCCTCGTGAGTGGAGGGGGCCTGGGTTTCCCCGGACTTGGTGTCAGGATGCCCACTTGGGCTTGAGGCCCTCTTGGGCCTCCCTCGTCCCGATCTTCTTCTTCTCTTTTTTTCTTCGGCGCCTTGTACAGCACCACGGTCAGCATTTCCTCTAGCAGAGCCGACCTGGGGCCCTCGGGTAGAGGGGCCGGACAGTCGATCTTCGCAGCTTTCTCTAGCCAACTCTGTGAATGCGAGATGAAAAGGGTCAAGCTCCTTGTTAAAAGGCACAAACACCCGAACATAAGAAACAAAACTACATTACCTCCCGAGGAGGGTGCGCGGCGTTGAGGCCAATGTCTTCCTCCTTGGCGGGCCACTCCTTCTGGGGCTTGAACAACATCTTCCACAGCTTGTCGTGGGTGGTGCCGTAGAAGCGGAGCATGGTGATTGGGTCCTCGAGCTTGTAAGACCACATTGGGGTGACCCTTTGTTGGCAAGGTAGGAGGCGTCGGTAGAGCATCACTTGGACCATGTTGGTCAGCTTGGCGTTCGCTCTTATCATGTTGGAGACACGTTTCTACAATGCCTCCACCTCCATGGATGACCCCCAGTCGGGGCTCTTCCTGGTCCACGAGGTTAGTCTCTTGGGTGGTCCGGATCTGGCGCTCGTCAATCTCCGCCGCCTCCTCCATGTCCAGCTTGCGCCCGATGATCTCCTAGGGAAGGGCTCCATGGCATCCATCGCACCATACTCAGCAAGCATCACGCCATCCGTGTCTGCCATCTCTTTGGAAAAGGCCGCCACGAGCTGGGCATGGGCGGCCATGGTCTAGGCTTGGACAGGCTCCATCACGGCAAGGTATGTCGCGAACAAACAGACGGCTGCTCGAACGCTCTTGGTGATTGCCAACTCTTCTGTCGTGGATTGCCAACAATTGTGGGAGAAGCTTCGTGCGATTTGTGCGGTGACCGCCAAGAGCTGGGCGTGGGCGACCTCGACATGGGCGTGGGCGGCCGCCATCAGGGCTAAGGCGGCCGCTATGGAACTGAGAGCTGCTGTGTCGCTCTCACCATTTGCTATCCCCGTCGCAGATGTTGCTGTCGCCATCTGAGTTGCAATAGCGGTTGTTTCGGCTGTCGCGGTCGTCCGGTCACAGATTGCGGCCGCGCTCATCCAGGTTGTTAGCATGCTCATGGAGGCTGCGACCATGCTCTCACCAGAGTCGGTCGCCGAAGTTGCCCTCACGACGTAGGTCCACGTCCCCATCTTTGACCGATGATGATTGAATAGTGAAATAATATTTGGGAAGCTAGTGTGCTTGACGCACCGGCTGTGGACTATAGCCAACGAACCTTCTCGCATAAGCCATATACTATGATGGTGCTCCAAGATATTTTGTATTGCATCTCACACGGTAGGTGATAATAAACTGTGTGTGATGTACTTGATTTTTTGTCTTGATTTGAAATACATAATGGGGTCACAGTGGCAAAGGACGGTGTTTGAATTGCTATAACTTTTATCTGCAGTGGACATGGAACAATATGAGTGTCGTAAAAAAATTTGGAATTATTCGGGGTTCGTTTGGACATTTTTATACATTAACTGAGTTTTCTAGGCATTTTATGTGCATAATTCAAATTTGAACTACAGGCACATGCTCCGGTGCAGCAAAATGGGTTAAAAATAATATGTGTGTCCTTGGGCGCATGCTTAGGTCCCATGCAAGAAATGGGAATGAATTTCAAACACCTCGACACCATGGCTCGCCCACAAACGTTGAGATACTTGGTTTTGAAATTCTAGTAAATCAAAAACTCGTCTGAAATTCATGAAACTTGCCACGCTATCATGGAGTGGCACCAGCATGCTGTGGTAAAAAAATTGTCCCATTTGGGGCAGGTTTTGGTATAAGCTTCTCACAAACTAGAGCTTCTCACAAGAAGCCTCATGGTTCCGGTAGGGAACGTGTCACCTTTGTGGACGAAACGATATTCATTGCCTCTTCTTGCTTTCAATTTTTTTCTAGAGGCAACATAGACCAACAGGGGTGTCGTGTTAAAATTTGGAATTATTCAGGGTTCGTTTGGACATTTTTATACATTAACTGAGTTTTCTGGGCATTTTATGTGCATAATTCAAATTTGAACTACATGCACATGCTCCAGTGCAAAAAAATGGGTTGAAAAATCATATGTGTGTCCTTGGGTGCATGCTTAGGTCCCACGCAAGAAATGGGAATGAATTTCAAACACCTCGGCATCGTGGCTCGGCCGCAAACATTGAGATACTTGGTTTTTAAATTCTAGTAAATCCAAAACTCGTCTAAAATTCATGAAACTTGGCATGCTATCATGGAATGGCACCAACATGCTTTGGAAAATTCATTGTACCATTTGGGGAAGGTTTTGGTATACGCTCCTCACAAACCAGAGCTTCTCACAAGAAGCCTCGTGGTTCCGGTAGGGAACGTGTGTCACCTCTGTGGACGAAAGACATTCGTTGCCTCTTCTCTCCTTGAATTTTTTTCTTGATACAACATAGACCAATAGGAGTGTCATGTTAAAATTTGGAATTATTCAGGGTTTGTTTGGACATTTTTATACATTAACTGAGTTTTTTAGGCAATTTATGTGCATAATTCAAATTTGAACTACAGGCACATGCTCCAGTGCAGGAAATGGGTTGAAAAATCATATGTGTGTCCTTGGTTTCATGCTTAGGTCCCATGCAAGAAATGGGAATGAATTTCAAACACCACAGCATCGTGGCTCGACAGCAAACATTGAGATACTTGGTTTTTAAATTCTAGTGAATCCAAAACTCATCCAAAATTCATGAAACTTGGCATGCTATCATGGAATGGCGCCAACATGCTGTGGTAAAAAATTTGTCCCATTTGGGGCAGGTTTTGGTATACGCTCCTTACAAACCAGGGCTTCTCACAAGAAGCCTCGTGGTTCCGGTAGGGAACGTGTGTCATCTTTGTGGACGAAACGACATTCGTTGCCTCTTCTTGCCTTCAATTTTTTTTCTATATACAACATAGACCAATAGGAGTGTCATGTTAAATTTTGGAATTATTCGGGTTCGTTTGGACATTTTATATATTAACTGAGTTTTCTAGGCATTTTATGTGCATAATTCAAATTTGAACTATAGACACATGCTTCGGTGCACCAAAATGGGTTGAAAAATCATATATGTGTCCTTGGGTGCATGCTTAGGTCCAATGCAAGAAATGGGAATGAATTTCAAACACCTCGGCATCGTGGCTTGGCCACAAACATTGTGATACTTGGTTTTTAAATTCTAGTAAATCCAAAACTAGTTTGAAATTCATGAAACTTGGCATGCTATCATGAAATGGAGCCAACATGTTGTGGTATTTTTTGTGTCCAATTTGAGAGAAGGCTCACGAATTAACGGCCAACAAAGGCATTTTGAAAAAAATATTTGCCACGTTATCATCTCAAACATTTGTATAATTTAAATCATGGGCGTTCGGCTAAACATTCACGTGACACCACATGTCACACTTTTAATGGCTAGGAGGTGCTGTGTGGGCAGCTGCTTGAGTAGACAGGAGGCGAGCGAGCGCAGTCCACTGTGCAGGCTGACCGGGAGGCGTGCAAGCAGCCCTCCGCTC
This sequence comes from Thinopyrum elongatum, assembly GCA_011799875.1. Lineage (NCBI taxonomy): Eukaryota > Viridiplantae > Streptophyta > Magnoliopsida > Poales > Poaceae > Thinopyrum > Thinopyrum elongatum. Next base: position 389,605,996 of record CM022300.1, read on the forward strand.
CACAGGCTCACCGGGAAGCATGCAAGCTGTACGCTGCATAGGCTCACTGGGAAGCGAGTCCTTTGACTTCCATTGCCTCCCGCCTTGCTCCCAACCTCTCCATTAATGGCACCCGAGCCGCTGTTTAATACAAGTGGCCTTACTCTTCGCCTCCCGTTCCCCTCTTGCGGACCTCCACCAACGCCATGGCGCAGAAGGATCATCTGCCGCTAGTCTTCCAGTTTGGTGAAGTCGACTCTGAGCTGGAGGAGAAAGAAAATAAGGAGGAATGGGGCCTCATGGACATGGCCCTGAACGAGCTGGCCACGGCGGATGCTACCCCCGTGCCCGTCCCAGCTCCCATCCCCGTGCCCATGCCAGAGACCATCCCCGTGGCATTGACGGGCTGGTTGCCGAGCACCATCGCAGTGCTGGCAGCCACGGGCGTCAGCGAGGTACTCGCGGACCCGCTCTAGCTCGTGTACATGCCAGTTCTAGCGTCCCCACCTGTGCCCGTGTGCGCCCCAGCACCCACCGCGACGCTGGTCCCCGTGCATTTGCCTGCACCCGCCGCGCCCGTGCCCATGCGCGCATGCCCCTCAATGTCATGGGACACCACCGTCGACTGCTACCTCGTAGTGCCGTGAGTCGCCGTCCTCCCGCGCCCCGCCCGTCGATCGCACGATGACAGGTTCTTTGATTTCTAGGCTGGCTTGAAGACTTAAACAACGGTGTCCCAGAGGACGACAACGACAACATTGGTGCAGCACGCCGCCTTCGCCGCCGCCACAATTAGTTTTTTGGGGTTTAATATTATTTCTCGATCGCATGAATGTAAAGTCATAGTGTGACTGAATGAAACCTATGGTTTGAACAAACTTGTGTTTTTCTCTCTAAATGTACAGACTTATCAAAGGAATTAAAAAAATAACATCAATGTTTTCTAAATTTAAAACACTCATCGCAAATGTTTTAGGTAGAAAACCTGTATGCAAAGCGAGAACTATGGTCCTTCCCCAGGAAGCCAAGGGAAAATCTGCCGTGCAGGATTTGTGCATCTCTTCATCGCAAACATTTTAGATAGAACTTCCGTATGCAAAGCGAGAGCTATGGTCCTTCCCCAGTAAGCCAAGATAAAATTTGCCGCGCGGGATTTGTGCATCTCTTCATCGCAAACAGTTCAGATTGAACACCGTATGCAAAGCGAGAGCTATGGTTCTTTCGCCACTAAGCCAGGAGAAAATCTGGTGTGCAGGATTTGTACATCCCTTCATCGCAAACGAGTTTTTATGATGACCCATGTGCAACCACGTATAGACAATTTGGTAACATTTGCATCTATCATACTGGGCATATTGCCATTTGTCAAACTGGAAACATTGGCATTTGTCGATCTAGTAACATTGCCATTTGTCAACCATGTAATACTACCATTTGTCAAAATTTGCAGCTAAAAATCACTAGCCCTGTCTAATTTTGCAACTGAAATTCAATAACCATCGATTTCATCATAGATTAAGCAGTCATTCTTTATAAAAACAGCTCAACTCGACAGCTGAATCGAACAAACTTTTCCCCAATTGTTGCCAACCACGTACTGAAATAGCTAGCTCAACTATATATACTAGCTAATTTTAAGTATGTTGTCGGGGTACACAAACAGGGATGTATGTTTCCCCTGACTTCTGCACGGACAGTAGGCCTCCGACCCGGCAGCACCAAGCTTTCAAGACAAAACCAAGCCAGAGATATAGCCCTTTGAGGAATCAAGGGGCGGATCAAGAAGACCAAGACAAGCCAAGAGAACGAGATATCACTAAGGAAAAGCCTCCTTTACCAGGCAGGTGAGCCTGGCCAGGTTGAGGCCAACCCGAAGACAAGTCCCAAGACTTCCCCGGTAGGCTCGCCGGGGCCGCTGGCGGCCTGCATCCCCACCAAGACTCCACCGCTCCACCGCATCGCAACGCAAGTCATCCATCGGTGCGGTGTTGAGCCCCCAGATAGCTAAGTGGCTATCATTTGGCACGTGGCAGCCATTTGGAAGGAAGATCACCTCTATATGACACCCGTCCAGAGGCGTGTCAAGCAGACAGGTGGAAGGTGACTAAGCGACGTGGCAGGCCTGTCGGGCCGCATCCACAGCGTGACACATGGTAGTGCATTTAATGCACTTTGTCCTAACTGCCAGAGTTAGGTATGATAGCACTGTTAGCTATCTAATCACTGGATAATGACCGTTTTGCCATTGTGGTAACCCCTTAGCCTATAAAAGGAGGGCCGTGGCAACCTTAGAAAGGATTCGAACCCTCGTGTACTCGTACGTGCGTAGCTGCTCTCCCCAAGGCGACCTTGCCGGGCTTGAGCGCCGCGCGTTCTTCACTGTCCCTCCATCAATCCACCAAAGCAGGAGTAGGGTTTTACGCTTCTCAGTGGCCCGAACCTGGGTAAAAACCACCAGCATCATCACTGACGTGCTGCCCCATGGCCTCCGCTCTTTGTGCAATGCGACCTCACCCCTGCCGAACCACAAAGGGGCCGATGGCCCCATAGGTGGTCGTGTTCTACCATGACATCTTTGGCATGCCAGGTAGGGGGAGCGCTTGTGCGAACCTGAAGTCGTGAACATCGCGTCAAGTTACACCGGCATCAGCGTCGACGCTCGCATCATCAGCGGCTACTGAGAAGAGAGGTTCCGCCGCTCCCTCGTTACGCCTTACCCGAGCCCTGTCGCCCGCGCCCACCGCAACCTGTGGCGGCGGCAGAAACGGGAGATGGTGGCGGTGCGATGACCCCAAGCCATTCAGGTGGCTTGGCTACCACACTGCCCTTATCCAAGGGAGAAAAGCGAGGCATGCGGCAATGCTATCCTCCTGGCGAGTTCCCGCCAAGCATGCCCGGTGACTGAGAGAATCACTAAAGCAAGCGGAAAGCATGGTATGTGGCCTCCTCCTCCTCCTCCACTTTCGCTCGTCGACGATCGAGCCGTGCATGGGGTGGCATCTTCAACGTTGATAAGCCCACGCGGTTTTACCCCGCCGAGGGAAAATCCTGAGTGAAGTGCTGGTGCAAATCCGTTGATTGACGCCCCGGCAAGCGCGCTCCGGCAGGGCTGTCCGCGCCAGTGTGACCTTATGCCTACAGCCGTGGTATCGTCAACAGCAAAAGGGAGAGGAGAGAGGAGCCGACCCTTCCTTTTTTGCTATGCGTTATCACCTGCAGGCATTCGATTATCCCCTCCGGCCCTTGCCGGGGGCGGGCATGCAACTAATAAACTGCCAAGTTTCCCTCTTGCACATGTTTTTCGGTGTTGATTTTACAGACTCGAGGCAGACGCTCGGGCGCTGTCTCCTCGAGATATGCAGACATGGTTAATGACTGCGACTAAGGAAGGAGGGTTTTTTCTGCAAAGTTTGCATTTGCTTATCCCTCGGACCACCTGGGTGTTCCGTATGGTGAAATCTTTCGTGTGATGGCACCTTGCCGGATTTGTCTGCGCCCCTGCTTTGTTTCGAGCCTGCTCAACAAAGTAGGCGGCTGCGTCAAAGACTCCTAAGAAAAAACCTGCCGGGGCATGTCCTCGCCAGCTGAATGCTAAGGACCCGCTCCTCATAGCAATCGTGGCAGCATGCTACTGGCGGGCAACTAAAACGCGCAAAAAGAAGCCAACCATACGAGCATCCATGGGTAAAACACAAGAGGGATAACATGCGCTTAAGCTTAATTAAATACCAGTTTGGCAAGAGCAAAAGAAAATGTAGTACAGGGCCTAAACACGAGACATGCATTATGTTTTTGTTACAGGGCACCACGACAACAAGAATGGCTCATGGCTATGCTTGGCGGTCTTCTGGGACCCTGGGGACGGAAAGAACCTTGTCGGCAAAGGGGCCAGCCTTCTCCTCGGCAGCAGAAACATTGGCACCCACCGACAGCCTGCTGAAGCCATCGGCAAGGTTGAGGTCCGGGTGGCAGAAGGCGAGGTTGCTCAAGACCATGAAGAGGGCGTCGCGGGCGAGCTTTCGGGACTTCTGGACGAAGCATGCGTCCCTTTCGTCCTCATACATCTTCAACCCTTCAATCAACCCCTCAAAGAAGAGCGACAGCTTGATGCTGGGAACTTCATGTTGGCCCACAGAGAAGGCCCAACTCTTCATTTCATTGTTGCGATCTGGGCAGAAAGGCGCTCGGCGATATCCACCAAATTCTTGATCCAGAGGTCGCGCTACCCAACTTGGTTCGCCAGCTTGTCCTCTGCATCTTTCTAGTGGAGTCTTGCGTTGTCCAGGTCCTTCGTCAGCTGCCTCTCATGGGCGTCGGCAGACTCAATCTTGCTTTCCAGAGTACCAAGCCGCGCCTTCATATCAGCGATGACGCCATTGGCAGTGTTAAGGTCCTGGCTCTTGGGTGAAAGCTGCGATTGCACCTCTTTCAGAAGGATCTCCGCCTTCCGTGCTTCCTCCTTGAGGGTCGCAGCTTCCTTGGCACTCCTGGCAAGCTCCTCTATCAGTTTGGCCACCTGTTGGTCGAGATCAACTTTGGCAGTGGACGCAGCGGCAAGGTCATCATCAATCTTCTTCAGCTGGGCAACAGAATCAAGGGTGAGCGTGTCGAGGGCCGCCTTGTGCTTGTCTTCCAGATCCTTGTTACGCTGCTTGACAAGGGCCTCCAATTCTTCATCCTTGTTGTGGAGAGTGGCCTTGAGGTTCTCTTCCCGGGAAGAGATGTCCTTCTCTTTGGCGTTTAGAAGCGTTGCGCGCTCCGCCAAACGAGCTTCCCGGGCGGCGACGTCCTCCTTGGCCATAGTGACCACCTCCTATTGCCGCAGAAGGATTTGGAACTGCTTGCCGTGCCACTCGCGCAGTTCATTGCCCTTATCCCTCAGTTTTTGATCCATGAGGTTGGCGGAGTTGCATTGCTCCTTGAGTGCCTGCCACTTTTGGCCGTACCTGTTTTGCATCTCCTTAATGCCTGTTGCCACGGACTCTAGGAAAGACAAGTCCAAGACTGCACTGACTGAATCATCAGCCTCTTCAGCTCGCTGGGACAGTGGCGCCACAATGCACTGGATCTCTTCATCGAGGTCTACGCTCACTGCCACAGATGAAGTAGGGGCTCCAAGTCCAGGTTGGGCAAGAACCAATGCCAGGTTGCTCGAAGATGGCTGTAGGGCCGTAGCCGAGGTGCCAAATTGGGGAGGAGGAATCATGGTCTGAAGGGGAACCTTCTCTTCAACCACCACCTCCAATCTTGACACGCTACCAGGGGTCTTCTCTGCCTCCTTTGGGACCTCTTGGATATCCCCGACAGTGTGTAGCTGGCCCTCCGCGGCAGCAATCCTGGCAGCCTCTTCAGCAGCATCCTTGCCGATGCTGGCCACCTCCTCCAGCAGCTCTGGTTTCTCGGCCAATGGGGCTGCAAGCAGGGTCAGCAAGCAATAACAAGGAAATAATATGTGTCAGAAAGCCAGAGACTTGAAGCAAAAACAAAACAAGCAACAAAAGACAAAGAGCAAGCAAACTACCTGGAGATGCTTGCTGAGGGAGGGCATCGGTTTCCCCGGTGACGCCCATTGCCAGGACATGACCCTCGCCCCCTTCCTCGGTAGTCACAACGTCAGCATGGGCTGATCCTTCTGTGGAGGCCCTTGCTGAGGATTTCTCGGCTTCGGCATCGGGCAGGGTGAGCCCCTCCTGGGGAGCCTTGCTCTGGACAAGCTCTCCCTCTCCTTGGCGTAAGAAGGGACTCACTCTCCCATGCCCTCGCTGGCGGGGAGGGCCTGTCCCATACCTTCGTGCCGGGGGCTTGGTGCAGGATCATCCATGCTGCCTCCCGCCAAGCCCGTGCCCTCCGAAGGCCCCGACGACTCCGCTTGCTTGGATCGCTTGGCCCGGTGGGTGAGGATTTCTTCCTCATCTCTGCCAAAAATAACAAGCAAGGTTGGGTCGGCAAATCTACAAGTACATGATGCTTTGACAAGAAAAGATGATATTTTCCTTACTCTGAATTGATGAGCATGGAGCCCAGTGCGAACTCCATGGGCGGTGGGGTCGCTCTGCTTCTCTTCAGAGTCGGGGGAACAATGCTTCCCGGCAACTTCGAGCCCTTTGGATGAACCGGGGGCTCCGACGAAGATGAGCTACGCGAGGAGCTCGAGCTTGATTGGGAGCTGGAATAAACCCTCGTGACTGCTCGCCGCTTGACGGGAGGTTCTTTGGCCTCGGAAAGGCGGGTGGAATGGCGGATCGCCACGTCCGGCCTGTCGCCCTTAGAAGCAATCTTCTTCACCCTCTTGGTGACGGGCACAGGGACAGGGGCCGTAGTTCGCCGGGTGGGCCGCCTGTTGGGATGCTGCTCCAAGTCTGGTTCGGGGGCTTGTGGGCCCGCTACGAGCCACTCCTCCTTGGGCTGCTCCACCTCCTCGGCCTCGTCCCCTTCCTGGGCTTCTGCTGCCACAGCATATAAGGCTTCGATCCTGGCAGGCTCATCCCTGGCAGGATCGCCCTCGGCAGGCTCGTCCCCGGCAATCTCCTTCGTGGCGTGCCCCTCGCTCCTGCCATGAGAAGAGCCATCGTCTTCGGCCTCCTCCTCCACTCTTCTGGGCTTTGCCTCCCTGGCAGCTCGAAGCACCTTGTCCTCCTCAATCCGCCTCCTAATAAACTCCGCCTCCACCGTGGAGGTGCACTTGAACATGTTGCTCCCCACTCTGGAGGCCCTTTCCTCTAAACCGGAGACCCACTCGACCTCTGCGTCAAGCTCGGGTAGTTGCCAATCAGCCGCAACCCCATAAGCGTTGCAATCAAGCATCCACTTCAAAATCTGGTCCCGAGCAGAATTGATATTTAGCGGGACAACCCTTGCCAGCAATTTGAACGGCCCAAGGCTGCCGAACAGCTGTTCGCACAACCAGCCGTGGCCATAAACCGACAAGTTGTTGGTAAGGCCTGGATACAGGCGCAACGTCTCCATATCGCCAGGCGAACCTATCCCTCTTCTGCAGCAGTGCGATGCAGCGTCGGAGGAAATCGGCCCCCACCTGTTCGATGGTTAGCCCGACAGCTTTAAGATGGGCAATCCTGTTCAGCGCCGAGCGAAGCCTGTCATCGGTAAGGCCTAGTTCCCTCCACTCATTGCCGCGCACGACGCACTCCGTCCGCGCCCGGAAGTACTGTGGAGTGTCCTCATCATGGATCTAGCACCAGTCCGCCCTCCATTCTTCCCATATGCCTCGCTGCTGACCAGGAAGATAATCCCAAGCATTCCTCTTTTCCCGGGGGATCCAACTTATGTTCCCCGAGTGGTGGGCCTTGTTTTCAACCCGCGGAACGAAGAAGTGCCAGGACAGATCCACGTTGGGGGCGACTCCGACGAAGTTCTCGCACAAATGAGTGAAAATCGCCATACACGCCATTGCATTTGGTGTGAAATCCAAAAGGTGGAATCCATACACCACCATCATCGCCTCAAAGAAATCCGAGAAAGGAGGGCTGAGGCCGCAGAGGAAATAATCGCAGAAAAAGCGGTATGAATCTGGCGGGTCCTCTTTCCCCTCCGCCAAAACCACGGGTGCGCCGTGCCCCTTCGGGACTTCCCTCCCCCACATATACGCATACCTCATGACCAGGGTGTTGCTATCCAAGCTCGACGGGAAGAACACTACATCTTCCCGCCGCTTCCTGTCCAGCTCCGCCGCCTTCTTCTTATTCCCCTCCGCCGTGGCTTCCTTCGCGGTGGTCGGCCGCTTCCCCCTTCCAGCGACCTTCTTCCCCATCCTTCGGGGCCGTGAGGAAGGTGGAAGACTGGATAGGAGATCGGAGGCGAAGGTGGGCGCAGGAGCGGGCGCTTGGCTTGAGGAGGAAGATGATGGAGGGTGAAACGGACGCGAATGAGCAGTGCCCTTTCGCGTTTTCTCTTTTATGAGGAACGAACGTGGGGGTGGCTCTTCGCTGCTTTCTCTCAGAAAGTTACCATTTTACATTAACTGCTACAGTCCCACGACCCCACGACCCGCGGTAATTACGTGGAGTGGACATTGAGTCGACTGGTCATCATGACAAACCGCTGCACGCGCAGCATTCCTTCGACACGTGTCCGTGCATTGTTTGGGGCCTAACCCAACGTGCCCGGCGACACGTATGGCTCAAGCCCGGGGGCTTTTGTCGGGGTACACAAATAGGGATGTATGTTTCCCCTGACTTGTGCACGGACAGTAGGCCTCCGACCCGGCAGCACCAAGCTTTCAAGACAAAACCAAGCCAGAGATATAGCCCTTTGAGGAATCAAGGGGCGGATCAAGAAGACCAAGACAAGCCAAGAGAACGAGATATCACTAAGGAAAAGCCTCCCTTACCAGGCAGGCGAGCCTGGTCAGGTTGAGGCTGCCCCGAAGACAAGTCCCAAGACTTCCCCGGCAGGCTCGCCGGGGCCACTGGCGGCCTACATCCCCGCCAAGACTCCACCGCTCTACCGCATCGCAACGCAAGTCATCCATCGGTGCGGTGTCGAGCCCCCAGATAGCTAAGTGGTTGTCATTTGGCACGTGACAACCATTTGGAAGGAAGATCACCTCTATATGACACCCGTCCAGAGGTGTGTCAAGCAGACAGGTGGAAGGTGACTAAGCAGCACGGCAGGCCTGCCGGGCCGCATCCACAACGCGACACATGGCAGTGCATTTAATGCACTATGTCCTAACTGCCAGAGTTAGGTATGATAGCACTGTTAGCTATCTAATCACTGGATAATGACCGCTTTGCCATTGTGGTAACCCCTTAGCCTATAAAAGGAGGGCCATGGCAACCTTAGAAAGGATTCGGACCCTCGTGTACTCGTACGCGCGTAGCTACTCTCCCCAAGGTGACCTTGTCGGGCTTGAGCGCCGCGCGTTCTTCATGGTCCCTCCATCAATCCACCAAAGCAGGAGTAGGGTTTTACGCTTCTCAGTGGCCCAAACCTGGGTAAAAACCACCAGCGTCATCACTGACATGCTGCCCCATGGCCTCCGCTCTCTGTGCAATGCGACCTCCCCCCTGCCGAACCGCAAAGGGGCCGATGGCCCCATAGGTGGCCGTGTTCTACCACGACATACGTAGTATAGTTCAACCATTTCTATAGTCAAATGAACTGAAGAAAATAGCCCCTAAATACTACTACTACGGAGGGGCTTTGTACTACTTCCAACAGCCTCTCCTCTGCCGAGCACGCTTAGTAAGAGGCAGAGGAGGAGGAGCCTACCGACGAGCTGGAGAACTGGAATTCGGTGCTTACCGCTGCTGCACCTTTAGTGACGCCTGAGGGAGTCCTGGATTAAGGGGTCCTTGAGCGTCCAGGCTATGTAACGTGGGCCGAACTGATGGGCCATGAAGATACAAGACAGAAGGCTCTCTCCCGTGTCCGGATGGGACTCTCCTTGGCATGGACGACAAGCTTGGCGTTCATGATATGAAGATTCCTTTCTCTGTAACCAACTTTATACAACCCTAGCCCCCTCCGGTGTCTATAAAAACCGGTGTCGGCGTACGACACCTATGGGATCCCGAGAGACCCCTTTACGATTCGGCGGGTGGAGAGGTATACGCAAAGAGCAGAACCAGTGATCGACGCGGGAGGTTTTTACCCAGGTTCGGGCCGCTGATCAGCGTAAAACCCCACTCCTGCTTTGTGTTCTTATTGATGTTCTTGAGCCCAGCCTTCAGGAGTGCTTGCAATGAATAGTACGTTCAAAGAGCAGCTACGCATGCAGAATGGGCCGGAAGTTCTCCTCCCCTGTAGCAGTTGCCTTGGGCCTCCTTTTATATGCTCAAAGGGGTCTCCACAGTGGCAAAATGTACATACATTGAGGTGTAAAGTAGCTACAGGGTATCATACCTAACCCCTGACGGATTAGGACAAACGCATTTAATGCACCGTGAGGTGTCCGTTTAGGTGTCCTCACTTTCTGGGGGATGGAAAAAGGGGCCATCCCATCAGCACCGCTTAAGCTCTCCTCCACTGGCGCGTCGCCACGCATCTAGAGAAGGACCTAGAATGTCAGACAAGTTACTGTGCCGAAGCGGTGGTACAGTGGCGGAATCTCGCCAGGCGTCGAATCTTGCCGGGCCCTTTCTTGGGGAATCTCGCCAGGTGTCCGTTTAGGTGTCCTCACTTTCTTGGGGATGGAAAAAGGGGCCATCCCATCAGCACCGCTTAAGCTCTCCTCCACTGGCGCATCTCCACGCATCCAGAGAAGGACCCAGAATGTCAGACAAGTTACTGTGCCGAAGCGGTGGTACAGTGGCAGAATCTCGCCAGGCACCGAATCTTGCCGGGCGCCAAGCCTTGCCGGACGCCAAGCCTCGCCGGACGCCAAGTCTTGCCGGGCCCCAAAGGCCATCCCGGCAAGGATCTTGCCGGGGAAGCTGGCCTTCGGATTCCAGCTCTGCTTATCTGCTGATCCTCAGATCTCTGACTTGATGATTTCCTCGATGGCTTGAATCGACCTCGAGCCGATCCCGGCAAGCCTTGCCGCGAGGATGGCTACAACTGCCTGTGCACAAGTACGGGGTACTAGTGGCCCAATACTTAGTACACCGATAGGAGCCCCCGGGCCTAGGCCATACACGAGTGCGAGGCGTTGTTGGGCTAGGCCCAAACAGTGCACGGGCACGCGTGGCAGGGAATTAACTGCTCGTAAATATCTCGTTTTACTGTGCCCCCCACTACATGCACGGAGCGCGCGACGTGGGAAGCGTGCCAAAAAGGCTGCAACTGTTTCGCGCCTATAGAGGCGCATTCACATTGGGGAATAAAAGAGGCGGCCCCGCTCCTTTCCCATAAAAAAAGAGAAGTCACAGAGGCACAAACCTATTTACCCCCTTCTTCTTCTCAATCTGGCCATCGCCATCACCTTCCTTTTCTCGAGCCCAGAGCGAAGCCGTTTCTTCTTCCGCCCGCTGCTTCCGCGCTCGCTCCACCCCCAGCTTCCGCTCCCGCCGTCACCATGGCGCCCAAGGCCAGCAAGGGCAAGGGGAAGGAGGCGAAAGCCGACGTTCCGGAGAGCGAACTGGTGAAGATGCGGAAGAGGCTCGTCGTCTTCCCTCCAACGCTCGACGCCGAAGCTTTGAAGGGGCGATACCAATGCATGTGGGTGAAGGGAACGCAAGCTCACCCCGCCACACGCGTAATCCCAGGTGCTTGCTCCAAAGGTGGATCGGACAGATACCCTTTCTTTACTACATACTTCTATTGCGGGCTCTGTCCCCCTTTTTCCGACTTCTTCAATGACATCATGTACACATACGGCTTCCGTCTTCTTGATTTCACGCCGAATGCAGTACTTTGCATGTCAATCTTTGCTCATCTCTGTGAGAATTTCGTTGGCGTGATCCCCAATTCCGCTCTTTTTGCCATTATTTCTACCCTCGCATCCAAAAAGGAGAGGCCCTCTCTGGTTCTATTGCCTGGATTCCAAGGGCTTGGAATAAGGAAATATACCCAGAGGGAGTATACCGCGAAAAGTGGGACGAGTGGCGGGCTGAATGGTGCTGGATCCAGTAAGCAGGTCCCCATCCTTTTTGTCATCCCCGGCAACAGAAGGTGGTCCGCGGAAAGGATTGGAGCGACCCCGCAGCGGAGGATGAGAGGCTCACAATCGCCACTACCAGGATCCTTCACCTGAAGGCTGCCGGACTGACGATGGAGATGATCGGCTTCGACTTTCTCCGCCGCCGCATCGCCCCTCTGCAGAATAGGGGAAGGCCAGCTTGGGAGTACAAGAACGTGGCAGATGTCATGAGACTGCGCCCCGGGCTGAACAACAATCTGACCGCTATGCAGCTTGGCGCTCTCCGTCAAAGATTATTCCAGCGCGAAGACAAGCACCGGCTGCCGGCAAGGATTGTCCCCTTGTGCAACAATTCTGCCTTGGGGTCAATCATTGCCTTCATGATGATGTTTAATGCCCACGGCCTTGACCCGACCTGGGCCGAGCCAAGCGAGGAGGAAGCGCAGAAATTCTTTGACAATTTGATGGAGAAGCCGGCCCAGCAAGAGTCAGATCTTATCCAAGCCACCACTGATCAGGAGGTAGCCTACATCACTACCAGAGTGGAGGAGGCGAATCTTGCCGCGGAGGCCGGCAACGTTGGCTTCACAGAGTGGGAAGCCAGCGACGCAGAGGTGGTAGTGGAGGCAAAGTCTGCCGAGGAGGACAAGGTTGCCGGGGAAGAAGACAGCGCAGCCGCTGAGAGCTCGTCTGGCGAAGACACGGCCGAAGAGGGGACGCGAGAAGAGCCCTCACCTCCGAAGAAGGCCAAGCGTGTTCTTCGGAAGGCCGCATCAGGCATCCCGGCAAGCCAGCCTACTTCGAGCGGCGAAGCCCCCGGCAAGAAAGTGGTCGGCAAGAATGGACCGCGGCAGGGGGCTCGTCAACAGCCCGCGCGGCCGCGAGACCCACACCAGCGACCACTGCTGGGGCGGCAGGAGGGTCTCGTACTACCGCACCGGAAGCTGCCCCGGCGCCTGCCACAGCCAAGCGGCCTAGGACTCCTCCTCCGCCTCCCCACTCAGACACCGCAACGGAGGTCGACTTCGACATTTCCGGCTTTAGTCCAGAGCAAGAGGAAGAAGAGTGAGTACTTGCCACAGCTTTCACCTTCCAATCTTGCATCAATCTTACTGACTTGCTTGTATTGTTTCTGAAGTGACACAGAAACCTTGCTGGAGAGGACGGCAAAGAGGTCAAGGACTTCTACGGGCGACGAGCCCCCGGCAGGCTCCACGAGCATGCCAGAAACTGTCATTGTCAGCCCGGAGTCTAGTCCTCAACACAGCCCTCAGCGCAGCCCCCAGCACAGCCCCTAGCATAAGTTCATTGTCCTTTTTCCGCTGACTGGTGCCGAGGCTTTTATTCTTGCCACTGATATCTTTGGGTTCGCAGGAGAAGAACAGCAACAAGGAGAAGACATTCCCTTTGTGCCTCCTTCATCGACCGCTCTGCCCACAAGCACATCCCCGGCAAGAGATCCTGCCGGCGAGCCCGTCCTAACTGAGGGGGAGCCGGCAAGCACGGACTCCGGTGACACGCCCCCGGCAACCGGAGTTGCCGGGAGAGGTGAAGCCACCTCCCGACAGCCCGACGCAGGTACTCGATTGCCTCAGAGTGCTTGTTATCCTTTTTCTCTCATCTCTTCATCTTTAGTCACTTCAAACTCCAAACCTCGATCTTATTCTGTCTTCCTCCTTCGCCCTTCAGAGTTCCCTGTGATGGAACACATGGACGTCGACGTCGTCATCGAGGAGACCGCCAGGGATGCCGCCGCTGAAGCAGACAGGATCGCTGCCAGCGAGGCCACCAAGGATGACATTGCTGAGGCTGGTGATGCTCTTAACGGGGAGGCCGCCAAGACAACACAAGAGGAAATCGCCGAAGAACCTGCTGAAGAGGGCGACAGGGAGGCTGAGGACCGTACTGACAGCATTCCTGCCGCAGGAGCGCTAGGCGCTGCACCGGCCACAGAGCCCCCTGTCACTGGTGAGGCGGCCACTGAAGACCAGCCATCGACATCTGAAGGCCCCTCATCCAGCAAGTATCTCAAGGTTGGCGAGAACCTGTTCATCAACTTGCCGGGGACGGCAAGCACTGAGGCACCAGCCGAAGGAGAGATTTTCGAGGAAATTATTGCCGCTGCCGGGCTCGAAGTTGTTGGCGATCCCAGCACTAGCAGCGGCAAGTCTGAAGAGGATCAACTCCTTCAGGCCATGGGTGAGAATTTCCGCAAACTCCAGGCTCTCCATCGCGCCCGAAAAGAGAAGGCGGACTCCAGAATGGCAGTTGTCGAGGCAGCCGAAGCGGATTTTCAAAGGCGCGTCGCACAAATGCAAATCTGGCACGCCGAGGCCCTCCAAGAGCTGGTTGCCGGCCGAGAACAAGTGAGCCAGCAATGGAATGAGATCCTCCTGAAGCAATCAGATATGGAGAAGGCACATGATGAAGCTGTTCAAAGGATTGCTGCCGAAGATGCTATCCTGACGGGGCGCCGCGTTGCTCTTGATGCTCACAAAGAAGATCTCACCGCACGTGAGCAGGCGCTCGCCGCCAAGCTTCGTAGCAAGGATGAAGACATCGAAAATCTTGTCGCGCGGCGGACCCAGGAGCTGGAGCAAAAACATAAGGAGGCGCTCGAAGCTCTGACTGCAAGTCACGCCGGCAAGCTCAAGGAGGCCGTCGATGCTGCGGAAGCTGCAGAGGCCGCCAAGAACGAGCTAAGCGACAAAGTGAAGAGGCTGGAAACAGATCTCGAAGAGCACGGCAAGGAGCTCTCGACGCTCAAGGGGGACAGGGAAAAAACCCTCCACTCCTTGGCGGAGATGCAAGTTGCCCTGTCCGACAAGACCAAGCAGCTCTCCTCTGCGGCTGATAATATTTCGGTTCTGGAGCTGAAGCTGACCACGCTGCAAAAGTCTCTCGAGACCGGCAAGGCCCGTGAGAAGGCTCTACTCAAGGATCTCCAAGGAGAGAGGAACCTGCTCAAGAGCGCCGCCGCTGCCCAAAACGAATACGAGAAGGGAGTGGAGATCTGGACCGGACGCCTCATCGCCACCGCGGAGAAGCTTACCGCAGAACTGTCAACCATGGGCCTGTCGAACTTCAGATATTCTTCCGAGGAAAGGATATCTCCAAGTGCCAGGTTGACGATGTTCTTTGAAAGCATCATCAACGCGTTGAGGGTGCTCCAGTCCAGCCGAGCGACCCAACTGGCGAACGAGATTCGCCGGCTTTGCCGGGCCATCCTTCGCAAGGTGCTCATCAAGGTGGTGCCCAGCAATCCCGGCATCGACCTCTCCAGCGCGCTCGACCATCTCCCAAAGGATGCGAATGTTGAGGCGCTTGAAGAGTGCATCGCGCCAATCCTTGAGAAGGTGGACTCCATCAAAAGGATCGAAGGCCAGCGCAGGGATTGAGTGCTTCCCTTTTATTCTTGCCACCATCATCTCATGTAAAAGACAATTAAGTCTCAAGTTAGAACTGCGGCAACCCATGGATGTAATACAATTTGCCTATGTTTAGTTTTATGCTTGTTACTTTCCTTATCTGATTCCTTTATGTATGGAGTTCGTCCTACGCTTATTGAAAAACTTGCCGGCACGCAACCTGCCGCGAGCGCTGGGTGCGGGACTTCAGCAGCCTGCTGGAGGCGTAGCGGCCGGCAAGACTCCTTGGCGTTCTCAGTGCAGCCACTTAAATCGTTGAGCGGACTCGAAACAAAATAAGGGCGCAACTAATTACAACAAGGGTTCCTTCGCGTGTAGATTTTCCATACAAGAGTCAGAATCGTCCAAGGAAATAACTTGGTAATAAAAGAAAAACTTGCTCTGAGTTTTTAGGACTTAGCTTCCTGGCTTTGTTCTTCCTCCGACAAGCGTCGATTCCGAACGTCACCAACTGGTATTCATATCTTCCTTCCCCCCCCCCCCCGGCAAATGTGCACGCGAGGAATCCTTCGTCTTTTGAGAAAAAGAAAGAAGAGAAAATAAAGGGATGAAACCTTGGCGGTTCGTTAGAACTTACCGGGATCAGGTGTCATACACATCTTAGACAAACATGCATATATAAATATGAACATGGGAATCAATAAGGGAATGTACAACACTTAAATTTATTCATCTGTGCTCAGGGTCTGCGCCTGGCTTTGTACAAAGGATCACATGCCTTGCCGGCAAGACTTGTACAAAAGGGTGGTTGCCGGGAGCCCCCGGCAACCGTGCCTTATGGATAGAACTTGCGAAGATGTTCGATATTCCAGGAATTACTCACTGGAACGCCATCTTTGGTCTCCAGGCGGACAGCGCCGGGCCTGTTGACTCGTACTACCCGATAAGGGCCTTCCCACTTTGGCGTCAACTTGTTTGAATTCTTGGCGGACTTAATCCGTCGAAGAACAAGGTCGCCTTCCTCAAGGCTTCTGGCATGAACTTTGCGGCTATGATAGCGGCGCAAAGCTTGCTGGTAGCATGCAGCTCGCACAGCAGCCTGAAGACGATTCTCCTCAAGGAGCACAGCGTCATCTTGCCACAGTTGCTCTTGCTCGAGCTCATCATAGGCGAGCACTCGAGGAGATCCGTATATGAGTTTCGTGGGGAGAACTTCTTCCGCTCCGTAGACCAGAGAGAAAGGCGTCTGGCCGGTGGCTCGATTTGGTGTCGTTCTGATTGACCAAAGAACCGCCGGCAACTCATCAATCCAGCGTCTTCCGCACTTTTTCATCCTGTCAAAAGTTCTGGTCCTAAGACCGCGCAGCACTTCAGCATTAGCCCTCTCAGCTTGGCCGTTGCTTCTCGGATGAGCAACAGAGGCAAAACAAATCTTGCCGCCAAGGTCTTGGACGTACTGCATGAAGGTGCGACTTGTGAACTGCGTGCCGTTGTCGGTGATGATCCTGTTAGGCACACCGAAATGGCAAACAATTCCTTTGAAGAACTTGACAGCTGATTGCGCCGTCACCTTCCTCACTGCTTCCACCTCCGGCCACTTTGTGAACTTGTCGATAGCAATGTACAAGTACTCAAAGCCCCCGGTAGCACGGGGGAAAGGGCCCAGTATGTCGAGGCCCCAGACCGAAAATGGCCAGGAGAGAGGGATTGTTTGAAGAGCTTGAGCTGGCTGATGTAATTTCTTCGAATGAAACTGGCATGCTTCACACTTGGTTACTAGTGCAGTCGCATCCTGGAGGGCGGTAGGCTAAAAGAAACCTTGCCGGAATGCTTTCCCGGCAAGCGCTCTTGACCCTATGTGAGAACCACATATGCCCCCATGTATCTCTACCAACAGTTGTAGTCCATCTTCCCGAGAAATGCACTTCAATTTCACACCGTTTGGTCTCTTTCTGTACAGGACGTCATCGACGAACTTGTACATAACAGACCGACGGGCTACTCTCTCCGCTTCTTCTTGTTCCTCAGGGAGTTCACCTGTCTGAAAGAAAATGGACAATGTGCTGCGCCCATGCTGGAGCCTGAGGCTCGACAACTAGGACTAAAGGCATCTCCTCTGCCGGGGGAACGTTTGTCTCGACAACGAGGGCCTGAGGCCCTGTCGGAGCCTGTTGTTCCCCGGCAGGCATGTCGATCCCGGCAACTTCCTTGCCGGCGGCTCCGGGGAGCTCTGCCGAGAAGTACTGGCCAGAGTTCAACTTCCTTCTCTTTTCTTGCCGCATCGATGGCGCCACGGATGGTTGAGTCAATTGGAGCACAAAAGTTCCTGGTTCCACAGGCAACTTGAGGGCAGCATGCTTTGACAGGTCGTCAGCAATATTGTTCTCGGCACGAGGAACGTGCTCCATTTGGAGACCGTCAAAGCGCTCTTCCAATTTCCTCACTTCATCTACGTAGGCTTGTATCAATGGACTTTGGTAGCTCTTGTTAACTTGCCTAACGACAAGCTGTGAATCGCCTTTGATGACGAGCTTTTTGATACCAAGGTCCGCCGCGATCCTGAGACCGGCAAGCAAACCCTCGTATTCTGCAGTGTTGTTGGTCGAACTCTCCCGGGGAAAGTGCATTTGACTACGTACTTGAGGTGCTCTCCAGTGGGTGCGACAAGCAGCACGCCAGCACCGGCGCCTTGCAACGAGAAAGCCCCGTCAAAGTACATAACCCACTGCTGATCGATTTCCTTGCCGGGGAGAGTTGTTTCTTGAACTTCTTCGTCTGGCGTTGGGGTCCATTCTGCAATGAACTCCGCCAAGGCCCTGCTCTGAATTGCCGAAGTGCTTTCAAACTTAAGGCCAAAGCTCGACAATTCCAACGCCCACTCGACGATCCTGCCGGTTGCTTCCGGATTTTGCAAAATTCGTTGCAACGGGAAGCGAGTGACGACGGTGATCTCATGTGCTTGGAAATAATGGCGCAGCTTCCTTGAGGCCATAAGGAGGCCGAAAAGCAACTTCTGCACACCAGAATATCTTGACCTAGCCCCTTGTAAAAGAGAGCTAACAAAATAAACTGGGCGCTGCACCACCTTCTTCTTCTGCACGGGTTCTTCTGTTTGCGCAGATCCTGTCTTGCCGGGATCGACCCTTGCCGGGGAAGATCTTGCTGGGGATGTGCTTGCCATGTCATCCGGCGGTCCTGTCGCTGGTGTTGCTTCCTCATCAGCTTCTCTCTGCGCCACTAGCGCAGCACTAACCACTTGATTTGTTGCTGCCAGATACAGCAGCAACGGCTCTTGTGGTTTAGGCGCAACTAGCGTCGGCGGAGAGGAAAGGTATTTCTTCAAATCTTGCAGCGCAGCTTCCGCTTCCAGTGTCCATTTCATTGGACCTGCCTTCTTCAAAATTTTGAAAAAGGGCAGGGCGCGCTCAGCAGATTTGGAAATAAACCTGCTTAGAGCAGCAACACAGCCGGCAAGACGACGCACATCCTTGACGCGCCTCGGCGCTTCAATTTGCTCAATAGCTTTGATCTTGTCGGGGTTCGCTTCGATTCCCCGGCACAATACAAAGAATCCGAGGAGCTTGCCGGAAGGAACACCGAACACGCACTTCTCAGGATTGAGCTTCAAGTTGATCTTGCGCAAGTTTGCAAATGTTTCTTCTAAATCTTGGATAAGCGTTGCTTTATCCTTGGTTTTGACCACTATATCGTCCATGTACGCCTCCATATTTCTATGGAGTTGTGGCTCAAAACCAATCTGGATTGCTCTGGCAAATGTTGAACTAGCACTTTTCAACCCAAAAGGCATTCGTATAAAACAATACGTACCACATGGGGTGATAAAGGCGGTCTTCTCTTCATCTTCCTTTGCCATAAAAATCTAATGATACCCTGAATAGGCGTCAAGGAAGGACAGGAGATCACAACCAGCGGTTGCATCCACAATCTGGTCGATGCGCGGCAAGGGAAAGGGATCTTTTGGACAAGCTTTATTGATATCTGTATAATCGATACAAAGCCTCAATTTCCCATTCGCTTTCCGCACTACGACCGGATTAGCCAACCAGGTTGGATGAAGTACCCCTTTGACCAGTCCTGCCGCCTCTAGCTTTTTAATCTCTTCGGCAATGAATTCTTGCCGCTCCAAGGCCTGCTTCCTCACCCTTTGCTTGACGGGCTGCGCATGAGGGCAGACAGCAAGGTGGTGCTCAATTACCTTCCTGGGAACACCGGGGATGTCAGATGGTTGCCATGCAAACACGTCGACATTCGCCCGCAGGAAAGCAACAAGCGCGTTTTCCTATTTGTCATCTAGGGTGGAACTTATGGTGAAAGTTCCCCCCGTTCCGTCCTCTCTGACAGGCACCTTCTTGGTTTCTGGCGGAGCAGCCTTGGACTTCTTGTTCTTGCCGGTGGAACTCTCCGGTACGTCCTCGACGGAAGCGCAGCACTCCGAGGAGGTGCGCTTGCCGGAGTTCGCGCCAAGGTTCCTGCTGGTCTTCTTCTTCTCTCCGGGAGTTCCAGCGGCAGGAGCAGGTACCTTGATGGCAGGTGCTGCAACCGCCTCCCGGTAAAGTTGGTCGGCACAGATGAGCTCATCCCTCTTATCGGAATGGATAGTGATGACGCCCAATGGCCCAGGCATTTTCAAAACGTTGTACGCGTAGTGTGATGCCGCCATAAACTTGGCCAGCGCTGGCCGACCAAGGATCCCATTGTATGACATGGGGATCTTGGCGACATCAAACACCACCTTCTCAGTCCTGAAGTTAAGCTCGCTGCCAAATGTTACTGGCAGCGTGATCTTGCCCTTAGGCTGGGTTCTTCCCGGATTGACCCCTTGAAACGTACCCGTTTCCTCGAGGTCCTCGTCGGGAATCTGAAGCTTTCTGAGCACATCTGGTGAGATTAAGTTTAGGCCAGCCCCACCGTCAACTAACATCTTCGTCACCTTGAGGTTGCGAATTATTGGCGAGACCAACAATGGCAAACACCCGACCGCAGTTGTGCGATCAGGGTGATCCTCGGCGTCAAAGATGATAGGCGTGCTGGACCACTTCAGGGGCCTACATGCCTCTGGGGACGGCTCTGCTGCATTAACCTCTCGCACCCACTGTTTAAGTTGGCGGTGGGAAGAATGCAACGAGGCACCCCCATCAATGCACATAGCCTCCGTAGCCTTCTGGAATTCCTGCTCACTGGATTCATCATCTCCTTCTTTATCTCGGCCCCGAGCGGGCCGATCCTTCTGCTGCTTGGCCTTGCCGCGGCGACCCCCTCGGCCACCGCGTTTCTTGCCGGACCCCTCAGCACCATCTTGGGCCTTCTCCTTGTCTCGCCTCTCATATTCGGCCCTCTGCTTCTCGGCAAGCTGCTCAACTTGCCGGCAATTTTGGAGATCGTGGCCCTTGGTGCGATGGATCTTGCAATACTGCTTGCCGGAGTTCTCCGACTTGTCGGCGGCCGCCAAGGCCTGACAGGAAGGGCACCCGGCAAGATCCTTGCCGGGGTCACTAACCTTGGCCTTCTTGGCGGCGCCGGGGTTGTCGGATTCCTCGACAGCAAGCACGGCCTTGCCTCCGCGCTTCCTATTCCGCCGCCGACCTTTCCTTGACGGGGCCGCGGCGTCTTCATCTTTGGAGTCAGGGAGTTTCCTCCCTTCTTCAGCTCGAGTGCACTTGTCGGCCAGAGCATAAAGCTCGGCTATACTCTGGACCTTGTTCATTGCCAGCTCTTCCCGCATTCTGCGGTTACGCACGTTCTGGTGGAACGCGCTAATGACAGCGGCAGGATGAACGTCGGGAATGTTGTACTGCACTCGGCTGAATCTCTGCATAAACTTGCGTAGGGACTCGCCCTCCTTCTGAGGGATGATGTGCAAATTGCTTTCTTGGCCAGGAGCTTGGTGGCCTCCAACAAAGGCGCCAACAAACTGATGGCACAAATCTGACCAGGAAGAAATAGAATTCTCCGGCAGATGCATCAACCACGACCTGACGTTGGGCTTGAGCACCAACGGGAAGTAGTTGGCAAGTATCTTGTCATCTCGGCCCCCGGTAGCCTGCACCGCAATGGTGTAGATGCTCAGGAACTCCGAGGGATGGGTCTTTCCGTCATACTTCTCTGGGACCTCTGGCTTAAAGGTTCGGGAATTGGGCCACCGGACTTGCCGCAGCTCACGGGTAAACGCCGGAGTCCCTACCTCATAAGGCAGGTCTCCTACGTCCCCTGGCGCAGGCTCGTCAACAGCCGGCCCCGCGCGCTTATCAGACTGATAGCGCGCTTCCCATCGCCGCTTGATGGTTGTTCGAGCGTCCTCTTTGCCTCATTCCTGGAGAACTAGACGCTGATCACGGCGCATCCATGGATCGGACGACACCGTGGAAACTTCTTCATGGCGGTCGACTTGCTAAGTTGTCGGCCGCCGCTGGTGCCGCGGAGGGGAGTGCACTGTGGTAGCACCACCTCCGGTTTTCTCTACATCGGCTCGCGCCGGATCGATGGGCCTCCGCTGCGAGGGCCCTGCCCCTTGCGGTCCATCTTTGTTGGCGAAGCCGATAAGACTCTGGATAGTAGCTCGCCACTCCTCCATCTTCTCCGGGGCGGGAGGAAAATCGAGGAGCAGCTGTGCATGTGCCAAGGCTTCCGCTGGCGTAGGTGGCGGCGACAAGTGCGAGGTACGTGAGGTGCTCTGACTCCTAACCATGTTAGAAGGAGCACCACCACGGTCACGCGACCGTGTGCCACCACCGCCGGCAGCTTGGTGTGCATGCTGGCCCCGCGCATCTTGGGATCGATGCGCAGAAACCTTTTCGTGGGGACGCCCCGAACCACCAGCACCATGACGTCGCTCATCTTGCACGACCTGAGTAGGTCGCGAGGCTTGCGCCGGTGTGGGAGCTCCAGCAGGCGCCCTTCGATCCCTAGAGTTAGGTTTGCCACCCGTAGGCAACACAGCGCCATCTCTAGATCCAGCGGCGTGCAAGTTACCACTGCCACTGCGAACGATACCGCTCGCTTGGCTTGGATCACCAGAACGCCGCGGGGGTTCTAGTCCTCTTCCTTCTGCATCCACGCCGTCGCCAGTACGCGAAGGTGCAGGCAAAACGGACGCGGACGGTTGCGCTGTTGCAGCGCTCTTCTTCTTGGGTGGCATGATGATGAAGATGATGAAGAAACTAAGGCGCCGAACACTAGATTAGGTTCACGTAACCTTCAATCCCCCTACTTGGCGCGCCAAAGATGTCGGCGTACGACACCTATGGGATCCCGAGAGACCCCTTTACGATTCGGCGGGGGGAGAGGTATACGCAAAGAGTAGAACCAGTGATCGACGCGGGAGGTTTTTACCCAGGTTCGGGCCGCTGATCAGCGTAAAACCCTACTCCTGCTTTGTGTTCTTATTGATGTTCTTGAGCCCAGCCTTCAGGAGCGCTTGCAATGAACAGTATGTTCAAAGAGTAGCTACGCATGCAGAATGGGCCGGAAGTTCTCCTCCCCTGTAGCAGTTGCCTTGGGCCTCCTTTTATATGCTCAAAGGGGTCTCCACAGTGGCAAAATGTACATACATTGAGGTGTAAAGTAGCTACAGGGTATCATACCTAACCCCTGACGGATTAGGACAAACGCATTTAATGCACCGTGAGGTGTCCGTTTAGGTGTCCTCACTTTCTTGGGGATGGAAAAAGGGGCCATCCCATCAGCACCGCTTAAGCTCTCCTCCACTGGCGCATCTCCACGCATCCAGAGAAGGACCCAGAATGTCAGACAAGTTACTGTGCCGAAGCGGTGGTACAGTGGCAGAATCTCGCCAGGCACCGAATCTTGCCGGGCGCCAAGCCTGGCCGGACGCCAAGCCTCGCCGGACGCCAAGTCTTGCCGGGCCCCAAAGGCCATCCCGGCAAGGATCTTGCCGGGGAAGCTGGCCTTCGGATTCCAGCTCTGCTTATCTGCTGATCCTCAGATCTCTGACTTGATGATTTCCTCGATGGCTTGAATCGACCTCGAGCCGATCCCGGCAAGCCTTGTCGCGAGGATGGCTACAACTGCCCGTGCACAAGTACGGGGTACTAGTGGCCCAATACTTAGTACACCGACAACCGGAGGGTTTAGTCCGTAGGGGCAATCATAATCAGACAGGCTAGACTTCTAGGGTTTTAGCCATTACGATCTCGTGGTAGATCAACTCTTGTAATACTCATATTCATCAATATCAATCAAGCAGGACGTAGGGTATTACCTCCATAGAGAGGGCCCGAACCTGGGTAAACATCGTGTCCCCCGTCTCCTGTTACCATCGACCTTAGACACACAGTTCAGGACCCCCTACCCGAGATCCACCGGTTATGACACCGACATTGCTGCTTTCATTAAGAGTTCTGCTGTGTCGTCGCTAGAAGACTCGATGGCTCCATCAATCATCCACAACGATGCTGCCTTGAGGGAGGTCTTTCTCCCCGGCCAGATCTTCGTGTTCGGCGGCTTCATGCTGTGGGCCAACTCGCTTGGCCATCTAGAGCAGATCGACAGCTACGCCCCTGGCCATCAGGTCAGGTTTGGAAGCTTGAACTACGTTGCTGATATCCGTGGACACTTGATCTTCGACGGATTCGAGCCCATGGCAGCCGCTCCCTGCCACCGCGATGAACATGACCTAAATCTGTCATCGGACCATACCCGGGAGATAGCGCCCGTAACTGCTCTGGCCCTAGATCCGGAGCAGATTGCGCCATCCGAGGACGGGAAGCTCAACCCCACCACAGAAACCGCAGACTCAGTGGCGTTGGAGCCGCACACAAACCCAACTTCGAACGGGATCTGTGTCACCGGAACCTCGGATTCGTCTCTGGTCACAGGTTCCGAACCGCGTGCGTCCGCGCCCATCGAGCTTGATCGGGCGCCGATCGTCGAGTTCAGCTCTGCGGACATCTTCCGACACTCACCTTTGGGTGATGTGCTAAACTCATTAAAAACCCTCTCCTTAGCGGGGGACTCACAGCCGAATTATATCCGGTTTGAACTGGAGGCTGATGACGGAGAATTTCGCTTCCCACCCACCGCCCACTTTATTGCCACTGTCGAAGACTTAACCGACATGCTTGATTACGACTCCGAAGACATCGACGGTATGGACGACGATGCCCGAGTGGAGTAGGCCCAAAACCCGCCGTTTACTGGGCGCTGGACGGCCTCCTCCTCGTATGACATGTACATGGTGGATACTCCCAAAAAGAATAACAGCGATAACGAGAAAGATCCAGTCGAGGATAAACCTCCTGAGACACAGCCAAAGCGCCGACGTCAGCGGCACCGCTCTAAATCACGCCGTGGAAAAGACAGCAATACTGGCATGAGAGAAAACAATACTCTGGATGATGCCGAAGACAAAGAAGATCCCGTCGAGCCGACTTCCGAACAGGACGATAGGGAAGATGGGCAAGTTAGCCCTTACGAACAGGCCATAAACGAAGACTCGGAGGACAGCAACTATCTTCCAATCTCCGAGGACGAGGTGAGCCTCGACAACGAAGACTTTATCGTGCCTGAGGAACCTGTCGAGTAGGAGTGCTTTAAGCGCCAGCTAATAGCCACTGCGAGGAGCCTGAAAAAGAAACAGCAGTAGCTTCAAGCTGATCAAGATCTACTCAACGACAGATGGACTGATGTCCTGGCAACCGAGGAATACGGACTCGAGCGCCCCATTAAAAGTTACCCGAAGCGTAAACTGCTACCCCAATTCAACGAATAGGCACTTGAGCCCATGCCATCAACATGCAATGCGGCTGGCCGACCACCACGTGGCCGGGACAAAGTGGCAACCCAAGCCGAACACCTGCCCATACTACCTCACCGTAAAGGCAAAGATACCATAGCTCGGGAATACACATATGACCTGCGGCAAGACCTGGAGAACAGAGTAGGCCAGTCCAGATCGATCTACGGATCGCGGGGGCATGCCCTGGCGCGCGACGACGGCTATCAAGCCAGACGTAACGAGCATAACCACGACCGGGCCGAAAACCGCAGACGGACTACATCCGCACTACGTCGTGACTTGGCCCAATATAGAGGCGCCGCACATCCCCTGTGCTTCACTGATGAAGTAATGGAGCATGAATTCCCAGAAGGGTCTAAACCCGTAAATATCGAATCATATGATGGGACAACAGATCCCGCGGTATGGATTGAGGATTTTCTTCTCCATATTCATATGGCCCGCGGCGATGACCTTCACACCATCAAATACCTCCCACTAAAACTCAAGGGGCCAGCTCGGCACTGGTTAAACAGTCTGCCTGAAAACTCTATAGGCAGCCGGGAGGACTTGGAAGACGCCTTCCGCGACAACTTCCAAGGCACATATGTACGACCTCCGGATGCCGATGACTTAAGTCACATAGTTCAACAGCCTGGAGAGTCGGCCAGGAAATTCTGGACTAGGTTCCTAACTAAAAAGAACCAGATCATCGACTGCTCGGATGCCGAAGCCCTAGCGGCCTTTAAGCATAGCATCCGTGATGAATGGCTCGCTCGTCACCTCGGCCAAGAAAAGCCGAAGTCCATGGCAGCCCTCAAGGCACTCATGACCCGCTTTTTTGCGAGCGAGGATAGTTGGCTAGCCCGTAGCAATAACACTGCAAGCGATGCCGACACCTCTGAAGCCAAGAATAGAAATGACAGGCCCCGACGCAATAGGCACAAGCGCCGAAGCAATGGTGGCACTGTCGATGACACGGCAGTCAACACCGGTTTCAACGGCTCCAAGTCCGGCCAGCGGAAGAAGCAATACAAAAGAAACAATCCGGGCTCATCCAGCTTGGACCGCATACTCGATCGTCCATGTCAGATCCACGGCACCCCTGATAAACCAGCCAATCATACCAACAGAGAATGTTGGGTTTTTAAACAGGCCGGCAAGTTAAATGCTGAAAACAAGGAGAAGGGGTCACAAACCAAGGACAACGACGAGGAGTTCCGCCTGCCGAACACAGGAGGACAGAAGAAGTTTCCTCCCCAGGTTAAAACGGTGAACATGATATACGCCACTCATATCCCCAAAAGGGAGCGCAAACGAACGCTCAGGGACATCTACGCGATAGAGCCAGTCGCCCCAAAGTTCAACCCATGGTCGTCCTGCCCGATCACCTTCGATCGCAGGGACCATCCAACCAGTATCCGTCATGGTGGTTCAGCCGCACTGGTCCTCGATCCAATTGTTGATGGATTCCATCTCACACGCGTCCTCATGGACGGCGGTAGCAGCCTGAACCTGCTCTATCAGGATACAGTGCGCAAAATGGGCATCGGTCCCTCAAGGATCAAACCCACAAAAACTACCTTTAAAGGAGTCATACCAGGTGTAGAGGCCCGCTGTACGAGCTCAATCACATTGGAGGTTGTCTTCGGATCTCCGGACAACTTCAGAAGCGAAGAGTTGATCTTCGATATCGTCCCCTTCCACAGCGGCTATCACGCACTGCTCGGACGAACCGCATTTGCTCGATTCAATGCGGTGCCACACTATGCTTATCTCAAGCTCAAGATGCCGGGACCACGCGGCGTCATAACAGTTAATGGAAACACGGAGCGCTCCCTCCGTACCGAGGAGCACACCGCGACCTTAGCAGCGGAAGTACACAGCAGCCTTGCCAAGCGGAATCTTAATTCGGCGGCCAAGCTCCCGGACACTGTCAAGCGGATCCGGACTACTCCGCAGCATAACAGTTCAGCTCATCAGGAGTTAGACTAGCAATCCGGCCTCCGTCTCCGTCCCGGCCTAATAGCGGCATACGTACCACGCGTACATAACTACGCACTTAAAATACCATTGGCATAGACGGAGGCATAACTAGATTGTGGTCCATAATACGGCTCGACCTCCCCTGGACACACATATTTTCACTTTTTCTTTTTCATCCTTTTCAGGTTCTCTTTTCCACAGGCCCCTCAAGACGGCCTGATGATCGGTCCTTTCGAAGGATAGATACACCAAGACCGCAAGAAGCATTGAGGTATACAGGAATCGCTAGGAGGTCTTTTTGACGATCACTCTACCCATTCTCAGGACCCGCACGCAGCTCTCCCTTGGTCATGGCATGGCATGTTAAATAGCCCTGTTGCTTATCGCACTACTTATACGCTTTGACGTATCAATAAAATTATAATGGGAACAGTTCGCGGCCCAACTTCTGCGGCACTAGCTTACTACTTCATTTTTTCTTGATAATCTTATCAATTGCACCCGTACACTTTGGTACGGCTTAAATTTGCCAGGGGCTTTATTGCGCCCCATATTATGGCAACAAAGTCCGAACACTTTTTACAGTATAGTTCGGCACCCCGAATTTAGCATTATATGCATTGGCTCCGAATCATGTCTTTGGTCAATAGTTGGGTTGCCCGGCTCCTGTGCTTACTACCTTACGTTCCGCTATATCGGCTAGGGTAGTAAAGCGAGAACTACTGCGATTGTGCCCTGGTTCATCTAGATGAGCACCTCAGTAGAGAAAGCCGAAAACTGACTGTCATGATGCGGTGAGAGCCGGTCAACTCTTCGGAGGTTACAAATCTTTTAGGATTTTTTCCGCATTACGCGACGAATCGGTCTCTACCCGATCAGGTGTTTACAGCACCCTAGTTCACTAGGGGCTGCGCCTAAATTTCTATTATAAAACTCCTATGGCTAAGTGAGGGTGATAAAGCCACATAGTCCGATTGCCTGGTTCGTTGCGTTAAACACCTCCTTCAAGGACCAAACGTTGGATCAAGAGGGTTTAGATTTTATCCCGAACACCCCCGTACTACCTACGTGGGGGCTGAAGCCGACGACTGGCCAACTCTCAGATTTAATAAAACGGCTGCACAGGAGGAAAAATCTTGATATAAACAACTAATATTATATTACATATCAGTTTTGTTTCATTTTACAGGGCAGGATAACATGAATATATTCATCCAAAAATAATGTCTTTTGCACACTGCTCCGCTACAATGCAGGATCCCTCCAGGACATCGTCAAAATATCACTCGGGCGTGCGGTGCTCCTTGCCCGCGGGCGGTCCCTCGGTCGCGAGCTTAACGGCGTTCATCTTCGCCCACTGTATCTTGACACAAGCGAAGGCCATCCGTGCACCTTCAATGCAGACCGACCGCTTGATGGCATCAAGCCGAGGGCAGGCAGCAACCAGTCACTTCACGAGCCCGAAGTAGCTGTTGGGTATGGCTTCGGTAGGCCATAGAAGGATTATCAAATCCTTCATGGCCAATTCAGCCGCCCTGTGCAGTTCGGTCAGCTGTTTCAGCTGATCGCTGAAGGGCACCGGATGCTCTGGCACAAGGTATTGCGACCAGAACAGCTTCTCCGTTGAGCTCCCCTCTTCGGCTCGGAAGAAATCCGCAGCATCAGCAATGCTGCGCGGCAGATCCGCAAATGCTCTTGGAGAACTCCAAATCCAGGTCAGTAAGAGGTACCTTTTCTTCACAAATTTGCTTTGCATTATAAAGGCCTTACCCGCCGTGATTTTCCTGTCCTCTTGGATTTCCTGGAGGGCGCCCTGGGCTTCAACCCGGGCCTCTTGTGTGCTTTGGTGGGCCTTAGCAAGCTCGGACTCTTGATCCATAATCTTGCACTCCAAGGACTCGCATTTCTTTACAGCGTCCTGGAGCTCTTGTTGGACCTCACCGACCCTGGCCTCGTGCTTTTCGTGGACGGATTGTTCCTCCGCTGCTCTCTTCTGGGCCTCGGCCAGCGCCTTTTTAAGGGCCTCCACCTCGGTCGCCGCTCCTACAAATATCATGGCACTATGGTCAATACAAATCATGTATCCTTTCTGATCTATAGAAGGTCATGGCATACCTTGCTTGTCCTCCAGCTGCTTTTTCACACGGCCGAGTTCTTCCTCGGCCCGCTCCAGACTCTGCTTCAGTCCGGAGACTTCGGCAGCATGGGAGGTCGCAGCCAGCAGCGACGCCTGCTTTTTCACATCGACGTGTATGGTTAGTCTCCTGCGAAAATTGTTTGATCCTCTGTCCGGCTTTTCTTTTTGACCACCGGACAGTGTCTCAGGGGCTACTATCTATACTGTGACATTCTTTTTACATAAATTGCATTTCATACCTCAAAACCTGTTAGAAGGCTTGTGCAGGCGTTGGTTAGTCCGCTTTTTGCGGACTGAATCTTCTCAATCACCGTACCCATGAGGGCACGGTGTTCCTCTACAGTGGAAGCACTTCGCAGTGCTTCCAGTAGGGTGTCCGGTGCCTCTGGTTGGACAGAGGTCACCGGCGAAATAGGCACACCCCCTTCTTTCGAAGGAGGTTGCTTGCCGGATTCCGGATCCGTATAGGTCTCCGGGACCGTATTCGGCTGGGGGCCGAATTGGACCTGGCCCCCATTGCCAGTCTCCACGAGGATTTGCTCCCCCATGTGTCCGGCCGCCGAGGTTTCACCCTCTGGCGCCGCGCTGACGACCTCCTGTGTCTCTCCCTGGCCTGGGATCCTTTGGGACAGCGCCTCGGTGTCATCCATGGCCTTGGGAGAGGAGGCCGCCGAAAGGGACCCGCTGTCCATCACCTTCGGGTCCAGCGAATTTCCCGAAGATAAGGATCGCTCGAGGTCGGAACAAACCGGACTGCAAGTACATGATTCAACATGTTAAAACTATGGAGAAAAGAGGCTGGATATATGAATGCGTCAGGGTCTTTGAGTACTTACGACTCGGCCAGGGGCTTATCTCGGGGGGGCCGCTCTGGGCTGCTGTCGACGTCCCATGTGGAATTATCCGCGGGGGAGACCTTCCCCTTCTTGGACGCCTCTGCCTCCAGATTTATGGGGGGCCACCCTTTTCTTCCTTCCCCCCTCAGGGGGAGAGTTGCTTTCCTCCTCCTCCTCATCGTCCTCTGCGGCGGCGGAGTGAGTTTCGGCGTCTTCGGACGTTGCGTCCGAAGTTCCCTTGCGACGAAGGCCGCTTCTCGTCTCCTTGGCCTTTTTCTTGGCCTTCTTATCCGGCGCCTGGTAGGGCGCCGGGACCAGCATCTTCGTCAGAAGCGGGATGGCTGGTTCCTCGGGCAGCGGAGCCGGACACTTAATCTGCTCTGCCTTCTTCGTCTAGCCCTGGAAAAATAAATAGGGAGGCTTAGGCATTTTCCCTGAGTGAGCAAGTAAAGGATACACCTTGAAGCGCGAAAGACTTACCGGACTAGTGGGATGGGCCAGGTCGTGCCCACGGTCCTCGGTCGTCTCCGGCCATTTCTCGTTGGCCTTAAAAAGCACCTTCCAGATGTCTTCGTGCGTAGTTCCAAAGAACTGTTGCAAGGTCTGGTGCTCGGCCGGATCGAACTCCCACAGATTGCAAGTCCGGCTTTGGCATGGAAGGATCCGGCGAATTAGCATCACCTGGATCACATTGACAAGCTTGATGTTCTTGTCCACCATACTCTGGATACGCGCCTGCAGCGCTGACAGCTCGTCCGACAATGCCCAATTCAGGCCCTTCTCTAGCCAGGAGGTGAGCCGCATTGGGGCTCCAAACTTGAATTCGGGAGCCACGGCCCAGGTGGCGTCGCGGGGCTCTGTGATATAGAACCACAGTTGCTGCCAGCCTTTGACGGTCTCCACAAAGGTACCTTTGGGCCATGTGACGTTGGGCATCTTGCTCACCATGGCGCCTTCGCACTCTGCGTGTTGGCCATCCACCACCTTCGGCTTCACATTGAAAATCTTGAGCCACAGTCCGAAGTGGGGTGGGATGCGGAGGAAGGCCTCGCACACGACAATAAATGCCGAGATGTTGAGGAAAGAATTTGGGGCTAGATCATGGAAATCTAGCCCGTAGTAGAACATGAGTCCGCGGACGAAAGGGTGGAGAGGAAACCCTAACCCGTGGACGAAGTGGGGGATGAACACTACCCTCTCATGAGGCTTGGGGGTGGGGATGATCTGTCCCTTGGCCGGAAGCCGGTGGGCGATTTCCTTGGCCAAATACCCCGCCTCCCGGAGCTTTGTGATGTCCTTCTCCTTGATGGAGGAGGCCATCCACTTGCCTTGCGCTCTGGATCCGGACATGGTCGGAGTGTTTCTTTGAGGCAGAAAATATGAGAACTTGGGCGCTGGAGCTCAGGAATGGAGAGGCAGAGAAAGAGAAGGCGTGGGTGAAAGGGGGAATCCTTATCTCCCTATAAAGGCAGTGAATATCGAGCGCCTCCCCACTCGCCTTAAAACTCGCCTATTCCCAAGGGCCATGCAAACAGCACGGTTGGATTACCCACGCCCGTATTGATGAGAATCCCATAATAAGGGGACATGATCTCTGCTTCGACAAGACGTGCCGATAAAACCGCTTCTCGAAACATGGAGCGGGAGGCTAAAGAACGGTTCGAAATAATGACCGTGCAGGAACGTGGTGTCGCGTTACAAAAAGTTGTCAGCGGATTGGACTCGTGAAATATTATACTCTCTGCGGTTGTGTGTGGTACTTGTTTTGTAGAGCCGGACATGTTTTCTGTGCTCGAAGTCTGTTCTGGAGTATTCAGAGGAGGAACCCGCCTTGCAATGCCGAAGACAATTTGCGCGCCGACACATCGTCATTGAAACCTAGTTTAGGGGCTACTGAGGGAGTCCTGGATTAAGGGGTCCTCGGGCGTCCAGGCTACGTAACGTGGGCCGGACTGATGGGCCATGAAGATACAAGACAGAAGGCTCTCTCCCGTGTCCGGATGGGACTCTCCTTGGCGTGGACGACAAGCTTGGCGTTCAGGATATGAAGATTCCTTTCTCTGTAACCAACTTTGTACAACCCTAGCCCCCTCCGGTGTCTATATAAACCGGAGGGTTTAGTCCGTAGGGGCAATCATAATTAGACAGGCTAGACTTCTAGGGTTTTAGCCATTACAATCTCTTGGTAGATCAACTCTTGTAATACTCATATTCATCAATATCAATCAAGCAGGACGTAGGGTATTACCTCCATAGAGAGGGCCCGAACCTGGGTAAACATCGTGTCCCCCGTCTCCTGTTACCATCGACCTTAGACACACAGTTCGGGACCCCCTACCCGAGATCCGCCGGTTTTGACACCGACAACGCCTGCCTTGAACGCCCTCTGCCGCTCCAGACGATCCCTCTCGAAGTGGCAGGACACCTCGAATATCTTTGCATTCCATGCCTCTGCAGCGGCGTGTGCTGCGGCCACATCGGCTGTGAGACTCTTTGCGTGCTCAACCAGGTGCTCCTCCTCCTCCCGCAGGAATTCGATGTAGCGCGCAAGGTTGCTAACGCACATGCAGGGCTCCACCTCCACCTCCCGCATTCGGGCAGCGGTGGCGGAGCGGGTGATGACCCCGGTGGTTGATGGTGGGATGGCGGCCACGATGGCCACCTCCCGCCTTCGGGCCGCGGTGGTGAAGTGGGTGATGGCCATAGCGGCCGATAATGGGGTGGCAGCCACGACGTCTACCTCCCACCTTTGCCGCGGTGATGGAGCGGGCGATGGCCCTGGCTTTCGACGGTGGTGTGGCGGCCACGGCGGCAGACGGTGGGGTGGCGGTAACGGCGGCCAGCAACAGCTGCTGACGTACAATGGTGGTGGAGCGTGTGGTGGGTGTTGTGTGCACACCCAACAGGGACGCCACGCGCAGTACACGATGCCAGGGACTGCACGGCGGCCGCGGTGTAGCCTCCCAACTAGAGCTGTCCTCTGATGACGATGGAGTGACTGAGCAATGATGACGGACCGGTGCCATTGGCAATTGTGGGAGAAGCAGACAAGATAAGCTACAGGGAGGGAGGGGAAAATGCGACGCGGGACTCGCCGTCCGTGAGGGTTTATATAGCAGGCCGGTAAGCATTGGGGTTTTGGGGAATTTCGCCGAGTCGGGCAGGAAGCTTGCGTGGCTGTGCGCGGGAACCTACGCGGTTGCGCGGGAACGGGCTCACCGATGATTCATTGGCGCCTCTTCGAGCCACCATTTGGCCAAAAGAACGAATGTGCGGTGCTCAAGCTTGTGCTCGAAGCCTTCTGTGGCAGTGGGGTGACAAGACATGCAAGAGGAGGACGAAATGACATGTACATATACGGTTAATAAAAAAACATTTGCGATTTAATTACCTAGCACACGGCCGCTCTGTACGCAACGTCATGCATGAAGAACAATTAGGAATCCCTGTTTGACCTCACCTCGGCCATCATCAACCCCTACTACATGAAGATGAAGGATGAGAGCAAGAAGGACATTATCGCTTGGCACAGTGTCTGGGAGCAGAGACTAGATGAAGAACACATCAAGTACACGACAAAGGATGTGTACACAAGCTACGAGATGTATAGACGGATCGTTGACACGAGGAAGTGCCTTCGTCCTGCCACAGATGAGGGATCGAGCCATAGAGCAGTGGCGGAAGCGTCATAAGAAGTAGATGATCGTTTCTCCTAGTTTAGAATGCATGTAATTGTTTATTGAGTTGTGTGCGAATGTTTTGTATAGTCACTTATGTAATTGGATGTTTATTTTGGTTATATGTGTTTTTCTTCTGCAGATAGAGCAAATCAAATCACACACGGAGTAAACTAGGAAACCCGTAGGTGATGATTTCATCAATCGCTGACAATTTATACCAGCAAGCATTTGCCCACAACACACACAGCTTATTAGTAGCAATCGTCTGTGTTATTATCAGTCTTTGCACACATTTCTGATTACGGACATGTTTACTGTGTATCACACACATCTTGTTAAGTTGAATCGTTTATGTTGTCTTGGCTCATCGTAAACAGCTCATCCGAGTGAACTGTATGCCGTATATCGCGCACACCATCATCGTTTCTATTGTTATGCTCATCGCAAACATTTCATTCGAGTGAACTGTATGCCACATATCGCACACGCAACTCTAATTTGAATTGTGTTTGATGTCTCGCCATCGCAAATAGTTCATATCATTTTTGACGGTTTTCTTACACCACTGTTTGCGATTAATGCATCACACACAGTTTCGTCGAAGGGTCTCTGATTGTAGTGTCGCGTTAGGACCATCCTGTAGTAGTGACACGTTGCTTCTAATTATGAGGACAAGAGGATTAGCCTAACTCTAATTTGTCAACTATGACCAACTAGAACTAGAACTAGAAGAACTAGAGGAGGCTCCAAAACTTATGTATCCAAAAGAGCAAAATCCTCAGTATATATATAGGTTGGAGGGGGAGGAGAGGGCAGCCACCAAGGGGGAAAGTTTCTCCCCTGGGGCACCGTCCTAGGAGGGGGAGTCTGACTCATCCCCCTCCTCCCAATTCAGGCTCCTTCCTTAGGGAAGGAGGCACTTTCCCATTTGGGCCTTTTTGGCCCAAGTTCCCTTCCACCTCTTGGCCTTTTTAGGCACGTTGATATTCAAACTAAATATAAAATGTTCCAAATACTTTTAGACCATTATATATATTTTTTAACATCTTCAAAACTTCTTCCACCTATGTATAATATATCGGCAATACCCGGTATTACCTGATACTCACCGAAACCCTTTCGGTGACCCAGAAATGCTTCCGGATCCTCTTGGAACTATTCTGAATATTCATGAAACAATTCCACAAATATATTCTCATGACTTCTGTCCTACTAACACTCAGCACACCATGATTGCCTTAAGCTTGTGACCCCATAGGTACGGTAACTCACAGACATGAATGAAACCGTTCGTTCAATGACCGACAGCGGGACCATGGACGTCCATATTGGTCCCTGTGAGTACACCAATGATATTCGAGTGAAACTTTTGCTATCATGTGATGTCCCCTTTGCTTCGTAGTACTTCACAAAACCCAGGATGCATCAGTATCCTTCTGAGTCATCACATGCTCACTACACCATTATCCTCGTTACCGGTTTTGTTCTTCTTTCTAGTTATCGCGTTCCGGCATCCCCGTGATGTAGTCACCTATGTCGGGCCAGGCGATGATGGATGCCGTCACACCGAGAGGGCCCTAAGAATATCTCTCCATCGTCGGAGGAGCAAATCCCACTCTCGAGCTATCTAGTCCCTTGGCAAACTTTCCGATGAGCATGTAAGTTGTCGTTATCACTACAAAAAAAACACTTCCGTGATGATACGTGTTTGTCACAGTAGGTCATGTTTTCTTTCATGCATGTACATCCATGATGATTTTATGACAGAATCAAGATAGTCATACATGTGCTGTCGTAGAAGTGTTCCATGACAATACTTAAATTATCATCACGGAAGTGACCACTTCCATGACGATAAATGGCGTGTCATGGAAGTGTTTTCGTCAAGGGTAACCGACGCATGGCATCCACCATAACGATTCGCCGTTAAGATATCAGGTCCGGTTTTGGATCCGATAACCCATTAACAGCAACGAACAATGGCAATTTTCCACGTGTAAAATTCTCATTGGACGAAGGAACCACGTGTTAGCTCCACGTTGGGACAGATGTCATGCAACGAATGTACAGGATGCACCTATGATACATCAACACATGGCTCGGCCCAACAGTGGTCCATTTAGGTCAAAAGGCTAGCCCATTTGACTTGGTCAAAAGGTAGCGGGCCAGCCACGGAAAGCCTGTTAACGGCATGTTCGCATATAGCCCATTTACAGCCCGCTAACTCGTGGCCCGTTATGGCCTATCCAAATTAGGCCCAGTAGCGTCATCTGGGCCCTCCAATATGATTCCAGCCCGTTGTAACTTCCGGCCCATGTATGTCCCATGACGTCTTTCGACCCATATGAGGCCCTTTGTAACTCAGGGCCCTTTAACAGTCCGTGGTGAAACTAGCCCATAATGAACAATAAATCACTTTATACCCATTAACGAACCATTATTCCGTTGGGCCATTTCCAGCCCGTGTTACCTTTCGGCCTTCTAAGGGCCCATTTATTCTTGGGCTCATTCCCAGCATACGACTTATGGTCCGTTACTGGCCTGTTGCACTGATGGGCCAAATTCACCCCGTGGTTACAGTCGGACCGTTTGTGGCCCGTTAATCCAGTGGGCCATTTTCATAGCGTCATCTAATACGACCCATTAATGACCCGTTATGCATGTCGATAGAATTATGCCAGTTATACATACCGGCCTATTAACAGCCCGTTATGGTCGGCCCATAAACAGACGAATCCCATTCTAGATTGTTTACGGCCCACATTGCGGACCGTTATTGGTCCATGAATAGTACGACCCATGTTTGACCAATCGATCATACGGCCCATAGAAGGTGTTGTAGGGTGGGACCCTAAGTGGAGATCTTTCACGAATTGGAGGGGGGTCCATGAAGAACGCGAAGAACAAGAGGGGAAATCACAAGAGGAACACTCAAGAAGAAGCCTAATTACACATCCACTAGACTAGCAACACATGGATCCACAAGATACATGAACAACAAAGGGAAAATAGCACAAGGTAAAGTTCATCCCAAATCCCAAAGGGAGATGAGGTCTTCATGATCCTATGATGGGGATCCTTCCCTAGATGGGGTCTTGAATCCACTAGGGATCTTCTCCTAGGAGGTCTTGATCTCCATGGGAGAGGGTAGATAGGAGCAAAGCTCTTAAGATCATATCATGTACTTTCCTAACCCTAACAAATGGTCTAGGGACGGAATATATAGGTGGCTGGAGGTGAGGAATGAAGAGGAGGGGCAAAAGGGGCATTCCCCGTCCAGCTCGCAGGCAGGCCCGTGCGGACGGGCTAAGTCACCCACGTGGGCACGGGGTCCCATGGGCATGGTACAGGCCCATGCACACGGAGAGGTCAGCAGCTCCAGCATGGGCCCGTGCGCACGGGGGCTAGGGGGCCCGTGCGCACGGGGTATCGAGGAAGTCTCTGGATAGGTCATGCGCACGGGGTCCGTAGGGGCCGTGCACACGGGGTCTTCTGCACCGTGCTTCTTCCTCCAGCTGCTGGGCTCCTTCTTCCATGTGGCCTTCTCGTTCCTCCTCTTGTACTTGGCGAGGCTCCTTGGCTTTCTCGATGTGGTCAACCTTGATGATGGTGTACATGTCCTCTAGAGCTTGGACTCCTCGATGAATGTGTAGCTCAGCTCACACCTATGTATGCACACGAGAGAGGAGTCAAGTAGTATACCATCCTCGAAGGGTGTAAGTGGACACGTGTATTGGAGATGATTCACCTTTATATGCATGAAGTATATGTTGCATGTGTCACTTGGCAAAGGGGCTCTTGACATGGTGATGTCTGTAAGATGCTCCGCATCATCCCGTCCCCTTGGGAGAGATCCGTCCTCGGATCATATTCCAAATCACCATGGGAAAGAGATGGCGTCTCCGTATATTAGTGGATGATCACCGTAGACTCGTCAACGTGTAGCTTGAAAGGGGCACTCAGCAATGTTGCATCGTCTTGTGATTCCTTCAAAAGGAGCAAGGACAACAAACACTTGGAAAAACAAATGTTGTTAGCGGTAGTGCAAAACCAAACATTCAAGAGGCGAGTCACCCAACAAGTGTCATCATCATGTATAGCATATAGTGTAACAAAGGATTGTGGCATGTCATGCAAGCACATAAATTGAGCGCAATCAAGAGCATCATGGAAGCAAGCATGCATAAAGCGCTCAACAAATGGTCTATGGTATGTGTAGGAATTATTCACAGCACCAAAGAAGATGAGATGTCTAAACACATGAGGCATCAAGTATACGAAATGTGCAATAGGCAGGCCAAAGTGTAAGATAATCCAAGCATAATGTTGATCGTGTGTGGTGAAAATATTGTGGCACTCAACACAAATGAAATAGAAATTGTGCAACATGTGTGAGGCAATCAAGTCATTTAAGCTAGTAGTGCAAAGAAGCAACATACTAGAGGTAATTATGGCAATCATGTCATGTGTGTAAAAAGTTGGCATATGCAAAGCGCATGACATATCACAAGCATGGAAGCAAGATATGAGCAAAGTATGCGCAATATCATGGGGCACGCATAGAACATGGCAATAGTAACAAGGATCTCCACCGAGCATGCAAATACACATAGTAGTAGTAGAATGGTGAATCATATGGAAGTACAAGCAAGGGTCACAATTGCATGGTAAAATCATGGAAATTGTCTTATCATGCAAGGTGAACACGGTAAAATGGGCATAAGGAGACAAGTGGTATATAACCCATAGCCATGTGAGAGCCAAGTAAAAGATATGCGCGCAGTCCTTGCGCGAAGGGAACGGTGGTAAGGATAATCCACGAGATCCCAAATCATCGTTGCTCTCAAGAGCTCGTTTTGTCAACTCATGGGATTGTGAAGTTGACAAGTATTCTTGAGTGCCTACACAAAACAAAGGCAAAGGAAAAATTGTGTGCGCGTGGTATATGTACACATCATCCATTATGATGCGCACGTGCATGTGTTGGTTAGCACAAAATATCCAATTCTCAAATAAGTGAGTTGCATGATATAGAAACATGTCATTCATCATGAAAGGTTTGTTGTTATGTATAGCATAATGAATACCCAAATTGTGTAATGCATCACTAGTAATATCTAGAGCATTGTCATGAATGTTATGCATATGGTGCACACAAGGGATGGAATCATGCGATACACAATAATTTTCATGGCATGGTATATGGGATGAATTGCACAAATTTTGGAAAGGTAGCATAGCAATATCATCGCAAGAGAAGCAAAATCCAATAACCATCATCTTGTCATCTATGCCATAAGTGCAAATGGGATTTATTTTTATGGGGCGTGCATAGTTACTATGTTGAGATTGTAATAAGGCAATATGGGAGATCTCACTCATAGCATATGACAAGTTTAATGGATTGTCAAACATGACGTGACCGATAGAATTTTCACATGATATCCTATGGAGCATAGCATCACAACTAGGCAATTCGACATGCTCATCATTATATTCATCATAAATGGATGGCACATCTAAGCATGTAGAAGACATAGTATGTGGTGAATCCATAAGGTGATCATCATCATGCAAGCAATTGATGTGAAGATAGTCCGCTAGTGGGACAAGCGAAGGACCATCACCTATGTTACCTTTGGAGCTCCACTCATGTGGTGTAGGTGAGGTGTCTAAGATCGATGCTGGGTCAACATTGTTGTCCTGATGGAACCATGTGGGGGGGTGCATCATTGTCTGCCATGGCCATCGTCATCTCCGTTGGAGGTATGGACTCGTCGAGGGTTGGCGCTTCGTCATGTAGGAGATCTAGCACCAAAGAAAACACACTCAGAGTAGAGGTTAAGTTGTTAGAAATCATAGTGGCCTCACGTGCCCTCTCAACTACCTCACTCACTAACTGTTGTGTTTCACTCACTCCCGCTAGGATGGTCTCACTCATATGGTTGGTGGATTCACTCAAATGGCTCTCAACCTCACATAGGATGTGTGGCATTCTCCCATGTGTGGGGCAAGTGGTGAACACACTTATCCTCTCATAGGAAATGCACCCAATGTCATATATGGCGGAGTCACTCATCTCACACATGGGGTGGTGGCTCTCCTCACATGGCAATTGGGGCATCTCGTCATATGTGGGGGTCGGAGAGATGTAGGTGCAAATGTCTCCATGCTCAACTCCTATCGCCTCCTTGGTTGAAGGGATAGTCCCATGCTCAACCCCCTCATCCATAACGCCTCCAAAGATGGATGCCATAGGATGTGGCAAATCATCGCTCTCCTCCGAGACCAAAGATAAGGTCTCATCACTACAAAAAAAAAGACACATCCGTGACATTTTGGGCCGAACGAATTTTTTTTCTGTCATGATTATGACACTTCTATGATGATAATTGTGACAAATGCACATATCATCATAGATGTGGTGGGCTCCTACTTCTATGACCAAAAATCATGACAGAAAATGGGCTTTTCATCCTGGGCGGGCCGGGGACGCACTTGCATGACATTCTTTGGGCCGTCCATGGCGGAAAAAAATCATGGTAGAAGCGAGGGCGAGGAAAATATCGGGGAGTTCCCGGTTACGGTGGGTGGTCGGGGCCGAGCGATGCACGGAGGTTTGCGCGTTTCTCTCATGTACGCGCATGTGTGCGAGGCGTTGGCTAACTGAACCCAAGCGATCGCACTAGCTACGCTACTAAACCCGAGCGATCGATCCCTTGGCTATTAACTGAACCCGAGCGATTCATTCGCTGCTGACTGAACCCGAGCGATTCCTTCACTACTGCTAACTGAACCTGAGCGATCGATCCCTGTTGCTGCTTATTGAAGCTGATCGAGCCCCCGTGTGAGACGCAGCCAGTCAGTGTTGGGTTGCCTCTCGTGCGCGCGGTACGTAGAACGAGTCGAGACGTGGTGAGTCGAGCCGGTTGGTTGGCTGTGGATGAACAGTTCCCGGTGGGGGTTGGATGAACAGGACCCCGTGGTAGTAGGCTGTTGCCGCTAGATGAACAGGACCCCGAGGAGGCCACCACACCCCAGCCGGTTGGGGGTGGATGAACAGGACCCCGTGGAGGCTTTATGAACAGTAGACGGTGGAGGCTGGATGAACAGTATCCCGTGGATGAACAATAGCCGGTGGAGGCTGGATGAACAGTAGCCCGTGGATGAACAATAGCCGGTGGAGGCTGGATGAACAGTAGCCCCGTGGATGAGCAATAGCTGGTGGAGGCTGGAGGAAGTCAACGGTGGATGAACAGTAGCCCGGGGAGGCTGGAGTGAGGTAGTAGACGGTGGATGAACAGGACCCCGTTTCGACCATAGGCGCTCCAACAGAAGTCCGTTTCCTTTGTTTTGCGGTACGCCAAACCCCTCTCGATCAACAGGACCCCGTTTCGACCGTAGGCCCTCAAACAGAAGTCTGTTTCCTCTGTTTTGCGGTACGCCAGACCCTTCCCGATGAACAGTACCCCCGTTTCAACCATACGCTGTCAAACAGAAGGCCGTTTCCTCCATTCTGTGGTATGCCAGACCTTGTTTCGGCTGTTCCGTCCAAGCCGGTTGGCTCCCGATGAACACGATGCATTCTGTTCCCTCCCGATGAACACGACGCAGTTTCTCCGTTCCGACCCAGCCGGTTGGTTGCCGATGAACAGGACGCCGTCGCTATACGCGTTCGAGACCCCGCCCGTATGTACGTGCGTAGCCGTATTTACTTTCTTGAAGTGTGGTTGTACGTACGTGTACATAATTTATACAGGACTGCCTCAACTGCTACGTCACACGTGCCGCTCCTTGCTCGGCCACGGTTCATCCTTACAGAGAGACTTATCGACCAGTATATACGTACACGTTTGCTACCAGAGAGACAACCCTACATACGGTTCGACCCGGTGGGTCCCAGCTGTCAGGGAGGATAAGGAGGCACTTCCTTGCATGCGAAGATATAGCTGATGGGTCTCAGCTGTCAGGGGGAGTAATCATTTATTTTGCCCGTAATAAGGACGCACTTCCTTGCGTGCGAAGATGTAGCTGGTGGGTCCCAGCTGTCAGGGGGTGAAAACATTTTTTTCCAGGGTAAAAAGGATGTAGTTGCATGCATGCATCCATGGGCGTGGTGCGTCCCCACTGTCAGCCTCTCACATACAGTCATCTTCCGATGACTCTTGTTTGTTGACCACACCGTGCCGAGCGCACCATGGCCGGTGGACGACGGCGACGCCCAGACTGGAATGACCCAGAGATGGGGAAGATGCGGCAGTTGAGTCGCAGATGGAGAGGAGTGGGAAACTTGACTGGTTCGGGTGCGGGGTGGGCCTACACTCGGTAGAGAATAACAGGAGGTGCGAAGGAGTGGAGGGATGGCCTGGCCGTCAGTGGGGTAGCGTTTCGCTGCGAGGCGCGCGAACCAGCGCCGCTGGACGCCGGAGGCTGGAGCAGGCGGTCCCGGCAGCGCTGGAGGAATAAGACAAGAGATTGAAGAAGAATGCCGGCCGTTGGATGTAAATCGAACGCCTTGCTTAGGCTTCGAGCTTTGTATTTTTTTTTGCGAAAGTGCTTAGGCTTCTATCTACTGGCCCACATGTCAGCCAGTCCATTTGTTTTTTTAGTCCATTTGGTGGGCCGGGTGAAACAATGATGTAGAGTCTATGCAGCTCGTTTATATATTATGTTAGAATTTAAAGCCCATTTGCATTTTTTTTCAAAATCCACGGACTTGCTGGGCTAGGTGAAAATGACATGTTGGGCTGGACGGAGAAATATTATAAAAACATAAACACATGATTGCACGTCTATTACTGATTGGTCAGTAAAATCTTTGCAAGCTTATGTACGCAATCACCAGGAGTTAACTTGCCGAGTTATATATAAACAATTATTATTATTATTTTGTAAGAACTTTCAATTTACGAAATAAAATATCATTTTAATTTGATGAGTTAATAGGACATGGGGTATTATTATTTTTTAGGCTAGACGTGGGAGAGTTGAGTTGGTTCTAGGGAAAACTACTGGGAGAAAACTCAGATTACATCGACAAAGAAAGTGGGAGAAAATTCAGATATAGGATTAATAAAAACGAAAAATAAAGGAAGTGGGAAGGTCTATACAATGGTTGGACGAACGACAGGTTTAACGGAACCTTATGTTGTTTCTATTATATATATGTAATAAAATAAGATACAAATATAAGTATATATATACTATTATTAAAGGAAAACATAGGTTCAGTTTTGCATTCTTATAGAAAAATAGAACTGAGCAGCGTTGTCTTGAAAAAACAAACTTAACTTGGGTTGCTGATGTTATAGACAAGCTAGGCTGGGAGGCCCAGAGGCTGCTTGATGCCTGCTAGATCCCAAAAAAAAGTTGAAACCTGCTGGATCAACTGTGTCTGCATGTCGTGGGCTACGCGTGTTAAACAACAAAACCTAGGCCATTGACCTGGTGGGCCCGGACTGTCAGCCTCTCGATGATAGTCGTCTCCCGATTCCTCTCATTTTGTTGACCATGTTGGGAGCAACAGACGGTGGCGCCGTGGCGAGAGCACTAAGGCGGGGGACGACATCGAGACCTTGGACTGGAATGAACTGGAGTCGGGGAAGACGCGGGCGGAGGGGAGTACAAGGGTTGACTTATTCGGGTGCAGGGTGGGCCGGTGGAGCTGCCGCCACCGGAGAATGTGTGGGAGTAGAGGGATGGCCTGTACAGTGCCATAGGCTAGGATGGGTCACCGAGGCGTGCGCGGCAGCGCCGCCAGCCGCTGTAGGAAGAGGATGAAAGATTGAACAAAATAAAGAAATACAAATGGATAGGTGGTTGGTCCCAGATGTCTGTGTACGAGACCTGCTGGGTCCACTTGAGAAGGGGAATATGTTGGCAGGAAGGATATTCAAAGCACGGCAGCCCAGTGAACTAGTTACATACATAAGCAAATAGCCCTTAAAAAAAGCAAACAGGTTAATGGGTTTTTAGACGAAATATTTCGGACAAAACAGATAATTACGACACATAGGCTAATGCATGAAACACCCAGATGATAAAGCTGCTTAAACAGAAAAGTACATCATCTAGATCTTCCTAGCACACTTGATCATGACGCTGTGGCTGTCCGTGTACTCGTCGGTTACGAGAAGCAGACACGCCCTCATCTCCAAGATCCACCTGTACATGTCGTAGCATGCGTATGCGTCCTTGGCCGCGTAGGTTATGTAGGTGAGGGAGTCCTAGATTAGGGGGTCCTCGGGTGTCCGGGCTATTTGATATGGGCCGTGAAGATACAAAGCGGAAGACTTTCCCCCGTGTCCGGGTAGGACTCCCCTATGCGTGGATGGCAAGATTTGTGTCCGGATATGTAATTTCCTTCCTCTACGAACCAACTCTGTATAACCCTAGGCCCCTCCGTGTGTATATAAACTGGAGAGTTGAGTCCGTAAAGACAATCAGAATTCTCATAGGCTAGATAGCTAGGGTTTAGCCATTACAATCTCGAGGTAGATCAACTCTTGTAACCCCTATACTCATCAAATACAATCAAGCAGGACATAGGGTTTTACCTCCATTAAGAGGGCCCGAACCTGGGTAAACATCGTGTCCCCCTTTGTCCCTTGTTACCTTTGATCCTCAGACGCGCAGTTCGGGACTCCCTACCCGAGATCGACCGGTTTTGACACCGACATTGGTGCTTTCATTGAGAGCTCCACTGTGTCGTCAGTAGAAGGCTCGATGGCTCGTTTGATCATCAACAACGATGCTATTTCCGGGGAAACTTTCCTCCCTGGTCAACTTTTTGTGTTTGGCGGCTTCGCTCTGTGTGCCAATTCAACTGGTCACCTTGAACAGATCGACAGCTACGCTCCTGGTCACCAGATCAGGTTCAGGAGCCTGAATTACGTCGCTGATATCTGAGGAGATTTGATCTTCGAAGGATTCTTGGCCTCGACCGCTACTCCTCATCTATATGAAGGAGGCCCATCGGATTCACTATCAGGCTCCGTTCAAGGATCAACCATCGTCCCTGCCCGGGCCTTAGATCCAGAGCAGACCACCCTGTCCGAAGATGGGAGTATGAACCCCACCGGACCCTCTCCTACTACGGAGCTCCCTGCCGCAGACCCAGAGGTGACCATATTATCGGCAGGCCTGGAATCAAACAGGGCTCTCCCTGTCATCGGGAAGCCGGACTCACCTCCGGATGTTAACTCCGAACTCTTGAGGCCCGCGTCCATTGAGCACGGTCAAGCGGCGATTTTCGGACCCAGCTCCATAGGCTCTCAGTCACCCGTCCAGCTATCGCTCCTAAACGAGGCTCTGTACTTAATGCGATCTCTCGCCATAACGGAGGTATCACTTCCGAACTACGTCCAGCCTGGACTAGGGGCTGAGTGCGGGGAATTTTACGTC
The DNA here is from genome assembly GCA_011799875.1 of Thinopyrum elongatum. Lineage (NCBI taxonomy): Eukaryota > Viridiplantae > Streptophyta > Magnoliopsida > Poales > Poaceae > Thinopyrum > Thinopyrum elongatum. The sequence continues at coordinate 389,650,678 of CM022300.1, forward strand.
CCACCCACCACCCACTGATAGCCACTATCGAGGACTTAACCGACATGCTAGACTACGCCTCCGAGGACATCGACGGCATGGACGACGATGTCGGAGCCGAATCAGGCCAAAACCCACCCATCACTGGGCGTTGGACGGCCACTTCTACATACGACATGTACATGGTGGATACACCCAAAAAGAAGGACGATGATAGCGCTCAAGACCCGATCGAGGACAAGCCTGTCGAAGCACCACCTAAACGCCGACGTCAGCAGCGCCGCTCACGACCGCGTCGCGAAAAGGAAAGCAATACCGGCACCGGAGACAATGACACTCCGGAGAACGCCGAAGACTCTGACCACCTCATCGAGCCTGCTGTTGAGCAGGATGAGTGGGAAGAAGGACAAGTCAACCCAGACGAACCTGTCGATCATGAGGATTCGGAGGATAGTAATTATCTGCCGGCCTCCGAGGAGGATGTGAGCCTCGGTAACAAAGATTTTATCATACCAGAGGAACCCCTCGAGCAAGAAATCTTCAAGCGATAGCTCATTGCCACTGCGAGGAGCCTGAAAAAGAAACAGCAACAGCTTCAAGCTGAACAGGATACGCTCAATGATATATGGACCAATATCCTAGCCGCCGAAGAATACGGCCTCGAGCGCCCAATAAAAAGCTACCCAAAGCGCAGGCTACTACCCCAATTCGACAACGAGGCCCTTGAGCCAATTCCATCAAGATACAATCATGCTGATGAACCGGACCGACCACCACGTGGACGGGACAAAACGGCTAATCACGTCGAATACCAACCCGCACCACCTCGCCGTAAAGGCAGAGAGGTAGCAGCTCTGGGCTACATGCATGACTTACGTCAGGACCTGGACAATAGAGCCGGCCAGACCAGATCAATCTACGGATCAAAGGGACACGCTCCAACATGAGACGACGGCCGTTAAGCCTGGCGCGACAAGCATCACCAAGCTCGGGCCAAGAACCGAACACAGATGTCATCCGAACTCTGCCGTGATGTTGCCCGATATAGAGGCGCCGCACACCCCATGTGCTTTACCGATGAGGTAATGTAGCACCAGTTTCCAGAAGGGTTTAAACCCATAAACATTGAAGCATATGATGGAACGACAGATCCCGCTGTATGGATTGAAGATTTTCTTCTCCATATACACATGGCTCGCGGTGACGATCTCCATGCCATTAAATACCTCCCCCTAAAGCTAAAAGGACCAGCACGACACTGGTTGAATAGCCTCCCAGAAAACTCTATTGGCAGCTGGGAAGACTTGGAGGACGCTTTTTGAGACAACTTCCAAGGTACTTATGTCCGGCCACCGGACGCTGATGACCTTAGTCACATAGTCCAGCAACCCGGAGAGTCAGCCCGCAAACTCTGGACTCCGTTCTTAATTAAAAAAACAAATCATCGACTGTTCAGACGCCGAAGCCTTAGCGGCCTTTAAACACAGCGTCCGTGACGAATGGCTCGCCCGACACCTCGGTCAGGAAAAGCCGAAAACTATGGCAGCTCTTACTGCACTTATGACCCATTTCTGCGCGGGCGAAGATAGTTGGTTGGCTCGTAGAAGCAACAGTACCAGCGACCCTGGCACCTCTGAAGCCAGGGACGGCAACGGAAGGCCACGACGTAACAAAAACAAGCGTCGGAACAACAATGAAGAAACTGAAGATACGGCGGTCAACGCCGGATTCGGTGGCTCTAAACCCGGTCAGCGGAAGAAGCCATTCAAAGGAAACAGAGACGGTCCATCTAATTTGGACAAGATACTGGATAGGCCTTGCCAGATTCATGGAACCCCCGACAAGCCTGCCAACCACTCCAACAGAAACTGCTAGGTTTTCAAACAGGCCGGTAAGTTAAATACCGAACACAAGGGGAAGGGGCCTCAAAGCGAGGACGATGATGAGTCCCGTCCACCGAACACAGGGGGACAGAAGAAATTTCCCCCCAAGGTGAAAATAGTGAACATGATATACGTCACACATATCCCAAAGAGGGAGCGCAAGCGCGCACTAAGGGACATCTATGCCGTAGAGCCTGTCGCCCCAAAATTCAACCCATGGTCGGCTTGTCCGATCACCTTCGATCGCAGGGACCACCCGACCAGTATCCGTCATGGAGGTTCGGCGGCCCTGGTGCTCGATCCCATCATCGATGGATACCATCTCACTAGAGTCCTTATGGATGGCGGCAGCAGTCTAAACCTTATCTATCAAGACAGTGTCTGTAAGATGGGCATTGACCCATCAAGAATTAAGCCCAGCAATACTACCTTTAAAGGAGTAATACCCGGCGTGGAGGCCCGTTGTACGGGCTCCTTAACATTGGAAGTAGTCTTCGGTTCGCCGGATAACTTTCGAAGCGAAGACTTGATCTTCGACATTGTCCTTTTCGCAGTGGCTATCACGCGCTGCTCGGACGAACTGCTTTCGCCCGCTTCAATGCGGTCCCGCACTACGCTTACTTAAAGCTCAAAATGCCCGGACCGTGCGGTGTTATCACAGTCAATGGAAATATGGAGCGCTCGCTCCATACTGAGGAGCACACCGCGGCCCTGGCAGCCGAAGTATAGAACGGCCTCATCAAACTGAACAATTCATCGGTCACTAAGACACCTGACACTGCCAAGCGAGCCCGGTCCACTCTGCAGAACAACAGCTCGGTGAATCCAGAGCTTGAATAGCAGTTTCGCCTCCGCCGATCGCCCCATAAAACAGCGGCATGCGTACTGCGCGTGCATAACTACGCACTTAAAATACCTTGGGCAGCGACAGAGGCACACTGCGGAAAATGTCTATAGTGCGGCTTGACCCTATTCGGACCTTAACCTTTTCTTTTCTTCTTTCTTTTTTTCTCCTCTTTTGTACTACAGGTTCATTAAAAACCTACCTACCCTACGGTCGTGCAAGGGCCCTTTTTGAGGCCCCCCTTTTCGTATAGACGACAATCGACCTCTCCTCTCAAAGGATTTTTCACCAAGGGGAAATGGCGCAGACGTGCGGCAGGGCACCACTGGGGTCTTCAAGACTACCTTTTCTTTTAGGCCCTGTATAAAGCTTCCCCTCGTGCACAAACTCTCGGCATGTCAAATAGCCTTGATGTTCATGGCATTATCTGTAATAGCATGTCTTGATGTATTAATCAGGGTATAAAGGAAATAGTTGATCGCCAACTTTTGTTCAGTCTTGATTTATTTTTCCATGTGTGATCCCTCCTTGCTGCAGATTGCCACATATGCTTTGTTCCGGCCTAAATGTCGGGGGCTCTATCCGGCCATGTATATTTTCAAAAGTCCGAACACCTATAAGGTACTCTTCGGCGTCCCGAATATTGCATTATATGCATCAGCTCCGAATCATGTCTTTGGTCTATAGTTGGGTTGCCCGGCTCCTGTGATTACCACCTTACGTTCCGCTAGTTCGGCTAAGGTAGTAAAGGGAGAACTACTGCGATTGTGTTTCTGGTTCGTTCGGTCAAATACCACAATAGAGAAAGCCAAAAACTGACTGTCATGATACGGCGAGAGCTGGTCGGCGATTCAGTGACTTAATACAAATCCTTAGCGATTTACCCCGTGTTATACGAAGGGCTGGATTTCGGCCAGTCATGCGACAAAGGCATCCTAGTTCGGATTGCCGCATATGCACTAGGGGCTGGTACTTAGCCCCACCGTCAAACTTCTATGGGTAAGTGAAAGTAATAAAGCCGCATAGTCTGATTGCCTGGTTCATTGCGCGAACACCTCCTTTACGGACCAAGATGTTGGATAAAGTGTGATCGCGCGCGCCACCGAACAGCCCCGTAGCATCTACGAGGGGGCTGAAGCCGACGACTGGCAAACTTTCAGAATTAAAACGGCCGCACAGGAGGAAAATAACTCAGGATAAAAGGCATAAATATATGACAAGCCTTTGTTCACAAAATAAAGTTTTTACAGCCCGGATACGTTTACTCAAACATCACGTCCTTTGAGCATTGGCCCTCTACTATTCAGGCACCTGCTAGGACATCTTCAAAGTATCTTTCCGGCTTGCGGTGGTCCTTGCCTTCGGGCGGGCCTGCGGTCGCGACGTCGGTGGCCTTCATCTTTGCCCAGTGCATCTTGACACGAGCAAAGGCCATCCGCGCACCCTCTATGCATGCCGAGCGCTTCACAGCATCAACTCGAGGTAGCGCATCGACGAGTCGCCTCACCAAACCAAAGTAGCTACTAGGAATTGGATCGGCTGGCCAAAGCCGGACTATGAGATCCTTCATTACCAAGCCGGACACCCTATGCAGCTCTGTCAGCTGCTTCATCTGGTCGTTCAGGGGTGTCGGATGCTACGGCGCCAGAAACTGTGACCAGAACAGCTTCTCGGTCGAGTTCCCCTCTTGGGCTCGGAAGAACTGTGCGGCGTCAGCGGCACTCCTTGGAAGATCCGCAAAGGCATCTGGAGAACTCCACAGTCGAGTGAGCAAAGCATATCTTTGACCTCCAAATACACTCTGTAAAAGAAAAGGCTTACCAGCCGCTATCTGTTTGGCCTGCCGGATCTTTTCACGAGCACTCCGGGACTCGACCCGCGCCTCTTTAGCCTCCTGGAGGGCTTTGGCGAGTTCGGTCGCTTGGTCCGAAGTCTTCTCCTCCAAGGCCTCGCACTTGCGGATGGCGTCCTTCAGCTCTTGCTCCACTTCGGCCACCCTATCTTCGTGCTGGCGGCGGGCGTCCTGTTCGGTCTTTAGTTTCGCAGCCGCTTTGTCAGCGACTGCTTTATTCACCTTCGCCTCCTCCTTGTCCTGAGCAAGGGCGTTTTTTAGGGTCTCGACCTCGGCCGCGCCAACTGCGCACATAATCACAGCAGTACATGAGTTAAACTCTGAATTTACATATCAGCTATATGCTAAAACTCTTTAAAATACACGCATACCTTGCATCTCATTGAATCGCTTGTTGATGCGATCTATTTCATCATCAGCCAGCTTTAGTTTCCGATTAAGTTCGAAAACTTCAGCGGCCTGGGCGGTTGCCACCAACAAGGAAGCCTGTTATACAATAGAAAAGTACGTCACCTCTTCTGAATACTATGTGATCCTCTGTCCGGCTTTTTCAAACCCAGACAAAGTCTCAGGGGCTACTATCTATGCACAGGTATATCCCTTTATAAAAAGCGTTTAGAGCATTACATTGCATACCTCGAAGCCTGTCAGTAGGCTGGTGAAGGCTTCGTTGAGCCCGCTCTTGGCGGACTGAACCTTCTCTACCACCACACCCATCAGGGTGCAGTGCTCCTCCACGATGGAAGCATGTTGTAGTGCTTCCACAAGAGTATTCCGCGCCTCCAGATTAGTGGAGGCCGCCGTCGGTGCTGATGCTCCCCCCTCCTTCGAAGGGGGCTGCTCGCCTAACTCCGGAGCCACATTGGTCTCCGGAATGATGTCCGGCTGGGGGCCAGATTGATCAGGGCCCCCGCCGTCGGTCGCCATGGGGGTCGCCCCCCCATGTCTTTGGCAGCCGAGGTATCACCCTCGGGCGCCTTCTCGGCAGCCTCGCTCGCCCCTCCGCGGCCAGGAGAGGTTCTTCGGGACAACACCTCGGTGTCATCCGTGGTGATTGGCGAAGGGGCTCGCGGTGGCGTCTCGCTCTCTGCCATCTCGGGCGGCAGAGAACTCCATTCAGATAGTGAAGGGTTGGGGAGGTCGCGAGCAGGACTGAAAGACACACGGTGTAATATGTTATATTATAAAAACATAAGAGACCGAAGACAAATAATAGACCCTTTTGGTACTTACGATTCGGCCAGGGGCTTCACCCTGGGAAGTCTCTTGGGGACTGGTTCGGCCTTCGAATCCGAGCCATCCGAGAGGGCTATCTTCCCCCTCTTGGGCGCCTCCTCTTCCGGGTCTGTGGAGGCCGCCCTCTTCTTCTTCTTCCCCCTAGGAGGGGAGTCGCTTTCCGCTTCCTCCTCCTCTTCTTCCTCATCTCCCTCGTGGGAGGAGAGGACTTCTGTTTCTCCGGACACTGCGTCCGAAGGGCCCTTGTGGCAAAGGCCGCCTTTGGCCTCCTTGTCCTTTTTCTTCTTGACCTTCTTCTCCGGCGCCTGATAGGGCACCGGGACCAGCATCCCTGTTAGCTGGGGTGTGGCCGGGTCTTCAGGGAGTGGTGCTGAACACTTAATCCACTCCGCCTTTGCTATCCAGCTCTATACGAAGGACAAAAAATTCATTATGTCTAAAACTTATTGACCGAATAGACATTCGGGAAAATCGTACTTACCGGTGTGGCCGGATTCTCGATGTCAAGACTGATGTCTTCGGTCTTCTTCGGCCATGTTTTTTGGGCCTTGAAGGGCAGCTTCCAGATGTCTTCGTGCGTTGTGCCGAAGAAGCGCTTCAAGGTTCGTGGATCTTCCGGATTGAATTCCCACAGGGGAGAGGGCCGGAGTTGGCAGGGAAGAATCCGGCGGAAGAGCATCACCTGAATCACGTTAGTGAGACTGGTGTTCTTGCCTATCATATTGGTGATGCGCTTTTGCAGCATCAACACTTCCGCCGTGGATCCCCAATCCAGACCCTTAGCGGTCCACGAGGTAAGCCGCGTAGGGGGTCCGGATCAAAACTCAGGAGTAGCCGCCCACTTGGCGTCGCGGGGTTCGGTGATGTAGAACCACTCCTGTTGCCACACCTTGACGGTCTCCACGAAGGCCCCTTTGGGCCACACGGTGTTGGGGAGCTTGCTTACCATGGCACCGCCGCAGTCGCATGATGCCCGTCGACCACCTTCGGCTTCAGATTGAAGACCTTGAGCCATAGGCCGAAGTGTGGGGGGATGCGGAGTAGCGCCTCGCACACGACGATGAACGCCGAGATGTGGAGGAAAGAATTCGGGGCTAGATCATGGAAATCTATCCCGTAATAGAACATAAGGCCCCGGATGAAGGGATGGAGGGGAAACCCTAGTCCGCGGAGGAAATGGGGGATGAATACAACCCTTTCGCCGGGCTCCGGAGTGAGGATGACTTGATCCTTGGCAGGGAGCCTGTGCACGATCTCCGCGGACAGATATCCCGCCCCCCGGAGCTCCTTGACGTCCTTCTTGGTGACGGAGGAGGCCTCCCACTTGCCCTTTGAACCAGATCCCGACATGGCTGGGGAGGCTGGTTGCGGTGGGAAAGATTGAAGTTTGGGCGCTGGAGCTTGAAGATGGGAAGGCAGGAGAAGAAGGCGTGGGGAAAAGGAGGGATCTTTATCCTCTTATATAAGCGGTGAATATCAAGTGCCCCCCCCCCTTTAAGCCTTAAAACTCGCCTGTTCCTAAGGGGTCGTGCGAATGGCATGGTTGGATTACTCAAAACCGTATTGATGAGGATCCCGTAATGGGCGGGCACGATCTCTGTTTTGACAAGACATGCCAATGGAGGCTGTGCCTCGAAACCCGAAGCGGGAGGCGTGAAAACGGTTCGAAATGTTAAGAGGCCAGATGTGACATTTCGCCAAAAAATGTTGTCAGTAAAAGACACTGTTCTGTTTGATATCTTGCCTTCGCGGCTACGGGTTGTAATAATTATACAGAGCCGGATATAGTTCTTTTGTTCAGAAGATTGCTTTGAAGTATTCAGGAGGAGGAACCCTCCTTGCAATGCCAAAGAAAATCCGCATGCCGAACATATCGTCATTGAAGACTGGTTCAGGGGCTACTGAGGGAGTCCTGGATTAGGGGGTCCTCGGGTGTCCGGGCTATATGATATGGGCCAGACTGATGGGCCGTGAAGATACAAAGCGGAAGACTTTCCCCCGTGTCCGGGTAGGACTCCCCTATGCGTGGATGGCAAGATTTGTGTCCGGATATGTAGTTTCCTTCCTCTACGAACCGACTCTGTATAACCCTAGGCCCCTCCGGTGTGTATATAAACTGGAGGGTTGAGTCCGTAAAGACAATCATAATTCTCATAGGCTAGACAGCTAGGGTTTAGCCATTACGATCTCGAGGTAGATCAACTCTTGTAACCCCTATACTCATCAAATACAATCAAGCAGGACGTAGGGTTTTACCTCCATTAAGAGGGCCCGAACATGGGTAAACATCGTGTCCCCCTTTGTCCCTTGTTACCTTCGATCCTCAGATGCACAGTTCGGGACCCCCTACCGGAGATCGGCCGGTTTTGACACCGACAGTAGGCTAGATTCAGAGGTACCTCCCACGTGTTCAGTTCCTTGGTATTGACGTCTTCTTTCATGTTGGCGTAGTAGGGGTCGATGATGGTCGCGGCGAGGTCAACCACGGAGTCCTTCTCCTGCCCATTGCCGATGATCTTGTATTGCTTCTGGATGTCGACAAGCTTGTTGCACCAGATGGCCGAATCGTAAAGCATAGTCGCGTTCTTCCTGCTCTCCACCATAGCGAAGGTGCAGTCGGTGGCGCCGATGAAATGTGCGAATGCTCCAGGACCTCTGATGGCCCTACAGCAGTGGTAGATGAGAACCTCGTCCCGCACGCATACCTGGGCAATGGCCGTCCGCTGGTCCCTGTCAGGAGATGAATGGATGGGCACAAGGCCTAGTCCCGCGACCTTGTGCTTTCTCCTCCTGTAGGTATTGCTTGAACTTGGCGAGGCAGAGCTTCATCAAGTCCGGATCATTGGTGTACATCACATTCAACTTGGTGCTGCCATGGGTCTGAATGGCGAACTCAAAGGTGAACTCCTTGCTGAAGTCCATATCCAGCAGGCTCACACCTCGGATCGCCATTGGAGTCTCTTCTCACATAGAGTTGATGTGGCGGTTCTCGTTTTGTGGGGATTAGGGGCAGGGGGAGATGAAGACGATCACTGTGTACTGGGGTACTAGGGGGCGGCACCGCGGCAGTAGCAGTTTGTTTTTCCAATCTTGAGGAACTGCAATCGACGGTGAACGAGTGGGTAGGCGGTGGCTGTAGTTCGTTTTTCAGCTCTTGGGGAACTGCATCCAATAGTAAACTGAGTGTGTACAGGCGACAATAGTTACTACCCCTCCCTCGCCCGCTGCATGCCCGGCAGAACATGCCCCCTCGGGTTCACGAGCGGGTCTGTATTGGTACTGTAATAGCAAGTGTTAGTGGTCACTTTACTTAAATTTTATTAGCTTTAATTAAAATTTATTCTTAAAACAAGCAAAACATTGGCTCGTTCTATCAGTGCCACAGGATCAACATGCATAGCAATTAGAATTATTATTCTCAGGACACAAAAGATAGGCTCATTTGCCGCACTTTCACACACAATTGTACCAAGTTTGAACAGCTTGTTATGGTTGTTGTCCTCTGCATCATCATGCCGTGTTTCCCAGCTTGCAAGATTCAGAACCAACCAATAAGATTGAAATAATAAGTAAAACAAAGATGCCTACACATCACAATGATTCCCAGCTTGCAAGATTCAGAACCAACCCATTAGATTCAAATAATAAGTACAACAAAGATGCCTACACATCTCAATGATTCACAGATCAGAGCCAATCGTAACTGTACAACTCAAACGTTGTGAGAATGTGAACAAATAAATAAAAATTGATCAATGCTTCATGTAAGCAATTTGATCCAAGGATTTTCTAAAACATTGAAACCAGTCCTTTTTAAGGCCACACAGGTCAAACATTGGCAACTGAAATATTCTGCATCACTGGTGGCACTACCACTTACAATGTATGCACAAGAGGGCCTTCTAGATTTTGAAGTAGTATGTATAGAGCCTCATCCTTAGTAATTAACAAATACACATAGCAGAATCTAGTGGAATCATCAATCAACATCCTGAAATATCTCTTTCCACCTTGCACACACGCATGGCACTTTAGAGCCTTTGGATAAAGTGAATCTCGGGATTAAATCCATCTTGGCTAGCCGTGTCATACAACCCAAGAACTTGGCAAATGCTTTTGACCATCACAACATCTGTAGTTGAGTATTCATGTTTGCATAAATAAGAAAGAGCATGATTACTATAATATTGGCACTAGTTAAAGCAACTTTATTTCCAAAACGAGAAAAGATTGCGATAGAATAGCTTTATTAAAAAAATACAACTTTAGCACAGTATGATAAAGCACAATAATACTAACCTGTGTGAGATGACTTTGGGAGATCAAGTTATTTTTCATGTCCCCGTATCTTGCCATGAAGGCGATTCGTTGACATCCATTAACACCTCAGTGTGGCAGTAGAAGGAGGAGCGTCGACTCATTTCAATCACTTTTTTTGTGCAGTTCAACTAAAATTATGGCGCCCGCCAGTTAGAGAGGGGGCCCGCGCCACCTCAATGGTAGGCGTGATGGACTCAACTAGTTCATTGCAGCTATGTGATTGATGCAGTGCACATGGACTTGATTCTGCCGGATAGGTCTTCTGCAAGTTATCTACATTGGAAATGAAATGGTAGCTAAGACAGTAGCTCTATTTTAAATGTATTATTACTTCATTTTATCAGTGGAAGTAGCGGTGCCAAAAGATTGCCACAAATTATTAGTGACATTAAATTAAGATGCAAAAACAATATCATTATTGCTTTCTCATAGTATTGCCATAACAGTAGCACAAGATCGATAGCTGGATGCAGAGTCAAAACCAACCAAGAAGGAACATACCCGGTCATGGGAACCATAACTGAGAGAGGGGCCCTACGCCGCCATGACTCAATGTGGTGAACCTGCAGATCCACTCGGATGATTCAATTCAGGCAACCTTTTTCTGCAGTTCACCTGAAATGAAGCAAAGATTGTATCATGCAGCTAGCAAGAAGTACTTGCTCTCATGAGCTGGCAGTTCTTCTTTAGTAGTTGCACTAAAATTGAGCAACATTAAGGTTGGTTATACTGCTCATGCAAGGTGCAACTATAATTTGCTTATCATTTTGTGCAGTTCCATTAAATAAAGTGCCATTGTGGTGACAGTGACGGCTCATCTTGCAAAGGCTAATAAAATGTTGCACGAGATTACCAGCAGAGTTTGACGGAGATGTTGGAAACTCCAATCAACCTTTGTGCAGTTCAACCAAAATTGAGAGACGTTGCCCACCTGACATTTTAGTTGAACTGCACAAGACACTCATTCCAAAAAAAGTGTTTTGTGCAGTTCACCAAAAGGTCACAATAGCAACGAGGTGAAATGGATATCCCTATCCGCACAAAAAGATAGAAAGAAAACAGTTACTGGTCAATAACAAGATACGAAACATACACGAAATGAAAAGAAGCATCTTGATTATGTTCATGGCAATCACGCAAGAACAGTAGAAATTTTAAAACAGTAGCATTGCTTCACGTTACCGGAAGCATTACGATTAGCTGCGTAAAGAAGCAACTTACTTATCATACTGGAAAAAATAGCAGGAGTACCATTTGTAACACAGTTTAATTACATCATATTACTGGAGGCATTAGATTAACAATAACATTGGTTAGACATGTCCTTACGGTAACAGTGTGATTGCTTCATTTTACATGCGCCCTTATATTAACAACTGCAAAAGTTGGTATAAGGACATGCGACAGTGGACGCATCAGCACAATGTACCTACAAGGAGGCATAAAGTGGTGATGCCGAGTTTGTTCATACTCTGTGAGGGCAGCAAATCTAATCCTGGATACCTTTTACTATGTGAGGGCAGCAAATCTAATCCTGGACATACTCTATTGACTTGTCCACTAGCCGCCACTTTCTATCCTTTTTTCAACCAATAATAGATCTGTTCCTTATCCAGTTTGTATTGCCTTTTCCCTTGATTTCCCTTTTCAACCAAGAGATCGGTTGGGTATCCAGTCTCTACTACTTTCCCCCTATTATTTCCTCTTTGAATCAAGTCCTGATTCATGCTACAACTTTCCCCCCTTTGTTGTTTGAACCAAGTCCTAGATTCGACTGCATGAATTAACTTTACCTCTAATAATACTAAAAATTTAGGTGGCTTTGGAAGAGCTGATGGAAGTAGAAAAAGATCCACATGCAGACACGTGGGGAGCTGGGGCAGTAGGGCAGGGCCGCTTTCGAAGGAACTTATACCTGAGGGTCGTCGGGATGTGTGTAACATCCCAAATTTTCGATTTGGAATGTTATACATAGGTCATCTTATGCATATCATATTTTATTTGCATTTTGTTTGTGATCCTAGAAATCTTAAGCAACTCAAGGACCCACGGAGAGAGTTGGAGATTTTATTATTTTCATATTTGAATTTTCTCAAATATTGAAAAGAGGATCATTTTGGTTTTAATTATTTTTCTCTCCAAAAATATTTCCAATATAAAAACATATGAGAGGAGATAAAATGACTTCTCCAAAATAAAAGGAATATTGGAGGAAAAATGTTAAAATCAAATTAATAATTTTATTTGGATTTTATTGCTATTTTGTTTGAATTGGAAAAATATGCATTTTTCAAAATTGCATTTTTAGGCCAAGAAAATGTTCACTTTGTTCTAAATATTTTATTTAGATGGTAAAAATTGTTTTTGGCATTTTTAGATTTTTTATATTTTTATTTAGGATTTTTCTCGGTGGAATCTTATTTAAAAAAAAACTCCCGCCGAACTGGGCCGGCCCAGCCGCCACCGCCTCGTCCCCGTCCCCGGGACGGACTCCCGCACGCCGCCGGAGTCTGGCCGGACTCCGCCTCGGCCTCGCCCCTCCCCCAAGCCGGACACCCCCCCGGGGCCTTTATATAAGCCGCCACCCCACCCCCCCTCGTCCCCACACCACCGTCGCCGCATCCAGCGCCACCGCCGCCGCCTCCTGCCGCCGCTGCCGCCGCCGCCGCCTGCTGCTGCCGTTGCCCGTCGCGCCGCGCCGCCGCCCCGCTCGCGCCGTGCCATCCCACCCCGCAGCCGCCAGAGCCGGAGCCGCCGCCCCGCCGGATCCCGCCGTCAGATCTCGTCGCTGTCGCCGCCGATTTTTTTGGTTTAGGTAAAAAACCGTCTCATTTTTTTTAAACCCTAGTTCGGTTTTTTTATTAGATCGGTTCGGTTTAGTTTGTTTGCGAACGTTCGTTCGTTCGTTTTAACAAACGTTTTCGCCCGTTCGTCTCTGTTAGCGGACGTTCGTCCGATAGGTTTTTCTTTTTCTGCCAGGGACCTATCCGCGATTACTTTTATCGCAGATCAGCCCCTGATTTTCAAACCCTCGCCGTTTCTAAACCGTTCGTCCAAATCCAGTGAAACCAACGCCAAAATCTTCGTCTCGAACCCCTCTTTCTGTTTAATCAACTTGAAAATGATTTTGACAATTTAAAATTTGGTTTCAAGCAGATTTGTTTTCAAAGTTCTTTTGACCGTAGATTCAGTTTCGTAGCTCCGATTTGATTGATTCTTTTTGCAAATCGAAACTCTTCAGTTGAACTTTCAGATTTGATCTTCTTATCTAAGTTTTACCCTTGCATCTATGCTTGAGTGCTTATGTATGTTATTGTTTGTTTGCCATAGAATTTTCGGAGTGCGAAGCGTGCTACTACGAGTCTCTAGGGTTTGCGGATCATCAGCAAGGCAAGTAACACATTGATCATACTCTTTTCATACCCAGTTTTTATGCATTAGTTTCAATCCTCAAACACTGCATGACTAGGATGTGATTAACTTGTGGGTATTGGGGAAGTAGATGATGAGGTAGAACCTATTGCCCTTTTATTATAAAACCCTTGGGAGTTACTTCCACGTTATGCTTATATTGCCATGCTATGCTCGTAGACGTGGATTGGGTTTGAGTGTATCCATGACAGATGTGAGATTGTTAATTAATGGTTAACTTAAGGTGGCTACTTAAATACACATCTGGGTGGATTGGTTGCAGGCACCTGGGGATATACCAGTGTTGTCTTTTTGGTTCGCCACCCAGGCTCAAAGGGATCATAAGATTATTCATGCTAGAAACTTCCGTGTGCAGCCACAAGCTATTATGGGCTCTAGCATAGTTGAGTATGTTGCATGACCTCTTTCAGTGGTAGGCTAGCAGATGTAGGGGAAAGTAGGTGTAACTGTCTACCCAGAGGAAAGAGTAAATGCTTCTGAAAGACTGTGTCTCGGCCATCCGTTTCTCAAACACCATGTAGTGCGAGAAATCCAACGGAGGAGATCGAGTCTTGTGGGGAAAAGTGCACAAACCTCTGCAGAGTGTATAAACTAATCATGATTAGCCGTGTCCCCGGTTATGGACATTTTGAGTATCTGGTACCTGAATTTTTTATTTGATCTCATCACTCTAAATTAATTTGTTGGGTTTAATGATTTCTTTTAATTGGGATTGAGATGGGGATTTACCTTCTCAATGTTTAACAACCACCATGATAGTTAAATAAAACATATTCCTTTGATGTAGGAAAAAATTGGGTTTTCGCAAAACAATATAACCCTAGAGCTTTTCCACCAGCCAAATATGCATGTAGTGATAGCAATTTTCTGTTCCTTGCTCTATTGTGTTATATTGCCAGCATATTCCATGTGCTGACCCGTTTCGGGCTGCAACATATCATGTTGTAGACTTTTCAGACGAAGAGTAAGGTGCGCTAGGTCGTTGTCATGCACTCAGCTATGCCGTTGGAGTTGATGGACTCACTTTATCTTCCAAGCCTTCCGCTGTTACTTTATTTAGATGGCCTTAAGCCATATTTATTGTAATAAGTTCTCTTTTGAGACATTCGATGTAATAAGTGTGTGATTGCACTCTGTTATAAATCCTTCGAGTACTGTGTGTGTCAGCATTACCGATCCAGGGATGACACTTGAACACAGAGATTTGACCATCTGAGGTCGGATCGCTACAAGATGGTATCAGAGCACACGCTGACTATAGGACACGACCACTAAGAAAAGCCATAGGTCACTCTTCTCTACTCATTTCTGACTCTCTCTCCATCTTCTACTCTCTAGGATGGCGGACTCAAGGAACAAGTTTGCACAACCAGATGAAGACACACCCTTTGGGAGACACTTGAAGGAAATCACTAAGTACCTGAACATCAGAATACCAAGCCTCCCCGGGACCTACACCGCCACTTTGCCAGAAGAGGAGCGTTGGATGATTCAAGTTCAAGTTCCAGGAAGGACGTTCATGCCAGTTACCGAGTCCATAGAGTTTTCCTTTGATGCACCAACCTGGAGTCTAGGTAAGAGCATGGCAGCCCACATCGCCATGGGACACATCGGTGAAGTTTATCACCAAGATCTTAAGGACACCATCTACCAGATATGTGGGCGCCGAGATGAGCAATGGGAGATGACCAGCACCAGGAGAAACAGGTCCATTGCAGCTTTCATCCAGGAGTTAAACCAGCACATTCATCGACAGGAGAACCAGATGTGCGCAAGCATGATAGATTTGAAGAAGGTGATGACCAGGAACATGGAGCTAGAAGAGAAACTCAAGTCTACACGCGACGGATACGAGGAGGAAATCGCAGTACTAGTGGAGAAGAATGACGACCTGACAAGGAAGCTAGGAGTATTCATGGGAGACCCTGCGCCAGGAGGAGATGACAACCATCCCGAGGACTACATCATCATCGACGACACCGACTCCGACCCTGACAGTAGTGATGATGACTATGAAGACGAAGCTGGAGCGGATATCATGGAGTCTTCCACCGATCAAAATTTCTAGATGACCCCCATATGATTAGTAGTATTTCCCCATGTATATAGTAGTAGTCCGAGCACTTTTGTAACGATAGTTAGATCGATTGTATGCCCCTGCTTGAATTGATTTTGGTGTGATATGAATGTGTTTGCCTCATGTGCATATGGGTAGTGCTTTCTCATTAGACCTCACTCTATTCTAATCTCTCCCCTCTAAACCCATCAGATGCCTCCGAGATGCGACACCGGATTTTTCTTCCCACCGGAGATCACACAGTTGATCCAGCAGCAGAATGCCTTGATGCAGATGCTAGTCCAGAACCAAGGCAACAACAACAACCCACCGCCCCCACCTCCAGTTGACAACCTAGCCCGTTTTCTGAGGTTGCAGCCGCCGGTGTTTTCCAGTAGCACCGAGCCAATAGTTGCTGATGACTGGCTACGCAGGATTGGAAGGGAGTTGACCACCGCAGGATGCACAGATGCTGAGAAGGTGCGTTTTACCGCACATCAATTGGATGGACCCGCAGCCTCATGGTGGGAGAATTACACAGCCACATTCCCTATAGCAAATGTCACCTGGGATCAGTTTCAGCAAGCATTCCGCACTGCACATGTCTCAACCGGAGCTATGAGCATGAAGAGGCGTGAGTTTCGCAACTTGCGCCAGGGAAACCGTACTGTGGGGCAGTACATGGATGAGTTCAGTAAGTTAGCTCGCTATGCCCCGGATGATGTGGCCACTGATGCCGCAAAGCAGGAGAAGTTTATGGAAGGGTTGAATGATGAGATGAGCATGCAGCTGATGGTAGCAACATTCGCTAACTACCAGGAGTTGGTAGACTGGGCTCTTATGATTGAAGGGAAGCATCAACAGATTGAGAGCCGCAAAAGGAAGTATGGACAAGGGAAGTACAATTCAGGAGCTCAGCAGAAGCCTCGTTTTACCCCGAACTCGGGAGGATATACGCATAACCATGGAGGCCATACTCACAATGGAGGAAGTTCGCATAACCACAGTGGCCCCAAGAATGGAAACGGGAATGGAGCAGGCAGCAATCAGAACCGCTCTAACCCAGCCACACCCGCCAAGAAGGATCAAAGTCACATTACTTGTTTCAAGTGCAGGAAGACTGGACACTACGCCAATGAGTGTCCTGAACCGAAGAATGGTAATGGCAATGGAAGCTCTGGGAAGAAGCCCAACCCTTTCAACAAGGGACAAGTGAACCACGTTAACGTGGAGGAGGTTGAAGAGCAGCCAGATGCAGTTATAGGTAAGTTTTTGGTTAAGTCATTTACTGCAATCGTTCTTTTTGAT
Source organism: Thinopyrum elongatum (assembly GCA_011799875.1). Taxonomy (NCBI): domain Eukaryota; kingdom Viridiplantae; phylum Streptophyta; class Magnoliopsida; order Poales; family Poaceae; genus Thinopyrum; species Thinopyrum elongatum. Next base: position 389,667,588 of record CM022300.1, read on the forward strand.
ACTGGTGCATCGCATTCATACATTTCAAGGGGATTTGTGGATAAGTATAAGTTGCCCACTAAAGTTCTTAGGACACCTATGTTAGTAAGCTCACCAGGAGCGGAGTATATGGCAAGTCAAGGATGTTTTCAGATGCCATTGACCATAGGTAGGCACGTGTTCCCCTCAGACTTAATAATTTTGGAGTCACAAGGTTTGGATGTGATACTAGGCATGGATTGGCTATCGATGTATGGAGGAAACATCGATTGCGCCAGTAAGTCAATTATGCTCACCACCTCGGAGGGAAAAAGGATCAAGTATGTATCCAGGCACGCGTCAAGGAGAACCCAAATAAATTCCCTCTCAGGAGTTGTTCAGGAGGAAGTGCCAGTAGTGAAGGATTACCCAGATGTATTTCCAGAGGAGTTACCAGGCATGCCGCCGGATCGAGACATTGAGTTTTTGATAGAACTGTTGCCAGGCACCGGACCGATATCAAAGAGACCATACCGGACACCCGCAAATGATCTGGAGGAGATTAAGAAGCAGATCAAGGAGTTATTGGAGAAAGGTTACATTCAACGAAGTTCATCACCGTGGGGAGCCCCAGTGCTCTTGGTTGAAAAGAAGGATGGATCATTGAGAATGGTTGTTGATTATCGTGCATTGAATGAAGTGACGATCAAGAACAAGTACCCACTGCCGATGATCAATGATTTGTTTGATCAGTTGCAAGGAGCTAAAGTGTTCTCCAAGATTGATCTGAGATCAGGATACCACCAGTTGAAAATCCGAGAACAGGATATACCTAAGACAGCCTTCACCACAAGGTATGGGCTATATGAGTATACGGTTATGTCATTTGGATTAACTAATGCCCCTGCCTATTTTATGAGTATGATGAATAAAGTGTTCATGGAGTTCTTGGATAAGTTTGTCGTGGTGTTCATTGATGATATCTTGGTGTACTCGAAGAATGAAGAGGAACACAAGGAGCATTTGCGTTTAGTTCTCGAAAAGCTCAGGGAACATCAGTTGTATGCCAAGTTCAGCAAATGTGAGTTTTGGTTGAAGGAAGTTGGATTTCTTGGACATGTTATATCAGGAGAAGGTATAGCAGTAGACCCCACCAAGGTTCAGTCAGTCACTGAGTGGTTGGCACCCACCTCAGTTGGAGAGATCCGCAGCTTTCTTGGACTTGCAGGATATTATCGGAGATTTATTGAGAATTTTTCGAAGATTGCGAAGCCTATGACGGAGTTATTGAAGAAGGACACCAAGTTCAAATGGACGGATGAATGTGAGGCAAGTTTTCAGGAGCTAAAGAAACGTTTGGTTACAGCCCCAGTACTGATTCTGCCGGATATACGCAAGGATTTCCAAGTGTATTGCGACGCTTCTCGCTTAGGACTTGGAGGTGTACTTATGCAGGATGGAAGAGTTGTCTCATATGCCTCACGTCAGCTTCGACCGCATGAGTTAAATTATGCCACACATGATTTGGAGTTAGCAGCTGTAGTTCATGCACTCAAGACCTGGAGACATTTCCTTATTGGGAACCGTTGTGATGTGTACACGGATCATAAGAGTTTGAAGTACATTTTCACACAGAAGGAGCTGAATCTCAGGCAGAGGAGATGGTTGGAGCTTATAAAGGATTATGATATGAAGTTGCATTATCACCCAGGAAAAGCCAATGTCGTAGCAGACGCTTTGAGCCGGAGGAGTTATGCCAATACTCTCATAAGCGGAGGATTACCAAAGGAGTTAGCCGAAGATCTCAGGGAGCTTCGTTTGGAGATAGTCCCTAGAGGTTTTGTCGCAGCAATGGAGGTAACGTCAACATTATTGGGAAAGATTCGAGCAGCTCAGAAAGATGATAAGGAAATTGCTGAGATAAAGGAGAGGATGAGCAAAGGAAAAGCCAAAGGTTTTCGTGAGGATGAGCACGACACTTTGTGGTTTGAGGACCGTGTTTATGTACCCAATAATGCGGAGATCAGGAAGTTGATACTACAGGAAGCTCATGACTCGCCATACTCGATACACCCCGGAAACACCAAGATGTATTTGGATCTGAAGGAGCATTTCTGGTGGACTGGTATAAAGAAGGACATTGCCGAGTATGTAGCCGTATGTGATGTATGTCAGAGAGTGAAAGCAGAACATCAGAAGCCAGCAGGATTACTGCAGCCTATGCCGATACCCGAATGGAAGTGGGATAAGCTTGGCATGGATTTCATCACCGGATTACCCAGGACCCGATCGGGATATGATTCTATCTGGGTAGTAGTGGATCGTTTGACCAAAGTGGCTCACTTTATCCCAGTGAAAACCACCTATACGAGTGCAAAGTTGGCCAAGATATATATGACCAGGATCGTATGTCTGCATGGAGTTCCGAGGACCATCATATCAGATCGAGAGACACAGTTTACTTCAAGGTTTTGGCACCAGCTGCACCAGACCTTGGGTACCAGGCTAGAGTTTAGTACAGCTTTTCATCCGCAGACAGATGGACAGACCGAGAGAGTCAATCAAATTCTGGAGGACATGTTGAGAGCTTGTGCCCTAGATTACAGATCGAGTTGGGATGACAATTTGCCCTACGCGGAGTTCTCATACAACAACAGCTACCAAGCCAGTTTGAAAATGGCCCCTTTTGAAGCTTTGTATGGAAGGAGGTGCAGAACACCGTTGATGTGGGATGAAGTTGGAGACCGTCAGTTGTTTGGACCAGATTTGATTAAAGAATCTGAAGAGAAGGTTAAGTTGATTCGGGATAGACTGAAGGTAGCTCAGTTCAGACAGAAGAGTTATGCCGATACCAAGCGCAAGGAGGTAGTCTATGAAATCGGAGACAGAGCATATCTTCGTGTGTCACCTCTGCGAGGAGTTAAACGCTTTGGAGTCAAGGGAAAGTTAGCCCTGAGATTTGTAGGACCATACCGAGTTTTGGAACGTATGGGAGAGGTGGCCTACAAGTTGGAGTTACCCGACGGACTATCAGGAGTTCATGATGTGTTTCACGTTTCCCAGTTGAAGAAGTGCCATGCAGAGATGGCCGATATTCCTCTGAGAGATACAGTACCCCTGGAAGCAATTCAGTTGGATAGTGATCTGACCTACGAGGAGAAACCCGTCAAGATTCTCGAGTTTGCCAGCAGAGTTACACGCAGCAAGGTTATCAAGTTTTGCAAAGTTCAGTGGAGCCACCATACCGAGGATGAAGCCACCTGGGAACGAGAGGAAGACCTACGGAAAGACCACCCACACCTATTTTCCAGCCAACCAGAATCTCGAGGACGAGATTCATCTTAAGGGGGGTAGGTTTGTAACATCCCAAATTTTCGATTTGGAATGTTATACATAGGTCATCATATGCATATCATATTTTATTTGCATTTCGTTTGTGATCCTAGAAATCTTAAGCAACTCAAGGACCCACGGAGAGAGTTGGAGATTTTATTATTTTCATATTTGAATTTTCTCAAATATTGAAAAGAGGATCATTTTGGTTTTAATTATTTTTCTCTCCAAAAATATTTCCAATATAAAAACATATGAGAGGAGATAAAATGACTTCTCCAAAATAAAAGAAATATTGGAGGAAAAATGTTAAAATCAAATTAATAATTTTATTTGGATTTTATTGCTATTTTGTTTGAATTGGAAAAATATGCATTTTTCAAAATTGCATTTTTTAGGCCAAGAAAATGTTCACTTTGTTCTAAATATTTTATTCAGGCGGTGAAAATTGTTTTTGGCATTTTTTGATTTTTTTTTATATTTTTATTTAGGATTTTTCTCGGCGAATCTTATTTAAAAAAAAAACTCCCGCCGAACTGGGCCGGCCCAGCTAGCGCCAGGCCGCGGCCCAGCCGCCACCGCCTCGTCCCCGTCCCCGGGACGAACTCCCGCATGCCGCCGGAGTCCGACCGGACTCCGCCTCGGCCTCGCCCCTCCCCCAAGCCGGACACCCCCCTGGGGCCTTTATATAAGCCGCCACCCCGCCCCCCTCGTCCCCACACCATCGCTGCCGCCTGCCAGCGCCGCCGCCGCCTGCTGCCGCTGCTGCCGCCGCTGCCCGTCGCGCCGCGCCGCCGCCCCGCAGCCACCGTCGCCGGAGCCGCCGCCCCGCCGGATCTCGTCGCCGTCGCCGCCGGTTTTTTTTTCGGTTTAGGTAAAAAACCATCTCATTTTTTTTAAACCCTAGTTCGGTTTTTTTTATTAGATCGGTTCGGTTTAGTTCGTTTGCGAACGTTCGTTCGTTCGTTCGTTTTAACAAACGTTTTCGCCCGTTCGTCTCTGTTAGCGGACGTTCGTCCGATAGGTTTTTCTTTTTCTGCCAGGGACCTATCCGCGATTACTTTTATCGTAGATCAGCCCCTGATTTTCAAACCCTCGCCGTTTCTAAACCGTTCGTCCAAATCCAGTGAAACCAATGCCAAAATCTTCGTCTCGAACCCCTCTTTCTGTTTAATCAACTTGAACATGATTTTGACAATTTAAATTTGGTTTTAAGCAGATTTGTTTTCGAAGTTCTTTTGACCGTAGATTCAGTTTCGTAGCTCCGATTCGATTGATTCTTTTTGCAAATCGAAGCTCTTCAGTTGAACTTTCAGATTTGATCTTCTTATCTGAGTTTTACCCTTGCATCTATGCGTGAGTGCTTATGTATGCTATTGTTTGTTTGCGATAGAATTTCCGGAGTGCGAAGCGTGCTACTACGAGTCTCTAGGGTTTGCGGATGGTCAGCAAGGCAAGTAACACATTGATCATACTCTTTTCATACCCAGTTTTTATGCATTAGTTTCAATCCTCAAACACTGCATGACTAGGATGTGATTAACTTGTGGGTATTGGGGAAGTAGATGTTGAGGTAGAACCTATTGCCCTTTTATTATAAAACCCTTGGGAGTTACTTCCACGTTATGCTTATATTGCCATGCTATGCTCGTAGACGTGGATTGGGTTTGAGTGTATCCATGACAGATGTGAGATTGTTAATTAATGGTTAACTTAAGGTGGCTACTTAAATACACATCTGGGTGGATTGGTTGCAGGCACCTGGGGATATACCAGTGTTGTCTTTTTGGTTCGCCACCCAGGCTCAAAGGGATCATAAGATTATTCATGCTAGAAACTTCCATGTGCAGCCACAAGCTATTATGGGCTCTAGCATAGTTGAGTATGTTGCATGACCTCTTTCAGTGGTAGGCTAGCAGATGTAGGGGAAAGTAGGTGTAACTGTCTACCCAGAGGAAAGAGTAAATGCTTCTGAAAGACTGTGTCTCGGTCATCCGTTTCTCAAACACCATGTAGTGCGAGAAATCCAACGGAGGAGATCGAGTCTTGTGGGGAAAAGTGCACAAACCTCTGCAGAGTGTATAAACTAATCATGATTAGCCGTGTCCCCGGTTATGGACATTTTGAGTATCTGGTACCTGAATTTTTTATTTGATCTCATCACTCTAAATTAATTTGTTGGGTTTAATGATTTCTTTTAATTGGGATTGAGATGGGGATTTACCTTCTCAATGTTTAACAACCACCATGATAGTTAAATAAAACATATTCCTTTGATGTAGGGAAAAATTGGGTTTTCGCAAAACAATATAACCCTAGAGCTTTTCCACCAGCCAAATATGCATGTAGTGATAGCAATTTTCTGTTCCTTGCTCTATTGTGTTATATTGCCAGCATATTCCATGTGCTGACCCGTTTCGGGCTGCAACATATCATGTTGCAGACTTTTCAGACGAAGAGTAAGGTGCGCTAGGTCGTTGTCATGCACTCAGCTATGCCGTTGGAGTTGATGGACTTACTTTATCTTCCAAGCCTTCCGCTGTTACTTTATTTAGATGGCCTTAAGCCATATTTATTGTAATAAGTTCTCTTTTGAGACATTCGATGTAATAAGTGTGTGATTGCACTCTGTTATAAATCCTTTGAGTACTGTGTGTGTCAGCATTACCGATCCAGGGATGACACTTGAACACAGAGATTTGACCATCTGAGGTCGGATCGCTACAATGTGGCTACGAGGCCGGCGGCAGGTCAGATCTGCCCACAATACGGCAGGGTGGAAGAAGGGGTCGAAGGACCTCCCGAGCCGGTGCTGTGTCGTAAAGAACGGCATGGGCAGAGGATCGGGACTTGCCGGAAGCTGTGGGTTCCCTCCCTCGCCGCCGATGACCACGTGAACAATGCACCTAGTCCCCTACACACACCAGCCGAAGGGATCCAGCCGGATCTGTGACCAGTGGTCAGTAGAGAGAAAATATCGCTACCGCTGTCTTGTTTAGATCTGGAGAGGATGAGATAATGAAGAGAGCAACCCTAGTAAAGCAAGCGCTCAGGCCCCTGCCTATATATATAGTGGAGTGATTATCTTTTTCTCTCCACAACAAGCGTTTCAATTTGTGTACGTGGCATTAAAGAAAAGAAACTCTCTATTTAACATGACTGACTGCAATTTGCACTTTGTTCACTTGTGCTCCCCGGCCCTCCATTCATTGAACAACCCCACGGGTGAATAAACATACAGTACTACTTATATAGAATGAACAAGCTCAAACTATTTTGGCTTTGAGATATCGATGGTACAGTTTGACCACATTGCATCAATGGACTCAGTACTTTGAGGAAACCTATATGTATAAACACATGCACGGTTTACATTCTAAATCGCTAGCTAGAGCTTGAACTGTATTTGTTTACATGTACCACCTTTTTCATTTGGTTTTCTGCTCCATGGCGCAATTCATCGATACAAAATTATACTATGAGTATTTAAAAGTTGAGGGCGGGGCTTTTCCCGGGCAGTACGCGCGGCAGTTTTCATGTAGCCGGTTTGACAGAGAGGCGAGGAGGGTGAGGGAGGAGCGGATTCAACTTACTGCTGGAAAGGTAGGGCTGTGCGATTTGACGGCTCGTTACTGCTGGAAAGATGGGGTCTTGTGATATGACTACTCACTATAGTCATTATTACTCCGGTGCTACGACCGGGGTGATGCCCCCTTCCGTTCCCCACTCTAAATCTGGTGCATGACACATCGACCCAGATGCTGGCTCTCCCACATGTCGGTGAAGTAAGAAGGAGCAAAGAATCATGCGGTATATATAGTACTACGTAGTATATACTACTACTCATGTCGGAGGAGTGCGAAACACGGCAGCCCAGTGAACCAGCAGGCGATAGGCCATAGAAAACAATGTGGTGATATGGCCATAAAAAACAATGTACTACAGTCCAGTCTCTAGCACGTACAGTACTCCACCTCTTCCTCCTCCTCTCTGTTCGTCGCCATCATACTTTTCCCATTCCTGTGTTTTCAGTATCCTGCGAATCAAAGAGGTCCTTAGACTGGTTTAGGTCCGGTCGTTTTTTATAAATGTTTTAGATCCAAAATTTAATGAACATGCTCCGGTTTCTATGAAAATAATCAAGTTTGCATGTAGTAATTCATTTATTTATTTATTCTTCTGCGGGGGGTTTGCATGTAATTCGTCAGGTTTGAAATGTAAAGTACGCCGGCATGGTTGCATATGCTCCGAGTCATGCATGCACTACGACCCAGATGCTCTATGTCCCACGTGTCGGAGAAAGGAAGTACGTGTAAATAGCCTAGGAGTACATATAGGAGGAAAAATGCGTTAAAAAATATGTACTATGAAGCGTAGCTGCGGTTCAAAAAGGAGACCTAAAGTGATGACAGGTATAGGTCGCACGCACCCACCTAGTGGTACTCAGTACTAGACGTACGAGTACTCAGTACTCCTATTCTATCAACACGAGTCCCATTTGACAACAGCGTCCGTGCTACAGCTAGCTCTTCTCCCTCGTTTCTCTCTTCTAATTCTAACTCAGTCGATGCATGGTGGGCGGGGTGGGGATTTGCCGATAGTCGGTTTGCTCAACTGCGGCCCCACCTGATAGTGAAAATGCTAAGACAACAAGTGTTCCCTTGCTTGAGCGGCGTGCCGGACAGACCGTGTGGGGGTGCAACGCGAACGCGGCAGTCTTTATCTTTATAACTTGTACATAGAAAATGCCAAGCCAATGCGCAATGAGCAGCGGGCCGGAACAACAGTGTGGGGTGCGACGCGAACGGCACAGGCGTGCTGTAGTACTTGTTCCACTTTCTCGTTTTGAACTCGTTACATGTAGTAACTCTCAGTTTTGAATATATAAGTTTGGTTGTCATGCTAATATATATACTCCCTCCATAGTTTGGGTCGCGGAAGTCAAAATTTGACACAAAACATGATGGTGACCAGTCTACCTCCGTCCTGGTTTATTGCTCCCCATCGTAATCTGTGCCAAAATTTGACCATAAATTTGACTAACAAAAGGTTCATGCATGTCACCAAAATTATATCATTGAAAACTATGTTCAAATACAAATCAAACGATATAATTTTTGTTGACATGCACTAACATTTTGTCAGTTAAATCTTTGGTCAAAATTTATTACAAAAGGGACTAATAAACCAGGACCTAGGTAGTACACCAGGATGAAGACAGTGATACTACATATAATTAACGCCAAATAAGAGCAAGAGATCACACATGTCATTTACAAATGGAATAAAAATGTCATACACTAATAAAACATCAAGGCCACGAGGCGATGCAGTGCTGGTTACAGGAGGCGAGAAGAAAGATGCATCCATCAACGACCTCCTCCTCCTCGACTCAGGGCACCGGCCCACCGAACGGCGGCTAAGTAGCAGCGGCTTTCATGGCCAGGTCAACGTGCTTCTCAACAATGGCGTCCAAAGATTCCAGCCGATGGAAGAAGGCCAACATCTTTCTGTCCTCCCTGGCCTTGTAGTGGCCTATGTAGATGATTTCCTCGTAGACGTGGATGTGTAGGTCGACGGTTTCTTGCATGGCGAGGCGCTGCGTGGCGAGCGCGGCCTCGAGGTGCACATTCTTCGTCGCGACCTTCGGCAGCTGTAGGGCCATAGGGCTTGAAAGAGTTCGTCACCATGGAGGCCGATGAGGGTGGCAGGAAACAAGGATCCTGGGCGCGCGGGCTAGAGCAGTACGACAAGGTCGTCCGTGCGCTTCTTGACGGCGGTGAACTTGCGAATGGAGCAGACCATCATGCTGTCCATGCGAGAGGCGAAGCCGGCGTCGGTGAGGGCTACGACACCGGCGGTCGCCAGCACCGTCTGGAAATGCTGCGTGGTGCAGGGCCGCAGGCCGGCATCTTGGATGATCTGGCACAGCCGACTGCCGCTCGTGTCCATCGCCTCCATAGGTGCTTGTGGCTCTGGTCACTTGGTCTTGGATTGGAGTGAGCAGTGTTGCGCAGAGTCTAGGAGTAGATGGATTGGAGTGGTGGCGCGCCTTTATATGAGAGTCCAAACTGCGTTGCATTACATCATGTTGGCTCCATTCTGCTTCTCCAATTAATTCCCTCTGCGTGCTAATTGAGGATGCATCATTGACCGTTCAACATCTCGGGAACCGCTACCCTCTCCCTCCTTGGCATTCAAGCTGTATCAACATAAATGCGGGTCAAGAAGAGACTAGTCATTACTACATTGTGCACCGCGACCAAGGCAGAGGGGAAAATGAGAGAACTTAATATTTTTACTATAGTACTACCATTGCATGCAATGAAATGACCGCAGCATGCCATGCTAGGTAGTCTCAAGGCATTAAAAACATACACGGCCCACGTCTCTTATTGGTTGATTCCTTTATTCATGTCAAGAAACAAGAAATGAGGTCGAGTTAATCCATCGCGCCTAAGTGTTTTGGGATTATAAAGGTTTTCGTAAGTGATCGACACAATAACCGTAAGATTTGCATCCGACGGTGGCACCTATTTGACGCGAACAGCAATAGAAAAGAAATGCCACAAAACTGCGACACCACGCCCCCCCTCCCCTACACATAAGACTGGCACGCGAGCATACACAACTCCCACGTTTGGGTTGCGCTTGGCTCTTTGCCTCTTCGAGAAGTCAAACAATGATGTCATTTACGACTGGAATAAAAATGACATACACTAATAAAACATTAAGGCCACGAGGTGATGCAGTGCTGGTTACGGGAGGCAAGAAGAAAGATGCATCCCTCGATGACCTCCTCCTCCTCCTCAACTCAGGGCGGCGGCCCACCGATCGGCAGCTAAGTAGCAGCGGCTTTCATGGCAAGGTCAACGTGCTTCCGAACAATGGCGTCCAAAGATTCCAGCCGATGGAAGAAGGCCAACGTCTTTCTGTCCTTGCTGGCCTTGTAGTGGCCTATGTAGACAATTTCCTCATAGACGTGGATGTGCAGGTCGATGGTTTCTTGCATGGCGAGGCGCTGCGCGGCGAGAGCGGCCTCGAGGTGCACATTCTTCGTCGTGACCTCCGGCAGCTGTAGGGCCACCACTGCTTCAAAGAGTCTGTCACCTTGGAGGCCGATGAGGGACGCAGACAATGAGGAGCCTGGGCGCGCGGGCTAGAGGAGTATGGCAAGGTCGTTCGCGCGCTTCTTGACAGCGGTGAACTTGTGAATGGAGCCGACCATCATCTCGCACATGCGAGAGGCGAAGCCAGCGTCGACGAGGGCTATGACGCCGGCGGTCGCCAGCACCATCTGGAAATGCTGCGCGGTGCAGGGCCGTAGGCCGGCGTCTTGGACGATCTGGCACAGCCGACTGCCGCTCGCGTCCATCGACGCCATGGGTGCTTGTGGCTTCTGGTCACTTGGTCTTGGATTGGAGTGGGCAGTGTTGCGCAGAGACTAGGAGTAGATGGATTGGAGTGGTAGGGCGCCTTTATAAGAGAGTCCAAACTGCGTTGCATTCACATCGTGCTGGCTCCATTCTTGTTCTCCAATTACTTCCCTCTGCATGCTAATTGAATGAGGAGGCATCATTGACCGTTCAATGTTTCGGGAACCGCTACCCTCTCCCTCGTTGGCATTCAAGCCGTATCAACATAAATGCATGTCAAAAAGAGAAGTTGAACGGTCAAACTAGCCCTCATGTGTGGATACTTTAGGGCTATTTGAGCCCAAACTAGCTCAAACTAACTCTAACCCCTGGATCCAAACAGGGCCAAAGAAGAGAGAGAGGGTTAGAGCATGGTTAATAATACAGCCAACTGCTGGCTATAAGATGTTGCCATATCATCTATAGCCAACACATATAGTCACTCATACAACAAGGTTAGCTATAAGGTTGGCTATAAGATTAGTACTTTTTCTCATCTTCTCTCTATCTCTTTCCTCACATTTATTGAATTTTCCTTGGAGCACGCATATAGCCAGGCTCTTGCATGTAAGCAGGCTATAAGCCCACTATTGTACTTGCTCTTAGAGTAACAGAGTTGGTAGATACCATATCATGTTAAATGCTATGCTACTTTGTGTCATGCATGGCAATAAATATGATCATCTATGATACTACTCTATGATACTACTATGCACTATGGAGATAGTATCATACACTACTATCATATGCATGATACTAGTATATGATACTCCTCACTCTGAGTAGCCTTAATATTTACTCCCTCCATTCCTAAATATTTACGGTGTAGATTCACTCATTTTGCTCCGTATGTACTCATTACGGTGTAGTCACTTGTTGAAATCTCTAGAAAGACAAATATTTAGGAACGGAGGGAGTATTTGCTAACTAATACCATTGCAAGCAATGAACTGACCGCTGCATGCCATGCTAGGTACTACCTCTCAAGGCATTAAAAACATACACGGCCCACGTCTCTTATTGGTTGATTCCTATTCATGTCTAGAAACAAGAAATGTGGTCGGGTTTGTTTTGGGATTATTTGATTTTTGTAAGATGACTATAACTAGCAATCGCCACAATAACCGTAAGATCTGCATCCGACGGTGGCACCTATTGGACGCAAACAGCAATAGAAAAGAATTGCCACAAAACTGCCACACCACGCCCCACCCCTACACATAAGACTGCCATGCGAGCGTTCACAACTGCCATGTTCGGGTTGCGCTTGGCTCTTCGCCTCTTCGAGAAGTCGAACAATGATGTTACTACTTCTACAGTATCGAATCAACTGCTGCATGTCCCGTCCACCGCGTGGGCGAGGGAGAGCTTGTTGTAGGAGTAGTAAAAGCAAAAGGTTCTCCTCGTCTGCAAGCCACCGAGTGCATGGGCGAGGGAGAGGGTGTACTACTAGTAATCAAGCTTCTCCTTGTTGTACGAGTTGACGCGGCACATCATAGCATGGGCCCCACATGCTTGCCTCTAAACTTGGCTAAAAGACACACATTGTACAATATTTGCTGCAACCTCTAACATTTACCCCACAACAAATTAAAATATATATTCCTCTCTTGACCAGATCAGCGTGCAAACTACAATCAGCGTGCAAACTACAATAACCAGGATGACAGGCAGGGCCAGAAGATTATTTTAATAAAAAATGCTTCGAGAAGGCCTCATAGCATGGAGGCGACTCCAACGATTTTAAGCTTAGAGGCACGGTACATGCTATCCTAGACTATGTTACTATACTACCTCCCCTACACATGAAACTGCCACACGAGCGTTCGGGTTGGGCTTGGCTCTTCGCCTCTTTGGGAAGTCAAACAATGATGGTACTACTACAGTGGAGTACTACTAGTATGCTTCTGGCCATCTGACATCGAATGAACTGCTGCATGTCCACCGCGTGTGGGAGGGAGAGCGTGTAGCGAAAGCTTCTCCTAGTCCTGCGAGCCACCACGCTCATGGGCGAGGGAGAGGGCATTGTAATCAAACTTCTCCTTGTTGTACGAGTTGACGTGACACATCAAAGCAGTGCACTCGATATATTTCAATAATTTGCGTTTACCGATGCATTAATTACAACGCATGCATGCCTGCCGTGACTTTCCTTTTGATACTTGCATGTGTTGCTTTAATGCACCTTGAAGTAGTATGAATATGTGATGGTAAAACTTTCTAAGCAAGTATAATAAGGTGACGTGGGCGAGCTATAAGGCTTAAAATAATATATTGTTGCTGAGTTGGCAGAGAGAGAAGAGAAGCGGGCTACTAACTAATAGCCGGCTGTAGCACGTGCTCCTAGATACTTTGTGAGAGAGGAAGGTGGGCCATGTATCAATGAAGTAGTACTTTTTTGTATCTGACTATTATACTTGCTGGCTATAAACTTGGCTGTAGATGATGTGGCAACATCTTATAGCCAGCGGCCGGCTATACTATTAACCATGCTCTAAAGCGAGAGATGGTGGTGCACGAGGAGGGCAAGATCATGCCAACGAAACAAGACCCGACATTGGAGCTCTCTATGGTCTCTATGGACCTCACCTTGCTCCACTGCCCCTTGTGCCTCCGCCCCTTGAAGCCTCCAGTGTACGAGGTTCGAATACACCTCGTCCGTTCGGCAGATCGAGCAAGGTGCAGGTTTCTTGATTGATGTGTTGTTCGATTGATTTGTGCAGTGCAAGGGAGGGCACCTGGCCAGCGCGGACTGCCGCGGCGAGCTCCCCGGGAACCAGCAGCAGCGCCAGAAGTGCGAGCGCGGCGGCGGCTTCGACGTGCGGAACACGGCGATGGACGCCGTCCTCTCCTTGGTGAGGGTGGAGTGCCCGCACGAAGGCTGTGGGCTCTACGTCACTTACCACAAGCTCGCCGATCACCAGAGCGAGTGTCCGTTCGCGCCCTGCAAATGCCCCATGGCCGTCTGCGGCTATGAAGGCCCACCGCCGGCGCTCCCCCACCACATCAGCATCGTGCATCCCATGCCCATACACAGGATCCAGTACGGCAAGGTGCTCCAGCTGCAAGTGCCAGTGTCGGAGCCGCGGCTCTTGCTGTTCGTGGAGGAGGACGGCCGCACGTTTTTCGTGGTCTGCGGCGTGCTCGACATCGGCACGCCTATTGATACGTCCCCAACGTATCTATAATTTATGAAGTATTCATGTTGTTATATTATCATTCTTGGATGTTTTACAGTCATTTTATAGCAACTTTATATCATTTTTTGGGACTAACCTATTGACATAGTGCCCAGTGCCAGTTGCTATTTTTTGCTTGTTTTTTACATCGCAGAAAATCAATACCAAACGGAGTCCAAATGTAGCGAAACTTTTTGGAGATTTTTTCTGGACTAGAAGACACCCGGTGGGCCAAAGAAGTACCAGAGGGGAGCTACGAGGGGAGCACAACCCACCAGGGCGCGCCTGGGGGCCTAGGCGCACCCAGGTGGGTTGTGCCCACCTCGGTGTCCTCCCGAACCGCCTCTTTGCCCTATAAATTGCCAAATATTCCAAAACCCCTGAAGATAACCCTAGATCAGAAGTTCCGCCGCCGCAAGCCTCTGTAGCTACGAAAAACCAATCTAGACCCCGTTCCGGCACCTTACCGGAGGGGGAAATCATCACCGGTGGCCATCTTCATCATCCCGACGGCCACCATGATGAGAAGGGAGTAGTCCACCCTCGGGGCTGAGGGTTTGTACCAGTAGCTATGTGTTTAATCTCTCTCTCTCGTGTTCTTGAGATGGCACGATCTTGATGTATCGCGGGCTTTGTTAATATAGTTGGATCATATGGTGTTTCTCCCTCTCTATCTTGTTGTGATGAATTGAGTTTTTCCCTTTGAGATTTCGTTTTAGTGGGTTGAATATTTTATGGATTTGAGAGCACTTGATATATGTCTTGCATATGAATACCCGTGGTGACAATGGGGTATTATATTGATTCACTTGATATATGTTTTGGCACTCAACTCGCGGATTCCCGAGGTGACATTGGGGTAATCTATGCATAGGGGTTGATGCACATTTTTGTCCTACTTTCTCCGGTAGAAATCTTGGGGCACTCTTTTAGGTTCTTTGTGTTGGATCGAGTATTATGATCTGAAATTGTTTTATGCGTATTGTATAATTAACTCATGGATACTTGTGGTGACATTGGATTATCTAGGTGACATTAGAGTTGGTTGATGTGTATCATATGGTGTTATTTTAGTACGAACTCTTGGATAGATCGAACGGAAAGAATAGCTTTGTGTTATTTTAGTATGGACTCTTGAATAGATCGATCAGAAAGAACAGCTTTGAGGTGGTTTCATACCCTACAAACAATTTCTTCTTATGTTCTCTGCTAGATAGGAACTTTGGAGTGATTCTTCATCGCACGTTGAGGGATGGTTATATGATCCAATTATATTAGCATTGTTGAGAGATTGCACTAGCGAAAGTACGGACCCTAGGCCTCATTTTCAAGCATTGCAATACCTTTTGTGCTCCGTTTTACCAATTGCTACCTTGCTGTTTTTTTATTTTCAGATTACAAAATTATATTTCTACCATCCATATTACACTTTTATCACCATCTCTTCACCGAACTAGTGCACCTATACAATTTGCCATTGTTGGGTGTTTTGGGGACACAAGAGACTTTTTATTATTTGGTTGCAGGGTTGTTTGTGAGAGACCATCTTCATCCTACGCCTCCCATGGATTGATAAACCTTAGGTCATCCACTTGAGGGAAAATTGCTACTATCCTACAAAACTCTGCGCTTGGAGGCCCAACACGTGTCTATAAGAATAAAGTTGCGTAGTAGACATCAAGCTCTTTTCTGGCGCCGTTGCCGGGGAGGTTAGTGCTTTAAGGTATATCTTTAGATCTTGCAATTGAATCTTTTAGTTTCTTGTTTTATCACTAGTTTGGTTTATAAAAGAAACTACAAAAAAAATGGAATTGAGGTTGCATCATATTGTTCATCTTTATAATGTCTTTCGTGAAAATGATGCAAAGGAAAATTGTGCTCAATTGGTAGAAGAAGAATTCAATAAAATGTTTGGCATAAATGATGAGCATGATTACAATGTTGTTAGTATGAATACTTCGAATATCCATGATGCTAATGATATGCAAAGCCATAAGCTTGGGGATGCTATGTTTGATGAAGATGATATTTTTAGTCCCCCAAGTTTTGATGAGAAAATTTATTTTGATGATTGCATGCCTCCTATTTATGATGATTATATTGATGAAAGTGGGTTTGAAAGAGTGTCAACTTTATGTAATGATGATCCCACTATTTTGGAGGGTGTTGAATCTTATTGTAATAATTATGAAAGTGGATTTGGAGAGGTCATGACTTTATTTAGTGATGAATCCACTATTTTGGAAGAGGTTTCAAATGGCTATGATAACAAAGTTCCTATCTATGATGATTATGGTGATGACATGTATGCTATAAAGAATAATGATAACCATGAAACTTGTCATCATGATTTTAATTTTCAATCACATGATAGTTATTTTGTTGAATTTGCTCCCACTACTATTCATGAGAATAAATTTGCTTATGTGGAGAGTAATAAAACTTTTATGTATGTGGATCATGAAAATAATGCTTTATGTGACAGTTATATTGTTGAATTCATTCATGATGCTACTGAAAATTATTATGGGAGAGGAACATATGCTTGTAGGTATTGCAATAATAACAAGTTTCCTCTCTATGTGTTGAAAATCTTAAAGTTTTACTTGTTTTGCCTTCCTATGCTAGTTGATTCTTGTTCCCATAAGTTGTTTGCTCACAAAATACCTATGCATAGGAAGTGGGTTAGGCTTAAATGTGCTAGTCATATGCTTCATGATGCTCCCGTTATGTTTCAATTCTTTACTTTTATGTGAGCATCATTGAAATCATCATGCCTAGCTAAAAGGCATTAAAGAAAATCGCTTGTTGGGAGACAACCCAACATTTATACCTACTGTTTTTTTGTGTTCACATGATTAATCTACTGTAGTAATCATGTTTTATAGCTTTTGTTTCAATAAGGTGCCAAGTAAAGCCTTTGGGATAGTGTGGATGATAGTTGACTTGATTCTGTGCAAAAACAGATTTTTTTTCTTCCAGTAACAGAATTGTTTAATTTCACTGGACCTTCTAAAAACTCTGAATTTTTTACATATGGTTGATATACAAATTTCCTACGTTTTCCTAAAGTTTCAGTATTTTCTGAGTTACATAAGAATTACCTTAATTCAGATCTTTATGTACTGTTCTGTTTTTGACAAATTCTGTTTTCAATGCATAGTTTGCTTGTTTTCTAGTTTCTATGGCTTATGTTGCTCAATATAAATTGTAGAAATTATAAGGTACATTAGGCATTGTGTGAGAACAATTATGAATCTTGTCTTTGACAGTACCAAAGTGAATGATTTGTCTTTATCATACTAACCCATCTCACGAAGTTCCGTTAAGTTTTGTGTGATTGAAGCTTTCAAGTTTCGGGTGAGATATCGATATGAGGAGAATAATGAGTGTCAAGACCCTAAACTTGGGGATGCCCAAGGCACCCCAAGGTAATATTCAAGGAATATCCAAGCAACTAAGCTTGGGGATGCCCCGGAAGGCATCCCCTCTTTCGTCTCCGACATTATCGGTAACCTTACTTGGAGCTAAATTTTCATTCGTCACATGATATGAGTTTTTCTTGGAGAGTCATTTTATTTAATTAGTATTTGCTGGATGTTATTTAGATTAATGTTTTACATCTTTTATTTTAATAAAAGTGGCAAGGATAGCCATCACCATGCTTATTTTGCAAATATATGAGTTGCTGTTTCAAAACAGAAAGTTTATTGCTGTTGCAATAATTCTCCAAAAAAGTCAGAATGTTATAAAATGTTGAAATTTTTTGAGATATAAGCTCTGATAAATGTTCTACAGTGTTTTAATTTTTCAGAATTTTTGGAGTTATGGAAGTATGAAGAATATTGCACTCTTTACAGACAGTACTGTTTAGGTAGATTGCTGTTATGTTTGCATTGTGTGCATATGTTTGCTTGTTTAATGATTCTATTTGAGGATAGGAGTATTAAATATGCAGAGGCATTTAGGATGCAATGTTGAATAATAATTTTAGTGATTTTCTACAGTAGAGAATGATAAGGTTTTTGCATTGATTTATACTAACTTATCTCATGAGTTCTTGTTGAGTTTTGTGTGGATGAAGTTTTTAAGATTTAGGGAAACCGTGATATAAAAGGAATTAAGGAGACACAAAAGCTCAAGCTTGGGGATGCCCAAGGCATCCCAAGTTAATAATCCAAGAA
Source organism: Thinopyrum elongatum (assembly GCA_011799875.1). Taxonomy (NCBI): domain Eukaryota; kingdom Viridiplantae; phylum Streptophyta; class Magnoliopsida; order Poales; family Poaceae; genus Thinopyrum; species Thinopyrum elongatum. The sequence goes on from CM022300.1 coordinate 389,685,657, forward strand.
GTCTCAAGCATCTAAGCTTGGGAATGCCCCGGTAGGCATCCCACCTTTCTTCATGAACGACTATCGGTTAGTATCGGTTGAGCCTAAGTTTTTGCTTCTTCACATGATGTGTGCTATTCTTAGAATGTTATTTTATTTTATTTGCTTGCTGTTTTAATAAAATACTTAGATCTGAAAGTTTTAAATAAGAGAGAGTCCTCAATTAGCTACCCATTTACTTAACTACTCGCATGATCTTCACTTATATCTTTTTGGAGTAGTTTGTCATTTACTCTCGTGCTTCACTTATATCCTATGAGTAAATTGTTGAATAAATTGAATGTAATGAAGTTGAAATTATATGCTCATATCATGCCTAGTGGTAGCTTCACATTGGGTTTAGAAAGTGAAATCTTTTGAAGCTTGACAATCACAATATTGGTCATATAAGCAATTCATGAATGATTAGTAGAAGGAAGAGAACTTTCACATGCAAATATATTATCTTGGACATCTTCATTGATTGTGAATACCCATTAATTATTTTCAAACTTGAGCAAATTAGTTGAAATTGGACAAGGAAGACAACATAATGAGTTATGGTTGTGTATATTTGCATAGAAGTTATATTGTCATGGATCCTCCAACATGTGGTGTTTGCCTAGGATCTTTTGCTAGCCAAAAATTCGTACTAAGTAGAGATACTACTTGTGCATCCAAAAATCCTTAAACCCAGTTTCTTGCCATGAGTGTCCACCATACCTACCTGTGGATTGAATAAGATCCTTCAAATAAGTTGTCATCGGTGCATAAAGCAATAAAAATTGCTCCTAAATATGTTTGATCTTTTATTGTAAGGGAAAATTGAGCGTTGTACGAACTTGTGATGGCAAAGTAATAAAAGCAACGGACTGCATAATAAAGGTTGCTATCATAAGGGGCAATATAACGTGATGTTCCTTTGCATTAAGAGCTTGGGCATCCAAATAAAAAGCGCACGACAACCTCTGCTTACCTCTGCGAAGGGCCTATCTTTTACTTTTCAGTATTTACTTTTATGCAAAGAGTCAATAGTTTACATCCTCATTTAACCTCAGTTATTCTCTAGTTGGCAAGCATCATGTGGTGGGGAAAGATCTAGGCACATATGACCGGTCAAATATATTTGATCATGATTTATTATTGTTGACAATTATCTCTATGATAAATGAGTTGGGAGGCGAAACATTAAGCCCCTATCTTTCTCTATGTTTGATGGATGCCATTTGTTCTAAGAATATGCTTTGAGTAGTAACAATCATGGAAGACTATATGATGATTGAGTATGTGGAGATCTTACTTAGACTCTGTTGAATAAGTTGAATTGCAATTGTTTGGTGACTAAGAATATAGGTTGTTGAGTTTCAAGAGAATTCATTGTTTGAACCTTAGCATGTGAATTGGTTGCTACTTTACCATGATGAGTTTTATGAGAAAGAGTTGATGTTATGATGCTACGAAAAGAGATTGAAATTATGATTGATCAAACTTATGCACTTTGCTAGCATTCACACTTCATAAATTATTTCTTTTATCATTTACCTACTCGAGGACAAGTAGGAATTAAGCTTGGGGATGCTGATACGTCTCCAACATATCTATAAGTTATGAAGTATGTATGCTGTTATATTATCATTCTTGGATGTTTTACAATCATTTTATAGCAACTTTATATCATTTTTTGGGACTAACCTATTGACATAGTGCCCAGTGCCAGTTGCTGTTTTTTGCTTGTTTTTTACATCGCAGAAAATCATTACCAAACGGAGTCCAAACGCAGCGAAACTTTTTGGAGATTTTTCCTAGACCAGAAGACACCCGGTGGGCCAAAGAAGTACCAGACGGGAGCTTCGAGGGGAGCACAACCCACCAGGGCGCGCCTGGGGGCCCAGGCGCGCCCAGGTGGGTTGTGCCCACCTCGGTGGCCTCCCGCACCGCCTCTTCGCCCTATAAATTGCCAAATATTCCAAAACCCCCGAAGATAACCCTAGATCAGAAGTTCCGCCGCTGCAAGCCTCTGTAGCCATGAATAACCAATCTAGACCCGGTTCCGGCACCATACCGGAGGGGGAAATCATCACCGGTGGCCATCTTCATCATCCCGGCGGCCACCATGATGAGAAGGGAGTAGTCCACCCTCGGGGCTGAGGGTTTGTACCAGTAGCTATGTGTTTAATCTCTCTCCCTCGTGTTCTTGAGATGGCACGATCTTGATGTATCACGGGCTTTGTTAATATAGTTGGATCATATGGTGTTTCTCCCTCTCTATCTTGTTGTGATGAATTGAGTTTTTCCCTTTGAGATTTCGTTTTATCGGATTGAATATTTTTATGGATTTGAGAGCACTTGATATATGTCTTGCATATGAATACACGTGGTGACAATGGGGTATTATATTGATTCACTTGATATATGTTTTGGCACTCAACTCGTGGATTCCCGAGGTGACATTGGGGTAATCTATGCATAGGGGTTGATGCATGTTTTCGTCCTACTTTCTCTGGTAGAAATCTTGGGGCACTCTTTGAGGTTCTTTGTGTTGGATCGAGTATTATGAATCTGAAATTGTTTGATGCGTATTGTATAATTAACTCATGGATACTTGTGGTGACATTGGAGTATCTAGGTGACATTAGGGTTGGTTGATGCGTATCATATGGTGTTATTTTAGTACGAACTCTTGGATAGATCGAACGGAAAGAATAGCTTTGTGTTATTTTAGTAGGAACTCTTGAATAGATCGATCGGAAAGAATAGCTTTGAGGTGGTTTTGTTCCCTACAAACAATTTCTTCTTATGTTCTCCGCTAGATAGGAACTTTGGAGTGATTCTTCATCGTATGTTGAGGGATGGTTATATGATCCAATTATATTAGCATTGTTGAGAGATTGCACTAGCGAAAGTACGGACCCTAGGCCTCATTTTCAAGCATTGCAATACCGTTTGTGCTCCGTTTTACCAATTGCTACCTTGCTATTTTTTTATTTTCAGATTACAAAAATATATTTCTACCATCCATATTACACTTTTATCACCATCTCTTCACCGAACTAGTGCACCTATACAATTTACCATTGTATTGGGTGTGTTGGGGACACAAGAGACTTTTTATTATTTGGTTGCAGGGTTGTTTGAGAGAGACCATCTTCATCCTACGCCTCCCATGGATTGATAAACCTTAGGTCATCCACTTGAGGGAAAATTGCTACTGTCCTACAAAACTCTGCGCTTGGAGGCCCAACACGTGTCTACAAGAATAAAGTTGCATAATAGACATCACCTATCGCCGTGTCGATTGTCTGCATCAGAGCGGGGGCGTCCCCACCGCCGCACTACACGGCCAAGTTATGGCAAACGGCCTGTCGGGGGAGCCCAAAGGCAGGACCGACGCCGTCAAGGTGGAAATCGAGGTGACAAGCAGCAAGGATCCCGTCGCCGTCGCCGTGTAGGAGCTGACCTTCTTCACAGTTCCGCCCAAGCTGCTGGCCGGGGCTGGGTTGTCGAGGACGGTGTCCCCCCACATTCAGATTGACAAGCTCAAATCCTAAATGATTCTACAGTGTCTTGTGTTTATCGTAGTAATATGCTAATATAGGGGTTAGCTCGGTCTACTTTAGCTTAAGAGATGGTGGATATTTGTGGCGATGCAGCAATTACTTCGACATCAGATCAGCAGTTAAAGTAATTTCCAACAGTTGAACGGATATTTTGTGTCTGTTGGATATAAAGATCCTTTGGGTAAGGAGTATAAGCTGCTTATATGCTTGTTTGTTGAGGAAGTGTTGCATACTTCTGCGAGTTGACGCGACACATCAAAGTAGTAGTACTACTAGTAGTACTCACCCGACTGCGCACCAGGCAGACGAAGCTCGTGACGTGTTGGTGCCGTGTGTGGCCTGCACATTAACCAAAACCTCGCACCTCCAGCTTAGCCTCCGTGTTTTGAACTTCTCAATCTCAAGGCCAAGGAGCAACAGGAACCTATGATAGAGCCAATCAGATGGTTGAGAACACTACAATTCGTAGCTACACATGTGTGCGTGAGAGAGGACGAGTGCGTGCGTGCACCTCTTCACTTCGTGTATAACGTACTAAACTCAGAGTACAAGTGTATGTGGGTGGCATCGACCTAGAGAGCTAGAGATGGTGCGTGCGAGAAGTCCCGAGAGACTAGGTCTGTGTGTGGGAAAGAGGGAGAGAGATGATATGTGTCGATGTAATGCGTGTGAAAAAAGACTAGTCTATAGCTCGCCACGAGGCTATTCCTGGCGAATGCCCCAATAACCGTAAGATATGTATCCGATGGTGCCAGTTATTGCACGTACACAGCAGTAGAAAAAGAAGTACCGTGGCATATTACAAAACTGCTACACCACGGCCGAGAACGCGTGCCCACGTTACGCCATCCGGGAATAGTGCCGCACTTCGAAACTAGAACCGACAAAAAAAATTGAGCTTGCATCTCGTCACATTCCAAATTATACGACTAGCCACAATGGAGAGTAACATACACTCGTAACATACACATATCCCCAGACTATGTTACTACCTTCATAGTGGGTAGTAACATAAGTGTGGTGTCATGCAAAGCTTCATTTATTAGGTTGTAGACTCACATTGCATTGGGACATGTGATGTTACAGTAACTAGCTAAGTTACTCAAATTACCTCTCTCCTCGTTAACTCATTGTCACATAAGCAAATTTGCTGAGTTGGACTCGATGTTACTGCTGAAATTACTCCCACTGTGGCTAGTCTACTACCACGCTATATTTAATTGCAAACTTGTTCACACCGATCAAAACCTAAATGGTTTCCCACTTAGGAGTGTATTAGTACTCGGTTATAAATACTCTACTCCAAGATGATTGCACATTCCTCCTCAACTCCTCATCCACAAAAACAAACAAGTGTTTCATGCTCGTTCCCTTGCGTCTGCCATGGCCCGCATGAGTTCTGGGTCGAGAGATTACTACCAGGGAGAGGCGAGCATGGAAACGGAAGCACGAGAGATGTCCCGCCTTGCCGCGAAAGCAGCCGACATGTTCCGCCGCGCCGCCGTAGCAGCACAGAGGTCCCGCCGCACCGCTGAAGCAGCACAGAGGTCCCGCCGCGCCGTCGATGCAGCAGACTGGTCCGACCGCGCCGCGCAAGCAGCAGAGATGTGCCGCCGTGCCGCGAATGCAGCAGGGAGATCCTCCCGTGCCGCGGCGGCCTGGGAAAATGTCTCGCGGGCAGGCGAGGACTCTCACAGGTGCATGCGCGCTATGCTCGATGGCCTGATGGGTCGGATCTCCGGCTGGATGAAGCTGCAGGACGAGATGAATGCCTCGTTTGAAAATGCTACCGGTGTTATCCGGCGACTAGGGGAGGACAAGGCGAAGCTCTGCACCGAGTGCGACCTGTTGAGGGCGAAGATCGCCGAAAGGGCGAAGCAGGCGGAGGAGACCGCTGCCTTGTTGAAGAGGACGGGCGTCATCGTCAAGAAACTTATGGACAAGAATGTCATGCTCCGCATCGAGCTCGAAAGGCTGGTGGAGGAATCCGTGGATGCTGCCAAGCAGCGTATTGAGGACATGAAACTGCTGAAAGATATCATCGCCGCTCGCCTCGAGAACTAGTCTCCGTGACCTACAGCGCATCAAGAAAGTAGAGATCAGCGAGCCAGATCGTTGTATGCGTCTTCCTTTTTCTTTTGCCCTTCTGTATTTCGGGCGTAGCCGCATGTGGCTTTTTTAATTATATTCCTAAATATGCAAGACAATTATTATCCACTGTCATCGTCCTTTATATATTCAGGATAGTCATAGTGGGAGTCACTTAGACTAGTGTCATACATATGACACTAGTCTTTGCTACTACCTTCATAGTGCTTTGGGTTGCGTTATGTTTTGCTTTGGGTTGCGTTATGTTTGGGTTGCGTTTATCATAGTATCATATTATGTTACAGTAGACTCATAGATGATAGCATATTATATTACTCCAAACACCTCTCTCCTCATTAACTATATGCCACATAAGCAAACTTGTCTTGGAATGCGCTATGTTACTTGCTAGTTACTCCCACTATGACCAGCCTCATCAGTCTTGCTATAAGTCACAGTAGATGCTAATAGGTCCGTCGGATCTTACATCAAGATCCATGCAAAATTTTCTTTTCAAATTTTCTTTTCTCTCTCTTAAATCTCAGTCGAGTGAGACATAGCCACGCCATTAAACAGGGGCTCGGGTGCCATTAATGGAGACGTTGGGAGAGAGGTGGGCGTCCGATGGAGGTCAAAGGGCTCTCCTCCCGATAAGCACGCGCAGGGGTCTGATCGCACGCCTCTCGTACTCAAATAGCTACCCCGCACGGCGCCTCCTAGCCAATAAAAAAGGGGGACGCGTGGCGGCACATAAATGGTAAGTAGAACACCCAAGGTTTCAATAATAGTTGTGTTTCCGATTGTAACGTGATATCACTTGTTCCAAAATGACTTTGTTGATTGTTAATATGTGCGCCTTCGCAAATCGGACAGCAAAATTACCACAGCATGTTGGTGCCATGTCATGACACCAAGCCAAGTTTCATGATTTTTCACGCGTGTTTTGGATTTACAGGAATTAGAAAACCAAGTTTCTCAATGTTTCCGCCCGAGCCACGACGCCCAGATGTTTGAATTTCAGTCCCATTTCTTGCATGGGACCTAGAAATTCACCCGAGGACACACATGTGATTTTTCAACCAACTTTGATGCACTGGAGCATGTGCTTGTAGTTCAAATTTGAATTATGCACATTAAATGACCAGAAACTCAATTAATGTATAAAAAAGGCCAAACAAACCCGGAATAATTCCAAAATTTAACACGGCACTCATATAGTTCTATGTTTCGTCTGTAAAGAAAATCAGGGGGCAGCGTATATCATTTCGCACACAAAGGTGACACGTTCCCTCTCAGAACCACGAGCCTTCTTGAGAGAAGCTCCAGTTTGCAAGAAGCTTATACCAAAACTTGTTCCAATTCGGCCAAATTTTTTACCACTGCATGTTAGTGCCATGACATAACACCATGCCAAGTTTCATGATTTTCAGGTGAGTTTTGATTTACAGGAATTTAAAAATTAAGTTTCTCAATGTTCTCCGCCGAGCCACGATGCCCAGATGTTTGAATTTCATTCCCATTTCCTGCAAGGGACCTAGAAATTCACCCAAGGACACACATGTGATTTTTCAACCAACTTTGGTGCACTGGAGCATGTGCTTGCAGTTCAAATTTGAATTATGCACATTAAATGATCAGAAACTTAATTAATGTATAAAAAAGGCCAAACGATCCCGAAATAATTCCAAAATTTAACATGACACTCATATAGTTCTATGTTGCCTCTGTAAAGAAAATCAGGGGGAGGCAGCGTATATCGTTTCGCACACAAAGGTGACACGTTCCCTCTCGGAACCATGAGGCTTCTTGAGAGAAGCTCCGGTTTACAAGAAGCTTATACCAAAACTTGTTCCAACTCGGCCAAATTTTTACCACATCATGTTAGTGCCATGACATAACACCATGCCAAGTTTCATGATTTTCAGGCAAGTTTTGGATTTACAGGAATTTAAAAACCAAGTTTCTCAATGTTCTCGGCCGAGCCACGACGCCCAGATGTTTGAATTTCATTCCCATTTCTTGCATGGGACCTAGAAATTAACCCAAGGACACACATGTGATTTTTCAACCTACTTTGGTGCACTGGAGCATGTGCTTGCAATTCAAATTTGAATTATGCACATTAAATGACCAGAAACTCAATTAATGTATAAAAAAGGCCAAGCGAACCCAGAATAATTCCAAAATTTAACACGGCACTCATATAGTTCTATGTTGCCTCTGTAAAGAAAATCAGGGGGAGGCAGCGTATATCGTTTCGCACGCAAAGGTGACACGTTCCCTCTCGTAACCATGAGGCTTCTTGAGAGAAGCTCCGGTTTGCAAGAAGCTTATACCACAACTTGTTCCAATTCGGCCAATTTGTTTAACCACAACATGTTAGTGCCATGACATAACACCATGCCAAGTTTCATGATTTTCAGGCGAGTTTTGGATTTACAGGAATTTAAAAACTAAGTTTCTCAATGTTCTCAGCCGAGCCACGACGCCCAGATGTTTGAATTTCATTCCCATTTCTTGCAAGGGACCTAGAAATTAACCCAAGGATACACATGTGATTTTTCAACCTACTTTGGTGCACTAGAGCATGTGCTTGCAATTCAAATTTGAATTATTCACATTAAATGACCAGAAACTCAATTAATGTATAAAAAAGGCCAAACAAACCCGGAATAATTCCAAAATTTAACACGACACTCATATAGTTCTATGTTGCCTCTGTAAAGAAAATTAGGGGGGTGGCAGCGTATATCATTTCGCACACAAAGGCGACATGTTCCCTCTCGGAACCACAAGGCTTCTTGAGAGAAGCTCCGGTTTGCAAGAAGCTTATACCAAAACTTGTCCCAATTCGGCCAAATTTTGTACATATGAAAACAGGGTTTAGATTATCCCGAACATCTCGCTACCTAGACCAATGTACTGTGATTTGAATTCAACATAAAATTGATACAAATATTTGAATTGGAGATCGTATGGTACATTTAGTTCATATTTAAATATGATTACTACTATATGCATGTTTTCTGTTATCAAGATAATATTTAAATGATGGTATAACTTGACAACAATCGTATTCAAATAAGGAAAATTGATTCAAATTTAGTCCATATGGTAGACGACAATATATATATTCATAGGGTGGAGTAAAATGTTCATATAAGATGGAAGATCAAATTGTAGGACTACATCCGTTCTAAACGCAAGATCACCTAACGATATATTCGAATTCAACATAACGTGGATTCAAAAATTGAAATTCGAGATCCTGGCATTTGTAATCATATAAAAAGGGACATGACTCTTTCTTGTGGTGGGAATTGATTTGTTTTTTGTTGTTGTTGAGGGAAGTGCGAATTGAATTGGTACTGTACATGCTAATCTTGTTCTCCCGATTTTTTTACATTTTTCTTCTAGTTTTTCAATGGCATTTATAGCAATATAGTAAAAGGGGACATGACTCTCTTGTGTCTTGTATGAATTGTCTTTTTTTACACATTAAGTTTGTTCTGCCGAACATGGAATCCATGCCTTGTTATCTCAAAATTTTCAAGCTCGAGTATTTTTTGTCTCTTTTGCTGCGAAACTCCCGCCTCTTCAACCCGCGCCGCGTTATCCCGAAATTTCGACGCACGCGAAAACTCCCTCCTCATCCGAAATCGGCCCCGCAGCCCAGACACGCGAAATCCCCCTTCTACCCCTCAGCCGGAAGTGCCTCCTCGACGTCGCGTGGTCAAAACCGATGGGGGTACGTTCGTAACTTACCCCACATTTTGGACAAGCGCGTCCCTAAGCCATGGCTCCCCCTACCTTCCCCTTTGTACCCCCCATTCGTACACCGAGGCCGCCAAAACCCGCGAAACCCCACGCTCCTCCATCGGCCTCCCGACCGCCACCCAGCCGGAGCCTCTTCCCGGCCGATGTCGTCCACAACAACAGCTCGATGTCCCTCATCCACCGCACCGAATGAGGATCCGTCGTCGATCTCGTCGTCCCGCCGGATCAGCCGACCTGTCCTCCACTTCCAAGGAGCTGCCCCGATGTTCGCCTCGTCTATCGCACCACCTCCATCCCCACAGCGCCGTCTTGACCTGCCCCACCGGAACCGCAGCACCCTCACAATTCCTCCGATGAAGCCGAGGCCTACTCGGCGCCACCGAGGTTCTGCACTCACCGCTGCATTTTATCTTTTATTCGATCTCACGGGGCTGCCGGTGCTCGATACCGAGCAGCCATGGCGGGTCTCCATCAACGGCGCCGTCGCCGGCCAATTCCTCCACGGCGTCTCTCCCCCATGTCGTTGCTTCCTCGGCGGCGACTTCCACACCAACACTTGCTGCTGCTGCTCCAGCTCTCGCTCGTGCTGCGGCTCTGCTCTTGCTGTCGGTCGCACTGCTGCACTGCTCTTGCTTTCATTCGCGCTGCTGTTCTGCTCTTGCTCTCGTTCATGTTGCTGCTCTGCTCTTGCTCTCATTCCTGCTGCTACTCTGCTCTACTCTTGCTCTTGCTCGCGCTGCTGCTGCTGCACGACCTATGGTAGCTACATGAGTTGCTGCTTTAGCACTCGCTCGTGGTGCTGCTGCACGAGCTGCTCTCTGCTAGTGCATTCCCTGCTCGAGCGGCTGCTGATTTAGATCACTGCTTCTCTACTACTAGTGCTTGAATGCCCTAAACTTCTATTGCAGTGCTCTGCTACTAGTTCAATCAGTTTTGTCTGTAAAATTCAGTTTCGACAGTAAAATTCAGTTTCGACTGTAAAGTTCTGTTTCTTCAGTTAAGTTCAGAGTCAACAGTATTTACAACATCTGTCGGAGTGGCCGCGGCGTGGCTGATGCATTTTACATCTAGCACTTTTTGGTGATGTATTTTACATCATCTATTGCACATGCTATTAGACTCCCACTTCAGATTAATGTTGTCTGTCTTGTCCTGCTTCAGCCTCGTCGTCGTACACCTCACCGGAGCTGCTTCAACGACGGAACTGTCCATCACAGTGGAGCAGTACCCTCGGCGCCGTCTCTAGAGGCCTCAGATCTTCTTCCTCGCCTCCGACAGTCACACCAGCATCACCATCCTCCACATCCAACCCGATGATGATGAGGTCGACAAGGCTATGCCAAAGAGGTTGTCCACTCATTGCATCACTTTGTTACTCTACATTCATGTCGATCCCTCAGGGATCCTTTGGTTCAAAGCAGTTGCAAATCTAGAAAGAAATGAATCGTGGTCACAAAGTTAACAGGGAGAAAACTAAATGCTCTTTTGAACCACAATTTGAATTGGTTTAGCAAGATAGCCATTATATGATATTCATGGGGACCAAATCTAAGCTCACAAAATATTTTGAGGGAAGCCTTCAGCCTGTTGAAGACTGCCTACTAGAATCGCCACTGGTTCAAAGAAAAAGTGAAGGAAAACATAGGAATTGGAAACTTTACTATGGTACTACTATTCGTGCATTTGGTTAGAAGGAATGGAGCAAAGCAAAACTGGAGGATTTTTTTCCTTTGGTGTCTCTTTCAAAGAAAAAACGTAGGAATTTTAATATCCACTTGGACATCCTTTTCAAATTAATATGCATGAAGAATAGGACTAAGTGCATTACCGGCATAATAAGATTCTTATTTCACATTTTCATGTGGTTTGACTTTAATTTGACCATGTTTCTCCATTCCTGTGTTCTTCCAATTCATGTGAACCAAACACCCAGGTTGACCGAAATCCTATGTTTGCAAATGCTCTATTTTGCATGTGCATTCCTATCCTATTCCTGTGTTTTTCCTGTCCCTACGTTTTTAGAATCCTCCAATTCTAAGGAGCCCTTACAGATTTACTTCATTTTCAGATAGGTGTCAAAGAAAACTCTGTGTGTTTTGTCCCGCTCCTGTCGTGCCGTCATCCACCCCACCTGAGCTGCACCATCGACGGAAGCGTTCACAGCAGCAGAGATCCCACCTGCAGACCTTCTTTCGCCGCCTCAGATCATCTTCCCCGTTGCCGGTAGCCACGCCAACTGCATTACCATCATCGACTGAGCAGATGAACCTGAGGACTACACAGTTCCGGAAGAGAGGTCACACTCTTTCGTGTCTGCTTACATTATACATCGGTTATTATTACCTGCTACTTTATCGTCCTATTCACCTCTTAGACTCCGAGTCAGGTCCAAACTAATGTTCCAACTTGAGTTTTAAAATGCCCGTTGGGCACATATCGAGGCAGCAACGAATAGTATCTATCTACTATCTGGTTCATCTGGGGTCTTCTGTGTGGTTCATGTTCGGTGGGCAACAAACAGTAGATGAGCCATCGTCTATCTTTTTAAACTGAAGCTATCATCTGCCTGCTATTGTTAGTTTTGGATCTATCCACTTGTTTGCTACCATCAGTCTTGAATTCTGCATGCACACCTTAGGCCTTACATAATCGAACTATATATTTTTATTATGTATGTCAGTTATTGTACACAATCATACTGAACATGTAGAGAAAAAGAGAAGACCGTTGCGTGGGAATATAATGTCATGCAGACGCTGCTCCATGGTGGGCGAAGTGGGGGCCCCCCTCCCCCCATTCCAGATTGTATTCCAGAGGAAGAAAACTGTTCAGAGGGGGATTCAGAGGGAGCCGACAACTCCTATTTACCCCCTGAGGTGTTTGCTCTAACCTAGCATGCCGATGTTGGTCATATCATGCATATGGCGCCTCGCATTGCTTACTTTATACATCTTATATGTCATCAGCTTAGTTTAGATTTGCTTTGTGTGAATGCCACCTGTTTGGTTTCTATATCATACTCCCTCCATTCCTAAATATTTGTCTTTTTAGAGATTTCAACAAGTGACTACATACGGAGCAAAATGAGTGAATCTACACTCTAAAATATGTCTATATACATCCGTATGTGGTCGTCCATTTGAAATCTCTAAAAATACAAATATTTAGGAACGGAGGGAGTATATGTGAATTAAGCAATGCCATCTTCTTTAGCCAGGCATCATATACGTGAATCATGCAATGCCATCATGTTTAGCCAGTCATCGTATATGTGAATTGTATCGTGCCATACTATTTTTTTTCATAATGTATTCCATTTGTGAACAATGTTTGTACATTCATCTACTCTTCCTGTGCATCAGCCATTTGAGTCGGTGATGGGAAGATCTAGAGTGAAAACAAGGTCTTTTGAGCAGTCAGTGCTACCTGTCGATGCAGATTTCTTGCTGGTTACAGAGAGCTCCTCAGAGGAGGATTCAGAGACAGATGACCAGTCATATTCCCCACCCGAGGTGTATGCTCTAACTTGGCGGGGTTATATTGCTCATATCATACATATGGTGTCTTGCATTGCCATGCCATCTACTTAGATTAGACATGCTTTGTGTGAATGCCTCCTGTTTGCTTTCTATATCAGATATGTGAATTATGCAATGCCATGTTTTTAGCCAGTTATCATATATGTGAATTATGCACCGCCATCCTGTGTAGCCAGGCATCATATATGTGAATTATCTCATGCCATCCTTTTTTTCATTACGTATTCCATTTGTCGACAATCTGTGTATATTGAACTACTCTTCATGTGTATCAGCCATTTGAGCCGGTTATGAAAAAATCTAGAGTGAAAACAAGGTCTTCAGAGCAAGCAATGGTACCTGTTGAAGCATACATCTCGATGGTTACAGATAGCTCCTCAGAGGAGGATTCGGAGACAGATGACCAGTCCTATATCCCATCTGAGGTGTATGCTCTAACTTGCAATGTTTATATTTCTCATATCATGCATATGGTGTCTTGCATTGCTTAGTTTAGACATCATATACACAATATTCAGTGCCATCTGCTTAGTTTAGAGATCATACATGCGAGTGCCAGCTGCTTAGTATATGAATCAATTATGTGAATTATATCTTGCCATCCTGTATACTTAGACAACATGTATGTGAATTATTTCATCCCAACCTATTTTAGAAAGACATCATATAGTTTTGTCATGTCATCCTGTTTAGATACTTATCATATGTTGGATTACGCCATTATATCCTGTTAAGTTATCCATCATGTATCTGAAACTGTGTCATGCTATCCTGTTTAGTTACCCATCATATATGTGAAATTGTGTCATGCTGTCCTGTTTAGTTAGACAACATATATGTGAATTACCACATCTGTCTATCAATACAAAGTCTGTACATTCAATTTCTTTTTCTTGTTTATGAGCCATTTGAATTGGAGGGGGTGATGGAAGTATCTAAGCGAGTAAAAACCCGTTCTTCACAAAAGACGGTGCTACCCGTCGATGCAGATAGAACCATGGTTGTACTGGCCCACGAACTAGCCCCACCACACATAATCGAGACTCTTCCAGATTGTACACTTACACCGTTGGATAGAGAACCAGCTACACCCCATCTAACCCCAACCCTGGCAGATAGTAACCCACTTCTAGTTGACACAGCACCATGTCCACCACAGAGTACCCCCACACGAGCAGTTTGTAAAGCAACTGCAGTGCCCAAAGCACGAAGACCACCACAGCGAACCCAAACTCCATGTTTAAAGCAGAAGAGCAACAGTTCTCAGGTCAGATTCTGTAGCTATGGTCCATACTCCTTTGCTCTTGCATCACTGTATTTACTCATACCAACTAATTTCTAATTTGAAGGATCCAATTGAAACTCCAATGGCGCAACAAGTATGTTTTAAACCTATTTATTTAACTAGATTGTTGTTCTAACTTCTTGCTCTATGTTGATTTCAGTTTTAGTTGTATAAACAGTTGTTCTCATGTCATGCACATTACAAGTGTTGCCAGTGCTGTGTAGTTTCCCACACTTATATTCTGTCTATGCTGCCGTGTCTTAAAAAGATATGATTTGAACTGTGTCTCTATCTTGATTTGGCAACATAAACTAGAATGATATAGACAATACAGTGACCATAGTACATAGATATATGTTTGTTTCATGCTGTTATCCTGCCCACCTTACTACTGAACCGGTTTACCAAAATGAGTTTCATATACTACATGCTAAACCTGTGATGTGTCTGCTTGTTTCTCTTGAAGAATGCGAACAGAATATTGGAGAAGAGCACCCCATTATGCAATGGTAGAGAAAGTAATGCAGATAAGGTTCAAGATAGTGAGACAACCCTGTTGGTCTCCAAGAAAGGTGATAAAAACTATCTTGTAGATAGTGAGACAACCCCAAAGTCCTACGTTGATGTAGTGTTCGAGTTACTGGCCACTACCGCTGGCAGAAGCTCTTCGAACTCGCTGCCTGAATCACTTCAGCTTCTTCAATCTCAGCTACAAGCTGAAAGGCATCAGTCAGCTGTGCTGAGGCAAGAAGCCGAAGGACTGAGGAAGTCCCTGCATAATTCAGATGCATACTTTCTGGTGCAACAGCAAGCGCTGGACGATTTTAGCGCCAAACAAGAGAAAACTAATAAGCTTGCTAAGCTTCTTGCCAGCATGGTGGGTATCCAGGATATCGTTTCTTGAGCTCTTCTGAAGTGGTTTCAGTTTTGGACTTGTTTTGCTGCCGCATTTATTTTCACTGGTGGCCAATTTAGACGCCAGTGTATGTAATATGCTGCTTTGTTCACTATATTTGCACTGATGGCGAACTTTGATGCCCAGTGGATGTAATATTTGTAATAGCCGTAATAGCCTAGCGTAAGTTGCTTGCTTATTTATTTCCTTATTGTCTTGTTTATTTTTTTGCTTGTAGTCGCTGCAGTTCTTTTTCCGCGGTAACCTTTTTATTTAGAACTAGGCCACAATAACCATGGGCAACATACGGACTGTTGTAACCATGGTCCTGCTGCCTGCTGTAGTGGGCCTCCTAAGGTCCGTATGATCCATGGGCCTTCTACGGGCCGTAGATTCAATGGGACTTCTACAGGTCATATGATCGATTGGCCAAACATGGTCCGTACCTTCGTGGACAATTAACGAACCGCAATATGGGTCGAAAACGGGCTATATTGGGAATCCTCTGTTTATGGGCCGACCATAACGGGCCGTTAATAGGCCCATGTGTACAATGGGCTTAATTCTATCGGCAGGCATAACGGGTCATTAATGGGCCATATTTGATGACGCTATAAAAATGGCCCAACGGATTAAAGGGCCACAGACGGGCCGACTTTAACCACGGGCTGAATATGGCCCACAAGTGGAACAGGCCAGTAATGGACTGTAAGTAATCAAATGCCGGAAATGAGCCCAATAATAAATGGGCCCTTAGAAGGCCGAAAGATAACACGGGCTGAAACGGCCCAATGGAATAATGGGATGTTAATGGGTATAAAGCGATATACTGTTCATTATGGGCCAGTTTCACCACGGGCCGTTTATGGGCCAAGATTTACAAAGGGCCTCGTATGGGCCGAAAGACGTCATGGGCCAGAAGTTACAACGGGCTGGAATCATATTGGACGGCTCATATGGCGCTACTAGGCCTAATTCGGATAGGCTATAACGGGCCGTGAGTTAGCGGGCTGTAAATGGGCTATATGCGAGCAGGCTGTTAACAGGCCTTCCGTGGGCCGGCCCGCTACCTTTTGACTAAGTCAAATGGGCCGGCCTTTTGACCTGAATGGGTCATTGTTTGGCCGAGCCACGTGTCGACGTATCATAGGCGCGTCCCCTCCATTCGCTGGATGACATCTCCTAGCACTAAGCTGACACGTGTATACTCTGGCGAATGAGAATTTTACACATGGAAAATCCCCATTGGTCGGGGTTGTTAATGGGTTATCGGATCCAAACCGGAACCCGATAGCTGAACGGCAACCCATTACAGTGGATGCCATGTGTCGGTTACCCTTGACGAAAATACTTCCATGACGCGTGATTTATCGTCATGGAAGTGGACACTTCCGTGATGATAATTTTGGTATTGTCATGGAACACTTCTACGATAGCACAGGTATGACTATCTTGATTCTGTCATAAAATTGTCATGGATGTACATGCATGACAGAAAACGTGACCTACTGTGACAAACATGTATCATCACGGAAGTGTATTTTTTTTGTAGTGCATGTGCGGTGTCGTAGCTTGACTCAGAGTAAGAGTCCCATTGAGGCGCCGTATTCAAGTTGTTGGAGAGGTTTGTGCTCATTGCCAAGGTCGAAGGGGATGGCCCTTACTCGGCCGTCTTGTCGTTCTCTTGTATGAGGCCCATATGATGTGGCACCTCGTAGCTCGTCTCCATGACCGAAAGGAATTTCCCATGCCCAGACGTCTTCCTTGAGGGGCTTCCAAAGATGTAAGTGTCGCCCTCGCTTGTAGGTGGTCGCCTTGGACTTGATGATGTTGATGTAGGCATACTCATGGGAAGTAGGCAAAGATGCCGTACATCCAAAGGTGAAGATGCCTTGAGAACACTTGGCGAACATGCCAAAGTGGTGGTGGTAGCCGTAGCTTCCTCTTGGTGGTGCTCGTCTCGCGGTCTTCTCTTCTGCTCATGAAGCTTGGGCGCAGTAAGATGTAGAGCTTGTTGGGACTTATCGGTGTGTTCATCTCAAGCGGTTTCATCTTGATGTTGCCGTTGTCGTGCTTGAACTTGTAGTCGATGGCGCTCTTCGTCGTCATGCACATGTAGCTTGCGGTTGTCTTGGCGGTCGTCTCGAAGATGATGACGGTGCCACGTGGTACTTGCATTGTGTGGCCGCTCTAAATATGTGTTACTTGAGTGCCTCTGCCTTGAAGATGACGAAGGGGAAGAAGACTTGTAGTTGGCCAACACGTGTCGGATGTCATCCATGTGTGCTTCCAGCTTGTTGTCGAGGTAGTCCCTTCTCCTTGCTTCGGAGTGTCGTATGTCGATGGCGAGTCGCTCGATGCGGTCGAGGACCAAAGATGTTGTGCTTTGCCTATCCATCACAAGACTCGAGTAGAGGTGAGTAGGAAATGAGATAAACAATACCAAGATACCTTTTCCCAAAGTTGAGGATGTATCCTGTGTCGCTAATGTGAAATGAGAGAATAGTGGAATTGGTACCGGATTTGTTCACTCACACCTACAAATTAAAGCTTATCGAGTGGCTTGGTTAGGATAAGTGGCACAAAATTCAAGCAAATGTTAGTCGAACATATTGAAAATTTTGAGGAAGATTCACAAAATTGCAATGTAAAGCAAATAGATCAATAGCTATGGTGACACAAGAAACACACACACGGATAGATAGATGGGATCCGCGCAACCATGGAATGAGCACAAAATGTGTTACCACGGAAAAAGCTCTTGTTGCACGGATGCTAGAGAGACAATAGCTCGATTGCTCAAATGGGAAAGAAACGCTTGTGCACCAACCTATGAGAGTAAACATGCCATCTTCAATCCTAAGTATGCTATGTATGTAAGGTCCAAGTGTATGTACTATGCAAAATGGCTCAATGCTATTTCTATTGCTTACAAGCTCTTTTGTATCTCCTCTTTTGCTTAAAATCTTTTTGCTCTTTTTTTGGATATGATTGATGCTCGAGCCAAGTATGATATGAGACAAGTATGTAAGATATGCACGGGAGAGACTTATGGCACAATGATGATAGCAAGATGATTGCATGCTAAAACTAGCTATGCGGCGTAAGAATGTCACTAAGGTGCACAAATAGCATGGCCCAGTAATTCTCAACTCGCTAGTCTCAATAGGTAAGATACGTAATAGGCTCGGGGCGATCAATGCAATGGCAAGGAATATGTACAATGATTTCGTCGAGGTTACCGTCGGTGGAATGTCGTTTGTAAGCAAGGACGGAAGATAATGAAGTGGTCGTTGTCGATGTTCGGGGTGATGATGAGGAGCGGTGTGGTTGATGTTGAACCATTCCTAAGTAGCCGAAACACCTTAGGAAACAGTGAAAAACTGCGAACTCAAAATGTCAAATGTCAAATGTTAAATGGTGGTAGCGGAAATGCGGTGGTGGATTCGAAGTTGGCAATGCAGAAGTGGTGGTGGTTGTTGATGAAGAAGCAACCGTTCCTAAGTAGCCTAAACACCTTAGGAGACTCAAGTCACAACTCAAGCAACCACAAATGCTATATGGATGAAAATGGGTTAGGTTGCGGACAGCTATGGTGGTTTTGCAGATGTGGTGGAGGGCCTAGGAAAAGATGCCAAAGTTTCAAAAAAAATTATGGATTCAAATGATGTTGGAACCTATCTAGATGGATGGGGGATGTCAATAGCTACTCAACGAGCTAAAGAACGTCGAAATCGGACTCCGGATGTGAGAGTTACGGCCGAAACGGTGAACCGGTGGCGGCTGAACTGGGGGGCCGTGTGCATGGGGGTAGGAGGCCATGGGCATGGGGTCCCGTGTGCACGATATAGGACTGTGGGCACGGGGTGTCCAGAGACTTTTCGGGGGCCCGTGGACACGAGGGTGGCGGAAATTTCACGATTTCGGGGCTCAGATTTGAGGTGGAAAAGAAAAAATTAGGGGTGGATTTCATGGTGGGGAGGTGGGGAAAGCCAAGATCTACTTGCCAAACCACAAAATCATGGATCAAACACAGCATAATCTCACAAGAACCAACAAATTGCAAGAAATTTTTTTGGGGCTATTTTTGTGTGGATTTTCGAATTGGGACAAAATCAAGCAAAGTTAGGCTAGAAAACAAAGAGGGGAGACTCCAAATTCGTGAGAACCTAAGCTCTGATCTAAGATGTTGTAGGGTGGAACCCTAAGTGGAGATCTTTCACGAATTGGAGGGGGAATCCACGAAGAACGTGAAGAACACACATAGAACAAGAAGGGAAATCACAAGAGGACCACTCGAGAACAAGCCTAATTACACATCCACTAGACTAGCAACACATGGATCCACAAGATACATGAACAACAAAGGGGAAATAGCACAAGGTAAAGTTCATCCCAAATCTCAAAGGGAGATGATGTCTTGATGATCTATGATGGGGATCCTTCCCTAGATGGGGTCTTGAATCCACTAGGGATCTTCTCCTAGGAGGTCTTGATCTCCATGGGAGAGGGTAGATAGGAGCAAAGCTCTCAAGATCATATCATGTACTTTGCTAACCCTAAAAAATGGTCTAGGGACGGAATATATAGGTGGCTGGAGGTGAGGGATGAAGAGGAGGGGCAAAAGGGGCATTCTCCGTCTAGCTGGCAGACAGGCCCGTGCGCATGGGCTAAGTCACCCCCATGAGCACGGGGTCCCGTGGGCACGGTACCGGCCCGTGCGCACGGGGAGGTCAGCAGCTCTAGCGCGGGCCTGTGTGCACAGGGGCTAGGGGGCCCGTGCGCCCGGGGTATCGAGGAAGTCTCTGGATAGGTCATGCGCACGGGGTCCGTAGGGGCCATGCGCACTGGGTCTTCTGCATCGTGCTTCTTCCTCGAGCTGCTGGGCTCCTTCTTCCATGTGGCCTTCTCGTTCCTCCTCTTGTACTTGGCGAGGCTCCTCGGCTTTCTCGATGTGGTCAACCTTGATGATGGTGTACATGTCCTCTGGAGCTTGGACTCCTCCTCGATGAATGTGTAGCTCTTCTCACACCTATGTATGCACACGAGAGAGGAGTCAAGTAGTATACCATCCTCGAAGGGTGTAAGTGGACACGTGTAATGGAGATGATTCACCTTTATATGCATGAAGTAGATTTTGCACGTGTCACTTGGCGAAGGGGCTCTTGACATGTTGATGTCTGTAGGATGCTCTGCATTAGAAGGCCCACTGATTCTACGGCCCGTAGAAAGCCCATGGATCATACAGAGCGTAGGAGGCCCATGGTCACTGCAGCGGGCAGCAGGACCATGGTTACAATGGTCCGTATGTTGCCCATAGTTATTGTGGCCTAGTTCTAAATAAAAAGGTTACCGCGGAAAAAGAACTGCAGTAACTAGAAGCAAAAAAATAAACAAGACAATAAGGAAATAAATAAGCAAGCAACTTATGCTAGGCTATTATGGCTATTACAAATATTAAATCCACCGGGCAGCAAAGTTCGCCAGTAGAGAAAATATAGTGCACAAAGTAGCATATTACATACACTGGGCATCTAAATTGGCCACCAGTGCAAATAAACGCAGCAGCAAAACAAGTCCAGAACTGAAACCACTTCAGAAGAGCTCAAGAAACGATATCCTGGGTACCCACCATGCTGGCAAGAAGCTTAGCAAGCTTATTAGCTTTCTCTTGTTTGGCGCTAAAATCCTCAAACGCTTGCTGTTGCACCAGAAAGTATGCATATAAATTCTACAGGGACTTCCTCGGTCCTTCGGCTTCTTGCCGCAGCACAGCTGATTGATGCCTTTCAGCTTGTAGCTGAGACTCAACAAGCCGAAGTGATTTGGGCAGCCAGTTCGAAGAGCTTGTGCCAGTGGCAGTGGCCAGTAACTCGAACACTACATCAAGACAGGACTTTGGGGTTGTCTCACTATCTACAAGATAGTTTTTATCACCTTTCTTGGAGACCAACAAGGTTGTCTCACTATCTTTAACCTTATCTGCATTACTTTCTCTACCATTGCATAATGGGGTGCTCTTCTCCAATATTCTGTCCGCATTCTACAAAAGAAACAAGCTGACACATCACAGGTTTAGCATGTAGTATATGAAACTCATTTTGGTAAACCGGTTCAGTAGTAAGGTGGACAGGATAACAGCATGAAACAAACATATATCTATGTACTATGGTCACTGTATTGTCTACATCATTCTAGTTTATGTTGCCAAATCAAGATAGAGACACAGTTCAAATCATATCTTTTTAAGACACAACAGCATAGACAAAATATAAGTGTGGGAAACTACACAACACTAACAACACTTTAAATGTGCACTACATGAGAACATAACTATTTATACAACTAAAACTGAAATC
Source organism: Thinopyrum elongatum (assembly GCA_011799875.1). Taxonomy (NCBI): domain Eukaryota; kingdom Viridiplantae; phylum Streptophyta; class Magnoliopsida; order Poales; family Poaceae; genus Thinopyrum; species Thinopyrum elongatum. Next base: position 389,707,175 of record CM022300.1, read on the forward strand.
AACATAGAGCAAGAAGTTAGAACATCAATCCAGCTAAAGAAATAGGTTTAAAACATACCTGTTGCGCCATTGGAGTTTCAATTGGATACTTCAAATTCAAAATTAGTTGGTATGAGTAAATACAGTGATGCAAGAGCAAAGGAGTATGCACCATTGCTACGAAATCTGCCTAAGAACAGTTGCTCTTCTGATTTAAACATGGAGTTTGGGTTCGTTGTGGTGGTCATCGTGCTTTGGGCACTGCAGTTGCCTTACTAACCGCTCGTGTGGGAGTACTCCATAGTGGACATGGTGCTGTGTTAACTAGAAGTGGGTTACTATCTGCTGGGGTTGGGGTTAGATGGGGTGTAGCTGGTTCTGTGTCCAACAGTCTAGGTGTACAATCTGGAAGAGTCTCAATTTTGTGTGGTGGGGCTAGTTCGTGGGCTAGAACAACCATGGTTCTATCTACATCAACGGGTAGCACCATCTTTTTTGAAGAACGGATTTTTACTCCCTTAGATACTGCTGTCACGCCCTCCAATTCAAATGGCTAATAAACAAGAAAAGAAATTGAATGTACAGACATTGTATGATAGACAGATGCGGTAATCCACATATATGTTGTCTAACCAAATAGGACAGATGACACAATTTGACATATATGATGGCTAACTAAACAGGATAGCATGACACAGTTTCAGATATATGATGGATAACTTAACATGATATAATGGCATAATTCAACGTATGATGAGTATCTAAACAGGATGACATGACATAACTATATGATGTCTTTCTAAAATAGGCTGGGATGAAATAATTCACATACATGTTGTCTAAGTATACGGGATGGCATGATATAATTCACGTAATTGATTCATATACTAAGCAGCTGGCACTCGCATGTATGATCTCTAAACTAAGCAGATGACATTGAATATTGTGTATATGATGTCTAAACTAAGCAATGCAAGACACCATATGCATGATATGAGAAATATAAACATTGCAAGTTAGAGCATACACCTCAGATGGGATATAGGACTGGTCATCTGTCTTTGAATCCTCTGCTGAGGAGCTACCTATAACCATCGAGATATATTCTTCAACAGGTACCATTGTCTGCTCTGAAGACCTTGTTTTCACTTCAGATTTTTCAATAACCGACTCAAATGGATTATGCACATGAAAAGTAGTTCAATATACAAAGATTGTCGAAAATGGAATACATAATGAAAAAAAGGATGGCATGAGATAATTCACATATATGATGCCTGGCTACACAGGATGCAGTGCATAATTCACATATATGATAACTGGCTAAAAACATGGCATTGCATAATTCACATATCTGATATAGAAACTAAACAGGAGGCATTCACACAAATCATGTCTAATCTAAGCAGATGGCATGGCAATGCAAGACACCATATGCATGATATGAGCAATATAACCCTGCCAAGTTAGAGCATACACCTCGGGGGGAATACAACTGGTCATCTGTCTCTGAATCCTCCTCTGAGGAGCTATCTGTAACCAACAAGAAATCTGCATTGACAGGTAGCATTGACTGCTCATAAGACCTTGTTTTCACTCCAGATTTTGCCATCACCGACTCAAATGGCTCATGCACAGGAAGAGTAGATGAATGTACAAACACTGTCGACAAATGGAATACATGATAAAAAAATAGTATGGCACGATACAATTCACATATACGATGACTGGCTAAATAGGATGGCATTGCATGATTCACGTATATGATGCCTGGCTAAACAAGATGGCATTGCATAATTCACATATATGATATAGAAACCAAATAGGTGGCATTCACACAAAGCAAATCTAAACTAAGCTGATGACATATAAGATGTATAAAGTAAGCAATGCGAGGCGCCATATGCATGATATGACCAACATCAGCATGTCAGGTTAGAGCAAACACCTCAGGGGGTAAATAGGAGTGGTCGGCTCCCTCTGAATCCCCCTGTGAACAGTTATCCTCCTCTGGAATACAATCTAGAATGGGGGGAGGCGGGGCCCCCACTGTGCCCACCATGGAGCGGCGTCCGCATGACATTATATTCCCACACAACGGTCTTCTCCTTGTCTCTACATGTTCAGTACGATTGTGTACAATAACTGACATGCATAATAAAAAAACATAGTTAGATTATGTAAGGCCTAAGGGGTGCATGCAAAAATCAAGACTGATGGTCGCAACGAGTGGATAGATCCAAAAACTAATGATAGCAGGCAGATAATAGCTTCAGTTTAAAAAGATAGACGATGGCTCATCTACTGTTTGTTGCCCACCCAACATGAACCACATAGAAGACCCGAGAAGAACCAGATAGTAGACAGAGATACTATTCATTGTTGCCTCGATATGTGCCCCACATGCATCTTAAAACTCAAGTTTGAACATTAGTTTGGACCTGACTCGGAGTCTAAGAGGTGAACATGATGATAAAGTAGCAGGTAATAATAATCAGTGTATAACATAAGCACACACGAAAGAATGCGACCTCTCTTCCGGAACTGTGTAGTCTTCAGGTTCATCTGCTCCGTCGATGATGGTAATGCAGTTGGCGTGGCTGCCGGTGACGGGGAAGATGATCTGAGGCGGCGAAAGAAGGTCTGTAGGGGGGGATCTCTACTGCGGTGAACGCTTCCGTCGATGGTGCACCCCAGGTAGGATGGATGACGGCACGGCAGGAGCGGGACAAAACACATAGAGTTTTCTTTGACACCTATCTGAAAACAAAGTAAATCTGTAAGGGCTCCATAGAATTGGAGGATTCTAAAAATGCAGGGACAGGAAAAACACAGGAATAGGATAGGAATGCATGTGCAAAATAGAGCATTTGCAAACACAGGATTTCTATCAACCTAGGTGTTTGGTTCACATGAATTGGAAGAACACAGGAATGGAGAAACATTGTCAAATTAAAGTCAAACCACATGAAAATGTAAAGTTAGAATCTTATTATGCCAGTAATGCACTTAGTCATGTTCTTCATGCATATTAATTTGAAAAGGATGTCCAAGTGGATATTAAAATTCCTACATTTTTTCTTTCAAAGAGACACCAAAGGAAAAAAAAACTCCAGTTTTGCTTTGCTCCATTCCTTCTAATCAAATGCATGAATAGTAGTACCATAGGAAAGTTTCCAATTCCTATGTCTTCCTTCACTTTTTCTTTGAACTAGTGGCGATTCTAGTAGGCAGTCTTCAACAGGCTGAAGCCTGCCCTCGAAAAATATTTTTGTACAACTACTATTTTGGACCAAGCTAACTAGCTCAACTCCCAGGCCCATCTACACTTCCAGGACTACTACCTCACTGCTTGTTATATGAGAGAAACTATTCGTATTTCTCATTACTACGTGTTCTTAGTGTGTCTTCTTGCCGGCATGAAACGGATATTTTTTGAAAAGAAAGCTTAAGTTTTTGAATATATACTACATGTGCTCTATTGTACTCTGAAATTTTTTTAGCTTATATGGACAACATAACTAGGTCCATTATTCTGGTTAAAAGATTATATCTCAAAAAAATCAGTTCGGTAATAGTACATGTTCCCGTTGTAATCTGAAATTTTGTGAGCTTATTTGGTCCACATGAATATCATATAATGGCTATCTTGCTAAACCGATTCAAACTGTGGTTCAAAAGAGCATTTAGTTTTCTCCCTATTAACTTTGTGACCACGATTCATTTCTTTCTAGATTTGAAACTGCTTTGAACCAAAGGATCCTTGAGGGGTCGACATGAATCTAGAGTAAAAAAGTGATGCGATGAGTGTACAACCTCTTTGGCGTAGCCTTGTCGACCTCAGCATCATTGGGTTGGACGTGGAGGATGGTGATGCTGGTGTGATTATCGGAGGTGGGGAAGAAGATCTGAGGCCTCTGGAGACGGTGCCGAGGGTACTGCTCCACTGTGATGGATGGTTCTGTCATTGGAGCAGCTCCGGTGAGGTGTACGATGGCGAGGCTGAAGCAGGACAAGGCAGACAACGTTAATCCAAAGTGGGATTCTAATAGCATCTGCAATAGATGATGTAAAATACATCACCAAAAAGTGCTAGATGTAAAATGCATCAACTGCACCACGGCCGCTCCAATAGATGTTGTAAATACTATTGACTCTAAACTTAACTGAATGTACTGAACTTTACAGTCGAAACTGAATTTTACTGACGGAACTGATTGCACTAGTAGCGGAGCACTGCAATTGAAGTTTAGGCTGCTCGAGCACTTGTAGCAGAGAAGCAGTGATCTAAATCAGCAGCCGCTCGAGCAGGGAATGCACTAGCAAAGAGCAGCTCATGCAGTAGCAGCATGAGTGAGAGCAAGAGCAGAGCAGAGCAACACCATGAACGAGAGCAAGAGTGGAGTAGCGGCGCGACCGACAGCAAGAGCAGAGCAGAGCAGCAGCATGAACGAAAGCAAGAGCAGAGCAGCAGCACGACTGACAGCAAGAGCAGAGCCGCAACGCGAGTGAGAGCCAAAGCAGCAGCAGCAGCAGCAGCGCGAGCGAGAGCCAGAGCATCAGCAAGTAGTGCTCGTGTGGACGTCGCAGTCGAGGAAGCAATGGCATGGGGGAGAGACGCCACGGAGGAAGTGTCCGGCGATGGCACCATCGATGGAGACCCGCCATGGCTGCTCGGTATCAAGCACCGGCATCCCTGTGAGATCAAATAAAAGATAAAATGCAATGGTGAGTGCAGAACTTCCTTGGTGGCGTCGAGTAGGCCTCGGCTTCATTGGAGGAATTGGTGAGGGTGCTGCGGTTTCCGGTTAGGCAGGTGAAGATGGCGCTGTGGGGATGGAGGTGGTGCGATAGACGAGGCAAACATCGGGGCAGCTCCTTGGAGGTGGAGGATGGGGCGGCTGAACCGGCGGGACGACAAGATCGATGACGAATCCTCATTCGATGCGGTGGATGAGGGACGTCGAGCTGTTGCTATGGACGACGTCGTCGGGGAAGAGGCTCTGGCTGGGCGGCGGTCGGGAGGCCGACGAAGGAGCGTGGAGTTTTGCGGGTTTTGGCGGCCTTGGTGTACGAATGGGGGGAACGAAGGGGAAGGGAGGGGGAGCCATGGCTTAGGGAAGCGCTTGTCCGAAATGTGGGGTAAGTTACGAAAGTACCCCCACCGGTTTTGACAACGCGATGTCGAGGCGGCATTTCCGGCTGAGGGGTAGAAGGGGGATTTCACGTATCTAGGCTGGGCGACCGATTTCAGATGAGGAGGGAGTTTTCGCGCGCGTTGAAATTTCAGGATAACAAGGCGCGGCGCGAGTTGAAGAGGCGGGAGTTTCACAGCAGAAGAGACAAGAGATACTCTAGTTGAAAATTTCGGGATAACAAGGCACGGATTCCATGTTCGGCAGAACAAACTTAATGTGTACAAAAAAGACGATTCATACAAGACAAAGAGAGTCATGTCCCCTTATACTATATTGCTACAAATGCCATTGAAAAACTACAAGAAAAATCTTTAAAAATTCGGGAGAACAAGATTAGCATGTACAGTACCAAATCAATTCGTACTTCCCTAAACAACAATAAAAAACAAATCAATTCGCACCACAAGAAAGAGTCAAGTCCCGTTTTATATGATTACAAATTCCACGATCTCGAATTTCAATTTTTGAATCCATGTTATGTTGAATTTGAACATATCGTTAGGTGATCTTGCGGTATATAATGGATGTAGTCCTACATTTTGATCTTCCATCTTATATGAACATTTTACTCCTTCCTATGAATATATATTGTCGTGTACCATATGGACTAAATTTGAATCAATTTTCCCTATTTGAATATGATTGTTGTTAAGTTATACCATCATCTAAATATTAGCTTGATAACAGAAAACATGCATATAGTAGTAATCATATTTAAATATGAACTACATGTACCATACGATCTCCAATTCAAATATTTGTACCCATTTTATGTTGAATTCAAATCACAGTACATTCATGGTCTAGGTAGTGAGATGTTCGGAATAATCTAAACCTTGTTTTCATAGGTATAATGTGTTTAACACACACAACAATGCATCCCCCCCCCCCCAGCCCACATACACAACATTTAGATGTTAGCTTTGAAAGCCACACATTATCTCAAAGTCGAATAGTTCTGTCCATGCACGGATGCAATGTGGTCATACGATGCCTGCTATCGGTATCGTAAATTCAAATCGATTTGGCCTTGTTCGATGTGAATATAGTATATAGCACGTTTGATTCAAAACCACACTAGGCATATCTGCATTATATTCGTGCATGCATGAGTTACAAACATCATGAGCTCTTATTCAAATATTTGAATCCACTTTTATACCGATTATCGTCTCTGTGAGTCTTTTACATGCACATGCACAGTCCTTCTCCCTTTGTGTATACCAATAACTTTCCTATGGTGCATGCATATATGCACACACACACACATACACTCCCCACTACTTGGCATCCTCTACATCACGCACACACTTTCTTGTTCTTTAGGTCGGTATCCCACGATCTCCCTATGTCTCCATCTTTCCCACACACACCGATCAATATACCCCTCTAGCTAGCCATGCCTGCCTACAACACACAAACATGTACACACATAGTTCCTCCCCTCCTCTCACCATCCATGCCTCCCGCCCTAACTCTGAGGCATGCGGGCACTATCGCCCCCCTCTATTGTTATCCATCTTGCACTCGTATAGTGTCACAAGCTAGCTGCACCCCCTCCCCCCCACCACCACACACACCTCTCCCTCTCTTCATCACTCTGGGTGTTCTTTATCTCTGACACATGCATGCATGTGCACCAATCGATTTCCCTCTATGTGTAGCGAGGTCTCTCGCTATTTCCCCACACAAAATGTCCGATCTATATATCTAGTTAAGTCTCCCCCTCTTTACCCACGTACACATAGACCGAACCACGACCTCTCTACATAGGACCGCCTACCACACACACATTAATTGTCCCTCCCCGTCTCATCATCCATGCCTTCCGCTTTGTCTATCGACCAGACAAGCGCGCCCACGCATGTTATCGTCCCCTCTCTTTAATTATCGATCTCGCACTTGTACTCCTTACTTGTCTTCGCCTAGTTGGCCTCTCACATCATCTTCCAACATGCACCCCCCCTCTTTCCTAGCGCTTGAACGCTAGTAAAGTTCTTCCCTCTATCTGTGTCTATCGATATGTCACGTAAATGATCCCTCCCCCTCTCTTCTCGTATATCGCCGCCCTCCACATACATATACTATGTATTCAGGCCTCTCTTTGACACAAACATATGTATAGAGGCATGTCAGACACACCATATCCCTCCCTCTCTCTCTCTCTCTCTCTCTAACACACCCACTAGGTGGAGCCGTGGAGGACATGTATGAAGAGAAGAGATGCACGCTCGCACTGCCTCCCTCACACACACGTGCGGGTACATGGTGGAGCGCATTTCTCTAAGGAGAGTGAGCCCTCGTGATAATTTGACGCATGTTGAAAGACTTGTTAGATGATGTGGCACTAGTACTTCAAGCATTGTTAATAGTATAGCCAACAACCAGCTATATGGAGTTGCCATGTCATATATAGTCAACCTAATAGCCAACATGTATAGTACTATGCTAAGCAGTACTTTATTAATGCATGGCCCACTGTACACTCTCACAATATTTCTTGGAGTCCGTGCTATAGCCGGCTGTTAATCTACAGCCCGCTTCCCTTCTTTCTCCTCTTCTCTCTCATCCAACTCAACACAAATTTAATTGTTTAATCATTATAGCCTGTTGACTGTAACTTATTATACTTGCTCATTCGGTACATGCAAAGCAAGTAGGAAACAAAATACGAGCAAGTTTTTGTTTCGGGAGATGTCTCTCTTTTTCAGTCAATATATTTTTGAATAAAATGCTGGGGGAGGGGGCGTCAATGAAGCCACGTGGTACATGTGGAGGTGTTGTTTGCCAGCTTCTTGCGTGGATTGATCACACTAACGTGCTGATGCTTCCAGAAGAATGTTGACACTGCTGCGTACAATGAGGTTACTGTAGATGCGAATCCCAGCCATTCTGAGGCACTTAAACCGTTGGATCAACATCAATGAACGGCTAATATCGCGTCACACGTGAAATTGAAAATTTCTAAACTGATTATAGAAATAGACAGGAGCGGGCTACTCATTTTTTGCTCCGAGAGGTTGCGGGCGTATGGCTCCGCCACGATGGCCTCTGAGAATGCGGGCCCATGTACGCGTCCAAGAAACGTATGCAATGAGGATTTCTAGCGACCGATCTCATTAAGGAGCCAAAGCAAGTGTTACCCTTTACAAATTAAGTTAGGCGGTAAACTTACAACTAGTCGCGCTGGCGTCACGCCAACACACGGTCGGTCCAGCCCGCCGCTCACCGAAGGGACACGCATCGGCTTGGTGCATCACTGACACGTGCGACCGCATGTAAGCAGTAGCACCAACACATAGTCGGTCCGGCCCACCGCTTACCAAAGGGACGCGCATCGGCTTGGAACATCACTTACATGTGCGACCGCATGTTAGCAGTAGCATGAACACACGATATGTCCGGCCCGCTGCTTACCGAAGCGACGCGCATCGGCTTGGTACATCACTTATGTTCGACCGCATGTGAGCAGTAGTAAACCGACAGGCCAAGCTCCCCCGCCTACCGCGCGCCAAAAGCCCGGCCTTTTATTGTAGATCCCTTTAAAAAATGAAGATCACGCATAGGAGCAGACCATGGCAGTTGCGAATGCTCGTGTGGCGGTTTCATGGGTAGGGGAGGGGCATGGTGTGGCAGTTTTGTAAAATGCCATGGCACCTTTTTTCTGCTGCTGTTTTCGTCCAATAACTGGCACCGTCGGATACAGATCTTACGGTTATTGGGGCGTTTGCTAGGAATAGCCTCATGGCGAGCTATTGACTAGTCTTTTTCACACGCATTACATCGACACATATCATCTCTCTCCCTCTTTCCCACGCACACACCTAGTCTTTCGGGACTTCTCGCACACACCATCTCTAGCTCTCTAGGTCGATGCCACCCACATACACTTATACTCTATGTTTAGTATGTTGTACACGAAGAGAAGAGGTGCACGCACGCACTCATCCTCTCTCACACACGCATCTATAGCTACGAATTGTAGTGTTCTCAACCATCTGATTGGCTCTATTAAAGGTTCATGTTGCTCCTTGGCCTTGAGATTGAAAAGTTTAAAACACAGAGGCTCAGCTGGAGGCGCGAGGTTTTGGTTAATGTGCAGGCCGCACACGGCACCAACACGACACGAGCTTGGTCTGCCTGATGCACGGTCGGGTCAGTACTACTACTACTACTACTACTACTACTACTACTACTACTACTACTACTACTACTACTACTACTACTACTACTACTACTACTACTACTACTACTACTACTACTACTACTACTACTACTACTACTACTACTACTACTACTACTACTACTACTACTACTACTACTACTACTACTACTACTACTACTACTACTAGTACTACTACTTTGATGTGTTGCGTCAACTCGTAGAAGTATGCAACACTTCCTCAACAAACAAGCATATAAGCAGCTTATATTTAGGTTTACTTCTTACCCAAAGGATCTTATATCCAACAGACACAAAATATCCCTTCGACTGTTGGAAATTACTTTAACTGCTGATCTGATGTCGAAGTAATTGCTGCATCACCACCAAAATCCACCATCTCTTAAGCTAAAGTAGACCGAGCTAAACCCTATATTAGCATATTACTAAGATAAATAGAAGGCACTATAGAATCATTTAGGAGGTGGGCTTGTCAATCTGAATGTGGAGGGACACCATCCTCGACAACCCAGCCCCGGCCAGCAGCTTCGGCGGCACTGCGAAGAAGGTCAACTCCTGCACGGCGACGACGTTGGGCTCCTTGTTGCTTGTCACCTCGATTTCCACCTTGACGACGTCGATCCTACTTTGGGCTCCCCCAGCGGGCCGTTCGCCCACACCTTGGCCGCGTACTGCGGTAGTGGGGATGCCCCCGCTCTGATGCAAACGACCGACATGGTGATAGGCGCGCCGATGTCGAGCACGCCACCAATCATGAAAAACATGCGGCCGTCCTCCTCCATGAACAGCAAGCGCCGCGGCTCCGACACCGGCACCTGCAGCTGGAGCACCTTGCCATACTGGATCCTATGCACGGGCATGGGATGCACGGTGCTGATGTGGTGGGGGAGCATTGGCGGCGGGCCTTTGTAGCCATAGACGGGCACGGGGCATTTGCAGGGCGCGAGCGGACTCATGCTCTGGTGATCGACGAGCTTGTGGTAAGTGACGTAGAGCCCACAGCCTTCATGTGGGCACTCCATCCTCACCAAGGAGAGGACGGAGTCCGTCGCCGTATTGCGCACGTCGAGGCCGCTGCCGCGCTCGCACTTCTGGCACTGCCGCTGGTTCCTGGGGTGCTCGCCAGTCCGTGCAGGCCAGGTGCCCTCCCTTGCACTGCACAAATCAATCAAATAGCACATCAATCAAGAAACCTGCACCTTGCTCGATCAGCCGAATGGACGAGATGTATTCGAACCTCGTACACTGGAGGCTTCAAGGGGCGGTGGCATAAGGAGCAGTGGAGCAAGGTGAGGTCCATAGAGACCTCCATCGTAGGGTCATGTTCCGTCAGCATGATCTCGCCCTCCTCGTGCTCCACCATCTCTCGCTTTAGGGCCGGAGCATTAGAAAGTTTTACCATCACATATTCATACTACTTCAAGGTAGATTAAATTAACACATGCAAGGATCAAAAGGAAAGTCACGGCATGCATGCGTTGTAATTAATGCATCGGTAAACACAAATTTTTGAAATATATCGAGTGCACTGCTTTGATGTGCCGTGTCAACTCGTACAATAAGGAGAAGCTTGATTACAACGCCCTCTCCCTCGCCCATGAGCGTGGTGGCTCGCAGGACTAGGAGAAGCTTTTGCTACACGCTCTCCCTCCCATAGGTGGTGGACATGCAACAGTTCATTCGGTGTCAGATGGCCAGAAGCATACTAGTACTCCACTGTAGTAGTACCATAATTGTTCGACTTCCCGAAGAGGCAAAGATCCAAGCGCAACCCGAATGCTCGCGTGGCAGTTTCATGTGTAGGGGAGGTAGTACTACTCCCTCCGTCAAGGTGAGGTCCTCTGCCTTGGTCGCGTGTACTATGCTACTAGTGTAAAGTTACTCTCCATTTTTAGGGGCCGGTTATACTACCCACTACTACTATAGAGGTAGTAACATAGCCTAGGGTACCGTGTATGTTGGGCAACCACAATGTTTCCTTTTGCCGCCTCTAAAGGCTGCCTCTAAGCCTTAGAGCATGGTTAATAATATAGTCAACTGCTGGCTATAAGATGTTGCCATATCATCTATAGCCAACACATATAATCACTCATACAACAAGGTTGGCTATAAGGTTGGCTATAAGATTAATACTTTTTCTCATCTTCTCTCTATCTCTTTCTTCACATTTATTGAATCTGCCTTGGAGCACGTATATAGCTAGGCTCTTGCATGAGAGCCCACCCCCTTGATTTTTCATGTCTCCCTCCTCCACATAGGCAAAATTGACATGTAAGCGGGCTATAAGCCTACTATTGTACTTGCTCTTAGAAGCCAATGCCATACACTGCACACCATGCCTCTAAGGTTAAAATCGTTGGAGTCGCCTCCATGCTAAGAGGCCGTCTCCAACATTTTTTTGATTAAAATAATCTTCTGGCCGTACCTGTCATCCTGGTGATTATAGTTTGCACGCTGATCTGGTCAAGAGAGGAATATATATTTTAACTTGTGGTGGGGTAAATGTTAGAGGCTGCAGCAAATATTATACACTGCGGGTCTTTTAGCCAAGTTTAGAGGCAAGCATATGGGGCCGTGTTAAAGGTAGTGCTGCCTCCAAACAATGGAGGTGCTCTCCACTGTGACAAGTTTACCATCACATGTCCATACTTCAAGGTGCATTAAATCGACAGATGCAAGGATCAACAGGAAACTCACGGCATGCAAGCATTGTAATTAATGCATAGGTAAACACAATTTTTTGAGAAAATCAAGTGTACTGCTTTGATGTGTCGCGTCAACTCGTACAACAAGGAGAAGCTTGATTACTACACCCTCTCCCTTACCCATGTGCGCGGTGGCTCGCAGATTGGAGAAGCTTTTGCTTACAACAAGCTCTCCCTCCCCCACGTGGTGGACATGCAGTAATTGATTCGGTACTGTAGAAGTAGTAACATCATTGTTCGACTTCTCGAAGAGGCGAAGAGCCAAGCGCAACCCGAACATGGCAGTTGCAAACGCTCGCGTGGCAGTCTTATGTGTAGGGGAGGGGCGTGGTGTGGCAGTTTTGTGGCAATTCTTTTCTATTTCTGTTTGCGTCCAATAGGTGCCACCGTCGGATGCAGATCTTACGGTTATTGGGGCGATTGCTAGTTATAGTCATCTTACAAAAATCAAATAATCCCAAAACATACCCGACCACGTTTCTTGTTTCTAGACATGAATAGGAATCAACCAATAAGAAACGTGGGCCGTGTATGTTTTTAATGCCTTGAGACTACCTAGCACGACATGCAGCAGTCAGTTTATTGCATGCGATGGTATTAATTAGCAAATAAATATTAAGTTCTCTCATTTTCCTCTCCGCCTTGGTCGCTGTGCACAATGTAGTAGTACTACTAATTACTAGTCTCTTTTTGACACACATTTACGTTGATACAGTTTGAATGCCAACGAGGGAGAGGGTAGCGGTTCCCGAAACGTTGAACGGTCAATGATGCATCCTCATTTAATTAGCATGCAGAGGGAATTAATTGGAGAAGCAGAATGGAGCCAGCACGATGTGACTGCAACGCGGTTTGGACTCCCATATAAAGGTGCCCCACCACTCCAATCCATCTACCAAATCATACACACCTAGTCTGCGCAACACTGCTCACTCCAATCCAAGACCAAGACCAAGTGACCATAAGCCACAAGCACCCATGGAGGCGATGGACGCGAGCGGCAGTCGGTTGTGCCAGATCATCCAAGACGCCGGCCTACGGCCTCACACCACGCAACATTTCCAGATGGTGCTGGCGACCGCCGATGTTATAGCCCTCGTCGATGCTGGCTTCGCCTCTCGCATGGACAAGATGATGGTCCGCTCCATCTGCAAGTTCACCGCCGTCAAGAAGCACACGGACGACCCTGTCGTACTCCTCCAGCCCACGCGCCCAGGCTCCTCATTGCCTACCACCCGCATCGGCCTCCGTGGTGATGAACTCTTTCAAGCAGTGGTGGCTCTGCAGCTGCCGGAGGTCGCGACGAAGAATGTCCACCTCAAGGCCGCGCTCGCTGCGCAGTGCCTCGCCATACAAGAAACCATCGACCTACACATCCACATCTACGAGGAAATCATCTACATAGGCCACTACAAGGCCAGGGAGGACGCAAAGACATGAGCCTTCTTCGACCGGCTAGAATCTTTGGATGCAATTGTTCAGAAGTACGTTGACCTGGCCACGAAAGCCGCTGCTCCTCATTCGTCGTTCGATGGGCCGGTGCCCTGAGTCGAGGAGGAGGAGGTCATCGATGGACGCATCTTTCTTCTTGCCTCCTGTAACCAACACTGCATCGCCTCATGGCCTTAATGTGTTAGTGTATGACATTTTTACTCGAGTCATAAATGACATGTGTGATCCCTTGCTCTTATTTGGCGTTAATTATATGTAGTATCACTGTCTTCGTCCTGGTTTACTACCCACATCCTAGTTTATTAGTCCCTTTTGTAATTTGTGCTAAATTTTGACCAAAGATTTAACTGAAAAAATGTTAGTGCATGGCAACAAAAATTATATCGTTGGATTCGTATTTGAACATAGTTTTCAATGATATAATTTTGGTGACATGCATGAACATTTTGTTAGTCAAATTTATGGTCAAAATTTGGAACAGATTATGATGGGGACCAATAAACCAGGATGGAGGTAGACAGGTCACCATCGTGCTTTGTGGCAAATTTTGACTTCAGGTTTACGTACGAGACCCAACCTACATGGAGCGAGTATATATATTGGCGCGACAACCAAACTTATAAATTCAAAACTGAGTGTTGCATGTCACGAGTTCCAAACAAGAAAGTGGAACAAGTACAGGACGCCTGTGTCGTTCGCGTCGCACCCCACACTATCGTTCCAGCCCGCCGCTCAGCGCGCATTGGCTTGGCATTTTCAATCTACAAGTTAAAGAGGTAAAGACTGTTGTGTTCGCGTCGCACCCCAACACGGTCTGTCTGGCACGCCGCTCAAGCTAGGGAATGCCTTTTGTCTTAGCATTTTCACTATCAGGTGGGGTCGCAGTTGAGCAACCCGACTATCGGCAAATCCCCACCCCGCCCATCGTTCGTCGACTGAGTTAGAATTAGAAGAGAGAAACGAGGGAGAAGAGCAAGCTGTAGCACGGACGCTGTTGTGAGATGGGACTCGTGTTGATAGAATAGGAGTACTGAGTACTCGTACGTCTAGTACCACTAGTTGGGTGCATGCGACCTATACATGTCATCATTGTCTCCTATTCAAACCGCACCTACGCTTTATATTACATAAATTTTCATGCATTTTTCCTCCTATATGTACTCCTAGGCTATTTCCATGTGCTTCCTTTCACCGATATGTGGGACATAGAGCATATGGGTCATAGTGCATGCACGATGCGGAGCATATGCAACCACGCCGGCGTACTTTACATTTCAGACCTGACGAATTACATGCAAACCCCCCGCAAAAGAGATTTGGGGGAACTGGAGTAGGAATCGAGATTCTAGAGGTGGGGGAGGGGCGGGAGATTGGGGATGAAAAGGTAGCATGAATTTCGAACACGCGCCAATATGCTCTCGGCGCGCAAGCGCACGAAAACACCGGTGGCGCCCACATGTCGGCCTAAGAGTCCTTTTTCTTTCTTTTTTTGAGAGCCCGGCCTGAGAGTCATAATTGACCTGTTTGGCATTGCGTTACTACTCGGCCCATATTCAGCAACACCTCACTAGCCCAAACAAGTGTACATCATCGAAAAGACACTGAGCTCAAATTATAACTTGAAAAAAGGAGATATACTCTGAACACTGGAGAATGGTGATGCCCTCATTTAGCCCACCAGCAGTTCGAGACAATAAACAGTTCAAAACAACGATATATACAACATTCAAACAATGACTATTGACTACTACTGACATAAACAGCAAGACATGATAGTTCATAAGAAGTCTTGCTACACCACCAAAACGCACCCATCTGCAGCGCTCAGACTCTCGTGATCCAGACGAGAATGACATTCTAAATAGAGGCAACTATTACATAGTAAGAGTGACATAGATGAGGATGACCAAATGACAAGGAATCAATTTGCATAACAAAAGATAGAACTACCCATCCAGAACAAGCAGCAAAGAAAACAAGTCATTCGAAGAGGGAAGATCCAACACCATCATAATTTGCAGCCCCGCTTCAGCCACCAGTGATTCGGAGACACCAGTACTCCACCCTTTCGACGCAACAACCCAATTACCTATCAACCTGAAGGCTTGAACCACATAACTGCCTGTCGGACTTGAGACATCCAAGGATCAAAGTTAATCCAGATGCCTTTGTCATTCTCACCTTCTTTTGGCTGCAGGTTGTATCGTCGACAATCAGGGGAGTCTGCTCCCAAAGTCCTAGGGCTCGCTGTGTAGACACAGTTTTTCCTAGCAAACAGAGCCTCTCTACCATCAAGGTCCTTGCCAACGGTGATCTCCTGGTTAATCGGATAATTGAGTCCGAGAAACAGAGAGTGTGAACCAAGGCTGTTTACCCGCCTCCAACTCAAAAATCCTGAAGGCCCCAACAAGCTGGTATCCTGCTCATAGACGTAACAGCCACTGTCCGGATACTCACGTATTTCACGGTGCTTGTACACAGTGGGGTTTTTGCAATATAACTTTTCTGGCTCATGTGTGCGAATGATCATCAGTCTTTTGCCATTATCTGATCGAGCGAGGAACAAGTTGTGCTTCCCTGTTTTTGGCAAAGGTGGTGTGATTACAAAGGGCAGTAACTGTAGGGACACTGCATCATATCAAAAAGGACAGGCATTGTTAATGTAAGATCAGCATTATTCAGAGTATGAGTAGGATAATGCAAGAAACAGCATTGATCTGTCCCTGTTGGAACTGAGAGGAAAATACAGGGAAATGTATACTGGGTTCGAAAATATAGAAGTGCCATGCATGGTTATACTCATGTTATCTCGCAATCGATTCTTCACAGGAAACTACCATGTCATGCATGTTGTGTAATCATGTTCTGTCCTCACAAACAAATTCTTCAAGGAAATTAACAGACCATGCATTGTTATATACTCATGTTCTGTGGACAAATTTTTTGTGAGGATATTATTCTAGCCATTGATTGCTGAAGGGCGAATAGAGGTATGTACACATGGTAAGCATTACAGGATTTCACTACTTCCAAATATAGAGTTCTCCATATGCACATTTACTTCCCTAATGTATGGTTAGATGAAACCAACAGTGTGATGCATGTTTCTACATCATGAAAATGAGGAAACTAACATGGCTATTGATACACACTCATATTTAGTAGTATATAGATTACTATAAAGTAAGGAGAATATCCATATCTTCCTAACCGTTTGATTATTCAAGGGTACAAATTGGCTGTAATGACATGGTCACAATCGCATGAATTAACTCATTCCAAATATAGCTGATTTATGGCGTCTCTAATACATTGCCATAGTTCTACTCAAATTCTGCTCAAACAGGGATATGCCAATCATCACAAAAAGTTCAAATAGTGTTATGGCGTTATCATTAAAATCAGACGAAAACAACTTACACGCGCCTTCCCAGCAATACGTGGTGCCATCTGCTTTGTCGATCGCGTAGATGATGCCATTGTGTTCAATAGCATCATAGAAGTGTGTATCAGCTTTGACGATCCACTGCGAGATGAGTCATCTCCAGCTAAAGAAGGCACCGGCAGAAAGATAGGCGTGTCCGCGGTCATACAAGGCAATTAGCTTGAAGTCTGCGTAATCCGCATATCGTGTGGGCACTTGGCAGATTACAATCTTCTGCAAAACAAGGTCCGTCCAACTGACGTGGTAATCTAGATGACTTGGACCGCGACGGTAAAACCCTACATACTCCAATGGAGGAAGGATAATCTCATGGGAGGTTTGGAAGTTCACGAGCACCAACTTTTTCCCGTCTTCTCTGACGGCAGCCATCCAGTGGGAGTTCATGCCGACCCAGTACATACCTGCCAAGAAGTTTCGGGCGATGGTGATCGGATCGAAGTTGAGGGAAATGATGTACGGCGACCCACTACATACCTGCAAAGAAGTTTCGGCTAATGGAGGTCGAATTGAAGTTGAGAGGCATCATGTACGCCTCCGTATCATGGTGGCAAATCTCGCTAGACCAGATAGCAGAAAGCAGGGTGTCTTGAAAAGTTGAGGCCTCGCTTCGATGATGGCCGCGTGCATGTCCCTCGAGCATGCAGCCAGCCGCATGGCGCTCAACATATCCATACATGAACAACAGAGGTCGAGGATGTCACTGGGGAGATTGCTCCAATCGCGGCTCATATGGATGCTGCGCGGTTCGCATTCGGCCATGGTGGAGTTTGGAAGGTGGGGTTTTTGGGGGCTTGATTTACGGGGGATAAGGCTCTCGATGCTGGAGCGGCTAGCGAGGGAATAGTGGTACTAGGGGAGGCGATCGAGGCGAGGGTACGCGGGGGCACAGTGAGATGATGAAGAGTGACCTCAGGATCTCCGGCGAGACGGAGATGGAGATGGAATGGTGCTAGGGGAGAGGGAGACGAGGCGAGGCATGCTATACAGCAGCGGTGACAGTGACTGCATAGTGCACAAGGTGAGGCTGACTTTGGTAACCCGAACACACCGCCTAGACTAGTGTCACCTCGGCCGCAGGGTCTTGTCACTTCACTATGAGGACCGGATGAATAATAGTATTTTGACCATCAAGTGTACCACAGTTGTACTACTACTAGTAGTAACATATTGAGTAGTACTGTATAGCGGAAATAGGTATCCCGTGCTAGCATGCCTCTGGGTTCACTTCATCCTCCAGGTAGCATCCATATTGCGAGCAGAACCAAATTCTCGTGCATGCGGAAGCGCGAAGAAGGGCTTTTTCTTTTTTTAGGATAACCGCATATATTCCTTAACCAGAAAAGGTTGTGTCTCGCAGGCACGCGCCAATATCAATCCGAACCAGCTATGACATATTTTTTTTTATGCAAAGAGATGGATATGTTTGTATTGTTCGTCCACCCAAGTGGGTTTTGCGTAGATCCCACCTGTCAGGAGGGGTGCAGAAATAAAAAGTAATCATAAAATGTTTCGCCACGGTGATTCGAAAGAGTGACCTCAACTAACCAGTGGCACATGTAGCGATAAAAGGATGGGCACGTATACGGACACGGACCACTCCTCAGTATGCTACCCGCATAGCCTTTTCGTTTTGCAGGTTAGTCTACCTAGCTGTCTAATCAACTGCCTGCATGCCACTTCTCCCATTTACTTCTCCATCGGGAACCGATTTTCATCGGCTTCTTCACCTCTCCTTCATTTGCATTCAAACCCCACTGGACTGGATTCACATCCTCCTTGAGTAATTCCCAAGCCCCTTTAAATAATCATCTTCTTCAGTTAGACTAGCCATCTTAATCCTAATTCGCCAAACCATAGCCCTCCGGTCCAGTGGTTCCAAATGGTGAAAGAGATCCCTATGCAGGTTTTTAGCATCAAACATGTCCTCGTCGAAGGCTCGTTGAGCATAGTTGCCACTGTCACCGACCACCCAAGGGTTGTTCGGGAGTGGATCAACAATGTATCCAACTCCCTCCAAAAGGTGGAGATGAAGGTCGTCAGTCTCGACGCAGAGTACATGGAGCGTGCCACTGGGAAGATCCAACGCGCCGCCGTCCTTCAGCTGTGCCTCGAAGATGAAGTTTTGGTGTCTCACATCATACATGCGCCCTCCATACCAGGTGAGCTCCACGATTTCATGTCTTGGGAGGACATATACTTCTGTGGGGCAGCCATCGAAGGGGACAAAGAGAAGCTGGTGCCGTACAACCTTGACTTGAAAAACATCGCTGACCTACAAACCAGAATTCTTGTAGACGATTGTGATAAAAAAACACCATCCCTATTCGACGTAGCAAATTCTGTGCTCGGAACAAATCTTGAGAAGGGTGACGAGACGCTGGGATTAAGGTCGTCTGGATGGGAGAATTATCCCTTGACCTACGAGCGGATAAAATATGCTGCCCTCGATGCCCGTGTGAGTTTCGAGATAACTGCAAGGTCGAAAGAGCTTGTTGCGAAGCCGTCTCCCACAGAAAATGAGAAGAAGAAGAAGAAGAAGAAGAAGAAGAAGAAGAAGAAGAAGAAGAAGAAGAAGAAGAAGAAGAAGAAGAAGAAGAAGAAGAAGAAGAAGAAGAAGAAGAAAGAAGAAGAAGAAGAAGAAGAAGAAGCTGCACCAGCAGCAGGGCATTATAGATGGATGAACTATTTCCTCTCTTGTAAAAATTATATTTCCTCTCTGTGTACATTGATATAGATGAACTATTTTGCTGGTGTGCAAGTCTTTGGAACAAGTGTACATTGATATAGGTCCGCTTGACTATAATGAACTATTTATCCGCCTAGTTTTCTCTACTACTACTCCTTGCAGTGAGCGGTATGCAATGCATGTGTCATGTCTACCGCAATGCATGTGTCAGTAGACATGACAGCTTGTCCATGGAAGTTGAACCACGGCGATCATCACGTTTCTACCACTACCACATGCGATTCCCACGACGCCGCTCTAACCCACGGCACCACGTCCCACGACGTGCGCCTCACCCCTCTCGGCCCCACCGCTCCTCTGCCTTTGTGTGCATGACATGTGGGTCAGCTGAACTGCGGCGACCATCAAGTTTCTACCACAGCCACACGTGATTGGACGCGGCTTGCATGCTCTGCTCCTGGCTCCGATCCGTACCACCGCACCATCCAATTTTCATCCAGCGGCTGTGACACATTTCGTCGCGGGCATCACTCCTCAGCCACAAATATAATAAATAAAATAAAGGCCCATCTTTGCCTTCTACTTCTGTAATACAGGTAGTACCCGCCGGTGTGGCCATCTACGCCTTCTAACACCCCGACGTCCAGCTGTGGCACCCTCGCCACGGCCAGGCCACCACCGGCCGGTTCATCTCGAACGAGTGAGTCGCGAACGCCGCCGCGACAACAGCCAGCTGGGCATCTTGAACCACACCGATGCCGCTTCCCCATAGTCGACCTACGCTGGCATGTGGCCGCACGCCGTTGAGCCGCGCGTCAACGTACGATGGCAGGAACGGCTCTAGGCTCGCTGGCTCAACTACGTCGAGTACATCATGTTCACAAACCGGTATCCATTGAGCAGGTTGCTCCCGCCCACGAGCACACGCTTATACGTATCCAGCATTCCAGCCTCGCCGCTGAGTGGTACATCCTTGGGACTGTGCAAGCGGTCGGAATCCCGAGCCCAAGTCGAGCTATGTGCCCCGGTAGATCACTGGCTCCCGCCCGAGCTCATCCAGAGCGCGAGCTAGTAAACATCGTGCGGCACGTCACAACAGACAAGCACCTCGACATGCGGGAGTATGGATCGGAGCATGGGAGGGGAGCAGGCAAGCCTCGTCCCACTCGATTCCCACGACACCGCTCGAACCCATGACACCACACGTCCGCCGACCTACGCCTCACCCCTCTCGGTCCCACCGCCCCTCTGCTTTTATGAGAATGACATGCGGGCCAGCCGCATTTAGGGTCCACATATCATTGACTCAAAGGCAGGTGCAATAGCTACTGAAGTTCGGTCCCGTGGGCCCCGAGAGGGAAATGTAACTCCTGCGCCAGGCCTTGTGGTTCTCCCGCAGTACGAACTCGTGCCAAACCCGGAATTTGTTTCTTACTACTACCAATGTGCTGGCCCGTGCGTTGCAATGGATCCAAAGTAGTAGAATAATACTTGTTCACAAACTTGAAATATAAACACTCTAGTTTTGATATACATATATCAGTAAAAATAAATTATGCTTCACTGAAGACATATTCCTCGGGCTGGTTTGATGAGGTGAGGGGCGGGTGTGGCTGGTTTCAAGATAATAATAGATTTTTAAAACATTGGAGCAGACTTTTTTTTCTAATATTTTGTAGCGCGGCACGGCATCCGGTGCACCTAAGCGTGTGAAAAAAAAGTGGAGTGCACTCTAAAGATATTTACATGCTCCCATTTAGTGGAGTGCACTCTAAACACATTATCTATTTATTTTTCTCTAGCCTTTCCTAGCCATGCAACCAAGCCACATAAGCTAGTCATGCATGCAATCCATAAATTGCAATATACTCCAGCATGCAATGCCGCCACATCATCTATTTATGCCTGTTAGTCATAGGTTGCTTTTTGCATTAGTCCAAATATTAATGTTCCATAAAACTAAACTCCAAATGTCCGCCGAAGCCGAGGCAGAGGACGTACGACGGGGGCGGTGGAGGCGTCTTCGTAAGAGGAGGAGAGCTCAAAGGATAATCTTGCACGTCCGCTGCCACCTGCATATCGGCGCGGGGCTCCTCGAGCGCCCACTGGAGCTCGCGCTCCTCCAGGGAGCGGCGGAGTCACGGGATTTTCCTAAACTACGATAGGCACCATGCAGTACTCCTCATAGCCGGGGGCGCGATGCTCGCGTCCCGACTCCTGGGGTACTGTCTAGAGCACCCGCTCAACCACCTCGTGAGCCGCGAGGATGCCATGCTCGCGGCCCTGTAGTTGGAGCACACACTCATGCGCCTGAGCGGCGAGGATGCAATGTTCGCGGGCGTGCTGCTAAAGCACGCGCTCGTCCACATCGAGAGCGGCGATGATGCGATGTTCGCGGGCGGCAATGATGAGATGCTCGCGGGCATACTGCTGGAGAACGCGCTCGTCCACATTGTGAGCAGCGAGGATGCGATGTTCGCGGGCGTGCTACCGGAGCACGCGCTTGTCCATGTCGAGAGCGGCGACGTTGCGATGTTCGCGGGCGTGCTCTCGACGATGCGATGCTCGCGGGCATGCTGCTAGAGAACCCGCTCGTCCACATTGTGAGCGGCGAGGACGCGATGCACCTCCTCCTGACCGACCAGGGCGTGCTGTAGATCACATTGTCCTCCGTGTGGACAGTCAGCGCGCGCTACTCGTGGCTGTAGAGGGCGTGCTCCACCTCGGCGATGTCGGAGACTCTGTCCTCTTCCCAGGCCGGGGCGCCGTCCACTTCGGCAATGGCTGCATGCTCCGGTGGGTGTTGTGTCTGTATGGGAGCTTTGAGCTACAGTACCAGTGGGGGTGGGGGTGACCTTTTTGTGGTTTCACATGGTCTGAGGAGAAAAATAGAATCGGAAGTAGCACAATATGTTGGAACATGTCGGAGGAAGGCTGGCAGGAGCAGTACAACAAACATTAGATGCGCACCATATTTTGAGAAGGGTTTAATGTAATTTGTGTGAAATGGGTCTGTGTGATGTACGAGTAGTACATCCATATCATTGACATTCATGCACGCAACAAACATTTGTGTGCATGATTTCACCCTATTTTCTTATTCTGTTTGGGAGTGGATTTGATTTTTGTAATCGGAGCTCATTTTTGTACTTGGTTTCAATTTAGACTATGCATGTATTATTGCGAGAGATATATATAGAAAGAATATTTGTGTGACAAAGAGGGGGGCGGGGGCAACGATACATAACGAGAGAGGGGCATATGTGTGTTCGAAAGACTTTGTGTATCATAGAGAGAGGAGTGTCCGAAAGGGAGAGAGAGGGTGTGTGTGTTAGAGAGAGAGAGAGAGAGACAGAGAGAGAGAGGTGCGTGTAACATCGGGATCGACAAGGTTACGAGGTTGCAGATATGGGAGAGCGATAGTGTGTGCGATGAAGGGACACACAGACAGCGTCTGTTTGTGTGTGAGAGAGCTGGATAGACCTCGACAGCACGGCTGGCTAGGGGTGGAAGGTTATGTGTGGTAGAAAGAGATAGTAGAGAGATAGATGAATGCTTGTTTGTTGCAAGAAGACCTAACTACATAGACGGGGGTAGCAAGAAGAAGAGAATGGCGGTGTGCCTTTTTGTCATGGGATGGAAGAGAGACCAAGAGACACGCGTCGTGTGGAGAGGTGTGTGTGTTTCCAGAGAGAGAGGGAGGCGTGGACCTGAATAATGAGATGGGTGCTTATGTGTATGTTATAGGGAAGGAATTGTCTATGTGGTAGTCTTATGATGGCGACCCAATCTTTCAATGAGAGTGGGGATAAGTATCGACTTGGTGGATTTTGACGTTGACGATCCAGCTATATCGTACCCGATGATACAAATCGACAATCGTTACTAAACAAATCTTCGATGGACGATGATCTTGTCGTATGCACAAAATCAACCTGAATAACGAGATGGAGTTCCTCCAAGCAACCGAAGAATCAGCTAGAACTAAGATAATGCAATCGTAATTGCCAATATGAAGTAATTAAGGATAATGGTGGGGTTGCTGGTACTAAATAAAAGGCGGTAGTCCTACACACACCCCGCAAATGCAAATTATAGCGAAAACAAAACAATGTGTACACAACAACGCGAGTTCTAACGTAGAAAAAGGGTAGTAGCCTTATTTATATCTATAGACTATATTACTATATTTTTTTATTTGTATAGTTATATCTATATCTATTCCACTCCCTCCGTTTGTAGTTTACTCCGCACATATATAGCTTTGACTGCATCCAAATTTTATAAAGCTTGACCGAATTTGGTGAAAACAATATGAACATTTACACTAACAAATTTACACAATGTGGAAAAAAAAGCAATGATGAATCAAATGATATATATTTGGTGGTGTATATGTTAATACTTTTTCCTACAAATTGTTGAAAGTATACAAAGTTTGACTTTAGAGAAACCCAATATGCGGACTCAATGTGTGTATTTGCACGTACACGATATAAACCGTTGATTGATGTTGATCCAATGGTCCAGGTGGCTGCGGTTCGTATCTACTATAAGTACCCATACACGTTCTTCTCGAATGACCAGCACGACAGTGTGATCGATCCACACAAGAAGCTCTAAATAAGACCTCCAGACGTGCCACGTGGCTTCATGGGTGCCCCCCACATCATATTATTCATACTACGTTGACTGAAATAAAGATAAATCACCCAAAACAAGATCTTCCCGTTTTTTGTTCCTACGATGTTGTGCCGTGCACGTACCTAGTTGTATAGTGGTAGTAGTAGTAGTAGTACAAACTTCGTAGTAGGTGTAGTACGGAGTGCTCCTACTCTATCAACGAGTCCCATCTCACACCAAATTTCTTGGCTTCCGTGCTACAGCAAGATCTTCCCCTCCTCGTTTCTGTTTTCCAACACGGCGGGCGGGGTGCGGTTTGCCGATAGTCGGTTTGCTCAATTGCGGTCCCACATCAAAGTGAAAATGCTAGGCAACACGCCTTCCCTAGGTATGTGGCGTTCCGGACGGGCCGTGGAGTACTCCCGATTCCCGGGCGTGTGGGGGTGCGACGCGAACACGGCATGCCTTTTCCTTTTACTAGCAATGTGCCCGTGCATTGCAACGGATCCAAAGTAGAATAGTACTTGTTCACAAACTTGAAAGAAAACACTCTTGTTTTGATATACATATATACCACTACAAATATATTACTTTTCACTCAAAATATATTTCTCAGGCTGTTTTGATGAGGCGAGGGAGGGATGTGGTTGCTTTCAAGATAATAAGGGGTTTTATGCACATTGGAGCAGAGAAGTGGGCTATTGTTGCAAAAATGCCACAACTTACCTCACAGCCGCTAGATGCAGATCTAATGGTCAGAAATGACGGATGGCAGACACACCACCATCACCAACTGAGTCTTTTATGGGAGTAGAGAAACATGTATAAATTGTAACATTTGGTTCTGCTCCTTGGCACGATCGATAGATAGAAATAACGATTGTTCTCTCAAAAAAAGATAGAAATAACGATTGGAAACGCTAGGGCGGGGCTTTTCCCGCCAGATAAGCAGGGTAGTAGCTAGGTTGGCGCATCATTGGTTTGGTCACATGCGGTCCCACATGTTGTAGTGATATAAAGCCTAGCCAATGCGCGTTGACCGGGGGGCGGAACGACAGTGTGGTATGCGCCGGGGAAGGGACATGCTTCATGTACGTGTTCCAGTTTCTTGTTTTGCACTTGCGAACGTGACAGGCGTGCTGCACGAGTAGTTTTGAATTTATAGGTTCGGTCTCAGTTTTTGAATTTAGGAGTAGTTCATAGGTCGGGTCAAGCATCGAACGTAAATTATGAAGTTGATGGAAAAGGTAAGCACAACTTATAAATTGACGGTAGTTACAGTGATGCATATAATTGCCTCCAAATGTGAGCAAAGGGATCGCACATGTCTGTATTGACTGGAACGAGAATGCAATAGCACAATAAGAATTAAGGCCACGATGATGCGATCACACTGGTGGTTACAGGAGGCAAGAAGAAAGATGCATCCATCAACGTACGACCTCCTCCTCCTCGACTCAGTGCACCGGGCCACCGACCGGCGGCTTAGGAGCGGCGGCTTTTGTGGCGAGGTCAAGTTGCTTCTCAACAAAGGCGTCCAAGGCTTCCAACCGGTTGACGAAGGCCAACGTCGTAGCATCCTCACCGGCCTTGTAGATACCTATGTACACGACTTCCTCGTACACGTGGATGTGTAGGTCGACGAATTCTTGCAGGGCGAGGCGCCTCATGGCGAGCGCGACCTCCAGGTGGACATTCTTCGTTGCGTCGGCGGGCAGTCGCAGGGCCACCAGTGCTTGAAAGAGGTTCTCGCCATGGAGGCCGATTAGGGTGGCAGGCAATGAGGAGCCCGGGCGTGTGGGCTGGAGGAGTACGGCGATGTCGTCCGCGAGCTTCTTGACGACGGTGAACTTGTTGATGGTGGCGACGATCATCTTGTCCAACTGAGAGTCGTAGCTGGCGTCGACGATGGCCATGAACCAGCTGGTCGCCAACACCGTCTGGAGATGATCCTCGGTGCCATGCCGCAGGCCGGTGTCGTGGACCATCTGGCACAGCCGCTGGCCGCTCGCGCGCATCGCCGCCATGGGTCTGGCGTGAGCACTTTTGCGCTTAGTGTAGGCGCTTAGGTCCGTACGATGTGGTAGATGCATTGGAATGGAGGGGCGCCTTTATATGAGTGCAAACTGCATAGCATTCACATCGTGCTGCCTCTTTTCCCCATCCTCCTCCCATTACTTCCCTCATACATTCAGGATGCTAATTGAAGGAGGATGCATCATTGGCCGTTCAACATTTCGGGAACCGCTACCCTCTCCCTCGTGTGCATTAAAGCCATATCAGGAACTGTCCTGGTTTACTAGTAGCTGCCAAATCGAATAGTACTGCGCCGCCTGCTACACGTCCGGCTGAACACGCCTCCTCGCCTCCATCAAACGCCTCTGTTAAATCCGCATGCAAACAAATGCAAACCAAGAAACCTACTTCGGCCACACGTCCGTTCATGAGCGGGCCAGAATTAAATGCAACGCCGGCCGAGCTCCCCCCATCCGCCCTCAGTTTAAATGAGGCCAGACGCCGGCTAAGCTCCTACCGTCCGCCCTCTATTTAAACGAGGCTAGACAGCGGGCAAGAATCGCACCCCTCCGCCGCTCCCCCATCTCCTCCTTCACCATTTTCTCCACTCTTTCGATGGCTTCTGAGGAGCCGTTCTCCGGCATACTACCCGGCTAGGTGGCCCGCCGAGCCCTTCGAATATGAGTGAGGCCGCTCGGTGCTTCACCTACCTCGCCTAGCCCGACGGAGCCAGTTGCCACCCCAAGCCGGCGCGTGGTTCAGCAACTCGCCGCTCTAGTTTATCTCGATGAGGAGTGGCGAGTTGCTCCACGCCGGCACGGCGGCACGGGTGTCATCGCTGCCGCGTCGTACCGCGCCACCAGTGTCTTCGGCCGTGCCTCCCGTGTCTGTGGGCGCGCCTCCCGTGCCTGCGGCAGCGCCATGTAGGCAGAGACAGAAGCCGAGTGCACGGAGAGCGACGAGTCGGTGGCCAGCTTCTCCGTGTCTGCCGCCATCATCGAGGAGAAGTAGAACACGGGAGGCCGCCGCCGCTTGGGTCTCATGAAGGCCACCGCCGAGGCGACGACTGCGTATACAGGTGGTTTCTTGGCTGCTTGGTCTCTTGCGAGGACCTTCGTCGACCCTGCAAGTGTCTGCCGGACATGAGGAAGACAAAGGGATCCGCGGGCGGCCATTTAGGTTAGGTATTAATTATACCACGAGAGCCGGATTAGCACCGCTTAGTTCATGTAAATGTAATGAAATCCGTCATATTTATATGAAGATCCGGCTTTTTTATACGAAATCCTTCATGCTTATATGAAATCAGTCCGTGTTTGCACGAATATCCTATGGTTGGTTAGAGTTGTGAAAATGTATGCCGCTGGCGTTGGATGTCGTCCTCCGCGGAAGGAAGCGGGAGGAAATTTGCCGGTTGCCGTTGGAGATGCTCTTATGCTGGAAATAATAGAGTCATATCCAATCCATTTGAGTTAATTGTGTGTATGATACTCCCTCTATAAAAAGTTAATTGCATGTACAGTGTACATGACTTGCAGGGTGGCTACAGATTCGTACAGAAAGTTAAAAAGAAACAAATCCATCCTTAATCTTGTATTCTAAGTACTCTATGGGTTCCACTGTCAGTACAGTAGCGAAAGAAGTATATATTAAAAAAATATAATATAAAAATCTAAAGTTTAGGACAGAATTCGAACTCAGGTCATCGTGTTGCGAGCATCCGGCGCTAACTAGTCCAGCAGATGTTCGTTGTGGATGATGCTGGAGATATATCTCTATGTCTACTCTTATAGTAGAAAACAGAGTTGGTGAAGATGGTGTGCCTGCCATCCTGCAATATAGGCCGTCCGATTTATATCTGACAGATAGGAAGGAAACTATGGCAATTTTGCAAAAAGATACCCACACCCCTCTCCACATTTGCAGATAAGGCCTTCCCTCATTCATCCTTTTCTCTCACAAGATAAACTACTCATACAAATGCATCTTGATGTTCTGTGCAACGCATGGGCATCTTGCTAGTTTCTTTTTAAATAGTTACTGCGATAATTGGGTTGAAGTGATATATTTTATGTCTGCCCCGAATGATCTCAAATTCACTAGTAGTAACAAAGAAAAGACTGCCTTGTTAATTAATAGAAAACAGGGTGAAAACTATCACATGAGGCCGGTAAAAACAAGGCACACTGGGTTCAGCGTCATCGTCACTACAGCTGTGCGCGCGCGAGAAGTCTACATATCGAGGGGGCTACGGAGAGAAAGACGTATCGAGTGTGTGTGAGCGAGGCATGGAGACACAACTAGCGCGCGTGTGTGTGTGTGTGTGTGTGTGTGTGTGTGTGTGTGTTTGAGAGAGAAGCCAATTGATATATTAAGATCAAGATCAAGTTGTCACCCTGCTACTGTCATTGTTGGGGGGTGGGGAGGGGGAGGGACAGAAAGACGTATCGAGAGTGTGCGCGCAGTAGGCACAGAGGCACAACTAGCGAGTGTGTGTGTGTTTGAGAGAGAAGCCAGTAGATATATTACTATCAAGATCGAGGCGCCACCCTACTCCTTTGGTGTCGGGTAGTGTGTGTGTGTGTGTGTGTTTGAGAGAGAAGCCAGTAGATAGATTAGTATCAAGATCGAGGTGTCACCCTACTCTTTCGGTGTCGGGAAGTGTGTGTGTGTGGGTGGGGGGGGGGCAGTGACACTTAGATATAGGGAGAAGTGGTTTGTGTGATACATATCTATATTAAGGGATAGGTAGATAGCATGTGTGCGAGGCATACTTAAAGCATCACGGAGATAAACAAGCGGTGTGCATGCAAGTGCCGGAAAAAAATGAAGAGAGAAACAATGACTACGCGCGCGCGTGTGTGTGTGTGTGTGTGCGTGTGTGAGAGAGAGAGAGCAAAATCTCAAAACAAAAGATGCTCTGCTGGAATCCCATTGTATGTGTTCATATGGTTCCGGGACTCGAGTTAACCTTAGGCATATGTGTGTGGGACATAGTTATACTTTGAGACATTAGTGGCGGTGGGTGGGCGGAATTAAAGGGGTGGGCGTGTTAGACAGAGAGAGCGTGTGTGTTTCTGTGTGAGAGACATGTAGGACGGGGTAGAAAGATGAATTCTAACCGTGATGGAGGGAGAGAAATACATGAAGTGCGCATTCCGATGCCCACGGAGAAATGAGATATGTATGTGTGTGAGAGAGATTGCACAATTATTCACGTATCACTATCTAGCGATCGTGGACGTGCATCACTTGAACATAAATCAAAATCTACTTCGTATCGTGGCCAAAGATACTTCGTATCGTGGCCAAAGATACAATATCGATTCAACGCAATAAAGATTGGACACTCACATATCGCATTTTTTTTCCAAATAATCCTTTTCAATTGTGCATGCCAAAGTTACACTGATGTTTCTTCAAACAACCACTGTAGCTATCATGTACATGCACCATTGTTAGTTTTGCATTCAAATTCATTGGTCTTGGATGATTTAAGGTTCTATTATGAAGTAATATATGTAATATTCATATATGAATTCAACGGGTACGCAATTTATGAAATGGAGGCCATGTAATAATATGAGGTAACACTTTTAAGTAGTGGACTACAATATCCATTTCTTTTGTGGGACTACAATATCCATTTCTTTTTGTGCGCCTCTACAATAACACGTGAATGCATTATGTTTAAAGTAAATAACCAATGGCACTAAATTATATATTTACACGAGAAATACATAGGAAAAATGAAAATAAAAGTAACCCTTCTTTTCCCATTCCCTCTCTATTGCATGGGTGGAAGAACTAAAATAGAGGATTCTGAAAAGCGTTTGATCCATTTTTTTGTGAACGCGCCTCTATGCCCGTACGATTGGCCGCGCCCGTGTGAATGTCCAAGTTATCGGTGCATCATCCCGAGTTATTGTCTTTTTTTCTGGGGTGGACTTCATACCAGTTATTAACTGCTGACATGTGCCCCGTGTACATAGTCTCGCATGACCTTCCCGCTAGCACTGTCCAAAATTAGTTGAAACTGGATACGAACGACCCCGCGGGCGGCAAAATCTTCCGCCTCCTTCTAAAATTTCCGCCACCTAGTCTTTAGCATGCGAAATTCCCCTTTTGTCCTTGGTGCACGGAGAACAGTGGTTACAATACGGACCTCATTTACATAATAGGTCGGGGCTGCTTTGGTAACTTCTGGTTCCCCCCACCACACGGCACCCCCATTTCCTCTCCCCCTCCCGCAAAAACGACTACTCCACAGCACCAGAGCATCTTACATCACGCCGTCCGTACTTCATCGGCCTTTCTACCCCTTCCCTCTTGAAACCCTAGACTGCTCATCCACCGGCGTACCAGAGCCGATTCACTGCCAGTGGCGTACACCTCACCGGATCTGCTTCAGCGGCCGCATCTACCCCTTCCACCTCCCCTAGAAACAAGTAGACTGCTCATCCACCATTGTACCACAGCCCATTCAGTGCCGGCCTTGTCCACGGCGCCGGATCTGCTTCGCCGGTACTCTCGTCAACCGCAGCGCATCTACAACAGCTCCTTCGTACTCCCCACCGGAGACGCTTCGTCCACACCCCTGGAGCCACCCCACCGACGCCCCCGTCGACGGCCTCTGATCCTCTTCGCCGACACCTTCCTCAACCCTACCAGAGCCGCTTCGCCTACACCATCCTCTACCCTACCGGAGTAGCTTCGCCTATACCATTCTCAACCCTACCGGGGCCGATTTCCCAACGCACAAGTCCACGGCCTCAGATCCACTTCGTCGCACCCTCGTCCAACCTACCGGAGCAGCTTCTGACGCCCCATCCACGGCTGCAGATCTGCATCGTCGACACCATCCTGAACCCAACCACCAGAGCAGCTTCACCGACGCCCCCATCCACAGTCTCAGATCCGCTTCGCCCACACCGTAGTCCACCCTACCGGAGCCGCTCCACAAAAACCCTACTCGACGGTTCTAGATCTCCTTACCGAACCCCGACAGCCAGCTCAACGTCATCACCCTTGACGTTTCTAACCTGATTCCCACCGTCTGGCAAGGCCAAGCACCCGCCACGGCCTAGGTACTTGTCACCTTTAAACCCGTACAGCATCACCTGCCCGATGTACTTCAAATGTACTAACAGGTCGTTGTTACATGTTATGCAGCTGGCAAAAACTACAAGGATGATGTTTCTTCTGGATCTAATAGCTTGGCCAACCAAGATCCTGGACTGAGGCATTGCTATGATCTTGTAAGTGCGTCTCTCTCTCTTGTATTGTTGTGTGCCTGCCAGCGTGCTTTGCTAGGATTTTCTACCAGTAATCCCTTTATGCAGACAATGATTTCCACTACTGGCTGCTAAATTAGAGATGTAGATGCCATACATGATACTCCCTCCGTTCCTAAATATAAGTCTTTCTAGAGATTCCACTATAGACTACATACAGAGCAAAATGAGTGAATCTACACTCGAAAATGCATCTATATACATCTGTATGTGGTCCATACTGGAATCTCTACAAAGACATATATTTAGGAACAGAGGTAGTACATTACACAAAATCGTAGGTGGCATGTAGGAATTCTAGTGCACTACATTAGGCTCCCTTAGAGTGCTTGCTAGTCCAGTACACAGAGTCATGGCTAGTTTATGCTACGCACACAATCGTTAATTGGTGGTTTAAATATGCGCAAGGGATATGCAATGTATTATCATGTAGAGATATCTAAAATTAGCCGTGTCAACTTGTAGCTAGGGTTACGCAATCAAAAAGTACAAGATGTATGTGGCAATTTCATGGAACATCACAAAAAAGGAGAGGCAGCGGTGAGCCTATACAGTGTGCTATGGTAGGTCACTCCGACCCAGTTCTTTTGCAGGATTCTCCCAGAATCTGCCCCTGTCTAGCTTCTCCTAGAATCTTTGACCCCCATTTGTTTTACAATCCTAACTAATTAGACCCTAACTAGATAGGATTGTAAAACAAATGGGGCTCAAAGATTCTGGGAGAATCTGGGTAGGGGTCAGATTCTGGGAGAATCTGGCAAAAGAACTGGGCCTCCATTGCAATCATCCTGACATGTTATTTGTATGTCTGTTCTATTGGCCAAGTTTCTTAGGGACAGTTATTTCGAGTTATCCTAAGAAAGTAAGCACCTTTGAATATAAGCTCCAGATAATAAGCCAACCAGTTCTTTTCATTGCCTGCCTTTTCAGCTTATCTTTGGTATGATCAGTGAAAAGTCTAGAT
Source organism: Thinopyrum elongatum (assembly GCA_011799875.1). NCBI lineage: Eukaryota > Viridiplantae > Streptophyta > Magnoliopsida > Poales > Poaceae > Thinopyrum > Thinopyrum elongatum. The sequence goes on from CM022300.1 coordinate 389,739,720, forward strand.
TGCATTATATTTTATCATTTTGCTGCCCATATGAAAATTAATTTGACTTGCAAACATCACAAATTTAACCCAGTGCAGTAATTAATATGATAGGAAAACATACCATCAATATTTGTTCAAAATGCAAATACAAAGATACCATCTACTTGGCACGATCTACTTTGGTCAATGTCTTCCATAGAGATCCCATTGCCTAATTTAAATGAAGGATGCATGACCTAAATTTAAATGAAGAACCATTATTTATCAAAATTCGATGGTCCAAGTGGCTGGTTATTATCATATAGCAGCACCACCTGAAAGCATCATATAGCAGCAGCAGTAGCTCATAGCAACTCATCATACAGCAGCAGCAGCAGCTAGCAATTCATCATATATCAGCAGCAGCTCATAGCAATTCATCATATAGCAGCAGCAGGAGCAGCTCATAGCAATTCATCATATAGTAGCAGCAGGAGCAGCTTATAGCAACTCATCATATAGCAGCAACAGCTCATAGCAATTCATCATATAGCAGCAGCAGGAGCAGCTCATAGCAATGCATCATATAGCAGCAGCAGCTCATAGCAATTCATTGTATAGCGGATCAGAATGAAAATTTGGCAAAAAATCAGATGAGATCCTCACCTTGTTGGATGAGCTCATCCTTCAACAGCACCTCAAGGCCACGGCCTGGGAGGAGGGGAGGGGAACGAGGTGCCTTCTGCCAGAGTGGGGCATTGGCCATAGTTGTGCGGCGACTGCCGGAGTAGTGCGTTGGACGGACCACAGCGGAGCAGCTGCTGGAGACCATGAGAATGAGGGGCGGCGCCAGAGGGAGGAGTAGCCGGGGAGATTTGGCCCTACCCGCAGTGGGGCACCGTCGAGGACCAGGCCAGATGGGACCAGTGGCGACGGCTCGCTGGAGGAACCCTAGCGCTGCAGGCAGGGGATCGAGGTAGAGGGAAAGGGGAGAGGAGATGCAAGCGGGCAGGGCAATGAACGCTTGCGTGTTTGTTTTTACTTGAGGGTTAGGTATGACGCGGGCGTGAGCAGTGGCATTTTGAGTGTAATATAGGCAGACAACAGAGTCATTTCACTATTCCCCTTCCCTTCAATTTTTAGTGAGCTTCTACCCGAAGCACCCCCCTCCAAAGCAAAATAAGTTAAGCCCAAGCCCATAACTCAAAGATGACTTCTTTACATCTTTTATGGCTTATTTTGACAATAAGCTCTGAAAAGGCAGAATAGAACTGGCCCTTAACCTGCAATTCAATTGTGCGTGCAATGATGAATCACTCCTGCCTGCTATAGTGTACATTTAGGCATCATACATGGCATAACCTAATACATGTGCATTTCATTATAGAATCTGAAATATGCAATGTTTATGTTAGTTCATACGTTGCACATGATGTTTAAATGCCTCTTAAATCTGGTCAGTCAAGTGATGGTCTTTAAGCCTCCTTCTATGCTTCTTTTCTTGATATGTAAGATTTGCTCACACGTCTGTTCAATTGCTTGTTTGTATCAGCCAGCCATACTAGGACTGTTTGCTTTGATTACTTGTTGTTCTTGACCTAACAGAGCTTGTCAACGATTTAAACACTAAGGGCTATTGTAGTGGGGGCTTGTATAACTCATAGGTGACATAAAGGTTTGGTTGTACACTAAAGTAGGCTCTCCAAGAGTACCTGGAGATCCAGTTCGAAGGTATGCCCAGTTTTTACACAGTGCACACATAGTAAATGCTCATTTCATTGTGTGCAAGAGATGTGGCATGTTTCATTATGTGGTGTTGTTTTGTTATAAACTCATCCTTTTGTGTTGTTCACAGACTAGAAAGTATGCATATTTATTTTCCAAGGAGACCAGTAACTAGTTTGTGTCACCTTGCAGAGGGGGTGCAATGAAGATAAGATTGAGGATTTCCAAGTACAAGATGTTAGGAAGGAGCCTTGCAAGAGAAGGAGGAGCAGCACTGAGCCTATTCAACCAGTTATGGTAAGTCACTGTATTAAAATTAGCAAGACATCCTATTTGTCTGACATTGTGCTTGCGTAGGGTTCTTCACTTGTAACCCAGTCATTGGGCCATTGATTAAAACCCCCTCCGCTCACTACTATATGATGTTCTAACTTTTTTGTAAATCAGATGTATGTAAACACATTTTAATGTATCTGTTCACTCATTATGGATGTAGTCTACTTTTAAATATCTAAAACATCTTATAGTAGTGAACAGTGTGAAACTGCTTCCTGCCATGATAGAGTTGTCGATGTCATAAATGTCATAACCAAACGCATATTCACATCATTAGCCTCCCTATCATTACTAGGATATTGATTACATACTAGTCGAGATACTTCATAGGGGGCAAACAATATTACATTACTTGTTCCTTTATATAGTAAATGTAGCTAGGCCATGGATGTTATTGAGGCGTGCATGTATGCATGCTGCCAACTCAACAGTTCAATTGCTTGTTTGTTTCAGGCATAGTTAAATTGCTCTTTTCAATTGCTTTATTTGTCCTCACTTAATGAGATGCCCAAACAATGATGCCTGATGTTGGGTACTTGTATAACTATTAGTTGACATAATTAAAGGCCTTACCATTTAATTACTCTGGCAAAGTATGCCTGAAGCTTTGAAGTCTATTAACCAACTATTACTGCATGAGGCTCACAATCTAGTTTATACTAGGCTAATGATTGCATAGTTTTGCTTGCTGTAGTAAGTTTGTATGAATCCCTCTGCTGTTCATTATGCTCCCTAAGACTTTAATTGAGCTACAGAATGGCTAACTGCTTGCTTTATATATATAATGTTCAGTAGCTGCGTGTGGTCTAAATTTGTAACCTGACTGTGTTTTGGATTTGGCCCCAACATCATGCTCCTCTGGTGAGCTAAGAGAGATTTCTGTATGCAGGCTGCACAGACTACCATTTTTATAATTTTTAAAATATCACCTACTTATGCTTCATGACGTGTAACATTATTGTTAGTCCTGTTTTGCCATGTACAAAATAGTCTGTCTTGCTCGCTTCACTGTTGTAATTATATTTTTGCCCTAGTCATGTGTACTTACAGAAACATTTCAGGATGAAGTGACATCAACACAAAGATCTACGAGCAGTGCGGCATGGCCGTTACCAAAGAATTATGTATTGGAATTGGAATGTGCTGATGTTCTCGAGCATCAACTAGAGGTGGCAAGACAACGTGTACATGATTCTCAACATGCAATCGACAAGTTGAGACTGGAGTTGCAGGTATTAGATGCAGGAGTCAAAAAAATTAAACGAGACACTGAGGTAACCATGAAGGAATTGGAGATTTTGCAGACTGAAATTTGTGCTATCTAAATTCGGCCAATCCTATTTTCTGAAGAGATTATAGTTCAAATGGTAAGTTCTGTTAATGCGTGTCCATGATGTATGAGCTTTATTTGCCCAGTGTATGTAATTTGCTGTTTGTGTACGCTTTATTATCACTGGTGCCGAACTATAATGCCCAGTGGGTATGATCTGCTGTAATTTCTTTATTTTATAGTGTAGGATTATTCTACGTTTCTATGCCTTAGTCTCTTTATTGTATAGTGTACGCTTTTTAGAGGCGATAGTATAGAGTAGGATAATTCTTTGTATATGCTATATCGTTGAGACGGGGGCCAACACGCCCAAACATTACCTGGACGCCATCCGAACGAACAAACATGTGTAGTCAAAGCGGGCCTTAATTGGGCTGGTCAAATTAATATTTAGTGGATCCCAAATGATGTGGCCCACCGTAACAACGGCTCTTAGCAGGTCGTTAAACAGGCCGAAAGCTCGATAGGGTTGTATAAATGGAACTGGCCCGCGGGCCTCTAGCAGGCCAAATTTAATGTCAATTTTGTCTCGGCCCTTTTACTTTACGGGCCAGAAGAGGCCCAATTTGCAAACTAGGCTTTTAACAGGCTGAAAGTCGCGTCGGGCTGAAATTGTGCCCTGCGGAACATGGGCCGCTAATGGACCCAAAATTAGGTTGCACAGTCAAAGGCCCAACTTTTGTGCGAGGCGTTAACAGGCCGTAAGACAAAATGGGCTAGGAATTGGCCCATTTACCAAATGGGCCGAGGAAAGGCCTAAAGTCACAACGGGCTAGAAGTTGGCCCAACTACAGAATGGGCCGAGAAAAGGCCGAAAGACGTACCGGGTCGTTAATGGGCTGGAACTGACGATGGGCTGCTAACAGGCCGAAAGAAGGTCGGGCCGTAATTGGGCCCAAAGACATAGCAGGCCGTTAACAGGCTAGAACTGACGATGAGCTGGAAATTGTCAAATATAGAATGGGCCTTTGATGGGCCGATTCTGTGTAACTTGTATGGGTCGTGCTTGTGAATGGGCCTGACTCAAGTAGGCCGCTAATGGGCCGGCCCACTTATTTTGACAGGCCCGGCCTTTTAACCTAAACGGGCCATTGTTGGGCCGAGCCACATGTCGACGTACCATAGGCTCATCCCGTCCACTCGCTTGATGATACCTGTCCCAACGTGGAGCTGACACGTGGATACTAAGGCGAATCAAAATTTTACATGTGGAAAATCCCCATTGGTCCGGGCGGTTAACGGGTTATCGGATCGAAACCGAAACCCGATAGCTTAACGGTGACCCGTTACGGTGGATGCGACGTGTCGGTTACCCTTGACGAAAGCACTTCCATGACGCGCCATTTATCGTCATGGAAGTGGACACTTCCGTGATGATAACTTTGGTATTGTCATGGAACACTTCTACGACAGCACAGGTATGACTATCTTGATTCTGTCATAAAATCGTCATGCATGTGCATGCATGACAGAAAACATGACCTACTGTGACAAACACGTATCATCACGGAAGTGTATTTTTTTGTAGTGTATCTTCCTGCTAGTGATATTGTGCTACTGTTTTTGCACTACTATGAGAAAGCAATAATTATATCGTTTTTTCATCTTAATTTAATGCCACTAATAACTTGAGGCAATGTTTTGGCACTGCTACTGCCACTGATAAAATGAAGTAATACATTTCAAATAGAGCTACTGTCTTAGCTACCATTTCATTACCAATGTACATAATTTGCAGAAGGGGTATCCGGCAGAATCAAGTGCATGTGCACTGAACTAGTTGAGTCCATCACGCTTACCGTCGAGGTGGCACGGGCCCCCTCTCTCCCTCGCGGCATGGCGTGCGCCATAATTTTAGTTGAACTGCACAAAAAAGAGATTGGAATGAGTCAACGCCCCTCCTTCTACTGCCACCCTGAGGTTGTTAATCAATGTCAATGAATCGCCTTCATGGCAAGATACGGGGACCTGAAGAATAACTTGATCTCCCAAAGTCATCTCACACAGGTCAGTACTGTCCTTTATCCACATGATCGTGCTTTGTCATACTGCGCTAATGTTGTATTTAATTAATAAAGCTATTCTATCGCAATCTTTTCTCGTTTTGAAAATAAAGTTGCTTCAACTAGTCCCACTATTATAGTAATCATGCTCTTTCTTTATCTATGCAAACAGGAATACTCAGTTACAGATGTTGGGATGGTCAAAGCATTCGTGAAGTTGGCGACCCACTTATGCCTATATCGGAAGTGATAATGCCACCAGTGATGCAGAACATGTTCATCTGCCAATGTTTGACATGCGTGGCCGTAAACAGGACTGGTTTCAATGTTTCAGCAAATCCTTGAGTCAACTTGCTTACATGAACCATCGATTAATTTTATTTATTTGCTTGCTTCCTCACAATGTTTTAGTTGTACAGTAACTATTGGCTCTGATCTGTGAATCATTGAGATGTGTAGGCATCTTTGTTGTACTTATTATTTGATTCTTATTGGTTGGTTGTGAATCTTGCAAGCTGGGAAACACGACATGATGATGCAGAGGACAACAACCATAACAAGCTATTCAAACTTGGTAGTATTGTCTGTGAAAGTGTGGCAAATGAGTTGATCGTGTGCGTCCTGAGAATAATAATTCTAATTGTTGTGCATGTTGATCCTATGGCACTGATAGAACAAGCCAATGCTTTTCTTGTTTTAAGAATAAAATTAAATTAAAGCGAATAAAATTTAAGTAAAGTGACCACTAACACTTGCTATTACAGTACCAATACCTACCCGCTCGTGACCGGACGTGTGGCCGGAATAGGTTTCTCGGCTTCCACGCGGGTTTAATGGAGGCGTTTGAATGCGCCGAGGAGGCATGTTCTGCCGGGCGTGCAGCGGGCAAGGGAGGGGTAGTAACTGCTACCGCCTGTACCCACTCAGTTTACTATTGAATGTAGTTCCCCAAGAGTTAAAAAATGAACTGTTGCCGCCGCCTACCCACTACGTTCATCGTCGATTGCAGTTCCCCAAGATTGGAAAAATTAACTGCTGCTTCGTGGTGCCACCCCCAGTACCCCAGTACACACCGTTCGTCTTCATCTCCCCCTGCCACCCCCACAAAACAAGAACCGCCACATCAACTCTGCGTGATTGAGAAGAGACTCCAACGGCAATCCGAGGGGTGTGGCTGCTGGATATGGACTTCAGCGCTGAGTTCACCTTTGAGTTCGCCGTTCAAACCCATGGCAGCACCAAGTTGAATGTGATGTACACCAATGATCCACACTCGGTGAATCTCTATCTCGCCAACTTCAAGCAGTACCTATAGGAGGAGAAGCACAAGGTCGCGGGACTAGACCTTGTGCCCATCCATTCATATCCTAACAGGCACCAGCGGATCACCGTCGCCTAGGTATGCGTGCGAGACGAGGTTCTCATCTACCACTGTTGTAGGGCCATCAAAGGTTCTGGAGCATTCGCCCATTTCATCGGCACCGCCGACTGCACCTTCGCTACGGTGGAGAGCAGGAAGAACATGACTATGCTTTACAATTCGGCCATCTGGTGCAACAAGCTCGTCGACAACTAGAAGCAATAAAAGATCATCGGCAACGGGCAGGAGAAGGACTCCGTGGTTGACCTTGCCGAGGCCATCATCGACCCCTGCTACGCCAACATGAAAAAAAACATGGATACGAAGGACCTGAACATGTGGGAGGTACCTCGGAATCTATCCTACATCACCTACGCGGCCAAGGATGCATACGCATGTTACGACATGTACAGGCGGATCTTGGACATGAGGGCATGTCTGCTTCTCGTAACCGAGGACAGCCACAGCGTCACGATCAAGCATGCCAGGAAGGTCTAGATGATGTACTTTATCTGTTTAAGCACCTTATCATCTGAGTGTTTCACGCATTAGCCTATGTGTCATAATTATCTATTTTATCCGAAATATTTTGTCTAAGAACCCATTAACCTATTTGCTTTTTTAGTGGCTATTTGCTTATGTATGTAACTAGTTCACTGGGTTGCTGTGCTTTGAATCTCCTTCCTCCCAACATATTCCCCTTCTCAAGTGGACCCAGCAGGTCTCATACATAGACATCTGGGACCAGCCACCTATCCATTTGTATTTTTTTATTTTGTTCAATCTTTCGTCCTCTTCCTACAGTGACTGGCAGCGCTGCCGCGCATGCCTTGGTGACTCATCCTAGCCTATGGTGCTAGCCAGGCCATCCCTTGACTCCCACAGATTCTCCGGCGGCGGCAGCTCCACCGGCCCACCCTACACCTGAACAAGTCAACCCTCGTACTCCCCTCCGCATGCGTCATCCCCGGCTCCGGTTCGTTCCGGTCCGAGGTCTCGACGTCATCCTCCGCCTTGGTGCTCTCGTCGCGGCGTTGCCGTCTGTCGTTCCCAACATGGTCAACAAACGAGAGGAATCGGGAGATGACTATTTATCGAGAGGCTGACAGTCCGGGCCCACCAGGTCCATGGCCTAGGTTTTGTTGTTTAACATGCGCAGCCCACGACATGCAGACACAGTTGATCCTGCAGGTTTCAACTTTTTTGGGGGGTCCAGTGGGTATCAAGCGGCCTCTGGGCCTCCCACCCTAGCTTGCCTATAACATCAGCAGCCCAAGTTATGTTTGCTTTTTCAAGATAACGCACAACTCAGTTCTATTTTTCTATAAGAATGCCAAACTGAACCTATGTTTTCCCTTCTATAATAGTACATATATTTATACTTAATTATATTACATATATAATAGAAACAACATAATGTTCCGTTTGACCCGTCCTTCGTCCAACCTATGTATAGACCTTCCCACTTTCTTTATTTTTCTTTTTTATTAATCCTATATCTGAATTTTCTCCCACTTTCTTTTTTTATGTAATCTGATTTTTCTCCTAGTACTTTTCCCTAGAACCAACTCAACTATCCCACATCTAGCCTAAAAAATAATAATACCCCACGTCCTATTAACTCATCAAATTAAAATAATATTTTATTTGGTAAATCGAGAGTTCTTACAAAATAATAATAATAATTGAATAACAATAAGTTGGCAAGTTAATTCCTGGTGATTGTTTACATAAAGTTGCAAAGATTTTACTGACCAATGCAGTAATAGACGTGCAATCATGTGTTTATGTTTTTATAACATTTCTCCGTCCATCCCAACATGATATTTTCACCCAGCCCACCAAGTCCGTGGATTTCAAAAAAAATGCAAAGGGCTTTAAATTCTAACATACTATATAAATGGGCTGCTGCTACTTGTGAGTTGTGTTGGGATGTCCTGAAGAGGAGGGGATGATGCAGTACAGTAGAGATAAGTATTTCCCTCAGTTATGAAACGAAGGTTATCAATCCAGTAGGAGAACCAAGCAACACTATGTAAACAGCACCTGCACACAAACAACAAATACTCGCAACCCAATGCGTAGAGGGGTTGTCAATCCCTCAACGGTCAAGAGAAAGATTAAATTGTATAGGTTTTGATAAATAGATCTAACAAAAATACAAAATAAAATAAATAAAATAAAATTACAGCAAGGTATTTTTGGTTTCAATATATGATAGAAAATAGACCCTGGGGCCATAAGTTTCACTAGAGGCTTCTCTCCAGAAAATAGCATACGATGGGTAAACAAATTACTGTTGGACAATTGATAGAAAAGCAAATAATTAGGACGATATCCAAGGCAATGATCATGTATATAGGCATCACGTCCAAGATTAGTAGGCTTAAACAATTCTGCATCTACTACTATTACTCCACACATCGACCGCTATCCAGCATGCATCTAGTGTATTAAGTTCATGGAAAAACAGAGTAATGCATTAAGAAAGATGACATGATGTAAACAAGATAAACTCACATATGAAATAAATCCCATCTTGTCACCCTTAATAGCAATGATACATGCGTGTCATGTCTCTTTCTGTCACTGAGATTGAGCATCACAAGATCGAACCCATCACAAAGTACCTCTTCCCATGGCAAGATAAATCAATCTAGTTGGCCAAACCAAATCAATAAATCGACGAAGAAATTTGTCGGTGCAACAAACCCTGGTGTATGTTCCCCACACTATACACACGCTCAAGGGCAAGGTTACAGCAACAAGACAAGGCCAAGCAGAAGAAATAGCTCTTTGAGAAATCAAAGGGCGGATCAAGAAGACCAAGACAAGCTGAAGGAACAAGGTATCACTAAGGGAAAAACCTCCCTTACCGGGCAGGCGAGCCTGGTCAGGTCGAGGCCATCCCAAGGGCAAGTCCCAAGACCTCCCCGGCAAGGGTTGCCAGGGCGCTGACGGCCCGCTTCCCCGCCAAGGCTCCACCTCACAGCAACGCAAGTCACTTATCAGTGCGGTGTCGAGCCCCCAAGTGGTTAAGTGGCTGTCATTTGGCACGTGACAGCCATTTCTGAGGAAGATCACCCCTAAATGACACTCGTCTAGGAGCGTGTCACGCAGGCAGATGAAAAGGTGGTTGAATGGCATGGCAAGGCTTGCCGGCTACATCCACGACGTGACACTAAGCGGTGCATTTAATGCACCTTGTCCTGTCTGCAGAGTTAGGTATGATAGCACTTTGGCTATCTAATCACTGGATAATGACCGTTTTGCCATTGTGGTAACCCCTTGAACTATATAAGGAGGGCCGAGGCAACCTTAGAAAGGATTCGGACCCTGGTACACTCTTACGCGTGTAGCTACTCTCCCCAAGGCGGCCTTGCCGGGCTTGAGTATTGCGCGTCCATCACGGTCCTCCATCCAATCCACCAAAGCAGGAGTAGGGTTTTACGCCTCACGGCGGCCCGAACCTGGGTAAAAACCACCTGCGTCACCATTGCCGTGCTGCTCTACGGCCTCCGCTCTTGGTGCAACGTGCCCTTCCCCCTTGCCGAACCACAAGGGGCTGATGGCCCCATAGGTGATCATGTTGAACCACGACATCTTTGGCGCGCCAGGTAGGGGAAGCGCTTGTGTGAACCCGAGGACGTAAACAGTGTGGCAATCTTCATCACCATCTTCTTCATCGACGACTTCATCATCCATGGCGCCCAAGAAAAAGTCCGGCGCAGCAGCCCACCCTTCCACCTCGAAGGCCCCCTCGCATGCAGCCACTAATCCCATGGGAGCTACGGCAGCATCGGGGGACACGAACGCCGCAGGGAACGTGACCGGCACGGGCGGTGCTGTCACCGTTCCCCCTGCGGCCGAGGTGGGAGCAGGAGGTGCCGGAGGAGGACAGCATCAGCGGCACCCTAGCAGCCACGCTCCACAAGGTGCGGGTGGGGAGAATATTCAATCTCCGCCTCTCCACCTCACTGGAGGACGCAGCCGCAGCGATGGCGCCCGCTCCGGCGTGAATCGCAACCCCCTAGCTGCCCCTGCTACGGGCGCGGCTACGGGGCACACGCCTTCCCAGGGCAAGGCAATCAAGATGAAGCGCCGAATGGGGTCGTCAACCCCCAAGCACATCCTTCTCGTTGTCACGCCGTCCTTGCGACTGGCTCGCGACGACAAGAACGCGACGCCGCCATTGCCGGTATCGTCAGAAGTCGGGCGACGTCATGATCTATGTCGTCGTCCATGCCAAGCACTGCTTCGGAAGCCATGGCGCAAGCCCACCTCCTGTTGAGATTCCCACCAGTGGCTGATCAAATGGATGAATAGAGAGCCACCATTCAAAGTTTGATTGGTTTCGCTGAGGCGGGGGGATCACAGCGAGCGGGCTCGCCACATCATTCGCAGGCGGCGACAACGGCCCGCGCCACTGGCCGTGCCGAAGGGGCCAATCCTACGGTGCAGTCCCCCCCATGGCAGCCAGTGCAGGGGCTGTGGCCAGAGCCACGCGACCAAGAACCCGACGAGGTGTCGATGGCTTCATCTGATCCTCGAGCCCGTCGAGATCAGTGGCAGGTCCTGGAAGACAGGCATAGGGAAGACGCACGCGGCACCATAGAACAGCGCCGCGAAACCCACCGCCAGTCTGACAGGCGCAATGGCCCCAACATCGACGAGCCTGCGCCCAGTGGAGACTGATACCTGCCTTTCGAGGTTGGGTGTCCTGCCTTCACTCGCGAGCTGCGGCAAGTCCGTTGGCCATCTGCCCGTACGTTCAAGCCAGAGATACCAGAAAAATATGATGGAAGACTGAACCTGGCAGAGTTCTTGAGCATCTACACCATCATCGTTCAAGCCGCCGGAGGAAGAGATGAAAAGGTATTCGCCAACTACTTCCCTTTGGCGCTTAAGCCAAATGTGATGTCATGGCAGATGCACTTGGCAGAGAACTCCATCTCAACTTGGGCTGACCTGTGCCACGAGTTTGTTGGTGCCTTCATGGGCAGCCATCAAGAGCCAGGGCGGCCCAGCGATTTGCAGCTCCTTCCACAAAAGGAAGGGGAGAGTTTACGGAAGTACATGCAGAGGTTCAGCCGGGTGCACAGGAACATCCCAGATATCCACCCGGCAGCTGTGATTGTCGCGTTCAAGTCCAACATACGCAACCGCAGGATACGTTCCAAGATGAACGTCCGATTGCCCAAGATTGTGAATGAGCTTTACACCATGGCAGATAAGTGCGCCCGTACGGAGGAGGGGAGGCGACTCCCCGGAGAAGAGGATCGTGTCGACATTGACTCAGAAGATGATGACGATGCCACCAACTAGAAGAAAGAACAAGAAACGCAACAAGAAGCGCAAGGAGAAAGCAGTGCTGGCTGTCGAGGGATCAGGCACTCCTAGTACCGGCAAGAAGGCCAAGACCAAAGCCCTCGGCAAGGAAGTTGCCGCGTGCACCGACTACCGGGAAGCTGCGGCAACCGAGAAGGTTGTGAGGGCTGATGGGCCGTACTGCAAGATCCATCGGACCAAAGGCCATGATCTCCAAGAGTGTCATCAAGTTAAGCAACTCGTCAAGAAGCAGAAAGCTGAGTACGAGAAGCATGACAAGGAGAGAAACCAAGATGGTGTTGGCGGGAAGGGTCCCGGCAAGGTCCCTCAACATCAATGGATACCTGCTAAAGGCCATGAGAAGAAGGGATGTGGTGATGAAAGCGATGAAGGGGATGAAGAGGAAACCAGCGAGCAAGAGTTTCAGAAAGCCACTGACGCCCTATGCATTGACGGGGGAGCATCCTTGCACTCCTCTCACCACCAGCTAAAACAATGGGCGCGTGAGGTCAATGATGTGGAGCCAGCAGCAGATTCCCGGAAACCTCTCAAATGGTCTCGCACGCTCATCATCTTTGACGAAGAGGATCACCCTGACCGCACCACTGCGGTAGGGTGCTTGCCGTTGTTGGTATCACCAACAATCTGCAACCTCAAGGTCACAAAGATGTTGGTTGACGTCGGGGCTGGGTTGAATCTGATTTCCCCCAAGGTGATCAGCAAACTGCAGATAATAGATGAAGAGCTCAAGGTTACGGGCACGTTTCAAGGAATCAACCCCGGCAGGAGTCGTCCAAAGGGGAAGATCACGCTGCCAGTGACATTTGGAGGAGAATTGAACTACCGGACTGAGAAGATTGTGTTCGATGTGGTCGAGCTTCCGTTGCCATACAATGGGATACTTGGACGACCTGCCCTGGCAAAATTCATGGCGGCATCCCACTATGCCTATAACACCCTGAAGATGCCAGGACCGATGGGCGTTATTTCTATCGCATCAGACAAGAAGGATGCAATTATATGGGTGGACAAGATGTACTGGGATGCGATCGTTGCCGAGGTAGTAGAAGCTGCAATCCCCGCTAAGGAAAACAAACAAGGGAGAAAAGCTAGCAAGGATACCAGCAAGGAATCCGGGAAGCGCGCCTCTCCGGAGTACGCTGCACCTGTCGATGACTTGCCGGAGAGTTCCACTAGCAAGAGATCCAAGGTTGCTGCATCCACTGTGAAGAAGGTCCCGGCAGGGCTGGTTGGCGTTGACGATACATTCACTATCAGCTCCACCCTTGACGACAAATAGGAAAGCGCGCCCGTTGCCTTCCTGCGGGCGAATGTCTATGTGTTTGCTTGGCAACCATCTGACATCCCCGATGTTCCCAGGGAGGTAATCGAGCACCACCTTGCTGTCTGCCCTCATGCCCGGCCCGTCAAGCAGAAGGTCTGGAAGCAAGCCTTGGAGCGGCAGGAGTTCATTGCCGAAGAGATCAAGAAACTTGAGGCAGCTGGTTTGGTCAGAGGAGTATTGCACCCAACATGGTTGGCAAATCTAGTGGTAGTGCGCAAGGCGAATGGGAAATGGAGGCTTTGCATATATTTCACAGATCTGAATAAAGCATGCCCGAAGGACCCATTCCCCTTGCCGCGCATCGACCAGATCGTGGATTCCACCTCCGGGTATGATCTGCTTTCCTTCTTGGATGCCTACTCCGGGTACCACCAGATATTCATGTCCAAGGAAGACAAGGAGAAGACAACGTTCATAACCCCATGTGGCACGTACTGCTTCGTACGGATACCCTTTGGGTTAAAGAGCACTGGGTCCACTTTTGCAACAGCAGTGCAAATGGGGTTTGAGTCTTAGCTACACAGGAATATTGAAGCTTATATGGATGACATAGTAGTCAAGACCAAGGACAGATCAACACTCATTCAGGACTTGGAAGAGACCTTTGCAAACCTGCGCAAGATCAACTTGAAGCTGAACCCAGAGAAGTACATGTTTGGCGTTCCCTCCGGCAAGCTACTTGGCTTCTTTGTATCTCACCGGGGGATAGAGGCCAACCCCGACAAGATCAGAGCGATCGAGCAGATTCAAGCACCCAAGATAGTCAAGGACATGAGGCGTTTAACTGGATGTGTTGCCGCACTGAGTAGGTTCATTTCCAAGTCCGCCGAGCGCGCTCTACCATTCTTCAAAATTTTGAAGATGGCAGGGCCCATGAAGTGGACCCCGGAGACAGAAGCAGCGCTGCAGGGCTTAAAACCTACCTTTCCTCTGTTCCCACCCTAGTCGCTCCTAAACCACAAGAGCCGTTGCTGCTATATCTGGAAGCGACCAATCAAGTGGTTAGTGCAGCACTGGTGGCACAACAGGAAGTGGAGGAAGGAGCAGCTGCAGCTACTGTCCTCCCTGGGGAAGGAAGTGAACCAGTCACGGCAAGGCTGAGTGCAGATCAAGAGAAAGAAGAGCAGAGAAGTGAAGGCAGTCCCAAGACTGTGGCAAGGAAGAAGGTGGTGCAGCGGCCAGTCTACTTTGTCAGCTCCCTATTGCAGTGGGCTAGGTCAAGGTACTCTAGCGTGCAAAAGCTGATCTTTGGCCTCGTCATGGCCTCAAGGAAACTACGCCACTACTTCCAAGCCCACGAGATCATATTTGTCACCCGTTTCCCTTTGCAACGCATACTGAGGAACCCGGAGGCCAATGGCAAAATAGTGGAATGGGCTTTGGAGTTATCAAGCTTTGGTTTGAAGTTTGAGAGCACATCAACCATTCAGAGCAGAGCACTGGTAGAGTTTATTGCAGAGTGGACGCCTACCCCAGACGAAGAGGCACTGGAAACAGTTATCCCCGGCAAGGAAGCGCCCCAAGAATGGATCATGTACTTTGATGATGCCTTCTCACTACAAGGTGCAGGAGCTGGCGTGCTCCTCATCGCACCCACTGGAGAGAACCTCAAATATGTGGTCCAAATGCATTTCCCCCGGGAGAAGGCAACCAACAACACTTCAGAATATGAAGGACTCCTTGTCGGGCTCAGAATCGCGACAAAATTGGGGATTAAGAAGTTAATCATTCGAGGAGACTCACAGCTCGTGGTGAGGAAAGTGAACAAGGATTATCAGAGTCCATTAATGGAGGCATATGTGGAGGAAGCAACAAAGCATGTGCCGCGTGCGAAAAACAGCATTGCTGATCATCTATCAAAGTGCGTTGCGCAAAAGCTTCCTGTGGAACCAGGGACTTTTGTTCTTCACCTGACTCAACCCTTCGTATCCCCAGCAACAATGGCCAGAAAGAGGAGGAAACTGGACTCCGGCAAGCCTCTCCCGGCAAAGCTTCCCAAAGCCCCAGGCAGAGAGGTTGGCGGGAACAACTCCACTTTGCTTGGCGAGCAGCACCTTCCCAATGAACTACCAGCCCTTGCGGTTGAGGAATGCGCTCCCACGAACGAGGAGGTGTCGCTGATCCTTGTTGTCGAGCCTCAGGCTCCAACTTGGGTGCGGCACATAGTCCATTACCTCCAAACAGGAGAACTTCCCGAAGAGCAAGAAGAAGCTGAAAGAGTAGCCCGGAGGGCTAGTATGTATCAGTTCATCGATAACACACTATACAGAAGGAGGCCCAACGGTGTGAAATTGAAGTGCATTTGCCGGGAAGAGGGGAAGGAACTATTGGCAGAGATACACAAAGGCATGTGCGGCTCCCATATTGGATCAAGAGCCTTGGTTGAAAAAGCTTTCCGGCAAGGTTTCTACTGGCCCACGGGCCTCCAAGATGCAATTGAGCTAGTCACCAGATGTGAAGCCTGCCAGTTCCACTCCAAGCATATCCATCAACCTGCTCAAGCTCTCCAGACGGTTCCTTTGTCATGGCCATTTTCGGTCTGGGGGCTCGACATCTTGGGCCCCTTCCCCCGTGCTACCGGGGGCTTTGAATTCTTGTACGTTGCCATCGACAAGTTTACAAAGTGGCCAGAAGTGGAGCCTGTGAGGAAGGTAACCGCATAGTCAGCTATCAAGTTCTTAAAAGGATTGGTGTGCCACTTCGGGGTACCCGCCAGAGTCATCACTGACAACGGCACCCAATTCACAAGTCACGCCTTCATGCAATACGGTCAAGCCCTCGAAAGCAAGGTCTCATTTGCCTCTGTTGCCCATCCCAGAAGCAACGGACAAGCTGAGAGGGCGAACGCTAAAGTGCTACGAGGATCAACGAGCTACCGGTGGTTCTTTGGTCCCTCCGTACGACACCAAATCGAGCTACCGGCCGGACACCCTTCTCCCTAGTCTATGGGGCAGAAGCAGTGATCCCCATGGAACTCATATATGGGTCACCTCGAGTATTTGCCTACGATGAAGTAGAGCAAGAGCAGCATCGGCATGACGATGTCGTGCTCCTTGAGGAGAACCGTCTCCGGGCTACTACGCGTGATGCACGCTATCAGCAAGCCCTGCGTCGCTACCACAGCCACAGGGTTCATGCCCGAAGCCTTGAGGAAGGCGACCTTGTCCTTAGGCGCGTTCAGTCCGCCAAGGGTGCAAACAAGTTGACGCTGAAATGGGAAGGCCCTTACCGGGTAGTACGAGTCTCCAGACCCGGCGCAGTCCGTCTGGAGACCGAAGATGGCATTCAATTGCAAAACTCATGGAACATTGAGCATCTTCGTAAGTTCTACCCGTAAGGCGCGGCTGTCGGGCCCTGCCCGGCAGCCACCCTTTTGTACAAGCCTTGCCGATGCTGCATGTAACCCTTTGTACAAAGCCAGGCGTAGACCCTAAGCAACAGATAAATAAACAAAGCGCTGGGGCCCCCAAAAACTTGCATGCATGCATAGCATAACATGAGCATAGCATGATCATGTTGATAAGGTCATATGTAGCTTTGTTTTCCTCTGCACTAAACTGCGGGGCTCTTGCCGCGGACTCGGTCCCGAAGAGAAGAAATGGAAACAAGCCTACATACCGGTCCTTGACAAGCCAAACCGATAAGTTCTTTCTTATCCATACATGTTCTGTAAGAAGAAACTTGTGCATATAGAAACCTCGTCACCTTCGAAGCATGGGTGCTCCCATCCTTTGACCCGAACGTTACTTTGGTCAAGGTGGTTGTAGTGGCCTTCGACAGAGAAGGTTCGACTGGGGGCTGGTAACTTTTCATAATTTCGAGCCCGGCAGGCCAAGCCCCGCGGCAACAAACGGAAGGTACCGGTAGGATAGCTTACCGAAGAAAACTTGTTTACTTAAACGTATAGAGGCATTCCACCTCTGCATGGACGTAATACATGCACAAGTAACCGGCAAGGCTTGTCTTTTTCATTAATATGCGGATAAACAAGTACAGATCTTACAGAGCACGGGCATGGATAAAGAAGATTACATATTTAAGACTAAAGTTTGGCAAGTGCCTGCTTATTTTAGACTGAAAGAAGATAAGTGCCCCGTAATCCCTTTCTTGCCCCTCTCCTCCTAGGAACTAAAGTGGGAGGTGAAGAGGGCAAAAGGGATGCCTGGGCAGAAGCCCAGCTTGACCTCGTTAGGGCCCAGGTGACGGAGCCTGACAAGATCGAGAGGGCGCGGGCGAAGGTGATGGATGGGGAGAGCGACTAGGCCGCCCTGACCACCGCCACTAGGGCCAGCAGGAGGCGGCAGGGCGAATGAAGCCGGAGCCCACGAGGAAGCCTGCCGGGGTCTAGCTGGAAGACTACTAGAGGAGGTGAAGGCACCACCCGCACCCAACACCCTGGCAAATCGCCTTTCCGGGGAGGAGACGCAGGTGCAGATGGTGGTGCCGCCGGCTGACGGTGACGGTGCGGCTGGTGTTTAGCCGGAGTCGGAGCCGTCGTCCTCCCCATCGGCTCCGCCGTCATCGCCATCACTGTCCTCCTCATCGCTATCGCTCGAGGAGGAGCTTTCATCGTCGGTCGAGCTTTCCGCGCAGCACCCTAAGCGAGCACCCGAGCA
The DNA here is from genome assembly GCA_011799875.1 of Thinopyrum elongatum. Lineage (NCBI taxonomy): Eukaryota > Viridiplantae > Streptophyta > Magnoliopsida > Poales > Poaceae > Thinopyrum > Thinopyrum elongatum. Next base: position 389,757,724 of record CM022300.1, read on the forward strand.
TCTGAAGACTTTGACGGAGAGCAGGGTGGCGTCCATTAGCTTGAAATGGAGGACGTGCCTGGCCGCCAAGCTATGGGCACAAGCAAAAGTCTTCCAACCGCGCGCGGAGAAGCATGACATGAGGAGTGGGAACTCCACGTACGCCCGCATGTTGCCATTACAACAGCCCCTCATGTGCAGCCTCAACCCCGGCGGCTGCTCGATCTCCATCACCCTTGCAAATGGGGTAGGGAGCCGAAGACGGCTACGCGGGGGCCCTCGCAGCTTGACGATGAACTCCAGCGGCTGGTCCCCGACGTGGCCTTCATTCGGGTCCTGAACAGCCCGGGGAGGTGCGATTAGAGCACCGCCTCGTCCTCCTCGACCCCAAGCACCGCGGCGACCACGTCCCCTTCCTCTCCCGCCTCCCCTCATGACGGGCTCCGCTCCCGCGTCCCCAATAGGAGGAGGGAGGCGATGTCGAGCAAAAGCCCTCGTCGCCACTACTGGAGTGCCACTACGCCCTCTCCCCCTCACCATGATGGAGAAACAATGCCAGAAGGAAGGACGAAGAGATAGGTGTGAGCTAGCACCTCGCCCACGTCCCCTTTTATAGGCAAACGGGGCCGGGGGCTGGCTCCTCACCCAGGGGGCAACCGCCCCGCTCGGCCAATCCGACTCCTCCGCGCCACCAACGACTTGTGGAATCAAGGCCGACCCCCTGCGCCAATCTGTGGTGCCTGGCTTTCTGCCATGGCACACATTTCCACACCCTCCGCGTCCGCCACCAACCCTGCACAATGTGTGCAGCATACGTGGCGGAAGAGCCAGAAGTGGAGAAGCTAGTGGGATGGCAGTTATCGCTCTGTGAACGTGGGATGTGGGTAGGCCACGGATCGTGGCTTAAAACTCCCCCATAACATCCTGCACGACGCACGAAAAAACTGGAAACTGACTCAAGCATAGGTTAATGAAGAAGCAAAGAAAATCTCAAGGAATGAGCTCCCACAAACCCTTCGCCTGTGTACTAGATAGGGCCTACCCCAACAAGCTCGGCAGCGCATTTGGGCCAGGCCCAGGGGCTCCTGTCGGTGAAACAAACCCTGGTGTATGTTGCTCAGACTGTACACAGGCTCAAGGGCAAGGTTACAGCAACAAGACAAGGCCAAGCAGAAGAAATAGCTCTTTGAGAAATCAAAGGGTGGATCAAGAAGGCCAATACAAGCCGAAGGAACAAGGTATCACTAAGGGAAAAACCTCCCTTACCGGGCAGGCGAGCCTGGTCAGGTCGAGGCCACCCCAAGGGCAAGTCCCAAGACCTCCCCGGTAAGGGTTGCCAGGGCGCTGACGGCTCGCTTCCCCGCCAAGGCTCCACCGCTCCACCTCATAGCAATGCAAGTCACTTATCGGTGCGGTGCCGAGCCCCCAAGTGGTTAAGTGGCTGTCATTTGGCACGTGGCAGCCATTTCTGAGGAAGATCACCCCTAAATGACACCCATCCAGGAGCGTGTCACGCAGGCAGACGAAAAGGTGGTTGAATGGCACGGCAAGGCTTGTCGGGCTACATCCATGATGTGACACTAAGCGATGCATTTAATGCACCTTGTCATGTATGCAGAGTTAGGTATGATAGCACTTTGGCTATCTAATCACTGGATAATGACCGTTTTGCCATTGTGGTAACCCCTTGACCTATAAAAGGAGGGCCGAGGCAACCTTAGAAAGGATTCGGACCCTGGTACACTCTTACGCGCGTAGCTACTCTCCCCAAGGCGACCTTGCCGGGCTTGAGTACTGCGCATCCATCACAGTCCTCCATCCAATCCACCAAAGCAGGAGTAGGGTTTTACACCTCGCGGCGGCCCAAACCTGGGTAAAAACCACCCACGTCACCATTGACGTGCTGCTCTACGGCCTCCGCTCTTGGTGCAACGTGCCCTTCCCCCTTGCCGAACCACAAGGGGCCGATGGCCCCATAGGTGATCGTGTTGAACCACGACAAAATACGAGGCTATAACAATCATGCATAAAAGACTTCAGAGAAAACCCAAATAATATTCATGGATAGATCTAATCATAAACTCACAATTCATCGGATCCCAACAAACACACCGCAAAAAAGAGTTACATCAAATAGATCTCCAAGAACATCAAGGAGAACATTGTATTGAAGATCAGAAAGAGAGAAAAAGCCATCTAGCTACTAAGTACGAACCCGTAGGTCTGTGGTAAACTACTCAAGCATCATCGGAGGGGCAGCAAGGATGATGAAGAACCCCTCCGTGATCGTTGACCCCTATGGCAGAGTGCAGGAAAAGGCCTCTAGATTGGATCTCGTGGTTCTGGAACTTGCAGTGGCGAAAAAGTATTTCGTCGACTCCCCTAGGGTTTTTGGAATTTTAGAGTATTTGTAGAGGCGGAGGTAGTTCAAGGCGATGCCCGTGGGGCCCACTACCCACCAGGGCGCGCCAGAGGCCCCTCGCGCACCCTGGTGCCTAGTCGGCCCCGCGAGCCTCTTCTCGTGGCCTCCAGGAGCTTCCAGGGCCTCTTCTTGCCAGAAAAAATCTCCAAAAAGTTCCGTGTTATTTGGACTTAGTTTGGTATTGATATTCTGCAAAGTAAAAAAACAAGCAAAAAAACTACAACTGGCACTAGCCACTAAGTTAATAGGATAGTCCCAAAAAATGATATAAAGTTGCTTGTAAATGTTTATAAAACATCCAAGATTGATAATATAACAGCATGAAACAATAAAAAATTATAGATATGTTGGAGTCGTATCAGCATCCCCAAGCTTAATTCCTGCTCGTCCTCGAGTAGGTAAATGATAAAAACAGAATTTTTGATGTGGAATGCTGCCTATCATGTTCATCACATATTCTTTTGTTTTGTAGCATGGACATTTGGACTTCAAATGGTTCAAAGCAATAGTCTGTAATTGACATGAAGTTATCAATACTCAAGCATATCAACAAGCAACCATGTCTTTCAAAATATCAACGCTAAAGAAAGCTATCCCTAGCCCATTATGCTCAATCATTGATCCATTCAAGAAACACACTCAAATATTAGCTACATCCAATCCACAAGTATGATAGTAGTGTTCCCTAGTTGGTGCTTTATAAGAGAAGATGGAGACTCAATAAAAATAAAAATTGAATAAAAGTAAATAGATAGGCCCTTCATAGAGGGAAGAAGAGATTTGTAGAGGTGCCAGAGCTCATAGCTTAAATTGAGAGATAAAATTGTTTTGAGAGGCATGCTTTTCCTGTCAACGAAAACGACTGAGAATTTCCAATATCTTTCGTGCTAGATAAATCATAGGCGGTTCCCAAACATACAAATTAGAGTTGGCACATACAATTTACTTGGAACGGCATGGAAATACCGCATATAGGTAGGTATGGTGGACTCATTTGGCACAACTTTTGGGTTTAAGCAGTTGGATGCACAAGCAGTATTCCCACTTAGTACAAATGAAGGCTAGCAAATAGATTGAGAAGCGGCCAACCAAGAAACGAAAATGATCATAAACAAGCATTAAACATAACTAACACCGAATAATGCACCACAAGTAGGATGTAACTTCGTTGCATAACTATTGACTTTCGTGCTTGCATAGGGAATCACAAACCTTAACACCAATATTCTTACTAAAGCATAATTACTCACCAACATGACACACATATTACTATCTCCATATCGCAAAACTATTGCAAGGAATCAAGTTTATAATATCCAATGATCTTCATGAAAATTTTATTATATCCCTCTTGAATATCTATCACTTTGGGACCGATTCACATCTCATGCAAATTACCATTACTATTCTTCAACTCTCAGAAAGATCTAAGTGAAGCATGAGAGCATAAATATTTCTTCAAAAAAATTCAACTCTCAAAATAATATAAGTGAAGCATGAGAGCATATTTCTTCAAAATTTACTAACTCTCAAAATAATATAAGTGAAGCATGTAGAGCAATTCTAACAAATCATGATATGCGTGTGGCTCTCTCAAACAAGTGTGTTCAGCAAGGATGATTGTGACAAACTAAATAGCAAACAAAGCAAAGAATCATATAATACAAGACGCTCCAAGCAAAACTCATGATATGTGATTGCTTGTATCTACGTTGGTATTTCCCCGAAGAGGAGAGGATGATGCAACACAACAACGATAAGTATTTCCCTCAGTTATGACACCAAGGTTACCAATCTAGTAGGAGGATCCACCCACACTATGTAAACAACACCTGCACACAAATAACAAATACTTGCAACCCAACGCATAAGAGGGATTGTTAATCCCTCCTCGGTATTGAGATAGATTAAATTGTATGAGATTTGATAAATAGATCTAACAAAAACATAAAATAAAATAAATAAAGAAAAATTGCGGCAAAGTATTTTTGGTTTAGTATGATAGGAAAATAGACCCGGGGGCCGTAGATTTCACTAGAGGCTTCTCTCGAGAAAATAGCATACGGTGGGTAAACAAATTACTGTTCGGCAATTGATAGAAAAGCGAATAATCATGAGATATCCAAGGCAATGATCAGGTATATAGGCATCACGTCCAAGATTAGTAGACCGACTCCTGCCTGCATCTACTACTATTACTCCACACATCGACTCCTATCCAGCATGCATCTAGTGTATTAAGTTCATGAAGAAACGAAGTAATGCAATAAGAACGATGACATGATGTAGACAAGATCTATTCATGTAGGAATAGACCTCATCTTTTTATCCTTAATGGCAATGATACATGCGTGTCACGTCTCCTTCTGTCACTGAGATTGAGCACCGCAAGATCGAACCCATCACAAAGCACCTCTTCCCATGGCAAGAAAAATCAATCTAGATGGCCAAACCAAACCAAAGTTTCGGAGAAGAAATACGAGGCTATAACAATCATGCATAAAAGAGTTCAGCAAAGACTCAAATAATATTCATAGATAGATCTGATCATAAACTCACAATTCATCGAATCCCAACAAACACACCGCAAAAAGTCATTACATCAAATAGATCTCCAAGAACATCGAGGAGAACATTTTATTGAAGATCAAAAAGAGAGAAGAAGCCATCTAGCTACTACCTACGGACCCGTGGGTCTGTAGTAAACTACTCACGCATCATCGGAGGGGCAAGGGTGTTGATGAAGAACCCCTCCGTGATCGTTGACCCCTATGGCAGAGTGCCGGAAAAGGCCTCTAGATTGGATCTCGTGGTTCTGGAACTTGCGGCGGCAGAAACTGTTTTCTCTCGACTCCCCTAGGGTTTGAGGGATTTTAGAGTATGTATAGAGCTGATAGGCGGTGGAGAAGCTTCCCGTGGTGCCCACTACCCACCAGGGTGTGCTTGGGCCTTCTGGCATGCCCTGGTGCCCAGTGGGCCCCATGGGCCTCCTCCCATGCACTTCTTTGGCCCCCTGGGTGTCTCCTGGGCAGAAAAAATTCTCCAAAAAGTTTTGTGGCATTTGGACTCCGTTTGGTATTGATATTCTGCGAAGTAAAAAACAAGCAAAAAACAGCAACTGGCACTAGGCACTATGTCAGTAGGTTAGTCCCAAAAAATGATATAAAGTTGCTAGTAAATGAATATAAAACATCCAAGATTGATAATATAACAGCATGGAACAATAAAAAATTATAGATACGTTGCTGACGTATCAGCATCCCCAAGCTTAATTCCTACTCGTCCTCGAGTAGGTAAATGATAAAAATAGATTTTTTATGTGGAATGTTGCCTAACATGTTCATCACATATTCTTTTCTTTTGTAGCATGGACATTTGGACTTTTAGATAATTCAAAGCAATAGTCTATATTTGACACGAGGACATCAATACTCAAGCATATCAACAAGCAACCATGTCTTTCAAAATATCAACACTAAAGAAAGCTATCCCCAGCCCATTATGCTCAATCATTGATCCATTCATGGAACACACTCAAATATTAACTATGCCCAATGCACAAGTATGATAATAGTGTTCCCTAGTTAGTGCTTTATAAGAGAAGATGGAGACTCAACAAAAATAAAAATTGCATAAAAGTAAATAGATAGGCCCTTCGCAGAGGGAAGCAGAGATTTGTAGAGGTGCCAGAGCTCAAAGCTTAAATTGAGAGATAAAATTGTTTTGAGAGCATGTTTTTCCTGTCAACAAAAATGACCGGGAATTCCCAATACTTTCCATGCTAGATAGATCATAGGCGGTTCCCAAACATAAAATAAAGTTTATTCCTTTTTGCACCATTCTTTCACAATCCATGGCTAGCCGCATCCACGGGTGCCTTCCATACCAACACTTTCCAAGGAATTTATTATTTGACAACATAAAGTAAATTACTTTTTCATTTCAGGACTGGGCATCCCTATTACCTTGCCACACTCTCGTGCAATGACAAGTGAATAAACACTCATCTTGAGAATAAAATATCTAGCATGGAAAATATTGGCCACCCCCTGCCGCTTCATGAGCGGTACGGGCACACAACAAGGAAATTCATTTTGAAAATTAGAGTTGGCGCATACAAATTTACTTCGAACGACATGGAAATACCGCATATAGGTAGGTATGGTGGACTCATTTGGCATGCCTTGGTTTAAGGAGTTTGGATGCACAAGTAGTATTCCCACTTAGTACAAGGAAAGGCTAGCAAATAGATTAAGAAGCAACCAACCAGAAAAAGAAAACTCTCATAAACAAGCATTAAACATAACTAACACCGAATAATGCACCACAAGTAGGATGTAATTTCATTCCATAACTATTGACTTTCATGCTTGCGTAGGAAATCACAAACCTTAACACCAATATTCTTACTAAAGCATAATTACTCACCAACATGACTCCCATATTACTATCTCCATATCTCAAAACTATTACAAGGAATCAAGTTTATAATATCCAATGATCTTCATGAAAGTTTTATTATATCCCTCTTTAATATCTATCACTTTGGGACTAATTTCATATTTTACCATTGCTACTAACAAAGCTCTCAAATAAATTTAAGTGAAGCATGAGAGCACATATTTCTTCGAAACAACTTTCATCTCTCAAAATAATATAAGTGAAGCATTAAGAGGATATTTCTTTAAATTTTTACTAACTCTCAAAATAATCTAAGTGAAGCATGAGAGCATATTTCTTCAAAATTAAAGCACCACCATGCTCAAAAAGATATAAGTGAAGCACTAGAGCAATTCCATAGCTCAAAAAATTTAAGTGAAGCGCATAGAGCAATTCTAACAAATCATAGCATAATTATGGCTCTCTCAAATAGGTGTGTCCAACATGGATGATTGTGACAAACTAAAATGCAAAACAAGCAAAGACTCATATAATACAAAAAGCTCCAAGCAAAACTCATGATATGTGACGAATAAAAATATAGCTGAAAGTAAAATTACCGATGGTCGTTAGAAGAAAGAGGGGATGCCTTCCGGGGGATCCCCAAGCTTAGTTGCTTTGTTCTCCTTGAATATTACCTTGGGGTGCCATGGGCATCCCCAAGCTTAGGCTCTTTTCACTCCTTATTCCTTCATCCATCGTGATCTTACCCAAAACTTGAAAACTTCAATCACACAAAACTTAACAAAAACCTTCCTGAGATCCGTTAGTATAAGAAAACCAATCTTTACTTTAAGTATTGTTGCAAACCCATTCATATTTTGTTATTGCATTATACCTATTGTATTATAACTTTACCATGGCTAATACCCCCCGATATAGTCCATAGATTCGTCAAAATAAGCACACAATGCAACGAAAACATAATCTGTCAAAAACATAACAGTTTGTAAATACTCGAATTTTACTCATCCTTCTGTAACTCCAAAAATTCTGAAAAATTAGGAAAACATAGGCAATTCGTATATCAATCTTGTGTAAACAAATTAGAATTTTTCGTCACTCCAATGATTTTTAACAATTCTGCTACTGGACTTAAAAGTTTCTGTTTTCCAACATGATCAAACCAACTATCACCCAAGCCATCCTAAAGGCATTACTTGGCACAAACACTAATTAAAACATAAAAAGCACAATCATAACAGAGGCATAATTGTGTAAACCCACAAGAACACAAACAAAAAGAGAAAAACATATTTTATTCATTGGGTTGCCTCCCATCAAGCGCTATTGTTTTACGCCTCTAGCTAGGCAATATGCATAGATTCAAGTATTGTAATAAAAATGAGGGAGATCATCCATGCTCATCTCATACTCCCTCCTTTCAGCAGCAAGTTTCCTTTGTGGCAAGCAAAAGTAATCAAAAGGGCTAAATTTAATAGGGTACGGATCTGTAAGATCAAGTTTGGGAGGAATAGGTTCCTCCTTGGGCCCTTTATATGTGATGACTATCTCTTTGTTATAAACATTTCTTTGATTATACTCCCTAAGTTTATCTCTAAGCACAGACCCCAATCCATTATTTTGTATAGCAAAGTTATCATTTTGTTCAGAGATTCTATCAATCAAAACAGATGGGGGAACCTTTTTCCTTAGATTTTCATTGTAGGCAGCATAATCCAGAGATTGTAATCTCCTTATCTCTTCTTGATTAAAAAGAATTTCTTATATAGGGGGACAACCACAATTTATATTATAATGAGCAAAACTTTCATGTGCTTCCTTCATAATATGCCCAAATTCATAAGCTAAAAATATTGTGGTGACACGTTTAACAGAAGGATCGTGAATATTTGAGAATTTAATAAGATCCGTTGTATGCAAGGATGCATGTGAACAAAATGTCTTTCAAGTTAAATTATAAGCAAAGATATTGCATCCGCAAGACTAGAAGTTTTATTAAGGATTGACCCTTCTAGCATAGGTAACGTACCAGCGCAAGTAAAGAAATCTTGAATAACCCCTTTTCAAATAATATTACCGCTACCTACGCGGAGTCTTTTAGTATGCATGCTATTAGTTTCCTCTTCATGAGGGCCATCAAAATCATCAAATTTTTCTTTAGCAACTTCATGAGTATTTTCTTTATTTTTCATAAGTTTCAAAATCACGGACGGATTGTCCAAAGAGCTTGCACTAGTGGCAAAAACATTACTACTCTTTTTAGATCTAGACATGATAATGGGAGCACAAGCAAACAAAAGATCGAACGAAAAAAAGGAAAATATTTTTGGATTTTTGCAAAAACATTTTACAAGTGGGGAGATGAAAACGAGAGGCAAATGGCAAATAAAGTAAATTGCAAGGAGATGAGATTTGTGATTGGGTACTTGATAGATGTTGGTGGCGTCTCCCAGGTGCCAGAGATTGACATGTGAATGGAAGACTTGATCCTCCCCGGCAACGGCGCAAGAAATTCTTCATGATTGCTTGTATTTGCGTTGGTATTTCCCCGAAGAGGAGAGGATGATGCAGCACAGCAACGGTAAGTATTTCCCTCAGTTATGACACCAAGGTTATCAATCCAGTAGGAGGATCCACCCACACTATGTAAACAACACCTGCACACAAATAACAAATACTTCCAACCCAACGCGTAAGAGGGGTTGTCAATCCCTCCTCGGTATTGAGATAGATTAAATTGTATGAGATTTGATAAATAGATCTAACAAAAACATAAAATAAAATAAAGAAAGAAAAATTGTGGCAAGGTATTTTTGGTTTAATATGATAGGAAAATAGACCAGGGGGCGTAGATTTCACTAGAGGCTTCTCTCGAGAAAATAGCATACGGTGGGTAAACAAATTACCATTGGGTAATTGATAGAAAAGCGAATAATCATGACGATATCCAAGGCAATGATCATGTATATAGGCATCACATCCAAGATTAGTAGACCGACTCCTACCTGCACCTACTACTATTACTCCACACATCGCCCGCTATCCAGCATGCATCTAATGTATTAAGTTCATGAAGAAACGGAGTAATGCAATAAGTACGACGACATGATGTAGACAAGAACTATTCATGTAGGAATAGAGCCCATATTTTTATACTTAATGGCAATGATACGTGCGTGTCATGTCTCCTTCTGTCACTAAGATTGAGCACCGCAAGATCGAACCCATCACAAAGCACCTCTTCCCATGGCAAGACAAATCAATCTAGTTGGCTAAACCAAACCTAAGTTTCGAAGAAGAAATATGAGGCTATAAAAATCATGCATAAAAGAGTTCAGCAAAGACTCAAATAATATCATAGATATATCTGATCATAAACTCACAATTCATCGGATCCCAACAAACACACCGCAAAAAGTCATTACATCAAATAGATCTCCAAGAACATCGAGGAGAACATTGTATTGAAGATCAAAAAGAGAGAAGAAGCCATCTAGCTACTACCTATGGACCCGTAGGTCTGTAGTAAACTACTCACGCATCATCGGAGGGGCAAGGGTGTTGATGAAGAAACCCTCCGGCAGTGTGCGGGAAAAGGCCTATAGATTGGATCTCGTGGTTCTGGAACTTGCGGTGGCGTAAACTATTTTCTCTCGACTCCCCTGGGGTTTTTGGGATTTTAGAGTATTTATAGAGCTGATAGGCGGTGGAGAAGCTTCCCGTGGTACCCACTACCCACCAGGGCGCGCCCTGGTGCCTAGTGGGCCCCACGGGACTCCTCCTGTGCACTTCTTTGGCCCCTTGGGTGTCTTCTGGGCAGAAAAAATTCTCCAAAAAGTTCCATGGCATTTGGACTCCTTTTGGTATTGATATTCTGCAAGGTAATAAACAAACAAAAAATAGCAACTCGCACTGGGCACTATGTCAATAGGTTAGTCCAAAAAAATGATATAAAGTTGCTAATAAATGAATATAAAACATCCAAGATTGATAATATAACAGCATGGAACAATAAAAAATTATAGATACGTTGGAGACGTATCAATATGTGATGAATAAAAATATAGCTCCAAGTAAAATTACCGATGGTCGTTAGAAGAAAGAGGGGATGTCTTCCGGGGCATCCCCAATCTTAGTCGCTTGGGAGTCCTTGAATATTACCTTGGGGTGCCTCGGGCATCCCCAAGCATAGGCTCTTGCCACTCCTTATTCCTTCATCCATCGTGATGTCACCCAAAACTTGAAAACTTCAATCACACAAAACTTAACAAAACCTTCGTGAGATCCGTTAGTATAAGAAAAAAAATTACTACTTTAAGTACTATTGCAAACCCATTCATATTTTGTTATTGCATTATACCTAGTGTATTCTAACTTTACCATGGCTTATACCCCCTGATAAAATCCATATATTTATCAAAATAAGCACACAATGCAACGAAAACAGAATCTGTCAAAAACAGAACAGTCTATAGAAAACTGAATTAAGCTCATACTTATGTAACTCCAAAAATTCTGAAAAATTAGGACGACGTGGGAAATTTGTATATCAATCATGTGTAAACAATTCAGAATTTTTTCACGTTCCAGCAAATTTTAACAATTCTGCTACTGGACGCAAAACCTTCTGTTTTCCAACAGGATCAAGTCAACTATCATCCAACATAATCCCAAAGGTTTAGTTGGCACAAACACTAATTAAAACATTAAAAAACAATCAAAACAGTAGCATAAATGCATATTTGTTGAAAAACAAAAAAGAAACAAAAATTTAAATGATAACTATTGGGTTGCCTCCCAACAAGCGCTATTGTTTTATGCCCCTAGCTAGGCATAATACATAGATTCAATTATTGTCATCTTTGGTTTTTATAATCTTTGTAGGTGTTTTCTCAAACCCAGGGGTTCTTACACTTCCCATTATTCTCAGGGAATGATGACATTTTAAGATCTAAAATATCCAATCGCTTACTACATAGAGTAATCAAAGTGTTCATGCGATTGAGGTTTCCACTAATAATTTTAAGGGGTTCGTTAGACTTCTGCAACTCAACCATATTTTTCTGCATATCACCTAATATGTCTAATATTTGAATCCCTTCTTACGTAAAAGCAAATCCTTTCGGTGGTGGTGGAACCCCCAATATTCCCTCTATTATTTCATAGGCAGTGTTGGCATCACATTCAATAAAATTCCGTTTTGCAGCAAAGTTCGAGAGTTGTCTATGAGACATAGCTAGTCCCACGTAAAAATTACGAAGAAATTTTTTTATATCCCCTTTTATATTGCAAGCACGGTAAGATTCCATTAATCTATACCAGGGATCTTTCAAATTTTCTCCTTGTTTCTATTTGAAGTATAGAACTTCAAAATCCGGTGACAAAGGAGGGGTAGTTATACTAGACATAATGACAAGGCAAGCAAAAGATCAAACAAGAAAAAGGCAAACAAAAAATATTTTTGTATTTTTTGTAAAAACTTTTTAGAAGTGGGGGAGATGAAAACGAGAGGCAAATGGCAAATAAAGTAATTGCAAGGAAATGATAGTTTATGCGTAGGTACTTGATAGATGTTGATGATGTCTCCCCGGCAACGGCGCCAGAAATTCTTCCTGCTACTTGTGAGCTGCGTTGGGATTTCCCCGAACAGGAGGGGATGATGCAGTACAGTAGAGATAAGTATTTCCCTTAGTTATGAAACCAAGGTTACCAATCTAGTAGGAGAACCAAGCAACACTATGTAAACAGCACCTGCACACAAACAACAAATACTCGCAACCCAACGCGTAGAGGGGTTGTCAATCCCTCAACGATCAAGAGAAAGATTAAATTGTATAGGTTTTGATAAATAGATCTAACAAAAACACAAAATAAATTAACAAAAAAATAAAATTGCAGCAAGATATTTTTGGTTTTAATATATGATAGAAAATAGACACGGGGCCCATAGTTTTCACTAGAGGCTTCTCTCGACAAAATAGCATACGGTGGGTAAACAAATTACTGTTGTGCAATTGATAGAAAAACAAATAATTATGATGATATCCAAGGCAATGATCATGTATATAGGCATCATGTCCAAGATTAGTAGCTGAAACTATTCTGCATCTACTACTATTACTCCACACATCGACCGCTATCTAGCATGCATCTAGTGTATTAAGTTCGTGGAAAAACGGAGTAATGCATTAAGAAAGATGACATCATGTAGACAAGATAAACTCATGTATGAAATAAATCCCATCTTGTTACCATTAATAGCAATGATACATGCGTGTCATGTCTCTTTCTGTCACTGAGATTGAGCACCAGAAGATCGAACCCATCACAAAGCACCTCTTCCCATGGCAAGATAAATCAATCTAGTTGGCCAAACCAAACCAATAAATCGGAGAAGAAATACGAGGCTATAACAATCATGCATAAAAGAGTTCAGAGAAAACCCAAATAATACTCATGGATAGATCTGATCATAAACTCACAATTCATCGGATCCCAACAAACACACCGGAAAAAAGAGTTACATCAAATAGATCTCCAAGGACATCAAGGAGAACATTGTATTGAAGATCAAAAAGAGAGAAGAAGCCATCTAACTACTAACTACGGACCCGTAGGTTTGTGGTAAACTACTCATGCATCATCGGAGGGGTAGCAAGGATGATGAAGAACCCCTCCATGATTGTTGCCCCCTTCGGCAGACTACCGGAAAAGGCCTCTAGATTGGATCTCGTGGTTCTGGAACATGCGGCGGCGGAAAAAGTATTTTGTCAACTCCCTAGGGTTTTTCAAATTTTAGAGTATTTATAGAGGCGGAGGTAGGTCAAGGCTGTCCGCGTTTGCCCCACTACCCACCAGGGTGCGCCCTGGTGCTGAGTGGGCCCCACGAGCCTCTTCTCATGGCCTCTAGAAGCTTCCAGGGTCTCTTCTTGCCAAAAAAATCTCCAAAAAGTTTCGTGGCATTTGGACTTCGTTTGGTATTTATATTCTGCAAAGTAAAAAACAAGCAAAAAACAGCAACTGGCACTAGGCACTAAGTTAATAGGTTAGTCCCAAAAAATGATAAAAAGTTGCTAGTAAATGCATATAAAACATCCAAGATTGATAATATAACAGCATGGAACAATCAAAAATTATAGATACGTTGGAGACGTATCAACTGCATAGACGCTACATCATAGTTTCACCCAGCCCACCAAATGGACTAAAAAAACAAATGGACTGGCTAACATGTGGGCCAATAGGTCGAAGCCTAAGCGCTTTCGCAAAAAAACAAACGTCGAAGCCTAAGCAAGGCATTGGATTTACATCCAACGGCCATCATTCATCTTCAATTTCTCGTCTTCTTCCTCCAGCGCTGCCGGGACCACCTGCTCCAACCTCCGGCGTCCAGCGGCGCTGCTTCGTGTGCCTCGCAGCGAAACGCTACCCCATCGACAGCCAGGCCATCCCTCCACTCCTCCGCACCTCCTGTTATTCTCCCCCGAGTGTACGCCCACCCCGCACCCGAACAATTCAAGTTTCGCACTCCTCTCCATCTGCGACTCCACTGCCATGTCTTCCCCATCTCCGGGTCATTCCCGTCTGGGGCCTCACCGTCCTCCACTGGCCTTGGTGCGCTCGGCAGGCGTGGTCAACATGGTCAACAAACAAGAGTCATCGGAAGATGACTGTACATGGAGAGGCTGACAGTGGGGACGCACCACGCCCATGGACGCATGCATGCAACTATGTCCATTGTACGCGGAAAAATAATTTTTTCTCCCCCTGATAGCTGGGACCCACCAGCTACAACTTCACACGCAAGGAAGTGCGTCCTTATTACGGGCAAAAAAAATGATTCCTCCCCCTGACAGCTGGGACCCACCAGCTATATCTTCGCATGCAAAGAGGTGCCTCCTTATCCTCCCTGACAGCTGGGACCCAACCGGTCGAACTGTACATAGGGTTGTCTGTCTGGCCGCGAACGTGTACGTACATACTGGTCGATCGGTCTCTCTGCAAGGATGAACCGTGGACGAGCAAGGAGCGGCATGTGTGACGTAGCAGTTCAGACAGTCTTGTCTAAATCTTGTACACGTACATACAACCAGGCTTCAAGAAAGTAAATACGGCTACGTACAAACATACGGGCAGGGTCTCGAACGCGTACAGCGACGGTGACCTGTTCATTGGCAGCCAACCGGCTGGGTCGGAACTGAGGAAACCGCGTCATGTTCATCGGGAGCCAAACGACTGGGTCAGAATGCGTCCTGATCATCGGGAGCCAACCGACTTGGACGGAATAGCCGAAACAAGGTCATGTTCATCACTCGGGTCTCACATCCCGCAAAACGGAGGAAACGGAGTTCTCTTCGACCTTCTACAGTCGAAACAGGGTCCTGTTCATCAGGAGGGGTCTGGCGTACCGCAAAACGGAGGAAACACACTTCTGTTCGACTGCCTACGGTCGAAACGGGGTCCTGTTCATTGAGAGGGGTCTAGCATACAGTAAAATGGAGGAAACAGACTTCTCTTCCAGCGCCTACGGTCGAAACAAGGTCCTGTTCATCCGGATGGGTGTGGCATACTACAAAACGGGACTCCACAGGATACTGTTCATCCACCGTCAGCTTACTCCAGCCTCCACCTGCTACTGTTCAGCCACCGCGACTTCCTCCAGCCTCCACCAGCTACTGTTCATCCACGGCCACTGTTCATCCAGCCTCCACGGGGTCCTGTTCATTCACCCCCAACCGGCTGGGTGTGGCGTACCGTGGCACGGCCTCCTCGGGGTCTTGTTCATCCAGGGATAACCGCCTACTACCACAGGGTCCTGTTCATCCAGCGGCAACCGCCTACACACGGCCGGGGGCCTGTTCATCCAACCCCCACAGGGAACTGGTCATCCACAGGCAACCAACCGGCTAGTTCGACTCACCACGTCTCGACTCGTTCTACGTATCGCGCGCGCGGCAGCAATGGGCATTGTTCATCGAGAGGCAACCCAACACACCGGGTGGCTATGTCTCGCACGGGGGCTCGATCGGCTTTAGTATAAGCAGCAGCAACGATCGATCACTCGGGTTCAGTTAGAAGCACCAACAAAGGAATCTCTCGGGTTTAGTTAGCAGCGAAGGGATCGATCGGCTTCAGTATGTAGTGGGATCGATCAATCGCTCGGGTTCAGTAAGCGAATGACTCGCTCAGGTTCAGTTAGCGAGCGCCTCGCACAGCAATCGCGCATACAAGAGAAACACGCAAACCACACTGCATCGCTCGGCCCCGACCACCCACCGTAACCGGGAACTCCATGAAATTTTCCTCGCCCTCACTTCTACCATGATTTTTTATGTCATGGACGGCCCAAAGAATGTCATGCAGGTGCGTCCCCGGCCCGCCTACGATGAAAAGCCCATTTTCTGTCATGCTTTTTTGGCATAGAAGTAGGAGCCCACCACATATATGATGATATGTGTTTTTGTCACAATTATCATCATAGAAGTGTCATAACCATGACAGAAAAAAATTGTTCAGGCCATAATGTCACGGATGTGTCTTTTTTTTGTAGTGTATGATCATCGTGTTATAGGTGACGTTTGAGCAACCCCAAAGTCCATCGTATGATAAGAAGTGACTACGATACTCTCATGGTCTAAGGAGCAAAATCAGACGTTAACACTCTATGTTATTACAATTGAATACAGACGATATTAACTCAATTCATAACAGCTAAGTTTGGGTCGATTCAATATGATCATTCTTCCAACGTCATAATCTCAAATGTTGTTTTAGGACTATTGTTACATTTAACAATATCCTAAAATCCGGAAAACGTGATCACCAACAACACTTGAGCTAGTCTTAGAGGCGAGATTAGGAACCTTTATTTTATCCGTTTATCATTTCACATGTGCATATGAGTTTTCCACTGAATCGCATATTCCAGGATCATACAGTTATAGCATGAAATATAAACACTTAAATATGAATATGGAAATGTAATAATACAATATTATATCCTCTAGGGCATATTTTCAACCCTTCCTTCTGCGCCTGCTCTAGCTCCTCAGTGCGTTTCGCCAGGAGGGTATGAATTTCTTCATCCTTGGCGCGAAGAGTGGCAGTCAATTTCTCCTCTATTGCGGCAAGATCTTCTTCGTGGGAGTCAAGGCCAATCTTGCGCTCAGTCAATGATGTGTTAACTGCTGCAACCTTCTTGGCGGCTTCTTCTTGTGCCATTTCGGCGGTGCCTTCTCCAGGATGAAGGTTTCCCTATCAGCGGCAAGTTTGACTTGGCGGTCTTTGAGATCTTGGATGCTCTCAGCATACCAAGTCTGCGCTTCTTCGACCCGCTGCAAGAAATTCTGTTCCACTTTCTCAATTTTGGTAGCACGACGATCAAGCCTTTCCGAGCAATCGCTGAAGCGCTTCTGGAATTTCTTGAAGCCTTCACTAATGGATGGAAGGAAGTAGTAGTCTTCAGTTTTGTCATCGCAGTTGCGTTGCTTCGGTAGTTTTGCAACGAGGGATGACAAGTTCACCATCTATGTCCCAGGCAATGTGTATTTTAGCACCAAATGTGCTTGGAATATCTTCTCTCCCCCATGGGCTGGAGAGCCTTAAGGACTCCCTTGCCGGAGGAGCGCTGGGGCGGTAGGATGGTTGTTAGTGGCATGTGTTATTTCATCAACAGCTCTCATCTTCTCGTCTGCTCCTGTGCTTGTCGGGCTGGAGTTGAGAGCAGAGCCAACAGCTTCAACGGTGTTCATGACTGCGTCGGTCGCAGCCTTGGCATTTTCTTCTTCAGCACTCTTTGCAGCCTCTGCTGCCACAATTTTGGCAGTTTTGTCAGCAACGCTCTTTGCAATACCGTCCATGTCAACAGTGGTATCCATCTCTTCTGGAGAGGTTGGGTCTGCAAATAAGGAAGGAAAAGTCAAGGAGAAGTTTCAAATACAATTCAAGAAATCAAAACAAAACTGACAGTGGCAGAGAAGCGCTTGAAGGGAAGTTGATTACCTGCGTGTGTCTATTGAGGAGGAATAGTTTCTCCTTCGACAACATTAGTTTCCATCGCTTGGCTTCCGGCAGCATCAGTTGCCGGTATGTCCCCAGTGCGGACAGGCTCATCGACAGTAATCCTTTTCGGCGAGCCAATCTTCGGAAAGGTGGTTGTTGAAGACGTCACCAAGGAGTCCGCTTCTTGGCGCTCTTCATGACGGCCGCCTTTAGTCTCCTTGTCAGCTTCAATGAAGGGGGCGTCGGCGGTGGTGCTTCCCGGCTAGGCTTGACTGATCTCCTCTTGCTGGGGGCTGATCATGACAGCATCCACAGACATTGAACCTTGACCAGCATCTGTTGCCGACTCACCCTCCTCGGTGGTCTTCACCCTCTTCAGGGACCTCTGCCTCATAGGCGTTTCATCCTTGGAAAATCAAGACAAACAAGTCATCAGATCAACAATAACAACAACCAATAAAAAACGAATAGAGGGAGATGCAAGTGCTTACTCTTCTTCTTCCTCCTTAGAAAGATGAGAAAGATCCCAATATGCTTGGCTCCCATAGGCATGAGATGGAGCGGGAGGAGAAGGCGATCTCGTGCGCTTTGCTGCCGAAGAAGCTGGGGGCTGAGAAGCTCCCGCTTTGTCTATGGCTGGTGGACTCTGCCACCATGAAGATTGCCTCCAAGAAGCTGGTTGTGGGGAAGATCACTGCCGAGAAGGTTGTTGCCAGGAAACTCTAGCGCTAGTCTGTGTGCCAGCAGGATGGCCCCTTGTCGGACCAGAGCTTGCCGATCTCCTCTGTGTAGGCCTCCTTGAACTGCTAGGTCCTCTAGCACCTCTTCTCGGGGCAGTAACTCAGGAGCAGGGGGCTCTGCTTCCTCCTCTTCATCAGACTCCATAGCCTCATCGTCCTCCTCCTCCTCTTCATCAGAAGCATTGTCTGCGGCCTCGAGAAGTTCAACACCTCCAGCCTCTTCGGCTCTCCTAGCAATGAGCTCAAGCTCATGCTTCTTGGTGTCGTGGGCCAGACCAGTCTCCTTCCTGATGGGTGTTTCCGCCAAGTTAATGAACTATTCGTCCACTATGGCTTGGTCGGGCTGCTCCCAAGTGCTTTCCACGCCTTGGGTAGTGCATGCCGACATCATCGCCAAGATGGAGTCTTTGGCAGTATTGTTGCACAAGGGAATCACAGTCTCCAGCAACTTTTGCGGAGCCCCTTTGTTCCCGCTTGAAGAGACAGGTGTGTTCAATCACCGTCAAATTGTTCAAGAGACCGGGATGGAGTCGCATGGTGTCTGCAGCGTTCTGGTTAAGCAAGCTCTCCGGCCCTTCATGTACAATGGAGCAATCTGGCGCCACAACAAGTCAGCCCCAACCATTTCTATGGTCAAACCCTCGGCTTATAGGCTCAGGATCCTTCCAGAGCTAGTTTCAGCTTGCCGTCATTGGGCCCCAGGTCAGCCCAATGTGGGTCCCTCTGGATCTTCTTGGTTCTTGGGCGATAGTAGTATGGGAAATCCTTCTGCTTGATCCAGCACCAGTTGGCTCTCCATTCAACCCACTTGATGTGAAGCTTTCCCTTGAGGTACTACTACTTCAGCCCCGTCCGGGAAATCCAGGTGACGCTGCTGGAAAGGGCATCGCCCTTAATTCGCGGTGCATAAAAGTTACAGAACAGAGGTACATTTGGTACTACCCCCTGTAACATCCCAAATTTTTAATTTGGAATGTTTTACAATATTAGCTAAGCATCTAAGCATTTTGTTTGAATTGAGTGGCATTTGGAAAAAATTCAGGGGCATTTGAGTTTTATTTGAATTTGGATTCAAATGGCATTTGAATTTCATTTAAAAAAATCCTGACAAATACTTTGTTCAAAAAGTATGAGAGGAGATAACATGACACTCCAAAAAGTTGGAAGAAAATAATGCCAAAAGTTTTTGAATTCAAATTGGAGTTTAATTGGAATTTAAAAAAAATGTTTTTATAAAGTTTTTATTTTGCCTCTGAAAAATAGTTCATCTTTTAGAGTTTATTTTTTCTGAGCATTTTGATATATATATATATATATATATATATATATATGTCCTATACAGAATTATTTTTATTTTCTCTATATTTTATTTTCTCCTCTGACAGAAATTCCAAAAAAAGACTTAGCCAGTGCTCCGGCGGGCGCTAGCCAGCCGGCCCAGCCGGCCACCAACCACAGCGGCCTGCCCCAGCCGCCCACACCCGAAGCCCTCCCCCTTGGTCGCCCTCTCTCTCCCTCTCCCCTTTCTCTCACTGACCGTGGGGCCCACACCCGTCCCCTTCCTCCCAATACTCCCGCGCCGCGTATCTCACTCCGCCCAATGTCGGCCGTGCCCGCGCCCTCACTAAACCCTACCCCAAAGCTTCCCCTCGCGCAAGAAACTTGCCCTATAAAACCTCTACCTCTCCTCTCTCGAACCCCCCTAAAACCCTACGCTAACTCCACCAGTAGCCAATGCCCTCGCCGATTGGATCTCACACCGCCGCCGCCCGTTCACCGTCAAACCCGCCGCCGGTGAGTTCTCCTAGCTTCTCCAACTCCGGCCAATGTCCTAGTCTACCCACACATTCTGTTTTGACATGAATTTTCTCTCCTTCGTCATCTATAGAGGCCGCCCCCAACCCCGTGCACTCCGCTGGAGCACCGAGCTTTGCCGTCTGGTCCTCGTTATCTTCGCCATCCCCAAGCTCCACCGAGGCCACATCCGACCCTCTCTCACTCCACTGCACCCGCCAGGCTACTCCGCCGCCTTCCTCGACCATCGAAACCGCCGCCCCGCTCGACGCCGACCGCCGCGCCGTTGCCTCTGTTCGCCGCTGCCACCACTGTAAGCCCGCGCCTTCCCTCGCCGTCCAATCTAAAATCAACGCTTAGATTAGAATTGATGAAAGGGTAGTTTTTTTTTCATTAAATCGGTTTTTGTTTCGGTTTTTATAGGGTTTAGATCTAAACGGTTTAGTCCAGATCGGTTTAGCCGATTGGTTTATTTTATTTAGCCGTGCGGTTTTGTTAGTTATCGCCCGAGCGTTTGATAGTTATAGAACGCACTTCCACTAGGCCCAATAGCAGCCCGACGCGTAGCACCTGCCCGTTTTTTCAGTTATTTTCCTTTCTGTTTTAAAAACAGAAAGAGTTCCAATCTTAGATTTTTCATATCTCCTTGGTTTTTTATTGTTTTTAATTGATTCTTTTTTCATTAGGTTGTAAATTTTATGAACTTTCTATAGGTATCAATTTTGATCATGTTTGAAGTTTTGAAATTTGATTTACATGAATTTTGTTCAGACCACAAAATTTGCAATATCTTGAGCTAGGATTAATATTTTTTTAGTGATTCTTTTTGCTACTATTTTCTTACGACTTGTCTATCAGTAGGTTTAATTTGGTGAATTTTAGAATTTATTAAAATTAGTTTATCATGAAAATAGTACTGTTTTGCTATTTCATACCTTTTGTGTTATTTCTTTTATTTTTTAATAGTTTTAAATTAATTTTCTTTTGTTATTTTTGTTGTGTTCAGAATAATTCTGTAGATTAATAGTAGCAATTTTATTTGAAGTAAAAAATATTTTTTGTAGTTTGATTTCTTTTGTTTTTGCTAGGAAAAGTGCTTTGGTCATATTAGGAGTTCCATAAAAGGTTTTAAAGTAATTCTTTTTGCATAAATTTTTCTTTATGTTTTTATTTGTGTTATTCAATAAAAACCTTATTTTTGTTCTATTAAAGAAAGTTTTAGTAGTAGAAAACTATTTTATAGTTTGTTTTACTTGTAGTAAAAACTTTGTATTAATTTTATGACTTTCTTTGGTTTTGTCTTTGGTTTTCATTGTGTGTTATATTGATTGTTAATTACTAAGTTTTACTTGTTGTTATGTTATTGTATTGTATGATGGTATGCTTATTATGCTTTGTTTGTTTCGATAGAGTACCCGGAGTGCGAGGCTTGTTACTACGAGTCATTAGCGTTCGAAGATCGTCGGCAAGGCAAGTCTTTGATCATGAATTTTTACTACCTATGTTTTATTGCATTAGTTGATAATCCTCCACACCATGCATGCAAGTAGGTGAAATTGAATTTAGTTCTTGAGTAGTATCATGTGGTAGGTTGACCCAAATCCCCTTGACACCTTGCCCGGGACGTTGTAGTTTTTATGCTATGCTTCGTAGACGGGGAATGGTTGAGTGATTTACATGGGAGATGTGAGAGTCAAGATGATGACAACCTCAAGATTTCAAGATGCTCAAGATGGACTTCAAATTCACTACTGGGTGGAGGACGGATGGACGGGCACCCTGGAGCACCCAATGGTTGACCCAGGGATGCATGGAGAAGCGCCAAGACATCTTGCGGAAAGCTTCACCCAGCCACGAAGAGACGGATGGATATACCTTGACCAAAAGCTTACTTGTGCAGCTGCAAGCCATTATGGGCTCTGGCTTGGTTGACCCTAGGCATGACTCTGGACGGACGGTGCCAGCAGATGTAGAAGAACGGTAGGATATGGATGGGCACCGGCAGTGGCCCAGAGGATCCCTACGGAAGACCCTGTCTCGTTCATCCCGTGTTCAAACAGCATGCAGTGCGAAGACTCAAAGGAGGGAACGATTCTTGCGGGTAAAGTGAACAAGACTATGCAGAGTGAAATCTAATCGATTAGCCGTGTCCCCGGTTACGGACATCTGAGCCTCTGGAATTGGACTTATTCGGAACTCTCGACACCAAACGTAATAAATTGATTGGGTTATTAATGATTTCAGGAATGAGACACTGGTTGGCAGAACCATCTCAATAACAACCAATATTTTGTAGTAATTGCAAGCAAGTCCTTTTGTTGTAGGGAAAAATTTGCTTTTCACAAAAACTTAAACTTAGAGCCCCACAGCCAAAATTGCATATAGTGATAGCATTCTATTACTGCTTTCTATCTATGACTTGTCAGCATATTCCATAATGCTGACCTACACGACTGCAACGTCTCATGTTGTAGAGGAGTTTTCTGACCAGGAGTGAGGCTACGATCCACGCTCGGTGATTGCCCTATGGAGTCGAATGGACTCACTTATCGTCTACGTTTCTGCATTAGTTTTTCTCATGAGTTGGCCTTCGGCTGAATTTATTCTGATGTAATAAAGACTCTATATGAGAATCATGTAATAAATTAGTTGTGATTGAACTTTGATATTTTCAGCAATGTACTGTGTGTGCTAGCATGATCTTGGGATGGTACAGATACACAGAGACTTGACCGATTTCGGGTCGGGTCGCTACACCCCCACAAAATTCTCGCACATATGGGAAAAACGGACATACAAGTGATGGCATTTGGAGAAAAATCCAAAATCCAAAACCCATATGTCTGCATCACCTCATCGAAGAAATCCAAGAAGGGGGGAACTAATCTACAGTAAAAGTAGTATGCGAAGAACAGATACTTATCGTCAGTGGGGGCGGCGCTCCTTGCCAAAACTTTAACACCTTCATGATCCTTGGTTTTCCTCCCCCACATGTATGAGTACATCTTGGTGAGGTCCGCGACGTTCAGCTTGGTGGGGAAGGTAACATTTTTCCTCCGCATCTTCGCCATGGTGGCCTTCCACTTCTCCGCCTCCTCGTCCACCGGCTTCTTCACCCCCATCTTGGGAGACATAGCGGGTTGGATTGACGGATTCGACGGAGGAAAAGGGCGGTTGCGTGTGCATGGTGGCTACGGCGCGAGGAGAATGAAGATGGAGGTAGTGAAGCTGGAATGGCGCGGCAGAGCAAAGCTCTGTTCATGCGCGAGGAAGAAGAAGACATAGGCAACAGAGTGGATTGGGGGCAAAGGAAGTAGTAAATTGAGCAGCGCTCCCACAGATGCCTTTTTATGGGAAAGGCGCGGGGGCTGGCTATTTACCGCTCGATGTGGCTGCACCTTTTCAGGTGCACAACCCCCAGTTGCCATTTCGCTCCACCACTCCCACGACCTGCATTTAATGCGCCATCATGGGCGTGCAGTAAAAGTAATCATCACGACAATTATCTTCTGCCACGTGTGTATGTGCATTATAATGAGCCTAGCTCAAATGATGCTTCGCGCGCATGTCAGGCCCAGGCCCAAGGGCTCTTGTAGGTGTATTGAAAACGGCTAGTCAATACCCCTGACTATGCACAGACAGTAGCAGCCTCCTCCCCGGGAAGGGCTTGGCGGAGGACGGGCTTATTCCAAGTACTCAAGACTTGGTAGATAAAAACCATGAACAGACCTCGAGGCGGGTCATCGAGAAGTACTAAGTACTGAAGGTCAAGACTCAAGCGGTTGATAACCCACAAGTATAGGGGATCGTTTGTAGCCTTTTTCGATAAATAAGAGTGTCGAACCCAACGAGGAGCTAAAGGCAGAACAAATATTCCCTCAAGTTCTATCGACCACCGATACAACTCTATGCACACTTTAACGTTTGCTTTACCTAGAACAAGTATGAAACTATTTTGTAGGTGTGATGCTAGGACTACTTTGCAAGAATAAAACTATGAATACTTTGCAAGATAATAAAATTTAGTTGTTTAGTAAATAGCTTTTTGTCACACAAGAAAGTTATTTGTCCCTAGGTGATCGATAACTAAACCGGTAATCATTATTGCAATTTTATATCAGAGTGCACATGGAGAGCAGGATTTTCCTACGACGAACATTCATCGTCCGCACTTGCAGTTACCCCGTTTCAGTGGTTTACCCCGACGTTGATGTAGCCTTTGCTATGTCTCGTCGTGTACTTCCTTACCGCGTGCCTGCGCGCCGCCTAGCATATCTAGCTTTTAAATTTGCGCCATTATGCTGTTCGCATGTACCCGACTCTCTGTATGGATATGTATGTCTTAATTGGCTACTGTTAAGTATCTATTACACTGCTTAATTGTTGTCGTGACCGGTAAGATGACACCGTTCTCCCTACTCTCGATCGACCCTCTTCATAGTTCCACAGGATCGTAATCTGACTCTCCTGTATATCCTTGATTCTGAAGTATCTTATGCTCTTGGCTTTGTGTGTTATCATGAGCCATCCTCCGAGAGATAATCTATTCCCAATGCTCTGAATCCCCTTCTCACACTCTGTTCAGGTATCAATCATTTGTCCATTCGCTTGAAACTTCCTATTGTACCTTCATACTTTGCTCTCGATGTTTTCCTAAGTCTCAACTCGAGAGATAATTCTGCCACATTTCCCTGAATTGTTCACCAGATAATTAACCCTATAAGGGTCAGTTCTCCCGAAGCTTACCCTTTACTTCCCACTTAAATCTCGAGACTAGATTTCTTGTAATGGAGGAGATTTGTAACATCCCCAGCATCACACTACAGTAATCCCTTATGATCAGTGCCAAGTCATCTTGAATTACAAAGCTTAATAATATTGGATTAATATCTCATTTCAAATTCTTCTCTGAATCCAATTCAAATTCAAAGTGCAAAATAAAGTTGCTAAAAATTTGCTGGAAAAATGTTCAACATCTAGCAAAAATTCCAAAACAATTAGCTGTTAAGGAAAACAACATCACCTCTATGCTAAAATGAGTAGTAGCATTTAAACAGTGCTAATTCAGCAATTTAAAATTGCAAACTCATTTTTGTAAAATGCAATTGAATTCCACTGGTCTCCAAAATATTTGGGGCAGTGTCTAAAATCACCAGGGAATTAAAGGGGCACCTCCCATATTTTTCCTAAGTAAATAGCGGTCCCAAATATTCTCTTTCCATCTATGTTTATTAAATAAAAAGAAAAACAGAAATGAAATAAAGAAAAAGAAAAGGGCCACTATTGACTGGGCCTTAGTGCACAGTGTGCAGGCCCAACCCAACAGTCCCATTGTCGTCTCCCTCCTCCCCGTGTTGACGCCGCGGTGGACGCGCGCGCTCGCACTGGCGAGCGGCCGACAGCGCGATGCCACCGACAGCCGAGGGGATAAGATCGCCCCGAGCCCTCCCCACTGGCCGCCTCGCCCTCACTCTCTCCCTTCCTCGTGCTCGGTTCCTTCCCCTCTCTCTTTGTCGAGCACCTTCACCACCGCAGCTCCGACGTATCCGCGGCCACCGGCGGCCCCGTGCCCGCTGACCCCGTCTGCGAGCTTCGCCGGGGTCGACTCCTTTGCCTGGTGGCCTCAGCTGGAGCTGGGAGGCACCGTAGCACCGGATCCCCTCCGTCCCCATCTCTGGCCACCGCAACCCGCCGCCGTCGATTCGCCGTCGTCTCTGCGCTACCGATCACCCGAGGGGCCTCCGTGAGCCCGCGCGGTGAGCTCCACTTCCTCTCCCCTCTCCTTCCTCGCCTTGCCGTGCCCCTAGCTGTAGATGCCGCCGTAGCCGAAGCTCGCCTCCGCCGATGAGCTCGTGGCTGACGCTGCAGCCGTCATCATGCCCGCCTGAGCATGGCAACGCGCTCCTGGTGCTTTCAGGAACATGATGCGCACGTGCACTTGCTTCCCCGTGCCCACTAGCACTTAGACCGATGCGCGCCCGTACGCGCCGCCGCCTGCACTCATCGCCGGTGATGCTCCGATGACCAAATGGTCACGGGGTCAAGTCCGTGGAGTTCAACGCATTGCGTAGGGCCTCGCTAGCCTCGCCGTTCGCTCGTTTGCATGCTGCTGCCCCGTTTCCACCATCGCCCGACTCCGGCCGTCCGCCACGATGCTCGCCATCGATGCCACGGTGCGCCTCCGGCCACGAGACCACCCTATATCGACGCGGTGTCGTCTGCTCGTTCGAACGCAAGTAACCGCACATCAAACAACCCACCATAGCGCATTTTCGGCCATCTCCGGCGATCGGCCATCACGCGCGAGCTCGCTGGAGCCCTCTCCGGCGCCGCCACCGACATGGCCGGCTGGGGCCCACCCCTGGGCCACTGCCAGTGGGTCCCAGGGGGCCCAGCTGACCCGTTGACCCCGGTCAACTGTGCTGACTGTGCAGCACAGCCACTGACCAGTGGGGCCCCCCTCGTTTAGTTAAGTTAATTAAACACTTTTAATTAAAACATGATTAGTTAACTCTAATAGACACTGACATGTGGGGCCTATGAGCTAGTTATCTCTGTTTAGTTAAATTAACTCACTGTTAGAACCACAGTGGCTGACAGGTGGGTCCCACCTGCCAGGTTTGACCTGGTCAGCCGTTCTGTTGACAGCTGACATCACCATTACGTCATGCTGACATCACCCTACAATATTCTGGATTATGTTGATTTAAATAAATAAAATAAATTCCAGAAATTCGTTAAAACTTAGAAAAATCATAGAAATAAAACCGTAGCTCAGATGAAAATACTTTGTACATGAAAGTTGATCAGAACGACGAGACGAATCTGAATACGCCCTTCGTATTGCTGTCAGATGCCCCTAACTACCTGAACATGGAACTTTTGACTGTTTTTGATAAATGAATAGTGCTCAACTTTAAAAATCCAAACAAATTCCTAAATTAACTAAATCATTTAGTTAGGCAGTAGAACACCTCTGCATATCATTTAGGCATGTCATGCATATTGTTTGCATATGTTTGCTGCGTATTTATCGGTTTCCTCCCCCTCTTCTCTCTCGGTAGACCCCGGTACCGACGCAGTTCCCGAGGCCGACGCAGCTCCGGAGATCGACTACGCCCCTGACAACCAGACCTTTGCCGCAGAGCAACCAGGCAAGCACCCCCCTTTTGAACATGCCGATATCGCCTATTCTTTCTCTCTTATGCTTGCATTAGAAATTGATGCTGCTACTGCTTACCCTATTTCTGATGCATAGCCTATTTATTGTAACCTGCTATTGATACCTTACCTGCTTATCCTAAACTGCTTAGTATAGGCTGGATAGAGCCCCACCAGAGACACCACTTTGACCCAGTTGCCCCGCTGGATTATCAGATGACTCGATCAACGTGATCGACAACCAGGCCCCGGCACCGCACATCACCCCCTTGGTTGTACGACACTGCAGCGTTACCATCGAGTGCCGAGGGTGATACCTCGTTTAGCACTTCTGATGTTAACTCTGTAGAGTAGCTATTCGATCGTGGTCATCGAGGGTGATTCCTCCTTCACCACTTCCGATAACGACGCCGTCGTGCAACACCTCAAGTGTGAACCTCGAGGGTGATTCCTCCTAAGTTCACCTTGACGGATACATCGAGTAGGAATCCAACGAGGGTGATACCTCAGATTCCCTGATGTTATGGACACACGGATACTTGGACTTTACAACTGTTACTTGGAAAGGCGGGTCGACCCTGAGGGGTACCCGCGAGTGATGTGGAGATGAGTTGACATGGAGGGTGCCCGAGAGATAGTTACGAGGCGTGGTCGGGCATTCTTAGCCCTTGCCGCAAGTCCTCGAGACGGGGCGACGGGGTCACATCGATCGTGAGTCTCTGCTCGTTACCGCACTACCAATACACTAACGATTTGGATATTTGATCTGAGTGGGCCTATGGCCCGATAGCACTAACCATCACGCGGGAATAAGTATGGGCACTCTGTGTCATACTTTCCTTCCGAAAGCTCTGTCAGATGTCCAGTTCAGCATTGCGGCATGGCTGGACCGGCGCCATCCTGTAGTGGTGGTACCGAGATTCGCCCTGCTCGCAACGACCCAGAGTGCACAGGGCGATGGCCCAAGACCCCTGAGCGCTTAGGATATAGACCGACGGGGACCTCTCTGCTGAGCCTAGGTAGGACTACGGCATGTCGTTTGGCTGAGGCCGGGCTTGACCCAGGAAAGTGTGTCCGGCCAGAGTTAAGCGAGCGTGGTGGGTAACTTGGTGCACCCCTGCAGGGAAGAACTAATCTATGCATAGTCGGATCCTCGGTAACGGATGCTCGGAGTTGTATCCCGATCGATACAACTAGAACTTAATGATGAGATGAGAAATGAATAGTATGGCTCTGGGATTGCTTTCTCGCAGGGAGTCGAGAAAGGATCTCTGGCCGAGGTTGTTACTTAATGCTACTACTACTTTATACTGAACTAATCTACACTCTTATAATGCTGCAAGACCGCTGAAGATGCTAGTCTTTGATAGGACTAGGCCTTATCTCTATTCTGGCATTTCTGCAGCCCAATCCACTTATACAGCCTTTCTTTGATAATGTTGCATATGTAGTGTAGATCCTTGCTTGCTGAGTACTTCGGATGAGTACTCACGGTTGCTTTGCTTCCTCTTTTTCCCCATATCCGTTTGATGCAACCAGATGACGGAGCCACTGAGACAGCTGCCCCGCCAACGACTACTACTACTACCCCGAGGATGGCAACTTCTACGAGTTGGCTGACGACCAGGAGTAGGATCGGAGGGTCCCAGGCAGGAGGCCTGCGCCTTTTTGATCGTAGCTTTTGTTTTGCCCAGCCTTTTAAGGCCTATCTATCTTTCTTTTATATCTGTACTCAGATATCTGATGCTTCCGCTGACGTTTGTAAGCAAGCTTATGTATTCGAGCCCTCGAGGCCCCTGGCTTGTAACATAAAGCTTGTATTATTTTAATTTGTGTTTTAGAGTTGTGCTGTGATATCTTCAAGTGAGTCCTTAGGCTTGATCGTGTGCATTTGCGTGTATGGTTAGTGCACGATTAAGCCGGGGGCGTCACAATATGCACTTATGATTGGAACTCGAGCAAGCATCCGCAACTACCAAAGATCATTAAGGTAAAACCCAACCACAGCATTAAGTATCAAGTCCTCTTTATCCCATACTCAACAACCCCCTTACTCGGGTGTAAGCTTTTGTCACTCTAGCCACCCACCATAAGCGAATCATGAACATATTGCAACACCCTACAGTGGGGATCCCTCACGTTTGCGCGACATGGAGGGCACCGTAGGACAGCACCAAAATAAAATATACAACTCAAACCAATCATGATCATCAATCAACCCATAGGACAAAACAGATCTACTCAAACATCATAGGATAAACACATATCATTGGATAATAATATATAGTGTTGAGCACCATGTTTAAGTAGAGAATTGCAGCGGGAATAGAGGGGTTATTGTCGGTGTCAAAACCGGCAGACCTCGGGGTAGGGGGTCTCGAGCTATGGATCTAGGATCGATGGGGAACAAGGGACGATGAACGCGGTGTTTAC
Source organism: Thinopyrum elongatum (assembly GCA_011799875.1). NCBI lineage: Eukaryota > Viridiplantae > Streptophyta > Magnoliopsida > Poales > Poaceae > Thinopyrum > Thinopyrum elongatum. Next base: position 389,787,658 of record CM022300.1, read on the forward strand.
CCAGGTTCGGGCCCTCTCGAAGAGGTAATACCCTACGTCTTGCTTGATTGTATTGGATGTATAGTATGGTTACAGAGTAGATCTACCTTGAGATCAGCATGAGCTAAACCCTAAGGTGACGAGGTGGTGAATATAGCTCTAACCCTAAAGACTACAACCCTCGGTTTATATAGACACCGGTAGGGTTAGGGTTACCAGAGATAGATTCCAATAAGGGATAAAGAGATCCTCCCTATCCTTGAGTTAGAGGGCACACCACGGCTTCATAGATCTCCTGTCGATATGCGGCTTTACCAGTCCGGCCCATATTCAATGGGCCGGCGCCCTGAGGACCCCTTAGTCCATAACTCCCTCAGTAGCCCCCAAACTTGCCTCCAACGCCAAGGCTTGTATCCGGCATCCGCTCACCCAATAGTATTCAGCTTGCGAGGCGAGTTCTTCAGTATGCTTTGTTCATGTTCGGAGCCAAGTGATGTCCGAAATCTGAAACGGCAGTTTTACTTAACAACGAAGGCAATAACAAAAAACCGTTCGAGTGTAAACAGTGCCTTCATCTGACAACTTTTTCTCTTTCAACGAAGAGTCACGTCCGGCCATAACACCGAGCGGTTAGTATTTCTCAGGGCGTGGCTCGAGGCCCACCCACGTTTGACACGTCTCATCATGGTGGGGATCGTGCCCCGCCTTTCAGGGCATATGATCAATGATTTTGATTATCCACCCCGCACATAATGTTGCGAGCGTATCGGGAAGTGGAGAAGCCAACGGCATGAAAAAAGAAACGTGTGGCTTGTCAACAGCCTATAAAGGGGGAGCTACAACAGTTAGCATCCCACGCCTTCTTCCACCTTCCGCTCACGCAGATTTTCAGAGCTCCAGCGCCCCTTTTCTTTGCTTCCATAGCAAATCCCACCCCGTCCCCTTCAGCCATGGCCGGATCCGGTGCCAACGGGAAGTGGGATGCCTCCATTGTCACAAATAGCGACATCGTGAAGTTGAAGGAGGCCGGCTACTTGTCGACCGACATTACTCATCGGGCCCCCGAAGCGGGCCAAATCGTCCCCACGCCTAGGGCGGGCGAAAGGGTCGTATTCCTTCCCCATTTCCTTAGGGGGCTTGGATTTCCCCTGCACCCATTTTGTGAGGGGGTTGATGTTCTTTTACGGTCTAGATTTCACGATCTAGCCCCCAACTCCCTCCTCCACATCTCGTCCTTCATCATCTTCTGCGAAGCTCTCCTCCGAGTCCGGCCACACTTCGGCCTATGGCTGAAGGTGTTCAACGTCAAGCCCAAGGTGGTTGGCGGCGAACATGCAGATGGCGGCGGGGCCATGATCAGCAAACTGACGCGAGTCCCATGGCCGGAGGGCAAGTTTATCGACACCATTAAGGTGTGGCAAAAGGAATGGTTCTATATCACCGAGCCAAGGGGAGCTGGCTGGGCGGCGGCTCCCGCATTCAGATCCGGACCCCCTACCAGGCTGGCCTCGTGGACCACCAAGAGCCCGGACTGGGGGTCCACTGACGATATGAAGGCGCTGCAGAAGCGCGTCGTCAGCGTAGTGGAGACCGGCGCGAAGCTAGTTAATGTGATCCAGATCATGCTCAATCATTGACTCCTCCCCTGTCAGGAGAGGGCCAAGCCAATGTGGGAGTACGACCCCGAAGATCCGGCCACCGTGTAACATCTTTTCGGCATGACCCACAAGAAAGAGTGGGGTCTACTATTCAAGCCGCAGAAGGACTGGCCAGTCGAGGGGGAGGACATCGTCCTTGACGCTGTGACCCCTCCAAAGAAGGTGAGTGGCATTGGTCTTAACATGATTTCGAATATTAGCGCCGTATGATTTGATCCGAACCTCTCTACATGGATTTTGCTGGGCTGGCTTGCCAAGGCCGAGAAGATCAGCAGCCCGGCGTCGCTGCCAGAAGGGCCCCGATTCGAACAGCTAGAGAAGTTGTTGGTCGTGGTGCCATACAAGGTACCCGACAAGAAGGGCAAGAAGACGGAGGTGCCGGAAGCTAGGGAGGGCCTCCGTCGCAGGGCTCGTCCGGACAGCCGGTCCAGAGACACTGCGGCCCTATCTGTATAGGAGGGGGACGAGGATGAGGACGAGGAGGAAAGCGCCTCCTTGCACTCTTAAGAAGAGGGTGACGTCCAGCGACGTCGAGGAGGTTCAACCTCCTCAGGCCCGGAAGAGACAGTGCCGGCCTAAGCTGGTCCTGTCCGACAACTCGGACTCTGACGAAGAGTCCGAAGCGTCCGAAAAGGTTCCGGAGAAGGAACCCAGGGTCAAGCCCCATGCGACCAGGTACATGTTGCGACATTTTCAATTGCTTTATCCTTTTAGTAGTCCCTGGTAGAACGTAGATTTATTGTTTTTTGGTGGTGCAGCCCTCCGCGTGGCCACCCCGCCGAGGAGACCTCTTCAGGGACGTCCCTGCCCACCGAACTAGCAGACAGTGGCTCATGTTCCGCACCTCCTCTAATCCCCGAAGAGGTTGGGGAGGTGTTGTCGCAAAATACCCCTCCTCCTTCGAACTCAGTGGAGGAGGTCAACGCCACCATGACCGAGGCCAGTGCCTCAGTCATTGAAGACCAGGGGATGCATCCCTCCTGGCTAACGCGGGGAGGGGATCCGGATCATCCGAACCCCTACCGTATTCAGCTCCTGAGCCGCCAAGGGAGCCAATTCCCCCTTTCGATGGGTAAGGTGCTGGGGGCCCGACGCCCACATCGAACACCTCCACTCGGGCGGCGGTGGGCTGGCTGGACGCGCTGGCAGAGTTGGTGAACAACTCTGCCGTCATCGACGAGCATCGCACTCTTATGGGTGCGGTTATACAGGGTGTTCGGTCCGTTCATTCCGGACTGAACGACGTTGTTCGAGGCCTGCTAACAGGCTTTGAGGTAAGTCAAGTAATGCACTTTTCTCATAAATTGGATTTAGTCCTTAGTTTAAGTATGTCATATCTGCAGTAGCCCCCGAGACTCTGCAAGGTTTGCGAAGAAAACCTGTGGAGGATCTCGTTCTACAGGCTATTATCTGAAATGGTGTGAATTTTTTAATGTCACAGTCATCTTCTCTGGCCGCAACTGCTAATGTTGCGACGCTCGAGGAGATGGATCGGAAGCTCAAGCATTCCGATAAAGAGCTTGACCTTGTCAACAAACGGCTTGACGAGGCACAAGGTAAGCCCTTTGATAAGATGTACAACTGCTTGATGCCGGATATTGATGATCCGAACTGTATGTTGATCTTTTATTGTGATGGTCTTCCAGCTGCCGCCGCCGAAGTTGAGGGCTTGAGGGAGGCCTTGAAGAAAGCCGAGGCAGAGGCGGCTGCCAAGAAGATGGCCGCTGACAAGGCAGTGGCCGAGCTCGAGAAGGCCAAGCTTGCTGGTGAGCAGCACGAGGCTCGAGTAACCAAGGTGCAAGTGGAGCTCCAGGATGCCGTCAAGAAGCTTGAAGTCATTGAGAAGGAACAGGGGGAGCGATCCTCCCAGCTATTCAAGGCGGAGAAGGAGCTCCAGAAGGTGAGGACCAAAGCGCGAGGTGTCTGGCATGAGCTCCGCCAAGTCGGGCAAATTGCAAATGGTAAGAAATACTTACTGTAGAGTGTGTTCAGAGGCAACAGGTTCGCCCTGCTGACGCGGGTCTGGCGCTCCGCAGGCGTCTTCGCCGAGCTTCCAAAGAATGTGGCGGCTGCCAAGGATCATTATGCCGCTCACGAGGAGGACTCCACGCAGCGGCTCTTCGGGTCATAGTTTCTGGATTTCGAGCGTCCTCCCCTCCTCAGCAATCAAATGAAGCATCTGATGGAGATGCATCGGATGTTCGAGCTGGCTGTGAATGACCTCTGTGTCAGTCTGTGGCCCGTCGAGCCCATTCCGGACACCTACTTCGGCCTTGTGCAGAAGCTGCGGGAGGCGCCGCTCCGGATTGACGCCATGAAGCGCTCAGCGTGCCTTGAGGGGGCGAGGCTTGTGTTTGCGAAGACCATGCTGCATTGGTCAAAGATTAATCCAATGGACATGGCCACTGGTCCTCCGCCCAAGGGAAAAGAGCATCACCGCCCTGAGCAATACTTTGCACAGGTGATGAATGGTGCGCGGGCGATAGAGGGCCAGTGTTCAAAAGATCTAATGCTTGAATGACTCTGTTAAGTTTTTACCAATTGGACCTTATGCTTTATGATGTGTCCGCCTGACTTGTTTTATATTGTCATGATTTTAATTTTGATTCCTATTTGGCCGTATGTTTATTATGAAAGCTACCAGTCGTCGGCTTCAGCCCCCGGGTGAATGTCACGAGGGCTATTTTTTCTCCGCACTGTTACCCTTAGCAAACGTCTTGGTACCCGGAGGCGGTAGCGCGTGAGAAAAACTAGGCAATCAGACTATTCAGTTTTACTGCTTTCACTTAGCCTTAGGAGCTTGACGATGGGGGCTAAGGACTAGCCCCCTATGTTTTGTAATGTACTTGGGGGGCAAATGCCTGCCCTTTCCGATCACGTGGTTTGTGTTAAGACGAACCCTTCGTGTGACACGGCAAAATCGCCAACGATTTTTAGAGTCAAACCTCGTCATCGGATCACCGATCAGTTCGCGCTTACTATGACAGTCAGTTTTTTACTTTCTCCTCCTGAGATACTTGATCGGGCGAGCCGGAAGTACAATCCCAGGGGTTCTCCCTTTGCCCTCTTAGCCAAACATGCGGAACATAAGGGGCAAGAACAGGAGCCGGGCAACCCAACTATTGACCTAAGACATAGTTCAGAACTTGATGCATATAGTGCAATATCCGAGACGCCGAACACTCAGCGGAAAGCAGTGTCGGACTTGGGGTGCCGAGCTGATAGGCAAATCGAGCTCTAGGTTAGTTAACCGATCATATTTTCATGTCGGGCTGTTCGAAGAGCGAGGGGAGAATCAGAAAGGAAATAGACAATCGCAAGATGCAGATATCTAAACACCATAAAGGGCGCTTTTATTATTTCTCGTAGGCTCAAGACGTCTAACCGTACAATTCGAACTGCGAAGGCATTATTTGTAAAAAGGAAAAAAGTTTTACAGAGTAAAGGTTTACGCAGGGCCTTGACGCGTGAGTCGAAGCCTCCACTTTGCCCTGTTGCACGTCTGCGCCTTTGCTTCTGAGAGGTGGGGGTTGGGACCTTCGATGAGACCTTGAGGGGTGAGGATCCTGCCGATGAAGCTTTGTGGGGGGGGGTTCCGGAATTGGCCCCCGGGTCGTCCGAAGACAAGGTAATTCTGAAGTTCGGGTTAGCCGAACATATGCTTCGAATTTATTGATATATGCCTCACGGCTGTCCATGGTATTTTAAGTGCGAAATTGTGCTGACGAGGCACGTGGAGCGCGAAGAATGTGGGCGTGCCGTGGGGCGCGCATCCCTATTTGCAACGAACACATGCGTGTTCCCGTGATGGGGAACAGGTTCGAACCCGTTTACTGTTGTCGCTGGCCATTATGGCGGGTCGGCATCTGGACCTGTATGGGCCGGTTTGGTCTTCGTCCGCTAGGGCCGCAGTGTGCTCTTCGGTTTGGAGTGAGTGTTCTGTGTTGCCGTTGATAGTTATGACGCCCGAAGGACTAGGCATCTTCAACTTGAGGTATGCATAATGTGGAACGACATTGAATTTGGCGAACGCCGTTCGGCCGAGGAGGGCGTGATAGCCGCTGCGGAAAGGTGCAATGTCGAAGATCAAGTCCTCGCTTCGGAATTTGTCCAGAGAGCCGAACACTACTTCAAGCATCACAGTGCCTGTGTAGCGGGCCTCCACTCCCGGAATGACCCCCTTGAAGGTGGTGTTACTGGGTTTGATCCTTGACGGATCGATCCCCATCTTCCTCACTGTGTCTTCATATATCATATTGAGGCTACTGCCCCCGTCCATTAGGACTCTAGTGAGGTGGAATCCATCGATGATGGGGTCGAGTACTAAGGCTGTGGATCCTCCGTGGCGTATGCTGGTCGGGTGATCCCTGTGATCGAAAGTGATCGGGAAGGCTGACCATCGATTGAACTTTGGCGCTACGGGCTTGATGGAATATACGTCTCGCAGTGCTCGCCTCCTTTCCTTCTTTGGTATGTGGGTTGCGTAGATCATATTCACCGTCTTAACCTCGGAAGGGAAGGGTTTCTGGCCTCCACTATTTGGCATGCAGGGCTCGTCATCGTCCTTGCTTCATGGGCTTTTGCCCGAGTCTTCGGCTATAAGCTTGCTGGCCTACTTTATCCCCCAACAGTTACGGTTGGAGTGGTTGGCGGACTTCTCTGGAGTGCCGTGGATCTGGCAAGTCCTATCCAAGATTGCGTCTAGTCTGGATGGGCTGTCGCCGTTGCCTTTAGGGGCTTTCTTTCGGGGTCTGAACTTCTGATTTCGGAATCCGGCATTTACTGCCGTATCCTCGCCCTCGCCATCATTGTGGTGACGTTTACTCTTGCTGCGTCGGAGCTTTCCATTTCCATCCCGAACCTCGGAGGTACCGGGTGTGTCGGGGTTGGCATTTTTTCAAGCGAGCCAACTGTCTTCGCCCGCGCAAAAGCGGGTCATGAGAGAAGTAAGGGCTGCCAAAGTTCTTGGTTTATCCTGGCCGAGCTGTCTTACGAGCCATTCGTCCTTGACACTATGCTTGAAAGCAGCCAAGGCTTTGGCATCCGAACAGTCGACAATCTGGTTTTTCTTGGTCAGGAATCGGTTCCAAAATTGCCGGGCAGATTCTCCGGGCTGCTGTGTGATGCGAATTTAGATCGTCAGCGTCCGGAGGTCGGACATAGGTGCCCTGAAAGTTCGCTCGAAAAGCGTCCTCAAGCTCTTCCCAACAGCCTATAGAGTCTTCGGGAAGGCTATTCAACTAGTTTTGAGCCGGACCTTTAAGCTTTAGTGGCAGATATTTGATGGCGTGAAGGTCATCTCCTCGCGCCATGTGAATGTGGAGGAGGAAATCTTCTATCCATACGGCCGGGTCTGTGGTTCCGTCATATGATTCAATGTTCACAGGCTTGAAGCCTTCCAGGAATTGGTGTTGCATTACACTCTCTGTGAAGCACAGGGGGTGTGGTGTGCGGTGCCCCGAACTCGGGCTACATCGCGTCGGAGGTCTTCGGCCCTCCGAGTCCGCTGCTGCTCCCGGATTCTATCATTTTAGTTTAGCCGATCATAGTATCCTTCCCGGTAAGCGGGTGGGTCTTCTCTGGGTCCGTAGATGGACCTGGTACGGCCTCCTCGAGCATCTAGGTCATGGCGGAGGTCGTACTCATAGGTGGGCCGCACTTGATCCTTGCCGTAACGGCGAGGTGGGGTGGCTGGATGCTCGGCCTCGTCAGCTTCTCTGTCCCGCCCTCTAGGGGGGCGGTCCGGCAGTTTGGTGTTTGTCGTACATGTTGGCTCTACGGCCTCGTTGTCGAATTGCGGCAGTAGTCTTCGCTTGGGATAACTTTTGATTGGTTGTTCACGGCCATACCCTTCTTCGGCGGCTAGGACTTTGGTCCATCTATCGTTGAGGGTGTCCTGTTCGGCCTTGATTCTGCATTTTTGTTTCTTCAGGTTGCGGGCGGTGGCTAAAAGCCTCCATTTGAACCGTTCCTGCTCCAGAGGGTCTTCAGGGACGATGAAATCGTCATCCCCGAGACTGGCCTCCTCTTCAGAGAGTGGGAGGTAGTTGCTATCTTCGGAGTCGTCGGGGTTTTCTGGGTTAAGCGGGTCCTCCTGCCCCGCGGGGTCATCCTGATGATGTTTGTTGGCTGCGGCTCTGGCGAGGTCATCCATATTATTTACGGTGTCGTTCTCCGTAGAGTCCACATTGCTCGCATGGCTTCGACGTGGCTTTGATAGACGGCGCTGCCTTCGGTGTTTAGGCAACTCATCTCCATGCTTGTCTCAGTCCTAATTGGGAGTGCCATCGCCGCCCTTGGGGGTGTCCACCATGTAAATATCGTAGGTGGACATGGCCGACTAGCGGCCGGTGACAGGGGGGGGGGGGCGACATCGGTGTTAGCCGTGGCTCTGCCATCCTCATCCATGTATTCGGTATTTTCCGAATTATAATCTAGCATGTCGGTTAAATCATCGACAGTGGCTACCAAGTGGGTGGTGGGTGGGTCATAAAATTCCCTGTGGTACGCCTCGAAGGGTTGATGATTGTGGGCGGAGGGCAGGTCCTCCTGGATGGTCATTTTCTAGATTTGGTCTAGCGCCTCGTTTAACATAGCGAGGGTTGCCGATTTCGAGGGCTCTAGGCCAAATTCCGTTGTAACGGGGTGGGGGGCAGTCAGTGCCCTGGCCGATCCTTGGTTTCCACAGGGCGAGCTAAACTCAGGGTGAGGTGCCGAATCCTTGAGGGGGTCCGGATTTTCACTGGTGATCAAGGATTGGCCTTGGTTTTTGTGTGTGGTTTCCATGCCGGGGTTCGAGATCGAGCTGCTTCGGGCCGGGGGTGACCCCTGCCATTGGCTGCCGCTTTGTCGTAAGGGCTCAAGGCCAGAGGAGCGTTGTGAAGGAAAGGTTTGGCCGAGATTGACTCTTGGCTTCCGCCTCCTAATTCTGCCTCGAAGGCCGAGGATAGGCCCTCCATAGACATGATGTGTCGGTGCAACAAACCCTGGGTCTGTTGCCCAGACCGTGCGCAGGCCCAAAAGAGCAAAGCTACAACATCCAAGACCAGATCAAGCTAGGCGAGATGGCTCTTTGAGGAATCAAAGGGCAGGGCGAGAAGACCAAGACACTGCTAAGGAAAAACCTCCCTTGCCGGGCAGGCGAGCCTGGCGAGGACGAGGTGGCCCCGAAGACAAGCCTCAAGACCATCCTGTCAGGGCGGCCGGGCACTACCAAAGCAAACTACCCCGCCAAGGCTTCACCGCTCCACCTCACAGCGACGCAAGTCATTGATCGGTGCAGTGTCAAGCCCCCAAGTGACTAACTGGCAGTTATTCGACACATGGCAGCCATTTCCAGAGGAAGCCACCTCCAAATGACACCCGTCCAGAGATGTGTCAAGCAGACAGGCGAAAGGGTGGCCGAGCAGCCCGGCAAGGCTTGCCGGGCAGGCTGCAATGTGACACTGAGTGGCGCATTTAATGTGCTTTGCTCTGCCAGCAGAGTGAGGTATGATAGCACTATTTGCTATCTAATCAGTACACAATGACTGATTTGCCACTGTGGTAACCCCTTGATCTATAAAAGGAGGGCCATGGCAACCAGAGAAAGGGTTCGGAACCTTGTACACTCGTACGCGCGTAGCTGCTCTGGCCCCGAGGCAACCCAGCCGGGCAAGAGCGCTGCGTTTCCACCATAATCCACCATCAATCCACCAAAGCAGGAGTAGGGTTTTAGGCCTCACGGCGGCCCGAACCTGGGTAAAACTGCCCGTGTGATCTTTGCCGTGCTGCGCTACGGTCCTCCGCTCTTTGTGCAATGCGCTCAACCCCCCTGCCAAACCAAAAGGGGCCATCGGCCCCATAGGTGGCCATGATTTCCCACGACATCTTTGGCGCGCCAGGTAGGGGGCAGCGCTTGCGTGAACTCAAGAAGCGTACGTAGCACGTCATCTTCATCGACGGCTCCATCGTTCATGGCACCCAAGAAGAAGCCCGGTGTTGCAGCCCACCCGTCCACTTCGAAGGCCCCGCTGCACGCGGCCGCCGACGCCGCGGAGGCCACGAGTACGCACGGGGACACGGACGCTGCGGGGGACATGGCCGGCGCAGGCGGCGTCCCCACCACCTCCCCTCGCTGGAAGTAAGAGCAGAAGGCACCGGGGAAGTACAACACCAACAGTATCCCGACGACCACGCTCCACAAGGTACGGGTGGAGAAATCATTCTATCCGCACCTCTCCACCCAGCCGAAAGGCGCAGCCGCAGCGGCGGCTCTCGCTCTGGGGCGAATCACAACCCTCCGGTCGCTCCTGCTACGGGCGCGGCCACGGGGCGTGCGCCACTCCTGGAGCGAACTGACCCAGTCGATGCGCCAAACGAAGCCGCTCGCCCTCAAGCGCCTTCACCTCGTTACCACGTCACCGTGCCCGCGGGCTCACGACGGCGAGAACACGGCGCAGCTACTACTGGCACCATAAGGAGCCACGCGACGCAACGATTTACGTCATCATCCATGCCAAGCACCACTTCGGAGGCTATGGCGTGGGCCCAGCTGCTGTTGAGATTTTCGCCGGCAGCCGATCAGATGGATGAGTGGAGAGCCACCATTCAAAGCCTGATTGGTTTTGCCGAAGCGGGAGGATCACAGCGAGCTGGCCCGCCACGGCCTCCCAATGCGACGACAATGGCCCGCGCAGCTGGCCATGCCGAGGGGGGCACCCCATAGTGCAGTCCCCTCCGCGGCAGCCTGCGCAAGGGCCACGACCAGAACTATGTGATCAAGAACCCGATGATGTCTCGATGGCTTCGTCCGGCCCTCGAGCGCGTCGGGACCAGTGGCAAGCCCAGGAAGACAGGCGAGGGGAAGGTGCGCGCGTCACCGTCGAGCAACGCCGCGACAACCGCCGCCAGTCAGTTTGATCGGCGCAATGGCCCCGACGTCGTCGAGCCTGCGCTTGGTGAGAGTGGGTGCCTACCTTTCGAGGTTGGGTGCCCCGCCTTCACTCGCAAGCTGTGGCAAGTCCATTGGCCATCTTCCCGCACATTCAAGCCGGAGATACCAGAGAAGTACGATGGTAGATTGAACCCGGCAGAGTTCCTGAGCATCTACACCATCGCTGTTCAGGCTGCCGGGGGAAGAGACGAGAAGGTGTTCACCAACTACTTCCCTTTGGCACTCAAGCCAAACATGAGGTCTTGGCTGATGCACCTGCCGGAGAACTCCATTTCAACTTGGGCTTACCTATGCCATGAGTTTGTTGGCGCCTTCATGGGTGGCCATCAAGAACCAGGGCGGCCCAGCGATCTGCAACTCCTCCTACAGAAGGAAGGGGAGACCCTGTGGAAGTGCATGCAAAGGTTCAGCCGAGTGCACAGGAACATCCCAGACATCCACCCGGCAGCCGTGATAGCTGCATTCCAGTCCAACGTGCGCAACCGCCGGATACGTTCCAAAATGAACGTGCGGCTGCCCCGGACTGTGAATGAGTTATACACACTGGTGGATAAGTGTGCTCGCATAGAGGAGGGAAGGCGACTTCCCGGCGAAGAGGACGGCGTCGACATCGATTCAGACAATGACGATGATGCCACCAACCAGAAGAAGAACAAGAAATGCAATAAGAAGCGCAAGGAGAAAGTTGTGATGGCAGTCGAAGGGTCAAGCACACCTAGTACCGGCAAGAAGGCCAAGGCCGAAGCACCCGGCAAGGAGGTTGCCGCGTGCACTGACTGCCGGGCGGCTGCGGCTGCCAAGAAGGCCGGGAAGGGTGAGGGGCCATATTGCAAGATCCATAGGACCAAGGGCCACAACCTTCAAGAGTGCCATCAGGTTGAGCAACTCGTCAGGAAGCAGAGGGCTGAGTACGAGAAGCGTGATAAGGAGAAAAATTAGGATGGTACTGGTGGGAAGGGCCGTGGCGGCGGAGTAAGCCGCCCCGGCAAGGCTCCTCAGAATCAAGGGAAACCCGCCAGAGGCCGTGAGAAGAAGGATTGCAGTGATGAGGCCGATGAGGGAGATGAAGAGGAGACCAGCGAGTAGGAGTTCGAGAAAGCCACTGATGCCTTATGCGTTGACGGGGGTGCATCTCTGCACTCCTCTCACCGCCAACTTAAACAGTGGGTGCGTGAAGTCAATGCCATGGAGCCAGCAGCAGATTCTCGGAAGCCGCTCAAATGGTCCCGCACGCCCATCATCTTTGACGAAGAGGATCACCCTGATCGCACCACTGCGGTAGGGTGCTTGCCGTTGTTGGTCTCACCAACAATACGCAACCTCAAAGTCACAAAGATGTTGGTTGACGGCGGGGCTGGGTTGAATCTGATATCTCCAAAGGTCCTCAGCAAACTTCAGATAGCAGATGAGGAGCTCAAGGTTACTGGTACGTTCCAAGGAATCAACCCCGGTAGGAGTCGTCCTAAAGGAAAGATCACACTGCCGGTGACGTTCGGGGGGGGAGTTAAACTACCGGACTGAGAAGATCGTATTTGACGTGGTTGACCTCCCCTTGCCGTACAATGGAATCCTTGGTCGCCCAGCTCTGGCCAAGTTCATGGTGGCATCCCACTATGCCTACAACACCTTGAAGATGCCAGGGCCGATAGGAGTCATTTCCATTCCATCAGATCAGAAAGACGCGGTCATATGCGTGGACAAGATGTATCGGGAAGCAGTCACGGCAGAGGCCGCGGAAGCCAGTGTTCCCACCAAGGAGAGTAAGAAAATGAAGAGAGCTAGCAAGGAATCCGGGAAGCGTGCCTCTCCGGAGTGCGCTGCGCCCGTCGATGACTTGCCGGAGAGTTCCAATAGCAAGAGATCCAAAGCTGCTGCGCCTGCTGTGACGAAGGTCCCGGCAGGGCTGGCTGTCACCGATGGTACCTTCACTATCAGTGCCACCCTCGATGACAAATAGGAAAGCGCGCTCATTGCCTTCCTGCGGGTGAATGTTGATGTGTTTGCCTGGCAACCATCTGACATCCCCGGTGTTCCCAGGGAGGTAATCGAGCACCACCTTGCTGTCTGCCCACATGCCCGGCCCGTCAAGCAGAAGGTCCAGAAGCAAGCTTTGGAGTGGCAACAGTTTATTGCTGATGAGCTCAATAAACTTGAAGCAGCTGGTTTGGTCAGGGGAGTGTTGCACCCCACGTGGTTGGCAAATCCAGTGGTGGTGCGCAAGGCGAATGGGAAATGGAGGCTTTGCATAGATTTTATGGATCTGAACAAGGCATGCCCGAAGGACCCGTTCCCCTTGCCGCGCATTGACCAGAATGTGGATTCCACTTCTGGGTGCGACCTGCTTTCCTTTCTGGATGCCTACTCTGGATACCACCAGATCTTCATGTCCAAGGAAGACGAGGAGAAAACCGCGTTCATAACCCCGTGTGGCACGTACTGCTTTGTACGGATGCCCTTCGGGCTGAAGAGCGTTGGGTCCACCTTTGCAAGAGCAGTACAGATTGGCTTTGAGTCCCAGCTACACAGAAACATTGAGGCTTACATGGATGATATTGTGGTCAAGACCAAGGACAGATCAACCCTCATCCAGGATTTGGAAGAAACCTTTGCCAATCTGCATAAAATCAACTTGAAGCTGAACCCGGAGAAGTGTGTGTTTGGCGTCCCCTCCGGTAAGCTACTTGGTTTGTTTGTGTCTCATCAAGGGATAGAGGCCAGCCCCGACAAGATCAAGGCTATCGAGCAGATTCAAGCACCCAAGACAGTCAAGGACGTGAGGCGTTTGACAGGATGCGTGGCTGCACTGAGCAGGTTCATTTCCAAGTCTGCCGAGCGCGCCCTACCATTTTTCAAAATCTTGAAGAAGGCAGGGCCCGTGGAGTGGACCTCAGAGGCAGATGCTGCACTGCAAGATTTGAAGACCTATCTTTCCTCTGTGCCCACCTTGGTCGCTCCCAAACCACAAGAGCCGTTGCTGCTATACTTGGCGGCAACCAATCAAGTGGTTAGCGCAGCACTGGTGGCGCAGCGGGAAGTGGATGATGCAGCAACTACAACAACTGTTACCTCTGGAGAAGAAAGTGGACCTATCCCGACAAGGCCAGAGTCAGTCCATAGCAAAGAAGGGCAGAGCAGCGGAAGCAGTTCTCTGGTCACGGCAAAGAAGAAAGTGATGCAGCGCCCAGTGTACTTCATCAGCTCCCTGTTGTAGGGGGCTAGGTCGAGGTACTCTGGCGTGCAAAAGTTGGTTTTTGGCCTCATCATGGCCTCAAGGAAACTGTGCCACTACTTCCAAGCCCACGAGATCACAGTTGTCACCCGTTTTCCCTTGCAACACATACTCCAGAACCCTGAGGCCACCGGCAGGATTATGGAATGGGCTTTGGAGTTGTCCAGCTTTGGTTTGAAGTTTGAAAGCACGTCAACCATTCAGAGGAGAGCACTAGCAGAATTCATCACAGAGTGGACACCAACTCCTGATGAAGAAGTATTGGAGACAGTTATTCCCGGCAAGGAAGCGCCCCAAGATTGGATCATGTATTTCGATGGTGCCTTCTCCCTACAAGGTGCAGGGGTTGGCATGCTTCTTATTGCTCCCACTGGGGAGCACGTTAAGTACGTCGTCCAGATGCACTTTCCCCGGGAGAAGGCTACCAACAATACTGTTGAGTATGAAGGGCTCCTTGCCGGCCTCAGAATTGCAACAGAACTGGGAATCAAGAAGCTGATCATCCGCGGAGATTCACAGCTTGTGGTGAGACAAGTCAACAAGGATTACCAAAGTCCATTGATGGAGGCATACATTGAGGAAGTGAGAAAGTTGGAGGAGCGCTTTGATGGATTGCAAACAGAGCACGTACCCCGTGCGGAAAACAGCATCGCTGATCATCTGTCGAAGTGCGCTGCGCAAAAGCTCCCTGTGGAACCAGGGACTTTTGTTCTCCATCTGACTCAACCCTCCGTATCCCTGGCAACAATGGCCAGAAAGAGGAGGAAACTGGACTCCGGCAAGCCTCACCCGGCAGGGCCTCTCGAGGCCCCCGGCAGAGAGCTTGGCGGGAACAACTCCCCTTCGATCAGCGAGCTGCACCATCCCGCCAGACCACCGGTCCCTGCGGTCAAGAAGTGCGCTCCTGTGAATGAGGAGGCGTCATTGGTCCTTGTTGCCGAGCCACTGGCCCCAACTTGGGCACGGCACATAGTCCATTTCCTCCAAACTGGAGAACTCCGCGAAGAGCAAGAAGAAGCTGAAAGAGTAGCCCGAAGGGCCAGTATGTATCAGTTTGTCGATGACACACTATACAGAAGGAGGCCCAACGGTGTGAAATTGAAGTGCATTTGCCGGGAGGAAGGAAAGGAACTGTTGGCAGAGATACACAAAGGTATGTGCGGCTCACACATTGGATCAATGGCCCTGGTTGGAAAAGCCTTCCGGCAAGGTTTCTATTGGCCCACGGCCCTCCAAGATGCAGTTGAGCTCGTCACCAAGTGTGAAGCCTGCTAGTTCCACTCCAAGAACATTCATCAGCCTGCCCAAGCTCTTCAGACGATCCCTTTATCATGTCCCTTCTCGGTCTGGGGGCTCGATATCTTGGGCCCCTTCCCCCGTGCCACCGGGGGCTTTGACTTCTTGTTCATTGCTATCGACAAGTTCACAAAGTGGCCAGAGGTGGAGCCCATGAGAAAGGTGATCGCTTAGTCAGCTATCAAGTTCTTGAAAGGATTGGTGTGCCGCTTCGGAGTCCTGCTCGGATCATCACTGACAATGGCACCCAATTCACGAGCCGCGCCTTCATGCAAAATGTTCATGCCCTCAGAAGCAAGATCTCATTCGCCTCTGTCGCCCATCCTAGAAGCAATGGACAAGCTGAGAGGGTGAACGCTGAAGTGTTGCGGGGCCTCAAGACAAGAACTTTTGATAGACTGCGGAAGTGTGGCAGGTGATGGATCGACGAGCTGCCGGTGGTTCTTTGGTCCCTCAGAACGACACCAAATCGAGCTACCGGGCAGACTCCCTTCTCCCTAGTCTATGGGGCAGAAGCATTTATCCCCACAGAACTCATATTCGAGTCTCCTCGAGTGCTTGCCTACGATGAAGTAGCGCAGGAATGGCACCGGCGTGATGACACTGTGCTACTTGAGGAGAACCGTCTCCGGGCCGCTACGCGTGCTGCATGCTACCAGCAAGCCCTGCGTCGCTATCACAGCCGCAGGGGTCGTGCCCGGGGTTTTGAGGAAGGCGACCTTGTCCTTAGGCATGTTCAGTCCGCCAAGGGTACAAACAAGTTGACACCGAAGTGGGAAGGCCCTTACCGGGTAGTACGAGGCACCAGACCTGGCGCAGTCCGTCTGGAGTCCGGAGACTGCATTCAATTGCAAAACTCATGGAACATTGAGCATCTCCATAAGTTCTACCCGTAAGGCGCGGCTGTCGGGCCCTGCCCGGCAGCCACCCTTTTGTGCAGGCCTTGCCGCTGTTGCATGTAACCCCTTGTACAAAGCCAGGCGCAGACCCTGAGCAACAGAAATAAATGAAGCGCTGGGGGGGCCCAAAACTTGCATGCATGCATAAGCATAGCATGATCATGTAGATGAGGTCGCATGAGGCATTGTTTTCATCTGCATTAAGTTGCAGGGTTCTTGCCGTGGACTCGGTCCCAAGAAAGAAGAAATGAAGACAAGCCTACGTGGCGATCCCCGGCAAGCCAAACAGATAAGTTCTCTTCTTATCCTTATGTGTTCTGTAAGCAGAAACTTGTGCATATGAAAACTTTGCCACCTTCGAAACTTAGGTGCTCCCATCCTTTGACTCGAACATTGCTTCGGTTAGGATGGTCGCAGTGGCCTTTGATGGAGAAGGCTTGGCGGGGGGCTGGTCCCTCTTTATGATTTGTGCTCGGCAGGCTTAGCTCCACGGCAACAATTCGAGGGTACCAGCAGGATAGCTTGCCGGAGATAACTTGTTTACTTGAACGTATAGAGGCATTTCACCTCTGCATGAGTATGACGCATGCACAAGTGCCCGACAAGGCTTGTCTTTTTCATTAATATGCAAATAAACAAGTACAGATCTTACAGAACACCAACAAGAATAAAGATTACATTATTTAGACTAAAGTTTGGCAAATGCCTACATGTTTTAGATTAAAAAAATAAGTGCCCCGTGATGCCCTTTCTTGCCCTCCTCCTCCTCCCAGGCACTACGGCGGAAGGTGAAGAAGGCAAAAGGAGCGCCTGGGCAGAAGCCTAGCCTGACCCTGTCAGGCCCCTTGGCAAGGGGCCTAACAGGAGCGGGAGGGTGCGGGCAAAGGTGATGGTGAAGTGAGCGGCGGAGACGACCCGCCAGCCACTGCCACCAGGGCCAGTAGGGCACGACAGGGCAAACGGAGCTGCAGCCCGCGAGGAAGCCTGTCGAGGCCCAGCTGGAAGGCTGCCGGAGGAGCCCGGAGCACCACTCCCACCTCTACATCCAACTCCCCGGAGAATCTCCTTGCCGGGGACGGGATACAGGTGCAGATAGTGGTGCTGCCGCCTGACGGTGATGGTGCGGTTGATGATCAGTCGGAGTCAGAATCACCGTCCTCCCCATTGGCGCCGTCATCATCGCCGTCATTGTCCTCCTCATCGCTGTCGCTCGAGGAGGAGCTTTCGTCGTCGGTCGAGCTCTCCGCGCAGCACCCTAAGCGAGCACCCGAGCACCCAAAGACCTTGACGGAGAGCAGATCGGCCTCCATTATTTTGAAATGGAGGATGTGCCCCTCCGACAAGCTATGGGCGCGTGCAAAGGTCTTCCAGCCGCGTCAGAAGAGCATGACATGAGGGGCGGGGAAATGCACATCCACCCGCATGCCGCCGTTCCCGCAACCCCTCATGTGCAGCTTCAACGCGTGCAGTCGTTCAAGCTCCATCGCCCTTGCGAATGGAGTGGGGAGACGAAGGCGGCCGCGCGGAGGCTTGTACAACCTGATGATGAACTCCAGGGGTTGATCTCCAACATGGCCTTCCATCGGGGGAGGGGCGGCCGGCGGGGGTGCAATCAGAGCACCACCCCGTCCTCCTCGGCCCCGGGCGCCATGACGACCTCGACCTCGCCCCCTCCCACCTCCTCTCGCGGCGGGCTCCACCCTCGCATTTTTGGAGGGAGGAGGGAGGCGCTGTCGAGCAGAAGTTCTTGTTGCCGTCACTGGAGCAGCGCCGCGTCCCCGACCTCTCGCCATGGCGGGACAGAACTACTGCAGAAACGGAAGGAGAAGGGTGTGTGGGGAAACACCATGCCCCACGTTTCCCTTTTTATAGGCAAATGGAGCAGGGGGCTGGATTCCTCCATGAAGGTGGCCGCCCCATTCGGCCAGTCTGGCTCCTCCTCGCCACTAACGGCTCGAGTAATCAAGGCCGACCCCCTGCACCAATCTATGACGTCTGGCTTTCTGCCACGGCCCTCATTCTGGCGCCCTCCGCATCCGCCACCAACCCTGCGCAGTGCATGCGATACACGTGGCGGAGGCACTTGGGGCGGGAAGGATGATGGGGTGACGGTTACCGCCCCGTGAACGTGGGACGTGGGTACCCCACGGATCGTGGCCCATTATCTCCTCCACCACAATTGGTGTTACGCGACGGGCGAAAGAACCGGAAACTAACCTGGGCTCAGGTTAATGAAGAAGCAAAGAAGATCTCAAGGGACGAAGCGACTGCTACCCTCTTGCCTGTGCACTGGATAGGGCCTACCCCGACGACGCCCGGCAGTGCATTCGAGCCAGGCTCGAGGGCTCCTGTCGGTGCAACAACCCCTGGGTCTGTTGCCCAGACCATGCACATGCCCAAAAGAGCAAAGTTGCAACATCCAAGACCAGTTCAAGCTAGGAGAGATGGCTCTTTGAGGAATCAAAGGGCAACGCAAGAAGACCAAGACACTGCTAAGGAAAAACCTCCCTTGCCGGGTAGGCGAGCCTGGCGAGGACGAGGTGGCCCCGAAGACAAGCCTCAAGACCGTCCCGGCAGGCCTGCCGAGCACTACCAAAGCAAATTACCCCGCCAAGGCTTCACCGCTCCACCTCACAGCGACGCAAGTCATCAATCGATGCGGTGTCAAGCCCCCAAGTGACTAAGTGGCAGTTATTCGACACATGGCAGCCATTTCCAGAGGAAGCCACCTCCAAATGACACCTGTCTAGAGACGTGTCAAGCAGACAGGCGAAAAGGTAGCCGAGCAGCCCGGCAAGGCTTGCCGGGCAGGCTGCGATGTGACACTGAGCGGCGTATTTAATGTGCTCTGCTCTGCCTGCAGAGTGAGGTATGATAGCATTGTTTGCTATCTAATCAGTACACAATGACTGATTTGCCATTGTGGTAACCCCCCATCTATAAAAGGAGGGCCATGGCAACCAGAGAAAGGGTTCGGAACCTTGTACACTCGTACGTGCGTAGCTGCTCTGGCCCCAAGGCAACCCTGCCGGGCAAGAGCGTTGCGTTTCCACCACAATCCACCATCAATCCACCAAAGCAGGAGTAGGGTTTTATGCCTCGCGGCGGCGCGAACCTGGGTAAAATTGTCCGTGTGATCTCTGCCGTGCTGCGCTATGTCCTCCGCTCCTTGTGCAATGCACTCAGCCCCCCTGCCGAACCAAAAGGGGCCGATGGCCCCATAGGTGGACGTGATTTCCCACGACATGATGGATCCAGCCGAAGGTGGAGTCTGGCTCCCGCTTGAAGCGAGCCCTCCTGGCTCGAAGCTGTTCGGAGGGCGGGAGCCGATCTGTAGATCGGATTGGAGGGGGGCTCCAGAGCGGGCATGGCGAGGCTTGCGAGGGTGCAGAAGGGGGTAGTGAATCCGGCGAAGACTAGATCGCCCCGCGTGTCCGCAACGTATTCCAGATTACCGAATCGAATTCGGTGTTCAGGAGCGAAGTTGTCAATCTAGTCCAAATGACCAGCCGGGTCGGCATGCAGTACGATGTTCCCGAACGCAAAGAATTGTCTGGGGACGAAGAAGTCCTCGGATCCAATGCCTTCTCCTATGATCAGGCGAGCCATCGATCCTTTGGGCGACCCCACAACGGAACTCTCAATTAAAGCACCAATGTCGGTGTCAAAACCGACAGACCTCGGGGTAGGGGGTCCCAAGCTGTGGATCTAGGATCGATGGGGAACAAGGGACGATGAACACGGTGTTTACCCAGGTTCGGGCCCTCTCGAAGAGGTAATACCCTACGTCCTGCTTGATTGTATTGGATGTATAGTATGGTTACAGAGTAGATCTACCTCGAGATCAGCATGAGCTAAACCCTAAGGTGACGAGGTGGTGAATATAGCTCTAACCCTAAAGACTACAACCCTCGGTTTATATAGACACCGGTAGGGTTAGGGTTACCGGAGATAGATTACAATAAGGGATAAAGAGACCCTCCCTATCCTTGACTTGGAGGGCACACCACGGCTTCATAGATCTCTTGTCGATATGCAGCTTTACCAGTCTGGCCCATATTCAATGGGCCGGTGCCCCGAGGACCCCTTAGTCCATAACTCCCTCAGTTACACCACTGCATAGAGGGGGAGAAAGTTGGTGTTGACGGTAGCAAGGTTGTTGATGTAGATCGCCGTCACGATCCTTGCCCCGGCGGCGCTCCGGCGCCACCGGGAGAGAGGGGGAGCCCCCCTCCTTCTTCTTCTTCCTTGGCCTCCCCCCTGGATGGGAGGAGGGTTTCCCCTCTGGTCCATGGCCTCCATGGCGGCGGAGGGGCGAGAGCCCCTTCGAGATTGGATCTATCTCTCTCTTCTCTTCTGTTTCGCGTTCCTGTGTTCTGGCCCTTCACCGTTTCTTAAATTCCCTGAGATCCGTAACTCTGATTGGGCTGAAATTTTGAGGGAATTTTTATCCATAAATTATCTTTCTTGCGGTGAAAGAAGGGCTGCAATCTCCTTACGAGGTGCCCACAAGGCACCACCGTGCGCCAGGGGGGAGGCCGCGCCCTGGTGTCTTGTGGAGGCCGTGGGCCTCCGTTTGCGTTGATTCCACCTCCCAAAAATCACATATATTCCAAAATAATTCTCCATAAATTTTTATCGCGTTTGGACTTCGTTTGATATGGATATTCTGCAAAATAAAAAACATGCAACAAACAGGAACTTGCACTGGGCACTGGATCAATATGTTAGTCCAATAAATCATATAAATTGTTGCCAAAAGTATGTGAAAGTCGTATAATATCGTCATGGAACAATAAAAAATTATAGATACGACGGAGATGTATCAGCATCCCCAAACTTAATTCCTGCTCGTCATTGAGTAGGTAAATGATAAAAAAGATAATTTCTGATGTGGAATGCTACCTAGCATAATCTTGATCATATATCTAATCATGGCATGAATATAAAGACACGAGTGATTCAAAGCAATATTCTATAATTTGACATAAAGACATCAATACTCAGGCATCCCAACAAACAATCACGTCTTTCAAAATATCAATGCTTAAAGAACGCTATCCCTACAAAATCATATAGTCTTGTCATGCTCCATCTTCTTAACACAGTGTATTTATCATGCACAACACCGATGACAAGCCGAGCAATTGGTTCATACTTTTTAACGTGCTTCAGCTTTTTCAACCCCCACGCAATACATGAGCGCAAGCCATGGATATACCACTATGGGTGGAATAGAGTATGATGATAGGGGTAAACATAGAGAAGACAAAAAAATTAAGAAAGTCTCACATCGACGCGGCTAATCAACGGGCTATGGAGATGCCCATCAATTGATGTCAATGCGAGGAGTAGGGATTGCCATGCAACAGATGCACTAAGAGCTATAAGTGTATGAAAGCTCAAGATGCAAACTAAGTGGGTGTGCATTGATACGTCTCCAACGTATCTATAATTTTAGATTGTTCCATGCTATTATATTACCTGTTTTGGATGTTTTATATGCATTAATATGCTATTTTATATTATTTTTGGGACTAACTTATTAACCTAGAGCCCAGTACCAGTTTCTGTTTTTTCCTTGTTTTTGACTTTTACAGAAAAGGAATATCAAACGGAGTCCAAACAGAATAAAACTTTACGATGATTTTTCTTGGAGCAGAAAACACCTAGAAGACTTGGAGGGAGGGCCAGAAGAGTTCCGAGGAAGCCACAAGCCCTCAGGGTGCGCCCTAGGGAGGGTGCCCCCCTAGCTTGTGGGCCCCTCGGGAGTCCCCTAACCCTAATTCCAGCTCTATAAATTCTCAAATATTCCCCGAACATCAGAAGGTCCACCAAAATACTTTTTCGCCGCCGCAAGCCTCTATTCCCGTGAGATCCCATCTTGGGGCCTTTTCCGGCACTCTGCCGGAGGGGGATTCGATCACGGAGGGCCTCTACATCAACCTTGCTGCCCTTCTGATGATGCGTGAGTAGTTTACCACAAACCTACGGGTCCATAGCTAGTAGCTAGATGGCTTCTTCTCTCTCTTTGATCTTCAATACCATGTTCTCCTCGATGTTCTTGGAGTTCTATCCAATGTAATCTTCTTTTGTGGTGTGTTTGTTGAGATCCGATGAATTGTGGATTTATCAGATTATCTATGAATATTATTTGAGTCTTCTCTAAACTCTTTTATGCATGATTAAGATATCTTTGTATTCCTCTTTGAACTATCGGTTTGGTTTGGCCAACTAGATTGGCTTTTCTTGCAATGGGAGAGTTGCTTAGTTTTGGGTTCAATCTTGCGGTGTCCTCACCCAGTGACAGAAGGGGTAGCGAGGCACGTATTGTATTGTTGCCATCAAGGATAAAAAGATGGGGTTTATATCATATTGCTTGAGTTTATCCCTCTATATCATGTCATCTTGCTTAAGGCGTTACTCTGTTCTTATGAACTTAATACTCTAGATGCATGCTGGAGAGCGGTCGCTGTGTGGAGTAATAGTAGTAGATGCTGGCAGGAGTCGGCCTACTTGTCACGGACGTGATGCCTATATTCATGATCATCGCCTTAGATATCGTCACAATTATGTGCTTTTCTATCAATTGCTCAACAATAATTTGTTTACCCACCGTATGTTTTCTTTCAAGAGAGAAGCCTCTAGTGAAACCTATGGCCCCCAGGTCTATTTTCCATCATATATTTTCAGATCTATAAACCAAAAAAAACCAAAAATACCTTGCTGCAATTTATTTATATTTACTTTAGTTTGCTCTTTTATTTATCTTTTATACCTATCTCTATTAGATCTCACTCTTGTTAGTGACCGTGAAGGTATTGACAACCCCCTTTTTCGCGTTGTGTGCAAGTGTTTGTTATTTTGTGCAAGTGCATATATTGGAGACTTGCTTGTGCCTCCTACTGGATTGATACCTTGGTTCTTAACTAAGGGAAATACTTATCTCCACTTTGCTGCATCACCCTTTCCTCTTCAACGGAAAAATCAACGCAAGCTCAAGAAGTAGCAGGAAGAATTTCTGGCGCTGTTGCCGGGGAGGTTCTACATCAAACCTACCAAGTACCCATCATAAACTCTCATCTCTTGCACTTACATTATTTGCCATTTGCCTCGCGTTTTCCTCTCCCCACTTCTAAAATGTTTTCAGAAAAACACAAAAATATTTGCCTTTTTCTTTCATTCGCCTTTATGTCTTACTTGGTTTGTTTGCTTGTTCGTTTGGTATAATTGTGTGTTTATTGAAAATCATAAAGCAAAAAGTTTATGGATCCTCATCCATTTGCTAATCTTTTTAAAAGATCCAACTATGATGAACCAATCTCTAGTGAGTTCAGTGCACTAGATTATCTTTGTGAAGTTTTGCTTGAAATTCGTGAATCTGAAAATTGTGATGAAGTGTTGAAAGAAAAAAATTATGAAGTGATTCACGATAGCTCCTTGAAAGAAAAACATGATTGCAATAATGTTATAAATTCTATTAATGTCAATTGTGCTAATAATATGCAAAACCCCAAGCTTGGGGATGCTAGTTTTGCTATGTCCACTACTTATTGCAATGATCATGATTGGGGTGATTCTTCTTATGATATTGAAAATTTATTTAATCCTCATGATGAATATGATATTGATAATAATGTTTGCAATAATATTGAAAGTGGGTTTGGAAGAGTGTCAACTCTGGGTAATAATGATCCCACTACTTTGGAGTATGATCAATCTTATGAAATTTTTGATAAAAGTGGGCTTGGAGAAGTCATGACTTTATTTGATGATAATCCCACTATTTTGGAAGAGTGTCAACTTTGCACGCATGTGGATCATGAAGAGAATACTTTATGTTATAGTTATATTATTGAATTTGATTATGATCCTACATGTAATTATTATGAGAGAGGAAAATATGGTTGTAGAAATTTTCATGTTACTAAATTACCTCTCGTTATGTTGAGATTGCTATTGTTTCTTTCTTCTTCTTTGCATATGCTAGTTTTTCCTTGCCTTGATAATTTGTTTGCCGATAAAATGCCTATGCATAGGAAGTATGTTATACTTAGATGTGTTTTTCACATGCTTCATGATGCTCTATTTGTGTTTCAACTATTATCTTTCATGTGAGCATCATTAAAATCTCAAGCCTATCTTGATGGCTATAAAGAAAGAGCTTGTTGGGAGACAACCCAATAATTTTTATTTCCTATTTTTATGAAAATACACATTATTTCCTCTATAGTAATTGTGTTTTGGTGTTTTAATTAGTGTTTGAGACAAGTAAGACCTTTGGGATGGTCTATGGTGATAGTTGATTTGATCTTGCTGAAAAACAGAAACTTTTGTGCTCATTGCCAGAAATTTAGAAAATCACAGAAATGTGCTTTTGATCTGAATTTTTTACACAAGATTGACATACAAATTTCCTAATTTTTTAGAATTTTTGGAGTTACAGAAGTATGCAAAATTTCCAGATTACTACAGACTGTTCTATTTTTGACAGATTCTGTTTTCTATGTGTTGTTTGCTTATTTTGATGAATCTATGGGTAGTATCGGGGGGGGGGGGGGGTAATATGAACCATGGAGAAGTTGGAATACAGTATATATAACACCAATATAAATTTAGAATGAGTTCACAACAGTACCTAAAGTGGTGATTTATTTTATTATACTAACGGATCTTACGAGTTTTCAGTTGAGTTTTGTGTTGTGAAGTTTTCAAGTTTTGGGTAAAGATTTGATGGACTATGGAATAAGGAGTGGCAAGAGCCTAAGCTTGGGGATTCCCAAGGCACCCCAAGGTAATATTCAAGGACAACCAAGCATCTAAGCTTGGGGATGCCCCGGATGGCATCCCCTCTTTTGTCTTCAATCCATTGGTTAATTTACTTGAGGCTATATTTTTATTCACCACATGATATGTGATTTGCTTGGAGCGTCTTGTATGATATGAGTCTTTTCTTTTTAGTTTTACACAATAATCCTTGCTGTACACACCTTTTGAGAGGGACATGCATTAATCGTGAATTTATTAGAATACTGTATGTGCTTCACTTATATCTTTTGAGCTAGGCAGTTTGCTCTAGTGCTTCACTTATATCTTTTTAGAGCACGGCGGTGGCTTTATTTTATAGAAATTATTGAACTATCATGCTTCACTTATATTATTTTTAGAGTATTAAACAACATGGTAATTTTCTTAGGTTATGAATTTAGTCCTAATATGATCGGCATCCAAGAGGGATATAATAAAAACTTTCATATAAAAAGAGCATTGCATATATGAGAAGTTTGATTCCTTGCATTTGTTTTGAGATATAGAGATGGTGATATTAGAGTCATGCTAGTGAGTAATTGTGGATTGTTAGAAATACTTGTGTTAAAGTTTGTGATTCCCGTAGCATGCATGTATGGTGAACCGTTATGTGATAAAGTCGGAGCATGATTTATTTTTTGATTGTCTTCCTTATGAGTGGCGGTCGGGGACGAGCGATGGTCTTTTCCTACCAATATATACCCCTAGGAGCATGCGTGTAGTACTTTGTTTTGATGGCTAATAATTTTTTGCAATAAGTATGTGAGGTCTTTATGACTAATGTTGAGTCCATGGATTATACGGACTCTCACCCTTCCACCATTGCTAGCCTCTCTAGTACCGCGCAACTTTCGCCGGTGCATTAAACCCACCATATACCCTTCCTCAAAATAGCCACCATACCTACCTATTATGGCATTTCCACAGCCATTCCAAGATATATTGCCATGCAACTTCCACCATTCCATTTTATTATGACACGCACCATCATTGTCATATTGCTTTGCATGATCATGTAGTTGGCATGGTATTTGTGGCTTGGCCACCGTTCATATTTTTTATGCATGTCACTCTTGATCATTGCACATCCCGGTACACCACCGGAGGCATTCATATAGAGCCATATTTTGTTCTAGTATCGAGTTGTAATTCTTGAGTTGTAAGTAAATAAAAGTGTGATGATCATCATTATTAGAGCACTGTCCCATGTGAGGAAAGGATGATGGAAGCTATGATTCCCTCACAAGTTGGGATGAGTCTCCGGACCTTATAAAAAAGTAAAAGAGGCCAAAGAAGCCCAAATAAAAAAAGAGGCCAAAGAAGCCCAAACAAAAAAATGAGAGAAAAGAGAGAAGGGACAATGTTACTATCCTTTTCCACACTTGTGCTTTGAAATAGCACCATGTTCTTCATGATAGAGAGTTTCCTATTTTGTCACTTCCATATTCTAGTGGGAATTTTTCATTATAGAACTTGGCTTGTATATTCCAATGATGGGCTTCCTCAAATTGCCCTAGGTATTCATGAGCAAGCAAGTTGGATGCACACCCACTTAGTTTCTTTTTGAGCTTTCATACACTTATAGCTCTAGTGCATCTGTTGCATGGCAATCCCTACTCACTTGCATCGATATCAATTGATGGGCATCTCCATAGCTCATTAATTTTCCTAGTTGATGTGAGGCTTTCTCCTTTTTTGTCTTCTCCACAACCACCATATTCTATTCCACCTATAGTGCTATATCCATGGCTCACGTCATGTATTGCATGAAAGTTGAAAAAGTTTGAGAACACCAAAAGTATGAAACAATTGCTTGGCTTGTCATCGGGGTTATGCATGATGAAATACTTTGTGTGATGAAGATGGGGCATAGCCAGACTATATGATTTTGTAGGGATAACTTTCTTTGGCCATGTTATTTTGAGAAGACATGATTGCTTTATTAGTATGCTTGAAGTATTATTGTTTTTATGCCAATATTAAACTTTTGTTTTGAATCTTACGGATCTGAATATTCTTGCCACAATAAAGAAAATTGCACTGATAAATATGTTAGGTAGCATTCCACATAATTAAGCTTGGGGATGCTTGATACGTCTCCAATGTATCTATAATTTTTTATTGTTCCATGCTATTATATTATCTGTTTTGGATGTTTTATATGCATTGATATGCTATTTTATATTATTTTTGGGACTAACTTATTAACCTAGAGCCCAGTGCCAGTTTTCTCTTTTTCCTTGTTTTTTACTTTTACAGAAAAGGAATATCAAATGGAGTCCAAACGGAATAAAACTTTACGATGATTTTTCTTGGACCAGAAGACACCAAGAAGACTTGGAGGGAGGGCGAGAAGAGTCCTAAGGAGGCCACAAGCCCTCAGGGCGCGCCCCAGGGGGGGCGCCCCCTGGCATGTGGGCCCCTCGGGAGTCCCCTAACCCTAATTCCAGCTCTATAAATTCTCAAATATTCCCCGAACATCAGAAGCGTCCACCAAAATACTTTTCCACCGTCGCAAGCCTCTGTTCCCATGAGATCCCATCTTGGGGCCTTTTTCGGCACTCTGCCGAAGGGGGATTCGATCATGGAGGGCCTCTACATCAACCTTGCTACCCTTCTGATGATGCGTCAGTAGTTTACCACAGACCTACGGGTCCATAGCTAGTAGCTAGATGGCTTCTTCTCTCTCTTTGATCTTCAATACCATGTTCTCCTCGATGTTCTTGGAGTTCTATCCGATCTAATCTTCTTTTGCGGTGCATTTGCTGAGATCCGATGAATTGTGGATTTATGATCAGATTATCTATGAATATTATTTGAGTCTTCTCTGAACTTTTTTATGCATGATTAAGATATCTTTGTGTTTCTCTTCGAACTATCGGTTTGGTTTGGCCAACTAGATTGATTTTTCTTGCAATGGGAGAGGTGCTTAGTTTTGGGTTCAATCTTGCGGTATCCTCACCCAGTGACAGAAGGGGTAGCGAGGCACGTATTGTATTGTTGCCATCAAGGATAAAAAGATGGGTTTATATCATATTGCTTGAGTTTATCCCTCTACATCATGTCATCTTGCTTAAGGCGTTACTCTGTTCTTATGAACTTAATACTCTAGATGCATGTTGGATAGCGGTCAATGTGTGGAGTAATAGTAGTAGATGCAGGCAGGAGTCGGTCTACTTGTCACGGACGTGATGCCTATATTCATGATCATTGCCTTAGATATCGTCATAATTATGTGCTTTTCTATCAATTGCTCAACAGTAATTTGTTTACCCACCATATGTTTTCTTTCAAGAGAGAAGCCTCTAGTGAAACCTATGGCCCCCGGGTCTATTTTTCATCATATATTTTCAGATCTATAAACCAAAAAACCCCAAAATACCTTGCTGCAATTTATTTATATTTACTTTAGTTTGCTCTTTTATTTATCTTTTATACCTATCTCTATTAGATCTCACTCTTGTTCGTGACCGTGAAGGGATTGACAACCCCTTTTTCGCGTTGTGTGCAAGTGTTTGTTAGTTTGTGCAGGTGCGTATATTGGAGACTTGCTTGTGTCTCCTACTGGATTGATACCTTGGTTCTTAACTGAGGGAAATACTTATCTCTACTTTGCTGCATCACCCTTTTCTCTTCAAGGGAAAAAATCAACGCAAGCTCAAGAAGTAGCATGCATCCAACTTGTTTGCTCATGAAGACCTCGGGCATTTGAGGAGCCCATCATGGGAATATACAAGCCAAGTTCTATAATGAAAAATTCCCACTAGTATATGAAACTGATGTAACATCCCAAATTTTCAATTTGGAATGTTTTACAATTATTAGCTAAGCATCTATACATTTTGTTTGAATTGAGTGGCATTTGGAAAATTCAGAGGCACTTGATGTTTTATTTAAATTTGGATTCAAATAGGCATTTGAAATTTATTTCAAAAATCCCTGACAAATGCTTTGTTCAGAAGCATGAGAGGAGCTAACATGACACTCCAAAAATGTCAGATGAAAACAATGCCAAAAGTTTGAAATCCAAATTTGGTTTTATTTGAAATTTTCAAAAAAATGTTTTTTTATAAAAAATTTATTTTGCCTTTGAATAACAGTTCATCTTATAGGGTTTATTTTTCTGAGCTTTTTGATATATATATGTCCTATATAAAACTATTTTTATTTTCTCTGTTTATTTTATTTTTCTCTCTCTCAAATCTCAAAAGAAAAAAAAACTAGGCGCCAGCCAGCCACCCGACGCGGCCCACCAGTGAGCCGAGTCGCCCTGCTCCACCCGCGCCGCGCCCGAATCCTCTCGCCCTCGGTCGCTCGCTATCTCCCTCTCTCACTGACCCGCGGGACCCACACCTACCCCTAACCCCTCGCCCATGACAACCGCACCAGAGCACGCCCGACGCAGTCGCCTCTTAGATCTTCCCGCGAACGCGCTCCGGAGCCGCCCCCTCCCCCAAGTCTTTGTCCTATAAAATCCCTACTCCCTCCTCTCTCGAACCCCCCTAAAACCCTACCCTAACTCCACCCGTAGCCCATGCTCTCGCCCTTTCGATCTCTCCACTGCCACCGCCGTTCACCGCCGCGCCCGACGCCGGTGAGCACCCCCTCGACCCCTCCTTCCATCCATACGCTACCCTCGACCAGGCGCACCCGTCTAACATCCTTTCGCCATCCAGGAACCCCCGACGACGCGCTACCGGAGTACAGAGCGCCGGGCTCTGCACCGCCTCGCCCTCGTCGTCTCCGTCGTCCATGAGCACCAGCAACTCCACCACCGTCTCCGCCTCACTTCGCCGCCTCGCCCCGACGTCTTTGCCACCATCCCCGACCGCCGGAGCCGCCGCCACAATGACGTCCGCACTGCCCTCGCCGTCGAACACCATAGTAAGCCACCGGAGCACCCTCCCCCGTCCGATCTAGCTTGTACGGCCTAGATTAGAAACCACGAAGGGTTAGGTTTATTTTTAATAGACCAGTTTTGTTTCGGTTAATTCACGGTTTAGATCTAGTCGGTTTAACAGATCGGTTTTCTTTTATTAGCCAGTATACATTTTAGTTATATTATCACCCGAGCGTTTGATAGCTACAGATCGCACCCCCAGGCCCAATAGCGTCCGTTTTGTTTTTTTTAGTATTTTCGTTTCTGTTTTTAAAACAGAAAAGTTTCAATCTTATAAAATCAATATCTCCTAGGATTTTTAATAGTTTATTTTGATTCCTTTTGCTATAGTTTGGAAATTTCCTAAAGTTTCTGTAGATATCAATTTTGGCCATGTTCGAAGTTTTGAAAATTGATTTACATGAATTTTGTTCAAACCACTAATTTTGCAATATCTTGAGTTAGGATTAATAGTTTTTAGTGATTCTTTTTGCTACTATTTTCTTATGACATTGTCTATCAGTAGGTTTAGTTTGGTAAATTTTAGAATTAATTAAAATTAGTTTACTATGAAAACAGTACCATTTTGCTTTTTATTACCTTTGTTGCTATTTCTTTTATTTTAAATTACTTTAAATTATTTTTCTTTTTGGTCTTTTTGACATGTTCAGATTAGTTCTGTAGATTAACAATAGCAATTTTATTTATAGCAAAAAATATTTTAGTAGCTTGTTTTCTTTTGTTTTGCTAGGAAAACTGTTTTAAGCATATTAGTAGTTTCATAAAAGGTTTTAAAGTAATTATTTTTGCATAAAATTTATTTGTTGTTTTCCTTTCTGTTGTTTAGCAAAAAGCTTATTTTTGTTCTGTTAAAGAAAATTTTAGTAATAGAAAACTACATTATAGCTTGTTATACTTGTAGTAAAAACTTTCCGTTGAGTTTATTGTTTTCCTTATTTTTCTTTTGGTTTTCTTTTGTGTGATTTGATGATTGTGTGATAATTACTTTTACTTGCTGTTATGTTATTATATTGTATGATGGTATGCTTATTATGCTTTGTTTGTTTCGATAGAGTACCCGGAGTGCGAGGCTTGTTACTACGAGTCTTTAGCGTTCGAAGATCGTCAGCAAGGCAAGTCTTTGATCATGAATTTTATTACCCATGTTTTATTGCATTAGTAGTATTCCTCCCCACCATGCATGCAAGTAGGAGAAATTGAATCAAGTCTTGAGTAGTGTTATGTGGTAGGTTGACCCAAATCCCTATGTTACCATGGTCCGGGACGTTATAGTTTATTATGCTATGCTTCGTAGACGGGGTTGGTTGAGTGATTCATATGGGAGATGTGCGAGTCAAGATGATGACAGCCTCAAGATTTCAAGATGCTCAAGACGGACTTCAAATTCACTACTGGGTGGAGGACGGATGGACGGGCACCCTAGAGCACCCAGTGGTTGACCCAGGGATGCATGGAGAAGCGCCATGACATCTTGCGGAAAGCTTCACCCAGCCACGAAGAGACAGATGGATATACCTTGACCAGAAGCTTACCTGTGCAGCCGCAAGCCATTATGGGCTCTGGCTTGGTCGACCCTAGGCGTGACTCTAGACGAACGGTGCCAGCAGATGTAGAAGAACGGTAGGAAATGGATGGGCACCGGTAGTGGCCCAGAGGATCTCTACGGAAGACCCTGTTTCGTTTGTCCTATCTTCAAACACCAGGTAGTGCGAGGACATAAAGGAGGGAACGATTCTTGCGGGTAAAGTGCACAAGACTCTGCAGAGTGGAAATCTAATCGATAAGCCGTGTCCCTGGTTACGGACAACTGGGCCTCTGGAATTGGAGTTATTCAGAAATCTCAATACCAAACATAATTAATTAATTGATGGGTTATTAATGATTTCGGGTATGAGACACTGGTTGGTGGAACCATCTCTATAACAACCAATATTTTATAGTAATTGCAAACAAGTCCTTTTGTTGTAGGAAAAAAATTGCTTTTCGCAAAAACTTAAGCTTAGAGCCCCACAGCCCAAAATTGCATATAGTGTTAGTAATTTATTTTGTACTCTCTATGACTTGACGGCATATTCAAAATGCTGACCTACACGGCTGCAACATTTTATGCTGCAGAGGAGTTTTTCGACCAGGAGTGAAGCTACGATCCGCGCTCGGTGATTGCCCTATGGAGTCGGATGGACTCGCTTATCGTTTACGCTTCCGCATTTAGTTTTTCTCATGAGTTGGCCTTCAGCCGAAATTATTATGATGTAATAAAGACTCTATATGAGAATCGTGTAATAAATCAGGCGTGATTGAACTTTGAAATTTTCATCAATGTATTGTGTGTGCCAGCATGATCTTGGGATGGTACGGATACACAGAGACTTGACCATTTTCGGGTCGGGTCGCTACAGAGGTGGTATCAGAGCACACGCTGACCGTAGGATGTAACCCCTAGGATCAGAAAGCCATAGGAAGAAACTATTTTATTTTATGTCTTTATTTTCCATAATTCTCCCTTGTTCATTTCTGACTTTCCTCCGATTTCAACATTCTAGATGGTCGTCGAGTACACCCCAGTTCAGCTGCCGGAGTTTTGCCAGACGGATGAGACGATGCCTTTCGGCAAGAAGCTAGTCCAGATCATCAAGAAGTTGAAGATTGCTCTGCCCTCCATCACCGGGAAGCCTACCAATGCACTTCCGACGGACACTCGCTATAGGATTGTGGTGCACATTACAGGGAGGACTTTCGGAAGTTTCCAAGAGCCCATCGACTTCGAGTTTACCGCTCCCACTTGGATACTCGGGAGAGACATGGCTATTCATCGTGCACTTGGACATATCCGAGAAGAGTACAGGGCCGAGCTTGACGCTTCAGACCTCGCCATGATTTCTCGCAGAGCTAGAAATGGAGATATCATGTGCACCGTGGATGACGACTCCATTCTCTCATATGTTCAAGACCTGGAGACTCACGTCAGGAATCTGGAGGTTCAGACGCGCAGAAGCTCGAAGGTATTCAGGAGGTTGATCTTCCGTGAACTGGAACTGGAGGATAAAGCCCGCGATGACTTCAACGAGCATGAGGAGGAAGTCAAGGATTTTCTGGAGAGAATCGAGAACCTGAAGACTTATGTTGCCGCATTGTAGGAGAAGATGGACCTGGGAGAAGACCTCTTTCCGAGTGGTGACGATGGACCCCTCGTGAGCAATGATAAGGATTACGAGGAGAGCTCCACTGAAGGATGCAACAAGAGAAGACGCACCACCGGAGGACGCCGCACCGGAAGACACGCCACTGGAAGATGCAAGGATATCTGAGGAGAACATTTAGTCATGACCGCCATGTTATTTTTATTTTATCATTGATCGATTAGGCCGTTATTTTTTATTAGTCGTGAGATTTGTAATCCGAGATTGAACTATGTTTGAGTTGAATGAATAAATGATTGGTGTTGCATTCATATGGGTAGTGCTATTTTCTCTTTAGACCCTTGTTCTATTCTAATTTCTCATCCACTCCAAAACACCAGATGCCTCCGAGACGTGACCCCGGATTCACTTTCCTGCCGGAGCTCACACAGCTGATCCAACAGCAGAATGCCTTGATGCAGATGCTCATCTAGAACCAAGGCAACAGCAACAACAACAATCTGCCGCCGCCACCCCCTGTTGACAACCTGACCCATTTCCTAAGGTTGAATTCGCCGGTGTTCTCTAGCAGCACCGAGCCGATTGTTGCTGATGATTGGCTCCGCAAGATCGGAAGGGAGCTAGTAACTG
The DNA here is from genome assembly GCA_011799875.1 of Thinopyrum elongatum. NCBI lineage: Eukaryota > Viridiplantae > Streptophyta > Magnoliopsida > Poales > Poaceae > Thinopyrum > Thinopyrum elongatum. The sequence continues at coordinate 389,821,132 of CM022300.1, forward strand.
CTGGATGCACGGATGCGGAGAAGGTGCGCTTTGCCGCACATCAGCTTGATGCACCCGCAGCCTCATGGTGGGAGAACTACACCGCCACCTATCATATCGCCACAGTCACATGGGATCAGTTTCAGCAGGCCTTCCGCACCACTCATGTCTCAGCTGGAGCCATGAGTCTGAAGAAGCGTGAGTTCCGCAACTTACGCCAAGGGAATCGTACGGTGGGGCAGTACGTGGATGAGTTCAGCTAGTTAACTCGCTATGCCCCAGATGATGTGGCCACAGATGCAACAAAGCAGGAGAAGTTCCTCGAATGACCCAATGATGAGCTGGGAATGCAACTGATGGTGGCTACCTCAACAACTACCAGGAGCTGGTAGACAAGGCCATCATCCTTGAAGGCAAGCAACACCAGATTGATAGCCGCTAGCGGAAGTATGGCCAGGTGAAAGGTAATGTGGTGCCCCCATGTGTGGTTTTGGTAATTGATGACATTCTCTATGGACTAATGGTTGCATTGAGTTATATTTGAAGGATTTGTCCATAGGCATTTCTTGAAGTCCATGTGTTGGTTTCAAGGAGTTTATGTGTTGACCAAGGTGCTATTAAGGAATTATCCAAAGATTGGTCATGTGAGAGTTGAGCTTATTGCAAGCATGTCTTGAAGAAGAAGATTGTGTGATCGTTCATGCTTACCTTCAAGGCATCATCCAAATAAAGAGAGTTGGAAAGGTTCAAGGTTGATCAAGACTAAGTCAAGAGTGAATCAAGTTGATCAACACACAAAGCGTACACCGTCGTCCGTCGACGAGGAGCCGGAGCGTTCGCGGGCTAGGAGCGTAACCCAGTCAGATCCCTGTGGATTGGAGCCGCACCAGGACCACGCTGCCTTAGATAGAGCCTTTCCGCTGCCATCACCTCTATGATATATATCATGTAAGACCTATATATCCATTAATAGAAATGCCTGTGTTCATGGTACTTGTTGTAAACGCGCATGCCAGAGTGATTTCCTGGGCTGGTATGCGTGGCGACCGTCTGGCTACAGTGGTAATCAGGCGGGGCGCCACACTTCCCCCTCCGGCGGAGCTCCGTAAAAGGCCTCCAGATGGGATCTTCATGCAACAGAAACTTGTGGCGGCGATAAAATTCTTCTGAAAATATGTCGGAGGGTTTCAGTATTTATATGGATTTATGGCGGTGGAATTGGACTAAGGCGGTGCAGGGGGGCCACACGGCCAGGTGGCACGACCCCCCTAGGCCGCGCGAGGTGCCCGTGTGGGCCCCTGATTGCTCCTTCGAGGTCTCCCGGAGCTTCGTGTGTTTCTTGTTGCCCAAAATATCGTATTAAATCGGCAACTGATTTTGGCCTCCGTAGATATTGATTTGTCGCGAAGCCATAAACAAGAAGAAAATAGGAGCTGATACTAGACACTAAATTAATACGTTAGTCCATAAAAATAATACAAATTGCTATAAAAATATATAAAATGATAGTATAATAGCATAAAACAATCAAAATTGTAAATATGTTTGAGACGTATCGGTGGGCTACGCGTCGGGCGTGGTACTTGCGCTCTTCGGTGGCAAGCTCCGCGCGACGCTTCGGCAGGAGCATCTTGTACCATGTGACCTCGCATACCATGGAGAACGACAAACGGGGGGAGAAAAGAGGAGAATATGGGGTAACTAGTTCTGGTCCTCGCCGCTCGACTTTAATAGGTGTTGGTAGGCTCCTCGGGCGGCGCACCGACCAACATGCCTTGAATGTGGGGCAGGAAACTGGTGATCTCCAGTGCGGATGGTGTTGATTTTCTGTGGGTTCAGACTGTCAATCTGACGTGACAAATGCGTCCCACGTTGCCTCCAATCCTTTCCACACATGAACTGAGTTTGGGGGTGCAGACAACTTAGATATTAGACATATGAATTAGGAATAAGGCCCGACTGAATACATTTATGGGCCCTGTCCAAACTGTTAGAGCATCTGCAACCGGACCCCTCATATTGCCCCTACACGTCGGATGACCCGGTCAGTGACTTATCATTTTTTTCGACCCAACCGAACCTCTCAAACTAACACTATGTGTCCGAATTGTTCGGCACCCCTATACCCAACCCATATGTGGGGCGAATATGAGGAGGCTCGGACGCGTCCGCCACATCAGATCCGGCCCACCCTGTCCCATAAATACCCCATCTGGACCAAACCTTAGTCAAAGTCCACACTCTCGATCACTCTGCTTCGTTTCCACTGCTCGTCTCCTCCTTTCACCTCTTCTCCACCATGTCCGGTTCCGGCAAACAATCCGGCAGCGCATCCAACAGCGAGTCTGATCCCGTCGTCTGGGAAGGGTTCTTAAAGGAGGACTGAAGAAATAAAGGGTGAATCGGTCAATCTGTGGTCGTATACAGTGCCAAATTTGACAATCCTGATTTTAGATGCTCTTACTTGGAACAAATGGGACGGAATGAGTATCCGATTCGATTGAAGATGCTCTAACCTATCTCTTCTATACTTAGTCCCGATGATTTTATGTTTGACAGAGATTAATTAAGAAGAGAGTTATGACTTTGTCTTATACGGTGGTTAATTAAGGAGAGAGATTCTGATAAAGTCACTATTAAATGAGAGATAAATATTGTTAAGAACCCTATCTTCCTGAAGAAGCCCCGGGTGCAACCGAAATCCAAACCCAACGCCTTGCCATGTGCGTCACTGTGTGTACTTTTGGGCAGGCTGGCGGGTGGGCGTGGAAAGCCGTCGTCAATCCTCGCCGAGCACAGGAGAAAAGGCTGCTGCAATTGGCCCTGCCACAGAGGCCGCGGCCACGTGAAGCCCCTCTTCTGGGACGTCCCCTCTTCTGCCCTTCCTCCTCTTTCCCCACTCCCCACTCCCCCCCCCAACACACCAAATTTCCCCTTCGCTCGTCTCCGCCGTGCCTGGACTCTCCTGACCTAGCTACCCGTGCCGTGCCCCACAACCCCTCCGCCTCTCCTGCGCGCGTCGCCGCCGTCGCCATTACCCTTCTTCCTCTTCGCGGCATCGCGTGCCTCCACCCCGTCCGCAACCTCCGCCCGTTGGTTGGGTTTGGAGGTAACTTGGAGGTATGTTTCCGTCCAGCGATTAGTTAAGAAATCCCACTGACCTCCACAATGCGCACGCGGCACGCCGTCTAGATCCGCCACTGACCCAACCGGTTGCTCCAGCCTCCAGCCTCCGCGGGCCGCCGAAGATGGGCTTCATGGGGGCGAAGCTGTTCCCGTCGTGCGAGAGCATGTGCGTCTGCTGCCCGGCGCTGCGCCCGAGCTCGCGCCGCCCCGTCAAGCGCTACAAGAAGCTGCTCGCTGAGATATTCCCCAAGACGCCTGTAAGTGCTCGCTTGTCGCTATTGTTGGCCGGCCTGGTTGGTTGCTGCTGCGGTCGTTGGATATGCTGTGCTGTGCTGTCTTTGATCTATAAGTGGAGTAATCCACATGTTCCTTAAACATGCTTCACAGAACGTGGCCATGTCACATGGTTATCTTCTGCCACTGTGTAATTGTTTTTTGCAGAATGCAGCTTCCGCTGTTGCTTGCAGAGGACACACTAATGCTCACACATACTTGATACTTCAGTATTAGGGCGTATAGTTGCTCATAGAGTAGAGTTTACCTTTGCAGGAGGGTCCCCCAAATGAGAGGAAAATCATGAAGTTATGCGAGTATGCTGCCAAGAATCCCCTGCGCATTCCAAAGGCATGTGACCTTTGCATCATGCTTTCTCACATTTCATTGCTAAAGTATTCTTTAGGGATCTTTGGTTAATCAATATTCAGTAGGTTTCTCTTCACTGCATGCGTGTCAGATTGCCAAGTTTCTGGAACAGAGGAGTCGCAAGGAGCTGCGCGCTGCTCATTTGAACTATGTCAAGATAATCACTGAAGCATACAGCAAGCTACTCTTCATTTGTAAGGAGCAGATGTGAGTTTCTGAAATTCTTGGCTGCCACTCACGTTTTCTATTCGAAAATGTTAATGGTTTCCGATGAAGCTTCGTGGCTAAAAAGTTATGTTACTGTGTGCATGTGATGGTATAGGGCATATTTTGCCATCAGCCTGGTGAACGTCCTTACCGACCTTCTGGAAAGCAAGCAGGAGAACATTCATATCCTTGGATGTCAAACTTTAGCGAGGTTTATTTACAGCCAGGTGGGCATTATGATGGATCAGACATGCTTAGAGTTATAAACATTGCATTTCAATCTGTTCCTCCTAATCAAGAAAGGCTACTACTCGAGTCACTTTATTTTTTTTAGTTATGTATGACATTCACTATGTTGTCACATTCACAGGTAGACAACACATATGCACGAAATATTGAGAGCTTGGTCCACAAAGTGTGCACACTTTCACGGCAACAGGGAGTGGAGCATAGTCTTCTGCGCGCAGCAAGCCTACAGTGTCTCTCAGCAATGGTAAATGTGGCTTTGCAGCTCTCTTTCTTCATTTCTGTTATCTTCTTCACATTTCCAGGTAATTTGTTTGAATGTCCAGTTCAGTTAACTATTGTAATACTCGTGCAGATCTGGTTTATGAAGGAACATTCGTACATATTTGCTGATTTTGATGAGGTAACTACAATCAGTTCTTTTAGTTGCATTGCTCCATTGATCATTACTTGTGGCTGTGGAGAATCAAAGGAGACTAAACTTGTTTCTTGGACAGTTGAGTTCCAAATAACCTGGTTGCTTGCTTAGCTGCTCGTTTGCACCAGGTTATTACCAATAGAATGCTTGTGTGGTCATAAAGAACACCATTATTTATCTCGTCTTCTGCAGACTGCAAACGTTGTTGACTTATCCAGTTTTTTAATGATTTCTGTTTCGACTTCTAGTAAAATAGTTATATCATGGCACATAAGAATTCCGTTATGGTTTCTCTATTTCTTTCGGGGAGTTTACACTTCGTGTACTGTTTTGTTTGATAAGCTCTTGAAGAACTTTTATATTTCTCAAGTTTAATGCAATGATGGATGTTGACAATCTAACTCTCTTTGACGTGACAGATGATGCAGTCGGTCTTGGAAAATTATAGGATGGATGGAACTGCTGGTGGTGGTGATGACAGACATGCATCACAGCATAACTGGGTTGATGAAATAGTCAGGCGTGAGGGAAGAGCTGGTTTAGGTGGAGGTAATGATGTAAATTTCTGTGGTGCAACAACTACTAGACTGCGATCAGCAAGGGACTCTTCAGCACTGACCAGGTGAAGTGTCATTCTCATTTATATATACTCGCTATAGCACCTTTTCTTTTCCCTAAATTTTGTGCAGAAAAGAAATGCATGCTGGTGCATATCATACACACTTTTACTACATTGCAACCTTTCAGTTCATTTTAGTTCTGTATGGTGTCTAGCATTAGTGCATGTCATTCCTTTTCATACTTTGAAGGGTACATACATGCTAGAAGCCTATAACTGAGGTTCAGATACCACACTTAAAAGTGTAGCTGTCTTTCAACTTCTATTGACAATGATTGTGTGGCTAATGTGACCTTGCTATCAAGTACATGCACATTGCACTGGAGATGCAGAAAAAGAGCAAGAAAACATTGAAGAAAATTTCCTTTTGAAGCATAGCAGATTATAATATAAATAAGTCAAGTATGTTTTTTCACTGGTTAATCCATCAATCAAGGGATGAATGGGGACTTGGCAGCAGAAGTAATGGCCTTGAGAATGACCGTCCAACCTATATTTTGTGACATGTTTGATGCTGCTTCTTTTTAATATTCGAGCTCAGATGAACCCAACATATTATGATTCATTTGAATGACTATGCAGGGAGGAGCGTGAATCTCCAGAAGTATGGTCCCATATTTGTGTTCAGAAGCTCGCAGAACTGGCCAAAGAGAGTACAACTATGCGACGCATCCTTGATCCAATGCTTTCTTACTTTGATATGAAGAAACAGTGGGCTCCTCGGCATGGATTAGCTTTGCTTGTCTTATCTGATATGTCTTATCTAGAGAAGAGTTCAGGTAAATTTTTGTTCCCAAGAAGATTTTGAATTTTGAACTATCAAAATAGTAAAAATACGTAGGTCATGTTATGCTATATCTGAGCCTTCTATTTATTCCTCTAATTACATGGCATGCTATGAAGATCCTTTTCTTTCTAGTAATAGAGAAAGTGTCAGACAATTTTCTTGCTGTTCCATACTTCCAATCTACTTAGTTATCTTTGAGCAAACACTATGTTTGGCGTTTTCAATTGTTGAATGCATTATAAGTCTTCTTATATTGCTGTGATTGCTCGTTTCTCGGTAGACCGTGACCCATTTTCTGGCGGAATACATTTGCAGTCCACAGTGCACTTTCCTTTCCTGTTTGCAACATATTTAAGGGGTTTCCTTGTCTGCTGACGTGCTAATACATTTGTTTCTCATAGGCAACGAACAATTGATTTTGACTGCTGTTATCCGTCATCTGGACCACAAGAATATTTTGCATTGTCCTCAGACTAAATCTGATATTATTCAGACAGCAACATCTTTGGCACGACAGCTGCGATCACGAGGAGTTGCTCCTGAACTTGCAGTAGCAGGTGACTTGTGCAGGCACTTGAGGAAAACACTAGAGGCCATGGAGTCAGCCAGTGTTGAAGAGCTGAGCTTGAATGAGTCTCTTCAAAATTTCCTGGAGGGCTGTCTTGTTGAAGTCGTAAGAGGAGTATGTCCCACACTATTCCAGTTACACGCTAACATTTGTTAACTGCCATGGATGTTTTTAGTGCATCTTTCTTAGAAATTTGCAACTGCGAGAGCTTTGACGCTACAGAGCTACACTAGTATATAGTTTTATACATATATTTCCTTCACTTTTGTTAATTTTTTGGAACTTCTTATAGATTAAAGATGTGCGGCCACTTTATGACATGATGGCAATTACATTGGAGAATTTGCCTTCTATTCCTGCTGTTGCTAGAGCAACTATTGGAAGTTCGCTGATACTTTGCCACATAATCTCTTTGACATCAGTATCTTCGGACGCTCCTATGGTCAGTTCTGAATTTATACTATGCACTCATCTTTTTTTTTTTTTGGAGAAAAAGGGCCTAGCCCCGGCTCCATTGAATCAACAATGAAACCCAGCAAGTCAGGGTCATGTAGCATTTTTGTTATTACAACGCTATAAACTGAAAAGCAAACGCACGCCAGGGGAAAACACACACCCTCGACGAGAAAAAACAAACTAAAAGGACGAAGCTCCAGCCCGTAGACACCTCTCCACGCTTTTTCTTCTCCACGCTGCTTTCCTTCTGCATCAAACAATCTAGCAGTGGAGATCGCCACGGCACCAGGTAAATCAGATCATGATCAGATCGCTCCCAGGGAGTCCCCCCCCCCGCCCCCCCCACATTTTTCCCTGATCAACCTGGATCTGGCCACAGGAGGAGTGGGGGATTTCTTGCCGTTTGCTCCAGCTTCCGCACGATCTCTTTTAGCTCCGGCTTGGCAGCATCTGGCCAGGCCACCTCCCATAAGGATAGGTTTTTTGCAGTCTTCCTCACGATCACCTGCATACCAAGCTAGGTCGATCGATTGAAACATATGTCATTCCTGCTTTTCCAGAGAGCCCACAGGGCCGCAGCTTGCACTATGGCAGCAGCCGTGTTGGGGTTACGAAACCAGTATTCAAGCATATTATGAATATTATCACGGCTATCAATACTGGCAACTTCCCTAAATACTCTCCACAGTTCCACAGCAACGACACAAGTAAAAAATAGATGGCAAGAAGACTCATGTTCAGAACAAAAAAGGCAAGTTAAATCTGGAACATGTTGTCTCCTGTTAAGGTTATCTCTGGTCAAAAGTTTGTTCTTCGCAATCAACCAGAGAGAGATTTGGATTCTAGGGGGTATTTTTATCTTCCACACCACAGGGATATTCCCAGGAAGAATCCCTCTAAAATTAACAATATTGTAAAAGGATTTCACCGTGTACAGACCTTTCGCCTCATATTTCCATACAAGGGTGTCAGGTCTGTCACTCAGAACTAGAGATTTAATCTCATCAAAGAGATTGTTCCAGTCAATCATCATGCTGGGGGAGAAACATCTCCTGAAATTAATCTTGAGATTGACCCCATCCCAAACCTCACTAATAGTAGCATGTTGATCAATAGCTATGGAGTACAGCCCCCAGAACTGAGTAGCGAGGTTAACCTCACCACACCAGCTATCTTCCCAAAATCTAATACTCTTGCCATTGCCCACTCTCCAGACATATCCAAATTTAGTAGCCTTAATAGCCCAAAGGATCCCCTTCCAGAAGGGTGAGGCACCCACACTAGAACAGTAAAAAATATTAGGGTTATGGATATTATATTTAGAGTCTACTATATTCTTCCAGATTTTACCCTCATCCAGAAGATATCTTTTGCCCCAGGAAGCAAGAAGGCAAAGATTAAAGTCCGCCAAATTAGTTATTCCTAGTCCGCCAAATTTCTTTTTTGTGGCTAGGGATCCCCAATTAGCAAGGTGGTATTTAAAATGCCCTTCATAATCATCCCAGAAGCAATGAGCCAATTGGGAATTAATCAGGGTTATAGCCCATTTAGGGAATTTAATTATCCCCATCAAATATGAAGGGATACTAGTCAGGCAGGATTGCACTAAAATTAATCTCTTGCCAAAGGATAGAAGCCTTCCTCTCCAGCCTGCCCCTCTTTTGATAATTTTGTCAACCACAGGCTGGAGATCCTCTTTTCTAAGTTTATTATAATGAAGAGGAGCTCCAAGATATCTAATGGGGAAACTCCCCAGCTTACAACCCATGACTTAGGCAAAATTATTAGCCCTATCAGCATTGATATTAATGGGGACCAAATCACATTTATGGAAGTTGATCCTCAAGCCTGAAATCTGCTCAAAACAAGATAAGAGCCACTTCAAGTTTTTTGCCTGGTCTATATTATTACCCAGGAAAAGAAGAGTATCATCTGCATATTGCAGGCTGATTACTCCAGCGGGATTAGTGGGAGGAAAAACTCCCTCTATAAACTTGTTAGTAGAAGCCTTGCCTAGTATTCTAGTAAAGACATCAGCTACGAGATTAAACAACAAGGGTGAAGCAGGGTCCCCCTGTCTCACTCCTTTACCAGTCAAGAAAAAATCACTGTTCATGTCATTTAACCTGACACCAACAGATCCATTATATAACAGAGACTTAATCTTATTGATCCAGTCTGGGCTAAAGCCCCTTGTGGACATCATATCTACTAGGAACTCTCTATTTACCATGTCATAAGCTTTCTCATAATCAAGTTTGAAAACAAAACCAGCCATTTTCCTAGCAGCAACAGCATGAATTATTTCATGTGCAGCTACTATACTCTCCACTATAAACCTGCCTTTTATAAATGCAGTTTGATTAGGGGAAATCAGTTCATTACAAATAGGACCAAACTTATTAGTGACACACTTGGAATTTTTTTTAAAACTACAATTAGTCATAGCCAGGTGTCTAAACTTTTCTACCTTGACAGCATCCACCTCTTTAGGGACTAGGGTAAGTAAAGAAAAGTTGAGCCTAAATAAATCTAGCTCACCTTTCTCCCAGTCTCTAAACAAAGCAAACAAATCATTCTTAACAACATCCCAAAATTGCTGATAAAACAAGAAGGGGAACCCATCAGGTCCTGGGGCCCCCTCAGCATATGAGCCAAAGACTGCCTCCTTAATTTCTTGTTCAGTAAAAGGGGTGTTAAGAATATCATTATGAGCACTAGTGACTTTACTATCATCATCCCAAAAGTCATCTTCCAGGGTGATGTCAATTTTATCTTGGTAACCGAATAGATTCTTATAAAATTTAACAGCAACATCTAGAATACCTTTAGGGTCAGTCACAGGACCATTTTCTCCTTCCAGCATTAGTACTTGCTTCTTTCTCCTTTTCTGGTTAGCAATGGCCTGGAAGTATCCAGTGTTGTGTTCTCCCTCTAGAATATCCCTCTCTCTGGATCTCTGCCTGGCCTTGATCTCCTCCCTGTTCCAGATATCATTCAGTTCACCTGAAATAGATTTAATTTTATTCCTGGAGTTAGGGGATAGTGGTTGGAATTCTGCAATAATGTCCAGGCAATTATATTAAGCAATTAGAGACTGTTTCTGTCTATTTTGGGCAGCCTCATAATTGATGCACCACCCTTTAATAGCATTCCTAGTTATCCTAATCTTGAACTGCCAAATATCAATGGCTTTAACTAAGTGGCACTCAGTATTCCAAGCTTTAATTACCACTTCCCTGAAGCCTTCCACCTCAAGACACCATTTCTCAAACCTGAACATTTTGTTTTTGGGTATCTTGATGGCACAAGTATCAACTACCAGGGGAGTGTGATCACTGGCCACTCTTGGCAGAGCTTTCACCTGAATATTAGGATATAAGTTCTCCCACTCCACAGACATGAAAACTCTATCTAAAGTGGCCATAATAAGAGAATCCTGGTTGTTACCCCAAGTATATCTTCTCCCTGAGTTTTTAAGCTCAATCAGGCCAAACTTATTAATCCAATCATTAAAGAGATCTGCCCAATGCTGGTTTATCTCACCAGTATTTTTGTCACAGGCCTCTCTGACTAGGTTAAAGTCACCACCTATCATAGTAGGGCCATCCCACACAGCAAAAACACTATGTAGCTCTTGGATAAAATCAAGCTTAAAAGCATCATAAGCAGAACCATACACAGAAATTAATCTCCATATGTTGTTGTCTATTTTATTCCTCAGCATAAGAGCAACACTAAAGATGTGAATGTCACAACTAATAATCTCAAATAAGTCATCTTTCACACCCACCAGAACTCCCCCAGCAGTATTCTTAGCTGGAAGCCAGTTCCAAACAAATCCAAGGCTAGTATCTATGGCCTCTAGTTGGGAACTGGTAAAAGTTTCCTTTTTAGTTTCAGAAAGACAAATAAAATCAGGGTGATGTGCTCTAATGAGCTCCTGCACCCTAGTGCTTTTGGAGGATCCATTTAATCCCCTGACATTTCAAAAGACACCAATCATGATAAAATTAAATTTTTAGTCTCCTCCTACTCTTACTCTTCCTATGGGAAGACACCTCCACCCATGGCAGATCTGAGGTATCATGCACATTGCTATGTGCATCACCCCCATCTTTATCTCTGCCAATGGGATCAGGCTCAACATAATTAAATTCCTCTCCTGTGATATCAATATCAGGAGGAAGAAAAATCTCTGGGTTATTGTCTTGGAGCTTAGCTAACCTGTCTAGCTCAATTTGTTTAATTATCTCAACATTTTGAGCTGAAGTCAGGCAGGTATCTCCCATATTAATACCAGAGGACTTAGCAATATTGAGTAAAAGCTCATTATCTAAGCAGGCAAAAGAATTAGTATTCTTTTTGTTACCTTTAGGAATCTCCAAGTCTCTCTTCTGCTTCAGTTCCTGAGCTTTGATCAGAGCAGGTTTTCCATCTCTTTTAATTCTGTCACTCATTCTGGTAGCTTCTATAGGACCCCACTTCAAAAAAGTTTTGCTGTTTTTAGAACCAGCAGCCTTGTCATGGCTTTGGTTGGCAGCAGCTTCAAAGCTGGGTAGCAGCTTCTCTCCAAAGTCATCCCTAGTTTTCCTTTGCACCACTTCCAAATAGCTTTTGGTCAGTGGAGCTCTTTGATTTTTTGAGCCTGTAAGAACCTCAACAGCAGCCCCAGGAGTTTTGCAGCTATTCATTGATTTGGATCCTCTAGGAGCAGCAGAGGGCCTTGGGGTATTAATATTTTTCCCAGATTTCTCAATCTCAGTCTCCATTTCTTCTCCTAGTAGATCATCATCGCTGTTGACATTGGTGTCATCAATCTTTTTGCTAGCAGGGTCAGATGGATTGTCAGAATTGGAGCTGCCTTCAGCATCTTTTTCCACTGCAAACCTCAGCAAATACAACTCATGTTGAATTTCCACCACTCTATCAGTAGGTATTTTGTTTGGATCTCTGACTGCGACTTGAATTCTCACTTTCTCATAAAAGCTTCTGAATATCAAGTGCCAATCAACATTGACCAGGACCCCCAAAATAGATGCCACTTGAGCTATAACATTCCAGCTTATCCACTTTGGGGGCAACCCTTCCACCACTATCCAAGTTTCTGTCAAGGAGTCATATTCTGGCATTTCTCCTCCCCAGTTCATGAAAGATATAGTTGCCTTCTTCCTTTTCAAGTTCATGGAGGGGTACTCAGCAAGCTCAGCAATTCTTTTGTTGGGAGGGAATCTCACCAGAAATTTGTTTTTATCATATGGTCTTATCTGCCATGGCCAGTTAGTTTTCCACATTTCTGTGAAACATTGCCCAAGCTCATCTCCTGTGATATTCCCTTCCTCCACAACAACTAAGCCTACATTTCCAAAGTTGAGCCAATTACTATCACTAACTTCCCCAGCCTCAATATGGAAGAATCCCAGGCCTGTGTTAGCACTTCCCCAGTAGTGTGCAGCAGGATATGGTTTATACCAAGTGGGGCACACATCCATATGATGGCCAGCAGTTTTGCAAATGAAGCAGTTCCTGGGCAGAGAGCACATCCCAACAAAGTGTCCAGGCAGTCCACAATTGTAGCATATGGCTCCAATGAACTTCGGATCTACATTGTATGGTGCACTCCCCTCCACATCACTGTTGCTCTGGGTCTGATCAGCATTGTTCTCCACAGCCCCCCCTTTAAGATTTTTCTTCTTGTTTTTGCTGGATCCAGAGGGTACAGCTAGGCCATTGCCACCAGACGAACTCCCAGAATTGAAAGGTACTTGCTGTTGGTAAGGCATCATGCCCGGTTGCAAAGGAAACTGATAGGGGAAATTTTGCTGTTGCATAGGCCACTGACTCATACCTTGGTATTGAGCGTTCCACCCTCCTGGTGGATATCCCGCATACATCTGGCCCTGTGGAATCATCTGAGGAGGTTGAGCCAGAGGAACAATCGGCGGCCTGGAGTAGATAGAGATGGGAGGCATCTGGGTCGCAGGAGGTCGAGCAGTCTGGCGCTGCGTCTCCCCTCCTCCTGATGGTTTGGGGTTTGCAGTCCCACCATGCCCTGTCTCGTTCCTCCCCCTCCCTGCTGCATATCTCCCTCCTCCTCGAGAGCCCTCTCTTCCAGCTCCAGCCATCCCTTTGACAACAGCAGCGAAAGGAATTCGCCCGTGCTCTCTAGCCCAACAATCTCTGGAATAACTGAACTGTTTCGGTGGGGGAAGGTGATCAGCCGCTCCAACAGGGTGGCAATCCTTGGCAGAAAACTCTCCACGCTCGAACAGATCCTTCCTGACCCACACTAGCGAGTCAGGAGGAGCCCCGCGGCGGCGGCGATGATGAACCCTAGCTTGGGGAACAGGCGGGGGCTTGCTCTCTCTTATAGATCCTGCAGAAGACGCCTTCTGCCTGGGCGTCTCCCCCTGCTGATAGCCAGCCAACCTGCGGTCGCCAAGTGTCCCTAGCTCGGGCCTCACTTCCAGATGACACCTGACAAGCAGGGCCCTCCGCGCATTGACAGTGCGCCCCCATTGGCCTTTCTCGCCGGAGAAGTAGTCACCAACGCCGGCGGCGACGCCGCCCGCCGAATCCCGCGCTTATGCAGGATCCGAAACGGAGAGCCGGGAGGCGTGGATTGTATGGTGTGGCAAGTAACAGCAGGAATCCGCACCTCCCCCTCCAGAGCCCTCGTCTCCACTTGGGGAGACGTGCTCAATCTCGACTGGCCACCGGCGGCGAGGACGAGCGCTGCAGTGATGCACCCGACGGCATCACCCCCAGTATGCACTCCCACCGCCGCGCCCTCCATGGACCCTCTGATTTCGCCTCCGCCCTCGCCCACAGCACAAACGCGTCCGGCGGGGAGTGGGGGAAGGCGGGCATCCTTGTCCTTTCCTCCACCGTGGCCTTGTCGTAGATCAGCCTCGCCAAAATTCTCTGCTCCAAATCCGCTCTCCTCTGACAAATCTCTGCATACTTCACCGCTGCGGATCTCGTGCTCGGGTCTATCGCTGCCGCCACCACCTGATCCGCCGCCTTCCACTCCCGCACACGCCGGATCCACGCCGCGGTAGCGTCGCGGATCCTGGTCGCCCGCTCCACCCAACCCCGAGCCCCAGTCACCATGAGTACCCCCTGCGGAACTGGTGAGATCAATCTCACCATCTCCGGGAAGGTTTCGTAGATGTGGCAGGGCAACCGAGGAGGGGAAGGGGGTGCGGCCGTGCTCGGCGTCCGCGGTCCTCTCCGGCGAGGAGGCATGCCGATAGGTTGGCGTGGCGAGAGCTGCGGTGGATTTGGCAATGGCGAGCGGGAGTCGTGAAGTCGCCGTGGCTGCGAGCGGGGAACTGCGAGCGGGGAGGCAGGAGAGGATGTGATGAAGTTCAGAAACTGTGTATTCTCTTCTTCACATCAAATAATTTATTGCACTGCATGCTGTTCATCATTTGCAGAATTCTACTCCGTGATCAGTTGGCTACTTCTGCCATTCTTTGCTGAGTTTTTAATCTAACTCTTCTTAGCAGGTGTTTCCGGAAGCACTCCTCCAGCAGATATTGAGATCCATGGTACATCCAGATGCAGACACTCGTGTGGGGGCGCACCACATATTTTCTGCTGTAATTGTCCGAGGCCCAAGCCATCAGAGGGGTGATTCAGAGTACCTATTTGCAACAAAAAAGTGTCAATCTCGATCACCATCAGTGTTTGCTTCAGCTACTGCTCTACTTGAGAAGTTAAGGAGAGAGAAAGAATGCTTAGGTTCAGATAAGCCTGGACATATGATGCATGATGATGGGAAGGAAAGAAACACTCATGAAGAGGATAATAAGCATGTTTGGGCACGAAAAAGCCCGGCTTATTTTTCAAAGTTGGTCTTCTCTTTCGTCGATCGATGGGCAACACTAGCTAGTTCTGCTGAGGTAACCCAGTCCTGCCCCATCCCCCCCTCACCCCTGCAAGGGCCCTTGTTTTGTTGCGATGTATTACCTCCGTTCCATATTAGTTGACGCTCAGATGTATCTAGACGTATTTCAGTGCTACATACATCCGTTTGGGCGTCAACTAATATGGAACGGAGGGAGTATATATTTTTGGGTCTGGTTGGATCACGATACACAACTCATTAATCATGATTACTGAAGAAAAAACTTTTGACCCATCTTCCAGGAAGCCAAAATCGTCCTGTTAACTGAAGACCAAACAAATCAATTGCTGTCTGCGTTTTGGATACAGGCCAATCAGATCGATAACACTCCTTTTAATTATGAGGCCATTGGTCATTCATACAGCCTCACTGTTCTTTCTTCCCGCCTTAAGGTACGAGTTCCTCTTGAAACCGTATCTTTGAAGTTTTCAAGTATATCCATGAAGAGTTTATCAAGTTCTCATTTTCCTCATTTTTGGATAGCATTTTTTCTTTCATAAAGAGATACTTAGTCATGTCAATGGTCTCATCTTCTCTTTATGCTGCAAGAAATATATCCTTGCATACTATGGAAGGTCATATTATCTTGGCTAAGTAAAATTTCCCATGTTGAAATAGTGGTTTTGGTGCTGCAGAATTCAAGCAACAGTAACAACATTCAGTTCTTCCAGTTGCCTCTGTCCCTCCGAAGTATTGCTTTAACTCCAAGTGGTAGGATCTGCATAATAAAATTTATGATCGTCTGTTTCCGCATCCGCATCATGAAGTTCACTTGTCTTATATGCAATTTTTCCAGGAGGCCTGCCCCCTTCTTGCCAACGGTCTATTTTTTCCTTAGCAACGAGTATGCTGGCTTTTGCTGGAAAAGTCTGTCATATTGTTGAATTGGCAGAGTTGCTAAGGTGTTTTACCTCATCCAATGTAAGTACTCAGTTGTAGTGCAGAAACTATTAAGATACCTTTGTTTTGTTTTTTCATGTGAAACTTTACTTCAGTTTTCTCAAAAGAAGAAGTATTACCTCTAAGGTGTTTTACATTATCTGGTGTAAGTTCTAGTACATATGCTAATAAGATACTCCTATTATGTTTCTACATGTGAAACTGTACTTCAGTTTTATCTAAATAAACGTATTACTTCTAAGGTACTCCCTTCGTCCCAAAATAAAGTGTCACTGATTTAGTAAATCAGCGACACTTTATTTTGGGACGGAGGGAGTATTTTACATTATCTGATGTAAGTCCTAAGTTCTAGTACAGATGCTAATATGATACTCCTATTATGTTTCTTAGGTGAAGCTTTGCTTTGTTTTTTTTTTTTCCAAAAAAAAAAATGTATACTACCAGTATTTCTTCTGTGCAGCAACGCATGTGTTCGTACTAATGTTCATTGGTGTGCCTCACATTAATGGTAGCTTTCTTGTGGCCTTCTGTGCCCGTTGCCCAATTATCTCTTCAATAACTTTTGTTTGTTCTACTCCCTCCGTTCATAAATAAGTGACACTATTTAGCAAATATAAAATTACCTTCAATTTCCTGAACATTTGCTGAAAACTATGTTATCAATTTTTTTGCAGATTGATTCTTATCTAAGAATTGGTGATGACTTGCAACTCTATGTAAGGTTGCAATCGGATCTTGGCAACTATGGTTCTGAAAGTGATCAAGACGTTGCTAGGTCTGTACTTTCTGATTGCAGAAAGAAAGTGGGGATAAATGATCAGCGAGTGCTTGATGTGATTGCCTGTGCACTTTCAAATTTAACAGAGGTTAGTCCTGTGAGAATGGTTCAATTTTGTCATCTATTTGCTGTTGACACTGCATTTTATGGCCCTAGTGGGATCACTTACTGATGCTGTTGAAAGTGAAGGTAACGTACTATTTCCTAATGTTCTTATAACTGCGTTATCAGATGGACAAGGATGCACTGGCGAAGGAGCTCACAGAGATGTTTACTCCTGAAGAAGTTCCCTTGTTTGGTTCAAATTCAGCCCTTGACTGGGCCAACTTTCACGCACAGGCATTTTCCGATGAATCCCTTTCTTTTGATGAGGTATGCCACTTACACTAAATGGTCCTTACTAATAGCGCAAATTCCGTTAGGTGGTGGCACTTGCAAAAGTTTGCAATACTGCAATGTTCCTTCTTGTACTGTACGTTGCCATGTATTTTTACATCTTCTCACATGTGTCCTTTTGCATTGTAGGAGTGTTCAAGAACATCTTCGGTAGATGGTGGATTGCATGACTCACCAATTACAAATACTGCTAGCTCCACATCCAAGATTACGCTTCCTCATTGTGCTCCCCGTGTCCTGGGTGTTGGTCAGCTGCTTGAATCGGTGAGTACCTGTTGTGAAATTCAGCTGCTGTTGCACACGGTGACACGGTTTACTACTCGGTTGTTGGCTCATAGTTCTTGTGTGGTACCTGTTGTGAAATACTCCCTCCGTCCCAAAATAAGTCTCAACCTTTGTACTAATTTTAGTACAAAATTGTACTAAGGTCAAGACACTTATTTTGGGACGGAGGGAGTACATGTCACTGTCCTGAACTGACAGTATTGCCGTGAACCAATTGGCTTCTCTGTTAGGGTGATTTTTTTTAACACCCAATGTTGAATTCCTGGATCCGCCACTGCACTAGCCCCCTTTCACTTGCTACCTCTGTTTCAGTGTTCATTTTCTTGTGTGGTAAAGCTAGTATAACCACCGCAAAACATTGTTATACTTCGTGTTTGCATTGGGTTCTGAGTAGTAGACTGTTTCTCTGGTCAGGCGCTGCATGTAGCTGGCCAGGTTGCAGGTGCATCCGTTTCCACCTCCCCTCTCCCATACGGCACAATGACTAGTCAATGTGAGGCCCTGGGATCAGGCACTAGGAAGAAGCTATCAAGCTGGCTTGTGAATGGCCACAGCTCGACTCCAGACAATCCTGTGCCAAGCCTTCCCGCTGCCGATCATTTCATCCTTCCTAAGGTATGAAGATTCTACAAAGCCCAACCGGTTTGCTCTGAATCTCGTTTTCACTTTTCACTAACAACATTTGTCCAGGTAAATTCCTGTGGCTTTGAGATCAACCGCACGTCATCGGAGCCTTGCTCCATGGTGAAGCTTCCACCGGCCAGCCCATTCGACAACTTCCTGAAGGCAGCTTATCGTACCCCGCAGGAGATGTGATTACCCTTGCGGATCACAGCTAACCGTCGGAAGAAGTGCTAGACTGTAGTATCTAAGCACTGAACACTAGTTTGTGTTAATGACTTGGCCTCCTGGCTGCGAGTAACGTGGTATCAGTTGTAGCGTATGTATGACCATGTGTATCTGGTATTTCTGGTATGTACTTAAACGGCTGTAGCGTGTGTGATCATGTGCACCGCAGTACTAGATGTCTGTAACCTAGCGTGTCGTGTCTGTTGTCTGTAGCGAGAAGACTTGTGTTCGAGACTAATGCCATGATCTGGGCATCTCTCGTTTTCTTGTCCGTGTAGTCTAGAACGAGAAACAACAAAGCAAAATACGCCCGTTGAATCGTGGGACGGTGGGAATCACAGATGTGCCTCATCAGTCATCAGGTATCAGCTACTGCTCGTTGTATATTTGAGCAGCAGTCATTTCTGTGTATATGCTGAAATGAGGTTACACAAGTGCAGTGCTTTAAACATGATTTTTCACACCATTTGCAAGAACATTTCGCAATTGTTAAAGAGTATGTGCGAGTTCAGGACATGCTTCATTGATGTCTAACTTTTCCACAACTAATCATGCGCACACAACATGTGGCCAACATAATGACCACAAGAAGCATACGGCTGACGAAGTGTGACAAATTCCCAATTTTGGCAATAAACTCAACATGTGTAGAAAGAATTGTAGGCGACTAGCTTTAGTTAACAGCTGACTAAGTAATATTTATTTATTTTTAGAGCACGATTAAGATTTAAGGTGAGAGGCTTATTTTTTGGACCGGAATATATAGCGAACTTCAGATTTTTAGGCAAGACAAATCGAATGCTTTTTATGACAAATTATGTTTGCCGATGGTGACAAGTTTAGTTGACGAGCATGGCAACCAGAAAATTGCAATGCTCGCCAACTACATTTGTCCTCCTCACACCAATATAAATTGCCATGAAAAACGTTAGATTTGTCATGCTAAGTCAGATTTTTAGCATTTTCCATTTTTTTTTAGGGAAGGGTGAGAGGCTTTTTTTATACTATATATCCTACATACGAAATGTACTATCACAATCTGCCGCACCATGTAAGCCCAGGGCCCATAGCTAAACAAGCCCACACTCTTACTGCAACCCGCGTCGTCGGGTCTTCTTTCTTCGCCCACAGACAGTCTCACTGCCTTCTTCTAAGCACTCTTCTTCACGGATAAGAAGCGCAGCCAAAGCCCCCTCCGCCCAAAACCCCCACCGCGAGCTCTCTCCTCACCCGCCCATGGCGACCTCCACCGCCTCCTCCTCCTCTCTGACCGCCCCTCTCCTTGGCCCCAAACCCAGCCCCAATCCGCCCCCCAGATCCCTCCCGCTCCTCAGGTTCCCATCTCTCCCGCACTGTTCCTCCCCTCTTTCCACTTCCAACCACTCCACCCTAACCATGTCCGCCTCGCAGGAATCGGAGGTGCGCTCGGTCCGTGGCCGCCTCTGCCGGCGGCGGCGGAGTGGGACTGCAGGGGGCTGCTCACAGGCGCGGGATTTGGTCGATCAGGTGAAGTCAATTCCACTCGCTTCTTCCCTTTCGCGCTTCCTGTAGTATCCTGTTAGACCCTGACCATGTATTTCCGTTAGCCCGGTTTCAAAACGAAAAGGTGAAGTCAATTCGTGGCAGAAAGCCTTGTAGTTCCGCGTCGTCTGTTTGGTACGCTGGACGAGGTTCAGTTAGGGATCTATAAGGGTGCTGATGGCGCTGTGTGTGTGTCTGCCAGGGATGACTTGCTGATGCCTAGGTCGCCCTACTTCCCTGTGGAGGCCGCGGGGCAGGAGCGCGGGCCCTCGCCCATGGTGATGGAGCGGTTCCAGAGCGTCGTCAGCCAGCTCTTTCAGCACGTACGGGAGTACTGGACTGTGTGCTCAATTGTTTCATCTGCTCTGTAGAGCTTTTTTGCGAGTGTAATGTGCGGTGTGTGAACATGTGCACGCGTCCTGGTGCAGAGAATTATCCGATGCGGCGGTCCTGTGGAGGATGATATGGCCAACGTCATTGTTGCGCAGCTGCTATACCTGGACGCCGTCGATCCTAACAAGGTAAGTTCTGAAAAATGAAACTCTCTCCTCGTGCGCAATTCCTAATTCCTGTCCCAGATGAATAGTTATCTTGGCAGAAGCTTTGTTATGATCTATTCATCCTAGCCTACTTTTGAATTGCTGCTCTGTATATCAATTATCAAAGGATGTAGTGTGTTGATTTAGCTTCAAACACATTCTAGGGCCTCACACTAAACGTAAGTGGAACTTGTGCCCGAAGTTGTTATTTCAGGTTATAAGTAGAGTGGCACTGTGGTTCTTGGATGCGCTTCCTCTATTAAGGGAAGATCACTTGACTTTGTAGGAAACAGTTTTATTTATCTGGACCCTAGTTTGCCAATACCTATGTGACGAAGGTGCTGGAGTTATCAACTGTTGCTGGTACTTTTGTATTGCTGCTACATCATAGTGCTTAGGTTTTGAGCTGCCTAGGTAGGCCTGGAATTGAGTATATTCTTGTGATCTTGTGATGATGGTAAATTCAGACAAATGAATCACTCTTCCTTCTGTTGCAGTTTCTTATTCCTAGATCAGTAGTTTTCTAGTCAGAAGCTTTACTCTAGAATTGCTGATATGTATCCATTATCAAGGGAAGAAATAGTATGTTGCTGCTTTAGCTTCAACACATTATAGGGCCTTCTTGCACCATCAGCGGAACTTGTAAATTAAGCCGAGTTGTTTCTGGATGTACAATTGAGTGTGGCACTCTAGTTCTTGGATGTGTTTCCTCTATTTAAGGAAACCACTTGATGTTGTAGGAGACAGTCCATCTGTTAAGACTGTTACCTGTAGGAGAGGCTTCATTCTGCTTTTCAAGGAATGCGGTGGAAAAATCTCTGGAATTCATCTGGAAATCTCTCCTACTGGAATTTATTTGTTAAAACAGTCACTGGTGCTTTTGTATTGCCGCCGTATCTTAGTGCTTAGGTTTTGAGCTGCCTAGGCAGGCCTTAGACTTGGTGATATAATTGGTTCTTGTCAATTTTGTGTAGGATATCATTATGTACGTGAACTCTCCAGGAGGATCAGTGACAGCTGGTAATAACGCACATTCATATTTGTAATCAATTTATTCTTGCTTAATAACATCAATTTATTTTGTTTCTATTAAGGGATGGCCATATTTGATACAATGAAGCATATCAGGCCTGATGTTTCCACAGTTTGTATCGGACTTGCTGCAAGGTACTGAGTACTGACATCTTTGTGAAATTATTCTATTAGAAAATAGATTATTGGTTCAGATGTAGGATGCTTTATAGTTTGCACATTGCATATAATCTTTATAACGGGGTTTGATTATTAAAACCAGGGATTCTGTTCCATTTTTCTGGATTTCACCTTTTAAAACAAGTACCTGTCTCCGGCTATTCAGCCTTACTATTTTTTTTCTTTTGATTTTTTTGTTATGCATCTTAATTCTTAAATCATCGATGCATATTTATTCAGTATAACCTGCCCAGTCTAGGATTTTGGATTGATGAGTCTATCTTTATTGCTGCAAGTAAAATGTTGGTATTTTTGTAATTCTAGATAGCAATTATTTTTTTGCATGAGTGGATTTTATAACATCATATATCCTTAATTAAGATGATTAGATTTTCAAGTTGTATGATCGTAAAATCTGTTAAGAATGGCAAAATACCAGAGAGCTGCTTCATTGTGCATTTCCCATTCTTGAAGTTTTGTCACTCTGCAAATTTACCTTTTGCAGTATTTAGGTTGTAAATAAGCTTGGTCAATATTTACTAGGATACTTATATAATTAAATATGCTGGCAAGGAATATGGATTATTGTATGTAATACCGTTCCTAGTTTTAAGTTTAGCTTAATTCATAGAACAGTGGTTTGGTTAGAATCAAGAGAGATGATTGCTTCCTTAATAAAGAGGAGCTGATTAATTTGTTCGTGATTACAGTTTCTTGGTAAAACATAATTATTGTATGCAGCTGCAAGTGTAGAACCTTTATTGTTCGTCTGTGGAATGTTTTTCCTTTACCTTATTATTTTGTGTTATGTCACATTGATTCTTACACTTTTATTTTCTGTTTCCATTTGCAGTATGGGTGCTTTCCTACTTAGTGGTGGGACAAAAGGTAATATGAGTGACTGCTTACACTGTTACAGTACTAGATGTGGTCTTACAGCTAGACTGACCTTCGTGCTTCATTGTGTGTACGTAATGCAGGGAAGAGGTACAGCTTACCTAACTCAAGAATAATGATCCATCAGCCTCTTGGAGGAGCCCAAGGACAAGAGACCGACCTTGAGATCCAGGTGAATTACCAAAGTGAAACAATGTGTGCTAATTTTAAACCAGGACAGCATCTGAGTGATGGAGATCTTTATTTTCTCATACCTCCTTTGCTGCTGACTTAGTTTTGAGCACCAATGAGCCACTCTTTTGGCTAAGCAGTAAGATATACTGTTGCTTTGCCAGTCCTCTTAACCATGAATTGCATTTCCGTCAGGCCAATGAGATGCTGCACCACAAGGCCAACTTGAACGGATACCTAGCATACCACACTGGGCAGCCCCTGGATAAGATCAATGTAGATACTGACCGTGACTTCTTCATGAGCGCGAAGGAGGCGAAGGAGTATGGCCTTATCGATGGAGTAATCGTGAATCCTCTTAAAGCACTTCAACCACTTCCAGCTTCCAGTTAGCTAATGTCGTGCACAATCTCTGCCGCTCCAAGCATTTTTGTTGTGACCTTCTGGAGCTGTACCACGCAGTTTTCGTTAGTCTGGCTAGATGCTTTTGTAATTTCTCATCCTGAAGCTTTACAGATTGTGCGGAACAGATGCACTACTAGGATATTCATCATTTGCGGTAAGATATTTGCACGTGAGTCGACGTTGTTTTTGTTAATTTCACCTTCTTAGGGCTCTCTCTACTCGGACACAATTTTTTGTTTGATATGGGGTGAGACTTCAGGTTTTCCGCCGATCCAACTATTCTTGAAGCACACCACTGTTTACCTCACCGCACAGCAAAGCGGCCAGTTTTGAGCCTCAAAGAGTGTTGTCAGGCAACGTGATGTATCATGTATGTTCCTTCACCGTATTTCCTGTAATAGGGTCGCACATCTTCTGCTTGATCTAGCCAGTATGAACTTCCCCTGCCAGATAAGTTCTTTTCCCACCTGTGCCACAAGTAATGGATCAACTGTCGTCTGCCCACCGTGATCTCTTCTGGTTTGGAGAAGCCATCAGCAGATGCTACGCTTTTCCTATATCTACGGTGAAAGCGCTCCCTGCCAAAAAAAAATTTAATGAACGAATCACTTGTCATTTTCAGTTGCTTATATTTGCCTGAAGAAATTCAGCAATTATTTGCGGATAACCAAGAGGCCCTTTCATCCAGAACAAACGTTACAACTTAAGCCACACACACGCACACATATAATGAAATATCATGTATTCCATCAGTGCCACATACAGTAGGGTACGGGTGGTACCACCATCTCACTTCCAACTTCATCTATAGCTAGACAACAACCATTTACATTTCTTAGGGGTTTATATAAGATATAGTAAAGCATAGCATTGCCGCTCAGATGCATAATGCAGGCGCTCCTCTTATATCAACTTATGCACAAACCTATCTAAAACTTGCCCTCAATGTAACCAGCCAGACCGTTGATTTTGAAGAACTTCTTTATCACGAGGGCCATGATAGCAAGAGTCAGCCCAAATGCAGCCAGCGTCAACAATCTGTCATGCTTTGGCTTCTGGATTGTGGCGACGGGATTCTGCGGCGCTGCAACAACTCTTGGACCGCTGTCCCTGGGGATTACATCGGACTGAGCTCCCACAATGTTTTCTGCAACTTCTGACTCTGACTCAGGCTTGGGAAGGTCAGTATTATTAGCAGAACCAGGGCTGGAGCCAGAAGTGTCGACACCTTCTGCTGCCTTGACAGCATGTTCGCCAGAAGTGTCAGGTGCGACCTTGTTAGTCTCCTCTACAGAGCCAATTGTCAGCAGTTGTGGAATAGGTGGAGCTTTACTGAGCATTTGCTCATGGATCTGTGTTTGCAACAGTTCGTTGTGTCAAAGAAACAGGACGGGGCGTATTTAAGTTCTTTGAAGTGTGTCTGGAATTTTACCTCGTCAATTACACTTTGGCGTTCCGGGGAGCCGAATTTTGGTGGTGTTTCACGTGATTTGATAGCGAGTGCTCGTCTATCTTCCTTCTTGTAGTCCAGTGAACCCAATGCCCCACCAGGATTTGTTGGCATGAAAGCAATCAATGCTACTAGTGCTGTGCGTACTGCAACACGAATAGTTTGGCTCAGCTGTGTATACATCATAAGAACAAGAAAAAGGAAAAAACACCACATAATTATATAACACACTTTTAACAACCAAGGAAACGGAATCGGTGGATAAATCAAGAAAATAGTCATTTATCAGTTCACAGATATGATGATAAGATCCTCCAGAAGGAATAATGGTGAATTCCTATATGTAAAATTAGTAATCATTTAACCTGCTCTGGAGTCAAGACTAGACAATAAATGAAGACACCTTCCCCAACAAAATGTGAACAGACTAAGAACATGGATATTTTGGGAGACGTGCTTGCGAATCTTACAGGTCAGATGTTGCTTGTAGTAACCAAGGTGGTTCAGTGATAATTAGACCCAAGATTGCTTGTTTCACAAGAAATAAGTATACATGACATATGGGGATGAATATGTTCCTCCTTTGGCCTGGTCATACCGCTAAATAGCTTACCACAGGGCAATTACACAAAGAACCATCTCCTTGGCATCATAGTCATATAGTGTACGTAATATATACTACCACTCTCACTTTATTGTGCATACTATGAAATGATGTCCATCATAGAAAGGTACAAACGATAGCATGCAATATCCGAATGTTCATGATATCAGTAACTGGCACCATATGGGTCGGGTGCTGAGTAGGAATAAATCGGCGAATTGCCCTATTAACTGAATTTATCAATAGGTTACCTAGGGCCATATCTATATATCCAAGGCTACATAGCAACATGCAATGTACTTAATGGATAAATATGCTATTGTGCACGTTAATGTAGCAAGGGAAAGTGCTATAAACATGCAAATTTAAAACAAAAGCATTAATGTGTGCTCTAAATTAGATAGATGTGCACATCAGTACATACTATTACTAGATCTACATAAGGGGGATGCCCAGCATCAGCACGGCACAGCAGTAGCATCTACAGAGGTAAACTCCTCTCCTCCTACATCAGTACATACTATTACTAGATCTACAAATGACAAATGTCCAGCATCAGCAGCAGTTTTGGGCCAAAAAGTGCCTAGCAGTTAATTGGCCCAGCCAGTTAATGGCGCGAATATGGCCTTATCATATCAAGGAGGGGTCCGAGTAGCGATTAACTGGCCGATATTTGGAATATATCCTGTTCTTGTTTTAAGTTCAAAAGGATGGCAGGGTTTATCATAGCAATTAACTTCTATATATACTCACTACTACACATAGCCGTGTATTAGGTAACCAATGAAAAAGAATATGAAAAAGGCAACTGTTACATTAAAATAACAAGCACATGCCAGATGCCAGATGCCAGATGCCTCTGATATAACATTATAACAGCATTTAAAACATGCTGTTAAACAAACTAACCCTACTTCCCAGATTCACCTTAAGATCATAGGGAAGTAGAATGCATGTTTTCTTTTGATGGTCATAGGGTAAGTACTTGCCGCATTTAAAACTACGAAAACCTAGAGGAAATGGAGGCATTTACATTATCCACTACGAATACGGCGCTATTCAATGCGTTTGAGTTTTACTTTACTTTAAGAGCTTACTTGAGCAGCCATTTTATAAACAAATGACCACTCACCACTCCATGATGGCTGCCAGTGCTCGGGGTGGTAATTTGATATGCTCAAACATATCTTCTTCTGAATCTCGAATCTTCCACTTGGCTGCAGCACATAGATAAAAGGGGAAAAGACAAAGCAAGATTCATCAACAGCTCACAAAAAGCATATGCTGAACTGTGGCAGGGAAATTAGGACACAGCAATTTCAGACCGTGAGCAGCATGAAGGATGGCGGCTTGAACGGGTAGTCTGAGGGCAACTGGATCCTTCCGTGGTAGATTCCTCCCTCAAATTCGCTGTCTCGAGGCCCCAGGATAGCAAATTGCCACTCAAAAATGTCCTCCTGCTCGGACACAGGCATTGTAAACCATATAAGGCTATCAATGTCAACCAAATTGCGGCAATAAGTTAAGCCTAATAACCTGTAACAATTTCACGCACACTCTGTCTAGAATCTAAGGAATATCTGCCGCTATTAAGGATAGGTAATGTTGATGATCAGACTACAATAATTACACGTAATGCAATGAGATCTAGAAGAAAATACAGACACGTCTAAATTTCCGCACCCCAGAACTCCTTTAAAATCAACGCCACCTAATCGATTCAGACCTAAAAAGACGAGATCGGATAAAACTCAAGGTAAAGGCAGGAGAAGGGATCGGGATTGAAACCTCGAGGGGCAGGGCCATGAAATCGGGGGAAGGATTAGACTGCATCTCCTTCACCTCCTGCAGGATCCGCTTCACCGCCGGGTTACTCCGGTTGAACTTGCCTGCGGCCGCCATCGCCTCCGCCCCAGGAAACCTGTAGACTCGCCGCCGCCGCTTACCGTGGCAAGGATGCGCCTTCGAATTGTGAATTGTGGAGAGGAGAGAGAGAGGGGGGTACTGGAAGGAATTGGGAAGCGCGTGTGGCGGAGGAATTAATGGAGTGGGTCGACGTGTCCCTGTCTCGTGGGACTGGTGAATAGATTAGGCCCACTTGTCGGTGAGGTTGAGTTGGGACGTGATATGGCTGGGCTCACGTGGCGCGTCTCTATTGTTGCTTGCGGCGTGGGTGGGTGAGTGGGTTAAAGGAACCTTCAGCATGCTGAGAGAGAGAGAGAGGCTCATCTAGACCTGGCCATGGGCAGCCCGGCCCGGCTGGCCCGACCTGACCCGGCCCGAAAATCCCGGGCCGGGCTGAGCCCGAACATGTTATCGGGCCGGGCTCGGGCCTGAAAATCAAGCCCAACAGACAGATCGGGCTGGGCTCGAGCCTGTGAAAAATGGTTTTTTAGTCGTGGTCGGGCCGGGCTCAGGCCCGATTTAGTAGGCCCGGTGGTCGGGCCGGGCCGGGCTCGGGCCTGGGTTTTCAGCACCGGGCTTTTTTTGGCCCGGCCCGAAGCCCGGCCCGGCCCGAGATATGGCCAGGTATAGGCTCATCGATGGCCTCGAAGTCGAAGGCGGAAATCTTTGTAGTACTACTCGGTTTTTTTTTCGGCCGCTTCAGGCGCCGATCGACATAACTATCTGCATATGGTTTTTTTAATAAAAAATCAAAGGGGTTTCCCCCGCCCAAACTTTTTATAAGAAAAGCCAAAGGCAAAATTCCACGTCCAGAACGATGCACAGCTCTTAGCCAGGATCTAATGGCATCTCCCTGTAAACCTCCCACAACCGTTTGAACCGCGCTGTCCGGATCATGAAAGCCATTCAACACGGTCCTGTATCGGTCCGCGGGGCGGTCCGGACGCGGTTTCTCCCGCAAAACAGAGACAAAAGTGAGAGAGGTTTGCGTGAGTCTGGACACGCGAAACTTATAAATCCGACATCACAGACCCACCCAAAACCCATCCTGGACCCCGCGACTCCATCCTCCCCATTTTCTCTCATTCCTTCTTTCTCTCTTGCCGTCGCCGCCGCTCCACCACCCCGGCCACCACACCACACCCCTGCCGGAAATCTACGTCTCCGCCACCTCCGGTGATCCAGCAGGGCTCCTCGTCGCTTCTCCCACGTCTCCGTCCACCCCCCTGTCCTCAGACCGCCCCGCCAGATACCATCCTCTACCATGCCCGGCAACTGTTCGATGAATCACCGGAGCTGAAAACAGTTGTCCCTTCTTGTTTGTAGTAATGGATTCTGATTTGGAGTACATATACGAGCAGTATGTTGAGTTCTCCGACGGCTCGTCAGACGAGGAGTACTCCGATGAGACGGCGATGATGCGGGCAGTCCTTGAAAACGCGGAGCGTGCGGAGGAGCATGTTCTAAATTTCAAGGGCTCGATTAAGGGTCATCGAGTGCTCAACCGCAACAAGGCGCGCGGGCATTTGACACTGATGGCCGACACTTTGCCCCTAATGCACTATTCGCTGACCATTTTCGTCGGTGTTTTCGGATGCGCAAGAGTGTCTTCGATTGTTTGTACCATGGTGCCCGGTCCTACGATGACTACTTCATCCTGAAGAAGGACGACGTGGGAATGATTGGCTTCTCTGGTTACAAGAAGTGCACGGCCGCACTCCGGATGCTTGCATATGGCACGGCTGCTGATTCGTGGGACGAGTACCTACGGATGTCTGAGAGCACATGCAGAGATGCCATGGTCAGGTTTGCAACTGCCGTGGTCGAGGTGTTCGGACCTCAGTATCCGAGAGAACCAAATGTGGCAGACACCGAGAGGCTCCTGGCAACTCAGAAGCAAGAGGGTGGCCAGGTTTGCTTTGATCTATTGACTGCATGCATTGGAAATGGAAGAATTTCCCGAAGGCTTTACAAGGGCAATATTAGGGTCATGTTAAGAAAGCCCACCATCATTCTTGAAGCTGTTGCATCACAGTATCTTTGGATTTGGCATGCCCGGGCCTCACAATGTGTAACGCCCGGATAATTATGCTACAGTGAACCTCTGCTAATGATGCCACGTCACCTCCGTTACAGTTGCTAATCTCGCGTTAGTTCGAAACCGGTTCGAATTCAAATTTGAATTTTTGTCAAACGTCAAAATTTTTCAAACTTTGAAACTAAAATGTTCGGAGTGTGCCGATTAATGCCTAGGTATTTATGGTGAAGGAACCATGCTTTTATAAAAAGCCTAAATACTTTTAAATGAATTAAAACAGAAAAGGAAATAAATAAAAAGAAAAGGACTAAATGAAAACAAAAAAAGAAAAAGGAAACCCCCCCCACTAGGCCAGTCGGCCCAACTGGCCGCAGCAGCAGGCCGGCCCACCTGGCCCAGCCGGCCAGCCCCCCTCGCTCCCTTATCCCCCCCACCCCGGTCAACCCTAGACCGAACACCCCCC
This sequence comes from Thinopyrum elongatum, assembly GCA_011799875.1. Classification (NCBI taxonomy): domain Eukaryota; kingdom Viridiplantae; phylum Streptophyta; class Magnoliopsida; order Poales; family Poaceae; genus Thinopyrum; species Thinopyrum elongatum. The sequence goes on from CM022300.1 coordinate 389,850,484, forward strand.
CACTCGCTCGCCTCTCCCTCTCCTCCCCTCACCTCTCGATCCCATCTGGATCGGGGAGGGGAATCGGTTCCCGTCGCCCTCGCCCGAGGCCACCGCGCCGCTCGACGCCGCATCGCCACCGCCTGGAGGATCGCCGTCGCCCGGAGCCGACTTCCGTCGCCACCTCGTCGCACGTCGCCCCGCCTCGCCTCCTCCTCGTCTCTCCTCCGTCGCGGCAGACCCGACCCGGCACCCCCCTGTGAGCCTCGCCCGGCTCCGCCTCCCTCTACCCCGTAGCCGCCGCTCGTTGCTCTGGCCGGCCCGTGCTGGCCTCGCCCCGCACAGCCTCGCCCCCTTGCGTGCTCGCACGCCCGCTGGCTGCGCCCGCCTATACTGCTGCTGCGCTGCTGCTCCCCACGCCGTGCTGCGCTGCTGCTTTTGCTACTGTCGTCGCCACCACCATCTGCAGCAGCCCGACGCCCATCTGCTTCGCCCGTGGTGGCCGCCGGCGCACGCGCCGCCCCTCACCCCAGCCGCGCCCCGCCCCTTGGCCGCCATCCGTCGCCGCGCTTGGGCTCGCCCCAGGCCGCGCCTCGCCCTGCCGAGCCCGCTCGGGGCCGCACCTACCCGTCGCTGGCCGCTGGCCGTGCCCACTGCCGAGCCTCCCCTGTGCGTGTGCGTGCACAGCCATGGGCTGGCTTGTGCCACTGACCCCAGGGCCCCGGCCCTGTTAAAAGAAAAAAAATGATATGAAATGAAAAATAGATAAATAATTAATTAAATTAATTAATTAATTAGTTAAGTAATTAATTAAGTTAATTAAATTTGTTAGTCTAAACTAATTAGTTTAGTTAACTTAATTAGCTGTTAAAAATGTTAATTAGGTTAGAGACAATGACAGTGGGACCACTGGTCAATTTGACCAGTCAACCCTGTTGACTGAATTAATAATAAATTATAAAATGCATTAAAACTTCAATAAATCATATTAAATAATCCGTAACCCGGATTGAAAAACTTTGTACATGAAAGTTGATCAGAACGACGAGACGAACCCGGTTACGCTACCCACATACCCGCCGGATACTTCTAACTATTCGAACGTGCAACTGTCCCCCTCCAGTCATCTGTCTAACAAATGTCCGGAACCGGGAAAACTTTCCCGGATGGGATCCCCCTTTCTCGGTAACATGCAACCCCACGTTAGAACACACCCAGCACTGCATATTGTCATGTCATACTTTGTGTAGCATTGTTTGCTTTGTATTCACTTTTTCCTCCCCCCCTCTTTCTCTCTCGATAGACGCTGAGACCGCTGATGACGCTGCCATGAACGACTACAGTGTTGATGACCCGTCCTTCTCTGCCGAGCTTCCAGGCAAGCCCCCCCCTTGATCAATCCGATATCGCCTATTTCTTCTCTCTACTGCTTGCATTAGAGTAGTGTAGCATGTTACTGCTTTCGGTTAATCCTATTCTGCTGCATAGCCTGTCTTTGCTACTACTGTTGATACCTTACCTGCAATCCTAAAATGCTTAGTATAGGTTGCTAGAATTACATCAGTGGCCCTACACTCTTGTCCGTCTGCCATGCTATACTACTGGGCCGTGATCACTTTGGGAGGTGATCACGGGTTTATATTATATACTATTACCTACTTATGTTTCTGTTCGGAGATGGGGGCTGAAGGGGCAGGTGGTTCCATCCAGGCAGAGGTGGGCCTAGGTTCCCGACGGCCCCCGAGTGTTACTTTGTGGCGGAGCGGCAGGGCAGGTTGTGACCACCTAGGAGACAGGTGGGCCTGGTCCCTGGTCGGCGTCCGCGGTTACTTCAAAATAACATGCTTAACGAGATTGGGTATTTGATCTGAGTCTGGCTACGAGCCTATACGCACTAACCACCACGCGGGAACAGTTATGGGTACTCGACATCGTGGTATCAGCCGAAGCCTCCTAGATGTCAGCGACTGAGCGGCGCGCGCCGGGTTGGACCGCGTAACGCGACTTCCTTTGTAATGGAGGTTGCTAGGTCTGCTCACCGGTCGCCCACGCAACGTGCAGATGTGCAATGGGCGATGGGCCCAGACCCCTACGCGCATAGGATTTAGACCGGCGTGCTGACCTCTCTGTTAGGCCTAGGTAGGGCTACGACGTGTTGATCTTCCGAGGCCGGGTATGACCCAGGAAAGTGTGCCCGGCCAGAGGGATCGAGCGTGTTGGGTAATGTGGTGCACCCCTGCAGGGAAGTTTATCTATTCGAATAGCCGTGTCCCTCGGTAAAAGGACGACCCGGAGTTGTACCTCGACCTTATGACAACTATAATCGGATACTTAATAAAACACACCCTTTCAAGTGCCAGATACAACCCAGTGATCGCTCTCTCACAGGGCGACGAGGAGAGGATCGTCGGGTAGGATTATGCTATGCGATGATACTTGGTGAACTTACCAGCTACTCTCTTCTATATGCTTCAAGATGGAGGCTACCAGAAGCGTAGTCTTCGATAGGACTAGCTATCCCCCTCTTATTCTGGCATTCTGCAGTTCAGTCCACAGATACTACCATTTCATTGATACCATTGCATATGTAGTGTAGATCCTTGCTTGCGAGTACTTTGGATGAGTACTCACGGTTGCTTTGCTCCCCCTTTTTCCCCTTTCTATACCCGGTTGTCGCAACCAGATGCTGGAGCCCAGGAGCCAGACGCCACCTTCGACGACCCCTACTACACCGAGGGTGCCTACTACTACGTGCAGGCCGCCGCCGACGACCAGGAGTAGTTTAGGAGGATCCCAGGCAGGAGGCCTGCGCCTCTTCGATATGTATCCCAGTTTGTGCTAGCCATCTTATGGCACCTTGTTTAACTTTATGTCTGTACTCAGATATTGTTGCTTCCGCTGACTCGTCTATGATCGAGCACTTGTATTCGAGCCCTCGAGGCCCCTGGCTTGTATTATGATGCTTGTATGACTTATTTATTTTTAGAGTTGTGTTGTGATATCTTCCCGTGAGTCCCTGATCTTGATCATACACGTTTGCGTGTATGATTAGTGTACGATTGAATCGGGGGCGTAACACAATGACATCAATGTGCTGCAACGATCGTCGTTGTTTGCGAGGCTGACTGAAGGAAAAGCTCCTCCTTGCCACTATACTGTCAATGGACATGAGTACAACATGGACTACTATCTGCTTGACGGTATATGTCCTCCATGGGCTACTATCTGCTTGACGGTATCTGTCCTCCATGGGCTACCTTTGTCAGCACCATCTCAAACCCAGTTGGCCAGAAAAAAAGGCTCACTTTGCCCAAAGACAAGAAGCAACTAGAAAGGATGTCGAGAGGGCATTTGGAGTTCTTCAGGCCCGTTTTGCAGTTGTTCGTGGACGTGCAAAACAATGGGATCCGGAGACCTTGTGGGAGGTGATGACATGTTGCATGATCATGCACAACATGATCGTCGAGGATGAGGGTGATGATGTTGCCGCAGCTCTGGAATTTGAGAACATGGGTGATCCTATCCAACTTCCCGACCAGAATTCGGCCACATTTGAGGAGTTTATTCAAATGCATCAACAAATTCGGCATCGACCAACTCACGAGCAACTCAAGGAAGATTTGATTGAGCATTAGTGGGCGGTGAAAGGGGACAACAATGTTGGGATGTAAATATTTGAACTTTTTTAAATTTGTATAGTGCTACATGCGGATATTTGAACTTATGTGCCGTTTGCATGCGGCTACTTGATCGTGCGGACTGGAGAAAAAATCCGGAAGGTGGGATGTATGCGGCTACGGTTGGATGTCGACCTCCCGCAACTGTGTTCACGGACTGATCCCCCCTGTCCGCGGACGGGTGCGGGAGGTTTTTTGCGGATTGCCGTTGGAGATGCCCTAAAGTAGCTGCGACAAACTTATTGCATGCAACACATTGAAAACAAGCATTCTATTTTGCGTCGAAATAAGAGGGAAATCAGTGCCGAGTTATCCTAACATGTATGATAATGATGAATGGTGGTTGAGCCACAAATACTATGTCGGCTATATAATCATGCAAAGCAATATGACAATGAAGGTGTATGTCATAATAACGGAACGATGGAAGTTGCATGGCAATATATCTCGGAATGGCTGTGGAAATGCCATGATAGGTAGGTATGGTGGCTGTTTTGAGGAAGATATAAGGAGGCTTATGTGTGATAGAGCGTATCATATCACAGGGTTTGGATGCACCGATGAAGTTTGCACCGACTCTCGAGGTGAGAAAGGGCAATGCACGGTACCAAAGGGGCTAGCAAATTTCAGAGAGGTGAGAGCGCGCATAATCCATGGACTCACATTAGTCATAAAGAACTCACATACTTATTGCGAAAGTCTATTAGCCCTCGAAGCAAAGTACTACTATGCATGCCCCTAGGAGGGAGGTTGGTAGGACTTAACCATCGCGCGCCCCCTACCGTCACGCAAAGGAAGACACTCAATAATAAATCGTGCTCCAACTTCTTAGTATAATGAGAGAATATATGTGCATGCTTCGGGAATCACAAACCTTAACACCAATATTCTTACTAAACCACAATTAGTCACTAGTACAACCCACATATTACCATCTCTATATCGCAAAACTATTGCAAGGAATCAAATTTATCATATTCAGTGCTCTACATGAAAGTTTTTATTATATCCCTCTTGAATACCTATCATATCAGGACCAATTTCATAATGCCATTACTATTTATTAGACTCTCAAAAAGATATAAGTGAAGCATTAGAGTGCAACTATTTCTTCAAAATATAACCACCGTCGTGCTCTAAAAGATATAAGTGAAGCACTAGAGCAACTGCCTAGCTCAAAAGATATAAGTGAAGCACATAGAGTATTCTAACAAATTGCGAATAAATGTGTGTCCCTCTCAAAAGGTGTGTGTGCAGCAAACAATGATTGTGGCAAACTAAAAAGCAAACAAATCAAAGACTACTATAATACACGGCGCTCCAAGCAAAACTCATATCATGCGATGAATAAAAATATAGCTCCAAGTAATATACCGATGGATTGTAGATGAAAGAGGGGATGCCATCCGAGGCATCCCCAGGCTTAGATGGTTGGTGGTTCTGGAATATTACCTTGGTGTTCCTTGGGCATACCCAAGCTTAGGGTCTTGCCGCTCCTTATTCCTTCATCCATTGTGATCTCACCCAAAACTTGAAAACTTCAGCACACAAAACTTAACAGAAACCTTGTGAGATCCGTTAGTATGACAAGCAAATCATAAACTTTAGGTACTGTTATCAACTCATTCATATTTTATTATTGCATAATACTTATTGTATTCTAACTCCTTCATGACTTATACCCCCCGATATAATCCATAGCATCATTAAAACAATAAAACCATGCATCGAAAATAGAATCTGTAAAAAACAAAACAGTCTGTAATGATCTGAACAAACGCAATACTTCTGTAACTCCAAAAAATCTGAAAAATTAGTAAAACGTGGGAAATTTGTATATTAATCATGTGTAAAAAATTCAGAATTTTATCACGTGCCAGTGAATTTAAAGAATTCCAGTACTGGACGCAAAAGTTTCTGTCTTTTCACAGAATCAAGTCAACTATCAACCAAATCATCCCAAAGGCTTTACTTGGCACAAACACTACTTAAAACATAAAAACACAATCATAACGGTATCATAATTTTTTGGACACAAAAAACAGAAAATAAAACAAGAAAGATAAGATAACTATTGGATTGCCTCCCAACAAGCGCTATTGTTTTACGCCCTAACTAGGCGTAATGCATAGTTTCAAGTATTGACATCCTTAGTTTTCAACCCATAGGCAGCCCTCATAATTGATTCATACGGTGGCTTAATTCTCTTTCTAGGGAAGTGTTCCATTCCTTTCTTTAATGGAAATTGGAACCTTATGTTTCCTTCTTTCATATCAATAATAGCACCTATGGTTCGTAGGAAATGCCTACCAAGTATTATAGGAAAAGATGGATTACATTCAATTTCAAGCACAATGAAATCCACGGGCACATAATTTCTATTAGCAGGAATAAGCACATTATTTATTCTACCCAATGGTTTCTTAATAGTTGAGTCCCCTAAGTGCAAATTAAGGGAACATTCATCCATATCAACAAGGCCTAGCACAGCACATAAAGATTTTGGTATAGTGGAAATGCTAGCACCCAAATCACATGGAGCATTACATTCATAATCTTTAATCTGTACTTTAATAGTAGGTTCACATTCATCATGCAATTTTCTAGGTATTGAAACCTCCAACTCTAGCTTTTCTTCATGAGCTTTCATCATAGCTTCTACGATATGTTTAATAAAAGCTTTATTTTGTTCATAAGCATTGAGTGAATTTATCATGGATTGCCATAAGGAAATACACTCAATTAGAGAACAACTATCATAATTAAAGTCCTTGTAATCCAAAGTAGTGGGCACATCACTAGTTAAAGTTTTGACCTCTCCAAACCCATTTTTATTATTTTTATCATTAAGATCACCACCCTCCGAACAATTGGGACGCCTTCTAGATAAACTTGACTCATCTTTAGTCCATTTTTCATCAAGTTTTATATTACTAAACAAAGATTCTATGGGTGAGACACCGATCATTTTAATATCTTCATCATGATTACGGTAAAAATCGGGCGGAATAGCCTTTTCTAGGAATTCTCGCTTAGCTCTCAACCTAGCGGTTCTTTCTTTACTTTCATTAGTGGAAACATAGATAGCTTTAATGGACTCATTAGTATCATGCTTAGGTGGCAAAATTTTAGATTTGAGAGTTTCAACATCATGAGCAATTATATCCATGTTCCTAGCCATATCATCAGCTTTATTCAATTTTTCCTCTACCATGGCATTAATAATCTTTTGAGAATTAATGAATTTCTTTATATTACCTTCAAGATCAGTAGGTATCCTATTATTATAAGAATTTCCATAGGAATTACCATAATTATTAGAGTAATTTCCTGTATACGGGCTAGGACTAAAATTACCTCTATATGCATTGTTATTTGAAATTGTTTCTAGAGACAAAGTTCACATCAATGATATCATTATTTTGCTCAATCAAAGTAGACAAAGGCACATCATTAGGATCAATATGAGCATTTTTATTAGCAACCAATTTCATAAGAGTATCCATTTTATCACTCAACATAGTAATTTCTTCGACAAAATTTACCTTCTTGCCAGTTGGAGCTCTTTCGGTATGCCATTGAGAGTAATTTGTCATAATATTATCAAGGAGTTTTGTAGCTTCTCCTAATGTGATTTCCATAAAGGTTCCACCTACATCAAAGTCTAGAAGATTTCTAGAATCAAAGTTTAGTCCCGCATAGAAATTTTGTATAATCATCCATAAACTTAAACCACGACCGGGACAATTTTGTATCATTAATTTCATTCTCTCCCAAGATTGTGCAACATGTTCATGCTCAAGTTGCTTAAAATTCATAATTTTATTTCTAAGAGAAATAATTTTTTTGGGAGGAAAATACTTGGCAATAAAAGCATCCTTACACTTATCCCATGGATCAATACTATTTCTAGGAAAGGATGAAAACCAAGTTTTAACACGATCTCGTAGTGAGAATGGAAATAATTTCAATTTAACAATATCATTATCCACATCTTTCTTTTGCATATTGCATAATTGATACATCTCCAACGTATCTATAATTTATGAAATATTCATGCCATGTTTACAACAATTTTATATGGTTTCGATATGATTTGATTGGAGCTAACCCGAATTGACGCTGTTTTTAGCAGAACTACCGTGGTGTTATTTTTTTGTGCAGAAATAAAAGTTCTCGGAATGGCTGAAAATTTACACTGATTTTTGTCGACCAAAAGAGATGCGCGAAGCTTCGAGGAAGGACCAGAAGCCTCATAAGGAAGCGACAAGCCTGGGGGGCGCCCCCCCAGGGCGCATCGAGTAGGCTTGTCGCTCCCTTGTGGGCCCCCTTGACATGAAACCAACGCCAAAAATTCCTATAAATACCAAAAAACCCAAAAAGAAACCTAGAATTTCCGCTCCGACGCTGTCGTAGAATTGTTCCATGACAATACCAAAATTATCACCACGGAAGTGTCCACTTCCATGATGAAAAATGGCGCGTCATGGAAGTGCTTTCGTCAAGGGTAACTGACACGTGGCATCCACCGTAACGGGTCACCGTTAAGCTATCAGGTTCCGGTTTGGATCCGATAACCCGTTAACAGCTGGGACCAATGTGACGCCCCCGGCCCGATCGTGCACTAATCATACACGCAAATGCACACGATCAAGCCTAAGGACTCACGGGAAGATATCACAACACAACTCAAAAACATAAATAAAGTCATACAAGCTTTATATTACAAGCCAGGGGCCTCGAGGGCTCGAATACATAAGCTTGCGAACAAGCATCAGCGGAAGCATCAGATATCTGAGTACAGATATGAAATAGAAACAGAAAGGCCTTTAGAAAGGCGGGGCAAAATAAAACACTACGATCGAAAGGCGAAGGCCTCCTGCCTGGGACCCTCTGATCCTACTCCTGGTCGTCAGTCAACTCGTAGTAGTATCCATCCTTTGGGTAGTAGTAGTAGCGATCGTCGGGGCATCTGTCTCAGGGGGCTCCGTCCTCTGGTCACGTCAAACTGATATGGGGAGAAAAAGGAAAACAAAGCAACCGTGAGTACTCAGAAGTACTCAGCAAGCAAGGATCTACACTACATATGCAACATTATCAAGGGGAGGCTGTATATGTGGACTGGGCTGCAGAAATGCCAGAATAGAGAGAAGGCCTAGTCCTATCGAAGACTAGCATCTTCAGCGGTCTTGCAGCAGTAGAAGAGAGTAGAACAATACCATATAATGTAGCAGTAATAATATCAACCTCACCCAGAGATCCTTTCTCGACTCCCTGCGAGAAAGCAATCCCAGAGCCATACAGTCATCAACCTCGTCCTGAGATCCCTTCTCGACTCCCTGCGAGAAGCAATCCCAGAGCCATATATACAGGTCTCATCACAGGTATCCAGTTCTAAATTGTATCAATCAGGATACAACTCCGAGTGTCCTTTACCGTAGGACCGGCTATCGATAGAAGTGTTCTTCCCTGCAGGGGTGCACCAACTTACCCAACACGCTTGATTAACTTCGGCCGGACACACTTTCCTGGGTCATGCCCGGCCTCGGCCAAACGACACATCACAACCCTACCTACAGCTCAGCAGAGAGGTCCCCGTCGGTCTATATCCTAAGCGCTCAAGGGTCATGGGCCATCGCCCTGTGCACTCCGGGTCGTTGCGAGCAGAGCGAATCACGGTACCACCCCTCAGGATGGCGCCGGCCCAGCCCGGCCGCAGTGCTGAACTGGACGTATGACAGAGCTTTCGGCTGATGCATACGATGCAGAACGCCCATACTATGCCCACGTGATGGTTAGTGCTATCAGACCAGAGGCCTGCTCGGATCAAATATCCAAATCGCTAGGACTAGGGGCTTGCGGTAACGAGCAGAGACTCACGAAAGATGTGACCCCGTCGCCCCGTCTCGAGGACTTGCGGCAAGGGTTAAGAATGCCCGGCCGCGCCTCGTATTCACCACTCGGGCACCACACTGGCAACCCGCCTTCACATCACACGCGGGTACCCCTCAGGGTCGACCCGCCTTTCCAAGTAACATTGTAAAGTCCAAGTATCCGTGTGTCCATAACATCAGGGAATCCGAGGTATCACCCTCATTGAATTCCCACTCGATGTATCCGTCAAGGTGAACTAGGAGGAATCACCCTCACTGGGTCCACACTTGAGGTGTTGTACGACAGCGTCGTTATCGGAAGCGGTGAAGGAGGAATCACCCTCGATGACCACGACCGAATAACTACTCTACAGAGTTAACATCAGAAGTGCTACATGAGGTTTCACCCTCGACACTCGATAGTAACGCTGCAGTGTCGTTACAACTAAGGGGGGGGGTGATGTGCGGTGTCGGGGCCTGGTCTTCAATCCCGTTGATCGGGTCTTCTGACGATCCAGCGCGGCAGACGGGATAAGTGGGGTCACTGATAGGTCTCTACCCAGCCTAGACTAAGCAGTTTAGGATATGTAGGTAATTATCAACAGCAGGTTACAATGAACAGGCTATGCATCAGAACAGGTAAAGCAGCAGCAGCAGCAGCAATTCTAATGCAAGCATGGGAAATTAGAATGGGCGATATCGGGATGATCAAAAGGGGGGGCTTGCCTGGTTGCTCGGCGGCAAGGGCAAGGTCGTCAGTACTGGAACCAATCACCGGAGCTGCGTCGGCACCGGGCTCTATCGAGAGAGAAGAGGGGGAGGAAACAGTATAAATATTAAGCAAGCAAGTGCTACACAAAGTATGACATGACAATACGCAGTGCCGGGTGTGTCCTAACGTACGGTTGCACGTCACTGAGGAAGGAGGGATCCATCCGGGAATGTTTTCCCGGTTCCGGACATTTGTTAGACAGATGACCGGAGGGGAACGGTTGCATGTTTTGATAGTTAGAGACATGTGGCGGACGAACGGATCGCGTATTCGGATTCGTCTCGTCGTTCTGAACAACTTTCATGTAGAAAGTATTTTCATCGGAGTTACGGTTTATTTTATATGATTTTCTAAAGTTTTTATTAATTTTCTGAATTTATTTTTATTATTTAATTTCGAATTATCCAGAATAGTAATTGATGACATCAGCATGACATCATGCTGATGTCAGCAGTCATTAGGGTTAAGTTAATTAATTACTGCTTAGTTAAACTAGTTAATTAATTAGATTAACCTAATCAGAGTTAATTAAACTAATTAATCCACTAATTAATTAAATAATTAACTAATTATTTTATTATTTACATTTACTTTAAAACGTTTTCTGGGCGGGGCCCATATGTCATTGGCCCATAGGCCATAGCGGGTTCGGGCGAACGGGCGTACAGGTGCGGGTGCTCGCACCCGAGGCCACGAGAGGCGAGGGCGAGCGCGCCCGAGGCCTCGATGGCCGGCGACGGCGGAAGCAGCGCCGGGCGCGGGGAGCTACGGGGCACCGGCGGCCACAGGCGCCCTGCCGCGGGGCGGAGGAAGGGCGGCGGCTCGCACAGCAGTGGGCGGCGCGGGCGAGCGGACAGGGCGAGGCCGGGCGGTGGCGCAGCAGAACCGTGCGGCCGGCGAGCGAGCCGGGCGTGGCGCGGGCGAGGTCAGCACGCGGCTGCGGGGACGCACGCGGGCGCCAACGTGCGGCCAGCGGGGCGAGCTGCGGTTGCGGCGGCGAGAGCGGGCACGCGTGGCTGGGCGCAGGTGGGTGCGGCCAGGGTGCAGAGGGAGTGGAGCAGGCGCAGGGGAGCAGAACTCCAGGCGCGGCCACAGGAGGTCGCGGGCGCGACGAGCGCGGCCCCGGAGCGAGGCAGGGCGCGGTGGAGCAGCAGCTCGAGGTGCAGGGCGCGGTCGAGGCGTGCGTGCAAGCACGGTGACCGCGTTGCGCTAGCGAGGGGAAGCGGGAGCAGAGAGGAGGCGCCGTGCGGGGCTGGCCCTAGGCGCGGACGACGCGGTCGATGGGCGAGCGGGGAACAGGGGAGAGAGGAGGAGAGGTCGGAGCTCACGGCGGGGCCGTAGGGTCTTAGGCAGCGGGGCGTGGGGAGGACGACGGGGACGACGGCGCGGGGTCGACGACGGGATGGCGGTCTGCCGAGGTGGTCCGGCGATGTGGTGGTGGCGACGACGGGCGATGGCGTCGGGCCGGCGACGAGTCGAGGCCGAGGCTTCAGGCGGGTGCCGCGCGAGGGAGAGGAAGGCGCGGAGGAGCCCGAGAGGGGCGGCGCCGGCGATAGCGAGCGGCGACGGGGTCGCAGCCCCCGATCCAGATCGGGGGAAGTGGAGCAAGGGGGGAGTGGGGGTGACGGGTTAGGGTTTCTGGAGTGGGAGGGGATAAGGAGGCAACGGGGTGGGCCGGCCTGTGGGGGTGGCCGACTGGGCCGGCGGGGTTGAGGCCCGGTGGGGAAAAGAGGGGGGTCCTTTCTCTAATTTTTATTATTATTTTTATTTATTCTTATGTCTCAGTTTAGTAAATAGTTAGGCCTCCAAATTACTTTTACAAAATTAGTGACCTAGCTCATAAAATACAGGGCAATATATCCTAACACCAAAAACTAGTTTGGTCAAAACATAATTTCATATTTAATTTAGATTTAATAAATGGTTATTAAATATTATTTTTATCCACTGTTCGAGGATGATTGAGTCACTTATCCAATTCCAATAAGGTTGGTTTCAATTTTAGAAGTGTCTCTGGAATATTTATTATTTATCTGACATTTTAGTTTCTGTGTTTGAACCACTTTTATTTTCCACTTTAATTTAATTTGAAGTTTGACTTAGGGGTTTGAAATGCATTATGATGCAGAAAATGATCATGCACTGTTAAACATGATGACGTGGCATAATCAAAAGGGTGATTACTGTAGGTAACCACTGGGGGTGTTACAACCAATGAGGATTTTCCACGTGTAAAATTATCATTGTCTATATCAACCACGTGTCAGCGCCGTGAAAGGACAGATGTCAACCGCCCAATGGACAGGAGGCGCCTATGATACGTCGACACGTAGCAAGGCCCAACAGCGGCCCATTTAGGTTAAAAAGGCTGGCCCAATCAAAATTAGCAGGCTGGCCCATTAACAGCCTGCTTGCAGACGACCCATTCACAGTTAAGGCCCGTAGGACTAGTGTCAAATCGGCCTGTCAACGACCCGTTCTAGACTTGTCATCATCGCGGCCCATGGTCACTTCTGGCCCATTAACAGCCCACTAAGTATTTGGGCCGAATTACAGCCGGTGTGTTTCCGGCCTGTTAAAGGTCCTGCTTCATTTGGGCCCATTTATTGGCCATTGAAACTTTCGGCCTATAAATGACCGTGAAGGAATTGGGTCATATTCGGCCATGTCTGACATTCGGCCTGTTAGAGGCCCACTGTAGATTTGGGCCACTTCCAGCCTGTTGTGTTTTTCGGCCTGTTAACGTCAGACGAAATACATGGGCCATATGTGGCCCAACATCACATCGGGCCTATTAACGGCCCATATAAAACTGATACTAATCAAGCCCGACCGCACTTCCGGCCTGGTAAAGGCCCGTGTAGTAGGTCTTCGCATTTACGGCTCGTCTGAATTTCGGCCTGTGAACGATCCGCATTGTAAATGGGCCACCACGAGCTGAGATACATTTCGGTCTGCTAATGACCAGTGGGTTATTTGGCACAATCAGGGCCCAATCTCACTTTCGGCCTATTAAAGGCGCATGTTATTTATGGCTCGAGATATTTACACATGTTAATGGCCTGTTGTTACTGAGGGCCCAAATTATGTTTAGGCCTGTTAAAGGCCCACTGTGGGCACAGGCCTACCAAAAATAAGAAAGCTTATGCTAATTTAGGCCCAGATATTTTTAGTGGGCTACATGCAAATTACGGCCCATAATCATTTTTAGCCCAATTGGAATTGTGGGCCCGACGAATGTTGGCACGTTGGGCTCCTACGAAGCTTTCGGCCGAATACATTACTAAGATAAACCTACACTATACAAAAATAGCGTCGTAATTTCTACAGCCTTTGGCAGCACGATAAATGTTGTATCACAACAAAATGAATTCCAGCCATACAACAAAAGGCCTGTTGGCATAAAGTTTACAGTCCTTGCTGATAAAAGCACCATCAGATGTATAGAAGCACAGATCATTTGACCTGAGTGCTAATGTTTCAGGTTGTAGAATCTGATGGAGCAGCATGATCTTCCCCTTTTTTCCGCCATTGCTCTTGAACAACGAAGCAAATGTCTGATAGTCTGGTTTCAAAACCATTCATATCTTGACGACATTTGTCAACCACTATTCTTGTTTCCGAAATGACCTCCATTAGGGATTGGACTTGTGTCTGGAGCATAGATACATCACTCTGTCTAGCCGGAAGATTTTGTTCAGTAGGCGATTTGGACGAGGTTACCTTGACAACCAACCCAGAATTACGCAGGAAGGTGCTTTTTGCACTGTTAGTGGAGAGATACTGACGCACTGCAGCAAGAGGTGACATTGTGCCTGTGGTAGCCTCATCACCTTCAGGTGGTTGTGGCTGTTCAATCATTTGTTCCATAGCTTGCTGGAAGTTTGAACTTGTAGATTAGTGTACTAGATAAGTTACTAATGAGACAAAAACAAACAAAGTAGGTTTCACGTTTATACATAACTTATTTTGGTGAACTACTGTAATACATTAGCATGTATTGTAATGCCAACTACGTAATAAAATCACTTTCGGAACATATGTCCATGTAGCATGCCTATTGTATTGTATATTTCCTCACATTCGTTGACATATAAGGATAAAGACACATGGTTTAAAGTAGGATGAACATAGTATGACATCATTCATATCATGGGCAAACAGATATCAAACAAACAGGCTATTGTATCATTGTGTGGGCACGTGAACATCACAACTAGATTACAGATCAAGACCAAAAGAATATCCTTCATCTCTTTTAAACCGTGTAAGGTGAAATGATACATTAAGACAACTGTGTATAAAAGTGAACAAAGTAACTGACATTGGCTGCAAACCAAGCAGTTAAATGAACACGTCACAGTAACAAGCAGTTCAAAGGCAGGAGGAGTAAGGACTTACAATAGCGGCTTGAACTGGTGTGCTCATGCCCTTCATCTTGCTGGTGTGGCAATCCTTGAAGATTTTCACTGCATTCGATTCAGGTTCTTTTTGGTCCACACGGGCTTTCCTCTGTATTTGGAACAAGTCAATATAGATACGATAATATGACACAGAAAAAAGAAGGAACTAGCAGCTATTTACAAGAGCCTCGCAGTGTGCAATATAGCTACGAGATCCTGTTGTCTGTTGGAATTTCACTTTAGAATGGTTGGTCTTGTTCTTCAAACAGTTAGCCTAGAAGAAGATACACTTGTAAGGCACATACGTAAATTCGAGTTCAATATGTGATCTGATCAAATACATATACCCTACCTGATACTTTGGATCAGACCAGTGTTTAACAAGGGCTATCCAGTCTTCATCTGTAATATATTCCACTGGAGATGTTTGGGCGATTTCATTATTAGCCTTGCCTTCAAAGTGAGTTTTTCTAAGGTGATACTGATACTGTCGCAGAGTAGATTGAAAAACATGAGTGCATGCTTGTTTAGTTGCATCATCTTTCAGATCCAACTTGAACCTCATCTATTGAAAAAAGAATGTGAGTCTTATTAGGAGGAAGCTAGAAAGTATGGGACAGAGCAAGACAATATTACAAATTGCGATGAATAACATTACTTACGGATAAATGGTCAAGGAAGGTGTTAACTGGGTATCGTCTTTCTCATTCCTGTATTGGATCCACATTAGGAGGATACATGCATGACACCTAACGGCTGCCTCTGATACTAACTTGGCTGACTCTGTAGCATCACGTGGCCTTTTTAAACCTGCCTCAAAATGGATCTCCATTCTTCCTCCTTTAGATTTTGTTAATCTGTCAAGCATTATCCCTGATGTCTGTTTCCGCTTGCGCCGTGGTGCTAGTTCAACAACGAATATGGAAAGTGTTAGTGCACATCAAACTGTGAGAGTACATATAAAGGAGCATGCAACTGCAACTTGACTCGGTCAGGTACCATCTTGGTGTTGATGCTCATGAGGTTCATCTGATCTTGCCAAGTCCTGTTGTGTAAGCAGTTGTCGGTGCAACACACCCTGGGTCCATTGCCCGAACTGTGCACAGGCCCATAGACAAGATTACAAGACCAAGATCAGATCAAGCAAGGAAGATCAAATCCCTTGAAGGATCCAAGTGCAGGTCGAGAAAACCAAAGTGAGCCAGAGGAGCAAGGCATCACTAAGGAAAGGACCTACCTTGCTGGGCAGGCGAGCCCGGCAAGGTTGGGTTTTGCCCCGGAAGCAAGCTACCAGATCATCCCGGCAGGCCTGCTGGGGCTAGCGGAGGCAAGCCACTCCACCGCTCCACCTCACAAGCGATGCAAGTCATTAATCAGAGCGGTGTCGAGCTCCAAGTTGACTAAGTGGCTGCTTTTTGCCACATGGCAGCCACTTCCTACAGCAAACACCTCCATATGACACCTGTCCTGAGACGTGTCAAACAAGCAGGCGCAAAGCTGGCAAAATAGCCCGGCAGCGCCTGCCGGGCGAGCTGTGATGTGACACTGAGTGGCGCATTTAATGCGCTCTGTCAGCCTGCAGAGTTAGGTATGATAGCACTGTTTGCTATCTAATCAGTACGTCAAGACTGATTTGCCAGTGTGGTGACCCCTTAATCTATAAAAGGAGGCCCATGGCGACCGTAGAAGGGGTTGGTTGGTCGCTGGCATATTCATACGCGCGTAGTCACTCTCGCCCCCAGAGCAACCCTGCCGGGCAAGTGTGCTATGTCCACCACCATTATCCACCATCAATCCACCAAAGCAGGAGTAGGGTTTTACGCCTCACGGCGGCCCAAACCTGGGTAAAAACTGCCCGTGTGATCTCTGCCGTGCTGCGCGACGCTTCTCCGCTCTTTGTGCAACATGCCCATCCCCCCGCCGAACCAAAAGGGGCGCATGGCCCCATAGGTGGCCGTGGTTTCCCACGACATCTTTGGTGCGCCAGGTAGGGGGATCACTTGCGCGAACCCGAGAGCGTACGCTGCGCGTCATCTTCATCGACATTTTCGTCGTCGACGGCGTCATCGACTATGGCGCCCAAAAGGAAGCCCAGAGCTGCAAATCACCCGTCCACCTCGAAGGCTCCACCGCCCGCAACCGCCGATGTCGCCGGGAACGCGGGGGCTCGCGAGGGTGTGGATGCTGCGGGGGACGTGGCCGGCGCAGGCGGCGCTGTCGCCACCTCCCCCACGGCCGAAGCAGGAGCGGGAGGCACCGGGGAAGGACAGCATCAGCAACATCCCAACGGCCATGCTCCACGAGGTACGGATGGAGGGATCATTCCGCCTGAACCCCTTCTCCTCGCCAACGGGCACAGCCGCAGAGATAACGCTCGTTCTGGGGCGAATCGCAACCCTCCGGCCGCCCCCGCTGCGGGCGCGACCGCAGGGCATGCGCCACCCTCGGGACGGGCTGACCCAACTACTGTGCCCAACGGAGCCGCTGGCCCTCAGGCACCTCCACCACGTCACCATGCCATCCAAACGGCTGGTTCGCAGCAGCAAGGGCGCGGCGCGGTCACCACCGGCAACATCAGGAGCCGAGCGACACTACGATCTACATCGTCATCACCTATGCCAAGCACTGCCTCAGAGGCCATGGCGCGAGCCCAACTGCTGTTGAGATTTCCACCGGCGGCAGACCAGATGGATGAGTGGCGAGCCACCATCCAAAATCTGATTAGTTTTGCCGAGGCGGAAGGATCACAGCGGGCCGGACCACCACGGCCTTCCCAGGCAGCAACGACGGCTCGTGCGGCTGGCCGTGTGGGAGGGGCCACCCTCATGGTGCAATCCCCACCACGGCAAGCCGCTCGGGAGCCGCAAAACCAACCACCCGATGACGTCTCGATGGCCTCGTCAGACCCTCGAGCGCGTCAAGGCCGACAGCGTGCCTCGGAGGGCAGGCGAAGGGAAGGCGCGCGCGTCATCGACGAGCGGCACCGCGACAACCCCCGCCGGTCCAATGGGTGCGATGGCCCCGACATCGACGAGCCCGCGCTCGGAGACGGCGGGTGCCTGCCTTTCGAGGTTGGGTGCCCTGCCTTCACCCGTGAGCTGCGGCAAGTCCGTTGGCCATCCACTCGCACGTTCAAGCCAGAGATACCCGAGAAGTATGATGGGAGACTAAACCCGACAGAGTTCTTGAGCATCTACACCATCGCTGTTCAAGCTACCGGGGGAAGAGATGAGAAGGTGTTCGCCAACTATTTCCCTTTGGCCCTCAAGTCAAATATGTGAGGTCTTGGCTGATGCACCTGCCGGAGAACTCCATTTCGACCTGGGCTGACCTGTGCCACGAGTTCATGGGTGCCTTCATGGGCGGCCATCAAGAACCAGGGCGGCCCAGCGACTTGCAGCTTCTCTAGCAGAAAGAAGGAGAAACTCTACGGAAGTACTTGCAGAGATTCAGCCGAGTCCACAGAAATATCCCAGATATCCACCCAGCAGCCGTGATAGCTGCCTTCCAATCCAACGTGCACAACCGCAGGATACGTTCCAAGATGAACGCGGTTGCCCAAGACTATGAAGGAGCTCTACACTTTGGTGGACAAATGTGCTCGGGTGGAGGAGGGGAGGAAACTTCCTGGAGAGGAAGATTGCGTCGACATCGACTTAGAAGATGACGACGAGACCATCAGTAAGAAGAACAAGAACAAGAAGCACAACAAGAAGCGCAAGGATAAGACAGTGATGACTGTTGAGGGGTCAGGCACGCCTAGTACCGGCAAGAAGGCCAAGGCTGAAGCCCCCGGCAAGGAAGCTACCGCATGCGCTGACTGCCGGGAGGCAGCGGCTGCCGAGAAAGCTGGGAAAAGTGATGGGCCGTACTGCAAGATTCATCGGACCAAGGGCCATGATCTCCAGGAGTGTCATCAGGTTGAGCAGCTCGTCAAGAGGCAGAAGGCTGAGTATGAGATGCGATAGGGAAAAAGGTCAGAATGGCGCTGGCGGGAAGGGCCGGGGTGGTGAAGCAAATCGCCCCGGCAAGGCTCCTCGGAACCAAGGGAAACCCGCCAAAGGCCGAGAGAAGGAGGATTGCAGTAATGAGAGTGATGGAGGGAATGAAGAGGAAACCAGCAAGCATGAATTCTAGAAGGCCACTGATGCCCTGTGCATTGATGGAGGTGCATCTTTGCACTCCTCTCACCGCCAACTTAAATAGTGGGCGCGTGAGATAAATGCCGTGGAGCCAGCGGCAGGTTCATGGAAGCCGCTCAAGTGGTCACGCACGCCCATCATCTTTGATGAAGAGGACCACCCCGACCGCATTACTGCGGTAGGGTGTTTGCCATTGTTGGTCTCACCAACAATTCGCAACCTCAAGGTCACAAAGATGCTGGTTGACGGCGGGGCCGGGTTGAATCTGATTTCCCCAAAGGTAATCAGCAAACTCCAGATAGCAGAGGAAGAACTTAAGGCCACAGGCACGTTTCAAGGAGTCAATCCCGGCAGGAGCCGTCCTAAGGGAAAGGTTACGTTGCCAGTGACATTTGGAGGAGAGTTGAACTACAGGACTGAGAAAGTTGTGTTTGATGTGGTTGACCTCCCCTTGCCGTACAACGGGATCCTTGGGCGCCCGGCCCTGGCCAAATTCATGGCAGCATCCCACTATGCCTAGAACACCTTGAAGATGCCAGGGCCGATGGGCGTCATTTCTGTCCCGTCGGACAAGAAAGACGCAATTATTTGCGTAGATAAGATGTACCAGGACGCGTTCACGGCAGAGGTCGCAGAAGCCACGGTTCCCACCAAGGAAAAGCATAACAGAGGCACTAGCAAGGAATCCGGAAAGCGTACCTCTGCGGAATGTGTCGCGCCCGTTGATGACATGCCAGAGAGTTCCAACAGCAAGAGGTCCAAGGCTGCTCCACCCCAAGTGAAAAAGGTCCCGGCAGGGCTGGCTGGCGCTGATGGTAGTTTCACTATAAGCGCCACCCTTGATGACAAATAGGAAAGCATGCTCGTTGCCTTCCTGCGGGCGAATATCGATGTGTTTGCCTGGCAACCATCTAATATCCCCGGTGTTCCCAGGGAGGTAATCGAGCACCACCTTGCTGTCTGCCCACATGCCCGACCCGTCAAGCAGAAGGTTTGGAAGCAGGCCTTGGAGCGGCAGCAGTTCATTGCCGAGGAAATAAAGAAACTTGAAGCGGCTGGTTTGGTCAGGGGAGTACTGCATCCAACATGGTTAGCAAACCCAGTGGTTGTGCGCAAGGCTAATGGAAAATGGAGGCTTTGCATAGATTTCACGGATCTGAACAAGGCATGCCCGAAGGACCCATTTCCCTTGTCGCACATCGACCAGATCGTGGATTCTACTTTAGGATGTGAGTTGCCCTCTTTTCTGGATGCATACTCTGGATACCATCAGATTTTTATGTCCAAGGAAGACGAAGAAAAGACCTCATTCATCACCCCATGCGGCACATACTGCTTTGTGCGCATGCCTTTCGGGTTGAAGAGTGCCGGGTCCACTTTTGCAAGAGCAGTCCAGATTGGCTTTGAACCACAGTTGCACAGGAACATTGAAGCCTATATGGATGATATATTGGTCAAGACCAAGGACAGATCAACTCTCATCCAAGATTTAGAAGAGACATTTGCTAATCTGCGCAAGATCAACTTGAAACTGAATCCGGAGAAGTGCGTGTTTGGCGTTCCCTCCGGCAAGCTACTTGGTTTCTTTGTGTCCCACCGTGGGATAGAGGCCAACCCCGATAAGATCAAGGCCATTGAGCAGATACAGGCACCCAAGACAGTTAAGGATGTGAGGCGTTTGTCAGGATGCGTTGCCGCACTTAGCAGATTCATTTCCAAATCTGCCGAGCGCGCCTTGCTGTTCTTCAAGATTTTGAAGAGGGCAGGACCCATGAAGTGGACCCCGGAAGCAGATGCAGCGCTGCAGGATTTGAAGACCTACTTGTCTTCTGTGCCTACTTTGGTTGTACCCAAACCACAAGAGCCGCTGCTGCTATATCTGGCAGCAACTAATCAAGTGGTTAGTGCGGCCCTAGTAGCACAACGGGAAGTAGAAGAAGCAGCAACCTCAGCAAGTGTCCTGCCAGGGGAAGAGGAAGAGAGCGGCCCGGCAAGGCCAGATACGGATCAGGACAAAGAGGAGCACGACAACGGAGGCAACCCCAAGGACACGGCAAGGAAGAAGGTGGTGCAGCGCCCAGTATACTTCGTCAGCTCCCTGTTGCAGGGGGCTATATCCAGGTATTCTGGCATGCAAAATTGATCTTTGGCCTTGTCATGGCCTCAAGGAAACTGCACCACTACTTCCAAGCCCATGAGATCACAGTTGTCACCCGCTTTCCATTACAAAGGATACTTCGAAACCCAGAGGCCACCGGTAGGATAGTGGAGTGGGCATTGGAGTTGTCCAGCTTTGGCCTGAAGTTTGAAAGCACATCAACAATCCAGAGCAGGGCGTTGGCAGAGTTTATTGCAGAATGGACGCCAACCCCTGATGAGGAAGTACTGGAAACAATTATGCCCGGCAAGGAAGCGCCCCAAGAATGGATCATGTATTTCGATGGTGCCTTCTCCCTACAAGGTGCAGGGGCTGGCATGCTTCTCATTGCTCCCACTGGAGAGCACCTTAGGTACATCGTCCAGATGCACTTTCCCCGGGAGGAGGCGACCAACAATACTGCAGAGTATGAAGGGCTTCTTGCCGGGCTCACGATTGCCACCGAATTGGGAATCAAGAAGCTGATTATTCGAGGGGATTCACAACTGGTGGTGAGACAAGTCAACAAGGATTACCAAAGCCCATTGATGGAGGCATACATCGAGGAAGTGAGAAGATTGGAGGAGCGCTTTGACGGGTTGCAAACAGAGCACGTACTCCGTGCGGAAAACAGCATTGCTGATCACCTGTCGAAGTGCGCTGCGCAGAAGCTTCCTGTGGAACCAGGAACTTTTATTATCCATCTTACTCAGCCCTCCGTATCCCCGACAACAATGGCCTGAAAGAGGAGGAAATTGGACTCCGGTAAGCCTCTCCCGGTAGAGCCTTTCGGGGCTCCTGGCAGGGACCCTGCCGGAAACAACTCCCTTTCGATTGCCGGGCTGCACCCTCCTGTCGGGCCACCGGTCCCCACGGTCGAGGGATGCGCCCCCACGAATGAGGAGGTGCCGCTAGTCCTCGTTGCCGAGCCTCAGGCTTCAACTTGGGCAAGGCACATAGTCCATTTCCTCCAAACCGGAGAACTTCCCGAAGAGCAAGAAGAAGCTGAAAGAGTAGCCTGGAGGGCCAGTATGTATCAGTTTGTCGATGACACACTATACAGAAGAAGGCCCAACGGTGTGAAATTGAAGTGCATTTGCCGGGAAGGAGGAAAGGAACTGCTGGCGGAGATACACAAAGGTATGTGCGGCTCCCACATTGGATCAAGGGCTTTGGTTGGAAAAGCATTCCGGCAAGGATTCTATTGGCCCACAGCCCTCCAAGATGCGGTTGAGCTCGTCACCAAGTGTGAAGCCTGTCAGTTCCATTCCAAAAATATCCATCTGCCTGCCCAAGCACTCCAGACAATCCCTTTGTCATGGCTGTTTTTGGTCTGGGGGCTCGATATCCTCAGCCCTTTCCCCCGAGCTGCCGGGGGCTTTGAATTCTTGTTCGTTGCAATCGACAAGTTTACAAAGTGGCCGGAAGTAGATGCCGTGAGAAAGGTGACTGCTCAGCCAGCTATCAAGTTCTTGAAAGGATTGGTGTGCCGCTTCAGGGTCCCTGCTCGGATCATCACCGACAACGGCACCCAATTCACGAGCCGCGCCTTCATGCAATATGTTCATGCCCTCGGAAGCAAGATCTCATTTGCCTCTGTTGCACATCCCAGAAGCAATGGACAAGCTGAGAGGGCGAACACTGAAGTGCTGCGAGGACTCAAGACAAGAACATTTGATAAGCTGCGGAAGCACGGCAGGCGATGGATCGATGAGCTGCCGGTGGTTCTTTGGTCCCTCAGAACGACACCAAACCGAGCTATCGGGCAGACTCCCTTCTCTCTAGTCTATGGGGCAGAAGCAGTTATCCCCACGGAACTCATTTACGGGTCACCTCGAGTGCTTGCCTACGATAAAGTAGCGCAGGAACATCACATGTGTGACGACGCCGTGCTTCTCGAGGAGAACCGTCTCCGGGCTGCTACGCGTGTTGCACGCTATCAGCAAGCTCTGCGTCGCTATCATAGCCGCAGGGTTCATGCCCGGTGTTTTGAGGAAGGCGACCTTGTCCTTAGGCGCGTTCATTCCGCCAAGGATACAAGCAAGCTGTCGCCAAAGTGGGAAGGCCCTTACCGGGTAGTACGAGTCACCAGACCTGGCGCAGTCCGTCTGGAGACTGTAGATGGCATTCAATTGCAAAACTCATGGAATATTAAGAATCTCTGCAAGTTCTACCCGTAAGGCGCGGCTGTCGGGCCCTGCCCGGCAGCCACCCTTTTGTACAGGCCTTGCCTCAGCTGCATGTAACCCCTTGTACAAAGCCAGGCACAGACCCTGAGCAACAGAGAAATAAATGAAGCGCTGGGGGCCCCCGACAAGTTGCATGCATGCATAAGCATATCATAAGCATATCATGATTCATGTAGATAGGTTGCATGATCATGTAGATAGATTGCATCTGGCATCATCTTCATTTGCATAAGCTGCAGGCTCCTGCCGTGGACTTAGTCCCAGGAAGAGGATGCGAAGACGAGCCAGCACTGCGGTCTCCGGCAAGCCAAACAGATAAGTTCCATCTCTTATCCATACATGTTCCGTGAGTAGGACTTGTGCATATGAAAACCTCGCCACCCCAGAAACAAAGGTGCTCCCATCTACTGACACGAATGCTGCTTTGGTCAGGATGGTCGTAGTGGCCTTTGGCTGGAAGGGGTTGGCGGGGGGCTGGTCCCTCCCAATGGGTTCTGCGCCCGGCAGGCTTGGCCTCACGACAGCAGTCCTATGGGATACCGGCAAGGTAGCTTACCTGGATCTACTTGTTTACGTGAAAGTATAGAGGTGTTTCACCTCTGCATGGATATCATACATGCACAAGTGCCCGACAAAGCTTATCTTTTTCATTAATATGCTGATCAACAAGTACAAATCTCACAGAACATAAACATGGATACAAGAGGTTACATTATTTGAACTAAAATTTGGCAAGTGCCTACAGATTTAAGATTGAAAAAAGATAAGTGCCCCGTAATCTCCTCTTTTCATTTTCCCTCCGCCAGGTATTGCGGTGGGAAGAGAAGATGGCTAAAAGAGCACCCAAGCAGGAGCCCACCCCCGATCCCGTCATGGCCTACCGGGCGCGGCCTGACAAGATCGAGAGTGGCGAGGCTGCGAAGGAGGGGCGCAAAGAGCAGCTCGAGCACCGGAGGGATCAACCACCGATACCTAGCTGGAAGACTGCTGGAGGAGGGGGAAGGCACCAAGGGAACATCCCTCCCCGGCTATCACCCGAAGAGGCTGGTGATGATGGTGCCGGGGAGGGAGGGGAAGAGCGGAAAGACGAGGCAGCAGGTCGCCAATACGAGACGAAGGCGTCGATGCCATCGTACTCCGACCTGACGCCCTGCCGCCCGCCTCCCCCATCTTCCCTCGATTCCTCTCCATCACTGTCGCTCCAGGAAGATGCCGGGCCCCCAGCCCGGCACCTCCCACGAAGAGACGGCAGGCGACTGCGACGACCATGACACTCGATGCGCGCTGCTGCCCATCTTGGCGGGCAAGAAGACACCGCCGTCCTTAGCAAGAATGCAAGATTCGCCGGAAGGAGCAGTGCTGGGATTACCAAGGACCCCATATACTGCATCCCAGGCAAGCATCAAGAACCCTGGACACCTCGCCAACAGGGTGACGACCCCCGACGACGCGCGGCACCAGACAAGACTCACTCCCCAAGCATCAGCACGAGCATTTGACATCATCAACAACTCCAAGCTAGGACCCAGGGCCTGGCCCCGGGCTCTTCCTTTCAGCATACCCAGAAGAAGCAGAAGGTGGAGGAGGAGAGGAGTGTGGATGAATGCCGCCGCTCCTCCCCCACTCCTCTTTTTATAGGCGAGCTGGGGCTGGGGGCTGATTCCCCGGTGAGTAACCACCATCCTCCTCCACCAATCCAAGAAGATCGGGCCCCTGCCATGATGCTCTCCCGCACCATGCGCCTCCATTACCTACCCCACTCAATGCATGCAGGATACGTGGCTAAGGATAAAGGCACGATGGGAAGAGTGAATTGGTAGTTATCCGCCCATGCGTTAAAGTCATTCACGGGCCATTACAAGAATGGCCCCACCACAATTGGCGTTGCACGGCACACGGGAAAATCGGAAACTGACCCAAGCTCAGGTTAATGAAGAAGCAAAGAAGATCTCAAAGGGCGGAGCCGTCCTTACATTTCTGCCTGTGCACTGGTTAGGGCCTACCCCGACGACGCCCGACGGCGCGTTCGTGCCAGGCCCGGGGGCTCCTGTCGGTGCAACAGACCCTGGGTCCATTACCCGAACTATGCACAGGCCTAGAGACAAGATTACAAGACCAAGATCAGATCAAGCAAGGAAGATCAAATCCCTTGAAGGATCCAAGTGCAGGTCGAGAAAACCAAAGTGAGCCAGAGGAGCAAGGCATCACTAAGGAAAGGACCTACCTTACCGGGCAGGCGAGCCCGGCAAGGTTGGGTTTTGCCCCGGAAGCAAGTTCCCAGATCATCCCGGCAGGCCTGCCGGGGCTAGCGGAGGCAAGCCACTCCACCGCTCCACCTCACAAGCGATGTAAGTCATTAATCAGAGCGGTGTCGAGATCCAAGGTGACTAAGTGCCTGCTTTTTGCCACATGGCAGCCACTTCCTACAACAAACACCTCCATATGACACCCGTCCTGAGACGTGTCAAACAAGCAGGCGCAAAGCTGGCAAAACAGCCCGGCAGGGCCTGCCGGGCGAGCTGTGATGTGACACTGAGCGGCGCATTTAATGCGCTCTGTCAGCCTGCAGAGTTAGGTATGATAGCACTATTTGCTATCTAATCAGTACGTAAAGACTGATTTGCCACTGTGGTGACCCCTTAATCTATAAAAGGAGGCCCATGGCGACCGTAGAAGGGGTTGGTTGGTCGCTGGCATATTCATACGCGCGTAGTCACTCTCGCCCCCAGAGCAACCCTGCCGGGCAAGTGTGCTACGTCCACCAGCATTATCCACCATTAATCCACCAAAGCAGGAGTAGGGTTTTACGCCTCACGGCGGCCCGAACCTGGGTAAAAACTGTCCGTGTGATCTCTGCCGTGCTGCGCGGTGCTTCTCCACTCTTTGTGCAACGTGCCCATCCCCCCGCCGAACCAAAAGGGGCTCATGGCCCCATAGGTGGCCGTGGTTTCCCATGACAATAGTGCTTCGGAAGTAGTGTTAGGTGTGAAGGCAGCTTGGGAACAGGCCAGTTGCGGAGCAAATGAACGAGTAACTCGTTGAGATGCTGGTACAGTTGAAGGGGACGCTACTGCTAGTGGAGCAGGTGATACTGTGCTTGTAGATTTAGCCAGTGGACTTGGACCTTCTACTGCACTATAAGTACCAGCAGAATCTCGAGGGAAGATCCTTTTCCGTTGCACCCGACGAGTAACACCATTCCCTACTATATTCTTTTCCTTGCTCTTTTTTGACTTTGCCATGTCAAGCCGTACCCACAACACAAAAGAATAAAATCGCTCTCCAGAACTCATTGATGCATGATACAAACAAGCAATACTTTGATGTAAGACAACCATATGAGGATGGAATATGTAAGAAAAACAGGACGACGTGACATATTCACAGCTACGATGTGTAAACTAAGCAGAAGGATTTTTAAGAAAATAGAAGTAATGCAAGCCAGACACCATATGAAAGATGCAACCAATATCACTCTGCCAAGTTAAAAGTGTCTTGTCATAAGTGGCATTTCGAAAAATTAGAAGCAGTACAACCTAGAAATCAATGCAAGATGCAACCACTATCACACTGCCATGTTAAAAGCGTCCAATCATGAGTGGTTGATGCGGGATACACAACATCAGTACTTTGATGTAAGAACATGGTATGATAGATAGATGCAATGTATTCTAGACACAGAAAGGCATGTCATATGCACATGCATAACGTATAAACTCAGCAGGTGCAATTTAATCAAAATAGAAGAAATACAAGCTAGACAACATATGCAACATGAAACCAATTATCACACTGTCAACTTAGAGGAAGCACCTGCTATGGTGGAGTAGGGGAGATGAACTCATCATGTAGACTTGGCACTTCAACTGCATTAGCAGTAGCAGTGGCAAATCTAGAGAGTCTCCGTTTGCGTTGGTCCGGAGGACCACCAACATCCCCTAACTTACTCTTTTCCTTCCTCTTTTTTGATATTGCCTTCTGAAGTCAAAACCACAAGAAGATGAATAAAATTAGCTCTGCATAACTGGTTGATGCATGATACAAACGAACACTACTTTGATGTAAAGCAAGCGCATGATAGGAGGATGGAATATATACAAAAAAATGATAGCATTGCATATTCACACGTACGATAGGGGGATAGAATATGTATGAAAAATAGTAAGCAGAAGGCATTTCAACAAAATTAGAAGAAATGAAAGCTAGGCACCATATGAACATGCAACCAATATCACTCTACCAGGTAAAAAGTGTCTCGCCGTAAGTGCCATTTCAAGAAATTAGAAGCAGTACAAGCTAGAAGACAATGCAAGGTGCAACCTACATCACACTCCTTGTGTCTTATGGGTAAGTGATTGTTGCAGGTATAAGTTGTAAGCTATGTAGATGCAATTCAACAAAATTAGAAGCAATACAAACTAGACATCATACGGAACACGCAACCACATTAAAAGTGCCAAGTTAGAGCAAGCACCTATGATTGTGGAGTAGGGGAGATGTGCTCATCATCTACACAGCTACGTTGATTGTCCAGCCTTGTGTTGTCTTGCGAATCTTGTTGGGAGGATGGCGGAGTAGAATCTGTAGAGACCCTCTGTTTGAGTTGCTCCAAAGGACCACCATCATCCACTGCCTTACTAATTTCCTTCAGCCGTGTTGATTTTGCATTGTGAAGTCAAACCGATAAGAAAAAGGAATAAAATTCGCTCTTCAGAACTCATTCATGCATGATACTGACAAACACTACTCGGATGAAAGGCAAACACATGATACGAGGATGGAATATGTACGAAAAACAGGACGGCGTGACATATTTCACACCTATGATGTGGTAACTAAGCAGAAGGCATTTCAACTAATTAGAAGCACTGCAAGCTAGACACCATATGAAAGATGCAACCAATATCACTCTGCCAAGTTCAAACTGCCTGGCGTTTCAACAAATTAGAAGCAGTACATGCTAGAAATCATATGCAAGATGCAACCAATATCACAGTGGCGACTTAAAGGTGCCTCATCATAAGTGACTGATGCAGGATACGCAAGAACAGTAGTCTGATGTAAGAACATGGTGTGATCAGATATAGTATGTTCTAGAAATAGGAACACATGTCATATTCACAGGTATGATGTGTAAAGTAAGCAAATGCAATACAACAAAGTTAGAAGCAATACAAGCTAGACATCATACGCAACATGCAACCACATATAATAGTGCCAAGTTAGAGCAAACACATGTGATGGTGGAGTAGGGGAGATGTGCTCATCATCTACACAGCTACGTTGACTGTCTAGCCTTGCGTTGTCCTGCGAATCTTGTTGGGAGGATGGCGGAGTAGAATCTGTAGAGACCCTCCGTTTTAGTTGCCCGGAAGGACCACCATCATCCAATGCCTTACCAATTTCCTTCCGCTTTATTGATTTTGCATTGTGAGGTCAAACCGATAAGAAAAAGGAATAAAATTCGCTCTTCAGAACTCATTCATGCATGATACTAACGAACACTACTCTGATGAAAGGCAAAGTCATGATACAAGGATGGAATATGTATGAAAAACTGAACGGCATGACATATTCACACCTATGATGTGGTAACTAAGCAGAAGGCACTTCAACAAATTAGAAGCACTGCAAGCTAGACACCATATGGAAGGTGCAATCAATATCACTCTGCCAAGTTAAAATTGTCTTGTCATAGGTGGTGTTCATCAAATTAGAAGCACTACATGCTAGAAATCATATTCAAGACGCAAACCAATATCACAGTGCCAACTTAAAGGTGTCTCATCATAAGTGACTGATGCAGGATACACAAGATGAGTAGTTTCATGTAAGAACATGGTGTGATAGACAGATATAGTATGTACCAAAAACAGGAAGGCATGTCATATTCACACTTATAATGTGTAAGCTAAGCAGATGCAGTTTACACTAATTAGAAGCAATACAAGCTAGACACCACATGCAACATGCAACCAGATATCACACTGCCAAGTTAGAGCAAGCACCTGGGATGGTGGAGTAGGGGAGCGGAGACTTGGAACTTGTAATGCACTAGCAGTACAAGGAGAATCCGTACAGATGCTTCGTTTACATTGCTGCAGAGGACCACCATCATCGCCTTCCTTACTCTTATCCTTTCTCTTTTTTGGTTTTGCCTTGTCAAGTCAAACCCACAAGAAAAAGGAATAAAATTTGCTCTTCAGAACTCATTGATGCATGATACTGACGAACACTACTTTCATGTAAGGCAGCCGCATGATAGGAGGATGGAATATGTATGAAAAATAGGACGACATGACATATTGACATGTATGATGTGTAAAGTGTAAACTAAGTACAAGGTGTTTGAACTAATTAGAAGCAATGCAAGCTAAACACCATATGAAAGATGAAACCAATATCACTCTGCCAAATTAAAAGGGTGGCCTCATAAATGTATTTAACCAAATTAGAAGCAATACATGGCAATAGACTAGAAATAATATGCAATATGCAACGAATAAAGGTGTCTCATCGTAAGTGATTGATGCAGGATACAGAAGAGAGGTAGTTTCATGTAAGAACATGGTTAACAGATAGATGTAGTATGTACCAAAAATAGAAAGGCATGTCATATTCACAGGTATAATGTGTAAACTAAGCAGATGCAATTTACCCTAATTAGAAGCATTACAGGCTAGACACCGTATGCAACCACATATCACACTGCGAAGTTAGAGCAAGCACCTGCGATGGTGGTGTAGGGGAAATGCGGTCTTCAGGTACAGAGCTACGTTCAATATCTTCATTTAGACTTGTTGTTTCTTGAGAATCATGTGGGGAGGATGAAAGTGCACTCTTTATAAGAGTAGCGCGTCTCATACTAACCCACGGGTGTGACTGTCTCATCATAAGTGATAGATGCAGGATACACAAGAACAATACTTTGATGTAAGAACATGGTGTGATAGGCAGATGTAGTATGTACCAAAAACAGGAAGGCGTGTCATATTCACATGTATAATGTGTAAGCTAAGGAGATGCAATTTAACAAATTAGGAGCAATACAAGCTAGGCACCATATGCAACATGCAACCAGATATCACACTGCCATGTTAGAGCAAGTACCTGGGGTTGTGGAGTAGGGGAGATGAGATTTGGAACTTGCACTGCAGTAGGAGTAGCAGGAGAATCTGCAGAGATCATCTGTTTCGGTTGCTCCAGAGGACCACCATCATTCCGTGCGTTCATCCTTTTAGATTTTGCCTTGTCAAGTGAACACACAAGAAAAAGGAATGAAATTCGCTCTTCCAAATTCGTTGATGCATGATACTGATGAACACAACTTTTATGTAAGGCAACCACACTGTAGGAGGATGGAATATGTATGAAAAACGCTAAGCAGAAGGCATTTCAACAAATTGGAAGCAATGTAAGCTAGACACCATATGAAAGATCCAACCAAAATCACTCTACCAAGTTATAAGTGTCTCATTATAAGTGGCATTTCAACAAATTAGAGGCAATACATGTTTGAAATGATATGCAAGATGCAACCAACATTACACTGTCAATTTGAAGGTGTCTCGTTAGAAGTGATTGATGAGGGATACACAAGCAAAGTAGTTTGATGTAAGAACATGGTTAATAGAAAGACGTAGTATGTACCAAAAACAGGAAAGCATGTCATATTCATAGGTATAATGTGTTAACTAAGCAGATGCAATTTACCCTAATTAGAAGCATTACAAGGTAGACACCATATGCAACATTCAACCACATATCACATTGCCAAATAAGAGCAAGCACCTGCGATGGTGGTGTAGGGGAATTGCGGTCATCAACTACAGAGCTACGTTGACTATCTTCATTTAGCCTTGCTGTTTCTTGAGAATCATGTGGGGAGGATGACACTGCACTCTTTAAAAGAATAGCGCGTCTCACAGTAACCCACTGGGGTGACTGTCTCATCATAAGTGATTGATGAGGGATACACAAGAGCATTAGTTTGATGTAAGAACATGGTTAATAGACAGATGTAGTATGTATCAAAAACAGGAAGGCATGTCATTATCAAAAGTATAATGTGTGAAGTAAGCAGATGCAATTTAACCAAATTGGAAGCAATACAAACTAGACACCATATGCAACATGCAACCACATTTGACAGCGCGAAGTTAAAGCAAGCACCTGGGATGGTTGTGTGTGGCAATTGAGATCATCAACTGCAGAGCTACGTTTACTGTCTCCATCTGCTGACACTACACCCTTTAGAGCGCTGAAACACTTAGTGCTTATCCTCGAATTACACTGGAGCACTTCTGTCTTTTCTTTTGTGTATTCATCAACAATGTGCCAGAGTCTGAAATACCCATGCATAAAAAAATAATAGTGTGAGTATGGGTGAAGTGTGTGCACAAGTAGTACAGTGTAAATTAGCAGATAGCAGGTGGGTGAGAAATAAATGTTGGGAGACATATGATAGCTCTACAACATGCATGGCACACGAAATTAGATTCTATGATTTTGAAATATGAGCACAGGGATGGCTGGGAAATGCAGATACTCCTCGAGCACACCACAAGGTGTGGTCCTATGAAAATAACAGTCGACTGAAAACAAATAGGTCAGTCCATTTTTTCTGCATCGTCCGATGTACAAAGAACGGGCAGATCGCCTTCATCTACCTCCAGCCAGTCAGTGTTGACGATCTTCCTCGAAACGCCAGCGACCATCGGCCCAGTCCCTGCCTCCGCCCTCCCCTCGACCTCACCGCGCCGCCGTGCTTGGCACCGCCCCCCGACCATCCCTTCAAGCCCTGCCGACCTCCAGATCGAGCGCAAGCAGCTCCTGCACCCCACACCCCTATGATAGACACTGAAGCGCTGCTTCCCCAGTGAACAGGCAGACTAGGTGCTCCGCGCGCCTAAGCGGGTGTTGGGGATATGACTCCAAGGTGTGACCCGCCTAGGAGGGGCCGGGTTACACCGTTGGCGACTTAATATGAAGAAGGCCCAAGAAATGTCCAAGAAGACGAAGCATAAAGATAGGCGATGGCTTAAGAGGCGGGCCTGGTGGAGGCCCAAAACCCAGAGGTGTGAGCCGCCCGATGGTGACTTGCCTGGCAAGGCAAGGCGACTTAGAAACTGGGCTGGTCACGTTGTGTGATCCGGCTTGGACTCTTGTAAGCCCCGGAGCCTCGACCTGTGTATATAAAGGCGAGACCCGACGGCGGGTTAACTCAAGAAACAACTAATCGATAGCTAGGTCAAGCGTGATCGCTCCATTGTAATCGATACTCAAGCAATACAACTAGAAGCAGGACGTAGGCTTTTACCTCGTTGTGAGGGGCTGAACCTGGGTAAACCTTTGTGTCCTTTGTCCCGTTCAACCCCTTCGAGCTAACCTACATTGAGATGGCTCCACACCCAAGTCCTTTCACAAGGGCATCTGCCGTGTTAAATCCACGACAGTTGGCGCCCACTGTGGGGCAACAACATGGTGGTTTCGAGTTCTTGAAGGGTAACTTCTCAGGGATCGAAGGATATGCCGTGGGCCGGATGACCAAGAGCCGCCGCGGCAAGATCTACATCGACGACGCTGGCTGGGGCCCCGAGGCCGACTCAATTGAGTACGGGTACCGGGTCCCCTTTGGCGGAATTCATGTCTTTATCGGCAAGATCGACGAGTCAGAGCCTGAGCCGGACACCTGCACCGACATCATCGAGACGGCTCAGCGTGCACGACCCTCCAGGGGTCAACACGGCCAGAAGCGCGTCTTTGTTGGCTTTGTTCATGGGGCGGATCTTGAGGAAGGTTCTGCATCTGATGGAGAGACGGCCATCTATTCAGGTGATGAGTCATCAACCAGAGAAACCAAATCAATCTATCAGCTTCAGGATGGCGGGCTTGGGGGCTATTCCGATGGTGACAGTATTCCGGGCCCTTACGAGCCGCCGAGCAGGGCTGCTATTTTTATGGCTAGTACGCAACCAATGGTAAACTCATCAACAGCTGCTGCCATGACATCCGATTCAACTGCTGTTGCGACAGCAGGGGCGAGAGGCTCTGTTCGGCCGCTGACTCAGGTTTTATTTGAGCTCCTGGGCACCCTGACGACTCTGTTAGCCACGGAGGTGACTCCAGCGAATCAAGCACAGCATAATGCAGAAGTTGCAAAGGTGCGAGATGAGGTGGCCAAAGCCCAAGAGGATCTTAATGCAGAGAACACCAGGATGGCGACGGAGCAAGCTTTGATGGATGCCGAGTCACAGTGGATAAGGGCAGAAGCTTTCCGCCTAAGTCTAGACCAGAATGCGTCCAATGTTGTTTTTTGAAGAAGGCACCAGAGTCGCCTGCCTTTGCAGTTTGAGGGGCGGAATCTTTTTAACACACCCGGGGCAGGAACGAGTAACCCGCCCGTTGTAACCCGGACTGCTGAGGGGCCAGGGACCGGAGTGGCAGCCCAGCCTCGTTTGCCAGACCCGCCTCATAGGGATCTGACCCCACCTCAACGGGTTCCAACACCCTCTGGCCATTATTCTAACCCAGTGGATAACATGATAGCAGCGGCTACACGGCTGGCAGCTATCCCGATCGAAGGCGAGTCTCAAGCAGTGATAGAGACCCGAAACGCGGTGGAGCTTCTTCAGACAGCTATGGCGCAACAGGCGGCTTATTCGTACAGTCGTGAGCGTGTTCACTCAACTCCCCACCCAAGTCAAAGCTATAGCCGGCGTATTGAGTCGCCGGCGGTTTCCAGCAGCGAATGGCGTCGTAACCTGCCTCGTAATGATGACCCGCCTCATGGACATAACCCGCCCCGTGATGATCATATGCTGAACAATGCTCAGGCCCTTGTGGATCAGGCTTGAACTCACCGTGAGGCGGAATTGGCGGCTCAATTGGGGGCTCATCGGTAGTTTCCAGTAAACCTTTCGGCGTCTGTTGAGGCTGGGACGATTTCCAGGACAGTTGGTGTGCCGTGTCTAGTACCGACTCTACGCAATGAACGTTTGCCCAAGGATTTTAAGGGCCCTCGTAAGGTGCCTAATTATACAGCTGACCTTCCACCTGAGGCTTGGATTGAGAGCTATGAGCTGGCTATGGAGATGCTAGATGTTAATGATGTTGTATGTGCCAAGTACTTTACCATGATGTTGGATGGACCGGCTCGAACCTGGTTGAAAGGCTTACCCGCCAATTCCATCAATTCATGGGCTGAGTTGAAAGCGCACTTCATTCAGAACTTTAAGGGAACATGTAAGCAGCCTCTGACGATTATTGATTTGGATAACTGTGTACAACGGGAGGATGAGTCGGCCCACCATTGGGTCCGCCGGGTTTCAGCTATTATCCATTCATCCGATAGCATTGCGGCAGGATCAGCTGTTCTGGTGTTGGAGAAGAATTGTCATTTTACCCCTCTTAAGCAGAAGCTTGGGCGGCTTAAGCGTCACTGTAATGACATGGGATAGCTCATGGAGGCTCTCATCAAGTATGCCGACTCTGATACTACCAAAGATCCTGGATCTGATGATGAAAAATCCAACAAGGGAAAGAAGAGTGGTAGTGGTAAGGGTCAGCAGCAGAACATGACAGGGCATAATGGTAGCAACCAAGGTAACGGTGGTAAGCACAGACAACCCGATGGCGGGTCAGATCTTGTAGCTAACACCAACACTGGATATAAAAACCAGCACCGTAATGGCAATGGTAAGCATGCTTTTGGAGGAAAGAACTTTAATATTGAGGCGATGATGAATGAGCCTTGCCCAAAACACAGTCTGCCCAATAAACCGGTGGCTCATGCTTGGAAGGACTGTTTCATCATGAGAGAGTATAGGAATTCCAACTTCAATCAGAATTATGGCAACAATAATGGCCCGCCTGGTGGGTCAGGATCCGGCTCACAGGGGCCCAGCTTTGGTGTTGGCGGCTCAAGTTCTGGGTATCAAGGACAGGGCAACCAGGGTGGTTATAACCAACAGTCTGGTCAGGGTAACCAGCAGCATCTGTCAGGATACCAGAGTAATCCAAAGCAGCTTAACAGTGGCTAGTATCATGTTTTTACCACAAGTCTCTGCAAATGAGATCAGAAGGTTCATAAACGCGCGGTCAGTGTGATTGAGCCGGCGGTACCTCAATACTTGTGGTGGTCAGAGCAACCAATCACATGGAGTCGAGAGGATCACCCGCCCCGGGTTGACAATCCAAGTCAACTAGCATTGGTGGTAGCCCCTCAGGTTGGGGGTTATAAATTCACCAAAGTGCTCATGGACGGTGGCAGCAGTATCAATATCCTTTACTATGATACCTTTCGCCCGATGAATTTAACTGATAAGGAGCTTAAGCTGTCTTCTACAGTTTTTCATGGTGTGGTACCTGGTAAGTCGGCATATCCAGTTGGTAAGATTGCCTTGGAAGTGGCTTTTGGCGACGACTATGACTACAGAGCAGAGACGTTATGGTTTGAAGTGGTAAAAATCAAGAGTCCTTATCATGCCCAGTTTGGACGGCCGGCTTATGCCAAATTTATGGCACAGCCTTGTTATGTTTATTTGCAGCTTAAGATGCCAGGACGTAAGGGTACTATTACAGTCCATGGCGATCGAAAGATTACTTTGGAATGAGAAGAAGGAGATGCTGCCTATGCTGAATCAGCCTGTGCTTTTGAGGAGCTTAAATTTTATAAAGATAATGTTGACCCGACCGATATGACCCCTTTGAAGAAGCCCACCACTGAGCAGGACCCTTTGTTGAAGTTTAAGTTGGCTGATGATACTAAGCAAGTCGACTTTGTCCCTGGCGACTCATCTCATCAGTTCACAGTGGGGGCTAATATGGATCCTAAATAGGAAAGCGCGCTTATCGAGTTCATCCGTGAGAATCGAGACATCTTTGCATGGAAACCTTCTGACATGCCGGGTGTACCAAGAGAATTCGCTGAGCACACTCTTAATGTGGATCCTAAATTTAAGCCGGTCAAGCAGTTTCTTCGTTGTTTCAATGAAGAACGACATAAGGCCATTGGAGAAGAGGTGGCCCGGCTCTTGGCAGCCGGGTTTATCGTGGAGGTCTTTCACCCAGAATGGTTGGCTAACCTGGTGCTGGTGCTTAAGAATAATGGCACTTGGCGTATGTGTGTTGACTATACAGATCTTAATAAAGCTTGTCCAGCTGATCCGTTTGCTCTTCCCCGTATTGACCAGATTATTGATGCCACGGCGGATTGTGAGAGTTTATGTTTCCTGGATGCTTATTCTGGTTATCATCAGATCAAGATGGCAGTTAAAGACCAAGAGAAGACGTCTTTTATCACCCCTTTTGGAGCCTTTTGCTATGTCTCTATGCCTTTTGGGCTTAAGAGTGCCCAGGTGACTTATCAACGCTGTGTTCAGAATTGCTTTCACAGTCAAATTGGGCGTAATGTGCATGCTTATGTGGATGATATTGTGGTCAAATCCAGAAAAAAGGAGACGCTCTTGGATGATCTAAGGGAGACTTTTGATGCTTAACCCGGCCAAATGTGTTTTTGGTGTACATGCAGGCAAGCACTTGGGTTTACTGGTCTCAGAGGAGGGTATTGAAGCTAACCCGAAGAAGATTAAAGCTATCACTTCATTGGCTAAGCCGACGTGTGTCAATGACGTCCAGCGCCTGGCGGGTCGTATCACAGCCTTAAGCCAGTTCATAAGCCGCCTGGGAGAGAAGGCAATTCCTTTATACCAGATGATGAAGAAGACAAATCATTTTGTCTGGAGTGACGCTGCTGATAAGGCATTTGAGACACTCAAAAAGCAGTTAGCTGAGCCGCCAGTCCTTGCGGCTCCCATTGAGAAAGAACCTTTGCTCCTGTACGTGGCGGCTAATAGTAAGGCTGTCAGTGTGGCGATTGTGGTGGAGCGCAAGGAGACGGGTAAGGAGTACCCAGTCCAGAGGCCGGATTATTATGTCAGCGAGGTGTTGATTGACTCCAAGCAACGATATCCACATTGGCAGAAATTGGTATATGGGGTGTTCATGGCGAGTCGCAAGCTGAAGCACTATTTTCTTGGTCATCCCATTACTGTGGTCAGCTCTGCTACCTTAGGAGACATTATTCAAAACAGGGAGGCCACCGGCCGGGTTGCTAAGTGGGCAATAGAACTCGGACCTCATGGTTTGAAATATGTGCCAAGAACAGCTATCAAATCTCAAGCTCTGGTGGATTTCATTACTGACTGGACAAAGTTGCAGATGCCTGAGGAAAAGCCTGATAACACATATTGGACTATTCATTTTGATGGGTCCAGGCAGTTGGAAGGCTCGGGGGCTGGAGTCATTTTAACTTCCCCATGAGGTGACAAATTTTGTTATGTTTTAAGGCTAATGTTTCCTTGTACTAATAATGCAGCCGAATATGAGGCTTTGCTCCACGGCCTTCGTATGGCCAAGGAGATGAACTTAAGCCGAGTCAGGTGTTTTGGTGACTCGGACCTGGTAGCTCAGCAAGTCTCAGGCACGTGGGATTCCAAAGACCCACTCATGGCGGCTTATCGCCGGGCGGTTGACAATATTCCTGGTCACTTTAAGGGGTACCAGGTGGAGCATCTTGATCGAAGGAAGAATGAGGCGGCTGATGCCTTGAGCCGGCTTGGGTCTCAACGTAAGCTGGTGCCTCCTAACGTGTTTTTGGATGTCTTGCATCATCCTTCGGTCAAGTTGCCATCTGAGGAAGATCTTGCTGTCCCTGACCCGGAGGTGTAGTTGGTGGCGGCTCTCCATGTTGTTCCTGATTGGACGCTTCCCTACTTGGCTTATATGACCTGGGGTGAGTTACCCGAGGATGAAACTTTGGCCAGGCAAATCACCAGGAGATCTAAATCTATGACTATTGTTAATGGCGAGTTACACCGATGCAGTGTGACAGGCGTGTTCCAATGTTGTGTTTCTCCTGAAGAGGGCCGTGAGATTTAAGAGAGATCCATGAAGGTGATTGTGGTCATCATGCCGGCTCTAAGTCTTTAGTGGCTAAAGCTTTTCATCATGGGTTTTATTGGTTGACGGCTCATGCTGATGTAGAGGATATCGTCAGTAAGTGTGATGGATGTCAGAAATTTCCTCGACGGGCTCATGTGCCGGCTCAAGAGTTGAGGATGATTCCAATTACTTGGCTGTTTGCAGTCTGGAGGCTTGATATGGTTGGATCTTTCAAGAGGTCTATGGATAAGAAAACCCACCTCTTGGTGGCGGTTGACAAATTAACCAAGTGGGTTGAAGCAGAGCCGGTTAGCAAGTGTGATGCGGCGACCGCAGTCCAGTTTGTTAAAAATCTGATATTCCATTTTGGTTACCCTCATAGTATCATCACTGATAATGGCACTAATTTGTCTAAGGGTGCTATGAAGGAGTTCTGTCAACGAGAGCATATTCGTCTTGATGTTTCTTCTGTGGCTCATCCGCAGTCTAATGGTCAAGCTAAGAGGGCTAACCAATAAATTTTGAGAGGTATCAAGCCCCGGCTTATGGTTCCTTTGAAGCGAACGCCGGGTTGTTGGGTTGAGGAGTTACCTTCAGTACTCTAGAGTATCAATACCACCCCTAACAGGTCAACAAGCTATACGCCTTTCTTCATGGTCTATGGTGCAGAGGCAGTTCTTCCAAGTGATATCCATCATGACTCGCCCCACGTGGCGGCTTATGTTGAAGCTAATAATGAGATAACACGTCAAAACGCACTCGATGCTTTGGATGAGGAGCGTGACCTTGCGGCAGCTCGTTTAGCGATATATCAACAAGACTTGCGTCACTATCATAGCCGCAGAGTAAAAACTCGAGCGTTTCAAGAAGGTGACTTGGTACTCTGGCTGATTCAAGATCAGACTGATATGCATAAGTTATCACCTCCTTGGGAAGGGCACTTTGTGGTAAGCAAAAACCTGAATAACGGGTCTTATTACCTCATTGATATACGAGAACACAAGGATTCACGCAGGTCGGAGGAGGAGACCCGCCGGCCCTGGAATATTGCTCATCTTCGGCCTTATTACACCTGAGCCACCGGCTCTCGTCTTTGTACATACATTTGTCAGTGTACATATATTTTATGATCAATATAATAAAGTCGGCATCCCTGAAAAATTTAGGGCCTCTGTCGTTTCATTTCTGTGTATCTGAGTCTTTATTAATTGGTCATAAGGTCACTTGGGGGCTTCCAACCCACTGGGTTTAGCTTTCATACCCTCTTGACCAGGCATGAAACGCCAAATCATGAGTTATCCTGCCTGTTTGCAACTTGCTACTCCGCCAGGTGACCCGCCGAACTCTTAACAGTCAATCTTTTTTAAGACCCTGAACTTGTTAAGGTTAAAACGACAGCTTGTGCCACGTGAGAGCCGATTTACTCAACGACTGTGTGGCCTTGAAAGCACATGGCCTGTGAGCCAACTTGTTTGGTCATGTTTTGGTAAACCGGCAAGCAATTATTTGAGATTTTTTGAGTTTCTTCTTTTGAGTCCTTTGGATTTGTTTCTCCTAAAGTTTTTGCTGTTACGTAAACCTTGAAAATATGGGTCATAAGGCTCTGATCATATGACTCATGTTTGAGTACTTTGGGTTGTAACCCGCCCTGGTTTTGGACTTTAAGTCGCCAGTATGATTAATTGGAGCGGCTGTGGCTATGTGGCTGCAAGTTTCTGGGTTGTCACCCACACTGGTTGTTGGTGTTTCAGCCACCGGCATGATTTGGCTCTATAGTATGTTTTCAGCTCTCATATGAGTCTTTGGGTTTGGTAACCCGCCCTGGCTTTGGACTTTAAGTCGCCAGTATATTTTGACTTGAATGGCCTTGATTATAGTCTTTTTAGTAATTATACAAGGCTATATATGTTTGGGTTGTCACCCGCCCTGGCTTTTGACCTTGAGTCGCCAGGATATACGTTGTTTCAACTTTTGGCAGGCTATGCAAAGCTTCACATACAAATAAGAGTGCTGATGTGGCTTGTATGAATAATCACATCAAGCGTATTATAAAGATTAAAACGGGTGGTTGAAAAGTCAAGATCAACATGCACGACGGCATGACATAGCGGGTCATTGTTTTAAACTAGCCTATTACAAGGCTTTCATGAGCCCTCAGGTTTGCAACAAAGTGTTTTTGAAGCTGCACTCCTACACCTTGGCCTGAAAGCCGCCTGGATTGTCATTGCTATGAATCAGTTTCCTTCTTGGCGAGTTGACGATTCCGGGTCATCCCGCGCCGGCTCTTCTTCTTCGGCCATCTGAAGGTCAGGCGACATCCAATCGATGCCGG
Source organism: Thinopyrum elongatum (assembly GCA_011799875.1). Classification (NCBI taxonomy): domain Eukaryota; kingdom Viridiplantae; phylum Streptophyta; class Magnoliopsida; order Poales; family Poaceae; genus Thinopyrum; species Thinopyrum elongatum. The sequence goes on from CM022300.1 coordinate 389,890,931, forward strand.
TTAAGGCCTCAAATATGGCTTCATCATTTATAATTGGAGCAGGGTCAATGTCAGGAGCAAAAGTATGCTTACGCTTCGGTGGAGTTAGATCTATGGCATTCTGAGTTGGCGCTTTTACTCGAGTGTTGTCATTGTCATAAGCCGGCTGATATTTTGTTAAGTCTGCCTCCTTTGCCAGTTTACACGCTAAAGGGCGTATCTCTCGCACGCATTTGGCAAAATCAACTTCATCAAAGGGCGACCCGTCTTCTTTCTGTTCTGGGCAGCCATCTGCCATTTCAACCGGGTCTAGCTCCGACTGCCATGCCTTGGCCAGGCTGAGTGCTAAAATTGCTCCTGCGCGGGCGTCTGATAATTTCAACTCTTCAATCTGCCCTGGCACTGTGGATAACTGATCCAACACGGTTTTGATAAGAGTGGAGGGCTGTTTTCCATTGGAGATGGCCACAAGTGTCTATTGCGTGCCAGTGCATAATTGCTCCACCAAAGCATAAACAGCTTTCAGCTTCATCAACATGTCTTGGCCAAGACTAGAGCTCCTAGGACCTGCTCAACAAATGGCGCATGAGTCGCCAGGCGGGTTAAAGAGCAAATAGTTATAAGTCGCCAAACAAGCTGTGGTAATTAACGTTAGGTTCTGCTTACCAAATATGGCGGCTGTCATTCGGGAGATGCATTGTTTCAGGCCAGTCAACTCTTCAGTTGTGCTCTTAAGTGAAGCTTCCGCGGCCTCTTCTCTTTGCAGCAATATGGTTTTTTCATTATGCCAGGCGGCTCTTTCTGTAGCAAGGCTGGACTTGAGTTTTTCCGTTTCTTCCAAAGAAAGTTTGAGCTTGGATTCAGCTTTGAGAGTCTCAGCTTCTTGATGCTTGATATTCTTCCTTAACTCGTTTAACTCCGAGTCTTGAAGATTCATAGTCTCCTGCAGTAAGGATTTGTAGTCATCAATACAGTTTAGTATTAAAGGAACAGGAAAAATTGGTAAGTCCCAAGCATATTGCCAGCAATATACATGGCACTTGGGGGCTAATGTAGGTCATTTTAAGTTCCTATTATGACCCGGATTATCTTGTCAAGGTTAAGCCGGCCCTTGGGGGCTACAAGTTTGATTCTATTTCAAGGTTATTAAAGACCCGACTCATCCTTGGAAGGATAGGCCGGCCCTTGGGGGCTACAAGTTTGCTTCTATTTAAGAGGTCATTGAAGACCCGGCTTATCTTGTCAGATTAAGCTGGCCCTTGGGGGCTACAAGTTTGATTCTATTTAAAGGTCATTAATGATCTAGTTTATTTTATCAGAATCAGCCAACCCTTGGGGGTTACAGTTTTGATGCATAAGGTTTTAGTCAGAATTAATGATTTGAAGACCCGGCTCATCCTTGGAAGGATAGGCCGGCCCTTAGGGGCTTCATAACTATACGCATATGCACTAGTGGAAAGGGGTTTAGTTTGTACCTCATACTTCTGCCCCATTAGATTAACCAGGCCAGCCTCCATGTCATGGCTTGCGTGCAGGCGGCTTCGATAGCCTGCGTGCAACCCACCTGTGCTAAAATCTGCATAGTTCTGCAGATCCAGCTTCAATTTGCCCTTGTCTGTGGCTGGCGGCTCTTCTTTGGCGCTGTGTTTGGCCAAGACAGTAGGATTCCCCGGATCGGTATAGCATGTGCCAGTGATAATGACATCCTCGACGGCCTTGTCAGAAGGAGTTTCTTCAGTAAGCTTGGTAGGGCTGGGCGGTTTATGACTTGGCGGGTCATGTGAGATGGCCGGGTCAACCTCAATGTTCATTGGATCAAAGGTTGTGGTATCAGCTTGTGGCAGCGGGTCATTAACAAGGTCTTCAGGATCTTGAGGTGAAGCCCCTGAGACTTCTGGCGCTGTTTCTCCGGTTCAGCAACTTTAGGGTCCTTTGAAGAACCGCCCACTTTCAATTTCTTGCCTGCCTTTGCTATGCCTCTATGACAAAGATATAAGGATTCATGAGTATATATCAATACAAGACATTTATGAACAAGAAGCACTGACCCTTGGGTGACTTTGAAGATAGGCAGCTGAGTCCCAGTAGAGTCGCCGGATGATGGGGGCGTTCCCTGATAATTTGATTCGGAAGAATTAAGAGGTTGACGAAAGAGACCAGCCTTTGGAAGAGAAAGGGTTGGGCTATGAGGCACCTCATTCCGACATTTGCGAGGGACAGGAGTGTTGGGTAAGCTGGAGTTGAGGTCTTGGGAACCATCACTCCGGGTGGTACGTCTTGAGTCATGCTGCTGTTTCTTCAAAAGAAAATTGGGGTCCAAATGAGCAAGAGGATGAGAAAATCTTACTTTTCGGATGACCCGCCGAGTTTTCTTTCTTGGCAAAGGATTTGAGTCGGAGGAGACAGGTATTACCTCTGCTGCATTTGCCCGGCTTGTCTCTGCGTCATCCTGTGAAGAGTCGGCATCAACAAGTTGCACAAAAAGACGACCAAGAGAATCGAGTTCTACCTCCGAGTCATCCAGCTTGAGAAGATCTTCTGCTGTTTGCCTTTTACGGAGACCCGAAGCATGGGTCTTGGCCTTAGGTTTTTTGACCAGGGCGGCGGTTTGCGGTCTCCTAGTCCAGAAGGTGGAGTTAGCCTGTATAAGTACAAAAAGAGATTAAAGCAAGATACAAGGTAGAGTTAACTTGCATTGAACATGATAAAGTGAAACACTTACTGGTGGAGCCGGGTTTTGTTTGTAGAAGGGTGGCAGACCAACTTTATTACAATTCTCCTAAGACTCGTCGAGCAGGGTCCTCATGGTTTTAAAGACTTCTTCAGCAGTAAAGTTGTCTATCGTGAACCGTTGAGGGTCATTTGGTTCACCAGAATATTCATACATTAAGCCGGGCCGGCGGCTTAAGGGGAGAATCTTCCAAGAGACCCAGCATCGGGTCAAATCGACTCCAAGTAACCCATGAGCCAATAAGGCTTTAGCCCTGGAGAGGAATGGGAGGGCCACATCATGTTCTTTTGGGATGATCTTGCTTGGCGGGTCAAAATTCAGTGGAAGGCGCTCAGCTCTAAACCCGGGCAAAGGACTTGTTGTGGCTGGAGTGGTGTTTTCAATAAAACCAAGTGGTTACCCATCCCTTGGGGTGACTGGGTAAGATGGTGGAGGGAAAACTATTGTCTCTCCATCTCTGAATAGAGATTCCGCCCAATTCTTGACTCGGGCCATTTTCACATTCAGTCTGGCGGTTTATGTAAAAGAACTCCTTGAAGAGGGGAACTGTGGGTGCTGTCTAAAGATAGACTTCGCAGAAGATTTGGAAGTGGCAGATATTGGACACTGAGTTCGGCCCTATATCTTGAGGGTGCAAATTGAAATAGTGAAGGAGGTCTCGAAAGAATTGAGACCCGGGTGGAGTAAACCCTCTGAGTATGTGATCAGTAAAGACTACAATCTCATCTTCCACGGGAGTAGGGATTACTTCCCCATTACTAACTCACCATCCAATTTCTTGTTGAGTCGCTAATAAGCCCTGGCTTACATAATCATCAAGAATGTTTTTGGTAACCAGAGAGCGTTCCCAATTTACGACAGTCATTTTTTGCCAACTAAAAAACGACAGCCTGAGAATAAAGGTATTGACGGGTTAATATATGGTGATAAGCTGTCTGAATGAGTTTATAACAATTCAGAAGTGATGAGCTGGATACAGTTAAAAGGCTATGCATTGTGAGCTATTGAAGGGATTATGAGTCGCCCTGGCCATGGAACGGAGCAATTGACCAGATTATAAGTACATGCCGGGTTAAGTTGAGAAGGTATAAGCCAGCAAGCATGGTCGGCGAGCTATGCAAAGTTTTGGATTTCTTGGTGAGTCATAAGTTATATTTAAGCCGGCCAGGTACTGGCGGGTCACAAGGGTTGTTATTTAAGCCGCCTGAACAGAGAATGATGGATCAGTTGCTTATGAAATCAAGATGGTTGAAATTTTCCTAAGTATGGGACAAACAAGTTTCACAATTTCTGCCTATGATTTTGGATCTATGGTGAGTCAAAAAATGAAGAATAATTAATAAACCTAAAACATGGCAGTGCGAGAACTAGTAAGCTGGGGGCTGAATCTCAGGAAGAAGTAATGTATCTGCGATTAGAGATACATGACAAAACTGCTACCGCACGGCTTCAGTGTTGCTTTTGGATTGAAATAAGCGATATGGTGGGAAAACTACGATGAACTCGGATGAACACGATGAACACCAACGAACTAGGGTGACCTAATGCAGATTGGAAGTGAGAAAAGAGGGATACCTGGTGATGTTAATGAAGAGCGGAGAGGCGCCACAATCTCTGGTCGCAGTCAGGTCGATGTAGCGGCCTGGATGAAGCTACCGATGAAGGTCGACTGGGGCGGCGGTGGTCAGTGCGAGGAAGAAGAAGAGAGAAGGGTGGGGTAAAAGTGAAAAGAAGGAACCCCCGTCCCTATTTATAAGGAAACAGTAAAATGGCATGTGCGGAAATCAAGGAGGCAGTATGATTATCTCAACAGTATAGGCGCTTCGATTCTCGGACGACCAGTTAATGCGAAAGATCCGTTGTAACGTCATGGGTTTTTTGTGAATTTACTTCGTGTGACATCATGGCGGGTTATAGTGTTTTATTCAAGGACAAGTTTTGAAAGGATAGCTTGTCAGCTGAAGCAATGAAGATTGACATGAACAAGTTCAAATCAATCTGGGGGCTAATGTTGGGGATATGACTCCGAGGTGTGACCCGCCCAGGAGGGGCCGGGTTACACCGTTGGTGACTTAATATGAAGAAGGCCCAATAAAGGTCCAAGAAGACAAAGCATAAAGATAGGCGGCGGCTTAAGAGGCGGGCCTGGTGGAGGCCCAAAACCCGGAGGTGTGAGCCGCCCGATGGTGACTTGCCTAGCAAGGCAAGGCGACTTAGAAACCGGGCTGGTCACGTTGTGTGATCCGTCTTGGACTCTTGTAAGCCCCGGAGCCTCGACCTGTGTATATAAAGGCGAGACCCGGCGACGGGTTAACTCAAGAAACAACTAATCGATAGCTAGGTCAAGCGTGATCGCTCCCTTGTAATCGATACTCAAGCAATACAACTAGAAGCAGGACGTAGGCTTTTACCTCGTTGTGAGGGGCCGAACCTGGGTAAACCTTTGTGTCCTTTGTCCCGTTCAACCCCTTTGAGCTAACCTACGTTGCGATGGCTCCACACCCAAGTCCTTTCACAAGGGCATCTGCCATGTTAAATCCACGACAGCGGGTGCTGCTTCTTTTAATTGCGAATCAATTGACCCTAAATTGAAATCCAGGCGGGAGACTGACCTCTAGCTAAGGTGAAATAGTAAATGGGAGGAAACATTGTGCATTTAGTATCACGAAGAAGCGCTCAACTAGTTTCTTTCGTGGGATGAATACAGTGTGAGCAGAGACGTAAGATTTGCACGAATAAGGGAAGAGGAGTACCTCTTTCTGCTGGCAGTGCTGTGTCCTCCTTCTGTTTTTCCAACGATCTTCTTGTGGTTCGTCGGAAACAAGAAGTTGTGGAGGACGGTGGAGCCTTGGACGAACCCATGGCCAAGTTGTTGAGTGTGGTGCGGTGGCCGTCTGTCGGTGGCGGGGAACCAGATCCGAGGCGGCGAACGACGGCGTAGCGGGAACAGCTCCGTTGCGGTGGACGGTTGCGACTGTGGAGCAGCAGCGGTGAGGCGTAGGAAGGCGTGGTCGAAGTGGTCCTGGTACGGCGCATGTCGGTGTCGGTGTCGTGGAGGCAGCTCTGCCTCGGCTTCAGCTGCTAGTTCCTTGAGGGCGTTGCGGTTGCGTTGGATGACGACATCGGGGTACCGGCTCCAGCGTGATGGAGGAGGGCGGCGGTGGATTGGGCGCGATGGGTTGGAGGACGGAGGAAGCTAGGGTTTCGCGGCTGGTGGAGAGGGCGTTTTGGCGCCCACAGAGTATGAATGGGGAAACAGAGGGAGGGGGGACTAAGGGGGAACAATGTTTCGGTTTGGGATGCGCTTCTTTGAAATTTGGGGAAAGTTACAAACTTTGCCCCCATCTAAAATTTTGGACATATTGTGGGTCGGGGGTAGGACAGTAATCTCAGGTGTCCCAAATAGTGGGCGGGATAGATTTCGACCAAGCACATGGGTGTTTAGGCACCCACGGTGTATGAATGCTTCTCGGAGGCGGTTGACTGGCGTCTTGGTGAAGTTACAAACCTACCCCGGTTTAGACCTTTGGACATCGGGCCGATAGGCTACACAGGTCAGAGTCAGGACAGTAATTTCCTACCACCAAACATTAGTCTCGCGTGGTTTCGGGCGACCAGAGGGTTATTTGGCGCTTCGTTCAATATTTGGGAGTAGAAGCATGCATTAACGTTTACAGTTCTCTTGAATTGAACTTTCAGGATTTGTCAAACTTCAAAAATCTTGACTCCTGAAAATCCTAAAACTACGATTATTTTGGAATGGAGGGGGTACATTTGAATATACATTGTACACGAGTATATATTAAAAAATATGTAGCTTAACTCAATTCATGAATGGTTCCAGATATAATCTCCTTGGTTGCAAAAAAATAGTTAGACATGCTATGAATATATAGCATGTTCAAATGCACAACAAAGATTGATGCCCCCTTTTAGATCTGATTTACAAATGCCGTTATCTTGAATTCAAATAGATGAATGCACTTCCTATGAATTCGAATCTTCTAAACCATCTTTATGTTGAATTGAACATGTATTCTATTTCGTAGCTAGCATTTTGGAATATATCCATGTATGTGACAGATGTATAAAGTGCCTGACACTAACAACACGGAGTGCGCTAACTAATGTTTATATATGAATTGCAAAAGCCATGCATTGTCTGGATTTCAAACCACTCTCACTCTATGGATCATAATATGAAATAAACCCATACACATGCTCGAATTCAATAGAGTATAGGTGTCTGATAGACCAATGCTCGTTCATACGCAAATTGCAAAATTCATGATCTCATCCAAAAAAATTAATGCAACTTATATTTTAATTTAATGCGTAGAACCACCTTTTACGCGTAGATGCACTATGCCTCGGCCCGTCCTCACACACGCGCTATATATCTCTCTATCTGACGCATAAGTGCACACACTTTATATACATTGGCATTTCTCTCTCACACATGCTCACACTCTCTCCCGGGGTGTCTCACGCACACACTCTCTATATATCTCCCTCTCTCTCTTACTACTGCGTACCACTCTTTTCACTAATCTCAGTTGGAAAACACTATTTCTCTCACATGCATATATACACACGCACGGTCTCTGCTGGCCCTCTATATGCACATACATGTGCCTAAGTGTCTCCCGCACGCACATTATCTTTAGGCCTCTCTCGCACACATTGCCCCCCGACACCTCTCTCTTACTAGTTGGCGGATATGATTCCATCAGATCATTCGGTAAGATATCCCTGACTGTTAGGCTGGATGGTAATACGAGGCAAAGTTTTACCCAAGTCTGGCCCCTAGCTTGCAGTTGAGGAAAAAGCCTACTCTTGGTACTATATATTTGAGATAGGGGTGTGTACAAAGTACACGTGAATACCAGGGACTGTGTGTGTATACTATCGACGAACTAGCCCCCGGGCTTATATAACATACTCGGGGCCTAGGGTTACAAATCATATATAGTCGGCTTATCATCAATGGGGATAGAGTCCTCCACGACTCTGGTAGCTTCGTCTTGTACGCTGAGTCCTCCATGGGCTTCGTATAACGCGTCTCGGTCCAACCTATGTGGCGCAGGATGGAACCGACCCATGAGTCCTCACATCGACCCACCACAACTAGAAATGATGTGCCCACCACACCCCACACAGAATCAGCCACTAAGAAAATAAGCATATACAATAGTACAAAGTTATACATGAAAGTTGATTGCATGGTGCATCCAATAATATTTGTTCCATGTTGTGAATGTTTATATCTTCTCCTAAAAAATTAGTCACGGGAAAGAGAAACGAAGGGCATATCTCTGTTTGTCTCGACCGCACACCCCCTCTCTCTACACCACTTTCACGTATGCACACAAACTATCTCTCGGCCCTCTAAAGGTATGCCCCTGACACATTCACGCGTGACGGTCATTGTATTTCAAGCGAAAGCACTATATGGTCACTGGACTTCAGAATATGCTCATTACAGTCACCGTATACATTCTTGTGGTGATCATACGGTATCTAGCTCACAATACGTCTCTGTATTTTGTTGATGACACTGACGGCCATTGTATTTGATGCGTGCTCCATATTTTGTTGACGACACTTACGGTCATTGTATTTGAAGCGAAAGCACGATATGGTCACTGGACTTCAGAATTAGCTCATTACGGTCACCATATACATTTTCTGGTGCTAACCAACCTGTGGTTGGATGGTTAGGAGGACAGTGGTATCCCCAGCCCACCAGGGTTAAAGTCCCGGTGCTCGCATTTATCCTGGATTAATTTCAGTATTTCCGGCGATGTGCGTTTAGTGGGAGGAGACGTTCCCCTCGACTACGAGGCGCCTATGGTTACTTCGTAAAATCTCAAGATGATATGCTGGCTCACTCTCTCGAAGGTGCTCATAGGGGTAGGGTGTGCGTCTGTGCGCTTATAGTGGTGAGTGTTTGCGCGTATATATGAGCGCTTGCGTCTATACTATGTTAAAAAAATACATGTCGTGATTATATGGTCACTGGCTCACCGTACAACTCTATAATTTGTTGATGACATGATGAATTGACCAGTCAAACGTTCCACGTGGCACAACTAGAGTGCTGCATCGTCAGCGCACGTAACCGTGGGGCCCACCTGTCAGTTGTCAGTGCGTATATGAAAGAAAGAAATGGTAGCTTGTGTCTGTACTGTGTTAATAAAATACATTTTGTGGTGATCATACGGTCACTGGCTCACCATACAGCTCCGTAATTTGTTGATGACATGATCAATTGACCAGTCAAATGGTCCACGTTCATCAGCGCATATTACCGTAGGGTCCACCTGTCAGCGCGTATATGAAAGACAAAAATGGTAATAAATTAGTGGTCGGTGGGGATTCGAAGTCGTGAGACCTCTGGTTGGCAGCCCGCGCGCCCTAACCACAGCGGACAAGGTCGCCTTGTGATGATATGCTGAGCCGGCCATTTTAATTGCACGCACGCATGAGCCACTGTGGTGAATACAAACACATCACACATGCGCACAAACACGCCCGCAACGCCCAGATGCATGCATGCAATACTCACACATACACATGCATGCACACAATACTCGCGCGAACACACGCACGCATGCAGGCATGCAACACTGACACATACACATGCGCGCACGCATGCATGCAACACTGAAACGTACACATGCACGCACACAACACTCGAACGCCTGCATGCTCACAGCACACGACACACGACACACGCTCAACCTATATGTGCATGCACCCTTTATTAAGGACATGGATTGTTACTAGTATTAATCAATCTAATCTATGATAAGTAGAACATTGATGTTTGCAGCGGTCTTTACGAATCACAACGTATCGAACGGGCTATCAACGTATATATGAAAATTTTAAAATTCTCTGACATTATATAGTAGGCTTATCAACCTACATGAATTAGATGATGTCACACTCAATAAACAATCATCGGATTATGAAATGCCTGCTTCTCACCGCCCTGGCCCACCAAAAACCCCTCCCCCTCTCGTGCGCAATTCTCACCCGGCGCTAGCTGCCCGCATTCATGCGGAGTCGGCTCCTCTGCCGTGCGCTGCCTGCGTTGGGTCACTGACATGCAGGCCAGCTACCCAACAGGCCCACACGTCAGTGGAAGAACGACGCGGTGTCGTACGTCAGAGTCGAGGGCGCCGTTCGCTACACGCCCGGCTGAACACGCCTCCTTGCTGCATTCAAACACCTCCATGAAACCCGTCTAGAAGCCGAGAAACCCACTCCGGCCGCACGTCCGTTCATGACCGGGTCGGCATTAAACGCAACGCCGGCCGAGCTCCTCCCATCGGCCGTCTATTTAATCTCCTATTTAAACGAGGCCAGACGCCGGCCAAAAATCGCACACCTCCGCCGCTCCCCTATCTCCTCCTTCACCATTTTCTCCACTCTTACAATGGCCTATGAAGAGTAGTTATCTGGCATCCAAGCCGGCTGGGTGGCCCGCCAAGCCCGCAGAATACGAGCTATGCAGCTCACTGATCCACCTCCCTCCCCTCGCCCGACGGAGCCAGTTGCCGCCCCAAGCCGGCGCGTGGTTCATCAACTCGCCGCTCCAGGCCAGCTCGACGAGGAGCGGCGAGCTGCTCCATGCCGGCACGGCGGGGAGCACGGGCATCGTCCCTACCGTCGATGCCGCTGCCTCGTACCGCGCCTCCCGTGTCTGCGACCGCATCTCCCGTGTTTGTGGCCGAGACTCCCGTGCCTGCGGCCGCGCCATGCAAGCAGAGATAGAAGCCGGGTGCGTGGCGAGCGACGAGTCGGTGGCCAGCGCCTCTGTGTCCGCCGCCATCATTGAGGAGAAGTAGAACACGGGAGGCCGCCGCCGCTTGGGTCCCATGAAGGCCACCGTCGAGGCGACGCCGGCGTACACAGCAGGTGTCTTGCTGGGTCCTTCTGTTGCGAGGACCTTCGTCGACCCTGCATGGGCTCCACGGAAGTGGAGAAGCCCCCTTCGACTCCATCTTGGGCATCAACCAACGATTTCACTCAGTTGAGCTGTGGGGAAGTGAGCCGTCCTTTGCGCTGAAGCATATACCTCTGGGGCTCTCGGCAGTCCGGTGATCGTGCTGCCGGACATGAGGAAGACAAATGGATCCGCGGGTGACCATTTAGGCTAGGTATTATTATACCTGTGCTGTTCAGGAGTAGCACCGCTTAGTTGATTTAAATGTAATGAAATCTGTCATGTTTATATGAAAATCCGGTATTTTATATGAATTCCGTCATTGTTTGTATGAAATATCGCCGTGTTTGCATGAATTTCGTCCGGTTGGTTGAGTTGCTGTCAGAATGTGTGCGGCTATGGTTGGATGGCGTAATTTGTGGGTCGCCGGTCGATCTGCGGCTGGCTCGGGCAGCGAGGTGGGACAAAAAAACACAACTCATGCGAGCTTGTCTCCAACGCGCGCGCTGGAGGATGCATGAGCACCCGAGCTCTACCTCGTTCATCGGTGGCAAAGGCACGGGTGGACAGAAGGGTCGCCAATATTTTGGCTACCCCGGGCAAGATCCAAACAGCCCCTTCCAGCCCCACCCCTCCCAGCACATTCAAATCCCTCGTTCGCCGTGAAATTTTGCCATGTGTTGTTTTCATGGATATTTTGCTGTGTGAAAACAAATTTAAATATGAACGAATAATCGGTGTCCGTGGTCTTCTACCGGGACACAGTTGGATGGCCTCATAGTAGTAGTGTAGAGTAGTAGGAGTAGTACTACAACAATTTCCTTGGAGTCCGTGCTACAGCAAGCTACCCTAGGCTATGTTACTACTCCCTCCTTTCCGGTTTATAGGCTCAATTTCAAAATCTCTCTAACCAAGGTAGACGGTGAGTGGTGGAATTAATTTCGTAGTTTGCACAAGTACTTAATTAGTACGCTCATTTTTCTCAAAAAGTTATGTTTACCGATGCATTAAGTACAACGAATGCATGCATGACCACTAAATTTCCATGAACTGTACATGCATTGGTGAGTTTTCTCTTGATACTGCTTGCATCGGGTGATTTAATGCACCTCAAAATCCAAACATGTGATGGTAAGTACTTAGTAGAATTGAGACTTATAAAACAGAAAAACGATTTTTTTAGATGATCCCTGTAAACCGGAAAGGAGGGAGTAGTAAGTAGTACTACCTCCATAGTGGGTACGTACTCCGTAAAATCAGATTTTCCCAAAACTAAGTCGCTCAACCTTTATTTGCTTGTTTCCCTTCTTGCCTCGTTGCCTCGAACAGACAATGCCAAACTCCCTTGCCTACCACGCGGGAAAAGACCCGCCCTCGCCTTTTTTAGTCCGGGTTTGTATCGATGGATCGTGCAAAGCAGCAAAAACCAAGCCGTGTCTTGTACTCCTCCATCGTACTATACTAAAAGAGTGGAGACACTCGCTTTCAAGAATGTTGTACTTCCTCTCACCAACATGTGGGACATATAGCAACCGGGTCAACGTGTCATGCACCAAATAACAGTGCAGAACAGCAGGGGGACGCACCCCAGTAGTAGTAATGAGCAATGAGACATGAAATCACAAAGCCGCACCTTTCCCCCAGACGGACGAAGCAACCATTATTTCACACTTCGCTGAATCCGCTTCTCCATCATCTCCCTCAAGAAAACCACGTATTGCTTCTGCCATTGTTCTGTCTCAAGAGGGACGCGCATCGCCTTGGTACATCATGACACGTGGGACTGCATGACTGGCCATGCTCCCCCGCCCACTGCTCAGTAAAATCACCTCATTTTTACTAATCTAGATACTACTAGTATCTTTTTAGATCAATATAGTTGGGATTCACCAAGGAGCAAAACCAAGTGGTAGGCTGCTCCTGTCGCGTTGGCATAGCAACTCAGCAGGGTCAGTCCGCACACGAAATGGCGACACACTTACAGGACCCTTTGGCCAACATGTGGCTCATCCACCGTCTTATTCCACATGCGATGCACCAAATTACAGTTCGGAGCAGCGGTTGGACTTGGAGGCACCCTGGTCGTAGCGCCGCAGTAGTAGTAAATGAGCGACGAGGGGTCAAATCACAAAGCCCCACCTTTCTCGCATTAAGCTGGACGAACAAAGAAACCATCATTTCACTGTAGGGCGCAAGAGCATAAAGAAAAAAGAAAACCAATGATGCGTGCGGCAGCTACCTAGGGCGCCCTAGGGTAGGAGCCTCCACTACAAATCCGCTTCTCCCTCGTCCTCTTGAAGAAAACCGATGATGCGTGCGGCGGGTAGGGTTTGTAGGAGTACTACGGCGTGCGGGGCCATGCCGTAGTAAACGGGAGAGGAATTGAGTTCGAGTCGACGCCTTAATATGGGTGGGCCGCTCGGTTTTACGAGAACGAGGCAGAGTTTTGGGTTCGGGGAGCAGTGGAGATATACGTACAAAAAATTGTGGACGTAGGTTCGATCGAAAGGCAATGACGCATGGGCCCCACATTTTGATATACCCGCGGCCGTGTGAAATTTGCTAGTACTCAAAATAATGCATAAAAAGTTCCTCCAAAAACATCTATAACTAATGGGAAATGAATGTATGCTTAAAATGAAAATGTAATACAAAGAGAAAAAATGAATTGCAGTTAAAGAATGACATTTCTAACAAAAATGTGAATGTGAACTACATATGTGTGCACGTGACCAACACATATATTGTCAATACAAAATCTAATGCAAGAAATAACTTATGAGTAACATGCATGAATTGATGATGTGGTGCTTGCTTGCATAGAGTACAAAAACAATGTGATTTATGACTTGCATGCATGACGTGTTCATGTGCCATAGTTGCATGTCCAGGAAAAAAGCTAGTGGGTTGTACTAGCTAGGAATAGAAGATGTATATATGGAAGTTGTAGGGAAAGAGATGACATGTATCTCAATTCCTGTGAGTAGGGATTGGAAAAGAGATGTCATTTGGTTCACATTATAGGAACTTTTCTATTGAATCTAGAGATGACATGTATCTCAATTCCCATGAGGAGGGATTGGAAAAGAGATGTCATTTGGTTCACATCATAGGAACTTTTCTATTGAATCTAGGTTAATGTTTATTTTCCTTTGAATTGTGGGAGTATAGGAATCCATTCATATGAACCAAGTGGCTCTAAAGCTATAAAAATCATATCATGTTTATTTTCCTTTGAAATGTGGAGTATATGAATCTATTCCTATGAACCAATTGGCTCTAAAGGAAAAATTCCTATAAAAATCATATCATATAGAGTTCCTATGATATTCCTCCACACGAAAGGATGGTTGAAATTGCTACAGGTGATACGACGGTCTTTCTTTGTACACTCCTCCCCCATCTTTATAGTTACCTCTGGGAGATGAATGAAATGATATATACTGGGTATTCTATATGTGCATTTTGGTATATGAAAACTCGGTGAAAGTTTGCGAGGTTCGAATTTTCAATAAAGCTATATGCACTACATTTTGGAACGGAGGGAGGAGCATACGACAGTTGCTAACACTCACGTGGAAGATTTGTGTGTCGGAGGAGTGGCTGTTCTGTTAAATGCCATGGCAAAACTGACACTGTCGGATGCCGATCTAACGGTTCTTTTGGCGTTCGTCAGGAAACGGCTTGTGGCGAACGTTTGTCAGATATGATATACGGACACATGAATTGCATTGATACGTGCCCCCCTCTCTCTCATGCGCACACGCACACGCACCCTCACGAGTCATGACTCTCCTGAGTCCTCTCGCACCCACCGTCTATCTGTAGGTAGACGTCACACACATATGTGCTCTTCACACCCTACCCTCAGAACTTCTAAAAAATAAAAGACGTCGCGCACCTTTTATTTTAACTCACATGTCACACACTTATACTATTACTCTTGTGGCGAATTTTCTTTGGGCGTAGTATATTGTACTCTCACGAAGAGAAGCGGTGCACGCACGCACTAGTTCTCTCACACCCACTCGCGGGTACACGTAGGAGCGCATTTTATTTTTTTTAAGCTAAGAGCGCATTTGTTTACAAAGATGCATCCAATTGACATTTTGACTAGTCTAGTTTTCAACTTGATGGAGGGTCGGGACCGCACGTGAATGACATAGTACATAGTGCGTCCTGGACACGGTGATTTTATAGTGCGACCTGGAAGCGGTGGCACGTTATTGATTGAGTTTTATTTTTACTTGAACTTTAAATGAAAATAGTTGTTCGCGCGTATTCAATTTAATAACGGTTGCTACAACAAAATCACTCCACTATATATATAAGCAGGAGCCTCGGCGCTTGCTTTACTAGGGTTCCTCTCTTTCACTCTCTCATGCTCTCCAGATCTAAACAGGACATAGGTGGCCACACTCTCTCTTTGCTCACCGCTGGTCACAAATCCGGCCGGACCACCTCGGCCGGGGCAGGGGTGTTGGTGCATCGTTCACGCGGTCGTTGGCGGCGAGGGAGGAGACCAACAGCTGCCCGTGCGTCCCGATCGGCGGCCGTCCCGTTCTCTTAGAGACAGCGCCAGCTCGGGAGGCCTCCGACCCCTTCTTCCTCACAACGGTATTGTGGCTAAGATGCGGCCTCCCGACGCCGTCTTTGCCCCATCCCGACGACCCTTAGGTATATCTTCCTTCAAAACCGGCCTTGCTCTACTGCCCCAGCTCCCCACGAGGTTGCGTGTGGATCTTTTTCTACTTCCGTCGGCTGTTCCAAAGCCACCTAGACTTTTACTATTATTAGAGGTAAAGCTAGTTCACAAAGTCGAATCTAAGAGTTGGTTCAAACAGGGAAGAAAGTGGGAAAGCTGTAGCATGAATCTAGGACTTGGTTCTAAGAGGAAACGGGGGAAAGTAGTAGATACTGGCTACCCAACCGGTCTCTTGGTTGAAAAGGCGAAGAAAGCGGGGTGGATGGCGAAGGGTGGGGGGAGTGGACTTGTCTCTTGGTCGAAAAAGGAAAGACAATGAGGGGTGCTGGGGGGACAATGCAAATGAGAACGAGCATGTCTTAGATTTCTTGTGCTCACATAGGAAAATGTCGCCGAGGAGATAAAAAATGGGACACATGCAGACATGCTGCCTGAATGTTTGCCACTGTTGGCAACCACATCTGCCCCACCACTTCATGCCCCTGCTGTCCCTACGCCCTTATCGCTACCATTAATGTAAAATCACATGAAGCATGACGTAATGCCACCTAATGTCACTATTAAGTAATGCTGCTGTCAGTCTAGTGCCGTCGATAAATTGAAGCAATGACACCACCATTTTATGAAGTGCTTCCGTCTTGCTTTATTTCCCACGAATTGTGTTTTTACAGTTACACTTAAATCTCACACTGCTAACATTGCTTCATCCCAATGGAACTGCACAAATTTGATTGCACATTTACTGACCATGTGCTACTCCCATGATAGTAATACTAATGATATTGTTCTGCATGTTAATCTAGTGGCAGTGTTGATGTGATGTGATGCTACTTCTTACTTAATGGCACTTTTCATACTATCAATCTAGTGCCAATTATAACATAATAGATGCTGATGTTAATCATATGCCACTGCAAATAACTGTCACTGCTTAAATAACCATATTTCATATTTGCGCAAACAGGGATGTCTGTCTCCATATCGTTTCTATTTGTGCAATCAAAAGTACACACCTCGGTTTTAGTAGAACTGCACAAAATGAGATGGCTATTCCTAGCTGCCGTCGTTTAACCTCCCATCTTCCAGGTATTCCTACATTGGTAGTAACTAGGTAGAATGACCAACGCAATCTAAAAGAAGCTGATTCGTATGTTTTACTTCCTGATTGCAGTGCAGGGACGAGCAAAAACAACTGCATCCTAGTCGGGAATGCACTTTCTCCCAATTCAAGGATGGACAAAGGACTAGCTGGCACGGCTGCGTGGAGGTTTTTGGGACAGTTGCGCAGACAGGAGGCATTGTGGTCTGCTTATTTCTGCAAATAGTGGTGCTTAAATTTAGTGGAACTGCACAAGAAGTTCAGATGGTCAGTATACTACATGGTTCAGTTTAGCATTCCAACTAAGAACACAATTATAATTGGTTATTCTGGAATGAGAGAACCTAACCCTGGATGGTGGCAACAAGAAAAACCAGAGTGAACTCCAGGAAATTAAAGCCTGCCTAGGGAGGCCCTTTGCTCAGAGAAGCCTTGCTTGATTTTTCCTGATTTGTAAACCTTCTCACAAATTTGTCTTTTGCTGTGAACTAGTAATTGTTTGTTATGTTCTATGAATCATTGAGATGTATAAAATTGCTGAACCTATGCTTTTCAAGTATTTTATGAAGCCGAGTTTAATGTGAATTTTCCACTTGAACGCTGGACTAGCGTGTGAACATTTGGAATTTTCATTGTGGCCTCAGTTAACTGCATGAACCACTGTAACAAGATACGTAGTTGCTTATATGTCAGACAGTAGAGTATTGATTGTTAGCTGGTCGATCGATAGCCGACTTTTCTAGTGTTAAAGCAAGCTGAGCCAATGTGTCGTGTTTTGCAAACTGCTTACAAGTGGAGTAGCACCAACAGTGTTTACAAGTACTTAACCAGCCTTACATACCCTATGTATACGTCCGCGCACAGTTCTCGAACAAGTACTCTATTTCATCAAACACACACTGCTCGTATGATAAACCATGACAACTTATGTCTTACCATGGCATATTACATGAAAAAACTAGTGAGGACGCATCTGTTTTGGCAACAATTATGATGGTTCTCACATGATTCACGGGCACACAAAAGTAGCAGTAGTTCCCATAGACGGATTCAAACAGAGTACTAGCCCCAGAGGACTCGATAATAGGCAAGGTTCGGATAATTAGACACAATCCAAACTACTTTTAAACACTAGCTGGGCCAACTATTTCATGCCTCGATCTAACTTGGAATGGACACAAGACGGACCTTGCCATGAACATCATCGAGGATGTCCGGCAGCAGCACAATCCCGTCAACCTTCTTGAAGATAACCTTGTGGCCTTGCCACTCATAAACTTGTTTGTCGAGACATGCCACGTCATCTTCCTGTGTAAGCTTGACAAGAACAGTATGCCTCACAAACGAAGGAGTAACTTTGAACTTCCTGTGCTTCAGTACACCCTGGACAACACGCCTGACAACAGTGTGGCTAGAATACATCTCGACTTTGGTATAAGTGCAACTGGCTTCCAAGATCCAACAGCCTAAGAACTTATCTTTCCCAGTGCATATATTCAGGTCATCCGCCTCATAGCGAGTGACATGTACAACCACACAATCCTTGTCTGCATCAGGGCTCTAATTGAAACATAAACGAATTCTGAATTACTTTCCAATATAAAAAACACAAGTTATTTAAACCACTATGTAGAGTCAAAAGTATGACAGGGATGGTAGCATGGCATCGAAGCTAATAAAATTTTGCATTATTTATCACCACATACTTAGATGAAAAACCACAATCAAGATCGGCAAAGAAGAAAATCACCTTGGGCAGCTCAGCGGGGGGGGGGGGGGGGGCATCCTCGAAGGGGGAAAGCTACTCCTGCAGGGCCACGGGGGCTGTAACCTCAAACGGGGCGTTGACCATCTCAGTAGTGGCCGTGAGCGTATCTTGGGCGGCTCGGTGGCGGCCTCCATCTTCTTGGAGCTCTCTGTCTCATGGGGATTAGCCTCCCGCGTCTGCTCCAACATCGGCAGATCTTTGCCTGGTTCTCCTTGGACCATCATGAAACTGACGAATAGGAGACAACTAAAAGGAAAACACAATCGCAATGACAATGAAACAAAAAAGAGAGTGAGGATCGGTTACTGCTTTGCAAAAGTTCTTTCTTTTCTGAAAGAAAATATACCAACATCACGGATCCGTTTACCTTCCCTTCATTGGGAGAGAAGAACAATGGCAGATGCGAGTGTTGGCTTTCTTGAAGACGGTGAGGGAGAAGGTGATTCAGCGAAGAGTGAAATGATGGTTGCTTCGTTCGTCAAACTTAGACTATGGGGAGGTGGGGTTTTGTGATATGACGGCTCATTACTTCCGCGCTACGACCGGGGTGACTCTCCGCCTACATACCGCCTTCTAATTTGGTGGATGGCATTTGGGCCTGCGTGCTGCATGGCCCGCATGTCGGTGAACCAAAGTAAAATGACATTCAGTAGCGGGAGACGTTTCGATGACCTCGGAGGAGCCAGAAGTGGTAGTGTATCCACTGTACTAGTAGTAATTGTTTTTCTGGGTAGCTGTAGAGTGTCTCCACTGTACTAGTAGAAATTGTTTCTCTGGGCCCAAGACAAAAGAGCCCATCCACCCTAGTAAATAATAAAATCAATTCAAAAGCCCATATATTTACTTAATGAGAGGCGCTACACAGCACACCGCCCCCCAAAAAACTTGGGTGCTCTTCTTCCTCCTCACTCCAACCCACCTCACGTCAGCTCGCTCCACTCGTACCCCCAAATTCCTCACCTCACTCCTACAAAAAAACCCAGCTCCCCTTCTTCCTCACTACTACAGAAAACCCCAGCTCTCCTTCTTCACTCGCACTACAACTAGGCTCGTCATTCGTTACTCTGCTCAAATCCGTGAGCTCGATGCGACGCCCTCGAGGAAAATGGAGTCGGCTAACCCCAGCGCCAAGAAGATGAGGCTCCTGCCAGCGGCGATGCCTGTTGTAGATCCCACACCCGGCAGCGCGGGGAGAAGCAGCGAGCCCGCCCCCACGGATCCCAGGAACCCGTAGAATCTCGGGTGGACCGCATCAGCGATCTCTCGGACGCCATCCTTGGGGAGATCATCTCGCTTCTCCCCACTAAGGATTGCTGCCGCACCCAAGTCCTCTCAACTCGATGGTGCCCTTTATGGCGCGCCGCGCCCCTTAATCTCGACTATCGTCAGCTATCTCTCTTTAATGATTTTGAACTCCCCGGAGCCATCATCTCCTCCCACCAGGGCTCCGTTCAAAGCATCTGCATTCGGGCATGCTACCTGAGCATGCATAGCATGCCCTGCACAGTGGACGCCTGGCTGAAATCCCCTGAATTCATAGAACTACAGCTGCTTGAGTTCTACTATTCCCCTGGAAATCACATACCAGATACCGAACGCCATGTACTTGTGCCCTCAACACCGATGTCCATCTTGCGGTTTTCCTCCTCTCTCCACACCGCCACCTTTGCGCTGTGCTACCTACCAGACAATCTGGTACTAAACATTCAACTCCCATTTCTGAAAAAACTTTCACTTGTGCGGGTTCGTATGTCGGAGGCCTCATTGCACAGCATCATCCACTCCAGTTGCCCTGCCCTGGAGTGCTTGGTGCTTGTTTTCACAGTTAGAATCGGTTGTCTCCAAATAAAGTCGCCTAACCTTGTAAGAATTGTAATTTCTTTTGACGGAAGGCAGCTCATCACCGAAGATGCCCCTTCACTTCAAAGGTTGATCCTTGATTCTAGTTATTCACCGTCGGTAATAACTGTCATCTCTGCGCCTAAACTGGAGACCTTGGGTGTAATACATGATCTCTCTGCTCATTTCAAGATGGTGTTTGGCTCCAGAGTTCTTCAGGTACCGTATATTATCATCTACACTTGTAATCATAAGCTGCATTTTAAATTTTTGCACATAAGTTCTATATCATCTCGGAGCACACATTTTGTACTAATATTATGTTCTATGCTCAATGAAGAGTTTGTCCATGGATAGCCTATCAATGGTGCTAGATTCTGTCAAGATCTTATATATCCATATGAATAGTTTTGATCTGAACAAGATTATTGGCTTGCTGCAATGCTTTCCATGTCTGGAGAAGTTGTATATAAAAGGTGATCATTTCACGCACATTGGAAGCCCGCATATAGTGTACTAGAATTAATTATTCAGTTGTTGCTCTTTCGACACTCTTTTTTTAGACCTTAACTGTTTTCAATCTTCATGTCTATTTAGGCAACAGGACGGGGTAAGAAAGTTATAACCAATCGGTGGATTCGTAAGCACCGGGATTTTCTCACTTCTCATAACATTCGATTGAAGACAATAACACTGGAACGATATGTAGCCAACCATGCAAACACTAGATTTGTCACATTCTTCCTGCTGAATGCGAGGTTACTATTGTCCATCAGGCTTAAGTTTATCAGCAACATGGTTTTGACGGATGGGTATGTTGAAGAGCAAAAAAAGGAGTTACAGGTGGACAAAAGGGCTTCTGAACGTGCCGGGCTTCTATTTACAATATCTTGTGGTCATAATCCAGTAAATTTTACGACCAAGGATGTTCATTCTATGGACCTGACTGATCCATTTGACTGTGACTGTCGAAAACAGTGCTGGAGTTAGATGTGGTTGCCTTTTTCAATCTGGGTTTTGTGTAAACCTGATGAACAGTTAACCCTCGTGCTTTTGTACAGTTTGTAAGCTGGAGTTAGATGTTGTTGCCCTTTTCAACTTGGCTGTGACTGTCATATTTTCTTTGAAACAAGGCAAATGGCTTGCCATTTGTTTAATTAAGAGAGAAATATTGTAACAAATCCCAACCAAGGGAAATAACATCACTCTCGCCGACTGCTTGAGCTCACTATGCATTACAGAACCCAAGTGATTAGCCCCCACCAGCACCCACAAACTTATTTTGAACTAGCACACCAAATGGCTGTAAATTTTCATAAGAAAGGCTGCATGACCGTGACAGATTTGGATTCTGACATTTGGGACCCACGAGGAAAAAGCCTATCCAAGGTGGTGTCGACTTACTAGTCAACAGACGATTCTGCCTACCAGCCGTTGGATTGACATCCAACATCTGTCGTGTATCTTCTATCTCTTGTCTTCTTCCTCCAGCCGCCCAAACCAAACCACCCCGTCGGTTCCGCCTGCTCCCGCCTCCCACGGCTGGTTGTGCCTCTACCGCCCTACCGTACCCTCAAACGTTCGCCAGTCCATCCCTCTATTCCCCCACATGTCCTGTTATTCTCCGGTGATGTCAGCCCCAACACGCACCCGCACCCGAACCAGTCAACCCTCGTACTCCCCTCCGCCTACGACTAGACTGGCGCATCTTCCACGGCTCCTGTTCATTCCGTCCGAGGCCTCGCCGTCGTCCTCCGCCTTGGTTCACTCACCATGTGTGGTGCGCCGCCGTCTGGCGTTGTCAACATCGTCAACAACCGAGAGGAATAAGGAGATGACTGTACGTGGAGAGGATGATAGTAGGGACCCACCAGTGTCATGGCAGTATGCAAGCAAGTGCCTCATTATTACAAGCCCAAAAAATGGTTCCTCCTAATGGTTGGACATCTGGGGCCCACACCATTGTCAACGTAGTCAATAAACGATAGAATTACACAATGAGCGGCTAACACGAGGGACCCAGCAGGTCGCATAGTTGTTATTTGCTCTTTTTTTTAGGAACAAGCAGTTGTTATTTACTAGTTTTAGAGACGGATCAGGGTAACAACGGGGCTGTGCGGGGGCTATGGCCCGTCTAGCCAGGGTTTTATTTTATGTTTACCACATGATGAGCCCAGTTGTGTTTTTTTCTTTCTGAAAATGACAAGCCCAGTTCTACCTTTTTAAAGGAATACCCAACGGAGCCTACTTGCTTTCTCAGCCCTGCTGGGCTGCAAATCTTTCAAGGCGAGAGTGATGTATTCGCTTGCCTAGAAAATGAAGTAGTAAGAAATGGGATGTAAATTTTAAAAACACAGCAAACTGGCAATTAGTTTCAAATATCTTTTTTTTAAGATTTCGAGATTTCGAATTCAATTGTTTTTTGCGGGGAAAATTATGTTGGATTTTAAATTGATATAAATTTATTATTTTTAAATTAGTTTGAACGTGATTCAAAATTCCAGGATTAAAAACAGTTTGTACCGCACCGAAATATGAAAATTTCGTTGAATTTTTAACCGTGGCCAGAATATGGGCTGTAATGGTAACAAAAAGAATATGGGCTTAAAAAATCCTTAAAAATTAGCCAATAGGCTGTACATTTATTAGCAATAATGGCAAATGGGTTGTATGCTGTGTTCCACATATTTGAGGCTGACTTGTGGGGCTACTAGGTTGATGCGTACGCTTTCCTAAAAAAAAGGTTGACGCGCACGCAAGGCCGTGTCAACTTTATTAACACACGAGAGCAGTGACTGTTGGATGTCCATCCAACGGCCGTGGTGCTTCTTCAATCTCTGCTCTTCCTGCTCCAGCCGCTCAAACCAGCGCCAGTGGGACTGCCTGCTCCCTCCTCCCGTGGCCGGCCATGCTGCCCCGCAGACCTCACCGCCCCACCCTACTCCCATCGCTGGCCTGGCCAAGTGGCCATCCCTCTACTCACCCACACCTGTTGTTATTCTCCGGCGGCAGACGAACCAGTAAACCCTCGTACCCCCCTCCGCATGGGAAACAACTTCCGAGTCTTCCCTGGCTCCGTGTCGTTCCCTTCCTAGGCCTCGCCGTCGTCCATCGACCTGGTGCTCTCGGCGCGGCATGGTTGTCGTCGTCAACGAACGACATCCATTGGAAGAGGATTGTACGTGGAGAGGCTGATAGCTGGGTCCATGGCTGCACACAAGGAAGTGCCTCCTTATGACGCGCAAAATAATGATTCCTCCACCTGACAGCGGGGACCCACCGGAAGGGCCTCTGTATTTCAATAAAAAATGTTCCTCCCGCTGACAGCTCGGACCCACCAGCTATATCTTCGCATGCAAGGAAGTGTCTCCTTATTACGCATAAAAAAATGAATACTCCCCCTGCTAGCTGGGACCCACCATATTTGGAGGCTGACTTGTGGGCCTACTAAGTTGACGGGACAGTGGGCTTTGTCAACTTAGTCAATATAAACGATTCTAGCTGCAGTGACCGTACGATGTCCATCCAACGACCGTCGTGCTTCTTCAACCTCTGGTCTTCTTGCTCTAGCCGCCCAAACCAGTGCCGGCCGTGTCGCCTGCTCCTGCCTCTCGTGGCTGGCTGTGCTGCCGCACAGGCCTCACCGCCCCACCCTACTCCCATCGCTGGCCTGGCCATCCCTCTACTCACCAAGACCTCCTGTTATTCTTCGGCAATGGCAGCCTCACACTGCAGCCGAACCAGTAAACCCTCGTACTCCCCTCCATGTGGGAAACAACTGCCGAGTCTTCCCCGGCTCCGGGTCATTCCCTTCCTAGGCCTCGCCGTCGTCCACCGCCTTGGTGCTCTCGGCGTGGCATGGTCAACGTGGTCAAGGAATGACATCCATCGGAAGAGGACTGTATGTGGAGTGGCTGACAACTGGGTCCACGGCCGCAGCAAGGAAGTGCCTCCTTATTACGCGCAAAATAATGATTCCTCCACCTGACAGCGCGGACCCATCGGAAGAGCCTCTGTATTTTACGAAAAAAATGTTTCCCCCTGACAGTTGGGACCCACCAGCTATATCTTCGGATACAAGGAAGTGCCTCCATATTAGGCGAAAAGAATGATTCTTCCCCATGACAGTTGGGACCCACCAGCTATATCTTCGGACGCAAGGAAGTGCCTCCATATTAGGCGCGAAAAAATGATTCTTCCCCCTGATAGCTGGGACCCACCAGCTATATCTTCGCATGCAAGGAAGTGCGTCCTTATCCTCCCTGACAGTTGGGACCCACCCGATCGAAGCGTACGTAGCCTTGTCTGTCTGGTCGCGAACGTGTACGTACATACTGGTCGATCGGTCTCTCTGCAACGATGAACCGTGGTTGAGCAAGCAGCGGGATGTGTAGTAGTAGAGCCCCCGACGTAGCAGTTCAGGCAGTCCAGTCTAAACCATGTACACGTACATACAACCAGATGCCAAAAAATACGGCCACGTACGTACATACGGGTGCGGACTCGAACGCCTACTCGTGCATACGTACGGCCAGGGCTCGTGTACATGGAGAGGCAACGGATGGCAGCAACGGCGTCCTGTTCATCGGAAGCCAACCGGCTGGGTCAGAATGGAGAAACTGCGTCGTATTCATCGAGAGGCAACGGAATGCGTCGTGTTCATCGGGAGCCAACCGGCTTGGACGGAACAGCCGAAACGGGGTCTGGCGTACCGCAGTACGGAGAAAATAGCCTTCTGTTTGACCGGCTACAGTCGAAATGGGATCCTGTCGGGAGGGGTCTGGCGTACTGCAAAACGGAGGAAACGGACTTGTGTTCGAGCTCCTACGGTCAAAACAGGGTGCTGTTGATCGGGTGGGGTGTGACGTACGGCAAAACGGAGAAACAGACTTGTGTTAGAGCGCTTACGGTCGAAACGGTGTCCTGTTCATCGGGAGGGGTGTGTCGTACCGCAAAACGGGACTCCACGGGCTATTGTTCATCTACTGTCCAGTGCCTCACTCCAGCGTCCACGGGCAACTGTTCATCCACCATCGACTTCCTCCAGCCTCCACCTACTACTGTTCATCCACCACGACCTTCCTCCTACCTCCACCAGCTACTGTTCATCCAGCCTCCACCGGCTAATGTTCAACGAGCCCTCCACAGGGTCCTGTTCATCCACCCCCAACCGGCTCAGGTGTGGCGGCCTCCTCGATCGGGGTCCTGTTCATCCAGCGGCAATGGCCTCTACTAGCGTGGGGTCCTGTTCATCCAACCCCCACCGGGAACTATGCATCCAACCCCCAACAACAGTCACTGTTCATCAAGAGGTAGGTTCGATCGGCTCCAGTTAGCAGCAGTAGCGAAGGAATCGCTCGGGTTCAGTTAACAGCCAAGGGATCGATCGCTCGGGTTTAGTAACGCGTAGCTAGTGCAATCGCTCGGGTTCTGTAAGCGAACGCCTCGCTCGGGTTCAGTTAGAGCCCAACGCCTCGCACACACGCGCATACGTGTATGAGAGAAACGCGCAAACCTCCGTGCATCACTCGGCCCCGACCACCCACCGTAACCGGGAAAAACTCCCCGATATTTTCCTCGCCCTTGCTTCTACCTTGATTTTTTCCATCATGGACGGCCCAAAGAATGTCATGCAGGTGCGTCCCCGGCCCGCCCAGGACAAAAAGCCTATTTTCTGTCATGATTTTTTGTCATAGAAGTAGGAGCCCACCACATCTATGGTGATACGTGCTTTTGTCACAATTATCGTCATAGAAGTGTCATAAGCATGACAGGAAAAAAATTCGTTCGGCCCAAAATGTCACGGATGTGTCTTTTTTTTTGTAGTGCAATACTTCAACGAAAGTATTAAGATGGGATGCAGCATCTTCATTAGGACTACCAAAAAATTGTTCTTTCATAACAAGATTTAGCAAAGCTGCATTATATCACATATCTCCGCACTAGTGGCAGGAGGAGCAGTTGGAGTACTAATAAAATCATTAGTATTTAATAATCACACAACTTAGTGTTTTCTTGAGACATAGCGACAAAGCAAGCAAACGAGCAAAAAAAATATTTTTGTGTTTTTGTAAAAAAATTAGAAGTGGGGGAGATGAAAACGAGAGGCAAAGGCAATTAAAAATAAGAGCAAGTAGATGGTAGTGTGTGCGAAGGTACTTGATAGGTTTTGATGATGTCTCCCCGGCAACGGCGCCAAAAATTCTTCCTGCTACTTATGAGTTGCGTTGGGAATTCCTCGAAGAGGAGAGGGTGATGCAGTACAGTAGCGATAAGTATTTCCCTCAGTTAAGAATCAAGGTTGTCAATCCAGTAGAGAATAACACAAAGCCTCGTGAATAGCACCTGCACACACAAAAGCAAATACTTGCACCCAACGCAAACAAGGGGGTTGTCAATCCCCTCGGCGGTTACTTGCAAGGATTAAATCTCGTAGTGGTAGGTAATAAGATAAATTGCAAAAAAAATAAAAGAAATAAAATTACAGCAAGGTATTTTTGTGTTTTTATACATGATAAAAGTAGACCCGGGGGCCATAGTTTTCACTAGAGGATTCTCTCTTGAGCACATAGCATACGGTGGGTGAACAAATTACTGTTGGGTAACTGATAGAAAAGCGCATAGTTATGACGATATTCCAGGCAATGATCATGTATATAGGCATCACGTCCGAGACAAGTAGACCGACTCCTGCCTGCATCTACTACTATTACTCCACCCATCGACCGTTGTCCAGCATGCATCTAGGGTATTAAGTATAAAACAGAGTAACGCCTTAAGCAAGATGACATCATGTAGACAAAGTAAACTTAAGCAATATGAATAAACCCTGATGTTTTATCCTTAATGGTAGCAATACTAATACGTGTCTTGTCCCCTACTTTGTCACTAGGATATAGAGCACCACAAGATTGAACCCATCACAAAGCACCTCTCCCATTGCAAGATAAATCAATCTAGTTGGCCAAACCAAATAGATAGATCAAAGAGAAATACAAAGCTATAACAATCATGCATAAAAGAGTTCAGAGAAGACTCAATTAATATTCATAAACATTCATATCATAAACCCACAATTCATCGTATCCCAACAAACACACCGCAAAAGAAGATTACATCCGATAGAACTCCAAGAACATCTAGGAGAACATTGCATTGAAGATCAAAGAGAGAGAAGAAGCCATCTAGCTACTAGCTATGGACCCATAGGTCTATGGTGAAATACTCATGCATCATTGGTAGGGCAACAAGGATGATGTAGAAGCCCTCCGTGATCGATTACCCATCCGGCAGAGTACCGGAAAAGGCCTCCAAATGGGGTCATGGAAGAACAGAAGCTTGCGGCGGCAGAAAAAGTGTTTTGGGTGGCTCTCTGGTATATTGGGAATATTTGGGAATTTATAGAGGCGGAATTAGGTCAAGAGGTGCCACGAGGGGCCCACAAGCTCAAGGGGTGCCCCCCGGCGCACCTGGTGAGCTTGTCGCTCCCTTGTGGCTCTTCCGGTCTTCTCCCGAGCCTTCGTGGGCCCCTTCTGGTCCAGAAAAAATTAACTTAAAGTTTCATCGTGTTTGGACTCCATTTGATATTGATTTTTTGAAAAGCTAAAAACAAGCAAAAAACAGCAACTGGCACTAGGCACTAGGTTAATAGGTTAGTCCCAAAAAGGGATATGAAATAGCATGTAAACACATATAAAACATCCAAGATTGATACTATAATAGCATGGAGCAATAAAAAATTATAGATACATTGGAGACGTATCACCTGGACGCGCTCTCCCTCCGTGCCACTGACCTGCCCGCGGACTTCGCCGCCGCCGGCCACGAGATCTCCGAGGAGGACGCAGGGTACATGACAACAGCATCCCCAAGGAGGAAGGAGTTCGAGGGGCTCGAGGAGGAGGAGGACTACTACGGCGATGCCGTCCCGCCTAGCCCCAGCAGCAGCGGCTACGCCGGCGAGCGGGTGATACGTCCAGTTTGCATCATGTTTTTTTACTATTATTAATAGTGTTTTTATGCAATATAACACTTTGTGGAGTAATTCTAATGCCTTTTCTCTCATAATATGCAAGGTTTACACAAAGAGGGAGAATACCGACAACTGGAATTCTGGACCTGAAAAAGCTACGTCAGAGTTACCTATTATGCACATCTCCAAATAAGCTGAAATTGTACGGAGAATTGTTTTGGAATATATAAAAAATACTGGAGAAAAGAAATAACGGAGGGGGTCACCCATGGGCCCACTAGGCACCAGGGCGCGCCTCCCCCTAGCGCACCCTGGTGGGTAGTGGGGGCCCTGGCCCACCTTCGGTGCCCATCTTCTGGTACATAACGTCTTTTGACCTAGAAAAAAAATAAGTAGAGGACTTTCGGGATGGAGCGCCACCGTCTCGAGGCGAAACTTGGGCAGGAGCACTTTTGCTCTCCGGGAGGGGGAAATCGAAGCTATCATCATCACCAACAACTCTCTCATCATGGGAGGCCAATCTTCATCAACATCTTCAACAACACCATCTCATCTCAAAACCATAGTTCATCTCTTGTGTTCAATCTTTGTATCAAAACCTCAGATTGGTACCTGTGGGTGACTAGTAGTGTTGATTACATCTTGTAGTTGATGCTAGTTGGTTTATTTGGTGGAAGATTATATGTTCAGATCCATTATGGTATTTATTACTCCTCTGATCTTGAGCATGGAAACTACAACATGCATTGAGACAAATCACCTGATGGAAAACATGTCGAATGTAAACATAGGTAGCAGAGGAAACCAATGATGCTCGATGGTGACAGGGTATTTGTTCGACCAGTTCGTCCTTCTGCACAAGGACTACGTCTGGTTGGAGGGGCTGTGACTTAACATGGAAGATAAACTCTCTTCACCCTATTCTCCTCGACAATTGGTTCGTCAACCAATGCCGATCACTCGTGGTAGATAGTTGAAGCGATCTCCAAACCTTTACAGACTTCTTCTTCGAGAACCACAATCACTCTTGGTCTCTGAAGAATTTGACACCTAACCGTCTAGAGAGTTTGCAGCTCTCAAGAGTAATAAGTGGAGCGTACTAGACTTAGATTCGAGTGATGCTGAACCACTATCTAATTCTTCGGCTCTAGGGGTTTTCTCTCGGTGGATTTTAAACTCAAATCGCTTAGAGAGGGGGTTGCTCAACAATCTTCTCAGAATCAAACGGAGCAACCACCGGACAAAGCCGGCGCGGGGTGGCTATTTATAGCCGCAGCCTTCCCTGGTGGGAAATGACCATTTTGGACACGCGGTCCAGCCAATGGCCAACCGACATGTTTACAACGGTTGGATTTTGGAGCAACGGTAACATTACTTGAGGATCAAGTAATGCTAACTCCTCGGTCTGAGGCAAATCTCTCGCAGCGAAGAAGATCACAGTCTCTTGCTGGCAAGTATTTGCTCGGAACACAAAGAGATTTCTCTCGCAACTTTCATAGGATTTGGGTTTAGCATCAGAGAATCAAAGTTTCGAACGCTACTCCCCTCTTAATAGTATGGTGGTTCTATGACTCAATAAAGAGAAGAAGAACAACGAAATAAATGCTACGTCTTTACTTTGTCTTCAATCTCCTCGGACACAGTCATTTTCCTTGGACAGGCACCGAACCAATTGCTTCAGTTCAACAATTTTTGAGGGGTCACTCTTGTTATCATAATCTTCGGTGATAACCTTCACTGCAGCGCAGGGAGATTACCTTTGTCGTTTAACTCAAACTCCTCATGATCTCAGGGACCTGTTACTCTGTGTGCACTAGCAAACACATAAGTCCCATACTGTTTATGTCAACAAACTCCAAAACATAAGGGGCCTATCATCGCACCAACAATCTCCCCCCTTTTGGACGGTTGTTGACAAAACAGATAATCATCAAAGTGAAGATACATAAGTGAAAAGTAAATCGAACAAGAGTGAATTTGTGTTACTTGACTCGATGAAGAAATAGACTCCCCCTATATGTATGCAGGGTTTCAGATATGAGATAAAATTCTCCTGCTATTCATTGAAGTATATAGAGGAAATTTCAATTATTCGAGATAATGATTCGCACTGATGATATATAATCCATCGAGGTTGCAGTGCAATCATTCATAACTTCTGATAATAATTCCACCTACAAAACAAATGCTTTGAGAGAAATAGTGCAGCAGGCGGGGTTATTAACATTACAACACAGAAGTTTTACATCAAAGAGCAAATAGTCTTTAAGCATAAGTTCAAATCTCACACGAAACCAAACCAATGAAACTCCAAAAGCAAATCTATCGAAACTCGATGTAATTACCCCCCTTTTGTCAACTAGTGTCAAAAAGGTGATGAAGAACATGAGTGCAAAAGCTGTGAACTTGATTCACTCGGTATCATCTCCAGAAGAACTGTCCGAGGAGACTTCTGATTCGGAAGTAACTGGAGTATCTTCATCTTCAACGGCAGCAGATTTTTCATCAGGAATAGCAGTTCGAGGCTGTGATGATGAAGGCACATTGGGATCAGCCACTGGAGTAACACGAGATAACACATTTCCTTCAGCTGGTTTCTCTGTCGGTGAGGTAGCTTCAGATTCTTCGAGCAATTTTCGCAGCTTAAAATGGAGTAGATCAGTTGTTGGCTCACGAGCAGGCAGAGGAGGAGTAATGCGATCTTGATAATCTTCAACAGAAAAACCTTTGTCAAGATACTTATAAAGTTCTTTGAGATTGACATTCAAAAGTTGTTTTTCGGTGAAGAACTTGCGAAGTAATTTCCAGGGACATTTCTTATTCTCAGCCGCAAGCGTATGCACTACTTTAGTTCGGTTATTGATTGCATTTAGCTCGGCAGCCAGATGTTCTTTCTCTCGGCGATCCTTAGCCATGTGCTCCAATAGCAGTTGTTGCATGCACAAACTCACTTCGAGGTGCGATGGAGGTTGATGAGATATATGTTGATCACGCTGAGGTAGCCATGGCCCATTGAATGTATTGTGATAATCTTGAGGGTTGAACACGGGTACTTTACCCGAAGTAATATCTTCCATAACTTGCAGTGTATCACGCACTGGAGGAATGAAGCTCTTATGACTAACTTTTGCCAAATATTCTGTGCGCATTGTATGATCAATCACTTTCTGGATCCATGGCGCATAGACTTTGAGGCATTTTGGAAGCTGAGCATAATCTTTTAGGATACACAAAAACATGTCCTCGACATCAAAGACACATCGCTCGAAGATTGCATAGATGGCATTTCGAAAAACATCAGAGATGACATTATCAGTATTCATCCCGGCCAGAGGGCAGATGGTGTAAGTGAGCAAATGGTACAGAGTCTGATTCTCAAATCTCAAATGCTCGGGCAAGGGAGGACCATTGTAGTCACAAATCTTTTCTTTGTCCATGGTGCATCGAAGGATTTCATCTGAAATGACATCAATGTTGTGCACTCTAATCTCAGTTTTGCCATGCTCGAATCGAGGGAAATGAAAATGTGAGACAAAATCTGTTGAAGTGCATTTTATGCGTTTCCCTTCGGTCATCCATTCCATGAGCCACTTTGAGCTATCAGATTCATCACCAGAGATGTAAAAGGTTGTATAGAACTGAAGTGTGATTTCTCTGTTCCATGGATGCTCGAATGCAAAGACATTTGTGAGACTAAAATCTTCCAGATCTTGCAGTAACTGAGTAAAACAGCCAATACTCTTCATAGCTGAGATGTTCAGGAACTCATGAGGAAATATCTTTCGGCTGTCATAGAGAATCCGAGAATAAAAGATGGCATGTTCTTGAGTCCAGAAACGAGGTGATTCAGAGGTGCGTGACCCTTTATACGGACTTTCTCGAAAGAATTGGGGTGTGTGTTCCGATTGAAAAGAGGTCCTTTGATGCCAACACCAGTCAAGAACAAAGGCAGTTGTTCATGAGGATATGGATATTTGAGTTCATCTTCAACTGAAATCACTTCATCTCCATATACTACGGAGTCTGTATGACGAGCAGAAGCAGATCTGACTGCAGATGGACCAACATATGAAATTCTTTGCACTGTGTCGATTGATAAATGCAGTTGGGATGGAGCAGATGGCACATGGGTTGGAGTGGCAGAGACATTTGACAGCTGAGCAGATTCCTTTTTGGGAGGCACTGGAGGTGGTTTCGTTTGATCTTCGGGAATCTGTTGTTGCTGATTAGTGGGAGGAGCCGAAACATTCAGAGCGGGAGAAGCTTGAGGTTTGGAGCGAGGGATTTCACCTTCTTCAGAAACAACTGGCTGAGAGGGAATTTCAGCTCTAACAGGGGAGGCCATAGGCACTAGTTTAGTTGGACTTGGTGAGGGAGGTGCATCAGTGACTTGAGCAGTGGGTTGCGAAGGAATTGCTGGCTCAGGAGATCTTTCCTTCTGAGGCTGAGCTTCAGCATGATCAGTTGACATTTCTGTCATAGTAGGAGGAGCATTTTTCTTCGCAATTTTATTTTGCCTCTTTTGTGTCTGTTGAGCAGTTTGATCAATGTGTCCCTTGACAAGATCATTATAGCCAGTAGCTTGTGCTTGATGCTCATTGCAGATCTTGCGAACAATATCATCCAGATCTGAGTGAAAACCCAATCTTCTACTGCGAAGGATATTCAAAGCCCGATTGATATCTATGTAAGATTCTTCAAGTTGTTTAATGACGAACTTGGAAGATGCAGTTTTCATTCGACTATCAAGGTCATTGATTTCTGCAGTTAGGGAGTTGATTTCAACAGAATCTTCTCTCATCTCTCGAACAACATCAGATGCTTGTGAGATAACTTCAGACGGAATTGGCAAAGATGCCACTTCACCATCGAATGGATTTTCCACGAACTTGTCAAGCTGCTCCATGATAAATACATGATTGTAATAATGTGGAGCATCAGATTGGACATCAGTCTATGCAACCGGAGCAGTTTGCACTGGAATTTGCTGGATGGAGGCATAGAAGCCAATAGTTGAGTCAAAGTAGGAGCAAACTTGGCACCCTTTTCCTTCGGTGCAACATCTTGAGGAGCAGTTTACTCGGTGGTTGGTGCCTTGATTTTCTTCACCTTTGGCTTAGGCATTGGTTCGCCTGGCTTGGCAGTGCCGACTAGAGCATTAACTACCAAATCCTTCAAGTTTATTGCCTCGGGATGGGGTGTTGTATTCACAGAATCCTTCATGGTAACAGTTGTAGGTGGAGTCTTTCTTTTCAAAATGATCTTCTTCGGAGGTGCTATTGGAACTGCACGAGCTCGAAGATCAGGTAGCACTATAGAAGTTGTGATGTTCACTTGTTCACTGAGAGTAGGGTCAACTTCCTTTCTTGTTGGCGGTGGATCATCTTTATCAGAAGAATTGCTTTCGACATTTCTGCCGGTTGGTTCAGCCGGCCTCTTCTTCGGTGCACTCTTGCACCTTGCACTGGGATCATGTTTGTGCTTGGAGCAACGTTCAGATTTTCCTTCAGCCTTTTTGTCGGCGTGCGACACCTATGGGATCCTAAGGGACCCCTTTACGATTCGGCGGGGGGAGAGGTATGCGCAAAGAGCAGAACCAACGATCGACGCGGGGAGATTTTACCCAGGTTCGGGCCGCTGATCAGCATAAAACCCTACTCCTGCCTTGTTTAATTATCGATGTTCTTGAGCCCAGGCTCCAGGAGCGCTCGCAGTGAACAGTACGTTCAAAGAGCAGCTACGCATGCAGAATGGGACAGAAGATCTTCCTCCCCTATAGCAGTTGCCCTGAGCCTCCTTTTATACCACAAAGGGGTCACCACAGTGGCTAAATGTACATACATTGAGGTGTAAAGTAGCTACAGGGTCATCATACCTAACCCCTGACGGGTTAGGACGAACACATTTAATGCACCGTGAGGTGTCTGTTTAGGTGTCCTCACTTTCTTAGGGATGGAAAAAGGGGCCATCCCATCACCACCGATTAAGCTCTCCTCCACTGGTGCGTTGCCACGCATCCAAAGAAGGACCCAGAATGTCGGGCTTGTTGCTGTGCCAGAGTGGCGGCACAGCAACAAAATCTTGCCGGGCCAAGCCTTGCCGGGCGTCGGATCTTGCCGGGCGCCAAACCTTGCCGGGCGCTGTAGGCCACCCCGGCAAGATCTTGCCGGGGAAGTTGGCCTTCGGATTCCAGCTCTTCTTATCTGCTGATCCTCATATCTTTGACTTGAGAATTTCCCTGATGGCCTGAGTCAACCTCGAACTGTTCCCCGACAAGCCTTGCCGTGAGTATGGCTACAACTGCCCGTGCACAAGTACGGGGTACTAGTGGCCCAATACTTAGTACACCGACAGGAGCCCCCGGGCCTAGGCCATACACGAGTGCGAGGCGTTGTTGGGCTAGGCCCAAACAGTGCACGGGCACACGTGGTAGGGGATTAACTGCTCGTAAATATCCCGTTTACTGTGCCCCCCACTACGCGCGCCGAACACGCGACGTGGGAAGCGTGCCTCAAAAGCTGCAACTGCAATGCGCCCGCAGAGGCGCATTCACATTGGGGAGTAAAAGAGGCGGCCCCGCTCCTTCCCCATAAAAAGGAGAAACCGCAGAGGCACAAGCCTATTTACCCCCCCTTTTCTTCTCAATCTGGCCGTCGCCATTGCTTTCCTTCTCTCAAGCTCAGAGCAAAATTTTCCCTCATCTGCTCGTCGCCACCACGCCCGCTTCATCCCCGGCTTCCGCCCTTGCAGTCGCCATGCCGCCCAAGACCAGCAAAGGCAAGGGCAAGGAGACGAAAGCCGATGTCCCGGAGAGCGAGGTGGTGAAGATGCGGAAGAAATATGCCGTTCTCGCCTCGTCGCTCGATGCGGAAGCTTTGAAGAGGCGGTACCAGTGCATGTGGGTGAGGGAGACGCAGGCTCACCCCGCCATGCGCGTGATTCCAGGTTCTTGCTCCAAGAGTGGGTCAGACAGATACCCCTTTTTCATTGCATACTTCTATTGCGGGCTCTGTCATCCATTTTCTGACTTCTTCAACGACATTATGTACACATACGGCTTCCACCTTCTTGACTTCACGCCAAACGCCGTAATGTGTATGTCTGTCTTCGCTCATCTTTGCGAAAATTTTGTCGGGGTAGTTCCCAATACCGCCCTCTTCCGTCATTATTTTATTCCTCGCATCCAAAAGGGGGAGGCCCTTTCTGGTTCTATCGCCTGGATTCCGTGGGCTTGGAATAAGGAGATATACCCACAGGGAGTTTACCGGGAGAAGTGGGACGAATGGCGGTCTGAGTGGTGCTGGATCAAGGAAGCAGATCCTCATCCGTTCTATTCGCCTCGACGGCAGAAGGTGGTCCGAGGCAGCGATTGGAGCAGCCTTGCCGCGGAGGACGAGAGGCTCACAATCGCCACCACCAGGATTCTTCGCCTGAAAGCCGCCGGGCTTACCATGGAGATGATCGCCTTCGATTTCCTCCGTCGCCGCATCGCCCCGCTACAGAGCAGGGGAAGACCAGCTTGGGAGTACCGGAACGCGGCGGACATCATGAGGCTGCGCCCTGGGTTGAACAGCAATTTGACTGCTATGCAACTTGGCGCCCTCCGCCAAAAGCTGTTCCAGCGCGACGACAAGCATCGGTTACCGGCAAGGATTGTCCCTCTGTGCAACAACTCTGCTCTGGGGTCAATCATCGCCTTCATGCCGATGTTCAACGCCCACGGTCTTGACGCGACTTGGGCCGAGCTGACCGAGGAGGAAGCACAAAAGTTCTTTGATAACTTGACGGAGAGAGCCGTCCGGGAAGAAGCAGACTTCATCCGAGCCACCACCGACAAAGAAGTGGCATACATCGCCACTAGGGTGGAGGAGGCAAATCTTGCCACGGAGGCTGGAAGCGCTGGCTTCACAGATTGGGAAACCAACAATGCAGAGGTAGTGGTGGAAGTAAAACCTGCCGGGAAGGACAAAGCTGCCGGGGAACAGAGCAGCACAGCCGCTGAGAGCTCGTCCGACGAGGACACGACTGAAGAAGAACCGCAAGAAGAGCTCCCAGCCCCGAAGAAGACAAAGTGTGTTCTTCGAAAGGCTGCATCTGGCATCCCGGCAAGCCAGCCTTCCTCGAGCGGCGAGGCTCCCGGCAAGAAAGCGGCCGGCAAGACTGCGTCGCGGCAAGGGGTTCATCAGCAACATGTGCGGCGCGCGAGACCCACACCAGCGGCCACTGCTAAGGCGGCAGGGGTGTCTCGCACTACCGCACTAGAAGCTGAGGTGACGAAAACACGCCAACCCCCGGCGCCTGCCATAGCCAAGTGACCTAGGACCCCTCCTCCGCCTCCCCTGTCAGGCATCGCAACGGAGGCCGATTTTGACATCTCCGACTTTAGTCCAGAGCGAGAGGAGGAAGAGTGAGTGCCTTGCCACAGCCTTTATCTTCCAATCTTGGATCAACCTTACTGACTTGCTTGTATTGTCTCTGTAGTGATGCAGAAACCTTGATGGAGAGGATGATGAAGAGGACAAAGACTTCCACGGGCGACGAGCCCCCGGCAGGCTCCACGAGCATGCCAGAAACTATCATCGTCAGCCCGGAGCTCAGCCCTCAACGCAGCCCCTAGCACAGCCCCCAGCGTAAATTCACTGCTCTTTTTCCGCTGGCGGGCGCTGAGGTTTCTATTCTTGCCGCTGATATCTCTGGGCTTGCAGGAGAAGAACGGCAACAAGGAGAGTTGTTGGAAGACGCCCCCGTCGTGCCACCTCCATCGACCACGCCGCCCACAGGCGCATCCCCGACAAGGGATCCTACCGACGAGCCCATCTTGATTGAGGAGGAGCCGGCAAGCATGGACACCGGCAACCTTCCCCCGGCAACCGAGGTTACCGAGAGGGGCGAGGCCACCTCTCAATAGCTCGACGCAGGTAACTGATTGCCTCAGAGCGCTTGCTACTCTTTCCTTTATCTCTCTGTATTTGGTCCCTTCGAACTTCAATCTTGATCTTATTCTGTTTCCCTCCTTCGTCCTCCAGAGTTCCCCGTGATGGAACACATGGACATCGACATTGTCATCGAGGAGACCGCCAGGGACGCCGCTGCCGAAGCAGACAGGATCGCCGCCAGCGAGGCCGCCAAAGATGCCACTGTCGAAGCTGCCGAGACTGTGCAGGAGGAACCCACCAAAGATCCTGTTGAAGAGGGCGGCAAGGAGGCTGATGACCGTACTAACGACATTCCTGCCGCAGGAGCACCAGGCGCTGCGCCGGCCACAGAGCCCCCTGCCACTGGTGAGGCGGTTGCTGAGGATCAACCGTCAACATCCGAAGTCCCCTCATCCAGCAAATATCTCAAGGTTGGCGAGAACCTGTTTGTCAACTTGCCGGGGACGGCAAGCATTGGGGCACCAGCCGAAGGAGAAGTCTTTGATGAAGAAATCATCGCTGCCGCCGGGCTCGAGGTCGTTAATGATCCAAGCGCTAGCAGCGGCAAGTCTAAAGAGGACCAGCTCCTTCAGGCCATGGGCGAAAATTTCCGCAAGCTCCAGGCTCTCCACCGCGCCCGGAAAGAGAAAGCGGATTCCAGAATGGCAGTTGTCGAGGCGGCCGAAGTAGATTTTCAAGGGCGCGTCAAACAAATGCAAGTCTGGTACGCCGAGGCCCTCCAAGAGCTAACTACCGGTCGGGAGCAAGTGAGCCAACAGTGGACAGAAATCCTCCTGAAACAATCTGATATGGAAAAGGCGCAGGATGAAGCTACGCAAAGAATTGCTGCTGAAGATGCTCTCCTGACGGGGCGTTGTGTTGCGCTTGATGCTCACGAGGAAGACCTCAACGCACGTGAACAGGCGCTCGCTGCCAAGCTTCGCAGCAAAGATGAAGATATCGAGAAGCTTGTCGCGTGGCGGACCCAGGAGCTGGAGCAGAAACACAAAGAGGCGCTCGAAGCTCTAACTGTAGATCACGCCGGCAAGCTCAAGGAGGCCATCGATGCTGCCGAGGCTACAGAGGCCGCCAAGAATGAGCTGAGCGACAAAGTAAAGAAGCTGGAGGTGGATCTCGAAGAACACGGCAAGGAGCTCTCGACGCTCAAAGGTGATAGGGAGAAAACCCTCCACACCCTTGCGGAGATGCAAGTTGCCATGTCTAACAAGACCAAGCAGCTCTCCTCAACAAATGATGCTATTGCAGTTCTGGAATTGAAGCTGACCATGTTGCAGAAGTCTCTCGAGGCCGGAAGGGCCCGCGAGAAGGCTCTACTCAAAGATCTCCAGGGAGAGAGGAACCTGCTCAAGAGCGCTGCCGCCGCCCAAATCGATTACGAAAAGGGGGTGGAGATCTAGACTGGACGTCTCATCGATGCTGCGGAGAAGCTTACGGCAGAACTGTCAACCATGGGCCTGTCAAACTTCAGGTATTCTTCCGAGGAAAGGATATCTTCAAGTGCCAGGTTGACGATGTTCTTCGAGAGCATCATTGATGCCCTGAAGTTGCTCCAGTCTAAGCGGGTGACTCAATTGGCCAACGAGACCCGCCGGCTTTGCCGGGCCGTCCTCCGCAAAGTACTTATCAAGGTGGTGCACCACAATCCCGGCATCGACCTCTCCAATGTGCTTGGCCATCTGCCAAAGGATGCAAATCTCGAGGCACTTGAAGAGCTCGTCGCGCCTATCCTTGAGAAGGTGGACTCCATCAAAAGGATCGAAGGCCAGCACAGAGATTAACTGCTCCACCTCTTCTTGCCGTCGTCATTCCATGCCAAAGACAATTAAGTCTCAAGTTAGAATTGTGGCAACTCATTAATGTAATATAACTTGCTTATGTTTGGGTACATGCATGCTATCTCCCTTGTCTGATTCCTTTATGTATGGAGTTCACCCCACGCTTACTGAAAAACTTGCCGGCGCGCCACCTGCCGCGAGCGCTAGGTGCGGGACTTCAACAGCCTGCTGGAGGCGCAGCGGACGGCAAGACTCCTTGACATCCTCAGTGCAGCCACTTAAATCGTTGAGCGGACTCGAAACAAAATAAGGGTGCAACTGATTACAGCAAGGGTTCCTTCGCGTGCAGATTTTCCATACAAAGGTCGGAATCGTCCAAGGAAATAACTTTGCAATAAAGGAAACTTGTTCTAAGTTTTAGAACTTAGCTTTATGTTACTATCGTTCCTCCGGCAAGCCTCGATTCTGAACGT
Organism: Thinopyrum elongatum; assembly: GCA_011799875.1. NCBI lineage: Eukaryota > Viridiplantae > Streptophyta > Magnoliopsida > Poales > Poaceae > Thinopyrum > Thinopyrum elongatum. The sequence continues at coordinate 389,930,162 of CM022300.1, forward strand.
CGCCAACTGGTACTCATATCTCCCTTCCCCCCGGCAAATGTGCGCGTGAGGAATCCTTCTGTCTTTTAAGAAAAAGAAAGAAGAGAAAATAAAGATATGAAACCTTGGCGGTTCGTTAGAACTTACCGGGAGTAGGTGCCATACAACATCTTAGACACACATGCATATATATATGAACATGGAAATCAATAAGGAAATGCACAACACTTAAATTTATTCATCTATGCTCAGGGTCTGCACCTGGCTTTGTACAAAGGATCATATGCCTTGCCGGCAAGACTTGTACAAAAGGGTGGTTGCCGGGGGCCCCCGGCAACCGCGCCTTATTGGTAGAACTTGCGAAGATGTTCGATATTCCAGGAATTACTCACTGGAACGCCATCTTCGGTCTCCAGGCGGACAGCGCCGGGCCTGGTGACTCGTACTACCCGATAAGGGCCTTCCCACTTTGGCGTCAACTTGTTTGAAATCTTGGCGGACTGAATCCGTCAAAGAATAAGGTCGCCTTCCTCAAGGCTTCGGGCATGAACTTTGTGGCTATGGTAGCGGCGCAAAGCTTGCTGGTAGCGTGCAGCTCACACAGCAGCCTGAAGATGATTCTCCTCAAGGAGTACAGCGTCATCTTGCCGTAGTTGCTCTTGCTCAAGCTCATCATAAGCGAGCACTCGAGGTGACCCGTACGTGAGTTCCGTCGGGAGAACTGCTTCCGCTCCGTAGACCAGAGCGAAGGGTGTCTGGCCGGTGGCTCGATTTGGTGTCGTTCTGATTGACCAAAGAACCGGCGGCAACTCATCAATCCAGCGTCTTCCGCACTTTTTCAGTCTGTCAAAAGTTCTGGTCCTGAGACCGCGCAACACTTCAGCATTGGCCCTCTCCGCTTGGCCGTTGCTTCTGGGGTGAGCAACAGAGGCAAAACAAATTTTGCCGCCAAGGTCTTGGACGTACTGCATGAAGGTGCGACTTGTGAATTGCGTGCCGTTGTCGGTGATGATCCTATTGGGCACACCGAAATGGCAAACTATCCCTTTAAAGAACTTGACGGCTGATTGTGCTGTCACCTTCCTTACTGCTTCCACCTCCGGCCACTTTGTGAACTTGTCGATAGCAATGTACAAGTACTCAAAGCCCTCGGTAGCACGGGGGAAAGGGCCCAGTATGTCGAGCCCCCAGACCGAAAATGGCCAGGAGAGAGGGATTGTCTGAAGAGCCTGAGCTGGTTGATGCGATTTCTTTGAATGAAACCGGCATGCTTCACACTTAGTTACTAGTGCAGTTGCATCTTGGAGAGCTGTGGGCCAAAAGAAACCTTGCCGGAATGCTTTCCCGGTAAGTGCTCTTGATCCTATGTGAGAGCCACATATGCCTCCATGTATTTCTGCCAACAGCTCTAGTCCATCCTCCCGAGGAATGCACTTCAATTTCACACCGTTTGGTCTCTTTCTGTACAGGACGTCATCGACGAACTTGTACATAACAGACCGACGGGCTACTCTTTCTGCTTCTTCCATTCCTCCGAGAGTTCTCCTGTTTGAAGGAAATGGACAATGTGCTACACCCATGCTGGAGCCTGGGGCTCGATAGCTAGGACTAAAGGCATCTCCTCTGCCGAGGGAACGTTTGTCTCGACGGCAAGGGCCTGAGCCCCTGCTGGAGCCTGTTGTTCCCCGGCAGGCATGTCGATGATCTCGGCAACTTCCTTGCCGGCGGCTCCCGGGAGCTCTGCCGGGAAGTACTGACCAGAATTCAACTTTCTCCTCTTTTCTTGCCGCATTGATGGCGCCACGGATGGTTGAGTCAAACGAAGCACAAAAGTTCCTGGTTCCACAGGCAACTTGAGGGCAGCACGCTTTGACAGGTCGTCAGCGACACTGTTCTCGGCACGAGGGACGTGCTCCATTTGCATACCTTCAAAGTGCTCTTCCATTTTTCTCTCTTCATCCACATAGGCTTGCATTAATGGACTCTGATAACTCTTATTAACTTGCCTGACGACAAGCTGTGAATCGCCTCTGATGACGAGCTTCTTGATACCAAGGTCTGCCGCGATCCTGAGACCGGCAAGCAAACCCTCGTATTCTGCTGTGTTGTTCGTCGAACTCTCCCGGGGAAAATGCATTTGGACTACGTACTTGAGGTGCTCTCCGCCAACGCTAGTCGCGCCTAAACCACAAGAGCCGTTGCTGCTGTATCTGGCAGCGACAAATCAAGTGGTTAGTGCTGCGTTAGTGGCGCAGAGAGAAGCTGGTGAGGAAGCAAAACCAGTGGCAGGACCATCAGGTGATGCAGCAGGATCTTCCCCGGCAGGGATTGATCCCGGCAAGACAAGATCTGCGCAGTCAGAAGAACCATTGCAGAAGAAAAAGGTGGTGCAGCACCCAGTTTATTTTGTTAGCTCTCTTTTACAAGGAACTAGGTCAAGATATTCTGGCGCGCCAAAGATGTCGGCATGCGACACCTATGGGATCCTAAGGGACCCCTTTACGATTCGGCGGGGGGAGAGGTATGCGCAAAGAGCAGAACCAACGATCAACGCGGGGAGATTTTACCCAGGTTCGGGCCGCTGATCAGCGTAAAACCCTACTACTGCCTTGTTTTATTATCGATGTTCTTGAGCCCAGGCTCCAGGAGCGCTCGCAGTGAACAGTACGTTCAAAGAGCAGCTACGCATGCAGAATGGGCCAGAGGATCTTCCTCCCCTGTAGCAGTTGCCCTGGGCCTCCTTTTATACCACAAAGGGGTCACCACAGTGGCAAAATGTACATACATTGAGGTGTAAAGTAGCTACAGGGTCATCATACCTAACCCCTGACGGGTTAGGACGAACGCATTTAATGCACCGTGAGGTGTCTGTTTAGGTGTCCTCACTTTCTTGGGGATGGAAAAAGGAGCCATCCCATCAGCACCGCTTAAGCTCTCCTCCACTGGTGCGTTGCCACGCATCCAAAGAAGGACCCAGAATGTCGGGCTTGTTGCTGTGCCAGAGCGGCGGCACAGCAACAAAATCTTGCCGGGCGCCGGATCTTGCCGGGCGCCGAACCTTGCCGGGCGCTGCAGGCCACCCCGGCAAGATCTTGTCGGGGAAGTTGGCCTTCGGATTCCAGCTCTTCTTATCTGCTGATCCTCATATCTTTGACTTGAGAATTTCCCTGATGGCCTGAGTGAACCTCGAACTGTTCCCCGACAAGCCTTGCCGCGAGTATGGCTACAACTGCCCGTGCACAAGTACGGGGTACTAGTGGCCCAATACTTAGTACACCGACACTTTTTCTTCTCAACTTCATCTCTGAGCAGGCAGCGATTTTCTTCTTCACGAGCTTTATCCTTTTTAGCCTTCTTGGCTCTCTTGAGGGCATTTTTCTGGCGCTTAGCCAGTTCATCAGGATAGGATTCGGGAGTGTGAAGGGAAGACTTGTCAGCATTTGGTGGTGGCGGCGGTCTCTCCTGGGGATCACTTGCTTGAATGAGACCAATTTCACGGCAGTCACCCCATGGAGGATGAAAGGCAAAGTTCTTCGCAAACCAAGGATGAATCATCTCATAGTTGAACCACTTGCGCACCCAGTGGCGTCAAATTCTTTGCAGACACTTGTCTCTTTCTCATTTTCACTCTCTTGGAATAGTAATATAGTTATCATGAGAGATATATTCAGCTGAATTTGCGTATGGTTGTCTGCGACCCTTCTTTTTCTTCGTAGCATCTTCTTCTTGCTCGTCAGCACTTGGCTCATTTCTTTTTCTCTTGCCAGTTGTTGGGCCTAACGTTGGGCCCTTTGCATTCAGTGCTTTTGACTCATTTGTTGTACCCAAAAGAATATCCTCTCCATCAGCCATGCTCATTGGTCGAGCAGAATCTTCAATAGACTGCATACACCTGTGAAAGAGAGTAGATGCGAGGGAAAATGGGGACAGGGTTACAAATGCTCACAGTGAAGATTTTTTGAATAAAAACATTTTGATGAAGGATTAGATGCAGACTTTGGGAAATGTTTCGAATGAAAGAAATGTATAGGACGAACTAGTGTGTCCGAAGAATATACTAGTCAGCGTGCTATGCATTCCATTTGTATGAGACATAACACAAACCCTAGATCTGAAAAATTTCAGATGCGAGGGACAACTACAAACCACATCCGCACAAGATACCTAAGCAGTAAAGATCTAAGATATGCGGTAAAAACGGAAATTTTAACCGCGGACGAACTTGAACGAGAAGGACGGAAGACCGAGTTCGCAGTACACATACCCTAGCTTGGTGATGTGCAACAGCTATGGCGGCGCGGGGAAGAAGATGTCCTGCGGCAGCGAGGAAGGACTCCGGCGACCGCTTTCTGGCAGTGAAGCGGCGAAGGGATCATCGGCGTCGAGCTCAAGATGGAGCACTATGGCGAGGGTTTCGGAGGAGTGGGTGGCGAGAAAGAAAAGAAGTGGATGAGGGAGCGGTGGTGCTGCGGTATTTATATGCGAGGGAAAGTAACCGCGGTTAGTGAATCCGATCGAACGGCCACAATCGAGAGACTATTGCTATTCAATGGATAGGATGGGGTGGCAGTTGATGGATTGCACGTGTCAATCATCATAAAAGATCGTGGTCCTGACTTGGGCAGGAAACCCCAAATTTTGGACAGCTTTTGCCAAAACAGATTAAAGTTCAGACCTAATCTTTATCGTGGTCAAGGACACGAGATAAAGTTTCGGTACCAGATGAAGTTGAGCATTCATAACGGAACAACATAGACTGGAAGAGATAGAACAAAGGGAAAACATGGTCCTAGGCATTTCACTCAGACAACGAAACACAAACGCCCGAAAGAATAGCTATGAGAGTGATGCATTCAGACAAACACAAAATCTTTCGATCGAACAGAAACTCAACGAAAGAAAATTGTGGTGGTGTGACCCACCGTATAAGAACTGTATGACCCCGAGCGTCGCACCATTATCGTGGCACACGGTTAGTCTAGTTCTTTATTAATGTATTCACTCTCAGAAAGAAAATTTCACTTTGTCAAAAATTTCAAACTCTTCGAGTGTTGTGCACCCAATCCTTCTAAGATGTGGAAGTGTTGGCACGGGTGCCGAGTCCAGCTTACTACATGTTTGCGAAGTCCAGGATATTTAGCTCACACTGTAACGCACAAAATCTTTTCTCATCGAGAGGCTTGGTGAAAATATCAGCGAGATTGTCTTCGGTCTTGACGTGATTGATGACAATATCCTCTCGAGCAACATGATCACGAATGAAATGATGTCTGATGGAAATGTGCTTGGTGCGAGGATGCTGAACTAGATTATGTACAATTTTGGTAGCACTCTCATTGTCACAATATAAAGGAATCTTCTTGACCTTGATGCCATAATCTTTCAGAGTCTGCTTCATCCACAATAACTGAGTGCAACAAGCGCCAGTAGCAATATATTCGGCCTCGGCCATAGAGAGAGATACACAATTCTGCTTTCTTGATGACCAATAGACTAATGATCTACCAAGGAAATGTCATGTCCCTGAAGTAGATTTCATGTCAACCAAGTCACCTGCATAATCCGAGTCTGAATATCCAACGAGATCAAACTATGCTCCCTTAAGATACCATAAACCTAAGGTGGGGGTGTGAGCCAAATAGCTCAGAATACGCTTGCCCGCTTGGTGATGCGATTCTTTCGGTGCAACTTGATAGCGGGCACACATGCAAACACTCAACATAATACCAGGTCTGGAAGAACATAGGTAAAGAAGAGAACCAATCATCAAACGATAAGCCTTCTGATCGTAATCCTTACCATACACATCCGCGTCCAGCTTACCATTCATGGGCATAGGAGTTTTATAGCCCTTCATTGTGGAATCTTGCATTTTGAACTTCTTCAGACACTTTCTCAGATATTTCTCCTGAGATATGAAAATTCTATTTGCCTGTTGACGTATTTGCAGTCCGAGAAAGAACTTAAGTTCACCCATCATACACATTTGATATTTCTCGGACATCATTTTCCCGAACTCTAAGCTGCAAGCATTGTTAGTACAGTCGAAGATAATATCATCCACATAAATTTGACATACGAATAGATCATTATCAATAGCACGAGTGAAAAGTGTGGGATCAGTGGATCCTGGCTTGAACCCTTTATCAAGCAGAAACTTCTTCAAGGTGTCATACCAAGCTCGTGGGGCTTGCTTCAGCCCATATTGAGCCTTTTTCAACCTGAAAACTTTGTTAGGAAACTCAGGGTGTTCAAAGCTAGGTGGCTGTCTAACATAAACTTCCTCATCAATTTCACCATTGAGGAAAGCACTTTTCACATCCATTTGATAAAGCAAGATATCATTGTAATTTGCATAAGCGAGAAGAATACAAATGGCCTCAAGGCGAGCAACAGGAGCATAAGTTTCACCGAAATCAATACCTTCTACCTGTGTATACCCTTGAGTGATAAGACGTGCTTTGTTTCTCACAACAATGCCATTTTCATCTTGCTTGTTCCGGAATATCCATTTGGTGCCGATGATATTATGCTTCTTAGGATTCGGCTTGTCAACCAATTCCCAAACATCATTCAGTTCGAATTGCACCAACTCGTCTTGCATTGCATTCATCCAATTTGGATCATTCATGGCTTCCTCATACTTGCTAGGTTCTGCCAATGAAACAAAGGAGAAACTGCCACAGTAGTTAGCAATGGCAAGTGAACGAGCTGTGGGTCGATAACCTGGATTCTCGAGTTCATCGAGAATTAATGAAGGATCAACTCGATTAGCCACTCGAGGATGAGGATTTTCATCTTGAAGATCATTATCATTTTCATCAGTATCAGCATTTGTATCGCCATTCCCTTCAGGATTGCCATTTTGCTCGGTATTTGGATTCCGGTTGCCATTAGTATTTGGAGTGGCATTATCTTCGGCAGTGGCTTGACGAGTTCTGCTTCGAGTCATAGGAGCATCATCATTGGAAGACTCAGGTGCATTTCTTCAACTGGCTTGATGCTCCCTATGGCCATTTGCCGAATAGCATCCGAGATTGGTGGTTCATCTATCACATTTGGCAGGTGCTCCTTTTGGGAGCCATTAGATTCATCAAACCGCACATTTACCATTTCCATAACTTTCCCGTGGTGAGAGTTATAGACACGATAAGTATGCGAGTTCGAGCCATAACCAAGAAGAAAACCTTCATGTGCCTTAGGTGCAAACTTGGAAGAATGATTCATATCATGAATGTAACAAGGTGCACCAAAAACACGCAAATAAGAAACATTTGGTTTCTTGCCAGTGATAAGCTCATATGAAGTTTTCTTAAGGAACTTTTGAAGACAAACACGGTTGATAACATGACAGGCAGTATTAATAGCATTAGCCCAGAAGCGAATATGAGTTTTATACTCACTGAGCATAGTTCTCGCCATTTCGATGAGAGTTCTATTCTTTCGTTCAACAACTCCATTCTGTTGGGGAGTGTAAGCGGCAGAGAACTCATGAGTAATACCATTTTCATCGAGAAAATCATCGATATGAGTATTTTTGAACTCATTCCCATTATCACTTCCGACATGCTTAATTCGCACATCATATTCATTCTGGGCCTTCTTAGCGAAGCTTTTGAAGATGTCTTGGGTGTAGGTTTTGTCTTCGAGAAAGAATACCCGTGTAACGAGAGAAATCATCAATAATAACCAGGCCATAATGACTGCCACCGAAGCTTGCATAATTTTGAGGACCGAATAAATCCATATGAAGAATTTCCAGAGGTCTTGTCGTGGTCATAACAGTCTTTGATGAATGATGCTTCTTCGCCAATTTACCAGCCTCACATGTAGCACAAAGACGATCCTTGTCGAATTTTACATCAGGAATGCCACGGAGATGAATTTTCTTCACCAGAGTCTACAAGTTTCTCATACCCGCATGACCAAGCCTTTGGTGCCACAGCCAACCTTCGGTTGCTTTTGCAAGCAAACAATTTGGACTGAGGGACCCTTGGAGAAATCCACAATATATAGATCACCTTTTCTAATTCCCTCGAATACGAAGGAATTGTCAAACTTTTTCAAGGAAGTAACGAGCATTTTGAGCCTGCATGGTTAGTAATGTGGTAACAGGTAATGCTTCAATGGTTTTCTTAGGCACCCATATAGCTTTCTTTGGGGGGCCATTCCTGTTGTTTGGTCCAACATAGCGAGCAACAGCCTCACCATATTGGTTTTTGAACAACTTGTAGTTGTCCAGAGAATCATCATCAGGATATTCAGGGATGGGAGAGTTGTATCCCGAAAGCAAAGCTGGACGAGAGTTTTGCTCTTGGCAGGCACCCATACAGTACGAGGATATTGATCAGGTTCCCAGTAGGAGCCATTTTCATTCAGTTTCCTTTCAAAACTGATGCCTTCTTTCCTGGGATTTTGGTGAAGAATGGATTTCTTCAGAACGTCACAAAGGGTTTGATGCCCTTTGAGAGATTTGAACATTCCTGTCTGAAGAAGATCCTTCAACCTAGCATTTTCATCAGAAATAGAACTATTTTCCTTGACAGAGGGGTTAGCATTCACACATGATTCAGCATTGCTTTGTTCAAGGCATTTTAAGCAAGGTGGAACAAACACTTCAGGTTTCTCTTTAAGTTGTTGGGTGAGAAGAGAATGTTCTCTGATCAAATCCTCATGAGCCTCTCTCAGCGCCTCGAGTTCCTGTTTCCTTTTCAGGTAATCATAGGTCAATCTTTCGTGGTCGGCTGAGAGAAAATCATGACGATTTGACAGTTCTTCCATTCGTGACTGGAGAGTGGAATACTCTTCGGTCAATGACAGATTTTTCTCCATCTCCTCAACCAACAACCCTCCAGATTTCCTGAGGGTTTTCTCAATTTTCCCAAGAGAGTTTTGTTGAATATTAGCAATTTTGATCAATTTAGCATGGTCATCCTCATCAGAAGAATATTGATCACTGGGGTGAACCTTGTGATTTTTGGAGGATACCTTTTCTTTCGATGCTTTGTCCATGAAGTAGTAGGAAGGAGATTCTTCATCGCTTAACGGATTCCCAAAGAAGTTTGTTGCAGGGGAGGAAGCATATGCAATGCCATCCATGCCAGAGTCAGAATCCTCATCGGATTCATCAACTTCTTCGGAGTCTGGCGATTCTTCTTCATCAGAACCCATTTCCTAGCCGATGTATGCCTTGGCCTTGTGAGAGTTATTCTTGCGGTTCGAGGAGGACTTGGAAGGATTCCTTGAGGTAGATCTTGATGAAGATTTTGAGGAGGAGTTGTCCTTCTTCTTTAAGAACTTCTTCGTTTTCTTATCATCATCGGAGTCATAGTTCTTGCTCTTGCTTTTGCCTCGATAGTTGCTAGAATCATATCTTCCACTAGCACGGATTTCAGCTTCCCAGAGAGGGCAGTCCGAAATGAAGTGTCCAGGCTTTTTGCACTTGAAGCAGGTGTATTCTCCAGTAGGTTTTGATGAAGATTTTGAACCGCCAGAGTTCCTTGAACTTTTCTTCTGAAACCGACTCTTCTTGTGAAAGCACTGGAATCTTTTCGTGATCAGTGCAAGATCTTTGCTGATCCTTTCAGGGTCATCATAATCATCTTCAGCATTTCCTTCGGAGGAAGAATCAGCCATAGCCTTGAGAGCATGGCTTGTGCGATGGTTTAAACCATATAGATCTCTCTTCTCTTCTTCTTGTTGCTCGTGGGTGTTTAGCCTCTCCATGATATCAGCAGAGTCGAGATCTTTGAAATCAGCTCATTCCCTAATCATCAGAACAAGTGTGTCGAATGAACTATCAAGTGATCAGAGTAGCTTCCTCACAACTTCATGGTCAGTGATGTCTTTGGCGCCGAGCCCTTGCAGCTCATTTGCAATGTCACTCAGGCAATCGAAGGTTTGCTGATAGCTTTCATTTCCAATGCGCCTGAATTGATTGAAGTTTGCTCTGAGAGTATCAATGCGAGCTTCTTTCTGAGTTGACACACCCTCGTTTATCTTCTCAAGAATGTCCCACAATTCCTTCGCAGTTTCACACTCTCGATAGCGAAGAAATTGAGCACGAGAGAGATGGCCACCAATTTCATCTTTAGCTTGAGCGTCCATCTGAATGAGTTTCTTCTCGACATTAGTGGGGGCACGAGGTATTTCAATCGTGAATCCAAACTACACCACATTCCAAATGTCATCGTCAATGGCTCAGAGACGGATCTTCATCTTCTCCTTCCAGAAGGGATAGTCCGTCCCATCGAATATGGGAATCTTGATATGCGACTTGTAGCTCACTGAAGACATACTTAAACTACTTAGACCAAAATGAGTAGAGTAAAGGAGTACCTTGTTCTGATACCAATTGTAGGAACGAAGTATGTCTACCAGAGGGGGGTGAATGGGAGTTTTAAAATTTCTTCGGAAATCTCAAAACTCTCGGAACCCAGCAATGGAGCGAATGAAAAACAAGCTACAACGAGCTATAACTAAGTACCGAATGGAAACTACAACATGCATCGAGACAAATCACATGATGGAAAACATATCGAATGTAACATAGGTAGCAGAGGAAACCAGTGATGCTCGATGGCGATAGGGTATTGGTTTGACCTGTTCATCCTTCTGCACAAGGACTACATCTGGTTGGAGGGGCTGTGACTTAACACGGAAGATAAACTCTCTTCACCCTATTCTCCTCGACAATTGGTTCGTCAACCAATGTCGATCACTCGTGGTAGATACTTGAGGCGATCTCCAAACCTTTACAGACTTTTTCTTCGAGAACCATAATCACTCTTGGTTTCTGAAGAATTTGACACCTAACCGTCTAGAGAATTTGCAGCTCTCAAGAGTAATAGGCAGAGCGCACTGGACTTAGATTCGAGTGATGCTGAACCACTATCTAATTCTTAGGCTCTAGGGGTTTTCTCTCGGTGGATTTTAAACTCAAATCGCTCAAGAGGGGGTTGCTCAACAATCATCTCAGAATCAGACGGAGCAGCCACCGGACAAAGCCGGCGCGGGGTGACTATTTGTAGCCACAGCCTTCCCTGGTGGGACATGACCATTTTGGACACGCGGTCCAGCCAATGGCCAACCGACACGTTTACAACGGCCGGATTTTGGAGCAACGATAACATTACTTGAGGAACAAGTAATGCAAACTCCTCGGTCTGAGACAAATCTATCGCAGCGAAGAAGATCACAGTCTCTTGCTGGCAGGTATTTGCTTGGACCACAAAGAGATTTCTCTCGCAACTTTCATAGGATTTGGGTTTAGCATCAAAGAATCAAAGTTTCGAACGCTAATCCCCTCTTAATAGTACGATGGTCCTATGACTCAATAAAGAGAAGAAGAACAATGAAATAAATGCTACGTCTTTACTTCGTCTTCAATCTCCTCGGACGCAGTCATTTTCCTTGGACACGCACTGAACCAACTGCTTCACTTCAAAAAAATTTGAGGGGTCACTCTTGTTATCATAATCTTCGGTGATAACCTTCACTGCAGCGCAGGGGATTACCTTCATTGTTTAACTCAAACTCCTCGTAAACTTAGGGACCTGTTACCCTGTGTGCACTAGCAAACACATAAGTCCCTGATGTCTACTATGCAACCTTCTTCTTGTAGACGTTGTTGGGCCTCCAAGTGCAGAGTTTTGTAGGATAGTAGCAAATTTCCCTCAAGTGGATGACCTAAGGTTTATGAATCCGTGGGAGGCGTAGGATGAAGATGGTCTCTCTCAAACAACCCTGCAACCAAATAACAAAGAGTCTCTTGTGTCCCCAACACACCTAATACAATGGTAAATTGTATAGGTGCACTAGTTCGGCGAAGAGATGGTGATACAAGTGTAATATGGATGGTAGATATAGGTTTTTGTAATATGAAAATATAAAAACAGCAAGGTAGCAAGTAACAAAAGTGAGCGAAAACGGTATTGCAATGCTTGGAAATAAGGCCTATGGTTCATACTTTCACTAGTGCAAGTTCTCTCAACAATGATAACATAATTAGATCATATAACAATCCCTCAACGTGCAACAAAGAGTCACTCCAAAGTCACTAATAGCAGAGAACAAACGAAGAGATTATTGTAGGGCACAAAACCACCTCAAAGTTATTCTTTCCGATCGATCTATTGGGCTATTCCTATAAGTGCCACAAACAGCCCTAGAGTTCGTACTAAAATAACACCTTAAGATACACATCAACCAAAACCCTAATGTCACCTAGATACTCCAATGTCACCACAAGTATCCGTGGGTTTGATTATACGATATGCATCACACAATCTCATATTCATCTATTCAAACCAACACAAAGAACTTCAAAGAGTGCCCCAAAGTTTCTACCAGAGAGTCAAGACGAAAACGTGTGCCAACCCCTATGCATAAGTTCACAAGGTCACAGAACCCGCAAGTTGATCACCAAAACATACATCAAGTGGATCACGTGAATATCCCATTGCCACCACAGATAAACACATGCAAGACATACATCAAGTGTTCTCAAATCCAATACTCAATCCAACATAATGAAACCTCAAAGAGCAAGACTCAATTCATCTCAAGAAGGTAGAGGGGGAAGAAACACCATATGATCCAACTATAATAACAAAGCTCGCAGTACATCAAGATCGTGCCAAATCAAGAACATGAGAGAGAGAGAGAGAGATCAAACACATAGCTACTGGTACATACCCTCAACCTCGAGGGTTAACTACTCCCTCCTCGTCATGGAGAGCGCCGGGATGATGAAGATGGCCACCGGTGATGGATTCCCTCTCCGGCAGGGTGCCAGAACGGGCTCCCGATTGGTTTTTCGTGGCTACAGAGGCTTGCGGCAGCGGAACTCCTGATCTAGGTTTCTTTTCGGGGGTTTATGTATTTATAGGAATTTTTGGCATCCGGTTTCACGTCAGGGGGGTCCACGAGTCAATGACAAGACCGGAGCACCCTCCCTGGGGGGTAGGGCGTGCCCTCCACCCTTGTGGTTGGCTCGGGACTCTTCTGGCCCAACTCTTTTGCTTCGGGGGCTTCTTCTGGTCCATAAAAAATCACCGTAAATTTTCAGCTCGTTTGGACTCCGTTTGATATTCCTTTTCTGTAAAACTCAAAAACAAGGAAAACACAGAAACTGGCACTGGGCTCTAGGTTAATAGGTTAGTCCCAAAAATCATATAAAATAGCATATAAATGCATATAAAACATCCAAGATGGATAATATAATAGCATGGAACAATCAAAAATTATAGATACGTTGGAGACGTATCAGTCCCATACTATTTATGTCAACAAACTCCAAAACATAAGGGGCCTATCATTGCACCAACAGATGGGTTGCTAGAGTGATAGAAGCTTAAACCCAAGTTTATGCGCTATTCCGTAAGGGGCTGATTTGGATCCATATGTTTAATGCTATGGTTAGATTTTATCTTAATACTTCTTTCGTAGTTGCGGATGCTTGCAAGGGGGTTAATCATAAGTGGGAGGCTTGTTCAAGTAAGAACAACACCCAAGCACCGGTCCACCCACATATCAAATTATCAAAGTAGCGAACGCGAATCAAACAAACATGATGAAACTGGCTAGATGAAATTCCGGTGTGCCCTCAAGAACATTTTACTTATTATCTGAGATGGTTCCGGCCTGTCCTTTGCTACAAAAAGGATTGAGCTACCTTGCTGCACTTACTGTTACTATTGTTACTTGTTACTTGCTACAAATTATCTTGCTATCAAACTACCTATTACCGACAATTTCAGTGCCTGCAGAAATTACCTTGCTGAAAACCACTTGTCATTTCCTTCTGCTCCTCGTTGGGTTCGACACACTTACTTATCGAAAGGACTATGATTGATACCCTATACTTATGGGTCATCAAGACTCTTTTATGGCACCATTGTCGGGGAGTGAAGCGCTCTTGGTAAGTGGAAATTGGTAAGGAAAAACTTATACTACGTGCTGAAATTTACTATCACTTGTTACTATGGAAAACAATCCTTTGAGGGGTTTTCGGGGTATGTTCACCTCGACCAGAAACACAGAGAGTTGCCCCTCAACCTACTGTACCTACTGAAAATATTGGTTATGAAATTCCTTCGGGTATGATAGAACAACTGCTAGCTAATCCTTTTGCAGGAGATGGAACGAAACATCCTGATATGCATTTGATACATGTGGATGAACTTTGTGGATTGTTTAAGCTTGCAGGTTTACCCGGAGATGAAGTTAAGAAGAATGTTTTCCCTTTATCTTTGTAGGGAAAACATTGACATGGTATAGGCTATGCAATGATATTGGAGCTTCGAATTGGAATCGATTGAAATTGGAATTTCACCAAAAAAATATCCTATGCATCTAGTTCATCGTGATCGGAATTATATATATAACTTTTGGCCTCGTGAAGGGAAAAGTATCGCTCTAGCTTGGGGGAGGCTTAAGTCAATGTTATATTCATGCCCCAATCATGAGCTCTAGAGAGAAATTATTATTCAGAATTTTTATGCTCGTCTTTCTCGTGATGATCAATCCATGCTCGATACTTCTTGTACTGGTTCTTTTATGAAGAAGACTATTGAATTCAGGTGGGATCTTTTGGAAAGAATTAAAGGCAACTCTGAAGTTTGGGAACTCGAGAAGGTAAAGAGTCTGGTATTAAGCTTGAGTTTGATTGTGTTAAATCTTTTATGAATACCGATGCTTTTCACAAGTTTAGCACTAAGTATGGACTTGACTCTGAGATAGTAGCCTCTTTTTGTGAATCATTTGCTACTCATGTTGACCTCCCTAAGGAGAAGTGGTTTAAATATCACCCCCCTATTAAATAAGAAATTAAAGAACCGGTTTTAGTTAAAGATGAAACTATCATTTATAATGTTGATCCAGTTGTTCCTACTACTTATATTGAAAAACCACCTTTCCCTGATAGGATAAAGGAACATGCTAAGGTGTCAATAGTGGTTCACAAATGTAATATTAAAGCACCTAAACCCACTGAACAAATTAAAGTAGAACCTAGTGTTTCTATGGTTAAAGATCTCTTGGTCGAAAATATTGATGGGCATGTTATTTATTTCTGTGATGAAGCAGCTAGAATTGCCAAACCCGACACTAAAGATAAGAACAAGCCTGTTGTTGGCATGCCTGTTGTCTCAGTTAAAATAGGAGATCATTGCTATCATGGTTAATGTGATTTGGGTGCTAGTGTGAGTGCTATTCCTTTTACCTTATACCAAGAAATCATGAATGATATAGCACCCGCTGAAATAGAAGACATAGATGTTACTATTAAACTTGCTAATAGAGATACCATCACACCACTTGGGATTGTTAGAGATGTTGAAGTCTTATGTGGGAAAATAAAATACCCTACAGATTTTCTAGTCCTTGGGTCCCCATAAGATGACTTTTGCCCCATTATTTTTAGTAGGCCTTTCTTGAACACTGTCAATGCTAAGATAGATTGTGAGAAAGAAACAGTCAGTGTCAATTTTAGTGATGTGCCTCATGAGTTTAATTTCTCTAAGTTTCGTAGACAGCCACATGATAAAGAATTGCCTAGTAAGGATGAAATAATTGGTCTTGCTTCTATTGCCTTACCTCCTACTGATCCACTAGAACAATATTTGCTAGACCATGAAAATGATATGTACTTGCATGAAAGAAATGAAATAGATAAAATATTCTTTGAATAACAACCTATCCTTAAACACAATTTGCCTGCTGAAATTTTAGGAGGTCCTCCTCCACCTAAAGGTGATCCTGTGTTTGAATTAAAGCAATTGCCTGACACTCTGAAGTATGCTTATCTTGATGAGAAAAAGATATATCTTGCTATTATTAAAAATTCTGAAGAAGCACCGTGCTGCTATTGGATATACACTACTGCAGGATGCTGCTAACACGACACTACAATCAGAGATCCTTCAACGAAACTATGTGTGATGCATTAATCGCAATGGGCGATGTAAAAAAACTGTCAAAAGGATGCAAAATGTTTGTGGTGGCGGATATATCAAACACGGTTCAGATTTTAGTTGCGTGTGCGATGCGGGGCATATGGTTGATCCATACGAACTGTTTGTGATGAGACAGAACAACAGAAACGGGCAGCCACATCAAGGTGTGAGCGATATACGGCATACAGTTCGCTCCGATGAACCGTTTGCGATGATCGAGATGAACACAAATGATTCGGCGTAACAAGATGTGTGTGATACCCGGTAAATAGGTCGGTAATCAGAATTGTGTGCGATCATTATAGACAGCCCATATGGTCTTTTTTTGTGAATTGTGTGCTCGACAAGGCACACAATTCAAGAAACCAACCTGTGCGCGATAATGTAAAAGATCTCTGGTGAATACGTATTACTAACCATCTGCGATGAGATTGACAGGGGAAACAGAGATAACGAATTAATATGAGCGAACGGAAATAGAGATATATACAGTCTGCTTAATTTAGTCCTTCTTCTTCTTGTTGTTGTTCGATGGCCCCGTGACATCGTCTTGGAGAGGACACTTCTTGCCGCTGACCGTTGGCTTTTCATTGCCACCGCCGTTGTCATCGTCGTTGTTGTCATCGTCGTCGTCCTCCTCCTCGTTCGACCATTCCTCCTCATCATCATCGTTGTCCTCTTCTTTGTCCTCCGACGGATCCTCGTCCATCTGGTTGTCGTCTGACGACTCCGGAGGCGGCGTCCCTTCCATGATCCAGATAAAATCGAGGTCTGGGCTCGACGCCGGACTCATGGAAGACGAGCGGGATGATTCCGATGTTGACCTCTCATCAGGCGCCAGACTGCTGGCGGAACTGTCGTCCTCGCTGTTGCTCGACATGGCTGTGGTACGTATAAAAACCATGAGAAAGCGAGATTGCAGAGTGTGTGCAAGTGTGTAGCGTGGCCGACCTGGGACGATGAAGATGGTGGACACTTAAGTGGGGTATGCAGAGAAAAGGAATGTCAATTGAAGCGGGGGATTGACGTATTATCTAACCGCTGATATAATCAACCTCAATTATTTGTACCCAGTCGTTCCAAATTGCCGAGGTTGCGCAGTTCTCAATGTGATAATTACGCACGCACGTTGGAGCGTCCAAATATGAAACAAGCATTTTTCATACTACTCCCTCCGTACCGGCGACCTAGGTGGGGGAAAAATGAGAGAACTTGATGATTATTTGGTAATCAATACCATTGCATGCAGAGAATTGACCATTGCATGTTATGCTAAGTAGTCTGAAGTCATTGAATGCATACATGCCCCAGGACTCCTATTGGCTGATTTCTTTTTTCAGGACAAAAACAAGGAATGAGTTTTGGGATTATTTGGTTTTCGTAATGTGACTTCTGCACCGGTACGAACGAAGTAGGACAGTTGGCAAGCAATACATTGAGCTCTTCTTATTGATGAAGCCAGTAATAATCAAACTACAAAGGAAAAGAAAAAAGACAAAGGAAAATATCTGCACAAATCTTCGCGTAACATCAATGGCATAGGACCTAGATGTGCATTACTTAGAGCACATCTAGATGTGCTTTAGCAATACTGTCAAACAAAACCCCTAATCATCATTGCAAACAACGCATAGAATATGGCTAATGCGACAACCACAACTACACATGCTAGTTCCTTCTTGTCTTTTGCTTTCATCTGTTGCCTATGATTGATTCTTTCTTGCTTCATCGTACTGATTGTACACTCCAGATCAGTTAGTTTCTTCTTCAGCTTTACGTTATCTTCTGCGAGCTTGGTGATAACACTCTGAACCCTGCCATGCCATTCTTCATCCAGCCAATTAACAAAGGCACAAGCCTCATATCCCTGCCAATGTTAAATAGTATTCAGGATGAGCGGTGGCATTAACTAAACTAAAATGATGAACTTAGCACTAACCTCTAAGGGGCAACTAAGAAACTGTCTGCCAATGTCGAATCCCTCCGTGCATACACATTGAGCGGGAGTGTGCCCGTGCACACAACTCAGCTTTTGGTACTGCTCGGTGGCACAAAACTCAGAGTCGAACTCGTGTTGCGGGAGTCTCGAGTCCTGCTCCGGATTCGGCGGCTGATCGCTTTCCTGGGTGGGTGGGGGGGTCATTCAGGACGGATTCAGCAGGGAGCTACTTTGGACATGCTAAAAAAGATTGGGATAGATTGGAACCTGACAAGACGATTCGGATCCATAGTACACCTGCCTTCTGATGACCTTAGGCAAGTGCTCGGCGGTGACCGCCATCGTGGTGGCGCTGCCGAGAGCGGCGATACGAGTAGGAGCAGCCGCACTGAAACCATCAGCACCACTCGTTCGCATTCCCCCAATGTCACCGCCACACGAGAGAATTTGGAGGCTATCTAGGGATTTGGGGGAAATGGGGAAACTATGGGATAAGCTAACGGTCGGGAACTACTTATCACACTATGTTGTACACGGCACACTGCTTATACATGTCGTTTGTGTTAGGTATTACAACTTCACACATGATTTCCGCACCAAACCGTGTGAGAAGACAATGTAGGTGAGACACAGTTGCCATGACATAACCGTATGTGATGTACTACCCTGTACATATGGGGCTGCAATAATTGAGTTACAGTAATACTTAGTGTAAACAGCCGCTCTGCGGATATCCGTCAAAAGAACAAAACAGCCACTCTGCAGATAGAGAGGGCGGTGGCTACCGGATAAGAGGTCAATCCTCGGTCGGTGGGCGGTGGCGGCTTCATAGGAGGTCAATCCTCGGTCTGCGGTGGGAGATAGGAGGAGCTCAACCATCGAGGTCGGCGGCAGCGTGATTCGAGCACATCCGTTCCGGTCGATGGCTGGATAGTGGAGGTCAAACTTTAGGCGGTAGCCGCACTAAGCTTTGCTCCTCGACCCTGCTGTCTCGGTGTGCTGCCGCATCATGCTTCTCTGTCTACTGGGTGGAGGTTGCTGCGTGGCTAATTAATTAAGGTATTCTTTTCATGAGTGGCTTAATTAAGGTATTCAATTCCTAAGGGTAGTGTTGTAGTACTCTGCGTGTAAATTGACTGGCCATTAATTTTTGTCATCGCACGGCTGGATAACAATATTGAGCGCCCTCAGTAATTATGAAAATAAAATCTTGTGATTTATGCATGCATCTTTGGGCATCAGTTAATCTGTGTATTGATGTTGATGTTTTTGTTTTTAATTACCCTTCGTGTGGTGCAGATGGAACGATCTAAATGGATGAAGAATCGAAGAAGCTCAGATTTTGTCAGTGGCGTGACGGAGTTCATGAATTTGTCTGAAAGTACAAAGAAGAGAATTGGTCATGAGGATTACATCCTATGTCCATGCAGTCATTGTGCCAATACAGAGTCACATGAAGTTACAGTTGTCGAGTTCCACTTACTCACTCAGGAATTCATGGATGGATATACACGTTGGACCAGACACGGTGACGAGCAGGTCATGGATGAATATACCCAGGGCTGCGAGATGCCATACCCCGGTCAGAGGCACATGGATGTTGAATCTAACATCAGGCTGAGGCGTCAAGCTACCAGTGGAACACCAAAAAGCCAAAACCCCCACTGGAAAACCAAGACGGCGATGCAGACAATGACGACAACCTTGATATGCCAGATTTTGCTGCTATGATTGCAGATTTTAAGGGCCCAAAAAAGGATATGATTGGGTACAAGGATCTGCCAACCATTGATGCGGACTCCAAGAGAGATTTGTAACCAGGCTGCAAAAAGAAATATTCCAAGTTGAGTGCCATACTGGCGCTTCTCAGATTTAAAGCAGCAAATGGTCTATCAAACAAGGGCTTCACAGAGTTGTTAGGTCTTTTCAAAGAAATTCTTCCGGAAGATAATGTGCTCCCCAAAAGCATGAACGAGGCAAAGAAAATTGTTTGGCCATTGGAACTTGAAGTACAGAAGATACATGCTTGTGTGAATGATTGTATATTGTACCGTGGTGAGTACAAAGATTTGCGTGCATGTCCCATATGCAAGCATGCATGATACAAGCGCAGGAGAGCAAATGACAAGTATAAATTGGACGACGAGATCAAGACATGAATCCCGTTCAAGGTTGTTTGGTACTCGCCTTTAATTCCAAGGTTGAGGCGTTTGATTGCAATCCCTAGAGAGGCAAAGAGGTTGCGGTGGCATCATGATGAGCGAACTGCGGATAAATATATGAGGCACCCGAAAGATGGGGCTCAGTGGGAATTAATCGACAAACAAGTTTAAAGACTTTGCCAAGGATCCTAGAAGTATAAGGCTCGGGGAGTGTACCGACGCGATGAATCCTTTTGGCGATATGAGCACCAAACACAGTACATGGCCAGTGCTTCTGTGCATATATAACCTAGCTCCTTGGTTGTGTATGAAGAAAAAAATACATTATGATGTCAATGATTATCCAAGGTCCGAAGCAACTTGGAAATGACATCGACATTTACTTTCAGCTACTGGTAGAAGAACTGCTGACAGTGTGGGTAAAAGAGCCTGCTGTAAAAAGTTATGATGCTTACAAAAAGGAGATTTTCGATCTATATGTGATGCTGCTGCACACCATTCAAGATATGTCGGCATTAGGCAACACATCGGGGCAGAAAACAAAGGGATATGTACGGTGTGTCACATGCATGGATAGGACAGCTAGTAGATTTCTTCCCAACTCACGCAAAACCGTGTATTTGCGTCATCGTAGGTTCTTACGGAGAAATCGCCCATACCGAAAGAAGAAAGCTAAATTTGATGGTACGACAGAGGTAGGTTTGGGCCCAAGACCTTATGCTGGGGAGGTGGTCCACAACATGGCTAAACAAATTAATGTTGTGCTTGGCAAGAACCACACTTTGACGGTGAAACAAACACCCAGGGATCAAGTGTTTAAGAAGAAATCGGTGTTCTGGAAATTACCTTACTAGGAGATTCTACGTGTACGTCACTGCATCGATATCATGCATGTAGAGAAGAACGTATGTGAAAGCATCCTTGGTACTTTACTCAAGATTAAAGGTAAAACAAAGGATGGTGATGGTGCACGACTCGTATGCTTGGTGATCAATCAAAATGCAAGAGTGAAGCAGAAGATGATAACAAATTCCTCCACACTCGCCAGAGTTACAATTTCAGTACAAAAGAAGCAACAGAGTTCTTCAACTATTTGTTGTCAGTTAAGACACCCCCTTCCTACTCCGCAAACATCAGAAGTCTCGTGGATGTGAGCTTAGGTAAAATGAAGTTGGGACGCATGAAGTCACATGATTGCCAAGTAATGTTGACACAAATCCTCCCGGTGGCCATCAGGAATCTGATGGACAAAGATATAAGAAACACACTCATTGAGCTCTATGATTTCTTCAACAAACTATGGCAAAAAGTTGTAGATCCTGAAGAGTTGGATCATATGCAAGAGGATATTTCAAGAATATTGTCCAGCCTAGAGATGTTTTTCCCACCGTCATTCTTTGATGTCATGGTCCATCTCACCGTGCACCTTGTCGATGAGATAAGTATTGTGGTCCTATGTTTCTTCGCAACATGTATCCCTTTGAGCGGTTCATGGGAATACTGAAGCGCTATTGTCGGAACCAAAGCCATCCAGAGGCAAGCATCCTACAAGGTTATACCGCGGAGGAGGTGGTTGAGTTTTGCACCGAATACGTGAAACAAAGACCTATAGGTTTGCCCCTCTCTCGCCACGAGGGAAGGCTAAAAGGTAAGTCGGTCCTTGCTGGCACGCAAAAGGCTGCACCCGGAGATTTGGGTGACAAAGCCCATTTGACGGTACTGCTTAACATCCCAGTTCTCAACGCTTATGCTGATAAACACTTGGCGGAGATACGCCAAAGCTTCTTACCAATGGTGTATCCATTAGATGTAAAGATGAAGGAGCACACTAAGAACTACGCCAGATGGCTGAAGAATCATTTGGCCCAAGGATCCATATGGATGACATTGCTACGTGGTTGGCACAAAAGCCATCACCTACGGTGTTGATGTACCAAGCATATGACATATATGGCTGCATGTTCTACACTGAGGAACGTGATGAGAAGACCTCATATCAGAACAGCTCTGTTCGAATAGAATGCATGACTGTAGATGAAGCTGATAAAAGGGTATACTATGGAACCATCAAAGAGATTTGGGAGCTTGACTATGTGAAAGTTAAGGTGGCATTATTCAGGTGCACATGGATCCCTCTTGGTCATGTAAAGGTTGATGATTACAGGAAGACCTATGTTAACAGGACAATGATGGCATATCACGCGGACCCATTCATTCATGCTAGCGATGCTACCCAGATTTTCTTTGCGGAAGACCCCTTGCATAAGAACTGACATGTAGTGATGCATGGGAAGAGGAGGGTACTGGGCATCGAGGATGTTGCCGATGAGGACGAGTACGATGAATTTGCTGAGTTGGCGAATACTTTGATGAGTGCAGCTCCAGCTGCCGCGAGTTACATAAATATTGCATGGATCAAATGTTAGCAGGTCATCATGTTCTGCTAGTCTGCTACAACAGAGATCATTTCCGATATGATCCTGGTTCCATCAGTGTGGATTTCTAGGACTTACATCTCTTCTTCAACTTCAACGAGCTCGATGCCACTCTTGTTAGATGCCTGATTTTGTAAGTACTTAACAAACTCTGATCAACATCTCCATACAAGGCTGTAAATGATAAACAACTAACTGCTTTTTATTCCTCTCAGGGGATTGAACGCGCAGAGAAGAAAAAGGGAGAGTGTGTATTTCATAGATCCTGCATTAGCAAATGGCACAACATTACATGGTAAGGATGAACGGGAATGGACCATTAACATGGTCGCCCGTATCTTCGAAAACACGTCCCATGCAAAATCATTTCTCTGGCCATATCATGAATGGTAAGTCAAATAAACAACCACACATACACTGATTGTCTTTCAGATTTTGACATAATTCATAAGTTCATGGCTTTCTTAATATGTAGCAATCGCCGGATCTTGGTATTCATTGTTCCAAACAAGAACACAATTTACTACATGGGTTCTCTCAGAGAGTCAATAAACACTCAGGATCTGACGCATCTTCAGCAATTCATGGATAGGTATTGAATTATATGATGTTGAAATTAATTTGCATTCATATCTGGTTCAATAATTGATGTTGTGAAAATTCATCTTCATTTGCAGTGTGTTCGCATTGTGGAAAACTAAACCAGGGACCCTGTTCAAGAGGGAACTACCTCTGCAACACGAGATCGTTTCTCCGGTAACACACTGAAATCCGTTTTTCAGAAAATGTATCCAATAGTCTGCAAATACCTTTTCTTACGCTAGTCAAATGTTCAAGCTTCTAAATAAACCTCTTTCTATTTCTGTCCCAAGAAAAAAATACATCTAACACCGGTTAGGTTGTTCCTAATAGGACAAATACATGACTAATTATGTACAAAAAATTTCAATGTCCTCAGCAACTAGCAGGGACTAACCTTTGTGGATACTATGTTTGTAGGCACATGATCTCCATCTGCTAATCTACTGATAGTTGTGAAGATGCTCGCGAATTAGTACCAGTAAGTCTATCTTAATTAATATCTTCTACTCCACTCATATGGCACATTCTGATCTTAAAAATACTGCAGCTCATCTTAGAACCGAGGACCCCTGAACCGCTCCCCGCTGGTGAATTGCTGATGGTTCGGAGATTTATCAGCGACTTCTTCCTGAATCACTACATCAATCCCACTGGTGATAATGAAGATTTCAGCATGCCTTCTCCTGAAACATTGAGTAAGAGTTAGCCGCTAAACATATACGCATGGATCCATTGTTTTCCATCTGATGAGGTCTTCGTATTTCGTACATTATGGTTAATTATGTAATGCATATATATGTCGACAAATCATTGGAATTTAGCTACCATTTGTTCAATTGCAATTGTTGAGAAATCTGATGAATGTTCTTCCTGTGGACACTATTTGTTCAATTGCATATTGTGGCAAATTTGCTTTTTGCATGTCGATTCAAATGGGATATTTTTGCTTTAACCTGGCAATTGCTGCGCACACGGTTCAACTAAATGAGTGTGTGCGATCCACATCGAAAAGCATACGTCAATCATAGTGGAACCATCGTTGATACACAGTAGACCACGGACGATTTGCAGCACTACTACGTGTGCGTAGGGGCTCCGGAACCATTTGTGATACCACATTATCGCACACGAGAGCTCAGAGTAAACCATGCCCAATGTAAAATACAATCCCAGTCGTAATATTTTCAGGAAACGTGTGGGATCCCAAACAAAAAGCACATGTCACTTTTACCGCAAGCGTCGGTGATACACAACAAATCACAAACGGTCTGCAGCACGTGTATGTGTGTGAAGGGGATCTTGATCCGTTTGTGATAGAACCTTATCACACACGGTTAATTGTTCGGAAACATGTGCGATGGAGTCATGCATGGCAGACGAGTTCCGCAGAAAACTCATGTGCGATGGGGCACATATCGCACATAGTTCATATGTTGGCCCGTGTGCCTTAGATACTGTTTCCCAAATGGTTCATTACAACACGCCGTTTGGTTTCACTGCATCATTAGAAATGTTTAATCACCGATCCCACACGTGTGACAGAATTTGGTGTGTGCTGCATCGCATACGATTACATTTGGCAAGGCGTCTGCATCATGGCTCCCTATCCCCGACGGTTTTTGGGTCGTGTGGGAAGGACCCCCCTATTGCACACACTCACTTGGCGACGGTTTAAAATGCCGTCGCAGAAAGGGGTTAAAAACTGTTTGTATAGCAGCTCGCTGTACCAGTGATACCCTTGATGATCTTAAGGGCATTAGTCCCACTCTCTGTCAACACAAGGTTAATATGGAACCTAATGCTAAACCTGTTGTTGATCATCAATGACGATTAAATCCTAAGATGAAGGAAGTGGTAAGAACTGAAATACTAAATCTTCTGGAAGCAGGTATAATTTATCCTATAGCTGATAGTAGATGGGTAAGTCCTGTACATTGTGTCCCTAAGAAAGGAGGTATTATTATTGTTCCTAATGATAAAAATGAACTTATCCAACAAAGAATTGTTACTGGCTATAGAATGGTAATTGATTTTAGGAAATTAAACAAAGCTACTAGAAAAGATCATTACCCTTTGCCTTTCATTGATCAAATGCTAGAAAGACTATCTGAGCATGATACGTCCATTTTGCATCATGTTTTCCTACTATTATTTACAATGTTTTTATGCATAATAATGCTTTATGGAGTAATTCTAATGTCTTTTCTCTCATAATATGCAAGGTTCACACAAAGTGGGAGAATACCGACAGCTGGAATTCTGGACCTGAAAAAGCTACGTCAGAGATACCTATTCTCCACATCTCCAAATGAGCTGAAAATTTACGGAGAATTGTTTTAAAATATATAAAAAATACTGAAGCAAATAACTACCGGAGGGGGGCCACCTGGTGACCAAAAGACACCAGGGCGTGCCAGGCCCCCCAGGCACGCCCTGGTGGGTTGTGGCCAGACCAGCCCACCTCCGATGCCCATCTTCTGGTACATAAGGTCTTTTGACCTAGAAAAAAAATAAGGAGAGGACTTTCGGGATGGAGCGCCACCGTCTCGAGGTGGAACTTGGACAGGAGCACTTTTGCCCTTTGGCAGAGCGGTTCCGCCGGGGGAACTTCCCTCGCGGAGGGGGAAATGTAAGCCATCGTCATCACCAACAACCCTCTCATCTTCGGGAGGCCAATCTCCATCAACATCTTCAATAGCACCATGTCCTCTCAAACCCTAGTTCATCTTTGGGAGGGCAATCTCCATCAACATCTTCAACATCACCATCTCCTCTCAAACCCTAGTTCATCTCTTGTATTCAATCTTTGTACCGGAACCTCAGATTGGTACCTGTGGGTGACTAGTAGTGTTGATTACATCTTGTAGTTGATTACTATATGGTTTATTTGGTGGAAGATTATATGTTGAGATCCATTATGCTATTTAATACCCCTCTGATCTTGAGCATGAATATCATTTGTGAGTAGTTACTTTTGTTCTGGAGGTCAAGGGAGAAATCACATTGCAAGTAATCATGTGAATTTGATATGTGTTCGATATTTTGATGATATGTATGTTGTGATTCCCTTAGTGGTGTCATGTGAACGTCCACTACATGGCACTTCACCATCTTTGGGCCTAAGGGAATGCATTATGGAGTAGTTATTAGATGATGGGTTGCTAGAGTGACAGAAGCTTAAACCCTAGTTTATGCGCTACTTCGTAAGGGACCGACTTGTATCCATATGTTTAATGCTATGGTTAGGTTTTATCTTAATACTTTTCTCGTAGTTGCGGATGCTTGCGAGAGGGTTAATCATAAGTGGGAGGCTTGTTCAAGTAAGAACAGCACCCAAGCACTGGTCCACCCACATATCAAATTATCAAAGTAGCGAATGCGAATCAAACCAACATGATGAAAGTGACTAGATGAAATTCCCGTGTACCCTCAAGTACGCTTTGCTTACTATAAGAGACCGCTTTGGCCTGTACTTTGCCACAAAAGTATTGGGATACCTTGTTGCACTTTATTTACCGTTATCGTTACTTGCTTGTTACAAATTATCTTCCTATCAAATTACCTATTACCTACAATTTCAGTGCTTGCAGAAATTACCTTGCTGAAAACCACTTGTCATTTCCTTCTGCTCCTAGTTGGGTTCGACACTCTTACTTATCGAAAGGACTATGATTGATCCCCAATACTTGTGGGTCATCAAGACTCTTTTCTGGTGCCGATGTCGGGGAGTGAAGCGCTCTTAGTAAGTGGAAATCGGTAAGGAAAAATTTATACTATGTGCTGAAATTTATCGTCACTTGTTACTATGGAAAACCATCCTTTGAGGGGTTTGTTCGGGGTATCTTCACCTTGATCGAAAGCACAATTAGTTGCCCCTCAACCTACTGCACCTACTGAAAATATTGGTTATGAAATTCCTTCGGGTATGATAGAACAACTGCTAGCTAATCCTTATGCAGGAGATGGAACAGAACATCCTGATATGCATTTGATATATGTGGATGAAATTTGTGGATTATTTAAGCTCGCAGGTTTATCCGAAGGTGAAACTAAGAAGAAGGTTTTCCCTTTAGCTTTGAAGGGAAAAGCATTGATATGGTATAGGCTATGTGATGATATTGGATCTTGGAACTGGAATCGATTGAAATTGGAATTTCACCAAAAAAAATATCCTATGCGTCCAGTTCCTCGTGATCAGAATTATATATATAATTTTTGGCCTTGTGAAGGATAAAGTATTGCTCTAGCTTGGAGGAGGCTTAAGTCAATGTTATATTCATCCCAATCATGATCTCTCGAGAGAAATTATCATTCAGAATTTTTATGCTCAGCTTTCTCATAATGATCAATCCATGCTCGATACTTCTTGTACTGGTTCTTTTATGATGAAGACTATTGAATTCAAGTGGGATCTCTTAGAAAGAATTAAACGCAACTCTGAAGATTGGGAATTCGATGAAGGTAAATAGTCAGGTATTAAGCTTGAGTTTGATTGTGTTAAATCTTTTATGAATACCGATGCTTTTCACAAGTTTGGCACTAAATATGGACTTGACTCTGAGATAGTAGCCTCTTTTTGTGAATCATTTGCTACTCATGTTGATCTCCCTAAGGAGAAGTGGTTTAAATATCACCCCCCTATTAAATAAGAAATCAAAGAACCGGTAATAGCTAAAGATGAAACTATCAATTAAAATGTTGATCCAGTTGTGCCTACTGCTTATATTGAAAACCCACCTTTCCCTATTAGGATAAAGGAACATGCTAAGGTATCAACTGTGGTTCGCAAAAGTAATATTAAAGCCCGAAACCCTCTAAAAAAATTAAAGTAGAACCTAGTGTTGCTATGGTTAAAGATCTCTTGGTACAAAATATTGATGGGCATGTTATTTATTTCTGTGATGAAGCTGCTAGAATTGCCAAACCCGATGACAAAGATAAACATAGACCTGTAGTTGGCATGCCTGTTGTCTAAGTTAAAATAGGAGATCATTGCTATCATGCCTGTTGTCTAAGTTAAAATAGGAGATCATTGCTATCATGGTTTATGTGACGTAGGTGCTAGTGTGAGTTCTATTCCTTTTACCTTATACCAAGAAATTATGAATGATATAGCACCCGCTGAAATAGAAGACATAGATGTTACTATTAAACTTGCAGATAGAGACACCATCACACCACTTGGGATTGTCAGAGATGTCGAAGTCTTGTGTGGGAAAATAAAATACCCTACTAATTTTCTAGTTCTTGGTTCCCCACAAGATGACTGTTGTCCCATTATCTTTGGTAGACCTTTCTTGAACACTGTCAATGCTACAATAGATTGCTATAAAGAAACTGTTAGTGTTAGCTTTGGTGATGAGTCTCATGAATTTAATTTCTCCAAGTTTAGTAGACAACCCTGTAATAAAGAATTACCTAGTAAGGATGAAATAATTGGTCTTGCTTCTATTGTCGTGCCTCCTACTGATCCACTAGAACAATATTTGCTAGACCATGAAAATGATATGCACTTGCGTGAAAGAAATGAGGCAGATAAAATATTCGTTGAACAACAACCTCTCCTTAAACACAATTTGCCTATTGAAACTCTAGGAGGTCCTCCCCCACCTAAAGGTGATCCTGTATTTGATTCGAAACAATTGCCTGACACTTTGAAATATGCTTATCTTGATGAGAAAAAGATATATCTTGTTATTATTAGTGCTAACCTTTCAGAACATGAAGAAGAAAGATTATTAAAAATTCTGAAGAAGCACCGTGCTACTATTGGATACACTCTTGATGATCTTAAATGCATTAGTCCCACTCTCTGTTAGCACAAGATTAATATGGAACCTGATGCTAAACCCGTCATTGATCACCAACGATGTTTAAATCCTAAGATGAAAGAAGTGGTGAGAACTAAAATACTAAAACTTCTGGAAGCAGGTATAATCTATCCCATAGCTGATACTAGATGGGTAAGCCTTGTTCATTGTGTCCCTAAGAAGGGAGGTATTATTGTTGTTCCTAATGATAAAAATGAACTTATCCCACAAAGAATTGTTACAGGTTATAGAATGGTAATTGATTTTAGAAAATTAAATAAAGCTATTAGAAAAGATCATTACCCTTTGCCTTTTATTGGTCAAATGCTAGAAAGATTATCTAAGCACACACACTTTTGTTTTCTTGATGGATATTCTGGTTTCTCTCAAATACCTGTTTCGCAACCTGATCAAGAGAAAAACCCACTCTTACTTGCCCTTTTGGAACCTATGCTTATAGATGTATGCCTTTTGGTTTATGTAATGCACCTACTACCATTCAAAGATGTATGACTGCCATATTCTCTGATTTTTGTGAAAAGATTGTTGAGGTTTTCATGGATGATTTTTCCGTTTACGGAACTTCTTTTGATGATTGCTTAGGCAACCTTGATCGAGTTTTGTAGAGATGTGAACAAACTAATCTTGTCTTGAATTGGGAGAAGTGCCACTTTATGGTTAATGAAGGCATTGTCTTGGGGCATAAAATTTCTGACAACCATCGGTAATTTTACTTGGAGCTATATTTTTATTCATCACATATCATGAGTTTTGCTTGGAGTGTCTTGTATGAGTCTTTGCTTGTTTTGTTTTAGTTTGTCGCGATCATCCTTGCTGGACACACCTATTTGAGAGAGCCATAATTATGCTATGATTTGTTAGAATTGCTCTATGTGCTTCACTTAAATTTTTTGAGCTATGGAATTGCTCTAGTGCTTCACTTATATCTTTTTGGGCACGTTGTGCTTTAATTTTTTGAAGAAATACTCTCATGCTTCACTTAGATTATTTTGAGAGTTGGTAATTTTTTTGAAGAAATTCTCTCATGCTTCCCTTATATTATTTTGAGAGACGAAAATTTTTATGCTCATGTTCTTCACTTAAATTTGTTTGAGCATGTCAAAAGCAATGGCAATATATGAAGCTAGTCCCAAAGTGATAGATATTCAAGAGGGATATAATAAAAACTTTCATGAAGATCATTGTAATAGTTTTGACATATGATGATAGTAATATGTGAGTCATGTTGGTGAGTAATTATGCTTCAAGAATATTGGTGTTAAGATTTGTGAGTCCCTATGCAAGTAATAGTTATGCAATGAAATTACATCCTACTTGTGGTGCATTATTCGGTGTTTGTTATGCTTAATGCTCGTTTATGAGAATTTTTGTTTCTTGGTTGGTTGATTCTCAATCTATTTGCTAGCCGTTTCCTTGTACTAAGTGGGAATACTACTTGTGCATCCAAAATCCTTAAACCCAGGTATGCCATATGAGTCCACCATACCTACCTATATGTGGTATTTTCGTGTCGTTCTAAGTAAATTTGTATGTGTCAACTCTAATTTTCAAAATGAATTTCCTTTTTGTGTGCCCGTATCGCTCATGAAGCGGCAGGGGGTGGCCAATATTTTTCCATGCTAGATGTGTTATTCTCAAGATGCGTGTTTATTCACTTGTCATTGCACGAGAGTGTGGCGGTAACAGGGATGCCCAGTCCCAAAATGAAAAAGAAATTTACTTTATGTTGTCAAATAATAAATTCCTTGGAAAGTGTTGGTATGGAAGGCACCCGTGGATACGGCTAGCCATGGATTGTGAAAGAATGGTGGAAAAAGGAATAAAATTTATTTTATGTTTTGGAACCGCCTATGATGTATCTAGCATGGAAAGTATTGGGAACTACTCGGTCATTTTCATTGACGGCAAAAGCATGCCTCTCAAAAAACTTTATCTCTCAATTTAAGCTTTGAGCTCTGGCACCTCTACAAATCTCTGCTTCCCTCTGCGAAGGGCCTATCTATTTACTTTATGCAATTTTTATTTTTTATTTGAGTCTCCATCTTCTCTTTTAAAGCACCAACTAGGGAGCACTATGATCATACTTGTGCATTGGATATAGCTAATATTCGAGAGTGTTACATGAATGGATCAATGATTGAGCATGATGGGCTAGGGATAGCTTTCTTTAGTGTTGATACTTTGAAAGACATGGTTGCTTGTTGATATGCTTGAGTATTGAAGTCTTCATGTCAATTATAGACTATTGCTTTGAACCATCTAAAAGTCCAAATGTCCACGCTACAAAAGAAAAGAATATGTGATGAACATGTTAGGCAGCATTCCACATCAAAAAATTCTGTTTTTATCATTTACCTACTCGAGGACGAGTAGGAATTAAGCTTGGGGATGTTGATACGTCTCCAACGTTTCTATAATTTTTTATTGTTCCATGCTATTATATTATCGTTTTTGGATGTTTTATATTCATTTTATAGCAACTTTATATCATTTTTTGGGACTAACCTATTGAGTGCCCAGTGCCAGTTGCTGTTTTTTGCTTGTTTTTTACTTCGTAGATTTTTTTCAGCCCAGAAGACAACTTGGGAGCCAAGGAAGTGCACGAGGGGAGGCCCGTGGGGCCCACCAGCCATCTGGGTGCGCCAGAGGCCCCTGGCGCGCCTTGATGGGTGGTGGGGCCCATGGAGGTCTCCTCCACCGCCTCTCAGCTCTATAAATACTCAGATATTCCAGAAACCCTAGGGGATTCGTCAAAACACAATTCCAGCCACCGCAAGTTCCAGAACCACGAGATCCAATCTAGAGCCCTATTCCGGCACTTTGCCGAAGGGGAACACGATCACAGAGGGGTTCATCATCCTCATTGGTGCTCCACTGATGATGAGTGAGTAGTTCACCATAGACCTACGGGTCCATAGGCAGTACCTAGATGGCTTCTTCTCTCTTTTTGATTCTCAATACAATGTTCTCCTCGATGTTCTTGGAGATCTATTTGATGTAATGACTTTTTGTGGTGTGTTTGTTGGGATCCGATGAAGTGCGAGTTTATGATCAGATCTATCTATGAATATTATTTGAGTTTTCTTTGATCTCTTATATGCATGATTGTTATAGCCTCGTATTTCTTCTCCGAAACTTTTGTTTGGTTTGACCAACTAGATTGATTTTTCTTGCAATGGGAAGAGGTGCTTTGTGATGGGTTCGATCTTGCGGTGTTCTCACCCAGTGACAGAAGGGGTAGCGAGGCACGCATGTATCATTGCTATTAAGGATAAAAAGATGGGGTCTATTCCTACATGAATAGATCTTGTCTACATCATGCCATCATTCTTATTGCATTACTCCATTTCTCCATGAACTTAATACAGTAGATGCATGCTGGATAGCGGTCGATGTGTGGAGTAATAGTAGTAGATGCATGCAGGAGTCGGTCTACTAATCTTGGACGTGATGCCTATATACATGATCATGGCCTTGGATATCGTCGTAATTATTTGCTCTTCTATCAATTACCCAACAGTAATTTGTTTACCCACCGTATGCTATTTTCTCAAGAGAAGCCACTAGTGAAATCTACGCCCCCCGGGTCTATCTTTTATCATATTGTTTTCAGATCTATTATTCCAAAAACCAAAAATACCTTGCTGCACTTTTTCTTTACTTATTTTATTTCGTGTTTTTGCTAGATCTATTTATCCAATCTCATACAATTTTACCTATCTTTTTACCGTGGAGGGATTGACAACCCTCTTACGCGTTGGGTTGCAAATATTTGTTCTTTGTGTGAAGCTACCGTTTACATAGTGTTGCTTGGTTCTCCTACTGATTGATAACCTTGGTTTCATAACTGAGGGAAATACTTACCGTTACTGTGCTGCATCATCCTCTCCTCTTCGGGGAAATACCAACGCAGATACAAGCGATCATACCTCATCACCAGCACCATCACCAAAGAAGGAGACTTAAGCACACGGGTATAGGCACTCCCCTTGGCTTGTGCCAAGCTTGGGGGAGATGCCCCGGTATCGTATCACCATCACTTTTATTAACTTTACCTATCTTAGTTCAATCCTTAGCTATTTCATGATTTAGTTGAATAAAAGTTTAGTATGATATATTTTCGAGTGCTAGTTTCGTGATCTATCTATCTATGTAATCGAGTGAGAGTTATATAATAAAGTTTAGTTTGAGTTGTTGCTTCTTTACTTTTTTGTTCCAATCAAAATAAAGGTAAATAATGAAAAATATCATATGCTAATCTTATGGTAAGTAATGACATCACATAAGGAAAAGTATAAGTGGCAAAATTTATTGAAAGTTGACAAAAATAGCATTGGTCAATGATGCAATTCATGAAAGAATTAATAAGAGATGAGAAGATTCACATGCAAATAATATACTATCTTGGACATCTTTTATGATTGTGAGCCCCCATTAAATATCTTATGCCAAATTGTTGACGTTGGACAAGGAAGACAACGTAATGATTTATGCTTGTTCATATTCACATAGAAGTCATATTGTCATAGATCCTTCAACATGTGGTGCTTGCTCAATATCTTTGCTAGCCAAAATTCTGCACTAAGTAGAGATACTACTTGTGCATCCAAAACCCTTAAACCCAAATTCATGTTTTTAGAGTCCACCATACCTACCTATGGATTGAGTAAGATCCTTCAAGTAAGTTGTCATCGGTGCAAAAAGACAATAAAAATTGCTCCTAAATGTGTTTGATCTTTTAGTGTAAGGGAAAATAAGCGTTGTACGAACTTGTGATGGCAAAGTAATAAAAGCGATGGACTGCATAATAAAGGTTGCTATCATATGGGGCAATATAACGTGACATTCTTTTGCATTAAGAGATTGTGCATACAAAACCAAAAAGCGAATGACAACCTCTACTTCCCTCTGTGAAGGGCCTATCTTTTACTTTTATGTATTTACTTTTTATTGTTGGGGAACGTTGGATGGGAAACAAAAAAAATTCCTATGCTCACCAAGATCAATCTAGGAGATGCACATCTACGAGAGGATAGTGGTGTCTACATACCCTTGTATACCGAAAATGTTAACGATCTAGAGATCGTGGTTGGCGTAGTTGTACTCGCGTCGAGATCCAATCTGATCCAAGAACAGCACGTGCGACACCTCCAATTTTAGCACACGTACGTCTCGACGGTGTCCTCTCCTTCTTGGTCCAGCAAGGGAGGGAGAGGAGGTAGATGAGATCTGAACCAACACGACGGCGTGGTGGTGGTGGTGGCAGCGGACTTAGATGGTGCCTTATTTAAAGTGAATGCAGCTGTCTCTAATGCATAACCCCAAAATGAGAGTGAAAAATCAATAAGGGACATCATAGAATGCACCATGTCCAATAAGGTACGATTACGACGTTCGGACACACCATTACGCTGTGGTGTTCCAGGCGGCATCAGTTGTGAAACAATTCCACATTGTCTTAAGTGATTGCCAAACTCATAACTCAGATACTCTCCCCCTCGATCAGATCATAGGAATTTAATCTTCTTGTTACGATGATTCTCAACTTCACTTTGAAATTGCTTGAAGTTTTCAAACGTTTCAGACTTATGCTTCATTAAGTAAATATACCCATATCTACTCAAATCATTGGTGAAGGTGAGAAAGTAACGATATCCACCGCGCGCGTCAACACTCATCGGACCGCACACATCAGTATGTATGATTTCCAACAAGTCACTTGCCCGTTCCATTGTTCCGGAAAATGGGGTTTTAGTCATGTTGCCCATGAGGCATGGTTTGCATGTGTCAAGTGATTCAAAATCAAGTGACTCCAAAAGTCCACCAGCATGGAGTTTCTTCATGCACTTTACACCAATATGACCTAAGCGGCAGTGCCACAAGAAAGTGGTACTATAATTATCAACTCTACATCTTTTGGCATCAATCTTATGAACATGTGTATCATCACTATCAAGATTCAATAAGAATAAACCCTCACAATGGGTGCATGACCATAAAAGATATTACCCATATAAATAGAACAACCATTATTCTCTGATTTAAATGAGTAACCGTCTCGCATTAAACAAGATCCAGATATAATGTCCATGCTCAACGCAGACACTAAATAACAACTATTTAGGTTTATCACTAATCCCGATGGTAGTCGAAGAGCGAACGTGCCGACGGCAATCACATCAACCTTGGAACCATTTCCCACGCGCATCATCACTTCATCCTTCGCCAGCCTTTGTCTATTCCGTAGTTCATGTTTAGAGTGGCAAATGTGAGCAACCGCACCGGTATCAAATACCCAGGCACTATAACGAGAGCTGGTAAGGTACACATCAATAACATGTATATCATATATACCTTTGTTGACGTTGGCCCCCTTCTTGTCGGCCAGATACTTGGGGCAATTCCGCTTCCAATGGCCAGTTCCCTTGCAATAGAAGCACTCAGCTTCTGGCTTGGGTCCAGCCTTGGGTTTCTTCACAGGAGGGGCAACTGCTTTGCCACCCTTCTTGAAGTTTCCCTTCTTTCCCTTGCTCTTCTTGAAACTAGTGGTTTTATTGACCATCAACACTTGATGCTCCTTCTGGATGTCTGACTCCGCGACTTTCAGCATCGCGAACAGCTCGGAGACTGACTTGTTCATCCCTTGCATGTTATAGTTCAACACAAAGCTCTTGTAGCTAGGTGGTAGCAATTGAAGAACTCTGTCAGTGACCGCCTCAGGCGGGAGCTCAACTCCCAACTCAGCCAGACGGTTGTAATACCTAGACATTCTGAGTATGTGCTCACTGAAAGACCCGTTCTCTTCCATTTTGCAGGCATAGAACTTATCGGAGGTCATACCTCTTGATCCAGGCATTCTTCTCAAAAATAAACTTCAACTCCTAGAACATCTCATATGCTCCATGACATTCAAAACGCCTTTGAAGTCCTGGTTCTAAGCCATACAACATGGCGCACTGAACAATTGAGTAGTCATCAACACGCGACTGCCAGGCATTCAAAACATCCATAGTCACTGGAGGGGGTGGCGCACCAAGCGGTGCATCAAGGACATAAGACTTTTGGGCAGTCGTGAGGATAATCCTCAAATTACGGGCCCAGTCTACAAAGTTGCTTCCATCATTTTTCAGCTTAGCTTTCTCTAGGAACACATTGAAATTCAGGGGAGCTACTGCGCGAGCCATTGATCCACAACACAATTTGTAAAGATAACTTAGACTATTGTTCAAGATAATGAGTTCAATTAATCATATTACCTAAGAACTCCCACTCAAATAAATATCCCTCCGGTTGTCCGAGTGTAACATGATCCAAATTCACCAACCCAAGTCCGATCATCACGCGAGATGAGGTGGTTGCAATGGTGAACATCTCCATGTTGATCATATCTACTATATGACTCATGTTCGACCTTTCGGTCTCTTGTGTTTCGAGGCCATGTCTGTACATGCTAGGCTCGTCAAGTTTAACCCAAGTGTTCTGCATGTGCAAAACTGGCTTGCACCCGTTGTATGTGGACGTAGAGTCTATCACACCCGATCATCACGTGGTACTTCGAAACGATGAACTTTCGCAACAGTGCACACTTGGGTAGAACACAATTTTATCTTGAAATTTTAGTGAGGGATCACCTTATAATGCTATCGTCGTCCTAAGCAAAATAAGATGCATAAAAGGATTAACATCACATGCAAATCATAAGTGACATGATATGGCCATCATCTTGTGCTTTTGATCTCCATCTTCAAAGCACCGGCATGATCTCCATCGTCACCGGCATGACACCATGATCTCCATCATCGTGTTGCCATCGAGGTTGTCACGCCAACCATGCTTCTACAACTATTGCTATCGCTTAGCGATAAAGTAAACAATTACATAGCGTTTAATGATTGACACGCATGTCATACAATAATTAAAGACAACCCTATGGCTCCTATCGGTTTCCGTATTCATCGACATGCAAGTAATGATAATCTATACAAAACATGATCATCTCATACATCAAATATATCTCATCATGTCTTTGGCCATATCATATCACAACATACCCTGCAAAAATAAGTTAGACGTCCTCTACTTTGTTGTTGCATGTTTTACGTGGCTGCTATGGGTAACTAGTAAGAACCGTTCTTACCTACGTTAAGCCACAAGGTGATATGCAAGTTGCTATTTAACCTTCTACAAGGACCACCTTTGTCGAATCCGATTCAACTAATGTGGGAGAGACAGACACCCGCCAGCCATCTTTATGCAACAAGTTGCATGTCAGTCGATGGAACCGGTCTCATGTACGTGGACATGTAAAGTTGGTCCGGGCCGCTTCATCCCACAATACTGCTGAATCAAGAAAAGACCAAGGAAGGAAGCAATTTGAATATCAACACCCACAAACTCCTTTGTGTTCTACTCGTGATGTCATCTACGCATAGACCTAGCTCATGATGCCACTGTTGGGGAACGTTGCATGGGAAACAAAAAAAATCCTACACTCACCAAGATCAATCTAGGAGATGCACATCTACGAGAGGAGAGTGGTGTCTACATACCCTTGTAGACCGAAAGTGTTAACAATCTAGAGATCATGGTTGGCGTAGTCGTACTCGCGTCGTGATCCAATCTGATCCAAGTACCGCACGTGCGGCACCTCCGAGTTTAGCACACGTACGGCTCGACGGTGTCCCCTCCTTCTTGATCCATCAAGGGAGGGAGAGGAGGTAGATGAGATCTGAACCAACATGATGGTGTGGTGGTGGTGGTGGCAGCGGAACTCCGGCAGGGCTTCGCCAAGCGTGTACCGGTGAAACGTGGGAGGAGTTGGGAGAGATAACGGGCAAGGGTAGAAGAGCGGCTGCCCCCAATGCCTCCCCACCTTTATATAGGAGAGGAGGGGGCTAGTGGCTTGCCCTCCAAGGCTCTACGGTCGTTGGTCAAAGGGGGGGGGGGAAGGAAATCCCTCCTTTCCTTCCCCACTGATCGATATCCCCCCTTTTTAGGGATCCTGATCTTATCCCTTCGGGATATGATACTATTCGAGGATCTTGGTGCGCCTAGACCAGAGTTGTGGGGACTTTCCCGACTAGCCACGTTCATGTGGGTCCCCCATGCAGGTGAGCCCCACTCCGGAACCTTATAGAACCTTCCCGGTACAATACCGAAAAAACTCGAACTTTTTTCGGAACCCTGATAACAACTTTCCATGTATGAATCTTTACCTCCGGACTATTCTGGAGCTCCTCGTAACGTCCCGGATCCCATCAGGGACTCCGAACAACCTTTGGATTTTCCATTATTAATATCTCAATACTACCCTAGCGCTACCGAATGTTAAGCGTGCGACCCTACGGGTTCGGGAATGTGCAAACATGACCGAGACTCCTCTCCGGTCAATAACCAATAGCGGGACTTGGATGCCCATATTGGTTCCTACATATTCAACGAAGATCTTTATCGGTTGAACCACGATGTCAAGGATTCATCTAATCCCGTATGTCATTCCCTTTGTCCATCGGTATGTTACTTGCCCGAGATTCGATCGTCGGTATCTCCATACCTTGTTCAATCTCGTTACCGGCAAGTCTCTTTACTCGTTCCATAATACAAGATCCCATGGCTAACTCCTTAGTCACATTGCTTGCAAGCTCATTGTGATGCTATATTACCGAGTGGGCCCCGAGATACCTCTCCATCATACGGAGTGACAAATCCTAGTCTTGATCCATGCCAACTCAACAGATACCCTCGGAGATACCTATAGAGCATCTTTATAGTCACCCAGTTACATTGCGACATTTGATACACATAAGGTACTCCTTCGGTGTCAGTGAGTTGCATGATCTCATGGTCATAGGAACAGATACTTGACGTGCATAAAATGATAGCAATAAACTTGATACGATCATATGCTACGTTTATAGTTTGGGTCTTCTCCATGACATCATTCTCCTAATGATGTGATCCCATTATCAAATAACAACTCATGTCTATGGCTAGGAAACCATAGCCATCTTTGATCAACGGGCTAGTCCGGTAGAGGCACACTAGGGACATGTTGTTGTCTATGTATCCACACATGTATTTGAGTTTCAATCAATACAATTATAGCATGGATAATAAATGATTAGCATGAACAAGGAAATATAATAATAACCACTTTATTATTGCCTCTAGGGCATATTTCCAACATTTATGCAAGAGTCAAAGTATACTTCTCTATTCCTTTTTATTTTCTCTTTTTGCAAGCACATGTGGTGGGGAAATATCTATGCACATATATCCAGTTGGATGTGAGTGATCATGAGTTATTATTGTTGACATCACCCTTGATGTGAATAAGTTGGGAGGCGAAACTATAAGCCCCTATCTTTCTATGTGTCCGGTTGAAACATTTTGCTCATATATATGTTGTGAGTGTTAGCAATAATAAAAGACTAAATGATGGTTGAGTATGTGGACTTGCCAAGAGGCTCCTATACGAGACCCTTCCTGAAAATATGATGATTTGTAGTTGCAAAGTTGACTCAGAACATAGTTTGTTAGTTTTCAATAAAGTTTATGCTTTCTACTTCGATGTTGTGCTGAATTGTTACTTGTTCATGAGAAGCTATATAATAAAGTTTTATGATAAAGTTTATTGTTGTTATAATAATAAGCATGATGCTACTATGTCTGTATTTTGTTTTTATCGACACCTCTCTCTCTAAACATGTGGACATGATTTTTGATATCGGCTTTCGCTTGAGGACAAGCGAGGTCTATGCTTGGGGGAGTTGATACATCCATTTTGCATCATGTTTCCCTATTGTTATTTATAGTATTTTTATGCATTATAAAACTTTGTGGAGTAATTCTAATGCCTTTTCTCTCAAAATATGCAAGGTTTACACAAAGAGGGAGAATGCCGGCAGTTGGAATTCTGGACCTAAAAAAGCTATGTCAGATATACCTATTCTGCACATCTCCAAATGAACAGAAATTTTACAGAGAATTATTTTGGAATATATAATAAATATTGGCGAAAAGAACTACCAGAGGGGGCCACCCAAGAGCCCACAAGGCACCAGGGCGCGCCACCCCCTCTAGGCGCGCCCTGGTGGCTTGTGGGGCCCCTGGCCCACCTTCGGTGCCCATCTTCTGGTACATAAGGTCTTTTGACCTAGAAAAATAAGGAGGAGACTTTCGGGATGGAGCGCTGCCGTCTCGAGGTGGAACTTGGGCAGGAGCACTTTTGCCCTCCGGCGGAGCGATTCCGCCAGGGGAACTTCCCTCCCGGAGGGGGAAATCAAAGCCATCGTCATCACCAACAACCCTCTCATCTTTGGGAGGCCAATCTTCATCAACATCTTTAACAGCACCATCTCATCTCAAACCCTAGTTCATCTCTTGTGTTCAATCTTTGTATCAAAACCTCATATTAGTACCTGTGGGTGACTAGTAGTGTTGATTACATCTTGTAGTTGATGCTAGCCGGTTTATTTGGTGGAAGATCATATGTTCAGATTCATTATGATATATATTACTCCTATGATATTGAGCATGAATATGTTGATTGAGTAGTTGCTTTTGTTCTTGAGGACACGGGAGAAGTCATGTTACAAGTAATCATGTGAATTTGATATTCGTTTGATACTTTGATGATATGTATGTTGTGATTCCCTTAGTGGTGTTATGTGAACGTCGACTACATGACACTTCACCATCTTTGGGCCTAAGGGAATGCATTGTGGAGTAGTTATTAGATGATGGGTTGCTAGAGTGACAGAAACTTAAACCCTAGTTTATGCGCTATTCCCTAAGGGGCTGATTTGGATCCACATGTTTAATGCTATGGTTAGATTTTATCTTAATTATTCTTTCGTAGTTGTGGATGCTTGCAAGAGGGGTTAATCATAAGTGGGAGGCTTGTTCAATTAAGAACAGTACCCAAGCACTGGTCCACCCACATATCAAATTATCAAAGTAGCGAACGTGAATCAAACAAACATGATGAAAGCGGCTAGATGAAATTCCCGTGTGCCCTCAAGAACGTTTTACTTATTATCTGAGATCGTTCTGGCCTGTCCTTTGCTACAAAAAGTATTGGGCTACCTTGCTGCACTTATTTTTACTATTGTTACTTGTTACTTGCTACAAATTATCTTGCTATCAAACTACCTGTTACCGACAATTTCAGAGCCTGCAGAAATTACCTTGCTGAAAACCACTTGTCATTTCCTTCTCCTCCTCGTTGGGTTCGACACTCTTACTTATCGAAAGGACTACGATTGATCCCCTATACTTGTGGGTCATCATTTACATTTTTGTTTCAATCAAAATAAAGAAAATAATGAAAAAAATCATATGCTAATCTTATGGAAAGTAATGACATTACATAAGGAAAAGTATAAGTGGTAAAATTTATTGAAAGTTGACAAACATAGCATTGGTCAATGATGCAATTCATGAAAGAATTAATAAGGGAAGAGAAGATTCACATGCAAATATACTATCTTGGATATCTTTTATAATTGTGATCCCCCATTAAATATTTTATGCCAGATTGTTCACGTTGGACAAGGAAGACAACATAATGATTTATGTTTGTTCATATTCATATAGAAGTTATATTGTCATAGATCCTCCAACATGTGGTGCTTGCCCAATATCTTTGCTAGCCAAAAATCCGCACTAAGTAGAGATACTACTTGTGCATCCAAAAACCTTAAACCCAATTTCATGTTTTGAGAGTCCACCATACCTACCTATGGATTGAATAAGATCCTTCAAGTAAGTTGTCATCGGTGCATAAAGCAATAAAAATTTCTTCTAAATATGTTTGATCTTTTATGTTGTAAGGGAAAATAAGTGTTGTACGAACTTGTGATGGCAAAGTAATAAAAGCGACGGACTGCACAATAAAGGTTGCTATCATAAGGGGAAATATAACGTGACATTCTTTTGCATTAAGAGATTGTGCATCCAAAAATAAAAGCGCATGACAACCTCTGCTTCCCTCTGCGAAGGGCATATCTTTTACTTTTATGTATTTAATTTTATGCAAGAGTCAAAGTGTTATCCTCTACTCCTTTTTATTTTTCTCTTTTGCAAGCATCATCTGGTGGGGAAAGATCTAGGCACATATATCCAGTTGGATATGAATAATCATGAGTTATTATTGTTGACATCACCCTTGAGGTGAATAAGTTGGGAGGCAAAACTATAAGCCCCTATTTTTGCTCCATATATATGTTGTGAGTGTTAGCAATCATAGAAGATTAAATGATGGTTGAGTATGTGGACTTGCCAAATGGCTCCAACACGAGACCCTTCCTGAAAATATGATGAATTGCAATTGCAAAGTTTACTAAGAACATAGTTTGTTGGTTTTCAATAAAGTTAATGGTTTATACTTTGATGTTGTGATGAACTGTTACTTGCTCTGAGAAGTTTTATGATAAAGTTTATTGTTGTTATAATAATAA
This sequence comes from Thinopyrum elongatum, assembly GCA_011799875.1. Classification (NCBI taxonomy): domain Eukaryota; kingdom Viridiplantae; phylum Streptophyta; class Magnoliopsida; order Poales; family Poaceae; genus Thinopyrum; species Thinopyrum elongatum. Next base: position 389,972,506 of record CM022300.1, read on the forward strand.
GCATGATGCTACTATGTCCGTATTTTGTTTTATCGACACCTCTCTCTCTCTCTAAAAATGTGGAGATGATTCTCGACATCAGCTTTCACTTGAGGACAAGCGATGTCTAAGCTTGGGGGAGTTGATACATCCATTTTGCATCATGTTTTCTTACTGTTATTAATAGTGTTTTTATGCAATATAACACTTTGTGGAGTAATTCGAATGCCTTTTCTCTCATAATATGCAAGGTTTACACAAAGAGGGAGAATACCGGCAGCTGGAATTCTGGACCTGAAAAAGCTACGTCAGAGTTACCTATTCTGCACATCTCCAAATAAGCTGAAATTTTACGGAGAATTATTTTGGAATATATAAAAAATACTGGAGAAAGGAAATACCGAAGGGGGTCACCCAGGTGCCCACTAGGCACCAGGGCGCGCCCGGGTAGTGGGCACCTGGGTGACCCCCTTCGGTGCCCATCTTCTGGTACATAAGGTCTTTTGACCTAGAAAAAACAAGTAGAGGACTTTCGGGATGGAGCATCGCCGTCTCGAGGTGGGACTTGGGCAGGAGCACTTTTGCTCTCCGGCGGAGCGATTCCGCCGGGAATACTTCCCTTTGGGAGGGGGAAATCGAAGCTATCGTTATCACCAACAACCCTCTCATCATGGGAGGGCTAATGTTCATCAACATCTTCAACAGCACCATCTCATCTCAAAACCGTAGTTCATCTCTTGTGTTCAATCTTCGTATCAAAACCTCAGATTGGTACCTGTGGGTGACTAGTAGTGTTGATTACATCTTGTAGTTGATGCTAGTTGGTTTATTTGGTGGAAGATTATATGTTCAGCTCCATTATGATATTTATTACTCCTCTGATCTTGGGCATGAATATTATTTGTGAGTAGTTGCTTTTGTTCTTGAGGACATGGGAGAAGTCATGTTACAAGTAATCATGTGAATTTGATATTCGTTTGATACTTTGATGATATGTATGTTGTGATTCCCTTAGTGGTGTTATGTGAACGTCGACTACATGACACTTCACCATCTTTGGGCCTAAGGGAATGCATTGTGGAGTAGTTATTAGATGATTGGTTGCTAGAGTGATAGAAACTTAAACCCTAGTTTATGCGCTATTCCGTAAGGTGCTGATTTGGATCCACATGTTTAATGCTATGGTTAGATTTTATCTTAATTCTTCTTTCATAGTTGCGGATGCTTGTGAGAGGGGTTAATCATAAGTGGGAGGCTTGTTCAAGTAAGAACAACACCCAAGCACCGGTCCACCCACATATCAAATTATCAAAGTACCGAACGTGAATCAAACAAACATGATGAAAGTGACTAGATGAAATTCCCGTGTGTCCTCGAGAACATTTTACTTATTATCAGAGACCATTCCAGCCTGTCCTTTGCTACAAAAAGGATTGGGCTACCTTAGTGCACTTATTGTTACTATTGTTACTCGTTACTTTTTATAAATTATCTTGCTATCAAACTACCTGTTACCGACAATTTCAGTGCTTGCAGAAATTACCTTCCTGAAAACCGCTTGTCATTTCCTTCTGGTCCTCGTTGGGTTCGACACTCTTACTTATCGAAACGACTATGATTGATCCCCTATACTTGTGGGTCATCAGTGGGGCAGAAGCATCGCCTCTAGCGCGGGCGCCGCCTGCGGCATTGAGGAGCCCGACCCCGCGTCTCACCCCCGGTGCTGAGGACTTGGCGCGCAGCAAGATGCACGCCAACAAGGTCAGCTCCTGCTGCCGGTGTTCATCGGGAAGAAGAAAGTCCTAATACTGCTGTTGTTGCTCCTCCGCTTGGAGCTCCCCTGCTCGTGATGCTACCAGTGAAGAAGGTACTCCATGAGAGTACTATACCTAAAAATTAATGAAGTTGATTTACTATTAACTGAATCATGACAATGCCAATCATGCATATTACTGATGGAACAATCTTTAGTGTTCAGTTAACTATACTCCAAATTTAGTGTTCAGTGTTGCTACTTCTTGAGCTTGCGTTGGTTTTCCCCTTGAAGAGGAAAGGGTGATGCAGCAAAGTAGAGATAAGTATTTCCCTCAGTTTGAGAACCAATGTATCAATCCAGTACGAGGAACACACAAGTCACCAATGGTTGCACCTACACAAACAAACAAATACTTGCACCCAACGCAATAAAGGGGTTGTCAATCCCTTCATGGTTACTTGCAAGGATGAGATCTGATAGAGATAGGTATAAAAGATAAATAAAAGTGCAAAACAAAATAAAGGTAAATAAATTGCAGTAAGGTATTTTTGGGTTTTTGGTTTTATAGATCTGAAAATAATATGATAAAAATAGACCCGGGGGCCATAGTTTTCACTAGAGCCTTCTCTCTTGAAAGAACGCATACGATGGGTAAACAAATTACTGTTGAGCAATTGATTGAAAAGCACAAAGTTATGACGATATCTAAGGCAATGATTATTAATATAGGCATCACGTCCGTGACAAGTAGACTGACTCCTACCTACATCTACTACTATTACTCCACACATCAACCGCTATCCAGCATGCATCTAGTGTATTAAGTTAACAAGAATGGAGTAACGCCTTAAGCAAGATGACATGATGTAGAGGGATAGATCCAATCAATATGAAATAAACCCCACCTTTTTATCCTTAATGGCAACAATACAAATACGTGCCTCGCTACCCCTTCTGTCACTGGCCGAGGACACCGCAAGATTGAACCCATTACAAAGCACCTCTCCCATTGCAAGAAAAATCAATCTAGTTGGCCAAACCAAATCAATATATCGGAGAGAAATACAAAGCTATCTTAATCACGCATAAAAGAGTTCAGAGAAAAAAGACTCAAATAATATTCATAGATAATCTGATCATAAATCCACAATTCATCGGATCTCAACAAATGCACCACAAAAGAAGATTACATCGAATAGATCTCCAAGAACATCAAAGAGAACATTGTATTGAAGATCAAAGAGAGAGAGGAAGCCATCTAGCTACTAGCTATGGACCCGTAGGTCTGTGGTAAACAACTCACACATCATCGGAAGGGTAGCAAGGTTGATGTAGAGGCCCTCCGTGATCAAATCCCCCTCCGGCAGAGTACCGAAACAGGTCTCCAGATGGGATCTCACGAGGACAGACACTAGCGGCGGCGGAAAAGTATTTTTGGTGTGCCCCTGGTATACGGGTAATATTTGGGTATTCATGGAGCTGAGATTAGGGTTAGAGGAGCCACGAGGGGCCGGTAAGCTCATAGGGCGCCCCCCTAGGGCGCGCCTGGTGAGCTTGTGGCTCACCCGTGGACCTTCTGGCCTCCTCCCGAAGCTTCCTAGTTGTCTTCTGGCCCAAGAAAAATCGTCAAAAAGTTTCGTTCTGTTTGGACTCAAGTAATTTACCGATGGATTGAAGATAAAAGAGGGGATGCCATCCTGGGCATCCCCAAGCTTAGATACTTGGTTGTCCTTGAATATTACCTTGGGGTGCCTTGGGCATCCCCAAGCTTAGGCTCTTGCCACTCCTTATTCCATAGTCCATCGAAACTTCACCCAAAACTTGAAAACTTCACAACAAAAAACTCGTGAGATCCGTTAGTATGATAAAATAAATCATCCACTTTTAGGTATTGTTGTAAACTCATTCCAATTTTATATTTGCGTTATATCTACTGTATTCTAACTTCTACATGGCTCATACCCCATGATACTACCCATAGATCCATCAAAATAAGGGAACAACACAACTAAAACAGAATCTGTCAAAAACAGAATAGTCTGTAAAGACCTGAATTAAAGTCATACTTCTGTAACTGCAAACATTCTGAAAAATTAGTACAACCTAGATAATCTGTATGTGAATCTTTTGTAAAAAATTCATACTTTTTCCACGTTCCAGCAAATTTTAACAATTCTACTACTGGACAAAAAAGTTTCTATTTTTCAGCAAAATCAAATCAACGATCTTCCAAATCATCCCAAAGGTCTTACTTGGCTCTAACACTAATTAAAACATTAAAACAAAATCATAACAGAAGTATAATTGCGTATTTATTGAAAAACAGAAGCAAAAAAAAATATAAAATAAAATTGGGTTGCCTCCCAACAAGCGCTATTGTTTTACGCCCCTAGCTAGGCATATTGCGTAGATCTAGGTATTTTCATCTTTGGTATTCAATCCATAAGTGGCCCTCATAATAGATTCATATGGCAACTTAATTTTCTTTCTTGGAAAGTGTTCCATGCCCTTCCTTAACGGAAATTGAAATCTAATGTTTCCTTCTTTCATATCAATAATTTCACCAATCGTTCTAAGGAAGGTCCACCAAGAATAATAGGGCATGTAGGATTGCAATCTATATCAAGCACAATAAAATCTACGGGCACATAATTCCTATTTGCAACAATAAGAACATCATTAATTATTCCCATAGGTTTCTTAATAGTAGAATCCGCTAAGTGCAAATTTAAAGAACAATCATCAAGTTTATGGAAACCTAGCACATCACATAAAGTTTTTGGAATAGTGGAAACGCTAGCACCCAAATCACACAAAGCATTGCACTCATAATATTTAATTTTAATTTTAATAGTAGGTTCCCATTCATCATAAAGCTTTCTGGGGATTGAAACTTCCAACTCAAGTTTTTCTTCAAAAGATTTCATCATAGCATCAATGATATGTTTAGTAAAAGCTTTATTTTGATTATAAGTAGGAGGTGAATTAAGCATAGATTGTAACAAGGAAATACAATCAATCAAATAACAATTATCATAATTAAAATCCTTGAAATCCAAAAGAGTGGGCTCATCACTAGTTAAAGTTTTGACCTCGCCAAACCCACTTTTATCATTTTTTTCATTAAGATCTTCACCCTCCAAATTATTGGGACGCCTTCTAGCTAAAGTTGAATCATCTTCAGTCCCTTCTTTATCAAGTTTTATATTAGCAAAAAAAATTCAATAGGAGTCACACCAATCACTTTACGATCTTCATCATGATTATCACAGAAACTTGAAGAACATACTTTTTCTAGCCATTCTCTGTTAGCGCGCATCCTAGCGGTTCTCTCCCTACTTTCATTAATAGAAATTTGAATAGCTTTCAGAGAATCATTAATATCAAGCTTGGGTGGCATAGATCTAACCTTAAAAGAATCAATCTCATGAGAAATTCTATCAACGTTTCTAGCCAAATCATCAATCTTGAGCATTTTTTCTTCTACCATAGCATTGAAAATCTTTTGGGAGTTACTAAAATCTTTAATATTATTCTCAATATCAAAGGGTATATTATTATAATTTCCATAAGAATCGTTGTAGGAATTACCATAATTATTAGAGGAATTACTAGGAAATGGCCTAGGATTAAAATTGCCTCTATACGCGTTATTACCAAAATTGTTCCTACCAATAGAATTCACATCCATAGATTCATTATTATTCTCAATCAAAGTAGACAAAGTCATATCATTGGGATCAATATGAGCACTCTTGCTAGCAATCAATTTCATAAGTTCATCCATCTTTCCACTCAAAGTATTAATTTCTTCAATAGCATGCACTTTTTTACTAGTAGAAGATCTTTCGGTATGGCATTGAGGGTAATTTGCCATAATATTATCTAGGAGTTTAGTAGCTTCTCCTAATGTGATTTCCATAAAAGTACCTCCCGCGGCAGAATCTAAAAGATTTCTAGATGCAAAATTCAATCCATCATAAAAATATTGTATGATCATCCATAAACTTAAACCATGAGTAGGGAAATTTCTTATCATCAATTTCATCCTCTCCCAAGATTGTGCAACATCTTCATGTATTAAAATCCATTATATCGTTCCTAAGGGAGATGATCTTAGCAGGAGGAAAATACTTGGAAATAAAAGCATCCTTACACTTATTCCATGAAACTATTTTTAGGCAAGGACGAAAACCAAGTTTTAGCACGATCTCGTAGTGAGAACGGAAATAGCTTCAATTTAACAATATCGTTATCCACATCTTTTTTCTTTTGCATATCACACAATTCAACGAAAGTATTTAGATGTGATGCAGCATCTTCATTAGGACTACCAGAGAATTGTTCTTTCATAACAAGATTCAACAAAAGCGGCATTAATTTCATAAGATTCCGCATTAGTGGTGGGAGCAATCAGCATACTAATAAAATCATTATTATTAGTGTTGGAAAAATCACAAAACTTACTATTTTCTTGAGACATCATGACAAAGCAAGCAATCTAGCACACAAGCAAACAAAAAGACGAACAGAAAGAAGGCAAATAAAAAGGAAAATATTTTTGTGTTTTCTAAAAACTTTTAGAAGTGGTGGAGAGGAAAATGAGAGGCAAATGGCAAATAATGTAAGTGCAAGAGATGAGAGTTTATGATGGGTACTTGGTAGGCTTGATGTAGATCCTCCCCGGTAAACGGTGCCAGAAATTCTTTCTGCTACTTCTTGAGCTTGCTTTGGTTTTTCCCTTAAAGAGAAAAGGGTGATGCAGCAAAGTAGAGATAAGTATTTCCCTCAGTTTGAGAACCAAGGTGTCAATCCAGTAGGAGGAACACCAAGTCACCAATGGTTGCACCTACACAAACAAACAAATACTTGCACCCAATGCGATAAAGGGGTTGTCAATCCCTTCACGGTTACTTGCAAGGATGAGATCTGATAGAGATAGGTATAAAACATAAATAAAAGTGCAAAATAAAGCAAAGGTAAATAAATTCAGCAAGGTATTTTTGGGTTTTTGGTTTTATAGATCTGAAAATAATATGATAAAAATAGACCCGGGGGCCATAGTTTTCACTAGAGGCTTCTCTCTTGAAAGAACACATACGGTGGGTAAACAAATTACTGTTGAGTAATTGATAGAAAAGCGAAGTTATGACGACATCTAAGGCAATGATCATGAATATAAGCATCACGTCCATGACAAGTAGACCATGCCTGCATCTACTACTATTACTCCACACATCGACCTCTATCTAGCATGCATATAATGTATTAAGTTAACAAGAACGGAGTAAGGCCTTAAGCAAGATGACATGATGTAGAGGGATAGATCCAATCAATATGAAATAAACCCCACTTTTTTATCCTTAATGGCGATAATACAAATACGTGCCTCGCTACCCCTTTTGGCACTGGGTGAGGACACCGCAAGATTGAACCCATTACAAAGCACCTATCCCATTGCAAGAAAAATCAATCTAGTTGGCCAAACCAAATCAATAGATCGGAGATAAATACAAAGCTATCTTAATCATGCATAAAAGAGTTTAGAGAAGACTCAAATAATATTCATAGATAATCTGATCATAAATCCATAAATCATCGGATCTCAACAAACGCACCGCAAAAGAAGATTACATCGAATAGATCTCCAAGAACATCAAGGAGAACATTGTATTGAAGATCAAAGAGAGAGAAGAAAGCCATCTAGCTACTAGCCATGTGTAACACCCCATGTATTAAGCTACAGTAATCACCCTTTTGATTATGCCATGTCAACAAGATCATCAGTGCTTAAACCTCCTTTGGAACATATCTCCTTTCAAATTCAAATTCAAATGGAAATTCAAACTTCAATTAAATTCAAGTGGAAAATAAAAGTTGTTCAAATCAGAATCTAAAATGTTCATTAAATGGCAAATATTCCAGAAGCAATTCAAAAATCATAACCAACATTCACTAAATTAATTAACTGACTCAAACAGCAGTAAAACAACACTATTTAATACCTTATTAATTATATAAGATCCTAAATGAAAACCTTTGGACTCAAAACCATTATATTGCAGTGGCTTATAATGCACCATATTTATTTGGGCTAGTCTCATATTTTACAAAAGTGGTTTGAAATAAAAACAAAAGACAAAACAGAAAACACAGGAGAAAACAGAGAAGAAATAAAAGAAAAGGAAAAAGCCCACTGGCGCCTGGGCCTAAGTCACCCGCGTGGCCCAGCCCAACTAGCTCATCCCCTACCTCCCCCAGTTCACCGCCCGCGCCGCTGTCGACCACACGCACTCGTCGCGCACCGGCCCCCCCTCCCTCGCTCGACAGCGCGCGCCCGCGCCGCGGCTAAGGGCAACGCCCCGCACCCCCCTGCGAACCCTAGCCCCCAGTCCTTTCCCCATCGCCTCCCCATTGTCCTCTCCACCTCGCCCGAAAGCAGCCATGGCGCCGCCCCTGTAAATCGCGCGCCCACCGCTCCTCCCGCCTCGCTGTTGTGTCTTGGAGCACCGCCATGGACGGCTACGTCGACGACGCCTCTGGATCGGGATCGGGAGGCCACCACGGCGCCGCGCTCTTCTGCTTCTTCCCCTACGGCCAACCGGCTCCGCCGCGTCGATCCGTCGCCTCTGCGCTCCTAAACTTCCCGACGAGCCTCCGTGAGCTCCTACGTGAGCTCCCCCTACTCTCCCCCTCTCCGTTCGAGCTCCGTTTTGAGTTCTAGTAGCCGCCGCCGTCGAGCCCGAGCTGAGCTCCACCGCAGTCAGTGCCGCCATCGCTGTAATTGCTGTCGTGAGCAAATGAGCACTCCGGCGTGCTCAGTGCGCTGCTAGGAGTCGAAGGTGAGCAGGCGCGCTTCCTCTCGTTGCCGTTTTTCCCAAACCCGAACGGTGACCGATTCCGGCGTCCGCCACGGTGGTCGCCGTCGATGCCGTAGGCCTCCGCGCCCATTCGAGGCTACCATCGAGTGCGAGATCGAGTGGGCTTTCGAATGAGCTGCCCCGCGCTTTGAACCATGGCCGGACGACCGTTTCCGCGTGACTCCGCCGTCTCTGGTGGTCGCCGGAGCGTGCGCCGGTGATGAACGCCGGTGAGCCGATGTGGTGCCGCTGGGGCCACCCCCAGGGTCACTGCCTGGTGGCCCCCAGGGCCCGGCTGGCCCCAGTTGACCGGGTCATCCGCTGACTGGGCTGGACCCGCCAGTGACATGTGGGTCCCGCACGATTTAAAACTATTTTAAAAATAAATAAACTATTAATTAAAATGTTAATTAATTAATTAGTTAATTAATCACTAATTACTCACTGACAGGTGGGGCCACACCCCTGTTAATTAGTTTTAGTTAAATTTAAACCCTGGCTTAGCCCTGTGTCTATGACATGTGGGCCCCACTGGTCAGTTTGACTGGTCAGCCCCTCTGTTGACTGCTGACGTCAGCATTACGTCAAGATGACGTCACTCTGTACTGTTTTGGATAATTCAAAATTAAATAATTAATTAAATTCCAGAAAATTAATAAAACTTTAGAAAATCATATCTTTTAAACCGTAACTCCGGTGAAAATAATTTATATATGAAAAACGATCAGAAAAATGGGACGGATCCGAATACGCTACCGACATACCTGTTAGATGCCTCTAACTAACTGAACATGTAACTTTTTGCCTGTTTTAGATAAATGAATAGTGCATGACTCTAATAAAATAAATCCAAACAAATTCCTAAAATAACTAAATGACTTAGACGTGTCTTCAGGCAACCCTGCACTGCACGTTAGCGTAGCCTGCTCTGTGTTGCTCATGTTTGCTGTGTATTTATACTATTTCCTCCCCCTCTTCTCTCTCGGTAGCCCCCGACACCGACGTCGTCCCTGAGGCCGACGCAGCTCCGGAGCCCGACGCCACCGTTGACGACCTTGCCCTTGCCGCCGAGCAACCAGGCAAGCCCCTCCTTTGATCATCCCGATATCGCCCATTCTAATTTCTCATGCTTGCATTAGAATTGCTGCTACTACTGCTTTACCTATTCTAATGCATAGCCTATCTATTGTAACCTGCTGTTGATAATTACCTGCATATCCTAAAATGTCTATTATAGTCTGGGTAGAGACCTATCAGCGACCCCACTTATCCCGACTGCCCCGCTGGATTATCCGAAGACCCAATCAACGGGATTGAAGACCAGGCCCCGGCACCGCACATCACCCCCCTTAGTTGTAACGACACTGCAATGTTACTATCGAGTGCCAAGGGTGAAACCTCTTGTAGCACTCCTGATGTTAACTCTGTAGAGCAACTATTCGGTCGTGGTCATCGAGGGTGATTCTTCCTTCACCGCTTCCGATAACGACGCCGTCGTACAACAGCTCACGTGTGAACCCAGCGAGGTTGATTCCTCCGAGTTCACCTTGATGGATACATCGAGTAGGAATCCAACGAGGGTGATACCTCGGATTCCCCTGATGTTATGGACACATGGATACTTGGACTGTACTATTGTTACTTGGAAGGCGGGTCGACCCTGAGGGGTACCCGCGTGTGATGTGAAGACGGGTTGCCTGAATGGTACCCGAGTGATGAATACGAGGCGTGGCCGGGCATTCTTGGCCCTTGCCGCAAGTCCGCGAGACGGGGCGACGGGGTCACATCTTTCATGAGTCTCTGCTCGTTACCGCAGCCCCAAGGTAATAATGGTTTGGATATTTGATTCGAGTGGGCCTTTGGCCCGATAGCACTAACCATCACGTGGGAAAAGTTATGGGCACTCTGCATCGCATGCATCAACCGAAGGCTCTGTCAGACGTCCAGTTCAGCATTGCGGCCGGGACGGACCGGCGCCCCCTGGTTCCTGGCTTCCCCCTGCACGCAACGACTCGGAGTGCACAGGGCGATGGCCCAAGACCTCTGAGCGCTTAGGATGTAGACCGACAGGGACCTCTCTGCTGAGCTCTAGGTAGGGTTGCGGTGTGTCGTTTGGCCGAGGCCAGGCATGACCCAGAAAGTGTGTCCAGCCGGAGTTAAGCGAGCGTGGTGGGTAAGTAGGTGCACCCCTGCAGGGAAGAACTAATCTATGCATAGCCGGATCCTCGGTAACGGACACTCGGAGTTGTATCCTGATTGATACAATTAGAATTGGATACTATGGCTCTGGGATTGCTTCTCACAGGGAGTCGAGAAGGGATTCCAGGACGAGGTTGATGACTGTATGGCTCTGGGATTGCTTTCTCGCAGGGAGTCGAGAAAGGATCTCTGGGTGAGGTTGAGACTTAATGATACTGCTACATTATATTGTACTGTTCTACTCTCTTCTATTGCTGCAAGACCGCTGAAGACGCTAGTCTTCGATAGGACTAGGCTTTCCTCTCTATTCTGGCATTTCTGCAGCCCAGTCCACATATACAGCCTTCCTTTGATAATGTTGCATATGTAGTGTAGATCCTTGCTTGCTGAGTACTTCGGAGTACTCACGGTTGCTTTGCTTTCTTTTTCCCCCATATCAGTTTGCTGCAACCAGATGACGGAGCCCCTGAGGCAGCTGCCCACGCCGATGATCGCTACTACTACCCCGAGGGTAGTTACTACTATGAGTTGGCTGACGACCAGGAGTAGGATCGGAGGGTCCTAGGCAGGAGGCATGCGCCTTTTGATCGTAGTGTTTTCTTTTGCCCTGCCTTCTAAGGGCCTATCTGTGTTTTCTTTTATATCTGTACTCAGATATCTGATGCTTCCGCTGACGCTTGTACGCAAGCTTATGTATTCGAGCCCTCGAGGCCCCTGGCTTGTAACATAAAGCTTGTATGACTTTATTTATGATTTAGAGTTGTGTTGTGATATCTTCCCGTGAGTCCTTAGGCTTGATCGTGTGCATTTGCGTGTATGATTAGTGCATGATCGAGACGGGGGCGTCACAAGTTGGTATCAGAGCCGACTGACTGTAGGAACCCCCTTCCAACTCCTTGGCCAAAGTTGAGTCTAGTAACCGAAAACTGTTTTACTAACTTGGCTGTGTGGCTTACGGGCCCACGTCACCAATTGGGTGGTATTAGGATCTTTTACTCCTCGGCCTTGACTCTGGGACTCTGATCTCTCTTCTATTCGGGTTAAAATTTTACTAACTCCAACATTAGGTTCTCGCGATCACATCCACCCGGTGTTCTAAAATTTTCCCCCTTCCTTCAAGATTTCGGGCCAGGTTCTGCTTGCAGGATCCTTTTATCGAGGGCAACCTGTGTTGACACTTGCAGATTCCTCGCTCCAACAGTTTTCTCCGACGTTGACGTAGCCTTTGCTATGTCACGTTGTTGTAATCCTCACCGCGTGCCTGCGCGCCGCCTAGTTTGTCTAGCTGTGAGCGTTCCCAAACACGTATTATCCGTTTGAATCTAACTCTGTGCATGGATTGGTATGTCTTTGATGATTACTATTATATATCTAATGCCTTTCCCGTTCTTTCCCGTGTTACATCATGAATAACTCCATACACCTGCAGTTTTACTTGCTAAACTGCCCCTGTTGAATTGACAGGATGGCTGGCGATCCTCCACCTCCACCCTATATTGCCGCAATGATGCAGCAGTTTGAACTCAACCGTCAGCAGTTTGAACTCAACCGTCAGTTTATGATCGGACTATTGGCTTAGTTCCCAAACTAGAATACTCAGCAACAGTCTGCTCCAATCACTCTGCCGGAATTCGTGCGCCTCAATCCGTCCACTTTTCGCAGCTCGACTGATCCAATGGATGCTGATGATTGGCTCCGTGACATTGCCTTCTAGATGAAGTCGGCCGATGTTATCCCTGACAGTTACGTCACCTATGCGAGTATCACCTGAGGGGATCAGCTGCTCAATGGTGGGAAAGCCACAAGGGTATGTTGCCTGCTGAAACTGTAACCTCTTGGCAGGAATTTCAGTCAGCTTTTCATGCATGGTACATTCCTCAAGGTTTGATGGACTAGAAGAAACAGGAGTTCCGCAAACTCTCTCAGGGTAAAATGACCGTGGATGAATATCAGAGGAAATTTCTCGAACTATCCCGCTATGCTGAAGATGACGTCTGCACTGACGCACGCAAGCAGGAGAAATTCCGTGAAGGACTGCGTACTGATATAAACCTTGCACTTGCTGTCCATGATTGCACAGACTTTGCAACGCTAGTCAGCCAATCTTTCCAAGTTGAAACCGCTCTGACTAAGTACCAGGAGTCACTCAAGCGTACTCGAGATGTCGGCTCGTCTTCGGGTCAGCCTGTTCAGAAACGTCGAGTGTGGATTCCGCACAATGTTTACCACCGACCTGCTCCAACACCCAGGCCGTCTTATGTTGCACCTCGTCTGCCTTCACCGCCGAGACAGCTAACGGTTCATGATGAACCGCCTAATATTATGGCTTCTCCTCAAGATGCACCACGTCCTCCTGATGGTCGTACGAAGGGCCATCGAACCCATCGTTGCAGAAATCGTAAGGCCAGGATGTCAGCTAGGGACCGAGGCCAGGTCACTCACGTCAAAATGGGAGAAGCTCGTGAGTCTCCTAAAATCGTGATGGGAACTCTGTCAGTTAATTCAGTTGCAACTTCTGTTCTCTTTGATTCTGGGGCATCACATTCCTTTGTGTCTCAACAATTTTCTCAGCGGCATGAGCTACCTCTAGAGTTATTGCCCACACCATTAGAGATTATCACTCCCCGTTCCAGGTGGCAAACCAAGATGGTAAGTCACAACAATCAGATCAAAATTGAAGGGTTGATGTTCTCTGCTTCCCTTATTGCTCTTGGACCTTCCGACATAGACATCATTCTAGGTATGGACTGGTTGACAACCCATAATGCTTTGATTGATTGCGCTACTAAGACAGTCCAACTCACTCACCCTTCTGGCCAGACAGTCAAATACTCAGCTCGAACAGTTCAGAATGCCGAGAATCAGATATATGTTCTGAATGCATTGAATGCTTCACCTCTTGAAGGCATCGAGAACGTTCCAGTTGTTCGTGATTTTCATGACATCTTTCCAGAGGAACTTCCAGGAATACCCCCTGCTAGAGCTGTTGAGTTCGTCATCGACTTGAAGCCCGGCACTACCCCTATTGCGAAGCATCCTTATAAGATGCCTCCGCATCATCTTCTCGAGCTTAAGGAAGAAATTGAGACGTCACTTAAGAAAGGTTTCATCCACCCCAGTTCCTCTGCTTGGGGAGCACCTTCACTCTTTGTTAAGAAGAAGGATGGAACTAACCGATTGGTTCAGGATTATCGGCCCATTAACCAAGCTACAATCCAGAACAAATATCCGCTTCCTCGGATCAATGATTTGTATGATCAACTTGCTGGATCATCGGTATTCTCTAAACTTGATTTGAGGTTGGGTTATCATCAGATCCGTGTTCGTGAAGAGGAAATTCCGAAGACTGCATTTGTTACTCGCTATGGCTCTTATGAGTACACTGTCATGTCATTTGGCTTAACAAATGCTCCAGCCACATTCTCCCGTCTGATGAATTATATCTTCATGGATTATCTCGACAAATTTGTCGTGGTATATCTGGATGATATTCTGGTCTATTCGAAGAATAAGGAAGAACATGCCGAACACCTTCGTCTTGTACTGGAAAGGCTCCGAGAACACCAGTTGTATGCCAAATACTCCAAATGTGAATTCTGGCTTTCTGAAGTAACATACCTTGGTCATGTGATTTCCAAGGATGGAATTGCTGTTAACCCGGAACGAGTTCAGGCTATTCTGGACTGGACTCCTCCGAAGAACGTCAAGCAAGTGAGAAGTTTTCTTGGCCTTGCCAACTATTGCCGTCGATTTGTCGAGAACTTTTCCAAGATTTCTAAGCCCCTGACTGATCTACTTCACAAGGGCGTTAAGTTTGAATGGACAGACAAATGTCAAGAAAGTTTTCAAACACTCAAAGACAAGCTGACATCTGCCCCAGTACTTGCTCCACCGGATTCTCGCAAAGATTTTGTGATCTATTGTGATGCATCCCGTGAAGGATTAGGCTGTATCCTAATGCAAGAGCGTAAAGTGATTGCCTATGGCTCTTGTCAGTTGCGTCCGCATGAAGAGAATTATCCGGTACATGATTTAGAACTAGCTGCTGTGATCTATGCATTGCAGTTGTGGCGGCATTACCTTCTTGGTAATCATTGCGAGATATACACGGATCATAAAAGTCTAAAGTACTTGTTCACTCAGCCATCTCTAAACCTCAGTCAGCAAAGATGGATGGAGGCCATTGCGGACTATGATTTGGGTATTTCTTATACCCCTGGCAAGGCTAACATGATGTCTGATGCCTTAAGCCGCAAGTCCTATTGCGACAACCTCATGGTTAGGAGAGCTCAACCTCATCTTTTTGAAGGACTGCGCAAGCTGAATCTGCAAATTGTTCCACAGGGTTCTCTTAATAACCTTGTGATACAACCAGATCTTGAGAAAGCTGTTAAGGATGCGCAAGCTAAAGATGCTGAAATTGACCTGATGAAGAAAAATCTTCACCTTGAAAAGTACAGGGATTTCTTGCTGTCTGAAGATGGAACCTTGTATTTCAGAGACCGCATTGTGGTACCTCGCTTCGAGCTTATGACTGACAAAGTCATGAAGGAGGCCCATGATACCCCACTGTCTATTCATCCGGGTAGCACCAAGATGTATCGTGATCTCTGTCAAAGGTACTGGTGGTCTAAAATGAAGCAGGATATTGCTTGGTACGTTACTGAATGTGATGTGTGTCGTCGCGTTAAAGCAGAACATCAGAAGCCTGCTGGAATTCTGCAACCATTACCTATTCCTTTATGGAAATGGGATAAAGTTCAAATGGATTTCATTACCGGACTTCCCAGGTCACAGAAGGGTCACGATGCTATTCTTGTCATCGTCGACCAACTTTCTAAAGTTGCACACTTTCTGCCTGTCAAAGAGACGATCACTGCTAGCCAGTTAGCAGAGTTATATATCTCCAGAATTGTTTCACTCCACGGCATTCCGAAGGAGATCAGTTCGGACCGTGGCGGCCTTTTCACTTCAAAGTTCTGGGAAAGTTTCCAGGAAGCTATGGGAACTCATATTACCTGGAGTTCAGCTTATCACCCCCAATCCCAAGGCCAAGTCGAGCGAGTCAATCAGGTTCTTGAAGACATGCTGCGAGCTTGTGTTATTTCTTTCGGCAAGAAGTGGGAAGAATATCTTCCGTATGCCGAGTTCTCTTATAACAACAGCTATCAAGCCAGCTTGAAAATGGCCCCCTTCGAAGTTCTATATGGACGTAAGTGTCGAACCCCTCTGAATTGGTCAGAAACTGGGGAACGACCACTCATGGGACCGGACATTATTCAACACGCCGAAGAACAAGTATGTATCGTTCGAGAAAATCTCAAGGCGGCTCAGGACCGCCAGAAGGGCAACTATGATCGCAAACGATGGGGTTTGACTTATCAACCTGGTGATCAAGCTTATCTTCGTGTCACTCCTATGAAGGGCACTCACCATTTTGGAATCAAGGGCAAGTTAGCTCCACGCTACATTGATCCTTTCCGCATTATTGCTAGACGTGGTCAGGTGGCATATAAATTGGAATTGCCGCCGCAATTCTCTCATATCCACGACGTCTTTCATGTGTCGCAACTTCGTAAATGCTTCAAGGAATCTCCGCACCGAGCTGTGGATCACGAGATGCTCGAATTGCAAGATGACCTATCTTATAAGGAGCATCCGATCCGCATTCTCGATGAAGCTGAGCGACGGACCCGTCAAAAAGTTACCAAGTTCCTCAATGTGCAGTGGTCAAATCATACTGAAGATGAAGCCACTTGGGAACGCGAGGATAATCTTCGTGCGGAATACCCCGAACTTTTTCCTTCTACCTCTTAATTCTCGGGACAAGAATTCTTGTTAGTGGAGGAGATTTGTAACACCCCATGTATTAAGCTACAGTAATCACCCTTTTGATTATGCCATGTCATCAAGATCATCAGTGCTTAAACATCCTTTGGAACATATCTCCTTTCAAATTCAAATTCAAATGGAAATTCAAACTTCAATTAAATTCAAGTGGAAAATAAAAGTTGTTCAAATCAGAATCTAAAATGTTCATTAAATGGCAAATATTCCAGAAGCAATTCTAAAATCATAACCAACATTCACTAAATTAATTAACTGACTCAAACAGCAGTAAAACAGCACTATTTAATACCTTTTTAATTATATAAAATCCCAAATGAAAACCTTTGGACTCAAAACCATTATATTACAATGGCTTATAATGCACCATATTTATTTGGGCTAGTCTCATATTTTACAAAAGTGGTTTGAAAGAAAAACAAAAGACAAAACAGAAAACAAAGGAGAAAACAGAGAAGAAATAAAAGAAAAGGAAATAGCCCACTGGCGCCTGGGCCTAAGTCACCCGCGCGGCCCAGCCCAACTAGCTCATCCCCTACCTCCCCCTGTTCACCGCCCGCGCCGCTATCGACCGCACGCGCTCGCCGCGCACCGTCCCCCCCTCCCTCGCTCGACAGCGCGCGCCCGCGCCGCGGCTAAGGGCAACGCCCCGCACCCCCCTGCGAACCCTAGCCCCCAGTCCTTTCCCCATTGCCTCCCCATCATCCTCTCCACCTCGCCCGAAAGCAGCCATGGCACCGCCCCTGTAAATCGCGCGCCCACCGCGTTCCTCCCACCTCGCTGCTGTGTCTTGGAGCACCGCCGTGGAAGGCTACGTCGACGACGCCTCTGGATCGGGATCAGGAGGCCACCACGGCGCCGCGCTCTTCTGCTTCTTCCCCTACGGCCAACCGGCTCTGCCGCATCGATCTGTCGCCTCTGCACTCCTAAACTTCCCGACGAGCCTCCGTGAGCTCCCCCTACTCTCACCCTCTCCGTTCGAGCTCCGTTTTGAGCTCTAGTAGCCGCCGCCGTCGAGCCCGAGCTGAGCTCCACCGCAGTCAGTGCTGCTATCGCTGTAGTTGCTGTCGTGAGCAAATGAGCACTCTGGCGTGCTTAGTGCGCTGCTAGGAGTCGAAGGTGAGCAGCCGTGCTTCCTCTCGTCGCCGTTTTGCCCAAACCCGAACGGTGACCGATTCCGGCGTCTGCCACGGTGGACACCGTCGACGCCGTAGCCCTCCCCGCGCCCATTCGAGGCTACCATCGAGTGCGGGATCAAGTGGGCTTTCGAATGAGCCGCCCCACGCTTTGAACCGTGGTCGGACGGCCATTTCCGCGCGACTCCGCCATCTCTGGTGGTCGCCGGAGCGCGGGCCGGCGATGAACGCCGATGAGCCGACGTGGCGCCGCTGGGGCCACCCCCAGGGTCACTGCCTGGTGGCCCCTAGTGCCCGGCTGGCCCCATTTGACCGGGTCAGCCGCTGACTGGGCTGGCCCCGCCACTGACATGTGGGTCCCGCACGATTTAAAACAATTTTAAAAATAAATAAACTATTAATTAAAATGTTAATTAATTAATTAGTTAATTAATCACTAATTACTCACTGACAGGTGGGGCCACACCCATGTTAATTAGTTTTAGTTAAATTTAAACCCTGGCTTAGCCCTGTGTCTATGACATGTGGGCCCCACTGGTCAGTTTGACTGGTCAGCCCCTCTGTTGACTGCTGATGTCAGCATTACGTCAAGATGACGTCACCCTGTACTGTTTTGGATAATTTGAAATTAAATAATTAATTAAATTCTAGAAAATTAATAAAACTTTAGAAAATCATATCTTTTAAACCGTAACTCTGGTGAAAATAATTTATATATGAAAAACGATCAGAAAAATGGGACGGATCCGAATACGCTACCCACATACCTGTTAGATGCCTCTAACTAACTGAACATGCAACTTTTTGCCTGTTTCAGATAAATGAATAGTGCATGACTCTAATAAAATAAATCCAAACAAATTCCTAAAATACTAAATGACTTAGACGTGTCTTCAGGCAACCCTGCACTGCACGTTAGCGTAGCCTGCTCTGTGTTGCTCATGTCTGCTGTGTATTTATATTGTTTCCTCCCCCTCTTCTCTCTCGGTAGCCCCCGACACCGACGTCGTCCCCGAGGCCGACGCAGCTCTGGAGCCCGACGCCACCGTTGACGACCTTGCCCTTGCCACCGAGCAACCAGGCAAGCCCCCCCTTTGATCATCCCGATATCGCCCATTCTAATTTCTCATGCTTGCATTAGAATTGCTGCTACTACTGCTTTACCTATTCTGATGCATAGCCTGTCTATTGTAACCTGCTGTTGATAATTACATGCATATCCTAAACTGTCTAGTATAGTCTGGGTAGAGACCTATCAGCGACCCCACTTATCCCGACTGCCCCGCTGGATTATCCGAAGACCCGATCAACGGGATTGAAGACCAGGCCCCGGCACCGCACATCACCCCCCCTAGTTGTAACGACACTGCAGCGTTACTATCGAGTGCCAAGGGTGAAACCTCTTGTAGCACTCCTGATGTTAACTCTGTAGAGCAGCTATTCGGTCATGGTCATCGAGGGTGATTCCTCCTTCACCGCTTCCGATAACGACGCCGTCGTACAACACCTCACGTGTGAACCCAGCGAGGTTGATTCCTCCGAGTTCACCTTGACGGATACATCGAGTAGGAATCCAACGAGGGTGATACCTCGGATTCCCCTGATGTTATGGACACACGGATACTTGGACTATACTATTGTTACTTGGAAGGCGGGTCGACCCTGAGGGGTACCCGCGTGTGATGTGAAGACGGGTTGCCTGAATGGTGCCCGAGTGATGAATACGAGGCATGGCCGGGCATTCTTGGCCCTTGCCACAAGTCCTCGAGACGGGGCGACGGGGTCACATCTTTCGTGAGTCTCTGCTCATTACCGCAGCCCCAAGGTACTAACGGTTTGGATATTTGATTCGAGTGGGCCTTTGGCCCGATAGCACTAACCATCACGTGGGAAAAGTTATGGGTACTCTGCATCGCATGCATCAGCCGAAGGCTCTGTCAGACGTCCAGTTTAGCATTGCGGCCGGGACGGACCGGCGCCCCCTGGTGCCTGGCTTCCCCCTGCACGCAACGACTCAGAGTGCATAGGGCGATGGCCCAAGACCTCTGAGCGCTTAGGATGTAGACCGACGGGGACCTCTCTACTGAGCTCTAGGTAGGGTTGCGGTGTGTCGTTTGGCCGAGGCCGGGCATGACCCAGAAAGTGTGTCCGGCCGGAGTTAAGCGAGCATGGTGGGTAAGTAGGTGCACCCCTGCAGGGAAGAACTAATCTATGCATAGCCGGATCCTCGGTAACGGACACTCGGAGTTGTATCCCGATTGATACAATTAGAATTGGATACTATGGCTCTGGGATTGCTTCTCGCAGGGAGTCGAGAAGGGATTCCAGGACGAGGTTGATGACTGTATGGCTCTGGGATTGCTTTCTCGCAGGGAGTCGAGAAAGGATCTCTGGGTGAGGTTGAGACTTAATGATACTGCTACATTATATTGTACTGTTCTACTCTCTTCTATTGCTGCAAGACCGCTGAAGACGCTAGTCTTCGATAGGACTAGGCTTTCCTCTCTATTCTGGCATTTCTGCAGCCCAGTCCACATATACAGCCTTCCTTTGATAATGTTGCATATGTAGTGTAGATCCTTGCTTGCTGAGTACTTCGGAGTACTCATGGTTGCTTTGCTTTCTTTTTCCCCCATATCAGTTTGCTGCAACCAGATGACGGAGCCCCTAAGACAGCTGCCCACGCCGACGATCGCTACTACTACCCCGAGGGTAGTTACTACTACGAGTTGGCTGACGACCAGGAGTAGGATTGGAGGGTCCCAGGCAGGAGGCCTGCGCCTTTCGATCATAGTGTTTTCTTTTGCCCTGCCTTCTAAGGGCCTATCTGTGTTTTCTTTTATATCTGTACTCAGATATCTGATGCTTCCGCTGATGCTTGTACGCAAGCTTATGTATTCGAGCCCTCGAGGCCCCTGGCTTGTAACATAAAGCTTGTATGACTTTATTTATGATTTAGAGTTGTGTTGTGATATCTTCCCGTGAGTCCTTAGGCTTGATCATGTGGATTTGCGTGTATGATTAGTGCACGATCGAGACGGGGGCGTCACACTATGGACCCGTAGGCCTGTGGTAAACTACTCACACATCATCAGAAGGGCAGCAAGGTTGATGTAGAGGCCCTCCATGATCGAATCCCCCTCCGGCAGAGTACCGGAATAGGTCTCTAGATGCGATCTCACAAGGACAGAAACTTGCAGCGATGGAAAAGCATTTTTGGTGTGCCCCCTGGTATACGAGGAATATTTGGGTATTTATGGAGCTAATATTAGGGTTAGAGGAGCCACGTGGGGCCCACAAGCTCATAGGGCGCCCCCCTAGGGCGTGCCTGGTGAGCTTTTGGCTCACCCGTGGACCTTCTGGCCTCCTCCCGAAGCTTCGTACTTGTTATCTGGCCCAAGAAAAATTGTCAAAAAGTTTCGTTCTATTTGGACTCCGTTTGGTAAGAGCACTTGATGTATGTCGTGCTATGAATACCCTTGGTGACAATGGGGTATCATATTGATTCACTTGCTATATGTTTTGGCGCTCAACTCGCGGATTCCCGAGGTGACATTGGGGTAATCTATACATATGGGTTGATGCACGTTTTCATCCTTGTTTCTCCGGTAGAAATCTTGGGGCACTCTTTGAGGTTCTTTGTGTTGGATTGAGTATTATGAATCTGAAATTGTTTGATGCATATCGTATAATCAACTCACGGATACTCGTGGTGACATTGGAGTTACTAGGTGACATTAGAGTTGGTTGATGTGTATCATATGGTGTTATTTTAGTACGAACTCTTAGATAGATTGATCGAAAAGGATAACTTGGTGTTATTTTAGTACGAACTCTTGGATAGATCGATCGGAAAGTGTCGTGGTCTTGTCACGGCAGATGTCCTAGAGAAATGACTTAGTCGTGGAGCCATCGCGACGGGTTAGCTTAAAGGGGTTAAAGCGGACAAGGGACGCAAAGAGTTTATACTGGTTCGGCCCCTTGCGGTGAAGGTAAAGGCCTAATCCAGTTGTTGTGGAATTGCTAGGGTTTCGATGACCAGGGAGCGAATCTGCTATGCCTGGCTCTCGAATTGTTGTCCCCCCAAACCGCCGCCAGGTCGTCCCTTTATATACACAGGTTGACGCCCGGCGGTTTACAGAATCCCGAGGCCGGCTCATAAACGTGTCCGGCTCAGTCTCTACTCTTTTCTTATCTTACAAGACAAGTTACATATAATATGGCGGTTTACACCTACAAGCCCTTAATCCGCCTTTGGGCCCTGGGCCTTCATAAAGCGCCATACTCCTTGTCTTCATGGGCTTCAAATATAAATAACTCATTATGGGGATAACCCGGCCTCTCCTGGCCGGTTTACGCCCAGTAATAATATCCCCAACATTAGGCCCCAGATTGATTTGAACTTGTTCATGTCGATCTCCAACACTTAAGAAAATTTCTTCTTCAAAACCTTCGCCTAAGTCTTGTAGACCGCCATGACGTCATCTTCCAGGATCATAATAAATCGCCATGACATCACCTGTTATTTAAAATGAGCCTCCGAGAATCGAGGCGACAGCTCTGTCACATATCCAACCTTTGGGCTCCTCGATTCTCGCGTCTGTCACTTATCTCTTCACCTTTATAAATAAGGCCGGGGGCCCTTTTCATTTTTTCCCCTTGCCTCTTCGTCTTTCTCCTTCTTCCTCGCGCCGACCTGACCGTCACACGCAGTCGCCGTCGTCAAGCTCCGCCTTCTTCCTCAACTCCGGCCGCTGCATCAACCTGAACGGACCAGAAAAAATGCGGTGCTCCTTCGCTGCTCCATCAGCATTTGTAAGTCCCTTTTCTCTTTCTCCAGATTCACCATTAGGGTTTCGGTGTTCATCGGAGTTCATTAAAGCTCCGGCGCTGTTCGTCCTTGTTCTTCTTAGTACCATAAATGGCTAATTTGGATCTGATATTTCTTGTGCGGTCATAGTCATAGCCCCTTTTTCCTCATTAGAGCATCCTCTTCGTATAGAAAAACTCATCTGAATCCGATGAACTGTTGAAGCACCTATATTTTAGGTCTGAATATATTTCTGTTTTCTGCCACGCCGCAGATCTGAATTTATTTTACCAGTCTGTGAAATCTGTTTTTCCCTCACTTAGGTACCAATATAGGCGGTTTAGCTTTGTCAAAGAACAATAATCCGGTATGCATCATTAGTCCCCTCTTAAACCGCCGATTCATTGATCTTTGCACCTTCTCCATTGTCAGATTCCGGTTTAGTAATATCAAACTCCGGTTTAACAATATGCATATACCTCTGCTTCTGCTTATCTTGCATTGCTTTATGCTCGCCCGTCATAAATCTTAAACCGACAATAAATATGTTTCAGCTTCCCATTGAAATGGCCAAACAAGTTTACGAGTGCAACTGGGTTCCTTCCCGGGTTACTGAAGAGTAATTAAACAGATGTGTCACAACTGGAGCTTTAGCCAAGAAAGAAGTCATCCACTGGAGGGTCCCTGGTCCGGAAAATCCTCCTGAACCCAAGGACGGAGAAGTAGTTGTATTTACTGACCATCTGGGTCGAGGCTTTAGCCCTCCCGGTTCAAAAAATTTCCGGGATGTGCTGGCCAGCTTCCAACTCCACCCTCAAGATATTGGACCAAACTCTGTGTCCAATATCTGCAACTTCCAAGTATTTTGTGAGGCCTATCTTCAAGAGGAGCCCACAGTTGAACTGTTCAGGGATTTCTTTTATTTAAACCCTCGCACAGAGTTCACAGACGGACCCAACACTGAGCTTGGTGGAATGGCAATTCAAAATAGGAAGGATGTTAGCTTCCCTCATGCCAAGCTTCATAGTCACCCCAAGGACTGGAATCAGACTTGGTTTTACTGCAAAGACACATCTCCAACTGATGAAAATCCTCTACCGGGTTACCGTCCCCACCGGCTTAGCAACACTCATCCCTTCCCTCAAAGGCTGACTGCCAAGGAACGGTCCAACTATGCACCACAACTGTCAAAGCTCAGAGCCTTTATGGCAAACGGTTTGACAGGTGTCGATTTTGTTCGCTGTTGGATATCTTGGAGCGTTCTGCCCTTAAGCCGGCGCCCCGGTTTAATGTGTGAGTACACAGGGGATTTGAAAGACCCTCAACGACACATCGATATTCAGCTAACAGAAGCCGAAGTTACGGAGGCTGTTAAGAAAATACTGAATGAACCGGAAGCTGTCTGTAGCCAGACCGGGTTAAGCCCTTTCTGCGTCTCCAATAAACCGCCAACTGTAAGAATCACAACTTTCTTGTTTTAGTTTACCCCTTTTCAGATAGTCTCAAATTTTTGCCCATCTTTCACAGGGCGATGACCCATTCTGGAAGAAAAAACCACAGGATAAACCGGCAAAACCACTTCGCCCGAAGACCAAGGTCACCAAGAAACCTGCCAAGAAGAGGACCACTGAGTCTTCTGAACCAAATGCTGATGCGGATCTGGCTAATCCGGACTCAGAGGTAGAACTTGACTCTCTTGGTTCTTTTTTCATACACCTTATTGACAATGACTGCTATCAGGACGACGCTGAAGGCAGCCAGGCAGACGATGCAGAGGTAATTATCCTTTCTTCCGGTTCAGACCCTCTGCCAACACAGAAAATCCGTCAAGCAAACCGGAAAATAAAATTTTCTCACCCCTTAGCTCACTTGGACCCAAACTTTCTTTTGAAGACGCAGCAACACGAAGCCCACCGCACAACCCGGCACAGTGGCCAGGTAGTTACCTCTGCCGGTTTACCGAACACACCGGTCCGGAAACGTCGATCAGAGGTCTCTTATACTCATGATACTTCTTGCCCCAAGGCGGGTTGTTTTCGACAGCCTCTTAATCCGTCTGATTCAAATTATCAGGGAACACCTAATTCGTCCTCTGGCGAGTCAACGGCCACACAACTTCCAACCCACAAGACGGTCCCTGGGTAGGTTATGCTTTAATCTTATCCTTAATGTGTTATGTTTGCATAATGTACTGATCTTTATGTTTGTTCTTCTCAGTGCCAAGCCTAGACCCAGTAAGAAGTCCCGGTTAAATAAACCGTCTGATGACAATGTGGATATTGAACCGGAGAAGACTCCAGATCTGGAAAGAACAAATACTGATGTTACACATGATGATCCACCGCCTCAAGATTATAACTTCATAGTTGAACAAACAGAAGTTGACACCACAGGCCACACTGATAAACCGACTAGCCCGACTCGCGCGGATGATAAGTCGGCCAGCCCAGCTAAGGCTGCTGATAAACCGTCAACTCCCGTGAAGGCTGCTGATGATAAAGAAGATGATATTATGATTATTGGCGTCGGCCACACTGCTCCTGGCAATCCTGTTGCTTTATCGAAGCATAGTGCCAAGGACGAGGTTTCTGCTATGGGCAAAGGCAAATGGAACACAGATTTGTCAACCTATGCTCACCTCTACGCCCAAGACATCCATTCTAGTTTTTTAAACCGCCTGTACACAAGCCGCGACTTTGAAGCCGGTTTAGTGAATTTAATGAAGGAGCGATATGAGGTAACTGCATAACTGCTTCTCTCTTGTGTTCAATTCCAAATATTAACTCCAGTAGCCCCCAAGTGCCGGTTTATGATAGTCATCTAAACTAGGACTTTGTAATATCTCACCTTTGCAAGCTTAGCCTCCAAGGGCCGGGTTATCTTTCTAAGATGAAACGGTACCTTAGAATTGCAATATTACAACTTTCGCCGGTATAGTCCCCAAGGGCCGGTTTAACTGATGAAGATGAACCGGGACTTTTAGAAGAATACTCATAATGTCACTTTGAGCAAGCATACATTAGCCCCCAAGTGCCAAGAGTAATACTTGTATTGCACTTGGGACTTGCAAAAATTTCTGATTACGAGCAAATATGCATTAGCCCCCAAATATCAGGTGCATAAC
The DNA here is from genome assembly GCA_011799875.1 of Thinopyrum elongatum. Lineage (NCBI taxonomy): Eukaryota > Viridiplantae > Streptophyta > Magnoliopsida > Poales > Poaceae > Thinopyrum > Thinopyrum elongatum. The sequence continues at coordinate 389,998,217 of CM022300.1, forward strand.
TTGTTATGTGCTTGGTACTTCAAATATGCACTGCCAATTCATGATATGTTTGTCTCTTATAGGCTGAGCTGAGCAAAAAGGAAACTCAAACTGCTGATCTGCAAGAAAACATCAAGTCCCAGCAGGCAGAAACCTCCAAAACCAAAGATGAGCTTACCAGTGCCTTAGCCGCTATGGAAAAGCTGAAGGAGAGTTTCAACAAGGAGCGGGCGGATTGGGACACAGAAAAATCCGCATTGCAAAAAGGAGCCGAGGACGCAGAAGCAGCTCTTAAACCGGTGGTAGACGAGCTAACTGGTGTAAAACGGCAAATACATGCAATGACTGCTGCTGTGTTTGGTAAATATCCTGGCTTTAAATTTTCAACATATCATCCCATACATTGCCGGTTTACTGATGTTTGTAATGGCGCAGGAACTCGCATTAGTCATCTGGGCTCTGACGTACAGAAGAAGCTGAAGGCTGCCTATACTCTTATAGAGCAGTTATATACTGGCGCGCAATGGATCATCTGCACTGCTTCTCACAACAAGCCACCCCCAACTTTAATCAAGGAGACCTTAGAAAGGTTGTCAATGCTGCCTGTCCGGGTAGAAGAGCTAAAGAGATCTGCTGCCAGGGCTGGTGCTCTGACCGCACTAACCCGGGCAAAAGCATGGGTGCCTGATCTTGATCCGGTGGATAAGGCTAAAGGCTATCCAAGCTTAAAAGAAGACGGATCAGAATTTGGCAATGAGGACCTCCGAGCAATAAACCAGGAAGTACGTCCACTGGCTTGCCAACTGGTTGAAGAAACTGATCTTTCATATTACCAGACGAGTTATGATGTCAACAACAAACGGGTTGCTGCACCAACCCCTGAGGCTCAAAATCTTATCCCGCCAATCCGTAAGCACACCTATGCCCCTGACGTTGAACCGTCCACCCTTATAAGTGATGAAGCTGTGTTCCAAGCCTTAACTGGGATCGATTGGGCCACCATTGACTTCCATCCGCTGGGTAGAGAAGAAGAGGATGAACCGGCGCAAGGCGATCCACAACCGTCAGGGCAGCCCGGTGACGAGTCATGATTTGGAGGCCGATTTAACCTTCCGTGTGCTGCAATACTTGCCAAAAAACAATTACTCTTTTGGGCACTGAAACGCCTTGTAATAGGCTAGTTTAAACACTTGGTCTGCTATGCCATCGTGCATATTTACTTTGCTTGATACCGTTAATTCACCATGCTTAAGATATATGATGTTCATAATCCAGAGCGATTTATTTAGGCTGTTCCTGCATACAAAAAGTTGAACTTGTCCTGGCGGTTTACCACCGGACGGGTCATGATGCCCAAACATATAGCCTGGGTTTACAAACAAGGCTGTTAAAAATAATCAAATATGAAAATAAATGATACCTGTGACATTGAATCACATCGTAGGTTGACCAACTTTTGTAGTAAGGGCGATACCCCTAATCATGAGTATTGATAACTCCTTCCATATTGTGTCGGTTTATGATAAACCCGTGCCGGGTTGTGAAAAAACACCGGATTACTCATATATAATACTGGCGACTTATAGTCAAAACCAGACCGGGTTAATAAGCACCGGATTATGACTAATCATGTACTGACAACTTGTAGTTGAAAGCCGAGCCGGGTTGATTAATGCCGGTTTACCAAAATCATCATAAATCTCATCAAAGGAGAAAAAACTTGGCAAATAAAAGCATATGAAAACTTGTAGTCGAGGCTTTTCACGGGCTGCCAGGCCCCAAATTCGAGGCTTTTCATGGGCTGCCAGGCCGCTGAGTTAAACCATTTTACAAAGCCTTTTAAGATGGACCTCAATCTTTAACCAATCGTCGTTTTAACTTTGACAAGTTCAGGGTCTTGTGAGATTGACTTGTCGAAGTTCGACGGGTCATACCAGGTTTACCTGGACGGAGTGACTTACTTAAAAAAGGCAGGCTAACCCGGGGTTTTAGGTGTATACACCAGGCTTCCAAGCCGTGGCTTGATAGCCTATTACAAGTGTAGATTCTTTGTTCATTGCGATAGCAAAGAATCCCGAAGCAATATTTTGAGTTGTGCTCAGTGGGTGCCTATGTTTGAGCTGTTCTTTTGGAACACTCTCTTTGGCCCCTAAGTAATTTTTCTTTTTGGCTCTGAGCCAATCAAGAGGTGTAGCTATGGTTCGAATATGACCAAGCCCCCAAGTGATTTTTCTGGTGGCCTTGCGCCTATCAAGAGGTGTAGCTAAGGTTCGAATACGACCAAGCCCCCAAGTGATTTATATATATGGCTTGATAAGCCGAATCAAGGGGTAAACCGGATGCTGCTTTATAAGCAAAAACCTCCATGTAACCACACCTAATGTAAGAAAAAACAACAGATACCCCGCTTTAGCTGAGGCTCCGGTTTATTATATTGATCATAATATATACATTGTCATAACTATGTACATAGCAGAGCCTAGGGCTCAGGTATAGTAAGGCCGTAGATGAGCGATATTCCACGGCCGGTGGGTCTCCTCCTCCGATTTACGTGAGTCTTTGTGCTCTCGAACATCGATTAGGTAGTATGACCCGTTGTGCCAGTTCTTGCTGACCACAAAGGGTCCTTCCCAAGGCGGGGATACTTGTGCATATCCGTCTGATCCTGGATGAGTCGGAGCACCAGATCGCCTTCTTGAAAAGTTCTGGTTCTAACCCGGCGGCTGTGATAACGACGCAGATCTTGCTGATAAATCGCCGAACGGGCTGCTGCAATGTCACGCTCCTCATCTAACAGGTCAAGTGCTTCCTGCCGTGCCTTTTCATTATCAGCTTCAACATAAGCCGCCACACGAGGCGAGTCATGACGGATGTCACTCGGGAGAACCACCTCTGCTCCGTAGACCATGAAGAAAGGTGTGTAACCCGTAGACCTGTTGGGCGTGGTATTGATGCTCCATAACACAGAAGGTAACTCCTCCACCCAACAACCCGGCGTCCGTTGCAAAGGAACCATAAGCCGGGGCTTGATGCCTCTCAAGATCTCCTGATTGGCTCTCTCCGCTTGACCATTAGATTGGGGGTGAGCCACTGAAGATACGTCAAGTCGGATGTGCTCACACTGACAGAACTCTTTCATAGCACCTTTGGACAGATTAGTACCATTATCAGTTATAATGTTGTGCGGAAAGCCAAACCGGAAAATCACCTTCTTGATGAATTGAACTGCCGTAGCTGCATCACACTTACTGACTGGCTCTGCCTCCACCCACTTAGTAAACTTATCAACCGTCACCAAAAGGTGGGTCTTCTTGTCCTTGGATCTCTTAAAGGGCCCAACCATATCCAGCCCCCAAGTTGCAAACGGCCAAGTGATTGGAATCATCCTCAATTCCTGGGCCGGAACATGAGCTCGGCGTGAAAACTTCTGACAACCATCGCACTTTTTCACCAAGTCTTCCGCATCAGCATGAGCCGTCAGCCAATAAAAACCGTGACGAAAAGCTTTAGCTACCAGGGACTTTGAACCGGCATGGTGACCACAATCCCCTTCGTGGATCTCACGCAGGATCTCACGGCCCTCTTCCGGAGATACACAACGTTGAAACGCCCCTGTTACACTGCAGTGATGTAATTCGCCATTGACAATAGTCATTGACTTGGATCGCCGGATTATCTGTCTGGCCAAAGTCTCATCCTCTGGTAACTCGCCCTGGTTCATGTACGCCAGATATGGGACGGTCCAATCCGGAATAACATGAAGTGCTGCCACCAATTGAGCCTCCAGATCAGGAACAGCCAGATCCTCCTCTGTGGGAAGTTTAACCGACAGATTATGCAGCACATCCAAAAAGACGTTGGTTGGAACCGGTTTACGCTAGGAACCTAAACGGCTTAAAGCGTCCGCCGCTTCATTCTTCCGCCGGTCCACATGATCAACCTGATAGCCTTTGAAGTGACCTGCAACAATATCCACCTCTCGACGATATGCAGCCATGAGCGGATCCTTAGAATCCCAAGTACCAGACACTTGTTGAGCCACCAGGTCCGAGTCACCGAAGCACTTAACCCGGCTCAAATTCATCTCCTTAGCCATCCGAAGACCATGGAGTAAGGCCTCATATTCAGCTGCATTGTTAGTGCAAGGGAACATTAAACGGAGAACGTAACAAAACTTATCACCTCGTGGGGAAGTTAATACGACTCCAGCCCCCGAGCCCTCCAATTGCCTGGACCCATCAAAATGAATAGTCCAATAAGTATGATCCGGCTTCTCTTCTGGCGCCTGTAACTCTGTCCAATCATTGATGAAATCCACCAATGCTTGTGATTTGATTGCCGTCCGAGGCACATAATTTAGCCCGTGAGGTCCAAGCTCAATGGCCCACTTGGCAATCTGGCCAGTCGCTTCCCTGTTCCGGATTATTTCCCCCAAAGGAGCAGAGCTGACCACAGTGATGGGATGACCCTGGAAATATTGCTTAAGCTTCCGGCTCGCCATAAAAACTCCATACACCAGCTTCTGCCAATGTGGTTACCTTTGCTTAGACTCAATAAGTACCTCACTGATGTAATAAACCGGCCGTTGAACCGGATACTCCTTTCCGGTCTCCTTGCGCTCCACCACAATAGCCACGCTAACTGCCCGGGCATTGGCAGCCACATATAACAGCAAGGGCTCTTTATCAACAGGAGCAGCAAGGACAGGCGGCTCGGCTAGCTGCCGCTTTAAATCCTCAAACGCTTCATTGGCGGCATTGCTCCAGACGAAATTATCCGTCTTCTTCAGCATCTAATATAAAGGGATAGCCTTCTCCCCGAGGCGACTGATAAACCGGCTCAAGGCTGCAATCCGGCCTGCCAAGAGTTGAACACCATTGATGCACTTCGGTTTAGCCAAAGAAGTTATGGCCTTGATTTTCTCCGGATTAGCTTCAATGCCCCTGTTAGACACCAGAAAGCCCAAAAGCTTGCCTGCCGGTACACCAAAGGCACATTTGGCCGGATTAAGCATCATCTTATAAACCCAGAGGTTATCAAAGGTCTCCTTCAAGTCATCTATCAATGTCTTCTTCTCTCTGGATTTCACCACAATATCATCCACATAAGCATGAACATTGCGGCCGATCTGATCATGAAGACAGTTCTGCACACAACGCTGATAAGTCGCCTGGGCACTCGTTAGCCCAAAGGGCATAGACACATAGCAGAAGGCTCCAAAGGGAGTTATGAAAGTTGTCTTCTCCTGGTCCTTAACTGCCATTTTGATCTGATGGTAGCCAGAATAAGCATCCAGAAAACTCAAACGCTCGCAACCCGCCGTAGCATCAATGGTTTGATCAATACGAGGGAGGGCAAAAGGATCCGCTGGACAAGCCTTGTTCAAATCTGTGTAGTCCACACACATACGCCAAGTGCCGTTCTTCTTAAGTACTAGCACCGGATTAGCCAACCACTCAGGATGAAATACCTCAACAATAAAGCCAGCTGCCAAGAGCCTGGCCACTTCCTCACCAATAGCCTTGCATCTTTCTTCATTGAACCAGCGGAGAAACTGCTTGACCGGTTTAAACTTTGGATCAACGTTAAGAGTGTGCTCAGCGAGTTCCCTCGGTACACCTGGCATGTCAGAAGGCTTCCACGCAAAGATGTCCCGGTTCTCACGGATGAACTCGATGAGCGCGCTTTCCTATTTCGGATCCAAGGTAGCGTTGTTGCTGAACTGCTGGGATGAATCGCCAGGAACGAAATCAACCAGCTTAGTCTCATCATCCGACTTAAACTTCAAGGCCGGATCATGCTCTGTAGTTGGCTTCTTCAAGGAAGTCATATCTGCCGGATCAACATTGTCTTTGTAAAACTTCAACTCCTCTGTTGCACAAACCGACTTAGCATAAGCCGCATCACCTTCTTCACATTCCAAAGCGATCTTATGACTCCCATGTACCGTGATGGTCCCCTTATGACCCGGCATCTTGAGCTGCAGATAGACATAACAGGGCCTCGCCATGAATTTAGCATAAGCGGGCCGCCCAAACAGGGCATGATACGGGCTCTTGATTTTCACCACTTCAAAGGTCAATGTTTCTGATCTTGAATCAAGCTCATCACCAAAAGCAACCTCCAGAGCTATCTTACCGACCGGATACGCCGGTTTACCAGGCACCACACCATGGAAGACCGTGCTGGACGGTTTAAGATTTTTATCTGTTAACCCCATGCGACGAAAGGTTTCATAATAAAGGATATTGATACTACTCCCCCCATCCATGAGTACTTTAGTGAACTCGTAACCTCCCACCTGAGGTGCCACCACCAACGCCAGATGACCCGGATTATCAACCCGAGGTGGATGATCCTCTCGACTCCACACAATGGGCTATTCAGACCAGCGTAAGTAACGGGGCACCGCCGGTTCAACGGAGTTCACTGCCCTTTTATGAAGCTTCTGATCGCGCTTGCACAGGCTGGTGGTGAAGACATGGTACTGTCCACTGTTTAACTGCTTCGGGTTGCTCTGGTAACCCGACTGCTGCTACTGCTGTTGGTTCCCCTGATGATTATAACCACCTTGGTTGCCTTGATTGCCTTGATTGCCATGTCCACTTTGATTACCATGGAATCCTGAACCGGAACTGCCTCCACCATAACCCGGCCCATGAGACCCGGGGCCTGAACCGCCAGCCGGTCCATTATCATTCCGGAAAAAATCTGAATCTTTGAATTCTCGCATAATATAACAATCCTTCCAGACGTGCGTGGCCGGCTTGTCCCGCGATCCGTGCTTTGGGTAGGGCTGGTTCAACAGGTAATTCAGGCGCTCCGGATTGGGAATTGGTTCTCTTCCACGCGGGGGCGGTTTACCCTTCCGACGCTGACCATTACCATGCGCGTTGGTATTAGCTACAAAATCTGAACTGTTATCCGCCTTACGCTTACCGCTGTTTCCATGCCCCGCCGAGTTATGCTGCTGCCCTTTGGTGCTGCCACCCTTCTTTCCCTTTCCTGTCTTGTCATCATCAGATTCAGGGTCCTTGGTACTATCAGAGTCGGCATATTTCACCAGAGCTGCCATAAGTGTCCCCATGTCATTGCAATGGCGTTTAAGCCGTCCCAGCTTCAACTTAAGAGGCGTAAACCGGCAATTGCCTTCCAACGTCAAAACGGCCGTATCAGCGTTGATGCGGTCCGATGAATGCAAAATCTTTGAAACCCGACGCACCCAATGGGTTGTTGATTCTCCTTCCTCCTGGACACAGGCAGCTAAATCCACAATTGACATGGGCTGTTTGCACGTGTCTTTGAAATTCTGAATAAACCGGGCTCTTAGCTCGGCCCATGACCCAATGGAGTTAGCTGGTAGGTTTTTCAACCAAGTGCGAGCTGTCCCTTCCAACATCATGGTGAAGTACTTAGCACATGCTGCGTCATCTACGTCCAGCATCTCCATCACCATCTCATAACTCTCCACCCACGACTCGGGGGATAAATCGGCAGTGTAATTCGGCACTTTACGTGGGCCCTTGAAGTCCTTGGGCAGCCGTACATTGCGTAATGCTGGGACGAGACACGGCACCCCCAAAGAACTGGAGGTAACCCCTGGTTCCACTGAAGTTGTTGGACGAACCGGAGTAAGCTGACGGGCCGCGTTCTGTGCTGCTAACTCAGCCTCTCGACGTGCCCTAGCACGGTCCACCACATCCTGAGCATCAACACCGCCACCCGCCGGGTTATGGCCTCATGGCGGATTACGGTTGCGGGCACTGCTAGACACAGCCGGTTCATCAACATGCCTGCTGTAACTCCGGCTTGGGCGGGGGGTGGAATGAATCCTCTCGTGACTGTACGAATAAGCCTGTTGCTGAGTCAAAGCTGTCTGAAGGAGCTCCCTAGCCCGTCGCGTCTCCACCGCTACAGGGGACTCACCATCGACTGGAAGGGCTGCCAATCGTGAAGCGGCCGCGACTATGTTATCCAAGGGGTTGGAGTAATGACCCGGAGGCGTGGGCACATGCTGGGATGGGATATTCTGAAGAGGCGGATCCATTGCGCGTGGCTGAACCGGCGTCCCCGTTCCAGGCGCTTCTACCCGGTTTACCACTGGCTGGTTGCTGGTTCCGGCCCCTGGCTTCATAAACCGGAGGCAGGTGAGATCGGTACCTTCTCCTCATTACATCATTTGACGCGTTCTGATCCAACGTAAGCCGATAGGCCTGTGCATCTAACTCGGCCTGCTCTGCAGCCATCATGGTGTTTTCAGCTGCCAAATCCACCCTGGCTTGGGCTATCTGATCCTTCACCTTTGCCACTTCTGCGTTGTGCCGCTCCTGATCCGCCGGGCTGACTTCGGCCGCTAACAGTGCTGCCAAGGTGTCGAATAAATCGGACAGAGCCTGAGCCGGTGGTGGCGCAGGGCCTCCTGCCCCAGCTGCCGTCGCCGCTGCTGAACCGGAGATCATCGCCGCAACGGTCGAAGATTGTGGCGCTGACTGTGTACTGGCCATGAAGATTGCAACCCGGCTTGGCGGGTCAAGAGAGTCCGGAATACTGTCGCCATCGGAACAACCACCAAACTGGCCATCCTGCAGCTGGTACAATGACTCGGTCTCTCCAGTAGATGACTCGTCACCGGAATAAACAATGGTTTCGCCATCATATTCCGATCCATCCTCAGATTCCACTCCGTGGATGACTCCCACGAAGGCACGCTTCATGATAGGCTTAACCCGGGCAGATCTCGCACGCTGAGCCGTTTCGACGATGTCGGTGCAGATGTCCGGCTCAGGGCCCGGTTCGCCAATCTTGCCAATGAACACGTGAATGCCGCCGAAGGGGACCCGGTACCTGTACTCAATCGAACCGGCCTCGGGGCCCCAGCCTGCGTCGTCGATGTAGAGCTTGCCGCGACGACTTTTGGTCATCCGGCCCACAGCGTATCGCTTGAGTCCTTCGAAGCTGCCCTCTAAGAACTCGAAACCATCGTGCGATAGCCCCACGGTGGGCGCCAACTGTCGTGGTCTTTTCATGGCAGATGTCCTAGAGAAAGGACTTAGTCGTGGAGCCATCGCGACGGGTTAGCTTAAAGGGGTTAAAGCGGACAAGGGACGCAGAGAGTTTATACTGGTTCGGCCCCTTGCGGTGAAGGTAAAGGCCTAATCCAGTTGTTGTGGAATTGCTAGGGTTTCGATGACCAGGGAGCGAATCTGCTATGCCTGGCTCTCGAATTGTTGTCCCCCCAAACCGCCGTCGGGTTGTCCCTTTATATACACAGGTTGATGCCCGGCGGTTTACGGAATCCCGAGGCCGGCTCATAAATGTGTCCGGCTCGGTCTCTACTCTTTTCTTATCTTACAAGTTACATATAATATGGCGGTTTACACCTACAAGCCCTTAATCCGCCTTTGGGCCCTGGGCCTTCATAAAGCGCCATACTCCTTGTCTTCATGGGCTTCAAATATAAATAACTCATTATGGGGATAACCCGGCCTCTCCTGGCCGGTTTACGCCCAGTAATAATATCCCCAACAGAAAGGATAACTTTGAGGTGGTTTCGTACCCTACAAACAATTTCTTCTTATATTCTCCGCTAGATAAGAACTTTGGAGCGGTTCTTCGTCGCATGTTGAGGGATGGTTATATGATCCAATTATATTAGCATTGTTGAGAGATTGCACTAGCGAAAGTACGGACCCTAGGCCTCATTCTCAAGCATTGCAATATTGTTTGTGCTCCATTTTATCAATTGCTACCTTGCTGTTTTTTGTTGTTCCTATTACAAAAATCAATATCTACTATCATTACTACGCTTGTATCACCATCTCTTCGCCAAACTAGTGCACCTATACAAATTACCATTGTATTTGGTGTGTTGAGGACACAAGAGACTCTTTGTTATTTGGTTGCAAGGTTGCTTGAGAGAGACCATCTTCATCCTACGCCTGCCACGGACTGATAAACCTTAGGCCATCCGCTTGAGGGAAAATTGCTACTGTCCTACAAAACTCTACGCTTGGAGGCCCAACACGAGTCTACAAGAATAAGATTGCGTAGTAGACATCAAGCTCTTTTCTGGCGCCGTTGCTGGGGAGGTGAGTGCTTGAAGGTATATCTTTAGATCTTGCAATTGAATCTTTTAGTTTCTTGTTTTATCACTAGTTTGGTTTATAAAAGAAAACTACAAAAAAATGGAATTGTGCCAAATATTATTCGTCTTTATCATGTCTTTCTTGAAAATGATGGAAAGGAAAAGTGTGCTCAATTGATAGAAGAAGAATTCAATAAAATGTTTGGCATAAAATCTTTGAATGATGAGCACAATTGCAATGTTGCTAGTATTAATTCTTTGAATATCCATGATGCTAGTGATATGCAAAGCCATAATCTTGGGGATGCTATGTTTGATGAAGATGATATTTTTTGTCCCCCAAGTTTTGATGAGAAAAATTATTATGACAACAGCATGCCTCCTATTTATGATGATTATATTGATGAAAGTGGGTTTGGAAGAGTGTCAACTCTAGGAAGTAATGATCCCACTATTTTGGAGGGTGTTGAATCTTATTGCAATAATTATGAAAGTGGATTTGGAGAGGTCATGACTTTATTTAATGATGAATCCACTATTTTGGAAGAGGTTTCAATTGATTATGAAAACAAAGTTCCTATCTATGATGATTATGGTGATGACATGTATGCTATAAAGAGTAATGATAACCATGAAACTTGTCATCATGATTTTAATGTTCAATTTGATTATGTCAATCAACTATCTCATGATAGTTATTTTGTTGAGTTTGCTCCCACTACTATTCATGAGAATAATTTTGCTTATGTGGAGAATAATAATTTTTTTATGTATGTGGATCATGAAAAGAATGATTTATGTGATAGTTATATTGTTAAATTCATTCATGATCCTACTGAAAATTATTATGAGAGAGGAATATATGCTTCTACATATTTCAATAATATCAAGTTTCCTCTCTTTATGTTGAAAGTTTTGAAGTTGCACTTGTTTTGCCTTCCTATGCTAGTTGATTCTTGTTCCCATAATTTGTTTGCTCAAAAAATCCCTATGCATAGGAAGTGGGTTAGGCTTAAATGTGCTAGTCATATTCTTTATGATGCTCACATTATGTTTCAATTCTTATCTTTTATGTGAGCATCATTGAAATCATCATGCCTAACTAGAAAGGCATTAAAGAAAATCGCTTGTTGGGAGACAACCCAACATTTACACCTACTATTTTTGTGTGTTAACATGATCATGTTACTGTATTAATCATGTTTTATAGATTTTGTTTCAATAAAGTACCAAGTAAAGCCTTTGGGATAGTGTGGATGATAGTTGACTTGATTCTGTGCAAAAACAGAAACTTTTGAGCCCAGTAACAGAATTGTTAAAAATCACTGGAGAGTCAAAAAACTCTGATTTTTTTACAAATGATTTATATACTAATTTAGTTCGTTGACCTTAATTTTTAGAATATTTGGAGTTACAGAAGTATGACCATAATTCAGATCTTTACATACTGTTCTGTTTTTGACAGATTCTGTTTTCAATGCGTAGTTTGCTTGTTTTATAGTTTCGATGGCTTATATTGGTCAATATAAGTTGTAGAAATTGTAGGGTACAGTAGGAATTATGTGAGAATAATTATGAATCTTGTATCTGACAGTACCCAAGTAAATGATTTGTTTTATCATACTAACCCATCTCACGAAGTTCCGTTAAGTTTTGTGTGATTGAAGTTTTCGAGTTTTTGGTGAGATATCGATATGAGGAGAATAAAGAGTGACAAGACCCTAAGCTTGGGGATTCCCAAGGCACCCCAAGTTAATATTCAAGGAATATCCAAGCAACTAAGCTTGGGGATGCCCCGGAAGGCATCCCATCTTTCGTCTCCAACATTATCGGTAACCTTAATTGGGGCTATATTTTTATTCATCACATGATATGAGTTTTGCTTGGAGCATCATATTATTTTATTAGGATTTTCTTGATGTTATTTAGAGTAATGTTTTCATCTTTTATTTCAATAAAAATGTCAAGTATAGCCTTTACCATGCTTATTTTGCAAGTCTATATGTGGCTGTTTGAAAACAGTAAGTTGCACGCTAGTGAGTGAATTTTTGAGAAAAGTCAGAATGTGGTAAATGTTGAAATTTTTTGCACAATAATCTATGATAAATTTTCTAAAGTGTGGTAAATTTTCATAATTTTTGGAGTTAGGGAAGTCTGAGTATAATTGCACTCTTTACAGACTGTCCTGTTTAGACAGATTGCTGTTATGTTTGTATTGTTTGCATATGTTTGCTTGTTTAATGATTCTATTTGAGGATAGGAGTATTAAATATGCATAGGCATTTAATATGCAATGTTAAATAATAATTTTAGTGATTTGCTACAGTAGAAAATGATAAGGTTATTCCATTGATTTATACTAACTTATCTCACGAGTTCTTGTTGAGTTTTGTGTGGATGAAGTTTTTAAGATTTAGGGAAATCGTGATATAAAAGGAATTAAGGAGACACAAAAGCTCAAGCTTGGGGATGCCCAAGGCATCCCAAGATAATATTTCAAGAAGTCTCAAGCATCTAAGCTTGGGGATGCCCCAGTAGGCATCCCACCTTTTCTTCATCAACGATTATCGGTTAGTAACGGTTGAACCTAAGTTTTTGCTTCTTCACATGAGTTGTGCTATTCTTGGAATGTCATTTTATTTTGTTTTGCTTGCTGTTTTAATAATATAATTAGATCTGAAAGTTTTTAAATAAGAGAGAGTCCTCAAATAGCTACCCATTTACTTAACTACTCGTTTGATCTTCACTTATATCTTTTTGGAGTAGTTTGCCATTTACTCTCGTGCTTCACTTTTATCCTAAGAGTTATTTGTTGAATGAATTGAATATCGTCAAGTTGAAATTATACGTGCTTCATATGTTCATATCATGCCTAGTAGTAGCTTCACATTGGGTTTAGAAAGTGAAATCTTTTGAAGCTTGACAATCGCAATATTGGTCATACAAGCAATTCATGAATGATTAGTATAAGGAAGAGAACTTTCACATACAAATATATTATCTTGGTCATTTTCTATGATTGTGAATACCCATTAATTATTTTCAAACTTGAGCAAATTATTTGAAGCTGGACAAGGATGACAACGTAATGAATTATGGTTGTGTATATTTGCATAGAAGTTATATTGTTATGGATCCTCCAACATGTGGTGCTTGCTTAGGATCTTTTGCTAGCCAAAAATTCGTACTAAGTAGAGATACAGTAGGAACGAAGTATATCTACCAGAGGGGGGTGAATGGGAGTTTTAAATTTTCTTTGGAAAACTTAAATCTCTCAGAACCCAGCAGCGGAATGAGTGAAAACCAAACTACAGTGAACTAACACAGAGTATCGAAAGGAAATTAAGACATGCATCGATGTGAATCATAAGAATGAAAATGCATTGAAGATAAACTTGAGTGACAGAGGTAACCGAAGGTGCTCGATGGCGACAAGGTATTTATTCGACCAGTTCGTCCTTCTGCACAAGGACTACGTCTGGGTGGAGGGGCTGTGACTTAACACGAAAGATAAACTCTCTTCACCATATTCTCCTCGACAATCGATTCATCAACCGATGCCGATTACTCGTGGTAGATACTTGAAGGCAATCTCCGAAACTTTACAGACTTCTTCTTCGAGAACCACAATCACTCTTGGTCTCTGAAGAAATTGACACCTAACCATTTAGAGAGTTTGCAGCTCTCAAGAGTAATAGGCGGAGCGTACTAAACTTAGATTCCAGTGATGCTAACCACTATATAATTCTTCGGCTCTAGGGTTTTTCTCTCGGTGGATTTTAAACTCAAATCGCTCAGAGAGTGGGTTGCTCAACAATTTTTTCAGAATCAAACAGAGCAGCCACCGGACAAAGCCGGCGCGGGGTGGCTATTTATAGCCGCAGCCTTCCCAGATGGGAAATGACCATTTTGGACATGAGGTCCAGCCAATGGCCAACCGACACATTCACAATGGTCGGATTTTTGAGCAACGGTAACATTACTTGAGGAACAAGTAATGCTAACTCCTCGGTCCGAGACAAGTTTCTCGCAGCGAACAAGATCACAGTCTCTTGCTGGCAAGTATTTGCTCGGAACACAAAGAGATTTCTCTCACAGCTTTCATAGGATTTGGGTTTAGCATCAGATAATCAAAGTTTCGAATGCTACACCCCACTTAATAGTATGATGGTCCTATGACTCAATGAAAGAAGAAGAATAACGAAACAAATGCTACGTCTTCACTTCGTCTTCATTCTTCCTTGAGCGCAGTCATTTCCTTTGAACATACACCGAACCAATTGCTTGGACTTCAGCAATTTTTAGGGGTCACTCTTGTTAGCTTCATCTTCGGTGATAACCTCCGCTGCCACGCAGGGAGATTATCTTCGTCGTTTGCATCAAACTTCTCAATACTTCACGGACCTGTTACTCTGTGTGCACTAGCAAACACATAAGTCCCATACTATTTATGTCAACAAACTCCAAAACATAAGGGGCCTATCATTGCACCAACAATCTCCCCCTTTTTGGACGGTTGTTGACAAAACAGATAATCATCAAAGTGAAGATAGATAAGTGAAATGTAGATCGAATAAGAGTGAACTATCGTTACTTGACTCGATGATGAAATATACTCCCCATAGATATATGCAGGGTCAATTGATATACAATGAAATTCCTTGCAATTTATTGAAGTAAGTGGAGGATTTTTCAATCATTCGAGGTGATAATTCGCACTGATGATATGTAATCCATCGAATATTTAGTGCAATCATTGATAACTTATGCCAATAATTCCACCTGCAAAATAAATGCTTCGAGAGAAATAGTGCAGCAGGCGGGGTTATTAATATTACAACACAGATCAGAAGTTTTACATCAGAGCACATAAAGTGGCATAAATAGTCTTTAAGGCATAGTGCTCAAAAGTCTCATAAACCAAGGCAAATAAACACTAAGACCAAATATATCAAAGCAAATCTATCGAAACTCTTGATGTAATTCTCCCCCTTTTTTTCAACTAGTGTAAAAAAGGTGAGGAATGGCATGAGTGTAAAAAGAGGTGAACTTGATTCACTCAGAGGCATCGCCCGAAGAACTGTCCGAAGATGTTTCTGATTCGGAGGTGGCTGGTACATCTTCATCAGCAGCAGCAGCAGAAGTTCCTTCAAGACTGGCTTGTGGCTGTGAGGATGAGGGCACAGTAGGATCAGCTTATTGATTCTTGCAGGACAGCACATTTCCTTCAGCAGGTTTTTCCGTGGGCGATGTTGCTTCTGATTCGTCGAGCAATTTACGCAGCTGAAACCAAAGTAAATTAGTTGTTGGCTCATGAGCTGGCAGAGGCGAAGTAATGGGATCTTGAAAATCTTCGTCAGAAAACCCTTGGTCAATATACTCATAGAGTTCTTTGAGATTGGAGTTGCTCAATTGCTTCTTGGAGAAGAACTTCCGAAGCAATTTCCATAGGCGCTTCTTATTTTCTGCCATGATCATGTGCACAACTTTTGTTCGATTGTTGATAGCATTCAATTTGGCAGCCAGGTGTTCTTTCTCTTGGCGATCTTCAACCATATGCTTCAGCAGCAGCTGTTGGGTGCGTAGGCTCACTTGAAGATGTGAAGGAGGTTGAGTGTTCGGTTGACGATCACGCTGAGGTAGCCGTGGTCCATTGAAAGTGTTATGATAATCAGGAGGGCTAGACACTGGTGCTTTCCTCGAAGAAAAATCTTCCATTACGCTCAGAGTTTCATGCACAGGAGGAATGAAGCTTTTGTGACTGACTTTGGCTAAATATTCGGTTTTCATTGCATAGTCAACCACCTTCTGAATCCAGGGCGCAAATACCTTGATAGTTTTCGGGTGCTGAGCTGAATCCATTAGTATGCGCAGGAACATGTCTTCGACATCGAAGATAAATACTCGGGAGATGGCATGGATGGTGTTTCGAAGAACATCACATATAGCGTTGTCAGAGTTAATTCCAGCCAGAGGGCAAATGGTATAGGTGAGAATGTGATATAGGGTCTGATTTTCGAAGGTCAAATGCTTGGGCACAGAGGACCATTGTAATCACGAATTTTATCCTGATACATTGTGCACCAGAAATCTTCATCGGAAATTGCATCAATGTTGTGAACTCGAATTTCCGTCTTGCCATGTTCAAACCGAGGAAAATGGAAATGAGATACAAAGTCCATAGCAGAGCACTTGATGCATTTCCCTTCGGTCATCCATTCCATGATCCACTTAGTGCTATCTGATTCATCGCCAGTGATGTATAGGGTGGCATAGAATTGAAGGATTATCTCTCTGTTCCATGGATGATGATATGCAAAGACATGCGTGAGGCCAAAGTCTTCGATGTCTTGCAATACTTGGTTGAAGCAGCCGATGTTCTTCATCGCAGTAATATCCGGGAACTCATGAGGGAAAATCTTGTGGCTGTCATATAAGACCCGAGAATAATAAATGGCATGTTCCTGAGTCCAAAACCGAGGAGATTCAGAAGTACAAGGCTTGCTGTATGGACTCTCTTGAAAGAAAATAGGATGAGTGTTCCGATTGAAAAGTGGCCCTTTGATGCCAACATCGATGGAAAACAAGGGCAGTTGCTCATGAGGATAAGGGTATTTGAGCTCATCTTCAATGGAGATCACTTCATCGCCATAAATGACTGAGTCTGGGTGATGAGCAGAAGCACCAACATCTGAAGTTCTTCGTGCAGTGTTGAGTGAAACTCATAGTGGAGAGGGATCAAACACCTTAGCAGTTGAAACTGTAGCATTGTCACGCACTGGCGACTGAGGAAGTTGTTCTTTGGGAGTCGTTTGAGGAGCAGAGGGAGGAATCGTATCATTTGGTTTTTCATGGGTAGGAGAAGCTTGGCGTTCAAACTGAGGAATTTCACCTTCTTCTTATACTTGTTGCTGAGAAGGATTGTCTTCATGAGCTTGGGAGGCCACAAGCACTGGTTCAGTTGGCCTTGGCGATGTAGGAGCATCGATAACTGGTTAATGAGCTTGAGAGGGAATAGCAGGCTCCGGAGAGTTTTCCTTCTGTAGCATGACATCTGGTGATTTTTCTTTCGTAGGAGGAGGAGGAGCATTCCTTGTAGCAATTTTCTTCTTCTTTTGCTTCTGTCGAGCTGAGTGATCAATGTGCCCTTTGACAAGATCATTGTAGCCAATGGCTTGAGCTTGATGATCGAGGCAAATTTTGCAAACGATTTGATCCAAATCAGAATGAAATCCCAATCTTCTGTGCCGAAGGATAGTCAAAGCCTTATTGACATCCACATAAGATTCTTCAAGTTGCTTGATGACAAACTTGGATTTCGTATCTTTCACATGGTTGTCAAGCTCTTTGAGTTGGGCAGTGAGGTCATTGATCTCAACAAAATCATTTCTCATACCGTGGACCAGATCAGAAGCTTGAGTAATTACTTCAGAGGGAATGGGCAAAGATGCCACTTCTCCATCAAACAGGACTTCGACAAATCTGTCAAGCTGCTCCATTATGAACACTTGATTGAAATAATGCGGTGCATCAGAATCAACTTGAGGCTGTGCAGCAGGAGCAGTTTGTGCTACATTTTGCTCGGTCGGAGGCATAGAAGCCAGAGGTTGTATCATCTTTGGAGCAAACTGAGCAGCCTTTTCCTTCACAACATCAGCACTTGGAACATTTTGCTCGGCTGGAGGGGCTTTGATTTGCTTCACCTTTTGCTTCGGGAGCTTTTCTCCTAGCTTAGTTGTGCCTACTGGGGCATCAACTACCGAATCTTGCAAATCTATTGCATCAGGATGAGGAGTTGTATTTACTTTATGAACCATTGTAACAGTGGTATGAGGAGTCTTTCTTTTCAATGGGTTTTTCTTCGGAGGTGATATTGGGACAGCACTTGCTCAAAGATCAGGCAGAACGGTGGATGTAGTGACGTTCAGTTGCTCGGAAAGAGTTGCTTCAACTTCTTCCCTTGTGAGAGGAGGATCATCTTGATCGGAAGAATCACTCTCATGCTCAATTGGTTTATCAGGCCTTCTTTTCGGCGCGCTCTTTTTCCTCAGAGCAGCAAATCTGGGATCATGTTTGTTCTTTGAACGGCGTTCTACTTTTCCTTCAGCCTTTTTCTTCTCGACGTCTGATTTGGTGAGACAATGATTTTCTTCTTCTCTTTCTCTTTCCTTTTCAGCCTTCTTGACTCTCTTTTCGGCGTCCTTCAAACGCTTGGCCAATTCATCAGGATAAGATTTGGGAGTCTTGAGAGACGACTCATGTGCGTCTAGAAGAGGTGGTGGTCTTTCCTGGGGATCACTTGCACGGACAAGACCAATCTCATGACAGTCACCCCACGGAGGATGAAAGGCAAAGTTCTTGGCAAACCGATGATGAACCATTTTGTAGTTGAACCACTTCTGCACCCAGTGGTGTTGAATCTTTTGCAGACGCTTTCTTCTTTGTGATGAATCTTCTCCTGTTACAGTTTTGTAGTCGTCATGAGAGATATATTGAGCTGAATTTTTGTAAGGTTGCCTGCCACCTTTCCTTTTCTTTGGAGCATTTTCTTCTTGCTCATTAGGATTTTTCTCATGCCTTTTCCTTTTGCTGGTGGAGGGGCCTACAGTTGGGCCCTTGGCATTTGGTGCCTTAGATTCATCAGCTGTACCCATGATCACTTCATCTTGATCAGCCATTCTCATTAGTCGAGCAGAATCCTCAACAGAATGCATACACCTGTGAATTAGAATAGATACGAGGGAAATGGGGATAGGATTACAAATGCTCACAAATATTTTTTTGAACAAAAACATTTTGAGGAAGAAATAGATTCAGACTTTGAGATATGTTTCGAATGAAAGAAACATATAGAACGAGCTAGTAGCTTCGAAGAATATACTAGATAGCGTGCTAGGCATTCCATTCGAGTGAAACATAACACAAACCCTAGATCTGAAAGATTCGGATGCAAGGAACAACTACAAACCACATCCGCACTATAAGGGTAAAAACCTGGATCTAAGATATGCGGTAAAATCAGAGATAATTAACCGTGGATGAACTCGAATCATGAGGGATGAGGTCCGAGTTCGAACCACACGTACCCTAGCTTGGTGACGTGCAGCAGCTACGGTGGCGAGGGAGGAAGATGTCCCGCGGCGAAGTGGAATGACTCTGGTGACCTCTTTCCGGCACTTAAGCGGCGAAGGTGTCGTCGGCGTCTAGCTCAAGGTGGAGCATGGCGGCGAGGGTTTCGGCGGAGAGGAGGCAAGGAGAAAGAGAGTAAAGTGGAAGAAAGGAGCGGTGCGGTTTATATAGGCGAATGGAAATAACCGCACACAGAGGATTTTGATCGAACGGCCTCTAAGCAGAGATGATTGCAATTCAAAGGTCAGGATGGACTGATAGTTGAAGTGTTGCACGTGGCAACCGTCATAAAAGATCATGGTCCTGACTTGGGCAGGAAACCCCAAATTTTGGACAGCTTTCGCCAAAACAGATTAATGTTTGGACCGAATCTTAATCGTGGTCAAGGACACCAGATAAAGTTTTGTTCCAGATAAAATTTGAGCATTTGCAATGGATCAGCATAGACTGGAAGAGATAGAGCAGAGGGAAAACATGGTCCTAGGCATTTCACTCAGTCAGAAAAACACAAGCACACGAGCAAATAGCTATGAGAGAAATGCATTTGGACAAAAACAAAATCTATCAATCGGAGAGAAATCCAACGAAGGAGAATTGTGGTGGCGTAACCCACCGTATAAGAACTGTATGACCCCAAGCATCGCACAATTATCGTGGCACCCGGTTAGTCTAGTTCTTCATTAATGTATTCACTCTCAGAAAGAAAATTTCACTTTGTCGAAATTTTCAAACACTTCGAGTGTTATGCACCCATTCCTTTTAAGATGTGGAAGTGATAGCACGGGTGCCGAGTCTAGCTTACTAC
The DNA here is from genome assembly GCA_011799875.1 of Thinopyrum elongatum. Classification (NCBI taxonomy): domain Eukaryota; kingdom Viridiplantae; phylum Streptophyta; class Magnoliopsida; order Poales; family Poaceae; genus Thinopyrum; species Thinopyrum elongatum. The sequence goes on from CM022300.1 coordinate 390,018,214, forward strand.
ACATTTGCGAAGTCCAGGATATTTAGCTCACACCATAATGCACAGAATCTTTTCTCGTCGAGAGGCTTGGTGAAAATATCAGCAAGATTGTCTTTGGTCTTGACATGATTGATAACGATATCCTCTCGAGCCACATGATCGTGAATGAAATGATGTCTGATGGCAATATGCTTCATGCGAGAATGCTGCACATGATTGTGTGCAATTTTGATGGCACTCTTATTATCACAATATAGAGGGATATGCTTGACCTTGATGCCATAATCCTTCAGTGTCTGCTTCATCCATAATAACTGAGTGCAGCAAGCGCCAGCAGCAATATATTCGGCTTCAGCCATGGAGAGAGATACACAATTTTGTTTCCTTGATGACCAACAGACCAATGATCTACCGAGGAAATGACATGTCCCCGAAGTAGATTTCCTATCAACCAAGTCACCAGCCCAATCTGAGTCTGAATATCCAACAAGATCAAACTGTGCTCCCTTAGGATACCATAAACCTAAGGTGGGGGTGTGAGCCAAATATCTCAGAATGCGTTTGACCGCTTGGTGATGTGATTCTTTCGGTGCAGCTTGGTAGCAGGCACACATGCAAACACTCAACATAATATCAGGTCTGGATGCACATAAGTAAAGAAGAGAACCAATCATCGAACGATAAGCTTTCTGATCGTAATCCTTACCATACACATCTGCATCCAGCTTACCATTCATGGGCATTGGAGTTTTATAGCCCTTCATTTTGGAATCTTGCATTTTGAACTTCTTCAGGCATTCTTTCAGATATTTCTCCAAAGAAATGAAAATGACATTTGTTTGTTGACGAATTTGTAGTCCGAGAAATAATTAGAGTTCACCCATCATAGACATTTGATATTTATCGGACATCATTTTCCCGAATTCTAAGCTGCAATCATTGTTAGTACAGCCGAAGATAATATCATCCACGTAGATTTGACATACGAATAAATCATTATCAATAGCACGAGTGAAAAGTGTGGGATCAGTGGATCCTGGCTTGAACCCTTTGTCGAGCAAAAACTTCTTCAAGGTGTCATACCAAGCTCGAGGGGCTTGCTTCAGTCCATATAAAGCCTTTTTCAACCTGAAAACTTTGTTAGGAAACTCAGGTTGTTCAAAGCCAGGTGGCTGTCTAACATAAACTTCCTCATTAATTTCACCATTGAGGAAAGCACTTTTCACATCCATTTGATAAAGCAGGATATCATTGTAATTTGCATAAGCGAGAAGAATGTGAATTGCCTCAAGGCGTGCGACAGGAGCATATGTTTCACCAAAATCAATACCTTCTACCTGTGTGTACCCTCGAGCAACAAGTCGTGCTTTGTTTCTCACAACAATGCAATTTTCATCTTGCTTATTGCGGAAAATCCATTTTGTGCCGATGATATTGTGCTTCTTGGGATTCGGTTTGTCAACCAATTCCCACACATTGTTCAGTTCGAATTGCATCAACTCCTCTTGCATTGCATTCATCCAATCTGGATCATTCATGGCTTCTTCATACTTGGTAGGTTCTGCTAATGAGACAAAGGAGAAACTGCCACAGTAGTTAGCTAAGCGAGTCCGTGAACGAGTTGTTGGTCGATAACCTGGATTCTCAATTTCATCGAGAATTAATGAAGGATCAACTCGATTTTCCACTCGAGGATGAGGATTTTCATCTTGATGATCATTATCATTTTCATCAGTCTCAGCATTTGTATCATCATTCCCTTCGGGATTGCCATTTTGATCGGCATTTGGATTTTGATTGCCGTTCGGAGGAGCATTTGCTTCGGCAGTGACTTGACGAGTTCTGCTTTGAGTCATAGGAGCATCATCATCAGAGGACTCAGGTGCATTTCCTTCAACAAGCTTGACGCTCCCAATGGCCATTTACCGAATAACATCCGATATCAGTGCTTCATCTATCACATTTGGCAGGTGCTCCTTTTGAGAGCCGTTAGATTCATCAAACCGCACATTTACCGTTTCCATAACTTTCATGTGGTGAGAGGTATAGACGCGATACGTATGCGAGTTTGAGCCATAATCGAGAAGAAAACCTTCATGTGCCTTAGGTACAAACTTGGAAGAATGATTCATATCAAGAATGTAACAAGGTGCACCAAAAACACGTAGATAAGAAACATTCGGTTTCTTGCCAGTGATAAGCTCATATGAAGTTTTCTTAAGGAACTTGTGTAGGTAAACACGATTGATAACATGACAAACAGTGTTAATAGCATCAAACCAGAAGCGAATGGGAGTTTTGTACTCACTGAGCATAGTTATCGCCATTTCAATAAGAGTTCTGTTCTTTCGTTCAACAACCCCATTCTATTGGGGAGTGTATGCAGCAGAGAACTCATGAGTAATGCCTTGTTCGTCAAGAAATTCAGCAATATGAGTATTTTTTAACTCAGCTCCATTGTCACTTCTGACATGCTTAATTCGCACATCATATTCATTCCGGGCCTTCTTAGCGAAACTTTTGAAGATATCTTGAGTACAAGTCTTGTCTTCGAGAAAGAATATCCAAGTGTATCGAGAGAAATCATCAACAATAACCAGACCATAATGACTGCCACCGAAGCTTGCATAATTTTGAGGACCGAATAAGTCCATATGAAGAATTTCCAGTGGTCTTGTTGTGGTCATAACTTTCTTGGATGAGTGATGCTTCTTAGCCAATTTACCAGCCTCACATGCAGCACAGAGACGATTCTTATCGAATTTTACATCAGGAATGCCACGGAGATGATTTTTCTTCACCAGGGTCTGCAAATTTCTCATACTAGCATGACCAAGTCTACGGTGCCATAGCCATCCTTCGGTTGCTTTTGCAAGCAAACAAGTTTGGACTAAGGGACCCTTAGAGAAATCCACAATATATAGATCACCCTTTCTAATTCCCTCAAAGACGAAGGAATTGTCAGAGGCCATGAAGACAATGCATTTGGATATTGAGAATAGAACTAGCATGCCTAAATCACATAGCTTGCCAACTGACATAAGATTGAATCCAAGAGATTGAACAAGTAAAACATCATCAATGGATTTGTCCTTGGATATAGCAATTTTACCTAGCCCAATTACCTTCCCTTTATTATTGTCGCCAAAAGTAATATGTTTCAGAGGAGAAGCAGTTAAGTTGGGGTCGACAAACAACGACTTGTCTCCAGTCATATGACTAGTGCATCCACTATCCATTATCCATTCTGTACACCCGGAGACATAGTCCTGCAGGAGAATTAGGCTTTCTTAACCACCCACATCTTTGCAGGTGGTTTCGAAACAATAGAATGAGCAGGATATTATTTCTTTCAGTAAACATAATTGTTACTCGATGAGGTGCAAGCATAATTGAAAGAATAAGCATTGAAATTCTTTCCAGACGAATGAGCATAGTGATTGTATGCGGTATGCATATACTCATTCTGTCGAACTCTTTCTGCCTGCATGGTTAGTCGAGCAGAAATAGGCAAAGCATCAATAGTTTTCTTAAGCACCCAAATAGCTTTCTTTGGGGGGCCATTTCTGCTGTTTGGTCCAACATAGCGAGAAATGGCCTCACCATGCTGATTCTTGAACAACATATAGTTGTCCAGGGAATCATCATCGGGATATTCAGGGATAGGAGAGTTATATCCCGAAAGTAATGCTGGATCGAGCGTTTTGCTCTTTGCAGGTACCCACATAGTGCGAGGATATTGATGGGGTTCCCAGTAAGAACCATCTTCATTTAGTTTCCTTTCGAAATCGATACCTTCATTTCTGGGATTTTTGTGAAGAATGGATTTCTTTAGAACGTCGCAAAGGGTTTGATGTCCTTTGAGAGATTTGAACATTCCTGTCCGAAGAAGATCCTTCAACCTAGCATTTTCTTTAGAAACAGAACCATTTTCCTTGACCGAGGGGTTAGCATTCACTGATGATTCAGCATTTGATTCTGTGTTTGTTTGTTCAAGGCATTTTAAACATGGTGGCTCAAACACTTCAGGTTTATCCTTAAGTTGTTGGGTGAGAAGAGAATTTTCTCTGATCAAATCCTCATGAGCCTCTCTTAGCGCCTCGATTTCCTGTTTCCTTTTCAGGTAATCATAGGTCAATCTTTCATGGTCAGCTGAGAGAAAATCATGACGAGTTGATAGTTCATCCATTCGTGACTTGAGAGTGGAATACTCTTCTGTTAACGACTGATTTTTCTCCATCTCCTCAACCAACAACCCTTCAGATTTCCTGAGGGATTTCTCAATTTTCTCAAGAGAGTTTTGTTGAATATTGGCAATTTTGATCAACTTAGCATGGTCATCCTCATCAGAAGAATATTGATCACTGGAGTGAACCTTGTGATGTTTGGAGGATACCTTTTCTTTCGAGGCCTTGGCCATGAAGCAGTAGGTAGGAGATTCATCGTCGCTTGACGGGTTCCCAAAGAAATTTGTTGTAGGAGTGGAGACGCATGCTATGCTAGCCATGCCTGAGTCAGAATCCTCATCGGATTCATTAGCTTCTTCGGAGGCAGATGATTCTTCTTCTTCAGAATCCATCTCCTTGTCGATGTACGCCTTGGCCTTGTGAGAAGTATTCTTGCTGTTGAAGGAGGACTTGGAGGGGTTCCTCGATGAAGATCTTGATGAAGACTTTGAAGTAGAGTTGTCCTTCTTCTTGAAGAATTTCTTCATTTTCTTTTCTTCATCGGAGTCGTAGTTCTTGCTCTTGCTTTTGCCTCGATAGTTGCCTGAGTCATATCTTCCACTAGCATGGATTTCAGCTTCCCAGAGAGGGCAGTCCGAAAAGAAGTGTCCAGGCTTTTTGCACTTGAAGCAGGTGTATTCTCCAGCAGGTTTTGATGAAGTTTTTGAACCCCCAGAGTTGCTTGAACTTCTTTTCTGGAACTGGCTCTTCTTGTGGAAGCGTTCAAATCTTTTTGTGATCAATGCGAGATCTTTGCTGAGCCTCTCTGGGTCATCTGAATCTTCTTCGGCATTTCAATCCGAGGAAGAATCAGCCACAGCTTTGAGAGCATGATTTTTGTGTTGAGTTGAGCCATACAGATCTCTTTTCTCTTCTTCTTGTTCCTCGTGAGTGTTCAGTCTTTCCATGATATCAGCAGAGTCGAGGTCCTTGAAGTCAGCTCATTCTCGTATCATCAGAACAAGTGTATCGAAAGAACTGTCAAGAGATCGAAGCAGTTTCTTTACGACTTCATGGTCAGTGATGTCTTTGGCGCCGAGACCTTGAAGTTCATTAGCTATGTCACTGAGACGGTCAAAGGTTTGTTGGATGGTTTCATTTTCCAATGCGCTTGAAGCGATTGAATTTCGCTCTTAGAGTATCAATTCGAGCTTCTTTCTGAGTTGAGACTCCTTCATTTATCTTCTCGAGGACATCCCACAATTCCTTCGCAGTTTCACACTGTTGATAGAGAAGAAATTGTGCTCGATTGAGATGGCCACCAATCTCATCTTTGGCCTGAGCATCCAGCTGAATGAGCTTCTTTTCTTCATCGGAAGGGGCTTGAGGTACAGCAACATGGAGCCCGAATTGCACCACATTCCACATGACATCATCTATTGCTCGGAGACGGATCTTCATCTTCTCCTTCCAGAAGGGGTAGTCCGTCCCATCGAATATGGGAATCTTGAGATGCGACTTGTAGTTCACTGAAGACATACTTAAACTCAAAGTCGTTAGACTAAAATGAGCAAAGTCAAGGAGTACCTTGCTCTGATACCAATTGTAGGAACGAAGTATGTCTCCCAGAGGGGGGGTGAATGGGAGTTTTAAATTTTCTTTGGAAAACTTAAATCTCTCAGAACCCAACAATGGGATGAGTGAAAACCAACCTACAGTGAACTAACACAGAGTACCGAAAGGAAATTAAGACATGCATCAATGCGAATCATAAGAACGAAAATGCATTGAAGATAAACTTGAGTGACAGAGGTAACTAAAGATGCTCGATGGCAACAAGGTATTTGTTCGACCAGTTCGTCCTTCTGCACAAGGACTACGTCTGGTTGGAGGGGCTGTGACTTAACACGGAAGATAAACTCTCTTCACCCTATTCTCCTCGACAATCGATTCGTCAACCGATGCCGATTACTCGTGGTAGATACTTGAAGGCGATCTCCGAACCTTTACATACTTCTTCTTCGAGAACCACAATCACTCTTGGTCTCTGAAGAAATTGACACCTAACCGTCTAGAGAGTTTGAAGCTCTCAAGAGTAATAGGCGGAGCGTACTAAACTTAGATTCCAGTGATGCTAACCACTATCTAATTCTTCGACTCTAGGGGTTTTCTCTCGATGGATTTTAAACTCAGATCGCTCAAAGAGTGGGTTGCTCAACAATCTTCTCAGAATCAAACGGAGCAGCCACCGGACAAAGCCAGTGCAGGGTGGCTATTTATAGCCGCAGCCTTCCCAGATGGGAAATGACCATTTTGGACACGAGGTCCAGCCAATGGCCAACCGACACGTTCACAACGGCCGGATTTTGGAGCAACAGTAACATTGCTTGAGGAACAAGTAGTGCTAACTCCTCGGCCCGAGACAAATCTCTCGCAGCGAAGAAGATCACAGTCTCTTGCTGGCAAGTATTTGCTCGAAACACAAAGAGATTTCTCTCATAGCTTTCATAGGATTTGGGTTTAGCATCAGATAATCAAAGCTTTTAATGCTACACCCCTCTTAATAGTACGGTGGTCCTATGACTCAATGAAAGAAGAAGAATAATGAAACAAATTCTACATCTTCACTTCGTCTTCATTCTTCCTCGAGCGCAGTCATTTCCTTCGAACATACACCGAACCAATTGCTTGGACTTCAGCAATTTTTAGGGGTCACTCTTGTTAGCTTCATCTTTGGTGATAACCTTCGCTTCCACGCAGGGAGTTATATAAATCTTCGTCGTTTGTATCAAACTTCTTGATACTTCAGGGACCTGTTACTCTGTGTGCACTAGCAAACACATAAGTCCCATACTGTTTATGTCAACAAACTCCAAAACATAAGGGGCCTATCATTGCACCAACAGATACTACTTGTGCATACAAAAACCCTTAAACCCAGTTTCTTGCCATGAGTGTCCACCATACCTACCTATGGATTGAATAAGATCCTTCAAGTAAGTTGTCATTCGTGCATAAAGTAATAAAAATTGCTCCTAAATATGTTTGACCTTTTATTGTAAGGGAAAATAAGTGTTGTACAAACTTGTGTTGGCAAAGTAATAAAAGTGACAGACTGCATAATAAAGGTTGCTATCACAAGGGGCAATATAACATGACGTTCCTTTGCATTAAGAAATTGTGCATCCAAAAATAAAAAGCGCATGACAACCTCTGCTTCCCTCGGCGAAGGGCCTATCTTTTACTTTTCAGTATTTACTTTTATGCAAGAGTCAATAGTATACATTCTAATTTTAACCTGAATTATTCTCTAGTTGGCAAGCATCCTGCGTGGGGAAAGATCTAGGAACATATGGCTAGTCAAATATATTTGATCATGATTTATTATTGTTGACAATTATCTTTATGATAAATGAGTTGGGAGGCGAAACATTAAGTCCCTATCTTTCTCTGTGTTCGATGGATGCCATTTGTTCTAAAAGTATGCTTTGAGTACTAGCAACCATAGAAGACTATATGATGATTGAGTATGTGGAGCTCTTACTTAGACTTTGTTGAGAATAAGTTGAATTGCAATTGTTTGGTGACTAAGAACATAGGTTGGTAAGTTTCAAGAGAATTCATTGTTTGAACCATAACATGTGAATTGGTTGCTACTTTAACATGAGAAGTTTTATGAGAAAGAGTTGTAGTTATGATGCTAGGAAAAGTGATTGAAATTATCATTGATCGAACTTACACACTATGCTAGCATTCACACTTCATAAATTATTTCTTTTATCATTTACCTACTCAAGGACAAGCAGGAATTAAGCTTGGGGATGCTGATACATCTCCAACGTATCTATAATTTATGAAGTATTCATGCCATGTTTACAACAATTTTATATGGTTTTGGTATGATTTGAATGGAACTAACCCGGACTGACGCTGTTTTCAGCAGAACTACCATGGTGTTATTTTTTGTGCAGAAATGAAAGTTCTCCAAATGAGCTGAAACTTTTTGACGGTTTTTTTGGAACAAAAGAGGCACTAGAAGCTTTGTGGGGGGACCAGAAGGTGAAGGAGGTGGCCACCACCCACTAGGGCATGCCAGGGGCCTTGCCCGTGTGCTGGTGGGTGGTGGGCCCCTCAAAGCCCATCTTCGCATGAAACCGACGCCAAAAAATCCTATAAATACAGAAACCCCCAGAAATAATCCTAGATCAGAAGTTCCGCCGCCGCAAGCCTCTGTAGCCATGAAAAATCAATTTAGACCCTGTTCCGGCACCCTGCTGGAGGGGGAAATCATCACCGGTGGCCATCTTCATCATCCCCACGGCCACCATGATGAGGAGGGAGTAGTCCACCCTTGGCGCCGAGGGTTTGTACCAGTAGCTATGTGTTTAATCGCTCTCTCTCTCTCATGTTCTTGATTTGGCATGATCTTGATGTATCGTGGGCTTTGTTAATATAGTTGGATCATATGGTGTTTTCCCCTCTCTATCTTGTTGAGATGAATTGAGTTTTCCCTTTGAGATTTCGGTCTTATCGGATGGAATCCTTTTATGGATTTGAGAGCACTTGATGTATGTCTTGCTATGAATACCCATGGTGACAATGGGGTATCATATTGATTCACTTGATATATGTTTTGGCACTCAACTCGCGGATTCTCGAGGTGACATTGGGGTAATCTATGCATAGGGGTTGATGCATGTTTTCGTCCTTGTTTCTCCAGTAGAAATCTTGGGGCACTCTTTGAGGTTCTTTGTGTTGGATTGAGTATTATGAATCTAAAATTGTTTGATGCATATCATATAATCAACTCACAGATACTCGTGGTGACATTGGAGTATCTAGGTGACATTAGAGTTGGTAGATGTGTATCATATGGTGTTATTTTAGTACGAACTCTTAGATAGATCGATCGGAAATGATAAGTTGGTGCTATTTTAGTACGTACTCTTGGATAGATCGATCGGAAAGGATAACTTTGAGGTGGTTTCGTACCCTACAAACAATTTCTTCTTATGTTCTCCGCTAGATAAGAACTTTGGAGTGATTCTTCATTGCACGTTGAGGGTTGGTTATATGATCCAATTATATTAGCATTGTTGAGAGATTGCACTAGCGAAGTACGGACCCTAGGCCTCATTCTCAAGCATTGCAATATCGTTTGTGCTCCGTTTTATCAATTGCTACCTTGCTGTTTTTTATTGTTCCTATTACAAAAATCAATATCTACTATCATTACTACGCTTGCATCACCATCTCTTCGCCGAACTAGTGCACCTATACAAATTACCATTGTGTTTGGTGTGTTGGGAACACAAGAGACTCTTTGTTATTTGGTTGAAGGGTTGTTTGAGAGAGACCATCTTAATCCTATGCCTCCCACGGATTGATAAACCTTAGGTCATCCATTTGAGGGAAAATTGCTACTGTCCTACAAAACTCTGCGCTTGGAGGCCGAACACGAGTCTACAAGAATAAAGTTGTGTAGTAGACATGAGCTCTCTCTCTCTCTCTCTCTCTCTCTTTTGGATCTTCAATATCATGTTCCCGTGACATGATTAGGATCAATTCGATGTAATAGGTGGTGTGTTTGTTGGGACATGATGAATTGTTACTTTATGATCAGATTGTTAATTGAAATCGATTGAATCTTTTGAGATTTTCTTGTTGTACAATAAAATAGCTTTGCATGCTCTACGATCTATCTATCTTCTTTGGCCAATTTCGATGTGTTTTTTCCAGAGGGAGTGGTGCTTCGTCGTGGGTTCAATCTAGCGGCACCACTAGGGAAACCCTAGCAGTAGCGCTGGGTTTTTGCCCACCAGTAGCGTGGGTGGCCGCGCTACTACTACGGCGCTACAGCTAACTTGTATCAGTAGCGTTGGTTGAACTAGCGCTACCACTATCCCTACTTAGTAGTAGCATTGGTCTGCCCAGCGCTACTGCTATATAGCTGTAGCGCTGGTGTCCAACCCGCGCTGCTAACTTGCCCACATTACTGCTTCTTGCTAACCAGCACTACTGCTAGCATTACACTTTTTTTTCAGCTACGTATTTATGTTGTATTTGTTAGGTTTTATATAGTAGTCTAATCATATCATAAACATACAATATGCTCATCACGTCATACACATAATAGTCTCATCATATCATCACATCATCCAACACAAATGATGTCGTCTCTCATCATAATCTCGATATAGCGATACAAGTTAAGTGACATGTCTCGAATACAAGCAACTGCATGTTCATCACATACACATGTTTCATCATCTATATCTAAACTAAGATATGGAAGAGCAGAACGATCACTATGAGCAAGAGCGCGATAATGTAGTAGTTCTTGAGGCACCGGTTCCGATCCCTCTCTCGCGCTAACGTGAACCTCAAGTAACTATCTTCCGCTTCGGCTCTGCTATTGAACCCTCTCTGACTGCCGCCCAAGAACCCCGACACCTGGGCCTGACACTCTAGCCACTCGTCGTATACTCCTGGAACCTTCCCTACATACATGGCCTAGCACTTCTTCACCATCGATGATCTATATACCTGCATTATCACATGATGAATTCATCGATAATATGCAACATAATATAGTTGAGCAACACGAAGAGACAGAGTTAGCAAAAATAGAAGTAACATATCATAAACACAAATAACAAAGTTCATCGTACCCAAACTAATTAACTAGAGTGTTCTACGCTAGTTGAGGAGGATGGTTTAATTACGTCACAAAGTTTCATCGTGCATAAATTCAAAGTTTCATCATAGAGAAAGTAGTGACTAAACGGACACATTTTCATATATCGTCAATCACTCCAACATGTCGTGCCATCCTTCAAAATCAGGGAGGAAGGACCCAAGCTCCGTGAAAGGCTTCAGGTCAAGATGCTGAGTGGCTACTCGTGTTCGGACATCTTCCCGCGACATTTGCCCTTCTTTGTAGAACATCCCTGTTTTTTCGACGACCTCCTTCATGATGACTTGGGCAAGTTCACGCTGGATGTGATAGAACTCCCCTCGGAGTCGATGATCCGGTACATTTCCTAGTTTCTTGGCCCATTGCAGAATATCGGCATCGCCGGATTTAGGTGACATGCGAAGTTTCTGGCAATCCCTTCTGTACTCCAGCATGTGGTGGATTACATAGAATCCATCACTGAGACTACCATTCGGTTGCCAGATGCAGCAGAAGTCGGTCTTATGGCCTAAGCAGGGCGCGTGGTTCTTTGTCCTCTTGACCTTGATCTCTCCACCCCGGTGGCCGTAGATTAAGATATCACTATCGAGAACACGCTTGATGTGTGTGTAATCCTTTTTCTTTATGTTCTTCAATGAGTCCAAGTAAAGAGCGTGGGAGAATCGGGGGTAAAGAATGATGAGGACGGCGCGCCCCTCGCTGTGCAAAATAAGTACACCTCAAATTAGCCTCCACGCGTGCAAATGAATGATTGAAATTTACGAAATTATGTATGTGTCACAGAGGATATCCGCGGATGACTTACATGGGATGATAAGGCAGGAGAATCGTCTCCTTGTCCTTATTGGTAACCATGAATCAATGATGTAGTTCCTCGCATATTCACGGTGCTCTGCGCAGACTGCCAAGAAGCCCTCGTGCATAAAGTACGGGTCCGTGACTAAGATACAAGATATTTGCTCGCGCCTGATGATGTAGTTCATGTACAAGGCATAAAGGCGGACGAACATAAAATCCAGCTTTTTCATGTGAAACATGTCAAAGAGGTTATCAAATCGAAGGAAGAACTTATCCGCGGGGAATGTCTGGACGTACAACCTTTGCTGCGGCATGTTAACCACGTAGAGCGGGTATCCTAGATTTTTTGAGATGATAAGGCTTTTCTCTCTCAACAACACATCGTCATGAGTCTCCTTAGATCACCGTCTATGGCCTCTAGCGCTGCCTTAGGTAGGATCGGATCACCGGGGACATGGAATTTCGTTGCACCTTTGATAGGTACACGGTCTGCAACCCGAGGCTACGGAGGCGGCTTCTTGATAGAAGCAGCTTTGGCACCGGTAGGGCCTTTCCTCGGTCTCTTCCTATGCTTCTTTGGTACCGGAAATGAGCCTATCATATTGTCCCTGACCACCGCCTGATACGTCCATTTTGCATCATGTTTTCCTACTGTTATTTATAATGTTTTTATGCATAATAATGCTTTTCGGAGTAATTCTAATGCCTTTTCTCTCATAATATGCAAGGTTTACACAAAGAGGGAGAATACCGGTAGCTGGAATTCTGGACCTGAAAAAGCTACGTCAGAGTTACCCAGCCCACCTCCAGTGCCCATCTTCTGGTATATTGGTCATTTTGACCTAGAAAAAAATAAGGGAAGGACTTTCGGGACGGAGCACCGCCGTCTCGAGGCGGAACTTGGGCAGGAGCACTTTTGCCCTCCGGCGGAGCGATTCCGCCGGGGGAACTTCCCTCTCGGAGGAGGAAATCGAAGCCATCATCATCACCAACAACCCTCTCATCTTTGGGAGGGCAATCTCCATCAACATCTTCAACATCACCATCTCCTCTCAAACCCTAGTTCATCTCTTGTGTTCAATCTTTGTACCGGAACCTCAGATTGGTACTTGTGGGTCACTAGTAGTGTTGATTACATCTTGTAGTTGATTACTATATGGTTTATTTTGTGGAATATTATATGTTCAGATCCATTATGCTATTTAATACCCCTCTGATCTTGAGCATGATTATCATTTGTGAGTAGTTACTTTTGTTCTTGAGGTCACGGGAGAAGTCATGTTGCAAGTAATCATGTGAACTTGATATGTGTTTGATATTTTGATGATATATATGTTGTGATTGTCGGGGTACGACACCTATGAGATCCCGAGAGACCCCTTTACGATTCGGCGGGGGGAGAGGTATACGCAAAGAGCAGAACCAATGATCGACGCGGGAAGTTTTTACCCAGGTTCGGGCCGCTAATCAGCGTAAAACCCTACTCCTGCTTTGTGTTCTTATTGATGTTCTTGAGCCCAGCCTTCAGGAGCGCTCGCAATGAACAGTGCGTTCAAAGAGCAGCTACGCATGCAGAATGGGCCAGAAGTTCTTCTCCCCTGTAGCAGTTGCCTTGGGCCTCCTTTTATATGCTCAAAGGGGTCTCCACAGTGGCAAAATGTACATACATTGAGGTGTAAAGTAGCTATAGGGTATCATACCTAACCCCTGACGGATTAGGACAAGCGCATTTAATGCACCGTGAGGTGTCCGTTTAGGTGTCCTCACTTTCTTGGGGATGGAAAAAGGGGCCATCCCATCAGCACCGCTTAAGCTCTCCTCCACTGGCGCGTTGCCACGCATCCAGAGAAGGACCCAGAATGTCAGACTTGTCACTGTGCCGAAGCGGTGGTACAGTGGCAGAACCTCGCCAGGCGCCGAATCTTGCCGGGCGCCAAGCCTTCCCGGACACCTAGTCTTGCCGGGCTCCACAGGCCATCTCGGCAAGGATCTTGCCGGGGAAGCTGGCCTTCGGATCCCAGCTTTGCTTATCCGTTGACCCTCAGATCTCTGACTTGATGATTTCCTTGGTGACTTGAATCGACCTCGAGCTGTTCCCGGCAAGCCTTGCCGCGAGGGTGGCTACAACTACCCGTGCACAAGTACGGGGTACTAGTGGCCCAATACTTAGTACACCGACAGGAGCCCCCGGGCCTAGGCCATACACGAGTGCGAGGCGTTGTTGGGCTAGGCCCAAACAGTGCACGGGCACGCGTGGCAGGGAATTAACTGCTCGTAAATATCTCGTTTTACTATGCCCCCCACTACGCGCACGGAGCGCGCGATGTGGGAAGCGTGCCAAAAAGGCTGCAACTGCCTCGCGCCTATAGAGGCGCGTTCACATTGGGGAATAAAAGAGGCGGCCCCACTCCTTCCCCATAAAAAGGAGAAGTCGCAGAGGCACAAACCTATTTACCCCCCTCTTCTTCTCAATCTGGCCATCACCATCGCCCTCCTCCCCTTGAGCTCAGAGCGAAGGCTTTTCCTCTTCCGCCCGCTGCTTTCACGTTCGCTCCATCCCCAGCTTCCGCTCTCACCGTCACCATGGCGCCCAAGGCCAGCAAAGGCAAGGGCAAGGAGGCGAAAGCCGACGTTCCGGAGAGCGAACTGGCGAAGATGCGGAAGAGGCTCGTCGTCTTCCCTCCAACGCTCGATGCTGAAGCTCTGAAGGGGCGATACCAATGCATGTGGGTGAAAGGGACGCAAGCTCACCCCGCCACACGCATAATCCCAGGTGCTTGTTCCAAGGGCGGATCGGACAGATACCCTTTCTTCACCGCATATTTCCATTGCGGGCTCTGTCCCCCCTTTTCCGACTTCTTCAATGATATCATGTACACATACGGCTTTCGCCTTCTCGATTTTACGCCGAATGTAGTACTTTGCATGTCTATCTTTGCCCATCTCTGTGAAAACTTCGTTGGCGTGATCCCCAATTCTGCTCTTTTTCGCCATTATTTCTTCCCTCGCATCCAAAAAGGAGAGGCTCTCTCTAGTTCTATTGCCTGGATTCCAAGGGCTTGGAATAAGGAAATATACCCAGAAGGAGTTTACCGCGAAAAGTGGGACGAGTGGCGGGATGAATGGTGCTGGATCCAGGAAGCAGATCCCCATCCATTTTGTCATCCCCGGCAACAGAAGGTGGTCCGCGGCAAGGATTGGAGCGACCCCGCAGCGGAGGACGAGAGGCTCACAATTGCCACTACCAGGATCCTTCGCCTGAAGGCTGCCGGACTGACGATGGAGATGATCGGCTTCGACTTTCTCCGCCGCCGCATTGCCCCTCTGCAGAATAGGGGAAGGCCAGCTTGGGAATACAAGAACACGGCAGATGTCATGAGATTGCGCCCCGGGCTGAACAACAACCTGATCGCTATGCAGCTTGGCGCTCTTCGTCAAAAATTATTCCAGCACGAAGACAAGCACCGGCTGCCGGCAAGGATTGTCCCCTTGTGCAACAATTCTGCCTTGGGGTCAATCATTGCCTTCATGCCGATGTTCAATGCCCACGGCCTTGACCCGACCTGGGCCGAGCCAAGCGAGGAGGAAGCGCAGAAGTTCTTTGACAACTTGACGGAGAAGCCTGTCCGGCAAGAGTCAGATTTCATCCGAGCCACCACTGATCAAGAAGTAGCTTATATTGCTACTAGAGTGGAGGAGGCAAATCTTGCCGCGGAGGCCGGCAGCGTCGGCTTCACAGAGTGGGAAGCCAGCGACGCAGAGGTGGTAGTGGAGGTAAAGCCTGCCGGGGAGGACAAGGTTGCCGGGGAAGAGAGCAGCGCAGCTGCTGAGAGCTCGTCCGGCGAGGACACGACCAAAGAAGAGATGCGAGAAGAGCCCCCACCCCCGAAGAAGACGAAGCGCGTTCTTCGAAAGGCTGCATCTAGCATCTCGGCAAGCCAGCCTTCTTCGAGCGGCGAAGCCCCCGGCAAGAAAGTGGCCGGCAAGACTGGACCACGGCAGGGGGCTTGTCAACAGCCTGCGCGGCGCGCGAGACCCACACCAGCGGCCCCTGCTGGGGCGGCAGGAGGGTCTCGTACTACCGCACCGGAAGCTGCCCCGGCGCCTGCCACAGCCAAGCGGCCTAGGACTCCTCCTCCGCCTCCCCCACTCAGACATCGCAACGAAGGTCGACTTCGACATCTCTGGCTTTAGTCCGGAGCGAGAGGAAGAAGAGTGAGTACTTTGCCACAGCTTTTACCTTCCAATCTTGGATCAATCTTACTGACTTGCTTGTATTGTTTCTGCAGTGACACAGAAACCTTGCTGGAGAGGATGGCGAAGAGGTCAAGGACTTCTACGGGTGACGAGCCCCCGGCAGGTTCCATGAGCGTGCCAGAAACTGTCATTGTCAGCCCGGAGTCCAGTCCTCAACACAGCCCCCAGCGCAGCCCCCAGCACAGCCCCAGCGTAAGTTCATTGTTCTTTTTCCGCTGACTAGTGCCGAGGCTTTCATTCTTGCCGCTGATATCTTTGGGTTCGCAGGAGAAGAACGGCAACAAGGAGAAGACATCCCCATTGTGCCTCCTTCATCGACTGCTCCGCCCACAAGCACATCCCCGGCAAGAGATCCTGCCGACGAGCCCGTCCTAACTGAGAAGGAGCCGGCAAGCGCGGACTCCGGCGACACGCCCCCGGCAACCGGAGTTTCCGGGAGGGGCGAAGCCACCTCCCAACAGCTCGACGCAGGTACTCGATTGCCTCAGAGTGCTTGTTACTCTTTTTCTCTTATCTCTCTGTCTTTAGTTACTTCGAACTTCAACCTCGATCTTATCCTGTCTTCCTCCTTCGCCTTTCAGAGTTCCCTGTGATGGAACACATGGACGTCGACGTTGTCATCGAGGAGACCGCCAGGGATGCCATCGCCGAAGCAGACAGGATCGCTGCCAGCGAGGCCACCAAGGACGACATTGTCGAGGCTGGTGGTGCTCTTGACGGGGAGGCCGCCAAGACAGCACAAGAGGAAGCCGCCGAAGAACCTGCTGAAGGGGGTGACAGGGAGGCTAAGGACCGCACTGACAGCATTCCTGCCGCAGGAGCGCCAGGCGCTGCACCGGCCACAGAGCCCCCTGCCATTGGTGAGGCGGCCACTGAAGGCCAGCCATCAACATCTGAAGGCCCCTCATCCAGCAAGTACCTCAAGGTCGGCGAGAACCTGTTCGTCAACTTGCCGGGGACGGCAAGCACTGGGGCACCAGCCGAAGGAGAAGTTTTTGAAGAAATCATTGCTGCTGCTGGGCTCGAAGTTGTTGACACCCCCAGCACTAGCAGCGGCAAATATGAAGAGGATCGGCTCCTTCAGGCCATGGGCGAGAATTTCCGCAAGCTCCAGGCTCTCCATCGCGCCCGAAAAGAGAAGGCGGACTCCAGAATGGCAGTTGTCGAGGCGGCCAAAGCGGATTTTCAAAGGCGCGTCGCACAAATGCAGATCTGGCACGCCGAGGCCCTCCAAGAGTTGGTTGCCGGCCGAGAACAAGTGAGCCAGCAGTGGAATGAGATCCTCCTGAAGCAATCCGATATGGAGAAGGCACATGATGAAGCTACCCAAAGGATTGCTGCCGAAGATGCCCTCCTGACGGGGCGCCACGTTGCTCTTGATGCTCATGAGGAAGACCTCACCGCACGTGAGCAGGCGCTCGCCGCCAAGCTTCACAGCAAGGATGAGGATATCGAGAATCTTGTCGCGCGGCGGACCCAGGAGCTGGAGCAAAAACATAAGGAGGCGCTCGAAGCTCTGACTGCAAGTCACACCGGCAAGCTCAAGGAGGCTGTCGATGCTGCCGAAGCAGTAGAGGCCGCCAAGAACGAGCTGAACGACAAAGTGAAGAGGCTGGAAACAGATCTCGAAGAGCACGGCAAGGAGCTCTCGACGCTCAAGGGGGACAGGGAAAAAACTCTCCAATCCTTGGTGGAGATGCAAGTCGCCCTGTCCGACAAGACCAAGCAGCTCTCCTCTGCGGCTGATAATATTGCGGTTCTGGAGCTGAAGCTGACCACGCTGCAGAAGTCTCTCGAGGCCGGCAAGGCCCGTGAGAAGGCTCTACTCAAGGATCTCCAAGGAGAGAGGAACCTGCTCAAGAGCGCCGCCGCCGCCCAAAACGAGTACGAGAAGGGAGTGGAGATCTGGACTGGCCGTCTCATTGCCACCGCGGAGAAGCTTACCGCAGAACTGTCAACCATGGGCTTGTCGAACTTCAAGTATTCTTCCGAGGAAAGAGTATCTCCAAGTGCTAGGTTAACGATGTTCTTTGAAAGCATCATCAACGCGTTGAGGGTGCTCCAGTCTAGCCGGGCGACCCAACTGGCGAATGAGACTCGCCGGCTTTGCCGGGCCGTCCTCCGCAAGGTGCTCATCAAGGTGGTGCACAGCAATCCCGGCATCGACCTCTCCAACGCGCTCGGCCATCTGCCAAGGGATGCAAATGTTGAGGCGCTTGAAGAGTGCATCGCTCCTATCCTTGAGAAGGTGGACTCCATCAAAAGGATCGAAGGCCAGCGCAGGGATTGAGTGCCTCCCCCTTTTTCTTGCCGTCGTCATCTCATGTAAAAGACAATTAAGTCTCAAGTTAGAGCTGCGGCAACTCATGGATGTAATACAATTTGCCTATGTTTAGGTTCATGCTTGCTATTTTCCTTGTCTGATTCCTTTATGTATGGAGTTCATCCTACGCTTATTGAAAAACTTGCCGGTGCGCAACCTGCCGCGAGCACTGGGTGCGGAACTTCAGCAGCCTGCTGGAGGCGCAGCGGCCGGCAAGACTCCTTGGTGTTCTTAGTGCAGCCACTTAAATTGTTGAGCGGGCTCGAAACAAAATAAGGGCGCGACCGATTACAACAAGGGTTCCTTTGCGTGCAGATTTTCCATACAAGAGTCGGAATCGTCCAAGGAAATAACTTTGTAATAAAGAAAAACTTGCTCTGAGTTTTTAGGACTTAGCTTTCTATCATTGTCCTTCCTCCGGCAAGCGTCGATTCCGATCATCGCCAACTGGTATTCATATCTTCCTCCCCCCCCCCCCCGGCAAATGTGCCGCGAGGAATCCTTCTGTCTTTTTGAAAAAGAAAGAAGAGAAAATAAAGACATGAATCCTTGGCGGTTCATTTAGAACTTACCGGGATTAGGTGTCATACAACATCTTAGACAAACATGCATATATATATATATAAATATGAACATGGGAATCAATAAGGGAATGTACAACACTTAAATTTATTCATCTGTGCTCAGGGTCTGCGCCTGGCTTTGTACAAAGGATCACATGCCTTGCCGACAAGACTTGTACAAAAGGGTGGTTGTCGGGAGCCCCCGGCAACTGCGCCTTATGGATAGAACTTGCGAAGATGTTCGATATTCCAGGAATTGCTCACTGGAACGCCATCCTCGGTCTCCAGGCGGACAGCGCCGGGCCTGGTGACTCGTACTACCCGATAAGGGCCTTCCCACTTTGGCGTCAACTTGTTTGAATTCTTGGCGAACTGAATCCACCGAAGAACAAGGTTGCCTTCCTCAAGGCTTCGGGCATGAACTTTGCGGCTATGATAGCGGCGCAAAGCTTACTGGTAGCGTGCAGCTCGCACAGCAGCCTGAAGACGATTCTCCTCAAGGAGCACAGCGTCATCTTGCCGCAGTTGCTCTTGCTCGAGCTCATCATAAGCGAGCACTCGAGGAGATCCGTATATGAGTTCCATGGGGAGAACTGCTTCTGCTTCGTAGACCAGAGCGAAGGGCGTCTGGCCGGTGGCTCGATTTGGTGTCGTTCTGATTGACCAAAGAACCGCCGGCAACTCATCAATCCAGCGTCTTCCGCACTTTTTCAGCCTGTCAAAAGTTCTGGTCCTGAGACCGCGCAGCACTTCAGCATTGGCCCTCTCCGCTTGGCCATTGCTTCTCGGGTGAGCAACAGAGGCAAAACAAATCTTGCCGCCAAGGTCTTGGACGTACTGCATGAAGGTGCGACTTGTGAATTGCGTGCTGTTATCGGTGATGATCCTGTTGGGCACACCGAAACGGCAAACAATTCCCTTGAAGAACTTGACAGCTGATTGCATTGTCACCTTCCTCACCGCTTCCACCTCCGGCCACTTTGTGAACTTGTCGATAGCAACGTACAAGTACTCAAAGCCCCCGGTAGCACGGGGGAAAGGGCCCAGTATGTCAAGCCCCCAGACCGAAAATGGCCAGGAGAGAGGGATTGTCTGAAGAGCTTGAGTTGGCTGATGTAATTTCTTCGAATGGAACTGGCACGCTTCACACTTGGTTACTAGTGCAGTCGCATCTTGGAGAGCGGTAGGCCAAAAGAAACCTTACCGGAATGCTTTTCCGGCAAGCGCTCTTGACCCTATGTGAGAACCACATATGCCCCCATGTATCTCTGCCAACAGCTCTAGTCCATCCTCCCGAGGAATGCACTTCAATTTCACACTGTTCGGTCTCTTTCTGTACAGGACGTCATCGACGAACTTGTACATAACAGACCGACGGGCTACTCTCTCCGCTTCTTCCTGTTCCTCAGGGAGTTCACCTGTCTGAAGGAAATGGACAATGTGCTACGCCCATGCTGGAGCCTGAGGCTCGACAGCTAGGACTAAAGGCATCTCCTCTGCCGGGGGAACATTCGTCTCGACAGCAAGGGCCTGAGGCCCTGCCGGAGCCTGTTGTTCCCCGGCAGGCATGTCGATCCCGGCAACTTCCTCGCCGGCGGCTCCAGGGAGCTCTGCCGGGAAGTATTGGCCAGAGTTCAACTTCCTTCTCTTTTCTTGCCGCATCGATGGCGCCACGGATGGTTGAGTCAATTGGAGCACAAAAGTTCCTGGTTCCACATGCAACTTGAGGGCAGCACGCTTTGACAGGTCATCAGCAATATTGTTCTCGGCACGAGGAACGTGCTCCATTTGCAGACCGTCAAAACGCTCTTCCAATTTCCTCACTTCATCTACGTAGGCCTGCATCAATGGACTTTGATAACTCTTGTTAACTTGCCTGACGACAAGTTGTGAATCACCTTTGATGATGAGCTTTCTGATACCAAGGTCTGCTGCTATCCTGAGACCGGCAAGCAAACCCTCGTATTCTGCAGTGTTGTTGGTTGAACTCTCCCGGGGAAAGTGCATTTGGACTACGTACTTGAGGTGCTCTCCGGTGGGTGCGACAAGCAGCACGCCAGCACCGGCGCCTTGCAGCGAGAAAGCCCCGTCAAAGTACATAACCCATTGCTGATCGATTTCCTTGCCGGGGAGAGTTGTTTCTTGAACTTCTTCGTCTGGCGTTGGGGTCCATTCTGCAATGAACTCCGCCAAGGCCCTGCTCTAAATTGTCGAAGTGCTTTCAAACTTAAGGCCAAAGCTGGACAACTCCAACGCCCACTCCACAATCCTGCCAGTTGCCTCCGGATTTTGCAAAATCCGTTGCAACGGAAAGCGAGTGACGACGGTGATCTCATGTGCTTGAAAATAATGGCGCAGCTTCCTCGAGGCCATAAGGAGGCCGAAAATAAACTTTTGCACACCAGAATATCTTGACCTAGCTCCTTGTAAAAGAGAGCTGACAAAATAAACTGGGCGCTGCACCACCTTCTTCTTCTGCACGGGTTCTTCTGTTTGCGCAGATCCTGTCTTGCCGGGATCAACCCTTGCCGGGGAAGATCTTGCCGCGTCATCTGGCGGTCCTGCCGCTGGTGTTGTTTCCTCATCAGCTTCTCTCTGCGCCACTAGCGCAGCGCTAACCACTTGATTTGTTGCTGCCAGATACAGCAGCAACGGCTCTTGTGGCTTAGATGCGACTAACGTCGGCGGAGAGGAAAGGTATTTCTTCAAATCTTGCAGCGCAGCCTCCGCTTCCGGAGTCCATTTCATCGGACCTGCCTTCTTCAAAATTTTGAAGTAGGGCAGGGCGCGCTCAGCAGATTTGGAAATAAACCTGCTTAGAGCGGCAACACAGCCAGCAAGATGACGCACATCCTTGACGCGTCTCGGCGCTTCAATTTGCTCAATAGCTTTGATCTTGTCGGGGTTCGCTTCGATTCCCCGGCAAGATACAAAGAATCCGAGGAGCTTGCCGGAAGGAACACCGAACACGCACTTCTCAGGATTGAGCTTCAAGTTGATCTTGCGCAAGTTTGCAAATGTTTCTTCTAAGTCTTGAATGAGCGTTGCTTTATCTTTGGTTTTGACCACTATATCATCCATATATGCCTCCATATTTCTATGGAGTTGTGGCTCAAAACCAATCTGGATTGCTCTGGCAAATGTTGAACCAGCACTTTTCAACCCGAAAGGCATTCGTATAAAACAATACGTACCACATGGGGTGATAAAGGCGGTCTTCTCTTCATCTTCTTTTGCCATAAAAATCTGATGATACCCTGAATAGGCATCAAGGAAGGACAGGAGATCACAACCAGCGGTGGCATCCACAATCTGGTCGATGCGCGGCAAGGGAAAAGGATCTTTTGGACAAGCTTTATTGATATCTGTATAATCGATACAAATCCTCCATTTCCCATTCACTTTCCGCACTACGACCGGATTGGCCAACCAGGTTGGATGAAGCACCCCTTTGACCAGTCCTGCCGCCTCCAGCTTTTTAATCTCTTCGGCAATGAATTCTTGCCGCTCCAAGGCCTGCTTCCTGACCCTTTGCTTGACGGGCCGCGCATGAGGACAGACAGCGAGGTGGTGCTCAATTACCTTCCTGGGAACACCGGGGATGTCAGACGGTTTCCATGCAAACACGTCGACATTCGCCTGCAGGAAAGCAATGAGCGCGCTTTCCTATTTGTCATCTAGGGTGGAACTTATGGTGAAAGTTCCCCCTGTTCCGTCCTCTCTGACAGGCACCTTCTTAGTCTCCGGCGGAGCAGCCTTGGACTTCTTGTTCTTGCCGGTGGAACTCTCTGGTACGTCCTCGACGGAAGCACAGCACTCCGAGGAGGTGCGCTTGCCGGGGTTCGTGCCAAGGTTCTTGCCGGTCTTCTTCTTCCCCCCGGGAGTTCCAGCGGCAGGAGCAGGTGCCTTGAGGGCAGGTGCTACAACTGCTTCCCGGTAAAGTTGGTCGGCACAGATGAGCGCATCCTTCTTATCGGAATGGATAGTGATGACGCCCAACGGCCCAGGCATCTTCAAGACGTTGTATGCGTAGTGTGATGCCGCCATAAACTTAGCCAGCGCTGGCCGACCAAGGATCCCATTGTATGACATGGGGATCTTGGCGACATCAAACACCACCTTCTCGGTCCTGAAGTTAAGCTCGCTGCCAAATGTTACCGGCAGCGTAATCTTGCCCTTAGGCTGGGTTCTTCCCGGGTTGACCCCTTGAAACGTACCCATTTCCTCGAGGTCCTCGTCGGGAATCTGGAGCTTTCTGAGCACATCCGGTGAGATTAAGTTTAGGCCGGCCCCGCCGTCAACTAACATTTTCGTCACCTTGATGTTGCGAATTGTTGGGGAGACCAACAATGGCAAGCACCCGACCGCAGTTGTGCGATCGGGGTGATCCTCGGCGTCGAAAATGATAGGCGTGATGGACCACTTCAGGGGCCTACATGCTTCTGGGGATGGCTCTACCGCATTGACCTCCCGCACCCACTGTTTGAGTTGGCGGTGGGAGGAATGCAGCGAGGCACCCCCATCAATGCACATGGCCTCCGTAGCCTTCTGGAATTCTTGCTCACTGGATTCATCATCTTCCTCATCATCATCTCCTTCTTTGTCTCGGCCCCGAGCGGGGCGATCCTTTTGCTGCTTGGCCTTGCCGCGGCGACCCCCTCGGCCACCGCGTTTCTTGCCGGACCCCTCAGCACCATCTTGGGCCTTCTCCTTGTCTCGCCTCTCGTATTTGGCCCTCTGCTTCTCGGCAAGCTGCTCAACTTGCCGGCAGTTCTGGAGATCGTGGCCCTTGGTGCGATGGATCTTGCAATACTGCTTGCCGGAGTTCTCCGACTTGTCGGCAGCCGCCAAGGCCTGACAGGAAGGGCACCCGGCAAGATCCTTGCCGGGGTCGCCAACCTTGGCCTTCTTAGCGGCGCCAGGGTTGTCGGATTCCTCAACAGCAAGCACGGCCTTGCCTCCGCGCTTCCTGTTTCGCCGCCGGCCTTTCCTTGACGGGGCCGCGGCGTCTTCATCTTCGGACTCGCCCGCCGCGCCAACAGCTTCACCAGGGAGTTTCCTCCCCTCTTCAGCTCGAGCGCACTTGTCGGCCAGAGCGTAAAGCTCGGCAATACTCCTGACTTTGTTCATTGCCAGCTCTTCCCGCATTCTGCGGTTACGCACATTCTGGTGAAACGCGCTAATGACAGCGGCAGGATGAACGTCGGGAATATTGTACTGCACTCGGCTGAACCTCTGCATAAACTTGCGCAGGGACTCGCCCTCCTTCTGAGGGATGATGTGCAAATTGCTTTCTTGGCCAGGAGCTTGGTGGCCTCCTACAAAGGCGCCAACAAACTGATGGCACAGATCTGACCAGGAAGAAATGGAATTCTCCGGCAGATGCATCAACCACGACCTGACGTTGGGCTTGAGCACCAACGGGAAGTAGTTGGCAAGTATCTTGTCATCTCGGCCCCCGGCAGCCTGCACCGCAATGGTGTAGATGCTCAGGAACTCCGAGGGATGGGTCTTACCATCATATTTCTCCGGGACCTCCGGCTTGAAGGTTCGGGAATTGGGCCACCGGACTTGCCGCAGCTCACGGGTAAACGTTGGAGTCCCTACCTCATAAGGCAAGTCTCCTACGTCCCCTGGCGCAGGCTCGTCAACAGCCGGCCCCGCGCGCTTATCAGACTGATAGCGCGCTTCCCGTCGCCGCTCGATGGTTGTTCGAGCGTCCTCCTTGCCTCGTTCCTGGAGAACTAGACGCTGATCACGGCGCATCCGTGGATCGGACGATGTCGTGGAAACTTCTTCATGGCGGTCGACTTGCTGAGTTGTCGGCCGCCGCTGGTGCCGCGGAGGGGAGTGCACTGTGGTTGCACCACCTCCGGTTTTCTCTACATCGGCTCGCGCCGGATCGATGGGCCTCCACTGCGAGGGCCCTGCCTCTTGCGGTCCATCCTTGTTGGCGAAGCCGATAAGGCTCTGGATAGTAGCTCGCCACTCCTCCATCTTCTCCGGGGCGGGAGGAAAATCGAGGAGCAGCTGCGCACGTGCCAAAGCCTCCGCTGGCGTAGGTGGCGGCGACAAGTGCGAGGTACGTGAGGTGCTCTGACACCTAACCATGTTAGAAGGAGCACCACCACGGTCACGCGACCGTGCGCCACCTCCGCCGGCAGCTTGGTGTGCATGCTGGCCCCGCGCATCTTGGGATCGATGCACAGAAACCTTTTCATGGGGACGCCCTGAACCACCAGCGCCATGACGTCGCTCATCATGCACGACCTGGGTAGGTCGCGAGGCTTGCGCCGGCGCGGGGGCTCCAGCAGGCGCCCTCTGATCTCTCGAGTTCGTTGTGCCACCCGTAGGCAACACAGCGCCATCTCTAGATCCGGCGGCGTGCAGGTTACCACTGCCACTGCGAACGATACCGCTCGCTTGGCTTGGATCACCAGAACACCGCGGGGGTTCTAGTCCTCTTCCTTCTGCACCCACGCCGTCGCCTGTACGCGAAGGTGTAGGCAAAACGGACGTGGACGGTTGCGCCGTCGCAACGCTCTTCTTCTTGGGCGGCATGATGATGAAGATGATGAAGAAACTAGGGCGCCGAGCACTAGGTCAGGTTCATGCAACCTTCAATCCCCCTACCTTGCGCGCCAAAGATGCCGGGGTACGACACCTATGAGATCCCGAGAGACCCCTTTACGATTCGGCGGGGGGAGAGGTATACGCAAAGAGCAGAACCAATGATCGACGCAGGAAGTTTTTACCCAGGTTCGGGCCGCTAATCAGCGTAAAACCCTACTCCTGCTTTGTGTTCTTATTGATGTTCTTGAGCCCAGCCTTCAGGAGCGCTCGTAATGAACAGTGCGTTCAAAGAGCAGCTACGCATGCAGAATGGGCCAGAAGTTCTTCTCCCCTGTAGCAGTTGCCTTGGGCCTCCTTTTATATGCTCAAAGGGGTCTCCACAGTGGCAAAATGTACATACATTGAGGTGTAAAGTAGCTACAGGGTATCATACCTAACCCCTGACGGATTAGGACAAACGCATTTAATGCACCGTGAGGTGTCCGTTTAGGTGTCCTCACTTTCTTGGGGATGGAAAAGGGGGCCATCCCATCAGCACCGCTTAAGCTCTCCTCCACTGGCGCATTGCCACGCATCCAGAGAAGGACCCAGAATGTCAGACTTGTCACTGTGCCGAAGCGGTGGTACAGTGGCAGAACCTCGCCAGGCGCCGAATCTTGCCGGGCGCCAAGCCTTGCCGGACACCTAGTCTTGTCGGGCTCCACAGGCCATCCCGGCAAGGAACTTGCCGGGGAAGCTGGCCTTCGGATCCCAGCTTTGCTTATCCGTTGACGCTCAGATCTCTGACTTGATTATTTCCTTGGTGACTTGAATCGACCTCGAGCTGTTCCCGGCAAGCCTTGCCGCGAGGGTGGCTACAACTGCCCGTGCACAAGTACGGGGTACTAGTGGCCCAATACTTAGTACACCGACAGTGATTCCCTTAGTGGTGTCATGTGAACGTCGACTACATGGCACTACACCATATTTGGGCCTAAGGGAATGCATTATGGAGTAGTTATTAGATGATGGGTTGCTAGAGTGATAGAAGCTTAAACCATAGTTTATGCGCTACTTCGTAAGGGACCAATTTGGATCCAAATGTTTAATGCTATGGTTAGATTTTATCTTAATACTTTTCTCGTAGCTGCGGATGCTTGCGAGGGGGTTAATCATAAGTGGGAGGTTTGTTCAAGTAAGAACAGCACCCAAGCACCGGTCCACCCACATATCAAATTATCAAAGTAGCGAACACGAATCAAACCAACATGATGAAAGTGACTAGATGAAATTCCCGTGTACCCTCAAGAACGCTTTGCTTATTATAAGAGACCGTTTTAGCCTATCCTTTGCCACAAAAGGATTGGGCTACCTTGCTACACTTTATTTACCATTACCGTTACTTGTCCGTTACAAGTTATCTTGCTATCAAACTACCTGTTACCAACTATTTCAGTGCTTGCAGAAAATACCTTGCTGAAAACCACTTGTCATTTCCTTCTGCTCCTCATTGGGTTCGACACTCTTACTTATCGAAAGGACTACGATTGATCCCCTATACTTGTGGGTCATCATGCCTCTTTCCTGAGTAACCACGGCTTCCGAGGCGGTGGTACCCCATGTTCCTTCTTGAAGCCCCTTCATGTACTCCAACTTTTCTTTGGCAGCTTCAGCAATGCAAGCCGCCTTGAATATTTCGAACTGCTCTTCCGTAATGGCCAAATTATCCTTTACAATCTTGGAGTAGGGTTCCTTTTTGCCGATCTGACTTTTCACCCTTACTTTCTAGGCGGACAATGCGCCGCTAAACTTGCCCATGGCTTTGTTGTTTATCTTCTTCATTGCCTTGTCTAGCCACGATGATGGATATTTGACTTCATCCCGGCCGAGGAACAATAATCTCTGATGCAACTTTGTTAGGAGGAAGTACTCCATATTTGGTATCTTCCTTAAGTTTTCATCCTTGATGGTGGCTGTTTCCCGTAGGATGCATCCTACTTGATTGCCGTAGCACTTGTGTGCTTCCTCAGGCTCTGTTGGCTCGAAATTGCCGGGGTCCACCGTCGTGACCACCAGTCTTATGGTGCCGAGCTGGTTTGGGCACCGTATCCTCTTCGCGTTTGGTTCTTTACCAGCATCGGTGCCGGCCTCAATGCCGGTGTCGGTGTCGGTGCAACCCTCGAATGTGACAGGGGGTCCTGCAACAACCTGAAAGGACATGCGGTGCCCCCATGTGTGGTTTTGGTAATTCATGACATTCTCTATGGACTAATGGTTGCATTGAGTTATATTTGAAGGATTTGTCCATAGGCATTTCTTGAAGTCCATGTGTTGGTTTCAAGGAGTTTATGAGTTGACCAAGGTGCTATTAAGGAATTATCCAAAGATTGGTCATGTGAGTGTTGAGCTTATTGCAAGCATGTCTTGAAGAAGAAGAGTGTGTGATCATTCATGTCTACCTTCAAGACATCATCCAAATGAAGAGAGTTGGAAAGATTCAAGGTTGATCAAGACTAAGTCAAAGAGTGAATCAAGTTGATCAACACACAAAGCGTAGAAGATGTACCGAGAGGGATCAAGTGATCCCATGGTATGGTAAGCATTGTCAATTACGCTTTGTGTACTAACCCATGGTCTTCGTGAGAGTTCTTTGTGGGGTTAGGTTGCGGTGTGCATGTTCAAGTGATGCATCATGAAGAGATCAAGTGCTTGAAGATTGCCATCCATTGTGGTGACAATGGACTTGTGAAGATGTGCCAAAGAGTGGCTCACCCATAGTGGAGTATGGGGGAGCAATCTACTAGTCTTCACCGAGCCAACGCAATCAAGAAAGGTGGTCCTACTTGAGGAAGTCAAGATCGGCTACATCTAGCTCAAGTGGACTTTGTGCAAGGCAAAGGTTTGGCCTTGATAGGTTCTCTATTTTACCGGTCTCATGGTGGTAGTTTGGAGACCGGGTTATAGGATCGATTGCCGTACTATCAAGGGGGGCTCTCAAGTGAGTAGCTTGATCGTATTGTTCGTAGAGAGCTCAAACCATTACATGCTTGCATCATCTTTCTTGGTTCTTGTTTGTTTTTCTCCTTGTGAGATTTGGAGCTTATGGTCATCTTCTTGACAAGCTCGAGTTCATCGAAAACGGAGTTCACATGCTTCTTCTATTGCGTTTTCGGTGTTGGAGGTTTTACCGGTCTTATTCGAGGAAGGGTTCTCACCATTTTCTTATGGGCCTTTTCTAATTTCCTTCTTATTGTTATTTCTATCAATATTGTGTTAGCCCTTGTCGCTAGCTTTCCAACAAACTTGGTTTCGTTGAATTCGGAGTCCGTTTGCAGAAGTTGTGTCAGTTTTGGTGTCCTTAAAAAGGCTGCAGCGGTACTACCGCTCATGGGAGCGGTACTACCGCTTGGAGGGGATGTAATTTTTTACTACCGCTCTTGGGAGCGGTACTACCGCTTGGAGCAGATGTAATTTTTTACTACCGCTCCAGAGCGGTACTACCGCGGCTAACTCTATGGCTACTTCCGCTCCAGACCAAAAACTTGTCTTAATCCAGCGGTGGTAGGCACGGATGTATTTTTTTTAGTACCACTCGCAAGCAGTAGTACCGCTACACCTAGCGGTAGTACCGCTACCCCTAGCGGTAGTACCGTGAGGACGAGCGGTAGTACCGCTCCGGCGGTTCTACCGGCCTTTTGCCTCCTCGCTGTTGTTTTTCAAAGGGCTTCCACCGCCCTAGCGGTAGTACCGCTCCTTGGAGCGGTAGTACCGCTCGGTGCGGGCTATGAGGATAACGGTTGGATTTCTCCCCTCCTATAAAAGGGGGTCTTCTTCCCTAATGAACCTAATCCTTTTGAGCTCGTGTTCTTCCCCCATTGTTGACCTTCTTCGAGCTTGCTATCTCTCAATCCCTCCATGGATTCTTGCTAGTTTTTGGGGGAAAAGAGAGAGGAGATCTAGATCTACGTTTCCACCAATCACTTTCTCCTCTAGGTGACGGGAACCCTTTGGATCTAGATCTTGGAGTTCTTCATGTTCTCTTCTTTGTTCTTCCTCTCATTTTCCTCCCTAGCATTAGTTGCTTTGGTGGGATTTGAGAGAGAAGGACTTGGGCACTCCGTGTGCCCCTGCCATTGCATTTGGTGCATCGGTTTGAGTTCTCCACGGTGATACGTGGAAGTGAAGTTGAGTAGCTTATTACTCTTGGGTGCTTGGTACCCTTGAGCTTGTTCCTCTTGGGTGCTTGGGCGCCCTAGACGGTTGGTGGTGTTCGGAGCTCAATCATTGTGGTGTAAAGCTCCGGGCAAGCGTCGGGGTCTCCAATTAGGTTGTGGAGATCGCCCCGAGCAATTTGACGGGTTTCGGTGACCGCCCCAAGGGTTGCCAAAGTGTACGGGTTCAGTGACCGCCCCCAAGGGTTGCCATTTGTACTGGTTCAGTGACCGCCCTCAAGGGTCCCTTAGTGGAATCACGGCATCTTGCACTGTGCGAGGGCGTGAGGAGATTACGGTGGCCCTAGTGGCTTCTTGGGGAGCATTGTGCCTCCACACCGCTCCAAACGGAGATTAGCATCCGCAAGGGTGTGAACTTCGGGATACATCGTCGTCTCCGCGTGCCTCGATTATCTCTTACCCGAGCCCTTTACTTATGCACTTTACTTTGTGATAGCCATATTGTTTCTTGTCATATATCTTGCTATCACTTAGTTGTTTATCTTGCTTAGCATAAGTTGTTGGTGCACATAGGTGAGCCTAGTTGTTGTAGGCTTTGTGCTTGACAAATTAACCGCTAGGTTTATTCCGCATTTGTTCAAGCCTAAACCGTAATTATTTTAAAGCGCCTATTCACCCCCCCCCCCCTCTAGGCGACATCCTCGATCTTTCACAACCGTTGTTGTTCGTCTAGATAGTCGAAAAAGTCGTGTGCCGCCGCGTAGACGCCTTCGTAGTTACTAGAACCCCCGCCTTCATCGTTGTTAGCCATGTTTCCTACGATAAAGTCTGCTCGTTTAATTCTAGACCTAATAAAATGAATAATGACATAAAAAGGCCTATGTTTTGCCGGAATGTTGATTCATTCCCGTTCCGGCAAATCATGGGCACTCGATATGTCCTAGTTTCTAGCACAAGTCGTGCCGAAATTCACGGAAAATTTTGGCATGACCTTTGCTAAAAATTGGACAAATCGAGCGCCTGAAATTTGCCGGAGCGGAAATGAATCAACATTCCGGCAAAACATAGGCCACTCAGAATCATTCCCCGCAAATAACAAAACACCACTTGGGCACAATCGAACCACTTCAATGTTGCATATAACAGGACCACTTCAAGAAAATCTAGAACTTGTAGAGGAGCACTTCAAATAGTGGGTAGTAGCAATAATTATGATCTATTAACAAAATTTATAACCCTGATTTGTAAAATTTGTAACCCTAGCTAATTTTCCCTAGCTAATTATGATATATTAATAGAAAACAGAGAAAATTCTCTCCTAAAAAAATGTAACTAATTTTTTTTCTGTCCTCACTTTGCTCTCTCTCTCCCTCTCTCTCCCTCGCACTCTCTCTCTCAAGATGGTGTTTCATACAAATGAAACTTACTTAGTGATGTCGCTTGAACTACGTCGGTATTTCCCCAAAGAGGAAGGGATGATGCAGCACAGCTACGGTAGGTATTTCCCTCAGTTGTGAAACCAAGGTATCAATCCAGTAGGAGAACCAAGCAACACTATGTAAACGGTACCTGCACACAAAGAACAAATACTTGCAATCCGACGCGTAAGAGGGGTTGTCAATCCCTCCATGGTAAAAAGATAGATAAATTTGTGGTAGATTGGATACATAGATCTCGATAAAACGTGAAATAAAATAAATAATAAAAAAGTGCAGCAAGGTATTTTTGGGTTTTTGGAATAATAGATCTGAAAAATAAAAGTGGCAAATAATAGATCGGAAAGCAAATATGATGAAGAATAGACCCCGGGGCCGTAGATTTCACTAGTGGCTTCTCTCGAGAAAAATAGCATACGGTGGGTAAACAAATTACTGTTGGGCAATTGATAGAACTTCAAATAATTATGACGATATCCAGGCAATGATCATTATATAGGCATCACATCCAAGATTAGTAGACCGACTCCTGCCTGCATCTACTACTATTACTCCACACATCGACCGCTATCCAGGGTGCATCTAGTGTATTAAGTTCATGGAGAAACGGAGTAATGCAATGAGAACGATGACATGATGTAGACAAGATCTATTCATGTAGGAATAGACCCCATCTTGTTATCCTTAATAGCAACGATACATACGTGTCATGTCCCCTTCTGTCACTGGGATTGAGCACCGTAAGATCGAACCCATCATAAAGCACCTCTTCCCATGGCAAGAAAAATCGATCTAGTCGGCCTAACTAAACCAAAGATTCGAAGAAGAAATACGAGGCTATAAGCAATCATGCATATAAGAGATCAAAACTCAAATAACTTTCATGGATAAAATAGATCTGATCATAAACTCAAAGTTCATCGGATCCCAACAAACACACCGCAAAAAGAGTTACATCAAATAGATCTCCAAGAGACCATTGTATTGAGAATCAAAAGAGAGAGAGAGGAAGCCGTCTAGCTACTAACTACGGACCCATAGGTCTACAATGAACTACTCATGCATCATCGGAGAGGCACCAATGAGGATGATGAACCCCTCTGTGATGGTGTCTAGATTGGATCTGGTGTTTCTGGAACTTGCGGCGGCTGGAAATGTGTTTTGTCGACTCCCCTAGGGTTTTTGGAATATTGGGATATTTATAGAGCAAAGAGGCGGTGCGGGAGGCCACCAAGGTGGGCACAACCCACCAGGGCGCGCCTGGGCCCCCAGGCGCTCCCAGGTGGGTTGTGCCCCCCTCGGGGCACCCCTCTGGTACTTCCTCCACCAAAGTTGTTCCTTCTGGTCCAGAAAAAAATCTCCAAAAAGTTTCGCTTTGTTTGGACTCCGTTTGGTATTGATTTTCTGCGAAGTAAAAAACAAGCAAAAAACAGCAACTGGCACTAGGCACTATGTCAATAGGTTAGTCCCAAAAAATGATATAAAGTTGCCATAAAATGATTGTAAAACATCCAAGAATGATAATATAACAGCATGGAACAAGCAAAAATTATAGATTCATTGGAGACGTATCAGCATCCCCAAGCTTAATTCCTACTCGTCCTCGAGTAGGTAAATGATAAAAACAGAATTTTTGATGTGGAATGCTGCCTAACATGTTCATCACATTTTCTTTTCTCTTGTAGCATGGACATTTGGACTTTTATATGATTGAAAGCAATAGTCTAGTTTTGACATGAAGATTTCAATACTCAAGCATATGAACAAGCAACCATGTCTTTCAAAATATCAACACTAAGGCAAGTTATCCCTAGCCCATTATGCTCAATCATTGATCCATTCATGAAACACACTCGCATATTAGCTATACACAATGCTCAAGTACGATCATAGTGCCCCTTAGTTGGTGCTTTATAAGAGAAGATGGAGACTCAAATAAAAAATGCATAAAGTAAATAGAAAGGCCCTTCGCAGAGGGAAGTAGGGATTTGTAGAGGTGCCAGAGCTCAAAGCGAAAAATATAGAGATAAAACATTTTGGGTCGCATGCTTTTCCTGTCAAAGAAAATGATCGAGTAGTTCCCAATACTTTCCATGCTAGATATATCATAGGCGGTTCCGAAACAGAAAATAAAGTTTATTCGTTTTTCCACCATACTTTCACATTCCACAGCTAGCCGTATCCACGGGTACCGTCCATACCAACACTTTCCAATGAATTTATTATTTGACAACATAAAGTAAATTCATTTTTCATTTCGGGACTGGGTATCCCTAATACCTTTGTCGTACTCTCGTGCAATGACAAGTGAATAAACACTCATCTTGAGAATAACACATCTAGCATGGAAAAAATATCAGCCACCCCCTACCGTTTCATGAGCGGTATGAGCACACAAAAAGGAAATTTATTTTGAAAATTAGAGATGGCACATGCAAATTTGCTTAGAACGGCACGGAAA
This sequence comes from Thinopyrum elongatum, assembly GCA_011799875.1. Lineage (NCBI taxonomy): Eukaryota > Viridiplantae > Streptophyta > Magnoliopsida > Poales > Poaceae > Thinopyrum > Thinopyrum elongatum. The sequence goes on from CM022300.1 coordinate 390,051,618, forward strand.
TACCGCATATAGGTAGGTATAGTGGACTCATATGGCAAAACTGGGTTTAAGGATTTTGGATGCACAAGTAGTATTCCTACTTAGTACAAGTGAAGGGTAGCAAAAATATTGAGAAGCATCCAACCAAGAAATAAAAAATCTCATAAGCGAGCATTAAGCATAACTAACACTGAATAATGCACCACAAGTAGGATGTAATTTCATTGCATAACTATTGACTTTTGTGCTTGCATAGGGAATCACAAACCTTAACACCAATATTCTTACTAAAGCATAATTACTCATCAACATGACTCACATATTATATCATCATATCGCAAAACTATTACAAAGAATCAAGTTTATTTTCTCCAATGATCTTCATGAAAGTTTTTATTATATCCCTCTTGAATATCTATCACTTTGGGACTAATTTCATATGTTGCTTTTGATAGCTCAAACAAATCTAAGTGAAGAACATGAGCAAAAAAATTTCTTCTCTCAAAATAATATAAGTGAAGCATGAGAGAATTTCTTCAAAATTTACTAACTCTCAAATAAATCTAAGTGAAGCATGAGAGCATTTCTTCAAAAATATTAAAGCACACCATGCTAAAAAAAGATATAAGTGAAGCACTAGAGCAATTCCATAGCTCAAAAAATTTAAGTGAAGCACATAGAGCAATTCTAACAAATCATAGCATAATTTTGGCTCTCTCAAATAGGTGTGTTCAGCAAGTATAGATGACACAAACTAAAAAGTAAAACAAGCAAAGACTCATATAGCACAAGACACTCCAAGCAAAACTCATGATATGTGACGAATAAAAATATAGCTCCAAGTAAAATACCGATGGTCGTTAGAAGAAAGAGGGGATGCCACTCGGGGGCATCCCCAAGCTTAGTTGCTTGTTTCTCTTTGGATAATGGCTTGGGGTGCCATGGGGCATCCCCAAGCTTAGGCTCTTCTTACTCCTTATTCCTTCATCCATCGTGATCTCACCGAAAAATTGAAAACTTCAATCACACAAAACTCAACAAAACCTTCGTGAGATCCGTTAGTATAAGAAAACCAATCTTTACTTTAAGTACTGTAGAAAACCCATTCAAATTTTGTTATTGCATTATATCTACTGTATTCTAACTTTACCATGGCTTATCCCCCCCCCCCCCCCCCGATACAAACCATAGATTCATCAAAATAAGCATACAATGCAAAGAAAATAGAATCTATAAAAAACAGAACAGTTTGTAAAGATGCGAATTGTTCTCATACTTCTGTAACTCCAAAAATTCTGAAAAATTAGGAAAACAGAGGCAATTTGTATATCAATCTTGTGTAAAAAATTCAGAATATTGGCGCTTTTGTGATTTTAGACAATTATTTTACTGGACGCAAAATTTTCTGTTTTCCAACAAGATCAAATCAACTATCACCAAAGCTATCCCAAAGGCTTTACTTGGCACAAACACTAATTAAAACATAAAAAACACAATCATAACAGAGGCATAATTGTGCAAACACTCAAAAACAGAAAGAAAAAGGCAAAACTAAATTGTATTCATTGGGTTGCCTCCCTACAAGCGCTATTGTTTTACGCCCCTAGCTAGGCATAAATCATAGATTCAAGTATTATCATCTTTCTTCTTATTTTCTGTAGGTGTGTTCTTATCGGGAGGTTTTGCAAAAATAACTTGGAACACATTACCCATAGAAATTTTAGCATTATCAAGTTGCCCATCTATATATCCCTTTTGATTTCCGGCGACAATCCAAGAACATTGTTGATTAAGTTCATTGAAAACTTGTTGGATTATATCTAGAACGGGGATTTCCTTCTTAAGATTCTTGTGAAAAAATTGGTTATTTCCAAGCAAATGTCTCAACATATAATCACTATTATAAAGGATCTCATTTATTACCAGTTTTTCATGGTTCATACCGTAAAAATCAAAAATTTCCCTAGCTTCCCGTACTATGTAATCAAATTCATTCATAAGAACTTGGGTAGCTAACCTTTTTGCTTTAGGATCTTTTAGAGAAGGAAACTCATAAAACAATCTTTGCAAGGTAGGATGGGTACAGATAAATCTATTTTCAAGTTTCAGAACTAGTGCTGAAATAGCTTCCGCATAAGATTTGGTTCTTTTAAGTATAGGAGCATCATCAAGAGTCAAGTTTCCAACACAATTGAAAAATTCTTGGATATGTTCTTTTCCCATAATGTTCCCTTGCCCCAAAACAACAGTTTTGGCATCCAGATTGCCAGATCGTCCAATTTTAGGAGTTAGGCCATCATCTATTTCTGCCATACCAAAGTCACTCATGGTGACAAGTTCAATAGAATAATCGATCTGGCTAGAAAACGGCGAACGAAAAAGAGGGCGTATAAAACGGCAAATTTTTGTGAAGTGAGGGAGATGAAAACGAGAGGCAAATGGCAAATAATGTAAATTGCAAGGAGATGAGATTTGTGATTAGGAACCTGATAGATGTTGATGATGTCTCCCCGGCAACGGTGCCAGAAATTCGCACGTTGACGGGAGACTATCTTGACTTGATCCTCCCCGGCAACGGCGCCAGAAATTCCTTTTTATGTCGCTTGAACTATGTCGGCGTCGGTGTCAAAACCGGCAGACCTCGGGGTAGGGGGTCCCGAGTTGTGGATCTAGGATCGATGGGGAACAAGGGACGACGAACACAGTGTTTACCCAGGTTCGGGCCCTCTCGAAGAGGTAATACCCTACGTCCTGCTTGATTATATTGGATGTATAGTATGGTTTATAGAGTAGATCTACCTCGAGATCAGCATGAGCTAAACCCTAAGGTGATGAGGTGATGAATATAGCTCCCCCCTAAAGACTACAACCCTCGGTTTATATAGACACCGATAGGGTTAGGGTTACCGGAGATAGATTACAATAAGGGATAAAAAGATCCTATCTATCCTTAACTTGGAGGACACACCACGGCTTCATAGATCTTTCGTCGCTATGCAGCTTCACCAGTCCGGCCCATATTCAATGGGCTGGCTCCTTGAGGACCCCTTAGTCCATAACTCCCTCAGTAGTCGCTGAACTTGCCTCCAATGCCAAAGCTTGTATCCGGCATCCGCTCACCCAACAGTATCTGTCTTGCGAGGCAAGTTCTTCAATGTGCTTTGTTCATATTCGGAGCCAAGTGATGTCCGATAATCTGAAATGGTATTTTTACTTAACAACGAAGGCAATAACAAAAAACCGTTCAGTACTAAATAGTGCCTTCATCTGACAACTTTTTCTCTTTCAACGAAGAGTCACGTCCGGCCATAACGCCAGGCGGTTAGTATTTCTTGGAGCGTGGCTCGAGGCCCACCCACGTTTGACACGTCTCATCAAGGTGGGGATCGTGCCCCGCCTTTCAAGGGATATGATCAATGATTTCGATTCCCCTCCCCGCACATAACATTGCAAGCGTATCGGGAAGTGGAGGAGCCAACGGCGTGAAAAAGGGAGCACCTGGCCTGTCAAAAGCCTATAAAGGGGGAGCTACAATAGTCAACATCCCACGCCTTCTTCCACCTTCCGCTCACGCAAACCTTCAGAGCTCCAGCGCCCCCTTTCTCTGCTTCCGCAGCAAATCCCACCCCGTCTCCTTCGACCATGGTCGGATCAGGCGCCAATGGGAAGTGGGAGGTCTCCATTGTCACCGATGGGGACATCTTGAAGCTGAAGGAGGCCGGCTATTTGTCGGCCGATATTGCCCATCGGGCCCCCGAAGAGGGCCAGATCATCCCCACGCCCAAGCCGGGCGAAAGGGTCGTATTCCTCCCCCATTTCCTTGGGGGGCTCGGATTTCCTCTGCACCCCTTTGTGCGGGGGCTGATGTTCGTCTACGGGCTAGATTTTCATGATCTAGCCCCCAACTCCCTCCTCCACATCTCGTCCTTTATCATCTTCTGTGAGGCCTTCCTCCGAATCCAGCCACACTTGGGCCTGTGGCTAAAGGTATTCAACGTCAAGCCCAAGGTGGTTCACGATGAATAGGCGGACTGTGGCGGGGTCATGATTAGTAAACTGACGCGGGTCCAGTGGCCAAAGGGCCACTTCGTCGATACCGTCATAATGTGGCAAAAGGAATGGTTCTATATCACCGAGCCACGGGGAGCCGGCTGGGTGGCAGCTCCCGCATTCAGATCTGGACCCCCTACCAGACTGGCCTCATGGATCAACAAGAGCCCGGACTGGGGATCCGCTGACAATTTGAAGGCGCTGCAGAAGCGCGTCGTCAGGGTCATGGAGACCAGCACAAAGCTGGTCAACATGATTCAGGTCATGCTCTATCGTCGCTTCCTTCCCTGCCAGGAGAGGGCCAAGCCAATGTGGGAGTATGACCCCAAAGATCCGGCCATTGTGTAGCACCTCTTCGGCATGACCCACAAGAAAGTGTGGAGTCTGCTATTCAAACCGCAGAAGGAGTGGCCAGTCGAGGGGGAGGACATCGGCATCGACGCCGCAAACCCTCCGAGGAAGGTGAGCGACACTTGTCTTATCATAAATCCGAATATTAGCACCACACGATTTGATCCGGACCTCTTTATGTGGATTTTGCAGGGCTGGCTTGCCAAGGCCGAGAAGATCAGCGGCCCAGCGCCGCTGCCAGAGGGACCCCGATTCGAGCAGCTTGAGAAGCTGTTGGTCATCGTGCCCTACAAGGCGCCCGACAAGAAGGGCAAGAAGACGGAGGTGCCGGAGGCCCGAGAGGGCCTCTGTCACAAAGCCCGTCCGGAGACACCGCGGCCCAGTCCGCACAGGAGGAGGATGAGGACGAGGAGGAAAGTGCCTCCTCGCACTCTAAGAAGAGGGCGGCGTCCGGTGACGTCGAGGAGGTTCAACCTCCTCAGGCCCGGAAGAGATAGTGCCGGCCCAAGCTGGTCCTGTCCGACAGCTCGGACATCGACGAGGAGTCCGAAGCGTCCGAAAAGGTTTCGGAGAAGGAACCCAGGGTCAAGACCCAAGCGGCCAGGTACATACTACGACATTTTCAATTGCTTTATGCTTTTAGTAGTCCCAGGTAGAATGTAGATTGATTGTTTTTCTGGTGGTGCAGCCCTCCGCGTGGCCACCCCGCCGAGCAGACCTCTTCGGGGACGTCCCTGCCTGCCGAACTAGTGGACAGTGGCTCACGTTCTGCACCTCCTTTGATCTCCGAAGAAGTTGGGGAGGTGGTGTCACGAAAGACCCCTCCTCCTCCGAACACAAGGGAGGAGGTCGATGCCACCATGGCCGAGGCCGACACCTCGGTCATTGAAGACCAGGGGGATGCATCCCTCCTGGCTACCGCGGGGAGGGAGTCCCGACCATCCGGACCCCCTCAGCCGTCCGCTCCCGAGCCTGAAAGCACAAGTGCTCCTTGTAAAAGCACAAATGCTCCCTGGGTGATTTTGGTAATTAATGTCAACATATCTCTTGTTGGACTAATATTTTCATCTAGTATATTTCAGATAGTTTAGCAAAGGCGTGGCATGGACAAGAGGATGTGGAACCCCTTCAAGATGCTAAGGACAGAAGATTGGCAAAGGCTCAAGACTCTTCATTTCTATTTCAGTGATCCAAGATCACATTGAGTCCATAGGAAAAGCCAATACTATTAAAAGGGGATGAGGTGTTGCTTAATGGTCTACTTGCTCAAAGTGCTTAGTGATATGCTCCAAATCCCTCAGCCACTTTCTCAAATCCAAATATGTCCTAAACCTAAAGACAAACTCGGCCCCACCGATTTGATTCATCTGGCGCCACGGAGTTTCCTTGACATAGCCACTGCCAGAAACCCTAATCAGTTTGGTCTCACCGATGGGATCTCGGTCTCACTGAGATGGGCTTGCAAACTCTCTGTTTGCCTATTGCAACTATTTCGATCTCACCGAAATATGAAGTCGGCCCCACCGAGTTTGCTTGACCAACTTTCTGTTTGCTTATTACTAAAATCGGTCACACCGAGTTTGTGTAATTGGTCAAACCGAGATGAGGTTTTACCCTAACCCTAGCACATCGGTCCCACCGAGTTGATTATATCGGTCCCACCGAAAAGCCTAACGTTCACATTTTTTACTGGATCTGTCTCACCGAGTTTACCTATTCGGTCTGACCGAGTTGGCTCATTTGTGTGTAACGGTTAGATTTTTGTGTGGAGGCTATATATACCCCTCCACCCTCCTCTCCATCAGAGAGAAAGAGAGCCATCAGAACATGCCTACACTTCCACTACTCATTTTCTGAGAGAGAACCACCTACTCATGTGTTGAGACCAAGACATTCCAATCCAACCACAAGAATCTTGATCTCTAGCCTTCCCCAAGTTGCTTTCCACTCAAATCATCTTTCCACCATAGCCAAATATGTGAGAGAGAGTTGAGTGTTGGGGAGACTATCATTTGAAGCACAAGAGCAAGGAGTTCATCATCAACACACCATCTATTACCTTTTGGAGAGTGGTGTCTCCTAGATTGGTTAGGTGTCACTTGGGAGCCTCCGTCAAGATTGTGGAGTTGAACCAAGGAGTTTGTAAGGGCAAGGAGATCGCCTACTTCGTGAAGATCTACCTGAGTGAGGCAAGTCCTTCGTGGGCAATGGCCATGGTGGGATAGACAAGGTTACTTCTGTGTGGACCCTTCGTGGGTGGAGCCCTCCGTGGACTCGCGCAACCGTTACCCTTCGTGGGTTGAAGTCTCCATCAACGTGGATGTATGATAGCACCACCTATCGGAACCACGCCAAAAATCTCCGTGTCTCCAATTGCGTTTGCACACTCCAATCCCATCCCTTTACTTTCTTGCAAATTGCATGCTTTACTTTCTGCTGCTCATATACTCTTGCCATGCTTGCTTGAAATGTATTGTGAATGCTTAAACTTGTGCTAAAACTCCACCTCAACTTGAAGAACTTAAAAATAGCTACTTTTGCTTGTTGAGGGTCTAATCACCCCCCTCTAGACCCCTCTTCTCGATCCTTTCAATTGGTATCAGAGCATTGGTCTCCATTGCTTTGGTTTAATCGCCATTGGAGGAAGATGGATGAGTCTACGATTGGGAGTATTAGACGTAGAGTACCTATACTTGATGGAGAGTTCTATCATGCTTGGAAAAATGAGATGCTTGAGATTTTCAATGAATATCACTTGAACAAGTACATTACTACTCCTTGTGCGGCTCCTATTGATCCTTTGTATCCTACCCCCGATGAGTCTCTTGACATGATCTGCAATCTTAGAACTGTTAATCTTATCATTAGAGGATTGCCTAGAAACTTGATTGCTTGCTTACCTACTCTTGAATGTGCTTACACTATATGGAGATATCTCGAGAAACGCTTTCCAAACTATTCCTTGAAAAATCTAGATGAGATTCTTCAAAAGTCCATTGCTTTAAGTAAGATGAATTCTAGTGATCCTAAGTTTGGTGATTGTCTATTTGAGCTTCGTGACCTCATGAGTGCCAAAGGAGATGTTGGAATCATTAGTGACATCATCTCTCAAGTTATTAGAATTCATAAATATGAACATTGTCATGGTCATAAATCTAATGAATTGCCTTCTCTAGGTAATGATCATTCATATGATGATGATGTTGAACATGGATATTATGATGAGGATGATGATAGTGACTATGATCTTGATTAGTCTATGAGACACTTTGGACTTATGGCTAACCTTCGCGGCTACATGGCCGAAGGAAAGGAATGGGTTCTTGATAGTGGATGTACCGATCACATGACAGGAGACAAGGATATGTTTCGTGAGATTGCTGAAAACGACGGCCCTCGAAAGTATGTCACTTTTGGTGATAACTCAAAGGGTAAAGTGGTTGGCCTTGGTAAGGTGGCCATCTCACATGACAGCTCTATCCAAAATGTTATGCTCGTTGAATCTCTTGGCTACAATCTACTTTCTGTATCTAGACTAGCCGATTTCGGTCTCAATGTTCTATTCACTGAAGTAGATTGCCAAGTGTTTCGAAGAGATAATCATAATATGGTCTTTACCGGTATACGTAGAGGTGACCTATACATTGTTGATTTCACTAAAAAGGCTCGACCTAGAACTTGCTTAATTGCTAAATCTTCTAAAGGTTGGTTGTGGCATAGAAGGTTAGGCCACGTGGGCATGCGAAATCTTGACAAGCTTATCAAAGGTGATCATATCCTTGGTGTTAAAGATGTTGTATTTGACAAGGATAGACTTTGCAGTGCTTGTCAAGCAGGAAAACAAGTTGGAGGAAGTCATCCCGTGAAGAATATTATGACCACAAGAAGACCGCTTGAGCTACTTCATATGGATCTTTTTGGTCCCAATGCCTACAAGAGTCTCGGTGGTAACTCATTTGGTTTGGTCATTGTTGACGATTTTTCACGATTTACGTGGGTGTTCTTTCTTGATGATAAATCGCATGTCCAAAAGATCTTCAAAAACTTTGCTAGGAAGGCCCAAAATCAATTTGAAGTGAAGATCAAGAAGGTTCGCAGCGACAACGGAACGGAGTTCAAGAACGCAAATGTGGATACCTTTCTTGACGAAGAAGGGATTTCACATGAGTTCTCGGCTACGTACACACCTCAACAAAATGGAGTTGTTGAGAGGAAGAACCGGACACTCATTGAGATGGCGAGAACGATGCTTGATGAATACAAGATGCCAAAACACTTTTGGGCAGAAGCGGCTGAGACAGCTTGTCATGCAACAAATCGTCTATATCTTCACAAGCTGCTCGGCAAGACGGCATACAAGCTTCTCACCGGTAACAAACCCCAAGTTGGATACTTTCGAGTATTTGGTTCAAAGTGCTATATTCTTGATAAGCATCGTCGTTCAAAATTTGCTCCTAAATCTCATGAAGGTTTCCTACTCGGTTATGGCTCAAACTCTCACACTTACCGTGTCTACAACAATTTCACTCGAAAGGTTGAAGAGACGATGGATGTGAAGTTTGATGAATCTAACGGCTCGCAAGTAGAGCAATTGCCAATTGATGTAGGTGACAAAGACCCTTCGAAATACAAGACTTGTCTATTGGCAAGATTCGCCCAATGGAGGTGAAGGAGAGTACCTCGTCCGTTCAAGTGGAAGCCTCAACTTCACGACAAGGTGAACCACAAGTTGACTTGGAGGCATCCATAAGTGGAACACGACAAGATGAAGGAAACGAGGATGTACAACAAGATAAACCTCATCAACCTCCTTCGCCACCTCCACAAGAGAACATCAACGCCAACAACAATGAAGAAAGACAAGAGGAAGAACAAGATGATGAAGAGGATGTTCCACCCCGACCCAAACAAAAGCTCTCGCGAGTTAGAGCAAGAGTTTCAAGAGATCATCCCGTTGAACAAATCTTCGATGACATTCAAACCGGGAGAATTACTCGATCTAAGTCTCGCTTAGTTAACTTTTGTGAACATTATTCTTTCATCTCTAACATTGAACCTATGAAGGTTGAAGAAGCTCTTGATGATCCGGATTGGGTGAACGCTATGCATGAAGAGCTACACAATTTCGAGAGGAATCAAGTATGGACGCTTGTTGAAAAGCCCGATGAAAATCACAATGTCATTGGAACCAAATGGGTGTTTCGGAATAAGCAAGATGACGATGGACAAGTTGTACGCAACAAGGCCCGTCTCGTCGCCCAAGGGTATACACAAGTCGAAGGTATGGACTATGGTGAGACATATGCCCCCGTTGCTAGACTTGAGTCCATTCGCATCTTACTTGCTTATGCCAATCATCATGATATTACATTATATCAAATGGACATTAAAAGTGCCTTTCTAAATGGAGCAATTGAGGAGGAAGTTTATGTTAAACAACCTCCCGGCTTTGTTAATCCTAAGAAACCTAATCATGTTTGCAAACTTCACAAAGCTCTTTATGGTCTTAAACAAGCTCCTAGAGCATGGTATAAATGCTTGACACCGTTTCTTATTAAAAAAGGCTTTGAGATTGGGAAGATTGATTCCACACTTTTTACTAAAAGGGTTAATGGTGAATTATTTGTATGCCAAATTTATATGGATGATATCATATTTGGTTCGACTAACCCTCATTTTAGTGAAAAGTTTGGAAGGCTAATGTCGGAGAAGTTTGAGATGTCTATGATGAGTGAACTCAAGTTCTTTCTTGGTTTGCAAATCAAGCAAACTAAGGAGGGTACCTTTGTTTCCCTAACAAAGTATACCAAGGACTTATTCAAGAAGTTCAACATGCAAGAAAGCAAAGGTATGAAAACACCCATGCCTACTAGTGGACATCTTGACTTGACAAAGGATGGCAAACCGGTTGACCAAAAGATTATCGCTCTATGATTGGTTCATTATTATATCTATGTGCCTCCCGTCCTGATATTATGCTAAGTATGTGCATGTGTGCACGATATCAAGCGGCCCCTAAGGAATGTCATCTTAAGTCTGTGAAAAGGATAGTGAGATACTTAATTCATACACCAAACTTTGGCATTTGGTATCCTAAGAGGTCTTCTTTTGATCTTGTTGGCTACTCCGATTCAGACTATGCCGGTGACAAGGTTGATAGAAAGTCCACTTCGGGTACGTGTCAATTTCTTGGTAGATCTCTTGTGTCTTGGTCCTCCAAGAAACAAAACTCGGTATCCTTATCCACCGCTAAAGCGGAATACATTGCCGCCGGTTCATGTTGTGCTCAATTACTTTGGATGACCCAAACTCTTAAAGATTATGGGATATATGTGAAACATGTTCCATTGCTTTGTGATAATGAAAGTGCCATTAAGTGTAACACCCCCGGTGATTAGCAACAGTAATCACTTTTGATAATGACATGTCAGCAAGATTAATAGTGCATAATCATCATTAGCATCATATTGCGTTTCAACTCCTAAGTCAAATTCAAATTTAAATGAAAGTGGAATATAAAAGTTGTCCAACATAGAAACTAAAATGTCAGATAAATAACAAATATTCCAGAGGCTATTCTAAAATTGGAACCAACATCATTGGAATTGGATAAGTGACTCGAACAACCTCAAACAGTGGATAAAGATAATATTTAATAACCATTTATTAAATCTGAAATAAATATGGAATTATATTTTGTCCAAACTAATTTTAGGTGTTAGGGAATAATGCACTGGTATTTATGAACGAGGTCTCATGTTTTACAAAAACCATTTTGAGGCCTAGCTATTTACTAGATTGAGAAAGGAGAATAAAAAAAAGGAAAAAGAACAGAAAAGGAATAAAGGAAAAACCCCCCCCCCTTCTCTGGCCCAACTGGGCCGAAGCCCAGCCGGGCCGGCCCACCTGCTCCCCCCTTTCCCCGCCTATATGGCCCCCATCCGCCAACCCTAACCCACTTGACCCCCCCCCCCCTCGACTCACTCCCCCCCCCTCTGGATCGGAATCCCTCGATCCCGCCGCCCCGCTTCCGTGCACGCTGCCGTCGCCTGTCGCCGGCGCTCCCCGTCCACCCGCGTCGTCCCCGACCTCCTCCTCGCTCCCCCCGTCTGCCCGTCCCTACATCCACCCGTTATGCCCCCCTCCTCTTCCCCCTCCGTTCCCCCGCTCGAGTCCCTTCCCAAGCTACGCCGCCTCCACTTACTCTCCCTCCTTCATCTCCCCTCCCGCTCCCCCTTTCCTCCTCTCCTCCCCTCTCTTCCCCTCGTTCGTCGTCACTCTCCCTGCTGTCGTCTACCGCTCTCCTCCTACCCTCGCCGCTTGGTCTCCTACCCCCTCGGCCTCGTCCTTCTTACGCCCCTTCGCCTTCCACCGGCTTCTCCTCTCCTTTTTCCTCTGTCCTCGGATCGTTCCCCTTTCCCCTCGCGCGCTCCTTTTCCTGCGTTCCTTCGCCCACTCGTCCCTCCGACTTTCCCCTCGCCTCCGTCATTTTTTTGTCGTGCTTTCCCTCTTTCCCACCCCCCGCCCCAGACCTGCTCCTCCCTTTCGTTGTGACCTTCTCACCTTCTCCCCCGACCCGTTAGGCCCCCCTGGGCACTGCCCTGGGGCCCGAACCCCCTGTGACGCTGACGAATTGGGCCCACGGCCCAGAAAGCATTTTAAGAAAATAAAATAAAAATAAAATAAAATAATTAATTAGTTAAGTTAGTAGGTTAATTAACCCTACATCGACTAATTTAATTAATTAATTAGTTTAGTTAATTGTAATTAGTTAATTAAACCTAATTAACCTAACAGCCTAGACAGTGGGACCCACCCTGTCAGGTGGCTGCTGACGTCAGCATGATGTCATGCTGACGTCATCAATCACTGTTTCGGATAATGTTGAATTAAATAATTAATTAAATTCAGAAATTAATAAAAACTTTAGAAAATCATATTAAATAAACCGTAACTCCGATGAAAATATTTTATACATGAAACTTGCTCAGAACGACGATACGAACCCGGATACGCCCTCTGTATTCCCGTCAGATGCCCGCAACTATAAGAACGTTGAACAATTAGACCGATTTCGATAAATGAATAGTGTCCAACCCTAATTAAATAAATCCGAATAAATTCCTAAATTATCTAAATCGTTTAGTTAGGCAGTAGAACACCCCGGCATATCATTTAGGCATGTCATACATATTGTTTGCATTATTGCCGTGAAATTTATTGTTTCTCTCCCCCTCCTTCTTTCTCTCGATAGACGCCGAGACCGACGACGCTGCACCAGGTTACGACTACTCTACCGACGAGCAGCCCGTTGACGACCTCCCTCTCTTGCCAGAGCAACCAGGCAAGCCCCCCCCTTGAGCATTCCAGATATCGCCCATTCTATTCTCCTGCTTGCATTAGATTTCGCTACTGTTAATGTATGCTCCTATTCTGATGCATAGCCTGCTGTTGTAACCTGTTCATTGCTACCTTACCTGCCTATGATAAACTGTTTAGTATAGGTTGGTATGAACCATCTGTGACCCCACCACCTTACTTTGTCGCCCCTGCTTGTTCATCGACGACTCGATCAACGTGATCGTCGATCAGAGACAGACGCCTCACTTCACACCCCCCTTAGTTGTACGACTCTGCGTAGTAACTATCGAGTGCCGAGGGTGATACCTCGTAACGCACTCCTGATGAATACTCTGCAGCATAGCTGTACAGTCGTGGTCATCGAGGGTGATTCCTCCTTCTCCATGTCCGATACGACTCTGTCGTGCAACCCCTCAGTGTGAACCTCGAGGGTGATACCTCATACGTTCACCCTGATGAATATGACCACACGGTTACTTGACCTTTTTCACAGGCGGGTCCACCCTGGTGGGTACCCGCTGGGGATCTATGATTTCGGGTGTGCCGGAAGGGCACTCGAGTGTGACATTGTGGCGGAGCATCAGAGACTCTGATTGTCTCCGCTTGATACTAATTGAGCCTATTGGATTTGGGTGTGTGATCTGAGTGGGTCGACGTGCCCTATACGCACTACCACCACGCGGGATAATGGTTATGGGGCCCTCTGCGATGTACGTTTCTCCGAAAGCTTATCAGACGTCACGATTCACCATGCGGGCTGATCGTCGGGATTGGGCTGGATACTTCACTGGCGAGTTCAGTGTCGCGCCTGCACCCCGGCCAGCCACGCAACGCGCAGGGTGCCCAGGGCGATGGCCCGAGACCCCTGGGTGCATAGGTTAGTCCGGCGTGCTGACCTCTCTGCTGAGCCTAGGTAGAGCGCTGCTTCATGTTGATCTTCCGAGGACGGGCATTACCCAGCAAGTATGTCCGGCCAGAGTTGATCGAGCGTGTTGGGTAACAGTAGTGCACCCCTGCAGGGATGAATCTTCTATCGATAGCCGGTCCTACGGTAAAGGACGCTCAGTTTGTGTATCCCGATCTACTACTTAAACTGGATACTTGTTACTTAATTGAAGCTTCGGGATTACTTTCTCGCTGGGAGTCGAGGAAGGATCTTTGAGCTGTACTTCAACATGTTTGCTAAATAAAATGCTATTCTACTCTCTTCCACTGCTGCAAGATGATGGCTTTGAGAAGATGTTTGAAGATGCTAGTCTTCGATAGGACTAGGCCTTTCTCTCTATTCTGGCATTTCTGCAGCCCAGTCCACATATACAGCCTTTTCTCCATTGATAATGTTGCATATGTAGTATAGATCCTTGCTTGCTGAGTACTTCGGATGAGTACTCACGGTTGCTTTATTTTCTCTTTTCCCCCATATACCCCCACCTTGATGATACACCAGACGATGGAGTCCAGGAGCCAGACGCCACCACCGGAGCCTACTACCAGGCGGGTCCAGAGGGCACGTACTACTGGATCGAGCCAGCTGACCAGGAGTAGGATCGGAGGCTCCCAGGCAGGAGGCCAACGCCTTTCGATCTAGTGTCGCTGTTTGTGCTAGCCTTCTTAAGGCAGAACTTGTCTAACTATGTCTGTACTCAGATATTATTTGTATGACTGACTTATGTATTCGGATCTTTGGATCCCTGGTCTGTAATATTGTGGACCTCCGTTTATTTGTGTTTAGAGTTGTGTTGTGATATCTTCCCGTGAGTCCCTGGGCTTGATCGTACACGTTTGCGTGTATGACTAGTGTACGATTGAACCGGGGGCGTCACATTAAGATTGCTCACAATCCCGTGCAACATTCTCGAACTAAGCATATTGAAGTTCGTCATCATTTCATTCGAGATCATGTTGCTAAAGGAGACGTTGATCTTAAGCATGTTCGTACCGATAAGCAATTGGCGGATATATTCACCAAACCGCTTGATGAGAAAGTATTTTGCCGTTTGAGAGCTGAATTAAACATCATTGATGCCTCAAACTTGGAGTAGAAACTCCATTTGGATACATGCAAGGCATGAGCCTATGACAAATCCTTGATATTTCTCTTATGATGATGATCATATATCTTGAATCTATACTTGTACCCTTGCATGCTATCTAACCCTTGTAGGTACTTGGATGAGTCCAAATCTATGAGATTGCAACTCACTCTCATCTTGAGCAATCTCTACATCACCAAGTCTCTACAATATGGTAGTTGAAGACAAGGAAGCATGAATCCTTTCAACATATCTTTTGACAATTTTGATATATCAAGCTTCATGATTGTCATTTTGGATACACAAGTGCTCTTCCTTGCAAAACTAACCCATGTAGGTAGATGAACTCAAACTACAAGTGGTGCTCCCAACTCTTGATGAACTACATCAATCTTGAGCATCCTACACAAGTTCAACTACATGATCAAGGTCAACACCACCACCCAAGGTATGTTATTCCATCTTAGAGGAGCTTTACCCCAAGTCATGGGTCAAAGCATCTCAACAAGATGTGAAAACATCAAAATGCTTAAACGATAAATGGTAACCCAATTTTGAGCTTAAACGATGAGTATGACCTATGATCAAGTGTTATCACTTGACTCCTAAGTCAATATACTCTAACATAGGTGACTCTGTCGCCGACCAACTCTAGATGAAGTTCTCTAGTGTTTCTTTGTGTTCTTGCATTTGTCTCTTGCTTGCTTGTTCCCCTTTAAAAAAAAACTTCATCTAGATTTCAACTCTTTTAGTTCGTTATTCTCTGCATTCCCTGCATCTAATTCATTGCAAATCTTCCAGTTAAATCCTTGCAAATCCTTGTGAGATCTTATTTGCCAAGTGAGCTGAGATGACAAAATTTTCCCTCCGTATTGAACTCGGCCTTACTGATTTCTGCCTATTGGCTAGACCGAACTGCAATTTACATTGTAGTTTGTTCATCGGTACAACCGACAAGGACAAACCCGGTCTGACCGATATGCATCATCTATGACACAGCTAACTCGGTGTCACCGATGAAAATGAATCGGCATTACCGATTTCACTACTAAGAAAACATTTTGCCATTACAATGTTAGTTCTTCTCCAGCTCTACTCGATGATTCATTTCCTCTACTAGCATCTTAAACTACATGCTGCTCTGAACTGTGACTCAAGGATGAAACCTATTTGACTCATGCTCCAGAAGATCCCTTCTTGGAAATTGATGTCAAAGGGGGAGAGAGAGCACACATCAAAGCTTATCACATAAGAGAGAAGCACATCTAAGCTTCTCCAGATGCTTATTAACAATAGAGGAGAGAAGTCACATGTCTTTAAGAGGGGAAAGACATGTTAATACCTAGTTGATTGTACTATTTCTTGCTCTAAGTTTCTTGCTCTGATTTTCTTTTACCCTACCTTCTCCCATTATCCAATATCAGATTCAGGGGGAGAAATATCCAAGGGAAGAAAATCTTTGGAATTCATTGCATATCTTTAATCCTTGGGGACATGTCTATACTAAATTAAGAGTACTAAATACTCACTCACTACATGTCATCCCAGTCTTGGCACTCTTGTGTTCTTCTGAGTTTGCTCTGTTTAGTGGTGCTTCTGTGTTATCTAACCCTGTTTTCTCAGAGTCATCTCTTCCAAAGCTAGCTCAAGACCACAAGGTAAGTATATGCATCACACTCATGTGCATGATGATCTCTTGCTGATGTACATATTGTTTGCAAGGACTCATGAACATGAAGGTATACTCTCTGTATCTACATCTTTTGCTCTGATGCATATAGCCAAGATACATGTAACTCATTGCTTGCTCTGACATGTTTATGCACTCACATGTTCTTATATTCTATCTTCACATGATTGCATACATGTAGGGGGAGTTTATGCTTGTTACATGTCCTTCCAAAGCTTTACTTGTTACCTTTCTTATCTTTATCTAAAGCTTTGATGTATGTTGTCATCAATTACCAAAAAGGGGGAGATTGAAAGCACAAGTGCTCCCTGGGTGATTTTGGTAATTAATGTCAACATATCTCTTGTTGGACTAATATTTTCATCTAGTATATTTCAGATAGTTCAGCAAAGGCGTGGCATGGACAAGAGGATGTGGAACCCCTTCAAGATGCTAAGGACAGAAGATTGGCAAAGGCTCAAGACTCTTCATTTCTATTTCAGTGATCCAAGATCACATTGAGTCCATAGGAAAAGCCAATACTATTAAAAGGGGATGAGGTGTTGCTTAATGGTCTACTTGCTCAAAGTGCTTAGTGATATGCTCCAAATCCCTCAGCCACTTTCTCAAATCCAAATATGTCCTAAACCTAAAGACAAACTCGGCCCCACCGATTTGATTCATCTGGCGCCACGGAGTTTCCTTGACATAGCCACTGCCAGAAACCCTAATCAGTTTGGTCTCACCGATGGGATCTCGGTCTCACTGAGATGGGCTTGCAAACTCTCTGTTGCCTATTGCAACTATTTCGGTCTCACCGAAATATGAAGTCGGCCCCACCGAGTTTGCTTGACCAACTTTCTGTTTGCTTATTACTAAAATCGGTCACACCGAGTTTGTGTAATTGGTCAAACCGAGATGAGGTTTTACCCTAACCCTAGCACATCGGTCCCACCGAGTTGATTATATCGGTCCCACCGAAAAGCCTAACGTTCATATTTTTTACTGGATCTGTCTCACCGAGTTTACCTATTCGGTCTGGCCGAGTTGGCTCATTTGTGTGTAACGGTTAGATTTTTGTGTGGAGGCTATATATACCCCTCCACCCTCCTCTCCATCAGAGAGAGAGCCATCAGAACGTGCCTACACTTCCACTACTCATTTTCTGAGAGAGAACCACCTACTCATGTGTTGAGACCAAGACATTCCAATCCAACCACAAGAATCTTGATCTCTAGCCTTCCCCAAGTTGCTTTCCACTCAAATCATCTTTCCACCATAGCCAAATCTGTGAGAGAGAGTTGAGTGTTGGGGAGACTATCATTTGAAGCACAAGAGCAAGGAGTTCATCATCAACACACCATCTATTACCTTTTGGAGAGTGGTGTCTTCTAGATTGGTTAGGTGTCACTTGGGAGCCTCTGTCAAGATTGTGGAGTTGAACCAAGGAGTTTGTAAGGGTATGGAGATCGCCTACTTCGTGAAGATCTACCCGAGTGAGGCAAGTCCTTCGTGGGCGATGGCCATGGTGGGATAGACAAGGTTGCTTCTTCGTGGACCCTTCATGGGTGGAGCCCTTCGTGGACTCGCGCAACTGTTACCCTTCGTGGGTTGAAGTCTCCATCAACGTGGATGTATGATAGCACCACCTATCGGAACCACGCCAAAAATCTCCGTGTCTCCAATTGCGTTTGCACACTCCAATCACATGCCTTTACTTTCTTGCAAATTGCATACTTTACTTTCCGCTGCTCATATACTCTTGCCATGCTTGCTTGAAATGTATTGTGAATGCTTAAACTTGTGCTAAAACTCCACCTCAACTTGAAGAACTTAAAAACTACTACTTTTGCTTGTTGAGGGTCTAATCACCCCCCTCTAGACCCCTCTTCTCGATCCTTTTAGAGCCCCCAAGGCCCTCGATGGCACAGGCTCCCCCTTCAGGTGGAGAAGTGGTCGGGGAGCCAAGGCCAGCGTCGAACACCTCCAAACGGGCGGCAACTGGCTGGCCGGATGCGCTGGAGGAGTTGGTGAACAACTCCGCCATCATTGATGGGCACCACACTCTTATGAGTGCGGTCATGCAAGGTGTTCGGTCCGTCCAATCCGGACTGAACGATGCTGTCCAAGGCCTTCTGACAGGCTTTTAGGTAAGTGAAGTAATGCTCCTTTCTCATAGAGCGGTTGTAATCTTTAGTTTGGGTAGGCCGTGTACATAGCAGCCCCCAAGACTCTGCGAGGACTTCAGAGAAGTCTGCAGAGGATCAAATTTGGTAGGCTGGGTAATAATCTCGACATTTCTTTTGCTGACGCAGGCATCTTCCGTGGCCGCGGCTGCTAATGCCGTGGCACTGGAGGAAATGGATCGGAAGCTCAAGCTTTCTGATAAAGAGCTTGACCTTGTCAACAAACGGCTTGACGAGGCGCAAGGTAAGCCCTTTGATAAGATGTGTATTTGCTTGATGCAGGATATTGATGATCTAGACTATATGCTAATCCTTTATCGTGATGATCCTGCAGCTGCCGCCGCCGAGGTCGAGAGCTTGAGGGAGGCCCTGAAGAAAGCCGAGGCAGAGCCGGCTGGAAAGGAAACGGCCGCTAACGAGGCGGTGGCCGAGCTCGAGAAGGCCAAGCTCGCTGCTGATCAACATGAGGCTCGAGTAACCGAAGTCCAAGTGGAGCTCCATGATGCCACCAAGAAGCTGGAGGCCCTTGAGAAGGAGCAGGAGCCTCCCGGCTATCCAAGGCGGAGAAGGAGCTCCAGGAGGCAAGGACCGAATCGCGAGGTGTCCGGGAGGAGCTCTGCCAAGTCGGGCAAATTGCAAATGGTAAGAAATACTTACTGCAGAGTGTGTTCGGAGGCAACAGGTTCGCCCTGCTAACGCGGGTCTAGCGCTCCGCAGGCGTCTTCGCTGAAATTCCGAAGAATGTGGCAGCCACGGTGAAGCACTACGCTACTCTCGAGGAGGACTCTATGCAGCGGCTCTTCTGGTCACAGTTTCCGGATTCCGAGCGTCCTCCCCTCCTCAGCAATCAAATGAAGCAGTTGATGGAGATGCATCGGATGTCTGAGCTGGCCGTGAAGGACCTCTGTGTCAGTCTGTGGCCTGCTGAGCCCATTCCGGACACCTACTTCGGCCTTGTGCAGAAGCTGTGGGAGGCGCCGCTCCGGATTGACGCCATGAAGCGCTCAGCGTGCCTTGAGGGGGCGAGGCTTGCGTTTGCAAAGACCATGGTGCATTGGCCGAAGATTAATCCAATGGACATGGCCACTGGTCCTCCGCCCAAGGGAAAGGAGCATCGCCGCCCTGAGCAGTACTTTGCACAGGTAATGAATGGCGCTCGGGCGATAGAAGGCCAGTGTTCAAAAGATGTAATGCTTGAGTGATTGTATTAAGTTTGTACCAAGTGGACCTTATGCTTTATTATGCGTCCGCCTGACTTATTTTATATTGTCATGATTTGATTTTGACTCATGTGCGGCCGTATGTTTATTCTGAAAGCTACCAGTCGTCGGCTTTAGCCCCCAGGTGAATATCACGAGGGGTGCTTTGTCTCCGCACTATTACCCTTAGCCAACGTCTTGGTACCCGGAGGCGGTAGTATGCGAGCGAAACCAGGCAATCGGACTATTCAGTTTTATTGCTTTCACTTAGCCTTAGGAGCTTGACGGTGGGGGCTAAGGACTAGCCCTCGGTGTACTAAGTATTGGGCCACTAGTACCCCTTACTTGTGCACGGGCAGTTGTAGCCGTCCTCGCGGCGAGGCTTGCCGGGATCAGCTCGAGGTCGATTTAAGTCATCAAGGAAATCATCAAGTCAGAGATCTGAGAATCAGCAAATAAGCAAAGCTGGAAATCGAAGGCCAGCCTCCCCGGCAAGATCCTTGCCGGGATGGCCCGTGGAGCCCGGCAAGCCTTGGCACCCGACAAGGCTTGGTTCCCAGCAAAGCTCGACGCCCGGCAAGCCCTGGCGCCCGGCAAGGATTGGTGCCCGGCAAGGATCGGCGCCTGGCGAGATTCTGCCACTGTGCCACCGCTTCGGCACAGTGGCAAGCCTGACATTCTGGGTCCTTCTCTGGATGCGTGGCAACGCGCCAGTGGAGGAGAGCTTAAGCGGTGCTGATGGGATGGCCCCTTTTTCCATCCCTAAGAAAGTGAGGACACCTAAACGGACACCTCACGGTGCATTAAATGCGCTTGTCCTAATCCGTCAGGGGTTAGGTATGATACCCTGTAGCTACTTTACACCTCAATGTATGTACATTTTGCCACTGTGGAGACCCCTTTGAGCATATAAAAGGAGGCCCAAGGCAACTGCTACAGAGGAGAAGAACTTCTGGCCCATTCTGCATGCGTAGCTGCTCTTTGAACGTACTATTCATTGCGAGCGCTCTTGAAGGCTGGGCTCAAGAACATCAATAAGAACACAAAGCAGGAGTAGGGTTTTACGCTTATCAGCGGCCCGAACCTGGGTAAAAACCTCACGCGTCGATCACCGGTTCTGCTCTTTGCGTGTACCTCTCCCCCCGCCGAATCGTAAAGGGATCTCTCGGGATCCCATAGGTGTCAAGCTTTGCGCCGCTATCATAGCCGCAAAGTTCATGCCCGAAGCCTTGAGGAAGGCGACCTTGTTCTTCGACGGATTCAGTCCGCCAAGAATTCAAACAAGTTGACGTCAAAGTGGGAAGGCCCTTATCGGGTAGTACGAGTCACCAGGCCTGGCGCTGTCCGCCTGGAGACCGAGGATGGCGTTCTAGTGAGTAATTCCTGGAATATCGAACATCTTCGCAAGTTCTATCCATAAGGCGCGGTTGCCGGGGGCTCCCGGCAACCACCTTTTTGTACAAGTCTTGCCGGTAAGGCATGTGATCCTTTGTACAAAGCCAGGCGCAGACCCTGAGCACAGATGAATAAATTTAAGTGTTGTACATTTCCTTATTGATTCTCATGTTCACATTCATATATGCATGTTTGTCTAAGATGTTGTATAACACCTGATCCCGGTAAGTTCTAACGAACCGCCAAGGTTTCATCTCTTTATTTTCTCTTCTTTCTTTTTCTTAAAGACAGAAGGATTCCTCGCGTGCACATTTGCCGGGGTGGGGGGGGAAGGGAGACATGAATACCAATTGGTGACGTTCGGAATCGTATGCTTGCCGGAGGAAGGACAAAGACAGAAAGCTAAGTCCTAAAAACTCAGAGCAAGTTTTTCTTTTATTACCAAGTTATTTCCTTGGACGATTCTGACCTTTGTATGGAAAATCTGCACGCGAAGGAACCCTTGTTGTAATCAGTTGCGCCCTTATTTTGTTTCGAGTCCGCTCAACGATTTAAGTGGCTGCACTGAGAACGCCAAGGAGTCTTGCCGGCCGCTGCGCCTCCGGCAGGCTGCTGAAGTCCCGCACCCAGCGCTCACGGCAGGTTGCGCGCCGGCAAGTTTTTCAGTAAGCGTAGGATGAACTCCATACATAAAGGAATCAGACAAGGAAAGTAGCTAGCATGAGCCTAAACATAGTTAAATTATATTACATCCATGAGTTGCCGCAGTCCTAACTCGAGACTTAACTGTCTTTTACATGAGATGATGGCGGCAAGAATAAAAGGGAAGCACTCAATCCCTGCGCTGGCCTTCGATCCTTTTGATGGAGTCCACCTTCTCAAGGATCGGCGCGATGCACTTCTCAAGCGCCTCAACATTTGCATCCTTTGGCAGGTGGCCGAGTGCGCTGGAGAGGTCGATGCCGGGATTGCTGTGCACCACCTTGAGGAGCACCTTGCGAAGGACGGCCCGGCAAAGCCGGCGAGTCTCGTTCGCTAGTTGGGTCGCCTGGCTGGACTGGAGCGCCCTCAACACGTTGATGATACTTTCAAAGAACATCGTCAACCTGGCGCTTGGAGATATTCTTTCCTCGGAAGAATATCTGAAGTTCGACAAGCCCATGGTTGACAGTTCTGCGGTAAGCTTCTCCGCGGCAGCGATGAGACGACCAGTCCAGATCTCCACTCCCTTCTCGTACTCGTTCTGGGCAGCGGCGGCGCTATTGAGCAGGCTCCTCTCCCCTTGGAGATCCTTGAGTAGAGCCTTCTCACGGGCCCTGCCGGCCTCGAGAGATTTCTGCAGCGTGGTCAGCTTCAGCTCCAGAACCGCAATGTCATCAGCCGCAGAGGAGAGCTGCTTGGTCTTGTCGGACAGGGCGACTTGCATCTCCGCCAAGGAGTGGAGGGTTTTTTCCCTGTCCCCCTTGAGCGTCGAGAGCTCCTTGCCGTGCTCTTCAAGATCTGTCTCCAGCCTCTTCACTTTGTCGCTCAGCTCGTTCTTGGCGGCCTCTGCAACTCCGGTAGCATCGACGGCCTCCTTGAGCTTGCCGGCGTGACTTGCAGTTAGAGCTTCGAGCGCCTCCTTGTGCTTCTGCTCCAGCTCCTGGGTCCGCCACGCGACAAGATTTTCAATGTCTTCATCCTTGCTGCGAAGCTTGGCGGCGAGCGCCTGTTCACGATCAGTGATATCTTCCTCATGAGCATCAAGGGCAACGCAGCGCTCCATCAGGAGGGCATCTTCGGCAGCGATCCTTTGAACAGCTTCATCATGGGCCTTCTCCATGTCTGATTGCTTCAGGAGGACCTCATTCCATTGTTGGCTCACTTGTTCTCGACCGGCAACCAGCTCTTGAAGGGCCTCGGCATGCCAGATTTGCATTTGTGCGACGCGCCTTTGAAAATCCGCTTCGGCTGCCTCGACAACTGCCATTCTGGAGTCCGCCTTCTCTTTTCGGGCACGATGGAGAGCCTGGAGTTTGCGGAAGTTTTCGCCCATGGCCTGAAGGAGCCGATCCTCTTCGGACTTGCCACTGCTAGCGCTGGGATCGTCAACAACTTCGAGCCCGGCAGCGGCAATAATTTCCTCGAAAATTTCTCCTTCGGCTGGTGCCTCGGTGCTTGCCGTCCCTGGCAAGTTGATGAATAGGTTTTTGCCAACTTTGAGATACTTGCTGGATGAGGGCTCGTCAGATGTTGATGGCTGGTCTTCAGTGGCCGCCTCACCAGTGACAGGGGGCTCCGCGGCCGATGCAGCGCCTGGCGCTCCTGCGGCAGGAATGCCGTCAGTATGGTCCCCAGCCTCCCTGTCGCCCTCTTCAGCAGGTTCTCCCGCGATTTCCTTTTGTGCTGTCTTGGCGGCCTCCCCATCAAGAGCATCACCGGCCCTGGCAACATCATCCTTGGTGGCCTCGCTGGCAGTGATCCTGTCCGCTTCGGTAGCAGCATCCCTGGCGGTCTCCTCGATGATGGCGTCGACGTCCATATGTTCCATCTCAGAGAACTCTGAAGGGTGAAGGAGAAGGTTAGAATAAGATCGAGTTTTTAAATTTTGAAGTGATCAAAGATAAAGAAGTAAGGGGAAAAGAATAACTAGCACTCTGAGGCGATCGAGTACCTGCGTCGGGCTGTCGAGAGGTGGCTTCGCCTCTCCCGGCAACTCCGGTTGCCGGGGGTGGGTTGCCGGAGCCCGTGCTTGTCGGCTCCTCCTCAATCTGGACGGGCTCGTCGGCAAGATCTCTTGCCGGAGATGTGCTTCTGGGCAGAGCGGTCGATGAAGGAGGCACAATGGGGCAATCTTCTCCTTGTTGCCGTTCTTCTCCTGCGAACCCGAAGGTATCAGCGACAAGAATGGAAGCCTCGGCACCAGCCAACAGAAAAAGGGACAATGAACTTACGCTGGGGGCTGCGTTGAGGACTAGGCTCCGGGCTCACGATGACGGTCTCTGGCACGCTAGTGGAGCCTGCTGGGGGCTCGTCGCCCGTAGAAGTCCTTGACCTCTTCGCCATCCTCTCCAGCAAGGTTTCTGTGTCACTGCAGAAGTAATACAAGCAAGTCAGTAAAGATTGATGCAAGATTGGAAGGTAAAAGCTGTGGCAAAGTACTTACTCTTCTTCCTCTCGCTCCGGACTAAAGCCGGAGATGTCGAAGTCGACCTCCGTTGCGGTGTCTGAGTGGGGAGGCGGAGGAGGAGTCCTAGGCCGCTTGGCTGTGGCAGGCGCCGGGGCAGCTTCCGGTGCGGTGGTGCGAGACCCTCCTGCCGCCCCAGCAGTGGCCGCTGGTGCGGGCCTCGCACACCGTGCAGGCTGTTGACGGGCCCCCTGCCGCGGTCCGGTCTTGCCGGCCACTTTCTTGCCGGGGGCTTCGCCGCTCGAAGAGGGCTGGCTTGCCGGGATGTCAGACGCAGCCTTCCGAAGAACACGCTTCGCCTTCTTCTTCGGGGGAGGGGGCTCTTCTCGCGTCTCTTCTTCTTCGACTGAGTCCTCGCCGGACGAGATTTCAGCGGCTGCGCTGCTCTCCTCCCCGGCAACCTCGTCCTCCCCGGCAGGCTTCGCCTCCACGACCACCTCTGCCTCGCTGGCTTCCCACTCTGTGAAGCCAACGCTGCCGGCCTCCGCGGCAAGATTCGCTTCCTCCACTCTGGTAGCGATGTATGCTACCTCCTGATCTGTGGTGGCGCGAATAAGATCTGGCTCTTGCCGGACAGGCTTCTCCGTCAGATTATCGAAGAATTTCTGCGCTTCTTCCTCGCTTGGCTCGACCCAGGTCGGGTCAAGGCCGTGGGCGTTGAACATCGGCAAGAAGGCAATGATCGACCCCAGCGCAGAGTTGTTGCACAAGGGGACGATCCTTGCCGGCAGCCGGTGCTTGTCTTCGCGCTGGAATAACTTCTGGCGGAGAGCGCCAAGCTGCATAACAGTCAAGTTGTTGTTCAGCCCGGGGCGCAGCCTCATGACATCCGCTGCGTTCTTATACTCCCAGGCTGGCCTCCCCCTATTCTGCAGAGGGGCGATGCGGCGGCGGAGGAAGCCGAAGCCGATCATCTCCATTGTCAGCCCGGCAGCCTTCAAGCGGAGGATTCTGGTAGTAGCGATTGTGAGCTTCTCGTCTTCTGCGGCGAGATCGCCCCAATCCTTGCCGCGGACCACCTTCTGTCGCCGGGGATGGCAAAACGGATGAGGATATGCTTCCTGGATCCAGCACCATTCGGCCCGCCACTCGTCCCACTTTTCGCGGTAAACTCCATCTCGGTATATCTCTTTGTTCCAGGCCCTTGGAATCCAAGCAATAGATCCAGAGAGAGCCTCTCCTTTTTGGATTCGAGGATAGAAATAGTGGCGGAAAAGAGCAGAATTGGGGATCACGCCGGTGAAATTTTCACAAAGATGGGCAAAGATCGACATGCAAAATACGGCATTCGGCGTGAAATCAAGAAGGCGGAAGCCGTATGTATACATGATGTCATTGAAGAAATCGGAAAAAGGTGGACAGAGCCCGCAATAAAAGTACGCAGTGAAGAAGGGGTATCTGTCCGATCCGCCTTTGGAACTAGCACCTGGGATTACGCGTGTGGCGGGGTGAGCTTGTGTTCCCTTCGCCCACATGCATTGGTATTGTCCCTTCAAGGTTTCGGCGTCGAGCGTCGGAGGGAAGACGACGAGCCTCTTCCGCATCTTCACCAGCTCGCTTTCCGGAACTTCGGCTTTCGCCTCCTTGTCCGTGCCCTTGCCTTTGCTGGTCTTGGGCGGCATGGTGACTGTGGAGATGGAAGCCGGAGGACGGAACGAGCGCGGGAGCGGCAAGCAGAAGGGAAAGAAGGTTTCGCTCTGAGCTCGAGCGGAGGAAGGCGATGGCCAGATTGGGAAGAAGAGGGGGGTGAATGGGTTTGCGCCTCCACGACTTCTCCTTTTTTATGGGGAAGGAGCGGGGCCACCTTGTTTATCCCCCAATATGAATGCGCCTCTGTGGGCGCGAAACAGTTTGCAGCCTTTTTGGCACACTTCCCACATCGCGCGCTCCATGTGCGTAGTGGGGGCACAGTAAAACAAGATCTTTACGAGCAGTTAGTTCCCTGCCACGCGTGCCCGTGCACTGTTTGGGCCTAGCCCAACAACGCCTCGCACTCGTGTATGGCCCAGGCCCGGGGGCTCCTGTCGGTGTACTAAGTATTGGGCCACTAGTACCCCTTACTTGTGCACGGGCAGTTGTAGCCATCCTCGCGGCGAGGCTTGCCGGGATCAGCTCAAGGTCGATTTAAGTCATCAAGGAAATCATCAAGTCAGAGATCTGAGAATCAGCAAATAAGCAAAGCTGGAAATCGAAGGCCAGCCTCCCCGGCAAGATCCTTGCCGGGATGGCCCGTGGAGCCCGGCAAGCCTCGGCACCCGACAAGGCTTGGTTCCCAGCAAAGCTCGACGCCCGGCAAGCCCTGGCGCCCGGCAAGGATTGGTGCCCGGCAAGGATCGGCGCCTGGCGAGATTCTGCCACTGTGCCACCGCTTCGGCACAGTGGCAAGCCTGACATTCTGGGTCCTTCTCTGGATGCGTGGCAATGCGCCAGTGGAGGAGAGCTTAAGCGGTGCTGATGGGATGGCCCCTTTTTCCATCCCCAAGAAAGTGAGGACACCTAAACGGACACCTCATGATGCATTAAATGCGCTTGTCCTAATCCGTCAGGGGTTAGGTATGATACCCTGTAGCTACTTTACACCTCAATGTATGTACATTTTACCACTGTGGAGACCCCTTTGAGCATATAAAAGGAGGCCCAAGGCAATTGCTACAGAGGAGAAGAACTTCTGGCCCATTCTGCATGTGTAGCTGCTCTTTGAACATACTGTTCATTGCGAGCGCTCCTGAAGGCTGGGCTCAAGAGCATCAATAAGAACACAAAGCAGGAGTAGGGTTTTACGCTGATCAGCGGCCCGAACCTGGGTAAAAACCTCACGCGTCGATCACCGGTTCTGCTCTTTGCGTGTACCTCTCCCCCCGCCGAATTGTAAAGGGATCTCTCGGGATCCCATAGGTGTCGTGCCCCGACAAGGATTGCGTCTAGTCTGGATGGGCCATCGTCGTTGCCTTTAGGGGCTTTCTTTCGGGGTCTGGACTTCTGATTTCGGAATCCGGCATTTACTGCCGTATCTTCGCCCTCGCCGTCATTGTGGCGACGTTTACTCTTGCTGTGTCGGGGCTTTCCATTTCTGTCCCGAACCTCGGAGGTACCCGGTGTGTCGGGGTTGGCATTTTTTCGAGCGAGCCAACTGTCTTTGCCCATGCAAAAGCGGGTCATGAGAGAAGTAAGCGCTGCCATAGTTCTTGGTTTGTCCTGGCCGAGCTATCTTACGAGCCATTTGTCCTTGACACTATGCTTGAAAGCGGCCAAGGCTTCGGCATCCGGACAATCGACAATCTGGTTTTTCTTTGTCAGGAATCAGTTCCAAAATTGTCGGGCAGATTCTCCGGGCTGTTGTGTGATGCGATTTAAGTCGTCAGCGTCCAGAGGCCGGACATAGGTGCCCTGAAAGTTCGCTCGAAAAGCATCCTCAAGTTCTTCCCAACAGCCTATAGAGTCTTCGGGAAGTCTATTCAACCAGTGTCAAGCCGGACCTTTAAGCTTTAGTGGCAGATATTTGATGGCGTGGAGGTCATCTCCTCGTGGCATGTGGATGTGGAGGAGGAAATCCTCTATCCATACGACCGGGTCTGTGGTTCCGTCATATGGTTCGATGTTCACAGCCTTGAAGCCTTCTGGGAATTGGTGTTGCATTACACTCTCTGTGAAGCACAGGGGGTGTGCGGCACCCCGGACTCGAGCTACATCGCGTCGGAGGTCTTCAGACATCCGAGTCCGCTGCTGCTCCCTCACTCTATTGTTTCGGTTTGACCAGTCGTAATATCCTTCCCGTTGAGTGGGCAGATCCTCCCTAGGTCCGTAGATGGACCTGGTACGGCCTCCTCGAGCGTCTAGGTCATGGCGGAGGTCATACTTGTAGGTGGGCCGCACTTGATCCTTGCCGTAACGGCGAGGTAGGTCGGCGGGGTGCTCGGTCTTGTTAGCTTCTCTGTCCCGCCCTCTAGGGGGGCAGTTCGGCTGTTCGGCGCGTGTGTATGTCGGACGTATTGGCTCTAAGGCCTTGTCGTCGAACTGCGGCAGCAATCTTCGCTTGGGATAGCTTTTGATTGGCTGTTCACGGCCGTACCCTTCTTCGGCGGCTAGGACTTTGGTCCATCGATCATTGAGGGTGTCCTATTTGGCCTTGATTTTGCGCTTTTGTTTCTTCAGGCTGCGGGCGGTGGCTAGAAGCCTCCGCTTGAACTATTCCTGCTCCAGCGGGTCTTCGGGGACGATGAAATCGTCCTCCCCGAGACTGGCCTCCTCTTCGGAGAGTGGGAGGTAGTTGCTATCTTCGGAGTCATCGGGGTTTTCTGGGTTGAACAGGTCCTCCTACCCCACGGGGTCATCCTGATGATGTTCGTTGGTTGCCGCTCCGGCGAGGTCATCCGTATTGTTTGCGGTGCCGTTCTCCGCATAGTCCATGTTGCTCGCGTGGCTTCGATGTGGCTTTGATCGACGGCGCTGTTTATGGCGTTTGGGCGGCTCATCTCTAGGCTTGTCTTTTTCCTGATTGGGAGTGCCATCGCCGTCCTTGGGGATGTCCTCCATGTAAATATCGTAGGTGGACGTGATCGTCCAGCGGCCAGTGACGGGGGGGGGGGGCGACATCGGTGTTAGTCGTGGCTCCGTCGTCCTCATCCATGTATTCGGAGTTTTCCAAATCGTAATCTAGCATATCGGTTAAATCATTGATAGTAGCTACCAAGTGGGTGGTGGGTGGGACATAAAATTCCCCGTGGTACGCCTCGGAGGGTTGATGGTTGTGGGCGGAGGGCAGGTCCTCCTGGATGGTCATTTTCTGGATTCGGTCTAGCGCCTCGTTTAACATAGTGAGGGTCACCGAACTTGAGGGCTCTAGGCCAAATTCTGTTGTAATGGGGTGGGGGCAGTCAGTGCCCTAGCCGGTCCTTGGTTTCCACAGGCTGAGCTAGACTCGAGGTACGGTGCCGGATCCTTGAGAGGGTCCGGATTGTCACCAGTGACTGAGGACGGGCCTTGATTTTTGCGTGTGGTTTCCATGTCGGGATTCAAGATCCAGTTGCATCGGGCCGGGGGTGACCCCTGGCCATCGGTTGTCAGCTCGTCGTAAGGGCTTAAGGCCGGAGGGGCGTCGTGATGGGAAGATTCGGCCGAGATTGACTCTTGGTCTTTGCCTCGTGATTCTGCCTCGAAGGCCGAGGATAGGCCCTCCGCAGACATGACGGATCTGGCCGAAGGCGGGGTCTGGCCCTCACTTGAAGCGGAGCCCTCCTAGCTCAAGCAATTCGGAGGGCGGGGGTTGATCTGTAGATCGGATCGGAGAGAGACTCCGGAGCGGGCATAGCAAGGTCTGCGAGGTTGCGGAAGGGGGTAGTGAATCCGATGAAGACCAGATCGCCCCGTGTGTCTGTAACATATTACAGATTACCAAATCGAATTTGGTGTTTAGGAGCGAAGTTGTCGATCTGATCCAAACGACCAGTCGGGTCGGCATGCAACACGATGCTGCCAAACACGAAGAGTTGACCGGGGACAAAGAAGTCCCCAGATCCGATGCCTTCTCCTATGATCAGGCGAGCCATCAATCCTTCGGGCGACCCCACAGTGGAACTCTCAATGAAAGCACCAATGTCGGTGTCAAAACCGGCAGACCTCGGGGTAGGGGGTCCCAAGCTGTGGATCTAGGATCGATGGGGAACAAGGGACGGCGAACACAGTGTTTACCTAGGTTCGGGCCCTCTCGAAGAGGTAATACCCTACGTCCTGCTTGATTATATTGGATGTATAGTATGGTTTACAGAGTAGATCTACCTCGAGATCAGCATGAGCTAAACCCTAAGGTGATGAGGTGATGAATATAGCTCCCCCCTAAAGACTACAACCCTCGGTTTATATAGACACCGATAGGGTTAGGGTTACCGGAGATAGATTACAATAAGGGATAAAAGATCCTGTCTATCCTTAACTTGGAGGACACACCACGGCTTCATAGATCTTCCGTCGCTATGCGGCTTCACCAGTCCGGCCCATATTCAATGGGCCGGTGCCTTGAGGACCCCTTAGTCCATAACTCCCTCAGTCGGTATTTCCCCAAAGAGGAAGGGATGATGCAGCACAGCTACGGTAGGTATTTCCCTCAGTTATGAAACCAAGGTATCAATCCAGTAGGAGAACCAAGCAACACTATGTAAACGGTACCTGCACACAAAGAACAAATACTTGCAACCCGACGCGTAAGAGGGGTTGTCAATCCCTCCACGGTAAAAAGATAGATAAATTTGTGGTAGATTGGATAAATAGATCTCGATAAAACACGAAATAAAATAAATAATAAAAAAGTGCAGCAAGGTATTTTTGGGTTTTTGGAATAATAGATCTGAAAAATAAAAGTGGCAAATAATAGATCGGAAAGCAAATATGATGAAGAATAGACCCGGGGGCCGTAGATTTCACTAGTGGCTTCTCTCGAGAAAAATAGCATACGGTGGGTAAACAAATTACTATTGGGCAATTGATAGAACTTCAAATAATTATGACGATATCCAGGCAATGATCATTATATAGGCATCACGTCCAAGATAGTAGACCGACTCCTGCCTGCATCCACTACTATTACTCCAGACATCGACCGCTATCTAGCATGCATCTAGTGTATTAAGTTCATGGAGAAACGGAGTAATGCAATAAGAACGATGACATGATGTAGACAAGATCTATTCATGTAGGAATAGACCCATCTTGTTATCCTTAATAGCAACGATACATATGTGTCATGTCCCCTTCTGTCACTGGGATTGAGCAACGTAAGATCGAACCCATCACAAAGCACCTCTTCCCATGGCAAGAAAAATCGATCTAGTCGGCCTAACTAAACCAAAGATTCGAAGAAGAAATACAAGGCTATAAGCAATCATGCATATAAGAGATCAAAACTCAAATAACTTTCATGGATAGAATAGATCTGATCATAAACTCAAAGTTCATCGGATCCCAACAAACACACCGCAAAAAGAGTTACATCAAATAGATCTCCAAGAGACCATTGTATTGAGAATCAAAAGAGAGAAAGGAAGCCATCTAGCTACTAACTACGGACCCGTAGGTCTACAATGAACTACTCACGCATCATCGGAAAGGCACCAATGAGGATGATGAACCCCTCCGTGATGGTGCCTAGATTGGATCTGGTGTTTCTAGAATTTGCGGCGCCTGGAATTGTGTTTCGTCAACTCCCCTAGGGTTTTTGGAATATTGGGGTATTTATACAGCAAATAGGCGGTGCGGGAGGCCACCGAGGTGGGCACAACCCACAAGGGCGCGCCTGGGCCCCTAGGCGCGCCTAGGTTGGTTGTGCCCCCCTCGGGGCACCCCTTTGGTACTTCCTCGGCCCAAGTTGTTCCTTCTGGTCCAGAAAAAATCTCCAAAAAGTTTCGTTGCATTAGGACTCCGTTTGGTATTGATTTTCTGTGAAGTAAAAAACAAGCAAAAAACAACAACTGGCACTGGTCACTATGTCAATAGGTTAGTCCCAAAAAATGATATAAAGTTGCTATAAAATGATTGTAAAACATCCAAGAATGATAATCTAACAGCATGGAACAAGCAAAAATTATAGATACGTTGGAGACATATCACTTAGTAGCAAAATGTTTACTTTAAACTATTTCAAATAAATTTTATTAGTATTTTTATTAAATGCCACAATTTTTTGATGAAATGTCACAAAAATAAAAAATTCTAAGCTCATTTCAAACTAAAACCTAGGGTTCTCATTCTAAGCTAATTTCACAAACCCTAACCCTAGAAGCTAAAACAAAGAGGAGAGGAGAGAGAGAGGAGGAGGGGCGGGTGCCTTACAGAGAGGAGAGGGGAGACACCGGTGATGGGGTGGAGGACGGGGGACACGGGCGCGGCTGGCGCGGAGGGCGTGTGGAGGGCGACGACCGGCAAGGGGGGCGCACGAAGGGCACCGGACGGCGATAGGAGGGCGACGGCGATAGGAGGGCGACGGCGATGGAGGGCGCATGGAGGGCAACGTCGGCGACTGGAGAGGAGTGGGGATTTGGGGGAGAACTGGGGGAGAAAGCCCGCGCGGGGGTTAAGTCAAAATAGCGGCAGTGCGGGTTCCCAACCTGCGCTACCGCTATTTATTTCATTCTTTTCTTTTCTTTTCCTTTTCTTCTTTTCTTTTTTCTTTTCCTTTCCTTTTCTTTTCTTTTCCTTTCCTTTTCCTTTTTATTTTCTTTTCCTTTTCTTTTTCTTTTTCTCTTCCGAAAGACGACTGAGAGCCGGAAACATATGTATATGCATGGTGGGAAGGTGATATATATTACATCATTTGACCTGCATGATGCTTCCATCCGAACGGGACATGTTACGAACGAATCCTTTGGTGACCCCATTCATCCTCTCAAACGACATCATGTTGTGAAGGAATGACGGCCCAAGGTCGATGATGTCATCCACAATGTGGACACACAGATGCACCATGACGTCAAAGAACGCGAGCAGGAAGTAAATCTCAAGCTCATTTAGTATGACAACGATCTCTTCCTGTAGCCTTCGGAGCTGCTTCACACTGACCAACTTTCAAGAGATAACATCGAAAAAGTTGCAGAGACCAGTAAGTGTCTCACGGACGTGCTTGTCCATTATCCCTCTAAGGGCAACCAGAAGGATCTACGTCATCATCATGTGATAGTCATGAGACTTCATCCCGCTGAACCTTTTCTTCTTGGTGTCTAGAAATCTGCTTATCTTCCCAGAGTAACCGGAACTAACTTTGATTCCAGTAAGACACTTGAAGAATTGATCGATCTCCTTCGGACTTAAGGTGAAGCAAGAAGGGGGGCAATAATTCTCTTCCTTCTTGTTGACTTTTTGCCCCTGTCCCACGCCTCCGTCTCCGTCTCCTCTGACTTTTTACGGGGCGACATGTGGATATCTGCCCTGATGTTCAAATCTTCCAAGTCTCTTTTTGTCTTTGGCCCATCCTTGGTCTTATCCGGCATGTTCATCACTGTTGCAAGCAAGCTCTCAAGGACATTCTTCGTGATATGCATTTGATCAAGGCAATGAGACGTGTCGAGTTTGGGCCAGTACTCCAAGTCCCAGAAAACAGACCTCGTCTTCCATACCTTCAGCAGCGGCTCCGACGCCTTTTTCATCTTTCCCGACGCGGGGTACTGTTCCCAGTTTTTCAACAGCTCACAGATTTCGGCGCCGCTCCTCTTACGTGGAGGTCCTCGATGCTCAGCCTCACCATTGAATAGATCTCCACGGTTTCTCCACGGGTCATCCTTCTCGAGCCATCTTCGATGCCCCATGTACACGATTTTCCCA
Organism: Thinopyrum elongatum; assembly: GCA_011799875.1. Classification (NCBI taxonomy): domain Eukaryota; kingdom Viridiplantae; phylum Streptophyta; class Magnoliopsida; order Poales; family Poaceae; genus Thinopyrum; species Thinopyrum elongatum. The sequence goes on from CM022300.1 coordinate 390,085,313, forward strand.
GACCCTCCATCTTTCGTTAGCTGCTGAGACGTTGTATCATCCATGCACCGGGTGCATCCGCAATATCCGTGGCACACCTGGCCCGCGACATATCCGTAACCGAGATAGTCGTGCACCGTCGATATCAGCGCGGCTCTCATATAGAAATACTCGCCTTTGCTGGCGTCCCATGTCTTGGCCGGTGTTTTCCATAATGTGTCTAACTCCTCTTTTAGTAGCCCCAGATAGATTAATATTATTTCCCGGTTGTTTCGGCCCTTGAATCAGCATGCTCATGTGTATGTACTTTGACTTCATGCACAACCAGGGGGGAGGTTGTACATCCATACAAACACGGGCCGTGTGCTATGGTTGGTGTTCTGGTTGCCAAACGGATTCATGCCATTGGTACTCGCACCAAGCACGATGTTCCTTGCATCATCTGCGAAATATCCATATTCGGCGTTGAATGCTCACCACTGGCTAGCATCTGCGAGGTGTCTCAGCTTCGGATCATCTCCGTAGTCGGGCTCCACCCTCTCCGTGTGGCAGCGCATGAGCTTTGCTTCCTTAGGATCTATGAAATAACGCTGTAGACGAGGAGTGGTCGGTAAGTACCATACAACTTTCTGAGGAGATTTCTTCCTGGCCTTCTTGTATCGAGAAGCATTGCACACTAGACAACTAGTTTTTTCCGCGTGCTCCTTCCGATAAATGATGCAATCGTTGATGCATGCATGATATCTAATGTGGGGCAGATCAAGAGGGCAAACGATCTTCTTGGCCTCATCGACACTAGTAGGACACAGGTTCCCCGCGGGAAGAACTTTATTATGGAGATACTTCAAATGCTCATCGAGGCTTGCGTCTGTCCATTTTTTTTTGGCCTTCGTCTTCAGAAGTTCGAGCGTGGAACTCAAGCGGGTCACCTCGGGATCGCAACCGTCATACAATGGAGTCTTCGAGTCTACCTCTAGTTGCGCCAGCTTGGCCTCCTCTCTAGAAGCAGCTCTGTCGCCAGTCGTATTCTTGCGAAGCAGGTCTCGAACATGAAGGTCCTGCACGACTAAACTTAGTCGCGTCGAAGACTGTGGCGTATCCGCCTCTTCTTCGTCGTGTCTGACATTTTCTCCGCCATGTACGGTCTCTTCCCCGCCGTGTACGGCCTCTTCCCCGCCGTGTACGGCCTCTTCTCCGCCACCATGTCATGCGCCCTCATCTTCGGGTCCATCATCGTCGGTCATCCCTTCGTCTAGCCCCATGTCGTTATTGCCTGCCATGTGGACATCCTCATCATCATCTTCAATTATCCACCGAGTATAGCCATCCATGAAACCATGCATGAGGAGGTGCGCCTTCAAACTGCCACGGTCAAAGGGGTCCAAGATGACGATTAGTTTGCATTTTCTACAAGGACATAAAATCCCAGTCCGGTTATTTGAATACATGTCGTGCACCACGGATCGCAACCATCTTTCCACCACCCTTCCACTGACCTTCATTGTTGCCTGCGAAGTATAATAAGCAAAATAATTATTACCATGCATGCATATATATCATACATCAAAGTCATACAAAAATTCGGCATGACCTTCCCTAATAATATGACATATAGAGTTTGCCCGAAATTCGTCGAAACGTAAATAAATCGATATTTCGGCAAAACATAAGCAACTCATGTCACACACGATCCGACAAATACACATAGGCGGCAACTCATGCCACACGCACATTCCCACCATCATAGCGCAAACACACATAATTCCATTCTTGCAAAGCACAATTTTTTACTCACCTATCGTCCTGAGAGAGGGATCGAGCAAACGGTAGATGGCGGCCGATGCCGCTATCTAGGGATCGAAAGTAGTCGACAAAGATGCATGGTAGATCTAGTTGGAAGGAGATGCTCTACCTAACTAGTGGAGAGGGAGGGAGAGCTAGGTAGTGAGACAAAGGTATGAGTGGGGAAAGGGAAGGAGGGAGAGACAAATAAAGTAAGGAAGAAGCTAGAGAGAAAGAGAGGTCATTAATGGAGGAGATGGTGGGTGGTGGCATTAATGGGGAGAGAAGAGAGGTAGGAGAAGAAAGAACTAAGTGAGGGAGGTAGAGGAGGGAGAGGGGAAAGGGGGAGGGGGAGGGTGGGAGAGAAAAGGTGGCTGCTATGCGTAGCAGTGGCTGCTATGCGTAGCAGTAGCGCTGGATGCCTAACAACGCTACTGCTAAGCTCCATAGCAGGAGTGCGTGTCGGTGACCTGGCGCTGCTCCTAAGTGGGGCCCACCTGCTGGCACCATGCACACATAGCGGTAGCGATGGGCCACCAACACGCGCTACTACTACGGGATTAGTAGTAGCGCTGCTTTTTGCCAACCGCTACTACTATGGGCAGCCCCGGTCGGTGGCGATGGGACCACTTAGCAGTAGCGCTACTTGGTTGTCCAGCGCTACTGCTACTTTACTACCTGTAGCGCTGGGTAAGACCCCGCGCTACTACTAAGTAGCAGTAGCGCTGCTCCCCCAGCCCGCGCTACTGCTAAGATTCTATCTATAAACTTTTTCCTAGTAGTGCGGTGATCTAACCCAGTGACAAAAAGGTCTAGCGGTGATCTAACCCAGTGACAAAAAGGGCTATGGCACATATTGTATCGCCGCCACTAAGAATAAAATGAAGGGGTTTGTGTATATTGATTGACTTCTTCCCGTTTACATCATGTCAACTTGCTTATTGTGATACTCTGTTTCCTACAAACTTAATACCTTGAGATGCATGCTGGATAGCGGTTATGGAGTGGAGTATTACTAGTAGATGCAGTTGGATTAACGGTCTACTTATTATAGACGTAATGCCTATATAAGATTGTCATGAATGATCATATTCATAAATATTGCAATTTGGCCGGTTCCTCAACTGTAATTTGTTTACCATGCCAATTGCTTGTTTTCGAGAGAGATGCCACTAGTGAAACTATGCCGCCTTGGGTTAAACCTGGGCATTCGTCAGGCCGGCTTAGTTCGGACCGGGCTTTTTAAAGCCCGACTTCAAATCTCAAGCCCGAGCCCGACCCTTTTTAAAGCTCGACCTCAAAATCTCAAGCCCGAGCCCCGCCCGGACCGGCTGAAGTATATCTCTATTACTCGTGTTTAATCTTGTAACCAGCTAGACAAGAGGATTGACAGCCCTTTTACCATGTTGTTGGGGACAAGTGCGTTTGTGTTCTGTGCGCAGGTGAATCCTTAAGGCTACTCATAGTGGGAAGTATTAATACGTGCATAGTATTATGAAATAGTATCATAGATGAGTTTATTTAGGACGCCGATATCCACCACACGTGTGGCATCTAGGGGGGTGTGCCGCACGCCCCGTGTGGCATAGACACAGCCCCGCCCGCACGACGGTGTCCGGGCGCACCTAGGCACAGCCCGCACGTCCGGTGTGTGGCGCGATCGCCCACACGTCCGGGCGAGCGACCCCGCTGCCCGCACAACCTCTCTCGCCCATCGTCCCTATTCGCCTTCAAACCACATTGCCAGCGTTCGTCGTCGTCTCCAACCTCTGGATCGCCAAATCTTCCCCTACCTCCATCGTCTTCCTTCTCTAGTTGCCATGGCAACCAGACCAGATCTCTAGCGCCCCCCCTCCCGATCGACGAAAAACACGACAACGGGCTAACAGGTAGTTCTCCGATCTCCTCCTCCTTCCCCTCCTTCCCCTGTCCCGATAATTGCACTTCCAGATTGCCCACCAAGATGGCGACTAGATCCACACTGTCATGGCAAACACAACACAGATATGTGTCGCGTGGAGACACAACTAAAATCAATTCTGGCCATTCATGTTTATTCCCCTTTACCCTCCAACATACACAAGATCTGCCATGTTCTATCCTAGATCTGATCTAAGCTTTTAGGTTGGGGTTGCTACAAGTAGGTGCTCCAGAAGGATGTGTACGATTCACTAAAATCAGGGGAGAAAGGAGCAATTTGGGCGGTACATAGGGAGGGAAAAATTAGTTGCCACCTATCTTTGTTGTTAGTTGCCATCATGTTATGTTGTTAGTTGCCATCATGTTATGTTGTTACTTGCCATCATCTTATGTTGGCTGTTGCCAGCAGTTCAACATCAGTTCAACATGAACAGTTGCAAAATGTTTTCCTACTTGCCATGATGTATTGGTTGTTTATGCAAGAAATGTGATAAGATTGCTGTGTTTCCTTTTATGTGGAAACAGCAAAATGCAATTCAAATAGTCATGCGTTCTTGTTCATGCAGTGACTGAAAGCACAGTGGGAGAAAGCAGAAAAAAATGAATCATGAAGACGGGACTGATCCTTGGTTTTCTCGAAGGCCGCAAGCGCCCCCTTGGGATGCAGTAGAGTACAATCAACTCATTTCCGCAGGACCGTTGCTGCCACTACTAGAGCAGTACGCGAACATAGGTACGATGCATGATAAAAAAAGGGACAGTTGACATGTTTGTGGGCATGAAAATGGCATTCTACTTAGGTGCTACAATGTCCTTGTTCGCAGGTTCTTATGACACAACCACACAGACAGGGATACCATGGCAAGTTCCAACACAGGGGGTTATCACTGATAGATGTACGGGAGACCAACTTCAAGTAGCAAATGTGGCAAATCAAGGTAACGCATAGAAAATTGCATACTGATGTGGTCAAAAAAGAAAACTTGCAAGGATGGCAAGACTTACGAGTTTTTTGAAAAAACGCAGGACCATCATGCAGCACGTGGCAACAGGCGGCAACCGGGTACCTGCCATCAACGTCGTACGCAGGTGAGTCGTATGAAGTGATCTTGCGGACAGTGCATCAGAAAAAGGAACCTAGGTGACATTGGTGTTTACGTGGTGTGACGAAAAAATTGAAAAAAAAGGATGACATTGGCGTTTGTTGCTGTTAGAAGCAGAAAAAAATGATGGAAAGTGCATCTGCCAAGTCTGGTCACCTATAGTTGCCACATGTGGACAATCTGCATGTGTCAGATTGAATGTATGACTGACAGTGGCAGTACGTGATTGCACGCAGTTGCCATGTCTTAACAACCGCAGTTGCCATGTCTTAACAACCGCATTTGCCATGTCTGGACAGCTGTAGTTGCCATGACTAAACAACTGTGGTTGCCATGTGTGAACAACTCTGGTTGCCAAGTGTGAACAACTACAGTTGCCATGGTTGAACCACTACATATGCCATGTTATAGAAACTACGGTTGCCATGCATTGACCAACTGCTCATGATCGCAGGTTGTTATGGTGGAACCACAACAGCAAAGGTATCATGGCAAGCTTCACTATTGCAGGCCATCGGTATTGCAGATAGAACACAACAAATTGAAGTGACAGACCAACTTCGATTAGCACATGCGGCACAACAAGGTAAAATATGTGAACCAACAAAAATAGTGCATTTGCTTTTGTGGAAAAGCATGGGGGAAAGTGGATTTGTCACGGTGGTGGCAGCAAACTACAAATGCTACCAAGTGAATACGTCCATTAGTCGTCTATGGTCTTCAGGATTTGTCAATTACTGTCTGCGTGTATATGCCATTTGTGATTAACTCCATTTGCCTTGTGGGCTCGTATCTAGAATGCAAGTTTTGATGTTAAAGATGCTGGTTGCCATGACTTGGCAACAGCAGCTGCCATGTTTGGTCAACTGTAGCTGCCATGGCTGAAAAACTACAGTTGCCATGCATGGCCAGATGCAGATGCTCAAGGCTTGCTGTATGAATGATATCATGCCAAATTAGATGCAGTTGCTATATTTCATTACGATAAACATGCCATTCAAGAAATACTGCTTACACACGTACCTGTTTTTTTGCAGGAGCTTCAACTACAATCAACAGCGGCGCAGGAACATCTACTGCGGGAACCTCGGAGCACATGGAAGGGGCGTTCCACGAGCAAGTCACCAATGCTGCCACAAACAATGCAGAATCAGTGTCGGAACTGGCAATCGTTGCAGCAATGACGACAAGCATGCCTGTGCACACCAGCACAAGCAACACTCAAGCAGATGAAATAGCCACCAATACTGAAGTGAATGATGAAACTGATGACGAAGCGCAAGGGGAAGAAGAAGATGGGCAATCGGAAATCATGATACCTCAACCACCATATGTTGGGCAGAGATTTGGTTCGTTTGAAGATGCCAAGGAATACTACCAGAGATATGCAATGTTCCATGGGTTTGTGGTGAACACAGAATACCATAGGAAAATAAAAAAAACTAACGAGTACAGCAGAGGTGAGATAAGGTGCTACAAGGCACGAAGGAACAAGAAGGGTAAAGGTGTTGTGCCTGTCGTGCCGGAACGAAAGAGAGGCATCATTCTCAAGACGGAATGCCCTGTCCGGTTGAAGCTAAACGCAAATGGAGCATGGTGGGTGGTCAACGAATATTTCGACGAACACAACCGCGAACTCATAAAGAAGTTTGACCTAGTAAAATTTCTGAGCGCCCACAGAGGATTCAGCCCCCTCGAGAAGAAATTCATAAAGTTGCTACATGATTGTAACATCGTCCATCAAGAATGGTCCAAATACTGTCCCTGATCCACAGCAGAGATGGTAGTCTGAGTAGCATGCCCTACATACCAGCAGACGTCACAAACCTAAAGGCAAAGTACCGTAGAGAGAGCAGGTTGGCTGACATAGAAGACACAATAGCCTACTTCGAAGAGAAAGCAAAAGCAGATACTGATTTCTTCTACAGGATAAGATTGGACGATGAGGACCGTGTCAGAAACATGTATTGGGTGGATGGTGCTGCAAGAAGAGCCTACAAACATTTTCGTGATTGCATTTCATTCGACACGACATATCTCACGAATATGTACAAGATGCCCTGCGCTCCATTCATAGGAATAAATAACCACAATTAGTCATTGCAGTTCGGTTGCGGACTCGTTCGGAACAAAGATACAGATGGTTACACTTGGATGTTCAAAACCTTCTTGGAGTGCATGGGTGGACTTGCTCCGATGAACATAATAACAGACCAGGATTTTAGCATGTGTGCAGGCATAGAAGAGGTCTTTCCGTTGGCAGTGCACAGGCACTACAGGTGGCATATTATTAAGAAGGCTGAGGAGACGCTAGGACCATTCTTTGCTGATCGCCCAGAACTACACAAGGCATTCAAGTTGTGCGTGGACCACAACTTGACGGTGAGGAGTTTGAACGGAGTTGGACGGTTATGATTGAAACATACCAAGTCCAAGACAATGAGACACTTAATAGCCTGTGGGAGAAGCGAATGTACTGGGTGTCGGCCTACTTCATGCAGTGCTTCTTTCCATTTCTGCAGACTACGCAACGCAGCGAGGGGTTCAATGCTGTTTTGAAGCGGTACGTGAGCCCTGGCAACTCATTGCTGCAGTTTGCCAAGCAATATACAGCTTTACAACAGAAAATACTGGGATCTGAGCTACAGCAAGAAGCAAACACCGCACTCAAGCAACCTAAATTGCTAACATATTTACCGATGGAGAGGCAGATGAGCAAGATATACACCAACAAGATATTTAACAAGTAAGTGGATGATCTTACTGTCTTATTTGCCATGTATGACGCGGCACATTCAACATTGAAAAATGCTAAAAATAAATAAATAAATATGTTTGCCATATCTGCTGGTTTGAAGATGAAATCTGTAGTGAACACGTGAATGGAAAACAAAATTTAAAAACTGGAGTAAAAAACTCTGTAGTTTTAAAAACAAATATATTGCAAACTGTATTTCACATGTAAGATGAACTCATGTGCATTGAGAACAGCATGATGCAGTTGCACTACCATGAAGATAGTAGTTGCCAACTTTTTGACATGCTGATCTATTGAAAAATAGCCATTGATTACATTAGAAGCATAAACTGTAGTTGCCATGTGAAATGAACTGTTGTTGCCATGTCAAATGAACTGTAGTTGCCATATGAAATGAACTGTAGTTGCCATGTGAGACAAAACTGCATTTGCCATGTGAAATGAACTGTAGTTGCCATGTGAAATAAACTGCATTTGCCATGTTAAATGTTATGCAATTGCCATGTTAAATATCATGCAGTTGCCATGTGGAAACAAACAATACAAAAAAAATGTGGAAAAAAGGCTTTCCATGCCATCATTGATTTTAATACGTTTGCTATGTTGTGACCTACCTCAACAGAAGGTGCTAAAAACATCATATAAGAATTTAACGAGCACAAAAACATGCAGATTCCAGGAAGAAATAAAGCGTGCCAGCATGTACACAGCTTACCAGGTTGACGAACATACGTTCAAGGTGTGTTCTCTCATGGGCATGTCCGATTCAGAACCTGAAGACCTGGACAAGGGAAGAAACTACTTTGTGAAGGCCTCGATAAACGAAGGTGAATACTACTGCCAATGCTGCAAATTCGAACGGGACGGGATTGTGTGCTGTCACATACTCAAAATAATGGACATGCACGCGGTCACGCGATTGCCCCACCATTTCATACGACTGCGATGGACTTGGGACGCTGACGATGCGTTGGGGCCACAAACATCAAATGCAGTTTTGGCTGCGCATGATGATAGACCAGAGGCAACCATGGACGCCGTGAGGCACGTTGTATTGACCAAGAACTATGCTGAACTAATAGATGAAGCATGCAAGAGTGACGAGACAGCAAGGGTGGCAGAAAAACATAGGAAGGCCCTGAAAAAAGAGCTTGATGAGATCAAAAAGAGGAAGGCTGAAGAAGCCTTACACAGGTTCCCCTGCACTTCAAGTGTGCCTTCGTCCACGGGTCCGTCCTCTGAAAACTCGGATGTAGGGTCTGGAACAGCAAGCACACAAACTCAGGTCAGGAACCCGCCCCGTTCCATCACAAAAGGGCGTCCAAAAGAGGTGAGATACAAATCGGGGTTGGAAATTCAAGCAAAGCACAAGAAAGCAAAGAAAGGGACGGGCAATTCGTGAGCAACTGTGGAGGATTATAACTTGGGTGTTGGTGACAATTTTGTAACGTAGATGATCAAGATTTAAAAAATTCAAGAATGGCTGTTGGTGGACAACAGAAATTGAAGAAAATGCCATGTATGCATGACTAAATTTGCCATGTAGTTGCTACTAAATCTGCTATGCAGCTTCCATCGAATCTGCCATGTAGTTGCTACTGAATCTGCCATCGCGTAGATTTCTGTTTTCAGTCCACGCATTTTTGTTTCACACATATTGTATTGTATACATACTTTGTACGAACTAGTTGAAATGATCACGTGCAAAAACACGAGAGAGAACAGTTGCTTATGAACTACCATGCTAACCAATACAGTTACCACTGTGAAATCACAAAAACAAATGAAATGATTACTTGCACTAACCGTGCATGATCAACTATATTTGCCATGTTTCAGGCATCATAAACGCATTCAAACTCCCAATTGGTACTCACAATCACAAACACATAATAATAGTGAACATAAAAGTAGTTCTTGTCACACCTAAGCAGGTTCAGATACACACTTATATGACAAATATTCAATGGCACATACACGCCACCACTATATACTACAGCTACGGGGGGTGCAGTCATAACATAGCACACGGACATAGTTCCAAAGGACAAGGTGATACCTTACATTCCTCAGCCACAGAATGTAAGGTAGGCATGTATATGGAGCATCACGTGATCACTTGTACTTCTTGTTGGTGGATTTGACAGCTCCCTCAATGAACTCTCGTGCTGAACCCCGCAAGTTGAAATCTTCATTCATCAACCAGTTCCATGTATATAGTTTGCGGAGCTCGACGACCATTGCAGCTGTGATCACAGGGACCCGTCGACCTTCCCACTTTGCAAGGTATTCCAACATGTAAAACCCGCAGTCATGCCTAGAACGAAACAAAACAGGTGAACTCATGCCAACAGAAAATATGATAAACTTTGATGAAGAGGTGAAAAGGTTTAAAATTGAGCTGGAGAACACATGAAAAAGATAGTAATTACCCATTTTCTTGCTTCACAGTCGTGACATACTCGATTGTAAAATGATTGATCTGGACCGTTGAGTTTTCGTAATGACGGATCCATGTCTCTTTCAGGTTGTTGATAAAGAATTCAGCATGTGTAGTAAGGTCTTCGTCATCTCCTGAACGGATTGAATCAAGCACCTCAAATCGATGGTTCTTCAGGTCAAGGCAAATCGCGTAGTGGTGACCACACTTGTCATCTGGGTTTTCTGGTGCAAGCTCCTGGAACATGGGGAACATGACCTGCAAGAAAAAAAGAGGAAAGAAAAAACAGAGTTCACATCAAAACAGAATGATGTAGTTGGAAAAATGGTATGTAAAAATATTGCCAGATGCAGTAAGAGATATATGAAAAAGCAAGCATCAAGTGGTCAAGTGCGCGCATGGAGAAGGTTTATTAGCCATGTGTAATTATAAGTTGCCATCCATGGATAAACAAAGTTGCCCAATATTTTAAGTGGAGTTGCCACATAAATTGCATTAAAAGTTCACACTTATTTTACATGGCAGCTGTTGCCACATGAAACGTCTGTCACGAACAGTATGTAACCAACATATGAAGTATAACTATTGACAAAACATACCATGGAAAAAATATGTACAACGAGAAGAAACACTCACATATTTCTTCATTGTGAGCTTGAAATCACCATGCGCGGCAAAATGCTTCCTCAGGATTTTATGATGGAAGTCACCATCCCATATTTTGCAGGTCACGCTGTACTGCATGATCGTCTTGTCGGGACAAATGTCCACATGCCTGTTGATGAAGTCAATCCCACACGCAACTACATTCTTCGACATTTTACCAGTAGGCCTCACAGACTCGGCAAGATCACCCAGGTCGACATATGTCGCATCACATTGTATGATTTTGGTTATGTCCAAACATGAGCTGTATGAAAATGATATAACATGAAAGAATCATGTCTACTAAAAAAATAAACATAAACAATGCATGGCTAAAAAGGGCAAAAAAATATCAGAGAAAAGCAAGTGAGGGGTTATGCGGTGTGGACATTACGCTTTCAGCTCCTTCATGTGCTTGCTGTTCGACCTCGCTTTTCCGAAACGCTTGACAGTATCGAATAGTTGGTTCTGCTCCTTTGTGGCCTTAACATCGGGCTCAAAGTCATCCGCTGCTGGTGCGTGAACTACCCTAGCCTGCCTCACAGATCCAGGGGTTGCACTTCTAACGGTATCCTCGGATACTGACTCAGCAGGCACGTCAGAACTTGATTGCCCCTGACCCCGTGAGGACCTCCTCTTCAATGCTTCCTCCTCAATCCTACGGTAAGCTTCATCGAGTGACGGCGAAATCTCCTCAGGGGTGGCTGGAAGAATAAAACAGTGGGTTAAGAAACTTGGAAACAACAAGTTATTGTGCGAAAAGTTCAGACTGTGAACTGTAGGTGCTAATAAGAAAGTGTCAGTGTCAAATGTCACTTGGTAGACAATGTTTGCCAGGTGAAAATTGCACTGCAGTTGCCATGTGCATTGCACTGCAGTTGCCATGTGGCAACAACTGCAGCTGCCATGTGCATTGCACTGGAGTTGCCATGTGGCAACAATTGTAGTTGCCATGTGGCAACCACTGCACTTGACATGTGCATTGCACTGGAGTTGCCATGTGGCAACAACTGTAGTTGCCATGTAGCAACCACTGCAGTTGCCATGTGCAAATGCACTTAAGTTGGCATGTGGCAGCAACTACATTTGCCATGTGTAACGAACTAAAATCGTCATGCGACAACCTATACAGAAAACACATGTGATGAATGTGCATGGAAATGACAACTACATGTGCATCCCATGAGATTTGCCATCACAATTCAGAAACCAAAAAGCTTGTGACAAATGTCGGACAAGAAATGTAGAAACAAAATGATAAACACACAAAATTTTACCTTGCACTATCGGCTCTGCAAACTTCACAGCCTTCCTGCCATTAGCCATTGGCTGCGCCATCATTGGGGCCGTGCCTGCCGGGAAAGCAAAGGCAATAGGCACAGGATCGTGCACCACTGGTTCATCCTGAGTGTGATCGATGCCAAGACTAAAGCTCGGTGGGGTGAAAGCCATGGGGTGCCTCTCCTGCCTACCAGCCGGATCGCGAACAAATTGTTTGGCAGAATCTAGAGGTGACAGATCAACAAACATGTCTGCCTCGTCTGCTGCAGGATCATCAGGCTTATTAGTAGGGTGGGGCGTGCTGTCAGCGGTCTCAATCACAACCTTCTTGCCTATCTTCCTGTTTGGGTTGTAGGGGACACCAATGTTGACAGGGAGCTTAGAAGTGCGCAGATTTAAACTGGTGTTCTCCATGGCGGTGAAAGACGCAGTCTGCTCCGAACGTCCACCTCCTTCAGTCGTGCACGGCTTACCACCTACATCTGTTGTATTCTGGACTTCCGTCTTCTCCACAACATTGCTTTTGGCAGAAGGTGGGAACAGTGTGGAAGCAGGCATGTAACCAGAGTCACCTCTGCTGCTCTTAGCTACCTCTGGTGCATTGGATAACTGTGCAGGATGCTTGCGAGGGCTACGCCGCCTAGGTGGCAGGCCAGCTCGCGCAACGGTTGCAGTAGCAGCCTCTGGGCCACCAGCCGCTAGAGCTGTTGTGCGATGAGTCTCATCTGTGGATGGCCTATCATTCTGAAATGTGGCCGCAGCCCCTTCTTTTGTGGACACAGAAGTGCCACCAGCCACACGCTTGGAATCCGTATAAGATGGGCGGGAATCTTCCTTGTTTAGGTTGAGCTCGGGAGCGTCCACTTCAACACTTGCTGATCGGGTGGCATGGGTCACAACAGCATCTCTCATTGCCACCAGGGTGGGCAATATCTCAGCAGTCCTGGCAGATACTGACTCGTCACTCCTAGATGTACGGATGGCTGTTGTGGTAGTCTGCACATCTGCAACCGGTGGAGATGGGCGGCCGCTTGCATCAGAGCTAGTGGGAACAGTGGACGGTGCAGCAGCAGTTTTGTCGACTGGCGGCTCATGAATATCTGCATTACCACTTGTCGACAACTTGGAGTGAATGCGTTCAAGTGGGTCTTTGGTAGGGCGTTTGGTTGATCGTGTAGTAGTCTTCTTCACCCTGCAAGAAAACGCATGAAGAGTACAAAAAGGTGAGCGCTAGGAACAAAATAATTGCCATGGTAGTCATCATAAAATGAAAATGTGTGATATGCCAGAGCTGCCATTTGAAAACAAGGTATGGATGAACACACATGAAATGCAAGCGGTTGAAGTTAGTGGAAAGCTACCAGTTGCCATATGAGTGGACAAGATTTGCCATGTGGTCTAGTAAGCAATTGACATGCAGAAGAAGCAGGAGTTGCCATGCAGCAAATTTAGATCATAAAAACAGCAGTTGCCATGTGGGACAGATAGGAGTAGCCATGTGGCAAGTTAGACAGCTGCCATGAGAAGCAGACAGTAGTTGCCACAGAAATGGATCAAGTAAAAGGTTGTATATGATTTAGAATGCATCAAACAAAATTAGCATTAGGACAATAAAAAACAGGGAGAACCCACCTCTTGATTGTCTTCCTCAAGTCTTCCAGCACGACAAGATCCCCGGTGTTGGACGTCGATGTGCGAGGAGACGACATAGTGGAAGTGGTGGCACCAGCAGTGGGAGCCCCCTTGTTCAATCGGGCAGAAACACGGGTTGGCGTGGGTGCTTGTTTCTACTTAACTGATCGTCCACCAGCTGTCGCCTCACTGCACGTAGAAAAATGGCAAAAAGAGACCAAGTGTGAGACACAAAAATCATGGTGCACTTAGCAAAATGAAAAAAGGTCAGGCTGTTAAAAAGGAAGGATAAACAAAACGCTAAATAGACGTTGAACCTCCTCCTAGCAGCTATGGGATCGGTCCTGCACCTCTTGCCAACAGAGCCTTGGCCAGCATCCTCTGGAGCCCTGCCCCTCTTTGAGAGCAAAACCCCCGTGTCTCTCGCAACAGTTGGATCAATGCCTCCCTCCGGTGGAGGAACTTTTGGTGCAGCCTTATCATTCTTACCCCCTACACGAAGTTCATCATGTTCATCATCGTCGGTGTCATGTGGCACATTCTCCATGTCATCGTCACCGTCCTTGTCGAGACCAGCATCCACGCCACCAAAACCATCCCCATCTAGCTCATCTTGCGTGTCAGGGAGCTCCTGAGAGCTGTTGTAGTCATACCGGCCACGGCAACCAGTTGGTCGATGTGTCCATTCTCCAACAAATCATGTGAACTGCCTCGCAACCGCGTCGCTATCAGAACCATTAAGTGTTGTCCAACCCTCAACCAACTTCCCGAGCAAGCTGGTCATGCCGGAAGCAAACTGCCCAACTAGGTGCTCAACATGTGCCCTCGCCTGAGCAGAAAACAAAAAGTAACAAGAACCAAACATATTAGAGTCACGTGCGTAAGAAAAATAAGCCAAAACAACCGTAAAGAGATATCAAATGCAAGAAAATATAATTTCAAAAAACAAATAAACATCCTTGATTACCTCAGCAGGACAAGATGGAGCTGAATGCACATCCATCCACTTGCCAAAGTTTTGTGGCCCACCAAACACACTGTAGTCTATAGCATGCTTGGCCATCAGCTGAAAAACAGCAAAATCAACTAAGATGTCAAAAGAAATAAGGAGCAGTGACTCTTCATGGATTGCAAAAGGAAAAAAGGAGTTTCGACAGGGAACGACGGAGTTGCCGTAAGGGGACAAACATGGTTGCCATGTGCAGACAACCATGGTTGCCAAGGTATTTATGACTTGTTAGCCATAAATGGAAGCAGTGAGGTGGTGGAATGGAATGCACAAACAAAATTGACTGCAAAAAAATGGAGTATCAATGCCAATTAAAGTGTTGTGCATTTCCCACGCATAACCAAACGTATTTGCCATGCTGTATATGCTATAGATTCCCCTCTTTGAAAAGAAAACATATATGAACAAGCAGTATGGGTCAGTTTTTAGATTTTTTCATATTATATCTGTCGGGGACGAATCCGCGATCACCTATGGGACCTAGGGAAGGACCCCTTTACGTTCGGCAGGGAGAGACGGTCGCACGAAGAGCAAATCTAGCGAAGAACACGACAGTGCACGAGAGAGATTTACCCAGGTTCGGGCCGCACGGATGCGTAAAACCCTACTCCTGCTTTTTGGTTTTTTATCTATATGATTGTTCTAGCTCCAGGAGCGCTACAGTACAGAGTAGCTGCGTACAACACTGGAGTTCTCCATCTCCCCGTTCCTCCCTTTCACGTTGCCTATGGGCCTCCTTTTATATGCACAAAGGGGTCACCAACAGGTGGCAAACAGTAAAGGTAGAGGTGGAAAGTTGCTACAGTAAGGCCATTATTACCAGGATGACATGTCCTACCTACCACTGACGGCAGGGGACAAGGGCATTAAATGCCCATGCCTTTGCTGTCCAGATACATGTACCCGGACGTCTTGGACGTGGGAAAAGCCTATCCCACCTGCTCCTGCACCGCTAGCTACAGTGTACCGCCGTCTACACAGTGCCCTGCCACACACGCTTGGAAGGACCCAGAGCGCCACGCTGGCAGAGGCACCAGAGCGGCACAGTAGCACAGTGGTACAGTAACGCTTGCCGCGGCAAGACCTTGCCGCACCTGACAGCTTGCCGCAACCCATAGCTTGCCGCGCAAGGTAACTTGCCGGGGCAAGTACCTTGCCGCAGCTGCTATCTTGCCGCAGCCAATACCTTGCCGCAGCCAATGACTTGCCGGGGCAAGTACCTTGCCGCGGCAAGTACTCTGCTACAGCAAACCTCAGGCTGGGCCTCAGCTATCCCTCCCGGCAAGCTCCTCTTGCCGGGGCCTTAACTCTTGCTTTGTATACTTTGTTCTTGAATGGCTTAATAATCTTGAGCTTCTCTCTGGCTGTCCTCCTGCAAGCCTGGCCGCGGGATGCTACTACTGCCCGTGCACAAGTACGGGGTACTAGGGTACCCCTATTCTAGTACACCGACAGGAGCCCCCGGGCCTGGGCCACACATGGTGCCGGGCGTTGTTGGGCCAGGCCCAAACAGTGCACGGGCACGCGTGGCTGGGATAAGCCGAAACGTCTCTATGCTGTTTAATTGCACGCTCTCCCACGCGTCGCGCGTTGAATGCGGAGCGTGGGAAGCGTGCGCAGTTATCTCGAATGACGAAGGGGCGGATGGTTCCGCATCTTTCCCCATAAAAGGAGGGACCTGCAGAAGCACTCACACACCCCTCTCACCATTCTCGATCTCCAAATCTCCGCCTTCTTCTTCCTCCGCTCCAAAACAAAGCGGTTTCCCAATCCTCCGCCACCGCGCGCGTCCGCATCTCCCTCGGTCCTCAGCTCCGCCTTCGCCATGCCTCCCAAAGGAGAAAAGGGGAAGACGGGGAAGTCCTCAAGGACGGAGACCCAGGCGCAGTTGAAGAGGCAGAAGTACGCGCTCTTCGCTCAGACGCTCACGGGGGCGGATCTGAAGGCCAAGTTCCAAGGCATGTGGGCCGTGAGGACCAAGGCGCATCCGGCCACCCGCGTTCGCCCAGCCACCGACGAGAGCGAAGTGAGCAAGTACCCCTTCTTCGCTTGCTACTTTTGGTGCGGGCTCTGCCCACCGTACTCGGATTTCTTCAGCGACGTCATGTACACCTTCAATCTCCGTCTGCTGGATCTCACACCGAATGCCGTATCCACCATGGCAATATTTGCGCATCTGTGCGAGAACTTCGTCGGCGTCGTACCCAACACCGCGTTGTTCAGGCATTACTTCACTCCCCGTGCTGAAAAGGGGGAGCCTCTCACTGTTGGCGTCTCGTTCATTTCAAGATTGGGCGCCAAGGAGCATTATCTGAAGGGGGATCTCCGCCCAAGATGGGGAGAAATCCGGTCTGAATGGTGTTGGATCATTGACGACGAGCCGCCACCATACTGTGAGCTTCGCAAGACCCCAGCAGCGCGTGGCACGGACTGGAGCGATCTGGATCCCCAGGACAAAAAGCTGGAGATTGCCGCTACCAGGATCATACGGCTCAGGGAGGCCGGGCTCACCATAGGGATGGTTGGCGCAGACTTCCTCCGCCGCCGCATTGCTCCTTTGCAGCAGAGAGGAAGGCCGGCCTCTGATTGGAAGAACCCAGCCGATATCATGCGGCTGCGCCCTGGACTGATCAACAACTTCACAGTTCTGCAGCACGACTTCTTCATGCGAGAACTGTTCAAGCAAGAGACAGATCCAGAGAAGCGCGACAAGGCATTCACGCTGCCGAAGCACATCGTGCCCCTTTGCAACAACTCTGCATTGAGTGCAATCATCGCTATGATGCCGCTCTGCAATGCGCACAGCGTTGAAGCAACTTGGGGCGTGCCGCTCGAAGAAGACGTGCGGCGATTCTTTGACTCCACGGTCGAAAAGCAGGTCCGGGTGGAGGAGTGCCTCGTCCGCAACACCACTGAGCAAGAAATAGAATTCATTGCTCGAAGAGTGGAGGAGGACAGGCTCGCCAGGGAAGCTGGCGATTTTGGTTATACTTTGGCGGAGCTCGACGAGGCACAAAAGGAGAGCCTTGCCGAGCAGGGGATGCTTGCCGGGAAGGGCGAGCTCGCCGCACCCGGCAAGGATGTCGGGCCAAGCCAGCCTGCCGACGAGTCAGGCAGCTCGGAGGATGAGGGCTCCTCTTCCGAGGAGGGCACCGAAAGCCCACCGCAGTCAGAGTCCCCAGCCCCTCTGAGGAGGAAACGCCTTCGCAGGCTTGGCAAAGTGGCTGAGCGGCAAGAAGTTCAACAACCGCCGGAGCGCCGTTCGACGCGCTCAACCGCGGCAAGGGCTGGTGCTGCGGGAGCGTCTCACGCGGCCCCGGCAACTGGAGCAGGGTCATCAAAGACCGCTGCTACTACCCCCGCCAAGCGGCCAAGGAGCCCAGCTCCCCCTCCTCCCCCTCCTCACACGGAGGCGGACTTTGATTTTTCCGCTCTCAGCGAAGAGGACGACGAGGAAGAGTAAGTTCCCTTGCCGCGACCCTCAATCTTTGTAAGATTTTGTTTCTGTCCTCACTTGTCGCGCTCCGGCCTTGCTTCCGTAGGGAGGAAACCTTGGCGGAGAGGACAAGGAAGAGAGCTAAGGTCTCGACGAGCAAGACCGTGGTGGTCGTCGAAGATGAGCCCACGGCAACCACCGGGGGAGCGTCTGAGACCATCCCGACCAGCTCGGAGCCCAGCCCTCGTCGCAGCCCCCAGCGTAAGTATTTCAACTACCTTTCGCTGGCAGTCACTGAGGAACAAGCATTTGTCACTGACATCTTTGGGCGTGTAGGAGAGGAGCAGCAAGTGGAGCCACCTGAAGGTGCTCCAGAAGTACCACCCCCCTCGACCACACCGCCAAGGAGAAGATCTCCGGTAAGGGCTCCCACTAGCGAGCCGAGCCACGAAGAGGAGCCGGCAAGCGCCGAAGCGCCAAGCACCAGCGCTGGCGACCCCACCCCAATGACAAACGTTGACGGGGGAGGGGAGCCCACCGCTCCTGAGCTCAACACGGGTAAACCCACTTGCCGCAAAACTCTTTCTGCTTTCTTTCTTTTGTCTTCTTGAATTTCTTCCTGAAGCTCTTTTTGCTTTACTTCTCGGGTTGGCAGAGCCCTCCTCGGTGGAGCCAATGAACATTGACTCTTCTGCCGAGGAGAACACCGCAGGGGCCGTCGACGACGAGGTCGCCAAGGCCGCCGCTGCCAAGGCCGACAAGCTGGCAGCCGACAAGCTTGCCGACGAAGAAACTGCCAGGGCTGTCGAAGAGGCCGGCAAGGCCGCCGAGGATAATACCGCCAAGGCGCCCACCGATGAAGCCGCCAAGGCTGCTGAAGCTGAGGCCACCCAGAAGGCTGCTGAGGAGGCCGGCGAGGGAGCCGGTGGTCGTACTGACGGCCCTGAGGCCACAGGAGCGCCAGGCGCTACTCCGACTACGGGTCCCTCAACCACTGACGAGGCGGCAGCGCCCAACTCGCCTCCGCCAAGCAAATACATCCGGGTCGGCGAGAACGTCTACGTCAGCCTCCCCTGAACGGTGGGCTCCAGAGCGCCAATCGAGGAGGATGTTGTGGACGAGGAGATCCTTGCCGCTGCTGGGCTCCAGCTTGTGGATGCGCCAGGCGCCAGCAGCAGCAGCACGTCTGAAGAGGAGCAACTGCTTCAAAAGCTGCTGAATCTTCATCGCGCCCGACGGGAGAAGCTAGCTTCCAGGGAGGCGCTCATCGAGAAGGCCGAAGCTGACATGTTGAGGCGCGCGGAGATCTTGGCGGACGTCCGCGCGCGATCTCTTAATGCGTTAGAGGTCAAGCGGGCACAGCTGGCCGAAGAATGGCAGGCCCTCCTCCTGATGAAGCAAGACATTGAACAAAAACAGGAGGAGACCGCCAAGGAGTTGTCTGCTCAGGCCGGTGATCTGAACCAGTGGAAAGTGGACCTTGATGCCCACGAAGAGGAACTTGCCGAGCGCAAGAAGAAACTTGCCGAAACCCTCCAGCAGAAAGACGAGGAGGTGGCAAGACTTGTCGCAGAGCGGACCCAGGGGCAGGCACAAAAACACCAGAAGGAAATCGAAGCCTTGGCCCAAGAGTACGCTAGCAAGTTGGTGGAGGCCACCAACGCTGTCGCTGCTGCAGAAGTGAACAGGAAGGAAACGGAGGAGAAAGTGGCAAGACTAGAGGCCGCCCTCAAGGCAAACGGTGACAAGCTCTCAACGCTTGAAAGTGAGAGGGCAAAGGTGACCCACACTTTGGCGGAGATGCAAGTTACCATAGCCAAGAAGAACAATCTGCTTGCCGCCGCCAACGACTCCAGAGCAGACCTAAAGCTGAAGCTGACCACGCTGAAGGAGACGCTCGACACCACCAGAAAGCGCGAAGGGCTTCTAATGACAGAGCTCCAGAAGGAAAAGGGTCTGCTTCAAGACGCTATTGCAACCCACAAGAAGTTCAGGGATAACGTGGGGATCTTCACAGACAGGCTTGCCAGCGCCGCCGAGGACATCGACAAGGAGCTGACTGCCTTGAAGGTGCCGGACTTCGGGTACTCCACCGACAAGAACACGCAAACTAGCGTCAAGCTAGCCGAGTTCTTCGACGGAGTAGTAGAAGCACTCCAACAGCTCCAAGTCAATCACAAGGCTCAACTGGCCGACGAGTCACGCAGGCTTTGTCGGGGAGTTCTCCGAAGGTTGTTGGTGAAGATAGCATACAGAAACCCGGGCGTCGACTTCAGCAACATCTTCAAAAGCTTGCCGAAGGGATACGACCCCGCGCCACTAGAGGCCCTTGTCGCGCCCATCGTGGAGAGGGTGGACCATATCCAGAGAGTCGAAGGCGAGCACCGCAATTAGAGAGCCCATTCTTCTCCCTCCTTGCCGCCGCTAGACATGTTAAAGAACAATCTGTTTAAGCCGCGGCAACTTATCTTGTAATATAACTTGCAATATTTTGGAGTTAATGCATGTCATCTCCCTTGAGCAATTTCTTTCTTTGTGTGTACTTGCCCTACGCTTATAGGGAACTTGCCGGTGCGCGCACCATTGCCGCGAGCGCTGGGTGCGGGACTTCAGCAGCTTGCTGGCGGTGCCGCTGCCGGCAAGCAACCTTGTCGCGCTCAGTGCAGCCACTTAGGTTGTTGAGCGGACTCGAAACAAGGTAAGGGCGCGACCGATTACGCTTAGGTTCCGTCGCGCACAGGTCTTCCATACAAAGAGTAGTATCATTCAAGGAAAATAACCTTGAAAATAAAAAAGAATTTGATTGCTCAAACTTTGGCACTTAGCTTTGTCGCTGATCTCTCCGCGCCAAGGTCTTGTCACTGCTTGCCGCTGCCTTCTTCCCGGCAAGGCAAAGTTTCTTTGAACGATGCCTGGTCCATATCCTTGTCCCATCCCCCCCGGCAAACTTGTGCGCGAGGGAAGCTTCTGTCTCTTTGAGAAAAAGAAAGAAGAGAAAATAAAGATATAGGAGCTTGGCGGCTCGTTAATGCTTACCGGGGAGGCTGCACTGCACAGTATGTCAGATAATCATGCAAAATAAAAGTAAACATGAAATCGTCAAAAACTGCGAAATACAAAAGCTTTATTTATGCACAGGGTCTGCGCCTGGCTTTGTACAAAGGATTACATGCAACAGCGGCAAGACTTGTACAAAAGGTGGTTGCCGGGGAAGGGCCCGGCAACCGCGCCTTATGGAAAAAACTTACGAAGATGCTCAATGTTCCAGGAATTGATCACTGGAATGCCATCCTCGGTCTCCAGGCGGACAGCGCCGGGCCTGGTGACTCGTTTCACCCGATAAGGGCCTTCCCACTTCGGCGTCAACTTGTTTGAATTCTTGGCCGACTGAACGCGCTGAAGAACAAGGTCGCCTTCCTCGAGACTTCTGGCATTAACTTTGCGGCTATGGTAGCGACGCAAAGCTTGCTGGTAGCGAGCAGCTCTCACAGCAGCCTGAAGACGATCCTCCTCGAGGAGCACAGCGTCATCTTGCCGCAGTTGCTCTTGCTCAAGCTCATCGTAAGCGAGCACTCGAGGTGACCCGTATACGAGTTCCGTGGGGAGAACTGCCTCTGCTCCATAAACTAGAGCAAAAGGCGTCTGGCCAGTAGCTCGATTTGGCGTCGTCCTGATCGACCAAAGAACCACTGGCAGCTCCTCGATCCAGTTCTTGCCGCACTTGCGCAGCCTGTCGAAAGTTCTCGTCTTGAGCCCACGCAGCACTTCAGCATTTGCCCTTTCAGCTTGACCGTTGCTTCGGGGGTGAGCAACAGAAGCGAAACAGACCTTGGCGCCGAGGTCTTCGACATACTGCATGAAGGCGTGGCTCGTGAACTGGGTACCGTTGTCGGTGATGATCCTGTTAGGAACACCAAAGCGACAAACAATTCCCTTGAAGAACTTGATGGCTGATTGTGCTGTCACCTTCCTCACTGCTTCCACTTCTGGCCACTTCGTAAACTTGTCGATGGCCACATACAAGTACTCGAAGCCCCCGATGGCACGGGGAAAGGGGCCGAGGATGTCGAGCCCCCAGACCGAAAATGGCCAGGAGAGAGGGATTGTCTGGAGAGCTTGAGCTGGCTGATGAATCTGCTTGGAATGAAACTGGCACGCTTCACACTTGGTTACTAGTGCAGTTGCATCCTGGAGGGCGGTGGGCCAAAAGAAACCTTGCCGGAAAGCCTTTCCAGCAAGGGCTCTTGACCCTATGTGGTGACCACATATGCCTCCATGAATCTCCGCCAACAGCTCCTGTCCTTCTTCCCGGGGAATACACTTCAATTTCACACCGTTTGGTCTTTTTCTGCACAGCATGTCATCGACAAATTGATACATATTGGACCGTCGGGCTACTTTCTCCGCTTCTTCCTGCTCTTCGGGAAGTTCTCCTATCTGAAGGAAACGGACGATCTGCTGCGCCCACGCTGGAGCCTGTGGCTCGACAACGAGGACTAAAGGCATTTCTTCTGCCGCGGGAACATCAGGCCCTACGGCAAGAGCTTGTCGCTCTACCAGAGCCGGCCATTCCCCGACGAGCTTGGCGGGAACAGCCGCTTCAACGACAAGAGCCTGGGGCCCTGCTGGAGCGTGCTGTCCTTCAACAAGCTCGTCGGGAGCAGTTGCTTCAACGACGGAAGCCCAAGGCCTCGTCGGAGCATCTTGCTCCTCAGCGCTTCGATTAGGAGCGCCTGCTTCAACGACAAGGACCCGAAGTCTTGTCGGAGCAAGTTGCCCCTTTGCCTCTTGCCTAGGAGCACCCGCTTCAACGACAAGAGCGTGAGGCCTTGTCGGAGCAAGTAGCCCCTCTGCATCTTTGGCGCTGGCTTTGGCAGCCTTCTTGCCGGCGGCTTCGGGGAGCTCTGCCGGGAAGTAGTCGCCAGAAGCCAACTTCCTCTTCCTGCCTTGCCCTACTGATGGCGTCACGGATGGCTGAGTTAGTTGGAGCACAAAAGTGCCTGGTTCCATAGGCAATTTGAGTGCGGCGCGCTTTGACAAACCATCGGCAATGTCATTCTCAGCACGTGGGACGTGCTCCATTTGTAGGCCGTCAAAGCGTTCCTCCAACTTCCTCACCTCATCTACATAAGCTTCCATCAATGGGCATTGGTAGTTCTTGTTCACTTGCCTGACGACAAGCTGCGAATCTCCCCTGACAATAAGCTTCTTGATCCCAAGGTCTGCCGCGATCCTGAGACCGGCAAGCAACCCCTCATATTCTGCAGTATTGTACGTCGCCTGTTCCTTGGGAAAGTGCATTTGGACCACGTACTTGAGGTGCCCTCCGGTGGATGCGACAAGCAGTACGCCAGCACCGGCGCCTTGCAGCGAAAAGGCACCATCAAAGTACATAAGCCACTCTTTGCTTGTCTCCTCGCCGGGGAGAGTCATCTCTGGGATTTCTTCGTCTGGCGTTGGTGTCCATTCTGCGACAAACTCTGCCAAAACTCGGCTCTGTATGGTTGATGTACTCTCAAACTTGAGACCAAAGCTCGACAACTCCAACGCCCACTCGACAATCCTGCCTGTCGCTTCTGGATTTTGCAAAATCCTTTTCAGCGGGAAGCGAGTGACGACGGTAACTTCATGTGCTTGAAAGTAATGGCGCAGCTTTCTCGAGGCCATGAGAAGGCCGAAAAGCAGCTTCTGCACACCAGAATACCTTGACCTAGCTCCCTGCAGAAGAGAGCTCACAAAGTAGACCGGGTGCTGCACCATTTTCTTCTTTTGTATCACTTCGCCTGACTGTGCAGACGAATCCTTGTCGGCAGCAAAACTTGTCGAGGGAGCCCCCAGCTTGTCGCTGGACGTGCTTGCCACAGTTACTGCCTCCTCATCCACCTCTCTCTCCGCTACCAGCGCAACACTAACCACTTGATTGGTTGCCGCTAGATACAGCAACAACTTCTCTTGTGGTTTAGGTGCGACAAGTATTGGAGGAGAGGAGAGGTATCTCTTCAAGTCTTGCAGCGCTGCCTCCGCCTCCGGAGTCCATTTCAATGGACCTGCCTTTTTTAAGATTTTGAAAAATGGCAGGGCGCGCTCAGCTGACTTGGAGATAAACCTACTGAGAGCAGCAACACAGCTGGCAAGTCGTCGTACATCCTTGACGCGCTTCGGTGCTTCAATTTGCTCAATGGCTTTGATCTTGTCAGGATTGGCTTCAATTCCACGTTGAGACACAAAGAACCCGAGAAGCTTGCTGGAGGGAACTCCAAACACGCACTTCTCGGGGTTGAGCTTCAGGTTGATCTTGCGCAGATTTACAAAAGTTTCTTCTAGATCTTGAACCAAAGTAGCCCTGTCCTTGCTTTTGACCACTATATCGTCCATATAGGCTTCCACATTTCTGTGCAGCTGAGGCTCAAAAGCAATCTGGACGGCTCTTGCAAATGTTGAACCAGCATTTTTCAAACCAAATGGCATACGTACGAAACAGTATGTGCCACAGGGTGTGATAAATGCGGTCTTTTCCTCATCTTCCTCAGCCATGAAGATTTGATGATACCCTGAATATGCGTCAAGAAATGAAAGCAAATCACATCCTGCCGTGGAGTCAACAATCTGGTCTATGCGGGGCAAAGGAAATGGGTCTTTGGGACAAGCTTTATTGACATCAGTGAAATCAATACAAAGCCTCCATCTTCCATTCGCTTTGCGCACGACAACAGGATTGGCCAACCATGTAGGATGGAGCACTCCTCTGACGAGGCCTGCTGCTTCCAACTTCTTGATTTCTTCCGCAATAAACTCTTGCCGCTCCACAGCTTGCTTTCTGGCTTTCTGCTTGACGGGCCTCGCGTGGGGACAAACGGCAAGGTGGTGCTCAATTACTTTCCTGGGAACACCGGGGATGTCGGACGGTTGCCATGCAAACACGTCGACATTCGCCCGCAGGAAAGCAACGAGCGCGCTTTCCTATTTGTTGTCAAGTATGGCACTGATGGTGAAGGAACCACCAGTGCCGTCCTCCTTGGCGGGCACCTTCTATGTCGCCGGCGGAGCGGCTTTGTTCTTCTTGCACTTGCCGGTGGAGCTCTCTGGTGCGTCCTCGACGGCAGCGCAGCACTCCGAAGAGGTGCGCTTGCCGGAGTGGGCACAGGAGCTCTTGCCGGACTTCCTCTTGTTCTCCCCCCCGAGAGCTTCAGCGGCAAGTGCCTTGGCGGCAGTTGCGGCAGCTGCTTCCCGGTAGATCTTGTCGGCGCAAATAAGCGCATCCTTCTTGTCGCAGGGAACTGTGATAACACTTACTGGGCCTGGCATCTTCAACACGTTGTAGGCAAAATGAGAGGCTACCATGAACTTGGCGAGCGCTGGATGGCCAAGTATCCCATTATAAGGCAATGGAATATCGGCAACGTCAAAGGTGACCTTCTCGGTCCGGTAGTTCAGCTCGCCGCCAAATGTCACTGGCAGCGTGATCTTCCCTTTCGGCTTGCTCCTTCCTGGATTGACTCCTTGGAAAGTACCAGTTTCCTCAAGCTCGCCG
This sequence comes from Thinopyrum elongatum, assembly GCA_011799875.1. NCBI lineage: Eukaryota > Viridiplantae > Streptophyta > Magnoliopsida > Poales > Poaceae > Thinopyrum > Thinopyrum elongatum. The sequence continues at coordinate 390,110,829 of CM022300.1, forward strand.
TCAGGGATTTGAAGTTTCCGGAGCACAGCGGGCGAAATCAGATTCAAACCGGCCCCACCGTCAACTAACATCTTCGTGACCTTCAGGTTGCGGATCGTTGGTGAAACCAACATCGGCAAGCACCCGACCGCCGTTGTGCGGTCAGGGTGGTCCTCAATGTCAAAGACGATAGGCGTGTCGGACCATTTCAGAAGCTTTCTGGCGTCAACAGATGGTTCCGCCGCATTGATCTCTCGCGCCCACTGTTTAAGTTGGCGGTGAGAAGAATGCAACGAAGCACCACCGTCAACACACAAGACTTCTGCGGCTTTCTGAAATTCGTGCTCACTGGATTCTTCATCATCTAGATCATCATCATCATCATCTTTGTCGCGGCCACGAGGAGGCCTGTCTCTCTGCTGCTGCTTGGCTTTGCCGCGACGCCCTCCTCGGGCAGTGCGCTTCTTGCCGGACCCGCCAGCACCTTCTGGGGCCTTCTCCTTATCGCGCCTCTCATACTCAGCTTTCTGCTGTTCGACAAGCTGCTCGACTCGTCGGCAGTTCTGGAGATCGTGTCCCTTGGTGTGGTGGATCTTGCAATATTGCTTGTCGGAGCCGTCCTGCTTGTCGGCAGCCGCCAAGGCCTGACAGTTGGCGCACGCGGCAATCTCCTTGCCGGAGCCCTCGACTTTGGCCTTGTCGGCGCTGCCGTTGCCGCTGAACTGCTCGACGGCAAGCACAGCTTTGCCCTTTTTCTTCCTGTTGTTCCGCCGCCGGCCCTTCTTTGCCGGGGCGGTACCTTCGCTGTCTGAGCTCCCCCCTGGGCCAACACCTTCACCGGGAAGTTTCCTTCCCTCTTCAGCACGCGCACACTTGTCGGCGAGGGCATATAGCTGGCCAATGTCTCTGACCTTGGTCATCGCCATTTCCTCCCGCATCTTGCGGTTACGCACGTTCTGATGGAACGCGCTAATAACCGCAGCGGGGTGAACATCTGGGATGTTGTACTGTACGCGGCTGAACCTTTGAATGTATTTGCGCAGGGGCTCTCCTTCCTTCTGGGGGATGAGATGAAGATCACTCTCCTGGCCATGAGGTTGATGACCGCCAGTAAAGGCACCAACAAACTGATGGCACAGGTCCGCCCATGAAGAAATGGAGTTCTCCGGCAAGTGCATGAGCCATGAGACGACGTTGCGTTTTAACACGAGCGGGAAGTAGTTAGCAAGAATCTTGTCGTCTCGTCCCCCGGCAGCTTGCACCGCAATGGTGTAAATGCTGAGGAACTCCGACGGGTGTGTCTTGCCATCATACTTCTCCGGCACGTCAGGCTTGAAAGCCTTGCGATTGGGCCACTGGACCTGCCGCAGCTCACGGGTGAACGCTGGACAACTTACCGCGTACGGCAAGTCGCCAGGATCCCCTGGCGCATGCATGTCAACAGCGGGCCCTGCGCGTCTGTCGGACTGACGATGCGCTTCTCTCCTTCGCTCGATAGTGGTACGAGCGTCTTCTCCTCTGCGTTCCTGAAGAACGAGGCGCTGGTCACAATGAGCTCGCGGGTCAGACGACGCCGTGGAATCATCGCCACGGGCGTCGTTTCGACGTGTCGGCGACTGAGGCCGTCTGGGCGGGGAGTGTACGGTTGTTGCCCCCTCGCCGTTCTTGTTGGTGACAGCATTGTCACCAGTTCTCTTGTCGGCCGCGCGCACCGGGTCGGCATCAGCGAAGCTGAGAAGGCTCTGAATGGTTGCCCTCCACTCGTCAAGCTTATCTGCTGGTGGAGGGAAGTTCAGGAGCAGCTGCGCACGCGCCAACGCTTCTGCTGGTGAGGGAGGTATCGAGTGGCGTGAGGACTGTGGGATGCTCTTACTCCTAACAGTGTTAGAAGGAGCATCTCCACGCCCAGGCGACCGCACCTCGACCCCGCCAACGTGTTGTTGCGTATGGTGACCCCGCGCATCTCGAGATCGATGCGCAAGTTCATTATCCAGGGAGCGCCTGGCACCTGGGGCGTCAGGACGCTGCCTGTCACGGGCTTCTTGCGAAGGCCGCGGCGTCTGAACCGGCGTAGGTGTTCCAGAACGCGCAGCACCGTTTCTGGAGCTTGCAGGGCCAGCAGCAGCGAGCAGCGCTGCGTTCCCAGACCCAGCAGCGCCAAGATTGGCGTTGCTGGCCCGGTTTTGGACAGGTGGAGGTAATAGGAGCTCTCGCTCTCCAGTCCCCCCAGCAGCCGCAATCACGTCGGCACCCTCCTGCATGGGAGCAGGCGGGTTGGACGTAGACGCACCGATGGCCGAAGTCTTCTTTTTTGGAGCCATAAGACGGAGGATGGCCCAAAAACTAACGCGCAAATCGCTAGATTAGGTTCACGCAACCTCCTTCCCCCTACCTGGCGCGCCAAAGATGTCGGGGACGAATCCGCGATCACCTATGGGACCTAGGGAAGGACCCCTTTACGTTCGGCAGGGAGAGACGGTCGCACGAAGAGCAAATCTAGCGAAGAACACGACAGTGCACGAGAGAGATTTACCCAGGTTCGGGCCGCACGGATGCGTAAAACCCTACTCCTGCTTTTTGGTTTTTTATCTATATGATTGTTCTAGCTCCAGGAGCGCTACAGTACAGAGTAGCTGCGTACAACACTGGAGTTCTCCATCTCCCCGTTCCTCCCTTTCACGTTGCCTATGGGCCTCCTTTTATATGCACAAAGGGGTCACCAACAGGTGGCAAACAGTAAAGGTAGAGGTGGAAAGTTGCTACAGTAAGGCCATTATTACCAGGATGACATGTCCTACCTACCACTGACGGCAGGGGACAAGGGCATTAAATGCCCATGCCTTTGCTGTCCAGATACATGTACCCGGACGTCTTGGACGTGGGAAAAGCCTATCCCACCTTCTCCTGCACCGCTAGCTACAGTGTACCGCCGTCTACACAGTGCCCTGCCACACACGCTTGGAAGGACCCAGAGCGCCACGCTGGCAGAGGCACCGGAGCGGCACAGTAGCACAGTGGTACAGTAACGCTTGCCGCGGCAAGACCTTGCCGCACCTGACAGCTTGCCGCAACCCATAGCTTGCCGTGCAAGGTAACTTGCCGGGGCAAGTACCTTGCCGCAGCTGCTATCTTGCCGCAGCCAATACCTTGCCGCAGCCAATGACTTGCCGGGGCAAGTACCTTGCCGCGGCAAGTACTCTGCTACAGCAAACCTCAGGCTGGGCCTCAGCTGTCCCTCCCGGCAAGCTCCTCTTGTCGGGGCCTTAACTCTTGCTTTGTATACTTTGTTCTTGAATGGCTTAATAATCTTGAGCTTCTCTCTAGCTGTCCTCCTGCAAGCCTGGCCGCGGGATGCTACTACTGCCCGTGCACAAGTACGGGGTACTAGGGTACCCCTATTCTAGTACACCGACAATATCCAACATCAAAATTCAAGAATGCCGTGCAAGAAAGAAGGCAGAACTAACCTGCATTTTCCCATATTTTGTATCAGATATCCTGTCTGCGGCAAGCACAGCCTTGACAGCATCATACGTCCACGCAGAGACAGCAAACTTATGTGGAGGCAGCGGGCCTCCTATCTCAGTAAAGTCGACAGTGGACAAATCAAGACGATTGACGTACATGAGCTGCTTTACACAATAAAGCAAGCTAGTAAATCATAATATAACAATGGTCGGTGTTGTGCAGGAAAAGAAAACAGATAAAAAAACCGGGAAAGAAGAAAAGGAAAATGACCACGGTCTAAACGTCGTTGGCAGTGCAGTCTCCCTTGAGTCACAAGTTGAAAAAAAAGGGAAGAAAGATTTGCCATCTATCTATGTTGTTAGTTGCTACCTATCTATGTTGTTAGTTGCCACCATGCTATGTTGGCAGTTGCCATCTTATTATGCTGGTAGTTGCCACCAGTTCAACATGATAGTTGCCATCCAGATTGTATAAAGAGAATGAATATAGGAAGTGAACACTATGTGTGTTATAGAAAAATGCAATTGCCTTGTAGGCAGCAACTACAGTTGCCATGGATCAAACAAAATTCACTTTGACATGTAAAAAGTCATAGAAAAATGAAACAAAGGGTTGCCATGCATGATCGCCTACGGTTGCCATCAAAAAATGGAAAAACAAAAATCAGTTAAAAGCTCAGTCAAAACTATGGGTTGTCAGATTATGGCCAAACAGAGATACCAAAAATGCAAAACAATTTGGTTCACACTTATGAACAGCTGCAATGTTGATTTAGGAAAGAATGAACCGTGATAAGAGCATTTGCATAAGAGTAGGGAAAAAATACCATTAGGTGCAAGCGACAGCCCTTCTGGTACATCTTATTTGAGAATGCATCATGCAAGAAGTCAGCGATGAATTTACACCAATTCATGTTCTTAACATCTTTCAGCTTCGCCTGCACAACACAATTCAGGATAAAAAGATGCCGCATCAGCATTCAATAAAAACATCAAAACTGGCAGTGACTAGCTTCTGCGTGACATCAAAATCAAAAGATTGTAGGGAAAAAAAATAGAGAGAGAGCATTCACCAGGATAGGGAAGCACTTGTTGCTTGGGCGAAGAGATGTGGTAGGCGCAAAGACAGCTGAGATCAAGTACATGAGCAGCTTCATCTTAAATACCTCGCCATGGGTTCTCATGCCCTCTAGCGAAGTTGCAAGCACAGTCGTATTAGGCATGGATGCCATTCCAGGAAACAAACGGGCGAACAAAGCTTCCTCAATCTTATTATTCACCTCATACGGGACTTTGATTTCTCCACGGGGCACACCCAAAGTGCAGAACACAGATTCCTCATCCAAAGGCAGTCTTCCACGTCCCGGAATCACGAATTCCCTAGACGCAGGCTCATATATCTCACCGAGCCAGTCACATACAGGGTTTACTAGGTTCGTGCACCAAACATCCATTAGAGCCTGCATCCCCATCTCACCGGCAGCTCCCTTCTGCTCATTAGTAAATCCCTCGATCAATATAGTCAGGCGTTCTTGCGAAGCCCTATTGCGCTGACGTTTCTTCCTCTGCATAACACAAAAAGGATCATTTGTTGCCATGTTCAATGTAGTAAAAATTTAGTTCTAATAGAAGAATGAAAACTCAATGTCAAATTAAAACATAGGGGGAGAGTGACCTCATCGCCATCTTTTGTACGACCGGCCGCACGATTCCGTGGCGGTAACTCCATGAAGTCATCATCATCATCTTGATGGTCACCATGAGCCATTGTGCTACGGTAAGAACAAAAACACGTTAGTGTAAAATGAAAACACAGCCGACAGATGCGGACAGAGATGCATGAAGTAACGATTCACTGGATATCATCGATAACAAAAATGAAAACTGCCATGTTTACCCCAAAGTTTTAGCATGTGAAAGGAGGTAATTGCCATGTGCTGAACATGCACAAATAGGCAGCAAATAACCAATGGAAAAGCAAATGCAGAAACATGGCAACTGGATATGTGTGTGCTTCTTAAGGAAGCAGTTGCCATGTAGCAGAATCAAGTTGCCATGTTGGCACTAAACAATGTGGCAACTGAGGCAGTACAGTGGAACACCCACCTACCATTGTCCAACATGTAATGTGGCAACTAACACATTGGCTTAATAAAAGTACAGGTCACATCTACTAGGTTCAAGTTGCCATGTTAACAAACAAAAGATGTGGCAACTAAGGCAGTTCAAATAGAACAGACAACTTCCAGTCTACAACGTATAATGTGGCAACTCACACACTGGCCTCGTAAAAAAATGACTTGCCATGTAATGCAATCAAATATGTTGTGCTATCACAAAACAGCATGGCAACGAAGTGAGTCTATTGTACAGTCAAACTGCCATTACTCTACATATGACATGGCAACTGTCATAGTTGATTCACAAAATTAGTTGTCACTTAGAAGGATAGTTGTAGGTAAACAAATGCAATGAAATTGCCGTGACTGCCATTATCCCACACTTAAATATGTATCTACCTAGATATAGTGATCATACACAAATATCACTCCCTGAGTTGGATCTCATAAACTGACATTATCCTACATATGACATGGCAACTGACATAGTTGATTCAGAAAATTAGTTGCCATCAATGAGGATAGTTGTGGAAAAAACAAGTGTGTTGAAATTGCCATGACTGTCATTATCCTACACTTTGAAATGCACCTAACTAGATCTAGGGTTCATACACAACTATCATACCCTCAATTCAACAACAAAAAATGCCCTAAAAACAGTGATGACCATAGCCTTCGAGGCAAATTAGAACTAACAACTAGAAATCGCTCGCACAGGCAAATGCAGGAACTAATCTCTCGTATATAGAGATTTGATTGCCGACCGGGCGAGCCTCACCGGCATGACTACCACCGCGACGGCGACGGAACTGCGCAATGCCGCCCTAAATGGCACACACGCGACTCCCCCGCCGACGGGGACACCGGAGCGCCGCGAATCCACCTGAATCTCGAGAAGGCTTGAGGGGAATGTGACCACGGAGGAAGGGGGACAGATTGCGCAGGGAGGAATGTGACCAGCTTCGATAGCCTTACCTTCTCACTGCGGCTGCTCCGGCGACGACGCTCCGGTCCGGTGAACACCAGCAACGGCCGCGAATGCCGTCGATTCTTCCGCCGCCGCCGCCGCCTCCTCTCGTCTTCTCCTCCAATCGAATGGAACTGTTGTGGATGGTGGGTTGGGGAGAAATGAATGGGAAGGGGAGTAATGAAACCGCAGCGAGGGGAGGGAATGGCGAGTCGTGGGAGACGCAAACCGAAGTCGTGCGCGGCGTGCGGGCGCGACGGCAGTTCCACCGCACGCCCCGACTCGCAACCGCTGTCGTCCGAGGGAGAAACTGTGTGCGGGCGAACTAACTACACACCACACACCGGCCTTGTCCTACGTGACACATAAAATCTGCCTTCCCGTGTCAAGATTCGTGCAAAATTGAATCGACGGCGATCCAGGCGTGTGGGCGAGTTGGAGAAGTGCCACACATGTGCGCGTTAGTGTTTCCGTTTATTTATTGTCATGCGTGACATATAGTAGCATAGTATTTATTATGATACGGTATCTACCTAAATTATCCTAAAACTCTCTCTTCTTTGATTGTCTGGTACATCAGCGTGTTTGCTAGTGTGGAGTGCATGATAACGGCCATCGCTACTGTGGCTAGCCTAACGTCTCACAAATCTTTCTCCGCGATCGCTTCCCTTGCGTTCCACACCCGGTGGACGGTGGTCGGCGCCCAGCGGGATCACAGCACAGCGGTGCAGACGGCCACGACCTCCCTTGGACCCTCTCAATCCTTCGCTACCCAACAACGGCCGCCGCGTGACGTGAGCCCATCCAGAAGCCCGTGCAGCGAGAGGCCCCCACTGACGCCAGGCCACCTACCTGTCAGACTTTAACCCTCCCGCAAAGAGGATCCTAGCCTGCCTATGCTGCTAGCCAGGAGTATAGTGCAGAGCCGTCGCGTCGACAGGGGTCAGAGAAGGCAGGGCTCCTCGCGTCGAGGAGCAGGAGGAGTGTGGGCCTGCGGCGGCTCGCGCCATCGCCATGGCGTCGTCCTCGTCCAAGGCCTCCGACTCCTCCTCCCACCGGGACGGCCCCAAGGTAGCGTTCGCCGGCCTCCGATTCCCCTAGCCGCCCGGTTCCCCCACCTCGATCTCCCTCCCGAATCTGATCGGTTTCGATCCTTTTCCGTCCCCTTGTTTTTCTTTTCGTGCTCCGCAGCGGCCGGATCAGGGGCTCGGCGTGGGCACCTCCTCACTCATGGCGCTCCATGGGAAGCTGACGCAGCTGAAGCGCCAAATCCAACAGGCCCGCCTCGCCTCGATCAAAGTAAAGCACCGACCGCATCTACAGAATTCGTTGTGAATTGTGAGTTCTGTTGGGTCACTCAATCTGGTCCGGGGATTGAGCTTTGTACCTGTGTCCTGTTTTGACCTTTGACAGGAGAAGCTGGAGGCAAACAGGAGGGCGCTGCGGAAGCACACCTGCGGCCTGTTCGATGTGGCCGCCCTGGCGGAGGCGGCGTCGAGGGGCTCGGAGAGCAGCAACGTGCTGTCGCAGCTCGCCGCGGAGGGCCAGTCCAGGATCGTTGGGTGGAACCTGGCGAGAGGGTCGTGGGAGAGGGAGGTTGTGCACGTGCAGGAGGAGAACCTGTCGGCCGACGGGACGCTCGTGCTCTCCAGCTCCGGCGACAGCGCAGAGTCCATCGTTTTGCAGCTTGTGAAGCTGCCTCTGGTTGATAAGATTCCTCCGTACACCACGTGGATCTTCCTGGACAAGTATAGTGTTGCTACTCTATTTGACCTGTTTGATGACTTAATATTAGGTTGCTCTTCAGTTCTACAGTACTAGTTCATATGCCATATAGAGTTAACTTGAGATTTATGAAAGGATACTTCAATGTGCATGCATTTAGATGAACAACTTAGTCATGAACTCATGATAGAGTTAATTAACTTGAGATATATATGCGTGGATACTCGAATGTGCATGGGTTCAGGCATTTGAACAACTTAGTCATGCAGGCCATAGGTAGAAGTTTTTTTTAGCTTGGGGAGCTGCATAAGAATTTGACAAATCATATATTTAATTACTTGAGCATGACATGTTCAGATAGCGTTATCAAGGATATTGCTCTGGGATGAAGTGGGGAAATTTGAGTTCCGTAATTTAAGAACATATGCAAATCCATAAGCATTCTGTATATCCATGATCATTCCAAGAAATATGACTATCGACATGATTGATGCGTCGCGCTACTTAGCATAAGTTTATTAGCTGGATTTATTCTGAGTAGTTTGATTTTGTTAAATGGCTCATACGTCGGTATAAGGACAATTCTTGCATTCCTTTTGTCTTTGATATTTATTCTTTCTGGAACAACACAGCGCAGAAATCAAAGAATGGCCGATGATCAATCAATTGCTGGTAGGAGGAGAATTTACTATGATTCAGCTGGCAACGAGGCTCTAATCTGCAGTGAAAGTGATGAAGAAATTCCACAACCTGAGGAAGAGAAGCATGTTTTCACTGAAGGAGAAGATCAGCTAATATGGTATAATAATAGAATCTATAGTGGCCAATCCAGATGCTTTTTTTATACCTATTAATGTTAAACTTGAAAATGCTTGCTGGCTGGCACAGATTCTAGAAGGACTTAGTAGTAGACTATTCTTTAATACCTTGTTTCATCACCAATTTTGCCATCTTCTCACTTATCGTGGTATTGGAGATGCAATGTTGGTCTCTTCACATCCTCAGTGCTACTGAAAACCTCAAGTTCCTTTTTGAAACAAACCACAAGCTTTTTGAACTTTAGTTCTATTTAGTTTACGACTTCACATTTTTTTGTTGGATGCTTTAATATGAATCTACTTATATTATACTTTGCGAACATTTGTGTAACCAAGGCTAAATATTTAATCTACTGCTATTTAGGTGACACTTAGTTAAATAGAGACAAGTTGTCTGTACATGGGTACACTTTCTCGAGGCCACAATAACCTGTGACAAAAGTGTTCATTTAGTCAAGCAATGTGAATTAAATTGCTTGTGCACATATAAGAATATACCTTTTCAAAGACGCAAAACTTTTGTGTTTTCTCGAAAAAATATTTGAATAAGAATAGGAACTCCTTAATTAGATCTGGTTAACTTAATCATTATTATCCTGCAAAAATAATGACTACTTTGCACAATGTTCCTGTTATGTGCTATCATGGCAATGCCATCCCCATCTCTTTACAATCAACCTTGCAAAAAAAAGAACTATGTATAACTTGTCTGATTCTGAGTTTCTGACTATCTGCTGCAGGAAAGCTACTCAGGAACGCGGGTTAAGTCAAGAGGATTTAAATGTTATCTGTCAGTTTATTGATGCATCTCCTTCAGAAATCGAGGTGATGTGCCACGAAAAATACAAATTCTTTGTAGCAAGATCTTCATTAAGTGATATCACCACAAATAGCAAACGTCTTTTGACTTACAATTGTTTCTGTTGATTTCATTACAATTCCAGGGTAGATCTGAATTTCTTATTGAGGAACACGAGAAGCACTCTGAATTTTCTGATAAGATAGAGAGCCAACTTCCTCTTGACAAGACTGTGGATATAGTTTTGGATTCTTTTGATAATCTCTTCTGCCGCAGATGTTTGGTACATTCTACTTCTGGCAATCAACCACTTCTAGTCCTGTTTTTAATGTCGGTTTGTGCAACTATGTTCATCAGGGTGTGATTTATTTGATGATATATGTTCATTCAGGTTTTTGATTGCCGACTCCATGGCTGCTCTCAAAACTTAGTATTCCCAGTGAGTAACAATTCATTTCATGTTCTAATAAAATTACTTCTCTGCGCTGCTAAGTATTAACTCTTATTCTTGTCAGAGTGAGAAGCAACCCTGTGGGTTTGAGCTCGACGGAAACAAGAGTCCATGTGGTGACCAATGCTACCTTCGAGTATGCTTCACCTCAGATTTTACAATTATATTCATTGGCATTAACTTATTTTTCTTTAGGTTTTCAGTTAAATCGTACCAGCCCCTGTAGCAAATCTATGAAACTATTTTACTGAACTTCTATTGGTGGGGAACATTGTTAGAGTTTTGGTGCCCGAGGGTTTCTTTGTAGATATTGGAAGAAACGGCACGATCCACTATTCCAAAGATACTAAAAACCTTAATTTTTACAATTCACTCTGTTATGCACATCTGCAAAATTTTGATTTTAAATTCGACTGTGTTATTGAGAAACAAAAAGACAAGTGATAGTTGTATTACATATGAACACTTGAACAGTGAATGGAGCGAATTTATCTTTTAAGTACTTCACAGCATGTTTGGACCTGGCATTGGAATTTTGTAGGCGTGCACATTGTAACATGTCCTACATCTTTGAATGTTCTGGAGTTTTTTTAGTACTGGATCAAGCACTTCTTCTAAAATGCGAAATGAGAAACATGACCTGTGGATGCCAACGCCAGTGAATTTGACCGATGTTACTTTTTGGCAATCTGCCGATTACCTTTTATACAATATTTGGTCTTTTAATTGCTACTAATAACTTTATAGATCCGTCCTTTCAGTTGAGCATGTTTACTGTGCTCCGAGGCTAATTGTGGTATTAGTTTGTCCACAGAGAAGAGAAGGATTTCAAGACATACGCAAACATGATTATGCTTCTTCTGCAACACATAATATGGAGTCAAGATCCACCTTACACAAAGTTGGTACTGATATGGTATCTGAATCAGAAGATTCAAACCGAGAGGAAGAAATCATTAAATCAAGTATATCTGTTGGAACCAGCAGATCAAAAATATCTTTTGAAAGTGCTGAAAAACATACTACACTGCCTTCTGGGGATGCTTCTGAAACTGAAAATGTATCCACTGATATGCTTCTAAGAAGTTTAGGGAAGCGCAAGGTTTCAAAAGGACCAAGGTCTAGTGATGATTTCCCTTATAAAAAGCCAAGGATGCTTGCTTCAGATATTCCTTTTGCAAGCCATATATTGAATAAGCATTCTACTTCGGAGATTGGTGACACAAGACAAGATATCAGAGAATTTGGAGGCAATCAACTAGATGGCCCCAATAAGAAAACTTCTAATAAAGATAGTTGCGGTGGAAGCCCAACTAGTACTACTGAGGATGCAGCAAGAAATACTAATAAAGAATCTTCAGCAAATAATTTGTTCAGTTCCAGCAGGGAGCACACTCTTTCTCATTGGAGTACCCTAGAGAGGGATTTATATCTGAAGGGAATAGAGATATTTGGGAAAAATAGGTAAATTTACATATATAAGGTGCAATTTCAAGTGTTATCTCCCCCTAGGTTTTGTGGAAACAGACTTCCCTGATTAATTGAACCGTTGCTTCTGACAAATCTTAACACTGGTGTAAATTTCCACAGCTGTCTAATAGTCAGAAACCTATTATGTGGCCTGAAAACCTGCATGGAAGTCGCTAGCTACATGTACAACAATGGTGCAGCAAACATGAGTAAATCCATTTCGGGCGATTTCACAGAAACTGAACAAAACTACATGGTATGTATTGAATCACGTTGGTGTCTCCTGCTCTATTTCACTATTTCGTATGTACTCAGATTAGGAATGTTAAAACAAACTAAATGCTGGCAGTCATATTGTTCTCAATGCAGTCACTGCTGCTGCTACTGCAGAAAGAATTACATACTTCAGTTAGTATTTATTGCATGGCATGATGCTCCTGATTTTGAGGTTCTGTTTCTTCCGATGAAGTTAGGTGTTCTTTCAGCACAAAAGTGAAATATCTTAGACATGGTTTGTATAACTGCTGTTCAGCCAGAGTTCATAATATGGTAGATTTTCAAAGTCTGAGTGGTTTAGGGGTTACAAATAGGTCATTTTCCCATGAATTAAGGACATACTCTACTGCTCCTGTGGGTTTTCTGTTTTCATTTCGAGGAGCAACATTTGCAATATTATTGAGCAAAAAGGGAGAGATGCAATAAAATCGCTAACTTAGTGACAGAAAGATATGGGAGGAGTGCATGTCTCAGCCTTCCATTAGGAACCACACCTATTACAAGTTACCATCATTAACCAGCCCAGCCTTCACAAATGAAGCAACCAGGATCAGTATTACTGCACATATAAAAGTCAAAACATGCAGAGACTAACTTTATTTTCCACTGGTATTGTTACGCCAGCATCATAATTTTTTGTCCATGGATTTGTAGGAGCAAGGCATGGTTGTGAGAACAAAAGTCTGTCGTCGAAGGGGCAGAACCCGAAAGCACAAATATCCTTCGAAGGCTGCAGGGCATCCAGCCATTAGGAAAAAAGTTGGTGATGGGAAGCAATGTGACAGACAGTATACACCGTGTGGGTGCCAGGAAATGTGCAACAAAAATTGCCCCTGTGTGGAAAATGGGACATGCTGTGAGAAATACTGTGGGTATGTTCCCATTATATCGAGCAAAAATCCGTTACCCACCTTATATCTTAAGATATTTTATGCATCCACAGTATTTCCTTGAAAAGACAAGAGATATGCGTTCTAGAAAAAAACATTTAGTATTGGGCGTGTATTGAGTATTTGACGCGCAAAGTGAAAGTGATCATATAATGACTAATGACATCTGCAGTTCTCTTTTATCATCATATTAGTGTAAGCAAATGCAAAGGAAAAACTTGACCCTGGCTTCATTAGTGTAAGCAAATGCAAAGAAAAAACTTGACCCTGGCTTCATTTGTTAATTATCATATTTAGGTGTTCAAAAAGCTGCAAAAACAGATTTAGAGGCTGTCATTGTGCAAAAAGTCAGTGCAGAAGCAGGCAATGCCCATGTTTTGCTGCCAGTCGAGAATGTGATCCGGATGTTTGCAGAAACTGCTGGGTGAGGTAATCAGCACTTATAAAATAAGATCTCCTTGTAGATGTTGACATAACTGTTTGATAGGGTTAAATGATTTGTTTTTAGCTACGTATCATGCACATGTTTAGCTTTATTCAGATTTATGGCGTGTTTTAGTTTGCCAAACTTCACATGATGTTCATTCTCTTCAGCTGTGGAGATGGTTCACTAGGCGAGCCACCAGAAAGAGGTGATGGTTACCAGTGCGGAAACATGAAGCTCCTCCTAAAACAACAACAAAGGGTGATAACATACTCCTGTAGTTTTGTCCTCTTGACATCATTGTACGCTACCTGTTTCATGCTAATTGTTGATCATAATTCAGATTTTGCTTGGAAAATCGGACGTTGCAGGATGGGGTGCGTTCATTAAGGTCAGATCACAGAAGCTTGTTTGAGTGTGATAGCTTCCCTTCTTTTGGCTAATTTTATTTTTGTTTCTTGCAATACCAGAACCCTGTGCATAAGAATGATTACCTTGGAGAGTACACTGGTGAATTGATTTCTCACAAAGAAGCAGACAAACGCGGCAAAATTTATGACCGGGCAAACTCTTCATTCCTCTTTGATTTAAATGATCAGGTATCCCTGCATCACGTGCCGTGCATGTGCATACAGTCATATTGAAAAAATAACAGATGGTTGAAATCAAAGTGGTAACCTTTAATTTGATTGATTGCTTCACACAGTTTGTATTGGATGCATATCGGAAGGGGGATAAATTGAAGTTCGCAAATCACTCCTCCAGCCCCAACTGCTATGCAAAGGTAAGCATTGTAATACAATGCCGCTTCATGCTTTGTCTTCACCGTAATCTATTGTAAATTTGTAATACAATGCAGCTTCATGCTTTGTCTTCACCGTAATCTCATTTCATCTTACGATCCTATCCAGGTGATGATGGTGGCCGGTGACCATCGGGTTGGTATCTATGCAAGGGAGCATATTGAAGCTAGTGCCGAACTCTTCTATGATTACCGGTATGGACCGGACCAAGCCCCAGCCTGGGCTAGGAGACCAGAAGGAGCAAAGAAGGATGAAGCGTCTGGTTCTCATCGTCGAGCACACAAAGTTGCTTGATAGCTGAAGAGCAGCTCCGATGATACAGGCTGCTGTAAACTATTGCCATACTTCAACAAACTTCTATCCCAGTTCATTATACAAGGGAGACCGATTGTTGGCCTGATAAAAAGAATGTGTATTCCTTAAGAAATAAAGTCCCAAGTACCAAGCTTGTGGATGACTGACAAATAAGCTTTTATTGATAGTCTGAATGATAACATAATTGTGTGTGAACATGCTTGCCTGTACTCTTGAGAACTTATACATGGTTTTCAAACTGGAGTTGCCTGAACATCTACATGTTGAGGTGGACCAAGATGGCAATAAAAATTTATGCTATAAGTCTTATCTTTTGGTAGGCAAGGAAAAGATGAATTTTATTCGCGTCTTAAACTCTCTTAGTTGTATTGTGCAAAATGTTGTCAAATGTTTCAGAATCCATATCACAGCTTGCTTGACACATTACCAGCTGGGAAGAGATGAAATAGAAGGAAAAAACAATCATAAAATTTATATCCAGAGAGAAAATATATACTCCAATAATTGCTGTACACAAATATTAGCTGGGACAAGAGGACATTTTAAGATGGCAAGCCAGTCACTAACTTGTAAAACCGTTCTCGTGTGAGGATACTAAATGGTATAACAGCAGCTCATTCCATGTATCAGGCACTCCAGGAAGGCACCAGTGGCTGCAATCCTGGGTGCTGGATGCTGTTAAATCTCCTGCCTTACTCCCATACACAGAGGGGTGGCCATCTATCCTGAGCCCAGATAGATTGGTAATGTTCAGAATTGTTACAGGAGTCTTCATTTGCTTCGCCACTTGTTCCAACATCGCATTTCTCTCGGGCACCGGCCTTGCCTGAGTGTCATTAAGAGGCATTGTGCTCTCTCTGCAGTGCCCCCCGGAATTCCACTCCCCGCCGCTGAAACCAGTGGTAAGTTGTTACTGCTGACCATGTTTTGCTTATTGGGGATTGCAGCAGATAAATCGAAGTTGCCCGTATTGGAATTGAAAAGCTCAGATCAAAGGGAGCAAACCTGAAGTGTGATGGGGACGAGCTTCGGAAGAACACTTGCGTTTTCCGTGGATCGATGTAACGGTCGACCCATGATGCCCATGTGGTTAGTGCTCGATGGAAAGCTGTGGAGGCATCGAGGTGGGAATGGACAGTATCCCCTTCTTGATAATAATTCAATCTGCAAGCAAATGCAATATTTAGATCCCATAAATTATGTTGGTTTGCGCCCCTTCGCAGAAACATGCTACTCTTTGAGCATTTACTCTGCAAGTCCTAAGTTTTGCAAGAATCGAAACATAGACAGTGGCAGCTCATTTACAAATCTAAATTATCATAACCAGATAAAATGCCTGTCATGCAAACTAACTAAAATGTAAAAAACAGCGGTTAATTCTTTTCTGAGTTCATCAGCACTCACCCAGCTTTTGTTTTATGATGAGACCACCAATGGGCAGTATTAAACACAAGCACATTCGCCCCCTTCCATCTTGACGAGCTCCGGTCGATGGTATCAATCCGCAGTGTCCTTGCACGCTTTTGGCCGATTCTCGACTTGCCTTCATGCACCAAGAAATGAGTGACATGGTACTCCACAGTGCAGTTGTAGTCCTGCAGAAACCATGCCCATATGATGCCTATACAGTACCTTAGACACTGAATGGAGTGTTTCCGCACAAGATCCATGACATACGAACCAGGAACTTGAAATTGTAATCCCCTCTCTCCTTGGTAATCTTACGGCCACGGGTTTCATGAATCCTTGCAGGGTCTGACACTGCTTCTCTCAGCAAGCACATCATAGACTCCCACTGATTCCTGTTAAGAGAGTCCCCTGCGAACACTAGCCGCTTTCCGCGCAGCATCTCAAGCATTTTCCTAGCATCAAACCTGAATTTTCACAGCAAGCAAAGTTAGCAAATGCCAAATCGCTCATACCAAGCCAAAGTCATAGCAAGCAAAGTAAAATGCAAAATTTTCCACCGCAAAGTCTTAGCAGCCATGAGACTGGGGAAATATAACAATGCAGCACCTAGGGATATTGCAATGCCTTGGCTGCCACCTCCACTTGGTATACTTTTGTTCCGTTCTTCCATTTGCTTCACAGCTGAACCCTTGGTCTACGAATGGGCACGAGTTGCTTGCGTAGAGTGGATAGTTCTCATCGAACACCCACCTCCCATCATAAACATCGCACCGCGCTATGCTGCTTCTCGCCAAATCCGTTTTTCTCTGAACCGCTTCCTGAGTCACGTTAGCATCTTGCTTATTTTTTGGATTGGCTGGAGCTTCTCCTGAGTTGCTCTTTGCGGCTGAATGGTTTGAGATTTTCCAGTGGCCCACCTGTTGCGAGGCATAAGCCCCTTGTACAGAAGAATCGCCCTTTTCTCCTGTATGGCCACCATCGCCTTTTGTCCCCAATGCAGGACCTGAAGCTTCCATGGAAAAATTCACAGCTTGGGCCGACTTGGCTCTATCCAATTTCTCCACTGACGCAGCTGCTCCACCGGAAGCAGAAGTGTTGACTAAATTTGACCTTGTCGAGACAACATCGGCTTTGCTCAGGTTCTCGCCTTCGGCGGAGTTGGGTTTCTCTGAAACTGAATCTTTCGCCAGCTTCTCGCCGTCTTCACCTTCTTGAACAACTCCTTTCGCCTCCACTGCCGAATCCAAACCTCGGGGAGAATAGCCTCCAGCTTCCGCAACCTCGGGGCTCTCCGAAACCGCACCACCCAAGGGGGTTTCAAAAATCCCACCTCCAGGGCCGGCTTCATCAACCTTCATTGCCGAGCCCACGGGCAAACCGCCAGCACGCCCGCGGCGGTCTCCCTCCACGGCCGAATCTCCCCCCAAGGCCCCGCCTCCGCCGCCAATAAACGCCTCCGTTTCGACCTCAACTCCCGCATCGCCACCGCCACCGCGAACCGGCGGGCCCGCAGTGGCGTAGCCGTTGGCGCCGATGGAGGCGGCGAAGGGGAGGTGGAGGGGGCGGCCGAAGCGGAGGGCGAAGAGGGAGAAGAGGAAGGAGAAGAGGAGGGAGGAGGAAGCGAAGGAGATGAGGAGGAGGCTCTTGGGGCTCGCGAGGCGGCTGGGGGAGGAACCACTCCTCTGCCTCTCCATTGCCAAGAGAGAGAGAGAGAGGGAGGTTGTCGGCGAGGTCGGGGCGTGTGGCAGACTGGTAATAAAGGCGGCGGCGGCGACCCGGGAACAAGGCAAAAAACACGAGGAGGCCGCTGCAACGGAAACGGAACGGGGAGTTCGGGTGTAAGTGGAGTGGCTTTGGCAGTGCACCTGCTGCTGCCGACGGCTGTTTTTGTTCTTTTTTTTTTTTTTGCGAGGGTAAAGGGAGTTTTATTGCAAATTCATAGAGTTACGGTCGAGAGGCCACACATCCTCAATACAAGGTGGTACTGAGCGTAGCCAGACAGCGGTGGCTCGCTCCGAACGGCTGTAGTTCGCCAAACGATCGGCAACTCTATTCTGAGAACGACTAAGTTTCTGAGGTACAAACTCCCTACTACCAGCTAAATGTTTAATCTCCAAGACTAAGTGGCCATAAGCTGACCGCCGCAGAGCATCCGTGGACAGGCATGATAACGCTTCAGAGGAATCCGATTGTAACAACACCGGAGAGTTGGAGTGTTGAATAGCCAGGGCCATACCTTGCATCATCGCATGTAGCCTCTAGTGGATCATTGCAGTGGAAAATATATCGGTATGCTGCAAATGAGATCGCCCCCTCGCTATTCCTTAGGACCATCCCTGCCGCCGCGGTGCCATCCTCCGGCTGGTATGAACCGTCGACGGACAGGGCCACCGTACCCTGCTCTGGTGCCGGCCAAGGCAGAACAGGCGCAGCAGCCTTTTGGCGCGGCGTCACAAGGGGCACCGATGGCATTTTTCCTTTGATGATATCCTCAACTGTAAACTTGCCTGCTAGGTTGATTGATTTGTAGTAACTATCCAAGAACTCAACCGAAGCAAGCACAGGTGGGGCTTCCTTGCCGTGGTAGATGTCATTCCGAATCTGCCATATACGCCAAATCAGCAAAATCACCATATCTCCGACCACCTCTGAACAGGAGCTTAGAAGGAACATTAGCCATTCCTTCCCATTATCAATGAGAAGGTCGTCGTTGGGAAGCGGCCATCTCCTGCGCATGTTAATCCACAAGATCCTTGCCTGAGTGCAAGCGATCAAAGCATGAAAGGTACTCTCCTCCTCTACCCCACAGAGAGGGCATAGCGAATGTGTGGCCAAATGCCTATAGTTCTTGCACTGTTGAGTCGCCAGCGTACCGGTGACCACTCTCCAAGCTGTAATTTTCATTTTCTGAGGCACGTTGGCCGACCAAATTCGGTTCCATAATGAGCGATTTCCCTCCGGGTTTGAGCTGGACGAGCCATTTGCAAAGGCCGCATTGTGATCGCATGTGGCCAGCTTATAAGCACTCTTCACCGTGAATACACCGCATTTCTCCGGGAACCAGGACAAGAAGTCACCGCGTTGACGGGGCGATGTTCTGATCTTTACTATGTATTCCACGTCCATAGGCCAAAAAAATTCCCGTAGGCGATCCACTCGCCAAGCACCGTTTTCATCAATAAAGTCAGCCACCCGGTTCAGACGGCAATTACCCTTGGGAGAGATAGGGCGAAACATCGAGAGACGGGGGATCCAAGGATCCCTCCAAGTGCGGATATCAGCTCCGTTCCCCACCCTCCAAATGACACCTTTCTTGAGCAAATCGAGACCATGCAAAATACCTTTCCAAACTGAAGAACCATTGCCCGAGAAAACCGTATCCAACAAATGTCCAGCAGGGTAATATTTGGCCTTTAGTAGTCGTGCACAAAGACTCTCTGGCGTATCGAGCAATCGCCATGCTTGTTTTGCTAACAAGGCTTGGTTAAAAGCCCTCATGTCCCTAAACCCCATGCCACCCATGGATTTAGGGAGCCTCAGTTTGTCCCAGCTCATCCAAGCCATCTTTTTCTTCCCATTCTCCACTCCCCACCAGTATTGACGTATCATACGAGTCAACTCGTCACAGACCGAAGCAGGGAGCTTGAAAACACTCATGACATAAGCAAGTAGGGCTTGAGCAACAGCTTTGATCAGAATCTCCTTGTTACCTGAGGATACATATTGCTCACTCCAATCTATGAGCTTCTTACGTAAACGCTCCTGGATAGTTTCAAATTTTCCTTTATGAATTCTTCCTTCCGGGACAGGAAGGCCCAAGTACTTGGGTTCGAAAACTTCTTGTGTAATCTCCAGAACAGATTTAACCTCCTGAACCACACTTGGCAAGCAGTTATCTGAGAAAAGGATGGAGCACTTCGACGGGTTGATCAATTATCCAGTCGCCGCCGTGTACGTGTTCAACACACCTTTAACCAAAAGAGCCTGCTGTTCTGAAGCATGGAAAAACATAAGGAAGTCGTCCGCAAACAGGAGATGTGAGATGACCGGAGCACCCCTGCATATCTTAACCCCTTGCAGCCCTTCTTCCCTCATCGACTTGTTTAGAAGGACAGAAAGAGCATCAGCCACAAAAAGGAAGAGGAAAGGGGATAACGGATCACCTTTGCGGAGCCCTCTTGAAGGAGAGAAGGACTCCAACAACTTGCCATTAAATTTAACAGAGTACTTCACTGAGGTAACACACGCCATAACACGAGAAATCCACTGGTCGGAGAAGCCCCACTTAGAAAGCGCCCTCTCCAAGAAACTCCAATCCACACGGTCACAGGCCTTCGACAAATCTAGTTTATAAGCACATAAAGCTGGTGAATTTGCCTTGGCAGACTGAATGTGATGAATACACTCAAAAGCAATAATGGAGTTATCAGAGATGAGCCTCCCGGGAATGAATGCACTCTGATTTTCGGAGATAAGCTCAGTTAGGAGAGGCCGAAGCCTATTCACCATGCATTTTGACACGATCTTGTACACCACATTGCACAAAATAATGGGTCGAAAATCCTTCAGCTCCCTAGGATGGGGAACTTTGGGAATTAACACAATCGACGTGCCATTAACACCATCCGGCATGATTCCTGAGACAAAAAACTCCTGCACTGCTGCCACTATCTCCTCCTTGAGAATAGCCCAATTCCGCTGATAGAACCTTGCCGGAAAACCATCACAGCCTGGTGCTTTCAACGGTCCGATCTGAAACAACGCATTTGATATCTCCTCCTCCGTATATGGTTTACACAAGGCGTCATTCATCTTTGCAGAAACTTTAGGAACGATACTGTCCAGCACCTCGTTCGGATCCAGGGTAGGATCTTTTGTAAAAATCTCCTTGAAGTAGGAGTTGGCCATCCGCTCCATCTCAGATGGAGCGATGCACCATGAACCGTCAGCCTTCATTAGTTTCTGAATATGGTTTCGCCGAGCACGCCAAACTGCACGGCGGTGTAGGTATTTAGTGTTGCGCTCCCCTTCCTTCAACCATTCGATTCGAGACCGTTGAAGCCAAAGCATCTCCTCTCTATACAGAAGCTCATCAAGTTGGTTCATCTTGGCCCGGACCTGTGCACGATCCGCGCCCGGCAGCTGAAGGTCCGCCAACTGATTTCGCAGTGTTTCGATCTCCTTCAAGACATTACCAAAATTAGCTTTGCTCTATTGCCGCAAATCATTCATCACCTCTTTCAACGAGTGGGCTACCGAGCCCAAATTGCCGACTGGGTGGTGCTTAGCCCAGGCCTCAGTGATGATCGTGGGGAGCTTGATGTCTCGCTCCCACATGATCTCATAACGTGGGATAGACGCCCGGCGCCTCTGCTCCTGCACCCCTTCTAGATTGATCAAAAGTGGGCTATGGTCTGAACAGGAGGTAGCCAGATGCAATGCTCGTGCCGCCGGGAAGATATCCCGTAGCGCCTCATCCGCACAAGCCCAATCGAGGCGGACCTGAACGTTGCGATTCCCATCCTGACCATTATTGTATGTGTAGGGGAGATCGGAGAACCCGAGGTCCTCTAGCTCGCATGTTTGTAAACAATCCCTGAATGCTACCATTTGTGCCTCCGCTCGAGCCGTTCTTGAAAGATGCTCGTGCTGCCAGAGTGCTTCATTGAAGTCGCCACATACAACCCATGGCTCTCGCGAAACTGCACGCAACCGGCACAGATGATCCCACATACGCTGACGGTTTTCCACTCTCGGCTCCCCATATACAAAGGTCCCTCTCCATGAAATACCGGAACCACCTTCAAGAATACGAACATCAATGAACCTGTTACACGATTCCAGCACTGTTACTGTAAGGGTCTCATCCCAAAACAGAGCTAGCCCGCCGCCCCTTCCATCACTACTAACACCGTGGAAGCCCTTCAGGCCCAGCCTCCACTTCATCTTCTCCACTTTAGATGCATCCTATCTAGTCTCACAGAGAAAGACTAGCTTGGGGTTGTTGGCTTTTGAGAGGGCCAAAACCTCACGAACTGTTCGGCGGTTCCCCCCCGGCAGTTCCAAGACAAGATATTCATTGCGTCCGGCGGTCCTCCTCGCGGGAGGCCGCCGATATCTCGTTATGGTCATTGTCCATGGCTACTTTCAACCTCTTGCTGCTTGAACTACTTTTGTAGGCGAGACACCTTCATTCAGATCGCTGCCGCTGCCATCAGTTATAGCAAGCAATGCCTTTGAAGTGCCAGAAGCATCCCGAGGGATTGCCTCGACCTCATCCATATTCAGTCTTCTTCGGGACCTTATCTACTTCCATTATTTCGCCAGGTGTTTTCACCGGGCTTGAAGCAGTATCCGCGACCTCTGGGTCAACTGGTTTGTGTTCTGTAGCAGTCCTGTCAACCTTATGGGACTCAGCCTTTTTGGATTCATTGCCCGTCGCCATATTGGTTCTCACCTCTGTTCGTGGCTTGCCGGGAGCATCTGCATATATCCAATCCCCGAACTTGAGCGACTTCTCATCATGAATCCCCAGTCCACACTCTTTGTGTTCATGACCAATAAGGCCACACATCTTACAAAACCTAGCAGGCTTTTCATAGCGAACCAGGTATACTTGACGTTCCTTAGCACGAACAATACTAACATACTTTGTGAGGGCCTGTCGGATATCATGTTTCACCCTTACCCTTACATAATCACCTCGGGTGTTCCCGTTCAGACGCATCTCCATTATCTCTCCAGCTCCTTTCAACAACTTCTCCACAATATTCTGCTTACAGTATGGGTCTGGTAACTTGTGAATCTGCAGCCAAATTGGTATATGAAAGAACTCTACTTCCTCAGCTTTGCTGAAGCCATCATACGGGCACAACAGCACAGCCATATTGCGGAACAACCAAGGACCTTGCATCATGATGCGTTCCCAGTGCCCCAAGCAGGAAGCTTGGACGACAAAACGATTGGGGCCGACTGGCCGAAATCTCACACTCTGCGCCGGATTCCACGCAGCTCTCATATCCTTGTAAAAGGCCGATGGGCTGAAGTTTCTGTTTGTATGAACCCTAGCTAGGGCAAGCCAGCGGACGCTTTCCTGAATCTCGGGGTCATCATTATCAATCTCTACGTCAGCGAAGTCTTCATCGTGCAGATCCAGTTGATCGAAGAAATCACCCAGATCCGATCTTGCAGCCGCGGCGGCACCGCCGCCACTCGTGGCGGAGTGGGCGTCGGAGGGAGACGCCATCACCGGTTCCTGGTCCGTCGCGGGATCGACAAGGGCAGGATTGGTGAGGACGGACGTAGCTCGGGGGCGATCGGAGGGAAGATGTGTACGGGTAGGACTCAGAGGCGATCGGGATCGCCTAAGAGGAGAGAAACCCTAGCCATACAGGCATAGGGGAGAGTTAATTGTTTTTGTTCTCTTTTCACTCCCGTATAGTATGAAGGAAAAGAAAGTTTCTAACAGAGGCAAGTACTCCTACTCCAGCATTTCGTTGATCAGCTCCACTGCCATATCTCTACTATACTTATCTCTACTTTTTTTAGGATACTTATCTCTACTTTATTATTATCATGTCTGACTCATCCTTCCCCGTCTCAGTTTCGCTCGCCTTAGTCCTTCCTTCGTTATGTAAACGTGAAAGTACCAGGCGGCTTGAACCTGACCACGGCGCACCTGTCGCATATATATATATATATATATATATATATATATATATATATATATATATATATATATATATATACGGGGGAGTTTTACAATTACACAGAGTCCATTAGATGAAAACATATCTATCTGGAGGTAATACAACTTGTACGCCAAGTTGTCTAGAAGCTGTAGCTCTGTTGGTCTCTAACACGCCCCCGCAATCTGAACCGAGAATGTTAGTGACCTGAAGACTGGAGCGAAAATCTTGGAAAAGAGCTGTTGGTAAACCTTTTGTGAAGATATCCGCAAACTGCAAAGTTGAGGGAACATGTAGAACACGGACCGCTCCAAGTGCTACCTTCTCCCGAACAAGCTCGATATGTTTGGTACGGCGATGTTGAACCGGGTTAGCTGACAAGTAGACTGCACTTACATTGTCACAATATACGATAGTAGCACTGGAGATAGGCTTGTGGAGCTCCTGTAATAATTGCCGAACCCAGCAGGATTCAGCAACAGCCGCAGCAATTGCTCTGTATTTAGCCTCTGCACTAGAACGAGAGACCGTTGTCTATCGACGTGACGACCAGGAGATCAGATTGTCTCCAAGATACATACAAAATCCGGAAGTGCAACGATGGGTATCCGGACATCCAGCCCAATCGGCATCTGAGTAAGCGGCAAGTGAGTGTGAAGAAGTGCGGTGTAATGAGAGAACATGATCGAGAGTGCCATTCAGATAGCGAAGGATAGGTTTGATGGGAGAAAAGTGAGGTTCACGAGGGTCATGCATATGAAGGCAGACTTGCTGGACGGCATAAGCAATATCTGGTCGAGTTAGGGTGGCATATTGAAAAGCACCGGCAAGGCTACGATAGAGAGAAGGATCATGGACCGAAGAACCGAGAGAGGATGGGAGTTTAGCTTTAGTGTCAATAGGAGTAGTGACCGGGTGACAGTCACGCATGCCAGCACGAGATAAAATATCAAGGATGTATTGCCGTTGAGAGAGATGAAGACCATTAGGTGAACGAGTGACCGAAATACCAAGGAAATGATGAAGAGGACCTAGATCCTTCATGGCAAACTCACGAGCCATAGAGGTAGTGATGGTAGTAAGAAAGGATAAGGAGGAAGCAGTGAGAATTATATCGTTGACATAGAGAAGAAGATATGCTATGGAACTACCTTGATGGAAGATAAAGAGAGAAGCATCGGATTTAGACTCAACAAAACCTATGGAACGAGCAAAGGATGCAAAGCGTTGGAACCAGGCGCGAGGGGCCTGTTTAAGACCGTATAAAGATTTGAGGAGACGACAAACATGATTAGGATAACGAGGATCAACAAACCCAGAGGGTTGTTGACTATAAACAACCTCATGAAGGTGACCATGAAGGAAGGCATTTTTAACGTCGAGTTGATGGATAGGACAAGACTGTGAGATGGCTAGAGAGAGAACTATGCAGATGGTGGTTGGTTTGATGACAGGACTAAATGTTTCATCAAAATTGACACCCTGTTGTTGAGAGAAGCTGTGAACGACCCAACGAGCTTTGTGACGAGAGAGAGAACCATCAGCATGAAATTTGTGATGGAAGATCCACTTTCCACTCACAATATTTGCATCGGAGGGTGGAGGGACCAAGGTCCACGTTTTATTGTGGATAAGGGCATCAAACTCCTCTTGCATGGCTTGGCGCCAGTTGGGATCGCGTAACGCTATAAGATAGTTATGGGGCAGGGGTGAAGAGGCTATGGCCGAGAGGTTTAGGCAATCGATAGATGGGGGAAGACGACCGGTGGTGGCACGCGTACGGTGGAGAGGTGTGGGAGGAGGAGGAGGTGGTGGTGTGGGAGGAGGTGTAGAGATGGCTGGCATAGGTGTGTGCAGAGAAGACGCGGGCGTGGGTGGGCTAGGTGGGCTCGGGGAGTTGATGGGGAGCCGGGAGGGGTTGGCATGGGTGCATGCAAAGCGGGTTTGGGTGGAGCGGGAGCATGCACAACGGGTCTGGGTACATGCACAACGGGTGGATCCAAAGGTGGGTCGAAGATTTCGGTGCATCGAGGTGGAGAGGGGGATGAGGCTGGTTCATAGGGAAAGGTGGACTCATCGAAAACTACATGACGAGAGATGATGAGCGACGGGTAGTTAGATCAAGAAAACGATACCCTTTGTGGTGGGAAGGATAGCCAAGAAAAATACATTTAGTAGAACATGGAGAGAGTTTATTAGCGGAGGTGGATGTAGTATTAGGATAACATAGGCAACCAAAAACACGAAGACGATCATATGGTGGGGGAGAGCCTAAGAGTAGTGTATACGGCGTGAGGAATTTTGTAGAAGAGCTGGGTCGAATATTAATGAGAAAAGTGGCGGTGTGAAGTGCTTCGGCCCAAAAGGATGGTGGGAGAGAGGCTTGAATTAAGAGGGTGCGGATGACATTGTTGGTGGTGCGGATAGCTCGTTCGGCCTTGTCGTTTTGCTGAGAAGTATATGGACAAGAAAAATGAAAGATGATTCCATGGGAAGCACAGAATGAGTCAACCTTCGTCTTGTCGAATTCTCTACCATTGTCACATTGGACAACCATAATGGGTAGGTCAAATTGAGTGCGAGCATAAGCATGAAAAGCGAGAAACGTCCAAAAATAATGAGTGTAATCATCAATGACGACAAGATAATATAACAAACCAGAGGTGCTAGGTACAGGAGAGGTCCAAAGATCACAATGTAGTAACTCGAAAGATTTGACAGTATATGAAGTAGATGAATAAAAGGGTAATCTAACATGCCGCACAAGTTGACAGGCGTGACAAAGAGACGTAGTAACTTTAGGAGACGGAATATGTTGATGATGGTGGAGACGCTTCATGGTGTGATGACCGGGATGATCCAAACGACGATGCTAGAGGTCAGGAGATACGGTGATGGCGTATGCTTCGACCGGTGGAGGTGGTCAGACGGAGTAGAGGGGTCCGGAGCTATTGCATCGAAGAATCTCGGTCCGAGTAGGAAGTGCCTTCACAGAAAAACCCCAAGGATCAAACTCGATGGAAACTGTCGGGGCACGACACCTATGGGATCCCGAGAGATCCCATAGGTGTCGTGCCCCGACATCTTTGGCGCGCCAGGTAGGGGGATTGAAGGTTGCGTGAACCTGATCTAGTGATCGGCGCCTTAGTTTCTTCATCATCTTCATCATCATGCCACCCAAGAAGAAGAGCGCTGCGACGGCGCAACCGTCCATGTCTGTTTTGCCTACACCTTCGTGTACGGGCAACGGCGTGGGTGCAGAAGGAAGAGGATTAGAACCCCCACGGCGTTCTGGGGATCCGAGCCAGGCGAGCGGCATCGTTCGCAGTGGCAGTGGTAACCTGCACGCTGCTGGATCTAGAGATGGCGCTGTGTTGCCTACGGGTGGCACAACGAACTCGAGAGATCGGAGGGCGCCTGCTGGAGCTCCCGCGCCGGCGCAAGCATCACGACCTACCCAGGTCGTGCATGATGAGCGACGTCATGGCGCTGGTGGTTCAGGGCGCCCCCATGAAAAGGTCTCTGCGCATAGATCCCAAGATGCGCGGGACCAGCATGCACACCGAGCTACCGGCGGAGGTGGCGCACGGTCGCGTGACCGTGGTGGTGCTCCTTCTAACATGGTTAGGAGTCAGAGCACCTCACGTACCTCGCACCTGTCGCCGCCGCCTACGCCAGCGAAAGCCTTGGCACGTGCGCAGCTGCTCCTCGATTTTCCTCCTGCTCCAGAGAAGATGGAGGAGTGGCGAGCTACTATCCAGAGCCTTATCGGCTTCGCCAACAAGGATGGGCCGCAAGAGGCAGGGCCCTCGCAGCGGAGGCCCATCGATCCGGCGCGAGCCGATGTAGAGAAAACCGGAGGTGGTGCAACCACAGTGCACTCTCCTCCGCGGCACCAGCGGCGGCCGACAACTCAGCAAGTCGACCGCCATGAAGAAGTTTCCACGGCGTCGTCCGATCCACGGATGCACCGCGATCAGCGTCAAGTTCTCCAGGAACGAGGCAAGGAGGACGCTCGAACTACCATCGAGCGACGATGGGAAGCGCGCTATCAGTCTGATAAGCGCGCGGGGCCGGCTGTCGACGAGCCTGCGCCAGGGGACGTAGGAGACTTGCCTTATGAGGTAGGGACTCCAGCGTTTACCCGTGAGCTGCGGCAAGTCCGGTGGCCCAATTCCCGAACCTTCAAGCCGGAGGTCCCGGAGAAATATGATGGTAAGACCCATCCCTCGGAGTTCCTGAGCATCTACACCATTGCGGTGCAGGCTGCCGGGGGCCGAGATGACAAGATACTTGCCAACTACTTCCCGTTGGTGCTCAAACCCAACGTCAGGTCGTGGTTGATGCATCTGTCGGAGAATTCTATTTCTTCCTGGTCAGATCTGTGCCATCAGTTTGTTGGTGCCTTTGTTGGAGGCCACCAAGCTCCTGGCCAAGAGAGCGATTTGCACATCATCCCTCAGAAGGAGGGCGAGTCCCTGCGCAAGTTTATCCAGAGATTTAGCTGGGTGCAGTACAATATTCCTGACGTTCACCCTGCCGCTGTCGTTAGCCCGTTTCACCAGAACGTGCGTAACCACAAAATGCGGGAAGAGCTGGCAATGAACAAAGTCAGGAGTATTGCCGAGCTTTACGCTCTGGCCGACAAGTGCGCTCGAGCTGAAGAGGGGAGGAAATTCCCTGGCGAGGCTGTTGGCGCGGCGAGCGAGTCCGAAGATGAAGACACCGCGACCCCGTCAAGGAAAGGCCGGCGGCGAAACAGGAAGCGCGGAGGCAAGGCCGTGCTTGCTGTCGAGGAATCCGACAACCTCGGTGCCGCCAAGAAGGCCAAGGTTGGTGACCCCGGCAAGGATCTTGCCGGGTGGCCTTCCTGTCAGGCCTTGGCGGCTGCCGACAAGTCGGAGAAATCCGGCAAGCAGTATTGCAAGATCCATCGCACCAAGGGCCACGATCTCCAGAACTGCCGGCAAGTTGAACAGCTTGCCGAGAAGCCGAGGGCCGAATACGAGAGGCGAGATAAGGAGAAGGCCCAAGATGGTGCTGATGGGTCCGGCAAGAAGCGCGGTGGCCGAGGGGGTCGCCGTGGCAAGGCCAAGCAGCAAAAGGATCGGCCCGCTCGGGGCCGAGACAAAGAAGGAGATGATGAATCCAGTGAGCAAGAATTCCAGAAGGCTACGAAGGCCATGTGTATCGATGGGGGTGCCTTGCTGCATTCTTCCCACCGTCAACTCAAACAGTGGGTGCGGGAAGTCAATGCGGCAGAGCCATCCCCAGATGCATGTAGGCCCCTGAAGTGGTCCAACACGCCTATCATTTTCGACGCCGAGGATCACCCTGATCGCACAACTGCGGTCGGGTGCTTGCCATTCTTGGTCTCGCCAACGATTCGCAACCTCAAGGTGACGAAAATGCTAGTTGACGGCGGGGCCGGCCTAAACTTAATCTCACCGGATGTGCTCAGAAAGCTCCAGATTCCCGACGAGGACCTCAAAGAAACGGGTATGTTTCAAGGGGTCAATCCAGGAAGAACCCAGCCTAAGGGCAAGATTACGCTGCCGGTAACATTTGGCAGCGAGCTCAACTTCAGGACCGAGAAGGTGGTGTTTGATGTCGCCAAGATCCCCATGTCATACAATAGGATCCTTGGTCGGCCAGCGCTGGCTAAGTTCATGGCGGCATCACACTACGCGTACAACGTCTTGAAGATGCCTGGGCCGTTGGGCGTCATCACTATCCATTCCAATAAGAAGGATGCGCTCATCTATGCCGACCAACTTTACCGGGAAGCAGTTGCAGCACCTGCCATCAAGGCACCTGCTCCTGCCGCTGGAACTCCCGGGGGGAAGAAGAAGACCGGCAAGAACCTTGGCGCGAACTCCGGCAAGCGCACCTCCTCGGAGTGCTGCGCTTCCGTCGAGGACGTACCACAGAGTTCCACCGGCAAGAACAAGAAGTCCAAGGCTGCTCCGCCGGAGACCAAGAAGGTGCCTATCAGAGAGGATGGAACGGGGGGAACTTTCACCATAAGTTCCACCCTAGATGACAAATAGGAAAGTGCGCTCGTTGCTTTCCTGCGGGCGAATGTTGACGTGTTTGCATGGCAACCGTCTGACATCCCCGGTGTTCCCAGGAAGGTAATTGAGCACCACCTTGCTGTCTGTCCTCATGCGCGGCCCGTCAAGCAAAGGGTCAGGAAGCAAGCCTTGGAGCGGCAAGAATTCATTGCCGAAGAAATCAAAAAGCTGGAGGCAGCAGGACTGGTCAAAGGAGTGCTTCATCCAACCTGGTTGGCCAATCCGGTTGTAGTGCGGAAAGCGAATGGGAAATGGAGGCTTTGTATCGATTATACGGATATCAATAAAGCTTGTCCAAAAGATCCCTTTCCCTTGCCGCGCATCGACCAGATTGTGGATGCCACTGCTGGTTGTGATCTCCTGTCCTTCCTTGATGCCTATTCAGGGTATCATCAGATTTTTATGGCAAAAGAAGATGAAGAGAAGACCGCCTTTATCACCCCATGTGGTACGTATTGTTTTATACGAATGCCTTTCGGGTTGAAAAGTGCTGGTTCAACATTTGCCAGAGCAATCCAGATTGGTTTTGAGCCACAACTCCATAGAAATATGGAGGCGTATATGGATGATATAGTGGTCAAAACCAAAGACAAAGCAACGCTCATTCAAGATTTAGAAGAAACATTTGCAAATCTGCGCAAGATCACCTTGAAGCTCAATCCTGAGAAGTGCGTGTTCAGTGTTCCTTCCGGCAAGCTCCTCGGATTTTTTGTATCTTGCCAGGGAATCGAAGCGAACCCCGACAAGATCAAAGCTATTGAGCAAATTGAATCGCCGAGACACGTCAAGGATGTGCGTCGTCTTGCCGGCTGTGTTGCTGCTCTAAGCAGGTTCATTTCCAAATCTGCTGAGCGCGCCCTGCCCTTCTTCAAAATTTTGAAGAAGGCAGGTCCGATGAAATGGACTCCGGAGGCGGAGGCTGCGCTGCAAGATTTGAAGAAATACCTTTCCTCTCCACCGACGCTAGTCGCACCTAAACCACAAGAGCCGTTGCTGCTGTATCTGGCGGCAACAAATCAAGTGGTTAGTGCTGCGCTAGTGGCGCAGAGAGAAGCTGATGAGGAAGCAACACCAGCGACATGACCGCCAGATGACGCGGCAAGATCTTCCCCGGCAAGGGTTGATCCCGGCAAGACAGGATCTGCGCAAACAGAAGAACCCGTGCAGAAGAAGAAGGTGGTGCAGTGCCCAGTTTATTTTGTTAGATCTCTTTTACAAGGAGCTAGGTCAAGATATTCTGGTGTGCAGAAGTTGCTTTTCGGCCTCCTTATGGCCTCAAGGAAGCTGCGCCATTACTTTCAGGCACATGAAATCACCGTCGTCACTCGCTTTCCGTTGCAACGGATTTTGCAAAATCTGGAGGCAACCGGCAGGATTGTGGAGTGGGCGTTGGAGTTGTCCAGCTTTGGCCTTAAGTTTGAAAGCACTTCGACGATTCAAAGCAGAGCCTTGGCAGAATTCATTGCAGAATGGACCCCAACGCCAGACGAAGAAGTTCAAGAAACGGCTCTTCCCGGCAAGGAAATCGATCAGCAATGGGTTATGTACTTTGACGCGGCTTTCTCGCTGCAAGGCGCCGGTGCTGGCGTGCTGCTTGTCGCACCCACCGGAGAGCACCTCAAGTATGTAGTCCAAATGCACTTTCCCCGGGAGAGTTCGACCAACAACACTGCAGAATACGAGGGTTTGCTTGCCGGTCTCAGGATCGCGGCAGACCTTGGTATCAAAAAGCTCGTCATCAAAGGTGATTCACAACTTGTCGTCAGGCAAGTTAACAAGAGTTATCAAAGTCCATTGATGCAAGCCTACGTAGATGAAGTGAGGAAATTGGAAGAGCGCTTTGACGGTCTGCAAATGGAGCACGTTCCTCGTGCCGAGAACAGTATTGCTGACGACCTGTCAAAGTGTGCCACCCTCAAGTTACCTGTGGAACTAGGAACTTTTGTGCTCCAATTGACTCAACCATCCGTGGGGCCATCGATGCGGCAAGAAAAGAGAAGAAAGTTGAACTCTGGCCAGTACTTCCCGGCAGAGCTCCCCGGAGCCGCCAGCAAGGAAGTTGCCGGGATCGACATGCCTGCCGGGGAACAGTAGGCTCCGGCAGGGCCTCAGGCCCTTGCTGTCGAGACGAACGTTCCCCCGGCAGAGGAGATGCCTTTAGTCCTAGCTGTCGAGCCTCAGGCTCCAGCATGGGCGTAGCACATTGTCCATTTCCTTCAGACAGGTGAACTCCCTGAGGAACAGGAAGAAGCAGAGAGAGTAGCCCGTCGGTCTGTTATGTACAAGTTCGTCGATGACGTCTTGTACAGAAAGAGACCAAACGGTGTGAAATTGAAGTGCATTCCTCGGGAGGATGGACTAGAGCTGTTGGCGGAGATACATGGGGGCATATGTGGCTCTCACATAGGGTCAAGAGCGCTTGCCGGGAAAGCATTCCGGCAAGGTTTCTTTTGGCCCACCGCTCTCCAGGATGCGACTGCACTAGTAACCAAGTGTGAAGCGTGCCAGTTTCATTCGAAGAAATTACATCAACTAGCTCAAGCTCTTCAGACAATCCCTCTATCCTGGCCATTTTCGGTCTGGGGGCTCGACATACTGGGCCCTTTCCCCCGTGCTACCGGGGGCTTTGAGTACTTGTATGTTGCTATCGACAAGTTCACAAAGTGGCCAGAGGTGGAAGCAGTGAGGAAGGTGACAGCACAATCAGCCGTCAAGTTCTTCAAGGGAATTGTTTGCCGTTTCGGTGTGCCTAACAGGATCATCACCGACAACGGCACACAGTTCACAAGTCGCACCTTCATGCAGTACGTCCAAGACCTTGGCGGCAAGATTTGTTTTGCCTTTGTTGCTCACCCGAGAAGTAACGGCCAAGCGGAGAGGGCCAATGCTAAAGTGTTGCGCGGTCTCAGGACCAGAACCTTTGACAGGCTGAAAAAGTGCGGAAGACACTGGATTGATGAGTTGCCGGTGGTTCTTTGGTCAATCAGAACGACACCAAATCGAGCCACCGGCCAGACGCCCTTCGCGCTGGTCTACGGAGCGGAAGCAGTTCTCCCCACGGAACTCATATACGGATCTCCTCGAGTGCTCGCTTATGATGAGCTTGAGCAAGAGCAACTGCGGCAAGATGACGCTGTGCTCCTTGAGGAGAATCGTCTTCAGGCTGCTGTGCAAGCTGCATGCTACCAGCAAGCTTTGCGCCGCTATCATAGCCGCAAACTTCATGCCCGAAGCCTTGAGGAAGGCGACCTTGTTCTTCGGCGGATTCAGTCCGCCAAGAATTCAAACAAGTTGACGCCAAAGTGGGAAGGCCCTTATCGGGTAGTACGAGTCACCAGGCCCGGCGCTGTCCGCCTGGAGACCGAAGATGGCGTTCCAGTGAGCAATTCCTGGAATATCGAACATCTTCGCAAGTTCTACCCATAAGGCGCGGTTGCCGGGGGCTCCCGGCAACCACCCTTTTGTACAAGTCTTGCCGGCAAGGCATGTGATCCTTTGTACAAAGCCAGGCGCAGACCCTGAGCACAGATGAATAAATTTAAGTGTTGTACATTCCCTTATTAATTCCCATGTTCATATTTATATATATATATATGCATGTTTGTCTAAGATGTTGTATGACACCTACTCCCGGTAAGTTCTAACGAACCGCCAAGGTTTCATGTCTTTATTTTCTCTTCTTTCTTTTTTTCAAAAGACAGAAGGATTCCTCGCGTGCACATTTGCCGGGGGGGGGGGGGGAAGGGAGATATGAATACCAGTTGGCGACGTTCGGAATCGACGCTTGCCGGAGGAAGGACAGTGATAGGAAGCTAAGTCCTAAAAACTCAGAGCAAGTTTTTCTTTTATTACAAAGTTATTTCCTTGGACGATTCTGACTCTTGTATGGAAAATCTGCACGCGAAGGAACCCTTGTTGTAATCGGTCGCGCCCTTATTTTGTTTCGAGCCCGCTCAGCAATTTAAGTGGCTGCACTGGGAACACCAAGGAGTCTTGCCGGCCGCTGCGCCTCCAGCAGGCTGCTGAAGTCCCACACCCAGCGCTCGCGGCAGGTTGCGCGCCGGCAAGTTTTTCAGTAAGCGTAGGGTGAACTCCATACATAAGGGAATCGGACAAGGAAAATAGCAAGCATAAACCTAAACATAGGCAAGTTATATTACATCCATGGGTTGCCGCAATTCTAACTTGAGACTTAATTGTCTTTTACATGGAATGATGACGGCAAGAAAAAAGGGGAGCACTCAATCCCTGTGCTGGCCTTCGATCCTTTTGATGGAGTCCACCTTCTCAAGGATAGGCGCAATGCACTCTTCAAGCGCCTCGATGTTTGCGTTCCTTGGTAGATGGCCGAGCGCGTTGGAGAGGTCGATGCCGGGATTGCTGTGCACCACCTTGATGAGCACCTTGCGGAGGACGGCCCGGCAAAGCCGGCGAGTCTCGTTGGCCAATTGGGTCGCCTGGCTAGACTGGAGCACCCTCAACGCGTTGATGATGCTTTCAAAGAACATCATCAACCTGGCACTTGGAGATATTCTTTCCTCGGAAGAATACTTGAAGTTCGACAGGCCCATGGTTGACAGTTCTGCGGTAAGCTCCTCCGCAGTGGCGATGAGACGTCCAGTCCAGATCTCCACTCCCTTCTCGTACTCGGTTTGGGCGGCGGCGGCGCTCTTGAGCAGGTTCCTCTCTCCTTGGAGATCCTTGAGTAGAGCCTTCTCACGGGCCCTGCCGGCCTCGAGAGACTTCTGCAGCGTGGTCAGCTTCAACTCCAGAACCGCAATGTTATCAGCCGCAGAGGAGAGCTGCTTGGTTTTGTCGGACAGGGTAACTTGCATCTCCGCCAAGGAGTGGAGGGTTTTTTCCCTGTCGCCCTTGAGCGTCAAGAGCTCCTTGCCGTGCTCTTCAAGATCTATTTCCAGCCTCTTCACCTTGTCGCTCAGCTCGTTCTTGGCGGCCTCTGCAGCCTCGGCAGCATCGACGGCCTCCTTGAGCTTGCCGGCGTGACTTGCAGTCAGAGCTTCGAGCGCCTCCTTATGTTTTTGCTCCAGCTCCTGGGTCCGCCGCGCGACAAGATTCTCGATATTTTCATCTTTGCTGCGAAGCTTGGTGGCGAGCGCCTGCTCACGTGCGGTGAGATCTTCCTCATGAGCATCAAGAGCAACGCGGCGCCCCATCAGGAGGGCATCTTCGGCAGCAATCCTTTGAGCAGCTTCATCATGCGCCTTCTCCATATCGGATTGCTTCAGGAGGATCTCAGTCCACTGCTGGCTCACTTGTTCCCGGCCGGCAACCAACTCTTGGAGGGCCTCGGCGTGCCAAATCTGCATTTGTGTGACGCGCCTTTGAAAATCTGCTTCGGCCGCCTCGACAACTGCCATTCTGGAGTCCGCCTTGTCTTTCCGGGCGCGATGGAGAGCCTGGAGCTTGCGGAAATTCTCACCCATGGCCTGAAGGAGCTGATCCTCTTCAGATTTGCCTCTGCTAGTGCTGGGGTCGTCAACAACTTCGAGCCCGGCAGCGGCAATGATTTCTTCAAAAACTTCTCCTTCGGCTGGTGCCCCAGTGCTTGCCGTCCCCGGCAAGTTGACGAACAGGTTCTCGCTAACCTTGAGGTATTTGCTGGATGAGGGGCCTTCGGATGTTGATGGCTGGTCTTCAGTGGCCGCCTCACCAGTGGCAGGGGGCTCTGTGGCCGGTGCAGCGCCTGGCGCTCCTGCGGCAGGGATGCCGTCAGTGCGGTCCTCAGCCTCCCTGTCGCCCCCTTCAGTAGGTTCTTCGGCGGGTTCCTCTTGTGCAGTCTTGGCGGCCTCCCCGTCAAGAGCACCACCAGCCTTGACAGTGTCATCCTTGGTGGCTTCACTGGCAGCGATCCTGTCTGCTTCGGCAGCAGCGTCCCTGGCGGTCTCCTCGATGACAACATCGACGTCCATGTGTTCCATCACAGGGAACTCTGAAGGACGAAGAAGGAAAACAGAATAAGATCGAGGTTGAAGTTTGAAGTAACTAAAGACAGAAAGATAAGGGAAAAAGAGTAACAAGCACTCTGAGGCAATCGAGTACCTGCGTCGAGCTGTTGGGAAGTGGCTTCGCCCCTCCCAGCAACTCCGGTAGCCGGGGGTGGGTTG
The DNA here is from genome assembly GCA_011799875.1 of Thinopyrum elongatum. NCBI lineage: Eukaryota > Viridiplantae > Streptophyta > Magnoliopsida > Poales > Poaceae > Thinopyrum > Thinopyrum elongatum. Next base: position 390,146,630 of record CM022300.1, read on the forward strand.
CCGGAGTCCGCGCCTGCCGGCTCCTCCTCAATTAGGATGGGCTCATCGGCAGGATCTCTTGCCGGGGACGTGCTTGTGGGTGGAGCGGTCGATGAAGGAGGCACAATGGGAATGTCTTCCGACAGCTCTCCTTGTTGCCGTTCTTCTCCTGCGAACCCAAAGATATCAGCGGCAAGAATGAAAGCCTCGGCACCTACCAGCGAAAAAAGAACAGTGAACTTACGCTGGGGGCTGTGCTGGGGGCTGCGTTGAGGACTGGACTCCGGGCTGACAACAACAGTTTCTGGCACGCTCGTGGAGCCTGCCGGGGGCTCGTCACCCGTAGAAGTCCTTGACCTCTTCGCCATCCTCTCCAGCAATGTTTCTGTGTCACTGCAGAGACAATACTAGCAACTTAGTAAGATCGATCCAAGATTGGGATATAAAAGCTGTGGCAAAGTACTCACTCTTCTTCCTCTCGCTCCGGACTAAAGCCGGAGATGTCGAAGTCGACCTCCGCTGCGATGTCTGAGTGGGGAGGCAGAGGAGGAGTCCTAGGCCGCTTGGCTGTGGCAGGCGCCGGGGCAGCATCCGGTGCGGTAGTGCGAGACCCTCCTGCCGCCCCAGCAGTGGCCGCTGGTGTGGGTCTCGCGCGCCGCGCAGGCTGTTGACGAGCCCCCTGCTGCGGTCCAGTCTTGCCGGCCACTTTCTTGCCGGGAGCTTCACCACTCGAAGAAGGCTGGCTTGCCGGGACACCAGATGCAGCCTTCCGAAGAACACGCTTCGTCTTCTTCGGGGGTGGGAGCTCTTCTCGTGTTTCTCCTTCGGCCGTGTCCTCGCCGGACGAGCTCTCAGCGGCTGCGCTGCTCTCTTCCCCGGCAACCTTGTCCTCCCCGGCAGGTTTTACCTCCACTACTACTTCTGCGTCACTGGCTTCCCACTCTGTGAAGCCGACGCTGCCGGCCTCCGCGGCAAGATTTGCCTCCTCCACCCTAGTAGCAATATAAGCTACTTCTTGATCGGTGGTGGCTCGAATGAAATCTGACTCTTGCCGGACAGGCCTCTCCGTCAAGTTGTCAAAAAACTTCTGCGCTTCCTCCTCGGTTGGCTCGGCCCAGGTCGGGTCAAGACCGTGGGCGTTGAACATCGGTAGGAAGGCAATGATTGACCCCAAGGCAGAATTGTTGCATAAGAGAACAATCCTTGCCGGCAGCCGGTGTTTGTCTTCGTGCTGGAATAACTTTTGGCGGAGGGCGCCAAGCTGCATAGCGGTTAGATTGTTGTTCAGCCCGGCGTGCAATCTCATGATATCTGCCGCGTTCTTGTATTCCCAAGCTGGCCTTCCCCTGTTCTGCAGAGGGGCGATGCGGCGGCGGAGAAAGTCGAAGCCGATCATCTCCATCGTCAGCCCGGCAGCCTTCAGGCGAAGGATCCTGGTGGTGGCGATTGTGAGCCTCTCATCCTCCGCAGCGGGATCGCTCCAATCCTTGCCGCGGACCACCTTCTGTTGCCGGGGATGATAAAACGGATGGGGATCTGCTTCCTGGATCCAGCACCATTCAGCCCGCCACTCGTCCCACTTTTCGCGGTAAACTCCTTCTGGGTATATTTCCTTATTCCAAGCCCTTGGAATCCAGGCGATAGAACCAGAGAGGGCTTCTCCTTTTTGGATGCGAGGGAAGAAATAATGGCGAAAAAGAGCAGAATTGGGAATCACGCCGACAAAGTTTTCACAGAGATGGGCAAAGATGGACATGCAAAGTACTGCATTCGGCGTGAAATCGAGAAGACGAAAGCCGTATGTGTACATGATATCATTGAAGAAGTCGGAAACGGGGGGACAGAGCCCGCAATAGAAATATGCAGTGAAGAAAGGGTATCTGTCTGATCCACCTTTGGAGCAGGCACCTGGGATTACGCGTGTGGCGGGGTGAGCTTGCGTCCCTTTCACCCACATGCACTGGTATCGCCCCTTCAGAGCTTCAGCATCGAGCGATGGGGGGAAGACGACGAGCCTCTTCCGCATCTTCGCCAGTTCGCTCTCCGGGATGTCGGCTTTCGCCTCCTTGCCCTTGCCTTTGCTGGCCTTGGGCGGCATGGCGACTGTGAGGACGGAAGCTGGGGGTGGAGCGAGCGTGGAAGCAGCGGGCGGAAGAGAAAAAAGCTTCGCTCTGAGCTCGAGAGGAGGAAGGCGATGGCGATGGCCAGATTGAGAAGAAGAGGGGGGTAAATAGGCTTGTGCCTCTGCGGCTTCTTCTTTTTATGGGGAAGGAGCGGGGCCGCCTCTTTTATTCCCCAATGTGAATGCGCCTCTATAGGCGCGAGGCAGTTGTAGCCTTTTTGGCACGCTTCCCACGTCGCGCGCTCGGTGCGTGTAGTGGGGGGCACAGTAAAATGAGATATTTACGAGCAGTTAATTCCCTGCCACGCGTGCCCGTGCACTGTTTGGGCCTAGCCCAACAACGCCTCGCACTCGTGTATGGCCTAGGCCCGGGGGCTCCTGTCGGTGTACTAAGTATTGGGCCACTAGTACCCCGTACTTGTGCACGGGCAGTTGTAGCCATCCTCGCGGCAAGGCTTGCCGGGAACAGCTCGAGGTCGATTTAAGCCACCAAGGAAATCATTAAGTCAGAGATCTGAGGATCAGCAGATAAGCGTAAAACCCTACTCCTATGGGATCCCGAGAGATCCCTTTACGATTCGGCGGGGGAAGAGGTATACGCAAAGAGCAGAACCAACGATCGACGCGTGAGGCTTTTACCCAGGTTCGGGCCGCTGATCAGCGTAAAACCCTACTCCTGCTTTGTGTTCTTATTAATGTTCTTGAGCCCAGCCTTCAGGAGCGCTCGCAATGAACAGTACGTTCAAAGAGCAGCTACGCATGCAGAATGGGCCAGAAGTTCTCCTCCTCTGTAGCAGTTGCCTTGGGCCTCCTTTTATATGCTCAAAGGGGTCTCCACAGTGGCAAAATGTACATACATTGAGGTGTAAAGTAGCTACAGGGTATCATACCTAACCCCTGACGGATTAGGACAAGCGCATTTAATGCACCGTGAGGTGTCCGTTTAGGTGTCCTCACTTTCTTGGGGATGGAAAAAGGGGCCATCCCATCAGCACCGCTTAAGCTGTCCTCCACTGGTGCGTTGCCACGCATCCAGAGAAGGACCCAGAATGTCAGACTTGTTACTGTGCCGAAGCGGTGGCACAGTGGCAGAATCTCGCCAGGCGCCGAATCTTGCCGGGCACCAAGCCTTGCCGGGCTCCAAGCCTTGCCGGGCGCCAAACCTTGCCGGGCTCCACAGGCCATCCCGGCAAGGATCTTGCCGGGGAAGCTGGCCTTCGGATTCCAGCTTTGCTTATCTGCTGATCCTCAGATCTCTGACTTAATGATTTCCTTGGTGGCTTAAATCGACCTCGAGCTGTTCCCGGCAAGCCTTGCCGCGAGGATGGCTACAACTGCCCGTGCACAAGTACGAGGTACTAGTGGCCCAATACTTAGTACACCGACAGAAACATAATTGTCGGTAGTAAGTTTGCGGACAGAGAGAAGATTTTTGATAATGTGGGGAACAACAAGGACATGATTTAAGTAGAGAGGGTTGGACAGAGAGGGTATAATGTGAGAACCAATGTGAGAAATAGGGAGAGATGCACCGTTGCCAACAGTGGCTGCGTGAGCATTGGAAGGGATGGAAGAGGATAGAGCATTGGAAGGGATGGAAGAGGATAGTATACCAGGGTCAGATGCCATATGGGATGATGCACCGGAGTCCATGAACCACTCCTGATTGTCGGGGAGCTGCATGTTGTTGAGCGCGGTGAGGAGAGCTGGGTCGACATGCTGATTGAAGTTACTGTAATAAGCCGAGGGTTTGCTCATAGTGTAGCCGGAAGGAGCTGCAGGACCATGACCATATGCTGCATATGCTTGTGGGGACGGTGAGGTAGGGCGCGGACCAAGTAGACCAGGAGCTGTAGGGCGCCAGGAGCGAGGCGACCAAGCAGGCGGCAATGCTGGTGGTTGACGATGATGAGGCAACAACGTCTATTGCTGAAGATGGAGACGCATTGTCTGTCCGGTCCATGGATTGTACATCCAGGGGGTGTCGCGACGGCCACGCCCGCCACAGCCTCAGCCGCGGCCACTGTTGTTTCCTCCGCCACCACCAGGAGAAGGAAGAGGTACTTGGCCGCGCCGACCAGTGGAGAAGTGGCGCCCATCGTTCGGTGGTGGAGTGCACTCGCCACCAGCGTCGAGAAGCACACTGTTGCTGCTGGCCCAAAGAGCAGTTGAGGAAGAATTCTTGGCATCGGTCTTCTTCTGGGCTTCCTCAAGAACAAGCGCGACGTGAGTCTGAAGAAAAGATGGGAATGACACTTGTAACGGAAGGAACGAACGCAGATGTGAGTACTATTCGTTGAGGCTGTGAAGTAAGGTCAGCATGAGGGTCTCGTCAGTGACTGACTGATCAACATCATCAAGTGCATCAGAGAGAGTCTTGAGCTTGGCGCAGTAGTCGGAGATTTTCATGTCCCCTTGAGTAGTGTTGCGAAATTCTGCGTCAAGAGCCAGAGCACGGCTCTTCTTATTGTCACGGAACAGGTTGGCGATGGCGTCCCAAACTTGCTTTGCGGTAGAACCTGGTTTCATGATGATGCCGAAGAGCTCAAGAGAAATCAAACCATAAATCCATGAGAGGACAATGAAGTCATCGCGACCCTAATCAGAGGCGGGGGAGGTGTCCGATGGAGTCGTCTCGAAGAGAACATGATTGGAGAGACCGTAGTGGCCGAGCGTGACGAGGAACAGCTCACGCCACTTGGCGTAGTTGGAATCCTGGAGATCAAGCGTGATGGGGACGAAGGTCTTGATGGAGGCGACGTACATGGAGGCAGGGGGGATGACAGCCTTCCCCCGTTCTTCAGTTAGGCGTTGGAGTTCTTCCTCGCGGGTCCGGATGATGGACTAACGGTTCTTGAGTTCCTCCTCAAGCTTCTTGAGGTCATCGACAGTTGCCATGGTAGGAGGGAGAGCTGAGGAGGTGGAGCTAGATGGTGGCGGCGACTAGAGGAAGAAGGCACCGACTGCTAGGGTATAGATGGGGCGCAGGAACTTGCGGCGACAAGGGTTTAGAGGAAGAGGATCGGACTGCCTGATACCATGTAAACATGAAAGTACCGGGTGGCTTGAACCTGACCACGGCGCACCTATATATATGGTCGCGCTATTCGTCACCCAGGGTGAGGAATAGTGATTCTTCACCCCCTCTCTATTTTGAGGTCAATGCACCGTATTTTTAGGTTTCGTAAATTTTGTCTTATTTCATACGTAAAAAGAGAACGTAAGAAAATATATACTCGCCGTAAAAAATATTTTATGTTACGTAAAATTACGAATGAAAAACATAGTGTAAAACATACATAAAATGCGATATTTCTGGTCTTATAACCTATTTTTTTGTTTTCTTATACCAAATTTTACGTAGTGAATCAATATGAATGTAACTATTTGTATTCCAAACGTAATTTATTTATGAAGCGATCGTAAGATTACCTTGGATGAAGAATAACTTATTCTGCACCCTGGGTGATGAATAGGATTACTATATATATATATATACCTGGGGGGGGGGTACAATTACATAGAGTCCATTAGATGGAAACCTATCTATCTGGAGGTAATACAACTTGTACGCCAAGTTGTCTAGAAGCTGTAGCTCTATTGGTCTCTAACACGTTCAAAGTCCTTTTTCTCACGTGCAATCACCGCGTTCAAAAATAGCGGGACACACTCCCCTCACCGATCCACCTGGCTCACCTCTTCGCCACCTCCCTCCTTGGCGGTTGGACACTTCCTCCTCCTATCGCCCCAAGCACACCGATCACACACCCCAGCCGTCGCCGCCCCCCTTCGTCCAACATGCATCGGCTAGCCCCTACCCACTCTCCTTGCATTGATGGGAGATGGAACGGGTCTAGCGGCGGTGTGGCCATCTTCCTCCTCTCTCCATATATTGGTCCAGTGCTCCTTCTCAGCTAGATCGGCAGTCGCGTTGGCGCAACTACTCGTGGTGGCTTAGTTCTTGAGTGTGGCGGCAACAAATACCCGCCGATTGGCTTAGAGGACTCTTACCATGCCCCCTCCATAACACCTCGTAGGCAAGCGAGCAGAAACAGCGGCATGCCCCACCTTGCACCGTCATCTGCTGCTCCAGATGAGGCCGCCACGCTGCTCCTTCCCTCCCTACTACCCCAGCCCAGCCCCCTTAGTGACACTTAGCGAACAGCTACACCGCCATACGAGATTGCCTCTTCATCATGTTATCGCTGGTGCTGGGCCAGCCTCAATCACTCACAAGTTATATACATTATACACAGTTGATGTTGAATCACTGGAATTTGCATAGCCCCGTTCCAACGAAACGGGCAATTAACTAGTATGCTTAAAAAGAGTGTTTCTTTCCCTGTTAAGCAGAGTGCTTCATCTAATATACTTATATTCCATCCTCCTTCTCTTTATTTTGATTTTCCCTTCTATATCTGGTTTTTTCACATGTTTACTTGAAAATTGTCTTAACTGTCTCACCTTTTAATACTTACATAATGAAATTATTATTTTTGGTAAGCCAATAAATTCCTACCAAATAAGTTATTTTTATTTAGGTAGTTAAATCATGGACATGATTTTATAAACATTTATTTACACAATGTTATTAATATGGACAGGTAAATCACCGTCAAATATATTAGAATATTTATATCCTGTTGCAAGGCACGGATACTTCTAGTAACTAAAAAAATGAAAAGCTCCATCACCATACGACAAGTGTGAAAGACCAAAGGAAAACATGGGAATCCCACATATTTCTAGAGCTTCACCATTAGCTACACACAAGATATTGATAAAATCACAGAGTTAGCACACCAACAAGTCGACCGCGTCGCTCCTGGTGGTGGCTCGGGTAAAACCCTAGATGTTGCTGCCTTCAGCCCCTCCCACTCCCCTGCCTTCCCTTGTTGCCATTGAAAAACACCAGTGGGGCCTCTTCTCTTGCACGCTCCCGTTCATGAGAGGGGAGGGGGTTATGACGATGGTGCACTATGTGGGCTTTGGTAGCGGCACTTGTTTATGTCGCTTTCCTCCTTGGGGGCACCAGTGTGGATATATTTATCTTATTGCAAACTCGGACCGGGTTCTTGAGGTGAAAGACTAAGAACCGATTGGGTCCGACGACACCATCATTCTTGCGATGCTTCCCCTTTGGGACATCGCCTTCATACCATTGATCCTAGGGGATGGGCGCACACATCATCGCACCTAGTAGGTGCCTAGTTGCTGATGTGGGTGTGGAGTTAGGGCAGCTGTCATGGACCAGTTGGTGTTGTGAGTCAGGTGGCAACAATGATGATGGCAGGCAAAGCTGGATCGTGACATGTTTTTCATTACCGATTTGTCTAGCTCAGTCCTTGGTTTGTCTTTGCAACCTCCCATTGCTCGTGGTGAAGACAGAGTTGTAGTGCCAAGATGTGCCACGGCAACAAATGATGTCACGCGAGAGGTAGGCTTGGTGTTCAGTAGTCTCTAGTGGCCACATCGGGATTTGTCTATGCAAGGTGTGCCTCTTTCCCCTGTAAGGCTTGCCAACACGTTTGGCCAATTGTTTGGTATGGATCGCATGCATCTTCCATGGTGGGGACTTCTTAGTTGGTTGTCTAAATGGAAGTTGGATTCACTTGCTTAGGGAGAAGTGACGACGATGATAGTTTGCTGACAACCTCGATAGAGTTCCTCTCATGTGTGGTGTGTGGATCTTTGCTAATTTCCATGTTTTGTGGATGTGATGTGCCAATTTTCTCCTGGGTTTCTATTAATTAACTAGGCAATTGTCTTCTTGATTGAGGCCTAATGGTACAGTTTTGATTTAAAGGAACACATCTCTAGTGAATCTCACCCACATATTTGTAGGTCCGAGCATCTAGATAAATCCTCCTCAGTATAATGAGCCCAAAATTGCATAAATAAGAGTATGTACATGCATCCTGGAAATTATTAGTGGACTATCTGATCTGAGTGAATTTCATACCTTTTAGGCGTATCCCATGGAGGCCTTTTGGTCTTCTGCATTCCCAAGTCGTTCATGATTAGTAACCATGCATTTGCAATGCGCTTACAGTTCAATAGTATATTGGGGAGCTTTATGATGTTGTCTCCCACTTTAGCGAGTCTCCCCTTTGTTGCATGGATTTTGTCTAAAGTTAGGCCTTTCCAAAATTCGAGCTATGCCATGTGTCGCTATGACTGTGGTCACTTTGCATTGACTGCAGGCTTGCAGTGACACCCTGATTTCTCCCACTTGAAGGATGTGCCACATCAATTGGTCTCAACTTCTCAGCGTGATAAGGTGAAAGCACAATTGCCTAATGGTTTTACCTAGAATGTTTCAGACAAGTTCAACAGTGACATGGCAAGGACATGAGGATGTGGAACCCTTTTAAAATGTCAAGGACAAGAATTGGCTACCCCAAGACTCTACATTTTCGGTTTAGTGGTCCAAGATCACATTGAGTCCCTTAGGAAAGCCAATACTATTAAAAGGGGATGAGGTTGTTGCTCAAGTGCTTAGTGGTATTGCTCCAAAAACCCTAAATCACTTTCTCTAACACATCTGTCCAAAATCCTAATACTTCATTTCGGTCCCACCGATATTATCCACTCCGGACCCACCGAGATGATCATTTCATTGCCACAACCAAAACCCTAACAATTCGGTCTGACCAAAATGGTTCTCGGTCCCACCGAGTTGGCCTTGCCAAGTTTCTGTAATGAAGTTGCTTCATTCGGAATCACCGAGATGAACCAATCGGAATTACCAAAATGAGGTTTTGCCCTAGCCATTGCACTTCGGTCCCACCGAGTTGGTACAATCGGTCTCACCGAAAATCCTAACGGTCAAGTCTTTTGCTCTAGTCGGTCTCACCGAGATTATCATATTGGTGCCACCGGGTTGGGTAAAAATCTTGTAACGGTTGGATTTTTGGTGCTGCCTATTTATACCCACCACCACCACTTACTCTCTAAGAGAGCCATCCGAATGAAACACAACTTCCACCATTCATTTTCTGAGAGAGAACCACCTACTCATGTGTTGAGATCAAGAGATTCCATTCCTACCATTTGAACCTTGATTTCTAGCCTCTTCAAGTTGTTTTGCACTCCAATCCTTCTTCTACCCAAGCCAAATCTGTTAGATAAAGATGGAGTGTTGAGGAGAATATCATTCGATGCACAAGAGCAAGGAGTTCATCACCAACACAATATCTATTACCTTTTGGAGAATGGTGTCTCCTAGATTGGTTAGGTGTCACTTGGGAGCCTCCAAGATCATGTGGAGTTGAACCAAGGAGTTTGTAAGGGCAAGGAGATCGCCTACTCCATGAAGATCTACCCGAGTGAGGCTAGTCCTTCATGGACGAAAGCCATGGTGGAATAGACAAGGTTGTTTCTTCGTGGACCCTCATGGATGGTGCCCTCCATGGACTCGCACAACCGTTACCCTCCGTGGGTTGAAGTCTCCATCAATGTGGGCGTACGATAGCACCACCTATCGGAACCACACCAAAAATCTCCGTGTCTCCATTGTGTTTGCTCTTCCCAAACTCCACCCCCTTTACATTCTTACACTTGCATGCTTTACCTTTTCTGCTGCTCATACTCTTACTATGCTTGTGTAGAACGCTTTGTGTGCCTTTTAACATGTGCTAAACTCAACCTTAACTTGAAGAATCTTTAAAAAACTACAACTTTTACTTGTTAAGGGTCTAAACACCCCTCTCTAGACCCCTCTTCTTGATCTTTCAATTGGTATCAGAGCTTTGGCCATTGCTTTGGTTTAATCACCTTTGGAGGATGATGGATGAGTCTATGTTTGGGAGTATTATACATAGAGTGCCTATCCTTGATGGGGAGTTTTATGGTTCTTGGAAAACTGAAATGCTTGATATTTTCAATGAATATAATTTGAGCAAGTATATTCTTAGCCCTTATGTGCCTCCTATATATCCTTTGCATCCAACCCCCGATGAAGAGCTTAACATGTTGCGTAATCTTAGAACTGTCAATCTTATTATTGGAGGATTACTTAGAAATGTGCTAAGACTTATGCAAAACTTTGAGTGTGCATACTCTATGTGGAGTGACCTTGAAAAACGCTATCCCAATTACTCCTTAAATAATCTCAATGAAATTCTTCATAAGTTTATTGCCCTTCATAAGATGAAGCCTAGTGATCCTAAGTTTGATGAATGTCTATTTGAGCTTCGTGATCTTATGCATGCTAAGGGTGATGTTGGAACTATTAGCAACATTATCATGGAAACCATTAGAATTCACAAACTTGCATATTGTCATGATCATAAATCTAATGAATCACTTGACATAGGTGATGATCATATGCATGATGATGATGTTGAGCATGCTATTATGATGAAGACGAAGAATTCGACATCAAATATGAGAAGACTATGAGAAATCTTAGTCTCATGGCGAATCTTCGAGATTATATGGCTGGAGGAAAAGAGTGGATTCTTGATAGTGGATGTACCGATTACATGATCGGAGATAAATATATGTTCCACGAGCTTGCTAAAAATGATGGTCGATGCAAGTATGTGACTTTTGGAGACAACTCCAAGGGTAAGGTACTTGGCCTTGGTAAGGTGGCCATATCCAATGACAGCTCCATTCAAAATTTTGTGCTTGTTGAATCTCTTGGATACAATCTTCTTTCCGCATCTAGACTAGTCTACTTTGGGTTTAATGTTCTATTTACCGAAGTAGATTGCCAAGTGTTTCATCGAGATAATCATAATATGGTCTTTACCGGTATCCGTATAGGTGATCTATACATTGTTGATTTCACTAAGAGAGCCCAGCCTCGTACTTGTCTTATTGCAAAATCTTCTAATGGTTGGCTATGGCATAGAAGACTAGGACATGTTGGCATGTGAAATCTTGATAAACTTGTTAAAGGAGATCATATCCTTCGTGCTAAAGATGTTATATTTGACAAGGATAGACTTTGTAGTGCTTGCTAAGCAGGAAAACAAGTTGGAGGAAGTCATCCCGTGAAGAACATCATGACCACGAGAAGACCACTTGAGCTACTCCATATGGATCTCTTCGCTCCCAATGCTTACAAGAGCCTTGGTGGTAACTCTTTCGGTTTAGTCATTGTTGATGATTTTTCAAGATTTACGTGGGTGTTCTTTTTTAATGACAAGTCTCAGGTACAAAAGATCTTCAAGAGCTTTGCTAGGAAGGCCCAAAATCAATTTGAAGTGAAGATCAAGAAGGTTCAAAGCGACAACGGAACGGAGTTCAAGAATGCTAATGTGGATACATTTGTTGACGAAGAAGGCATCTCACATGAGTTCTCGGCTACATACACATCTCAACAAAATGGAGTTGTTGAGAGGAAGAACCGCACCCTTATTGAAATGGCAAGAACGATGCGGGATGAATACAAGACTCCAAGACACTTTTGGGTGGAAGCGGTTGAGATAGTGATACGTCTCCAACGTATCTATAATTTTTTATTGTTCCATGCTGTTATATTATCATTCTTGGATGTTTTACAATCATTTTATAGCAACTTTATATCATTTTTTGGGACTAACCTATTGACACAGTGCCCAGTGCCAATTGTTGTTTCTTGCTTGTTTTTTACTTTGCAGAATATCAGTACCAAACGGAGTCCAAACGCAGCGAAACTTTTTGGAGATTTTTTTGGACCAGAAGACACCTTGGGGGCCAAGAAAGCACCTGGGAGGAGGACTGTGGGGACCACAAGACACCAGGGCGCGCCCTGGTGGTTTGTGGGGCCCATGGGGGTCTCCTGCACCGCCTCTTCGCCCTATAAATTCCCAAATATTTCAGAAACCCTAGGGGAGCAGACGAAACACAATTCCAGCCGCCGCAAGTTCCAGAACCACGAGATCCAATCTAACACCATCACGGAGGGGTTCATCATCCTCATTGGTGCCTCTCCGATCATGCGTGAGTAGTCCACCATAGACATACGGGTCCGTAGGCAGTAGCTAGATGGCTTCTTCTCTCTTTTTGATTCTCAATACAATGGTCTTTTGGAAATCTATTTGATGTAAACCTTTTTGCGGTGTGTTTGTTGGGATTCGATGAACTTTGAGTTTATTATCAGATCTATATCCATGAATATTATTTGAGTTTCTATGATCTCTTATATGCATGATTATTTATAGCCTCGTATTTCTTCTTTGAATCTTTGGTTTAGTTAGGCCAACTAGATCAATTTTTCTTGCCATGGGAAGAGGTGCTTTGTGATGGGTTCGATCTTACGGTGTCCTCACCTAGTGACAGAAGGGGTAGCAAGGCACGTATGTATCGTTGCTATTAAGGATAACTAGATGGGGTCTCTTCCTACATGAAGAGATCTTGCCTACACATCAGGTCATCTTCTTATTGCATTACTCCATTTCTCCATGAACTTAATACACTGGATGCATGTGTAGCGACCCGACCCGAATGGATCGAATCTCTGTGTTCAAGTGTCATCCCTGGATCGGTAATGCTGACACACACAGTACTCGAAGGATTTATAACAGAGTGCAATCACACACTTATTACATCGAATGTCTCAAAAGAGAACTGATTACAATAAATATGGCTTAAGGCCATCTAAATAGGATAACAGCGGAAGGCTTGGAAGATAAAGTGAGTCCATCAACTCCAACGGCATAGCTGAGTGCACGACAACGACCTAGCACACCTTACTCTTCGTCTGAAAAGTCTGCAACATGATACGTTGCAGCCCGAAACGGGTCAGCACATGGAATATGCTGGCAATATAACACAGTAGAGCAATGAACAGAATAAATGCTAATACTACATGCATATTTGGCTGGTGGAAAAGCTCTAGGGTTATACTGTTTTGCGAAAAGCCAATTTTTCCCTACAACAAAGGAATATATTTTATTTAACTATCATGGTGGTTGTTGAACATTGAGAAGGTAAAACCCCCTCTCAATCCCAATTAAAAGTAATCATTAATCCCAACAAATTAATTTAAAGTGATGGGATTCAATATGATGATCCAAGAACCAGATACTCAAGATGTCCATAACCGGGGACACGGCTAATCATGATTAGTTTGTACACTCTGCAGAGGTTTGTGCACTTTTCCCCACAAGACTCGATCTCCTCCGTTGGATTTCTCGCACTTCATGGTGTTTGAGAAACGGATGACCGAGACACAGTCTTTCTGAAGCATTTACTCTTTACTCTGGGTAGACAGTTACACCTACTTTCCCCTACATCTGCTAGCCTACCACTGAAAGAGGTCCTGCAACATACTCAACTATGCTAGAGCCCATAATAGCTTGTGGCTGCACACAGAAGTTTCTAGCATGAATAATCTTATGATCCCTTTGAGCCTGGGTGGCGGACCGTAGGAGGATCACACGGTATATCCCCGGGATCTCCTAGGACAACACTGGTATATCCCCAGGTGCCCAAACAAGCAATCCACCCAGATGTGTATTAAAGTTGCCACCTTAAGTTGAATCATTAAAATATCTCACATCTGTCATGGATACACTCAAACCCAATCCACGTCTACGAGCATAGCATGGCAACATAAGCATAGCGTAGAAGTAACTCCCAAGGGTTTGATATTAAAAAGGCAATAGGTTCTACCTCATCATCTACTTCCCAATACCCACAAGTTAATCACATCCTAATCATGCAATATTTGAGGGTCGAAACTAATGCATAAAAACTGGGTAACGAAGAAGTATGATCAATGTGTTACTTGCCTTGCTGACGATCCGCAAATCCTAGAGACTCGTAGTAGCACGCTTCGCACTCCGGAAACTCTATCGCAAACAAACAATAGCATACATAAGCAATCAAGCGAAGATGCACGGGTAAAGCCCAAATGAGATGATTTAACCAGAAAGTTCAACCTAAGAACTCCGGTTTGCAAAAAGAATCAAATCAAACGGAGCAACTAAACTCAAACTGCGAAAGAAACAAGCTTTGATTACTAATCTGGACTAAAGTCAAATTTTACAGTAGCAAAAACTTGTTTAAGTTGATTAAACAGTAAGAGGGCTTCGAGACGAAGATCTAGGCGCTTGAATCGCCTGATTCCGACAAACGAGCGAAAAGTTATACTAAAACGAAAATCGGATCAGAAATCGCGATCGAAAATAATCGCGGAAAATCCGAGAAAACGAAAAACTAACGAACAGGCTAACGAACGAACGTTCGCTGTCTGTGGTTAATTAACGCGTGAAAATGAAAACCGTTCGTTAAAACGAACGTACGAACGAACGTCCGTCTAATAACTAAACCGACGGAGAAAACCGATCAAAAAGAAAAACCGGAAAAAAAAACCGAATCTAGATCTAGGGTTTACAAAAAAAAAAACCGAACGGTTAACCGAAAAAAAAAATGAAGGGGGGCTAAAGGACCACGGAATCGTAACGACCAGCAAGCAGAAGGAAGAGAGGACAAGCGAGGAGAGGGAAGGAAGAGGAGGAGAGAAGGAGAGGCGGGAGGAAGGGGAGGGGAATCGAAGAGACGGGCAGGAGAGGAGAGGAGACGCGAGGAGGATACCAATGGATAGGAGAGAGAGGGATGGAAGAAAGCGGACGGGAGGCAGACGAGGAAGGAGACCGGAGGGCTAGGTGAGGATGAGAGGCGATGAGGGAAGGACCGGACCCTGACGGAGGACGGCAGGGGGGAAGGGGGGGGAAAGGGCCCCGGATTTAAAGAAGGAGAGGGAGGGAGGGGAAGGGGAGACACGGGAGCGAACTGGCGGTGGAGGCCGCGGCCTCGGACTAGGGCAGGCCGGCGGCGGAGGGGCGGACTCCGTGCGGGGAAGGGGGGCGGCGGCCTGCTGGGCCGGCTGGGCTTCGGCCCAGTTCGGTCCGGCGGAGTTTTTTTTTTTTTAATAATTCCGCGCAGAAAAACAAATAAAAGAAATACTAAACGGACTCCAAAATTCCCGAAATAAATTTTCCCGTCCTCTAAAAATCTTCCTGCGGACAAGGTAAACATTTATTTGGGACTCTAATGCAATTTTGAAAAATGCATATTTTTCTAAATTCAAATAAAATTGCAATAAAAATCCAAATAAAATATTTATTTGATTTTAATATTTTTCCTCCAATATTCCATTTATTTTGGAGAAGTCATATTATCTCCTCTCATATATTTTTAATATGAAATATTTTCGGAGAGAAAAATAATTAAACCAAATTGATCCTTGTTTCAATATTTGAGAAAATTCAAATATGAAAACGGTGAAATCCTCAACTCTCTCCGTGGGTCCTTGAGTTGCTTAGAATTTTCGAGGATCGCAAAACGAAATGCAATAAAATATGATATGCAGTGGATGATCTATGTATAACATTCCAAATTAAAAATTTGGGATGTTACAGCATGCTGGATAGCGGTCGATGTGTGGAGTAATAGTAGTAGATGTAGGCAGGAGTCGGTCTACTAATCTTGGACGTGATGCCTATATATCGATCATTGCCTTGGATATCATCATAATTATTCGATCTTCTATCAATTGCCCAGCAGTAATTTGTTTACCCACCGTATGCTATTTTCTCGAGAGAAGCCACTAGTGAAATCTACGACCCCGGGTCTATCTTTTATCATAGTGCTTTCCGATCTATTTTTCATCGCATTTGTTTTCAGATCTATTATTCCAAAAATCCAAAAATACTTTGCCGCACTTTTTATTTGCATCTTTTATTTCATGTTTTATTCAGATCTATTTATCTAAACACATACAAACCAATCTATCTTTTTACCGAGGAGGGATTGACAACCCCTCTTACGCGTTGGGTTGCGAGGATTTGTTCTTTGTGTGCAGGTACCGTTTACATAGTGTTGCTTGGTTCTCCTACTGGATTGATACCTTGGTTTCATAACTGAGGGAAATACCTACCATAGCTGTACTGCATCATCCCTTCCTCTTTGGGGAAATACCGACGCAGTTTCAAGCCGCATCAAAAGGAATTTCTGGCGCCGTTGCCAGGGAGACATCATCAACCTCTATCAGGTTCCTAATCACAAATCTCATCTCCTTACAATTTACATTATTTGCCATTTGCCTCCCGTTTTCATCTCCCTCACTTTAGAAAATTTGCCATTTTATTTGCCTCCTCTTTTTCGTTCGCCTTTTTCTCGTCAGATCTATCTTTTTGCTTGCAATCTCGTTTGCCTACCTTGTTGCTATGACTAGCATGACTACCCCTCCTTTGTCACCAGACTTTGAAGTTCTATACTTCAAGCAAAAACAAGGAGAAAATTTGAAAGATGCTTAGTATAGGTTAATGGAATCCTATCGCATTTGCAATCTAAAAGGAGATGCAAAGATTTTCCTTCATAATTTTTACATAGGACTAGCTTTGGATCATAGACAACTTTTGGATTTTGTCGCAAAAGGGTACTTTATTGAGCTTGATGCTAATGCCGTTTATGAAATCCTAGAGGGAATATTGGGAGTTCCACCATCAAAAAAGGGGTTTTCTTTTACACAAGAAGGGGTTCAAATTTTAGACAAATTGGGTGATTTACATAAACATTTGGTTGAGTTGCAAAAATATAATGAACCTCTCAAACACTTTAGTGGAAACCTCAATCGCATGAATACTTTGATTACTCTTTGCAATAAGCGTTTGGATATTTTAGATCTCAAGATGGTTTCTTTTCCTAAGAATTTAGTGAAGCATAAAGAGCCTCCCGTGTTTGAGAAAGCCCTCACAAAAGTAGCGAAAGCCAAAGATGACAATACTTGAATCTATGAATTATGCCTAGCTAGGGGCATAAAACGATAGCTCTTGTTGGGAGGCAATCCAATGAATAAAATTTATTTTTGCCTTTTTCTTTCTGTTCTTGAGTGTTTGCACAATTATGCCTCTATTATGATTGTGTTTTTATGCTTTAACTAGTGTTTGTGCCAAGTAAAGCCTTTGGGATAGCTTTGGTGATAGTTGATTTGATCCTGTTGAAAAACAGGAACTTTTTCATCCAGTAAAAGAATTGTTTAAATTCAAAGAAGAGACTAAAAATTCTAAATTGTTTACACAAGATTGATATACAAATTTCCTCTGTTGTCCTAATTTTTCATAATTTTTGGAGTTACGGAAGTATGAGAACAATTCGCATCTTTAAAGACTGTTCTGTTTTTGACAGATTTTGTTTTCTTTGCATTGTGTGATTATTTTGATGAATCTATGGATTGTATCGGGGGGTATAAGCCATGGCAAAGTCAGAATACATTAGATATAATGCAATAACAAAATTTGAATGTGTTTGCAATAGTACTTAAAGTAAAGATTGATTTTCTTATACTAACGGATCTCACGAAGGTTTTGTTAAGTTTTGTGTGATTGAAGTTTTCAAGTTTTGGGTGAGATCACGATGGATGAAGGAATAAGGAGTGGAAAGAGCCTAAACTTGGGGATGCCCCATGGCATCCCAAGTTAATATTCAAGGAGAACCAAGCAACTAAGCTTGGGGACGCCGCGGAAGGCATCCCCTCTTTCTTCTAACGACCATCGGTATTTTACTTGGAGCTATATTTTTATTCGTCACATATCATGATTTTTGCTTGGAGCGTCTTGTATTATATGAGTCTTGCTTGTTTTACTTTTTAGTTTGTCACAAGTATCCTTGCTGGACACACCTATTTGAGAGAGCCAAAATTTTGCTATGATTTGTTAGAATTGTTCTATATGCTTCACTTATTTTTTTTTGAGCTATGGAGTTGCTCTAGTGCTTCACTTATATATTTTTGAGCACGGTGTGCTTTAATATTTTTGAAGAAATACTCTGATGCTTCATTTAGATTAATTTGAGAGTTAGTAAATTTTTGAAGAAATTCTCTCATGCTTCACTTATATTATTTTGAGAGATGAAATTTTTATGCTCATGTTCTTCACTTAAATTTAATTGAGCTTGTCAAAAGCAACTGCAATATATGAAATTAGTCCCAAAATGATAGATATTCAAGAGAGATATAATAAAAACTTTCATGAAGATCATTGGACAAAATAAACTTGATTCTTTGTAATAGTTTTGAGATATGATGATAGTAATATATGAGTCATGTTGGTGAGTAATTATGCTTTAGTAAGAATATTGGTGTTAAGGTTTGTGATTCTCTATGCAAGCACGAAAGTCAATAGTTATGCAATGAAATTACATCCTACTTGTGGTGCATTATTCGGTGTTAGTTATGCTCAATGCTTGCTTATGTGAATTTTTGTTTCTTGGTTGGTTGCTTCTCAATCTTTTTGCTAGCCTCCACTTGTACTAAGTAGAAATACTACTTGTGCATCCAAAATCTTTAAACCCACTTTTGCCATATGAGTCCACCATACCTACCTATAGCGGTATTTCCGTGTCGTTCTAAGCAAATTTGTATGTGCCAACTCTAATTTTCAAAATGAATTTCCTTTTTGTGTGCTCGTACCGCTCATGAAGCAACAGGGGGTGGCCAATATTTTCCATGCTAGATATGTTATTCTCAAGATTAGTGTTTATTCACTTGTCATTGCACGAGAGTGTGGCAGTAATATGAATGCCCAGTCCCAAAATGAAAAAGAATTTTACTTTATGTTGTCAAATAATAAATTCCTTGGAAAGTGTTGGTATGGACGGTTCCCATGGATACGGCTAGCCGTGGAGTGTGAAAGTATGGTGGAAAAAGGAATAAACTTTATTTTATGTTTGGGAACCGCCTATGATATATCTAGCATGCAAAGTGTTGGGAATTACTCGGTCGTTTTCGTGGACGGGAAAAGCATGCCTCTCAAAAAAAAATATCTCTCAATTTAAGCTTTGAGCTCTGGCACCTCTAAAAATCCCTACTTCCCTCTGCGAAGGGCCTATCTATTTACTTTATGTAATTTTAATTTTTATTTGAGTCTCCATCTTCTCTTGTAAAGCACCAATTAGGGAGCACTATGATCATACTTGTGCATTGGATGTAGCTAATATTCGAATGTGTTTCATGAATGGATCAATGATTGAGCATGATGGGCTAGGGATAACTTTCTTTAGTGTTGATATTTTGAAAGACATCGTTGCTTGTTGATATGGTTGAGTATTGAAGTCATCATGTCAAATATAGACTATTGCTTTAAACCATCTAAAAGTCCAAATGTCCATGCTACAAAAGAAAAGAATATGAGATGAACATGTTAGCAACATTCCACATCAAAAATTTTGTTTTTATCATTTACCTACTCGGGGATGCTGATATGTCTCAAACGTATCTATAATTTTTGATTGTTCCATGTTGTTATATTATCATTATTGGATGTTTTACAATCATTTTATAGCAACTTTATATCATTTTTTGGGACTAACCTATTGACATAGTGCCCAGTGCCAGTTGCTGTTCTTTGCTTGTTTTTCACTTCGCAGAATATCAGTACCAAACGGAGTCCAAACGCAGTGAAACTTTTTGGAATTTTTTTGGACCAGAAGACACCTTGGGGGACAAGAAAGCACATGGGAGGAGGCCCGTGGGGACCACAAGACACCAGGGTGCGCCCAGGAGCCCAGGCGCACCCTGGTGGGTAGTGGGGCCCACGGGGTCTCCAGCATCGCCTCTTCATCCTATAAATTCCCAAATATTCCAGAAACCCTAGGGGAGTAGACGAAACACAATTCCAGCCGCCGCAAGTTCTAGAACCATGAGATCCAATCTAACACCATCACGGAGGGGTTCATCATCCTCATTGGTGCCTCTTCGATGATGCGTGAGTAGTCCACCATAGACCTACGGGTCCGTAGGCAGTAGCTAGATGGCTTCTTCTCTCTTTTTGATTCTCAATACAATGGTCTCTTGGAGATCTATTTGATGTAAACCTTTTTGCGGTGTGTTTGTTGGGATCCGACGAACTTTGAGTTTATGATCAGATATATATCCATGAATATTATTTGAGTTTCTTTGATCTCTTATATGCATGATTATTTATAGCCTCGTATTTCTTCTTCGAATCTTTGGTTTAGTTAGGCCAACTAGATCGATTTTTCTTGCCTTGGGAAGAGGTGCTTTGTGATGGGTTCGATCTTACGGTGTCCTCACCCAGTGATAGAAGGGGTATCAAGGCACGTATGTATCGTTTCTATTAAGGATAACAAGATGGGGTCTAGTCCTACATGAATAGATCTTGACTACATCATGTCATCGTTCTTATTGCATTACTCCGTTTCCCCATGAACTTAATAGACTAGATGCATGCTGGATAGCGGTCGATGTGTGGAGTAATAGTAGTAGATGGAGGCAGGAGTCGGTCTACTATTCTTGGACGTGATGCCTATATATTGATCATTGCCTTGGATATCATCATAATTATTCGATCTTCTATCAATTGACCAACAGTAATTTGTTTACCCACCGTGTGCCATTTTCTCGAGAGAAGCCTCTAGTGAAATCTACGGCCCCCGGGTCTATCTTTTATCATAGTGCTTTCCAATCTATTTTTCATCGCATTTATTTTTAGATATATTATTCCAAAAACCCAAAAATACTTTGCTGCACCTTTTATTTCACGTTTTATTCAGATCTATTTATCCAAACACATACAAACCAATCTATCTTTTTACTGAGGAGGGATTGACAACCCCTCTTATGCGTTGGGTTGTGAGGATTTGTTCTTTGTGTGCATGTACCGTTTACATAGTGTTGCTTGGTTCTCCTACTGGATTGATACCTTGGTTTCATAACTGAGGGAAATACCTACCGTAGCTGTACTGCATCATCCCTTCCTCTATGGGGAAATACCGACGCAGTTTCAAACCGCATTAGATAGCTTGTCATGCTACAAATCGACTTTACCTTGACAAGATTCTAGGCAAGACGGCATACGAGCTACTCACCGGTAACAAACCCCAAGTTGGATACTTTCGAGTATTTGGCTCAAAGTTTTACATTCTTGATAAGCATCGTTGTTCAGAATTTGCTCCCAAGTCTCATGAAGCACTGGTACAGCGAGGTGCTATACAAACAGTTTTAACCCCTTTCCGCGATGGCATTTTGAACCATCGCCAAGTGAGTGACTGCGATAGGGGGGTCCTTCCCACATGACTCATAAACCCTCCGGTCACACACGCTCGGCAAAATGAGGTCGTGTGCGACGAGCGAGCGATCAAATACGGTTATACAGGCCCAATCGGTTCCGGTCATAAGTACATCCCACACAGTCAGTCCCAAACAAACGTTTCCGTTTGTTATGTACATTCCACACAGTCAATCCAAGGAATACGTTTCCGTTCTTATGTACATCCCACACAGTCAATCCAAGGAAAATGTTTTCGTTTGTATGTACATCCCACATAGTCAATCCAGGGAAAATGTTTCCGTTCGTATATACATCCCACACAGTTTAATGTATAGCCTCGTGTGTGATAGGTGTAACTATCACACACACTCTGCCTCGGTTAACCGTTTGCTTTTATTCAACTACATCACACATGATTTGATGAAGAAAACTGTATGGCATTAGGCTATCCATCACAAGCACTTTTACTGCTAGAACTGTTTGCAAAGTTCCATGACCCATTTAGCAGGTTTATTAGTTTACAATTAATAATTCCAGTATTACGCAAATTCACATTTCATATCGAACAGCTATTTGCCAATTTCATATCAGGCACATAAATATATTTTAACATCACAGTACGATAGCTACCTGAAAACAACACAGTACAACATATAGCTAGTCACCTTCATAAGAACAATATTAGAACAATATATTCATTTCCCTAATCAAGATCATCCAGGCTCGTCTTATCCACCTCTGCTTTCAGTTCAGTAAGAACCTGTTTTGCACTGGCCAACTGGGAAAGTGCCTCCTCCTTCACCAACACCATCTTAGCAAAGTCTAATTTAAAAAATCTGAGCTCATTCTCCATCTTCCTCTTTTTATCTCGCATCTTCAAGTATTCTTCAGCATTGACAACACTTTCTGTAAGCCTACCTCTGTTCTCTTCCTCATACATGCTCCAGAGCTTTGCTAGGCACATCTTCAAAGACTGTGGCCACTGTTGATCAACCCACTCCAGGTAAGAACACTTCCGTTCATCCTATAATATTTAAAACTAGATCAGTAACAATTGTAGGGGAAATTGGTTTCTAGCAACATAGAAAATCACCAAATACATATTTTGAAAAACTGAAGAAACAGGTTAATTATGACATATCTTGTCAAAAAGATCAATGTGCAAATGAATTAATTGCTACTGAGACAACAACCAAATTATGAAACATCAGAAGCTATAATTAACTACAACAACGCTAGAAGTTCTTAGTCATGTACTATAAATAAGAAATTGAACATTTTTTGAGGAAGCTAAATATAACTGCAACAGCATAGCGACAGTGTTTGGATGACAGAAAATTGATACTAATAGGTGTGTACATGCACAAATTTAATAACATAGAACTAATAGCACAAAGGCCATCCACTATGTATGCCAAAACTGGTGTAAAGACAACTGTTGCTACATTTGGCACCGGTGCCCTGCACTGGCGAGCCGATGCAGCGGAAAAAAATCAGGGACCCGGACTCCGGAGCACCTAGTTGCTTCGATGCCCAGTTCCTTCGTGCCATAAAGATTTAGTATTTTACTGCTTGGCTGCTCGGATGTGTGGACCAAAGTTGGCTGCACAAACTACTGAAGCTGTGCCAAATAATTTTCTAATGGCACCGCTGATGAGATGGCAACATTTTTAGATACTAGGTACAAACTGTGACAGTCTTAACATCCAGAATAACATAGCACAGTGACAGTGTCTGAATCACATCTAACAAATGATTTGTAACAACGAAAGTGGGGCTAACCTTCTCTGCACATGCCAGAAACTTCCTCCCACTGTCCACAGATTCAAACGCAACTAGCTTCACGCATGGAGATTGATGGTGACAACGAGCAGGCAGATCTTCAACCACCCCGCTCCATTTGTTGCAACTGATGGTCCTAGGGAGCTACAAGAGGAAGAAATGACTCAAATCGACCGCCGGGTTAAAATCCTTCATTCCAAGTCATAACCCGAGAGAGAGAAGAGAGGCATACCCGGGTGGTGAAGGAGTCATCATCATCGGAGGAACCACTGGAGAGGTCATTGAAGAAGACCATGGCGACCCCGGCGGTAGGATGCGAGACGGCGAGAGCGAGGAAGCAAGCGAGGAAGCGGCTATAGCTTCGGAAGGAAGGAAGGAAGGAGGAAACAAGAGAAATGTGACTTGTGGTCGGGGAGAAAAGGGGGTGGGGAAGGGGGGCGGGGGTGGATATTTTGGCGGTAGGCCAAAAAATTTGAAATGTGGAGGGAAACTTTGCGCGCGGTGCCGCCGGACACCATTCACATTGAACGATTGTGTGCATCGCAAACGATTCTTCTGCTTTACGCGCATGGGATGAGTTTGATAATTCAAATTTTTGTGGAAATTTCCCTGGGTACTGTCCTCATCCACGTCATTGCATCATTTAACATCGCTTGCTAATTTGGGCACGCAAAAGAGCGTACAGCACACAGTCCACACTTACTGAATCGAGCAATTTTAGTAATTAAACAGAGCCAGTTGACCTAAACATTGCTCTAATAAAGGACCAACATTAAAAACAAAACCTAAGTACACATAATTTTAACAAAGCCGCTGCCGCGCCGGCCTATGCATCGCCGGTGTGAGATGAGACGTCGATGACCTGTCCTGGCAACATGCCGCCGTTGGTGGACTCCGCGTCCCCCCTGCTGAAGTCGACCGCATCCTCGTCCTTGTCCTCAAGGTTGTAGTACTTGTAGTAGTGGCTGCGCCAGAGCTCGCATTGGTACTCCACCGCTGATTCCTCGATAGACAGTATTCTCTACCTTGACCTTGGCCACGCGCAACTCCTCCTCCCGGCGCTCCTCGATCTCCGCCACCTCCTGCATCTCCAGCTCCCGCTCGGCGATCTCATGAGGAAGCAGGTGATCCATGGCCACCGCCGCCTTTTCGGATGTGGGTTGCATGCTAGATTTCGAGGTGGCCTGGAATATCTTGGCGTGTGCGTCCTTGATCTTGGTGTGGATGGCCTCGACCTGGGCCAGGGCGACATGGGCGGCACAGATGGCAGCTCGAGCGCTCTCGGTGTTTGCAGCAGCTGCTACAGCCGTCTCGGCTGCTGCAGCTGCCCTGTTGGCTATCGCATACGCCCTCTCGGCAGATGCGGCCGCGCTTAATGCGGATGCGGTGGCACTCTCGGCGTAGGCGGCGGCGCTCGGGGAGGACGCGGCCACCGTTCGGGCCCTCATGAAGCGTTTCCACGGCGTCATGTTTGCAAGAAGGGGTTGCAGGAATGGGGAGCAGGATTCGTGGATTCGGGGGTTGCCGGCACTGGAGCAGACGAGCCGGCGAAGCTTAAGGAGGAAGACTTAAATAGACCCATGAATTTTCATCGCAAACGGTTCCTACAAAAAAAAACATGTGTGATGTTGTTGATATTTTTTATTAGCTGTGAAAGACGAATTTGGAGTAAAGTGGCAACGGATGGTGTTTTAAATGTACGAGAAAATTTGTAGTACTAATACAACTGTCATGTCAAAATTTGGAAAATTTCACGGGTCATTTGACCTTTTAAGACATTTAAGTGATTTTCTAGCCATTTAATGACCGTAATTCAAATTTGAACTACATGTACATGTAACAGCTAACCATAACGGTTTGAAAATTCATATTTGTGTACTTTTGTGCAAGTTAATTCCATGTACAGTAAATATGAAGGAATTTTCAAACATATTGGTGTCACGGCCTGGACACATGCATGGAGTGCCATGTCATTAAATTCCAAAAAATTAGAAAAAGATCATAAACACATGAAACCTTGCTTGATGTAATGTCATGCCACCAAGATGATGTGGTAAAAAATTTGGCATGTTTGACAAAAGTTTGGACACACACCCCTCACAAACCGGGGCAACTCACTAGAAGGCTCGTGGTTCTGAGAGGGAACAATGCATGTTTGTTGACGAACGGGAGATAGCTTCCTCTTACGGCCTTCAAATAATTTCTACATTTAACATGCACTAATACAACTGTCATTTCAAAATTTGGAAAATTCTAGGGGTCATTTGACCTTTTAAAGACATTTAAGTGATTTTCTAGCAATTTAATGACCGTAATTCAAATTTGAACAGCATCTACATGCAACGGCTAACCATAACGGTTTGAAAAATCATATTTGTGTACTTTTGTGCGAGTTAATTCCATGTGCAGTAAATTGGAAGGAATTTTGAAACATATTGGTGTCACGGCCTGGACACATGCATGGAGTGCCATGTCATTTAAATTCCAAAAAAAAAGATCAGAAACACATGAAACCTTGCTTGATGTAATGTCATGCCACAAAGATGATGTGGTAAAAAAAATTGGCATGTTTGACAAAAGTTTGGACACACACCCCTCACAAACCGGAGCAACTCACTAGAAGGCTCGTGGTTCCTAGAGGGAACAATGCATGTTTGTTGACGAACGGGAGATAGCTTCCTCTTACGGCCGTCAAATAATTTCTACATTTAGCATGCACTAATACAACTGTCATTTCAAAATTTGGAAAATTCTAGGGGTCATTTGACCTTTTAAAGACATTTAAGTGATTTTCTAGCCATTTAATGACCGTAATTCAAATTTGAACTACATCTACATGCAACGGCTAACCATAACGGTTTGAAAAATCATATTTGTGTACTTTTGTGCGAGTTAATTCCATGTGCAGTAAATTGGAAGGAATTTTCAAACATATTGGTGTCACGGCCTGGACACATGCATGGAGTGCCATGTCATTTAAATTCCAAAAAATAAAAAAAGATCAGAAACACATGAAACCTTGCTTGATGTAATGTCATGCCACCAAGATGATGTGGTAAAAAATTTGGCATGTTTGACGAAAGCTTGGACACACACCCCTCACAAACCGGAGCAACTCACTAGAAGGCTCGTGGTTCCGAGAGGGAACAATGCATGTTTGATGATGAACGGGAGATAGCTTCCTCTTACGGCCTTCAATTTTTTTCTATATTTAACATGCACTAATACAACTGTCATTTCAAAATTTGGAAAATTCTAGGGGTCATTTGACCTTTTAAAGACATTTAAGTGATTTTCTAGCCATTTAATGACCATAATTCAAATTTGAACTACATCTACATGCAACGGCTAACCATAACTGTTTGAAAAATCATATTTGTGTACTTGTGTGCGAGTTAATTCCATGTGCAGTAAATTGGAAGGAATTTTCAAACATATTGGTGTCACGGCCTGGACACATGCATGGAGTGCCATGTCATTTAAATTCCAAAAAATTAAGAAAAGATCAGAAAGGCATGAAACCTTGCTTGATGTAATGTCATGCCACCAAGATGATGTGGTAAATTTTTTGGCATTTTTGACGAAAGTTTGGACACACACTCCACACAAACCGAAGCAACTCACTAGAAGGCTCGTGGTTCTGAGAGGGAACAATGCATGTTTGATGACGAACGGGAGATAGCTTCCTCTTACGGCCTTCAATTTTTTTCTACATTTAACATGCACTAATACAACTGTCATTTGAAAATTTGGAAAATTCTAGGGGTCATTTGACCTTTTAAAGACATTTAAGTATTTTTCTAGCAATTTAATGACCGTGATTCAAATTTGAACTACATCTACATGCAACGGCTAACCATAACGGTTTGAAAAATCATATTTGTGTACTTGTGTCTGAGTTAATTCCATGTGCAGTAAATTAGAAGGAATTTTCAAACATATTGGTGTCACGGCCTGGACACATGCATGGAGTGCCATGTCATTTAAATTCCAAAAAATTAAAAAAAGATCAGAAACACATGAAACCTTGCTTGATGTAATGTCATGCCACCAAGATGATGTGGTAAAAAATTTGGCATGTTTGACGAAAGTTTGGACACACACCCCTCATAAACCGGAGCAACTCACTAGAAGGCTCGTGGTTCCGAGAGGGAACAATGCATGTTTGATGACAAACGGGAGATAGCTTCCTCTTACGGCCTTCAAATTTTTTCTACATTTAACGTGCACTAATACAACTGTCATGTGAAAATTTGGAAAATTCTAGGGGTCATTCGACCCTTTAATGACATTTAAGTGATTTTCTAGCCATTTAATGACCGTAATACAAATTTGAACTACATCTACATGCAACGGCTAACCATAACGGTTTGAAAAATCATATTTTTTGTGTACTTATGTGCGAGTTAATTCCATGTGCAGTAAATTGGAAGGAATTTTCAAACATATTGGTGTCACGGCCTGGACACAGGCATGGAGTGCCATGGCATTTAAATTCCAAAAAATTAAAAAAATGATGAGACAAACATGAAACCTTGCTTGACGTAATGTCATGCCACCAAGATGATGTGGTAAAAAATTGGCCATTTTTACGAAAGTTTGGACACACACTCCTCGCAAACCGGAGCAACTCGGTAGAAGGCTCGTGGTTCCGAGAGGGAACAATGCATGTTTGATGACGAACGGGAGATAGCTTCCTCTTACGACCTTCAGATTTTTCTACATTTAACGTGCACTAATACAACTGTCATGTGAAAATTTGGAAAATTCTAGGGGTCATTTGACCCTTTAAAGACATTTAAGTGATTTTCTAGCCATTTAATGACCATAATTCAAATTTGAACTACATCTACATGCAACGGCTAACCATAACGATTTGAAAAATCATATTTTTGTGTACTTGTGTGCGAGTTAATTCCATGTGCGGTAAATTAGAAGGAATTTTCAAATATATTGGTGTCACGGCCTGAACACATGCATGGAGTGCCATGGCATTTAAATTCCAAAAAATTAAAAAATGATCAGAAACACATGAAACCTTGCTTGACGTAATGTCATGCCACCAAGATGATGTGGTAAAAAAATTGGCCTGTTTGACGAAAGTGTGGACACACACTCCTCACAAATCGGAGCAACTCACTAGAAGGCTCGTGGTTTGGAGAGGGAACAATGCATGTTTGATGACGAATCGATGATAGCTTCCTCTTATGGGCTTCAAAAAATTTCTACAGTTAACGTGCACTAGTACAACTGTCATGTCAAAATTTGGAAAATGTAAGGGGTCATTTCACCTTTTTAAGACATTTAAGTGATTTTCTAGCCATTTAATGACCGTAATCCAAATTTGAACTACATCTACATGCAGCGGCTAACCATAACAGTTTGAAAAAAAATTGTGTACTTGTGTGCGAGTTAATTCCATGTGCAGTAAATTGGAACAAATTTTCGAACATATTGGTGTCACGGCTTGGACACATGCATTGAGTGCCATGGCATTTAAATTTCCAAAAATTAAAAGATGACCTGACGATGTAAATATCCGGTGTTCAAAAAAGAAAATGTAAAAGACAACCGGGCCCCACACGATTGGCACTCTATTTCGCGCCTCGAGGTTCAGAAGGTGAGTGGCATGGGTTATTAATCAGACACGGTTCTGTGTTGGAAACCATCAGCTATTAAGTTCACACACGGCTTTTGCTGCGGGAATCGTGTATAATTCAAACTACAGTACTCGTAAATTCCGGCGACCGGCGTGTGTACTGTTCCCGTCGATCTAGATTCCAGCCGCCAATAAATACTACCTTGCTCACGTCGTCCCGCCTGCATTCTCATCTACATCCTCCCCTCGCTCGCCCTCTCTCTCTCTCTCTCTCTCTCTCTCTCTTTCTCTCTCTCTCTCTCTCTCTCAAATCTCTCTTTCTCTCTCTCTCTCTCTCTCAAATCTCTGCCATGGCGCCGCCGATCTGCCCACACGCTGATGAGGAGGCGCCGACCCCGAGGACGCTCAGTCGAAGAATAGCGACGAGGAGGACCCTACGCGCCACCGGACGAGGTTGCACTGGACTCCCCAACTTTGGAGTGGTTTTGGGGCCAGTACAATCTTTGTCTGTGGAAGTCGCTGCCGCCGGCTGAGAAAGCCAGGCAAGTGGCGTTCAAGAAGGAGATGGCGAAGGAGGAAGCCAGGTACCAGGCGGCCTATGAAGCCCGTGATGCCGCCTAGAAAAAGGAGGCGGTGGAGCTTTGGAGGCGGGCTCGTTGTCGTGCGTAGGAGGTGTACGAAGACCGGTACTTCGTGAGGAAGTTCAAAGGCGCTAGGCACCTCATTGCTGCGTGGAGGTGGGCCGATAAGCTCCAGCGTGCCACCGACGAGGAGCTCTGGTGGGCGCCCAACGAAATGGCAAGATCATTCGCGCTCGTCCGCCAGCAAGAGGCAGATCGGTACGTTAAGCGCTGCGAGGCGGAGGAGGCGGAGTACTGCCTCCGCGCCGGGAAGACGCCGCGCACTAGGGAGCTGCTGACGAGGGGCTGCCATACTGCCCCTAGGAGGAATTATTAGTTTTAGTATTGTTCGTTTTCAATTTTATGTGTTGTACCTAGTAGTTAAGTATCATCACGTATATGTGATGATATTATATATATTCTGTGATGAACTAATGAACAATTAATATATATTATGAATTCCATTTTCTATCTGTTTTTGTATACTAATTTGTATCTACTTGTTATCATCCACATATACAGAATGGAAAGCATATACACACACACATTGAAACAGAACATATAAGAACAGAAAACAGAGTACACACATTGAAACAGAGCAATAAACAGAGCAATATTATGATTGCTGTGAATACATAGCGATCCACGTCGAAATGACTCAACAAAATAAAACGCGTCCATGAGACCATGACCAGCAGCCCTTGCCTACCATAGCTCTTGGCTCTACCTGAACTCGTGCATGCGTTCGTCCAAGCGGTCGACATGCTCGCGGTACATCTGGAGCGCGATCTCGAGATCCAAGTTGGCTATTTCATCGGAGATCACCAGCTCGAGGATGCGATGGCATGTTCCTCTACTGCGCCCAGGTGGACACCTGGGCCAAGGAGGCGGTCGAGCCTAGCGACCAGCGCGTTGGCATCAAGCGGGCCGCGGACAAGGCGAATGGTGCGACCCATGCGAACGGCACATCGGGCGTCCGGTGCAAGTATGGCGCGGTTGGCCTCTTGTGCAAGTAGGACACAGACGGCCTCTGCCCACTCCTGGCGAGGAATGGGGGTACTGACGGGACGTGTACCCAGCTGCGACGCCCTGTCGATAACAGGCAAGCGCCGATGGATCCGCTCTTGCTGTGCGGCACGCCGCGCCTCTCGCTTTGAGGTGTTCCAACGGTCTCGCTGTGCGGTGAGCCACAGCCTATCGGTGCGGACGTGCCTAGCTTGCTCTGTGGCGCGCCATTGATCATGTTGTGTAGGGAGCTGCAGTCTCTCGGTGCTGACATGCCTATCTTGATCCACGGTGCTGATGCGCCATGCGCCAAGGGTGTGCTCAACCGTGGCGATGACGCGCATCACAGCGTCGTCCATCGCGTTGCCGGGGAGCGCCTCAGCCTCGACGGGCCGTGGCGCCTTCTTGTTTTCCTCATCGAGGAGGTTGATGGCAGAGGCGGCGCTTTGGTGGGTTGTCATGCTTGGAAAAGGTGGATGTGCTACAGGCTGCGCTTGTTGCCTCCGTGCATCGCGCGCTGCACGCAATATCGCTGGGTGGCGGCGCGAAACCGGTGAGGAAATGGTGGGAAACAGTGGCGTGTTCATAAAACTCCATCAATTAATGGAAACTTAGCATAAAAGGAACATCGAGCTAGCACGACGCGTGCGGGCACATTGCTCGCCAAAGGCTATGATCCATATACTTGTGTGCCCAACAGAGCACACTATTCACAGTAAAGAATATTGTTCCGTTTATCCTAGTAGAGCAGTGGCGGCAAGCGTCACAAGAAGTAGATGATGATCAGATGATCGTTTATCCTAGTTAATTATGCATGTAATAGTTTACTTTGGTGTGTGGAAATGTGATGTGTGTACTAGCCACCTATGTAATTGGATGTTTGCCGCGTATCACACACATATTGTTTATGTGAAACGTTTCTGTTCTCTTGGCTCAACACAAACATTTTATCGGAATGAAGTGTATGCCCTCCATTGCACACACCTTGATCTGGCTGAACCGTTTCTGTTGCGTTGCCTAATCGAAAACAGTTCATCCGAGTAAACTGTATGCCGTATATCGCACACACCATGATCTGGCTGACCATTTCTTTTGTGTTTCCTAATCACAAACAGTTCATCTGAGTGAACTGTATGCCATATATCGCACGCACCTTCATCTTACTACCCGTTTCTGTTGTTCAGCCTCATCACAAATAGTTTATCTGAGTGAACTGTATGCCGTATATCGCACATGCCTTCATCTGGCTGCCCGTTTCTGTTGTTCTGCCTCATCACAAACAGTTCATCGAACTGAACCGTATGCCTCGCATCGCACACGCAACTAAAATCAGAACCGTGTTTGATGTATCCTTCATCACAAACGTTTTGCATCTTTTTTTGACAGTTTTTTTACATCACCGTTTGCGATTAATGCATCACACACAGTTTCGTCAAAGGGTCTCTGATCGTTGTGTCGCATTAGCAGCATCCTGCAGTAGTGAAGGTTTCCTACTCGGTTATGGCTCAAACTCTCACACTTACCGTGTCTACAACAATTTCACCCGAAAGGTTGAAGAGACGTTAGATGTGAAGTTTGATGAATCTAATGGCTCGCAAGTAGAGAAATTGCCAATTGATGTAGGAGACAAAGATCCTTTAGAAGCAATTCAAGACTTGTCGATTGGCAAGATCCATCCAACGGAGGTGAAGGAGAGCACTTCTTCCATTCAAGTGGAAGCCCCAACTTCACATCAAGGTGAACCACAAGTTGACATGGAGGCGTCCACAAGTGGGACACGTCAAGACGAAGGAAATGAGGAAGTGCAACAAGATGATCCACCTCGACCTCCTTCTCCACCTCCACAAGCGAACAACGACGCCAACAACAATGAATAAGAAGATGATGATGAGGATGCTTGCAAAAGCTACCTCGAGTTAGAGCAAGGATTGACAAGCATCATCCCGTCGAACAAATTCTTGGCGACATCAAATCCGGGAGAATTACTTGCTCTAAATCTCATTTGGCTAACTTTTGTGAGCATTACTCATTCATCTCTAGTATTGAGCCTATGAAGGTTGATGAAGCCCTCGAAGACCCTGATTGGCTGAATGCTATGCATGAAGAACTACACAACTTCGAGAGGAATCAAGTGCGCACATTGGTTGAGAAGCCCAAGGATGAACAAAATTTCATCGGGACCAAATGTGTGTTCCAGAACAAGCAAGATGAGGATGGACAAGTCATACACAAAAAGGCTCGTCTCGTTGTCTAAGGCTACACTCAAGTTGAAGGCATGGACTACAGTGAGACCTATGCCCCACTTGCAAGACTTGAGTCCATTCGCATTTTACTTGCTTTTGCAAATCACCATGATATCACTCTATATCAAATGGATATTAAAAGTGCTTTTTCTAAATGGTGAAATTGAGGAGGAAGTTTATGTCAAACAACCTCCCGACTTTGTTAATCCTAAGAAACCAAACCATGTTTACAAACTTCATAAAGCTCTCTATGGTCTTAAACAAGCCCCAAGAGCTTGGTACAAATGCTTGACAAAATTTCTTATAGAAAAAGGCTTTGAAATTGGTAAAATTGATTCAACCTTGTTTACTAAGAGAGTGAATGGTGAATTATTTGTGTGCCAAATATTTGTTGATGATATTATCTTTGGTTCTACTAACCCTCTCTTTAGTGAAAAGTTTGGAAGGTTGATGTCTGAAAAGTTTGAGATGCCTATGATGTGTGAACTCAAATTCTTCCTTGGTTTGCAAATCAAGCAAACTCAGGATGTTACCTTTGTCTCACAAACAAAGTATACCAAGGATCTTTTCAAAAAGTTCAGCATGCAAGAAAGCAAAGGTATGAAAACCCCCATGCCTACCACCGGACATCTTGACTTGACAAAGGATGGCAAACCCGTTGATCAAAAGGTTTATCGAACCATGATTGGTTCTTTGATATATCTATGTGCCTCTTGTCCCGACATTATGCTAAGTGTGTGCATGTGTGCACGATATCAAGCGGCACCCAAAGATTGCCATCTTAAGGCCGTGAAAATAATTGTGAGATACATACACCAAATTTTGGCATTTGGTATCATAAAGGATCTTCATTCAAACTTGTTGTCTACTCCGACTCAGACTATGTCGGAGACAAGGTTGATAGAAAATCCACTTCTGGTACATGTCAATTGCTTGGTAGATTACTCGTGTCTTGGTCCTCCAAGAAACAAAACTTGGTATCTCTATCCACCGCCGAAGCAGAATACATCACCACGGGATCATGTTGTGCTCAATTACTATGGATGACACGAACTCTCAAAGATTATGGGATATATGTGAAACATGTGCCATTACTATGTGACAATGAGAGTGCTATCAAGATTGCACACAATCCCGTGCAACATTCTCGAACTAGGCATATTGAGGTTCATCACCATTTCATTCGAGATCATGTTGCTAAAGGTGACATTAACCTCAAGCCCGTTCGTACCAACAAACAATTGGCGGATATCTTTACTAAACCTCTTGATGAAAAGATATTTTGTCACTTGAGAAGTGAGTTGAATGTCATAGATGCTTCCAATGTGAACTAGACACTCACTTGGACGCGTGCAAGGGCATGAGCTATTATGCCTAATCCTTGATATTTATAGTATCGTGATCATTTCATATCTTGGATACATTGCTCCCTTGCATTGCATCTAACCCCTTGTAGGTACTTGGATGAGCCTCATTTCAAAAGATTATGACTCACTCACATCATGAGAAATCTTGTCATGCCCAAGTATTTATGCCTTGGTTGTTGTATTCAAGGAACAAGCCTACACTCAACATATCCTTTGACAATATTTTATGATGAATCTCACTCTTGTCAATTTGGATACATGAATGTTATTCCTTGCAAGACTAACCCATGTAGGAAGAAGAGCTTCAAATAAACAAGAGATGCTCCCAACTCAATTCAAATGAGCATCCACCACAAGTTCAACTACATGATCAAGTTCAACAACAAACCCAAGGTATGTCCTCACATCTTTGAGAAGCTTGGCTCCAAGTTATGAGTTAAATGCAACTTAATAAGATGTGAATATATTGAAATGCTTAAATGAGAAATGGCAACCCATGTTGAGCTTAACGATGAGTATGACCTATGATCAAGTGATCTCACTTGACTCCTAAGTCAATATACTCTAACATAGGTGACTTAGCCGCCGACCCCTCTAGATGAAGTTCTCTACTGTTCTCTTCATTTGCCTTTCTTTTGCTTGAGTGTTTCCTTTCAAAAAAAACTTCATCTAGATTTCTTCCGTCTTTCTTTTCCGTGTCTTTTGGTTAGGTTCTGGTAAATTCCTTGCAAATATTTGTGAAAATTCCTCACCTAGTGAGCTGAGTTGATTCCATGTTCTCTTTGTGATTGAATTCGGTCTCTCCTACTTGAAACATATCGACGACGCCGAAGTGTATTTCCCACTACAACCTAGTTCATCGATACAACTGACAAGGACTGCTTCGGATTCACCGATATGGCCTCTCCATGTTGTCCTATCTTGGACACACCGATCGGCACAACTCGGCGTCACTGACTTCACCACCTAGAGGATATTCAATCAAATCTGTTTTATTTTTTCTCCAGCTCCACTCAATGATTCTTTCCCTCTGTCTGCATCTACAACTTCATGTTGCCTAGCTGTGCTTCTCAAGGACCATACTCACTTGACTCATAACCTTGAAGCCAACCCTTCTTGGAAATTGATGTCAAAGGGGGATAGAATTGCATATCAAAGCTTATTTTTTTTCAAATCTCTTCATATCCAAAGGAAGAGCGATGCATGTCTAAAAGAGGAGAGAATCTACATGTCTCTCAGAGGGGAGAGATATGTAATTGTTTCAAGTTGAGTTTTTTTCCTTTGCTCTAATTTTGTCTCACCCTACCTACTCCCATTATGCAATAATAGATTTAGGGGGAGAGGAAGTTCAGGTTTAGGGGAGAAAAATCCTTGAAAGTCTATTGCAAATCCTATTAAATTCTTTTGGGGACATGTCTCTATCTAAAGGAGTACTCACCTAGTGATACTTATCTGACACATGTCATCCCAGTCTTGGTATTCTTGTGGATCTTGTAAACTCTTTTCTTGTTGAAGTTTTCTTGTGTTATCTAACCTTGTTTTCTCAAGCCTATTTCTTCAAGAACCAGTTCAAGAACCACAAGGTAAGTATATGCATCTCACTCATGTACATGATGATTTCTTGCTTGTTGTACATATTGTTTGCAAGAAGGAATCATGAACATGAAGTTACTCCTCTTATCATCTTGCTTTGATGCATATAGCCAAGATACATGTAACTCATTACTCATTCCTGCCTGTTGTGCATGCACATCTCTTCAACTTCTATCGTAAACATGATTGCACACATGTAGGGAGAGCTTATGCATGTTACATGTTCCTTCGAAGCTTTAGATTACTACTCACTGTATTCTTACTTGAAGCTTTGATGTATGTTGTCATAAATTACCAAAAAGGGGGAGATTGAAAGCAAAATTGCTCCCTTGGTGGTTTTGGTAATTAATGTCAACATTGTTGGACTAATAGTTTTACCTAGAATGTTTCAGACAAGTTCAACACTGGCATGCCAAGGACATGAGGATGTGGACCCCTTTCAAAATGTCAAGGACAAGAATTGGCTACCCCAAGACTCTACATTTTTGATTTAGAGATCCAAGATCACATTGAGTCCCTGAGGAAAGCCAGTACTATTAAAAGGGAAAGAGGTATTGTTGATGAGGTTGTTGCTCAAGTGCTTAGTGGTATTGCTCCAAAAACCCTCAAACACTTTCTCTAACACATCTGCCCAAAATCCTAATACTTCATTTCGGTCCCACCGATATCATCCACTCCGGACCCACCGAGATGATCATTTCATTGACACAACCAAAACCCTAACAATTCGGTCTGACCGAAATGGTTCTCGGTCCCACCGAGTCGGCCTTGCCAAGTTTCTGTAATGAAGTTGCTTCATTCAGAATCACCGAGATGAACCGATGGAATTACCAAAACGAGGTTTTGCCCTAGCCATTGCACTTTAGTCCCACCGAGTTGGTACAATCGGTCTCACCGAAAATCCTAACGGTCAAGTCTTTTGCACTAGTCGGTCTCACCGAGATTATCATATTGGTGCCACCGAGTTGGGTCAAAATCTTGTAACGATTAGATTTTTGGTGCTACCTATTTATACCCCTCCACCACCACTTACTCTCTAAGAGAGACATCAGAACCAAACACAACTTCCACCATTCATTTTTGAGAGAGAACCACCTACTCATGTGTTGAGATCAAGAGATTCCATTCCTAACATTTGAACCTTGATTTCTAGCCTCTTCAAGTTGTTTTCCACTACCCAAGTCAAATATGTGAGAGATATTGAGTGTTGAGGAGACTATCATTTGAAGTATAAGACCAAGGAGTTTATCACCAACACAACATCTATTACCTTTTGGAGAGTGGTGCCTCCTAGATTGGTTAGGTGTCACTTGGGAGCCTCCAAGATCATGTGGAGTTGAACCAAGGAGTTTGTAAGGGCAAGGAGATCGCTGATACGTCTCCAACGTATCTACAATTTTTTATTGTTCCATGGTGTTATATTATTATTCTTGGATGTTTTACAATCATTTTATAGCAACTTTATATCATTTTTTGGGCTAACCTATGGACATAGTGCCCAGTGCCAGTTGCTATTTTTTTGCTTGTTTCTTACTTGGCAGAATATCAGTACCAAACGGAGTCCAAATGCAAAGAAATTTTTTGGAGATTTTTTTTTACCAGAAGACACCTTGGGGGCCAAGAAAGCACCAGAGGGGATCCCCGTGGGGACCACGGGACACCTGGGCGCGCCAGGAGGCCCAGGCACGCCCATGTGGGTTGTGGCCCCCACGGAGGTCTCCTGCACCGCCTCTTCGCCCTATAAATTCCCAAATATTCCAGAAACGCTAGGAGAGTCGACGAAACACAATTCCAGCCGCCGTAAGTTCTAGAACCACGAGATCCAATCTAAACACCACCACAGAGGGGTTCATCATCCTCATGGTGCCTCTTCGATGATGCGTGAGTAGTCCACCATAGACCTAAGGGTCCGTAGGCAGTAGCTAGATGGCTTCCTCTCTCTTTTTGCTTCTCAATACAATGGTCTCTTGGAGATCTATTTGATGTAACTCTTTTTGTGGTGTGTTTGTTGGGATCCGGTGAACTTTGAGTTTATGATCAGATCTATATCCATGAATATTATTTGAGTTTTCTTTGATCTCTTATATGCATGATTATTTATAGCCTCGTATTTCTTTTTCAAATCTTTGGTTTAGTTAGGCCAACTAGATCGATTTTTCTTGCCATGGGAAGAGGTGCTTTGTGATGGGTTCGATCTTGCGGTGTCCTCTCCCAGTGACAGAAGGGGCAGCGAGGCACGCATGTATCGTTGCTATTAAGGATAACAAGATGAGGTATATTCCTACATGAATAGATCTTGTCTACATCATGTCATTGTTCTTATTGCATTACTCTATTTCTCCATGAACTTAATACACTAGATGCATGCTGGATAGCGGTCGATGTGTGGAGTAATAGTAGTAGATGCAGGCAGGAGTCGGTCTACTAATCTTGGATGTGATGCCTATATATTGATCATTGCCTTGGATATCATCATAATTATTCGATCTTCTATCAATTGACCAACAGTAATTTGTTTACCCACCGTGTGCCATTTTCTCGAGAGAAGCCACTAGTGAAATCTACGGCCCCCAGGTCTATCTTTTATTATATTGCTTTTCGATCTATTTTTCATCGCATTTGTTTTCAGATCTATTATTCTAAAAACCCAAAAATACTTTGCAGCACTTTTTATTTGCATCTTTTATTTCACGTTTTATTCAGATCTATTTATCCAAACACATACAAAACAATCTATCTTTTTACCGAGGAGGGATTGACAACCCCTCTTACGCGTTGGGTTGCGAGGATTTGTTCTTTGTGTGCAGGTACCGTTTACGTAGTGTTGCTTGGTTCTCCTACTAGATTGATACCTTGGTTTCATAACTGAGGGAAATACCTACCATAGCTGTACTGCATCATCCCTTCCTCTTTGGGGAAATACTGACGTAGTCTCAAGCCACATCAAAAGGAATTTCTGGCGCCGTTGCCAGGGAGGATAAAGTCAAGATAGTCTCCCATTAACTTGCCAATTTCTGGCACCGTTGCTGGGGAGACATCATCAACATCTATCAGGTTCCTAATCACAAATCTCATCTCCTTGCAATTTACATTATTTGCCATTTGCCTCTCATTTTCTTCTCCCCCACTTCACAAAATTTGCCATTTTATTTGCCTTCTCTTTCTCGTTCGCCTTTTTTTCGTCAGATCTATATTTTTGCTAGCAATCTTGTTTGCCTACTTTGTTGCTATGGCTAGTTCTTCCTCTATTGTGTGTACCCACAAGAATGAGGTTCTTAATTTTAAACAAAGGGGAGGGGAGAACCTAAAATATGCTTGGCATAGAATTTGCAATGCTCATAATAGATCTATTCGTAAGCAATCTACCGTTGTTCTTCTTCGCAGTTTTTATGTGGGTATTACCACTTGGTATAGATTCGCCCTTGATAAGATTACGGGGGGGGGGGGGTTTCTTGATGTGTCCATCTTTGGATGCTTTTAATGCTATGGGAGATCTAGTGGGTGCACCACCTCTCACTATCAATGAAACTTTTTTAACACTTGAGCATGTTATGCAATGACTTGATGCTATTGAAAAGAAAATGCTCACCCAATAACATATTGAAAACTTGGATAAAAGAATGCATAATCTTGCTAATAAAATTGGATCAAAAGCGGGAGATGTTTTTAAGTTACAAAGAAAAAAGGAAACCGTAGTTAACGAAAGAATTGAAGAAAGTCCTTCGCGGATTGACAAGTTGGAAGAAATTTTTAGTAACTTAAGCACGACCTTTTCTTCTGTCAAAACTATTGAAAAAACTCCCGTAAAAATTTGCAAGACACAAATTACTAAAAACAAGGGCGCCACTTCTAATAGCAACAAGGAGGATCTTAAAATGATTAGTATTCATCCTAATTTTGTTGAAGTGATTAAAGACCCTACTTGCAAGAATGAATTCTTCAAACTTGTTCCTAGGAGTATTGTTATTGAAATTATGTATGCTAAATCCTTGAAGAATTCTAGATGTTTGATTGAGGATTTGAAAATTAAAGATGACAACACTTGAATCTATGCATTATGCCTAGCTAGGGGCATAAAACGATAGCGCTTGTTGGGAGGCAACCCAATGAATAAAATTTATTTTTGCCTTTTCTTTCTGTTCTTGAGTGTTTGCACAATTATTCCTCTGTTATGATTGTGTTTTTTATGTTTTAATTAGTATTTGAGCCAAGTAAAGCCTTTGGGATAGCTTTGGTGATAGTTGATTTGATCCTGTTGAAAAACAGAAACTTTTGCATCCAGTAACAGAATTGTTAAAATTCACAGAAACAAGGAAAAATTCTGAATTGTTTACACAAGATTTATATACAAATTACCTCCGTTTTCCTAATTTTTCAGAATTTTTGGAGTTACATAAGTATGAGAACAATTCGCATCTTTACAGATTGTTCTGTTTTTGACAGATTCTGTTTTCTTTGCATTGTGTGCTTATTTTGATGAATCTATGGATTGTATCTCGGGGGGGGGGGGGGGGGGTGGGGGGGGGGGGGGTATAAGCCATGGCAAAGTTAGAATACAGTAGATATAATGCAATAACAAAATTTGAATGGGTTTGCATCAATACTTAAAGTAAAGATTGGTTTCCTTATACTAATGGATCTCACAAAGGTTTTGTTATGTTTTGTGTGATTGAAGTTTTCAAGTTTTGGGTGAGATCACGATGGATAAAGGAATAAGGAGTGGCAAGAGCCTAAACTTGGGGATGCCCCATGGCACCCCAAGTTAATATTCAAGGAGAACCAAGCAACTAAGCTTGGGGATGCCCCGGAAGGCATCCCCTCTTTCTTCTAACGACCATTTGTATTTTACTTGGAGCTATATTTTTATTCGTCACATATCATTAGTTTTGCTTGGAGCATCTTGTATTATATGAGCCTTTACTTGTTTTGATTTTTAGTTTGTCACAAGTATCCTTGCTGGACACACCTATTTGAGCGAGCCAAAATTATGCTATGAATTGTTAGAATTGCTCTATATGCTTCACTTAATTTTTTTGAGCTATGGAATTGCTCTAGTGCTTCACTTATATCTTGTTGAGCATGGTGTGCTTTAATATTTTTGAATAAATTCTCTCATGATTCACTTATATTAATTTGAGAGTTAGTAAATTTTTGAAGAAGTTCTCTCATGATTCACTTATACTATTTTTAGAGAAGAAAAACTTTATGCTCATGTTCTTCACTTAAATTTATTTGAGCTTATCAAAAGCAATTGCAACATATGAAACTAGCCCCAAAGTGATAGATATTCAAGAGGGATATAATAAAAACTTTCATGAAGATCATTGGACAAAATAAACTTGATTCTTTGTAATAGTTTTGAGATATGATGATAGTAATATATGAGTCATGTTGGTGGGTAATTATGCTTTAGTAAGAATATTGGTGTTAAGGTTTGTGATTCCCTATGCAAGCATGAAAGTCAATAGTTATGCAATAAAATTACATCCTACTTGTGGTGCATTATTCGGTGTTAGTTATGCTTAATGCTCGCTTATGTGATTTTTTGTTTCTTGGTTGGTCGCTTCTCAATCTTTTTGCTAGCCTCCACTTGTACTAAGTAGAAATACTACTTGTGCATCCAAAATCTTTAAACCCAGTTTTGCCATATGAGTCCACCATACCTACCTATATGCAGTATTCTCGTGCCGTTCTAAGCAAATTTGTATGTGCCATCTCTAATTTTCAAAACAAATTTCCTTTTTGTGTGCTCGTACCGCTCATGAAGCGGCAGGGAGTGGCCAATATTTTCCATGCTAGATGTGTTATTCTGAAGATGAGTGTTTATTCACTTGTCATTGCACGAGAGTGCGGCGGTAATAGGGATGCCCAGTCCTGAAATGAAAAAGAAATTTACTTTATGTTGTCAAATAATAAATTCCTTGGAAAGTGTTGGTATGGAGGGCACCCGTGGATACGGCTAGCCATGGAATGTGAAAGAATGGTGGAAAAAGGAATAAACTTTATTTTCTGTTTGGGAACCGCCTATGATATATCTAGCATTGAAAGTGTTGGGAATTACTCGGTCATTTTCGTTGACGGGAAAAGTATGCCTCTCAAAATTATTAACATTCCAATTAGATAGATCATCATGCAAAGCAACAATTGGAATAGCTTTAATCAAACGATTTTCCAAATATGATTTTGAAGATAACCATGGGCAAAACCGCACAAGAATGCCATATGTAAACAAGGCATTGCATGCCACAGAGATATAACATAATCTCAAATATATTCTAAGTGGCATCCCATAATTGTTCACATTTAACAAGGATTGTGATATGCACAAAGCATATCACTCCCCCATAATGTGGTGATCCATTAATATCTCGCACGAGCCCAATAAGATGCAACTAAAAAGCAATGAAGGCTCGAGACTACACACACAAATATATGATGTGCATTGCAACCTACACATGCTAGATAACACAAATCAAGCATATTAGGAGACACAACATATACAAACACATGCTAGGTACAAAACCTAAACATGCATGGGGCTAGTAACTTTCAGTGTAGACAATATAAATACAAGTTACCGCCACGAGGAGCATTGGAATGACAAATATGATGATAATTCACTTGACTTGGTTTGAACCATAATGAATGGTGAGAATCATTTTTCTTCATGAACTAGCCAAGTCTCCAATGCCCTCCACACACCTATTGATCAAGTTTGAGCTCGATGGTCCCCAACCACGTTGGGTCCTAAGAAGTTAGTAACAATAGGCTTGGCAACCCAAATGGTCTTATCCACTTTCAAACCACTTTGGGCACCAACATACTTGGCAAACATATTGCCATCAATATCCTTCCTAAGTGAATAATGATCATTGATAATTGGAGGATTAGAGATGTTACCGTTGGGACATGATGAAGATATGTGTCCCTTCTCACGGCAAATATAGCAACATGTGCTCCCCTTTCTCTTCTTCTTTACCTTCTCAACTTGGAGAACATTATCATGGTTAGGCATGGGAAGAGGCCTTTCATTATCTTGAGATTGAACTTGAGGCCACTTCCCTTGATGCTTCACACTTGAAGCCTTCTTCTTCAATGG
The DNA here is from genome assembly GCA_011799875.1 of Thinopyrum elongatum. Taxonomy (NCBI): domain Eukaryota; kingdom Viridiplantae; phylum Streptophyta; class Magnoliopsida; order Poales; family Poaceae; genus Thinopyrum; species Thinopyrum elongatum. The sequence goes on from CM022300.1 coordinate 390,189,046, forward strand.
ACAAGATCTCACATGGTGTCCAACATTCTTGCACTTGAAGCAAATAATGTTGGCTGAATTCTTGACTTGATCATGTCCCTTTTTCTTGTTCTTGGACTTCTTCTTGTTGGAGATGAAATCAAGTCCTATTTTGTCTTGAGGGTCCTTTTGCACACTCAAGATATTATCACAATATTTTTCCAAGTCTTTCTTCAAACTAGTGACTTGGGCCTTGAGCTCTTCATTTTCCTCTACAAGGTTAGTATTAACAAAAGAAGTAGAGGAAGTAGAAACTTCATTGTTAGAGCAACAAGGCATGGTGAGCAATTCATCACAAGATGTACCAATATCATGTAGAGAGGAATTGCAAGGACTAGCACATGGCAATAAGGCATTTCGAGTAGAAGATGTGCTAATATCCACATGAGACTCACATGATTTTACCTTGGTGACCATAGCCTCATGAGCTAACTTTAACCCATCATGAGAGATTAGAAGATCCTCATGAGTGCCTAAGAGCTTTTTATGACTTTCTTCCAATTTCCCATAATTGCTAGTTAGCAAATCAAGTTGAGTCCTCAGCTCAACATTTTCTTTTAATATCGATGCTTCACACAAGATAGAGTTAGTAGCACAAGCATCATTATCAATATGAGAGGAGCATGTAGAAACTAGAGACTCCGCATGAGTAGCTTGAAGTTCCTCATGAGACTTAGAGAGTTTGGTGAGCTCTCCTTTGACATTCTTGTAGCCAAGGTCAAGGTGCTCAAAATCCTCTTTAAGTTTACAATGAGTAACTTCAATCTCTTCTTTTAAAGACCTCAAGTCACTAAGACATTGATGAGCCTTAGCAAGTTCATATTCAAGTTGTTCACTTTTCGCTTGCTCGTTAAGAAATAAGTCATTACGTTTTTTAAAGCAAGCAAGAACATCTTGGAACCTTTTATAAGTGTTATTTTTAGCTCTATGAAGAGTTTTCCCAATCTCATAGAGATTTTGAGTCAAGTCATCATCATCATCCTCATTACAACTATCATCATTATCACTAAGAGAAGATGATACCTCGTCATTACCTCTTGCCATGAGGCACATGTGAACAAAGGGGGTTGATGATGATTCTTTTGGAGAAGAGGGTTCTTCATCAATCAAGCATGCCTCATCTTTCTTGATTTCCTCTACATGGTTAGTCATAGAACAACTAGAGGAAACCAAAGCATTTCTATCATGGCAACATGGGAGATCAAGCACATCATCACACACATTTGTTGAGGAATTCTTATCAGATATGCATGGACTATCAACACAATAATTTATACTATTTGTGGTGCTAGATATGCTCAAGTCCATAGAATATACATCACTAGCATCTACACAAGCAAGATCATCACTAATGAGTTTAACGCCATCATCACAGGATATTTCTTCACTCACCATGTCATTACCTTGTGGCACGCCACATGTTGGTGAAGTGGAAGATATTGAAGTGTGCTAGTAATCAGAGGTGGAAGCAATAGAGAGCTCTTCATGATTTAAAAATATGGAGAACTCCTCCATCAACTCCCCCAACAGAATATTATCTTCATCAAGATTGGACCCATCATATATATCTTCAAGTTTGGTCCAAGTCTCATGAGCTGACTTGCAAGTCGAGACTGCCTTAAACACTTCAAAGGTTAAAGCTTGATGAATGACAAGAGAAGTATCACAATCAAGATACATATCCTCAATAGATGGAGAAAGCCCATCCTTTGCAATAGAAATTCCTACAAGAACAATTCGTAAAGCATTTGGACCCATGGCCCGAAAGTGACAAAGCATGCGAATTCTCCATAGGTGATAATTTGTGCCATCCAAATAAAAAGTGTTGTTGTGCACTAAATCACTAGTCGACATCGATACTCTCCAGGCGGTGAAGCCTAATAAGGAGAGACCTTGCTCTGATACCAATTGAAAGGACCACGATGTCGCCTAGAGGGGGGGTGAATAGGCGTTTTAAAATCTTTTACGGATTTGGCTATATCCTAATGCGAAAATAAACTAAGCGGATACTTTTCACGCACAAATCCTAAATATACTAGGCTCACTAAGTGCACCAACAACTTAGGATAAACAAGATGAGAACAACAAGGATATGAGTAAGCACAAGTAAGTTACACAAACTTACTCAATGTATATCACGAGATATGGAAATGAATAATACACACAACCACAAGTAAGCAATACAAAGCTTACACAAATTGTATCACAATATATGGAATTGAATGATACAAGCAAACTCAAGTAAGCACTACAAGATTACACAAGTTATGTCACAAGATATGGAAATGAATGTTACAAGCTAGCAATTCACACTAAGCACAAGATAGAACAATAGTAGGAAGTATGAATTGCGGACTATAAAGTGTTGGCCTAAATAATCTCTACAATATGGTAACCAACACAATATAATGAGGACAACAAGATATAGTAAATGCAAGGTCAAGAGACCAAAGTAAACCACAAGTAAGGAGTTAGGGTTAGGGATAACCAAAGTCATGGAGACGAGGATGTATCCCGATGTTCACTTCCTTGGAGGGAAGCTAGTCACCATTGGAGGGATGGGTGTTACCACGAAGGCACACCAACACCACGAAGGCTCACCCTATTCTCCTTGAGATATCATCACGAAGGCGATTCCCAACCACTAGTGGTAGACCTTGAGGTGGCCTCCAAACCTTCACAAACTTTCTGGGGGACAAATCACAAGTTGATTCCTCACCGGAGCACTCCTATCACCTAGGAGTCTCCAACCTCCAAGAGTAACAAGAACAAAGGGGAAATGCTCAAGACTTGCTCAAATCACGAATTCCTTTGGTCACAAGAGGGAGAGGGAGTGGATCTATCACTTGATTGGAAAAACTCTCAAGAACTCTCACGAATCTCTCCGGGATCTAAGATTTGGTGTAGGAGAAGTGAGAGGGAGCCACTTGTGTTCTTGGGATGAAGTGGTCAACCCTCTACCGGATGGGTAGAGGGATATATGTAGTGGTAGTGCAAATATGACCGTTGTAGTGTAAGTGGCTGAGACAGGCCGGACATCCGGGCAAGGGCCGGACATCCGGCGGCTGGAGACACACCACACAAAGAACACATCGTAGTAGGAAAAACAGGGGGCCCGGATATCCGGGGAAGGCCCGGACATCCGGCCAACCTTCAGGCCCCGGACATCTGGCCAAGAGCCGGACATCCGGCGGGCACAACCATCATTTTCGCATGGCTACTGGAGATGGCGAGCCGGATTTCCGGGAGGATCCCGGACATCCGGGGCGACCCGGCAGCCCGGACATCCGGCCAAGTCCCGGATGTCCGGCCGTTAAAAAAACTGCAGGAACCCCAAAACTAAAACATGCATAACTTTCACATCCGGAGTCCGATTTTGATGATCTTGGGCTTGTTTTGAAGCTATGGAAAAAGCCCAGGTCCTCACATAGAGAACCACCCAAGATCAACAAAAATGGAGGATCAAATTATGCAAAGGTTTTATCATGTATTTGGGTAACCTATTTGGCTTTGGATTTTCTTTGGTAGATGTATAGGCATATTGTATTTGTATTGGATAGGAGTGAAATATGCCTATGTTGGAATATGATGTGAGGAAGTAGAAATAGAAGATGTTGACTTGAGCAAATCTATCACTAACCCCTTTGATCCCCTCTTAATAGTGCGGGATCCCTATAACTCAAGAAACATAAAAGAGCTATACTACATAGCTATCGAGAATCCATTCTTGAGTGTATATGTTTCTTCGGTGGTCATCTCTCCATAACACTAACGCCAAAGGAACTAATACCTTTGACTCAAGCCTTTCACTTGAGCTTGATGTTGATGTTTCTTCTAGGCTCAAGTTGAAGGCAAGACGTTGGTGAAGTCTTCAAGTAGCTCCCCCATACACAATATGGGAAGCTTTGCTTTGTATTCATCTTCACTTGTCCATCATGTGATCATCCACAAGCTTCAAGCATGTAATCCTTCGGGATGGTTATCTTGAACTTGCCCTTGTCAGCCATGATCATGAACACTTGATGTCATCTTCTCATGGACACTTGGAATCTTTCTCTCGATGCGAGCCCATGAGAATAACCTAACCCTCATAAACATAAACAAGACATAGTATGGGTTAGTACACAAAGTGTAATTGAAACTTTCTTACCATACCACAAGATCATGTGTGGTACATTATTTGCACTTGTGTGTTGACCATTTGGACTTTAATCTTTGAGCTTCATCTTGGTCAACCGATACCTCTACTCCATGTTTAATCTTGACATCTTGAAGGACATATTGAATTCTTCACTATGCTTCATTTCTTCAAGACATGATTACCAATATCTCAATTATCATATGACCATATAGAGTTTATCCATGAATACCATATTGGTCATCATTTGTTCTTCTTCATGCTCCATCACAATCTCTTGAGAGGCACAATGAATTCTTCACATGAATTACTTGCTTCAAGACATAATCATCCATGACTCAACATATGAGCTCGTCATGATCCTATCTTCAAGCCATATGTAAAATTCTTCTCTTTAATCATTCTCTCAAGATCATGATCCATTATGGCTCAAACCATAGCTCTAAGCATGTAATCCTTCAGATACTCCAATGAACTCCATTTTGATCATCTCGATGTAATTGTTGCTTCAAAGGAGTTGTCTTCCAATATTCTTCAATCATTTTCTAATGGGACTAACCTTCAAATGTATATCTCAATGTAAACATTAGACCATAAGGATTGTCATTTAATTACCAAAACCACACATGGGGACTACATGTACTTTCACCCGTGGATATGGCTAGCCGTGGAATGTGAAAGTATGGTGGAAAAAGGAATAAACTTTATTTTCTGTTTGGGACCCGCCTATGATATATCTAGCATGGAAAGTGTTGGAAATTACTCGGTGGTTTTCGTTGACGGGAAAAGCATGCCTCTCAAAATATTTTTATCTCTCAATTTAAGCTTTGAGCTCTGGCACCTCTATAAATCCCTACTTCCCTCTGCGAAGGGCCTATCTATTTACTTTATGCAATTTTTATTTTTATTTGAGTCTCCATCTTCTCTTATAAAGCACCAACTAGGGAGCACTATGATCATACTTGTGCATTGGATGTAGCTAATATGCGAGTGTGTTTCATGAATGGATTAATGATTGAGCATGATGGGATAGGGATAACTTTCTTTAGTGTTGATATTTTGAAACCCTAGGGGAGCAGACGAAACACAATTCCAGCCGCCGCAAGTTCCAGAACCACGAGATCCAACCTAAACACCATCACGGAGGGGTTCATCATCCTCATTGGTGCCTCTCCGATGATGCGTGAGTAGTCCACCATAGACCTAAGGGTCCATAGGAAGTAGCTAGATGGCTTCCTCTCTCTTTTTGCTTCTCAATACAATGGTCTCTTGGAGATCTATTTGATGTAACTCTTTTTGCGGTGTGTTTGTTGGGATCCGATGAACTTTGAGTTTATATCAGATCTATATCCGTGAATATTATTTGAGTTTTCTTTGATCTCTTATATGCATGATTATTTATAGCTTCGTATTTCTTCGTCGAATCTTTGGTTTAGTTAGGCCAACTAGATCGATCTTTCTTGCCATGGGAAGAGGTGCTTTGTGATGGGTTCGATCTTGCGGTGTCCTCTCCCAGTGACAGAAGAGGCAGCAAGGCACGCATGTATCGTTGCTATCAAGGATAACAAGATGGGGTCTATTCCTACATGAATAGATCTTGTCTACATCATGTCATCGTTCTTATTGCATTACTCCGTTTCCCCATGAACTTAATATACTAGATGCATGCTGGATAGCGGTCGATGTGTGGAGTAATAGTAGTAGATGGAGGCAGGAGTCAGTCTACTAATCTCGGACGTGATGCCTATATATTGATCATTGCCTTGGATATCATCATAATTATTCGATATTCTATCAATTGCCCAACAGTAATTTGTTTACCCACCGTGTGCCATTTTCTCGAGAGAAGCCTCTAGTGAAATCTACGGCCCCCGGGTCTATCTTTTATCATATTGCTTTCCGATCTATTTTTCATCACATTTGTTTTCAGATCTATTATTCTAAAAACCCAAAAATACTTTGCTGCACTTTTTATTTGCATCTTTTATTTCATGTTTTATTCAGATCTATTTATCCAAACACATACAAAACAATCTATCTTTTTACCGAGGAGGGATTGACAGCCCCTCTTACGTGTTGGGTTGTGAGGATTTGTTCTTTGTGTGCAGGTACTGTTTACATAGTGTTGCTTGGTTCTCCTACTAGATTGGTACCTTGGTTTCATAACTGAGGGAAATACCTACCGTAGATGTACTGCAACATCCCTTCCTCTTTGGGGAAATACCAACGCAGTCTCAAGCCACATCAATCGCCTACTTCGTGAAGATCTACCCCAGTGAGGCTAGTCCTTCATGGACGGAAGCCGTGGTGGAATAGACATGGTTGCTTCTTCGTGGATCCTTCGTGGGTGGAGCCCTCCATGGACTCGCGCAACCATTACCCACCGTGGGTTGAAGTCTCCATCAACGTGGATGTACGATAGCACCACCTATCGGAACCACGCCAAAAATATCAGTGTCTCCACTGTGTTTGCTCTTCCGAAACTCCTTCCCCTTTACATTCTTACACTTGGATGCTTTACCTTTTCCGCTACTCATACTGTTACTATGCTTGTGTAGAATGCCTTGTTTGCCTTTTAACATGTGCTAAACACAACCTTAACTTGAAGTATCTTAAAAAACAACAACTTTTACTTGTTAAGGGTCTAATCACCCCCCTCGAGACCCCTCTTCTCGATCTTTTACAAGGTCCTGACTCATGAGATAGGAGGCACTTGATACGTCCATTTTGCATCATGTTTTCCTACTGTTATTTATAGTTTTTTTATGCATTATAACACTTTGTGGAGTAATTCTAATGCATTTTCTCTCATAATATGCAAGGTTTACACAAAGAGGAAGAATACCGGCAGCTGGAATGCTGGACCTGAAAAAGCTATGTCAGAGATACCTATTCTGCACATCTCCAAATGAGCTGAAATTTTATGGAGAATTATTTTGGAATATATAATAAATATTGGAGAAAAGAACCACCAGAGAGGGGCAACTAGGCGCCCACAAGGAACCAGGGCGCGCCACCCGCTCCAGGCGCGCCCTGGTGGGTAGTGGGGGCCCAGGCCCACCTCTGGTGCCCATCTTCTCGTACATAAGGTTTTTTAACCTAGAAAAAATAAGGAGAGGACTTTCGGGACGGAGCGCTGCCGTCTCGAGGTGGAACTTGGGCAGGAGCACTTTTGCCCTCCAGCGGAGCGATCCCGCAGGGGGAACTTCCCTCCCGGAGGGGGAAATCGAAGCCATCATCATGACCAACAACCCTCTCATCTTTGGGAGGCCAATATTCATCAACATCTTCAACATCACCATCTCATATCAAACCCTACTTCATATCTTGTGTTCAATCTTTGTATCAAAACCTCAGATTGGTACCTGTGGGTGACTAGTAGTGTTGATTACATCTTGTAGTTGATGCTAGCCGGTTTATTTGGTGGAAGATCATATGTTCAGATCCATTATGCTATTTAATATCCCTTTGATCTTGAGCATGAATATTATTTGTGAGTAGTTGCCTTTGTTCTTGAGGCCATGGGAGAAGTCATGTTGCAAGTAATCATGTGAATTTGATATGTGTTCGATATTTTGATGATATGTATGTTGTGATTCCCTTAGTGGTGTTATGTGAACGTTGACTACATGACACTTCACCATCTTTGGGCCTAAGGGAATGCATTGTGGAGTAGTTATTAGATGATGGGTTGCTAGAGTGACAGAAGCTTAAAGCCTAGTTTATGCGCTATTCCGTAAGGGGCTGATTCAGATCCATATGTTTAATGCTATGGTTAGATTTTATCTTAATACTTCTTTCGTAGTTGCGGATGCTTGCGAGGGGGTTAATCATAAGTGGGAGGCTTTTTCAAGTAAGAACAGCACCCAAGCACCGGTCCACCCACATATCAAATTATCACAGTAGCGAACGCAAATCAAACCAACATGATGAAAGTGACTAGATGAAATTCCCGTGTGCCCTCAAGAACGTTTTACTTATTATCTGAGATTGTTCCAGCCTATCCTTTGCTACAAAAAGGATTGGGCTACCTTGCTGCATTTATTGTTACTATCGTTACTTGTTACTTGCTACAAATTATCTTGCTATCAAACTACCTGTTACCGATAATTTCAGTGCTTGCAGAAATTACCTTGTTGAAAACCACTTGTCATTTCCTTCTACTCCTCGTTGGGTTCGACACTCTTACTTATCGAAAGGACTATGATTGATCCCCTATACTTTTGGGTCATCAAGACTCTTTTCGGGCATCGTTGCCGGGGAGTGAAGCGCTCTTGGTAAGTGGAAATTGGTAAGGAAAAAATTATACTACATGCTGTAATTTATAGTCACTTGTTACTATGGAAAACAGTCCTTTGAGGGGTTTGTTCGGGGTATCTTCACCTCAACCAGATACACAAAGAGTTGCCCCTCAACCTACTACACCTACTGAAAATATTGGTTATGAAATTCCTTCGGGTATGATAGAACAACTGCTAGCTAATCCTTCTGCAGGAGATGGAACGAAACATCCTGATATGCATTTGATACATGTGGATGAAATTTGTGGATTGTTTAAGCTTGAAGGGTTTACCCGAAGATGAAGTTAAGAAGAAGGTTTTCCCTTTACCTACCCAAGCACAACACAATACAGGAGCGACGCACAATTACAAGATGATATTCTGTTTGACAATGCAAGCTATAACCAATTACTTTTACCAGAACAATAGCAATCAGGAAATTTGAAGGGTAGGTATGAACATAATCGGAACTGCACATCTACTGCTTAGAGAATCAATATACACATTACCAATTGAGGAGGAGTACAAAGGTCGCGGCAGCGTCTGTGCATCATGGTCGGCAATGGGAGTCAGTTCATTGTCGACGACGGTGGTGCTGCAGTGCTTGGCGTCGGCTTCCGGGAAGCAGATCCGAGACCGTGGAAGATGGCGCTGGGGAAGCGGCTCCATGTACGACGGCGATGGCGGACCGGCTCCAGTGTGGCATATGACATTGTCGATGAGGCAGATGTGCTGTGGTGGACGAGTGCGCTGATGAAGAAGGGGAGGGGCATGAAGGGAAGGTGCTGTGGTGCTGTGTAGAAGTCTACTTTGCGGTGGGGATAGAAAATGGGGAGTAATGAGGAGTACTCTGGGCCGGGGTGGGGTGAACGAGAAGTTACCAAAACAGCCCCCGACCAACCAGCTTCCGTCGGTTTGTTCGACCAAGGGTATGCTGGTAACTTTGCATTGGTCGAATCTGAGTCACGGGAGATCTCGATGGAAGCGGGAGATTTTGCCGTCGACCTGAAAATTTGTAACACTACTGTACTAGTACTCCCTACTCCCCGTCTGGCGTGTTGGGTGATTGGGCTGAGCAGCTAGGAGTACTACTAGTACTCGCTCCGATTTTATTTACTCTGCATATTATGTTTGACTGAAGTCATACTTCCTAAAGTTTGACCAAGTTTATAGGAAAAATATAAACATTTACCATAACGAATCTGTATGATGTGAAAGTACATTCAATAATGAATCTAATGGTGTTGATTTGTTATTGTATATGTTAATATTTTTGTTTATAAACTTTGTCAGAGTTTACAAAACTTTACTTTGACCAATGCTAATACGCGGACTTAAATAAAAACGGAGGGAGTACACATCTGTTTTCTTAGTTTGTCGTGCCATTAATTATTTGTTGTAATTGTGAAATAAATATATTAAGCTATTGACTTCGAATGTATTGGTCTGTACAATTCAATATTTAGAATCGTTGTTGAATTCCAAGATGAATACCAGGTCTATAGTTCTTCACAATATGCTCAAACTCACATAATCCAACTCAAATAAAAATCTAAATGCATTTCATAGTTATTAATTTGTTGGATGCAACAAAACCAACCATAACTCTACATGATCCGGTCTAAAGAAATTTTCATAGCACATCCCAATGTGTGAATGACACGAAGAGAGTTTGTGGACATGGAACAATGGCGGGAGAGAGATGCGTGCGCTCAACACACAGGATATACACCCAGTGGAAGAAAGAGACAGAGGACGGGAAAGATTGTATATATGTGGGCGAGAGAGAGAGAGAGGGATGTATAGAGAGGAAGAAGTTAGGTCTGTGAGTAAGATAGAGACATGTAATATATAGGGAGTGAGATGCGTGTGCATCGAGATTTTGTACATGTCGAAGGAGAAGAGGCAAGAGGTTTGATGAGAGAGCTCAAAAGAACATGGAATAGAGGGGAATCTTGTGGGTTGAGGGATTGATAATTTTGTGCGGGAGGGATGGACAGAGAGAGAGAGAGAGGGGGGGAGGAGTCACTCAGCCGTCGCCTCTTCATCATGCTTCCAAATGGCCCCGCGGTCTCTAATGCGGTCTGGTCGTCGTCTTCATTCTTCCCGATGCCAACTAGTGAGCATGTGGGGGTGCAGATAAGCACAGGCGATAAGGGTCGCTATATAACCTTGGATGGGGATGGATAGTGGTGTGGGTGGGGGGGGGGGTTGTGTGTCAAATACTGAGAGAAATCAAACCTATGGAGAGAATATGTGTGCATAGTGAGCATGCGAGAGAGGCTAATGGTGCGAGACAGATACATCATGTGCGTCAATGTTTAAGCAATATAGAGACATCGTGTGCGGGATACAAAGATAGTACTATGGGGAGTGTGTTTGCTAGGCAAAGAGACATAGCGAGAGATAAATATGTGTGTGCGTGGTACATAGTGTGTATGTGACAGAGAGGTACATGCATGCCAAATAGGGTTTTCATGAAGAGATTGTGTGTGCGAGATAGAGAGCGATGTAGGGGCCTTGAGGCGGCACGGGCTGGGTGAGGGTGTCAAAATGTGTGCGTTGATGCATGTGTTACATGCGATTGTGTGAGGGACGGTCGAATCGAGAGAGATGGTTGTTGTGTTACGCATGCTCCTCTCTCTCACACACACACACGCACACACAAAAAACACAAATAGAAAACCGTTCTCTCATGTATACACAACATCTTGGTATATCTCTATGTCTCACTCATACATGATCATTTGCACGTTTCCCTCTCTATGACTATCACACACACACACACACACACACACACCATCTCCACATTGCCCTTCCGCGACAACACACATGTAGACACATACACGCGTTCTCTGTCCATTACACACACAAAATCTCTATTAATTTTTTTTGTAGGGGGCACCTAAAATGCCCAAATCCAAATAATCACGAACTGAAGCTAAATACAAATATATGGAAATGTTGTAGCGCGAGGAACTTTTCCAGCCAAAAAAAAGTAGAGTAATATTCGGGGATTGTTTTCACACACACAAAAAGGTTCGGTCGATGTCCTTCCAGCGCGACACCGTGATGCACCTTTAGATCGACCACGCGGCCGCGGTGCATGCGCTTGCACAGGATTCCGTATCGATGCTGTGCTAACTAATATGGTGTATAGGCGCGGCCGCGATGCACGCGCTTGCACAGGATTACGTGTACTAGTACAATGTTCTTTTAAGTATGACCAACCCTATAACCAAGCTCCCATAAGCGCACTCATCAATATGCCGCCGCCGTTGCACATGCGTACAGTCGCTGAGTGTTGTACAGTGCAGTACTGTCGCTGCCATGTGGGACCTGGCCCCACATGTCATCCGCACTACAGCACTGTACGGTACTGCAGAGGATCTCAACCCCTCATGTCATCTGCAGTCCCTCCTCGTGATGACGCCGCACTGCCAAGCACGCGAGCAGGTCGAGCCACGTCTATGCCCGCAGCTTACGAAGAGGAGAAGGATGAGGGCGTGCTCCAGCACGCCGGCGAGGAGGAGCTAGCATGTCATTGGCGTCTCCGCCCGCGCGGAGGAGGCTCGCATGGTGGCTGTTGCGGCGGAAGCCGGTCGCGCCCGCGCCGAGCCCGCAAACCAGGTGCGGACGTGGAATCTACCCTCGAGACCTTCAATGCCACTTGGATCATTCAATCTGAAGGAACAATCTGGGTCAGTCGACTCTTGTGAGCCATTGGATGCAACATGGATGACCAGAAGGGCTTCTTCAACCTCCGAAAATGATGCACTGTTCATCTTCTCTCTCAACCTTCGAGCCGCCAGCCCGCCACAGGCCTAACCACCTGCCGCCGCCGCCCAGCCCGCCACAGGCCTAACCGCCTGCCGCCACCGCCCAGCCCTCCCCTGAACCGCCTGCCACCGCCATGCTCCGCCCCACCCTTGCCATCCGTTTAACCCCGGGCATGGTCCATTTTTTCCGGCGAACTGCATTCCACACCCAACACTCATAAGGTATCATGGGCACCCTGCCACCCTAATATATATACTGGGGCAGCTTCTCTGCCGTCTTCTTCCTTCGCTCTAGTGAACTTCTTCTTTCACAAATTGACTGACCCAAATTATACTACTAGTACGTATTAAGTACAGTAGGAACGCGAAGAAACGAGTAGTAGTACCAACCAGAAGAAGAACAGTAGTAAGACATACTAGTACGTACTAAAGAGTTCAAACAACCAGAAAGAACATACTAACATAGTTCTGCTGGGGGCTCAGCACAACACACCCCTGAAATAAAACTAAGCAACTAGTCCGCTTGACACCGCAGTAGAACCAGCATGAGCAACGGCACTGTCACCTTACTCGGAGTCCTCGTCCATGTCCTCGACTTCGTCCTTGTCCCTCTTCCTTTTCCTCTTCACCGACACTTCTTTGCTTGAACCGGATACTGGGCTCTGCTTCCTCATTCAACCCTTGTAGATATTTAAACAAAGGTAGGCATCCGTTGCTGCGTACACGATGTGATCTTCATCTAGTGTCTTCGACTCCCATGCATGATGAAACTTGGGGTGAGGTTTCTTCAATTCATCGTATGAAGGATCCATCATGGCTGCTGCCAGGGTTAGCATTGAAGGCTGAGAGGAGGACACCAGGCTTTCCTTCTGGAGATCGAAGGGCTGGCCTACAACGAAGCCTATCCGACCCAGGACTCTCAAGTCGTTCGTAAAGTCTACAATAACAAATTTCACTCTTTTGTCCTTGAGGAAGAACTCAAAATCCTGGCACCTAACATCGGCATGGCATATGTGGTAGACCAAGCACATGTTATGTACGCAAACCTGGATCACGGCGGGCTTCTTCATCTCTGCCTCCTTTAGAAGCTTCTCCCTTTCCAGGACTAAGGTGTACTCAACATCTAGCCCAGCGACCCACTCATCCTTTGAGCTTTCGAACATGTGTAGGAAGCGAGCAAGGCATGCTTCCACCGTCGCGGATGTACGGGTGTAGATGACGATGAACTCATCGCTGGTGATGGTTCTAACCTTGTACTCATCGCCGATCATGGAGATTTGGGAGACCATGGATTTTGGAGGCATGTTAGGAGAAGTGGAACTAGTGTAATGTGAAAGGACGGGAGGACTGGGAGCGAACTGCTGTAAGGTAGAAGACGGGGACGAGTAGGGCGTGCGAACGGCGTAGGGTGGTGGCTTGCCCGGTGGATAAACGGCCGCATGCCCCCAAAGAGTTCTTGAGTACTATGTAGGACCCACTAGATGTCATGTCTACTAGACCCACATCATAGGCTTGACGGTATAGCTTCTGCGCGTTCGCACGCCATGCCGGCGCGTGCATCTAACTTTCACTTAATTCCGTCAACCGTCGCGCCTCCCACGACCTTCGCCTCTCTCGCGCAGTCACGCCCTTTGAGACTTCGTACGGCTATAAATGAGCAATTTTTTTGCCTACTCCACATGCATGATACTCCCTCTGGTCCTTTTTACTCCGCGTAAGATTTGTGTCAAGTCAAAGTTTGCAAAGTTTGACCAAATTTATACTTAAAATAGCAATATCTATAATACCAAATATATATTTTATGAAACTACATTTCATAATGAATATAAAAATATTGATTTGACATTGTGAATGTTGATACATTTTTCTATAAGTTTGGTCAAAGTAGAGGTACTTTGACTTAAGACAAAACTTATATGCATGATGCAGACTAGTTCCTCCGTCCAGGTGCGTTATGATATTGCCATCTCATATATAGTCATCACAACAAGGTTAGAGTACTACTACTACCTCCCTTCTTGTTTAAAGGGCTCAATTCAAAAATCTCACCTACTCTTTACGAAGATAGAGGCGGTGGAATAGTTTTTGTAGTCTGCAAAAGTACTCAATTAATGTTGTCGTTCTTCACAAATCTCCAAATCTTTTCCTCTCCATCATGTGTGAAAACAATCTGCATGCTCGACTCTCCGTCTCCCTCCGGCAGTCCCCACCACTCCTCCCCGTGTGAAAACAATCTGCATGCATGACTCTCCTCCCCTCGCGCTCGTCCAATCCGTTGTGACCAGCAATATTTCCACCCCTCCCCTCCCCCGTAATTTACTCCAACAAAAATATGCCCACATAGTTGTTACGTTAATCACGCAACATATCTTACGTAGATGTGGCATTGCTCGCTATAATTACTGCGCCTCCCACGACATTCGGAAGAATGCTCACGTTCATCGCCTTTATCTCCTCCTCCTCCCTCTCAATTAAGGACCCGTCGACCACCATGGCATCACCCCTCCCAAGCCCTAGACGCCCTTTGCTGCCCCGCGCGGAGGGTCACGCGTCGCCATTCCGTTCCTCGCCGCCACTAGTCAAGGATGACACGTTGGCATTCCGTTCCTCGCTGTCGGATGACGCGTTGGTGTTCCGCTCCTCGCTGCGACGCGTTGAGGTGGACGCGTCGGCGTTCCCACTCTCGCCACCACGCGCAATGGAGTACATGTCGGCTCCCCGCTACGAGGAGAACATCGCGCCGCCCGCCGAGCCCCCAGCTTGGAGGAGCTTTGGAAAGAAATGGAGGTCGCCTTGTGGGAGACTTTGCCTCCGGCAGAGCGCGTCAAAAGAGAGGTGGAGAAGAAGGCCGAGGAAGAGAAGCGCGCCGCAAGGCATGCTGCCTGGCAGGCCTATGTCGCGTCCGAGAGAGTCAGGCAATTGGCTCTATGGCAGAAGGCTCGTGCGAGGGCCGTGTTGGTGGCGGAGGACGCCCGTGCCAAAGCCCTGAGTGCTGTCGGGCCCAAGCGCCTCATCTACGCTTGGCGGTACATGGACCGGGTGCACGCTTCTAGCGAGGAGGAGTACCTGTTGGCGCCGGATCACCAGACCGGTGAGATCGCGCTCGCCCGCTGGCAAGCCGCCAATCAGCACCTCGCGAGTTGCGAGGCCGAGGAAGAGGTGTTGTGTCGCTGGGCTGGGAAATGGCCACGCACGAGGGCACTCGTGGCGCGCCGCAAGCGCTCCACCCAGCGCCGTGGCTTTTATTAGGAATAATTTAGTGTCGTAAGGCAATCTCATTAGTTTTGGGACAGAAATGATAAATCCCGAATGTTCGGGAATTATTAGCGTCGTTAATTAAGTATGTAAAAGGAAAAGTTTTTTTTTGAAACGAGCTAAAAGGAAAAGTTTGGAAACCTTGTGTATCCATAAGCATTTGTAAGTACGTGCATATAGCACAAACTTAACTATATATCACAGTACACGTCTCTCTCTATATATGCTTGTAGACTGTACTACTACTATTATGTATACACACACGTGCAAATGCATGTTTAAACATTACGATGCGGTTTTTGTAAAAGTAGAAGAACAACACTAGTCAAGCTTGTGAAACGATTCAACGCAAAAGAAATGCAAAATGCTTGTTTGAATGTTTACTTTAGCTTCCTTCTCTCTGTGGTTATTTCTCTATCATACTTGGTACGGAGTATCTCACTGGTCGGGAAGGCATGCAAATTCCCAAACCGCTTCGTACACCCTGTATCGAATTTTTTGCCTAACAAGTTGTGTCGTGCAATTGGAATTCCAACCTGAGTACTACTACTAGGAGTAGTAGGTAGAGATACTAGGAGTAGTAGCTAGGGATCGAGTGTGCGAGATGAACCGGACAAACTAAATGCAGAGAGATAAAATGCAAAAAGGATAGTGGGATGTGATGGTTGCTTGCCCGTTTATTTTACCAGGCCGCTTATTACTGGGAGTGGTGGGGTTTTGTGATATGACGGCTTTACTGCCGTGCCACGAGCGGGGTGAGACTCCCGTGCAGCGCCGCCCTCTACACTAGTACCACCTCCGTCGTGGTTTATTAGTCCCCCATGTAATTTGATTGAAGATTTAACTGACAACATGTTAGTGCATGTCAACAAAAACTATATCGTTGGATTCGTATTTGAACATAGTTTTCAATGATATAATTTTTGGTGACATGCATGAGCATTTATCGTACTATATATAATGTTAATTAAATTTATGGTCGTACTATATATAGTAAGGTGCCCATGCGTTGCACGAAACAATGAAATGCATTGATCGAGGAGTTGTTTATTTTGACAAAGTATGTGGGGGTCATCTCATGTGTAACGAGTATCGATAGGTTTCTTCGGATATTATTTCTTCTCTAGAGCTCACAAGCATCCGGGTGAATAGTAAATGTTGGCTAAATAGATAAAAAAGTATCTTTTGCAAACAAAAGCGTTCAACTGTTCAACCTGCATCCAAAACTTTTGAAGAAATAACACTTATTGTGCTTTGCAAGAAATGATCTTTAAGAATTATTTTTTGAGTATCGATTTTGTTTATTTTTTCTAGACCACCATGAATGTAAATCAGGATGACTTGGAAGGGGGCAGAGGAGATGTAAGAAATGGTTCATCTTAAGTCTTTCACTGTTACTGTAGTAAAAATTCACAATTAATCTCATAAATGGCAAGCGAGAACTCTAATACAGCAAAAGCATACATGGAAGATTCTAGACTAAACCATAAATGGATACACTTTTATTCAAGCGCGATACTCTAATAGAGCAAGATCATGCATGGAAGGTTCTATACTATATAAATAAGAAGTCTCCACATGCTTAGACAGCGGCTTACATTGAGCGAAGACTAATGATGAACAGTTGACTTGGTAATGCATATGACCAGGTGAACCTCCTTGGAGTCCCCGTGCATCATCTTGGGGTGAAAATCATACCAAGCCTCTTCCATGTCCACATTGCCGGGAACGGAGCAGCTCGGCACAGTCCCATTCAGCGTGAGGGAGGTGGCGTGGGCGCCCTCGTACTTTCGAGGGGCAGTAGCAGTGAGCACGCACCAGTACGGCGGCCTCGTGTCAGCGTCAGTGGCGTTGCCCCTGACGCACACTACAAAGACGGGGCGGTGGCCTGCGTGGGCCTTGCCGGTGCCTACGGCCAAGAGGAAGACGCTGCCGTCCTCCTCCGTGACTAGCAGGCGGCGGTGATCCTCCAGCGACTCCGGCACGGCGAACGGGTAGCACATCTAGTACTTGATGTTCACCGCCGCGGGCCAGTAGTGATTGACGGACGGTGCCGTGAGGTGATGCACGAGGCTCGCCGACGAGCCCTCAAACGGCGGCGTGCACTCATAGCAGTAGCAGGGCGCGTGCGCCCATCTGGAACTATGCTCCACCAGCGAGTGCTGGTCGACGTACCTCTCGCAGCCGAAACTCTTGTAGACGCACGGCACCTTGCTGGCATCGACCAGGCCATCCATGAAACGGGAGTGGCTGTAGGGGACGTTGCGTCCACCGAATGGAGCGCAGGAGTAGCACACGAAGCAGTAGATGGTGTCCTTACTAGTACTCCCTCCGTTTCTCTACTCTCTACTTTCTCTACTTCTCTACTTCTTATAAAAAACCGAGTTAGTGATGATGGTGTGCCTGCCATCTAGCAATATAGACCGTCCGATCTATATCTGACAGATAGAAAGCAAACTATGGCAATTTTGCAAAAATATACCCGCACCTCTCTCCACGTTTGCAGATAAGGCCTTCCCTCGTTCATCCTTATCTCCCACAACCTCATTGTTGAGCAATTAAAAAATGAAGTCTCTAGAACAATCTGGCATGGTGGTCGCTGCCGGCGCCGTCCATCCCCATGCCTCCGCCCAGTCCAACCACCAGTGACCAGCACGCCCCACTCCTCCTCACCTTATCTCTCATCTTTCTCGAGATATCATTTTTTCGATGAAATTCTCGAGATAACATTTTTCCGGTGAAATTCTCGAGATATCATTAGTTTTTACACATGGGATTACTCCTGCATGGGTCAATCACAACAGGTGTTTTGTAAAAAAATGCATCTTGATGTTCCGTGCAAGGCACGGGCATCTTGCTAGTTTGCATATAATTCCAAACACCACGTAGACACGTTCTTTGACCATTTTACAACCATGTTAGTATCATTGTTAGTGGTCAGCCGGTGCAAGTTATAGCCCCGGGTGTTACCGATAATTTCAGTGCTTGCAGAAATTACCTTGTTGAAAACCACTTGTCATTTCCTTCTACTCCTCGTTGGGTTCGACACTCTTACTTATCGAAAGGACTATGATTGATCCCCTATACTTTTGGGTCATCAAGACTCTTTTCGGGCATCGTTGCCGGGGAGTGAAGCGCTCTTGGTAAGTGGAAATTGGTAAGGAAAAAATTATACTACATGCTGTAATTTATAGTCACTTGTTACTATGGAAAACAGTCCTTTGAGGGGTTTGTTCGGGGTATCTTCACCTCAACCAGATACACAAAGAGTTGCCCCTCAACCTACTACACCTACTGAAAATATTGGTTATGAAATTCCTTCGGGTATGATAGAACAACTGCTAGCTAATCCTTCTGCAGGAGATGGAACGAAACATCCTGATATGCATTTGATACATGTGGATGAAATTTGTGGATTGTTTAAGCTTGAAGGGTTTACCCGAAGATGAAGTTAAGAAGAAGGTTTTCCCTTTACCTACCCAAGCACAACACAATACAGGAGCGACGCACAATTACAAGATGATATTCTGTTTGACAATGCAAGCTATAACCAATTACTTTTACCAGAACAATAGCAATCAGGAAATTTGAAGGGTAGGTATGAACATAATTGGAACTGCACATCTACTGCTTAGAGAATCAATATACACATTACCAATTGAGGAGGAGTACAAAGGTCGCGGCAGCGTCTGTGCATCATGGTCGGCAATGGGAGTCAGTTCATTGTCGACGACGGTGGTGCTGCAGTGCTTGGCGTCGGCTTCCGGGAAGCAGATCCGAGACCGTGGAAGATGGCGCTGGGGAAGCGGCTCCATGTACGACGGCGATGGCGGACCGGCTCCAGTGTGGCATATGACATTGTCGATGAGGCAGATGTGCTGTGGTGGACGAGTGCGCTGATGAAGAAGGGGAGGGGCACGAAGGGAAGGTGCTGTGGTGCTGTGTAGAAGTCTACTTTGCGGTGGGGATAGAAAATGGGGAGTAATGAGGAGTACTCTGGGCCGGGGTGGGGTGAACGAGAAGTTACCAAAACAGCCCCCGACCAACCAGCTTCCGTCGGTTTGTTCGACCAAGGGTATGCTGGTAACTTTGCATTGGTCGAATCTGAGTCACGGGAGATCTCGATGGAAGCGGGAGATTTTGCCGTCGACCTGAAAATTTGTAACACTACTGTACTAGTACTCCCTACTCCCCGTCTGGCGTGTTGGGTGATTGGGCTGAGCAGCTAGGAGTACTACTAGTACTCGCTCCGATTTTATTTACTCTGCATATTATGTTTGACTGAAGTCATACTTCCTAAAGTTTGACCAAGTTTATAGGAAAAATATAAACATTTACCATAACGAATCTGTATGATGTGAAAGTACATTCAATAATGAATCTAATGGTGTTGATTTGTTATTGTATATGTTAATATTTTTTTTTATAAACTTTGTCAGAGTTTACAAAACTTTACTTTGACCAATGCTAATACGCGGACTTAAATAAAAACGGAGGGAGTACACATCTGTTTTCTTAGTTTGTCGTGCCATTAATTATTTGTTGTAACTGTGAAATAAATATATTAAGCTATTGACTTCGAATGTATTGGTTTGTACAATTCAATATTTAGAATCGTTGTTGAATTCCAAGATGAATACCAGGTCTATAGTTCTTCACAATATGCTCAAACTCACATAATCCAACTCAAATAAAAATCTAAATGCATTTCATAGTTATTAATTTGTTGGATGCAACAAAACCAACCATAACTCTACATGATCCGGTCTAAAGAAATTTTCATAGCACATCCCAATATGTGAATGACACGTAGAGAGTTTGTGGACATGGAACAATGGCGGGAGAGAGATGCGTGCGCTCAACACACAGGATATACACCCAGTGGAAGAAAGAGACAGAGGACGGGAAAGATTGTATATATGTGGGCGAGAGAGAGAGAGAGAGGGATGTATAGAGAGGAAGAAGTTAGGTCTGTGAGTAAGATAGAGACATGTAATATATAGGGAGTGAGATGCGTGTGCATCGAGATTTTGTACATGTCGAAGGAGAAGAGACAAGAGGTTTGATGAGAGAGCTCAAAATAACATGGAATAGAGGGGAATCTTGTGGGTTGAGGGATTGATAATTTTGTGCGGGAGGGATGGACAGAGAGAGAGAGAGAGAGGGGGGGAGGAGTCACTCAGCGGTCGCCTCTTCATCATGCTTCCAAATGGCCCCGCGGTCTCTAATGCGGTCTGGTCGTCGTCTTCATTCTTCCCGATGCCAACTAGTGAGCATGTGGGGGTGCAGATAAGCACAGGCGATAAGGGTCGCTATATAACCTTGGATGGGGATGGATAGTGGTGTGGGTGGGGGGGGGTTGTGTGTCAAATACTGAGAGAAATCAAACCTATGGAGAGAATATGTGTGCGTAGTGAGCATGCGAGAGAGGCTAATGGTGCGAGACAGATACATCATGTGCGTCAATGTTTAAGCAATATAGAGACATCGTGTGCGGGATACAAAGATAGTACTATGGGGAGTGTGTTTGCTAGGCAAAGAGACATAGCGAGAGATAAATATGTGTGTGCGTGGTACATAGTGTGTATGTGACAGAGAGGTACATGCATGCCAAATAGGGTTTTCATGAAGAGATTGTGTGTGCGAGATAGAGAGCGATGTAGGGGCCTTGAGGCGGCACGGGCTGGGTGAGGGTGTCAAAATGTGTGCGTTGATGCATGTGTTACATGCGATTGTGTGAGGGACGGTCGAATCGAGAGAGATGGTTGTTGTATTACGCATGCTCCTCTCTCTCACACACACACACGCACACATAAAAAACACAAATAGACAACCGTTCTCTCATGTATACACAACATCTTGGTATATCTCTATGTCTCACTCATACATGATCATTTGCACGTTTCCCTCTCTATGACTATCACACACACACACACACACACACACACACACACACACCATCTCCACATTGCCCTTCCGCGACAACACACATGTAGACACATACACGCGTTCTCTCTCCGTTACACACACAAAATCTCTATTAATTTTTTTTGTAGGGGGCACCTAAAATGCCCAAATCCAAATAATCACGAACTGAAGCTAAATACAAATATATGGAAATGTTGTAGCGCGAGGAACTTTTCCAGCCAAAAAAAAGTAGAGTAATATTCGGGGATTGTTTTCACACACACAAAAAGGTTCGGTCGATGTCCTTCCAGCGCGACACCGTGATGCACCTTTAGATCGACCGCGCGGCCGCGGTGCATGCGCTTGCACAGGATTCCGTATCGATGCTGTGCTAACTAATATGGTGTATAGGCGCGGCCGCGATGCACGCGCTTGCACAGGATTACGTGTACTAGTACAATGTTCTTTTAAGTATGACCAACCCTATAACCAAGCTCCCATAAGCGCACTCATCAATATGCCGCCGCCGTTGCACATGCGTACAGTCGCTGAGTGTTGTACAGTGCAGTACTGTCGCTGCCATGTGGGACCTGGCCCCACATGTCATCCGCACTACAGCACTGTACGGTACTGCAGAGGATCTCAACCCCTCATGTCATCTGCAGTCCCTCCTCGTGATGACGCCGCACTGCCAAGCACGCGAGCAGGTCGAGCCACGTCTATGCCCGCAGCTTACGAAGAGGAGAAGGATGAGGGCGTGCTCCAGCACGCCGGCGAGGAGGAGCTAGCATGTCATTGGCGTCTCCGCCCGCGCGGAGGAGGCTCGCATGGTGGCTGTTGCGGTTGAAGCCGGTCGCGCCCGCGCCGAGCCCGCAAACCAGGTGCGGACGTGGAATCTACCCTCGAGACCTTCAATGCCACTTGGATCATTCAATCTGAAGGAACAATCTGGGTCAGTCGACTCTTGTGAGCCATTGGATGCAACATGGATGACCAGAAGGGCTTCTTCAACCTCCGAAAATGATGCACTGTTCATCTTCTCTCTCAACCTTCGAGCCGCCAGCCCGCCACAGGCCTAACCACCTGCCGCCGCCGCCCAGCCCGCCACAGGCCTAACCGCCTGCCGCCACCGCCCAGCCCTCCCCTGAACCGCCTGCCACCGCCATGCTCCGCCCCACCCTTGCCATCCGTTTAACCCCGGGCATGGTCCATTTTTTCCGGCGAACTGCATTCCACACCCAACACTCATAAGGTATCATGGGCACCCTGCCACCCTAATATATATACTGGGGCAGCTTCTCTGCCGTCTTCTTCCTTCGCTCTAGTGAACTTCTTCTTTCACAAATTGACTGACCCAAATTATACTACTAGTACGTATTAAGTACAGTAGGAACGCGAAGAAACGAGTAGTAGTACCAACCAGAAGAAGAACAGTAGTAAGACATACTAGTACGTACTAAAGAGTTCAAACAACCAGAAAGAACATACTAACATAGTTCTGCTGGGGGCTCAGCACAACACACCCCTGAAATAAAACTAAGCAACTAGTCCGCTTGACACCGCAGTAGAACCAGCATGAGCAACGGCACTGTCACCTTACTCGGAGTCCTCGTCCATGTCCTCGACTTCGTCCTTGTCCCTCTTCCTTTTCCTCTTCACCGACACTTCTTTGCTTGAACCGGATACTGGGCTCTGCTTCCTCATTCAACCCTTGTAGATATTTAAACAAAGGTAGGCATCCGTTGCTGCGTACACGATGTGATCTTCATCTAGTGTCTTCGACTCCCATGCATGATGAAACTTGGGGTGAGGTTTCTTCAATTCATCGTATGAAGGATCCATCATGGCTGCTGCCAGGGTTAGCATTGAAGGCTGAGAGGAGGACACCAGGCTTTCCTTCTGGAGATCGAAGGGCTGGCCTACAACGAAGCCTATCCGACCCAGGACTCTCAAGTCGTTCGTAAAGTCTACAATAACAAATTTCACTCTTTTGTCCTTGAGGAAGAACTCAAAATCCTGGCACCTAACATCGGCATGGCATATGTGGTAGACCAAGCACATGTTATGTACGCAAACCTGGATCACGGCGGGCTTCTTCATCTCTGCCTCCTTTAGAAGCTTCTCCCTTTCCAGGACTAAGGTGTACTCAACATCTAGCCCAGCGACCCACTCATCCTTTGAGCTTTCGAACATGTGTAGGAAGCGAGCAAGGCATGCTTCCACCGTCGCGGATGTACGGGTGTAGATGACGATGAACTCATCGCTGGTGATGGTTCTAACCTTGTACTCATCGCCGATCATGGAGATTTGGGAGACCATGGATTTTGGAGGCATGTTAGGAGAAGTGGAACTAGTGTAATGTGAAAGGACGGGAGGACTGGGAGCGAACTGCTGTAAGGTAGAAGACGGGGACGAGTAGGGCGTGCGAACGGCGTAGGGTGGTGGCTTGCCCGGTGGATAAACGGCCGCATGCCCCCAAAGAGTTCTTGAGTACTATGTAGGACCCACTAGATGTCATGTCTACTAGACCCACATCATAGGCTTGACGGTATAGCTTCTGCGCGTTCGCACGCCATGCCGGCGCGTGCATCTAACTTTCACTTAATTCCGTCAACCGTCGCGCCTCCCACGACCTTCGCCTCTCTCGCGCAGTCACGCCCTTTGAGACTTCGTACGGCTATAAATGAGCAATTTTTTTGCCTACTCCACATGCATGATACTCCCTCTGGTCCTTTTTACTCCGCGTAAGATTTGTGTCAAGTCAAAGTTTGCAAAGTTTGACCAAATTTATACTTAAAATAGCAATATCTATAATACCAAATATATATTTTATGAAACTACATTTCATAATGAATATAAAAATATTGATTTGACATTGTGAATGTTGATACATTTTTCTATAAGTTTGGTCAAAGTAGAGGTACTTTGACTTAAGACAAAACTTATATGCATGATGCAGACTAGTTCCTCCGTCCAGGTGCGTTATGATATTGCCATCTCATATATAGTCATCACAACAAGGTTAGAGTACTACTACTACCTCCCTTCTTGTTTAAAGGGCTCAATTCAAAAATCTCACCTACTCTTTACGAAGATAGAGGCGGTGGAATAGTTTTTGTAGTCTGCAAAAGTACTCAATTAATGTTGTCGTTCTTCACAAATCTCCAAATCTTTTCCTCTCCATCATGTGTGAAAACAATCTGCATGCTCGACTCTCCGTCTCCCTCCGGCAGTCCCCACCACTCCTCCCCGTGTGAAAACAATCTGCATGCATGACTCTCCTCCCCTCGCGCTCGTCCAATCCGTTGTGACCAGCAATATTTCCACCCCTCCCCTCCCCCGTAATTTACTCCAACAAAAATATGCCCACATAGTTGTTACGTTAATCACGCAACATATCTTACGTAGATGTGGCATTGCTCGCTATAATTACTGCGCCTCCCACGACATTCGGAAGAATGCTCACGTTCATCGCCTTTATCTCCTCCTCCTCCCTCTCAATTAAGGACCCGTCGACCACCATGGCATCACCCCTCCCAAGCCCTAGACGCCCTTTGCTGCCCCGCGCGGAGGGTCACGCGTCGCCATTCCGTTCCTCGCCGCCACTAGTCAAGGATGACACGTTGGCATTCCGTTCCTCGCTGTCGGATGACGCGTTGGTGTTCCGCTCCTCGCTGCGACGCGTTGAGGTGGACGCGTCGGCGTTCCCACTCTCGCCACCACGCGCAATGGAGTACATGTCGGCTCCCCGCTACGAGGAGAACATCGCGCCGCCCGCCGAGCCCCCAGCTTGGAGGAGCTTTGGAAAGAAATGGAGGTCGCCTTGTGGGAGACTTTGCCTCCGGCAGAGCGCGTCAAAAGAGAGGTGGAGAAGAAGGCCGAGGAAGAGAAGCGCGCCGCAAGGCATGCTGCCTGGCAGGCCTATGTCGCGTCCGAGAGAGTCAGGCAATTGGCTCTATGGCAGAAGGCTCGTGCGAGGGCCGTGTTGGTGGCGGAGGACGCCCGTGCCAAAGCCCTGAGTGCTGTCGGGCCCAAGCGCCTCATCTACGCTTGGCGGTACATGGACCGGGTGCACGCTTCTAGCGAGGAGGAGTACCTGTTGGCGCCGGATCACCAGACCGGTGAGATCGCGCTCGCCCGCTGGCAAGCCGCCAATCAGCACCTCGCGAGTTGCGAGGCCGAGGAAGAGGTGTTGTGTCGCTGGGCTGGGAAATGGCCACGCACGAGGGCACTCGTGGCGCGCCGCAAGCGCTCCACCCAGCGCCGTGGCTTTTATTAGGAATAATTTAGTGTCGTAAGGCAATCTCATTAGTTTTGGGACAGAAATGATAAATCCCGAATGTTCGGGAATTATTAGCGTCGTTAATTAAGTATGTAAAAGGAAAAGTTTTTTTTTGAAACGAGCTAAAAGGAAAAGTTTGGAAACCTTGTGTATCCATAAGCATTTGTAAGTACGTGCATATAGCACAAACTTAACTATATATCACAGTACACGTCTCTCTCTATATATGCTTGTAGACTGTACTACTACTATTATGTATACACACACGTGCAAATGCATGTTTAAACATTACGATGCGGTTTTTGTAAAAGTAGAAGAACAACACTAGTCAAGCTTGTGAAACGATTCAACGCAAAAGAAATGCAAAATGCTTGTTTGAATGTTTACTTTAGCTTCCTTCTCTCTGTGGTTATTTCTCTATCATACTTGGTACGGAGTATCTCACTGGTCGGGAAGGCATGCAAATTCCCAAACCGCTTCGTACACCCTGTATCGAATTTTTTGCCTAACAAGTTGTGTCGTGCAATTGGAATTCCAACCTGAGTACTACTACTAGGAGTAGTAGGTAGAGATACTAGGAGTAGTAGCTAGGGATCGAGTGTGCGAGATGAACCGGACAAACTAAATGCAGAGAGATAAAATGCAAAAAGGATAGTGGGATGTGATGGTTGCTTGCCCGTTTATTTTACCAGGCCGCTTATTACTGGGAGTGGTGGGGTTTTGTGATATGACGGCTTTACTGCCGTGCCACGAGCGGGGTGAGACTCCCGTGCAGCGCCGCCCTCTACACTAGTACCACCTCCGTCGTGGTTTATTAGTCCCCCATGTAATTTGATTGAAGATTTAACTAACAACATGTTAGTGCATGTCAACAAAAACTATATCGTTGGATTCGTATTTGAACATAGTTTTCAATGATATAATTTTTGGTGACATGCATGAGCATTTATCGTACTATATATAATGTTAATTAAATTTATGGTCGTACTATATATAGTAAGGTGCCCATGCGTTGCACGAAACAATGAAATGCATTGATCGAGGAGTTGTTTATTTTGACAAAGTATGTGGGGGTCATCTCATGTGTAACGAGTATCGATAGGTTTCTTCGGATATTATTTCTTCTCTAGAGCTCACAAGCATCCGGGTGAATAGTAAATGTTGGCTAAATAGATAAAAAAGTATCTTTTGCAAACAAAAGCGTTCAACTGTTCAACCTGCATCCAAAACTTTTGAAGAAATAACACTTATTGTGCTTTGCAAGAAATGATCTTTAAGAATTATTTTTTGAGTATCGATTTTGTTTATTTTTTCTAGACCACCATGAATGTAAATCAGGATGACTTGGAAGGGGGCAGAGGAGATGTAAGAAATGGTTCATCTTAAGTCTTTCACTGTTACTGTAGTAAAAATTCACAATTAATCTCATAAATGGCAAGCGAGAACTCTAATGGAGCAAAAGCATACATGGAAGATTCTAGACTAAACCATAAATGGATACACTTTTATTCAAGCGCGATACTCTAATAGAGCAAGATCATGCATGGAAGGTTCTATACTATATAAATAAGAAGTCTCCACATGCTTAGACAGCGGCTTACATTGAGCGAAGACTAATGATGAACAGTTGACTTGGTAATGCATATGACCAGGTGAACCTCCTTGGAGTCCCCGTGCATCATCTTGGGGTGAAAATCATACCAAGCCTCTTCCATGTCCACATTGCCGGGAACGGAGCAGCTCGGCACAGTCCCATTCAGCATGAGGGAGGTGGCGTGGGCGCCCTCGTACTTTTGAGGGGCAGTAACAGTGAGCACGCACCGGTACGGCGGCCTCGTGTCAGCGTCAGTGGCGTTGCCCCTGACGCACACTACAAAGACGGGGCGGTGGCCTGCGTGGGCCTTGCCGGTGCCTACGGCCAAGAGGAAGACGCTGCCGTCCTCCTCCGTGACTAGCAGGCGGCGGTGATCCTCCAGCGACTCCGGCACGGCAAACGGGTAGCACATCTAGTACTTGATGTTCACCGCCGCGGGCCAGTAGTGATTGACGGACGGTGCCGTGAGGTGATGCACGAGGCTCGCCGACGAGCCCTCAAACGGCGGCGTGCACTCATAGCAGTAGCAGGGCGCGTGCGCCCATCTGGAACTATGCTCCACCAGCGAGTGCTGGTCGACGTACCTCTCGCAGCCGAAACTCTTGTAGACGCACGGCACCTTGCTGGCATCGACCAGGCCATCCATGAAACGGGAGTGGCTGTAGGGGACGTTGCGTCCACTGAATGGAGCGCAGGAGTAGCACACGAAGCAGTAGATGGTGTCCTTACTAGTACTCCCTCCGTTTCTCTACTCTCTACTTTCTCTACTTCTCTACTTCTTATAAAAAACCGAGTTGGTGGTGATGGTGTGCCTGCCATCTAGCAATATAGACCGTCCGATCTATATCTGACAGATAGAAAGCAAACTATGGCAATTTTGCAAAAAGATACCCGCACCTCTCTCCACGTTTGCAGATAAGGCCTTCCCTCGTTCATCCTTATCTCCCACAACCTCATTGTTGAGCAATTAAAAAAGGAAGTCTCTAGAACAATCTGGCATGGTGGTCGCTGCCGGCGCCGTCCATCCCCATGCCTCCGCCCAGTCCAACCACCAGTGACCAGCACGCCCCACTCCTCCTCACCTTATCTCTCATCTTTCTCGAGATATCATTTTTTCGATGAAATTCTCGAGATAACATTTTTCCAATGAAATTCTCGAGATATCATTAGTTTTTACACATGGGATTACTCCTGCATGGGTCAATCACAACAGGTGTTTTGTAAAAAAATGCATCTTGATGTTCCGTGCAAGGCACGGGCATCTTGCTAGTTTGCATATAATTCCAAACACCACGTAGACACGTTCTTTGACCATTTTACAACCATGTTAGTATCATTGTTAGTGGTCAGCCGGTGCAAGTTATAGCCCCGGGTGTTACCGATAATTTCAGTGCTTGCAGAAATTACCTTGTTGAAAACCACTTGTCATTTCCTTCTACTCCTCGTTGGGTTCGACACTCTTACTTATCGAAAGGACTATGATTGATCCCCTATACTTTTGGGTCATCAAGACTCTTTTCGGGCATCGTTGCCGGGGAGTGAAGCGCTCTTGGTAAGTGGAAATTTGTAAGGGAGGCTCTCACATGAATCCAGCCCAGGTACATGCTCATGGTCCCCTAAACATAAATAAGTAAGTAAATAAATAAAGCTAAATGCTCATGCACCAGTTTTTTAAATTTACGATTTGAAAAGTCAAATTTTAACAGGAGGATATTATTTCCTATGAGAGTGTCGTTACATTCAGTCGATATTATTCTTAGGAAAAGATAGCGACCAGGCTTTTTTCTCCCACCATTTTCTTCCTGCAACCAGCGGACCCATGCAAATCATGGTCAACATCGTAAATAGTTCCGGTCCATTATTATTTTTCGATAAGAATGCCCAACCCAGCCCAACACATTGGCGACACCACTTATCCCAGGGCTTCTGAATGTGCTCATCTTCACACCTCAAGAAGAAAATTGTCTCAAAAAAATCAAGAAGAAAAAGGTGCTCCGCAGCATTTTACAATAAGTTTTAGCCATATAAAATTAATTCTTATAATCCAGCATAATGAGTTTTTGGGTCTGACCGGTCCAGCCGCCAAAACCAAACCTGCGCCGGCGGGAGCGCCTGTTCCCGCCTTCTACGGCTGGTTGCACTGCCGTGCACGGATCGCTGCCCTGTCGTACCCTGAAATGCTGGCCAGGCCATCCCTTTACTCCCCCCGACATCCTATTCTTCTCCGGCAACGGTAGCCTACCCCGCACCAGAACCAGTGAACCCTCGTACTCCCCTCTGCCTACGGCCATACTGCCACATGTTCCCCGGCTCCTGTTCATTCCTGTCCGAGGCCTCGCCGTCGTTCTCCGTCCTGGTGCGCTCGCAGCGGTGCCGCCGTCCGGCCCTATCAACATAGTGAATCAGGAGAGGACTGTAGTTGTGAGTATGCCAGTACGGACCCACCAGGTCCACTCCCAAACACAAGCAAACGCCTCTTTACTACTTAGATGCACCCCTCGTTTTTTACTCTAATCCACCCTGCTGATATCTGGGACCCACATCATTGTCAACGTATAGTCAATTAACGACAGAATTGCACAACGCTTTTTTTTGAGGATTTGTTCAGAGGAGCAGGCTATAAACTGGGTTGTGCGGTCTCTGTGGCCCGTCTAACAACATGACCAGCCCAGCAGTTTTTTCTTTGGGAAAATAGGTAGCCCCCTATTTCTTTTTGAAGAATACCCAAGCTAGGCCTATTTGTTTTCTCTGACTTACTGGGCTGTAAATATTTCAAGACGAGGAGGGATGCATTCCGGCCTGGCCAGAGAGTATGGGCAGTAAATCTTAAAAGTAATATGAAAGGGGTTGCAAATTCCAAAAAAAAAATAGCAAATGGGCAATTAGTTTCATTTTTTGTTTTTGTTCTTCACTGATATTTTATATTTCATTGGATTTTAACATAACATAGTACTACTTTATTTTTAAATTTGTTTTAGTATGGCTACTAATTTTTGGATTAAAAATATTTTGTTCCCAGCAAAAATATGCGAATTTTTAAAATTTCGCATATTTTTTAGTTCAAATTTTTAACCCTGGTATTGACCAGAAAATGGGCAGCAATTCTAAAAATGGAAAATGGGCTGCAATAAATTCCATATGAATTAGCAAATGGGCTGTAAATTATAAAAATAATAGCAAATGGTCTGTACACACCACAGATTTCAAGGCTGACTTGTTTACGCAAGGCTTTGTCAACTTATAGTCAACACACGATTCTAGCAGTAGTGACTGTTGGATGTCCATCCAATGGCCGACGTGCTTCTTCAATCTCTGATCTTCCTGCTCCAGCTGCCTAAACCAGCGCCAGCGGGACTGCCTGCTCCCTCCTCTTGTGGTCGGCTAAGATGTCGCGCAGGCTTCACCGGCCCACCCTACTCCCTTCGCTGGCCTGGCCATCCCTCTACCCATCCGCACCTCCTGTTATTCTCCGGTAATGGCAGCCTCACACCGCAGTTGAACCAGTCAACCGTCATACTCTCCTCAGCGTGGGCATCCACTGCTGTGTCTTCGCCGGCTCCGGGTTGTTCCATCCCTAGGCCTCACCATCGTCCACCGCATTGGTGCTCTAGGCGCGGCATGCTCAACGTGGTCAACATTCAACAAACGACAGCCATCGGAATAGGGATGTACATCGAGAGGCTGACAGTAGGGACCCCCATGGTCCATGGCCGCACGCAAGCAACTGCCTCCTTATTACGCGAAAAAAATGATTCCTCCCACTGACATCTTGGGCGCACCGGTTCGGAGGCTGACCTGTGGGCCTACTATGTTGACACGTGCGCAGGGCTTTGTCAACTTAGTCAACAAACAATTCTAGCTGCAGTGACCATTGGATTTTAATCGAATGGTCCTGCTGCTTCTTCAATCTATGATCTTCTTGCACCAGCCGCCCAAATCAGCGCCAGCGAGACTGCCTGCTCCTGCCTCCAGTGGCCGGCTGTGCTGCCGCGCAAGCCTCACCGCCCCACCCTACTCCCATCACTGGCTAGGCCATCCCTTTACTCACCCACACCCCATGTTTATTCTACGGCGACGGCAGCCTCACACCACAGCCGAACCAGTAAACCCTCGTACTACCCTCCGTGTGTTCCCCGGCTCCGGGTCATTCCCTTCCTAGGTCGCGCCGTCGTCCACCACCTTGGTGCTCTCGGACGGTACAGTGTCGTCAATGCGGTCAACGAACGACAACCATCAAAAGAGGACTATACGTGGAGAGGCTGACAGCTGGGTCCATGGCCGCACGCAAGGAAGTGCCTCCTTATTATGCGCAAAATAATGATTCCTCCACCTGACAGCTCGGACCCACCGGAAGGGCCTCTGTATTTCATCAAAAAAAACATCCCCCCCTGACAGCTGGGACCCACCAGCTTTACCTTCACACGGAAGGAAGTGTCTTCTTACCCCGGACAGCTGGGACCCACCAGGTTGAAGCGAAGGTAGCATTATCTATCTGGCCACGAACGTGTACATACATACCGGTCGATCGGTCCCTCTGCAGCGACGTACTGTGGCCGAGTAAGGAGCGACACGTGTTGAAGTAGAGGCGCTGATGTAGCATGTCACGCAGTCCCCTCTATATCGTGTACACGTACGTACAGCCACGCTGCAAGATAGTAAATACGGCTACGTACATACATACGGGCGGGGTCTCTAATGCGTACAGTGACGGCGTCCTGTTCATCGGCAGCCAACCAGCTAGGTCAAAACAGAGTAAACAGTGTTGCGTGTTCATCGGGAGCCAACCGGCTTGAACAGAACAGCCAAAACAAGCTCTGGCGTACCGCAGAACAAAGCAAATGGCCTTATGTTCGACCGCGTACGGTTGAAATGGGGTCCTATTCATCGGGAAGGGTCTGGCGTACCGCAAAACGAAGGAAATGGACTTGTGTTCGAGTGCCTACGGTTGAAACAGGGTGCTGTTGATCGGGAGGGGTGTGGCGTACCGCAAAATGGAGGAAACGGACTTGTGTTGGAGCGCCTAGGGTCGAAACGGGGTCCTGTTCATCGGGAGGGGTGTGGCGTACCGCAAAATGGGACTCCACGAGCTACTGTTCATCCACCGTCTATTGCCTCAGTCCAGCCTCCATGGGCTACTGTTCATCCACCGCCGACTTCCTCCAGCCTCCACCTGCTACTGTTCATCCACCGTCAACTCCCTCCAGCCTCCACCAGCTACTGTTCATCCAGCCTCCACCGGCTACTGTTCAACCAACCCTCCATGGGGGTCCTGTTCATCAACCCTCCACCGACTACTATTCATGGAGCCTCCACGGGGTCTTGTTCATCCACCCTCCACCAGCCTCCTTGATCGGGGTCTTGTTCATCCAGCGGCAACGGCCTCTACTACCATGGGGTCCTGTTCATCCAACCCCCACCAGGAACTGTTCATCCAACCCCCAACAACAGTCACTGTTCATCAAGAGGCAGCAGGTTCGATCAGTTTCAGTTAGCAGAAGTAGCGAAGGAATCGCTCCGGTTCAGTTAACAGCCAGGGATCGATCACTCGGGTTCAGTAACGTAGCTAGTGCAATCGCTCGGGTTCATAAGCAAACGCCTCGCTCGGGTTCAGTTAGAGCCCAACGCCTCGCACACACGCGCGTACGTGTACAAGAGAAACGTGCAATCCCTCCGTGCATCGCTCGGCCCCGACAACCCACCGTAACCGGGAACTCCTCGAAATTTTCCTCGCCCTCGCTTCTACCATGATTTTTTCCGTCATGGATGGCCCAAAGAATGTCATGCAGGTGCGTCCCTGGCCCTCCCAGGACAAAAAAGCCCATTTTCTGTCATGATTTTTTGTCATAGAAGTAGAAGCCCACCACATCTATGATGATACCGGGTTTTGTCACAATTATCGTCAAAGAAGTGTCATAAGCATGACAGGAAAAAAATTCATTCGGCCCAAATTGTCATCGATGTGTCTTTTTTTTGTAGTGATGCTAAGGTGTCAACAGTGGTTCGCAAAAGTAATATTAAAACACCTAAACCCTCTGAACAAATTAAAGTAGAACCTAGCATTGCTATGGTTAAAGATCTCCTGGTCGAAAATATTGATGGGCACGTTATTTATTTCTGTGATGAAGCAGCTAGAATTGCCAAACCCGACACTAAAGATAAGAATAAGCCTGTTGTTGGCATGCATGTTGTCTTAGTTAAAATAGGACATCATTGCTATCATGGTTTATGTGATTTGGGTGCTAGTGTGAGTGCTATACCTTTTACCTTATACCAAGAAATATGAATGATATAGCACCCACTGAAATAGAAGACATAAATGTTACTATTAAACTTGCAAACAGAGACAGCATCACACCACTTGGGATTGTTAGAGATGTTGAAGTCTTGTGTGGGAAAATAAAATACCCTACTGATTTTCTAGTCCTTGGTTCCCTACAAGACGACTTTTGTCCCATTATCTTTTGTAGACCTTTCTTGAACACTGTCAATGCTAAGATAGATTGTGAAAAACAAACTGTGAGTGTTAATTTTGGTGATGTGTCTCATGAGTTTAATTTCTCCAAGTTTCGTAGGCAACCTCATAATAAAGAATTGCCTCGTAAGGATGAAATAATTGGTCTTATTTCTATTGCCATACCTCCTACTGTTCCACTAGAACAATATTTGCTAGACCATGAAAATGATATGCACTTGCATGAAAGAAATGAAATAGATAAAATATTCTTTGAACAACAACCTATCCTTAAACACAATTTGCATGTTGAAATTCTAGGAGGTCCTCCTCCACCTAAAGGTGATCCTGTGTTTGAATTAAAGCAATTACTTGACACTTTGAAATATGCTTATATTGATGAGAAAAGGATATATCCTATTATTATTAGTGCTAACCTTTCAGAACACGAAGAAGAGAGATTATTAAAAATTCTAAAGAAGCAGTGTGTTGCTATTCGATATACTCTCGATGATCTTAAGGGCATTAGTCCCACTCTCTGTCAACACAAGATTAATATGGAACCTGATGCTAAACTCGTTGTTGATCATCAATGATGATTAAATCCTAAGATGAAGGAAGTGGTAAGAACTGAAATACTAAAGCTTCTGGAAGCTGGTATAATTTATCCTATAGCTGATAGTAGATGGGTAAGTCCTGTTCATTGTGTCCCTAAGAAAGGAGGTATAACTGTTGTTCCCAATGATAAAAATGAACTTATCCCACAAAGAATTGTTACTGGCTATAGAATGGTAATTGATTTTAGGAAATTAAACAAAGCTACAAGAAAAGATCATTATCCTCTGACTTTTATTGATCAAAAGCTAGAAAGATTATCTAAGCACACACACTTTTGTTTTCTTGATGGATATTCTGGTTTCTCTCAAATACCTGTTTCCAAACCTGATCAAGAGAAAACCACCTTTACTTGCCCTTTTGGAACTTATGCTTATAGACGTATGCCCTTTGGTTTATGTAATGCACCTGCTACCTTTCAAAGATGTATGACTGCTATATTCTCTGACTTTTGTGAAAAGATTGTTGAGGTTTTCATGGATGATTTCTCCATTTACGGAACTTCTTTTGATGATTGCTTAAGCAACATTGATTGGGTTTTGCAGAGATGTGAACAAACTAATCTTGTCTTGAATTGGGAGAAGTGCCACTTTATGGTAAATGAAGGTATTGTCTTGGGGCATAAAATTTCTGAGCGAGGTATTTAGGTGGATAAAGCTAAAGTTGATGCAATTGAGAAAATGCCATGTCCTAAAGACATTAAAGGTATTCGTAGTTTCCTTGGTCATGCTGGTTTCTATAGGAGGTTTATTAAAGACTTCTCTAAAATTTCTAGGCCTCTTACAATCTTTTGCAAAAGGATGTTCCATTTGTTTTTTATGATGATTGGGTAGAAGCCTTTGAAACACTTAAGAAAGCCTTATCTTCTGCACCTATTGTTCAACCACCTGATTGGAACTTGCCTTTTGAAATTATGTGTGATGCTAGTGATTATGCTGTTAGTGCTATTCTAAGACAAAGAGTTGATAAAAAATTAAATGTTATCCATTATGCTAGTAAAACTCTAGACAGTGCCCAAAGAAATTATGCTACTACTGAAAAAGAATTTTTAGCAGTTGTGTTTGCCTATGATAAATTCAGATCTTACATTGTTGATTCCAAAGTAATTGTTCACACTGATCATGCTGCTATTAAATATCTTATGGAAAAGAAATATGCTAAACCTAAACTCATTAAGTGGGTTCTCTTGCTACAAGAATTTGACTTGCATATTACTGATAGGAAAGGAGCTGAGAACCCCGTAGCTGATAACTTGTCTAGGTTAGAAAATATTCTTGATGACCCACTACCTATTGATGATAGCTTTCCTGATGAACAACTAGCTGTCATAAATGATTCTCATAATACTCCTTGGTATGCTGGCTATGCTAATTATATCGTTGCTAAATTTATACCACCTAGTTTCACTTACCAACAAAAGAAAAAATTCTTCTATGACTTAAGACATTACTTTTGAGATGACCCACATCTTTATAAAGAAGGAGTAGATGGTATTATTAGGCGTTGTATACCTGAGCATGAACAGGAACAAATCCTACGGAAATGTCATTCTGAAGCTTATGGAGGGCATCATGCGGGAGATAGAACTGCGCACAAGGTATTACAATCTGGTTTTATTGGCCTACTCTTTTCAAAGATGCACGTAAGTTTGTCTTGTCTTGTGATGAATGTCAAAGAATTGGTAATATTGGTAAGCGTTAGGAAATGCCTATGAAGTATTCACTTGTTGTTGAACAGTTTGATGTCTGGGGCTTTGATTATATGGGACCTTTTCCTTCCTCTAATGGGTATACACATATTTAGGTTGCTATTGATTATGTCACTAAGTGGGTAGAAGCTATTCCAACTAGCAGTGTTGATCATAACACCTCCATTAAAATGCTTAAAGAAATTATCTTCCCAAGGTTTGGAGTCCCTAGATATTTAATGACTGATGGTGGTTCACATTTTATTCATGGTGCTTTCCGTAAAATGCTTGCTAAATATGATGTCAACCATAGAATTGCATCACCCTATCACCCTCAATCTAGTGGTCAAGTTGAACTTAGCAATAGAGAAATAAAATTAATATTACAAAAAATGGTCAATAGGTCCCGAAAGAATTGGTCTAAGAAACTTGATGATGCACTTTGGGCCTATAGAACAGCTTATAAAAATCCTATGGGTATGTCTCCATACAAAATGGTTTATGGAAAAGCTTGTCATTTGCCTCTCGAGTTAGAACATAAAGCATATTGGGAAATTAAAGAACTCAATTATGACTTCAAACTTGCCGGTGAAAAGAGGTTAGTTGATATTAGCTCACTAGATGAATGGAGAACCCAAGCTTATGAAAATGCCAAACTATTCAAAGAAAAAGTTAAAAGATGGCATGACAAAAGAATCCAAAAGCTGGAATTCAAAGTTGGCGAATATGTTCTATTGTACAATTCTCATTTTATATTTTTTGCAGGCAAACTTCTCTCCAAATGGGAAGGGCCATATATCATCGAAGAAGTTTATTGTTCTGGACTTCGAAGGTGGTCAATGGGCAAAGAATTAAGCACTATATTTCAGGTACGCCTATTAATGTTGAAACTAATATTATTCAAACCATGACACCGAAGGAACACATAAAAGAAACCTTCCAGAATAGTCCAGAACCCTGAAAAGGAAGAGGTACATGATACGGTAAGTAAACAGACTCCGAAAATTCCGCAAAAATATTTTCTGTCAGTTTTGGAATATTAGAAAAAATAAATAAAACAAGAAACAAACGGGAAGGCAACTCAGGTGCCCACAAGGCGCGCCCTGGTGGGTAGTGGGCCCCTCGGGCACCTTCCCGACTCTGTTTTCCTTCCTTATACTTGTTTCCCAAGATAAAAAATCCTTATACATACCCCCGGACGATTTGACCACCGTATCGCGGAGAAATCATCTGTTCTTGTTTCGTGCTATTTTTCTGGCAAATCTGAAAATATGTCATCTCAAGATTCAGAGGGAGAGAGATATGTCGCTGATTATATTGCAAACCCTAAGGTCTATCGGGAGGTGGATCATTACGGTTGGACCACAGATGAGGAGGAAGACGTCGACATGGAGAAAACAAGGGATGATAGCTCTGATGAAGACGAAGATCCACTACCTCAACCTGGAGATATGCACGTGGAGTTCAAGAAGTCAAGCCTTCCTAACAAAGGAAACAAACCTAAGGTTCAATTTTTCCCCTCCCATTTTCTGCAGGAGAGCAAGGCGGCATTATGCAAAAGGGTATTAAAGCTTGAGTTAGAGAATGATGATCTAAGGGAGGAAAATTTTAGCCTCAGACGCAAGCTGGAGAAAGCTACTACCTCACCACCACCATCATCTTGGTCACCCAAGAAGGAGACCTGAGTACAAGGGTATGGGCACTCCCCTTGGCTTGTGCGAAGCTTGGGGGAGATGCCCCGGTATCATATCACCATCACTTTTATTACCTTTACCTATCTTAGCTCGATCCCTAGCTATTTCACGATTTAGTTGAATAAAAGTTTAGTATGATTTATTTTCGAGTGCTAGTTTCGTGATCTCTCTATCTATGTAATCGAGTGAGAGTTATATAATAAAGTTTAGTTTGATTTTTTGCTTCTTTACTTTTTTGATCCAATCAAAATAAAGGGAAATAATGAAAAAGATCATATGCTAATATTATGGTAAGTAATGACATCACATAAGGAAAAGTATAAGTGGTAAAATTTATTGAAAGTTGACAAACATAACATTGGTCAATGATGCAATTCATGAAAGAATTAATAAGGGAAGAGAAGATTCACATGCAAATATAATATCTTGGACATCTTTTATGATTGTGAGCCCCCATTAAATATTTTATGCCAAATTGTTGACATTGGACAAGGAAGACAACGTAATGATTCATGTTTGTTCATATTCACATAGAAGTTATATTGTCATAGATCCTTCAACATGTGGTGCTTGCTCAATATCTTTGCTAGCCAAAATTCTGCAATAAGTAGAGATATTACTTGTGCATCCAAAATCCTTAAACCCAAATTCATGTTTTGGGATTCCACCATACCTACCTATGGATTGAGTAAGATCCTTCAAGTAAGTTGTCATCGGTTCAAAAAGGCAATAAAAATTGCTCCTAAATGTGTTTGATCTTTTAGTGTAAGGGAAAATAAGTGTTGTACGAACTTGTGATGGCAAGTAATAAAAGCGATGGACCGCATAATAAAGGTTGCTATCATAAGGGGCAATATAACATGACATTCTTTTTCATTAAGATATTGTGCATACAAAACCAAAAAGCGCATGACAACCTCTGCTTCCCTCTGCGAAGGGCCTATCTTTTA
The DNA here is from genome assembly GCA_011799875.1 of Thinopyrum elongatum. Classification (NCBI taxonomy): domain Eukaryota; kingdom Viridiplantae; phylum Streptophyta; class Magnoliopsida; order Poales; family Poaceae; genus Thinopyrum; species Thinopyrum elongatum. The sequence continues at coordinate 390,227,696 of CM022300.1, forward strand.
CTTTTATGTATTTACTTTTTATGCAAGAGTCAAAGTATTCTTCTTTATTCCTTTTTATTTTCTCTTTTTGCAAGCACCATGTGGTGGGGAAAGATCTAGGCACATATATCCAGTTGAATGTGAGTGATCATGAGTTATTATTGTTGACATCACCCTTGAGGTGAATAAGTTGGGAGGCGAAACTATAAGCCCCTATATTTTTATGTGTCCGGTTGGAACTCTTTGCTCATATGTATGCTGTGAGTGTTAACAATCATAGAAGACTAAATGATGGTTGAATATGTGGACTTGCCAAGAGGCTCCGATACAAGAGCCTTCCTGATGAATTGTAGTTGCAAAGTTGACTGAGAACATAGTTTGTTAGTTCTTAGTAAAGTTTATGCCTTCTACTTCGATGTTGTGATGAATTGTTACTTGTTCATGAGAAGCTATATGATAAAGTTTGTTGCTATTATAATAATAAGCATGATGCTACTATGTCCATATTTTGTTTTTATCGACACCTCTCTCTCTAAACATGTGGACCTGATTTTCGATATCGACTTTCGCTTGAGGACAAGCGACGTCTAAGCTTGGGGGAGTTGATACGTCCATTTTGCATCATGTTTTCCTACTACTATCTATAGTGTTTTATGCATTATAACACTTTGTGGAGTAATTCTAATGCCTTTTCTCTCATAATATGCAAGGTTTACACAAAGAGGGAGAATGCCAGCAGCTGGAATTTTGGACCTGAAAAAGCTATGTCAGAGATACCTATTGTGCACATCTCCAAATGAGATGAAATTTTACGGAGAATTATTTTGGAATATATAATAAATATTGGAGAAAAGAACCACCAGAGGGGGGCACCCAGGCGCCCGCAAGGAACAAGGGCGCGCCACCCGCTCCAGGCGCGCCCTGGTGGGTAGTGGGGGCCCAGGCCCACCTCCGGTGCCCATCTTCTGGTACATAAGGTCTTTTGACCTAGAAAAAATAAGGAGTGGACTTTCGGGATGGAGCGCCACCGTCTCAAGGTGGAAATTTGGCAGGGGCACTTTTGCCCTCCGGCGGAGCGATTCCGCCGGGGGAACTTCCCTCTCGGAGGGGGAAATCGAAGCCATCGTCATCACCAACAACCCTCTCATCTTTGGGAGGCCAATCTTCATCAACATATTCAACAACACCATCTCATCTCAAACCCTAGTTCATCTCTTGTGTTCAATCTTTGTATCAAAACCTCAGATTGGTACCTGTGGGTGACTAGAAGTGTTGATTACATCTTGTAGTTGATGCTAGATGGTTTATTTGGTGGAAGATCATATGTTCAGATCCCTTATGCTATTTAATATCCCTATGATCTTGAGCATGAATATTATTTTTGAGTAGTTGCCTTTGTTCTTGAGGCCACGTGAGAAGTCATGTTGCAAGTAATCATGTGAATTTGATATGTGTTCGATATTTTGATGATATGTATGTTGTGATTCCCTTAGTGGTCTTATGTGAACACCGACTACCTAACACTTCACCATCTTTGGGCCTAAGGGAATGCATTGTGGAGTAGTTATTAGATGATGGGTTGCTAGAGTGACAGAAGCTTAAAGCCTAGTTTATGCGCTATTCCGTAAGAGGCTGATTTGGATCCATATGTTTAATGCTATGGTTAGATTTTATCTTAATACTTGTTTCGTAGTTGCGGATGCTTGCGAGGGGGTTAATCATAAGTGGGAGGCTTGTTCAAGTAAGAACAGCACCCAAGCACCGGTCCACCCACATATCAAATTATCAAAGTAGCGAATGCAAATCAAACCAACGTGATGAAAGTGACTAGATGAAATTCCTGTGTGCCATCAAGAACGTTTTACTTATTATTTGAGATTGTTCCGGCCTGTCCTTTGCTACAAAAAGGATTGGACTACCTTGCTGCACTTATTGTTACTATCGTTACTTGTTACTTGCTACAAATTATCTTGCTATCAAACAACATGTTACTGATAATTTTAGTGCATGCAGAAATTACCTTGCTGAAAACCACTTGTTATTTCCTTCTGCTCCTCGTTGGATTCGACACTCTTACTTATGAAAAGGACTACAATTGATCCCCTATACTTGTGGGTCATCAGCGCCCTCCTAGGTGATGTTACCCATTTGATCAAATCAAGCTTCATGTGCTACATCTGTATGCATCACCTATTGGGTGGCTCGACCCGGTGTTGTTTTTGGACTATTGGGGCTTTTGGCAGCTATGCAGTCTGTAGCACGGAAATATGGACTGCGACCACATTGGTGCGTGAACACACTTTCTCTCGCCCTTCTTATTTGTAGTATTGGTCTTGGCCATGAAGGGGTGAGAGAATAATTAATGTTTTCAATGTTGTTTATAATATCAATCACCATGAATACGTTCAATATCTCATTCAAAGTATAGAGGTCAGAATAAATAGACTAATGATCAATGTAAAAAGAAAAGAAGAATCATTTATCTGGATAGGGCAGATGTAGCCAAGTGGATCAAGGCATTAGATTGCGAATCCATTATGAGCGGGTTCGATTCCTGTCATTCTTAAATGTTGTTTTCAAAATCAATTGCAATTAACGCAATTAATAACATTCTTTTCAGCTTGTCGGTGATGTGAAGACCTAAAATCAAACAACCCCTGAATGTCTGAGATTGTTTGGATTCATCCAATTCATTCTTTTATAAGTAGTAGAAGATGGACATCACATTCTCAGTTGGGCGTGTACGGCTTCTTCATTGTTTTAGAGAAAAGGCAAGGCCGAGCCCGAGAAAAAGCTCTAACCTAACCCGACTTTGAATTAACAAAGCCATCAACCGGCCGGGATTACAACTAACAACAAACAATGGAAAAGGGACAAAACAACGAATATACAGTGTGCCAGAAAAGCTAACAACCTAACAGTCTTACAGGCAACCAAAAGATAGAGAAAATGAGCCTAGCCTAAATTACCAAGGCCAAACACCTAGAGCAGCAGCCACACCAGAACTAGGGTAAAAATCAGCAAGGACCACATGCATTAGTAGACACCTCTTCGCCTACTCCCGCAGGACTTGCCAACAAACCATTCGATCCTATCTCTGAAGAGGACCATAGTCCTCTCACCCTGGATCGAAGGGCACCATACCGCTGGAAGGCAGAGTGCTCACCTAGAGCCGCATGGACAATGCCAACAAAGCTCATGGGCATGAGGGGCCAGAGAGCAAACTATAACCGCTAAGGCGCCCGCGACCTCACTGCCGATCAAGCTCAACAACTCCCTTGGTCTCAACTATAAACACCTTCGCCCCATTATCGGTAACAACCTTGTTAAAATTTGTGTTCTTACTAGTGTTGGAATGCTAGTAGTTAGCCATGACCGTCATTGCATCAAAACTCCTGGAATGGCATACTTGTTGCCTACTCCTATGCCTTATCGTTACTCCATAGAACATGGACAATTGCATTATGTTCCACAGGCAGGAGATGCAACTTTTGACCAAGAAGGCCTGGAACCTGGACAAGTAGATGAAGAAGAACTCGCCATTGACGAAGAAGAGGAGCAGCCCCAAGAGCAGCCCCAAAAGGAAACCTACACCACCTACGTGGACCTCTATAGTCTCCATGGCTCTATCAATGATATGAGCAGCCTCACCGAGTCCCTTCGAGGCATGTCCTGTTACATGAATACAAGCTTCTGTAACTAGAGCCAAGGATAGTCTCCCGACCAACCGCCACAATGATCCCGCCATTTTGGGCTTGCAAAAGCTTAAGATTGGGGGGGGGGCATCTCCTCGTCTACATAAAGATGTGGCGGTATTTGAATAAATTTGTAATGAGGTTGTACTTAAGCTCGTTGAGTGCTACTTGTGAGTTGCATTGGGATTTCCCCGAAGAGGAGAGGATGATGCAGTACAGTAGAGATAAGTATTTCCCTTAGTTAAGAACCAAGGTTATCAATCCAGTAGGAGAATCACACAAAGCCTCGTGAACAGCACCTGCACACACAAAAGCAAATACTTGCACCCAACGCAAACAAGAGGGTTGTCAATCCCCTTGGCGGTTACTTGCAAGGATTAAATCTTGTAGTGGTAGATAATAAAGTAAATTGCAAAACAAAATAAAAGAAATAAAATTGCAGCAAGGTATTTTTGTGTTTTTATACTTCCTCCGTCCGGGTTTATTAGGCCTCACAACATCACAAGCATGTCCCTTTTATAAGGCCTTGTTTTGGAAAGGTGCATGCATGCAACCACTTTATTGGTTGCATTGAAAGCCATTGTTGTTGGTGTCATGGCCAAGGAATTAATACACTTCATGCGTGCTTTTTCATTGGCCGCATGCATGTGAGAGAGTGCATTGGGAGTGGAATGTAAGAGTTAATGTGAGCAAATTACTATGTGTCTTGGTCCAATAGAAGTTGTCTTTAGGCCTAATAAACCCGGACGGAGGGAGTATATGATAAAAGTAGACCCGGGGGCCATAGTTTTCACTAGAGACTTCTCTCTCGAGCACATAGCATACGGGGGGTGAACAAATTACTGTTGAGCAATTGATAGAAAAGCCTATGACGATATTCAAGGCAATGATCATGTATATAGGCATCACGTCTGAGACAAGTAGACTGACTCTTGCCTGCATCTACTACTATTACTCGACCCATCGACCGCTATCCAGCATGCATCTAGGGTATTAAGTATAAAACAGAGTAACGTCTTAAGCAAGATGATATGATGTAGACAAGGTAAACCAATCAATATGAATAAACCTCGTCATTTTACCCTTAATGGCAATAATACAAATACGTGTCTTGTCCGTTTCTGTCACTGGGATAAAGAGCACCGCAATATTGAACCCATCACAAAGCACCTCTCCCACTGAAGATAAATCAATCTAGTTGGCCAAACCAAACAGATAGATTGGAGAGAAATACAAAGCTATAACAATCATGCATAATAAATTTTAGAGAAGACTCAATTAATATACATGAATAATCTGATCATAAACCCACAATTCATCAAATCCCAACAAACACACCGCAAAAGAAGATTACATGGGATAGAACTCCAAGAACATCGAGGAGAACATTGTATTGAAGATCAAAGAGAGAGAAGAAGCCATCTAGCAACTAGCCACGGACCCGTAGGCCTGTGGTGAACTACTCACGCATCATCGAAAGGCAATAAGGTTGATGTAGAAGCACTCCATGATCGAGTCCCCCTCTGGCAGAGTGCCGGAAAAGGCCTCCAGACGGGATTGCGAAAGACAGAAGCTTGCGGCAGCGGAAAAAGTGTTTTGGGTGGCTTTGTGGTATATTGGGAATATTTAAGAATTTATAAAGGCAGAATTAGGTCAATAGGTGCCATGAGGGGCCCACAAGCTCAGGGGCGCGCTCCCACTAGGGCGTGCCTGGTGAGCTTGTCGCTCCCTCGTTGCTCTTCAGGTCTTCTCCCAAACCTTCATGGGTCCCTTCTGGTCCAAACAAAAATTAATCAAAATATTTTTCTCCGTTTGGACTCCATTTGATATTGATTTTGATGGAAATATGCCCTAGAGGCAATAATAAAATGGTTATTATTATATTTCCTTAATCATGATAAAGGTTTATTATTCATGCTAGAATTGTATTGACTGGAAACTTAAATACATGTGTGGATACATAAACAAATACCGTGTCCCTAGTGAGCCTCTACTAAACTAGCTCATTGATCAAAGATGGTTAAGGTTTCCTAACCATAGACATGAGTTGTCATTTGATAACAGGATCACATCATTAGGAGAATGATGTGATGGACAAGACCCATCCGTTAGCTTAGCATATGATCGTTCAGTTTATTGCTATTGCTTTCTTAATGTCAAATACATATTCCTTCGACCATGAGATCATGCAACTCTCGGATACCGGAGGAATACCTTGTGTGCTATCAAGCGTCACAACATAACTGGGTGATCATAAAGATGGTCTACAGGTATCTCCGAAGGTGTCTGTTGAGTTGGCATGGATCGAGATTGGGATTTGTCACTCCATGTATCCGAGAGGTATCTCTGGGCCCTCTTGGTAATACACATCACAAGAAGCTTGCAAGCAAAGTGACTAAGGAGTTAGTTACGAGATGGTGTATTACGGAACAAGTAAAGAGACTTGCCGATAACGAGATTGAACTAGGTATGAAGATACCGACGATCGAATCTCGGGCAAGTAACATACTGATAGACAAAGAGAATTACGTATGTTGTCATAAAGGTTCGACCGATAAAGATCTTCGTAGAATATGTAGGAACCAATATGGGCATCCAGGTCCCGCTATTGGTTATTAACCGGAGAAGCGCCTCGGTCATGTCTACATCATTCTCGAACGCATAGGGTCCGCACGCTTAACGTTCATTGACGATATAGTATAATAAGGGTTATGTATGTTGGTGACCGAATGTTGTTCGGAGTCCCGAATGAGATCACGGACATGACGAGGAGCTCCGGAATGGTCCGGAGGTAAAGATTGATATATGGGATAATAGTGTTTGGTCTTCGGAAGGGTTCCGGAATTCACCGGAAGGGGTTTCAGATGTTTCCCGAAATGTTGTGGTGCGAGAACACTTTATTTGGGCCATGGGGTAAAGCCCACGAGGTTTTTGGAAAGTGCAAAAGGAAGTTTTGCAGAGACCAGGGGCCAGACGCCAGGGACCTCGGTGTCTGGGTCCAGACGCCGGGAACCCTGGCGTCTGGTCCTGGAGTCCGAGAAGGACTCATGCCTTTTGGGCAAAACCGACTTTGAGGAGGCTTTTACTCCAAGTTTTGACCCCAGGGCTCAACATATAAATAGAGGGGCAGGGCTAGCACCCAAGATACATCAAGATACACCAAGCCGTGTGCCGGCAACCCCATCCCTCTAGTTTATCCTCCGTCATAGTTTCCGTTGTGCTTGGTGAAGCCCTGCGGAGATTGTTCTTCACCACCACCGACACCACGTCGTTGTGCTGCCGGATCTCATCTACTACTTCGCCCCTCTTGCTGGATCAAGAAGGCGAGGACGTCATCAAGTTGAACGTGTGCTGAACCCGGAGGTGCCGTATGTTCGGTACTTGATCGGGACGGATCATGAAGGTGTACGACTACATCAACTGCGTTGATAAACGCTTCCGCTTAGCGATCTTCAAGGGTATGCAGATGCTCTCCCTTCTCGTAGCTATACATCTCCATGGATAGATCTTGCGTGTGCGTAGAATTTTTTTGTTTTCCATGCAACGTTCCCCAACAGTGGCATCCGAGCCAGGTCTATGCGTAGATGATATGCACGAGTAGAACACAAGGGAGTTGTGGGCGGTGATGGTCATACTGCTTACCACCAACGTCTTATTTTGATTCGGCGGCATTGTGGGATGAAGCGGCCCGGACCAACCATACATGTCCACGCACATGAGACTGGTTCCACCGACTGACATGCAACTTGTTAAGCATAAAAGTGGCTGGTGGGTGTCTATTTCTCCTACTTTAGTTGAATCAAATTTGACTATGGCCGGTCCTTGAAGAAGGTTAAAACAGCAAACTTGATAAATCACCGTTGTGGTTTTTGCGTAGGTAAGAATGGTTCTTGCTAAAAGCCCATAGCAGCCACGTAAAACTTGCAACAAGAAAGTAGAGGACGTCTAACTTGTTTTTGCAGGGCATGTTGTGATGTGATATGGTCAAGGCGTGATGTGATATACGTTGTTGTATGAGATGATCATGTTTTGTAATATCAACAACCGGCGGAGCCTTAGGGTTGTCTCTTAATTATTGTATGAAATGCAAGCGCCATATAATTGCTTTACTTTATCACTATGCGTTAGCAATAGTTGTAGATGCAATAGTTGGCGAGACGACCCCGACGCAACGATGGAGATCAAGGTGTCACGCCGGTGATGATGGAGATCATGACATTGTTGGGGAATGTTGCATGGGAAACAAAAAATTTCCTATGCTCACCAAGATCAATATAGGAGATGAACATCTATGAGAGGAGAGATTGTATCTACATACCCTTGTAGATTGCTAAGCGGAAGCGTTAAGAAACGCAGTTGATGTAGTCGAACGTCTTCGCGATCCAATCACGATCCGTCCCGCGAACTCCGATCTAGCACCGAACGGACGGCACCTCCGCGTTCAACACACATACGGCTTGATGACGCCTTCACCTCCTCGATCCAGCGAGCGATGGTGAAGTAGTAGCTCAAGTCCTCCGGCAGCACGATGGCGTGGTGGCGGTGGTGGTGGAGAAATCTCGGCAGAGCTTCGCTAAGCACTACGGAGAAGAAGAGGATTACGATGGAGAGGAGAGGCAGCACCATGGCGTGGAGATATGCTCAAGGGGTGCGGCTGCCCTCTCTATACCTCTCTATATATAGGGAGAAGGGAGGAGGAGGGGAGCGCCCTAGATCCCATCTAGGGGGGCGGCGGCCATAGGGGGAAACCCTAGATGGGTTTTGGGCGCCTCTCCTCCCGGGAGCCTTGGCCCCAAGGCAAAGAGTGTGGCTGCCCTAGGGGAACGCCCCCACCCATTCTAGTTACATGGGATGGGGTGAGGGGGCGCACAACCCCTTAGTGGGCTGGTTTGCCCCCTCCCCTTGGCACATGAGGCCCCCAACACTTGCCGGGACCCCCCGAAACCCATTTCGGTCATGCTGGTCATCACCCGGTACCTCCGGACTCCAATACCCTTTGTACAATATATCAATCTTCACCTCTGGACCATTCCGGAGTTCCTTGTCATGTCCGAGATCTCATCCGGGACTCCAAACAACCTTCGGTAACCACCATAAAGACTCAACTATACTTATATCGTCACCAAACATTAAGTGTGTAGACCCTGCGGGTTCAAGAACTCTGCAGACATGACCGAGACACCTCTACGATCAATAACCAATAGCGGGACCTGGATGCCCATATTGGTTCCCACATATTCTACAAAGATCTTATCGGTCGAACCTCGATGTCAAGGATTCAGCTAATCCCGTATGCAGTTCCCTTTGTCTATCGGTATGTTACTTGCCCGAGATTCGATCGTCGGTATCTCCATACGTAGTTCAATCTCATTACCGGCAAGTCTCTGTACTCGTTCTGTAATACAAGATCCCGTGACTAACTCATTGGTCACATTGCTTGCAAGCTTATTGTGATGTTGTATTACCGAGTGGGACCTGAGATACCTCTCCGTCATACGGAGTGACAAATCTCAGTCTTGATCCATGCCAACTCAACAGACACCCTTGGAGATACCTGTAGAGCACCTTTATAGTCATCCAGTTATGTTGCGATGTTTGGTACACACAAGGTACTCCTCCGGTGTCAGTGAGTTGCATGATCTCATGGTCATAGGAACATATACTTGACATGCAGAAAACGATAGCAATAAACTTGACACGATCACATGCTACGTTTATAGTTTGGGTCTTGTCCATCACATCATTCTCCCAATGATGTGATCCCATTATCAAATGACAACTCATGTCGATGGCTAGGAAACCATAGCCATCTTTGATCAACGAGCTAGTCCGATAGAGGCTTACTAGGGACATGTTGTTGTCTATGTATCCACACATGTATTTGAGTTTCCGGTCAATACAATTCTAGCATGGATAATAAACGATTATCATGAACAGGGAAATATGATAATAACTAATTTATTATTGCCTCTAGGGCTTATTTCCAACAGTCTCCCACTTGCACTAGAGTCAATAATCTAGTTCACATCACCATGTGATTAACACTTAATTAGTTCTGGGGTTTGATCATGATTTGCTTGTGAGAGAGGTTTTAGTCAACGGGTCTGCAATTTTCAGATCCGCATGTACTTCACAAATTTTATGTCATACTGTACATGCTGCTACCATGCTCCACTTGGAGCTATTCCGAACGACTACTCCAAGTCATCCGGATTGGTGATACTAGGGACATGTTGTTGTCTATGTATCCGGTTTGCTACTCAGAGTCATCTGGATTGGTGTTAAAGCTTGCATCGACGTAACCCTTTACGCCAAACTCTTTATCACCTCCATAACCAATAAACTCTACTCAGCATCATCCAGATTGGTGTTAAATCTTGCATCGATGTAACCCTTTACGCCGAACTCTTTATCACGTCCATAACCGAGAAAAATTTCCTTATTCCTTTAAGGATAATTTTGACCGCTCTGCAGTGATCCACTCCTAGATCACTCTTGTAACCCCCTTGCCAGACATGTGGCAAGGCACATATCAGGTGCGGTACACAACATGGCATATCGTATAGAGCCTATGGCTAAGGAATAGGAGACGACCTTCGTCCTTTCTCTTTCTTCTGTCATGGTCGAGCTTTGAGTCTTACTCAACTTCACACCTTTCAACTCAAGCAAGAACTCCTTTGACTGATCCATTTTGAACTCCTTCAAAATCATGTCAAGGTATGTGCTCTGTGAAAGTCTTATTAGGCATCTTGATCTATCTCTATAGATCTTGATGCCCAATATGTAAGCAGATTTACCCAGGTCTTCCTTTGAAAAACTCCTTTCAAACAACCCTTTATGCTTTACAGAAATTCTACATCATTTCCGATCAACAATATGTCATCCACATATACTTATCAGAAATGTTGTAGTGCTCCCACTCACTTTCTTGTAAATACAAGCTTCTCCATAAACTTGTATAAACCCAAACGCTTTGATCACCTCATCAAAGCGAATGTTCCAACTCCGAGATTCTTGCTCCAGCCCATAAAAGGATTGCTGGAGCTTGCATACCTTTTAGCATCCTTAGGATTGACAAAACCTTCTGGTTGTATCACATAAAACCTTTCCTCATGGAAATTGTCAAGGAAACTTTGTTTTGACATCCATCTGCCAGATTTTGTAAATGAAAATGTAGCAACTGCTAACATAATTCCAACAGACTTTAGCATCGCTATGAGTGAGAAAGTCTCATCATAGTCAACTCCTTGAACTTGTCAGAAACTTCTTTGCGACAAGTCGAGCTTCATAAATGGTGACATTACCATCAGCGTCTGTCTTCTTCTTAAAGATCCATTTATTCTCAATGGCTTGCCGATCATCGGGCAAGTCCACCAAAGTCCATACTTTGTTCTCATACATGGATCTTATCTCGGATTTCATGGCTCCTAGCCATTTATTGGAATCCGGGCCCACCATCGCTTCTCCATAGCTCATAGGTTCACCGTTGTCCAACAACATGACCTTTAAGACAGGGTTACCGTACCACTCAGAAGTTGTACGCACCCTTGTCGACCTACGAGGTTCGACAGTAACTTGATCTGAAGCTTCATGATCATCATCATTAGCTTCCTCTTCAACTGACGTAGGTGCCACAGAAACATCTTTCTGTGCTGCAGTACTCTTTGGTTGAAGTAAAGGTTCAACAGCCTCATCAAGTCCTATCTTCCTCCCACTCAATTCTTTCGAGAGAAACACTTTCTCAAGAAAGGACCCGTTCTTAGTGACAAACACTTTGCCTTCGGATCTGAGATAGAAGGTATACCCAATCATCCCCTTTGGGTATCCTGTGAAGATGCATTTGTCAGCTTTGGGTTCGAGCTTTTCCGGCTGAAGCCTTTTGACATAAGCATCGCAGCCCCAAACCTTAAGAAACGACAACTTAGGTTTCTTGCCAAACCACAGTTCATACGGTGTCGTCTCTATGGACTTAGATGGTGCTCTATTTAAAGTGAATGTAGTTGTCTCTAATGCATAACCCCAAAACGATAGTGGTAGATCGGCAAGAGACGTCATAGAACGCACCATATCCAATAAGGTTCGATTACGACGTTCGGACACACCATTACGCTGTGGTGTTCTAGGTGGCGTCAACTGTGAAATGATTCCACATTGTCTTAAGTGATTGCCAAACTCATAACTCAGATACTCTCCCCTTGATCAGATCATAGGAATTTGATCTTCTTGTTACGATGATTCTCAACTTCACTCTGAAATTGCTTGAACTTTTCAAATGTTTCAGACTTATGCTTCATTAAGTAAATATACCCATATCTACTCAAGTCATCGGTGAAGGTGAGAAAATAATGATATCCACCGCACGCGTCAACACTCATCGGACCGCACACATCAGCATGTATGATTTCCAACAAGTCACTTACTCATTCCATTGTTCCAAAAAATGGGGTTTTAGTCATCTTGCCAATGAGGCATGGTTCGCATGTGTCAAGTGATTCAAAATCAAGTGACTCCAAAAGTCCATCAGCACGGAGGTTCTTCATGCACTTTACACCAATATGACCTAAGCGGCAGTGCCACAAGAAAGTGGTACTATCGTTATCAACTCTACATCTTTTGGCATCAATGTTATGAACATGTGTATCACTACGATCGAGATTCAATAAACCTTTCACATTGGGTGCATGACCATAGAAGGTATTATCCATGTAAACAGAATAACCATTATTCTTTCACTTAAATGAATAACCGTATTGCAATAAACACGATCTAATCATGTTCATGCTCAACACAGACACCAAATAACATTTATCTTGTTTCAACACTAATCTTGAAGGTAGAGGGAGCGTGCGATGGTGATCACATCAACCTTGGAAACACTTCCAACACACATCATCACCTCGCCCTTAGCTAGTCTCTGTTTATTCCGTAGCTTTTTTTTTGAGTTACCAATGTTAGCAACTGAACTGGTATCTAATACCCAGGTGCTACTAGTATTTGGGGTAGTTCCGCTACCAGCGACCGTTCCCCTTACAATAGAAGCACTTAGTCTTGAGTTTGGGTTCAACCTTGGGTTTCTTCACTGGAGCGACAACTGGCTTGCCATTCATGAAGTTTCCCTTCTTGCCCTTGCCCTTCTTGAAACCAGTGGTCTTGTTAACCATCAACACTTGATGCTCCTTCTTGATTTCGACCTCCGCGGCCTACCGCGAACTGCTCCAGGATCATCTCCATCCCTTGCATGTTATAGTTCATCACGAAGTTCTAGTAGCTTGGTGATAGTGTCTGGAGAACTCTGTCAATCACTTTCTTATCTAGAAGATTAACTCCCACTTGATTCAAGCGATTGTAGCACCCAGACATTCTGAGCACATGCTCACTGGCTGAGCTATTCTCCTCCATCTTGTAGGCAAAGATCTTGTCAGAGGTCTCATACCTCTCAACACGGGCATGAGCCTGAAATACCAATTTCAACTCTTGGAACATCTCATATGTTCCATGGTGTTCAAAACGCCTTTGGAGCCCCGATTCTAAGCCGTAAAGCATGGCGCACTAAACTATCAAGTAGTCATCAGAACGTGTCTGCCAGATGTTCACAACATCCACAGACGACGTTAGAGGGGTTGGCACACCGAGCGGTGCATCAAGGACATAAGCCTTCTGTGCAGCAGTGAGGACAATCCTCAGACTACGGCCCTAGTCCGCATAATTGCTTACAATATCTTTCAACTTAGTCTTTCTCTAGGAACGTATTAGAACAGGGAGCTATAGCGCGAGCTATTGATCTACAACATAATTTGCAAAGACAATTTAGACTATGTTCATGATAATGAGTTCAATTAATCATATTACCTAAGAACTCCCACTCAAATTGACATCCCTCTAGTCGTTCGAGTGTAACACGATCCAAATTCACCAACCCAAGTCCGATCATCACGTGAGATGAGGTGGTTTCAATGGTGAACATCTCCATGTTAATCATATCTACTATATGACTCGTGTTCGACCTTTCGGTCTCTTCTGTTCCGAGGCCATGTATGTACATGCTAGGCTCGTCAAGTTTAACCCAAGTGTTCCGCATGTGCAAAACTGGCTTGTACCCGTTGTATGTGAACGTAGAGTCTATCACACCCAATCATCAGGTGGTGCTTCGAAACGAAAAACTTTCACAACGGTGCACACTTGGGGAGAACACAATTTTATCTTGAAATTTTAGTGAGGGATCACCTTATAATGCTACCGTCGTCCTAAGCAAAATAAGATGCATAAAAGGATTAACATCACATGCAAATCATAAGTGACATGATATGGCCATCAACTTGTGCTTTTGATCTCCATCTCCAAAGCACCGGCATGATCTCCATCATCACCGGCATGACACCATGATCTCCATCATCGTGCCACCATCGGGGTTGTCACGCCAAGCATGCTTCTACTACTATTGCTACCGCTTAGCGATAAAGTAAAGCATTACATAGTGCTTAATGATTGACACATAGGTCATACAATAATTAAAGACAACCATATGGCTCCTGCCGGTTGCCGTATGCATCGACATGCAAGTCGATATAAACTATTACAAACATGATCATCTCGTACATCAAATATATTTCATCATGTCCTTGGACATATCATATCACAACATACCCTGCAAAAACAAGTTAGACGTCCTCTAATTGTTGTTGCATGTTTTACGTGGCTGCTATGGGTATCTAGCAAGAACGATTCTTACCTACGCAAAACCACAACGGTGATATGCAAGTTGCTATTTAACCTTCTACAAGGACCGTCTTTGTCGAATCCAATTCAACTAAGGTGGGAGAGACAGACACCCGCCAGCCATCTTTATGCAACAAAGTCACATGTCTATTGATGGAACCTGTTGGGGATATTATTACTGGGCGTAAACCGGCCAGGAGAGGCCGGGTTATCCCCATAATGAGTTATTTATATTTGAAGCCCATGAAGACAAGGAGTATGGCGCTTTATGAAGGCCCAGGGCCCAAAGGCGGATTAAGGGCTTGTAGGTGTAAACCGCCATATTATATGTAACTTGTAAGATAAGAAAAGAGTAAAGACCGAGCCGGACACGTTTATGAGCCGGCCTCGGGAATCTGTAAACCGACGGGTGTCAACCCATGTATATAAGGGGACGACCCGGCGGCGGTTTGAGGGACAACAACTCGAGAGCCAGGCATAGCAGATTCGCTCCCTGGTCATCGAAACCCTAACAATTCCACAACAACTGGATTAGGCCTTTACCTTCACCGCAAGGGGCCAAACCAGTATAAACTCTCTGCGTCCCTTGTCCGCTTTAACCCCTTTAAGCTAACCCGTCGCGATGGCTCCACGACTAAGTCCTTTCTCTAGGACATCTGCCGTGATAAGGCCACGATAGTTGGCGCCCACCGTGGGGCTATCGCACGATGGTTTCGAGTTCTTAGAGGGCAGCTTCAAAGGACTCAAGGGATATGCTGTGGGCCGGATGACCAAAAGTCGTCACGGCAAGCTTTACATCGACGACGCAGGCTGGGGCCCCGAGGCCGGATCGATTGAGTACGGGTACCGGGTCCCCTTCGGCGGCATTCACGTGTTCATTGGCAAGATTGGCGAACCGGGCCCTGAGCCGGACATCTGCACCGACATCGTCGAAACGGCTCAGCGTGCGAGGTCTGCCCGGGTTAAGCCTGTCATGAAGCATGCCTTCGTGGGAGTCATCCACGGAGTGGAATCTGAAGATGGATCGGAGTATGATGGCGAAACCATTGTTTATTCCGGTGACGAGTCATCTACTGGAGAGACCGAGTCATTGTACCAGCTGCAAGATGGCCGGTTTGGTGGTTGTTCCGATGGCGACAGTATTCCGGACTCTCTTGACCCGCCAAGCCGGGTTGCAATCTTCATGGCCGGTACGTAGTCAGCACCACAATCTTCGACCGCTGCGGTGATGATCTCCGGTTCAGCAGCGGTGACGGCCGTTGGGGCAGGAGGCCCTGCGCTATCACCGGCTCAGGCTCTGTCCGATTTATTTGACACCTTGGCAGCACTGTTAGCGGCCGAAGTCCGCCCGGCGGATCAGGAGCGGCACAACACAGAAGTGGCGAAGGTGAAGGATCAGATAGCCCAAGCCAAGGTGGATTTGGCAGCTGAAAACACCAGGATGGCTGCAGAGCGGGCCGAGTTAGATGCACAGGCCTATCGGCTTACGTTGGATCAGAACGCGTCCAATGATGTAATGAGGAGAAGGTACCGGTCTCACCTGCCTCCGGTTTATGAAGCCAGGAATCTCTTCAATACGCCAGGGGCCGGAACCAGCAACCAGCCAGTGGTAAGCCGGGTAGAAGCGCCTGGAACGGGGACGCCGGTTCAGCCCCGGCTTATGGTTCCTTTGCAACGGACGCCGGGTTGTTGGGTGGAGGAGTTACCTTCTGTGTTATGGAGCATCAATACCACGCCCAACAGGTCTACGGGTTACACACCTTTCTTCATGGTCTACAGAGCAGAGGCGGTTCTCCCGAGTGACATCCGTCATGACTCGCCTCGTGTGGCGGCTTATGTTGAAGCTAATAATGAGAAGGCACGGCAGGAAGCACTTGACCTGTTAGATGAGGAGCGTGACATTGCAGCAGCCCGTTCGGCAATTTATCAGCAAGATCTGCGTCATTATCACAGCCGCCGGGTTAGAACCAGAACTTTTCAAGAAGGTGATCTGGTGCTCCGACTCATCCAGGATCAGTCGGATATGCACAAGTTATCCCCGCCTTGGGAAGGACCCTTTGTGGTCAGCAAGAACCTGCACAACGGGTCATACTATCTAATCGATGTTCGAGAGCACAAAGACTCACGTAAATCGGAGGAGGAGACCCACCGACCATGGAATATCACTCATCTACGGCCCTACTATACCTGAGCCCTAGGCTCTGCCATGTACATAGTTATGACAATGTATATATTATGATCAATATAGTAAACCGGAGCCTCAGTTAAAGCGGGGTATCTATTGTTTTTTACATCAGGTGTGGTTACATGGAGATTTCTGCTTATAAAGCGGCGTCCGGTTTATCCCTTGATTCGGCTTATCAAGCCATATATATAAATCACTTGGGGGCTTGGTCGTATTCGAACCTTAGCTACACCTCTTGATAGGCGCAAGGCCACCAGAAAAATCACTTGGGGGCTTGGTCATACTCGAACCATAGCTACACCTCTTGAGTGGCTCAGAGCCAAAAAGAAAAATTACTTAGGGGCCAAAGAGAGTGTTCCAGAAGAACAACTCAAACATAGGCACCCACTGAGCACAGCTCAAAATATTGCTTGGGGATTCTTTGCTATCGCAATGAACAAAGAATCTACACTTGTAATAGGCTATCAAGCCACGGCTTGGAAGCCTGGTGTATACACCTAAAACCCCGGGTTAACCTGCCTTTTTTTAAGTAAGTCACTCCGTCCAGGTAAACCTGGTATGACCCGTCGAACTTCGACAAGTCAATCTCATAAGACCCTGAACTTGTCAAAGTTAAAACGACGATTGGTTAAAGATTGAGGTCCATCTTAAAAGGCTTTGTAAAATGGTTTAACTCAGCGGCCTGGCAGCCCATGAAAAGCCTCGAATTTGGGGCCTGGCAGCCCATGAAAAGCCTCGACTACAAGTTTTCATATGCTTTTATTTGCCAAGTTTTTTCTCCTTTGATGAGATTTATGATAATTTTGGTAAACCGGCGTTAATCAACCCGGCTCGGCTTTCAACTACAAGTTGTCAGTACATGATTAGTCATATTCCGGTGCTTATTAACCCGGTCTGGTTTTGACTATAAGTCGCCAGTATTATATATGAGTAATCCGGTGTTTTTCACAACCCGGTATGGGTTTGTCATAAACCGGCACAATATGGAAGGAGTTATCAATACTCATGTTTGGGGTATCGCCCTTACTACAAAAGTTGGTCAACCTACGATGCGATTCAATGTCACAGGTATCATTTATTTTCATATTTGATTATTTTTAACAGCCTTGTTTATAAACCCATGCCATATGCTTGGGCATCATGACCCGTCCGGTGGTAAACCGCCAGGACAAGTTCAACTTTTTGTATGCAGGAACAGCCTGAATAAATTGCTCTGGATTATGAACATCATATATCTTAAGCATGGCGAATTAACAGTATCAAGCAAAGAAAATATGCACGATGGCATAGCAGACCAAGTGTTTAAACTAGCCTATTACAAGGCGTTTCAGTGCCCAAAAGAATAATTGTTTTTTGGCAAGTATTGCAGCACGCAGAAGGTTAAATCGGCCTCCGGATCATGACTCGTCACCGGGCTGCCCTGACGGTTGTGGATTGCCTTGCGCTGGTTCATCCTCTTCCTCTCTACCCAGCGGCTGGAAGTCAATGGTGGCCCAATCGATCCCAGTTAAGGCTCGGAACACAGCTTCATCGCTTATAAGTGTGGACGGTTCAACATCAGGGGCATAGGTGTGCTTACGGATTGGCGGGATAAGATTTTGAGCCTCAGGGGTTGGTGCAGCAACCCGTTTGTTGTTGACATCATAACTCGCCTGGTAATATGAAAGATCAGTTTCTTCAGCCAGTTGGCAAGCCAGTGGACGTACTTCCTGGTTTATTGCTCGGAGGTCCTCATGGCCAAATTCTGATCCGTCTTCTTTTAAGCTTGGATAGCCTTTAGCCACATCCACCGGATCAAGATCAGGCACCCATGCTTTTGCCCGGGTTAGTGCGGTCAGAGCACCAGCCCTGGCAGCAGATCTCTTTAGCTCTTCTACCTGGATAGGCAGCATTGACAACCTTTCTAAGGTCTCCTTGATTAAAGTTGGGGGCGGCTTGTTGTGAGAAGCAGTGCAGATGATCCGTTGCGCGCCAGTATATAACTGCTCTATAAGAGTATAGGCAGCCTTCAGCTTCTTCTGTACGTCAGAGCCCAGATGACTAATGCGAGTTCCTGCGCCATTACAAACATCAGTAAACCGGCAATGTATGGGATGATATGTTGAAAATTTAAAGCCAGGATATTTACCAAACACAGCAGCAGTCATGGCATGTATTTGCCACTTTACACCAGGTAGCTCATCCACCACCGGTTTGAGAGCTGCTTCTGCGTCCTCGGCTCTTTTTTGCAATGCGGATTTTTCTTTGACCCAATCCGCCCGCTCCTTGTTGAAACTCTCCTTCAGCTTTTCCATAGCGGCTAAGGCACTGGTAAGCTCATCTTTGGTTTTGGAGGTTTCTGCCTGCTGGGACTTGATGTTTTCTTGCAGATCAGCGGTTTGAGTTCCCTTTTTGCTCAGCTCAGCCTATAAGAGACAAACATATCATGAATTGGCAGTGCATATTTGAAGTACCAAGCACATAATAAGTCATGCACCTGATACTTGGGGGCTAATGCATATTTGCTCGTAATCAGAAATTTCTGCAAGTCCCAAGTGCAATACAAGTATTACTCTTGGCACTTGGGGGCTAATGTATGCTGGTTCAAAGTGACATTATGAGTATTCTTCTAAAAGTCCCGGTTCATCTTCATCAGTTAAACCGGCCCTTGGGGACTATACCGGTGAAAGTTGTAATATTGCAATTCTAAGGTACCATTTCATCTTAGAAAGATAACCCGACCCTTGGAGGCTAAGCATGCAAAGTTGAGATATTACAAAGTCCCAGTTTAGATGACTATCATAAACCGGCACTTGGGGGCTACTGGAGTTAATATTTGGAATTGAACACAAGAGAGAAGCAGTTATGCAGTTACCTCATATCGCTCCTTCATTAGATTCACTAAACCGGCTTCAAAGTCGCGGCTTGTGTACAGGCGGTTTAAAAAACCAGAATGGATGTCTTGGGCGTTGAGGTGAGCATAGGTTGACAAATCTGTGTTCCATTTGCCTTTGCCCATAGCAGAAACCTCGTCCTTGGCACTATGCTTCGATAAAGCAACAGGATTGCCAGGAGCGGTGTGGCCGACGCCAGTAATCATAATATCATCTTCTTTATCATCAGCAGCCTTCATGGGAGTTGACGGTTTATCAGCAGCCTTAGCTGGGCTGGCCGACTTATCATCCGCGCGAGCCGGGCTAGTCGGTTTATCAGTGTGGCCTGTGGTGTCAACTTCTGTTTGTTCAACTATGAAGTTATAATCTTGAGGCGGTGGATCATCATGTGTAACATCAGTATTTGTTCTTTCCAGATCTGGAGTCTTCTCCGGTTCAATATCCACATTGTCATCAGACGGTCTATTTAACCGGGCCTTCTTACTAGGTCTAGGCTTGGCACTGAGAAGAACAAGCATAAAGATCAGTACAGTATGCAAACATAACACATTAAGGATAAGATTAAAGCATAACCTACCCAGGGACCGTCTTGAGGGTTGGAAGTTGTGTGGCCGTTGATTCGCCAGAGGACGAATTAGGTGTTCCCTGATAATTTGAATCAGACGGATTAAGGGGCTGTCGAAAACAACCCGCCTTGGGGCAAGAAATATCAGGAGTATAAGAGACCTCTGTTCGACGTTTCCGGACTGGAGTGTTCGGTAAACCGGCAGAGGTAACTACCTGGCCACTGTGCCGGGTTGTGCGGCGGGCTTCGTGTTGCTGTTTCTTCAAAAGAAAGTTTGGGTCCAAGTGAGCTAAGGGGTGAGAAAATTTTATTTTCCGGTTTGCTTGACGGAGTTTCTGTGTTGGAAGAGGGTCTGAACCGGAAGAAAGGATAGTTACCTCTGCATCGTCAGCCTGGCTGCCTTCGGCGTCGTCCTGATAACAGTCGTTGTCAATAAGGTGTATGAAGAAAGAACCGAGAGAGTCAAGTTCTACCTCTGAGTCCGGATTAGCCAGATCCGCGTCAGCATTTGGTTCAGAAGATTCAGTGATCCTCTTCTTGGCAGGTTTCTTGGTGACCTTGGTCTTCGGGCGAAGTGGTTTGGCCGGTTTATCCTGTGGTTTTTTCTTCCAGAATGGGTCATCGCCCTGTGAAAGATGGACAAAATTTTGAGACTATTTGAAAAGGGGGTAAGCTAAAACAAGAAAGTTGTGATTCTTACAGTGGGCGGCCTGTTGGAGACGCAGAAAGGGCTTAACCCGGTCTGGCTACAGACAGCTTCCGGTTCATTCAGTATTTTCTTGACAGCCTCAGTAATTTCGGTTTCTGTTAGCTGAATGTCGATGTGTCATTGAGGGTCTTTCAAATCCCCTGTGTACTCACACATTAAACCGGGGCACCGGCTTAAGGGCAGAATGCTCCAAGTTATCCAACAGCGAACAAAGTCGACACCTGTCAAACCGTTTGCCATAAAGGCTCTGAGCTTTGACAGTTGTGGTGCATAGTTGGACCGTTCCTCGGCAGTCAGCCTTTGAGGGAAGGGATGAGTGTTGCTAAGCCGGTGGGGACGATAACCCGGCAGAGGATTTTCATCAGTTGGAGATGTGTCTTTACAGTAAAACCAAGTCTGATTCCGGTCCTTGGGGTGACTATGAAGCTTGGCATGAGGGAAGCTGACATCCTTCCTCTTTTGAATTGCCATTCCACCAAGCTCAGTGTTGGGTCCGTCTGTGAACTCTGTGCGACGGTTTAAGTAAAAGAAATCCCTGAACAGTTCAACTGTGGGTTCCTCTTGAAGATAGGCCTCACAAAATACTTGGAAATTGCAAATATTGGACACAGAGTTTGGTCCAATATCTTGAGGGTGGAGTTGGAAGCTGGCCAGCACATCCCGGAAATTTTTTGAACCGGGAGGGCTAAAGCCTCGACCCAGATGGTCAGTGAATACAACTACTTCTCCGTCCTTGGGTTCAGGAGGATTTTCCGGACCAGGGGCCCTCCAGTGGATGACTTCTTTCTTGGCTAAAGCTCCAGTGTGACACATATGTTTAATTGCTCTTCAGTAACCCGGGAAGGAACCCAGTTGCACTCGTAAACTTGTTTGGCCATTTCAATGGGAAGCTGAAACACATTTATTGCCGGTTTAAGATTTATGACGGGCGAGCATAAAGCAATGCAAGATAAGCAGAAGCAGAGGTATATACATATTGTAAAACGGAGTTTGGTATTACTAAACCGGAGTCTGACAGTGGAGAAGGTGCAAAGATCAATGAATCGGCGGTTTAAGAGGGGACTAATGATGCCTACCGGATTATTGTTCTTTGACAAAGCTAAACCGCCTATATTGGTATGAAAGATACAGATCTAAAATACCTAAGTGAGGGAAAAACTAGAATATACTCAGACCTAAACTTCAGGTACTTAAACAGTTCATTAGGTTCAGATGAGTTTTTCTGTATGAAAGGGATGCTCTAATGGGGAAAAAGGGAGCTTTAACTACAAAGGCACCGGAAAATATCAGATCTAACTTGCCATTTGCACTACTGAGAAGAACAGGGAAGAACAGCTCAAGAACTTCGAAGAGCTCCGATGAGTACAAACCCTAATGATAAGATCTAGGGTGGAAGGAGAGAAGGTTTACCAGTATAAAAGGAACAGCGGAGAGGCGTTGCGGTTTTCTGGTCTGATCAGGTCGATGCAGCGGCCTGCGTTGATGCGGCGGTCGGAGGTCGCGGCGGCGGAGCTCGAGCGCTGGTGCGGCTGTGCGAAGGAGGAAGACGAAGGAGGAAACGAGGGGGGAAATGATAAGGACCCCTGTCCCTATTTATAAGGGGGTGGATACAAGGCATGCACGGGAATCGAGGAGGCCAAAATCATCATATGGCTATATGGACGCCTCGATTCTCAGGACGGTTATTAAGATAAAGATCAGTTAAGATGTTCTGGGCCACGTGCGAGGTTAATGTGAAGCGACGTCATGGCGGTTTAAGAAAATTCTGTGAGCTGACGTCATGGCGGGTTACAGCAAGGTTTATCTGACAAGTGATGCAAGATTGTGACAAGTCAGGTATTGAAGATTGATGTGAACAAGTTCAAATCAATCTGGGGCCTAATGTTGGGGATATTATTACTGGGCGTAAACCGGCCAGGAGAGGCCGGGTTATCCCCATAATGAGTTATTTATATTTGAAGCCCATGAAGACAAGGAGTATGGCGCTTTATGAAGGCCCAGGGCCCAAAGGCTGATTAAGGGCCTGTAGGTGTAAACCGCCATATTATATGTAACTTGTAAGATAAGAAAAGAGTAGAGACCGAGCCGGACACGTTTATGAGCCGGCCTCGGGAATCTGTAAACCGACGGGCGTCAACCCATGTATATAAGGGGACGACCCGGTGGCGGTTTGAGGGACAACAACTCGAGAGCCAGGCATAGCGGATTCGCTCCCTGGTCATCAAAACCCTAACAATTCCACAACAACTGGATTAGGCCTTTACCTTCACCGCAAGGGGCTGAACCAGTTAAACTCTCTGCGTCCCTTGTCCGCTTTAACCCCTTTAAGCTAACCCGTCGCGATGGCTCCATGACTAAGTCCTTTCTCTAGGACATCTGCCGTGATAAGGCCACGACAGAACCGGTCTCATGTACGTGGACATGTAAGGTTGGTCCGGGCCGCTTCATCCCACAATACCGCCAAATCAAGAAAAGACCAAGGAAGGAAGCAATCTGAATATCAACACCCACAAACTCCTTTGTGTTCTACTGGTGATGTCATCTACGCATAGACCTAGCTCATGATGCCACTGTTGGGGAACGTTGCATGGGAAACAAAAATTTTCCTACGCTCACCAAGATCAATCTAGGAGATGAACATCTATGAGAGGAGAGATTGCATCTACATACCCTTGTAGATCGCTAAGCGGAAGCGTTAAGAAACGCGATTGATGTAGTCGAACGTCTTCGCGATCCAATCACGATCCGTCCCGCGAACTCCGATCTAGCGTCGAACGAATGGCACCTCCGTGTTCAACACACGTACGGCTTGATGACTAATACGTCTCCGTCGTATCTATAATTTTTTATTGTTTCATGCCAATATTATACAACTTTCACATATTTTGGGCAACTTTTTATATGATTTATTGGACTAACCTATTGATCCAGTGCCCAGTGCCAGTTCCTGTTGGTTGCATGTTTTTTGTTTCACAGAAAATCCATATCAAACAAAGTCCAAATGCGATAAAAATTTACGGGGAATTATTTTGGAATATTTATGATTTTTGGGAGGTGGAATCAACGCAAACGGGGGCCCACAGTGACCACAACCCACCAGGGTGCACCGGGCACCCCCTGGCGCGCCCAGGTGTGCCCTCCTCGAAGGTCGGTTGGGGCCCTTCTTCTGGCACAAGAAAGATAATTTATGGAAAAAAAACCGTGTAAAAATTTCAGCGCAATCGGAGTTACGGATCTCCGGGAATTTAAGAAATGGTGAAGGGCCAGATCTGGGGAACGCGAAACAGAAGAGAACAGAGAGGGAGATCCAATCTCGGAGGGGCTCCTGCCCCTCCGCTGCCATGGAGGCCATGGACCAGAGGGGGAACTCTCCTCCCATCTAGGGGGGAGGCCAAGGAATAAGAAGATGGAGGGGGGCTTTCTCCCCCTCTCTCCCGGTGGTGCCGAAGTGCCGCCGGGGCTAGGATCGTGACGGCGATCTACATCAACAATCTTGCTACCGTCTACACCAACTTTCTCCCCCTCTATGCAGCGGTGTAACACCTCTTCTCCCCACTGTAATCTCTACTTAAACATGGTGCTCAACTCCATAAATTATTTCCCAATGATCTATGGTTATTCTATGATGTTTGAGTAGATCCGTTTTGTCCTGTGGGTTAATCGTGATCTTGGTTGGTATGATTGTATATTTTATTTATGGTGCTGTCCTACGGTGCCCTCCGTCTCGCGCAAACATGAGGGGCCCCCGCTGTAGGGTGTTGCAATATGTTCATGGTTTGCTTATTGTCAGTGTTGCGGGGGATGACAGCAGCCCAAACGCGGATAAGTGGGTTATGGCGTATGGGAGTAAAGAGGACTTGATACTTAATGCTATGGTTGGGTTTCACGACCTTAATGATCTTTAGTAGTTGCGGATGCTTGCTAGGGATCCAATCATAAGTGCATATGATCCAAGTAGAGAAAGTATGTTAGCTCATGCGTCTCCCTCATATAAAATTACAAGAATGATTACCGGTACTTGTTATCGATTGCCTAGGGACAAATGACTTTCTTGTTGACAAAAGCTATCCACTTTTATTACCTTGCAATTTATTCGTAGTTTTTATTCTCGCAAAGTACTCGTAGTTTTATTCTTGCAAAATAGTTTCATACTTGTTTTAGGTAAAGCAAACGTCAAGTGTGCGTAGAGTTGTATCGACAGTCGATAGAACTTGAGGGAATATTTGTTCTGCCTTTAGCTCCTCGTTGGGTTCGACACTCTTATTGTTCAAAGAAGGCTACAAACGATCCCCTATAATTGTGGGTTATCAAGACCTTTTTCTGGCGCCGTTGCCGGGGAGCAATAGCGTGGGGTGAATATTCTCGTGTGTGCTTGTTTGCTTTATAACTAAGTAGTTTTTATTTCGTGCTCTTGTTTTCTATCTTTAGTTATGGGTAGGAAACGCAAAATACCAAAAAAATAGTTGTACCTACTAAACCAATGGTTGAAGAACCACCCAAAATCTATCATACTACTGAAGCTTTCTACTTGGATCATCTTCGATCCATTTGTGCTCGTGTTGAAAACCCAACTAGCTTAGTTGAGGGAAAATCATTAAATGAGCATGCTTATTATGTGCGACACCGCTTATCTCAAAAAGGGAAACTTTTATGGCATCATATGAATAGTTTGTATTGCTATGCTCTGAATTTATGTGAAATACATGATTTTACTTGTTGTTCTAAAGACCCTAAAAAACACCTTCCCTTCCAATGTGAGTTTAAGGATAATGGAATCGTATCTTCTTATGCTAAAGGTGTTTATAATTACTATGATGTTGAACAAATTGAAGAATTTGTTGCTTTTAAGGGTGCTTATGAAATTGCTTCTTTGATTGAAAAGTATGATGCTACTCTTTACAAATCTGAAAATTTTGCCATACTTAAACATTGCTATGAAAACTATGCTTCCAATGCTTATGTTAAAGAATATATTGAGTACTTCTCCGCTGTCCAAGAAGAGACTAACATTTTGCAGGAGTCTATGGAAGAAGAAATTGATGAAACTATGAGCTCATTGGATGAAAAAGATGATGAGGAGAGCGATGAACAAATGGAGGAAGAGCGGATTAGCTACCCGTGCCCACCTTCTAATGAGAGTAACTCTTCAACTCATACATTATTTAATTTCCCTTCATGCTTACCGAAGGATGAATGTTATGATAATTGCTATGATCCCATTGATTCTTTTGAAATATCCCTTTTTGATGATGCTTGCTATGCTTGTGGCCAAGATGCCAATATGAACTATGCTTATGGAGATGAACTTGCTATAGTTCCTTATGTTAAAAATGAAATTATTTCTATTGCACCCATGCATAATAGTCCTATTATCTTTTTGAATTCTTTAAACTACACTATATCAGAGAAATTTGCTCTTATTAAGGATTACATTATGGGTTGCCTTTTACCGTTGCACATGATGATTTTGATGATTATAATATGCATGTGCTTGCTGCTCCTACTTGCAATTATTATGAGAGAGGAACTATATCTCCACCTCTCTATGTTTCCAACACGATAAAATTGCAAGAAACTGCTTATGCTATGTATTGGCCTTCACTTGATGTGCATGAATTATTCTTGTATGACATGCCGATGCATAGGAAGAGAGTTAGACTTCGTCATTGCATGATATATGTTGCTTTTTGCTCACTACTAAATGCCAAATCATTGTTAATTAAAATTGGCTTTGATATACCTTGGGATCCGGGTGGATTCATTACTTGAGCACTTTATGCCTAGCTTAATGGCTTTAAAGAAAGCGCTGCCAGGGAGACAACCCGGAAGTTTTAGAGAGTCATTTATTTCTATTGAGTGCTTTTCTAAAGTTTAAAAACAAAAAAATATAGAGGGGAATCTAAAAACTTTTCAACAGAAGAGAAGCGATTGAAAGGTGATGCATTGGAGAAGTGAGGGTCGACCTTGAACACTTGTGTTCATGCTCATGGAAACAATGTAAATTTTTGATGAAGATTCTCACAAAAATAATTATCCCCTTATACAAATCCATTGTATTATAAAAATAATGTGCCAAGATTTGCCTTTAGGATGATTAGATTGCTTGTTGGTATGTGCGGTGCAAAAACAGAAACTTTGGCTGTAGTGCGTGATTTTACATTTTTTACTGGAACGTTGAAAGTTTCTGAAACTTTTTGCACAGTATTGCTATACAAAATGTTTATTTTTTTCCTATTTTTTCAGAATTGTTGGAGTAACATAAGTATGGTAGGTGTTCAGATTGCTACAGACTGTCCTGTTTAAGACAGATTCTGTTTTTGATGCATTGTTTTGCTTGTTTTGATGAAACTATCGATTTTTATCGGTGGTATAAGCCATGGAAAATTTATATTACAGTAGCTACAATGCAAAAACAAAATATGAATTGGTTTGCAACAGTACTTAGAGTAGTGATTTGCTTTATTATACTAACGGATCTTACCGAGCTTTCTGTTAAGTTTTGTGTGGATGAAGTGATCAAAGATTGAGGAGGTCTCGATATGAGGAGAAGGAGGAGAGGCAAGAGCTCAAGCTTTGGGATGCCCAAGGCACCCCAAGTAAATATTCAAGGAGACTCAAGCATCTAAGCTTGGGGATGCGCCGGAAGGCATCCCATCTTTCTTCAACAAGTATCGGTATGTTTTCGTCATCGTTTCGTTCATGTGATATGTGCAAATCTTGGAGCGTCTTTTGTGTTTATTTTTCACTTTTCTTTTATGCACCATGCTGGTATGAGATATTCCATGGTTGATTTATATAATGCTCATTGCACTTCAGTTATATCTTTTTAGTATGGCTTTATAGAATGCTTCATGTGCTTCACTTATATCATTTAAAGTTTGGATTGCCTGTCTCTCTTCACATAGAAAACCGTTGTTTGTAGAATGCTCTTTTGCTTCACTTATATTTATTAGAGCATGGTATTTTGTAGAAAGAATTAAACTCTCATGCTTCACTTATATCTATTTAGAGAGTCAACAGGAATTGGTCAATTGCATGGTTAGTCATAAAATCCTACATAAAACTTATGGATCACTGAATATGATATGTTTGATTCCTTGCAATAGTTTTGCGATATAGAGATGGAATATGTGGGAGGTACTAGTAAACGGTTGTGGTTAGTAAGAATATTGGTGTTAAGGTTTGTGATTCCTGAAGCATGCACGTATAGTCTCTCGTTATGCTATGAAGTTGGAGCATGATTTATTATTGATTGTCTTCCTTATGAGTGGCGGTCGGGGACGAGCAATGGTCTTTTCCTACCAATCTATCCCTCTAGGGGCATGCGTAGTAGTACTTTGCTTCGAGGGCTAATAAACTTTTGCAATAAGTATATGAGTTCTTTATGACTAATGTGAGTCCATGGATTATACGCACTCTTACCTTTCCGCAATTTGCTAGCCTCTACGGTACCGTGCATTGCCCTTTCTCACCTCGAGACGTGGTGCAAACTTCGCCGGTGCATCCAAACCCCGTGATATGATACGCTCTATCACACATAAGCCTTATTATATCTTCCTCAAAACAGCCACCATACCTACCTATTATGGCATTTCCATAGCCATTCCGAGATATATTGCCATGCAACTTCCACCGCTTCCGTTTTAATGACTTGAGCATTCATTGTCATATTGCTTTGCATGATCATAGAGCTGACATAGTAGTTGTGGCTCAGCCACTGTGCATCATTTTTTATACATGTTACGCTAGATCATTGCACATCCTGGTACACTGCCAGAGGCATTCATATAGAGTCATATTTTGTTATAGGTATCGAGTTGTAATTTTGAGTTATAAGTAAATAGAAGTGTGATGATCATCATTATTCATTATTAGAGCATGTCCTAGTGAGGAAAGGATGATGGAGACTATGATTCCCCCACAAGTCGGGATGAGACTCCGGACAATGAGAGAAAAAATATTAAAAAAAAGAAAGAAAAGAAAAAAAAAAGAAAAAAAAGAAAAAATAAAAAAATAAATAAAAAAGAAATAAAGAGAGAAGGGGCATGCTAGTTCCACACTTGTGCTTCAAAGTAGCACAATGTTTTTCATATAGAGAGTCTCCTATGTTGTCACTTTCATATACTAGTGGGAATTTTTCATTATAGGATTAGATACACACCCACTTAGTTTTCATATTGAGCCTTCATACACTTATAGCTCTTAGTGCATTCTTTGCATGGCAATCCCTACTCCTCACGTTGATATCAATTGATGGGCATCTCCATAGCCCGTTGGTTAGCTGCATCGATGTGAGACTTTCTTACTTTTTTGTCTTCTCTATATTTACCCCTATCATTATACTCTATTCCACCCGTAGTGCTATATCCATGGCTTGCGCTCATGTATTGCGTGACGGTTGAAAAAGCTGAAGCGCGTTAAAAAGTATGAACCAATTGCTCGGCTTGTCATCGGGGTTGTGCATGATAAATACTTTGTGTTAAGAAGACAGAGCATGACAAGACTATATGATTTTGTAGGGATAGCTTTCTTTAGCGTTGATATTTTGAAAGACATGATTGTTTATTGGGATGCCTAAGTATTGATGTCTTTATGTCAAATTATAGACTATTGCTTTGAATCACTTATGTCTTAATATTCATGCCATGACTAGACATGTGATCAAGTTTATGCTAGGTAGCATTCCACATCAAAAATTATCTTTTTTATCATTTACCTACTCGAGGACGAGCAGGAATTAAGCTTGGGGATGCTGATACGTCTCCGTCGTATCTATAATTTTTTATTGTTTCATGCCAATATTATACAACTTTCACATATTTTTGGCAACTTTTTATATGATTAATTGGACTAACCTATTGATCCAGTGCCCAGGGTCAGTTCCTGTTTGTTGCATGTTTTTTGTTTCATAGAAAATCCATATCAAACAAAGTCCAAACGTGATAAAAATTTACGAAGAATTATTTTGGAATATTTATGATTTTTGGGAGGTGGAATCAACGCAAACAGGGGCCCACAGTGACCACAACCCACCAGGGCGCGCCGGGCACCCCCTGGCGCGCCCAGGTATCTTGTGCCCTCCTCGAAGGTCGGTTGGGGCCCTTCTTCTGGCGCAAGAAAGATAATTTATATAAAAAAATCATGTAAAAATTTCAGCCCAATCGGAGTTACGGATCTCCGGGAATTTAAGAAACGGTGAAGGGCCAGATCTGGGGAACGCGAAACAGAAGAGAACAGATAGGGAGATCCAATCTCGGAGGGGCTCCCGCCCCTCCACCACCTTGGAGGCCATGGACCAGAGGGGTAACTCTCCTCCCATCTAGGGGGGAGGCCAAGGAAGAAGAAGAAGGAGGGGAGCTTTCTCCCCCTCTCTCCCGGTGGCGCCGGAGTGCCGCCGGGGCTAGGATCGTGATGGCGATCTACATCAACAATCTTGCTACCGTCTACACCAACTTTCTCCCCCTCTATACAGCGGTGTAACACCTCTTCTCCCTTCTGTAATCTCTACTTAAACATGGTGCTCAACTCCATAAATTATTTCCCAATGATCTATGGTTATCCTATGATGTTTGAGTAGATCAGTTTTGTCCTGTGGGTTAATCATGATCTTGGTTGGTATGATTGTATATTTTATTTATGGTGCTGTCCTATGGTGCCCTCCGTCTCGCGCAAACATGAGGGTCCCCCGCTATAGGGTGTTGCAATATGTTCATGGTTTGCTTATTGTCAGTGTTGCGGGGGAGGACAGCAGCCCAAACGCGAATAAGTGGGTTATGGCGTATGGGAGTAAAGAGGACTTGATACTTAATGCTATGGTTGGGTTTCATGACCTTAATGATCTTTAGTAGTTGCGGATGCTTGCTAGGGGTCCAATCATATGTGCATATGATCTAAGTAGAGAAAGTATGTTAGCTCATGCCTCTCCCTCATATAAAATTACAAGAATGATTACCGGTACTTGTTATCGATTGCGTAGGGACAAATGACTTTCTTGTTGACAAAAGCTATCCACTTTTATTACCTTGCAATTTATTCATAGTTTTATTCTCGCGAAGTACTCGTAGTTTTATTCTTGCAAAATAGTTTCATACTTGTTTTAGGTAAAGCAAACATCAAGTGTGCGTAGAGTTGTATCGGTGGTCGATAGAACTTGAGGGAATATTTGTTCTGCCTTTAGCTCCTCGTTGGGTTCGACACTCTTATTTATCGAAGAAGGCTACAAACGATCCCCTATACTTGTGGGTTATCAATGACGCCTTCACCTCCTCGATCCAGCGAGCGATGGTGAAGTAGTAGCTTGAGTCTTCCGGCAGCACGACGGCGTGGTGGCGGTGGTGGTGGAGAAATCTCGGCAGAGCTTCGCTAAGCACTACGGAGAAGAAGAGGATTACGAGGGAGAGGAGAGGCAGCACCATGGCGTGGAGATGTACTCAAGGGGTGCGGCTGCCCTCTCTCTACCTCTCTATATATAGGGAGAAGGGAGGAGGAGGGGGCGCCCTAGATCCCATCTAGGGGGGCGGCGGCCATAGGGGGAAACCCTAGATGGGTTTTGGGCGCCTCTCCCCCCCGGGAGCCTTGGCCCCCAAGGCAAAGGGGGTGGCTGCCCTAGGGGAATGCCCCACCCCTTCTGGTTAGGTGGGATGGGGTGAGGGGGGCGCACAGGCCCTTAGTGGGCTGGTTTGCCCCCTCCCCTTGGCCCATGAGGCCCCCCAACACTTGCCGGGACCCCTCGAAACCCCTTTCGGTCATGCTGGTCATCACCTGGTACCCCCGGAACAATTCCGGACTCCAATACCCTTTGTACAATATATCAATCTTCACCTCTGGACCATTCTGGAGTTCTTCATCACGTCCGGGATCTCATCCGGGACTCCGAACAACCTTCGGTAACCACCATAAAGACTCAACTATACTTATATCGTCACCAAACATTAAGTGTGTAGACCCTGCGGGTTCGAGAACTATGCAGACATGACGGAGACACCTCTATGGTCAATAACCAATAGTCGGACCTGGATGCCCATATTGGTTCCCACATATTCTATGAAGATCTTATCGGTCAAACCTCAATGTCAAGGATTCAGCTAATCCCGTATGCAGTTCCCTTTGTCTATTGGTATGTTACTTGCCCGAGATTCGATCGTCGGTATCTCCATACCTAGTTCAATCTCGTTACCAGCAAGTCTCTTTACTCGTTCTGTAATACAAGATCCCGTGACTAACTCATTGGTCACATTGCTTGCAAGCTTATTGTGATGTTGTATTACCGAGTGGGCCCTGAGATACCTCTCCGTCATACGGAGTGACAAATCCCAATCTTGATCCATGCCAACTCAACAGACACCCTCGGAGATACCTGTAGAGCACCTTTATAGTCACCCAGTTACGTTGTGGCGTTTGGTACACACAAGGTACTCCTCCGGTGTCAGTGAGTTGCATGATCTCATGGTCATAGGAACATATACTTGACATGCAGAAAACGATAGCAATAAACTTGACACTATCACATGCTACGTTTATAGTTTGGGTCTTGTCCATCACATCATTCTCCCAATGATGTGATCTCATTATCAAATGACAACTTATGTCCATGGCTAGGAAACCATAGCCATCTTTGATCAACGAGCTAGTCTGATAGAGGCTTACTAGGGACATGTTGTTGTCTATGTATCCACACATGTATTTGAGTTTCCGGTCAATACAATTCTAGCATGGATAATAAACGATTATCATGAACAGGGAAATATGATAATAACTAATTTATTATTGCCTCTAGGGCATATTTCCAACAGACGTTGCTTTGGAGATGGAGATCAAAAGCACAAGATGATGATGGCCATATCATGTCACATATTTTGATTGCATGTTATGTTTATCCTTTATGCATCTTATTTTGCTTAGAACGATGGTAGCATTATAAGATGATCCCTTCACTTAATTTCAAGATAAAAGTGTTCTCCCCAAGTATGCACTGTTGCTAAAGTTCGTCATTTCGAAGCACCTCGTGATGATCGGGTGTGATAGACTCTACGTTCACATACAACGGGTGTAAGCCAGATTTACACACGCGGAATACTTGGGTTAAACTTGACGAGCCTAGCATGTATAGACATGGTCTCGGAACACTGGAGACTGAAAGGTCGAACGTGAGTCATATAGTAGATATGATCAACATAGAGATGTTCACCATTGATGACTACCCCATCTCACGTGATGATCGGACATGGTTTAGTTGATTTGGATCATGTATCACTTAGACAACTTGAGGGATGTTGATTTAAGTGGGAGTTCATTAGTAATTTGATTAATTGAACTAAAATTTATCATGAACATAGTCAAAATTTCTTTGCAAATTATGTCGTAGATCAATAGCTCGCGATGTAGCTCCCCTATTTTTGATGTGTTCCTAGAGAAAACTAAGTTGAAATATGATGGTAGCAATAATGCGGACTGGGTCCATGATCTGAGGATTATCCTCATTGCTGCACAGAAGAATTATGTCCTTGATGCACTGCTAGGTGATAGACATGCTGCAGGAGCTGATGCAGACGTTATGACCGTTTGGCAAGCTCGATCTGATGACTACTTGATAGTTTAGTGCGCTATGCTTTACGGCTTAGAATCGGGGCTCCGAAGACGTTTTGAACGTCATGGAACATATGAGATGTTCCAAGAGCTGAAATTGGTATTTCGGGCTCATGCCCGTGTTGAGAGGTATGAGACCTCTGACAAGTACTTTGCCTACAAGATGGAGGAGAATAGCTCAACCAGTGAGCATGTGCTCAGAATGTCTGGGTACTACAATCGCTTGAATCGAGTGGGAGTTAATCTTCCAGATAAGATAGTGATTGACAGATTTCTCCAGTCACTGTCACCAAGCTACTAGAGTTTTGTGATGAACTATAATATGCAAGGGATGGCAAAAACGATTCCCAAGCTCTTCGCGATGCTGAAATTGGTGGAGGTAGAAATCAAGAAAGAGCATCAAGTGTTGATAGTTAACAAGACCACCGGTTTTAAGAAAAAGAGCAAGGGAAAGAAAGGGAACTTCGAGAAGAATGACAAGCAAGTTGTCACTTCCATGAAGAAACCCAAAGCTGGACCCAAGCCTGAAACTGAGTGCTTCTACTGCAAAGGAAATGGTCACTCGAAGCGGAACTACCCCAAATATTTGGCGGATAAGAAGGATGGCAAAGTGAACAAAGGTATATTTGATATACATGTTATTAATGTGTTCCTTGCCAGTGCTCGTAGTAGCACCTGGGTATTTGATACCGGTTTAGTTGCTGAGACTAGTAACTCGAAAATGGAGTTGCAGAATAAACAAAGACTAGTTAAGGGCGAGGTGACGATGTGTGTTGGAAGTGTTTCCAAGATTGATATGATCACCATCGCACACTCCCTCTACCTTCGGGATTAGCGTTGAGCCTAAATAAATGTTATTTGGTGTGTGCATTGAGCATGAACATGATTATATCATGTTTATTGCAATACGGTTATTCATTTAAGTCAGAGAATAATTGTTGTTCTGTTTGCATGAATAAAATCTTCTATGGTCATACACCCAATGTGAATGGTTTATTGAATCTCGATCGTAGTGATACACATATTCATAATATTGATGCCAAAAGATGCAAAGTTGATAATGATAGTGCAACATACTTGTGGCACTGCCGTTTAGGTCATATTGGTGTAAAGCGCATGAAGAAACTCCATGCGGATGGACTTTTGGAATCACTTGATTATGAATCATTTGATACTTGCAAACCATGCCTCATGGGCAAGATGACTAAAACTCCGTTCTTTGGAACAATGGAGCGAGCTAATGGCTTATTGGAAATAATACATACCGATGTATGCAGTCCGATGAGTGTTGAAGCACGCAGCGGGTATCGTTATTTTCTAACCTTCATAGATGATTTGAGTAGTTATGGGTATATCTACTTGATGAAATATAAGTCTGAAACATTTGAAAAGTTCAAAGAATTTCATAATGAAGTGGAGAATCATCGTAATAAGAAAATAAAGTTTCTACGATAAAATCGCGGAGGTGAATATTTGAGTTACGAGTTTGGCCTTCATTTAAAACAATGTGGAATAGTTTCACAACTCAAGCCACCTGGAACACCACAGCGTAATGGTGTGTCCGAATGTCATAACTGTACTTTATTGGATATGGTGCGTTCTATGATGTCCCTTACCGATTTGCCGGTATCGTTTTGGGGTTATGCATTAGAGACAGCTGCATTCACGTTAAATAGGGCACCATCTAAATCCGTCGAGACGACACCGTATGAAACTATGGTTTGGCAAGAAACCTAAGCTGTCGTTTCATAAAGTTTGGGGATGCGACGCTTATGTCAAAAGGCTTCAGCCTGATAAGCTCGAACCCAAAGCGGAGAAGTGCATCTTCATAGCATACCCGAAAGAAACTATTGGATATACCTTCTACCACAGATCCGAAGGCAAGATCTTTGTTGCTAAGAATGGGTCCTTTCTAGAGAAGGAGTTTCTCTCGAAAGAAGTTAGTGGAAGGATAGTAGAACTTGATGAGGTAGTTGTACCTTATCATGAATTAGAAAGTAGTACATCAGAGAAAGCCGTTCCCGTAATGTCTACACCAACTAGAGAGGAAGCAAATGATGATGATCATGAAACTTCAGATCAAGTTACTACCGGACCTCGTAGGTCGACGAGAACACGCTTCGCACTAGAGTGGTACGGTAATCCTATCCTCGAAGTCATGTTGTTAGACAATGGTAAACCTACGAACTATGAAGAAGCTGTGACAAGCCCAGATTCCGAAAAATGGCTTGAGGCCATGAAATCTGAGATAGGATCCATGTATGAGAACAAAGTGTGGACTTTGGTGGATTTGCCCGATGATCGGCAAGCCATTAAGAATAAATGGTTCTTAAAGAAGAAGACAACCGCTGATGGTAATGTCACTATCTACAAAGCTCGACTTGTCGCAAAAGGTTTTCGACAAGTTCAAGGGGTTGACTACGATGAGACTTTCTCACCCGTAGCGATGCTTAAGTCAGTCCGAATCATGTTAGCAATTGCCGCATTTTATAATTATGAAATCTGGCAAATGGACGTCAAAACTGCATTCCTTAATGGATTTCTTAAAGAAGAGTTGTATATGATGCAACCAGAAGGTTTTGTCGATCCTAAAGGTGCTAACAAAGTGTACAAGCTCCAGCGATCCATCTATGGACTGGTGCAAGCATCTCGGAGTTGGAATATACGCTTTGATGAGGTGATCAAAGCATATGATTTTATACAGACTTACGGTGAAGCCTGTATTTACAAGAAAGTGAGTGGGAGCTCTATAGCATTTTTGATATTATATGTGGATGACATATTGTTGATTGGAAATGATATAGAATTTCTGGATAGCATAAAAGGATACTTGAATAAGAATTTTTCAATGAAAGACCTCAGTGAAGCTGCTTATATATTGGGCATCAAGATCTATAGGGATAGATCGAGACGCTTAATAGGACTTTCAAAAAGCACATACCTTGACAAAGTTTTAAAGAAGTTCAAAATGGATCAGTCAAAGAAAGGGTTCTTGCCTGTGTTGCAAGGTGTGAAGTTGAGTAAGACTCAAAGCCCGACCACAGTAGAAGATAGAGAGAGAATGAAAGTCATTCCCTATGCCTCAGCCATAGGTTCTATAAAGTATGTCATGCTGTGTACCAAACCTGTTGTGTGCCTTGCCATGAGTTTGGCAAGGGGGTACAATAGTGATCCGGGAGTGGATCACTGGACAGCGGTCAAAATTATCCTTAGGTATCAAAAGAGGACTAAGGAAATGTTTCTTGGTTATGGAGGTGATAAAGGGTTCGTCATAAAGGGTTACGTCGATGCAAGCTTTAACACTGATCCAGATGACTCTGAGTCTCAATCTGGATACATATTGAACGTGGGAACAATTAGCTAGAGTAGCTCTATGCAGAATATTGTAGACATAGACATTTGCAAAGTACACACGGATCTGAATGTTGCAGACCCATTGACTAAAACCACTCTCACACGCAAAAAATGATCACACTCTAGTAAAAGCTTTGGGTGTTAATCACATGGTGATGTGAACTAGATTATTGACCCTAGTAAACTCTTTGGGTGTTAGTCACATGGCGATGTGAACTATGGGTGTTAATCACATGACGATGTGAACTAGATTATTGACTGTAGTGCAAGTGGGAGACTGATGGAAATATGCCCTAGAGGCAATAATAAAATGGTTATTATTATATTTCCTTAATCATGATAAAGGTTTATTATTCATGCTAGAATTGTATTGACTGGAAACTTAAATACATGTGTGGATGCATAAACAAATACCATGTCCCTAGTGAGCCTCTACTAGACTAGCTCGTTGATCAAAGATGGTTAAGGTTTCCTAACCATAGACATGAGTTGTCATTTGATAATGGGATCACATCATTAGGAGAATGATGTGATGGACAAGACCCATCCGTTAGCTTAGCATATGATCGTTCAGTTTATTGCTATTGCTTTCTTAATGTCAAATACATATTCCTTCGACCATGAGATCATGCAACTCCCGGATACCGTAGGAATACCTTGTGTGCTATCAAACGTCACAACATAACTGGGTGATCATAAAGATGCTCTACAGGTATCTTCGAAGGTGTCTGTTGAGTTGGCATGGATCAAGATTGGGATTTGTCACTCCGTGTATCGGAGAGGTATCTCTGGGCCCTCTCGGTAATACACATCACAAGAAGCTTGCAAGCAAAGTGACTAAGGAGTTAGTTAAGAGATGGTGTATTACGGAACGAGTAAAGAGACTTGCCGGTAACGAGATTGAACTAGGTATGAAGATACCGACGATCGAATCTCTGGCAAGTAACATACCGACAGACAAAGGGAATTACGTATGTTGTCATAAAGGTTCGACCGATAAAGATCTTCGTAGAATATGTAGGAACCAATATGGGCATCCAGGTCCCGCTATTGGTTATTGACCGGAGAAGCATCTCGGTCATGTCTACATCATTCTCGAACTCATAGGGTCTGCACGCTTAACGTTCGTTGACGATATAGTATTATATGAGTTATGTATGTTGGTGACCGAATGTTGTTTGGAGTCCCGGATGAGATCATGGACATGACGAGGAGCTCTGGAATGGTCCGGAGGTAAAGATTGATATATGGGATAATAGTGTTTGGTATTCGGAAGGGTTCCGGAATTCACCAGAAGGGGTTTCGGATATTTCCCGAAATGTTCTGGTGTGAGAACACTTTATTTGGGCCAAGGGGTAAAGCCCACAAGGTTTTTGGAAAGTGCAAAAGGAAGTTTTGCGGAGACCAGGGGCCAGACGCCAGGGACCCTGGCATCTAGGTCCAGACACCGGGAATCCTGGTGTCTGGTCCTGGAGTCCGAGAAGGACTCTTGCCTTTCGGGTAAAACCGACTTTGAGGAGGCTTTTACTCCAAGTTTCGACCCCATGGCTCAACATATAAATAGAGGGGCAGGGCTAGCACCCAAGATACATCAAGATACACTAAGCTGTGTGCCGGCAACCCCATCCCTCTAGTTTATCCACCGTCATAGTTTCCGTTGTGCTTGGCGAAGCCCTGCGGAGATTGTTCTTCACCACCACCGACACCATGCCGTTGTGCTGCCAGAACTCATCTACTACTTCGCCCCTCTTGCTGGATCAAGAAGGCGAGGATGTCATCGAGCTAAACGTGTGCTGAACGCGGAGGTGCCGTACGTTCGGTACTTGATTGGGACGGATCATGAAGGTGTACGACTACATCAACCGCGTTGATAAACGCTTCCGCTTAGCGATCTTCAAGGGTATGAAGATGCTCTCCCTTCTCGTAGCTATATGATACGTCTCCAACGTATCTATAATTTTTGATTGTTCCATGCTGTTATATTATCATTCTTGGATGTTTTACAATCATTTTATAGCAACTTTATATCATTTTTTGGGACTAACCTATTGACATAGTGCCCAGTGCCAGTTGCTGTTTTCTGCTTGTTTTTTTACTTCGCAGGAAATCAATACCAAACGGAGTCCAAACGCAGCGAAACTTTTTGGAGATTTTTTTTGGACCAGAAGACATCCAGTGGGCCAAAGAAGTACCGAAGAGGGGGCCCGAGGTGAGCACAAGACACCAGGGCGCGCCTGGAGGCCCAGGCGCGCCCTGATGGGTTGTGCCCACCTCGGTGGCCTCCCGCACCGCCTCTTTGCTCTATAAATACCCCAATATTCTAGAAACCCTAGGGGAGTCAACGAAAATCAATTCCAGCCGCCGCAAGGTCCAGAAACCACAGATCCAATCTAGACACCATCATTGAGGGGTTCATCATCCTCATTGGTGCCTCTCCGATGATGCGTGAGTAGTCCATTGTAGACCTACGGATCCGTAGTTAGTAGCTAGATGGCTTTCTCTCTCTATTTTGATTCTCAATACAACGGTCTCTTGGAGATCTATTTGATGTAACTCTTTTTGCGGTGTGTTTGTTGGGATCTGATGAACTTTGAGTTTATGATCAGATCTATGTTTTTATCCATGAAAGTTATTTGAGTCTTTTGATCTCTTATATGCATGATTACTTATAGCCTCGTATTTCTTCTTCGAATCTTTGGTTTAGTTAGGCCGACTAGATCGATTTTTCTTGCCATGGGAAGAGGTGCTTTGTGATGGGTTCGATCTTACGGTGCTTGATCCCAGTGACAGAAGGGGAACCGACACATATGTATCGTTGCCATTAAGGATAACAAGATGGGGTCTATTTCTACATAAATAGATCTTGTCTACATCATGTCATTGTTCTTATTGCATTACTCCGTTTCTCCATGAACTTAATACACTAGATGCATGCTGGATAGCGGTCGATGTGTGGAGTAATAGTAGTAGATGCAAGCAGGAGTCGGTCTACTAATCTTGGACGTGATGCCTATATAATGATCATTGCCTGGATATCGTCATGATTATTCGAAGTTCTATCAATTGCCCAACAGTAATTTGTTTACCCACTGTATGCTATTTTCTCGAGAGAAGTCACTAGTGAAACCTACGGCCCCCGGGTCTATTTTCTCATCATATACTTTCAGATCTATTTTGCTATTTGCCTTTTTATTTATTTGCAATTTTTATTTTCAGATCTATTAATCCAAAAACACAAAAATACCTTGCTGCAATTTTTATTTATTTATTTTATCTCGCGTTCCCGCGAGTCTATTTATCCAATCTACTACAATTTTACCTATCCTTTTACCCGTGAGGGATTGACAACCCCTCTCTTACGTCGGGTTGCAAGTATTTGTTCTTTGTGTGCAGGAGCTGTTTACGTGGTGTTGCGTGGTTCTCCTACTGGTTTGATAACCTTGGTCTCATCACTGAGGGAAATACCTACCGTTGATGTGCTGCATCATCCCTTCCTCTTTGGGGAAATATCGACATAGTTCAAGCAAACATCACTATACATCTCCATGGATAGATCTTGCGTGTGCGTAGAATTTTTTTGTTTTCCATGCAACGTTCCCCAACAGATTTCCCGAAAAGCCAAAAACAAGCAAAAAACAACAACTGGCACTGGGCACTAAGTTAATAGGTTAGTACCAAAGAATGATATAAAATAGCATACAAATACATATAAAACATCCAAGTTTGATACTATAATAGCATGGAATAATAAAAAATTATAGATACATTGGAGACGTATCAAGCATCCCTAAGCTTAATTCCTGCTCGTCCTCGAGTAGGTAAATGATAAAAATAGAATTTTTGATGTGGAATGCTACCTAACATGTTCATCATGTAATCTTTCTTTTATAGTATGAATATCTAGATCTGAATGATTCAAAGCAATAGTGTATAGTTTGATATAAAGACATAAATACTCAGGCATACCAACAAACAATCATGCCTTTCAAAATAAAAATGCTATCCCTACAAAATCATACAGCCTTGTCATGCTCCATCTTCTTAACACGAAATATAAATCATGTACAACCCCG
Organism: Thinopyrum elongatum; assembly: GCA_011799875.1. Lineage (NCBI taxonomy): Eukaryota > Viridiplantae > Streptophyta > Magnoliopsida > Poales > Poaceae > Thinopyrum > Thinopyrum elongatum. The sequence goes on from CM022300.1 coordinate 390,268,430, forward strand.
ATGTCAGCCAAGCAATTGGTTCATACTTTTTAACGCGCTTCAGCCTTTTCAACCCCCACACAATACATGAGCATAAGCCATGGACATAGCACTATGGGTGGAATAGAATGCGGTGGTAGAGATTAATAAGGGAAACACAAAAAGGAAGATAGTCTCACATCTACACGGCTAATCAACGGGCTATGGAGATTCCCATCAATTGATGTTAACGAGAGTAGTAGAGATTACCATGCAATGGATGCACTAAGAGTTATAAGTGTATGAAAGCTCAAACTGAAAACTAAGTGGGTGTGCATCCAACTTGCTTGCTCATGAAGACCTTGGCCATTTGAGGAACCCCATCATCAGAATATACAAGCCAAGTTCTATAATGAAAAATTCCCACTAGTATATGAAAGTGACAACATAGGAGACTCTCTATATGAAAAAACATGGTGCTACTTTGAAGCACAAGTGTGGAAAAGGATAGTAACATTGCCCCTTCTCTTTTTTCTCTCATTTCATTTTTTGGGGCTCTTTTTGGCCTTTTTCTCTCTCTTTTTATTTCCTCACTGGGACAATGCTCTAATAATGATGATCATCACACTTCTATTTACATACAACTCAAGATTACAACTCGATAAAACTGAAACATATGACTCTATATGAATGCCTCTGATAGTGTACCAGGATGTGCAATGATGCTAGCGTAACATGTATGATAATGATGAACGTGGCTGAGCCACAAATACTATGTTAGCTATATGATCATGCAAAGCAATATGACAATGATGACGTGTGTCATAATAACAGAACCGTGGAAGTTGCATGGCAATATATCTCGGTATGGCTATGGAAATGCCATGATAGGTAGGTATGGTGGCTGTTTTGAGGAAGATATAAGGAGGCTTATGTGTGATAGAGAGTATCATATCACGGGGTTTGGATGCACCGGTGAAGTTTGCATCGACTCTCGAGGTGAGAAAGGGCAATGCACGGTACCAAAGAGGCTAGCAAATTGCAGAAAAGTGAGAGTGTGTATAATCCATGGACTCACATTAGCCATAAAGAACTCACATACTTATTGCGAAAGCCTACTACCCCTCGAAGCAAAGTACTACTACGCATGCCCCTAGGGGGATGTTGGTTGGGGTTAACCATCGCGCACCCGACCTCCACGCAAAGGAAGACACTCAATAATAAATCATGCTCCAACTTCTTAGCATAACTAAAGACTATAAGTGCATGCTTCGGGAAACACAAACCTTAACACCAATATTCTTACTAAACCACAATCATTCACTAGTACCTCCCACATATTACCATCCCTATATCGCAAAACTATTGCAAGGAATCAAACTTATCATATTCAGTGATCTACATGAAAGTTTTTATTATATCCCTCTTGAATACCTATCATATCAGGACTAATTTCATAACATGTGCATATTGCCATACTATTTATTAGACTCTAAAAAAGATATAAGTGAAGCATGCGAGTGCAACTATTTCTTTAAAATATAACCACCGCCGTGCTCTAAAAGATACAATTGAAGCACTAAAGCAACTACTTAGCTCAAAAGATATAAGTGAAGCACATAGAGTATTCTAACAAATCACGAATAAATGCGTGCCCCTCTCAAAAAGTGTGTGCATCAAACAATGATTGTGGCAGACTAAAAAGAAAATAAATCAAGGACTCTTATAATAAATGATGCTCCAAGAAAACTCATATCATGTGATGAATAAAAATATAGCTCCAAGTAGTATACCGATGGATTGTAGACAAAAGAGGGGATGCCATCCGGGGCATCTCTAAGCTTAGATGTTTGGTTCTCCTTGAATATTACCTTGGGGTTACTTGGGCATCCCCAAGCTTAGGGTGTTGCCACCCCTTATTCCTTCATCCATCATGATCTCACCCAAAAACTTGAAAACTCCAGCACACAAAACTCAACAGAAACCGTTAGTATAACAAGCAAATCATAAATTTTAGGTACTGTTGTAAACCCGTTCATATTTATTATTGCATAATACCTACTATATTCTAACTTCTCCATGACTTATACCCCGATATAATCCATAGATTCATCAAAACAAGCAAACTATGCAACGAAAACAGAATCTGTCAAAAACAGAACAGTCTGTAATGATCTAAACAAACGCAATACTTCTATAACTCCAAAAAATCCTGAACAATTAGGACAAGATGGGAAAATTTTATATCAATAATGTGTAAAAAATTCAGAATTTTACCACTTCCAGGAAGCCATAGTAATTCAGGTACTAAGTGCAAAAGTTTTCCTATTTTTTCACAAAATCAAGTCAACTATCAGCCAAATCATCCCAAAGGCTTTACTTGGCACAAACACTAATTAAAACATAAAAACACAATCATAACAATAGCATAATTGTGTGGACACAAAAAACCCAAAAAGAAAACAAGAATAAGATAACTATTGGGTTGCCTCCCAACAAGCGCTATTGTTTTACGCCCCTAGCTAGGTGTAATGCATAGTTTCAAGTATTGTCATACTTCAAGTCCAACTCCTCAATTACACATCCATGCTTTCTAGGAGGGTTGGCATACATATTTTTAATAATCACACTCCTACGAACAAGGTTAAGAAATTTGTTTTTAGTAATGTGTTCCTTCATTAGATCAATGAAGTTGGGGTGCACACTAATCATTTTAAGATCTTCTCTGTTACTAGATGATGCACCTATATTCTTAGGAACATAAATAAACTTAGGATTCTTACTAGGAGGAGTTTTCTCAATAGGTTTAACAGAAGCAAAAGCGGAACCCAAGTTATTAAACACTTCTTCCAATTTATCAATTCTAAAGGGACTTTGTTCTATTCTCTCATTAATCATTGGTTCCTTTTATTTTAGCATCTTCAATGTAGTTCCTACCTTTGATCCAAATTGAGTTACTTGATTATGAATCTTTTTATCTAGATTTTCAATATGTTCTACGGTAGGCATTTTATTTTCAATAGCTTCCAATATCTGCATAACATGTTCTAAAGTCAATGTTATTTCATTAATAGTAATAGGTAGTGATCCTACTAAATTTCCCATGGCATTGAAAGCATCCAGGGTGACTACTCAAAAAATTCCCTTCGATAATAGTGTCAAGCACAAATCTTTCCCAAGTAGGAACACCCACATAAAAATTGCAAAGAAGAACGGTAGTAGATTGCTTACGAGTGGACCTATCCTGAGCATCGCAAATTCTATGCCAAGCATATTTTAAACTTTCTCCTCCCCTTTGTTTAAAATTAAGTACTTCATCATCGGGGGTACAAGCGACAAGTGAAGAACTAGCCACAACGACAAAACAAGCAAGCAAAAATATGTTTGTAAATAAAATTAGAAGTGGGGGGAGATGAAAACGAGAGGAAAAGGAAAATTAAAATAAGAGCAAGTAGATGATAGTTTGTGCGAAGGTACTTGATAGGTTTTGATGATGTGTCCCCGGCAACGATGCCAGAACTTCTTCCTGCTACTTGTGAGTTGCTTGGGATTTCCCCGAAGAGGAGAGGATGATGCAGTACAGTAGAGATAAGTATTTCTCTCAGTTAAGAACCAAGGTTATCAATCCAGTAGGGGAATCACACAAAGCCTCGTGAACAACACCTGCACACACAAAAGCAAATACTTGCACCCAAAGTAAACAAGAGGGTTGTCAATCCCCTTGGCGGTTACTTGCAAGGATTAAATCTCATAGTGGTAGATAATAAAGTATATTGCAAAACAAAATAAAAGTAATAAAATTGCAGCAAGGTATTTTTGTGTTTTTATATATGATAAAAGTAGACTTGGGGGCCATAGTTTTCACTAGAGGCTTCTCCCTCTAGCACATAGCATACGGTGGGTGAACAAATTACTGTTGGCAATTGATAGAAAAGCGCATTGTTACAACGATATTCAAGGCAATGATCATGTATATAGGTATCATGTCCGAGACAAGTAGACCGACTCCTACCTGCATCTACTACTATTACTCCACCCATCGACCGCTATCCAGCATGCATATAGGGTATTAAGTATAAAACAGAGTAACGCCTTCAGCAGGATGACATGATGTAGACAAAGTAAACCCAATCAATATGAATAAACCACCGTCGTTTTATCCTTAATGGCAACAATACAAATACGTGTCATGTCACTTTCTGTTACCGGGATATAGAGCACCGCAATATTGAACCCATCACAAAGCACCTCTCCCACTGAAGATAAATCAATCTAGTTGGCCAAACCAAACGGGTAGATCGGAGAGAAATACAAAGCTATAACAATCATGCATAATAAAGTTTAGAGAAGACTCAGTGAATATTCATGAATAATCTGATCATAAACCTACAATTCATCGGATCCCAACAAACACACCACAAAATAAGATTACATCGGATAGAACTCCAAGAACATCGAGGAGAACATTGTATATAAGAAGCCATATAGCTACTAGCTATGGACCCGTAGGTCTGTGGTGAACTACTCACGCATCATCGGAAGGCAGCAAAGATTATGTAGAAGCCCTTCGTGATCAATTCCCCCTCCGGCAGAGTACCGGAAAAGGCCTCTAGATGGGATCACGGAAGAACAGAAGCTTGCGACGGCAGAAAAATTGTTTCGGGTGGCTCTGTGGTATATTGGGAATATTTGAGAATTTATATAGGCGGAACTAGGTCAAGAGGTGCCACGAGGGTCCCTAAAGCTCAAGGGGCATGCCCCCTGGGGCGCGCCTGGTGAGCTTGTCGCTCCCTCGTGGCTCTTCAGGTCTTCTCCCAAACCTTCGTGGCTCCCTTCTGGTCCAGAAAAAATTAATCCAAAGATTTTTCTCCTTTTGGACTCTGTTTGATATTGATTTTTTGATAAGCCAAAAACAAGCAAAAACATCAACTGGCACTGGGCACTAGGCTAATAGGTTAGTCACAAAAATGATATAATATAGCATACAAATGCATATAAAACATCCAAGATTGATACTATAATAGCATGCAACAATACAAAATTATAGATACATTGGAGACGTATCATTGAGCTTCAAAACACTCGTGTTGGTTTGTCCCAATACTTTGCTTTCATTTTTCTTTTTGCCTTTGCCATTTATCGTTTGCAAGTTAGTTTTCTAAAACCCAAAAAACAAAAATAGAATAAGCTTTGCTTTATTCTTGTTCTTTAATTTTGCCGCTTGTAGTTCGTTTGCATTTTTTATTTTCAGAGGAGTTGATCTACGCCGAACAACGAGAAATGCAAGAATAAGAAAGAGAAGTGTGTAAATTCACTATCATGAAGGTATGTCCTACAACTCCTGTCTTTTACACTTGAAATACTTAGAGTAGATGTAGTAGTAGTATGTGTGATATGTGCAAGAGGGAGTAAGTCTTGATAATTAAAACAAAGGTTTTTTTCTAGTAGATGAAATAATTTTGTAGCATTTGTTCTGTTTAGTCTAGATAATCAAGACTTGTCGTGGGACTAGTTTTGAATGAAATGGTCTTAACTAAGAATAACCATGCATAAGAGAAAGTCTTCAAAGACTTGGGTGGTCAGAAAAATTGTAGAGAAGATGCTGTTAGAAATGCTCAACCCCCTGTGTTAATTTTAATAGACTTGATAGCACTTGTGGATTAAATTGTCTAGAGAAACTTAGTTGAAGGGTGAACAAGATTATGCCAAAAATCTGTGTTGTATCTCTACATGGTGGTTTAGCTTCTCGCTGGTGCCATGACCATGCTACTATATGCACATGTACGTGTGTAAATGTGACTTCATCACCTTTCTTGATATTATGCTGAGGACTCCGCTAGCCAATGAACGATCCACCAGGGCTACGACTCGGATTTCGGCTATGAGTTTGTTACCGTACGTAGTGGCAACACTACAAATGAATATTATTCGGCTTTCTATTTAATGGTTGTGTATGTGGTAAATAAGGGGGACTGATCAAAAGAGCTCGAAAGAGACATATATCATAGGTCCATAGTTCTAAAAAATTAAGCCGCAGCGAAACTCTATGCATGATCACTTATTTGGCATAATCCCTTCATGTGACAACCAAAGTTCCAGCAAATAATGATTGAAATAAAGTGCTTGAGAGCCTTGAGGATGAGATAATTGTGGGTATGTTTATGAGCACTCTAGCATCATGTTTTTCTACATGCCTTCCTCTCCCTAACTTATGTTTTATGGCTCCATCAAAGAAAAACTCTTTCATGCATTTCTGACAAGCAAGTATTGTCTAGAATAAATAGATTTGAGTGTTACAAAGTTGTTTTATCTAGTAGATCAAAAACTTTGTGTTGATTATCTTTGCTTCACTAACACTTGCACAATAACCATGCCACTGCTACATCTATACTAAGTTTTCAGGTCAAGAAGCGGAGGGCTATCTAGGCGTACCGATCGTAAGTGAACCAAAACCTTCTCATTATTTCGGTTTAAATAACCAAGTTCCTTATGATTCAGATTTCTCTGTATGTTGCTCAAGGACGATCAAGTTTAAGCTTGGGGGAGTTGATGAGTTATTATTTTACACTCATTCACCCTTTGTTTAAGCTGATATATTTCATTAAAACCGAGATATTCGCTTTGAGATTGCTACTAATGACTAATGAATGCAAAGGATTCCACAAATCCTCTCTTTGATGTGTTTCGACGGGAAATGGGCTAAAAAGGGAAGAAATCACGTGCAAACATGGAAATGAGTGGAAATGGAGATAGAAGAAATCATCAGCAGGCGCACCGACAAAGACAACACAAAAGATGGTGTTCCATATCACCATATGAACACGAGCGCTTGTATGAGCGGTCATATGGCATGATTCCGATGCGCCTCGTCCATCTGAACAACTTTTATAAAGGGGACCACGTCGAAATGTCAACAGAACATCTGCAAGCGAAGCCAGAATAGAGCCATCTTCATCCCCTCTCATCAACCCTAGCCGCCGTCATTTCCATCTCCATAGCCATCACCACCACCATAGTGGTTCCTCTCTAGATCATACTTGTAATCGTGCATCGTACAAGCATCCATTGTAAGACATATTATTAATCAATCGATCTTCAAGATGTGCTCTTCTTGCAATCAGATCTTCATGTGTGAATAGTTTGGTAAGGTATGGGTTGAGGCATAGGCCTTGCAACCCGCTGTATTTGTTGTAGGGATCAATGGAAGTGCTTTGAAACGTCCCGCATGTGTGAAATAAAATTGTTCCGTAGATGTCTCTTGTCTCATCCGCGATCTTCATCCCTTCAGGTACCCAGAATCATGGAGGTCGAGCCACAGAGAGACTAAGGGCAAGGACAACATGAAGTATTAATCTGAACACCAGTGACAGAAGGGTTTAGTACGATAACACATATCTAATCCTTGGGGATTCAAGAGGTGTAGTCATTAAATGCCCAAAACTCTTGTCTAATTATTATAATCTTAATTATCAAGGCAACCCCGCGTGACGGATAGGGCCTTCGGTTGGACAACTAATTCTTGATGCAGGACTCGTGCCGGTTAAGATGTTATTTGGACACATGCTCCACTTCAGTTCGTAACAAGCACATCTCGATGGGTGACTTCCATCGCACAAATTAAGATCATATTTGGTCCCATCGTGTAAGACCCCTGTATTACTAAGCAACAGTAACCTCTATGTTTAAGCTAATCATTTTGCTAATCAGTGCATGATCATCCTTGCTCCTATCTCATTTCAAATTCAAACTCAAATATTAAGTGAAATAAATAAGTTTCTCAAACATGAAAACTAAAATGTTCAAAATGTTGCAAATAATCGTTTGTTAATATTGGTGGAGAATTCAATATTTTATAAATTGATTTAATGCCCTAAAATAAATAAAACACTGGCTAAAACAAATATTTAATTGCTTTTTAAATTATAAAAATTCTAAACTATTTTATTTAAATGCTAAACTATTTGTGGAAGTGGCCTAATTACTAATACTAATTTAGGTTCTAGAATTATATTTTATAAAACTAAAATAAAATAAAGCAAAAAAGAAAAACAGAAAAGTTAAAAGAGAAAGCAGACAAAAAAAGAAAAGAAAAGAAAAAAGACCCCTGGGCCATTTAGCCCAAAAGGCCAAGGCAACCCACCCGGACCGATAGGCCCAACCCCTCCCCGGGTCGTCTCCCTCCTCCCCTGTTCGACCGACCGGGGGGGGGCTCTCGCTCATCCCCGCCAGACATGGCGCCGCGCCCCGTACGCCACCAACGGGGGGATATGGCCACCCCCTGGTGCCTCGGTTCCCCACTGGCCTCACTCCTCCTCAACGCCCCCTCCCAGATCCATCTTCTCTCTCTCCCTCGTCGCCATCTCCGCTCGGCCGAACGCCGTCATCGCCGCCATCCGTCACCACCGCGGCGTCCGGCAACCCCGCGCCCGTTTGTCGAGTCCGCTTGCTTCTCCGCCGACTACGCTAATCCTGGCCTCCAACGCGAGCCCATGAGGACCCCCCCATCACCGGAGTGGCGCGGTTCCTCCGCGTCGGCCTTCGCCACTGCCTCCGCGTCTTCCTGCCCTCCGACTGGCTCCCGACATGTTCGAGCTCACCACTAGCCACCCCCCGGTGAGCCTCCTCCGCCCCCGTGTTCCCCCTCCGTTTCCGCCGACGTAGACCTTCGTCCGCGCCGCCCGGCCTCCGACCAGTGGTCGCGCTCACCGTGCCGTGGCCGCCTGCCGCATGCCCTCCTGCCCGCGCACACTCGCGCTCCCATGCGCTTGTGGCCGCGCTCGCCGCACCCTAGGCGCTCCCGCCGCGCGTCCCACCGCGCCGCTCGCGCCCGTCGTTGTCCGCCATGCTCCTCTGCAAGCCGCTGCTGCTCGCACCCGCATGCGTGCACCCCCGCCTCCGTCCGCGCCGTCCGCCCTGCTCGCCTGCACCGCTCGCTGTCCCCTGCACCGCGCGCGCCGGCAGTCGTCCTCTGCCGCTGCATCCTGCCCCTTTGTCGCCGTAACCGCTGCGCCCTCCCCGCACGCGCCAGCCACCGCCTCCCTGCGCCCGGCCGCCGCCGATCGCCCCGCCCCCGGCCGCCGCCGCCAACTGCCGTCGCCATGGCGCCACCGTCACACCTCCCCGGCCTCCTACCTCTGGCCGCAGCCGCTCCGTGCCCATGCGCACGCGCGTGCACAACCAGAGGGGATGGCTTGTGCCAATGCCATGTGGGGCCCGGACCTAATTAGCTTAGGTGGTAATCACTATTTACTGCTAATCCTACTACTAATAGTCAAATGATATGTGGGTCCCCTTACTAAATAAATCTGTTTAGCACTTTAGTTAAAATAACAATCAATGACAAGTAGGCCCCACAGCCACTATTCACACTTTGACCAGGTAAACCATTGACTGTAGACTTGCTGACTGTGTATGTTGACTCAGCCACTGGACCCCACATGTCATTCTAATAGGCTAGCTTTCTGTGAGTATAAAAAGTAATACACCGTTTAAATTCGAATTTAGGTATATTCTAGAATTCCAAAAAATCATTAAAACTTTGGAAATCATATAAAATAATCAGTAACTCAGATGAAAATAATTTATATATGAAAATTGCTCAGAAAATCCAACGAATCCGAATATGCAATCCGTTCATCTGCACATGCCCTAGCATGCTGAACATGGAACCGTCCCCCTCTTTTCATCTGTCCGGAAAATGCCAAGCGCCGGGAAAACCCCTCCGGATGTTTTCCCTCTCCGTCTGCAATGTGTAGTACTGCGTTAGAACACCCCTAGACTTGCATACTATCATGTCATGCTTAGTGTTGCACTTGTTTGCTTTATATTTATTGTTTCTTCCCCCTCTTCTCTCCGGTAGACCCCGAGACTGATGCTGCTCCTGACGTCGACTACACCCTTGACGACCAGACCTTTTCAGCAGAGCTTCCAGGCAAGCAAACCCCCCTTGATCATTTCGATATCGCCCATTCCCTTCTCTCTTATGCTTGCATTAGAACTGCTACTGCTTTTGTACGATCCTATTCTGATGCATAGCCTAATTTTGTAACCTGCAATTGTTACCTTACCTGATTATCCTAAACTGCTTAGTATAGGTTGGTCAGTGATCCATCAGTGACCCCTCACCTTGTCCATGTTGCCCCCGCTTTATGACCGATGACTCAATCAACGTGATCGACGTCCAGAGCCCGACACATCACATCACACCCCCTTAGTTGTACGACTTTGCAGAGCTACTATCGAGTGCCGAGGGTGATACCTCGTATAAAACTTCTGATGAGATCTCTGTAGTGTAGTTAATCGGTCGTGGTCTACGGAGGGTGATTCCTCCTTCACCACTTTTGATAACGACTCTGTCGTGCAACCCATCAAGAGTGAACCATCGAGGGTGATTCCTCTAAGTTCACCTTGACGATTACATCAAGTGGAACCCATCGAGGGATATTCCTCGGATTCCCCTTTGGTGTTATGGACACACGGTTACTTTGACTTTACCACAGGACCATGATGAAGTCGGGTCGGCCCCGAGGGGTACCCGCGAGAGAAATGTGACGAGTGATGTGAAGTCGGGTTGACCTGGAGGGTACCCGCGAGTTTTCCACCCGACATGGACGAGCATTCTTAGCCCTTGCCATAAGTCCGTGAGACGGGGCGACATGACCACATATCGTGGATCATTGATCGTTACCACGCGCTCCCAAGACACTAACGGTTTGGATATGTGATCCGAGTAGGCCTCTGGCCTTTTCGCACTAACCACCACGCGGGAATAAGTATGGGCACTCTGCGTCCCATGTATCAGCCGAAAGCTCTTCGGATGTCAGCGACTGAGCGGCGCGCGCCCGGGTGGCCCACGTAAGCACCTGCCTTGTATAAGGAGATAGTCAAGACTGACACCGGTCGCGTACGCAACATGCAGGAGTGCAAAGGGCGATGGGCCCAAGACCCCTGCGCGCTTAGGATGTAGACCGGTGTGCTGGCCTCTATGTTGAGCCTAGGTAGGACTGCGGTGTGTTGATCGGCCGAGGCCGGTCATGACCTGATGGTGTGTCTGGCTGGAGTTGATCGAGCATGTTGGGTAAGTTTGTGCACCCCTGCAGGGAAGTATATCTATTCGAATAGCCGTGTCCATGGTAACGGACGCTCGGAGTTGTACCCCGATCGATACAACTAGAACTGGATGCTAAGGCATGAAATGGATATGTAGTTCCGGGATTGCTTTCTCGCAGGGAGTCGAGAAAGGATCTCTGGGCGCTAATGCTACAACATACTTACTTAAAAAATGCTATTTTGTACTCTTCTAAATGCTGCAAGATGCTTGAAGATGGTAGTCTTCGATAGGCTAGGCCTTCCCTCTATTCTGGCATTTCTGCAGTCTAGCCCACAGATCCAACCCCATTCCTTTGATACTGATGCATACTTAGCATAGATCTGATGTAATTCTTACGAGTACTTTGGATGAGTACTCACGGTTGCCTTGCTACCTCTTTTTCCCCTATACCCGATTGCTGCGATCAGATGACGGATCCCAGGAGCCAGATGCCACCACCGGCGACTACTACTGCCTAGAGGGTGTGTCATAGCCCTAGCAATAGCTTTTGCTTGTCATTGCATTTCATCATGTCATCATTATGGGTTTTCAGAAAGTTGAATTGAGGAAGTGCTCGAGCCTCAGGAATCTTTAAAAAATGTCCAAATTAAAAATTGCTTCAAATGAACCCAAGAAAATGTTCCTGTTAAGCTATAAAAATATTGGCAAGAGGTAAAACTCAAACCAATATTTTTGGAGTCTCAGAAATATTTACTTTGGGCATTTGAGTTAATCCAATAATTACTTGCATTGGATTATATTTGATATATATTAAATATAACTCCAATAATTCTGGAAGTTTGTGAGTGGCTTTGCATATATTTTAGCAGGCCACATAATAATTTTCAGAATTTATTGAAATGATTTGGTATAAAAAAATCAAATCAAAACAAATTACAGAAGACAGAAAAACAGAAAAGGAATAAAAGGAAAGCTTACCCGAGCCGGCACTGTGCAGCCCATCTGGCCCACAGTGCCAATCACCTGCTACCTCTCGCCAGGCAGGCAGGGAGCTGCCTGTCGAGCGGGCGCTCGCCGGCGCCACCTCCTGCTTGCCTGTCGCCTCCCCGAGTCGCGCTGGACACCACGGAGTCCCCTGTTTCCCCTCGACCTTTCCCCTCCTCGCAGCTCTCTTCCCCTCCCCTCTCTGCTCTCTTCCCGAGCGGAGCCCGTCGCCGCCGCCCGCCAACCACGCAGCCACCATCGTCATCTCGCCCGTCCAGAGTGACCAACGGCCCCGCCTCCTTGCGCTGGCCATCTCCACCAACGGACCCGAGCCGAGGAGCCTTCAAGGCGACGCCGCGGTCTTCTTCCCTGTCCACGGCCGCCAGATCGCCACCATCAATTTGCCGCCGTTCGAGCTTCCCTGAGCACGCTGGCCATCCCTACGGCACCGCTGTGAGCCCCCGAGCATTCCCCCCTCTCCCCGCGGTCAACCCCTTCCTCTAGCCAGCCTAGCCACCGGAGTCGAGAGCTCCGTGCCGTCGGCCATGGCGCCGCCGTGGTCTGAGCCATCGCAGCTCGCATCCGCGCACGTCACCATGCTCAGCAGCTCTGCAGGAAGCCAACGACACCGCTAGCTGCTTTCCCAGCGCACCGCAGCCTCGCGCCCGCTCGAGCCAGAGCTTCGGCCGCCGCCTCCGTCGTTGCTGCCGTCTCTGTAGGCCACCCCAGCTCCTGGCGCTTACCCTAGAAGATGCACCGCGCCGCCAGCTTGCCGTAGCCGCAAACCACGCGCTAAACGGTGCTCTGTAGCACTGTCCCGAGCAACTTCGGCGAGCTTCCGCCGCGGATTTGGTCGTCGCCGGCCGAGCTCCGGCGAGTGCCGACATGGCACCGTCATTAGGCGCTAACCCCGCTGTTTAACTTCCCCCACAGCCACTGACAGCGGGCCCCACCCCTGGTCAAACCAGTCAGCGCTGGGTTTGACCAGGATTAGTCCCTGTGTCACTGACGTGTGGAACCCACACGTCAGGTTTGACCTGGGTCAACCCAGTGGACCTGCTGACGTCATAGTGACGTAGTGCTGACGCAGTAAATGTCTTCTAGAGTTTTAAATAAATCAGAAATGATTTATTAATTCTAGAAAATATCCTAAACTTTGAAAAATCATGGAAAATAAACCGTAACTCCAAATGAAATAATTTATGTATGAAAATTTATCAGAAAAATCCAAAGAATCTGTTTATGGCATTTTCATGCATGTTTGAACAACCTAAAGCTGCTGTACATGACAATTTGATTAAATGGCATTTAAAATGCCTTACATGGAGTTTGAATTTGAACCTTGGGTTCAAACCAACTTCATTTAAACTGTTACTAGTTGCATTAGCAGAATCAACAGCATATTGCCATGTCATGTTCATGCTTCATATTATTGCATTGCATTGATTGTGTTCCTTCTGTGTTGCTAGTGTTTGTCCCCTCTCAGTAGACGTTGTTTCGACGATGTGATCGATGACACCGATGAAGAGCTATACTATCTTCAGAAGTGCCAGGCAAGCAAACCCCCTTTGAGCATTCCGATACAATCCCACTCTCTCGCTCCTACTCTATTTTATTGCATTAGGACAACAACGATTCAACTATTACATGTTGCGGTAGTTGAACCCATTCCTCTGCATGACCTGTCTTTGCCACAGTAATTAGTAAAAACCCACTAGCATGAGTAGGAGTTGTTTGAGCCATGATGTGCCTACTCATTCATGCTTGCTTGTTATGCCTGCTATTGCTTAGAGTTGAGTCAGGTCTGATTCATCAGGGATGAATTGGAATGTGGTGAACATGTCCTACTGTTGAGAGCTAAGTGTGTGAACACGATTTGGTAAAGGTAGCGGTGAGAGGCCATGTAGGAGTACATGGTTGGTTGTCTCATTGAAACCGTCCTTAGGAACTGAGTTCCGTGTTTGTGATCCAACACAGTTACTACCACACATTGGAATGCTTAAGTGCTCCTCTCGACTTATTAATCGCCTCGATCTCTGTCCAGGAGTTGCAACTAGTTTCTGGTGTTTATAGGTTGTGTTGGTAGTCTACCAAGTGGCACCCGGTACAGGTGGGCTTGGGACAGACTAGGCACCGTGGCCCGGTGTACCAAGTGGCACTCGTTTGGTGGGCTTGGGAACCCTGCACACATTGTTTGGGGCCGTAGTGGAAACCCCGGCTGGACTTCCTTGCGGATGGAACTCGAATAGGCGATAAACCTGGACTAGAGACTTGTGTGGTTAGTCAGGTCGTGGCCGACACCCTCGCTGGGCTTCCGCTTGAAGGTTGCTGAGTACATGTCGTGTAAACGGTGATAAGTGGTGAGAGCGTGTGTGAAGAAGTACACCCCTACAGGGTAATATATGATCTATTCGAATAGTCGCATCCGTGGATATGGACTACTTGGAACGCTTACATTGTGCATAGATAACTGGAGTGGATACTCTAAAATGCGCAAGATAAGCGTGAGTGCTACGGATGGCCTTCTCTTAGGGAGACGGGAGCGGATCCATAGTGGTGTATTGATATGGTGAATATGTGGACTCGTGTGCGCCACCTCAAAGAAGTTACTGGCAATCGTAGTTCAGGATAACCACCGAGTCAAAGCTGGCTTGCTGCAGTTAAACTCTACCACCCCCTTTGTTGATACTGATGCATATGTAGCTAGTTTTGATGTAAGTCTTGCTGAGTACATTTGTACTCATGTTTGCTTAATTTATGTTTTGCAGAGGAGACTTCTATCTCACTAGTAGTTCCGCATGGACTTCAACGTTTAGCTTGTTACCTCAGCTACGATCTTGTACCCTTGGGAGGGTCTTGTAGATAGTCAGGCTTCTCAGCCTTTTTGGCTTCTCAGCCTTTTTCATTTGTAGTTGTCTGTACTCAGACATGTTATGCTTCCGTTGCTTGTATGCTCTGTATGTTGGGTCATGTGACCCCTGTTTGTAATAAATGCTATGAGGCTCTTCTGGGCCTTTATCTATATTTGTTGTTGAGTTATATTGTGATGCCATGTTGTATCTACACATACTTGCATGTTATGCGTACGTGTAACGTGTATTGCTGTGTGTCGGATCCGACACCTAGTTGTTTATTCTTGGTAGCCTTCCTTATGGGGAAATGTCTCCTGGTGCTTCCACTGAGCCATGGTAGTTCGCTACTGCTCCGAAACACTTAGGTTGGCCGGCATGTGTCCTTCTTTGCTCCTGTGTCTGTCCCTTCGGGGAAATGTCACGCGGTGTTTACCGGAGTCCTGTTAGCTTGCTACAGCCCGGATTCACTCGTTGCTGACCGACACGTGCATTGCTGGGTCATGTATGCCTGTCCCTGTAAGTTAGTGCCACCTTGGGTTTACGACTAGTCATGTCGGCCCGGGTTCTCTATCATATGGATGCTAGCGACACTATCATATACGTGAGCCAAAAGGCGCAAACGGTCCCGGGCTAGGTAAGGTGGCACCCGTGGGGATACCGTGCGTGAGGCCGCAAAGTGATACGATGTGTTACATGCTAGATCGGTGTGACTTAGGATCGGGGTCCTGATAGGGTGCCTACTACAATGTGCAGACCGCCGACGACCAGGAGTAGTTAGGAGGCTCCCAGGCAGGAGGCCTTTCCTTTTCGATCATGTTGCTTTTGTGCTAGCCTTCTTAAGGCAAACTTGTTTAACTTATGTCTGTACTCAGATATTGTTGCTTCCCCTGACTCGCTTGTATTCAAGCTGATGTATTCGAGCCCTCGAGGCCCCTGGCTTGTAATATAAATCTTGTATGCCTTTAAATTTGTGTCTAGAGTTGTGTTGTGATATCTTCACGTGAGTCCCTGATCTTGATCGTACACATTTGCGTGTATGATTAGTGTACGATTGAATCGGGGGTGTCACATATCGCAAACACATGGTTGTAAGCATTATGACCTCATACACATTCCTATTTTCTATTATAAGTGTTTCATCACAACTAGCTTGATTGATCTGGTCAAAAGTTGGAATTATTTCTTTGACATAAGCTTGCTAGAGACCATCGCTTCAAGGGAACCTTTCTCTTGCGGGTTCGATAACCCAAGGTCACCTCTTTGGGGAAATAGGTGTGGGGTACTTTCTGTTCTTTTACCGGATCACTAAAAAGGAAGTATCATTGGCCGACTATGCATTCCCATCAACCGAACTCTCAGCGACAAGATGATCATGAAGGACTACTTCGCCGAGGTACCGACATATCCGGCTCACCTATTTCATAGGTGATATCGAATGTGTAGGTCTCTATTCGTGTGCATCGTTGAAGCTTGTGAGCATAATTGCTGTTTTTTCACTCGGCCTATGAATGCTGCCGGTTTGCTTGGCTTTTAGTGCATATCAAACAATATTGGCAACGATGAGAGTGATTGCATATGGGTTCCCGCCGACTACGCGGATTAATAACTTTGCATTGGAGAAGATACCACCATCAAATGTGTACGTGTCTTTGCGAAGACAATGATCCGGATTTTTAGCCCGTAGTACCTTTGTGCACCAAACAAGGAAGACACAAAGAAGCTCATGGCAATGAACGGAGCAAGGGGATGGCCGGGCATGCTAGATAGTATTGATTGCATGCATTGGAGTGAAAGAACTGCCCGGTGGCTTGAGCAGGGCAATACACCGGCCACAAACGTAAACCCACCATTGTGCTTGAAGTCGTGGCTTCACTTGATCTATGGATTTGGCATTGTTACTTTGGTTTGCCGGGGTCTCTCAACGATATAAATGTCTCGCAGCGATCTCTTCTATTTGCTCAGCTAGCTAGTGGCAAAGCTCCGGCTTGCAACTACATCGTTAATGGCCATGACTATACCATGGGGTACTATCTTGCCGAAGATATTCATCCTTCATGGTCAACATTTGTGAAGACCATTAGTGACCCCAAAATTAAGAAACACAAAGTTTTTGCCGAAGCACAAGAAGCTTGCCGAAAGGATATTGAGAGAGCATTTGGTGTGTTGCACATTGTTCGAGGTCCCGCTCGCCACTGGGATAAAAAGTCCCTCAAAAACATCATCACTGCTTGTGTAATTTTACACAACATGATTGTCAAGGATGAGAGGGATATGGACTTAGAGATTAATTATGACAATGTTGGTAGCCGTGTGAAACCTGCCAGGGACGCAGATGAGATCACTGCATTTTTTGACACCTACCAAAAGATCGAGAACCGTGATTCACGCCACCAACTCAAGCATGATCTTATTGAGTATTGTTGGCAACTCTATGGGGGATAGATTCCCGTTTTTATTCATATGTATTTGTGTGTGATTTGAACAATTTGGTTTTGTAATAATTATTCAAATTTAAACATTTGTTGTAATGATAACGGTTGTTGTATTGTTTCAGACCATTTGTATTCATATGTTTAATTTATATTGATTTCATTCGGTTCACAATATTGAAATCTGTAATTTTTACGAAGCTATGCAAAAATTACGGTACCACGAGCCTTACGGCGGGACGGATCCCGTAAACCCGTCCAGCGAGGCATCGTATTTTTTTTTCAGGAAACCTTAAACAGATTTTACGGGATCGACGTATGTCGAATCTGCTAGAGATGCTCTAAAATGCACATGAACTTCATCCCTTAGTTGAAGGCTATTCTCTTTGGAGGACTATTCTCTAGGATGGGAAGAGTGGTAGCCAGACGTTGACAATGGCGAAGAAATACTCTGAAGTTAAAATAGACATGCCCTGAGGCACCGCGCCTAGCTACAAAGGCGCGAACACCGCCTTGGCGAGGACGTGCGTCTTCTTCCTGCCGAGACCAAACCCGACGATGTGGTTGACGTACACGTCCCCGTCCTTCACCGTCGCCGACGACCCAATCCGGTGCACCGGCCCGACATACCGTCCCGTGACGCTCGCGGTCTCCCAGTCGTCGGAGCTCTCGACCAGCCTGCTCGGCATGCCGGCGACGGCCAGCTTCGTCGGCGAGATCAGCTCCAGCCCGTCGCCGCTCTTGAGCGAGCCCCGCACCCTGACGACGCTCACGGCCCCCGTCTTGGGGTCCACCTTGAAGAGGTCGCCGCCAGAGGTGTGGATGACGAGGAGGTAGCCGCTGGGGTGGTAGACGATGCCGTTGAGGCCGATGAGGTTGTCCAGCGTCCCGGGCCGCTGCCTGAAGGTGGCGTTCTTGATGACTGAGAGCGGCTCGCCGTCCGGGCTCACCTTCCAGATCTTGTTGCCCAGGATGTCGGTCACGTACGCGTTGCCGTCGTCGTCCGAGGCCACGTCGTCGGCGAACGAGGACTCGCCTGCACGCGGATGAAACACAGATCAGTCAATTAGAATTAGGTGGTACCTTAGCCAGAGCTTGATCGAATGATGTAAGAAAGCAAAAATTTCCTACATTAAGCAGGCAAGACGAAACTACTACGGTCCCGAACGTGCCATGTTTCGTCATCTCGTCCCGAACGCCCTTGCTACCGTTAGTTTGCGCGCACGAATCTCGGCGCTGAATTCTGTCCCACGTCAGCAGGCGAAAGCGTTCGGGCGTTCGGGAAGTCGTCGCGAACGAGATAGGCCACGATTTAGTCTTCTATCCCCATTCCCTCCCGCACCCTCCACCCCGCCCCGCACCCCACTCCTCTTCTATCCCCATTCCTTCCTGCATCTCTCTCTCGACGGCGGGTTTCCCGGCGAGCTGCGGCGGCAGCGCGAGGAACCCAAGCAAATCTCCGGCGCAAGCTCACGAGCATCTCGACGAGCAGGGCACGATGTGCGGCGGCCATAAAGGAGGGAAACGACTGGTGACGGGTTGCGTCGTGCCGCTCCGGGCTTGATGTGCGACGGCCATGGAGGTGGGTATCGGCTGGCCACGGGCGCGGCGGCGCCGCTCCAGGGCTCGATGTGCGGCGGCCGCGAAGGGGCAGCGGCTGGCCACGGTCGCGGCGGCGCTGCTCCAGGAGTCGATCTGCGACGGCCGGAAAGGGGCAACGGCTGCCGACGGTCGCGTCGTGTCGCTCCCGGGCTGGATTTGCGGCGGCCGGGAAGGGGCCGTCGGCTGCCGACGGTTACGGCAGCGCCGCTCGCACGCCAGGCCCGGGCGGGAAACTCACCTGGACCAGCGGCCGCATCACCTAGTTCCAGCGCTGCCACGAAGGTCGCGGCGGGAGCGAGCAGGAACGGCGTTGCATGCCCAGACGCCCAACATTGGGCGCCGCCAGGGAGGCTAAGGTCACGTCCGTGCACCACGAGCTCAGGTGTTGTTTTTACGGGCCTCTCTTTCTGCATCTCTTTATGCATTTCTACTTGGCAATTTGGTGTGGGAGATGGTAATTTAGATAGTGAAATTTCAGTATGCAACCAAATTCAGATAGTTCATTTTTTTCACATGGCAATTTTTTATGTTCATTTTGTGTGCAAGCTGTGGAAGATGAGCCCACTAGGATTTTTATGTGTCATGGGAATATGACAATTGTAGTACTCTAAACAGCAATGTTTGAGTTCACTTTTTACATGGCCATTTTTAGTTGTCATTTTTGTGTGCAAGATGAATCCCTTTATGATTTTTATGTATCATGGCAACTTTCTTAATAAGATGGCATTTTTTCTATGGATGGGGTTGGCAATTATTTGGAGGGGTGAGGTGGTAGTTTTATTGTGGAAAACACATCATTTTTAGAAAATAAATATTGCCAATAGTTACATGGCAAATTTATGGAATTCTGATCTATAACACATGACATTTTTTGTAAAATTGGTGGACTGATCACATGGCAATTTCAGGGGGAATTATTTGTGTGGTTTTTTTTTATCATTTTATCAAAAGTTGCCATGTCTCAACATTTTCCATCTCTCAAAATTTGCCATGGCAATTTTTTTTAATTAAGATGTTAAAAAATATGGCAAACTTGCCATGGCAAATTAAGATGTTAAAAAACATGGCAAAGTTATAGATGTTCCAAAAACACGGCAAACTTGCCATGGCAACTTAAGATGTTAAAAAACATGGCAAAGTTATAGATGTTCAAAAAGATGGCAAACTTGCCATGGCAATTTAAGATGTTCAAAAACATGGCAAACTTGCCATGGCAAACTTTAAGATGCGCTAAAACATGGCAAACTTCTTTTTAATTAAGTTTGTTAAAAAACATGGCAAACTAGTCAAACTTCTTCAATTAACATGTTAAAAAACATGCAAACTTGCCATGCCAAAGTTAAAGATGTTCAAAAACATCACAAACTTGCCATGGCAACTAAAGATGTTAAAAAACATGGCAACTTAATATGTTCAGAAACACGGCAAACTTGCCATGGCAATTAAAGATGTTGAAAAACATGGCAACCTAATATGTTCAGAAACACGGCAAACTTGCCATGGCAACTAAAATCAGTTTTTTTTGTTTATATATGTGTTCATGACATTTTTCACTTTAAAATGTGTTTATGCACGAAATAAATCTCTAGATGCACTTTTACTCTATTTTTGCCATGGCAATTTTTTCTTAGATTTTTGGACTCACTATTGCCTTGAGTAGATGTTGAGTAGAAACATGGCAATTTTGTCGAAGATGTCGAAGGTGGAAAATTGAGTACAACATGACATTTGTTTTACCATGTCATACACATATTTTTTTAACCATGGCAATTTCGGTTATCTATTTGCCATGCCAAAAAAGTTTTCGTAGCTTTTTGCCATGCCTCTAATATAGCTTATGCTATATCAGCACTATAACTTTTTGCCATGCCATAAACACATTTTAGTTAGTGAAGCATGGCAAATTTAGTACATGGGCCATGGTAAATTTAGTTTCTGGACCATGGCAAATTTCTTTTTTCTTTGCAACATGGCAACATTTCTTTAAATATTGCACCATGGCAAATTTAGTCTATATATCATGGCAAATTTAGTTAATGGAGCATGGCGATTTTAGTTTCTGGATCATGGGCAAATTAATTGAAAAGATGACAATTCTTATTTTTAGCACGGGCAATTACACATTTTTGGACCATGGAAAATTTTCTTTTTAATATGGAATCATGGCAAATTCAGTATATATATCATGTGAAATTTAGTTAATGGAGCGTGTCAAATTAAGTTTCTAGATCATGGGGCAAATTATTGAAAAGATGACCGTTATTTTTTTCACCATGGCAACTTACATATGTTTGGACCAATTTCAAATTTTAATTTTAAAACCAGGGAAATTTTTGTCCGACCTTGGTAACTTAATTTTGTACTACATCTACAACCGTGTCCATTGCCTTTTCTTGTAGTGTTTTTCTTCTTAGATTAATATGCAACTTTTGGCATGCAGCGTTTTCATTATTTTAGATGACCATGGCAAAAAATAAAAAAATTGTACTTTTTTTACTGTGCACGTTTTTTTTGCTGTGTACAATCTTCTTTTTTGTAATTCAACGTGGCAATATCCTGTTGCGTTTTTTCAGATTTACTTATTTTGCATACTTTTGCCATTTTATATATTTTTGTTTTTCTTTTGCTACATCATGGCTTTTCCTGTAGGTATTTTACCTCTTCTGTAGTTTATCAGGGCATTTTTTACTGTTGGTTTTTTGTTGTTTACCTTCTGCAGGTTTACCAGGAGGCCCAGCTCGGAAGACGCAGGCCTACCGAGCCCAGCTGGCTGGCCGTTCGGGCGGAAATCGCGGTAGCGCGAACGACCCTGAGCAGGTATTTGTTCGATCCCAACTGGCTGGGGTCCGAACGAAATCGTTCGGGATGACACCCCCCCATACCGAACGTCAGTTCGTTATCGGGGTCCAACTACTAATGGTTCGTAACAAGAACATCTATCGCCTGGATAAATACACCAACAGTCAAAACTCAAAACTGATCCTAAAATTATTTTTGTTGGAGGATATTGCCCGTAATCATGTTTTACTAAGTTTTTCTACCGCTCGGTGCTTAACCGGCAACACCTTAGCTGAAAGGGAACAGGCATGTTCCAGTGCAGTGCGTGGAAGATGCATCGCGGATGGTTTGACTAGATGAATGCTAACTGTAAGGTTCCCAACAAATTGAGTAATCAAGTGACAGCAGCATCCTGATACATACGGCAGGGTCCTACACCTAATAATAATGTGAAGATGCTATCATCCTTTAGAGCAACTCCAATGGGGCGACCCATTTTGTCCGCCTGCGTCCGCTTAGGTCGGCGCGGACAAAAGTGAAGGCCCAACGCGGCGACCCAAACCCAAATCGCGTTCGTCTGGCGTCTGCGCCGACCCATTTCCGGCCCAAAATTGCGTCGGCGCGTCGCGCCGCGCGTCCGTCGCGGCCCCACTTGTAGGCCACCCAACTACCGCCCGTCGTCTAATTTATGACGACCATCGACAGCGGGCTCACTAGTCAGCCAGTAGAAGCGTCCTTTTTTAACCATGCGTGCGGCGGGGGCCGGCCTCATCCACTTCCGTCCACATCTGGCCCCCCACCACCCCCTTGTGCTTCCTCGCCGGCGACCACCAAACCCTAGCAAGCAATGGGTCTCTTCGGCGGCGGCAGCGGCAAGGGCAAGTGCACCCCCGGCGCTTCATTCTCCCGTGCTCCTCCTCCCCTTCCTCCTCCGCCGCCGGCGCGTGTCCGCCCAGGTCGCTGGCGTCTGCACATCCCGGTGCACCAAGCGCGATGGCACTGGGAGTATAGGCAGTCGCTGCCCTACCCCGACGTCACGCTGCCGCAACACTGGCACCTGGATCCACACCGCAACACTGGCACCTGGATCCACACCGGATCCCGGTGCCGGCGGTTCCGCGGACCCAGCGGGCGCACGACGAGGAGGTGCGCAGGCGCCGGGCGCAGCTCACGCCGGCGCAGCGGCGGATGCCCGAGTACACCGCCGACTCTCCCAACTGGGAGGCTTGGTTTGCCCTCGAACACGAGGAGCAACGGCGCCTAGGCGTCGACGCCAACCCGCCGTCGTTTCCACCGCCGCCCCCGTGGGTAGAGCCGGAGGAAATGGAGGCGGAGGCGGAGTACCAAGCCGCCCTCGAGGAGGCCCTGCATCACGCGCTGGAGGCTAGCCGGCTCGAGGAGGACGCGCATTGGGATGGGCTGGAGGAAGCCCTTGCCTTGTCGGCGGCGGGGAACTCCGTCCACACCCCGCTCTTCGTCCCGCCTCTGCCACCGCCGCCGCCCGTCCTCGAGCCCAAGCCGGATCCGGAGCCGACGCGGAAGCGCTCCCCGCCTCCACCCACTTGGCCGGAGGAGGCATACACGTGGACCGGCCAATACCGCGAGTGGGTGAGCGCGCCTCCGGTCCACTACACCGCGACGCCGGAGGAGGAGGCGGCCCACCTTGAGTGCTGGAAGGCGCACTGGCTCGCCCAGGAGGAGGCCGACGACGAGCGGCAGATGCGCTACGAGCAGCTGCTGCAACGCAATGCGGAGGCGCTGCGGCGTGAGTAGGAGGAGGAGCGTGCCCGGCGAGTCGCAATGCCGCCGCCCCAGCAGACGTCGGAGGAGGCTGCCCTAGCAGCGTACCAAGCGGCGTTCGGGTGGGCTGGCCCTGCTCCCGTCTTCATCGACCTCACCGGCGGTGATGGCGATGGCGATGTCAAGGGCAAGGGCAAGGCCGACGACGTCTAGGGCAGCGTGCGGGCACATATTTTTTTTATGTTTTAATTAATGTTTAATTAGGTTTAAGTGGACTTTGGCCGGCGGTTGACCGGTCACTTAATGTTTAATTATGTTTATTTGTGCGAGCTATTTTTTTTTCCTACGCAGGCAGATTTGGGCCCGCCTCCCGTTGGGCGGTCAAGCCGACCCATTTGAAAATGCGGACGCGGAAGTTCACCTGACCGACCCAAACGGACAAAAAGCGGACAAAGCGCGCGTCCGTTTGGGTCGTCCGGTTGAAGTTGCTCTTATGTCTTCTTGTCAGAGAAAAGAAGCGAAACCACCACAGGATCGACATGGATCATTCGTGGACATAATTAATGATGCCCATGCCCCGGCCCAGGCCCATTCATCGTTCATTCTCCAATGGAAGGAATGTCCCGCATCCCATGCGCAACGGTTCTTGACGGCGATGGGGCAGAGCAGGGCCCACCGCTCAGTGGCCCACCTGATCATCCTAATCTTTGTTGTTGTTTTCCCAAAGATGATCCTAATCGGACGGCTACAAAGCAGGAACATTCTCATATGGACGGGAGGCGGAGAAGCCATCGATCACGGGGCGGAGACGTACCTGGTCCGTCGAGCCGTGCGAGGAAGAGGCGGCGCCCCGAGCGAAGATCGTACGCGCCCACGGCGGCGTACCCGAAGCTCGGAGGCCGGTCGGCGTAGGCCACGAGGATCCGCCGCCTGGGCGCATCCACGGCGAGCCCCAGCGCCACCCTCCCGGCCACCTCGGGGTCCGCCACCACGACCCGCTCCGCCAGGGCCTCCTCTCCCCCCGCCCCAACGCGCACCTCGGCCACGCCGGCGCCGAAGAAGGTGGACACCAGGAACCTCCCGCCTTCGGCGTCCCACTTGGCGCACTCGTGGAACCACCCGTCGCCCGCGTAGGCGACGCCGCCGGCGGTGCCCTCCAGGAACGCGACCTCCGCGGCGGCCGCCAGGGCCACGACGGCGAGCGCTGGCGCGCAGAACCCCCGCCCGCCGGACTCTCCTGCCGTCGCGTCAGAGCCGCCGCGACGGCGCCGTCTGCCACCGCACATGGCGAACAAGAAGAGAAGCAGCGTCAAGATCCGGAGAGGAGGCTCTCCTTCTTGTGTTTGCGTGTTCGCACGTTTGACCGATATCACTTGGGTAGCAAAGGGTTTCCCTAGTAGTCCTGATATACGTAATAGAAACTGCGTTTTTGGTGGGGTTTTGGTGGCTGTTTGGCGAGCGGCACAGCGGCGGAATCTTTCGGGTTCTGTCACTACTGGAGCAACAGTTTAGGATGAGCTGGGGTTGGGGTCCTGCCGGAAAGCGTCATGGGGATGCAGACACATAATGCGTAGTGGTTCGGTGTTTGTTCCCGTGTAGTGACAAAAGCAAAACTGCCTCCGGCTCGCTCGTTCGGGCGAAGTCGGGAGCGTCAGATTTTCGAAATGGATAAAAATCAGACGTCAGATTTTAAAGGTTCCCGTAGAACTCTTTAGCCGTTGGATTTTCAGCACAGATCTTGACGTAAATTTAGCTCCACGTCAGCTCCGACGTCGTTTGATAGGAAGTGGAAACCGAACGAACGGTTTTTTCTTCGTTCCCCTCATTGGCAATCCTCACTCCCCTTATCCTCCCGCGTCCAACCCAAGCTCCGCTCAGCAATTTGCCGGCGAGGTGGTGCGGCGGCAAAGCGCGGTGCGCGGATCCTGATCAGTTCTTGGAGATGTTTCTTCAGATGTTTGGTACGGGCGGTGCGGCGGCAGAGCGTGGTGTGTGGATCTGATTAGTTTCTAGAGATGTTTCTTCATATGTTTGGTGCGGGCGGTGCGGCGGCACAACATGGTGCGTGGATCCAGTCAGTTCCCAGCGATGTTTCTTCAGATGTTTGGTGCGAGCGGAGAGGAGGAGCAGGAAGGAGATGGGGGCGACGCGCGGGGGGAGGGGGGGGGGGGGGGGGGGGGGTGGGAGGGGCAGCTACTGTCCAGGTTGCTGGCGCGGCTCCGACGGCGCACAAGGAGGCCACGGCAAGGATGGTTGCGGGAAAGGTGCTGGCGCGGTCAGTTCGCGGCGACGGTGGCACCGGAGAGGCACCCCCTTCCATGTCCCTTCCACTGCAAGTATGTCTACGACGGTGGTTGTGGTTACGTTGTGGTGGTGGTCGTCGTGGGGAGGGCGCGATGGTGCAGCGGCCTGACGTGGCGGCGCGGGGGAGGCGTTGTTGCTGGATGCGACGATGCAGGCGCTGGGGACGGTGGTGCAGCGTCAACGGGCAGAAGCAGGAGCTCTGGCGCCTCTTCCTCGTGCTCGTCTTCTGGCGCCTCGATGGGTTCAAGAAGTTGTACCTCTAAGCAAACAAACGCCTCTTCATTTTGAACTGCTAGAATGAAAAGGAACCATGATGATTCACCATGTTCTATTTCTGCTTCCATTTAGTATCGTTTTTTTGTTGTTGGTCCATGATAGCTTTTGTTAGTAAATAGTTACCATGGCAGAACTGCTATGAATTTTGATATGCGATGGCAAATTGTTTGGTAAATAGTTGTCATGATAGCTTTTGTTGTAAATAGTTGCCATGGAAAATTGCTATTCATTCTTTTACAGATTGTTTTTGCCATGTCAATCCACTATGTTGTCTAGTTTGCCATGTATTAGAGATCTTTAATTACATATTTCTAAGATTTCCATGACACATGATCTTTAATTTATACCATTTTTTCTACATTTCTTGTGAATTATGCATCATTTAATTTCATATACCATGGCAAATCATTATGAATTAGAGATCATTTGCCATGGCAAATTTACAATCTTTAATACCTACCATCTTTCTTTTTAGTAAATAGTTGCCATGGCAAATTTTTATGAATTTTCATAGACCATGAGAAATTGTTATTCATTTTCAGAGATCACTTTGCCATGGCTTTTGTTAGTAAATAGTTTCCATGGCTGAACTGCTATGAATTTTGATATAACATGGCAAATTGTTTAGTAAATAGTCACCATGATATCTTTTTGTTTAGTAAATAGTTGCCATGGCAAATTGCAATTCATTCTTTTATAGATCATTTTTGCCATGTTAATCCACTATGTTGTCTAAATTTGCCATGTATTAGAGATCTTTAATTGCATATCTCTAAAATTGCCATGACAAATGATTTTTAAGTCATACATTTTTTTCTACGTTTCTCATAAATAGACATCGTTTATCTTCATATACCATGGAAAATCTTTATGAATTAGAGATCATTTGCCATTGCAAATTATCATCAATTGACATGACAAATTTAAAATCTTCAATACCTACCATCTTTCCTTTTAGTAAATAGTTGCCATGGCAAAAAAAATGAATTTGCTATGATTTTTTATAGACCATGGCAAATTGTTATTCATTTTCATAGTTTTGCCATGTAAATGCGCCATGCTTTCTAAATTTTCTTTGGGGGGGGGGGGGGGGGGGGGGGGGGGGGGGGGGGGGGGGGGGGGGGGGGGGGGGGGGGGGGGTGGTTTGTATGGCAATTTGCATGTGTGTGAGATGCCCACTCATTTTTGTCATTTGATGTAGAGCAATCATTTTTTCTTGTTTGAACTTTGTCATTTGAAGATCATGATTATTTTCTGGTCTTCCATCGATGATTCATATCATTTGGAAACTCTCCAATTTTTGCCATGGCTAATTTAGTTGTTCATTAAATCTGATGTTCAAATTCATATATACAATGGCGGCAATTTTTTGTGTAAAATACATTGGCAAACTTTTTTCTTCAAAATGGCATGACAACTCTTTTTATTTGTATATCATGGCAAACAATTCTTTTCTTGCAACATGGCAAAAAAACTATTTAAGAGACCATGGAATTTTAAGTTCATGGAGCATGACATTTTTAGTTTATGTATAATGGCAAATTATTTTTCTTTCGCAACAATCGCAAAACATTACTTTGTAATGGGAATATGGCAACTTAAGTTCATGGAGCATTAAAATGTAGTTATTGGGCATGTCAAATACAATTATTTTTGTAACAATGGAAACAAATTACTTTTCTTGATGTGACAATGTCGACTTAATTGCATGAAGCATGGCAAATGTAGTTTATGGGTCATGGCATTTTTTAATATATGCATACATCCATGGTAGTTTTCTTACACAAAGCATGTCAATTATAACTCAAATGCCATGGCAAATTTTAATATGCATATGCCATGGCAATTTTTGTTCATATTCATGATATTTTTCATACATGGCAAATTAATTAAAATACGATCGCAAATTTTCAATACGAATCTGCCATGGCAAGTTTTTGTTCATAATTTTGTTTGTACTTTGTTCATTCTAATTTTTCATGGTTTTTTTGCCATGCTACTTTCCAAACATAATTTTTGGCCATGTCAATTCTTGGAAATTGCCATGTGAACACTCATAGATGTTGTTACAATAGTTTTGCCACCCATTTTTTAGGAATGAAATTTTTATAAAACTTGTCATTGTAAAAAATAACATCATGGCAAATCGTAATGGTTTGGCCAACTTGAATGATTTTTTTAGGAAATTTTCAATTGTATATAAAAAATCATGGCATTTTTAGTAAGAAAATGGGTCTAATATAGTCACGTGGCCGAAAAACGAATTTCTTGTTGTTTTTTTTATGTCTTGGCATTTTATGTCTCACAAGATGGCAATTTTCCCTTTTGTACATCATGGGCAGTTTTGTTCCTTTTTTTGTATAGCTATTTTCAAATTGAGGTCCAAACACCAGTTTGTATGACTTGTCTACGAAAATTGGGCTTTTTTTGGCCCAACTAGAGGTTCAATCGGGTGGTGTTAGCGTGTGGGTCTGTGAGCGAAGCAGTTGTTCCCCAGATCGAACGTGTTGGTTCGACAAGCAAATCGTTCCCTAGGGAATGATCCGTTCATTCTGGGATCTGCCCAGATCAAATGTCGGGTGGATATTTGGGTTCTAGATTTTCCCTTGTCGTCGTTCGTATATTATCTCGCGACTGATCGCCTAGGATATGCTGCCATTGGACGACTCATTCGCTAGAGAGAGCAGCTCCCAACGATCGTTTATAATACTTCACTAAGCAGGCAGGCGAGGGCGACCCCTGGTTGACCCAAAAGGCCCAGTAAACTATTATTTATTTAAGAATGCCATGAACAGAAAAATATTTTCGTATAAAAAACAGAGGAAACCTAAATTTTGAAATGCCATATTCTGAATTATGTAAAATGCCATGGTACTTTATAAAACTGCTATTTCCCTAATTTATAAATTTACAATAAGTGTGCGCAAAAGAAAAAAAAAGGTTGTGTGATCTCATTTTTTGCCATGCTAAACTTTAAAACTACCATCCTCTAGATTAAAATGTATGAAAACAAACATATTTTCTTATAAAAAACAGAGAAGAACATAAATTTATAAAAGCCATGTTGAGTTTTTTTTTTGGAAATTTTCATGCTACTTTGTAAAGCTGTCGTTTCTATAATTTACAAATTTACTATTATAATAAAAAATGTCATGCTAATAAAAACAAAATTGTCGTCCTCATAATAATAAAACTGTCATCCTCTTGATAATAAAAATGCCATGTCAACAATAATAAAAATGATATGCTATCAATAAATAAAAATGCCATCCAGTTAATAATAAAATTGTTATCCTCCTAATAATAATAAAATGCCATGTTAATATTTATTAAAATGTCATTATCTTAATAATAAAACTACCATTATTAAAAATTAAAATGTTATGCTCTTAATAATAGAAATGCCATGTGAGAAAGTAAAAAGTGCCATGTTTTGGAAGACAAAAAGATGCCAAGTTTTAGTATAAAAAGAAATTGACATGCTACCTATAATAAAAATGCACATGGCAAGTTTAGAAAATTTTCCCATCTAAAAAATAGGAATTTTTTATTCTCTCGAAAATGGGAAAATCTAGATTTTTGGATCATGAAAAATTGAACTTAAAGACAAGTTTAGTGCATGTTTTCACAAAACCTCCTTCAACCCGAGTGGCAAAGCGAGCGCCTCTCTTTCTTTGAGAGGTCTCGAGTTTGAGTTCCCCTTCCCACACACCTTGCATGAATTTTTTGGGAGAAAAAAGTGAGCATTCGGCAGGAAAACAGTTACAGCGAACGATTTCAGCCGATCTATGTGACATTGGCCTTGCACCAAGATTCGGGTGACAACTGGGAAGGCGTTCGCTAGATAACATTTATCTTGTCGTTGTCGAATAGCGATGGCAGTGCCCTTTTTCACGGAGGGATGGTGCTCCGAAGAGGTTTTTCTTCGCGAGCATGGTGGCGCCTTTGTCTGGAGTGCGTGGATTGGTGGCTGATGTGGGAGGGCCAGATGCAACGGTGTGGCTAGGCCGACTGCAGCGGCGTGAGCAGATAAAGTGACTGTTTATGGAACCTAATGGCAAAGTTCTGCGGGAGACCGGTGATGGCAAGCCTGCCGAGAGGGAGCTCCGGTGGCCGGAGTCAGAGGCCCCGCCTTTGCCGTTCCTGTAGCTGCGACGAGGTCCGCGTGAGGATGTGTGGCGCCCCCGGCTCGACCGTACACTAATCATGCACGCAAACGTGTACGATCAAGATCAGGGACTCACGGGAAGATATCACAACACAACTCTAAAACATAAATAAGTCATACAAGCATCATAATACAAGCCAGGGGCCACGAGGGCTCGAATACAAATGCTCGATCATAGACGAGTCAGCGGAAGCAACAATATCTGAGTACAGACATAGGTTAAACAAGGTGCCATAAGATGGCTAGCACAAACAGGGATACAACAGATCGAACAGGCGCAGGGCCTCCTGCCTGGGATCCTCCTAACTACTCCTGGTCGTCGGCGTCCTGGACGTAGTAGTAGGCTCCGTCCTGGTGGTAGTAGTCGTCGTAGGTGGCGTCTGGCTCCTGGGCTCCAACATCTGGTTGCGACAACCAGCAAGAAGGGAAAGGGGGGAAAAGGAGGGGGAAAGCAACCGTGAGTACTCATCCAAAGTACTCGCAAGCAAGGATCTATACTACATATGCATGGTATATGTGTAAAGAGGCAATATCGGTGGACTGAACTGCAGAATGCCAGAATAAAAGGGGGATAGCTAGTCCTGTCGAAGACTACGCTTCTGGCAGCCTTCGTCTTGAAGCAATAGAAGAGATTAGTTGGAAGTTAACCAAACAACAACGTAAAGCATAATCCTACCCGTCGATCCTCTCATCGCCACCATGCGAGAGAGCGACCACCGGGTTATAACTGTCACTTGTAAGGGTGTGTTTTATTAAGTATCCATTTCTAGTTGTCATGAGGTCGGAATACAACTCCGGGTCGTCCTTTTACCGAGGGACACAGCTATTCGAATAGATAAACTTCCCTGCAGGGGTGCACCACATATTCCCCAACACGCTCGATCCCCTTTGGCCGGACACACTTTCCTGGGTCATGCCCGGCCTCGGAAGATCCACACGTCGCAGCCCCACCTAGGCTCAACAGAGAGGTCAGCACGCCGGACTAATCCTAGGCACTCTGGGGTCTGGGCCCATCGCCCAGTGCGCTCCTGCACGTTGCGTACGCGGCCGCGAGCAGACCTAGCAACCCACACGATCACGGCGGTTACGTTAGCGCGGTCCAACACGGCGCGCGCCGCTCAGTCGCTGACGTCAAGAAGGCTTCAGCTGATACCACGACGCCGGGATACCCATAACTACTCCCGCGTAGTTGGTTAGTGCGTATAGGCCAGTGGCCAGACTCAGATCAAATATCCAATCTCGTTAAGCGTGTTATTATGAAGTAAACGCGAACGCCGACCAGGGCCTGGCCCACCTGTCTCCTAGGTGGTCTCAACCTGCCCTGTCGCTCCGCCATAAAGATCCACTCAAAGGGCCGTTGGGACAAAGGTCCTTTCAGCCCCCAATCCGTGAATCACTCGCGGGTACTCTTCGAGCCGACCCGACTTTAGTCACCATTTGTATAGTATGTATATATGTATAGTATACACCCGTGATCACCTCCCGAGTGATCACGGCCCGATAGTATAGCAAGGCAGACTGACAAGAATGCAGGGCCAATGATGATAAACTAGCATCCTACACTAGGCATTTAGGATTGCAGGTAAGGTATCAACAACAGTAGCAACAATGACAGGCTATGCAGCAGAATAGGATTAACCGAAAGCAGTATCATGCTACACTACTCTAATGCAAGCAGTATAGAGGAGAATAGGCGATATCTGGTGATCAAGGGGGGGGGGCTTGCCTGGTTGCTCTGGCAAGTAGGAGTCGTCAACAACGTAGTCGGTCGGGGCACCAGCAGCTGCGTCGGTCTCGTAGTCTACCGAAGAGAAGAGGGGGAAGAAACAGTAAACACACGGCAATAATGCAACAGGGATGCATGACATGTCTAAACGCAGGGCCAGGGTGATATACAGCCTAACTAAGCGATTTAGTTAATTTAGGAATTTATTCGGATTTATTTAATTAAGGTTGGACACTATTCATTTATCAAAATCGGTCTAATTGTTCAACGTTCTCATAGCTGCGGGCGTCTGACGGAGATACCGAGGGCGTATCCGGGTTCGTATCGTCGTTCTGAGCAAGTTTCATGTATAAAATATTTTCATCGGAGTTACGGTTTAAAAGATATGATTTTCTAAAGTTTTTATTAATTTCTGAAATTTTAATTAATTATTTAATTCAACATTATCCGAAACAGTAATTGATGACGTCAGCATGACATCATGCTGACGTCAGCAGTTAATTAAGTTAATTACTAATTACTGTTTAATTAACACTAATCAGTTAATTAGATTAACCTAATCAGGATTAATTAACTAATTAATTAATTAATTATTTTAATTATTTTAATTATTTATTTTTATTTCTATTTTCTTAAAACTGTTTCTGGGCCGTGGGCCCCATTCGTCAGCGTCACAGGGGGGTTTTCGGGCCCCACTGGGCAGTGGCCCAGGGCACGGGCGCGGGCGACAGGCACGGCGCGCAGCGCGCGTGTGCGCGGCCGCAGCCGGGCACGCGCGGGGGGGGCCGGACGCGGGCGCGGGCGGCGGGCGGGGCGAGGCCGGAGGGGGCGTGGGACGCGCGCGGTGGCCGGAGCGGCAGCGGGCGGTGGCGCGCAAGTGGCAGCGCGAGAGGGGGGGCGCGGTGCGCGCGGGCGAACGGCCGAGGCGAGCGAGCACTGGCGAGGCCGCGCGCGGGCGCGGTGACGCGCGCAAGCGCGGCCATGGCGCGGGACGCGGATGGCATGCGCGCGCGCGGAACGGCGCAGGCGCGCGCGCGAGCAGCGGCGAGGGAGCGGGCGTGGCGTGATGAGCGGCGTCGGGGCGCGCGCAGCGCGAGGCTCTGCGGGAGGCGGGAGCGGGCGCAGGGAGAGGAAGGGAGCGAGGCTCACGGCGGGGGAAGCAGGGATCGTGGCAGCGGGGGGTCGGGGTGGTGGTCGGAGACGATGGCGTCGACGTAGACGAGGCAGACCGGCGAGGGAGCGCTCCGGGCGGTGGCGTCGTGCGGCGAGGGCGAGGCGGCGCGGTCGTCGCAGCGAGCGAGGGCGACGGGGTCGTTCCCGCGATCCCGATCCCGATCTGGATCGGGAGGTGGGGGCTGACGAGGGGGAGTGGGGGGGGGAAGTGGAGTGGTGGCCGGTTAGGGTTTCGGGGTCCAGGGGATAAGGGGAGAGTGGGGGTGGGCCTGATGGGCCAGTGGGCTGGTGGAGGCCAGCTGGGCCACGGCCCAGTTGGGAGGGGCTCTCTCCTTTATCCTTTTCTGTTTCTTTTTCCTTTTCTTTATTCTCCTTTCTCAATCTAGTAAATAGCTAGGCCTCAAAATGGTTTTTGTAAAAAGTGTGACCTATTTCATAAATACCAGTGCATTATTCCTTAACACCTAAAATTAGTTTGGACAAAACATAATTCCATATTTATTTCAGATTTAATAAATGGTTATTAAATATTATCTTTATCCACTGTTTGAGGTTGTTCGAGTCACTTATCCAATTCCAATGATGTTGGTTTCAATTTTAGAATAGCCTCTGGAATATTTGCTACTTATCTGACATTTTAGTTTCTATGTTGGACAACTTTTATATTCCACTTTCATTTAAATTTGAATTTGACTTAGGAGTTGAAATGCAATATGATGCTAATGATGATTATGCACTATTAATCATGATGACATGGCCTCATCAAAAGGGTGATCACTGTAGCTTAATACAGGGGGTGTTACAAATCTCCTCCACTACAAGAAATCTCGTCCCGAGATTTAGGAGGTAGAAAGAAACAAAGCGGGGTATTCATCGCGAAGACGATCCTCGCGTTCCCAAGTGGCTTCATCTTCAGAATGGTTTGACCACTGAACCTTGAGGAACTTGATAACCTTCTGGCGTGTGCGACGCTCGGCTTGATCGAGAATGCGGACCGGATGCTCTTTATAAGAGAGGTCTTGTTGCAGTTCAAGCAATTCGTGATCTACTCCGCGGATAGGGTCTTTGAAGCAGCGGCGGAGTTGTGATACGTGGAACACATCGTGAACCTGAGAAAGGTTCGGTGGAAGTTCCAACTGATATGCCACTCTACCACGCCTTTCAGGAACAGTGAAAGGACCAATATAGCGAGGAGCTAGCTTGCCCTTGATCCCGAATCGGTGTGTACCTTTCATCGGTGTGACTCGAAGATAAGCCTTTTCGCCAGGTTGATAGACCATATCTTTGTGTTTGCGGTCATACTGACTCTTTTGACGTGACTGAGCAGTCTTCAAATGCTCGCGGACAACGCGAACTTGATCTTCGGCAAGTTGGATAATATCCGGACCGAAGAGTGGACGTTCCCCCGTTTCTGACCAATTTAGAGGGGTTCGGCACTTTCGTCCGTACAATACTTCAAAGGGGGCCATCTTCAGACTGGCTTGATAGCTGTTATTGTAAGAGAATTCGGCATATGGGAGAGATTCTTCCCATTTCCTTCCGAAGGATATGACACAAGCTCGAAGCATGTCTTCGAGAACTTGGTTGACTCGTTCAACTTGTCCTTGAGACTGAGGGTGAAAAGCGGTGCTGAAGGACAGATGAGTTCCCATAGCTTCTTGGAAACTAGCCCAGAATCTTGAAGTGAATAAGCTGCCACAGTCTGAACTGATAACCAGTGGAATTCCGTGAAGTGAAACAATTCTGGACATGTAGAGAGTTGCGAGCTGACTAGCAGTGATCGTCTCTTTGACGGCTAGAAAATGTGCAACTTTGGAAAGTCGGTCAATGACGACAAGAATAGCATCATTACCTTTCTGTGATTTGGGAAACCCAGTGATAAAGTCCATTTCGACATGGTCCCATTTCCATTCAGGAACAGCAATTGGTTGCAGAGTTCCGGCGGGCCTTTGATGTTCTGCTTTGACGCGACGGCAAACATCACATTCAGCAACATAGCGAGCAATGTCTTGCTTCATGTTTGACCACCAGAATCTTTGACGGATGTCTTGGTACATCTTGGTACTGCCGGGATGAATAGACAACGGAGTGTCGTGAGCTTCTTGCATGACCTGCTGAGTCATACCCAGGTTACCTTTAGAGGGGACCACTAGACGACTTTTAAAGAACAATGTGCCAGTATCATCAATAGTGAAGAACGAAGGCCTTCCTTCAGCGACATAGCGCTTAATCTTGTGGGCTTGAGAGTCATAACCCTGCAGCGTCTTGATGCTGTCCACGAGATCTGGTTTAGCAACCAGGGTATTAAGAGAACCCTGGGAAACAACGTGGAGGTTCATTTTGTAGGAACCTTCAGGAGGGGGAGCGAGTGCTCCAGGAGGAACAATGTGGAGATTCAGCTTTCTGAATTCTTCAATAAGCGAAGGTTGAACTTCGTGAAACTGGAGGTGACTGCAATAAGACTTGCGGCTCAAGGCATCGGCCATTACATTAGCCTTGCCAGGGGTATAAGAAATACCCAAGTTAAAATCCGCTACGGTCTCCATCCATCTCTGTTGACGGAGGTTCAGGTCTGGCTGAGTGAACAGATACTTCAGACTTTGATGATCGGTGTAGATCTCGCAACGATTACCGAGAAGGTAATGTCGCCACTGTTTTAGTGCATGGATGACGGCAGCAAGCTCGAGGTCATGTACTGGGTAATTCTCTTCGTGCGGACGCAATTGACGCGAAGCATAAGCAATTACTCTGCGGTCTTGCATTAGGACACCGCCTAATCCTTGACGGGAAGCATCACAATAGATGACAAAATCCTTCTGGGAATCAGGAGGGGCAAGCACTGGGGCAGAAGTCAGCTTGTCTTTGAGCGTCTGGAAACTTTCCTAACACTTTTCCGTCCAATCGAACTTGACGCCTTTATGAAGCAGGTTAGTCAGGGGCTTGGCGATCTTGGAGAAGTTCTCGACAAATCGACGGCAATAGCTGGCGAGTCCGAGAAAACTTCGAACTTGCTTGACGCTCTTTGGAGGAGCCCAATCAAGAATAGCCTGAACTCGCTCGGGGTTGACGGCAATACCATCCTTGGAGATGACATGCCCAAGGTATGTTACTTCGGGAAGCCAGAATTCACACTTGGAAAACTTAGCATATAGTTGATGCTCTCGAAGTTTCTCCAGAACAAGTCGAAGATGTTCAGCATGTTCCTCTTTGTTCTTGGAGTATACTAGGATATCATCCAAGTAAACCACGACGAACTTGTCAAGGTATTCCATGAATATATAATTCATCAGGCGGGAGAATGTGGCGGGAGCATTGGTTAAACCGAATGACATGACAGTGTACTCGTATGAGCCATATCGAGTAACGAAGGCGGTCTTTGGGATATCCTCTTCACGAACACGGATCTGGTGGTAACCCAACCTTAAGTCGAGTTTAGAGAACACTGATGAACCCGCCAGTTGATCATACAGATCGTTTATCCGAGGAAGGGGATATTTGTTCTGGATAGTTGCTTGGTTAATAGGACGGTAATCTTGGACCAATCGGTTTGACCCATCCTTCTTCCTGACAAAGAGAGAAGGTGCTCCCCAAGCGGAGGAACTTGGGCGAATGAAACCCTTACGAAGTGAAGCGTCGATTTCCTCCTTAAGTTCAAGGATTTCATGCGGCGGCATCTTGTAGGGTCGCTTGGCGATAGGAGTGGTGCCTGGTTTCAAGTCGATGACAAATTCGACAGCTCGAGCAGGGGGTATCCCTGGGAGTTCTTCTGGGAAAACACCTTGGAATTCGCGAACAACTGGAATGTTCTCGATGCCTTCAAGTGGTGATGCGTTTAACGCATTCAAGGCATAAAGTCTCGCCTCGGCATTTTGGATGATTTGAGCCTGGTAGCTTATTATTTCATCAGAAGGGTGTAGAAGATGGACGATCTTCGTGGCGCAAACTATAGAAGCAGTATGCGCTTTCAACCAAT
This sequence comes from Thinopyrum elongatum, assembly GCA_011799875.1. NCBI lineage: Eukaryota > Viridiplantae > Streptophyta > Magnoliopsida > Poales > Poaceae > Thinopyrum > Thinopyrum elongatum. The sequence continues at coordinate 390,305,443 of CM022300.1, forward strand.
CCATTCCGAGAATGAGGTCGATACTACAAGACTTTAGTATGAAAGGGGAGGCATGAAACTCCAGCCCTTCAATTTCAACGGTGACGTCGTTGCTACCCATGGAGGTTTGACATTGACCCGCGGGGGTGTGTATTACTATTGCAGTGTTCATGACCTCACAATTAATGTCGTGTTTGTATGCAAATTCTTCGGACATGAATGAATGCGATGCTCCCGAATCAAATAAAACAGAAGCTGGTACTGAATTAACAAGGAGAGTACCCATCACGGTGGCAGGCTGGTCCTGAGCTTCATTGAAATCGGTGTGGTTGGCCTGAATACGCCCATAAGTCTTGGCATTGTTGTTGCGAGGCTGATTGTTCCTACGGCCAGTTGCAGGAAGTGCCAGTTGGTTCTGGTTCTGAATGCAGTTCCTGGAAAAATGACCTGGCTGCCCACACTTGTAGCACAGACTATCATTGGGATTAGGAGCAGGAGCTCGGGGTGGTGGAGCTGGAAGGCCTGGCTGCCTAGGTGGTGGAGGCAGGCGTGGTGCAGTATAGGACCGTCTTGGAGCAGGTGCAGCTGGACGGTACACGCTGTTTGGAATCCAGATCCGACGCTTCTGTGCAGGCTGGCTCGAAGACGAACCAGTGTCACGGTTGCGCCTAAGAGATCCCTGGTGTGCCTGCAGACCAGTCTCGACCTGGATAGCCTTGTTCACCAAGATGGATAAATTATCAAATTCATGCACAAGGAGCGCTAGCTTGATGTCAGCTTGAAGTCCTTCGCGAAACCTTTCCTGACGGCGAGCATCAGTGGGAATGTCTTCTTCAGCATAGCGGGATAATTCCAGAAACTCCCGCTGATAAGCTTCCACTGTCTTGTTGCCCTGGGTGAGGTTGCGGAACTCTTGCTTCTTCCGGTCCATGATTCCCTGGGGAATGAAACGGGCACGGAAGGCAGCTTGGAAATCCGGCCAAGTGATGACTGTGCCAGCTGGTTGAGTGCGCCTGTGGCTGTCCCACCATTGAGCAGCGGGGCCCTTGAGAAAGAAGGAGGCGAAGGTGACATAGTTTGCAGGGGCAACGCCACCAGATTCCAACTCATAGGTGATGTCGCGAAGCCAGTCATCCGCATCCAGGGGCTGAGTTGAGCCGCGGTAGACGGTTGGGTTGAGGCGCATAAAGTCCTGCAAGGTCCCTGGGCCTGGATACTGGTTCATATTGGGACGAGGAAACTGATCCATGATCCCTTGCATGAACTGACGTTGCAGTTCAAATTGCTGCATCATTCCAGCCATATAGTTCGGCGGTGGTGGATCGTTGGCACCACGGCCACGACCACGACCAGCGGGTCTAACCATCCTGCTAATTTTCAACAGGGGGGGTAGTTTAGTAAAAGCAAGCACGAGTGCTTAGCGACAAGCATGATGTAACTCGACATTAGTTTAAGCAGTGCATCAAATACATAAAAGTAGTCGATTAAGACATACAGATCCATACACAACGTCGGGTACAAGCGGACAGCATAACGGCGCAAATCAAAAGCTAGACATACTAGGCGGCGCGCAGGCACGCGGTAAGGAAGTACACAACGAGAGATAGCAAAGGCTACATCAACGTCGGAGAGAACCACTGTATCGGGGTAGCTGCGAGTGCGGACGACGAATGTTCGTCGTGGAAAGATCCTGTGCTCCATGTGCACTCTGATGCAGAACCCGGTCTCGAGCTGTAAGAAGAGGTCCACGTGTCGGTGTGTGACCCCCAACAATAGGCCAGTCAATACCAGCATACATCTGAGTCCTGTGCGGATAAAGGATGTGCTCCGGATGTATCCCTGCACGAACAGCGGGCAGCAACTGCGTCATAGCATCGTAGAGACGTGCTCGAGTGGCAACCAACTCGACGGCAAGAGCCCGAACAGTGCGATCCAGAGCCTGAGTGCACTGAATCAGAACGCGCGGGTCGTAGCGACGAGGCTCGTACGGGGCACAGATAGCTGTGTAGTATCCGGTAGCATCTCCAGCAGGGGCATACGGAATGTATCGAAACTCGGAGTCATCCAAGATAGCATTGTGCTCCCCTCGTAGACGTACGACAGCGGAGTAGGCGGCATCATGGACTGCCATCTCAATCGTCACGCCTAATCCGTGAAAAAGGTGTAGCTCGGTGTCTGAGTTGTTCTGCTGATCATAAATCCGAACTTCAGCATAGTACTGTTCCTGGTTGAACTCGCGGTAAACCTCATAAACCAAGTACTCAGGGTACCAACGGTAGCCAAGTCTGGTCATGAGAGCGATCAGGACAGCTGGAAACCCAGGGGTATTACGAGCCCAAGTGCGAAGCACAAGCTGTGTCGTAGGACGCCGTGGAAACAAACGGTCCATCTGAAAATAGAGGAAATTCAGGTTTGTCAAACGACAATAAGAGGTTTAACACAACTCGGAGAGAAAGGTTAAACAAAACAATGGAAAGGAAAATGATTATCAGACTAATCAGATCAACGACAGGGAAATCGCGCAGATATCCAGCTCTCCGGGTAGACAGAATTTACGAGATCCTAAGTGTCGGCGTTAGTAAACTTCATTTAACCCGAGTAGAAGAGAGATCAGAGTCCCAGAGTATAGACGAGGAATAAAAGATCCTAATACCACCCAGTTGGCAATGTGGGCCCGTAAGCCACACAGCCAAGTTAGTAAAACGGTTTTCTTTGTCTAGACTCAACTTCGGCCAAGGAATTGGAAAGGGGGATTCCTACAGGCAGTCGGCTCTGATACCAACTTGTGGCGCCCCCGGCTCGACCGTACACTAATCATGCACGCAAACGTGTACGATCAAGATCAGGGACTCACGGGAAGATATCACAACACAACTCTAAAACATAAATAAGTCATACAAGCATCATAATACAAGCCAGGGGCCACGAGGGCTCGAATACAAATGCTCGATCATAGACGAGTAGCGACGCAAACAATATCTGAGTACGGACATAGGTTAAACAAGGTGCCATAAGATGGCTAGCACAAACAGGGATACAAAATCGAACAGGCGCAGGGCCTCCTGCCTGGGATCCTCCTAACTACTCCTGGTCGTCGGCGTCTTGGACGTAGTAGTAGGCTCCGTCTGGTGGTAGTAGTCGTCGTAGGTGGCGTCTGGCTCCTGGCTCCAACATCTGGTTGCGACAACCAGCAAGAAGGGAAAGGGGGGAAAAGGAGGGGGAAAGCAACCGTGAGTACTCATCCAAAGTACTCGCAAGCAAGGATCTATACTACATATGCATGGTATATGTGTAAAGAGGCATATCGGTGGACTGAACTGCAGAATGCCAGAATAAAAGGGGGATAGCTAGTCCTGTCGAAGACTACGCTTCTGGCAGCCTTCGTCTTGAAGCAATAGAAGAGATTAGTTGGAAGTTAACCAAACAACAACGTAAAGCATATCCTACCCGTCGATCCTCTCAATCGCCACCATGCGAGAGAGCGACCACCGGTTATAACTGTCACTTGTAAGGTGTGTTTATTAAGTATTCCATTTCTAGTTGTCATGAGGTCGGAATACAACTCCGGGTCGTCCTTTTACCGAGGGACACGGCTATTCGAATAGATAAACTTCCTGCAGGGGTGCACCACATATTCCCAACACGCTCGATCCCTTTGGCCGGACACACTTCCTGGGTCATGCCCGGCCTCGGAAGATCCAACGTCGCAGCCCACCTAGGCTCAACAGAGAGGTCAGCACGCCGGACTAACCTAGGCACTCTGGGGTCTGGGCCCATCGCCCAGTGCGCTCCTGCACGTTGCGTACGCGGCCGCGAGCAGACCTAGCAACCCCACACGATCACGGCTGGTTTACGTTAGCGCGGTCAACACGCGCGCGCCGCTCAGTCGCTGACGTCAAGAAGGCTTCAGCTGATACCACGACGCCGGGATACCCATAACTACTCCCGCGTAGTTTGGTTAGTGCGTATAGGCCAGTGCCAGACTCAGATCAATATCCAATCCTCGTTAAACGTGTTATTATGAAGTAAACACGAACGCCGACCAGGGCTTGGCCCACCTGTCTCCAGTGGTCTCAACCTGCCCTGTCGCTCCGCCACAAAGATCCACTCAAAGGCCGTTGGGACAAAGGTCCTTTCAGCCCCCAATCCTGTGAATCACTGCGGGTACTCTTCGAGCCGACCCGACTTTAGTCACCATTTGTATAGTATGTATATATGTATAGTATACACCCGTGATCACCTCCCGAGTGATCACGGCCGTATAGTATAGCAAGGCAGACTGACAGAATGCAGGGCCAATGATGATAAACTAGCATCCTACACTAGGCATTTAGGATGCAGGTAAGGTATCAACAACAGTAGCAACAATGACGGATGAGCAGAAATAGGATAACCGAAAGCAGTAGTCATGCTACACTACTCTAATGCAAGCAGTATAGAGGAGAATAGGCGATCTTGGTGATCAGGGGGGGGCTTGCCTGGTTGCTCTGGCAAGTAGGGCGTCAACAACGTAGTCGGTCGGGGCACCAGCGCTGCGTCGTCTCGTAGTCTACCAAGTAAGAGAAGAGGGGGAAGAAACAGTAAACACACGCAATAATGCAACAGGGATGCATGACATGTCTCAAAACGCAGGGCCAGGGTGATATACAGCCTAACTAAGCGATTTAGTTATTTAGGAATTTATTCGGATTTATTTAATTAAGGTTGGACACTATTCATTTATCGAAATCGGTCTAATTGTTCAAGTTCTCATAGCTGGCGGGCGTCTGACGGAGAACCGAGGGCGTATCGGGTTCGTATCGTCGTTCTAGCAAGTTTCATGTATAAAATATTTTCATCGCGAGTTACGGTTTAAAAGATATGATTTTCTAAAGTTTTTATTAATTTCTGAAATTTTAATTAATTATTTAATCAACATTATCCGAAACAGTAATTGATGACGTCAGCATGACATCATGCTGACGTCAGCAGTTAATTAAGTTAATTACTAATTACTGTTTAATTAACACTAATCAGTTAATTAGATTAACCTAATCAGGATTAATTAACTAATTATTAATTAATTAATTAATTAATTATTTTAATTATTTTAATTATTATTTTTATTTCTATTTTCTCAATAACTGTTTCTGGGCCGTGGGCCCCATTCGTCAGCGTCACAGGGTTCGGCCCCACTGGCAGTGGCCCAGGGCGGACACGTCCGGGGCGTGCCCCTTTCGGGACGGACATGCCGGTGCCCAAAAGGGGACGCCACGGCCCTGAAGGGAGGACTCCCTCCGGCCCCCGAAACCCCGAACGCCTGTCTCACGAGGCGACTCCAGCCGAGGGAGCAGAGACGCCCCCCCGAAAAGTGAAGGGAAGGCCCAAGGTCAGCGCCGGACCGGCAGCCAGCCTGGAACGAGGAGAGGGGAGAGCCGGTAGTATTCCGCGAACTGAGGGACCTCTTCGGATCGGAAATGAAAGCAGGAATGGGTCCCACTTAGGAAGAGAACACGGCTCCCTAGGGGGGAGGGCTAGCAACGTTGGAGCCCCTGGCGAACAGAGCGGCGAAGCGGATGTGGTAGTAGAGGACCCAACGGCGCAGAAGAGGCGAGGGGGGGAGCGGGGATAGCTGGGGGGGACGTGAGACTGACGGAGAGGGGGCGGTAGGTTGATCAGCGGGGAGCTGAGGAGTAGGAGAGAATGACCGGATGGCAGGCCAAGAGAGAGATGAGAGACGGAAGGCGGTGGCGGAGCGCGCGTGCGGGCGGCAGAGCGCGGAGAGCGGCGGTGAGAAGCGGGAGAGTGCGCGAGCAGCAGAGGGGGGGAGAGGCCCGAGGCCTCACCGGGATCCGTAGGGACGGGGCAGCGGGGGGTGGGGTGGTCGACGGGGACGACGGCGATGGGGAGTGCAGGGCCGGCGGGGGACCAAGCGGAGGACGTAGACGAGGCAGAACGGCGAGGGAGAGCTCGGGGCCGGGGCCCGTGCCCTCTTCCCGGCCCTGCCTTCTATACCCCAGGGGGAGGAGGGAGAGATGACACACCGGAGAGGGGAGACCATCTCTGGAGATGCGCCAAGGGAGAAGGAGGGCGACCGAGAAACCGGAGGGAGAGCGGGAGAAGTTTGAAGGCAGAAGAGAGAAAGGCCGGACAGAAGGCCGAGGAGGAGGAAAAACGGAGAAGGAGAGGAGGAACCTCACCCCGCCTGACGGATCAGGAGAGGCGCGGGAACCGATAGGAGGAGAGAAAAACGAGAAAGAGAAAGAAGAGGGACGGGGGAAAGAGAGACAAGGGAGGCGCGGGAGGCGGAGCGCGAAGAGGAGCACCTGTCGAGGGAGGGGAAGAGCGAAGAGGAAGGCGGAGAAGAGGCCCCCGGCCCCACGGGGGAGGAGGCCGATGGAGTAGAGACGGAGGAGGAAGAGCGCAGGCCGAAGGATGATAGGGGCAAGGACGAAAGATAAAGATGGGGGGGGGGGAGGAGAACGGGGGGGGAGGAGAAAAGAGGGGGAGGGGGGATGAGGGGTAGGGTTGGCGTGGGACGGGGGGGTGGCCGGCTAAGTAGGCGCAGGTGGGCACGGGCAATGGCGGCACAGGTGGCTATGGAGGGAAAGCACAAGAGTCGGGGGGGGGGGGGGGGTGTTGCGTGGGTGGGGGGTGGGTGTTTGTAGGGGGGGGGTGTAGGGTGGGGTGTGTTTGTTGTGCTCTTTTTTTCTTTTTTGTTTCTTTTCTTTTCTTTATTCTCTTTTCTCTACTGTTAAATGTTTAGGCTCCCAATGGTTTTTGTAAAAAGTGTGACCTATTTCAAAAATACCAGTGCATTATTCCTTAACACCTGAAATTAGTTTGGACAAAACATAATTCCATATTTATTTCAGGTTTAATAAATGGTTATTAAATATTATCTTTATCCACTGTTTGAGGTTGTTCGAGTCACTTATCCAATTCCGATGATGTTGGTTTCAATTTTAGAATAGCCTCTGGAATATTTGTTATTTATCTGACATTTTAGTTTCTATGTTGGACAACTTTTATATCCCACTTTCATTCAAATTTGAATTTGACTTAGGAGTTGAAATGCAATATGATGCTAATGATGATTATGCACTATTAATCATGATGACATGGCCTCATCAAAAGGGTGATCTCTGTAGCTTAATACAGGGGGTGTTACAGGATGCCTCGTCTGGCGGGCTCAAGGTCCCTGTGGTCGTTCCGCGACATGTGAGGAAGTGAAACATCCCTGTGAAGACCCAGTAAGACCCGCCCTGGTGCTTTCAAGTTGTCGCTTCAGTTTGCTTTATGCTGATTATTATGGCGTTGTAGGGCTGCGGCTTTGAGCCAGGAGACCGTGTGTACGGTGGGTGACGGTGCACAAAACCGTCAGATCCCTTGGTAGGGCACCTTGCATAGCTGGAAGTCACATATCATAGGTCACACATGGGTTGTCCAGGTTCGGGCCACCATGGTGGAGTAATACCTTATGTCATGCTTGATGTTGTTTATTGATGGTGGGTATACCTCGTGCGAGGGATTACATAGAGATGTATGATTCTACCGAGAGTTATTTCTACCGAAGTAGATGGGAATGAGAGCCTACTAGCCTTCTCTTATATACACAGCAAAGGCTAGGGTTTTTTTTTACAAAAGAGAGATGCAATCTACGTTGTCGCCGACATCATCTCGGGGACCAAGATTATCCAGGGACGCCTATCCCTTCCTCCAGGCTCCCTCATGTTGTTGACTATAAGGTGGGACTTGTGGGCCTATCGGCAGGCCTGCTGCTGGGTTCCTTGCCGATGAGCCACCACCAGTGTATTACATCGTCAGACGGTGTCATACACCAGGGGTGGCTCACTAGCAAGGAGCCCGGCAGCAGGCCTGCTGGTAGGTCTCAAGGCCCAACATACACCCAACAACACGAGGGACCCCTAAGGAAGGCTTGATATCTCTGGATCATCTTTGTCCCCAAGATGATGGCAGCGGTGACCTAGATAGCATATCTCTTTGCAAAACGTAATCTCCATCGTGTATATAAGGAATATAAGGAGAGACCAGGGGCTCTCATTCGCATCTACTCCCGTAGAAACAACTCTCGTTAGACTTATACATCTCTCTATAATCCCTCACAGGAGGTATACCCACCATCAATAAACAACAACATGCAGGACATCGAGTATTACTCCACCATGGAGGCCCGAACCTAGGTAAACCCCTTGTGTGACCTCCGATCTGTGACTTCCCACTAGTAAGAAATCCCTTATAGGAATAGTTAGTCAGCGGCAAATAGCAAATGCAGATGCCGGTGCTATTTCGGTGAACTACCAGCGACGTCGGCTAAACATCGACACGTAACTGTTACGGAGTAGTTAGTGGCGTCGATGGTGGATGTCGTTAGTGTCCAGGACCCACCAGTCTTACCAACCAGGACGTAGTACAGGCATTGCGTAGAGTCGACGCTGGTAGTACTTGTGCTACCATAGGTGTGGCCTGGAATTAGATTTTAACTTAGTTGCGTTGACCAATGCGTCAGCGCTACTATTTAATGAAATTCCAAAACTCCACACTTATATAGTATTCCGCGCCATGTTCATTATCGGCGTTGCACTTTAGAATTCCCGGCGTGTTTTCCCATTTCGGCGCCACTAATGACTGACAAAAAATAAACACTAATGTGATCATGTTTTCTAGTGTGTAACCCAATTGGTTTCAAGTTCACACTCTCCCCCTCACACTTTAAATAGCATGGTACGACGTTTTACAGGAGCACACTCTCTCCTTAATCTTTTCTTCCCACACCGAGAAGCTCTTCGACCACTTTAGCCTAGAAGAAGTTCGCCGAAGGACCATGGCAGGTTCCAGCCCCATTCGTGTGGTGCCTTAGTTCATCCCCAACTCCTCGTGGGTTCGTGCCGATACTAAGAAGGTCCGGTTTCCAAACCACACAAAAGCGGTTAAGGATGTCTTGGAGATGGTGTTTCCGGACCAACTGTACTACAACATTCGGCCTCGAAGGATAACGCCATTTACGTGCAGTTCTTCTACGTGGAGTCTGCCAAGAGGGTGCACAGTCACATGTGGGCAGTGGCCTCGAGACCGCGACCTTCTAATCCGTCACCCACGGCGCCATCGACAAGATGCCTCTCCAGGCAAACATGTGGATCCAGATCGCTTCATGAAGAAGTCAACAATCGCAACTCCCGCCACTCTAGCCGTTTTTATTACTATATTTTAATTAAGTTATTTTTAATATGTATGGGAGAACCACGTATGAACTTTATCTATTTTTTTTATCATTTTATATGTATTCTATGGATGACACTACCTTATCTTTTACGTGACTGGCTATTTAGCCCTTTTCACTCAACGCCAGCTGCCACAAAACTCGATCCCCTTTTCCTCACTGAGACGTCTCCAACGTATCTATAAGTTTTGATTGTTCCATGCTATTATATTATCTATTTTGGATGTTTTATATGCATTAATATGCTATTTTATATTATTTTTGGGACTAACTTATTAACCTAGAGCCCAGTGCCAGTTTCTGTTTTTTCCTTGTTTTTGAGCTTCGCAGAAAAGAAATACCAAACGGAATAAAACCTTCGCGATGATTTTTCTTGGACCAGAAGACACCCAAGAGACTTGGAGTGCAAGTCAGAAGAGCCACGAGGCGGACACAAGGGGGGAGGGCGCGCCCCCTGCCTTGTGGGCCCCTCGGTGACCCACTGACCTAGATCTTCCTCCTATATATTCACATATATTCTCAAACCACCAGAAGCATCCACGAAAACACTTTTCCACCGCCGCAACCTTCTGTTCCCGTGAGATCCCATCTTGGGGCCTTTTCTGGCATCCTGCCGGAGGGGGATTCAATCACTGAGGGCTTCTACATCAACTCTATTGCCCTTCCGATGAAGCGTGAGTAGTTTATCTCAGACCTATGGGTCCATAGCTAGTAGCTAGATGGCTTCTTCTCTCTCTTTGATTCTCAATACAACGTTCTCCTTGATGTTCTTGGAGATCTATCTGATGTAATCTTCTTTTGCGGTGTGTTTGTCGAGATCCGATGAATTGTGGATTTATGATCAGCTTATCTATGAATATTATTTGAATCTTCTCTGAATTCTTTTATGCATGATTTGATATCCTTGTAATTCTCTTCGAACTATCGGTTTGGTTTGGCCAACTAGATTGGTTTTTCTTGCAATGGGAGAAGTGCTTGGCTTTGGGTTTAATCTTGCGGTGTCCTCTCCCAGTGACAGTAGGGGCAGCGAGGCACATATTGTATTGTTGCCATCGAGGATAAAAAGATGGGGTTTACATCATATTGCTTGAGTTGATTCCTCTACATCATGTCATCTTACTTAAAGTGTTACTCTGTTCTTCATGAACTTAATACTCTAGATGCAGGCAGGAGTCGGTCGATGTGTGGAGTAATAGTAGTAGATGCAGGCAGGAGTCGGTCTACTTGACACGGACGTGATGCCTATATTTCATAATCATTGCCTTGGATATCGTCATAACTTTGCGCTTTTCTATCAATTGCTCGACAGTAATTTGTTCACCCACCGTATTATTTGCTATCTTGAGAGAAGCCTCTAGTGAAACCTATGCCCCCGGGTCTATTTTCCATCATATTACTTTCCGATCTACTATTTTGCAATCTTTTATTTTCAGATCTATAAACCAAAAACCCTAAAAATATTTACTTTATCTTTTGTTTAGTTTTATCTATCTCTATCAGATCTCACTTTTGCAAGTGACCGTGAAGGGATTGACAACCCTTTATCGCGTTGGGTGCAAGTGTTTGATTGTTTGTGCAGGTATTGGTGATTTGTGCGTTGTCTCCTACTGGATTGATACCTTGGTTCTCTAACTGAGGGAAATACTTATCTCTACTTTGCTGCATCACCCTTTCCTCTTCAAGGGAAAAACCAACGCAAGCTCAAGAAGTAGCAGGAAGAATTTCTGGCGCCGTTGCCGGGGAGATCTACGCCAAGTCAAGACATACCAAGTACCCATCATAAACTTTCATCTCTTGCATTACATTATTCGCCATTTGCCTCTCGTTTTTCTCTCCCCCACTTCTAAAATAATTTTCGAAAAGATTTGCCTTCTTTCGCCCTTCTTCCGTTCGTCTTTTTCGTTTGCTTTTTGCTCGTGCGTTAGATCGCCTGTCTTGCTTTCATGGCTAGTCCTCCCATCATTGTTAGCACTCCCGATCATTAAGTCCTCAATTTTAAACAAAGGGGGGGGGGAGAAAATTTAAAAGATGCTTGGTATAGAATTTGCAATGCTCAGAATAGATCTACTCGAAAGCAATCTACTGCTGTTCTTCTTCGCAATTTTTATGTGGGCATTACTCCTTGGAATAGATATGTTCTAGATACCATTACCGGGGGGAATTTTTTGGGGAGCCATACTTTTGATTCTTACAACGCTATGATAGATTTGTTAGGCACACCACCTCTTTTGATCAATGGAACTGTTTTAACCTTGGAACATGTGATGCAAAGGCTTGATATTATTGAGAATAAAATTTCTACCGTAGAGTTGATTGAAAATTTGGATAAAAATATTCATAATCAGATTACTCAATATGGATCTAAGGTAGGAGTTACTTTAAAGAATCTTAGAGAAAAGGAACCCATAGTTAATGAAAAGATAGATCAAGATTCTACTAGAATTGGCAAACTAGAAGATATTATTACCAACTTGGGTTCCGCTTTTTCCTCCATTAAAACTACTCAAAATCTTCCTCCTACTAAGACTGCTAAGTTTATTTACGTTCCTAAGAATAAGGGTGAATCTTCTAGTAAAGAAAATGATGATCTCAAAACAATAAGTGTTCACCCCAATTTTTTCGATATTATTAAGGAACCAATTGCCACGAGTGAATTCTTGATTTCTTGCCTAGGAGTTTGATAATTGATAAAACCAAAGAATCTCCTAAGGATTATAAGTGTGCAATTGAAGAATTGCATACCAAAGATGACAATACCTAGATCTATGTGTTTTTATGCCTAGCTAAGGGCGTTAAACAATAGCGCTTGTTGGGAGTCAACCCAATTTTATTTTTGTTCTTTGCTTTTTGGTTCTGTTTTTCAATAAATAATTCATCTAGCCTTTGGTTAGATGTGTTTTTGTGTTTTAATTAGTGTTTGTGCCAAGTAAGACCTTTGGGATGGCTTACGGTGATAGTTGATTTGGTCTTGCTGAAAAACAGAAACTTTTGCGTCCAGTCACAGAATTGTTTAGATTCACTGGAGCGTGAAAAAACCCTGAATTTTTTACACAAGATTTATATACAAATTTACTCTGTTTTACTAAGTTTTCAGAATTTTTGTAGTTACATAAGTATTAGAACAATTCAGATCTTCGCAGACTATTCTGTTTTTGACAGATTCTGTTTTCTATGTATTGTTTGCTTATTTTGATGAATCTATGGGTAGTATCGGGGGGTATGAGCCATGGAGAAGTTGGAATACAGTAGATATTACACCAATATAAATAAATAATGAGTTCACAATAGTACCAAAAGTGGTGATTTATTTTCTTATACTAACGGAGCTTATGAGATTTTCTGTTGAGTTTTGTGTTGTGAAGTTTTCAAGTTTTGGGTAAGGATTTGATGGACTATGGAATAAGAAGTGGCAAGAGCCTAAGCTTGGGGATGCCCAAGGAACCCCAAGGTAACATTCAAGGACAACCAAGAGCCTAACCTTGGGGATGCCCCGGAAGGCATCCCCTCTTTCGTCTTCGTCTATCGGTAACTTTACTTGAGGCTATATTTTTATTCACCACATGATATGTGTTTTGCTTGGAGCGTCTTGTATGATTTGAGTCTTTGTTTTTTAGTTTTCCACAATCATCCTTGCTGTACACACCTTTTTAGAGGGACATGCATGAATCGTGATTTATTAGAATACTCTATGTGCTTCACTTATATCTTTTGAGCAAGGCAATTTTGCTCTAGTGCTTCACTTATATCTTTTTAGAGCACGGCGGTGGCTTTATTTTGTAGAAATTATTGAACTCTCATGCTTCACTTATATTATTTTGATAGTCTCTAAACAGCGTGGTAATTTGCTTTGGTTATGAATTTAGTCCTAACATGATAGGCATCCAAGAGGGATATAATAAAAACTTTCATATAAAGTGCATTGAATACTATGAGAAGTTTGATTCCTTATGATTGTTTTGAGATATAGAGATGGTGATATTAGAGTTATGCTAGTGAGTAATTGTGAATTGGAGAAATACTTGTGTTGAAGTTTGTGATTCCCGTAGCATACACGTATGGTGAACCGTTATGTAAAGAAGTTGGAGCATGAGGTATTTTTTTTGATTGACTTCCTTATGAGTGGCGGTCGGGGATGAGTGATGGTCTTTTCCTACCAATATATCCCCCTAGGAGCATGCGCGTAGTACTTTGTTTCGATGACTAATAGATTTTTGCAATAAGTATGTGAGTTCTTTATGACTAATGTTGAGTCCATGGATTATACGCACTCTCACCCTTCCACCTTTGCTAGCCTCTCTAGTGCCGCGCAACTTTCGCCGGTACCATAAACCCACCATATACCTTCCTCAAAACAGCCACCATACCTACCTATTATGGCATTTCCATAGCCATTCCGAGATATATTGCCATGCAACTTTCCACCGTTCCGTTTTATTATGACACGTTCCATCATTGTCGTATTGCTTTGCATGATCATGTAGTTGACATCGTATTTGTGGCAAAGCCACCTTTCATAATTCTTTCATACATGTCACTCTTGAGTCATTGCACATCCCGGTACACCGCCGGAGGCATTCATATAGAGTCATATTTTTGTTCTAAGTATCGAGTTGTAATTTTTGAGTTGTAAGTAAATAAGAGTGTGATGATCTTCATTATTAGAGCATTGTCCCACGTGAGGAAAAAATAAAAGGGAGGCCAAAGAAGCCAAAAAAATGAGAGAAAAAGAGAGAAGGGGCAATGTTACTATCCTTTTTTCCCACACTTGTGCTTCAAAGTAGCACCATGATCTTCATGATAGAGAGTCTCCTATGTTGTCACTTTCATATGCTAGTGGGAATTTTCCATTATAGAACTTGGCTTGTATATTCCAACGATGGGCTTCCTCAAATTTCTCTAGGTCTTCATGAGCAAGCAAGTTGGATGCACACCCACTTAGTTTTCTTTTGAGCTTTCATAAACTTATAGCTCTAGTGCATCCGTTGCATGGCAATCCCTACTCACTCACATTGATATCTATTGATGGGCATCTCCATAGCCCGTTAATACGCCTAGTTGATGTGAGACCATCTCCCTCTTTTTGTCTTGTCCACAACCACCATATTCTATTCCACCTGTAGTGCTATGTCCATGGCTCACGCTCATGTATTGCGTGAAAGTTGAAAAGGTTTGAGAACACCAAAAGTACGAAACAATTGCTTGGCTTGTCATCGGGGTTGTGCATGATTTGAATACTTTGTGTGATGAAGATGGAGCATAGCCAGACTATATGATTTTGTAGGGATAAACTTTCTTTGGCCATGTTATTTTGAGAAGACATAATTGCCTTGTTAGTATGCTTGAAGTATAATTGTTTTTATGTCAATATTAAAATTTTGTTTTTAATCTTATGGATCTGAACATTCATGCCACAATAAAGAAAATTACATGGATAAATATGTTAGGTAGCATTCCACATCAAATATTCTGTTTTTATCATTTACCTACTCGAGGACGAGCAGGAATTAAGCTTGGGGATGCTTGATACGTCTCCAACGTATCTATAATTTTTTATTGTTCCATGCTATTATATTATCTATTTTGAATGTTTTATATGCATTAATATGCTATTTTATATTATTTTTGGGACTAACTTATTAACCTAGAGCCCAGTGCCAGTTTCTGTTTTTTCCTTGTTTTTGAGCTTCGCAGAAAAGGAATACCAAACGGAATAAAACCTTCGCAATGATTTTTCTTGAACCAGAAGACACCCAGGAGACTTGGAGTGCAAGTCAAAAGAGCCACGAGGCGGCCACAAGGGGGGAGGGCGCGCCCCCTGCCTTGTGGGCCCCTCGGTGACCCCCTGACCTAGATCTTCCTCCTATATATTCACATATATTCCCAAACCACCAGAAGCATCCACGAAAACACTTTTCCACCGCCGTAACCTTCTGTTCCTGTGAGATCCCATCTTGGGGCCTTTTCTGGCATCCTGCCGGAGGGGGATTCGATCACTGAGGGCTTCTACATCAACTCGATTGCCCTTCCGATTGAAAGTACATGTAGTCCCCATGTGTGGTTTTGGTAATTAAATGATAATCCTTATGGTCTAATGTTTACATTGAGATAAACATTTGAAGGTTAGTCCCATTAGAAAATGATTGAAGAATATTGGAAGACAACTCCTTTGAAGCAACAATTACATCGAGATGATCAAAATGGAGTTCATTGGAGTATCTGAAGGATTACATGCTTAGAGCTATGGTTTGAGCCATAATGGATCATGATCTCGAGAGAATGATTAAAGAGAAGAATTTTACATATGGCTTGAAGATAGGATCATGATGAGCTCATATGTTGAGTCATGGATGATTATGTCTTGAAGCAAGTAATTCATGTGAGGAATTTGTTGTGCCTCTCAAGAGATTGTGATGGAGCATGAAGAAGAACAAATGATGACCAATATGGTATTCATGGATAAACTCTATATGGTCATATGATAATTGAGATATTGGTAATCATGTCTTGAAGAAATGAAGCATAGTGAAGAATTCAATATGTCCTTCAAGATGCCAAGATTAAACATGGAGTAGAGATATCGGTTGACCAAGATGAAGCTCGAAGATTGAAGTGCAAATAATGTACCACACATGATCTTGTGGTATGGTAAGAAAGTGTCAATTGCACTTTATGTACTAACCCATACTATGTCTTGTTTATGTTTATGAGGGTTAGGTTATTCTCATGGGCTCGCATCGAGAGAAAGATTCCAAGTGTCCATGAGAGGATGATATCAAGTGTTCATGATCATGGCTGACAAGGGCAAGTTCAAGATAACCATCCCAAAGGATTACATGCTTGAAGCTTGTGGATGATCACATGATGGACAATTGAAGATGAATACAAAGCAAAGCTTCCCACATTGTGTATGGGGGAGCTACTTGAAGACTTCACCAATGTCTTGCCTTCAACTTGATCCAAGAAAAAACATCAACATCAAGCTCAAGTGAAAGGCTCGAGTCAAAGGTATTAGTTCCTTCGGCGTTAGTGTTGTGGAGTGATGACCACCGAAGAAACATATACACTCAAGTACGGATTCTCGATAGCTATGTAGTGTAGCTCTTTTATGATTCTTGAGTTATAGGGATCCCGCACTATTAAGAGGGGATCAAAGGGGTTAGTGATAGATTTGCTCAAGTCAACATCTTCTATTTCTACTTCCTCACATCATATTCCAAAATAGGCATATTTCACTCCTATCCAATACAAATACAAATGCCCATACATCTACCAAAGAAAATCCAAAGCCAAATAGGTTCCCAAATACAAGATAAAACCTTTGCATAATTTGCATCCTCCATTTTCGTTGATCTTGGATGGTTCTCTATGTGAGGACCTGGGCTTTTTCCATAGCTTGAAAACAAGGCCAAGATCATCAAAATCGGAGTCCGGATGTGAAAGTTATGCATGTTTTAGTTTTGGGGTTCCTGCTATTTTTCTATTGGCCGGACATCCGGGACTTGGCCGGATGTCCGGGCTGCCAGGTCACCCCGGATATCCGGGATCCTCCCGGATATCCGGCCGTAGATGTCCAGAAACCGTGTTGATTTGCTGGTTGTGTCCGCCGGATGTCCGGCCCTTGGCCAGGTGTCCGGGGCCTGAAAGTTGGCCGGATGTCTGGGCCTTCCCCGGACATCCGGGCCCCTGTTTTTCTACTACGCGTGTGTACTTTGTGTGGTTTTTCTTCAGCCGCCGGATGTCCGGCCCTTGCCCAGATGCCTGGCCCGTCTCAGTCACTTACACTAAAACGGCTGGATTTCTTGGTTTGCTATATATACCCCTCTACCAATCCGGTAGAGGGTTGACCACTCCATTCAAAATATCCCAAGAACACCTAGTGGCTCCCTCTCACTTCTCCTACACCAAATCTTAGATCCCGGAGAGATTCGTGAGAGTTCTTGAGAGATTTTCCAATCAATTGATAGATCCACTCCCTCTCCCTCTCTTTACCAAAGGAATTCATGATTTGAGCAAGTCTTGAGCATTTCCCCCTTGATCTTGTTACTCTTGGAGGTTGGAGACTCCTAGGCGGTAGGAGTGCTCCAGTGAGGAATCAACTTTTGATTTGTCCCCCAGAAAGTTTGTGAAGGTTTGGAGGCCGCCTCAAGGTCTACCACTAGTGGTTGGGAATCCCCTTCGTGGTGATATCTCAAGGAGAATAGGGTGAGCCTTCGTGGTGTTGGTGTGCCTTCGTGGTAACACCCATCTCTCCAATGGTGACTAGCTTCCCTCCAAGGAAGTGAACATCAGGATACATCCTTGTCTCCGTGACTTTGGTTATCCCTAACCCTAACTCCTTACTTGTGGTTTACTTTGGTCTCTTGACCTTGCATTCACTATATCTTGTTGTCCTCATTATATTGTGTTGTTACCATATCGTAGAGATTAATTAGGCCAACACTTTATAGTCCGCAATTCATACCTGCTACTTTTGTTCTATTTTGTGCTTAGTGTGAATTGCTAGCTTGTAACATTCATTTCCATATCTTGTGACATAACTTGTGTAAACTTGTATTGCTTACTTGTGGTTGTGTGTATTATTCATTTCCATATCTTGTGATATACATTGAGTAAGTTTGTGTAACTTACTTGTGCTTACTCATATCCTCGTTGTTCTCATCTTGTTTATCCTAAGTTGTTGGTGCACTTAGTGAGCCTAGTATATTTAGGATTTGTGCTTGAAAAGTATCCGCTTAGTTTATTTCCGCATTAGGATATAGCCAAATCCGTAAAAGATTTTAAAACGCCTATTCACCCCCCCTCTAGGCGACATCGTGGTCCTTTCAATTGGTATCAGAGCCTTGGTCTCTCTTTAGGGCTTAACCGCCTAGAGAGTAACGATGTCGACTAAAGGATTAGTGCACGACGACACCTTTGTTTTTGATGGCACAAATTATCACCCGTGGAGAATTCACATGCTTTGCCGCTTTCGGGCCATGGGTCCAAATGCTTGGCGAATTGTTCTTATAGAAATTTCTATTGCAAAGGATGGTCCTTCTCCATCGTTTGAGGATATGTATCTTGATTGTGATACTTCTCTTGCCATTCATCAAACTATAATCGTTGAAGTGTTTAAGGAAATCTCGACTTGCAAGTCGGCTCATGAGGCTTGGACCAAACTTGAAGATATATATGGTGGGTCCAATCTTGATGAAGACCATATTCTTTTCGGGGAGTTAATGGAGGAGTTCTCCACATTTTTAAATCATGAAGAGCTCTCTATTGCTTCCACCCCCGATTACTTCCACACTTCAACATCTTCCACTTCACCAACATGTGGCATACCACAAGGTAATGACATGGTGAGTGAAGAAATATCTTGTGATGATGGTGTTAAGATCATTATTGATGATCTTGCTTGTGTAGATGCTAGTGATGTATCCTCTATGGACTTGAGCATATCTAGCACCACAAATAGTATAAATTATTGTGTTGATAGTCCATGCATATCACCTAATAATTCCATGACAAATGTTTGTGATGATATGCTTGCTCTCCCGTGTTGCCATGATCGAAATACTTTGGTTTCCTCTAGTTGTTCTATGACTAACCATGTAGAGGAAATCAAGAAAAATGAGGCACACTTGATTGATGAAGAACCCTCTTCTCCAAAAGAATCATCATCAACCCCTTTTGTTCACATGTGCCTCATGGCAAGAGGTAATGACGAGGTATCATCTTCTCTTAGTGATAATGATGATAGTTGTAATGAGGAAGATGATGAAGTCTTGACTCAAAATCTCTATGAGATTGGGAAAACTCTTCGTAGAGCTAAAAATAACACTTATAAAAGGTTCCAAGATGTTCTTGCTTGCTTTAAAAAACGTAATGACTTATTTCTTTACGAGCAAGCAAAAAGTGAACAACTTGAACATGAACTTGCTATGGCTCATCAATGTCTTAGCGACTTGAGGTCTTTAAAAGAAGAGACTGCAGTTACTCATTGTAAACTTAAAGAGGATTTTGAGCACCTTGACCTTGACTACAAGAAGGTCAAAGGAGAGCCCACCAAACTCTCTAAGTCTCATGAGGAACTTCAAGCTACTCATGCGGAGTCTCTAGATTCTACATGCTCCTCTCATATTGATAATGATGCTTGTGCTACTAACTCTATCTTTTGGGAAGCATCGATATTAAAAGAAAATGTTGAGCTGAGGACTCAACTTGATTTCCTAACTAGCAATTATGGGAAATTGGAAGAAAGTCATAAAAAGCTCTCAAGCACCCATGAGGATCTTCTAATCTCTCATGATGGGTTAAAGTTAGCTCATAAGGCTATGGTCACCAAGGTAAAATCATGTGAGTCTCATGTGGATATTAGCACATCTTCTACTCGAAATGCCTTATTGCCATGTGCTAGTCCTTGCAATTCCTCTCTACATGATATTGGTACATCTTGTGATGAATTTCTCACCATGCCTTGTTGCTCTAACAATGAAGTTTCTACTTCCTCTAGTTCTTTTGTTAATACTAACCTTGTAGAGGAAAATAAAGAGCTCAAGGCCCAAGTCACTAGTTTGAAGAAAGACTTGGAAAAATATTGTGATAATATCTTGAGTGTGCAAAAGGACCCTCAAGATAAAATAGGACTTGATTTCATCTCCAACAAGAAGAAGTCCAAGAACAAGAAAAAGGGACAAGATCAAGTCAAGAATTCGGCCAACATTATTTGTTTCAAGTGCAAGAATGTTGGACACCATGTGAGATCTTGTCCATTGAAGAAGAAGGCTTCAAGTGTGAAGCATCAAGGGAAGTGGCCTCAAGTTCAATCTCAAGATAATGAAAGGCCTCTTCCCATGCCTAACCATGATAATGTTCTCCAAGTTGAGAAAGTAAAGAAGAAGAGAAAGGGGAGTGTCGGTGTCAAAACCGGCGGATCTCGGGTAGGGGGTCCCGAACTGTGCGTCTAAGGTCGATGGTAACAGGAGACGGGGGACATGATGTTTACCCAGGTTCGGGCCCTCTCTATGGAGGTAATACCCTACGTCCTGCTTGATTGATCTTGATGAATATGAGTATTACAAGAGTTGATCTACCACGAGATCGTAATGGCTAAAACCCTAGAAGTCTAGCCTGTCTGATTATGATTGCCTCTACGGACTAAACCCTCCGGTTTATATAGACACCGGAGGGGGCTAGGGTTGTACAAAGTCGGTTACAGAGAAAGGAATCTTCATATCGGAACGCCAAGCTTGTTGTCCATGCCAAGGAGAGTCCCATCCGGACACGGGAGAGAGCCTTCTGTCTTGTATCTTCATGGCCCATCAGTCCGGCCCACATTACGTAGCCGGGACGCCCGAGGACCCCTTAATCCGGGACTCCCTCAGTAGCCCCTAAACCAGGCTTCAATGACGATGTGTCCGGTGCGCAAATTGTCTTCGGCATTGCAAGGCGGGTTCCTCCTCCGAATACTACAAAACAGACTTCGAGCACAGAAAATGTGTCCGGCTCTGCAAAACAAGTACCACACACAACCGCAGAGAGTATAATATTTCACGAGTCCAATCCGCTGACAACTTTTTGTAACGCGACACCACGTTCCTGCACGGTCATTATTTCGAACCGTTCTTTAGCCTCCCGCTCCATGCTTTAAGATGCGGTTTCCAGTGGCACGTCTTGTCACAGCAGAGATCGTGTCCCTTCATTACGGGATTCTCATCAATACGTGCGTGGGTAATCCAACCGTGCCGTTTGCACGACCCTTGGGAATAGGCGAGTTTTAAGGCGAGTGCGGAGGCTCTTGATATTCACTGCCTTTATAGGGAGATAAGGATTCCCCCCTTTCACCCACGCCTTCTATTTCTCTGCCTCTCCATTCCTGAGCTCCAGCGCCCAAGTTCTCATCTTTTCCGCCTCAAAGAAGCACTCCGACCATGTCTGGATCCGGAGTGCAAGGCAAGTGGATGGCCTCCTCCGTCAAGGAGAAGGACATCACGAAGCTCCGGGAGGTGGGGAATTTGGCCAAGGAAATTGCCCACCGGCTTCCGGCCAAGGAACAGATCATCCCCACCCCCAAGCCTCATGAGAGGGTGGTGTTCATCCCCCACTTCGTCCGCGGGTTAGGGTTTCCTCTCCCCCCTTTCGTCCGTAGACTCATGTTCTACTACGGGCTAGATTTCCATGATCTAGCCCCAAATTCTTTCCTCAACATCTCGGCATTTATTATCGTGTGCGAGACCTTCCTCCGCATCCCACCCCACTTCGGACTGTGGCTCAAGATTTTCAATGTGAAGCCAAAGGTGGTGGATGGCCAACACGCAGAGTGCAGAGGCGCCATGGTGAGCAAGATGCCCAACGTCACATGGCCCAAAGGTACCTTTGTGGAGACCGTCAAAGGGTGGCAGCAACTGTGGTTCTATATCACAGAGCCCCGCGACGCCACCTGGGCCGCGGCTCCCGAATTCAAGTCCGGAGCCCCAATGCGGCTCACCTCCTGGCTAGAGAAGGGCCTGAATTGGGCGTCGTCGGACGAGCTGTCAGCACTGCAGGCGCGTATCCAGAGTATGGTGGACAAGAACATCAAGCTTGTCAATGTGATCCAGGTGATGCTAGTTCGCCGGATCCTTCCATGCCAAAGCCGGACTTGCCATCTGTGGGAGTTCGATCCGGCCGAGCACCAGACCTTGCAACAGTTCTTCGGAACTACGCACGAAGACATCTGGAAGGTGCTTTTTAAGGCCAACGAGAAATGGCCGGAGACGACCGAGGACCGTGGGCATGACCTGGCCCATCCCGCCAGTCCGGTAAGTCTTTCGCGCTTCAAGGTGTATCCTTTACTTGCTTACTCAGGGAAAATGCCTAAGCCTCCCTATTTATTTTTTCAGGGCTGGATGAAGAAGGCAGAGCGGATTAAGTGTCCGGCTTTGCTGCCCGAGGAACCAGCCATCCCGCTTCTGACGAAGATGCTGGTCCCGGCGCCCTACCAGGCGCCGGAGAAGAAGGCCAAGAAAAAGGCCAAGGAGACGAGAAGCAGCCTCCGTCGCAAGGGAACTTCGGACGCGACGTCCGAAGACGCCGAGACTCACTCCACCGCCGCAGAGGACGACGAGGAGGACGAGGAAAGCAACTCTCCCCCCGAGGGGGGAAGGAAGAAAAGGGCGGCCCCCATAAATCTGGAGGCAGAGGCGTCCAAGAAGGGGAAGGTCTCCCTCGCGGATAATTCCGCGTGGGACGTCGACAGCAACCCAGAGCGGCGCCCCCGAGATAAGCCCCTGGCCGAGTCGTAAGTACTCAAAGACCCTGCCGCATTCATATATCCAGCCTCTTTTCTCCATAGTTTTAACATGTTGAATCATGTACTTGCAGTCCGGCTTGTTCCGACCTCGAGCGATCCTCATCTTCGGGGAATTCGCTGGACCCGAAGGTGATGGACAGCGGGTCCCTTCCGGCGGCCTCCTCTCCCAAGGCCATGGATAACACCGAGGCATTGTCCCGAAGGATCCCAGGCTAGGGAGAGACGCAGGAGGCCGTCAGCGCGGCGCCAGAGGGTGAAACCTCGGCCGCCGGACACATGGGGGAGCAAATCCCCGTGGAAACTGGCAATGGGGGCTAGGTCCAATTCGGCCCCCAGCCGAATACGGTCCCGGAGACCTATACGGCTCCGGAATCCGGCAAGCAATCTCCTTCGAAAGAAGGGGGTGTGCCTATTTTGCTGGTGACCTCTGTCCAACCAGAGGCACCGGACACCCTACTGGAAGCACTGCGAAGTGCTTCCATTGTAGAGGAACACCGTGCCCTCATGGGTACGGTGATTGAGAAGATTCAGTCCGCGAAAAGCGGACTGACCGAAGCCTGCACAAGCCTTCTAACAGGTTTTGAGGTATGAAACGCAATTATGTAAAAAGAATGCCACAGTATAGACAGTAGCCCCTGCGAGACTGTCCGGTGGTCGAAAAGAAAAGCCGGACAGAGGATCAAACAATTTTCGCAGGAGACTAACCATACATGTCTATGTGAAAAAGCAGGCGTCACTGCTGGCTGCGACCTGCCATGCTGCCGAAGTCTCTGGACTGAAACAGAGTCTGGAGCGGGCCGAGGAAGAACTCGGCCATGTGAAAAAGCAGCTGGAGGACAAGCAAGGTATGCCATGACCTTCTATATATCAGAAAGGATAGATGATTTGTATTGACCATAGTGCCATGATATTTGTAGGAGCGGCGACCGAGGTGGAGGCCCTTAAAAAGGCGCTGGCCGAGGCCCAGAAGAGAGCGGCGGAGGAACAATCCGTCTGCGAAAAGCACGAGGCCAGGGTCGGTGAGGTCCAACAAGAGCTCCAGAACGCTGTAAAGAAATGCGAGTCCTTGGAGCGCAAGATTACGGATCAAGAGTCCGAGCTTGCTAAGGCCCACCAAAGCACACAAGAGGCCCGGGTTGAAGCCCAGGGCGCCCTCCAGGAAATCCAAGAGGCCAGGAAAATCACGGCGGGTAAGGCCTTTATAATGCAAAGCAAATTTGTGAAGAAAAGGTACCTCTTACTGACCCGGATTTGGAGTTCTCCAGGAGCGTTTGCGGATCTGCCGCGCAGCATTGCTGATGATGCAGATTTCTTCCGAGCCGAAGAGGGGAGCTCAACGGAGAAGCTGTTCTGGTCGCAATACCTTGCGCCAGAGCATCCGGTGCCCTTCAGCGATCAGCTGAAACAGCTGACCGAACTGCATAGGGCGGCCGAATTGGCCATGAAGGACTTGATAATCCGTCTATGGCCTGCCGAAGCCATACCCAACAGCTACTTCGGGCTCGTGAAGCGACTGGTTGCTGCCTGCCCTCGGCTTGATGCCATCAAGCGGTCGGTCTGCATTGAAGGTGCGCGGATGGCCTTCGCCCGTGTCAAGATACAGTGGGCGAAGATGAATGCCGTCAAGCTCGCGACCGAGGGACCGCCCGCGGGCAAGGAGCACCGTACGCCCGAGCGATATTTTGACGATGTCCTGGAGGGATCCCGCATTGTAGTGGAGCAGTGTGCGAAAGACATTATCTTTGGATGAATATATTCATGTTATCCTGTCCTGTATAATGGAAAAAAACTGATATGTAATATAATATTAGTTGTTTATATCAAGATTTTTCCTCCTGTGCGGCCGTTTTATTAAATCTGAGAGTTGGCCAGTCGTCGGCTTCAGCCCCCACGTAGGTAGTACGGGGGTGTTCGGGATAAAATCTAAACACTCTTGATCCAAAGTTTGGTCCTTGAAGGAGGTGTTTAGCGCAACGAACCAGGCAATCGGACTATGTGGCTTTATCACCCTCACTTAGCCATAGGAGTTTTATAATAGAAATTTAGGCGCAGCCCCTAGTATTCATGAGTCCGAACTAGGGTGCTGTAAACACCTGATCGGGTAGAGACCGATTCGTCGCATAATGCGGAAGAAATCGCAAAAGATTTGTAACATCCGAAGAGCTGACCGGCTCACGCCGCATCATGACAGTCAGTTTTCGGCTTTCTCTACTGAGGTGCTCATCCGGATAAACCAGGGCACAATCATAGTAGTTCTGCCTTTACTACCCTAGCCGATATAGCGGAACGTAAGGTAGTAAGCACAGGAGCCGGGCAACCCAACTATTGACCAAAGACATGATTCGGAGCCAATGCATATAATGCTAAATTCGGGGTGCCGAACTATACTGTAAAAAGTGTTCGGACTTTGTTGCCGTAATATGGGGCGCAATAAAGCCCTTGGCGAATTTAAGCCGTACCAAAGTGTACGGGTGCAATTGATAAGATTATCAAGAAAAAATGAAGTAGTAAGCTAGTGCCGCAGAAGTTGGGCCGCGAACTGTTTCCATTATAATTTTATTGATACGTCAAAGCGTATAAGTAGTGCGATAAGCAACAGGGCTATTTAACATGCCATGACCAAGGGAGAGCTGCGTGCGGGTCCTGAGAACAGGTAGAGTGATCGTCAAAAAGACTTAGCGATTCCCGTATACTTCAATGCTTCTTGCTGTCTTGGTGTATCTATCCTTCGAAAGGACCGATGATCAGGCCGTCTTGAGGGGCCTGTGAAAAAGAAACCTGAAAAGGATGAAAAAGAAAAAGTGAAAGTATGTGTGTCCAGGGGAGGTCGAGCCGTATTATGGACCACAATCTAGTTATGCCTCCGTCTATGCCCATGGTATTTTAAGTGCGTAGTTATGTACGCGTGGTACGTATGCCGCTATTAGGCCGGGACGGAGACGGAGGCCGGATTGCTAGTCTAACTCCTGACGAGCTGGACTGTTATGCTGCGGAGTAGTCCGGATCCGCTTGACAGTGTCCGGGAGCTTGTCCGCTGAATTAAGATTCTGCTTGGCAAGGCCGCTCTGTACTTCCGCTGCCAAGGCCGCGGTGTGCTCCTCGGTATGGAGGGAGCGCTTCGTGTTTCCGTTAACTGTTATGATGCCGCGTGGTCCCGTCATCTTGAGCTTGAGATAAGCATAGTGTGGCACCGCATTGAATCGAGCAAAGGCGGTTCATCCGAGCAGTGCGTGATAGCCGCTGCGGAAGGGGACGATATCGAAGATCAACTCTTCGCTTCTGAAGTTGTCCGGGGATCCGAAGACAACCTCCAGTGTGATTGAGCCCGTACAGCGGGCCTCTACACCTGGTATGACTCCTTTAAAGGTAGTTTTTGTGGGTTTGATCCTTGAGGGATCGATGCCCATTTTGCGCACTGTATCTTGATAGAGCAGGTTTAGGCTGCTGCCGCCATCCATGAGGACGCGTGTGAGATGGAATCCATCAACAATTGGATCGAGGGCCAGTGCGGCTGGACCGCCATGATGGATATTGGTCAGATGGTCCCTGCGATCGAAGGTGATCGGGCAGGACGACCATGGGTTGAACTTTGGGGTGACTGGCTCTATCGCGTAGATGTCCCTGAGCGCTCGTTTGCGCTCCCTTTTGGGGATATGAGTGGCATATATCATGTTCACCGTTTTAACCTGGGGAGGGAACTTCTTCTGTCCTCCTGTGTTCGGCGGACGGGACTCCTTGTCGTCGTCCTCGCTTTGCGACCCCTTCTCCTTGTTTTCGGCATTTAACTTGCCGGCCTGTTTAAAAACCCAACAGTCTTTGTTGGTATGATTGGCTGGTTTATCAGGGGTGCCGTGGATCTGACATGGACGATCGAGTATGCGGTCCAAGCTGGATGAGCTCGGATTGTTTCTTTTGTATGCCTTCTTCCGCTGGCCGGACTTGGAGCTGCTGAAACCGGCATTGACTGCCGTGTCATTGGCAGTGCCACCATTGCTTCGGCGCTTGTGCCTGTTGCATCGGGGCTTGTCATTTCTATTCTTGGCTTCAGAGGTGTCGGCATCGCTTGTAGTGTTATTGCTACGGGCTAGCCAACTATCCTCGCCCGCACAGAAGCGGGTCATGAGTGCCGTGAGGGCTGCCGTGGACTTCGGCTTTTCTTGGCCGAGGTGACGAGCGAGCCATTCATCGCGGATGCTATGCTTAAAGGCCGCTAGGGCTTCGGCATCTGGGCAGTCGACGATCTGGTTCTTTTTAGTTAGGAACCTAGTCCAAAATTTCCTGGCCGACTCTCCAGGCTGTTGAATTATGTGACTTAAGTCATCGGCATCCGGAGGTCGTACATATGTTCCTTGGAAGTTGTCGCGAAAGGCGTCTTCCAAGTCCTCCCAGCTGCCTATAGAGTTTTCAGGCAGACTGTTTAACCAGTGCCGAGCTGGCCCCTTGAGTTTTAGTGGGAGGTATTTGATGGCGTGAAGGTCATCGCCGCGGGCCATATGAATATGGAGAAGAAAATCCTCAATCCATACCGCGGGATCTGTTGTTCCATCATATGATTCGATATTTATGGGTTTAAACCCTTCTGGGAATTCGTGCTCCATTACTTCATCAGTGAAGCACAGGGGATGTGCGGCACCTCTATATCGGGCCAAGTCGCGACGTAGTGCGGATGTAGTCCGTCTGCGGTTTTCGGCCCGGTCGTGGTTATGCTCGTTACGTCTGGCTCGATAGCCGTCGTCGCGCGCCAGGGCATGCCCCCGCGATCCGTAGATCGATCTGGACTGGCCTACTCTGTTCTCCAGGTCTTGCCGCAGGTCATATGTGTATTCCCGAGCTGTGGTATCTTGCCTTTACGGTGAGGTAGTATGGGCAGGTGTTCGGCTTGGGTTGCCGCTTTGTCCCGGCCACGTGGTGGTCGGTCAGCCGCATTACGTGTTGATGGCATGGGCTCAAGTGCCTCGTCGTTGAATTGGGGTAGCAATTTACGCTTCGGATAACTTTTAATGGGGCGCTCGAGTCCGTATTCCTCGGCTGCCAGGACATCAGTCCATCTGTCGTTGAGTAGATCTTGATCAGCTTGAAGCTGCTGCTGTTTCTTTTTCAGGCTCCTCGCAGTGGCTATTAGCCGGCGCTTAAAGCGCTCCTGCTCGACGGGTTCCTCAGGCACGATAAAGTCTTCATCGCCGAGGCTCACCTCCTCCTCAGAGAGTGGAAGATAGTTGCTGTCCTCCGAGTCTTCATTTATGGCCTGTTCATCAGGGCTGACTTGCCCATCTTCCCTATCGTCCTGTTCGGAAGTCGGCTCGACGGGATCTTCTTTGTCTTCGGCATCATCCGGAGTATTGTTTTCTCTCGTGCCGGTATTGCTGTCTTTTCCACGGCATGATTTAGAGCGGTGCCGCTGACGTCGGCGCTTTGGCTGTGTCTCAGGAGGTCTATCCTCGACTGGATCTTTCTTGTTATCGCCGTTATTCTCTTTGGGAGTATCCACCATGTACACGTCATACGAGGAGGTGGCTGTCCAGCGCCCAGTAAACGGCGGGTTTTGGGCCTGCTCCTCTCCGGCATCGTCGTCCATACCGTCGATGTCTTCGGAGTCGTAGTCGAGCATGTCGGTTAAGTCTTCGACAGTGGCAATGAAGTGGGCGGTGGGTGGGAAGCGAAATTCTCCGTCATCAGCCTCCAGTTCAAACCGGATATAATTCGACTGTGAGTCCCCTGCTAAGGAGAGGGTTTTTAATGAGTTTAGCACATCACCCAAAGGTGAGTGTCAGAAGATGTCCGCGGAGCTGAACTCGACGATCGGCGCCCGATCGAGCTCGATGAGCGCGGACGCAAGCGGTTCGGAACCTGTGGCTGGAGACGAATCCGAGGTTCCGGTGACACAGATCCCGTTCGAAGTTGGGTCTGTGTGCGGCTCCAAAGCCGCTGAGTCTGCGGCTTCCGTGGCGGGGTTGAGCTTCCCGTGCTCGGATGGCGCAATCTCCTCCGGATCTAGGGCCAGAGCAGTTATAGGCGCTATCTCCCGGATATGATCCGATGACAGATTTAGGTCATGTTCATCGCGGTGGCAGGGAGCGGCTGCCATGGGCTTGAATCCGTCGAAGATCAAGTCTCCGCGGATATCAGCAACGTAGTTCAAGCTTCCAAACCTGACCTGATGGCCAGGGGCGTAGCTGTCGATCTGCTCTAGATGGCCAAGCGAGTTGGCCCGCAGCGTGAAGCCGCCGAATACGAAGATCTGGCCGGGGAGAAAGACCTCCCTCAAGGCAGCATCGTTGTGGATGATTGATGGAGCCATCGAGTCTTCTAGCGACGACACAACAGAACTCTCAATGAAAGCACCAATGTCGGTGTCAAAACCGGCGGATCTCGGGTAGGGGGTCCCGAACTGTGCGTCTAAGGTCGATGGTAACAGGAGACGGGGGACACGATGTTTACCCAGGTTCGGGCCCTCTCTATGGAGGTAATACCCTACGTCCTGCTTGATTGATCTTGATGAATATGAGTATTACAAGAGTTGATCTACCACGAGATCGTAATGGCTAAAACCCTAGAAGTCTAGCCTGTCTGATTATGATTGCCTCTACGGACTAAACCCTCCGGTTTATATAGACACCGGAGGGGGCTAGGGTTGTACAAAGTCGGTTACAGAGAAAGGAATCTTCATATCGGAACGCCAAGCTTGTTGTCCATGCCAAGGAGAGTCCCATCCGGACACGGGAGAGAGCCTTCTGTCTTGTATCTTCATGGCCCATCAGTCCGGCCCACATTACGTAGCCGGGACGCCCGAGGACCCCTTAATCCGGGACTCCCTCAGTAGCCCCTAAACCAGGCTTCAATGACGATGTGTCCGGTGCGCAAATTGTCTTCGGCATTGCAAGGCGGGTTCCTCCTCCGAATACTACAAAATAGACTTCGAGCACAGAAAATGTGTCCGGCTCTGCAAAACAAGTACCACACACAACCGCAGAGAGTATAATATTTCACGAGTCCAATCCGCTGACAACTTTTTGTAACGCGACACCACGTTCCTGCACGGTCATTATTTCGAACCGTTCTTTAGCCTCCCGCTCCATGCTTTAAGATGCGGTTTCCAGTGGCACGTCTTGTCACAGCAGAGATCGTGTCCCTTCATTACGGGATTCTCATCAATACGTGCGTGGGTAATCCAACCGTGCCGTTTGCACGACCCTTGGGAATAGGCGTGCGGAGGCTCTTGATATTCACTGCCTTTATAGGGAGATAAGGATTCCCCCCTTTCACCCACGCCTTCTATTTCTCTGCCTCTCCATTCCTGAGCTCCAGCGCCCAAGTTCTCATCTTTTCCGCCTCAAAGAAGCACTCCGACCATGTCTGGATCCGGAGTGCAAGGCAAGTGGATGGCCTCCTCCGTCAAGGAGAAGGACATCACGAAGCTCCGGGAGGTGGGGAATTTGGCCAAGGAAATTGCCCACCGGCTTCCGGCCAAGGGACAGATCATCCCCACCCCCAAGCCTCATGAGAGGGTGGTGTTCATCCCCCACTTCGTCCGCGGGTTAGGGTTTCCTCTCCCCCCTTTCGTCCGTAGACTCATGTTCTACTATGGGCTAGATTTCCATGATCTAGCCCCAAATTCTTTCCTCAACATCTCGGCATTTATTATCGTGTGCGAGACCTTCCTCCGCATCCCACCCCACTTCGGACTGTGGCTCAAGATTTTCAATGTGAAGCCAAAGGTGGTGGATGGCCAACACGCAGAGTGCAGAGGCGCCATGGTGAGCAAGATGCCCAACGTCACATGGCCCAAAGGTACCTTTGTGGAGACCGTCAAAGGGTGGCAGCAACTGTGGTTCTATATCACAGAGCCCCGCGACGCCACCTGGGCCGCGGCTCCCGAATTCAAGTCCGGAGCCCCAATGCGGCTCACCTCCTGGCTAGAGAAGGGCCTGAATTGGGCGTCGTCGGACGAGCTGTCAGCGCTGCAGGCGCGTATCCAGAGTATGGTGGACAAGAACATCAAGCTTGTCAATGTGATCCAGGTGATGCTAGTTCGCCGGATCCTTCCATGCCAAAGCCGGACTTGCCATCTGTGGGAGTTCGATCCGGCCGAGCACCAGACCTTGCAACAGTTCTTCGGAACTACGCACGAAGACATCTGGAAGGTGCTTTTTAAGGCCAACGAGAAATGGCCGGAGACGACCGAGGACCGTGGGCACGACCTGGCCCATCCCGCCAGTCCGGTAAGTCTTTCGCGCTTCAAGGTGTATCCTTTACTTGCTTACTCAGGGAAAATGCCTAAGCCTCCCTATTTATTTTTTCAGGGCTGGATGAAGAAGGCAGAGCGGATTAAGTGTCCGGCTTTGCTGCCCGAGGAACCAGCCATCCCGCTTCTGACGAAGATGCTGGTCCCGGCGCCCTACCAGGCGCCGGAGAAGAAGGCCAAGAAAAAGGCCAAGGAGACGAGAAGCAACCTCCGTCGCAAGGGAACTTCGGACGCGACGTCCGAAGACGCCGAGACTCACTCCACCGCCGCAGAGGACGACGAGGAGGACGAGGAAAGCAACTCTCCCCCCGAGGGGGGAAGGAAGAAAAGGGCGGCCCCTATAAATCTGGAGGCAGAGGCGTCCAAGAAGGGGAAGGTCTCCCTCGCGGATAATTCCGCGTGGGACGTCGACAGCAACCCAGAGCGGCGCCCCCGAGATAAGCCCCTGGCCGAGTCGTAAGTACTCAAAGACCCTGCCGCATTCATATATCCAGCCTCTTTTCTCCATAGTTTTAACATGTTGAATCATGTACTTGCAGTCCGGCTTGTTCCGACCTCGAGCGATCCTCATCTTCGGGGAATTCGCTGGACCCGAAGGTGATGGACAGCGGGTCCCTTCCGGCGGCCTCCTCTCCCAAGGCCATGGATAACACCGAGGCATTGTCCCGAAGGATCCCAGGCTAGGGAGAGACGCAGGAGGCCGTCAGCGCGGCGCCAGAGGGTGAAACCTCGGCCGCCGGACACATGGGGGAGCAAATCCCCGTGGAAACTGGCAATGGGGGCTAGGTCCAATTCGGCCCCCAGCCGAATACGGTCCCGGAGACCTATACGGCTCCGGAATCCGGCAAGCAATCTCCTTCGAAAGAAGGGGGTGTGCCTATTTTGCCGGTGACCTCTGTCCAACCAGAGGCACCGGACACCCTACTGGAAGCGCTGCGAAGTGCTTCCATTGTAGAGGAACACCGTGCCCTCATGGGTACGGTGATTGAGAAGATTCAGTCCGCGAAAAGCGGACTGACCGAAGCCTGCACAAGCCTTCTAACAGGTTTTGAGGTATGAAACGCAATTATGTAAAAAGAATGCCACAGTATAGACAGTAGCCCCTGCGAGACTGTCCGGTGGTCGAAAAGAAAAGCCGGACAGAGGATCAAACAATTTTCGCAGGAGACTAACCATACATGTCTATGTGAAAAAGCAGGCGTCACTGCTGGCTGCGACCTGCCATGCTGCCGAAGTCTCTGGACTGAAACAGAGTCTGGAGCGGGCCGAGGAAGAACTCGGCCATGTGAAAAAGCAGCTGGAGGACAAGCAAGGTATGCCATGACCTTCTATATATCAGAAAGGATAGATGATTTGTATTGACCATAGTGCCATGATATTTGTAGGAGCGGCGACCGAGGTGGAGGCCCTTAAAAATGCGCTGGCCGAGGCCCAGAAGAGAGCGGCGGAGGAACAATCCGTCTGCGAAAAGCACGAGGCCAGGGTCGGTGAGGTCCAACAAGAGCTCCAGAACGCTGTAAAGAAATGCGAGTCCTTGGAGCGCAAGATTACGGATCAAGAGTCCGAGCTTGCTAAGGCCCACCAAAGCACACAAGAGGCCCGGGTTGAAGCCCAGGGCGCCCTCCAGGAAATCCAAGAGGCCAGGAAAATCACGGCGGGTAAGGCCTTTATAATGCAAAGCAAATTTGTGAAGAAAAGGTACCTCTTACTGACCCGGATTTGGAGTTCTCCAGGAGCGTTTGCGGATCTGCCGCGCAGCATTGCTGATGATGCAGATTTCTTCCGAGCCGAAGAGGGGAGCTCAACGGAGAAGCTGTTCTGGTCGCAATACCTTGCGCCAGAGCATCCGGTGCCCTTCAGCGATCAGCTGAAACAGCTGACCGAACTGCATAGGGCGGCCGAATTGGCCATGAAGGACTTGATAATCCGTCTATGGCCTGCCGAAGCCATACCCAACAGCTACTTCGGGCTCGTGAAGCGACTGGTTGCTGCCTGCCCTCGGCTTGATGCCATCAAGCGGTCGGTCTGCATTGAAGGTGCGCGGATGGCCTTCGCCCGTGTCAAGATACAGTGGGCGAAGATGAATGCCGTCAAGCTCGCGACCGAGGGACCGCCCGCGGGCAAGGAGCACCGTACGCCCGAGCGATATTTTGACGATGTCCTGGAGGGATCCCGCATTGTAGTGGAGCAGTGTGCGAAAGACATTATCTTTGGATGAATATATTCATGTTATCCTGTCCTGTATAATGGAAAAAAACTGATATGTAATATAATATTAGTTGTTTATATCAAGATTTTTCCTCCTGTGCGGCCGTTTTATTAAATCTGAGAGTTGGCCAGTCGTCGGCTTCAGCCCCCACGTAGGTAGTACGGGGGTGTTCGGGATAAAATCTAAACACTCTTGATCCAAAGTTTGGTCCTTGAAGGAGGTGTTTAGCGCAACGAACCAGGCAATCGGACTATGTGGCTTTATCACCCTCACTTAGCCATAGGAGTTTTATAATAGAAATTTAGGCGCAGCCCCTAGTATTCATGAGTCCGAACTAGGGTGCTGTAAACACCTGATCGGGTAGAGACCGATTCGTCGCATAATGCGGAAGAAATCGCAAAAGATTTGTAACATCCGAAGAGCTGACCGGCTCACGCCGCATCATGACAGTCAGTTTTCGGCTTTCTCTACTGAGGTGCTCATCCGGATAAACCAGGGCACAATCATAGTAGTTCTGCCTTTACTACCCTAGCCGATATAGCGGAACGTAAGGTAGTAAGCACAGGAGCCGGGCAACCCAACTATTGACCAAAGACATGATTCGGAGCCAATGCATATAATGCTAAATTCGGGGTGCCGAACTATACTGTAAAAAGTGTTCGGACTTTGTTGCCGTAATATGGGGCGCAATAAAGCCCTTGGCGAATTTAAGCCGTACCAAAGTGTACGGGTGCAATTGATAAGATTATCAAGAAAAAATGAAGTAGTAAGCTAGTGCCGCAGAAGTTGGGCCGCGAACTGTTTCCATTATAATTTTATTGATACGTCAAAGCGTATAAGTAGTGCGATAAGTAACAGGGCTATTTAACATGCCATGACCAAGGGAGAGCTGCGTGCGGGTCCTGAGAACAGGTAGAGTGATCGTCAAAAAGACTTAGCGATTCCCGTATACTTCAATGCTTCTTGCTGTCTTGGTGTATCTATCCTTCGAAAGGACCGATGATCAGGCCGTCTTGAGGGGCCTGTGAAAAAGAAACCTGAAAAGGATGAAAAAGAAAAAGTGAAAGTATGTGTGTCCAGGGGAGGTCGAGCCGTATTATGGACCACAATCTAGTTATGCCTCCGTCTATGCCCATGGTATTTTAAGTGCGTAGTTATGTACGCGTGGTACGTATGCCGCTATTAGGCCGGGACGGAGACGGAGGCCGGATTGCCAGTCTAACTCCTGACGAGCTGGACTGTTATGCTGCGGAGTAGTCCGGATCCGCTTGACAGTGTCCGGGAGCTTGTCCGCTGAATTAAGATTCTGCTTGGCAAGGCCGCTCTGTACTTCCGCTGCCAAGGCCGCGGTGTGCTCCTCGGTATGGAGGGAGCGCTTCGTGTTTCCGTTAACTGTTATGATGCCGCGTGGTCCCGTCATCTTGAGCTTGAGATAAGCATAGTGTGGCACCGCATTGAATCGAGCAAAGGCGGTTCATCCGAGCAGTGCGTGATAGCCGCTGCGGAAGGGGACGATATCGAAGATCAACTCTTCGCTTCTGAAGTTGTCCGGGGATCCGAAGACAACCTCCAGTGTGATTGAGCCCGTACAGCGGGCCTCTACACCTGGTATGACTCCTTTAAAGGTAGTTTTTGTGGGTTTGATCCTTGAGGGATCGATGCCCATTTTGCGCACTGTATCTTGATAGAGCAGGTTTAGGCTGCTGCCGCCATCCATGAGGACGCGTGTGAGATGGAATCCATCAACAATTGGATCGAGGGCCAGTGCGGCTGGACCGCCATGATGGATATTGGTCAGATGGTCCCTGCGATCGAAGGTGATCGGGCAGGACGACCATGGGTTGAACTTTGGGGTGACTGGCTCTATCGCGTAGATGTCCCTGAGCGCTCGTTTGCGCTCCCTTTTGGGGATATGAGTGGCATATATCATGTTCACCGTTTTAACCTGGGGAGGGAACTTCTTCTGTCCTCCTGTGTTCGGCGGACGGGACTCCTTGTCGTCGTCCTCGCTTTGCGACCCCTTCTCCTTGTTTTCGGCATTTAACTTGCCGGCCTGTTTAAAAACCCAACAGTCTTTGTTGGTATGATTGGCTGGTTTATCAGGGGTGCCGTGGATCTGACATGGACGATCGAGTATGCGGTCCAAGCTGGATGAGCTCGGATTGTTTCTTTTGTATGCCTTCTTCCGCTGGCCGGACTTGGAGCTGCTGAAACCGGCATTGACTGCCGTGTCATTGGCAGTGCCACCATTGCTTCGGCGCTTGTGCCTGTTGCATCGGGGCTTGTCATTTCTATTCTTGGCTTCAGAGGTGTCGGCATCGCTTGTAGTGTTATTGCTACGGGCTAGCCAACTATCCTCGCCCGCACAGAAGCGGGTCATGAGTGCCGTGAGGGCTGCCGTGGACTTCGGCTTTTCTTGGCCGAGGTGACGAGCGAGCCATTCATCGCGGATGCTATGCTTAAAGGCCGCTAGGGCTTCGGCATCTGGGCAGTCGACGATCTGGTTCTTTTTAGTTAGGAACCTAGTCCAAAATTTCCTGGCCGACTCTCCAGGCTGTTGAATTATGTGACTTAAGTCATCGGCATCCGGAGGTCGTACATATGTTCCTTGGAAGTTGTCGCGAAAGGCGTCTTCCAAGTCCTCCCAGCTGCCTATAGAGTTTTCAGGCAGACTGTTTAACCAGTGCCGAGCTGGCCCCTTGAGTTTTAGTGGGAGGTATTTGATGGCGTGAAGGTCATCGCCGCGGGCCATATGAATATGGAGAAGAAAATCCTCAATCCATACCGCGGGATCTGTTGTTCCATCATATGATTCGATATTTATGGGTTTAAACCCTTCTGGGAATTCGTGCTCCATTACTTCATCAGTGAAGCACAGGGGATGTGCGGCACCTCTATATCGGGCCAAGTCGCGACGTAGTGCGGATGTAGTCCGTCTGCGGTTTTCGGCCCGGTCGTGGTTATGCTCGTTACGTCTGGCTCGATAGCCGTCGTCGCGCGCCAGGGCATGCCCCCGCGATCCGTAGATCGATCTGGACTGGCCTACTCTGTTCTCCAGGTCTTGCCGCAGGTCATATG
The DNA here is from genome assembly GCA_011799875.1 of Thinopyrum elongatum. Classification (NCBI taxonomy): domain Eukaryota; kingdom Viridiplantae; phylum Streptophyta; class Magnoliopsida; order Poales; family Poaceae; genus Thinopyrum; species Thinopyrum elongatum. The sequence goes on from CM022300.1 coordinate 390,341,444, forward strand.
TGTATTCCCGAGCTGTGGTATCTTGCCTTTACGGTGAGGTAGTATGGGCAGGTGTTCGGCTTGGGTTGCCGCTTTGTCCCGGCCACGTGGTGGTCGGTCAGCCGCATTACGTGTTGATGGCATGGGCTCAAGTGCCTCGTCGTTGAATTGGGGTAGCAATTTACGCTTCGGATAACTTTTAATGGGGCGCTCGAGTCCGTATTCCTCGGCTGCCAGGACATCAGTCCATATGTCGTTGAGTAGATCTTGATCAGCTTGAAGCTGCTGCTGTTTCTTTTTCAGGCTCCTCGCAGTGGCTATTAGCCGGCGCTTAAAGCGCTCCTGCTCGACGGGTTCCTCAGGCACGATAAAGTCTTCATCGCCGAGGCTCACCTCCTCCTCAGAGAGTGGAAGATAGTTGCTGTCCTCCGAGTCTTCATTTATGGCCTGTTCATCAGGGCTGACTTGCCCATCTTCCCTATCGTCCTGTTCGGAAGTCGGCTCGACGGGATCTTCTTTGTCTTCGGCATCATCCGGAGTATTGTTTTCTCTCGTGCCGGTATTGCTGTCTTTTCCACGGCATGATTTAGAGCGGTGCCGCTGATGTCGGCGCTTTGGCTGTGTCTCAGGAGGTCTATCCTCGACTGGATCTTTCTCGTTATCGCCGTTATTCTCTTTGGGAGTATCCACCATGTACACGTCATACGAGGAGGTGGCTGTCCAGCGCCCAGTAAACGGCGGGTTTTGGGCCTGCTCCTCTCCGGCATCGTCGTCCATACCGTCGATGTCTTCGGAGTCGTAGTCGAGCATGTCGGTTAAGTCTTCGACAGTGGCAATGAAGTGGGCGGTGGGTGGGAAGCGAAATTCTCCGTCATCAGCCTCCAGTTCAAACCGGATATAATTCGACTGTGAGTCCCCTGCTAAGGAGAGGGTTTTTAATGAGTTTAGCACATCACCCAAAGGTGAGTGTCAGAAGATGTCCGCGGAGCTGAACTCGACGATCGGCGCCCGATCGAGCTCGATGGGCGCGGACGCAAGCGGTTCGGAACCTGTGGCTGGAGACGAATCCGAGGTTCCGGTGACACAGATCCCGTTCGAAGTTGGGTCTGTGTGCGGCTCCAAAGCCGCTGAGTCTGCGGCTTCCGTGGCGGGGTTGAGCTTCCCGTCCTCGGATGGCACAATCTCCTCCGGATCTAGGGCCAGAGCAGTTATAGGCGCTATCTCCCGGATATGATCCGATGACAGATTTAGGTCATGTTCATCGCGGTGGCAGGGAGCGGCTGCCATGGGCTTGAATCCGTCGAAGATCAAGTCTCCGCGGATATCAGCAACGTAGTTCAAGCTTCCAAACCTGACCTGATGGCCAGGGGCGTAGCTGTCGATCTGCTCTAGATGGCCAAGCGAGTTGGCCCGCAGCGTGAAGCCGCCGAATACGAAGATCTGGCCGGGGAGAAAGACCTCCCTCAAGGCAGCATCGTTGTGGATGATTGATGGAGCCATCGAGTCTTCTAGCGACGACACAACAGAACTCTCAATGAAAGCACCAATGTCGGTGTCAAAACCGGCGGATCTCGGGTAGGGGGTCCCGAACTGTGCGTCTAAGGTCGATGGTAACAGGAGACGGGGGACACGATGTTTACCCAGGTTCGGGCCCTCTCTATGGAGGTAATACCCTACGTCCTGCTTGATTGATCTTGATGAATATGAGTATTACAAGAGTTGATCTACCACGAGATCGTAATGGCTAAAACCCTAGAAGTCTAGCCTGTCTGATTATGATTGCCTCTACGGACTAAACCCTCCGGTTTATATAGACACCGGAGGGGGCTAGGGTTGTACAAAGTCGGTTACAGAGAAAGGAATCTTCATATCGGAACGCCAAGCTTGTTGTCCATGCCAAGGAGAGTCCCATCCGGACACGGGAGAGAGCCTTCTGTCTTGTATCTTCATGGCCCATCAGTCCGGCCCACATTACGTAGCCGGGACGCCCGAGGACCCCTTAATCCGGGACTCCCTCAGTAGCCCCTAAACCAGGCTTCAATGACGATGTGTCCGGTGCGCAAATTGTCTTCGGCATTGCAAGGCGGGTTCCTCCTCCGAATACTACAAAATAGACTTCGAGCACAGAAAATGTGTCCGGCTCTGCAAAACAAGTACCACACACAACCGCAGAGAGTATAATATTTCACGAGTCCAATCCGCTGACAACTTTTTGTAACGCGACACCACGTTCCTGCACGGTCATTATTTCGAACCGTTCTTTAGCCTCCCGCTCCATGCTTTAAGATGCGGTTTCCAGTGGCACGTCTTGTCACAGCAGAGATCGTGTCCCTTCATTACGGGATTCTCATCAATACGTGCGTGGGTAATCCAACCGTGCCGTTTGCACGACCCTTGGGAATAGGCGTGCGGAGGCTCTTGATATTCACTGCCTTTATAGGGAGATAAGGATTCCCCCCTTTCACCCACGCCTTCTATTTCTCTGCCTCTCCATTCCTGAGCTCCAGCGCCCAAGTTCTCATCTTTTCCGCCTCAAAGAAGCACTCCGACCATGTCTGGATCCGGAGTGCAAGGCAAGTGGATGGCCTCCTCCGTCAAGGAGAAGGACATCACGAAGCTCCGGGAGGTGGGGAATTTGGCCAAGGAAATTGCCCACCGGCTTCCGGCCAAGGGACAGATCATCCCCACCCCCAAGCCTCATGAGAGGGTGGTGTTCATCCCCCACTTCGTCCGCGGGTTAGGGTTTCCTCTCCCCCCTTTCGTCCGTAGACTCATGTTCTACTATGGGCTAGATTTCCATGATCTAGCCCCAAATTCTTTCCTCAACATCTCGGCATTTATTATCGTGTGCGAGACCTTCCTCCGCATCCCACCCCACTTCGGACTGTGGCTCAAGATTTTCAATGTGAAGCCAAAGGTGGTGGATGGCCAACACGCAGAGTGCAGAGGCGCCATGGTGAGCAAGATGCCCAACGTCACATGGCCCAAAGGTACCTTTGTGGAGACCGTCAAAGGGTGGCAGCAACTGTGGTTCTATATCACAGAGCCCCGCGACGCCACCTGGGCCGCGGCTCCCGAATTCAAGTCCGGAGCCCCAATGCGGCTCACCTCCTGGCTAGAGAAGGGCCTGAATTGGGCGTCGTCGGACGAGCTGTCAGCGCTGCAGGCGCGTATCCAGAGTATGGTGGACAAGAACATCAAGCTTGTCAATGTGATCCAGGTGATGCTAGTTCGCCGGATCCTTCCATGCCAAAGCCGGACTTGCCATCTGTGGGAGTTCGATCCGGCCGAGCACCAGACCTTGCAACAGTTCTTCGGAACTACGCACGAAGACATCTGGAAGGTGCTTTTTAAGGCCAACGAGAAATGGCCGGAGACGACCGAGGACCGTGGGCACGACCTGGCCCATCCCGCCAGTCCGGTAAGTCTTTCGCGCTTCAAGGTGTATCCTTTACTTGCTTACTCAGGGAAAATGCCTAAGCCTCCCTATTTATTTTTTCAGGGCTGGATGAAGAAGGCAGAGCGGATTAAGTGTCCGGCTTTGCTGCCCGAGGAACCAGCCATCCCGCTTCTGACGAAGATGCTGGTCCCGGCGCCCTACCAGGCGCCGGAGAAGAAGGCCAAGAAAAAGGCCAAGGAGACGAGAAGCAGCCTCCGTCGCAAGGGAACTTCGGACGTGACGTCCGAAGACGCCGAGACTTACTCCACCGCCGCAGAGGACGACGAGGAGGACGAGGAAAGCAACTCTCCCCCCGAGGGGGGAAGGAAGAAAAGGGCGGCCCCCATAAATCTGGAGGCAGAGGCGTCCAAGAAGGGGAAGGTCTCCCTCGCGGATAATTCCGCGTGGGACGTCGACAGCAACCCAGAGCGGCGCCCCCGAGATAAGCCCCTGGCCGTTTTATATCAAGATTTTTCCTCGTGTGCGGCCGTTTTATTAAATCTGAGAGTTGGCCAGTCGTCGGCTTCAGCCCCCACGTAGGTAGTACGGGGGTGTTCGGGATAAAATCTAAACACTCTTGATCCAAAGTTTGGTCCTTGAAGGAGGTGTTTAGCACAACGAACCAGGCAATCGGACTATGTGGCTTTATCACCCTCACTTAGCCATAGGAGTTTTATAATAGAAATTTAGGCGCAGCCCCTAGTATTCATGAGTCCGAACTAGGGTGCTGTAAACACCTGATCGGGTAGAGACCGATTCGTCGCATAATGCGGAAGAAATCGCAAAAGATTTGTAACATCCGAAGAGCTGACCGGCTCACGCCGCATCATGACAGTCAGTTTTCGGCTTTCTCTACTGAGGTGCTCATCCGGATAAACCAGGGCACAATCATAGTAGTTCTGCCTTTACTACCCTAGCCGATATAGCGGAACGTAAGGTAGTAAGCACAGGAGCCGGGCAACCCAACTATTGACCAAAGACATGATTCGGAGCCAATGCATATAATGCTAAATTCGGGGTGCCGAACTATACTGTAAAAAGTGTTCGGACTTTGTTGCCGTAATATGGGGCGCAATAAAGCCCTTGGCGAATTTAAGCCGTACCAAAGTGTACGGGTGCAATTGATAAGATTATCAAGAAAAAATGAAGTAGTAAGCTAGTGCCGCAGAAGTTGGGCCGCGAACTGTTTCCATTATAATTTTATTGATACGTCAAAGCGTATAAGTAGTGCGATAAGTAACAGGGCTATTTAACATGCCATGACCAAGGGAGAGCTGCGTGCGGGTCCTGAGAACAGGTAGAGTGATCGTCAAAAAGACTTAGCGATTCCCGTATACTTCAATGCTTCTTGCTGTCTTGGTGTATCTATCCTTCGAAAGGACCGATGATCAGGCCGTCTTGAGGGGCCTGTGAAAAAGAAACCTGAAAAGGATGAAAAAGAAAAAGTGAAAGTATGTGTGTCCAGGGGAGGTCGAGCCGTATTATGGACCACAATCTAGTTATGCCTCCGTCTATGCCCATGGTATTTTAAGTGCGTAGTTATGTACGCGTGGTACGTATGCCGCTATTAGGCCGGGACGGAGACGGAGGCCGGATTGCCAGTCTAACTCCTGACGAGCTGGACTGTTATGCTGCGGAGTAGTCCGGATCCGCTTGACAGTGTCCGGGAGCTTGTCCGCTGAATTAAGATTCTGCTTGGCAAGGCCGCTCTGTACTTCCGCTGCCAAGGCCGCGGTGTGCTCCTCGGTATGGAGGGAGCGCTTCGTGTTTCCGTTAACTGTTATGATGCCGCGTGGTCCCGTCATCTTGAGCTTGAGATAAGCATAGTGTGGCACCGCATTGAATCGAGCAAAGGCGGTTCATCCGAGCAGTGCGTGATAGCCGCTGCGGAAGGGGACGATATCGAAGATCAACTCTTCGCTTCTGAAGTTGTCCGGGGATCCGAAGACAACCTCCAGTGTGATTGAGCCCGTACAGCGGGCCTCTACACCTGGTATGACTCCTTTAAAGGTAGTTTTTGTGGGTTTGATCCTTGAGGGATCGATGCCCATTTTGCGCACTGTATCTTGATAGAGCAGGTTTAGGCTGCTGCCGCCATCCATGAGGACGCGTGTGAGATGGAATCCATCAACAATTGGATCGAGGACCAGTGCGGCTGGACCGCCATGATGGATATTGGTCAGATGGTCCCTGCGATCGAAGGTGATCGGGCAGGACGACCATGGGTTGAACTTTGGGGTGACTGGCTCTATCGCGTAGATGTCCCTGAGCGCTCGTTTGCGCTCCCTTTTGGGGATATGAGTGGCATATATCATGTTCACCGTTTTAACCTGGGGAGGGAACTTCTTCTGTCCTCCTGTGTTCGGCGGACGGGACTCCTTGTCGTCGTCCTCGCTTTGCGACCCCTTCTCCTTGTTTTCGGCATTTAACTTGCCGGCCTGTTTAAAAACCCAACAGTCTTTGTTGGTATGATTGGCTGGTTTATCAGGGGTGCCGTGGATCTGACATGGACGATCGAGTATGCGGTCCAAGCTGGATGAGCTCGGATTGTTTCTTTTGTATGGCTTCTTCCGCTGGCCGGACTTGGAGCTGCTGAAACCGGCATTGACTACCGTGTCATCGGCAGTGCCACCATTGCTTCGGCGCTTGTGCCTGTTGCATCGGGGCTTGTCATTTCTATTCTTGGCTTCAGAGGTGTCGGCATCGCTTGTAGTGTTATTGCTACGGGCTAGCCAACTATCCTCGCCCGCACAGAAGCGGGTCATGAGTGCCGTGAGGGCTGCCGTGGACTTCGGCTTTTCTTGGCCGAGGTGACGAGCGAGCCATTCATCGCGGATGCTATGCTTAAAGGCCGCTAGGGCTTCGGCATCTGGGCAGTCGACGATCTGGTTCTTTTTAGTTAGGAACCTAGTCCAAAATTTCCTGGCCGACTCTCCAGGCTGTTGAATTATGTGACTTAAGTCATCGGCATCCGGAGGTCGTACATATGTTCCTTGGAAGTTGTCGCGAAAGGCGTCTTCCAAGTCCTCCCAGCTGCCTATAGAGTTTTCAGGCAGACTGTTTAACCAGTGCCGAGCTGGCCCCTTGAGTTTTAGTGGGAGGTATTTGATGGCGTGAAGGTCATCGCCGCGGGCCATATGAATATGGAGAAGAAAATCCTCAATCCATACCGCGGGATCTGTTGTTCCATCATATGATTCGATATTTATGGGTTTAAACCCTTCTGGGAATTCGTGCTCCATTACTTCATCAGTGAAGCACAGGGGATGTGCGGCACCTCTATATCGGGCCAAGTCGCGACGTAGTGCGGATGTAGTCCGTCTGCGGTTTTCGGCCCGGTCGTGGTTATGCTCGTTACGTCTGGCTCGATAGCCGTCGTCGCGCGCCAGGGCATGCCCCCGCGATCCGTAGATCGATCTGGACTGGCCTACTCTGTTCTCCAGGTCTTGCCGCAGGTCATATGTGTATTCCCGAGCTGTGGTATCTTGCCTTTACGGTGAGGTAGTATGGGCAGGTGTTCGGCTTGGGTTGCCGCTTTGTCCCGGCCACGTGGTGGTCGGTCAGCCGCATTACGTGTTGATGGCATGGGCTCAAGTGCCTCGTCGTTGAATTGGGGTAGCAATTTACGCTTCGGATAACTTTTAATGGGGCGCTCGAGTCCGTATTCCTCGGCTGCCAGGACATCAGTCCATATGTCGTTGAGTAGATCTTGATCAGCTTGAAGCTGCTGCTGTTTCTTTTTCAGGCTCCTCGCAGTGGCTATTAGCCGGCGCTTAAAGCGCTCCTGCTCGACGGGTTCCTCAGGCACGATAAAGTCTTCATCGCCGAGGCTCACCTCCTCCTCAGAGAGTGGAAGATAGTTGCTGTCCTCCGAGTCTTCATTTATGGCCTGTTCATCAGGGCTGACTTGCCCATCTTCCCTATCGTCCTGTTCGGAAGTCGGCTCGACGGGATCTTCTTTGTCTTCGGCATCATCCGGAGTATTGTTTTCTCTCGTGCCGGTATTGCTGTCTTTTCCACGGCATGATTTAGAGCGGTGCCGCTGATGTCGGCGCTTTGGCTGTGTCTCAGGAGGTCTATCCTCGACTGGATCTTTCTCGTTATCGCCGTTATTCTCTTTGGGAGTATCCACCATGTACACGTCATACGAGGAGGTGGCTGTCCAGCGCCCAGTAAACGGCGGGTTTTGGGCCTGCTCCTCTCCGGCATCGTCGTCCATACCGTCGATGTCTTCGGAGTCGTAGTCGAGCATGTCGGTTAAGTCTTCGACAGTGGCAATGAAGTGGGCGGTGGGTGGGAAGCGAAATTCTCCGTCATCAGCCTCCAGTTCAAACCGGATATAATTCGACTGTGAGTCCCCTGCTAAGGAGAGGGTTTTTAATGAGTTTAGCACATCACCCAAAGGTGAGTGTCAGAAGATGTCCGCGGAGCTGAACTCGACGATCGGCGCCCGATCGAGCTCGATGGGCGCGGACGCAAGCGGTTCGGAACCTGTGGCTGGAGACGAATCCGAGGTTCCGGTGACACAGATCCCGTTCGAAGTTGGGTCTGTGTGCGGCTCCAAAGCCGCTGAGTCTGCGGCTTCCGTGGCGGGGTTGAGCTTCCCGTCCTCGGATGGCACAATCTCCTCCGGATCTAGGGCCAGAGCAGTTATAGGCGCTATCTCCCGGATATGATCCGATGACAGATTTAGGTCATGTTCATCGCGGTGGCAGGGAGCGGCTGCCATGGGCTTGAATCCGTCGAAGATCAAGTCTCCGCGGATATCAGCAACGTAGTTCAAGCTTCCAAACCTGACCTGATGGCCAGGGGCGTAGCTGTCGATCTGCTCTAGATGGCCAAGCGAGTTGGCCCGCAGCGTGAAGCCGCCGAATACGAAGATCTGGCCGGGGAGAAAGACCTCCCTCAAGGCAGCATCGTTGTGGATGATTGATGGAGCCATCGAGTCTTCTAGCGACGACACAACAGAACTCTCAATGAAAGCACCAATGTCGGTGTCAAAACCGGCGGATCTCGGGTAGGGGGTCCCGAACTGTGCGTCTAAGGTCGATGGTAACAGGAGACGGGGGACACGATGTTTACCCAGGTTCGGGCCCTCTCTATGGAGGTAATACCCTACGTCCTGCTTGATTGATCTTGATGAATATGAGTATTACAAGAGTTGATCTACCACGAGATCGTAATGGCTAAAACCCTAGAAGTCTAGCCTGTCTGATTATGATTGCCTCTACGGACTAAACCCTCCGGTTTATATAGACACCAGAGGGGGCTAGGGTTGTACAAAGTCGGTTACAAAGAAAGGAATCTTCATATCCGAACGCCAAGCTTGTCGTCCACGCCAAGGAGAGTCCCATCCGGACACAGGAGAGAGCCTTCTGTCTTGTATCTTCATGGCCCATCAGTCCGGTCCACATTACGTAGCCGGGACGCCCTAGGACCCCTTAATCCGGGACTCCCTCAGGGAGCACGTGTTGCTATATTTGCCGTGAGAAGGGACACATATCTTCATCATGTCCCAACGGTAATGTCTCTAAGCCTCCAATTGTCAATGATCATTATTCACTTAGAAAGGATAATGTTGGCAATTTGTTTGCCAAGTTTGTTGTTGCCCAAAGTGGTTTGAAAGTTGACAAGACCATTTGGGTTGCCAAACCTATTGTGACTAACTTCTTAGGACCCAACTTGGTTGGGGATCATCAAGCTCAAACTTGATCAATAGGTGTGTGGAGGACATTGGAGACTTGGCTAGTTCATGTAGAAAAATGATTTTCACCATGTATTATGGTTCAAGCCAAGTCAAGTGGATTATCATCATATTTGCCATTCCAATGCTCCTCGTGGCGGTAACTTGTATTTATATTGTCTACATTGAAAGTTACTAGTCCCTCTCATGTTTAGATTTTGTACCTAGCCTGTGTTTGTATATGTTGTGCCTCCTATTATGCTTGATTTGAGTTATCTAGCATGTGTACATCGCAATGCACTTCATATATTTGTGTGTGTGGTTCTGAGCCTTTATTGCTTCATTAGTTGAATCTTATTTGGCTCTTGTGAGATATTAATGGATCATCACATTATGGGGGAGTGTTATGTTTATGCATATCACAAACCTTAAATGTGTATATATGTGGGATACCACCTAGTATTGTTAGTACAATATTATCTAGTTACCATGTGGTATGTTAAGCTCATTTGAAATTCAAATTCTCATTAATTAATTATCTTTGGTTGGATTTCACTTGCCTCTTCTTGATAATATATGAATAATCACATTATGAGGGAGTGATGTGCTTTGTGCATATCACATTCCTTGTAAATGTGAACAACTGAGGAATGCTACTTAGCATTTATATTTGAGATTATTTTATATCTATGTGGCATGCAATGCCTTGTTTACATATGGCATTCTTGTGCGGTTTTGCCCATGGTTATCTTAAAAATCATATTTGGAAAATCGTTTGATTAAAGCCATTCCAATTGTTGCTTTGCATGATGATCTTTCTAATTGGAATGTTAATAATATGCTATCCAAGCATTGTGTTTATTTCTAAACTCTCATGTTATGCTTGTGTTAGTATAGATGATCATGTACTTATTTGGTTTCTACACCGAATGATAACTCAAAACACCATTTTGTTCGAGTTCATCTTATTGGTTTGTTTGGAGTTATGGTAGTTTGTTATCTCATTGTTTATAGTGTCCTATATCTACTTGAGTGAGATATTCCCATGAGTATGTGTGCAATGCATATCTTATATGCTCATTGGTTTTCCTTGGTTCATATGTTGAACTTTGTGTGCTATCATATGTTGATTTGTCACTTTGAGTCATTTTGGACAACATGAATGACTAGTGATGTTATTGGAAGTATTAACGGTTATGTGTTCATTTGTCCAATTTGTATCTCTTTAGATTTTGGTAGGCTTGTGCATGCATATTTACTATGTGTAAATTCTCATGCCTTGTTTGCTTTAATTGATCCAATATATATATGGTATATCCATCAAATTCTTAATAGCTAAGATGTGCATGAAATTCAAATTCATATCGGTATGCACATATTTAAGTGGTTTTACCCTATGTTTTGTAGTTATGCTAACTACTTTGGACCCAATAAGTTTGGGGACCATATTGTACTTAAATTGTTTTAGGCACATTTGAGAAGCATTGGGTGCTTGGCTTATTCATGAGGGTGGTGGCACTATGAGGAAATTAGAGCCAAGCTTGGACATTTTATTGATCTACTACATCATTCCAATGCTATCTCGGTAACAAGTATCTACTTCATGCATACATTTCTTGCATTCAACCTTGTGTAGGTTGCATCATGGCATGAATTTCTTGACTCGTTCTTGTGATACTTGTTTCCCTTCTCAAAGAATCCCAACAATGATCTCTTGTTGCTAGTTGTGATGTCCTTGATGGTTGTGTGTTTGGAGTTCTTTAATATACAATAAGATAATATTAAGCCATGTGATATGCTTTCAAGCAAAGATCTCATTGGTATATTTTATGACTCCCGCTTGGATATCTTATTCTTTTCTTTTGTAACTATTTCATATGTACATCCTTCTTTGTGGATATATATCATCATGATTGTCATCTACCTAGAATCTTATACACATGAGAGAAGTTACACCTCTAGTTGATATCCCTATTCTTTCATGTCCACCGTTTCATTCTCTTTTTATATCTTTGGTGGCTTCGTGGAAGCATTTGTCGTATGAGTGCGTGTCTTACCTCTTTGCATCTTAGTGCACTCATGTTTGGTGAAGATTATTGTCCTCGTGCGTGCTTGCAATTGTTTTGTTTTCCTATTGATTTTGGGGGAGTGATGATCCTATTTTGTGCACTTGTATCCAAATACAAAAATTCTAAATAGTGCATAAATCATGGGGAGCTTCTCTATTTTCCTTTAGAACACTCCTTTGCCCAAATCATAATATTCTTTTATCCTTTTGACTCGTCGGATCTTTTGATTGCTAGCTTCACTTTGTGATATGCAAATGAGATCAATTTGTGCCATGTGCTTTGTGCCATGTGCCTTGCTCTTATGCTAGGATCACACTTGTATAATAATTGATTCGCTTGTGGATATCATGTTCTTATCTACTGCAACAATTATGTGTATGCGAGTTTCTTTGTGGATGCATATCATGCTGACTATTGGCCACTTAGAACCTTTTATACACAAGAAAGTTCATATCCTTCTGTGGTATCATTTATTCCTTGCCGACCACTTGGTTTGGTTCTTTTTGACTCTTTGGTGGTTTCGGTAAGAGATTGAAAGTGAGTGCTTGTATGCATTGCATATATCCTTGCGCACTCATGTGTTTTGGACGAATTTTGGATTCATACTTGACATGATGATCACATTGGATATTCCTATTCTATCTTGTCCAAAATATGTTCTTTGGATCTTTTGAATGTTTTCCTCCCATGTCTAATCTTATTTTCATAACATAGTATCTTGTTGCATTCTCTAGATCCTAAATATGGTTTGAGCTCCTCAATTTTTTCCTCATTAACTATGTGCATTTGATTTCACTCACATTTTTGTGATATGCACACATTAATGAGGAACTCATACTATATTGGTCTTCTAGATTTTTTCGTCCATTTTGGCATTTGTTGCCAATGGGGGAGAAGTTTAGAGGGTTTAACATAAGTATTTTTGAAGTGCTTATTGTCACTCAAGCATATCTACCCTTGTTATATATTCTTGTTGCATGGATGAGTATCGTATATAGAGAAAACTCTCCTAGTTTATGTCAACCAACATATGCAATCACATTCAAAGTTCATTTACACATGCATATATTGTGGGGGAGTTTGCTCTATATACTATGGGTGTACTATCATCAAATGCTTGCGTAGTGTCTTGATGCTAGTACAACCATCCCAAGTATACAATTTATCCTCGGATAAGTTGCATGCTTGTTTAAAATTCATTATACAAACCCTCTTGTTGAGATTGTCATCAATTACCAAAATGGGGGAGATTGAAAGTACATGTAGTCCCCATGTGTGGTTTAGGTAATTAAATGACAATCCTTATGCACTAATGTTTACATTGAGATATACATTTGAAGGTTAGTCCCATTAGAAAATGATTGAAGAATATTGGAAGGCAACTCCTTTGAAGCAAGAATTACATCGAGATGATCAAAATGGAGTTCATTGGAGTATCTGAAGGATTACATGCTTAGGGCTATGGTTTGAGCCATAATGGATCATGATCTCGAGAGAATGATTAAAGAGAAGAATTTTACATATGGCTTGAAGATAGGATCATGATGAGCTCATATGTTGAGTCATGGATGATTATGTCTTGAAGCAAGTAATTCATGTGAAGAATTCGTTGTGCCTCTCAAGAGATTGTGATGGAGCATGAAGAAGAATAAATGATGACCAATATGGTATTCATGGATAAACTCTATATGGTCATATGATAATTGAGATATTGGTAATCATGTCTTGAAGAAATGAAGCATAGTGAAGAATTCAATATGTCCTTCAAGACGTCAAGATTAAGCATGGAGTAGAGATATCGGTTGACCAAGATGAAGCTCGAAGATTGAAGTGCAAATAATGTACCACACATGATCTTGTGGTATGGTAAGAAAGTGTCAATTGCACTTTGTGTACTAACCCATACTATGTCTTGTTTATGTTTATGAGGGTTAGGTTATTCTCATGGGCTCGCATCGAGAGAAAGATTCCAAGTGTCCATGAGAGGATGACATCAAGTGTTCATGATCATGGCTGACAAGGGCAAGTTCAAGATAACCATCCCGAAGGATTACATGCTTGAAGCTTTTGGATGATCACATGGTGGACAAGTGAAGATGAATACAAAGCAAAGCTTCCCACATTGTGTATGGGGGAGCTACTTGAAGACTTCACCAATGTCTTGCCTTCAACTTGATCCAAGAAGAAACATCAACATCAAGCTCAAGTGAAAGGCTCGAGTCAAAGGTATTAGTTCCTTTGGCGTTAGTGTTGTGGAGTGATGACCACCGAAGAAACATATACACTCAAGTATGGATTCTCGATAGCTATGTAGTGTAGCTCTTTTATGATTCTTGAGTTATAGGGATCCCGCACTATTAAGAGGGGATCAAAGGGGTTAGTGATAGATTTGCTCAAGTCAACATCTTCTATTTCTACTTCCTCACATCATATTCTAACATAAGCATATTTCACTCCTATCCAATACAAATACAAATGCCTATACATCTACCAAAGAAAATCCAAAGCCAAATAGGTTCCCAAATACATGATAAAACCTTTGCATAATTTGCGTCCTCCATTTTCGTTGATCTTGGATGGTTCTCTATGTGAGGACCTGGGCTTTTTCCATAGCTTCAAAACGAGCCCAAGATCATCAAAATCGGAATCCGGATGTGAAAGTTATGCATGTTTCAGTTTTGGGGTTCCTGCTGTTTTTCTATTGGCCGGACATCTGGGACTTGGCCGGATGTCCGGGCTGCCAGGTCACCCCGGATATCCGGCCGTAGATGTCCAGAAACCGTGTTGATTTGCTGGTTGTGTCCGCCGGATGTCCGGCCCTTGGCCAGATGTCCGGGGCCTGAAAGTTGGCCGGATGTCTGGGCCTTCCCCGGACATTCGGGCCCCCTATTTTTCTACTACGCGTGTGTACTTTCTGTGGTTTTTCTTCAGCCGCCGGATGTCCGGCCCTTGCCCGGATGTCCGGCCCGTCTCAGTCACTTACACTAAAACGGCTAGATTTCTTGGCTTGCTATATATACCCCTCTACTAATCCGGTAGAGGGTTGACCACTCCATTCAAAATATCCCAAGAACACCTAGTGGCTCCCTCTCACTTCTCCTACACCAAATCTTAGATCCTGGAGAGATTCGTGAGAGTTCTTGAGAGATTTTCCAATCAAGTGATAGATCCACTCCCTCTCCCTCTCTTGACCAAAGGAATTCGTGATTTGAGCAAGTCTTGAGCATTTCCCCCTTGATCTTGTTACTCTTGGAGGTTGGAGACTCCTAGGCGGTAGGTGTGCTCCGGTGAGGAATCAACTTTTGATTTGTCCCCCGGAAAGTTTGTGAAGGTTTGGAGGCCGCCTCAAGGTCTACCACTAGTGGTTGGGAATCCCCTTCGTGGTGATATCTCAAGGAGAATAGGGTGAGCCTTCGTGGTGTTGGTGTGCCTTCGTGGTAACACCCATCCCTCCAACGGTGACTAGCTTCACTCCAAGGAAGTGAACATCGGGATACATCCTTGTCTCCGTGACTTTGGTTATCCCTAACCCTAACTCCTTACTTGTGGTTTACTTTGGTCTCTTGACCTTGCATTCACTATATCTTGTTGTCCTCATTATATTGTGTTGGTTACCATATCGTAGAGATTAATTAGGCCAACACTTTATAGTCCGCAATTCATACCTGCTACTTTTGTTCTATCTTGTGCTTAGTGTGAATTGCTAGCTTGTAACATTCATTTCCATATCTTGTGACATCACTTGTGTAAGATTGTATTGCTTACTTGTGGTTGTGTGTATTATTCATTTCCATATCTTGTGATATACATTGAGTAAGTTTGTGTAACTTACTTGTGCTTACTCATATCCTCGTTGTTCTCATCTTGTTTATCCTAAGTTCTTGGTGCACTTAGTGAGCCTAGTATATTTAGGATTTGTGCTTGAAAAGTATCCGCTTAGTTTATTTCCGCATTAGGATATAGCCAAATCCGTAAAAGATTTTAAAACGCCTATTCACCCCCCTCTAGGCGACATCGTGGTCCTTTCACCGATGAAGCATGAGTAGTTTACCTCAGACCTACGGGTCCATAGCTAGTAGCTAGATGGCTTCTTCTCTCTCTTTGATTCTCAATACAACGTTCTCCTTGATGTTCTTGGAGATCTATCCGATGTAATCTTCTTTTGCGGTGTGTTTGTCGAGATCCGATGAATTGTGGATTTATGATCAGCTTATCTATGAATATTATTTGAATCTCCTCTGAATTCTTTTATGCATGATTTGATATCCTTGTAATTCTCTTCGAACTATCAGTTTGGTTTGGCCAACTAGATTGGTTTTTCTTGCAATGGGAGAAGTGCTTGGCTTTGGGTTCAATCTTGCGGTGACCTCTCCTAGTGACAGTAGGGGCAGCGAGGCACGTATTGTATTCTTGCCATCGAGGATAAAAAGATGGGGTTTACATCATATTGCTTGAGTTTATTCCTCTACATCATGTCATCTTACTTAAAGCGTTACTCTGTTCTTCATGAAGTTAATACTCTAGATGCAGGCAGGAGTCGGTCGATGTGTGGAGTAATAGTAGTAGATGCAGGCAGGAGTCGGTCTACTTAACATGGACATGATGCCTATATTTCATAATCATTTCCTTGGATATCGTCATAACTTTGCGCTTTTCTATCAATTGCTCGACAGTAATTTGTTCACCCACCATATTATTTGCTATCTTGAGAGAAGCCTCTAGTGAAACCTATGGCCCCCGGGTCTATTTTCCATCATATTACTTTTCGATCTACTATTTTGCAATCTTTTATTTTCAGATCTATAAACCAAAAACCCTAAAAATATTTACTTTATCTTTTGTTTACTTTTATCTATCTCTATCAGATCTCACTTTTGCAAGTGACTGTGAAGGGATTGACAACCCCTTTATCGTGTTGGGTGCAAGTGTTTGATTGTTTGTGCAGGTATTGGTGATTTGTGCGTTGTCTCCTACTGGATTGATACCTTGGTTCTCTAACTGAGGGAAATACTTATCTCTACTTTGCTGCATCACCCTTTCCTCTTCAAGGGAAAAACTAACGCAAGCTCAAGAAGTAGCACTCACCTTGCCTGCCGTCCTATTCCGGTGAACTCCGGCCTATTCTGTAGCATCTCTGAGCGGGCTGTGCAGATCCGAGGTCCTCTTGGTCTGACTATCTTTTCCATCAAGTGGATTTGACACTTCCCTACTCCAACATCTCTCGCCACTAACCCTAGAAGCCTGGGCTGCCGACAGATAAGCTTCAGGTGTAGGGGACTTCTCGTCGGTGGGACGGCGCACACACGCAGCTCTGGCATATTGAGCTCCAACATCATCTTCCTCCCCATGCTTCTGCTCGCCAAGGACGCCGCTCATCCATGAGCTCGACAAGCTAGGCATGTATTCTCCTTCCTCTCTCTCTCTCTCTCTCTCTCTCTCTCTCTCTCTCTCGAATCCCACATCTGTGTTGTATGCGAGACATTTTTTGTTACAAATTCAGAAAGTGTCAAATGTTGTACTAAAATTCTAACTGAAAGTGTCAAATGTTGTATATTTAGATGTTGCTAACTGAAAGTGTCTAATTCTAACCAAATGTCGGAGTATGCATTGTGTTGGATCACATGAACTTCTGTTAATTGTCCTTAGCATCATTAGACAGAAAATTGGTTATTGTATTTAGTATAGTAATTAATTAAGTAGTTGGTACTAGACTGAAAGCACAAGTGCTCCCTGGGTGATTTTGGTAATTAATGTCAACATATTATTTGTCGGACTAATAGTTTTATCCAGTACATTTTCGATAAGTCCAACAGTGGAGTGGCAAGGACAAGAGGACGTCGAACCCCTTCAAAATGCCAAGGACAAAGATTGGAAAAAGCTCAAGACTCTTCATTTCTATTTTAGTGATCCAAGATCACATTGAGTCCATAGGAAAGCCAATACTATGAAAAGGGGATGAGGTGTTGCTTAATGGTTTACTTGCTCAAAGTGCTTAGTGATATTGCTCCAAAACCTTCAGCCACTTTCTCCATCCAAATATGTACAAACCCTAAACTCTAACTCGGCCCCACCCATTCTTTCTATCCGGAGCCACCGAGTTCATTTGACATAGCGACTGCCAAAAACCCTAACAATTTGGTCACACCGATACGGATCTCGGTCTCACCGAGATGGCCTTGCCAACTCTTTGTTACTTGTTGCAATTATTTCGTTCTCACCGAGAATTGCAATCGGTCTCACCGAGATGGCTTGCCAACTCTCTGTTGCCTTATTGCTTCACTTCGATCTCACCGAGTTGATGAAATCGGTGCCACTGAGACGAGGTTTGCCCTAAGCCCAAGCACATCGGTCCCACCGAGTTGTTCCAGTCGGTCCCATCGAGATTCCTAACGTTCATATTTTTAAACAGATCGGTGCCACCGAGACGAGTCAAAAGTGTGTAACAGTTGGATTTTGTGTGGAGGATATATATACCCCTCCACCCCCTTCTCTATTTAAGAGAGAGCCATCAGATTGTGCCTACACTTCCACCATTCATTTTCTGAGAGAGAACCACCAACTCTTGTGTTGAGATCAAGAGATTCCATTCCTACCATTTGAACCTTGATTTCTAGCCTTCCCCAAGTTGCTTTCCACTCAAATCCTTCTTCCACCATAGCCAAATCTAAGAGAGAGAGAGAGAGAGTTGAGTGTTGGGGAGATTATCATTTGAGGCAGAAGAGCAAGGAGTTCATCATCAACACACAGTCTATTATGTTTTGGAGAGTGGTGTCTCCTAGATTGGTTAGGTGTCAATTGGGAGCTTCCGTCATGATGTGGAGTTGAACCAAGAAGTTTGTAAGGGCAAGGAGATCGCCTACTTTGTGAAGATCTACCCGAGTGAGGCAAGTCCTTCATGGGCGATGGCCATGGTGGGATAGACAAGGTTGCTTCTTCATGGACCCTTCGTGGCTGGAGCCCTCCGTGGACTCGCACAGCCGTTACCCTTCGTGGGTTGAAGTCTCCATCAACGTGGATGTACGATAGCACCACCTATCGAAACCACGCCAAAAATTCTCTGCGTCTCCATTGCGTTTGCACACTCCAATCCCATCCCTTTACATTCTTGCACTTGCGTGATTTACTCTTTCCACTGCTCACACTCTTGCCATGCTTGTGTTGAATGTATTGTGTGCATTTAAATTGTGATAAACTCAACCTTAACTTGAAGAAATTAAAAATTGCCACTTTTACTTGTTAAGGGTCTAATCACCCCCTTTAGACCCCTCTTCTCGATCCTTTCAATTGGTATCAGAGCATTGGTCTCCATTGCTTTGGTTTAATCACCATTGGAGGAAGATGGATGGGTCTACATTCAGGAGTATGAGACGTAGAGTGCCTATTCTTGATGGGGAGTTTTATGGTTCATGGAAAAATGAGGTTCTTGAGATTTTCAATGAATATAGTTTGAACAAGTATATTCTTAGCCCTTATGTGCCTCCTATTGATCCTTTGCATCCTACCCCCGATGAGTATCTTGACATGGTTCGCAATCTTAGGACTATTTATCTTATTATTAGAGGATTGCCAAGAAATTTTCTCATTTGCTTGCCAACCTTTGAATGCGCATATACTATTTGGAATTATCTTGAGGAACGCTTTCCAAATTATTCCTTAAAAAATCTAGATGAGATTCTTCATAAATCCATTGCTTTTCATAAAATGAAGCCTAGTGATCCCAAGTTTGATGAATGTCTATTTGAGCTCTGTGATCTTATGTGTGCCAAGGGTAATGTTGGAGTCATTAGTAGCATCTCAGAGAATATTAGAATTCATAAACTTGAACATTGTCATGATCATAAATCTAATGAATCACTTGCTCTAGGTGATGATCACACACATGATGATGATGATGGCATTGAGCATGGCTTTTATGATGAAGAGGGAGAAAGTGATATTGACTATGAGGAGACTATGAGAAATCTTAGTCTCATGGCCAACTTTCGTGGCTACATGGCCAGAGGGATGGAGTGGATTCTCGATAGTGGATGTACTGATCACATGATCAGAGATAAAGACATGTTTTGCGAGCTTGCCAAAAATGATGGTCCACGCAAGTATGTCACTTTTGGAGACAACTCCAAGGGTAAGGTACTTGGCCTTGGTAAGGTGGCCATATCCAATGATAGCTCTATTCAAAATGTTATGCTCGTTGAATCTCTTGATTACAATCTTCTTTCCGTACCTAGACTGGCCGACTTTGGTTTTAGTGTTCTATTTACCGAAGAAGATTGCCAAGTGTTTCGTAGAGATAATCATAATATGGTCTTTACCGATATTCGTAGAGGTGATCTATACATTGTTGATTTCACTAAAAGAGCCCAACCTCATACTTGTTTAATTGCTAAATCTTCTAAAGGATGGTTATGGCATAGAAGGTTAGGTCATGTGGGCTTGTGAAATCTTGATAAGCTTATTAAAGGCGACCATATCCTTGGTGTAAAAGATGTTATATTTGACGAGGATAGACTTTGTAGTGCTTGTCAAGCAGGAAAACAAGTTGGAGGAAGTCATCCCGTGAAGAACATCATGACCACGAGAAGACCACTTGAGCTACTTCACATGGATATCTTCGGTCCCAATGCTTATAAGAGCCTTGGCGGTAACTCTTTCAGTTTGGTCATTGTTGATGATTTTTCAAGATTTACATGGGTGTTCTTTCTTGATGACAAATCGCAGGTCCAAAAGATCTTCAAGAACTTCACCAAGAAGGCCCAAAACCAATTTGAAGTGAAGATCAAGAAGGTTCGAAGTGATAATGGAACGGAGTTCAAGAACGCAAATGTGGACACCTTTCTTGACGAAGAAGGGATTTCACATGAGTTCTAGGCTACGTACACACCTCAACAAAATGGAGTTGTTGAGAGGAAGAACCAGACACTTATCGAGATGGCGAGAACGATGCTTGATGAATACGAGACGCCAAGACATTTTTGGCAGGAAGGGTTGAAACAGCTTGTCATGCTACGAATCGACTATATCTTCACAAGCTTCTCGGGAAGACGTCATACGAGCTACTCACCGGTAACAAACCCCAAGTTGGATACTATCAAGTATTTGGCTCAAAGTGTTACATTCTTGATAAGCATCGTCGTTCGAAATTTGCTCCTAAATCTCATGAAGTTTCCTACTCGGTTACGGCTCAAACTCTCACACTTACCATGTCTACAACAATTTCACCCGAAAGGTTGAAGAGACGGTAGATGTGAAGTTTGATGAATCTAACGGCTCGCAAGTAGAGCAATTGCCAATTGATGTAGGAGACAAAGATCCCTCGGAAGCAATTCAAGATTTGTCTATTGGCAAAATTCGCCCAATGGAGGTGAAGGAGAGTACTTCGTCAATTCAAGTGGAAGCCTCAACTTCACATCAAGGTGAACCACAAGTTGACTTGTAGGCATCCATAAGTGGAACACGTCAGGACGAAGGAAATGAGGAAGTATAACAAGATGAACCACCTCGACCTCCTTCTCCACCTCCAGAAGCTAACGACAACACCACCAACAATGAAGAAGAAGAAGATGATGATGAGGATGTTCCACCCCAACCCAAGCAAAAGCTCTCGCGACTTAGAGCAAGAGTCTCAAGAGATCATCCCGTTGAACAAATCTTCGATGACATCCAAACCGGGAGAATCACTCGCTCTAAAACTCGTTTGGCTAACTTTTGTGAGCACTACTCATTCATTTCTAGTGTTGAACCTATGAAGGTAGAAGAAGCCCTTGAGGATCCGGATTGGAGAAAAACTATGCATGAAGAGCTACACAACTTTGAGAGGAATCAAGTATGGACATTGGTTGAAAAGCCCAACGATGATCATAATGTCATTGGAACCAAATGGGTGCTTCGAAATAAGCAAGATGAAGATGGAAAAGTTGTACGCAACAAGGCCCATCTCATCGCTCAAGGCTACACTCAAGTCGAAGGTATGGACTATGGTGAAACATATGCCCCCGTTGCTAGACTTGAGTCCATTCGCATTTTACTTGCTTATGCCATTCACCATGATATCACTATACGAAATGGACATTAAAAGTGCTTTTCTAAATGGCGAAATTGAAGAGGAAGTTTATGTTAAACAACCTCCCGGCTCTGTTAATCCCAAGAAACCTAATCATGTCTACAAACTTCACAAAGCTCTTTATGGTCTTAAACAAGCTCCTAGAGCTTGGTATAAATGCTTGACTAAGTTTCTTATTGAAAAAGGCTTTGAAATTAGAAAAAATGATTCTACTCTTTTTACTAAAAGGGTTAATGGAGAATTGTTTGTGTGCCAAATTTATGTGGATGATATCATATTTGGTTCTACTAACCGTCATTTTAGTGAAAAGTTTGGAAGGCTAATGTCGGAGAAGTTTGAGATGTCTATGATGAGTGAACTCAAATTTTTCCTTTGGGTTGCAAATCAAGCAAACTAAGGAAGGTACCTTTGTCTCACAAACAAAGTATACCAAGGATCTTTTCAAGAAGTTCAACATGCAAGAAAGCAAAGGTATGAAAACACCCATGCCTACTAGTGGACATCTTGACTTGACTAAGGATGGCAACCCGGTTGACCAAAAGGTTTACCGTTCTATGATTGGTTCATTATTGTATCTTTGTGCCTCCCGTCCCGATATTATGCTTAGTGTGTGCATGTGTGCATGTTATCAAGCGGCTCCTAAAGAATGTCATCTTAAGGCCGTGAAAAGGATAGTGAGATATTTAATTCATACACCAAACTTTGGCATTTTGTACCCTAAGAGGTCCTCTTTTGATCTTGTTGGCTATTCCGACTCGGACTATGCCGGTGACAAGGTTGATAGAAAGTCCACTTCGGGTACATGTCAATTTCTTGGTAGATCCCTTGTCTCTTGGTCCTCCAAGAAACAAAATTCGGTATCATTATCCACCACCGAAGCGGAATACATTGCAGCCGGATCATGTTGTGCTCAATTACTTTGGATGACCCAAACTCTTAAAGATTATGGGATACACGTGAAACATGTTCCATTGCTTTGTGACAATGAGAGTGCTATTAAGATTGCGCACAATCCCGTGCAACATTCTCGAACTAAGCATATTGAATTTCATTATCATTTCATTTGTGATCATGTTGCTAAAAGAGATATCAATCTTAAGCATGTTCGTATCGACAAGCAATTGGAAGATATATTCACTAAACCGCTTGATGAAAAGATAATTCATCGTTTGGGAGGTGAACTGAATATCATTGATGCCTCAAACTTGGAATAGAGATTCCACTTGGATACATGTAAGGCATGAGCCTTTTGTGACTAATCCTTGATGTTTCTCTTATGATGATGATCATTTATCTTGGATATATTTGCACCCTTGTATGTTATCTAACCCTTGTAGGTACTTGGATGAGCCTCAATCTATGAGATTGCAAATCACTCACATCTTGAGCAATCTCTACATCACCAAGTATCTATGCTTTGGTTGTTGAAATCAAGGAAGCATGAAATCACTCAACATATCCTTTGACAATTTCAATATGATAAATTTCACGATTGTCAATTTCGATACACAAGTGCTATTCCTTGCAAGACTAACCCATGTAGGAAGATGGGCTTCAACTCCTAAGGATGCTTCCAACTCTTGATGGACTACATCAACCTTGAGCATCCAACATAAGTTCAACTACATGATCAAGACCAACACCACAACTCAAGGTATGTCATTCCATCTTAGAGAAGCTTTACTCCAAGTCATGAGTTAAAGCAACTCAACAAGATGTGAATACATCAAGACGCTTAAATGAAAAATGGCAACCCCATCGGCCAGGCCGAAGCACAAGGTTTCCTTGTACATAGTTCATCGGTTCCACCAACATGGACTAAATCGGTCTCACCGATGAGCACCTTCAGTGGCTCTGCTATCTCGGAGTCACCGATTGAAACAGATTGGCGCCACTGATTTTACTGCTGAGAAAACTCTTTGTCATCTTATATTGCCTATTTTCTTCAGCTCCACTCAATGATTCTTTTCCTCTGTCTGCATCTTGAGCTACATTATGCTTGCCCGTGTCTCTCAAGGATCATACTCACTTGACTCATATCCATGAAAACTACCCTTCTTGGAAATTGATGTCAAAGGGGGAGAGAGAGCACATCAAAGCTTACTCTTACAAAACTCTTCTAAGAAAGGAAGAGAGATGCAATGTCATAAGAGGAGAGAAGTCACATCTCTTTAAGAGGGGAAATACATGTTAGTGTTTGTTTTGAGATATTTTTGGATCTTATCCATTTTTGCTCTGATTGATTTATTTATCTCTGCTCTGATTTTATCTCACCCTACCTTCTCCCATTATCCAATGTTAGATTCAGGGGGAGAAAGAGTCCATGTTTAAGGGGAGAAAAATCCTTAGAATTTATTGCAAATCTTTAAGTTCTTGGGACATGTCTATATTTGAATGAAGTACTCACTGTGTGGTACTCACCTATTACATGTCATCCCAGTCTTGGTATTCTTGTGGATCTTGGAATCTTTCTTGTTTGGAGTTATCTTGCGTTATTTAACCTTGTTTTCTCAAGATTGCTTCTTTAAGAGTCAGCTCAAGAACCACAAGGTAAGTATATTCATCACACTCATGTGTATGATGATCTCTTGCTTATGCACATATTGTTTTCAAGAGGGATTCATAAACATGAAGGTACCTCTCACTTAATTCTTTGCTCTAATGCATATAGCCAAGATACATGTAACTCATTACTTGCTCTGTCATGTTGTGCATTCACATGCTATTCAATCTTATCATTACATGATTGCACACATGTAGGGGGAGCTTATGCATGTTGCATGTTCTTCCAAAGCTTTACTTACTACTCTTCATGTCATTTACTTGAAGCTTTGATGTATGTTGTCATCAATTAACAAAAAGGGTGCATAGTCATGTGTGGGGCAGTGGCCCACAGACCGCGACCTTCTAATCCGTCACCCACGGTGCCATCGAAAATATGCCTCTCGAGGCAAACATGTGGATCCAGATCGCTCCATGAAGAAGAAGTCGACAATCGCAACTCCCGTCACTCTAGCCATTTTTATTACTATATTTTAATTAAGTTAATTTTTTATATGTATGGGAGAACCACGTATGAACTTTATCTATTTTTTTATCATTTTATATGTATTCTATGGATGACACTACCTTATATTTTTCGTGACTGGCTATTTGGCCCTCTTCACTCAACGCCTCACTCCTCTTTGCTGCCACAAAACTCGATCCCCTTTTCCCCGCCTCGCCCACCATCCTATTCCGACGAACTCTGGCCTGTTCTGCAGCATCTCTGAGCGGGCTGTGCAGATTCGAGGTCCTCTTGGTATGATCTATCTCTTCCATCAAGTAGATTTGACGCTTCCCTACTCCAACATCTCTCGCCACTAACTCTAGTGGCCTGGGCTGCCGACAGATAAGATTCAGGTGTAGGGGACTTCTCGTCGGCGGGACAGTGCACATGCGCAACTCTGGCATACTAAGCTCTGACATCGGCTTCCTCCCCGTGCTTCTGCTCACCGAGGACGCCGCTCATCCGTGAGCTCGACAAGCTAGGCATGTCTTCTCCTTCCTCTCTCTCTCTAATCCCACATCTGCGTTGTATGCAAGATGTTTTTTGTTACAAATTCAGAAAGTGTCAAATGTTGTACTAAAATTCTAACTGAAAGTGTCAAATGTTGTAGATTTAGATGTTGCTAACTGAAAGTGTCTAATTCTAACCAAATGTCGGAGTATGCATTGTGTTGGATCACATGAACTTCTATTAATTGTCCTTAGCATTATTAGACGGAAAATTGGTTATTGTATTTAGTATAGTAATTAATTAAGTAGTTGGTACTAGACTGAAAGCACAAGTGCTCCCTCGGTGATTTTGGTAATTAATGTCAACATATTGTTTGTTGGATTAATAGTTTTATCCAGTACATTTCAGATAAGTCCAACAGTGGAGTGGCAAGGACAAGAGGATGTGGAACCCCTTCAAAATGCTAAGGACAAAGATTGGCAAAAGCTCAAGACTCTTCATTTCTATTTTAGTGATCCAAGATCACATTGAGTCCATAGGAAAGCCAATACTATTAAAAGGGGATGAGGTGTTGCTTAATGGTCTACTTGCTCAAAGTGCTTAGTGATATTGCTCCAAAACCCTCAACCAGTTTCTCCATCCAAATATGTCCAAACCCTAAACTCCAACTCGGCCCCCACAGATTCTTTCTATCTTGAGCCACCGAGTTCATTTGACTTAGCCATTGCTAGAAACCCTAACAATTCGGTCACACTGATACGTATCTCGGTCTCACCGAGATGGCCTTGCCAACTCTCTATTACTTGTTGCAATTATTTCGGTCTCACCGAGATGGCTTGCCAACTCTCTGTTGCCTTATTGCTTCACTTCGGTCTCACCGAGTTGATGCAATCGGTGCCACCGAGACGAGGTTTGCCCTAAGCCCTAGCACATCGGTCCCATTGAGTTGTTCTAGTCGGTCCCACCGAGATTCCTAACGTTCATATTTTTGAACAGATCGGTGCCACCGAGTTTAAATAATCGGTGCCACCGAGTTTAAATAATCGGTGCCACTGAGTTTAAATAATCGGTGCCACCGAGTTTAAATAATCGGTGCCACCGAGATGAGTCAAAAGTGTCTAATGGTTGGATTTTGTGTGGAGGCTATATATACCCCTCCACCCCCTTCTCCATTTCTGAGAGAGCCATCAGAACGTGCCTACACTTCCACCATTCATTTTCTAAGAGAGAAGCACCTACTCATGTGTTGAGATCAAGAGATTCCATTCCTACCATTTGAACCTTGATTTCTAGCCTTCCCCATGTTGCTTTCCACTCAAATACTTCTTCCACCATAGCCAAATCTGAGAGAGAGAGTTGAGTGTTGGGGAGACTATCATTTGAAGCACAAGGGCAAGGAGTTCATCATAAACACACCGTCTATTACCTTTTGGAGAATGGTGCCTCCTAGATTGGTTAGGTGTCGCTTGGGAGCCTCCGTCGTGATGTGGAGTTGAACCAAAAAGTTTACAAGGGCAAGGAGATCATCTACTTCGTGAAGATCTACCCGAGTGAGGCAAGTCCTTCATGGGTGATGGACATGGTGGGATAGACAAGGTTTCTTCTTCGTGGACCCTTCGTGGGTGGAGCCCTCCGTGGACTCGTGCAGCCGTTACCCTTCGTGGGTTGAAGTCTCCATCAACGTGGATGTACGATAGCACCACCTATCGGAACCACGTGAAAAATTCTCCGCGTCTCCATTGCGTTTACACACTCCAATCCCATCCCTTTACATTCTTGCACTTGCATGATTTACTCTTTCCGCTGCTCATACTCTTGCTATGCTTGTGTTGAATGTATTGTTGTGACGCCCCGATTCAATCGTACACTAATCATACACGCAAATGTGTACGATCAAGATCAGGGACTCACGGGAAGATATCACAGCACAACTCTAAAAACAAATAGGTCATACAAGCATCATATTACAAGCCAGGGGCCTCGAGGGCTCGAATACAAGTGCTCGAACATAAACGAGTCAGCGGAAGCAACAATATCTGAGTACAGACATAAGTTAAACAAGGTGCCATAAGATGGCTAGCACAAACTGGGATACAGATCGAAAGAGGCGCATGCCTCCTGCCTGGGATCCTCCTAAACTACACCTCGAAGCCGAACTCCACGTAGAAACATCCTCGGGATCCTCTGGCTCCTGGACTCCACCATCTGGTTGCGACATCCGAGAAGAAAGGAAAAGGGGGAGCAAAGAAACCGTGAGTACTCATCCAAAGTACTCGCAAGCAAGGATCTACACTACATATGCATTGGTATCAATGAAATGGGTACTATCTGTGGACTGAACTGCAGAAAGCCAGAATAAGAGGGGGATAGCTAGTCCTATCGAATACTACGCTTCTGGCAGCCTCCATCTTGAAGCATGTAGAAGAGAGTAGCAAGTATAGTAACAAGTGACATCACATAGCATAATCCTACCCGGCGATCCTCCCCTCGTCGCCCTGTGGGAAAGCGATCACCGGGTTGTCTCTGGAACTTGTAAGAGGTGTGTTTTATTAAGTATCCAGTTCTAGTTGTCATAAGGTCAGAATACAACTCCGGGTCGTCCTTTTACCGAGGGACACGGCTATTCGAATAGATAAACTTCCTTGCAGGGGTGCACCACATTACCCAACACGCTCGATCCCTCTGGCCGGACACACTTTCCGGGGTCATGCCCAGCCTCGGAAGATCAACACGTCGCAGCCCTACCTAGGCTCAACAAAGAGGTTAGCACGCCGGTCTAAATCCTAAGCGCACGGGGGTCTGGGCCCATCGCCCATTGCACTCCTGCACGTTGCGAGGGCGGCCGGTGAGCAGACCTAGCAACCTCGATTACAAAGGAAGTTGCGTTATGCGGTCCAACCCAGCGCGCGCCGCTTAGTCGCTGATGTCTAAAAGAGCTTCAGCTGATACCACAACGTCGAGTGCCCATAACTGTTCCCGCGTGGTGGTTAGTGCGGATAGGCTAGTGGCCAGACTCAGATCAAATATCCAGATCTCTTTAAGCATGTTATTTGAAGTATCCGCGGACGCCGACCAGGGACCAGGCCCACCTGTCTCCTAAGTGGTCACAACCTGCCCTGTCGCTCCGCCACAAAGTAACACTCGGGGGCCGTCGGGAACCCAGGCCAACCACTACCTGGATGGAACCACCTGCCCCTTCAGCCGCCATATCTGAATCACTTGCGGGTACTCTACGAGCCGACCCGACTTTAGTCACACCATGTAACCTGTATAATATGTATGTATGTATATACCCGTGATCACTTCCCGAAGTGACCACGGCCCGATAATATAGCATAGCAGACGGACAAGAATGTAGGGCCACTGATGGAATACTAGCATCCTATACTAAGCATTTAGGATAGCAGGTAAGGTATCAACAACAGTAGCAACAAGGACAGGCTATGCAGCAGTACAGGATCAAACCGATGAAACAGTAACACTACTCTAATGCAAGCAGTAGAGGGAAAGAGTAGGCGATATCGGGATGAACAAGGAGGGTTGGCTTGCCTGGAAACTCGGTTGAGAAGGAAGGGTCATCGTTGATGTAGTCGTACTCAGGGGCATCAGCGTCGGTCTCGGGGTCTACCGGAGAAGAAGAGGGGGAAGAAACAGTAAATACGGAGCAAACAAATCATCACAAAACATAACATGACAATACGCGGTGCTAGGTATGCCCTAACGCGGTACTAGGGGGTACTGGCGAAGGGGGAAAACATCCGGGAAAGTATTCCCGGTGTTTGGCATTTTCGGACAGATGAACCGGAGGGGGATGGTTACATGTTCGCTATGCTAGGGACGTGTGGCAGGCGAACGGACTGCGTATTCAGATTCGTCTCGTCGCTCTGAGCAAGTTTCATGTACAAAGTATTTTCATCTGAGTTACAGTTTATTTTATATTATTTTTCAAAGTATTAATTCATTTTTAGAATAAACAGAATCAATTAAGTTAGGAAATGCAATTATGATGTCAGCGTGATGTCAGCAGGGCTAAAGGTTGACTTGGTCAACCCTAGCAGGTGGGACCCGTCCGCCATTGTCTCAGACTAACAAAACAGGGTTAAATTAGTCTAACTAAATGATTAGGTTAACTAGATCCAATTAGTTTAGTTAATAGAATTAATTAACTTAATTAATTCTCTAATTAATTAATTAATTGTTTTATTTTATTTTAACATTTTTTTCTAAACGTTCTGGGGGGTGGGCCCCGGCTGTCATAGGCCTGGGGGCCTTAGCGGGCGCCAGGAACGGGCGCGGGCGTACGGGCGACTGGACCCGGGCTCTAGCGTCGCCCGGGCTAAGACCGAGCCCGACCTGGGGGCAAGGCGAGGTCATGGCCTCGCGGGGCGCCGGCGCGCGACAGCAGAGGCCGGTGCGGTGCGGCGGCGGCCGGAACAGAGGCGGGGAGTGGGGCTGCGGGCGATAGCGCGGCCAAGCGTGGGCGGCGAGCACGTGAGAAGCAGCAGCAGAAGCACGCGGCGTGGCAGTGCCGGCGCGGGGCGGTGGTGGTGCTGGGCAGAGGTGGCCAGGGGCGGCGCGGGGTGACAGCGGAGGGGGCAAGGTCGGGGCACCGGTGTTTGCGACGAGCTGCGCGGTCAGCGCGCGCCAAGGGCGCAGCGAGGGTGGCCATGGGCGTGAGGAAAAACGGTGCCCGGTCGGGCGCGGCCCGGCGCGGGGTCGGCATTAGCCGAACATGGTGACGGCGGGCGCACGCGGCGAGTAGGAGGAGGAGCGGGCGAGGCGGGGCCAAGAGCGGGCGCCGGAGTGAGGGGGACGCGTTGTCCGGGCGCGGCGGGCACGGTATAGAGGGAGAGACAGGGGAGGGCGAGGCCCTCATCGGCGATGTAGAGACCAGGGGGCGGCGAGGCTCGGTGATGCTGCCTGGAGGGAGATGAGGAGGCGACACGAGGTCCGGCGACGGTGACGGCGGTCCGGGGCGGCGGTGGTGGTCGGCGACGGCAGTTGGCGCCGGGTGGCGCGGTGGCCTCGGGCGCGGAGGCGAGGGGCGACGGGGATCTGGCCCGATCCAGATCGGATCAAGAAGGGGAAGAGGGAGTGGGGAAGTGGGGGTGGTTGGTTTAGGGTTTCCCCCTGGGTGGGGGATATGGAGGGTGTAACACCCCAATTATTAAGCTACAGTGATCACCCTTTTGATTATGCCATGTCATCATGATCAACAGTGCTTAATCATCATTAGTATCATATCTCTTTTCAAATTCAAATTCAAATGGAAATTCAAACTAAAAGTGAAAATAAAAGTTGTTCAAATTTGAAAACAAAATTTTTCATCGTGTTGCAAATATTCCCAAAGCATTTATAAAAATAATGGCAACAATAATTGAAATACTTAAGTGGATCTACCAACCAAAACGGTACCAAAAAGCAGCATATTTAACCCTTTTTCAATTAAATAAAATAAAGATAAAATCATTTGTACTCCAAACCATTTTCTAACAATGTCTAATATTGCACTGTAAATATTTGGGCAAGTTTCATAAAATACAAAAGTCATTTGATATAAAAATAAAAGACAAAACAGGAACCAAAAAGAAAAACAGAGAAGAAAATAAAATAAAAAGAAAAGGCCCGCTGTGGCTGGGCTCTAGTCTACAGTGCCGGCCCAGCCCAGCGCGGTCTCCTTCAACCTACTGCTCCCCCCTCGCGCGCTGTCGCCCTCTACCGCTCGCCTGCGAGTCCCCGGGCCTGGCCCCCCCTCGCTCCTCGCGACAGCGCGCCCAGCCGCCCTCTTCTGGTTGATAAGGGCTAGCCCAGCGCCCTCTGGTCTCTCTCTCGCCTCACTCTCTCCCTCTCTCCCTCTCTGTCTCCACCCCCGATCGCCGCCATGGCCATGCCTCCGTGAGCAGCGTGGCCACCGGCTCCCCTCTCCGTTCCGAGCGGTCCTGGAGCCCCATCATCATCGTCCTCATCGACCCGAAGTGGTGGACCGAGCTGGAGCACCCCTACGGCTCGCCATCGGCCCGTTCCCCTCACCGGACGTCGCCGTCGATCTGCTCCGCGCCGTCCTCCCCGTGCTGCTTTGAGTTCGGCGTCCATCTCTTGAGCACGCGCGCATCTTTTTCCCCTTAGCTCGAGCTCGATTTCGAGCTCCGACGCTGTTTGCCGCAAGGCCGAGCTCCGGCCACCGTCAGGCTCGACCGTAGCCGCCGCCTCGGTCGTCCCCCGTCTTCACCTAGTGCACCAGTGGATGTAGCGCTTCGCGCCTGAGCCATTTGCCGTTGCCGCCGTTCCATTTGGTCGCCGGAGCACAGCTCTGGTGGGCCACCGCCGCGTCGGGCCTCGCCGCCGGCCCCTCCCAGGCGCACGCTGGTTTTAAACAAGCCGGCCGACTCACTGACATGTGGGCCCGCCTGGTGGTTAATTAGCCCCTAACCCCCCTGCTAACTCCACTGACTACTGGGCCCCAGGCCACTAACTAATTTGATTTAGTTAAAATAAAAACTGTTAACTGGATCTGTGAGTATGACATGAAGGCCCCCACGGGCACTGTTCACGTTTGACCCAGTCAACACTTTGACTGTTGACTTGCTGACTGTGCATGCTGACTCAGCCTGGACCCCACCTGTCATACTCTAGGGCTAGCTGAGTCTGGGTATAAAAAGTATCTGCACTATTCTGGATAATGTTTTGGATAATTCGAATTTAAAAAAATAAATAAATTCAAAAAATGTTTAAATCTTTAGAAAATAATCCGTAGCTCAGATCGAAAAACTTTGTACATGAAAGTTGCTCAGAATTTCGATACGAAGCTGAATACGCCCTCCGTATTCCTGTCCGATGCCCCTAGCTAGATGAACATGGAACTTTTTGACTGATTTCGATAAATGAATAGTGCCTGGCTTTTATAAGATAAATCCAAACAAATTCCGAAAATAACTAAATGACTTAGACATGTCTTTAGGCAACCCTGCACTGCACGTTAGCATAGCCTGCTCCGTGTTGCTTATGTTTGCCGTGTATTCATTTGTTTCCTCCCCCTCTTCTCTCTCGTTAGACCCCGACACCGATGTCGTCCCCCGAGACCGACGCAGCTCAGGAGCCCGACGCCACCGTTGACGACCTTACCCTTGCCGCCGAGCAACCAGGCAAGCATCCCCCTTTTGAGCATACCGATATCGCCTGTTCTTTCCCTCTCATGCTTGCATTAGAAATACTGCTGCTGCTGCTTTACCTATTCTGATGCATAGCCTGTTTATTGTAACCTGCTATTGATACCTTACCTGCTTATCCTAAACTGCTTAGTAGAGGCTGGGTAGAGACCTATCAGTGACCCCACTAGTCCCGACTGCCCCGCTGGATTATCAGAAGACCCGATCAACGAGATCGAAGACCAGCCCCCGGCACCGCACATCACCCCCTTAGTTGTAACGACACTGCAGCGTTACTATCGAGTGCCGAGGGTGATACCTCGTGTAGCACTGCTGATGTTAACTCTGTAGAGTAGCTAATCGGTTGTGGTAATCGAGGGTGATTCCTCCTTCACCACTTCCGATAACGACACCGTCGTACAAACACCTCAAGTGTGAACCCAGCGAGGGTGATTCCTCCGAGTTCACCTTGACGGATACATCATGTAGGAATCCAACAAGGGTGATACCTCGGATTCCCTTGATGTTATGGACACACGGATACTTGGACTGTAATATTGTTACTTGGAAAGGCGGGTCGACCCTGAGGGGTACCCGCGAGTGATGTGAAGACGGGTTGCCTGGATGGTGCCCGAGTGATGAATACGAGGCATGGCCGGGCATTCTTGGGCCTTGCCGCAAGTCCTCGAGATGGGGCGACGGGGTCACATCGATCGTGAGTCTCTGCTCGTTACCGCACTACCAACACACTACGATTTGGATATTTGATCTGAGTGGGCCTTTGGCCCGATAGCACTAACCATCACGCGGGAATAAATATGGGTACTCTGCATCGTGGCATCAGCCGAAAGCTCTGACAGACGTCCATTTCAGCATTGTGGCCGGGCCGGGCCATTGCCATCCAGGAGTGAGGTGGTGCTCGTCCCGACCCTGCACACAACGACCTGGAGTGCACAGGGCGATGGCCCAAGACCCCTGAGTGCTTAGGATGTAGACCGGTGGGGACCTCTCTGCTGAGCTCTAGGTAGGGCTGCGGTGTGTCGTTTGGCCGAGGTCGGGCATGAACCGGGAAAGGTGTGTCCGGCCGGAGTTAATCGAGCGTGGTGGGTAAGTTGGTGCACCCCTGCAGGGAAGAACTAAACTATGCATAGCCTGTCCTACGGTAACGGACACTCGGAGTTGTATCCCGATCGATACAACTCGAATTGGATACTATGGCTCTGGGATTGCTTTCTTGCAGGGATTCGAGAAAGGATCTCTGGGTGAGGTTGAGACTTAATGATACTACTACTTTATACTGTACTAATCTACACTCTTCTAATGCTGCAAGACCGCTGAAGATGCTAGTCTTCGATAGGACTAGGACTTCTCTCTATTCTGGCATTTCTGCAGCCCAGTCCACATATACAGCCTCCCCTTGATAATGTTGCATATGTAGTGTAGATCCTTTGCTTGCTGAGTACTTCGGATGAGTACTCACGGTTGCTTTGCTTTCTTTTTGCCCATATCCCTTTGATGCAACCAGATGACGGAGCCCCAGATATAGTTGCCCCCGCCGACGATCGCTACTACTACCCCGAGGGTGGATACTACTACGAGCTTGCCGACGACCAGGAGTAGGTTCGGAGGGTCCCAGGCAGGAGGCCTGCGCCTTTCGATTGTAGTGTTTTCTTTTGCCCCGCCTTCTAAGTGCCTTTTTGTGTTTTCTTTTATATCTGTACTCAGATATCTGATGCTTCCGCTGCCGCTTGTACGCAAGCTTATGTATTTGAGCCCTCAAGGCCCCTGGCTTGTAATATAAAGCTTGTATGACTTTATTTATGTTTTAGAGTTGTGTTGTGATATCTTCCCGTGAGTCCTTAGGCTTGATCGTGTGCATTTGCGCGTATGATTAGTGCATGATTAAGCCGGGGGCGTAACAAGTTGGTATCAGAGCCGATTGACTGTAGGAACCCCCTTTCCAACTCCTTGGCCGAAGTTGAGTCTAGTGGTCCAAAACTAATTTACTAACTTGGTCGTGTGGCTTACGGGCCCACTTCGCCAATTGGGTGGTATTAGGATCTTTTACTCCTCGACCTTTACTCTGGGACTCTGATCTCTCTCCTATTCGGGTTAAAATTTTACTAACTCCAACATTAGGTTCTCGTGATCACATCCACCCGATGTTCTGAAATTTCCCCCCTTCCTTCAAGATTGCAGGCCAGGTTCTGCTTGCAGGATCCTTTTATCGAGGGCACCCTGTGTTGTCACTTGCGGATTCCTCGCCCCAGCAGTTTTCTCCGACGTGATGTAGCCTTTGCTATGTCTCGTTGTGTACTTCCTCACCGCGTGCCTGCGCGCCGCCTAGTTTGTCTAGCTGCGAGCATTCTCGGGCGCGTACTAACTGTTTGAATCTATCTCTGTGTATGGATTGGTATGTCTTTAACGACTACTATCATATATCTAATGCCCTCCCTGTTCATTTCCCGTGTTACATCATGAATAACTCCATTCACTTGCAATTTTTCTTGCTAAACTGCCCATGTTGATTTGGCAGGATGGCTGACGATCCTCCACCTCCACCCTATATCGCCACCATGATGCAGCAGTTTATGACCGGACTATTGGCTCAGTTCCCAAACCAGAATGCTCATCAACAGCCTACACCAATAACTCTGCCAGAATTCGTGCGCCTCAATCCGTCCACTTTTCGCAGCTCGACTGATCCAATGGATGCTGATGATTGGCTCCGTGACATTGCCTTCCAGATGAAGTCGGCCAATGTTATCCCTGACAGTTATGTCACCTATGCGACGTATCACCTGAGGGGATCAGCTGCTCAATGGTGGGAAAGCCACAAGGGTATGTTACCTGCTGAAATAGTAACCACTTGGCAGGAATTTCAGTCAGCTTTTCGTGCACGGTACATTCCTCAAGGTCTGATGGACCAGAAGAAGCAGGAGTTCCGCAAACTTACACAGGGTACAATGACTGTGGATGAATATCAGAGGAAATTCCTTGAATTATCCCGCTATGCCGAAGATGACATCTGCACTGACGCACGCAAGCAGGATAAATTCTGTGAAGGACTGCGTACTGATATAAACCTCGCACTTGCAGTCCATGATTGCACAGAATTCGCAACGCTTGTCAGCAAATCTTTCCAAGTTGAAACTGCTCTGACTAAATGCCAGGAGTCGCTCAAGCGTACTCGAGATGTCGGTTCGTCTTCGGGTCAGTCTGCTCAGAAATGTCGAGCCTGGATCCCACACAACGTTCATCACAGACCTGCTCCAACACCGAGGCCGTCTTATGTTGCACCTCATCTGCCTCCGCCGCCGAGACAGCTAATGACTCAGGGTGGACAGTCCAATGCTGTAGCTCCTCCCCATAATGATGGGAATTGCTTCAAGTGTGGTCAACCAGGGCACCGTGCTACCAATTGCCGCCCGAACCACAATCAAAATGCCCGAGCTCGTCAGCCCAGGAATCCCAATGCCAGACCTTCTGCTGTTGTACTGGGCCATGCTAACCATGTCAATGCAGAAGAGGCTCAGAAAGAACCAACCATTGTGATGGGTACCCTCACGATTAATTCAGTTGCAGCTTTTATCCTTTTCGACTCGGGAGCATCACATTCCTTTGTGTCTCAACAATTTGCTCAGCTGCATGAACTACATCTAGAGCTGTTACCCACACCATTAGAGATTAACACTCCCCGTTCCAGGTGGCAAACCAAGATGGTAAGTCACAACAATCAGATCAAAATTGAAGGATTGATGTTCTCTGCTTCCCTTATTGCTCTTGGACCTTCCGACGTAGACATCATTCTCGGTATGGACTGGTTGACAGCCCATAATGCTTTGATTGACTGTGCTACTAGGACAGTCCAGCTCACACACCCTTCCGGTCAGGTGATCAACTACTCAGCCAAGATAATACAGAATGCCGAGAGCCAGATTTATACTCTGAATGCATTGAATGCTTCACCTCTTGAAGGCATCGAGAACATTCCCGTTGTTCATGATTTTCAAGACGTCTTCCCAGAGGAACTTCCAGGAATACCCCCTGCTAGAGCTGTTGAGTTCGTCATCGACTTGAAGCCTGGCACTACTCCTATTGCGAAGCGTCCTTATAAAATGCCTCTGCACCATCTTCTCGAGCTTAAGGAAGAAATCGACAAGTCACTTAAGAAGGGTTTCATCCGCCCCAGTTCCTCTGCTTGGGGAGCACCTTCACTCTTCATTAAGAAGAAGGATGGAACTAACCGATTGGTTCAGGATTATCGGCCCATTAACCAAGCCACAATTCAGAATAAATATCCGCTTCCTCGGATCAATGATTTGTATGATCAACTTGCTGGATCATCGGTGTTTTCTAAACTCGACTTGAGGTTGGGTTATCATCAGATCCGTGTTCGTGAAGAGGATATTCCCAAGACTGCATTTGTTACTCGCTATGGCTCCTACGAGTACACGGTCATGTCCTTCGGCTTAACCAATGCTCCAGCAACTTTCTCCCGTCTGATGAATTACATCTTCATGGATTACCTCGACAAGTTCATTGTGGTTTACTTGGATGATATTCTGGTCTATTCTAAGAATAAAGAAGAACATGCTGAACACCTCCGTCTTGTACTGGAAAGGCTCCGAGAACACCAGTTGTATGCCAAATACTCCAAATGTGAATTCTGGCTTTCTGAAGTAACTTACCTTGGTCATGTGATTTCATAGGATGGAATTGATGTTAACCCGGAACGAGTTCAGGCTATTCTGGACTGGACTCCTCCGAAGAACGTCAAGCAAGTGAGAAGTTTTCTCGGTCTTGCAAGCTATTGCCATCGATTTGTCAAGAAATTTTCCAAGATTGCTAAGCCCCTGACTGATCTACTTCACAAGGGCGTTAAGTTTGAATGGACAGAAAAATGTCAGGAAAGTTTTCAAACACTCAAAGACAAGCTAACATCTGCCCCAGTACTATCTCCTCCAGATTCCCACAAAGACTTTATGATCTATTGTGACGCATCCCGTGAAGGATTAGGCTGTGTCCTAATGCAAGAGCGTAAGGTGATTGCTTACGGCTCTCATCAGTTGCGCCCACATGAAGAGAATTATCCGGTACATGATCTAGAACTAGCTCCTGTCATCTATGCACTGCATTTGTGGCGACATTACCTTCTCGGTAATCGTTGCGAGATATACACGGATCATAAAAGTCTGAAGTACTTATTCACCTAGCCATCTCTAAACCTCCGTCAGCAAAGATGGATGGAGGCCATTGCGGACTATGATTTGGGTATTTCCTATACCCCTGGCAAGGCTAACGTGATGGCTGATGCCTTAAGCCGCAAGTCCTATTGCGACAACCTCATGGTTAGGCGAGCTCAACCTCATCTTTTTGAAGAACTGCGCAAGCTGAATCTGCGTATTGTTCCACAAGGTTCTCTTAAAAACCTTGTGATACAACCAGATCTTGAGAAAGCTGTTAAGAATGCGCAAGCTAAAGATGCTGAAGTTGATCTGATGAAGAAAAATCTTCACCTAGAAAAGTATAGGGATTTCTCGCTGTCTGAAGATGGAACCTTGTATTTAAGAGACCGCATTGTGGTATCTCGCTTCGAGCTTATGACTGATAAGGTCATGAAGGAGGCACATGATACACCGCTGTCTATTCATCCGGGTAACACCAAGATGTATCGTGATCTCCGTCAAATGTATTGGTGGTCTAAAATGAAGCAGGACATTGCTCGTTATGTTGCTGAATGTGATGTTTGCCATCGTGTTAAAGCAGAACATCAAAAGCCTGCTGGAATTCTGCAACCACTTCCTATTCCGTTGTGGAAATGGGATAAGGTTCAGATGGATTTCATTACCGGCCTTCCCAGGTCACAGAAGGGTCATGATGCTATACTTGTAGTCGTCGACCAACTTTCTAAAGTTGCACACTTTCTGCCCGTCAAAGAGACGATCACTGCTAGTCAGTTAGCAGAGTTATATATCTCCAGAATTGTATCACTCCACGGTATTCCGAAGGAGATCAGTTCGGACCGTGGCGATCTTTTCACCTCAAAGTTCTGGGAAAGTTTCCAAGAAGCTATGGGAATTCATATCACCTGGAGTTCAGCATATCACCCCGAGTCCCAAGGCCAAGTTGAGCGAGTTAATCAAGTGCTTGAAGACATGCTGCGAGCTTGCGTTATTTCTTTCGGCAAGAAGTGGGAAGAATCTCTTCGGTATGCCGAGTTCTCTTATAACAACAGCTATCAAGCCAGCTTGAAAATGGCCCCCTTCGAAGTACTATATGGACGCAAGTGTCGAACCCCTCTGAATTGGTCAGAAACTGGGGAATGACCACTCGTGGGATCGGACATTATTCAACACACCGAAGAACAAGTCCGTATTGTTCGTGAAAACCTCAAGGCGGCTCAGGACTGCCAGAAGAGCAACTACGATCGCAAACGATGGGGTTTGACTTATCAACCCGGTGATCAAGCTTATCTGCGGGTCACTCCTATGAAGGGCACTCACCATTTTGGAATCAAGGGCAAGTTAGCTCCACGCTACATTGGTCCTTTCCGCATTGTTGCAAGACATGGTCAGGTGGCATATAAATTGGAGTTGCCGCCGCAATTCTCTCATATCCACAACGTCTTCCATGTGTCGCAACTTCGTCGCTGCTTCAAGGAATCTCCGCACCGCGCAGTGGATCATGAGATGCTCGAATTGCATGATGATCTTTCTTATAAGGAGCATCCGATCCGCATCCTCGATGAAGCTGAACGACGAACCCGCCAGAAGGTTACCAAGTTCCTCAAAGTGTAGTGGTCAAATCATACTGAAGATGAAGCCACTTGGGAACGCGAGGATAATCTTCGTGCGGAATACCTCGAACTTTTTTCTTCTACCTCTTAATTCTCGGGACGAGAATTCTTGTTAGTGGAGGAGATTTGTAACACCCCATGTATTAAGCTACAGTGATCAGCCTTTTGATTATGCCATGTCATCATGATCAACAGTGCTTAATCATCATTAGTATCACATCTCTTTTCGAATTCAAATTCAAACAGAAATTCAAACTAAAAGTGAAAATAAAAGTTGTTCAAATTTGAAAACAAAATTGTTCATTGTGTTGCAAATATTCCCAAAGCATTTATAAAAATAATGGCAACATTAATTGAAATACTTAAGTGGCTCTACCAACCAAAACAGTACCAAAAAGCAGCATATTTAACCCTTTTTCAATTAAATAAAATAAATACAAAATCATTTGTACTCCAAACCATTTTCTAACAATGTCTAATATTGCACTGTAAATATTTGGGCAAGTTTCATAAAATACAAAAGTCATTTGATATAAAAATAAAAGACAAAACAGGAACTAAAAAGAAAAACAGAGAAGAAAATAAAATAAAAAGAAAAGGCCCGCTGTGGCTGGGCTCTAGTCTACAGTGCCGGCCCAGCCCAGCGCGGTCTCCTTCAACCTACTGCTCCCCCTCGTGCGCTGTCGCCCTCTGCCGCTCGCCTGCGCGTCCCCGGGCCGGCCCCCCCTCGCTCCTCGCGACAGCGCGCCTAGCCGCCCGCTTCTGGTGGATAAGGGCTAGCCCAGCGCCCTCTGGTCTCTCTCTCACGTCACTCTCTCCCCCTCTCCCTCTCTGTCTCCACCCCCGATCGCCGCCATGGCCATGCCCCCGTGAGCAGCGCGGCCACCGGCTCCCCTCTTTGTTCCGAGCGGTCCTGGAGCCCCATCATCATCGTCCTCATCGACCCGAAGTGGTGGACCGAGCTGGAGCGCCCCTACGGCTCGCCATCGGCCCGTTCCCCTCACCGGACGTCGCCGTCGATCTGCTCCGCGCCGTCCTCCCCGTGCTTCTTCGAGTTCGGCGTCCATCTCTGTGAGCACGCACGCATCTTTTTCCCCTTAGCCCGAGCTCGATTTCGAGCTCCGACGCCGTTTGCCGCAAGGCCGAGCTCCGGCCGCTGTCAGGCTCGACCGTAGCCGCCGCCTCGGTCGTCCCCCGTCTTCACCTAGTGCACCAGTGGATGTAGCGCTTCGCGCCCGAGCCATTTACCGTTGCCGCCGTTCCATTTGGTTGCCGGAGCGCAGCTCTGGTGGGCCGCCGCCGCGTCGGGCCTCGCCGCCGGCCCCTCCCAGGCGTGCGCTGGTTTTAAACCAGCTGGCCGACTCACTGACATGCGGGCCCGCCCGGTGGTTAATTAGCCCCTAACCCCCCTGCTAACTCCACTGACTACTGGGCCCCAGGCCACTAACTAATTTGATTTTGTTAAAATAAAAACTGTTAACTGGATCTGTGAGTATGACATGTGGGCCCCCACGGGCACTGTTCACGGTTGACCCAGTCAACACTTTGACTGTTGACTTGCTGACTGTGCATGCTGACTCAGCCTGGACCCCACCTGTCATACTCTAGGGCTAGCTGAGTCTGGGTATAAAAAGTATCTGCACTGTTCTGGATAATGTTTTGGATAATTTGAATTTAAATAAATAAATAAATTCAAAAAATGTTTAAATCTTTAGAAAATCATAGAAAATAATCCGTAGCTCAGATCGAAAAACTTTGTACCTGAAAGTTGCTCAGAATTTCGATACGAAGCTGAATACGCCCTGCGTATTCCTATCAGATGCCCCTAGCTAGATGAACATGGAACTTTTTGCCTGATTTTGATAAATGAATAGTGCTTGGCTTTTATAAGATAAATCCAAACAAATTCTTAAAATAACTAAATGACTTAGACATGTCTTTAGGCAACCATGCACTGCACGTTAGCATAGCCTGCTCCGTGTTGCTTATGTTTGCCGTGTATTCATTTGTTTCCTCCCCCTCTTCTCTCTTGTTAGACCCCGACACCGACGTCGTCCCCGAGACCGACGCAGCTCAGGAGCCCGACGCCACCATTGACGACCTTAGCCTTGCCGCCGAGCAACTAGCCAAGCACCCCCCTTTTGAGCATACCGATATTGCCTATTCTTTCCCTCTCATGCTTGCATTAGAAATACTGCTGCTGCTGCTTTACCTATTCTGATGCATAGCCTGTTTATGGTAACCTGCTATTGATACCTTACCTGCTTATCCTAAACTGCTTAGTATAGGCTGGGTAGAGACCTATCACTGACCCCACTAGTCCTGAATACCCCGCTGGATTATCAGAAGTCCCGATCAACGGGATCAAAGACCAGCCCCCGGCACCGCACATCACCCCCTTAGTTGTAACGACACTGCAGTGTTACTATCGAGTGCCGAGGGTGATACCTCATGTAGCACTGCTGATGTTAACTCTGTAGAGTAGCTAATCAGTCATGGTCATCGAGGGTGATTCTCCTTCACCACTTCCGATAACGACGCTGTCGTACAAACACCTCAAGTGTGAACCCAGCGAGGGTGATTCCTCCGAGTTCACCTTGATGGATACATCATGTAGGAATCCAACGAGGGTGATACCTCGGATTCCCTTGATGTTATGGACACACGAATACTTGGACTGTAATATTGTTACTTGGAAAGGCGGGTCAACCCTGAGGGGTACCCGCGAGTGATGTGAAGACGGGTTGCCTGGATGGTGCCCGAGTGATGAATACGAGGCATGGCCGGGCATTCTTGGCCCTTGCCGCAAGTCCTCGAGACGAGGTGACGGGGTCACATCGATCGTGAGTCTCTGCTTGTTACCGCACTACCAACACACTACGATTTGGATATTTGATCTGAGTGGGCCTCTGGCCCGATAGCACTAACCATCACGCGGGAATAAATATGGGTACTCTGCATCGTGGCATTAGCCGAAAGCTCTGACAGGCGTCCAGTTCAGCATTGTGGCCGGGCCGGGCCAGTGCCATCCAGGACTGAGGTGGTGCTCGTCCCGACCCTGCACACAACGACCCGGAGTGCACAGGGCGATGGCCCAAGACCCCTGAGTGCTTAGGATGTAGACCGGCGGGGACCTCTCTGCTGAGCTCTAGGTAGGGCTGCAGTGTGTCATTTGGCCGAGGCCGAGCATGACCCGGGAAAGGTGTGTCCGGCCGGAGTTAATCGAGCGTGGTGGGTAAGTTGGTGCACCCCTGCAGGGAAGAACTAAACTATGCATAGCCTATCCTATGGTAACGGACACTCGGAGTTGTATCCCAATCGATACAACTAGAATTGGATACTATGGCTCTAGGATTGCTTTCTCGCAGGGATTCGAGAAAGGATCTCTGGGTGAGGTTGAGACTTAATGATACTACTACTTTATACTATACTAATCTACACTCTTCTAATGTTGCAAGACCGCTGAAGATGCTAGTCTTCGATAGGACTAGGACTTCTCTCTATTCTGGCATTTCTGCAGCCCAGTCCACATATACAGCCTCCCCTTGATAATGTTGCATATGTAGTGTAGATCCTTTGCTTGCTGAGTACTTCGGATGAGTACTCATGGTTGCTTTGCTTTCTTTTTCCCCATATCCCTTTGATGCAACCAGATGACGGAGCCCCGGATACAGCTGCCCCTGCCGACGATCGCTACTACTACCCCGAGGGTGGATACTACTACGAGCTTGCCGACGACCAGGAGTAGGTTCGGAGGGTCCCAGGCAGGAGGCCTGCGCCTTTCGATCGTAGTGTTTTCTTTTGCCCCGCCTTCTAAGGGCCTTTCTGTGTTTTCATTTATATCTGTACTCAGATATCTGATGCTTCCGCTGCCGCTTGTACGCAAGGTTATGTATTCGAGCCCTCGAGGCCCCTGGCTTGTAATATAAAGCTTGTATGACTTTATTTATATTTTAGAGTTGTGTTGTGATATCTTCTCGTGAGTCCTTAGGTTTGATCGTGTGCATTTGCGTGTATGATTAGTGCACGATTAAGCCGGGGGCATAACAGAGGGGGGAGTGGGACGCCGGCTGGGCCGGCCTGGCTAGCCCAGTGGCCAGCTGGGCCGAGGCCCAGCAAGGGGGGGGGGTTCCTTTTCCTTTTCTTTCTATTTTTGTTTTGCCTTTTCTTTTTATTTATTTTCCTTTTACTATTTTATTTTATTTTATATTTATAAATCAGAAAAGTTGTACCTAAATTAGTAGCACTAATTATACCTCTGCTACAGAAGTTTAAACCCCTAAATAAAATAGTTTAACATTTTATAAATATTAAAAGGCCTTTATTAATTGGTTCAGCTACTGTTTCATTCATTTTAGAGTATTTAAACATTTTATTAAATTGTGGTTTCCCCACCATAATTACCTATACATTATTTGGCACAACCCAAACATTTTAGTTTTAATATTTAAAAACTTTTGATGTTTGCCTTTATTTTGAATTTGAATTTGAATCGGTTTCAAACTAACGCGAGATTAGCAACAGTAACTGAGGTGACATGGCATCATTAACAGGGAATTACTGTAGCTTAAATATTCGGGTGTTACAATTCTCCTCCACTACAAGAAATCTTGTCCCGAGATTTAAGAGGGGAAGTGAGGGGGAAGAGATTTGGTTACGAAATTCTAACGAGTGTTCTCGATCTTGGTTGCTCTTCTCAAAGCGGTCGATCCATTATGTTGTTGTCTTCATTTCTCTGCTTCAGGTCATCATGATGAACTAGGCATCCT
Source organism: Thinopyrum elongatum (assembly GCA_011799875.1). Taxonomy (NCBI): domain Eukaryota; kingdom Viridiplantae; phylum Streptophyta; class Magnoliopsida; order Poales; family Poaceae; genus Thinopyrum; species Thinopyrum elongatum. The sequence goes on from CM022300.1 coordinate 390,384,886, forward strand.
TTCTTCGGGATCTTCATCGTACTTACGAAAAGGATAAGGGGTAACTTCGAAAGGACAGACCTCTACAAGGTTGCTTATCTGGTAGATAATATTAGGGAAGGTGGCGGAAAGTAACTCTCGAATTGAAACTTAACAAATTATCGAGAGCAAAGTAAGAAGGTGCAAAATAGAAGTTTCAAGCGCATAGGCAATCGTTCGTTGCCTGATACGAAATGTGGAAGGGGTTTAGTGCAATGGGAATAAGTATTGTGTCTGATACCAGAATTGATGACTTCTCGGAAGGTGGCTCATGAATTACATAAGAGGCCACACGCGAAGAATACTTTGGGAACAGGGGGTGTATAGGAGAGTCAGGTTTCGATCCTGTGGAACTGTGGTCTGTGGGCCCACCATGTGGGTTAAAAGTAGGGGGACGATGTCATCTTGCACGATCATGATTGCAAGGCATGTCGGAGAATAGACTGTCATTTATGTCGGCAACAACATCGGTACCAAGGGCGAGGGACGAAGAGAACCATTTTCCTGCTCGTTGAACGAGGTGGACCAATAGGCAAAGTTCTCATCCATCGGTGGCTACCGGAATGTCATCAACAATAGTAAAAGGGTCTTACTGACAGATGTAGGAGATATGCCCTAGAGGCAATAATAAATGTTATTGATTATCTCCCTGTTCATAATTAGGTTTATGTTCCATGCTATAACTGCTATGGTTCTCGAGTATGCAATAACCACGAGGCTCAGAGGAAGACTCATATGCACGTGTGGGATAATAAACGATAAAATGTATTCCTAGTCTGGCCTCTAAGACTAGCTCGAGTGTTGCATGATGGTTCTGTTTTCCTGATCATGGGCATGTCTATGCCAGCAACTTTGAGGGCACAATGTTAGAAGAACATTTGTGTTGAATCGACCCGAATTGATGTTATGCTATGAGATACATTCATCACAAGTTAATGGTTAATAACACAGAGATGGTTAATGTTTGCATGATTCCTTAGACCATGAGAGTATCAAGTTTCTTCATGCTTGCTTCATGAACTTTGGGGTTTGTTAAACGTCATCCGTAAATGGGTGGCTATTACGGCGGCTTACGGGTTCATGGAAAAGTATGTCAAGTAACTTGATAGCTCAAGATTGGGATTTGCTCCTCCGACATTGGAGAGATATCTCTGGGCCCTCTCGGTGTTATGGTATCCATCATCGTCTGGCCAGACACTTTGTGATTTGATCACGGGGATGCCGGAACACGGTAACGAGAAAAGAGAACAAATACCAGTAACGAGGTAACTGGCATAGTGGACAAGTTGTTGACCCACGGGGATGCCATCATGTCTCACCTCGGGTATTTGTAACATATCGCGAAGCAACAGGAATAGCACACGGCAACTGGAGGTTCACTCGAATATTCATTCGTGTGGGTATATGGGTCAATATGGGTGTCCACGGCTCCGATGTTGATCATTGATCGGAAAGGGTTCCGTGTCATGTTTATACTTCACCGAACCTATAGGGTCACACACTTAAGGGTCATCTATCTGCTGAATACTAGACAGGGAGTCTGAGAGAAAATCACCAAAAAGTTTCGGACACCGAAAAAGTTTCGGACAGCGGAAAAGTTCCGCACAGAGAGGTCACCGGATGAGTTCTGGTGAAACTGAAAAGTTGTTTCAGAGGATACCATAAAGTCAAATTAGTTTTGGCACAAGCCCGATAATTCTTGGAGGGTGCCAGAATTATTCTGGAAACTTTTGGGAATTTTCTGGAAGAAAAATCGGAAATGTTCCGGAGCTGCCGGAACCACTTCAGATGCTTTTCGCAGATGAAAATCACTAATCTGGAATTGTTCCAGAACGCGTTGAAAATTATTTTAGTGGGTATTGGAAATGTTCTAAGCCCACATAAATATTTTCAATTTGAACGGACGCTGAAAATTGTCATCATGAATAGTGAAAGTGCTTTTTGGGTTACTTTTTGGAAAGCCACCTTTTTCGGCTTTTGCTCCAAAATATCTTGGAGATGACATGGATGGATGTGGCTGAAATTTCAGCCCCTCCACCCCTCCTTCTCCTATAAATAGAGGTGGAGGGGGCTGCCCAAACTCACTCATTCTCACATACAAGTGCCATGCATAATCTAGCTTCTCTCTCCCTCCCACGAAAAGAGTTTCGTAGAGCCGAAAGGCTGTCTGGGTTCCGGTGGGAACTAGTTCTGGACGGCGAAGCCCTACCGGATAGATGACACCGTATGTGTGCAACTCTGTAGAGAGGTCGTAGTTTCGATCTTAGTGCCTGAGGGGCTGTTCGAGAGTGCCTCCCGAAGGGCTGTCCATGTGACGGTCCGAGTTCTATGAGTCCTCCCGAAGGGCTGTCCAAGTGACGGTCCGAGTTCTGTGAGTCCTCCCGAAGAGCTGTCCGCGACACCGTCCGGGGGACTGTCCGACCGCCTCCCAGAGGGCTGTCCGAGTGGCGGATGATGGTATACATCCTCGCGGTTGGGAGGTTGTAAATCCTAGCTGCGGGGATCTGCACCGCTGATCGTCATCGACTCTACTTCCGCTGCGCTACGAGTCGGTAACGAAAATGATCAAACCTTGTATGCAGTCTCCATAGTGGTCCTGGGCTGGTGCGTAGGTCAGAAATTTTTTGTTTTCTGCTGCGTTACCCTACAGTGGCTTCATGAGCCGTGCTATGCGTAGATGCAGGTTGCGATCTAGAATACATGGAGATGTATGGGTGTTGCACAATATAATTAGGTAGTAGATGAGTTCTATTACTGAAAATTATTTGTGCGGGTAGCAGATGAAATCTGTTACCCGATGTTCTTGTTGCTTCCCTGGAATTTTCATATTTCTGATCTTGATAACAGCATGGTGGAGTTTCAATGTTCTGGCAATCCGCGATCTTGATTGATCAACGAAGTGCTAACAGTTCATTGAATTCCACCGTAGTTAAAAAGAAAGATGAAATTTCGCAGACAAAAGGGCAATGCAGATATGATCTGCACGGGGGTCATGCGTATGACAAAGTTCAGTATGGGGCTCGAGATTTTATTATCTCGTGTTTCATACACCCCGCGAAGTTAATCTAGCAACTTGAATTATCATACTTGATGATGGACGTTGGTAGCTTCGGTTTGTTTCGAAACCTTAGAAGCCACAAAAAACAAGTTTTTGCTGAACCGATTAGAGGCGTCTAACTTGGTTTTGCAGGAGGGTTTGCATGTGCATGTGATGTGGTATAGCAGTGCTCATAATAATTTGATTATGTATGAGATGACTATATAATGTAAATTAATTAACATGACCTGCGTGTCATGATTCGGCATGATGGCTGGAGCCATATGATTGCACTTTAATGACCTGCGTGTCAACCTTATGTAATGCACTTATTTTATTAGCTATAGAGATAGCAATATTATCTGGTGCATCAACAAGGTGGTGGCAATCTTCGCGAAGGTGAACACCGACGCGAATGCCGAAGACGAAGAAATACAAGAATTCTCCGTCAGAAAGGGCTATACCATATCATGCTATTATGAATTGCCTGAGATGTTTATCCCTTATGGTGCACCCTTCTTGATTGCATGGTAGTCGCTTTTATTAGGGTGATCTCTCACAAAAATATCAAGTAGTTAGTGTTCTCCCAAGTGTAGCACCGTCACGGCACCTAACTTTTCGGGGTGCACCATGGATACATGGGTACGAACGATTAGGGATGTGTGAGGCGGGTGAGGTCAGACCTCGCAGTGAGATCACTTGGTTGTCTTGACGTTCTAGCTTGAAAGTCCTGAGCTCGGAACACGCCCATCCAAAGATGAACAAGAGTCACATAGAGATGTGATCGGCAAGTTGGCCTACCGATTGAAATACCCGTCATCAGTGATGCTTACATCAATGGCGTTGAATTGAAATGCGGATCTTGAATCACTCAAAATCAATTATGAGAGATATTGATTTGAGTGGGAGCGCACTGTAGAATTAACTTGTTTAATTCTCAGTGCAATTAATTTTGAACACTGTCTAAGTGTGATTTGCATAATAGTTGTAGAATTATGGCTCACGTTTCCACCTTCCCTGTTTAAAATTGAATAGCTGTTAAATATCTGGTTAAATCTTTACGGTTGGTAATGTAATGTGAGGATTGTCCTCAAGAGTGCCGAGAAGGATTTTGTCCTATCACATACTTTTGGTATTCTCTCGCTTATGCTCTGGATCATATGACTCTCGTCCTTCGATCCAAACGCTAGAATTCCGTTTCAGTCAAGTGCAATATGTTTGCTTCCATGAGACCCGAACTTCGAAAGTTTGGATAGTTATGTGATATTCATGGAATCTGAAAATCATTTTCAGAGACAGACAAAGGCTAAAAGATATGAGATATCCAAAGCAATGTTTGTTTGCAAACTATTAGTAAAGGAGTTTACTATGCATTAGACTGATAAGAGAGGGATCCAGAAGAACGCCTGTCATATGATGAAAGGTGAATAAAACAAACAACTTAAAGAGAAAGGAAGTGTCCGAAGGGTGTTAGTGAAACTTTCATGCCTAGGAAGTCCGGGGCTAACGCCACTCTTAAGTTGGGTGCTTCTTCTGAGAGTAGGAGAAATACTGAAAGTTAAACTGTTAGAAGTATAAAGGCAGAAAGAAAGAAGACTGGAATATCCAGCTCATGTATGAATGTCATACAAGTTTTTGATGTATAGAAGGCTGGTCAAAGATATAGTTCTTGGGAATTATGGTTAACATGTTATCACTAATTCTTGGGTATTGTGAGTTAATCACAAAGATACCCGCTCGATTGCATTCTGTTGCAACTCGATGTAAGAACTACTATGGCCTGAAAGACTAGCCAGGAATAAGGTTTAGATACACGCAGGGAACATAGTAAATGTTACTATACCTTCCATCGGTGTATTCCCTATGTATTTACTTTCATAATTCATTTTAGAGTTTCACACTCTAGCCCTTTGCATAAGGTATCTTGCAAGAAGGTTGTTCATAAGAGAACTTTTGATGTTCGGTGTTATGAATAACATAAGGGCCATACTTTCATTATGAATGAGATGTATGTTATGAATGTTGATAATAATATATTACCTCTGTGTTTACTTTCATAATTCATTTTAGAATTTCATACACTCTAGCCCATTGCACAATGTTTGTTGCAAAAAAGTTGTTCATAAAAACAACAATTGTTGTTCAGTATTATGAATAACATGAAGGGCCATACTTCCATCCAAGATGGGATGTATGTTATGAATATTGGTAGTAATATGATACATCCATAACACTGACGCTAAATGTCGTAAGACTAAGAGAATACCACACAAGTGTGGCACTGCATTTGGTCACATTGGAGAAACCCGCATGGATAAATTCCATTATGATGGATTTTGAAGTCGTTTGATTTTGAATCATCTGACACTTGCAACTTTCCTCCAAAAAGTGAAGTGACTGAAATACCGTTCACATGCCATAAGGAACGAGCAAAGAACTTATTGGTGATCATACATTTTGATGTATGTGGCCCGATAAATGTTGTTGCAAACAGTGGATTTGTCTACCTTAAAAAATGACTCAAGTAGATATATGGATATTTACTTGATGAGACGTAAGTCTGGATCTTTTGAAATCATTCGAAAGGTTTTCAAAAATGAAGTAGAAGTTATTGTAACAAGAAAATTCTGTTTCTACAATTCGATTGCAGAAAGGAATATTTGAGTTACAAGTTTAGCGAATGTCTGATGAGTTGTGAAAGGGGTTTCATAACTTACACCTCTCGAAAAACCACTGTGAGTGGAAAGTCCGTGAAGATGTAATCGAACCATTTATGACATGGTAAGATCAAACATGACATAAATAAATTTGCCATTATCCCTTTTAAAGTGATGCTTTAGAGACTACGGCTTTTACACTGAAAAGAGCTCCATCAGGTCTGTTGAAATGATGCCATGGTATGATACGCCCAACCATGTTATATCTTTTCTTAAACATTTGGAATATGGGGCTTGTGTAAAAGGTTACAAACCTATATCAAATCAGACAAGTGCTACTTTGTAGGTTATCCCAAGTAATTGGGTTTTTCCCCACCACTATACCGAGGCAAAGGTTTTTGCCACAAAGAACGGTATGGTTTTTGAAGAAAATGGTTCTTTCAAAAAGGTGAGTGGGAGGACAGTGCAACTCGACGAGATAACCAGTATCTTTGTCATCAGTTCAAAGGAAAGAGACCTTGGAAGTAATTCCAGAGTTTCCTACTGCGACTGATACGGAAGTATCTACAATAAAATATATGGACTTCGGTCGAACTTGCAGCTGAACCACGTAGGCAAGGCTCGTGCAAACCTCTCAGGTGCGCAAGTGAGATATTGTTGTTAGACAACAATATACCTACAATACACAAGGAAGCGTTGATGGGCCCTGACTCCGGAATTGGCTAAATGCCAATACAATCCGAGATAGTTTCCATATAAGTGATTCAAGATTAAAATCTTGATACACCTTTCGGAAGACTTAGAGTCTAACGAATATTTATGGAACTAAAAACTGATACGGATAAAAATGTTTTATCCAGAAAGCTCGACTTGTTGAAATAACAAGTTCAAGGAGTTGACTACGCTGAGGATGTTTCACCGTAGCGATGCTTAAAGTTGGTTCGGGTTGAACTAGCAATTAATACATATTTCAATCATGAGATATGAAACAAAGGATGAAAAAAGGATTTCCATCTGATGGAAATGAAACCAAGGACTTGCTTGTGTTACAGTCCAAGGTATTTTGTCAGTCCAGAGGATGCTAGTAAGTATGAAAACTTCAGAGTTCCAGCAATGGACAGAAGAGAGCAAAATGGAGTTGGAATCTTCGTGTTTTGATGAAATGGTCAAAAGGGTTTTTGACTTCATCAATGGGTAATGAAGATGCTTGTGATTCAAGAAAGTAAGTGGGATCATAATAATATTTCTAAAAACATTGTGTGCTTGACACGTTGTTAATTGGAAATAATTTCTAGACACGGATTAGGACTTCATTTGAAAATAGTTTTTTTTATGAAGTGCTTGAGCTAAATAGCCTTAATATTAGGCATAATGATCTATGGAGATAGATTTGCCTAATAGGGCTAAAGCAATGAATACATATTGACAAGATGCTAAAACTTTTTAGCATTTAAAACGCCAAGGAGTGATTCTTGCCGAAGTCACATGGAAAGAGTTTTGCAAGACTCGGTGTCCCAAAACACTAATGAGTAAAATACATGATGGAGATTCCACACACTCTTGTGTTTGGATTAATCATGTATTCCATGGTATGTAAAAACAACCAGATATGTCCAATACTCCAAAGTTGTTGCGAGTATAGATACCAAAGTGATCAAAAGTTCTGATCATGGGACAACAGTGAAAAAGGGTCATTGAGTACTATAGTAGTACCGATGACATGTTTTCTCGCAAGCGGAGATCATGAAGAGTTCGTTGTAAAAGGTTACATCGATACAGTCTTCATCCATGCTCCAAGCGATTTTTGATTTAAATTGAGGGTTTTGTGTAACAGACAATATGGTGGCACGGTAGTTGGAAATTGTTCCAAACAAGTTACTGTGGCGAATTCTATAATAGAGGCAAAGTATGTTGCCGCTTTTAAAAGCAACAAAGAAGATGTTGAATCATATAGTTCATTCATGAACTTAGTATGGTTCCAAGATGGCTTTTGTCAATGGGACACTACTGTAGGTAGTTGCTCCATAACTCAGTCTGAGGAATCCAGGTTCGACCTGTGATTCACATACATACAAAGCCAAGTCCACACAAAATATGAATTTTGTGAAAGCATGAAAACGCGAGGATATGCAAAGATACACACGGAGCTGAAGTCGTCAGATCCGTTGGACATCAGGCTATACCACAAGCGAAGCATATTTACACCGGTGTGCCACAGGTGTAAAGTGCATTAGCATTAACTAGATTATTGACTCTAGTGCAAGTGGGAGTCTGTAGGAGATATGCCCAAGAGGCAATAATAAATGTTATTGATTATCTCCCTGTTCATAATTAGGTTTATGTTCCATGCTATAACTGCTATAGTTCTCGAGTCTGCAATAACCACGAGGCTCGGAGGAAGACTCATATGCACGTGTGGGATAATAAACGATAAAATGTATTCCTAGTCTGGCCTCTAAGACTAGCTCGAGTGTTGCATGATGGTTCTATTTTCCTGATCATGGGCATGTCTATGCCAGCAACTTTGAGGGCACAATGTTAGAAGAACATTTGTTTTGAATCAACCTGAATTGATGTTATGCTATGAGATACATTCGTCACAAGTTAATGGTTAATAACACAGAGATGGTTAATGTTTGCATGATTCCTTAGACCATGAGAGTATCGAGTTTCTTCATGCTTGCTTCATGAACTTTGGGGTTTGTTAAACGTCATCCGTAAATGGGTGGCTATTACGGCGGCTTACGGGTTCATGGAAAAGTATGTCAAGTAACTTGATAGCTCAAGATTGGGATTTGCTCCTTCGACATTGGAGAGATATCTCTGGGCCCTCTCGGTGTTACGGTATCCATCATCGTCTGGCCAGACACTTTGTGATTTGATCACGGGGATGCCAGAACACAGTAACGAGAAAAGAGAACAAATACCGGTAACGAGGTAACTAGCATAGTGGACAAGTTGTTGACCCACGGGGATGCCATCATGTCTCACCTCGGGTATTTGTAACATATCGCGAAGCAACAGGAATAGCACACGGCAACTGGAGGTTCACTCGAATATTCATTCGTGTGGGTATAGGGGTCAATATGGGTGTCCACGGCTCCGATGTTGATCATTGATCGGAAAGGGTTCCGTGTCATGTCTATACTTCACCGAACCTATAGGGTCACACGCTTAAGGGTCATCTATCTGCTGAATACTAGACAGGGAGTCTTGAGAGAAAATCACCGAAAAGTTTCAGACACCGAAAAAGTTTCGGACAGCGGAAAAGTTCCACAGAGAGAGGTCACTGGATGAGTTCTGGTGAAACTGAAAAGTTGTTTCAGAGGATACCATAAAGTCAAATTAGTTTCGGCACATGCCCGATAATTCTTGGAGGGTGCCAGAATCATTCTGGAAACTTTTGGGAATTTTCTGGAAGAAAAACCGGAAATGTTCCGGAGCTGCCGGAACCACTTCAGATGCTTTTCGCAGATGAAAATCACTAATCTGGAATTGTTCTAGAACGCGTTGAAAATTATTTTAGTGGGTACTGGAAATGTTCTAAGCCCACATAAATATTTTCAGTTCGAACGGACGCTGAAAAATGTCGTCATGAATAGTGAAAGTGCTTTTTGGGTTACTTTTTGGAAAGCCACCTTTTTGGGCTTTTGCTCCAAAATATCTTGGAGATGACATGGATGGATGTGGCTGAAATTTCAGCCCCTCCACCCCTCCTTCTCCTATAAATAGAGGTGGAGGGGGCTGCCCAAACTCACTCATTCTCACATACAATTGCCATGCATAATCTGGCTTCTCTCTCCCTCCCACGAAAAGAGTTTCGTAGAGCCGAAAGGCTGTCTGGGTTCCGGTGGGAACTAGTTCTGGACGGCGAAGCCCTACCGGATAGATGACACTGTATGTGTGCAACTCTGTAGAGAGGTCGTAGTTTCGATCTTAGTGCCCGAGGGGCTGTTCGAGAGTGCCTCCCGAAGGGCTGTCCATGTGACGGTCCGAGTTCTGTGAGTCCTCCCGAAGGGCTGTCCAAGTGACGGTCCGAGTTCTGTGAGTCCTCCCGAAGAGCTGTCCGCGACACCGTCTGGGGGACTGTCCGACCGCCTCCCGGAGGGCTGTCCGAGTGGCGGATGTGGGTATACATCCTCGCGGTTGGGAGGTTGTAAATCCTAGCTGCGGGGATCTGCACCGCCGATCGTCATCGACTCTACTTCCGCTGCGCTACGAGTCGGTAACGAAAATGATCAAACCTTGTATGCAGTCTCCATAGTGGTCCTGGGCTGGTGCGTAGGTCAGAAATTTTTTGTTTTCTGCTGCGTTACCCTACAACAGAGTTGTACACCGAGGTGTTTACATAAGCAGTGAATTATTACTGTTTAGATCATATAGATCACAAGAAAGGTTAAAGAAACCAACAGAAAGGAAATGTGATTAATAGATTAATCAAACCAATCGAAAGGAAAATGTGTTTAAACACAAGTATTGGGAGTATATCCCTCACAAGAAAGCAGAGCACCATTTTGTTAAAGGGGCAAAGAAATTCATGATGTTTACCCATACAACGGTATTTGGATAATTGATCAAGAGGCATTTAGCATTGCGCTTCCAATGTTCTTGTTGGGGATCGAAGTACCACAGACATGCTTCGGGATAGCATTGACATGGTCATCAGGTAAAGGTCGGACTTTGGATACACAAAGGAGCCATCGGAAACAACTTCTAAAATAAGTCATACAATTTCAGCAAGGGAAGATGAGGATTTGGCCGACGGGCTCAGCAATAATTCATCAAGATTTCCATAGACATGGATTTTCACAATTAAGTGAACAAGGCGATAGCATTTGTCAGATCAAATGATATAATGATGTATGCTTGAGGAGAACATCCATGAGTAACATTGGTTGAAAGGTGCACCCGAGATATGGGCTTAGGTAGCATGATCAATGTTAGAATGTGATTCGATAACCAATGGTCTAAGAATGAAATGCCGACCGTTAACTTCAAAGCAATAGGGTTGCTAGAAGTTTTGAATTTTACACATCACAGTCCATTTGTCGGTATTTCGGTTAGAAACAACACGGGGACCAAGAAATGAATGTAGATGGCGAGATGTATCACTTGTATCAAGAGTTCTTAAGAGGTGGTGAAATTCTCACAACATTCTTGATATACAAGATGGTAATACTCTAGGGTAGGACATAAGATAAGCTGGATAGCCAGGAACTCAAGGTACAGCCACAACACAAACAAGTTTGTGTTGGAAAGAAGGCAAGGAAGTAGTCGATGGCAACACAAAGTACCAGGGGACAAGGATGGAAATACCCATCAGAAATTTGATTGATATTTTGGAAGAGCTCAGATTATTGATGATGATCACGACACAATTGTCGAGAGATTTCATGAAGATGTAATCGATCGGCGATGAGATTCAGTCAAGGGAATGATGAAGCGAAAGGTTATTGGATCCACAGGTATGACACAAACTCGAAATCAAGCTTGTTGTTCAATGTGAAATGATATGACGAGGAAGATCAACGTAAGCTTAGCTCAGCGTCGAACTTTGTGCTCCGGGAAGAAGAATCAGGTGGCACAATTTAAAATTTAGTATGATAATGATATAGCCAATCAGGCTAGGAATGACGTGATCGGGTACAAACTCGTAAGTAATTTTTTTACTAAGAGTTGTATATTCGCGGTGCGAACTCGATTCAGTTATCGGTGTCCTTGAGTGACTAATAACTCAGAACCCAGGGAAAAATTGGAATCGGCGAGAATAATAGTTGATGAACAACTCATAAGAAGTTATGTAGTTCCGTGATATTCTCGAGATACCAAAGGGTATACTCGAAGGTAGAGCGGAATAGAGGTTGAACAGGTGTATTGATCTGCAAAAGACAGGTGGTTTAACTCGTCTGAGAAATTGAATCAAAGGAGAATAATCATGGTCGGAACCACGGTTGCAAAGGATCAATTCACAGATATAAGATGAACTTATACCAAGGGAATAATAAATTTTAATAGAAGCTTCCTTGATAAGATCTACGTCGTGTCCATGGGCATGAACACAAAGTTCAAGGTCGACTCCCACTTCTCCAATGCACAACTTTTCATTCACTTCTCGCTTTCGAAGAAGTTGTAGTGTTGAAATTTTATCCGGGGTAACATCGGTAGATATAACCCGCATAATCTTCGGGTTCACACAGATTATGGAAGGCATAGGTTCCACCCATCGGGGCATCTTAGAAACATATACTACAAACTTCATGGGTAAATAACTCAAGCTCGGAAGCAGAGCATGGTTGACAAGAATAGGGGATACAATTTACCAAAGGCATTATGTATCAGGGGAAGGACTCACAAGGTTATTGAATATGAAGGACGTTGTCGGATAAAATCCAACAAAGGATCTGGTGGTCCACAACGGAGCTGATGTGAGCACCGGCACAATCAGAGGAAGAAAGAATGCAAAGGCATCGGATTATAGAAACAACTGACTAATTCAAAGCTCAAATGCAAAGGAAATATGATTTCCAAATCAAGGGATCAGAAGCAAACGCTCTGATTAAGAATGAATAAGTTGAATAGACTTAGGGGTACAATCGACGGCAATTTGATAGGTCGAGAACCAGCTCATGTTTAAAATGACGTTTGATCTGGAAGGATGAATTCTAGAATCTGATTGAGGATTGCGAGCATCCGCAACATATTGAATCAAGGAACTCGAAATGATAGTGATAGAGGATGTCAACGGAGATTACTAGAAATATGGAATTGACCATAATGCAGGAAGGCAAGGAATTCAGGACCAATAGGTTGCTGAGGATTTTCAGAAAACCGAATAGTATTCCGAAGAATTTTGTGAAACACATGAACAACTAAGGATGAACGAATCCTCGATAAGTGTGAGGAATTATTCGTTGGGGTATTCATGTGGCAAAAACCTGTAAAGCAGTGTCACAAGTGATTCTTAGAAAGTCAGAGAATAATTCGATGCATCTTGTAATAACAAGAGCAGCTGGGAATGAAAGTAAGAATGACAGGTGTATGTTTTTATCCATAGGGATGTATCGGTGGTACGGGATTGGAAAAGCGACGGGCACAAAGTCTCGAGAGAACATCGTAGAGTATCTTCAGAATCTTCTAGTGCAGCTGGCGATCATCTGTAATAAGGGGCTCTCCGGGTGGATGTGATCACGAGATCCTAATATTAGAGTTAGTAAATTCATTTTAACCCGAATAGAAGAGTGATCAGAGTTCCAGAGTATAGATGAGGAGTAAAAGATCCTAATATTACCCAATGGCGACGTGGGCCCGTAAGCCACACAACCACGTTAGTAAAAGTTTTGCAATGACTAGACTCGACTTCGGCCAAGGAGTGTGGAAGGAGGATTCCTACAGGCAGTCGGCTCTGATACCAACTTGTGATGCCCCGATTCAATCGTACACTAATCATACACGCAAACGTGTACGATCAAGATCAGGGACTCATGGGAAGATATCACAACACAACTCTAAAAACAAATAAGTCATACAAGCATCATATTACAAGCCATGGGCCTCGAGGGCTCGAATACAAGTGCTCGAACATAAACGAGTCAGCGGAAGCAACAATATCTGAGTACAGACATAAGTTAAACAAGGTGCCATAAGATGGTTAGCACAAACTGGGATACAGATCTAAAGAGGCGCAGGCCTCCTACCTGGGATCCTCCTAAATTACTCCTCGAAGCCGAACTCCATGTGGAAACATCCTCGGGATCCTCTGGCTCCTGGACTCCACCATCTGGTTGCGACATCCGAGAAGAAAGGAAAAGGGGGAAAAGGGGGAGCAAAGCAACCGTGAGTACTCATCCAAAGTACTCGCAATCAAGGATCTACACTACATATGCATTGGTATCAATGAAATGGGTACTATCTGTGGACTGAACTGCAGAAAGCCAGAATAAGAGGGGGATAGCTAGTCCTATCGAAGACTACACTTCTGGCAGCCTCCATCTTGAAGCATGTAGAAGAGAGTAGCAAGTATAGTAACAAGTGACATCGCATAGCATAATCCTACCCGGCGATCCTCCCCTCGTCGCCCTGTGGGAAAGCGATCACCGGGTTGTCTCTGGAACTTGTAAGAGGTGTGTTTTATTAAATATTCAGTTCTAGCTGTCATAAGGTCAGAATACAACTCCGGGTCATCCTTTTACCAAGGGACACAGCTATTTGAATAGATAAACTTCCTTGTAGTGGTGCACCACATTGCCCAACACGCTCGATCCCTCCGGCCGGACACACTTTCCGGGGTCATGCCCAGCCTCGGAAGATCAACACGTCGCAGCCCTACCTAGGCTCAACAGAGAGGTCAGCACGCCGGTCTAAATCCTAAGCGCGCAGGGGTCTGGGCCCATCGCCCATTGCACTCCTGCACGTTGCGAGGGCGGCCGGTGAGCAGACCTAGCAACCTCCATTACAAATGAAGTTGCGTTACGCGGTCCAACCCGGCGCGCGCCGCTCAGTCGCTGACGTCTAAAAGAGCTTCAGCTGATACCACAACGTCGAGTGCCCATAACTGTTCCCGCGTGGTGGTTAGTGCGTATAGGCTAGTGGCCAGACTCAGATCAAATATCCAGATCTCTTTAAGCATGTTATTTGAAGTATCCGCGGACGCCGACCAGGGACCAGGCCCACCTGTCTCCTAAGTGGTCACAACCTGCCCTGTCGCTCCGCCGCAAAGTAACACTCGGGGGCCGTCGGGAACCCAGGCCCACCACTACCTGGATGGAACCACGTGCCCCTTCAGCCCCCATATCCGAATCACTTACGGGTACTCTACGAGCCGACCCGACTTTAGTCACACCATGTAACCTGTATAGTATGTATGTATGTATGTATATACCCGTGATCACTTCCCGAAGTGACCACGACCCGATAATATAGCATAGCAGACGGACAAGAATGTAGGGCCACTGATGGAATACTAGCATCCTATACTAAGCATTTAGGATAGCAGGTAAGGTATCAACAACAGTAGCAACAATGACAGGCTATGCAGCAGTACAGGATCAAACCGATGAAACAGTAACACTACTCTAATGCAAGCAGTAGAGGGAAAGAGTAGGCGATATCGGGATGAACAAGGGGGGTTGGCTTGCCTGGAAGCTCGGTTGAGAAGGAAGGGTCGTCGTCGACGTAGTCGTACTCAGGGGCATCAGCATCGGTCTTGGGGTCTACCGGAGAAGAAGAGGGGGAAGAAACAGTAAATACGGAGCAAACAAATCATCACAAAACATGACATGACAATACGCGGTGCTAGGTATGCCCTAACGCGGTACTAGGGGGTACTGGCGAAGGGGCAAAACATCCGGGAAAGTATTCCCGGTGTTTGGCATTTTTGGACAGATGAACCGGAGGGGGATGGTTACATGTTCGCTATGCTAGGGATGTGTGGCAGGCAAACGGACTGCGTATTCAGATTCGTCTCGTCGCTCTGAGCAACTTTCATGTACAAAGTATTTTCATCCGAGTTACAGTTTATTTTATATTATTTTTCAAAGTATTAATTCATTTTTAGAATAAACAGAATCAATTAAATTAGGAAATGCAATTGTGATGTTAGCGTGATGTCATCATGGTGTTAGCAGGGCTAAAGGTTGACTAGGTCAACCCTGGCAGGTGGGACCCGTCCGCCATTATCTCAGACTAACTAAACAGGGTTAAATTAGTCTAACTAAATGATTAGGTTAACTAGATCCAATTAATTTAGTTAATATAATTAATTAACTTAATTAATTCTCTAATTAACTAATTAATTAATTATTTTATTTTATTTTAACATTTTTTCTAAATGTTCTGGGGGAGTGGGCCCCGGCTGTCATAGGCCTGGGGGCCTTAGCGGGCGCCAGGAACGGGCGCGGGCGTACGGGCGACTGGACCCGGGCACTGGCGTCGCCCGGGCGAAGACTGAGGCTGACCTGGGGGCAAGGCAAGGTCGTGGCCTCGCAGGGCGCCGGCGCGCGGCAGCAGAGGCCAATGCGGTGCGGCGGCGGCCGGGACAGAGGCGGGGAGTGGGGCTGCGGGCGACAACGCGGCCAAGCGCGGGCGGCGGGCACGTGAGAAGCAGCAGCAGAAGCACGCGGCGCGGTAGCGCCGGCGTGGGGCGGTGGTGGTGCTGGGCAGAGGTGGCCAGGGGGGCGCTCGGGGTGACAGCGGAGGGGGTGAGGTCGGGGCGCCGACGTTTGCGACGAGTTGCGCGGTCAGCGCGCGCCAAGGGCGCGGCGGGGGTGGCCATGGGCGCGGGGAAAAATGGCGCCCGGTTGGGCGCGGCCCGGCGCGGGGTGGGCATTGGCTGAACGTGGTGACAGCGGGCGCGCACGGCGAGCGGGAGGAGGAGCGGGCGAGGCGGGGCCGAGAGCGGGCGTCGGAGTGAGGGGGACGCGGTGGCCGGGCGCGGCGGGCACGGTATAGAGGGAGAGACAGGGAAGGGCGAGGCCGTCACCGGCGATGTAGAGACCAGGTGGGCGGCGAGGCTAGGTGATGCTGCTTGGGGGGAGATGAGGAGGCGACGCGAGGTCCGGCGACGGTGATGGCAGTCCGGGGCGGCGGTGGTGGTCGGCGACAACAGTTGGCGCCGGGTGGCGCGGTGGCCTCGGGCGCGGAGGCGAGGGGCGACGGGGATCTGACCCAATCCAGATCGGATCAGGAGGGGGAAGAGGGAGTGGGGAAGTGGGGGTGGTTGGGTTAGGGTTTCCCCCCGGGTGGGGGGATATGGAGGGGGGAGTGGGGCGCCGGCTGGGCCGGCCTGGCTGGCCTAGTGGCCAGCTGGGCCGAGGCCCAACGAGGGGGGGGGGGTTCCTTTTCCTTTTATTTCTATTTTTGTTTTGCCTTTACTTTTAATTTATTTTTCCTTTTACTGTTTTATTTTATTTTATATTTATAAATCAGAAAAGTTGTACCTAAATTAGTAGCACTAATTATACCTCTGCTACAGAAGTTTAAACCCCTAAATAAAATAGTTTAACATTTTATAAATAATAAAAGGCATTTATTAATTGGTTCTACTCCTATTTCATTCATTTTAGAGTATTTAAACATTTTATTAAAGTGTGGTTTCCCCACCATAATTACCTATACATTATTTGGTACAACCCGAACATTTTAGTTTTAATATTTAAAAACTTTTGATGTTTGCCTTTATTTTGAATTTGAATTTGAATCGGTTTCAAACTAACGCGAGATTAGCAGCAGTAGCCGAGGTGACGTGGCATCATTAACAGGGAATTACTGTAGCTTAAATATCCAGACGTTACAATTATGTGCCTTTAAATTGTGATAAACTCAACCTTAAGTTGAAGAAATTAAAAAAAATGCCACTTTTACTTGTTAAGGGTCTAATCACCCCCCTCTAGACCCCTCTTCTCGATCCTTTCATAGACTGAAATTGGTAGCAAAATACGTAGTAATAAATGTTTTATATGAAATCCAGTTTGTACTTCATATAATTTATTTGTAATTTTTGGCGTTGTACATATTAACAGATGGTATCACGACTTATATGTGGACCCTTGAGATTCCGATAATTTTTTAGAGACCAATGAGTTTTAATAGCAAGAGCTTGTCGGTGATGTTTGGTCACCTCCTTCGGATTAGAGCTGACTATCGATGGAGGAGACGAGCTTACTTGTAGCATGCCTTCGGATTTTAACTCGAGGGTTTTCTTGTTCGGCTCTATCAACTCTACCTATAGTATTGTTAGAGCTGGACGAGGAAGCCCTACGCTTACAATTCAAAAACAAGCTGAGAATAAGCATGTCTCCTTCGTCGGCAGACATCTCCAAATTGAAAGAGGCCACCAAGCATCACGGATAAGCTCTACTCAAAAGTCATTAGTTTGGTAATAAAATATTGTGGACTCTGTAGAGTGAAGACACTCCAAACTGAAGACAATGCTCAAAAATATATGGCCTCTGGCTAATGGTTTGGTAGTACAATATCAGTTAATGGGTGCTATACATTTAGTTTTGCCATATAAAAATAGTGCAGTTTGTAGTCAATATTAACTATATTTTGTTTTTGTTCTGCTCATAGACAAATGGGATCACAAGATTGAGGCGACGGGGTCAATGTGCAAGAAAATGAGCACGTGAACAAGTTGAGGCTTGAGATGAAGCGTACAGAGTGGCTCAAATAGGCGATGTTCAACTAGATCAACACCGTTGAACACACTCGGGGACAGATCCCGAAGGTAGAGTTGGAAGCGAGGAAGAAGAGGGCAGACAAACAACTTTCAAGCCTCGCGACATGCATCTTGGTAGAGGCTAACCACAAGTAGAAGTGGGAGATGTGGCCTTGCTACTTGTGATATGCGTTGGGATTTCCCCGAAGAGGAAGGGTGATGTAGTATAGTAGCATTCTATCAGTTTAGAACCAGGGTTTATAGAACCAATAGGAGACACCACGCAAACAAGTTAAGCGGTACCTGCACACACACAAAGCAAATACTTGCACCCAACGTGGGCAATAGGGTGGTCAATCCCCTTGTACTCGTCAATTTCAAGGATTAAATCTAATAATGGTAGATAGATAAAATAAAAGTAAATAAAGTGCAGCAAATATTTTTAGGGTTTTGGTAAATATAAAGTGAATGGATCCGGTGGCCTAGGTTCACTAGAGGAATCTCTCTCATGAGCATAGTACGGTGGGTAGACAAATTACTGTTGGGCAATTGATAGAATAACATATAGTTATGATGATTGTTCATGGCGTGATTAATATATAGGCATTACATCCGAGACAAGTAGACCGACATTCATATGCATCTACTACTATTACTCCAACCCAGGACTGCTATCCAGCTTGCATCCCAAAGTATTAAGTTCATAGCAAAAAGAGTAATGCTTGAAGCATGATGACATAATGTAGACAAAGTAAGATCAAATAATATGTTCGAACCCCATCATTTTACCCTTAGTAGCAACAATACAAATACGTGCCTTGCAACTCCTCCTGGCACAGAGTAAGAACACCGCAAGATTGAACCTACTACCAAGCACCTCTCCCATTAAAGATAAATCAATCTAATTGGCCAAAATAGATAGATAGGTCAAAGAGAAATACATGGCTAAAAAATCACACATAAATAAATCTCAGAAAAGACTCAAATACTTTCAATGAATAATCTGGTCATAAACCCACAATTCATCGGATCCCAACAAACACACTGCAAAAGTTCACATCGGGTTTATCTCAGATGAGATCATTGTATTGACGATCAAAAGAGGGAGAGAGAGAGATAGCCATCTAGCTATTGCTATGGAACTGTAGGTCCAGTGGGAACTATTCACACATCATTGTGGAGGCAGCAAGGTTGATGAAGATGGCCTCTGTGATGGATTCCCCCTCCGGCAGAGTACCAGAAAAGGCCTCCAAATGGGGTCGCGGAAGAACATAGGCTTGCGGCGGTGGAAGAATTGTTTCGGGGCCTCCCCTGGGGGTTTCTGGATATATGAGAATTTATAGTGCTAGAATTAGGTCAAATGGGGCAACGAGTGGGCCACAAGGCACCAGGGCTTGCCCTACCACCCAGGGCACACCCTGCCTTGTGGCTCCCTCGTATGTCTTCTGGCCTTCTCTCGAAGCTTCCAGTCTCTTTTTGTGCAGAAAAAATCATCAAAAAGTTTCATCGTGTTTGTACTTCATTTGGTATGGATTTTCTGGAAAACCAAAAACAAACATAAAACAAGAACTGACACATGGTGTCGGTGTACTAAGTATTGGGCCACTAGTACCCCGTACTTGTGCACGGGCGGTTGTAGCCATACTCGCGGCAAGGCTTGCCGGGAACAGCTCGAGGTCGATTCAAGCCATCAAGGAAATCATCAAGTCAGAGATCTGAGGATTAGTAGACAAGCAAAGCTGGAATCCGAAGGCCAGCTTCCCCGGCAAGATTCTTGCCGGGATGGCCTGTGGAGCCCGGCAAGGCTTGGCACCCGGCAAGCCTTGGCGTCCGGCAAGGCTTGGCATCCGGCAAGGCTTGGCGCCCGGCAAGGCTTGGCGTCCGGCAAGGCTTGGCGCCCGGCAAGGCGGCGCCTGGCGAGATTCTACCATTGTGCCACCGCTTCGGCACAGTAACAAATCTGACATTCTGGGTCCTTCTCTGGATGCCTGGCAATGCGCCAGTGGAGGAGAGCTTAAGCGGTGCTGATGGGATGGCTCCTTTTTCCATCCCCAAGAAAGTGAGGACACCTCACGGTGCATTAAATGCGCTTGTCCTAATCCGTCAGGGGTTAGGTATGATACCCTGTAGCTACTTTACACCTCAATGTATGTACATTTTGCCACTGTGGAGACCCCTTTGAGCATATAAAAGGAGGCCCAAGGCAACTGCTACAGGGGAGGAGAACTTCTGGCCCATTCTGCATGCGTAGCTGCTCTTTGAACGTACTGTTCATTGCGAGCGCTCCTGAAGGCTGGGCTCAAGAACATCAATAAGAACACAAAGCAGGAGTAGGGTTTTATGCTGATCAGTGGCCCGAACCTGGGTAAAAACTTCCCGCGTCGATCATTGGTTCTGCTCTTTGCGTATACCTCTCCCCCCGCCGAATCGTAAAGGGGTCTCTCGGGATCCCATAGGTGTCGTGCCCCGACATCTTTGGCGCGACCGATTACAACAAGGGTTCCTTCACGTGCAGATTTTCCATACAAGAGTCGGAATCGTCCAAGGAAATAACTTTGTAATAAAAGAAAAACTTGCTCTGAGTTTTTAGAACTTAGCTTTCTATCACTGTCCTTCCTTCGGCAAGCGTCGATTCCGAACGTCGCCAACTGGTATTCACATCTTCCTTCCCCCCCGGCAAATGTGCACGCGAGGAATCCTTCTGTCTTTTGAAAAAGAAAGAAGAGAAAATAAAGACATGAAACCTTGGTGGTTCGTTAGAACTTACCGGGATTAGGTGTCATACAACATCTTAGACAAACATGCATATATATAAATATGAACATGAGAATCAATAAGGGAATGTACAACACTTAAATTTTTTCATCTGTGCTCAGGGTCTGCGCCTGGCTCTGTACAAAGGATCACATGCCTTGCCGACAAGACTTGTACAAAAGGGTGGTTGCCGGGAGCCCCCGGCAACCGCGCCTTATGGATAGAACTTGCGAAGATGTTCGATATTCCAGGAATTGCTCACTGGAATGCCATCTTCGGTCTCCAGGCGGACAGCACCAGGCCTGGTGACCCGTACTACCCGATAAGGGCCTTCCCACTTTGGCGTCAACTTGTCTGAATTCTTGGCGGACTGAATCCACCGAAGAACAAGGTCGCCTTCCTCAAGGCTTCGGGCATGAACTTTGCGGCTATGATAGCGGCGCAAAGCTTGCTGGTAGCATGCAGCTCGCACAGCAGCCTGAAGACGATTCTCCTCAAGGAGCACAGCGTCATCTTGCCGCAGTTGCTCTTGCTCGAGCTCATCATAAGCGAGCACTCGAGGAGACCCGTATATGAGTTCCGTGGGGAGAACTGCTTCCGCTCCGTAGACCAGAGCAAAGGGTGTCTGGCCGGTGGCTCGATTTGGTGTCGTTCTGATTGACCAAAGAACCGCCGGCAACTCATCAATCCAGCGTCTTCCGCACTTTTTCAGCCTGTCAAAAGTTCTGGTCCTGAGACCGCGCAGCACTTCAGCATTAGCCCTCTCCGCTTGGCCGTTGCTTCTCGGGTGAGCAACAAAGGCAAAACAAATCTTGCCGCCAAGGTTTTGGACGTACTGCATGAAGGTGCGACTTGTGAACTGCGTGCCATTGTTGGTGATGATCCTGTTGGGCACACCGAAGCGGCAAACAATTCCCTTGAAGAACTTGATGGCTGATTGTGCTGTCACCTTCCTCACTGCTTCCACCTCCGGCCACTTTGTGAACTTGTCGATAGCAACGTACAAGTACTCAAAGCCCCCGGCAGCACGGGGGAAAGGGCCCAGTATGTCGAGCCCCCAGACCAAAAATGGCCAGGAGAGAGGGATTGATTGAAGAGCTTGAGCTGGCTGATGTAATTTCTTCAAATGAAACTGGCATGCTTCACACTTGGTTACTAGTGCAGCTGCATCCTGGAGAGCGGTAGGCCAAAAGAAACCTTGCCGGAATTCTTTCCTGGCAAGCGCTCTTGACCCTATGTGAGAACCACATATGCCCCCATGTATCTCCGCCAACATCTTTAGCCCATCCTCCCGAGGAATGCACTTCAATTTCACACCGTTCGGTCTCTTTCTGTACAGGACGTCATCGACGAACTTGTACATAACAGACCAACGGGCTACTCTCTCCGCTTCTTCCTATTCCTGAGGGAGTTCACCTGTCTGAAGGAAATGGACAATGTGTTGCGCCCATGCTGGAGCCTGAGGCTCGACAGCTAGGACTAAAGGCATCTCCTCCGCCGGGGGAACGTTTGTCTCGACAGCAAGGGCCTGAGGCCCTGCCGGAGCCTGTTGTTCCCCGGCAGGCATGTCGATCCCGGCAACTTCCTTGCCGGCGGCTCCAGGGAGCTCTGCCGGGAAGTACTGGCCAGAGTTCAACTTTCTTCTCTTTTCTTGCCGCATCGATGGCGCCACGGATGGTTGAGTCAACTGGAGCACAAAAGTTCCTGGTTCCACAGGCAACTTGAGGGCAGCACGCTTTGACAGGTCATCAGCAATACTGTTCTCGGCACGAGGAACGTGCTCCATTTGCAGACCGTCAAAGCGCTCTTCCAATTTCCTCACTTCATCTACGTAGGCCTGCATCAATGGACTTTGATAACTCTTGTTAACTTGCCTGACAACAAGTTGTGAATCGCCTTTGATGATAAGCTTTCTGATACCAAGGTCTGCAGCGATCCTGAGACCGGCAAGCAAACCCTCGTATTCTGCAGTGTTGTTGGTCGAACTCTCCCGGGGAAAGTGCATTTGGATTACGTACTTGAGGTGCTCTCTGGTGGGTGCGACAAGCAGCACGCCAGCACCGGCGCCTTGCAGCGAGAAAGCCCCGTCAAAGTACATAACCCATTGCTGGTCGATTTCCTTGCCGGGGAGAGTTGTTTCTTGAACTTCTTCGTCTGCCGTTGGAGTCCATACTGCAATGAATTCCGCCAAGGCCCTGCTTTGGATCGTCGAAGTGCTTTCAAACTTAAGGCCAAAGCTGGACAACTCCAATGCCCACTCCACGATCCTGCCGGTTGCCTCCGGATTTTGCAAAATCCGTTGCAACGGAAAGCGAGTGACGACGGTGATCTCATGTGCTTGAAAATAATGGCGCAGCTTCCTCGAGGACATAAGGAGGCCGAAAAGCAACTTCTGCACAACAGAATATCTTGACCTAGCTCCTTGTAAAAGAGAGCTGACAAAATAAACTGGGCGCTGCACCACCTTCTTCTTCTGCACGGGTTCTTCTGTTTGCGCAGATCCTATCTTGCCGGGATCAACCCTTGCCGGGGAAGATCTTGCCGCGTCATCTGGCGGTCCTGCCGCTGGCGTTGCTTCCTCATCAGCTTCTCTCTGCGCTACTAGCGCAGCGCTAACCACTTGATTTGTTGCCGCCAGATACAGCAGCAACGGCTCTTGTGGTTTAGGCGCGACTAGCGTCGGCGGAGAGGGTGAACTCCATACGTAAAGGAATCAGACAAGGAAAATAGTGAGCATGAACTTAAACATAGGCGAATTGTGTTACATCCATGAGTTGCCGCAGTTCTAACTTGAGACTTAATTGTCTTTTACATGAGATGATCGGCGGCAAGAATAAAAGGGAAACACTCAATCCCTGCGCTGGCCTTCGATCCTTTTGATGGAGTCCACCTTCTCAAGGATAGGCGCGATGCACTCTTCAAGCGCCTCAACATTTGCATCCCTTGGCAGATGGCCGAGCGCGTTGGAGAGGTTGATGCCGGGATTGCTGTCCACCACCTTGATGAGCACCTTGCGGAGGACGGCCCGGCAAAGCCGGGGAGTCTCGTTCGCCAGTTGGGTCGCCCGGCTAGACTGGAGCGCCCTCAACGCGTTGATAATGCTTTCAAAGAACATCGTCAACCTGGCACTTGGAGATATTCTTTCCTCGGAAGAATACTTGAAGTTCGACAGGCCCATGGTCGACAGTTCTGCGGTAAGCTTCTCCGCGGTGGCAATGAGGCGTCCAGTCCAGATCTCCACTCCCTTCTCATACTCGTTTTGGGCAGCGGCGGCGCTCTTGAGCAGGTTCCTCTCTCCTTGGAGATCCTTGAGTAGAGCCTTCTCATGGGCCTTGCCGTCCTCGAGAGACTTTTGCAGCGTGGTCAGCTTCAGCTCCAGAACCGCAATATTATCAGCCGCAGAGGAGAGCTGCTTGGTCTTGTAGGACAGGGCAACTTGCATCTCCGCCAAGGAGTGGAGGGTTTTTTCCCTGTCCCCCTTGAGCGTTGAGAGCTCCTTGCCGTGCTCCTCGAGATCTGTTTCCAGCTTCTTCACTTTGCCGTTCAGTTCGTTCTTGGCGGCCTCTGCAGCTTTGGCAGCATCGACGGCCTCCTTGAGCTTGCCGGCATGACTTGCAGTCAGAGCTTCTAGCGCCTCCTTATGTTTTTGCTCCAGCTCCTGGGTCCGCCGCGCGACAAGATTTTCAATATCCTCATCCTTGCTACGAAGCTTGGCGGCGAGCGCCTGCTCACGTGCGGTGAGATCTTCTTCGTGAGCATCAAGAGCGACGCGGCGCCCCGTCACGAGAGCATCTTCGGCAGCAATCCTTTGAACAGCTTCATCGTGTGCCTTCTCCATATCGGATTGCTTCAGGAGGATCTCATTCCACTGCTGGCTCACTTGTTCCCGGCCAGCAACCAACTCTTGGAGGGCCTCGGCGTGCCAGATCTGCATTTGTGCGACGCGCCTTTGAAAATCCGCTTCGGCCGCCTCGACAACTGCCATTCTGGAGTCCGCCTTCTCTTTTCGAGCGCGATGGAGAGCCTGGAGTTTGCGGAAGTTCTCGCCCATGGCCTGAAGGAGCTGATCCTCTTCAGATTTGCCACTGCTAGTGCTGGGATCGTCAACAACTTCAAGCCCGGCAGCAGCGATGATTTCTTCAAAAACTTCTCCTTCGGCTGGTGCCCCAGTGCTTGCCGTCCCCGGCAAGTTGACGAACAGGTTCTCGCCGACCTTGAGGTACTTGCTGGATGAGGGGCCTTCAGATGTTGACGGCTGGTCTTCAGTGGCCGCCTCACCAGTGACAGGGGGCTCTGTGGCCGGTGCAGCGCCTGGCGCTCCTGCGGCAGGAATGCTGTCAGTGCGGTCCTCAGCCTCCCTGTCGCCCTCTTCAGCAGGTTCTTCGGCGATTTCCTCTTGTGCTGTCTTGGCGGCCTCCTCGTCAAGAGCACCACCAGCCTCGGCAATGTCATCCTTGGTGGCCTCGCTGGCAGCGATCCTGTCTGCTTCGGCGGCGGCATCCCTGGCGGTCTCCTCGATGACAACATCGACGTCCATGTGTTCCATCACAGGGAACTCTGAAGGGCGAAGGAGGAAAACAGAATAAGATCGAGGTGACTAAAGACAGAAAGATAAAAGAAAAATAGTAACAAGCACTCTGAGGCAATCGAGTACCTGCGTCGAGCTGTTGGGAGGTGGCTTCGCCCCTCCCGGCAACTCCGGTTGCCGGGGGTGGGTTGCCGGAGTCCGCGCCTGCCGGCTCTTCCTCAGTTAGAATGGGCTCATCGGCAGGATCTCTTGCCGGGGACGCGCTTGTGGGCGGAGCAGTCGATGAAGG
Source organism: Thinopyrum elongatum (assembly GCA_011799875.1). Taxonomy (NCBI): domain Eukaryota; kingdom Viridiplantae; phylum Streptophyta; class Magnoliopsida; order Poales; family Poaceae; genus Thinopyrum; species Thinopyrum elongatum. The sequence goes on from CM022300.1 coordinate 390,410,323, forward strand.
AGGCACAATGGGGATGTCTTCTCCTTGTTGCCGTTCTTCTCCTGCGAACCCAAAGATATCAGCGGCAAGAATGAAAGCCTCGGCACCAGTCAGCAGAAAAAGAACAATGAACTTACGCTGGGGGCTGTGCTGGGGGCTACGCTGGGGGCTGCGTTGAGGGCTAGACTCCGGGCTCACAATGACGGTTTCTGGCACGCTAGTGGAGCCTGCCGGGGGCTCGTCGCCCGTAGAAGTCCTTGACCTCTTCGTCATCCTCTCCAGCAAGGTTTCTGTGTCGCTGCAGAAACAGTACAAGCAAGTCAGCAAGATTGATCCAAGATTGAAAGGTAAAAGCTGTGGCAAAGTACTCACTCTTCTTCCTCTCGCTCCGGACTAAAGCCGGAGATGTCGAAGTCGACCTCCGTTGCGATGTCTGAGTGGGGAGGCGGAGGAGGAGTCCTAGGCCGCTTGGCTGTGGCAGGCGCCGGGGCAGCTTCCGGTGCGGCAGTATGAGACCCTCCTGCCGCCCCAGCAGGGGCCGCTGGTGTGGGTCTCGCGCGCCGCGCAGGCTGTTGACGAGCCCCCTGCCGCGGTCCAGTCTTGCCGGCCACTTTCTTGCCAGGGGCTTCACCGCTCGAAGAAGGCTGGCTTGCCGGGATGCCAGATGCAGCCTTCCGAAGAACACGTTTCGTCTTCTTCGGGGGTGAGGGCTCTTCTCGCGTCTATTCTTCGGCCGTGTCCTCGCCGGACGAGCTCTCAGCAGCTGCGCTGCCCTCTTCCCCGGCAACCTTGTCCTCCCTGGCAGGTTCTACCTCCACTACCACCTCTGCATCGCTGGCTTCCCACTCCATGAAGCCGATGTTGCCGGCCTCCGCGGCAAGATTTGCCTCCTCCACTCTAGTAGCAATATAAGCTACTTCCTGATCAGTGGTGGCTCGGATAAAATCTGACTCTTGCCGGACAGGCTTCTCCGTCAAATTGTCAAAGAACTTCTGCGCTTCCTCCTTGCTTGGCTCGGCCCAGGTCGGGTCAAGGCCGTGGGCATTGAACATCGGCATGAAGGCAATGATTGACCCCAAGGCAGAATTGTTGCACAAGGGGACAATCCTTGTCGGCAGCCGGTGCTTGTCTTCGCGCTGGAATAATTTCTGACGGAGAGCACCAAGCTGCATGGCGGTCAGATTGTTGTTCAGCCCGGGGCGCAATCTCATGACATCTGCCGTGTTCTTGTACTCCCAAGCTGGCCTTCCCCTATTCTGCAGAGGGGCGATGCGGCGGCGGAGAAAGTCGAAGCCGATCATCTCCATCGTCAGTCCGGCAGCCTTCAGGCGAAGGATCCTGGTAGTGGCGATTGTGAGCCTCTCGTCCTCCCCTGAGGGGTCGCTCCAATCCTTGCCGCGGACCACCTTCTGTTGCCGGGGATGACAAAACGGATGGGGATCTGCTTCCTGGATCCAGCACCATTCGGCTCGCCACTCGTCCCACTTTTCGCGGTAAACTCCCTCTGGGTAAATTTCTTTATTCCAAGCCTTTGGAATCCAGGCAATAGAACCAGAGAGAGCCTCTCCTTTTTGGATACGAGGGAAGAAATAATGGCGGAAAAGAGCAGAATTGGGGATCACGCCAACGAAATTCTCACAGAGATGGGCAAAGATAGACATGCAAAGTACTGCATTCGGCATGAAATCAAGAAGGCGGAATCCGTACGTGTACATGATGTCATTGAAGAAGTCGGAAAAGGGGGGGACAGAGCCCGCAATAGAAATATGCGGTGAAGAAAGGGTATCTGTCCGATCCACCTTTGGAGCAAGCACCTGGGATTACGCGTGTGGCGGGGTGAGCTTGCTTTCCCTTCGCCCACATGCATTGGTATCGCCCCTTCAGAGCTTCAGCATCGAGCGTCGGAGGGAAGACGACGAGCCTCTTCCGCATCTTCGCCAGTTCGCTCTCTGGAACTTCGGCTTTTGCCTCCTTGCCCTTGCCTTTGCTGGCCTTGGGCGGCATGGCGACTGTGAGGACGGAAGCTAGGGGCGGAGCAAGCGCGGGAGCAGCGGGCGGAAGAGGAAAAGGTTTCGCTCTGAGCTCGAGAGGAGGAAGGTGATGGCAATGGCCAGATTGAGAAGAAGAGGGGGGTAAATAGGTTTGTGCCTCTGCGACTTCTCCTTTTTATGGGGAAGGAGCGGGGCCGCCTTTTTTATTCCCCAATGTGAATGCGCCTCTATAGGCGCGAGACAGTTGCAGCCTTTTTTGGCACGCTTCCCACATCGCACGCTCCGTGCGCGTAGTGGGGGGCACAGTAAAACGAGATATTTACGAGCAGTTAATTCCCTGCCACGCGTGCCCGTGCACTGTTTGGGCCTAGCCCAACAACGCCTCGCACTCGTGTATGGCCTAGGCCCAGGGGCTCCTGTCGGTGTACTAAGTATTGGGCCACTAGTACCTCGTACTTGTGCACGGGCGGTTGTAGCCATACTCGCGACAAGGCTTGCCGGGAACAGCTCGAGGTCGATTCAAGCCATCAAGGAAATCATCAAGTCAGAGATCTGAGGATCAGCAGACAAGCAAAGCTGGAATCCGAAGGCCAGCTTCCCCGGCAAGATTCTTGCCGGGATGGCCTGTGGAGCCCGGCAAAGCTTGGCGCCCGGCAAGCCTTGGCGTCCGGCAAGGCTTGGCGTCTGGCAAGGCTTGGCGCCCAGCAAGGCTTGGCGCCCGGCAAGGCTTGGCGTCCGGCAAGGCTTGGCGCCCGGCAAGACTCGGCGCCTGGCAAGATTCTGCCATTGTGCCACCGCTTCGGCACAGTAACAAATCTGACATTCTGGGTCCTTCTCTGGATGCGTGGCAATGCGCTAGTGGAGGAGAGCTTAAGCGGTGCTGATGGGATGGCTCCTTTTTTCATCCCCAAGAAATTGAGGACACCTCACGGTGCATTAAATGCGCTTGTCCTAATCCGTCAGGGGTTAGGTATGATACCCTGTAGCTACTTTACACCTCAATGTATGTACATTTTGCCACTGTGGAGACCCCTTTGAGCATATAAAAGGAGGCCCAAGGCAACTGCTACAGGGAAGGAGAACTTCTGGCCCATTCTGCATGCGTAGCTGCTCTTTGAACGTACTGTTCATTGCGAGCGCTCCTGAAGGCTGGGCTCAAGAACATCAATAAGAACACAAAGCAGGAGTAGGGTTTTACGCTGATCAGCGGCCCGAACCTGGGTAAAAACTTCCCGCGTCGATCATTGGTTCTGCTCTTTGCGTATACCTCTCCCCCCGCCGAATCATAAAGGGGTCTCTCGGGATCCCATAGGTGTCGTGCCCCGACACATGGCACTGAGTTAATATGTTAGTTTCCAAAATTGATATAAAATGGCATACAAAGCATACAAGATTGATAATATAATAGCATTAAATAATCAAAAATTATAGATACGTGGAGACATATCATGCCTCTTCATATTCTTTTTCCATTCCCGATGAAGGTGCGGTGGTCAAGTGGGCTCTTTTGCAGGGTGAATCTTCGAATCCGGAGCAGGCCCCACCCTGATCCTCATAGTATCCGGCAGCGCAAACGCGCTAGATTACATGTCATGTAGTGTAATCATTTAACGTATTGAGATTTGATAGGCAATGCCTTTAATTACGTAACGTAATGTGATTTCATGTGCAATGCCTTTATGTAATGTAATGTGATTTCATATGCAATGCAATTATGTAATGTAATGAGATTCCATTTGATGCAATGCATTTTTTAATTCTGGCACACCAGATAGTGGCATTGATAGTTTGTAAATGCCAGCAATCCCACAAGTATCGCCGGTGTCGGGCGAAGCACGCCACCAGTTTATCAGCCGCGTTGGCGGCCAGCACCTGTAATATGACTTATCACAGGTGTAATACCGGAGTATCGACTCCGCGCCGGTAACCACGTTTTCAGAACGCCTCTACTAGGCTTTTTCCTACTAGTGTCCATCTACGCAAGTTACCCTAACAAGGGATCCGATGGTTTTCTGCACCGCCCGTTGATGCACTAGGCACGGGTTGCGTGAGTTGGAGACCGATCTCAGATCAGATCTTCCCTAGCCTCCGGTGGCCTCCCATTGGGAGAGAGCCCACTAGAAGGAAAGACCGATAGCAACATTCTAAAGTCGTATCCGTGCCGCTGGCCGCCAACGCTGTTGATAATTGATAAACTGCTGGCGTGCTTTGCCCGACGCCGATGGTACTTTTGGGTTTGCTCGCGTTTACAAAGTGTTAACGCCACTATCTAGTGTACCAAAATTAAAAAAATTGTGTTGCATCACACGGAATCTCATCAAATTACATAAATGCATTACATATGAAACATATTGCATTACATAAAGGCATTGCATATGAAATCATATTACATTACGTAATTAAAGACATTGCCTTTGAAATCTCATTAAGTTAAATAATTCCATTGCATTATATATAATCTAGCGTGTTTGCACCAGCCAGATACCACAAGGACCAGCGTGCGGCTCGCTCCGGATTCGAAGATCCGCCCTGCAGAAGAGCCCACTTGACCACCGCACTTGCATTGGGTATGGACACAAACGTATGAATAGGCCAGATCTCCCACTTCTCCTCGTGGTTAGCCTCTACCAAGATGTGCCTCGCGAGGCCTGAAAGTTGTTTGTCTGCCCTCTTCTTTCTCGCGCCCAACTCCAACTCTGGGATCTGTCCCCGGGTGTGTTCAACAACATTGATCGAGTTGAACATTGCCTCTTTGAGCCGCTCTATACGCTCCGTCTCAAGCATCAACTTATTCACGTGCTCATTGTCTTGCACATTGACTCGTCGCCTGAATCTTTTGATTCCATTTGTCTATGGGCAGAACAAAAACAAAATATAGTAAATGTTGACTACAAAGTGCACTATTTTACATGGCGAAACTAAATGTATAGCACCCATTAACTGATACTATACCACCAAACCATTAACAAGAGGCCATATATCCTTGAGCATTGTCTTCAGTTTGGTGTGTCTTCAATCTAGAGAGTCCATGATATTTTATTACCAAATTGATGACTTTTGAGCTGGAGCTTGTCCATGATGCTTGGTGGCATCCTTTAGTTTGGAGATGTCTGCCGACGAAGGAGACGAGCTTATTCTCAACTCATTTTTGAATTGTAAGCGGAGAGCTTCCTTGTCTGGCTCTAACAATCCTATTGGTAGAGTTGCTAGAGCCGAACAAGATGACTTAAAATCCGAAGGCAAGCTACGAGTTAGCTCATCTCCTCTATCGGCAGTCAGCTCCAAAGCGAAGGAGGCCACCAAACATCACCGACAAGCTCTTGCTACTAAAAGTCATTGGCCTCATAAAAACTTATCAAAATCTCATGTGTCAACATATAAGTCGTGATACCATCTGTTAATATGTGCAATGCCAAAAATAATAAATAAAGTATATGAAGTACAAACTGGATTACATACAAACATTCATTTCTAAGTATTTTGCTACCAATTTCAGTCCAGTATCAACTACTTAATTAACTACTATACTAAATAGAACAACCAATTTTTGGTCTAATGATGCTAAAGACAATTAACAAAAGTTCATGTGATCCAACACAATGCATACTCAGACATTTGGTTACAAGTTGACACTTTCAGTTAGCAATATCTAAATATACAACCTTTTACACTTTCAGTTGAAATTTCAGTACACCATTTGACACTTTCTGAATTTGTAGCACCAAATGTCTCACATACAACACATATGTGGGAGGAGAGAGAGAGATGCTACTTGTAAACTGCGTTGGGATTTTCCCCGAAGAGGAGAGTACATGGAATATAGTAGAGATAAGTATTTCCCTCAGTGAGAACCAAGGTTTATCGAAACAATAGGAGAACCACGAAAATTCCTGTCTTCATCACCTACACACAGAAAAGCAAATACTTGCACCCAACACGGGTAAGAGGGTTGTCAATCCCCTTGAACTCGTTACTTGCAAGGATCAAATCTTGTATAGGTAGATAGACAAATTGCAAAGTAAAAAAAGTAAATAAATTGCAGCAAAGTATTTTTGGATTTTATAATATGGTTAAAGTAGACCCGGGTGTCGGCGTTCTGGGATCGGGGGTACCCAGATCTGCCTGCCTGTGGCCCAGCGTGTGTGCCCATCGACGGCCTTGTACGACCCAGCTACAACGACTCCAAGGCAAGACCCTCGCGAGGGCCCCCAGCCTCGCGAGGCGGACGACATCAAGACCTCCAGAGGAGCGGCCTCCTCAGGTTGCCTCCCGAGGAGCGGAGATTTCTATGCAGGTACCCAGCCTCACGAGGCTATGATGACATAATCCATGACGACCAAGGCCAGGCGGGCGCCAGCGGGCGCAGAGGAGGCAGTTTCCCTTTCGGTGCTAAGGAGGCAAGGACAGACGCAGGTTCCCAAGGAATCCCCCAAAGGTTTCCATTTCGGTGCAACAAGACCAAGACCACGAGCTCGGCAGGACGGATGTCATCACCGAGCCCACCGCTGCGTCACGACCAGAAGCTTTGCAGGCGAAGACCACCTTTCGCCAGGATTAGATGTACTTCTTGTCACCTTTCAAATTGGCCGTTGTGGGATCCCTTCGCGCCTAAGTTTTGAGGGAAGAGGACCAAGGCCACTATAAATATAGGTTAGCCACCACCGTAGAGAGAGAGAGAGATCCATTCCACCCTCATCACTTGAGCCCTCGCGAGGCCGCTCAAACCACTGTACTAGTTCATCCTTAGCCTCCTTGTGAGGCCAATCCACCACAAAGCAGTAGTAGGGTTTTACAACACAAGGTGGCCCGAACCTGGGTAAACTGCCGTGTTCATCTTCTTCCGCGCTCGCGTGAGCTCGACGAGGCTAGGCTGTAGGGTGGCAAGCTTGAGACTTGGGTTGGTTGAGATCTTCCACACGCCCCAGAGTTCGAACCTTATTGGGTCTGCGGAGCCCTAAATCTGACATTTGGCGTGCCAGGTAGGGGTGTGTCAAAATCCTCTTTCTGTTACGTCTCCGCTTCACCGCTCCCATGGCCGACGCACGCCGAGCCCGCGCCGAGCGTCAGGCTGCTCGTGTCGCCCATACGGCGCCCATGGGCCACAGTATCCCTTGCCGTTCGGCCTCTCCCGCGGCCAACACCGCCACTGACCTTGTTGCTCACGAGTAGCAGGATTCATCGCTGCCACCCTTCGTGTGGCGCGATGGACGCACCGCCACTCCGTTGCCCACTCCCGCCATGGCGTCATCTTCCCACGTCCATCGTGGGCCAGCGAACGCGCAGGCTGCGCTGCTCATGGCGCGCGAGCTGCTGCGTTACCGCCCAGCCAACGACCACTACGATGACTGGCTCGGCCGCATCGCTGAGCTCGTCAACGGTACCGGCGAGGTCCCTGCGCCGTCTCGCTTGCTTCGCCCCCCGCCATCCCAGGTGGGCGACGTAACCCACGGCACGCCTCCTCCTCCTCCTCTGCGTGGCGCCGATCCTGAGCCCAGGCGCGACGTGCCCCAGCTCGACCCGCAGCATGGAGCACCAACGCGCGACGAGGCGAGCTGCCAGGTGGTGCAGCAGCCACAAGCTGATGCACGCGCGCTCCCAGCGGCACTGCGCCAGCACCAGGACCACGCGCCGCCAGAGGCTGTGGCGCGTGGGCGTCAAGACCGAGCTCACCCTGTGCGGGTTGTGCCCATGAGCGTGGTGGGCTGCCGCGCCTTCACCCCGGAGCTGCGCCTTGTCGTCTGGCCTGCCAAGTTCAAGCTAGACCTGCCTCCATGCTACGATGGCACCCCCGACCCTGCGGAGTTCCTCCAACTCTACTCGTTGAGCATCGAGGCGGCGAATGGTGACGACAAGGTCATGGCGAACTGGTTCCCCATGGCCCTCAAGGACGGCGCACGCTCCTGGCTCCTGCACCTTCCGGAGTGATCGATCTCCTCCTGGGATGAGCTCCGCGAGTGCTTCATTGCCAACTTCCAGGGCACCCATGACCGCGCGCCTGCAGTAGGCGACCTACGGCGCGTGAAGCAGCAGCCGGGCAAGACCCTGCACAAGTACATACATCGCTTCATGAATGTTCGCCTCAAGATACCGAAGGCATCGGACGAGGCCATCATCTTGGCGTTCACTGATGGTGTCCGTGACGTCAAGATGAAAGAGGAGCTCACCATCCATGAGGACTTGTGCTCGGCCCTAGAGATGTTCAACCTGGCGAATGAGTGCACTAGGGCCGAGGAAGGCCGCCTCTCCCTCCTCGAGCTTCCGAAGGCCGATCCTGAAGATAAGAAGGCCAAGGCTAAGGAAGCAAAGCGCAAGGGCCCTGCCGTGCTCGCAGCCGAGCCAGAGATGAAGCATGGTCGTGACCACGATGAGCCTCCAAGGGCAACCGCCCGTTCTGCATCTTCCACAACGTACACAGCCAGAACACCAATGACTGCCAGGAGCTCAGAGCGCTCCGCGATGGGCACCTTGGCCGCCGCCCCGAGCACGGAGACCGTGGCTACGGCCGTGGAGGAGGCCGTGGCCTAGGCCGCTGGGACGACCGCGACCCTCATCAGGACTGGCGAGACCAGCCTCGCGAGGACCGCTGGCGGGATCAGCCTCGCGACGGCCCCTGGCGAGACCAACCTCATGAGGACCGCCCTCAGGGCAATGCCGGCCTCCCTTTGCTGCCGTCGCACACAAGGAGAAATGACGACAACCAACAGGATGATGGGGCTGGGGGCTTCCAAGAGCCTCATTTGATCGCCTGCATCCTGGGTGGTGCTCAGGCCCCCACCTCACATCGCATCTTCAAGCAGTTCTCTCGCGAGGTGAACGCGGCCCTCCCGAAGCTTGAGGCCGCGCGTCCCCTCAGGTGGTCACAGTACGCTGTCACCTTCGACTCCAAGGACCGCCTCAAGTGCTCAGTCGCCGCTAGTGCGCCCCCCATGCTCTGCACGCCCACCATTAGCAACGTCCTCATCACCAATACCCTCATCAACGGTGGCGCCGAGCTCAACGTTCTTTCTGTCGAGACGTTCAAGATGCTTCAGGTGCCTTATGATCAACTCATGCCAACCAAGCCGTTCTCCAGAGTGACCGATGACTCCACCATCCCCCTGGGGCAGATACGCCTCCAAGTCACTTTCGGCAAGCACGGCAACTACCACACCGAGCTCATCGACTTCGACGTCACACACATCGGCCTCCCGTAAAATGCCATCCTCAGGTATCCGGCCCTCGCCAAGTTCATGGCGGCGACCCACCATGGTTACGGCATCCTCAAGATGCTAGGTTGCAGCGGCATCATCACGGTCGCTTGCGATGAGAAGGACCCAGCCTGCTCCCTTGAGCGTGCCTATGAGGCTGCGGCGGCTGAAAACTCTAACGACGAGGGCGGCATCCTGCCTCCCAATGCCACCCCCAAGAAGAAGAAGCAGCTCCTCCCCAAGAGTCGTCAAGAGGCTGGGACGCCCGCCGGCGGCGCCTCAGGCTCCACGCCCACTGCTGGGGCACCTCTTCCTCCCGCATAGGAAGGCGCGCCCGGCGCCTCCCTCAGGACGGGCTCGGGAGCTTCCGTCTGGCGAGCCTCTGACCTAACCAGCGCGACGAGGGAGGTGCGCGGGCACCACTTGGAGGCGTGCTTTGACGCGCACCCCCACAAGCAAGGAGCAAGGCGCGAGGCGCCAGGAGCGAGGGAGTTCATCACCAAGGCGATCGAGGAGCTTCAAGAGGCGCGGGCCATGTGTGGCGAGCGTCGCCCCGCGCCACCCAGCACAGCTGCGCCCCCAGATGCAGGCGATGAGCTGTGTGTCTGTGTTAATATCCCGGCCCTCAACAGGGCCGCTTCACAGGACCTCTTCTAGCCGTCCAGCATTGGCCGGAGTGGGGGCTACCCCTGCAACTATGTCTGCATGTTGTTTGGCCTGCTGAACGTGGGCGCTATGTACCAGCGCCTCGCGTAGCGTGCTTTAGTGTCTCACGAGGCCAGGCGCTTGGCGGTCATATCTTAGGAGGTCCTAGATCCTCGTGAGTCCCCGGGCCTCGTGAGCTTCCCAGGCCTCCGGAGCCACCCAGCTCATGAGAAGCGGTCTCTGCGGCACGTGTCTTCAGCTACCCCGACGCTTCTACAACACTGGTGCCAGGTGATTTTTTGGTTTGTTCAGTTGAGGGCGCCCCTCGGGCTGCATTATCCTCAAGCTGTCAGGGTCCACCCCCGCAGTTACACCGTTTCAATTCGTGTACTCTAGATTAGTTATGCTTTCATGAACTACTGTGATATTTAATCTTGCGCTTGATGATGTATCGCCTCTGGAGCCACCCCTATGGGCTTTGTGCGTTGCCAGCTCTCCCCTTGAATGTCCCACGAGAGGGGGCTACCGGCATGGCGCCTGTGCTCGGGTCTGTCCCTGCAGCGCTGATAAATCTAAGAGACTGAGCTCTGGCTCGCGGGCCGGCCCCGTGCACGTCACCTCACTAGGTCCTTAGTGCCTTCGTCTTCTCACGGAACGATCATGAGTAGATCAGCAAGCGTGCGCCGCCCCTTGTATTTCATGACTAACAAATATGCAGGAGCCTCAGGAGATAGGACCTCGTGATCAGGTGGTGCTCCAGCTTGCAAAAGGCTAAGTAAAATTGCTTTGTACGCCGCGTGTCGCTGGGTATGGCCTCTCCGAAGTGCCTCCGCAAGGCGAGCCATTCCTCTTTTGCGCAAATCGCTTGCACGTTAAAAGGGGGGGCTCTTGAGCATCACGCCATAGGAGCTCCTACTGGCTTTCGAGCCCTCACCCCCTGGCCTTGACCACGGCATCGCGACCTGGCATACCAGCGGCGGCTGAGTTTCGCTCGAGGGCCGGGTCCTGAGGACGTAGAGCATTATGATGGGCAAAGAAAGGGGGGCCACCTGCCTCGCAGGGGAATACAGGGAGAGGGGTGTGGCCCGGCGGCGCTAGCATTCGTTCTTTCGGAATATGATGGGCATCATTCTCCTCACGCACCTCTAGTGGGGTTTACCTTAGTCCATTGCAGAATAGGGAACATGCACAAGGTCAGAAGCTCCAGAGAGGCTCGCCCTCGTGACGAAAGAACCACCACAGACCGCAACCTCGCCAAGCTAAGTTATCCTACACACGCCATCATGAGCCTCACTATTAATGTTTTATTATTTCGCGACCTCGCTCGGGCAAGGGACCCCTCCCCCCTATTTAATCTTTCGGCAGCCGCTTGCGCGCCAAAGGGGACCTCCTGAGCATTGTGCCTCAGGAGCTCTAACTGGACCTCGGGTCACTCACCTCCTGGCCTTGCACACGGCATCGCGACCTGGCATACCAGCGACGGCTAAAGCTCACCTGGGGACTGGGTCCTGTCGACACAGAGCAACACGCTATCGCAAGACCAAAAAGGGGACCGATGCCCAAGCGAGAAACGCGAGCGCAACCAATGGCATGAACTGGAAACAATAATATAAAGGCGCAAGCGCCACGGTTCTTACATGCCCCCGTGGGGCCCCTCATGATTTTGGTGCAGGGAATAAAACAAAAGGAAAGGCCCCCGAGGGCCGCAGCTCAGGAGGCGCCAGCTCTGGCATCATGGTGCCTAGTCGGTGTCCTCCCCCTCCTTAACCCGGGCACGGCGGCGCGGCGGCTCGTCGTAGTCATCGTCGCTCGAGCTTGTCCCGGAGGAGGTGTCGCCGCTGCTGGAGGCATCACGGGCGAGTCCAAGGGCAAGTTCACCGCTGAGGCCTTCACCGGCACCGTTGCCGCCCCTGGAGCAGCATTCCAGGCGTTCGCTGTCTTCTCCGAAGAACTTGAAGAAGAGCATCGATGCCCTGTCATACTTAAAATGGAGGGCGTGCCTCCCCTCCGAGCCGCAGGCACGGGCGATCGTTCCTCATCCTTGGGTCATGAAGGCATCGCTGGAGAAGGTGGCCTCGACCTCCGCCTGTGAGGACTGGTTGCAGCAGCCGTCGTGCTGTAGCCACAGCTCGACGGGTCCCTGTGCTGGCAGCTCCTCCGCCAAGGCACGTGGGAGTCGGATCCAGGTGCGTGGTGGCATCGCCACCCACACCACAATCTCACGGGCTGTGCCATCAGCATGGGCCCGTGGGTGAGGTGGTCGGACAGCCGTCGCCTGCCTCCCTCCTCGGCCTCGTCCTCCGTAGTTTTCGCGGCCATCCCCGTGGGAAGGACCCTGCGCGCGAACGCTTGGGCCGGCATGGATTCCCGGCGGGGCACGCTTGCATCGGGGAAGGGCAGCCGTGGGCGTTGCGGTGGCCTTGCGAGGGCGGCCGCGCCCCCTTTTCGGCAGGAGCGGCTCCGGTTCCTCCCACGGAGCCTTCCCCTTCTCAGTGGCAGAGAACCTTCTCACTGACGCCATGGATGCTGCTGCAAGAGTACGGCCGGGGAAGCAAGAAGATGAGGATGGGCTGGGGGATCCGCCTCCCTCGGCCTCTTATAGGCGAAAGAAGGCTAACCGGCGCCCCTCCATGTTTCGAGTGATGATGGCCTTGCTGCATGCACTAGGCCGCTGTAAATTTGGAGCGGTTGCCGAGGCAGCATGGGGAAGTGGAGGCGTTCGCGTCCCATCATGCGCCACACATCAAGCTTGGCCCGCAGGCGATTTGGGGCCCGCGGCGCTTCGCCCTTGCTCCTTGGTTTCGCCTCGAAGCCAACCCGAGCGCGCCTTGGGCCTGGGGGCTATTTTGGCATTCTGGGATCGGGGGTACCCAGATCTGCCTGCCTGCGGCCCAACGCGTGGGCCCATCGATGGCCTTGTACGACCTAGCTACAACGACTCCAAGGCTAGACCCTCGTGAGGGCCCCCAGCCTCGCGAGGTGGACGGCATCAAGACCTCCAGAGGAGCGGCCTCCCCAGGTTGCCTCACGAGGAGCGGAGATTTCTATGCAGGTACCTAGCCTCATGAGGCTATGATGATGTAAGCCATGACGACCAAGGCCAGGCGGGCGCCAGCGGGCACAGAGAAGGCAGTTTCCCCTTCAGTGCTAAGGAGGCAAGGATAGACGCGGGTTCCCAAGGAATCCCCCAAAGGTTTCCATTCTGGTGCAACAAGACCAAGACCACGAGCTCGGCAGGATGGATGTCATCGCCGAGCCCACCGTTGCGTCACGACTAGAAGCTTTGCAGGCGAAGACCACCTTTTGTCAGTATTGGATGTACTTCTTGTCCCCTTTCAAATTGGCCGTTGTGGGATCCCTTCCCGCCTAAGTTTTGAAGGAAGAGGACCAAGGCCACTATAAATATAGGTTAGCCACCACCGTAGAGGGAGAGAGATCCATTCCACCCTCATCACTTGAGCCCTCGCGAGGCCGCTCAAAGCACTGTACTAGTTCATCCTTAGCCTCCTTGTGAGGCCAATCCACCACAAAGTAGGAGTAGGGTTTTACACCGCAAGGTGGCCCGAACATGGGGAAACTGTCGTGTTCATCTTCTTCCCCGCTCGCGTGAGCTCGAAGAGGCTAGGCTGTAGGGTGGCAAGCTTAAGACTTGGGTTGGTCGAGATCTTCGCACACGCCCCAGAATTCAAACCTTATTGGGTCCGCGGAGCCCTGAATCCGACACCGGGGCCATAGTTTTCACTAGAGGCTTCTCTCTCGAACACATAGCATACGCTGGGTTGATACGTCTTCGTCTTATCTACAATTTTTGATTGTTTCATGCCAATATTGTACAACTTTCATATACTTTTGGCAACATTTTATATTATTTTTGGGACTAACCTATTGATCCAGTGCCCAGTGCCCAGTGCCAGTTCCTGTTTGTTGCATGTTTTTTGTTTCGCATAATACCCATATCAAACGAAGTCCAAACGCGATAAAAATTTATGGAGATTTATTTTGGAATATATGTGATTTTTGGGAAAAAGAATCAACATGAGACGATGCCCGAGGGGCCCAAAAGCTCGAGGGGCGCGCCCCCTACCCCAGACGCGCCTGACAGGCTTGTGGCCCCCTGTAAGGCGGTTGGTGCCCTTATTTCGCCGCAAGAAAGATAATATCTGGAAGAAAACCGTGTTAAAATTTCAGCCCAATCGGAGTTACGGATCTCCGGGAATTTAAGAAACGGTGAAGGACCAAAAAACAGGAATGCGAAACAAAAGAGAACAGAGAGAGATCCAATCTCGGTGGGGCTCCTACCCTTGGGAGCCATGGAGGCCATGGACCAGAGGGGGAATTCTCCTCCCATCTAGGGGGAGGCCAAGGAATAAGAAGAAGGAGGGGGGGGGGGCTCTCTCCCCGTCTCTCCCTGTGGCGACGGAACGCTGTCGGGGCAATCATCATGACGACGATCTACACCAAAAACTTCGCCGCCGTCATCACCAACTCCCCCACCCCCTCTATGCAGCAGTGTAACACCTCTTCTCCCCGCTGTAATCTCTACTTAAAGATGGTGCTTCATGCCACATATTAGTATCCAATGATGTGTTGCTATCCTATGATGTTTGAGTAGATTCTTTGTCTTATGGGTTGATTGATGATCGTGATTGGTTTGAGCTGTATGTTTTATTTTGGTGCTGTCCTATGGTACTCTTCATGTCGTGCAAGTGTGAGGGTTTCCCACTGTAGGGTGTTGCAATACGTTCATGATTCGCTTATAGTGGGTGGCGTGAGTGACTAAAACACATACACAAGTAAGGGGGTTGTTGCATATGGGAGTAAAGAGGACTTGATACTTAATGCTATGGTTGGGTTTTACCTTAATGATCTTTGGTATTTGTGGATGCTTGCTAGAGTTCCAATCATAAGTGCATATGATCCAAGTAAGGAAAGTATGTTAGCTCATGCCTCTCCCTCATATAAAATTGCAATAATGATTACCGGTCTAGTTCTCGATTGCCTAGCGACAAAATCCTTCTCTTGTGTTACAAAAATATTTCTACTAAACAACTAAATATCTTGCAAAGTACTCATAGTTTTATTCTAGCTAAGTACTTGTAGTTTTATTCTTGCAAACCTATCATATCACCTACAAAATAGTTTCATACTTGTTCTAGGTAAAGCGAACGTTAAGTGTGCGTAGAGTTGTATCGGTGGTCGATAGAACTTGAGGGGAATATAAATCCTACCTTTAGCTCCTCGTTGGGTTTGACACTCTTACTTATCGAAAAGGCTACAATTGATCCCCTATACTTGTGGGTTATCAAGACCTTTTTCTGGCGTCGTTGTCAGGGAGCAATAGTGTGGGGTGAATATTCTTGTGTGTGCTTGTTTGCTTTATCACTAGATTTAATTTTGTGCTATTGTTTTCTATCTTTAGTTATGTGTAGAAAACGTAAAATACCAAAAAAATTAGTTGTACCTGCTAAACCAATGGTTGAAGAACCACCCAAAATCTATCATACCGTTGAAGCTTTCTACTTGGATCATCTTCGATCCCTATGTGCTCGTGCTGAAAACCCAACTAGCTTAGTTGAGGAAAAATCATTAGATGAGCATGCTCATTTTTTGCGACACCGCTTATCTCAAAAAGGGAAACTCTTATGGCATCATATTAATAGTTTGCATTGCTATGCTTGGAATTTATGTGAAATACATGATCTTACTTGTTGTTCTGAAGACCCTAAAAGCCACCTTCCCTTTCATTGTGAGTTTACGGATAATGGAATCTTATCTTCTTATGCCAAAGGTGTTTATAATTACTATGATGTTGAAAAAAATGAAGAATTTGTTTGTTTTAAGGGTGCCTATGAAATTGCTTCTTTGATTGAAAAGTATGATGTTACTCTTTACAAATCTGAAAATTTTGTCATACTTAAATATTTCTATGAAAACTATGCTTCTAATGCTTATGTTAAAGAATTTATTGAGAAATTGTCCGCTGCCCAAGAAGAGACTAATATTTTGCAGGAAACTATGGAAGAAGAAATTGCTGAAGCTGTGAGCTCATTAGATGGGGCGAGAGCGAAGAAAAAAAGGAGGAAGAGTGGACTAGCTACCCATTCCCACATTCTAATGAGAGTAACTCTTCAACTCATACATTGTTTAATTTCCCTTCGTGCTTACCGAAGGATGAATGCTATGATGATTGCTATGATCCCGTTGATTCATTTGAAATATCCCTTTTTGATGAATTTGGTGCTTGCTATGCTTGTGGTCATGATGCCCATCTGAATTATGCTTATGGAGATGAACTTGCTATAGTTCTTTATGTTAAGAATGAAATTGTTGCTATTGCACCCACACATGATAGTCCTATCATCTTCTTGAATTCTCCCAACTACACTATATCGGAGAAGTTTGCGCTTATTAAGGATTATATTAATGGGTTGCCTCTTACCATTACACATGATGATTTTGATGAATATAATATGCATGTGCTTGCGGCTCCTACTTGCAATTATTATGAGAGAGGAACCACATCTCCACCTCTCTATGTTTCCAATACGATAAAATTGCAAGAAACTGCTTATGCTATGTATCGACCTTTATTATGTTTGCATGAATTGTTCTTTTATGACATGCCGATGCATAGGAAGAGAGTTAGACTTCTTCATTGCATGATATATATTTCTTTGTGCTCACTACTAAAATACAAATCATTGTTAATTAAAATTGGCTTTGATATACCTTGGGATCCGGGTGGATCAATTACTTGAGCACTTTATGCCTTAATGGATTTATGCCAGGGAGACAACCTGGAAGTTTTAGAGAATCATTTACTTATGTTGAGTGATTTTATAAAGTTTAAAAACAAAAACTAGAGGGGAACTTAAAAACTTTTTCAAGAAGAGAAGCGATTGGAAGGTTATGCATTGTAGAAGTGAGGGTCGACCTTGAACACTTGTGTTCATGCTCACGGAAAGAATGTAGAATTTTTCATGGAAGTTTCTCAAAAAAATAATTATACCCTTGTACAAATCCATTATATTATAAAAATAATATGCCAATATTTACCTTTAGGATGTTTAGATTGCTTGTTTGGTATGTGCGGTGCAAAAACAGAAAATTTTGCTGTAGTGCGTGAATTTACATTTTTTACTGGAACATGCAAAAATTTTGAAATTTTTACACAGTACTGCTATGCAAATTATTTATTTTTCCCTAATTGTTAAGAATTTTTTGAGTTACAGAAGTATATGTAGCATCTGCATCTTTATGAGCTGTCCTGTTTTCACAGATTGCTGTTATAGTTTCGTTATTTGCGTATGTTTGAAATCTTGTTGAGCCCCGTTGACTTGGGAGCCATAGAATTGTGGTAGCATACATTGGGTAATGTTTGATTATAATTATACAATAATGTTATGACAGGACATGATAGGATTTGATGTTATATGTACTAACCCCGCTAATAAAAAGTTTGGTTAAGTTTTGTGTGGATGAAGTGTTTGAAGATCGAGGAGGTATCAATATGAGGAGAATAAGGAGAGGCAAGAGTTCAAGCTTGGGGATGCTCAAGTCACCCCAAGTAAATATTCAAGGAGTGTCATGGTATCACACGGCCACCTATGGGGCCATCGGCCCCTTGTGGTTCGGCAAGGGGGAAGAGCACATTACACAAAGAGCGGAAAGCATAGAGCAGCACGGCAACAATGACACGAGCAGTTTTACCCAGGTTTGAGCCGCCGCGTGGCATAAAACCCTACTCCTGTTTTGGTGGATTGATGAAAGGACCATGGTGGGGATGCAGCGCTCTAGCCCGGCAAGGTCGCCTCGGGGCGAGAGCAGCTACGCGCGTACGAGCGTACAAGTGTCCCAATCCTTTCTAAGGTTAACACGGCCCTCCTTTTATAGGTCAAGGGGTTACCACAATAGCAAAACAGTCATTATGCACTGATTAGAAAGCCACAGTGCTATCATACCTAACTCTGTAGACAGGACAGGGTGCATTAAATGCGCCGCTTAGTGTCACATCATGGTGTGGCCCGACAAGCCTTGCCATGCCATGCAGCCACCTTCTCGCCTGTCTGCGTGACACGTCTCCTGGACGGGTGTCATTTAGGGATGATCTTCCTCAGAAATGGCCTGTCATGTACCAAATAACAGCCACATAATCACTTGGGGGCTCAACACCGCACCGATAGGTGACTTGCATTGCTGTGAGGTGGGGCGGTGGAGCCTTGGCGGGGTGATCCACCTTCTGCGTCCCCGGCAAGCCTGCCGGGGGAGTCTTGAGGCTTGTCTTTGGAGTAACCTCGACCCCGCCAGGCTCGCCTGCCCAGCAAGGGAGGTTTTTCCTTAGTGATATCTTGATTGTTTGGTTGGTCTTGGTCTTCTTGATCTGCCCTTTGGTTTCTCAAAGAGCCATCTCTTCTGCTTGGCCTTGTCTTGAATGCCGTAACCTTGATCTTGAGCCTGTGTACAGTCCGGGCAACACACCTGGGGGTTTGTTGCACCGACAGGAGCCCCTGGGCCTCGCCTAAACGTGCTGTCGAGCGTCGTCGGGGTAGGCCCTGTCTACTACACAGGCGAGCGGGTTGCGGTAGCTTGTCCTTTGAGATCTTCTTTGCTTCTCCATTAACCTATGCTTGAGTCAGTTTCCGGTTTTCCCGTGCATCGTGCAAGACGTTACACGGGGAATCCAAGCCATGATCCATGGTCGACCCATGTCCCACACTCACGGGGCGATAACTGCCATTCCACTAGCTTCCCCACCCCTGGTGCTTCAGCCACGTGTGCTGCATGAACTGCGCAGGGTTGGTGGCGGATGCGGAGGGCACGGGAATGAGCACCATGGCAGAATACCAGGCGTCGTGGATTGGCGCAGAGGGTCGGCCTTGATTCCCCGAGCCATTGATGGCGCGGGGGAGCCGGATTGGAGGAGCGGGGTGGTTGCCTCCAGGGTGAGGAGCCAACCCCCTGCCCCGTTCGCCTATAAAAAGGGGCATGAGCGGGCATTTGTCCATAGGCTTCACTCCTTCCCTTCCTTGAGCATTCCTTGCCCACCATGGTGAGAGGGCGAGGACGTGGTGGCTCGCCGACGGTGGTGACGAGGGCTTCTACTCGACAACACCTCCCTCCTCCTATCGAAAACGCAGGGGCGGAGCCTGCCGTGAGAGGAGGTGGGAGGGGGCAAGGTCGTGGCCGTCGTGGTGCCCGGGGTCAAGGAGGACGGGGTGGTACTCTGATTGCACCTCCGCCGACCGCTCATCCCCCAATGGAAGGCCACGTCGGAGATCAACCGCTGGAGTTCATCATCAGACTGCACAGGTCCCCGCGCGGCCGCCTTCGTCTCCCTACTCCATTCACGAGGGTGATGGAGCTCGAACAGCCGCACGCGTTGAAACTGCACATGAGGGGTTGCTGCAATGGCAGCATGCGGGTAGATGTGGATTTCCCTGCCCGCCATGTTATGCTCTTCCAATGCGGTTGGAAGACCTTTGCTCGCGCCCATAGCTTGTCGGAGGGGCACGTCCTCCATTTTAAATTAATGCAGGCCGATCTGCTCTCCGTCAAGGTCTTCGGGTGCTCGCTTAGGGTGCTGCGCGGAGAGCTCGACCGACGATGAAAGCTCCTCCTCAAGCGATAGCGACGAGGAGGACAGTGACGGCTGATGACGGCGCTGATGGGGAGGACGACAGCTCCGACTCTGGCAGAACACCAGCCGCACCATCACCGTCAGGTGGCGGCACCATCATCTGCACCTGCATCTCCTTCCCGGCAAGGCAATTTGCCGGGGAATTGGATGAGGGGGTGGGGATGGTGCCTTCGGCTCCTCCAGCAGCCTTCCAGCTGGCCCCCGGCAGGCTCCCTTGTGGGCTGCCGCTTCGTTTGCCCTTCCGCGTCTTGCTGGCCCTGGTGGCGGTGGCCAGGGGGATCCTTCCACCGCCCTCTTCACCATCACCTTCGCCCGCGCCCTCTCAATCTTGTCAGGCTCCTCGCCATGGGGCCTGACGGGGTCAGGTTGGGCTTCTGCCCAAGCACTCCTTTTGCCTTCTTCACCTCCCACCGTAGTGCCTAGGAGGAGAGGGACAAGAAAGGGATTACGGGGAACTTATCTTTTTTTAGTCTAAAACATGTAGGCACTTGCCAAACTTTAGTCTAAATTATGTAATCTTCTTTATCCATGTTAGTGTTCTGTAAGATCTGTACTTGCTTATCAACATATTAATGAAAAAGACAAGCCTTGCCGGGTACTTGTGCATGTATCATGTCCATGCAGAGGTGAGGTGCCTCTATATGTTTAAGTAAACAAGTTTCCTCCAGCAAGCTATCCTGCCGGGAAATTTAGTTTGCTGCCGCGGGGCATGGCCTATCGGGCATAGAACTAGAAAAAAGGGACCAGCCCCTCGTCGAACCCTCTCCATCAAAGGCCACTGCGACCTCCTTGCCTGAAGCAACGTTCGAGACAAAGGATGGGAGCACCTAAGTTTCGAAGTTGATGAGGTTTTCATATGCACAAGTTTTCTCTTTACAGAACAGGTATGGATAAGAAGGAACTTATCTGTTTGGCTTGCCGGGGACCGCTATGTAGGCTTGTCTCCATTTCTTCTCTTCGGGACCAAGTCCACGGCAAGAACCCTGCAACTTAGTGCAGATGAAAACAGTGCTACATGCAACCTCATCTACATGATCATGCTATGCTCATGATATGCTTATGCATGCATGCAGTCTTGTCGGGGGCCCCCCAATGCTTCGTTTATTCATCTGTTGCTCAGGGTCTGCGCCTGGCTTTGTACAAAGGGTTACGTACAACATCGGCAAGGCTTGTACAAAAGGGTGGCTGTCGGGCGGGGCCTGACTGCCGCGCCTTACGGGTAGATCTTACGGAGATGCTCAATGCTCCATGAGTTTTGCAACTGAATGCCATCTCTGGTCTCCAGACGGACTGCGCCGGGTCTGGTGACTCGTACTACCCGGTAAGGGCCTTCCCACTTCTGCGTTAACTTGTTTGCACCCTTGGCGGACGAAGCACGCCTAAGTACAAGTTCGCCTTCCTCAAGGATCCAGGCATGAACCCTGCGGCTGTGATAGCGACACAGGGCTTGCTGGTAGCGTGCAGCACGCATAGCAGCCCGGAGACGATTCTCCTCAAGTAGCACAGCGTTGTCATGCCGGTGCTGTTCCTGCGCTACTTCATCATAGGCAAGCACTCAAGGTGATCCGTATATGAGTTCCGTGGGGATCACTGCTTCTGCCCCATAGACTAGGGAGAAGGGAGTCTGCCTGGTAGCTCGATTTGGTGTCGTACGGAGGGACCAAAGAACCACCGGCAGCTCGTCGATCCATCGCCTGCCGCACTTCTGCAGCCTATCAAATGTTCTTGTCTTGAGTCCTTGCAGCACTTCAGCGTTTGCCCTCTCAGCTTGTCCATTGCTTCTGGGATGGGCAGCAGAGGCAAATGAGACTTTGCTTCTGAGGGCATGAACGTATTGCATGAAGGCGCGGCTTGTGAATTGGGTGCCATTCTGAGTGATGATCCTAGCGGGTACTGTGAAACAACACACCAATCCTTTCAAGAACTTGATAGCTAACTATGCGGTCACCTTCCTCACGGGCTCCACCTCTGGCCACTTTGTGAACTTGTCGATAGCGATGAACAAGAACTCAAAGCCCCCGGTAGTACAGGGGAAGGGGCCCAAGATGTCGAGCCCCCAGACCGAGAAGGGCCATGACAAAGGGATCGTCTGGAGAGCTTGAGCAGGCTGATGGATATTCTTGGAGTGGAACTGGCAGGCTTAACATTTCGTGACTAGCTCAATTGCATCTTGGAGGACAGTGGGCCAGTAAAAACCTTGCCGGAAAGCTTTTCCAACCAGGGCCCTCGATCCAATGTGGGAGCCGCATATACCCTTGTGTATCTCTGCCAACAGTTCCTTTCCTTCTTCCCGGCAAATGCACTTCAATTTCACTCTGTTGGGCCTTCTTCTGTATAGCGTGTCGTCAATGAACTGATACATACTGGCCCTCCGGGCTACTCTTTCAGCTTCTTCTTGCTCTTTAGGGAAGTTCTCCTTTTTGGAGGAAATGGACTATGTGCCGCGCCCACGTTGGAGCGTGAGGCTCAGCAACAAGGACTAGTGGCACCTCCTCGTTCACGGGAGTGCATGCCTCAACCACAGGAACAGGTGGTTCAGCGGGAGGGTGCTACTCACCAGGCGAAACGGAGTTGTTCCCACCAACCTCTCTGCCGGGGACCTCAGAGGGCTCTGCCGGGAGAGGCCTGCCGGAGTCTAGTTTCCTCCTCTTCCTGGCCAATGTTGCCGGGGATACGGAGGGTTGAGTCAGATGGAGAACAAAATTCCCTGGTTCCACAGGGAGTTTTTGCGCGGCGCACTTTGACAGATGATCAACAATGCTGTTTTTCACACGCGGTATGTGCTCTGTTTGCAATCCATCGAAGCGCTCCTCCAACTTTCTCACTTCCTCAATGTATGCCTCCATCAATGGGCTTTGATAATCCTTGTTCACTTGCCTCACCACAAGTTGCGAACTCCATGAATGATCAACTTCTTGATTCCCAGTTCTGTTGCGATCCTGAGCCCGGCAAGGAGTCCTTCGTATTCTGCTGTATTGTTGGTAGCCTTCTCCCGGGGGAAATGCATTTGAACCACGTACTTGTGGTGCTCCCCAGAGGGAGCAACGAGAAGCACACTAGCTCCTGCACCTTGTAGGGAGAAGGCACCATCAAAGTACATGATCCATTCTTGGGGCGCTTCCTTGCCGGGGATAACTATCTCCAACACGTCTTCGTTAGGGGTAGGCGTCCATTCCGCAATAAACTCTGCCAGTGCTCTGCTCTGAATGGTTAAGATAACTCCAAAGCCCATTCCACTATCCTGCCAGTGGCCTCAGGGTTCCTCAGTATGCATTGCAAGGGGAAGTGGGTGACAACCATGATCTCGTGGGCTTGGAAGTAGTGGCGCAGTTTCCTTGAGGCCATGATGAGGGCAAAAATCAACTTTTGCATGCCAGAGTACCTCGACCTAGCCCCCTGCAATAGGGAGCTGATGAAGTACACTGGCCGTTGCACCACTTTCTTCCTTGCCGCGACCTTGGAGCTGTCTCCATTACCCTGCTCCTCCTTGTTCTAATCTGCCTCTGACCTTGCCGGGGCGATTTCACTTCCTTCTCCAAAGGGGATGGTAGTTGTAGCAGCTTCTTCATCTACTTCCCGCTGCGCCACCAGCGCTGCGCTAACCACTTGATTGGTTGCCACTAAGTATAGCAACAACGGTTCTTGTGGTTTTGGAGTGACTAAGGTGGGGACAGAGGAAAGATAGTTCTTCAGATCCTACAGCGTAGCGTGTGTGTCCGGGGTCCACTCCACTTGCCTAGCCTTCTTCAAGATTTTGAAGAATGATAGGACACGTTCAGCGGACTTGGAAATGAACCTGCTTAGCGCGGCAACACATCCAGTCAAATGCCTCACGTCTTTAACTGTCTTGGGTGCTTGAATCTGCTCAATTTCCTTGATCTTGTCGGGGTTGGCCTCTATCCCTCGGTGGGACACAAAGAAGCCAAGCAGCTTGCCGGAAGGAACACCAAACACACACTTCTCTGGGTTTAGCTTCGAGTTGATCTTGTGTAGATTTGCAAAGGTCTCTTCCAAGTCCTGAATGAGAGTTGATTTGTCCTTGGTTTTGACCACTATATCGTCCATGTAGGCTTCAAAATTCCTGTGCAGCTGAGACTCAAAGCCAATCTGTACTGCCCTTGCGAAAGTGGATCCAGCGCTTTTTAACCCAAAGGGCATACGTACAAAATAGTACGTGCCACAGGGGGTTATAAACGCGGTCTTCTCTTCATCTTCCTTGGACATGAAAATCTGGTGGTACCCGGAGTAGACATCCAAAAAGGAAAGTAGGTCACATCCAGAGGTGGAATCCACGATCTGATCGATGCACGGCAAGGGGAATGGGTCCTTTGGGCATGCTTTATTCAGATCTGTGAAATCTATGCAAAAGCCTCCATTTCCCATTTGCCTTGCGCACCACCACTAGATTCGCCAACTAAGTTGGATGCAACACTCCTCTGACCAAACCAGCAGCTTCGAGTTTCTTGATCTCTTCGGCAATAAACTGCTGCCGCTCCAAAGCTTGCTTTCGGACCTTCTATTTGACGGGTCGGGCATGTGGGTAGATAGCAAGGTGGTGCTCGATTACCTCCCTGGGAACACCGGGGATGTCAGATGGTTGCCAGGAAAACACATCGACATTCGCCCGCAGGAAGGCAATGAGCGCGCTTTTCTATTTGTCATCAAGGGTGGAGCAGATAGTAAATGTACCATCAGCGCCAACCAACCCTGCCGGGACCTTCTTCACAGCAGGCGCAACAACCTTTGATCTCTTGCTATTGGAACTCTCCGGCAAATCATCAACAGGCTCAGCGCACTCCGAAGAGGCGCGCTTCCCGGATTCTTTGCTAGCATCCTTGCTAGCTTTCTTCCCTTTCTTGGCTTCCTTGGCGGGAGCGGTAGCTTCCACGGCCTCTGTAGCGATTGCTTCTTGGTACATCTATCGACGCATATGATTGCGTCCTTCTTGTCTAATGGAATGTAAATGACACCCATCGGCCCTGGCATCTTCAAAGTGTTGTAGGCATAGTGGGATGCTGCCATGAATTTTGCCAGGGCAGTGCGGCTAAGGATTCCATTGTATGGCAGGGGGAGGTCGACCACATCAAACACGATCTTCTCAGTCTGGTAATTCAGCTCCCCGTGAACGTTACCGACTGTGTGATCTTCCCCTTAGGGCGACTCCTGCCGGGGTTGATGCCTTGGAAAGTACCGGTAACCTTGAGCTCTTCATTTGCTATCTGGAGCTTGCTGATGACCTTGGGAGATATTAGATTCAACCCGGCCCCGCCGTCAACCAACATCTTTGTGACTTTGAGGTTGTGAATCGTTGGCGAAACCAACAATGGCAAACACCCTACCGCAGTGGTGCGGTCAGGGTGATCCTCTTCATCAAAGATGATGCGCGTGCGGGACCACTTGAGCGGCTTCCGAGAATCTGTCGCTGGCTCCACGACATTGACCTCACATGCCCACTGTTTGAGCTGGCGGTGAGAGGAGTGCAAGGACGCACCTCCGTCAATGCACAGGGTGTCAGTGGCCTTCTGAAACTCTTGCTCGCTGGTTTCCTCTTCATCTCCTTCATCACTCCCATCATCGCATTCCTTCTTCTCACGGCCTCTGGCCGGTTTCCCTTGATACTGAGGGGCCTTGCCGGGGCGACCTCCTCTGCCACCTCGGCCCTTCTCGCCAGCACCATCTTGGTCTCTCTCTTTGTCACGCTTCTCGTACTCAGCTTTCTGCTTCTTGACGAGCTGCTCAACTTGATGACACTCTTGCAGATCGTGTCCCTTAGTCCGATGGATCTTGTAGTACGGCCCGTCAGCCTTCCCAGCCTTCTCGGCAGCCGCGGCTTCCCGGCAGCCAGCGCACGTGGCAACTTCCTTGCCGGGAGCCTCGGTCTTGGCCTTCTTGCCGGTACTAGGAGTGTTCGCTCCTTCAACAGCCATCACTGCTTTATCCTTGCGCTTCTTGTTGCATTTCTTGTTCTTCTTCTTCTGATTGGTGGCATTGTCGTCGTCTTCTGAGTCAACGTCGATGCCATCTTCTTCACCGGGGAGTCGCCTCCCCTCCTTTGTTCGGGCACACTTGTCCGCCAGAGTGTATAGCTCATTCACAGTCTTGGGCAACCGAATGTTCATTTTGGAACGTATCCTGCGGTTGCGCACGTTGGACTGGAACGCAGCTATCACAGCTGCTGGATGGATGTCTGGAATGTTCCTGTGCACCCGGCTGAACCTCTACATATACTTTCGCAAACTCTCTCCTTCCTTCTGTGGGAGGAGCTGCAAGTCGCTGGGCCGCCCAGGTTCTTGATGGCCGCTCGTGAAGGCGCCAATAAACTCATGACACAAATCAGCCTAGGTCGAGATGGAGTTCTCTAGCAAGTGCATCAGCCATGACCTCACGTTTGGCTTGAGTGCCAAAGGGAAGTAGTTGGCGAACACCCTCTCATCCCTTCCTCCGGCAGCTTGAATAACGATGGTGTAGATGCTCAAGAACTTTGCCGGGTTCAATCTTCCATCGTACTTTTCTGGTATCTCTGGCTTGAACGTACGGGCAGATGGCCAATGGACTTGCCGCAGCTCACGAGTGAAGGCGGGGCACCCAACCTCGAAAGGTAGGTACCCGCCCCCACCGGGCATGGGTTCGTCAACGTCGGGGCCATTGCGCCTATCAGACTGTTGGTGGGTGTCGCGGTGTCGCTCGATGGTGACGCGTGCGTCTTCCCTCTGCCTGTCTTCCAGGACCCGTCACTGGTCTCAACGTGCCTGAGGATCATACGAAGCCATTAATACATCGTCGGGTTCTTGGTCACGTGGCCCTGGCTGCGGCCCCTGCGCTGGTTACCGTGGAGGGGACTGCACCGTCGGAACGGCTCCCTCGGTGCGGCCAATGGCTTGGGCCATTGCCGCCGTTGGCGGAGGCCGTCGCGGGCCTGCTCGTTGTGATCCTCCCGCCTTAGCGAAACCAATCAAGCTCTGGATAGTGGCCCTCCACTCATCCATTTGATTGGCCACTGGTGGAAATCTCAACAAGAGCTGGGCCCGTGCCATGGCCTCCGAAACGGTGCTTGGCATGGACGACGATGCGGATCGCAACGTCGCCCGACTTCTGTTGGTGCCTGTAGTGGTGGCGCCATGTTCTCGCCGCCGCGAGCCAGTCGCTAGGGCGGCATGACAATGAGGCGGATGCGTTTGGGGGTTGACGACCCCATTTGGCGCATCGTCTCGGCTAGCTTGCCCTGGGGGTGGCGCGGGCCATGTAGCCGCACCCGCGGCGGGGGCAGCTAGGTGATTACGGTCCACATCAGGGCAAGCGCCACCACTGCGGCTGTGTCCCTCGGCGAGGTGGGGAGGCGGAGACGGAGTGTTCTCCCCACCCGCACCTTGCGGAGCTTGGCCGCCGGGTTGTTGCTGCTGTCGCCCTCCTCCAGTGCCTCCTTCTCCTGCTTCGGCCGCAGGGGGAACGGTGATGGCGCCGCCTGCGCCAGTCACGTTCCCCGCGGCATCGGCGTTCCCATGTTCCCCCGCAGCCCCCACATCATTAGTGGCCGCATGCGAGGGAGCCTTCGAGGTGGATGGGTGAGCTGAAGCACCGGATTTATTTTTGGGCGCCATGGACGATGAAGCCGCTGATGAAGAAAACGATGATGAAGATGGCGCGCTGCTTACACTCTCGGGTTCGCGCAAGCGCTTCCCCCTACCAGGCGCGCCAAAGATGTCATGGTATCACACGGCCACCCATGGGGCCATCGGCCCCTTGTGGTTCGGCAAGGGGGAAGAGCACATTGCACAAAGAGCGGAAAGCATAGAGCAGCATGTCAACGATGACACGGGCAGTTTTGCCCAGGTTTGGGCCGCCGCGAGGCGTAAAACCCTACTCCTGCTTTGGTGGATTGATGGAAGGACCGTGGTGGGGATGCAGCGCTCTTGCCCGGCAAGGTCACCTCGGGGCGAGAGTAGCTACGCGTGTACGAGTGTACAAGGGTCCCAATCCTTTCTAAGGTTACCACGACCCTCCTTTTATAGGTCAAGGGGTTACCACAATGGCAAAACAGTCATTATGCACTGATTAGATAGCCACAGTGCTATCATACCTAACTCTGCAGAGAGGACAGGGTGCATTAAGTGCACCGCTTAGTGTCACATTATGGTGTGGCCCGGCAAGCCTGGCCGCACCATGCAGCCACTTTCTTGCCTGTCTGTGTGACACGTCTCCTGGACGGGTGTCATTTAGGGATGATCTTCCTCAGAAATGGCCTGCCACGTACCAAATAACGGCCACATAATCACTTGGGGGCTCGACACTGCACCGATAGGTGACTTGCGTTGCTGTGAGGTGGGGCGGTGGAGCCTTGGCGGGGTGATCCGCCTTCTGCGTCCCTGACAAGCCTGTCGGGGGAGTCTTGAGGCTTGTCTTTGGAGTAACCTCGACCCCGCCAGGCTCGCCTGCCCGGCAAGGGAGGTTTTTCCTTAGTGATATCTTGATTGTTTGGTTGGTCTTGGTCTTCTTGATCCGCCCTTTGATTTCTCAAAGAGCCATCTCTTCTGCTTGGCCTTGTCTTGAATGTCGTAACCTTGCTCTTGAGCCTGTGTACAGTCCGGGCAACACACCTGGGGGTTTGTTGCACCGACAAGGAGACTCAAGCGTCTAAGCTTGGGGATGCCCCGAAAGGCATCCCATCTTTCTTCAACAAGTATCTTTATGTTTTGATTTTTGTTTTGTTCAGATATGCGTAAATTCTTGGAGCGTTGTGTGCTTTTTATTTTTCTTTTATTAATGCACCATGCTGGTATGATATAGTCCTTGGTTGATTTATAGAATGCTCTTTGCACTTCACTTATATCTTTTGAGTATGGCTTTATAGAATGCTTCATGTGCTTCACTTATATCATTTGAAGTTTGGATGCCTGTTTCTCTACTTATAGAAAACTATCGTTTGTAGAATGCTCTTTTGCTTCACTTATATTTGTTAGAGCATGGGCAACACTACAAAAAAATACACTTCTGTGATGATACGTGTTTGTCATAGTAGGTCACGTTTTCTGTCATGCATGTACATCCATGACGATTTTATGACAGAATCAAGATAGTCATACCTGTGCTGTCGTAGAAGTTTTCCATGACAATACCAAAATTATCATCACGGAAGTGTCCACTTCCATGATGATAAATGCCGCGTCATGGAAGTGCTTTCGTCAAGGGTAACCGACACGTGGCATCCACCGTAACGGGTTGTCGTTAAGCTATCGGGTCTGGTTTTGGATCCGATAACCCGCTAACTGGCACGACCAATGGCGATTTTCCACGTGTAAAATTCTCATTGGCCGACGAAACCTCGTGTCAGCTCCGCGTTGGCTTAGATGTCACACATCTAATGGGCGAGATGCGCCTATGATATGTTGACACGTGGACCGGCCCAAAAGTGGCCCATAAAGATTAAATGGGCCGGCCCAACTAAAGGCCCACAAGATTTTGCAGACCATAATGGGTCGGCCCACCTAAAGGCCCACAAGATTTTGCAGACCATAATGGGCAGGCCCAGCTAAAGGCCCAAAAGATTTTGCAGACCATGATGGGCCGGCCCAGCTAAAGGCCCACAGGATTTTGAAGACACTAGTGGGCCGGCCCGTTAATAGGCTGCCATGTTTTGGGCCAAATGCCGGCCCATATTTGATCTGGTCCCTTAACAGTCTGCCATGTTCTGGGCCTAATAAGGGCCAATATGAGATCCGGCCCGTTAATAGCCTACCACATTCTGGGCCATATTACGGCCCATATCAGATCCGGCCCTTTAAGAGCCTTTGGGCTAAATTATGGCCCATATCAGATTCGGCCCATCAACTGGACGCTGTGCTTTTGGGCCCACTTGAGGCCCGGTTAGGATTTCTGTTTGCTAAAGGCCCATTTAGTAAAACATCCTGATATTAGTTTTGGCCTGTTAAAGGCCCGTTTAACATTTTGGCCCTATATTTATTTTGGCCTGTTAAAAGCCCGTCATATAGTTGGGCCTAACTATGGCCCTCTTTGCATCCGGCCTGCTCACAGCCGATAATCTGATTGGGCCAAACAAGGACCGAGACAATTTTGGCCTGTTAACGGCCCGTGATGTGATTGGCACAATCATGGGTTGGGGTCTATTTCGGCCTACAGGCGGCCCGTGAGCTGTTCGGCACGTTTCAGGCCCAACCTACTTTTCAGCCTACTAAAAGCCCATTGAATTTTCTTGCGAAAATAGGGCCGGCGGTTTACTCGGCTTATTAAAGGCCCAAAACTACTAGTGGGCCAGTTTACATTTAGGCCTATTAACGGACCAAGATGACTGAGCCCATGATGCGGGCCATACATAGTGATTTGCATGACGGCCTGATTATGTACCGTAATTTTACGGTTTGGCCGGTTTACTTTTCATGGAGCGAAGACAGGATATATATACAGTAAAATAACTGCAGCATTGTGAATAAGAAAAAACCTAGACTATACAATAAAGAAATTACGGCATATTACATCCACTCAGCATCAAAGTTCGCCACTATGATAATAAAGCACAAGCAGACAACAGATTACATACACTGGGCATCAAAGATCGCCACCAATGCAAATAAACACGCCGACAAAATAATATACAAAATCGACATCACTTCAATATAGTTCAAGAAAGGTTAGCCTAGCTCAGGAGCTGCAGCGCAAGCAGCTGAGCAAGCTAATGAGACTGCACTTGTTTGACGCTTATATCCTCCTCACTCTGAAAGAGAAACAAGCAGACAGATGACAGGTTTTGCACATATAAGTATCAGTGCTGACAATTCATCACATTTCTTATTGACGAATAAAGTGACACAGTTTAAAATAGCATTAACACAATATGGTATTGTGCAGGTTAAGACATGGCAGGAAATGACATTGTGAAGGAGTTGGCAGCTTCACGACACCACTGGATTACAGATAAAGAACTCATAAGTATCAATGGTTAGTGTGCTGTCAATTTATCCCATTTCAGATTGGTAAATAAAGAGACGGTTTAAATAATAGTAGAATGATATGACATTGTTCATAGTTAAGACAGTGCAGAATATGACATTGTGCTGTAGTGGGTAGGTTCACCACACCACTGGATTACGGATCAAGAACAGAAGCATACATGCAGTGCAAAAGAAGATCACTTGCTCTGTATAGTTTAATTTACATGGTATGAAGAAGGAACTTGGTTGTACAAATGAAAACTTAAATTGAGAAGGACAAACTTTTGTTTATGAACTACATAATAAACTTTAAACATGCAATTTGATGCAAACACCAAAAATAAACAGCTGTTGTAGTCATGCCTAACCAAATATACACAACAAAGTTTGAAGGCTTGAGAAGGACAAACTTACATTAGTGGTGAAGACTGGCTCTATAAAGCCCTTGTCCATGCTGATGGGGGGGGGGGGCAATTCAAGAAGTTTACCACAGAATCTTCTTCATAAGCATTGCCTTTATTCTACATTTTGTTAAGAGTAAATATAGATGTGATAATATAAGAAAAAATGGAGAATATTTAAGATAAGATGAAGAGTGATGATACATAACCAAGTAGCTATAAATGTAAGTACAGTGATACAGGCAAAAGGTACAGCCAAGAGCAATGCATAGCTAAACTTATTCAGTACCATCGGTGATATCCAACCTTATGGTAAGAGTAAATATAGATCTGATGTGTAGAAAATGGAGGGCAAAGAAAAATAACCTGCAGAGTGATGGTACATGAAAAACTAGCTATCAATATAAGTACACTGATAAAGGACAACAGGTACTTACAAGAACAATGCAGAGCTAAACTTTTTCATTGGCATTGGATATATTCTACACTAATGTAACCATTAATACAGATCAGATAATTTGGAGCGAACAATTGATAAGCAAGCTATCATGCATACTGCTGTCACATAATGAACCAAGTATGAATGCAAGTACAGTGATACAGGACAACAGGTACTAACAAGAGCAAAGCAGCGGGCAGCATATTTACGATATCCTGTCGTCCTTTTCAAACCAGAATTCTTTTTCGAGCAGATTTCCTGCAAAAGAGATCCGTAAGGCACATACGGAAAAGTAGAAGTTCAAATTGTCATGTGATATCATAGAGAGTACCTCATCCTGGGAACGAGACCAGTGCATAACAAGGTTTTTCCATTCAATGTCTTCTAAATTTAGCACAGGAGACTTCACCGGAAATTCGTTTATAGACTTGCCATCAAAGTGTGATTTCCTCAGACAACACCGATACTGCTGCAATGCTTCCTTGAAAAGCGCAAGCAAGCTTTGCTTGTCATGACTATCCAGATTGACCCTCGCCTACTTACAACAATGTAATGTAAATTATTGATGTGTTCAATCAGCAGAAAATAGGAAAATAATCACCATGAATAATAGCACTTACACGTAAGTGGGACAGGAAGATGTGAAAATGGTGTTTGTCTTCACTATAATCTTCCCATGATGGGAATATATGCACGTAGTCCCTAACAACATTGAAAGCATTGTCTTTTAAACTGGGAATAACTGGAATGGGGTTCCAATCTGCAGGAATTGCCATCTCTGCAGTTGGGATAATTCTTCGGCCGGTGGACTTGCTGTACTTTTTGCTGGAGTGGGATTTTTTTGTGGTACGGCTGGTGCTATGGCAACTGAAATCGGCATGCCTTTTGCTGGAGTGCAGGTCCTGTGTGGTGGGGCTAGTGGTGTGGCCAGTGAAGTATGGGTACAGTCTGCTGGAGTCAGTCCTACGTTTTGTGTCACTGGTTGTAGAGCCAATATAAGTGGGGTGCTGTCTGATTTCTCCGGCACCACCATGTTTTTCAAGGACTTTGCTGGTGCTCCTTCAGGTTTGGCAATCACCCTCTTCCTTTTTGATGTCTGATGCACAAGAACAACATTTGAGTGGAAAAACATGGTATGATGACAGATGGAATATGTATTGATCATGGATGGGCATGGATCTTGACATATATGATGAGTAAACTAAGCAGATGGCGGTGCAACAAAGTAGAAGAAATGCAAGACACCTTATGCAAGATACACGCAATCAATAAAACCTTGCCAAATTAGAACTGGCACCTTGATGGGTGAACAGGACAGGCCATCTGCCTTTGACTCCTCGAGGTCAGAATAGTCATTAGGATCATATTCTGAACAAGAATCTGCAGGTGGGGAGCGTATGAGTTTCATTGCATCCAGAATGGAACTCAATGCCTTGGTGCCAATTTTGTTAGTCATTGCAGTGTTCCACAATATTCTTTTGATGCGCGCATTCTGATATTCATTGTGATTACGTACAATATCTGAGAAGCATGAAAACATAAATAGTAGTGAGATTATCTTTGTAATGCAGAGGATATTCTAATATAGGGGCTCCCTATAAACCCTTGTGTGCTATCACTGGATTCTAATGAGAGAGCTCATGTGTGCTATAATATGGTGCGTGCATTAATATAATCTGGCACAAGTACACAAAGAAATAGGCTCCAGAAGTAAGGATAGTTGGCAAATGATAGGTTCATAATATACTGTATAGAGAGTTTATTGCCAAACCATGATAACAAGAGCACACAACAACTAGGCAGATCGTAGTGTACATAAAAGGGGTACACCAAAACCAGCACATATAAATCGGGAAAGTGGAACTGGCTAGAAAATACGGTGTTGTATTGCCGCTACTAATTGAAAGCCTATCAATCATGTACAGGCCAACTCTATCAGCTGTTGACTGCAGATGTCCCTGCTCCCCTTCCTGACAAGAAACATACTGTATGTACTAAATATAGAATAACAAAAGAGGAACATGTTAAAGAACAGAAGAGGAAGCATATTCTTGAGGTTCCGCTTCTTTGCATACAATGTTGGTTGCCCACTCATGATGAATCACAGCGCCCAAAGAAATGCAATTCCATGTTGTCTCTCTATATGTGGCCACATGCATTTGGAAAATCAAGTGGGAGCATTAGCTGACCAATTAAATGTGTGTCTGTTAACTAATATCAGTATCATATCACAATTCATATTTGAAAAAGTAAGCTTTGGACTTATGATGGTGTGTTGTTTAGCTTCAAGAGTGGACTGCTGCTAGTGTGACACAAAGCAGCTACACAGATCATAGTGTAGATATAACGGGAAAATCGTAAGCATCACAAGTAAAATCAGGAAAGTGGAACTTGCTGAAAAATATGGGCTACTACTGCCGGTACGGCTAGAAAGGCTTCGGATACCAGCTCTCTTCAACTGAAGGTGCGGTACTGTTAATATCAGTGTAACTCTCAAAGGCGACACAGCTCCCCGCATTTCCTTGCTAATCTTATAGGATTCAAGTGGGCAGGCCACTACAATTCCTATTCCTATGTTTACAAAATCCTACGAATCAAAGAGGCCCGAAGAGTTGAAAGTGTCCATCACAACTGACCGAATAGACCTCTACACTGCAAATGTCCCTGCTCCTCTTCACTACAAGGAACATACTGTACTACTATCATACTCCCTCCGTTCCAAAATATAAGTCTTTGTAGAGATTTCCACTATGGATCACATACAGATGTATACAGATACATTTTAGAGTGTAGATTCACTCATTTTGCTCCATATGTAGTCCATGGTGGAATCTATACAAAGACTTGTATTTAGGAACGGAGAGAGTACTTATTAAAGAAGAACATAAGAGGAACATGCTAAAGAAGAGCAAGCAGATTTTGGATAATAAAATGTTCGTTGCGCAGTGACCACACATGATGAACCAGAGCGCATTAAGAATGCAAGTCCCTGCTGTCTCTCTATATGTGGTGCGCGTGCTTTTCGAAAGTAAAGTAGGAACATTAGCTGACCAATTAAACATTATCTGTTTTAGTAATATCAACATCATATCAGATTCGTATTTGAGCAACAAGTTTGGAATTATGAGTGGCACGTTGTTTAGCTTGATGGATTGAGGAGCAGTGCTAAGCAGCTACGATGATGGTACTGAATATAAAAGAATGTCTGCATGCAAGTCGCGTGACTTTCGTCATTTGGGTCAGTCAACCATTTCAGGCGGTTGGATGAAGATCCTACGTCTCCTAACCCTTCTTCGTCCTCGTCTCTGATTCTTCCCGTACAGAACACCACATGGGCCGGCGGTCGAACCACCGGCCCCGTCCCCCCTCCCTCCCCTGAACTGCCCCCACCGCCTATGTTCCTCCGCCACCCCAACCCCCCACCCCCACCCGCGTCGAGTTTTCTTCATTCGGCGAGGCCCCACCACCGCCAGGCCACCGCCCCCCACAACCACCGTCCCCACCCGAGCCCCTTCCTTCCCTCCGGCGAACTCCGGCGAGCTCTCAAAAATCAACTGACCCAATTTTGAAATTTAGTCTTCTGTCATTTAACTAGTGTGGAATATAAAAGGGGGAAACCATAAGCATTGCGAGTATAGTGTTGAGCGTGCCATGGCGGATCTGAAGGTGCAAACCGAACAAAGGCAACTTCGCAACCAATGTTTGCTTTCAACTAACAAGTAAGATCCTAAGTGATGGACAAGAAATCACAGTAAAGCAGTCGCGATCTATTTTCTTGCTGTGATAAATAAGTTGAGTAGATACGAAAGAGTACCACCTCTGGTGCGGCGCCGTGTATGCATCTGCTGAGAATTTGATGGTGCTGCGCTAGCGATGGCTGTCGGCGGCGTGGAAGCAGATCTAGGAGGGTAGACGGTGGCGGCGGGGGAAATATCCCGGCACGATGGATGAGACGGTCGTAGGAGCGGCGCCGGCAAGGTGGACGATGGTGGGGATGAAGCGAGAGGACGGGATGCAAGGATCCTGGTCCGAAGTCGTGGATGAGAGAGGTCGATCTCTTGTAATGGACGACGGCGTCAGGGTATCAGCTCCGGCATGGTGGAGGAGGACAACGGTGGATGGGGTGGCGGACGGAGGAGGCTGGGGTGGAGAGGGTGTTTTGGCACCCACGGAGTACGAATGGGGAAATGGCGGGAGAGAGGAAGGGGGGAACCATGTCTTCAGGGCGCGCTTGTCTCAAATGCGAGGAAATTTACAAACTTAGCCCCTGTTCAAAATTTCCTACATCACAACAATATTAGTCGGTTAAGGATAGGACGGTAATCTCGCATACACCGAATATTTGCCGACGGAGATTTCGGCCTAGGAGAGTTTGTTTTGGCGCCCACCGTGCATGAATCCGGGTGAGAGGCGATTTCGGCCGAGGAGACACTGTGTTTTGGCGCCCACCGTGTATGAATCCGGGTGAGAGGCGGTTATGTCACGTTTGAGTGAAATTACAAACCTGCCCCTATCAAGACCTATTGAAATCGAGCCGACAAGTGTTGCATGTCAGGGACAGGCAGTAATTTCCATCTCCCATATTTTGGTTTCGGGTGGTTACTATGAGTTTGGCCGCTTCGTTCAATTTTTTGAGGAAAAGCTTGCACGTTTACTGTGCCAACTCAATTCCAATCCATTTTGTATTCTATTTTTGTTCGGGCAGGATCCATTTTCGATTGGAATAAAATTCTATATACATCATTTTTTTATATATACTTTCAAAAGCACAACAAAGAATTATGCTCCTTTATATATATAATATGATTTACAAATACAATGATCTCAAAAATCATAAGGTTGAATTCAAAAAATTTAAACCAAATTATGTTCTACTAAAATGTATGGATCAATAATATCTACATATTAAATAACATAGATGCGCGTGAATTCATATGAGTATGCATGTTTGATAGATCAATTTTGGTTCGAGTATGAATTACATGTATCATCATCTCGAATTCAAATATTTGAATCCCTTTTATGTTAACATTTTCTATACACGCAACTAAATATTTGAATCTCCTTTCACGCCCATCTCTCTTGTGTGCTCCTTCATGTAGCTATCACTCTCTTTTCTCCAGCTCACCAGCACGCTCACTTCATGTTTCTCCTATTTTCGCAAACATGGTCTCTCGACGTCTCCCTTGAGAAGTGTCACACTCTCCCTATCATTATACATTACACGGTTTTCATTATCGCTCACGTCTCTATCGTTCTCTGGTATCACTAGGTACCTAAGCTTTCTTTTTCACCGCCACACACACACTCTCACTCGTCTTTCACTTTGTCTTTCTCTCTAGGGTTCTCTCACGCACCCTATATCTTTCTAGATATGACTCCTACCACTAAAATTACTCTCTCCCGCACACACAACATTTGTTGCGGTCTCCTTTCCGTCTTCATCTCAGTTATAAAACTGACATTATTCATTTGTTTACCGATAAGACAAATTCTCCCCCCTTTCTCTCTCTCTGTCACACACACACAACTCCTGCTTCCACTCCCCTTCCCGACTACCGTCTCTCTCTCACACACACAAAACTCTCGCTTTCGCACCCCCGACTCATATTTCTCTCACAAACATTGATCGACTAGCCTCCACATTGGTTTATACACCCGCACACTCTTGCTTCCACTATCTCGTACACGTCTCTCTCACGCTCCTTGTATCTATGTAGATTTTTTGTCCCTTCTTGAGACACGCCCTCTCGATCGTGCACACACACACTATCGCCTCATTTTATGGTGATACCTCTCGCACACACACTCTTTGTGTCTTTGTCACACACGCACTCCACCCTCCTCCTCTCTCCCTCTCTCTCTCTCTCACACACACCACACACACACACATGGGCTTTTTGCAACAATATACCACTTCTCGAAT
This sequence comes from Thinopyrum elongatum, assembly GCA_011799875.1. NCBI lineage: Eukaryota > Viridiplantae > Streptophyta > Magnoliopsida > Poales > Poaceae > Thinopyrum > Thinopyrum elongatum. The sequence goes on from CM022300.1 coordinate 390,447,471, forward strand.
CTTGAAACCAACCACATTCCTCCCTTATCTCATCAAAACCGCCAAAGGAATAAATTTTGAGTGAAACATAACATATTTTTAGTGATATACGTATTTCAAAACTAGACTCTTTTCTATCAAATCGGTGAATATGTATTAATCTACTTTGATCATGTGGCAATGCATTGGCACATTGCTAGTTATTACTACTATATAATTTTTTGGACACCAGACAAACGGTGGAGTACATATATGAAGAGAAGAGGCGCACGCACGCAGTCGGTCTCTCGCTGTCTCGCACACATGAGAGTTACATAAAGCCACCGTAAACAAATAAACCCTAAAACCCTAGGTGCATGATTGCTGCATGCGTGGGTACTGGGTACGTGGTGGAGCGCACCTTTGTAGGAATAGTCAGCTCGCGTGATATTTTGATCCGTATGAGTTGATGGTCGGGACCACAGGTGAACGACCTGGAGGCGGTGGCTCACCAGTCGCCACTGATCGAGTAGCCACGTTTAAAATATCATTTTTTTAGCGGGGTAAGAGTTTCAATTTTCAATGGCAAGTTATAAGTACTACTAGTTTTTAGAATGATTGGTATGGAGCGAAAATGGAATTCATAACTACACCTCCGTCCTGGTTTACTAGTCCCCATCGTATTTTGGGTCAAAGTTTGTCCACGAATTTTACTTGTAAAATGTGAATGGAAAATGAGATTTTGTTATACCCAAACAAAAAAGGACTAGAGGGAGTGATTGCTCTGACACGGACGTGACCTCTCATAGCGCAGGCATTGAACTGACACACCGGCCAAGAGGGCCCCACTTACTGCAGGCCAGGCTGAACTCGCCTCCTCGTCGCATGCAACCGGCTTCAGACTGCCCCGCCTGCCTCCATTGAATCCGCGCGTGTGCCGGCAACACACCCTTCCGCGAGCCGGCCGACATTTTAGAACACAACGCCGGTTGGCTCCTCTCGTCCGCCCGCTATTTAAACGAGGCGAGATGCCTGGCAAGAACCGCACCACACCGCCGCTTCCCATATCCTCCTTGCACCATTTTCTCCACTCTCTCCATAGCATCCGGTGAGCAGGAAGACGAGTTCTCCGGCATAAAATCCGACTGGGTGCCCCGATGAGCCAGATAACTCGCTGCCCCACCTCCTTCCCCGCCCCAGGCCGTCAGTACCATGGGCGAGGCTGCAGGCGAGCAAGCGGAGGAGCAAGCTGCCGCTCCAAGCTAGCCCCTGGTGCATCAACTCGACGCTCCAAGCCTGCTCGCAGAAGAGTCGCCAGTTGCTGCACGCCGGCACACGGGGGACCATGGCGTCCAGTGCACCGTGGTTGGCCGCGCCATCTGACGCAAACATTGGCGGAACCGCGGCATGCTGACAGAGGTAGCCAACACGTTTGCGGCCACCGCCGACACCGTGGAATAGTTGACCACGGGAGCCGCCGCCTCTCGGAACCCATGAATGCTACGACCACCGCGTCGCCGGCAGACACCCGGTGTGTTGTCCAGTTTGGCTCAAAACATCGTGGACCCCAGCCGCGGCCGGCATTAGAAATATTATACCTGCCTCCAGAAGTTATTCGTGTTTAGTCAAAAAATGTCCAAAATATAATTAATTATGTATGGTCTTGACTTGTTGTGCTCGCACTGGTAGTAGGAACTAGAGATTTTTCTTTATTTATAACTCTCCTCACATTTTTTTGGCTTTGAAGTGAATCATGGTTGTGGACATTATCTATGAATGTGCAGATATCTGTGAACATGAGTTTGATGTGGAAGTTGAACTTGGAATGTTGGGCTTGCGTGTGAACTATACCATGTCCAATGCTTCATCTGTTATTGTTTGGAAAGTAATTGCTGTTATTACATGACCCAAAAAAATTTATTTTGTGCCACATCAGTAGATGCACGGACATCACAACAGGCATGCTGACTGGATAAACATTTGAACCTAGCTATTATGAAGGAAAATTTGTATTGACAACAGTTTTAGATAGCAGGAGACGCCTAGCCTGCTCTGCCTCTGCTAGCTTCTTTCTGGCTTCTTCCATCTCTTCTTTGGCTTGGGTCAAGAGAGCATCTAATTGCTCTTTTCGCTTCTTCAGGAACTCAGCTACATTCTCAAGGGCTGCTGCAGGCTTTCTTTCAGCCTTTACTAGAGCCACGAGGACACGAACAGTTGACGACTCCACCTGGCTTGTGTGTAATCCAGCATCATCTGGGAATTTACACCTTGTGTCTAATCCAGCATCATTAGGGAACGGGCACCTTGTGTTTAATCCAGCCTCATTTTGGAAACATGATCGCGAGGTTGACCATACTTCCCTCCTCGCAGGAACTGCATCCTGACATGAAGTTACTTCTTTTTTAGATCAATAGTCAGAGCAACCCAGATCCATTTAGTAGAAGCCAGATAAACAAGACTCGGAGAAGTGAATTCAAAAGGAGAAATATAAAAACAGACTCCAAGGTGAGAACACCCACTTCCTACATCAAGCTAAAAACGAAAGCATTAGGACGATTAAGACTCTTCTAATTACACATCGAAGAACATGAGGCTAAGAGAAATAGAAACTACAACATATACACATCGAAGAACACGAGGCTAAACGAAAGTAATTGAAAGGGTGTTACTTACCAAAGCTCGTTTTACAGGTTCGGTGCAGCTCCTCTTTAACTTGCCACGTTCCTTGAAGATGTCCCCAATATCCCGTGTTTGGTCTTTATTGCTCCTCTGCATGTTCGCACTCGTAGTTTTCAAATCTCAACATGGCAAGAAAAATATAGTAATACTCACGCATCTTGTGGGCAACATTAAAGCACTCATCTGCCATGTTAGAGCATCTCCAACAGAAGCGCAACACGTGGCGCGTTAAAAAAGCGTTTACAGTACCGGAATAGCCAGTTTTTGCGGGCCGCGGAGTGCTGGCTCCAGCGGCCGCTGCAAAAAATTGTGCGCGTGCGCCGCTCCAACAGACGCGCTATATTTTTTCTCCTTTCTACTCTGAGTCGATACACATTCAACTCCGAGTCGATAATGGCATAGATAGATACATAGATAGTTCTTTGCATAGATAGATAAAAAATAGATAGTTCAACTACTCCTCGTCGTCCGACTCCGCCTCGGTGATGTCCTCCTCCGACGTCTCAATGTAGGCGTCAAGATACCGATTGTCGTCAGAGTCCCAGGGCGACGCTACTCCTACCTTGATGTTGAATTGAGCGGCCGCCTCCCGCGTACGCTTGTCCTCGCGATAGGTGGCTCGCTCCGCCCTCCTCTTCTCCCTCTCCGCCCTCCTTTCCGCGTAGAACTTGCACTCATTGATGATGTCCTCCGGGAAGCGTTGGCGCCACAGTGCCATGGCTTCGTCGTCCATCTCAGCGATGCCGAGACGGTGCTCCCGCCTCCGGTTGTCGCGACGATCCTCGTCGGTGATAAGCTGCGGGGGAGGCGCGAGCTCCTGCACCCGCTCCCGCGTCGGCACGTTGGGGAAGTTCAATGTTCTACGAGGCCACCGGAGGCGCCACGCCTCCGTGTCAGATGCGCGGGCGGCCTCGTGGGCGGTGTCAAAAGTGCCGAGGCCGAGGCGCATCTCTCGGAACCGGATCTCGGCGGAGAAGCCGCCGGAGGGGCGCGCGCGGACGCCGCGGTAGCCCCAAGTTTCCCGGCGGCGCGGCGGCGGCGAGGCGAGAAAGAGCGGGGAGAGAGCGGTGGTGAGGCACAGAGCGGGGAGAGAGCGGTGGCGAGGCACAGAGCGGTGGGAGGGTGTTGGATTTTATAAAGCGCGCCAGACGCCGCGCGCCAAAACTAGCGCGTGCCCGGCCACTTTTTCCCGCGCGCGCGTGATCCTTTCCCGACGTCCCTGCTATCTCTACTCTCTTCTCTACTCTTCTCTACTCTTATATATTTATTTTATATATTTTATAAGAAACAGAGTTGGTGATGATGGTGTGCCTGCCATCCTGCAATATAGGCTGTCCGATTTATATCTGACAGATAGGAAGGAAACTATGGCAATTTTGCAAAAAAGATACCCGCTCCTCTGTCCATGTTTGCAGATAAGGCCTTCCCTCATTCATCCTTTTCTCCCACAAGATAAACTACTCATACAAATGCATCATGATGTTTCGTGCAACACATGGGCATCTTGCTAGTTCTAAAAAACTTTCCATCATTTGCCACACTACTGGTTGCAGATGAAGAACCTACCCAAGCACAGCACAATACAGGAGCGACGCACAATTACAAGGTGATATTCTATTGGACAATGCAAGCTATAACCAATTACTTTTACAGGAACAATAGCAACCAGGAAATTTGAATGGTAGGTATGAACAAAATTGGAACTGCACATGTACTGCTAAGAGATTCAATATACACATTACCAATCGAGGAGGAGTACGATGGTCGCGGCGGCCTCTGTGCATCATGGTCGGCAACGGGAGTCAGTTCATTGTCGACGATGGTGGTGCTTCTGCGCTTGGCGTCGGCTTCCGGGAAGCAGATCCGAGACCGTGGAAGACGGTGCCGGGGAAGAGGCTCCATGTACGACGACGATAGTGGACCGGCTCCAGTGCGGCGTACGACGTCGTCGATGAGGCAGATGCACTGCGGTGGACGAGTGTGCCGATGTAGAAGGGGAGGAGCACGAAGGCTGCGGTGCCGTGGAGAAGTCTATTTTGCGGTGGGTATAGAAAATGGGGAGTATTCAGCTGTACTACTCTGGGTGCCGGGGTGGGGTTGGCTGGGTAGGGTGAACCTGAAGTTACCAAAACAGCCCCCTACCCACCAACATCTGTAGGCCTGTTCCGAAGGGTATGATGGTAACTTCGCACTGCTCGAATCAGGGTCGCGGGAGATTTTCCCGCCGACCTCAAAATTTTGTAACACTGAACTCCCCGTTTGGCGTGTTGGGTGATTGGGCTAAGCAACTAGCGAGTAGTACTAGTAACTACTATTACTCCCTCCGTTTTTATTAACTCTGCATATTAGGTTTGACCGAAGTTAAACTTCCTAAAGTTTGACCAAGTTTATAGAAAAATATAAACATTTACCATACACAAATATGTATGATGTGAAAGTACATTCAATAATGAATCTAATGGTATTTATTTGTTATTGTATATGTTAATATTTTTTGTTATAAACTTTGTGAGAGTTTACAAAACTTGACTTTGACCAATGCTAATACGCGGACTTAAATAAAAACGGAGGGAGTACACATTTGTTTTCTTAGTTTGTAGTGGAATTAATCATTTGTTGTAATCATGAAATAAATATATTAGGCTACTGACTTCGAATGTAATGGTTTATACAATTCAATAGTTAGAATCATTGTTGAATTCCAAGATGTATACGAGGTCTATAGTACTTCACAATATGCTCAAACTCACATAATCCCAGTCAAATGAAAATCTAAATGCATTTCATAGTTATTACTTTGTAGGATGCAACAAAACCAACCATAACTCTACATGATCCATTATAAAAGCAACATTTTGAACACATCCCAATGTGTGAATGAAACATGTAGAGAGAGCTTGCGAAGATGGAGCAGATAGGGTGGGAAAGATTGTATGTATGTGGGCGAGAGAGTAGTAGACAAACCTAACAAGAAAGAGAGAGAGAGAGAGAGAGAGAGAGAGAGAAAGAGGGAGAGAGAGGAAGAAGTTAGGTCTGTGAGAAAGATGGAGACATGTAATATACGTGAGATGCATGTGCATCCGGATTTTGTACATGTGGAAGGAGAAGAGACAACAGGTTTGATGAGAGAGCTGGAAAAACATGGATGAGAGGGGAAGGATCTCGTGGGTTGAGGGATTGATAATTTTGTGCGGGAGAGAGAGGGGGGGGAGGAGTCAGTCAGCCATTGTCACATCATCCTGCTTCCAAATGGCCCCGCATTCTCTAGTGCAATGTGGTCGCCATCTTCGATCTCCTCGATGCCCTCTTTGAAGATTGAGGTGGTGTGCATGCTGGGGTGCAGAGAAGCACAAGCGGGAGTGGTCGCCATATAACCTTGGATGGGGATGAATTGTGTGCTCGGGGGAGGGGGGGGTGTGTGTGTTGTGTGTGTGTGTGTGTGTGTGTGTGTGTGTGTGTTAGATATTGAGAGAAATCAAACCTATGGAGAGAATGTGTGTGTATGTGACGGAAAGCTACATGCTAAATAGGGTTTTCACGAAGAGATTGTGCGTGCGAGATAGAGAGCGATGTGCGGGCCTTGAGGTGGGCAGGGGCCGGGTGAGGGTGTCAAAATGTGTGCGTTGATGCATGTGTTACATGCGATCGTGCGAGGGACGGACGAATCGAGAGAGATGGTTGTTGTGTTACAGATGCTCCTCTCTCTCTCTCTCGCATACACACAAGTACAAATAGAAGACCGTTCTCTCATGTATACGCAACGTATCGGCATCTCTCTATGTCTCACTAATGCATAATCATTTGCACATTCACACCTCTCTATGTCTCTATCACACGCACACCGTCTCCACATTGCCCTTCCGCCACAACACACATATGGACACATACACGCGTTCTCTCTCAGTCACACACACAAAAATGTCTAGGGCACACCTAAAACGTCCAAATCCAAATAAGCACGAACTGAAGCTAAATTCAAATATATGAAAATATTTTAGCGTGAAGAACTTTTCCACGAAAAAAAAGTAGAGTAATATTCGGGGATTGTTTTCACACACACAAAAAGGTTCGGTGGATGTCGTTCGAGCGCGACACGGTGACGCACCGTTCGATCGACCGCGAAGCCGCGGTGCACGTCATTGCACAGGAATCCGTATCGATGCTGTGCTAACTAATATGGTAGTATAAGCGATGCCTCAGTCTAATGTTTACGTGTACTAGTACGGTGTTCTTTTAAGTTTGACCAACCCTATATAAAAATAAACTAAGCTCCCATACGAGCACTCATCAATATGCCGCCGCCGCCGTTGCGCATGCCGGCGCCCGCTTGCTCCGGCCGACCATTTCTCGCCCATCACCGCCGTGTCCCCGCCATCCCTGTGCCATGAAGCCGAAGGCTCGCCCACTCACGTCGTCTGCAGTTCCTCCTCGCGATGCCGCCGCGCTGCCAAGCACGCGAGCAGCTGGTGGAGCCGCGTCTATGCCCGCAGCGTATGAAGAGGAGGACGAGCGAGTGCTCCAGCACGCCGGCGAGGAGGAGCTAGCGTGTCATTGTCGTCTCCGCCCGCGCAGAGGAGGCGCGCATGGTGGCTATCGCAGCGGAAGCCGGTCGCACCCGTGCCGAGCCCGCAAACCGGGTGAGGACATGGAATCTACCTTCGAGACCTTGAATGCCACGTGGATCCTGCAATCTGAAGGAACAATTTGGGTCAGTCGACTCTTGCGAGCCGTTGGATGCAACATGGACGGCCAGAAGGGCTTCTTCAACCTCCGAAATTGATGCACTGTTCATCTTCTCTCTCAAGCATCAAGCCGCCAGCCCGCCACAGGCCTAACCGCCTGCCGCCGCCACCCCGCCCTCCCCTGAACCGCCTGCCACTGCCATGCTCCCCCCACCCCGCCATCCGTTTAACCCCGGGCACGATCCATTTTTTCCGGCGAACTGCATTCCACACCCAACACTCATAAGATAGATCATGGGCACTCTGCCACCCTAATATAGATACTGGGGTAGCTTCTCTGCCGTCTTCTTCCTTCGCTCCATCGAACTTCTTTCACAAATCGACTAACCCAAATTATACTACTAGTACGTATTAAGTACAGTAGGAACGCAAAGATATGAGCAGTAGTACCAACTACAAGAAGAACAGTAGTAAGACATACTAGTACTACTGTGCGTACTAAAGAGTTCAAATAACGAAAAGAACATAAACATAGTTCTGCTGGGGGCTCAACACAACACACCCCTGAAATAAAACTAAGCAACTAGTCCGCTTGACACTGCAGTAGAACCAGCATGAGCAACGGCACTGCCACCTTACTCGGAGTCCGAGTCCACGTCCTCGACTTCGTCCTCGTCCCTCTTCCTCTTCCTCTTCGCCGACACTTCTTTGCTTGAACCGGACACCGGGCTCTGCTTCTTCATCCAAGCCTTGTAGATATTTAAACAAAGGTAGGCATCCGTTGCTGCGTACACGATGTGATCTTCATCTATTGTCTTCGACTCCCATGCATGATGAAACTCCGGGTGAGGTTTCTTCAGTTAAGAGTACAAAGGATCAATCATGGCTGCTGCCAGGGTCAGCATTGAAGGCTGAGAGGAGGACACCAGGCTTGCCTTCTGGAGATCGAAGGGCTGACCTACAACGAGGCCTATCCGACCCAGGACTCTCCTGTCGTTCGTAAAGTCTACAGTAACGAATTTCACTCTTTTGTCCTTGAGGAAGAACTCAAATTCCTGGCACCTAACATCGGCATGGCATATGTGGTAGACCAAGCACACATTATGTATGCAAACCTGGATCACGGCGGGATTCTTCTTCTCTGCCTCCTTTAGAATCTTCTCGCTTTCCAGGACTATGGTGTACTCAACATCTAGCCCAGCGACCCACTCATCCGTTGAACTTTTGAACATGCGTAGGAAGCGAGCAAGGCATGCTTCCACCGTCGCGGATCTACGGGTGTAGATGACGATGAACTCATCGCCGGTGATGGTTCTAACCTTGTACTCACCGGCGATCATGGAGATTTGGGAGGCCATGGATTTTGGAGGCGGGTTAGGAGAAGTTGAACTGGTGTAATGTGAAAGGACGGGATGACTGGGAGCGAACTGTTATAAGGTAGAAGATGAGGACGAGTAGGGCATGCGAATGGCGTGGGGTGGTGGCTTGCCCGGTGGATAAACGGCTGCATGCCCCCAAAGAGTTCTCGAGTACTATGCAGGACCCACTAGATGTCATGTCTACTAGACCCATATCGTAGGCCTGACGGTATAGCTTCTGCGTGTTCGCACGCCATGCCGGCGCGTGCATGTAACTTCACTTAATTCCGTCAACCGTCGCGCCTCCCACGACCTTCGCCTCCCTTGCGCGGTCGCGCCATTTGAGACTTCGGACGGCTATAAATGAGCAAATTTTTTTGCCTACTCCGCATGCATGATACTCCCTCTGGTCCTTTTTACTCTGCGTAAGATTTGTGTCAGGTCAAAGTTTGCAAAGTTTTTGACCAAATTTATACTAAAAATATCAATATCTACAATACCAAATATATATTTTATGAAACTACATTTCATAATGAGTATAAAAATATTGATTTGACATTGTGAATGTTGATACATTTTTCTATAAGTTTGGTCAAAGTAGAGGTACATTGACTTCAGACAAAACTTATATGCACAATGCAGACTAGTTCCTCCGTCTAGGTGCGTGCCATGTCCTATCTAGTCATCACAACAAGGTTAGCTATTAGAGTACTACTACCTCCCTTCTAGTTTAAAGGGCTCGATCCAAAAATTTCACCTACTCTTACCAAGATAGAGGCGGTGGAATAGTTTTTGTAGTCTGCAAAATTACTCAACTAATGCTCTCGTTCTTCACAAAAAATGTGTTTACCAATGCATTATCGCATTGCATGCATGAATGCATGAACACTAGTAAATGACAAAGATTTTTACATGCATTAGTTAATATTCTCTTTAGGCTACTCATAGTGGAAAGTATCATATACTAGTATCATGTGCATGATACTAGTGTATGATACGGGACTACCTTTATAGTGCCATGCATGACACAAAGTAGTATAGTACTATTTAACATGATACAGTATCTACCTATGTTACTCTAACCCCCCTCTCTTCTTTAATTCTTTGCCACATCAGCATGTTTGCTATTCCCGTGTGCATGATACCAGCTAAGATACCACCACTATGGCCAGCCTTAATCATCGCATGCAATAATTTAGTGCACCTTGAAATCTGAACATGTGTGGGGCATGTATGTTTTTAATGACTTGAGACTATACCTAGCCCGGCATGCAAGATGACTTATTATGCACCGTTCCCCATACCTGCAGGAAGCCCGTTCGTCTCCAAATCTTTTCCTCTCTATGTGTGAAAACAATCTGCCTGTTTGACTCTCCTTCTCCCTCCGGTAGTCCCACCACTCCACCCCGTGTGGAAAAAATCTGCATGCATGACTCTCCTCCCCCCGCGCTCGTCCAATCCGTTGTGACCAGCAATATTTCCACCCCTTCCCTCCCCCGTAATTTACTCCAACAAATATGCCCACGTAGTTGTTACGTTAATCACGCAACATATCTTACGTAGGTGTTCCATTGCTCACTATAAATACTGTGCCTCCCACGGCATTTGGAAGAACGCTCACGTTCATCGCTATCTCCTCCCCCTCCCTCTCACGTCGACCACCATGGCATCGCCCCTCCCAAGCCCTAGGCACCCCTCACTACACCGCGTGGAGGGTCACGCGTCGCCGTTCCGTTCCTCATCGCCACTAGTTGAGGAGAACGCGTCGGCGTTCAGCTCCTCGCCGCGACGCGTCGAGGTGGATGCGTCGGCGTTCCCAGTCTCGCCAGCACGCGCGTCGGAGGACGCGGCGGCTCCCTGCTACAAGGAGAACGTCACGCCGCCCGCCGAGCCCACCAACCTTGAGGAGCTTTGGAAAGAAATGGAGGTTGCCTTGTGGGAGGCTTTGCCTCCGGCAGAGCGAGCCAAAATAGAGGCGGAGAAGAAGGCCGAGGAAGAGAAGCGCGCCGCGAGGCATGCTGCCTGGCAGGCCTATGTCGCGTCCGAGAGAGTCAGGCAATTGTCTCTTTGGCAGAAGGCTCGTGCGAGGGCCGTGAGGGTGGCGGAGGACGCCCGTGCCAAAGCCTTGAGTGCAGTCGGGCCCAAGCGCCTCATCTACGCTTGGCGGTACGTGGATCGGGTGCACGCTTCTAGCAAGGAGGAGTACCTATTGGCACCGGATCACCACACCGGTGAGATCGCGCTCGCCCGCCGGCAAGCCGCCAATCAGCACCTCGCGAGTTGCGAGGCTGAGGAAGAGGCGTTTGTCGGCGTCCTGGGACTGGGGGTGCCCAGACTTGCCTGCCTGCGGCCCATGGCATGGCTCCATCGATGGCCTGGTACGGCCCAGCTTCAGCAACAACAACTCAAGACCCTTGCGAGGGGCCAAGCCTCGCGAGGCGGATGACACCAAGACCTCCACGAGGGGCGGCCTCCCCAGGCTGGCACCCGAGAAGCAGAAATATCAATGCAAGCCGCACCTCGCGAGGTTCACCTGACGTGAGCCATGACGACCAAGACCAGGCGGGCGCCAGCGGGCGCAGTGTACCAGTTTCACCTTTGGTGCCAAGGAGGCAAGCACAGGCGCGGAGTCCCGAGTAATCAAGCAAAGGTTTCCATATCGGTGCAACAAGACCAGGACCGACAGGATGGCAGGACGGAGGTCATCGCGGAGCCCACTGCAGCGTCACCGCCAGAGGCTTTTGCAGGCGAAGACTACTTTTGTTAGGATAACTTGTACTAGTTGTCTCCCTTCGAATTTGGCCGTTGTGGGATCCCTTCCCGCCTATATTTGGGAAGAGGACCAAGGCCACTATAAATAGGACTTAGCCACCACCATAGGAGGGGGATCAGATCCATTCCACCCTCACCACCTCACCAGCTCATCGAGCTCAAGAACACCTCAACTCCTGAGGTCATTCCACCTCTGTACTAGTTCATTGTCAGCCCTCCGAGGCAATCCACCACAAAGCTAGAGTAGGGTATTACACCGCAAGGTGGCCCGAACCAGGATAAACTGCTGTGTCTCTTGTCCCTTGGGTTCGTCGAGCTAGGCTGTGGAATCATTGAGCAGGCAGACTGGGGAGGGAGCGTTCTTCGCACGCACCCCAGAGTTCTAACCTCTCAAGGGTCTGCGGAACCCCAAATCTGACATTTGGCGCGCCAGGTAGGGGTGCGTCGGAGCCTTTCTCCCGTTGGTTGACCCGCCGCTGCTCCACCGCTTCCATGGCTGACGCCCGTCGAGCCCATGCTGAGCGTCGGGCCGCCCTTGTCGCTCGCGTCGCCCAGACGGCGCCCGTCGGCGGGCCTCCCCGCCATTCTCCATCGCCTGCTGCTAACACCACCACCGGCCCGGCGGGGCACGAGCAGCAAGCTTCATCGCTGCACCCCTCCGTGCGGCGTGATGGGCGCACGGCCACTCCGTCGCTAACTCCGGCTGGTTCGTCGTCTCACGCTCGTCGCGGGCCGGCGGACGTGCAAGCTGCGTTGCTCATGGCGCGCGAGCTCTTGCGCTATCGCCCCGTCGATGAATTCTACGAGGACTGGCTCGAGCGCATCGCCGAGCTTGTCAGCGCCGCAGGGGGCTCGCCTGCGCCATCTCTCTCGCTGCCTCGCCCGCCACCTGCCGCGGGCGACGTAGCCCATGGAGCGCCTCCACCACCTCCCCGTCAAGACGTCACCCTCATACCAAGGCGTGCGGCCCCACGGCATGACCCGCCACGTAGGGCGCCCGTGCATGAAGAAGCAAGCTGCCAGGAGGTCCAGCGGCCGCAAGAAGATGCTCCTGCACTCCCAGCACCCCCACGCCAAGACCGCGCGCTGCCTGTGTTGGTGGCGCGTGAGTGCCAAGATCAAACTCCACCTCCACGTCGGGCTCCCGTAACCACCGCAGGCTACCGAGCCTTCACTCCCGAGCTACGCAGCGTCATCTGGCCGGGGAAGTTCAAGCCCGACCTGCCTCCACGCTACGATGGCACCCCCGACCCTGCTGAGTTCCTGCAACTCTACGAGCTGAGCATCGAGGTGGCCAACGGCGATGAGAAGATCATGGCGAACTGGTTCCCCATGGCTCTCAAGGATGGTGCATGCTCATGGCTCCTGAACCTGCCCGCAGGATCGATCTCCTCCAGGGGCGAGATGCACGAGTGTTTCGTCGCCAACTTCCAGGGCACCCGCGACCGCCCGCCTGCCGCGGGCGACCTGCGACGCATCAAGCAGCAGCCAGGGGAAACCCTGCAGAAGTACATCCAGCGCTTCAACAACGTCCGTCTCAAGGTCCCCAAGGTGTCGGACGAGGCCATCATCTCAGCATTCTCTGATGGCGTCCGCGATGTCAAGATGAAGGAGGAGGTCGCCATACATGAAGACCTGTGCACGGCTCTGGAGATGTTCAACATGGCGACCAAGTGCGCGAGAGCTGAGGAGGGACACCTCTCCCTCCTCGAGCTCCCAGTGGCCGACCTAGAAGACAAGAAGGCCAAGGCCAAGGACGTGAAACACAAGGGGGCGGCCGTGCTTGCGGCTGAACCATAGATGAAGCGCGGCTGCGACCACCCAGAGTCATCCAAGGGTAGCCGTCCGTTCTGCATCTTCCACAACGTACACAGCCACAACACCAACTACTGCCATGAGCTCAGGGCCATCCGCGACGGGCGCCTCGGTCGATGCCCCAAGTGCAACGATCGAGGCTACGGCCGTGGAGGAGGCCGAGGCGGAGGACGCTGGGACGACCGCGGGCCTCGCCAGGAGTGGCGTGACCAGCCTCGTGAGGACCGCTGGCAGGGCCAGCCTCGCGAGGGCGCCTGGAGAGATCAGCCTCGTGAGGACCGTCCTCAGGGCAACGCCGGCCTCCCTCCGCTGCCACCGCCACCAAGAAGGAACGACGACCACCACTAGGATGAGGGGGCTGGGGGCTTCCAGGAGCCTCGCGCCGTCGCTTGCATCCTGGGCGGTGCTCAGGCCCCAGCCTCTCAGTGCATCTTCAAGCAGTTTGCCCGTGAGGTGAACGCGGCTCTCCCTAGGCTCGAGGCCACACGCCCACTAAGGTGGTCCAAGTGCATCATCACCTTCAGCTCGTCAGACCAGCTCAAGTGCGCGGCAACCGCCGACGCCCTCCCGATGCTCTGCTCTCCCATCATCAGCAACGTCCTCGTCACCAAGACCCTCATTGATGGCGGTGCGGGGCTCAATGTTCTTTCCATCGAAACGTTCGATCGCCTCCAAGTGCCCTATGATCAGCTGCAGCCCACCAAGCCCTTCTCAGGAGTGACCGACGGCTCCACCACCCCGATAGGGCAGATCCGCCTCCCTGTCACCTTCGGCCAGCGCGACAACTACCGCACCGAGCTCATCGACTTCGACATCACCCACATCCGTCTTCCGTACAATGCCATCCTTGGGTACCCAGCCCTGGCCAAGTTCATGGCGGTGACTCATCATGGCTACAATGTCCTCAAGATGCCAGGGAACCGTGACATCATCACGAACGCCTGCGAGGAAAAGGATGTGGTGTGCTCTCTCGAGCGCGCCTACCAGGCCGCGGCGGTTGAGGACACAGACAACGAAGGCACCGTCTACCCTCCTGAGGCTATCCCCAAGAAGAAGAAACAGCTACTCCACCAAGAGCCTCAGGAGAACGTTGTCTCCACCGGCACCACCTCAGGACTAGCGCTCTCGGATGGGCGCCCCCCTCTCTCGCATAGGAAGGCGCGCCAGGTGCCCCTCTCAGGCTGGGCTTGGGGGCTCTCCTCTGGAGGGCCTCTGAGCTAGACAACGTCACGAGGGAGGCGCTCGAGCACCACGTGGAGGCATGCTTCAGCGCGCGCTTCCGCCAAGAGGGCACAAGGCACGAGGTGCCTGGTGCTCAGGAGTTCGTCATCAAGGCAACCGAGGAGCTTCAAGAGGCAAGAGCCATGTGCGGCGACTGCCGCCCGCCACCTGGCTCGGCTCCTTGTCCTGGCGAGGACAGTGAGCTGCACGTCTGCATCAACTACCTCGAGCTCAACAGGGCTGCGTCTCAGGAGCGCTTCTGGCCATCGCGTGTTGGTCGGTGCGAGGGACCCCTCACAGCTACGTTCGCATGCCATACGGCCTGCCGAACGCGGCTGTCACCTTCCAGCCCCACCTGCGGCGCGTCCTGGCAGCTCAGGAGACCAGGCACCAGGCGGTCCTGGTGGAGATGGCGACGGTTCTCTGTGAGCCCCCTGGGCCTCCAGAGCCTCCCGAGGTTCAGGACCCAGGCGACTCGTGAGGAGCGACTTCTTCAGCACACATCTTCAGCTAATCCAACATCTCTTCAGCAACGGTACCAGGTGACATTTTTCAGTTTATTCAGTTGGGGGAGCCCCTCGGGCAGCATTATCCCCAGATTGCGTGGGCCTGTCCCTGCGACATGTATCCTTTTGCATCTTGATTCACTTCGTTGGGGGCGCCCCTCGGGCTGCATCATCCCCAAACCGCGTGGGTCCATCCCTGTGGCATGTATCGCTTTGCATCTATCAGAACTAGCCTTATTCTTGCCATCAGTCGCTTTATGATTATCACCTGCTTGCCCATTGCCTTCCGCGGCCTCTCGCGTTGCCGACCAGCCTCCTGCTCATCCCGCAATGGGGGCTACACATGCTGGCACGACGCTTGTGCTCGGGTCCGTCCCTGCAACGCTGACAAATCTAAGGGATCGAGCTCTGGCTCACGGCCCGCCCCGTGCACGTCACCTCACCAGATCCTCAGTGCCTTCATCTTCTTGCGGAAAGATCAGCGGCCGGACAGCAAACGCGACTATAAGTTATATCCTCCTCTTGGACTAACCCGCAGGAATCTCCAGAGCTTAACTACAGGCGGTCCTGTCGGCCGCCCCTTTTTTACGCGATTCGCTTGCGCGTTAAAGGGGGGGCTCCTGAGCACCGCGCCTCAGGAGCTCCTACTGACTCTCCAGCCCTCACCCCTGGCCTTGGCCATGGCATCGCGACCTGGCATACCAGCGGCGGCTGAGCCTCGCTCGAGGGTCGGGACCCGAGGACATAGAGCATTCAGATAAGCGAGAAAAGGGGAGGCCGGCGCGAGCCCTACCTAATAGCACCACCGCCAAAGCGCAGACCGGGCGCCGCACGAAGGAATCACCTCAAGTTCATCAAGATAAGTTACCTATACGAATCAGCGCGAACCCGCTGCGTGGAATTTTCAACTCTCGTAATCTCGCTCCGGCAATGCCACTTCCCTTTTCGGCCTTTAGGGAGCTGCTTGCACGCCAAAGGGGACCTCTTGAGCATCGCGCCTCAGGAGCTCTTACCGGACCTTGGGCCGCTCACCTCCTGGCCTTGACCACGGCAACGCGACCTGCCATACCAGCGACGACCGAAGCTTGCCTGGGGACTGGGACCTGCCGGCGTAGAGCGCAAAACTACCGCGAGAACGAAAAGGGGAACAATGCCAAAGCGAGACACGCAGCTGTGACCTTATACCAGGAATAATAAACATTGAAGCAAAAGCATTACAATTTCCTTACATACCCCCACGGGGTTCGCCTTGACTCCTCGCAGGGAACAAAAGAAGAAAAAACCTCGAGAAACCCTGGCAGCGGGCATCACCGTCGACAACAGTGGGCCACGTGAGGCCGACGCCAACCCCATCCAGATCATCGTCGACGTCAAGCAGACGCCGCTGCCGCACTCCAGGCACGGCGGGAGCTCGGTAGCACGTAGCTATCGTCACTCGACTCCGGAGACTCGCTAGGCTCGGGAGCGTCGCTGGACTCCCAGGAGCCGTCGCTGCTACTGGAGGAGCTGTCAGCAGGCCCGGAGGCAAGCTCGACGCCCGCAGCCGCGCCACGAAGGCCGCTTCCTCCGGGGCAACACTCCAGGCAGCGGCCCTCCTCGTCGAAGACCTTGAAGAACAGCGTGGAGGCGCCATCGTACTCGAAGTGGATGGCGAGGGCTCCCTCCGCGCGGCAGGCACGGGCGACCTCGCCCCATCCTTGGGTCATGAAGATCTTGCCAGGGGGGACGACCTCGATCTCCGCCCCCATGGCCAGACTGCAGCACCCGGCTCGTTGCAACCACAGCTCAAGTGGCCCCTCGGCGGCATCTCCTTGGCGAAGAACCACGGGAGCTGGATCCACGAGCGCGGTGGCATCGCCGCCCACACCACGAACTCACACGAAGAGCTTTCGGCATGGGTTCGTGGGCCAGTCGCCCGTACAACCTCAGCCTGGCCACCACGGCCGTGGCTCGCGCGGTGTGGGGCGTCGCCACCTCCTCTGGAGCCTTGAGCTCGGGCGTACAGAGGGAGCGGGAAACCCGGCGGAGGCCGCTCGAGCCAGGGTCGCGTCACCTCCAGCCTCTCGCCAACGTCAAGGGAACGGCTAAGCCTCTTCTTCGGTGGAAGTGGTCCCTGCTCCTCGCGAGGGGTTTTTCCTTTCTCCACGATGGAGAACCTCCTAATCGGCACCATGAGCGCCATGGCAAGACGGCGAGGCAAGAAGGAAGAAGAAGGAGCAGGTGGCGAGAAGACGGAGATGAGCAAGGAGGGCTTCGCCCCTCTCCTCATTTATAGCCAAGGGGAGGCCAACCGCCGGCCTCCATGATCGCGCGTAATGATGATTTTTCTCTGCATGCAACAGGGTCTCGTCAAGTCGAGCAGTTGCCGAGGCAGCGTGGGGAAGCGGAGGTGCCCACGTCCCATCAATCGCCACGCGGCAATCGAGGCCGCAGGCGGTTAGGGCCCGTGACGCTCCGCACTTGCCCTTTGGCTTCACCTCGAAGCCAAGTTCGAGCGCGCCTTGGGCCCGGGGGCTACTGTCGGTGTCCTGGGACCGGGGGTGCCCTGACTTGCTTGCCTGCGGCCCATGGCGTGGCTCCATCGACGGCCTGGTACGGCCCAGCTTCAGCAACAACAACTCAAGACCCTCGCGAGGGGCCAAGCCTCGCGAAGCGGACGACACCAAGACCTCCACGAGGGGCAGCCTCCCCAGGCTGGCTCCCGAGGAGTGAAGATATCAATGCAAGCCGCACCTTGCGAGGTTCACCTGACGTGAGCCATGACGACCAAGACAAGGCGGGCGCCAGCGGGCGCAGTGTACCAGTTTCCCCTTTGGTGCCAAGGAGGCATGCGCAGGCGCGGAGTCCCGAGGAATCAAGCAAAGGTTTCCATATCGGTGCAACAAGACCAGGACCGCCAGGACGGTAGGATGGAGGTCATTGTGGAGCCCACTGCAGCGTCACGGCCAGAGGCTTTTGCAGGCGAAGACTACTTTTGTCAGGATAACTTGTACTAGTTGTCTCCCTTCGAATTTGGCCGTTGTGGGATCCCTTCCTGCCTATATTTGGGAAGAGGACCAAGGCCACTATAAATAAGACTTAGCCACCACCATAGGAGGGGGATCAGATCCATTCCACCCTCACCACCTCACCAGCTCATCGAGCTCAAGAACACCTCACCTCCTGAGGTCGTTCCACCTCTGTACTAGTTCATCCTCAGCCCTCCGAGGCAATCCACCACAAGGCTGGAGTAGGGTATTACACCGCAAGGTGGCCTGAACCAGGATAAACTGTTGTGTCTCTTGTCCCTTGGGTTCGTCGAGCTAGGCTGTGGAATCATTGAGCAGGCAGATTGGGGAGGGAGAGTTCTTCGCACGCACCCCAGAGTTCAAACCTCTCAAGGGTCTGTGGAACCCCGAATCCGACAGCGTTGTGTCGGCGCGCTGGGAAACGGCCACGCACCAGGGCACTCGTGGCGCGCCGCAAGCACTCCTGCGAGCACCGTTGCTTTTATTAGGAATAATTTAGTTTCGTAAGGCGATCTCATTAGTTTTGGGACGCAAATGATAAATCCCGAACGTTCAGGAATTATTAGCGTCCTTAATTAAGTATGTAAAAGGAAAAGTTTGGAAACCTTGTGTATCCGTACGCATTTTGTAAGTACGTGCATATAGCACAAACTTAACTATATATCGCACTACACATCTCTCTCTATATATGCTTGCAGACTGTGCTACTACTATTACTTATGTACGTGCAAATGCACATTTTAACATTACGATGCGGTTTTTGTAAAAGTAGAAAAACAACACTAGTCAAGCTTGTGAAACGATTCAATGCCAAAGAAATGCAAAAATGCTCGTTTGATTGTTTACTTTTAGCTTCCTTCTCTGTGGTTATTTCTCTATCATACTTTGTACGTAGTATCTCACTGGTTGGGAAGGCATGCAAATTCCCAAACCGCTTCGTACATCCTGTATCGAATTTTTTGCCTAACAAGTTGTGCCGTGCAATTGGAATTCCACCTTGAGTACTACTACTAGGAGTACCAGGGGCCAGTTCTTTTAGGCTTCTAGATTAGTAATCCCATAACTACTACCTCCATCCTGGTTTATTGGTCCCCATTGTAATCTGTGTCAATTTTTGACCATAAATTTAACTAATGAAATGTTTATGCATGTCACCAAAAATTATATAACTTTTGTTGACATGCACTAACATTTTATCAGTTAAATCTTTGGTCAAAATTTAGCACAAATTACAATGGTGACTAATAAATCAGGATGGAGGTAGTAGTTTAGAAGCCCAAATGAATGAGTGAGGCGCCATATGTTACTCTCCACTATGACTAGTCTTATGGGAAAAGCTGGGGAAGAGACGGCTTATTTTTTAAGACGGCAAAAGAACTGGCCCTAGGAGTAGTAGCTAGGCATACTAGGAGTAGTAGCTAGGGATCGAGTGTGCGAGATGAACCGAACAAAGTAAATGCAGAGAGATGAAATGCAAAAAAGACAGAGGGATGTGATGGTTGCTTGTCCATTTATTTTACCAGGCCACTTATTACTGGGAGTGGTGCGGTTTTGTGATATGACGACTTTACTGTCATGCCACGAGCGGGGTGAGACTCCCGTGCAGTGCCGCCCTCTACACTAGTACTACCTCGGTCGTGGTTTATTAGTCCCCCATTGAATTTGACTGAAGATTTAACTAGCAAAATGTCAGTGCATGTCAACAAAAACTATATCGTTGGATTCGTATTTGAACATAGTTTTCAATGATATAATTTTTGGTGACATGCATGAGCATTTACCGTACTATATATAATGTTAGTTAAATTTATGGTCATACTATATATAGTAAGGTGCCCGTGCGTTGCACAGAACAGTGAAATGCATTGATCGGGGAGTTGTTTATTTTGACAAAGTATGTGGGGGTCATCTCATGTGTAACGAGTATCGATAGGTTTCTTCGGATATTATTTCTTCTCTAGAGCTCACAAATATCCGGGTGAAATAGATAAAAAATGATCTTTTGCAAACAAAAGCGTTCAACTGTTCAACCTGCATCCAAAAATTGTGAAGAAATAACACTTATTGTGCTTTGCAAGAAATGATCTTTAAGAATTAGTTTTTGAGTATCGATTTTGTTTATTTTTTCTAGACCACCATGAATGTACTCCCTCCATCTAGGTGAATAAGTCATCTTAAGTTGTGCACCGTGACCAAGAATGAGGGGAAAACGAGAGAACTTAATGTTTATTTGCTAATTAATAGCATTGCATGCAATGAACTAACCACTGCATGTCGTGTTTGGTAGTCTTGAGTCATTGAAAACATGCACGCCCCACATCTCTTTTTGGTTGACATGTCAAGAAACAAGAAACGAGGTGGGAGTTAATGCACTGCGCCTAAGTGTTTTGGGATTATTTGGTTTTCGTAAGGTGACTTAGAGCAAGTACACTAAGGTACAGTCAGCAGGCTGTAAGAAGTAAAGTAATATTTCTAATGCTTAGTTGGAGGAGAGAGGATAGGAGAGAGAATGTAAGCGGGCTCTCATGCAAGAGCCAGCTGCAACACGTGCTCCTAGGCACTATGTGAGAGTGGAAAGTGGGCCATGTATTAATAAAGTAGCACATACTTATAGCTAATTGTTATACATGTTGGCTATAAGTTGGCTATAGATGACATGGCACTTTCTTATAGTCAACAGTTGGCTATACTATTAAGTATTAACCATGCTCTTATACACCTAGACAGAGGGATTAAATCAGGACGACTTGGAAGGGGGCAGAGGAGATGTAAGAAATGGTTCATCATAAGTCTTTCACCATTACTATAGTAAAAATTCTCAATTAATCTCATAAATGGCAAGCGAGAACTCTAATGGAGCAAAAGCATGCATGGAAGATTCTAGACTAAACCATAAATGGATACACTTTTATTCAAGCACGATACTCTAATAGAGCAAGATCATGCATGGAAGGTTCTATACTATATAAATAAGAAGTCTCCACAGGCTTAGACAGTGGATTACATTGAGCGAAGACTAGTGATGAACATTTGACTTGGTAATGCATATGACCAGGTGAACCTCCTTGGAGTCCCCGTGCACCATCTTGGGGTGAAAATCATACCAGGCGTGTTCCATGTCCACATTGCCGAGAACAGAGCAGCTCGGCACAGTTCCAGTCAGGGTGATGGAGGCGGCGTGGGCGCCCTTGTACCTCGGAGGGGCAGTAACAGTGAGCACGCACCCGTACACCGGCCTCGTGTCAGCGTCAGCGGTGTTGCCCCTGATGCACACTACAGAGACGGGGCGGCGGCCTGCGCGGGCCTTGCCGGTGCCCACGGCCAAGAGGAAGACGCTGCTGTCCTCCTCCGCGACTAGCAGGCGGCGGTGATCCTCCAGCGACTCCGGCACGGCGAACGGGTAGCATGTCTCATACTTGATGTTCACCGCCGTGGGCCAGTAGTGTGTGATGAACGGTGCCGTGAGGTGATGCACGAGGCTCGCCGGCGAGCCCTCAAATGGTAGCATGCACTCATAGCAGTAGCAGGGTGCATGCGCGCATCTGGAACTATGCTCCGCCAGCGAGTGCTGGTCGACGTACCTCTCGAAGCCGAAACTCTTGTAGACGCAGGGCACCTTGCAGGCATCGACCAGGCCGTCCATGAAACGGGAGTGGCTATAGGGGACGTTGCGCCCGCCGAATGGAGCACAAGAGGGAGTGGCTGTAGGGGACGTTGAGCCCACCGAATGGAGCGCAGGAGTAGCACACGAAGCAGTAGATGGTGTCCTTACTAGTACTCCCTAGTCCCTATATAAAAATAGAGTTGGTGATGATGGTGTGTCCCTAGTCCCTAGATAAAAAACAGAGTTGGTGATGATGGTGTGCCTGCCATCCTGCAATATAGGCTGTCCGGTCTATATCTGATGGATAGGAAGGAAACTATGGCAATTTTGCAAAAAGATACCCACACCCCTCTCCGCATTTGCAAATAAGGCCTTGCCTCGTTCATCCTTATCTCCCACAACCTCATTGCTGAGCAATTAAAAAAGGAAGTCTCTGGAACAATCTGGCATGGTGGCCGCTGTCGGCGCCGTCCATCCCCATGCCTCCGCCCAGTCCGACCACCAGTCACCACCACGCCCCACTCCTCCTCACCTTATCTCTCATCTTTCTCGAGATATCATTTTTTTGATGAAATTCTTGAGATACCATTTTTCCAATAAAATTCTCGAGATATCATTAGTTTTTACACATGGGATTACTCCTACATGGGTCAATCACAATAGGTGTTTTGTAAAAAAATGCATCTTGATGTTCCGTGCAATGCACGGGCATCTTGCTAGTTTTTTGCATATAATTCCAAACAACACGTAGACACGTTCTTTGACCATTTAAAACTATGTTAGTATCATTGTTAGTGGTCAGCTGGTGCAAGTTATAGCCCCGGGCATTTTAACCTTTTTTTAGTAATGATATCTAGCGATTGTTCGCCACGAGCTCAATCCTGGCGAATCCCACGTAACCGTCAGATTTCCATCCGATGGTGGCCTATTTTTAGGCCATAGTATTTGACAAAACCACCACCCTTACACACGTACTGTAACTGCGTCGTGGGCATTTGCAACTGCCATGTCTCCCAGCGAACGTTTGCTGGGGATTGGAGTTAGCACCGATGGCGGTTCGTAGTCGTTCCACGCTCGGGCATTGAAGTTTGTAACTATTTTAGAATATACTACTCCTCCGGTGCTAGTAGTAGAGCAGATTCCTACTCCACTATATGCAAACTAGGCCATAGTAGTAGGTACTGTAGGGAGTACTAGTACTGTGATCACTCAAGCAAGTTGTCTGGCATCGATATGACCCTACGCTGCTGGGATGTGTCTCGTAAGTCAAGTGGCATCCTGTTGTCATCATCACCTGTCCACTTCCTGCAGCACATATTCGCTTCTCCATCTTCGTCCACACATAATCGTCCAATCTTCCATTCCCGCTAAGGCGCCTCCCCCCTCTTCCAAAACCTAAGCACTAACAATGGCAGAACCGAGCAGCTTCCGCTGAAAGAGTGGCTGGAATTCGCTCCCCACAGAGGTAATCAAGCTCATTGTTTCGCATGTGGACAATCTCAGTACCATGCCGCTCGTCGCGTGCTCGTCGGGGCTGTACCGTTTACTCAAAGCCCTCAGGCCGGAGCTTTTTAAGACAGCTCCTTGCTTGCTGATGCCGCCTGATCTTCTGAAACAGCGTGTCACGTAGCGTAATGATCGTAGGGTGGCGGGCATCAACCCCCTCGACTGCGATCCGATCCCCGTCACCCTCAACTACATTAATGGTATGTACTGGGTCGGCATGAACATGTCTTGGATGGTGCTCGTCGACGGTCGCGGCAGCTGGATGCTCGTGGAGGTCTACACCCGATGATTGA
This sequence comes from Thinopyrum elongatum, assembly GCA_011799875.1. Classification (NCBI taxonomy): domain Eukaryota; kingdom Viridiplantae; phylum Streptophyta; class Magnoliopsida; order Poales; family Poaceae; genus Thinopyrum; species Thinopyrum elongatum. The sequence continues at coordinate 390,470,873 of CM022300.1, forward strand.
TCCCCCTTCCTTCAATTAACACTGCACTGCTTTGGCACCGCGGCCCAGAATACTCAGAATCTTACAGTAGCCAACATGATACCAAGTTTGATTTGCTCAAGGTTGTAATCTGCCAAGTGCCCACAAGATGTGCAAATTATAAAGACTTCAGGCTAATTGTGTTCTTCAACCGCGGTCTCGCCTATCTAACAGGTCACTGCGGTAAGTGGATAAATCTGCACGTCCATCGCAGGATCATACATCCTCCATGGTTCTCTGATGCCATTGAACACAAGGGCTTCATTTACGCTGTGGACTCCTTCTATGGCTGGACGTATTGCTGGCCTACTCCAGTCATCGCCACAAACGGCTGTAACAGCAGTATGTTACTTTCCTATGATATCATGATGGCTTGCTTATAGTACTGTCAACATTTACTGAAAAAATATTCATGCTCATAACATGTTGTTCTTAAGATTGACTACAGTACGAGCCCTTTTTTATTTGACTCCAACTTGATATGATGTTGTAGGCTGCTTGGTGTCCCTACCCTTCCTAATCCCAGAACCTTTGAAAGAAAAGCGGCATGGCAGTTGCAGGTGGTTCCTGGCTCGATCAGACGACGGCGAACGATTGATGATCATTCGCATGTACCGGACGTGTTGTTTCACGGAATACAATCACAGTCACTGCAAGGTCTTTGAGCAGGATCCCAGCTTCTCTGGGCCTTCAGGAATTTTTGACTGGAGGCTGGTAAGTAGCCTTGGTACACGCTCTCTGTTTCTCGGACTGAATTATCCGATTAACCAGGAGATAACCGACGGCAAGGATCATGATGGCAGCACGGTTTCGTTCATCAGGCAAAACTGTGTGTACACAGCGTACCATGCATCTCTGCATGCACCATACCCTGATATGTGCCGCCACGCTCTGCAGCACAAAGTAGGAGAGAGGGTCGCAAGTATCAGACTTTGACCTGCTGGCTGGAGTTTCCCCCGTCAGGCACCCATCTGGTTCAAGCCGTCAGCCAATCTCCACAGCTTAATAAATAGTAACGTCTAACTGAGCCAGTAAGTTAGATGCGTACACTTGGTGTAGTAGGATCTTTATTTAGTTTGATGCATACACTTGTTCTTTTTTTGTAGCCCTTTTGTAATGATGGCTGATGTTTGGTTTGGAAGAGAGAGCTGCATCTTTACTCTTCTGGCCTGCTTACTGCTTCTGTTGCACCCCCGGCCCTGGTTGCTGCTGCTGCTGTTTTCAATGTACAATCAGTAGTATATTTTGTCTGTTGGTTGAATAAATGTGTTGTTAGAACAACAAACACAATCTTTTGGAAGTCGTTGCACAGTCCGATCCTTTAGTGCCCCGTACCGTACGTAGCGCATACTATTTTTGGTACGGAACACATTTTCCACTTGTCGATAACATGCAGCCCACTGATGAAGACCCAATAGAGGAGCCCATAATTAACTGGAAGGGAGGCTCTCACATGAATTCGGCCCAGGTACATGCTCATGGTCCCCTAAACATAAATAAGTAAATAAATAAATAAAGCTAAATGCTCATGCACCAGTTCTTTAAATTCACTATTTGAAAAGTCAAATTTTAACAGGAGGATATTATTTCCTATGAGAGTGTCGTTACATTCAGTCGATATTATTCTTAGGCAAAGATAGCGACCAGTATTTTTTCTCCCACCATTTTCTTCCTGTAACCAGCGGACCCATGCAAATCGTAGTCAACGTCGTAAATAGTTTCGGTCCATTATTATTTTTTGATAAGAATGCCCAACCCAGCCCAACACATTGGCGACACCACTTTATCCTTTGCCTTGGTGCGCTCGCCGCGGCGCCGCCATCCGGCCCTGTCAACATAGTGAATCGGGAGAGGACTGTAGTTGTGAGTATGATAGTACGGACCCACCAGATCCACTCCCGAACACAAGCAAGCGCCTCTTTTACTACTAAGATGCACCCCTCGTTTTTTTACTCTAATCCACCCTGCTGATATCTGGGACCCACATCATTGTCAATGTATAGTCAATTAACGACAGAATTGCCCACCTTTTTTTGAGGATTTTTTCGGAGGAGCAGGCTATAAACTGGGTTGTGCGGTCTCTGTGGCCCGTCTTACAACATGACCAGCCTAGCAGTTTTTTGTTTGGGAAAATAGGTAGCCCACTATTTCTTTTTGAAGAATACCCAAGCTAGGCCTATTTGTTTTCTCCGACTTACTGGGCTGCAAATCTTTCAAGACGAGGAGGGATGCATTCCGGCCTGGCCAAAGAGTATGGGCAGTATATCTTAAAAGTAATATGAAAGGGGTTGCAAATTCCAAAAAAATTATAGCAAATGGGCAATTAGTTTCGTTTTTTGTTTTTGTTCTTCACTGATATTTTATATTTCATTGGATTTTAACATGGCATAGTACTACTTTATTTTTAAATTTGTTTTAGTATGGCTACTAATTTTTGGATTAAGCATATTTTGTTCCCCAGCAAAAATATGCGAATTTTTAAAATTTCGCACATTTTTTAGTTAAAAATTTTAACCCTGGCACTGACCAGAAAATGGCCAGCAATTCTAAAAATGGAAAATGGGCTGCAATAAATTCCATATGAATTAGCAAATGGGCAGTAAATTATAAAAATAATAGCAAATGGGCTGTACACGCCACAGATTTCAAGGCTGACTTGTTTACGCAAGGCTTTGTCAGTCAACACACGATTCTAGCAGCAGTGACTGTTGGATGTCCATCCAACGGCCGACGTGCTTCTTCAATCTCTGATCTTCCTGCTCCAGCCGCCTAAACCAGCGCCGGTGAGACTGCCTGCTCCCTCCTCTTGTGGCCGGCTGTGATGCCGCGCATGCTTCACCGGCCCACCCTACTCCCTCCGCTGGCCAGGCCATCCCTCTACCCACCCGCACCTCCTGTTATTCTTCGTTGACGGCAGCCTCATGCCGTAGCCGAACCAGTCAACCGTTATACTCTCCTTAGCATGGGTATCCACTACTGTGTCTTCACCGGCTCCGGGTCGTTCCATTCCTAGACCTCACCGTTGTCCACCGCGTTGGTGCTCTAGGCGCGGCGTGCTGAACATTCAACAAACGACAGCCATCGGAATAGGGATGTACCTGGAGAGGCTGACAGTAGGGACCCTCATTGTCCATGGCTGCACGCAAGCAACTGCCTCCTTATTACGTGAAAAAAAATGATTTCTCGCACTGACATCTGGGGCGCACTGGTTCGGAGGCTGACCTGTGGGCCTACTAAGTTAACGCGTACGCAGGGCTTTGTCAACTTAGTCAACAAACGATTCTAGCAGCAGTGACCGTTGGATTTTAATCGAACAGTCCTGCTGCTTCTTCAATCGCTGCTCTTCTTGCACCAGCCGCCCAAACCAGCGCCGGCGAGACCGCCTGCTCCTGCCTCCAGTGGCCGGCTGTGCTGCCACGCAGGCCTCACCGCCCCACCCTACTCCCATTGCTGGCCAGGCCATCCCTCTACTATCTACTCACCCACAACCCGTGTTATTCTGCGGCGACGGCAGCCTCACACCGCAGCCAAACCAGTTAACCCTCGTACTCCTCTCCGCGTGGGCATCCACTGCCGCGTCTTCCCTGGCTCCGCACCGTCCCCTTCCAGGCCTCGCCGTCGTCCACCGCCTTGGTGCTCATGGCGCGGCGTGGTCAACGTGGTCAAGGAACGACTTCCATCGGAAGAGGACTGTACGTGGAGAGGCTGATAGCTGGGTCCACGGCCGCAGCAAGGAAGTGCCTCCTTATTACGCATAAAATAATTATTCCTCCACCTGACAGCGGGGACCCACCGGAAGGGAATCTGTATTTTGCAAAAAAACCTTTCCCTCCTGACAGCTGGGACCTACCAACTACATCTTCGCATGCAAGGAAGTGCGTCCATATTACGGGCAAAAAAATGATTCTCCCCCTGACCGCTGGGACCCACCATCAATAACTTCGCACGCAAGGAAGTGCCTCATTATCCTCCCTGACAGTCGGGACCCACCTAGTCGAAGCGTACGTAGCGTTGTCATTCTGGTCGCGAACGTGTACATACATACTAGTCGATCGGTCTCTCTGCAACGATGAACTGTGGCCGAGCAAGCAGCGGCACATGTAGTAGTAGAGCCCCCGACGTAGCAATTCAGGCAATCCAGTCAAAACCGTGTACACGTACGTACAGCGAGATGCCAAAAAATACGGCCACGTACATACATACGGGCGGGGTCTCGAACGCCTACTCGAGCATTTGTATGACCAGGGCTCATGTGCATGGAGAGGCAACGGACGGCAGCAACGGTGTCCAGTTCATCGAAAGCCAACCAGCTGGGTTGGAACGGAGAAACTGCGTCGTGTTCATGGGGAGGCAATGAAATGCGTCGTGTTCATCGGGAGGCAACGGAATGCATCGTGTTCATCGGGAGGTAATGGAATACATCGTGTTCATCGGGAGCCAACCGGCTTGGACGGAACAGCCGAAACGAGGTATGGTGTACCGCACAACGGAGGAAACAGGCCTTCTGTTCGACCACGTACGGTCGAAATGGGGTCCTGTTCATTCGGAAGGGTCTGGCGTACCGCAAAACAGAGGAAACGAACTTGTGTTTGACCGCGTACGGTCGAAACAGGGTCCTGTTGATCGAGAGGGGTGTGGCGTACCGTAAAATGGAGGAAACAGACTTGTGTTCGACCGCGTACGGTCGAAACAAGGTCCTGTTGATCAGGAGGGGTGTGGCGTACCGCAAAACGGAGGAAATGGACTTGTGTTGGAGCGCCTACGGTCAAAATGGGGTCCTATTCATCTACCGTCTACTGCCTCGCTCCAGCCTCCACCTGCTACTGTTCATCCACCGTCGACTTCCTCCAGCCTCCACTGGTACTGTTCATCCACCGACGACTTCCTCCAGCCTCCACCTGCTACTGTTCATCCACGGGGGTCCTGTTCATCCAGCCTCCACCGGCTACTGTTCAACCAGCCCTCCACGGGGTCCTGTTCATCAACCCTCCACCGGCTACTGTTCATGGAGCCTCCACGGGGTCCTGTTCATCCACCCTTCACCGGCCTCCTCGATCAGGGTCCTGTTCATCCAGCGGCAACGGCCTACTACTACCACGAGGTCCTGTTCATCCAACCCCCACCGGGAACTGTTCATCCAACCCCAACCACGTACGTCTCGACTCGTTCAACCAACCCACATGTTCACTGTTCATCAAGAGGCAGCAGGTTCGATCGGCTTCAGTTAGCAGCAGTAGCGAAGGAATCCCTCGATTGGTTTCAGTTAACAGCCAAGGGATCGATCGCTCGGGTTCAGTAATGTAGCTAGTGTAATCGCTCGGGTTCAATAAGCGAACGCCTCGCTCGGCTTCAGTTAGAGCCCAACACCTCACACCCACGCGCGTACGTGTATGAGAGAAACGCGCAATCCTTTTGTGCATCGCTCGGCCCCGACCACCCACCGTAACCGGGAACTCCCCGATATTTTCCTCGCCCTCGCTTCTACCACGGTTTTTTCCATCATGGACGGCCCAAAGAATGTCATGCAGCTGCGTCTCCGGCCCGCCCAGGACGAAAAACCCATTTTCTGTCATGATTTTTTGTCATAGAAGTAGGAGCCCACCACATCTATGATGATACTGGGTTTTGTCACAATTATCGTCATAGAAGTGTCATAAGCATGACAGAAAAAAAATTCGTTCGGCCCAAAATGTCACAGATGTGTCTTTTTTTTGTAGTGCAAGTCTTTTGTAGAAATAATTAAACTCTCATGCGTCACTTATATTTGTTTAGAGAGTCAACATGAATTGGTCATTCACATGGTTAGTCATAAAATCCTACATAGAACTTGTAGATCACTAAATATGATATGTTTGATTCCTCACAGTAGTTTTGCGATATCGAGATGGTGATATGTGGGAGGTACTAGTGAATTATTGTGGTTAAGTAAGAATATTGTTGTTAAGGTTTGTGATTCCCAAAGCATGCACGTATAGTCTCTTGTTATGCTAAGAAGTTGGAGCATTATTTACTATTTAGTGTCTTCCTTTGCGTGGTGGTCGGGGGTGCGTGATGGTTAACTCCTACTAACCTCCCCCCTAGGGGCATGCATAGTAGTACTTTGCTTCGAGGGCTAATAAACTTTTGCAATAAGTATGTGAGTTCTTTATGACTAATGTGAGTCCATGGATTATACACACTCTCACCTTTCCGCAATTTGCTAGCCTCTTCGGTACCGTTCATTGCCCTTTCTCACCACGAGAGTCGATGCAAACTTCGCTGGTGCATCCAAACCCCGTGATATGATACGCTCTATCACACATAAGCCTCCTTATATCTTCCTCAAAACAGCCACCATACCTACCTATCATGGCATTTCATAGCCATTCCAAGATATATTGCCATGCAACCTCCATCATCATCATATACATGACTTGAGCATTCATTGTCATATTGCTTTGCATGATCATATAACTGACATAGTATTTGTGGCTCAGCCACCGTTCATCATTTTTTATAATGTTACGCTAGCATCATTGCACATCCTGGTACACCGCCAGAGGCATTCATATAGAGTCATATTTGTTCTAGTATTGAGTTGTAATTTTGAGTTGTAAGTAAATAGAAGTGTGACGATCATCATATTCATTATTAGAGCATTGTCCCAAGTGAGAAAATAAAAATAAAAAAAGAGGCCAAAAAGAGCCCAAGAAAAAAAAGGCAAAAAAGAGCCCACCAAAAAAAGAAAACAAAAAATGAGAGAAAAAGAGAGAAGGGGCAATGTTACTATCCTTTTCCACACTTGTGCTTCGGAGTAGCACCATGTTTTTCATATAGAGAGTCTCCTATGTTGTCACTTTCATATACTAGTGGGAATTTTTCATTATAGAACTTGGCTTGTATATTCCGATGATGGGCTTCCTCAATTACCCGAGGTCTTGAGCAAGCAAGTTGGATGCACACCCACTTAGTTTTCATATTGAACTTTCATACACTTATAGCTCTTAGTGCATCCGTTGCATGGCAATCCCTACTCCTCGCGTTGACATCAATTGATGGGCATCTCCATAGCCTGTTGATTAGCCGCGTCGATGAGAGACTTTCTTTCTGTTTTTCTTCTTCTCCATATTTACCTCTATCATCATACTCTATTCCACCCATAGTGCTATGTCCATGGCTTGCGCTCATGTATTGCGTGGGGGTTGAAAAAGCTGAAGCGCATTAAAAAGTATGGACCAATTGCTTGGCTGACACCGGGGCAGTACATGATTTATATTTTGTGTTAAGAAGATGGAGCATGACAAGGCTATATGATTTCATAGGGATAACGTTCTTTAGCATTGATATTTTGAAAGACAAGATTGTTTGTTGGGATGCCTGAGTATTGATGTCTTTATATAAAATTATAGACTATTGCTTTGAATCACTCGTGTATTAATATTCATGCCATGACTAGATTATATGATCAAGATTATGCTAGGTAGCATTCCACATCAAAAATTATTTTCTTTTTATCATTTACCTACTCAAGGACGAGCATGAATTAATCTTGGGGATGCTGATATGTCTTCATCATATCTATAATTTTTTATTGTTTCATGCCAATATTCTACAACTTTCATGTACTTTTGGCAACATTTTATATTATTTTTGGGACTAACCTATTGATCGAGTGCCTAGTGCCAGTTCCTGTTTCTTGCATGTTTTTTGTTTTGCACAATACCCAAATCAAACAAAGTCTAAATGTGATAAAAATTTATGGAGATTTATTTTGGAATATATGTGATTTTTTGGAAAAAGAATCAACGCAGGACGATGCCTGAGGGGCCCACAAGCTCGAGGGGCGCACCCCCTACCCCAGGCGCACCTGGCAGGCTTGTGGTCCCCCTGTAAGGCGGTTGGTGCCCTTCTTCCACTGCAAGAAATATAATATCTATAATAAAATCGTTTTAAAATTTCAGCCCAATCGGAGTTATGGATCTCCGGGAATTTAAGAAACGGTGAAGGGCGAGAAAGCAGGAACACGAAACAGAAGAGAACAGAGATAGAGAGAGAGAGATCCAATCTCGGAGGGGATCCTGACCTCCGGGAGCCATGGAGGCCATGGAACTGAGGGGGAACTCTCCTCTCATCTAGGGGGAGGCCAAGGAAGAAGAATAAGGAGGGGGGCTCTCTCCCCCTCTCTCCCGGTGGCGGTGGAACACCGCTGGGGCAATCATCATGACGACGATCTACACCAACAACTTCACCGCCGTCATCACCAACTCTCTCTCCCTCTATGCAGTGGTGTAACACCTCTTCTTCCCGCTGTAATCTCTACTTAAACATGGTGCTTCATGACACATTTATTATTCAATGATGTGTTGCTATCCTATGATGTTTGAGTAGATTCTTTTTGTCCTATGGGTTGATTGATGATCGTGATTGGTTTGAGTTGTATGTTTTATTTTGGTGCTCTCCTATGGTGCCCTCCATGCCGCGCAAGCATGATGTATTTTGACTGTAGGGTATTGCAATACATTCATGATTCGCTTATAGTGGGTGCTGTGAGTGACTGAAACACATACCCGAGTAAGGGGGTTGTTGCGTATGGGATTAAAGAGGACTTGATACTTAATGCTATGGTTGGGTTTTACCTTTATGATCTTTGGTAGTTGCAGACGCTTGCTAGAGTTTCAATCATAAGTACATATGATCCAAGTATGGAAAGTATGTTAGCTCATGCCTCTCCCTCATATAAAATTGCAATAATGATTACCGGTCTAGTTATCGATTCCCTAGGGACAAAATCCTTCTCGTGTGTTACACAAAGCTTTCTACTAAACAACTAACTTTTATTATCTTGAAAATTACTCGTACTTCTATTCTCGCTAAGTACTTCTAGTTTTATTCTTGCAAACATATCCTATCACCTATAAAATAGTTTCATACTTGTTTTAGGTAAAGCGAATGTTAAGTGTGCATCGAGTTGTATCGGTGGTCGATAGAACTTGAAGGGAATATAAATCCTACCTTTAGCTCCTCGTTGGGTTCGACACTCTTATTTATCAAAAAGGCTAAAATTGGTCCCCTATACTTGTGGGTTATCATGGGTGAACAAATTACTATTAAGCAATTGATAGAAAAGCACATAGTTAAGACGTCATTCACGACAATGATCATGTATATAGGCATCATGTCCGAGACAAGTAGACCGACTCCTGCCAGCATCTACTACTATTAATCCACCAATTGACCGCTATCCAGCATGCATCTATGTTATTAAGTTCATGACAAATGGTGTAACACCTTAAGCAAGATGACATGATGTAGACAAAGTAAACCCAATCAATATGAATAAAGCCCATCGTTTTATCCTGAATGGAAACAATACAAATATGTGTCTTGTCCCCTCCTTTGTCATTGGGATATAGAGCACCATAGGATTGAACCCATCAGAAAGCACATCTCCCACTGAATACAAATCATTCTAGTTCGCCAAACCAAATGGATATATCGGAGAGAAATACAAAGCTATAACAATTATGCATAATAAAGTTCAGAAAAGACTCAATTACTTTCAATGAATAATCTAATCATAAACCCACAATTCATCGGATCCCAACAAACACTAGTGCATCAACCTTCTATACAAACGGGTTTTACCCCCTTTACGCGACGGAGTTTTAAACCATTGCCTTGCCTATGTGTGCGATAGCGGTGTCCTTCCCACACGACCCAAAAACCGTTGGCGATAGGTCCTCCGGTCACACATGTGGGGCAAAATGAGCTCGTGTGCGATAGGGGGAGGCATCTCATACAATTGTACATGCCCAATCATTTCCGTTCGTATGTACAGCCCACACAGTGAATCCTAGACACACGTTTCTGTTCGTATGTACATCCCACACAATGAATCCTAGACAAACATTTCCGTTCGTATGTACATCCCACACAGTGAATCCTAGACAAATGTTTTCATTTGTATGTACATCACACACAATTTTTCGTTCGTGTGCGATTGGGGGAGATAATGCAGGCGCTTTCATAGGACAAGCCGTGGGAGATCGTCTTGCCATCCCACACAGTTTTCTATACAACCTCATCTGTGATAGGTGTAACGATCACAAACGCTCTGCCTCCATTAACCGTTTGTGTTATTCAACTATATCACACACGATTCGATGAAGAAAATTGTATGACATTGGGCTATCCATCACACACGCTTTTACTGCTAGAAACATTTGTAAAGTTCCATGACCCATTTAGCAGGTTTATTAGTTTACTATTAATACTTCCAGTATTAAGCAAATTCACATTTCATATCGAACAACTGTTTGCCACATTCATATCAGGCACACAAATATGTATTAACATCACAATATGATAGCTATGTGAAAACAGCATAGTACATCATATAGCTAGTTCACCTTCATAAGCACAAAGTAGTTGAGCACAATATTAGAACAATATATTCATTTCCCTAACCGACTGATGAATGATCAACTAAATTCATCTTCTCCACCTCTACTTTCAGTTTAGTAAGAACCTGTTTTGCACTGACCAACTGGGAAAGTGCCTCCTCCTTCACAGGCACCATCTTAGCAAAGTCTAATTTAAAAAATTTGAGCTCATTCTCCATCTTCCTCTTTCTTCTCGTCTTGAAATATTCTTCAGCGTTGACAACATTTTCTCTAAGCTTATCTCTGTTCTCTTCCTCATACATGCTCCAGAGCTTTGCTAGGCACATCTTCAAAGACTGTGGCCACTCTTGATCAGCCCATTCTAGGTAAGAACACTTCCATTCATCCTATAATATTTAAAACTAAATCAGTTAAAATTGTAGGGAAAATGGGTTTCTAGCAACATACAAAATCACCACATACATATTTTGAAAAACTGAAGAAACACGTTAATTATTACATATCTTCTCAAAAAGATAAATTAATTGAACAACGCTACTGAATTAATTGCTACTGAGACAACAACCAAATTCAGGAACATCACAAGCTATAATTAACTGCAACAACGCTACAAGTTCTAAGTCATGTACTATAAACAACAAATTGAACATTTTATGAGGAAACTAAATATAACTGCAACAGCACAGCGACCGTGTTTGGATGACATCAAAATAATACTAACAGGTATGTACATGCACAAATTTAGTAACATAGAAATAATAGCACTAAGGCCCTCCACTATGTAGGCTAAAACAGGTGTCAAAATAACTGTTCCTACATTTGGCACTGGTGCCCTGCCCTGCCGAGCCGATGCTAGAGGAAAAATTCAGGGAACCGGACACCGGAGCACCTAGTTGCTCTGATGCCCAGTTCCTTCGTGCCATAAAGTATTTGTATTTTACTGCTTGGCTGCTCAAATGTGTGGAGCAAAGTTGGCTGCACAAATTGTTGAAGCGGTGCCAAATAATTTTCTTAGGGCACCGCTGATGAGATGGCAGCTTTTTAGATACTAGGTAGAAACTGTGACAGCGTCTTTATCACATCCAGAATAACATAGCATAGTGACAGTGTCTGAATCACATCTAACAAATGATTTGTAACTACGAAAGTGGGGCTAACCTTCTCTGCACATGCCAGAAACTTCCTCCCACTGTCCACAGATTCAAAAGCAACTAACTTCATGCATGGATATTGACGGTGACAACGAGCAGGCAGATCTTCAGCTATCCCGCTCCATTCTTTGCAAGTGATGGTCCTAGGGAGCTACAAGAGGAAGAAATGGCTCAAATCGGCCGCCAGGTTAACATCTTTTATTCCAAACCATAAACCTAAGCCTAGGGGGCAAGAGAGAGAAGAGAGAGGCATACCCGGCTGGTGAGAGAGTCATCATCGGAGGAGGAACTGCTAGAGAGGTCATTGAAGAAGACCATGGCATCCGCGGCAGTTCGATGTGAGACGGCGAGAGTGAGGAAGCAAGTGAGGAAGCGGCTATAGCTTGGGAAGGAAGGAGGAAATAGGGGAAATCTGGCTTGTGGTTGGGGAGAAAAGGGGGTGGGGAGGGGGGAGAGTAAGATATTTCGGCGGTAGGATTTTTTTTTTGAAAGGTGGAGGGAAACTCGGCGCACAGTGCCATCGGACACCATTCACTTTGAACAAATGTGTGCATCGCAAACGATTCTTCTGCTTTACGTGCATGCGATGAGTTTGGGAATTCAAATTTTGGTCGAAATTTCCCTGCGTATAGTGCTCATCCACGTCATTGCATAATTTAACATCGCTTGCTAAGTTGGGTACACAAAAGAGCCTACAACACACATACGACACTTACTGAATCGAGCAATTTTAATAATTAAACAGAGCTGGTTGACCTAAACATTGCTCTAACAAAAGACCAGCGTTATAAACAAAGGCTAAGAACGCATAATTTTAACAAAGCCGCCGACGTGCCGCCCTATGCCTCGCCGGTGTAAGATGAGATGTGGATGACTTGTCCTGGCGACATGCCGCCGTTGGTGGACTCCGCGTCCCCCAGGCTGAAGTCGACCATGTCTTCATCCTCGTCCTCGTCCTCAGTGCTGCCCTCAAGGTTGTAGTACTCATAGTAGTGGCGGCGCCAGAGCTTGCATTGGTACTCCACCGCTGATTCCTCGATGGACAGGCGCTTCTCCACCTCCTCCTTATCCACGCGCAACTCCTCCTCCCGATGCTCCTCGATCTCCGTAGTCTCCTGCATATCCAGCTCCCGCTCGGTGATCTCATGAGGAAGCAGGCGCTCCATGGCCTCCGTCGCCTTTTTGGACGTGGGGTGCATGCTGGATTCCGAGGAAGCCGGGAATATCTTGGCATGGGCTTCCTTGATCTTGGCGTGGATGGCCTCGACCCGGGCCAGGGCGACCTCCATGGAACGGACGGCTGCTCGAGTGCTGTCGGTGTTTGCAGCCGTCGTCGCAACAGCTGCTGTAGTCATCTCGGCTGCTATAGCTGCCCTGTCGACTGCCGCAGACGCCCTCTCGGCAGATGCGGCTGCGCTCACTACGGATGCGGCCGCCCTCTTGGCGTAGGAGGCCGTGCACTCGGTGGAGGCAGAGGCGCTCGGGGTGGACACCATGATTGTACAAGCCCTCATGAATCGTCTCCATGGCGTCATTCTTTGCAAGAAGGGGTTGGGGAATGGGGATCGGGGATTCGTGGATTCGGGGGAGACTGGCACTTGAGCAGACAAAGTCAGCGAACCTTATGGGGCAAGATATAATAGACACACGGATTTTTATTGCAAACGGTTTCTATAACCAACTGTGTGTGATGTAGTTGTTTTTTTGTATTAGCTGTGAAAGATGAATTTGGAGTACAGTGGCAACGGATGGTGCTTTAAATGTACTAGAAAATTTTGTAACGTTAACATGCACTAATACAACTGTCATGTTAAAATTTGGAAATTTTCACGGTTCATTTAACCTTTTAAAGACATTTAGTCAGTTTCTAGCCATTTAATGTCTGTAATTCAAATTTGAACTACATGTACATGCAACAGCAACCATCATGGCTTGGAAAATCATATTTGTGTCCTTGTGTGCAAGTTAATTCCCTGTGCAGTAAATTGGAAGGAATTTTCAAACATATTGGTGTCACGGCTTGGAAACAAACATTGAGTACAATGGCTTTTGAATTCCAAAAAATTAAAAAATGATCAGAAATACATGAAACCTTGCTTGATGTAATGGCATGGCACCGAGATGTTGTAAAAAAATTGGCCTGTTTGACGAAAGTTTGGACACACACCCCTCACAAACCAGAGCATCTCACGAGAAGACTCATGGTTCCCATAGGGAACAGTGCATGTTTGATGACGAACCAGCTATAGATTCCTCATATGGCCTTGAAACTTTTCTACCGTTAACATGCACTAATAAAACTATCATGTTAAAATTTGTAAATTTTTAGGGTTCATTTGACCTTTTTAAGACATTTAAGTGAGTTTGTAGCCATTTAATGGCCGCAATTCAAATTTGAACTACATGTACATGCAACAACAAACCATCATGGGCTGGAAAATCATATTTGTGTCCTTGTGTGCAAGTTAATTCGATGTGCAGTAAATTGGCAGGAATTTTCAAACATATTGGTGTCACGGCTTGGACACAAACATTGAGTACCATGACTTTTAAATTCCAAAAAAATAAAAAATGGTCATAAATACATGAAACCTTGCTTGATGTGATGGTATGTCACCAAGATGTTGTGGTAAAAATATTGGCCTGTTTGACGAAAGTTTGGACACACACCCCTCACAAAACGGAGCATCTCACGAGGAGACTCGTGGTTCCAAGAGGGAACAATGCAAGTTTGATGACGAACAGGCTGTAGCTTCCTCATATGGCCTTGAATTTTTTTCTACCATCAACATGCACTAATACAACTGCCATGTTAAAATTTGGAAATTTTCAGGGTTCATTTGACCTTTTTAAGACATTTAAGTGAGTTTCTAGCCATTAAAGGGCCGTAATTCAAATCTGAACTACATGTACATGTAGCAGAAAACCATCATGCGTTGGAAACTCATATTTATGTCCTTTTGTGCAAGTTAATTCCTTGTGCAGTAAATTGGAAGGAATTTTCAAACATATTGGTGTCACGGCTTGGGCAGAAACATTGAGTACCATGGCTTTTAAATTCAAAAAATTCAAAAATGATCAGAAATACATGAAACCTTGCTTGACGTAATCGCATGGTACCAAGATGTTGTGGTAAAAAAATTGGCTAGTTTGACAAAAGTTTGGAGACACACCCCTCACAAAACAGAGGATCTCATGAGAAGACTCGTGGTTCCGAGAGGGAACAATGCATGTTTGATGACGAACCGGCGGTAGCTTCCTCGTATGGCCTTGATTTTTTTTCTACCGTTAACTTGCACTAATACAACTGTCATGTTAAAATTTGGAAATTTTTAGGGTTCATTTGACCTTTTTAAGACATTTAAGTGATTTTCTAGCCTTTAATGGGCGTAATTCAAATTTGAACTACATGTACATGCAGCAACATACCATCATAGATTGGAAAATCATATTTGTGTCCTTGCGTGCAATTTTATTCCCTGTGCAGTAAATTGGCTAGAATTTCCAAACATATTGGTGTCATGGCTTGGACACAAACATTGAGTACCATGGCTTTTAAATTCCAAAAAAATCAAAAATGATCAGCAATACATGAAACCTTGCTTGATGTAATGGTATGGCACCAAGATGCTATGGTAAAAAAATTGCCTGATTGACGAAAATTTGGACTAACCCCCCTCACAAAATGGAGCATCTCACGAGGAGACTCGTGGTTCCAAGAGGGAACAATGCATGTTTGATGACGAACCGACGGTAGCTTCCTCATATGGCCTTGGTTTTTTTATACCGTTAACATGCACTAATACAACTATCAAGTTAAAATTTGGAAATATTCAGGGTTCATTTGACCTTTTTAAGACATTTAAGTGAGTTTCTAGCCATTTACACTACAAAAAAAAGAAACATCCCTGACATTTTGCCCCGAACGAAATTTTTTCTGTCATGCTTATGACACTTCTATGACGATAATTGCGACAAAACCACGTATCATCATAGATGTGGTGGGCTCCTACTTCTATGACAAAAAATCGAGACAGAAATTGGGCTTTTCATCCTGGGCAGGCCGGGGACGCAACTGCATGACATTCTTTGGGCCGTCCATGACGGAAAAAATCGTGGTAGAAGCGAGGGCGAGGAAAATTTCGGGGAGTTCCCGGTTACGGTGGGTGGTCGGGGCTGAGCGATGCACTGTGGTTTGCGCATTTCTCTCGTGTACGTGATACGTCTCCAACGTATCTATAATTTTTGCTTGTTCCATGTTGTTATATTATCATTCTTGGATGTTTTACAATCATTTTATAGCAACTTTATATCATGTTTTGGGACTAACCTATTGACATAGTGCCCAGTGCCAGTTGTTGTTTTTTGCTTGTTTTTTACTTTGCAGAAAATGAATACCAAACGGAGTCCAAACGCAGTGAAACTTTTTGGAGATTTTTTTTTGGACTAGAAGGAACAACTTGGGCCAAAGAAGTACCAGAGGGTGCCCCGAGGGGGGCACGACCCACCTGGGCACGCCTGGGGGCCCAGGGGCCCTGGTGGGTTGTGCCCACCTTGGTGGCCTCCGGCACTGCCTCTTTGCTCTATAAATAGCCCAATATACCAAAAACCCTAGGGGAGTTGACGAAACACAATTCCAGCTGCCGCAACTTCCAGAAACACCAGATCCAATCTAGACACCATCACGGAGGGGTTCATCATCCTCATTGGTGCCTCTCCGATGATGCGTGAGTAGTTCATTGTAGACCTTCGGGTCCGTAGTTAGTAGCTAGATGGCTTCCTTCTCTCTTTTGATTCTCGATACAATGGTCTCTTGGAGATCTATTTGATGTAACTCTTTTTGCGGTGTGTTTGTTGTGATCCGATGAACTTTGAGTTTATGATCAGATCTATTTTTATCCATGAAAGTTATTTGAGTTTCTTTGATCTCTTATATGCATGATTACTTATAGCCTCATATTTCTTCTTCGAATCTTTGGTTTAGTTAGGCCGACTAGATCGTTTTTTCTTGCCATGGGAAGAGGTGCTTTGTGATGGGTTCGATCTTACGGCGCTCAATCCCAGTGACAGAAGGGGACATGACACGTATGTATCATTGCTATTAAGGATAACAAGATGGGGTCTATTCCTACATGAATAGATCTTGTCTACATCATATTATCGTTCTTATTGCATTACTCCGTTTCTCCATGAACTTAATACACTAGATGCATGCTGGATAGCAGTCGATGTGTGGAGTAATAGTAGTAGATGTAGGCAGGAGTTGGTCTACTAATCTTGGATGTGATGCCTATATAATGATCATTGCCTGGATATCGTCATGATTATTTGAAGTTCTATCAATTGCCCAACAGTAATTCGTTTACCCACCGTATGCTATTTTTCTCGAGAGAAGCCACTAGTGAAATCTACGGCCCCCGGGTCTATTCTTCTTTATATTTGCTTTCCGATCTATTATTTGCTACTTTTATTTTCAGATCTATATTTATAAAAACCCAAAAATACCTTGCTGAATTTTTTGTTACTTCTTTTATTTCACGTTTATTCGAGATCTATTTATCCAATCTATCATAATTTTTATCCCGTCAACTTGACAATTTCTGGCACCGTTACCTGTTGAGGGATTGACAACCCCTCCTAATCGTCGGGTTGCAAGTATTTGTTCTTTGTGTGCAGGTACCGTTTACATAGTGTTGCTTGGTTCTCCTACTGGATTGATACCCTGGTTTCATAACTGAGGGAAATACCTACCGTAGCTGTGCTGCATCATCCCTTCCTCTTTGGGGAAATACCGACGTAGTTCTAGTGACATCAAAAGGAGTTTCTGGCGCCGTTGCTGGGGAGACATCATCAACATCTATTAGGTTCCTAATCACAACTCGCATCTCCTTGCAATTTACATTATTTGCCATTTGCCTCTCGTTTTCATCTCCCCCACTTCACAAAAAATTGCTGTTTTATTCACCCTCTTTTTCGTTCGCCGTTTTCTTGTCAGATCTATTTTTGTGTGCAATCTTGTTTGTGTAGTCATGATGACTCAAGAGAACACCAAGTTGTGTGATTTTTTCACATGATTTTATTAGCACTCCGATTGCTCCTCCAGCCATTAGTGCGGAATCTTGTGATATCAATGCCGCTTTGATGAATCTTGTTATGAAAGACCAGTTTTCTGGTACTCCTAATGAGGATTGCGCATCCCATATTAACACATTCGTAGAATTATGCGATATGTGGACAATGATATTGTGAATTTGAAATTATTTTCGTTTTCTTTGCGAGATCATGCAAAAATTTGGTTTTCTTCTTTGCCTCGCAATAGTATCGATTCTTGGGATAAGTGCAAGGATGCTTTTATTACTAAGTATTTTCCGCCCGTGAAAATTATTTCCCTTAGAACTCAGATCATGAATTTTAAGCAACTTGATCATGAACATGTTTCACAATCTTGGGAAAGAATGAAATTGATGCTAAGAAATTGTCCTACTCATGATTTAAATCTTTGGATGATCATACAAAATTTTTATGCGGGATTGAATTTTGTCTCTAGAAATCTTTTAGATTCCGCCGTGGGTGGTACTTTTATGGAAATTACTTTGGGTGAAGATACTAAATTTCTTGATAATATTATGGCAAATTATTCACAATGGCATACCGAAAGAGCTCCTAGTGTTAAAAAAATTAATTCGGTTGAAGAAATAAATTCTTTGAGTGAAAAAGTTGATGCTCTTATGAAATTGGTTGCTAATAAAAGTGCTCCTATTGATCTTAATGATGTGCCTTTGTCTACTTTGATTGAGAAAAATAGTGATGCCGTAGATGTGAATTTTGTCATGCGAAACAATTTTAATAACAATGCTTATAGAGGTAATTTTAATCCTAGACCTTTTCCTGGAAATTCCTCTAATAACTATGGTGGTTCCTATGGTAATCCTTCTTATAATAATAATAGGAACACCTCTGATCTTGAGAATAATATTAAATAATTTATCAATGCTTAATTTTTTTTCAATAATACGATAGAAGAAAAGTTGAATAAGATTGATGATATGTCTAGAAGCATTGATAGAATTTCTCATGATGTAGACAATCTCAAGTTAAAAGCTTTTGTGCCTAAGGTTGAAGAATCAATTAAAGCTTTATATGTTTCTATGGATGAAAGCAACAAAAGAACTGCTATGCTTAGAGCTAAAAAATAATTTTTAGAAAGAGTGTTTTCTAGTGATTGCTTTCATAAAAATGATGAAGATCTCAAAGTGATTGGTGTTTCTTCTATTGATTCCTTGTTTAGTAAAATTAAAATTATTGATAAAGGGACTGAAGAAGAGTCAACTTTAGCTAGAAGGCATCCCGATAATTTGGAGGGTGAAAATCTTGTTGAAAAAAAATGATAAAAGTGGGTTTGGAGAGGTCAAAACTTTAACTAGTGATATGCCCACTCTTTTGGATTACAAAGACTTTAATTATGATAGTTGCTCTTTGATAGATTGTATTTCTTTGTTGCAATCCATGATAAATTCATCCCATTCCTATGAACAAAATAAAGCTTTTACTAAACATATTGTTGATGCGATGATGAAAGCTTTTGAAGAAAAATTGGAATTAGAGATCTCAATTCCTAGAAAATTACATGATGAATGGGAACCCACCATCAAAGTCAAGATAAAAAATTATGAGTGTTTTGCTTTATGTGATTTGGGTGCTAGCGTTTCCACAATTCCGAAATCTTTATGTGATGTTCTTGGTCTTACCAGTATTGAAGAGTGTTCGTTGAACTTGCACTTGGCCGATTCCACTATTAAAAAGACTTTGGGAAGAATTAATGATGTTCTTATTCTTGCAAATAGGAATTATGTGCCCATATATTTTATTCTTCTTGATATTGATTGCAATCCATCGCGCCCAATTGTACTTGGTAGACCGTTTTTACGTACTATTGGTGACGTGATTGATATGAAAGAAGGCAATATTGAATTTCAATTTCCACTAAGGAAGGGTATGGAACACTTCCCTAGAACAAGAATCAAGCCACCATATGAATCAATCATGAGGGCATCCTATGGATCTATAAATAAAGATGACAATACTTGAATCTATGCTTTATGCCTAGCTAGGGGCGTAAAACGATAGCGCTTGTTGGGAGACAACCCAATGAATTTTTTTTTGCCTTTTTATTTCTGTTATTGAGTGTTTGCACAATTATGCCTCTGTTATGATTGTGTTTTTTATGTTTTAATTAGTGTTTGTGCCAAGTGAAGCCTTTGGGATAGCTTTGGTGATAGTTGATTTGATCTTGTTGGAAAACAGAAACTTTTTCGTCCGGTAAAATAATTGTATAAAATCACAGAAGCGACAAAAAATTCTGAATTTTTTACAAAAGATTGATATACAAATTGCCTCTGTTGTGATAATTGTTCAGCATTTGTGGAGTTACAGAAGTATGAGAACAATTTGCATCTTTATAGACTGTTCTGTTTTTGACAGATTCTATTTTCTTTGCATTGTGTGCTTATTTTGATGAATCTATGGTTTGTATCGGGGGGTATAAGCCATGGTAAAGTTAGAATACAGTAGATATAATGCAATAACAAAATTTTAATGGTTTTTCTACAGTACTTAAAGTAAAGATTAGTTTTCTTATACTAACGGATCTCACGAAGGTTTTGTTGAGTTTTGTGTGATTGAAGTTTTCAAGTTTTGGGTGAGATCATGATGGATGAAGGAATAAGGAGTAAGAAGATCCTAAGCTTGGGGATTCCCCATGGAACCCCAAGCAATTATCCACAGAGAAACAAGCAACTAAGCTTGGGGATGCCCCCAAGTGGCATCCCCTCTTTCTTCTAACGACATCGGTAGTTTACTTGGAGCTATATTTTTTATTCGTCACATATCATGAGTTTTGCTTGGAGCGTCTTGTGTTATATGAGTCTTCACTTGTTTTGATTTTTAATTTGTGTCATCTATCCTTGCTGAACACACGAGAGCCAAAATTATGCTATGATTTGTTAGAATTGCTCTATGTGCTTCACTTAAATTTTTTGAGCTATGGAATTGCTCTAGTGCTTCACTTATATCTTTTTGAGCACGGTGTGCTTTAATATTTTTGAAGAAATGCTCTCATGCTTCACTTAGATTTATTTGAGAGTTAGTAATTTTGAAGAAATTCTCTCATGCTTCACTTATATTATTTTGAGAAAAGAAAATTTTATGCTCATGTTCTTCACTTAGATTTGTTTGAGCTATCAAAAGCAACATATGAAATTAGTCCCAAAGTGATAGATATTCAAGAGGGATATAATAAAAACTTTCATGATGGTCATTGGACAAAATAAACTTGATTCTTTGTAATAGTTTTAGGATATGATTATATAATATGTGAGTCATGTTGATGAGTAATTGTGCTTTAGTAAGAATATTGGTGTTAAGGTTTGTGATTCCCTATACAAGCACGAAAGTCAATAGTTATGCAATGAAATTACATCCTACTTGTGGTGCATTATTCGGTGTTTGTTATGCTTAATGCTCGCTTATGAGATTTTTCATTTCTTGGTTGGATGCTTCTCAATCTTTTTGCTAGCCTTCACTTGTACTAAGTAGGAATACTACTTATGCATCCAAAATCCTTAAACCCAGTTTTGATATAAGAGTCCACTATACCTACCTATATGCGGTATTCCCGTGCCGTTCTAAGCAAATTTGTATGTGCCATCTCTAATTTTTAAAATAAATTTCCTTTTTGTGTGCTCGTACCGCTCATGAAACAGTAGGGGGTGGCTGATATTTTTCCATGCTAGATGTGTTATTCTCAAGATGAGTGTTTATTCACTTGTCATTGCACGAGAGTACGGCAAAGGTATTAGGGATGCCCAGTCCCGAAATGAAAAATGAATTTACTTTATGTTGTCAAATAATAAATTCCATGGAAAGTGTTGGTATGGACGGTACCCGTGGATACGGCTAGCCATGGAATGTGAAAGTATGGTGAAAAAAGGAATAAAATTTATTTTCTGTTTGGGAATCGCCTATGATATATCTAGCATGAAAAGTATTGGGAACTACTCGATCGTTTTTGTTGACAGGAAAAGCATGCCACCCAAAATGTTTTATCTCTATCTTTTTTTTGCTTTGAGCTCTGGCACCTCTATAAATCCGTACTTCCCTTTGCGAAGGGCCTTTCTATTTACTTTATGCAATTTTTATTTTATTTGAGTCTCCATCTTCTCTTATAAAGCACCAACTAAGGGGCACTATGATCGTACTTGAGCATTGGGTATAGATAATATGCGAGTGTGTTTCATGAATGGATCAATGATTGAGCATAATGGGCTAGGGATAACTCACTTTAGTGTTGATATTTTGAAAGACATGGTTGCTTGTTGATATGCTTGAGTATTGGAATCTTCATGTCAAAACTAGACTATTGCTTTGAATCATATAAAAGTCCAAATGTCCATGCTACAAAGAAAAGAAAATGTGATGAACATGTTAGGCAGCATTCCACATCAAATATTCTGTTTTTATCATTTACCTACTCGAGGACGAGTAGGAATTAAGCTTGGGGATGCTAATACGTCTCCAACGTATCTATAATTTTTGCTTGTTCCATGTTGTTATATTATTATTCTTGGATGTTTTACAATCATTTTATAGCAACTTTATATCATTTTTTGGGACTAACCTATTAACATAGTGCCCAGTGCCAGTTGCCGTTTTTTGCTTGTTTTTTACTTCACAAAAAATCAATACCAAACGGAGTCCAAACGCAGCAAAACCTTTTGGAGATTTTTTCTGGACCAGAAGGAACAACTTGGGCCAAAGAAGTACCAGAGGGGTGCCCCGAGGGGGCACAACCCACTTGGGCGCGCCTGGGGGCCCAGGCGCGCCTTGGTGGGTTGTGCCCACCTCGGTGGCCTCCCGCACCGCCTCTTTGCTGTATAAATACCCCAATATTCCAAAAACCCTAGGGGAGTCGATGAAACACAATTCCAGCCGCCGCAAGTTCCAGAAACACCAGATCCAATCTAGACACCATCACGGAGGGGTTCATCATACTCGTTGGTGCCTCTCCGATGATGCGTGAGTAGTTCATTGTAGACCTTCGGGTCCGTAGTTAGTAGCTAGATGGCTTCCTCTCTCTCTCTCTCTCTCTTTTGATTCTCAATACAATGGTCTCTTGGAGATCTATTTGATGTAACTCTTTTTGCGGTGTGTTTGTTGGGATCCGATGAACTTTGAGTTTATGATCAGATCTATTTTTATCCATGAAAGTTATTCGAGTTTCTTTGACCTCTTATATGCATGATTACTTATAGCCTCATATTTCTTCTTCGAATCTTTGGTTTAGTTAGGATGACTAGATCGATTTTTCTTGCCATGGGAAGAGGTGCTTTGTGATGGGTTCGATCTTACGGTGGATTGACAGAAGGGGACATGACACGTATGTATCGTTACTATTAAGGATAACAAGATGGGGTCTATTCCTACATGAATAGATCTTGTCTACATCATGTTATCGTTCTTATTGCATTACTCCGTTTCTCCATGAACTTAATACACTAGATGCATGCTGGATAATGGTCGATGTGTGGAGTAATAGTAGTAGATGCAGGCAGGAGTCGGTCTACTAATCTTGGACGTGATGCCTATATAATGATCATTGCCGGGATATCGTCATGATTATTTGAAGTTCTATCAATTGCCCAACAGTAATTTGTTTACCCACCATATGCTATTTTTCTCGAGAGAAGCCACTAGTGAAATCTACGGCCCCCGAGGTCTATTCTTCTTTATATTTGCTTTCCGATCTATTATTTGCTACTTTTATTTTCAGATCTATATTTCTAAAAAATCAAAAATACCTTGCTGCATTTTTTGTTACTTCTTTTATTTCACGTTTATTCGAGATCTATTTATCCAATCTATCATAATTTTTATCCAGTCAACTTGACAATTTCTGGCACCGTTACACGTTGAGGGATTGACAACCTCTCCTAATCGTCGGGTTGCAAGTATTTGTTCTTTGTGTGCATGTACCGTTTACATAGTGTTGCTTGGTTCTCCTACTAGATTGATACCTTGGTTTCATAACTAAGGGAAATACCTACCGTAGCTGTGCTGCATCATCCCTTCCTCTTTGGGGAAATACCGACGTAGTTCAAGCGACATCAGTACACGTGTGTGTGTGTGAGGCGTTGGCTAACTGAACCCGAGCGATCACACTGCTAGCTACGTTACTGAACCCAAGCGATCGATCCCTTGGCTGTTAACTGAACCTGAGCGATTCATTAGCTGCTGACTGAAACCGAGCGATTGCTTCACTGCTGCTAACTGAAGACCGGTTGGGGGTGTCTGAACAGGACCCCGTGGAGGCTCTACGAACAATAGCCGGTGGAGGCTGGATGAACAGTAGCCCATGGGTGAACAGTAGCTGGTGGAGGCTGGAGGATGTCGATGGTGGACGAATAGTAGCCCGTGGAGGCTGGAGCGAGGCAGTAGATGGTGGATGAACATGACCCCGTTTCGACCGTAGGCACTCGGACAGAAGTTCGTTTCCTCCGTTTTGTGGTACGCCAGACCCTTCCCGATGAATAGGATCCCGTTTCGACCGTAGGCACTCAAACAGAAGTCCGTTTCCTCCATTTTGTGGTACGCCAGACCCTTCCTGATGAACAGGACCGCGTTTCGACCATACGCAGTCGAACAGAAGGTCGTTTCCTCCGTTTTGCGATATGCCAGACCTCGTTTCGGCTGTTCCATCCAATCCGGTTGGCTCCCGATGAACACGACGCATTCCGTTGCCTCCCGATGAACACGACGCAGTGTCTTCGTTCTGACCCAGCCGGTTGGCTTTCGATGAACAGGACGCCGTTGCTGCCGTCCGTTGCCTCTCCATGTACACATGCCCTGGCCGTACGTATGCGCGAGTAGCTAGGCATTCGAGACCCCGCCCGTATGTACGTACGTGGCCGTATTTTTTGGCATGTGGTTGTACGTACATGTACACGGTTTAGAAGGGACTGCCTGAACTGCTACGTCGGGGGCTCTACTACTACACGTGCCGCTGCTTGCTCGGCCAAGGTTCATCATTGCAGAGAGACCGATCGACCAGTATGTACGTACATGCTCGCGACCAGACAGAAAACGCTACGTACGCTTCAATCGGGTGGGTCCCAGCTGTCAGGGAGGATAAGGACGCACTTCCTTGCATGCGAAGATATAGCTGGTGGGCCCCAGCTGTTAGGGGGAACAATCATTTTTTTCCTGTAATATGGACGCACTTCCTTGCGTGCGAAGATGTAGCTGGTGGGTCCATCTGTCAACCTCACCTCGTAGAGTCCTCTTCCGATGGCTGTCGTTCATTGACCACGTTGACCATGCCGCGCGGACAGCACCCAGGCGGTGGACGACGGCGAGGCCTAGGAAGGGAATGACGCGGAGCCAGTGAAAACGAGGCAAGTGGATGCCCACGTAGAGGGGAGTACAAGGGTTCACTGGTTCGGCTGCGGTGTGAGGCTGCCATCGCTGGAGAATAACAGGAGGTGTTGGTGAGTAGAGGAATGGCCTGGACGACGATGGGAGTAGGGTGGGCCGGTGAGTCCTGCGTGGCAGCACAGCCAGCCACGGGAGGCAGTAGCAGGCGGTACCGCCGGTGGTGGTTTGGGCGGCTGAAGCAAGAATATCCGAGATTGAAGAAGCACGACATCCGTTGGATGGACATCCAACGGCCACTGCTGCTAGAATCGTGTGTTGACTATAAGTTGACAAAGTCTTGCGTACACATCAACTTAGTAGGCCCACAAGTGTGTGGCAGAGAACATATAGCCCATTTGCGATTTGTAATAATGTATAGCCTATTTTTGAATTCTAATGGAATTTACTACAGCCCGTTTATAGTTTGTTAAAATTACAGCCCATTTTCTAGCCAGGATAACGATTAATAATTTCAACCAACCGCTCAAAACAAAATTCAATAAAATTTCCCACATTTTGATGGGATCCGAAATATTTTTATCCCAAAATTTCGAGTCAGATTAAATTTAATTTTAAAATAAATTTTTATTTTGTAAAAATCCAACGAAATATTGCGCGTGCAACAAGTCATGAAATTAAAATTTTCAAAATCCAATAATAATATTTTTTAATTAATTACCTGTTTGGTGCATTTTTTTTATAGTTACAACCCAGTTTTTATAATTACATATCATTTATTATTTCTTAAAGCCTATTTTCTTGTTAAGCCTAATGCATCCCTCCTAGGAAAGATTTGCAGCCCAGCGGGGCGGAGAATAACAAGTTGACCTGGGCTGGGTATTCCTAAAAAAAAAGTATAGTTGGGCTACCCATTTTCACCTTGAAAAAACTTAATATCTGGGCTGGATATTTGGTTGACATAAAATAATAGCCTGGGCTAGACGGGCCACAGCCCGCCCAGTTGATACCCTGCTCCTCTGAACAACAATAAAAACATCGCTCAAGAAAGACTCTGCTCACACCTCAAAAACAAAAATACTGCTCGAGCTGCTGGGTCCCAGCTGTCGGCCGCTCCTTGTGAAATTCTCTCGTTTATTGACTATATAGGTTGACAATAGTGTGGGACCGTGATGTCAGGAAACCAGGAGAAACCAAAACAAATATAGTTGTATATAATAAGGAGGCACTTGCGTACGTGCGGCTATAGCCCTAGTGGGTCCCCACTGTCATCCTCTCCAAGTAAAGTCATCTCCTGATTCCTCATGTTCGTTGACCATGCTGACAACGCAAGACGGCGGCACCACGACGAGCTCAACAACTCGAAGGACGACGGAGAGGGCCTCGCGGGCCCTACGGATGGTCTGATACAGCGCCCGCTGCTCATTCAAGAAGCAAGGATCGTAGGGCCACATGTCCACGATGGCATTGTCTTTCGCTTGTTCGCCGGCGATTCATCCTTCCGCGAGCCGGTGCTCGTTGAGGAGACGAAGGTTGCAGCACAGGCCCTCCTGTGCTGGTAGCTCTTCCGCCATTAGGGCGTCAAAGTGCGACCGCACCTGCTCTATGGTGAACATGGCATGAACCGGCTTGGGCGGTGGCTCCGGCTCCTGGTCAGAAGCCACGTCCATCGTCTGATTGTCGTTGCTGAGCTCGGCGAGCTCACTGGCTATCCAACACGTCTGGCTGCTGGACCGGACCACTGCCAAGCACGAGTATGACCGCCCTGGCCCACCCAGAGACCCTCCCTCGCCCACGCGCGCTTTCCCCCCGAAACGGTCAGCGCCGCGCGCGCCGCTTCCCGGTGCAGGCGATTGCTCCGCATTCAAACGACACAAGTGCCGTCCGTCCATCCATCTACCGCCCACATTAATGATACACGGTTGCCGAGGCGGCTGCTCCGGCACCACCCGTCCGTCTCTCTGCCGCCCACCATTGCTATATAAACTGCCGCACCGGCCATAGCCACAGTCATCCACCTCGGTTCCCTTTCTCCTGTCCACACCACTCCCACCATGGCTTCCCTGCGCTCCAGCGCTCTTTGGGACGGGCGGACGATGGACCAGAAGGAGATGGCAGCCATTGCTGCCGACTGGCTGGCCAGCAGGCAGCCGAAGGACGACAACGTCCCAATGGAGAACGTGGTAGTCGATGATCCGACGCCAACCCCCTCCTGCGCGCCATCCTCGCGCGGTGCATTGCATCATGACCATCGGCGAGGCACGTGCCCAATACATGGACATAGTGACACAGAAGCATGAGGAGTAGTTCTGGGAGGCACAAGCCACCGCCGCCTACAACCACCATGTCCTCCAGGAGCACCTGCTGGCGGAGGAGCAGATCGCGGTGGAGCGGGTAAAGCAGGAGGTGCTGCTCGAGTCGTGCCGCTCCGCCCGCGAGAGCCACCTCACGCGCTAGCGGTACCGTATGCGGGTGGTGGAGGTTGCGTCCGCCTACAAAGAGGGTGATGAAGCGAGCAAGGCGCTGTTTGCCGAGACCGACGACGAGGTGGAGGACAATGCCGGCTCCGCCGAGGCCCCACCCCACCGGCACCGAGGCAGAGGACTTCGTCGGCTTCGGCGAAGCCCTGCTCCGCCGAGGCCCTGCCCCGCCAACAATGAGGCAGAGGACATCGCCGGCTTTGTCAAGGCCCCGCCCTGCCGACAACGAGGGGGAGGATTTCCCCCGCTCCGCCGAGGCGCCGCCGCGCCGACAATGAGATAGAGGACATCGCCGGCTCCATCGAGGACCCGCCCCGCTGCCAACGAGGCCGCGCGACACAGAAAACGAGGAAGAGTAGAACACGGTAGGTCGCCGCCACTTGGGTCCAAGTAAGGCCACCGCTGCTACCCTCCGGTTGAAGCCAAGCTTGGCGGGTTGAACATTGACGGTCGATTAGCTGCTTGGCGGTGATGTGGAGAGCTGAGCTGGAGAAGAAGCTTCTGTTCGTCTCAGCCGAACACGGGAAATGGGCGCTGGAGATCATAGATTAGGTTAATTAATTATACCTCCAGCGCACCCCTTTTAGTTAAAGAATTTATGAAATGTAATGAAATCCGGCATGTTATGAAATCCGGCCGTGTATGAACGAATTTAGTTTGATTAGTTCATTTATTGTATCACTAGCATTAGATGAACATGCAAAACAATATGTATTAGCATCATTCTCAGGACGCACGGTGATTTAACGGTGATCACCTCGTTTGCAGCAATTTCACACGTACAAAAAGTTTGAGCAGCTTTTTAGTGTGCCTGTACATTGCAACAGGCCTGGCAATTCATAGAGAACATTCAAAACAATCGATTATTATGCATCTCAATGATTCACATGTCAAAGCCAATATTTACTGCACAACTGTCGATCGATGCTGCTGACGGCAAAGGGCGTCCCATTCAAAAATATCAAACGCATGTCTTCTTGCTAACATCAATGAGCAAAATTTGACAAGGTTGGCCCATTCCAAAATATCAAATGCGTATCTTTGCATACATCAATGAGCAAACTTTGACAAGGTTTTCCCATTCCAAAATATCAAATGCCTACGATTGTGGAATGGGCGGGGTTTGCCATCAGTTTGCACATTGACATGTCACCTCGTGCTGAATAAACCAGTTATTTTTGTGCAGTTCCACTAAAATCAACCAACTTCGCATGCCTTTATATGTTGCAATGCCTTGAACATATCAGCACCGCCGTTCTTGTAGCTAATTCTGTGGCTGGAGGTGGAAATGAATGATTCGAGAACATTCGATGTATTGTACATGATGAAGTATAATGTGAAGGAAATATGCCCTAGAGGCAATATTAAAGTTGTTATTTTATATTTCCTTATTCATGATAAAGGTTTATTATTCATGCTAGAATTGTATTGATCGAAAACTTAAATACATGTGTGAATACATAAACAAACACCGTGTCCCTAGTAAGCCTCTACTAGACTAGCTCGTTGATCAAAGATGGTTAAGGTTTCCTAACCATGGACATGTGTTGTCATTTGATAACAGGATCACATCATTAGGAGAATGATGTGATGGACAAGACCCACCCGTTAGCTTAGCATATGATCGTTCAGTTTTATTGCTATTGCTTTCTTCATGTCAAATACATATTCCTTCTACTATGAGATTATGCAACTTCCGGAGACCGGAGAAATACCTTGTGTGCTATCAAACATCACAATGTAACCAAGTGATCATAAAGATTCTCTACAGGTATCTCCGAAGGTATCTGTTGAGTTGGCATAGATCGAGATTAGGATTTGTCACTTCGAGTATCGGAGAGGTATCTGTGGGCCCTCTCGGTAATACACATCATAAGCTTGCAAGCAAATGACTAAGGAGTTAGTTACAAGGTGATGCATTACGAAACGAGTAAAGAGATTTTCCGGTAACGAGATTGAACTAGGTATAGAGATACCGATGATCGAATCTCGGGCAAGTAACATACTGATGGACAAAGGGAATTACGTATGTTGTCATAATGGTTCGACCGATAAAGCTCTTCATAGAATATGTAGGAGCCAATATGGGCATCCAGGTTCCGCTATTGGTTATTGACCGGAGAGGTGTCTCGGTCATGTCTACATAGTTCTCGAACCCGTAGGGTCCGCACGCTTAACGTTCATTGACGATATAGTGTTATATGAGTTATGTGATTTGGTGACCGAATGTTGTTCGGAGTCCCGGATGAGATCACGGACATGACGCGGAGTCTCGAAATGGTCAAGAGGTAAAGATTGATATATAGGTCGATGGTATTTGGACACCGGAAGTGTTTCAGGACGTACTGGGAAGGAATCGGGTCACCGGAAGGGGTTCCGGGCACCCCCCGGCAAGTTATGGGCCTTATGGGCCAAAGGAGGGGACAGACCAGCCCACAAGGGGGCTGGTGCGCCTCCTCCCTTGTTTGGCCAGCCCTAGGGAAGGAAAAGGGGGAGGGCTAGCCCCTCCTGCCTTTCCCTCTCATGGGAGAAAGGAAAGGGGGGGGGGCGCCACCCTCCCCTGCATTTCCCCATGCTCCAAATAAGGAAAGGGGGGCGCGGCTTGGGAGGGACTCCAAGTAGGATTCCTCCTACTTGGGCGCCTCCTTTGGCTGCTCCTCCCTCCCTCCCAACTATATATATGTGGGAGGGGGGCGCCTAGCACACAACAGACGATTGCCTACCCGTGCGCAGCGCCCCCCTCCACCGTTTAGACCCCCGGTCATATTTTCGTAGTGCTTAGGCGAAGCCCTGCGGAGATCACTTCACCATCACCATCACCCCGCCATCATGCTGTCGGAACTCATCCACTACCTCGCCGTATTGCTGGATCAAGAAGGCAGAGGACGTCACCGAGCTGAACGTGTGCTGAACGCGGAGGTGCCGTATGTTCGGTACTCGATCGGTTGGATCGCGAAGAAAGTTCGACTACATCAACTGCGTTGTTCAATGCTTCCACTTATGGTCTACGAGGGTACGTAGACACACTCTCCCCTCTCGTTGTCATGCATGTCCTTGATAAATCTTGCGTGCGCGTAGATTTTTTATTTATTTTCCATGCAATGTTTCCCAACAGTGGCATCCGAGCCAGGTTTATGCGTAGATGATATGCACGAGTAGAACACAAAGAGTTATGGGCGGTGATAGTCATACTACTTACCACCAACGTCATATTTTGATTCGGCGGTATTGTGGGATGAAGCGGCCCGGACCAACCTTACATGTCCACGCACATGAGACCGGTTCCACCGACTGACATGCAACTAGTTTTGCATAAAGGTGGCTGGCGGGTGTCTGTTTCTCCTACTTCAGTTGAATTGAATTTGACTACGGCCGGTCCTTAAAGAAGGTTAAAAGAGCAAACTTGACGAATCACGGTTGTGGTTTTTGCCGTAGGTAAGAACGGTTCTTGCTAGAAACCCGTAGCAGCCACGTAAAACTTGCAACAACAAAGTAGAGGACGTCTAACTTGTTTTTGCAGGGTATGTTGTGATGTGATATGGTCAAGACATGATGTGATATACGTTATTGTATGAGATGATCATGTTTTGTAAGATATCAGGCAACCAGCGGGAGCCTTATGGTTGTCTCTTTATTGTATGAAATGCAAACGCCATGTAATTGCTTTACTTTATCGCTATGAGTTAGCAATAGTTGTAGAAGCAATAGTTGGCGAGACGACCACGACGCAATGATGGAGATCAAGGTGTCGAGCCGGTGACGATGGAGATCATGACGATGCTTTGGAGATGGAGATAAAAAGCACAAGATGATGATGGCCATATCATGTCACATATTTTGATTGCATGTGATGTTTATCTTTTATGCATCTTATTTTGCTTCGTACGGTGGTAGCATTATAAGATGATCCCTTCACTAAATTTCAAGGTAAAAGTGTTCTCCGTGAGTATGCACCATTGCTACAGTTCATCGTTTCGAGACACCACGTGATGATCGGATGTGATAGACTCTACGTTCACATACAACGGGTGTAAGACAGTTTTGCACATGCAGAATACTTGGGTTAAACTTGACGAGCCAAGCATGTACAGACATGGTCTCGAAACACTGGAGACTGAAAGGTCGAACATGAGTCATATAGTAGATATGATCAACATGAAGATGTTCACCATTGAAGACTACTCCATCTCGCGTGATGACCGGACTTGGTTTAGTTGATATGGATCATGTATCACTTAGACAACTTGAGGAATGTTGATTTAAGTGGGAGTTCATTAGTAATTTGATTAATTGAACTTAATTTATCATGAACTTAGTCTTGATAGTTTTTGCATATCTATGTTGTAGATCAATAGTTTGTGTATAGCTCCCCTGTTTTATTTTGATATGTTCCTAGAGAAAACTAAGTTGAAAGATGATAGTAGCAATGATGTGGACTGGGTCCGTGATCTGAGAATTATCCTCATTGCTGCAAAGAAGAATTATGTCCTTGATGCACTGCTAGGTGACAGACCTATTGCAGGAGCAGATGCAGACATTATGAACATTTGGCAAGCTCGATATGATGACTACTTAATAGTTTAGTGCGCCATGCTTTATGGCTTAGAACCGGGACTTAAAAAATGTTTTGAACGCCACGGAGCATATGAGATGTTCCAAGAGCTGAAATTGGTATTTCAGACTCATGCCCGTGTCGAGAGGTATGAGACCTCGGACAAGTACTTTGCCTACAAGATGGAGGAGAATAGCTCAACCAGTGAGCATGTGCTCAGAATGTCTGGGTACTACAATCGCTTGAATCAAGTGGGAGTTAATCTTCCAGATAAGATAGTGATTGACAAAGTTCTCTAGTCACTATCACCAAGCTACTAGAACTTCATGATGAACTATAATATGCGAGGGATGACGAAAATGATTCCCGAGCTCTTCGTGATGCTGAAATCAGCGATGGTAGAAATCAAGAAAGAGCATCAAGTGTTGATGGTTAACAAGACCACTAGTTTCAAGAAAAAGGGCAAGGGAAAGAAAGGGAACTTCAAGAAGAATGGCAAGCAAGTTGCCGCTCCCATGAAGAAGCCCAAAGCTGGACCCAAGCCTGAAACTGAGTGCCTCTACTGCAAAGGAAATGGTCACTGGAAGCGGAATTGCCCCAAATACTTGGCGGATAAGAAGGATGGCAAAGTGAACAAAGGTATATTTGATATACATGTTATTGATGTGTTCCTTACTAGTATTCATAGTATCCCCTAGGTATTTGATACCGGTTCAGTTGCTAAGATTAGTAACTCGAATCATGAGTTGCAGAATAAACAGAGACTAGTTAAGGGCGAGGCGACAATGTGTGTTGGAAGTGATTCCAAGGTTGATACGATCACCATCGCACACTCCCTCTACCTTCGGGATTAGTGTTGAACCTAAATAAATGTTATTTGGTGTTTGCGTTGAGCATGAATATGATTTGATCATGTTTATTACAATATGGTTATTCATTTAAGTCAGAGAATAATTGTTGTTCTGTTTACATGAATAAAACCTTCTATGGTCATACACCTAATGTGAATGGTTTATTGAATCTCGATCGTAGTGATACACATATTCATAATATTGATGCCAAAAGATGCAAAGTTGATAATGATAGTGCAACATACTTGTGGCACTGCCGTTTAGGTCATATTGGTGTAAAGCGCATGAAGAAACTCCATGCAGATGGGCTTTTGGAATCACTTGATTATGAATCATTTGATACTTGCGAACCATGCCTCATGGGCAAGATGACTAAAACTCCGTTCTCCGGAACAATGGAGCGAGCTGATGACTTATTTGAAATAATACATACCGATGTATGCGGTCTGATGAGTATTGAAGCACGCTGCGAGTATCGTTATTTTTTGACCTTCACAGATGATTTAAGTAGATATGGGTATGTCTACTTAATGAAACACAAGTCTGAAACATTTGAAAAGTTCAAAGAATTTTAGAGTGAAGTGGAGAATCATCGTAACAAGAAAATAAAGTTTCTATGATCTGATCGCAGAGGCGAATATTTGAGTTACGAGTTTGGCCTTCATTTAAAACAATGTGGAATAGTTTCACAACTCATGCCACCTGGAACACAACAGCGTAATGGTGTGTCCGAACGTCGTAACCATACTTTATTAGATATGGTGCGTTCTATGATGTCTCTTACCGATTTACCACTATCGTTTTGGGGTTATGCATTAGAGACAACTGCATTCACGTTAAAAAGGGCACCGTCTAAATCCGTTGACACGACACCGTATGAACTGTGGTTTGGCAAGAAACCTAAGTGATACATCTCCAACATATCTATAATTTTTTATTGTTCCATGCTACTATATTATCTGTTTTGGATCTTTTATATGCATTAATATGCTATTTTATATTATTTTTGGGACTAACCTATTAACCTAGAGCCCAGTGCCAGTTCCTGTTTTTTCCCTGTTTTTGAGTTTCGCAGAAAAGGAATACCAAACGGAGTCCAAACGGAATAAAACTTTCGCGATGATCTTTCTTGGACCAAAAGGAAACCAGAGGACTTGGAGTGCAAGTCAGGGAAGCCACGAGGCGGCCACAAGGACGGAGGGCGCGCCCAGGGGGGGTAGGGCGCTTCCCCCACCCTTGTGGGCCCCTCGTGCACTTCCTGACCTAATTCTTTCGCCTATATATACTCTTATATGCCCAAACCACCAGAGGCATCCACGAAAAGACTTTTTCACCGCCGCAACCTCCTATACCCGTGAGATCCCATCTAGGGGCCTTTTCCGGTGTCCTGCCGGAGGGGGATTCGATCACGGAGGGCTTCTACATCAACACCATTGCCCTTCCGATGAAGCGTGAGTAGTTTACCTCAGACCTACGGGTCCATAGCTAGTAGCTAGATGGCTTTTTCTCTCTCTTTGATTCTCAATACCATGTTCTCCTGGATGTTCTTGGAGATCTATTCGATGTAATACTTTTTTGCGGTGTGTTTGCCGAGATCCGATGAATTGTGGATTTATGATCAGCTTATCTATGAATATTATTTGAATCTTCTCTGAATTCTTTTATGCATGATTTGATATCTTTGCAAGTCTCTTCGAACTATCGGTTTGGTTTGGCCAACTAGATTGGTTTTTCTTGAAATGGGAGAAGTGCTTAGCTTTGGGTTCAATCTTGCGGTGTCCTTTCCCAGTGACAGTAGGGGCAGCAAGGCACGTATTGTATTGTTGCCATCGAGGATAAAAAGATGGGGTTTTCATCATATTGCTTGAGTTAATTCCTCTACATCATGTCATCTTTCTTAATGCGTTACTCTGTTCTTCATGAACTTAATACTCTAGATGCAGGCAGGAGTCGGTCGATGTGTGGAGTAATAGTAGTAGATGCAGAATCGTTTCGGTCTACTTGACACGGATGTGATGCCTATATTCATGATCATTGCCTTAGATATCGTCATAACTTTGTGCTTTTCTATCAATTGCTCGGCAGTAATTTGTTCAAACACCGTATCATTTTCTATCTTGAGAGAAGCCTCTAGTGGAACCTATGGCCCCCGGGTCTATTTTCAATCATATTACTTTCCGATCTACTATTTTGCAATCTTTTATTTTCAGATCTATAAACCAAATAACCCAAAAATATTTACTTTATCTTTTGTTTAGTTTTACCTATCTCTATCAGATCTCACTTTTGCAAATAACTGTGAAGGGATTGACAACCCCTTTATCGCGTTGGGTGCAAGTTTGGTGTTTGTTTGTGCAGGTCTTCGGTGACTTGCGTGTTGTCTCCTACTGGATTGATACCTTGGTTCTCAAAACTGAGGGAAATACTTACTCTACTTTGCTGCATCACCCTTTCCTCTTCAAGGGAAAAACCAATGCAAGCTCAAGAAGTAGCAGGAAGAATTTCTGGCATCGTTGCCGGGGAGATCTACACCAAGTCAAGACATACCAAGTACCCATCATAAACTCTCATGTCTTGCATTACATTATTTGCCATTCGCCTCTCGTTTTCCTCTCCCCCACTTCTAAAAATGATTTTCGAAAAGTTTTCCTTTTCTTCGCCTCTCTCTCTTTGCCTTTTCTTCGCCCTTCTTCCGTTCGTCTTCTTTGTTTGCTTTTTGTGTGCCTGTGTGTTGGATTGCTTGCTTTGTCACGATGACTCAAGAGAATACCAAACTGTGTGATTTTTCCGACACCAATAATAATGATTTTATTAGTACTCTGATTGCTCCCGCTACTAATGCGGAATCTTGTGAAATTAATGCCGCTTTGCTGAATCTTGTTATGAAAGATCAATTTTCTGGCCTTCCTAGTGAAGATGCCGCATCCCATCTAAATAATTTCGTTGATTTGTGTGATATTCAAAAGAAGAAAGATGTGGATAATGATATTGTTAAATTGAAGCTATTTCCGTTCTCACTACGAGACCGTGCTAAAACTTGGTTTTCATCTTTGCCTAAAAATAGTATTGATTCATGGAATAAGTGTAAAGATGCTTTTATTTCCAAGTATTTTCCTCCCGCTAAGATCATCTCCCTTAGGAATGATATTATGAATTTTAAACAACTTGATCATGAGCATCTTGCACAATCTTGGGAGAGAATGAAATTGATGATACGAAATTGCCCTACTCATGGTTTGAATTTGTGGATGATTATACAAAAATTTTATGCCAGATTGAATTTTGCTTCTAGAAATCTTTTAGATTCAGCCGCAGGAGGCACTTTTATGGAAATTACTCTAGGAGAAGCTACTAAACTTCTAGATAATATTATGGTTAATTATTCTCAATGGCATACCGAAAGATCTTCCACTAGTAAAAAAGTGCATGCAATTGAAGAGATTAATGTTTTGAGTGGAAAGATGGATGAACTTATGAAATTGTTTGCTAGCAAGAGTGTTTCTTTGGATCCCAATGATATGCCTTTATCCACTTTGATTGAAAACAATAATGAATCTATGGATGTGAATTTTGTTGGTAGGAACAATTTTGGTAATAACGCGTATAGAGGCAATTTTAATCCTAGGCCGTTTCCTCATAATTCCTCTAATAATTATGGAAATTCCTACAACAATTCTTATGGAAATTATAATAATATGCCCTCTGAATTTGAGAATAGTGTTAAAGAATTTATGAGTTCACAAAAGAATTTCAATGCTTTGATTGAAGAAAAATTGCTTAAGATTGATGATTTGGCTAGGAACGTGGATATAATTTCTCTTGATGTTAATTCTTTGAAACTTAGATCTATCCCACCCAAGCATGATATCAATGAGTCTCTCAAGGCTATGAGAATTTTAATTGATGAGTGCAAAGAAAGAACCGCTAAGATGCGTGCTAAAAAAGATTGGTTTGTAAAAACGTGTTCTTCTAGTTTCCTTGAAAATAATGATGAAGATTGTCGGTGTACTAAGTATTGGGCCCTTAGTACCCCACACTTGTGCACGGGCAGTTGTAGCCACGCCTGCGGCAAGGCTTGTCAGGGAAAACAGCAGGAGATTAGTTCAAGGTTGTCGAAGGGACACTCAAAACAAGAATCAGAGGATCATGAGATAATAAGGGCTGAAGACCGAAGACTGGGCCCCCGGCAAGATCTTGTCGGGGTGGCTCGCGAAGCCCGGCAAGATTTGTGCCCCGGCAAGATTCTATCACTGTGCCACCGCTTCAGCATAGCAACCAGCCTGGCATTCTGGGCCCTTTTCCGGATGCGTGGCAAGGCGCCAATGGAGGAGAGCTTAAGCGGTGCTGATGGGATGGCCCCTTTTTCCATCCCCAAGAAATGAGGACACCTCACGGTGCATTAATTACATTTGTCCTAAACCGTCAGTAGTTAGGTATGGTACCCTGTAGCTACTTTACACCTCAATGTATGTACATTTTGCCACTGTGGTGACCCCTTTGGATGTATAAAAGGAGGCCCAAGGCAACTGCTACAGGGGGAGGATCTTCTGGCCCATTCTGCATGCGTAGCTGCTCTTTGAACGTACTGTTCATTGCTAGCGCTCCTGGAGTTTGAGCTCAGGAACACCCTTAATAAAACAAGGCAGGAGTAGGGTTTTACGCTGATTAGCGGCCCGAACCTGGGTAAAATCACCTCGCGTCGATCGTTGGTTCTGCTCTTTGTGCATACCTCTCTCCCTGCCGAATCGTAGAAGGGATCCCCGCGGTCCCATAGGTGTCGTACGCCGACATCTTTGGCGCGCCAGGTAGGGGGGGAATAGGTTGCGGGAACCTGATCCAGTGATCGGTGCCCCAGTTTCTTCATCATCTTCATCATCATGCCACCCAAGAAAAAGAGTGCCGCAGCGGCGCTTCCATCTATGTCCGTTTTGCCCGCGCCTTCGCGTACGGGCGACGGCGTAGATGTGGAAGGTAGAGGTTTGGAACCTCCACGGCGTTCTGGTGATCCAAGCCAGGCAAGCGGCGTCGTTCGCAGCGGCGACGGCAACCTGCACACCGCTGGATTCGGAGATGGGGCTGTGCTGCCTACGGGCGGTGCAGCGAACTCCAGAGATCAGAGGACGCCTCCTAGGACTCCCGCGCCTGCGCGAGCGTCGTGGCCTTCGCAGGTTGCACGCGACGAGCATCGCCATGGCGCTGGTGGTTCATGACGTCCCCATGAAAGGACTTCTGCGCATCAATCCCAAGGTGCGCAGGTCTAGCATGCACGCCAAGCTGCCAGTGGAAGTGGCGTGCGGTCGCGCGATCGTGAAGGTGCTCCTTCTAACGTTGTTAGGAGTTAGAGCACCTCACGTACCTCGCACCTGTCGCCGCCGCCGACACCAGCGGAAGCTTTGGCACGTGCGCAGCTGCTCCTCGATTTCCCTCCTGCTCCGGAGAAGATGCAGGAGTGGCGATCTACCATTCAGAGCCTCATCGGCTTCGTCAACAAGGATGGGCCGCAGTAGGCAGGGCCCTCGCGGCGGCGGTCCATCGATCCGGCGTGAGCCGATGGAGAGAAGACTGGAGGTGGTGCGACCACGGTGCACTCCCCTCCATGACAGCAGCAGCGATCGACGACCCGGCAGACCGATGACCGTGATGATGATTCCACGGCGTCGTCCGTTCCACGGATGCGCCGCGATCAGCGTCAAGTTCTTCGGGAACGAAGCAAAGAGGATGCTCGAACTACCATCAAGCGGCGACGGGAAGCGCGCCATCAATCTGATAAGCGCGCAGGACCTGCTGTCGACGAGCCTATGCCAGGGTACGCAGGCGACTTGCCTTACGAGGTAGGTTGTCCAGCGTTTACCCTTGAGCTGCGGCGAGTCCAGTGGCCCAATTCCCGAACCTTCAAGCCAGAGGTCCCGGAGAAATATGACGGCAAGACCTACCCGCCGGAGTTCCTGAGCATCTACACCATTGCGGTGCAGGCTGCCGGGGGCCGAGACGACAAGATACTTGCCAACTACTTCCCGTTGGTGCTCAAACCCAACGTCAGGTCGTGGTTGATGCATCTGCCGGAGAATTCCATTTCTTCTTGGTCAGATTTGTGCCATCAGTTTGTTGGCGCCTTTGTTGGAGGCCATCAAACTCCTGGCCAGGAAAGTGATTTGCATCTCATCCCCCAGAAGGAGGGTGAGCCTCTGCGCAAATATATCCAAAGATTCAGCCGTGTACAATACAACATCCCTGATGTTCATCCTGCCGCCGTTATCGGCGCGTTCCGTCAGAATGTGCGTAACCGCAAGATGCGGGAAGAAATGGCGATGAACAAAATCAGGGATATCGCCGAGCTTTATGCTCTGGCTGATAAATGTGCTCGAGCTGAAGAGGGAAGGAGACTCCCCGGCGAGGATGTTGGCGCAGGGGGCGACTCTGAAGGTGAGGATGCTGCCACCCCGACAAAGAGGGGCCGGCGGCGAAACAAGAAGCGTAGAGGCAAGGCCGTGCTTGCTGTCGAGGGATACGGCGACCTTGGCACCGCCAAGAAGGCCAAAGTTGGCGACCCCGGCAAGGAAGTTGCAGGGTGCGCCTCCTGTCAGGCCTTGGCGGCTGCCAACAAGCCGGAAGGCTCCGGCAAACAGTATTGCAAGATCCATCGCACCAAGGGCCATGATCTCCAAAATTGCCGGCAAGTTGAACAACTTGTTGAGAAGCAGAGAGCTGAATACGAGAGGCGGGACAAGGAGAAGGCCCAAGATAGTGCTGAGGGGTCCGGCAAGAAGCATGGTGGCCGAGGGGGTCGCCGCGGCAAGGCCAAACAACAGAAGGAGAGGCCCGCTCGAGGCCGTGACAAAGAAGAGGGTGATGATGATGATGAGGAAGATGATGAGTCCAGTGAGCACGAATTTCAGAAAGCTACAGAGGCCATGTGTATCGACGGAGGCGCCTTGTTGCATTCTTCCCACCATCGACTCAAATAGTGGGTACGTGAGGTTAATGCAATGGAGCCATCATTTGACGCACGTAAACCCCTGAAGTGGTCCAACACGCCTATCATTTTTTACGCCGAGGATCACCCTGATCGCACAACTGCGGTCGGGTGCTTGCCATTGTTGGTTTCACCAACAATCCGCAACCTCAAGGTGACAAAAATGCTAGTTGACGATGGGGCCGGACTGAACCTAATTTCACCAGACGTGCTCAAAAAGCTGCAAATTCCTGATGAAGATCTCGAGGAAACGGGCACGTTTCAAGGGATCAATCCAGGGAGGACCCCGCCAAAAGGCAAGATCACGCTACCAGTAACATTTGGTAGCGAGCTCAACTACAGGACTGAGAAGGTGGTGTTCGATGTCGCCAAGATCTCCATATCATACAATGGGATCCTTGGCCGCCCAACGTTGGCCAAGTTCATGGCCGCATCACACTATGCATATAATGTGCTGAAAATGCCCGGGCCGTTGAGCGTCATCACCGTCCACTCTGACAAAAAGGATGCGATCATCTGCGCCGACCAACTCTACTGGGAAGCAGTCGCAGCACCTGCCGACAAGGCATCTGCTCCTGCCGTTGCAACTCCCGGGGGAAGAAGAAGACCGGCAAGAACCTTGGCGCAAACTCCGGCAAGCGCACCTCCTCG
The DNA here is from genome assembly GCA_011799875.1 of Thinopyrum elongatum. Lineage (NCBI taxonomy): Eukaryota > Viridiplantae > Streptophyta > Magnoliopsida > Poales > Poaceae > Thinopyrum > Thinopyrum elongatum. The sequence continues at coordinate 390,511,356 of CM022300.1, forward strand.
GAGTGTTGCGCTCCCGTTGAGGATGTACCAGAGAGTTCCACCGGAAAGAACAAGAAGTCTAAGGCTGCTCCACCAAAGACGAAGAAGGTGCCCGTCAAGGAGGATGGAACAGGAGGAACTTTCACCATAAGTTCCACCCTTGATTACAAATAGGAAAGCGCGCTCATTGCCTTCCTGCGGGCGAATGTCGATGTGTTTGCATGGCGACCATCTGACATCCCTTGTGTTCCCAGGGAGGTAATTGAGCACCACCTTGCTATTTGTCCTCACGCGCGGCCCGTAAAGCAGAGAGTGAGAAAGCAAGCGTTGGAGCGGCAAGAATTTATCGCCGAAGAAATCAGGAAGTTAGAAGCGGCAGGTTTGGTCAGAGGGGTGCTTCACCCAACGTGGTTAGCCAATCCAGTTGTAGTGCGCAAGGCAAACGGGAAATGGAGGCTATGTATTGATTATACATATATCAATAAAGACTGTCCAAAAGATCCTTTCCCCTTGCCACGCATCGACCAGATTGTGGACTCCACTGCTGGTTGTGACCTACTGTCGTTCCTTGATGCCTACTCAGGGTATCATCAGATCTTCATGGCAAAAGAAGATGACGAAAAGAACGCATTTATCACCCCATGTGGTATGTATTGTTTTATACGAATGCCTTTCGGGTTGAAAAGTGCTGGTTCTACATTTGTGAGAGCGGTCCAGATTTGTTTTGAGCCTCAGCTACATAGAAATATGGAAGCCTACATGGATGACATAGTGGTCAAAACCAAGGATAAAGCAACGCTCATACAAGATCTAGAAGAGACATTTGCAAATCTACGCAAGATCAATTTAAAGCTCAAACCTGAGAAGTGCGTGTTTGGCGTTCCTTCCGGCAAGCTTCTTGGGTTCTTTGTGTCTCAGCGAGGGATCGAGGCGAAACCAGACAAGATCAAAGCTATTGAGCAGATTGAGGCGCCAAGGCGCGTCAAGGAGGTACGTCGTCTTGCCGGCTGCGTTGCTGCCCTAAGCAGGTTTATCTCCAAATCTGCTGAGCGCGCCCTGCCCTTTTTCAAATATTGAAAAAGGCAGGTCCAATGAAATGGACTCCGGAAGCGGAGGCTGCGCTGCAAGATTTGAAGAGATACCTCTCTTCTCCACCGATGCTAGTCGCGCCTAGGCCACAAGAGCCGTTGCTGCTGTACCTAGCAGCGACAAATCAAGTGGTTAGTGCTGCGTTAGTGGCGCAGAGAGAAGCTGATGAGGAGGCAACACCAGCGGCAGGATCGCCAGGTGACACGCCGGGATCATCCTCGGCAAGGACTGGTCCCGGCAAGACAGGATCTGCGCAGTCAGAAGAACCAGTGCAAAAGAAAAAGATGGTGCAGCACCCAGTTTATTTTGTTAGCTCTCTTTTGCAAGGAGCTAGATCAAGATACTCTGGTGTGCAGAAGTTGCTCTTCGGCCTTCTTATGGCCTCGAGGAAGCTGCGCCATTATTTTCAAGCACATGAAATTACCGTCGTCACTCGCTTCCCGTTGCAGCGGATTTTGCGAAATCCAGAGGCAACCGGCAGAATCGTGGAGTGGGCGTTGGAATTGTCAAGCTTTGATCTCAAGTTTGAAATTACTTCAACAATTCAGAGCAGAGCCTTGGCGGAGTTCATTGCGGAATGGACCCCAACGCCAGACGAAGAGATTCAAGAAACGACTCTCCCCGGCAGGGAAACTGATCGAGAATGGGTTATGTACTTTGACGGGGCTTTCTTGCTGCAAGGCGTCGGTGCTGGCGTGCTGCTTGTCGCACCCACCGGAGAGCACCTCAAGTATGTAATCCAGATGCATTTCCCCCGGGAGAGTTCGACAAACAACACTGCGGAATACGAGGGGCTGCTTGCCGGTCTCAGGATCGCGGCAGACCTTGGTATCAAGAAGTTCATCATCAGAGGCGATTCGCAGCTTGTTGTCAGGCAAGTTAACAAGAATTACCAGAGTCCATTAATGCAAGCTTATGTGGATGAAGTGAGAAAAATGGAAGAGCGCTTTGACGGTCTAAAAATGAAGCACATCCCTCGTGCCAAGAACAGTATTGCTGATGACCTGTCGAAGCGCGCTGCCCTCAAGTTGCCTGTGGAACCAGGAACTTTTATGCTCCATTTGACTCAACCATCTGTGGCACCGTCGATGAGGCAAGAAAAGAGAAGAAAGTTGAATTCTGGGCAGTACTTTCCGTTAGAGCTCCCTGGAGCCACCGGCAAGGAACTTGCCGGGATCAACGGCAAGCCTGCCGGGGAACGACAGGCTCCGGTGGAGCCCCAGGCTTTCGCCGTCGAGAAAAATGTTCCCCTAGCGGAAGAGATGCCTTTAGTCCTAGCTGTCGAGCCCCAGGCTCCAGGATGGGCACAGCACATTGTCCATTTCCTTCAGACAGGAGAACTCCCCGAAGAGCAGGAAGAAGCAAAAAAAGTAGCCCGTCAGTCTACTATGTACCAGTTCGTCGATGACGTCCTGTACAGAAAGAGACCGAACGGTGTGAAATTGAAGTGTATTCCTTGGGAGGATGGACTAGAGCTGTTGGCAGAGATACATGGAGGCATAAGTGGCTCTCACATAGGATCAAGAGCACTTGTCGGGAAAGCATTCCGACAAGGTTTCTTTTGGCCCACTGCCCTCCAGGATGCAACTGCACTAGTAACCAAGTGTGAAGCATGCCAGTTTCATTCGAAGAAATCACATCAGCCAGCTCAAGCTCTTCAGACGGTCCCTCTCTCCTGGCCATTTTCGGTCTGGGGGCTTGACATACTGGGCCCTTTTCCCCGTGTTGCCGGGGCTTTGAGTACTTGTACGTTGCCATCGACAAGTTCACAAAGTGGCCAGAGGTGGAAGCAGTGAGAAAGGTGACAGCACAATCAGCCTTCAAGTTCTTTAAGGGAATAGTTTGCCGTTTCGATGTGCCCAACAGGATCATCACCGACAACGGCACGCAATTCACAAGTCGCACCTTCATGCAGTACGTCCAAGACCTTGGCGGCAGAATTTGTTTTGCCTCTGTTGCTCATCCGAGAAGCAACGGCCAAGCGGAGAGGGCTAATGCTGAAGTGCTGCGCGGTCTCAGGACCAAAACTTTTGAGAAGCTAAAAAAGTGCGGAAAGCGCTGGATTGTTGAGTTGCCGGCGGTTCTTTGGTCAATCAGAACGACACCAAATTGAGCCACTGGCCAGACCCCCTTCGCTCTGGTCTACGGAGCGGAAGCAGTTCTCCCCATGGAACTCATATATGGGTCACCTCGAGTGCTCGCTTATGTTGAGCTTGAGCAAGAGCAATTGCGACAAGATGACGCTGTGCTCCTTGAGGAGGATCGTCTTCAGGATGCTATGCGAGCTGCTCGCTACCAGCAAGCTTTGCACCGCTATCATAGCCGCAAAGTTCATGCCCGAAGCCTTGAGGAAGGCGACCTTGTTCTTCGACGGATTTAGTCCGCCAAGAATTCAAATAAGTTGACGCCGAAGTGGGAAGGCCCTTATCGGGTAGTACGAGTCACCAGGCCCGGCGCTGTCCGCCTGGAGACCGAGGATGGCATTCCAGTGAGCAACTCCTGGAATATCGAACATCTTCGCAAGTTTTACCCGTGAGGCGCGGTTGCCGGGGGCCCTCGGCAACCACCTTTTGTACGAGTCTTGCCGGCAGGGCATGTAATCCTTTGTACAAAGCCAGGCGCAGACCCTGTGCGCAGTTGAATAAGATTAAGTGTTATGCATTTCTTGTCGATTTTCATGTTTATATATATGCATGCTTCTCTGACATATTGTATGACACTTACTCCCGGTAAGCATTGACGAACCGCCAAGGTTCCATATTTTTATTTTCTCTTCTTTCTTTTTCTCAAAAGATAGAAGGTTTCCTCGCGCGCATGTTTGCCGGGGGGGGGGGGGGGGAGGAAGATAGGGAAGAAGGAAGATATGGATACCAGTGGGCGACGTTCAGAATTGATACCTTGTCGGAAGGAACAAGGAATACAACGACAGAGAGCTAAGTTGCTAAACTTGAGCAAGCTTTTCAATTTTTATTACAAGGTTATTTTCCTTGGATAATTTCGGCCTTTGTATGGAAAACCTGCACGCGAAGGAACCCTTGTCGTAATTGGCTGCGCCTTTATTCTGTTTCGAGTCCGCTCAATAGTTTAGATGGCTGCACTGAGAACGCCAAGGTGCCTTGCCGGCCGTTGCACCTCCAGCAGGCTGCTGAAGTCCCGCGCCCAGCGCTCGTGGCAGGTTGCACGCCGGCAAGTTTTCAGTAAGCGTAGGGTGTGCTCCATACGGAAAGAAATCAGACAAGGGAAATGGCATGCATATATCCAAACATAAGCAAGTTATATTACATCAATAAGTTGCCGTAGTTCTAACTTAAGACTTAATTGTCTTTGGCATGGAATGGTGGTGACAAGGGAGAATGAGGCAGCTAGTCTCTGCGCTGGCCTTCGACCCTCTTGATTGAATCCACTTTCTCAACGATAGGCGCGACAAGCTCCTCGAGTGCCTTGAGATCTGCATCCTTCGGCAAGCGGCCGAGCACGTTGGTGAGGTCGACGCCAGGATTATTATGCACCACCTTGATGAGTACCTTGCGGAGGACAGCCCGTCAAAGCTTGCGGGATTCATCGGCTAGTTGGGTCGTTCGGTTGGACTGAAGCAGCTTCAGAGCATCAATGACGCTTTCAAAGAATAGGGTCAGCCTGGCGCTTCGGGATATCCTTTCTTCAGTGGAATACTTGAAGTTTGACAGGCCCATGGTTGACAGTTGTGCTGTGAGCTTCTCCGCGGCGTCGACGAGGCGTTCAGTCCAAATTTCCACCCCCTTTTCATAGTCAACTTGGGCAGCGGCAGCGCTCTTGAGCAAGTTCTTCTCGTCTTGGAGATCTTTGCTCAGGGCCTTCTCGCGGGCCCTGCCATCCTCAAGTGACTTCTCCAGCATGGTCAACTTCAGCCTCAGATCGGCAATAGCATCATTAGCTGAAGAGAGTTGCTTGGTCTTGTCGGATATAGCAATCTGCATCTCCGCCAGGCTGTGGAGAGTTTTCTCCCTGTCGCCTTTGAGCGTTGAGAGCTCCTTGCTGTGTTCTTCAAGATCCACCTCCAGCTTCTTCACCTTGTCGCTCAGCTCATTCTTGGCGGCCTCTATAGCCTCGGTAGCATCAGCGGCTTTCTTGAGCTTGCCGGCGTGATCTACAGTTAGAGCTTCGAGCGCCTCCTTATGCTTCTGCTCCAACTCCTGGGTCCGCCGCGCGACAAGCTTCTCGATTTCTTCATCTTTGCTACGAAGCTTGGCGGCGAGCGCCTGCTCACGTGTGGTAAGATCTTCCTCGTGAGCATCAAGCGCAATGCGACGCTCCATCAGAAGGGCGTCTTCAGTAGCAATTCTTTGCACAGCTTCCTCTTGCACCTTCTCTATGTCAGATTGTTTCAAGAGGAGCTCCGTCCAGCTTTGGCTCACTTGTTCTCGGTTGGCAGTCAGCTCTTGATAGGCCTCAGCGTACCAGATTTGCATTTGCTCAATGCGCTTTTGAAAATCTGTTTCAGCCGCTTCAACAACTGCAGCTCTGGAATCTACCTTCTCTTTTTGGGCACGATGGAGCGCTTGGAGCTTGCGGAAGTTATCGTCCATGGCCTGAAGGAGCTGATCTTCCTCAGATTTGCTGCTGCTGACACTTGGTTCGTTAATGATCTCGAGCCCAGCAGCAGTGATGATTTCCTCATCAAAAGTTTCCCCTTCGGTCGGTGCCCCAATGCTTGATGTCCCTAGCAAGTTGACGAACAGGTTCTCGCCAACTTTGAGATATTTGCTTGATGAAGGGACTTCGGATGTTGACGGTTGATCCTCAGCAACCGCCTCACCAGCAGCTGGGGGCTCCGTGGCCGGCGTAGCGCCTGGCGCTCCTGCGGCAGGAATGCCGTCAGTACGGTCACCAGCCTCCTTGCAGTCCCTTTCAGCAGATTCCTTGGCGGGTTCCTCTTGTGCAGTCTTGGCGGCCTCATCGGTAGAGGCACTGCCGGCCTCGACGGTGGCATCCTTGGCGGCCTCGCTAGCAGCGATTTTGTCGGCTTCGGCGGCAACATCCCTGGCGGTCTCCTCGATGACAACGTCGACGTCCATGTGTTCCATCACAGGGAATTCTAAAGGACAAAGGAGGGAAACAGAATGTGATCGAGATTGAAGCTCAAGAAGACAAAGAAAGAGAGATAAAGGAAAGGATAGTAAGCGCCCTGAGGCAATCGATTACTTGCGTCGAGCTGTGGAGAGGTGGCCTCGCCCCTCCCGGCAACCTTGGTTGCAGGGGGGAGGTTGCCGGTGCCCATGCTTGCTGGCTCCCCCTCAACCAAGAAAAGCTCATCGACAGGATCTCTTGCCGGGGATGCGCTTGTGGGTGGCGTGGTCGACGGAGGTGGCATAATGGGAGCGTCTTCCAATAACTCTCCTTGTTGCCGTTCTTCTCCTGCAAGCCCAAAGATATCAGCGGCAAGAATAGAAACCTCAGTGCCCGCCAGCGGAAAATGAGTAATGGACTCACGCTGGGGGCTGTGCTGGGGGCTGCGTCGAGGGCTAAGCTCCGGGCTAATGACGATGGTTTCTGGCGCACTTGTGGAACCTGCCGGGGGCTCGTCGCCGGTGGAAGTCTTCGCCCTCTTCGCCATCCTTTCTGCCAAGGTTTCTGCATCACTGCAGAGACAAGACAAAACAAGGCTATGAGACTAATCCGAAATTTGGGAGACAAAGGCTGTGACAGGATACTTACTCTTCCTCTTCTCATTCCGGGCTGAAGCCGGAGATGTCGAAATCGACCTCGGTTGCAGTACCCGTGTGGAGGGGCGGAGGAGGGGTTCTTGGTCGCTTGGCTGTAGCAGGTGCAGGGAGTTGGCATGGCTCTGCCACCTCAGCCTTCGGTGCGGTTGTGTGAGACGCCCCTGCCGCCCCAGTAGGTGCCGCAGGAGTGTGTCTCACGCGCCGCACGGGTTGCTGTCGAACTCCTTGCCACGGAGCAGTCTTGTCGGCCGCCTTCTTGCCGGGAGCCTCGCCACTCGAAGAAGGTTGGCTTGCCGAGATGCCAGAAGCAGCCTTCCGAAGAACACGCTTTGTCTTCTTCGGGGCTGGGAGCTCCTCTTGCGGCTCTTCTTCAGCCGCGTCTTCGTCGGACGAGCTCTCAGCGGCTGCGCTGCTCTGTTCCTCGGCAGCCTTATCCTCCCCGGCAGGATTCTCTTCCATCACAACTCCTGCGTCACTGGTTTCCCATTCTGTGAAGCCGACGCTGCCAGCCTCCACGGCAAGATTCGCCTCCTCCGCCCTAGTGGCGATGTATGCCACTTCTTCGTCAGTGGTGGCCCGGATGAGGTCTGCTTCTGCCCGGATGGCTCTCTCCCTCAAGTTATCAAAGAACTTTTGTGCTTCCTCCTCGGATGGCTCGGCCCAAGTCGCATCAAGCCCGTGGGCTTTAAACATTGGCATTGTGGTGATGATCGACCCCAGGGCGGAGTTGTTGCAAAGAGGGACAATTCTTGCCGGCAACCGATGTTTGTTGTCGCGCTGGAATAGCCTTTGGCGGAGAGCGCCAAGTTACATAGCAGTCAAATTGTTGTTCAATTAGGGGCGCAGTCTCATGATGTCTGTTGCGTTCTGGTATTCCCAAGCTGGTCTCCCCTTATTCTGCAAGGGGGCGATGCGGCGGCGGAGGAAATCGAAGCCGATCATCTCCATTGTGAGCCTGGCAGCCCTCAGACGAAGGATCCTGGTGCTGGCAATCATGATCTTCTCGTCTTCAGCAGCGAAATCGCTCCAGTTGCTGCCGCGGACCACTTTCTGCCGTCGGGGCGAACAGAATGGATGGGGATCTTTTTCCTTGATCCAGCACCACTCGGACCGCCATTCATCCCACTTCTCGTGGTAAACCCCTTCTGGGTATATTTCCTTGTTCCAAGCCCTTGGAATCTAGGCGATAGAACCAGAGAGGGCCTCCCCTTTTTGGATACAGGGAATGAAGTAATGGCGGAAGAGGGCAGTGTTGGGAACTACTCCGGCAAAAATTTCGCAAAGGTGAGCAAAGATGGACATACACAGTACAGCATTCGGCGTGAAATCAAGAAGATGGAAGCCGTATGTGTACATAATGTCGTTGAAGAAGTCAGAGAATGGAGGACAGAGCCCGCAATAGAAATAAGCAACGAAGAAGGGATATCTGTCAGGTCCGCTTTTGGAGCAAGAACCTGGAATCACATGAGTTGCGGGGTGAGCTTGCGTCTCCCTCGCCCACATGCACTGGTACCGGTTCTTCAGAGCTTTCGCATCAAGCGTCGAGGCAAAGACGACGAATTTCTTCCGCATTTTCACTAGCTCGCTCTCCGGGACATCGGCTTTCATCTCCTTGCCCTTGCCCTTGCTAGCCTTGGGTGGCATGGCGGCTGTGGGGGCGGAAACCGAGGATGGAACGGGTGCGGAGGCGGTGAGCGGATGAGGAGAAGCTTTGCTCTGGGCTCGAGAGAAGGAAAGCAATGGCGGAGTCCGGATGGGGAAGAAGAGGGGGTAAATAGGCAACGTCTCTGCGGTTTCCTCTTTATGGGGAAGGAGCGAGGCCGCCTCTTTTACTTCCCAATGTAAATGCGCCTCTACAAGCGCGCTGCAGCTGCAGCCTTTCAGCGCACGCTTCCCACATCGCGCATTCAACGCGCGCACTGGAGGGGCGCAATAAGCAGGATGATAGCGAGCAGTTAACCCCAGCCACGTGTGCCCGTGCACTATTTGGGCCTAGCCCAACAACGCCTCGCACTTGTGTATGGCCTAGGCCCGGGGGCTCCTGTTGGTGTACTAAGTATTGGGCCCTTAGTACCCCATACTTGTGCACGGGCAGTTGTAGCCACTCCTGCGGCAAGGCTTGTTGGGGAAAATAGCAGGAGATTAGTTCAAGGTTGTCGAAGGGACACTGAAAACAAGAATCAGAGGATCAAGAGATAATAAGGGCTGAAGACCGAAGACCGGGCCCCCGGCAAGATCTTGCTGGGGTGGCTCGCGAAGCCCGGCAAGATTTGCGCCCCGGCAAGATTCTATCGCTGTGCCATCGCTTCAGCGTAGCAACCAGCCTGGCATTCTGGGCCCTTTTCCGGATGCGTGACAAGGCACCAATGGAGGAGAGCTTAAGCGGTGCTGATGGGATGACCCCTTTTTCCATCCCCAAGAAATGAGGACACCTAAACGGACACCTCATGGTGCATTAATTGCATTTGTCCTAAACCGTCAGTAGTTAGGTATGATAACCCTGTAGCTACTTTACACCTCAATGTATGTACATTTTGCCACTGTGGTGACCCCTTTGGATGTATAAAAGGAGGCCCAAGGAAACTGCTACAGGGGGAGGATCTTCTGGTCCATTCTGCATGCGTAGCTGCTCTTTGAACGTACTGTTCATTGCTAGCGCTCCTGGAGTTTGAGCTCAGGAACACCCTTAATAAAAACAAGGCAGGAGTAGGGTTTTACGATGATTAGCGGCCTGAACCTGGGTAAAATCACCTCGCGTCGATCGTTGGTTCTGCTCTTTGTGCATACCTCTCTCCCTGCCGAATCGTAGAAGGGATCCCCGCGGTCCCATAGGTGTCGTACGCCGACAAAGATCTTAAAGTGATTGATGTGACTCTTATTGAATCTTTGTTTTCCAATATAAATCTTGATAAAGATGGGACTGGAGATGAGTCCACTTTAGTTAGAAGGAGTCCCAATAATTTGGAGTTTTTAGATCTTGATGCAAAAATTGATAAAAGTGGGATTGGAGAGGTCAAAACTTTAAGTAGCAATGAACCCACTCTTTTGGATTTCAAGGAATTTAATAATGATAATTGTTCTTTAATAGATTGTATTTCCTTGTTGTAATTCGTGTTGAATTCTCCTCATGCTTATAATCAAAACAAAGCTTTTACTAAACATATCGTTGATGCTATGATGCAATCTTTTGAAGAAAAGCTTGAATTGGAAGTTTCTATCCCTAGAAAACTTTATGATGAGTGGGAACCTACTATTAAGATTAAGATTAAAGATTATGAATGCCATGCTTTGTGTGATTTGGGTGCTAGTGTTTCCACTATTCCAAAAACTTTGTGTGATGTATTAGGTTTCCGTGAATTTGATGATTGTTCTTTAAATTTGCATCTTGCGGATTCCACTATTAAGAAACCTATGGGAAGGATTAATGATGTTCTTATTGTTGCAAATAGGAATTATGTGCCCGTAGATTTCATTGTTCTTGATATAGATTGCAATCCTACATGTCCTATTATTCTTGGTAGACCTTTCCTTAGAACGATTGGTGCAATTATTGGTATGAAAGAAGAAAACATTAGATTTCAATTTCCGTTAAGGAAGGGCATGGAACACTTTCCAAGAAATAAAATTAAATTGCCTTATGAATCTATTATGAGAGCCACTTATGGATTGCATACCAAAGATGACAATACTTAGATCTATTCTTGTTTTTATGCCTAGCTAAGGGCGTTAAACAATAGCGCTTGTTGGGAGGCAACCCAATTTTATTTTTGTTTTTGCTTTTTAGGTTATGTTTTGCAATAAATAATTCATCTAGTCTCTGGTTAGATGTGGTTTTATGTTTTAATTAGTGTTTGTGCCAAGTAAGACCTTTGGGATAGCTTACGGTGATAGTTGATTTGATCTTGCTGAAAAACAGAAACTTTTGCGCCCAGGAAAATAATTTCTATAATGCACAGAAGAGCGATTTTGAGTTGATTCTTTTTGCATATGATTAATAAACAAATTTCTTAGGTAGTACTAATTTTTCAGAATTTTTGGAGTTATAGAATTATTCAAGATTTCCAGATTGCTACAGACTGGTCTGTTTTTGACAGATTCTGTTTTCTATGTGTTGTTTGCTTATTTTGATGAAACTATGGGTAATATCGGGGGGTATGAACCATGGAAAAGTTGGAATACAGTAGATATTACACCAATATAAATAAAGAATGAGTTCACAACAGTACCAAAAGTGGTGATTTATTTTCTTATACTAACGGAGCTTATGAGATTTTCTGTTGAGTTTTGTGTTGTGAAGTTTTCAAGTTTTGGGTAAGGATTTGATGGACTATGGAATAAAGAGTGGCAAGAGCCTAAGCTTGGGGATGCCCAAGGCACCCCAAGGTAATATTGAAGGACAATCCAGAGCCTAAGCTTGGGGATGCCCCGGAAGGCATCCCCTCTTTCGTCTTCATCTATCGGTAACTTTACTTGAGGCTATATTTTTATTCACAACATGATATGTGTTTTGCTTGGAACGTCTTGTATGATTTGAGTATTTTCTTTTTAGTTTGCCACAATCATCCTTGATTTACACACCTTTTGAGAGAGACATGCATGAATCGTGATTTATTAGAATACTCTTTGTGCTTCACTTATATCTTTTGAGCTAGGCAATTTTGCTCTAGTGCTTCACTTATATCTTTTTAGAGCACGGCGGTGGTTTTATTTTATAGAAATTGATGAACTCTCATGCTTCACTTATATTATTTTGGGAGTCTTTAAAACAGCTTGGTAATTTGCTTTGGTTATAAATTTAGTCCTAATATGATAGGCATCCAAGAGGGATATAATAAAAACTTTCATATAAAGTGCATTGAATACTATGAGAAGTTTGATTCCGTATGATTCTTTTGAGATATGAAGATGGTGATATTAGAGTCATGCTAGTGAGTAGTTGTGAATTTGAGAAATACTTGTGTTAAGGTTTGTGAGTCCCATAGCATGCACGTATGGTGAACCGTTATGTAACGAAGTCAGAGCATGAGATATTTTTTGATTGTCATCCTTTTAGTGTAGGTCGGGATCGCGCGATGGTTAACTCCTACCAAGCCTTCCCCTGGGAGCATGCGTCTAGTACTTTGTTTCGATGACTAATAGATTTTTGCAATAAGTATGTGAGTTCTTTATGACTAATGTTGAGTCCATGGATTATACGCACTCTCACCCTTCCACCATTGCTAGCCTCTCTAGTGCCGCACAATTTTCGCCGGTACCGTAAACCCACCATATACCTTCCTCAAAACAGCCACCAGACCTACCTATTATGGCATTTCTATAGCCATTCCGAGATTATTGCCATGCAAGTTTCCACCGTTCCGTTTATTATGACACACATCATCATTGTCATATTGCTTTGCATGATCATGTAGTTGACATTGTATTTGTGGCAAAGCCACCGTTCATAATTCTTTCATACATGTCACTCTTGATTCATTGCACATCCCGGTACACCGCCGAAGGCATTCATATAGAGTCATATTTTGTTCTAGTATCGAGTTGTAATTTTTGAGTTGTAAGTAAATAGAAGTATGATGATTTCCAATATTAGAGCATTGTCCCATGTGAGGAAATAAAAAAAAGAGAAAGAAAGAAAGAAAAAAAAGAGAAAGAAAGAAAGAAAGAAAAAAAGAGAAAAAAAGAAGAAAGAAAAAAAAAGAAAAAAATGAGAGAAAAAGAGAGAAGGCGCAATGTTACTATCCTTTTTCCATACTTGTGCTTCAAAGTAGCACCATGATCTTCATGATAGAGAGTCTCCTATGTTGTCGCTTTCATACTAGTGGGAATTTTTCATTATAGAACTTGGCTTGTATATTCCAATGATGGGCTTCCTCAAATTGGCCTAGGTCTTCATGAGCAAGCAAGTTGGATGCACACCCACTTAGTTTTCTTTTTGAGCTTTCATAAACTTATAGCTCTAGTGCATCCGTTGCATGGCAATCCCTACTCACTCACATTGATATCTATTGATGGGCATCTCCATAGCCCGTTGATATGCCTAGTTGATGTGAGACTATCTCCCTCTTTTTGTCTTCTCCACAACCACCTTCTATTCCACCTATAGTGCTATGTCCATGGCTCACGCTCATGTATTGCGTGAAAGTTGAAAAAGTTTGAGAATACTAAAGTATGAAACAATTGCTTGGCTAAAACCAGGGTTGTGCATGATTTGAGTATTTTGTGTGATGAAGATGGAGCAAAGCCAGACTATATGACTTTGTAGGGATAAGCTTTCTTTGGCCATGTTATTTTGAGAAGACATAATTATCTTGTTAGTATGCTTGAAGTATTATTGTTTTTATGTCAATATTAAACTTTTGTTTTGAATCATACGAATCTGAACATTCATGCCACAATAAACAAATTACGTGGATAAATATGTTAGGTAGCATTCCACATCAAAAATTCTGTTTTTATCATTTACCTACTCGAGGAAGAGCAGGAATTAAGCTTGGGGATGCTTGATACGTCTCCAACGTATCTATAATTTTTGATTGTTCCATGCTATTATATTATCTGTTTTGGATGTTTTATATGCATTAATATGCTATTTTATATTATTTTTGGGACTAAGCTATTAACCTAGAGCCCAGTGCCAGTTCCTGTTTTTCCCTGTTTTTGAGTTTCGCAGAAAAGGAATACCAAACGGAGTCCAAACGGAATAAAACTTTCGCGATGATCTTTCTTGGACCAAAAGGAAACCAGAGCACTTGGTGTGCAAGTCAGGGAAGCCACGAGGCGGCCACAAGGATGGAGGGCGCGTCCAGGGGGGTAGGGCGCGCCCCCACCCGTGTGGGCCCCTCGTGCACTTCCTGACCTAATTCTTTCGCCTATATATACTCTTATATGCCCAAACCACCAGAGGCATCCACGAAAAGACTTTTCCACTGCCGCAACCTCCTGTACCCGTGAGATCCCATCTAGGGGCCTTTTCCGGCGTCCTGCCGGAGAGGGATTCGATCACGGAGGGCTTCTACATCAACACCATTGCCCTTCCGATGAAGCGTGAGTAGTTTACCTCAGACCTACGGGTCCATAGGTAGTAGCTAGATGGCTTTTTCTCTCTCTTTGATTCTCAATACCATGTTCTCCTCGATGTTCTTAGAGATCTATTCGATGTAATACTTTTTTGCAGTGTGTTTGCCGAGATCTGATGAATTGTGGATTTATGATCAGCTTATCTATGAATATTATTTGAATCTTCTCTGAATTCTTTTATGCATGATTTGATATCTTTGCAAGTCTCTTCGAACTATCGGTTTGGTTTGGCCAACTAGATTGGTTTTTCTTGCAATGGGAGAAGTGCTTAGCTTTGGGTTCAATCTTGCGGTGTCCTTTCCTAGTGACAGTAGGGGCAACAAGGCACGTATTGTATTGTTGCCATCGAGGATAATGTAACACCCCATGTCTTTAGCCACAGTAATCACTTTTGATAATGACAAGTCAGCATGATTAACAGTGCCAAATCATCATTTGCATCATATTGCATTTCAACTCCTAACTCAAATTCAAATTTAAATTAAAGTGGAAAATAAAAGTTGTTCAAATCAGAAACTAAATTGTTCATTAAATAGCAAGTAAATCAGAGACAATTCTAAAATTGAAACCAACATCATTGGAATTGGGTAAGTGACTCAAACATCCTCTAACAGTGGCTGAAAACAATATTTAATAGCCTTTTTGTTTAATCTACGTTAATTATGAAATTATGTTTTGCCCAAACTAGTTTTTGGTGTTAGGGTATAATGCACTGTGATTTATGGACTAGGTCACACTTTTTACAAAATTCATTTAGGGCCCAAACAATTAGCAAAACAGAAAAAGGAAAATAGAAAAAGGCCTAAAGCTCTACTGTGCACTTAGGCCTACTGCTACAGCGCAGCCCAGCCCACCTGGCGCCATCCCCTACCTCACTGCTCACCCGCGCCCTCGCTGTCGAACGCGCACGCGCGCGCGCACCCGGACCCCCCTCGCCTACGCTCGACGCCGCACGCCGCACGCCGCACGCCGCGGACGCCTACAAGGGCCGCCCCTCGACCCCGTGGACGAACCCTAGCCGCTCCATTCGCCCTCTCCCTCGCTCCCCCGTCGAAGCCGAACGCCGCCGCCGCCATGGCTCGGGCCTAGCCGTGGCCACCGGCATCCGTTCGACGCCCCATCAAGTCCAGGAGCTCCGGCGCGGTCCCCCTCTTCTTCCTCGACACCGGATTGGGACCGGGAAGCAACGCCGACACCGCATTCGACCCCGCCTTCATCTCGGCCACCGCACGACCTCGCCGTCGATCTATGCCACCGGTCCACCCCGAGCCCACTGCCCAGTCCCCACGCCTCCCCGGTGAGCTCCTGCGCGTGACGCGCCCTCCCCTGCCCCTCTAGCCACCCGTAGCCACTACTCCGACGAAGCCCGAACCCACCGCCACCTTGTTTTCTCGCCGGCGCTTCTCCAGTGACCATTTGGTCACCCGCGCGTGACCAACGCACTCAACGCACCGCGTAGGCCGCGCTTCGCCCTTCAGATCGCTCGAACGCACGCCGTTTTGCCGTTCCCGTGCCTCGCCCGAAGAGCCTCGCCACCGACGAGCTCGTGCCGCTCGACTCCGGCCTCCCCAGCACCCCGCACCGCCGCCGTTCGACGCGTGACGTCGAGCCGCATCGAACGCGGCCAACCCCAGCCCCTGAGATGCCCTGTGGGCGAATCCCGAGCCTCGCCCGCGTGCTCCGCCGTGTTGGAGCTCGCCGGAGTACCGTCCGTCCGGCGTCCGACGTGGCGCCTGGGGCCCACCCCCAGGGTCATAGACCAGTGGGCCCCTTGGCCCCCCCTTTGACCTCGTTGACTCGGGTCAAAGCCGACGTGGCCTCCCTGTGTCTATGACATATGGGTCCCACCCCATTAAATGAATTAATTAAAAAGAATAATTAGTTAATTAATTAGTTAGTTAATTAAATCACTAATTAGTCACTGACTACTGGGGCCCACCTGCTAATTAACCCAATTAGTTAATTTTAACCCCTCTGTTAAGGCCACTGTGTATGACATGTGGGCCCCACATGTCAGGTTTGACCCTGGTCAGCCCCTGTTGACCTGCTGACGTCACACCTAGGTCAAGCTGACGTCATCATTCACTATTCTGGATAATTCGAATTTAAATAAATAATTATATTCAGAAAATGATTAAAACTTTAGAAAATCATATAAATTAAACCGTAACTCCAATGAAAATAATTTATATATGAAAGTCACTCAGAATTTCGATACGAATCTGAATACGCCCTCCGTATTCCTGTCAGATGCCCCTAGCTAGATGAACATGGAACTTTTAGACCGATTTTGATAAATGAATAGTGCCCAAATTTTAATTAAATAAATCCGAATAAAGTCCTAAATTAACTAAATCATTTAGTTAGGCAGTAGAACACCCCGGCATATCATTTAGGCATGTCATACATATAGTTTGCATTTTTGCCGTGAATTTATTGTTTCTCTCCCCCTCCTTCTCTCTCGATAGACGCCGAGACCGACGACGTTGTAGCCGGGTACGACTACGCTACAGACGAGCAGCCCGTTGACGACCCCTCTCTCTTGCCAGAGCAACCAGGCAAGCCCCCCCCCTTGAGCATCCAGATATCGCCCATTCCATTTCTCCTGCTTGCATTAGATTTTGCTACTGTTAATGTTTGCTCCTATTCTGATGCATAGCCTGCTTTCGTAACCTGTTCATTGTTACCTTACCTGCCTATGATAAACTGTTTAGTATAAGTTGGTAGTGAACCATCAGTGACCCCACCACCTTACCCTTGTTGCCCCTGCTTGATCATCGATGACTCGATCAATGCGATCGTCGACCAGAGACCGACACATCACTTCAGCCCCCTTAGTTGTACGGCTCTGCATAGTTACTATCGAGTGTCGAGGGTGATACCTCGTAACACGCTCCTGATGAATACTCTGCAGTGTAGCTGTTTGGTCGTGGTCATCGAGGGTGATTCCTCCTTATCCACTTCCGATACGACTCTGTCATGCAACCCCTCAATGTGAACCTCGAGGGTGATGCCTCATATGTTCACCCTGATGATTTCGTCGAGTGGAATTCACCGAGGGTGATTCCTCGGGGTTTCCACCTTGATGTTATGACCACACGGTTACTATGACCTTTTTTACAGGCGGGTCGACCCTGGTGGGTACTCACTCGGGATCTATGATGTCAGGTGTGCCGGAAGGGCACTCGAGTGTGATATTGTGGCGGAGCTTCAGAAACTCTGATTGTCTCCGCGTGTTACTAAATGAGCTTATTGGATTTGGGTGTGTGATCTGAGTGGGTCGACGTGCCCTATACGCACTACCACCACGCGGTATAATGGTTTATGGGGCCCCCTGCGATGTACGTTTCTCCCGAAAGCTCTTCAGACGTCATGTTTCACCGTGCGGGCTGATCGCCGGGATTGGGCTGGATACTTCACTGACGAGTTCAGTGCCGTGCCTGCACCCCGGCCAGCCACGCAACACGCAGGGTGCCCAGGGCGATGGCCCAAGACCTCTGGGTGCATAGGTTAGTCCGGCGAGCTGACCTCTCTACTGAGCCTAGGTAGGGCGCTGCTTCGTGTTGATCTCCCGAGGCCGGGCATTACCCAGCAAGTGTGTCCGGCCAGAGGTGATCGAGCGTGTTGGGTAATAGTAGTGCACCCCTGTAAGGATGAATAATCTATCGATAGCCGGTCCTACGGTAAAGGATGCTCAGTTTGTGTATCCCGATCTACTACTTGAACTGGATACTTGTTACTTAATTGAAGCTTCGGGATCGCTTTCTCGCAGGGAGTCGAGGAAGGATCTCCAGGCTTGCTTCAACATGTTTGCTTAATAAAATGCTATTCTACTCTCTTCTATTGCTGCAAGATGATGGCTTCGTGAAGATGCTAGTCTTCGATAGGACTAGGCCTTCTCTCTACTCTGGCATTTCTGCAGCCCAGTCCACATATACAGCCTTTCTCCATTGATAATGGTGCATATGTAGTGTAGATCCTTGCTTGCTGAGTACTTCGGATGAGTACTCACGGTTGCTTTGTTACTTGTTTTTCCCCATACCCCACTTTGATGATACATCAGACGATGGAGCCCCGGAGCCAGATGCCACCTCAGGAGCTTACTACCAGGAGGGTCCAGACGGCACTTACTACTGGATCGAGCCAGCCGACTAGGAGTAGGATCGGAGGCTCCCAGGCAGGAGGCCTACGCCTTTCGATCTAGAGTCGTTGTTTATGCTAGCCTTCTTAAGGCAAAAACCTATCTAACTATGTCTGTACTCAGATATTATTTGTATGACTGACTTATGTATTCGGATCTTCGGATCCCTGGTCTGTAATATTGTGGATCTCCGTTTATTTGTGTTAGAGTTGTGTTGTGATATCTTCCCTTGAGTCCCTGTGCTTGATCGTGCATGTTTGTGTGTATGATTAGCGCACGATTGAGTCGGGGGCGTCACAAGTTGGTATCAGAGCCAGGTTTCGATCCTGGGACCTGTGGGTTACATCATGCTTGTCGCTAAACACTCGCCATTGCTTTTACTAAACTACCCCCTGTTGATACTTAGCAGGATGGTTAGACCAGGTGGTCGTGGTCGTGGTGCCCCTGAACGCCCACCACCGCCAGACTATATGGCAGCTATGATGCAACAATTTGAGCTCAACCACCAGTTCATGACTAGGATCATGGCTCAGTTTCCGCATCAGAACAACCAGAACCAGAACCCTCCTTCAATAACTCTGCCTGAGTTTATGCGGCTTAACCCCACTCACTTCCGCAACTCTGACAAGCCACTGGATGCTGATGACTGGCTCCGCGACATCACTCATGAGATGGAGTCTACTAATGTTGCCCCTGCCAACTTTGTCACCTTCGCGTCCTTTTTCTTAAAGGGACCCGCTGCTCAGTGGTGGGACACACACAAGCGTACACTGCCTGCTGGAACAGTCATTACCTGGTATGAGTTCCAGGCTGCTTTCCGTGCCCGTTATATCCCTCAGGCAATTATGGAACGGATGAAGACCCAGTTCCGCAACCTCACTCAGGGCAACAAGACTGTCGAAGCTTATCAGCGGGAATTTCTTGACCTCTCCCGCTATGCTGAAGAAGACATCGCCACAGATGCCTGTAGACAAGAGAAGTTCCGTAATGGACTACACCCAGACCTCGAGCTTGCCCTTGCTGCTCAAGACTTCAATGATTTTTCAACTCTTGTGAACAAGGCTATTCTTGTTGAGACCGCCCAGATGAAACACAAGGACTCGCAGAAGCGCTATCGTGATGCTGGCTCATCTTCGGGCGCAGCACAGAAGCGTCGAGTCTGGATTCCCAACAATGTGTTCCGTCCAAATGCCCCTGCGCCAAAGAACAACTATGCTACACCACGTCTGCCTCCTCCACCATCGAGGCAGCCAAGAGCTCAAGCTATTCAAAACAATGCTCCTCTTTGTCCTGAAGATGGTCTGTGCTTCAAGTGCCGCAAACTAGGTCACCTTGCTAAAGACTGCCACCAGACTCAGAATCAGTTGGCTTTTCCCCGTACGGGCCGTGGCAATAGTCGTGGCAACAATCAAACCCGCAACCATAATATTGGGTCTGCTGCACATGGTCGTGGACACGCTTACAACATTGATATTGAAGAAGTCCAGGATCAACCTGCTACTGTGATGGGTACCCTTTTCGTTAACTCAGTACCCGCTTCTGTATTATTTGATTCAGGAGCATCACATTCATTCATGTCAAAAGCATTTGCATTATCGCATGACATTGCATTTCAAAAGATGAATCTGCCAGTAGTAATCCGCACCCCTGGAGGCCAGTGTCAAACCACTATGATGGCACACAATGTTCCCGTTGAAATTAAGGGATTGGAATTCCTTGTTTCGCCCATTATCCTGAAGTCTTCCACCATAGACCTCATACTCGGAATGGATTGGTTGAAAGCTCACATTGCTTCGATCAATTGTGCCATTAAAGTTATACAACTTCTTCACCCCTCCGATGAGATAGTGAACTATACCACCCGCATTACACGGGACGCTGAAGCTCAGATATATGTTCTAAATGCTTTGAACGCCTCACCTCTGGAAGGGATCAAGAACGTTCCTGTCGTTCGAGATTTTCCAGACGTCTTTCTGAAAGAACTTCCAGGAATACCCCCGGCTAGAGCTGTCGAGTTTGTCATTGACTTGAAGCCTGGCACTGTCCCTATTACGAAGCGTCCTTATAAGATGCCTCCACACCACCTTCTCGAGCTTAAGGAAGAAATCGACAAGTCACTTAGGAAAGGTTTCATCCGCCCCAGTTCCTCTGCTTGGGGAGCACCTTCACTCTTCGTTAGGAAGAAGGATGGAACTAACCGATTGGTTCAGGATTACCGGCCCATTAACCAAGCCACAATCCATAATAAATACCCACTACCCTGGATCAATGATCTTTATGATCAGCTTGCTGGATCCTCTGTCTTCTCGAAACTCGACTTGAGGTTGGGTTATCATCAGATCCGTGTTCGCGAAGAGGATATCCCGAAGACTGCCTTTGTTACTCGATATGGCTCTTATGAGTACACCGTCATGTCATTTGGCTTAACAAATGCTCCAGCAACCTTCTCCCGGTTGATGAACTATATCTTCATGGATTACCTCGACAAATTCGTCGTGGTTTATTTGGATGATATCCTTATATATTCCAAGAATGAAGAAGAACATGCTGAACATCTTCGGCTTGTATTGGAGAAGCTACAAGAACATCAGTTGTATGCTAAATTCTCCAAGTGTGAGTTCTGGTTATCTGAAGTGACCTATCTTGGTCATGTGATTTCCAAGAATGGCATTGCTATTAACCCCGAGCGAGTTCAGGCTATTCTTGATTGGACTCCTCCGAAGAATGTCAAGCAAGTCAGAAGTTTTCTCGGACTCGCTAGTTATTGCTGTCAATTCGTTGAGAACTTTGCCAAGATTGCAAAACCATTGACGAATTTGCTCCACAAAGGTGTTAAATTTGAGTGGACAGAAAAATGTCAAGAAAGCTTTCAGACACTAAAAGATAAGTTAACATCTGCCCCAGTGCTAGCACCCCCGGATTCCCAAAAGGATTTCGTGATATACTGTGATGCATCTCGTCAAGGATTAGGCTGTGTCCTAATGCAAGAGCGTAAGGTGATTGCTTATGCCTCTCGACAATTGCATCCTCATGAAGAAAATTATCCAGTGCATGATCTTGAACTTTCTGCGGTTATTTATGCCCTGAAGTTATGGCGACATTACCTTCTCGGTAACCGTTGCGAGATATACACGGATCGTCAAAGTTTGAAGTATTTATATACTCAACCAGATCTGAACCTTCGTCAACAAAGATGGCTCGAAACAATTGCCGATTATGATATGAATATCTCATATACCCCTCGCAAGGCTAATGTAATGGCCGATGCTTTGAGTCGCAAGGCTTATTCCAACAATCTTATGGTTCAGGAAGCACAACCTCTTCTTTATGAAGAACTTCACAAATTGAACCTCCATATTGTTCCACAGGGTTATCTCAATACCCTGGTTGTGGAACCAGATTTAGAACACAGCATCAAGACTATACAACGGTATGACTCTGAAGTTGAAAGGATTAAGCGATACCTCGAAAAAGGAAAACCGTCGGAATTCCATCTTGATGATGATGGGATCCTATTCTTCCAACACCGTCTCTTCGTACCCAAGTTCAAGGATGAGAGGGAATACGTTATGAAAGAAGCTCATGACACTCCTCTGTCTATTCACCCTGGTAGCACAAAGATGTACCGTGACATTTGTCAGAGATACTGGTGGCCTAATATGAAGCGAGACATTGCTCGTTATGTTTCTGAGTGTGACGTCTATCACCGCATTAAAGCAGAACATCAAAGACCTGCTGGAACTCTGCAACCCCTTGCAATTCCTGAATGGAAATGGGACAAAGTCCAAATGGATTTCATTACTGGTTTTCCCAGATATCAGAAGGGCCATGATGCTATTTTTGTTGTCATTAACCGGTTCTCAAAGGTTGCTCACTTTCTGCCAGTTAAGGAGACAATCACTGCTAGTCAGTTAGCAGACTTGTATGTTTCCCGAATTATGTCACTCCACGGTGTTCCCTTGGAGATCAGTTCTGATCGTGGCAGCCTCTTCACCTCTAGATTCTGGAATAGTTTCCAAGAAGCTATGGGAACTCACCTGTCATTCAGTACCGCTTTTCACCCTCAGTCACAGGGTCAAGTCGAACGAGTTAATCAAGTGCTCGAAGATATGCTTCGAGCTTGCGTCATCTCCTTCGGTAAGAAGTGGGAGGAATCTCTCCCGTATGCCGAATTCTCTTACAACAATAACTATCAAGCTAGTTTGAAGATGGCACCGTTTGAAGTTCTATACGGACGTAAGTGTCAAACCCCTCTGAATTGGTCAGAAACTGGGGAACGCTCACTCGTAGGACCGGACATTGTTCAGCAAGCTGAAGAACAAGTCCGCATTGTCCGTGAACATCTGAAATCTGCTCAGTCTCGTCAGAAGAGCAACTATGACCGAAGGCACCAGGAAATGGTCTATCAGCCTGGCGAGCAAGCTTACCTTCGCGTCACTCCGTTGAAAAGCACTCATCGGTTCGGAATCAAAGGCAAGTTAGCTCCTCGCTATATTGGCCCGTTCCGTATTCTTGCCCGTCGAGGAGAAGTGGCATATCAATTGCAATTGCCGCCAAATCTTTCACAAGTACATGATGTCTTTCATTTATCCCAACTCCGTCGCTGCTTCAAGGATCCTATTCGAGCTGTGGATCATGAAATGCTTGAATTATGGGAAGATCTATCTTATCCAGAATATCCCATCCGTATTCTTGATCAAGCTGAACGCCGGACCCGTCAAAAGTCGATCAAATTCCTCAAGGTTCATGGGTCGAATCATTCTGAAGATGAAGCCACTTGGGAACACGAGGATCGTCTTTGCGAAGAATACCCTGCTTTCTTTCAGTGTCCCTCTTAATTCTCGGGACGAGAATTCTTGATAGATGAGGAGAATTGTAACACCCCATGTCATTAGCCAAAGTAATCACTTTTGATAATGACAAGTCAGCATGATTAACAGTGCCAAATCATCATTTGCATCATATTGCATTTCAACTCCTAACTCAAATTCAAATTTAAATTAAAGTGGAAAATAAAAGTTGTTCAACTCAGAAACTAAATTGTTCATTAAATAGCAAGTAAATCAGAGACAATTCTGAAATTGAAACCAACATCATTGGAATTGGGTAAGTGACTCAAACATCCTCTAACAGTGGCTGAAAACAATATTTAATAGCCTTTTTGTTTAATCTAAGTTAATTATGAAATTATGTTTTGCCCAAACTAGTTTTTGGTGTTAGGGTATAATGCACTGTGATTTATGGACTAGGTCACACTTTTTACAAAATTCATTTAGGGCCCAAACAATTAGCAAAACAGAAAAGAAAAGAAAACAGAAAAAGGAAAATAGAAAAAGGCCTAAAGCTCTACTGTGCACTTAGGCCTACTGCTACAGCGCGGCCCAACCCACCTGGCGCCGTCCATTACCTCACTGCCCACCCGCGCCCTTGCTGTCAAACGCGCACGCGCGCGCGCACCCGGACCCCCCTCGCCTACACTCGACAGCGCACGCCGCACACCGCGGATGCCTACAAGGGCTGCCCCTCGACCCCGCGGACAAACCCTAGCCTCTCCATTTGCCCTCTCCCTCGCTCCCCCGTCGCAGCCGAACGCCGCCGGCGCCATGGCTCGGGCCTAGCCGTGGCCACTGGCACCCGTTCGACGCCCCGTCAAGTCTAGGAGCTCCGGCGTGGTCCCCATCTTCTTCCTCGACACCGGATTGGGACCAGGAAGCAACGCCAACGCCGCATTCGAGCCCGCCTTCGTCTCGGCCACCGCACGACCTCGCCATCGATCTACGCCACCGGTCCACCCCGAGCCCACTACCCAGTCCCCACGCCTCCCCGGTGAGCTCCTGCGCGTGACGCGCCCTCCCCTGCCCCCTCTAGCCGCCTGTAGCCACTGCTCCGACGAAGCCCGAACCCACTGCCGCCTCGTTTGCTCGCTGGCGCTTCTCCGGTGACCATTTGGTCACCCGCGCGTGACCAACGCACTCACCGCACCGCGTAGGCCGCGCTTCACCCTTCAGATCGCTCGAACGAGCGCCGTTTTGCCATTCCCGTGCCTTTCCCGAAGAGCCTCGCCGCTGATGAGCTCATGCCGCTCGACTTCGGCCTCCCTAGCACCCCGCACCGCCGCCGTTCGACGCGCGACGTCGAGCCACGTCGAACGCGCCCAACCCCAGCCCCTGAGATGCCCTGTGGGCGAATCCCGAGCCTCGCCGGCGCGCTCTGCCGCGTTGGAGCTCGCCGGAGTGCCCTCCGGCCAGCGTCTGACATGGCGCCTGGGGCCCACCCCCAGGGTCACTGACCAGTGGGCCCCCTGGCCCCCCCTTTGACCCCGTTGACTCGGGTCAAAGCCGACATGGCCTCCCTGTGTCTATGACATATGGGTCCCACCCCATTAAACGAATTAATTAAAAAGAATAATTAGTTAATTAATTAGTTAGTTAATTAAATCACTAATTAGTCACTAACTACTGGGGCCCACCCGCTAATTAACCCAATTAGTTAATTTTAACCCCTCTGTTAAGGCCACTGTGTATGACATGTGGGCCCCACATGTCAGGTTTGACCCTGGTCAGCCCCTGTTGACCTGCTGATGTCACACCTAGGTCAAGCTGATGTCATCATTCACTATTCTGGATAATTCGAATTTAAATAAATAATTAAATTCAGAAAATGATTAAAACTTTAGAAAATCATATAAATTAAACCGTAACTCCGATGAAAATAATTTATATATGAAAGTCGCTCAGAATTTTGATACAAATCTGAATACGCCCTCCGTATTCCTGTCAGATGCCCCTAGCTAGATGAACATGGAACTTTTAGACCGATTTCGATAAATGAATAGTGCCCAACTTTAATTAAATAAATCCGAATAAATTCCTAAATTAACTAAATCATTTAGTTAGGCAGTAGAACACCCCGGCATATCATTTAGGCATGTCATACATACGGTTTGCATTTTTGCCATGAATTTATTGTTTCTCTCCCCCTCCTTCTCTCTCGATAGACGCCGAGACCGACGATGTTGCAGCCGGGTACGACTACGCTACAGACGAGCAGCCCGTTGACGACCCCTCTCTCTTGCCAGAGCAACCAGGCAAGCCCCCCCCCCTTGAGCATCCAGATATCGCCCATTCCATTTCTCCTGCTTGCATTAGATTTTGCTACTGTTAATGTTTGCTCCTATTCTGATGCATAGCCTGCTTTCGTAACCTGTTCATTGTTACCTTACCTGCCTATGATAAACTGTTTAGTATAAGTTGGTAGTGAACCATCAATGACCCCATCACCTTACCCTTGTTGCCCCTGCTTGATTGTCGATGACTCGATCAATGCGATCGTCGACCAGAGACCGACACATCACTTCACCCCCCTTAGTTGTACGACTCTGCATAGTTACTATCGAGTGCCGAAGGTGATACCTCATAACGCGCTCCTGATGAATACTCTGCAGTGTAGTTTTTCAGTCATGGTCATCGAGGGTGATTCCTCCTTCTCCACTTCCGATATGACTCTGTCGTGCAACCCCTCAGTGTGAACCTCGAGGGTGATGCCTCATATGTTCACCCTAATGATTTCGTCGAGTGGAATTCATTGAGGGTGATTCCTCGGGGTTTCCACCTTGATGTTATGACCACACGGTTACTTTGACCTTTGTTACAGGCGGGTCGACCCTGGTGGGTACCCGCTGGGGATCTATGATGTCGGGTGTGCCGGAAGGGCACTCGTGTGTGATATTGTGGCGGAGCTTCAGAAACTCTGATTGTCTCCGCGTGTTACTAAATGAGCATATTGGATTTGGGTGTGTGATCTGAGTGGGTCGACGTGCCCTATACGCACTACCACCATGCGGGATAATGGTTTATGGGGCCCTTTGCGATGTACGTTTCTCCCTAAAGCTCTTCAGATGTCACGTTTCACCGTGTGGGCTGATCGCCGGGATTGGGCTGGATACTTCACTGATGAGTTCAGTGTCGCGCCTGCACCCCAGCCAGCCACGCAACACGCAGGGTGCCTAGGGCGATGGCCCAAGACCTCTGGGTGCATAGGTTAGTCCAGTGTGCTGACCTCTCTGCTGAGCCTAGGTAGGGCGCTGCTTCGTGTTGATCTCCCGAGGCCGGGCATTACCCAGCAAGTGTGTCCGGCCAGAGGTGATCGAGCGTGTTGGGTAACAGTAGTGCACCCCTGTAGGGATGAATAATCTATCGATAGCCGGCCCTACGGTAAAGGACGCTCAGTTTGTGTATCCCGATCTACTACTTGAACTGGATACTTGTTACTTAATTGAAGCTTCGGGATCGCTTTCTCGCAGGGAGTCGAGGAAGGATCTCCAGGCTTGCTTCAACATGTTTGCTTAATAAAATGCTATTCTACTCTCTTCTATTGCTGCAAGATGATGGCTTCGTGAAGATGCTAGTCTTTGATAGGACTAGGCCTTCTCTCTACTCTGGCATTTCTGCAGCCCAGTCCACATATACAGCCTTTCTCCATTGATAATGTTGCATATGTAGTGTAGATCCTTGCTTGCTGAGTACTTCGGATGAGTACTCATGGTTGCTTTGTTACTTCTTTTTACCCGTACCCCACTTTGATGATACATCAGACGATGGAGCCCCGGAGCCAGATGCCACCTCAGGAGCTTACTACCAGGAGGGTCCAGACGACACTTACTACTGGATCAAGCCAGCCGACTAGGAGTAGGATCGGAGGCTCCCAGGCAGGAGGCCTACGCCTTTCGATCTATAGTCGTTGTTTGTGCTAGCCTTCTTAAGGTAAAAACCTGTCTAACTATGTCTGTACTCAGATATTATTTGTATGACTGACTTATGTATTCGGATCTTCGGATCCCTGGTCTGCAATATTGTGGATCTCCGTTTATTTGTGTTAGAGTTGTGTTGTGATATCTTCCCGTGAGTCCCTGTGCTTGATCGTGCATGTTTGCGTGTATGATTAGTGCACGATTGAGTCGGGGGTGTCACAGATAAAAAGATGGGGTTTTCATCATATTGCTTGAGTTAATTCCTCTACATCATGTCATCTTTCTTAATGCGTTACTCTGTTCTTCATGAACTTAATACTCTAGATGCAGGCAGGAGTCAGTCGATGTGTGGAGTAATAGTAGTAGATGCAGAATCGTTTCGGTCTACTTGACACTGACGTGATGCATATATTCATGATCATTGCCTTAGATATCGTCATAACTTTGCGCTTTTCTATCAATTGCTCGGCAGTAATTTTTTCACCCACCGTATTATTTTCTATCTTGAGAGAAGCCTCTAGTGAAACCTATGGCCCCCGGGTCTATTTTCCATCATATTACTTTCTGATCTACTATTTTGCAATCTTTTATTTTCAGATCTATAAACCAAAAAACCCAAAAATATTTACTTTATCTTTTGTTTAGTTTTACCTATCTCTATCAGATCTCACTTTTGCAAATAACCGTGAAGGGATTGACAACCCCTTTATCGCGTTGGGTGCAAGGTTGGTGTTTGTTTGCGCACGTATTCAGTGACTTGTGTGTTGTCTCCTACTGGATTGATACCTTGGTTCTCAAAACTGAGGGAAATACTTACTCTACTTTGCTGCATCACCCTTTCCTCTTCAAGGGAAAAACCAACGCAAGCTCAAGAAGTAGCATTAAGCTGCCATTTCTTAAAGTTTGGGGTTGCAACACTTATGTCAAAAGGCTTCAGCTTGATAAGCTCGAACCCAAATCGGAGAAGTGCGTCTTCATAGGATACCCTAAGGAAACAATTGGGTACACCTTCTACCACAGATCTGAAGGCAAGATCTTTGTTGCTAAGAACGGATCCTTTGTATTGAAGGAATTTCTCTCGAAAGAAGTGAGTGGGAGGAAAGTAGAACTTGATGAGGTAATTGTACCTTCTCTCGAATTGGAAAGTAGTACATCAGAGAAAACTGTTCCTGTGATGCCTACACCAACTAGAGAGGAAGCAAGTGATAATAATCATGAAACTTCAGATCAAGTTACTACTGAACCTCGTAGGTCAACCAGAACACGATCCGCACCAGAGTGGTATGGTAATCCTGTCCTGGAAGTCATGTTACTAGACCAAGGCAAACTTATGAACTATGAAGAAGCTATGATGAGCCCAGATTCCGATAAATGGCTTAAGGCCATGAAATCTGAGATAGGATCCATGTATGAGAACAAAGTATGGACTTTGGTGGACTTGCCCGATGATTGGCAAGCCATAGAGAATAAATGGATCTTCAAGAAGAAGACTGGCGCTGATGGTAATGTTACCGTCTACAAAGCTCGACTTGTCACAAAAGGTTTTCGACAAGTTCAAGGAGTTGACTACGATGAGACTTTCTCACTCATAGCGATGCTTAAGTCTGTCCGAATCATATTAGCAATTGCCGCATTTTATGAAATCTGGCGAATGGACGTCAAAAGTGCATTCCTTAATGGATGTCTTGAAGAAGAGTTGTACATGATGCAACCAGAAGGTTTTGTCGATCCTAAAGGTGCTGACAAAGTCTGCAAGCTCCAGCGATCCATCTATGGACTGGTGCAAGCATCTCGGAGTTGGAATATACACTTTGATGAGGTGATCAAAGCATATGGTTTTATACAGAATTACAGTGAAGCCTGTATTTACAAGAAAGTGAGTGGGAGCTCTGTAGCATTTCTGATATTATATGTGGATGACATATTGCTGATTGGAAATGATATAGAATTTCTGGATAGCATAAAAGGATACTTGAATAAGAATTTTTCAATGAAATACCTCGGTGAAGCTACTTACATATTGAGCATTAAGATCTATAGGGATAGATCGAGACGCTTGATAAGACTTTCAATGAGTACATACCTTGACAAGATTTTGAAGGAGTTCAAAATGGATCAGTCAAATAAGGAGTTCTTGCCTGTATTGTAAGGTATGAAGTTGAGTAAGACTCAAATCTCGACCACGGCAGAAGATAGAGAAAGAATGAAAGTCATTCCCTATGCCTCAGCCATAGGTTCTATAAAGTATGCCATGTGGTGTACCAGACCTAGTGTGTACCTTGCCATAAGTTTTGCAAGGGGGTACAATAGTGATCCAGGAGTAGATCACTGGACAGCGGTCAAAATTATCCTTAGGTACCTAAGAGGACTAAGGAAATGTTTCTCGGTTATGGAGGTGATAAAGAGTTCGTCGTAAAGGGTTACGTTGATACAAGCTTTAACACTGATCCGGATGACTCTGAGTCTCAATCTGGATACATATAGAAAGTGGGAGCAATCGGCTAGAGTAGCTCCATGCAGAGCATTGTAGACATAGAAATTTGCAAAATACATACGGATCTGAATGTGGCAGACCCATTGACTAAACTTCTCACACAAGCCAAACATGATCACACCTTAGTACTCTTTGGGTATTAATCACATGGTGATGTGAACTAGATTATTGACTCTAGTAAACTCTTTGGGTATTGGTCACATGACGATGTGAACTATGGATGTTAATCACATGGCAATGGGAACTAGATTTTTGACTCTAGTGCAAGTGGGAGACTAAAGGAAATATGCCCTAGAGGCAATAATAAAGCTGTTATTTTATATTTCCTTATTCATGATAAAGGTTTATTATTCATGCTAGAATTGTATTGGTCGGAAACTTAAATACATGTGTGAATACATAAACAAACACAGTGTCCCTAGTAAGCCTCTACTAGACTAGCTCGTTGATCAAAGATGGTTAAGGTTTCCTAACCATGGACATGTGTTGTCATTTGATAACAGGATCACATCATTAGGAGAATGATGTGATGGACAAGACCCACCCGTTAGGTTAGCATAATGATCATTCAATTTTATTGTTATTGCTTTCTTCATGTCAAATACATATTCCTTTGACTATGAGATTATGCAACTCCCGGATATCGGAGGAATACCTTGTGTGCTATCAAACATCACAACATAACTGGGTGATCATAAAGATGCTCTATACGTATCTCCGAAGGTATCTGTTGAGTTGGCATAGATCGAGATTAGGATTTGTCACTCCGAGTATCGGAGAGGTATCTCTGGGCCCTCTCGGTAATACATATCATAAGCTTGCAAGCAAATGACTAAGGAGTTAGTTACAAGGTGATGTATTACGGAATGAGTAAAGAGACTTGCCGGTAACGAGATTGAACTAGATGTAGAGATACCGACGATCGAATCTCAGGCAAGTAACATACCGATGGACAAAGGGAATTACGTATGTTGTCCTAACGGTTCGACTGATAAAGATCTTCGTAGAATATGTAGGAGCCAATATTGGCATCCAGGTTCCGCTATTGGTTATTGACTGGAGAGGTGTCTCGGTCATGTCTACATAGTTCTCGAACCCGTAGGGTCCGCACGCTTAACGTTCGTTGACGATATAGTGTTATATGAGTTATGTGATTTGGTGACCGAATGTTGTTTGGAGTCCCGGATGAGATCACAGACATGAAGAGGAGTCTCGAAATGGTCGAGAGGTAAAGATTGATATATAGGACAATGGTATTTGGACACCGGAAGTGTTTCAGGACGTACCGGGAAGGAATCGGGTCACCAGAAGGGGTTCCGGGCATCCCCCGGCAAGTTATGGGCCTTATGGGCCAAAGGAGGGGACAGACCAACCCACAAGGGGGCTGGTACACCTCCTCCCTTGTTTGGCCAGCCCTAGGGAAGGAAAAGGGGGAGGGCTAGCCCCACCTGCCTTTCCCTCTCATGGGAGAAAGGAAAGGGGGGGGGGCACCCTCCCCTGCCTTTCCCCGCGCTCCAAATAAGGAAAGGGGGGCGCGGCTTGGGAGGGACTCCAAGTAGGATTCGTCCTACTTGGGCGCCTCCTTTGGCTGCTCCTCCCTCCCTCCCACCTATATATATGTGGGAGGGGGGCGCCTAGCACACAACAGACGATTGCCTAGCCGTGTGCGGCGCCCCCCTCCACCGTTTACACCCCTGGTCATATTTCCGTAGTGCTTAGGCGAAGCCCTGCGGAGATCACTTCACCATCACCGTCACCATGCCATCGTGCTGTCGGAACTCATCCACTACCTCGCCATCTTTCTGGATCAAGAAGGCGGAGGACGTCACCGAGCTGAACGTGTGCTAAACGCGGAGGTGCCGTACATTCGGTACTCGATCGGTTGGACCGCGAAGAAAGTTTGACTACATCAACCGCGTTGTTAAACGCTTCCGCTTACGGTCTATGAGGGTACTTAGACACACTCTCCCCTCTCGTTGCTATGCTTCTCCTTGATAGATCTTGCGTGTGCGTAGAATTTTTTTTGTTTTCCATGCAACATTTCCCAACATAATGGAGGGCACGAGCCATCAGAACATTTTGTGCAGTTCCCATTGAAATCAAGCTGAGCATCCCTGTTTGCATAAATACAAAAGAAGTGATTAGTATAAAGCAAACTGTATTATGAATTTACAGTTATGAATCTACAGTTTAAACATGCACCTACATGATCCATGCAGATCACACATTTAAAAAAATGTAACTCACCGGAAAGAATCCTAAAACAACATTGTATTGGCCATCACAGCAACAAAGATGGAGATCTGTGAGTCCTTCTGATATGAAGTTAGTTTGTTCTTGTGGGCAGTAATGTAACCATCCTTCAACTGCTCCTTCTGATAAGAAGAGAAGGGCTTGGCTTCTTCATCCTGGCATAATCGGAACTAGGAACTTCACGTACTCCATATTCTTCTTCAGAGGAGGATGATCTTGTTGTGCAAAGACAAGAGAACAACTAAATGCTAGCATCCCTGTTTGCTCGAAAAAAAAGGAAAGGAAATATTTAAAACAGCCATTACATTAACAATGGGAGGAACTGATGAAATGTATCATCACAAAGAGATGCATCCGCATTATCCTCATAGGAAATGATATGATACCAAACACAACAGCTCAACTTGAACTGTATTATTACTTAATTTTATTAGTGGCTATAACGGGGGCAAACCGGTGCCTCAATTTATTAGCAGCCTTAGATTAACATGCAAAACAATACCACTTTCTCATGACAGTAGCTAACGAGTAGCACAACACCAATAGAGATGACAAAGCTCAATCATATGGATGAAATCCGTGGGCCGATACCAACCTTTGTCAGGAGGCTTATTGTGTAGAGCATGCAGATGAAGCACTTCTCCGGAACCATCCGTTATTATCTACTGTGGTTGCCATGCTTACTATAAACTCCTCGATTAGTTTAATGTTTCCAACATCTTCTTGTGCAGTTTCACTAAAATATATGTTATCTTCAAACAAGATCCCTGTTTGCACAAGTAGAGATAATTACATATTACATTAAGAGTGGCATCAAATCAAAGTGGCAAAATAATTGCTCGTTCCAGCCATAGTAATAAATTAAGATGCAAAGCTATATCATTACTTGTGTCATCACTGTTCCAGTGCTTCATTACAACACCGGGAGTTAATTTTTGTTCTTCTTCCGCTTGTTCTTCCCCTTCATCACTTGGTTCAATAACAGACAAGCTTTGCCTTCAATGTAAGATTTGGCATGTCAATTAGGGAGCACAAGTATGGCACTAAACAACAACATTAATTTTCTGATGACAGTAGCAAAATACAGGCCAACGGTTGCAAAATATCATTATCTTACCTCAATGGGATATTACGGTGCACATACAGATTGGAAGTCTGGTCTCCTTTTGTGCAGTTCACTAAAATCAAGCAACATTACCGTATAAGTAGCACAACATATGAAAGCACACTGCACAATCATGTGGAAGAAGGCCAGTACTGACCTCTCATGACACGGAATTCAAACAACTCACAAGAAGAAGAACTGAAACAAATTTGCCAACACGGATAGGCAATCAGATCTCCTCTTGTGCAGTTCCACTAAGATCAAGCAATCAAGCAACGTTGTCGGTGTGACATTTTGGTTGAACTGCACAAAACACTCTTAAAACAAAAGTGTTTTGTGCAGTGCAAAAAAAGGTCACAATAGCAATGAGGTGAAGTAGGTAACCCCGTTTACACAGAGGTGCAAAGGAAACAATTATTGGTCAATAACGTTGGATGACACAGAAGCCCACAAAAAGAAGCATCTAACTTATCTAAATGGAAAAGAAAGCAAGACAGTAGCATTTCTCAAACAGTGGCATTGATTCATATTAGAGAGTGTTCATATTAACAGAGATATTATATTAACAAAAAAATTCGTTAAAACATATAATTTGCTTTTAACTATGGCATTGCGTCAATTTTCTAGTGGCATTATTAGATTAACAATAGCTAAAGAGTTGTACGGGACAGTGGACGCACCAACACCATGTGCATCTACCGATGTATAAAGGGGTGATGCACAGTCTGTTGCAACAAAGAACAAACAACCAAGGAGCATATTTGTGTTGGTCCCAGTTTTGTTATCTTTAGACACCTTTCCCTATGTGAGGGCAGCAATCTAGTCCTACTCAAACTCTACAGCCTTGCCCCCCACACACAGAAAGATCAGTTCGTTACAGATGTGTGTACTGCGTTTGTCATTGTTTTCCCTTCTCGACCAACGTAGGTGTTGGATAGCCAGTCTGTACTACTTTCCCCCCTTCCTTTCCTCTTTCAACCATGTCCTAGATTCATGCTATACAACTTTCCCCACTACTTTCCTGTTTGATCCAACACCTAGATTCGAGTGCAGAAGCGAAAAAAATCCACATGCAGCTAGAGCAATGCATGTGGATTAAGTAAATTATACCTAAAGTTCTCGGGGTGTGGCTCAGTCGGCGGCCGGAGGCCGATCTGCCCACACTATGTACGACAGGGAGGAAGAAGGGGTCGGAGGCCCTCCCGCGCCGCCGCTGGGTGAAAGAGAACAGTGGCGCCGATAGTGGATTCCCTCCCTCGCTGACGGCGATAGCGTTAAGCCTCCTTCCCTTCCCCGGCGGACGGGATGCTGCCGGCTCTTTGACTAGCAGTGAGGGGAGAGAGGCCAACGTAGTCTTGTTTATATCTGGAGAGGGTGAGAGTGTGAAGAGAGCAACTGCAAGCGCTGAGGCTCCAGCGTGTATATATATAGTGGAGAAAGTGTGAAGAGAGCAAACCCTAGAAAACAAGCACTGAGGCTGCAGCATGTCTCTACTCTCTACTTCTCTACTCTCTATTATATATATATATATATAATACCCGCACTCCTCTCCATATTCGCAGATAAGGCCTTCCCTCATTCATCCTTATCGCCCACAAGATAAACTACTCATATAAATGCGTACACACATGCATGGAGTGCTTTCAGTCCACGTACACACATGCATGCATTTATTCCACCCCGCGTACACACCTGCATGGAGAGAAAATTATGGCCTTGATTGTGGTTAAGATGCCCTAATTAATTCAGCATTAAACCAAACGCGCCTAAAATCCCTCCGGTGGTGGAAATGCATGAGAATTGAAGCGCTCCCTATAAACTATGATGGAGGGCAATGCTAATACACGAAGAAAATTTAACGCTCGAAGGAGCCAATTCGCAATTAACGCTCCATGCCTCCCGATCGCACTTACTATCGTTCATGTGTGGTACACGACCCTCCGAAGTGAATAACAACTAAAACTGCATGCGACATGGAGGCATTGCCATTGTTGTGCGACCCGGTACCCGGACAATCCATGGCAAGGCGCAGTCGCGGGCGGCCGTAATGCTCCAAATCCGGCAGCCGCGTGCGTCAAATTCCGCGGCCGCAGATATAGCATTTTACCACCGGCGCATGAACCTGTGTGTGCGTGTGTGTGTTTATTTTTAACAACGTGTGTGTGTTAGAGAGAGCGACACATCGACCTACAGAGAGATTGTGTGTAGTACTATGATTTAGCCGCGAGAGTTGGTGCATCCTCTCATTTTCAGGCGTCCAGTCGGGACAGCAGCCACGCCCGCTCCTGACTGCCCTGGCCCACCCAAACCCCCTCCATTGGCCGCGCGTGCTTCCCACCCGAAACGGTCAGCGCCGCTCCAGAGAATCGGTGCCGCATTCATGCCCATGTAGAGCAGACGCGACCTCTCACTGGCGCCTGCGTTGAAGGGAGAAGCGGATTCAACGAAGAGTGATGGTTGCTTCGTCCGTCCAACTTGCTGCCGGGTCTATGTGATTTGACAGCTCATTGGTCATTATTACTGAGGCGGTACGAGCGTGCTGAGTCTCAGTTGCACTGTACACTTTACTTTTGTGCATGACACGTGCATCGGATGCTGGATGTCCCACGTTTCAGCGAAAGGAGGTAGAGCGTCTCCACTCTTTACAATTTTCTCCACTCTTACAGCGGAGGAGTGCGAAAGCAGCGAAAACACAGCAGCTCAGTGATTACATGGCCCACCTCGCACTGTCACCATATTTTCTAGACACCGTGCGACACCTAACTCTTTAGTACATAGTACGTACTGTAATTTCTCAGCGAGATAAATTTGTACAATGCTTTGAAGCTTCCAGCTTCTGTTTGATGTATCTTGCGTCCAAGGTTGCCCCGTTGCAACATTCCATCAAATACAAAGGAGACTAGCATGCATGCTATTGCATCTCAATGATTCACAGATCGTAGCCAATATGTACTCCCTCTGTTACAAAATAAGTGTCTCAACTTTATGCCAACTTTAGTACAAAGTTGTACTACTAAAGTTGACACTTATTTTGGAACAGAGATAGCTAAATAAAAAAAAACGATCCATGAAGTCCCTAGGCCTTGAACCCTAAACCCTAACCAGGCTTTAATTTGCTGGCAACGTTGAACCTTCCGAAGAAATGAAGTTTGCAACCCTTTGACCATTGGATCATTTTGTGCAGTTTCACTAAAATCGAGCTGAGCATCCCTGTGGCAAAGAAATTGAAGAAGCGTGATTAGAATAAGACTAGTGGGACTAGTTGATGAGACATAAACTCATCACAAATACAGTAGAAGCCAGTAGAGGTACGTGCGGGGCAAAGAAGTAGAGAAATATCCACATGGAGCGATATGGGCAGCTGGGGTAGTGGTGCAAGCTGGCTGTAATGGAAGTTGTACCTGAGGGATGTAGCTAGCTTAGAGGAGGGCAGCGGGAGGTGGCAACTACCCATGTCGCGGTAGTGAGCAAGGGACGAAGGCAACCGCACCGGCTTTGTGACAGAGAATGGCGGGGACCCCTGATCGGGATGCGCCGACAGTGCATTTTCGCCGTCGGCGACGGCGACCGCATCTACACAAAGCATCCACCCCTTCCCCCGGCAGACGTGATCCGCCTGGCTGTTAGAGATGTGGCCACAGTCGTTTTGTGCAAGAGAGTGTGAAGAGAGCAACCCCAGCAAGCAACCATGTAGGCTCCTGGCTATGTATATAGTGGAGCGGTTTCTTTTTCTCTCCATATGAACCTGTTTATATTGCGTACGTGCCACTGAAGGAAAAAAACTTTATTTATAAATAACGCGGCACCGTTCATGCATGGTTCCCAACCCTCCATTAAGTGAGTAACTACTACTAGACGCGTCAAATTATCATGTGGGCCGCATCATCATAC
This sequence comes from Thinopyrum elongatum, assembly GCA_011799875.1. NCBI lineage: Eukaryota > Viridiplantae > Streptophyta > Magnoliopsida > Poales > Poaceae > Thinopyrum > Thinopyrum elongatum. The sequence goes on from CM022300.1 coordinate 390,547,836, forward strand.
AGAAATGAGCTCCACTGTGTCACGTGTGTGGTTGGGGAAGACACAAAGAGTGCTACGTGCGTGCACCTCTTCTCTTCGAGCATGGTTATTAAAAGTATAGCCAACTACTCTACCACGTGGTTATTATATGGGCAAAGAGTATAGGCAGTAATAATGACTAATGAGCTGTCAAATCACGAGGCCCCCCTTTCTCTATGTTTGACCGAGGAAGCAGCCATCATTTCACTCCTCGTTGAATATCCATCCGCTGCTACCTCCGCAACTAAATAAAAGTCCGCTGCTACCTCCGCAGCATGGTTAATAATATAGCCATGTCAATCATGTCGTAGAAATATCATTCACTGATACAATAGGGCTGGCTCTAAGGCTGGTGATTTTTTTTTACTCTGTCTCTTTCTCTTTTAATTTGTGTCATTTACTCATTTTACATAGGAGCGCGAGTAGAGGATGGATATTCCTTTCAATGGGACTTCTTAAGCAGCTCTGAATATTATTCCCGCTACCCACCACTCTGAATCGTGCCATCTATGATACTCTCATTGCAACAACAATGAGGTCCACTAGGTCTAGCACGTCCTGTAAGAATAGACTGTCACGAAAAACATACATTCTTTTTGCCTTCTTCCTCATACAGTACGTACTACTAGTACTACTACTACTCGTTCTCCTATAAACCTTGCCCTTGGCATCTCAAAAATATTAACCTTGCGCTTGGCTCTTTGCCTCTTCGGGAAGTCGAGCAATGATGGTACTACAGTATATGGTTGTGGCTATCTAAGGCCGAATGAATTTCTGCACGTCCACCACGTGGGCGAGGGTCAAGGGGCGAGGGGCGAGGGAGAGTGCGTACTACTATGTCCATTTCAATATGGACTACATACGGAGCAAAACGAGTGAATCTACACTCTAAAACACGTCTATATACATCAGTGTTTTGAATATGTACTAGTAGTTCATATTGAAATCTGCTAAAAGACATATATTTCAAACAATATGATAATCTCTCTAACCAAGGTAGGGATGAGGAGTATATACGTCTAATGGAGGGAGTAGTAAAATTTTCTCCTCGTCCTGCGAGCCACCGTGCTCATGGGCGAGGGAGCAGGCGTAGGTGTAGTAAGTAAGCTTCTCCTCGTCCTACGACTCTGCGAGCCACCGCGCCCGTGGGCAGGGGAGAGGGCGTACTAAGCAAGCTTCTCCTTGTTCTACGAGTTGACGGGACACATCAAAAGTAGTACAGAGTATCTCCAGTGTATAGAACCTTGCCTCTAAGGTAGGCCCCACATGGTTTGCCTCTTTTTTTAAATAACGCGTCAAGTCGCAATTTGTTTGTTCACCCGTGGTACACGATCCTCCATCAAGTGCACAACCAGTACACGTGTCAAATTACCACGTGGGCCGCCTTTTCGTAAAGAAATGAGCTCCACCGTGTACCCGCGCGGGTGTGGTTGGGAAAGAGAGATGGGAGTACGTGCGCCGTGCGTGCACCTCTTCTCTTCGTGCACGTCCCCCACCTACGTGGGTGTGTGTGAGAGAGATACAAACCTAGAGAGATGGCGTGTGCATTCGTGAGTGTTTTTGTTATGTGGGGGGGGGTGATTTTGTGAATGTATTTGTGGGAATATGTGTCAATGATATCTCAAACAAAAATGTGACACATGCAATGTGTGTGAAATAGAGGCCTATCTATATCATATATAGAGGGGGCGATCCACGAGAAGAGAGGGAGGGGTCATAGATATCGATAGAGTCGAAGAGAGGATCAAGTGTGTGGCTGCGAGATCGATGAAGAGAGCCATCGAAATTGTGTGTGTGCACATCAAAGATATAGGGCAACTGACCTACCGGAACATCAGAGGGCAGAGGGCAAGTTTGTGTGTGGCAGGGAGACATGACTAGAGCGCTCGATGTATCGGTGTGTGTGTGTGTGGGGCCTAACTACAGAGGTAGATCGACTCGTATATGTGTTGAGAAGGAGAGACCTAGCTATGTCTTGAGGGAGATTGATCGACATCCATACATAAGTGAAGGACGGGAAATAGGTTGGGCCAGAGAGAGAGAAAGAGAGAGAGAGAGAGAGAGAGAGAGAGAGAGAGAGAGAGAGAGAGAGTACCGGAGGGGTGGTGGAGTTGCTTCTTGGAGATGGTGGGAGAGGCCTACAAGACAAACTGAGGGTACAACTGTAATATCAAGAAGAGTGGGGATGTGTTTCTGTGTGTACGTGTATGTGATAGATGTGTCGGGAGGCATGCATGGATGATGAAGGGGGACCATGTGTTTGGTAAGCCAACCTAACTAGATCGGTAGATCAATTGTTGTGTGTCGGAGGAAGGGAGAGACATAACTAATGAGGTAGATCGATCGGCGCGTGGGGAAAATGAGTTATAAATGACCTAGCTAGCTATATGTATAGTGGGAGATCGGTCGGTGTACATCCATTTGTTAGAGGCAAATAAGGCGGAGAGAGACGGATAGAGAGAGAGGGATGGAACTAGGAGGTGGTGCGAGAGGCCTACTAGATAGGGGGAGGAGTGTGCGATTGTGAGATCGATGAAAAGAGGGGCGAGAATTTACACATGTGTGGGACCGTATGAGAGACACGAGGCACAGACAGAGAAAGGAGCAGATGGAAAGTGTGTGTGTGTGTATGTGGTAGGCAGACATCGCTAGAGAGGTTTATCAATTGGTGTGTGTCGAAAAGAAGGAGTTGCGGAGACCATGGGAGAACGACCTAAAGAAAAAAAATGAATGTGCGCGATGGATAGAATGCTGAGGGAGGGGGAGGGCGAGGAGGGCATGTGCATGCACAAGAGAAAGTTAGTGCTAGCTACAAAGGTTAGAGGATTGTGTGGGTGTAAGAGACTAACAAAGATCATAATTTGATATGAAAGTGGATTCATATATTTGAATAAGAGATCATAGTGTTATAAACCTATGCATGCATGAATATAGCGGTGATACGCGTGGTGTGGTTTTGGATATGTTATACTATAATGTGATAATGTGTGGCGTTTGCAACTCACAGCTAAATATCGAACAATCTAAACCATACTATAAAACGAACAATCTCATATTTTATTTGAATTTGTGATAATGTGTGGCGTTTGCAGCTCACAACTAAATATCGAACAATCTAAACCATACTATATATCGAACAATCTCACATTTTATTTGAATTTGTGATAATGTGTGGCGTTTGCAACTCACAGCTAAATACTTGTAGGCGTAGGGGGCGGGGCACCATACATTATGTGATAAACACATTATACATATGAGACATGGTTTATATTATGAAGATCTAGCTAGAGCTTGAAATGTACTGTGATTTGAAATCAACATAAAGTGGATCCAAAAAATCGAGTTCGAGTTCATATAGTACACATAGTTCATATCTAACTCGACAGTAATCATGTGGTGTGCAGTGAAGATAATATATAAACGATGGTTTAACTTGACAATAATGATGATTGTAGATCTTATTAAAATAGAGAAATGAATTCAAATGGTTTAACTTGACAACAATCATGATTGTAGATCTTATTCAAATAGAGAAATGAATTCAAATTTAGTTCATATTGAAGCGGTAGTATATACATTTGAAATGCACTAAAATGTTCATTTGAGTAGCAGGTTGCATGCATTATACACGTAGCGAAATATTTTAATTGAACATAACATGGATTCAAAGTTTTGAATGGCATTTAGTAACTCATACAGTAAAACGGGACTAAACTCTCTTGTGTGGTGCAAATTGATTTCTTTTTGGTTTTTTCATCGAGGGAAGTGCGAATTGATTTGGTACAATATACATTAGTCTTGTCCAGAAATTTCAACCCGCGCCTTGTTATCCCAAAATTTTAAGATATCTCTTTGTTTTGTTGTGCTCCTAAAATTCCCTCCATCTCAACCCGTGCCTTGCTATCCCAAAATTACAACGCGCGCGAAAACTCCCACCTCCTGCGAAATCCCGACACGCGAAATTCCCGTGATACCCCTGAACCGAAAGAACCACCTAGTTCAAATCGGTGGGGCTACTTTCATAACTTAACCCACATTTCGAACAAGCGCGTACCTAAGCCATGGTTCCCCCTCCCATCCCCTCCGCCCCCCATTCGTACACCGAGGCCGCGAAAACCCGCGAAGCCCCACACCCTCCTTCGTCTGCCACCCAGCCAGAGCCTCTTCCCCGACGACATCGTCCACTGCAATAGCTCCACGTCCCTCATCCACCGTACCGGATGAGGATCCGTTGTCGATCTCGTCGTCCCGCCGGTTCAGCCACCCTATCCTCCACCTCTAAGGAGCTGCCCCGATGTTTGCCTCGTCTTTCGCGCCACTTCCATTCCCACAGCACCGTCTTCACCTGCACCATCGGAAGAGCAGCACCATCACTGATTCCTTGGATGAAGCTGAGGCCTAATCGGCGCCACCAAAGAGGTTCTACACTAATCGCTGCATTTTCTTCTTGATTCGATCTCATGGTGCTGTCGGCGCTCGGTACCGAGCCGCCATGGCGCGGCTCCATCTACGGCGGCGGCACCGGCCACTTCCTCCACGGCGTCGCTCCCTCGGCGCCGACGTCCACATCAGTCAGAGCTACTGCTGCTGCTCCGGCTCTCGCTGGCCCTGCTGCTGCTTTGGCTCTCGCTCACGCTGCTGCTCTGCTCTTGCTCTCGGTGCCCTGCCTAGTCTACTCTGGCTCTTGCTCGCGCTGCTGCTCTTGCTCTTGCTCTCGGTCCCCTGCCTGGTCTGCTCTGGCTCTTGCTCGCACTGCTGCTCTTGCTCTTGCTTGCGCTGCTGCTCTACTCTTGCTCGCGTTGCTGCTGCATTAGCAGTAGCTCCGGCTCTCGCTCGAGCTCCTACTGCTGCTACCCGAGATGCTGCTACACGACCAGCTGCCCAGGCTCTCGCACGTGCTGCTGCTCTGGGCGCTGCTGCTGCTCTGCCCCAACTGCTCTCTGGTAGTATGGTCCCTGCTGGAGCGGCTACCGATTTAGATCATTGCTACTCATCCACTAGTGCTCGAGCGGCCAAAACTGTTAGTGCACTGCTTTTCTGCTACTAGTGCTTTCAGTGTCGACAGTAAAATTCAGTTTCGACAGCAAAATTCAGTTTCGACAGTAAAATTCAGTTTCGACAGTTAAATTCAGTTTTGACAGTTAAGTTTAAAGTTGAGCGGCTGATGTATTTTACGTCTAGCACTTTTTGGTTATGTATTTTACATCATCTATCAGAGATGCTATTAGAATACCACTTCAGGTTAACGTTGTCTCTCTTGTCCTGCTTCAGCCTCACCGTCGTACATCTCAACGGAGCTGCTCCAACGATGAAACCCTCCATCACAGCGAAGCAGTACCCTTGGCTCCATCTCCAGGTTCCTAAGATCTTCCCCTCCTCCGACTGCCACATCGGCCGTAGCATCCTCAGCAACCAACCCAATGATGCTGAGATCGACATGGCTTCGCCAAAGAGGTTGTACACTTGCTACATCGCTTTTTTACTCTACATGTTATACATATTGTCCACTTAGCACACATAGTAACGTGAAATACGATTAGTTTCTCCTATATAACAAGCAGTGAGCTACCAGGCAACTTAGCTATCCGTGATGGACTCTGTCGAAAGCCATCATTATTTATTTCTGCGCGTTTGAGTTGTGCATGTGTAGATGGGCCTGGGAGTTGAGTTAGTAGGGCAGTGGCCTGGGTCCAAAGTAGTACAAGTAGCACAAATACATTTTTGGAGTGTAGGCTTTTGCCTCTTCAAGCCTGCCTATTAGAATTGCTAGTGGTTGAAAGGAAAAGTGAAGGAAAAACATAGGAATTGGAAAGTTTCCTATGGTACTACTATTAATGCATTTGGTTAAAGGAATGGAGCAAAGGAAAACTGTAGGATTTGTTCCTTCAGTGTCTCTTTCAAAGAAAAACCGTAGGAATTTTAATATCCACTTGGCCCTCCTTTTCAAATTCCTATTCATGAAGAACACGACTAAGTGATAGTAGCATAATAGCATTTTAACTATACATTTTCTTGTGGTTTGACTTAATTTGACCATGCTTCTTTGCATTCCTGTGACCTTCCAATTCCTGTGAACCAAACACCCAGATTGATAGAAATCCTGTGATTTTAAATTCTTTGTTTTGCACATGCATTCCTATCCTATTACTGTGTATTTCCTATCCCTGCGTTGTTAGAATCCTCCAATTAAAACGAGCCCTTACAGAATTACTTCTCTTACAGATAGTTGTCAAAGAAAACCTTGTGTGGTTTGTCCCGCTCCTGCCGTGCCGTCGTCCACCCCATCTTAGCTGCTCCAATGACAGAAGGGTCCACCACAGCTGGGATCCGCCCTCCAGACTGTCTTTTGCCTCCTCAGATCTTCTTCCCCACCACCAGCAGCCATGACGACTGCATTACCATCATCAACTGAGCAGATGACCTTGAGGACTACACGGGTCCGCAAGAGAGGTCGCACTCTTTCATGTCTGCTTACATTATGCATCGCTTAATATTACATGCTACTTTATCGTCCTGTTCACCGATTAGACTCTGAGTTAGCTCAAAACTAATGCTCAAACTTGGGTTTTTTAAATGGTTGTGGGGTACATATCGGGGCCGCAATCAATAGTATCTGTCTACTATCTGGTTAATCTCTGGTGTCTACTATGAGTTTCATGTTGGGTGGGAAACAAACAGTAAAGAAGCCATTATCTGTATTTTTTAACTGAAGCCATTATCTGCCTGCTATCATTGGTTTTGGGTCTATCCACAGGTTGCTACCATCACTCTGGATTTTTGCATCCACTCCTTACATAATCTCACTATGTTTTATTCCTATGCATGTCAGTTATTGTACACAATGGAACTGAACATGTAGAGCAAAAGAGACGAGCCTTGCATGGCAATAAAATTTCATGCAGATGTCGCTCCATGCTGGGTGCAAAGGCAGCCCCCCCCCCACTCATTTCAGATTGTAATCAAGAGGAAGATAATTGTTTTGAGGGGGATTTAGAAGGAGCAGACAACTCCTATTTAGCCCCTGAGGTCTTTGCTCTAACTTGGCATGCTGATGTTGGTCATATCATCCATATGGTGCCTTGCATTGCTTACTTTATACATCAAATATGTCATCTACTTAGTTTAGACATGCTTTGTGTGAATGCCACATGTTTAGTTTCTATATCGTATATGTGAATAATGCAACGCCATCTTGTTTAGCCAGACATCATATATGTGAATTTTGCAATGCCATCCTGCTTAGCCAGTCATCTTATATGTGAATTATATCACGCCATCCTTTTTTTTCATTACGTATTACATTTGTCAACAATGTTAGTACATTCAACTACTCTTCATGTGCATCATCCATTTGACATGGTGATGGAAAAATCTGGAGTGAAAACAAGGTCTTCAGAGCAAACAATGCTATCTGACGAAGCGCATATCTCGCTGGTTATGGATAGCTCCTCAGAGGAGGATTCAGAGATAGATGACCAGTCATATTCCCCCCCCCCCGAGGTGTATGCTCTAACTTGGCAGGGTTATGTTGCTCATATCGTGCGTATGGTGTCTTGCATTGCTATGTCATTTGCTTAGTTTAGACATGCTTTGTGTGAATGCCACCTGTTTAGTGTCTAATTACCATATATGTGAATTATGCAATGCCATCTTGTTGCAAGATATTATATATGTGAATTATGCAATGCTATCTTGTTGCAAGGCATTATATATGTGAATTATGCAATGCCATGCTGTTTAGCCAATCATCATATATGTGAATTATATCATGCTACCCATTTTTGTATTACGTATTCCATTTGTCGACAATGTTTGTATATTCAACTACTCTTCCTGTGCATCAGCCATTTGAAGCGGTGATGGAAGTATCTGGAGTGAAAACAAGGTCTTCAGAGTAGACAATGCTACCTGCTGAAGCAGACATCTTGTTGGTTAAAGATAGCTCCTCAGAGGAGGATTCAGAGACAGATGACCAGTCCTATTTCCCCCCTGAGGTCTATGCTTAAACTAGGCAGGGCTATATTACTCATATCATGCATATGTTGTCTTGCATTACTTAGTTTTTACATCATACATGCGATTGCCATCTGCTTACTTGCTTAGTATATATATAAATCATATATTTGAACTATATCGTGCCATCATGTTTACATAGACAGCATCTATATGAATTATGGCATGCCAACCCATTTAATAAAGACATCATATAGTTATATCATCTCATCCTGTTTAGTGTTTACAGTCATCATATTTTGAATTATGTCATTCTATCCGTGAATTATATCATGCTATCATGTTTCCATAGGTGGCATGTATGTGAATTATGGCATGCCAACCTATTTAATAAACACATCATATAGTTATATCATGTCATCCTGTTTACATAGTCATCATATTTTGAATTATATCTTTCTATCCTGTTTAGTTAGCCATCATATATGTGAAATTGTGTCATGCTATCCTGTTTAGTTAGCCATCATATATGTGAAATTGTGTCATGCTATCCTGTTTGGTTAGACAACATAAATGTGAATTATTTCATGCCCTCTTTTATTCCCCAATATCCATTGCACCTGTCTATCATACAATGTATGTACATTTAATTACTTTTCTTGTTTATCAGCCATTTGAATTGGAGGGGGTGATGGTAGTATCTAAGGGATTAACAACACGGTCTTCAAAAAAGATAGTGCTACCAGTCGATGCAGAGAGAACCACGGTTGTACTTGCCCAAGAATCAGCCCCACCACATATAACCCAGACTCTCACAGATTGTACCCCTACCCAGTTGGACAGAGAACCAGCTACACCCCTTCTAACCCCAACCCCAACAGATAGTAACCCAGTTCCAGTTGACACAGCACTGTCTCCACCACAGAGCATCCAAACACGAGCAGTTAGTAAGGCAACTGCAATGCCCAAAGCATGAGGACCACCACTCCAAACCCCAACTCAATGCTTAAAGCAGAAGAAAATTTGTTCTCAGGTCAGGTTCTGTAGCTATGGTTCATACTCCTTTGCTCTTGCATCACTATATTTACTCATACCAACTATTTTCAAATTTGAAGGATGGAATTGAAATGCCAATGGCGCAACAGATATGTTTTAAACCTGTTTCTTTAACTGGTTTGCTATTGTAACTTGCTCTATGTTGATTTCAGTTTCAATTGAATAAACAGTTATGTTCTCATGTCATGCACATTACAAGTGTTGTTATTGCTGTGTAGTTTCCCACACTTATATTCTGTCTATGCTGCTTTGTCTTAAACATATATTATTTGAACTGTGTCTCTATCTTGATTTGGCAACAAAAACTAGAATGATATAGACCATATAGTGACCATGGTACATAGATATATGTTTAATTCATGCTGTTATCCTGTCCACTTTACTACTGAACTGATTTACCAAAATGAGTTTCATATACAACATGCTAAACCTATGATGTGTCTACTTGTTTCTCTTTTAGAATGCGGACAAAATATTGGAGAAGAGTACCCCGCTATGCAATGGTAAAGGAAGTAATGCAGATAAGGTTCAAGATAGTGAGACATCCCCGTAGGTCTCCAAGAAAGCTGATAAAAACTATCTTGACGATAGTGAGACAACCCCAAAGTCCTGTCTTGATGTAGTGTTCGAGTTACTGGCCACTACTACTGGCACAAGCTCTTCAAACTCGCTGCCTGAATCAGTTCGTCTTCTTGAGTCTCAACTTCAAGTTGAAAGACATCGATCAGATGTGCTGCGACACAAAGCCGAAGAACTGAGGAAGTCCCTGCGAAATTCAAATGCATACTTTCTGGTGCAACAGCAAGTGCTGGAGGATTTAAGCGCCAAACAAGAGAAAGTTAATAAGCTTGCTAAGCATCTTGCCTGCATGCTGGGTACCCAGGATATTGTTTCTTGAGCTCTTCTAAAGTGGTTTCAGTTCTGGACTTGTTTTGCTGCTGCGTTTATTTGCACTGGTCGCCAACTTTGACAACCAGTGTATGTGATATGCTGCTTTGTTCCCTATATTTGCACTGGTGGTGAACTTTGATGCCCAGTGGATGTAATATGTGTAATAGTCGTAATAACCTAGCGTTAGTTGCTTGCTTATTTATTTCCTTATTGTCTTGTTTAGTTGTTTGCTTGTAGTCACTGCAGTTCTTTTTCCGCATTTTTCTAGTGGCCACAATAACCTATTTTTTATAACTAGGCCACATAACCATGGGCAACATACAGACCGTTTTAACCATGGTCCTGCTACCTGTTGTAGTGACCATGGGCCTCCTATGGGCCGTAGGATCCATGGGCCCTCGACGGGCCGTATAATCAATGGGCCTTCTATGGGCCATATGATCGATTGGTTAAACATGGGCCGTACTATTCGTGGACCAATAACGGTCCGTAAAATGGGCCGTAAACGGGCTAGAGTGGAAATCGTGTGTTTACGGCCCGACCATAACAGGTCGTTAATAGGCCGAAATGTATAGCGGGCTTAATTCTATCGACAGGCATCACGGGTCATTAATGGGCCGTATTTGATGATGCTATGAAAATAGCCCAATGGGTTAACGGGCCACAAACGGGCCGACTGTAACCACAAGCTGAATTTGGCCCACAAGCGGAATAGGCCAGTAACGGACCGTAAGTAACCGAATGCTGGAAATGAGCCCAAGAATAAATGGGCCCTTAGAAGGCCGAAAGGTCACACGGGCTGGAAATGGCCCAACGGAATAATGGGCCGCTAATGGGTGTAAAGCGATACACTGTTCATTATGGGCCAGTTTCACCATGGGCCTTTAATGGGCCCAGAGTTACAAAGGGCCTCGTATGGGCCAAAAGACATCATGGGCCATACATGGGCCGGAAGTTACAATGGGTTGGAATCATGTTGGACGGCCCAAATGACGCTACTGGGCCCAATTCGGATAGGCCATAACGGGTCGTGAGTTAGCGGGCTGTAAATGGGCTATATGCGAACATGCCCTTAACAGGCTTTCCGTGGGCCGGCCCGCTACCTTTTGACCAAGTCAAATGGGCCGGCCTTTTCACCTGAATGGGCCTCTGTTGGCCGTGCCACATGTCCACGTATCATAGGCGCCTCCCGTCCAATGAGTGGATGACATCTGTCCCAACGCTGAGCTGACACGTGGTTCCTCTGTCCATTGAGAATTTTACACGTGGAAAATCCCCATTGGTCCGGCCTGTTAACAGGTTATCGGATCCAAACCGAAACCCGATAGCTTAACGGCGACCCGTTACGGTGGATGCCACATGTCGGTTACCCTTGACGAAAGCACTTCCATGATGCGCCATTTATCGTCATGGAAGTGGACACTTCCATGATGATAATTTTGGTATTGTCATGGAACACTTCTACGACAACACAGGTATGACTATCTTGATTCTGTCATAAAATCGACATGGATGTACATGCATGATAGAAAACGTGACCTACTGTGACAAACACGTACCATCACGGAAGTGTATTTTTTTGTAGTGTTAGTGGCCGTAATTCAAATTTGAACTACATGTACATGCAGCAGCAAACCATCATGGGCTGAAAAATCATATTTCTGTCATTGTGTGCGAGGTAATGACCTGTGTAGTAAATTGGTAAAAAATTGGCCTATTTGAAGAAAGTTTGGACACACACCCCTCACAAAACAGAGCATCTCACGAGAAGACTCGTGGTTCCGAGAGCGAACAATGCATGTTTGACGACGAACCGACGGTAGCTTCCTAGTATGGCCTTGAAATTTTTTCTACCGTTAACTTGCACTAATACAACTGTCATGTTAAAATTTGGAAAATTTTAGGGTTCATTTGACCTTTTTAAGACATTTAAATGATTTTCTAGTAATTTAATGGCCGTAATTCAAATTCGAACTACATGTACATGCAACAGCAAACCATCATGGGTTGGAAAATCATATTTGTGTCCTTGTGTGCAAGTTCATTCGTTGTGCAGTAAGTTGGCAGGAATTTTCAAACATATTGGTGCCATGGCTTGGACACAAACATTGAGTACCATTGCTTTTAAATTCCAATTTTTTTGAAAATGATCAGAAATACATGAAACCTTGCTCGATGTAATGGTATTTCAGCAAGATGCAGTGGTAAAAATTTGGCCAGTTTTACGAAAGTTTGGACACACACCCCTCACAAAAACGGAGCATCTCACGAAGAGACTCGTGGTTCCAAGAGGGAACAATGCAAGTTTGATGACGAACCGGCAGTAGCTTCCTCATATGGCCTTGAATTATTTTCTACCGTTAACATGCACTATTACAACTGCCATGTTAAAACTTTGAAATTTTCTGGGTTCATTTGACATTTTTAAGACATTAAAGTGATTTTCTAGCAATTTAATGGTCGTAATTCAAATTTGAACTACATGTACATGCAACAACAGACCATCATGGGTTGGAAAATCATATTTGTGTCCTTGTGTGCAAGTTCATTCGCTGTGCAGTAAGTTGGCAGGAATTTTCAAACATATTGGTGTCACGGCTTGGACACAAACATTGAGTACCATGGCTTTTAAATTCCAAAAAAATTAAAAATGATCAGAAATACATGAAACCTTGCTTGATGTAATGGTATGTCACCAAGATATTGTGGTAAAAAAATTGGCCTGTTTGACGAAAGTTTGGACACACACCCCTCACAAAACGGAGCATCTCACGAAGAGACTCGTGGTTCCAATAGGGAACAATGCAAGTTTCATGACGAACCGGCGGTAGCTTCCTCATATGGCCTTGAATTATTTTCTACCGTTAACATGCACTATTACAACTGCCATGTTAAAATTTGGAAATTTTCAGGGTTCATTTGACCTTTTTAAGACATTTAAGTGAGTTTCTAGCCATTTAATGTTCGTAATTCAAATTTGAACTACATGTACTTGCAGCAGCAAACCATCGAGGGTTGGAAAATCATATTTGTCTCCTTGTGTGCAAGTTAATTCCCTGTGCAGTAAATTGGAAGGAATTTTCAAACATATTGGTGTTATGGCTTAGACAGAAACATTGAGTACCATGGCTTTTAAATTTGCAAAAAAAACAAAAATGATCAGAAATACATGAAACCTTGCTTGATGTAATTGCATGGTACCAAGATGTTGTGGTAAAAAAATTGGTCTGTTTGACGAAAGTTTGGACACACACCACTCACAAAACAGAGCATCTCATGAGAAGACTCGTGGTTTCGAGAGGGAATAATGCATGTTTGATGACGAACCGGTGGTAGCTTCCTCGTATGGCCTTGAATTTTTTTTCTACCGTTAACATGCACTAATACAACTGTCATGTTAAAATTTGGAAATTTGCAGGATTCATTTGACCTTTTTAAGACATTTAAGTGATTTTCTAGCCATTTAGCGGTCGTAATTCAAATTTGAACTACAGGTACATGCAGCAACATACCATCGTGGGTTGGAAAAATCATATTTGTGTCCTTGTGTGGAATTTAGTTCTCTGTAAATTGGCAGGAATTTTCGAACATATTATTTTCACGGCTTGGATGCAAACATTGAGTACCATTGCTTTTAAAGTCCAAATAAAAATTAAAAATGATTAGAAATACATCAAACCTTGCTTGATGCAATGGTATGTCACCAAGATGCTGTGGTAAAAAATTGGCCTGGTTGACGAAAGTTTGGACAAACACCCCTTAGAAAACGGAGCATCTCACGAGGAGACTCGTGGTTCAAAGAGGGAACAATGCATGTTTGATGACGAATCGACGGTAGCTTCCTCAGATGGCCTTAAATTGTTTTCTACCGTTAACATGCACTAATAGAACTGTCATGTTAAAATTTGGAAATTTTCAGAGTTCATTTAACCTTTTCAAGATAGTCGTAATTTAAATTTGAACTACATGTACATGCAGCAAAAAACCATCATGGGTTGGAAAAATCATATTTGTGTCCTTGTGTGCGAGTTAATTCCCTGTGCAGTAAATTGGAAGGAAATTGTAAACATATTGGTGTGACGGCTTGGACACAATCATTGAGTGCAATGGCTTTTAAATTCCAAAAAATTTAAAAATGCTCAAAAATACACGAAACCCTTGCTTGATGTAATGACATGGCACCAAGATGGTGTGGTAAAAAATTTGGCCTGTTTGACGAAAGTTTGGACACACGCCCCTCACAAACCGGAGCATCTCACGAGAAGACTCGTGGTTCCAAGAGGGAATAATGCATGTTAGATGACGAACCTACGGCAGCTTCCTCGTATGGCCTTGAAATTTTTTCTACCATTAACATGCACTTATACATCTGTCATGTTAAAATTTGGAATCTTTCAGGGTTCATTTGAACATTTTAAGACATTAAGTGAGTTTATAGCCATTTAATGGCCGTAAGTCAAATTTGAACTACATGTACGTGCAATAGCAAACCACCATGGGTTGGAAGATCATATTTATGTCCTTGTGTGCAAGTTAATGCCCTGTGTAGTGAATTGGAAGGAATTTTCAAACATATCGGTTTCACGGCTTGGACAGAAGCATTGAGTGCCATGGCTTTTAAATTCCAAAATATTCAAAAATGATCAGAAATACATGAAACCTTGCTTGATGTAATGGCATGGCACAAAGATGATGCGGTAAAAAATTGGCCTGTTCGACTAAAGTTTGGACACACACCCCTCACAAACCGGAGCATCTCACGAGAAGATTCATGGTTCCGAGAGGGAACAATGCATGTGTGATGACGAACCGGCGCTAGCTTCCTCGTATGGCCTTGAAATGTTTTCTATCTTTAACATGCACTAATACAACTGTCATGTTAAAATTTGGAAACTTTTAGGGTTCATTTGACATTTTTAAGACATTAAGTCGGTTTCTAACCATTTAATGGTAGTAATTCAAATTTGAACTACATGTACATGCAACAACAAACCATCATGGGTTGGAAACTCATATTTATGTCCTTGTGTGCAAGTTAATACCCTGTGCAGTAAATTGGAAGGAATCTTCAAACATATTGGTGTCACGCCTTGGACACAAACATTGAGTACCATGGCTTTTAAATTCCAAAAAATTAAAAAATGAGCAGAAATACATGAATCCTTGCTTGGTGTAATGGCATAGCACCAAGATGATGTTGTAAAAGCATTGGCCTGTTTGACGAAAGTTTGGACGCATACCCCTCACAAACCGGAGCATCTCACAAGAAGACTCGTGGTTCCGAGACGAAACAATGCATGTTTGATGACGAACCGACAGTCGCTTCCTCGTATGGCCTTGAATTTTTTTCTACTGTCACTAGTATAGTGAGCTGCTATACAAATGGTTTTTAACCCCTTTCCGTGATGGAGTTTTAAACCGTCACCTTGCCTGTGTGTGCGATAGGGGGGTCCTTCCCACATGATTCAGAAACCGTCAGCGATAGGGAGTAGGAATGCATACGTTTTCCAGAACTAAGCGTATGTGATGCCTGCATCTATCCCAAACGAGATTCGTCACACAACTATTTGTGAAATGTCGAATATCCCAAACGCTCCACCCTTGCTACTCGTGTGTGCTGGCATTACCATTACACATGCTATCCTGTGGTGCAACGTTTACGATGCGCATCCCATCACAAAAAGTTTATGATGTAAAGCGTGTATGATAAGGAGACCATCACACACATTCACTTCTCCCGAACCGTATGCGATATATAATTAAAAAGATTAGTTAATCATCGTACGAGTGTCGCATAGGATTATGAAATATTGGACTGTCGTACCAGTGTTGTACAGAATAACTATCACACACACTATTCTATGGTGCAATGTTTATGATGCATACGACATCAGAAACATTTCATGATTGTAATATGTGTACGATAAGGCGACTATCACAAACATTTAGTTTGCTTGCACCATTTGTGATATTGTCTGACATCACACACACTTTGCAAACAGCAACTGTGTGAATGGTCGCACATGTTTCCTCTCTGTGAACCATGTCGGATTATGATGTATATCACACACGTTGTGCTTTACGGATCGTGTGCGCCATAATGACATGCAGAGCGTATTTTCACCCTAATTTAATTGTTGTTATTTAAAATTGTACCGAATTTGAATTTGAAAGTAGGCTATAACTTTATTCATATCCATCAGGTTCAACAACCAACGCATTATTCGATTCACAGGTACATATGTTCAAGAATTACATAAAAAAAGAATTACATAAGCACCAAATAAAGAATGATGAACCAGGATTGTATACTTGTACTATTAAAGATGGTAAAGAAAGAGGTGAAAGACATTCTGGTTGCTGAACAAGGTGAAGCGAAATGCCCATATAGGGCCCTCCTCCATGCAGAAGGCACGCACGACTCTAGTCCAACCCCTTGTGATGGTCGACCGCCCATCCTTCACTGTCTTCATGAGGACATCCAGATAGTCATTCTGTTCTCGTAGAAATACTTTAACCTTTGATGCCAACCAATCATGTAGTTTGAGAGGTAATCTTGAGTAAACTGCTTTGGGAACCACTTCAAAGGAAAAAGATTCAAACATTGTCATCTAACACAACTCATTATGGGCAGTAAAAAGAAGGTTGCAGAGTTCTTACTTACCATCCTGCAGTTCACTGTTGTCTTGGATAAAGTGTAAAAAAATAGTTTAATTGCCATCTTTTGACCCATTTTACTAACAATCTTTATAAATTTCCTCACTTGATGTCGGTTCATGAATATCTCATTGCCCCATATGCAAAAAGGGTCGAAGCGCGGATCTTTACCAATGACATATGTACCTAAAATCACCAAGTTAATATTAGAAGCTAAACAACAATTGCACAATGATGTAGTAAGACACTCCCAACGTCCCATTATATAAGATCTTATTACATCTAATACTCACATATTGGGTGAATTAACATCTGAAAGTGCAACTAATCCCTGGGTGGTTTTGGTAAATCTTAACAACATATAGCTCATTGAACTAATACTCTTTCAAGATGATCTTTTCAGAAAGTTCAATGATTGGCATGGCATGGACTAGGAATGTGGACCCCTCAAAATGCTAAGGACACATATTGGCTCAAGCTCAAGACTCTACTCTTTTCATTTTAGTGATCCAAGATCACATTGAGTCCATAGGAAAGCCAATACTATTAAAAGGGGATGAGGTGTTGCTTAATGGCTTGCTTGCTCAAAATGCTTAGTGATATGCTCCAAAAGCCCTCAACCACTTTCTCATATCCACATATGTCCCAAACCAAAAGTCAAACTCGGCCCCACCGATTTGATCTATCCGGCGCCACCGAGTTCATTTGACATAGCCACTGTCAGAAACCCTAATCAGTTCGGTCTCACCGATAGGGATCTCGGTCTCACCAAGATGGGATTGCTAACTCTCTGTTTCCCTTCGTAACATTTCGGTCTAACCGAGATGAGCGATCGGTCCCACCGAGTTCGCAATGCAAACTCTCTGTTTCCTCTTCGTAACGTTTCGGTCTCACCGAAATGAGCGATCGGTCCCACCGAGTTTGCCTGACCAACTCTCTGTTTACCTATTACAGAAATCGGTCTCACCGAGTTCATGTGATCGGTCTCACCGAGATTACGTTATGCCCTAACCCTAACGAAATCGGTCCCACCGATTTGACATGTCGGTCCAACCGAAAATCCTAACGTTCACATTTTGAACTAAATCGGTCTGACCGAGTTTCACTATTCGGTCCCACCGAGTTTGGTAAATTGTGTGTAATGGTTAGATTTCGTGTGGAGGCTATATATACCCCTCCACCCTTCCTCCATTCATGGAGAGAGCCATCAGAACATGCCTACACTTCCAGGATTCATTTTCTGAGAGACAACCACCTACTCATGTGTTGAGACCAAGATATTCCAATCCAACCACAAGAATCTTGATATCTAGCCTTCCCCAAGTTGCTTTCCACTCAAATCATCTTTCCACCAAATCCAAATCTGTGAGAGAGAGTTGAGTGTTGGGGAGACTATCATTTGAAGCACAAGAGCAAGGAGTTCATCATCAACACACCATCTATTACCTTTTGGAGAGTGGTGTCTCCTAGATTGGTTAGGTGTTACTTGGGAGACTCCGTCAAGATTGTGGAGTTGAACCAAGGAGTTTGTACAGGCAAGGAGATCGCCTACTTCGTGAAGATCTACCCTAGTGAGGCAAGTCCTTCGTGGGCGATGGCCATGGTGGGATAGACAAGGTTGCTTCTTCGTGGACCCTTCGTGGGTGGAGCCCTCCATGGACTTGCGCAACTGTTACCCTTCGTGGGTTGAAGTCTCCATCAACGTGGATGTACGATAGCACCACCTATCGGAACCACGCCAAAAATCTCGGTGTCTACATTGCGTTTGCTCCCTCCAAACTCCTCCCCTTTACCTTCATATGCAATGATTTACATTCCACTGGTATACTCTTAGAATTGCATGTGTAGGTTGATTTCTTGACTTGTGCTAAGTTGCTAAAATCTGCCAAGACTTAAAATTGGGAAAAGGCTAGATTTTTATTTGGTCAAGTAGTCTAATCACCCCCCCTCTAGACATACTTTCGATCCTACAAGTGGTATCAGAGCTTTGGTCTCCATTTGCCTTGATTTCCATAGCTTTGGTGATCATAGCCTTGGTTTCACAACCTAGGAGAGTATGGCATCTAGCGAGGGAAATTACCACCGTAGAGGTCCTTTGATGGTACTAATTTTGCTAGTTGGAAGCATAAGATGAAAATGCATATTCTTGGACATAACCCCACCGTTTGGGCTATTGTGTGTATTGGCTTGCAAGGTGAATTCTTCGATGGGAGAGAACCGAATTGTGAAGCTACCGCGGAAGAATTGAAGATGTTGCAATACAATGCTCAAGCTTGCGATATCCTCTTCAACGGATTGTGCCCCGAAGAATTCAACAAAATCAGCCGTCTTGAGAATGCAAAGGAAATTTGGGATACTTTGATTGATATGCACGAAGGTACCGACTCCGTCAAGGAATCCAAATTGGATGTGCTTCAAAGTCAGCTTGACAAGTTCAAAATGAAGGATGGTGAAGGTGTCGCTGAAATGTACTCTAGGCTTGCTCTCATCACAAATGAGATTGCCGGCTTAGGAAGTGAAGAGATGACCGACAGATTCATCATCAAGAAGATCCTAAGAGCCTTGGATGGAAAATATGACACCGTGTGCACATTGATCCAAATGATGCCAAATTACAAAGATCTCAAGCCAACTGAAGTCATTGGAAGAATTGTAGCTCATGAGATGTCACTCAAGGATAAAGAAGAGCTTCACAACAAGTCTAGTGGTGCTTACAACGCCTCATGTGATGCTCCTACATCATCAAGTGAGAAACAAGCCTTCAATGAGGAATTGAGCCTAAAGGTGAAGAACTTCAACAAGTTCTACAAGAGTAGAAGCAAGGAAAGAAGTTCCAAGTCAAGGTCCCACAATGACAAAAGATCTTCTAGTCGTGAGCGTAATTGCTACAATTGTGGAAGACCCGGACACTACTCCAATGAGTGTACGGCTCCCTACAAAAGAAGAGAAGACTCACCTAAAAGAAGAAGCAAAAGAGAAGAATCACCTCCAAGGGAGAGAAGGAGTAGAGATGATTGTTATGAACGAAGAACCTCTCGCAGAAGCAAGGATTCAGAAAGGAAGGACAAGTCATCAAGGAGCTATACAAAATGAAGACTTCAAGCTCATGTTGGTGAATGGGTATCCGGCTCCGACTCCGACCACCACTCCGAGAGAAGTTATCACCCCGACTCCGAATATACTCAAGATGAAGGTGTTGCCGGT
This sequence comes from Thinopyrum elongatum, assembly GCA_011799875.1. Taxonomy (NCBI): domain Eukaryota; kingdom Viridiplantae; phylum Streptophyta; class Magnoliopsida; order Poales; family Poaceae; genus Thinopyrum; species Thinopyrum elongatum. The sequence continues at coordinate 390,567,615 of CM022300.1, forward strand.
CTAGCACTTGTGTCAACCAACTCCTATGACATATTTGACTCACCAAATGAAGGAATTGGAAGATGCTTCATGGCTAAAGGCCCAAAGGTATCACACCCCGAGTATGTTGATTTCAATAGTGATGAAGATGATTTGCTAGGTGATGATGATTTACTTGTTGACAACTCTAGTGATGAAAACTATGATGAACTTGCTATTAATCATGCTAAACAAGATAAAATGAATGACGATGATAAGAAGGAGATTGAGTGTCTAACTAAAGAACTAAACACTCTTAAGTTAGCTCATGAAACTACCTTAGAAGATCATCGAGAGCTTTTAAAGACTCATGAGAAACTACGCTTTGAAAAGCTCAACCTAGAGCAAGAGCATGGGTTCTTAAAAGCAATCAATGATGGTCTTCGTAATAAAAGTTCTTCTTACATTGCCAAGCGTTTACTCTTGTCTACTTACATGCCACAAGTAAAATCTAGCAACAAGAGTAAGAAATATTCTTCTTCTAGTAGTAACAATAATCATGCTAAATCCAATATTGTTGCTTCTAGTAGTTCTCTTGATTCCACTAATGATTCTCTTAGCCAAGTTACACTTGAGCAAGAAAATAGCTTATTGAAGGGAATTATAGATGTCGGTGTACTAGAATAGGGGTACCCTAGTACCCCGTACTTGTGCACGGGCAGTAGTAGCATCCCGCGGCCAGGCTTGCGGGAGGACAGCCAGAGAGAAGCTCAAAATTATTAAGCCATTCAAGAACAAAGTATACAAAGCAAGAGTTAAGGCCCCGGCAAGAGGAGCTTGCCGGGAGGGACAGCTGAGGCCCAGCCTGAGGTTTGCTGTAGCAGAGTACTTGCCGCGGCAAGGTACTTGCCCCGGCAAGTCATTGGCTGCGGCAAGGTATTGGCTGCGGCAAGATAGCAGCTGCGGCAAGGTACTTGCCCCGGCAAGTTACCTTGCGCGACAAGCTATGGGTTGCGGCAAGCTGTCAGGTGCGGCAAGGTCTTGCCGTGGCAAGCGTTACTGTACCACTGTGCTGCTCCGGTGCCTCTGCCAGCGTGGCGCTCTGGGTCCTTCCAAGCGTGTGTGGCAGGGCACTGTGTAGACGGCGGTACACTGTAGCTAGCGGTGCAGGAGCAGGTGGGATAGGTTTTTCCCACCTCCAAGACGTCCGGGTACATGTATGTGGACAGCAAAGGCATGGGCATTTAATGCCCTTGTCCCCTGCCGTCAGTGGTAGGTAGGACATGTCATCCTGGTAATAATGGCCTTACTGTAGCAACTTTCCACCTCTACCTTTACTGTTTGCCACCTGTTGGTGACCCCTTTGTGCGTATAAAAGGAGGCCCAGAGGCAACGTGGAGGAGGGGAAGGAACTGGGAGATGGAGAACTCCAGTATTGTACGCAGCTACTCGGTACTGTAGCGTTCCTGGAGCTAGAACAATCATACAGATAATAAACCAAAAAGCAGGAGTAGGGTTTTACGCATCCGTGCAGCCCGAACCTGGGTAAATCTCTCTCGTGCACTGTCGTGTTCTTCGCTAGATTTGCTCTTCGTGCGACCGTCTCTCCCTGCCGAACGTAAAGGGGTCCTTCCCTGGGTCCCATAGGTGATCGCGGATTCGTCCCCGATATCTTTGGCGCGCCAGGTAGGGGAGGCAGAGGTTGTGTGAACCTAATCTAGCGATTTGCGCGTTAGTTTTTGGGCCATCCTCCGTCTTATGGCTCCAAAAAAGAAGACTTCAGCCATCGGTGCGTCTACGTCCAACCCGCCTGCTCCCATGCAGGAGGGTGCCGACGTGATTGCGGCTGCTGGGGGGACTGGAGAGCGAGAGCTCCTATTACCTCCACCTGTCCAAAACCGGGCCAGCAACGCCAATCTTGGCGCTGCTGGGTCTGGGAACGCAGCGCTGCTCGCTGCTGCTGGCCCTGCAAGCTCCAGAAATGGTGCTGCGCGTTCTGGAACGCCTGCGCCGGTTCAGACGCCGCGGCCTTCGCAAGAAGCCCGTGACAGGCAGTGTCCTGACGCCCCAGGTGCCAGGCGCTCCCTGGATAATGAACTTGCGCATCGATCTCGAGATGCGCGGGGTCACCATACGCAACAACACGTTGGCGGGGTCGAGGTGCGGTCGCCTGGGCGTGGAGATGCTCCTTCTAACACTGTTAGGAGTAAGAGCATCCCACAGTCCTCACGCCACTCGATACCTCCCTCACCAGCAGAAGCGTTGGCGCGTGCGGAGCTGCTCCTGAACTTCCCTCCACCAGCAGATAAGCTTGACGAGTGGAGGGCAACCATTCAGAGCCTTCTCAGCTTCGCTGATGCCGACCCGGTGCGTGCGGCCGACAAGAGAACTGGTGACAATGCTGTCACCAACAAGAACGGCGAGGGGGCAACAACCGTACAATCCCCACCCAGACGGCCTCGGTCGCCGACACGTCGAAACGACACCCGTGGCGATGATTCCACGGCGTCGTCTGACCCGCGAGCATGTCGTGACCAGCGCCTCGTTCTTCAGGAACGCAGAGGAGAAGACGCTCGTACCACTATCGAGCGAAGGAGAGAAGCGCATCGTCAGTCCGACAGACGCGCAGGGCCCGCTGTTGACATGCATGCGCCAGGGGATCCTGGTGACTTGCCGTACGCGGTAAGTTGTCCAGCGTTCACCCGTGAGCTGCGGTAGGTCCAGTGGCCCAATCGCAAGGCTTTCAAGCCTGATGTGCCGGAGAAGTATGATGGCAAGACACACCCGTCGGAGTTCCTCAGCATTTACACCATTGCGGTGCAAGCTGCCGGGGGACGAGACGACAAGATTCTTGCTAACTACTTCCCGCTAGTGTTAAAGCGCAACGTCGTCTCATGGCTCATGCACTTGCCGGAGAACTCCATTTCTTCATGGGCGGACCTCTGCCATCAGTTTGTTGGTGCCTTTACTGGCGGTCATCAACCTCATGGCTAGGAGAGTGATCTTCATCTCATCCCCCAGAAGGAAGGAGAGCCCCTGCACAAATACATTCAAAGGTTCAGCCGCGTACAGTACAACATCCCAGATGTTCACCCCGCAGCGGTTATTAGCGCGTTCCATCAGAACGTGCGTAACCGCAAGATGCGGGAGGAAATGGCGATGACCAAGGTCAGAGACATTGGCCAGCTATATGCTCTTGTCGACAAGTGTGCGCACGCTGAAGAGGGAAGGAAACTTCCCGGTGAAGGTGTTGGCGCAGGGGGGAGCTCTGACAGCGAAGGTACCGCCCCGGCAAAGAAGGGCCGGCGGCGGAACAACAGGAAGAAAAAGGGCAAAGCTGTGCTTGTCGTCGAGCAGTCCAGCGGCAACGGCAGCGCCGACAAGGCCAAAGTCGAGGGCTCCGGCAAGGAGATTGCCGCGTGCGCCAACTGTCAGGCCTTGGCGGCTGCCGACAAGCAGGACGGCTCCGACAAGCAATATTGCAAGATCCACCGCACCAAGGGACACGATCTCCAGAACTGTCGACGAGTCGAGCAGCTTGTCGAACATCAGAAAGCTGAGTATGAGAGGCGCGACAAGGAGAAGGCCCCAGAAGGTGCTGGCGGGTCTGGCAAGAAGCGCACTGCCCGAGGAGGGCGTCGCGGCAAGGCCAAGCAGCAGCAGAGAGACAGGCCTCCTCGTGGCTGCGACAAAGATGATGATGATGATGATCTAGATGATGAAGAATCCAGTGAGCACGAATTTCAGAAAGCCGCAGAAGTCTTGTGTGTTGACGGTGGTGCTTCATTGCATTCTTCTCACCGCCAACTTAAACAGTGGGCGCGAGAGATCAATGCGGCGGAACCATCTGTTGACGCCAGAAAGCTTCTGAAGTGGTCCGATACGCCTATCGTCTTTGACATTGAGGACCACCCTGACCACACAACGGCGGTCGGGTGCTTGCCGATGTTGGTTTCACCAACGATCCGCAACCTGAAGGTCACGAAGATGTTAGTTGACGGTGGGGCCGGCTTGAATCTGATTTCACCCGCTGTGCTCCGGAAACTTCAAATATCTGACGGCGAGCTTGAGGAAAATGGTACTTTCCAAGGAGTCAATCCAGGAAGGAGCAAGCCGAAAGGGAAGATCACGCTGCCAGTGACATTTGGCGGCGAGCTGAACTACCGAACCGAGAAGGTCACCTTTGATGTTGCCGATATTCCATTGCCTTATAATGGGATACTTGGCCGTCCAGCGCTCGCCAAGTTCATGGCAGCCTCTCATTATGCCTACAACGTGTTGAAGATGCCAGGCCCAGTAGGTGTTATCGCTGTTCCCTGCGACAAGAAGGATGCGCTTATTTGCGCCGACAAGATCTACCGGGAAGCAGCTGCCGCAACTGCCGCCAAGGCACTTGCCGCTGAAGCTCTCGGGGGGGAGAACAAGAGGAAGTCCGGCAAGAGCTCCTGTGCCCACTCCAGCAAGCACACCTCTTCGGAGTGCTGCGCTGCCGTCGAGGATGCACCAGAGAGCTCCACCGGCAAGTGCAAGAAGAACAAAGCCGCTCCGCCGGTGACAAAGAAGGTGCTTGCCAAGGAGGACGGCACTGGTGGTTCCTTCACCATCAGTGCCACACTTGACAACAAATAGGAAAGCGCGCTCGTTGCTTTCCTGCGGGCGAATGTCGACGTATTTGCATGGCAACCGTCCGACATCCCCGGTGTTCCCAGGAAAGTAATTGAGCACCACCTTGCCGTTTGTCCCCACGCGAGGCCCGTCAAACAGAAAGCCAGAAAGCAAGCTGTGGAGCGGCAAGAGTTTATTGCGGAAGAAATCAAGAAGTTGGAAGCAGCATGCCTCGTCAGAGGAGTGCTCCATCCTACGTGGTTGGCCAATCCTGTTGTCGTGCGCAAAGCGAATGGAAAATGGAGGCTTTGTATTGATTTCACTGATGTCAATAAAGCTTGTCCCAAAGACCCATTTCCTTTGCCCCGCATAGACCAGATTGTTGACTCCACGGCAGGATGTGATTTGCTTTCATTTCTTGACGCATATTCAGGGTATCATCAAATCTTCATGGCTGAGGAAGATGAGGAAAAGACCGCATTTATCACACCCTGTGGCACATACTGTTTCGTACGTATGCCATTTGGTTTGAAAAATGCTGGTTCGACATTTGCAAGAGCCGTCCAGATTGCTTTTGAGCCTCAGCTGCACAGAAATGTGGAAGCCTATATGGACGATATAGTGGTCAAAAGCAAGGACAGGGCTACTTTGGTTCAAGATCTAGAAGAAACTTTTGTAAATCTGCGCAAGATCAACCTGAAGCTCAACCCCGAGAAGTGCGTGTTTGGAGTTCCCTCCGGCAAGCTTCTCGGGTTCTTTGTGTCTTAACATGGAATTGAAGCCAATCCTGACAAGATCAAAGCCATTGAGCAAATTGAAGCACCGAAACGCGTCAAGGATGTACGACGACTTGCCGGCTGTGTTGCTACTCTCAGTAGGTTTATCTCCAAGTCAGCTGAGCGCGCCCTGCCATTTTTCAAAATCTTAAAAAAGGCAGGTCCATTGAAATGGACTCCGGAGGCGGAGGCAGCGCTGCAAGACTTGAAGAGATACCTCTCCTCTCCTCCAATACTTGTCGCACCTAAACCACAAGAGAAGTTGTTTCTGTATCTAGCGGCAACCAATCAAGTGGTTAGTGCTGCGCTGGTAGCGGAGAGAGAGGTGGATGAGGAGGCAATAACTGCGGCAAGCACGTCCAGCGACAAGCTGGGGGCTCCCCCGACAAGTTTTGCTGCCGACAAGGATTCATCTGCGCAGTCAGGCGAAGTGATACAAAAGAAGAAAATGGTGCAGCGCCCGGTCTACTTTGTGAGCTCTCTTCTGCAGGGAGCTAGGTCAAGGTATTCTGGTGTGCAGAAGCTGCTTTTCGGCCTTCTCATGGCCTCGAGAAAGCTGCGCCATTACTTTCAAGCACATGAAGTTACCGTCGTCACTCGCTTCCCGCTGAAAAGGATTTTGCAAAATCCAGAAGCGACAGGCAGGATTGTCGAGTGGGCGTTGGAGTTGTCGAGCTTTGGTCTCAAGTTTGAGAGTACATCAACCATACAGAGCCGAGTTTTGGCAGAGTTTGTCGCAGAATGGACACCAACGCCAGACGAAGAAATCCCAGAGACGACTCTCCCCGGCAAGGAGACAAGCAAAGAGTGGCTTATGTACTTTGATGGTGCCTTTTCGCTGCAAGGTGCCGGTGCTGGTGTACTGCTTGTCGCACCCACCGGAGAGCACCTCAAGTACGTGGTCCAAATGCACTTTCCCAAGGAACAGGCGACGAACAATACTGCAGAATATGAGGGGTTGCTTGCCGGTCTCAGGATCGCGGCAGACCTTGGGATCAAGAAGCTTATTGTCAGGGGAGATTCGCAGCTTGTCGTCAGGCAAGTGAACAAGAACTACCAATGCCCATTGATGGAAGCTTATGTAGATGAGGTGAGGAAGTTGGAGGAACGCTTTGACGGCCTACAAATGGAGCACGTCCCACGTGCTGAGAATGACATTGCCGATGGTTTGTCAAAGCGCGCCGCACTCAAATTGCCTGTGGAACCAGGCACTTTTGTGCTCCAACTAACTCAGCCATCCGTGACGCCATCAGTAGGGCAAGGCAGGAAGAGGAAGTTGGCTTCTGGCGACTATTTCCCGGCAGAGCTCCCCGAAGCCGCCGGCAAGAAGGCTGCCAAAGCCAGCGCCAAAGATGCAGAGGGGCAACTTGCTCCGACAAGGCCTCACGCTCTTGTCGTTGAAGCGGGTGCTCCTAGGCAAGAGGCAAAGGGGCAACTTGCTCCGACAAGACTTCGGGTCCTTGTCGTTGAAGCAGGCGCTCATGATCGAAGCGCTGAGGAGCAAGATGCTCCGACGAGGCCTTGGGCTTCCGTCATTGAAGCAACTGCTCCCGACGAGCTTGTTGAAGGACAGCACGCTCCAGCAGGGCCCTAGGCTCTTATCGTTGAAGCGGCTGTTCCCGCCAAGCTCGTCGGGGAACGGCCGGCTCTGGTAGAGCGACAAGCTCTTGCCGTAGGGCCTGATGTTCCCGCAGCAGAAGAAATGCCTTTAGTCCTCGTTGTCGAGCCACAGGCTCCAGCGTGGGCGCAGCAGATCGTCCGTTTCCTTCAGACAGGAGAACTTCCCGAAGAGCAGGAAGAAGCGGAGAAAGTAGCCCGACGGTCCAATATGTATCAATTTGTCGATGAAATGCTGTGCAGAAAAAGACCAAACGGTGTGAAATTGAAGTGTATTCCCCGGGAAGAAGGACAGGAGCTGTTGGCGGAGATTCATGGAGGCATATGTGGTCACCACATAGGGTCAAGAGCCCTTGCTGGAAAGGCTTTCCGGCAAGGTTTCTTTTGGCCCACCGCCCTCCAGGATGCAACTGCACTAGTAACCAAGTGTGAAGCGTGCCAGTTTCATTCCAAGCAGATTCATCAGCCAGCTCAAGCTCTCCAGACAATCCCTCTCTCCTGGCCATTTTTGGTCTGGGGGCTCGACATCCTCGGCCCCTTTCCCCATGCCACTGGGGGCTTCGAGTACTTGTATGTGGCCATCGACAAGTTTACGAAGTGGCCGGAAGTGGAAGCAGTGAGGAAGGTGACAGCACAATCAGCCATCATGTTCTTCAAGGGAATTGTTTGTCGCTTTGGTGTTCCTAACAGGATCATCACCGACAACGGTACCCAGTTCACGAGCCACGCCTTCATGCAGTATGTCGAAGACCTTGGCGCCAAGGTCTGTTTCGCTTCTGTTGCTCACCCCCGAAGCAACGGTCAAGCTGAAAGGGCAAATGCTGAAGTGCTGCGTGGGCTCAAGAAGAGAACTTTCGACAGGCTGCGCAAGTGCGGCAAGAACTGGATTGAGGAGCTGCCAGTGGTTCTTTGGTCGATCAGGACGACGCCAAATCGAGCTACTGGCCAGACGCCTTTTGCTCTAGTTTATGGAGCAGAGGCAGTTCTCCCCACGGAACTCGTATATGGGTCACCTCGAGTGCTCGCTTACGATGAGCTTGAGCAAGAGCAACTGCGGCAAGATGATGCTGTGCTCCTCGAGGAGGATCGTCTTCAGGCTGCTGTGAGAGCTGCTCGCTACCAGCAAGCTTTGCATCGCTACCATAGCCGCAAAGTTAATGCCAGAAGTCTCGAGGAAGGCGACCTTGTTCTTCGGCGCGTTCAGTCGGCCAAGAATTCAAACAAGTTGACGCCAAAGTGGGAAGGCCCTTATCGGGTGAAACGAGTCACCAGGCCCGGCGCTGTCCGCCTGGAGACCGAGGATGGCATTCCAATGATCAATTCCTGGAACATTGAGCATCTTCGTAAGTTTTTTCCATAAGGCGCGGTTGCCGGGCCCTTCCCTGGCAACCACCTTTTGTACAAGTATTGCCGCTGTTGCATGTAATCCTTTGTACAAAGCCAGGCGTAGACCCTGTGCATAAATAAAGCTTTTGTATTTCGCAGTTTTTGATGATTTCATGTTTACTTTTATTTTGCATGATTATCTGACATACTGTGCAGTACAGCCTCCCCGGTAAGCATTAACGAGCCGCCAAGCTCCTATATCTTTATTTTCTCTTCTTTCTTTTTCTCGAAGAGACAGAAGCTTCCCTCGCGCACAAGTTTGCCGGGGGGGATGGGATAATGATATGGACCAGGCGTGGACCAGGCGTCGTTCAAAGAAACTTTGCCTTGCCGGGAAGAAGACAGCGGCAAGCAGTGACAAGACCTTGCCGCGGAGAGATCAGCGACAAAGCTAAGTGCCAAAGTTTGAACAATCAAATTCTTTTTTATTTTCAAGGTTATTTTCCTTGAACGATACTACTCTTTGTATGGAAAACCTGTGCGCGACGGAACCTAAGCGTAATCGGTCGCACCCTTACCTTGTTTCGAGTCCGCTCAACAACCTAAGTGGCTGCACTGAGCGCGACAAGGTTGCTTGCCGGCAGCGGCACCGCCAGCAGGCTGCTGAGGTCTCGCACCCAGCGCTCGCGGCAATAGTGCGCGCACCGGCAAGTTCCCTATAAGCGTAGGGCAAGTACACACAAAGAAAGAAATTGCTCAAGGGAGATGACATGCATTAACTCCAAAATATTGCAAGTTATATTACAAGATAAGTTGCCGCGGCTTAAACGGATTGTTCTTTAACATGTCTAGCGGCGGCAAGGAGCGAGAAGAATGGGCTCTCTAATTGCGGTGCTCGCCTTCGACTCTCTGGATTTGGTCCACCCTCTCCACGATGGGCGCGACAAGGGCCTCTAGTGGCGCGGGGTCGTATCCCTTCGGCAAGCTTTTGAAGATGTTGCTGAAGTCGACGCCCGGGTTTCTGTATGCTATCTTCACCAACAACCTCCGGAGAACTCCCCGGCAAAGCCTGCGTGACTCGTCGGCCAGTTGAGCCTTGTGATTGACTTGGAGCTGTTGGAGTGCTTCTACTACTCCGTCGAAGAACTCGACTAGCTTGACGCTAGTTTGCGTGTTCTTGTCGGTGGAGTACCCGAAGTCCGGCACCTTCAGGGCAGTCAGCTCCTTGTCGATGTCCTCGGCGGCGCTGGCAAGCCTGTCTGTGAAGATCCCCACGTTATCCCTGAACTTCTTGTGGGTTGCAATAGCGTCTTGAAGCAGACCCTTTTCCTTCTGGAGCTCTGTCATTAGAAGCCCTTCGCGCTTTCTGGTGGTGTCGAGCGTCTCCTTCAGCGTGGTCAGCTTCAGCTTCAGGTCTGCTCTGGAGTCGTTGGCGGCGGCAAGCAGATTGTTCTTCTTGGCTATGGTAACTTGCATCTCCGCCAAAGTGTGGGTCACCTTTGCCCTCTCACTTTCAAGCGTTGAGAGCTTGTCACCGTTTGCCTTGAGGGCGGCCTCTAGTCTTGCCACTTTCTCCTCCGTTTCCTTCCTGTTCACTTCTGCAGCAGCGACAGCGTTGGTGGCCTCCACCAACTTGCTGGTGTACTCCTGGGCCAAGGCTTCGATTTCCTTCTGGTGTTTTTGTGCCTGCCCCTGGGTCCGCTCTGCGACAAGTCTTGCTACCTCCTCGTCTTTCTGCTGGAGGGTTTCGGCAAGTTTCCTCTTGCGCTCGGCAAGTTCTTCTTCGTGGGCATCAAGGTCCACTTTCCGCTGGTTCAGATCACCGGCCTGAGCAGACAACTCCTTGGCGGTCTCCTCCTGTTTTTGTTCAATGTCTTGCTTCATCAGGAGGAGGGCCTGCCGTTCTTCGGCCAGCTGTGCCCGCTTGACCTCTAACGCATTAAGAGATCGCGCGCGGACGTCCGCCAAGATCTCCGCGCGCCTCAACATGTCAGCTTCGTCCTTCTCGATGAGCGCCTCCCTGGAAGCTAGCTTCTCCCGTCGGGCGCGATGAAGATTCAGCAGCTTTTGAAGCAGTTGCTCCTCTTCAGACGTGCTGCTGCTGCTGGCGCCTGGCGCATCCACAAGCTGGAGCCCGGCAGTGGCAAGGATCTCCTCGTCCACAACATCCTCCTCGGTTGGCGCTCTGGAGCCCACCGTCCAGGGGAGGCTGACGTAGACGTTCTCGCCGACCCGGATGTATTTGCTTGGCGGAGGCGAGTTGGGCGCTGCCGCCTCGTCAGTGGTTGAGGGACCCGTGGTCGGAGTAGCGCCTGGCGCTCCTGTGGCCTCAGGGCCGTCAGTACGACCACCGGCTCCCTCGCCGGCCTCCTCAGCAGCCTTCTGGGCGGCCTCAGCTTCAGCAGCCTTGGCGGCTTCATCGGTGGGTGCCTTGGCGGTATTATCCTCGGCGGCCTTGCCGGCCTCTTCGGCAGCCCTGGCAGTTTCTTCGTCGGCAAGCTTGTCAGCTGCCAGCTTGTCGGCCTTGGCAGCGGCGGCCTTGGCGGCCTCGTCGTCGACGGCCCCTGTGGTGTTCTCCTCGGCAGAAGAGTCAATGTTCATTGGCTCCACCGAGGAGGGCTCTGCCAACCCGAGAAGTAAAGCAAAAAGAGCTTCAGGAAGAAATTCAAGAAGACAAAAGAAAGAAAGCAGAAAGAGTTTTGCGGCAAGTGGGTTTACCCGTGTTGAGCTCAGGAGCGGTGGGCTCCCCTCCCCCGTCAACGTTTGTCATTGGGGTGGGGTCGCCAGCGCTGGTGCTTGGCACTTCGGCGCTTGCCGGCTCCTCTTCGTGGCTTGGCTCGCTAGTGGGAGCCCTTACCGGAGATCTTCTCCTTGGCGGTGTGGTCGAGGGGGGTGGTACTTTTGGAGCACCTTCAGATGGCTCCACTTGCTGCTCCTCTCCTACATGCCCAAAGATGTCAGTGACAAAATGCTTGTTCCTCAGCAACCGCCAGCGAAAGGTAGTTGAAATACTTACGCTGGGGGCTGCGACGAGGGCTGGGCTCCGAGCTGGTCGGGATGGTCTCAGACGCTCTCCCGGTGGTTGCCGTGGGCTCATCTTCGACGACCACCACGGTCTTGCTCCTCGAGACCTTAGCTCTCTTCCTTGTCCTCTCCGCCAAGGTTTCCTCCCTGCGGAAGCAAGGCCAGAGTGCGACAAGTGAGGACAGAAACAAAACCTTACAAAGATTGAGGGTCGCGGCAAGGGAACTTACTCTTCCTCGTCGTCCTCTTCGCTGAGAGCGGAAAAATCAAAGTCCGCCTCCGTGTGAGGAGGGGGAGGAGGGGGAGCTGGGCTCCTTGGCCGCTTGGCGAGGGTAGTAGCAGCGGTCTTTGATGACCCTGCTCCAGTTGCCGGGGCCGCGTGAGACGCTCCCGCAGCACCAGCCCTTGTCGCGGTCGAGCGCGTCGAACGGCGCTCCGGCGGTTGTTGAACTTCTTGCCGCTCAGCCACTTTGCCAAGCCCGCGAAGGCGTTTCCTCCTCAGAGGGGCTGGGGACTCTGACTGCGGTGGGCTTTCGGTGCCCTCCTCGGAAGAGGAGCCCTCATCCTCCGAGCTGCCTGACTCGTCGGCAGGCTGGCTTGGCCCGACATCCTTGCCGGGTGCGGCGAGCTCGTCCTTCCCGGCAAGCATCCCCTGCTCGGCAAGGCTCTCCTTTTGTGCCTCGTCGAGCTCTGCCAAAGTATAACCAAAATCGCCAGCTTCCCTGGCGAGCCTGTCCTCCTCCATTCTTCAAGCAATGAATTCTATTTCTTGCTCAGTGGTGTTGCGGACGAGCCACTCCTCCACCCGGACCTGCTTTTCGACCGTGGAGTCAAAGAATCGCCGCACGTCTTCTTCGAGCGGCACGTCCCAAGTTGCTTCAACGCTGTGCGCATTGCAGAGCGGCATCATAGCGATGATTGCACTCAATGCGGAGTTGTTGCAAAGGGGCACGATGTGCTTCGGCAGCGTGAACGCCTTGTCGCGCTTCTCTAGATCTGTCTCTTGCTTGAACAGTTCTCGCATGAAAAAGTCATGCTGCAGAACTGTGAAGTTGTTGATCAGTCCAGGGCGTAGCCGCATGATATCGGCTGGGTTCTTCCAATCAGAGGCCGGCCTTCCTCTCTGCTGCAGAGGAGCAATGCGGCGGCGGAGGAAGTCTGCGCCAACCATCCCTATGGTGAGCCCGGCCTCCCTGAGCCGTATGATCCTGGTAGCGGCAATCTCCAGCTTTTTGTCCTGGGGATCCAGATCGCTCCAGTCTGTGCCACGCGCTGCTGGGGTCTTGCGAAGCTCACAGTATGGTCGCGGCTCGTCGTCAATGATCCAACACCATTCAGACCGGATTTCTCCCCATCTTGGGCGGAGATCCCCCTTCAGATAATGCTCCTTGGCGCCCAATCTTGAAACGAACGAGACGCCAACAGTGAGAGGCTCCCCCTTTTCAGCACGGGGAGTGAAGTAATGCCTGAACAGCGCGGTGTTGGGTGCGACGCCAACGAAGTTCTCGCACAGATGCGCAAATATTGCCATGGTGGATACGGCATTCGGTGTGAGATCCAGCAGACGAAGATTGAAGGTGTACATGACGTCGCTAAAGAAATCCGAGTACGATGGGCAGAGCCCGCACCAAAAGTAGCAAGCGAAGAAGGGGTACTTGCTCACTTCACTCTCGTCGGTGGCTGGGCGAACGCGGGTAGCCGGATGCGCCTTGGTCCTCGCGGCCCACATGCCTTGGAACTTGGCCTTCAGATCCGCCCCCGTGAGCGTCGAAGCGAAGAGCACGTACTTCTGCCTCTTCATCTGCGCCTGGGTCTCCGTCCTTGAGGACTTCCCCGTCTTCCCCTTTTCTCATTTGGGAGGCATGGCGAAGGCGGAGCTGAGGACCGAGGGAGATGCGGACGCGCGCGGTGGCGGAGGATTGGGAAACCGCTTTGTTTTGGAGCGGAGGAAGAAGAAGGCGGAGATTTGGAGATCGAGAATGGTGAGAGGGGTGTGTGAGTGCTTCTGCAGGTCCCTCCTTTTATGGGGAAAGATGCGGAACCATCCGCCCCTTCGTCATTCGAGATAGCTGCGCACGCTTCCCACGCTCCGCATTCAACGCGCGACGTGTGGGAGAGCGTGCAATTAAACAGCAAAGGGACGTTTCGGCTTATCCCAGCCACGCGTGCCCGTGCACTGTTTGGGCCTGGCCCAACAACGCCCGACACCGTGTGTGGCCCAAGCCCGGGGGCTCCTGTCGGTGTACTAGAATAGGGGTACCCTAGTACCCCGTACTTGTGCACGGGCAGTAGTAGCATCCCGCGGCCAGGCTTGCGGGAGGACAGCCAGAGAGAAGCTCAAGATTATTAAGCCATTCAAGAACAAAGTATACAAAGCAAGAGTTAAGGCCCCGGCAAGAGGAGCTTGCCGGGAGGGACAGCTGAGGCCCAGCCTGAGGTTTGCTGTAGCAGAGTACTTGCCGCGGCAAGGTACTTGCCCCGGCAAGTCATTGGCTGCGGCAAGGTATTGGCTGCGGCAAGATAGCAGCTGCGGCAAGGTACTTGCCCCGGCAAGTTACCTTGCGCGGCAAGCTATGGGTTGCGGCAAGCTGTCAGGTGCGGCAAGGTCTTGCCGCGGCAAGCGTTACTGTACCACTGTGCTGCTCCGGTGCCTCTGCCAGCGTGGCGCTCTGGGTCCTTCCAAGCGTGTGTGGCAGGGCACTGTGTAGACGGCGGTACACTGTAGCTAGCGGTGCAGGAGCAGGTGGGATAGGTTTTTCCCACGTCCAAGACGTCCGGGTACATGTATGTGGACAGCAAAGGCATGGGCATTTAATGCCCTTGTCCCCTGCCGTCAGTGGTAGGTAGGACATGTCATCCTGGTAATAATGGCCTTACTGTAGCAACTTTCCACCTCTACCTTTACTGTTTGCCACCTGTTGGTGACCCCTTTGTGCGTATAAAAGGAGGCCCATAGGCAACGTGGAGGAGGGGAAGGAACTGGGAGATGGAGAACTCCAGTATTGTACGCAGCTACTCGGTACTGTAGCGTTCCTGGAGCTAGAACAATCATACAGATAATAAACCAAAAAGCAGGAGTAGGGTTTTACGCCTCCGTGCGGCCCGAACCTGGGTAAATCTCTCTCGTGCACTATCATGTTCTTCGCTAGATTTGCTCTTCGTGCGACCGTCTCTCCCTGCCGAACATAAAGGGGTCCTTCCCTGGGTCCCATAGGTGATCGCGGATTCGTCCCCGACAATAGAGAAAGGTGTTTACAAGAGCCTTGCCGGCAGTAAGCAATTTGAGAAAATTGTACGCAAGCAAGGAAGGCACCGGAAGAATCAAGGTGTTGGTTTTGAACGAAAGTTCAATGCCAATGGAGTTGAGTGGGAAGAAGATCAATACCCCAAGACAAAGTTTGTTCCTCAACAAGAGAAGTATGATCCTACTTCCTTCGAGGGGACACAAGCTCATGATGATCTTCCACCACAAGACCTCAAGCAAAAAGGCAAGGAAAAACTTCAAGAGGAGATTGATGCATTTGAAGAAGCTCCTAAGGCCTTGGTCAAGTGGGTTCCCAAGACTACATCAAGTTCTACTTCATCAAGTATGACTACAACTCCAAGGATTCCCATCAAGATGATGTGGATCCCGAAGAAGAAGAACTAGAGAATTCTTGAGGGTGACTCCGCCAACATATTTCACTCATATCATTTTGGCAAGAACAAGTGCAATCATCTTCCACATCTTGCACTAGTTCAAGGAGTCACAAACCCTCTTGTTGGTAAGACAAGGGACAAGGTAACCTAATGCTTTCATGGACATCATCTTGTGTGTACTTCACTCTATGTCTATGGATATCCTTGTTTGTTCCTTGTGGGACTAACCCATGTAGGTATTGAAAGTGCAAATCACTCCAATGGATTGCTCCAAATGATCTACATCAACATTGAGCATCCACATCTTCAACATCTACATGAAGTCATCATCGACAAAACCCAAGGTTAGTTCATCCCTCTTAGGGGGGATATCACATCTAGGGGGAGCTTTACTCTAAGAATTGAGCTAAAGCAACTCTAATGGTGTGAACACAACAATGCTTTATGTAAAAGTGGTAACCCCACTTGTGCTGAAACGATGAGTATGACCTATGATCAAATGTTCTCATTTGACTCCTAAGTCAATATACTCATATATAGATGACCTAGTCATCGCCAATTGCTTGATAGATGCTAAAGTGTTTGTGCATGCTTTGTCACATATTTCATTTGCCATTTTATTGTGTGAGCATGTTGGTTGCATATTTTTTTTTCTCATTCGAGGACATCCATTTGTTGCTTTGATTGTTTGGTCTGTTTCTTTTGCCAAATGGATGGACAAGAATGCCTAAGAACTTCCTCTAGCTATCTATATTTTTCTCGTCTCAAACTCTATTCATGCTACATCACAAAGTTTGATCAAGTCAGATTCGAACCCTCTGGGTGAGGAGCACTCGGAGTCACCGATTCATCATAGACTTAAACTTCCAAAACCTCTCTGTGCATTTCGGTCTAACCGATTCATCCTTTTCGGTCATACCGAGTTCACTGAGTTGATCTAGGTTTTCAATCTCGGTGCAACCGATTAGAACCATTTGGTCACACCGAGTTGCAGTAACCGCTTCCGATTCTGCATCTCGGTGCCACCGAGTTGTTCCACTCGGTCACACCGACAGGGTCAGGATATATATACCGACGGGTCAAATTTTGGAAATTTCTCCAAAACCTTTTCGCCCGCGCGTGTCCTGCTCTGCCGACTTGGGTCTCCGGATCGTCCTCTTGTTGCCAGCGACCCCCTGCCGCTGGTCTCCGCCGCCGTCAACGGAAATCTTCACCACCGTTGCCGCCGTAGCGAGCTCATCGCCGAGTTAGGGTATGAGTTCGACCCTTTGTGCAATCTTTACCTCTGATTCTTAGCACAAAGACAATGCCATGATTCTTACCACGTATGAGATCAATCTATCCAACGAAAACTTCCTTTAGATTAGTTTTGATTCGAAAATTTAGGGTTAGGTTTCCGCCGAACTCATCTCGGACCGACCGAGTTGTAGAAATCGGTCTCACCGATTTGGCTTAGGCCATTGCACTTGTAACTTTCGGTCTGACCGAAAGTTGCAAATCGGTGTGACCGAGTTTAACTCTCAGTGAAACCCTAGCAATCTCGGACTCACCGAACTGTGTCTCGGTTTGACCGATATCACTAGTTTAGACTCCAATATTGCTTCGGTGGCACCGAGTTTAACAAATCGGTAGCTCCGAAATGCTTTCTGTGGAAAACTAAAACTAAATTTTTAACTCAATTGTTTTGCAAAATCTCTGCACTTTGTGATGCTCATCCACTCTATCTCATCTATAACTATTCACAGGGACAGCTTTCAGTTTGCAGTGCCAGAATGTCTGATCAGAGTGATAGCTAGAACAAGTCTGAGGAGCAAGTGAATCTAAGTGAGGGCACTAGTCCCTCTTACAGCTATGAGGATGGCAGCAGAAGTACTCCTAGCAACTTGCCTAAGGCTGCTACTACGCAGAGGAGAAAGAGAAATTCTGATTCTGAAGATGAAGATTATGTGGCTGCTGAGGAAGAGGTCAGCTCAAAGAAGAAGGTGGTCAAGAAGGAATTTGGCACAGCTGTCTCTACAAAACCTGGTTTGAATAAGAAGGCTCCTGCAAAGAGAGTGCCCATGTCTAAGGCCAGAGCCTCAACTCTTGAAACTTCCAAATCAACAGTTGGAGAGGCTGCTGGTGAGGGCAAGAAGAGAAAGGAAAGGGTCAAGAAGACTATGGCCAGAGTTGTTGGAAAGCCATCAATGATGATCCAATCTGATGAGGAAGCAGATGAAGAGGAAGATGCTGCACCAGCACCAAAAACTCAGAAATTGATGGGGGATGCCATCAAGTCTGGGGCTGCTCCAGCAAAGCCCAAGACTGGCCCCAAGTCTACTGCTCAAGCTTCTAAGTCTGCACCAAAGAGAAGCACAAGAAACATACCAGCTGCTGAAAAGAACAAGGCCCCAGTGCCTGAAGTGGAAGAAGAAGAAGAAGCCCAAGTGCTTAGGAAGTTGAAGCCCAAGATTCCTGATCATGATGATACACATCCTGTTGCTGAAAACATGAAGGCAAGGAAGGATGGAGGTCTCAGATTGTGGAGACAATTAGATCCATATGCTGTGAGGAGAAGGACTGCTGTGGACTATAGATTTCACACCAAGGAGCAGTAGGACTTCTATGAGACAATTCTTTTGGATAAGAAGCCCATAGTGTGTGACATGAAGTGGGTAGACTGGGAATACATCGACAACAACGAAGACCACTTCCCAGGAGTGCATGAAAGTTTTAGACTCAATGGAGTAGACACTTTTGTGGGACAAAAGCTTACCAAGTGGAATGATGAGCTCATTATGCAATTCTATTCTACAACTCATTTCTATCCAGATGGAAGGATTGTATGGATGTCTGAAGGTACAAGGTACCAATCAACAGTTGCTGAGTGGGCCAAGCTGATCAATGCCCCTGCAGAGCTTAAGGATGACATCAATGTCTATGCCAAGAAAAAGAAAGATCACAACTCCATGGCCAACATGTATAAGGAGATTCCTGACAAAGCCTTGGAGACTCACAGGCTAGGCTCTGTATATTATCTGTTGTTTGGACTGGCCACTATTAACACCATCTTGAGGCACACCTTGTTGCCCAAATCAGGAGATCACAGGATGATCTGAGGCCACTCCATCAATTTGCTTCTGTTGTTTGATGTGCCCCAGAAGTTTAAGGTGATGAGTTTGATTGTTGAGACAATCAAGAGGACAGCTTCAGACCAGAAGAGATCATGTGGGTATGCTCCACACATCCAGGTGCTCATCAACTTCAAGATGGGCACGGGCACATATTTGTTGGATAAAGAACACCTTCCCTTGAGGCCTGAATTTGAGGACAACACAGTTGTCATGGATGCTGAAGATCCTACATCAGTAGAGGCTCAAGAGAAGAGGGAGAAAGCAAAGGCGGAGAAGGCAGCCAAGATGCCAAGTGTTGAAGAGGCATCTCAAGTTTTTCTCAAGTCAAAACAAGATCAACTTAGCTATCTCATTCAAGCTACTTTGAGGATTGAGAAAGGTTTGGCCACCCTGACTCAGAATCAAGAGAGCCTGGAGAGGATCATTGAAACAAAGTTTTATGATCTGGACTTGAAGGTGACAGAGATGCAGACAGCTGTTGAGCAGCTCCAGGAAGAAGCTGAGGAGAGGAAAGAGAAAGCTACCACAAATGCTTTTCAGAGAGTGCCTAGGGCACAGAGATCTGCAGCAGTGCCTGTGACAGATACAAGAGCTATTGCGTCAGCACCTGCAGCTATAGCTTCAGTTGCCCCTCCGGGTGCAACTCCACCAGCTCCAACAACCTCAATAGATGCATTTGTTCTTGGAGTCCTCTCTACACCACCTCCCAAAGATCAAGCCTAGAGAGACGCATAGCACTATGCATTTTCAAGCTTTTTGGTAACTAGTTGCCAAAGGGGGAGAAAGTGTATAGATCATAGGCTTCGAGAGAGAGTGCTTGCTTCTTTTTGCCATTCTCTTTGCTACTTGTTTGCTACTTTTTGTGTGCTTGCTTAGTTGATACTCTATGTTTATGTGTGTGAGATACTTATGGTCATGTGTTTGATCGTATCCTACATTAATGTTTGTGCTTGGATGATGACATTATTTATCTCTCTTGTATGATAATTCACTTTGCCTTGGTGATGAGTGCATATTTTCATATTCCATCATTTTGAGCGCTCCACCAAGATGTATGTGACATGGAAGAGTAACCAATGATCCTAATCGATTGTGCATTTGCATTCAAAAGCAAATTTTAAATAATGAACAAATTTAGGGGGAGCTCTTGCTTATCACATACTTCTCAAAGCGACGATATATTTCATTCTTATTATCATTTGTCGAAGCTTTGATCTATATGTTGTCATCAGTTATCAAAAAGGGGGAGATTGAAAGTGCAACTAATCCCTGGGTGGTTTGGTAATTCTTAACAACATATAGCTCATTGAACTAATACTCTTTCAAGATGATCATTTCATAAATTTCAATGATTGGCATGGCATGGACTAGGAATGTGGACCCCTCAAAATGCTAAGGACACATATTGGCTCAAGCTCAAGACTCTACTCTTTTCATTTTAGTGATCCAAGATCACATTGAGTCCATAGGAAAACCAATACTATTAAAAGGGGATGAGGTGTTGCTTAATGGCTTGCTTGCTCAAAATGCTTAGTGATATGCTCCAAAAGCCCTCAACCACTTTCTCATATCCACATATGTCCTAAACCAAAAGTCAAACTCGGCGCCACCGATTTGATCTATCCGGCGCCACCGAGTTCATTTGACATAGCCACTGCCAAAAACCCTAATCAGTTCGGTCTCACCGATAGGGATCTCGGTCTCACCGAGATGGGATTGCTAACTCTCTGTTTCCCTTCGTAACGTTTCGGTCTAACCGAGATGAGCGATCGGTCCCACCGAGTTCACAGTGCAAACTCTTTGTTTCCTCTTCATAATGTTTCGGTCTCACCGAAATGAGTGATCGGTCCCACCGAGTTTGCCTGACCAACTCTCTGTTTGCCTATAACAGAAATCGGTCTCACCGAGTTCATGTGATCTGTCTCACTGAGATTACGTTATACCCTAACCCTAACGAAATCGGTCCCACCGAGTTGACATGTTGGCCCCACCGAAAATCCTAACATCCACGTTTTGAACTAAATCGGTCTGACCGAGTTTCACTATTCGGTCCCACCAAGTTTGGTAAATTGTGTGTAACGGTTAGATTTTGTGTGGAGGCTATATATACCCCTTCACCCTTCCTCCATTCATGGAGAGAGCCATCAGAACGTGCCTACACTTCCATCATTCATTTTCTGAGAGAGAACCACCTACTCATGTGTTGAGACCAAGATATTCCAATCCAACCACAAGAATCTTGATCTCTAGCCTTCCCCAATTTACTTTCCACTCAAATCATCTTTCCACCAAATCCAAATCTGTGAGAGAGAGTTTAGTGTTGGGGAGACTATCATTTGAAGCACAAGAGCAAGGAGTTCATCATCAACACACCATCTATTACCTTTTGGAGAGTGGTGTCTCCTAGATTGGTTAGGTGTTACTTGGGAGCCTCCGTCAAGATTGTGGAGTTGAACCAAGGAGTTTCTACGGGCAAGGAGATCGCCTACTTCGTGAGGATCTACCCTAGTGAGGCAAGTCCTTCGTGGGCGATGGCCATGGTGGGATAGACAAGGTTGCTTCTTCGTGGACCCTTCATGGGTGGAGCCCTCCGTGGACTCGCGCAACCGTTACCCTTCGTGGGTTGAAGTCTCCATCAACGTGGATGTACGATAGCACCACCTATCGGAACCACGCCAAAAATCTCCGTGTCTACATTGCGTTTGCTCCCTCCAAACTCCTCCCCTTTACCTTCATATGCAATGATTTACATTCCGCTGCTATACTCTTAGAATTGCATGTGTAGGTTGATTGCTTGACTTGTGCTAAGTTGCTAAAATCTGCCAAGACTTAAAATTGGGAAAAGGCTAGATTTTTATTTATTCAAGTAGTCTAATCACCCCCCCCCTCTAGACATACTTTTGATCCTACAACATCTTATATTATGTGGCCGAGAGAGTTTATTACATTGTTACAAATATCGGCCGATTAACTGCAGTTAACTGCTGCTGTGTTGTTGTTGTTGCTACTCTTCTATGTATGTCTAGATATCATTAGAACATTAAGGTAACACTCTTCCTTGTTGCTATGTAGCCTAGGATTGCATATTTAGACATTCAGTACAATGCATGTTGCTATGTAGCCTCAGATATATTAGATATGGCCCTAGTTAACCTACCGATAAATGGGTTACAGATATATTCAACTAAATGTCCGATTCGCTGATTAATCCCTTATCAGCCCCTGGCCTGTATGGTACTAGCTACCGATATCCTGAATAGTGAGTATATATAAGCCATGGGATGAAACTAACCTCGATGCAAAACAGTACTCGTTGCCAATATTGTCCTGTGTAAGTACATCGAAAGGCATGTTAAGCACAACAGGCTGAACATCAACCAAATATATCCATGGTAGACAACATAATCTCCAAATGATAGCTTTAGTGTGCAGGTTTAAGCATGCTAGTTAAGCAAAACAAGAAGTGGAAAGGTGTGTTAACTGCAACAGGCCTAACTGAAAGGATAGAGAAGAGGTGTCTAGAGGGGGGGTGATTAGACCCTCAACAAGCAAAAGTAGCAGTTTTTAAGTTCTTCAAGTTGAGGTGGAGTTTTAGCACAAGTTTAAGCATTCACAATACATTTCAAGCAAGCATGGCAAGAGTATAAGCAGCGGAAAGAGTAAAGCATGATAATTGCAAGAATGTAAAGGGATTGGAGTGTGCAAATGCAATGTAGACATGGAGATTTTTGGCATGGTTCCGATAGGTGGTGCTATCGTACGTCCACGTTGATGGAGACTTCAACCCACGAAGGGTAATGGTTGTGCGAGTCCACGGAGGGCTCCACCCACGAAGGGTCCACGAAGAAGCAACCTTGTCTATCCCACCATGGCCATCGCCCACAAAGGACTTGCCTCACTCGGGTAGATCTTCACGAAGTAGGCGATCTCCTTGCCCTTACAAACTTCTTGGTTCAACTCCACAATCTTGTCGGAGGCTCCCAAGCGACACCTAACCAATCTAGGAGACACCACTCTCCAAAAGGTAATAGACGGTGTGTTGATGATGAACTCCTTGCTCTTGAGCTTCAAATGATAGTCTCCCCAACACTCAACTCTTTCTCACACAGATTTGGCTATGGTGGAAAGATGATTTGAGTGGAAAGCAACTTGGGGAAGGCTAGAGATCAAGATTCTTGTGGTAGGATTGGAATGTCTTGGTCTCAACACATGAGTAGGTGGTTCTCTCTCAGAAAATGTGTAGTGGAAGTGTAGGCACGTTCTGATGGCACTCTCTTAAATGGAGATGGGGGTGGATGGGTATATATAGCCTCCACACAAAATCCAACCATTACACATATTTGACCCAACTCGGTCAGATCGAATAGAGGAACTCGGTGAGGCCGATTTAGTTCAAAATGTGAACGTTAGGAATCTCGGTGAGACCGATTGGATCAACTTGGTGGGACTGATGTGCTAGGGCTAGGGCAAAACCTCATCTCGGTGTGACCGATTGCTTGAACTCGATGAGACCAATTTCAGCAACGAGCAAATAGAGAGTTGGTCAAGCAAACTCGGTGGGACTGATTGCTCATTTCGGTGAGACTAAAATGTTACAAAGGGAAACAGAGAGTTTGCAGGGCCATCTTGGTGAGACCGAGATCCGTATCGGTGTGACCGAATTGTCTAGGGTTTCTGGCAGTGGCTATGTCAAAAGAACTCGGTGGCACCGGATAGATCAAATCGGTGGGGACGAGTTTGACTTTAGGTTTTGGACATATGTGGAAATGAGAAAGTGGCTGAGGGTTTTGGAGCAATATCACTAAGCATTTTGAGCAAGTAGACCATTAAGCAACACCTCATCCCCTTTTAATAGTATTGGCTTTCCTATGGACTCAATGTGATCTTGGATCACTAAAATAGAAATGAAGAGTCTTGAGCTTTTGCCAATCTTTGTCCTTAGCATTTTGAAGGGGTTCCACATCCTCTTGTCCTTGCCATGCCATTCGTTGAACTCATCTAAAATATACTAGGTAAGGGTATTAGTCCAACAAGAGATATGTTGACATTAATTACCAAAATCACCCAGGGAGCACTTGTGCTTTCAATCTCCCCCTTTTTGGTAATTGATGACAACATACATCAAAGCTTTAGATAAAAGATATGAAGAGTAACAAGTAAAGCTTTGGAAAGACATGTAACATGCATAGGCTCCCCCTACATGTATGCAATCATGTAAGAATGGAATATAAGAACACGTGAATGCATAAGCATGTTAGAGCAAGTAATAAGTTACATATATCTTGGCTATATGCATCAGAGCAAATGATGTGGATAAAGAGAAGTGTACCTTCATGTTCATGAATCCTTCTTGCAAACAATATGTACATCAGCAAGATATCATCATGCACATGAGTGTGATGCTTATACTTACCTTGTAGTCTTGAGGTGGCTTTGGAATAGGTGAACCTGAGAAAACAGGGTTAGATAACACAAGAACACTCTAGACAAAAGCAATTTCAAGAAACAACAAGAGTACCAAGACTGGGATGACATGTAATGAGTGAGTACTTAGTACTTCATCTGGATATAGACATGTCCCCAAAGATTAAAGATATGCAATGAATTCCAGAGATTTTCTTCATTAGATATGGACTCTTTCTCCCCCTGAATCTGATATTGGATAATGGGAGAAGGTAGGGTAAGAGAAAATCAACGCAAGAAAAAAACAGAGCAGGAAATGGTGCAATCAGCCATATATTGACATGTCTTTCCCCTCTTAAAGACATGTAACTTCTCTCCTCTTTTTGTTAACAAGCATCTGGAAGAGCTTAGATGTGATGTGCTCTCTCTCCCATGTGATAAGCTTTGATGTGCTCTCTCTCTCCCCCTTTGACATCAATTTCCAAGAAGGGAACTTCTGGAGCATGAGTCAAATAGGTTCGGTCCTCGAGACACACTACAAAGCAGCATGTAAATTAAGATGTGGGTAGAGGATAAGAATCATCGAGTGGAGCTGGAGAAGAAATGAAATATTCAATGACAAAAAGTTTTCTCAGCAGTGAAATCGGTAACGCCGACCTATTTCCATCGGTGACACCGAGTTGGCAGTGTCATGGATGAAGCATATCGATCAGACCGGGTTAGTCCTCGTTGGTTGTACCGATGAACTATCTACAAGATATTCTTGTAGTTTGGTCTAGCCGATAGGCTTGGATCGGTGAGTCCGAGTTCAATGCAGAGTAAAAAAATTGTCAGCTCCGCTCACTAGGCAAGCTAAATCTCACAAGGATTTGCAATGAATTAACTGGAAGATTCGCAAGGAATTTGATACAAAAGTAAAAACAAAAAAGAGATCTGGATGAAGTTTTTTTTATAAGGGGAACAAGCTAGCAAGAGATATATGCAAAGCACAAAGTAAGTGAACAGAGTAACACTAGAGAACTTCATCTAGAAAGTGTCGGTGACAAAGTCACCTATGTTAGAGTATATTGACTTAGGAGTCAAGTGAGATCACTTGATCATAGGTCATACTCATCATTTAAGCTCAAAATGTGGTTACCATTTTTCGTTTAAGCATTTCGATGTATTCACATCTTGTTGAGTTGCTTTGACTCATGACTTTGGAGCAAAGCTTCTCTAAGATGGAATATCATACCTTGGGTGGTGTTGATGTTGATCATGTAGTCGAACTTGTGTTGGATGCTCAAGGTTGATGTAGTCCATCAAGAGTTTGGAGCACCACTTGGAGTTTGAGTTCATCTTCCTACATGGGTTAGATTTGCAAGGAAGAGCACTTGTGTATCCAAAATGACAATCATGAAACTTGGTACCAAATGAAATTTGATATATAGAAATTGTCAAAGGATATGTTGAGTGAGTTCATGCTTCCTTGTATTCAACATCCATATAGTAGGAACTTGGTGATGTAGAGATTGCTCAAAATGTGAGTGGCTTGCAATCTCATAGATTTGTGCTCATCCAAGTATATACAAGGGTTAGCTAACATGCAAGGGTACAAGTATAGATCCAAGACATATGATCATAAGAGAAATATCAAGGATTAGTAAATAAAAGGCTCATGCCTTGCATGTGTCCAAATGGAGTTTCTACTCCAAGTTTGAGGCATCAATGATGTTCAATTCACCTCTCAAACGGCAAAATACTTTCTCATCAAGCGGTTTGGTGAATATATCCGCCAATTGCTTATCGGTACGAACATGCTTAAGATTGATATCACCTTTAGCAACATGATCTCGAATGAAATGATGACGAACTTCAATATGCTTAGTTTGAGAATGTTGCACGGGATTATGAGCAATCTTAATAGCACTCTCATTATCACAAAGCAATGGAACATGTTTCACATGTATCCCATAATCCTTAAGGGTTTGGGTCATCCAAAGTAATCGAGCACAACATGATCCGGCGGCAATGTATTCCGCTTCGGCGGTGGATAAGGATACCGAGTTTTGTTTCTTGGAGGACCAAGACACAAGAGATCTACCAAGAAATTGACAAGTACCCGAAGTGGACTTTCTATCAACCTTGTCACCGGCATAGTCCGAATCGGAGTAGCCAACAAGATCAAAAGAAGACCTCTTAGGATACCAAATGCCAAAGTTTGGTGTATGAATTAGGTATCTCACTATGCTTTTCACAGCATTAAGATGACATTCTTTAGGGGCCGCTTGATATCATGCACACTTGCACACTTAGCATAATATCGGGATGGGAGGCACATAGATATAACAGTGAACCAATCATAGAGCGGTAGACCTTTTGGTCAACCGGTTTGCCATCCTTAGTCAAGTCAAGATGTCCACTAGTAGGCATGGGTGTTTTCATACCTTTGCTTTCTTGCATGTTGAACTTCTTGAAAAGTTCCTTGGTATACTTTGTTTGAGAAACAAAGGTACCTTCCTTAGTTTGCTTGATTTGCAAACCAAGAAAGAATTTGAGTTCACTCATCATAGACATCTCAAACTTCTCCGACATTAGCCTTCCAAATTTTTCACTAAAATGAGGGTTAGTCGAACCAAATATGATATCATCCACATAAATTTGGCACACAAATAATTCACCATTAACCCATTTAGTAAAAAGTGTAGAATCAATCTTCCCAATTTCAAAGCCTTTTGCAATAAGAAACTTGGTCAAGCATTTATACCATGCTCTAGGAGCTTGTTTAAGACCATAAAGAGCTTTGTGAAGTTTGTAAACATGATCGGGTTTCTTAGGATTAACAAAGCCGGGTGGTTGTTTAACATAGACTTCCTCCTCAATTTCACCATTTAGAAAAACACTCTTAATGTCCATTTGATATAAAGTGATATCATGGTGATTGGCATAAAGCAAGTAAGATGCGTATGGACTCAAGTCTAGCAACGGGGGCATAGGTCTCACCATAGTCCATACCTTCGACTTGAGTGTAGCCTTGAGCGACGAGACGGGCCTTGTTGCGTACAACTTGTCCATCCTCATCTTGCTTATTCCAAAACACCCATTTGGTTCCAATGACATTGTGCTTCTCATCGGGCTTTTCAACCAACGTCCATACTTGATTCCTCTCAAAGTTGTGTAGCTCTTCCTGCATAGCGTTCACCCAATCCGGATCATCAAGAGCTTCTTCAACCGTCATAGGTTCAATACTAGAAATGAATGAGTAATGTTCACAAAAGTTAGCCAAACGAGTTTTAGAGCGAGTAATTCTCCCGGTTTGAATGTCATCAAAGATTTGTTCAACGGGATGATCTCTTGAGACTCTTGCTCGAACTCGTGAGAGATTTTGTTTGGGTCGGGGTGGAACATCCTCTTCACTGTCTTCTTCTTCTTCTTCTTCTTCTTGTCCTTCTTCATTGTTGTTGGCATTGTTGTTCTCTCATGGAGGTGGAGAAGGAGGTCGATGAGGTTCATCTTGTTGTACTTCCTCGTTTCCTTCATCTTGATGTGTTCCAGTTGTGGATGCCTCCAAGTCAACTTGTGGTTCACCTTGTCATGAAGTTGAGGCTTCCACTTGAATGGACGAGGTACTCTCCTTCACCTCCGTTGGGCAAATTTTGCCAATAGACAAGTCTTGAATTGCTTTCGAAGGATCTTTGTCTCCTACATCAATTGGCAATTGCTCTACTTGCGAGCCGTTAGATTCATCAAACTTCACATCTACCGTCTCTTCAACCTTTCGGGTGATATTGTTGTAGACACGGTAAGTGTGAGAGTTTGAGCCATAACCGAGTAGGAAACCTTCATGAGACTTAGGGGCAAATTTCGAACGATGATGCTTATCAAGAATGTAACACTTTGAGCCAAATACTCGAAAGTATCCAACTTGGGGTTTGTTATCGGTGAGAAGCTCGTATGCCGTCTTGCCGAGAAGCTTGTGAAGATATAGTCGATTCATAGCATGACAAGATGTCTTAATTGCTTCTGCCCAAAAGTGTCTTGGCGTCTTGTATTCGTCAAGCATCATTCTTGCCATCTCAATAAGTGTCCGGTTCTTCCTCTCAACAACTCCATTTTGTTGAGGTGTGTACGTAGCCGAGAACTCATGTGAAATCCCTTCTTCGTCAAGAAAGGTATCCACATTGGCGTTCTTGAACTCCGTTCCGTTGTCGCTCCAAACCTTCTTGATTTTCACTTCAAATTGATTTTGGGCCTTCCTAGCGAAGTTCTTGAAGATCTTTTGGACCTGCGATTTATCATCAAGAAAGAATACCCACGTAAATCTGGAAAAATCATCAACAATGACTAAACCGAACGAGTTACCACCAAGACTCTTGTAGGCATTGGGACCAAAGAGATCCATGTGGAGTAGCACAAGCGGTCTTCTCGTGGTCATGATGTTTTTCACGGGATGACTTCCTCCAACTTGTTTTCCTGCTTGACAAGCACTGCAAAGTCTATCCTTGTCAAATATGACATCTTTAACACCAAGGATATGATCACCTTTAATAAGCTTATCAAGATTTCGCATGCCCACGTGACCTAACCTTCTATGCCACAACCAACCTTTAGAAGATTTAGCAATTAAGCAAGTTTTAGGTTGAGATCTTTTAGTGAAATCAACAATGTATAGATCACCTCTACGTATACCGGTAAAGACCATATTATGATTATCTCTTCGAAACACTTGGCAATCTACTTCAGTGAATAGAACATTGAAACCAAAGTCGGCTAGTCTAGATACAGAAAGTAGATTGTAGCCAAGATATTCAACGAGCATAACATTTTGGATAGAGCTTTCATGTGAGATGGCCACCTTACCAAGGCCAACCACCTTACCCTTCGAGTTATCACCAAAAGTGACATACTTTCGGGGACCGTCATTTTCAGCGAGCTCTCGAAACATGTCCTTGTCTCCGGTCATGTGATCGGTACATCCACTATCAAGAACCCATTCCTTTCCTCCAGCCATGTAACCGTGAAGGTTAGCCATAAGACCAAAGTGTCTCATTGACTCATCAAGATCAAGGTCACTATCATCATCCTCATCATAATATCCATGTTCAACATCATCATGTGATTGATCATTACCTGGAGAGAGTGATTCATTAGATTTATGACCATGACAATGTGCATCTTTATGAATTCTAATGACTTGTGAGATGATGCTACTAATGACTCCAACATCTCCTTTGGCACGCATAAGGTCACGAAGCTCAAATAGACAATCATCAAATTTAGGATCACTAGGGTGCATTTTATGAAAAGCAATGAACTTTTGAAGAATCTCATCTAGATTTTTCAAGGAATAGTTTGGAAAGCGTTTCTCGAGGTATCTCCATATAGTGTAAGCACATTCAAGTGTAGGCAAGCACACAATCAAGTTTCTAGGCAATCCTCTAATGATAAGATTAAAAGTTCTAAGATTATGGATCATGTCAAGAGACTCATCGGGGGTAGGATGCAAGGGATCAATAGGAGGTGCACAAGGGCTAGTAATATACTTGTTTAAATTATATTCATTGAAAATCTCAAGCATCTCATTTTTCCAAGCACTATAGAACTCTCCGTCAAGCATAGGCACTCTACGTCTAATACTCTCAATTGTAGACTCATCCATCTTCCTCCAATGGTGATTAAACAAAAGCAATGGAGACCAAATCACTTATACCAATTGAAAGGATCAAGAAGAGGTGTCTAGAGGGGGGTGATTAGACCCTCAACAAGCAAAAGTAGCAGTTTTTAAGTTCTTCAAGTTGAGGTGGAGTTTTAGCACAAGTTTAAGCATTCACAATACATTTCAAGCAAGCATGGCAAGAGTATAAGCAGCGGAAAGAGTAAAGCATGCTAATTGCAAGAAAGTAAAGGGATTGCAGTGTGCAAACGCAATGTAGACACGGAGATTTTTGGCATGGTTCCGATAGGTGGTGCTATCGTACGTCCACGTTGATGGAGACTTCAACCCACGAAGGGTAACGGTTGCGCAAGTCCATGGAGGGATCCACCCACGTAGGGTCCACGAAGAAGCAACCTTGTCTATCCGACCATGGCCATCGCGCACGAAGGACTTGCCTCACTCGGGTAGATCTTCACTAAGTAGGCGATCTCCTTGCCCTTACAAACTTCTTGGTTCAACTCCACAATCTTGTCTGAGGCTCCCAAGCGACACCTAACCAATCTAGGAGACGCCACTCTCCAAAAGGTAATAGACGGTGTGTTGATGATGAACTCCTTGCTCTTGTGCTTCAAATGATAGTCTCCCCAACACTCAACTCTCTCTCACAGATTTGGCTATGGTGGAAAGATGATTTGAGTGGAAAGCAACTTGGGGAAGGCTAGAGATCAAGATTCTTGTGGTAGGATTGGAATGTCTTGGTCTCAACACATGAGTAGGTGGTTCTCTCTCAGAAATTGTGTAGTGGAAGTGTAGGCACATTCTGATGGCTCTCTCTTAAATGGAGATGGGGGTGGAGGGGTATATATAGCCTCCACACAAAATCCAACCGTTACACACATTTAACCCAACTCGATCAGACCGAACAGAGGAACTCAGTGGGACCGATTTAGTTCAAAATGTGAACGTTAGGAATCTCGGTGGGACCGACTGGATCAAGTCAGTGGGACCGATGTGCTAGGGCTAGGGCAAAACCTCATCTCGGTGTGACCGATTGCTTGAACTCGGTCAGACCGATTTCAGCAACGAGCAAACAGAGAGTTGTTCAAGCAAACTCAGTGGGACCGATTGCTCATTTCGGTGAGACTGAAATGTTACAAAGGGAAACAGAGAGTTTGCAGGGCCATCTCGGTGAGACCGAGATCCGTATCGGTGTGACCGAATTGTCTAGGGTTTCTGGCAGTGGCTATGTCAAAAGAACTTGGTGGCGCCAGATAGATCAAATTGGTGGGGCCGAGTTTGACTTTAGGTTTTGGACATATGTGGAAATGAGAAAGTGGCTGAGGGTTTTGGAGCAATATCACTAAGCATTTTGAGCAAGTAGACCATTAAGCAACACCTCATCCCCTTTTAATAGTATTGGCTTTCCTATGGACTCAATGTGATCTTGGATCACTAAAATAGAAATGAAGAGTCTTGAGCTTTTGCCAATCTTTGTCCTTAGCATTTTGAAGGGGTTCCACATCCTCTTGTCCTTGCCATGCCATTTGTTGAACTCATCTAAAATATACTAGGTAAGGGTATTAGTCCAACAAGAGATATGTTGACATTAATTATGAAAATCACCCAAGGTGTACTTGTGCATTCACTAACATTTAACAACAAGCAAATATAGTCATTCAAACTGGTATTGTGCAGGTCTAAGTACACTAGTTATTGTTAAATAAAAATGGAAAGGCGTGTTAACTACAACATGCTTAACAACAACCAAATGTAGTCATTCATAGTGGTATTGTTGAAACCGGTATTGATGAAATTGAACTGCATAGTTCATACTTGCACATATAGAATATCACATTGTGAATAACTGAAATAAACAAGGCATACTATGAACAACCAAAGATAGCAATTGAAATTGGACATATCCTAACTACAAATGACCGAACAACCAAAAACCATTAATAGAGGCATATGCTCGCTACAACAGGCTTAACAATAACCAAATATAGTCATTCATATTGGTATTATTGAAACCGGTATTGGTTAAATTGAACTGCACAATTCATACTTGCACATATAGAACATCACTTTGTGAATAACTGAAATAAACAAGGCATACTACGAACAACCAAAGATAGCAATTGAAACTGGACATATGCTCACTACAAATAACCGAACAACCTAAAAACATTAAAAGAGGCATATGCTCGCTACAACAGGCTTAACAGCAACCAAATATAGTCATTCCTATTGGTATTGTTGAAACCGGTATTGATGAAATTGTACTGCACAGTAAATTGTTGCACATATAGAGCATCACTTTGTGAATAACTGAAATAAACAAGGCATACTACAAACAACCAAAGATAGCAATTGAAACTGGACATATGCTAACTACAAACAACCGAACAACCAAAAAACATTAAAAGAGGCATATGCTAGCTATAACACGCTTAACAACAAGCAAATACAGTCATTCCTATTGGTATTATTGAAACTGGTATTGATGAAATTGTACTGCACAGTAAATAGTTGCACATATAGAGCATCACATTATGAATAACTGAAATAAACAAGGCATACTGCAAACAACCAAATATAGCACTTAAAACTGGACATATTCTCACTACAATAGGGGCTCGACAAAACAAATCATGGGTTTCCCCCTGTGAAGAGGCACGACAAAACAAATCATGGGTTTGCTCACTTATCATAGATGGGCTTGTTCCCATGGGAAGGGCACGGACTCTGGGTGCGCTCCATGTAGTCGTAGATGGGCTCCTTCCCCTTGGAAGAGCACGGCTGTAGGGTGCCCTCCTTGATGTCGCAGATGGACTCTTTCCCCTTGGAAGAGCCAGAGAAGGTGCCCTCCTTGTGGTCGCCATCAGTGAGGTCTGACTTAGTAGCTGAGGATCCCAAGCCAGCGTCATAGAACGTGTCCTTCAGAAATGACAAAAGGGGCTCGATGGCGATGTAGGATGGCAAATTCTTGATAGCGAGCTAGAGGAGATCAGCGGTGGAGCCATGGATGAGATCGATGGGAGTTGAACCCGAGGGTTTGGGGTGGGCCACTTAACCCGTGACATAGCCCACGTCAGGCCGTCGCTGTTGATGGCCTCGATGTCATAGCTGGCATCCGCGACATAGCAACATACTCTAGCCTGTTGATTGAAAGCCTGCGGCCAGTAATCATCGTCAGCTTCCTTGGAGGTCACCTCGCCAACTTCAGGCGAAGAGGTCACGATAAACCTCTTTTGGGCCATTCGCTCCTCGAGCTCCACGGGAAGCGTAGCCAGGCTTAGGCTACGATGCTCTGGAGTGGGGGAGGAGGATGGGGATTTGTGGGAAAGGGGGCGTTTGGCAGGTGTCATCTAAGAAACTTAGGCCGGCTAGGGTATGGGGATTAGTGGGTAACCTACACGGGCAAACCTGCAGATGTTGACGATGGAGGTGGCGGCGTGGTGGCGGCGACGACCTTGCTAGGGTTTTGAGCAAGGGAGGGGTGGCGGTGGTGTGTGTGCACGTGCGGAGTTTTTGGGGTGTGTGTGTGGACGGGGGGCCAAGGTGGTGTTTGAGGAAATGACATGGCTACTGAAAATTTTACTAGGCGGGAGTAAAATGCCGGGGCTACTGAAAATTTGAATGAAGGGATTGAGCAATAAACATTGCACACGGTTCGAAAATAACAATCGTGTGTTATCAAATAGAAAAACCCTCCAGCCGGGCAGATATTTTCGAGGGATGCCGGCGGGAGCAGGAACAACAAGCATCACACATGGTCGAAATATAATAACCGTGTGTTATCAAACAAAAAAACCCTCCAGGAGGCTAGATATTTTTGAGGGATGTAGGCGGGAGCAAACAACATCGCAACGGTTGAAACGTAATAACTGTGTGCTATCACACAGAAAACCCCTCCAGGCGGGTAGATAGTTTTGCGTGATTTAGGCGGGAGCGGGGGCAACAAACATCATACACAGTTAAAACATAATAATCGTATCAAACAAAAAAACCGCTAGGCAAGTAGATATTTTTGAGATTGCAAGGGAAGCCTCGTGGAGCCCAATCTACTGTGCTAATATGAGTGAAAGGGGCACGGGCATGGTACACAGGTAGTCTGAGGGAACCGTGTCTGTTGCGTCATCCGACTTGTCTGCTATTTATAAATTTGGCAAAAATAATGCGGGAAAGGGTTAGAACACGAACACACTTGCATGTGGACCAAAAATATGTATGAAAAGGGTGGTTTGATGTTCAAATACCCAAGCACAACTTTGATGTGGCACCTGTCTCACAAAGCGCACAGTATTGCTTGTCCGCCACCCCCCCCCCACTTCGTGTCGGCGGGAGGGGAATCCTAGCTATGAACGCATGCCCCCAAATAGCTAGGTCTAACATCTCACCCTACTGTAACACCAAACCTATAGGAGTCCATCATGGTCAAACCCCAAATCCCTTTCGCTTCCAGTTAAAGGTGGACCGTGTGCGGGCCCACAAATGTGTGCTTGTGGCGCGAGATGGGTGAGACCACATACGAACCACATGCGAGTGGCCCAACTATATGTATGAAAAGGGTGGTGTGATATTTAAATACCCAATTCACAACTTTGATGTGGCACATGTGCCTCGCAAATTAACTGGACATCCCCGACCCCACGGAGGTTCAGGAAGTGCGAAGTAGTCCCCCCCCCCCCACACACATACACTTTGAGTCGCTGGGAGAGGGCATCTCACAAGATGTACTGTAACACGGACCAGGAAGAATCCACCTTGGTCGTATAACCTCTCTCTTGTTGCTGGTCAAAGTGATGGACGTCCACGCGACCCCACAGATGGGCTAGCTCGCCAATAACCACGCAAGGGAGTAGTACCCGAAGACAACTGATACGTCTCCATCGTATCTACTTTTCCAAACTCTTTTGCCCTTGTTTTGGACTCTAATTTGCATGATTTGAATGGAACTAACCCAGACTGATGTTGTTTTCAGCAGAATTGCCATGGTGTTATTTTTGTGCAGAAATCCAAGTTCTTAGATTGACCTGAAATTTTACGAAGAATTTTTGTGGAATATATAAAAAATACTGGCGCAAGAAGTAACCAGGGGGGGGGGGGCCACCCAGAGGCCACAAGCCCTGGGGGCTCGCCCACCCCCTAGGGCACGCCCTACAGGCTTGTGAGCCCCATGGACCTCCTCCGACCCTAACTCCAACTCTATAAGTACCAATTCAGGGAGAAAAAAATCAGAGAGAAGGATTCATCGCGTTTCATGATACGGAGCCACTGCCGCCTCCTATTCTTCATCGAGAGGGCTGATCTGGAGTCCGTTCGAGCTTCAGAGAGGGGGGTCCGTTGCTATCATCATCACCAACCTTCCTCCGTCACCAATTTCATGATGCTCACCACCGTGAGTGAGTAATTCCATCGTAGGCTTGCTGGACGGTGATGAGTTGGATGAGATTTATCATGTAATCTAGTTAGTTTTGTTAGGGTTTGATCCCTAGTATCCACTATGTTCTAAGATTGATGTTGCTATGACTTTGCTATGCTTAATGCTTGTCACTAGGGCCCGAGTGCCATGATTTCAGATCTGAACCTATTATGTTTTCATGAATATATGTGAGTTCTTGATCCTATCTTGCAAGTTGTAGAAATCTATTACGAGTTATGATCCACATACCCCAAGGTAACAATAATTGGGATTCTTTCCGGTGATTACCGTAGTTTGAGGAGTTCATGTATTTACTAAGTGCTAATGCTTTGGTCTGGTTCTCTATTAAGAGGAGGCCTTAATATCCCTTAGTTTCCATTAGGACCCCGCTGCCACAGGAGGGTAGGACAAAAGATGTCATGCAAGTTCTTTTCCATAAGCACGTATGACTATATACGGAATACATGCCTACATTATATTGATGAATTGGAGCTAGTTCTGTGTCACCCTAGGTTATAACTGCTACATGATGAATATTATCCAACACAATTATCATTTCCTATCTAATGCCTATGAGCTTTTCACATATTGATCTTTGCTAAGTTACTTTCATAGCTACTGCTGTTACAATCGCTACAAAACTACTACTGTTACTTTTGCCACCGTTGCCGTTACTTCCATACTACTTTGCTACTAAATACTTTGCTGCAGATATTAAGTCTTTCAGGTATGGTTGAATTGACAACTCAATTGCTAATACTCATGAATATTCTTTGGCTCCCCTTGTGTCGAATCAATAAATTTGGGTTGAATACTCTACCCTCGAAAACTATTGCGATCCCCTATACTTGTGGGTTATCAAGACCTTTTTCTGGTGCCGTTGACGGGGAGCATAGCTGTATTTGCTGAGTCACTTGGGATTTATATGTGTTGATCACTATGAAGAATCTTAAAGATACCAGAACCAAGATTTTTCCCTCTACTACGAGGGGAGATAAGGAACTGCCATCTAGCTCTGCACTTGATTCACCTTCTGTTTTAAGTAAGCTTGCGACACCTACACCTTCTATTAATTCTGATATGTCACAAGTAATTGATGATGCTACTTCTGCTATGCATGATGCTTATGATGATACTACTACTTTACTTGATAATAATGTGCCACTGGGTGAATTTCTTGATGAACAACTTGCTAGAGCTAAAGATATTGAGAATGTTGAAACTGATGATATTTCTGAAACTGATGAAATTATTGAAACTAAAAACTTTGAAACACCCATTTGACCTAGCTCTCCTAGATATGAATTGCCTATTATACCTAAGGGTTATGTTATGGATGGAGAGGTAGCTAGGGACTTTCTTTCTTGTAAGGATAGAGATGACCTTAAGAAACTACTATGCAAGTGGAAAGAAAAATCTTTAAATGCTAGAATGCAATATGATCCTAAGTTTGCTACTTCACCTATCTTTATTACTGATAAGGATTATGAATTCTCTGTCGATCTTGAGTTAATTACTTTGGTTGAATCTAATCCTTTCCATGGTTATGAATCTGAAACTGTTGTGGCACATCTTACTAAATTAAATGACATAGCCACCCTATTTTCTCATGAGGAAAAAATTCTCTACTACTATATTCTTAAGTTGTTTCCTTTCTCGTTAAAGGGAAATGCTAAGATATGGTTTAATTCTCTTGCTCCTGGTTGTGTGCATAGGCCCCAGGATATGATATATTACTTCTCTGAAAAATATTTTCCTGCTCATAAGAAACAAGCTGCTTTATAGGAAATATTTAACTTTATGCAACTTGAAGAAGAGTCTCTCCCACAAGATTGGGGGAGGCTTCTCCAATTACTTAATGCTTTGCTTGATCATCCTCTCAAGAAAAATGAAATACTTGATATCTTTTATAATGGACTAACCGATGCTTCTAGGGACCACCTAGATAGTTGTGCTGGTTGTGTTTTCAGGGAACGGACTATTGAGCAAGCTAAAGTACTATTGAATAATATATTGAGTAATGATAATGATTGGACTGTTCCCGAACCACCACCTAAACCAACTCCAAAGAAGAGAGGTATTCTATTTCTCAGTCCTGAAGATATGCAAGAGGCAAAGAAATCTATGAAAGAAAAAGGTATTAAAGCTGAATATGTTAAGAATTTACCACCTATTGAAGAAATACATGGTCTTAATGCTTTGACACAG
Organism: Thinopyrum elongatum; assembly: GCA_011799875.1. Lineage (NCBI taxonomy): Eukaryota > Viridiplantae > Streptophyta > Magnoliopsida > Poales > Poaceae > Thinopyrum > Thinopyrum elongatum. Next base: position 390,604,344 of record CM022300.1, read on the forward strand.
GTAGTACAGGTAAATTCTCTCTATAGATTTGATATTTCTCATAATAAATCTTCTACTCAATGCTTGGATGAATTTGATAACTTTATTGTTAAACAAGAAAACTTCAATGCATATGTTAGTAGACAATTGAAACGTAATGCTTATATGCTTGAACACTTGGGTGACTATATGTGTAGAACTGTTAATGATCTCAAGGTTGTTAGTAAACATGCTTCCATGGTAAAAACTCAAGTAGAACAAGTTCTCAAGGCATAAAATGATTTGCTTAATGAGATGAATAATAAGAACAATGATCATGCTGTTAGAGTTATGACTAGAGGTGGTAAAATGACTCAGGAACCTTTATATCCTGAGGGCCATCCTAGGAGAGTTGAGCAAGACTCTTAGAGAATTAATACTAATGCCCCTAGTCCACATAAAAATAAAAATAATGATGATAGGACTTTGCATGCTTCTAGTGAACTTGTTGTAGACACACCTGATAATCCAAATGATATTTCTATTTCTGATGCTGAGGCACAATCTGGTGATGAACATGAACCTAATAATAATGATAATGATGATGTTCATTTTGATGCTCAACCTAGTAATGATAATGATGTGGAGATAGAACCTGCTGTTGATCTTGATAACCCACAACCCACTAGTGGAAAAACAGCTAGCCACAACTTCCATTTGTGGCGCGCTATTTTTCATCACCGCCGGCACTATTTTTTTCCAAATAGTGCTGGCGTCTGCCAAATTGGTATGCCAGCTATAAGTTGCTATTGCTGACGCTGGCAATACATCCTACGCCACTACTATGTGGGCCCAGTTGTCGTGACCAGCTGCAGTATATTGCTGTCATGCAATTTATAAACACGCCATAGATACTTAACTTTGTGCTGTCGTGTCTTCGCCCGGAACGGCAGCACTAAGTTGTGCCTATATATAGATGTGTTGGCAGCCCCTTGTTATCAAATACATTCACTTCCATTCTCCACAATATTCTACTCCCTCTTAGTCAGCTGCTTTGGTGACAATGGACCCACCAGAGCTTGTCGAATCGGCACGAGTCACCCGTTCGAGCCCACGTCGGCATGGCGTGTCGCAAGTTTGGGACTCCGCCGCCTTGGCCGAGCTCTCATCTGGCCCCGTTGGCCACAACATGCGCTCGCCACGGCCAATGTAGCCAGACCTATGTGGCGAATCATCCCGCTGCCGCACGACGTCCCTTCGATGATCCGACAGCTATGCCACCGGTGCTGAAGCTGCCAGGAATCGAGCGAGGGCACCTGTGCTGCTTTTTTGCGGTTGTGGACGCCCTGCTGATAAGCATATATCGCACACACAAAGTAATCCAGAGCGAGAGTTCTACATCTGCGGTATCCATGGAAAGGTAATATGACAGAAAATACCTCAATATATATTCTGCTAATTTGCACAATTTGCGATCATTAATATATGTGTGTGTATATTGTGATCCATAGGCATTAGGGACAAAATATTTCTACACATGGATATGGGTTGATCTCATGCAGAAGTACGTGAGCGAGTTGCTCGAGTACTCCATTGGTGAACTAAGACAATAGATAGATGATATGCATCTGAAGATTGATGTGATGCGCGGCCAAATCCAAAAATTCAAGATGCTTCGATATGCCCTTTTAGCTGGTGTTATGCTTGGCCTCGTTCTCCCTACTGGATCGATGGCAGCTTTTTTTCTCGTGGGAATCATTACACTAATGAAGTTCTTACTCTAGATCAAGAGAGTGTAGTACTAGAAGTTATATATATGTGTTATTATTTTCATCCTTCAACTATTATGTATCTACGCTAGATTAATGAGATCGATCGATGTTGGCCGGTATTCTCTAATTATTGGTTTCCCTTGTATGGTTACATATTTACACAAAATAATTAGTAAAAATAACAATATTATAAACAATAGGAAAATAAAACAATAAAATAATAAACTAAACATCTATATAAATATAAAAAAACAATATGTCTAACACATAATTAAAGGTAAAAAACAATATGTGTAACAGATAGCAATGGCGTTGGCCGCGTAGGCCAACGCCAGCAATTACCCAGCCGCCCCCCGCAGGAGATGTTGATTAAATTAACCCCCAACCCACAACCATCGATCACCATTAAATCGCCGCCGCCTCCGTCGCCCTCGCCTCCGCTGCTTCCACCGCCGCCGCCGCCTCCGCCTCCACCGCCCAAGTCCCCGTCGCCGTCGCCTCCGCCTCAACCGCCGAAGTCCCCGCCCCCGTCGCCGTCGCCTCCGCATCCACCCCGGCCACCGCCCCCGTCCCTGCTGCCGTCCCCGTCCCCGTCGCCGTCATCTCCGTCGAAGCCCCCGTCGCCTCCGCATCCACCCCGGCCACCGCCCCGGCCTTGTCGCCCGCAACGCCTCCTCGCCGTCTACCGCCGTCGCGGGTGAGTTCTACTTAGTGTAGTGTAATAGTAGTGTAGAAAAATATTGAATTTTGTGTATACGAGTAGTGTAAAATTTTAGTGTAGTTGTAGACTATGATTTTAGATAGTGTAATTTTATTGTATTTCTAGTAGTGTACTTGTGGTGAAAGAATGTATAGTGTAGTTGTAGACTATGATTTTAGATAGTGTAATTTTATTGTATTTCTAATAGTGTACTTGTGGTGAAAGAATGTATAGTGTAGTTGTAGACTATGATTTTAGATAGTGTAATTATATTGCATTTCTAGTAGTGTACTTGTGGTGAAAGAATGTTTTATGCATTGTAGGTTTTGCATGTACTCGTTGATATGCCCATTTTTTACTAACTTGTTAGTTACATATATATGCATTGTCACAGATGGCCCCAAAGTTTCGTGGTGTGCGACAGAAGGGAAATAAGTACTATGCCACCATTAGGAAGGAGAATGTCATTCACGAACTTGGCCATTGGGACACCCTGGAGTTAGCGGCACGCGCTTGTGATGCCATGGCAGTAGAGTTCTTTCAGGAAGGGGCGAATCTGAACTTCCCTGAGTGTCGTGAGTTCACGATGTTCCTCGCGCCTGGGTACATGAGGATATGCACTAGGGTTGAGGAGAAGGAGAGCAAAGAGGCCGAGATGCAGTTCTTCGACCCATTGGTGAGCGAGCTTGCGAGAGATGACAAACTCGTGGAGGCCAACAAGATGATGTTACTTCAGTATGCAGCCAGGAAGAGCGCAGAGGAGGATCCCATAGACTGGGATGCCTTGGAGCGTGAGGAGGAGGGTCAACAGGGGTGTCGTCATAGGTCGACTAGGCACGACCATGTGGCCGGTCCCTCTGGCCACTAGCTTAGCGCGCGCTACCTATTTCATATGAACTGTTTAACTTTATGCATGTTTTATGTTTGAACTACGCATGGTTTGTAGAACTGTTTTATTACAAGTACGTATGTGTTAATAACTAGATGGGCAGATAGCACTGGTTCATACTAACTGCTTATTATGTTGCATTATATTTATGTGCATCTTATATATGCTTATTTGTCTCAACTTCATGCATGAAAGTAATAAATGGATGCCCCATGTGAGACCTGTGATTCGGTGAGATGCCAAAGGGATAAGAAGTTCTTCATAGATCTGCCGAATGACTTCCTCACTAGGACTGTATGTTTTAGTTGAACATGTGTTTTGATTGAGTTATATGCATGACAAGACAATTGTGTAACTAGCTAGCTACATCTTTCTTTCAATTTTGCTCAGGTCCCTTGCGGGGCAAGGCGTGACTTCTTAGAGAAGTTTAAAGTTCCAGTTGATGCCACCATCACATTCCAGTGCACCCTCATGAAGATGCTGACGGCCAAAAAATTCAATTGTCTTGTCACCAACAACGCAAACCGCACCTACTTTGGTTGCCCTGGTTGGAAAGCCCTTGCAGATGCTTACGAGATGGAAGCTGGGGAGAGAGCCACGTTATACCTTGACTACGATCGTGACGAGATCATGGTCTACTACAAGCCTGCTGACAGCGATGATGGTGCACTTACTCCGGACTATGACCCTGACTCCGCCCGACGAAAAGTCATAGTTAGCTAGTTGGCATGCATGGAAGATATCATGTTATTATCACCTCAATTTATTTGAACTTGTACATTCATATGTGTGTTACTTTGCCTACTTTGTTGAACTATATCAATAAGTGCATTGTTGAACTTAAATGTTGTCATTGGGTCTATTTATAGTTGATTTTGTGACTGTTCTTAAACTGGATTATGCTATCATTCTAGTTGAAATCGCTGTTGTACAACTTTTATTTCAAATTTGAAAATCAAAGTAGTGGCGTCGAGAAAACATGGAACGTCAGAACTGATGACTAATACTGCTGGCGTGGACAACGCGGCATGCCATTACCATCCAAAATACTGATGGCGTAGGTGCCAACACCAGCGCTAATTTTTAACACTGGCGCCATATTGGTGGCGTCGGGTGTCCATGCCACCAAGGCTGTTTTTGGCATGCCGTAGCTAGGCTTTTCTCCACTAGTGACCTAAGAACAAAAGATATGATAAAAGAGACTTCATTGCTAGGAAACATGGAAAAGAAAGAGAACCATGGGTTCAGAAACCCATGCCCTTTCCTCCTAAACCATCCAAGAAAAAGGATGATGAGGACTTTGAGCGCTTTGTTGAAATGCTTAGACCTGTCTTTTTGCGCATGCGTTTGACTGATATTTTGAAAATGTCTCCTTATGCTAAGTATATGAAAGATATTGTTACTAATAAAAGAAAGATACCAGAAGCTGAAATTTCCACCATGCTTGCTAATTATACATTTAAGGGTGGAATACCAAAGAAACTAGGAGATCCAGGAATACCAACTATACCTTGCTCCATTAAAAGAAACTATGTTAAAACTGCTTTGTGTGATTTGGGAGCCGGTGTTAGTGTTATGCCCGTCTCTTTGTATCGTAGACTTGATTTGAATAAGTTGGGACCAACTGAAATCTCTTTGCAAATGGCTGATAAATCAACTGCTATACCCATCGGTATTTGTGAGGATGTGCCTGTCATAGTTGCAAATGTTACTATCTTAACAGACTTTGTTATTCTTGATATACACGAGGACGACAGTATGTTGATCATCCTTGGTAGACCCTTTTTGAATACTGCAGGGGCTGTTATTGATTGCAACAAGGGCAATGTCACTTTTCATATTATTGGTAATGCGCATACAGTACACTTTCGAAAGAAACAACCTCGAGTGAATAGTATCAACTCTATTGGAAAAATTTCAACAATTACTATTGGAGGTTTTGAATTCCCTCTTCCTACTGTCAAAAAGAAATATGATATTCTTATTGTGGGGGACATGCATATCCCCGTTGAGGTAACTTAGTGTTATACGAAGATTCTCCGGTTTCATGTCATTCGGAAGAAGTTTGTTAATAAGAATTGATCAACCTTGTTAATGGATTCCTTTTGACGGGCATGAGATGGATGAATTTAGTAAACACAACTTTCTATACCCACTTTTTACTTTCTGTTATTTAGAATAAATAAAGCAAAAATATTATTTATTTTTTGTTTTCTGATTTATCCGTGCAATAAAAAATGACCAAAAAATAAAAGTTCTCCAAATGCCCTGAAAATTTAGTATGTTTTTTCTGTAATATTTAAGAATTTTTGGCACTGAACACACCTCAGGGGGGTGCACCAGTGGGCCACAAGCCCACAGGGCATGCCCACTCCCCAGGGCGCGCCTACAGGGCTTGTGGGTCCCACATGGGTCCCCTCACTTATTCCTGCCACCCATCCACTTCGTCTTCCTCCAGAAAAAATCACACCATTGCTCAAACCCGTGTTCTTGCTCATTTTGCTGCCATTTCCGATCTCCTTGCTTGGAACTCCATTTCCGAAACTATTTCGGGGGGTTGTTCATCGAGGAAAGAGAAACCATGAAGAGGTGGTTAAGGGGTTCTTCGAGCCGGAATTCGGAGGGAAATGAAAATGAGGAGAAGAAGAAGCCCAAGTACAACCTCCCTCGCGCTGCGGAGGTTCGGCCGTGTGAATGGCCAAGTGATACATTCTTGAGGGAGATAGGAATTTATGATGACTTCTATTATTTGGCGGAGAATGCCGGCATTACCGCCTTCCTCCAAGATAAGTGTGACCAATACCTCCTAGTCACTAATACCTTTGTGCTATTTTTTTACTTTCATTCTAGGAAGGATCCTCCCATGGTAGAGTTTTACTTGTATGATGTGCCTAAACAAATGACACTATATGATTTTTGCAAAGTTTGCAAAATACCTTATGATGGTCGTATCAGTGAGCCACGTCCTAGGGACATGGCAGATTTTATCACTGACACTACCGTGGGGGAAGAGACAGGAGTGTCAAAAGCTAGAGTTGCTAGTTTACATTTCCTTGTTTTATGTTACTATGCATTATTTGCCGGGAGATGTCTGACTGGTCGAGGGGAGAGTGGAACTCTCAGTTCACCTGACCTAGCTATTTTGCGCCATGCTTTATATTCTGATAGAACCTTTAGTTCGGGCGCTATGGTTGCTCGGCGGTTAAACACAAACCGTACGAAGGGTTGTATTTTCGGAGGTGTCTATGCCTCCTGCCTTGCTAAATATTTTGAAATACCTATTAGGCATGATGAGAAGGAGGAGATGCTGTTACCAACTAAATATTTAAACTATGGTAGTATGATGGCCCATGATTTTATTGCCAAAGACGACTTCTCTACAACCTAGTATTTAGTCAGGGTACTTGTGAGATTATTACCTTGCCTGCACCTTCTTTGTTTGATATTCATTCAGGCAGGTACACCATTATGCCCGAGGACATTTACACGTACTGGAGGCTGACACTACCTCCAGCACCTGAGCCAGCACCAACACCTGCTCTGTACCAGGAGCCTGTTTATCAGTGGGAGCCACAGGAGCTCGCCAACCAGTGGAACCCTCAAGACCCTCCGCCATATCGAGGAGAGGGTTATTTCCAGTCGTGGCCATAGACCAACTTAGGCCAAAAGCCTAAGCTTGGGGGAGTACGTATTTCTCACCGACATTACATTCATGTTCACACATTCATTCCAGTTTGTCGCGGGAAACCACGGCCACCTATGTGGCCAAGGGGCCCCTTGCTGGTTCGGCATGGGGGATGTCGCGTTGCACAAAGAGTAGAAGAATGTGGGGCAGCACGACAGAGATCACTGGGGCAATTTTACCCAGGTTTGGGCCGCCGCGAGGCGTAAAACCCTACTCCTCCTTGGGTGGATTGATGGTGGAAAAGTGGTGGTGGAGCGTAGTACACTTGCCCGGCAGGCTCGCCCTGGGGAGGCAGTGACTACGCGCGTACGAGCGTGGGGGTGTTCAACTTTCCAACCCTTGCTACGGTTGCCATGGGCCTCCTTTTATAGGTTAAGGGGTCACCATAGTGGTAAAACAGTCATTATGCACTGATAAGATAGCAAACAGTGCTATCATACCTATTTCTGTAGGCTGACAGAGTGCATTAAATGCACCACTCAACGTCACATCGTTGCTTGCCCGGCAAGCCTTGCCGGGCTCGTCTTGCCAGCTCCATGCCTGCTTGCTTGACATGTCGTAGGACGGGTGTCATCTATAGGTATTTCCTATAGAAAGAGGCTACCATGTGGCGAATGGCTGCCACTTAGTCACTTTGCGGCTTGACACCGCATTGATCAACGACGTGGGTCGTGGTGAGATGGCTTGGTGAGGTGTCTTTGCCCTCGTGAGTCCCGGCAGGCCCTGCCGGGATGTCTTGAATGCTTTCTTCCAGGGGGAGCCCTTGTCCTTGCCAGGTCTGCCTGCCCGGCAAGGGAGGCTTTTCTCCTGGTGGTGTCTTGCTTCTCTGTCTTGGTCTTGGCCTTCTTAATCAGCATGCTGGTTCTTCGAAGATCTTGGTCTCTTGTATCTTGACACGGCCTTGGTGTTGTAATCTTGTTCTTGTTCCTGTGCACAGTCAGGGCAACAGACCCAGGGTTTGTTACACTGACAGAAGCCCCCGGGCCTGCCCCGATCGCACTTCCGGGCGTCGTCGGGGTAGGTCCTAATAAGTGCATAGGCAGGGGCGCTGAAGAGGCTGATCTCTTGGAGTCTTCTTTGCTTCTTAATTAATCTCGACTCTGGGCCAGTTTCCGGTTCTCCCGCTTGTCGTGCGTAATGCTGCGGAAAACTTGGACTTTGGCCCGTGGATTTCCCATGCCCCACGATCACGGGGCGGAAACTGCCATCCCACTTGCTCCCTGCCTCGCACGCACCTGCCACTTGTTCCACATGCATTGGTCGTGGTAGGTGGTGGATGCGGAGAGCGCGGGGACGAGTGCCACGGTCGAGAACCAGCCATCGATGGTTGGGGCAGAGGGTCGGCCTTGATTCTTTGGGCCGCAGAAGGTGCAGGGAGGCCGCATTGGGGAAACGGGGCGGCCGTTTCCTGCGCAAAAGGCTAGCCCCCCACTCCGTCCTTCTATAAAAAGGGGGGAAGAGCAATGCATTTTCACTCACGCCTCTTCTCCCTTCTTGCAATCTTCCTCCACTCGCCATGGTGAGAGGACGAGGGCGCGGCGGCACTCCAGCGGCGGCGACGAGGGCTTCTACTTGACAACACATCCCTCTTACTCCTGATCCTGTGATAGAGGAGCCCACCGCGAGAGGAGGGAGGGGGCGAGGCCGAGGTCGCTGCGGTGCTCGAGGAAGAGGGGGATGGGGCGATGCCTTAGCCGTGCCCCCGCCGGCGGTCCTCCCTCCAATGGATGGCCATGTCGGGGATCAGCCTCGAGAGTTCATCATCAGGCTGTACAAACCCCCATGCGGCCATCTTCTCCTCCCTACTCCATTTGCACGGGAAATGGAGCTCGAACAGCCACGCACTCTGAGGTTGCACATGAGGGGCTGTGGGAACGGTGGCATGTGGGTTGATGTCGACTTCCCTGCTCCTCATGTGATCTACCTCCGTCGTGGTTGGAAGACCTTTGCTCATGCCCACGGTTTCTTGGAAGGGCATGTTCTCCAGTTCAAATTAATGGAGAGCGGCCTGCTCCCCGTCAAGATCTTCGGGCGCTCAGGAGCTCGCTTAGGGTGCTGCACGGAGAACTCAACCGACGACGAAAGCTCCTCCTCGAGCGAAAGCGACGAGGAGGACAGTGATAGCGATGACGACGACAGCGCGTGAGAGGGCGACGACCCTGGCTCTGGCTGAGTGTCGCCAGCACCATCTTCATCAGGCGGCGGCACCATCATCTGCATCTGCCTCTACTTCCCGGCAAGGTGATTTGCCGGGGAATTGGATGCAGGGGTGGGGATGGTGCCGCCTGGCTTCCTCTAGCAGTCTTCCATCTAGACCCTGGCAGGCTTCCTCTCGGACTGCAGCTCCGTTAGCCCTGTCGTGTCCTGCTGGCCTTGGTGGTGGTGGTTGTCGGGTCGCCTCCGTTGTGCTCTCCATCGATGCGTTCCCCGGTGCTCCCCCGTCCCTGTCAGGCTACCTCTCCTGGAGCCCGATGGGAACGGGCCGGGCTTCTGCTCAGGCACTCCTTTTGCCCTTCTCGCCTTCAACTGCTGTGCCTAGGAGGAGAGGGACAAGAAAGGGCATCACGGGGCACTTATCTTTTTTCAATCTTAAACTCGCAGGCATTTGCCAAATTTTAGTTCAAATAATGTAATCTCTCGAGTCCATATCCATGTTCTGTAAGGTTTATACTTGTATGACCAGCATATTAATGAAAAAGATGAACCTTGCTGGGAACTCGTGCATGTATATGTCCATGCAGAGGTGAAATGCCTCTTTATTTTAAATAAATGAGTTTTCCCCGGCAGGCTATCCTGCCGGTACCCTTTCTTCGTTGCCGGGGAACTGAGCCTACCGGCAAGAAATAGAGGGACCAGCCCCCCGCCAACTTCTTTTCATCAAAGGCCACTATGACCATCCGGCTAAAGCAACGTTCGAGCCAGGGACGGGAGCACCTAAGTTTCGAAGAGTGGCGGGGTTTTCTTATGCACAAGTTTTAGCTTACAGAACACTTATGGACAAGAGGTAGAACTTATCAGTTTGGTTCACCGGGGATCGCAGCGTTGGTTCATCTCCCCATCTTCTTGCAGAAACCGAGTTCTCGGCAGGAACCTGCAGCTTTATGCAGATGAGAATGATGCAGGATGCGATCCTATCTATATGCATATGCAAATGCTCATGAAATGCTTATGCAAGTGCTCTTGGAATGCTTATGCATGCATGCATGCAACTTGGTCGGGGGCCCCCCAGCGCTTCGTTTATTTCTCTGGTGCTCAGGGTCATCGCCTGGCTTTGTACAAGGGGTTACATGAAACTGAGGCAAGGCCTGTACAAAAGGGTGGCTGCCGGGCAGGGCCCGACAGCCGCGCCTTACAGGTAGAACTTGCGGAGATGCTCAATATTCCATGAGTTTTGCAATTGAATGCCATCTCCGGTCTCCAAATGGACTGCGCCAGGTCTGGTGACTCGTACAACCCGGTAAGGGCCTTCCCACTTCAGCGTCAACTTGTTTGTACCCTTGGTGGACTGAACGCGCCTAAGGACAAGGTCACCTTCCTCAAAACACCGGGCATGAACCCTGCGGCTATGATAGCGACACAGGGCTTGCTGATAGTGTGCAGCACGCGTAGCAGCCCGGAGACGGTTCTCCTCGAGTAGCACAACATTGTCACGCCGGTGCTGATCTTGCGCTACTTCGTCGTAGGCAAGCACTCGAGGCGACCCATAAATGAGTTCCGTGGGGATAACTGCTTCCGCCCCATAGACCAGGGAAAAAGGAGTCTGCCCGGTAGCTCGATTTGGTGTTGTTCTGAGGGACCATAGAACTACCGGCAGCTCATCGATCCACCGCCTGTCGTGCTTCTACAGCGTATCAAAGGTTCTTGTTTTGAGTCCCCGCAGCACTTCAGCGTTCGCCCTCTCAGCTTGCCCATTGCTTCTGGGATGTGTGACAGAAGCAAATGAGATCTTGCTTCCGAGGGCATGAACATATTGCATGAAGGCGCGGCTAGTCAATTGGGTACCGTTGTCAGTAATGATCCTTGCCGGGATTCCAAAACGACACACCAAATCTTTCAAGAACTTGATAGCTGATTGAGCAGTCACCTTTCTCATGGCAGCAACTTCTGGCCACTTTGTAAACTTGTCGATAGCAACGAACAAGAATTCAAAGCCCCCGATCGCTCGGGGGAAAGGGCCGAGGATATCAAGCCCCCAGACCGAAAATGGCCATGATAAAGGGATTGTCTGAAGAGCTTGGGTAGGCAGGTGGATTTTCTTGGAATGGAACTGACAGGCTTCACATTTGGTGACTAGCTCAACCGCATCTTGGAGGGCTGTGGGCCAATAGAATCTTTGCCGGAATGCTTTCCCAACCAGCGCCCTTGATCCAATGTGGGAGCCGCACATGCCTTTGTGTATCTCAGCCAGCAGTTCCTTCCCTTCTTCCCGGCAGATGCACTTCAATTTCACACCGTTGGGCCTCCATCTATACAGAGTGTCATCGACAAACTGGTACATACTGGCCCTCCGGGCTACTCTTTCAGCCTCATCTTGGTCATTGGGGAGTTCCCCGGTTTGGAGAAAGTGGACTATGTGCCTTGCCCAAGTTGGAACCTGGGGCTCGGCAAGAAGGACTAGCGGCACCTCCTCAACTGCAGGGGCACATTCCTCTTTCACAGGGACCATGGGTCCAGCTGGAGGGTGCGGTCCGGCAGGTTGTGAGGAGTTGTTTCCGACAGGGTCCGTGCCAGGAGCGGATGGCTCTACCGGGAGAGGCTTACCGGAGTCCAGCTTTCTCCTTTTCCGGGCCATTGTTGCTGGGGATACAGAGGGCTGAGTAAGATGGAGAACAAAAGTTCCTGGTTCCACAGGAAGCTTTTGGGCAGCACACTTTGACAGGTGATCAGCTATGCTGTTTTCCGCACGAGGTATGTGCTTTGTTTGCAACCCATCAAAGCGCTCCTCTAATCTTCTCACTTCCTCAACATATGCCTCCATCAATGGACTTTGGTAATCCTTGTTGACTTGTCTCACCACAAGTTGTGAGTCTCCACGAATGATCAGCTTCTTGATTCCCAATTCTGCGGCAATCCTGAGCCCGGCAAGGAGCCCTTCATACTCTGCTGTATTGTTGGTTGCCTCTTCCTGGAAAAAATGCATCTGGACGACATACTTCAAGTGTTCCCCGGAGGGAGCGACAAGAAGCACGCCAGCCCCTGCACCTTGTAGGGAAAAAGCACCATTAAATACATGATCCATTCTTGGGGCGCCTCCTTGCCGGGGATAACTGTTTCTGGCACTTCCTCGTCGGGGGTTGGCGTCCATTTTGCAATAAACTCTGCCCTGCTCTGGATTGTTGATGTGCTATCAAACTTTAAACCAAAACTGGATAACTCCAAAGCCCACTCCACTATTCTACCAGTAGCCTCAGGGTTCCGGAGTATCCTTTGCAATAGGAAGCGAGTGACAACCATGGTCTCATGGGCTTGGAAATAGTGGCGCAGTTTCCTTGAGGCCGTGATGAGGCCAAAGATCAACTTTTGCATGCCAGAGTACCTCGATCTAGCCCCCTGTAGTAGGGAACTGACCAAGTACACTGGGCGCTACACCACTTTCTTCCTTGCCGTGTCCTTGGGGTTGTCTTCGCTACCGTGCTTATCTCTGTCCTGATCCCTATCTGACTCTGCCGGTCTTTACTCACTCTCTGTTTCATCCAATTCCCACTGCGCCACCAAGGCTGCACTAACCACTTGATTGGTTGCCGCCAAGTATAACAACAACGGCTCTTGCGGTTTGGGAGCAACTAAGGTGGGCACAGAAGATAGGTAGGCCTTCAACTCTTGCAAAGCCGCATCTGCTTCTGGAGTCCACTTCATGGGCCCTGCCTTCTTCAAGATTTTGAAGAACAACAAGGTGCGCTCGGCAGACTTGGAAATTAATCTGCTTAGCGCGGCAACGCACCCTGTCAGACACCTTACATCTTTGACCGTCTTTGGTGCTTGGATCTGTTCGATGGCTTGGATCTTATCGGGGTTTGCTTCGATCCCCCGATGGGATACAAAGTACCCGATCATCTTGCCGGAGGGAACACCAAATACACACTTCTCCGGGTTGAGCTTCAAGTTGATCTTGCGCAAATTGGCAAATGTCTCCTCCAAATCCTAGATTAGGGTTGATCTGTCCTTGGTTTTGACTAGAATATCATCCATATAAGCCTCAATGTTTCTGTGCAGCTGTGGCCCAAAACTAATCTGGACTGCCCTTGCAAAAGTAGACCTGGCACTCTTTAATCCGAAAGGCATGCGGATAAAACAGTACGTACCACACGGGGTGATGAACGAGGTTTTCTCTTTGTCTTCCTTGGACATGAAGATTTGATGATACCCAGAATATGCATCCAAAAAGGAGAGCAAATCGTAGCCTGAAGTGGAGTCCACGATCTGGTCGATGCGCGGCAAGGGAAATGGGTCTTTCGGGCAAGCCTTGTTGAGATCTGTGAAGTCTATGCAAAGTCTCCATTTCCCATTGGCCTTCCGGACAACCACTGGATTTGCTAACCACGTTGGATGCAGCACTCCTCTGACCAAACCAGCTGCCTCAAGTTTCTTGATCTCCTCTGTAATGAACTGCTGCCTCTCCAAGGCCTGCTTCCGGACTTTCTGCTTGACAGGTCGGGCATGTGGACAGACAGCAAGGTGGTGCTCGATTACCTCCCTGGGAACACCGGGGATATCAGATGGTTGCCAGGCAAACACATCGATATTCGCCCACAGGAAGGCAATGAGCGCGCTTTCCTATTTGTCATCAAGGGTGGCGCTGATGGTGAAAGTACCATCAACGTCAGCTAGCCCTGCCGGGACCTTCTTCACTTGTGGAGCAGCAACCTTGGATCTCTTGCTGTTGGAACTCTCCGGCAAGTCATCAACAGGCGCAACGCACTCCGAAGAGGCACGCTTCTCGAATTCCTTGCCAGAGCCATTACTATCCTTCTTCTTCCTTCTGTTCTCCTTGGCGGGAACTGCCGCCGCTGCTGCCTCTGCCGCGACTGCATCCCGGTACATCTTGTCCACACAAATGATTGCGTCTTTCTCATCTGATGGGACGAAAATGATTCCAACTGGCCCTGGCATCTTCAAGACGTTGTAAGCATAGTGGGATGCCGCCATGAACTGAGCCAGGGCTGGGCGTCCAAGGATTCCAATGTACGGCAAGGGGAGGTCAACCACATCAAATACAATCTTTTCAGTCCGGTAGTTCAGCTCTCCCCCAAACGTCACAGGCAACGTGATCTTTCCCTTAGGATGACTCCTGCCGGGATTAACTACTTGAAACGTGCCGGTGACTTTTAACTCATCCTCTGCTATCTGAAGCTTGCTATAATCTTTAGGGAAATCAGATTCAACCCGGCCCCGCCGTCCACCAACATCTTCGTGACCTTGAGGTTGCGGATTGTTGGAGAGACCAACAACGACAAACATCCTACCGCGGTGGTGCAGTCAGGATGATCATCTTCGTCAAAAATGATGGGTGTGCGTGACCATTTGAGTGGTTTCCAGGCCCCTGGCGCTGGTTCCACGACATTAACCTCACGCGCCCACCGCTTGAGTTGGCGGTGAGAGGCATGTAGGGACGCACCCCCGTCAATGCATAGGGCGTCAGTGGCCTTCTGGAACTCCTGCTCACTGGTTTCCTCTTCATCCCCTTCATCACTCTCATCACCACAGGCTTCCTTCCCTCGATCCTTGGCGGGTTTCCCTTTGTTCCGAATAGGTCTGCCGGGGCGATTTACTTCACCGCCACGACCCTTACTGCCAGCAACATTCTATCCCTTTTCCTTGTCACGCTTCTCATATTCTGCTTTCTGTCTCTTGACAAGCTGCTCAACCTGATAACACTCTTGAAGGTCGTGGCCCTTGTTCCGATGGATCTTGCAGTACGGTCCATCACCTTTCCCGGCCTTTTTGGCGGCTGCGACCTCCCGGCAGTCAGAGCACACGGCAGCTTCCTTGCCGGGGGTTTCGGCCTTAACCTTCTTGCCGGTACTAGGGATACCCGACCCTTCAATAGACATTACCGTCTTATCCTTGTGCTTCTTATTGCGCTTCTTACTCTTCTTCTGGCTGGTGGACTTGTCATCATCCTCTGAATCAACATCAATGCAATCCTCCTCTCCGGGCAGTTTTCTTCCCTCCTCCATCCAAGCACACTTATCCACCAAGGTGTAAAGTTCCTTCACAGTCTTGGGCAACCGTACATTCATCTTGGAACGAATCTTCCGGTTGCACACATTGGACTGGAAGGCGGCTATCACAGCTGTTGGATGGATATTTGGGATGTTTCTGTGGACTCTGCTAAATCTCTGCAAATACTTCCGGAGAGTCTCTCCTTCTTTCTGCTGAAGAAGTTGCAGATCGCTAGGCCGACCTGGTTCTTGATGGCTGCCAGTGAAGGCGCCAATGAACTCATGGCACAAATCAGCCCATGACGAAATGGAGTTCTCTGGCAGGTGCATAAGCCAAGACCTCACATTGCACTTCAGAGCCAAAGGGAAGTAGTTGGCGAATACCTTCTCATCTCTTCCCCTGGCAGCTTGAACAGCGATGGTGTAGATGCTCAGAAACTCTGCCGGGTTCAGCCTCCCATCGTACTTCTCGGGTATCTCTGGCTTGAACGTGTGGACGGACGGCCAATGGACTTGCCGTAGCTCATGAGTAAAGGCAGGGCACCCAACCTCGAAAGGTAGGTACCCGCCAGTATCAAGTGCAGGCTCATCGACGTCGGGACTGTCACACCCATTGGCTTGGCGGTGGGCGTAGCGGCGTTGCTCAACGACAACGCGCGCGTCTCCCCTCCGCCTATTGTGACGCCCCTGGCTTAATCGTGCACTAATCATACACGCAAATGCACATGATCAAGCCTAAGGACTCACAGGAAGATATCACAACACAACTCTAAAACATAAATAAAGTCATACAAGCTTTATATTACAAGCCAGGGGCCTCGAGGGCTCGAATACATAAGCTTGCGTACAAGTGTCAGTGGAAGCATCAGATATCTGAGTACAGATATGAAACAGAAACAGAAAGGCCTTTAGAAAGGCGGGGCAAAATAAAACACTACGATCGAAAGGCGCAGGCCTCCTGCCTGGGACCCTCCGATCCTACTCCTAGTCGTCAGTCAACTCGTAGCAGTATCCATCCTCTGGGTAGTAGTAGTAGTCGATCGACGGGGCATCTGTCTCAGGGGCTCCGTCATCTAGGTCACGTCAAACTGATGTGGGGAGAAAAGGAAAACAAAGCAACCGTGAGTACTCAGAAGTACTCAGCAAGCAAGTATCTACACTACATATGCAACATTTTCAAAGGGAGGCTGTATATGTGGACTGGGCTGCAGAAATGCCAGAATAGAGAGGAGGCCTAGTCCTATCGAAAACTAGCATCTTCAGAGGTCTTGCAGCATTAGAAGAGTGTAGACAGTACCATATAATGTAGCAGTATGATATCAACCTCACCCAGAGATCCTTTCTTGACTCCCTGCGAGAAAGCAATCCCAGAGCCATACAGTCATCAACCTCGTCCGGAGATCCCTTCTCGACTCCCTGCGAGAAGCAATCCCGGAGCCATAGTATCCAAGTATCCAGTTCTAAATTGTATCAATCAGGATACAACTCCGAGTGTCCTTTACCGTAGGACAGGCTATCGATAGAAGTTTTCTTCCCTGCAGGGGTGCACCAACTTACCCAACACGCTCGATTAACTCCGGCCGGACACACTTTCCTGGGTCATGCCCGGCCTCGGCCAAATGACACATCGCAACCCTACCTACAGCTCAGCAGAGAGGTCCCCGCCAGTCTACATCCTAAGCGCAAGGGGGCCTTGGCCATCGCCCCTCGCCCTCCGGGTCATTGCGCACAGGGTGGATACCAGCATCGCCTCGGGTGGCCGACACAATTCGACCGTGCCGCCATGCTGAACTGGACGTCTGACAGAGATTTCGGCTGATGCATACGATGCAGAACGCCCATACTATGCCCACGTGGTGGTTAGTGCTATCGGGCCAGAGGCCCACTCAGATCAAATATCCAAACCGTTAGTACCTTGGGCTTGTAGTAACGAGCAGAGACTCACAAAAGATGTGACCCCGTCGCCCCGTCTCGAGGACTTGCTGCAAGGGTTAAGAATGCCCGGCCGCGCCTCGTATTCATCACTCGGGCACCACACAGGCACCCGTCTTCACAACGCTCGCCTCTCAAGCGCACGCGGGTACCCCTCAGGGTCGACCCGCCTTTCCAAGTAACAACAATACAGTCCAAGTATCCGTGTGTCCATAACATCAGGGGAATCCGAGGTATCACCCTCGTTGGATTCCTACTCGATGTATCCGTCAAGGTGAACTCGGAGGAATCACCCTCGATGGGTTCACAATTGAGGTGTTGTACGATGGCGTCGTTATCGGAAGCGGTGAAGGAGGAATCACCCTCGATGACCACGACCGAATAGCTACTCTACAGAGTTAACATCAGAAGTGCTACATGAGGTATCACCCTCGGCACTCGATAGTAACGCTGCAGTGTCGTTACAACTAAGGGGGTGAAGTGCGGTGCCGGGGTCTGGTCTTCAATCCCGTTGATCGGGTTTTCGGATAATCCAGCGGGGCGGTCGGGACTAGTGGGGTCACTGATAGGTCTCTACCCAGCCTATACTAAGCAGTTTAGGATATGCAGGTAATTATCAACAGCAGGTTACAATAAACAGGCTATGCATCAGAATAGGTAAAGCAGCAGCTGCAGCAATTCTAATGCAAGCATGAGAAAATAGAATGGGCGATATCGGTATGCTCAGGGGGGGGGGGGCTTGCCTGGTTGCTTTGCGGCAAAGGCAAGGTCGTCAATGGTGTCTTCGGTCTCCGGAGCTGCGTTGGTCTCGGGGACGACGCCGGTGTCGGGGGCTACCGAGAGAGAAGAGGGGGAGGAAACAGTAAAAACTAAGCATACAAGTGCATGGCATGTCAATAAGCAGAGCTAGCGGTGTTCTATCGTAGTGCTAGGTAATACCGGCGATAGAGAAAAACATCCGGGAAAGTATTCCCGGTGTCCAGCTTTTCGGACAAACGAAAAGAGGGGAACGGTTGCACGTTCGGATAGTTAGGGACGTGTGATAGACGAACGGATCGCGGATTCGGATTCGTCTCGTCGTTCTGAGCAATTTTCATGTATAAAGTTTTTCGATCGGAGTTACGGATTAAAAGATATGATTTTCTAAAGTTTTAATTAATTTCTAGAATTTAAATATTTATTTAACTCAACATTATCCGAAACAGTAGTTGATGACGTCAGCATGACATCATGCTGACGTCAGCACAATCTGACATGTGGGGTCCACCTGTCATAGACTATTAGGCTAATCAGGGTTTAATTAACTTAACTAGTGATTAGGTTAATCTAATTAGGATTAATTAAACTAATTAATTAATTAATTAACTAATTAATTATTAATTTTAATAATTTTTATTTTATTTTCATTTCTATTTTCTTAATCGTTTTTCTGGGCAGCGGGCCCATGCGGTCAGTGTTATGGACACACGGATACTTGGACTGTATTGTTGTTACTTGGAAAGGCGGGTCGACCCTGAGGGGTACCCGCGTGCGCCTGAGAGGCGAGTGTTATGAAGACGGGTGCCTGTGTGGTGCCCGAGTGATGAATACGAGGCGCGGCCGGGCATTCTTAACCCTTGCAGCAAGTCCTCGAGATGGGGCGACAGGGTCACATCTTTCGTGAGTCTCTGCTCGTTACCGCAAGCCCAAGGTACTAACGGTTTGGATATTTGATCTAAGTGGGCCTCTGGCCCGATAGCACTAACCACCACGTGGGCATAGTATGGGCGTTCTGCATCGTATGCATCAGCCGAAAGCTCTGTCAGACGTCCAGTTCAGCATGGCGGCACGATCGGATCGTGTTGGCCACCCGAGGCGATGCTGGTATCCACCCTGTGCGCAACGACCCGAAGGGCGAGGGGCGATGGCCAAGACCCCCTTGCGCTTAGGATGTAGACCGGCGGGGACCTCTCTGCTGAGCTGTAGGTAGGGTTGCAATGTGTCGTTTGGCCGAGGCCGGGCATGACCCAGGAAAGTGTGTCCCGCCGGAGTTAATCGAGCGTGTTGGGTAAGTTGGTGCACCCCTGCAGGGAAGAAAACTTCTATCGATAGCCTGTCCTACTGTAAAGGACACTCGGAGTTGTATCCTGATTGATACAATTTAGAACTGGATACTTGGATACTATGGCTCTGGGATTGCTTCTCGCAGGGAGTCGAGAAGGGATCTCCGGACGAGGTTGATGACTGTATGGCTCTGGGATTGCTTTCTCGCAGGGAGTCGAGAAAGGATCTCTGGGTGAGGTTGATATCATACTGCTACATTATATGGTATTGTCTACACTCTTCTAATGCTGCAAGACCTCTGAAGATGCTAGTCTTCGATAGGACTAGGCCTCCTCTCTATTCTGGCATTTCTGCAGCCCAGTCCACATATACAGCCTCCCTTTGAAAATGTTGCATATGTAGTGTAGATCCTTGCTTGCTGAGTACTTCTGAGTACTCACGGTTGCTTTGTTTTCCTTTTCTCCCCACATCAGTTTGACGTGACCTAGATGACGGAGCCCCTGAGACAGATGCCCCGTCGATCGACTACTACTACTACCCAGAGGATGGATACTGCTACGAGTTGACTGACGACCAGGAGTAGGATCGGAGGGTCCTAGGCAGGAGGCCTGCGCCTTTCGATCGTAGTGTTTTATTTTGCCCCGCCTTTCTAAAGGCCTTTCTGTTTCTGCTTCATATCTGTACTCAGATATCTGATGCTTCCGCTGACGCTTGTACGCAAGCTTATGTATTCGAGCCCTCGAGGCCCCTGGCTTGTAATATAAAGCTTGTATGACTTTATTTATGTTTTAGAGTTGTGTTGTGATATCTTCCTGTGAGTCCTTAGGCTTGATCGTGTGCATTTGCGTGTATGATTAGTGCACGATTAAGCCGGGGGCGTCACACCTATCCTCTAGGGCACGCTGCCGACCTGGACACGCTCGAGGGTCAGAAGAGGTCGTCGAGACGCCATCAGGTTCCTGATTCCGCTGCGCCCGCGCTAGCTGCCGTGGTGGGGATTGTACCGTGGGGGTGGCCCCTTCCGTACGACCAGCAACACGGGCGATTGTCGTCGCTTGGGGAGGCCGTGGCGGGCCAGCTCGCTGCGAGCCCCCAGCCTCGGCGAAGCCGAGCAGGTTCTGGATGGTGGCATGCCATTCATCCATCTGCTCGGCCACTGGCTGAAACCTCAGCAGCAGTTGAGCCCGCGCCATGGCCTTCGTAGCAGTACTTGGTATGGGCGATGATGACGCAGATGGCGCCGTCACTCGGCTCCTGACAGGGCCAGCAGCGACCGTATCACGTCCCCGCTGTTGCGGGGCGGCCACCTAGATGGCATGGTGGCGCGGTGATGGCGCTTGAGGGTCAGCAGCTCCACTAGGCGCAGCAGCCTGGTCGACTCGTCCCAAGGGAGGTGCACGCGCTGCGGCCGCACCCGTGGTGGCGGCGGTCGGAGGGCGGCGATTTGCCCCGGACTGAGCGCCATGGCTGCGGCTGTGCCCGTCGGGGAGGGGAAGGAGTGTGGATGGAGTAGCCCCTTCACCCGTACCTCACGGAGCGTGGCCATCGGGGTGTTGCTGATGTTGTTCTCCTCCGGTGTCTCCTGCTCCTACTTCGACCGTAGGGGAAGTGGTGACGGTGCCGCCTGCCCCGACCACAGCCCCAGCGGCGTCCACACTCTCATGCGCCTCTGCGTCCCCCGCAGCATTGGTGGCTATGGGCGGCGGTGCCTTCGAGGTGGATGGGTGAGCAGCAGCACCGGGCTTCTTCTTGGGCGCCATTGCCGACGGCGCCATCGAAGATGAAGATGGTGATGAAGATGATGCGCTGCACACGCTTTCAGGTTCGCGCAAGCGAGCCCCCTACCTGGCGCGCCAAAGATGTCGCGGGAAACCACAGCCACCTATGGGGCCAAGGGGCCCCTTGCTGGTTCGGCAGGGGGGATGTCACGTTGCACAAAGAGCAGAAGAACATGGGGCAGCATGGCAGAGATCACACGGGCAATTTTACCCAGGTTCGGGCTGCAGCGAGGCGTAAAACCCTACTCCTGCTTTGGTGGATTGATGGTGGAAAAGTGGTGGTGGAGCGTAGTACACTTGCCCGGCAGGCTCGCCCTGGGGAGGCAGTGACTACGCGCGTACGAGCGTGGGGGTGTTCAACTTTCCAACCCTTGCTATGGTTGCCATGGGCCTCCTTTTATAGGTTAAGGGGTCACCACAGTGGCAAAACAGTCATTATGCACTGATAAGATAGCAAACAGTGATATCATACCTATTTCTGCAGGCTGATAGAGTGCATTAAATGCACCACTCAACGTCACATCATTGCTTGCCCGGCAATCCTTGCCGGGCTCGTCTTGCCAGCTCCATGCCTGCTTGCTTGACACGTCGTAGGATGGGTGTCATCTGTAGGTATTTCCTGTAGAAAGAGGCCGCCATGTGGCGACTGGCTGCCACTTAGTCACTTTGCGGCTTGACACCGCATTGATCAACGACGTGGGTCGTGGTGAGATGGCTTGGTGAGGTGTCTTTGCCCTCGTGAGTCCCGGCAGGCCCTGCCGGGACGTCTTGAATGCTTTCTTCCGGGGGAGCCCTTGTCCTTGCCAGGTCCGCTTGCCCGGCAAGGGAGGCTTTTCTCCTGGTGGTGTCTCACTTCTCTGTCTTGGTCTTGGCCTTCTTAATCAACATGCTGGTTCTTCGAAGATCTTGGTCTCTTGTATCTTGACACGGCCTTGGTGTTGTAATCTTGTTCTCGTGCCTGTGCACAGTCAGGGCAACAGACCCAGGGTCTGTTGCACTGACACAGTTGTCGGTGTTCATCCTTTTTCATTGTATAATCCATGTTAGTTTATTTTTCTTACTTTCTTCTTGTGTGTTTGAAAAACTTTGATAAAATCCAAAAATACTTCTTGTTTCTTTTTAGTTTTTCTTTCCAGTTTAATTAGTTGTAGTATTAAAAGAAAACCCAAGAAGATTTCTCATTCTTCTTATGCTTGTTGGGAGCTTTCCCGTGTAAATAGTTTTTCTCGTTTTTGTTTTACTTTCTTCAGAAAAAAAACTCCAAAAATATTTTAGTGTGTTTCTTTGAAATTATTTTCCTTTTTCTTTGGGTCGTAAGGAGAAGACCCCGATGAAAATGTTGAGTGGCTCTCATATGCATTATTGTTGATCTAACAAAGAGCCCATATTACCTTGTCTTCTCCTTTGAATAAATGTTTGCAGATTCCAGCTTAGTCCAATGCATGTGCACTCTTATTATTATTCACATCATTCGGTCGTGCAAATGAAAGGCAATAATGACGATATTTTATGAAATGATTGAGTTGAGGAAAAGATGGTATGAACTCGACCTATTTTGTTATTGTAAATATGAGTGGCTCATCATTCCTGATTCATCCCATTATGAACGAAACATGTTTGCAATGACAATTAGAGATTATAGTTACTCATGACATGCTTAATTAGCTAGGAGTGGATAATGGTTTGTCTTGTGTGCCAACATGCATTTAAAATGGTTGCGATGTTGTATGATAGGATGGTATCCTCCTTTGAATGATTTAAGTGGCTTGACTTGGCACATGTTCACGCATGTAGTTGAATCAAAAACAACATAGCCTCCACGATATTTATGTTCATGGTGATTTATATCCTACTCATGCTTGCATTCAATGTTGATTAATCTCAATGCATATTTATGACCGTTGTCGCTCTCTAGTTGGTCGCTCCTCAATCTTTTGCTAGCCTTCACTTGTACTAAGCGGGAATACTTCTTGTGCATCCACTTACTTAAACCCAAAGTTGTTCCATATGAGTCCAACATACCTACCCATATGCGGTATTTACCTGCCGTTCCAAGTAAATTTGCATGTGCCAAACTCTAAACCTTCAAATAATAATCTGTTTTGTATGCCCGGATCACTCATGTAGCGACTGGGGGCTGTCAGTATCTTCCATGCTAGGTGGGTTATTCTCACAATGAGTGTCTATTCACTTGTCATTCACGAGGAAGTGGCTGGTAATCGGGATGCCCAGTTCCATGCTCAAAATCAAATCAAAATATAATAATGAAACAAAACTCCCCCAGGACTGTTGTTAGTATGGACGGTACCCGTGGCTTCGGCTAGCCGTGGAGTGTGATTGTTGGTGGAGGGGGAGTAAAAACTTTACCATTCTGTTTGGGAATCGCCTATAATGTGTCTAGCATGGAAGATAGTGAGATCTCTTGGTTGTTATGTTGACAATGAAAGCATACCGCTCAAAATTATATTCATCTCTGTTTTAAAAGCTTTGAGCTCTGGCACTTCTGCAAATCCCTGCTTCCCTCTGCGAACGGCCTATCTATTTACTTTTATTGTTGAGTCATCATCTTCTTATAAAAAGCACCAGCCGGAGAGCACCACTGGCATTTATAAGCTTTGTTATTAATTGATGTCGAGTATGACTATGACTGGATCTCTTTTGCCATGAATTATAATGTCTAGTGAGTCCTTGATCTTTAGGGGTGCTCTGCATTTATGTTTTGCGGTCTCATAAAGGGCTACCATTATATCATATTGTATCATTATTGTTTTGAAAGATTGTTGTCATCCGAGATTTATTATTATTGCTCGCTAGTTGATTATGCCATTGATATGAGTAAATGTGAGACCTAAATATTATTGTGAATATAGTTAGTTCATAATATTTGCTGAAAACCTGAATATTGGCTAGACAAATTTGCAACAACAAGATCAAACAGAGTTTGTACAAGTTTTGCTTTGTCACTTTCAGTTTGTCAACTGATTTGCTTGAGGACAAGCAATGGGTTAAGCTTCGGGGAGTTGATACGTCTCCATCGTATCTACTTTTCCAAACTCTTTTGCCCTTGTTTTGGACTCTAATTTGCATGATTTGAATGGAACTAACCCGGACTGACGCTGTTTTCAGCAGAATTGATGTGGTGTTATTTTTGTGCAGAAATCAAAGTTCTCGGATTGACCTAAAAATTTACGGAGAATTTTTGTGGAATATATAAAAAATACTGGCGCAAGAAGTAACCAGAGGGGGGCCACTCAGAGGCCACAAGCCCTGGGGGCGCACCCACCCCCCCTAGGGCGTGCCCTGTAGGCTTGTGGGCCCCCTGGACCTCCTCCGACCCTAAGTCCAACTCTATAAGTACCTATTCGGGGAGAAAAAAATCAGAGAGAAGGATTCATCACGTTTTACGATACAGAGCCGCCGCCGCCTCCTGTCCTTCATCGGGAGGGCTGATCTGGAGTCTGTTCGGGGCTCCGGAGAGGGGGATCTATCGCCATCATCATCACCAACCTTCCTCCGTCACCAATTTCATGATGCTGACCGCCGTGAGTGAGTAATTCCATCGTAGGCTTGCTGGACGGTAATGGGTTGGATGAGATTTATCATGTAATCGAGTTAGTTTTGTTAGGGTTTGATCCCTAGTATCCACTATGTTCTGAGATTGATGTTGCTATGACTTTGCTATGCTTAATGCTTGTCACTAGGGCCCGAGTGCCATGATTTCAGATCTGAACCTATTATGTTTTCATGAATATATGTGAGTTCTTGATCGTATCTTGCAAGTTGTAGACACCTATTACGAGTTATGATCCGCATACCCCAAGGTGACAATAATTGGGATTCTTTCCGGTGATTACCGTAGTTTGAGGAGTTCATGTATTCACTAAGTGCTAATGCTTTGGTCTGGTTCTCTATTAAGAGGAGGCCTTAATATCCCTTAGTTTCCATTAGGACCCCGCTGCCACAGGAGGGTAGGACAAAAGATGTCATGCAAGTTCTTTTCCATAAGCACGTATGACTATATACGGAATACATGCCTACATTATATTGATGAATTGGAGCTAGTTCTGTGTCACCCTAGGTTATAACTGCTACATGATGAATATTATCCAACACTATTATCATTGCCGATACAATGGCTACGAGCTTTTCACATCTTGATCTTTGCTAAGTTACTTTCGTTGCTACTGCTGTTACAACCACTACAAAACTGCTACTGTTACTTTTGCCACCGTTACCGTTACTTCCATACTAGTTTGCTACTAAATACTTTGCTGCAGGTATTAAGTCTTTTAGGTGTGGTTGAATTGACAACTCAACTGCTAATACTCGTGAATATTCTTTGGCTCCCCTTGTGTCGAATCAATAAATTTGGGTTGAATACTCTACCCTCAAAAACTGTTGCGATCCCCTAATACTTGTGGGTTATCAACAACCACTGCCTACATCTGGCCCAAACATATGTATGGAGTGTTGAGTGATGTTCGAATACCCAATGCACAACTTTGACGTGGCATCGTGCTTTGGAACTGGAAAGTCCCCACAAGGAGCGATGGTTCACAATGCGTAGTATGTATGTCATCCCACTTCGAGCTGGTGATAGGGATTCATGCGTACGTATGCGCTCAAACTTAGGTCTGGAATCTCACCATGACCTACTACGGTAACATGAACTAAAGAAGAAGAATCCATCATGGCAACCTCTCTTGTTGTCGGTCCAAGTGATCATGGACGTCCACGCGGGCCCATAAATATATAGGCTTGCCACCGATAACGACGCGAGGGAGAGTACCGTCCGAAGACAACCACTACATGCATGTGTCCCAAACATATGTATGGAGGTGATGCATGCATGTTTGAATACCATGCAGAACATTGATGTGGCACCTGCGTCGAAAATCATACAGTCCTCACACAGAGCGAGATCGGTTCATGACGCGTCGTGTGTTGTCCCCCCCCCCCCACTTCGATCTGGGGTGAGGGATTCATGCGTACACAAGCATGCGCTCAAACTATATTATGTAATCTCACAGCATGACCTATACTGTAATACAAACCAAAAATTAATCCCCTCCTAAGTCAAATTAACCTCTCTTGTTGTCGATCAAAGTGGTGGACGAAGTGGGACCATAGATGGAAAGCATCGATATCACCGATAACCGCGTGAGTGAGTGCCAGAGGACAACAGCCATCGCTTGCACGTGGGCCAAACATATGTGTGGAGGTGTATGTGGTTGTGATGTTTGAATACCCAAAATGCACAACTTTGATGTGGCACCTACCTCGAAAACCGTTAAGTCCCCACACGGAGCGAGGTTCATGAGGTGTAGTATATGCTGGTTCCCTTCCCCCTCTTCGACACGTACTATATACTCCTACCGTAACACAAACCAAAAATAATCCTCCTTGATGGTCAAATTAACCTCTCTTGCTGTAGGTCAATGTGATGAATGGACGACGACCTCGCAGGCCCACAGATGGAAGCGTGGCACGTGAGTGAGTGACCTAGGATAACCACCGCCTGCATGTAGCCCAAAGAGGTGTGTGATGTTTGAATACCCAATGCACAACTTTTATGTGGCACCTGCCTTGGAAACCGGAAAGTCCCCACACGGAGTGAGGTTCATGACGTGTAGTATATGCTGGTCCCCTCCCACCTCTTCATTGTGTACTATATACTCCTACCGTAACACAAACCAAAAATAATCATCCTTCTTGGTCAAATTAACCTCTCTCGCTGTAGGTCAAAGTGATGGCCGACGACCTCGCGGGTCCACAGAAAGCATCATGCACGATTGAGTGTCATAGGGCAACCACCGCCTGCATGTGGCCCAAAGAGGTGTTGTGTGATGTTTGAATACCCACTGCACAACTTTCATGTGACACATGCATCGCAAACCAAAAATTCCCTACATAGAGGTTCACAACGTGTCGTAGTCCCCCTAACTTCGAGCCTGTGAGAGGGATTTATGTGTATGCACGCGCTCGAACTTTGATCTGAAATCTCACCATGATCCACACTGTAACACATCCCAAGATGAATCCACCTTTGCTCAAATGCGTCTTGATGTTGGTGAAAAGTGATAACCTTCACAGGCTAACGAGTGGGCGCATCGCTGATAACCGCACGAGGGAGTGTCCGGTGACCACCATGCATGCATGTGGCCCAAACATGTATGTTTGAAAGGGTTGTGTAATGTTTTAAATAACCAATTCACGACTTTGATGTGGCACCTGCCTCACAAATTGGTCAATCCCACACGGTGGCTCACGACTCGTAGTCTACTACCAGACCCCCCCCCCCCCAGACACACACACACACCGCACCACCACCGCCACTATGAGGCATGTTAAACTTTTTCCACGGTGAACATATGTGACCAAAGGAATGTCATGTTATTTTTTTTAAATCAAAGATCATTCAAACTTTCTTATACACTGATTGATTTCCTAGGGATATAATGTGCAAAAATCGAATTTGACCTACATGCACACGTGATAGTGCACCAAAATGGATTGGAAAATCATATGTGTGTCCCTGGGTGCATGTTTAGTCCCCATGCAAGAAATTTCAAACATTGAGAATCTTGATTTTTAAAATCTAGTAAATCCAAAACTTAGTTGAAATTCATGAAACTTATCGTGGTATCATATGGACACCAATAGACTATGATATTGTATTTTTTGGTCAAATTTGAGACAACTTTTGATGTAATCTTCTTACAAATGAGAGATTATTAATAACTAGCAACCAATATCAGAAACGGATTATTTATTCGTATCGTGGGTGTTAGACCAACAATGTATGTGTCATGCTTCGGTTAAGTAATAAAGCGGCAGAATTAATCATCAAAAAAGAAAAACAATATACGTGCCGCCACGCGTCCCGTGTGTCGTGCGAGCAGGCGTGAGTTGATGGGACGCATGCGAGCAGTCCGTCGCGCACGCAGCCCGGGAGGCGTGCGGGTAGGTGTGTAAATTGACGAGAGGCATGTTCGCTGCACAGTGCCACCAGGAGGCGTGCGAGTAGCTGTGTGAAATGACGGTAGGTATGCCAGCAGTCCGCTGCGCAGGCTCACCCGGAGGCGAGCCAGCCCTTTGACTGCCGCCCGCCTCGCTCCCACTGCTCCATATTAATGGTGCGCCCGAGCCGCTGGTCATAATAGGTGGCTGGACCCCCCATTCTCGCTATACACACAATCCTATCTCTCCTCCTGCGTCCTCGATGCCGCTCTCAGTCGTCATCGCCGTCAGTGTATGAGGACGGCGCCGAAGCACACCATTGGAAGGAGTGGCGATGCCTGGGCTGCTGAAGCACCTGAGCACGACATGAAGTTGGAGACAGAAGTTGCAGTCGCCGCCGATGAGGTCTCGCATGACCTTGACGTCATCGACTGCATTGTGCTTCCACATCCGGAGCTGGAAGTCCACAATGACTCCGGCGCCGACTCCGACGACCACTTTGGTGACGACTCCGACGATGACGGAGAACCGGTTAGTCATCTATACCCATTTATGTGGCAAATATATCCTAGGGTTTCTCTGGTTAGTACTGCCTCCCCCTTTTTGGAATAGAAATCCTATGGTTATGTTCCCTCAATCCATGAAATGTGAGTAAGTTTCGTTAGAACCGTGCAGTGTATTGATTGTTTGAATGGTACAAATGATAAGTGATTACTTGTTTCATCTATACAAATGATTTCTGCTAATAATCCGACTATGGTTAGTGTTCATGCTAATAATTCCTAGCCAGTTCTTGACAATTGATTTTGAATGTCCTACATATATGTTTGTGCCAAAGTTTTTCCAAGATTGGTATCTACATAGATGATTGTGCTAAAAAGATCGAACCATAATCTTTGGATATGTCTTTAAAAAATAGCCATAAAATCCTAATCCTACTTTTACGACATGCAAAAATTGATTTGATGCCAAAATTGGGCAACTGCCAAATGTTCCCTAGAGATTAGTTTGTAATCCATTGTTCATTTGCCAATCTCACAAAAGGTTGCCAAGTGTTGGCAACTTTTGATTTGGCCAAATGTTGGTAGCAAACCAATCAGACTCAAAATTTTGTTGAAGTAAGTTGTGTGCTCTCTATTTATGCATTTCTTTCATCAAGATCACTTGATGATTTAGGGTTAACGCTGTCACAGGATATATTATGTTTCATAAACTCTGCCTGCTGAATTTGCATTATTATAAAATATACCGATGCCACATTTTTTTACTATATGTATAGGTGCTATCTAACAATATCGACAGCGAGGATGAAGATGGCTAGAGGAGGTACAAGAGGTAAAATCTCAGGGAGCTTTATGTGGGAAATCATAACCGGTGTATTAGGACCTGGAGTCGGGGCTTTGGATGCCTGTTTTGCAACCAAAAGCTTCATGACACGTATGAAAGTGTTCTAGCGCATGCAAGAGGACGAGCCGTTGGCTCCTTCAGGCAAAAGTATTCTCACAGGGTGGCGCACGCCGCGTATGCTGAGTACCTGGAGAAGCTTCACCTTCGTGCAGGCCTACTGGAAGATGATATGTGGGATTGAACTATGGCTAACTATGTAGTGTCTTAATTATAACTATGCTTGAGTATGCTTAATATCGGTTGAACTATATATGGCTGAACTATGTTTGTGTACGCTTATTATCTATGCCTGAGTATGCTTATATCTATGTTTACTTATGTCTGCATGTGGGATATGGATGCAATCAGTTTGTTGATTGAATTTTATGCATATTAGGGTGAATGTTTAGCGAAGGTAAAAATTTCAGATTCAACCGATGAAGGAAATGTGGACCCACCCTGAAACTTGGTGATTTTCCCAGATTGCAACCGTATGCGATAACTTTCATTTTCCCAGACTTTTTTTGAAAATACGCCAGAGTGATGTTAATCACATACACGGTTGGCTCTACCAAACCGTTGCCTCCGAAATGCTTTGTGGGACAGAAAACCCTCACCACCCAATTCAAAAGAGAAAAAAGAAAAAACTCACCATTCCCACGTCACAAACCTCACCCCGCCCGCCACCCCCCAGTCCCCATGCACTCCTGCACTCCTCTGCGACACTGCATGTCACCGCCTATTGCCACGGCAACCACTTAGCTCGACGCCTATCGCACCGCCGGCTGCCGGCACACTCCACCACATTTTGCCACTGCCGCTTGCCGCCGCCTATCTCCGTCGATGTTCTTAACGCTGCTCGCCATTAACCCAGCTCCGCCCAATTGGGGAATCTGTGATATTAATGGTTTTTTCTCATGGACAACCAGGTAACTAATTTACTGAAATATTCGCTCATCTCTTATCCCAGTCCGTCTGCCCCTTTTAATCACCCAGACAAAATCGCCATGAATTCATTTTTCTTCTAGCTGATTCGAGGGTTTTCTTTCATTCATAGAGTGTATAGTGCATGGACACATCAGGCCTTTGCGGCCTCGGCCAGACAGCCGAGGAGTTCCATATCACCGTACCAGATGACTTCAGGAGGCGCACGGTATGTTCAATCTCACCCTACCTCGGTTGGCATGGCCTACTTTTCTAAATATAAACTATACATTGCTACATTTGGATAAAAGGTGCCACATGCAGCATATACGTCAAAGGGGATTTTTCTTCTTTCTATATTAGGCAAATTAAGGATGCATTGTTCTTTTGATTACTCTCATATTTGCATGACATCATGGTTACACTATTTGTTCAATTATAAAGTTTTGCCCTTTGATTTCAACTGTTGTACTGTTCTTTCAGTTACTCCCATATTTGCATGTTACCATATTCTTTAACAATCTTACCATTTTCTGCAGTACATCCCTTGCTTTGCAACAGCATCTGTAGTACACAATCTTGCCCTTTACATAATTGAAGACTGCAGGGATGTCATATTGAACACAAACCATGGATTTACAATCGTTGCTACTGTAAGACTTGATGAACATGGTCACTCCTATTTTGCACGGGCCTTTAGACAGAAATTTCTAAGTTTTATGTAGTGAAAGCTGGCACTAAAATTGCATTGCACATAAAAGAGCCTGGTCAAATGATATATGCTAACTTCCCTGATGGTATCATCTGTCCAGACTTTGTTCGAAGTAAGTGTTCTTTTCAAGTATCTGCATGTTGACTTACCTAGCAATATCAAAGGAATTGTGTAGTATTTAAGCAACCAATTGTTATTCCATTTTCTAACTCTGTTCCTACCTAGTAACTTCTAATTACCAATACACTTTTCTTCTGCCCTGTTCTAACTAAATATTCCATATACTCCCACTTCTATCAGAAAGCGCCGCCGCTGAGGAGACTCCAAAGGTGGAGGGCAAGGCTGCCAACAAGTAGAGGTGGGTCGAGCAAGAACTGCAAGCGACTCTGGCGGGCCTAGACTTCATCAGAAGCCTCCCCGATGATATGTTGATAGTCATCATCTCCCTCCTCCCAATCAAATATGGCGTGCGGACAACCGTCCTTTCCCGGCGGTGGCACCTCCTATGGCACTCCACCCCTCTCGACCTCATCGATGTCCACAAGCATTGCCATGGCTATCGCAAAAGCTTGGACGTATTGCCCCAGATCCTTGGCAGGCACCATGGCCCAATCAGAGGCCTTATCACAGACAAGTTTCGTTCCAACGACAAGGACCGAGCCAAGCTTGATGAGTGGTTCAGATCCTCCGCCCTAGATTAGCTCGAGGACCTCAGTTTTAATGATGGGCATATGCGCTCGCCACCACCGTCTGCGCTCCAACTCGCACCCACGATGTGCCTCGATCGCCAGGTTCATGAACTACCATTTCTCCCCGATTAATGACGCGCCCGCTCTTTTTCTACCATGACTAAAGCACCTTGAGCTCTTCATCGTCTGCATCCCAAAGGATGACATGGAGCGCCTACTCCGCAATTGTACTGCACTCGAGTACCTTCATCTTTAGGCGATCAATGGGTTGAGTAGCTTCCACATCACCTCCATGACTCTCCGGATTGTTTATGTGTGTTGCTGGTGCTGCAATGATACGTCTCCAACGTATCTATAATTTATGAAGTATTCATGCCTTGTTTACAATAATTTTATATGGTTTTGGTATGATTTGATTAGCACTAACCCGGACTGACACTGTTTTTAGCAGAACTACCCTGGTGTTGTTTTTTGTGCAGAAATAAAAGTTCTCGAAATGGACTGAAAATTCATGGTGATTTTTTGTGGACCAAAAGAGACCCCCGAAGCTTCGTGGATGGACCAGAAGAGATACGAGGAGGGGACAAGCCTGGTAGGCGCACCCTGGGGGGTAGGGAGGGCCTACCAAGCTTGTCGCTCCCTCATGGGCCCCCTTGACGTGAAACCGACGCCAAAAATTCCTATAAATTCCAAAAACCCCAAAACTTGACCTAGATGAGAAGTTCCGCCGCCGCAAGCCTCTGTATCCACGAAAACTCAATCGGGACCCTGCTCCGGTACCCTACCAGAGGGGGAAATCATTACTGGAGGCCATCTTCATCATCCTGGTGGTCTCCATGATGAGGAGGGAGTTCTTCAACCTCGGGGCTGAGGGTATGTACTAGTAGCTATGTGTTTGATCTCTCTCTCTCTCGTGTTCTTGATTTGGCACAATCTTGATGTACCCCGTGATGATGACATGTACCTAGGGTAGGGTCATAGGCCTGACCTACATGCCCTACCCAAGGACACTACACAAGAGGCCAAGGCCCACAAAGATAAAGAAGAGATACCGACTGAAATCATCATGAAATGCAATACACTCGACAGAAGATCTCACTCAGAAATCCTAATTCCACTCGACCGTCGTTATTCACTCGGAATACAAGAATCCATTCGGAGTACAGAAGACCTAGAGTCACCCCTGGATGGCAACAGTCAGGCATTTACTTCATCGTCATAAAGATCAGTTAATACGGGGCGTTACCAGTAACGTGCGTGACATAATACTCTCATTGAACCCTGGTGTAATGGAGGGCTGCGAGGGGTCGGCGTACTCTATATAAGCCACCCCTCCCCTCTTGCACAAGGGTTCACACCCCCTGTAACTATACAACATTTCAATCGACAAGCCTCTGCGGCACCAAGACGTAGGGTTGTTACCTCCTCCGAGAGGGGCCTGAACTCGTAAAACTGTGCGTACAACCTCGACGTAGCTAGGACTCTGCCCTCTCCTATGTACCCCCCATCTCTACTGTCAGATCTGTTCCCACGACAGTTGGCGCCCACTGTGGGGCGGCGTCTAAGCGACTTTCGGTGAGGTTGCAATCTTCGATCTTCGTCAACATGGTTTCCGGCGGTGGATTGTCTCTGGGCCGTGATATCCGTCTCGGCGTGCTCTCCTTCATCACCGACGATTCAGCCTGGCTCCAGGAGGCTCCCCTCAACGTCGAGGCACTCCCCGTTCATGGCGCGGTTCACATCCACACGAGTGCCTGCGGCATCCTCTTGCGGTAGCCGTCGATTCATTATGGGTCGACTCCCGCGGCATCTTCACTCCCCGCGACCCATCGCCGCAAGCGATCCGGTCGCTCGCGGCTCCAGCGGTGGGTGAAGCATGCAGTGGCCCGTCAGTCGGCCACACCCCAAATCGCAGCGATTGAGCCCGATGAGTCCCTGTATGGCTTGTTCAATTTGTCGACTGGCCACTCGGATACTCTCTCCGAGTGCGAAAGCAACGAGCCCGCGGTGGAAGTCCTCATGGTTGGCCCTCAGCGCAGCCCGCCAGGATTTCCCCGTGGCGGAGGCGGTAGCGGCGGTCCAGCGCACGAAGACAGCGAGTACTACCCTCAAGCCCTCACTGCGAAACAGAGGGAAGAGTTGCGGCGCCGGAATGATCAGGCTCTCCAGACCCCCATTGTTGGGGAGACCCCCGAAGCTCAGGCTTTGTAGGCTGCGTGCATAGCCACTCTGGTTGAGCGTGCGTGCCTGGAGAATCTTCAGCAAGCACTCGACGACCGCGCTCACAGAAACATTCCAAGTTCCAATCGACGGCAGCGGCAACTGTTCCTGACTGGACATCAGGACTAGTGTCAGGTATATCGTACCCCGATCCAAAATGTTGCAGCGGTTGCGCGTATTGCAGATTCAATCCAGCCATCCCGTTCCAAGGCTGGTAGAGGTTTACAGCAGATTCGAGCACTGCTCAGGGCGGCCGGAGAGCAGAATTCGGCTGTTTCCTAGTCGTGCAATAGGATTCACAGCAAGTCCGTCATGGCAGACACAGTTCAGTCGGTACACAGCCCGAGATCGCCTCTGCGGCGTGAAGATCGTGGTTTCCGCCAGGATCAGTACCTGGGTCGGGGTTACGGGAAGTTTGAGCCTCGCTTCCACCGTGATGACCGCCGTCGAGTGCCCATGCCCCCTCCGAGGGGTGGTTCATACACGCCCCGGCGGTATGATGACAGGCACCCGTTCGGCGATGAGTGGAGGATTCCAGTTGACCCCCGAGAGCCCGGTTTTGATGCGAGGTCAGTCCTCGTTCAGGGCCTGGTTGACAGAGGCAGAGCTAACAGAGAAGGTCCGGACAGAGATCGCCTGAGTGGGAGCAGAGCATTCGTCTCTGGGCCCGAGTGTTTCAGCAGAGCCATATGAGCTGCTGAGATTCCTCCAACCTTCAGATTGGCTGCTGGAGTAAGCAAGTTTACTGGCGAGTCAAAGCCACACGCATGGTTGGAAGATTACCGAGTGGCAGTGCAGATTGGTGGAGGCAATGATGAAGTGGCCATGAAGCACCTGCCCTTGATGCTC
The DNA here is from genome assembly GCA_011799875.1 of Thinopyrum elongatum. NCBI lineage: Eukaryota > Viridiplantae > Streptophyta > Magnoliopsida > Poales > Poaceae > Thinopyrum > Thinopyrum elongatum. Next base: position 390,639,003 of record CM022300.1, read on the forward strand.
GAGGGCTTGGCCAGGGCCTGGTTGAATCAGTTAGCCCCTGCTAGCATATATTGTTGGGAAGATTTGGCCCGAGTGTTTATCAAGACATTTGAAGGCACTTGCAAGCGTCCCGCTGGGCTGTCTGAGTTGCAGCATTGTGTCCAAAAGCCGAATGAAACCTTGAGGGATTACATCCAGCGGTGGACTATGCTTCACCATTTGGTGGAGAATGTTTCAGAGCACCAAGCAGTCTGTGCTTTCAAGGAAGGCGTATGGTACAGAGAGCTCACACTGAAATTCGGTCGCTCCGGGGCCTTGACTTTGGATCGGATGATGGAAATAGCCACTCGGTATGCGAATGGCGAAGAAGAGGACCGGCTCTGTAATGGCAAAGGGAAGACAGTCGACCCTGATGCTAGAGGTGGAAATCCCGGTCAGAAGCTGAAGCGCAAGGCTGAAGCCACAGGGCAGGCTGAAGCTGCAGTGGTGAATACCCAGGGAAAGTTCAAAGGAAAGCCTAAGGGACCATGGGTTCCCAAGAAGATCAAGGACCAGTTGGGCCAGGATGTCCTAGATTTACCGTGTGCCATCCACACGAAGAAAGATGAAGAGGGCAACCTGATTTTGCCCAAACACACCACTCGACAGTGTAGATTCCTTATCCAGCAGTTTCGTGAAGGTCAGTAGAGTGAGAAGGGCTCTGATAAGGATGAGGATGAAGAAAAGGCGGATGATTATCCAAAGGTCAACGCAACCCTAGTGATTTTTGCTGATGTTGAGAGCAAAAGTCGACTGAAAGTCATCAACAGAGAGGTGAACATGGTTGCTCCGGCAACTACTACATACCTCAAGTGGTCAAAGACTCCTATCACCTTCGATCAGTCGGATCATCTAGCTCACGTTGCTACCCCGGGGCGGTAAGCTTTGGTGGTTGAACCAGTCATTGGAGGCACTCGACTGCGTAAAGTTCTCATGGACGGTGGCAGTGGTTTGAACATTCTGTATGCTGAGACCCTTCAGGGGATGGGCATTCCGATGTCCCGACTCAGTGAGAGCAGCATGCAGTTCCACGGGGTCATCCCAGGAATGAAAGCGAAATCACTCAGACAGATAGCTTTGGATGTGGTTTTTGGCGATTCGAAGAATTTTCACAAAGAAAAGCTGACGTTTGAAGTGGTCGATTTTCACAGTACCTATCATGCCATTCTGGGCAGACCGGCATATGCTCGCTTCATGGATCGACCATGTTACGTATATCTCAAACTGAAGATGCCCGGGCCCAAAGGTGTGATCACGGTCACTGGGAATAGATAGAGAGCAGAAGAATGCCTCCAGAACGGTTCCAAGATAGCTGATGAGCAAATGGCGGTGGTGGAGCTGGAAGAGTACAAGAAAAATGCTGACCCGAGTGATTTGCTCCGGTCCAAGAAGCCCGCTTCTGACTCAGCATTCCAGTCGGCTGGCGAGACGAAGCCAGTTCACATTCACCCGGAAGATCCCACAGCTGCTCCGACCCACATTTCAACAACACTCGATAGCAAATAGGAAGCCGCGCTCATCCAGTTCCTCCGTGAGAACTGGGACATCTTCGCATAGAAACCATCGGACATGCCAGGTGTACCCAGGGGACTGGCTGAGCACCATTTGCGTGTCGACTCCAAAGCCAAACCTATCAAAGAGCACCTCCGTCGGTCCGCCACGAAGAAGAGGAAGGCGATTGGCGAGGAAGTGGCTCGGCTCTTAGCAGCTGAGTTCATACGTGAGATATACCACTCCGAGTGGCTCGCTAACGTCGTCATGGTACCTAAGAAGGATTAGTTACTCCGCATGTGCATTGACTTCAAACATATCAACCGGGCCTGCCCGAAAGATCATTTTTCGCTCCCCCACATTGATCAGATAGTCGACTCGACTGCGGGGTGTGAGCATTTGTCTTTTCTTGATGCGTATTCCGGATACCAACAAATCCGACTGTATGGGTCAGATGAAATAAAAACGGCCTTCATCACCCCATTCGGGTGTTTTTGCTATATCACTATGCCATTCGGTCTAAAAAATGCTGGCGCCACATTCATGCGCGTGATCCAGAAGTGCCTGCTCACTCAGATCAGTCGGAATGTGGAGGCTTATATGGATGACATTGTGGTCAAGTCACGTCAAAGTTCTGACCTGCTGACTGATCTAGCTGAAACCTTTGCAAATTTGAGAAGGTATGACATTAAGTTGAATCCGTCCAAGTGCACATTCAGAGTACCAGGAGGCAAGCTACTCGGTTTCCTCGTTTTCGAGCGAGGAATAGATGCCAATCCCGAGAATATCAGCGCAATTCTCCGAATGAAATGCCATGTATGTGTGCACGACGTTCAGAAGCTCACAGGTTGTCTCGCTGCATTGAGTCAGTTTATTTCATGACTCGGTGAAAAGGCTCTGCCCCTTTACCGACTGATGAAAAAGTCTGACACGTTTGAATGGACTCCCGAAGCCGAAGCAGCGTTTGTGGAGCTCAAAGCCCTGCTTTCCACCCAGCCCATGCTTGCTGCTCCAAACAGCAAAGAGCCTCTGCTCTTGTATATTGCGGCTACTGGTCAGGTTGTTAGCACGGTGCTCGCAGTGGAGCGAGAAGAAGAAGGCAAGGCCTATAAAGTTCAACGCCCAGTGTATTACATCTCTGAAGTCTTGACTCCATCCAAGCAGAGGTATCCACATTACCAGAAACTTGTTTATGGAATTTACTTGACTGCGAAGAAAGTTGCACATTATTTCCAAGACCAGTCGGTTTCAGTCATCAGTGACGCTCCATTGTCTGAGATCATGAACAATCGAGATGCAACTGGTCGAGTGGCTAAGTGGGCAATTGAACTTCTCCCTTTGGATATCAAGTTCGAAGCAAAGAAGGCGATCAAATCTCAGGTGCTCGCAGATTTCTTGGCCGAGTGGATCGAACAGCAACAGCCGACTCAATTTTACTCAGAACACTGGACTATGTTCTTTGATGGGTCTAAGATGTTGAATGGTTCTGGTGCCGGAGTGGTCCTGGTGTCCCCAAGAGGCGACAAACTCAGTTATGTTCTCTAGATTCACTTTGATTCCTCCAATAACGAAGCTGAGTATGAAGCACTCCTCTATGGGTTGCGTATGGCCATCTCACTCGGCGTCCGTCGCCTGATGGTCTACAACGACTCAGATTTGGTGGTCAATCAGGTGATGAAGGAGTGGGACGTCAGAAACCCTGCCATGACTGGATACTGCAATGCAGTGAGGAAATTAGAGAAAAGGTTCGAGGGATTGGAGCTTCACCACATTCCCCGACTCAAAAATCAAGCAGCTGACGATCTGGCAAAGATAGGTTCCACTCGGAAGCCCATCCCTAGCAATGTGTTTTTAGAACATCTCCATTCCCCGTTAGTACATGAAGATCCTTTCACTGAAGAGCCTCCTCAGGCGAAAAGTCTTACGGATCCGACTGAAATTGAGATACCTGTTGTTATTGACTTGGTGATGGAGATCCTGGTAATCACCCCCGACTGGACAGTACCATTCATCGCTTATCTGCTCAGGAAGGAACTTCCAGAAGATGAAGTTGAAGCGAGACAGATTGTCCGCAGAGCCAAAGCATTCACAGTGATCAATGGGCAGCTTTATAGAGAGAGTGTCACTGGTGTCGCCCAACGATGCATTTCCCCAGAAGAAGGTCGACTGATTCTGGATGAGATACACTCAGGGACCTGTGGTCACCATGCGTCCTCTTGGACCATTGTGGCCAAAGCATACCGAGCAGGATTCTACTGGCCCCGGGCTAATGAAGCTGCAAAAGAAATCATGGACAAGTGTGAAGGTTGCCAGTTTTACGCAAACATGTCGCACAAGCCCGCATCTGCTTTGAAAACCATTCCACTTGTCTGGCCATTTGTTGTATGGGGGTTGGATGTGATTGGGCTGCTCAGGACCGGCAGAAGCGGTTTCACTCATTTACTTGTCGCAGTCGACAAGTTCACCAAGTGGATTGAAGCCAAGCCTATCAAGAACTTAGATTCACGCACAGCCATCAAGTTTATAAAAGAGCTGATATTCAGATATGGTGTTCCGCACAGTATTATCATAGCTAACGGCTCAAACTTTGATTCGGAAGAATTCAGAGCATTCTGCGCTTCCCAGGGCACTCGGGTAGATTACGCATCCGTTGCACATCCGCAGTCGAATGGACAAGCTGAAAGAGCAAATGGTCTAATTCTCCAAGGGCTGAAACCTCGACTCATGCGAGACCTTGAACATGCAGCTGGAGCTTGGGTGACTGAACCACCGTCTATTCTGTGGGGATTGAGGACAGCTCCCAACCGATCTACCAACCGAACTCCTTTCTTCATGGTGTATGGGGCTGAAGCCGTGCTTCCTAGTGACATGTTTCACAATGCACCCCGAGTGGAACTTTATTCTGAAGTTGAAGCCGAGCAAGCAAGCCAAGATGCCGTTGACCTTCTAGAAGAAGAGCAAGAGATGGCTTTGGTTCGGTCGACCATTTATCAGCAGGATCTTCGTCGATTCCATGCAAGAAACATCAAGGGTCAAGCATTATAAGAAGGAGACCTAGTACTCCGAGTGGATCAGCAGCGACCACACAAGCTCACCCCGGCGTGGGAAGGTTCTTTCATCGTCACTAAGGTGCTTCACAATGGGGCATATCATCTTTACAACTTGAAGCTAAAGGAAAGACGAGCCACGCTCCTGGAATGCAGATCTTCTTCGTCATTTTTATACTTGACAGTCAGACTATCAGGATGTAATAAGAGTACTTTTTCCTAGATTGTTTATCAAGACATGACTCCCGCAGTCTCATAATGATTATTCTCGCATAAACTTGTGTTCAAATCCCCCAGTGGGTAACTTAGCTGCGGAATCCGTTTTTGCCTAAGTTATAAACTACTCCGAGTGAGAGCATCCCTCTCACTCGGGGGCTTAGCCGTGAGCCCGTTCTCGCCTAAGTTAGAAATCCACTCCGAGTGAGAGCATCCCTATCATTCGGGGGCTTAGCCGCGAATCAGTTTCACCTAAGTTATAAACTACTCCGAGTGAGAGCATCCCTCTCACTCGGGGGCTTAGCCGCGAGCCCGTCCTCGCCTAAGTTAAAAACCCACTCCGAGTGAGAGCATCCCTCTCACTCGGGGGCTTAGCCGCGAATCAGTTTCGCCTAAGTTATAAACTACTCCGAGTGAGAGCATCCCTCTCACTCGGGGGCTTAGCCGTGAGCCCGTCCTCGCCTAAGTTAAAAACGCACTCCGAGTGAGAGCATCTCTCTCACTCGGGGGCTTAGCCGCGAATCAGTTTCGCCTAAGTTATAAACTACTTCGAGTGAGAGCATCCCTCTCACTCGGGGGCTTAGCCGCGAGCCCGTCCTCGCCTAAGTTAAAAACCCACTCCGAGTGAGAGCATCCCTCTCACTCGGGGGCTTAGCTGTGAATCAGTTTCGCCTAAGTTATAAACTACTCCGAGTGAGAGCATCCCTCTCACTCGGGGGCTTAGCCGCGAGCCCATCCTTTCCTAAGTTAAAAACCTACTTCGAGTGAGAGCATACCCCTCACTCGGGGGCTTAGCCGCGAGCCCGTCCTCACCTAAGTTAAAAACCTACTCCGAGTGAGAGCATCCCCCTCACTCAGGGGCTTAGCCGCGAGCCCGTTCTCGCCTAAGTTAAAAACCTACTCCGAGTGAGAGCATCCCTCTCACTCGGAGGCTTAGCCGCGAGCCCGTCCTTGCCTAAGTTAAAACCTACTCCGAGTGAGAGCATCCCTCTCACTCGGAGGCTTAGCTGCGAGCCCGCCCTCGCCTAAGTTAAAAACCTACTCTGAGTGAGAGCATCCCTCTCACTCGGAGGCTTAGCCGCGAGCCCGTCCTCGCCTAAGATAAAAACCTACTCCGAGTGAGAGCATCCCTCTCACTCGGGGGCTTAGCCGCGAGCCCATTCTTGCCTAAGTTAAAAACTTACTCCGAGTGAGAGCAATCCTCTCACTCGGGGGCTTAGCCACGAATCAGTTTCGCCTAAGTTATAAAATCCATTCGCACAAAACATTTTGCAAGAAAGAAAGCAGTGTTCGGATAAATCCACCAAGTTTGGATAAAACCGTCGAGTTTAGAAGCACAGGCAAAAGTATTCAGACGTCAAGCCTGAGACAGTCTAACGATTACAGGATCACTCGGCATCCCGAGGCAAATAAATTTTAGTCATCAAGTTTTTTCTTCACTCAGCAGGAGGAGGACTCGCTGGCTCGACAAAAGTGTCCTGGTCGATGCCGTCAGCTATGCGAGTGGCTGCCTCAATGAAAGTCTCCATGAAGGATTCAAACTGGAGTTTCTTCGTGTTCACCACTTGGAGAGCCTTCAGCTTTTCTTCTTTAGCGTCCTTGCAATGGACTCTGACGAGTCAGAGAGCCACATCAGCTCTGCAGCGAGCAGCCAATTTCTTCCACGCCTGCACTCGACCAGGGATTTCATTGAGCCGAGTCATCAGTGACTCGAGGTCATTCTGAAGCACATCCTCTGGCCACAGCTCCTTGTCTACCTGTGTCATCACGACCTTCAGTCGGGCAATGTACTCCAAGACGCTGGTGTGACGAGCTTCCAGTCGTAGCATGTTCATTATGGCTTCATCTTTGACAGGTGAGTTTGAGGGGTCCAGGCCTGGTTCAATCCGCTCGGTTTCCTCCTCAAAATTCTGACAGAACTCTGTGCCAAGAGGGTAAGTATGAGCCAGCAGCAACATTGTGAAGAAGTTTTACAGATTCAGTCGGACGTAGAAAGGTACCTTCAAGCATGATGAACATCTTCTTTGCAAGGCCCCCTAAGTAAACCTCCAGCTCGTCCCTCTTCCGAGTGAGCTGGTCCACCTTGTCAGCCAAGACAACTTTCTCTTCTCTCAGTTGTGCAACTTCCTTTTTTACCTCGTCAACAACAGTCTTCAGAGCAGTATTTTCCTCCTCAAGCTTACCGACTGAAGCCAGCTTCCTCTCGGCAGCTTCAGTCTTCTCTCGGGCCACCTTCTACGCCCCCACGAGCTCAGTGTCCTTCCTCTCCAGTGCCTGCTTCATAGTGTCTAAAGAAATAACATTCTTAAGTCGTGCTTGGAGTTGGCGGTTTTCACTACGCACATCTGTTCGAGTGGAGTCACTCGGTTCAAGGGACGGATAAGGAAAAAATTGCAAAGCATACAGTCAGCAAAGAATTACCTCCCATGGTCTTCACCTCAGCCTGAGCTTCTTTCAGGTTTTTCTTGGCAACTTCCAAATCAAGTTGGAGTTGGATCTTCTCCTTCTCCAGGGCAGCGTATTGAGTCCCAAGTTCACAAGATTTCTGAAAGCAAGAAAAAAACAATTCAGTCGACAAGGAAAACTACCCTTTACTTCCGAGTGGAGAAGAGCAAATCCAGATTGCTGTTATCAAAACCTTGTTCTCAGACCCCTGCCGACTGCCCACAGTCGACAGCGGTCTCGGGGACTACACCCAGTGGGTGCACTAAGTGTGCCCCCACTGGATCAGTTACCCACTCGGCATGGCCCGACCGGCCTGAGTGAAGAGCTACAAACAAGCATATTCTAAGACCCCCACCGAATCAAACATTCGACAAGGGTCTCGGGGACTACACCCAGTGGGTGCACTCAGCGTGCCCCCACTGGAAGAACTACACTAAAAAGGAGAACACCCAGTGGGTGCACAGATCTAAGAAAAAGAGAATCCAATCGGAAATCAACTTACAATCGCACTTACTCGGACATTCTTCTGAAGGGCAGAACTGGCATCGTAAGCAGCCTTGCTAGATTCATACACCTCTTTCGTCCGCTGCATCATCAAGCCAGCTTGGATCATGGCCTCCTTGGCAGCTCCTATCTGGTCCTCCGGGACATGATGCAGAGCAAATCCACTCGATGCAGGAGTTGGTGACACAGCTGGAAGGATCAGTGTTTGAGGCTGCTCAGTCGGACCTGTAGTTTGGGCAGTCGACACTAGAGGCTGGACAGTCAACAAAGGGTCAGCAAAAGAGACACCAACTCGAGATGAGCTACCAAGTTCTGGAGCAGCAGGTTCAGGTGGTTGAAGAGACGTCCGACTGGAAGTCACCCTCTGGGCGAGGTTCCGCAAAGTGGATGAGGCCCTACTTTTTCCACCTGCACTCCTTGGAGGCTCCTCCTCGTCGTCGTCTGGAAGTTGGATAACGTCTGCTAGCACTAAGATCACTCGACAGTAAGATCGCAATCGATCGACAGAACAATTGAGAAAATGAGAACTGATCATACCTGCTCGAGAAGTGGCCGTGTCTGCAGTCTCCGCGTTAGCATGTTCATCGTCGATCTCCATATGGGACGTAGAGGTAGCCGCCCTAGGATTCAGAATTTCACTCGGTCAGCAAAAACATAAGGGTCTGCGAGAACAAGACAGAAAGTGAAATGTTTCGCAAAAAAAGCACTTACGTCAAAGCGATAGGTACAGCAACCTTGATCCTGGGCAAAGCCTTCCGAGGTTTGGGTGGAGCAACCTTTGCTTGTTTGGCGATTTTCTCAGTTGGGTCAGGGGTCGGCGTCCGAGCACGCTTCAGAGTACTGGTACTCAAACCCCAGCCTTGCCCTGGCTAGCTGCGGGATCTTGGGTCTGCTTGGTACGATGCTCAGTACGCGGTGGTGACTCGACCTCCTCGTCATCTTCCGAGTCATCACTGTCACCTTCACTTTCGTCCGCATATTCGATGTCGGCGCTCCCCCCTCACTCTCCTCTTATCCAGTGAGTTGTTCCCCATTGGGTACAGGCGAGTACAGCTTCGTGAATACCTGCAAGACACAGATTGCAAAGATCAGTCGGACTGCAATACAGATGCATATTGAAAGCAAAAGACAAAAACACTCGGCAAGATTATGTCTCAACTCTCCTGGGAGGTGATCAGCGTTGAATGGCAAAATCCGTTTTGCTACACGAGGATTATCCTTATTCCCGGTAATGCTCCAAAGCCACTGTGCAACTGTGTCCTCTCGTACCTCCTCCGGGTGGGTCTGGGCAGTGTCCTTTGTGCCCGAGTACAGCCACATAGGGTGGTCGCGAGCTTGCAAGGGCTGGATGCGTCGACTGAGAAACACTTCCAGCAAATCCATGCCCGTCACTCCGCCCGTACCAGTGCAATGACTGCGTCAACCAGGATGGCCACTTCACCCTTCTCCTCCTCCTCTTCAACCAATGAACGAGGGGCGCGGTGTCTCTCCAAAGAAAAGGGGAGAAGGCCAGTCGACTGGCCTGGAGTTGGGACATCTTTGCAGTAAAACCAGGTCGATTGCCACCCCCTAACCGACTCGGGAAAGGTCATAGGAGGGAAAGAGCTCCTACCCCTCATTTGCATTCCCAAACCACCACACATTTGGATCACATGGGTCCTCTCATCAGTCGGATTGGCTTTTTTAACCGACTGAGATCGGCAAGTGAAGATGTGCTTGAATAGGCCCCAATGAGGATGGCACCCAAGGAAATTTTCACACATTGAGGCAAATGCAGCAAGACACGAGATGGTGTTTGGAGGAAAGTGATGGATCTGAGCACCAAATAAATTTAAGAACCCATGAAAGAATGGATGTGGTGGCAGGGAGAAACCACTTTCCACATGAGTCGTGAGGAGAACCCGCTTGCCGTCGCGCAACGCAGGCTCAATCTCTCCCCCGGCAGCCTCCAGGATCCAGGCACTATCAGGCCATCGGCGGTGAGCCCCTCCAGGTCCTCCTCCGAGACCGACGAGCGGATCCAATCCCCTTGGATCCAGCCCGGCGGCAGACCGGACCGCGAGGTCGACCCCTTGGCCGTTTTCTTGCCCTTCGCCATCATCTTCTTCGCGCACTCCAGGGCCTTTGTCTTGTCCTTCACCATTGCTGCAATGGTCGTCGGGCGCGAGCCGAGTGGCGCGGCGTTGGAGAAAGCGAGGTGGAAGGGTGAGGACGAAAGGGGATAATGATCGGCACTGTTGCACGCATCGGCTGCGTCGCTATAAATATCCACGCATCCGGGTGACTGACTTGTGGGCCCGAGTAGTCTCGGCGCATCCCGCAACCGGCGCCTGCTCGATACGTGGTGGAAAAGGTGGCGCGCGGATCAAGGAGTCCATCTCCATTTGCTCCGCTTACCACGCCACGCCCCGACCCATGCACTTTTCCAAATTTTGAATCCCGTGAAATCCGGGCGCGGTGGGTCAGTCTATCACGCCAAAGATACTCAAATCCAATATGCTCAGTTCTATGCTACATATTTCACTCGGCAATTCCAGAAGCCAGAATAGATCAAGGCGGCTGGTGAAGGATTAAACTACCAACATACTGTCGAACCTCAAAGAAGGTGTTCCAGAGACAATGAGTCGGATCGAAGCCAGCTTCAATCCTCCTTCACTCGGTCCTCGATCCATTCGGGGGCTAATGATGATGACATGTACCTAGGGTAGGGTCATAGGCCTGACCTACATGCCCTACCCAAGGACACTACACAAGAGGCCAAGGCCCACAAAGATAAACAAGAGATACCGACTAAAATCGTCATGAAATGCAATACACTCGACAGAAGATCTCACTCAGAAATCCCAATTCCACTCGACCGCCGTTATTCACTCGGAAGACAAGAATCCATTCGGAGTACAGAAGACCTAGAGTCACCCCTGGATGGCAACGGTCAGGCATTTACTCCATTGTGATAAAGATCAGTTAATACGGACGTTACCAGTAACGTGCATGACATAATACTCTCATTGAACCCTGGTGTAATGGAGGGCTGCGAGGGGTCGGTGTACTCCATATAAGACACCCCTCCCCTCTTGCACAAGGGTTCACACCCCCTGTAACTATACAACATTCCAATCGACAAGCCTCTGCGGCACCGAGACGTAGGGTTGTTACCTCCTCCGAGAGGGGCCTGAACTCGTAAAACTGTGCGTACAACCTCGCTGTAGCTAGGACTCTGCCCTCTCCTATGTACCCCCCCCCCCCACCTCTACTGTCAGATCCGTTCCCATGACACCGCGAGCTTTGTTAATATAGTTGGATCATATGGTGATTCTCCCTCTCTATCTTGTTGTGATGAATTGAGTTTTTACCTTTTAGGTTTCACTATTATTAGTTTAAATACTTTTATGGATTTGAGAACACTTTATGTATGTCTTGCATATAAATACCCATGGTGACAATGGCGTATTATATTGATTCACTTGATGTATGTTTTTGAACTCAACTCGCGGATTACCGAGGTGTCATTGGGGTAATCTATGCATAGGGGTTGATGCACATTTTCGTCCTACTTCCTCCCGTAAAAATCTTGGGGCACTCTTTGAAGTTCTTTGTGTTGGATTTAATATTATGAATCTGAAGTTGTTTGATGCCTATCGAATAATCAACTCACGGATACTTGTGGTGACATTGGAGTATCTAGGTGACATTAGAGTTGGTTGATGTGTGTCATATCGTGTTATTCTAGTACGAACTCTAGGGCTGTTTGTGACACTTATAGGAATAGCTCAATAGATTGATCGGAAAGGATAACTTTGAGGTGGTTTTGTACCCTACAATAATTTCATCTTATGTTCTCCGCTAGATAAGAACTTTGGAGTGACTCTTTGTCTCATGTTGAGGGATTGTTATATGATTCAGTGATGTTAGCACCGTTGAGAGATTGCACTAGTGAAAGTATGAACCCTAGGCCTTGTTTCCAAGCATTGCAATACCGTTTGTGCTCCATTTTATCACTTGCTACCTTGCTGTTTTTATATTTTCAGATTACAAAAACCTATATCTACTATCCATACTACACTTGTATCAACATCTCTTCGTCAAACTAGTGCACCTATACAATTTTCCATTGTATTGGGTGTGTTGGGGACACAAGAGATTTCTTGAATTTGATTGCAGGGTTGTTTGAGAGATACCATCTTCATACCACGTCATCCACTTGTCGTGGTTCAACACGGCCACCTATGGGGCCATCGGCCCCTTGTGGTTCGGCAAGGGGGAAGGGCACATTGCACAAAGAGCGAAGATCATAGAGCAGCACGGTAGTGATGACACAGGCAGTTTTTACCTAGGTTTGGGCCGCCGCGAGGTGTAAAACCCTACTCCTGCTTTGGTGGATTGATGAAAGGACCGTGGTGGAGTCGCAACGCTCAAGCCCGGCAAGGTCGCCTTGGGATGGGAGCAGCTACGCGCGTATGAGTGTACAAGGGTCCAAATCCTTTCTAAGGTTGCCACGGCCCTCCTTTTATAGGTCAAGGGGTTACCACAATGGCAAAACAGTCATTATCTAGTGATTAGATAGCCACAGTGCTATCATACCTAACTCTACAGACAGGACAGGGTGCATTAAATGCACCGCTTAGTGTCACAACGCGGGGGTAGCCCGGCAAGCCGTGCCGTTCTATTTATCCACCTTCTCGCCTACCTGCGTGACACGCCTCTGGACTGGTGTCATTTGGGGGAGATCTCCTTCAGAAATGGCTGCCACGTGCCAAGTAACAGCCACTTAATCACTTGGGGGCTCGACACCGCACCGATAGGTGACTTGCGTTGCTGTGAGGTGGAGCGGTGGAGTCTTGGCGGGGTGATCCGCTCTCGGCGTCCCTGGCAAGCTTGCCGGGGGAGTCTTGAGACTTGCCTTCGGGGTGATCTCGACCTTTCCAGGCTCGCCTGCCCGATAAGGGAGGTTTTTCCTTAGTGATATTTTGCTCATTTTTCTTGTCTTGGTCTTCTTGATCCGCCCTTTGATTTCTCAAAGAGCTATCTCTTCTGGTTGGCCTTGTCTTGGATGTTGTAACCTTGCCCTTGAGCATGTGTATAGTCTGGGCAACGTACACCAGGCTTTGTTGCACCGATAGGAGCCCCTAGGCCTGGTCCGAATGTGCTGCCGAGCGTCATCGGGGTAGGCCCTATCCAGTACACAGGCGAAGAGTTTGTGGTCGCTCATCCTTGAGATTTCCTTTGCTTCTTCATTAACCTGTGCTTGAGTCAGTTTCCGGTTTTTCCGCGCATCGTGCAAGACGTTATGAGGGAATTGCGAGCCACGATCCATGGGCTACCCACGTCCCATGTACACGGAGCGGTAACTGCCATTCCACTAGCTTCTCCGCTTCTGGTGTTTCTGCCATGTACATTGCATGCATTGCACAGGGTTGGTGGCGGGCGCGGAGTGCGCGGAAATGTGTGCCATGGCAGAAAGCCAGACGCCATGGATTGGCGCAGGGGGTCGGCCTTGATTCCATGAGCCGCTGATGGCGCGGGGAAGCCGGATTGGCAGAGCGGGGCGGTTGCCTCCCCTGAGTGAGGAGCTAGCCCCCGACCTCGTTTGCCTATAAAAGGGGATGCGGGCGAGGTGCTGGCTCACACCTATCTCCTCCTTCTTTCTTCTGATATTGTTTCTTCATCATGGTGAGGGGAAGAGGGCGCAGCGGTACTCCAGTAGCGGCGACAAGGCTTTCTGCTCGACAGCGCCTCCCTCCTCCCATTGGGGACGCGGAAGCGGAGCCCACCATGAGGGGAGGCGGGAGAGGACGGGAACGCGGTCGTCATGGCGCTCGGGGTCGAGGAGGATGGGGCGGTGCGCTGATCGCACCTCCTCTGGCCGTCCAGGACCCGAATGAAGGCCACGTCGGGAACCAGCCACTAGAGTTTATTGTCAAGCTGCGAGGGCCTCCACGCAGCCGACTTCGGCTCCCCACTCCATTTGCAAGAGTGATGGAAGTTGAGCAGCCGGCGGGGCTGAGGCTGCACAAGAGGGGCTGCTGTAGTGGCAGCATGCGGGCGGACATGGAGTTCCCCGCTCCTCATGTCATGCTTCTTCGGTGCGGTTGGAAGACCTTTGCTCGTGCCCACAGCTTGGTGGCCGGGCACGTCCTCCATTTCAAGTTAATGGATGCCACCCTGCTATCCATCAAAGTCTTCGGACGCTCGGGTGCTCGCTTAGGGTGCTGCGCAGAGAGCTCGACCGACGATGAAAGCTCCTCCTCGAGCGATAGCGATGAGGAGGATAGTGATGGCAATGACGATGGCGCCGACGGGGAGGACGACGGCTCCGACTCCGGCTGAACACCAGCCACACCATCACCATCAGGCGGCGGCACCACCATCTGCACCTGCATCTCCTCTTCGGCAAGGCGATTTGCCGGGGAGTTGGATGTGGAGGTGTGGATGGTGTCTCCGGCTCCTCCAGCAACCTTCCAGCTGGGCCCCAACAGGCTTCCTCGTGGGCTCTGGCTTCATTCGTACTGCTGGCCCTGGTGGCGGTGACCAGGGGATCATCTCCGCCACTATGTTCACCATCACCTTCGCCCGCGCCCTCCCGATCTTATCAGGCTCCTTGTCATGGGGCCTGACGGGATCAGGCTGGGCTTCTGCCCGGGCGCTCCTTTTGCCCTCTTCACCTCCCACCATAGTTCCTAGGAGGAGAGGGACAAGAAAGGGATTACGGGGCACTTATCTTGTTTTAGTCCAAAATATGTAGGCACTTGCCAAACTTTAGTCTAAAATATGTAATCTTCTTTATCCGTGTTTGTGTCATGTAAGATCTGTACTTGCTTATCCACATATTAATGAAAAAAGAAAAGCCTTGCTAGGTACTTGTGCATGTACCATGTCCATGCAGAGGTGGGATGCCTCTATACATTTAAGTAAACAAGTTTTCTTCGGTAAGCTATTATGCCGGTGCCTTTCATTTGTTGCCACGGGGCTTGGCCTGCCGCGCACAAAACTATGGAAAGGGACCAGCTCCTCGTCGAACCTCTTCCGTCAAAGGCCACTACCACCACCCTGACCGAAGCAACATTCTGGACACAGGATGGGAGCACCTATGCTTCAAAGGTGACGAGGTTTTCATATGCACAAGTTTTCACCTTACGAAACAAGTATGGATAAGAAAGAACTTATTTGTTTGGCTTGTCGGGGATCGATATGTAGGCTTGTCTTCGTTTCTTCTCTTCGGGAATGGGTCCACGTCAAGAACCCTGCAGCTTAGTGCAGAGGAAAACAATGCTACATATGCCCTTATCTACATGATCATGCGATGCTCATGTTATGCTTATGCATGCATGAAAGTTTTTGGGGCCCCCAGCGCTTCGTTTATTATCTCTTGCTCAGGGTCTGCGCCTGGCTTTGTACCAAGGGTTACATGCGACATCGGCAAGGCTTGTACAAAAGGGTGGCTGCCGGGCAGGGCCCGACAGCCGCGCCTTACGGGTAGAACCTACGGAGATGCTCAATATTCCATGAGTTTTGCAACTGAATGCCATCTCTGGTCTCCAGACAGACTGCGCCAGGTCTGGTGACTCGTACTACCCGATAAGGGCCTTCCCACTTCGGCGCCAACTTGTTTGTACCCTTGCCGGACTGAATGCGCCTAAGGACAAGGTCGCCTTCCTCAAGGCTCCGGGCATGAACCCTGCAGCTGTGATAGCGACGCAGGGCTTGCTGGTAGCATGCAGGACGCGTAGCAGCCCGGAGACGATTCTCCTCAAGTAGCACAGCATCGTCACACCGGTGCTGTTCTTGCGCTACTTCATCGTAGGCAAGTACTCGAGGTGACCCGTATATGAGTTCCGTGGGGATCACTGCTTCTGCCCCATAGACTAGGGAGAAGGGAGTCTGGCCGGTAGCTCGATTTGGTGTCGGACGGAGGGACCAAAGAACCACCGGCAGCTCGTCGATCCATCGCCTGCCACACTTCCGCAGCCTATCAAATGTCCTTGTCTTGAGTCGTCGTAGCACTTCAGCATTCGCCCTCTCAGCTTGTCCGTTGCTTCTGGGATGGGCAACAGAAGCGAACGAGACCTTGCTTCCGAGGGCATGAACGTATTGCATGAAGGCGTGGCTTGTGAATTGGGTGCCATTGTCAGTGATGACTCTGGTGGGTAATCCGAAACGGCACACCAATCCTTTCAAGAACTTGATAGCTTACTGTGCGGTCACCTTCCTCACGGGATCCACTTCCGGCCACTTTGTAAACTTGTCGATTGCAACGTACAAGAATTCAAAGCCCCCGGTAACACGGAGGAAGGGGCCCAAGACGTCGAGCCCCCAGACCGAAAATGGCCATGACAAAGGGATCGTCTGGAGAGCTTGAGCAGGCTGATGGATATTCTTGGAGTGGAACTGGCAGGCTTCACATCTGGTGACTAGCTCAATTGCATCTTGGAGGGCCATGGGCCAGTAGAAACCTAGCCGAAAAGCTTTTCCAACCAGGGCCCTTGATCTAATATGGGAGCCACACATGCCTTTGTGTATCTTTGCCAACAGTTCCTTTCCTTCTTCCCGGCAAATGCACTTCAATTTCACACCATTGGGCCTCCTTTTGTATATCGTGTTGTCAACGAACTGATACATACTGGCCCTCCGGGCTACTCTTTCAACTTCTTCTTGTTCTTCAGGAAGTTCTCCTATTTGGAGGTAATGGACTATGTGCCGCGCCCAAGTTGGAGCCTGAGGCTCGACAACAAGGATTAGCGGCACCTCCTTGTTCATGGGAGCGCATGCCTCAACCGCAAAGACGGGTAGTTCGGCAGGAGGGTGCTGCTCACCGAGCGAAGGGGAGTTATTCCCGCCAAGCTCTCTGCCGGGGGCTTCGGGAAGCTATGTCGGGAGATGCTTGCCGGAGTCCAATATCTTCCTCTTTCTAGCCATTGTTGCCGGGGATACGGAGGGCTGAGTCAGATGGAGAACAAAAGTCCCTGGTTCCACAGGAAGTTTTTGCGCAGCGCACTTTGACAGATGATCAACAATGTTGTTTTTTGCACGTGGCACGTGCTCTGTTTGTAATCCATCAAAGTGCTCCTCCAACTTTCACACTTCCTCCATATATGCCTCCATCAATGGGCTTTGATAATCCTTGTTCACCTGCGTTACCACAAGTTGTGAGTCTCCACGAATGATCAACTTCTTGATTCCCAGTTCTGTTTCGATCCTAAGCCCGGCAAGGAGTCCTTCATATTCTGCAGTGTTGTTGGTAGCCTTCTCCCGGGGGAAATGCATTTGAACCACGTACTTGAGGTGCTCCCCAGTGGGTGTGACGAGAAGCATGCCAGCCCCTGCACCTTGTAGGGAGAAGGCACCATCAAAGTACATGATCCATTCTTGGGGCGCTTCCTTGCCGGGGATAACTGTCTCCGGCGTCTCTTCATCTGGAGTTGGTGTCCATTCTGCAATAAACTCTGCCAATGCCCTACTCTAAATAGTTGATGTGTTCTCAAACTTCAAACCAAAGCTTGATAACTCCAAAGCCCATTCCACTATTCTGCCAGTGGCCTCAGGGTTCCTCAGTACGCGTTGCAAGGGGAAATGGGTGACAACCGTGATCTCGTGGGCTTCAAAGTAGTGGCGCAGTTTCCTTGAGGCCATGATGAGGCCAAGGATCAACTTTTGCATGCCAGAATACCTTGATCTAGCCCCCTGCAATAGGGAGCTGACAAAGTACACTGGCCGTTGCACCACCTTCTTCCTTGCCGTAATCCTGGAATTGTCTCCGTTGCCCCGCTCCTCTTTGTTCTGATCTGCACCTGGTCTTGCCGGGATGAGTTCACTTTCCTCTCCGAAGGGGATGGTAGTCGCGGCTGCTCCCTCATCTACCTCCCGCTGGGCCACCAGTGCTGCACTAACCACTTGATTGGTTGCCGCTAGGTACAACAACAATGGCTCCTGCGGTTTAGGAGCGACTATGGTGGGAACAGAGGATAGGTAGGTCTTCAAATCTTGTAGCGCAGCGTCCGCCTCCGAGGTCCACTCCACGGGCCCTACCTTCTTCAAGATTTTGAAGAACAGCAAGGTGCACTCGACAGACTTGGAAATGAACCTGCTCAGCGCAACAACACATCCAGTCAAACGCCTCACATCTTTTAACTGTCTTGGGTGCTTGAATCTGCTCGATCGCCTTGATCTTGTCGGGGTTGGCCTCTATCCCCTAATGGTACACAAAGAAGCCAAGTAGCTTGCCAGAAGGAACGCCAAACACACACTTCTCTGGGTTCAGCTTCAAGTTGATCTTGCGCAAATTTGCAAAGGTCTCTTCCAAGTCCTGAATGAGGGTTGATCTGTGCTTGGTCTTGACCACTATGTCATCCATGTAAGCTTCAATATTCCTATGCAGCTGGGACTCAAAACCAAGTTGCATTGCTCTTGCAAAAGTGGATCCAGTGCTCTTTAACCCAAAGGGCATTCGTATAAAATAGTACTTGCCGCATGGGGTTATGAACGTGGTCTTCTCTTCATCTTCCTTGGACATCAAAATCTGGTGGTACCCGGAGTAGGCATCCAAGAAGGAAAGCAGGTCACATCCAGAGGTGGAATCCACAATCTGATCGATGCACGGCAAGGGGAATGGGTCCTTCGGGCATGCTTTATTCAGATCAGTGAAATCTATGCAAAGCCTCAACTTCCCATTCGTCTTGCGCACTACCACTGGATTTGCCAACCATGTTGGATGCAATACTCCTCTGACCAAACTAGCAGCTTCAAGTTTCTTGATCTCGTCGGCAATGAACTGCTGCCACTCCAAGGCTTGCTTCTGGACCTTCTACTTGACAGGCCGGGCATGAGGGCAGACAGCAAGGTGGTGCTCGATTACCTCCCTGGGAACACCGGGGATGCTAGATGGTTGCCAAGCAAACACATCGACATTCACCCGCAGGAAGGCAACGAGCGCGCTTTCCTATTTGTGGTCCAGGGTGGAGCTGATAGTAAACGTACCATCAGCGCCAACCAGCCCTGCCGGGACCTTCTTCACAGCAGGCGCAGCAACCTTTGATCTCTTGCTAGTGGAACTCTCCGGCAAGTCATCGACAGGTGCAGCACACTCCGGAGAGGCGCGCTTCCCGGATTCCTTGCCGGTATCATTGCCAGTTTTTCTCCCTTGCTTGTTTTCCTTGGCGGGGACTGCGGCTTCTGTGGCCTCGACAGCGACCGCTTCCCGGTACATCTTGTCCATGCATATAATTGCATCCTTCTTATCTGATGGGATAGAAATAACGCCCATTGGTCCTGGCATATTCAGGGTGTTGTAGGCATAGTGGAATGCCACCATGAATTTTGCCAGAGCAGGTCGTCCAAGTATCCCATTGTACGGCAACGGAAGCTCAACCACATCGAACACAATCTTCTTAGTTTGGTAATTCAATTCACCTCCAAACGTCACTGGCAGCATGATCTTCCCCTTCGGATGACTCCTGCTGGGGTTGATCCCTTGAAAGGTGCCAGTAACCTTGAGCTCTTCTTCTGTTATCTGCAGCTTGCTGGTGACCTTGGGAGAAATCAGATTCAACCCGGCCCCGCCGTTAACCAACATCTTTGTGACCTTGATGTTGCGGATTATTGGTGAAACCAACAACGGCAAGCACCCTACCGCGGTGGTGCGGTCAGGGTGATCCTCTTCATCAAAGATGATGGGCGTGCGGGACCATTTGAGTGGTTTTTGAGAATCTGCCGCTGGCTCCACAGCATTGACCTCACGTGCCCACTATTTAAGCTGGTGCTGAGAGGAGTGCAATGATGCACCTCCGTCAATGCACAGGGCGTCAGTGGCCTTCTGGAACTCCTGCTCGTTGGTTTCCTCTTCATCCCCTTCATCACTCTCGTCATCGCATTCCTTCTTCCCATGGCCTCTGGCAGGCTTCCCTTGATGCTGAGGGACCTTGCTGGGGCGACTTCCTCTGCCACCTCGGCCCTTCCCACCAACACCATCTTGGTCTCTCTCTTTGTCACTCTTCTCGTACTCAGCCTTCTGCTTCTTGACGAGTTGCTCAACTTGATGACACTCTTGGAGATCATGGCCCTTGGTCCAATGGATCTTGGAGTACGGCCCATCAGCCTTCCCAGCCTTCTCGATCGCCGCAACTTCCCGGCAGTCATTGCACGCGGCAACTTCCTTGCCGAGAGCTTCGGTCTTGGCCTTCTTGCCGGTACTGGGAACGCCAAACCCTTCGACAGCCAGAACTGTCTTCTCCTTGTGCTTCTTGTTGCATTTCTTGTTGTTCTTCTTCTGGTTGGCAGCATCATCGTCGTCCTCCGAGTCAATGTCGACGCCGTCCTCTGAGTCAATGTCGACGTTGTCTTATCCTCCGGGGAGTCACCTCCCCTCCTCTGTTCGGGCACACTTATCCGCCAAAGTGTATAGCTCATTCACAGTCTTGGGCAACCGGACGTTCATCGTGGAACATATCCTGCGGTTGCGTACGTTGGACTGGAACGCAGCTATCACAGCTGCCGGGTGGATGTCCGGAATGTTCCTGTGCACCCGGCTGAATCTCTGCATATACTTCCACAAACTCTCTCCTCCCTTCTGTGGGAGGAGCTGCAAGTCACTGTGCCGCCCTGGTTCTTGATGGCCGCCCATGAAAGTGCCAACAAACTCATTGCACAAGTCAGCCCAGGTCGAGATGGAGTTCTCCGGTAAGTGCATCAGCCATGACCTCACATTTGGCTTGAGTGCCAAAGGGAAGTAGTTGGCGAATACCTTCTCATCTCTTCCTCCGGCGGCTTGAACATCGATGGTGTAGATGCTCAAGAACTCTACTGAGTTCAATCTTCCATCGTACTTTTCTGGTATCTCTAGCTTGAACGTACGGGCAGATGGCCAACGGACTTGCCGTAGCTCGCGAGTGAAGGCAGCACACCCAACCTCGAAAGGCAGGTATCCGTCTCCACTGGGCGCGGGCTCGTCGACGTCGGGACCATTGCGCCTATCAGACTGGCGGCGGGTTTCATGGCGCCGTTCTATGGTGACACGCGCGTCTTCACCTCGCCTGTCTTCCAGGACCCGCCGTTGATCTCGGTGGGCTCAAGGATCAGACGAAGCCATTGATACTTCGTCGGGTTCTTGATTGCGTGGCTTTGGACGCATCCCCTGCGCTGGCTGCCATGGAGGGGACTGCACCGTCGGAGTGACCCCTTCGGTATAGCCAGTGGCTCGGGCCATTGTTGCTGTCTGTGGAGGCCATGACGGGCCTGCCTGCTGTGATCCTCCCACCTCAGCGAAACCAATCAGGCTCTGAATGGTGGCTCTCCACTCATCCATTTGATCAGCCGCTAGCAGAAATCTCAACAGGAGTCGGGCCCATGCCATGGCTTCCGAAGTGGTGCTCGGCATAGACGACGATGCAGATTGTGACGTCGCCTGACTTTTGACGGTGCCGGTAGTGGCGGCGCCGTGCTCTCGTCGCCGCGAGCCAGTCTCCAGGGTGGCATGGCAACGAGGCAGATGTGCTTGGGGATTGATGACCCCATTCGGCGCATCATCTTGGCCAGCTTGCCCTGGGGATGGCGCGTGCCCCGTAGCCGCACCTGCAGTGGGGGCAGCTAGAAGGTTGTGATTCACACCAGAGCGAGCGCCATCGCTGTGGCTGCGTCCTTCAGTGAGGTGGAGAGGCGGAGATGGAATATTCTCCCCACCCGCATCTTGTGGAGCATGGCCGCTAGGATGCTGTTGACGCTATCCTCCTCCAGCGCTCCCTTCTCCCGCTTCGGTCGTAGGGGGAATGGTGATGGCGCCGCCTACGCCGGTCACGTCCCCCACAGCATCCACGTCCCCGTGCGCCCCTGTAGCCCCCATGGCATCAGTGGCTGCATGCGAGGGGGCCTTCGAGGTGGACGGGTGAGCTATAGCGCCGGACTTTTTCTTGGGCGCCGTGGATGATGAAGCCGTCGATGAAGAAGAATATGATGAAGATGACGCGCTGCTTACACCCTCGGGTTCGCACAAGCGCTCCCCCCTACCTGGCGTGCCAAAGATGTCGTGGTTCAACACAACCACCTATGGGGCCATCGGTCCCTTGTGGTTCGGCAAGGGGGAAGGGCGCGTTGCACAAAGAGCGGAGACCGTAGAGCAACACGGCAGTGATGACACAGGCAAATTTTACCCAGGTTCGGGCCGCCGCGAGGCGTAAAACCCTACTCCTGCTTTGGTGGATTGATGAAAGGACCGTGGTGGAGTCGCAATGCTCAAGCCCGGCAAGGTCGCCTTGGGATGGGAGCAGCTACGCACGCATGAGTGTACAAGGGTCCGAATCCTTTCTAAGGTTGCCACGGCCCTTCTTTTATAGGTCAAGGGGTTACCACAATGGCAAAACAGTCATTATCCAGTGATTAGATAGCCACAGTGCTATCATACCTAACTCTGCAGACAGGACAGGGTGCATTAAATGCACCGCTTAGTGTCACATCGCGGGGGTAGCCCGGCAAGCCGTGCCATGTTATTTATCCACCTTCTCACCTACCTGCATGACACGCCTCTGGACGGGTGTCATTTGGGGGCGATCTCCTTCAGAAATGGCTGCCACTTGCCAAGTAACAGCCACTTAATCACTTGGGGGCTCGACACCACACTGATAGGTGACTTGCGTTGCTGTGAGGTGGAGCGATGGAGCCTTGGCGGGGTGATCTGCTCTCGGCGTCCCCGGCAAGCTTGCCGAGGGAGTCTTGAGACTTGCCTCTGAGCGCATCGACGAGGCGAGGCAGTGGCTGTGGCCACGGCGCTGCTCGTCGGCAGCGACGGCTGCGCTCGGCGCGGGTAAGAGAGAGGGGCGGAGGGGAGAGGGGCCACGGGGAAGAGTGAGAGGGGTCAGGAGGTTGCGTGGCGTCGTGAGGGAGATCCAGGGCGACGAGGGAGCACGCAGGCAGGGTGGAGGTGGCCGGCGTGTGGCTGCGCGCGCCAGGCACGCGCCCCTGCCTACTGGCGCGAGGAGGAAGGCGACAGAGGGGCTGCGGTGGTGGGCTGGGCTGACTTTGACCAGCTGGGCTGCTACAGTGGTGGGCCGGTTGGGGTGCCAGGTAAGTTCTCTCTCTTTCTCTTTTAATTCCTGTTTTCTATTTTTCTGCAACTTTGTGGCTTTATTAAAAATAGCTAGGCACTTTCAAAAATCACCAAACTGCTCATGCCCACTGTTTAGGATATAAACAACATGGAACATTTCAGTTTAGGATTATTTGGACATTTAAAATATTTAATAGCATTTAAATGTCCAAATGCAAATAACATAAGATTTAGTTCAGTGACCCAATGATGTCCTAGAAAATTGTGCACCATTTTTGTCAGAGGTTCTAGACCAAGGCAAAGATGATGAACATTTTAGAAGGGCATTTCAAGTTCATTGAAAAAGATTTTAGTAAACCCTAGTTGTTTCCAGGGGGGTGCTGGGGGTTCTATCATCCCCATTTCAAGTTTCTGGAAAAGTTTAAACATGATGCAACACTCTAATGCATGAACTAACTAGGGTGTGACAACTCACCCCCACTCAAAATAATCTCGTCCCGAGATTCAAGCGTAGGGTAAGATGAAGGGGGAATGCAAACTAACATAATCTTCACAATCCAGGTTGCATCTCATAAGAACGTTGATTCGATCACCATCTTTGTCTCGATGTCTTGCTCCGAGAACTCCAACCAACATGACAACGAGAGGAAAGGAAAAAAAACTCTAGAAGGATCAATCTCCTCGAAGATCGAACAACTCAGGATCAAATCACGGAATGAGACATAGCAACATCTCTCGAGCTGAGACACGAAGCATACATCTAGAGGGATGGAGTGAAACAGATGACGGAGGTTCACTAGGTAGACAACAATTCCACACTTAAGAAGGTGGTGAACAGTTGTCAACGTAGCGAGGATTTGAGTTGCCATGATACCATAACGAGACACCTCAGGAAAAATGACTCGTTGACTTATTACCTTAAGTGGCAAAAAGAATTACTTTTGATATAGAGATCATTGAGACTCTCTATACCAGCCTAAGGCAAATCTCGAGCGATCGTTTGGAGGAGTTCTGTAGAATGGCATACTTGGACTAGTATGGATGATGTGGATTACCTTGTTGAAGACAACACAAGGGATGATTTTGCTTATCATCGGAAAAAAATGGATGGGACCCATGGTAGGACCACTCTTGAAGATGATCCTGAATAAGAATTACTAAGAAGGCAGCCCATAGTAAAATGGCACAAAGACGGTGCAAGCTGTGAACAAAATGCAAATGCTGGGAATGTTCCAACCATCATATCTGCCTGAGATTCAGATCTGGTTGGTAACGGGATATTTCAGACGTCATTTCTGGAAAGAAAATTTGCAACACAAACCGACGAGATGACGTTGCGGATTCTCGGGAAATGAACTACGATAGCAAGCTCCAAAACATGAGCTGGTTCTGCTACACACATGTGAACACGTTGTCCCAGACAAGCATGTCCACATGGTAGTCTTACAATAAAAATACTACCGGGTTCAGGTGGGAACCATCATTGCGGAGAGTGAAACCCATACATAAGTCATATGATTAGCTCTTATGAAGGAACTTCTTCTCCTTGAACAAATCAATCAGTGGCTTGGTGTGCTAGGGATTACATATGGAATGGAGATGATCAGTCTATCAGACCATAGAATGCTTCGCACGTGCATGACTAACTTGGGATGATTCCAAAGGAAGCAAATATAAGCTTTCTCGAATTCACGGCGGCAACTTGCTTCAAATGCACATGAACTAGAGGAAGTCACTTCTTTCATCCAAACATATGCTTCATGAATGGGACATGAAGATAATGCTTATAAAAGTTTCCAACACTACTTAGATGTTCGACATGAATCATGGACAAGATAAGGATGTTGTCGATGGGCTCAACAACAATTCATACAGGTTCCCATGAAGATAGAATTCCACAACTATGTGAACAAGATGATAGCATTGGTCAGACCAAAAGATATAATGGTGTATGCTCGAGGGATCAACCACGAGTAAGACAACATTATGAGCATCGTTGGTTCTGATTTGATTTGATGATAACCCACACTCAAATCAAAGTTTGACAAGACAATAGATCCAACAACTGATATGAGGACCAATTGATGAAGATATCATTTTTCTTCAACACACACACAACACAAGACATCCCTTTAAATGAACTAAGTTAGGCAAGCTTTTATCTTCCAACTCTCCAAGTTGTTATTTAGCTTAACCAACTAGCTCAGGGTATCCGACACAGATTCTTGGAGAAGGGTTGGTTACAAGAACCAACTTGATCACGAGCTCAACATAACAGTCAGGGGACAACCTGGTAATACTTCCGAGAAGATATCCGGAAAATTACGAACCACCGATATGTTATTAAGCTCGAGAACAACCTTGCTTTTCAGGGCAAGACGATGTGATCAAGAGAGTGATGGATTGACACAATCCTAACTCATCGATCGAAGAGTGCACCAACAAAAATGGACTAGGTAGCACGATCAGTCCTAGGATGGTGATTCAATAACCAACACACCAAGGATGAGAATATTGTCCTTTAACTACCAAGCAACGCAGTTGCTAGGAGTATTGCTTTCACACATCACGATTCACTTGTCGGTATTCCGGTTACAATAACACGGAGACCGAGAAATGAATAATGATGGCGAGAAGTATCACTATACCAAGAGTTCATAGGATGGTGTGCAATTCCCATGATATTCTTGATATAAAGATGGTAATACTCCAGGGTAGAACAGAACAAAAGCTGGATTGGCATTTTGATCTGCGGAATACAACCGCTTTGACCAATCCTAGATATGGATGAGGTACTGGAGTTTGTTTCTCCTAGTCATTCCGTAATAGAATGGCTTGATGGACCACAAGAATAATAAGCATCGATAACATGAATGCACAACTAGTCCTGACTATCAATTGATAGACAGAGGTCAGAATACAACTAAAGAGAGACAACTCAAAGGAACATATGGTTTTCTGAGTTGCGGATGCATAGATTTAGTATGTCAAACAAGTTCAACATATTTCTTCCAGATAATCCATGCAGAAAGGTAGGACTGGCAGATTCACAATGTAGAATGGAGAACTCATCAAGAGCACTCTGGTTGTGATCTTTCGGTTCAACGAGACTTCTGCCATAAGTAGTTCATGGTATTTGGAAGAAGGATATACCACGAACCTCAAGGACTATCACCAAGGTTACTAATATCTTAAGGGAACTAGCAAACACTAACAACATGAAGTAGGGTGAATCTCGGGTTCAGAAACCCAGGAATAGAATGCCTACCAACTAAATAGCATCGCGGGATGCTTTCGAGAATGACGGCCAGAATCATCACACTAGGAATATAAAGCATTACTAGATTACTTGGTGGTTCTCTAGGATGCCTAGGGTCATAATACTAGCTCCAACACATATGTCAAGGCAATGGAGTACCTCAACAGACCGTTAGTGTGCTTAAACTGGCCCAAAGGGACGCGGAAACAGAGGGAAAGGATTTTGCAAATGCATCAGATTGTTTGGAAACCTGGGATGACTCGGACAGCATAACGGCTGTAAATGCTCAAAAGATTTGAGACATCCTGCAATTGGTGGCATAACCACTTAGCAACACAATATCAAGGTTCTGAGATCAACTAGCAACACACAAAAGTAGTAGGAACAGAACAGAGGCTTGAAACCAACAATCCTATAAGTTACTACGGATTAGTAACACGTGATCCTGATAGAAGGATGAGAAGCCTAGTTCTTAAACCCCGTAGCAAAGAAGAGGTTGACTCAGATCAGAAAGGCATAAGGTAAAGGAGTAAAAAGAGCCTTACGTTCCCTTCCACAATCAATTCCCTTATATAACTAAAGCATTTCTAGACTCAACTTCGACCAGTTTGGCTTGGTAATCCTACAGGCAGTCAGGCTCTGATACCAAAGCTGTCAGGACCCCGATTCCATGTCACATCGATCTAGCCGGTAACACCTCATATCACTTTGCGGCCTCACGCACGGTATTCCCACGGGTGTCGCCTTACCATGGCCCGGGACCATTTGCGCCTTTTGGCTCACGTATATGATAGTGTCGCTAGCATCCATATGACAGAGAACCCGGGCCGACATGACTAGTCGTGAACCCAAAGTGGCACTAACTTACGGGGACAGGCATACATGACCCAGCAACGAACGTGTCGGTCATCAGCGAGTGAATTCGGGCTGTAGCAACTGGGCTAGCAGGACTCCGGGAATCCGGGCTGTAGCAGGCTAACAGGACTCCGAAAGACACCGCGTGACGTTTCCCGAAAGGGACAGACACAGGAATGAGGAAGGACACATGCCGGCCAGTCTAAGTGTTCCGGAGCAGTAGCAAGCTAACAGGACTCCGGTAAACCGGGCTGTAGCGGACTACCAAGGCTCAGTGGAAGCACCAGACTACATTTCCCCATAAGAGAGGCTACCAAGGATAAACAACTAGGTTGTCGGATCCCACACATACCAAGCATTTCAATCATACACACAATATGTTGGATATGGGCAAATACAACATGGCATCACAACAAGACTCTACGACTCAGAGTATTTATTCATTAGGCTCCGAGGAGCCAAGTATTACAAACATGGGTCTCATGACCCAACATTCAGAGCATACAAGTCAAAGCACATACGGAAGCCTATCATGTCTGAGTATGACATCTACAAATGAAAAAGGCTGAGAAGCCCGACTATCTACCAGATCCTGCCGAGGGCACAAGATCGTAGCTGAGGTAACAAGCTAAACGTCGAAGTCCACGTGGAACTACTAGCGAGACTGAAGTCTCTCTGCAAAACATAAAATAGGCAAACATGAGTACAAATGTACCCAGCAAGACTTACATCAGAACTATCTACAAATGCATCGGTATCAACAAAGAGGGTGGTGGAGTTTAACTGTAGCAAGCCAGCTTTGACTCAGTGGCTATCCTGAACTACGAATGCTGGTAACTCTTTTGAGGTGGCGCACACGAGTCCACATAGTCACCATATCAATACACCACTATGGATCCGCTCCCATCTCCCTACGAGAACGCCATCCATGGCACTCACGCTTATCTTGCGAGTTTTAGAGTATCCACTTTCACTTGTCTATGAACTGTACAGGCAACCCAGAAGTCCTTTACCGCGGACACGGCTATTCGAATAGATCATTTATAACCCTGCAGGGGTGTACATCTTCACACATGTTTCCACCACTTAGCGTCTGCACACGACATGTGCTCGGCAGACTTCAAGCGAAAGCCGACGTGGGTGTAGATCACGACCTAACTAACCACACAAGTCTCTAGTCCAGGTTTATCGCCTATTCGGGTTCCATCCGCAAGGAAATCCGGCCGGGGTGTCCTCAACGGCCCCAAACGATGTGTGCAGGGTTCCCGAGACACCAAACGGGCGACCCGGTACACCGTGCCACGGTGTATCTACCGCAACATAGCCCACCCCTAGGGTCAGCGCTACGCACGGCCCCCAACACATATCCTACAAACACCAGAAACTAGTTGCAACTCCTGGACAGAGGACAGGGGCGGTTAATAAGTCGAGCGGGGTCATATTTCAGGGCCCAACGTGTGGTAGTAGCTGTTCATGGATCACAAACACAGAACTCGGTTCCTGAGGACGGTTTCAATGAGACAACCCACCATGTACTCCTACATGGCCTCTCACCGCTACCATTACCAAATCGTGTTCACACACTTAGCTCTCAACAGCAGGACATGTTCACACACCTCTGAATCATCCCTGATGAATCAGACCTGACTCAACTCTAAGCAGTAGCAGGCATGACAAACAAGCATAGATGAGTAGGCACATCAGGGCCCAAACAACTCCTACTTATGCTAGTGGGTTTCATCTATTTACTGTGGCAATGAAAGGTCATGCAGAGGAAAGGGGTTCAACTACCACAGCATGTAACAGTTGAATCGTTGTTGTCCTAATGCAGTAAAAGAGAGCAGAAGCAAGAGAGTGGGTTTATATCGGGATGAACAAGGGGGTTTTGCTTGCCTGGCACTTCTGAAGATAATATAGTTCTTCATCGGTGTCATTGAACACGTCGTCGGAACCACGTCTACTGAGAGGGAGCAACCACCGGCAAACACAAGAGGAACCACAATCAATGTGATGCACATTCATATGAATGATATGTCATATTAAGGTACTGAATTGACCTAGTGCAACAGTTAGTCATATTCATTGAAGTGGAATTCAAACCTATAGCAAATTCCAACTCCAAAACTAATTACTATTTATTCCATAATCATGAATTGTCCTATTCGGTGAGGTTAACTTGTTCAAACATGCATGAAAATGGTACAGATGGAAAGATTGGATTTTTCTGATCCAAAAACATATATAAATCTTTGCATTTGGAGTTACAGATTAATTTCTATGAATTTTTGAAGTTTTGGACATTTTCTGGAATTTCCTGAATAAGAATAAATCCAGAAAATAATTAACTGCATCAGCACTACGTCACTGTGATGTCAGCAGGGTCAACGGGGCCACCCAGGTCAAACCTGACGCTGGGGCCCACATGTCAGTGTCTAAGTAACTAATCTAAGTTAATTAGTACTAATCCAATTCTAAACCAGATTATTTAAGGCCCTGGGCCCACACGTCAGTGACCCTGGGGGGTCAAATCCCTAGTCAAACTGGGCTGACTCGCCGGCGTTTAGCCGCCGGCGAGGCCAGACGCGGTGGGGCGGTGCGGGTTTTGTGCTCCGGCGACCAAACGGACGGCGGAAGGCATCTACGTGTAGCTGGAAGCGAGCCGCGTCGAGGGGTGGTGGTGGTTGAGCTCAAGGTCGCCGGAAACGACGCCGGCGACGAGCTGGGCGGCTGCCGGAGTTCGGGCGTGCACCAAAACGGGGCTACGGAGCACGGCGTGAAGATCTGGTGGGTGTGCTCGGCTCCTGGGAGTTCTCTGAGTGCAGCGGTGGGCTCGGACGCGTGCTTGCACGGCCATAGTCGCGGTGGCGACATGACCGGCGGCGAGGAGCTGTCGGCTCCGATGGCCATGGTGGTTAGAAGGCGCGGACGAGCACGGGGAGAGAGGGGAAAGAGGCAGGGGCTCACGGCGAATCCAGCAGAGGCAACGGCGAGGCCGGGGAGAGACTGGAGCTCGCGAATCCCCGAAGAGTTCGTCGGCAGCTAGAGGTTGAAGATGATGTCGGGGATGACGCTGCAGGGCTTCCGGCGGGCCGCGGCTCGGTGGAGAGGAAGAGGGGGTCGAGGCAGAGCCTCTGAGCGCATCGACGAGGCGACGCAGTGGCTGTGGCCACGGCGCTGCTCGTCGGCAGCGACGGCTGCGCTCGGCGCGGGTAAGAGAGAGGGGCAAAGGGGAGAGGGGCCACGGGGAAGAGTGAGAGGGGTCAGGAGGTTGCGTGGCGTCGTGAGGGAGATCCAGGGCGATGAGGGAGCACGCAGGCAGGGTGGAGGTGGCCGGCGTGTGGCTGCGCGCGCCGGGCACGCACCCCTGCCTACTGGCGTGAGGAGGAAGGCGACAGAGGGGCTGCGGTGGTGGGCTGGGCTGACTTTGCCCAGCTGGGCTGCTACAGTGGTGGGCCGGTTGGGGTGCCAGGTAAGTTCTCTCTCTTTCTCTTTTAATTCCTGTTTTCTATTTTTCTGCAACTTTGTGGCTTTATTAAAAATAGCTAGGCACTTTCAAAAATCACCAAACTGCTCATGCCCACTGTTTAGGATATAAACAGCATGGAACATTTCAGTTTACGATTATTTGGACATTTAAAATATTTAATAGCATTTAAATGTCCAAATGCAAATAACATAAGATTTAATTCAGTGACCCAATGATGTCCTAGAAAATTGTGCACCATTTTTGTCAGAGGTTCTAGACCAAGGCAAAGATGATGAACATTTTAGAAGGGAATTTCAAGTTCATTGAAAATGATTTTAGTAAACCCTAGTTGTTTCCAGGGGGGTGCTGGGGGTTCTATCATCCCCATTTCAAGTTTCTGGAAAGGTTTAAACATGATGCAACACTCTAATGCATGAACTAACTAGGGTGTGACAACGAAGGAATCGAGTTCGTCAAGGAATCCAAGTTGGATGTGCTTCAAAGTCAACTTGACAAGTTCAAGATGAAGGATGGTGAAGGAGTTGCTGAAATGTACTCTAGGCTTGCTCTCATCACAAATGAGATTGTCGGCTTAGGAAGTGAAGAGATGACTGACAAATTCATCATGAAGAAGATCCTTAGAGCTTTGGATGGCAAATATGATATTGTGTGCACATTGATCCAAATGATGCCTAATTACAAAGATCTCAAGCCCGCGGAAGTCATTGGTAGAATTGTTGCTCATGAGATGTCACTCAAGTATATGGAAGAGCTCCACAACTAGTTAATTGGTGCATACAAAGCTTCAAGTGATGCTCCTACAACGTCAAATGACAAGTAAGTCTCCAATGAAGAATTGAGCTTAATGGTGAAAAACTTCAACAAGAGTAGAAGCAAAGATAGAAGCTCCAAGTCAAGGTCCTACAATGAGAAAAGATCTTCTAGTCGTGATCGAAATTGCTACAATTATGGAAGACCCAGACACTATTCCAATGAGTGTACGGCTCCTGTTGGGAATATGACCCCATGATATAACCCGCCCAGTAAGGGTCGGGGTAGACCGTTGGTGACTCACGAAGTTAAAGCTTCAGACACGCCCAAGTGACCAAGGCACAGGGCCGAAGGGGCGACTCACAAGGTGGGCCGACTTAAAGCCCAAGACTAGAAGACAGCGCATGGCCTGGAGGTGTAAGCCACCCTACGATGAATTGTTACCGAAGGCAAGGCAACTTAGAGTTAGGATCGGTTATGGATCGTGACCCGACCCGGACTCTTGTAAGCCGGCGGGCTCGACCTGTATATAAAGGCGAGTCCCCGGCATAGAATAGACAAGTTACAATCAATCGATAGCTAGGTCAAGCGAACCCGCTCCCTTGTAATTGATACTCAAGCAATAAGCAACAAGAGCAGGAGTAGGCTTTTACCTCCACCGTGAGGGGCCGAACCTGGGTAAACCCGTGTCTCTCGTCCCGCTCAACCCCGACAAGCTAATTACCACTGCGATGGCTTCACGCTTAAGTCCTTTCACGAGGACATCTGCCGTGACAAAACCACGACAGTTGGCGCCCACCATGGGGCCAGCACATGGTGGTTTTGAGTTCTTGAAGGGCTCTTTCCCAGGGATCGAGGGATACGCCATTAACAGGATGACCAAGAGTCGCCGCGGCAAGCTCTACATCGACGACGATGGCTGGGGCCCCGAGGCCGACTCAATCGAGTATAGGTACCGGGTCCCCTTCGGCGGAATCCACGTCTTCATCGACAAGATCAGCGGATCTGAGCCTGAGCCAGACATCTGCACCGACATCGTCGAGCCGGCTCGGCGCACGCAACCCGCCTGGGCCCAAGCCAGGCGAAGGCACGCTTTCGTGGGCTTCACGCAAGGTATGGAACTTGCAGAAGATTCTGCATCTGGAGGAGAGACTCTCATCTACTCAGGTGACGAGTCCTTGACCGGAGAGACGGAGTCAATATACCAGCTTTAGGACGGTGGGCTTGGGGGCTGTTCTGATGGCAACAGCATTCCAGACCCCTACGAGCCGCCAAACCGAGCCGCCATCTTTATGGCAGGCACGGCGCTGGCTCTCAACAGCTCGGCGGCTGGAGCGACAGTAGCTACTGACCCCTCAGGATCTAGTTCAGTCAGGCCACCGGCTCAAGTCTTATCTGAGTTGGTGAATGAGTTAACGACTTTAACAGGGACTGAGGTCACAGCAGAAAACCAAGCGGAGCGTAACACAGAGATCGCAAAAGCTTAGGGAGCAGATGACCAAGGCCCAGGAAGATATCAACGCCGAGAACATCTGGACGGCCGAGTTACAGGCCCAGGTTCATGCCGAGTCAGAACGCCTAAAGGCAGAGGCTTGGCGTTTAAGTCTGGATGAAAATGCCTCCAATGCAGTCCTTCGGAGGAGGCACCAGACCCGTTTACCCCTGAATTATGAGCCCATAAATTTGTTCAACACGCCAGGGGCAGGACCAAGCACGGCTAGAGCGCCAGTTATACCCCAATTAACCATGGATGTGCATGGAAACAGAACGACTGCTCAGCCTCACCGACCGGAGCCGGCCCGGAGGGAAGAGCCGGTCCAGAGGGAGGAGCTAGGATCTAACCCGCCCCTGGGTCAAACACCGCCGCCACAC
Organism: Thinopyrum elongatum; assembly: GCA_011799875.1. Taxonomy (NCBI): domain Eukaryota; kingdom Viridiplantae; phylum Streptophyta; class Magnoliopsida; order Poales; family Poaceae; genus Thinopyrum; species Thinopyrum elongatum. Next base: position 390,671,975 of record CM022300.1, read on the forward strand.
TTTTCGACACCACCAGGTAATTTTTCTAATCCCGTGGATAACATGGTGGCAGCGGCAAGCCGGCTTGCTGCAATTCCCGTCACCGATGAGTCGCCAGTTGTAGTAGAGACTCGGAACGCCATTGAGTTGTTGCAGACGGCTGTCGCTCAACAAGCTAACAATTCCTACAGTCGGCAGTGTGTGCGCTCAACCCCTTTGCCTAGTCACAGTTATAGCTGGCATATTGAGTCGCCCAAAGTTTCCAGTAGTGAACGGCGTCGCAACCTGCCCCATGATAACCCGCCCCTTAACCCGAGGACCGACACTCAGGCAATTGTGGATGAGGCTAGAGCCCGCCGTGAGGCAGCGGCGACGGCTAACCAGGGGGCCTATCAGCAGCCTCATGTGACCCCTTCAGCCTCGGTGGGAGCCGGGTTAAATTCTAGGACCATTGGAGTGTCGTGCCTAGTGCCGGCTTTGTGTAACAAGCGCCTGCCCAAAGATTTTAAAGGCCCTCGCAAGGTGCCCAATTACACGGCGGATCTTCCTCCAGAGGCTTGGATTGAGAGTTACAAGCTAGCCATGGAGATGTTGGACATCAATGATGCAGTCTGTGCCAAATATTTCACTATGATGTTGGAAGGACCGGCTCGTACATGGTTAAAAAACCTGCCCCCAACTCTATCAACACTTGGGTGGAGTTGCAGGACAGCTTTATCAAGAAATTTCAAAGAACTTGTAAGCAGCCAATGACGATTGTTGATTTGGAGCACTATGTGCAGTGAGAGGATGAGTCAGACCATCATTCGGCACGCCGGGTGGCAACCATCATACATTCTTCAGAGAGTATTGGGGCGGCTAAAGATGTGCTGCTCTTGGAGAAAACTGTCACTTTGACCCCCTTAAGCAAAAGTTAGGGCGGCTCAAGCGTAAGTGTACATATATGGGCAAGCTCAGGGATGTGCTTACCAGGTATGGCAACTCTGATACTACCAAGGATCCAAGCTCTGATGATGATAAAACTAGTAAGGGCAAGAAAAACTGTGGTGGCAAGGGCCGGCAGCAACACGCCTCGGCTCAGCATGGTAATCAGAATAACCAAAACAATGGGAGGAAGCGCAAGTACTCTGATGGTGGGTCAGATTTTGTGGCTAATACCAACGCTGGGTTTAAAAACCTGCATCGCAATGGTAATGGCAAGCCGCCGTTCAGTGGAGGAAAGCTTTTCAATCTTGAAGCAATGCTCAATGACCCCTGTCCAAAACACAGTTATCCTAATAAGCCGTCGACTCATGCTTGGAAACATTGTTATATCATGCGGGAGTTTAGGAATCAGAGCTTTAACCAGCATCATGGTAATAATAATGGGCCGCCCGGCGGGTCAGGATCTGGTTTCCAGGGGTCCGGCTTTGGTGGTGGCGGCTCAAATTCTGGTTATCAGGGTCAAGGTAACAATAGTGGTCATAATCAACAATCTGGTCAGGGCAATCAGCAGCAAAATACTCAGTCAGGGTATCAGAGTAATCCAAAGCAGCTTAATAGGGGACAGTACCATGTCTTCACTACAAACACGTGCAAGTATGATCGGAAGGTCCATAAGCGAGCACTCAACACAATTGAGCCGGCAGTGCCTCAGTATTTAAGGTGGTCAGAACAGATAATAACATGGAGTCGGGCGGATCACCCACTCCGGGTTGAGGGTCTGGGTCATCTAGCAGTAGTGGTAGCCCCTCAAGTGGGAGGTTATAAATTCACCAAGGTGCTTATGGACAGTGGCAGCAGCATCAACATATTATACTATGATACTTTCCGTCGGATGAGTCTGACCGACAAGGACCTCAAGCCGTCCTCCACAGTGTTCCATGGTGTGGTGCCTGGCAAGTCGGCTTACCCTGTGGGAAAGATCTCACTGGAAGTGGCTTTCGGTGATGAATGTAATTACAGAGCAGAAACGCTGTGGTTTGAGGTGGTCAAGATCAAGAGTCCATATCATGCCCTGTTTGGACGGCCGGCTTATGCTAAGTTCATGGCTCACCCTTGTTATGCGTATCTATAGCTCAAGATGCCAGGGCCAGGAGGGACAATCATAGTTCATGGGAATCGCAAACTTGCCCTGGAGTGCGAGGAAGGTGATGCGGCTTACGCAGAGTCGGCTTGTGCCACAAAGGAGCTCAACTATTATATGGATAATGTTGACCCGGCTGATATGACCCCTCTGAAGAAGCCCACCACAGAGACAGACCCGCCACTGAAGTTTAAGTCAGTGAAGGACATAAAGCAAGTTGATTTTGTCCCTGGTGATTCTTTTTAGCAGTTCGGGACAGGGATGGATCCCAAATAGGAAAGCACGCTCATCGAATTCATCCGTGAGAATCGGGACATCTTTGCATGGAAGCCTTCTGACATGCCAGGTGTACCGAGAGATTTCGCTGAGCACCGACTTAATATTGATCCTAAGATGAAACTTGTTCGCCAGTTTCTTCATCGTTTTAATGAGGAGAGGCGTAAAGCTATTAGGGAAGAAGTGGCCCGGCTCCTAGCTGCCGGGTTCATAATTGAGGTGTTCCACCCTCAGTGGTTGGCTAACCCTGTGCTTGTGCTTAAGAAGAACCGCACCTGGCGTATGTGTGTTGATTACACAGATCTTAACAAGGCGTGTCCGGCTGATCCATTTTCTCTCCCTCGCATTGACCAAATCATTGATGCCACGGCGGGTTGTGAGAGTTTGTACTTCCTGGACGCTTATTCTGGTTATCATCAGATCAAGATGGCAGTGGAGGATCAGGAGAAAACAGCCTTCATCGCCCCCTTTGGGGCTTTCAGTTATGTTTCTATGCCTTTTGGGCTCAAGAGTGCCCAGGCGACTTACCAACATTGCGTTCAGAATTGCTTTCATAAGCAGATTGGGCGTAACGTTCAAGCTTATGTGGATGACATTGTGGTTAGGTCAAGGAAGATAGAAACCTTGCTTAAGGATCTGAAGGAAACCTTTGACAATCTCCAGGTCTGCAAGATGATGCTTAACCCGGCCAAGTGTGTCTTTGGTGTGCCAGCAGGCAAATTGCTAGGTTTTCTGGTCTCAAAACGGGCATTGAGGCTAACCCGGAGAATATTATGGCTATTACCTCTCTTTCCTTGCCGGCATGTATCAATGACGTTCAGCGCCTGGCGGGTCGTATTGCAGCCATGAGCCGGTTTATAAGTCGCCTTAGGGAGAAGGCAATTCCCTTGTATCAAATGATGAGGAAGACTGATCTCTTCGTCTAGAGCGATGATACTAATGAGGCATTTGAGGCACTTAAAAAGCAGTTGGCTGAGCCGCCCATCTTGGCTGCTCCCATAGACAAAGTGCCTTTGCTCCTGTATGTGGCAGCTAATAATAAAGCTGTCAGCGAGGCAGTTGTTGTGGAGTGCAAGGAGGCGGGTAAAGAGTATCTAGTGCAACGGCTGGCTTATTATGTCCGTGAAGTTTTGACAGAATCCAAGCAGCGATACCCGCATTGGCAGAAGCTAGTGTTTGGGGTGTTCATGGCCAGCCGTAAACTTAAGCATTATTTCCTTGGACATCCAATCATGGTGGTTAGTTCTGCTCACTTGGTGATATAATTCAGAATAGAGAGGCTACAGGCCGGGTTGCGAAGTGGGCAATTGAGCTTGGGCCACATCATCTGAAGTATGTGCCTAGAACAGCCATCAAGTCTCAAGCTTTGGTGGATTTAATAAATGATTGGACAGAGCTGCAAACACCTGAGGAGAAGCCTGACAATACATCTTGGACCATACACTTTGATGGGTCCAGGCAGTTGGAAGGCTCAGGGGCTGGAGTTATCTTGGAATCTCCACGAGGTGATAAATTTTGTTATGTCTTAAGGCTCATGTTCCCTTGTACTAACAATGCAGCTGAGTATGAAACTTTGCTCCATGGATTCCGAATGGCCAAGGAGATGAACTTAAGCTGGGTTAGGTGTTTGGGCGACTCAGATTTAGTGGCACACCAGGTTTCAGGAAAGTGGGATTCTAAGGCCCCGCTCATGGCAGCTTATCGTCAAGCAGTAGATAATATTGCTGGTCACATTAAGGGTTATCAGGTGGATCACATAGACCGGAGGAAAAACGAGGCGGCTGATACACTGTCCCAACTTGGGTCTCAACGTAAGCCGGTGCCATCCAATGTATTCCTTGATGTGTTGCATAATCCTTCAGTCAAGTTGCCCTATGAGGAAGATCTTGCTATTCCTTACCCGGAGGGACAGTTGGTGGCGGCTCTTCATGCCATCCTGGACTGGAAGATGCCTTATCTGGCTTAGCTGACCCGAGGCGAGTTACCGGACGATGAAAATCTGGCACGGCAGATCTCAAGGCGATCCAAGTCCATGACCATTGTCAATGGTGTCAGCGTTCTGAGATCGGGGGTACCCAGACCTACCTGCCTGCGGCCCAGCGCGTGGCTCCATCGATGGTCCAGTACGGCCCAGCTACAAGACCCTGCAAGCAAGACCCTCACAAGGGCCCCCCGGCCTCTCGAGGCAAATGACACCAAGACCTCCCGAGGAGCAGTTTCCTGAGCCTGCTTCCCGAGGAGCAGAGATCTCTATGCAAGCCCCGCCTCGCGATGACGTGAGCCGTGACGACCAAGGCCAGGCGGGAGCCAACGGGCGCAGTGGAGGACAGTTTCCTCTTTGGTGCTAAGGAGGCAAGGATGTATGTGGGTTCCCAAGGAATCCCCCAAAGGTTTCCATTCCGGTGCAACGAGACCAAGACCATGAGCTCGGTAGGATGGATGTCATCACCGAGCCCACCGCTGCGTCATGACCAGAAGCTTTGCAGGCAAAGACCACCTTTCGTCAGGATAAGATGTACCTCTTGTCCCCTTTTGAATTGGCCGTTGTGGAATCCCTTCCCGCCTAAGCTATGAGGGAAGAGGACCAAGGCCACTATAAATATAGGCTAGTCTCCACCGTAGAGGGGGGATCCATTCTCACCCTTCGAGCCCTCGCGAGGCAGCTCATCCACTGTACTAGTTCATCATCAACCTCCTCGTGAGGCCAATCCACCACAAAGCAGGAGTAGGGTTTTACAGTGCAAGGTGGCCCGAACCTGGGTAAACTATTTTGTCCCCTCCTTCCCCCACTCGCATGAACTCGACGAGGCCAAGCCATGAGACGATGAGCTTGAGGCTATAGCTAGGTTAGATCTTCGTACACGCCCCAGAGTTTGAACCTTGTTTGGGTCCGCGGAGCCCCGATTCCGACATTTGGCACGCCAGGTAGGGGAGTGTGTCGAAGCTCTCCCTTCCACTTTGTTTCGTCTTTGCTTCGTCGCTCCCATGGCCGACACCCGCCGAGTTTGTGCCGAGCGCCGGGCTACTCGCGTCGCCCAGACGGTGCCCGTGGGGCGCGGTGTTCCACGCCGCCCCACTTCTTCTGCAGCTAACGCTGCCACCGACCCTGCTGCTCATGAGCAGTAGGACACTTTGTTGCCACCCTCCGTGTAGCGTGACGGCCGCATCGCCACGCCTTCCTTCACCCCCGCCATGGCGTCCTCCTGTGACGTTCATCGCCGGCCGGCAGACGAGCAAGCCGCGCTCCTCATGGCGTGTGAGTTGCTGCGCTACCGTCCCGCCAACGATGACTATGATGCCTGGCTCGACCATATCGCCAAGCTTCTCGATGCCGCTTGCAGGGGCATGGAGCCCTTTCACTTTCTGCCTGTGTTGCAGCCCTCACCGCGGCTCCGTGCTTGCCCCTGCTGTGTCTGCTCATCCTTCCGAGGCGGACCTGGAGGGCCCTGTAGTAGCGAGGCTCCTCCTCCGGCCCAGCAGGCGCTTCCCCGGACCCCGGTCAGGGTAAGCCATGGTAACCCCCCGTGAAAGCTGCCACGGCGAGCCGCCTCTTGGCCGTCGCGGCCAAGTGGGGGCGGCGATGGTCAGCAAGACGATGGATCCGGGGGCTGATCTCAGGCGTCGGCCCGTGGCCGCCACTCCAAACGGCTCCTCGTTGACTTCTCCAACAGGGAGTAGAAGCCAAAGGGCGAGCACATGGCGGCATACCTGGAGGAGGTACGTGAAATCAAAAGGCAATTCTCGGGCTTGGAACTGCGGCACATCCCGAGGGGCGTGAACAAAGAAGCAGACGACATCGCCAAGCGGGCATCACGCCGTGAGCCCCAAAGTTCTCGTGTCTTTTGAAAAAGGCCCTTCAGGCCGTCAGCCGCGCCCCCGACATCAGTAACTATGCTGCCTCAGGAGGAGCTGCCTCCCGCGCTGCCCGCAGGCGCTCCGGCCTGTGGCTCGGCTTCAGGATCCCGCCTGCAACTGGCACCGACGCCTCAGGAGGGCCGTTGGACCCAGAAGTTCAAGGCGTACCTGCTCCTCGGCACCCTGCCTGAAAAGGAGGAGGACGCAGAGCATGGCCCGCTAGGCCACCGCTTACTACTTGCAGGATGGCAAGCAGTACCGCAGGCGCCCTGATGACGTCTTGCTAAGGTGCATTTCAGAAGATCAAGGACGTGAGCTGCTGGTGGATATCCACGGGGGAGATTGCAGGCACCGTTCTTTGTTGCGCGCTCTCGTGAGCAAGATGTCCCGCAGCGAGTTCTACTGGCTCACGATGCTGCATGATGCAGCCGAATTGGCTCGGTCCTGCGAGGCCTGCCAGTTCCACGCCAAGCAAATTCACCAACCAGTGCAGGGGCTCCAGACGATCCCGCCCCAGTCGCCCCTTGAGGCCTGGGGGCTAGACATACTGGGGCCTTTTCCTCAGGCGGCCGATGGCTACCGTTACCTCTATGTAGGTGTCGACAAATTCACCAAGTGGGCAGAGGTGGAACCTGTACGCACCATCCCAGCGGGCTCAGCGGTCAAATCCAACAACGGCCTTGCAAGCCAGTTTGGCGTCCCTAACCGCATCACCACCAACAATGGTTCCTAGTTTACAAGCAACCTCTTCCGGTCATATTGTACTAACCTTGAAATGCAGATATAGTACACTCCGGTGGTGCACCCACGAAGCAACGGCCAGGCCAAGTGCGCCAAAGTGGAGGTCCTCAGGGGCTTCAAGACTAGAAGCTTCAAGCGGAAGCTTGAGGCTCGCGGCAGGGGTCGGTTGGATGAGATACAGTCGGTGTTGTGGTCCATCCGCACCACCGCGACTAAGCCACTGGCGAGACCCCATTCTTCCTCATTTACAGGGCCGAAATGGTCCTTCCACTTGAGATCAAGTATGGCTCCCCGCGGGTCTTGGCACTCGATGAGGCGCGCCAGGATGCCGCACGGGGGACCGACCTCGTGCTCGGCGAGGGAGCCCGACGCCAAGCCTCCCTCCACACCGCGGGGTACCAGCGGGCCTTGCGGCGTTACCGCAGCGACAACACCCGCTCCCGGACCCTCGAAGTTGAAGACCTCGTCCTGAGGTGGGTCCTCCCCAGAGAGGGCCTTCACAAGCTCTCGCCCATGTGGGAAGGCTCATTCAGGGTCGCCCACGTCTCCAGGCCTGGCACCGTGCGCCTGGACACAGCGAACGGGATCCCCGTGCAGAACGCTTGGAACATCCAGCACCTCCGCAAGGTCTACCCATGACACTCTCACGTAATAATGAGTGGGGCTGTACACTCCCCGGAGCTCCCGGTGCACCACCCCACGGCCCTGCGGGAGCTCCCGCCCATGCCCAGTGGAAGCCCCATGCTCTGTGCTGGCGGAACGGTCGAACATCGACTATGTCAATGCCCAAGTGGAGGCCCCATGCTCCATGCTGGTGGGAAGACTAGTCTAGGCGCCGGACGCGGCAGTTTCCTTTGATTTGTGTAAACCATTTGCGATTTCCTTGAATAAAGCTTGGAGTTCTTGCGTACTTTTTAGAAAAGGGGTTGAGGTTTTTCTTGCGGTGTTTTCATTCCTCGAATGTTCATAAGAGCAGCAATGGCTGCCTGACGCCCGCCTCTCGATCGTCCCGCGAGTGGGGGCTGGGCCGATGTCTGCATTTAGGTCAGCCCGAGGGCGGCCGCATCGGCCGTGGGCCTGCCTCTACACGCACCTCACCAAGACTTGGGTGCCTGAGTCCTCGCGCGACGCTCTCGAGAGGACCGGCAAGCATGCGTTGCCCGAGGTCCCTGACCTCAAGAGCACCCATCTCCTGGCCTTGACTAGGCATCGTGACCCAGCATACCAGTGACGATCGACCCTCGCTCAGGGGCTGCGGGTGCAGAATAAGCCAAAGGGAAGGCGGTCTAAGGGAGTACAACGTTACTTTCATCGAATTCAGGGCTCCGCAGACCCAAGAAGGTTCAAACTCAGGAGCATGAACGAAGGATCTCGCTTCACAACCATGCTAGCTCGCCATGCCCATGACCTGATATCGACGAGTATGCTGGATCATGCGGAAGGAAACAACACAGAGATTTACCCAGGTTCGGGCCACCTTGCGATGTAAAACCCTACTCCTGCTTTTGGTGGATTTTCCTCATGAGGAGGTGGAGGATGAACTAGTATAGTGGATGAGCAGCCTCGCGAGGGCTCAAGTGGTGAGGATGGTTTGGTCAAGGGTCCGATCGGGGGATCCCTTCTACGGTGATGGCTAGCCCATATTTATAGTGGCCTTGGTCCTCTTCCCTCATAGCTTAGGAGGGAAGGGAGTCCACAACAGCCAATTTTAAAGGGGGACAAGGAGTACATCTTATCCTGACGAAAGGTGGTCTTCACCTGCAAAGCTTCTGGCCATGACGCAGCGGTGGGATCGGCGATGACATCCGTCCTACCAAGCTCGTGGTCTTGGTCTTGTTGCACCAGAAAGGAAAGCTTTGGGGCCTTCCTCAGGAACCTGCGCCTGCCCTTGCTCCCTTAGCACTGAAGAGGAAATTGTCCCCTCTGCGCCCGCTGGCGCCCGCCTGGCCTTGGTTGTCATAGCTCATGTCATCACAGCCTCACGAGGCGGGAGGCTTGCATAGAGATCTCCACTCCTCGGGAGGCAGACTGGGGAGCCGCTCCTCTGGAGGTCTTGGTGTCGTCCGCCTCGTGAGGGCCTTGTCTTGGGGGTGTTGCAGTTGGGCCGTACAGGGCTGTCGATGAGCCCATGCGCTGGGCCGCAGGCAGGCAAGTCTGGGTACCCCCGATCCCAGAACACTGACAACTTCATACATCATGAGGGAGTTTCCTCCAAGTGCCCTTACATCCCTGCGGGGTTATGTTCAAAATGTCAGCAGGGAAACAGAAGGAGGGCGTCCTAAGGAGAGGCATCATCATCATCGTTGATGGCGGCCCCATGTCCCTCGGCTTCAAGCTGATCCTCGGGCTATTGGAGGTGAATCGTGCAATCAGGTCATCTACATGGTCCTCAACCCACTCCCCCAGCGCCTCGCGAATTATCCTGGGGACAGGATCGATCATGACCTCGAAGTCGAAGTCAGGGTCGGAGCGAAGAAGATGGCTGAAAAAACGCGTCGACGCCCGCGCGAGGAGGTCGTGGCTTTCCTCATCTACGAGTTGGTGCACCTTCTCCGCGCTCCCTTCAAGCCGCTCCATGACCTTGGTAAAGAAGGCGAGGTAACCGGCATCGTCGGCCATGAGCGGGCTGGAAACACTCTCCTTGCAGATGGAGCGTAGGGTGCAATTAGCCCGGCGCTCAAGGTCTTGAAACATCACGAATCGCGTGTGTTGCAGACCCCGAGCCCGATTCGCCTCATCTATCGCCCGCTCCACCAGGGAAGCGGCATCCCCCACTTGCTAATAGAGGACACCAGCTCAGTCTCGGCTGCGGCTTGGGCGTCAAGGGCAACCTTCTGGCGCTTGTCCACCCGGGCCAGCTGCTTCTTGAGGCCGTCGATCTCGGCCTTCAGTTCGTCACGCCGGGTGCAGAAGCGGATCTCCTAAAGCTTCAGTTTCTTGTGATAATCCTTGGCGAGGGCTTGGCGGCCCCCCGTGATCCCCCCATCAATATTCGCCTAAACCTTCACCTCCCGAGAGGCCAAGGCGGCCTCGACGGTCATCACTTGGCGCTCCATCACCTCCAGCCGATCGCGCTCCAGGTCCTGCTCCGACGCCACCAGCTCCAACACCTCTCCTAGGGCATGAAACCCCACTTCGCAGTTCGACAACCATTCCATGGAAAGGGCACAATGACTTCGCGCTCTCGGGCTTGCCGCTCCAGGGTTGCGACGAAGGCCAGAAGCTCCTGCTCGCGCTTTTCGGTGGCCTCGCGCCGCTGGTCTGCGGCCTCAGCCTCTTCGAAGGCGCGGTCACGGGCTTCTTTGGCCCCAGCGGAGGACTCCTCATCCTTCGAGTGAGCGGCTTCGTGCTAGAGACAGCTAAAATTGACAGCGACTTCGAGCCAGCACCACCCGCGCGCTAGGCGCTGTTGCTCGGCCTCGAGGTGTGAGTCAACGTCGCCAAGCTCTGCCTCGAGCCGGTCCAGTGCGCCCCTCGCGTCCTGAAGGAGGCCGTGCCGGACGGCGCCGCAGCTACGCGCGAGCTCCAGTGCTCGGCCAGGACCCTGTTCCACGCCTCTGGCCACGGCAGAGGCTCCGGAAGGTCCGGCAGCACTAGGCAGGAATCCGGGGCCAGCCGGCCTGGTGCCCACTTCCTTGGCCCGAGGCGCGGCCCTGCGCGAGCTGGATGTCAGCCCACCCATCGGCTCATGGCGGACCAGAGTGCCGCCTGGGGATAGCGGGATAAATGGCGGCGCCACCCATGTAAGCCCGACACTGCCCCCGTTGGAGAACGCCAGGGCCCCGGGGTCGCGGACCGCCAGGGGTCACCTCGGGTGGAGTGTGATTTCTCCACTATGCGTAAGCTCGGCCGCCGGGCCCGTGGGGTGTGGGACCACTGGGCACTTCGACGCTACGGGAAATGGCGATGGGAGCACCCTTGACCCTTCGCCTGACGGAGACCTGAGAAATAAGGGCTCAGGAGGGCTTGATGAGCAGAGGTCAGGGAAAGCAGAAGACTTACTCGTCGGCGGTGACCCACTTCCTTCTCTTCAAGGTCCGTGGGGGCGAATTGGCATCGCCCTCGGGCCGCCTCCTCCTCGAAGGGACGTGGGCCCTAGGGGCTAGCACCGTGAAGGGCACCTGGCCTCCCCACGAGCTCGTGACGGTGGCCGCGTCCCCAGGCGGCGGACCACCTCCACCATCCAGAGGCACGGGGCCAGGGCGGCCCGCAGCAAATGGTTCGGCGCGCCCGTCAGTCGTCACCGGTGGCGCCTCGCCCCTGGGGCCATTGGGGGCTGGGACCATCATAAATGGGTTGTCGCGAGGCCCCTCATTGTCGGTGTACTAGAATAGGGGTACCCTAGTACCCCGTACTTGTGCACGGGCAGTAGTAGCATCCCGCGGACAGGCTTGCGGGAGGACAGCCAGAGAGAAGCTCAAGATTATTAAGCCATTCAAGAACAAAGTATACAAAGCAAGAGTTAAGGCCCCGGCAAGAGGAGCTTGCCGGGAGGGACAGCTAAGGCCCAGCCTAAGGTTTGTTGTAGCAGAGTACTTGCCGCGGCAAGGTACTTGCCCCGGCAAGTCATTGGCTGCGGCAAGGTATTGGCTGCGGCAAGATAGCAGCTGCGGCAAGGTACTTGCCCCGGCAAGTTACCTTGCGCGGCAAGCTATGGGTTGCGGCAAGCTGTCAGGTGCGGCAAGGTCTTGCCGCGGCAAGCGTTACTGTACCACTGTGCTACTGTGCTGCTCCGGTGCCTCTGCCAGCGTGGCGCTCTGGGTCCTTCCAAGCGTGTGTGGCGGGGCACTGTGTAGACGGCGGTACACTGTAGCTAGCGGTGCAGGAGCAGGTGGGATAGGCTTTTCCCACGTCCAAGACGTCCGGGTACATGTATCTGGACAGCAAAGGCATGGGCATTTAATGCCCTTGTCCCCTGCCGTCAGTGGTAGGTAGGACATGTCATCCTGGTAATAATGGCCTTACTGTAGCAACTTTCCACCTCTACCTTTACTGTTTGCCACCTGTTGGTGACCCCTTTGTGCGTATAAAAGGAGGCCCATAGGCAACGTGGAGAAAGGGAGGAACGGGGAGATGGAGAACTCCAGTATTGTACGCAGCTACTCGGTACTGTAGCGCTCCTGGAGCTAGAACAATCATACAGATAATAAACCAAAAAGCAGGAGTAGGGTTTTACGCATCCGTGCGGCCCGAACCTGGGTAAATCTCTCTCGTGCACTGTCGTGTTCTTCGCTAGATTTGCTCTTCGTGCGACCATCTCTCCCTGCCGAACGTAAAGGGGTCCTTCCCTGGGTCCCATAGGTGATCGCGGATTCGTCCCCGACATCTTTTGGCGCGCCAGGTAGGGGGAAGGAGGTTGTGTGAACCTAAACTAGCGATTTGCGCGTTAGTTTTTGGGCCATCCTCCGCCTTATGGCTCCAAAAAAGAAGACTTCGGCCATCGGTGCGTCTACGTCCAACCCGCCTGCTCCCATGCAGGAGGGTGCCGACGTGATTGCGGCTGCTGGGGGGACTGGAGAGCGAGAGCTCCTATTACCTCCACCTGTCCAAAACCGGGCCAGCAACGCCAATCTTGGCACTGCTGGGTCTGGGAACGCAGCGCTGCTCGCTGCTGCTATTCCTGCAAGCTCCAGAAACGGTGCTACGCGTTCTGGAACGCCTGCGCCGGTTCAGACGCCGCGGCCTTCGCAAGAAGCCCGTGACAGGCAGCGTCCTGACGCCCCAGGTGCCAGGCGCTCCCTGGATAATGAACTTGCGCATCGATCTCGAGATGCGCGGGGTCACCATACGCAACAACACGTTGGCGGGGTCGAGGTACGGTCGCCTGGGCGTGGAGATGCTCCTTCTAACACTGTTAGGAGTAAGAGCATCCCACAGTCCTCACGCCACTCGATACCTCCCTCACCAGCAGAAGTGTTGGCGCGTGCGCAGCTGCTCCTGAACTTCCCTCCACCAGCAGATAAGCTTGACGAGTGGAGGGCAACCATTCAGAGCCTTCTCAGCTTCGCTGATGCTGACCCGGTGCGCGCGGCCGACAAGAGAACTGGTGACAATGCTGTCACCAACAAGAACGGCGAGGGGGTAACAACCGTACACTCCCCGCCCAGACGGCCTCGGTCGCCGACACGTCGAAACGACGCCCGTGGCGATGATTCCACGGCGTCGTCTGACCCGCGAGCTCATTGTGACCAGCGCCTCGTTCTTCAGGAACACAGAGGAGAAGACGCTCGTACCACTATCGAGCGAAGGAGAGAAGCGCATCATCAGTCCGACAGACGCGCAGGGCCCGCTGTTGACATGCATGCGCCAGGGGATCCTGGCGACTTGCCGTACGCGGTAAGTTGTCCAGCGTTCACCCGTGAGCTGCGGCAGGTCTAGTGGCCCAATCGCAAGGCTTTCAAGCCTGACGTGCCGGAGACGTATGATGGCAAGACACACCCGTCGGAGTTCCTCAGCATTTACACCATTGCGGTGCAAGCTGCCGGGGGACGAGACGACAAGATTCTTGCTAACTACTTCCTGCTCGTGTTAAAGCGCAACGTCGTCTCATGGCTCATGCACTTGCCGGAGAACTCCATTTCTTCATGGGCGGACCTGTGCCATCAGTTTGTTGGTGCCTTTACTGGCGGTCATCAACCTCATGGCCAGGAGAGTGATCTTCATCTCATCCCCCAGAAGGAAGGAGAGCCCCTGCGCAAATACATTCAAAGGTTCAGCCGCGTACAGTACAACATCCCAGATGTTCACCCCGCTGCAGTTATTAGCGCGTTCCATCAGAACGTGCGTAACCGCAAGATGCGGGAGGAAATGGCGATGACCAAGGTCAGAGACATTGGCCAGCTATATGCTCTCACCGACAAGTGTGCGCGTGCTGAAGAGGGAAGGAAACTTCCCGGTGAAGGTGTTGGCGCAGGGGGGAGCTCTGACAGCGAAGGTACCGCCCCGGCAAAGAAGGGCCGGCGGCGGAACAACAGGAAGAAAAAGGGCAAAGCTGTGCTTGCCGTCGAGCAGTCCAGCGGCAACGGCAGCGCCGACAAGGCCAAAGTCGAGGGCTCCGGCAAGGAAATTGCCGCGTGCGCCAACTGTCAGGCCTTGGCGGCTGCCGACAAGCAGGACGGCTCCGACAAGCAATATTGCAAGATCCACCGCACCAAGGGACACGATCTCCAGAACTGCCGACGAGTCGAGCAGCTTGTCGAACAGCAGAAAGCTGAGTATGAGAGGCGCGACAAGGAGAAGGCCCCAGAAGGTGCTGGCGGGTCCGGCAAGAAGCGCACTGCCCGAGGAGGGCGTCGCGGCAAGGCCAAGCAGCAGCAGAGAGACAGGCCTCCTCGTGGCCGCGACAAAGATGATGATGATGATGATCTAGATGATGAAGAATCCAGTGAGCACGAATTTCAGAAAGCCGCAGAAGTCTTGTGTGTTGACGGTGGTGCTTCGTTGCATTCTTCTCACCGCCAACTTAAACAGTGGGCGCGAGAGATCAATGCGGCGGAACCATCTGTTGACGCCAGAAAGCTTCTGAAGTGGTATGACACGCCTATCGTCTTTGACATTGAGGACCACCCTGACCGCACAACGGCGGTCGGGTGCTTGCCGATGTTGGTTTCACCAACGATCCGCAAACTCAAGGTCACGAAGATGTTAGTTGACGGTGGGGCCGGCTTGAATCTGGTTTCGCCCGCTGTGCTCCGGAAACTTCAAATCCCTGACGGCGAGCTTGAGGAAACTGGTACTTTCCAAGGAGTCAATCCAGGAAGGAGCAAGCCGAAAGGGAAGATCACGCTGCCAGTGACATTTGGCGGCGAGCTGAACTACCGGACCGAGAAGGTCACCTTTGACGTTGCCGATATTCCATTGCCTTATAATGGGATACTTGGCCGTCCAGCGCTCGCCAAGTTCATGGCAGCCTCTCATTTTGCCTACAACGTGTTGAAGATGCCAGGCCCAGTATGTGTTATCACAGTTCCGCTGCGACAAGAAGGATGCGCTTATTGCGCCGACAAGATCTACCGGGAAGCAGCTGCCGCAACTGCCGCCAAGGCACTTGCCACTGAAACTCCCGGGGGGGGGGGGGGGAACAAAGGAAGTCCGGCAAGAGCTCCTGTGCCCACTCCGGCAGCGCACCTCTTCGGAGTGCTGCGCTGCCGTCGAGACCGGCGACCAGAAAAAGGAGGAAAAGCTCCACGGCAAGTGCAAGAAGAACAAAGCCGCTCCGCCGGCGACAAAGAAGGTGCCCGCCAAGGAGGACGGCACTGGTGGTTCCTTCACCATCAGTGCCATACTTGACAACAAATAGGAAAGCGCGCTCGTTGCTTTCCTGCGGGCGAATGTCGACGTGTTTGCATGGCAACCGTCCGACATCCCCGGTGTTCCCAGGAAAGTAATTGAGCACCACCTTGCCGTTTGTCCCCACGCGAGGCCCGTCAAGCAGAAAGCCAAAAAGCAAGCTGTGGAGTGGCAAGAGTTTATTGCGGAAGAAATCAAGAAGTTGGAAGCAGCAGGCCTCGTCAGAGGAGTGCTCCATCCTACGTGGTTGGCCAATCCTGTTGTCGTGCGCAAAGCGAATGGAAAATGGAGGCTTTGTATTGATTTCACTGATGTCAATAAAGCTTGTCCCAAAGACCCATTTCCTTTGCCCCGCATAGACCAGATTGTTGACTCCACGGCAGGATGTGATTTGCTTTCATTTCTTGACGCATATTCAGGGTATCATCAAATCTTCATGGCTGAGGAAGATGAGGAAAAGACCGCATTTATCACACCCTGTGGCACATACTGTTTCGTACGTATGCCATTTGGTTTGAAAAATGCTGGTTCAACATTTGCAAGAGCCGTCCAGATTGCTTTTGAGCCTCAGCTGCACAGAAATGTGGAAGCCTATATGGATGATATAGTGGTCAAAAGCAAGGATAGGGCTACTTTGGTTCAAGATCTAGAAGAAACTTTTGTAAATCTGCGCAAGATCAACCTGAAGCTCAACCCCGAGAAGTGCGTGTTTGGAGTTCCCTCCGGCAAGCTTCTCGGGTTCTTTGTGTCTCAACGTGGAATTGAAGCCAATCCTAACAAGATCAAAGCCATTGAGCAAATTGAAGCACCGAAGCGCGTCAAGGATGTACGACCACTTGCCGGCTGTGTTGCTGCTCTCAGTAGGTTTATCTCCAAGTCAGCTGAGCGCGCCTTGCCATTTTTCAAAATCTTAAAAAAGGCAGGTCCATTGAAATGGACTCCGGAGGCGGAGGCAGCGCTGCAAGACTTGAAGAGATACCTCTCCTCTCCTCCAATACTTGTCACACCTAAACCACAAGAGAAGTTGTTGTTGTATCTAGCGGCAACCAATCAACTGGTTAGTGCTGCGCTAGTAGCGGAGAGAGAGGTGGATGAGGAGGCAATAACTGCGGCAAGCACGTCCAGCGACAAGCTGGGGGCTCCCCCGGCAAGTTTTGCTGCCGACAAGGATTCGTCTGCGCAGTCAGGCGAAGTGATACAAAAGAAGAAAATGGTGCAGTGCCCGGTGTACTTTGTGAGCTCTCTTCTGCAGGGAGCTAGGTCAAGGTATTCTGGTGTGCAGAAGCTGCTTTTCGGCCTTCTCATGGCCTCGAGAAAGCTGCGCCATTACTTTCAAGCACATGAAGTTACCGTCGTCACTCGCTTCCCGCTGAAAAGGATTTTGCAAAATCCAGAAGCGACAGGCAGGATTGTCGAGTGGGTGTTGGAGTTGTCGAGCTTTGGTCTCAAGTTTGAGAGTACATCAACCATACAGAGCCGAGTTTTGGCAGAGTTTGTCGCAGAATGGACACCAATGCCAGACGAAGAAATCCCAGAGACGACTCTCCCCGGCAAGGAGACAAGCAAAGAGTGGCTCATGTACTTTGATGGTGCCTTTTCGCTGCAAGGCGCCGGTGCTGGCGTACTGCTTGTCGCACCCACCGGAGAGCACCTCAAGTACGTGGTCCAAATGCACTTTCCCAAGGAACAGGCGATGAACAATACTGCAGAATATGAGGGGTTGCTTGCCGGTCTCAGGATCGCGGCAGACCTTGGGATCAAGAAGCTTATTGTCAGGGGAGATTCGCAGCTTGTCGTCAGGCAAGTGAACAAGAACTACCAATGCCCATTGATGGAAGCTTATGTAGATGAGGTGAGGAAGTTGGAGGAACGCTTTGACGGCCTACAAATGGAGCACGTCCCACGTGCTGAGAATGACATTGCCGATGGTTTGTCAAAGCGCGCCGCACTCAAATTGCCTGTGGAACCAGGCACTTTTGTGCTCCAACTAACTCAGCCATCCGTGACGCCATCAGTAGGGCAAGGCAGGAAGAGGAAGTTGGCTTCTGGCGACTACTTCCCGGCAGAGCTCCCCGAAGCCGCCGGCAAGAAGGCTGCCAAAGCCAGCGCCAAAGATGCAGAGGGGCAACTTGCTTCGACAAGGCCTCACGCTCTTGTCGTTGAAGCGGGTGCTCCTAGGCAAGAGGCAAAGGGGCAACTTGCTCCGACAAGACTTCGGGTCCTTGTCGTTGAAGCAGGCGCTCCTGATCGAAGCGCTGAGGAGCAAGATGCTCCGACGAGGCCTTGGGCTTCCGTCATTGAAGCAACTGCTCCCGATGAGCTTGTTGAAGGACAGCACGCTCCAGCAGGGCCCCAGGCTCTTGTTGTTGAAGCGGCTGTTCCCGCCAAGCTCGTCGGGGAACGGCCGGCTCTGGTAGAGCGACAAGCTCTTGCCGTAGGGCCTGATGTTCCCGCAGCAGAAGAAATGCCTTTAGTCCTCGTTGTCGAGCCACAGGCTCCAGCGTGGGCGCAGCAGATCGTCCGCTTTCTTTAGACAGGAGAACTTCCCGAAGAGCAGGAAGAAGCGGAGAAAGTAGCCCGACGGTCCAATATGTATCAATTTGTCAATGACATGCTGTGCAGAAAAAGACCAAACGGTGTGAAATTGAAGTGTATTCCCCGGGAAGAAGGACAGGAGCTGTTGGCGGAGATTCATGGAGGCATATGTGGCCACCACATAGGGTCAAGAGCCCTTGCTGGAAAGGCTTTCCGGCAAGGTTTCTTTTGGCCCACCGCCCTCCAGGATGCAACTGCACTAGTAACTAAGTGTGAAGCATGCCAGTTTCATTCCAAGCAGATTCATCAGCCAGCCCAAGCTCTCCAGACAATCCCTCTCTCCTGGCCATTTTCGGTCTGGGGGCTCGACATCCTCGGCCCCTTTCCCCGTGCCACCGGGGGCTTCGAGTACTTGTATGTGGCCATCAACAAGTTTACGAAATGGCCGGAAGTGGAAGCAGTGAGGAAGGTGACAGCACAATCAGCCATCAAGTTCTTCAAGGGAATTGTTTGTCGCTTTGGTGTTCCTAACAGGATCATCACCGACAACGGTACCCAGTTCACGAGCCACGCCTTCATGCAGTATGTCGAAGACCTTGGCGCCAAGGTCTGTTTCGCTTCTGTTGCTCACCCGCGAAGCAACGGTCAAGCTGAAAGGGCAAATGCTGAAGTGCTGCGTGGGCTCAAGACGAGAACTTTCGACAGGCTGCGCAAGTGCGGCAAGAACTGGATCGAGGAGCTGCCAGTGGTTCTTTGGTCGATCAGGACGACGCCAAATCGAGCTACTGGCCAGACGCCTTTTGCTCTAGTTTATGGAGCAGAGGAAGTTCTCCCCACGGAACTCGTATACGGGTCACCTCGAGTGCTCTCTTACGATGAGCTTGAGCAAGAGCAACTGCGGCAAGATGACGCTGTGCTCCTCGAGGAGGATCGTCTTCAGGCTGCTGTGAGAGCTGCTCGCTACCAGCAAGCTTTGTGTCGCTACCATAGCCGCAAAGTTAATGCCAGAAGTCTCGAGGAAGGCGACCTTGTTCTTCGGCGCGTTCAGTCGGCCAAGAATTCAAACAAGTTGACGCCGAAGTGGGAAGGCCCTTATCGGGTGAAACGAGTAACCAGGCTCGGTGCTGTCCGCCTGGAGACCGGGGATGGCATTCCAGTGATCAATTCCTGGAACATTGAGCATCTTCGTAAGTTTTTTCCATAAGGCGCGGTTGCCGGGCCCTTCCCCGGCAACCACCTTTTGTACAAGTCTTGCCGCTGTTGCATGTAATCCTTTGTACAAAGCCAGGCACAGACCCTGTGCATAAATAAAGCTTTTGTATTTCGCAGTTTTTTACGATTTCATGTTTACTTTTATTTTGCATGATTATCTGACATACTGTGCAGTACAGCCTCCCCGGTAAGCATTAACGAGCCGCCAAGCTCCTATATCTTTATTTTCTCTTCTTTCTTTTTCTCAAAGAGACAGAAGCTTCCCTCGCGCACAAGTTTGCCGGGGGGGATGGGATAATGATATGGACCAGGCGTGGACCAGGCGTCGTTCAAAGAAACTTTGCCTTGCCGGGAAGAAGGCAGCGGCAAGCAGTGACAAGACCTTGCCGCGGAGAGATCAGCGACAAAGCTAAGTGCCAAAGTTTGAACAATCAAATTCTTTTTTATTTTCAAGGTTATTTTCCTTGAACGATACTACTCTTTGTATGGAAAACCTGTACGCGACGGAACCTAAGCGTAATCGGTCGCGCCCTTACCTTGTTTCGAGTCTGCTCAACAACCTAAGTGGCTGCACTGAGCGCGACAAGGTTGCTTGCCGGCAGCGGCACCGCCAGCAGGCTGCTGAAGTCCCGCACCCAGCGCTCGCGGCAATGGTGCGCGCACCGGCAAGTTCCCTATAAGCGTAGGGCAAGTACACACAAAGAAAGAAATTGCTCAAGGGAGATGACATGCATTAACTCCAAAATATTGCAAGTTATATTACAAGATAAGTTGCCGCGGCTTAAACAGATTGTTCTTTAACATGTCTAGCGGCGGCAAGGAGGGAGAAGAATGGGCTCTCTAATTGCGGTGCTCGCCTTCGACTCTCTGGATATGGTCCACCCTCTCCACGATGGGCGCGACAAGGGCTTCTAGTGGCGCGGGGTCGTATCCCTTCGGCAAGCTTTTGAAGATGTTGCTGAAGTCGACGCCCGGGTTTCTGTATGCTATCTTCACCAACAACCTCCGGAGAACTCCCCGGCAAAGCCTGCGTGACTCGTCGGCCAGTTGAGCCTTGTGATTGACTTGGAGCTGTTGGAGTGCTTCTACTACTCCGTCGAAGAACTCGGCTAGCTTGACGCTAGTTTGCGTGTTCTTGTCGGTGGAGTACCCGAAGTCCGGCACCTTCAGGGCAGTCAGCTCCTTGTCGATGTCCTCGGTGGCGCTGGCAAGCCTGTCTGTGAAGATCCCCACGTTATCCCTGAACTTCTTGTGGGTTGCAATAGCGTCTTGAAGCAGACCCTTTTCCTTCTGGAGCTCTGTCATTAGAAGCCCTTCGCGCTTTCTGGTGGTGTCGAGCGTCTCCTTCAGCGTGGTCAGCTTCAGCTTCAGGTCTGCTCTGGAGTCGTTGGCGGCGGCAAGCAGATTGTTCTTCTTGGCTATGGTAACTTGCATCTCCGCCAAAGTGTGGGTCACCTTTGCCCTCTCACTTTCAAGCGTTGAGAGCTTGTCACTGTTTTCCTTGAGGGCGGCCTCTAGTCTTGCCACTTTCTCCTCCGTTTCCTTCCTGTTCACTTCTGCAGCAGCGACAGCATTGGTGGCCTCCACCAACTTGCTGGCGTACTCTTGGGCCAAGGCTTCGATTTCCTTCTGGTGTTTTTGTGCCTGCCCCTGGGTCCGCTCTGCGACAAGTCTTGCCACCTCCTCATCTTTCTGCTGGAGGGTTTCGGCAAGTTTCTTCTTACGCTCGGCAAGTTCCTCTTCATGGGCATCAAGGTCCACTTTTCGCTGGTTCAGATCACCGGCCTGAGCAGACAACTCCTTGGCGGTCTCCTCCTGTTTTTGTTCAATGTCTTGCTTCATCAAGAGGAGGGCCTGCCGTTCTTCGGCCAGCTGTGCCCGCTTGACCTCTAACGCATTAAGAGATCGCGCGCGGACGTCCGCCAAGATCTCCGCGCGCCTCAACATGTCAGCTTCGGCCTTCTCGATGAGCGCCTCCCTGGAAGCTAGCTTCTCCCGTCGGGCGCGATGAAGATTCAGCAGCTTTTGAAGCAGTTGCTCCTCTTCAGACGTGCTGCTGCTGGCGCCTGGCGCATCCACAAGCTGGAGCCCGGCAGCGGCAAGGATCTCCTCGTCCACAACATCCTCCTCGGCTGGCGCTCTGGAGCCCACCGTCCAGGGGAGGCTGACGTAGACGTTCTCGCCGACCCGGATGTATTTGCTTGGCGGATGCGAGTTGGGCGCTGCCGCCTCGTCAGTGGTTGAGGGACCCGTGGTCGGAGTAGCGCCTGGCGCTCCTATGGCCTCAGGGCCGTCAATACGACCACCGGCTCCCTCGCCGGCCTCCTCAGCAGCCTTCTGGGCGGCCTCAGCTTCAGCAGCCTTGGCGGCTTTATCGGTGGGGGCCTTGGTGGTATTATCCTCGGCGGCCTTGCCGGCCTCTTCGGCAGCCCTGGCAGCTTCTTCGTCGGCAAGCTTGTCGGCTGCCAGCTTGTCGACCTTGGCAGCGGCGGCCTTGGCGGCCTCGTCGTCGATGGCCCCTGCGGTGTTCTCCTCGGCAGAAGAGTCAATGTTCATTGGCTCCACCGAGGAGGGCTCTGCCAACCCGAGAAGTAAAGCAAAAAGAGCTTCAGGAAGAAATTCAAGAAGACAATAGAAAGAAAGCAGAAAGAGTTTTGCGGCAAGTGGGTTTACCCGTGTTGAGCTCAGGAGCGGTGGGCTCCCCCTCCCCCATCAACGTTTGTCATTGGGGTGGGGTCGCCAGCGCTGGTGCTTGGCGCTTCGGCGCTTGCCGGCTCCTCTTCATGGCTCGGCTCGCTAGTGGGAGCCCTTACCGGAGATCTTCTCCTTCGCGGTGTGGTCGAGGGGGGTGGTACTTCTGGAGCACCTTCAGATGGCTCCACTTGCTGCTCCTCTCCTACACGTCCAAAGATGTCAGTGACAAAATGCTTGTTCCTCAGCGACCGCCAGCGAAAGGTAGTTGAAATACTTATGCTGGGGGCTGCGCTGGGGGCTGCGACGAGGGCTGGGCTCCGAGCTGGTCGGGATGGTCTCAGACGCTCCCCCGGTGGTTGCCGTGGGCTCATCTTCGACGACCACCACGGTCTTGCTCGTCGAGACCTTAGCTCTCTTCCTTGTCCTCTCCGCCAAGGTTTCCTCCCTGCGGAAGCAAGGCCGGAGCGCGACAAGTGAGGACAGAAACAAAACCTTACAAAGATTGAGGGTCGCGGCAAGGGAACTTACTCTTCCTCGTCGTCCTCTTCGCTGAGAGCGGAAAAATCAAAGTCCGCCTCCGTGTGAGGAGGGGGAGGAGGGGGAGCTGGGCTCCTTGGCCACTTGGCGGGGGTAGTAGCAGCGGTCTTTGATGACCCTGCTCCAGTTGCCGGGGCCGCGTGAGACGCTCCCGCAGCACCAGCCCTTGCCGCGGTCGAGCGCGTCGAACGGCGCTCCGGCGGTTGTTGAACTTCTTGCCGCTCAGCCACTTTGCCAAGCCTGCGAAGGCGTTTCCTCCTCAGAGGGGCTGGGGACTCTGACTGCGGTGGGCTTTCGGTGCCCTCCTCGGAAGAGGAGCCCTCATCCTCCGAGCTGCCTGACTCGTCGGCAGGCTGGCTTGGCCCGACATCCTTGCCGGGTGCGGCGAGCTCGCCCTTCCCGGCAAGCATCCCCTGCTCGGCAAGGCTCTCCTTTTGTGCCTCGTCGAGCTCCGCCAAAGTATAACCAAAATCGCCAGCTTCCCTGGCGAGCCTGTCCTCCTCCACTCTTCGAGCAATGAATTCTATTTCTTGCTCAGTGGTGTTGCGGACGAGCCACTCCTCCACTCGGACCTGCTTTTCGACCGTGGAGTCAAAGAATCGCCGCACGTCTTCTTCGAGCGGCACGTCCCAAGTTGCTTCAACATTGTGCGCATTGCAGAGCGGCATCATAGCGATGATTGCACTCAATGCGGAGTTGTTGCAAAGGGGCACGATGTGCTTCGGCAGCGTGAATGCCTTGTCGCGCTTCTCTGGATCTGTCTCTTGCTTGAACAGTTCTCGCATGAAAAAGTCATGCTGCAGAACTGTGAAGTTGTTGATCAGTCCAGGGCGCAGCCGCATGATATCGGCTGGGTTCTTCCAATCAGAGGCCGGCCTTCCTCTCTGCTGCAGAGGAGCAATGCGGCGGCGGAGGAAGTCTGCGCCAACCATCCCTATGGTGAGCCCGGCCTCCCTGAGCCGTATGATCCTGGTAGCGGCAATCTTCAGCTTTTTGTCCTGGGGATCCAGATTGCTCCAGTCCGTGCCACGCGCTGCTGGGGTCTTGCGAAGCTCACAGTATGGTGGCGGCTCGTCGTCAATGATCCAACACCATTTAGACCGGATTTCTCCCCATCTTGGGCGGAGATCCCCCTTCAGATAATGCTCCTTGGCGCCTAATCTTGAAACGAACGAGACGCCAACAGTGAGGGGCTCCCCCTTTTCAGCACGGGGAGTGAAGTAATGCCTGAACAGCGCGGTGTTGGGTGCGACGCCGACGAAGTTCTCGCACAGATGCGCAAATATTGCCATGGTGGATACGGCATTCGGTGTGAGATCCAGCAGACGGAGATTGAAGGTGTACATGACGTCGCTGAAGAAATCCGAGTACGGTGGGCAGAGCCCGCACCAAAAGTAGCAAGCGAAGAAGGGGTACTTGCTCACTTCGCTCTCGTCGGTGGCTAGGCGAACGCGGGTGGCCGGATGCGCCTTGGTCCTCACGGCCCACATGCCTTGGAACTTGGACTTCAGATCCGCCCCCGTGAGCGTCGGAGCGAAGAGCGCGTACTTCTGCCTCTTCAACTGCGCCTGGGTCTCCGTCCTTGAGGACTTCCCCGTCTTCCCCTTTTCTCCTTTGGGAGGCATGGCGAAGGCGGAGCTGAGGACCGAGGGAGATGCGGACGCGCGCGGTGGCGAAGGATTGGGAAACCGCTTTGTTTTGGAGCGGAGGAAGAAGAAGGCAAAGATTTGAAGATCGAGAATGGTGAGAGGGGTGTGTGAGTGCTTCTGCAGGTCCCTCCTTTTATGGGGAAAGATGCGGAACCATCCGCCCCTTCGTCATTCGAGATAACTGCGCACGCTTCCCACGCTCCGCATTCAACGCGCGACGCGTGGGAGAGCGTGCAATTAAACAGCATAGAGATGTTTCGGCTTATCCCAGCCACGCGTGCCCGTGCACTGTTTGGGCCTGGCCCAACAACGCCCGGCACCGTGTGTGGCCCAGGCCCGGGGGCTCCTGTCGGTGTACTAGAATAGGGGTACCCTAGTACCCCGTACTTGTGCACGGGCAGTAGTAGCATCCCGCGGCCAGGCTTGCGGGAGGACAGCCAGAGAGAAGCTCAAGATTATTAAGCCATTCAAGAACAAAGTATACAAAGCAAGAGTTAAGGCCCCGGCAAGAGGAGCTTGCCGGGAGGGACAGCTGAGGCCCAGCCTGAGGTTTGCTGTAGCAGAGTACTTGTCGCGGCAAGGTACTTGCCCCGGCAAGTCATTGGCTGCGGCAAGGTATTGGCTGCGGCAAGATAGCAGCTGCGGCAAGGTACTTGCCCCGGCAAGTTACCTTGCGTGGCAAGCTATGGGTTGCGGCAAGCTGTCAGGTGCGGCAAGGTCTTGCCGCGGCAAGAGTTACTGTACCACTGTGCTACTGTGCTGCTCCGGTGCCTCTGCCAGCGTGGCGCTCTGGGTCCTTCCAAGCGTGTGTGGCGGGGCACTGTGTAGACGGCGGTACACTGTAGCTAGCGGTGCAGGAGCAGGTGGGATAGGCTTTTCCCACGTCCAAGACGTCCGGGTACATGTATCTGGACAGCAAAGGCATGGGCATTTAATGCCCTTGTCCCCTGCCGTCAGTGGTAGGTAGGACATGTCATCCTGGTAATAATGGCCTTACTGTAGCAACTTTCCACCTCTACCTTTACTGTTTGCCACCTGTTGGTGACCCCTTTGTGCGTATAAAAGGAGGCCCATAGGCAACGTGGAGAAAGGGAGGAACGGGGAGATGGAGAACTCCAGTATTGTACGCAGCTACTCGGTACTGTAGCGCTCCTGGAGCTAGAACAATCATACAGATAATAAACCAAAAAGCAGGAGTAGGGTTTTACGCATCCGTGCGGCCCGAACCTGGGTAAATCTCTCTCGTGCACTGTCGTGTTCTTCGCTAGATTTGCTCTTCGTGCGACCGTCTCTCCCTGCCGAACGTAAAGGGGTCCTTCCCTGGGTCCCATAGGTGATCGCGGATTCGTCCCCGACACTCATGGCCCCCGGGAGGCAGCCCCCACTCATCGAAGCGAGGTATCCCCCTGACGAAGTCTCTCCTATTCGTATAGTCGTATAGGGGGAGTCCACCATCAGGAAGCACGCTTGCTTCCATGCCGGTCAGGAGTCCAGTATCCCATTCAGCACACTAGAGGGCAAGGAGGCCTCCTGGAGCCTCATGGGGTCTTCGTAGCCGGTGAAGGTCCACATCGGGCGAGAATGATGCTGGAGTGGAGAAATCTGCCGCCGGACGAACTCCCTCACCACCATCGCCACCGTCACTCCCGAAGCCCTCAGGTCAGCCAGCCTCGCGGTAACCCATGCGAGCCTTGGGTCGACGAGCCTCTCGTGCACCCATCCTGAGGTCGGCATCGCTGGGGAAGACAGGGTTTGGAGCAGGGGGCTACACTGGGATGCGTCAATGTACACCCACTGCCTCCGGAATCCCTTCATGTCTGGGCGGATCTCCATGTTGATGCCCTCACCCGCCGTCGCGCTCACTACACGGAGCGACACACACCCGGAGCATTGCTCACCGGCGGTCAACCGCAGGGAGAAGAAGTGGCGGAGCAGTGCCATCGAGGGAGTGATGCCCACGAAGGCCTCACACAAGAACGCGAAAGCAGATAGGAGGGTGATGGATTCAGGGTCAAGGTGCAGCGTGTGGACCTGATAGTGTGACAGCACGACATCGAAGAAGTCCGAAAATGGGGGCAATAAGCCGAAGAAGAGGGCATGAAGGTGAAGGGCGACGGTGGTGGCCTCCAATTCGGTGGAGGGCAAGGAAGCGGGCCAGATCCTCGTCGCCTTCCACTCAGTGGAATTGGCCGCGATCGCGGGTAAGACCTTGCCCAACCCCTCGAGATTGATCACGATGGGCCGGCCCAGGGCGGGTTCCAGCCCGTTTGGCGGTCCGCCACCGCCGCAGCCCCGCTCCTCTTCCTCCCGTGGGCCATGGCGGTGCGATGAGTCCGGGGCGGCACAGGATCCGATGAGTGAGATGCGAGCTTGTCGGAGAAGAAAGGGCAGAAGACGGGGGTGCGGTGGACCAATGATGACCCCGCGGCGCGCGCTAGTCTTTTGTCAGTCTGGGCAGTTGCCAAGACGATGTGGGGGAGCGGAGGCATCCGCGTCCCGTCATGCATCACACGTCAAGCCTAGCCCGCAGGGATTGGGGTCGCGTCGCTTCTCCCTTCACTCCTTGCCTTCGCTTTGAAGCCAGGCCGAGCGCGCCTTGGGCCCAGTGGCTACTATCGGCGTTCTGGGATCAAGGGTACCCAGACCTGCTTGCCTGCGGCCCAGCGCACGGCTCCATCGACGACCCAGTACGGCCTAGCTACAAGACCCTGCAAGCAAGACCCTCGTGAGGGCCCCCCGGCCTTGCGAGGCGAACGACACCAAGCCCTCCCGAGAAGCTGCTTCCCGAGCCTGCTTCCCGAGGAGAGGAGATCTCTATGCAAGCCCCGCCTCATGAGGCTCGCGATGATGTGAGCCGTGACGACCAAGGCCAGGCTAGCGCAGTGGAGGACAGTTTCCTCTTTGGCGCTAAGGAGGCAAGGATGTACGCGGGTTCCCAAGGAATACCCCAAAGGTTTCCATTCCAGTGCAATGAGACCAAGACCACGAGCTCGGCAGGACAGATGTCATCACCGAGCCCACCGCTGCGTCATGACTAGAAGCTTTGCAGGTGAAGACCACCTTTCGTAAGGATAAGATATACCTCTTGTCCCCTTTCGAATTGGCCGTTGTGGAATCCCTTCCCGCCTAAGCTATGAGGGAAGAGGACCAAGGCCACTATAAATATAGGCTAGTCTCCACCATAGAGGGGGGATCCATTCTCACCCTCCGAGCCCTTGGGAGGCAGCTCATCCACTGTACTAGTTCATCATCAACCTCCTCGTGAGGCCAATCCACCACAAAGCAGGGGTAAGGTTTTACACCGCAAGGTGGCCCGAACCTAGGTAAACTGTTGTGTCCCCTCCTTCCCCTGCTCGCACGAACTCGACGAGGCCAAGCCATGAGGCAATGAGCTTGAGGCTGTAGCTAGGTTAGATCTTCGCACACGCCCCAGAGTTCGAACCTTGTTTGGGTCCGCGGAGCCTCGATTCCGACAAATGGCAAGTTACACAGATGCAGTGTGACCGGCGTGTTCTAGCATTTGTGTTTCTCCTGAAGATGGATGTGAGATCCTACAAGAAATTCATGCAGGCGATTGTGGTCATCATGTTGGGTCACGATCTTTGGTTGCTAAAGCTTTTCGTCATGGGGTTTTCTGGCTGACGGCTCACGCTAATGCAGAGGACATCATTAGTAAGTGCGATGAGTGTCAGAAATTTGCAAGGCAAGCTCATGTTCTGGCTCAGGAGTTATGAATGATTCCCATTGATACGTCTCCAACATATCTATAATTTTTTGCTTGTTCCATGTTGTTATATTATCATTCTTGGATGTTTTATAATCATTTTGTAGCAACTTTATATCATTTTTTGGCACTAACCTATTGACATAGTGCCTAGTGCCAGTTGCTGTTTTTTGCTTGTTTTTTACTTCGCAAAATATCAGTACCAAACGGAGTCCAAATGCAGCGAAACTGTTTGAAGATTTTTTCTGGACCATAAGACACCCAGTGGGCCAAGGAAGTACCAGAGGGGAGGCCCGTGGTGGGCACAACCCACCAGGGCGCGCCCAGATGGGGATCTCCTGAAGCTTCAATTTCTTGTGATAATCCTTGGTGAGGGCTCGGCGGCCCCCCGCGACCCCCCCATCAATATCCGCCTGAACCTTCGCCTCCCGAGAGGCCAAGGCAGCGTCGGCGGTCATCACTTGGCGCTCCATCATCTCCAGCCGATCGTGCTCTAGGTCCTGCTCCGACGCCACCAGCTCCAACGCCTCTCCTAGGGCATGGAGCCCCACTTCGCGGTTCGACAACCCTTCCGTGGAAAGGGCACAATGACTTCACGCTCCCGGGCTTGCCGCTCCAGGGTTGCGATGGAGGCCAGAAGCTCCTGCTCGTGCTTTTCGGTGGCCTCGCACCGCCAGTCCGCGGCCTCAGCATCTTCAAAGGCGCGGTCGCGGGCTTCTTTGGCCGCAGCGGAGGACTTCTCATCCTTCGAGTGAGCGGCTTCGTGCTAGAGATGGCTGAAGTTGGCAGCTACTTTGAGCCAGCGCCACCCGCGCGCAAGGTGCTGATGCTCGGCCTCGAGGTGCGAGTCAATGTCGCCAAGCTCTGCCTCGAGCCAGTCCAGTGCGCCCCTCGCGTCATGAAGAAGGTCGTGCCAGACGGCGGCGCAGCCACGCACGAGCTCTAGTGCTCTGCCAGGACCCTGTTCCACGCCCCCGGCCGCGGCAGAGGCTCCGGAAGGTCCGGCAGCACTGGGCGGGAATTCGGGGCCAGCCGGCCTGGTGCCCACTTCCTTGGCCCGAGGCACGGCCCTGCGGGAGCCGGATGTCAGGCCACCCATCGGCTCGTGGCGGACCCGAGTGCCGCCCGGCGATACCGGGATAAATGGCGGCGCCACCCATGTAAGCCCGACACCGCCCCCGTTGGAGAACGCCGGGGGTCCGGGGTCGCGGACCGCCAGGGGTCGCCTCGGGAGGAGTGTGACTTCTCCGCTGTGCGTAAGCTCGGTCCTTGGGCCCGCTGGGCACTTCGACTCTCCGGGAAGTGGCGATGGGAGCACCCTTGCCCCTTCGCCTGACGAAGACCTGAGAAATAAGGGCTTAGGAGGGCTTGAAGAGCAGAGGTTAAGGAAAGCAGAAGACTTACTCGTCGGCGGCGACCCACTTCCTTCTCTTCAAGGTCCACCGGGGCGAATTGGCGCCGCCCTCGGGCCGCCTCCTCCTTGAATGGACGCGGGCCCTAGGGGCTAGCGCTGCGAAGGGCACCTGGCCTCCCCACGAGCTCGTGACGGTGGCCGCGTCCCCAGGCGGGGGACCACCACCACCATCCAGAGGCGCGGGTCCAGGGCGGCCCGCAGCAAACAGTTCGGCGCGCCTGTCAGTCGTCACCGGGGGCAACTCGCCCCTGGGGCCATCGGGGGCTGGGACCATCATAAAGGGGTTGTCGTGAGGCCCCTCGTGGCCCTCAGGAGGCAGCCCCCCACTCATCGAAGCGAGGTATCCCCCTGACGAAGTCTCTCCTGTTCGTATAGTCGTATAGGGGGAGTCCACCATCAGGAAGCACGCTGGCTTCCCCGCCGATTAGGAGGTGAGTATCCCATTCAGCGCACTAGAGGGCAGGGAGGCCTCCTGGAGCCTCATGGGGTCTTCGCGGCCGGTGAAGGTCCACATCAGGCGAGAATGACGCTGGAGTGGAGAAATCCACCGCCGGACGAACTCCCTCACCACCATCGCCACCGTCACTCCTGAAGCCCTCAGGTCAGCCAGCCTCGCAGTAACCCACGCGAGCCTTGGTTCGACGAGCCTCTCATGCACCCATCCTGAGCTTGGCATCGCCGGGGAAGACGGGGTTTGGAGCAGGGGGTTGTACTGGGATGCATCGACGTACACCCACTGCCTCCGGAATCCCTCCGCGTCTGGGCGGATCTCCATGTTGATACCCTCACCCGCCGTCGCGCTCACTACACAGAGCGACACGCACCCGGAGCATTGCTCGCCGGCGGTCAACCACAGGGAGAAGAAGTGGCGGAGCAGCGCCACCGAGGGAGTGATGCCCACGAAGGCCTCACACAAGAACGCAAAAGCAGATAGGAGGGTGATGGATTCAGGGTCAAGGTGCAGCGTGTGGACCTGATAGTGTGACAGCACAGCATCGAAGAAGTCCGAAAACGGGGGCAATAAGCCGGAGAAGAGGGCATGAAGGTGAAGGGCGACGGTGGTGGCCTCCAATTCGGTGGAGGGCAAGGAAGCGGGCCAGATCCTCGTCGCCTTCCACTCATTGGAATCGGCCGCGATCGCGGGTAAGACCTTGCCCAACCCCTCGAGATTGATCACGATGGACCAGCCTAGGGCAGGTTCCAGCCCCATTAGGCGGTCCGCCACCACCGTAGCCCCGCTCCTCTTCCTCCCGTGGGCCATGGCGATGCGATGAGTCCTGGGTGGCGTAGGATTCGACGAGTGAGATGCGAGCTTGTTGGAGAAGGAAAGGGCAGAAGACGGGGTGCGGTGGAGCAATGATGACCCCGCGGCGCGCGCCAGTCTTTTGTCAGTCTGGGCAATTGCCAAGACAACGTGGGGGAGCGGAGGCATCCGTGTCCCGTCATGCGTCACACGTTAAGCCTGGCCCACAGGCGATTGGGGCCCGTGTCGCTTCTCCCTGCACTCCTTGCCTTCGCTTTGAAGCTAGGCCGAGCGCGCCTTGGGCCCGGTGGCTACTGTCGGCTTCTGGGATCGAGGGTACCCAGACCTGCTTGCCTGCGGCCTAGCGCGTGGCTCCATCAACAACCCAGTATGGCCCAGCTACAAGAACCTGCAAGAAAGACCCTCGTGAGGGCCCCCCGGCCTTGCGAGGCGAACGACACCAAAACCTCCCGAGAAGCAGCTTCCCGAGCCTGCTTCCCGAGGAGCGGAGATCTCTATGCAAGCCCCGCCTCATGAGGCTCGCGATGATGTGAGCCGTGATGTCCAAGGCCAGGCCGGCGTAGTGGAGGATAGTTTCCTCTTTGGCGCTAAGGAGGCAAGGACGTACGCGGGTTCCCAAGGAATCCCCCAAAGGTTTCCATCCCAGTGCAATGAGACCAAGACCACGAGCTCGGCAGGACGGATGTCATCACCGAGCCCACCGTTGCGTCATGACTAGAAGCTTTGCAGGTGAAGACCACCTTTCATCAGGATAAGATATACCTCTTGTCCCCTTTCGAATTGGCCGTTGTGGAATCCCTTCCCGCCTAAGCTATGAGGGAAGAGGACCAAGGCCACTATAAATATAGGCTAGTGTCCACCGTAGAGGGGGGATCCATTCTCACCCTCCGAGCCCTCGGGAGGCAGCTCATCCACTATACTAGTTCATCATCAACCTCCTTGTGAGGCCAATCCACCACAAAGCAGGAGTAGGGTTTTACACCGTAAGGTGGCCCGAACCTGGGTAAACTGTTGTGTCCCCTCCTTCCCCCGCTCGCACAAACTCGACGTGGCCAAGCCATGAGGCGATGAGCTTGAGGCTCTAGCTAGGTTATATCTTCGCACACGCCCCAGAGTTCGAACCTTGTTTGGGTCCGTGGAGCCCCGATTCCGACAAATGGCAAGTTACACAGATGCAGTGTGACCAGCGTGTTCTAGCATTTGTGTTTCTCCTGAAGATGGATGTGAGATCCTATAAGAAATTCATGCAGGCGATTCTGGTCATCATGTCGGGTCACGATCTTTGGTGGCTAAAGCTTTTTGTCATGAGTTTTTCTAGCTGACGGCTCACACTAATGCAGAGGACATCGTTAGTAAGTGTGATGAGTGTCAGAAATTTACAAGGAAGCTCATGTTCCGGCTCAGGAGTTATGGATGATTCCCATTGATACGTCTCCAGCATATCTATAATTGTTTGCTTGTTCCACGCTGCTATATTATCATTCTTGAATGTTTTATAACACAATTCCAAATGCAACTTTATATCATGCAAGGAAGCGAACCTATATCAACTTTATATAGCAACTTTATATCATTTTTTGGGACTAACCTATTGACATATTGCCCAGTGCCAGTTGCTATTTTTTGCTTGTTTTTTACTTCGCAGAATATCAGTACCAAATGGAGTCCAAATGCAGCGAAACTTTTTGAAGATTTTTTCTAGACTAGAAGACACCCAGTGGGCCAAGAAAGTACCAGAGGGGAGGCCCGTGGTGGGCACAACCCACCAGGGCGCGCCCAGATGGCTTGTGCCCTCCTCGGAGACCTCCCACACCGCCTCTTCGCCCTATAAATTGCCAAATATTCCAGAAACCCTAGGGGAGTCGACGAAACACAATTCCAGTTGCCGCAAGTTCCAGAACCACGAGATCCAATCTAGACACCATCACGGAGGGGTTCATCATGCTCATTGGTGCCTCTCCAATGATGCGTGAGTAGTCCACCATAGACCTAAGGGTCCATAGTGAAAGGGATCGAGAAGAGGTGTCTAGAGGGGGGTGATTGGACCCTCAACAAGCAAAAGTAGCAGTTTTTAATTTCTTGAAGTTGAGGTGGAGCTTTAGCACAAGTTTAAGCATTCACAATACATTTCAAGCAAGCATGGCAAGAGTATGAGCAGCGGAAAAGATAAAGCATGCAAGCTGCAAGAAAGTAAGGGATGGGATTGGAGTGTGCAAACGCAATGAAGACACGGAGATTTTTGGCGTGGTTCTAATAGGTGGTGCTATCGTACGTCCACCTTGATGGAGACTTCAACCCATGAAGGGTAACGGTTGCGCGAGTCCACGGAGGGCTCCACCCACGAAGGGTCCACAAAGAAGCAACCTTGTCTATGCCACCATGGCCAACACCCACGAAGGACTTGCCTCACTCGGGTAGATCTTCACGAAGTAGGCGATCTCCTTGCCCTTACAAACTCATTGGTTCAACTCCGCAATCTTGTCGGAGCCTCCCAAGTGACACCTAACCAATCTAGGAGACACCACTCTCCAAAAGGTAATAAATGGTGTGTTGATGATGAACTCCTTGCTCTTGTGCTTCAAATGATAGTCTCCCCAACACTCAACTCTCTCTCACAGATTTGGATATGGTGGAAAGATGATTTGAGTGGAAAGCAACTTGGGGAAGGCTAGAGATCAAGATTCTTGTCTTTGGATTGGAATGTCTTAGTCTCAACACATGAGTAGGTGGTTCTCTCTCAGAAAATGAGTAGTGGAAGTGTAGGCATGTTCTGATAGCTCTCTCTTGAATAGAGAAGGGGTGGAGGGGTATAAATAGCCTCCACACAAAATCTAACCATTACACACATTTGACCCAACTCGGTCAGACCAAATAGAAGAACTTGGTGAGACCGATTCAGTTCAAAATGTGAACATTAGGAATCTCGGTGGGACCGATATGATCAACTCGGTGAGACCGATGTGCTAGGGTTAGGGCAAAACCTCATCTCGGTGTGACCGATTGCATGAACTCGGTGAGACCGATTTCAACAATGAGCAAATAGAGAGTTGGTCAGGCAAACTTGGTGTGACCGGTTGCACATTTCGGTGAGACCGAAATAATTGCAACAGGCAACAGAGAGTTTGCAAGGCAAACTCGGTGAGACCGATCGCTCGTTTCAGTGAGACCGAAATGTTACAAAGGGAAACAGAGAGTTTGCATTGCCATCTCGGTGAGACCGAAATCCCTATCAGTGAGATCGAACTGATTAGGGTTTTTGGCAGTGGCTATGTCAAAGGAACTCGGTGGCGCCAGATAGATCAAATCGGTGGGGCCGAGTTTGACTTTAGGTTTAGGACATATTTGGATTGAGAAAGTGGTTGAGGGCTTTGGAGCATATCACTAAGCACTTTGAGCAAGTAGACCATTAAGCAACACCTCATCCCCTTTTAATAGTATTGGCTTTTCCTATCGACTCAATGTGATCTTGGATCACTAAAATAGAAATGAAGTGTCTTGAGCTTGTGCCAATCTTTGTCCTTGGCATTTGAAGGGGTTCCACATCCTCTTGTCCATGGCACGCCGTTGTTGAACTTTCTGAAATATACTAGATGAAAATATTAGTCCAACAAGAGATATGTTGAAATTAATTACCAAAATCACCCAGGGGGCACTTGTGCTTTCATAGGGAGCACTTGTGCTTTCAATCTCCCCCTTTTTGGTAATTGATGACAACATACATCAAAGCTTTAGATAAGGATATGCAAGGTAACAAGTAAAGCTTTGGAAGGACATGTAACATGCATAGCCTCCCCCTACATGTATGCAATCATGCAAAGATAGAATATGAGAGCATGTGAATGCATAAGCATGTCAGAGCAAGCAATGAGTTACATGTATCTTGGCTATGTGCATCAGAGCAAATGATGTAGATACAGGGAATGTACCTTCATGTTCATGAGTCCTTCTTGCAAACAATATGTACATCAGCAAGAGATCATCATGCACATGAGTGTGATGCATATACTTACCTTGTGATCTTGAGCTGGCTTTGGAAGAAATGACTCTGAGAAAACAGGGTTAGATAACACAGAAACACTACTAAACAAAGCAAGTTCAGAAAACCACAAGAGTAGCAAGACTGGGATGACATGTAGTGAGTGAGTACTTAGTACTCTATTTGGGTATAGACATGTCCCCAAAGATTAAAGATATGCAATGAATTCCACAGATTTTCCTCCCTTAGATATGAACTCTTTCTCCCCCTGAATCTGATAGTGGATAATGGGAGAAGGTAGGGTAAGAGAAAATAAGAGAAAAACAAACATACATTAACATGTCTTTCCCCTCTTAAAGACATGTGACTTCTCTCCTCTATTGTTAATAAGCATCCCATGTGATAAGCTTTGATGTGCTCTCTCTCCCCCTTTGACATCAATTTCCAAGAAGGGCTCTTCTGGAGCATGAGTCAAATAGGTTTGGTCCATGAGTCACAGTACAAAGCAGCATGTAGTTTAAGATGCTAGAGGATAAGAATCATCGAGTAGAGCTGGAGAAGAATTGATATTTGAAATGACAAAAAGTTTTCTCAGTAGTGAAGTCGGTAACGCCGATTCATTTTCATCGGTGACACCAAGTTGGCAGTGTCATAAATGATGCAAATCGGTCAAACCGGGTTAGTCCTCGTCGGTTGTACCGATGAACTGTCTACAATGTATTATTGCAGCTCGGTCTAGCCAATTGGCATGAATCGGTGAGGCCGAGTTCAATACTTAGGAAACAATTTGTCACCTCAGCTCACTTGGCAAATAAGATCTCACAAAGATTTGCAAGGAATTAACTAAAGGATTTGCATTGAATTAGATGCAGAAAAATGCAAAGAATAACATACCAAAAAAAAGAAATCTAGATGAAGTTTTTTTTTGAAAAGGGGAACAAGCAAGCAAGAAACATATGCAAGAACACTAAGAAACAATGGAGAACTTCATCTAGAATGGGTCGGCAACAAAGTCACCTATGTTAGAGTATATTGACTGAGGAGTCAAGTGATAACACTTGATCGTAGGTCATACTCATCGTTTAAGCTCGAAATGGGGTTACCATTTTTCGTTTAAGCATTTTGATGTATTCACATCTTGTTGAGCTGCTTTGACCCATGACTTGGGGTAAAGCTTCTCTAAGATGGAAGAACATACCTTGGGTGGTGGTGTTGATCTTGATCATGTAGTCAAACTTGTGTTGGATGCTCAAGGTTGATGTAGTTCATCAAGAGTTGGGAGCACCTCTTATAGTTTGAGTTCATCTTCCTACATGGGTTAGACTTGCAAGGAAGAGCACTTGTGTATCCAAAATGACAATCATGAAACTTGATACTAAATGAAATTTGATATATAGAAATTGTCAAAGGATATGTTGTGTGGATTCAAGCTTCCTTGTCTTCATCCACCATATTGTAAAGACTTGGTGATGTAGAGATTGTTCTAGATGTGAGTGATTTGCAATCTCATAGATTTGAGCTCATCCAAGTACCTAGATAGCATGCAAGGGTACAGGTATAGATCCAAGACATATGATCATCATCATAAGAGAAATATCAAGGATTAGTAAAAAGGCTCATGCCTTGCATGTATCCACATGGAGTTTCTACTCCAAGTTTGAGGCATCAATGATGTTCAATTCACCTCTCAAATGGCAAAATACTTTCTCATCAAGCGGTTTGGTGAATATATCCGCCAATTGCTTATCGGTACGAACATGCTTATGATCGATGTCTCCTTTTGTAACATGATCTCGAATGAAACGATGACGAACTTCAATATGCTTAGTTCGAGAATGTTGCACGGGATTGTGAGCAATCTTAATAGCACTTTCATAGTCACAAAGAAATGGAACATGTTTCACATGTATCCCATAATTCTTAAGGGTTTGGGTCATCCAAAGTAATTGAGCACAACATGATCCGGCGGCAATGTATTCCGCTTCGGCGGTGGACAAGGATACCGAGTTTTGTTTCTTGGAAGACCAAGACACAAGAGATCTACCAAGAAATTGAAAGTACCCGAAGTGGACTTTCTATGAACCTTGTCACCGGCATAGTCCGAATTGGAGTAGCCAACAAGATCAAAAGAAGACCTCTTAGGATACCAAATGCCAAAGTTTGGTGTATGAATTAAGTATCTCACTATCCTTTACACAGCCTTAAGATGACATTCTTTAGGGGCCGCTTGATATCATGCACACATGCACACACTTAGCATAATATCGGGACGGGAGGCACATAGATATAATAATGAACCAATCATAGAGCGGTAAACCTTTTGATCAACCGGTTTGCCATCCTTAGTCAAGTCAAGATGTCCACTAGTAGGCATGGGTGTTTTCATACCTTTGCTCTCTTGCATGTTGAACTTCTTGAATAATTCCTTGGTATACTTTGTTTGGGAAACAAAGGTACCCTCCTTAGTTTGCTTGATTTGCAAACCAAGAAAGAATTTGAGTTCACTCATCATAGACATCTCAAACTTCTCCGACATTAGTCTTCCAAACTTTTCACTAAAATGAGGGTTAGTTGAACCAAATATGATATCATCCACATAAATTTGGCATACAAATAATTCTCCATTAACCCTTTTAGTAAAAAAGTGCAGAATCAATCTTTCCAATCTCGAAGCCTTTTTCAATAAGAAACTTAGTCAAGCATTTATACCACGCTCTAGGAGCTTGTTTAAGACCATAAAGAGCTTTGTGAAGTTTGTAAACATGATCGGGTTTCTTGGGATTAACAAAGCCGGAAGGTTGTTTAACATAGACTTCCTCCTCAATTTCACCATTAAGAAAAGCACTTTTAATATCCATTTGGTATAAAGTGATATCATGATGATTGGCATAAGCAAGTAAGATGCGTATGGACTCAAATCTAGCAACGGGGGCATATGTCTCACCATAGTCCATCCCTTCGACTTGAGTGTAACCTTGGGCGACGAGACGGGCCTTGATGCGTACAACTTGTCCATCTTCATCTTGCTTATTCCGAAACACCCATTTGGTTCCAATGACATTGTGTGTTTCATCGGGCTTTTCAATAAGCGTCCATACTTGATTCCTCTCGAAATTGTGTAGCTCTTCATGCATAGCGTTCACCCAATCCGGATCATCAAGAGCTTCTTCAACCTTCATAGGTTCAATGTTAGAAATGAATTAATAATGTTCACAAAAGTTAGCTAAGCGAGACTTAGAGCGAGTAATTTCCCGGTTTGAATATCATCGAAGATTTGTTCAATGGGATGATCTCTTGAGACTCTTGCTCTAACTCGTGAGAGCTTTTGTTTGGGTCGGGGTGGAACATCCTCTTCATTGTCTTGTTCTTCCTCTTGTCTATGTTCATTGTTGTTGGCGTTGATGTTCTCTTGTGGAGGTGGAGAAGGAGGTCGATGAGGTTCATCTTGATGTACTTCATCGTTTCCTTCATCTTGACATGTTCCACTTGTGGATGCCTCCAAGTCAACTTGTGGTTCACCTTGGTGTGACGTTGAGGCTTCCACATGAGCAGACGAGGTACTCTCCTTCACCTCCGTTGGGCGAATCTTGCCAATAGACAAGTCTTGAATTGCTTCCGAAGGGTCTTTGTCTCCTACATCAATTGGCAATTGCTCTACTTGCGAGCCGTTAGATTCATCAAACTTCACATCCACCGTCTCTTCAACCTTTCAGGTGAAATTGTTGTAGACACGGTAAGTGTGAGAGTTTGAGCCATAACCGAGTAGGAAACCTTCATGAGATTTAGGAGCAAATTTCGAACGATGATGTTTATCAAGAATGTAGTACTTTGAGCCAAATACTCGAAAGTATCCAACTTGGGGTTTGTTACCGGTGAGAAGCTCGTATGCCATCTTGCCGAGTAGCTTGTGAAGATATAGTTGGTTTGTTGCATGACAAGCTATCTCAACCGCTTCTGCCCAAAAGTGTCTTTGCTTCTTGTATTCATCACGCATCGTTCTCGCCATCTCAATGAGTGTCCGGTTCTTTCTCTCAACAACTCCATTTTGTTGAGGTGTGTACATAGCCGAGAACTCCTGTGAAATCCCTTCTTCGTCAAGAAAGGTATCCACATTTGCGTTCTTGAACTCCGTTCCGTTGTCGCTGCGAACCTTCTTGATCTTCACTTCAAATTGATTTTGGGCCTTCCTAGCGAAGTTCTTGAAGATCTTTTGGACCTTCGATTTATCATCAAGAAAGAACACCCACGTAAATCTTGAAAAAATCGTCAACAATGACCAAACCAAACGAGTTACCACTGAGACTCTTGTAGGCATTGGGACCAAAAAGATCCATATGAAGTAGCTCAAGCGGTCTTCTCGTGGTCATAATGTTCTTCACGGGATGACTTCCTCCAACTTGTTTTCCTGCTTGACAAGCACTGCTGTCGGGGAAACGACACCTATGGGTTCGGGTGGATCACTTCTACGATTTGGCAGGGAGGAGGGGTGCATGAAGAGCAGATCTAGAATCAACACGAGGGATTTTTACCCAGGTTCGGGCCGTTGAGAAGCGTAAAACCCAAGTCCTGCTTTGTGTGTATATTCTATGTTCTTGAGCTTCGGCTAGCTGCTATGCATGCAAGCTGGGCCGGAGAGTCCAAAAAGTCCGAATCCTTCTCCAGTATGCCTTGGGCCTCCTTTTATACGTCCAAGGGCTGCCACAGTGGCACATAGGAGGTGTAAAGTGCTACAGTACACGTGCTTATCTCTGGCATCTTAGGACAAGCGCATTAAATGCGCTGCTTACGTGCCCTCTAACTTTATTGGGGACGGAAATAGAGCCCGTCCCATCCGTCGCCGCCTCACCCCGTCCTGACACGCACCCAAGATGACGAGGCATGCAAGTGCCAAGCTGACTGGCTAGCCGCTATGCTGGAGCGGTGGCAGGATCTTCACGAAGATCTGCATGCCACCACGCAGGTGCTCGCCAGGTTGGCTCGCTAATTGATGTGCCAGGACGGTGGCAAGGCGGTGGAGCCTTGTCATGCGCGAGCCTTGCCGTGGCCTCGCGATCGTCCCCGGCAAGAGCCTTGCCGGGGCCTCGCAGTCGTCCCCAGCAAGAACCTTGCTGGGAACTTCGCTCTTTGGTCTCCACGAAGATCTGCATGCCACCAGTCTTCACAAAGATCTGCATGCTACTACACATGTGCCCCTGAGTCTTGGTTTTGACGTTGTCGATGGTGTCAGAGCTCTGAACCTCAAGGGTGGTGTTCTTGTCAGTGCCTCGCAAGTCGTCCCGGCAAGGATCTTGCCGGGGCCTCGCGAGCCGCCCCGGCAAGGATCTTGCCGGGGCTCCAGCTTGTCTTCTGCTCCCTAGTTACTTGCTTGGACACCGTCTTCGTTGTCTTGTATTCTATCTCCAACTGCCCCCGCCAAGCCTCGCCGCAGGTGCGGCTACAACTGCCCATGCACAAGTAAGGGGTACTAAAGGGCCCAAACTTTAGTACACCAACAACTGCAAAGTCTATCCTTGTCAAATATAACATCTTTAACACCAAGGATATGATCACCTTTAATAAGCTTATCAAGATTTCGCATGCCCACATGACCTAACCTTCTATGCCACAACCAACCTTTAGAAGATTTAGCAATTAAGCAAGTTCTAGGTCGAGCTCTTTTAGTGAAGTCAACAATGTATAGATCACCTCTACGTATACCGGTAGAGACCATATTATGATTATCTCTTCGAAACACTTGGCAGTCTACTTCAGTGAATAGAACATTGAGACCGAAATCGGCTAGTCTAGATACGGAAAGTAGATTGTAGCCAAGAGATTCAACAAGCATAACATTTTGGATGGAGCTGTCATGTGAGATGGCCACCTTACCAAGGCCAACCACCTTACCCTTTGAGTTATCACCAAAAGTGACATACTTTCGAGGGCCGTCGTTTTCAGCAAGCTCACGAAACATATCCTTGTCTCCAGTCATGTGATCGGTACATCCACTATCAAGAACCCATTCCTTTCCTCCAGCCATGTAACCACAAAGGTTAGCCATGAGACCAAGATGTCTCATAGACTCATCAAGATCAAAGTCACTATCATCATCCTTGTCATAATATCCATGTTCAACATCATCATCATATGAATGATATTTACCTAGAGAAGGAAAATCATTAGATTTATGACCATGACAATGTTCATATTTATGAATTCTAATGACTTGAGAGATGATGTCACTAATGATTCCAACATCTCCTTTGGCTTGCATGAGGTCACAAAGCTCAAATAAACAATCACCAAACTTAGGATCACTAGAATTCATCTTATTTAAAGCAATGGACTTTTGAAGAATCTCATCTAGATTTTTCAAGGAATAGTTTGGAAAGCATTTCTCGAGGTATCTCCATATAGTGTAAGCACATTCAAGTGTAGGCAAGCACACAATCAAGTTTCTAGGCAATCCTCTAATGATAAGATTAAAAGTTCTAAGATTGCGGATCATGTCAAGAGACTCATCGGGGGTAGGATGCAAAGGATCAATAGGAGGTACATAAGGGCAAGTAATATACTTGTTCAAATTATATTCATTGAAAATCACGAGCATCTCATTTTTTCAATCATGATAGAACTCTCCATCAAGTAAAGGTACTCTATGTCTAATACTCCCAATCGTAGACACGTCCATCTTCCTCCAATGGTGATTAATGCAAAGCAATGGAGACCAATGCTCTGATACCAATTGAAAGGGATCGAGAAGTGGTGTCTAGAGGGGGGTGATTAGACCCTCAACAAGCAAAAGTAGCAGTTTTTAATTTCTTGAAGTTGAGGTGGAGTTTTAGCACAAGTTTAAGCATTCATAATACATTTCAAGCAAGCATGGCAAGAGTATGAGCAGCGGAAAAGATAAAGCATGCAAATTGCAAGAAAGTAAGGGATGGGATTGGAGTGTGCAAACGTAATGAAGACACGGAGATTTTTGGCGTGGTTTCGATAGGTGGTGCTATCGTACGTCCATGTTGATGGAGACTTCAACCCACGAAGGGTAACGGTTGCGCGAGTCCATGGAGGGCTCCACCCACGAAGGGTCCACGAAGAAGCAACCTTGTCTATCCCACCATGGCCAATGCCCACGAAGGACTTGCCTCACTCGGGTAGATCTTCACGAAGTAGGCGATCTCCTTGCCCTTACAAACTCCTTGGTTCAACTCCACAATCTTGTCGGAGGCTCCCAAGTGACACCTAACCAATCTAGGAGACACCACTCTCCAAAAGGTAATAAATGGTGTGTTGATGATGAATTCCTTGCTCTTGTGCTTCAAATGATAGTCTTCCCAACACTCAACTCTCTCTCACAGATTTGGATATGGTGGAAAGATGATTTGAGTGGAAAGCAACTTGGGGAAGGCTAGAGATCAAGATTCTTGTGGTTGGATTGGAATGTCTTGGTCTCAACACATGAGTAGGTGGTTCTCTCTCAGAAAATGAGTAGTGGAAGTGTAGGCATGTTATGATAGCTCTCTCTTGAATAGAGAAGGGGGTGGAGGGGTATAAATAGCCTCCACACAAAATCTAACCGTTACACACATTTGACCCAACTCGGTCAGACCGAATAGAAGAACTCGGTGAGACCGATTTAGTTCAAAATGTGAACGTTAGGAATCTCGGTGGGACCGATATGATCAACTCGGTGAGACCGATGTGCTAGGGTTAGGGCAAAACCTCATCTCGGTGTGACCGATTGCATGAACTCGGTTAGACCGATTTCAGCAATGAGCAAACAGAGAGTTGGTCAGGCAAACTCGGTGTGACCGATTGCACATTTCGGTGAGACCGAAATAATTGCAACAGGCAAAAGAGAGTTTGCAAGGCAAACTCGGTGAGACCAATCGCTCGTTTCGATGAGACCGAAATGTTATGAAGGGAAATAGAGGGTTTGCATTGCCATCTCGATGAGACCGAAATCCCTATCAGTGAGACCGAACTAATTAGGGTTTCTGCAGTGGCTATGTCAAAGGAACTCGGTGGTGCTGGATAGATCAAATCGGTGAGGCCGAGTTTGACTTTAGGTTTAGGACATATTTGGACTGAGAAAGTGGTTGAGGGCTTTGGAGCATATCACTCAGCACTTTGATCAAGTAGACCATTAAGCAACACCTCATCCCCTTTTAATAGTATTGGCTTTTCCTATGGACTCAATGTGATCTTGGATCACTAAAATAGAAATGAAGAGTCTTGAGCTTGTGCCAATCTTTGTCCTTAGCATTTGAAGGGGTTCCACATCCTCTTGTCCATGCCACGCCATTGTTGAACTTTCTGAAATACACTAGATGAAAATATTAGTCCAACAAGAGATATGTTGACATTAATTACCAAAATCACCCAGGGAGCACTTGTGCTTTCACAGGGAGCACTTGTGCTTTCACATAGACAGTAGCTAGATGGCTTCCTCTCTCTCTTTTGATTCTCAATACAATGGTCTCTTGGAGATCTATTTGATGTAACTATTTTTTGCGGTGTGTTTGTTCGGATCCAATGAACTTTGAGTTTATGATCAGATATATATCCATGAATATTATTTGAGTTTTCTTTGATCTCTTATATGCATGATTATTTATAGCCTCGTATTTCTTCTTCACATCTTTGGTTTAGTTAGGCCAACTAGATCGACTTTTCTTGCCATGGGAAGAGGTGCTTTGTGATGGGTTCGATCTTGCAGTGCTCTTTCCCAGTGACAGAAGGGGCTGCAAGACACGCATGTATCGTTGCTATTAAGGATAAAAAGATGGGGGCTATCCCTACATGAATAGATCTCGTCTACATCATGTCATCGTTCTTATTGCATTACTCCGTTTCTCCATGAACTTAATACACTAGATGCATGCTAGATAGCGGTCGATGTGTGGAGTAATAGTAGTACATGCAGGCAGGAGTCAGTCTACTAATCTTGGACGTGATGCCTATATATTGATCATTACCTTGGATATCGTCATAATTATTTGATCTTCTATCAATTGCCCAACAGTAATTCATTTACCCTTCGTGTGCTATTTTTCGAGAGAAGCCACTAGTGAAATCTACGGCCCTCGGGTCTATTCTTTATCATATTTGCTTTGAGATCTATTTTTATTTGCTTTTATTTTCAGATCTATTATTCCAATAACCCAAATATACCTTGATGCAC
This sequence comes from Thinopyrum elongatum, assembly GCA_011799875.1. NCBI lineage: Eukaryota > Viridiplantae > Streptophyta > Magnoliopsida > Poales > Poaceae > Thinopyrum > Thinopyrum elongatum. The sequence goes on from CM022300.1 coordinate 390,715,351, forward strand.
TTTTTTATTACTTATTTTATTTCGCGTTTTATAGAGAGCTATTTATCCAATCTACCACAAATTTATCTATCTTTTTACCGGGGAGGGATTGACAACCCCTCTTACGCGTCGGGTTTCAAGTATTTGTTCTTTGTGTTCAGGTACCATTTACATAGTTTTGCTTGGTTCTCCTACTGGATTGGTACCTTGGTTTCACAACCGAGGAAAATACGTACTGTAGCTGTACTACATCATCCCTTCCTCTTTGGGGAAATACCGACGCAGTTCAAGCGACATCAAAAGGAATTTCTGACGTCGTTGCCGGGGAGACATCATCAACATCTATCAGTTTCCTAATCACAAATTTCATCGCCTTGTAATTTACATTATTTGCCATTTTCCTCTCGTTTTCATCTCCCCCACTTCACAAAAATTTGCCATTTTATTCGCGCTCTTTTTCTTTCGCCATTTTCTCGTTAGATCTATCTTTTTGTTTGCAATCTTGTTTGCGTAGTCATGATGTCTCAAGAAAACACCAAGTTGTGTGATTTTTCCTATACAAATAATAATGATTTTATTAGCACTCCGATTGCTCCTCCCACCACTAGTGCGGAATCTTGTGATATTAATGCCGCCTTGTTGAATCTTGTTATGAAAGATCAATTTTCCGGTACTCCTAATGAGGATGCCGCGTCCCATCTAAACACATTCGTAGAATTGTGTGATATGAAAAATAAGAAAGATGTGGACAATGATATTGTGAAGTTGAAATTATTTCCTTTCTCTTTGAGGGATCATGCAAAAATTTGGTTTTCTTTTTTGCCTCGCAATAGTATCGATTCTTGGGATAAGTGTAAAGATGCTTTTATTACAAAGTATTTTCCGCCCGCAAAAATTATTTCCCTTAGAACTCAAATCATGAATTTTAAGCAACTTGAGCATGAACATGTTGCACAATTTTGGGAAAGAATGAAGTTGATGCTAAGAAATTGTCCTACTCATGGTTTAAATCATTGGATGATCATACAATTTTTTTATGCGGGATTGAACTTTGTTTCTAGAAATCTTTTAGATTCCTCCGCGGGTGGTACTTTTATGGAAATTACTTTGGGTGAAGCTACTAAATTGCTTGATAATATTATGACAAATTATTCACAATGGCATACCGAAAGAGCACCAACTAGTAAAAAAGTTAATTTGGTTGAAGAAATTAGTACTTTGAGTGAAAAAGTTGATGCTCTTATGAAATTGGTTGCTAATAAAAGTGCTCCTATTGACCTTAATGATGTGCCTTTGTCTACATTGATTGAGCAAAATAATGATCCCGTAGATGTGAATTTTGTCTCACGAAACAGTTTTAATAACAACGCTTATAGAGGTAATTTTAATCCTAGGCCTTTTCCTGGAAATTCCTATATTAATTATGGTAATTCCTCTTATAATAATAATAGGAACCCCTCTGATCTTGAGAATAATATTAAAGAATTTATCAATGCTCAAAAAGTTTTCAATACTACGATAGAAGAAAAGTTGAATAAGATTGATGATATGTCTAGAAGCATTGATAGAATTTCCCATGATATAGAAAATCTCATGTTGAAAACTTTTTCACCCAAGGTTAAGGAATCAATTAAAGCATTATATGTTTCTATTGACGAAAGTAAGAAAAGAACAGCTATGTTTAGAGCTAAAAGAGAATTTTTAGAAAGAGTGTTTTCTAGTGATTGCTTTCATAAAAATGATGAAGATCTTAAAGTGATTGGTGTTTCTTCTGTTGATTCCTTGTTTAGTAAAATTAAAATTGATGATAAAGGGACTGAAGAAGAGTCAACTTTAGCTAGAGGGGCGTCCCGATAATTCGGAGAGTGAAAATCTTGATAAAAAAATTGATAAAAGTGGGTTTGGCGAGGTCAAAACTTTAACTAGTGATGTTCCCACTCTTTTGGATTACAAAGACTTTAATTATGATAATTGCTCTTTGATTGAATGTATTTCTTTGTTGCAATCCATGATAAATTCACCCCATGCTTATGAACAAAATAAAGCTTTTACTAAACATATCGTAGATGCCATGATGAAAGCTTTAGAAGAAAAATTGGAGTTTGAGATTTCAATTCCTAGAAAATTGCATGATGAATGGGAACCTACCATTAAAGTCAAGATTAAAAATTATGAGTGTTTTGCTATATGTGATTTGGGTGCTAGTGTTTCCACATTTCTGAAATCTTTATGTGATGTGCTAGGTCTTACCGATATTGAAGAATGTTCTCTTAATTTGCACTTGGCGGATTCTACTATTCAAAAGACTTTGGGAAGAATTAATGATGTTCTTATTCTTGCAAATATAAGTTATGTGCCCATAGATTTTATTTTTCTTGATATTGATTGCAATATGTCTTGTCCAATTATACTTGGTAGACCGTTTTTACGCACTATTGGTGCCGTGATTGATATGAAAGAAGGAAATATTAAATTTCAATTTCCACTAAGAAAGGGGATGGAACACTTCCCTAGAACAAGAATTAGGCCACCATATGAATCAATCATAAGGGCATCCTGTGGTTCAAAAACTAAAGATGACAATTCTTGAATCTATGAATTATGCCTAGCTAGGGGCATAAAACGATATCACTTGTTGGGAGGCAACCTAATGAATAAAATTATTTTTGTATTTTTATTTCTGTTATTGAGTGTTTTCACAATTATGCCTCTGGGATGATTGTGTTTTTTTATGTTTTAATTAGTATTTGTTCCAAGTAAAGCCTTTGGGATAGCTTTGGTGATAGTTGATTTGATCCTGTTGAAAAACAGAAACTTTTGCGTCCAGTAACAGAATTGTTTAAATTCACAGAAGGGATTAAAAATTCTGATTTTGTTACAAAAGGTTGATATACAAATTTCCTATATTGTCCTAATGTTTCAGCATTTTTGGAGTTACAGAAGTATGATAACAATTCGCATCTTTATAGAATGTTCTGTTTTTGACAGATTATGTTTTCTTTGCATTGTGTGCTTATTTTGATGAATCTATGGATGGTATCGGGGGGTATAAGCCATGGAAAAGTTAGAATACAGTATATATAATGCAATAAAAAAATTGAATGGGTTTGCAACAGTACTTAAAGTGAAGATTGGTTTTCTTATACTAACAGATCTCACGAAGGTTTTGTTAAGTTTTGTGTGATTGAAGTTTTCAAGTATTGGGTGAGATCGCGATGGATGAAGGAATAAGGAGTGAAAAGAGCCTAAGCTTGGGGATGCCCCATGGCACCCCAAGTTAATATTCAAGGAGAACCAAGCAACTAAGCTTGGGGATGCCCCAGAAGGCATCCCCTCTTTCTTCTAACGACTATCGGTATTTTACTTGGAGCTATATTTTTATTCGTCACATATCATGAGTTTTGCTTGGAGCGTCCTGTATTATATGAGTCTTTGCTTGTTTTGCTTTTTAGTTTGTCATAAGTATCCTTTCTGGGCACACCTATTTGAGAGAGCCAAAATTATGCTATGATTTGTTAGAATTGCTCTTTATGCTTCACTTAAATGTTTTGAGCCATGGAATTGCTCTAGCGCTTCACTTATATCTTTTTGAGCACGGTGTGCTTTAATAATTTTCAAGAAATGCTCTCATGCTTCACTTAGATTTATTTGAGAGTTAGTAAATTTTTTTTGAAGAAATTCTCTCATGCTTCACTTATATTATTTTGAGAGATGAAAAATTTTATGCTCATGTTCTTCACTTAGATTTATTTGAGCTTGTCAAAAGCAATTGCATTATATGAAATTAGTCCCAAAGTGATAGATATTCAAGAGGGATATAATAAAAACTTTCATAAAGATCATTGGACAAAATAAATTTGATTCTTTGTAATAGTTTTGATATATGATGATAGTGATATGTGAGTCATGTTGGTGAGTAATTATGCCTTAGTAAGAATATTGGTGTTAAGATTTGTGATTCCCTATGCAAGCACTAAAGTCAATAGTTATGCAATGAAATTACATCCTACTTATGGTGCATTATTCGGTGTTAGTTATGCTTAATGCTTGCTTATGTGAATTTTCGTTTCTTGCTTGGTTGCTTCTCAATCTTTTTACTAGGCTCCACTTGTACTAAGTAGAAATACTACTTGTGCATCCAAATCTTTAAACCCAGTTTTGCCATATGAGTCCACCATACCTACCTATATGCGGTATTTCCGTGCCGTTCTAAGCAAATTTGTATGTGCCATCTCTAATTTTCAAAATGAATTTCCTTTTTGTGTGCACGTACCGCTCATGAAACGGCATGGGGTGGCCAATATTTTCCATGCTAGATGTGTTATTCTCAAGATGAGTGTTTATTCACTTGTCATTGCATGAGAGTACGACGGTAATAGGGATGCCCAGTCCCGAAATGAAAAAGAAATTTACTTTATGTTGTCAAATAATAAATTCCTTGGAAAGTGTTGGTATGGACGGTACCGATGGATACGGCTAGCCGTGGAGTGTGAAAGTATGGTGGAAAAAGGAATAAACTTTATTTTATGTTTGGGAACTGCCTATGATATATCTAGCATGGAAAGTGGTAGGAATTACTTGGTCGTTTTTGTTGACGAGAAAAGTATACCTCTCAAAAAATTTATCTACCAATTTAAGCTTTGAGCTCTGGCACCTCTACAAATCCCTACTTCCCTCTGCGAAGGGCCTATCTATTTACTTTATGCAATTTTTATTTTTATTTGAGTCTCCATCTTCTCTTATAAAGCACCAACTAGGGAGAACTATGATCATACTTGAGCATTGGATGTAGCTAATATGCGAGTGTGTTTCATGAATGGATCAATGATTGAGCATGATGGGCTAGGGCTAACTTTCTTTAGTGTTGATATTTTGGAAGACATGGTTGCTTGTTGATATGCTTGAGTATTGAAATATTCATGTCAAAACTAGACTATTGCTTTAAACCATATAAAAGTCCTAATGTCCATGCTACAAAAGAAAAGAATATGTGATGAACATGTTAGGCAGCATTCCACATCAAAACTTTTGTTTTTATCATTAACCTACTCGAGGACGAGTAGGAATTAAGCTTGGGGATGCTGATACGTCTCCAACGTATCTATAATTTTTGCTTGTTCCATGCTGTTATATTATCATTCTTGGATGTTTTATAATCATTTTATAGCAACTTTATATCATTTTTTGGGACTAACCTATTGACATAGGGCCCAGTGCTAGTTGCTATTTTTTGCTTGTTTTTTACTTCGCAGAATATCAGTACCAACTGGAGTCCAAATGCAGCGAAACTTTTTGGAGATTTTTTCTGGACCAGAAGACACCCAGTGGGCCAAGAAAGTACCAGAGGGGAGGCCCGTGGTGGGCACAACCCACCAGGGCGCCCAGATGGGTTGTGCCCACCATGGAGACCTCCGGCACCGCCTCTTCGCCCTATAAATTTCCAAATATTCCAGAAACCCTAGGGGAGTCGACGAAACACAATTCCAGCCGTCGCAAGTTCCAGAACCATGAGATCCAATCTAGACACCATCACGGAGGTGTTCATCATCCTCACTGGTGCCTCTCCGATGATGCGTGAGTAGTCCACCATAGACCTAAGGGTCCATAGGTAGTAGCTAGATGGCTTCCTCTCTCTCTTTTGATTCTCTATACAATGATCCCTTGGAGATCTATTTGATGTAACTCTTTTTTGCGGTGTGTTTGTTGGGATCTGATGAACTTTGAGTTTATGATCAGATCTATATCCATGAATATTATTTGAGTTTTCTTTGATCTCTTATATGCATGATTATTTATAGCCTCGTATTTCTTTTTCAAATCTTTGGTTTAGTTAGGCCAACTAGATCGATTTTTCTTGCCATGGGAAGAGGTGCTTTGTGATGGGTTCGATCTTGCGGTGTTCTTTCCCGGTGACAGAAGGGTCAGCAAGACACGCATGTATCGTTGCTATTAAGGATAACAAGATGGGGGCTATTCCTACATGAATAGATCTCGTCTACATCATGTCATCGTTCTTATTGCATTACTCCGTTTCTCCATGGACTTAATACACTAGATGCATGCTGGATAGCGGTCGATGTGTGGAGTAATAGTAGTAGATGCAGGCAGGAATCGGTCTACTAATCTTGGATGTGATGCCTATATATTAATCATTGGCTTGGATATCATCATAATTATTCGATCTTCTATCAATTGCCCAACAGTAATTTGTTTACCCACCGTGTGCTATTTTTCAAGAGAAGGCACTAGTGAAATCTACGGCCCCCGGGTCTATTCTTTATCATATTTGCTTTGAGATCTATTTTTATTCACTTCTATTTTCAGATCTATTATTCCAAAAACCCAAAAATACCTTGCTACACTTTTTTATTACTTATTTTATTTCGTGTTTTATGGAGAGCTATTTATCCAATCTACCACAAATTTATCTATCTTTTTACCGTGGAGGGATTGACAACCCCTCTTACGCGTCCGGTTGCAAGTATTTGTTCTTTGTGTGCAGGTACCATTTACATAGTGTTGCTTGGTTCTCCTACTAGATTGATACCTTGGTTTCACAACTAAGGGAAATACCTACCGTAGCTGTACTACATCATCCCTTCCTCTTTGGGGAAATACCGACACAGTTCAAGCGACATCACCCATCACTTGGCCGTTTGCGTTCTAGGGGCTTGATATGGTTGGGCCATTCAAAAGGTCTAAATACAAGAAGACCCACCTTTTGGTAGCAGTTGACAAGTTTACCAAATGGATTGAGGCTGAGCCAGTTAGCAACTGTAAAGCAGCGACTGCAGTTCAGCTTGTTAAAAAAACTGATCTTTCGCTTTGGTTATCCTTATAGTATCATCACTGATAATGTCACAAATTAGTCTAAAGGTGCTATGAAGGAATTCTATCAAAGAGAGCACATCCATCTTGATGTATCCTCGGTGGCTCATCCTCAGTCGAATGGTCAGGCAGAACATGCTAACCAGGAGATATTGCGAGGGATCAAGCCTCGGCTTATGGTTCCTCTGGTACGAACACCGGGTTGTTGGGTTGAGGAGCTTCCTTCAGTTCTTTGGAGTATCAGGACCACCCCCAACAGATCAACAAGCTACACGCCCTTCTTCATGGTTTATGGTGCAGAGGCGGTTCTCCCAAGTGATATTCGTCATGACTCGCCCAAGGTGGTGGCTTACGTTGAAATAGACAATGAGACGGTGCGTCAAAACGCTCTTGATGCCTTGGATGAGGAATGTGATCTCGTAGCAGCTCGCTTGGCGATTTACCAACAAGACCTGCGTCGCTATCACAGCCGCAGAGTTCGAAGCCGGACGTTCCAAGAGGGCGACTTAGTGCTCCGTTTGATTCAAGATCTGACAGGCATGCATAAGCTATCACCCCCTTGGGAGGGGCCCTTCGTGGTTAGCAAAAACCTCAACAACGGGTCTTATTATCTCATCGACATACGTGAACATGATAAGTCACGTACCTCTGAGGAGGAGACCAACAGGCCTTGGAACATTGCTCATCTTCGGCCTTACTACACTTGAGCCACTAGTTCTTTTCATTGTACATAAATTTGTTAATGTATATATCTTTTTATGATCAATGTAATAAAGCCGACATCCCCAAAATTCAAGGCCTCTGTCGTTTGATCTCATATTTTCTGTGCATGTGTCTTTATTAATTGATCATAAAGTCACTTGGGGGCTTCCAACTCACCGAGTTTAGCTTTCTTACCCTCTTGACTGGAAAATAAATGACATATTATGGGTTAAACCTGCCTGTATGCTTGATGCTACTCCAACAGGTGACTCGCCGTACTCTTGACAGTCAATCTTTTATGACCCTGAACTAGTCAAGGTTAAAATGGCGGCTTATGTCACATGAGAGCCGGCTTACAGAAAGCGAGGATAAACTCACCCGTCTGCTTGTTGCTACTCCAATATGTGACCCATCATACACTTAACAGTCAATCTATATGACCCTGAACTAGTTAAGTTTAAAACGGCGGATTATGTCACGCGAGAGACGGCTCACGGGAAGAAAGGCTATTAAGCCATGTTTCATGAAAGCAAGATTTGAGCCTTACAAGGCCAGTCTTTTTTCGTCGCGCCTTAAAAGCCAACTTATCAACATTGAGATATACATGTTTATATTCTGTGTTTCTGTCTTTTCAGGAATTTTGTGTTTTTACATATATTTATATGTAGGCTATAAGTCCCTGGATCAAAGAAGGTCTGGGTTAACATTGAGGCCATGAGTCGCCAGGTGATTCTTCAAATTCTTCATGACCATAAGGCATTGGGTTATTAACTCACCTCGGTTTTCAATTATAAGTCACCAGGACAGGAATTGATGGATCCCTTACAGATTATATGTCAAAATATCAAGAAAGCACCTAAATTCAAAGCTGGTGCAAAGCAAAGCTGCATATATAATTCGATCAGGCATACAACAAAGCTTGATCATATAGTTGTTTGATCATCAGTTAAAAAACATGCACGAAGGCATGACAAGGCAACCAACTGTTTTATGCTAAGGCTATTATAAGGCTACGGTTGAGCCCAAAAAGTTTTTCAAGCAAGTCTTTAAGGAGTTGTATTACTCCTTTGAGCCGGCTTTTGAGCCGGCCGGGTTATGCCCTGCCGGGTTGACGTCATCCTGGCGTCTTGCACTGGAAGCTTTCGGGTTATCCTGTGCCGGCTCTTTGTCGCTTGCAATCTGAAGATCCTCCGACATCCATTCGATACTAGTTAAGGCTTCAAAGATTGCTTCATCATTCATGATAGGAGAAGGGTCAATATCAGGGGCAAAAATATATGTACGCCTTTGAGGAGTCAAATCAACAATGTCGAAAGAAGGCACCTTGATTCGAGTGTTGTTGCTGTCCTAAGTCGACTGGTACTTCTTCAAGTCCAGCTCTTGTGTAAGATGACACGCCAAAGGCCGCATTTCTTTGACACATCTGGCAAAATCTGCTTCACTAAACAGACCCATCATCGTTATACTCCGGACACCCGCCAGCCATTTCTATTGGGTCCAGCTCTGATTGATAAGCCTTAGCTCAGCTTAGCACAGTAATTGCCCCTGCACGGGCGGCTGACAGTTTCAACTCTTCAATTTGCGTTGGCATTGTGGATAATTTATCCAGCACATCCTTCATGAGTTGTGGCGGCTTTTTTGCCATTGGATACAACCACAAGAGTTCGAAGGCTTCCGGCATATAATTTCTCCGTTAAGGAGTAGATGGCTTTCAGCTTCATCAAAACACTTTTCCCCAGGCTGGCACTTCTGGCACCTGTAATACGTTCACAACAAGAGTCGCGAGGCGAGTTAGCATTAAATTTTTCAAGTCGCCGAGCGAGTTATTTCAATTAATTGAAAATCTTGCTTATCAAAGATAGCAGCAGTCATTGAGATGTGTTGTTTTAAGCCGACCAATTCTGCAGCCACCGGCTTAAGTTGGTTCTCAGCGTCTTCTGCATGCTTTAATAAGGCGGCCTTTTCAGTTTCCAAGGCAGATCTTTCAGCATCAAAGTTGGCCTTCACTTTTTCTAAATCCTCCAGAGAAGACCTTAAGCTTGATTCAGCTTTGGCGCGTTTCACTTGTTCAGACTCTAAGTCCTTTTTTAAGCCGGCCAGATCTGACTCGCCCAAGGTTAACGCTTCCTGCAAAAGTTACATAGAGGGTTATCATTCAAATAGAACATTATGAGTTGTTGGTTAAGACGGCCTTTGACACAGATGTTAGGGCAAGATTATATAAGTCCCAAGAACATTGCAAGCAATATCCTTGGCACTTGGGGGCTAATGTACATTGCTTTTTACAATTGATACTGAAGAAGACCCGGCTCATCTCATGATGATAAGTCAGCCCTTGGGTGGCTACATGATGTTTTTCGTTTCTACCAACTTTAAAGAACCAACTTGTCATTGACATGATAACCCAGCCCTTGGGGGCTACAGGTGATTCTTCTAATAAGTTATACTTAAAAGAACCATCTTATCATTTGCATGATAACCCGGCCCTTGGGGGCTACAATTTGGAATCTACAGATCTTTTTCAAGTCTTCACCACAGTCAAAGATTTTCCTATGGTCAAGACTTGGGGGCTACGTACAGGGACATAATAGGAGAAAAATTAAGCACACCTCATACTTCTGCTTCATTATATGTATCAAGCTAGCCTCCATGTCCCGGCTTGTATTCAAGCGGCTCAAATAGCCTGTGTACACCTCTTCTGCGCTAAGTGCCTCATAGTTTGGCAGTTCAAGTTTTGTTTTGCCCTTTTCTAGCAAGGGTGGCGCTTCTTTGGCTGAGTGCTTAGCTAGCACGGTGGAGGTCTTGGGTGTTGTGTGACCTGCCCCAATAATAGAAATGTCATCATTATTCTTCTCAGAAGGAGTTTCTTCAGTTGGCTTGACAGGAGTTGAAGAAGGAATAGGACTTGGCGGGCCACGATTATTCGTCGGGTTAGCTTCAATATCCATGGCCTCAGAGGCCGTTGCGTCAGTCTGTGGAGGCGGATCATCTTGTTGGTTGTGAGGTTCTTCAGGATTTTTGGTGTTGACCTCAGGGGTTACCAGCACCTGTTCCTCCGACTAAGGGACTTTGGTGGCCTTGGAAGAGTTGCCAACCTTTCTTTTCTTATCCTTGGCTTTGACCCTGTGGTCACATTGGAGTATTAAGACGTATATGACAATAAGTTTTAAGTTATAAATAAATGCAAGTACTCACCCTCGGTTTACAATTAAGATAGGCAGTTGGGTTTGAGATGAGCCGCCTGAAGATGGTGGAGACTCCTAGTAATTGGATTCAGAAGGGTTAAGAGGATGTCTTATAAGACCAGCTTTGGGTAAAGGAGTTGGACTATGTGGCACCTTGGCAGGCCGCTTACGAGCAGAGGGTTCATGAGTTAACCCGGACATTAAATTGCCTGAGCCGCCACTCCGAGTCTGGTGTCTTAGCTCATGCTGAGTTTTCTTCAAAATAAAGTGTGGATCTAAGTGAGCATCTGGATGAGAAAACTTTACTTTCCGGACGACCCGCCGTATTCTCTTTGGAGGTGCAGAGTCTGAGACGGAAGAGATAGAAATTACCTCAATGTCGTCAGCCCAGCTTGTGGCAGCCTCATCCTAAGAACAAGAAGCATCGGCTAAGGCAATAAAGAGTCGACCAAGAGAGTTGAGTTCTACCTCTAATTGATCGTCGGCGTCCGCTGACTTGCCCACAGCAGCCGACTCAACTACAGCAGCTGGTTTGCTCTTCTTCGACTTTGGGCATGTCCTGGTTTTGGCCACAGCAGTCTTTATCTTTCTTTTCCAAAAAGCAGAGTTGGGCTGTATAAAAAAGGGATTGACAAGTGAGACACAGAATAAAATTAAGGATATTTAAGCTGGACATAAAATAGTACTTACAACTAGGCCCGGGTTGAGTTTGAAGAATGGTAACAGTCCTATCTTGTTACAATTCTCTTGAGACTCCCCAAGTAAAGAGTTCACAGTTTGAAAGATCTCCTCAGCAGTAAAGTTATCAGAGCTATACAGCTGAGGGTCATCTGACTCGCCTGAATATTCGTACATTAAGCTGGGCCGGCGGCTTAAGGGAAGAATTTTCCATGAGACCCAGTGTCGTGGATTTAACACGGCAGATGCCCTTGTGAAAGGACTTAGGTGTGGAGCCATCGAAACGTAGGTTAGCTCAAAGTGGTTGAACAGGACAAAGGACACAGAGGTTTACCCAGGTTCGGCCCCTCACAACGAGGTAAAAGCCTACGTCCTGCTTCTAGTTGTATTGCTTGAATATCGATTACAAGGGGGCAATCACGCTTGACCTAACTATCGATTCGTTGTTTCTTGAGTTAACCCGCCGCCGGGTCTCGCCTTTATATACACAGGTCGAGGCTCCGGGGCTTACAAGAGTTCAACCCGGATCACACAACGTGACCAGCTCGGTTTCTAAGTCGCCTTGCCTTGCCAGGCAAGTCACCATCGGGCGGCTCACACCTCTGGGTCTTGGGCCTCCTCCAGGCCCGCCTCTTAAGCCGCCGCCTATCTTTATGCTTCGTCTTCTTGGACCTTTCTTGGGCCTTCTTCATAGTAAGTCGCCAATGGTGTAACCCGGCCCCTCCTGGGCGGGTCACACCTCAGAGTCATATCCCCAACATTAAGCCCCAGATTGATTTGAACTTGTTCATGTCAATCTTCATTGCTTCAGCTGACAAGCCATCTTTTCAGAACTTAACCTGAAATAAACCACTGTAACCCGCCATGATGTCACATGAACTAAATTCATAAAAACCCATGACATCACAATGGATCTCTTGCATTAACTGGTTGTCCGAGAATCGAGGCGCCCGCACTGTTGAGATAATCATGTTGCCTCCTCGATTTCCGCGCATGCCATTTTACTGTTTCCTTATAAATAGGGATGGGGCCCCTCTTTTCACTTTTTACCCCCGCCCTTCTCTCTCCTTCTTCCTCCCCGCGTCGTCCGCCGCCGCCGGAGCTCCACCATTGTCGTTCCTCACCATCGACTCCAACCAGGCCGCTGCATCAACCTGACTGGGACCAGAGATCGTGGCGCTCCTCTGCTCTTCAGTTAAGCACCCAGGTAACATTCTTTCCTTGACCTAGATCCACATTAGATTGATCCTATTCATAGGGTTCGTCGGAGTTCATTGAGTTCATGCAAGTTCATCACAACTCATCCACCATGCCACTTAGTTCAATCCACAAAACGATACTGAAACCTTGCGGTGGTAGTTTTGGTATTTGCTTCAAATCATAGATGCATCCCTTCTCCGTGAGATTCAATCTCCAGCCTATATGTTCTTCCACTGCCATGTTTTAGGTTTAGTCATTTTCTTTTATTTTCAGAGCTGCAGTAGATCCAAATTATAGGAATAAATTGAGAAACTTGTTTGTCTCACACTTAGCAGAATTTCATCAATTTTAGGTCTATAAATAACTACCCCGCCTACTGTTGACAGGGAGATTTAACTTGATAACCAGCCAACCACTGGTCGGCTTAATCATGAACCTGTAATCCACCAATATGCTGCCAATTCATGCCTCTGTATTTAATGCAATATACTTCTCTTATCCTAATAATAGCTTCATCCTTACATTTCCAGGCCGTAGTTCTTTAGCCGTAAAAAATGACTATAGTCAATTGGGAACTCTCTCTGGTCACCAAAAACATTCTCGATGATTATGTAAGCCAGGGCTTATTGGCGACTCAACAAGAAATTGGATGGCGAGTCAGCAATGGGGAAGTAATCCTTGCTCCTGCAGAAGATGAGATTATAGTCTTTACTAATCACATACTCAGAGGGTTTACTCCACCCGGGTCTAAATTCTTCCGAGATCTCCTTCACTATTTCAATCTGCACCCTCAAGATATAGGGTCAAACTCAGTGTCCAATATTTGCCACTTCCAAATCTTCTGCGAAGTTTATCTTCAAACAGCACCCACAATTCCCCTCTTCAAGGAGTTCTTTTATATAAACCGCCAGACTGAATGCAAAAACGGCCCGAGTCAAGAGTTAGGTGGAATCTCCATTCAGAGATGGAGAGACAAAAACTTCCCCTCCACCGTCTTACCCAGTCACCCCAAGGGATGGGTAACCACTTGGTTTTACTGTAAAAACACCGCTCCAGCCACAGAAAACCCTTTGCCCGGGTTTAGAGCTGAGCGTCTTCCACTGAATTTTGACCCGCCAAGCAAGATTATTCCAGAAGAGCATGCCATGGCCCTCCCAATCCTTTCTAGAGCTAAAGCTTTGTTGGCTCACGGAGTACTTGGAGTTGACTTGACCTAATGCTGGGTCTCTTGGAAGATACTCCCATTAAGCCGCCGCCCCGGCTTAATGTATGAATATTCTGGCGAAGCAAATGACCCTCAACGGTTCATGACAGACAACTTTACTGCCGAAGAAATCTTTAAAACCATGAGGACCCTTCTTGATGAGTCTCAAGATAACTGTAATAAAGTTGGCCTGCCACCATTTTATAAACAAAACTCGGCTCCACCAGTAAGTGTTTCCCTTCATCATGTTCAATGCAAGTTAACTCTGCCTTGTGCTTTGTTTTAATCTCTTTTTGTACTTATGCAGGCTGACTCCACCTTCTGGACCAGGAAACCGCCAACCGCCGCCTCGGCCAAAAAACCTAAGGCCAAAACCGATGCTCCAGGTCATCGTAAAAGGCAACCGGCCGAAGATCTTCTCAAATTGGATGACTCGGAGGTAGAACTCGATTCCCTTGGTCGCCTTTTTATGCAACTTATTGATGCTGACTCTTCATAGGATGACGCGGAGACAAGCCAGGCAAACGTAGCAGAGGTAATATCTATCTCCTCCGACTCAAATCCTTTGCCAAGATAGAAACCTCGGCGGGTCATCTGAAAAGTAAGATTTTCTCATCCTCTTGCTCATTTGGACCCCGATTTTCTTTTGAAGAAACAGCAGCATGACTCAAGACGCACCACCCGGAGTGATGGTTCCCAAGACCTCAACTCCGGCTTACCCAACACTCCTGTCCCTCGCAAACGTCGAAACGAGGTACCTCATAGCTCAATCCTTTCTCTTCCAAAGGCTGGTCTCTTTCGTCAACCTTTTAAATCTTCCGACTCAAATTATCAGGGAACACCCCCATCATCCGGCGACTCTACTGGGACTCAGCTGCCTATCTTCAAAGTCGCCCAAGGGTTATTGCTTCTTGTTCATAAATGTATTGTATTGATATATACTCATGAATCCTTATATCTTTGTCACAGAGGCATAGCAAAGGCAGGCAAGAAAGTAAAAGTGGGCGGTTCTTCAAAGGACCCTAAAGTTGCTGAACCAGAGAAACAAGCGCCAGAAGTCTCAGGGGCTTCACCTCAAAATCCTGAGGGCCTTATTAATGACCCGCTGCCACAAGCTGATACCACAACCTTTGATCCAATGAATAGTTAGGTTGACCCGGCTATCACACATGACCCGCCAAGTCCTAAACCGCCCAGCCCTGCCAAGCTTACTGAAGAAATTCCTTCTGACAAGGTCGTCGAAGATGTCATCATCACTGGCACAAGCTATACCGAGACGGGGAATCCTACCGTCCTTTCCAAACATAGCGCCAAAGAAGAGCCGCCGGCCGCAGACAAGGGCAAATTGAAGTTGGATCAGCAGAAATATACTGATTTTAGAGCAGGCGAGTTGCACGCAGGCTACCTAAGCCGCCTGCACACAAGCCGTGAAATGGAGGCTGGCCTGGTTAACCTAATGAAGCAGAAGTATGAGGTACAAACTAAACTCCTTTCCATTGGTTCATATGCATATAGTTATGTAGCCCCCAAGGGCCGGCCTATCCTTCCAAGGATGAGCCGGGTCTTCAAATCATTAACCCTGACTGAAACCTTATACATCAAGACTGCAGCCCCCAATGGCCGGCTTAATCTGATAAGATAAACTGGGTCCTTAATGACCTTTAAATAGAATCAAACTTGTAGCCCCCAAGGGCCGGCTTAATCTGACAAGATAAGCCGGGTCATAATAGGAACTTAAAATGACCTACATTAGCCCCCAAGTGCCATGTATATTGCTGGCAATATGCTTGGGACTTACCAATTTTTCCTGTTCCTTTAATACCAAACTGTATTGATGACTTCAAATCCTTACTGCAGGAGACTGTGAATCTTCAAGACTCGCAGTTAAACGAGTTAAGGAAGAATATTAAGCATCAAGAAGCGGAGACTCTCAAAGCTGAATCCAAGCTCAGACTTTCTTTGGAAGAGACGGAAAAACTCAAGTCCAGTCTTGCTACCGAAAGAGCTGCCTGTCAGAATGAAAAAACCATATTGCTGCAAAGAGCAGAGGCCGCGGAAAGTTCGCTTAAGAGCACAACTGAAGAGTTGACTGGCCTGAAACAACGCATCTCCCGAATGACAGCCGCCATATTTGGTAAGCAGAACCTAACATTAAGTACCATAGCTTGTTTGGCGACTTATAACTATTTGTTTTTAACCCGCCTGACGACTCATGCACCATTTTGTTGAGCAGGTCCCAGAAGCTCTAGTCTTGGCCAAGACATGTTGATGAAGCTGAAAGCTGTGTATGCTTTGGTGGAACAACTATACACTAGCACGCAACGGACGCCTGTAGCTATCTCCAACAGAAAACATCCGCCCACTCTTATCAAAACCGTGCTGGATCAGTTATCCATAGTGCCAGGGCAGATCGAAGAGTTGAAATTATCAGCCGCCCGCGCAGGAGCGATTTCAGCACTCAGCCTGGGCAAGGCATGGCAATCAGAGCTAGACCCGGTTGAAATGGCAGATGGCTGCCCTGAACAGAAAGAAGACGGGCCACCCTTTGATGAAGCTGATTTTGCCAAATGCGTGAGAGAGATACGCCCTTTAGCGTGTAAACTGGCAAAGGAAACAGAATTAACAAAATACCAGTCGGCTTATGACAATGACAACGTCCGAGTTAGAGCGCCGACTCATAATGCCATAGATCTAACTCTACCGAAGCGTAAGCATACTTTTGCTCCTGACATTGACCCTGCTTCAATTATAAATGATGAAGCCATATCGAGGCCTTAACCGGCATTGACTGGATGTCACCTGACCTTCAGATGGCCGAAGAAGAAGAGCTGGTGCGGGATGACCCGGAGTCGTCAACTCGTCAAGAAGAGACCTGATTCACAGTAATGACGATTCAGGCGGCTTTCAAGCCGGGCTTGTAAGAGTGCAGCTCCAGAAATACGTTGTTTCAACCCTGTGGGCTCAAGAAAGCCTTGTAATAGGCTAGTTTAAAACAATGACCCGCCATGTCATGCCTTCGTGTATGTTGATCTTAACTTTTGAACCACCAGTTTTAATCTTTATGATGGGCTTGATCTCATCATTCATACGAGCCATAGCAGTACTCTTATTTGTGCGTAAAACTTTGCATGTCCTGCCAAAAAGGGTTAAACATATGTCTTGGTGAATTAAGGTCAAAAATCAGGGCGGGTGACAACCCAAACATATATAGCCTAATATGATTATTGACACTATAATCAAGGCCATTCAAGTCAAAATATATTGACAACGTAAAGTCGAAAATCAGGGCGGGTTACCAAACCCGAATATTCATATAACAATTGAAAACATACCTGTAGATTTTGATCATACTGACGGCTTAAACATCAATATCCAGCGCGGGCGACAACCCAAAGACTTGCAATCGCATGACCTCAATTATTCAAACCAAAGCATACTGGCGACTTAAAGTCCACATCCAGGGCGGGTTACCAAACCCAAAATATTCAAACATGAGTCATACAATCTGAGCTCTATGCCCCGGATTGTCAAAATTCACTTAAAAGAAAAAATCTTTAAAAGAAACAAATCCAAAGGACTCAAGAGAAAAAAATACAAAACATTTCAAATAATTGCCTGGTCGGCTTACCAAAGCACGGCCAAACAAGTCGGCTCACAGGGCCATGTGCTTTCAAGGGCCGCACAGCCGTTGAGTTAATCCTAGCTCACTGTAAGCCGGCTCTCTCGTGACACAAGCCGTCGTTTTAACCTTAACGTGTTCAGGGTCTTGAAAAAGATTGACTGTTAAGAGTTCGGCGGGTCACTTGGTGGAGTAGCAAGTTGCAAACAGGCAGGATAACTCATAATTTGGCGTCCACACCTGGTCAAGAGGGTATGAAAGCTAAACACGGTGGGTTGGAAGCCCCCAAGTGACCTGATGACCAAATAATAAAGACTCAGATACATAGAAATGAAACGACAGAGGCCCTGAATTTTTCAGGGATGCCGGCTTTATTATATTGATCATCATATATACACTGACAAATGTATGTACAAAGACGAGAGCCGGTGGCTTAGGTGTAATAAGGCCAAAGATGAGCAATATTCCAGGGCCGGCGGGTCTCCTCCTCCGACTTGCGTGAATCCTTGTGTTCTCGTATATCAATGAGGTAATAAGACCTGTTATTCAGGTTTTTGCTGACCACAAAGGGTCCTTCCCAAGGTGGGGATAACTTGTGCATATCTGTTTGATCTTGGATCAGCCGAAGTACCAAGTCACCTTCTTGAAATGCCCGGGTTTTAACTCCGCGGCTATGATAGCGATGCAGGTCTTGTTGATATATTGCCGAACGAGCCTTTGCAAGGTCACGCTCCTCGTCCAAAGCATCGAGTGCATTTTGACGTGCTATCTCATTATCGGCTTCAACAAAAGCCGCCACGCGGGGTGAGTCATGACGGATATCACTTGGAAGAACCACCTCTGCGCCGTAGACCATAAAGAAAGGCGTATAGCCTGTTGACCTATTAGGAGTGGTATTGATACTCCAGAGTACTGAAGGTAACTCCTCAACCTAACAACCCGGCGTTCGCTTCAAAGGAACCATAAGCCGGGGTTTTATGCCTCTCAAAATTTCTTGGTTAGCCCTCTCAGCTTGACCATTAGACTGCGGATGAGCCATAGAAGAAACATCAAGATGAATATGCTCTCATTGATAGAACTCCTTCATAGCACCCTTAGACAAATTAGTGCCATTATCAGTGATGATACTATGAGGATAACCAAAATGGAAGATCAGTTTTTTAACAAACTGGACTGCAGTCGCCGCATCACACTTGCTGACCGGCTCTGTTTCAACCCACTTGGTAAATTTGTCAACCGCCACCAAGAGGTGGGTTTTCTTATCCTTAGACCTCTTGAAGGGTCCAACCATATCAAGCCCCCAGACTGCAAATGGCCAAGTAATTGGAATCATCCTCAACTCTTGAGCCGGCACATGAGCCCGTCAAGAAAATTTCTGACATCCATCACACTTACTGACGATATCCTCTGCATCAGCGTGAGCCGTCAACCAATAAAACCCATGATGAAAAGCTTTAGCCACTAAGGACTTAGAGCCGGCATGATGCCCACAATCACCTTCATGGATTTCTCATAAAATCTCATGGCCCTCTTCAGGAGAAACACAACGTTGGAACACGCCTGTCACACTGCATCGGTGTAACTCGCCATTAACAATAGTCATAGATTTAGATCGCCTGGTGATTTGCCTTGCCAAAGTTTCATCCTCAGGTAACTCGCCCCGGGTCATATAAGCCAAGTAAGGAAGTGTCCAATCAGGAATAGCATGGAGAGCCGCCACCAATTGCGCCTCCGGGTCAGGAATGGCAAGATCCTCTTCGGATGGTAACTTGACTGAGGGATTATGCAATACATCAAGAAACACATTAGGAGGCACCGGCTTACGTTGAGACCCAAGCCGGCTCAAGGCATCGGTCGCCTCATTCTTGCTTCGATCAAGGTGCTCCACTTGATAACCCTTGAAGTGACCAGCAACATTATCAACCGCCCGGCGATAAGCCACCATGAGTGGATCTTTGGAATCCCATGTACCTGAAACTTGTTGAGCCACAAGGTCTGAATCGCCAAAACACCTGACCCGTCTAAAATTCATTTCCTTGGTCATACGAAGGCCGTGGAGTAAAGCCTCATATTCAGCTGCATTGTTAGTACAAGGAAACATCAACCTTAACAGATAACAAAAAATTTCACCTCGTGGGGAAGTCAAAATAACTCCATCCCCCGAGCCTTCCAGCTGCCTGGACACATCAAAGTGGATCATCCAATATGTGTTATCAGGCTTCTCCTCAGGCATCTGTAATTCTGTCCAGTCATTGATGAAATCCACCAGAGCCTGAGACTTGATAGTTGTTCTTGGCACATATTTTAAACCATGAGGTCCAAGCTCTATTGCCCACTTAGCAACCCGCCCTGTGGCTTCCCTGCATTGAATAATATCTCCTAAAGGAGCAGAGCTGACCACCGTAACAGGATGACCAAGAAAATAATGCTTCAGCTTGTGACTCGCCATGAACACTCCATATACCAATTTCTGCCAATGTGGATATCGTTGCTTGGACTCAATCAACACCTCACTGACATAATAAGCCGGCCTCTAGACTGGGTACTCCTTACCCGTCTCCTTGCGCTCCACCACAATCCCCACACTGACAGCCTTTCTATTAGCCGCCACATGCAGAAGCAAAGGTTCTTTCTCAATGGGAGCCTCAAGGATGGGCGGCTCAGCTAACTGCTTTTTAAGCGCCTCAAACGCCTTATCAGCAGCGTCACTCCAGACAAAATGATCTGTTTTCTTCATCATCTGATATAAGGGAATGGCCTTCTCTCCCATGCGGCTTATGAACCGGCTTAGAGCCGCGATACGACCCGCCAGGCGCTGGACGTCATTAACACATGCCGGCTTAGCCAATGAAGTAATAGCCTTAATCTTCTCTGGGTTAGCTTCAATACCTCTCTCTGAAACCAAAAAACCCAAGAGCTTGCCTACAGGCACACCAAAAACACATTTGGCCGGGTTAAGCATCATCTTATAGACCCGAAGATTATCAAAAGTCTCTTTTAGATCATCCAAGAGCGTCTCCTTTTTCCTAGATTTAACCACAATATCATCCACATAAGCATGCACATTGCGCCCAATTTGACTGTGAAAGCAATTCTGAACACAGTGTTGATAAGTCGCCTGGGCACTCTTAAGCCCAAAAGGCATAGAGACATAGCAAAAAGCTCCAAAAGGGGTGATAAAAGACATCTTCTCTTGGTCTTTAACTGCCATCTTGATCTGATGATAACCAGAATAAGCATCGAGGAAACATAAACTCTCACAACCCGCCGTGGCATCAATAATCTGGTCAATACGGGGAAGAGCAAAAGGATCAGCTGGACAAGCTTTGTTAAGATCTGTGTAGTCAACACACATACGCCAAGTGCCATTCTTCTTAAGCACCAGCACCGGGTTAGCCAACCACTCCGGATGAAAAACCTCCATGATAAACCCAGCCGCCAAGAGCCGGGCCACCTCTTCTCCAATGGCCTTACGTCGTTCTTCAATGAAACGACGAAGAAACTGCTTGACCGGCTTAAATTTAGGATCCACATTAAGAGTGTGCTCAGTGAATTCTCTCGGTACACCCGGCATGTCAGAAGGTTTCCATGCAAAGATGTCCCGATTCTCATGGATGAACTCGATTAGCGCGCTTTCCTATTTAGGATCCATATTAGCCCCCACGGTGAACTGCTGAGATGAGTCGCCAAGGACAAAGTCGATGTGCTTAGTATCGTCAGCCGACTTAAACTTCAACAAAGGGTCTTGCTCAGTGGTGGGTTTCTTCAAAGGGGTCATATCCGCTGGGTCAACATTATCCTTATAAAATTTAAGCTCCTCAGTAGCACAAGCTGACTCAGCATAGGCAGCATCTCCTTCTTCACATTCCAAAGCAATCTTTTGATCACCATGGATTGTAATAGTACCCTTACGTCCTAGCATCTTAACCTGTAAATAAACATAACAAGGCCGTGCCATAAATTTGGCGTAAGCCGGCCGTCCGAACAAGGCATGATAAGGGCTCTTGATTTTGACCACTTCAAACCATAACGTCTCTGCTCTGTAGTCATAGTCATCACCAAAAGCCACCTCCAAGGCAATCTTACCAAATGGATATGCTGACTTACCAGGTACCACACCATGAAAAACTGTAGAAGACGGCTTAAGCTCCTTATCAGTTAAATTCATCCAACAAAAGGTATCATAGTAAAGGATATTGATACTACTATCACCATCCATGAGCACTTTAGTGAATTTATAACCCCCAACCTGAGGGGCTACCACCAATGCTAGTTGACCCGGATTGTCAACCCGGGGCGGGTGATCCTCTCGACTCCATGTGATTGGCTGTTCAGACCACCGCAAATATTGAGGTGCTGTCGGCTCAATTGTACTGACCGCGCGTTTATGAACCTTCTGATCTCGCTTGCAAAGACTTGTGGTGAAAACATGATATTGGCCACTGTTAAGCTGCTTTGGATTACTCTGGTATCCTGATTGATGCTGCTGGTTACCCTGACCAGACTATTGGTTATAACCACCTTGGTTGCCCTGTCCTTGATACCCAGAAGTTGAGCCGCCACCACCAAAGCCGGGCCCCTGTGAGCCGGATCCTGACCCGCCAGGCGGGTCGTTATTGTTGCCATGATTCTGACTTAAATTGGAATTCCTGTATTCTTTCATGATGAAATAGTCCTTCCAAGCATGAGCCATCGGGTTATGTCCACGGGGTTGGTCATCAATGCGGGGCAGGTTATGATGCCGTTCGCTGCTGGAAACCGCCGGTGACTCAATGCGCCGGCTGTAACTTCGACTTGGGCGGGGAGTTGAATGAACACACTCACGACTGTACGAATAAGCCGCCTGCTGTGCCACAGCCGTCTAAAGAAGTTCCACAGCATTCCGGGTCTCTATCGCCGCTGGAGACTCGCCTTCGATCGGTACAGCCGCCAGCCGTGTAGCCGCTGCTATCATGTTATCCACCAGGTTAGAATAATGGCCAGAGGGTGTTGGAACCCATTGAGGTGGGGTCAGATCCCTACAAAGCGGGTCTGGCACGCGAGGCTGGGCCGCCGCCCCTGTCCCTGGCGCCTCAGTAGCCCGGGTTACAATGGGCAGGTTACTCGTCCCTGCCCCGGGTGTG
This sequence comes from Thinopyrum elongatum, assembly GCA_011799875.1. NCBI lineage: Eukaryota > Viridiplantae > Streptophyta > Magnoliopsida > Poales > Poaceae > Thinopyrum > Thinopyrum elongatum. Next base: position 390,737,869 of record CM022300.1, read on the forward strand.
TTAAAAAGATTTTGCCCCTCAAACTGCAAAGGCAAGCGGCTCTGGTGCCTTCTTCGAAGAACAACATTGGACGCATTCTGATCTAGACTTAAGCGGAAAGCTTCTGCCCTTATCCACTGTGACTCGATGTCCATCGAAGCTCGCTCTATCGCCATCCTGGCATTCTTTGCATTAAGATCCTCTTGGGCCTTGGCCACCTCATCTCCCACCTTTGCAACTTCTGCATTATGTTGTACTTGATTTGCTGGAGTCACCTCCGTAGCTAACAGAGTCATTAGGGTGCCCAAGAGCTCAGATAAAACATGAGCCAGCGGCCGAACTGAGCTGCTCGCCCCAGCTGTCACAGCAGCCGTTGACCCGGATGTCATGGCAGCAGTTGTTGATGAGTTTACCACTGGTTGCGTACATGCCATAAAAATAGCAGCCCTGCTCAGCGGCTCATAGGGGTCCGGAATACTGTCACCATCGGAATAGCCCCCAAGCTCGCCATCCTGAAGCTGATAGATTGATTCGGTTTCTCCGGTCGATGACTCATCACCGGAGTAGAAGGCCGTCTCACCACCAGATACAGAACCTTCCTTAAGATTCGCCCCATGAACAAAGCCAGCAAAGACGTGCCTCCGGTCGGGTTGAACCCTGGCGGGTCACGCGCGTTGAGCCGTTTCAACGATGTCGGTGCAGGTGTCCGGCTCAGGCTCTGACTCGCCGATCTTGCCAATGAAGACATGAATTCCGCCAAAGGGGACCCAGTACCCGTACTCGATTGAGTCGGTCTCGGGGCCCCAGCCAGCGTCGTCGATGTAGATCTTGCCGCGGTGACTCTTAGTCATCCGACCTACGGCGTATCCTTCGATCCCTGAGAAGTTGCCCTTCAAGAACTCGAAACCATCATGCTCTAGCCCCACGATGGACGCCAACTGTCGTGGATTTAAGACGACAGATGCCCTTGTGAAAGGACTTAGGTGTGGAGCCATCGCAACATAGGTTAGCTCGAAGGGGTTGAACGGGACAAAGGACACAAAGGTTTACCCAGGTTCGGCCCCTCACAATGAGGTAAAAGCCTACGTCCTGCTTCTAGTTGTATTGCTTGAATATCGATTACAAGGGGGCAATCACGCTTGACCTAGCTATCGATTCGTTGTTTCTTGAGTTAACCCGCCACCGGGTCTCGCTTTTATATACACAGGTCGAGGCTCCGGGGCTTACAAGAGTCCAAGGCGGATCACACAACATGACCAGCTCGATTTCTAAGTAGCCTTGCCTTGCCAAGCAAGTCACCATCAGACGGCTCACGCGTCCGGGTCTTGGGCCTCCTACATGCCCGCCTCTTAAGCCGCCGCCTATCTTTATGCTTCATCTTCTTGGACCTTTCTTGGGCCTTCTTCATAGTAAGTCGCCAATGATGTAACCCAGCCCCTCCTGGGCGGGTCACACCTCGGAGTCATATCCCCAACACCCAGCAACGGGCTAAGTCAACTCCAGCTAACCCATTGGCTAACAAAGCTTTTACTTTTGGATAGTATTGGAGTGCCTCAGTATGTTCATCTGGAAGAAGCTTGCTTGGCGGGTCAAAATTGATAGGAAGGCGGTCAGCCCTATAACCCGGCAGAGGGTTCTCATTAGCTGGGGCAGTGTTCTTGCAATAAAACCAAGTTTTTATCCATCCTTTGGGGTGGCTTGGTAAGGTGGTTGTAGGAAAGCCACCGTCTCTGCGCCTGTGGATTGAGACTCTGCCCAATTCTTGACTCGGACCATTTGTACATTCAGTCTGGCGGTTTATGTAGAAGAATTCTTTGAAGAGAGCAACAGTGGGCTCTACTTGCAGATAAACTTCACAGAAGATTTGAAAGTGGCAAATGTTTGACACCGAGTTCGGGCCTATGTCTTGAGGATGAAGATTGAAATAGTGCAAGACGTCCCAAAAAACTTCGACCCAAGCGGGGTAAAGCCTCTGAGAATATGATCAGTAAAAACTATCACTTCGCCTTCACCAAGATTGGGGACATTTTCTCCTTGCTAACTTGCCAACCAATCTCTTCTTGAGTCGCCAAGAGACCTTGGCCCACATAATCCTTAAGGAATTCTTCAGTAACTAGGGAAGGGCCCCAGTTAGAGAGGGTGGTTTTTGTCATATTGAGTCGCCTAAGGATGACGGAAACTGCAGAATCAAAGTATGGTGGGTTATTTAAAAGAAATAATGACTCGCTATCACTATCATATGAGTAAAGCAGTATAAAGATAAGTAGCCCTAACAAAGGCGAGTTATATAAAATAGGCAGTATCTAGAACGCTGGTGGGTTATGTATATATTGGTAAGCCGCCAAAGATACAGAGGCGAGTTTTCTAAGGTTCAGGATTGTTGAATTTTTGCTAAGTGTGAGGCAAACAGGTTTCAAACAGGAACGTCTATAATTACGGATCTATGGGGAGTTCAAAAAGAATAATAATTGCTGAACCTAAACAGTGGTGACAGAAGTGCAAATGGGCTACCATTGGATTTGAGAAAGAATACAGTTTGTTCAAGATGCAAGATGGATGTTAAACTTACAACCGTAGTATTGCCATGGCATTTTCAGATCAAAAACAAGTTTTTACTCAGGCTATGGAGGGCCAAGAAAGGGATGAACACCGACGAACACCATGAACTCGAGTAACCTAATGTAGATCTGACAAGGAAGAAAAGGGGTACCTGACAGTGGTAATGAGAAGCGGTGGAGCACCGCTGAGTTCCGGTGAAGGCGGGATGGCGCAGTGGAGTCAAAACAAGATGGCTGGCGTAGGTCGACGACACGGTGCGGCTCCGGTCACGAAGGGTCTCATGAGGAAGAAGAAGAAGTGGAGTAGACGAGGTAAATGGTAAAAGGAAGGACCTCGTGGCTATTTATAAGGAAAAAGAGGAACAGTGCAAGGCTAGTGCAAAAATTGAGGAGGCACAATAAATTTTACAGCTAAGGGACGCCTCGATTCTCGGAATGATGGATTTATACAAAGATTGATTATGACATCATGAAGGGTTTCCCGAAATCATGGAGGTGACATCATCTTTTTATTATGGCGGGTTATGAAGATTTTTCAAGGTCGCAACTAAGAGAAATGAAGAGAAGACTCACCAGACAGAAGGGTCTAAGATTGACATGAACAAGTTCAAATCAATCTGGGGCCTAATGTTGGGGATATGACCCCGCGATATAACTCGCCCAGTAAGGGTCGGGTTAGACCGTTGGCGACTCACGAAGTTTAAGCTTCAGACACGCCCAAGTGACCAAGGCACAGGGCGACTCACAAGGTGGGCCGACTTAAAGCCCAAGACCAAAAGACGACGCGTGGCCTGGAGGTGTAAGCCACCCTACGGTGACTTGTTACCGAAGGCAAGGCGACCTAGAGTTAGGATCGGTCACGGATCATGACCCGACCCGGACTCTTGTAAGCCGGTTGCCTCGACCTGTATATAAAGGCGAGTCCCCGACATAGAATAGACAAGTTACAATCAATCGATAGCTAGGTCAAGCGAATCCGCTCCCTTGTAATCAATACTCAAGCAATAAGCAACAAGAGCAGGAGTAGGCTTTTACCTCCATCGTGAGGGGCCGAACCTGGGTAAACCCGTGTCTCTCGTCCCACTCAACCCCGACAAGCTAATCACTGCTGCGATGGCTTCACGCTTAAGTCCATTCACTAGGACATATGTGTAACACCCCATGTATTAAGCTACAGTGATCACCCTTTTGATTATGCCATGTCATCATGATTATCAGTGCCTAATCATCATCTGCATCCATTTTGCATTCAGCTCCTAACTGAAAATTCAAATTAAAATTAAAGTGGAAAATAAAAGTTGTCCAACATAGAAACTAAAATGTTTGATAAATAGAAAATATTGCAGAGACTATTCTAAAATTGAAACCAACAATTAATAAATTAATTAGGTGGCTCTAACATTATCAAAACAGCAAAGTTTAATGCATTTTATTTATTATAAAATTCGTGTTAGCTCCAATTGTCTCCAAACCAATTTTTGGCAGTAGCAGATAATGCCTAGCATTTAATGGAACAAGTGCCATGTTTTACAAAAGTCATTTTGAGGCCTAACTAATTGCAAAATAGAAAAATAAGAATAAATAAAAGAAAAAGACCAAAAGAAAACAAAAATAAATAAATAAATAAAAAGAAACCCCCCCCGGCCTAACTGGGCCACAGCCTAGTCGGCCGGCCCATTTCCCCTCCTACTTACCCCCCTGGACCCCCAGAAACCCTAGCCCACTCCCCCACTTTCCCCCTCGCTCCCTCCCCCTCTCCCGATCCAGATCGGGATCGGGCCGAGCCCCGCTCCCGTCGCCGCACGTCGCCGACGCCGCTGCCTCGTCGGACCTCGCCTCCTCGTCTCCCTCCCCGAGCACCGCTGCCTTTGCCCTACGCTCCGCGGTGAGCGCCGCCCGTCTCCCCCCACCCCCTCTGACCGGCCCACGCCCGCACGCCACGCTCGCGCCTGCGCGCGCCCTCGCCTCGCCCACGTCAGCTCGCTCGCGCCGCACCTACGCACGCGCGCGCGCTCGCCCGCTCGCTCCCGCGCGCCCCGCCTCCGCCTGGCCCGCGCGGCCCCGCGCCCGCCTGCGCGCGCGTCCCTGCTCGCCGCCGCTCGCACTGCTGCCTGCGCCCCCTGCAGCCGCAGCCCGCAGCCGAGCCGCCGCCCCCCCCTGCCTGGTCGCGCCGCCTTCGGCCACCGCGGCCTGCGCCCACCTGGCCGGCGCCGTGGCCTCGCCGTTCCCGGCGTCGGCGACGCCGCGCCCGGGCTCGCCCTGTCGGGCGCCCGTGCCCACGCCCACGCCCGGTCCACCCGCACCCAGCGCCCGTTTGGCCCCAGGCCAATGACACGCGGGCCCCACACCCCTGTTAATTAAAAAAATAAAAATAAATAAGTAAATATTGGTTAATTAATTAACCTAATTAATTCTGATTAATTAACAATAATTAAGTTTAATTAAACTAATGGCTAATTAACCCAATTAACCAGTTAATTAGTGCTGACAGTCACTGACAGGTGGGGCCCACCTGCCAGGTTGACCCAGTCAATGGAACTGTTGACTGCTGACATCATGCTAACGTCATGCTGACGCAATAAATTAATTTCTAATTAACTTAATTAATAATAATTTCAGAAATGTTTTAAATCTTTAAAAATTCATATAAAATAATCCGTAGCTCAGATCAAAAAACTTTGTACATGAAAGTTGCTCAGAACGACGAGACGAATCCGAATACGCGATCCGTTCGTCCGCCACATGTCCCTAACTATCCGAACATGGAACCGTTCCCCTCCTGTCATCTGTCTGACAAATGTCCGGAACCGGGAAAACATTCCCGGATGGATTCCCCCTTCCTCGGTGACGTGCAACCATACGTTAGGACACACCTGGCACTGCATATCGTCCTGCCGTACTTTGCGTTGCTCATGTTTGCTCTATATTTATATTGTTTCCTCCCCCTCTTCTCTCTCGATAGACCCCGACACCGACGTCGTCCCCAAGACCGACGCAACTCACGAGCCCGAAGACACCATTGACGACCTTGCCCTTGCCGCCAAGCAACCAGGCAAGCCCCCCCCCCTTTGATCATCCCGATATCGCCCATTCTATTTTCTCATGCTTGCATTAGAATTGCTGCTGCTACTGCTTTACCTATTCTGATGCATAGCCTGTTTATTGTAACCTGCTGTTGATAATTATCTGCATATCCTAAACTGCTTAGTATAGGCTGGGTAGAGACCTATCAGTGACCCCACTTATCTCGACTGCCCCGCTGGATTATCAGAAGACCCGATCAACGGGATTGAAGACTAGACCCCAGCACCGCACATCACCCCCCCTTAGTTGTAACGACACTGCAGTGTTACTATCGAGTGCCGAGGGTGAAACCCCTTGTAGCACTTCTGATGTTAACTCTGTAGAGTAGCTATTCGGTCGTGGTCATCGAGGGTGATTCCTCCTTCACCGCTTCCGATAACGACGCCGTCGTACGACACCTCAAGTGTGAACCCAGCGAGGGTGATTCCTTCGAGTTCACCTTGACGATTACATCGAGTAGGAATCCAACGAGGGTGACACCTCGGATTCCCCTGATGTTATGGACACACAGATACTTGGACTGTACTATTGTTACTTGGAAAGGCGGGTCGACCCTGAGGGGTACCCGTGTGTGATGTGAAGACGGGTTGCCCGGATGGTGCCCGAGTGATGAATACGAGGCGTGGCCGGGCATTCTTGGCCCTTGCCGCAAGTCCTCGAGACGGGGCGACGGGGTCACATCGATCGTGAGTCTCTGCTCGTTACCGCAAGCCCCTAGTCCACTAACGATTTGGATATTTGATCCGAGAGGGCCTCTGGCCTGATAGCACTAACCATCACGTGGGCATAGTATGGGCGTTCTGCATCGTAGCATCAGCCGAAAGCTCTGTCAGACATCTAGTTTAGCACTGCGGTCGGGCTGGGCCGGCACCATCCTGAGGGGTGGAGCCTGGTTCGCCCGGCACGCAACGACCCGGAGGGCGAGGGGCGATGGCCAAGACCCCCTTGCACTTAGGATGTAGACCGACGGGGACCTCTCTGCTGAGCTGTAGGTAGGGTTGCGGTGTATCGTTTGGCCGAGGCCGGGCATGACCCAGAAAAGTGTGTCCGGCCAGAGCTAATCGAGCGTGGTGGGTAAGTTGGTGCACCCCTGCAGGGAAGAAAACTTCTATCGATAGCCTGTCCTATGGTAAAGGACACTCGGAGTTGTATCCCGATTGATACAATTAGAATTGGATACTATGGCTCTGGGATTGCTTCTCGCAGGGAGTCGAGAAGGGATCTCCGGACGAGGTTGATGACTGTATGGCTCTGGGATTGCTTTCTCGCAGGGAGTCGAGAAAGGATCTCTGGGTGAGGTTGAGACTTAATGATACTACTACTTTATATTGTACTAATCTACACTCTTCTAATGCTGCAAGACCTCTGAAGATGCTAGTCTTCGATAGGACTAGGCTTTCCTCACTATTCTGGCATTTCTGCAGCCCAGTCCACATATACAGCCTCCTTTTGATAATGTTGCATATGTAGTGTAGATCCTTGCTTGCTGAGTACTTCGGATGAGTACTCACGGTTGCTTTGCTTTCTTTTTCCCCATATCCCTTTGATGCAACCAGATGATGGAGCCCCGGATACAGCTGCCCCCGCCGACGATCGCTCTTACTACCTCGAGGGTGGATATTACTTCGAGCTTGCCGTCGACCAGGAGTAGGATCGGAGGGTCCCAGGCAGGAGGCCTATGCCTTTCGATCGTAGTGTTTTTCTTTTGCCCCGCCTTCTAAGGGCCTTTCTGTGTTTTCTTTTATATCTGTACTTAGATATCTGATGCTTCCACTGACACTTGTACGCAAGCTTATGTATTCGAGCCCTCGAGGCCCCTGGCTTGTAATATAAAGCTTGTATGACTTTATTTATGTTTTAGAGTTGTGTTGTGATATCTTCCCGTGAGTCCTTAGGCTTGATCGTGTGCATTTGCGTGTATGATTAGTGCACGATTAAGCCGGGGGCGTCACAATCTGCCATGACAAAACCACGACAGCTCCCTACAAGAGAAGAGAAGACTCACCAAAAAGGAGGAGTAGAAGAGATGAAACACCTCATAGAGAGAGAAGGAGTAGACATGATCGTTATGTATGAAGACCCTCTCAAAGAAGCAAGGATTTTAAAAGGAAAGACAAGTCATCAAAGAGCTACACAGGACGAAGACATCAAGCTCATGTTGGTGAATGGGTTTCCGGCTCCGACTCCGACACTCACTCCGAGGGAAGCTATCACTCCGACTCCGAATATACTCAAGATGAAGGTGTTGCCAGTCTTGCACTAGTGTCATCCAACTTCCATGACATATTCGATTCATCGAATGAAGGAATTGGAAGATGCTTCATGGTTAAGGCCCCAAGGTATCACACCCCGAGTATCTTGATTTCAATAGTGATGAAGATGATTTGCTAGGTGATGATGATCTAATTGTTGACACAACTAGTGATGAAAACTACAATAAACTTGCTAGTAATCATGCTAATCAAGATGAAACAAATGACAATGATAAGAAGGAGATTGAGCGCCTAATTAAAGAACTAAACACTCTTAAGTTAGCTCATGAAATAACTCAAGAAGATCATAGAGAGCTCCTAAGAACTAATGAGAAGCTACACTTCGAGAAGCTAAATTTAGAGCAAGAGCATGAGTTCCTAAAAGCAATCAATGATGGTCTTCGAAAGAAGAGTTCTTCTTACATTGCCAAACGTCTCCTCTTGTCTACTTACATGCCACAAGTTAAACCTAGTAACAAGAGCAAGAAAGATTCTTCTTCTAGTAGTAACAATAACCATGCTAAATCCAATATTGTTGCTTCTAGTGATTCTCTTGATTCCACTAATGATTCTCTTAGCCAAGTTACACTTGAGCAAGAAAATAGCTTATTGAAGGGAATTATAGAGAAAGGTGTTTACAAGAGTTTTTCCGGAAGTAAGCAATTTGAGGAAATTGTACGCAAGCAAGGAAGACACTGGAAGAATCAAGGTGTTGGTTTTGAACGAAAGTTCAATGCTGTCGGGCCCGTGGGACTGGGGGTACCCAGGCCCATCGGCCTGGGGCCCAGGGTGCGATGCCACCAGAAGGCCCAAACTGGCCCACCACCAGGGCTTCATGAGCAGGACCCTCATGAGGAGTGCGTCATCGGGTGTCAACGAGAGTCTCGCGAGGCCCTCTCGCGAGGCGGCTTCCCGAGGATTCCTCCCGAGGCCCCTCGCGGAGGCGTGCGAATCAAGGATCATGCAATGGAGCGGCACGGCCCTACGTCTTCACTTGGGTGACGTGCGTGGTGACGAGCGGAGCCAGACGGGCGCTAGCAAGCGTGGACGAGGAGGCTTTACCCTTTCATGCTAAGGGAGCATGGACAACGCACCAGTTCCCGAGGAAATCCCCAAAGGTTGCCACTTTGGTGCTAGAAGACCAGGACGGCAGGCTCGTTAGGATGGAGGTCATCACCGAGCCCACCGGCAAGTCATGGCAAGAGGCTTTCGCAGGCGAAGACCGGCTTTAGTCAGGATAAGTTGTACTCCTATCCCCCTTCAAAATTGGCGGTTGTGGCAACCCTTCCCGCCTGATGTTTTCGGGGGGGGGGGGGAGAAGACAAAGGCCAATATAAGTATAGGCAGGGCGCCACCGTAGAGTGGGGTCCAATCCGGAGATCGACTCCTAGACCCTCACGAGGCCACTGACTTTTCCCTTGTACTCTCACACTCATCCTCCCTCGCGAGGCAATCCAACCACAAAGCAGGAGTAGGTCTTACACCGCAAGGTGGCCCAGACCTGGGTAACTGCCGTGTTTGTTATTCATCTTTCCTCTCGCTCGAGCACGCCGGAGCATCGCCATGAGTTTGTGGATCGTGAGGCAAGGCTTAGCGAGGTTCAGCGAGCACACCCCAGAGTTTGAACCTTTCTTGGGTCCCCGAAGCCCCGATTCTGACATTTGGCATGCCAGGTAGGGGTGTGACGCCATTCTTAAACTTCGTCCTGGTTCCTGCTCCACCAACTCCATGGCCGACACTCGTCGTGTCCACGCCGAGTGTCGGGCGGCTCGCATCACCCAGACGGAGCCCGCGGGCCATGGTGACCACCGCCACTCCACCTCGGCCGCGGCCAACGCCGCCACTAACCCTGCCACCCACGAGCAGCAGAACTCCTCCCTGCAACCTTCTGTGCAGCACGATGGCCGCATCGCCATGCCTTCGCTCGCCGTCGCTACGAGCTCGTCCTCCCATGCTCGCCGAGGGCTGATGAATGCGCAGGCCGCGCTGCTCATGGCCCGTGAGCTACTGCACTACCGACCGGCTAACGAAGGCTACAACGCCTGGCTTGGCCACATCACCGAGCTCGTCAACGTCGGGGGCGAGGTCTCGAGGCCCTCCCACTCGCTCCGTCCTCTGCCGTCTCATGCTGGCGACGTGGTGCATGGCGTGCCTCCGCCCCCTCCCCTGCGTGGTGACAACACCGAGCCCTAGCACGACGGGCGACCGCGCGACCCGCCGGGCGGAGCGTCCGCGCCGGCCAGGGACGAGGCCAACTGCTAGATTGTCCACCGCGCGTCGCCGGACACGCGTGTACTCCTCGAGCAGCAGTAGCAGTGCCAAGACCAAGCCGTCTAGGAGGTCGTGGCGGCCGGGCGCCAGAATCGCCCCGCCCTCGCGCGCGGAGCTCCTTCAAGCAACGTCGGTTGCCGGGCCTTCAGTCGTGACCTGCGCCTGGTGGTTTGGCCCGTCAAGTTCAAGCAGAATTGCCCCCGCGCTACGACGGCATTCCCGAGCCCATGGAGTTCCTCCAACTCTACACACTAAGCATCGAGGCAGAGAAATGCGACGACAAGGTCATGGCGAATTGGTTCCCCATGGCCCTCAAGGACGGCGCGCGCTCTTGGTTCATGAACTTGCCGAAGGAGTCGATCTCTTAATGGGGCGAGCTGTGCGAGCTGTTAGTCGCCAACTTGAAGGGCACCAACGACTGCGCCCTCACCACGAATGACCTGCGGCGCGTGAAGCAGCGCCTTGGCGAAACCCTCCGCAAATACATTCAGCGCTTCAGCTAGGTGCGCCACAAAATCCCGCGCGCCTCGGACGAGGCCATCATCATGGCATTCACCAATGGCGTCAAGGATGTCCGCATGTGCGAGAAACTCACCATAAACGACAGCCTGAGCACGGCGCTGTAGCTGTTCAACCTCGCCGACGAGTGCGCCAAGGCCGAAGAAGGCCGCCTCTTCCTCCACAATGACCCCGATGCGGCGCTCGACGACAGCAAGGCCAAGGGCAAGGAGGCCAAGCGCAAGGGCCCTTCCGTGCTGGCAGCCGAGCCTGAGCGGAAGCACGGCCGCGACCGCGACGAGCCTGAAGGGAGTAGTCGCCTGTTCTGCGTCTACCACAACGTGCGCACGCACAACACCGATGACTGCCTGGAGCTCAAGGCACTCCGCGATGAGCGCTTGGGATGGCGCCCCGACCGCAACGATCGTGGCACCGGCCAAGGAGGCGGCCGCGGTGGCGGTCGATGGGACAACCGCAACGGCAACCCATGCTAGGGCTGGTGTGACCAGCCTCGCGAGGGTGGCTGGCGCGACCAGCCTCACGACGGCACCTGGCGCGATCAGCCTCGCGAGGCACGCCCTCAGGACAACACTGCCCTTCCACCACTGCCGCTGCCGCCCAGAAGGAATGACAACAACCAGCATGACGAGGGGGTTGGGGGCTACCAGGAGCCTCGTGCGATAGCATGCATCCTCGGCGGAGCTCAGGCTCCCACATCCAACCACCTCTTCAACCAATTCTCTTGTGAGGTGAATGTTGCCCTCCCGAGGCTCGAGGTTGTGCGGCCCCTCAAGTCGTCACAGTATGCCATCACCTTCGACTCTAAGGACCACCTCAGGTTCTCGGGCACCGCCGACGCGCTCCCCATGCTGTGCATCCCCACCATCAGTAGCGTCTCCATCACCAAGACCCTCATCAACGGAGGTGCCGGCCTCAACGTGATCTCCATCGCGCCCTTCGAGATGCTCCATGTGCCCTACGACCAACTGATGCCGACCAGGTCCTTCTCCGGTGTGACGGACGGATCGACCACTCCCCTGGGGCAGGTGCGCCTTCCGGTCACCTTCGGCACCCGTGACAACTACCACACTGAGCTCATCGACTTCGACGTGGCCCACATCGGCCTCCCGTACAACGCCATCCTGGGATACCCCACGCTCGCCAAGTTCATGGCAGCAACCCACCATGGCTACAACGTCCTCAAGATGCCTGGCTGCAGCGGCGTCATCACTGTCACCTAAGATGAGAAAGACGTGGTTTGCTCCGTCGAGCATGCTTACCGGGCCACTGCGGCTGAGAACTCCGACAGCAAGAACGTCGCCACGCCTCCTGAGGCTACCCCCGCAAAGAAGAAGCAGCTCCTCCCCAAGAACTGCCCAGAAGCGAAGAAGCAGCCGGCTGGCGGCGACACCCAAGGCTCCGCCCCGAGGCCGGGGCATGCCTTCGTCCCGCATAGGAAGGCGCGCCCAGTGCCTCCCTCAGGGCAGGCTTGGGGGCTTCCACCTAGAGAGCATCTGACATGACCAGTGTGATGAGGGAGGTGCTCGGGTACCACTTGAAGGCGTGCTTTGACACGCGCCCCCGCAAGCAAGGAGCATGGCGCCAGGTGCACAAGAGTTCATCACCCAGGCGATCCACAAGCTGCAAGAAGCTCGAGCCATGCGCGGTGAGTGTTGGCCCGCGCGTCCCGTCGATTGTGCTGTCGCCCCCGACGTGGGCAGCGAGCTGCGCGTGTGCGTCGACATCGCGGGCCTTAATAGGGGCAGCTCCCGCGACATCTTCTGGGCGTCTCGCGTCGGCCGGAGTAGGGGCATCCCCACCAACTACATCTGCATGCCTTTCGGCCTGCTGAACGCCGGCGCTACCTTCCAAAGGTTCATGTAGCTCGTGATGGCATCTCACGAGGCTTCAGCTCCTCGCGAGCCTCTAGGACCTCAGGAGCCAACTGGCCCTTGAGAGGCGAACCTTCGTGGCATGCTTCGCCAACCACTCCGACGCTCCCGCAGCAGCATGGTTGCTAGGTGACTTTTGGTTTGTTCAATTGAAGGCGCCCCACGGGCTGCATTATCCTCAGGCTGGTCAGGGTTAGTCCCTGCAGCTGCTCCACCTTTTGGTTGTGTACTGAACCTAGTTGTGCTTTCATGAGTTTATCTTCCTTGCCTACCCCTGTGTTTGGTGCCGCGTCGCCATTGGAGGTGGCACCTCATGAGCGCCGCGCGCCGCAACTCTACCCCTGACCGTCCCATGAGCAGGGGCTATTGGCAGGACGCATGTGCTCGAGTTCATCCCTGCAACGTTGATAAACCCAAGTGATCGAGCTCTGACTCGCGGGCCTACACCGTGCACATCACCTCATGAGGTTCGTGGTGCCTTATTTCCTCATAACCTGTCAGCATGCAGCAGCTTCAGGAGCTAGACGCCCAGACGTCGCATGAATAGCGCTTCGCTTCGCCTCAGGAGGCCCAGCCTCGGGTGGCACATTTCGAGCGACCCCGCAGCGGGCGACGGTCCGATCAACACTACCGTTCGCAAAAAGCTAAGTAGAGCCACCTTGCATGGTGCGCCACTGTCTTTGGAAGTCCTTCTCCACGCAACCTTGGTGAGGTGTGTTGCCTCTTCTTCGCGCGAGTCACTTGTGCGTCGAAAGGGGGGCCTCAGAGCATCGCATCTCGGGGGCTCTCACTGGCTCTCGGTGCCCCTCTGTCGGTGCAACAAACCCTGGGTCCGTTACCCAGACTATGCATAGGCACGGGAGCAAGATTACAGCGCCAAGATCAGGCCAAAGTGCAAGGGATCAGGATCTTCAAAGGACCAACATGTAGATCAAGAGGACCAAGGCCAAGCCAGAGAAGTAAGAAACCACCAGGAGAAAAGCCTCCCTTGCCGGGCAAGTGAGCCTGGCAAGGACGGGGTCACCCCCGGAAGAAAACCTCCAAGACGCCCCAGCAGGGCCTGCCGGGACTAGCGGGGGCAAAGCCACCTCACCGAACCACTTCACCACGACGCACGTCGTCGATCAATGCGGTGTCAAGCCGCAAAGTGACTAAGTGGCAGCCATTTGCCACATGGCAGCCACTTTCTACAGGAAATACCTACAGACGACACCCGTCCTGCGACGTGTCGAGCGAGCAGGTGCAAAGCTGGCGAAACAGCCCGGCAAGGCTTGCCGGGCAAGCGACGATGTGACGTTGAGCGGCGCATTTAATGCGCTCTGTCAGCCTGCAGAGTTAGGTATGATAGCACTGTTTGCTATCTTATCAGTGCATAATGACTAATTTGCCACTGTGGTGACCCCTTAGTCTATAAAAGAAGGCCCAAGGCAACCGTATAAAGGGTTGGACCCTGGATTAGCAAGTCCAGCCCCTCACATTTCATACACACATAGCCGTTTCGCCCTAAGGCAACCCTGCCGGGCAAACGCGCTGCGACCACCACCATTTTTCCACCATCAATCCACCAAAGCAGGAGTAGGGTTTTATGCCTCACGGTGGCCCTAACCTAGGTAAAACTGCCCGTGTGATCTCTGCCGTGCTGCCCCACACTCTTCTGCTCTTTGTGCAACGTGCCATCCCCCCGCCGAACCAGCAAGGGACCTTTGGTCCCATAGGTGGCCGTGGTTTCCAGCAACATCTTTGGCGTGCCAGGTAGGGGCATCACTTGCGTGAACCTGAAAGCGTGAGTAGCGCGTTATCTTCATCGCCATCTTCATCTTCGACGGCGCCATCGACCATGGCGCCCAAGAAGAAACCCGGTGCTTCAGCTCACCCTTCCACCTCGAAGGCTCCGCTGCCTGCAGCCACCAATGCTACGGGGGATGCGGAGGCGCACGAGGATGTGGACGCTGCAGGGGAAGTGGTCGGAGCAGGCGGCACCAACACCACTTCCCCCGTGGCCGAAGCAGGAGCAGGAGGCACTGGAGGAGAGCAGCACCAGCAACATCTCGATGGCCATGCTCCACGAGATATGGGCGAAGGGATTATCCCATCCGTGCCGCTTCCTCTTGTCGACGGGCACAGCCACAGTGGTGGCGCTCGGTCCAGGGCGAACCGCCACCCTCCGGCCGCCCCTGCCACGGGAGTGACCGCTACGCGTGCGCCTCCCTCGGGGCGAGTCAACCAGGTCGCTGCGCCCAACGGAGCCGCTGGCCCTCAAGCGCCTTCACCACATCACCATGCCGTCCAAATGGCCGCATCGCAACAGCAAGGACGTGATGCCATCGCCGCTGGCACCGTCAGGAGCCGAGCGACGATGTGGTCCACTTCATCATCACCCATGCCAAGCACTGCTACAGAGGCCATGGCGTGGGCCCGGCTGCTACTAAGGTTTCCGCCGGCGGCCGAACAAATGGACGAGTGGCGCACCACCAGCTAGAGTCTGCTCGGTTTCGCCGAGGCTGGGGGCTCGCAGCGAGCTGGCCCACCATGACCTCCCCAAGCAACAACGACAGCCCACGCTGCTGGCCGTACGGAAGGGGCCACGCCCACAATACAGTCCCCACCACGGCAACCAGCGCGAGCGCGGCAGAATCAAGAACTTGATGACGTCTCGATGGCCTCTTCTAACCCTCGAGCACGTCCAGGCCAACGGCGAGCCCCGGAGGACCGGTGGAGGGGAGACGCGTGCGTCGTCGTTGAGCGACGCCATGACGACCACCGTCGGACCAATGGGTGCGACGGCCCCGACGTTGACGAGCCTGCGCTCGAGGTTGGCGGGTGCCTACCTTTCGAGGTTGGGTGCCCTGCCTTTACTCGTGAACTGCGGCAAGTCCATTGGCCGTCCGTTCGCACGTTCAAGCCAGAGATACCCAAGAAATACGATGGGAGGTTGAACCCGGTAGAGTTTCTGAGCATCTACACCATCGCTGTTCAAGCTGCCGGGGGAAGAGATGAGAAGGTGTTTGCCAACTACTTCCCTTTGGCACTCAAGTCCAATGTGAGGTCTTGGCTGATGCACCTGCTAGAGAACTCCATTTCGTCATGGGCTGACCTGTGCCATGAGTTCATTGGTGCCTTTACTGGCGGCCATCAAGAACCAGGGCGGCCCAGCGACTTGCAGCTTCTCCAACAGAAGGAAGGAGAGACTCTCCGGAAGTACTTGCAGAGATTCAGCAGAGTCCACAGGAACATCCCGAATATCCATCCAGCAGCTGTGATAGCTGCCTTCCAATCCAATGTGCGCAACTGCAGGATTCGTTCCAAGATGAACGTGCAGTTGCCCAAGACTGTGAAGGAGCTTTACACCTTGGTGGACAAGTGTGCTCGGATGGAGGAGGAGAGGAAATTACCCAGAGAGGAGGATTGCATCAACGTCGACTCAGAGGATGACGATGAATCCACCAGTCAGAAGAAGAGCAAGAAGCGCAGCAAGAGGCGCAAGGATAAGGCAGTGATGACCATCGAAGGATCGGGCACACCTAGTACCGGCAAGAAGGCTAAAGCCGAGGCCCCCGGCAAGGAAGCTATCGTGTGCGCTGACTGCCGGGAGGCTGCGGCTGCCGAGAAGGCCGGGAATGGCGATGGGCCATACTGCAGGATTCACCGGACCAAGGGCCACGATCTTCAAGAGTGTCATCAGGTTGAGCAGCTTGTCAAGAGACAGAGAGTAGAATATGAGAAGCGCGATAAGGAAAAAGGTCAGAATACTGCTGGTGGGAAGGGCCGAGGCAGTGAAGCAAATTGCCCCGGCAAACCCTTTCGGAACCAAGGAAAACCCGCCAGGGGTCGACAGAAGGAGGCTTGCAATGATGAGAGTGATGGAGGGGATGAAGAGGAAACCAGTGAGCAGGAATTCCAGAAGGCCACTGACGCACTGTGCATTGACGAGGGTGCGTCCCTGCACTCCTCTCACCGCCAACTCAAACGGTGGGCACGTGAGGTCAATGCTGTGGAACCAGCGCCAAAGGCTCGGAAGCCGCTCAAATGGTCACGCACGCCCATCATCTTTGATGAAGAGGACCATCCTGACCGTACCACTGTGGTAGGATGTTTGCCATTGTTGGTCTCTCCAACAATTCGCAACCTCAAGGTCACGAAGATGTTGGTTGATGGTGGGGCCGGGTTGAATCTAATTTCCCCAAAGGTCATCAGCAAACTTCAGATAGCAGAGGAAGAGCTAAAGGTCACCAGCACATTTCAAGGAGTTAATCCCGGCAGGAGTCATCCTAAGGGAAAGATCACATTGCCAGTGACATTTGGGGGAGAACTGAACTATCGGACTAAGAAGATTGTGTTTGATGTGGTCGACCTCCCCCTGCCGTCCAATGGGATCCTTGGACGCCCAGCCCTCGCTAAATTCATGGCAGCATCCCACTATGCCTACAACACCTTGAAAATGCCTGGGCCGGTAGGGATCGTTTCCATCCCATCAGATGAGAAGGACGCAATCATTTTGTGTGGATAAGATGTACCGGGACGCAGTCGTGGCAGAGGCAGCGGCAGCAGCAGTTCCCGCCAAGGAGAACAGAGGAAAGAAGAAGGATAGCAGGGACACTAGCAAGGAATCCGGGAAGCGTACCTCTTCGAAGTACGCTGCGCCTGTTGATGACTTGCCGGAGAGTTCCAACAGCAAGAGATCCAAGGTTGCTGCACCACAAGTGAAGAAGGTCCCGGCAGGGCTGGCTGGTGTTGATGGTACCTTTACTATCAGCGCCACCCTTGATGACAAATAGGAAAGCGCGCTCGTTGCCTTCCTGCGGGCGAATATCGATGTGTTTGCCTGGCAACCATCTGATATCCCCGGTGTTCCCAGGGAGGTAATCGAGCACCACCTTGCTGTCTGCCCACATGCCCGACCTGTCATGCAGAAAGTTCGGAAGCAGGCCTTGGAGAGGCAGCAGTTTATTGCAGAGGAGATCAAGAAGCTTGAGGCAGCTGGCTTGGTCAGAGGAGTGCTACATCCAACATGGTTAGCAAATCTAGTGGTTGTTCGCAAGGCTAACGGGAAATGGAGGCTTTGCATAGATTTCACAGATCTCAACAAGGCATGCCCGAAGGACCCATTTCCCTTGCCGCGCATCGATCAAATTGTGGATTCCACTTCAGGCTGTGATTTACTCTCCTTTTTGGATGCATATTCTGGATATCACCAAATCTTCATGTCCAAAGAAGATGAAGAGAAGACCTCATTCATCACCCCATGTGGTACGTACTGTTTTATTCGCATGCCATTTGGATTAAAGAGTGCCGGGTCTACTTTTGCAAGGGCAGTCCAGATTGGATTTGAGCCACAGTTACACAGAAACATTGAGGCTTATATTGATGATATTGTGGTCAAGACCAAGGACAAAGCAACCCTCATCCAGGACTTGGAGGAGACATTTGCTAATCTGCGCAAAATCAACTTGAAGCTCAACCTGGAGAAGTGTGTGTTTGGTGTTCCCTCCGGCCAGCTACTTGGGTTCTTTGTATCCCATCGGGGGATCGAAGCCAACCCTGACAAGATCAAAGCTATCGAGCAGATCCAAGCACCAAGGACAGTCAAGGATGTGAGGCGCCTGACAGGGTGCGTTGCCGCGCTAAGCAGATTTATTTCCAAGTCTGCCGAGCGCGCCCTGCCGTTCTTCAAAATCCTGAAGAAGGCAGGGCCCATGAAGTGGACCCCGGAAGCATATGCGGCTTTGTAAGAGTTGAAGGCCTACTTGTCCTCTGTGCCCACCTTGGTTGCCCCCAAACCACAAGAGCCGTTGCTGCTATACTTGGCGGCAACCAATCTAGTGGTTAGTGCAGCTTTAGTGGCACAACGGGAAGTGGAAGAAGCAGAAAGTGAGCAAGGCCCGATAGAGCCAGATAAGGATCAGGACAGAAATGAGCACGGCAGCGAGGGCGGCCCCAAGGATATGGCAAGGAAGAAAGAGGTGCAGCGCCCAGTGTACTTCGTCAGTTCCCTGCTACAAGGAGCTAGATCGAGGTACTCTGGTGTGCAAAAATTGATCTTTGGTCTCATCATGGCCTCAAGGAAACTACGCCACTACTTCCAAGCCCATGAGATCACAGTTGTCACTCGCTTCCTGTTGCAAACGATACTCCAAAACCCTGAGGCTACCGGCAGAATAGTGGAGTGGACTTTGGAGTTATCCAGCTTCGGCCTGAAGTTTGAGAGCACATCAACAATCCAGAATAGGGCATTGGCAGAGTTTATTGCAGAATGGACGCCAACCCCTGATGAGGAAGTGCTGGAAACAGTCATCCCCGGCAAGGAAGCGCCCCAAGAATGGATTATGTATTTCGATGGTGCCTTTTCCCTACAAGGTGCAGGGGCTGGCGTGCTTCTCGTTGCCCCCTCCGGGGAGCACTTGAAGTACGTCGTCCAGATGCACTTTGCCCGGGAAAAGGCAACCAACAATACAGCAGAGTATGAAGGGCTCATTGCCGGGCTCAGGATTGCCGCAAAATTGGGAATCAAGAAGCTGATCATTCAAGGAGATTCACAGCTTGTGGTGAGACAAGTCAACAAGGATTACCAAAGTCCATTGATGGAGGCATACGTTAAGGAAGTGAGAAGATTGGAGGAGCACTTTGACGGATTGCAAATAGAGCATGTACCCTGTGCGAAAAACAGCATAGCTGATCATCTGTTAAAGTGTGCTGTGCAGAAGCTTCCTGTGGAACCAGGAACTTTTGTTCTCCATCTTACTCAGCCCTCCGTATCCCCAGCAACAATGGCCCGAAAAAGGAGAAATATGGACTCCGGTAAGCCTCTCCCGGTAGAGCCTCCCGGGGCTCCTGGTAGGGACCCTGCCGGAAACAACTCCTCATCACTTGCCGGACCGCACCCTCCAGCCGGGCCTATGGACCCCGTGAACGAGGAACGTGCCCCCGCAGTTGAGGAGGTGCTGCTAGTCCTTGTTGCCGAGCCCCAGGCTCCAACTTGGGCAAGGCACATAGTCCATTTCCTCCAAACCGGAGAACTTCCCGATGACCAAGATGAGGCTGAAAGAGTAGCCCGGGGGGCCAGTATGTATCAGTTTATCGATGGCACTCTATACAGAAGGAGGCCCAATGGTGTGAAATTGAAGTGCATCTGCCGGGAAGAAGGAAAGGAACTGCTGGCTGAGATACACAAAAGCATGTGCGGCTCCCACATTGGATCAAGGGCATTAGTTGGGAAAGCATTCCGGCAAGGATTATATTCACCCATAGCCCTCCAAGATGCGGTTGAGCTAGTCACTAAATGTGAAGCCTACCAGTTCCATTCCAAAAACATCCACCTGCCTGCACAAGCTCTTCAGACAATCCCTTTGTCTTGGCCGTTTTCGGTCTGGGGGCTCGATATCCTCGGCCCTTTCCCCTGAGCTGTCGGGGGCTTTGAATTCTTGTTCGTTGCTATCGACAAGTTTACAAAGTGGTCGGAAGTAGCTGCCGTGAGAAAGGTGACTGCTCAGTCAGCTATCAAGTTCTTGAAAGAATAGTTGTCTTGTTTTGGAGTCCCGGCAAGGATCATTACCGACAACGGCACCCAGTTCACGAGCCGCGCCTTCATGCAATATGTTTATGCCCTCGGAAGCAAGATCTCATTTGCCTCTGTCGCACATCCCAGAAGCAATGGGCAAGCTGAGAGGGCGAACGCTGAAGTGCTGCGAGGACTCAAGACAAGAACCTTTGATACGTTGCAGAAGCACGGCAGGCGGTGGATCGATGAGCTGCGGGTAGTTCTCTGGTCCCTCCGAACGACACCAAATCGAGCTACCGGGCAGACTCCCTTCTCCCTAGTCTATGGGGCAGAAGCAGTTATCCCCATGGAACTCATTTACGGGTCACCTCGAGTGCTTGCCTACGATGAAGTAGTGCAAGATCAGCACCGGTGTGACGACGCTGTGCTACTCGAGGAGAACCGTCTCTGGGCTGCTACGCGTGTTGCACGCTATCAGCAAGCCCTGTGTCGCTATCATAGCCGCAGGGTTCATGCCCGGTATTTTGAGGAATGCGACCTTGTCCTTAGGCGCGTTCAGTCCGCCAAGGGTACAAACAAGTTGACGCCAAAGTGGGAAGGCCCTTACCGGGTAGTTCGAGTCACCAGACCTGGCATAGTCCATCTGGAGACCGCAGATGGCATTCAATTGCAAAACTCATGGAATATTGAGCATCTCCACAAGTTCTACCCATAAGGCGAGGCTGCCGGGCCCTGCCCGGCAGCCACCCTTTTGTACAGGCCTTGCCTCAGTTGCATGTAACCCCTTGTACAAAGCCAGGCACAGACCCTGAGCAACAGAGAAATAAACGAAGCGCTGGGGGGCCCCCGACAGAGTTGCATGCATGCATGAGCATCTCAAGAGCATTGCATAAGCATTTCATGAGCATTGCATATGCATATAGATAAGGTCGCATTTTGCATCATTCCCATCTGCATAAAGTTGCAGGTTCCTACCGTGAACTTGGCCTCTACGGGAAATTGGGAAGATGGACCAGTACTGCGATCTCCGGCAAGCCAAACAGATAAGTTCTACCTCTTGTCCATAAGTGTCCTGTAAGATGAAGCTTGTGCATGAGAAAACCTCACCACTCTTGAAACTTAGGTGCTCCCATTCCTGGACTCGAACATTGCTTCAAGCCAGGATGGTCGCAGTGGCCTTTGGTGAAAAGAGATTGGCGGGGGGCTGGTCCCTTTATTTTTTGCCCGGTAGGCTTGGTTCTCCGGCAACTAAGTAAAAGGGTACCGGCAGGGTAACCTGCCGGGGAGAACTCGTTTATTTTAAATAAAGAGGCATCCCACCTCTGCATGGACATATACATGCACGAGTCCCCGGCAAGGTTCACCTTTTTTCATTAATATGCTAATCATACAAGTACAAATCTTACAGAACACAGACATGGACTCGAGAGGTTGCATCATTTGAATTAAAATTTGGCAAGTGCCTACAGATTTAAGATTAAAAAAAGATAAGTGCCCCGTAATCTCCTCTTTTCGTTTTCCCTCCACCAGGCATTGCGGTGGGAGGAGGAGAGGACGAAAAGGACACCCAAGCAGGAGCCCATCCCGGTCCCGCCGTGACCTGCCGGGCGCGGCCTGACAAGATCGAGAGTGGCGAGGCTGCGAAGGAGGGACGTGGAGAGCAGAGCGGCGGTCCCCTGGCTATCACCGGCTTGAGCACCGGTGGAGTCATCCACCAAAGCTCAGCCGGATGACTGCTGGAGGGGAGGTGAAGGCACCAAGGGAACATCCCTCCCCGGCTATCACCCGAAGAGGCTGGTGATGATGGTGCCGGGGAGGGAGGGGAAGAGCGGAAAGACGAGGCGGCAGGCCGCCGGCTGGAGGCGAAGGCATCCATGCCATCGAACACCAAACTGACGCCCCGCCACCCGCCTTCTACGCCTTCCCTCATTTTCTCTCCATCACCGTTACTCCTGAGAAGTGCTAGGACTCCAGCCCGACGCCCTCCCCGGAGAGACGGCGAGCGACCAAGGCGGCTAGGGGGCTCAAAGCGTGCCACTCCCCACCTTGGCGGGCAAGAAGGCACGCCTCTCATCAACATCAGCCCCAAGGCCTCCGGAAGGGGCAGTGCCAAGATTACCAACGATCTCCGGCCCTGCCTCCCGGGCGAGCATCGAAGACACCGAGAACCTGGTCGCCAAGCCAATAAGCAGCAGCAGCCCGAGGCTAAATGCCACAATACCCGATGGGCTACCGACCGTGGCGGAAGGGGCAAGCATTTCCCTGCAACGGGGAAGCTTGATATCTCCCACGCCACGGACGGCTTGTCCACGGCGTCTTCTCCAAGCATGGACCAGACTCACTCCCCAAGCGCCAATGCAAACATTTGACAACACCAACCCCAGGCTGGAGCCCGGGGCCTGGCCCTGGGCTCTTCTCTTGAACATAACCAGCAGGAAGCAGAAGACAGAGGAGAAAGGATGCAAAGGTGGATGACCCCGCTCTCCCCTCGGCCCTCCTTTTATAGGCAGGCCGAGGAGGGGAGCCGCTCCCTCAACAAGCGACCACCGCCCTCCTCCGCCAATTCAAGGAGACCGGGCCCTCGCCTTGATGCTCTCCCACACCACGCGCCTCCGTTACCTACCCCATGTGATGCATGCGGCATACGTGGCTAAGGATAAGAGCGTGGTGGGAAGAGTGGATTGGCAGTTTCTATCCCGTGCGTTAAAGTCATTCATGGGCCATTACAAGGGTGGCCCCACCACGATTGGCTTTACGCGACACGTGGGAAAACCGGAAACTGGCCTGAGCTCAAGGTTAATGAAGAAGCAAAGAAGACCTCAAGAGGCCAGCCTCTTCCGCACCCCTGCCTGTGCACCTATTAGGGCCTACCTTGATGACGCTCGGCAGCGCGTTCGGGGCAGGCCCGGGGGCTTCTGTCGGTGCAACAAACACTGGGTCCGTTGCCCAGACTGTGCACAGGCACGGGAGCAAGATTACAACTCCAAGATCAGGCCAAAGTGCAAGGGATCAGGATCTTCAAAGGACCAACATGCAGATCAAGAGGACCAAGGCCAAGCCAGAGAAGTAAGAAACCAGCAGGAGAAAATCCTCCCTTGCCGGGCAGGCGAGCCTATAAAGGACGGGGTCACCCCCGGAAGAAAACCTCCAAGACACCCCGGCAGGGCCTGCCGGGACTAGCGGGGGCAAAGCCACCTCACCGAACCACTTCACCACGACGCACGTCATCGATCAATGCGGTGTCAAGCCGCAAAGTGACTAAGTGGCAGCCATTTGACACATGGCAGCCACTTTCTACAGGAAATACCTACAGACGACACACATCCTGCGACGTGTCGAGCGAGCAGGTGCAAAGCTGGCGAAACAGCCCAGCAAGGCTTGCCGGGCAAGCGACGATGTGACGTTGAGCGGCGTATTTAATGCGCTCTGTCAGCCTGCAGAGTTAGGTATGATAGCACTGTTTCCTATCTTATCAGTGCATAATGACTAATTTGCCACTGTGGTGACCCCTTAGTCTATAAAAGAAGGCCTGAGGCAACCGTATAAAGGGTTGGACCCTGGATTAGCAAGTCCAGCCCCTCACATTTCATACACACATAGCCGTTTCGCCCTAAGGCAACCCGGCCGGGCAAACGCGCTGCGACCACCACCATTTTTCCACCATCAATCCACCAAAGCAGGAGTAGGGTTTTACGCCTCACGGCAGCCCGAACCATGGTAAAATTGCCCTTGTGATCTCTGCTGTGCTGCCCCATGCTCTTCTGCTCTTTGTGCAACGTGCCATCCCCCCGCCGAACCAGCAAGGGACCTTTGGTCCCATAGGTGGCCGTGGTTTCCCGGGACACCCTCACCCCCTGGCCTTGTTCCAGGCATCGCGACCTGACATACCAGTGGCGGCTGAGGCCCGCACGAGGGCCGGGCCTTGGAGATGTAGAGCATTTTTGGCAAGCAAGAAAAAGAGGGGCAAGCCCCATGAAGGAACATGGGGAGGAGATACGAGGATTAAATCACAAAGGCATCGGTTAGAATGCAAAGGGTGTCAATTTGTTCACACACCCCTTCCAGGGTTTACATTGACCCATCGTAGATAGAAGACGGGATAAAGATGAAGCTCCAGAGAGACACGCCCTCAAGTTGCATGAAATCCTCACAAGCTGCAGCTGCCTCGCGCTGCGCCCCAAAAAGCTAAGTTAACCACCCCGCGCGACTCGGAGGTCTTGGTAGCGTTCCCTCTCTTCGTAACCTCATCTAGGGCGGAAGCCTCTTTTCTCGCGTGGGCCGCTTGCGCGTCAAGGGGGGCCTCTTGAGCATCGTGCCTCAGGGGCTCTAACCAGACCTCGGGGCCCTCACATCCTGGCCTTGTCCCAGGCATCGCGACCTGACATACCAGCGACGGCTGAGGCTTGCTCGGGGCTGGGTCCTAGCGACGCAGAGCATTGGGCAATCGTGAAGAAGGAGGCAAGCCTAACAAGGGGCACCGATATTGAACTTAATTTCAGACCACAAAAGCGTTAAATTAAAGGCGCAAGCGCCACGGTTCCTTACACACCCCCACAGGGCCCATGTCGTTCTGATGCAGGAATAAAAAAACAAAGGAAACCTCCTCATGAAGGCCGCTGCTCCTAGGGCGCCGACTCTGGGGCCTCTTGTGCCTAGTAAGAGTCCTCCTTCTTGACGCGGGGGTGTGGGGAGTCGTCGGAGTCGTCGTCACTTCCACTCCCCCAGTGGAGGTACTGCTGCTGCGACCGCCGCCATCGTCGGAGGAGGAGCTGCCACTGCTGCCGCTGCCGCTCTCCATGCAGCAGTCCAGGCGGGAGCCAGCCTCCTAGAAGGTCATTGTGAAGAGCATGGCGGCCCCGTCGTACTTGAAGTGCAGGACATGCCCCTCCTTCAAGCCACGGGCGAGGGCGAACGATTTCCAACCCCGCTTCAGGAACACAAAGCCGGAGGAGGTGAACTCCATCGCCACCCAGGAAGAGCCATTGCATATGCCATCTGGCCGCAGCCACAGGCCCAGGGGCACTCGGACCGCCATCTCCTCCGCGAAGGAGCCCGGGAGCCAGAGCCAGGTGCGGGGCTGGTAATCCATCCCCATGATGAACTCGCGGGCCACGTCAGCGGAGTGGCTCCACGCTCGGGGTGGCCGGGCGGCTGCACCGTCCCTCCCCCTGCAGCCTCGGTCCCCGCGTCCATGCCCATGGGCAGAGTTCATTCTGCGGCTGCCTGAGCCGGTGTAGGCCGCCAATGGAGGA
Organism: Thinopyrum elongatum; assembly: GCA_011799875.1. NCBI lineage: Eukaryota > Viridiplantae > Streptophyta > Magnoliopsida > Poales > Poaceae > Thinopyrum > Thinopyrum elongatum. Next base: position 390,763,150 of record CM022300.1, read on the forward strand.
TGCCCGCACCCCCGGGGAGGCTCCCCGGGCATGGCGGTGCACTCACGAGGGTGGCCCCGTCCCCCTCGCTGGCTTCGGCGGCTCCGCCTCATCGAGCGCCGCCTTTCCCTTCTCAGCGGCGGAGAACCTTCTCAGGGGTGCCATGGTTGCAACAGCGATGAATGGAGATGGAGGGGCGTGAGCAGAGAAGATGATCCGAGGTGTCCATCCCCTTGCCCTTGTATAGCGTTCGATGGAGACCGGTTCATGCCCCTTCGCCTTCTGAAGACGAATGCAACCAGGAGAGCAATGATGGCCCCGTGCAGCGCCAGCGAGGCTTTATGTCAGCTCGGGCAGTTGTCGAGGCGTCATGGAGGAAGTGGGGGCATCCCGCGCCCTGTTGTACGCATGCATCGGGCCTGGCCAGCAGGCGGTTGGGGCCCGCATCATTTCGCCTCCTTTCTCAATAGGCAGAGACGTGCACACCGCGGGCCTGGGGCTACTGTCGGGCCCGTGGGACTGGGGGTACCCAGGCCCGTCGGCCTGCGGCCCAGGGCGCGGCGCCACCAGAAGGCCCAAGCTGGCCCACCACCAGGGCTTCATGAGCAGGACCCTCGCGAGGAGTGCGTCATCGGGTGTCAACGAGAGCCTCACGAGGCCCACTCACGAGGCGGCTTCCCAAGGCTGCCTCCCGAGGCCCCTCGCGGAGGTGAGCGAATCAAGGATCATGCAACGAAGCTGCGTGGCCCTGCGTCTTCACGCGGGTGACGCGCGTGGCGACGAGCGGAGCCAGAGGGGTGCTAGCAGGAGCGGATGAGGAGGCTTTCCCCTTTCGTGCTAAGGGAGCATGGACAGTGCACCGGTTCCCGAGGCATTCCCTAAAGGTTGCCACTTTGGTCCTAGAAGACCAGGACAGCGGGCTCATCAGGGCGGAGGTCATCACCGAGCCCACCGACGCGTCATGGCAGGAGGCTTTCACAGGTGAAGACCACCTTTAGTCAGGATAAGCTGTACTCCTGTCCCCCTTCAAAATTGGCGGTTGTGGCAACCCTTCCCGCTTGATGTTTTTAGTGGGAAGAGGACCAAGGACAGTATAAGTATAGGCAGGGCACCACCGTATAGAGGGATCCGATCCGGAGATCGACTCCTAGACCTTCATGAGGCCACTGACTCTGCCCTTGTACTCTCGCACTCATCCTCCCACGCGAGGCAATCCAACCACAAAGCAGGAGTATGGTCTTACACCGCAAGGTGGCCCGAACCTGGGTAAACTGCTATGTTTGTTGTTCATTTTTCCTCTCGCTCGAGCAAACCGGAGCATTGCCATGAGGTTGTGGATTGCAAGGCAAGGCTTAGTGAGGTTCAGCGAGCACACCCAGAGTTTGAATTTTTCTTGGGTCCCTGGAGCCCCAATTCTGACAAATGCCAATGGAGTTGAATGGGAAGAAGATCAATACCCCAAGAAAAAGTTTGTTCCTCAGCAAGAAAAGTATGACCCCACTTCTTTTGAGGGAACACAAGCTCAAGATGATATTCCACCACCAGACCACAAGTCAAAAGGCAAGGATAAGCTTCAAGAAGAGATTGACTCATTTGTAGAAGCACCTAAAGACATGGTCAAGTGGATTCCTAAACTATGTCAAGCTTATCAGTGCAACAAACATGAGTGTTTGCCGCCCTGACTTATGAACAGGCGTGCTGCAAATTCTAGTGTCAAGTGCCAAGTCTCGTATGCAACTAAGCCAGAGAAATCGCTCTTCGTGAGATCAAGGAGAGCAATAAGAAGACCAAGCGTTCGAACAAGACACAAATTTCATAACAGGAGAAACCAACTCCACCAGGAACGAGCCGGCAAGTCAAGCCCGGCAAGCCTTTCGGGCATGGGTTTCCCGCCAACACCATCACTCTACCTCTCTGACCAGTTGGCCGCTGATTAGTGAGGTGTCGAGCCCGCAGGTGCTTAGGTGGGCATAACCCGTGCGTGTCAGCTTACTGGAGGAGTAAATCACCTTTATTGACACCCGTATTGATGGTGTGTCACGCTAATAGGAGGTAGCTAGATAAGCGACATGGCAACCTTGTTGTGTTTCAACCTCCACATGACACCTAGTAGTGCATTTAATGCGTTTTGTCCTAACTGCCAGAGTTAGGTATGATAGCTCTGCATCAGTCTAAATCACCCCTGTAATGACCCTTTTGCCATTATGGTGACCCCTTAAGCTATAGAAAGAGGGCCAGGGCAACTTTAGAAGGGGTTCAAATCTTTGCTACCCTCACGCATAGGCATTCGTGTAGCTGCTCTCTTCTCACTGCTTGCCGGGGGAGTGCTCCGTGTACTTGTGCCCAAACACCACCAACACACCCAAAGGCAGGAGTAGGGTTTTACGCCTCCGGGCGGCCCGAACCTGGGTAAAATCGTGCGCTCCTTGTTGTGTTTGCTCTTTGCGTCGATCGCCACCCCTCGCCGAACCAGCAAAGGGGCTCCTTGCCCCATAGATCACCGGCTCCACGCCAACATCTTTGGCGCACCAGGCAGGGGGATCTGCGTTGGCGTGAATCAAAGCTGCAAGTAGCGTGTTGGCTACGTGAAGTTCTGCGTCTTCTTCATCACCCATGGCGCCCAAGAAGAAGGGTGCCGTGATGGCGAAACCATCCTCATCCAGACTCCCACCGCATTCACCTACAGACGGCACAGGCAGCGCCGCTCCAGCGGGCGGTACGGAAGCCACGGGGGGCGCGGCCGGCGTAGGAGGTGTTGTCACCGCGTCCACCATGACGGGAGTGGACAATGGGCGCGTCGAGGCCGGTCAGCTCTCATGATCCTCTGGCGACAACCACGACAATCACTACAAAAAAAAGACACATCCATGACATTTTGACCCGAATGAAAAAAAAAATGTCATGCTTATGACACTTCTATGATGATAATTGTGACAAAACCACGTATCATCATAGATGTGGTGGGCTCCTACTTCTATGACAAAAAAAATGGGCTTTTCATCCTGGGCGGGCCGGGGACGCACCTGTATGACATTCTTTGGGCCATCCATGACTGAAAAAATCGTGGTAGAAGCAAGGGCGAGGAAAATTTCGGGGAGTTCCCAGTTATGGTGGGTGGTCGGGGCCGAGCTATGCACGGAGGTTTACGCGTTTCTCTCGTACACGTACGTGCGTGTGTGTGAGGCATTGGGCTCTAACTGAACCCGAGTGAGGCGTTCGCTTATTGAACCCGAGCGATAGCACTAGCTACGTTAGTGAACCTAAGCGATCGATCCCTTGGTCGTTAACTGAACCCGAGCGATTCCTTCGCTACTGCTGCCAACTGAAGCCGATCGAACCTGCCTCTTGATGAACAGTGACCGTTGTTGGGGGTTGGATGAATAGTTCCCGGTGGGGGTTGGATGAACAGGACCCCGTGGTAGTAGTAGGCTGTTGCCGCTGGATGAACAGGACCTCGATCGAGGAGGCCACCACACCCGAGCCGGTTGGGGGTGGATGAACATGACCCCGTGGAGGGCTGGTTGAACAGTAGCCGGTGGAGGCTGGTGAACAGTAGCCCGTGGATGAACAGTAGTTGGTGGAGGCTGGAGGAAGTCGAGTGGATGAACAGTAGCAGGAGGAGGCTGGAGGAAGTCGACGGTGGATGAATAGTAGCCCGTGGAGGCTGGAGCGAGGCGGTAGATGATGGATGAACAGTAGCTCGTGGAGTCTCATTTTGCGGTACGCCAGACCCCTCCTGATGAACAGGACCCCCGTTTCAACCGTAGGCGCTCCAACACAAGTCTGTTTCCTCTGTTTTGCGGTACGCCACACGCCTCCCGATCAACAGCACCCCGTTTCGACCATAGGATCTTGAACAGAAGTCTGTTTCCTCCGTTCTACGGTACGCCACACCCCTCCGGATCATCAGGACCCCGTTTCGACCATAGGCACTTGAATAGAAGTCCGTTTCCTCTGTTTTGCGGTACGCCAGACCTCGTTTCGGCTCTTTCGTCCAAGCCGGTTGGCTCCTGATGAACACGATGCACTCCGTTGCCTCCCGATGAACACGACGTTGTTTCCTCCGTTCCGACCTAGCCGGTTGGCTGCCGATGAACAGGACACCATCGCTGTACGCGTTAGAGACCCCACCCGTATATACGTACGTAGCCGTATTTACCTTCTTGCAGCATGGCTGTACGTACGTGTACACGATATATATAGACAGGACTGCGTGACATGCTACGTCCGCGCCTCTACTACGGCACATACTGCTCCTTACTCGGCCATGGTTCATCGCTGCAGAGAGACTGATCGACCAGTATGTACGTACACGTTCGTGACCAGACAGACAACCCTACGTACGGTTCGATCGGGTGGGTCCCAGCTATCAGGGAGGATAAGGAGGCACTTCCTTGCGTGCGAAGATATAGCTGGTGGGTCCCAGCTGTCAGGGGGAAGAATCATTTTTTTGCCCGTAATATGGACGCACTTCCTTGCGTGCGCAGATGTAGCTGGTGGGTCCTAGCTAGCAGGGGAAACATTTTTTTCCGCAAAATACGGTGGCCCTTCCGGTGGGTCCTTGCTATCAGGTGGAGGAATCATTATTTTGCGCGTAATAAGGAGGCACTTCCTTGCTGCGGCCATGGACCCAGCTGTCAGCCTCTCCACGTACAGTCCTATTCTGATGGAAGTCGTTCCTTGACCACGTTGACCACGCCACGCCGAGAGCACCAAGGTGGTGGACAACAGTGAGGCCTAGGAAGGGAATGACCCAGAGCCGGGGAAGACTCGGCAGTTGTTTCCCACGCGGAGGGGAGTTCGAGGGTTTACTGGTTCGGTTGCAGTGTGAGGCTGCCGTCGTCGGAGAATAACAGGAGGTCTGGGTGAGTACAGGGATGGTCAGGCCAACGATGGGAGTAGGATGGGGCAGTGAGGCCTGTGTGGAAGCACAGCCGGCCACGGGACACAGGAGCAGGCGGCACGGCCGGCGATGGTTTGGGCGGCTGGAGCAAGAAGACCAGAGGTTGAAGAAGCACGACGGCCGTTGGATGGACATCGTACGGTAACTGCAGCTAGAATCGTTTATATTGACTAAGTTGACAAATCCTGCATCCCCGTCAACTTAGTAGGCCCACAAGCAGCCTCCAAATATGGTGGGTCCTAGCTAGCAGGGGGAGTATTCATTTTTTGTGCGTAATAAGGAGGCAGTTGCTTGCGTGCAAAGATATACTGGTGGGTCCGAGCTGTCAGCGGGAGGAACATTTTTTTTGTGAAATATAGAGGCCCTTTCGGTGGGTCCCCACTGTCAAGTGGAGGAATCATTATTCTGCGCATAATAAGGAGGCACTTCCTTGCGTGCGGTCGTGGACCCAGCTGTCAGCCTCTCCACGTACAGTCCTCTTCTGATGGATATCATTCGTTGACCACGCCGCGTCGATAGCACCAAGGCGGTGGACGACGACGAGGCCTAGGAAGGGAGCGAACCAGAGCCGGGGAAGACTCGGCAGTGGTTGCCCACGCTGTGGGGAGTACGAGGGTTTACTGGTTCGTCTGCCATCGTCGAAAAATAACAGGAGGTGTGGGTTAGTAGAGGAATGGCCTGGCCAGCGATGGAGTAGGGTGGGGTGGTGCAGCAGCACAGCCGGCCACGGGAGGTGGGAGCAGGCGGTCCCACCAGCGCTGGTTTGGGCGGCTGTAGCAAGAAGATCAGATATTGATGAAGCAACACGGCCGTTGGATTAACATCCAACGGTCACTGCTGCTAGAATTGTTTGTGGACTAAGTTGACAAATCCTTTCGTACATGTCAACCTAGTAGAACCACAAGTCAGCCTCCAAATCTGTCCCAAACAGCATACAACCCAAAATTTCTAGCCAGATTCAAATTAATTTAAAAATTAAACATACCTTAATTTAAAATCCAATGAAATTTTACCCACACAAAAACAATGAAATTGAAAATATCAAAATCCGAAAGAAAAAAGTAATTTGGAACTAATTGCCTGTTTGCTGTATTTTTTTCATTTTACAGCCCATTTCTTATTACTTATAGCCCATTTTCTGGGCAAGCCGAATGCATCCCTCCTTGTCTTGAAAGATTTCCGGCCCAGCAGGGCATAGAAAAGCAAGTAGGCCTCCGTTGGTTATTCTGTAAAAAACAAAATAGCTAGGCTAGCCATTTTCAGAAAGAAAAAAAAATTGGGCTGGTCATGTGGTAAACATATGAAATAAAAGCCTGGGCTAGATGGGCCACAGCTCCCGCACAACCTAGTTGATACCCTGCTCCGTCCCGAAAACAAAAAAAAATACTGCACGAGCTGCTGGGTCCCGGGTGTCAGCCGCTCCTTGTGCAGTTATCTCGCTTATTCACTACGTTGACAGTGGCGTGCGACCCATATGTCAGGAAACCATCAGGAGGAACCATTTTTTTCTTGTAATAAAGGAGGCACTTGCTTGCCTACTGCCATGGTCCTGGTGGGTCCCTACTGTCATCCTCACCATGTACAGTCATCTCCTTATTCCTCTTGGTTGTTGACCATGTTGACAACACTGGAGGGCAGCGCCGCGGTGAGCGAACCAAGGCGGAGGACGATGGTGAGGCCTCGGACAGGAACGAACAGGAGCCGGGGAAGATGCACAAAGTTTTAGGGTGCGATGTGGCCACGATGCGTGCGCGACATCACAACTAGCCGTGGGAGGCGGGAGCAGGTGGTCCCGCCGACGCTGGTTTGGCTTTGGTGGCTGGAGGAAGAAGAGACTGAAGAAACATGATAGACGTTGAATGTCAATCCAACGGTCAAGGTTGGCACAAGCGTTTGTTGACTAAGCTGACACCACCTAGCATACTTTTTTATAGGAAGAAAAGAAATTTTGGGCTCATTCGCCAGATAACATTCCCGAAACTGGCACTGTTTGATCTTGCATCACAACTAAAACTGCCAAGAAAATGCGTTCGTGTGCCATCCTCCTCCCAAGGAATGTTCGCCACATAACATTCTTGAACATCAAAGACTTGAGAAGGCGTACAAAACAAGCTAGTGTACCAGTAAAGAGATGTTGCTGAGTTTTAGAAAAAAAAGAGACGTGCTCCTGTAGCTGGTTCTAATCCAAACCTAGACTGTGACTATATATAGTGCTATGCTACTCTGCAAGTAATGAAACTAACATATCCAACATTCACTTCTCCTCTTCTCTAGTTACTCTGCCTAGCATCAGAAGCTCCGGCCGCAGCAACCATGTCCGCTGGCGGCTCGTCCACCTGCTCTTCAGCAGGTAACAACCAAATATGCGCCAAGTCGCCACCCGTACCATCGCCTGTGGGTCTCATAACACCCTTGCCGGCACACTCCCCGCAGCCGGTTGCTCATCGCAACCCGCTACCGTTGGTGTGGTGCCATTACTGTGCAGAGTCATTCATCGCGTCTCAACTACAATCCTCAACCCTGGCCGAGTCTTCTACAAATGCCCGAATCATGGGGTAATAATATGTTTAAGTGTTGTTCACCTGCTTTCAGTTGCTGATTTTTTTTAATAGTTTGGTTGATGATCTTCCAATTTGATTCATGCAGAAAAGGGAAGATTCATGTGATTTGTATTTCTGGGAAGTTGCTCATGTGGGGGAATGGAACTACACTGATTATTTGGTTAGCCGAGGAATCCCAATACCAGCAGGTTGGGGTGTTGGACAAGTAACTAAAGGAACGACAGAAGAGGAAGATGTAGAGCAGAAGGTTAAAGATGCAGTTCATCTGATCATGGCCAAGCAACAGCTGCTGAACAGCCTTGACAGCAATGAGGAGATGAAAGAGCTTGTGAAGATAATGGGCAAGATCGTTGTGCTCTGTAGGATGATTATCTCTTTATTTGCAGTGTATGTAGCACTCGTGATGTATTCAGTGGCTATGACATGAGCACTTTGCTGAAACTAGTAATGAATGAAACCTGTTAGCAAGCTGGGCGTAGTGTTGTGAACATCTAATGATTTCTATTAATGGAAATTGGGGGGTATCCCCTTTTGCTCATAAGTAAATAAATAGCAGAGGCCCTTTTGCTAATAAATAAATAAATTAGCAGAGGCCTTGTCGGGTCAGCTTTGTTCCCATTCGAAGACGTAGAGCAAATTGCAGTCCAACAGCAAACTATGTCATCGAATACAAGTTTCACAGCCAAATATGAGTACAACTAAACAACAATGTCATCATGTTTTAGTCGTCATACAATCACCAAACACAAATCAACATACATAATAAGTGATGTTCTCACAGCAAAATACTAAACAACAACTTCATCAGGTTTCAGTTGTCATAGCAAACACAATTTCACATAGTAGATAAATAGTTGTCTTCTCACAGGGAAATACGACAAAAGCAATATAATCATCATCCGCAGCAGCAGCATCAACATCTTCGCCATGTGTATCAGTCTGAATCGTAATTCCTCCCAGTGTCATCTTGTTCTTCATCCTCAATGTCCTCGAACATTGGCGTCTTATTGATCAACTCTCGTACGTCCACAGCCCGACGGGGAAACTTTTCGCCAGCGTTATTGACATGACGGTTCTCAAAGATACTACAAACATCTATGGAATCTTCTACATCAGGAGCAGTGTAAGCATCATCTTGTTGTGCAACTTCATTAAACGAATTCCTCTGCTCAAACCTTTCCAATACTCTCCAGTCATCGCTACATGCAAATGTGTCTTCCAAGAAAAATATCTGTGTTGCTTGATTTGCCAAAATAAAAGGCTCGTCGATGTGGTACGCCGCCTTGACATTGATGGATTTGAAATCATCATCAGCTTTGGGTTTTGTGATCTTGTAAAACAGGTTGTACCAATGACAGCAGAACAGAACCACACATCGATGAACCTCGAAACTAGAGATATACTGCAACTGAACAATGTCTGTTATGTTAGCATACATTCCAGTTGTCTCTCTGCCGTACGTATCCTTGCTCATGACGGCACTGTTTTGTGTCTTCCCGCCTTCATCACGTGCAAGGGTGTTGTAGCGCACATCTCCAACAACGCAAGATTCATAATGTCTTACCCGAGTATCAAGACCCATTGCTAGTGCGTAAAGGGCATCATTAACTGCCTGCCCATCCTCCCGCATCTTCTTAACCTATGGTTAGAAAATAGACAAGCTGATCATCTTATGTACTCAATATATTAAAAAACTGACAGTGCAATTCAAAAACTTACACGGCTCTTGAACCATTTCGCAAATCTTGCCATAACCAGTTTGTCAATGTTTCTTGGATTTTGCGGCAGTAACTCCTTTTTGTAGATGATGCACAACATAGTGATCGCGTCAAACATCTAAATATATAAGAATGTGCTGCAAGTTTAGTAGATTATGATGTATAAGCTGCAGTACTTATCACTTACTCGATATAAGGTAGAATCTCAGGACTGTTATTCAACACATACCAAACCATTTTATCCAAATCTTTAGGTTTGTCATCTGGTCGACTCTTCCCTGTAACTTGAACAGAACACTCGAAAACATTGAGCTCGGGATTGTCTTCACCCACCTTTTCGCTAAGCTGATCAGCTGTTTCAATGTATTTTGAGCAGAATGTCAACACTTCTGTAGCAATGTAGGCCTTTGCAATGGAACCCTTAGGTCTAGCTCTGTTCCTAACATAGCCCTTGAAAGTGCCTAGCCGCCTTTCAATAGCGTACATCCAGCCATACTGTACTGGACCTCTAAGTAGTGCCTCATCAGGTAGATGAACAGCCAAATGCACCATCACATCAAAGAAGATTGGAGGATATATCTTCTCAAGGTCGCATAGGATAGTTGGTATCTTGTCTCTAAGACGCTCCAAATCTATCCTGATATTTCTACTGTAGAGTTCCCTGAAGAATTGTCCCAACTCTGCAACTGCTCTGTATAAGTCAGGGCGGCCCAATCCTCTAAGGATAATAGGTAAAACCCTTTGAAGTAGGACGTGGCAGTCATGAGTTATCAACCCTTGTACCTTGTTTCCATCTGCACTGACTCTCCTTTCAAGGTTGGAAGCAAATCCATGTGGGAATCTCACACGTGACAGGACGTTGCAGAATTCTTTTCTTTTTACCTTGTCCGAGACATACACAGCTGGTGCCATATCCCGTGATGCACCATCATCTTTCACCTGCAAATCAGATCTGATACACAGGTGTGTCAAATCAATCCTAGATTTTATGGTATCTTTCGTCTTGCCTTCAATATTAAGTGTGCCGATAATGCTATCACATATATTTTTCTCGATGTGCATCACATCAAGATTATGACACAGATCCAAATCTTTCCAATATTCCAAGTCCCACAAAGTGGACTAGCGGGTAAACAATAATCTCTCTTCACCCCTGCCACGCTTCCTTTCCCGCTACCATTATCAGGATGGTTTCCTTGTGTAATATGCGTGACCTTCTGTAATTCCTCCTGCAACTCATCGCTGGTGAGCCTCTTTGGCACATCACGGTTTTCATGCTCTGCATCAAACACATGTCTTCGGTATTTTCTAGGACACGGCTTGTCTTTGGCAAGGAAACGGCGGTGTCCAATGTAACAGATCTTGCTAAGTATTGCGTGTGATAGCAGATTCTTGTCACAGCGAACACATGCATTGTAACCATGTGTCGTTCGCCCTGACATAGTGCCCAAAGCTGGATAATCATATTTCGGCGTTCTGGGATCGGGGGTACCCAGACTTGCTTGCCTGTGGCCCAGCACGCGGACTCATCGATGGCCCGGTACGGCCCAGCTACAAGACCCCAGGACAAGACCCTCGCGAGGGCCCCGGCCTCGCGAGGCGAGCGATGCCAAGACCTCCAGAGGAGCAGCTCCCCGAGCCTACCTCCCGAGGAGCGGAGAGCTCTATGCAAGTCTCCTGCCTCATGAGGCCGCGATGACGTGAGCCATGACGATCAAGGCCTGGCGGACACCAGCGGGCGCAGAGGGGACAGTTTCCTCTTTGGTGCTAAGTGAGCAAGGACAGGCGCAGGTTCCCGAGGAAGGCCCCAAAGCTTTCCATTCCGGTGCAATGAGACCAAGACCACGAGCTCGGCAGGATGGATATCATCACCGAGCCCACCGTTGTGTCACGGCCAGAAGCTTTGCAGGCGAAGACCACATTTCGTCAGGATAAGATGTACTCCCTGTCCCCTTTCAAAATGGGCCACTGTGGGATCCCTTCCCGCCTAAGCTATGAGGGAAGAGGACCAAGGCCACTTTAAATATGGGCTAGCCACCACCGTAGAAGGGATCCAACCCCGGACCGATCCATCCTCGCCACCTGAGCCCTCGCGAGGCTGCTCATCCACTGTACCAGTTCATCCTCTACCCCTCATGAGGCCAATCCACCAAAAGCAGGAGTAGGGTTTTACACCGCAAGGTGGCTCGAACCTGGGTAAATCGCTGTGTTCATCCCTTCCTTGCGATCCCGCACACTCAGTGAGATCAAGCCATGGGTATGGCGAGCTGAGCGTCGTTGTGAAGCGAGATCCTTCATTCACACCCAGGAGTTCGAACCTTCTTGGGTCTGCGGAGCCCTGATTCCGACATTTGGCGCGCCAGGTAGGGGCGTGTCGAAGCTTCGCCTCTTCACCGACCACGCTCCACCCTCGCTTCATTGTTCCCATGGCGGACACCGTCTCGCAGGCTTGGCCACCTGAAGCCTATGCGAGCGCCGCGAGCTGCCCGGCCTTCACCCCCGGCCTGCGCCGGGTGCGGTGGCCGGTGAGGTTCAGGCCAGTGTTGCCCCTGTGATACGACGGTGCTGCGGACCCCGAGGAATTCCTACAGATGTACGTGCAGGCCATCCAAGTGGCGGGTGGTGACGATAAGACCATGGCAAACTGGCTCCCCCTGGCCCTCACGGAGGCCCCTCGATCTTGGCTCCACGGCCTCCCGGACGCCTCGATCTCCTCTTGGGAGGAGCTCCATGGTCAGTTCGTCATGTGCTTCGCGGCACCGGCACCCCACGCGGTCGCCTGAATCATCAGCGGGTCGCAGGCGCCTGCCTCTGGCCGCCACGTCAAGCAGTTTTTCCGTCAGGCAAGCACAACTCGGTCGCATCCTGAGGCCTCGCGGGGCCACGCGAGGCCTGAGGCCGACATCACCTTCGACTTCAGGGATCATCCCAAGACTGCGGTTGCTGCTGGCGCACTCCCCATGATGTGCACGCCCACCATCAACAATGTCGCGGTCACCAAGACCCTCATCGACGGCGGTGCCGGCCTCAATGTAGACTAGCTAAAAGGCTTTAAAGAAAAGCGCTTGTTGGGAGGCAACCCAATATTTTTCCTTGCTGTTTTCCAATAAATATTTCATCTAGCCTCTGGTTAGATGTGGTTTTTTGTTTTAATTAGTGTTTGTGCCAAGTAAGACCTTTGGGATGGCTTACGGTGATAGTTGATTTGATCCTGCTGAAAAACAGAAACTTTTGCGCCCAGTCCCATAATTGTTTAAAATCACTGGTGCGTGGAATAACTCTGAATTTTTTACAAAAGATTTATACATGAATATCCTATGTTGTCCTAATTTTTCACAATTTTTGGAGTTACAGAAGTATTGGAACAATTCAAATCTTCGCAGACTGTTCTGTTTTTGACAGATTCTGTTTTTTTATATGTTGTTTGCTTATTTTGATGAATCTATGGCTAGTATCGGGGGGTATGAACCATGGAAAAGTTGGAATACAGTAGATATTACACCAATATAAATAAATAATGAGTTCACAACAGTACCAAAAGGGGTGATTTATTTTCTTATACTAACGGAGCTTATGAGAATTTATGTTGAGTTTTGTGTTGTGAAGTTTTCAAGTTTTGGGTAAGGATTTGATGGACTATGGAATAAGGAGTGGCAAGAGCCTAAGCTTGGGGATGCCCAAGGCACCCCAAGTTAATATTCAAGGATGTCAAAAAGCCTAAGCTTGGGGATGCCCCGGGAAGGCATCCCCTCTTTCGTCTTCGTCTATCGGTAACTTTACTTGAGGCTATATTTTTATTCACCACATGATATGTGTTTTGCTTGGAGCGTCTTGTATGATTTGAGTCTTTGCTTTTTAGTTTGCCACAATCATCCTTGCTGTACACACCTTTTGAGAGAGACCCGCATGAATCGTGATTTATTAGAATGCTCTATGTGCTTCACTTATATCTTATGAGCTAGGCAAATTTGCTCTAGTGCTTCACTTATATCTTTTTAGAGCACGATGGTGGTTTTATTTTATAGAAATTGATGAACTCTCACACTTCACTTATATTATTTTGAGAGTCTTTAAAATAGCATGGTAATTTGCTTTGGTTATAAATTTAATCCTAATATGATAGGCATCCAAGAGGGATATAATAAAAACTTTCATATAAAGTGCATTGAATACTATGAGAAGTTTGATTCCTTATGATTGTTTTGAGATATGAAGATGGTGATATTAGAGTCATGCTAGTAAATAGTTGTGAATTTGAAAAATACTTGTGTTAAGTTTGTGAGTCCCGTAGCATGCACGTATGGTGAACCATTATGTAACGAAGTTGGAGCATGAGATATTTTTTGATTGTCTTCCTTATGAGTGGCGGTCGGGGACGAGCGTTGGTCTTTTCCTACCAATCTATCTCCCTAGGAGCATGCACGTAGTACTTTATTTTGATGACTAACAGATTTTTGCAATAAGTATGTGAGTTCTTTATGACTAATGTTGAGTCCATGGATTATACGCACTCTCACCTCTCCGCCATTGCTAGCCTCTCTTGTGCCGCGCAACTTTCGCCGGTGCCATAAACCCACCATATACCTTCCTCAAAACAGCCGCCATACCTACCTATTATGGCATTTCCATAGCCATTCCGAGATATATTGCCATGCAACTTTCCACCGTTTCGTTTACTATGACACGCTTCATCATTGTCATATTGCTATGCATGATCATGTAGTTGACATCGTATTTGTGGCAAAGCCACCGTTCATCATTTTTTATACATGTCGCTCTTGATTCATCGCACATCCCGGTACACCGCCGGAGGCATTCATATAGAGTCATATTTTGTTCTAAGTATCGAGTTGTAATTTTTGAGTTGTAAAGTAAATAAAAGTGTGATGATCTTCATTATTAGAGCATTGTCCCATGCGAGGAAATAAAAAAAAGAAGAGAAAAGGCCAAAAAAAAGGAGAAGGCCCAAAAAAATGAGAGAAAAAGAGAGAAGGGACAATGTTACTATCCTTTTTGCCACACTTGTGCTTCAAAGTAGCACCATGATCTTCATGATAGAGAGTCTCCTATGATATCACTTTCATATACTAGTGGGAATTTTTCATTATAGAACTTGGCTTGTATATTCCAACGATGGGCTTCCTCAAAACACCCTAGGTCTTCATGAGCAAGCAAGTTGGATGCACACCCACTTAGTTTTCTTTTTTTTTTGAGCTTTCATAAACTTATAGCTCTAGTGCATCCATTGCATGGCAATCCCTACTCACTCACATTAATATCTATTAATGGGCATCTCCATAGCCCGTTGATACGCCTAGTTGATGTGAGACTATCTTCTCTTTTTTGTCTTCTCCACAACCACCGTCTATTCCACCTATAGTGCTATGTCCATGGCTCACACTCATGTATTGCGTGAAAGTTGAAAAAGTTTGAGAACGTCAAAAGTATGAAACAATTGCTTGGCTTGTCATCGGGGTTGTGCATGATTTAAATATTTTGTGTGATGAAGATGGAGCATAGCCAGACCATATGATTTTGTAGGGATAAGCTTTCTTTGGCCATGTTATTTTGAGAAGACATAATTATTTTGTTAGTATGCTTGAAGTATTATTGTTTTTATATCAATATTAAACTTTTGTTTTGAATCTTACGGATCTGAACATTCATGCCACAATAAAGAGAATTACATGGATAAATATGTTAGGTAGCATTCCACATCAAAAATTCTGTTTTTATCATTTACCTACTTGAGGACGAGCATGAATTAAGCTTCGGGATGCTTGATACGTCTCCAACATATCTATAATTTTTTATTGTTCCATGCTATTATATTATCTATTTTGGATGTTTTATATGCATTAATATGCTATTTTATATGATTTTTGGGACTAACCTATTAACCTAGAGCCCAGTGCCAGTTTCTGTTTTTTCCTTGTTTTAGAGTTTTGCAGAAAAGGAATACCAAACGGAGTCCAAACGGAATAAAACTTTCGCGATGATTTTTCTTGGACCAGAAGATACCCAGGAGACTTGGAGTGCAAGTCAGAAGAGCCGTGAGGTGGCCACAAGGGTGGAGGGCGCGCCCCCGACCTTATGGGCCCCTTGTAGCCCCTCTGACCTAGATCTTTCGCCTATATATACTCTTATACCCTAAAAACATCCAGGGGCAACAAGACCACTTTTCCACCGCCGCAACCTTCTGTACCCGTGAGATCCCATCTTGGGGCCTTTTCCGGCGTCCTTCAGGAGGGGGAATCGATCACGGAGGGCTTCAACTTCAACACCATTGCCTCTCCGATGAAGCGTGAGTAGTTTACTTCAGACCTACGGGTCCATAGCTAGTAGCTAGATGGCTTCTTCTCTCTCTTTGATTCTCAATACAAAGTTCTCCTCGATATTCTTGGAGATCTATTCGATGTAATACTCTTTTGCGGTGTGTTTGCCGAGATTCGATGAATTGTGTATTTATGATCAGCTTATCTATGAATATTATTTGAATCTTCTCTGAATTCTTATATGCATGATTTGATATCTTTGCAAGTCTCTTCGAACTATCGATTTGGTTTGGCCAACTAGATTGGTTTTTCTTGCAATGGGAGAAGTGCTTAGCTTTGGGTTCAATCTTGTGGTGTCCTTTCCCAGTGACAGTAGGGGCAGCAAGGCACGTATTGCATTGTTGCCATCGAGGATAAAAAGATGGGGTTTTCATCATATTGCTTGAGTTTATCCCGCTACATCATGTCATCTTACTTAATGCGTTACTCTGTTCTTATGAACTTAATACTCTAGATGCAGGCAGGAGTCGATCGATGTGTGGAGTAATAGTAGTAGATGCAGAATCGTTTCGGTCTACTTGACACGGACGTGATGCCTATATTCATGATCATTGCCTTAGATATCGTCATAACTTTGCGCTTTTCTATCAATTGCTCGGCAGTAATTTGTTTACCCACCGTAATAATTTCTATCTTGAGAGAAGCCTCTAGTGAAACCTATGGCCCCCGGGTCTATTTTCCATCATATAAGTTTCCGATCTACAATTTCCGTTTCCTATTTCTTTTACTTTGCAATCTTTACTTTCCGTTCCATAAACCAAAAATACTACTTTACCGTTTATCATCTCTATCAGATCTCACGTTGCAAATAACCGTTAAGGGATTGACAACCCGTTTATCGCGTTGGGGGCAAGGTTGGTGTTTGTTTGTGCAGGTATTCGGTGACTTGAGCGTTGTCTCCTATTGGATTGATACCTTGGTTCTCAAAAGCTGAGGGAAATACTTACTCTACTTTGCTGCATCACCCTTTCCTCTTCAAGGGAAAAACCAACACAAGCTCAAGAAGTAGCAAGAAGGATTTCTTGGCGCCATTGCCGGGGATCGAACCCGGGTCACCCGCATGACAGGCGGGAATACTTACCACTACACTACGTATCTATAATTTTTGAGAACCAAGGTGGAGGGATATAAAGTGACGTTCTTTTGCATTAAGATTTTGTGCATCCAACCATAAAAGCGCATGACAACCTCTGCTTCCCTCTGCAAAGGGCCTATCTTTTATCTTCTACCCTTATACAAGAGTCATGGTGATCTTCACCTTTCCTTTTTACACTTTTTTCCTTTGGCAAGCACTATGTGTTGGAGAAAGATCCAGATATATATATCCACTCGGATGTAGGTTATCATAAAGTATTATTGTTGACATTACCCTTGAGGTAAAAGGTTGGGAGGCGAAACTATAAGCCCCTATCTTTCTCTATGTCCGATTGAAACTTTATACCCATAAATATCGCGTGAGTGTTAGCCATTGTGAAAGATTAAATGATAGTTGAGTATGTGGAGTTGCTGAAAAGCTCTTGATTTGACTCTTTCCGATGTTATGATAAATTGCAATTGCTTCAATGACTGAGATCATAGTTTGTTAGTTTTCAATGAAGTTTCTGATTCATACTTTATCTTGTCTTAACACTCTTACTTGCTATTATACTCTTTTCCAAAAGGGCAAAAGAGTTTGGAAAAGTTATCTCCATCGTATCTACTTTTCCAAACTCTTTTGCCCTTGTTTTGGACTCTAATTTGCATGATTTGAATGGAACTAACCCGGACTGGCGTTGTTTTCAGCAGAATTGCCATGGTGTTATTTTTGTGCAGAATAAAAAGTTTTCGGAATGACCTGAAAATCAATGGAGATAACTTTTGGAATTAATAAAAAATATTGGCGAAAGAATCAGCAGTAGGGGGCCCACACCCTTGCCACAAGGGTGGGGGTGCGCCCTACCCCCCTGGGCGCGCCCTCTGACCTTGTGGGCCCCCTGGACCTCCACCGACCTCAACTCCAACTCCATATATTCATGTTCGGGGAGAAAAAAATTAGAGAGAAGGATTCATCACGTTTTATGATACGGAGCCGCCGCCACCTCCTGTTCTTCCTCGGGAGGGCAGATCTGGAGTCCGTTCAGGGCTCCGGAGAGGGGAAATCGTCGCTGTCGTCATCATCAACCATCCTCCATCACCAATTTCATGATGCTCACCGCCGTGCGTGAGTAATTCCATTGTAGGCTTGCTGGACGGTGATGGGTTGGATGAGATCTATCATGTAATCGAGTTAGTTTTGTTAGGGTTTGATCCCTAGTATCCACTATGTTCTAAAATTGATGTTGCTATGACTTTGCTATGCCTAATGCTTGTCACTAGGGCCCGAGTGCCATGATTTCAGATCTGAACCTATTATGTTTTCATGAATATATTTGTGTTCTTGATCCTATCTTGCAAGTTATAGTCACCTACTACGTGTTATGATCCGGCAACCCCGGAGTGACAATAGTCGGGACCACTCCCGGTGATGACTGTAGTTTGAGGAGTTCATGTATTCACTAAGTGCTAATGCTTTGGTCATGTTCTCTATTAAAAGGAGGCCTTAATATCCCTTAGTTTCCAATAGGACCCCACTGCCACGGGAGGGTAGGACAAAAGATGTCATGCAAGTTCTTTTCCATAAGCACGTATGACTATATTCGGAATACATGCCTATATTATATTGATGAATTGGAGCTAGTTCTGTGTCACCTTATGTTATAACTGTTGCATGATGAATGACATCCGACATAATTATCCATCATTGATCCATTGCCTACGAGCTTTTCACATATTGATCTTTGCTACTTTACTTTTCCGTTGCCACTGTTACGATTACTACAAAACTGCTAATATTACTTCTGCCACCGTTACCGTTACTTCCATACTACTTTGCTACTAAATACTTTGCTGCAGATATTAAGTCTTTCAGGTGTGGTTGAATTGACAACTCAGCTGCTAATACTTGAGAATATTCTTTGGCTCCCCTTGTGTCGAATCAATAAATTTGGGTTGAATACTCTACCCTCGAAAACTGTTGCAATCCCCTATACTTGTGGGTTATCAAGACCTTTTTTCTGGCGCCGTTGCCGGGGAGCATAGCTCTATTCTCTGAGTCACTTGGGATTTATATCTGTTGATCACTATGAAGAATTTGAAAGATACTAGAACCAAGATTTTTCCCTCTACTACGAGGGGAGGTAAGGAACTGCCATCTAGCTCTGCACTTGATTCACCTTCTGTTTTGAGTAAGCTTGCAACACCTACACCTGCTAGTAATTCTGATATGTCGCAAGTAATTGATGATGCCACTTCTACTATGCATGATGCTAGTGATGATACCACTGCTTTGCTTGATAATATTGTGCCACTAGGTGAATTTCTTGATGAACAACTTGCTAGGGTTAGAGAAAATATTATTGAAACTGAAGATTACGAT
Source organism: Thinopyrum elongatum (assembly GCA_011799875.1). Lineage (NCBI taxonomy): Eukaryota > Viridiplantae > Streptophyta > Magnoliopsida > Poales > Poaceae > Thinopyrum > Thinopyrum elongatum. The sequence continues at coordinate 390,782,100 of CM022300.1, forward strand.
TCTCCCCCTAGATATGAATTGCCTATTGTACCTGAGGGTTATGTTATGGATGAAGAAACTACTAGAGACTTTCTTGCCTGCAATGATAGAGATGATCTTAAGAAACTGTTAGCTAAGCTGAAAGAAAAATCCTTGAATGCTAGAATAAAATATGATCCCGCTTTTGCTACTTCACCTATCTTTGTTACTGATAAGGATTATGAATTCTCTATCGATCCTGAGTTAATTACTTTGGTTGAATCTGATCCTTTCTATGGTTATGAATCTGAAACTGTTGTGGCACATCTTACTAAATTAAATGATATAGCCACCCTATTTGCTCATGAGGAAAAAATTCGCTATTACTATATCCTTAAATTATTTCCTTTCTAACTAAAGGGTGATGCTAAGTTATGGTTTAATTCTCTTGCTCCTGGTTGTGTGCGTAGTCCCCAGGATATGATTTACTACTTCTTTGCAAAATATTTCCCCACTCATAAGAAACAAGCTGCTTTAAGGGAAATATATAATTTTGTGCAAATTGAAGAAGAGAGTCTCCCACAAGCTTGGGGGAGGCTTCTCCGATTACTTAATGCTTTGCCTGATCATCCTCTCAAGAAAAATGAAATACTTGATATCTTTTATAATGGACTAACCGATGCTTCCAGAGACCACCTGGATAGTTGTGCTGGTTGTGTTTTCAGGGAACGAACTGTTGAGCAAGCTGAATTGCTATTGAATAATATATTGAGTAATGATAATGATTGGACACTTCTTGAACCAACTCCTAAGCCAACTCCAAAGAAAAGAGGTATTCTATTTCTCAGTCCTGAAGATATGCAAGAGGCAAAGAAATCTATGAAGGAAAAAGGTATTAAAGCTGAAGATGTTAAAAACTTACCACCTATTGAAGAAATACATGGCCTTGATAACCCGACACAGGTAGTAGAGGTAAACTCTCTCCGTAGATTTGATGAAGGTGATATTCCTCATAATAAGTCTGCTAGTCAATGCTTGGATGAGTTTGATAATTTTATTGTTAAACAAGAAAACTTCAATGCTTATGTTAGTAGACAATTGAAACGTAATGCTCACATGCTTGATTACTTGGGTGATTATATGAGTAGAACTGTTAATGATCTTAAGCTTATTAGTAAACATGCTTCCATGGTTACAACTCAAGTAGAACAAGTACTTAAAGCACAGGATGATTTGCTTAATGAGTTGAATAATAAGAACAATGATAATGCTATTAAGGTTATGACTAGGGGTGGTAAAATGACCCAGGAGCCTTTGTATCCTGAGGGTCATCCTAAGAGAGTTGAGCAAGATTCTCAGAAAATCAATACTGATGCACCTAGTCCTAGTAATAAAAAGAAAAAGAAAACTGATAGGACTTTGCATGCTAGTGAACCTGATGTAGACACACCTGAGAATCCAAATGATATTTCTATTTCTGATGCTGAGACACAATCTAGTGATGAACATGAACCTAGTGATAATGTTAATGATGATGTTCATGTTGATGCTCAACCTAGTAATGATAATGACGTAGAGATTGAACCTGCTGTTGATCTTGATAACCCACAATCAAAGAATCAACGTTATGATAAGAGAGACTTCGTTGCTAGGAAACATGGTAAAGAAAGAGAACCATGTGTTCAGAAACCCATGCCCTTTCCTCCTAAGCCATCCAAGAAAAAAGATGATGAGGATTTTGAGCGCTTTGCTGAAATGATTAGACCTATCTTTTTGCGTATGCGTTTAACTGATATGCTTAAAATGCCTCCTTATGCTAAGTATATGAAAGATATTGTTACAAAAAAAAGAAAGATACCGGAAGCTGAAATTTCCACCATGCTTGCTAATTATACTTTTAAGGGTGGAATACCAAAGAAACTTGGGGATCCAGGAGTACCAACTATACCATGCTCCATTAAAAGAAACTATGTTAAAACTGCTTTATGTGATCTTGGAGCCGGTGTTACTGTTATGCCTTTCTCTTTGTATCATAGACATGATTTGAATAAGTTGACACCTACTGAAATCTCTTTGCAAATGGCTGATAAATCAACTGCTATACCCATCGGTATTTGTGAGGATGTGCCTGTTGTAGTTGCAAACGTTACTATCTTAATGGACTTTGTTATTCTTGATATTCCCGAGGACGACAGTATGTCGATCATCCTTGGTAGACCCTTTTTAAATACTGCAGGGGCTGTTATTGATTGCAACAAAGGCAATGTCACTTTTCATGTTAATGGTAATGAGCATACGGTACACTTTCCGAAGAAGCAACCTCAAGTTCATAGTATCAATTCTATTGGAAAAATTTCAACTATTACTATTAGAGGTTTTGAATTCCCTGTTCCTACTGTCAAAAAGAAATATGATATTCTTATTGTTGGGGACATGCATATCCCCATTGAGGTAACCTAGTGTTATTCAAAAATTCTCCGGTTTCATGTCATTCGGAAGAAGTTTGTTAATAAGACTTGATCAACCTTGTTAACGGATTCCTTTTGATGAGCATGAGATGGATGAATCTAGAAGGCACAACTTTCTGTACCTACTTTTTACTTTCTGTTATTTAGAATGAATAAAGCAAAAATAGTATTTTCTGTCTATTTTCTGAATTATCCCTGAAATAAAAAAATGTCCCGAAAATAAAAATTCTCCAAATGCCCTGAAAATTCAGTATGATTTTTTATAGAATATTTGAGAATTTCTGGCACTGAAAACACACCAAGGGGACCCACCGCCTATCCACAAGGACGAAGGGCGCACCCCCCGACCTTGTGGGTCCCATGTGGTCCCCCTCCACTTATTCCAGCACCCATCCACTTCGTCTTCCTCCAGAAAAAATCATCCTGTAGCTCAAACTCGTGTTCTTGCTCTTCTTGCTGCCATTTTTGATCTCCTTGCTCAAAGCCCCATTTACAAAACTGCTTTGGGGGATTGTTCTTCGGTATGTGACTCCTCCAATGGTCCAATTAGTTTTTGTTCTAGTGCTTTATTCATTGCAAATTTTTGCTGCTGTGGTGACCCTGTTCTTGAGCTTACATGTCAAATTTATATGGTCCAAAGTAGTTTTGATGCATGGTTCAGCCTCTAGACACTTGTAGGAGTAGTTGCTATCAATTTTATCAAGTTTGGTTCACTTTTATTTTGAGTTACTAAAAATTTCAGAAATTTTCAGAGGAAGAAAAATGTCTAGGAAAATGTACCAAGGTGGTTCTTCGAGGAAGCAAGCACCGAGACTCGCAATACGTGAGCCGGACCATGAACTACCAAGGGAAGCTCAAGTGCGGCCTTGTGAGTGGCCGTCAGATGAATTCATGGTTCGTGCAGGTTTCAAGGATGAATTTGATGCGTACGTATAGAATGCCGACCTTGAGGGCTTCTTGTCAGACAAGTGCCGGCAATATTATTATCTCACTGATTCCTTCATGCGGAGGTTTGAGTTTTCATCTAAGCGCAATACTCATACTGTCCTGTTTGATCTTTATGATAAATCTTATACCATGGACTTAGAAGATTTTAGTGATGCATGCAAACTTCCACAGTGGGGCCTTCTTAGTGAGCCTCACAAAGCTGAATACATTGATTTCCTTGCCAGCATCACTATTTGAGAAACTAGAAATGTCACACAAGCTACCATAGGGAGCATTCACTTTCCTTCCATGCACTATTTTGCTCTCTTTGTGGGTAGATGCATTAATGGTAAGCATGAGCATAGCCACCTTTGCGTTCCAGATCTTAGTATCCTTAAGTGTGCTGTGTTAGGCGATAAACGATATAACTTGGGAGCCATTATTGCGAGGAGGTTACATCATAATGCTAAAGAGGGAGATTTATTTGGTGGGATTTATGCAACTCATTTAGCTAATTATCTTGGTGTACCCATAAGTGGGAATGACATAGAGTTGCCACCTGCTTTTCTTGATTATAATGCTTTAGTACGCTATCAGTTTCTTGAGAGGAACGAACAGTCCCTCCAGTACCGACTAATCATTGACAGACGGCGTGCCATCCATATTACCCTTCCTGCTCCTGCCTTCTTTAACTTTCAGGTAAATGGGAGATATTTTTTAACTAGAGAGGAGGCGAACGAGTATGAAAGGACAGCGGAGGCTTCTCATCTCCAGGAAGCAGCTCACCAAGCAGTAGCTGCCGCAGCATAGTACGACCCCAACTATGATTCCAGATATCATCCAGGCCAGTGGTGGCCATAGACCAACTTAGGCCAAAAGCCTAAGCTTGGGGGAGTACGTATTCCTCACCGACATTACATTCTTGTTCACACACTCATTCCAGTTGTCGGTGTTCATACTTTTTCATTGTATTATCCATGTTAGGTTATTTCTTTCTCTCGCTTTCTTCTTGAGTATTTGAAAATTTTGAGAAATTACAAAAAAATAGTTGTAGCTTAGTTTACTTTCCATGCTTAGTTGTAGTATTAAAGAAAACCCAAAAAGATTTCTCGTTCTTCTTTTACTTGTTGGGAGCTTTCCCGTGTAAATAGTTTTTCTCGTTCTTATTTTACCTTCTTCAGAAAAACAAAAACTCCAAAAACATTTCAGTGTGTTTCTTTGAAATTCTTTTCTTTTCTTTGGGGGTCGAGGAGAGAAGACCACGATGAAAATGTTGAGTGGCTCTCATATGCATTATTATTGATCTAACAAAGAGCCTATATTACCTTGTCTTCTCCTTCGAGTAAATGTTTGTAGATTCCAGCTTAGTCCAATGCACATGCACTATTATTATTATCCACACTATTCGGTCGTGCAAGTGAAAGGCAATAATGACGATATATGATGAAATGATTGAGATGGAGAAAAGCTGGTATGAACTCGAGCTATCTTGTTTTTGTAAATATGATTAGTTCATCGTTCCTGATTCAGCCTATTATGAATGAAACATGTTTGCAATGACAATTAGAGATTATAGTTACTCATGCCATGCTTAATTAGCTAGGAGTTTATAATGATTTACCTTGCATGCCAACATGGAAATTAAAATGGTTGTGATGTAGTATGATAGGATGGTATCCTCCTTTGAATGATTCGAGTGGCTTGACTTGGCACATGTTCACGCATGTAGTTGAAACAAAATCAACATAGCCTCTACGATATTTATGTTCATGGTGATTTATATCCTACTCATGCTTGCATTCAATGTTGGTTAATCTCAAGGCATGTGTATGGCTGTTGTCGCTCTCTAGTTGGTCGCTTCCCAGTCTCTTTCTAGCCTTCACTTGTACTAAGCAGGAATACTGCTTGTGCATCCACTTCCATAAACCCCAAAGTTGTTCCATATGAGTCCACCATACCTTCCTATATGCAGTATTTACCTGCCGTTCCAAGTAAATTTGCATGTGCCAAACTCTAAACCTTCAAATGATAATCCATTTTGTATGCCCAAATCGCTCATGTGGCGACTGGGGGCTGTCAATATCTTCCATGCTAGGTGGGTTATTCTCACGATGAGTGGACTCCGCTCATCATTCACGAGAAAATGGCTGGTAATCAGGATGCCCAGTCCCATGCTGAAATCAAATCAAAATAATTGCAAAACAAAACTCCCCCAGGATTGTTGATAGTTGGACGGCACCCGTTGTTTCGGACAAGCCGTGGAGTGTGATTGATTGGTGGAGGGAGAGTAAAAACTTTACCATTCTATTTGGGAACCGCCTATAATGTATGTAGTATGGAAGATACCGAGATCTCTTGGTTGTTATGTTGACAATGAAAGCATGCCGCTCAAAATATTATTTATTTCTATTTCAAAAACTCGAGCTCTGGCACCTCTGCAAATCCCTGCTTCCCTCTGCGAAGGGCCTATCTATTTACTTTTATGTTGAGTCATCATCCTCTTATAAAAAGCACCAGTTAGAGAGCACTGCTGTCATTTGTATGCTTTGTTATTAATTGATATTGAGTATGACTGTGACTGGATCTCTTTTACCATGAATTACAATGTCTAGTCAGTCCTTGATCTTCAGAGGTGCTCTGCATTTATGTTTTGCGGTCTCAGAAAGGGCTAGCGAGATACCATCTTGTTATATCATATCATGGTTGTTTTGAAGAAGTGTTGTCATCCGAGATTTATTATTATTGCTCGCTAGACGATTATGCCATTGATATGAGTAAATGTGAGACCTAAAAGTTATTGTGAATATGGTTAGTTCATAATCTTTGCTGAAAACTTGAATGCTGGCTTTACATATTTGCAACAACAAGATCAAACAGAGTTTGTAAAAGTTTTTCTTTATCACTTTCAGTCTATCAACTGAATTGCTTGAGGACAAGCAATGGGTTAAGCTTGGGGGAGTTGATACGTCTCCATCGTATCTACTTTTCCAAACTCTTTTGCCCTTGTTTTGGGCTCTAATTTCCATGATTTGAATGGAACTAACCCGGACTTGTTTTAGAGTTTGCGGTCATACACTTGATTTTAGCAAAGTAGCACTGGATAGTAACACTTATCGTGTTGGTTTTTCTCTTGAAGAGGAAAGGGTGATGCAACAAAGTAGAGTAAGTATTTCCCTCAGCTTTTGAGAACCAAGGTATCAATCTAGTAGGAGACAACGCTCAAGTCACCAAATACCTGCACAAACAAACACCAACCTTGCTCCCAACGCGATAAAGGGGTTGTCAATCCACTAACGGTTATTTGCAATGCGAGATCTGATAGAGATGATAAATGGTAAAGTAATATTTTTGGTATTTTTGGTTTATGGAAAGGAAAGTAAAGATTGCAAAGTAAAAGAAATAGGAAACGGAAATTGTTGATCGGAAACTTATATGATGGAAAATAGACCCGGGGGCCATAGGTTTCACTAGAGGCTTCTCTCAAGATAGAAATTATTACGGTGGGTAAACAAATTACTGCCGAGCAACTGATAGAAAAGCGCAAAGTTATGATGATATCTAAGGCAATGATCATGAATATAGGCCTCATGTCCATGTCAAGTAGACCGAAATGATTCTGCATCTACTACTATTACTCCACACATCGACCAACTCCTGCCTGCATCTAGAGTATTAAGTTCATAAGAACAGAGTAGCGCATTAAGTAAGATGACATGATGTAGCGGGATAAACTCAAGCAATGTGATGAAAACCCCATCTTTTTATCCTCGATGGCAACAATACAATACGTGCCTTGCTGCCCCTACTGTCACTGGGAAAGGACACCGCAAGATTGAACCCAAAGCTAAGCACTTCTCCCATTGCAAGAAAAACCAATCTAGTTGGCCAAACCAAATCGATAGTTCGAAGAGACTTGCAAAGATGTCAAATCATGCATATAAAAATTCAGAGAAGATTCAAATAATATTCATAGATAAGATGATCATAAATCCACAATTCATCGGATCTCGGCAAACACACCGCAAAAGAGTATTACATCGAATAGATCTCCAAGAACATCGAGGAGAACTTTGTATTGAGAATCAAAGAGAGAGAAGAAGCCATCTAGCTACTATCTATGGACCTGTAGGTCTGAAGTAAACTACTCACGCTTCATCGGAGAGGTAATGGTGTTGATGTAGAAGCCCTCCGTGTTCGATTCCCCCTCCGGCAGGACACCGGAAAAGGCCCCAAGATGGGATCTCACGGGTACAGAAGGTTGCGGCAGTGGAAAAGTGGTTTTGTTGCCCCCTGGATGTCTTTAGGGTATAAGAGTATATATAGGCGAAAGATCTAGGTCAGAGGGGCTACGAGGGGCCCACAAGGTTGGGGGGCGCGCCCTACCCCCCTGGGCGCGCCCTCTGACCTTGTGGGCCCCCTGGACCTCCACCGACCTCAACTCCAACTCCATATATTCATGTTCGGGGAGAAAAAAATTAGAGAGAAGGATTCATCACGTTTTATGATACGGAGCCGCCGCCACCTCCTGTTCTTCCTCGGGAGGGCAGATCTGGAGTCCGTTCAGGGCTCCGGAGAGGGGAAATCGTCGCTGTCGTCATCATCAACCATCCTCCATCACCAATTTCATGATGCTCACCGCCGTGCGTGAGTAATTCCATCGTAGGCTTGCTGGACGGTGATGGGTTGGATGAGACCTATCATGTAATCGAGTTAGTTTTGTTAGGGTTTGATCCCTAGTATCCACTATGTTCTAAAATTGATGTTGCTATGACTTTGCTATGCCTAATGCTTGTCACTAGGGCCCGAGTGCCATGATTTCAGATCTGAACCTATTATGTTTTCATGAATATATTTGTGTTCTTGATCCTATCTTGCAAGTTATAGTCACCTACTACGTGTTATGATCCGGCAACCCCGGAGTGACAATAGTTGGGACCACTCCCGGTGATGACTGTAGTTTGAGGAGTTCATGTATTCACTAAGTGCTAATGCTTTGGTCATGTTCTCTATTAAAAGGAGGCCTTAATATCCCTTAGTTTCCAATAGGACCCCACTGCCACGGGAGGGTAGGACAAAAGATGTCATGCAAGTTCTTTTCCATAAGCACGTATGACTATATTCGGAATACATGCCTATATTATATTGATGAATTGGAGCTAGTTCTGTGTCACCTTATGTTATAACTGTTGCATGATGAATGACATCCGACATAATTATCCATCATTGATCCATTGCCTACGAGCTTTTCACATATTGATCTTTGCTACTTTACTTTTCCGTTGCCACTGTTACGATTACTACAAAACTGCTAATATTACTTCTGCCACCGTTACCGTTACTTCCATACTACTTTGCTACTAAATACTTTGCTGCAGATATTAAGTCTTTCAGGTGTGATTGAATTGACAACTCAGCTGCTAATACTTGAGAATATTCTTTGGCTCCCCTTGTGTCGAATCAATAAATTTGGGTTGAATACTCTACCCTCGAAAACTGTTGCAATCCCCTATACTTGTGGGTTATCAAGACCTTTTTTCTGGCGCCGTTGCCGGGGAGCATAGCTCTATTCTCTGAGTCACTTGGGATTTATATCTGTTGATCACTATGAAGAATTTGAAAGATACTAGAACCAAGATTTTTCCCTCTACTACGAGGGGAGGTAAGGAACTGCCATCTAGCTCTGCACTTGATTCACCTTCTGTTTTGAGTAAGCTTGCAACACCTACACCTGCTAGTAATTCTGATATGTCGCAAGTAATTGATGATGCCACTTCTACTATGCATGATGCTAGTGATGATACCACTGCTTTGCTTGATAATATTGTGCCACTAGGTGAATTTCTTGATGAACAACTTGCTAGGGTTAGAGAAAATATTATTGAAACTGAAGATTACGATTCTCCCCCTAGATATGAATTGCCTATTGTACCTGAGGGTTATGTTATGGATGAAGAAACTACTAGAGACTTTCTTGCCTGCAATGATAGAGATGATCTTAAGAAACTGTTAGCTAAGCTGAAAGAAAAATCCTTGAATGCTAGAATAAAATATGATCCCGCTTTTGCTACTTCACCTATCTTTGTTACTGATAAGGATTATGAATTCTCTATCGATCCTGAGTTAATTACTTTGGTTGAATCTGATCCTTTCTATGGTTATGAATCTGAAACTGTTGTGGCACATCTTACTAAATTAAATGATATAGCCACCCTATTTGCTCATGAGGAAAAAATTCGCTATTACTATATCCTTAAATTATTTCCTTTCTAACTAAAGGGTGATGCTAAGTTATGGTTTAATTCTCTTGCTCCTGGTTGTGTGCGTAGTCCCCAGGATATGATTTACTACTTCTTTGCAAAATATTTCCCCACTCATAAGAAACAAGCTGCTTTAAGGGAAATATATAATTTTGTGCAAATTGAAGAAGAGAGTCTCCCACAAGCTTGGGGGAGGCTTCTCCGATTACTTAATGCTTTGCCTGATCATCCTCTCAAGAAAAATGAAATACTTGATATCTTTTATAATGGACTAACCGATGCTTCCAGAGACCACCTGGATAGTTGTGCTGGTTGTGTTTTCAGGGAACGAACTGTTGAGCAAGCTGAATTGCTATTGAATAATATATTGAGTAATGATAATGATTGGACACTTCTTGAACCAACTCCTAAGCCAACTCCAAAGAAAAGAGGTATTCTATTTCTCAGTCCTGAAGATATGCAAGAGGCAAAGAAATCTATGAAGGAAAAAGGTATTAAAGCTGAAGATGTTAAAAACTTACCACCTATTGAAGAAATACATGGCCTTGATAACCCGACACAGGTAGTAGAGGTAAACTCTCTCCGTAGATTTGATGAAGGTGATATTCCTCATAATAAGTCTGCTAGTCAATGCTTGGATGAGTTTGATAATTTTATTGTTAAACAAGAAAACTTCAATGCTTATGTTAGTAGACAATTGAAACGTAATGCTCACATGCTTGATTACTTGGGTGATTATATGAGTAGAACTGTTAATGATCTTAAGCTTATTAGTAAACATGCTTCCATGGTTACAACTCAAGTAGAACAAGTACTTAAAGCACAGGATGATTTGCTTAATGAGTTGAATAATAAGAACAATGATAATGCTATTAAGGTTATGACTAGGGGTGGTAAAATGACCCAGGAGCCTTTGTATCCTGAGGGTCATCCTAAGAGAGTTGAGCAAGATTCTCAGAAAATCAATACTGATGCACCTAGTCCTAGTAATAAAAAGAAAAAGAAAACTGATAGGACTTTGCATGCTAGTGAACCTGATGTAGACACACCTGAGAATCCAAATGATATTTCTATTTCTGATGCTGAGACACAATCTAGTGATGAACATGAACCTAGTGATAATGTTAATGATGATGTTCATGTTGATGCTCAACCTAGTAATGATAATGACGTAGAGATTGAACCTGCTGTTGATCTTGATAACCCACAATCAAAGAATCAACGTTATGATAAGAGAGACTTCGTTGCTAGGAAACATGGTAAAGAAAGAGAACCATGTGTTCAGAAACCCATGCCCTTTCCTCCTAAGCCATCCAAGAAAAAAGATGATGAGGATTTTGAGCGCTTTGCTGAAATGATTAGACCTATCTTTTTGCGTATGCGTTTAACTGATATGCTTAAAATGCCTCCTTATGCTAAGTATATGAAAGATATTGTTACAAAAAAAAGAAAGATACCGGAAGCTGAAATTTCCACCATGCTTGCTAATTATACTTTTAAGGGTGGAATACCAAAGAAACTTGGGGATCCAGGAGTACCAACTATACCATGCTCCATTAAAAGAAACTATGTTAAAACTGCTTTATGTGATCTTGGAGCCGGTGTTACTGTTATGCCTTTCTCTTTGTATCATAGACATGATTTGAATAAGTTGACACCTACTGAAATCTCTTTGCAAATGGCTGATAAATCAACTGCTATACCCATCGGTATTTGTGAGGATGTGCCTGTTGTAGTTGCAAACGTTACTATCTTAATGGACTTTGTTATTCTTGATATTCCCGAGGACGACAGTATGTCGATCATCCTTGGTAGACCCTTTTTAAATACTGCAGGGGCTGTTATTGATTGCAACAAAGGCAATGTCACTTTTCATGTTAATGGTAATGAGCATACGGTACACTTTCCGAAGAAGCAACCTCAAGTTCATAGTATCAATTCTATTGGAAAAATTTCAACTATTACTATTAGAGGTTTTGAATTCCCTGTTCCTACTGTCAAAAAGAAATATGATATTCTTATTGTTGGGGACATGCATATCCCCATTGAGGTAACCTAGTGTTATTCAAAAATTCTCCGGTTTCATGTCATTCGGAAGAAGTTTGTTAATAAGACTTGATCAACCTTGTTAACGGATTCCTTTTGATGAGCATGAGATGGATGAATCTAGAAGGCACAACTTTCTGTACCTACTTTTTACTTTCTGTTATTTAGAATGAATAAAGCAAAAATAGTATTTTCTGTCTATTTTCTGAATTATCCCTGAAATAAAAAAATGTCCCGAAAATAAAAATTCTCCAAATGCCCTGAAAATTCAGTATGATTTTTTATAGAATATTTGAGAATTTCTGGCACTGAAAACACACCAAGGGGACCCACCGCCTATCCACAAGGACGAAGGGCGCACCCCCCGACCTTGTGGGTCCCATGTGGTCCCCCTCCACTTATTCCAGCACCCATCCACTTCGTCTTCCTCCAGAAAAAATCATCCTGTAGCTCAAACTCGTGTTCTTGCTCTTCTTGCTGCCATTTTTGATCTCCTTGCTCAAAGCCCCATTTACAAAACTGCTTTGGGGGATTGTTCTTCGGTATGTGACTCCTCCAATGGTCCAATTAGTTTTTGTTCTAGTGCTTTATTCATTGCAAATTTTTGCTGCTGTGGTGACCCTGTTCTTGAGCTTACATGTCAAATTTATATGGTCCAAAGTAGTTTTGATGCATGGTTCAGCCTCTAGACACTTGTAGGAGTAGTTGCTATCAATTTTATCAAGTTTGGTTCACTTTTATTTTGAGTTACTAAAAATTTCAGAAATTTTCAGAGGAAGAAAAATGTCTAGGAAAATGTACCAAGGTGGTTCTTCGAGGAAGCAAGCACCGAGACTCGCAATACGTGAGCCGGACCATGAACTACCAAGGGAAGCTCAAGTGCGGCCTTGTGAGTGGCCGTCAGATGAATTCATGGTTCGTGCAGGTTTCAAGGATGAATTTGATGCGTACGTATAGAATGCCGACCTTGAGGGCTTCTTGTCAGACAAGTGCCGGCAATATTATTATCTCACTGATTCCTTCATGCGGAGGTTTGAGTTTTCATCTAAGCGCAATACTCATACTGTCCTGTTTGATCTTTATGATAAATCTTATACCATGGACTTAGAAGATTTTAGTGATGCATGCAAACTTCCACAGTGGGGCCTTCTTAGTGAGCCTCACAAAGCTGAATACATTGATTTCCTTGCCAGCATCACTATTTGAGAAACTAGAAATGTCACACAAGCTACCATAGGGAGCATTCACTTTCCTTCCATGCACTATTTTGCTCTCTTTGTGGGTAGATGCATTAATGGTAAGCATGAGCATAGCCACCTTTGCGTTCCAGATCTTAGTATCCTTAAGTGTGCTGTGTTAGGCGATAAACGATATAACTTGGGAGCCATTATTGCGAGGAGGTTACATCATAATGCTAAAGAGGGAGATTTATTTGGTGGGATTTATGCAACTCATTTAGCTAATTATCTTGGTGTACCCATAAGTGGGAATGACATAGAGTTGCCACCTGCTTTTCTTGATTATAATGCTTTAGTACGCTATCAGTTTCTTGAGAGGAACGAACAGTCCCTCCAGTACCGACTAATCATTGACAGACGGCGTGCCATCCATATTACCCTTCCTGCTCCTGCCTTCTTTAACTTTCAGGTAAATGGGAGATATTTTTTAACTAGAGAGGAGGCGAACGAGTATGAAAGGACAGCGGAGGCTTCTCATCTCCAGGAAGCAGCTCACCAAGCAGTAGCTGCCGCAGCATAGTACGACCCCAACTATGATTCCAGATATCATCCAGGCCAGTGGTGGCCATAGACCAACTTAGGCCAAAAGCCTAAGCTTGGGGGAGTACGTATTCCTCACCGACATTACATTCTTGTTCACACACTCATTCCAGTTGTCGGTGTTCATACTTTTTCATTGTATTATCCATGTTAGGTTATTTCTTTCTCTCGCTTTCTTCTTGAGTATTTGAAAATTTTGAGAAATTACAAAAAAATAGTTGTAGCTTAGTTTACTTTCCATGCTTAGTTGTAGTATTAAAGAAAACCCAAAAAGATTTCTCGTTCTTCTTTTACTTGTTGGGAGCTTTCCCGTGTAAATAGTTTTTCTCGTTCTTATTTTACCTTCTTCAGAAAAACAAAAACTCCAAAAACATTTCAGTGTGTTTCTTTGAAATTCTTTTCTTTTCTTTGGGGGTCGAGGAGAGAAGACCACGATGAAAATGTTGAGTGGCTCTCATATGCATTATTATTGATCTAACAAAGAGCCTATATTACCTTGTCTTCTCCTTCGAGTAAATGTTTGTAGATTCCAGCTTAGTCCAATGCACATGCACTATTATTATTATCCACACTATTCGGTCGTGCAAGTGAAAGGCAATAATGACGATATATGATGAAATGATTGAGATGGAGAAAAGCTGGTATGAACTCGAGCTATCTTGTTTTTGTAAATATGATTAGTTCATCGTTCCTGATTCAGCCTATTATGAATGAAACATGTTTGCAATGACAATTAGAGATTATAGTTACTCATGCCATGCTTAATTAGCTAGGAGTTTATAATGATTTACCTTGCATGCCAACATGGAAATTAAAATGGTTGTGATGTAGTATGATAGGATGGTATCCTCCTTTGAATGATTCGAGTGGCTTGACTTGGCACATGTTCACGCATGTAGTTGAAACAAAATCAACATAGCCTCTACGATATTTATGTTCATGGTGATTTATATCCTACTCATGCTTGCATTCAATGTTGGTTAATCTCAAGGCATGTGTATGGCTGTTGTCGCTCTCTAGTTGGTCGCTTCCCAGTCTCTTTCTAGCCTTCACTTGTACTAAGCAGGAATACTGCTTGTGCATCCACTTCCATAAACCCCAAAGTTGTTCCATATGAGTCCACCATACCTTCCTATATGCAGTATTTACCTGCCGTTCCAAGTAAATTTGCATGTGCCAAACTCTAAACCTTCAAATGATAATCCATTTTGTATGCCCAAATCGCTCATGTGGCGACTGGGGGCTGTCAATATCTTCCATGCTAGGTGGGTTATTCTCACGATGAGTGGACTCCGCTCATCATTCACGAGAAAATGGCTGGTAATCAGGATGCCCAGTCCCATGCTGAAATCAAATCAAAATAATTGCAAAACAAAACTCCCCCAGGATTGTTGATAGTTGGACGGCACCCGTTGTTTCGGACAAGCCGTGGAGTGTGATTGATTGGTGGAGGGAGAGTAAAAACTTTACCATTCTATTTGGGAACCGCCTATAATGTATGTAGTATGGAAGATACCGAGATCTCTTGGTTGTTATGTTGACAATGAAAGCATGCCGCTCAAAATATTATTTATTTCTATTTCAAAAACTCGAGCTCTGGCACCTCTGCAAATCCCTGCTTCCCTCTGCGAAGGGCCTATCTATTTACTTTTATGTTGAGTCATCATCCTCTTATAAAAAGCACCAGTTAGAGAGCACTGCTGTCATTTGTATGCTTTGTTATTAATTGATATTGAGTATGACTGTGACTGGATCTCTTTTACCATGAATTACAATGTCTAGTCAGTCCTTGATCTTCAGAGGTGCTCTGCATTTATGTTTTGCGGTCTCAGAAAGGGCTAGCGAGATACCATCTTGTTATATCATATCATGGTTGTTTTGAAGAAGTGTTGTCATCCGAGATTTATTATTATTGCTCGCTAGACGATTATGCCATTGATATGAGTAAATGTGAGACCTAAAAGTTATTGTGAATATGGTTAGTTCATAATCTTTGCTGAAAACTTGAATGCTGGCTTTACATATTTGCAACAACAAGATCAAACAGAGTTTGTAAAAGTTTTTCTTTATCACTTTCAGTCTATCAACTGAATTGCTTGAGGACAAGCAATGGGTTAAGCTTGGGGGAGTTGATACGTCTCCATCGTATCTACTTTTCCAAACTCTTTTGCCCTTGTTTTGGGCTCTAATTTCCATGATTTGAATGGAACTAACCCGGACTTGTTTTAGAGTTTGCGGTCATACACTTGATTTTAGCAAAGTAGCACTGGATAGTAACACTTATCGTGTTGGTTTTTCTCTTGAAGAGGAAAGGGTGATGCAACAAAGTAGAGTAAGTATTT
The DNA here is from genome assembly GCA_011799875.1 of Thinopyrum elongatum. Taxonomy (NCBI): domain Eukaryota; kingdom Viridiplantae; phylum Streptophyta; class Magnoliopsida; order Poales; family Poaceae; genus Thinopyrum; species Thinopyrum elongatum. The sequence goes on from CM022300.1 coordinate 390,797,876, forward strand.
CCCTCAGCTTTTGAGAACCAAGGTATCAATCTAGTAGGAGACAACGCTCAAGTCACCAAATACCTGCACAAACAAACACCAACCTTGCACCCAACGCGATAAAGGGGTTGTCAATCCACTAACGGTTATTTGCAATGCGAGATCTGATAGAGATGATAAATGGTAAAGTAATATTTTTGGTATTTTTGGTTTATGGAAAGGAAAGTAAAGATTGCAAAGTAAAATAAATAGGAAACGGAAATTGTAGATCGGAAACTTATATGATGGAAAATAGACCCGGGGGCCATAGGTTTCACTAGAGGCTTCTCTCAAGATAGAAATTATTACGGTGGGTAAACAAATTACTGCCGAGCAACTGATAGAAAAGCGCAAAGTTATGATGATATCTAAGGCAATGATCATGAATATAGGCCTCATGTCCATGATAAGTAGACCGAAATGATTCTGCATCTACTACTATTACTCCACACATCGACCAACTCCTGCCTGCATCTAGAGTATTAAGTTCATAAGAACAGAGTAGCGCATTAAGTAAGATGACATGATGTAGCGGGATAAACTCAAGCAATGTGATGAAAACCCCATCTTTTTATCCTCGATGGCAACAATACAATACGTGCCTTGCTGCCCCTACTGTCACTGGGAAAGGACACCGCAAGATTGAACCCAAAGCTAAGCACTTCTCCCATTGCAAGAAAAACCAATCTAGTTGGCCAAACCAAATCGATAGTTCGAAGAGACTTGCAAAGATATCAAATCATGCATATAAAAATTCAGAGAAGATTCAAATAATATTCATAGATAAGATGATCATAAATCCACAATTCATCGGATCTCGGCAAACACACCGCAAAAGAGTATTACATCGAATAGATCTCCAAGAACATCGAGGAGAACTTTGTATTGAGAATCAAAGAGAGAGAAGAAGCCATCTAGCTACTATCTATGGACCTGTAGGTCTGAAGTAAACTACTCACGCTTCATCGGAGAGGTAATGGTGTTGATGTAGAAGCCCTCCGTGTTCGATTCCCCCTCCGGCAGGACACCGGAAAAGGCCCCAAGATGGGATCTCACGGGTACAGAAGGTTGCGGCAGTGGAAAAGTGGTTTTGTTGCCCCCTGGATGTCTTTAGGGTATAAGAGTATATATAGGCGAAAGATCTAGGTCAGAGGGGCTACGAGGGGCCCACAAGGTTGGGGGGCGCGCCCTACCCCCTGGGCGCGCCCTCCACCCTTGTGGCCGCCTCGCGGCTCTTCTGACTTGCACTCCAAGTCTCCTGGGTGTCTTTTGGTCCAAGAAAAATCATCACGAAAGTTTTATTCCGTTTGGTATTCTTTTTCTGCAAAACCCTAAAACAAGGAAAAAACAGAAACTGGCACTGGGCTCTAGGTTAATAGGTTAGTCCCAAAAATCATATAAAATAGCATATTAATGCATATAAAACATCCAAAATAGATAATATAATAGCATGGAACAATCAAAAATTATAGATACGTTGGAGACGTATCAGAAATCAATCAATGTATAAAAACGGTCGAATGATGTCTATTTTTTTTAACACGACACTCCTTTGGTCACATGTTCACTGCAGAAAAAGTTTGACATGCCTCAGAGTGGCTGTGGTGGTGCGGGATGTGTGTGTGTGGGGTGGGGGAAGGGGTCAAGCAGTACACTACGAGTCGTGAGCCTTCGTGTGGGATTATTGATCATTTTGTGAGTCATATATGCCACATCAAAGTCGTGAATTGGTTATTTAAAGCATTACACAACCCTTTCATACATACATGTTCGGGCCACATGCATGCATTGGTGGTCCTCTCGGACACTCTCCCTCATGCGGTTATCAACGACGTGCCCATTCGTTAGCCCGCAAAGGTTTTCAGTTTCCACCGACAAGGAGAGGCATTTGACCAAAAGGTGGATTCATCTTGCATGTGTGTGGTGTGGATCATGGTGAGATTCCATATCAAAGTTCGGGCACGTGTGTACACATGAGTCCCTTCCACCGGCTTGAAGTGAGGGGGCTACGCATCGTGGTGTAGTGCGTTTCCGATTTGTGAAGCATGTGCCACGTCAAAGTTGTGCATTGGGTATTCAAACATCACATAACACACGGGCACATGCACACTGTGGTTTTGTCCTATGACACTCACTCGCGTGTGACTCTCTCTGTGGGCCCGCGAAGTCGTCGTCGATCAGTTGAACGTACAACGAGAGAGAGGTTAATTTGGCCAACAAGGATGGTTCTTTTTTGGTTTGTGTTACGTATATGCATGGTAGGAGTATGTACATGTCAAATAGGGGGCAACATGAATACTCTATATATATGCATACGTCATAACCTCGCTCCATGTGGGGACTTTCCGGTTCCCGAGGCAGGTGCCACATCAAAGTTGTACATTGGTATTCAAACATCACGCAATACCATGCAGGCGGTGGTTGCCCTATAGGAACTCACTCGCGTGTGGCGCTTCCATCTGTGGGCATGCGAGGTTGTCCTCCATCACTTTGACCCAACGAGAGAGAGGTTAATTTGACCATCAAGGAATGATTCTTTTTTGGTTTGTGCTATACAGTAGAAGTACATATATACCACGCGTCGAATGGGGGCGTACATATAGCACATACCACGCATCATGAACCTCGCTCTCTGTGGGGACTTTTTGGTTTCCTATATATGTGGTGCCACATCAAAGTTGTGCATTGCGTATTCAAACATCACACAAACACCTCTTTGGGCCACATGCAGACGGTGGTACGTAGTCCTATGTAGGATGCTCACTCGCGTGCGACGTACACTTCGCTTTCTGTGGACCCGCGAGTTTGTCGTCCATCACTTTGACCCAATGAGAGAGAGGTACGTTTGACGAACAAGGAGGATTAATTCTTTTAGGGCTGTGTTACTAGGTGTATAGTACGTGTCGAAGGGGGGGTGACCAGCATATATATACTAGGTGTCACATGAACCTCACTCTGTGTGGGGACTTTGCGGTTTTTGAGGCAAATGCCACATCAAAGTTGTGCATTAGGTATTCAAAACATCACAACCACACACCTCTCCATATATATGTTCTGGCACACATGCAAGCGATGGTTGTTGTCCTATGGCACTCACTCATGCGGTTATCGGCGATGCTTCCATCTGTCGGCCCGCTTGATCCATCACTTTCACCGACAGCGAGAGAGGTTAATTAATTTGACTTAGGAGGGGGCTTAATTTTTTGTTTGTCTCATGATATAGTTCATGATGTGAGATTACATATATATAATAGTGCATGTGTACACATGAATCCATCCTGCTGGATCGAAGGGGGGGCGAGCACACGACACGTCATGAACCTCTTGCTCTGTGTGGGGACCTCTGCGATTTTCAACGCATGCACCACATCAATGTTGTGCATTGGGACGGGTATTCAACACATATGCATGCATCACACACCTCCATAAATATGTTCAGGACACACGCATGCAATGGTTGTCTTTGGACACACTCTCACTCGCTTGGTTGTGGGCGGCAAGCCTATATATATTCGTGGGCCCGCGTGGACGTCCATCATTTCGAGCAACGACGAGAAAGGTTAGCAGGGTGGATTCTTCTTCTTTGCTTCGAGTTACCGTATAGTAGGTCGATCATTCCAAGCCTAATTAAGTTTGAGCGCATGCTACACGTCGTGAACCCTCGCTCAGTGTGGGGATTTTATGGTTCCAAAGCATGGTGCCACATCAAATTTGCGCATTGGGTATTCAAACACCACACACGCCACTTCCATATACATACTTGGGCCACATGCACAGAGTGGGTTTGTCTTCATACAGTACTCCCTCGCGAGGTTATCGGCGACAAGCTAGCCCATTTTGCGGGGCCGTGTGGATGTCCATCACTTTGACCAACAATGAGCGGGAGAGGTTGTACGACCAAGTTGGATTCTGCTTGGTCCGTGTTATAGTACGTCTTGGTGAGATGCCCTCCCCCTGACGTGTGTGTGTGGGGGGGGGCTACTTCGCACTACCTGCAACCTCCGTGGGGTCGAGGAAGTCCGGTTAATTTGCGAGGCACACGTGCCACATCAAAGTTGTGAATGGTAGTTAAATATCACACCACACCCTTTTCATACATATAGTAGGGCCACCCGCAGGTGGTTCGTATGTGGTCTCACCCATCTCGTGCCACAAGCACACATTTGTGGGTCAGCACATGGTCCACCTTTGTTGGGAAGCGAAACAGGAAGTTTGGCCATATATATGATGGACTCCTATAGGTTTTGTGTACTGGTGAGATTTTAGACCTAGCTATTTGGGGGCATGCATCCGTAGCTAGGATTCCCTTACCGCCGACACAAAGTGGGGTTCATAGGGGGTGGCTGACTAGCAATACTGTGCTTTTGGGTGACAGGTGCCACATCAAAGTTGTGCATTGGGTATTCGAACATCAAACCACCCTTTTCATACATTTATTTGGTCCACATGCATGTGTGTTCGTGTTCTAACCCTCTCCCGCATTATTCTTTTTGCCAAATTTATAAACAGCACACGAGTTGGATGTAGAAACCGTCCGTGATTGGGTACGCAACAGACACGGTTCAGTCAGACTACCCGTGTGCCACGCCCGTGCCCCTGCAGTCACTCACATCAGCACAGTAGATTGGGCTCCACGAGGCTTGCCTCCCGCTCTCGAAAATATCTACTGCCTCGTAATCACGAAAATATCTACCGCCTGGAAGGTTTTAATGTTTGATAGCACACGATTAGTATGTGCAGACCGTGTGCGATGTCTGTTCTCCCTCTCTACTTCAATCCCTTGATTCAAATTTTCAGTAGCCCCAGCATTTTACTCCAGCCTCTGCATCCCTCACAATCTCAAAAATATCTGCTCTCCCTTGATTCAAATTTTCAGTAGCCCCGCCTTGTTACTCCCGCCTCTGCATCCCTCGCAATCTCAAAAATATCTGCTCGCCCTTGATCCAAATTTTCAGTAGCCCGGCATTTTACTCCCGCCTAGTAAAAAATTTAGTTGCCGCGGTATTTCCTCAAACACCACCTTGCCCCCCCCCCTCCACACACACCACACACTCCCCAAAACCTCCGCTCACACAGACACACACCACCCATCCCTCGCTCGAAACCATTGGTAGGTCGCCGCCGCCGCCGCCTCCATCCTCAAACCTCTGCCTGTGTGCCGGGGAGCTCGAGGAGCCAATGGCCCAAAAGAGGTTTATCGCGGCCTCTTCGCCCGGCGTCGGCGAGATGGCCGCCGAGGTGTCCCCATCGTCCTTCGTGGGCTCTTTATCGATCCGCCGTCGCCGGTCGCCCGATCCGCCCGCCGCCGCGCCCCTACGCCGGTTCGAGGACTTCCCCATCCTCCCTCGGGCCCGGCCGCCGACAAGGTCCTACCTCGGGGTCCGGCAGCGGCAGTGGGGGACGTGGGTCACCTAGATTATGGATCAGGAGACCCACACCCACTGGTGGCTCGGTAGCTTCCACATGGCCAAGCTCGCGCCATGGAGTACGACCGCTGGCAGGTCCGCTACCACGGCGCGGTGGCTAGGCTCAATTTCCCCTTCGGCACATGTCCGGTCGACCTCATTCCGCTGGAGCCAGGGGTGGTGAGCTCGGCTATGGCGCAGGAGGACCGCGAGGCATGGGAGCGCCTCGAGGACGAGGCCGCCGCCGAGGCCTACATGCAAGAGCTCCGCTGGCAGCACCCGGAGCTCGTGGAGGCGGAGCGGGTGATCTTTAACGGCGTGGAGGGCGGCGAGGTTATCGTGCTCTCCTCCGATGACGAGGTCGAAGGCGGCGAGGACGGTGACACGGAGGGCATCGAGGTGGGCAGTGAGGACAAGGAGATCGACGTCGACGAGTGGAGGAGTGTCTTCCCCAACGACCACGACGACGGCATCGGCCCGGACCCGGCTCGCGGCACACCGTACCTGACGAGGAAGGATTGGCTCGACCTCCACTTCGACCGAAAGTAGTTTAGTTTAGTTTAAATTTACGTTTTATGTTCGGTTATGCAAAACTATCTATGTTTATGTTTGAATGCATGCTACTTTCGGTTGAACCAGCTTTGAACTTGATCAAATTGAAGTTTACAACATTAAGTTTAGGGGATCGACTAGAAACGGCCAAAAATTGCTGGAGTATATATATATATATAGATATAGATATATAATATATATATATTAGTATATATATATATATATATATGATATATATAGATACTATATATATCCACTAAGGGTTTTAGTCCGTTAACTTTTAAAGGATCGGCTAGAGATGGCCTTATGCCTTGTTTATTTCAGTTCTTCACAATGTGATGCTCTATATGTGCAACTATTTGCCGTGCAGTTCAATTTCATCAATAACAGTTTCAACAATACCACTATGAATTATGATATTTGGTTGCTGTTAAGGATGTTGCAGTTAACATGCCTTTTCGTTTTTTTAACAATAACTAGTGTACTTTAGACCTGCACAATACCAGTTTGAATGACTATTTGCTTGTTTTTAAATGCTATGCCTGATGCAGTTAACACACCTTTCCACTTCTTGTTTTGCCTAACTGGCGTGCTTAAACCTGCACACTGAAGCTATCATTTGTAGATTATGTTGTCTACCATGGATATATTTGGTTGATGTTTAGTCTGTTGTGCTTAACATGCCTTTATATGTACTCATATAGGAAAATATTGAGAACAGTGTTGTTTTCAATCGAGGTTAGTTTCATCGCATTGCTTATATGTACTCACTATTCAGGATATCGGTAGCAGGTACTATATAGCCTGGGGGCTGATAAGGGATTAATCATCGAATCGGACATTTCACTGAATATATATGTAACCCATTTATCAGTAGGTTAACTAGGGCCATATTTAATATATCTGAGGCTACATAGCAACATGCATTGTACTGAATGACTAAATATGCAATCCCAGGCTACATAGCAACAAGGAAGAGTGTTACCTTAATGTTCTGATGATGTCTAGATATACATGTAATAAAATCTTATATAATGGGATGGAGGGAGTGTTGTACTACATCATTTCGCAATTGTTGTTTAGCTTCTAATATTAACTTGGTGCTTTTAGGTACATATGTCATTACCAAAGATCCACACTTCGACCCTTTCTGCGTATGGGGCAATGAGATATTCATGAACCAGCATCAAGTGAGGAAACTGATAAAGAGTGTTATTAAAATGGGTCAAAAGATGTCAATCGAACTATTTGTTTACACTTTATGCAAGACAACAGTGAACTGCAGGATGGTAAGTAAGAACTCTGTAGCCTTCTTTTTACTACCCGTAATGAGTTGTGTTAGATGACAATGTCTGAATCTTTTTCCTTTGCAGTGGATCCTAAAGGAGTTTACTCAAGATTACCTCTCAAACTACATGATTGGTGGCCGGCCATCACAAGGGGTTGGACTAGAGTCGTGCGTGCCTTCTGCATCCAGGAGAGCACAATAGGGCCATTCCGCTTTACCTTGTTCAGCAACCAGAATGTTTGTCGCCTCTTTCTTTACCATCTGTAATAGTACAAGTATAGAACCCTGGTTCATCATTATTTATTTGGTGCTTATGTAATTCTTGAACATATGTACCTGTGAATCAAATAATGCATTGGTTGTTTGAACCTGATGGATATGAATAAAGCTATAGCCTACTTTCAAGTTCAAATTAGGTACAATTTTAAATAGCAGCAATTAAATTAGGGTGAAATTACGGTCTGCAGGTCATTACGGCGCACACGGTCTATAAAGCACTGCGTGTGTGATATACATCATAATCTGACACGGTTCACGAAGAGGAAACGTGTGTAACCATGCACACATTTGCCGTTTGCAAAGCGTGTGTGATGTCAGACAATATCACAAACGGTGCGGGAAAACTAAATGTGTGTGATTGTCGACCTATCATACACGGTTTACAATCATGAACTGTTTGTGATGTGCCAGGCATCGTAAATGTAGAGCCAGTTTGGTACGTGCCTAGAATGTTCCTGGACTGCGCCTGGTTTTAGGTAAAACCATAGAACTCTGACTGCGATGGCAACGCGAGCACAAACGAGTAGCAAGGATGAAGCGTTTGGGATTTTCGAGATATCAAAAATAGTTTTATAGGGACAACTGTATGCATCAAGTCTCCCTATCCCCGACGGTTTTTGGGTCGTGTGGGAAGGACCCCCCTATCGTAGTCACTCACTTGGCGACGGTTCCAAACATCGTCGCGGAAAGGGGTTAAAAACCATTTGTATAGCACCTCGTTGTACCAGTCTTATCCAGTCACTACCATGAGATGGATGGCTCATTACATTCTGATATCTGTACTCCTGGTTCCTGGAATGCCATAATACATCCTATCTTGTTTCAGCATCATGAAACAACCTCTGCAATCTTGGTATAATTGGAAAATGTCTCAGAACATTATGAGGAATCCTCTTCACAGCATCGCCATCTTTCCATCTTGATGATTTGCATTTTGGGCATTCACTTAAGTTGGCATAATCCTTTCGGAATGGAACACAATTATTCTTACAAACATGGATCATATCATATCCAATTCCAACTGCACGAAGGAAATTCTTCATCTTACTGTAGGTGTGTGGCAGCTCAAACGCATCTGGGAAAGATTTGCGGAAAGCAGCCAACTTCGCATCAAATGATTTGTTGGTCATCCGCTCATATGTCTTCACCTAAAGAAAGGTGACCATAGCTGAGAATACTGACAGCTTATTTCCTGGGATGACTGCCACATTGCATTGTTCCAACATGCGGGCCCACCTTTTTTCTTCTGCAGGTGAAAGTTCACGAAATGCAGGAGCATTTCGTAGCATTGTTTCAATGTTGGTCAAACTCACTGCCTCCGCCGCCACCACCTCCTCCTCCTCTTCCACCTGAGCATCAGGCAGACCAAGATGGTGATCTGCTACTTCCACATAGTCAGTAACATTGACGTTCACAGCTTCACCATGATGAACCCACCTAGTATATGTGACCGACATCCCAGACAAGTGTAGATGATTTTGCACAGTTGACTGGGGTCTTGTAACTGAATTCATACAACTACTACACGGGCAGAGCACATCTGATTTTGGACCACCGTACTCAGCTCTGATAAAGTTCATGAAGTTTTCAACCCCCTCGACATATGCAGCGGAGAATCTTTGAGCAGAAGTTATCCAAGTCCTGTCTAGACATACAAATTAGTTCTTCTACTAGATATTACAGGAAAAACATATATGCTTTTTTATAAAGTCCAGAAAAAAAATACCTAGGTCGATGTCTAAAGGTGTGGCAAGATATTTGGACAAGCAGATCTAAGTAACGAAATATATGTAAAGCTAACTCAGCAAACAGATTGAGTGCTAAATTATGGCAGGCTATTTCAGCAATCAATGAGGCCGAGCACACAGCCATCGAAGGCCATCTCAGCAAGAAAGATCGAGTATAAAATGGTGTCGAGCTATTTCACCTAACAGATTGGCTACTAGACCATGGCAATCTACTTCACAATAAATATATGGCAGGATATTTTAGCAACTAATCAGGTGTGGCATGCCATCTCAGCAAAGCAGATTGAGTGCAGAACAGGGCAAGGAAGCTTCTTAAGCAGAGCATATTGACTGTAAACTATTTTGGGCAAACAGTGAGATTAACAGCATCTATCAGCTAACATTCAGCGCTACTCCGACATGCACGGGGCCTCAGTCTAGAATGCGCGTACCATGGGAGAAGCTGACCGTCGTGCGTCTCCACAAGAACGTCATCAGCGGTGGCGGAGCGGCTGGAGGGCGACAGTCTACAAGAGCGTACTGCGGGAGCGAGAGGATCGCCGTGCGTCCCCTCGACGAACCGCGGCGCCGACGTATCAGTGCGGCAGGGAGGGCGGCTTTAGCGGAGCGAATGGACTATAGGGGGCCGAGGGGAGGGGGTTTGCGGAATATTATTGGCTAGTTGGCCGAAGGGCAGTTAAATTTGGGATTTGGGGGAATTTTCGTGCAGTGGGCGGGGGAGTTTGGCGCATGGTCGGTTTCTCCAAATTCGGTCCCACATGTCAGTGAAGAGGCAAGCCGAAGCGCGTTCAACTAGGGTGAGCCGTGTGCAGGACCGAATGTGTGAGGGGTGCAATGCGACCGCGACAGGAGTGCTGTGAGTGTACCGCCTTTTTCCTTTTAAACTTGGTGCTTTGCGCGATCCATCGATACTACTAGTAATCCGGTAATCCCGACTAAAACGGCGTGGCCGGGTCTTTTCCCGCTTGATATGCTGGGAGGTTGGCTTAGTTGGTTTTTTTAGGACATGGCTTAGTTGGTTTGACAGACAGAGCGAGAGAAAGATGTGAAATGCGTGAATGTGTAATGGATGTACTATTGGAGTGCATAAGATAAATTGTGTATGTAGACCCTATGTGTTTATTTACTTCGCATGTTAGCTTTGTCTCGGGTCAAACCTTCTAAACTTAGACCAAGTTTATACACACACAAACAACGACAACCACAATACCAAGTAAATACGATTAGAATCATCATTCAATATATTTTCTCTACTCTTTATATTTCTATAAAAAAACAGAGTTGGTGATGATGGTGTGCCTGCCATCCTGCAATATAGGCCGTCCTATCTATATCTAACGGATACGAAGGAAACTATGACAATTTTGCAAAAAGATACCCACACCCCTCTCCAAATTTGCAGATAAGGCCTTCCCTCGTTCATCCTTATCTCCCACAAGATAAACTACTCATATAAATGCATCTTGATGTTCCGTGCAATGCACGGGCATCTTGCTAGTCATACAATATATCTTACTATTATTGTGAAAGTTCATATACAACGAACGAGATTCATCTGCATGCATCGCCCAGATGCAGAGGCCGGGGCTCTTCCTTCTTTTCTAAAAAAAACACCGAACAAGATTCATGCAAACATGGCAGATTTTCATTACATTTCGAACTTATATAGAACAGAAAAAGAAAAGAAACCCGACCCTAAACCTATCCTACGGCAGCGACCGACATCCACTTTCCTTTGTACTTCCGCATCGGCGACAACGTCCTCAATCTGCCGTATCCATGAACGGCAGCGGGGTTCAAGACCCGTGAAGTGAAGGTGCAGTCTCCGGCAAGGAAGAGTAGAACACGGGAGACGAACCGGCCAGTTGGCACACCATGCCCTACTCATCCTCGGAGGAGTCCTCGACCTCAGCAGTGCCGGTGGACGTGAGGTCGATGATGATGGACGTGGACGGTCTGTCGCTTCACCTGCCACATGCGCCACCGAACGTTGGACGGCGACAAGTAGGACGCGTGCCTGGCGGTGCTCTCGTCATCGGCCGCTAGCGCGGCCACCGCTTGTGCGGCCGCGTCCGTGTCCGGCTATGCCGGTATTGCGTTGCGAGCAACGAGTTGAGCGAGGGCGGCGACCTGGAGCTTCATCCCCGAAGACAAGCTCTCCCGCAGAGCATTCACGCTCGCGGTCATGGTGGATGTGGTGCCAGGTAGGAGGATGCGCTATGGTGTGGAGTTTAGCTGGGCGTTGCCGCTTTAAGTAGCGCATTCCGGTGAGGCCAAGCGTCCGGGTGCGTCAATAAGTCGCCGGAATAGGTTCCTCGGGCAGCGAGCCTGCTTAATGACAGCATACGGATGGACGGCATGAATGCGGGCAGCTAGCGCCGGCTGGGAACGCACGCGCGCGACGAGGGTTTTTTGTGTGCCAGGGTAGTCAGCTGCGGGCATGGCAACATTGGAGATGCCCTTTGCTCACATGTGATCCCACATGCCATTGAAAAAGCAAGACAACCCGGCATGGTCTCAGGTCCCGGGGATGCAGTTGGCCACGCTAGAACACTCCGCGGACGCATCATGGTGCGCGCGCACTTCAGTGCTCCGTGCATCCTCGACGAGCCAGGTGTTGATCTGCTGGTCGTGCCACAGCGGTAGCGCCACCCTCGGCACCCTGAAGCCATGCGTGTCTGGCGACGATGAGCGTGTCACTCACCGTGGTCGCCGTGTCTAGAGGTTGTGCCGGAGCTGCGCCAGGTTGCTGGCCCCCACGACCCACATGAATGGTTGCCGGTGGCGAGGAGGTCGTGGGCCAGCTCATACATTGGACTAGTCTGCACCACGTCATCCCGACAGGTGTGCCCCACATGTCGATTTCCCTGTTTTCCTGGCCAAATTCGAGCGTCAGTGCTCCGCGTTGCGCATTAGGCGCAGAGCAGGTGGCTTTTGTGCCCTGGTTCAAATGTGGTACAATACCAAGTTGTTACCCTAGCCCCAAGTGTGGTGGTTTTGGGTACAGTACCACCCTTTTCCTTTTCAAGTCGTGAAGCATAACACTTGATTAAGTAGTCGGATGGTGTGCTAATTTAGTTGTCCGACGGTTTGAAGGAATAATTGAGGTGTGCCCGGTCCGTGCCCGCATTTAGGTGTCCAACTTACCATGTTCTGGCAATAGTAACTATACTAGTCCCTGCGTATCTTACTCCGTGACCAAGACAGAAGGGAAAATGAGACAACTTAATGTTTATTTGAGCCGTCCAAGTATAATCATTTGGCGTTGCTTATTTCTCATTCATCTCCAACCCTCTTCTCCATCGATCATGCTGCCCTCCGATTGAGTCCATCCTCCCGCATGCCTCATTTGAACATTCCGCCGAGTGTCATTCACTTGTGGGCCTAGACCATGCCTGTATTTCCAATGTTGTAATTTGTCCGACATGCATACACACAAATGGTTCGTTTAAAGTTTCGCGTTGCCTCCACTACGTGTCGCTTCCCATCTTAGTTTTGCCATCCCATTCGGTTCATGCCCCGACACAACTTGACAAGATCGATAGATGTTGAGAGATCAAGTGCGTGTCGTGCAAGGAGATAAAGTTTTGGTGTGTTTCTATGATAGAAATGATCGTGTGGGGTGGAGAGAAGGGCGGGAGGGGTTCTGTGTGTGCGCATCGGTTGTGTACCATCTAGCTATGGATCGATTGAAAGAGGACTAGGGTGGGTCCAGAGATGGACCGAACGACCGATCTAGAGAGGGGTGGAGAGAAAGATGAATGTATGCTTAGAAAAAGATAGATGAAAGGCTTGGTTACAATTAATGCATGGTAGAGTGACCTAGGCGTGTGTCGAAGAGTGACCTGACGACGAGCGAGATACAATCCCGATACCTCGGGAGATCAATTAGGTGTGACATGCACAAAGAGGAAGAGAGGTGGTATGTGTGTGTGCGAGAGAGAGAGAGAGAGAGAGAGAGAGAGAGAGAGGGAGGGAGAGCGAGAGAGACCTCAAGATGAAACCGAGAGAGAACGAGTGGGTGCATGTGTGATACATGCAGGGGATTCAAAATTTTGAACCGGTGATCATAGCATCAGCAAATCATATATAAAGGATATTCAATGTTTGTTTCGCTTTTGAACGTACAATATACTCCCTCCGATCCTTTTTAGTTTACATATAAGTTTTGTGTGTAGTCAAAGTATCTCTACTTTGATCAAACTTACAGAAAAAAGTATCAACATTCAGCAATGCCCAATCAATATTATTAGATTCGTACGTACTCCTAGATTTGTATTCAAATAGAAATGGTTTCCAATTTGTATTCAAACACGTGAATGCTTGTTCTCGTGCATGCTCTACCTACTAGAATTTCGCCACGTATAGCCAGACCAATAGTAACTTTTTTAAGCTCCCTGTCCAATAGTAGTAGGAGTAGTAGTACTAGTGGAGTACTGACAACATATGTAGTAGAGTATGAAGTGCTACTAGTCCTAGTAGTATACTTAGTACTAGTAGTATACTACTAGTAACACTCGGCCGACCTCTCTCTCTTCTAGAAGTAACGCTGGTTGAAATGGGGAGTATCATATACTAGTATCATGCATATGATACTAGTGTATGATACTACCTCCCTAATGCATAGTATCGTATAATAGTATCATGTAGTACTTTATTAAATGTCATGCACGACACAGTAGCATTGCATTTATTATGATACGGTATCATGATATGATACTAAACCCTCTCTTTCTTCATTTAATTATATGACATCTCATCAAAATTGCCTAGTTGGTATGCATGATACTAGCTATGATACTACCATTACAACCAGCCTAAATGACGCGGGCGGGGGAGGGGGAGGGATGTCGGTTTGCTCTCAACTGCGGTCCCACAAGCGAGCGAAAATGCAAGACGAAGCGCGTTCCATTCGGTGAGCAACGTGCAGGGTCCATTGTGCCGGGGTGCAATGCAAACGCGACAAGAGTGATGTACACCGTCCGTTCCTTATGAACTTGCATACTTCGAGTACTCCTTTTTTTGAACACGGTATAGACACAGACGCTCATACATGCACGCATACACTCACCCCTACGAACGCACACATCACACCCTACCCCTATGAGCACCTTTGAGAGACTGAGCCGGCATATCTCTATCTCTACTCTTATAAAAAACCGAGTTGGTGATGATGGTGTGCCTGCCATCTTGCAATATAGACCGTCCGATCTATATCTGACGGATAGAAAGCAAACTATGGCAATTTTGCAAAAGGATACGCGCACCTCTCTCGTTCATCCTTATCTTCCACAACTTCATTGTTGAGTAATTAAAAAAGGAAGCCTCTGGAACAATCCGGCATGGTGGTCGCTGCCGGCGTCATCCATCCCCATGCCTCCGCTAAGTCCGGCCACCAATCACCACCGAGCCCCACTCCTCCCCACCTTATCTCTCATCTTTCTCGAGATATCATTTTTTTATGAAATTCTTGAGATACCATTTTTTCGATGAAATTCTCGAGATATCATTAGTTTTTACACATGGGATTACTCCTGCATGGGTCAATCACAACAGGTGCTTTGTAAAAAAATGCATCTTGATGTTCCGTGCAATGCATGGGCATCTTGCCATCTTGAGATTAACGAAGTCACCACCTCATCATCGACAGGAATGGTGGGGAGGTCCGGACGTCTGCCACGTGAAACTCCGAAACTTTAGTCCCATCCCACCCCACAACTCTCCAGGCTCCAGTCGTCCGGCTTTGCAAACTCCGCACAGTCAAAACCGATTGATCGGTCGTCACCGGAACCACTATTCACACCAGAACCTTCACTGCTCGGCCTACGCCAGCTGCTTGCTGGCTGGTCACCACTGCCCCAAAACCACACCTCCTCTCCAGCCCATTCCCCCACCTTTCAATCCCCTAGCCCGCATCAGTCATCCCCTAGTTCACCAGAAAGCCATGGTGCGCTGCAAGATCACGTACTACAAGATGCTGACGCTAGAGCACCGCGCAGAAATCGCGGCGATGGTCGGCGCCACAGACCTCCGTTCCCAAACTCGCTTTGCGGCGGGCCAATCCCTGAGTTCTCTGGAGCCAAGCTCCAAGGAGGAAGAAGCCGATCCAGTGTTCATGGCAAAGGTCGCGGCGCAGAAGGCCCCCGATGCGTATGAGACGATGGACGTCGACTTCGTGCCAGCGTCCGGGCCCCCAATGGTGCAGGCAGACCAGCGGTTCAACCTGGCGATCCTAAAGGTGCACCGGAAGGCGGAGGCTCAACTCAACGCGGAGCGCGCGGATGCCGCTACCATCGAGGCCCTCCTGTAGGCAGAACCAGATGTCATGGACGTGAACCGGGCGGCAGAGGCTCAACTTGATGCAGAGCATGCGGATGGCGCTGCCATCGAGGCCCTCCTGCAGGCGGAACTGGACGTCCTAGAATTGAGCCGAGCGGCAGAGGCTCAACTCGACGCGGAGCGCGCGGATGCCACTGCCATCGAGGCCCGCGGATGCCGCTGCCATCGAGGCCCTCCTGTGGGCGGAAGCAAACGTCATGGACGTGAACCGGGCGGTGCTCGTGTCTGTGTAGAGCTCCCGCATGCTCCGTGTGAACGAGTAGCTAGAGGCCGAGGACAACCACGGTGCGGAGACACACGTCGACAGCTACGGCTAGTTCTCGCCGGCAGCCAAAGATGACGAGGTCGGCTCGTTCCACGAGCATTGATAGTTTTTCTTTATGTTGTTGTTTTTAGGGATCTTTTTGCTGTGTAAATACATATATTTATGCCTTCTAAAAAAAATATTTATGCAAGTCGCTTGACTTTCATCATTTGGATCAGTCGACCATTTAAGGTGGTTGGATGAATATCCAATGTCTCCTAACCCTTCTTCTTCCTCACCTCTTCTTCTTGCCCAACAGACCACCACACGGGCCACACAGATCTTCCCCAATAGGCGGTTGGATAACCATACTATATGAACGAAAATTAGGTGTCAGCGGTTGGATGGCTGAGTTTGGTTTGATCACATGCGGTACCACGTGTCAGTGAGGGTCATTCCCTTGGTTGGGTTCGCGGCGTGCAGGAGGCGTGCAAGAGCGACTGTGTGAGGGTGCGGTGCGACCGCGACAGGCGTGCATAAGTGTACCGCCTTTTCATTTTGAACTTGTAATAACATCTGGTTTGCGAGGGTGAGCGACTTCGATTTTAGTACGTAGTACTGTGTTAAAAAAGAAGTCAGGGTTTTCCTTCGCGGGATCGATCGATACAAATCCTCGTTTGACGTGTCAATTAATGGGTATTTTTTCTCCAACGGATGCTGCCAAATGTACTAGCTAACTATCTCACTCCTCATTGCTTGATTAATGCAGCGCATGCAAACCAACCTTCTCACTTCCGCAAGCATGCAAGGGTATATTAATGTTCTTGATTGCTAGTATGAGGCAAACCCCATCAATTTTGCCTCCATTAGTGTTAGTGGCCTTCTGCAAATTGTAATTTGGAGGCTGGTCATAGTGGGGAGTAACATAGACTCGTAACATGCAGTTACTAGTCTAAGTTACTAACTCCATAGTGGGTAATAACATATGAATGGTAACATTCAAGCCTTCATTAATTGAGATGTAGACTCATTTTACCTCGGGGTGTGTTATGTTACAGTAGCATATTATGTTATCACAAGCATCTCTCTCCTCATTAACTCCTTGCCACATAAGCAAAATTATCTTGAGATATGTTATGTTACTACCTAAGTTACACCCACTATGACTAGCCTGATAATGGCCTTGTATACAAAAAAAATGGAGGGAGTAACTATTTGACTTCCTTCCCCATTGCGGTGATGTCGATGATATCTCGATCGATGTGGCTTTGGCGAAGTGCGTTCAACGGAGCACACCATTGAGGCAGACCACGGTAAGTCATTCGCAAGTGCCGCTTGCAAGCCGAGACAACCACCTTCTTTGCATCACGGAAGTCTGTTGAACCAAAGGAGGCCAATGTACTACTAGTAGCACAATAGTGTCGTCCGTCCAGCTTAGTGCGGTGAAGGTGGTTTCTCGAAGAAGACGAGAAGCGGAGTCAACGAAGAGTGAAATGATGGTTGCTTCGTCCGTGCTTTGTGATTTGACGCCTCACTGCTTTGTAATTTGTGATAGAAGGGACAAGGGAGTAGACTCTATGCTCTATACATGCGTCCAAGCATGGGAGAAAGAGGAGAAAGGTTGCATTTTTCTATTCCTTCAATCAATCAATTAGGGAGCTTCGGTTCCCTTTTTTTTGGCTTTGGTAGCACCCTCCACAATGGTTCCCATCGATGCCAAAAGCTATTTTAACATTTGGCTACACATTGTGGATGCCCTTAAGCGTACCACTTGGTTTTGCTCCTTCGTGCTATCTATACAAATCTCGATTATATTGATCTAAAAAATATATCAAGATTAGTAAAAAGGAGGTGATTTTGCCGCGCGGAAGGCGGGGGAGGTTTCTTATTTTTAGAGGTTGGCCTGGCGGTTTGCTAACATGCAGTCCCACGTGTCAGGGATGTACCTAGCCGATCCGTGTCCCACATGAGGCAGAACAACGGTAGAAGCAACACGTGGTTAACTTGAGGAAGATGAGGGAGAAGCGTATTCAGCAAATAGTGAAATGATGGTTGCTTTGTCCCTCCAACTTAACTGCGGGAAAGGTGCAACTTTGTGATTTGACGCCTCATTGCTCATTACTACGACGGCGCCAAGACCGGGGTGCGTCCCCCTTGCTGCTCTGCACTGTTATTTCGGTATGGCACGTGGACCCAGTTGCTTGATGTCCCACATGTTGGCAAAAGGGACTAGAACATTTATGAAAGCGAGCGGTCCACACTTACGACGGAGGCCCAATGAAATGTTACTTGTACTGTAGTACTACTACAGTTTTGCTATTTCGCATGATCCATCGATACAAACACGATTAAACAGGCGAGGGCGGGATTTTTCCCGCGCGGTAGGCAGGGTAGTTTGGCATAGGCGGTTTGACACAAAGAGCGAGAGACAGATGTGAAATGCTTGAATGTGTAATGGGCCCTTGTGTGTGTGTGTGTGTAGTCTGACCTTTCATATCACTAGATGATACTATCCATACATTTCAAAGGCAATTTTAATGTATGCAAACTGAATAATTAAGTATAAATATGAGATCTAGTAAAACTAAAAACACATATGATTTATTGTGTTAGAGTGTAGTAGTGTTGTATTGCATAGTTGTTAGATGTAACATGCGAGAACGTGTAGAGATGTACTTTTGGAGGGCCTACAGAGAGAAATTGGGCTTAAAGTGGATTCAAATTTTTGTATTCGTCTTCATAGCATTTGTAACTCATATCTAGAGTTTGTACGGCAGACGTGAATGCTTGTTCGCTCTTACGAAACCAGTACAACAATAATGGGGTGGCGTGCGCCAATTTAGGCACTGGCACGTTGGCCTACTCGGCTCCACAGAGAGAGCGAGAGAAGAGAATACACGGGCGGTCAGTGTATTTCAAGCGAAAAGCGTAATACGGTCATCGGACTTCAGAATACGCTCATTATGGTCATTATATACGTTTTGCGGTGATTATACGGTCACTTGCTCACCATTCAGCATCGGATTGCACTCTGTTGACCGGCTAAATAGTCTGCTTGGCACTATGTTGCATGGTTAAATTGGCCACGTTCCTTGTGGGTCTCACCTGTCAGTTCGTAGAGGAAAAGAGTAAGATAAAAACAAATTTACGCAGCCGCATAAGACTCCAACCCGTGCACGGGAACCACCTGGTTGTGTATGTGTCTGTCAGGGCCTGATGTGTGTGCATGCATGTGTAGGTTGAGCACTTGAGCATGAGCGTGTGTGTTGGTCGTGTGGTGTGTGCATGCATGCGTGCGTGTGTGCGTGTGAGTGTTGCGTGCGTGCGTGTGTGCATGTGAGTGTTGTGTGGCTGCATGCATTTTGTGTGCATGTGTGCGTGTGTTTATAATCACCATACTAGCTCATGTGTACTTATTAAAAGAGACGGCTCAACATACCAATACAAGGCCACCTTGTCCGCTGTGCCTGCGGTCATGACTTCAAATACCCACCGTCCAATAATTTTTTATCATTTGTTTTCATTCTTATACCCGCCGATAGGTGGGCCCTATGGTAGTGAGATAATAATGATGCAACACTAGATGCGCCACGTGGAGCGTTTAACTGGTCAACTAGTCGTGTCTTCAACAAATACAGAGTTGTACGGTGAGCCCGTGACTGTATAATAACCACAAGACGTAAATGGTGACCGTAATGAGTGGATTCTGAAGTCCAATGAACGTATCATGCTTTCGCTTCAAATACAGTGATCGTCACTGTATATATCGCGAGAGAATGATGAAACATGCGTGAATGTGCTGGGGGCGTACTTTTAGAGGGCCTAGAGATAGTTCGTGTGCGTACGTCAAAGGGGCGCAGAGGGGGTGTGTGCGATGGAGAGATGCTCTTCGTTTCTCTTTATTATGACTAACTTTATATATAGTATAAAAATATAAAAATTCACAATGCGGAATAAATATCATTGGGTGCACCATGCAATGCAAATTAACTTTCATACTCCATATAACTTTGTAATGTTGTATATATGTAGAATTTCTAAAATAAATTTTTGACCACACTTTGTGTGGTTTTTATTCAAAAGGAATGTTGTATGCGAAGTAAAAGTGAAGAGAGGGCTTTTTAGATCAATGGGGTACGTGATAAGATGTAACATGTGTGAATGTGTAGTTGACGTATTTGGCAGGGCCTAGAGAGGGTATGTGTACATATTCAAGAGAGGCATGAATAGAGGGGCCGGCGGGGGGGGCGACGAGGGAGAGATATCACGAGAAATGAGAGAGGTCTAGAGATAGAGAGATGAATAGGATGTCACGGCGAGAGATGCCCTTGAGTGTGTCCATGCAAGGGGGGAGGGGATAGAGGCATGAGGAGAAATAGTTTGTGTGGTGTCTGTGTTGGTATGTGTGGGTGTGAGAAGATAACGAGACCTAGGGGTAGAGGGTGTGTCACCGCGTGAGGTCCGGTGGGCCGAGGTAAGGCCCTTGGGTCGGTTCCGTCCTGCGTCACATTGGTCGGCCTGTGACGCATTTAGGGAGACCCATGGAGGACTAGTCGTACAAGACAAAGATACCAGAGCCGTGAAGGACTCTGTGTCCACTGACAAAGCCGGCTAGGATTTGTAACCCTAGGACCCTGGACTAAGGTAACCCCTTATCTCTGATATTACCATTCATCCAACCTAACTTTAAGGGGCATCCTACAGAATACTCTGCTGGAATCATATTCGTCAACTAGGAAGAGAGGTGGAGACAATGCGTGCGAGATAGGCCTAAAGATAATGTCCGTGCGGGAGACACATAGGCAGGTCTATGTATAGAGAAAGGTTCGATGGGGACCGTGCGTGCGTATGCGTGTGAGAGGAAGAGTGCTTGTGACAAAGGTTTGTGAAAATAGTTGTAAATGATTGCGAGAGGGAGGGTGATATCGAGAGCATGTGTGCGAGAAAGACACCTCGGGAGAGTGTGTGTGAGCATGTGTGAGAGACCCCCGATGGATATACACCGTGTGCGCGTATGTGTGAGAGACAAAGTTAGAGCGTGTGTGAGGAGGGGCCTATGGAGAGTGAATCTACACATAAAGGCTGATGTACACATTGATTAAAAATATAAATTGTATCCAAATATTAGGATGGGATCATGATATTTGCAATTCGCATAAGGAATGGTCATTGATCCATCAGACATCTATATTCTATCGAATTTGAGCATGTCTATGTTATTATTCGACATAATTGATCCATAGGGTCAGTATTTTGAAGTCCAGACAATGCATCGCTTTAGCAATTCGAATATAAACGTGAGTATAGTAAATGTTGTGTGTGTAAAGCACATTATACATACAAAAGTTACACAATGAACATTCTAAATAGCTAGCTAGGAACTAGCATACATTTGAATTCAACTTAAGGTGGTTTAAAAAAATTGAATTCAACATGAAGTCCATTCAGCTATTTGAATTCGAGATCATGGCATTTGTAAATCTTAAAAAAAATTATGGGGGCACCAATCTTTGCTCTGCTTTTGTACATAATAGCATATATAGTCGTGTACAAAATAGATTCAAATTTACCTCCTCCATTCCAAAATAATCGTAGTTATAGGATTTTCAAGAGTCAAAATTTCAAAAAGAAGCGCATAATTTAATGAGGTTTTCAAACATACAATGTCAAATTTAACGTTGTCTATTTAGGTCAATCCTCAAAGTTCAAGAGTACTCTAAACGTGAATGCTTCTATTTCAAAATTTGGAACGAAGCGCCAAAAGAGCCTTTACTCACCCGAAACCACGTGAGACCAATGTTTGGTAGAAGGAAATTACTTTTCTAACTCCGACCCATGAAACCCACTGGCCCGACGTCCAAAGGTCTAAATCGGGGTAGGTTTGTAACTTCATCTAGACGCCACGCAACCACCTCCGAAAAACATTCATACACCGTGGCCGCCTAAAAACACATGCGCTCGGCCGAAATTGCTCCCGCCCACTATTTGGGCCACCTGGGATTACCGTCCTACCCCCGACCCGTAGTAGGTCCAAAATTTAAGAGGGGGGCAAAGTTTGCACTTTCCCCAAATTTCAAACAAGCACGTCCCAACAATTCAAAACAAAAAACAAAAAAACAAGAGCATCCCAGACCGAAACATGGTTCCCCCTTAGCTCCCCCCCCCCCCCGCCCCCCAATCCGATTCCCCATTCGTACTCCGTGGGCACCAAAACTACCTCTCCACCAGCCGCAAAAACCCCGGCGTCCTCCGTCCGCCACCCCATCCCACCCATCAACCGCCGCCCTCCTCCATCAAGCCGGAGCCGATACCCTGACATCGTCGTCCACTGCAACGCCCTCCGCGGCTAGTAGTTGATGCCGAGGCCGAGCTGCCCTCTAGGACGCCGACGTGCGTCGTACCCGAGCCAGTTCAACCACGCCATCATGCGCCTCACCGCTGCCGCTCCAACATCGCCACCGTCCACCGCACCGGAGTTGTTCCCGCTACACCATCCTTCGCCGCCTCGGATCTTCTTCCCTTCCGGTGACAAACGGCCACCGCAACATAGTCAACAATTTTTCATGGGTTCGTCAAGGCTGCACCCTCCTCCACAACATCGGTTCCCCAGGTAAAAAGAAGAACATCGCCGCGAAATCACAAGGACACAACACTGGCAACCGGAACTGGTACTCCTCTTCCCTTATTCGTGCAAATCTTACGTGTCTGCTTGCACGGTATTCATCGCACAGAAGACACTAGTTGACCGCTTCTTCCTGCACCTTCTTCCTGATATTAGATGTTCCTAGTAACTCGCGATGCACAAGGTTTCTCCTCATATACTATTTCACCTTAGCTAGAGGTCCGTCGCCCCCTGGATTTCAATTCCTGGTCAGTTGATTCCCAATTAAAGGAAGCATTCCCCGGCATAACAGGCCCTAGTCCGCCTGTTTCGCCGGGGAAGCAGTGCCTCGATGTTTATCTTAGGGGTGTGTGGGGCCTAGGAGCTGCCGGCGCCTGATCTGGAGGTCGGCCGGGCTTAAAGGGATGCCCGAGGGGTGCTGCCAAGCACGGCAGTGGTGTGAGGTCGAGGGGAGGGCGGGGCGGCGGAGGCAGGTGTCTGGGCCGGTGGTCGCTGGCGGTTCGAGAAAGATCATCAATAGTGACTGGCGGGAGGTAGACGAAGGCCATCTGCCTGTTCCTTGTAGATCAGACGGTTCAAAAAAATCAAATGACCTATTTATTTTCAGTCGACTATTATTTTGATAGGACCACATGCGGTGGTGTGCTGGAGGAGTACCTGCATTTCCCAGCCATCCCTGTGCTCATATATTACAAAATCATACGGAGTAGAATCTAATTTCGTTTGCCATGCAAAGTTTGTAGAGCTACGAGCTATCATATGTCTCCTGTCATTTATTTTTCAGCTACCTGCTATCCCCTACTTTTACAATGCACTAGTTCTGCACACACTTCACTCATACTCTCACTATTGTTTTTTTATGCATGGGTATTTCAGCCTCTGCCAAACTATTGGTAGAAACAACAAAGAAAAGAGAGAAGTCGCTCCAGCTTTGTATGCGGGTAGGCAAGACACGTTTCAGCACTTTAAAGGGTGCAGTGTCAGCAGATGGAGACGGTAAACATAGCTCTGGAGTTGATGATCTTGCTCGCCATGAACCACCATCCCAGGTGCTTGCTTTAACTTCACGGTATCATATGTGGTTGCATGTTGCATATGGTGTCTAGCTTGTATTCGATAGGCCGAAGTCGGTCTTTATTAAGATAATGAAAGGTATTTTTTACATGAACCACCATCCCGGGAGCACCAGAAGCCAAATAGCTAGTCAGGGCACTGGCCGAGCCAGTGACAAGCCCAGCACAGACAGGCATCACCTGCAATCCAACTAAAAAGCCACGTTGGTGGCGAAGCAGCCCGCCTCCCACCAGGCTCTCAGGTCCTCGATGATCATGCTCACCACTCCAGCCAGGTGTCTAGCTTGTATTGCTTCCAATTTGGTCAAATTGCATCTGCTTAGCTTACACATTATACCTTTGAATATGACATGCCTTCCTATTTTTGGTACATACTACTACATCTGTCTATTAACCATGTTCTTACATCAAACTAATGTTCTTGTGTATCCCTCATCAATCACTTATGATGAGATAGTCAGGCCCATGGACTACTGTGAGAAAAGATCCTCCTTTAAAGAATGCAGTGTCAGCCTCCCCCACATGATTCTCAAGAAATAACAAGGCTAGATGAAGATAGTCAACGTAGCTCTGTGGTTGATGACCGCATTTCCCCTACACTACCATCGCAGGTGCTTGATCTAACTTGGCAGCGTGATATGTGGTTGCATGTTGCATATGGTGTTTAGATTGTAATTACTCCAATCTGGTTAAATTGCGTGTGCTATTCTGCTTAGTTTATACATTATACCTATTAATGTGACATGCCTTCCTGTTTTTGGTACACAGTACATTTGTCTATTAAGCATGTCCTTACATAAAACTACTGTTTTTTTGTATCCTGCATCAATCAATTATGACGAGATACCTTTAGTATATGCAGTGTGATATTGGTTGCATCTTTCATATGATTTATAGCATGCACTGCTTCTAATTTGTTGAAACGCCATTTATGATGGGACGCTTTTAACTTGGCAGAGTCGTATTGGTTTCATCTTTCATGTGGTGTCTAGCTTGCATTGCTTCTAATTTGTTGAAATGGCTTCTGCTTAGTTTACACAAATAGTTGTGAATATGCCATGCCATCCTATTTTTTGTACATATTCCATCCTCGTATCATGTGTTTGCTTTACATCAAAGTAGTGATTGTCAGTATCATGCGTGAATGAGTTCTGAAGAGTGAATTTTATTTCTTTTTCTTGTCGGTTTTACTTGACAATGCAAAATCAAGAAAGCGGAAGGAAATTAGCAAGGCAGTGGATAAAGGTGCTCCTTCCAACCAACTGAAACGGAGGGCCTCTACAGATTCTACTCCGCCATCCCCCCAACAAGATTTGGAAGACAACACATGCATAGACAATCAACGTAGCTGTGTTGATGATGAGCATGTCTCCCCTAGTCCACCATCACAGGTGCTCCCTCTAACTTGGCACTGTTATATGTGGTTGCAAGTTATGTATGATGTCTAGCTTGTATTGCTTCTAGTTTTGTTGAATTCCATCTGCTTACTTTACACATTATACTTGTGAATAAGACACGTGTTCCTGTTTCTAGAACATACAATATTTGTCTATCACACCATGTTCTTACATCAAAGTACTACTGTTGTGTAACCTGCAACAATCACTTATCATAAGACACGTTTAACTTGGGAGTCTGATATAGGTTACATCTCGCATTATTTTCTAGCTTGTACTACTAATTTGTTGAAATGGCACTAATGACGAGACAGTTTTAGCTTGGTAGAGTGATATTCGTTGCATCTTACATATGGTGTCTAGCTTTCATTGCTTCTAATTTGTTGAAATGTCTTCTGCTTAGTTTACACATCATAGCTATGAATATGCAATGCTGTGAATATGCAATGGCACTAATGACGAGAGACCTTTAACTTGGTAGTGTGATGTTGTTTGCATCTTGCATATGATTTATTTCTTGTACTGCTTCACATTTGTTTAAATGCCAGTTATGGCGAGACACTGTTAACTTGGCAGAGCGATATTTGTAGCATATTTCATATGGTGTCTACCTTCCATTGCATTGCTTCTAATTTATTGAAATGCCTTCTGCTTAGTTTACACATCATAGTTCTGATTATCTCATGTCGTCCTGTTTTTCGTACATATCACATCCTCCTATCATGTGGTTGTCTAACATCAAAGTTCAGTTCATCTGTATCACGCATCAATTTGTTCTGAAGAACTAAATTTTTATTCCTTTTTCTTGTCGGCTTGACTTGACATGGCAAAGAGAAAGAGGAAGGAACACAGAATGGTAGGGGATCGTGTTAGTACTCAAGACGCACGGAAACGGAAGCAGAAGAATTATGCAGATTCTGCTGGTACTGATGGTGCAATAGAAGTTTGAAGTCCACCAAAAAATTGTACAAACACGGTATCCCCTGCTACACCAGCTGCAAAACAATCCAAACACAAACGAATAGCTGCCACCAAACAAGCACCTAGGTTAACTAGCACCTAGGCGCAAGAGGAAACAGACATCAGGGATAATCCCCGATAGGTTAACTAAATCTAGAGGAGGAAGAATGGAGATCCGTTTTGAGGCAGGTTTAAAAAGGCCACGTGATGCTACATAGTTAGCCAAGTTAGTATCAGAGGTAGCCATTGTCGTTAGGTGTCATGCACGTATCCTCCCAACATGGATTCAGTACAGGAATGACAAAGACAAAACCCAGTTTAACACCTTCCTCGACCATTTATCTATAAGTATGGTTATGTATCGAAATTAGTAATATCGTCTTGCTCTGTCCCATACTTTCTAGGTTGCTGGTAATGAGACTCCCATAATTTTCAACAGATGAGGTTCAAATTGGATAGCCAAGATGATGCAACCAGACAAGCATGCACCCATGTTTTCAAGTCTGCTCTGCGATAGTATCGGTATAACTTGAGGAAAACTCACTTTGCAGGCAAGGCTAACAGTGAACTTGCCCAAACATCTCCAGTGGAAAATATATCGGATGAAGACTGGAGAGGTCTTGTTAAACACTTGTCTGATCCAAAGTATCAAGTACGTTATATATATGTGATCAGATCACATATTGAACTCCTATTTACGCATGTGCCTCACAAATATATCTTCTTGTAGGTGAACTGTTCAAACAATAAGGCCAACCATACGAAAGTGAAATTCCAACAGATAACAGGATCTCGTAGCTATATTGCACACTGCGAGTCTCTTGTAACTAGCTGATGTTTCACTCTTTTCGCTGTGCCATATTATCAGATCTATATTGACTTGTTCCAAATGCAGAAGAAAGCCCGCAAGGACCAAAAAGTACCTGAACCAAATGTTGTGGAAATCTTCAAGGACTGTCACACCAGCAAGACGAAGGGCATGACTACACCAGTCAAAGCCGTTGTTGTAAGTCCTTAATCCTCATCCCTTTTTACTACTACTTACTCTGACTTGTGAATTGAACTGCACGGTTTGCAGCCAATGTCTATTACTCTTTTCAATTTTATACACAATTGTCTTAGCGTATCATTGCACCTTACAAGGTTTAAAAGAGAGGAGTGATGTTCCTTTGATCTTGATCTGTAATCTAGTTCCGTGCTGGACTTGCCCACACAATGTTACAATTGCCTGTTTGTCTGTTCTCAGTTGTTTTGTGATATGAATGATGCCATACTATGCTTACCGTATTATAAACTTTCTTTATCCTTAGCTGTCAATACAATGTGAAGAAATAGACAATACATTAGCCATGGTACATGGTCATATGTTTGGAACCTGGTTTTATTATGTACTTTGCAGTAAAATACAACTAATATTTTACACGGGTTCACCAGAATAAGTTCTGTATATAGACCAAAGTTATTCTGTTTGGTTTTGCTGCCTCCTTAATATCTTCTGTTCTGGTACTACTAATGTACAAACTCAACTTTTCAGCAAGCTATGGAACAAATGGTGGAACCGCCACCTTCTGAAGGTGACAAGGCAACGATAACCGCAATGTCACCACTTGCTGCAGTGGGTCAGTACCTGTCCACTAACAGTGCCAAAAGCACGTTCCTCCGTAATACTGGGTTGGTTGTTAAGGCAATCTCATCCAAATTGCCTCATGATCAAGATATGCAAGCTCAAAACAATGTTATATCTGCGCTCCACACACAAGTCGAATCCCTAACAGAGACCCTTTGTGAAACAAGGATAGCCATTGTTCGATGTCGTCAAGATATGCATGGTTTTGAAACCTGACTATCAGACAATTGCTATGTTGTTCAGGAGCCTAGGAGAAATGAAGGCGAAGGTTATGGTGCTCCATCGGACAGTACAGCATGAAAACTTAACAGTCAGGTCAAATGAACTGAGCTTCTGAACTTCTGGTGGTGCATTTATCTACCGGACTGTTAACTTTTATGCCAACCTTCCTTTTGTTTTATGGTTGTAATTTGTTTTGTTGCGATACAAAATTTGTACTTAACATGCAGCGACCGGCTGAAGAAAACAACAAACCATTTTTGTATAGTGTAGGGTGTTCCCTATATTTGCACTGGTGGCAAACTTTGATGCCTAGTGGATGTAATCTGTGCAATCGCCTTAATAGCCTAGCGTTAGTTTCTGGCTTATTTATTTCCCTAGTCTTCTTTTTCCTTGGTTTGCTAGTGGCTGCAACAACCATGGGCCAGATACGGACCGTGGTAACCTTGAGCCTGCTACGGGCCATAGGATCAATGGGCCTTCTACGGGCCGTCGGATGAATGGGCCTCCAACGGGTCGTAGAATCAATGGGCCTCCTACGGGCCGTCGGATAAATGGGCTGACATGGGCCGTAAACGGGCGTAATTTGTATCAGGCCAACACGGTAATGGGCCGTTAACAGGCCAGAAGACAGCAAAGTCTTAATTCTATCACAGGCATAACGGGTCGTTAATGGGCTAGAATACATGACGGGTTGGAAACAGCGCAACGGGTTAACAGGCCACAAACGGGCTGATTCTAACCATGGGCTAAATTTGGCTCATTAGTAGAACAAGCCAGTAATGGGCCAGAGGTAATCGAGGGCCGGAAAGGAGCCCAAGAATGTATGGGCGGTCAGTAGGCCAAAAGCTAACACGGGCTGGAAATGGCCCATGTGAATCATGGGCTGTTAGTGGGTATAAAGAAATTTACTGTTTATTATGGGCCAGAGTCACCGCGGGCCACTAAAGGGCCCAAAGATACGAAAGGCCTCATATGGGCTGAAAGATGTCGTGGGCCATACATGGGCGAAAGTGAAACGGGCTGGTGTTATACTGGACGGCCCACATGACGCTGTTGGGCCGAATTCGGAAACGCCATAACGGGCCGTGAGTTACCGGAAAATGGGCTATATGTGAACAGACCATTAACAGGCTTTTCATGGGCCAGCCCGCTAGCTTTTGACCAAGTCAAACGGGCCAGCCTTTGTAAGCTAAATAGGCCACTATTGGGCCCTACCACGTGTCGAGATATCATAGCCGCCTCTCTGTCCCAATGACGAGCTGACACATGGTTCCTCCGGCGAATGAGAATTTTACACGTGGAAAATCCCCATTGGTCCGGGCTGCTAACGGGTTATCGGATCCAAACCGGAACCTGATAGCTTAACGGCGACCTGTTACGGTGGATGCCACTTGTCGGTTACCCTTGACGAAAACACTTCCATGACGCGGCATTTATCGTCATGGAAGTGGACACTTCCGTGATGATAATTTCAGTATTGTCATGGAACACTTCTATGACATCACAGGTATGACTATCTTGGTTCTGTCATAAAATCTTCACGGATGTACATGCATGACAGAAAACGTGACCTACTGTGACAAACACGTATCATCACGGAAGTGGTTTTATGTAGTGAATGGTGCAGGCGGTGCGGACGTGGAACTCCCGTTTCCTCCACGCCAGGGCGAGTGCAACCACCGGAGCGACGCCGCTCGGTCCGGCGCAAGCCGAGATCCTCTCGCTGCACCAACTCTAGCAGCTACGGGGGAGACGACATCGAGACATGTACTGCGCCCGTCGCAAGATGGACGCGACAAGACATCGAGTGGTGTTGTTGTGCCTCCGCAACAACGCCCGCATGGCAAGTCGCCAGTTGATCAAGTTCAAGATCTCCAGACGCCGCTCCCACTGCACCAGCCCACTGCTGCCCTCACGATTCGACAACGAGACCGCAACGTTGCTCCTGCTGGCTCAGCCAGGAGTCGAGCGACATTGCGTTCCTCGCGCTCCAACATGCCCCAAACGGCGGCGGAGGCGATGTCGCGGGTGTAGATGCTGCTGGATTTCCCTCCAGTGGCTGACAAGATGGATGAGTGGAGGGCTACTATCCGGAGTTTGATCGAGTTTGCCGATGCGAACAGGTCCCAGTTGGCGGAGCCCTCGCGGCGTCTGCCAACTACGCCTGCGGCACAAGCTGAGGGTCGAGGGGCGGGTGCTGCGCCCATGGTACAGTCCCCTCCCCGACATCAATCTCAGCGGCAACCTTGGCCCTCGCAGCAGAACTAGCAGGACGTGCAGCCCGATGACGCGTCCATGGCTTCCTCAGATCCACAGACGTAGCGGGATCAGAGGCAAGTGTTGCTGGAAAGATGAGAGGAGGACGCTCGTACCAGTATCCAGCGGCGCCGGGAGGCACGCTGTCAATCAGACGAACGCAACAGCCCAGTCGT
The DNA here is from genome assembly GCA_011799875.1 of Thinopyrum elongatum. Classification (NCBI taxonomy): domain Eukaryota; kingdom Viridiplantae; phylum Streptophyta; class Magnoliopsida; order Poales; family Poaceae; genus Thinopyrum; species Thinopyrum elongatum. The sequence continues at coordinate 390,828,082 of CM022300.1, forward strand.
GGATGAGCCAGCACCCGTTGTTGGCAGGTACCTACCTTACGAGGTTGGGTGCCCCGCCTTCACACGAGAGTTGTGGCAAGTCCGCTGGCCGTCTGTCCGCGCGTTCAAGCCTGAAGTCCCGGAAAAGTACGACGGCAATCAAAACCCGACAAAGTTATTGGACATCTATATGATTGTTGTGCAAGCTGCCGGGGGAAGAGACGAAAAGATCCTAGCCAACTATTTTCCGTTGGTACTCAAGCCCAACGCAAGATCTTGGATGATGAACTTGCCGGAGAATTCCATTTCCTCGTGGTCAGATCTTTGCAATGAGTTTGTTGGTACTTTTACCAGAGGACAGAAGGGTCCAGGGTTACCCAGTGACCTGCAAATGATCCCACAGAAAGAAGGAGAAAGCCTGCGCAAGTACATCCAGAGATTGAGCCGTGTGCATCACAGCATACCAGATATCCACCCTGCAGCCATAGTTGCTGCATTCCACACGAATGTGCGCAACCGCAAGATGCGGGAGAAGATGCATGTTCGCTTTCTTAAGACCATCAACGAACTTTACATGTTGGCGAACAAATGTGCACGCGCTGAAGAAGGGAGAAGGCTTCCCGGGGAGGAAGACGCCGTTGAGGTCGATTTTGATGACGACGACACAACCGCCCCGGGGAAGAAGAATCGAAGATGTAACAGAAAGCATAGAGGCAAGGCAGTTATGGCTATGGAAGGGTCCGGCAACTCCAGCCCTGCCAAGAAACCCAAAATGGAGAGTACCGGCAAGGAAGCAGCCTCATGCGCTGATTGCTAGGTTGCCGCTACGGGGGAGAAGATTGGCAAGTCTGACGGGCCGTACTGCAAGATTCATCGTACCAAGGGCCATGACCTCCAAGAGTGCCGCCAAGTCGAGCAATTGGCTGAGAAGCAGAAAGCAGAGTACGAGAAGCGGGATAAGGAGAAAGGTCGGGAAGGTACTGGTGGATCCGACAAGTAGGGCCTCCGTGGATGAGGTGGACGCCGCGGCAATGTTGGTCAGAAGAAAGAAAAGCCTGCCAGGGGCAGAGAAAAGAAAGAAGAAGACGAATAGAGTTAAGATGAGGATGATGAGTCTAGCGAGCAAGAGCTCCAGAAGGCAACGGAAGCCATGTGCATTGACGGAGGTGCATCTTTGCACTCCTCCCACCGCCAGCTCAAGCAGTGGGCAAAGGAAGTCATTACAGCGGAACCGACATCAGATGCACGAAAGCCCCTCAAGTGGTCCCACACGCCTATCATTTTTTATGCTGAGGACCACCCTGATTGCACAACAACGGTTGGGTGTTTGCCGTTGTTGGTCTCACCAACAATACGCAACCTCAAGGTCACGAAAATGTTAGTTGACGGTGGGGCTGGCTTGAACTTGATCTCCCCTGAGGTGAGCGAGAGGCTGCAAATACCACTACAAAAAAAATATACTTCCGTGATGATACGTGTTTGTCACAGTAGGTCACATTTTCTGTCATGCATGTACATCCATGACGATTTTATGACAGAATCAAGATAGTCATACCTGTGCTGTCGTAAAAGTCTTCCATGACAATACCAAAATTATCATCACGGAAGTGTCCACTTCCATGACGATAAATGGCGTGTCATGGAAGTGCTTTTGTCAAGGGTAACCGACACGTGGTATCCACCGTAACGGGTCGCCGTTAAGCTATCGGGGTCCGGTTTGGATCCGATAACCCGTTAACTGCCCGGACCAATGGGGATTTTCCACGTGTAAAAGTCTCATTGGCCATAGCAACCACGTGTCAACTCCGCGTTGAGACAGATGTCAACCGCGCAATGGATAGGAGGCGCATATGATACGTCGACACATGACAAGGCCCAACAGCGGCCCATTCAAGTCAAAAGGCCAGCCCGTTTGACTTGGTCAAAAGGAAGCGGGCCGGCCCACGGAAAGCCTATTAACGGCCTGTTTGCATATAGCCCATTTACAGCCCGCTAACTCATGGCCTGTTATGGCCTATCCGAATTAGGCCCAGTAACGTCATCTGGACCGTCCAATATGATTCCGGCCCATTTTAACTTCCGGCCCATGTATGGCCCATGACGTATTTCAGCCCATATGAGGCCCTTTGTAACTTTGGGCCCATAAAAGTCCCGTGATGAAACTGGCCCGTAATGAACAATGTATCACTTTATGCCCATTAACGGCCCATTACTCCATTGGGCCGTTTCTAGCCCGTGTTACATTTCGGCCTTCTAAGGGTCCATTTATTCTTGGGCTCATTTGCAGCATTTGGTTACTTACGGTCCGTTACTGGCATGTTCCGCTTGTGGGCCAAATTCAGTCCGTGGTTACAGTCGGCCCGTTTGTGGCCTGTTAACCCGTTGGGCTGTTTTCAAAGCGTCATCAAATACGGCCCATTAACGACCCGGTATGCCTGTCGATAGAATTAAGCCCGTTATACATATCGGCCTATTAATGGCCCGTTATGGTCTGGCCATAAACAGACGATTTCCACTCTAGCCCATTTACGGCCCATATTACGGACCGTTATTGGTCCATGAATAGTATGCCCCATGTTTGGCCAATCGGTCATACGGCCCATAGAAGGCCCAATGATTCTACGGCCCGTAGAAGGACCATGGATCCTACGGCCCGTAGGAGTCCCATGGTCACTACGGCACGTAGCAGTACCATGGTTACAACGGTCAGTATGTTGCCCCTGGTTATTTTGGCCTAGTTTAAAAAAATATTTGGGGCTAAAATGCAATGACTACAACCAAACAAATAAACAAGACAATAAGGAAATAAATAAGCAAGCAAATTACGCTAGGCTATTACGGCTATTACACATATTACATCCACTGGGCATCAAAGTTCGCCACCAGTGCAAATATAGGGAACAAAGCAGCATATTACATACACTGGGTTTAAATTGGCCACCAGTGCAAATAAACGCGGCAGCAAAACAAGTCCAAAACTAAAACCACTTCAGAAGAGCTCAAGAAATGATATCCTGGATACCCACCATGCTGGCGACAAGCTTAGCAAGATTATTAGTTTTCTCTTGTTTGGCGCTAAAATCCTCCAGCGCTTGTTGTTGCACCAGAAAGTATGCATCTGAATTCTGCAGGGACTTCCTCAGTCCTTCAGCTTCTTGCCGCAGCACAGTTGACTGATGCCTCTCAGCTTGTAGCTGAGACTAAAGAAGCCAAAGTGATTCAGGCAGCGGGTTCGAAGAGCTTGTGCCAGCGGTAGTGGCCAGTAACTCGAACACTACATCAACACAGGACTTTGGGGTTGTTTCACTGTCTACAAGATAGTTTTTATCACCATTCTTGGAGACCAACAGGGTTGTCTCACTATCTTGAACCTTATCTGCATTACTTTCTCTACCATTGCATAATGGGGTGCTCTTCTCCAATATTCTGTTCGCCTTCTACAAGAGAAACAAGCAGACACATCAACGGTTTATCATGTAGTATATGAAACTCATTTTGGTAAACCGGTTCAGTAGTAAGGTGGACAGGATAACAGCATGAAACAAACATATATCTATGTACTATGGTCACTGTATTGTCTATATCATTTTAGTTTATGTTGGCAAATCAAGATAGAGACACAGTTCAAGTCATATCTTTTTAAGACACAACAGCAGACATAATATAAGTGTGGGAAACTACACAACACTAACAACACTTGTAATGTACGTGACATGAGAACATAAATGTTTATACAACTAAAACTGAAATCAACATAGAGCAAGAAGTTAGAACAGCAATGCAGTTAAAGAAATAGGTGTAAAACATACCTGTTGCGCCATTGGAGTTTCAATTGGATCCTTCAAATTCGAAATTAGTTGGTATGAGTAAATACAGTGAGGCAAGAGCAAAGGAGTATGCACCATAGCTACGGAATCTAACCTGAGAACAGTTGCTCTTCTGCTTTAAACGTGGAGTTTGGGTTTGCTGTGGTGGTCTTTGTGCTTTGGGCACTGCAGTTGCCTTACAAACTGCTCGTGTGGGGCTACTCTGTGGTGGACATGGTGCTGTGTCAACTAGAAGCGGGTTACTATCTGCTGGGGTTGGGGTTAGATGGGGTGTAGCTGGTTCTCTGTCCAACAGTGTAGGTGTACAATCTGGAAGAGTCTCGATTATGTGTGGTAGGGCTAGTTCATGGGCCAGTACAACCATGGTTCTATCTGCATCGACGGGTACCACCGTATTTTGTGAAGAACGGGTTTTTACTCCCTTAGATACGGCCATCACCCTCTCCAATTCAAATGGCTGATAAACAAGAAAATAAATTGAATGTACAGACATTGTATGATAGACAGATGTGGTAATTCACATATATGTTGTCTAACCAAACAGGGCAGCATGATAGAATTTCACATATATGATGGCTAACTAAACAGGATAGCATGACACAGTTTCAGATATATGATGGATAACTTAACAGGATATAATGGCACAATTCAACATATGATGTGTATCTAAACACGATGACACATACATGTTGTCTAAGTATACAGGATGGCATGATATAATTCACATAATTGATTCATATACTAAGTAGCTGGCACTCACATGTATGATCTCTAAACTAAGCAGATGGCATTGAATATTGTGTATATGATGTCTAAACTAAGCAATGCAAGACACCATATGCATGATATGAGAAATATAAACATTGCAAGTTAGAGCATACACCTCAGGTGGGATATAGGACTGGCCATCTGTCTCTGAATCCTCCTTTGACGAGCTACCTGTAACCATCAAGATATATGCTTCAACAGGTACCATTGTCTGCTCTGAAGATCTTGTTTTCACTCCAAATTTTTCCATAACTGGCTCAAATGGCTGATGCACATGAAGGGTAGTTCAATATACATAGATTGTCGAAAAATGGAATACGTAATGAAAAAAAAGGATGGCATGAGATAATTCACATATATGATGCCTGGCTACACAGGATGGCGGTGCATAATTCACATATATGATAACTGGCTAAAAAACATGGCACTGCATAATTCACATATCTGATATAGAAAGTAAACATGAGCCATTCACACAAAGCATGTCTAATCTAAGCAGATGGCATGGCAATGCAAGACACCATATGCATGATATGAGCAATATAACCCTGCCAAGTTAGAGCATACACCTCAGGGGGGAATACGACTGGTCATCTGTCTCTGAATTCTCCTCTGAGGAGCTATCTGTAACCAGCAAGAAATCTGCATCGACAGGTAGCACTGACTGCTCAGAAGACCTTGTTTTCACTCCAGATTTTCCCATCACTGACTCAAATGGCTGATGCACAGGAAGAGTAGATGAATGTACAAACATTGTCGACAAATGGAATACATGATGAAAAAAAATAGTATGGCACGATACAATTCACATATACGATGACTGGCTAAACAGGATGGCATTGCATGATTCACATATATGATGTCTGGCTAAACAAGATGGCATTGCATAATTCACATATATGATATAGAAACCAAACAGGTGGCATTCACACAAAGCAAATCTAAACTAAGCTGATGACATATAATATGTATAAAGTAAGCAATGCGAGGCGCCATATGCATGATATTACCAACATCAGCATGCCAGGTTAGAGCAAACACCTCATGGGGTAAATAGGAGTGGTCGGCTCCCTCTGAATCACCCTCTGATCAGTTATCTTCCTCTGGAATACAATCTAGAATGGGGGGAGGGGGGCCCCCATTGCGCCCACGATGGAGCGGCGTGCGCATGATGTTATATTCCCACGCAACGGTCTTCTCTTTTTCTCTACATGTTTAGTACGATTGTGTACAGTAACTGACATACATAATAAAAAAACATAGTTAGATTATGTAAGGCCTAAGGGTGCATGCAGACATCAAGACTGATGGTAGCTAACGAGTGGATAGATCCAGAACTAATGATAGTAGGCAGATGATAGTTTCAGTTTAAAAAGATAGTTGATGGCTCGTCTACTTTTTGTTGCCCACCCAACATGAACCACATAGAAGACTCGAGATGAACCAGATAGTACACAGAGTAACTATTCATTGTTGCCTCGATATGTGCCCCGCAGGCATTTTAAAACTCAAGTTTGAACACAAGTTTGGACCTGACTCAAAGTCTAAGAGGTGAACAGGATGATAAAGTAGCAGGTAATAATAATCGATTTATAATGTAAGCAGACACAAAAGAGTGCGACCTCTCTTCCGGAACTATGCAGTTGGCGTGGCTGCCGGCAATGGGGAAGATGATCTGAGGTGGCAAAAGAAGGTCTGCGGGGGGTCTCTGTTGCGGTGGACGCTTCCGTCGATGGTGCACCTCAGGTGGGGTGGATGAGGGCACGGCAGGAGCGGGACAAAACACACAGAGTTTTCTTTGACACCTATCTGAAAATGAAGTAAATCTGTAAGGGGTCCTTAGAATTGGAGGATTCTAAAAACGCAGGGACAGGAAAAACACAGGAATAGGATAGGAATGCACGTGCAAAACAGAGCATTTGCAAACACAAGATTTCTGTCAACCTGGCTATTTGGTTCACATGAATTGGAAGAACACAGGAATGGAGAAACATGGTCAAAATAAAGTCAAACCACATGAAAATGTAAAATAAGAATCTTATTATGCCAGTAATGCACTTAGTCATGTTCTTCATGCACATTAATTTGAAAAGGACGTCCAAGCGGATATTAAAATTCCTACGCTTTTTCTTTGAAAGAGACACCAAAGGAAAAATCCTCCAGATTTTCTTTGCTCCGTTCCTTCTAACCAAATGCATGAATAGTAGTACCATAGGAAAGTTTCCAATTCCTATGTTTTCCTTCACTTTTTCTTTGAACCAGTGGCGATTCAAGTAGGCAGCCTTCAACAAGCTGAAGCCTGCCCTCAAAAAATTTTGTGAGCTTATTTGGTCCACATGAATATCATATAATGGCTATCTTGCTAAACCGATTCAAATTGTGGTTCAAAATAGCATTTAGTTTTCTCCCTGTTAACTTTGTGACCACGATTCATTTATTTTAGATTTGCAACTGCTTTGAACGAAAGGATACCTGAGGGATCGACATGAATGTAGAGTAAAAAAGTGATGCGACGAGTGTACAACCTCTTTGGCGTAGCCTTGTCGACCTCAGCATCATTGGGTTGGACGTGGAGGATGGTGATGCTGGTGTGACTGTCGGAGGCGGGGAAGAAGATCTGAGGCCTCTGGAGACGGCACCGAGGGTACTGCTCCACTGTGATAGATGGTTCCGTCGTTGGAGCAGCTCCGGTGAGGTGTACGACGGCGAGGCTGAAGCAGGACAAGACAGAAAACGTTAATCTAAAGTGGGATTCTAATAGCATCTGCAATAGATGATGTAAAATACATCACCAAAAGGTGCTAGATGTAAAATGCATCAGTCGCGGCCGCTCCAACAGATGCTGTAAATACTGTTGACTCTGAACTTAACTGAAGAAACTAAACTTTATAGTCAAAACTGAACTTTACAGTCGAAACTGAATTTTACTGTCGAAACTGAATTTTACTGACGAAACAGATTGAACTAGTAGCAGAGCACTGTAATAGAAGTTTAGGCCGTTCGAGCACTGGTAGCAGAGAAGCAGTGATCTAAATCAGTAGCCACTCAAGCAAGGAACGCACTAGCAGAGAGCAGCTCGTGCAGCAGCACCGCGAGCGAGTGCTAAAGCAGCAACTCCTGCAGCTGCCGCAGGTCATGTAGCAACAGCAGCGCGTGCGAGAGCAAGAGCAGTAGCACAAACAAGAGCAAGAGCGGAGCAGCAGCGTGACCGATAGCAAGAACAGAGCAGAGCAGCAGCACGAACGGAAGCAAGAGCAGAGCAGCAGCGCGATCGACAGAAGGAGCAGAGCCGCGACGCGAGCGAGAGCCGGAGCAGTAGTAGCTAGTGCTGGTGTGGAAGTTGCCGCCGAGGAAGCAACGACATGGGGGAGAGACGCCATGGAGGAAGTGGCCGGTGATGGCACCATCGATGGAGACCCGCCATGGCTGCTCGGTATCGAGCACCGGCTGCCCTGTGAGATCGAATAAAAAATAAAATGCAGCGGTGAGCGCAAAACCTCCTTGGTGGCACCGAGTAGGCCTCGGCTTCATTGGAGGAATTGGTGAGGGTGTTGCGGTTCCGGTCGGGCAGGTGAAGACTACGCTGTGAGGGTGGAGGTGGCACGATAGACGAGGCGAACATCGGGGCAGCTCCTTGGAGGTGGAGGGCGGGGCGGCTGAATAGGCGGGACGACGAGATCGACGACGGATCCTCATCCGGTGTGGTAGATGAGGGACGTCGAGCTGTTGCTGCGGACGACGTCGTCGGGGAAGAGGCTCCGGCTGGGCGGCGGTCGGGAGGCCGACGAAGGAGCGTGGAGTTTCACGGGTTTTGGTGACCTCGGCGTACGAATGGGGGGACGAAGGGGAAGGTAGGGGGAGCAATGCCTTAGGGACGCGCTTGTCCGAAATGGGGGGTAAGTTACGAACGTACCCCCACAAGTTTTGACCACGCGACGTTGAGGCGGCATTTCCGACTAAGGGGTAGAAGGGGGATTTCGCGTGTCTAGGCTGCGCGACCGATTTTGGATGAGGAGGGAGTTTTCGCACGCGTCAAAATTTCGAGATAACAAGGCGCAGCGCAGGTTGAAGAGGCGGGAGTTTCACAGCAGAAGAGACAAGAGATACTCTAGCTTGAAAATTTCAGGATAACAAGGCGTGGATTCCACGTTCAGCAGAACAAACTTAACGTGTACAAAGAAAAAGACAATTCATACAAGACACAAGAGAGTCATGTCCCCTTTTACTTCTTTTTTTTGCGAGGATGTCCCCTTTTACTATATTGCTACAAATGCCATTGAAAAAACTACAAGAAAAATCTAAAAAAAATTGTGAGAACAAGATTAGCCTGTACAGTACCGAATCAATTCGCACTTCCCTCAACAACAACGAAAAAAATCAATTCCCACCACAAGAAAGAGTCATGTCCTGTTTTATATGATTACAAATGCCACGATCTCAAATTTCAATTTTTGAATCCACGTTATGTAGAATTCGAATATATCGTTAGCTGATTTTGCGGTTTATAATGGATGTAGTCCTACATTTTGATCTTCCATATTATATGAACATTTTACTCCACCCTATGAATATATATTGTCGTCTAACATATGGACTAAATTCGAATCAGTTTTCCCTATTTGAATACGATTGTTGTCAAGTTATGCCATCATTCAAATATTATCTTGATAACAGAAAACATGCATATAGTATTAATCATATTTTAATATGAACTACATGTACCATACAATCTCCAATTCAAATATTTGTATCCATTTTATGATGAATTCAAATCACAGTACATTGGTCTAGCTAGTGATGGCTCGTATCCGCGTCAGTATTTCCCCGAAGAGGAAGGGATGATGTAGCACAGCTATGGTAGGTATTTCCCCCAGTTATGGAACAAAGGTTATCGAACTAGTAGGACAACCAAGCAACACTATGTAAACGGTACCTCCACACAAAGAACAAATACTTGCAACCCGATGCGTAAGAGGGGTTGTCAATCCCTCTCGGGTAAAAGATAGATTGGTTTGTATGATTTTGGATAAATAGATCTCGCGATAAAACAAAATAAAACAAATAAAGAAAAAATGCAGCAAGGTATTTTTGGGTTTTTAGAATAATAGATCTAAAAGCAAAAGCAAATAAAATAGATCTCAAAGCAAATATGATAAAGAATAGACCCGGGGGGCGTAGATTTCACTAGTGGCTTCTCTCGAGAAAAATAGCATACGGCGGGTAAACAAATTACTGTTGGGCAATTGATAGAACTTCAAATAATTATGACAATATCCAGGCAATGATCATTATATAGGCATCACGTCCAAGATTAGTAGACCGACTCCTGCCTGCATCTACTAGTATTACTCCACACATCGACCGCTATCCAGCATGCATCTAGTGTATTAAGTTCATGGAAAAACGGAGTAATGCAATAAGAATGATGACATGATGTAGACAAGATCTATTCATGTAGGAATAGACCCCATCTTGTTATCCTTAATAGCAACGATCAATACGTGTCTTGTTGCCCCTTCTGTCACTGGGAAAGAAAACCGCACGACCAAACCCATCACAAAGCACCTCTTCCCATGGCAAGAAAAATCGATCTAGTTGGCCTAACTAAACCAAAGATTCGAAGAAGAAATATGAGGCTATAAGTAATCATGCATATAAGAGATCAAAGAAACTCAAATAACTTTCATGGACAAATAGATCTGATCATAAACTCAAAGTTCATCAGATCCCAACAAACACACCGCAAAAATAGTTACATCAAATAGATCTCCAAGAGACCATTGTATTGAGAATCAAAAAGAGAGAAGAAGCCATCCAGCTACTACCTACAGACTTGTAGGTCTACAATGAACTACTCACGCATCATCGAAGAGGCACCAATGAGGATGATGAACCCCTCCGTGATGGTGTCTAGATTGGATCTGGTGGTTCTGGAACTTGCGGCGGCTGGAATAGTGTTTCGTCGACTCCCCTAGGGTTTTTGGATTTTTTTTGGGGTATTTATAGAGCAAAGAGGCTGTGCGGGAGGCAGCCGAGGTGGGCACAACCCACCAGGGTGCGCCTGGGCCCCCAGGCGCGCCCAGGTGGGTTGTGCTCCCCTCGGAGCCCCCCTATGGTACTTCTTTGGCCCAACAGGTGCCTTCTGGTCCAGAAAAATTCTCCAAAAAGTTTTGCTGCGTTTGGACTCCGTTTGGTACTGATATTCTGTGAAGTAAAAAACAAGCAAAAACAGCAACTGGCACTGGGCACTATGTCAATAGGTTAGTCCCAAAAATGATATAAAGTTGCTATAAATGATTGTAAAACATCCAAGAATGATAATATAACAACATGGAACAATAAAAAATTATAGATACGTTGGAGACGTATCAGCATCCCCAAACTTAATTCCTACTCGTCCTTGAGTAGGTAAATGATAAAAACAGAATTTTTGATGTGGAATGCTTCCTAACATGTTCATCACATATTCTTTTCTTTTGTAGCATGGACATTTGGACTTTTAAATGATTCAAAGCAATAGTCTAGTTTTGACATGAAGATTTTAATACTCAAGAATATCAACAAGCAACCATGTCTATCAAAATATCAACACTAAAGCAAGTTATCCCGAGCCCATCATGCTCAATCATTGATGCATTCATGAAACACGCTCGCATATTAGCTACATCCAATGCTCAAGTACGATCATAGTGCCCCTTAGTTGGTGCTTTATAAGAGCAGATGGAGACTCAGATAAAAATAAAAATTGCATAAAGTAAATAGAAAGGCCCTTCGCAGAGGGAAGTAGGGATTTGTAGAGGTGCTAGAGCTCAAAGCGAAAAAATAGAGATAAACATTTTGGGTGGCATGCTTTTCCTGTCAACGAAAATGATCGAGTAGTTCCCAATACTTTCCATGCAAGATATATCATAGCCGGTTCCCAAACAGAAAATAAAGTTTATTCCTTTTTCCACCATACTTTCACATTCCACGGCTAGCCGTATCCTCGGGTGTCGTCCATACCAACACTTTCCAAGGAATTTATTATTTGACAACATAAAGTAAATACATTTTTCATTTCGGGACTGGGCATCCCTAATACCTTTGCCATACTCTCGTGCAATGACAAGTGAATAAACACTCATGTTGAGAATAACACATCTAGCATGAAAAAATATCAGCCACCCCCTACCGTTTCATGAGCGGTACGAACACACAAAAAGGAAAAATATTTTGAAAATTAGAGATGGCACATACAAATTTGCTTAGAACGGCACAGGAATACCGCATATAGGTAGGTATGGTGGACTCATATGGCCAAACTGGGTTTACGGATTTTGGATGCACAAGTAGTATTTCTACTTAGTACAAGTGAAGGCTAGCAAAAAGATTGAGAAGCATCCAACCAAGAAACGAAAAATCACATAAGCGAGCATTGAGCATAACTAACACCGAATAATGCACCACAAGTAGGATGTAATTTCATTGCATAACTATTGGCTTTCGTGCTTGCATAGGGAATCACAAACCTTAACATCAATATTCTTACTAAAGCACAATTACTCACCAACATGACTCACATATCACTATCATCATATCTCAAAACTATTACAAAGAATCAAGTTTATTTTGTCCAATGATCTTCATGAAAGTTTTTATTATATCCCTCCGGAATATCTATCACTTTGGGACTAATTTCATATATTGCTATTTCTTTTGGCAAGCTCAAACAAATTTAAGTGAAGAACATGAGCATAAAAGTTTTCCTCTCTCAAAATAATATAAGTGAAGCATGAGAGAATTTCTTCAAAAATACTAACTCTCAAATAAATCTAAGTGAAGCATGAGAGCATTTCTTCAAAAATATTACAGCACACCGTGCTCAAAAAGATATAAGTGAAGCACTAGAGCAATTCCATAGCTCAAAAAATTTAAGTGAAGCATATAGAGCAATTCTAACAAAGCATAGGATAATTTTGGCTCTCTCAAACAGGTGTGTCCAGCAAGGATACTTGTGACAAACTAAAAAGCAAAACAAGCAAAGACTCATATAAAACAAGACGCTCCAAGCAAAACTCATGATATGTGACGAATAAAAATATAGCTCCAAGTAAAATACCGATGGTCGTTAGAAGAAAGAGGGGATGCCACTTGGGGCATCCCCAAGCTTAGTTGATTGTTTCTCCTTGAATATTGCCTTGGGGTTCCATGGGGCATCCCCAAGCTTAGGCTCTTCTTACTCCTTATTCCTTCATCCATCGTGATCTCACCCAAAACTTGAAAACTTCAATCACACAAAACTTCACAAAACCTTCGTGAGATCAGTTAGTATAAGAAAACCAATCTTTACTTTAAGTACTGTAGAAAACCCATTCAAATTTTGTTATTGCATTATATCTACTGTATTATAACTTTGCCATGTCTTATACCCCCCAATTCAATCCATAGAATCATCAAAATAAGCACACAATGCAAAGAAAATAGAATCTGTCAAAAACAGAACAGTCTGTAAAGATACAAATTGTTCCCATACTTATATAACTCCAAAAATTCTGAAAAATTAGTACAACATAGAAAATTTCTATATCAATATCGTGTAAAAACTTCATAATTTTTCATCACTCCTGTGAATCTATACAATTATTTTACTGGACGCAATAGTTTCTGTTTTTCAACAAGATCAAATCAACTATCACCAAAGCTATCCCAAAGGCTTTACTTGGCACAAACACTAATTAAAACATAAAAAACACAATCATAACAAAGGCATAATTGTGCAAACACTCAAGAACAGAAAGAAAAAGGCAAAAATAAATTTTATTCATTGGGTTGCCTTCCAACAAGCGCTATCGTTTTACGCCCCTAGCTAGGCATAAAGCATAGATTCAAGTATTGTCATCTTTAGTCTCCAACTCCTCAATCAAACACTTAGAATTCTTCAAAGATTTCACATACAAATTTTCAATAATAATACTCCTAGGAACAAGTTTGAAAAACTCATTTTTGCAAGTAGGGTCTTTTATCACTTCAACAAAATCGGGGTTAATACTAATCATCTTAAGATCTTCCTTGTTATTAGAAGTTGCACCCTTGTTTTTAGTGACTTGAGTAATCTTGCCAATTTTTACGAGAGTTTTTTCAATAGTTTTAGCGGAAGCAAAAGCCGTCCTTAGATTACTAAAAAATTCTTCCAGCTTATCAATTCTAGCAGGGCTCTCCTCTATTCTCTCGTTGAATGCGGGTTCTTTTTCTTTTAGTACTTTAAGAGAATCTCCCACTTTTGACCCAATTCTATTAGCAAGATTGTGCATCCTTTTATCTAATTTTTCAATGTTTTCTTCGGTAAGCATGTTCGAGATTTAAAGTTGTTTCATTAATCATAAGAGGTGGTGAACCCACTAGATTTTCCATAGCATTAAAAGCATCTAGAGAAGGACACATCAAAAAATTCCCACCGGTAATCGTATCAAGAACAAATCTATACCAAGTAGTGATGCCCACATAAAAACAGTGAAGAAGAACAATGGTAGATTGCTTACGAACAGATCTATTATGAGCATTGCAAATCCTATACCAAGCATCTTTTAGATTCTCCCCTCCCCTTTGTTTGAAGTTATGAACCTCGTTCTCAGGGGTGCACGCAATAAAGGAAGAACTATCCATAATGACAAAAAGTGGCAAACAAAATTGCACACAAAAACGGATCTGATGAGAAAACGGCGAACGAAAAAGAGGGCGAATAAAACGGCAAATTTTTGTGAAGTGTGGGAGATGAAAATGAGAGGCAAATGGCAAATAATATAAATTGCAAGGCGATGAGATTTGTGATTAGGAACCTGATAGATGTTGATGATGTCTCCCCGGCAACGGCGCCAGAAATCCTTTCTTGATGGCTCGTGTCCGCGTCAGTATTTCCCCGAAGAGGAAGGGATGATGCAGCACAGCTACGATAGGTATTTCCCTTAGTTATGAAACCAAAGTTATCGAACCAGTAGGAGAGCCAAGCAACACTATGTAAATGGTACCTGCACACTAAGAACAAATACTTGCAACCCGACGCGTAAGAGGGGTTGTCAATCCCTCTCGGGTAAAAGATAGATTGGTTTGTATGATTTTGGATAAATAGATCTCGCGATAAAACAAAATAAAACAAATAAAGAAAAAATGCAGCAAGGTATTTTTGGGTTTTTAGAATAATAGATCTGAAAGCAAAAGCAAATAAAAATATATCTCAAAGCAAATATGATAAAGAATAGACCCGGGGGCCGTAGATTTCACTAGTGGCTTCTCTCGAGAAAAATAGCATACAACGAGTAAACAAATTATCGTTGGGCAATTGATAGAACTTCAAATAATTATAACGATATCCAAGCAATGATCATTATATAGGCATCACGTCCAAGATTAGTAGACCGACTCCTGCCTGCATCTACTACTATTACTCCACACATCGACCGCTATCCAGCATGCATCTAGTGTATTAAGTTCATGGAAAAACGGAGTAATGCAATAAGAATGATGACATGATGTAGACAAGATCTATTCATGTAGGCACTATTCAAGAATTCATCAGATTAATCAGTTAACGGGCCAGTTAATCGCTACTCATAGGGTGGCCGAATTGAATAGCACTTATTCATCGCATTAACTTGTGAAGCCGATTAATTGGCCTGTCAGACCGATTAATCGGTTGTTAGGCCGATTAATCGCTGATCATCCATTAACTTGTGGAAAACAAAGCCCAAAATTTTGCCCCGTAACCCCTCCCATCCCCCTCTCGCTCCTCATTAGCTATGGTTTGACCAAACAATAGCATATTTTGGTATATTACATAGTTGAGAACATGAGAGTATGGTATAATACATAAAAAAACTAGATATATGTTTGCAAGGTTCTATTTTATCTACCGATTAAAGGTGGACCGATTAATCCAGTTAATAGGCCGATTCACCGATTAATCGTTACTCCCAAGCCGACCGAGCAGCTACCAGTTACCGATTTCCTGAACAATGCATGTAGGAATAGACCCCATCTTGTTATCCTTAATAGCAATGATCAATACGTGTCTTGCTGCCCCTTCTGTCACTGGGAAAGAACACCGCACGACCGAACCCATCACAAAGCACCTCTTCCCATGGCAAGAAAAATCGATCTAGTTGGCCTAACTAAACCAAAGATTCGAAGAAGAAATACGAGGCTATAAGTAATCATGCATATAAGAGATCAAAGAAACTCAAATAACTTTCATGGATAAATAGATCTGATCATAAACTCAAAGTTCTTCGGATCCCAACAAACACACCGCAAAAAGACTTACATCAAATAGATCTCCAAGAGACCATTGTATTGAGAATCAAAAAGAGAGAAGAAGCCATCTAGCTACTGCCTACGGACCCATAGGTCTACAATGAACTACTCACGCATCATTGGAGAGGCACCAATGAGGATGATGAACCCCTCCGTGATGGTGTCTAGATTGGATCTGGTGGTTTTGGAACTTGCGGCAGCTGGAATTTTGTTTCGTCGACTCCCCTAGGGTTTTTGGATTTTTGGGGTATTTATCGACCAAAGAGGCGGTGAGGGAGGCGGCCGAGTTGGGCACAACCCACCAGGGCACGCTTGGGCCCCCAGGCGCGCCCAGGTGGGTTCTGCTCCCCTCAGAGCCCTCCTCTGGTACTTCTTTGGCCCAAGAGGTGTCTTTTGGTCCAGAAAAATTCTCCAAAAATTTTCGCTGCGTTTGGACTCCGTTTGGTACTGATATTCTGCAAAGTAAAAAACAAGCAAAAATAGCAACTGAAACTGGGCACTATGTTAATAGGTTAGCCCCAAAAAATGATATAAAGTTGCTATAAAATGATTGTAAAACATCCAAGAATGATAATATAGCAGCATGGAAAAATCAAAGATTATAGATACGTTGGAGACGTATCAGGTAGCGAGATGTTCGGAATAATCTAAACCCTGTTTTCATATGTATAATGTGTTTAACACAAACAACAATGCACCCCCCCTGCCCACACACACAACATTTAGATGTTAGCTTTGAAAGCCACACATTATCTCAAATTCGAATAGTTATGTCCGTGTACGGATGCAATGTGGTCAGACGATGCCTGCCATCGGTATCGCAAGTTCAAATCAATTTTGCCTTGTTCGATGTGAATATGGTATATAGCACGTTTGATTCAAAACCACACCAGGCATATCTGCAATATATTCATGCATGCATGAGTTACAAACATCATGGGCTCTTATTCAAATATTTGAATCCACTTTTATACTGATTATCATCTCTATAAGTCTTTTACACGCACACGCACACACACACACTCCTCCTCCCTTCATGGATACCAATAACTTTCCTATTGTGCATGCATATATGCACACACACACTCCCCACCACTTTGCATACTCTACATCGTGCACACACATTCTTGTTCTTTAGGTCGGTCTCCCATGATCTCCCTATGTCTCCATCTTTCCAACACACACCTATCGATATACCCCTCTAGCTAGCCAGACATGCCTACGACACACAAGCATGTACACGCACAGTCCCTCCCCTCCTCTCACCATCCATGCCTCCCGCCCTAACTCTGAGGCACACGGGCACTATCGCACCTTCTGTTGTTATCCATCTTGCAGTCGTACAGTATCACAAGCTAGCTGCACCCCCTCCCCCCACCACACACACACCTCTCCCTCTCTTCGTCACTCCGGGTGTTCTTTATCTCTGACACATGCATGCATGTGCACCAATCGATTTCCCTCTATGTGTAGCCAGGTCTCTCGCTATTTCCCCACTCAAAATGTCTGATCTATATCTCTAGTTAAGTCTCCCCCTCTTTACCCACGTACACATAGACCAAACCACGACCTCTCTACATAGGACCACCTACCACACACACATTAATTGCCCCTCCCCGTCTCATCATCCATGCCTTCCACTTTGTCTATCGACCAGACAAGCACGCCCATGCACGTTATCATCCCCTCTCTTTAATTATCGATCTCGCACTTGTACTCTTTCCTTGTCTTCGCCTAGTTGGCCTCTCGCATCATCTTCCAACATGTACCCCCTATTTCCTAGCACTTGTACGCTCATAAAGTTCTTCCCTCTATCCGTGTCTATCGATATGTTGCGTAAACGATCCCTCCCCCTCTCTTCTCGTATATTGCCCCCTCCACATACATATACTATGTATTCAGGCCTCTCTTTGATAGAAACATATGTATAAAGGCATGTTGGACACACCATCTCCTTCTCTCTCTCTAACACACCCACTAGGTGGAGCCATGGAGGACATTTATGAAGAGAAGAGGTGCACGCACGCACGCACGCACTGCCTCCCTCACACACACATGCGGGTACACGGTGGAGCACATTTCTCTAAGGAGAGTTAGCCCTCATGATAATTTGACGCATGTTGAAAGAGTTGTTAGATGAAGTGGCACTGGTACTTTGAGCATGGTTAAATAGTATAGCCAACAACCGGCTATATGGAGTTGCCATGTCATATATAGTCAACCTAATAGCCAACGTGTATAGTATAGCTAGTTACTAAGCGGTACTACTTTATTACTGGATGGCCCACTTTACACTCTCACAATGTTTCTTGGAGTCCGTGCTGTAGCCGGCTGTTAATCTACAGCCCGCTTCCATTCTCTCTCCTCTTCTCTCTCATCCAACTCAACACAAATATAATTGTTTAATCATTATAGCCTGCTGACTATAACTTATTGTACTTGCTCTTTCGGTACATGCAAAGCAAGTAGGAAACAAAAAATGAGCAAGTTTTTGTTTCTGGAGATGTCTCTCTTTTTCAGTCAATATATTTTTGAATAAAATAATGGGGGAGCTCAATGAAGCCACATGGCACATGTGGAGGGGTTGTTTGCCAGCTTCTTGCGTGGATTGATCACACTGACGTGCTCATGCTTCTAGAAGAACGTAGACACTACTGGGTACAATGAGGTTATTGTAGACACGATCCAAGGCACTTAGACCATTGGATCAACATCAATGAACGGCTAATATCACGTCACACGTGAAATTGAGAATTTCTAAACTGATTATAGAAATAACCAGCAGCGGGCTACTCATTTTTTGCTCCGAGAGGTTGCGGGCGTCTGGCTCCACCATGATGGCCTCAGAGAACGCGGGCCCACGTACATGTCTGAGAAACATATGTAATGAGGATTTCTAGTGACCGATCTCGTTAAGGAGGCAAAGCAAGTGTTACCCTTTACAAATTAAGTTAGGCGGTAAACTTACAGCCCGTCGCGCTGGCGTCGCCCCAACACACGGTCGGTCTGGCCCGCTGCTCACCGAAGGGATGCGCATCGGCTTGGTGCGTCACTGACACATGCGAGCGCATGTAAGCAGTAGCACCAACACACGGTCGGTCTGGCCCGCCGCTTAGCATGAACAGACGGTATGTCCGGCCCGCCGCTCACCGAAGCGACGCACATCAGCTTGGTACATCACTTATGTTCGACCGCATGTGAGCATTAGCAAATCGACAAGCCAAGCTCCCCCGCCTACCACGCGCCAAAAGCCCCGCCTTTTATTGTAGATCCCTTTAAAAAATGAAGATCGCACATAGGAGCAGACCATGGCAGTTGTGAACGCTCGAGTGGTAGTTTCATGGGTAGGGGAGGGGCGTGCTGTGGCTGTTTTGTAATATGCCATGGCACTTCTTTTTCTACTTCTGTGTACGTGCAATAACTGGCACCGTCGGATACATATCTTACGGTTATTGGGGCATTCGCCAGGAATAGCCTCGTGGCGAGCTATTGACTAGTCTTTTTTCACACGCATTACATCGACACATATCATCTCTCTCCCTCTTTCCCACGCACACACACCTAGTCTCTCGGGACTTCTCGCATGCACCATCTCTAGCTCTCTAGGTCGATGCCACCCACATACACTTGAAGAGAAGAGGTGCACGCACGCACTCGTCCTCTCTCACACACCCATCTGTAGCTACGAATTGTAGTGTTCTCAACCATCTGATTGGCTCTATCATAGGTTCCCGTTGCTCCTTGGCCTTGAGATTGAGAAGTTTAAAATGCGGAGGCTAAGCTGGGGCATGAGGTTTTGTTAATTTGCGGGCTGCACATGGCACCAACACGACACGAGCTTGGTCTGCCTGGTGCGCAGTCGGTGAGTAGTACTAGTGGTAGTACTACTTTGATGTGTCGCATCAACTCACAGAAGTACGCAACACTTCCTCAACAAACAAGCGTATAAGCAGCTTATACTCCTTACCCAAAGGATTTATATCCAACAGACACAAAATATCCCTTCGACTATTGGAAATTACTTTAACTGCTAATCTCATGTCGAAGTAATTGTTGCATCGCCACCAAAATCCACCATCTCTTAAGCTAAAGTAGACCGAGCTAAACTCTATATTAGCATATTACTATTTACTAAGATAAATAGAAGGCACTGTAGAATCATTTAGGAGGTGAGCTTGTCAATCTGAATGTGGAGGGACACCATCGTCGACAACCCAGCCCCGACCAGCAGCTTGGGAGGCACTGTGAAGAAGGTCAGCTCCTGCACGGCGACGGCGCCGGGCTCCTTGCTGCTTGTCACCTTGATTTCCACCTTGACGGTGGCGGTCCTGCCTTTGGGATCCCCTGGTGGGCTGTTTGCCCACACCTTGGTCGTGTAATGCGGCGGTGGTGACGCCCCCGCTCTGATGCAGACGACCGACACGGCGATAGGCGCGCTGATGTCGAGCATGCCGCCGACCATGAAAAACGCGCGGCCGTCCTCCTCCGCGAACAGCAAGCATCGCGGCTCCGACACCGGCACTTGCAGCTGGAGCACCTTGCCGTACTGGATCCTATGCACGGGCATGGGATGCACGATGCTGATGTGGTGGGGGAGCGCCGGCGGCGGGCCTTCGTAGCCGCAGACGGGCACGGGGCATTTGCTGGGCGCGAGCAAACACATGCTCTGGTGATCAGCGAGCTTGTGGTAAGTGACATAGAGCCCACAACCTTCATGCGGCACTCCACCCTCACCGAGGAGAGGACGACGTCCATCACCGTGTTGTGCACGTCGAAGCCGCCGCCGCGCTCGCACTTCTGGCACTGCCGCTGGTTCCCGGGGTTCTCGCCGCGGTAGTCCGCGCAGGCTAGGTGCCCTCCCTTGCACTGCACAAATCAATCGAACAGCACATTGAAAGTGCAACTAATCCCCGGGTGGTTTTGGTAATTCATAACAACATATAGCTCATTGAAATAATATCCATTCAAGATTAATGTTTCAAAAAGTTCAATGATTGGTATGGCATGGACTAGAGATGTGGACCCCTCAAAATGCTAAGGACACATATTGGCAAAAGCTCAAGACTCTACATTTTCATTTTAGTGATCCAAGATCACATTGAGTCCATAGGAAAAGCCAATACTATTAAAAGGGGATGAGGTGTTGCTTAATGGCTTGCTTGCTCAAAATGCTTAGTGATATGCTCCAAAAGCCCTCAACCACTTTCTCATTTCCACATTTGTCCTAAACCTAAAGTCAAACTCGGCCCCACCGATTTAATCTATCCGGCGCCACCGAGTTTACTTGACATAGCCATTGCCAGAAACCCTAATCAGTTCGGTCTCACCGATAGGGATCTCGGTCTCACCGAGATGGGATTGCAAACTCTCTATTTCCCTTCGTAACATTTCGGTCTAACCGAGATGAGAGATCGGTCCCACTGAGTTGGCAATGCAAACTCTCTGTTTCCTTTTCGTAACATTTCGGTCTCACCGAAATGAGCGATCGGTCCCACCGAGTTTGCCTGACCAAGTCTCTGTTTGCTTATTACTGAAATCAGTCTAACCGGGTTCATGTGATCGGTCTCACCGAGATGAGGTTTCGCCCTAACCCTAGCGCATCGGTCTCACCGAGTTGGTATTGTCGGTCCCACCGAAAAGCCTAATGTTCACATTTTGAACCAGGTCGGCCTCACCGAGTTTCACTATTCGGTCCCACCGAGTTTGGTAAATTGTGTGTAACGGTTAGATTTTGTGTGGAGGCTATAAATACCCCTCCACCCCCTTCTCCATTAGAGAGAGAGCCATTAGAACGTGCTTACACTTCCACTACTCATTTTCTGAGAGAGAACCACCTACTCATGTGTTGAGACCAAGACATTCCAATCCAACCACAAGAATCTTGATCTCTAGCCTTCCCCAAGTTGCTTTCCACTCAAATCATCTTTCCACCATATCCAAATCTGTGAGAGAGAGTTGAGTGTTGGGGAGACTATCATTTGAAGCACAAGAGCAGGAGTTCATCATCAACACACCATTTATTACCTTTTGGAGAGTGGTGTCTCCTAGATTGGTTAGGTGTCACTTGGGAGCCTCCGTCAAGATTGTGGAGTTGCACCAAGGAGTTTGTAAGGGCAAGGAGATCGCCTACTTCGTGAAGATCTACCCGAGTGAGGCAAGTCCTTCGTGGGCGATGGCCATGGTGGGATAGACAAGGTTGCTTCTTCGTGGACCCTTCATGGGTGGAGCCCTCCGTGGACTCGCGCAACCGTTACCCTTTGTGGGTTGAAGTCTCCATCAACGTGGACGTACGATAGCACCACCTATCGGAACCACGCCAAAACTCTCCGTGTCTACATTGCGTTTGCTCTCTCCAAACTCCTCCCCTTTACCTTCATATGCAATGATTTACATTCCGCTGCTATACTCTTAGAATTGCATGTGCAGGTTGATTGCTTGATTTGTGTTAAGTTGCTAAAATCTGCCAAGACATAAAATTGGGAAAAGGCTAGATTTTTATTTGGTCAAGTAGTCTAATCACCCCCCTCTAGTCATACTTTCGATCCTACAAGTGGTATCAGAGCTTGTGTCTCCATTTGCCTTGATTTCCATAGCTTTGGTGATCATAGCCTTGGTTTCGCAACCTAGGAGAGTATGGCGTCTACCGAGGGAAATTACCACCGTAGAGGTCCTTACTTTGATCGCACTAATTTTGCTAGTTGGAAGCATAAGATGAAAATGCATATTCTTGGACATAACCCCGACATTTGGGCTATTGTGTGTATTGGTTTGCAAGGTGAATTCTTCGATGGGAGAGAACCAAATCGTGCAGCAACTGCAGAAGAGTTGAAAATGCTGCAATACAACGCTCAAGCTTGCGATATCCTCTTCAATGGATTGTGCCCCAAAGAATTCAACAAAATCAGCCGTCTTGAGAATGCAAAGGAAATTTGGGATACTTTGATTGATATGCAAAAAGGTACCGAGTCCGTCAAGGAATCCAAGTTGGATGTGCTTCAAAGTCAACTTAACAAGTTCAAAATGAAGGATGGTGAAGGTGTCGCTGAAATGTACTCTAGGCTTGCTCTCATCACAAATGAGATTGCCGGCTTAGGAAGTGAAGAGATGACTGACAGATTCATCATCAAAAAGATCCTAAGAGCCTTGGATGGAAAATATGATACCGTGTGCACATTGATCCAAATGATGCCCAATTACAAAGATCTCAAGCCAACGGAAGTCATTGGAAGAATTGTTGCTCATGAGATGTCACTCAAGGACAAAGAAGAGCTTCACAACAAGTCTAGTGGTGCTTATAAAGCCTCATGTGATGCTCCTGCCACATCAAGTGAAAAACAAGTCTTCAATGAGGAATTGAGCTTAATGGTGAAGAACTTCAACAAATTCTACAAGAGTAGAAGCAAAGAGAGAAGTTCCAAATCAAGATCCTACCATGACAAAAGATCTTCTAGTCGTGAACGTAATTGCTACAATTGTGGAAGACCCGGACACTACTCCAATGAGTGTACGACCCCATACAAAAGAAAAGAAGACTCACCTAGAAGAAGAAGTAGAAGAGAAGAATCACCTCCAAGAGAGAGGAGTAAATATGACCGTTATGAATGAAGAACCTCTCGCAGAAGCAAGGATTCGGAAAGGAAGGACAAGTCATCAAGGAGCTATACAAAACGAAGACATCAAGCTCATGTTGGTGAATGGGTATCCGGTTCTGACTCCGACCATCACTCCGAGAGAAGTTATCACTCAGACTCCGAATATACTCAAGATGAAGGTGTTGCCGGTGTTGCCGGTCTTGCACTTGTGTCAACCAACTCCTATGACATATTTGACTCACCAAATGAAGGAATTGGAAGATGCTTCATGGTTAAAGGCCCCAAGGTATCACACCCCGAGTATATTGATTTCAATAGTGATGAAGATGATTTGCTAGGTGATGATGAGTTACTTGTTGACAATACTAGTGATGAAAACTATGATGAAACTACTATTAATCATGCTAATCGAGATGAAATGAATGAAAATGATAAGAAGGAGATTGAGTGTCTAACTAAAGAACTAAACACTCTTAAGTTAGCTCATGAAACTACTTTAGAAGATCATCGAGAACTTTTAAAAACTCATGAGAAGCTACGCTTCGAGAAGCTCAACCTAGAGCAAGAACATGGGTTCTTAAAAGCTATCAATGATGATCTTCGGAAGAAAAGTTCTTCTTACATTGCCAAGCGTTTACTCTTGTCTACTTACATGCCACAAGTAAAATCTAGCAAAAAGAGTAAAAAAGATTCTTCTTCTAGTAGTAACAATAATCATGCTAAATCCAATATTGTTGCTTCTAGTAGTTCTCTTGATTCCACTAATGATTCTTTTAGCCAAGTTACACTTGAGCAAGAAAATAGCTTATTGAAGGGAATTATAGAGAAAGGTGTTTGCAAGAGCCTTGCTGGAAGTAAGCAATTTGAGGAAATTGTACGCAAGCAAGGGAGGCACCGGAAGAATCAAGGTGTTGGTTTTGAACGAAAGTTCAATGCCAATGGAATTGAGTGGGAAGAAGATCAATACCCCAAGACGAAGTTTATTCCTCAACAAGAGAAGTATGATCCTACTTCCTTCAAGGGGACACAAGCTCAAGATGATCTTCCACCACAAGACCACAAGCTAAAAGGCAAGGACAAGCTTCTAGAGGAGATTGATGCATTTGAAGAAGCTCCAAAGGCCTTTGTCAAGTGGGTTCCCAAGACTATGTCAAGTTCTACTTCATCAAGTACATCTACAACCCCAAGGATTCCCATCAAGATGATGTGGGTCCCGAAGAAGAAGAACTAGAGAGCTCATGAGGGTGACTCCGCCAACATACTTCACTCATATTCATATTGGCAAGCACAAGTGCAATCAACTTCCACATCTTGCACTAGTTCAAGGAGTCACAAACCCTCTTGTTGGTAAGTCAAGGGACAAGGTAACCTAATGCTTTCGTGGACATCATCTTGTGTGTACTTCACTCTATGTCTATGGATATTCTTGCATGTTCCTTGTGGGACTAACCCGTGTAGGTATTGAAAGTGCAACTCACTCCAAAGGATTGCTCCAAATGATCTACATCAACATTGAGCATCCACATCTTCAACATCTACACGAAGTCATTATCGACAAAACCCAAGGTTAGTTCATCCCTCTTAGGGGGGATATCACATCTAGGGGGAGCTTTACTCTAAGAATTGAGCTAAAGCAACTCTAATGGTGTGAACACAACAACGCTTTATGTAAAGGTGGTAACCCCACTTGTGCTTAAACGATGAGTATGACCTATGATCAAATGTTCTCATTTGACTCCTAAGTCAATATACTCATATATAGATGACCTAGTCATCGCCAATTGCTTGATAGATGCTAGAGTGTTTGTGCATGCTTTGCCACATATTTCATTTGCCATCTTATTGTGTGAGCATGCTGGATGCATAATTTTCTTCATTCAAGGACATCCATTTGTTGCTTTGATTGTTTGGTCTTTTCTTTTGCCAAATGGATGGACAAGAATGCCTAAGTACTCCCTCTAGCTATCTATGCTTTTCTCGTCTCAAACTCTATTCATACTACATCACAAAGTTTGATCAAGTCAGATTCGAACCCTCTGGGTGAGGAGCACTCGGAGCCACCGAGTCGTCATAGACTTAAACTTCCAAAACCTCTCGATGTATTTCGGTCTGACCGATTAATTCCTTTCGGTCATACCGAGTTCATTGAGTTGATCTAGGTTTCAATCTCGGTGCAACCGATTTGAACAGTTCGGTCTCACCGAGTTGCAGTAACCGCTTGCAATTCTGCATCTCGGTGCCACCGAGTTGCTCAACTCGGACACACCGACGGGGTCTGGATATATATACCCACGGGTCAAATTTTGGAAATTTCTCCGAAACCCTTCGCCCGCGCCTATCCAGCTCTGCTGACTCGAGGTCTCCGGATCGTCTCCTCCGTCGCCAGCGACCTCCTGCCGATGGTCTCCGCCGCCGTCAACGGAATCTTCGCCGCCGTTGTCGCCGTAGCGAGTTCACCACCGAGTTAGGGTATGAACTCGACCCCTTTGTGCAATCTTTACCTCTGATTCCTGCACTTAGGTCAATGCCATGAATCTTACCATGTTTGAAATACTTCTATCCAATCAAAAACTCCTTTAGATTAGTTTTGATTCGGAAACTTAGGGTTAGGTTTCCGCCGAATTCATCTCGGACCGACCGAGTTGTAGAAATCGGTCTCACCGATTTGCCCCAGGCCATTGCACTTGTGATTTTCGGTCTGACCGAAACTTACAAATCGGTGTGACCGAGTTCGATTCTCTGTGAAACCCTAGCAATCTCGGAGTCACCAAACTGTGTCTCGGTCTGACCGATTTCACTAGTTTAGACTCTAATATTGCTTTGGTGTCACCTAGTTTAACAAATCGGTAGCTCCGAAATGACTTCTGTAGAAAACTAAAACTAAGTTTTTTACTCATTTGTTTTGCAAAATCTCTGCACTTTGTGATGCTCATCCACTCTGTCTCAACTATATCTATTCACAGGGTCAGCTTTCAGCTTTCAGCCATGTCAGACAACAGTGACAGCCAAAATAGATCTAAGGAACAGGTTAACTTAAGTGAGGGCACTAGTCCCTCTGACAGCTATGATGATGGGAGCAAAAGTATTCCTAGCAACCTGCCTAAGGCTGCTACTAGGTAGAGGAGGAAAAGGAATTCAGAAGATGAAGATTTTGTGGCTGATGAGGAAGTCACTTCAAAGAAAAAGGTTGTCAAGAAAGAGTTTGGCACAGCAGCTTCAACCAAGCCAGGTGTGAGGAAGATGGAACCAGCCAGAAGGATCCCAATGTCCAAAGCCATAGACTCAACACAGGAAACCATTGGGGTCTCTCTTGAACCAAAGGAGGCTGGTGAAGGCAAGAAGAGGAAGGAAAGGGTCAAGAAGACCATGGCCAGAGTAATTGGCAGACCATCCATGGTCAGGGATTCAGATGAGGATGAAGAAGATGTTGCACCAGTTCCCAAAGCTCAGAAGTTGATGGGGGATGCCATCAAGTCAGGGGCTGTTCCATCAAAGCCCAAGACTGCCCCCAAGGCTGCTGCTGCTGCTCAAGCTTCTAAGCCTGCAGCACCCAAGAGATAAACTAGGAACATACCAGCTGTTGAGAAGAACAAGGCCCCAGTGCCTGAAGTGGAAGAAGAAGAAGAAGCCCAAGTGCTTAGAAAATTGAAGCCCAAGATCCCAGATCATGATGATACACATCCTGTGGCTGAGAACATGAAGCTAAGAAAGGATGCAGGTTTCAGGCTATGGAGGCAGACAGACCCATATGCCACCAGAAGGAGGACTGTTGTAGACTACAGGTTCCACACAAAGGAACAGCAAGATTTCTATGAGACTGTGCTCCTGGACAAGAAGCCCATAGTCAGTGATATGAGATGGGTTGACTGGACTTACATTGACAACAATGCATATCACTTCCCAGGAGTTCATGACAGCTTCAGACTGACTGAAGTTGACAAATTTGTTGGCCAGAAACTCACCAAGTGGAATGATGAGATGGTGATGCAGTTCTACTCCACAGCACATTTTTACCCAGATGGTAAAATTGCTTGGATGACTGAGGGTACTAGGTACTAGTCTACAGTTGCTGAGTGGGCCAAGCTTATCAATGCCCCTGAAGAGCAAGAGGATGACACAGATGTGTATGCCAAGCCAAGGAAAGGGCACAACTCCATGGCACACATGTACAAGGAGATTCCTGATGCTGCCCTGGATACTCACAAGTTTGGCTCTGTGTACTATCTGCTGTCTGGACTACCCACAATCAACACTATCCTCAGGCACACATTGTTGCCCAAGTCTGGAGATGACAGGATGATAAGAGGGCATTCCATAAATTTGCTGCACATGTTTGACAAACCAGAGAAGTTCAAAGTGATGACATTGATTGTAGAGACAATCAAGAGGACTGCTGCTGATCAAAAGAGATCATGTGGATATGCTCCACACATTCAGATGCTCATCAACTCCAAGATGGGCAAAGGAACATATCTCTTGGACAAGGAGCACCTTCCCCTGAGGCCTGAATTTGAAGACAATGAAGTTGTCATGGATGCCACACATCCTACTTCAGTAGAGGCTCAGGAGAAGAGGGAGAAAGCTAAAGCAGAGAAGGCAGCACAATCTTCACAAGTTCCAGATGCTTCAACTGCTCACCTCAAGACCAAGCAGGATCAGCTAAGCTATTTGCTTGAGGCCACTGTCAGAATTGAGAAAGCATTAACAACCTTGATTCAAAATCAAGAGAGTCTTGAGAGGATTATCGAGACAAAGTTTTATGATCTAGACTTGAAGGTCACACAGATCCAGACTGTAGTTGAGCAACTCCAGGATGAAGCTAAAGAGAGAAGAGGGAGAGCTACCATTGAAGCGTTTCAGAGAGTGCCTAGGGCACAAAGGTCTATCGTTGTGCCAGCCAGTGACACAAGGGCTACTACATCAGCACCAGCAGCTACAGCCTCTGTTGTCCCTCCAGCTGCTACTCCACCAGCTCCACAGACCTCTTCGGATGCATTTGTTGCAAGACTCCTCTCCACGCCACCTTCGCACTCCGGAGCTCCCGGTGATCGTGCTTAGAGAGCTGCATAGCACTATGCATTTCAAGCTTTTTGGTAACTTGTTGCCAAAGGGGGAGAAAGTGTATAGATCATAGGCTTCGAGAGAGAGTGTTTTGCTTCTTTTGCCTCTCTTGCTACTTTATTTTCTTGCTCATTTGGTTGATACTCTACTTATGTGTGTGTGAGATACTTATATGATCATGTGCTTGATCATATCATACTTAATGTTTGTGCTTGAATGATGATATTCTATCTCTCATATATGATCATTCATATCTTGTCTTGGTAATGAGTGCATACTTCATATTCTCTCATTTTGAGCGCTCCACCAAGATGTATGTGACATGAAAGAGTAACCCATGATCCTAATCGATTGTGCATTTGCATTCAAAAGCAAATTTTAAATAATGCACAAATTTAGGGGGAGCTCTTACTTATCACATACTTCTCAAAACGATGATGTACTTCATTTATATTATCATTTGTCGAAGCTTTGATCTATATGTTGTCATCAATTTCCAAAAAGGGGGAGATTGAAAGTGCAACTAATCCCCGGGTGGTTTTGGTAATTCATAACAACATATAGCTCATTGAACTAATATCTGTCGGCGTACGACACCTATGGGACCGCGTGGATCCCTTCTATGATTCGGCAGGGAGAGAGGTATGCACAAAGAGCAGAACCAACGATCGACGCGAGGGAATTTTACCCAGGTTTGGGCCACTGATCAGGGTAAACCCTACTCCTGCCTTGTTTTATTAAGAGTGTTCTTGAGCCCAGGCTCCAGGAGCGCTTGCAATGAACAGTGCGTTCAAAGAGCAGCTACGCATGCAGAATGGGCCGAGAGTCTTACTCCCCCTGTAGCAGTTGCCTTGGGCCTCCTTTTATATGTTCAAAGGGGTCACCACAGTGGCAAAATGTACATACATTGAGGTGTAAAGTAGCTACAGGGTTACCATACCTAACCACTGACGGTTTAGGACAAATGCATTTAATGCACCGTGAGGTGTCCGTTTAGGTGTCCTCATTTTCTTGGGGATGGAAAAAGGGGCCATCCCATCAGCACCGCTCAAGCTCTCCTCCACTGGTGCCTTGCCACGCATCCAAAGAAGGGCCCAGAATGTCAGGCTGGTTGCTGTGCTGAAGCGGTGGCACAGTGACAAAATCTTGCCGGGCGCAAATCTTGCCGGGCACAAATCTTGCCGGGCTCCGCAAGCCACCCCGGCAAGATCTTGCCGGGGGCCTAATCTTCGGCCTTCAGCTCTTCTTATCTCCCGATCCTCTGATTCTTGGCTCGAGTGTCCCTTTGACAACCTTGAACCAATATCCAACTATTGTTCCCCCGACAAGCCTTGCCGCGGGCTTGGCTACAACTGCCCGTGCACAAGTATGGGGTACTAAAGGCCCAATACTTAGTACACCGACAGGAGCCCCCGGGCCTAGGCCACACACGAGTGCGAGGCGTTGTTGGGCTAGGCCCAAATAGTGCACGGGCATGCGTGGCTGGGGTTAATCTGCTTGCAATTATTCTGCTTACTGCGCCCCTCCATTGCGCGCGTTGAATGCGTGACATGGGAACCGTGCACTGAAAGGCCGCGGCCGCAGTGCACTTGTAGAGGCGTACTTACATTGGGTAGTAAAAGAGGCGGCATCGCTCCTTCCCCATAAAGAGGAAACCGCAGAGACCCTGCCCATTTACCCCCCTCTTCTTTCCAATCTGGAATTCGCCATTGCCTTTCTTCTCTTGAGCCCAGAGCAAAGCTTCTTCTCATCCGCTCACCGTCTCCGCACCCGCTCCATCTTCGGCTTCCGCCTTTACAGCCGCCATGCCACCCAAGGCCAGCAAGGGCAAGGGCAAGGAGACGAAAGTCGATGTCCTGGAGAGCGAGCTGGTGAAGATGCGGAAGAAGTATGTCGTCTTCGCCCCGACGCTCGATGTGAAAGCTCTGAAGAACCGGTACCAGTGCATGTGGGCGAGGGAGACGAAGGCTCACCCCGCGACTCGCGTGGTTCCAGGTTCTTGTTCAAAAAGCGGACCAGACAGATATCCCTTCTCCGTTGCTTATATCTATTGCGGGCTCTGTCCTCCATTCTCTGACTTCTTCAATGACATTATGTACACATACGGCTTCCATCTTCTTGATTTCACACCGAATGCCGTACTGTGTATGTCCATCTTTGCGAAATTTTTGCCGGAGTAGTTCCCAACACTGCCCTCTTCCGCCATTACTTCATTCCTTGCATCCAAAAAGGGGAGGCCCTTTCTGGTTCTATCGCCTGGATCCCAAGGGCTTGAAACAAGGAAATATATCCAGACGGGGTCTACCGCGAGAAGTGGGATGAATGGCGGTCTGAGTGGTGCTGGATCAAGGAAAAAGATCCCCATCCGTTCTATTTGCCCCAACAGGAGAAGGCGGTCCGCGGCAGTGACTGGAGCGATTTCACCGTGGAAGACAAGAGGCTCACGAAGGCCACCACCAGAATCCTTCGTCTGAAAGCTGCCGGGCTCACAATGGAGATGATTGGCTTCGATTTCCTCCGCCGCCGCATCACCCCCCTACAGAGCAAGGGAAGACCAGCTTGGGAGTACCAGAACGCTGCAGATATCATGAGGCTGCGCCCCGGGCTAAACAACAACTTGACTGCTATGCAGCTTGGCGCTCTCCGCCACAGGCTATTCCAGCGTGATGACAAACATCGGTTGCCGGCAAGAATCGTCCCTTTGTGCAACAACTCCGCCCTGGGGTCGATCATCGCCACAATGCCAATGTTCAACGCCCATGGTCTTGACGCGACTTGGGCCGAGCCATCCGAGGAGGAAGCACAAAAGTTCTTCGACAACTTGTTGGAGAGGGCCATCCGGGAAGAGACGAACCTCATTCGTGCCACCACTGATGAAGAAGTGGCGTATATCGCCACTAGGGCGGAAGAGGCGAATCTTACCGCGGAGGCCGGCAGCGTCGGTTTCACAGAATGGGAAACCAGTGACGCAGAAGTCGTGATGGAAGAAAAACCTGCCGGGGAGGGTAAGGCTGCCGGGGAACAGAGCGGCGCAGTCGCTGAGAGCTCGTTGGACGAAGACGCAGCTGAAGAAGAGCCGCAAGAGGAGCCCCCAGCCCCGAAGAAGACAAAGCGTGTTCTTCGAAAGGACGTTTCTGGCATCCTGGCAAGCCAACCCTCTTCGAGCAGCGAGGCTCCCGGCAAGAAAGCGGTCGGCAAGACTGCACCGCGGCAAGGAGTTCGACAGCAACCTGCGCGGCGCGCGAGGCACACACCTGCGGCAACTACTGGGGCGGCAGAGGCGTCTCACACAACCGCACCAGAGGCTGAGGTGGCGGAGCCACGCCAACCCCCTGCACTTGCTACAGCCAAGCGACCCAGGACCCCTCCTCCGCCTCCCCATACGGACACTACAACGGAGGTCGATTTCGACATCTCCGGCTTCAGCCCGGAACAAGAAGAGGAAGAGTAAGTATCCTATCACAACCTTTATCTCCCAAATTTTGGATTAATCTCATAGCCTTGTTTTGTCTTGTTTCCGCAGCGATGCCGAAACCTTGGCAGAAAGGATGGCAAAGAGGGCGAAGACTTCCACGGGCGACGAGCCTCAGGCAGGTTTCACAAGCGCGCTGGAAACTATCGTCATCAGCCCGGAGCTTAGCCCTCGACGCAGCCCCCAGCACAGCCCCCAGCGTGAGTCGATTACTCATTTTCCGCTGGCGGGCGCCGAGGTTTCTATTCTTGCCGCTGACATCTTTGGGCTTGCAGGAGAAGGACGGCAACAAGGAGAGTCATTGGAAGACGCCCCCGTCGTGCCACCTTCGTCGACCACGCCGCCCACAAACGCATCTCCGGCAAGAGTTCCTACCGACGAGCCTGTCTTGGTTGAGGAGGAACCGACAAGCACGGGTACCGGCAACCTTTCCCCGACAACCAAGGTTGCTGGGAGGGGCGAGGCCACCTCTCAACAACTCGACGCTGGTAACCGATTGCCTCACAACACTTGCTATCCTTTCCTTTATATCTCTTTCTTTTGTCTTCTTGAACTTCAATCTTGATCTCATTTTGTTTCCCTCTTTCGTCTTTTAGAATTCCCTGTGATGGAACACATGGACGTCGATGCTGTTATCGAGGAGACCGCCAGGGATGCCGCCACCGAAGCTGACAAGATCGCTGCTAGCGAGGCCGCCAAGGATGCCACCGTCAAGGCCGGTGGTACCTCTGCCGACGAGGCCGCCAAGACCGCATAGGAGGAACCTGCCAAGGGATCTGCTGAAAGGGCCAGCGAGGAGGTTAGTGACCGTACTGACGGCATTCCTGCCGCAGGAGTGCCAGGCGCTACGCCAGCCATGGAGCCCCCAGCTACCGGTGAAGCGGTTGCTGAGGATCAACCATCAACATCCGAAGTCCCTTCATCAAGCAGATATCTTAAAGTTGGCGAAAACCTATTCGTCAACTTGCCGGGGACGGCAAGCATTGGTGCACCGACCGGAGGGGAAACTTTTGATGAAGAAATCATCACTGCTGCCGAGCTCGAGATCGTCAACGAACCAAGTGCCAGTAGCAGCAAATCTGAAGAAGATCAGCTCCTTCAGGCCATGGGCGATAACTTCCGCAAGCTCCAAGCACTCCGCTGTGCTCAAAAGGAGAAGGTAGATTCCAGAGCTACAGTTGCTGAAGCAGCTGAGGCAGATTTTCAAAAGTGCGTTGAGCAAACGCAAATCTGGTATGCCGAGGCCTATCAAGAGCTGACTGCCAATCGGGAACAAGTGAGCCAAAGCTGGACGGAGCTCCTCTTGAAACAATCTGACATAGAGAAGGCGCAAGAGGAAGCTGCGCAAAGAATTGCCGCTGAAGATGCTCTCCTGACGGAGCGTCGCATTGTGCTTGATGCTCATGAGGAAGATCTTGCCGCACGCGAGCAGGCGCTCGCCGCCAAGCTTTGCAGCAAAGATGAAGAAATCGAGAAGCTTGTCGCGCAGCGGACCCAGGAGCTGGAGCAGAAGCACAAAGAGGCGCTCGAAGCTCTTACTGTAGATCACACCGGCAAGCTCAAGGAAGCCATCGAAGCTACCGAGGCTGCAGAGGCCGCCAAGAACGAGCTGAGCGACAAAGTGAAGAAGCTGGAGGTGGATCTTGAAGAACACAGCAAGGAGCTCTCGACGCTCAAAGGCGACAGGGAGAAAACTCTCCATAGCCTGGCGGAGATGCAAGTTGCCATATCTGACAAGACCAAGCAGCTCTCTTCAGCCAACGATATCATTGCCGATCTGAGGCTGAAGCTGACCATGCTGGAGAAGTCTCTTGAGGACAGCAGGGCCCGTGAGAAGGCTTTGAGCAAAGATCTCCAAGATGAGAGGAACTTGCTTAAGAGCGCTGCCGCCACCCAAATCGACTACGAGAAGGGGGTGAAAATCTGGACTGATCGCCTTGTCGACACTTCGGAGAAGCTCACAGCACAGCTGTCAACCATGGGCCTATCAGACTTCAAGTATTCTTCTAAAGAAAGGGTATCTCCGAGCGCCAGATTGACCATGTTCTTTGAAAGAATCATCGATGCTCTGAAGCTACTCCAGTCCAACCGAGCGACCCAACTAGCCGATGAATCCCGCAAGCTTTGCCGGGCTGTCCTTCGCAAGGTGCTCATCAAAGTGGTGCACAAGAACCCTGGCGTCGACCTCACCAACATGCTCGATCGCTTGCCGAAGGATGCAGATCTCAAGGCACTTGAGGAACTTGTCGCGCCCATCCTTGAGAAAGTAGATTCAATCAAGAGGGTTGAAGGCCAGCGCAGGGACTAGCTGCCTCATTTTCTCTTGCCGCCACCATTCCATGCCAAAGACAATTAAGTCTTAAGTTAGAACTGCGGCAACTTATTGATGTAATATAACTTGCTTATGTTTGGGTATATGCATGCTATTTCCCTTGTCTGATTTCTTTCTGTATGGAGCACACCCTACGCTTAATGAAAACTTGCAGGCGCGCAACCTGCCGTGAGCGCTGGGTGCGGGACTTCAGCAGCCTGCTGGAGGTGCAGCGGCTGGCAAGACACCTTGGTGTTCTCAGTGCAGCCACTTAAGTTGTTCAGCGGACTCGAAACAAAATAAGGGCGCAACCAATTACAACAAGGGTTCCTTCGCATGCAGGTTTTCCATACAAAGACCGAAATCGTCTAAGGAAAATAACTTCATAATAAAGGAAACTTTCTCAAAGTTTTGTAACTTAGCTTTCTGTCGCCGTACTTCCTCCGGTAAGATGCCAATTCTGAACGTCACCCACTAGGGTCCATATCTTCCTTCTCCCCCCCCCCCCCAGCAAACGTGCGCGCGGGGAACCCTTCTATCTTTTGAGAAAAAGAAAGAAGAGAAAATAAAAATATGGAACCTTGGTGGTTCATTAATACTTACCGGGAACAAGTGTCATACAACATCTCAGATAAGCATGTATATATATAAACATGGAAATCGATAAGAAAATGTACAACACTTAATCTTATTCATCTGCGCACAGGGTCTGCGCCTGGCTTTGTATAAAGGTTTACATGCCCTACCGGCAAGACTTGTACAAAAGGTGGTTGCCGGGGGCCCCAGGTAACCGTGCCTCACGGGTAAAACTTGCGAAGATGTTCGATATTTCAGGAGTTGCTCACTGGAACGCCATCCTCGGTCTCCAGGCGGACATCGCCGGGCCTGGTGACTCGTACTACCCGATAAGGGCCTTCCCACTTCGGCGTCAACTTGTTTGAATTCTTGGCAGACTGAATCCGTCGAAGAACAAGGTCGCCTTCCTCAAGGCTTCGGGCATGAACTTTGCGGCTATGGTAGCGGCGCAAAGCTTGCTGGTAGCGAGTGGCTCGCACAGCAGCCTGAAGACGATCCTCCTCAAGGAGCACAGCGTCATCTTGGCGCAGTTGCTCTTGCTCAAGCTCATCATAAGCGAGCACTCGAGGTGACCCGTATATGAGTTCCGTGGGGAGAACTGCTTCCGCTCCGTAGACCAGAGCGAAGGGCGTCTGGCCAGTGGCTCGATTCGGTGTCGTTCTGATTGACCAAAGAACCGCCGGCAACTCATCAATCCAGCGCTTTCCGCACTTTTTCAGCTTGTCGAAAGTTTTGGTCCTGAGACCACGCAGCACTTCAACATTAGCCCTCTCCGCTTGGCCGTTGCTCCTTGGATGAGCAATAGAGGCAAAACAAATTTTGCCGCCAAGGTCTTGGACGTACTGCATGAAGGTGCGATTTGTGAATTGCGTGCCGTTGTCGGTGATAATCCTGTTGGGCACACCGAAACGGCAAACTATTCCCTTAAAGAACTTGACGGCTGATTGTGTTGTCACCTTTCTCACTGCTTCCACTTCCGGCCACTTTTTGAACTTGTCGATCGCAACATACAAGTACTCAAAGCCCCCGGCAGCACGGGGAAAGGGGCCCAGTATGTCAAGCCCCCAGACCAAAAATGGCCAGGAGAGAGGGATTGTCTGAAGAGCTTGAGTTGGCTGATGTGATTTCTTCGAATGAAACTGGCACTCTTCACACTTGGTTACTAGTGCAGTTGCATCCCGGAGAGCAGTGGGCCAAAAGAAACCTTGTCGGAATGCTTTTCCGACAAGTGCTCTTGATCCTATGTGAGAACCACATATGCCTCCATGTATCTCTGCCAACAGCTCTAGTCCATCCTCCCGAGGAATACACTTCAATTTCACACCGTTTGGTCTCTTTCTGTACAGAACGTCATCGATGAACTGATACATAGTAGACTAACGGGCTACTTTTTCCGCTTCTTCCTACTCTTCGAGGAGTTCTCATGTCTGAAGGAAATGGACAATGTGCTGTGCCCATGCTGGAGCCTGGGGCTCGACAGCTAGGACCAAAGGCATCTCTTCTACCGGGGGAACATTTGTCTCGACGGTGAAAGCCTGAGGCTCCACCGGAGCCTATCATTCCCCAGCAAGCTTGCTGCTGATCCCGGCAAGTTCCTTGCCGGCAGTTTCAGGGAACTCTGCCGGAAAGTACTGTCCAGAATTCAACTTTCTTCTCTTTTCTTACCTCATTGATGGTGCCACAGATGGTTGAGTCAAATGGAGCACAAAAGTTCCTGGTTCCACAGGCAACTTGAGGGCAGCGCACTTTGACAGGTCATCGGCAATACTGTTCTCGGCACGAGGAATGTGCTTCATTTGCAGACCATCAAAGCGCTCTTCCATTTTTCTCACTTCATCCACATAAGCTTGCATCAATGGACTCTGGTAATTCTTGTTAACTTGCCTGACAACAAGCTGCGAATCCCCTCTGATGATGAGCTTCTTGATACCAAGATTTGCCGCGATCCTGAGGCCGGCAAGCAGCCCCTCGTATTCCGTAGTGTTGTTTATCGAACTCTCCCGAGGGAAATGCATTTGGATTACGTACTTGAGGTGCTCTTCGGTGGGTGCGACAAGCAGCATGCCAGCACCGGCGCCTTGCAGCGAGAAAGCCCCGTCAAAGTACATAACCCATTCTCGATCAGTTTCCTTGCCGGGGAGAGTCGTTTCTTGAATCTCTTCGTCTGGCGTCGGGGTCCATTCCGCAATGAACTCCGCCAAGGCTCTGCCCTGAACTGTTGAAGTACTTTCAAACTTGAGATCAGAGCTTGACAATTCCAACGCCCACTCCACGATCCTGCCGGTTGCCTCTGGATTTCGCAAAATCCGCTGCAACGGAAAGCGAGTGACGACGGTAATTTCATGTGGTTGAAAATAATGGCGCAGCTTCCTCGAGGCCATAAGAAGGCCGAAGAGCAACTTCTGCACACCAGAGTATCTTGACCTAGCTCCTTGCAAAAGAGAGCTAACAAAATAAACTGGGCGCTGCACCATCTTTTTCTTTTGCACTGGTTCTTCTGACTGCGCAGATCCTATCTTGCCGGCACCAATCCTTGCCGGGGATGACCCCGGCGCATCGCTTGGCGGTCCTGCCACTGGCGTTGCCTCCTCATCAGCTTCTCTCTGCGCCACTAACGCAGCACTAACCTCTTGATTTGTCGCTGCCAGGTACAGCAGCAACGGCTCTTGTGGTTTAGGCGCGACTAACATCGGCGGAGAAGAGAGGTATCTCTTCAAATCTTGCAGTGCAGCCTCCGCTTCCGGAGTCCATTTCATTGGACCTGCCTTCTTCAAAATTTTGAAAAAGGGCAGGGCGCGCTCAGCAGATTTGGAGATAAACCTGCTTAAGGCAGCAATGCAGCCGGCAAGACGACGTACATCCTTGACGCGTCTTGGTGCCTCAATCTGCTCAATAGCTTTGATCTTGTCGGGGTTCGCCTCGATCCCTCGCTGAGACACAAAGAACCCGAGAAGCTTGCCGGAAGGAACGCCAAACACGCACTTCTCAGGATTGAGCTTTAAATTGATCTTGCGCAGATTTGTAAATGTTTCTTCTAGATCTTGTATGAGCGTCGCTTTGTCCTTGGTCTTGACCACTATGTCATCCATGTATGCTTCCATGTTTCTATGCAACTGAGGCTCAAAACCAATTTGGACCGCTCTCGCGAATGTAGAACTAGCACTTTTCAACCCGAAAGGCATTCGCATAAAACAATATGTACCACATGGGGTGATAAATGCGGTCTTTTCCTCATCTTCTTTTGCCATGAAGATCTAATGATACCCTGAGTAGGCATCAAGGAACGACAGTAGGTCACAACCAGCAGTGGAGTCCACAATCTGGTCGATGCGCGGCAAGGGGAAAGGATCTTTTGGACATGCTTTATTGATATCTGTATAATCAATACACAGCCTCCATTATCCGTTCGCCTTGCGCACTACAACTGGATTGGCTAACCACGTTGGGTGAAGCACCCCTCTGACCAAACCTGCCGCTTCTAACTTCCTAATCTCTTCGGCAATAAATTCTTGCCGCTCTAAGGCTTGCTTTCTCACCCTTTGCTTGATGGGCCGCGCGTGAGGGCAGACAGCAAGGTGGTGCTCAATCACCTCCCTGGGAACACCGGGGATGTCAGATGGTTGCCATGCAAACACATCGACATTCGCCCGCAGGAAGGCAATGAGCGCGCTTTCCTATTTGTCGTCAAGGGTGGAACTTATGGTGAAAGTTCCTCCTGTTCCATCCTCTTTGACGGGCACTTTCTTGGTCTCTGGTGGAGCAGCCTTGGATTTCTTGTTCTTGCCGGTGGAACTTCCTGGTACATCCTCAACAGGAGCGCAACACTCTGAGGAGGTGCGCTTGCCAGAGTTTGCGCCAAGGTTCCTGCCGGTCTTCTTCTTCCCCCCGGGAGTTCCAGCGGCAGGAGCAGATGCCTTGACGGCAGGTGCTGCGACTGCTTCCCGGTAGAGTTGGTCGGCGCAGATGAGCACATCCTTTTTGTCAGAGTGGATAGTGATGACGCTCAACTGCCCGGGCATTTTCAGCACATTATATGCATAGTGTGATGCCGCCATGAACTTGGCCAACGCTGGGCGGCCAAGGATCCCATTATATGACATGGGGATCTTGGCGACATCGAACACCACCTTCTCCGTCCTGTAGTTGAGCTCGCTATCAAATGTTACTGGTAGCGTTATCTTGCCTTTCAGCTGGGTCCTTCCTGGATTGATCCCTTGAAACGTGCCTGTTTCCTCGAGATCTTCATCAGGAATTTGCAGCTTCTTGAGCACGTCTGGTGAAATTAGATTCAGTCTGGCCCCACCGTCAACTAGCATTTTTGTCACCTTGAGGTTGTGGATTGTTGGTGAAACCAACAATGGCAAGCACCCGACCGCAGTTGTGCGGTCAGGGTGATCCTCGGCATAAAAAATGATAGGCGTGTTGGACCACTTCAGAGGTTTACGTGCATCAAACGATGGCTCCGTTGCATTAACCTCACGCACCCACTGCTTAAGTCGATGGTGGGAAGAATGCAACGAGGCGCCTCCGTCGATACACATGGCCTCTGTGGCTTTCTGAAATTCATGCTCACTGGACTCATCATCTTCTTCATCATCATCATCACCCTCTTCCTTGTCACGGCCTCGAGCAGGCCTTTCCTTTTGTTGCTTGGCCTTGCCGCGGCGACCCCCCTGGCCACCACGCTTCTTGCCGGACCCCTCAGCACTATCTTGGGCCTTCTCCTTGTCTCGCCTTTCGTACTCAGCTCTCTGCTTCTCAACAAGCTGTTCAACTGGCCGGCAATTTTGGAGATCATGGCCCTTGGTGCGATGGATCTTGCAATACTGCTTGCCGGAACCTTCCGGCTTGTCGGCAGCCGCCAAGGCCTGACAGGAGGCGCACCCGGCAACTTCCTTGCCGGGGTCGCCAACTTTGGCCTTCTTGGCGGTGCCA
The DNA here is from genome assembly GCA_011799875.1 of Thinopyrum elongatum. Taxonomy (NCBI): domain Eukaryota; kingdom Viridiplantae; phylum Streptophyta; class Magnoliopsida; order Poales; family Poaceae; genus Thinopyrum; species Thinopyrum elongatum. The sequence goes on from CM022300.1 coordinate 390,867,889, forward strand.
GGGTCGCCGGATCCCTCGACGGCAAGCACGGCCTTGCCTTTACGCTTCTTGTTTCGCCGCCGGCCCTTCTTTGTCGGGGCGGCGGCATCTTCGCCTTCAGAGTCGTCTCCTGCGCCAACATCCTCGCCGGGGAGTCTCCTTCCCTCTTCAGCCCGAGCACATTTATCAGCCAGAGCATAAAGCTTGGCGATATCCCTGATCTTGTTCATTGCCATTTCTTCCCGCATCTTGCGGTTACGCATGTTCTGACGAAACGCGCCGATAACGGCGGCAGGATGAACATCCGGGATACTGTATTGCACACGGCTGAACCTTTGGATATATTTGCGCAGAGGCTCGCCCTCCTTCTGGGGGATGAGATGCAAATCACTTTCCTGGCCAGGAGTTTGATGGCCTCCAACAAAGGCGCCAACAAACTGGTGACACAGATCTGACCAAGAAGAAATGGAATTCTCCGGCAGATGCATCAACCACGACCTGACGTTGGGTTTGAGCACCAACGGGAAGTAGTTGTTAAGTATCTTGTCGTCTCGGCCCCCGGCAGCCTGCACTGCAATGGTGTAGATGCTCAGGAACTCCGACGAGTGGGTCTTGCCGTCATATTTCTCCGGGACCTCTGGCTTGAAGGTTCGGGAATTGGGCCACTGGACTCGCCGCAGCTCACGGGTAAACGCTGGACAACCTACCTCGTAAGGCAAGTCGCCTGCGTACCCTGGCGCAGGCTCGTCGACAGCAGGTCCTGCGTGTTTATCAGATTGATGGCGCGCTTCCCGCCGCCGCTTGATGGTAGTTCGAGCGTCCTCTTTGCTTCGTTCCCGAAGAACTTGACGCTAATCGCGGCGCATCCGCGGATCGGATGACGCCGTGGAATCATCATCACGGTCATCGGTCCGCCGGGTCGTCGATCGGCGCTGCTGTCGTGGAGGAGAGTGTACCGTGGTTGCACCGCCTCCAGTCTTCTCTCCATCGGCTCACTCTGGATCGATGGACCGCCACCGCAAGGGCCCTGCCTGCTGTGGCCCATCCTTGTTAACGAAGCCGATGAGGCTCTGGATGGTAGACCGCCACTCCTCCATCTTCTTCGGAGCAGGAGGGAAATCAAGGAGCAGTTGCGCACGTGCCAGAGCTTCCGCTGGTGTAGGTGGCGGCGACAGGTGCGAAGTACATGAGGTGCTCTGACTCCTAACGATGTTAGAAGGAGCACCATCACGATCACGCGACTGCGTGCCACTTCCACCGGCAGCTTGGCGTGCATGCTGGGCCTGCGCACCTTGGGATCGATGTGCAGAAGTCCTTTCATGGGGACATCCTGAACCACCAGTGCCAAGGCGATGCTCGTCGCGTGCAACCTGTGAAGGCCGCGACGCTCGCGCCGGCGCGAGAGTCCTAGGAGGCGTCCTCCGATCTCTGGAGTTCGCTGCGCCGCCCGTGGGCAGCACAGCCCCATCTCTGGATCCAGCGGCGTGCAGGTTGCCGTCGCCGCTGCGAACGACGTCGCTCGCCTGGCTTGGATCACCAGAACGCCGTGGAGGCTCTAAACCTCTACCTTCTGCATCTACGCCGTCGCCCGTACGCGAAGGCACGGTCAAGACGGACGTGGATGGTAGCACCGTTGCGGCACTCTTCTTATTGGGTGGCATGGTGATGAAGACGATGAAGAAACTGAGGCGCCGATCACTGGATCAGGTATGCGCAACCTTCTTCCCCCTACCTGGCGCGCCAAAGATGTCGGCGTACGACACCTATGGGACCGCATGGATCCCTTCTACGATTTGGCAGGGAGAGAGGTATGCACAAAGAGCAGAACCAAGGATCGACGCGAGGGAATTTTACCCAGGTTCGGGCCGCTGATAAGTGTAAACCCTACTCCTGCCTTGTTTTATTAAGAGTGTTCTTGAGCCCAAGCTCCAGGAGCGCTTGCAATGAACAGTGCGTTCAAAGAGCAGCTACGCATGCAGAATGGGCCGAGAGTCTTCCTCTCCCTGTAGCAGTTGCCTTGGGCCTCCTTTTATATGTTCAAAGGGGTCACCATAGTGGCAAAATGTACATACATTGAGGTGTAAAGTAGCTACAGGGTTACCATACCTAACCACTGACGGTTTAGGACAAATGCATTTAATGCACCGTGAGGTGTCCGTTTAGGTGTCCTCATTTTCTTGGGGATGGAAAAAGGGGCCATCCCATCAGCACCGCTCAAGCTCTCCTCCACTGGTGCCTTGCCACGCATCCAGAGAAGGGCCCAGAATGTCAGGCTGGTCGCTGTGCTGAAGCGGTGGCACAGTGACAAAATCTTGCCGGGCGCAAATCTTGCCGGGCACAAATCTTGCCGGGCTCCGCAAGCCACCCCGGCAAGATCTTGCCGGGGGCCTAATCTTCGGCCTTCGGCTCTTCTTATCTCCTGATCCTCTGATTCTTGGCTTGAGTGTCCCTTTGACAACCTTGAACCAATATCCAACTGTTGTTCCCCCGACAAGCCTTGCCGCGGGCTTGGCTACAACTGCCCGTGCACAAGTATGGGGTACTAAAGGCCCAATACTTAGTACACCAACAATATCCATTCAAGATTAATGTTTCAGAAAGTTCAATGATTGGTATGGCATGGATTAGAGATGTGGACCCCTCAAAATGCTAAGGACACATATTGGCAAAAGCTCAAGACTCTACATTTTCATTTTAGTGATCCAAGATCACATTGAGTCCATAGGAAAAGCCAATACTATTAAAAGGGGATGAGGTGTTGCTTAATGGCTTGCTTGCTCAAAATGCTTAGTGATATGCTCCAAAAGCCCTCAACCACTTTCTCATTTCCACATTTGTCCTAAACCTAAAGTCAAACTCGGCCCCACCGATTTGATCTATCCGGCGCCACCGAGTTTACTTGACATAGCCATTGCCAGAAACCCTAATCAGTTCGGTCTCACCGATAGGGATCTCGGTCTCACCGAGATGGGATTGCAAACTCTCTGTTTCCCTTCATAACGTTTCGGTCTAACCGAGATGAGCGATCGGTCCCACTGAGTTGGCAATGCAAACTCTCTGTTTCCTTTTCGTAACGTTTCGGTCTCACCGAAATGAGCGATCGGTCCCACCGAGTTTGCCTGACCAAGTCTCTGTTTGCTTATTACTGAAATCGGTCTCACCGAGTTCATGTGATCGGTCTCACTGAGATGAGGTTGCGCCCTAACCCTAGCGCATCGGTCTCACCGAGTTGGTATTGTCAGTCCCACCGAAAAGCCTAACGTTCACATTTTGAACCAGGTCGGTCTCACCGAGTTTCACTATTCGGTCCCACCGAGTTTGGTAAATTGTGTGTAACGGTTAGATTTTGTGTGGAGGCTATAAATACCCCTCCACCCCCTTCTCCATTAGAGAGAGAGCCATCAGAACGTGCTTACACTTCCACTACTCATTTTCTGAGAGAGAACCACCTACTCATGTGTTGAGACCAAGACATTCCAATCCAACCACAAGAATCTTGATCTCTAGCCTTCCCCAAGTTGCTTTCCACTCAAATCATCTTTCCACCATATCCAAATCTGTGAGAGAGAGTTGAGTGTTGGGGAGACTAGCATTTGAAGCACAAGAGCAAGGAGTTCATCATCAACACACCATTTATTACCTTTTGGAGAGTGGTGTCTCCTAGATTGGTTAGGTGTCACTTGGGAGCCTCTGTCAAGATTGTGGAGTTGAACCAAGGAGTTTGTAAGGGCAAGGAGATCGCCTACTTCGTGAAGATCTACCCGAGTGAGGCAAGTCCTTCATGGGCGATGGCCATGGTGGGATAGACAAGGTTGCTTCTTCGTGGACCCTTCGTGGGTGGAGCCCTCCATGGACTCGCGCAACCGTTACCCTTCGTGGGTTGAAGTCTCCATCAACGTGGACGTACGATAGCACCACCTATCGGAACCACGCCAAAAATCTCCGTGTCTACATTGCGTTTGCTCTCTCCAAACTCCTCCCCTTTACCTTCATATGCAATGATTTACATTCCACTGCTATACTCTTAGAATTGCATGTGTAGGTTGATTGCTTGACTTGTGTTAAGTTGCTAAAATCTGCCAAGACATAAAATAGGGAAAGGCTAGATTTTTATTTGGTCAATTAGTCTAATCACCCCCCCTCTAGACATACTTTCGATCCTACACACATCAATCAAGAAACCTGCACCTTGCTCGATCAGCCGAATGGACGAGGTGTATTCGAACCTCGTACACTGGAGGCTTCAAGGGGCGGAGGCACAAGGGGCAGTGGAGCAAGGTGAGGTCCATAGAGACCTCCATCGTCGGGTCCTGTTCCGTGGGCATGATCTTGCCCTCCTTGTGCACCACCATTTCTCGATTTAGGGCCGGGGCATTATAAAGTTTTACCATCACATATTCACACTACTTCAAGGTGCATTAAATCAACACATGCAAGTATCAAAAGGAAAGTCACGGCATGCATGCATGCATTGTAATTAATGCATCGGTAAACGCAAATTATTGAAATATATCGAGTGCACTGCCTTGATGTGTCGCGTCAACTTGTACAACAAGGAGAAGCTTGATTACAACGCCCTCTCCCTCGCCCATGAGCGTGGTGGCTTGCAGGACTAGGAGAAGCTTTCGCTACACGCTCTCCCTCCCGCACGCGGTGGACATGCAGTAGTTCATTCAGTGTCAGATGGCCAGAAGCATACTAGTAGTACTCCTCTGTAGTAGTACCATCATTGTTTGACTTCCCGAAGAGGTGAAGAGCCAAGCACAACCCGAATGCTCATGTGGCAGTTTCATGTGTAGGGGAGGTAGTATAGTAACATAGTCTAGGATAGCATGTAGCGTGCCTCTAAGCTTAAAATTGTTGGAGTGGGCTCCATGCTATGAGGCCGTCTCAAAGCATTTTTTATTAAAATAATCTTTTGGCCCTACCTGTCATCCTGGTGATTATAGTTTGCATGTTGATCTGGTCAAGAGAGGAATATATATTTTAATTTGTGGTGGGGTAAATGTTAGAGGTTGCAGCAAATATTGTACATTGCGGGTCTTTTAGCCAAGTTTAGAGGCATGTGGGGCCCGTGCTATGATGTGTCACATCAACTCGTATAACAAGGAGAAGCTTGATTACTAGTACGCCCTCTCCCTCAACCATGCGCGCGGTGGCTCGCAAACGAGGAGAAGCTTTTGCTTACTACTACAACAAGCTATCCCTCCCCCACGCGGTGGACGGACATGCAGCAGTTGATTCGATACTGTAGAAGTAGTAACATCATTGTTCGACTTCTCGAACAGGTGAAGAGCCAAGCGCAACCCGAACATGGCAGTTGTGAACGCTCGCGTGGCAGTCTTATGTGTAGGGGTGGGGCGTGGTGTGGCAGTTTTGTGGTAATTCTTTTCCAGTGCTGTTTGCGTCCAATAGGTGCCACCGTCGGATGCAGATCTTACGGTTATTGTGGAAATTGCTAGTTATAGTCATCTTACGAAAATCAAATAATCCCAAAACAAACCCGACCATGTTTCTTGTTTCTAGGCATGAATAGGAATCAACCAATAAGAGACGTGGGCCGTGTATGTTTTTAATGCCTTGAGACGTACCTAGCACGGCATGCAGCGGTCAGTTCATTGTATGCAATGGTATTAATTAGCAAATACTCCCTCTGTTCCTAAATATTTGTCTCTCTAGAGATTTCAACAAGTGACTACACCGTAAATGAGTACATACGGAGCAAAATGAGTGAATCTACACCATAAATATTTAGGAACGGATGGAGTAAATATTAAGTTCTCTCGTTTTCCTCTCCGCCTTGGTCGCGGTGCACAATATTGAGTACTACTACTGACTAGTCTCTTCTTGACATGCATTTACGTTGATATGGCTTGAATGCCAACGAGGGAGAGGGTAGCAGTTCCCAAAACATTGAACGGTCAATGATGCCTCCTCATTCAATTAGCATGCAGAGGGAAGTAATTGGAGAAGCGGAATGGAGCCAGCACGATGTGAATGCAATGCAGTTTGGAATCTCATATAAAGGCGCCCCACCACTCCAATCCATCTACTCCTAGTCTCTGCGCAACACTGCTCACTCCAATCCAAGACCAAGACCAAGTGACCAGAAGCCACAAGCACCCATGGAGTCGATGGACGCAAGCGGCAGTCGGCTGTGCCAGATCATCCAAGACGCCGGCCTGCGGCCCTGCACAACGCAGTGTTTCCAGACGGTGCTGGCGACTGCCGGCATCATAGCCCTGGTCGACACCGGCTTCACCTCTCGCATGGGCAAGATGATGGTCCGCTCCATCCGCAAGTTCACCGCCATCAAGAAGCGCGCGGACGACCTTGCCGTACTCCTCCTGCCCACACGCCCAGGCTCCTCATTGCTTGCCACCCTCATCGGCCTCCAAGGTGACGAACTCTTTGAAGCACTGGTGGCCCTGTAGCTACCGGAGGTCGCGACGAAGAATGTGTACCTCGAGGCTGCGCTCGCTGCACAACACCTCGCCATGCAAGAAACCGTCAACCTGCACATCCACGTCTACGAGGAAATCGTCTACATAGGCTACTACAAGGCCAGCGTGGACAGAAAGACGTTGGCCTTCTTCTACCGGCTAGAATCTTTGGACGCCATTGTTCGGAAGCACGTTGACCTGGCCATGAAAGCCGCTGCTACTTAGCCATCGTTCGGTGGGCCGGCGCCCTGAGTCGAGGAGGAGGAGGTCGTCGATGGATGCATCTTTCTTCTTATCTCATGTAACCAGCACTGCATCGCCTCGTTGCCTTAATGTGTTAGTGTATGGCATTTTTATTCCAGTCATAAATGACATGTGTGATCCCTTGCTCTTATTTGGCGTTCATTATATGTAGTATCATTGTCTTCGTCCTGGTTTACTACCTACGTCCTGGTTTATTAGTCCCTTTTGTAATTTGTGCTAAATTTTGACCAAATATTTAACTCACAAAATGTTAGTGCATGTCAACAAAAATTATATCGTTGGATTCGTATTTGAACATTGTTTTCAATGATATAATTTTGGTGACATGCTTGAACATTTTGTTAGTCAAATTGATGGTCAAAATTTGGTATAGATTACGATGGGGACTAATAAACCAGGATGGAGGTAGACTGGTCACCATCGCTTGTTGTGCCAAATTTTGACTTCAGCTTTAAGTACGAGACCCAACCTACATGGAGGGAGTATATATATTGGTGAGACAACCAAACTTATACACGGAGTATTCAAAACTGAGCGTTACTACATGTCACGAGTTCAAAACGAGAAAGTGGAATAAGTACAGCATGCCTGTGCCGTTCGCGTCGCACCCCACACTGTCGTTCCGGCCCGCCACTCAGCGCGCATTGGCTTGGCATTTTCTATCTACTAGCAAGATGCCCGTGCATTGCACGGAACATCAAGATGCATTTTTTTATAAAACACCTATTGTGATTGACCCATGCGGGATTAATCCCATGTGTAAAAACTAATGATATCTCAAGAAAGAGGGGAGATAAGGTGAGGAGGAGTGGGGCGTGGTGGTGATTGGTGGTCGGACTGAGCGGAGGCATGGGGATGGACGACGCCGGCAGCGGCCACCATGCCAGATTGTTCTAGAGGCTTTCTTTTTTAATTGCTCAACAATGAGGTTGTGGGGAGATAAGGATGAATGAGGGAAGGCCTTATCTACAAATGTGGAGAGAGGTGCGGGTATATTTTTGCAAAATTACCATAGTTTGCCTTCTATCCGTTAGATATAGATCGGACAGTCTATATTGCAAGATGGCAGGCATACCATCATCACCAACTCAGTTTTTTATAAGAGTAGAGAAGTAGAGATAAGAGTAGAGACAAGTTAAAAAGGTAAAGACTGCTGCGTTCGCGTCGCACCCCACACGGTCTGTCGGGCACGCCGCTCATGCTAGGGAACGCTTGTTGTCTTAGCATTTTCACTGTCATGTGGGGCCGCAGTTGAGCAAACCGACTATCGACAAATCCCCACCCCTCCCACTGCGCGTCGGCTGAGTTAGAATTAGAAGAGAGAAACGAGGGAGAAGAGCTAGTTGTAGCACGGACGCTGTTGTCAGATGGGACTCGTGTTCATAGAATAGGAGTACTGAGTACTCGTACGTCTAGTACCACTAGTTGGGTGCGTGCGACCTATACCTATCATCACTTTAGGTCGCCTATTCAAACCGCAGCTACGCTTCATAGTACATAATTTTTCACGCATTTTTCCTCCTATATGTAGTCCTAGACTATTTCCACGTGCTTCCTTTCGCCAACCTGTGGGACATAGAGCATCTGGGTCGTAGTGCATGCACGACTTGGAGCATATGCAACCATGCTGGCGTATTTTACATTTCAGACCTGACGAATTACATGCAAACCCCCCGCAGAAGAATAAATAAATAAATTACTACATGCAAACCGGATTATTTTCATAGAAATCGGAGCACATTCATTAAATTTTGGACGTAACACATTGAAAAAAACGACCGGACCTAAACTAGTCTAAGGGCCTCTTTGATTCATAGGATACTAAAAACACAGGAATGGGTAAAGTATGATGGCGATGAACCGAGAGGAGGAGGAAGAGGAGTACTGTACATGCTGGAGACTAGACTGTAGTACATTGTTTTTTTTGGCCATATCACCACATTGTTTTCTATGGCCTATCACCTGCTCGTTCACTGGGCTGCCGTGTTTGGCACTCCTCCGACGTGAGTAGTAGTATATACTAGTGCTACGTACTACCTCCGTCCTAGTTTATAGGTCACCTTTGTAGTTTGTGCCAAATTTTGACCAAAGATTTAGCTAACAAAATGTTAATGCATGTCAACAAAAATTATATCGTTGGATTCATATTTGAACATAGTTTTCAATGATATAATTTTTGGTAACATGCATGAACATTTTGTTAGTTCAATCTATAGTCAAAATTTGACACGAAATACAATGGGGACCAATAAACCATACTCTAACTTAGCTAGAGGTTAGAGTTAGTTTCTACTCCCTTCGTCCGGTGAAGAGTGTACGTTTGGGTTTAAAATTTGTCCACAAAAGAGTGTACTTCTATCTTCCCAATGCACTTTAAAGTATTTTCTCTCATCACACGGTAATCAAGACCAATAGCATTCTATACATAGTCTTCTTAATTTCTACATGCACTTAGCTCATTGGGGGTTGGGTAATTAAAGAGGAGAGAGATGGTGGCTTTCATCTCCCCAATGCATTTTTTACTCCACTCCATAATTTGTCCTAAAATTTCTAGATGTACACTTTTCACCAGACGGAGGGAGTAGCTCATGACTAACCCTAAACTAACTCTAGCCAAAGAGGTGTTTGGATGACAGGGTTAGATTGACAATAAATGCATTAGGAGAACCAGCTCCAATTAGTACCTCTTGGGTGGGATAGTTTTTTTGGGTGGGTTAAATGCAACAAGCTCAAACTAGCCCTCATGTTTGGATACTTTAGGGCTATTTGAACCCAAACTAGCTCAAACTAACTCTAACCCATGGATCCAAACAGGGCCTATATATACCGCATGATTCTTTGCTCCTTCTTACGTCACCGACATGTGGGAGAGCCAACACCCGGGTCGACGTGTCATGCACAAGATTAGAGTGGGGAAGGGCATCACCCCGGTCGTAGTGCCGCGGTAATAATGACTATAATGAGCAGTCATATCATAAGACCCCATCTTTCCAGTAGTAACAAGCCGTCAAATCACACAACCCTGCCTTTCCAGCAGTAAGTTGAATCCGCTACTCCCTGACCCTCCTCGCCTCTCTGTCAAACCGGCTACGTGAAAACTGTTGCGCATACTGCCCGGGAAAAGCCCCGCCCTTAACTTTGAAATACTCCTAGTATAATTTTGTATCGATGAATTGCGCCATGGAGCAGAAAACCAAAATAAAAAGGTGGTACATGTAAACAAATACAATTCAAGCTCTAGCTAGCGATTCAGAATGTAAACCATGCATGTGTTTATACGTATAGGTTACTTCAAAGTACTGAGTCCATTGATGCAATGTGGTCAAACTGTACCATCGATATCTCAAAGCCAAAATAGTTTGAGCATGTTCATTCTATATAAATAGTACTAGTACTATGGGCCTATTCGGTTTGGAGGATTTTCATAGGAAACACATAGGAACAAGGATCCCGGAGGAAAATTTCCTATAGATGCGTTCGGTTTGTAGGGAATGTGTACAGGAATTTCGTAGGAATACTATTCATTTCTTGTGTTTTTTGAGGAAATTACACATCCACTCAGGCCTCCTTTGGTTCATAGGATAGGAATAGTATAGGAATAGGAAAATCATAGGAAGTGAGATGACATGCATCTCAAATCCTATAGATAAAGAGATGTCATTTGATGCATAGGATAGGAATTTTTCCATTGAGTCTAGACCAGTGTTTTTTTCTTTGAAATGTGAAGGATTGATTCCTATCCTACATAGGAATAGGAATCCATTCCTACAAACCAAAGGGCTCCAAAGGAATTTTTCCTACAAAGTTCCTATCCTTTGCAATTCCTACAATATTCCTATGAACCAAAGGAGGCCTCAAAGCTCATTTTGCGCGTAGGAACGAGACGAGTCGATTCCTTAGGATGGCAAGTGCCATCCTATAAAATTCCTATACTAGTCCTAATTCCTACGTTATGAAATCCTCCAAACCGGATGAGCCATATATGTTTATTCACCCATGGGGTTGCTTAATGATGGAGGGCCGGGGAGCACAAGTGAACAATACTACTAGTACTAGTAAGTAGGAGTAGTACAGTACAGTACAAAGTGCGACGTGCAGTTAGTCACGTTAAATAGAGAGTTTCTTTTCTTTAATGCCACGTACACAAATTGAAACGCTTGTTGTGGAAAGAAAAAGATAATCACTCCACTATATATATAGGCAGGAGCCTGAGCGCCTGCTTTACTAGAGTTGCTCTCTTCATTCTCTCATCCTCTCCAAATCTAAACAAGACAACGGTAGCGACTCTCTCTCTCTGCTCACTGCTGGTCACAGATCCGGCTGGATCCCTTCGGTCGGGGTGTGTAGGGGACTAGGTACATCGTTCATGCGGTCATCAGCGGCGCGGGAGGAAACCCATAGCTGACGGCGGGTCCTGATCCTCTGCCCGTGGCATTCTCTCCGACACAGCACCAGCTCGGGAGGTCCTCGGACCCCTTCTTCCTCCCTGTCGTATTGTGGGCAGATCCGACCTCCCGCCGCCCTCCTAGCCACATCCCGATGACCCTCAGGTATAAGTTCCTTCGAAAGCGGCCTTGCTCTACTACCCCAGCACCCCACGAGGCTGCATGTGGATCTTTTCTACTTCCATCAGCTCTTCCAAAGCCACCTAAATTTTTAGTATTATTAGAGGTAAAGCTACTTCATGCAGTCGAATCTAGGACTTGGTTCAAACAGCGAAGGGGAGGAAGTTGTAGCATGAATCTAGGACTTGATTCAAAGAGGAAATAACAGGGGGAAAGTAGTAGAGACTGGATACCTAGCCGGTCTCTTGGTTGGAAAGGGAAATAAAGGGAAAAGGCAGTACAAACTGGATAAGGAACAGATCTATTATTGGTTGAAAAAAGGATAGAAAGTGGAGGCTGGTGGACAAGTCAAGAGAGTATGTCCAGGATTAGATTTGCTGCCCTCACATAGTAAAAGGTCTCCAGCATTAGATTTGCCGCCCTCGCAGAGTATGAACAAACTCGGCATCACCACTTTATGCCTCCTTGTAGGTACATTGTGTTGATGCGTCCACTGTCGCATGTCCTTATACCAACTTTTTGCTGTTGTTAATGTAAGGGCGCATGTAAAATGAAGCAATCACACTGTTATCCTAAGGACATGTCTAACCAATGTTATTATTAATCTAGTGCCTCCAGTAATATGATGCAATTAAACTATGTTACAAATGGTACTCCTACTATTTTCCCTAGTATGATAAGTAAATTGCTTCTTTACACTGCTGAGTGTCCTGGTGTCCCCATTGTCCCATGCCCTTAAACCAACTCCTTAGCTGTTGTTGATCTACTGTATCTGGTAAACAAGCAATGCCACCATTAAAGTAATCCCACATTTGACGAATGTCATTGTTGATCGTAATGCTTCCGGGAACATGAAGCAATGCTGTCGTTTTAAAATTTCTACTGTCCTTGTGTGATTGCCATGAACATAATGAAGATGCTTCTTTTCGTTTTGTGTATGTTTCGTATCTTGTTATTGACCAGTAACTGTTTTCTTTCTATCTTTTTGTGCGGATAGGTATATCCATTTCACCTCGTTGCTATTGTGAACTTTTGGTGAACTACACAAAACACTTTTTTGGAATGAGTGTCTTGTGCAGTTCAACTAAAATGTCACGTGGGCAACGTCTCTCAACTTTGGTGGAACTGCACAAAGGTTTATTGGAGTTTCCAACATCTCCGTCAAACTCTGCTGGTAATCTCGTGTAACATTTTATTAGCCTTTGCAAGATGAGCCATCACTGTCACCACAATGGCACTTTATTTTAGTGGAACTGCACAAAAGGATAAGCAAATTATAGTTGCACCTTGCATGAGTAGGACAGCCAACCTTAATGTTGCTCAATTTTAGTGCAACTACTAAAGAAGAACCTACCAGCTCATGAGAGCAAGTACTTCTTGCTAGCTGCATGATGCAATCTTTGCTTCATTTCAGGTGAACTGCAGAAAAAGGTCACATGAATTGAATCATCCGAGTGGATCTGCAGGTTCACCACATCGAGTCGTGGCGGCGTAGGGCCCCTCTCTCAGTTATGGTTCCCATGACCGGGTATGTTTCTTTTTGGTTGATTTTGACTCTACATCCAGCTAGTGATCTTGTGCTACTATTTTGGCACTGCTATGAGAAAGCAATAATGATATTGTTTTTGCATCTTAATTTAATGCCACTAATAATTTGAGGCAATCTTTTGGCATCGCTACTACCACTGATAAAATGAAGTAATAATACATTTAAAATAGAGCTACTATCTTAGCTACCATTTCATTTCCAATGTAGATAATGTGCAGAAGGCCTATCCGGCAGAATCAAGTCCATGTGCACTGCATCAATCACATAGCTGCACTGAACCAGTTGAGTCCATCACGCCTACTATTGAGGTGGCACGGGCCCCCTCTCTAACTGGCGGGCGCCATAATTTTAGTTGAATTGCACAAAAAAAAGTGATTGAAATGAGTCGATGCTCCTCCTTCTACTGCCACACTGAGGTGTTAATGGATGTCAATGAATCGCTTTCATGGCAAGATACGGGGACATGAAGAATAACTCGATCTCCCAAAGTCATCTCACACAGGTCAGTACTGTCCTTTATCAACATGATTGTGCTTTGTCATACTGTGCTAACGTTGTATTTCTTAAATAAAGATATTCTATCGCAATCTTTTCTTGTTTTGGAAATAAAGTTTGCTTCAACTAGTGCCACTATTATAGTAATCATGCTCTTTCTTATCTGTGCAAACAAGAATACTCAACTACAGATGTTGTGATGGTCAAAAGCATTCACCAAGTTCTTGGGTTGTATGACACGGCTAGCCAAGATGGATTTAATCCCGATATTCACTTTATCCAAAGGCTCTAATGGGTTGGTTCTGAATCTTGCAAGCTAGGAATCATTGAGATGTGTAGGCATCTTTGTTGTACTTATTATTTGAATCTTATTGGTTGGTTCTGAATCTTGCAAGCTGGGAAACATGGCATGATGATGCAGAGGACAACAACCATAACAAGATGTTCAAACTTGGTAGTATTGTCTGTGTGAAAGTGCGGCAAATGAGTTGATCATGTGCGTCCTGAGAATAATAACTCTAATTATTGTGCATGTTGATCCTATGGCACTGATAGAATGAGCCAATGCTTTGCTTGTTTTAAGAATAAATTTTAATTAAAGCTAATAAAATTTAAGTAAAGTGACCACTAACACTTGCTATTATAGTAGCAATAGAGACCGCTCATGAACCGACGTGTGGCCGGAATAGGTTTCTCGGCTTCCATGAAGGTTTAATGGAGGCGTTTGAATGTGCCGAGGGTGCATGTTCTGCCGGGCGTGCAGCGGGCGAGGGAGGGGTAGTAACTGTTGTCGCCTGCACACACTTAGTTTACTATTGAATGCAGTTCCCCAAGAGCTGAAAAACAAACTGCTACCGCCGCCTACCCACTCGTTCACCGTTGATTGCAGTTGGAAAAACGAACTGCTGCTGCCGCGGTGCCGCCCCCCAGTACCCCAGCACACACCAATCGTCTTCATCTCCCCCCTATCCCAATCCCCACAAAACGAGAACCGCCACATTAACTCTGCGTGAGAAGAGACTCCAATGGCGATCCGTGGGTGAGCCTGCTGGATATGGACTTCAGCAAGGAGTTCACCTTTGAGTTCGCCGTTCAGACCCATGGCAGCACCAAGTTGAATGTGATGTACACCAACGATCCAGACTCGGTGAAGCTCTGCCTCGCCAAGTTCAAGCAGTACCTACAGGAGGAGAAAGCACAAGGTCGCGGGACTAGACCTTGTGCCCATCCATTCGTCTCCTGATAGGGACCAGCGGATCGCCGTCGCCCAGGTATGCGTGCGGGACGAGGTTCTCGTCTACCACTGTTGTAGGGCCATCAGAGGTTCTGGAGCATTCGCTCGTTTCATCGGCACCACCGACTGCACCTTCGCTACGGTGGAGAGCAGGAAGAATGCGACTATGCTTTACGCTTCGGCCATCTGGTGCAACAAGCTTGTCGACTTCCAGAAGCAATACAAGATCATCAGCAACTAGCAGGAGAAGGAATCCATGGTTGACCTCGCCGCGACCATCATCGACCCCTGCTACGCCAACATGAAAGAAGACATTGATACCAAGGACCTGAACATGTGGGAGGTACCTCTGAATCTAGCCTACATAACCTACGCGGCCAAGGACGCATACGCATGCTACGACATGTACAGGCGGATCTTGGACATGAGGGCGTGTCTGCTTCCCGTAACCGACGAGTACATGGACAGCCGCAGCGTCATGATCAAGCGTGCCAGGAAGGTCTAGATGATGCACTTTATCTGTTTAAGCACCTTTATCATCTGAGTGTTTCATGCATTAGCCTATGTGTCGTAATTATCTGTTTTGTCCGAAATATTTCGTCTAAGAACCCATTAACCTGTTTGCTTTTTTTAGTTGCTATTTGCTTATGTATGTAACTAGTTCACTGGGCTACCGTGCTTTGAATCTCCTTTCTCCCAACATATTCCCCTTCTCAGGTGGGCCCAGCAGGTCTTGTACACAGACATCTGGGACCAACCACCTATCCATTTGTATTTCTTTATTTTGTTCAATCTTTCATCCTCTTCCTACAGCGGCTGGCGGGCGCTGCCGCGCACGCCTCGGTGACCCATCCTAGCCTATGGCGCTGGCCAGGACATCCCTCTACTCCAACACATTCTCCGGCGGCGGCAACTCCACCGGCCCACTCTACACCCGAACAAGTCAACCCTCGTACTCCCCTCCGCCTGCGTCTTCCCCGGCTCCGGTTTGTTCTGGTCCGAGATCTCGACGTCGTCCTCCGCCTTGGTGCTCTCGCCACGGTGCCGCCGTCTGTCATTCCCAACATGGTCAACAAAATGAGAGGAATCAGGAGACGACTGTTCGTCGAGAGGCTGATAGTCTGGGCCCACTAGGTCCTTGGCCTAGGTTTTGTTGTTTAACATGTGCAGCCCACGACATGCAGACACAGTTGATCCAACAGGTTTCAACTTTTTTTGGGGGTCCAGTAGGTATCAAGCGGCCTTTGGGCCTCCCAGCCTAGCTTGTCTATAACATCAGCAGCCCAAGTTATGTTTGTTTTTTCAAGACAATGCACAGCTCAGTTCTATTTTTCTATAAGAATGCAAAACTGAACCTATGTTTTCCCTTCTATAATAGTATATATATACTTATATTTATATTTATATCTTATTTTATTACATATATATAATAGAAACAACATAAGGTTTCGTTAAACCTGTCGTTCGTTCAACCATTGTATAGACCTTCCCACTTCCTTTATTTTTCGTTTTTATTAATCATATATCTGAATTTTCTCCCACTTTCTTTTTCGATGTAATCTGAGTTTTCTCCCAATACTTTTCCCTAGAACCAACTCAACTGTCCCACGTCTAGCCTAAAAAATAATAATACCCCATGTCCTATTAACTCATCAAATTAAAATGATATTTTATTTCGTAAATCAAAAGTTCTTACAAAATAATAATAATAATTGTTTATATATAACTTGGCAAGTTAACTCCTGGTGATTGCGTACATAAGCTTGCAAAGATTTTACTGACCAATCAGTAATAGACGTGCAATCATGTGTTTATGTTTTTATAACATTTCTCCGTCCAGCACAACATGATATTTTCACCCAGCCTAGCATGTGCGTGGATTTCGAAAAAATGCAAATGGGCTTTAAATTCTAACATAATATACAAACGGGCTGCATAGATGCTACATCATTGTTTCACCCAGCCCACCAAATGGACTAAAAAAATCAAATGGACTGGCTAACATGTGGGCCAGTAGGTCGAAGCCTAATGACTTTCGCAAAAAAAAATACAAAGGTCGAAGCCTAAGCAAGGCGTTGGATTTACATCCAATGGCCGGCATTCTTCTTCAATCTCTCGTCTTCTTCCTCAAGCGCTGCCGGGACCGCCTGCTCCAGCCTCCGGTATCCAGCGGTGCTGTTTTGCGCGCCTCGCAGTGAAACACTACCCCACCAACGGCCAGGCCATCCCTCCACTCCTCCGCACCTTATGTTATTCTCTGCCGAGTGTAGGCCCACCCCGCACCCGAACCAGTCAAGTTTCCCACTCCTCTCCGTCTGCGACTCCACTGCCGTGTCTTCCCCATCTTCGGGTCATTCCAGTCTGGGGCCTTGCTGTCGTCCACTGGCCTTGGTGCGCTCAGCACGGTGTGGTCAACAAACGAGAGTCATCGGAAGATGACTGTACGTGGAGAGGCTGACAGTGGGGACGCACCACGCCCATGGACGCATGCATGCAACTGCATCCTTTTTACCCTGAAAAATAATATTTTCTCCCCCTGACAGCTGGGCCCACCAGCTACATCTTCGCACGCAAGTAAGTGCGTCCTTATTACGGGCAAAAAAAATGATTCCTCCCCATTACAGCTGGGACCCATCAGCTATATCTTCGCACGCAAGGAAGTGCCTCCTTATCCTCCCTGACAGCTGGGACCCACCCGGTCAAACCATACGTAGGGTTGTCTCTCTGGTCACGAACGTGTACGTACATACTGGTCGATCGGTCTCTCTGCAAGGATGAACCGTGCCCGAGCAAGGAGCGGCACGTGTGACGTAGCAGTTGAGGCAGTCAATATAAATCGTGTACAAGTACGTACAGCCATGCTGCAAGAAAGTAAATACGGCTATGTACGTACATACGGGCGGGGTCTCGAACGCGAACAGCGATGGTGTCCTGTTCATCGGCAGCCAACCGGCTGGGTCAGAACGGAGGAAACTGTGTCGTGTTCATCGGGAGGCAAGCGACTGGGTCGGAATGCATCTTGTTCATCAGGAGCGAACCGATTTGGATGGAACAACCCAAACCGAGTCATGTTCATCGACTCGAGGTCTCGCATCCCGCAAAACGGAGGAAACAGAGTTCTCTTCAACCGCTTACGGTCGAAACGGGGTCATGTTCATCGGGAGGGGTCTTGCGTAACGCAAAACGGAAGAAACAGACTTCTCTCCAACCGCCTACGGTCGAAACGGGGTCCTGTTCATCGGGAGGGGTCTGGTGTACCGCAAAATGGAGGAAACGGACTTCTCTCAACTGCCTACGGTCGAAACGGGGTCCTGTTCATCGGACGGGTGTGTGGTGTACCACAAAACGGGACTCCATGGGCTACTGTTCATCCACTGTCAACTTCCTCCAGCCTCCACCAGCCACTGTTCATCCATGGGCTACTGTTCATAGAGCCTCCACGGGGTCCTGTTCATCCACCCCAACCGGCTGGGTGTGTGGCGGCCTCCTTGGGGTCTTGTTCATCCAGCGCAACCGCGTACTACCACGGGGTCCTACTCATCCAGCGGCAACCGCGTACTACCACGGGGTCCTGTTCATCCAGCGGCAACCGCGTACACATGGTCAGGGTCCTATTCATCCAACCCCCACCGGACTGTTCATCCACAGCCAACCCAACCGGCTCGACTCACCACGTCTCGACTCGTTCTATGTATCACGCGCGCGGCATCAACGGGCACTGTTCATCTAGAGGCAACCCAACCGGCTAGCTATGTCTCACACGGGGGTTCGATCGGCTTCAGTAAGCAGCATCAGCGATCAATCGGGTCCAGTTAGCAGCGAAGGAGTCGGTCGGGTTCAGTTAGCATCGAAGGGATCGATTGATCGGCTTCTGTATGTAGCAGCACTCGATCGCTCGGGTTCAGTAAGTGAATGCCTCTCGCTCGGGTTCAGTTATAGCGACAAGGCTTGCACCACGCGCGCTTACGAGAGAAAAGCACAAA
This sequence comes from Thinopyrum elongatum, assembly GCA_011799875.1. Classification (NCBI taxonomy): domain Eukaryota; kingdom Viridiplantae; phylum Streptophyta; class Magnoliopsida; order Poales; family Poaceae; genus Thinopyrum; species Thinopyrum elongatum. Next base: position 390,886,401 of record CM022300.1, read on the forward strand.
CCACAGTGCATCGCTCGGCCCCGACCAACCCACCGTAACTGGGAACTCCGTGAAAATTTCCTTGCCCTCACTTCTACCACGATTTTTGATGTCATGGACGGCCCAAAGAATGTTTTGCAGGTGCATCCCCGGCCCGCCCAGGACGAAAAGCCCATTTTCTGTCATGATTTTTTGTCATAGAAGTAGGAGCCCACCACATCTATGATGATACGTGGTTTTGTCACAATTATTGTCATACAAGTGTCATAACCATGACAGAAAAAAAGTCGTTCGGGCCAAAATGTCATGGATGTGTCTTTTTTTTGTAGTGTACCTGAGGAAGAGCTCAAGAAAACTGGGACGTTCCAGGGAATTAACCCGGGAAGGAGCCAGCCAAAGGGGAAGATTACGCTACCGGTGACGTTTGGCGGGGACCTAAACTACCGAGCTGAGAAGATAGTGTTTGATGTGGTTAAGATCCCTTTGCCGTTCAATGGAATCCTTGGTCACCCTGCCTTGGCCAAGTTCATGGCAGCATCTCACTACGCCTATAATACGTTGAAGATGCTAGGGCCCATGGGTGTCATCACCATTAACTCAGATCAGAAAGATGCAATCATCTGTATGGACAAGCTCTAAAGGGACGCAGTCGCAGCAGAAACTGGTAAAACAACAGCTCCCACCAAGGCAAAAAGTTGCAAAAATCCCGGCAAGACGTCCAGTGAGCCTTCCGGGAAGCGCACCTCTTCGAGTGATGCGCGCCAGTAGAGGACTTACCGGAAAGCTCTACCGGCAAGAGATCCAACGCCACTCCACCTGCGACCAAGAAAGTGCTAGCAAGAGAGGACGATACTGATGGTACTTTCACCATCAGTGCCACCCTAGACAGCAAATAGGAAAGCGCGCTCATTACCTTCCTGCGGGCGAATGTAGATGTGTTTGCATGGCAACCATCTGACATCCCCGGTGTTCCCAGGGAGGTCATTGAGCACCACCTTCTTGTCTGCCCTCTTGCTCGGCCCGTCAAGCAAAAGGTCAGGAAGAAAGCTTTGGAACGGCAACAATTTATAGTAGAAGAAATCAAGAAACTCGAGGCGGATGGCCTGGTTAGAGGAGTGCTACATCCAACCTAGTTGGTGAATCCGGTCGTCGTACGCAAGGCAAATGGGAAATAGAGACTTTGTATTGATTACACTGATCTCAACAAGGCATGCCCAAAGGATCCTTTCCCCTTGCCGCGCATCGACCAGATTGTGGACTCCACTACCGGGTGTGATCTACTCTTGTTTCTTGACGCCTACTCTGGATATCACCAGATATTCATGTCCAAGGAATATGAAGAGAAAACCGCATTCATTACTCCATGTGGCACATACTGCTTCGTATGGATGCCCTTCGGACTAAAGAGTGCGGGTTCAACATTCGCGAGAACAGTTCAGATCGGTTTTGAGCCACAGTTGCACAGAAACATAGAAGCCTACATGGATGATATTGTAGTCAAGACCAAAGACAAGTCCACTTTGATCCAAGATTTGGAGGAAACATTCGCCAACTTGTGAAAGATCAACCCCGAGAAGTGTGTGTTTGGTGTCCCCTTCAGCAAGCTCCTTGGATTCTTTATATCACAGCATGGGATCGAGGCGAAGCCTGACAAGATTAAGGTCATCGAGCAGATCTAAGCACCCAAGACCGTCAAGGATGTGAGGCGTCTTGCCAGTTGTGTTGCAGCTTTGAGCAGGTTCATTTCAAGGTCTGCTGAGCGCGCCCTGCCATTTTTCAAGATCTTGAAAAAGGCAGGTCCGGTAAACTGGACTCTAGAAGCGGAGGCTACACTACAAGTGAAAGATCGTGGATGTCGCCTAGGGGGGGTGAATAGGCGCTTTAAAATAATTACGGTTTAGGCTTGAACAAATGCGGAATAAACCTAGCGGTTAATTTGCCAAGCACAAAACCTAAAACAAGTAGGCTCACCTATGTGCACCAACAACTTATGCTAAGCAAGATAAACAACTAAGTGATAGCAAGATATATGACAAGAAACAATATGGCTATCACAAAGTAAAGTGCATAAGTAAAAGGGCTCGGGTAAGAGACAACCGAGGCATGCGGAGACGACGATGTATCCCGAAGTTCACACCCTTGCGAATGCTAATCTCCGTTTGGAGCGGTGTGGAGGCACAATGCTCCCCAAGAAGCCACTAGGGCCACCGTAATCTCCTCACGCCCTCGCACAATGCAAGATGCCGTGATTCCACTAAGGGACCCTTGAGGGCGGTCACCGAACCCGTATAAATGGCAACCCTTGGGGGCGGTCACCGAACCCGTACACTTTGGCAACCCTTGGGGGCGGTCATCGGTACCCGTCAAATTGCTCGGGGCAATCTCCACAACCTAATTGGAGACCCCGACGCTTGCCCGGAGCTTTACACCACAATGATTAAGCTCCGAACACCACCAACCGTCTAGGGCACCAAGGCACCCAAGAGGAACAAGCTCAAGGGTACCAAGCACCCAAGAGTAATAAGCTTCTTGACTTGAAACTTCCACGTATCACCATGGAGAACTCAAACCGATGCACCAAATGCAATGGCAAGGGCACACGGAGTGCCCAAGTCATTCTCTCCCAAATCCCACCAAAGCAACTAATGCTAGGGAGGAAAATGAGAGGAAGAACGAAGAAAAGAACACGAAGAACTCCAAGATCTAGATCCAAAGGGTTCCCCTCACATAGAGGAGAAAGTGATTGGTATAAACGTAGATCTAGATCTCTTCTCTCTTTTCCCCCAAAAACTAGCAAGAATCCATGGAGGGATTGAGAGATAGCATGCTCGAAGAAGGTCAACAATGGGGGAAGAACATGAGCTGAAGGGATAAGGTTCAATGGGGAAGAAGACCCCCTTTTATAGGTGGGGAAAAATCCAACCGTTATGTGCTCAGCCTGCACACGAGCGGTACTACCACTCCAGCTAGCGGTACTACCGCTCGGGCAGTAGTAGTAGGAAAATAGAGCAACGGCTATGAACCTAGGTCGGTAGTACCGCCTGGAGCGGTACTATCGCTCACCTGAGCGGTACTACCGTGAGAGAAGCAGAACACAGGAGCAGAGGAGGCAGGGCAGAGAAGAGTGCGACGACAGTACTGTAGTAGCAGTACTACCGCCCGACCAGGGTGGTACTACCGCTTATAAGCGGTACTGCCGCACACACTGCCACCCTACTACTGCTGAACCCGACATGAAAACAGAACCCCCAGAATAAGCAGCGGTAGAAGCCGCGGAACTGGACAGCTGAAGTACCGCTTACAAGCGGTACTACCGCCCGACAGGGACGGTACTACCTCTTACAAGCAGTACTACCGCTGCCCAGAGCGGTACTACCGCAGGGGTGCAAAAAGCAAGCCCCAAGCAAAGCAGATGCAACAAGAAAACCAGAACTGCCACAACTTCTGCATATGAGCTCTGAATTGAGCAAACTCAAGCTTGTTGGTTATATTAAGAAGTGGCAGGGGAGGTATGCCTAAGATATAGAAGAGTGAAATCTCCAATAGAGAAGAACCAGCATAACCTCCAACATCGAAAACATCATAGAAGATGCATGTGAACTCCGTTTTCGATGAACTTGAGCTTGTCATGAAGATGACCATAAGCTCTAAAACTCACAAAGAGAAACACCAAACAAGAACCAAGAAAGATGATGCAAGGATGCAATGGTTTGAGCTCTCTACGAACGATACGATCAAGCTACCAACTTGAGAACCCCCCTTGATAGTACGGCAATCGATCCTATAACCCGGTCTCCCAACTACCACCATGAGACCGGTAAAATAGAAAACCTATCAAGGGCAAACCTTTGCCTTGTGCATGATCCACTTGAGCTAGATGATGACGATCTTGTCCTCCTCAAGATGGACCACCTTTCTTGATTGCGTTGGGTCGATGAAGACTACTTGATTGCTCCCCCATACTCCACTATGGGTGAGCCACTCATCGGCACATCTTCACAAGTCCATTGTCACCACAATGGACGGCAAGCTTCAAGCACTTGATCTCTTAGTGATGCTCCACTTGAACTTGCACACCGCAATCTTGATGACGATCACCACTTGATGTCATCCTCCATGGGTTGTATGAGATCTTCCTCTTGACGCAATCCCATGGAAACATACCTAACGCCACATAGAACTCTCACGTAGACCATGGGTTAGTACACAAAGCGTAATGGACAATGCTTACCATACCATGGGATCACTTGATCCCTCTCGGTACATCTTGTACGCTTTGTGTGTTGATCAACTTGATTCACTCTTGACTTAGTCTTAATCAACCTTGAATATTTCCAACTCTCTTTATTAGGATGATGTCTTGAAGGTAATGAATGTTCACACAATCTTCTTCTTCAAGACATGCTTGCAATAAGCTCAACTCTCACATGACCAAACTTTGGATAATTCCTTGAAAAGCACCTTGGTCATCACATAAACTCCTTGAAACCAACACATGGACTTCAAGAAAACCTATGGACAAATCCTATGAATAACTCAAGGCAACCATTAGTCCATACAGAATGTCATCAATTACGAAAATCAAATATGGGGGCAGCGCATGTTCTTTCAGCAAGACCTGAAAAGATACTTGTCTTCTGCACCAACTCTAGTCACGCCTAAACCACAAGAACCGTTGTTGCTATATTTAGCGGCAACAAATCAAGTGGTCATTGTTGCACTAGTTGCACAAAGAGAAGCTGATGAGGAGGAAGAAACCACGACAGGGCCCCCCGTCAATAAAACAGCAGTTTCCCTGGCAAGGCCAAGTGCCAGGAAGGAGAAAATAGTACAAAGGGAAACAACTGAAGAACAAGCTACTTTGAAGAAGAAAGTGGTGCAGTGGCCAGTCTACTTTGTTAGTTCCCTCCTGCAGGGGGCTACATCAAGGTATTCGGGCGTGCAGAAATTGCTCTTCGGCCTACTCATGGCCTCTAGGAAGTTGCGCCACTACTTTCAAGCACATGAGATTACAGTGGTCACCCGCTTTCCGTTGCGACGCATTCTAAGGAATACAGAGGCAACTGGCAGGATAGTGGAATGGGCATTGGAGTTGTCAAGCTTTGCACTCAAAGCACATCAACCATCCAGAGCAAAGCACTGGCTGAATTCATTGCAGAATGGACACCAACACCAGATGATGAAGTCCGGGAGCCAGCGCTCCCCGGGAAGGAAACTGAGAAGAACTAGATCATGTACTTTGATGGTGCCTTCTCACTGCAAGGCGCTGGAGCCGGAGTGCTGCTTATCGCACCCACCGAAGAGCATCTCAAGTACATGGTTCAAATGCATTTCCCCCGGGAGGAGGCTACCAACAATACTACTGAGTATGAGGGACTGCTTGCTGGCCTCAGAATCGCGGTAGAGTTGGGAATCAAGAAGCTGATTGTCCAAGGAGATTCATAACTTGTAGCGAAGCAAGTGAATAAGGACTACCAGAGCCCGTTGATGGAAGCGTACGTGGATGAAGTGGGAAAATTGGAAGAACACTTTGACAGCTTGCAAACAGAGCACGCCCCTCGTGCGGAAAACAGCATTGCTGATCAGCTGTCAAAGTGTGCTGCCCAAAAGCTACCTATGGAACCAGGTACTTTTGTGCTCCACTTGACTCAACCCACAGTTACCCCATCAAGGAGAGCCAAGAAGCGGAGAAAGATAAGTACCGGCAACTACTTTTCGGCAGAGCTCCCAGAAGACACCGGCAAGGCAGCTATCGGGAACATCGATACGGCTTCCGGTGAGCAGCGGTCTCGCGCAGAACTCCAAATTCTAGCTGATGAGACCAGCGCTCCCATAGCCGAAGAGATGCCTTTAGTCCTTGTCGTCGAGCCCCAGGCTCCGACATGGGCGCAACAGATAGTCCAGTTTCTCCAAACAGGAGAACTTCCCGAGGAACAGGAGCAAGCTAAGAAAGTAGCCCGTCAGTCAAGTATGTACCAATTTGTGGATAACATCCTGTGCAGAAAGCAATCCAACAGAGTGAAATTGAAGTGCATAACCTGGGAAGATGGACAGAAGTTATTGGCAGAAATACATGGGGGTGTATGTGGATCCCACATAGGAGCAAGAACCCTTGTCGGGAAGGCTTTCCGGCAAGGCTTTTATTGGCCCACTGCCCTCCAGGATGCAACTGAGCTAGTAACAAGATGTGAAACATGCCAGTTCCATTCAAAGAGCATACATCAACCAGCGAAAGCCCTCCAAACAATTCCTCTATCCTGGCCATTTTTGGTCTGGGGGCTCGACATTTTGGGCCCCTTCCCCCGTGCTACTGGGGGCTTTGAGTTCTTGTACGTCGCCATCGACAAGTTCACAAAGTGGCCTGAGGTGGAGCCAGTGAGAAAGGTAACAGCACAGTCAACCATCAAGTTCTTCAAAGGATTAGTTTGCCGGTTCGGGGTCCCAAACAGGGTCATCACTGACAATGGCACACAATTCACGAGCTCCGGTATAAACATACTATATATCGGAGGCATTGGAATGAATGGACATACCGATGGAGGTCCTACGACCTTCCAATACGGAATTCCGAGGCATAATGCCAAGAAGAAAAGCAGAGCCAGTGGGAGAAATAACATTGGAAGTGACCTTCAACGAAGGCAACAATTATAGATGCAAGCTCATAAGCTTCGAGGTAGTCCCCTTCTCTAGGGGCTACAGTGTCGTCTTGGGGCGACCAGCTTTCTTGCAGTTCATGGCCGTCCCACACTACATGTATATGCAACTGAAGATGCCAGGCCCATGTGGCATCAGCACCATCCATAGCTACCCCCTACAAGCAATCAGGTCGGAACAGGCGAACCTTGGCGAGCTCGCGGAATGGGGAGCGAAGCACAAGGAAGTCAAATGAGTACCAAGAGCAAGAAAATTTCCAAAGTTCAACTAGGAATGATGACCCCTTGTGAGCCCGACAGAAGAGATCTACCTAGACCAGGAAAGCCCGCAGGAAGCACTCTGACGAAGGATGGATACCTATTGGTAGACCTCTAGCCACCGCCATCAGGAGGTCGGAAAAGCACGGCAACCCAGAGAGGCCTCCACAACACAACTGCAACCAGTAAATTTCATACATTTTATTTTCATTTTTTAGCATCAATTTCCTTTCCTAGGAGACATATCGTGGAACAATCATACTTAGTTCGATCATGTACTAAATAGGAAATAAAGTGATTTGTTACGCAAGAACTTCTGTTTTGTTACACCATATGGTCACCAAATGAAGTACACAAAATTTAAAAGTATTGAAATGTCGTTGGAACTCTTTGCGAATGGTACAATAGATCTCTTTACTTGCGATCGGGGGCTGCATCGTTTTTTGGACCTCCCCGCAGCTCAGCAGTAAAGACTGTATCTAGTGACCCTTCAAAGTACAAGTACGGGGGGCTGCATTCAAGGTACATAAACCTCCTGCCTCAAGAGGCAGGAGCCGACAAGGCTTACGGCCTAACCTAGTCGCTCGAGTTCAGGCAAATCTTAACGTATGCAGAGAACTGGCCCGGAGCTCGCTGCCAACGTTTGTGCATCGCGCCACCGACCAGCAAGCTAAGCTCGCAAAGGGGCCTCCGTCCATATGGCCATCGCTAGCACGCACATATTTTGGATGTAGGCGTTCTCACAGCGGATATTACGAAGTCATACAACACAAGCAAATGGCAGGTCATACAAACTAATACATAAAAAGCAACATGAGTACCACGCAGTACACTTTATAGTTTATTACAAACTATCAATTCACGAGCCGCCTGTACCAGGACGCTCCTTAATGATACCCTGTAGGGCACAAACTCCGGTAGCATATTTGGCCTGCTCAATAACTTCCTGCAGAAACGCCTAAGGATTCGGATTTCTAGTGAGTGGCCTCACGATGGTCCAAAGGTTGGCGCTGGGAAAGTGAGCCTGGACACTATCCAAGACCTGTCGAGCTCCTTCAAAAGATGAAGAATACATCCAATTGTCAAGACGATTGGACGAGTCCGCCAACAGCTTCAGGACGACCTCTAGGTCGAAGGTCAAACCCAGATGCCCGACAAACAAGGTGCCACCTGCAACCCCCAGCGCGGTGGTCATTCGCTCCACTACAGAAGCAACCTCCCAGAGCCGCTCCTCTGCATTCTCATTCTGGATGGCCGGCAAGGGAACTGCACAATAGACAGCAAAGAGCACGCGTGAAGAAAATGAGATGGCAAAACACATCCACAGGTAGGAGGCCTCCTCATACATACCTCGGGCCACGGCCTCCAGATCCTCACAACATTGCTGAGCCTCGGCAAGCTGCGTCACGACCCCCCGGCCATACTCCTCCAATTGAACGATCTTCCGCTCGGCCTCCTGTGTGGACTTCTCCCACAAAGCAGCATCCTTCTCAATGGTCTCCACCTGACGCTGAAGCAGAACCATTGATCCCTACTCTCACTAAGTTCAGCACGGAGACCTTGGTAGGGATCCCGCTCCCGCTGAAGAGAGGACTCAAATTCCTGCTTCACAATCATAGCCGTCTCCATCTCGGCCTGAGCAGCTCGCTCGGCTTCCTCAGCCAGTCGCCGGTCCTGCGCCGCTTCCTCCACTTCCCTCCTTAGGGTCGCAGCAGTCTCCATAGCTTCATGGTAGGATGGGCCAGAGGCCCACCATATGAACATGCGCCAGGACACGGCGTATAAAATAACATACAGAAGGACAATATCTTACTTGACGCAGAATGCAGCTCACACTACAGCCCGTCACCATGGCACTGCAAGGCCTTGACCTACGACTCCAACTCAGCGACCTTCACCTTGCGGCCGTGGTCAGTCTCAGAAAACGCCTGATATCACAAGAAGGAAAAAAGATTTAGACCTCCTGAGGAACCAAGCCCGGCAAACAAGACATCGCCGCACTCGGTCCCGGGGGCTACTACTCTCATATGAACTCCAATCACTTACCTGGAAACCGGGTTCCAGCTCTTGGCCGACCTCCCTAAGGACCTCCCATTATCGCCCCAGCGCCCCGTCAGCGGCCTTCAAGGGCACTACGATCTCCTGAGGGACCTCTGGTCCATACCCACCAGGCAGAAAGGAGGCCGCCTTTGGTGGCGCGCTCGAAGACAAGGCCTCCACGCAGGTCGGGGCCCCCATGGAGATCCCCACATTCATCGCCATACTGGCTAGGTGAAAGGATCGAGAAGAGGGGTCTAGAGGGGGGTGATTAGACCCTTAACAAGTAAAAGTGGCAGTTTTTAGTTTCTTCAAGTTAAGGTAGAGTTTAGCACATGTTAATGGGCACACAATACATTTTACACAAGCATAGCAAGAGTATGAGCAGCGGAAAGAGTAAAGCATGCAAGTGCAAGAATGTAAAGAGATGAGAATTGGAGTGTGCAAATGCAATGGAGACGCAGAGAATTTTTGGCGTGGTTCCGATAGGTGGTGCTATCGTACATCCACATTGATGGAGACTTCAACCCACAAAGGGTAACAGCTGCGCGAGTCCACGGAGGGCTCCACCCACGAAGGGTCCACGAAGAAGCAACCTTGTCTATCCCACCATGGCCATCGCCCACGAAGGACTTGCCTCACTCGGGTAGATCTTCACGAAGTAGGTGGTCTCCTTGCCCTTACAAACTTCTTGGTTCAACTCCATCATGTCGGAGGTTCCCAAGCGTCACCTAACTAATCTAGGAGACACCACTCTCCAAAAGGTAATAGACGGTGTGTTGATGATGAAATCTTTGCTCTTGTGCTTCAAATGATAGTCGCCCCAACACTCAACTCTCTCTCACAGATTTGACTATGGTGGAAGGAGGATTTGAGTGGAAAGCAACTTAGGGAAAGGCAAGAAATCAAGGTTCAAATGGTAGGAATGGAATCTCTTGATCTCAACACATGAGTAGGTGGTTCTCTCTTAGAAAATGAATGGTGGAAGTGTAGGCACGTTCTGATGGCTCTCTCCTATGAAGGAGAAGAGGTGGAGGGGTATATATAGCGTCCACACAAAATCCAACCGTTACACACTTTTGACCCAACTCGGTGGCACCGACCTGAGTAAAATATATGAACGTTAGGAATCTCAGTGGGACCGACGGGAACAACTCGAAGGGACCGATGTGCCTTGCTAGGGAAAACCTCGTCTCGGTGGCACCGATTGCATCAACTCGGTGGGACCAAAGTGAAGCAATAAGGCAACAGATAGTTGGTCAAGCCATCTCGATGGTACCGATTGCAATTCTTGGTGGGACCGAAATAATTACAACTAGCAACAGAGAGCTGGCAAGGCCATCTCGGTGGGACCGAGATCCATATCGGTGGATCTAATTTGTTAGGGTTTGGCAGTGCCTAAGTCCAGATGAACTCGATAGCTCCGGATAGGAAATTTTGGTGGGACCGAGAATGTATGGTTTGGACATATTTGGATGGAGAAAGTGGTTGAGGATTTTGGAGCAATATCACTAAGCACTTGAGCAAAAAGATCATTAAGCAACACCTCATCCCCTTTTAATAGTATTGGCTTTCCTATGGACTCAATGTGATCTTGGATCACTTAACCAAAAATGTAGAGTCTTGAGCTTTTGCCAATCTATTTCCTTAGCATTTTGAAGGGGTTCCACATCCTCTAGTCCTTTCCATGCCACAGTTGAACTTATCTGAAACATACTAGATAAAACTATTAGTCCAACTAAAGATATGTTGACATTAATTACCAAAACCACCAAGGGAGCACTTGTGCTTTCAATCTCCCCCTTTTTGGTAATTGATGACAACATACATCAAAGCTTCAAGTAAATGATATGAAGATTAGAAACTTTAAAGCTTTGGAAGAACATGTAACTTGCATGAGCTCCCCCTACATGTGTGCAATCATGTAATGATAGAATTGAAAGACATGTGAATGCACAACATGACAGAGTAAGTAATGAGTTACATTTATCTTGGCCATATGCATCAAAGCAAAAAGTAATGAGAGATGTTCCTTCATGTTTATGATTCCCTCTTGCAAACAATATGTGCAAAAGCAAGAGATCATCATGCACATGAGTGAGATGCATACACTTACCTTGTGGTCCTTGAACTGACTCTTGAAGAAGCAAAACTTGAGAAAACATGGTTAGATAACACAAGAAAACTTCAAACAAGAAAGAGATTTCAAGATCCACAAGAGTACCAAGACTGGGATGACATGTAATAGGTGAGTACCACAGAGTGAGTACTTGATTTAAGCATAGACATGTCCCCAAAGAATTAAGGATTTGCGATAAATTTCAAGGATTTTTATCCCCTAAATATGGACTTACTCTCCCCCTGAATCTAGCACTGCATAATCAAAGTAGGTAGGGTGAGATAAAATTAGAGCAGACTATAGGCCAACTAGAATTTATCAAGATCTCATCAGAGTAAAATAAATTATTAGAGCATATGAGATTATAGCAAAGTAGGCTCAGATGAAATAACTGACATGTCTCTCCCCTCTTAAAGACATGTGAATTCTCTCCTCTTATGAAAGTGCATCTCTCTTCCTTTCTTAGAAGATCTCTGTAAGGATAAGCTTTGATGTGCTCTCTCTCTCCCCCTTTGACATCTATTTCCAAGAAGGGTAGTCTTCATGGATATGAGTCAAGTGAGTGTGGTCCTTGAGAGACACAACGAAGCAGAATGCAGCTTAAGATGTAGGTAGAGGGAAAGAATCATTGAGTGGAGTTGATAAGAATAAACACTATAAGATGGCAAAATGTTTTCTCAGCAGTGAAATCGGTGGCGCCGATTTGTGTCGATCGGTGACTCCGAGATGAGGCAGTCACAGACAGAGCATATCAGAGAGACCGAGTTAGTCTGTTTTGGTGGAACCGATGAACTGTGGACAAGTTGAACTTGTGCTTCGGTCTGGCCAATAGGCTTTGGATCGGTGTGGTCGAGTTTAATGCAGAGGAAAATCTTTGTCACCTCAGCTCACTTGCAATTGAAATTTCACAAAGATTTTCAAGGAATTTTGATAGAATTTGCAATGAATTCAACAAAAAAAAGATCACAGAAAATAGAAGAGGATCTAGATGAAGTTTTTTTCTGTTGTTGTAAAAGAGAAACACATTAGCAAGAAGAAATGCAAAAGAAATGCAACTAACAAAAGGAAACAATAGAGAACTTCATCTAGAGGTGGTCGGCGACATAGTCACCTATGTCAGAGTATGTTGACTTAGGAGTCAAGTGAGATCACTTGATCATAGGTCATACTCATCGTTAAGCTCAAAATGGGGTTGCCATTTTTCATTTAAGCGTCTTAATGTATTCACATATTTTTGAGTTTCTTTAACTCATGACTTGGAGCAAAGCTTCTCTAAGATGGAAAAACATACCTTGGGTTCATTGTTGAACTTGATCATGTAGTTGAACTGGTGGTGGATGCTCAATGTTGATGTAGTCCATCAAGAGTTGGGAGCATCCCTTTGAATTTGAAGTTCATCTTCCTACATGGGTTAGTCTTGCAAGGAATTAATCTTATGTATCCAAATTGACAAGAGTGAAATTCATCCTGTTAATATTGTCAAAGGATATGTTGAGTGTAGACTTGTTCCTTGATCACAACAATCAAAGCATAGATACTTGGTAATGTAGAGATTGCTCAAGATGTGAGTGATTTGCAATCTCATAAAATGAGGCTCATCCAAGTGCCTACAAGGGTTAGATACCATACAAGGGTGCAAATATATCCAAATAAATGATCATCATCATAAGAGAAATATCAAGGATTAGTAACATAGGCTCATGCCTTGCATGTATCAAATGGAATCTCTATTCCAAATTTGAGGCATCAATGATGTTCAACTCACTCCTCAAGCGACAAAATATCTTTTCATCAAGCGGTTTAGTGAAGATATCCGCCAATTGCTGGTCGGTACGAACATGCTTAAGATTAATGTATCCTTTAGCAACATGATCACGAATGAAATGGTGACGTACTTCAATATGCTTAGTTCGAGAATATTGCATAGGATTGTGTGCAATCTTAGTAGCACTCTCATTGTCACAAAGCAATGGAACACGTCTCACATGTATCCCGTAATCTTTGAGAGTTTGGGTCATCCAAAGTAATTGAGCACAACATGATCCCGTGGCAATGTATTCCGCTTTGGCGGTGGATAATGATACCGAATTTTGTTTCTTGGAGGACCAAGAGACAGGGATCTACCAAGAAATTGACATGTACCTGAAGTGGATTTTCTACCAACCTTCTCATCGGCATAGTCCGAGTCAAAATAGCCAACAAGATCAAAATATGACCTCTTGGGGTACCAAATGCCAAAGTTTGGTGTATGAATCAAATATCTCACTATCCTTTTCACGGCCTTAAGATGACATTCTTTCGGAGCAGCTTGATACTGTGCACACATGCACACTCTTAGCATAATATCCGGACGGGAGGCACAATGATATAATAATGAACCAATCATAGATCGGTAAACCTTTTGGTCAACCGGGTTGCCATCCTTCGTCAAGTCAAGATGTCCACTAGTAGGCATGGGTGTTTTCATACATTTGCTTTCTTGCATGTTGAACTTCTTGAAAAGATCCTTGGAATACTTTGTTTGCAAGACAAAGGTACCTACCTTAGTTTGCTTGATTTGTAAGCCAAGGAAAAATTTGAGTTCACTCATCATAGACATCTCAAACTTTTCCGACATCAAGCTTCCAAACTTTTCACTAAAATGAGGGTTAGTAGAACCAAATATGATATCGTCAACAAAGATTTGGCACACAAGTAATTCACCATTAACCCTTTTAGTAAACATAGTAGAATCAATTTTCCCAATTTCAAAACATTTTTAAATGAGAAACTTAGTCAAGCATTTATACCAAGCTCTAGGGGCTTGTTTAAAACCATAAAGAGCTTTGTGAAGTTTGTAAACATGATTAGGTTTCTTGGGATTAACAAAGACGGGAGGTTGCTTAACATAAACTTCCTCCTCAATTTCACCATTTAGAAAAGCACTTTTAATATCCATTTGGTATAAGATGATATCATGGTGATTGGCATAAGCAAGTAAGATGCGAATGGACTCAAGTCTAGCAACGGGGGCATATGTCTCACCATAGTCCATACCTTCGACTTGAGTGTAGCCTTGAGAAACGAGACGAGCCTTGTTACGCACCACTTGTCCATCCTCATCTTGCTTATTCCGGAACACCCACTTTGTTCCAATGATGTTTTGATCATTGTTGGGATTCTCTACCAATTTCCACACTTGGTTTTGCTCAAAGTTGTGTAGCTCCTTGTGCATAGCATTTATCCAATCCGGGTCCTCAAGGGCTTCTTCTACCTTCATAGGTTCAATACTAGAAATGAATGAGGAATGTTCACAAAAGTTAGCCAAACGAGTTTTTGAGCGAGTGATTCTCCCGGTGTTGATGTCGTTGAGAATTTGTTCAACGGGGTGATTCTTTGAGACTCTTGCTCTAACTCATGAGAGCTTTTGCTTGGGTTGTGGTGGAACATCCTCATCTTCTTCTTCTTCTTCTTCATTGTTGGTGGCGTCGTTGTTTGCTTGTGGACGTGAAGAAGGAGGTCGAGGTGGATCATCTTGTTGTACTTCCTCATTTCCTTCGTCTTGACGTGTTCCACTTGTGGATGCCTCCATGTCAACTTAGGGTTCACCTTGATGTGAAGTTGAGGCTTCCACTTGAATGGATGAAGTGCTCTCTTTCACCTCCGTTGGACGAATCTTGCCAATAGATAAATCCTGAATTGCTTCCGAGGGGTCTTTGTCTCCTACATCAATTGGCAGTTGCTCTACTTGCGAGCCGTTAGATTCATCTAACTTCACATCTCTTCAACCTTTCGGGTGAAATTGTTGTAGACACGGTAAGTGTGAGAGTTTGAGCCGTAACCGAGTAGAAAACCTTCATGAGATTTAGGAGCAAATTTCGAACGACGATGCTTATCAAGAATGTAGCACTTTGAGCCAAATACTCGAAAGTATCCAACTTGGGGTTTGTTACCGGTGAGTAGCTCGTGCTGTTTTACCGAGAAGCTTGTGAAGATATAGTTGATTTGTAGCATGACAAACTGTCTCAACCGCTTTCGCCCAAAAGTGTCTTGGCGTCTTGTATTCATCAAGCATCATTCTTGCCATCTCAATAAGAGTCCGGTTCTTCCTCTCAACAACTCATTTTGTTGAGGTGTGTACGTAGCCGAGAACTCATGTGAGATGCCTTCTTTGTGGGACCGATGGGAACAACTCGGAGGGACCGATGTGCAATGGCTAGGGCAAACCTCGTCTCGGTGGCACCGATTGCATCAATTCGGTGGGACCGAAGTGAAGCAATAACGCAACAGAGAGTTGGTCAAGCCATCTCGGTGGTACCGGTTGCAATTCTCGGTGGGACCGAAATAATTGCAACTAGCAACAGAGAGCTGGCAAGGCCATCTCGGTGGGACCGAGATCCATATCGGTGGATCCGACTTGTTAGGGTTTGGCAGTGGCTAAGTCCAGATGAACTCGGTGGCTCCGGATAGGAAATTTTGGTGGGGCCGGGTTGGAATGTAGGGTTTGGACATATTTAGATGGAGAAAGTGGTTGAGGATTTTGGAGCAATATCACTAAGCACTTGAGCAAAAAGATCATTAAGCAACACCTCATCCCCTTTTAATAGTATTGGCTTTCCTATGGACTCAATGTGATCTTGGATCACTTAACCAAAAATGTAGAGTCTTGCGCTTTTGCCAATCCATTTCCTTAGCATTTTGAAGGGGTTCCACATCCTCTAGTCCTTGCCATGCTACAGTTGAACTTATCTGAAACATACTAGATAAAACTATTAGTCCAACAAAAGATATGTTGACATTAATTACCAAAACCACCAAGGGAGCACTTGTGCTTTCACTAGGGGAAAAGTCAGCTCACCTGAATCAGAAAAGGAGGCTGGGACGCGGGTGGCCGATGAGCTCGTGTCACCCCCAAGGGCATCCTCCGTCTCGGAGCCAGCCACAGCCCCGGCGATAGGGGTCCCTGTCCAAAACAAACAAGAGATGGCCTACGTCAAGACTTAGTCGCGCAAACGGTCGACAATGCTCACAGCTGAAACGTCATGCTCACCCTGAGGCTGGACCCCCTCCGCTGGCAAAGGGACCTCCACAGACGGCGGCGTCCCGGGATGCGCCAACAAGGGAACGGCCGCAATCGCACCCGCGGCAGACGACCCCGCCGGGACAAGGGAAGCGACCCTAAAAACAAGCTCAGGAGATCGGCAAGGAAGCTAGCAGACGTCCAAAAAGAGGCTCAAGGACAGCAGAAGCGGCTTACGAGGTGAACGGTGGCATATGCCTTCTCCGAACCGGCAGCGGGGCAATTAGAGGGATCTGCAGGCCAGGAGACCTCACGACGCCCCCGAGGAGCTCGCTGTTGAACGGGGTCTCCTTGTGGACGCCGCGGCGAAGCCTTTTTAAGGGCTGACGCGACGCGTCGATGGTCGCCTCTTCGCCATCGTCGCCACCCCCGTCTTCCTCGATGTCCTCAGCCTCTTCGTCGCCCTCGACGTCCTCGGCGGCATCGGCACCACCGTCGCCATCCTCTTCATCACCACCGTCATCGCCACTCCCATCGCCGCCACCACCGCTGGACGGGGAGGCGCCGTCCTCGTCATCCTTCAGGTCCTCGGAGCCTCTGTCGGTGCCACTTCTAAAGCCCGCTTCCTCCCCAGATAGGAGCCGACCTCCTCACGAGGAGGCCCGGAGGGGGCGACAACCATGAGGGCGGCCAGGACAGGGCTAACCTGTTGGCCCGGCATCAGAGGCTCGGAGCAGAAGGCCTGGAAGGTGGCAAAGTCCTGAACGAAGGAAAAGAGCGGGGTTCAACATCTAAACCCCGGAAACAAGCGAGAAAACTGCAGAAAGGGTGCTTATGCTGCCAGGAAGGAGGTCAGCCAAAAAAGGCTTGTCGTGGGGTGAGACTCCCACCATGGCCTTGAGGAAAGCCATGGCATGTTGCTTCTCAAACTAGGCCCCACCCTCATCATGTCAGGACCCTGGATAAAACTGGTTATTCCTACAACAATAGAAGGTATAGAGTGCTCTCTCTTTATTATCTGTGATCAGTTCATTTGTAACGGCCACTTTTACTCATTACGTATGTCATTTTTTTAAATAGGAGGATAACTCCCAGCCTCTGCATCGAACGATGCACACAACAATCTTTATTAAATTATGGGGGCTGTTACGCGGCGGCCGGCGGATCTTTTTAAAAGATCCGCCGCCTAGCGAGTCGTTGGATCTGACAATTCTACTTTTCAACAGATGTCTTGTTGCGGATACATTTGCAAATGTCTTGTTGCGGATACATTTGCAACAGAGGTTATGTTGCGGGTTTTTTTACAACATAGGTTGTGCTGCCGGATTTGTCTTTGCAACATGGGTCATGTTGTAGAATTTTTTTGAAACATGAGTCGTGTTGCGGGATTTGTTTTGCAACATAGGTCATGTTGAGGGATCTAGCCCTTGGTTGGTTTGCAACAAGAGGCTAGTTGCAGAAACTTTTTTTGAAACAATGAACCAGTTGTAGAACGTGGACACGGATGGGTTGGCTCCCGACCGTCTCCAACGGACATGGAGGCGGTGGACGCTCGCATAAGATCGGTCGGTTGAAGGGAATCATTTCCCTCAAATTATTTAACAGAGTTTGACAAGAACAAATACATAGATCAATCCAAAGCCACCTTACTGGCGACCTATGTCGCTATAGCTACCAGCTTGATGATGTGCCCTGACCGCATCAACGCACACTATCTTATCCGGTGGCCTCACCAAGCCGCCCCACAGCGAGCCGAGAACACCAACCGGTTTAGCAAACCCTAAGCGCGCACCGCATGCGCATGCTCAGAATCCGCCGTCGCCATCTTCCACCGTTCCAACTTCAGGAGAGATCCACGAATTGACCTTGTCAGGCCTAACTACCTTCGACACTACCATAACACCAGACAGCGCCACCACCCTGCGCGTGTCCACAAACACATGTACATCAATATGTGTATGTGTACTAGTATATAAAGTTAACAATGCCGACGAGGTTCATCACGGCTTCAACATCAAACACTCCAATTTACATAATCAAAGTGCCCGACAAACGGTGGTGGCTCCAACAGAAACCATGAATTGATCCCCTGACGAGGCCCGTCGAGCCATGGACGGATTCAGAGGTCAAAAGCAAACATGGGTCATCCGTCAGAATTAGCGAGCAACTTGACAACTGCACAAATGTACTCGGTACGAATAAGACACCGATTACATCATACTACTTACTAGACCATGCCGGTGCGTGTTGCTGCGCCCGTCCACTATTTCAATGAAATTATAGAAATATGTGAAAATATTGGAAGCATGAAACATGTTGTCCGAGCAAATATAGGGGGAAAATGTTTTAGTACACAATGATATTGCTATATATAACTTGAAACGGCTTGTTATGAGAATGTGTGAATAATAACATTGACCATAAGCTGGTACAAATATGTAATGAACAGACTTCAATGAGTGGCATTAAATCAAACTCAATACCATATCGTAATCTGTTCATAGCGCTTTGTAAGATGGTGCTGACATGAAGCACATAGCCAATTTGAAAAGAGAGGTGCATTTTCAAGTTGTACTCCCCGTGCCATGGAGGTTCCCGCAAGATACATCTTAGTTATTTCAAGAGTTATTACTTGATGAACGAACATGTATGACGCCAAGAAGAAAAGATGTTGATATGGAGATCTTGTTAGAAAACATGGATTAGCTTATCTATAACTACGCGGCT
Source organism: Thinopyrum elongatum (assembly GCA_011799875.1). Lineage (NCBI taxonomy): Eukaryota > Viridiplantae > Streptophyta > Magnoliopsida > Poales > Poaceae > Thinopyrum > Thinopyrum elongatum. The sequence continues at coordinate 390,905,173 of CM022300.1, forward strand.
GGTCTAGAAACTTGACTTAAAAAATCACCCTTATTGCTCTTTCTGACAATAGAACAAAACTGGCTAGGTACCAATTATGGAGTCAAGCTTGAACGCGTATTCTCCAAGGTGGCAGGGACCAGCATGTCCCTCCCTCAGGAACTCCTCTCTCCCTCTCCATGTGGTTTTCCTCCTCTCGTCAGGATCAGTACGTTTGAACAAAACAACGGGAGTTGAGGATCATATGCCCATGAAAAACTGTTGTAGGCCACATAAATGACTTCTAAACAGAAAAAATATGTGTTTGCAAGATAACAAGCTGATTAGAATTTCCGTTACATTGAGTACTCAATAAATCCAATGGGTTTTCCAGCAAAGTTAGCATTGCATCATCTCAGTTAAATAAAACAAGTTTTTTGTTTTTATGCTATCCACAAAGAATCCGGCATTCATTAGTTCAAAACGTTGGTTGTTTCAAATCTGGACAGTTGCTCCATTATAAAGCATAAAATGAAGCTTCTACAAGGCAATGTGTTATCAGGCTTAAGGAATGATGAAACACTTCCCTGCACATAAATAAAATAACTTTATCATCTTCAGCTCAAACCATTATCAAGCAATGTTATTGTCTTACATTATCTCTAACCCATGGGAGCCTCGTAGTGTTGAGAAATTAGAAACAAAACCTAACCTTCTATCAATTGTATCCCTATAATCTTGTACCGAAATTCAGTGTAATTAAATACTTAGGTTTGTTACCTGTTGTGCCTACTTTGTGTGACTCGCTGTCCTCGGTGCACAAACAGGTCAAAGTAGGGTAGAATTAACTTAGAGCAAGACAGCTTAGGCATCACCTGCATGGACGAAAGCTGTGGTATTTCTGCATTCCAATGCAATGCAAAGTTCAACGCAAAATGTAGCAGGTATATATTTAAACAATAACTGCTCGATAGAGTTGATGGCAAGGAGGCTAATGCTAACTATGAAATATACATACATACATACATATATATATATATATAGTTGTTTCCATGTGATGGAATGGTAAGCTCACCTGAGAGATCTAGCAAATTCAATTTCTCGAACCTCAAGTAAAATATATTTGTCATCACTGATGCAAGAAGAAAAGTTCTTACCATCATATATTAAACTGAGACCTGCTAAAAATCATCCAAATTGCACAAAAAGGCCCACAATCAAGCATAACCTGAAGCAGCAGTAAAAAATACTTCTTCTTTTCAGGATCTGTGCAAATAGCAGAGATGCCATTTTATCAGAAAAAAAGCATATAAAGATAAATTTAGTTATTGCAATGGGCTAAGCAATACCTATCAAGAGCAATGTTACAAGAGGGATGGGATGGTTCTGACATAAATGCAAGCAGATCATACGACTAAAAGTACAAAACTCTGCAGACATTTTCTTTTTCTAGAAGGTAGTTCTGAAAATACAAAGCTTGCTATTCCTGATGCATCGTTGCTATATATCCAACATCGCAGAAAGTAAATGGTTGTGAATTTTTTGATAATCAACTGGACATGAGAAAACCATAGAAAATAGAAAAATAAACTAATAAAGATGGCTTGAAATAGCTTCAGATTCAATGACTGAAACATTCAGATGATTGTGAAAATACTGTAACTGTTACCATCATCTGGCAATCAAATTTTTGCTCACCAGTAAGCTGCACATATATGGAGAATTACTATGTCCATTTCAATCCTGATTGAATGGCGGCATATCTTTGAACATAACTCACTACAAGGAATCAACGTAGCGACATCAAATCAGAAATTAATGAAAAAATACCTAATACTCACACTCTTCCTTAGTAGAAAAGCGAGGCAGGAAATGGTACATCTTGAGCCAATATTTGATAATCAGTAATAAAAATACATTCACCAGCCAAAAGTGAAGACTATAATCTGCGCCATCCTCATGGTGTAGTAAACACCATGGAAAAACACATGTGTGGCTGAAGTTGGAAGGAAATAGAAAAACAGGACGTGCAGCCCTCATATCTTCCTCACATGTGTCTGTCTCCCCTAGTGAGCACGCTGGCGAGATCACCCTACCCTTTTTATCCCTAATCCGCGAGAAATCAACTGCTGTTGCCATCGGTGTATTGAATACCTAGACAGAACACAGCATCACGGTAGTAAAATAACATAGGATATTACAAGGCCATAGGAGCAGGGTGTAAGTTTAATATGGGGTGTAGACCATGACCCCTATAATGCACAATATCCTACTTTATTTACAATACAAAACCTGAAACGAAGATGGTTACTCGTATTGAACTCCGCACTATGTGAAATAATATTGGACCAGAGCAAATAATCTCACACTATAACCAATAGCTCCTTGAGCAATTCCAAGATGTTGGCACTCAAATATAACAATTCCAACAAAGTTAGCATTCAAGTATAGTACCGTTAGGCAACAAATCATTAAAGGTGAAACCAGCGCCACACCTTCCAATGTAGAAAAATCAACCAACCAAGTGAACCTAGGTCCAATCAACCGAGTTACCGAACCTGCGTTCATTTGGGAAAAGCATGTAAAAAATCTATAATTCCATGCAGAATTGGGGGAGAGAGTGGAGGTAGGAAGGAGGGAACACTGCCAGGCAAAGAGTTGTTTTGCCGAAGGAAGGAGGGAATTAGGAGGAAGAAGCTAGGAGGTGGGGATTATATAAGCGCATCGACTAAAGAAGGAACATGAATCGGAAGTGTAACTGACCTGCAATTATTTGTCAGTGGCGCACATCGATTACCATCAATGACTTCAACTGTGATTTACTCCCTCCGTTCCAAATTACTCCTTCCGGAATCGCCGCTGGACAGAGTCGAATCGACAGAGGGCGATTTAGTGCCCCCGCCCCACCACGCACATCGCACGTAGAGGCTAGCCGGTTGGTTCGACCGGTCTGGGACCTCTGGGATCTCCATGTAGGGTTGTTCGTGCGGCCGTGCAACATACCTGACCGAAGCAGCCGAGCGGATCCGTGCAGCCGCCCTGCGAGGCGCCTCCGCCGCGTCGGACGAACCCTAGCATGGTCTCCATGGAGCCGTCGCTCCCGCATCGGTCACACGTCGATGAGCCGCCACGTCAAGAGTTGGGGAAGCTGTCTACGCTTGGACCTGCCACCTGCCGACCTGCGTCTCGATACGCTTCGTGCGACCTGCGTCTCCATCTGCTTCATATGGGGGAGACTGGTACAGCCCATTTGGCCCAATTGAACCTAGAATGTCCAAAAAAGATAACGGAGCAGCGGCCCATAAACATCAGCGATCGGTATTAGCGAACAAAAGAAGATTAGGTGTGATCCACAGCTAATCTGACGTCCAAAAATGCTTAAAACTGACGATCGGACGGCCAGAAGCACTGATGGCCTGAGAGGGCTGGAAACGTGCTCGGTTTTAATGTTTCTAAATTTGTGAAGGAAAATCGTCTTATTCTCAACACTTGCACCTACAACGACACATATTGTTTCTTGGCACACTATCCTGGTCCAGCCTGCCTTTCATAGACAAGTCTACAAGGCATGCGCCTGTAAACATCACACTTACATTATTGGGTACAAACAACACACGACTTGAAATGCATAGATAGTAGTAGTAGTAAAACTACCACGTACGATTGGCTGCGATCAAGCAGCCATGTATGGATGATGACCACACACGCCCATTCATTTTCATTACCGTACCTCGCAACGATCAGAAGGCCACTTCGGCGTTGGCGAACTCCTCTCTCTTCTGGGTCACGTCCGCCACCATCTCGCCGAACCTGCACGGCGGGCTCACCACCGGCACCGTGCCCCGCGCGTACTGTCCACCACGCCCGTTGCGATGTTCATTGGCATGCATGTCCTTGGACTTCTGTGCGATGATGACGGAATTCACCACGTCGTCGTCGGGATGACACACGGCCAGCACCTCAAACCCGCCTCGACCGATGTCCTGGGGATCGACGATCGGGTACAGGAACCCACGCGCGCCGTGCGCGCTGCGCACGACGAGGGCCGCCCCGTCAGCCATGTGCGCGCCGAGGTGTGCGATCACCTTGGCCTTGTCCTCGGCAGCCATGCCCACGAGCGCGGCCAGAAAGACGACGTCGTACGTGGCGAGCTGGCCGGTGAGGTCCGCGACGTCGGCGGTGTGGAACGACATGCGGGCGCCCACGTCCTTGTCTGCGCGGAACAGCTTGCTCGCGCGGTCGTTGGCCGCGCCGCACAGGTCGTAGTTGTCGAACATGGTGTCGGGCAGGTGGCGGGCGGCGAGGACGTAGGAGCTGAACGGCAGCGGGCCGGAGCCGATGAACGCGACGCGGGCCGGGGCGATGCCGCCGGGCACGTAGCGCGCCAGGAGCTCATACTCCAGCTTGCTGAGGTTGATGTAGTTGCTGTAGTAGGGGAACATGCCGAGGTGGTCGAGCGGGTTGTCGAAGGCGGCGAGCATGTCGGAGTAGTGCGCCTCCAGCTTTCCCTCGGCCTCGGAGCAGAGGCGGATGAGGCCCTCCCGCATCTCCTGCGCCTCCGGGCCGAGCTTGGTCACGTCCACGGGGCTCGGGGGGACGCACGCGGTGACCAGATCGGTGAAGAGCGCGTCGACGTCGGGGGATGGGCTGAGGGACGGCAGCTTGGCGATGGCGGCGTGAAGCCCGGTGATCTTGTGGACCAGGGCGTCGACCCCCTTGTTCTGGGCATCCATTTTACCTGGTACCTGACGAGTACTGGATGAACTCTGAGGCACAGGAGTGGTGGATCGGGCTGCTTGGTGAGCTATGGAACGAGCAGTACGGGGTATATGTAGCTGCCGTCTAGAGCACTCATCGTCTCATCGATGGAGCTGGCAAAGCTGTGCATGCATGCAAGCTTCACGCGTGCATGCCAATATGGCTGGTTTCATGCCTCTGCTGCTGCTGTGGCGTGTTCACGTCCGGCTGTTGAAGTGGACAGCGTTAATTTTGTACTCCCTCCGTTTCTTTATCTAAGGTGTATTATTTTCAGCATGATGATTAAGGCACATAATTATGTACTAGTTAGGACAAAATTATCCTTCTCTAATTTGTAGATTAGCGGCAAGTAAATCATTTAGGCTAGGAAAGAAAAAGATACATACAATCGGGAGAAAAATAGTTTTCTTTTCTTTCTCTACAAGGAGAGATACATGCAATCAGGAGATAGATACTTTCCTTTTTCTGGAGAGCCAAGATCGGAATTACGAGGAATTAGAACAAATGCACCTTACAATGTGGAATTTTATCAAAAAACAAATACACCTTATATAAAGGAACGGAGGGAGTATGCATTTTTCCTCCAGATCCCTTTTTTTTCTTTTGAGTAAAGAGCGATGCACCAGCTGTTTTTGGCTGATTACTACTATTGCGTATAGATACATTCATTCCATCAACATTTCTGCCCAAGCTGAGCTCCTACTTTGATAGAGTGGCCACCAACTGTTTATGGACGTGTCCGAAATAAAAAGCGTCAACCAATTATTTTTGGATTTGTCCGCGCATGTTTAATGTGTGCGAAATAAAAAGCATCCATCAATTGTTTTTTAGGTGTTTGCGGATGTTTAGTGTGTGCGAAATAAAGAGTGTCCACCAATTATTTTTGGATGTGTTCACGGACGCTTAGTGTGTCCGAAATAATGAGCGTCCACCAATTGTTTTTGGAACGTGTCCACCAACTGTTTCTTACCAAGTTCGAAGACGCTTAGTGTGAGCATCCACCAACTGTTTTTAGACGTGTCCACAGACGTTTAGTGTGCCCGATTTGATGATCCACGTCGGAGTAACTCTTATGTATTCGAAATAAAGAGTGTCCACCAATTGTTTTTGAACGTGTCCGCGGACGTTTAGTGTGTCCAATTTGATGATCCATATCGGAGTTACTATTATGTATTCGAAATAAAGAGTGTCTACCAACTGTTTTTGAACGTGTCCATGGACGTTTAGTGTGTCCGATTTGATGATCCACGTCGGAGTTACTCTTATGTACAAGAGATTATGTTTCATTTGGGTGTGTCCGATTTGATGATCCGCTTTGGAGTTACCATTATGTACTATGAGATTAATTCGGATGTTTTCAATTTGGTGATCCGCATTGGAGGTGCCCATACGTACTGAGATTACGTTTCATTTGGACGCGCTGTCGAGAACTTCACCGAAGAACAGTACGATGAGCACCACATGAACTTTGTTAGGATTTAAACTAATTCTGTAATTAGGGATAATCCTCCCTTGTGTAAATTGCCGTTGTTAGCCTATGGCAACCGTTCGACACGCCCGCGCCCCCATGATCGGACGCGTCCGTTCGTGACGACGGTTCCCCATGTATATAATCATTGGATCATCAATGAAAGAGATAGTTCGATCAATTCGTTCTTTCACACGTTATCAGCACTTCGACTCTGCCGAGAGCACGAATAGGCAAATCACGCCGGCGACAATCGCCGGAGAAAGCAAACTGAAGGTGAGAGGATGCCTCGTGGTCTCCTGTCCTTCTTTCTGCACCTTGTTCGTAGCGGTGGTCGACGTCGACAGGGCCGTCGCCGTCGCCATGGTGTTGGCGGACTTCGCCGCCACAACCGCAACGCCCGTGATCTTCGCCGGTTCGGAGGCCGCCAGAACGGTTTCCGTCGCCGTGGACCACGTCCTGGACATGGCGCCCGAGGTCGCGATGGTGCTGGGCCTTCTAACGCTCCGCCTGAACCGGCCATGCCGGCGGCGGCGCCACTCCCGGCCTGGATTCTTGCCGGACCGGCCGCTCCAAACCTGTACGTGGATGAAGTAATGGAGCCCGCGGACGAGGCAATGGACGTCGACGCCGTCGGCGTTGAACCGGATCTTGCGGCTCCTCCCCCACCGCGTCCGTGCCCGGTGCACGGCTGGGGGCCATGGATGGTCCTGCAGCCACCTCCGCCACAGGACTATGAGGTAATGGACTACGAGGTCCAGGAGGAGGCCGAACCTGCGCCACCCGTGCCGCCCGCGGAGCCCGCACAGCCGGACTCCCCGCGTCTTCCATCTCCGACGCCGGCGCACGAGGCTGTAGCCGCTGAGGCTTCTTCGTCGAGCGCTAGCCTCGGGCTGCGCCTCCCCGCGCGGGCTGCTGCGCTCGGGGACGTCTTCGACAACGGGGCGAGCAGCTCCACCGGCCCATCAGCGCCCCGCCGCTGGCACATAGTGCCGCGTGCCGCGCTGCAGCACGCCGGTCGTCGGCCGGGAACATGGAGCCCGGTGGTTCTTGGACTGGCCAATGGCCACTCCAATGGAGTCGCGCCCGGGACAGAACTTCCTGGTGGATCTTCTTCCGAGGAGGAGGAGGCCGCGCCGGGGGCTTCGACTTCGCGCCGGTGAGCCAGACGCCGGTGGCGGAGGTTGGTGGTAGTGGTGCAGACGGCCGCCGCTTAAGTTGGATTGGGGATGAGTTGTCGATGGGAACTAGAAATATCCATTCGCCTCCCCTTATCCACTCGTGCGTGTGTATGGCCTGTTGGAGCCAGCACACTAGCTACTAGCCCATGGCGTACAAGCAGCAAAGAAAAAAAAGAAGAAAAAACGAAAATAAAAAGGTGGCTTTGCCACGGTAGTAGGCTGTACTGTGCTAGCCTATTGCCATTATATTTCGTTTTCTTTTCTGATTAGCTTCTAGCTTTTTCAGTTTTTGTACATAAGTGTTTGTTAGTATTTTCTAACATAGTACTATGTAATGTCTGCTTATGAATGTCAACATGTTTTTATGGATGCAATTCTTAATTGCTACATGTTGATTATGCTTGAAAATTATATGACTACTTTCGATTTTTGCACATATCTTATGGATTGCATTGATGGCAATATATAGCTTTGTTCACAACTGTGAGGTCTACACCACCTGGTGATTACCTTCAAAGTGTTTTATTTAACACAAGGTTGTACAAAGTACCATAAGAATAAGGTTTACACTACTTAGTAGTGATTACCTCAAGGCAAAAATGAAAGCACACATATTATGGCATGAAGATAGCCATACGAGTGTCTACGCCACTTCGTGGTGATTACATCTATGTGTTCTACAAAACAAATATCTACGTCATTTTATGGTGATTATCTTTTGTAGAAAATCATATTTTGGGTCGTTTAGGCTTTTCCTAGACCTTTATATTTGATTCAAGCATTTTATTTTACACACAATTAATTTACATGAGTGTAAATTAATGTGCATGATATTTTCATGCAGGATATGGCTGACATATTCAAGAAGGAATTTGTTGAGCTTGCCATTGATGGCAGAAACTATCTGACCTGGGCCATGGATGTCAAGATTAACTTGGCGGCCAGGAATCTGATCAGCACTATAACCACACCTACTCAAGGTGCTCCTGCTATTGCAGATACGGCAAAGTATGCTTCTTTGCACTTTATTCGACACCACCTTGATCCTGCTCTGAAAGAAGAGTACATGATGGAGGAAAGTCCTCTATCATTGTGGAACTCCTTAAAGGAGCGGTATGATCAACAAAGGTCGGTGATGTTGCCTGAAGCGCAAAGAGAGTGGGCACTTATCCGTTTCCAGGATTTTAAGTCCGTCGCAGCATACAATTCTGCCGTGCATCAAATCAACTCTAAGTTGAGATTCTGCAACAGTGCAGTTTCGGATGCGGATCTCATTGAAAAGACACTCTACTTTCCATCCTAATATGAGGATTCTTGCTGAACAACATCGTCAGCAGAAATACAAGAAGCATTCTGAGTTGATATATGCACTTCTTCAGGCAGAAAAGCACAGTGAAATTCTCGATAAGAATAATATGTCCCGTCCAACGGGAACACTGCCGCTGCCTGAAGCGCATTTCAATTCTCAGAATACTCAAAAGTCCCGTGGTCCCAAAAGGAACCATAGGAAGTTTAAAGGAAAGTGGAGACGAAATGAGAATCAGAATAGCAATGGAGTTCAAAAGGGCAAGAATCATTTTAAGAAAAATGATAAGGGTAGCAGCTCTCAAGCTTGCTACAGATGTGGTTGTACTACTCATCATGCAAGGAAGTGTACAACTTCTAAGCATTTTGTGACGCTGTATCAGCAATCAATTGGCAAGGGCAAGAAGGCTCAAGGGAACCAGTACGAAGCTCACTTCACTGGTCCAATGATTGAAAGTTCTCAAGACGTTCATAAGAACGAAGTTCATGACAACATGGAGAACCAAGATCAGGCTCAGCAAAAGGAAGGACCACCACTTAACATTGATGACATATTGGTGGATTTCACTTCTACTAATGACATATATGGAGATATGCTTTGATCTTCCAATAATGTCATAAGTATTGTGATAATGTCCTTAGTTATATTGTGTGTTGTAAAATAATTATGTCCTCAGACATATGGTATTGTAATAATTATGTCCTTAAACATAATGTATTATAATATGTAAGCAGACACACATAGTATGTAATGTATGTGTTTCTATATGAGTTTGGATAAATAATGAATTTTATTCTTTTACTCTATAGAAAACTTCAAGAAACAAGAAACAATCCAATGGAGGAGGAGATTTGTTTAGTGGACAGTGGTGCCTCTAACACAATTCTACGGGAGGTTAAATACTTCCAAAGTCTCAAAAAGAGTAAGGGAAGTGTTATGACAATTGGTGGTCATGACACCATAATTGTTGGCTCTGGTCAAGCCACATTTACACTCCCAAATGGTACAAAACTTGAAATCCAGGAGGCTTTATTGTATCCGGATTCAACTCGTACCCTGTTGAGTTTTAAGGATATCCGCATGAACGGCTACCACATTGAAACTCATGAAGACAATGCGGTTGAAAGCCTACTCATAACTCAACAGAAGGGATCCAACAAGGAAACCCTTGAGAGACTGCCTGCTCTATCTTTTGGACTGTATTACACATACATCAAGCCAGAGCAACATTTGGCATACAAAATAATTTTTCAGAATCTTGACAAGTTCAAGATATGGCATGATCGCCTGGGTCATCCTGGTGTGGGGATGATGAGAAAAATTATTGATGGTTCAACTGGACACAACATAACGGTTGCTAATTTCCCCAAATCCTCGGATTTCGTATGCACTGCATGTGCAACTGGGAAATTAATCACAAGACCTTCATATCTGAAGATCAAGAATGAACCACTTAATTTTCTTGAACGCATTCAAGGAGATATATGTGGTCCAATTCAACCGTTATCGGGGCCATTTAGATACTTTATGGTGCTCATTGATGCATCAACAAGATGGTCCAATGTGTGTTTATTATCAACAAGGAACCATGCTTTTGCAAAGCTGATCGCTCAAATCATTAAACTGAGGGCAAATCATCCTGAACACAGGATAAAATCCATCAGAATGGATAATGCTGCTGAATTTAGTTCACGAGCATTCAATGATTACTGCCTAGCTTTGGGCATAACTATGAAGCATTCTGTACCATATGTACACACACAAAATGGTCTTGCGGAATCACTTATCAAGAGGATCAAATTGATAGCAAGACCGCTCCTACAGAATTGTAATCTTCCAACATCTTGTTGGGGACATGCGGTATTACATGCCGCGGAATTGATACAAATTCGACCAACTGCATATCATACGGCCTCCCCGTTGCAGTTAGTACGTGGAAATCAACCAAGTATTTCCCATCTTCGAAGATTCGGTTGCGCTGTGTACGTACCGATATCACCACCTCAGCGTACATCGATGGGTCCACATAGAAAAATGGGGATCTATGTGGGGTACAATTCTCCGTCGATCATAAAGTACATGGAGCCTCTAACAGGGGATCTATTTACAGCCCGGTACGCTGATTGCATCTTCGATGAGGACAATTTTCCGGCATTAGGGGGAGAAAAGAACCACAAAGAATGCCGGGAAATAGATTGGAATGTCAAAGGCATTCAGTCCTTAGATCCACGTACGAATGAATCTGAACTGGAAGTTCAGAAGATTATTAATTTGCAAAATATTGCAAATAATCTGCCAGATGCATTTACTGACTATAAAGGTGTCACTAAATCCCATGTTCCCGCTATGAATGTTCCAGAGAGAGTTGAGATATCTCATAAGACCACTCAACCGCCCAAGAGGGGGAGAAAACTGGACAAAAAGGACAAGGCTTCTCAGAAGCGTCCGCGGGAAATGAGGATCCCTCAAATAGTAAATGCAGGTCAACCGCGAGTTGATATTCAACCTAGTGTTGAAAGACACCTAAAGGATGTTATGCATCCGGAACCCAGCACAACCGTGCACACAAATATTGGTGCTGGGGCGTCGGTACACCTTGACTCGATTGTTGTGGGAAATCACGATGAGTCAGAAGATATTGATGAGATTTCCATCAACTATGTTGAATCAGGAGAATCATTCAACAGAAAGACTACAATTGTCGACATATTTTTCGCCTCAAAGATTGCAGATGACCTGGCATTGGATCATGAACGTAAGTCCATGGCAGAGTGTATGAAGCGCTCAGACTGGTCCAACTGGAAGGTTGCAATAGAGGACGAATTGCGCTCGCTTGCCAAGAGAGGGGTATTTACTGCAGTAATACCTACTCCTCATAATGTTTTCCCCGTGGGGGCAAAATGGGTTTTTGTTCGTAAAAAGAACGAAAACAATGAGGTGGTGAGATATAAAGCGAGGCTTGTAGCACAAGGGTTTACACAGAAACCTGGCATCGATTATGATGAAACATATTCTCCTGTGATGAGTGGAACCATGTACCGATACTTGATATCACTGGCAGTACAAATGAATTTGTATATCCAATTGATGGATGTGGTGACAGCATATTTATATGGGTCACTCAAGAAGGATATCTATATGAAAGTTCCCGAGGGACTGAAGATTCCGAATCCAAAGGCTAATCGCAACATGTATTGCGTAAAGCTATTGAAGTCGTTATACGGCTTGAGACAGTCGGGTAGAATGTGGTATAACCGACTAAGTGAGTTCCTTCTGAACAAGGGTTACTCAAACAACGATGATTGCCCATGTGTGTTCACCAAGAAATCCACTGATGGATTTTGTATAATTTCCGTGTATGTTGATGACTTGAACATCATTGGAACTGCACGAGAAATACACGAGGCAAGTAATCATCTAAAGACGGAATTCGAGATGAAAGATTTGGGTAAAACCAAATTTTGTCTTGGTTTGCAACTTGAACATTTTTCGTCAGGAATACTTGTTCATCAGTCTGCTTATATCCAAAAGATATTGAAAAAGTTCAATATGGATAAAGCATACCCATCAAAAACACCTATGGTCGTCAGGTCTCTTGATAGAGACAAGGACCCATTTAGGCCTAAGGGTGATGATGAAGAGATATTGGGACCAGAATTTCCATATCTCAGTGCCATTGGTGCACTAATGTATCTAGCAAACTGCACTAGACCTGACATAGCATTTGCAGTTAATTTACTGGCTAGATACAGCGCATCACCAACGAAAAGACATTGGGTTGGTGTGAAGAATATTTTCAGATATCTTCAGGGCACCAAAGATCTTGGTTTATTCTATCAGAAAAATCAAGAGAGAACCATGGTGGGGTATTGCGATGCTGGATACTTGTCAGATCCCCATGATGCCAGATCGCAGACTGGTTTTGTCTTCTTACATGGAGGTACAGCCTTCTCTTGGAAGTCGACAAAGCAAACCTTAGTGGCAACGTCCACCAATCATTCTGAGATAATTGCTTTGTTCGAAGCAACACGTGAATGTGTATGGCTTCGCAGAATGATGAACTTTGTCCAAAGTTCAAGTGGGATTGGTTCGTTGAAATCACCCACCATTATCTATTAAGATAATGCTGCTTGTATTGCACAAATGCAAACGGGTTATATTAAGAGCAATATTACAAAGCATATTTCTCCTAAATTATTTTATCCCCATGATCTGCAAGAAAAGGGGGAGATAAATATTTTGCAAACGAAGTCATGCGACAATCTCGCTGATCTGTTTACTAAGTCCTTACCAAGTTCTCTGTTCCATAAGAATGTAACTGGAATTGGTATGAGACGACTTCGAGACTTGCAAAATTCAGGGGGAGAAATCTCCTAGGATATAACCTGTTAAGATCATGAGATCTTTAGTATTGCACTCTTTTTCTTTGTGAGTTTTTCCAAATGGTTTCTCATGTAAGGTTTTTAACGAGGCAATATCAATACAAGCATGGACGATATATGTCATTTTCTCCTTATTTTCCAACTGGGTTTTAGAAGGAGTTTTTCATGGCATATTGTATATTTTCTTCTCAATTTTTCCCACAGGGTTTTGAAGAAGAATATTTCAAGGATGATCAGTCTCAAAGACAAGCGAGGATTAGGGGGAGTGTTAGGATTTAAACTAATTCTGTAATTAGGGATAATCCTCCCTTGTGTAAATTGCCGTTGTTAGCCTATGGCAACCGTTCGACACGCCCGCGTCCCCACGATCGGACGCGTCCGTTCGTGGTGACGGTTCCCCATGTATATAATCCTTGGATCATCAATGAAAGAGACAGTTCGATCAATTCGTTCTTTCACAAACTTCACTGATTGTTTCAGTTCAGTAATCTCAGACGCCAACATATAAAGCTGTTCTCCATCATAAATTTATTTCCGCTGTCAAACAATAGAATACTGCACACAGCGACTGTTTTGGTAATGGTGCGCACTAGTCTACACCTGTACATCGTCGCTAGGTGTGGGTACGAAATTACAGTATCTTGAGCGTCCCCACCAACAGAGTTACAGTTGAAAGAATTCAGCCAGGGCGCAATATCCAACAATGTGAAGCTTTCCTTAGCCCCCACCAATCTATCCATGAAATAGTCATCTTCTGCGTAAATGCAGTCAAAATACAATGGTGAACCAGACTTTCCTGGAAGAAGCACCGGTTCGTACAAGTTCGGCAGCACATTTTATTTCCCTTTTAGCCTGTGCTGTCCAGAGATGATTTTATTTCCCGTACATCTTCGCAGTAGTTCATCTGAACGACACGAAGAGAATTTGTCACCTTTTTGCTGAAGCATACATGGTAATAAACATATACAGTACATGTTAACATACATGGATTGGATGCACACCTAACTGAGTGAGATGTTATTATTCCATAATAAGCAACATAAAATAACGAGCTGCTGGAATTCATTTGTTTAAATATGCTTTGGCGTCGATAAGGAAATGGATTACATAGTGAGTGGTGTGCATCGGTCACAATAAGCGACAAAATGGATTTTAGCATCATAAGAAAAGCAGCAATAAGAAGTTACCACAGAAGCGATCGTGGTATTGATGAGAGTCCGTCGGAGGAGCTTAGACCTTCGGATGCTGCTCCACCACCAGTGGCTGACAATGTTTTACTTACTCCATCAGCTGCTGTCTCTGAATCAGCCTTGCTAGTGCCATTTACACAGTACTTCTGCAGCCACCTGTCAGACTCCCAAAGCACGTGCATAATGCTCTCCCTGGCAGAGTACCCATGGCTTTCAAAAGGAAGTACTACCAAACGGGACTGTACACCGTGACCCTTCAAGGCATTGAAGAATCGGTCTGACTGTAATTGAAATATCAAGGGAGGAAAGGTTAGGTGATTGTACAGAACTATACTCTAAATCAAAAACAGCTAATTAGCTATACACCAGGAAATTAACAATCGTATGAACACTACTTAGGACAAAACATCAACCGATAACAATGCACAGGTTTCCCTTTTCTCAAAAGACAATGCGTTTCAGGCAACGCTAACCTAAGTATGAATTTAAGTTAAGATGCAGAAGGTAGGAAGACAGTTACATTTACGCAAGATGCAGAAGGTAGGAAGACAGTTACATTTACGCAAGACCTACTAGTGAGATTCCAAATATATTTGCAAGAAAAACTATGCACACCTAAACGAATTTGTGATTAAAAGTATTCAAACAAAAGAGGTGTGGGAGCATAGTTCAAAGTTGGAACACTACTGAGCCTTCTGCAAAACGATTGATATCTTACAGTCACAGGTTAAAATTAAGTTGATGCTTAGGACTTCACCTGCATTGTCAGTGTTCCAGAATTGTTGTCTTGCTCCCCATGAATAAGTAATATTGGTCTCTTGATTTTGTTAGCCGACATGAAAGGGCTCATCTCCACATAGGTGTTAGTTGCCTCCCAAAGTGTTCTGTCCTCATTCTGCAGAATAATGCAGGCGGTTATGAAAGACTGAAAAACTAAAAACTGCACCAGCTTGGCAGTTACCCATTCAGCATTAGTGTGTACCTGAAACCCGAATGGAGTTAATGTCCTGTTGTAAGCTCCAGAACGAGCAATTCCACAGCAGAAAAGATGAGGAGCATGAGCTAAGAGATTTGCTGTCATGAATGCACCATACGAATGACCGCCAACAGCAATTTTATCAGGATGAACCACCTATAGAAAAGTGGTAGAAGATATCATGCCAAACCATTAGAAGGCATTGCCCACAAAGGCTCACAAAAAGAATTACGAAATGCGCACCCCTCTCCTGACAACTTCCTCGACGGCAGCCTCTGCACTAGTTACTAGTTGTTCCACATAACTACAAAACAATTTGCATTCACAATAGAATTAGTTCCATGGCACAAGTGTGGTACAGTTCACAATCTCGGACATATAGAAGGAAATGCAATAGGGCAGAAATAGCAAAAACACCTGTCGTTCGCCTCTACATCACCTTCACCAACAATCGGGATTGTCGGACCTGAAAGAATAGCAAACCTGCAAACCAAAGTGTGTTGGGTGAGACAATGTGCCAGAAAGAAAGATATTCGGAAGAAGTGCATCAAATTTTAACTTAGGCTAGATTTGAAGGTTTAAGGGAGCGAATGAGGTTTTTGTCATGAGAAACAACAATAGGAAATAAATGGCATGTGTTTTTTCCTTGAATAGCAAGAAGAGAAATAATACCCTCTAGCCAACCAAAGAAGAGGAGATGTAGCACCAATCCCTGAAAACTCATTAGGGGAACCACGTACTTGTCCCGCAGCATCTTTGCTTTTAAACTCACCAGGGTATGACCAAACTAAACATGGCAAAGGTCCATCTTTTGATTGATCATAACCTGGAGGTAGATACAACTTTGCTGTAAGTTGAACCCCATCTTTGCGCTGGTACCTTATCATTTCCTTATACAATGAAGCAAGCTGGGGGTATGGGTGGGGAAAATTTGTAATCTGAACTTGCTTCTTTTCCGGCCAAATTTGTAGGTAATATTGTGTATTTTCTGTTTTTGATTCTTTTGATGTAAGTATCTTTAACTGATCAAGGGGAAGGTCCCCATCAATTTTGTCTGACATCAAGGCAACAACAGTTTCAAAGTATTTTTCCTTGTCACTTTCCCATATTCGCTCTTTACTTCCAGTATTTCTGCAAAAACAAAAATAAAGGCATCAGCTGGCATCTAGAATGCATGTAGTGATCTAAACGCTCTTATATTTCTTTACGGAGGGAGTACAAAACAAATGAAATCATTAATGGATATGGACAATTGGACATACATATCAAACAAGTCAAGGAATGGAACGTTTCCTTCTGGTGTGGCACCCATTCCATTCAGCAAGAGGTAAGTACTTTCATCTTGTTTATTAACCTTTGCAATAACATATGTTCCCATGGCAGTTCTTCGCAGCATTGGTGAGCCAGGATCAGAGTACACATCTTCTGAAGATCTGTCAAATAAAATGCGCGGACTGACATCTTTCTTGTCTAGAGCAACCACCCATGTTCTTGTTTTCCGAGTTTTGTACCATGATTCATACACCAAAGCAAGAGATTCATCACACCAAGAGATTCCTCTGTACCAACAGAATGAAAGCAAGAGAGAGAGAGAGTAAAGTGGGAATAATTAATTACTTGGCACACAAGATGAAAAAAAAATGATAGGACGTTGTAAAAAGGATAGCTGATTTGGATTAGGACTTCCTATGTGCAATTTTACATGGATGATTTTACACCAGTACTCCATATTTGAAATTTCCTGCTAGCAGTAATGCCCTATGTCAAAGCACAAAGCTTAACCATAACATCGTGCAGTGAAACAAAGATTTCCAGTCCTACTTGAGTAGACAAATGGAAGTTCAGAGAACATACCCATATCGGAGGTCAAGTTTATGTAGGATTTCTGGTTGTTCGCCATTTATGGGCTCAGCATTTTCCATGTAAACTATGTCACGTGGTGAAACTTCAACCTTTGCATCTCCACCATCCTGTGTCTCCACCCTAAGAAAAAGAAGGATAAACTAACCCAGTTAGAACAAGGAATAAGACATAAGCACACTGACATATTATATAAACTCCCTCCATATGACAAATAGGTGACGTTTTGGAGACTAACACGGTCTTCAAGATTGCCTTTGACCACTATTTTTTTTACTATATTATATGCACAAAACACAAGAAAATTATTATATTAAGAATATACTTGGTCTACGTATTCAGAACAATATTTGGTCAATTTTAAGTTTGACTTAAGACATGTCCAATACGCCACTTATTTGTGATATGGAGGAGTATTGACAAATAAAAGATATTCTTGACCGTCCAAACTTGCACCATAGAGCAAAGCTTGTACACAGAAGATCTAATAGTTTGAATGATTTGCATGCATCAGGTATCCAGATTCTATTTTGAAGGTTCAAACGAAAAATTAATGTTTTGGGTGCTGTTCTGCGTACCAATACAAAGTTGAAGGTTTGTCTGGCCTCCAATAGATTGAACGTTTTCCCTTGCGCACGCTGCTCGTCGCAATTGGTATGTCCTCTGCAAGGGGCAAGTCACAAAGTTCCCTAATAAACTTACCATCTGCAGTCCATAATTCAACTCTCTTTGGAAACCTTCCACAGGGTACAATATAGGAATATGGATGGTGGATAGAAGAAAGCATCAAATATTTGTCATCTGGTGATGGATCAATGGATGTGTATACAGCAGGAGGCCCCATTGGCTTCACAGTTCCATCCAAAGAGACCAACATGAGCTGTGAGGTTGCATAGTAATCAAATAAATCAGCATCATATTCATCTTTCAGAAGATCCTGGAATGTTCTCACTTGGACCACATTCTTTGTCTCATTAGACTGAATTTTTGGACCAGATGGAACTGATGGCTTCTGTGGTAGAGCTCCACGTGATACAGGGATAGTGCAGACTAACAAAGTAGAGTTATCAACCCATACAAAGCTGCAAAATAGTAGAAACAATTATTTGGAAGTAGGAATAGTAAATAGGAGGCATGGAATTATGAAGTTTATTACCTGTCAAAAATAGCATTCAAGTATATATCAGGAGATTTAAAAAGTGGCCGTGCTTCTCCAGATTCCACGTCCGCAATCCATACCCTTAGCTTGCTGATTTTGTTGTCCTCCTGTTTGGATAAGAATCTATTATAGCTAATCAATGAGACATAACAACTATCCCTGTTTCAAAGCCAATCCAACCAATTACCTCTTCAACTCGAACACTGAATGATAGATTACGACCGTCATGTGACCTAATTCACATTATTCAATACATGAAGTCAAGATTGATGTAATCCATTACAAATAAGTACCCATAAAATGATAGAAGTTACTTTGATACAAAAATCTGGAAATTTACCAGGTGACAAAATTAATCTTTGCTCCTTCAGGGTATCCATGGACCTCCTTCTCTGGGCCCAAAGTTCCATCATCCATTAGCTTATGGATACCTATTCCAGTGTAGGAAGACCTACAAATTAGGTTAATCAGATTTCCAATGATGACATGCTGTAAAGCGTAATAATGAACTTGTTAAAAAGTGAAACGGAATAATACGACAGAAATTTTGGGGAAAGCATGAACAGTACATACATTCGACTTCTAGTATTAGAATGGCCATCAATCCTCACACCAGCAAGTTTCTCCTCAGGCTTTGCGAGATCAGATAGTGGTGGAAGCGCTCGACGTTTGAGAAATAGAATTTTGTCTTTGTTTGGTGAGAACGACAAAACAGGAAGTGGTGGTGCATCAACAATGTCCTGTATTTCTTTGGGGGGAAGGCGGTAGCCCAATGAAAGATCTGCATGATACGCAAATACGTTTACTGTTCACTGTACCACTAGTCTGCATTATACTTTCTGACAGTTAAACCCAGGACAAGGTTAGCTCAAACAGCACTTTATGCAGAGATCTTCACAGTGCACACAAAAATACAGTTCCATTCAAAGAAACCATTTACACTCCACCCACCCATCCCTAAGAATCATGTTTGTGTATCAACACCAATAATTAGGCAATGCCCCAGAACCCATACATTTACATTTTACTCCTAGAAGTAAAGCTACAAAATTCTTTCCTTGAAAAGCAAAAGCACCACTATCATAAACCTGTTGAAACAGTTATAGGTTATACGCATTCCTCATGTAAGCAGAACAAGAGAACTTGACATCAAACCACATGCTCTCTAAAAGAGTCTCTTATACTATGCTAAACACAGCATGAATAAGTAGCAAAGGTCAGGCTAATCCATCTAGTCTAGCTTTAACAGTCGTATGACGAGCAAGCCGAATCATGATAACTGAAGTGAGCTAGAAAGGGCATGTGATGTGATCTCTACCAGAACAAGTCGGGTTAATCTAAATTATACACTACCAACCCATAAAGAGCAATCCAGCATCCAGATCATAACTGAAGACAACTAGTACTAGTATGTTTTCCAGGGACCGATCCAAAAGCAGGGCTCCAATCTCTCCCCCGCCAAAGCAGCCCAATCCACTAAACGACGCGAAGTAACAATCGAAATCAACCAAGTGTCCAAGAAGAAAAAGGAAGCAGCACCGACCGTCGTCTTCCTGGCCCAAGCCCGACGCAGCTGCCGCCGCCGGCTGATTGGACTCCCCGGAGGCTGCGGCGGCGGCGATGTGGGACATCCTGGAGGCGGCGGAGCTCATGGCGGCCCGGCGAGGCAGGCGGAGCTGCCGCGGAAGACTAGAGGAGCGAAGGGGAGCGCGCAGAGGCGCGAGCGGGAGCAGGGCGAGTCGGAGGCAAGCCCTGTGGAGGATGGAAAGGGCGGACATGATTTCTCGGCCTCCCTCCCTTGTTCTATACACGTACTAGATAGCATAGAATAGTGCAGGACGGATGGTGGGATACCTTTTCTTTGGTGGACAAAAAGATATTTTGGCCCCTTTTGAAAAATGTTTCAATCTAAAAAATCTCTTAAATATAAAAATGTTCAATTCATTTTTCAAACACACAGAATTAGTATAGTACGATTTGGGTTGGGTTTTTTTTTTACGAGAAAACTTCTGATCTACTCCCTCCGTCCTATAATATAAGAATGTTCTTGAAAAACGTTCTTATATTATAGGACGGAGAGCTCGAAAAACGTTCTTATATTATAGGACGGAGGGAGTATTCATCATCCGTCGTGGCAGTAAAAAAAACACTAGAAACAGCAAAGTACATCCAGGTCCAACCATCACTATAACTGGAATCTGCTCCGACTTTAATCGGAATGGAGTCATGCTATCGACATTTGACGAAACTTTTGCGGAAGTTTATGTGGCGATGTCGGGTTGCTTGCGGCATGAACTGACCTAACGGCGACAGCGGACAAATGATTGGTTCCGGAATTCCAGTTTATCTTTTCCTGATCACGACGACTATAGACTCCCCTTGGATATTGATAGTAGAGATAAGTTGACGAGGTGTGAAGCAAACTGCAAATAAATTGTGCAACGAGTCAAAAAAAGAGTAGAAAGGAGCTAATCCTGAAAATATTCTTGCTAAATGAAGGGGCATCTGCCCAACTATGTTAAATTAAATTAGAAACGAACTGACAGACACATATACAGCAAATTCACTCTGGAGACCTGTTTCCCCGAGTATGCTACTCCAGATGTGTTCTTTGTTCATGTTTAGCTCTTTAGACCATGCAGCCAGAGCCATGGTTGCATGCAAACGCTTCTATTATACACAATGGCCATACAAGAATCACAGAGAAGAATCACTTCCCCATCTAGACATGCAAAAACAAGTTCAGTACAAGTGCTGCTTGCTGGCCTGCTGCCATCCCAGTGTAAGTCGGTTGATATCCAAGCTTGCAGTTTCAGAACAAGCTGAAACCCCCCGATTCCTCCTCCTCCTGCGCCTCTTCTGGCGTCTCACTGTATGTTGGCTCATATCCTTCGCCACTTCTGTAGTCATCTGCATACTCCGAGCCCTCTTCTGATGCATAATGAGATGATGATGATCGATACTCCTCTGGGCGGACAAACTCAAGCACATAGTTCAACCCGTTGATGACATCATAGACCATCAGTCCGATTCTTCCTCCAACCCAGCTGCCTAGCTGGCTTCCAACGAGATAGCCAAGCTTTCCCAGCCTCTCCTCGCCATGGAAACCACCCACATAGGTTCCGAATAAGGTGCCCGTGCCCCGTAGAAATCCTTCAGTCATGCTTCCGCCGAAGTACATTGCCTCGAAGAAGTCCCAGCCAGAGGAAATTATCGGCCCCAATATCCTCTTCGCTTGACGAGCGGCCACCTTCGTCGCTTTTGCCCCGACCTTCTGCGCTTGCTTGGCTGCCTCAGCGGGACTCAGGCCTTCTATCACAGCATCAGCCAACGCTTTCTCGATGGCTCGCTGCCGCACGTTTTCCATGTGTGCGCTTCGGAGGTTGTTCACATACAGCTTCACCCCCTCCTTCCCCGCGCATGCAAGGCTGCCTGACCCCATATCAAAACAGTTCATGAATGTGAACTCCCCACTCTTTGATGCAGCCTCCTTTCCGACAAGTTCCCTACACTTCTCAGCTGCAGATTGCAAATTTTGATTAAGGTTAATTTACAAAGACATACATCCGGTTTACTTCTCCAAAATGAAATCATCAGATACTATCTAGGAGAAAATTTGGATGTCAAGAGCAATATCAATTCAGTAGCATACCAAGTTAAACTATCAATGTGCCTTATTATTCTTACAATGTCGCCATTTTCTACAATATCATGGCTTACCAATATGTCAACTTAGCAACAGGCCAAGAGTTATCATTCCAAAAGAATGTAAGACTCATAGATCCAGTGATTGAAGGTTTAGTATGGAGATCTTTTATTTGTTAATTTTGAGAGGAACACATCAGCATGAGCACATAGCAAAAACGCTAGTAACCACACAAGATATATCAGCAGGAAAACTAGATGTCCACACTACATGATCCTCCAAATACCTGATACAATCCTTAGCTGCAAGTAAATGCACTACTTGTTACACTATCATGGGATGAAACCAAATCAACATCACAGTTACCGAATGGAAGCAAAAAAAAAACTGCTACGATCCTGAGCTCCTTCACCAGCGCACAATTCTCCGACAGTTACAGAGCATTGCAAGTCACAGCATTTTTTAGCATAAGGGAATCAGTCTCCAGGGTGACTCTATCCATCCCAGCAAACTTACATGATGAATTGCATGCATGGCTTCGCCACCAATGCACTCCAAACATTTGCCAAGCCCCCTTAAACAGTATGCAGAAAAACTTGAGAAAGGAAAAACATGTGGATAAATTGTGCATGTGCACACTCATGGTATCGGACAGAATCACTGTTTC
The DNA here is from genome assembly GCA_011799875.1 of Thinopyrum elongatum. Classification (NCBI taxonomy): domain Eukaryota; kingdom Viridiplantae; phylum Streptophyta; class Magnoliopsida; order Poales; family Poaceae; genus Thinopyrum; species Thinopyrum elongatum. The sequence goes on from CM022300.1 coordinate 390,927,724, forward strand.
AGTTAAATACAATGATATAACTGACAAAAAAATTGCTGCTCCAAGTTCTTCTGCCTTCAAGCCCGAGACAGACAGACTGTTTGTGTTGCTGGGTTCATACATATAATGTGTTTTCATGAACCAGTCAGTATGAATTACCATGCTAGATAGTGTTCAGTTGTCCTTATTTTGGTTCAGTTTAACCTTGTGAGCAGAGTCTAATCACCATCTTATAAGCAATTAAATAATCCTTAACAAGTCAGTACTGACTTCACTTCACGCGAAATCTATGGCTTTCTGAATTAAGGCACTCATTCCTTCCTTGTGTCCACTACAAATTCCACCGCCCACATGAACCCAGACCTAGGAAGCATATGTTCCATTGACCCAGTCGTTCGCTCTCCGTAGCCATTACCGTCGTCTAGAAACCCAAGATCAGACGCATCCCCACTCGAAACCAGCCAAATGCGCACCCACTTCTTCTTCACTAGGAAACAGCCCCCACCACCCAAAATCACCGAATCAAGGACCAAAAGGCGCCGTAAATTACACGTGCAAGCGCGCGCAACGATACGCCGCTCTACGAAGAAGTATTACCTGCTCGCTCGACGAACTGGTTAACAGGATTGAAAAAAAAAACGGAGGGCGGATCGGGGAGCATGCCTGTCATGCTGAGGGCGAGCACGCCGGTGACGAAGAGCAGAAGCTGGACGCGCCGCTTCTGGATGTCGAGCATCTTCGCGGCTGCCCAGCTCGGCTCGGGCGCGCTGCAGACCAAAGGATCTCTCCTCTCGTGGGAGGAGGAGGAGGAGGAAGTGGGGAAGAAACGAATAATAACGAGAGAAAAGAATGGCAGGTTCCTTGGGAAGAAAAGAGAGAAAAGAACGGCCGCAGGGGTTCCATTCGTCGCTGCCGCGTGGCGATACGCGTTACCCGGACGGAGGACACGGCGTTTGGTGGGTCCTCACGCCATGGGCCCAGTCGCCCGACTTGTTTGAATGGAATTCACAAAACTCTAGGTAGGTCATCTAAATTGTACGTATATCCAAATACTAAAGCTGCGTCAATGAATTTGAATTGACCGGAGTAGCAAAATTTTTATTTTGAGCTCATATTTCAGAAGCCACTGTTTCAAAGACTTCTTTCAAATAACATGATTAGCAAAGTATTGAAATCTTTTATCTCCATCTGAACTTTTTGACACTACTCACACTTTTAAAACGACTTTACTTTTATTATTTTTTTGGTTTATCACCGGCAAGTGAGCGTAGTATAGATTAAACTAGGCCAAGTATTAGGGCATGGCCAATGCATAGTCTCATGATGATGCCCCACGTGTCATGTAGGATCGGATGTCAGGGAAAGTAGGTTTGGATAGGGAAGCGGAATCCTCCGCAAGAGGCAGGTGCTTGCGAGAAAAAGTGTGATCGGATGTAAAAAGCTGAAAAAGTTGAAATGAAACGTATATAACACTATGCTCCCTAGTTTTAAAAGTCAACATTCAACTGAGGTCTCAAAAAAAAATTGGATCACCCGATTTTGACCGAGTCAACAATTTCTCAACACTCTCTCATTCAATTCTTTTATACTATGCATTATAACACTATACTCTCTAGTTTTAAAGAGCCAACATTCAATTGAGGTCTTTAATTGGAATTGGGTCACCCGATTTTGACAGGGTCAATAATTTCTCAACACTCTCATTCAATTCTTTTATATCCTCTGTAACACTAGACTCCCTAGTTTTAAATAGCCAACATTAAATTGAGGTCTCCAATTGGAACTGGGTCACCCAATTTTGACAGTCAACAATTTGTCAACACTCTCTCATTTAATTCTTTTATACTACATACTATGCTTCCTAATTTTGAAGGCCACACAATTAGTTGAAGTCTACAATTTACAACTGGATAACTTGATTTTGATCGGGTCAACAATTTCTCAAGGAGCTTTTTCATTCAATTATTTTAATTCACTATGTTCCCTAATTTTGAAGTTCTTTCATTCAATTGAGGTATTAAATTTTGAATTTGGTTTATGAAATTGACCGTGCCAACAACCTTCCAAATCAATAAGTAACAGTAGGCGTACAAAAACATATCAATCACGCGCACCCTTTCACCACCTTAAAAAAAGTGCCATCATGTGAGAGTGTAGCACCAATATAGTACATGCAGCCGTCGATGCAGAAATTCCCTCACATAAATATAGGTTGGTTAGCGGATAACACATAATCACACCATGAAAGGCCCACCAAATTACCACATTATAAATAAATACACTACATCATCTCCCCCACCCGGCAAACTAAATATTCCATCAGTTCAAAATATAAGGGGTTTCAGTTTTCTGGAAAGCCAAATTCTAAAAAAATTACCAAGTTCAGAGCGAAAAATATCGATATCCACAATATTAAACAAGAAAGTATGGAAATTCATTTCATGATGAATCTAATCATATCGATTTGATATTATGGTTTTTGATATATTTTTCTACAAATTTGATCAAACGTAAAAGGTTTGACTTTTTTAAAAAAGTAATACACTTTATATTTTGAAACAGAGTGGGTATTTTTTTTTAAGAAATCTAAAAACGCCGACGGCGCAGCAAAGCGCGCCCAATTCTTCTAGTATGTATTAAAGTTTCTATTTTCTATTTCTTGATGAGGCCCACTAGTAGTAGCTTGCGTTGGGGAGAAAAAATCAATGTAGTTGCCTCAAGCTACTTTTTCTCATGGGGCATATGTATCCATATGCCACCATTGTACATGCCCTTAGTCATCCAACTTAGCAATTGTGATGATGAGGGCTTCCAATTCCCCGGTTGAAGGTACTGAATCCGAATAGATTAACCCTTAGGAGGAAGAAAAGTAGGATTATATGTTCTGCCCTCTCAACGGAAAAACAAAAAAAATATCTTGTGATGGTTTTGAGTAGATGATGGACATATGTAGCAAAGAGGCGGCTAGGGGAGCTTTGTGGGCCCACAGCGCACCCAGGGTCTAGGGCGTGTGGCCAAGGAGTGTGGGGCCCACAGGCCACCCGAGCCCATATTCTAGCTCATGGGTATTCTCCCTCACAAAACCTTCATTTGTTTTCGGCTCTATCAGCTTTCTGGCCCCCTTCAATGCAACCTTGCAAGAAGATAAAGATGAAATAGCCCCGTGAACATTCATGGTAGATGAGCCTTCAACTTATTAAAATGTGATGCAAAATGCACATATCAACACATCCATATTCGTGAAGCCACTCATCAAAGAGAGCAGGACAGGTGGTGTGGCAGGCGGCCCAGGCTTCCCTAGCTGTGAGTCCATAACACGATGTTGGCTCGACAGCAGGTGGGATTCCACAAGCCTGGAGGACGGGACCCTCGTCCTTTGACTTCGACAAGGCCATCATGTTGGTGTCCGCCTCCTCCTCCTCCTTGATGTAGGGTAGAACCCTAGATGCCCGATCTTTCACGATTGGAGCGAATCCCGCGAAGAACACGAAGAACACGAGGGGAAAACATGAGGGGAAACACGAGAGGAATCACTCAAACCAACAAGATTCGATTACACATGTGCTAGATCCTCGAAACACAAAGAGATACACGATCCACGATCAACAAAGGATGATACAAGTAGCAAGTTCTTCTCTGTGAGGAGGTCTTGAGGGTCTTCCCGTTAGGGGTCTTGAATCCAAGATGGATCTTCTCCGTAGAGGCCGCGGTCTCTCTCGGTGGAGTAGATCCGGATGGATGAGCAAAGCTCTATCTCTCAAATGAGCTATCACAATGCTAACCATCAAATGGTGGAGGTGTAGGAGTATATATAGTCTAGGGCCACGAAGGGGTAAGTGAGGGGCGAAGCGGTACATGGGCCTCGGCCCGATACACTGTGCGCAGACAGGCGTCGGACGTCCGACGGGTGTCGGTCGTCCGGTCGCTCGCAGGCGTCTGGTCGTCCGGAAGTCTTCGGATTTCCGACGTTTTAGCTCTGGATGGAGTTGCCGGATTTCCGGACGCTGTCGGTCGTCCGGTGGCTGATGGATGTCGGACGTCCGATCTTGGTCGGTAGTCCGGCCGCTGTAGGGTGCCTCGACTGTAGTCGATCTGGCTTGTGGAATCTCCAGGCGTCGGACGTCCGGAGGTCGTCGGACGTCCGAGAGCTGTAGCTTTCTGGCAGCTCTTCCTCTTGGTCTTCGCACTCGGTGTCCTCGCCATCTTGTCCAATGCTCCTAGCTGTTCCATGGTCTTCCTCTTGGTTCCTGGTCATGCAAAGCACATATGTTTGAGGTAGTAGCCATGTCTCATGTGTGGAAAGTGAAGGTTCGAAGAGGAGCGAGTTAACCTTGTGTCCAATGGCATATACTTGAGGTCTCGTCTTATGTCCTCTTGGGGCTTGGAGAGTAGACGTAGTGTACATGGGGATTATCATAGGATGCTCCGCATCATCTCCCCCCCCCCTTGGGAAAGATCCGACCTCGGATCGTGATCTTCATCACCATGGAAACGGTTGTCGTGGACGGTCTTGTAGTTGGACGAAGTTGAAGACATGGCACAATCCAAGTGCTCCAAGGTGTTTCCGTAGTGGTATTCATGCAAAAAGAGCAAACACAAGCGACACTCGGAAATACCATGGTTAGCGCACAAAAGGTGTCCATATAGTAAGCATGAGTCTGTGCGACAAGATTGTTCGTGACAAGGTGCATGAAGCTTATCAAGATGATATAGAATGATATGCAAAGCATTCAAGGGAGCAAAAGCATTTGTAGTACGCACAAAGTTGTTGGGAATGTGATTAATGCGACCATTGTGCAAAATGATGTCATAATGGGACGGTGTATCAAAAGCATGAACATGGTAATTGGTGCTCAATGTGATTATGTTATCATGCAATTGATGGTGGGCAATATGATCATGATGTATGAATATGCCATCAAGGAAGATCACAACAAATTTGCTAAGGAAGTGCACAAGCTCATATATCATGGATGACATAGAAATACAAGATGCAACAAGGCAATCATAATGCAAGTCAATCCATGCATAAAGTGCAAACTTGTCATGGGTATTGTCATACCATGGTTCGATGTCGTGGTAGAAGTGATGGTCCGGTGGTGCTTCCAAAGTAGGTGCATCTACTAAGTGCGAGCGTTCCTCAACTTGAAGGTCCATAGGGTCCATCTCCAATGTCGCTCCTCCGTTCGCGATATGTATCATGTAGACAACAAGAAGGAAACAACAATGAAAGAATGACCCATCCAATATGCATATTTGAGGATGGCTCAAATGGAAGGAGTTCACCTTATGAATATTCCCAAAGATGTTGGAGTTGCACATCAAGTACGCCTTCACATAACCAATATGTCTCATGACGGCTTCGCCTTGTGAATCCTTCAAAATGAAAGAACATGACAAACACTTGGAAAAACAAATGAGGTTAGCGGAAAGGCCAAACCAAACATTCGTGTGGTGAAATACCCAACAAGTGTTTTTATCATTCTTATCATAAGAAAGGACGAGGGTGTAGGGCATGGTATGTAGGCATAAGATGCTAGCATAACCAAAGAGATTAAGCTCAAATAAACAAGCATGCTTCACAAGTAAAATGTCCACGGCTCCAAGATCAATAATCATAGCATGGTTGCACTCACTACATGTGAAGATGAGAGATGCAACTATTGGAGGCAAGGGACAATGATCAAGATAATTCAAGTGAGAGGCATGAACATATATGCTATCAACCCAATGAAATGAGCAAGAATGGATCATGGGTGATGCAATCAAGCGAGTAATCATATGAATCAAGTCATGCAAGCTAGTAGTGCGAAGATGCAACATACTAGAGGTAATCATGGCAATCATATCATGTGTGCAAATAGTGGGCATATATAATGCACATGACATATCACAAGCGTGAAAGCAAGATATGAGAAAAGTATCATCATTGTATTGGCAAGAAGTCCTATGTAGATAGCGATGGAACATCATGACTCTCCCAATACAAGAATCAACAATAGCATGTGGCACATGGTAAATATGGTAATAGCAACAAGGATCTCCACCAAGCATGCAAATACACATAGAAGTAGTATAATGGTGAATCATATGTAAGTGCAAGTAAGGGGCATAATTGCATGGCAAAGGCATGAAAAGAGGCATAACATGCAAAGTGAACACGATACAATGGGCATAAAGTAACAAGTGATATATAGCCCATAGCCGTGTGAGAGCCAAGTAAAAGAGATGCGCGTAGTCCTTGCACGAAGGGAACGGTGGTAAGGATAGTCCACGGAATCCCAAAGCATCGTTGCTCTTAAGAGCTCGTTTCGTCAACTCTTGGGATGTGGAGGTTGACGAGTATATGTGAGTACCTACACAAAACAAAGACAAAGGGAAAATTGTGTGTGCGTGGTATATGTACACATCATCCATCATGATGCGCACGTGCATGTGGTGGTTAGCACAAAATAGCCAATGCTCAAATAAATGAGATGCGTGATATAGAAACATGTCATCCATCATGATAGGTTTGTTATTATGTATGGCATAATGGAGACTCAAATTGTGTAATGCATCATGAGAAATATGTAGAGCATTGTTATTCATGGAATGCATATGGTGCACACAATCATGGGAAACATGCAAAGTATGGAATGCATCAAAATCTCCTAATATGTATGAGAAAACTATGGGGGTCTCCTCATGAGCATTAGTGGAAACATCACGTGGAGAATATTGACAACATCCAAAACAAAGCATATTCGGAACAATGTGATCATGGCATGGCATAGTAGATGAATTGCGCAAATCATGTAAAGGAAGCTTAACAATATCATCACAAGAAAAACAAAAGCCAATGACCATCATCTCGTCATCTATGCCATAAGTGCAAATGGAATTTATTTTAATGGGGCATGCATAGTTACTATGTTGAGATTGTGATGAAACAATATGAGAAATCTCACTCATAGCATATGATAAGTTTAAAGGATTGTCAAACATGACGTGACCTATAGAATTTTCACATGATATCCTATGGAGCATAGCATCACAACTAGGAAATTCAACATGCTCATCATCATATTCATCATAAATGGGTGGCATATCGAAACAAGACGTAGTATGTGATGAATCCATAGGGTGATCAACATCATGGGAGCAATCGATGTCAAGATAGTCCACTAGTGGGACAAGAGAAGTACCATCACCTATGTTACCTTTGGAGCGTCGCTCATGTGTTGTAGGTGAGGTTGCAACTTGATGGTACCATGTGGGGGGTGCATCTTCTTCCACCATGGCCATCAGTTTGCCCATTGGAGGGATGGACTCGTCGAGGATTGGCGCGTCGTCATGTATGAGATCTAGCACCAAAGAAAACACACTCAGAGTAGAGGTTAAGTCGTTAGAAATCATAGTGGCCTCACATGCCCTCTCAACTACCTCACTCACTAAGTGTTGTGGCTCACTCACTCCCGGTAAGATGCTCTCACTCATATGGTTGGTGGAGTCACTCAAATGGCTCTCAACCTCACATAGGATGTGTGGCATGCTCTCATGTGTGGGGCTAGTGGTGGTCACACTCATCCTCTCTTAGGAAATGCTCTCAATGTCACGTATGGTGGAGTCACTCATGTTACTCATGTGGTGATGGCTCTCCTCACATGGCAATTGGGGCATCTCATGATATTTGGGTGTCGGAGAGATGTAGGTGCAAATGTCTCCAAACTCAAGTCCTATCGCCGCCTTGGTTGAAGTGATAGTCCCATGTTCAACCTCCTCATCCATAACGCCTCCAAAGATGAGTGCCGTAGGAAGTGGCAAATCATCACTCTCCTCCGAGATCAAAGAGAAGGTCTCATGTGCGCTCGCGTAGCTTGACTCGGAGTATGAGTCGAATATGGGCGCCGTCTTCATGTTGTTGAAGAGGTTCACGCTCGTCGCCGTGGTCGAAGGGGATGGCCCTTGCTCGACCTTCTTGTCACTGTCTTGTTGTAGGAGGCCCATATGATGTGGCACCTCATAGCTCGTCTCCATGACCGAAGGGAATTTCCCATGCTCGGTCATCTTCCTTGAGGGGCTTCCTAAGATAGAAGTGTCACCCTCGCTTGTAGGTGGTCGCCTTGGACTCGATGATGTCGAAGTAGGCGTACTCATGGGATGTAGGCGAAGATGCCGTATGTCCAAAGGCGAAGATGCCTCGATAACACTTGGCGAGGATGCCGCAGTGGTGGTGGTAGTAGCCGTAGCTTCCTCTTGGTGGTGCTTGTCTCGTGGTCTTCTCTTGTGCTCATGAAGTTTGGCCGTAGCTTGATGTAGAGCTTCGTGGGACTTGTAGGTGCGCACATGTAGAGCATCTTCATCTTGATGGTGTCGTTGTCGTGCTTGAGCTCGTAGTAGATGTCGCTCGTCGTCGTCGTGCACATGTTGCTTGGAGGTGACTTGCCCTTCATGACGATGTGGATCATGAACATGATGGTGGTCGCCATGGAGATGTGGACGTGGACGAATTGCGCTTGCATCGCTTGGGCGCTCCGAAGATGTTCGACTTGGTCGCCGCCGCCTTGAAGATGACGAAGGGGAAGTAGACTTGACCAAGGCCCGAATCTCTTCCATCCTTGCATCTTGCTCCTCCTTTTGTGCGGAAAGCTTGTTGTCGAAGTAGTCTCTTGTATGTGCTTCGGAGTGTCGTATGTCGATGGAGAGGTTGTCGATGCGCTCTCTCAATCTTGATTGTGCGCCTTGCATTTTTCGTTGTAGATCGAAGATGGACGTTTGGGTGATGTAGTTGTTCACGTCGTCGTTGTGGTCGAAGACCGGAGATGAAATGCTTTACCTATCCATCACAAGACTCGAGCAAATGTGAGTGGGAGAAAGAGAAGAACTAGACCAAATGTACCTTAACCAATGTTGAAGATGGATCAATGATCACTCAATAATGTATTATGAAAATAGCACAATTGGTACCGGATCTTGTCAATTCTCACACCTACACATGTAAAGCTTTTGGTGGAGCTCGGTGAGGATAGTGGCACAAAAATTTGATGCAAAATGTTAGCAAGAGTCAATAATGTTGAAAGAGATTCACAAATTTGCAAGTGTAACAAGTAGACCAATAGCAATGAATGGCACACGGAAACACACATACGGATAGATAGATGGGGTCGTGCAACCATGGAGCGAGCTCAAAATATGGAATCCACGGAAAATGCTCTTGTTGCACAACTCTAGAGAGACGCTAGCACGATTGCTCAAAAGGCGGATACAACACTTGTGCACAACCTATAAGAGACAAAAATGCAACGACTTCTATCCCAAGTATGCTATGTATATATGGTTCCCGGTGATGCTCTCAAGATGATCCAAGATGATCGAATATGACAATCTTATATGCAATGTGGTATGATGCTATGGCTATTGCTTACAAGCTCTTTGTTCACTCTTTGCTTAAAAGCTTATTCTTTTTTTTTTGTATGGCCACTATGCGAAATGCACAAACCAAGATAGCAATTGTGTATATGCCGGAACAATCTTGTGACACAAGAGATGATATGATGATACCAAGATGATACCAATATGATATGGTATGTATGCAATGGAAGGTGTAGATCGATGATCACTAATGTGCACAAGTAACGTTGCCGGCAATACTCAAATGGCTAGTCTCGATAGGCAAGTGACGCAAAATGGGCTAGGGGTTATCAATGCAATGGCAAGGGGAATATACAATGATGTCGTCAAGGTTACCGTCCGTGGCGATGATGAGAGGCGGTATTGCCGATGTCGACCCGTTCCTAGTTAGCCGAAACACCCTACGAAACGGAAAAACCGCAAACTCAAAATCTCCAAAGGCAAATGTCAAATGGTGGTAGTGGAAAGCGGTGGTGGTTTTGCACTCGTCAATGCGGAAGTGGAATGATGGGCTATGCGAGTCGAAGTTGTGGTCACCGTCCCTAAGTAGCCGAAACACCTTAGGAGACACAAGCCACAACTCAAACAAGCTCAAACAAAATTGGGTTAAGTTGGGGTGGCGGAAATGTATGGTGGACAAGGTTATGCGGAAGTTATGGTGGTGGTTGATGAAGAAGTAACCGTCCCTAAGTAGCCGAAACACCTTAGGAGACTCGAATCACTACTCAAGCAACCACTAATGCTATGGGGAACAAAATGGGTTAGGTTGCGGAAGTCGATGGTGGCTATGCGGATGATGTGGTGAAGGCCCTAGGCAAAGATGCCAAAGTTCCAAAAATTTGATGGAGTCAAATGATGTTGGAAGTATTTTTGTGGGATGGGGGATGTCAAGAGCTTCAAAACGAGCTAAAGAACGTCAAAATCGGAGTCCGGATGAATTAGTTACGGCCGAAACAAGATTTCAGCGAAGTCAATATCTACAGGTGTCGGACGTCCGAGAAACGTCGGACTTCCGAGGATTTTTCTCTGGTTAGGGGTGTCGAAAGTCCGAGGTTTCAGCTCTGGTCAGAGGTTTCGGTCGTCCGATAAAGGTCGGACGTCCGGTGTATCGGGGTCAACGCGAGATTTGAGTTCCGGGACGCGATTTTGGGCAAAAATTGAGAATTTCAGGGACACAATTGAGGAGATTTCGTGGATGGAAAGTGGGGAAACTTGGGGAGATGCTAGATCCACTTGAAATCAAGCAAATCCATGGATCAAAATCAACAAAACATCATCAAACCAACAAATCACAAAAAAAATTGGGGTTATTTTTTGTGGGGATCTTCGAAATTGGGGAAGAACACAACAAAATTAGGCTAGAAAAAGAGGGGTAGGGGCTCCAAATTCGTGATCAACGTGGCTCTTGATACCAAGATGATGTAGGGTAGAATCCTAGATGCCCGATCTTTCACGATTGGAGCGGATCCCGCGAAGAACACGAAGAACATGAGGGGAAACACTCAAACCAACAAGATTTGATTACGCATGTGCTAGATCCTCGAAACACAAAGAGATACACGATCCACGATCAACAAAGGACGATACAAGTAGCAAGTTCTTCTCCTCAAATGAGCTATCACAATGCTAACCCTCAAATGGTGGAGGTGGAGGAGTATATATAGTCTAGGGCCACGAAGGGGTAAGTGAGGGGCGAAGGGGTACATGGGCCTCGGCCCGATACACTGTGCGCAGACAGGCGTCGGACGTCCGACGGGTGTCGGTCGTCCGGTCGCTCGTGGGCGTCCGGTCGTCCGGAAGTCTTCGGACTTCCGACGTTTTGGCTCTGGATGGAGTTGCCGGATTTCCGGACGCTGTCGGTCGTCCGGTGGCTGATGGATGTCGGACGTCCGGTCTTGGTCGGCCGTCCGGCCGCTGTAGGGTGCCTCGGCTGTAGTCGATCTGGCTCGTGGAATCTCCAGGCGTCGGACGTCCGGAGGCCGTCGGTCGTCCGGAGGTCGTCGGACGTCCGAGAGCTGTAGCTTTCTGGCAGCTCTTCCTCTTGGTCTTCGCACTCGGTGTCCTCGCCGTCTTGTCCAATGCTCCTAGCTGTTCCATGGTCTTCCTCTTGGTTCCTGGTCATGCAAAGCACATATGTTTGAGGTAGTTGCCATGTCTCATGTGTGGAAAGTGAAGGTTCGAAGAGGAGCGAGTTAACCTTGTGTCCAATGGCGTATACTTGAGGTCTCGTCTTATGTCCTCTTGGGGCTTGGAGAGTAGACGTAGTGTACATGGGGATGATCGTAGGATGCTCCGCATCACTCCTCCTCCTTGATGACACCAGCCATGTCATGAGCTTCGAGGTCAGCCGTATCTCGTTGGCACAGTAGCTCCTCAAATGGAGCCCACTGGAACCACGCGATTCCCTATGCCTGAGGAGGGTGGTGAGATGGCGGCATAGAAAAAGGCCGAGGGCAGATCTAGGGGAGGCCTAGAAGGAAAGGAGTGTCTATACATGCCTTGGTGGCAGTTGTTTCGTAGCCGCTAGCAACACGCGGTTAGATAGGCCTTGTGTGTTAGGACATCTCGACAGAAAACGGTGCAGGCGACGAGAAAAATGGCCGGCAACAACTGTGGGCACGTTGGACACACGATGGGCGCCATTAGTGGGCGGGAAACACGACTGCTAGAGTGGTACAAGCAACTTTATCATTGGCAGAAAGAGAAAGAAGCCCTCAAAGTTTACTCCCGCCACCTCGGTTTGTGTTTGGATTTTAGACTGCACCCAAAAACAGCGTCCCAACCTTTAAATATGGAGCCTACAATCCAGTTTCTGAATGAACTCCATAATTTTTAGAGATAGATACGTGTATAGAGATTCTGTTAGGATGAGTTTTCTCACCTCTATCCTCCACAATGAAAGTTATTATGAAGAGAAGGAGTGTATGGCGAATATGGCAGAGCTCTAAGGAAACTCGTGCTTGTCGTTGAATTCCTTCCATTTGATGCAATGCAGGCTGCTGCCACTCTCATCTAAAGCTAACTGAGATCACAGTCTAATGCCCATTAATAACACTTGCATTATATACTTGATGATTCCAACTCAAAAATATATATACTTGATGATCCAAAAAGCACACCAGACAAGAAAACATAGAGAGCATAATACTGCATTGCGTAGAGGAATTCATCAAGGCAGTAAACATCCATAGTTATACTACCCCATCAAGCATCTTTGATATCCAAGACAAAATGTGAAGAAGAAGAAAACAGAGTGCGTGAATCCAAGTGGCTCTCAAGCAAAATCTCCAGCGAAACTACAATGCAACGTATAGTAAGTAACAGCAACTGCTCAGACCCTATGAGTGGTACCATATCATCCTACACGAATTCTGTCTCCGACAAAGAGCAAAAATAACACTGTAAACCATCCCAGCTCAGGATCACCTTTCACTTCTTGATAAAAAATTCAAAACTGTAAGTGCACAGCTCACCCATCAGTCCTCGCCGGCCTCAAACAAATCCAAGCGGCCGAAGCATCCTACGCAGCCATTGACAGAGCCGTCGTCGTCCTCATTTCCGTTGCTGGGCTGCCCCCCTTCCACATTTGCGCTGCTGGACTACCCCACTTCGATGTTGACCTCGATTTCGTCAGCCCTGGCTTCAGCAGTGGCAGTGGGGTTGGCGCGGGCGCCCGCCTTGAACTGAACCACTATCACGCTCATATTGTCACTCATTCTCCGGCCCAGGCATGAATCAAGAAGTCTCTCACAAATGGCACGCAGATCTGTCTCCCCCTGCGTTCATCACACCATATGTCAATCCAACAGGAACAACAATTCCATCTGCAAATGGAAACCAGCCCATGCATACAACCACCGAATGTTACTATGTGCAGAGTCATTCCTTCAACAACGTTATGCTACCCGATAAAATTTCTTTCATCCGGTAGGATGTTTCTTTTAAATGTGTTGTTAGTCTCATTGACAAGCAGAAAAAAGTTGAGGAAATAAGACTCACGGATTGCAAACGCTGCCTTACAAAATCAACCGCCTCTTGACTTGACTTGACTTCCCTGGAGAAGAAGAAAAACAAGAGATGTGTAATTTTGTTATGGTAATATATAAACGAAATTATATTACTATGAAACATGAGAACAAAGATCTGTCTCTATGGGTACTAGCAGATTGTGGTGACTACTCTCTTATTAGTTTTAGCATTCATCCACGTGGACGGAAAACATGGCACAACTCCTATATTGGAACAAAATAAATGCTTCATCAAGCACTAAGGTTGTTAAGAAAAGCAATCAAACATGCTACCATTTCCAAATAGCAAATCAACATGATACAGAACCATCAAATTTAATTCATCTATGCACTACAAAGCAATAATTAACCCAGGAATTGACAGATGTTGCCCTTTCAGTAACTTGAACTCAGAAAAAGAACTTAATATCCCCCGGTTCGAGAAATTGGGAACTGAATTACACATGGTGATGAAGTGGCTCAAACTCAGACCATTGTAGTACAGTGCGGATCGAACTTAACTGAACCAAAATGTAAAAAACGCGAGTGATAAATAATACTGGCCTAAGATGAAACAAGCATGTAAGGTAACTGGAGTGACTTTACTATGTATCAAGTATTGCATTTAGAATGAAGTCATCACAATGAAACAGTCTTTCGTGTTATTTTTAGCTCAGACTTACCAGATACCGTCACTTGCTATAATAAGAAATTCAGTATCATCAGTTATGTCCACCTAGAAAAATATATGGTGTCATTTCCATCAAAACACACTCATCAGAAACAAATTTACACTGAGCTAACACAACATAGTTACAAACTTACAGTGCGAATGTCCGGACTACATGTCACAATTTGTTCTGCAGGAGACAAAGTTTTGTTCTGCTTGAATTGAAAATCACCTGACATGCAAGTAGTCAAAATGCCCATCAGCAATGAATAGATTGTATCCAACAATGAAAGGAAATTAGATAAATACCATACCAATCGCTCTGGATATGGCTAATTTCCCCCCGATGCGATGGATGCCCAAGTCCACACTAACTAGTCGTCCTGTGATATCTCTCTGAGGGTTCTCATCCCTGGTTACTTGCCCTCCTGCCCTTTCAATTCTCTCCCTTTCCTGTTGGTGGTCTGGCTTGTGATCGGTGGATAGATCATTTGCCTTCCGATAAAATGCATATAAGAATTGTCAGGCACTACTTGGACACATTCATTATGACAGGATGCCCCACTCAGAAATTTGACAAGAAAATAGTCACTATACCTGACCATTCCTTGAGAGTACACAACGGGAATCACCAATATTTCCAACAATAATCTGGTTACCTCTAATGAGAGCCACACATGCTGTGGTTCCTTCCTGTAGGGGGGGAACATAACGTTCCTGCAAAACAAATTCCAAACTGAGTAATACTACGGAAAATAATAATCCAAAATCATATGGAAAAACAGACTATTAAGAAACAAAAGTAAGTAACACCACCAGGGAAGGAATTTGCCCATGTGCCCTTCGATAAAAGAAGCAAACGGTTAATAAACAAATGATCAACTCAAACACACCTCAATTTTGGTAGTATGGTAACTACTAAGGTGCAATGAGAAACATAAAGGAACGTTTGCCTTCCAATTTGGTAAACCAGACACTTGATGGAACACAAATTGGAATTATGAGTTAAATATATCAGTACCAACTCCAAAGCACATCCGGTAAAAGTACAGTAGATCCTCCTTATCATACCCATCGATCCCTTCCAATTCCATTTACACATAATAATATGAAGCATTATCCGAGAGATAAATTTTGTTTAATTTCTTCGACAATTAAATGCTTAAAGAACATTCAGTGTTACCTTAAGATCACAAAGAGCAGCCCTGAGCAAGTTTTTCAAAGTTCTATTACCAGGAGGATGAGCTGGCTCCCTTTTCCATTCATCCGATCGTTTCAACTTCTTATCAATTCTGCAACATGTGACAATAAGTGAACTTATGTAGCAATTGTAACTATGGAGGCATGAAAAAATTATGTATTCCATATCCAAACATGCGACAATAAGTGAACTTAGGTAGCAATTGCAACTATGGAAGGAATGGGTATAACATTGGTCCTTTCTCGAACACTGTAGCATTGGCCCTTTTACCTTCCAATATTGAACAAGAAGTGCATATATATGAGTGAAGATTATGTGAACATGTCTAGAGGCACTTAATGCTTGGTTTTTTGTGGGGGCCACAGTTGGTCATATTTTTAATGAAATTTTACAGGTGAGTGTTATAGCTAAAATTCAGAATTTTTGAAAAACTGCATGCCTGTGCCGATATTGTATGCGCCTGCACACACATGTTCCATATGTCACTTTCTTCTGTACTTATATATGTAGAGTACATGATTTAATCATCTAGAAAATAACCTGAAATACACATGCTCCAGTGCGGTACGCAGATTGTTGCCATAGTCTGGTTCCTTGGTGAGCTCAATATGAAATTGCCTTGAACAATACAATGCTACATCAGCTCCTGAAACAGAAACAAATAACTCTGCATGACCATCTTATATAACAGAAAACGAAGGCTGAATCAACCATATTCCTATACAAGGTCATATATCAAAACAGTGCGAAGGCAAACACTAGCTGAAATATCCCTTCAATACGTGTGTACTACTGTAAAAAAAGCACACTGAACTACTGAACATATTGCTAACATAATCCTCTCCTCTCCTAAAAAAAATAAGATCGAATAAATGTTTGGCCCCTCACTGTTTATATATCAGCTCAGACCCGATTGCAGAACTTGGTCATGCATGTTGAACTGAAGCATCATTGCGCAGTTGTTTCATCATGATTGTACAAGATTTTGACAGCCAAAATTTGCGACAATAGTAAACGTACAAAGCATGCACATATATAGTGTAATACACAGATGCACATGATGTGTACCTTGGATTCCTATGAATTATATGATGTTATGATAAGACTTCCTTTAAACAGTGCATGCAATGGTCAGTTATGCTAACAGCACAAAATTTTAGAATATGTTCTAACAGTATCAGAACGAAGATCAAACCTCCATGGCCATCATAAACACCAAAGAATGATGTGGAACTGTAACCATCTAGATCTAGGACAGCTGTGAGCTGCAAATAAGAAGGGTCCGGATCAAATTCAGTATTTCACCACAATAGCAAAGCAAAATTGATTATATACATCTGCAGAATTATCATCTCAACAATTTTACAAAGTACTGCAATATTACTCACAGCATCTTCCATTTCATCACGAAATCCTTTCATAGATGACGTAGCATACTTGATTCTGTCATTCTCTTCTCCAGCAGAACACTTGGTTGTTGCATCATCCATTGCTGGGTTTGCTTTCCTGAAAGATTTCAGTATAAACACCATAGCCTAGAAATCCTTACCAGCAAAAACTAGCATGTAAACTGAATGTACTGTCACTGCATTGCAGAACGCATATATATAGCAGCAAACTTGATAAAGGAACGATAGAAAAACAGCTAAATAACTCCCATCATGTTACTGCATGTGAACTGGAACTACACTGGCACACTGCAGAATGGAAAACATATCTATGCCGCTATTTGAATATATTATAGATTTTTCAATTGCAGGTTGGCAGGTTGGTAACTCATGCTTGGATTAAGGGCCCCTGGGTGCATAAGGTATGCTTATATAATCAGAAAATTACATTACTCAGGTGCACAAACACAATGCAGATCAAAACGGAATCAAGGCTTTGCCATCAACAGCATACATATCAAAATAACTCACGTCAGCACACTCATTCATAACAAGGAAGAACTTATAGATCTCAAGGTTGCAGTGCACGTTAGCACCAAGGAAGTACAGACAAACTCAATTTCTGAGGAACTTGGAGGATGCGCGAGATACTACACGGAGATGGATTGAGAACAATAATTAGCACTCCAGAGAGCGGAAGGACGAACAGGGCGCTGTTTTTGTTTTCGAAGAGAAAACCCACACGCTGTGAAGGGACAAGAAAACGCACATGCAGAAAGAGCAAGTTCTCGACACCAGAATCGTCAGAGTTGCCGATAACAACAGGGATAAGAACGATGGGAAGATCAAGAGTTGAAGAGTATCTAGTTGGGATGGAGAAGAGAACAGGAATAGAGATCAGCGTGGTGCTCGTGAGACTCCTCCTCCAACGATAAAACCACCATAAGCCGCCAGAGTAACAAGAGAAGAGCAGAAGCAACCAGACAAGATGCAGAAGAGAGCGAACGGAGATCAACGATGATGGGCTTCCCCAAGAAATCGCCACCAAATGCAAGAGCAAGAGCAGCGTCGACAGCAAAAACGAACAAAATTGGACCGAAGAGGTGAAGAGAAATCACCACGGAGTCTCGGTGCTCCTCGTCCTCCTCCATGTCCACCAAATGCAAGAGCAAAAGCAGCAGAGGCAGCAACCAAAACGTAAACAGGACCGAAGAGGCGAACAGAAATCACCATGGAGTCTCGGTGTTGTTCGTCCTCCTCCAGGAAAATTACCACCAAATGCAAGAGCGAAAGCAGCAGCGGCAGCGACAAAAACGAACCACGTAGGATCGAACAGGCGAACAGAAATCGCCACGGAATCTCGGCGCTGTGTAGCCTCCTCCTCCAGGAAAATCAGTGACCAACTTGAAAAAAGCCGACGCAACGCAAGGAACACGAAACGGGAGCAGGCCCGAAGCAAAATCCGCACGCACGAAAAAAGAGGCCTCGACTCTAGAGGTTGAAGAAGCACATCCCTCTGCTCAATCAGCAGCGCCCAAACCGAAACGAGAAGGACGGAGGACAGAAACCCCACCACCACCACCGCATGATGCAACGAAGCAAGAACAGAGCAGAGGCGGTGACGAGAGGAGGAGGAGGAAGAAGAATCTCACCCTGCCTGCGGGGGTTTGGGTTTCTGGGGTTTAGGTTGGACGCGGACGAGACCAGAGAGGGGATGGGGATGGAGCGGAGGGGAGGGGAGGGGAAATGCAGGTTGATCGCCTCACCTTTCCTCCCTTCCTTCCTTCGCTCCGGAGGATCAAAAGCGGGGCGGTTGTGCAGCAGAGCAGAGAGCAGAGTTTGCAGGCGGGCGCAGGCGCAGGCGCAGCAAATAAAGCACCCGCGGCCTCCTTCGTCTCCTTTCCTTCGCTTCGCCCCCGTCGCGCGCGTGCGAGCGTCCCGAGCCGTTGGATCGCCGTCCGTGCCAGCTGGGGCCGATCCAACGGCCCAGGCGCGTGCCACCGGGCCCGCTCGACGAGCCACAGCGGGTGGGGCCCACGCCCGCGCACCTGCCCCGTTGCCGTGCGGAGTACGGCTCGCGTGAAGGAAGTGCCCCTGCCTCCGCCGCCGCCGTTCCGCCATGCGCCCCTCGCTACCGGCCGGCGACGGCGCGCTTCCTCCGTTGGCCGGTGGCCGCCGGCCGCCGCGCTCCGGGGAATGCCCAACAGGCGGAGGCCAGAAGAGCTGAGCTACATCGGCCTCCCCGGATCCCCGTCGCCGCTGGTTGATGCCACTCCTTTGCCCTCTGCTCCGGCGGCTATCCCGCCCGCGTACGCCGTAGCCTCCTGGGGTGGACTTCCGCTCGCGGCGCTCCCCCTCCTCGTCCGCCGGAACCCCCGAGCACCGCGTGGCTCGCCCGAGAAGTCGAGCAGTCACGGGGCTCGTTTCTGACGGCGGTTGTGAGCTCGCTCCGTCGTGCGTCCCGAATACGCGCACGCATATGGGCCTCTTTATTTTTTTGGTAACACACGCATATGGGCCTCTTCAGTGTGCTCCGTGCTAGCCCACACCACACTCCCTCAAAAAACGATTCTCAAAAAACAACGGTACCCACATGTGCTCTGGAATGTCTTTTACATGTTCAGATTTTTTTTTTGGCTAAAAAAGCATGTTCAGATTTTTTTTTTGGCTAAAAAAGCATGTTCAGACTTTTTTGACAAGTTTTATTTGTTATGAACACGAACCTTTAAAAAGTATAGGTAGAATTTTGTGATACATGTACTTTCTACCAAGTAAAACATTTCGTTTCACCCGGCAGGTTTCTCGGTACAAATCTAACGCTTCCACCGCGCGACATTGTAGGATCGAAAGTATGTCTAGAGGGAGGTAATTAGAGTACTTGACCAAATAAAAATCTAATATTTTTCCAATTTTAGTTGTGGGCAGATTTTAGCAATTAGCACAAGTCAAGTGATCAACCTACACATGCAATTCTAAGAGTGTAGCAACGGAAAGTAGAACATTGTATATGACGGTAAAGGAAGGGTTTGGAGAGTGCAAACGCAATGAAGACACGGAGATTTTTGGCGTGGTTCTGATAGGTGGTGCTATCGTACGTCCACGTTGATGGAGACTTCAACCCACGAAGGGTAACGGTTGCGCGAGTCCACGGAGGGCTCCACCCACGAAGGGTCCACGAAGAAGCAATCTTGTCTATCCCACCATGGCCATCGTCCATGAAGGACTTGCCTCACTCGAGTAGATCTTCACGAAGTAGGCGATCTCCTTGCCCTTACAAACTTCTTGTTTCAACTCCATAACTTGACGGAGGCTCCCAAGCGACACCTAACCAATCTAGGAGACACAACTCTCCAAAAGGTAATAGATGGTGTGTTGATGATGAACTCCTTACTCTTGTGCTTCAAATGATAGTCTCCCCAATACTCAACTCTCTCTCACAGATTTGGATATGGTGGAAAGATGATTTGAGTAGAAAGCAACTTGGGGAAGGCTAGAAATCAAGAATCTTGTGGTAGGATTGGAATATTTTGATCTCAACACATGAGTAGATGGTTCTCTCTCAGAAAATGTATGGTGGAAGTATAGGCACGTTCTGATGGCTCTCTCACAAATGGAGAAGGGGTGGAGGGGTATATATAGCCTCCACACAAAATCCAACCGTTACACACATTTGACCCAACTCGGTGAGACCGAATAGATGAACTCGGTGAGACCGATTAGTTCAAAATGTGAACATTAGGAATCTTGGTGGGATCGACTGGAACAACTCGGTGGGACCGATGTGCTAGGGCTTAGGGCAAACATTAACTCGGTGAGACTGAAGTGAAGTAATAGGGCAACATAGAGAATGTCAAGCCAACTCGGTGAGACCGAAATAAATGTAACAAGTCATAGAGCGTTGGCAAGGCCATCTCGGTGAGACCGAGATCCGTATCGGTGAGACCGAATTGTTAGTGTTTCTGGCAGTGACTATGTCATGTGAACTCGGTGACGTCGGATAGAAAAAATCGATGGGGCCGAGTTGGACTTTGGGATTTTGACATATTTGGATGGAGAAAGTGGTTGAGGGTATTTGGAGCAATATCACTAAGCATTTGAGCAAGCAAGCCATTAAGCAACACCTCATCCCCTTTTAATAGTATTGGATTTCCTATGGACTCAATGTGATATTGGATCACTAAAATAGAAATGAAGAGTCTTGAGTTTTTGCAAATATGTGTCCTTAGTATTTTGAGTGGTCCACATTTCTAGTCCATATCATGCCATTCATTGAACTTCCTGAAATATTAATCTTGAATGGATATTAGTTCAATGAGCTATATGTTGTTATGAATTACCAAAACCACCTGGGGATTAGTTGCACTTTCAATCTCCCTCTTTTTGGTAATTGATAACAACATATAGATCAAAGCTTCGACAAATGATAAGATAAATGAAATACATCGTCGCTTTGAGAAGTACTCTCTCCGTCCCAAAATAAGTGGCGCAACTTTATACTAACTTTAGTACAAAGTTAGTACAAACTTGAGTCACTTATTTTGAGACGGAGGGAGTATGTGATAAGCAAGAGCTCCCCCTAAATTTATGCATTATTTAAAATTTGTGTTTGAATGCAAATGCATAATCGATTAGGATCATGGGTCACTCTTTCATGTCACATACATCTTGGCGGAGCGCACAAAATGATAAGAGTAAATTAGCATGCACTCATCACCAAGGATACAAGTGATTGATCATACACAAACATTCATAGAGATAGACATGTAAGCATACATTAAGCATAGTATGATCAAACACGTGATCACACAAGGTATCTCACGAGCATAACACAAATGTAGCATCAAGTAGCAACAAGCAACCGAAGTAGCAAGGCAAATGAAAAACCAACAAAAGCAAAAGACTCTCTCTCTCTCTCGAAGCCTATGATCTATACACTTTCTCCCCCTTTGGCAACAAGTTACCAAAAAGTTTGAAAACGTATAGTGCTACACGGCACTCTAGGCACGATCTCTGGGAGCTCCTGAAGGGTCTTCTAGCTTGTAGCTCCGGTGTGCGTAGACGGCGTTGAGAGGAGCCATCTGTAAATGCTTCAGCTGATGTCTGTGCAGCTGGTGGAGTCGACACTGGAGGAGCCATTGTGGCTGTGGCTGCAGGTGCTGAGTGTGCAGGCCTCATGTCTACAACTGGCTCAGTAGAAGACCTCTGTGCCCTTGGCACTGTCTGAAATCTATCTGTAGTAGGTCTGTCATCTCTGTCCTCAGCATCATCTCTCAGCTTCTCAACAATAGTCTGAATCTCAGTGACCTTGACATCAAGGTTGTACATCTTATCCTCAACAATCCTTTCTAAGCTCTCCTGATTCTTAGTCAAGTTGGCCAAACTCTTCTCAATCCTCAGGGTAGCTTCTAGCAGATATGTGAGTTGATATTGTTTAGTCTTGAGATTCACAATAGATGCATCTGGAGCACTTGTTGTTTTTGCTGCTTTGGCAGCCTTTGCCTTCTCAATCTTCTCCTGGGCCTCAACTGAAGTAGGATGGGAAGCATCCATGACAACTTCATTGTCCTCAAAATCTGGCCTAAGATGTAAATGCTCTTTGTCAAGTAGATATGTTCCAGTTCCAACCTTGGAATTGATCAACATCTGAATATGTGGAGCATATCCACATGACCTCTTTTAGTCAGCAGCTGTCCTCTTGACTGTCTCAACTATCAAACTCATGACCTTGAATTTTTGGGGAACATCAACGGATGCAACAGGTTGATGGAGTGACCACGTATCATCCTATGATCTCCAGACTTAGGCAAGAGGGTATGCCTTAGTATGGTGTTTGTGGTAGTCAGTCCAGCCAGCAGATAGTATATGGAGCCAAACTTGTGAGTATCCAATGCAGCTTCAGGAATGGGCTTGTACATGTGAGCCATAGAGTTGTGATCCTTCCTGGGTTTGCCATATACATCAATATCCTCTTCATCTCTTTTGGAGCATTGATGAGCTCAGCCCACTCAGAGATTGATGACTGGTACCTGGTGCCCTCAGTCATCCACACTATCTTCTCATCTGGATAGAAATGTGAAGTGGAGTAATGTTGGGGAACGTTGCATGGAAAACAAAAAAATTTCTACGCACACGCAATGACCTATCCATGGAGATGCATAGCAACGAAGGGGAAGAGTGTGTCTACGTACCCTCGTAGACCATAAGCGGAAGCGTTTAACAACGCGGTTAATGTAGTCGAACTTTCTTCGCGATCCAACTGATCGAGTACCGAACGTACGGCACCTCCGCGTTCAGCACACGTTCAGCTCGGTGACGTCCTCCGCCTTCTTGATCCAGCAAGACGACGAGGTAGTGAATGAGTTCCGGCAGCACGACGGCGTGGTGACGGTGATGGTGAAGTTATCTCTGCAGGGCTTCACCTAAGCACTACGAAAATATGACCGGGGGTGTAAACTGTGGAGGGGGGCGCCGCACACGGCTAGGCAATTGTCTGTTGTGTGCTAGGCGCCCCCTTCCCACATATATATAGGTGGGAGGGAGGGAGGAGCAGCCAAAGGGGGCACCCAAGTAGGGGGGATCCTACTTGGGGTCTCTCCCAAGCCGCGCCCCTCTTTCCTTATTTGGAGCGCGGGGAAAGGCAGGGGAGGGTGGCGCCCCCCCCCCCCTTTCCTTTCTCCCATGAGAGAGAAAGGCAGGAGGGGCTAGCCCTCCCCCTTTTCCTTCCCTAGGACTGGCCAACCAAGGGAGGAGGCGCACCAGCCCCCTTGTGGGCTGGTCTGTCCCCTCCTTTGGCCCATAAGGCCCATAACTTGCCGGGGGGTGCCCGGAACCCCTTCCGGTGACCCGATTCCTTCCCGGTACGTCCCGAAACACTTCCGGTGTCCAAATACCATCGTCCTATATATCAATATTTACCTCTCGACCATTTCGAGACTCCTCGTCATGTCCGTGATCTCATCTGAGACTCCGAACAACATTCGGTCACCAAAACATATAACTCATATAACACTATATCGTCAACGAACGTTAAGCGTGCGGACCCTATCGGTTCGAGAACTATGTAGACATGACCGAGACACCTCTCCGGTCAATAACCAATAGCGGAACCTGGATGCCCATATTGGCTCCTACATATTCTACGAAGATCTTTATCGGTCGAACCGTTATGACAACATATGTAATTCCCTTTGTCCATCGGTATGTTACTTGCCCGAGATTTGATCGTCGGTATCTCTATACCTAGTTCAATCTCGTTCCCGGCAAGTCTCTTTACTCGTTCTGTAATACATCACCTTGTAACTAACTCCTTAGTCATTTTCTTGCAAGCTTATGATGTGTATTACCGAGAGGGTCCAGAGATACCTCTCCAAAACTCGGAGTGACAAATCCTAATCTTGATCTATGCCAACTCAACAAACACCTTCGGAGATACCTGTAGAGCATCTTTATGATCACCCAGTTACATTGTGACGTTTCATAGCACACAAGGTATTCCTCCGGTATCCGGGAGTTGCATAATCTCATAGTCGAAGGAATATGTATTTGACATGAAGAAAGCAATAGCAATAAAACTGAACGATCATTATGCTAAGCTAACGAATGGGTCTTGTCCATCACATCATTCTCCTAATGATGTGATCCCGTTATCAAATGACAACACATGTCCATGGTTAGGAAACCTTAACCATCTTTGATCAACGAGCTAGTCTAGTAGAGGCATACTAGGGACACAGTGTTTGTTTATGTATTCACACATGCATTTAAGTTTCCGATCAATACAATTCTAGCATGAATAATAAACCTTTATCATGAATAAGGAAATATAAAATAACAACTTTATTATTGCCTCTAGGGCATATTTCCTTCAGTCTCCCACTTGCACTAGAGTCAATAATCTAGTTCATATCGTCATGTGATTAACACCCATAGTTCACATCGCCATGTGACTAACACCCAAAGAGTTTACTAGAGTCAATAATCTAGTTCACATCGCCATGCGACTAACACCCAAAGAGTACTAAGGTGTGATCATGTTTTGCTTGTGAGAGAGGATTAGTCAACGGGTCTGCCATATTCATATCCGTATGTATTTTGCAAATTTCTATGTCTACAATGCTCTGCTTGGAGCTACTCTAGCTAATTGCTCCCACTTTCAATACGTATCCAGATTGAGACTCAGAGTTATCTGGATCGGTGTAAAAGCTTGCATCGACGTAACCCTTTACGACGAACTCTTTATCACTTCCATAACCGAGAAATATTTCTTTAGTTCTCTTAACTAAGGATAATTTTGACTGTTGTCCAATGATCCACTCCTGGATCACTATTGTACCCCCTTGCCAAACTCATGGCAAGGCACACATCAGGTCTGGTACACAGCATAGCATACATGATAGAACCTATGGCTGAGGCATAGGGAATGGCTTTCATTTTCTTTCTATCTTCTACAGTGGTCGGGCTTTGAGTCTGACTCAACTTCACACCTTGTAACACAGGCAAGAACCCTTTCTTTGACAGATCCATTTTGAACTTCTTCAAAACTTTATCAAGGTATGTGCTTTGTGAAAGTCCTATTAAGCATCTTGATCTATCCCTATAGATCTCGATGCCCAATATATAAGCAGCTTCACCGAGGTCTTTCATTGAAAAATTCTTATTCAAGTATCCTTTTATGCTATCCAGAAATTCTATATCATTTCCAATCAACAATATGTCATCCACATATAATATCAGAAATTCTACAGAGCTCCCACTCACTTTCTTGTAAATACAGGCTTCATCGTAAGTCTATATAAAACCATATGCTTTGATCACCTCATCAAAGCGTATATTCCAACTCCGAGATGCTTGCACCAGTCCATAGATGGATCGCTGGAGCTTGCATACTTTTGTTAGCACCTTTAGGATCGACAAAACCTTCTGGTTACATCATATACAACTTTTCTTTAAGATATTCATTAAGAAATGCAGTTTTGACATCCATTTGCCAGATTTCATAATTATAAAATGCGGCAATTGCTAACATGATTCGGACGGACTTAAGCATCGCTACGGCTGAGAAAGTCTCATCGTAGTGAACTCCTTGAAATTGTCGAAAACCTTTTGCGACAAGTCGAGCTTTGTAGACAGTAACATTACCATCAGCGTCAGTCTTCTTCTTGAAGATCCATTTCTTGTCTATGGCTTGCCGATCATCGGGAAAGTCCACCAAAGTCCACACTTTGTTCTCATACAAGGATCCTATCTCAGATTTCATGGCCTCAAACCATCTGTCGGAATCTGGGCTCATCATAGCTTCTTCATAGTTCGTAGGTTCGCCTTGGTCTAGTAACATGACTTCCAGGACAGGATTACCGTACCACTCTGGTGCGGATTGTGCTCTAGTCGATCTACAAGGTTCAGTAGTAACTTGATTTGAAGTTTCATGATCATCATCATTAGCTTCCTCTCTAGTTGGTGTAGGCATCACGAGAACAGATTTCTCTGATGTACTACTTTCCAATTCGAGAGAAGGTACAATTACCTCATCAAGTTCAACTTTCCTCTCACTCACTTCTTTCGAGAGAAACTTCTTCTCTAGAAAGAACCCATTCTTAGCAACAAAGATCTTGCCTTCGGATATGTGGTAGAAGGTGTACCCAATTGTTTCTTTAGGGTATCCTATGAAGACGCACTTCTCCGATTTGGGTTCGAGCTTATCAGGCTAAAGCCTTTTGACATAAGTGTCGCAACCCCAAACTTTAAGAAACGACAGCTTAGGTTTCTTGCCAAACCACAGTTCATAAGGTGTCGTCTCAACGGATTTATACGGTGCCCTATTTAACGTGAATGCGGCTGTCTCTAATGCATAACCCCAAAACGATAGTGGTAAATCGGTAAGAGTCATCATAGATCGCACCATATCTAATAAAGTACGGTTACGACGTTCGGACACACCATTACGCTGCGGTGTTCCAAGTGGTGTGAGTTGTGAAACAATTCCACATTGTTTTAAATGAAGGCCAAACTCGTAACTCAAATATTCGCATCCACGATCAGATCGTAGAAACTTTATTTTCTTGTTACGATGATTCTCCACTTCACTCTGAAATTCTTTGAACTTTTCAAATGTTTCAGACTTGTGTTTCATTAAGTAGATATACCCATATCTACTCAAATCATCTGTGAAGGTTAGAAAATAACGATACTCGCCGCGTGCCTCAACACTCATCGGACCACATACATCGGTATGTATTATTTCCAATAAGTCATTAGCTCGCTCCATTGTTCCGGAGAACGGAGTTTTAGTCATCTTGCCCATGAGGCATGGTTTGCAAGTATCAAATGATTCATAATCAAGTGACTCCAAAAGTCCATCTGCATGGAGTTTCTTCATGCGCTTTACACCAATATGACCTAAACGGCAGTGCCACAAGTATGTTGCACTATCATTATCAACTTTGCATCTTTTGGCATCAATATTATAAATATGTGTATCACTACGATCGAGATTCAATAAACCAGTCACATTGGGTGTATGACCATAGAAGGTTTTATTCATGTAAACAGAACAACAATTATTCTCTAACTTAAATGAATAACCGTATTGCAATAAACATGATCTAATCATATTCATGCTCAACGCAAACACCAAATAACATTTATTTAGGTTTAACACTAATCCCGAAGGTAGAGGGAGTGTGCGATGGTGATCGTATCAACCTTGGAATCACTTCCAACACACGTCGTCACCTCGTCCTTAACTAGTCTCTGTTTTATTCTGCAACTCCTGTTTCGAGTTACTAATCTTAGCAACTGAACCGGTATCAAATACCCAGGGGTTGCTATGAATACTAGTAAAGTACACATCAATAACATGTATATCAAATATACCTTTGTTCACTTTGCCATCCTTCTTATCCGCCAAGTATTTGGGGCAGTTCTGCCTCTAGTGACCATTCCCTTTGCAGTAGAAGCACTTAGTTTCAGGCTTAGGTCCAGCTTTGGGCTTCTTCACGGGAGTGGCAACCTGCTTGCCATTCTTCTTGAAGTTCCCTTTCTTTCCCTTGCCCTTTTTCTTGAAACTAGTGGTCTTGTTAACCATCAACACTTGATGCTCTTTCTTGATTTCTACCTTCACCGATTTCAGCATCGTGAAGAGCTCAGGAATCGTTTTCGTCATCCCTTGCATATTATAGTTCATCACGAAGTTCTAGTAGCTTGGTGATAGTGACTAGAGAACTCTGTCAATCACTATCTTATCTGGAAGATTAACTCCCACTTGATTCAAGCGATTGTAGTACTCAGACATTCTGAGCACATGCTCACTGGCTGAGCTATTCTCCTCCATCTTGTAGGCAAAGTACTTGTAAGAGGTCTCATACCTCTCGACACGGGCATGAGTCTGAAATACCAATTTCAGCTTGTGGAACATCTCATATGCTCTGTGGCGTTCAAAATGTTTTCGAAGTCCCGGTTCTAAGCCGTAAAGGATGGCACACTAAACTATTAAGTAGTCATCATATCGAGCTTGCCAAACGTTCATAACGTCTGCATATGCTCCTGCAACAGGTCTGTCACCTAGCGGTGCATCAAGGACATAATTCTTCTGTGCAGCAATGAGGATAATCCTCAGATCACGGACCCAGTCCGTATCATTACTACTATCATCTTTCAACTTAGTTTTCTCTAGGAACATATCAAAAATATATTGGAGCTATATCGCGAGCTATTGATCTACAACATAGATATGCAAAACTATCAAGACTAAGTTCATGATAAATTAAGTTCAATTAATCAAATTACTAATGAACTCCCACTTAAATAAACATCCCTCAAGTTTATCTAAGTGATACATGATCCAAATCAACTAACCCATGTCCGATCATCACGTGAGATGGGGTAGTCATCAATGGTGAACATCTCTATGTTGATCATATCTACTATATGACTCATGTTCGACCTTTCGGTCTCCAGTGTTCCGAGACCATGTCTATACATGCTAGGCTCGTCAAGTTTAACCCAAGTATTCTGCATGTGTAAAACTATCTTACACCCGTTGTATGTGAATGTAGAGTCTATCACACCCAATCATCACGTGGTGTCTTGAAACGACGAACTGTAGCAACGATGCATACTCAGGGAGAACACTTTTATCTTGAAATTAAGTGAAGGGATCATCTTATAATGCTACCGTCGTTCTAAGCAAAATAAGATGCATAAAGGATAAACATCACATGCAATCAAAATATGTGACATGATATGGCCATCATCATCTTGTGCTTTTGATCTCCATCTCCAAAGCATCATCATGATCTCCATCGTCACCGGCTCGACACCTTGATCTCCATCTTTGCGTCGTGGTCGTCTCGCCAACTATTGCTTCTACAACTATTGCTAATGCATAGCGATAAAGTAAAGCAATTACATGGTGTTTGCATTTCATACAATAAAGAGACAACCATAAGGCTCCTGCCGGTTGCCGATAATTTACAAAACATGATCATCTCATACATCAACATATATCACATCATATCTTGACCATATCACATCACAACATGCCCTGCAAAAACAAGTTAGACGTCCTCTACTTTGTTGTTGCAAGTTTTACGTGGCTGCTACGGGCTTCTAGCAAGAACCGTTCTTACCTACGCATAAAACCACAACGGTGTTTCATCAAGTTTGTTGTTTTAACCTTCTTCAAGGACCAGCCGTAGTCAAATTCGATTCAACTAAAGTAGGAGAAACAGACACCCGCCAGCCACCTTTATGCAAAACTAGTTGCATGTCTGTCGATGGAACCGGTCTCATGTGCGTGGACATGTAAGGTTGGTCCGGGCCGCTTCATCCCACAATACCGCCGAATCAAAATAAGATGCTGGTGGTAAGCAGTATGACTATCACCGCCCACAACTCTTTTGTGTTCTACTCGTGCATATCATCTACGCATAGACCTGGCTCGGATGCCACTGTTGGGAAACGTTGCATGGAAAACAAAAAAATTTCTACGCACACGCAAGATCTATCCATGGAGATGCATAGCAACGAGAGGGGAGAGTGTGTCTACGTACCCTTGTAGACCGTAAGCGAAAGTGTTTGACAACGCGGTTGATGTAGTCGAACTTTCTTCGCGATCCAACCGATCGAGTACCGAACGTACGGCACCTCCGCGTTCAGCACACGTTCAGCTCGGTGATGTCCTCCGCCTTCTTGATCTAGCAAGACGGCGAGGTAATGGATGAGTTTCGGCAGCACAACGGCGTGGTGACGGTGATGGTGAAGTTATCTCCGCAGGGTTTCGCCTAAGCACTATGAAAATATGACCGGGGGTGTAAACTATGGAGGGGGGCGCCGCACACGGCTAGGCAATTGTCTGTTGTGTGCTAGGCGCCCTCTTCCCACATATATATAGGTGGGGGGAGGGAGGAGTAGCCAAAGGGGGTGCCCAAGTAGGGGGGATCCTACTTGGGGTCTGTCCCAAGCCGCGCCCCCTTTCCTTATTTGGAGCGCCGGGAAAGGCAGGGGAGGGTGGCGCCCCTCCCCCCCCTTTCCATTCTCCCATGAGAGGGAAAGGCAGGAGGGGCTAGCCCTCCCCCTTTTCCTTCCCTAGGGCTGGCCAACCAAGGGAGGAGGTGCACCAGCCCCCTTGTGGGCTGGTCTGTCCCCTCCTTTGGCCCATAAGACCCATGCCGGCGGGTGCCCGGAACCCCTTCCGGTGACCCGATTCCTTCCCGGTACGTCCCGAAACACTTCCGGTGTCCAAATACCATCGTCCTATATATCAATCTTTAACTCTCGACCATTTCGAGACTCCTCGTCATGTCCATGATCTCATCCGGGACTCTGAACAATATTCGGTCACCAAAACATATAACTCATATAACACTATATCGTCAACGAACGTTAAGCGTGCGGACCCTACGGGTTCGAGAACTATGTAGACATGACCAAGACACCTCTCCGGTCAATAACCAATAGCAGAACCTGGATGCCCATATTGGCTCCTACATATTCTACGAAGATCTTTATCGGTCGAACCGTTATGACAACATACGTAATTCCCTTTGTCCATCGGTATGTTACTTGCCCGAGATTTGATCGTCGGTATCTCTATACCTAGTTCAATCTCATTACCGGCAAGTATCTTTACTCGTTCCGTAATACATCACCTTGTAACTAACTCCTTAGTCATTTGCTTGCAAGCTTATGATGTGTATTACCGAGAGGGTCCAGAGATACCTCTCCAAAACTCGGAGTGACAAATCCTAATCTTGATCTATGCCAACTCAACAAACACCTTCGGAGATACATGTAGAGCATCTTTATGATCACCCAGTTATGTTGTGATGTTTGATAGCACACAAGGTATTCCTCCGGTATCCGGGAGTTGCATAATCTCGTAGTCGAAGGAATATGTATTTGACATGAAGAAAGCAATAGCAATAAAATTGAACGATCATTATGCTAAGCTAACGAATGGGTCTTGTCCATCACATCATTCTCCTAATGATGTGATCCCGTTATCAAATGATAACACATGTCCATGGTTAGGAAACCCTAACCATCTTTGATCAACGAGCTAGTCTAGTAGAGGCATACTAGGGACACGGTGTTTGTTTATGTATTCACACATGTATTTAAGTTTCCGATCAATACAATTCTAGCATGAATAATAAACCTTTATCATGAATAAGGAAATATAAAATAACAACTTTATTATTGCCTCTAGGGCTTATTTCCTTCAAGTAAAATTGCATCACCATCTCATCATTCCACTTGGTGAGCTCTTGTCCAACAAAACCATCAACTCCATTCAGTCTGAAGCTCTCATGAACATGGGTAAAGTAATCTTCATTGGCATCAATATACTTCCAGTCAACCCACTTCATGTCACACATAATGGGCTTCTTGTCAAGCAATACTGTCTCATAGAAGTCCTGTTGTTCTCTGGTGTGGAAATGGTAATCAACATCAGTCCTCCTCCTTGTGGCATATGGATCAGTCTTCCTCCATAATCTCATACCTGCATCCTTTCTCAGTTTTATGTTTTCAGCTACTGGATGATCATCATTGTGGTCTGGAATCTTTGGCTTCAGTTTTCTGAGCACTAGTGGCTCATCATCCTCTTGGACCTCTGGCACTGGGGCCTTGTTCTTCTCTACAGCAGGGATGTTCCTGGTGGATCTCTTTGGAGCTGAAGTCTTGGGTGCAGCAGGTGGAGGTTTTGACTTGGGCTTGGAGGGAGTAGCACCAGTCTTAATGGCATCAGCCATCAATTTCTGAGACTTGGCAGGTGGTGCTTCAACTTGCTCTTCCTCCTCCTCCTCCTCATCCTCTTCCCTCATGGAAGGTTTGCCAAGAACCTTAGCAATGGTTGTTCTGGCCCTCTTCTTCTTCTTTCCATCACCAGCCTCATCATCAGATTGTTCAAGAGTGAACTTCATAGTTTCTTGAGTCACAATTGACTTACTTACTTTTGACATGGGAGCTCTCCTGGCAGGAGCTTTCTTCTGAATAGTTGGCTTGGTGGTAGCAGTTGCAGCATATTCCTTCTTAAGGACTTTCTTCTTTGATGTCACTTCTTCCTCAACTACAAAATCTTCATCCTCACTGTCAGAATTTCTCTTCTTCCTCTGTCTGGTAGCAGCTTTAGGCAAGTTGCTAGGGGTGCTTCTACTGCCATCATCATAGCTGTTGCTTGGACTAGTGCCCTCACTGAGGTTGACATGTTCCTCTGATCTGTTTTGACTGTCACTAGCTTCAAACATCTCTGCAAACTGATCCTGTGAATAGATGGATATGGGTAGAGAGGATGAGCATCACAAAAAGCAGCTTGTTTTTGCAAGAATTGAGACAAAATCTTAATTTTAGTTTTCTGCAGAAAGCATTTCGGAGCTACCGATATGATAATCTCGGTGACACCGAAGCACTTAACAAAGTCTAAACATGCAGTATCGGTCAGACCGGGTTGCAGTTCGGTGACTCCGAGATGCTAGGGTTTCACTGAGAATTCACTTTCGGTCTCACCGATTAGTACTCTTCGGTCAGACCAAGTTGTACTTAGTGCAATGGCCAGGGCCAATCGGTCGGACCGAAAGTTTCATTTCGGTTGGTCCGAGATGAGCTCGGCGGAAACCTAACCCTAAGATTTTGCATCAAATCTAATCTAAAGGAATTCTTTGCTGGATAGAATGATTTCATACGTGGAGAGAAAGTAGGCAATGACTTTGTGCAATGAATCGGATAAAGGAATCGGCACAAAGTAGTAGAACTATACCCTAACTTGGTGATGGCTTGCTACGGCGGCAACGGCGGAGAGGATTTCCGTTGACGACGGCGGAGACCTGCGGCGACGGCGCACAGGTGGAGACGGCGATGATCTAGAGACCAAGGGGCGGCAGCAATAGGGTGCGGGCACGAGGAGTTTGAAGAAATTTCCAAATGTTCGGTCCGCGGGATTATATACCCATACGCTGTCGGTGGCACCGAATGGATCTAATCGGTTGCACTGAGATGCGAAACTGTAGGCAGTTACAGCAACTCGGTGAGACTGAGTGGATCTAATCGGTAGCACCGAGATAGAAAACCTAGATCAATCTATTGCATTCGGTGAGACCGAGTTTGAATGGTTGGTCAGGCCGAAATGCATTAGAAGGTTTTGGTAGGTAGCCCTTGTCGGATCGGTGGCTCCGAGTGCTCCTCACCCGGAGGGTCCGAAAAAGACTTGTTCAAATTTTGTGATGTAGCATGAATAGAATTTGAGAAGAGAAAAAGCATAGATTGCTAGAGAGGGATCTTGGGCATTCTTGTCCATCCATTTGGCCAATAAAAACCAAACAATCAAAACTACAAATGGATGTCCTCGAATGGAGAAATTATGCAACCAACATGCTCACACAATAAGATAGCAAATGAAACATGTGTCAAAGCATGCACAAACAATTCTAGCATCTATCAAGTAATTGGCGATGACTAGGTCATCTATATGTGAGTATATTGACTGAGGAGTCAAATGAGAACATTTGATCGTAGGTCATTCTCATCGTTTAAGCACAAGTGGGGTTACCACTTTTACATAAAGCATTGATGTGTTCACACCATTAGAGTTGCTTTAGCTCAATTTTTAGAGCAAAGCTCCTCCTAGATGTGATATCCCCCCTAAGAGGGATGAACTAACCTAGGGTTTTGTCAATGATGACTTCTTGTAGATGTGGATGCTCAATGTTGATGTAGATCTTTTGGAGCAATCCATTGGAGTGTTGCACTTTCAATACCTACATGGGTTAGTCCCACAATGAACATACAAGGATATCCATAGACATAGAGTGAAACACACATATGATGATGTCCATGAAAGCATTAGGTTACCTTGTCCCTTGTCTTACCAACAAGAGGGTTTGTGACTCCATGAACTAGTGCAAGATGTGAAATTTGATTGCACATGTTCTTGCCAAAATGAATATGAGTGAAGTATATTGGCGGAGTCACCCTCAAGAACACTCTAGTTCTTCTTCTTTGGGATCCACATCAACTTGATGGGAATCCTTGGAGTTGTAGTCATACTTGATGAAGTAGAACTTGACGTAGTCTTGGGAACTCACTTGACCATGGCCTTAGGAGCTTCTTCAAATGAATCAATCTCTTCTTGAAGCTTGTCCTTGCCCTTTAGCTTGTGGTCTTGTGGTGGAATATCATCTTGAGCTTGTGTTCCCTTAAAAGAAGTGGGGTCACACTTCTCTTGTTGAGGAACAAACTTTGTCTTGGGATATTGATCTTCTTCCCACTCAAGTCCATTGGCATTGAACTTTCGTTCAAAACCAACACCTTGATTCTTCCGGTGCCTTCCTTGCTTGCGTACAATTTCCTCAAATTGCTTACTTCTGGCAAGGCTCTTGTAAACACCTTTCTCTATAATTCCCTTCAATAAGCTATTTTCTTGCTCAAGTGTAACTTGGCTAAGAGAATCATTAGTGGAATCAAGAGAACTACTAGAAGCAACAATATTGGATTTAACATGGTTATTGTTACTACTAGAGGAAGAATCTTTCTTGTTCTTATTGCTAGATTTTACTTGTGGCATATAAGTAGACAAGAGGAGACATTTGGCAAGATAAGAAGGACTCTTCTTTCGAAGATCATCATTGATAGCTTTTAGGAACTCATGCTCTTGCTCTAAATTTAGCTTCTCGAAGCGTAGCTTCTCATTAGTCCTTAGGAGCTCTCTATGATCCTCTAGAGTTGTTTCATGAGCTAACTTAAGAGTGTTTAGTTCTTTAGTTAGATGCTCAATTTCCTTCTTATCATTGTCATTCATTTCATCTTGATTAGCAAGTTCATCATAGTTTTCATCACTGGTGTTGTCAACAAGTAAATCATCATCACCTAGCAAATCATCTTCATCACTATTGAAATCAACATACTCGGGGTGTGATACCATAGGGCCTTTAGCCATGAAGCATCTTCCAATTCCTTCATTTGGTGAGTCAAATATGTCGTAGGAGTTGGATGACACAAGTGCAAGACCGGCAACACCTTCATCTTGAGTATATTCGGAGTCGGAGTAATAGCTTCTCTCGGAGTAGTTGTTGAAGTCGGAGCCGGATACCCATTCACCAACGTGAGCTTGATGTCTTCGTCTTGTGTAGATCTTTGATGACTTGTCCTTCCTTTTTGAATCCTTGCTTCTACGAGAGGGTCTTCGTTCATAACGATCATCTCTACTCCTTCTCTCTCTCGGAGGTGATTTATCTCTTCTATTCCTCCTTTTTGGTGAATCTTCTCTTTTTTGTAGGGAGCCGTACACTCAATGGAGTAGTGTTCGGGTCTTCCACAATTGTAGCAATTACGATCACGACTAGAAGATCTTTTGTCATTGTAGGATCTTGTCTTGGAGCTTCTCTCTTTGCTTCTACTCTTGTAGAACTTGTTGAAGTTCTTCACCATTAAGCTCAATTCTTCATTGGAGACTTGCTTCTCCCTTGATGTTATAGGAGCATCACTTGAAGCTTTATAAGCACCACTTGACTTGTTGTGGAGCTCTTCCTTATCCTTGAGTGACATCTCATGAGCAACAATTTTACCAATGACTTCTGTGGGCTTGAGATCTTTGTAGTTGGGCATCATTTGGATCAAACTGCACACGGTATCATATTTTCCATCCAAGGCTCTTAGGATCTTGTTGATGATGAATTTGTCAGTCATCTCTTCGCTTCCTAAGACGGCAATCTCATTTGTGATGAGAGCAAGCCTAGAGTACATCTCGACAATCTCATTTTGTTGAATTCTTCGGGGCACAATCCGTTGAAGAGAATATCGCAAGATTTAGCATTGTATTGCTACATCTTCATTTCTTCCGCTGTCGCTTCACGATCCGGTTCTTTTCCATCCTCGAAGAAATCACCTTGCAAGCCAATACGCACAACAGCCCAAACGGCGGGGTTATGACCAAGAATATGCATTTTCATCTTATGCTTCCAACTAGCAAAATTAGTACCATCAAAGTAAGGACCTCTACGGTGGTAATTTCCCTCGCTAGACGCCATACTCTCCTAGCTTGTGAAACCAAGGCAATGATCACCAAAGCTATGGAAATCAAGGCAAATGGAGACCAAAGCTCTGATACCACTTGTAGGATCGAAAGTATGTCTAGAGGGGGGGTGATTAGACTACTTGACCAAATAAAAATCTAACCTTTTCCCAATTTTAGCTGTGGGCAGATTTTAGCAATTAGCACAAGTCAAGCGATCAACCTACACATGCAATTCTAAGAGTGTAGCAGCGGAAAGTAGAATATTACATATGAAGGTAAAGGGAAGGGTTTGGAAGTGCAAACGCAATGAAGACACGGAGATTTTTGGCATGGTTCCGATAGGTGGTGCTATCGTACGTCCACATTGATGGAGACTTCAACCCACGAAGGGTAACGGTTGCGCGAGTCCACGGAGGGCTCCAACCATGAAGAAGCAACCTTGTCTATCCCACCATGGCCATCGCCCACGAAGGACTTGCCTCACTCGGGTAGATCTTCATGAAGTAGGCGATCTCCTTGCCCTTACAAACTTCTGTAGGGTAACGCAGCAGAAAAAAAAATTGACCTACGCACCAGCCCAGGACCACTATGGAGACTGCATACAAGGTTTGATCATATTCGTTACTGACTCGTAGCGCAACGAAAGTAGAGTCGATGACGATCGGCGGTGCAGATCCCCGCAGCTAGGATTTACAACCTCCTGATCTCTACTACGCAACTTTATTCTTGTAGACTCGTGTTGGGCCTCCAAGCGCAGAGTTTTGTAGGACAGTAGCAATTTTCCCTCAAGTGGATGACCTAAGGTTTATCAATCCGTGGGAGGCGTAGGATGAAGATGGTCTCTCTCAAACAACCCTGCAACCAAATAACAAAGAGTCTCTTGTGTCCCCAACACACCAAATACAATGGTAATTTGTATAGGTGCACTAGTTCGGCGAAGAGATGGTGATACAAGCGTAGTAATGATAGTAGATATTGATTTTTGTAATAGGAACAATCAAAAACAGCAAGGTAGCAATTGATAAAACGGAGCACAAACGGGTATTGCAATGCTTGAAAATGAGGCCTAGGGTCCATACTTTCGCAAGTGCAATCTCTCAACAATGCTAATCTAATTGGATCATATAACCATCCCTCAACGTGCGATGAAGAATCACTCCAAAGTTCCTATCTAGCGGAGAACATAAGAAGAAATTGTTTGTATCTATTCTTTCCGATCAATCTATCAAGAGTTCGTACTAAAATAACACCAAAGCAAATTCAGATTCATAATACTCAATCCAACACAAAGAACCTCAAAGAGTGCCCCAAGATTTCTACCGGAGAAACAAAAGACGAGAACGTGCATCAACCCCTATGCATAGATTACCCCAATGTCACCTCGGGAATCCGCGAGTTGAGTGCCAAAACATATCTCAAGTGAATTATATAATACCCCATTGTCACCACGGGCATTCATATGCAAGACATATACCAAGTTCTCTCAAATCCAGAAAAGTATTCAATCCGATAAAATGAAATCTCAAAGGGAAAAATCAATTCATCACAACAAGATAGAGAGGGAAAAACACCATATGATCCAACTATATTAACAAAACCCACGATACATCAAGATCGAGACATCTCAAGAACATGAGAGAGAGAGATTAAACACATAGCTACTGGTACAAACCCTCAGCCCCGAGGGTAGACTACTCCCTCCTCATCATGGTGGCCGTCGGGATGATGAAGATGGCCACCGGTGATGATTTCCCCTTCCGGTAGGGTGCCAGAACAGGGTCTAGATTGGTTTTTCGTGGGTACAGAGGCTTGCACCGGCGGAACTTCTGATCTAGGGTTACCCCGAGGGTTTTTGGAATATTTTGCAATTTATAGGGTGAAGATGCGGTGCGGGAGGCCACCGAGGTGGGCACAACCCACCTAGGCGCGCCTGGGGCCCAGGCGCGCCCAGGTGGGTTGTGCCCCCCTCGGGGCACCCCTCTGGTACTTCTTTGGCCCAAGTTGTGTCTTCTGGTCCAGAAAAAATCTCCAAAAAGTTTCGCTGTGTTTGGACTCCGTTTGGTATTGATTTTCTGCGATGTAAAAAACAAGCAAAAAAAACAACAACTGACACTGGGCACTAGGTCAATAGGTTAGTCCCAAAAAATGATATAAATTTGCTATAAAATGATTGTAAAACATCTAAGAATGATAATATAATAGCATGAATACTTCATAAATTATAGATACATTGGAGACGTATCAGCATCCCCAAGCTTAATTCCTACTCGTCCTCGAGTAGGTAAATGATAAAAGAAATAATTTATGAAGTGTGAATGCTAGCAAAGTGCATAAGTTTGATCAATGATAATTTCAATCACTTTTCCTAGCATCATAATAGCAACTCTTTCTCATAAAACTTATCATGATAAAGTAGCAATTGAAAACGGATTTTTTGTTGTGGAAAGCTACCTATCATATTCATCATATACACTTTCTTTTGTTGCATGGACATTTGGACTTGAATGATTCAAAGCAATAGTCTATAATTTGACATGAGGACATCAATACTCAAGCATATCAACAAGCAACCATGTATTTCAAAATATGAACACTAAAGAAAGTTATCCCTAGCCCACCATGCTCAATCATTGACCCATTCATGAGACACACTCGAATATTAGCTACATCCAATGCCCGAGTACGATCATAGTGCCCCTTAGTTGGTGCTTTATAAGAGAAGATGAAGACTCAAAAAAATTGCATAAATTAAATAGATAGGCCCTTCGCAGAGGGAAGTAGGGATTTGTAGAGCTGCCAGAGCTCAAAGCTTAAATTGGGAGATAAAAGATTTTGGGAGGCATACTTTTCCCGTCAACGAAAACGACCGAGTAATTCCCAACACTTTCCATGCTAGATATATCATAGGATGTTCCCAAACAGAAAATAAAGTTTATTCCTTTTTCCACCATTCTTTCACAATCCATGGCTAGCCGTATCCACGGGTGCCCTCCATACCAACACTTTCCAAGGAATTTATTATTTGACAACATAAAGTAAATTCATTTTTCATTTCGGGACTGGGCATCCCTAATACCTTTGCCGTACTCTCATGCAATGACAAGTGAATAAACACTCATCTTGAGAATAACACATCTAGCATGGAAAATATTGGCCACCCCCTGCCGCTTCATGAGCGGTACGAGCACACAAAAAGGAAATTATTTTGAAATTTTAGAGATGGCACATACAAATTTGCTTAGAACGGCACAGGAATACCGCATATAGGTAGGTATGGTGGACTCATGTGGCAAAACTGGGTTTAGTGATTTTGGATGCACAAGTAGTATTCCCACTTAGTACAAATGGAGGCTAGCAAATAGATTGAGAAGCAACCAACGAAGAAACAAAAATTCACATAAACGAGCATTGAGCATAACTAACACCGAATAATGCACCACAAGTAGGATGTAATTTCATTGCATAACTATTGACTTTTGTGCTTGCATAGGGAATCACAAACCTTAACACCAATATTCTTACTAAAGTATAATTACTCACCAACATGACTCACATATTATTATCTCCATATCGCAAAACTATTGCAAGGAATCAAACTTATCATATCCAATGATCTACATGAGAGTTTTTATTATATCCTTCTTGGATATTCATTACATTAGGACCAATTTCAAAGCTTTGTGCAAATTGTCATCACTATTATCAACTCTCGAAATAATATAAGCGAAGCATGAGAGTGTTCGACAAACTACTCCAAAAAGATATAAGTGAAGATCAAATGAGTAGTTAAGTAAATAGGTAGCTATTTGAGGACTCTCTCTTATTTAAAAACTTTTAGATCTAAGTATTTTATTAAAACAGCAAGCAAAAAAATGACATTCTAAGAAAAGCACACATCATGTGAAGAAGCAAAAACTTAGGCTCAACCGATACTAACCGATAATTGTTGATGAAGAAAGGTGGGATGCCTACCGGAGCATCCCCAAGCTTAGATGCTTGAGACTTCTTGGAATATTAACTTGGGATGCCTTGGGCATCCCCAAGCTTGAGCTCTTGTGTCTTCTTCATTTTTCTCATAACACGGTTTCCCTAATTCTTAAAAACTTCATCCACACAAAACTCAACAAGAACTTGTAAGATACGTTAGTATAAATCAATGCAACACCTTATCATTCTCTACTGTAGAAAATCACTAAAATTATTATTTAACATTGCATACTAAATGCCTCTGCATATTTAATACTCCTATCCTCAAATAGAATCATTAAACAAGCAAACATACGCAAACAATGAAAACATAACAGCAATCTGTCTAAACAGGACAGTCTGTAAAGAGTGCAATATTCATCATACTTCCCTAACTCCAAAATTTCTAAAAAATAACCACACTGTAGAAAATTTATTATAGCTTACTATGCAAAAAATTTCAACCTTTATCACATTCTGACTTTTTTAGATAATTTTTGCAACAGTGATAGACTTTCTGTTTTGAAACAGCAACTCATATACTTGCAAAATAAGCATGGAAAAGGCTATACTTGACATTTTATTGAAGTAAAAGATGCAAAACATTATTATAGATAACAGCAAGAAAATACTAATAAAATAAAATGATGCTCCAAGCAAAACAAATATCATGTGACGAATGAAAACATAGCTCCAAGTGAGGTTACCGATAATGTTGAAGACGAAAGAGGGGATGCCTTCCGGGGCATCCCCAAGCTTATTTGCTTGGATATTCCTTGAATATTACCTTGGGGTGCCTTGGTAATCCCCAAGCTTAGGTTCTTGTCACTCCTTGTTCTCCTCATATCGATATCTCACCCAAAACTTGGAAACTTCAATCACACAAAACTTAACGGAACTTCGTGAGATGGATTAGTATGATAAAACAAATCATTCACTTGGGTACTGTCAAAGACAAGATTCATAATTGTTATCACACAATGCCTACTGTACTCTACAATTTTCACAATTTATATTAAGCAATATTAGCCATAGAAACCATAAAACAAGCAAACTATGCATTGCAAACAGAATCTGTCAAAAACTGAACAGTACATAAATATCTGAATTAAGGTCATAATTATGTAACTCCAGAAATTCTGAAAAATTAGGACAATGTAGTAAATTTGTATACCCATCAACTGTAAACAATTCAGAATTTTTCCACGTTCCAGTAAAAGACAGGAATTTCTGCACTGGACGCAAAAGTTTCTGTTTTTGCACAGAATCAAGTCAACTATCATCCACACTATCCCAAAGGCTTTACTTGGCACTTTATTGAAACAAAAGCTATAAAACAAGATTACTACAGTAGCCTAACCATGTGAACACAAAAAAACAGTAGGTAAAAGTGTTGGGTTGTCTCCCAACAAGCGCTTTTCTTTAATGCCTTTTAGCTAGGCATGATGATTTCAATGATGCTCGCATAAAAGAAAAGAATTGGAACACAAAGAGAGCATCATGAAGCATATGACTAGCACATTTAAGTCTAACCCACTTTCTATGCATAGGGATTTTGTGAGCAAACAATTTATGGGAACAAAAATCAACTAGCATAGGAAGGCAAGACAAGTGCAACTTCAAAACTTTCAACATATAGAGAGGAAACTTGATATTATTGCAATACCTACAAGCACATGTTCCTCTCTCATAATAATTTTCAGTAGCATCATGAATGAATTCAATAATATAGCTATCACATAAAGCATTCTTTTCATGATCCACAAGCATAGAATTTTTATTACTCTCCACATATGCAAATTTATTCTCATGAATAGTAGTGGGAGCAAACTCAACAAAATAACTATCATGTGATTCTTGATTGGCATAATCTTATTGAGCATTAAAATCATGATGACAAGTTTCATGGATATCATTACTCTTTATAGCATACATGTCATCACCATAATCATCATAAATAGGAGGCATGCTTTCATGATAGTAAATATTCTCATCAAAACTTGGGGGACTAAAAATATCATCTTCATCAAACATAGCATCCCCAAGCTTATGGCTTTGCATATCATTAGCATCATGGATATTCAAAGAGTTCATACCAACAATATTGCAATCATGCTCATCATTCAAAGATTTTTTGTCAAATATTTTATTGAATTCTTCTTCTATCAATTGAGCACAATTTTCCTTTCCATCATTTTCAACAAAGACATGATAAAGACGAATAATATGATGCAACCTCAATTCCATTTTTTTGTAGTTTTCTTTTATAAACCAAACTAGTGATAAAACAAGAAACTAAAAGATTCGATTGCAAGATCTAAAGATATACCTTCAAGCACTCACCTCCCCGGCAACGGCGCCAGAAAAGAGCTTGGTGTCTACTACGCAACTTTATTCTTGTAGACTCGTGTTGGGCCTCCAAGCGCAGAGTTTTGTAGGACAGTAGCAATTTTCCCTCAAGTGGATGACCTAAGATTTATCAATCCATGGGAGGCGTAGGATGAAGATGGTCTCTCTCAAACAACCCTGCAACCAAATAACAAAGAGTCTCTTGTGTCCCTAACACACCAAATACAATGGTAATTTGTATAGGTGAACTAGTTCGGCGAAGAGATGGTGATACAAGCGTAGTAATGATAATAGATATTGATTTTTGTAATAGGAACAATAAAAACCAGCAAGGTAGCAATTGATAAAACAGAGCACAAACGGTATTGCAATGCTTGAAAATGAGGCCTAGGGTCAGTACTTTGGCTAGTGCAGTCTCTCAACAATGCTAATCTAATTGGATCATATAACCATCCCTCAACGTGCGATGAAGAATCACTCCAAAGTTCCTATCTAGCGGAGAACATAAGAAGAAATTGTTTGTAGCTATTCTTTCCGATCAATCTATCAAGAGTTCGTACTAAAATAACACCAAAGCAAATTCAGATTCATAATACTCAATCCAACACAAAGAACCTCAAAGAGTGCCCCAAGATTTCTACCGGAGAAACAAAAGACGAGAACGTGCATCAACCCCTATGCATAGATTACCCCAATGTCACCTCGGGAATCCGTGAGTTGAGTGCCGGAACGGGGTCTAGATTGGTTTTTCATGGCTACAGAGGCTTGCGGCAGCGGAACTTCTAATCTAGGGTTACCCCGAGGGTTTTTGGAACATTTGGCAATTTATAGGGTGAAGAGGCGGTGCGGGAGGCCACCGAGGTGGGCACAACCCACCAGGGCGCGCTTGGGCCCCCAGGCGCGCCCAGGTGGGTCGTGCCCCCCTCGGGGCACCCCTCTGGTACTTCTTTGGCCCAAGTTGTGTCTTCTGGTCCAGAAAAAATCTCCAAAAAATTTCGCTGCGTTTGGACTCCGTTTGGTATTGATTTTCTGTGATGTAAAAAACAAGCAAAAAAACAGCAACTGGCACTTGGCACTATGTCAATATGTTAGTCCCAAAAAAGTGATATAAAGTTGCTATAAAATGATTGTAAAACATCTAAGAATGATAATATAACAACATGAATACTTCATAAATTATAGATACATTGGAGACGTATCACCTCCCAACCGCGAGGATGTATACCCTCATCTGCCCCTCGGACAGCGCTCCGGGAGGCGGTCGGACAGTCCCCCGGACGGTGTCGCGGACAACCCTCCGGGAGGACCTTCGAAACTCGGACGGTCACACGGATAGCCCTTTGGGAGGCACTCTCGAACTAAGACCGAAACAACGATCTCTCTACAGAGTTGCACACATACGGTGTCATCTATCCGGCAGGGCTTCGCCGTCCAGAACTAGTTCCTGCCGGAACCCAGACAGCCTTTCGGCTCTACGAAACTCTTTTCGTGGGAGGGAGAGAGAAGCCAGATAACATCATGGCATGTGTATGAGAGCAAGGGATGAAGCATTTGGGCTGCCCCCTCCTCTATTTATAGGAAAGCCAAGGGGTAGAATGGACATTCAAAATACCAAAGTACCCCCACTTTATGTCACACACAAAGGGCATACAAGGGAAAGGGAGTGCCATGTGGAGCTCCAAGGAGCTCCACCACCCATGGCCGGCCACCCCTAGGGGGGGCCCCAAATGGGGTTCCTTCCCTTGTAAGCCACTTCCTTCTAGAACTTTGACCAAGTCC
Source organism: Thinopyrum elongatum (assembly GCA_011799875.1). Lineage (NCBI taxonomy): Eukaryota > Viridiplantae > Streptophyta > Magnoliopsida > Poales > Poaceae > Thinopyrum > Thinopyrum elongatum. The sequence continues at coordinate 390,971,963 of CM022300.1, forward strand.
AAAAAGGTGGCTCTCCAAAAAATATCCAAAAAAGCACTTTCACTATTCACGATGACATTTTTCAGCGTCCGTTCGAACTGAAAATATTTATGTGGGCTTAGAACATTTCCAGTACCCACTAAAATAATTTTCAACACGTTCCAGAACAATTCTGGATTAGTGATTTTCTTCTGCGAAAAGCATCTGAAGCGGTTTCGGCAGCTCCGGAACATTTCCGGTTTTCATCCCGAAAAATTCCCAGAAGTTTCCAGAATGATTCTAGCACCCTCCAAGAATTATCAGGCATGTGCCGAAAGCAATTTGACTTTATGATATCCCCTGAAACAACTTTTCAGTTTTACCGAAACTATTCCGGTGTTCTCTCTCCGGAACTCTTCCGCTGTCTCCGAAACTTTTCCGGTGACTTTCTCACAGACTCCTTGCCTAGTATTCAGCAAATAGATGACCCTTAAGCATGTGACCCTATAGGTTCGGTGAAGTATGGACATGACCCGGAACCCCTTCCGATCAATGATCAACATCGGAGCCGTGGACACCCATATTGACCCCTATACCCACACGAATGAATATTCGAGTGAACCTCCAGTTGCCGTATGCTATTCCTGTTGCTTCGCGATATGTTACAAATACCCGAGGTGAGACATGTTGGCATCCCCGTGGATCAACAACTTGTCCACTATGCCAGTTACCTCGTTACCGGTATTGTTCTCTTTTCTCGTTACCGTGTTCCGGCATCCCCGTGATCAAATCACAAAGTGTCTGGCCAGACGATGATGGATACCATAACACCGAGAGGGCCCGGAGATATCTCTCCATCGTCGGAGGAGCAAATCCCAATCTTGAGCTATCAAGTTACTTGACATACTTTCCCATGAACCCGTAAGCCGCCGTAATAGCCATCCAGTTACGGATGACGTTTAACAAACCCCAAAGTTCATGAATCAAGCATGAAGAAACTCGATACTCTCATGGTCTAAGGAATCATGCAAATGTTAACCATCTCTGCGTTATTAACCATTAACTTGTGACAAATGTATCTCATAGCATAACATCAATTCGGGTCAATTCAACACAAATGTTCTTCTAACATTGTGCCCTCAAAATTGCTGGCATAGACATGCCCATGATCAGGAAAACAGGACCATCATGCAACACTTGAGCTAGTCTTAGAGGCTAGACTAGGAATACATTTTACCGTTTATTATTCCACACGTGCATATGAGTCTTCCTCCGAGCCTCGTGGTTATTGTAGACTCGCGAACCATAGCAGTTATAGCATGGAACATAAACCTAATTATAAACAGGGAGATAATCAATAACATTTATTATTGCCTCTAGGGCATATCTCCTACAGACTCCCACTTGCACTAGAGTCAATAATCTAGTTAATGCTAATGCACTTTACACCTGTGGCACACCGGTGTAAATATGCTTCGCTTGTGGTATAGCCTGATGTCTAACGGATCTGACAACTTCAGATCCGTGTGTATCTTTGCATATCCTCATGTTTTCACGCTTTCACAAAATTCATATTTTGTGTGGACTTGGCTTTGCATATGTATGAATCATTGGTCGAAACCTGATTCCTCAGACTGAGCTATGGAGCAACTATCTGCAATAGTGTCTCATTGACCAAAGCCATCTTGGAACCACACTAAGTTCATGAATGAACTATATGATTCAACAACTTCTTTGTCGCTTCTAAAGCGCCAACTTACTTAGCCATTTGTCATAGAATTCGCCACAGTAACCTGTTTGGAACAATTTCCAACTACCGTGCCACCATATTGTGTATTGCACAAAACCCTTAACTTAAATCGAAAATCGCATGGATGAAGACTGTATCGATGTAACCTTTTACAAAAAACTCTTCATGATCTCCGCTTGCGAGAAAACATGTCATCAGTGCTACTATAGTACTCAATGACCCTTTTTCACTGTTGTCCCATGATCAATACTTTTGATCACTTTGGTATCTATACTCGCAACAACTTTGGGAGTATTGGACATATCTGGTTGTTTTACATACCATGGAATACATGATTAATCCAAACACAAGAGTGTGTGGAATCTCCATCATGTATTTTGCTCATCAGTGTTTTGGGACACCGAGTCTTGCAAAAACTCTTTCCATGTGACTTCGGCAAGAATCACTCCTTGACGTTTTTAATGCTAAAAGGTTTTAGCATTTTGTCAATATGTATCTTTGCTCAGCCCCATCAGGTAAATCTATCTCCATAGATCATCATGCCTAATATCAAGGCTATTTAGCCCAAGCACTTTATCGAAAAACTATTTTCAAATGAAGTCCTAATTCGTGTCAAGAAATTTATTTCCAATTAACAATGTGTCAAGCACACAATGTTTTTAGAAATATTATTATGCTCCCACTTACTTTCTTTAATCACAAGCATCTTCATTACCCATTGATGAAGTCAAAACCCTTTTGACCATTTCATCAAAACACGAAGATTCCAACTCCATTTTGCTCTCTTCTGTCCATCGCTGGAACTCTGAAGTTTGCACACTCACTAGCATCCTCTGGAATGACAAAATACCTTGGACTGTAACACATGCAAGTCCTTGGTTTCATTTCCATCATATGGAAATCCTTTCGTCATCCATGTTTCATATCTCATGATTTTAAATATGTATTAATTGCTAGTTCAACCCGAACCGACTTTAAGCATCGCTACGGTGAAACAACCTCATCGTAGTCAACTCCTTGAACTTGTTATTTCAACAAGTCGAGCTTTATGGATAAAACATTTTTATCTGTATCAGTTTTTAGTTCCATAAATATTCGTTAGACTCTAAGTCTTCCGAAAGGTGTACCGAGATTTTAATCTTGAATCACTTATATGGAAACTATCTCGGATTGTATTGGCATTTAGCCAATTCCAGAGTCAGGGCCCATCAACGCTTCCTTGTGTATCGTAGGTATACTATTGTCTAACAACAATATCTCATTTGCGCACCTGAGAGGTTTGCACGAGCCTTGCCTACGTGGTTCAGCTGCAAGTTCGACCGAAGTCCATACATTTTATTGTAGAGACTTTCGTATCAGTCGCAGTAGGAAACTCCGGAATCACTTCCAAGGTTCCATTCCTTTGATCTGATGACGAAGATACTGGTTATCTCGTCGAGTTGCACTGTCCTCCCACTCACCTTTTTGAAAGAACCATTTTCTTTAAAAAGCATACCGTTCTTTGTGGCAAACCTATTTGCCTCGGTATAGTGAGGGAGGAACACCCAATTACTTGGGATAACCTACAAAGTAGCACTTGTCTGATTTGGAATAGGTTTGTAACCTTTTACACAAGCCCCATATTCCAAATGTTTAAGAAAAGATATAACATGGTTGGGCGTACCATACCATGGCGTCATTTCAACAGACCCGATGAAGCTCTTTTCAGTGTAAAAGCCGCAGTCTCTAAAGCACCACTTTAAAAGGGATAATGGCAAATTTATTTATGTCATCTTTGATCTTACCATGTCATAAATGGTTTGATTACATCTTCATGGACTTTCCATTTGCAGTGGTGTTCCGGGAGGTGCAAGTTATGAAACCCCTTTCACAACTCATCAGACATTCGCTAAACTTGTAACTCAAATATTCCTTTCTGCAATCTAATTGCAGAAACATAATTTCCTTGTTACAATAATTTCTTCTTCATTTTGAAAACATTTCAAATGATTTCAAAAGATCCAGACTTACGTCTCATCAAGCAAATATCCATATATCTACTTGAGTCCTATTTGAGGATAGATAAATCCACTGTTTGCAACATTATTTATTGGACTACACACATCAAAATGTATGATCACCAATAAGTTCATTGCTCATTCCTTTTGGCCTGTGAATGGTATTTCAGTCACTTCACCTTTTGGAGGAAAGTTGCAAGTGTCAGATGATTCAAAATCAAATGACTTCAAAATCCATCATAATGGAATTTTCCATGCGGGTTTCACCAATGTGACCAAATGCAGTGCCACACCTGTGTGGCATTCTTTTAGTCTTGCAACATTTAGCGTCAGTGTTATGGATGTATCATATTACCATCAATATTCATAACATACGTTCCATCGATGATGGAAGTATGGCCCTTATGTTATTCGTAATACCGAACAACAATTGTTCTTTTATGAACAACACTCTTGCAACAAACATTATGCAAATGGGCTAGAGTGTGCAAGACTCTAAAACAAATTATGAAAGTAAATACAAAGGTAATGTATTATTATCAATATTCATGACATACATCTCATTCATAATGAAAGTATGGCCCTTATGTTATTCATAACATCGAACATCAAAAGTTCTCTTATGAACAACCTTCTTGCAAGATACCTTATGTAATGGGCTAGAGTGTATAAAACTCTAAAATGAATTATGAAAATAAATACATAGGTAATACACCGATGGAAGATATAGTAACAATTTACTATGTTCCCAACGCGTATCAAAACCTCATTCCTGGCCAGTCTTTCAGGCCATACTAGTTCTTGCATCGAGTCGCAACAGAATGCAATCGAGCGGGTATCTTTGTGATCAACTCACAATACCCAAGAATTAGTGATTAACATGTTTAATCATAATTCCCAAGAACTATTTCTTTGACCAGTCTTCCATACATCAATAACTTGTATGACATTCATACATGAGCTGGATATTCAGTCTTCTCTCCTTTTGCCTTTATACTTCTAACAGTTTAACTTTTAGTATTTCTCCTACTCTTAGAAGAAGCACCCAACTTAAGAGTGGTGTTAGCCCCGGACTTCCTAGGCGTGTAAGTCACACTAACACCCTTTGGACATTTCCTTTCTCTTTAAGTTGTTGTTTTATTCACCTTTCATCATATGACAGGCGTTCTTCTGGATCCCTCTCTTATCAGTCTAATGCATAGTAAACACTTTACTAATAATTTGCAAAACAAACATTGCTTTGGATATGCCATATCTTCTAGCCTTTGTTTGTATCTAAAACTAATTTTCAGTTCCACGAATATCACATAACTATCCCAAACCTTTGAAGTTTGGGTCTTATGGAAGCAAACATATTGCACTTGACCGAAACGGAATTCTAGCTTTTGGATTGAAGGACGAGAGTCGCATCATCCATAGCATTAGCGGGAGAATACAAAAAAGCATGCGATAGGACAAAGTCCTTCTCGGCACTCTTGAGGACAATCCTCACATTACGTTACCAATCGTAAAGTTTTAACCAGATATTTAACAGCTATTCAATTTTAATAGGGAGGGTGGAAACGCGAGCATTCTTCTACAACTATTATGCATATAACACTTAGACTGTGTTCATAATTAATTGCACTGAGAATTAAACAAGTTAATTCTACAGGGCGTTCCCACTCAAATCAATATCTCTCATAATTGATTGTGAGTGATTCAAGACCCATATTACAATTCAACGCCAAGGATGTATCCATCTCAAGTGACGAGAATTGCAATTGGTAGGCCAACTTGCCAATCACATCTTTATGTGACTCTTGTTCATCTTTCGATGCGTGTGTTCCGAGCTCATGACTTTCATGCCTGAACGTCAGGACAACCAAGTGATCTCGCTGCGAGGTCTCAACTCACCCGCCTCACACTTCTCTAATCGTTCGTACCCATGTATCCATGTGATACCCCGAAGAGATAGGTGCCGTGACGGTGCTACACTTGGGAGAACACTAACTACTTGATATTGTTGTGAGAGATCACCCTAATAAAAAGCGACTACCGCACAATCCAGAAGGGTGCATCATAAGGGATAAACATCTCAGGCAATTCATAATAGCATGATATGGTATAGCCCTTTCTGACGGAGAAGTCTTGTATTTCTTTGTCTTCGACATTCGCGTCAGTGTTCACCTTGCCCTTACAAACTTCTGTAGGGTAACGCAGCAAAAATCAAAAAAAATTCAACCTATGCACCAGCCCAGGACCACTATGGAGACTGCATACAAGGTTTGATCATATTCGTTACCGACTCGTAGCGCAGCGGAAGTAGAGTCGATGACGATCGGCGGTGCAGATCCCCGCAGCTAGGATTTACAACCTCCCAACTGCGAGGATCTATACCCTCATCTGCCCCTCGAACAGCCCTCCGGGAGGTGGTCGGACAGTCCCCCGGACGATGTCGCGGACAGCCCTCCGGGAGGACCTTCGAAACTCGGACAGTCACACGGACAGCCCTTCGGGAGGCACTCTCGAACTAAGACCGAAACAACGATCTCTCTACAGAGTTGCACACATACGGTGTCATCTATCCGGCAGGGCTTCGCCGTCCAGAACTAGTTCCTGCCGGAACCCAGACAGCCTTTCGGCTCTACGAAACTCTTTTCGTGGGAGGGAGAGAGAAGCCAGATAACATCATGGCATGTGTATGAGAGCAAGGTATGAAGCATTTGGGCTGCCCCCCTCCTCCTCTATTTATAGGAAAGCCAAGGGGTAGAATGGACATTCAAAATACCAAAGTACCCCCACTTTATGTCACACACAAAGGGCATACAAGGGAAAGGGAGTGCCATGTGGAGCTCCAAGGAGCTCCACCACCCATGGCCGGCCACCCCTAGGGGGGCCCCCAAATGGGGTTCCTTCCCTTGTAAGCCACTTCCTTCTAGAACTTTGACCAAGTCCAAAAAGGTGGCTCTCCAAAAAATATCCCAAAAAGCACTTTCACTGTTCACGATGACATTTTTCAGCGTCCGTTCGAACTGAAAATATTTATGTGGGCTTAGAACATTTCCAGTACCCACTAAAATAATTTTCAACGCGTTCCAGAACAATTCCGGATTAGTGATTTTCTTCTGCGAAAAGCATCTGAAGCGGTTTCGGCAGCTCCGGAACATTTCCGGTTTTCATCCCGGAAAATTCCCAGAAGTTTCCAGAATGATTCTGGCACCCTCCAAGAATTATCAGGCATGTGCCGAAAGAAATTTGACTTTATGGTATCCCCTGAAACAACTTTTCAGTTTTACCGAAACTATTCCGGTGTTCTCTCTCCGGAACTCTTCCGCTGTCTCCGAAACTTTTTCGGTGACTTTCTCTCAGACTTCTTGTCTAGTATTCTGCAGATAGATGACCCTTAAGCGTGTGACCCTATAGGTTCGGTGAAGTATGGACATGACCCAGAAACCCTCCGATCAATGATCAACATCGGAGTCGTGGACACCCATATTGACCCCTATACCCACACGAATGAATATTCGAGTGAACCTCCAGTTGCCGTATGCTATTCTTGTTGCTTCGCGATATGTTACAAATACCCGAGGTGAGACATGTTGGCATCCCCGTGGATCAACAACTTGTCCACTATGCCAGTTACCTCGTTACCGGTATTGTTCTCTTTTCTCGTTACCGTGTTTCGGCATCCCCGTGATCAAATCACAAAGTGTCTGGCCAGACGATGATGGATACCGTAACACCGAGAGGGCCCAGAGATATCTCTCCATCGTCGGAGGAGCAAATCCCAACCTTGAGCTATCAAGTTACTTGGCATACTTTCCCATGAACCCGTAAGCCGCTGATACGTCTCCAACGTATCTATAATTTATGAAGTATTCATGCTGTTATATTATCATTCTTAGATGTTTTACAATCATTTTATAGCAATTTTATATCATTTTTTGGGACTAACCTATTGACATAGTGCCCAGTGCTAATTGATGTTTTTTGCTTGTTTTTTACATCGCAGAAAATCAATACCAAATGGAGTCCAAACACAGCGAAACTTTTTGGAGATTTTTTCTGGACCAGAAGACACCCGGTGGGCCAAAGAAGTACCAGAGGGGAGCTCCGAGGGGAGCACAACCCACCAGGGTGCGTCTGGAGGCCCAGGCGCGCCCAGGTGGGTTGTGCCCACCTCGGTGGCCTTCCGCACCGCCTCTTTGCCATATAAATTCCCAAATATTCCAAAACCCCCAGGGTAACCCTAGATCAGAAGTTCCGCCGCTGCAAGCCCCTGTAGCCATGAAAAACCAATCTAGACCCCGTTCCGGCACCCTGCCGGAGGGGGAACTCATCACCGGTGGCCATCTTCATCATCCCGGCGGCCACCATGATGAGGAGCGAGTAGTCCACCCTCGGGGCTGAGGGTTTGTACCAGTAGCTATGTGTTTAATCTCTCTCTCTCTCTCGTGTTCTTGAGATGTCACGATCTTGATGTATCGCGGGCTTTGTTAATATAGTTGGATCATATGGTGTTTTTCCCTCTCTATCTTGTTGTGATGAATTGAGTTTTCCCTTTGAGATTTCGTTTTATCGGATTGAATACTTTTATGGATTTCAGAGCACTTGATGTATGTCTTGCATATGAGTACCCGTGGTGACAATGGGGTATTATATTGATTCACTTGAGATATGTTTTGGCACTCAACTCGCGGATTCCCGAGGTGACATTGGGGTAATCTATACATAGGGGTTGATGCACGTTCTCGTCTTTTGTTTCTCCGGTAGAAATCTTGGGGCACTCTTTGAGGTTCTTTGTGTTGGATTGAGTATTATGAATTTGAATTTGCTTTGGTGTTATTTTAGTACGAACTCTTGATAGATCGATAGGAAAGAATAACTTGGTGTTATTTTAGTACGAACTCTTGATAGATCGATCGGAAAGAATAACTTGGTGTTATTTTAGTACGAACTCTTGGATAGATCGATCGAAAAGAATAGCTACAAACAATTTCTTCTTATGTTCTCCGCTAGATAAGAACTTTGGAGTGTTTCTTCATCGCACTTTGAGGGATGGTTATATGATCGAATTAGATTAGCATTGTTGAGAGATTGCACTAGCGAAAGTACGGACCCTAGGCCTCATTTTCAAGCATTGCAATACTGTTTGTGCTCCGTTTTATCAATTGCTACCTTGCTGTTTTTTTATTGTTCCTATTACAAAAATCAATATCTACTATCATTACTACACTTGTATCACCATCTCTTCGCTGAACTAGTGCACCTATACAAATTACCATTGTATTTGGTGTGTTGGGGACACAAGAGACTCTTTGTTATTTGGTTGTAGGGTTGTTTGAGAGAGACCATCTTCATCCAACACCTCCCACGGACTGATAAACCTTAGGTCATCCACTTGAGGGAAAATTTCTACTGTCCTACAAAACTCTGCGCTTGGAGGCCCAACACAATTCTACAAGAACAAGTTGTGTAGTAGACATCAGCCGCCGTAATAGCCATCTAGTTACGGATGACGTTTAACAAACCCCAAAGTTCATGAATCAAGCATGAAGAAACTCGATACTCTCATAGTCTGAGGAATCATGCAAACGTTAACCATCTCTGTGTTATTAACCATTAACTTGTGACGAATGTATCTCATAGCATAACATCAATTCGGGTCGATTCAACACAAATGTTCTTCTAACATTGTGCCCTCAAAATTGCTGGCATAGACATGCCCATGATCAGGAAAACAGGACCATCATGCAACACTTGAGCTAGTCTTAGAGGCTAGACTAGGGATACATTTTACCATTTATTATTCCACACGTGCATATGAGTCTTCCTCCGAGCCTCGTGGGTATTGTAGACTTGAGAACTATAGCAGTTATAGCATGGAACATAAACCTAATTATGAACAGGGAGATAATCAATAACATTTATTATTGCCTCTAAGGCATATCTCCTACAACTTCTTGGTTCAACTCCACAACTTGACGGAGTTTCCCAAGCGACACCTAACCAATCTAGGAGACACCACTCTCCAAAAGGTAATAGATGGTGTGTTGATGATGAACTCCTTGCTCTTGTGCTTCAAATGATAGTCTCCCCAACACTCAACTCTCTCTCACATATTTGGATATGGTGGAAAGATGATTTGAGTTGGAAGCTACTTGGGGAAGGCTAAAACTCAAGAATCTTGTGGTAGAATTGGAATATCTTGATCTCAACACATGAGTAGGTGGTTCTCTCTCAGAAAATGTATGCTGGAAGTGTAGGCACGTTCTGATGGCTCTCTCACAAATGGAGAAGGGGCTGGAGGGGTATATATAGTCTCCACACAAAATCCAACCGTTACACACATTTGACCCAACTAGGTCAGACCGAATAGATGAACTCGGTGAGACCGATTAGTTCAAAATGTGAACGTTAGGAATCTCGGTGGGACCGACTGGAACAACTCGGTGGGACTGATGTGCTAGGGCTTAGGGCAAACAATAACTCGGTGGCACCGATTACATCAAGTTAGTGAGACCGAAGTGAAGCAATAGGGCAACAGAGAGAATGTCAAGCCAACTTGGTGAGACCGATTGCATAACTCGGTGAGACCGAAATAAATGCAACAAGTCACAGAGCGTTGGCTAGGCCATCTCGGTGAGACCAAGATCCGTATCGGTGAGACCGAACTGTTAATGTTTCTGGCAGTGGCTATGTCATGTGAACTCGATGGCGCCGGATAGAAAGAATCGGTGGGGCCGAGTTGGACTTTGGGGTTTTGACATATTTGGATGGAGAAAGTGGTTGAGGGTATTTGGAGCAATATCACTAAGCATTTGAGCAAGCAAGCCATTAAGCAACACCTCATCCCCTTTTAATAGTAGTGGCTTTCCTATGGACTCAATGTGATCTTGGGTCACTAAAATAGAAATGAAGAGTCTTGAGCTTTTGCCAATATGTGTCCTTAGCATTTTGAGGGGTCCACACTTCTAGTCCATGCCATGCCATTCATTGAACTTCCTGAAATATTAATCTTGAATGGATATTAGTTCAATGAGCTATATGTTGTTATGAATTACCAAAACCACCCGGGCACTGGTACAGCGAGGTGCTATACAAACGGTTTTTAACCCCTTTCCGCGACGGCGTTTTGAACCGTCGCCAAGTGAGTGATTGCGATAGGGGGGTCCTTCCCACACGACCCAAAAACCGTCGGGGATAGGCCCCCCGGTCACACACGCTCGGCAAAGTGAGGTCGTGTGCGATGGGCGAGCGATCAAATATGGTTATACATACAGTTGTGCTAAAAAATACAATTATACAGGCCAAATCGTTTCCGGTCGTAAGTACATCCCACACAGTCAGTCCCGGCTAAACGTTTCTGTTCGTATGTACATTCCACACAGTCAATCCAAGGAATACGTTTCCGTTAGTATGTACATCCCACACAGTTAATCCAAGAAGTACGTTTTCGTTCGTATATACATCCCACACAGTCACTCCAAGGAAAACGTTTCTGTTTGCAGGTACATCACACACAATTTTCCCCATTAAATCGTTTGTGATAGCGTTGCCATTGCAGACGATATTGACAATTTTATCGTTAGTTATTGAATGCATCACACACGGTGCATAGAGGAAACGGTGTGGCAAAGGCTGTCCATCACACACACTATTTATGTGGTAAATGTTTGCGCAAGCTGGCCTAACGCAAACAGTTTTCAAGAGGATGTCGTGTGTGATTGTTCATTGACCCAACACGGTTTATTCCTAGAAACTGTGTGTGTTGCCTGAGGTCATCGCCCACGGTGTTTTCTCAATAACCGTTTGCAATAGAAAAACCCAATTAGCAGGCTAATTGGCCATTAGCAGGCTAATTGTCCTATTATTAATAATCCATTTATTAATCTAATTGATATTTCATATTAAGCACACAATATATTTCATTTTCATATTAAGGAAGCATGATTTCATAATTGAAATACATTAGAGTACAACAGCATATAGCTTCAGGACTCAGCTACCCCGTTACACAACTGCACCAGCACCAAGTTTCACATGCAACATCTATAACCTTTCAAAATTAGCATCATAGACGGTACATAGACAGATGAATCTCATCTGGAAAACTGCTGAAGCGGAAGGCGAATATTGAGCCTCCATTGATGTTGAAGGTCTTTGCAACTTTAGGCCAGTGCCTGTGGATGATTGACCGTCCATCCTTCGTCCTCTTCAGGAACACTTCAATATTGAACCATGGGTGTTGTATGAATACCTTCCTCGCCTCCTGACCATATAGGTGGTTTGAGAGGTAATCATCAGTGAACTACTTTGGAAAGGCCTAAAAACAAGGATGTGCATAAATATCTTCTCTATATTGGAAATGGGGCAAAGGAATAAAAAAGGCAAGGTATAATAGTTAGTACCATCCTGTAGTGAATTGATGTCTTCTTCATTGTGCAGACAAAGATCTTGTTGTTTTTTGTCGCTAATTTCTTTATACTAACAATCTTTCTGAGTTTCTTGACTTGACTGATATTCATGGACAACTCATTTCCCCATATGCAAAAAGGGTCGAACAGTGGGTCAAAACCTCTGACAGCAGGACCTACATGTGCAAGACCAAATTGTTAAAAACCTAAATATTAGAATGGTTCCTGCAATTGCACAATAATGTGCTATTAGACAAAGGACCATGCATGTGCAAACCTCGATTGTAAACCTCAGTGCTTCCCATTGTTACCCTGCAACACATATAAGGTAGTTAGTGATTAGGTTAAGTGAGGGTTCGCATGCTATCAGTAAAATATGTTGATGAAAAATAAGCACATTGCAGATTCATCAGATTAATTCAAGCCACATAGAAAACCCATTTATCCAAACCAAACATGATTAAGAACTAGGAAATATAGCAATTGTATATGTTTCTCATGTATTAAGTGCAGCCAAATTCGATTTATTCCTCACATGCACAACAATACAAAATTCTACCCACAAAAATTGGACATTGCATTGCAGAATTGAACCAAGCAGTTAACTAAACACCATAACAAATGAACCAAACATTAACTGAGCACCACATTGCACAATATAACATACTCCTAATAGAAGATCAGACAGTTAACCAAACCAAGCATGCTTAACAAGTTGGAAATATAGCAATTGTATTTGTTTCTCATGTATTTAGTACAGCCAAATTTGATTTATTTCTCACATGGTATACAATAACAGAATGCACCCACAACAATTGAACATCGCATTACAGAATTGAACCAAACAGTTAAGTAAACACCACAACAAATGAACCAAACGTTAACTGAGCACCACATTGCACAATGTATAACATACTAGAAGATCAGACAGTTAACCAAACCAAGCATGCTTGACAACTTGGTAATATAGCAATTGTATTTGTTTCTCATGTATTTTGTAAAGATAAATTGGATTTATTTCTCACATGGAAGACAATACAAAATTGCACCCAGAAGAATTGAACATCACATTTGCAGAACTGAACCAAACAGTAAACTGAAGACGACAACTAATTAACCAAATAGTTAATAAGTGAGCACCACATTGCACGACATATAGAACATATACACTAGAGCAACAGATTGCATGATAAAAGTAGATAGGACAATTCACTAGAATTTGTTAAGGAAAGGCAGGAGCAGCACATGCAATGGGTAAACTGAGCATGCTTAACCGGCGTAGATAGCAAACTGAACATAGGTCCTTGTAGGGAGCTAATAAGACAAGCTACTCCTCATCGTCGGAGATATCGATGATGATTGGCTCCTTGGACATGGAAGAGGGCGAGGCCTCCACATTGTGGGTGCCCTCATCGCAGTGGTGAGTTGCCTGAGCCGCTCCGGGCACAAACCTGCTGCCTCTCGAGTTGAGGTAAGCACGGGCACGCTGAGAAAACACCTCGTAGTCTTCCTCGAAGGCACTGATGGTGGCCTCAAGGAAACGCCATGAACTGTCGTTTAAAGCAGCCAACCGCATCGCGGCGTCGGCGCCCGAGGCGTCGATGGTGGCCTCGACGGCGAGGTGCTCCCCCAAGATCTGGGGCTCGGCACGAATGGCAGCCATCGCGACCTCATCCGCGCGTGCGGCCGCGATTTGCTTCTCCGTTGCCAAATGCTCCTTGAGCTCCTGGCTATACTACATGCACCATGGCTTAGGGCGTTGCTTATTTGGGGGAGGGGTCGGTGATTTGGGTGTAATGTGTCGCGTCGACGGTCGGGGCATGTGGGATGTGGAAGGAGGAGGAGGATGGGGGTTGGGTGTGGATTACCTGCCTGGATCGACGAGGCCGAGCAGCGTGAAGGAGGGTCACCGGTGAGGAGGCGGCGCTGCAAGCAAGGAGTGAAGGTTTCAACTTGGAAAGGAAGGCGGAAACAGGGGAAATGTGGTTTTTAGTAAGGGAGAGGGGCGGGGAGGTAGATATTTCCGCGGAAGCCAAATTTTTTGAATCGGTGCAACGAAAAAAGTGGCGCGCAAAGTGTCATCAGACACGGTCCCTTATTCAGCACTGTGTATGATATGTGAACATCACAAACGATTCATATATCTTAACCCGTGTGTGATGAGTTTGAACGTCAAAATTTTTTGTTCGAATTTCCCTGGTTACAGTGGTCATCCACGTCATTGCATAATTTGGGTACACAAAGGAGACTACAGCACACCCACACTTCTTAATCGAGCAAGTTCAATAATTAAACAGAGCTAGCTGACCTAAACATTACTATAACAAATTAAAGACCGTCGCTCTTAATTAAACGAAACAAAGAGTACTACTATGGCTGGTGCTCGTCGATCTTCACCGCCTCCTCCATGTCCAGCTCACGCTCGACGATCTCCTGGGGAAGGGGCTCCATGGCATCCATCGCACCACACTCGGCAAGCATCTCGCCATCTGTGTCCACCATCTCTTTGGAAAAGGCCGCCACGAGCTGGGCGTGGGCGGCTGCGATCTGGGCTTGGACGGGCTCCGTCGTGGAAAGGTATGCCGCGGAGGAATGGACGGCTGCTCGAACGCTCTCGGCGATTGCCAACTCTTCGGCCGTGGGTTGCCGACCGTTGTCGGAGAAGCTTCGTTCAATTTGTGCGGTGACCGCCATGAGCTGGGCGTGGGCGGCCTCGACATGGTCATGGGTGGCCTCCATCAGGGCTAAGGCCGCCGCTGCGGAACGGACAACTGCTGTGCCACTCTCGCCAGTTGCTATCCCCGAGGCAGATGTTGCTGCCGCCACCTGAGAAGCAACATCGGCCGTTTGGGCTGCCTTGGCCGCCTGGTCGCAGATTGTGGCCACGCTCATGCAGCTTGTTAGCATGCGCATGGCGGCTGCGGCCGCGCTCTCGCCAGAGTGGGCCGCCGAAGTTGCCCTCACGACGCGGGTCCACGTCCCCATCTTTCACCGGCGATGATTGAACAATGAAATGATATTTGGGGAGCGAGCTAGTGTGCTTGACACACCGGCTGTGGACTGTAGCCGATGCACCTTCTCGCGTAAGCCATAGGCGTACTCTGACGGTGCTCCAAGATATTTTGTACTGCATCTCACATGGTTGGCGATAATAAACTGTGTGCGATCTACTTGATTTTTCATCTTGATTTGAATTACATAATGGGGTCACAGCGGCAAAGAAGGGTGTTTGAATTGCTGGAACTTTTATCTGCAGTGAACATGCAACTATAGGTGTGTCGTCAAAAAATTGGAATTATTCAGGGTTCGCTTGGACATTTTTATACATTAATTTGGTTTTCTAGCCATTTCAGGTGCACAATTCAAAATTAAACTACACGCACATGCTCCGGTGCACCAAAATGGGTTGTAAAATCATATATGTGTCCATGGGTTTATGCTTATGTCCCATGCAAGAAATGGGGATGAATTTCGAACACCACGGCACCGTGGCTCTCCGGCAAACGATGAGGTACTTGCTTTTGTAATTCTAGTAAATCCAAAACCCGTCTGAAATTCATGAACCTTGGCATGCTATCATGGAATGGCATCAAAATGCGGGGGTAAATAATATTGTCCCATTTGGGGCAGGTTATAGTATAAGCTTCTCATAAACCAGAGCTTCTCACAAGAAGCCTCATGGTTCCATTAGGGAAACGTGTCACCTTTGTGGACAAAACGATATTTGTCGCCTCTTCTTCCTTTCAATTTTTTTTGGGTGTCAACATAGAACAACAGGAGTGTCGTGTTAAATTTTGGATTTTTTTGGGGATCGTTTGGACATTTTATACGTTAACTGAGTTTTCTACGCATTTATGTGCATAATTCAAAATTAAACTACATGCATATGCTCCAGTGCATAAAAACGGGTTGAAAAATCAAATGTGTGTCCTTGGTTGCAAGCTTAGGTCACATGCAAGAAATGAGAATGAATGTCAAACACCTTGACACTGTCGCTCGGCCTCTAACATTGAGATACATGGTTTTAAAATTCTAGTAAATCAAAAACTCGTCTGAAATTCATGAAACTTGACATGATATCATGGAACAACATCGACATGCCATGGTAAAAATATTGTCCCATTTGGGGCAGGTTTGGGTATAAGCTTCTCGCAAACCATAGCTTCTCACAAAAAGCCTGATGGTTTCAGTAGGGAACGTGTCACCTTGGGGGACGAAACGATATCCGTTGCCTCTTCTTACTTTCAAATTTTTTCTCGTGTCAACATAGAACAACAGGAGTGTTGTGTAAATTTTGGGGATTTTTCGGGGTTCGCTTGGACATTTTTATACATTAACTGAGTTTTCTATGCATTTATGTGCATAATTCAAATTTGAACTACATGCACATGCTCCAGTGCATATAAATGGTTCAAAATTGAAATGTGTGTCCTTGGCTGCATGCTTAAGTCCCATGCAAGAAATGAGAATGAATGTCAAACACCTTGCCACCCTCGCTCGGCCGCTAACATTGAGATACATGGTTTTTAAATTCTAGTAAATCGAAAACGCGTCCGAAATTTATGAAACTTGACATGCTAGCATGGAACGGAATCAGCATGCCGTGGTAAAAATATTGTCCCATTTGGGGCAGGTTGGTGTATAAGCTTCTCACAAACCAGAGCTTCTCACAACAAGCCTCATGGTTATGGTAGGGAACATTTCACCTTTCTGGACGAAACGATATCCGTTGCCTCTTCTTGATTTCAAATTTTTTTCTAGTGTCAACATAGAACAACAGGAGTGTTGTGTTAAATTTAGGAATTTTTCTGGGTTCGTTTGGATATTTTTATACATTAACTGAGTTTTCTATGCATTTATGTGCATAATTCAAATTTGAACTACATGCACATGCTCCAGTGCATGTAAATTGGTTGAAAAAACAAATATGTGTCCTTGGTTGCATGCTTAGGTCCCATGCAAGAAATGGGAATGAATGTCAAACACCTTGGCACCGTCGCTCGGCCGCAAACATTGAGATACATGGTTTTTAAATTCTAGTAAATCCAAAACTCGCCTGTAGTTCATGAAACTTGACATGCTATCATGGAGCGGCATCAACATGTTGTGGCAAAAAATTTGTCCCATTTGGGGCAAGTTTGGGTATAAGATTCTCGCAAACCGTAGCTTCTCACAACAAGCCTGATGGTTTCGGTAGGGAATGTGCCACCTTTGGGGACGAAACGATATCCGTTGCCTCTTCTTGCTTTCAAATTTTTTCTAGTGTCAACATAGAACAACATGAGTGTTGTGTCATTTTTTGGGATTTTTTGGGGTTCGCTTGGACATTTTTATATATTAACTGAGTTTTCTATGCATTTATGTGCATAATTCAAATTTGAACTACATGCACATACTCCAGTGCATATAAATGGGTTCAAAATTGAAATGTGTGTCCTTGGTTGCATGCTTAAGTCCCATGCAAGAAATGAGAATGAATGTCAAACACCTTGCCACCGTCGCTCGGCCGCTAACATTGAGATACATGGTTTTTAAATTCTAGTAAATCGAAAATGTGTCTGAAATTTATGAAACTTGACATGCTAGCATGGAACGGCATCAGCATGCCGTGGTAAAAATATTGTCCCATTTGGGGCAGGTTGGGGTATAAGCTTCTCACCAACTAGAGCTTCTCACAACAAGCCTCATGGTTACGGTAGGGAACGTTTCACCTTTCCGGACGAAACGATATCTGTTGCCTCTTCTTGATTTCAATTTTTTTCTAGTGTCAACATAAAACAACAGGAGTGTTGTGTTAAATTTAGGAATTCTTCGGGGTTCATTTGGACATTTTTATAGATTAACTGAGTTTTCTATGCATTTTTGTGCATAATTCAAATTTGAACTACAGGCACATGCTCCAGTGCATGTAAATTGGTTGAAAAATCAAATCTGTGTCCTTGGTTGCATGCTTAGGTCCCATGCAAGAAATGAGAATGAATGTCAAACACCTTGCCACCATCGCTCGACCGCAAACATTGAGATACATGGTTTTTAAATTCTAGTAAATCCAAAACTCGTCTGTAGTTCATGAAACTTGACAAGCTATCATGGAGCGGCATCAACATGTTGTGGTAAATTTTTTGTCCCATTTGGGGTAGGTTTGGGTATAAGCTTCTCGCAAACCAGAGCTTCTCACGACAAGCCTGATGGTTTCGGTAGGGAACATGCCACCTTTGGGGACGAAACAATATCCGTTGCCTCTTCTTGCTTTCAAAATTTTTCTAGTGTCAACGTAGAACAACAGGAGTGTTGTGTCAATTTTTGGGATTTTTCGGGGTTCGCTTGGACATTTTTATACATTAACTGGGTTTTCTAGGCATTTTATGTGCATAATTCAAATTTGAACTACATGCACAAGCTCCAGTGCAGAAAAATGGGTTGACATATCAAATGTGTGTCATTGGGTGCATGCTTAGGTCCCATGCAAGAAATGGGAATGAATTTCAAACACCAGGGTACTGTTGATTGCCGGCAAAATGTTGAGATACTTTGTTTTTAAATTCTAGTAAATCCAAAACTCGTCTAAAATTCATGAAACTTGGCAAGCTATCATGGAATGGCACCCGACATGCTGTGGTATTTTTCGTGTCCATTTTGAGAGAAGGCGCACTCGAATAACAACCAACAAAGGCATTTTGAAACAAATAGCTGCCACTTTAACATCTCAAACGTTTGTATAATTTAAATCGTGTGTGTTCTGTTAACCATTCATGTGACGCCATGTGTCTCTCTTTTAATGGCTATAGGAGGTGCCGTGCGGACAGCTGCTTGACTGAACGGGAGGCTTGCGAGCGCAGTCCGCTGCGCAGGCTGACCGAGAGGCGTGCAAGCTGTCCTCCAATGCGCAGGCTCACCGAGAAGCGTGTGAGCTATACACTGTGCAGGCTCACTGGGAAGCAAGCCCTTTGACTTCCATGGCCGCCCGCCTTGCTCGCATCCTCTCCATTAATGGCGCCCGAGCCGCTGTTTAATACGGGCGGCCTTACTGTTCGCCTCCCATTCCCTTCCCTCCCGCAGACCTCCACCAACGCCATGGCGCAGAAGGATCATCTGCCATTAGTCTTCCAGTTTGGTGAAGTCGACTTCGAGCCGGAGGAGATAGAAAATAAGGAGGAATGGAGCCTCATGGACATGGCCCTGAACGAGCTGGCCGCGGCGGTTGATGCCCCCGCGCCCGTCCCAGCTCCCATCCCCGCGCCCGCGCCAGCGACCATCCCCGTAGCATTGACGGGCTGGTCGCCGAGCACTATCGCAGAGCTGGAAGCCACTGGCGTCAGCGAGGTCTCTGTGGACCCGCGCGAGCTCGTGTACATGCCAGCGCCAGCGCCCGTGCCCGTACGCGCCCATGCACTCACCACGGCGCCGGTCCCCGTGCGTTTTCCTATACCCGCCGTGCCTGTGCGCCCCCCCCCTCAGTGGCATGGGACACCGCCGTCGACCGCTACCTCACACCGCTGTGAGTTGCCGTCCTCCCGTGCCCCGCCCGTCGATCACGCGACGACATGATGTTTGATTTCCAAGTGAAGAACATTCTGTGCTGCCTTGAAGACTTCAACAACGGCATCCCGGAGGACGACAACGACAACGCCGGCGCAGCACGCCACTTCCGCAGCCGTCGGAATTAGTTTTTTTGGGGGGTTTAATACTATATCAGTGTATCTCGATCATATGAATATAAATTCGCAATGTGACTGAATGAAAGATATGGTTTGAACGAACTTGCGTTTTTCTCTCTGAATGTACAGACTTATCAAACGATTTTCTTTAAAAACAACATAAATGGTTTTTAAATATAAAACACTCATCGCAAACGTTTTAGATAGAACACCCATATGCAAACCGACAGCTTCCCCAGGAAGCCAAGGGAAAATGTGCCGAGCAGGATTTGTGCAGCTCTTGATCGCAAACATTTTAGATAGAACACCCGTATGCAAAGTGAGAGCTATGGTCTTCCCCAGTAAGCCAAGGGAAAATTCACAGCGCAGGATTTGTGCATCTCTTCAACGCAAACGGTTCAGATTGAATATGGTATGCAAAGCCAGACTTCGGCGCTAAGCCAAGAGAAAATGTGCCGAGCAGGATTTGTACATCCCTTCAACGCAAATGGTTGTTTTGGATGACCCGTGTGCAAGAACGTACAGATAATTTGGTAAGATTTGCATCTGTCATATTGGGTATATTGCCATTTGTCAAACTGGAATGATTGACATTTGTTGATCTAGTAACATTGCCATTTGTCAAGCTTGTAACACTACCATTTGTCAAAATATGCAGCTAAAAATCACTAGCACAATCTAATTTTTGCAACTAAAATTCAGTAATTAAGCATAGATTTTATTCATAGATTAAGAAGTCATTCTTTATACAAACAGTTCAACTCGACAGCTGAACTGACCAAACTTTTCCCCAATTGTTGCCAATCACGTACTGAAATAGCTAGTTCAACTATATATACTAGCTAATTTTAAGTACGTTGTACAGTTCCACCACATCTATAGTCAGATGAACTGAACAAAATAGCCCCTAAATACTACTACTACGAAGGGGCTTTGTACTACTTCCGGCAGCCTCTCCTCTGCCGAGCGCGCTCAGTAAGAGGCAGAGGAGGAGGAGCCTACTGACGAGCTAGACAACTACAATACGGTGCCTGCCGCTACTGCACCTTCAGCGACACTCACCTCAAATGCCCTCTGCCGCACCAGACGACCCCTCTCGAAGCGGTGGTTTTCCTCGTAGATCTCCTGATTCCTCGCCTCTGCGGTGGCATGTGCTACGGCCACGGCGGCGGTAAGGGTCTTTGCGTGCTCGATGAGGCGCTCCTCCTCCTCCCGCAGGAACTCGATGTAGCGCGCAAGGTCGCTGACGCACGTGCGGGCCTCCACCTCTGCCTCCCGCCTTCGGGCGGCGGTGGCGGAGCGGGTGATGACCCTGGCGGTCGACGATGGGCTGGTGGCCACGACGGCCGACGATGGGGTGGCGGCCACGACCACCACCTCCCGCCTTCGGGCCGCGGTGGCGGAGCGGGTGATGGCCACGGTGGCCGCCAATGGGGTGGCGGACACGATGGCCACCACCCGCCTTCAGGCCGCGGCGGCGGAGCGGGCGATGGCCCTGGATTTCGACGGTGGTGTGGCGGCCACGATGGCAAATGGTGGCGTGGCGGCAATGGCGGCCGGCAACAGCTGCCGACGGGCAGCGGCGGCGGAGCATGTGGTGGGTGTTCCGCAAACACCCAACAGGGACGCCACGCGCACTACACTACGCCGGGGACTGCGCCGCCGCCGCGGTGTAGCCTCCCAGCTGGAGCTGTCCTCTGATGATGGTGGAGTGGCTGAGCGACGACGACAGACTAGTGCCATTGGCGATTGTGGGAGAAGCAGACGAGATAAGCTACAGGAAGGGAGGGGAAAATGCGACGCGGGACTCGCCGGCCGTGAGGGTTTATATAGCAGGCCGGTAAGCATTGGGATTTTGGGGGATTTCACCGAGTCGGGCGGGAAGCTTGCGCGGGAACCTGCGAGGTTGCGCGGGAACGGGCTCACCGATGATTCATTGGCGCCACTTCGAGCCACCGTTTGGCCAAAAGAACGCCCCCGTGCGCTGCTCAAGCTTGCGCTGTAAGCCGTCTGCGGCAGTGGGGTGACAAGACGTGCGAGAGGAGGACGAAAGGACACGTATACATATGGTTAATAAAAAAACCTTTGCGATTTAATTACCTACTACCCCCGTCCTGGTTTATAAGTCGTCTATGTATTTTTGTGCCAAATTTTGACTAGAGATTTAACTAATAAAATACGAATGCATGTTGACAAAGATTATATCATTGGATTCGTATTTGAACATAGTTTCCAATTATATAATTTTTATAACATGCATCAACATTTTGTTGGTTAAATTTAAGGTCAAAATATGGCACAGAATATTAAGGGGACTAATACACGAAGACGGAGGTAGTAGCACACGGCCGCTCTCTACGCAGCATCGCAACTGCCGACCGGCTTGTAGACGACCATTCCCTGCATATTCAACTGCTCTATGCTTGTGGTTGCTCGCGGTTGAGGTGGCCGTGGCACGCTCTGCTCGTGTCCCGCCACGCGCGTTATGCTCTCGCGTCCCTCCAGGCGCTCTGCCCTCATTCCTCCACGCGCGCAACCAGTGTTTGGGGCTGGCGCACGATCACGTACGTTCGTGCTGCCATTATGCATGTGGTTGCGCTGGGTGCGGCGCCACGATGCAGTTACCCGCTGCAAAAACTGCCATGCGAACGCGCCGAGAATCCAGGCCACCCGGCGCCCATTTATTCCTACGGCCATTTACCTTCATCTCTCGTGCCACACGACACAATAAGCACACCCACGACGACACATACAGAGAGGACATCCAGCGGTTCCAATGGTGCTCCCCGTGGCTCCAATGGCGTTCCCAGCGGCCGACAACGACAACGGGGGGCGGTTCACCACGCATCACGTAGTGGACACCCACGTGAGGGGGAAGGCCCTCTCGGTGGTGTACACAAACAAGACGGTCTCGGTGGAGAGCTCCATCCAAACTATGGAGCAGTTGCTTGCTGAGCACAAGTACCAAGTGGTCGGCTTCGACCTCGAGTACACCATCGGTCGTGCCGGGCACGATCAGAAGGTTGTGCTACTTCTTGAGCTTGCGTTGGTTTTTCCCTTGAAGAGGAAAGGGTGATGTAGCACAGTAGAGGTAAGTATTTCCCTTAGTTAAGAACCAAGGTATCAATTCAGTAGGAGAAGAACGCACAAATCACTAACACCTGCACAAACAATCAAACACTTGCACCCAACACGATAAAGGGGTTGTCAATCCCTTCACGGTCAATTGCAAAAGTGAGATCTGATAGAGTAGATAAACAAAATATAAAATATTTTTGGGTTTTTTGGTATATAGATCTGAAAATAAAAGATTGCAAAATAGTAGATCGAAAAGTAATATGATGGAAAATAGTAGATCGGAAAGTAATATGATGGAAAATAGAAGTAATATGATGGAAAATAGACCCGGGGGCCATAGGTTTCACTAGTGGCTTCTCTCATGAAGGCAAATAATACGGTGGGTGAACGAATTACTGTTGAGCAATTGATAGAAAAGCGCAAAATTATGACTATATCCAAGGCAATGATTATGCATATAGGCATCACGTCCATGTCAAGTAGACCGACTCCTGCCTGCATCTACTACTATTACTCCACACATCAACCGCTATCCAGCATGCATCTAGAGTATTAAGTTCATAAAGAACGGAGTAACGCCTTAAGTAAGATGACATGATGTAGAGGAATTAACTCAAGCAATATGATGAAAACCCCATCTTTTTATCCTCGATGGCAACAATACAATACGTGCCTCGCTACCCCTACTGTCACTGGGTGAGGACACTGCAAGATTGAACCCAAAGCTAAGCACCTCTCCCATTGCAAGAAAAACCAATCTAGTTGGCCAAACCAAACCGATAATTCGAAGAGAAATACAAAGATATTAAATCATGCATAAAAGAATTCAGAGAAGATTCAAATAATATTCATAGATAAACTGTTCATAAATCCACAATTCATCGGATCTCGACAAACACACCGCAAAAGAAGATTACATCAGATAGATCTCCAAGAACATCAAGGAGAACATTGTATTGAGAATCAAAGAGAGAGAAGAAGCCATCTAGCTACTAGCTATGGACCCGTAGGTCTGAGGTAAACTGCTCATGCATCATCGGAAGGGCAATGGAGTTGATGTAGAAGCCCTCCGTGATCGATTCCCCCTTCGGCGGGATGCTGGAAAAGGCCCCAAGATGGGATCTCACGGGAACAGAAGGTTGCGGCGGTGGAAAAGTGTTTTCGTGGATTCCTCTGGTGGTTCTGGAATATATGTGAATATATAGGAGGAAGGGCTAGGTCAGGGGAGTCCCGAGGGGCCCACAAGGTAGGGGGTGCCCCCCTAGGGCGCGCCCTCCACCCTTGTCGCCGCCTCGTGGCTCTTCTGACTTGGACTCCAAGTCCCCTGGGTGTCTTCTGGTCCAAGAAAAATCATCATGAAGTTTTATTCCGTTTGGACACCGTTTGGTATTCCTTTTCTGCGAAGCTTAAAAACAAGGAAAAAACAGAAACTGGCACTAGGCTCTAGGTTAATAGGTTAGTCCCAAAAATAATATAAAATAGCATATTAATGCATATAAAACATCCAAAATAGATAATATAATAGCATGGAACAATAAAAAAATTATAGATACATTGGAGACGTATCAGGTTGCCGTCGCCCAGTTGTGCGTGCGACATGACGTCCTCGTCTACCACTACCACCTGGCCACAAGGCCTTGCGAGCATTTCTCCAGGTTTATCAACAGCTCCGACTATAGTTTCGCTACGGTGGACACCACCAACGATCTAAAAGCGCTCAAGGTTTCGGGCTTGAAATGCCAGAATCTTGTCAACATTCAGGACCACTACAAGGTCTCGGGTAACGACAACAACAAATAGAACTCCCTGGTTGACCTCGCCTCGGCCATCATTGACTCCTACTACATGAAGATGAAGGATGAGAGCAAGAAGGACAATAACGCCTGGCACAGTGTCTGGCATCAGAGACTGGATGAACAACACATCAAGTACGCGGACAAGGACGCGTACACAAGCTACGAGATATACAGGCGGATCGTTGACTTGAGGAAGTGTCTTCTTCCTGCCCCAGACGAGGGATCGAGCCATAGAGCAGTGGCGGGAGCGTCACAAGAAGTAGATGACTAGACGATCGTTTCTCCTAGTTTAGAATGCATGCAATTGTTTTATTGAAGTGTGTGCGAATGATCTGTATAGTCACTTATGTAATCGGATGTTTATTTTAGTTATATATATATATATGTTATTCTTCTGTAGACAGAGCAAATCACACAGCTCATTAGAAGCAATCGTCTGTGTTATTATTGGTCTTCACACACATTTCTGATTACGGACCTGTTTGCCGCGTATCACACACATCTTGTTCAGTCGAACTGTTTCTATTGTCTTGGCTCATCGCAAATAGTTCATCCGAGTGAACTGTATGCCCTCCACCGCACACACCTTGATCTGGCTGACCGTTTCTATTGTGTTGCCTAATCACACACAGTTCATTCTAGTGAACTGTATGCCGTATATCGCACACACTCTCATCTAGCTGCCCGTTTCTGTTGTTCTGCCTCATCGCAAACAGTTCTACTGGATTAACTGTATGCCATGCATCGCACACGCAACTCTAATCTAAACCGTGTTTGATGTCACCGCCATCGCAAACATTTTGTATCTTTTTTGACAGTTTTATTACATCATCGTTTGTGATTAATGCATCACACACAGTTTCGTTGAAGGGTCTCTGATTGGACTGTCGCATTTGGACCAACCTGCAGTAGTGGGGGATTAGTTGCACTTTCAGACATGTGTCATGGGCCCCCACACATCGCTCTCCCTTCCTTCCGTTTGCGAAATATCTTGACAGATCGGGTTGTCTTCTCCTTCCTTCACTCTCATCTCTCTCTCTCTCTCGCTCGCTCTGTGTGTGTGTACGGCATGCCACTACTGCAAGGACGCCTGACATGCTGTGAATACGACGACTGCTGATGCACGCCAGCTCGTTGTTTAGGCATGAGTGTTGCAAGCGCCCCACCGGTGCTACAGGCTGGCCAACCGACCCACAAGTGTTGCAGACATCGCCGGTGCGGTAAGTTTGGAGGGGCCGCCAACATGTTTGTTCATCGCCGCAGACGATGTAGCTGTGTTGCATGCGAGGCGACACTCAGGACACTGCAAGCCGAACCATGGATCGATGCTATAGTGGTGTTGTGAGTCGATCGATTGTGGTTGCTATATTGCAGTATGCACGCTCGTTGCAAGCTCGCGGACGTTTTGCTACGAGCCGGCAGCAGCGCGATGCTGCGGGCGGGACAGCTGTTGCATTGGTGAGCTACACACCGTTGAGAGAGCAGGGAGTGGGGATGCGGCTTTGCAACATAGACAATCGTTGCTGAGGTGTTGTGGGAGACATGCGCAGATGGGGAATGGAGCAATGGCGAGGTCAGCTCAACAAGGGGGGGGGAGGGGTCATGTTGTTCTAAACTAAGTGAATCGGCGGCTGGTCCAGTGGTTGCTTTCTGCCGATTATTGGGACTACATGAAGACAACCCACGCACTTTGCTTACAGGCTATTGACATCATATGAGACCCAAAAATTACCTCTAAGCTTGGTACATAATTTTTGGAATCTTAACGCGTGTGCTGCTTTGGTAGATAATGGAAAAATCAAAAAATAAATAAATAGCAAAACACCCAAAATCTATTCTGATTTAGAACATTGTTTACATAATTCGATGGATGTAACAAACTTTTAGCTATGTTATGAGCATCTACATTCAATTCCCTGCATTCATGGTAGAAAACAACCATCATCACCTCCCAATCGATAGGCCCCAAGAAACTTTGGGGAATTCTGTCAAACATGTCGCAGGCACCGGTCTCAATTTTGGCTAACGAAGGCCAACGAGGCCACGACACTCACTGGAGGCCGAGGGAAGTCATTGGAAGGGAAGCAGGGGCCGAAGGGGAGCCCAGGCGATAACCAAGTTTAGTGGCATGGAGGTGCCCAAGCACCATGAGCTCGTCCTGGGCAACGCCGATGTGTTGGTCGTTGCTAGGGTCGCGTACGTCACTTGACTCCTAATAGGGCTTGGCGGGTGGTGGTGGTGGGTAGGGGGGTTATGACGAGCATCTAGGGCAATGACGGGGCTGGGGGCGAAATCACCCGGACCAAGCGACATTGTTTCAAGCTCAGCGGAGATTGCGGCGGGCCGTCCCGAGTGATGGATAGCGGTGAGGTTCGAGTGACTCTAGGGCAATGGCGGGGCCGGGGTCGAAATCGCCGGGACCAGACATCATTGTTTGAAGCTCGACGGAGATCGTGGCGGGCGGTCCCGAGCGATGGCTAGCGGTGAGGTTCGAGTGACCGTAGGAGTGGTTGCTACAGCGGCCGAGAATGGAGTCGCCCGGCGCAGACCCGGGATTTGGCGGCGTGGTGAGGTGAAATTTCATTGAGCGGCACACCATGATTTTTGGTCGGATGGATATTCACCTAGACAAGACCCAGACCCATATATGGGTCTTTCGTAACAAAATATGGGTGCCTACCCATACTCTTTATTCCCCATGCATATATGGGTGTGAGCTAGTTTTTGGAGCAAAATACCAATATTGATAGTTTGGGTATTGGCTCAAATTTTGGGTGCTATTGGGGATTGAAAGTGCCATTCTAGAGCTCAAATGCTTGGTATGAGCAATAAAATTCAACAAATTAAAAGTGGAATTGATTTTTTTACAAAACATTTTTTTTCTCATGGGTGCAAATTTTCGTGATTAAATGATATTTGTGGATGTGTTGGCAAAAAAAAATCAGTGCTCCAAAATACTTTAAAAAATGACGTCAATATCTCTCCAATGTTCGGTTTGGGAGGCTCCCAGACCGAACGGAGCGTTCGGTATGAGGAAGCCATCCTCTCGAACAAAAAAGTTCGATACGAATGGGTGCTGGGAGCGGACTCGAACGACCACCTATGAGCTGAGTGGCCCTGGGGCTTTTTCAGCGGGAACAACGGCATGACAGTTTGGGCCACAAAAAAGGTCCAGTTTTACTTTAATGATACAAAAAACTTAAAAAGTGGTGCATAGACCTGACTTTAATTTACTAATTGGATAAAACACAAAAAAACAGTTGATGTCAGGTGTGATTGAACATAAGTTTGCCAAAACTAAAAATGATATATATGAAAATTTACAACTGCCATTCACACATAAGTAGGTCCGCCATATCTTAAACACACAAGGACATTAACAAAATACCATGTTAGAATGTAAATTTTCATTGTGTTTTGAGGAGATGATCCAAAAAAATAAAAATATTGTAAAAAAGTGGTATCATAACAAATAATAAGATATATTCGCCATCGTAGAGAACAAAAAAAATTGTGCCATGTATTGTTTAGTAGAAAGTGCCATGGTACCACTGGTACAGCAAGGTGCTATACAAATGGTTTTTAACCCCTTTCCGCGATGGCATTTGGAACCGTCGCCAAGTGAGTGTGGGCGATAGGGGGGTCCTTCCCACACGACCCAGAAACCGTCGGGGATAGGCCCTCCGGCCACACACGCTTGGCAAAATGAGGTCGTGTGCAACGGGCGAGCGATCAAATACGATTATACGTATAGTTGTATTAAAAAATACAATTATACAGGCCAAATTTTTTCCAGTCATAAGTACATCCCACACAGTCAGTCCCGGCTAAATGTTTTCATTCGTATGTACATTCCACACAGTCAATCCAAGGAATACGTTTCCGTTAGTATGTACATCCCACACAGTCAATCCAAGAAGTACGTTTCTGTTCGTATATACATCCCACACAGTCACTCCAAGGAAAACGTTTCCGTTCGCATGTACATCACAACCAATTTTCCCCATTAAATCATTTGTGATAGCGTTGCCATTGCAGACGATATTAACAATTTTACCGTTTGCGTTATTGAATGCATCACACACGGTGCGTAGAAGAAACTGTGTGGCATAGGCTGTCCATCACACACACTTTTTATGTGGTAAACGTTTGCGCAAGGTGGCCTAACACAAACCGTTTTCAAGAGGAAGTCATGTGTGATTGTTCATTGATCCAACACGGTTTATTCCTAGAAACCGTGTGCGTTTCCTGAGGTCATCGCCCATGGTGTTTTCTCAATAACCGTTTGCAATAGAAAAACCCAATTAGCAGGCTAATCGGCCATTAGCAGGCTAATTGTCCTATTATTAATAATCCATTTATTACTCTAATTGACATTTCATATTAAGCACACAATATATTTCATTTTCATATTAAGGAAGCAGGATTTCATAATTGAAATACATTAGAGTACAACATCATATAGCTTCAGCACTCAGCTACCCCATTACACAACTGCACCAGCATCAAGTTTCACATGCAACATCTATAACCTTTCGAAATTAGCATCATAGACGGTACATAGACAGATGAATCTCATATGGAAGACTGCTGAAGCGGAAGGTGAATATTGAGCCTTCATTGATGTTGAAGGTCTTTGCAACTTTAGTCCAGTGCCTGTGGATGATTGACCGTCCATCCTTCGTCCTCTTCAGGAAGACTTCAATATTGAACCGTGGGTGTTGTATGAATACCTCCTCGCCTCCTGACCATACAGGTGGTTTGAGAGGTAATCATCAGTGAACTACTTTGGAAAGGCCTGAAAACAAGGATGTGCATAAATATATTCTCTAGATTGGAAATGGGGCAAAGGAATAAAAAAGCCAAGGTATAATAGTTAGTACCATCATGTAGTGAACTGATGTCCTCTTCATTGTGCAGACAAAGATCTTGTTGTTTTTTGTCGCTAATTTCTTTATCCTAACAATCTTTCTGAGTTTCTTGACTTGACTGATATTCATGGACAACTCATTTCCTCATATGCAAAAAGGGTCGAACAGTGGTTCAAAACCTCTGACAGCAGGACCTACATGTGCAAGACCAAATTGTTAAAAACCTAAATGTTAGAATGTTTCCTGCAATTGCACAATAATGTGCTATTAGACAAAGGACCATGCATATGCAAACCTCGATTGTAAACCTCAGTTCTTCCCATTGTTTCCCTGCAACACATATAAGGTAGTTAGTGATCAGGTTAAATGAGGGTTCGCATGCTATCAATAAAATATGTTGATGAAAAATAAGCACATTGCAGGTTCATCAGATTAATTCGAGCCACATGGAAAACCCATTTATCCAAACCAAGCATGATTAAGAAGTAGGAAATATAGCAATTGTATATGTTTCTCATGTATTAAGTGCAGCCAAATTCGATTTATTCCTCACATGTACAACAATACAAAATTCTACCCACGACAATTGGACATCGCATTGCAGAATTGAACAAAGCAGTTAACTAAATGATGACCCACAAGTATAGGGGATCTATCGTAGTCCTTTCGATAAGTAAGAGTGTCAAACCCAACGAGGAGCAGAAGGAAATGACAAGCGGTTTTCAGCAAGGTATTCTCTGCAAGCACTGAAATTATCGGTAACAGATAGTTTTGTGATAAGATAATTCGTAACGGGTAACAAGTAACAAGTGCAACTAAGGTGCAACAAGGTGGCCCAATCCTTTTTGTAGCAAAGGACAAGTCTGGACGAACTCTTATATAAAGCAAAGCGCTCCCGAGGACAC
Organism: Thinopyrum elongatum; assembly: GCA_011799875.1. NCBI lineage: Eukaryota > Viridiplantae > Streptophyta > Magnoliopsida > Poales > Poaceae > Thinopyrum > Thinopyrum elongatum. The sequence continues at coordinate 391,002,375 of CM022300.1, forward strand.
ATGGGAATTATTGTCAGCTAGTTTTCATCATGCTCATATGATTTGCGTTCGTTACTTTGATAATTTGATATGTGGGTGGACCGGTGCTTGAGTGCTGTCCTTACTTGGACAACCCTCCCACTTATGATTAACCCCTCTCGCAAGCATCCGCAACTACGAAAGAAGAATTAAGATAAATCTAACCATAGCATGAAACATGTGGATCCAAATCAGCCTCTTACGAAGCAACGCATAAACTAGGGTTTACGCTTGTCACTCTAGAAACCCATCATCTACTTATTACTTCCCAATGCCTTCCCCTAGGCCCAAATCATGGTGAAGTGTCATGTAGTCAACGTTCACATAATACCACTAGAGGAAAGACAACATACATCTCATCAAAATATCGAACGAATACCAAATTCACATGATTACTTATAACAAGACTTCTCCCATGTCCTCAGGAACAAATGTAACTACTCACAAAGCATATTCATGTTCATAATCAAAGGGGTAATAAATATCATTAAGGATCTGAACATATGATCTTCCACCGAATAAACCAACTAGCATCAACTACAAGGAGTAATCAACACTACTAGCAACCCACAGGTACCAATCTGAGGTTTTGAGACAATGATCGGATACAAGAGATGAACTAGGGTTTGAGAGGAGATGGTGCTGGTGAAGATGTTGATGGAGATTGACCCCCTCTCGATGAAAGGATCGTTGGTGATGACGATGCCTTCGATTTCCCTCTCCCGGAGGGAAGTTTCCTCGGTAGAATAGCTCCGCCGGAGTCCTAGATTGCTTCAGCCCAGGTTCTGCCTCGAGACGGCGGTGCTTCGTCCCGACAGCTTCCTTATGATTTTTTCCAGGTCAAAACCCTCCATATAGCAGAAGATGGGTACCGAAGACCTGCCAGGGGGCCCACAAGCCCTAGGGGCGCGCCCAGGGGGGTAGGGCGCGCCCCCCAGGCTTGTGGCCACCTGGTGGGTCCCCTCTGGTATTTTCTTCGCCCAATATTTTTTATATATTCCAAAATAATTCTTCGTAAATTTTCAGGACTTTTGGAGTTGTGTGCAGAATAGGTCTCTAAGATTTGCACCTTTCCGGTCCAGAATTCCAGCTGCCGGCATTCTCCCTCTTTGTGTAAACCTTTTAAAATAAGAGAGAAAATGCATAAGTATTGTACCATAATGTGTAATAACAGCCCATAATGCAATAAATATCAATATAAAAGCATGATGCAAAATGGACATATCAACTCCCCCAAGCTTAGAGCTCGCTTGTCCTCAAGCGGAAGCCAAAATCGATAATCATGTCCACATGTTTAGAGATAGAGGTGTCGATAAAATAAAATACGGACATGAAGGCATCATGATCATCTTTAGAACAACAACATATTTTGTCATATAATTTCTTATGCCAAAGTAACAATTCGTTCACAAGGTAAAGTATGAAACAAGAACTATATTGAAAACTAACAAACTATTATCTCAGTCATTGGAGCAATTGCAATTTATCATAACTTAGGAAAGAGTCAATATAAGAGCTTTTCAGCAAGTTCACATACTCAACTATCATTTAGTCTTTCATAATTGCTAACACTCACGCAACATCTATGAGATCAAAGTTTCAATCGGACACAGAGAAAGATAGGGGCTTATGGTTTCGCCTCCCAACCTTTTACCTCAAGGGTAACATCAACAATAATAGTTTATGAGTACCTACATCCGAGTGGATATATATATCTGGATTTCCCCCCAACATATAGTGCTTGCCAAAAAGAAAAGGTGTAAAAAGAATAGGTGATGATCACCATGACTCTTGCATTAAGGTAGAGGGTAAATAAAAGATAGGCCCTTCGCAGAGGGAAGCAGAGGTTGTCATGCGCTTTTATGGTTGGATGCACAAAATCTTAATGCGAAAGAAGCTCACTTTATATTGCCGCTTGTGATAAAGAACTTTATTATGCAGTCTGTCGCTTTTATTTCTTCCATATCACAAGTTCGTATAAAGTTTATTTTCCTCACACTAATAGATCATACATATTTAGAGAGCAATTTTTATTGCTTGCATCGATGACAACTTACTTGAAGGATCTTACTCAATCCATAGGTAGGTATGGTGGACTCTCATGGCAAAACTGGGTTAAAGGATTTTGGATGCACAAGTAGTATCTCTACTTGGTGCAAAAGATTTGGCTAGCATGGGATGAGAAGCAAGCTCAACATGTTGGAGGATCCATGACAATATAACTTCTATTCGGATATGAAGAAACATAACCCATTACGTTGTCTTCCTTGTCCAACGTCAACCTTTTAGCATATAATATTTTAATGAGTGCTCACAATCACAAAAGATGTCCAAGATAGTATATTTATATGTGAGACCTCTCTTTCTTTATTACTTCCTATTAATTGCAACAATGACCAAAACTATGTTTGTCAACTCCCAACAAATTTCATGCAACATACTTCTTATATGTGAAGTCGTCACTTTTCATAAGATCATTATATAATCTTTTTATTTCTTTTATTCTTTATTTCTTTTTCTCAAGATCATAGCAAGAAAGCAAAGCCCTCAACTCAAAACTAATCTTTAGTATATAACTCTCGGACTCGATTACATAGAGGGAACACAAAAAAACTCAAAGCTAGATCATACTAAAACTTTATTCTAATAAACCGAGATATAACCAACAGGGTCGAACTAGGAAAAACGATAAAGGTAAAGATGTGATGGTGATACGATACCAGGGCACCTCCCGCAAGCTCGGCAGTTGCCAAGGGGAGTGCCCATACCCATGTATTTAGGTCTCTTTCTTCAGAGGTGGTGTTGATGGAGTTGTTGCATTCTTCTTCTCCAGCTTGCGTGTGAGGCTAAAATTTTCCTCCCTCAGATCCTCATTCTCGAGCTCGAGTCTCATTATATTTTTACATAATGCCGCTTTGCTGTCCTGCAAAAACGTGGTGGGATAGATTGGACCTTAGGAAGGCTTGACTTCTTGAATTCCACATGCATATCACCAGGTTGAGGTAGTGGATCTTCATCTTCGTCAGAACTGTCATCCCTTGTTCTCTCCATGTCGGAGTCCTCCTCCTCCTCTGTAGTCCAGCCATAATGCTCCACCTCCCCCTAAACCTTTGGGTTAGCAATGAAATCAGTGACATAGCTCTCTCCCTCCGAATCTTGAGACGGCATATTTTCAGATCTATTCCTTTTTGGAGTCTGAAATGTTCTGGTAAGTCTCCCTTATGTACTCCTCCGGTGTTATGGTATTAATAATACTGGTCTCAACATTTATTTGAGTACCTGAGATATAATGTTTGATTCTTTGCCCATTTACCACCATTGGGTTAGTGCCTTCGGTGTTGTTGATTTTGATGGCACCGGAACGATAAACTTCCTCGATAATGTAGGGGCCCTCCCATTTAGAGAGAAGCTTTCCTGCAAAAAATCTTAAATGAGAATTGTATAGCAAGACATGATCACCTACATTAAATTCACACTTTTGTATCCTTTTATCATGCCATCTTTTAACTTTTTATTTAAACAATTTGGCATTCTCATAGGCTTGGGTTCTCCATTCATCAAGAGAGCTAATGTCAAATAACCTCTTCTCACCGGCAAGTTTGAAATCATAGTTGAGCTCTTTAATTACCCAAAAAGCTTTATGTTCTAGTTCGAGAGGTAAGTGACATGCCTTTCCATAAACCATTTTATATGGAGACATACCCATAGGGTTTTTATAAGCAGTTCTATAAGCCCATAATGCATCATCAAGTTTCTTTGACCAATTCTTTCTGGATCTATTAACAGTCTTTTGCAAAATCAAATTTATTTCTCGATTACTTAATTCTACTTGACCACTAGACTGAGGATGATAAGGAGATGAAATTCTATGGTTAACATCATACTTAGCAAGCAATTTACGAAAAGCACCATGAATAAAGTGTGAACCTCCATCAGTCATTAAATATCTAGGGACTCCAAACCTCGGGAAAATAACTTCTTCAAGCATTTTAATGGAAGTGTTATGATCAGCACTACTAGTTGGAATAGCTTCTACCCACTTAGTAACATAATCAACAGCAACCAAAATATGTGTATACCCATTAGAGGAAGGAAAAGGTCCCATATAATCAAATCCCCAAACATCAAATGGTTCAATAACAAGTGAATAATTCATAGGCATTTCCTGATGTCTACTAATATTACAAATTCTTTGGCATTCATCACAAGACAAGACAAACTTACAAGCATCCTTGAAAAGAGTAGGCCAATAAAAACCAGATTGTAATACCTTGTGTGCAGTTCTATCTCCAGCATGGTGTCCTCCATAGGCCTCGGAGTGACACTTGCGTAGGATCTGTTCCTGTTCATGCTCAGGTACACAATGTCTAATAACACCATCTACTCCTTCTTTATAAAGGTGTGGGTCATCCCAGAAGTAATGTCTTAAATCATAGAAAAACTTTTTCTTTTGTTGGTATGTGAAGCTAGGTGGTATAAATTTAGCAACAATATAATTGGCATAATCAGCATACCATGGAGTACTACGAGAAGCATTTATGACAGCTAATTGTTCATCAGGAAAGCTATCATCAATAGGTAGTGGGTCATCAAGAACATTTTCTAACCTAGAAAAGTCTACTACGGGGTTCTTAGCTCCCTTTCTATCAATAATATGTAAATCAAATTCTTGCAGCAAGAGAACCCATCTAATAAGTCTAGGTTTAGCATCCTTCTTTTCCATAAGATATTTAATAGCAGCATGATCGGTGTGAACAGTTACTTTGGAATCAACAATATAAGATCAAAACTTATCACAAGCAAAGACAACTGCTAAAAATTCTTTTTCAGTAGTAGCATAATTTCTTTGAGCACTGTCTAGAGTTTTACTAGCATAATGGATAACATTTAATTTCTTATCAACTCTTTGTCCTAGAACAACACCAACAGCATAATCACTAGCATCACACATATTTTCAAAGGGTAGGTTCCAATCAGGTGGTTGAACAATAGGTGCAGAAATCAAGGCTTTCTTAAGTATTTCAAATGCTTCTACACTATCATCATCAAAAACAAATGGAACATCTTTTTGCAAAAGATTTGTGAGAGGCCTAGAAATTTTAGAGAAGTCTTTAATAAACCTCCTATAGAAACTAGCATGACCAAGGAAACTTCTTATACCTTTGATATCTTTAGGACATGGCATTTTTTCAATAGCATCAACTTGAGCTTTATCAACTTCAATACCTCTTTCAGAAATTTTATTCCCCCAAGACAATACCTTCATTAACCATAAAGTGGCACTTCTCCCAATTCAAGACAAGATTAGTTTCTTCACATCTCTGCAAAACTCGATCAAGGTTGCTTAAGCAATCATCAAAAGAAGTTCCGTAAACGGAGAAATCATCCATGAAAACCTCAACAATCTTTTCACAAAAGTCAGAGAATATAGCAGTCATACATGTTTGAAAGGTAGCAGGTGTATTGCATAAACCAAAAGGCATACGTCTATAAGCAAAGGTCCCGAAAGGGCAAGTAAAAGTATTTTTTTTCTTGATCCTCTTGTGACACATGTATTTGAGAAAAACCAGAATAACCATCTAGAAAGCAAAAATGTGTATGTTTTGATAGTCTTTCTAGCATTTGATCAATAAAAAGTAGAGGATAATGATCTTTCCTAGTAGCTTTGTTCAACTTTCTAAAATCAATAACCATTCTATAACCTGTGACAATTCTTTGTGGAATCAATTCATTTTTATCATTAGGAACAACGGTAATACCTCGCTTCTTGGGGACACAATGAACATGACTCACCCACCTACTATCAGCAACAGGATAAATTATACCTGCTTCCAGAAGCTTTAGTATTTCATTTCTTACCATTTCTTTCATTTTAGGATTCAACCGTTGCTGGTGATCAATAACTGGTTTAGCATCAGGTTCCATATTAATTTTGTGCTGACATAGAGTGGGACTAATGACCTTAAGATCATCCAGAGTATATCCAATAGTTGCACGGTGCTTCTTCAGAGTTTTCAATAATTTCTTTTCTTCGTGCTCTAAAAGGTTAGCACTAATAATAACAGGATATATCTTTTTCTCATCAAGATAAGCATATTTCAGAGTATCATGTAATTGTTTAAGATCAAATACAGGATCTCTCTTGGGTGGTAGAGGATCTCCAAGAGTTTCAACAGGCAAATTGTGTTTCAAGACATGCATCTGTTTAAAGAAAATCTCATCTAATTCGTTTCTTTCATTCATGAACCTATCATTTTCATGGTCTAGCAAATATAGTTCTAAAGGATCAGTAGGAGGCACAGCAATAGAAGCAAGACCAATAATTTCATCTTTACTAGGCAATTCTTTATCATGGGGTTGTCTACGAAATTTGGAGAAATTAAACTCATGAGACACATCCCCAAAACTTACAGTAACAATTTCTTTCTCACAATCTATTTTGGCATTAACAGTGTTCAAGAAAGGTCTACCAAATATAATGGGACAAAAATCATCTTGTGGGGAACCAAGAACTAGAAAATCAGTAGGGTATTTTATTTTCCCACACAAGACTTCAACATCTCTAACAATCCCAATTGGTGATATAGTATCTCTATTGGCAAGTTTAATAGTGACATCAATATCTTCTATTTCAGCAGGTGCAATATCATTCATAATTTCTTGATATAAAGTAAAGGGAATTGCACTCACACTAGCACCCAAATCACATAAGCCATGATAACAATGATCTTCTATTTTAACAGAAACAACAGGCATGCCAACAACAGGTCTATGTTTATCTTTATCATCAGGTCTAGCAATTCTAGCAGCTTCACCACAGAAATAAATAACATGCCCATCAATATTATTGACCAAGAGATCTTTAACCATAGAAATACTAGATTCAACTTTAATTTGTTCAGGGGGTGTAGGTGTTCTAGTATAACTCTTACGAACCACAGCTGAAGCTTTAGCATGTTCCTTTATTCTAACAGGGAATAGTGGTTTCTCAATATAAGCAGTAGGAACAATAGGATCAACATTATAAGTAATAGTTTCCTCTTCCGCTTTAATAGGTTCTACTATTTTCACTTCAATGGGAGGATGATATTTAAACCACTTCTCCTTAGGGAGATCAACATGAGTAGAAAATGATTCACATAAAGAAGCTACTATCTCAGAGTCAAGTCCATATTTAGTGCTAAATTCACGAAAAGCATCGGTATCCATAAAAGATTTAACACAATCAAACTTAAGGTTTATACCTGACTACTTACCTTCGTCGAGTTCCCAATCTTTAGAGTTGCATTTAATTATTTCCAATAAATCCCATTTGAATTCAATAGTCTTCTTCATAAAAGAACCAGTACAAGAAGTATCAAGCATGGATTGATCATTACGAGAAAGCCGAGCATAAAAATTCTGAATAATAATTTCTCTTGAGAGCTCATGATTGGGGCATGAATATAACATTGACTTAAGCCTCCCCCAAGCTTGAGCGATACTTTCTCCTTCACGAGGCCAAAAATTATAAATATAATTCCGATCACGATGAACTAGATGCATAGGATAAAACTTCTGATGAAATTCCAATTTCAATCGGTTGTAATTCCAAGTCCCAATATCATCGCATAGCCTATACCATGTCAATGCCTTCTCCTTCAAAGATAAAGGGAAGACCTTCTTCTTAACTTCATCCTCGAGCAAACCTGCAAGCTTAAATAATCCACAAACTTATCCACATAGATTAGATGCATATCAGGATGTAGTGTTCCATCTCCTGCATAAGGATTAGCTAGCAGTTTCTCTATCATACCCGAAGGAATTTCATAATAAATATTTTCAGTAGGTTGAGGCGCAACTCTTTCTCTTCCGATCGGGGTGAAGATACCCCGAACAAACCCCTCAAAGGATGATTTTCCGTAGTAGCAAGTGACAGTAAATTTCAGCACGTAATATAAATGTTTCCTTACCAAATTCCACTTACCAAAGGCGCTTCACTCCCCGGCAACGGCGCCAGAAAAGAGTCTTGATGACCCACAAGTACAGGGGATCTATCGTAGTCCTTTTGATAAGTAAGAGTGTCGAACCCAATGAGGAGCAGAAGGAAATGACAAGCGGTTTTCAGCAAGGTATTCTCTGCAAGCACTGAAATTATCGGTAACAGATAGTTTTGTGATAAGATAATTCATAACGGGTAACAAGTAACAAGTGTAACTAAGGTGCAGCAAGGTGGCCCAATCCTTTTTTAAGCAAAGGACAAGCCTGGACGAACTCTTATATAAAGCAAAGCCCTCCCGAGGACACATGGGAATTATTGTCAAGCTAGTTTTCATCATGCTCATATGATTCGCGTTCGTTACTTTGATAATTTGATATGTGGGTGGACTAGTGCTTGGGTGATGTCCTTACTTGGACAAGCCTCCCACTTATGATTAACCCCTCTCGCAAGCATCCACAACTATGAAAGAAGAATTAATATAAATCTAACCATAGCATGAAACATGTGGATCCAAATCAGCCCCTTACGAAACAACGCATAAACTAGGGTTTAAGCTTCTGTCACTCTAGCAACCCATCATCTACTTATTACTTCCCAATGCCTTCCCCTAGGCCCAAATCATGGTGAAGTGTCATGTAGTCGACGTTCACATAACACCACTAGAGGAAAGACAAGATACATCTCATCAAAATATCGAACGAATACCAAATTCACATGATTACTTATAACAAGACTTCTCCCATGTCCTCAGGAACAAACGTAACTACTCACAAAGCATATTCATGTTCATAATTAGAGGGGTAATAAATATCATTAAGGATCTAAACATATGATCTTCCACCGAATAAACCAACTAGCATTAACTACAAGGAGTAATCAACACTACTAGCAACCCACAGGTACCAATCTGAGGTTTTGAGATAAAGATCGGATACAAGAGATGAACTAGGGTTTGAGAGGAGATGGTGCTAGTGAATATGTTGATGGAGATTGACCCCCTCCCAATGAGAGGATCGTTGGTGATGACGATGGCTTCGATTTCCCCCTCCCGGATGGAATATTCCTCGGCAGAATAGCTCCGCCGGAGCCCTAGATTGCTTCTGCCCAGGTTCCGCCTCGAGACGGTGGCGCTTCATCCCGAAAGCTTCCTTATGATTTTTTCTAGGTCAAAACCCTCCATATAGCAGAAGATGGGCACCTGAGACCTGCCAGGGGGCCCACAAGCCCTAGGGGCGCGCCCCCCAGGCTTGTGGCCACTTGGTGGGTCCCCTCTGGTATTTTCTTCGCCAAATATTTTTTATATATTCCAAAATAATTCTCCGTAATTTTAGGACTTTTGGAGTTGTGCAGAATAGGTCTCTCAGATTTGCTCCTTTCCGGTCCAGAATTCCAGCTGCCGGCATTCTCCCTCTTTGTGTAAACCTTGTAAAATAAGAGAGAAAAGGCATAAGTATTGTACCATAATGTGTAATAACAGCCCATAATGCAATAAATATCAATATAAAAGCATGATACAAAATGGACGTATCACTAAACACCACAATAAATGAACCAAACATTAACTGAGCACCACATTGCACAATATAACATACTCATAATAGAAGATCAGACAGTTAACCAAACCAAGCATGCTTAAGAACTTGGAAATATAGCAATTGTATTTGTTTCTCATGTATTTAGTATAGCCAAATTTGATTTATTTCTCACATGGTATACAATAACAGAATGCACCCACAACAATTGAACATCGCATTGCAGAATTGAACCAAACAGTTAACTAAACACCACAACAAATGAACCAAACGTTAACTGAGCACCGCATTGCACAATATATAACATACTAGAAGATCAGACAGTTAACCAAACCAAGCATGCTTGACAACTTGGAAATAAAGCAATTGTATTTGTTTCATGTATTTTGTAAAGACAAATTTGATTTATTTCTCACATGGAAGACAATACAAAATTGCACCCTGAAGAATTGAACATCACATTTGCAGAATTGAACCAAACAGTTAACTAAAAATGACAACTAATTAACCAAACAGTTAATAAGTGAGCACCACATTGCATGACATATAGAACATATACACTAGAGTAACAGATTGCATGGTAAAATTAGATAGGACAATTCACTAGAATTTGTTAAGGAAAGGCAGGAGCATCACATGCAATGGGTAAACCGAGCATGCTTAACCGGTGTAGCTAGCAAACTAAACATAGGTCCTTATAGTGAGCTAATAACACAAGCTACTCCTTATCATCGGAGATATCGATGATGATTGGCTCCTTAGACATGGAAGAGGGTGAGGCCTCCACATCGTGGGTGCCCTCATCGTAGTGGTGAGTTGCCTGAGCCGCTCCGGGCACCAACCTGCTGGCTCTCGAGTTGAGGTAAGCACGGGCACGCTGAGAAAACACCTCGTAGTCTTCGTCAAAGGCACCGACGGTGGCCTCGAGAAAATACCACGAACTGTCGTTTAAAGCAGCCAACTGCGTCACGGTGTGGGCACGCGAGGCATCGACGGTGGCCTCGACGAAGAGGTGCTCCTCCAAGATCTGGGGGTCGGCACGAATGGCAGCCATCGTGACCTCATCTGCGCGTGCGGCCGCGATTTGCTTCTCCGCTGCCAAATGCTCCTTGAGCTCCTGGCTATACTGAGTGCACCATGGCTTAGGGAAGCACTTATTTGTGGGAGGGGTCGGTGATTTGGGTGGAAGGTGTCACGCCGGCGGTCGGGGCATGTGGGATGTGGAAGGAGGAGGAGGATGGGGGTCGGGTGTGGATTGCCTGCCTGGATCGACGAGGCCGAGCAGCATGAAGGAGGGTCACCGGCGAGGAGGCGGCGCTGCAAGCAAGGAGTGAAGGTTTCAACTTGGAAAGGAAGGCGGAAACAGGGGAAATGTGGCTTTTGGTAAGGGGGAGGGGCGGGGAGGTAGATATTTTCGCGGAAGCCGAAAATTTTGATCGGTGCAGCGAAAAAACTGGCGTGCAAAGTGTCATCAGACACGGTCCCTTATTCAGCACTGTCTACGATATGTGAACATCACAAACGATTCATATAGCTTACCCCGTGTGTGATGAGTTTGAACGTGCAAATTTTGGTCCGAATTTCCCTGGTTAAAGTGGTCATCCACGTCATTGCATAATTTGGGTACACAAAGGAGACTACAGCACACCCACACTTCTTAATCGGGCAAGTTCAGCAATAAACAGAGCTAGCTGACCTAAACATTACTCTAACAAATTAAAGAGCGACGCTTTTAATTAAACAAAACAAAGAGTACTACTCCGGCTGGTGCTCGTCAATCTGCGCCGCCTCCTCCATGTCCAGCTCACGCCCGACGATCTCCTGGGGAAGGGGCTCCATGGCATCCATCGCACCATACTCGGCAAGCATCTCACCATCCTTGTCTGCCATTGATGGCTCGTATGCGCGTCAGTATTTCCCCGAAGAGGAAGGGATGATGCAGTACAGCTTCGGTAGGTATTTTCCTTAGTTATGAAACCAAGGTTATCGAACCAGTAGGAGAACCAAGCAATACTATGTAAACGGTACCTGCACACAAGGTACAAATACTTGCAACCCGACGCGTAAGAGGGGTTGTCAATCCCTCTCGGGTAAAAGATAGATTGGTTTGTATGATTTTGGATAAATAGATCTCACAATAAAACAAATAAAAAAAAGTGCAGCAAGGTATTTTTGGGTTTTTAGAATAATAGATCTGAAAACAAAAGCAAATAAAAATAGATCTCAAAGCAAATATGATAAAGAATAGACCCGGGGGCCGTAGATTTCACTAGTGGCTTCTCTCGAGAAAATAGCATACGGCGGGTAAACAAATTACTGTTGGGAAATTGATAGAACTTCAAATAATTATGATGATATCTAGGCAATGATCATTATATAGGCATCACGTCCAAGATTAGTAGACCGACTCCTGCCTGCATCTACTACTATTACTCCACACATCGACCGCTATCCAGCATGCATCTAGTGTATTAAGTTCATGGAGAAACGAAGTAATGCAATAAGAACGATGACATGATGTAGACAAGATCTATTCATGTAGGAATAGACCCCATCTTGTTATCCTTAATAGCAACAATCAATACGTGTCTTGCTGCCCCTTCTGTCACTGGGAAAGAACATCGCACGACCGAACCCATCACAAAGCACCTCTTCCCATGGCAAGAAAAATCGATCTAGTTGGCCTAACTAAACCAAAGATTCGAAGAAGAAATACGAGGCTATAAGTAATCATGCATATAAGAGATCAAAGAAACTCAAATAACTTTCATGGATAAATAGATCTGATCATAAACTCAAAGTTCATCGGATCCCAACAAACACACCGCAAAAAGAGTTACACCAAATAGATCTCCAAGAGACCATTGTATTGAGAATCAACAGAGAGAGAGAGAGAGAGAGAGAGGATGTCATCTAGCTACTAACTACGGACCCGTAGGTCTACAATGAACTACTCACGCATCATCGAAGAGGCACCAATGAGGATGATGAACCCCTCTGTGATGGTGTCTAGATTGGATCTGGTGGTTCTGGAACTTGCGGCGGCTGGAATTGTGTTTCGTCGACTCCCCTAGGGTTTTTGGATTTTTGGGGTATTTATAGAGCAAAGAGGTGGTGCGGGAGGCGGCCGAGGTGGGCACAACCCACTAGGGCGCGCCTGGGCCCCCAGGCACGCCCAGGTGGGTTGTGCTCCGCTCGGAGCCCCCTGGTACTTCTTTGGCCCAACAGGTGTCTTCTTGTCCAGAAAAATTCTCCAAAAAGTTTGGCTGCATTCGGACTCCGTTTGGTATTGATTTTCTGCGAAGTAAAAAACAAGCAAAAAACAGCAACTAACACTTGGCACTATGTCAATAGGTTAGTCCCAAAAAATGATATAAAGTTGCTATAAAATGATTGTAAAACATCCAAGAATGATAATATAACAGCATGGAACAAGCAAAAATTATAGATACGTTGGAGACGTATCAGCCATCTCTTTGGAAAAGGCCGCCACGAGCTTGGTATGGGCAGCCGTGATCTGGGCTTGGACGGGCTCTATCGTGGCAAGGTAAGCCGCGGAGGAACGGACGGCTGCTCGAACGCTCTCGGCGATTGCCAACTCTTCGGCCGTGGGTTGCCGACCGTTGTCGGAGAAGCTTCGTTCAATTTGTGTGGTGACCGCCAGGAGCTGGGCGTGGGCGGCCTCGACATGGTCGTGGGTGGCCTCCATCAGGGCTAAGGCCGCCGCTGCAGAAGGGACAGCTGTTGTGCCGCTCTCGCCAGTTGCTATCCCCATGGCAGATGTTGCTGCCGCCACCTGAGAAGCAACAACGGCCGTTTGGGCTGCCTTGGCCGCCCGGTCACAGATTGTGGCCGTGCTCACGCAGCTTGTTAGCACACACATGGCGGCTGTGGCCGCGCTGTCGCCGGAGTGGGCCACCGAAGTTGCCCTCATGACGCGGCTTCACGTCCCCATCTTTCACCGGCGATGATTGAAGAATGAAACAATATTTGGGGAGCGAGCTAGTGTGCTTGACACACCGGCTGTGGACTGTAGCTGACACACCTTCTCGCGTAAGCCATATGCGTACTATACTCCGACAGTGCTCCAAGATATTTTGTACTGCATCTCACACGGTTGGTGATAATAAACTGTGTGTGATCTACTTGATTTTTCGTCTTGATTTGAATTACATAATGGGGTCACAGCGGCAAAGGAGGGTGTTTGAATTGCTAGAACTTTTATCTGCAGAGAACATGCAACTATAGGTGTGTCTTCAAAAAAATTGGAATTATTCAGGGTTCGTTTGGACATTTTTATACATTAACTTGGTTTTCTAGGCATTTCAGGTGCACAATTCAAAATTAAACTACATGCACATGCTCCGGTGCACCAAAATGGGTTGTAAAATCATATATGTGTCCATGGGTTTATGCTTATGTCCCATGCAAGAAATGGGGATGAATTTCAAACACCACGGCACCGTGGCTCTCTGGCAAACGTTGAGGTACTTGCTTTTGTAATTCTAGTAAATCCAAAACTCGTCTGAAATTCATGAACCTTGGCATGCTATCATGGAATGGCATCAACATGCTGAGGAAAAAATATTGTCCCATTTGGGGCAGGTTATGGTATAAGCTTCTCACAAGAAGCCTCATGGTTCCGGTAGGGAAATGTGTCACATTTGTGGACAAAACGATATTCGTCGCCTCTTCTTGCTTTCATATTTTTTTCTAGTGTCAACATAGAACAACAGGAGTGTCAATTTTGGAATTTTTCGGGCATCGTTTGGACATTTTTATACGTTAACTGAGTTTTCTAGGCATTTATGTGCATAATTCAAAATTGAACTACATGCACATGCTCCAGTGCATAAAAACGGGTTGAAAAATCAAATGTGTGTCCTTGGTTGCAAGCTTAGGTCACATGCAAGAAATGAGAATGAATGTCAAACACCTCGACACTGTCGCTCGGCCGCTAACATTGAGATACATGATTTTAAAATTCTAGTAAATCGAAAACTCGTTTGAAATTCATGAAACTTGACATGATATCATGGAACGGCATCAACATGCCGTGGTAAAAATATTGTCCCATTTGGAGTAGGTCTGGGTATAACCTTCTCGCAAACCAGAGCTTCTCACAACAAGCCTGATGTTTCGGTAGGGAACGTGACACCTTTGGGGACGAAACAATATCCATTGCCTCTTCTTACTTTCAAATTTTTTCTAGTGTCAACATAGAACAATAGGAGTGTTGTGTCAATTTTTGGGATTTCTCGGGGTTCGCTTGGACATTTTTATATATTAACTGAGTTTTCTATGCATTTATGTGCATAATTGAAATTTGAAGTACATGCACATGCTCCAGTGCATATAAATGGGTTCAAAATTCAAATGTGTGTCCTTGGTTGCATGCTTAAGTCCCATGCAAGAAATGGGAATGAATGTCAAACACCTTGCCACCGTCGCTCGATCGCTAACATTGAGATACATGGTTTTTAAATTCTAGTAAATCGAAAACACGTCTGAAATTTATAAAACTTGACATGCTATCATGGAACGGCATCAACATGCCGTGGTAAAAATATTGTCCCATTTGGGGCAGGTTGTGGTATAAGCTTCTCACAAACCAGAGCTTCTCACAATAAGCCTTGTGGTTACCGTAGGGAACATTTCACCTTTCTGGACGAAACGATATCCGTTGCCTCTTCTTGATTTCATTTTTTTTTCTAGTGTCAACATAGAACAACAGGAGTGTTGTGTTAAATTTTGGAATTTTGTGGGGTTCATTTGGACATTTTTATACATTAACTGAGTTTTCTATGCATTTATGTGCATAATTCAAATTTGAACTACAGGCACATGCTCCAGTGCATATAAATTGGTTGAAAAATCAAATATGTGTCCTTGGTTGCATGCTTAGGTCCCATGCAAGAAATAGGAATTAATGTCAAACACCTTGCCACCGTCGCTCGGCCGCAAACATTGAGATACATGGTTTTTAAATTCTAGTAAATCCAAAACTCGTCTAAAATTCATGAAACTTGGCATGCTATCATGGAGCGGCATCAACATGCTATGGTAATTTTTTTACCATTTGGGGCAGGTTTGGGTATAATCTTCTCGCAAACCAGAACTTCTCATAACAAGCCTGATGGTTTCAGTAGGGAACGTGCCACCTTTGGGGACGAAACGATATATGTTGCCTCTTCTTGCTTTCAAATTTTTTATAGTGTCAACATAGAACAACAGGAGTGTTATGTCAATTTTTGGGATTTTTCGGGGTTCGCTAGGACATTTTTATACATTAACTGGGTTTTCTAGGCATTTTATGTGCATAATTCAAATTTGAACTACATGCACATGCTCCAGTGCAGAAAAATGGGTTGACATATCAAATGTGTGTCCTTGGGTGCATGCTTAGGTCCCATGCAAGAAATGGGAATGAATTTCAAACACCAGGGCACTGTTGATTGCTGGCAAAACATTGAGATACTTTGTTTTTAAATTCTAGTAAATCGAAAACTCGTCTGAAATTCATGAAACTTGGCATGCTATCATGGAATGGCACCCGACATGCTGTGGTATTTTTTGTGTCCATTTTGAGAGAATGGCACTCAAATAACAGCCAACAAAGGCATTTTGAAACAAATAGCTGCCACTTTGACATCTCAAACGTTTTGTATAATTTAAATTATGTGCGTTCTGATAACTATTCACGTGACGCCACACGTCACTCTTTTAATGGCTAGGAGGTGCCGTGCGGACAGCTCCTTGACTGAACGGGAGGCGTGCGAGCGCAGTCCGCTGCGCAGGCTGACCGAGAGGCGTGCAAGTTGTCCTCCAATGCGCAGGCTCACTGGGAAGCGTGTGAGCTGTACACTGCGCAGGCTCACTGGGAAGCGAGCCCTTTGACTTCCATGGCCGCCCACCTTGCTTGCATCCTCTCCATTAATTGCGCCCGAGCCGCTGTTTAATACGGGCGGCCTTACTGTTCGCCTTTCATTCCCCTCCCGCAGACCTCCACCAACGCCATGCCGCAGAAGGATCATCTGCCACTAGTGTTCCAGTTTGATGAAGTCGACTCCGAGCCGGAGGAGATAGAAAATAAGGAGGAATGGGGCCTCATGGACATGGCCTTAAACGAGCTGGCCGCGGCGGTTGCTGCCCCCGCGCCTGTCCCAGCTCCCATCCCCGTGCCCACGCCAGCGACCATCCCCGCAGCATTGACGGGCTGGTCACCGAGCACTATCACCGAGCTGGAAGCCGCGGGCATTAGCGAGGTCTCCGCGGACCCGCGCGAGCTTGTGTACATGCCAGCGCCAGCGCACGTGCGCGTGCGCCCCCTGCACCCACCGCGGCGCCGGTCCCCGTGCGTTTGCCTGCACCCACCGCGCCCGTGCCTATGCGCGCGCCCCCTTCAGCGGCATGGGACGCTGCCGTCGACCGCTACCTCACAGCGCCGCGAGTTGCCTTCCTCCCGCGCCCCGCACGTCGATCGCGCGACGACATGATGTTTGATTTCCAAGTGAAGAACATTCTGTGCTGCCTTGAAGACTTCAACAACGGCGTCCCGGAGGACGACAACGACAACGCTGGCGCGGCACGCCGCCTCCGCCGCCACCAGAATTAGTTTTTTTTGGGTTTAATACTGTATCTCGATCATATGAATATAAATTCGCAGTGTGACTGAATGAAAGATATGGTTTGAACGAACTTGCGTTTTTCTCTCTGAATGTACAGACTTATCAAATGTTTTTCTTTAAAAAAACATCAATGGTTTTTAAATATAAAAAACTCATCGCAAACGTTATAGTTAGAACACCTGTATGCAAACCGACAGCTTCCCCAGGAAGCCAAGGGAAAATGTGCCGAGCAGGATTTGTGCAGCTCTTGATCGCAAACATTTTAGATAGAACACCCGTATGTAAACCGACAGCTTCCCCAGTAAGCCAAGGGAAAATGTGCCGAGCAGGATTTATGCAGCTCTTCATCGCAAACGTTTTAGATAGAACACCCGTATGCAAAAGTGAGAGCTATGGTCTTCCCCAGTAAGCCAAGGAAAATTCGCCGCGCAGGATTTGTGCATCTCTTCAATGCAAACGGTTCAGATTGAATACGGTATGCAAAGCGAGACTTCGGCGCTAAGCCAAGAGAAAATCTGGCACGCAGGATTTATACATCCCTTCAACGCAAATGGTTTTTTCGGATGACCCGTGTGCAACCACGTATAGACAATTTGATAAGATTTGCATCTGTCATATTGGGTATATTGCCATTTGTCAAACTGGAAAGATTGACATTTGTTGATCTAATAACATTGCCCTTTGTCAACCTTGTAACACTGCCATTTGTCAAAATATGCAGCTAAAAATCACTAGCACTATCTAATTTTTGCAACTAAAATTCAGTAATTAAGCATAGATTTCATTCATAGATTAAGCAGTCGTTCTTTATACAAACAGTTCAACTCGACAGCTGAACCGACCAAACTTTTCCCCAATTGTTGCCAACCACATACTGAAATAGTTAGTTCAACTATATATACTAACTAATTTTAAGTACGTTGTACAGTTCCACCACATCTATAGCCAGATGAACTGAACAAAATAGCCCCTAAATAGTACTACTACAACGGAGGGGCTTTGTACTACTTCCGGCAGCCTCTCCTCTGCCGAGCATGCTCAGTAAGAGGCAGAGGAGGAGGAGCCTACCGACGAGCTGGACAACTGCAATATGGTGCCTGCCGCTACTGCACCTTCAGCAACGCTCACCTCGAACACCCTCTGCCGCTCCAGACGACCCCTCTCGAAGCGGTGGGACTCCTCGTAGATCTCCTGATTCCTCGCCTCTGTGTCGGCGTGTGCTGCGGCCATGGCGGCGGTAAGGCTCTTTGCGTGCTCAACAAGGCGCTCCTCCTACTCCCGCTGGAACTCGATGTAGTGCGCAAGGTTGCTGACGCACGTGTAGGCCTCCACCTTCGCCTCCCTCCTTCGGGCGGCAGTGGCAGAGCGGGTGATGACCCCGATGGTCAACGGTGGGCTGGCGGCCACTGTGGCCGACGATGGGGTGGCGGCCACGACCACCACCTCCCGCCTTCGGGCCGCGGTGGCGGAGCGGGTGATGGCCACGGTGGCCGACAGTGGGGTGGCGGCCACGACGGCCACCTCCCGCCTTCGGGCCGTGGCGGTGGAGCGGGCGATGGCCCTGGCTTTCGATGGTGGTGTGGCGGCCACGGCGGCAGACGGTGGAGTGGCGGCAACAGCTGCCGACTGGCAGCGGCGGTGGAGCATGTGGTGGGTGTTCCGCGCACACCCAACAGGGATGCCACGCGCACTACACTACGCCCGGGACCGAGCCACCGCCGTGGTGTAGCCTCCTAGCTGGAGCTGTCCTCTGATGATGGCGGAGTGGCTGAGCAACGACGACGAACCGGTGCCATTGACGATTGTGGGAGAAGCAGACGAGATAAGCTACAGGGAGGAGGGGAAAATGCGACGCAGGACTCGCCGTCCGTGAGGGTTTATATAGCATGCCGGTAAGCATTGGGATTTTGGGGGATTTCACTGAGTCGGGCAGGAAGCTTGCGCGGGAACCTGCGCGGTTGCGCGGGAATGGGCTCACCACCGTTTGGCCAAAAGAATGCCCCCGCGCGCTGCTCAAGCTTGCGCTTGAAGCCGTCTGCGGCAGCGGGGTGACAAGACGTGCAAGAGGACGACGAAAGGACACGTACACATACGGTTAATAAAAAAATGTTTATGATTTAATTACCTACTACCCCCGTCCTGGTTTATAAGTCGTCTATGTATTTTTGTGCCAAATTTTGACTAGAGATTTAACTAATAAAATACGAATGCATGTCGCAAAAGATTATATCGTTGGATTCGTATTTGAACATAATTTCCAATTATATAATTTTTGTAACATGCATTAACATTTTGTTGGTTAAATTTAAGGTCAAAATATGGCATGGAATATAAAGGGGACTAATAGACCAAGACGGAGGTAGTAGCACATGGCTGCTCTCTATGCAGCGACGCAACTGCCGGCCGGCTTGTAGACGACCATTCCCTGCGTGTTCAACTGCTCTATGCGTGTGGTTGCTCGCGGTTGAGGCGGCCGCGGCGCGTTCTGCTCACGTCCCGCCGTGCGCGCTCTGCTCTGCGTCCCTCTGGGCGCTCTGCCCTCGTCCCTCCATGTGTGCTGCCAGTGTTTGGGGCCGGTGCACGATCACGTACGTTCGTGCTGCCATTATGCATGCGGTTGCGCCGAGCGCAGCGCCACGATGCAGTTACCCACTGCAAAAACTTCCATGCGGACGCGCCGAGAATCCAGGGCGCCCGGCCCCCATTATTTCTGCGGCCATTTACCTTCATCTCTCGCGCCACAGGACACAATAAGCACACCCACAACAACACATACAGAGAGGACATCTAGTGGTCCCAATGGCGCTCCCCGTGGCTCCAATGGCGCTCCCAGCGGCCGACGACAAGATCGGGGGGCAGTTCACCACGCATCACGTAGTGGACACCCACGTGAGGGGGAAGGCCCTCTCGGTGGTGTACACGAACGAGCCGGTCTCGGTGGAGAGCTCCATCCAAACTATGGAGCAGTTGCTTGCTGGGGACAAGTACCAAGTGGTCGGCTTCGACCTCGAGTTCACCAGCGGTCGTGCTGGGCACGATCAGAAGGTTGCCGTCGCCCAGTTGTGCGTGCGACATGACGTCCTCGTCTACCACTACCACCTGGCCACAAGGCCTTGCGCGCGTTTCTCCAGGTTTATCAACAGCTCTGACTACAGTTTCGCTACGGTGGACACCACCAACAATCTAAAAGCGCTCAAGGTTTCGGGCTTGAAATGCCAGAATCTTGTCAACATCCAGGACCACTACAAGGTCTGGGGCAACGACAACAACAAACAGAACTCCCTGGTTGACCTCGCCTCGGCCATCATCGACCCCTACTACATGAAGATGAAGGATGAGAGCAAGAAGGACAAGAACGCCTGGCACAGTGTCTGGCATCAAAGACTGGATGAACAACACGTCAAGTACGCGACCAAGGACGCGTGTATATATATATATATATATATATAAACACTATTCTAATCACGGGATCAGAATATTATTCTTATCATAACCTGAATTTCCTGAGTTACACAACCTGAACTTCTCTCTGTACGAACCCGACCTTCGGGCTATCTTCGCAACCGTGTCTTCCCGCGCGAATT
This sequence comes from Thinopyrum elongatum, assembly GCA_011799875.1. Taxonomy (NCBI): domain Eukaryota; kingdom Viridiplantae; phylum Streptophyta; class Magnoliopsida; order Poales; family Poaceae; genus Thinopyrum; species Thinopyrum elongatum. The sequence goes on from CM022300.1 coordinate 391,023,118, forward strand.
ATTCTGGTCAGTGGTGTTCTATGTGATGTAAGTGTAATCTGCAAACGAATTTTAGCAACTAAATGCCCGTTTTAAATAGGAATCTCGCTCGTTGGCTGATTTTTGCTCTTGGGTCGTGATGAACATGCGTCTGTTGCAATTTTACTGCCTGAGTTGTTCGACCTGAACTTCCCCCCAGTGCTAGGTTGAACTTCCGCAAACTTTGCCCAAATGGGGCTTGCAATATACTGTTGGAAAGCTATGGACACGAGTATCATGACCCAAGTTAAATTTTTGGCAAAATGTAAGTGGTTTAAGAGCAGTTTTGAAAACCATTTTTTCTTCATACAAAAAACGTGAATCGTATTTTCAATCGCATTTCTAAACCGTTTATTGGAATGAGGCAAATAATATGGTGTTGGAAAGCTGCTGCAAAACCGCTCCTTCCACATGTTGATAGTTTTCTCTAATTCCCTATGGTTAAAGAGTAATTTGGAAAATTGTAAAATTTCGCAAACCGAACAGCCGAGTTCATATTTTCGATGCCATTTCTAAATGGCTAATCCAATTGAGGCAAATGATATGGCGTTGGAAAGATTATGAAAATGCACTACTTTTCCATGTTGAAAGTTTTTTCTAATTTTGAACGGTTTAAGAGTAATTTAGAAAACGGTACAAATTCCACCGAGTTCGTATGTTCGAGTTAATTTTTTAACCGTACTTTCGAATGCAACAAATGATATGGCGTTGGAAAGCTTGTACAAATGCAAAACTTTTTGGTATATATTGTTTCTCCCAATTCTTTACGGTTTTAAGTCAAATTTGAAAATGGCTAAAAACGTATTTTCTACGTAATTTCTACAAACTTTACCGGAATGGGGCAAATAATATACCGTTGAAAAGCTACGGAAAATGCGAAACTTTTTCATGTTGATAGTTTTCTCTGATTCCTAGCCGTTTTCAAATAATTTCGAAAACGGCAAGATCATTCGTTCTGCCTTTATCGCGAAACAGATTCTTCGAAAATGCATCGCGTGAAGAACTTGAACTTCTTGGCATGTCTACTTGAACTTCACTCTATTTTTCACGTGGTTTTTTTGCTCGTAGCTCTCCATCCACTCACCATAATTGAGCAAGTGATATACCGATGGAAAGCTGCTGTAAACACGCAACTTTTCCGTGTTGATCATTTTTTCATACTAGCGACGGTTTTAAAAGTTTTTCATCTGAAATTCATTCAGTGCAGTAGTTGAACTTCCCGCTGTTTTCAGGTTGAACTTCTGTGATGTATTTTCGTTTGTAATTTTCTCATCCATTTGTCAGTGTTACATAAATGATATTCCTTTTGTACAAACCTCTCTCACAATATTTTTTTTTAACTTTCTCCGACTAAGGACTTGAACTTATAACAGCAAGAAAATTGGACCTTGCCTTTTAATTCATTTTTCTCATATTAAACACACACCATGTAGTACATGAACTTTTTCCATTTTTATAATTTGAATTTTTTATTTTCTTTTTGAAATCAAATTGCTCCCAAATAATAACTGAACTTCTTTGTGGATTGAGAGAATTATTTTAAAACACAGAAAAACAATTTCTTTTTTGTGTTTTCGAACATGGAAATACAAGGTGAACCTCTCTCACAAGAATTTCTGAACTTTCCTAGGCCGAGCACTTGAACTTCTTTCAACAAACCTTTTAAGCTTTTATTTTTCTATACTTTTATTCTCACCTGAAATGCATTCCTTGCAGTACTTGAACTTCTCGTTGTTTTCACTATGAACTTCTGTCGCATTTTTGTGTATACGTTGAATTACACGCAATTGAAGGTCGGACGTCATTTCTTGCCATTTTAAAACATGTAATTGGAGGTCGGACGTCCCGCAATATAAATTCTGAACAACATACACCAATTTGTTTTAACCGTTTTTTGGAATAGAGCGTGTGATATACCCTTCGGAATAGAGCATAGGATATACCGTTTGGAAAGTTTTTGAATACATTGTGAACCTCTCTCACACGAATTTCTGAACTTTCCCGGGCCGAGCACTTGAACTTCTAGCAACAAAAAATTTACCTTTTTATTGTATTTTTCTCATACGAAACACACACCATGCAGTACGTGAACTTCCGTTTGTTATCACATTGAACTTCTCTCTGGTTTGAGAGAATTATTTTAAAACACCAAAAACAACATATTTTGCATGTGTTTTTGGACATCTAAATACACGGTGAACCTCTTTCAGAAGAATTTTTGAACTTTCCCGGGCCGAGCACTTGAACTTCTAGCAACAAAAACTTTTAGACTTTGCCTTTTTATTGTATTTTTCTCATACATAACACACACCATGCAGTACGTGAACTTCTGGCTGTTATCACTTTGAACTTCTCTGTGTTTCACTTTAGTAACGGAAAAAATCTGAGTGTTTTATAGACATCGAACCGCTGTAACTTTTTTATTTTGAACTTCTTTGTGTATGTTTACAAATCTGAAAATTGGGTTTTTGTTAGAAACATCGAACTTCTTCGTTATTTCGAATTGAACTTATTGGTTTTATTCTTTAGTAAGCGAAAAAATCTGAGTTTTTTAAATAAATATCAAACTGCTCCGCTTTTTTAAATTGAACTTCTTGGTTTTATTCTTCAGCAACGAGAAAAAACTGAGTTTTTATGTACATTGAAGTACTCCATTTATTAAAATTAAACTTCTTGGTTTTAACCTTTAGTATCGGGTAAAATCTAAGTTATTTATAAAATAAAACAACTTCATTTCTTTAATTAGGACTTCTTGGGGTTATTCATTAGTAATAGGAAAAGTCCTAGTTATGTAACCAATATCGAACCAGTCAGTTATTTAATTTTGAACTTGTAGGTCTTTCTTAAAAAGAAGGAAATCCATTTTTATAAACTTTTTTGAACTGCTCGGTTTTTTTTTATTTTTACCTTTTGGTATTGTAATAAACATTAAACTTCTCCTTTATTTAAATTTGAACCTCTATGTTTTTTGTAGAAGCGGGGAAAATCCATTTTCTCTATAAATTTTGAACTGCTCTATTTTTTAAATTTAAACTTCTTGGTTTACAAATTTGAACTTCGATAGCTAACATTTTGTATATAAACAACGCACTACTCTGTAATTTTAATTTAAACTTCTTGATTTATTTTTTCTTAAAAGGGATTTTTGAATTTTTTTGTAATGAACATTGAACCGCTCCTTTAAAAAAATTTGAACTTCTTAGTTTTATTTTTAGAGAACCAAAAGTATGCATCAAACAATTTTTTGTTAAATTGGACTTCATACTTTAATTTTTTCCTATAAACAATGACAATTTGAGGTTTTCGTATAGATCGAACTACTGCGTTTATTTATTTATTTTTGAACTTCTTTATTTTATTCTTTAATAACAAGGAAAATCTATGTTTTTTATAAACATTAAACTAGTACTACTTGGTTTATTTCTTTTAGTAACAAAAAAATATCAGTTTTGCGATAAACATCGAACCGCTCTAATATTTTAATTTGAACTTTTAGATATTTTTAGAGACGGGAAAATTCGTCGAAGTGTAAATTGCAAATGAAACCCTCGAGCATGTGGGCAACATGTAGAGATATCTTTTTTAGAAATAGCTAAAAAATTAACATACACATGATCTGCTCTAATGATACCTTCAAGTTTGAAATTTGTTTTGCTGAAGTTTTTGAAACTAAACTATCTGCTTTTCCTACTCGTATACAGAAGGGCGGGCAACATAAAAATTACAATTTTTAAACATAGGCAAACAAGAATCCGCCACAAGCATTCAGGAAGATATTCTTTGTTTATTTTTTTGGTCAAACTTCTATCATGAACAAGCATTCTAAACAGGAGTGAGCGACAAGCATTCAGGAAGTGCATAAGTGTCAGATGCATAAGCTTCAAGCTTCGAGTCTCTATCTGATGTATAGTCCATTTGAGAAGAGAAGTGAAAAGCCCAACAACAATACTAGAATGACGCTTGCCATTGGAGTTAGTCTGTCAATTCTTCGCGTGGGGCCTAGTTCTATTCTCACCTTGCTGTATGAGATCGTAGCACAAGGAGTTGCATCTGAGCTCCTGCCATTTCTACAATTTTTGATCAATGAACAAAATTGGCCTGCTAACAATCAACACATTGGACTGCAGCCATACTTATTACAGAAGAAAATAGTGGTTTTGCAAAATCTACAGGGAACAGTCACCTTTTTGTGAAGAACAACAATGACATACAGAGCACGACGCCTGCGGGGCTTCACCAACGAACATCAGGATGACGCGACGGTGGTTGGAGAAGAAGTTCGAGCAGAGGAGGGGAAGACGTCCATGGTGAGTCAGAGGTGTGCAAACGAGGAACAGCGCTGGCCGAGCGCGGGATCACGGGTGGAAGGGGGGACAGTGGCTAGCGTGGTGGATGTCGGCGGTGTCGGCGGCTGGCGGGGTTAATGGCGGCTGGCGGGGTTGATGGCGGCGGCACTGGATCGGGTGGATCCAGCGGGGACACCCGTTGGCGTGGCCGGCAACAGGAATGCGGGAGGAGGTCGCCGACGGGGTTGCGGGAGGAGGCCGCCGGCGGGGTTGCGGGAGGAGGCCCGCGGCGGCGGCGGGGTCTGCGGGAGGAGGCCCGCGGCGACGGCGGGGTCTGCGGCGGGTCTGCCGGAGGAGGCCGATGGCGGCGCTGGGGTTCCGGAGATGAGAGGAATCGAGGTTGGAGATGACTAGGAAGGTCGTGGGTAGATTATGCGTCCGTTCAGGACGTGATAGTGGGCCGGTCGGGTTGCTCTGTTTTTTGCTTTCACGGATCCAGGAAAGTCCCATCAGGCCCTATATAGGGGCGTTGTGATCCAAATAGTTATTCTAATCCCAGGATTAGAATAGTGCCACTATATATATATATGTTATTCTTCTGTAGACAGAGCAAATCACATGACTCATTAGCAGCAATCGTCTGTGTTATTATTGGTCGTCGCACACATTTCTGATTACGGACCTGTTTACCGCGTTTCACACACATCTTGTTCAGTTGAACTGTTTCTGTTGTCTTGGCTCATCGCAAACAGTTCGTCCAAGTGAACTGTATGCCCTCCATCACACACACCTTGATCTAGCTGGCCGTTTCTATTGTGTTTCCTAATCACACACAGTTCATCCTAGTGAACTGTATGCCGTATATCGCACACACCCTCATTTGGCTGCCCGTTTCTGTTGTTCCACCTCATCGCAAACAGTTCTGCTGGATTAACTGTTTACCACGCATCACACACGCAACTCTAATCTGAACCGTGTTTGATGTCACTGCCATCACAAATGTTTTGTATCTTTTTTGACTGTTTTATTACATCACTGTTTGTGATTAATGCATAGCACATAGTTTCGTCGAAGGATCTCTGATTGGACTGTCACATTTGGACCAACCTGCAATAGTGTACATAGAGTATGTGTGCCATGGCACATAAAGTCGGTTTGCCATGAGTACAAAAAACTAAACTTGCCATAGGTTGTAAAGTTATTTTGCCATGGCTGGAAGCTAAATTTGCCGTGGACTATAGACTAAATTTGATATTAGTTGTGAAGTTCAATTGAAAATTTGCCATGTGCTATAAAGTAAACTTGACATTGGATATTGTACATACTATTGTCGTGGTAAATGAATGTAAATTTTCCATGGCAGTATAGGATGTAAAGTATGTTTGCCATGACAATGTATTTTACGGCAAAAAATTGCCATGGATGTAAAGTATTTTGCCATGGCAAAAATAAAAGGTGAACTTGCCATGCTCCATAAAAATGTAAATTTGCCATGAGTGATAAAGGTAAAAATTGCCATGTATGTGAAATTAAAATTTTCATGTCGATAAAGGTAAATTTGCCATGGCAATAAAAAATTTATGTTTGCCATGAAAAAAAAATTAACATGGCAAAAATAAAGTAACAATGTCATGGCAATAACATTAAATTACCATGCTAAAAAGTAAAAAAAATGACAAAAGGTTGCCATGGATGTAAAGTATTTTTGCCATGGCAAAAAATAAAAAGGGAACTTCCCATGCTTCATCAAAATGTAAATTTGTCAAGACCGATAAAAGTAAAAAAATGCCATGTATGTGAAACTAAAATTGCCATGACGGTAAGGGTAAATTTGCCATGGCAAAAAAAGTTAAGTTTGCCATGAACAAAATAAAAAGGTAAAAAATTGACATGGCAAAAATAAAGTAAAAATGCCATGGCAATAAAAGTAAATTTACCATGCTAAAAAGGTTAAAAATGCTATGTTCTTAAAAAGTAACAAGTTTTGAAGATAAAAAATTCATACATTTGTCGTGTGACTATTCCAAAAAAGTGTTTCAAATTTTGCTATGATGTATGAGACACACTTTTTCCAAAAAATAGTTGTATGACCAAATACACACAAATATTTTTGCCTCATGGTATGCTCAATGTACTCAATGATTGTAGATTTTGTTTCTTGTTCATTTGCCATGCTCAATGTACTTGAAATTTAAAATTGTCATGCCAATTTTGCTATGGTCCCATGAAAAAGCAAAAAAATTGCCATGAGCTATTTAATTGACATGTAAAAGTAATGAATGTAAATTTGTCGTGGGAAAAGAAAACTACATTTGCCATGGCAATATAATTGAAGAATTTGCCATGCCCATTTTCTGCCTCATGGTATGCACAATGTACTCAAATGATTGTAGACTTTATTTCTTATCCATTTTCCATGCTCAAATGTACTTGAAGTAAAAAAAGCCATGGCAAAATTACTATGGTCCAATGAAAAAACGAAAAATTGCCATGAGCTATTAAATTGACATGTAAAAAATAAATTTGCACTGGCAATGAAGGTACTATTGTCGTGGTAATGAACGTAAATTTGCCATGGCAAATGAAAACTACATTTTGCCATGGCAATAAAATTGAAGGATTTGCCATGGCGGTGTAGTTACATTTGCCAGGCAACAAAAGATAAAATTTCCATTGCAAAAAAGGTATATTTTGCCATGGCAAATAGAAGTAAAAAACTGCCATGACTCGCACACCAATTTTTTTTGCCTTCTTAGCATGATTTTTTTTGCCATGTGGACATTACCAAACATGTGTAAAGAAATGACCATGTGCACATGATTTTAGTTGAATTAAGTTTGCCCTGGTCCATAAATTTAGTTTGCCATGGTCTAAATTAGAGAAATTCCCATGGTCTAGTTAGTAAAATGACCATGTTATATCAAATATCCAAATTATCTACATATTGCCATGGGGAAAACAAATTGAAAACATTTATAAAATTGCCATGGGAATAGCCGCACACCATCGGAGTGAAATTTGAAGAACTTGCCATGAGAGCATTGCAAAAAAAGGCTAAATTTGCCATGTTGGGAAGACAAAATATTATGAATTTGCCGTGTTGGAAAGGTAAAATGTCCATAAATTAAGTTTGCCATGGTCTAATTAGAGACATTCCCATGGTCTAATTGGTAAAATTACCATGCTATATCGAAAATCCAAAGTATCTACAAATTTCCATGGGGAAAACATTTGTAAATTTTTTATAAAAATTGCCATGGGAATAGCGACACACCATCTGAGCAAAATTTCAAAGATCTTGCCATGAGAGCATTGCAAAAAAAAGAAGCTAAATTGCCATGTTGGGAAAACAAAGATGTTATGAATTTGCCATGTGATTAGAATACACAATAAAAACATGAACACATGGCAACATAAAACACTAGTATAAATGGCACGGTCGACTACATGATCCTCTCCTTGTAGATTTGAATTGCCATGGCTACTACTATGTCCCTTACAATGCTAAAACGTGAAAAACTATGTATTGAAGATTACCGTGGCGATTATGGACTTAACATAGGAGGTAGCACATCAAAACCATCACTGCCATCATCATTTAAAAAGGAATACAAAAGTGCTCATCTATTGACAATAATCAGCACACTAGAAATGGAACCTAGGCACGCGTTTTTCATTACTCAAATAAAACAAAACTTCTGAATGCTAAAAATAGAGAAAACTATATCAAGGATTAGCTAACTAAATTACCATGTGGCTCACATCACATATTGCAGGGATACTACATTCAGCACAACTACTATGGGCGTTCAAATCTCGTAATCACCTCATTCAGGTAAACGAGGATGGGGAGGTCGCGCTGGTGGCTGCCAATGCGAGCATGAATAGGATGATGACGGTGGTGTGTGCAGGCGCGAGGCGAGGCGTCGACCTACTGAGCTCTTGAAACTCCAGCCACGGAGGCCGGTCATGGATTTCATGGGCACGACGACGCCTCTGTGCATCGATCCGAAGGGGAGGAAGGAGGGTAAGACGCAACTCACCTTGGGAAGACGATGGCGAGCTCAGAGGGGTCCTGGGAAGCAGGACGAATATGGGGGCCGAGGTGGAAGCATCGGTGGCAAGCCCTCCTCCATTGTGCGACACCATGATTTGGTCGCTGGAGCTCCTCTCTGCAGCGGCCTGCCTCCGCTCCGCCGACGCCAGCCATAGAATGACACATCCCGCGAAACCACCCGCGCATGTCCTCTCCACCGCGCGACATCCCCGATTTGGTTCGGTGGAGCACCTCTCCCGCGGCGGCTCGCCGGGCTCAGCCGCCGCCAGCCACGGGAACGGCGCAAGACGCCTCGCCGCCGCGCGTGAACTCCTTGTTGCCGCCCATGGGCTGCTCGTCGTCGGCGCATGGCCTCCCCCGTCCATGTAGATGAGAGGGTGCGGTTGAAATGCGCGCCGGGGGGGGGGGCGGGGTGGTGGTTAGATGCGGTGCGGCCTTGTCTCGAACGAGTCCTGGTTATGACGTGGTAACGTGAGCTCGCCAAGATTCGTGCAATGGCTTCGAAGGCGTTCGGACGGAGCAGCCAGATTTCTGACGTTCGGGAGTTATCATTTTTCTTTTAAAAAAGTAGTCTATTCTAAGCATTGATTTAATTTTTTTTTGAAACCTCCACGAATATGATAGCATCACGACAATCTACACACAAGATAAGACACTCATCAATGTTTATAAAAACTAGATGACCCGGTTGCGCCAATGGCGCAATAAGCGAATTAGAAAGAATGTTAGTAGTGAGTAAGTAGGAGATGTAATTGGAAATATAATGCAATGTGGATTGTATTACATCATGTATTAACCACAAATCATGAAATCAATACCAGAGAACCAAATAATGTCACCACCTCTGTACTAACAGCCAACATTTTAGCATAAGGAGTATCACAGGAGTGTTTACTTACACATCAGGAGTATTCACAATTACAACTAAAGAGGCATTGTCCTCACTGCTGTCCCTGAGCCCTTCACAAGGAGAGTTCCAAGCCTCGCAACTTCTTCCTCCAGCTCTGCACATGACCCTCAGTTACGAACCTCGTCCCTCAGCTATGATTATTTCAAGATGAAATCAACATGCTATTTCTCTCACATGAAACATGTTCAGAATTTAGTCAGTCTCACTAATCTTTCAGCTACAAAGGCAGAAAGAAAAATAGCATGATCAATAACTAAAAAAAATTGGAACAATAATGCTTGTAGCATTAAAAAACCGAGAAAGTGAATTGAGGACAATAGAACAATTATTTGTAACAACGGCAAGCTTGGCTGATGCAAAATGATCACTCTGAAACTATATCTTTAGAACCAAATTAAAAAGGAACAAAATAATCTAATACTCCCTCCGTTCCAAAATAACTGTCTCAACTTTGTACAAAAACATCATGTATCTTTAGGACCAATTTTTAGACCATGGTACCACATAAATCAAGAATTAGACATATCAGATTGCAACGTATTCATGGTCAGTTACCAATCATGTCACACCAAGGATTTGCACATATAACCTGAAATAACTGCAGCTAGCTTGAAGTCTGAAATCTACTGGGTGACAGACAAAAGCAATACCACCAAACCTTATTCTTATTGGACGAGCACAAGATTTATGGGAAGATAACACACAAAAAATCCTATTTGGTTTCTGGATGCATGCACTTTCTGGATTGTGCACATCAAAGCATGGAAGAACATTCCTAGGAGAGCCATTGTAGCACAACGAAGTAAACCAAAAATCAAAAAAGAGAAGTGAGTTTGTATCATGTAATTTAGCAATGTATCAGCACATATCACCATTTATTTTGCAGAGACCAAAGAAAATGACAGAAGTTTCCCTATTCTTTCCTGTACCTTTCTACCAGAATGCTCTCTATTTACGAGCGCCACACAAACTATTTCCACTTGGCGGCTAGCCACTTGGCGGCAGGTTGGACACAGCAATCCTCGCCGCGAGCTGCAGAAGAACCACACACACACATACGTCAGGCCAGGAGACACGAACACGGGCGCCGTGAGGGGGGAACGGAACAGACCGGAAGGGGAGAGACAGGACAAAAGAGGGAACGTACGGAGGCATAGTCAGGCTGGGAGGCGGTGAGCGCGGCGGCGGTCTTGGCGGCGAGCTCGTCGAGCTGGCTGGTGGTGACGCCCATGTATACCCTGATGCAGACCTTCTGCGCGACGAGCACGGGGTCGCAGTGCTCCTGGTTGAGCCCATAGCTGAGCTTCTTGAGCCGCACTGTGATCTTATCGAAGTGCACCGTCTCCGTCCACCCGTCCCGCTTCACGACGTACATCACCGAAAACTAACAAAAACATACTCATGTGCATCATCCAAACAGGCAATGGTTTTGCCTGTTTGTACATCAGAATCAATAATTGAATTATCAACAGATTGGTATATGCAACATGCTTAAATATCATGCCAGGAGAAGAATTAAATGCCACATTTATGAATAACTGAACATTATGAATGCCATGCTGCATTTTGTAATGGTAATGATCCAAGATAGTTAAATAGATGGTCATTATTAGGAACCGCAGCGCACGCACGCATCACCAGCCGGTTGGTTGATTCCTGGAGTTGGCCGAGAAAGCACAGGCAAGTACAAAACTTGAAGCACGTTGATTGAATCCTGGAGTTGGCTGGATGCACACGTACGAGAGGAAGCAAGATCAATTGCTACGGAGGCTAGCCACCTGTGTTCGACGCACCCGACGCCCGACCTCGCCGCGCCGGCACATCTCCGTTGTGCTCCCCTCAATGCCGTCATGCTCCAGCCTCGCCTGATGCGCTGTCTACGCCCATGCACCCCGGCGGCCGGTGCCTAGTCCATGATTCGCGCATGCCTTGGGCACTTGGCAACAACTACCCCGCCACGCGCCGTCGTCATGACACGCATGCACTGGCACTTACTGACGCACGCAAGCACAGACGCCGGCAGCTAGCACGCACACAAGAGCTGCTCGGGCTGGACCGAGCCAGAGGTAAGATGAGCCGAGCCTCGAGAAACAGGCTCGTTCAACCAGTGAGCCGAGCTGAGCTTGGCTCGCTCATGGCGAGCCAAAGCCAGGCTCGGACCGAACTCGGCTCGGCTCGGCTCGTGTCCAACCCTATGCTGCTCCTCCTCTGCACTGTGAAGGTACAGAGTAATTCAACCAAATTCACTGTTAATTTTGAAGAAAATCAAAATCAGACAAGATTGCTGGGATTGCTGAGATGGGATGTTTGTTCACTTCGGCCTTCAGGTTAAGGAGCTTCGTGCTCAAATCTCATTTGGCAAGGAGAGTTTGTTCCAATTCCTCCTAGACATCGTCACATCAAAACAGTGAACTGATGGGAACACTGAAAAGTGAACACTAAAGGAGGCATTTATCTTTAACAAACAAAACAGTGTGCTATTTTTCTGTTATGAAATGGAATTGTAATGGAACTAACAGTAGGTGATTGCATTGATCTGGAGTTTGGGACAACCAAATAACCAACTGCTGGCTATCAAAAGTGCATCTAAATGATAATTCCGTTCAATTTTAAATTCAGTAGCACGAGCATAACCTCTACAGACATTGAGACAAACAATTGGTGTGCAGGAAATAAATTCAGACAAACATCACAGTGTTTCCTGCTTGTGTTTTTACCTGCAGTGTTTTTTTTGCTGAACTATGCTTTGAGGAGGTCACCTTTAATTCTTTTGAATCAGGAGCACCCAGCTGTGACAAGACATAGCCAAGAAACTAACTTTTCCCAGATTTTCATGCATGCATGATGTCCACAAATATTTGATGTATATGCTACTTTCAAAACCTGAAAGTTGGACTGGGAGATTATTAAAATGTCCAGGATTAAATGCTAATCTTGATCAGAGGCAAAATACAAACATAAGAAATCAAAATACAATGTTAGAGTATGAACTAACCTCCTCCCATGAGGATTAAATGCTAATTCATTGATTGGTCCAAAAATGTTGTTTAACACCACCAATCTCTTCTTCTAAAATATGAAATTCACAACAAAATCCTGTTACATAAATTGACAATACCTTGATGCATTTAAATTAAAATTAGAAGAATCACGACAAAAATGTTAGACCACAGTTCTATATTATTTTCTCTGTTCAACCAAAATGGGTTTCAATTTATATAAACAACAATATATTCTCTGAAGTTTTAGTTACTTTCTTTTGTTTCTTTGAAACTCTCTCTCTCAAGTTGTACTCACAACAAATTACAGAGTGGTTTGCATGATGGCTCCTGTACCGGAGTATTTATTTGAATTATATGGAGTATTTTATTTGAATAATTTGGTGTGTTACCATGAGATACCAGCAAGCAGTCATGTTTTGGTTCATTTATGAACTGGATCTTGTTTTGGTTCGAAATTCAGGAGATACCAGCAAGCAGCTATGTTTCCTGGACCATTTGTTGATCTGTTAATTTATTCATGGTGTGTTGTTGTTCCAAGCAGCAAGTCTTGAGATGTCTATAGTTCGTGAAAATCTACGGTTGAAAAAGGCCAGCCCTATATCCAAAAATGCCTACAATAATGTCTGGAAACAATAATCCCTTGGAGATAAACTGAGGCTGCTACCTATGAAAAGTCCAGCCCTACTGCACTTTATTAAATCTGCACATCAACCGAATTAAAAAACAGATTATAAGCCAGCCTAGTTCAACATTGTAGGCCAGCATGAAACACACTCCTCTAAAAAAAGCCTAAAAATCTATTATTATTGTCTTACTGCTTTGTTTGAAGTTGAACTCTGCCCTCTTTTACTCGAAAGTCAATTCAGGTTTATTTGAATTGACAGCAGCGTAGTCATCTCAACAGCACCTTAGTCAACCTGTAAAATTTACAACAAATCAAATTCGTATTGAACAACACCGAATAAATAAATTGCTCTATCGATGGAATCCACAAACACCTCGGCAATAAAAATTATATTGCATATCGAATAGGAAAGCTAATCCAAACCACTGTTCAAGATATCTTCCGATATGCCGATAAATCGGCCGATTTATCGCTTATCGCTGTCTGACCGATAAGATAAATCGACCGATAAATCGGCAGATATGGCGATAAATTGGCCGATATGCCGATAAACTGGCCGATTTACCCCTTATCTTGGGTCGACCGATAAGTTCCCGATAAGCGATATCCCCAACATTGATCCAAACACAACCTTCAACAAAAAATCTGCAACGCGAAATGGTCCAAGACAAAAGGCATGTGTGTTACTAACCTACTGCATAAAGGTGTCGTCATAATGGCTATGTGCAGAATTTGACAAGGTTATAGTTTCCACTCCTTGGACTCTGAAAAAAAGAATGATAAATATGGTGAGCACATAATAACATAACATTGACGTTGTAATGTTCAATCAACACGCTGCAGCCATCTGCATATGCGTAAACCACTGCTGCTCTACAAACCTATATTACCTGGGATAATTATTCTGTTCTATCATCAGTGAAAACATGCCTATGAAGGTTGTATCATTAATAATAGACCCTACAAATTTATTTTTTTATACTTTGGTCTAGATTAATATAAAACACCCTTGGTCGATGACCTACTATTTGCAGCACAACGTTTAAAATGAGAAGGAATACAATATTAGAAACTTACCATGTAAGGGTTCCATTACTGCATCGGCATGACTATAGATGGGTGCATAATTTGGAGGATAAGAGCCTGAGAAAAATGATTCTGGCAGAACAGAAAGCCTTCCCAATTGCCAACTGGAAGAGACAGGCAATTGTTGCGCTGGTGGATACATGCTTTGTGTCTCTGAAAAAACACCAAGTCCTGGCCCTTCTGGGTGATGAAATTTATGTGTGTTGGTCCAAATTTGCAATGGCCAAATTTCTGGCCCTTCTGGAGCACCCTTTCTCACCCTGCATAACGAAAAGAGTCTTCTGCTTAACTGTCCTTATTGACCTATAAATTTGTAACACAAACTGAACCTATGAAACTAAAGTTGCTAACTAATTAGGACTGGAAATAACAAACCCATACTCTGAAGGTAACTTAATATAAACAACGCCAAAAGAAGGAGGCAGCTAGCAATAGACCATGGAGCTATTCTTATTTTCGAGATAGGAAGCATAACGAAAAGCTTTTGAACTATAATATATAAAGCACAAATCTTGGCAGTCAAAAACAGCAGCGCGTGTGATGACAAGAGAGTGCCACAGCAACAAGACCTGTAATACAAAAGAAAATAACAAAGCAAGAACAACTTAGGCATGGAAAATACACACATTAAGAATTCTACCAAGTGACTAATTAATATTGGGAACGTGGAGGCTGAAAAAATAAAAAATAAAAAGAACAGGACACCATTCTTCCTTGCATATAACCAATCGCAGCACATGCAAGCAGGAACATGAAAAATTCAGAAAGTGACAACTTCAAATGCATTGGCTTAGGCTAGAGCACACATGCGATAGCCAATCAGAGCACATCCAGCGAGAAGTTTAGCACAAGATGCACCAGATAGAATAGATAAACTGTACATAGTCACCCAAAACACATGACAGAAATGGACAAACTTAAACACATTCAATCATTATGCATCTCAGAATCCAAAGAAAATAGAACTGAAAAGAGGAAGCACAAACTTTGCCAGCGAACAACAGTACATGAGCCAACAAGACAGTGGAAGAGCGACATGATCTGCAACACAAATGGAAAGAACATAGGAAACAGATCAGGCATAGAAAATGCATGAAAATATATAAAATAACAAACAACGGTACATATAGATTAACTGAAATGCATTGGGTCAGCCCAAAACACACAGAACATGACTAACGAAAGCACATAAAAGTGTAAATGCAGGAAAAGATGTGCAAGGTAGAATGGATTGGTGCCCGAGGTTGTGTCCTTGCCTGTGCAGTGCTCAAACAAACAGACTGCAAGATTACAAATGTCACAAATTAATATTACAAAAAATGCTTTACTTTTATAGATCATACTTGTACAGGTTTGGACTGGAACAGAAAATTAGCACCCACAGGGAAACAAAGTTCACATATACAAATGTTACTAATTTCATTGCATCATTTCCATGTTTCAACTGTAGATACTTCTAAATACGTCTGTGGTAAAGAAGAAGAAAAGTTTGTACCACATTATATACCATGGTGAATAATATTGTTGATCAGAGGGGGCAATAAACAGTAATATTTTATAAGAAAATATCTCTAAACTTCTTAAAGTCATTGGATTCAAGCTAAACTGTTCGCGACTTCGATAAGAATGAACGGATGTGTAAAAAAAACTAAAGATTCTAACACACCTTATGCTAGAATTTCCATATGAATAACTAACAGAATAAAAAAATTATGAGGCATATACAGGACAACAGTGCACTTCCACTACCTTGAGTTCCGAGAGGAATCAAATGATATTGATGGTAAATTGGTAACTGAATCTGCAGGTTACATGTATGGTTTTATACTCTTCTGTTCTAGCCAGCAAACTAATCAATAGCAAAAACTACTGGCATACACTATCCAGTAATTAGATTCACAATGCTGTAGGAGAAATGGCATTTGAAGCATAAATTAATATCAATGAGCACTGAGTAATTTTCAAAAAAAAATGCATCATAGATCAAGTATATAAAAAACATGTTTAGTGATGTAAACACAACACCATAAAAAAATTAAAACACCCATTTTTTAAAAGCTAGCCTGTCAAAAGTTCAACTGAACAGGTCACCATCAAAGGAACATATACCAAAACAAACCCATGATTCAAATAACTAAATAATTCATGCATAAAAGACCATTAGAAACACTTATAAGCTCATTCATGACCAGCCTGTATTTAAGTCCAGGTTGAGAAAACCACATGCATATAAGAATACTGGATGCCAACATGAGCGAGTAAGATGTAAAACATGAATGAAAAAAATAGAGAGAATGCATTTGCATGTCCTGTGGTGTACTTGCCACCTACCAGGCCTCTGAGGTTGGAATCTGCCATTGTGCCAACATAAGGCATGATTACGGTAATATCCATAGGATCTGAAATGAAAGTGAGCTCACCACCTAAAGAAGGAACTCCTCCCCAGTGCTTAACGCCAGACTGTAAAGCCAGCTCCTTGTACACCACGTCAATTTCTTCCAACGTCTCGATGTGTTTGCTGACAAAACTGGAGAGAAATAAAATATGATTATAAATTAAAATAGTTTATAAGGAGCACAACAGGTCCCTGTTCCGTTGCCGGATCAAGGATGGAGTAAACTAAAACACTTTGTTGTTAAAACTACCCCTCCCTATTCCGTGAATCGACTGACAAATTCTATTACCAGTTTCTTCTCTTTGTAATGCATACATACACATAGAGAGGAGTATGTAGTATACAAGTTGTTGTTGCTCAAGCAATGTATATGTACGCACGTGCATCTTATATAGATATAGGCTTGAGATTTCTATATAAGATGGACTGAAGAGGGGTGGACTGCAGTAGTTCTGTATAACCAACATGAGGGTGGACTGTAGTAGTTTCCCGATGGATGGGGATATGCTCGGCTTCAGGGTCCCATTTCTGATTCATGAGCCTCTATCTTAGGCATAGTAGGACAATTTTGCAACGGTTGCATTATCGGCTGACACCATGCTTGCCCTTATAAAGTAGTAACCAAAATCAATATCCATTTCACCAGCCAACAGACCTTTGATGTCTCTTTATTTCTTCTTCTTTCAGCTAACCTGATCTGATTTTTGTTTGGGACGAACACAGCTACACCGCATCCATATATTAAGATTGAAAATAGGATTTACAAGGGATGTTTAGGGGGGCTACAAAGAAGTTACAGTGAATGTTCATAGGTTAAGGCCATTTTACTGCTCTTAACCATTAGGGAAACTACTATAGTCCCACCCCCCCCCCCCCCTCAGGCTAGCGACTTTCCATTCCCTACTCTCATCTGCAAACCTGATGACCTGATCCAATTACTTACATGAAACTATATATACCAGCGTAAAGTGCAAACTTGTGTCCGCACTCCCTATTCTTCTCTTATTAGAGATGCATTCACATGCATTAGAGTTGAGATTTCTCGAAAGAACTCGACTTGATTCACGCGTAGTTGCACGGTTTCTTGGATCACCTTATTTCTGTATATAAACTTTTGGCAGTAAAGAATTGGACAATTATTCTTCATATAAAGTTATTTCTTTAGTAAGCCAGTTCCCAAATCCGCACCTCTCTTTTTGCATCTGTATCTACCACCTCTCGATCGACCATCAACCAAAATAGGTAATAAGGTGGATTGAGCACATTGTACACCAAGGAGCATAAACTAAAGCGTGGATTATGCAGAAAAATCGAAGAAAGGGAAAGAGTTGCAATACCTACTTACTGGGAACTGTCCTCGATCTCTCCTCCTCTGAATGAGGCCATCGGGATGGGGGCTCAACCTGGATGGGTTCCTCCGCTGTCATTGGTGCCTTCACTGCACAACGCGCCATCGCCCCGTGGCCTGCCTAGCCTGTGTGCGCCGTCTCCCCTGCTTGAACGAGGAAGATTGGAGGAGCAGCGAGGAAGAGAGAGGACCAGGGGAAGAGAGAAAAAGGGAGGAGGAGAGCTCACCTGACTGTACGACCAGAGCAGGTGGCAGCGGGGGTGCTGCAGAGGAGAATGTGAGGATGAGCGGCGCCTAGTGCTGTGGCGTCGCGCCCCGCGCCGCCCGCGCGAGCCCGCTGCTGCTTCTGGGCGCCACCCGCGCGCGCTGCTGCTCGCCCCACCTGGCCGCCCCGTGCGCGCACCGCACGCGTCGGCCGCGCCCTGTCCCGCGCCCTCCAGCGCCGCCCCGCGCTGCTCGCTTCCGCTGCGCCCTTCCGTAGCCGCCCACGCCCGCCGCCGCCGCGGCCCGACCGCGTCCGCCTCCCTGCACCGCCCGCCTACGCCTGCCGCTGCCTTCCGCTTCGCCGCTGCGCGCCCACAGCCGCTGCCGCCGCCGCCGCGCAGAGGGGATGGGATGCGGGAGGGGAGAAGAGGAATGCGAGGTGGAGGGGCTAGCGTGGGTTTAACGAGGGAGATACTTCCATCCGGAATCGCGAGCTACAGTAAATCGCGGGGCACTATTCATAGCGAATAAAAGGAGACGTGGCCACCGCCGCTAGTTGGGCGCACTCCTTCATCTTTTATATGTTCCGAAACGACTTTTCTTTTATTTATTTTTTACATTCTAATGTTCACAGAAACTCCATGTCCATGGAGATGCTCTAAGCTGCTTATCACAACTTCACACAGCAGCGATGGAAGGCGACGGCGGCACGGCGGCGGCCTGGATGGCGACGCACCGCGGGATGTACGAGCGGGCCACGCGGCACCCCTTCACCGTCTCGATCCGCGACGGTTCGGTCGACCTGGCCGCCTTCAAACGCTGGCTCGTCAGTATTTTCTCGGCTTCTCTCCTTAGGCTCCCCCCTCCCCCCTCCGACCCCCACCCCGCCGCAATTTCTTATGTAGCTTTGCTTATCAGTTGATACAAGGTGATTATACTTAAATTGGATTGAGCGGCTCCTGCTACGTAAAGCATCGCTAACCTTACACTAGCAGTGGATCTTGATTCGGACCGCGTGACTTTTTGCACTGACTTGGATGAGCTAGACTGATAGAGCTACTTCTGTGGTCTGAGAAGAAGAAAAGATGGTGTGGATGGGACTTCATAAGGCTACTGAATGTATTGATCCATTTAGCATGTGTGCAAGATTTGGGGAGATTTTGCTGCTACAAATCAGAATTTGCTGCTCAATTAACAATAATGCTATCTTGATTTTGGTAATTGGAGAATGTTGGACCTTCTTTTGCCAGGCAAAAGTAACCAGGCAGTTAATCCTGTCAAATTCACTGCTGTGATTCCGTGGTCAAGGGCATATTTCTCCTTGTTGAATAGTCTAGTTCACTCATGGCCATTTCCTGTCATGTTTACGAAATGCCATGCCTTTTGTTACTTGCATTACATATTCATACAAATACTTCTTGATGCACAGAGAAGGAACAATACTTCGTGGGGAATGTATATAAAATAAAAAAGAAACGGCTTGTTTCATTTAAATGTCTATTATTGGGAAGCTGCTTAGCTGGAAGCACTAGGGTACTTGGCACTTGATTGGTGCTAGTTAGATTCAGACGTCCTATACTTTACTAATGTAGCCATTTGTTTGTTTTCTAAGATCAATCCCACAGTGGTTACCTTTACTCCTGTCGTTAATGCTCGTGATGAAATAAAAATATCTATTTATGTATCATATTTCAGGGTCAGGACTACATGTTCGTGCGGGAATTTGTTGCATTTCTAGCTAGTGTACTGCTCAAGTGTTGCAAAGAGTCAGACAGCTCGGACATGGAAACAATCCTAGGTGGCTTGGCTTCTCTTCGTGATGAGCTCTCTTGGTTCAAGAAGGAAGCTGCTAAATGGAGTGTTGATCTGGCCGGTATTTCTCCCCTCAGTTCTAATATGGAGTACTGCAGGTTGATCTCTATCAAACATTCACACAATTATACAACCTTATATAGTGCTAAAGGATTGTGACTATGGTATTATTCTTATGGCCAGGTTTCTCCAGAGCTTTGATGATCCAGAGATCAGCTACACTGTTGCCATAACTACGTTTTGGATAATTGAAACCGTGTACCAGGATAGTTTTGCTTTCTGCATAGAAGAAGGTAACAAGACCCCGGCGGAGCTCCTGGGGACCTGTCAGAGATGGGGCAGTCCTGAGTTCAAGCAATACTGCCAGTCTCTGCAGCGGATCGCTGATCGCTGCTTGGCGAATGCGCCACCTGATGTTGTCAAGAGTGCTGAAGAGGCCTTTCTTCGTGTGCTCGAGCTGGAGATTGGATTCTGGGACATGAGTTCTTCTCAGTCCTAAGCGGCGACTACATCGTGCATTACTTGGACGAAATAGATGCCGCAGTGGGTTCAGCATTTTACTGTCATTTCCCCTGTATCTTGGTTTCTCTGGTGAACACCGTGCAATAATCTGGATGAAATAAATGTTGTGTTGGTTCAGACCGAAACCTCGACTGCACTTTATTTTTTCACGTATCTTGGTTTCTTTGGTGAACACCGTGGAATTACTTGGACGGTATAGATGTTTTTGTCGGTTTAGTGTTCAGTCTTTCAGGCTGAAAACCTCGGCTGCACTGTCGGTATAGATGTTTTTGTCGGTATGTATTTTTATGCTGGCTTCTTTGGATTCCCAAGAACTTTTGATGTATGATCGTAAGTTTGTAGCGAACTGAAATAACGTTGCCATGTGAAAACCTATAAACTTCACAACCAGTTGCTAAGTACGTCATATGACCCTACATTGTTTCTGAAAGAGCATGCCGCAACGAACTAAAATCAAAGGGGAAAAACAGATAAAAAAAGCAAACGGGAAAAAAGAAAAAAACCGCAACGAACTAAAATCAAAGGGGAAAAACAGATAAAAAAAGCAAATGGGAAAAAAGAAAAAAAATCTGCAAAATGAAGAAAAATTATCAGAGCCAAGTTTCGATCCTGGGACCTGTGGGCCACGTTTCCGCTGCGCCACTCTGATTTGTGTGCTATACAATTGAAGTGCACCTTAATTAAGACGGCAACTCGCGGCTTGCCTTGATAATTTGTTATCACACTCACAACTCCTAATAAACATTATAGTATCTTGTAATTTTACAAACAAATCTCTGCTCGCTTTATTGTAAGCCAAGCCAAATAAAGCAACAAACCAAACTTACACCCCCAAGATGCCAATGTGCCACGCAAGCTAAGCCAGAAGCTACCGCTCATGATGACGGCCGGCAATGGCAGAAGACGGCAGGAGCAGCTAGCACGGCTAGCTATCGTAGGTGCGGCACTCGTCGGTTTCGGGGTTGTCCTCGCAGAACTCCTCCAGCGGGTCGCTGTGATCCTTCTTGCGGTCGCGCGCGTGGCTCGCCGCCGCGCTGAGCTCCTCCACCTCGTCCCACGCCGCCACGCACTCGCCGCCCTCCGGGTCCCCCGCGCACGTCTCCTCCGCCTGCTTGATGCTCTCCGTCACCTTCTGCGCCAGCTCCGGGGGCGTGGACGACGAGCCTGCCACCGCCACCAGCCGCCGGCCGTGCGCGCGCATCGCCCGGGCCGCGAACGACACGACGTCCGGGCGAGATGGCAGCGTGGCCGAGGGCTGCGAAACGGTTCTGGGAGCCGGAAAGGTGGCCATGAAGGCCATCGTGGTGATGGTGGCCATGGCTTCGCACTTGGTTCGCAGGAGCGTGGAAGAGAAGGTTTTGGTTGGGGCCTGGCGGTTTGGGTTATGCCATTTTTATGTGGCTCTCTGCTCCTTATCTTTTGCATGCCAATCCCGTTGTGACAGACCAGCCTTGGCAGATTTCCCTTCTAGAAGATTTATCAATAATCCTAGACCTACGGGGTTGTTACGGGTTTGTTACACGATTATCCAAGATTTATTTCTCCTGCATTTTGTTACACAGGACGAAGAAAGGATATTTTATTTCCAAAATTCCAAAAGTATTTTCTTGTTGAACACGGTAAAATCGAAGTCGCTCAAATACATGAGCATACATGAATCCCTCTGCTCAAGTTTCCTCTCGAAACCTAAAACCCCTTTGGGCGATTAGGGTTTCGCGGTGGACTTGACGGCGGCCGTCTGATCCGATCGGCAGGCCGGACTTGATCTCCGACGAGGGATGACAGCATCTTCCCAAAGCGCAAGTGGAGGGACGACACCGATGGCTCTACAGTTTGCATTTTTAGAGCTCATTTGTTGCATGTTCTTTTTATATATTATGTCCTATTGAACCAAATAGTTGTCCATTATGCATGATTACTCGTATTTACACTTTTCATTGTGAGCATTGCACATTTAGTGTTTTGTTAGTTTTTACTATTTTTCCTTGTTTTCTTGTGTCTATAGGTGTTTTGGAGCAACCTAGGACCAAGCGCGATGAAAGAACCAAGGTGGGGGTTCAATACGGAGACACTCCGGGGGCAGACTTGGCCATTTCGGAGTTGGAGAAAAAGTCATTTTTACAGAGTGTTCCAAATCAAGCTCTAAGACCAGAAATGGACCGGTATCGATTATACGAATCCAACGAGCCCAAGAACGTCAAATTCTGAGTTCGTATGAAGATTTGGCGGTCGTTTTACCGAAGAAGGACAACACAAAAGATGGGCTTTCAAGACGGGCTTTCCACACAGCTCCGAAAGTTGCCTTTCCAGACGGGATTCTTCGCCAATTTTGTTTCCATTCGATCCCACGGGATCCTTGGCTCATAAAGAAGGGATTGGGAGAGGATTTGGCTCGTTGAGAGCCCTTGGATGAAGCCCGTCAAGAGAGGGGGCTAGGGAGGCTCCTATATATGTCTCCCTCAGCCCTAGCCGCCGCCATCCATCCTCATTCATCCACAACACATCTAAGTTCATCTCCATTACTGCTCCATCACCACCATAGAGGAAGGGACAAGATCAAGAGGAAGAGGAGGAGGCTTGTGACACCCCCGACTCAATCGTACACTAATCATACACGCAAACGTGTACGATCAAGTACAGGGACTCACGGGAAGATATCACAACACAACTCTAAACACAAATTAACGGAGATCCACAATATTACAGACCAGGGATCCGAAGATCCGAATACATAAGTCATTCATACAAATATTATCTGAGTACAGACATAGTTAGACAAGTTTTGCCTTAAGAAGGCTAGCACAAACAGCGACACTAGATCGAAAGGCGTTGGCCTCCTGCCTGGGAGCCTCCGATCCTACTCCTGGTCGGCTGGCTCAATCCAGTAGTAAGTGCCCTCTGGACCCTCCTGGTAGTAAGCTCCGGTGGTGGCATCTGGCTCCTGGACTCCATCGTCTGATGTATCATCAAGGTGGGGTATATGGGGAAAAGAGAAAGTAAAGCAACCGTGAGTACTCATCCAAAGTACTCAGCAAGCAAGGATCTATACTACATATGCAACATTATCAATGGAGAAAGGCTGTATAAGTGGACTGGGCTGCAGAAATGCCAGAATAGAGAGAAGGCCTAGTCCTATCGAAGACCAGCATCTTCAAACATCTTCACGAGGCCATCATCTTGCAGCAGTAGAAGAGAGTAGAATAGCATTTTATTTAGCAAACATGTTGAAGTACAGCTTAAAGATCCTTCCTCGACTCCCAAGCGAGAAAGCGATCCCGAAGCTTCAATTAAGTAACAAGTATTCAGTTCAAGTAGTAGATCGGGATACACAAACTGAGCGTCCGTTATCGTAGGACCGGCTATCGATAGATCATTCATCCCTGCAGGGGTGCACTACTGTTACCCAACACGCTCGATCAACTCTGGCCGGACACACTTGCTGGGTAATGCCCGTCCTCGGAAGATCAACATGAAGCAGCGCTCTACCTAGGCTCGGCAGAGAGGTCAGCACGCCGGACTAACCTATGCACCCAGAGGTCTTGGGCCATCGCCCTGGGCACCCTGCGTGTTGCGAGACTGGCCGGGGTGCAGGTGCGACACTAAGCTCGTCAGTGAAGTATCCATCCCAATCCTGACAATCAGCCCGCACGGTGAATCGTGACGTCAGACGAGCTTTCGGGAGAAACGTATTTCGCAGAGGGTCCCATAACCATTATCCCGCGTGGTGGTAGTGCGTATAGGGCACGTCGACCCACTCAGATCACACACCCAAATAAAATAGGCTCAATTAGTATCACGCGGAGACAATCAGAGTCTCTGATGCTCCGCCACAATGTCACACTCGAGTGCCCTTCCGGCACACCCGAAAATCATAGATCCCCAGCGGGTACCCACCAGGGTGGACCCGCCTGTAACAAAGGTCAAGTAATCATGTGGTCATAACGTCAAGGGGAAAACCCGAGGAATCACCCTCGGCGGATTCCACTCGACGAAATCATCAGGGTGAACGTATGAGGTATCACCCTCGAGGTTCACACTGAGGGGTCGCACGACAGAGTCGTATCGGAAGTGGAGAAGAAGGAATCACCCTCGATGACCACGACCGAACAGCTACACTGCAGAGTATTCATCGGGAGTGCGTTACGAGGTATCACCCTCGGCACTCGATAGTTACTACGCAGAGTCGTACAACTAAGGGGGTGTGAAGTGAGGTGTCAGTCTCTGGTCGACGATCACGTTGATCGAGTCGTCGATGATCAAGCAGGGGCAACAAGGGTAAGGTGGTGGGGTCACTGATGGTTCATTCCAACCTAAACTAAATAGTTTATCATAGGCAGGTAAGGTAGCAATGAACATGTTACAACAGCAGGCTATGCATCAGAATAGGAGCATACATTAACAGTAGCAAAATCTAATGCAAGCAGGAGAATAGAATGGGCGATGTGACGCCCCCGGCCCGATCGTGCACTAATCATACACGCAAATGCACACGATCAAGCCTAAGGACTCACGGGAAGATATCACAACACAACTCTAAAACATAAATAAAGTCATACAAGCTTTATATTACAAGCCAGGAGCCTCGAGGGCTCGAATACATAAGCTTGCGTACAAGCGTCAGCGGAAGCATCAGATATCTGAGTACAGATATTAAAAGAGAAACAGAAAGGCCTTTAGAAAGGCGGGGCAAAATAAAACACTACGATCGAAAGGCGTAGGCCTCCTGCCTGGGACCCTCCGATCCTACTCCTGGTCGTCAGTCAACTCGTAGTAGTATCCATCCTCTGGGTAGTAGTAGTAGCGATCGTCGGCAGGGCAGCTGTCTCAGGGGCTCCGTCATCTTGGACACGACAAACTGATATGGGGAGAAAAGGAAAACAAAGCAACCGTGAGTACTCAGAAGTACTCAGCAAGCGAGGATCTACACTACATATGCAACATTTTCAAGGGGAGGCTGTATATGTGGACTGGGCTGCAGAAATGCCAGAATATAGAGAAGGCCTAGTCCTATCGAAGACTAGCATCTTCAGCGGTCTTGCAGAAATAGAAGAGGGTAGAACAGTACAGTATAATGTAGCAGTATCATTAAGTCTCAACCTCACCCAGAGATCCTTTCTCGACTCCCTGCGAGAAAGCAATCCCAGAGCCATACGGTCATCAACCTCGTCCGGAGATCCCTTCTCGACTCCCTGCGAGAAGCAATCCCAGAGCCTCAGTATCCAAGTATCCAGTTCTAAAATTGTATCAATCAAGATACAACTCCGAGTGTCCTTTACCGTAGGACCGGCTATCGATAGAAGTGTTCTTCCCTGCAGGGGTGCACCAACTTACCCAACACGCTCGATTAACTCCGGCCGGACACACTTTCCTGGGTCATGCCCGGCCTCGGCCAAACGATACACCGCAGCCCTACCTAAAGCTCAGCAGAGAGGTCCCCGCCGGTCTACATCCTAAGCACTCAGGGGTCTTGGGCCATCGCCCTGTGCACTCCGGGTCGTTGTGTGCAGGGTGGATACCAGCACCGCCTCGGAGGGTCGGTACGATCCGACCGTGCCACAATGCTGAACTGGACGTCTGACAGAACTTTCGGCTGATGCTACGATGCAGAACGCCCATACTATGCCCACGTGATGGTTAGTGCTATCAGACCAGAGGCCTGCTCGGATCAAATATCCAAATCGTTAGGGCTAGGGGCTTGCGGTAACGAGCAGAGACTCACGAAAGATGTGACCCCGTCGCCCCGTCTCGAGGACTTGCTGCAAGGGTTAAGAATGCCCGGCCGCGCCTCGTATTCACCACTCGGGCACCACACAGGCACCCGTCTTCACAACACTCGCCTCTCAGGCGCACGCGGGTACCCCTCAGGGCCGACCCGCCTTTCCAAGTAATCAACAGTACAGTCCAAGTATCCGTGTGTCCATAACATCAGGGGAATCTGAGGTATCACCCTCGTTTGATTCCTACTCGATGTATCCGTCAAGGTGAACTTGGAGGAATCACCCTCGCTGGGTTCACACTTGAGGTGTTGTACGACGGCGTCGTTACCGGAAGTGGTGAAGGAGGAATCACCCTCGATGACCATGACCGAATAGCTACTCTACAGAGTTAACATCAGAAGTGCTACAAGAGGTTTCACCCTCGACACTCGATAGTAATGCTGCAGTGTCGTTACAACTAAGGGGGGGTGATGTGCGGTGTCGGGGTCTGATCTTCAATTCCCGTTGATCGGGTCTTCTGACGATCCAGCGCGGCAGTCGGGATAAGTGGGGTCACTGATAGGTCTCTACCCAGCCTATACTAAGCAGTTTAGGATATGCAGGTAATTATCAACAGCAGGCTACAGTAAACAGGCTATGCATCAGATTAGGTAAAGCAATAGCAGCAGCAATTCTAATGCAAGCATGAGAAAATAGAATGGGCGATATCGGGATGATCAAGGGGGGGCTTGCCTGGTTGCTCGGCGGCAAGGGCAAGGTCGTCAATGGTGTCTTCGGTCTCCGGAACTGCGTCGGTCTCGGGGACGACGTCGAGGTCGGGGGCTATCGAGAGAGAAGAGGGGGAGGAAACAGTATAAATATAGAGCAAACATGAGCAACACAAAGTACGACATGACAATATGCAGTGTCGGGTGTGTTCTAACGTGTGGTTGCACGTTACCGAGAAAGGAGGAATCCATCCGGGAATGTTTTCCCGGTTCCGGACATTTGTCAGACAGATGACCGGAGAGGGACAGTTGCATGTTCGGATAGTTAGGGACGCGTGACGGACGAGCGGACCGCGTAGCCGAATTCGTCTCATCGTTCTGAGCAATTTTCATGTATAAAGTTTTTCGATCGGAGTTACGGATTAAAAGATATGATTTTCTAAAGTTTTTATTAATTTCTGGAATTTAATTAACTATTTAAATTAACATTATCCGAAACAGTGCCTGCTGACGTCAGCATGACATCATGCTGACGTCAGCAGTCATCTGACACGTGGGTCCCACCTGTCAGTGACTGTTAGGCTAATTAGGATTAATTATTTAATTAGTATTTAATTAAACTAATTTATTAAATTAGATTAATCTTAAACAGAGTTAATTAACCTAATTAATTAATTATTAATTTTAATTATTTTTATTTTATTTTTATTTTCTATTTCTTAAATCGTTCTGGGGGTAGGCCCCACATGTCATTGGCCCTAGGGGCAGGGGCCCATTTGGCAGTGGCACTGGGCGCGGGGCCCCACCCGTCGGTGGCCCAGGCCACGGACGCGGGCGACGGGCGCGGCGCGCGGGCGTGTGCGCGGCAGGGGCGAGCGGGCGCCGGAGTGCGCGGCAGCGCGGGTGAAGGGGGCCGCGGGCGCGGGGCCACGGCCACGCAGCGGCGCGGGGTGGCCGGAGCCGGAGTGGGGCAACGATGGAGGCAGTAGCCGCAGCAGCGGGGAGGGAGAAGAGGCCGGGGCGCGGTGAGCGGCTACGGGCGCGCGAGCGCGTCGAGCGGCTGGAGCGGGCGAGCACATGCGTGCGGGCGCGCGGGGCCCCCGGGCACGGGCAAGATGAGCTCGGCCGGAGCTCGTGCGGTGCAGCGAGGCGCGGCGGGAGTGCGGGGAGGGAGCTAGCAGCGGCCAGCAGCAGCAGGGCGCGGCCCGGGCGCGCGCGGGGCGGAGCCTGGCCGGAGCGCGACGGGGAGCGGGCGTGGCGACCGCGGGACGGGCGCGGGGAGCGTGGCGTCGGGCGCGCGGCGGCGGTGACGAGCGCGAGCGCGCGAGGGAGAGGGAGGGAGCGAGGAGGGGCGTGGCTCACGGGAAGGATGCAGGGAACGGGGCAGTGGGCGCGGGGAGGAGTCGAAGACGACGGCGACGCGGTGACAGCGGCACCGGGGACGAAGGCGGCGGCGGCGGCGGGGAGCCGCGGGTGAGGGGGGAGAACGGGGGGGGGAAGTGGGGATCGGGGTTAGGGTTTGGCCTCCTGGGGGAGGCCATATAGGGAGGGAGTGGGCCCGGAGCTGGGCCGGTCGGGCCAGCTGGGCCAAGGGGGGAGGGGGTCCTCTTTTCTTTTTATTCTTTTGCCTTTTTCTTTTTATTAATTCATAGCTCCTGTTTAGTAAATAGTTAGGCCTCATATTGAATTTTGTAAAATATGAGAGATGGCCCACAAATCACAGCACCATATATCCTACCACCAAAAACTAGTTTGGGGTAAATATCTTTTCATATTTATTTTAAATAAATTAAAAGGTTACTAAATGTTATTTTCAGCCACTGTTTTAAGTTGTTTGAGTCACTTACCCAACTCCAATGATGTTGGTTACAATTTTAGAATTGTCTCTAGAATATTTGTTATCTATTGAACATTTTAGTTTTTATGTTGGACAACTTTTATATTCCACTTTCATTTAAATTTGAATTTGACTTAGCAGTTGAAATGCAATATGATGTTAATGATGATCATGCACTGTTAAACATGATGACATGGCATAATCACAAGGGTGATTACTGTAGTTAACCACCGGGGGTGTTACAAATCTCCTCCACTAATAAGAATTCTCGTCCCGAGAATTAAGAGGTAGAAGGAAAAAGTTCGGGGTATTCCACGCGAAGATTATCCTCGCGTTCCCAAGTGGCTTCATCTTCAGTATGATTTGACCACTGCACTTTGAGGAACTTGGTAACCTTCTGACGGGTCCGACGTTCAGCTTCATCGAGAATGCGGATCGGATGCTCCTTATAAGATAGGTCATCTTGCAATTCGAGCACCTCGTGATCCACTGCTCGGTGCGGAGATTCTTTGAAGCATTGACGAAGTTGCGACACATGGAAGACGTCGTGGATATGAGAGAATTGCGGCGGAAATTCCAATTTGTATGCCACCTGACCACGTCTAGCAATAATGCAGAAAGGACCAATGTAGCGTGGAGCTAGCTTGTCCTTGATTCCAAAACGGTGAGTGCCCTTCATAGGAGTGACACGAAGATAAGCCTGATCACCAGGTTGATAAGTCAAACCCCATCGTTTACGATCATAGTTGCTCTTCTGGCGGTCCTGAGCCGCCTTGAGATTTTCACGGACGATACGAACTTGCTCTTCGGCGTGTTGAATAATATCCAGACCCACGAGCGGTCGTTCCCCAGTTTCTAACCAATTCAGAGGGGTTCGACACTTACGTCCATAGAGTACTTCGAAGGGAGCCATTTTCAAGCTGGCTTGATAGCTGTTGTTGTAAGACAATTCGGCATACGGGAGAGATTCTTCCCACTTCTTGCCGAATGAAATAACACAAGCCCGAAGCATGTCTTCAAGCACTTGATTAACTTGTTCGACTTGGCCTTGAGATTGAGGGTGATAAGCTGAACTCCAAGTAATATGAGTTCCCATAGCTATTTGGAAACTTTCCCAGAATTTGGAAGTGAAAAGGCCGCCACGGTCCGAACTGATCTCCTTCGGAATACCGTGGAGTGATACAATTCTGGAGATATACAACTCTGCTAACTGACTAGCAGTGATAGTCTCTTTGACAGGCAGAAAGTGTGCAACTTTAGAGAGTTGGTCGACGACGACAAGAATAGCATCGTGACCCTTCTGTGACCTGGGAAGTCCTGTAACGAAATCCATCTGAACCTTATCCCATTTCCATTGAGGAATAGGAAGTGGTTGCAGAATTCCAGCTGGTTTCTGATGTTCTGCTTTAACGCGACGACACACATCACATTCGGCAACATATCGAGCAATGTCCTGCTTCATTTTAGACCACCAGTACCTTTGACGGAGATCACAATACATCTTGGTGCTACCCGGATGAATAGACAGCGGGGTATCATGTGCCTCCTTCATGACCTTGTCAGTCATAAGCTCGAAGCGAGGTACGACAATGCGGTTTCTGAAATACAAGGTTCCATCTTCAGACAGCGAGAAATCCCTGTACTTTACAAGGTGAAGGTCTTTCTTCATCAGATCAATTTCAGCATCTTTAGCTTGCGCACTCTTAACAGCTTTCTCAAGATCTGGTTGTATCACAAGGTTATTAAGAGAACCCTGTGGAACAATACGCAGATTTAGCTTGCACAGTTCTTCAAAAAGACGAGGTTGAGCTCGCCTAACCATGAGGTTGTCGCAATAGGACTTGCGGCTTAAGGCATCAGCCATCACGTTAGCCTTGCCAGGGGTATAGGATATACCCAAATCATAGTCCGCAATGGCCTCCATCCATCTTTGCTGACGGAGGTTTAGAGATGGCTGAGTGAACAAGTACTTCAGACTTTTATGATCTGTGTAGATCTCGCAACGATTACCGAGGAGGTAATGTCGCCACAACTGCAATGCATAGATCATAGCAGCCAGTTCTAGATCATGTACCGGATAATTCTCTTCATGTGGGCACAACTGACGAGAGCCATAAGCAATCACTTTACGCTCTTGCATTAGGACACAGCCTAATCCTTCACGGGATGCATCACAATAGATCACAAAGTCTTTGCGGGTATCTGGAGGAGATAGTACTGGGGCAGATGTTAGCTTGTCTTTGAGTGTCTGAAAACTTTCCTGACATTTTTCTGTCCATTCAAACTTAACGCCCTTGTGAAGCAGATCAGTCAGGGGCTTAGCAATCTTGGAAAAGTTCTCGACAAATCGACGGCAATAGCTTGCAAGGCCAAGAAAACTTCTCACTTGCTTGACGTTCTTTGGAGGAGTCCAGTCTAGAATAGCCTGAACTCGTTCTGGGTTAACGGCAATGCCATCTTTTGAAATCACATGACCGAGATATGTTACTTCAGAAAGCCAAAATTCACATTTGGAGTATTTGGCATACAACTGATGTTCTCGGAGCCTTACCAGTACTAGACGGAGGTGTTCAGCATGTTCTTCCTTATTCTTCGAATATACCAGAATATCATCCAGATATACCACGACGAACTTATCGAGGTAATCCATGAAGATATAATTCATCAGACGGGAGAATGTGGCTGGAGCATTGGTTAAGCCGAAGGACATGACCGTGTACTCGTAGGAGCCATAACGAGTAACAAATGCAGTCTTCGGAATATCCTCTTCGCGAACACGGATCTGATGGTATCCCAATCTCAAATCCAGCTTAGAGAATACTGAGGAACCGGCAAGCTGATCATACAAATCATTGATCCGGGGAAGCGGATATTTGTTCTAAATTGTTGCTTGGTTGATAGGTCGGTAATCCTGAACCAATCGGTTAGTTCCATCCTTCTTCTTGACGAAGAGTGAAGGTGCTCCCCAAGCAGAGGAACTGGGGCGGATGAAACCTTTCTTAAGTGACGTGTCGATTTCCTCCTTAAGGTCGAGAAGATGATGCGGAGGCATCTTATAAGGACGCTTCGCAATAGGGGTAGTGCCAGGTTTCATGTCGATGACAAACTCAACAGCTCTAGCAGGGGGTATTCCTGGAAGTTCTTCTGGAAATACATC
Organism: Thinopyrum elongatum; assembly: GCA_011799875.1. Classification (NCBI taxonomy): domain Eukaryota; kingdom Viridiplantae; phylum Streptophyta; class Magnoliopsida; order Poales; family Poaceae; genus Thinopyrum; species Thinopyrum elongatum. The sequence continues at coordinate 391,054,801 of CM022300.1, forward strand.
TTGGAAATCACGAACAACTGGAACGTTCTCGATGCCTTCAAGAGGTGAAGCATTCAATGCATTCAGAACATATATCTGGCTCTCAGCATCTTGAGCTATTCGGGCTGAGTATTTGACTATCTGGCCAGAAGGGTGTGGAGCTGGACTGTCTTAGTAGCACAGTCAATCAAAGCATTATGGGCTGTCAACCAGTCCATACCGAGAATAATGTCTATGTCGGAAGGTCCAAGTACAATGAGAGAAACCGGAAAAAGTAGACCTCCAATCTCGATGTGGTTGTGAGGGCTTAGCATTGTGGTTTGCCACTTGGATCTCGGGGACTGAACCATTAGAGGAGTGGGTAATTCTTCCAAGTATAACTCATGTGACTGAGCAAATTGTTGGGACACAAAAGCATGCGATGCTCCTGAATCGAAGAGAACAGAGGCTGGTACTGAATTCACAGGGAGTGTTCCCAGCACGATAGTCGGTTCCTTCTGAGCCTTTTCAGCATTAACGTGATTGGCATAGCCAAGTACAACAGCAGACGGTATGGTATTACGGTTTCTGAATCGGCGGTTTCGACAACCCTTCTTACGACCATTAGGAGGACGTGGCGCAACTTGATGAGAATCCATAGCATTAGGCGGTCCATCATGAACCGTAAGCTGTCTCGGCGGTGAAGGCAGACGAGGTGCAACATAAGACGGTCTTGGTGTTGGAGCAGGTCGGTGATGAACATTGTGTGGGATCCAGACTCGACGTTTCTGAACAAGCTGACCCGAGGATGAGCCAGCTCCATGAGTGCGCTTGAGCGACTCCTGGTACTCAGTCAGAGCTGTTTCAATTTGGAAAGATTTGCTGACAAGCGTTGCGAACTCTGTGCAATCATGGACAGCAAGTGCAAGTTTTATATCAGTACGTAGTCCTCCACGGAATTTCTCCTGCTTGCGAGTGTCAGTGTCGACGTCATCCGCAGCATAGCGGGATAATTCAAGGAATTTCCTCTGATATTCATCCACAGTCATTGTGCCCTGTGAGAGTTTGCGGAACTCCTGCTTCTTCTGGTCCATCAGACCTTGAGGAATGTAACGTGCATGAAAAGCTGACTGAAATTCCTGCCAAGTGGTTACAGTCTCTGCAGGCAACATAGCCTTGTGGCTTTCCCACCATTGAGCAGCTGGGCCCTTCAGGTGGAATGTCGCAAAGGTGACGTAACTGTCAGGGGCAACATTAGCTGACTCCATCTCAAACAAGATGTCACGAAGCCAATCATCAGCATCCATAGGATTGGTGGAGTTGCGGAAACTGGATGGATTGAGGCGCACAAATTCTGGCAGAGTTATTGGAGCATTCTGTTGCTGAGCATTCTGAGTTGGGAATTGAGCCAATACTCCGGTCATAAACTGACGGTTGAGCACAAACTGCTGACGGTTGAGTTCAAACTGCTGCATCATTGCGGTAATATAGGGTGGAGGTGGTGGATCGTCAGCCATCCTACCAAATCAACAGGCGCAGTTTAGCAAGAAAGACTGCATGTGTAAGGAGTTATTCAGGACGTAACACGAGAGATGAATAGGAAGGGCATTAGATGTAAAATAGTAGTCGTTGAAAGACATACCAATCCATGCACAGAGTCGGGTACATGCGGACAGCACAACGGCGCAAATTTAGAAGCTAGACATTCTAGGCGGCGCGCAGGCACGCGGTAAGGAAGTACACAACGAGACATAGCAAAGGCTACATCAACGTCGGAGAAAACTATTGGAGCGAGGAATCTGCAAGTGAAACACAGGGTGCCCTCGATAAAAGGATCCTGTAAGCAGAACCTGGCCCACAATCTTGAAGCAAGGGGGGATATTTTCAGAACTCCGGGTGGATGTGATCACGAGAACCTAATGTTGGAGTTAGTAAAATTTTAACCCGAATAGGAGAGAGATCAGAGTCCCAGAATAAAGGTCGAGGAGTAAAAGATCCTAATACCACCCAATTGGCGACGTGGGCCCGTAAGCCACACAACCAAGTTAGTAAAACAGTTTTCGGTTACTAGACTCAACTTCGGCCAAGGAGTTGGAAAAGGGGGGGTTCCTACAGTCAGTCGGCTCTGATACCAACTTGTGACGCCCCCGGCCCGATCGTGCACTAATCATACACGCAAATGCACACGATCAAGCCTAAGGACTCACGGGAAGATATCACAACACAACTCTAAAACATAAATAAAGTCATACAAGCTTTATATTACAAGCCAGGGGCCTCGAGGGCTCGAATACATAAGCTTGCGTACAAGCGTCAGCGGAAGCATCAGATATCTGAGTACATATATTAAAAGAGAAACAGAAAGGCCTTTAGAAAGGCGGGGCAAAATAAAACACTACGATCGAAAGGCGTAGGCCTCCTGCCTGGGACCCTCCGATCCTACTCCTGGTCGTCAGTCAACTCGTAGTAGTATCCATCCTCTGGGTAGTAGTAGTAGTAGCGATCGTCGGCAGGGCAGCTGTCTCAGGGGCTCCGTCATCTTGGACACGACAAACTGATATGGGGAGAAAAGGAAAACAAAGCAACCGTGAGTACTCAGAAGTACTCAGCAAGCGAGGATCTACACTACATATGCAACATTTTCAAGGGGAGGCTGTATATGTGGACTGGGCTGCAGAAATGCCAGAATAGAGAGAAGGCCTAGTCCTATCGAAGACTAGCATCTTCAGCGGTCTTGCAGAAATAGAAGAGGGTAGAACGGTACAGTATAATGTAGCAGTATCATTAAGTCTCAACCTCACCCAGAGATCCTTTCTCGACTCCTTGCGAGAAAGCAATCCCAGAGCCATACGGTCATCAACCTCGTTCGGAGATCCCTTCTCGACTCCCTGCGAGAAGCAATCCCAGAGCCTCAGTATCCAAGTATCCAGTTCTAAAATTGTATCAATCAAGATACAACTCCGAGTGTCCTTTACCGTAGGACCGGCTATCGATAGAAGTGTTCTTCCCTGCAGGGGTGCACCAACTTACCCAACACGCTCGATTAACTCCGGCCGGACACACTTTCCTGGGTCATGCCCGGCCTCGGCCAAACGATACACCGCAGCCCTACCTAAAGCTCAGCAGAGAGGTCCCCGCTGGTCTACATCCTAAGCACTCAGGGGTCTTGGGCCATCGCCCTGTGCACTCCGGGTCGTTGTGTGCAGGGTGGATACCAGCACCGCCTCGGAGGGTCGGTACGATCCGACCATGCCACAATGCTGAACTGGACGTCTAACAGAACTTTCGGCTGATGCTACGATGCAGAACGCCCATACTATGCCCACGTGATGGTTAGTGCTATCAGACCAGAGGCCTGCTCGGATCAAATATCCAAATCATTAGGACTAGGTGCCTGGTCATCAATTCCCGTTGATCGGGTCTTCTGACGATCCAGCGCGGCAGTCGGGATAAGTGGGGTCACTGATAGGTCTCTACCCAGCCTATACTAAGCAGTTTAGGATATGCAGGTAATTATCAACAACAGGCTACAGTAAACAGGCTATGCATCAGATTGGGTAAAGCAATAGCAGCAGCAATTCTAATGCAAGCATGAGAAAATAGAATGGGCGATATCGGGATGATCAGGGGGGGGGGGCTTGCCTGGTTGCTCGGCGGCAAGGGCACGATCGTCAATGGTGTCTTCGGTCTCCGGAACTGCGTCGGTCTCGGGGACGACGTCGAGGTCGGGGGCTATCGAGAGAGAAGAGGGGGAGGAAACAGTATAAATATAGAGCAAACATGAGCAACACAAAGTACGACATGACAATATGCAGTGTCGGGTGTGTTCTAACGTGTGGTTGCACGTTACCGAGAAAGGAGGAATCCATCCGAGAATGTTTTCCCGGTTCCGGACATTTGTCAGACAGATGACCGGAGAGGGACGGTTGCATGTTCGGATAGTTAGGGACGCGTGACGGACGAGCGGACCGCGTAGCCGAATTCGTCTCGTCGTTCTGAGCAATTTTCATGTATAAAGTTTTTCGATCGAAGTTACGGATTAAAAGATATGATTTTCTAAAGTTTTTATTAATTTGTGGAATTTAATTAATTATTTAAATTAACATTATCCGAAACAGTGCCTGCTGACGTCAGCATGACATCATGCTGACGTCAGCAGTCATCTGACACGTGGGTCCCACCTGTCAGTGACTGTTAGGCTAATTAGGATTAATTATTTAATTAGTATTTAATTAAACTAATTTATTAAATTAGATTAATCTTAAACAGAGTTAATTAACCTAATTAATTAATTATTAATTTTAATTATTTTTATTTTATTTTTATTTTCTATTTCTTAAATCGTTCTGGGGGTAGGCCCCACATGTCATTGGCCCTAGGGGCAGGCGCCCATTTGGCAGTGGCACTGGGCGCGGGGCCCCACCCGTCGGTGGCCCAGAACCACGAGATCCAATCTAGACACCATCACGGAGGGGTTCATCCTCATTGGTGCCTCTCCGATGATGCGTGAGTAGTTCATCATAGACCTACGGGTCCGTAGGCAGTAGCTAGATGGCTTCCTCTCTCTTTTGATTCTCAATACAATGGTCTCTTGGAGATCTATTTGATGTAACTCTTTTTTGCGGTGTGTTTGTTGGGATCCGACGAACTTTGAGTTTATGATCAGATCAATATCCATGAATATTATTTGAGTCTTCTTTTGATCTCTTATATGCATGATTATTTATAGCCCCGTATTTCTTCTTCGAATCTTTGGTTTAGTTAGGCTAACTAGATCGATTTTTCTTGCCATGGGAAGAGGTGCTTTGTGATGGGTTCGATCGTGTGGTGTTCTTTCCCAGTGACAGAAGGGGCAGCAAGACACGCATGTATCATTGCTATTAAGGATAACAAGATGGGGGCTATTCGTACATGAATAGATGTCGTCTACATCATGTCATCGTTCTTATTGCATTACTCCGTTTTTCCATGAACTTAATACACTAGATGCATGCTGGATAGCGGTCGATGTGTGGAGTAATAGTAGTAGATGCAGGCAGGAGTCGGTCTACTAATCTTGGACGTGATGCCTATATATTGATCATTGCCTTGGATATCGTCATAATTATTCGATCTTCTATTAATTGCCCAACAGTAATTTGTTTACTCACCGTATGCTATTTTCTTGAGAGAAACCACTAGTGAAATCTATGGCCCCCGGGTCTATTCTTTATCATATTTGCTTTGAGATCTATTTTTATTTTCTTTTGTTTTCAGATCTATTATTCCAAAAACCCAAAAATACCTTGCTGCACTTTTTTATTACTTATTTTTTTTTATTTCGCATTTTATCGAGAGCTATTTATCCAATCTACCATAAATTTATCTATCTTTTTACCGTGGAGGGATTGACAACCCCTCTTACGTGTTGATACGTCCATTTTGCATCATGCTTTTATGTTGATATTTATTGCATTATGGGCTGTTATTACACATTATGGTACAATACTTATGCCTTTTCTCTCTTATTTTACAAGATTTATAGGACGAGGGAGAATGCCGACAGCTGGAATTCTGGACTGGAAAGGAGCAAATCAGAGAGACCTATTCTGCACAACTCCAAAAATCCTAAAAATTTACGGAGAATTATATTGGAATAAAAAAAAAATTGGGCGAAGAAATACCAGAGGGGGACCCACCAGGTGGCCACAAGCCTGGGGGGCGCGCCCTACCCCCCTGGGCGCGCCCCTAGGGCTTGTGGCCCCCCTGGCAGGTCTCCGGTGTCCATCTTCTGCTATATGAAGGGTTTTTACCTGGAAAAAATCATAAGGAAGCTTTCGGGATGAAGCGCCGCCGTCTCGAGGCGGAACCTGGGCAGAAGCAATCTAGGGCTCCGGCGGAGGTGTTCTGCCGGGGAAACTTCCCTCCGGGAGGGGGAAATCGAAGCTATCGTCATCACCAACGATCCTCTCATGGAGAGGGGGTCAATCTCCATCAACATCTTCACCAGCACCATCTCCTCTCCAAACCCTAGTTCATCTCTTGCATTCAATCTTTGTCTCCAAACCTCAGATTGGTACCTGTGGGTTGCTAGTAGTGTTGATTACTCCTTGTAGTTGATGCTAGTTGGTTTATTCGGTGGAAGATCATATGTTCAGATCCTTAATGATATTCAATACCCCTCTGATTATGAACATGAATATGCTTTGTGAGTAGTTACGTTTATTCCTGAGGACATGTGAGAAGTCTTGTTATAAGTAATCATGTGAATTTGGTATTCGTTCGATATTTTGATGAGATGTATGTTGTCTTTCCTCTAGTGGTGTTATGTGAACGTTGACTACATGACACTTCACCATGATTTGGGCCTAGGGGAAGGCATTGGGAGATGATGGGTCGTTAGAGTGACAGAAGCTTAAACCCTAGTTTATGCGTTGCTTCGTAAGGGGCTGATTTGGATCCACATGTTTCATGCTATGGTTAGATTTATCTGAATTATTCTTTCGTAGTTGCGGATGCTTGCAAGAGTGGTTAATCATAAGTGGGAGGCTTGTCCAAGTAAGTACAACACCCAAGCACCGGTCCACCCACATATCAAATTATCAAAGTAACGAACGCGAATCATATGAGCATGATGAAAACTAACTTGACAACAATTCCTATGTGTCCTCGGGAGCGCTTTGCTTTATATAAGAGTTCGTCCAGGCTTATCCTTTGCTACAAAAAGGATTGGGCCACCTTGCTGCACCTTTGTTACACTTGTTACCCGTTACCCGTTACGAATTATCTTATCACCAAACTATCTGTTACCGATAATTTCAGTGCTTGCAGAAAATACCTAGCTGAAAACCGCTTGTCATTTCTTTCTGCTCCTCGTTGGGTTCGACACTCTTACTTATCGAAAGGAATACGATAGATCTCCTATACTTGTGGGTCATCAAGACTCTTTTCTGGCGCCGTTGTCGGGGAGTGAAGCGCCTTTGGTAAGTGGAATTTGGTAAGGAAACATTTATATTACGTGCTAAAATTTACTGTCACTTGTCACTATGGAAAATCATCCTTTGAGGGGTTTATTCGGGGTATCTTCACCCCGACCGGAAGAGCAAAGAGTTGCCCCTCAACCTACTGCACCTACTAAAAATATTTATTTTGAAATTCCTTCGGGTATGATAGAGAAACTGCTAGCTAATCCTTATGAAGGAGATGGAACATTACATCCTGATATGCATCTAATCTATGCAGATGAAGTTTTTGGATTATTAAGCTTGCAGGTTTGCCCGAGGACGAAGTCAAGAAGAAGGTCTTCCCTTTATCTTTGAAGGAGAAGGCATTGACATGGTATAGGCTATGTGATGATATTGGGACCTGGAATTACATCCGATTGAAAATTGGAATTTTATCAGAAGTTTTATCCTATGCATCTGGTTCATCATGATCGGAATTATATATATAATTTTTGGCCTCGTGAAGGAGAAAGTATCGCTCAAGCTTGGGGGAGGCTTAAGTCATTGTTATATTCTTGCTCCAATCATGAGCTCTCAAGAGAAATTATTATTCAGAATTTTTATGCTCGGCTTTCTCGTAATGATCAATCCATGCTTGATACTTCTTGCACTGGTTCTTTCATGAAGAAGACTATTGAATTCAAATGGGATCTCTTTGAAAGAATTAAACACAACTCTGAAGATTGGGAGCTTGACGAAGGTAAGGAGTCAGGTATAAACCTTGAGTTTGATTGTGTTAAATCTTTTATGGATACCGATGATTTTCGTGAATTTAGCATAAGTATGGACTTAACTATGAGATAGTAGCTTCTTTCTGTGAATCATTTGCTACTCATGTTAATCTCCCTAAGGAGAAGTGGTTTAAATATCATCTTCCCATTGAAGTAAAAATAGTAGAACCTATTCAAGCTGAAGAGGAAACTATTACTTATAATGTTGATCCTGTTGTTCCTACTACTTATATTGAGAAACCACCTTTCCCTGTTAGGATAAAAGAACATGCTAAAGCTTCAGCTGTGGTTCGTAAGAGTTATACTACAACACCTACACCCCCTGAGAAAATTAAAGTTGAACCTAGTATTGCTATGGTTAAAGATCTCTTGGTCGATAATATTGATGGGCATGTTATTTACTTCTGTAATGAAGCCGCTAGAATTGCTAGACCCGATAATAAAGATAAACATAGACCTATTGTTGGCATGCCTGTTGTTTCAGTTAAAATAGGAGATCATTGTTATCATGGCTTATGTGATTTGGGTGCTAGTGTGAGTGCAATTCCCTTTACTTTATATCAAGAAATTATGAATGGTATTGCACCTGCTGAAATAGAAGATATTGATGTTACTATTAAGCTTGCTAACAGAGATACTATATCACCAATTGGGATTGTTAGAGATGTTGAAGTCTTGTGTGGGAAAATAAAATACCCTGCTGATTTCCGAGTTCTTGGGTCCCAACAAGATGATTTTTGTCCCATTATATTTGGTAGACCTTTCTTGAACACTGTTAATGCTAAAATAGATTGCAAGAAAGAAACTGTTAGTGTAAGTTTCGGGTATGTGTTTCACGAGTTTAATTTCTCCAAATTTCGTAGACAACCCCATGATAAAGAATTGCCTAGTAAAGATAAAATTATTGGTCTTGCTTCTATTGTCGTGCCTCCTACTGATCCCTTAGAACAATATTTTCTAGACCATGAAAATGATATGTTCATGAATGAAAGAAAGGAATTAGACGGGATTTTCTTTAAACAAACACCGACTTTGAAACACAATTTGCCTGTTGAAACTCTTGGAGATCCTCTACCACCCAAGAGTGATCCGGTGTTCGATCTTAAACAATTACCTGATACTCTGAAATATGCTTATCTTGATGAAAAGAAGATATATCATGTTATTATTAGTGCTAACCTTTCAGAGCATGAAGAAAATAAATTATTGAAAACTCTGAAGAAGCACCGAGCAGCTATTGGATATATTATGGATGATCTTAAGGGCATTAGTCCCACTCTATGTCAGCACCAAATTAATATGGAACCTGATGCTAAATCAGTCGTTGATCACCAGCAACGGTTGAATCCAAAGATGAAAGAAGTGGTAAGAAATGAAATACTAAAGCTTCTGGAAGCAGGTATAATTTATCCTATTGCTGATAGTAGATGGGCATGTTTTTCGATTTCGGTTTTCGCTTGAGGACAAGCGAGGTCTAAGCTTGGGGGAGTTGATACGTCCATTTTGCATCATGTTTTCCTACTGTTATTTATAATGTTTTTATGCATAATAATGCTTTTTGGAGTATTTATAATGCCTTTTCTCTCATATTATGCAAGGTTTACACAAAGAGGGAGAATGCCGGCAGTTGGAATTCTGGACCTGGAAAAACTACGTCAGAGTTACCTATTCTGCACATCTCCAAATGAGCTAAAAATTTACGGAGAATTGTTTTGGAATATATGAAGAATATTGGAGAAAATAACTACCAGAGAGGGCCCACCAGGTGGGCACAACCCACCTGGGCGCGCCAGGGAGCCCAGGCGCGCCAGGGAGCCCAGGCACGCCCTGGTGGGTTGTGCCCTCCTCGGCCCACCTCCGGTGCCCCTCTTCTGGTATATAACTCATTTTGACCTAGAAAAAATAAAGGAAGGACTTTCGGGATGAAGCGCCGCCGTCTCGAGGCGGAACTTGGGCAGGAGCACTTTTGCCCTCCGGCGGAGCGATTCCACCGGGGGAACTTCCCTCCCGGAGGGGGAAATCATCGTCATCATCATCACCAACAACTCTCCCATCTTTGGGAGGGCCATCTCCATCAACATCTTCAACAGCACCATCTCCTCTCAAACCCTAGCTCATTACTTGTGTTCAATCTTTGTACCGGAACCTTAGATTGGTACTTGTGGGTGACTAGAAGTGTTGATTACATCTTGTTGTTGATTACTATATGGTTCATTTGGTGGAAGATTATATGTTCAGATCCATTATGCTATTTAATACCCCTCTGATCTTGAGCATGATTATTATTTGTGAGTAGTAACTTTTGTTCTTGAGGTCACGGGAGAAGTCATGTTGCAAGTAATCATGTGAACTTGATATGTGTTCGATATTTTGATGATATGTATGTTGTGATTCCCTTAGTGGTGTCATGTGATTGTCGACTACATGGCACTTCACCATATTTGGGCCTAAGGGAATGCATTGTGGAGTAGTTATTAGATGATGGGTTGCTAGAGTGACAGAAGCTTAAACCCTAGTTTATGCGCTATTTCATAAGGGACTGATTTGGATCCAAAAGTTTAATGCTATGGTTAGATTTTATCTTAATAATTTTCTCGTAGTTGCGGATGCTTGTGAGGGGGTTAATCATAAGTAGGAGGTTTGTTCAAGTAAGAACATCACCTAAGCACCGGTCCACCCACATATAAAATTATCAAAGTAGCGAACACGAATCAAACCAACATGATGAAAGTGATATGATGAAATTCCCGCGTACCCTCAAGAACACTTTGCTTATCATAAGAGACCGTTTTGGCCTGTCCTTTGCCACAAAAGGATTGGGCTACCTTGCTGCACATTATTTACCGTTACCATTACTTGCTCGTTACAAATTATCTTGCTATCAAACTACCTGTTACCGACTATTTCAGTGCTTGCAGAAAATACCTTTTGTACTAAAATTTCAGTGCTTGCAGAAAATACCTTTTGCACAAAAGGGTTGTTTTGTCATGTCACCATATCTGGGCAACCTAGCCTTGGAGTTGTAATTAAGACTTCAGGTAGAGAGTATCTCTGTGCTAAAATTTCTCTGTTTTCTGTTTACTTATTCTGTGTAAACTGTGTGGTAATTGTTTACACATGTCCATCTTCCGCTTCATTCTCCCGACAATAGAAATAGGTAGAGGCTGGAGATGCTTTGCTACTAGAATCCCTTCTGATTCTATAGCAGAGCTCAATAAGGTTAGGCTTCTGCACTGTTGGATTCAGGGCTCCACAGACCCAAAGAAGGTTCGAACTCTGGGGCGTGTGCAAAGAACTCAACCTATCCAGCCATCCGAACGTGCCGCCCTACAGCCTAGCTCAAAGAACAGGGAAGAATATGGACATGGCAGTTACCCAGGTTCGGGCCACCTTGCGGTGTAATACCCTAATCCTGCTTTGTGGTGGATTAGCCTCACGAGGGGCTGAGGATGAACTAGTATAGAGGATGAACAAGCTCGCGAGGCTTGCTCTGGTGAGGGTGAGTTGTTCTGGGTCCGATCCGATCTCCCCTTCTATGGTGGTGGCTAACCTATATATAGTGGCCTTAGTCCTCTTCCCCGAAAACGAAGGCGGGAAGGGGTTCCACAACCAGCCAATTTGAAAGGGGACATGTAGTACATCTTATCCTGACGAAAGGTGGTCTTCGCTTGCAAAGCTTCTGGTAATGATGCCGTGGTGGGCTCGGCGATGACATCCGTCCTGGCGGTCTTGGTCTCATTGCACGGGAATGGAAACCTTTGGGTGATTCCCCGGGACCCCGCGCCTGTGCTTGCCTCCTTAGCACTAAAAAGGAAACCTACTATTCTGCGCCCGCTGGCACCCGCCTGGCCTTGGTCGTCATGGCTTGTGTCACCTCAACCTCATGATGTGGGCACCTACATAGAAATCTCCACTCCTCAAGAGCCAGCCTAAGGAGGCCGCTTCCTCCGGAGGTCTTGACGTCGCCCGCCTCGCGAGGCTTGGCCCCTCGCGAGGGTCTTGTCTTGAAGGTGGTGTAGGTGGGCCATACCAGGCCGTCGATGGAGCCACGCCATGGGCCGCAGGCAGGCAAGTCTGGGTACCCTAGTTCCCAGAACGCCGACATGCATTCTCTCTTTTAAAATTTCGTCATGTGTAACCTCTTCTTTTCCTTTACTGTTATTTAGTCATCTTATTGGGACTAGACATGGCTAGACTACTAGACATATTTGTTGTTTGATGCTTTGGGTAATGGCTATTACGTAATTGCGGTGTACTTGCATGTGGCATTTTTTGTATCTTCAGGTTGGGTGTCCAACATGACCATGATAGCTAGGTTGTTCCCCATGGTGTATGTGTATGTTCTTCTTGCTGCGCGCATACCTAATCATCTGTCTACTTTGTTTTGTTGGTTGGCTTTGCATGCTAGGACACTGATACGTCTCCAACGTATCTATAATTTATGAAGTATTCATGCCATGTTTACACCAATTTTATATGGTTTTGGTATGATTTGATTAGAACTAACCCGGACTGACGCTGTTTTCAGCAGAACTACCGTGGTGTCGTTTTTTTGTGCAGAAATAAAAGTTCTCGGAATGGGTTGAAAAATTTACGATGATCATTTATGGACCAGAAGAGACCCACGGAGCACCGGAGCTGTGCTAGGAGGTGACCGAGGAGGCCACAAGCCAGGGGGCGCGCCCACCCCCCAGGGCGCGCCCCTAGGGCTTGTGGCCCCTCGGGTGTCGTCCTGACTTGTTTCCAATGCCAAATACTCTTATATATACAGAAACCTCCGAAAAGAACCCTAGATCAGAAGTTCCGCCGCCGTAAGCCTCTGTAGCCACGAAAAACCAATTGGGAGCCTGTTCCGGCACCCTGCCGGAGGGGGAAACCATCACCGGAGGCCATCTTCATCATTCCGACGGTCTCCATGACAAGGAGGGAGTAGTCACCCTCGGGGCTGAGGGTATGTACCAGTAGCTATGTGTTTGATCTCTCTCTCTCTCGTGTTCTTGATTTGGCACGATCTTGATGTATCGCAAGCTTTGTTATTATAGTTGGATCATATGGTGTTTCTCCCCTCTCTATCTTGTTGTGATGAATTGAGTCTTGCTCCTTGAGGTTTCGTTATGTTGGATTGAGTATTGGATTTGAGAACACTTGATGTATGTCTTGCGATGGGATATCTGTGGTGACAATAGGATGTTCTATTGATACACGTGATGTATGTTTTGGCACTCAACTCGTGGATTCCCGAGGTGACATTGGGGTAATCTATGCATAGGGGTTGATGCATGTTTTCGTCCTACGTTCTCTGATAGAAACTTTGGAGTGATTCTTTGTTGCACGTTGAGGGATTGTTATATGATCCAATTATGTTATCATTGTTGAGAGAATTTGCACTAGTGAAAGTATGAACCCTAGGCCTTGTTTTCAAGCATTGCAATACCGTTTTGCTCACTTTTACTACTTGCTACCTTGCTGTTTTTATATTTTCAGATTACAAAAACCTATATCTACTATCCATATTACACTTGTATCACCATCTCTTCGCCAAACTAGTGCACCTATACAATTTACCATTGTATTGGGTGTGTTGGTGACACAAGAGACTCTTTGTTATTTGGTTGCAGGGTTGTTTGAGAGAGACCATCTTCATCCTATGCCTCCCACGGATTGATAAACCTTAGGTCATCCACTTGAGGGAAAATTGCTATTGTCCTACAAAACTCTGCGCTTGGAGGCCCAACACGAGTCTACAAGAAGAAGGTTGTGTAGTAGACATCAAGCTCTTTTCTGGCGCCGTTGCCGGGGAGGTGAGTGCTTGAAGGTATATCTTTAGATCTTGCAATCGAATCTTTTAGTTTCTTGTTTTATCACTAGTTTAGTCTATGAAAGAAAACTATAAAAAAATGGAATTGAGGTTGCCTCATATGCTTCATCTTTTTAATGTGTTTCGTGAAAATGATGGAAAGGAAAATTGTGCTCAAGTGTTAGAGGAAGAAGTTAATAAAATGTTTGGCACTAAATATTTGAATGATGAGCATGATTGCAATGTTGTTAGTGTGCTTGCTATGAATATTCATGATACCAATGATGATTGCACTAGTCATGATAAAAATGGCTCTTATAAGCATGTCAATTTTTGTGGAATGCATAGAGTTTGTGAAGACATGCCTTATAGGGATGATAGATTTTGTAAGAAGCATAAACATGATGAAACCAATCGGTGGCTTGAGGTGATAGATAAATTTGCTAAAAAAAATATGCTCTCTTCATCCCATTACTTGTGAACTTTGCAATAGAGTTGGTCATCTTAATTTCCAATGCACACTTTTTCATGATCGATTCGTGGCTAAAAATAGCAATAACTTGATCACCCTTGAACTTTATAATGAACTTTGTTTATTTTTGGGGTGTGAAGAATTGTCACATAAAAATAGTTGGTTTGAAGCATTCATATTCACCGACCATGTTGAAACTACTCTTAAAGAAATATATTTGTTTTGCATGGTAAATTGCAATGAAAATGCTTATATTGCCAACTATAGAAATATGGGAAAACCAATAGAATATAAAAGAAATACTTATGAAAGGGTAAAGCTCTCCACTTTCCCTCCTATTGTCTCTCGTGATGAAACAGGTTATGAGAATGAGCTTCCTATGCAACCAACCTCATCAATAAGGAGCTCCAAAAAGTTGATTAAACCCACACATGATGTGGAGAAGAAATGGAAAAGATGGAGAAGCAAAGGTAAAAAGGTATCCCTCCTGAATGATGTTGCTCCTATTATTGTTATGCCTCATGAGAATGGGTCAAAAATAAATGTGGAAGATGATATACTTGATTATGATTCTTTGTCTTATGGTACAATGTCCGAAGAAACTATTGAGGATGATTTTGTTATGCCTATTACTCATTGTGATGATTATGATTGGGAAAATAATGATACTTCTTATAATTTTGAAAATCTTTTTGGCACCAACTTAGAAAATTGTGATGATAATAATAGCTATACTATTGGTGCTATTCATACTATTAATGATGAGAGTGATTATGCTTATGATATGCAAAGGCACAAGCTTGGGGATGCTATGTTTGATGAGAATGACATGTTTGAGAATTTATTTGCTGCAATTAATGTTTGTCCCAAGCTTGGGGATGCTATTCTTGATGAAGATGATATTTTTAGTCCCCCAAGTTTTGATGTGCAAATTTATTATGATGATAGCATGCCTCCTATTTATGATGATTGCAATATTTATGAAAGTGGGTTTGGAAGAGTGTCAACTTTAGATAATAATTATCCCACTATTTTGGAGGGTATTGAATCTTATTATAATGATAAAAGTGGATTTGGAGAGGTCATGACTTTATTTAGTAATGATTCCACTATCTTGGAAGAAGTTTCAATTGATTATGATGAGAACAAAGTTGCTACTTATGATGATTATTGTGATGACACTTATGTTATAAAAAGTAGTGATGATTATATTTATAAAACTTTTCATAATTATGATTACCCTTTTTCTGAACATTACTCTTTGAATGTGGAAACAATTTATAGTATTCGAGTTTCTTATGATACTCCCACTATTCCGAATGAGGAGAATTTTGCTTACGTGGAGAGTAATAAAATTTCTATGCTTGTGCATCATGAAAATAATGCTTTATGTGATGGTTATATTATTGAATTCATTCATGATGCTACTGAAAATTATTATGAGAGAGGAACATATGCTTCTACATATTGCAATGATATCAAGTTTCATCTCTATGTGTTGAAAATCTTGAAGTTATGCTTGTTTTGCCTTCCTATGCTAGCTGATTTTTGTTCCCATAAATTGTTTACTCACAAAATCCCTATGCATAGGAAGTGGGTTAGACTTAAATGTGCTAGTAATATGCTTCATGATGCTCCCATTATGTTTCAATTCTTATCATTTATGTGAGCATCATTGAAATCATCATGCCTAGTTTAAAAGGCATTAAAGAAAAGCGCTTGTTGGGAGACAACCCAATATTTACCCCTACTGTTTTTGTGTGTTCACATGATTAAGATACTTTAGTAATCATGTTTTATAGCTTTTGGTTGAATAAAGTGCCAAGTAAAGCCTTTGGGATAGTGTGGTTGATAGTTGATTTGATTCTGTGCAAAAACAGAAACTTTTGCGTCCAGTAACAGAATTTTTAAATTTCACTGGAACGTGAAAAACTCTGAATTTTTTATAGAGGATTCATATACAAATTGTGTACGTTTTCCTAATTTTTCAGAATTTTTGGAGACACAGAGGTATCACTATAATTCAGATCTCTACAGACTGTTCTGTTTTTGACAGATTCTGTTTTCATTGTGTTGTTTGCTTATTTTGACGAATCTGTGGGTAGTATCGGAGGGTATGAACCATGGAGAATTTGGAATACAGTATATATTACACCAATATAAATAAATAATGAGTTCATAACAATACCTAAAGTGGTGATTTATTTTATTATACTAATGGATCTTATGAGTTTTCTGTTGAGTTTTGTGTTGTGAAGTTTTCAAGTTTTGGGTAAAGATTTGATGGAATATGGAATAAGGAGTGGCAAGAGCCTAAGATTGGGGATGCCCAAGGCACCCCAAGGTAATATTCAAGGACAACCAAGCATCTAAGCTTGGGGATGCCCTGGATGGCATCCCCTCTTTCGTCTTCAATCCATCGGTAAATTTACTTGAGGCTATATTTTTATTCACCACATGATATGTGTTTTGCTTGGAGCGTCTTGTATGATATGAGTCTTTGCTTTTTAGTTTGCCACAATCATCCTTGCTGAACACACCTTTTGAGAGGGACACGCATTAATCGTGAATTTATCAGTTTGCTCTATTGCTTCACTTATATCTTTTTAGAGCACGGCAGTGGATTTATTTTATAGAAATTGTTGAACTCTCATGCTTCACTTATATTATTTTGACAGTCTATAAACAGCATGGTAATTTGCTTAGGTTATGAATTTAGTCCTAATATGATGGGCATCCAAGAGGGATATAATAAAAACTTTCATATAAAGAGCGTTGAATAAGATGAGAAGTTTGATTCCTTGCATTTGTTTTGAGATATTAAGATGGTGATATTAGAGTCTTGCTAGTGAGTAATTGTGGATTGGTAGAAATACTTGTGTTAAAGTTTGTGATTCCCGTAGCATGCACGTATGGTGAACCGTTATGTGATGAAGTCGGAGCATGATTTATTCTTTGATTGTCTTCCTTATGAGTGGCGGTCGGGGACGAGCGATGGTCTTTTTCTACCAATCTATCCCCCTAGGAGCATGCGTGTAATACTTTGTTTCGATAGCTAATAATTTTTTGCAATAAGTATGTGAGTTCTTTATGACTAATGTTGAGTCCATGGATTATACGCACTCTCACCTTTCCACCATTTCTAGCCTCTCTAGTACCGCGCAATTCTTGCCGGTACATAAAACCCACCATATACCCTTCCTCAAAAAAGCCACCATAACTACCTATTATGGCATTTCCATAGACATTCTGAGATATATTGCCATGCAACTTCCACTGTTCCGTTTTATTATGACACGCATCATCATTGTCATATTGCTTTGCATGATCATATAGTTGGCATAGTATTTGTGGCAAGGCCACCGTTCATAATTTTTTATACATGTCACTCTTGATCATTGCACATCCCGGTACACCACAGGAGGCATTCATATAGTCATATCTTGTTCTAGTATCGAGTTGTAATTTTTGAGTTGTAAGTAAATAAAAGTGTGATGATCATCATTATTAGAGCATTGTCCCATGTGAGGAAAGGATGATGGAAGCTATGATTCCCTCACAAGTTTGGATGAGTCTCCAGACTTTACAAAAAAGTAATAGAGGCCAAAGAAGCCCAAAAATGAGAAAATAAAAAATGAGAGAAAAAGAGAGAAGGGACAATGTTAGTATCCTTTTACCACACTTGTGCTTCAAAGTAGCACCATGTTCTTCATGATAGAGAGTCACCTATTTTTTCACTTTCATATACTACTGTGAATTTTTCATTATAGAACTTCGCTTGTATATTCCAATGATGGGCTTCCTCAAATTGCCCTAGGTCTTCGTGAGCAAACAAGTTGGATGCACACCCACTTAGTTTTCATTGTGAGCTTTCATACACTTATCGCTCTAGTGCATCCGTTGCATGGCAATCCCTACTCACTTGCATCAATATCAATTGATGGGCATCTCCATAGCCCATTAATTTTCCTAGTTGATTTGAGACTTTCTCCTTTTTGTCTTCTCCTCACAACCTCCACCATACTCTATTCCACTTATAGTACTATATCCATGGCTCACGCTCGTGTATTGCATGAAAGTTGAAAAAGCTTGAGAACATTAAAAGTATGAAACAATTGCTTGGCTTGTCATCGGGGTTGTGCATGATGAAATATTTTGTGTGATGAAGATAGAGCATAACCAGACTATATGGTTTTGTAGGGATAACTTTCTTTGGCCATGATATTTTGAGAAGACATGATTGCTTTATTAGTATGCTTGAAGTATTATTGTTTTTATGTCAATATTAAACTTTTGTTTTGAATCTTATGGATCTGAACATTCATGCCACAATAAATAAGAATACATTGATAAATATGTTAGGTAGCATTCACACTTCATAAATTCTTTCTTTTATCATTTACCTACTCGAGGACGAGCAGGAATTAAGCTTGGGGATGCTGATACGTCTCCAACGTATCTATAATTTATGAAGTATTCATGCCATGTTTACAACAATTTTATATGGTTTTGGTATGATTTGATTAGAACTAACCCGGACTGACGTTGTTTTCAGCAGAACTACCATGGTGTCTTTTTTTTTTGTGCAGAAATAAAAGTTCTTGGAATGGGCTAAAATTTTACGATGATCATTTATGGACCAGAAGAGACCCACGGAGCACTGGAGCTGTGCCAGGAGGTGACCGAGGAGGCCACAAGCTAGGGGGCGCGACCACCCCCTAGGGCGCGCCCCTAGGGCTTGTGGGCCCCTCGGGTGTCCTCCTGACTTGTTTCCAAGACCAAATACTCTTATATATACAGAAACCTCCGAAAAGAACCCTAGATCAGAAGTTCCGCCGCCGTAAGCCTCTATAGCCATGAAAAACCAATCGGGAGCCCGTTCCGGCACCTTGCTGGAGGGGGAAACCATCACCGGAGGCCATCTTCATCATCCCGGCGGTCTCCATGACGAGGAGGGAGTAGTTCCCTGTGACGCCCCCGGCCCGATCGTGCACTAATCATACACGCACATGCACACGATCAAGCCTAAGGACTCACGGGAAGATATCACAACACAACTCTAAAACATAAATAAAGTCATACAAGCTTTATATTACAAGCCAGGGGCCTCGAGGGCTCGAATACATAAGCTTGCGAACAAGCGTCAGCGGAAGCATCAGATATCTGAGTACAGATATGAAATAGAAACAGAAAGGCCTTTAGGAAGGCGGGGCAAAATAAAACACTACGATCGAAAGGCGAAGGCCTCCTGCCTGGGACCCTCCGATCCTACTCCTGGTCGTCAGTCAACTCGTAGTAGTATCCATCCTCTGGGTAGTAGTAGTAACGATCGTCGGGGCATCTGTCTCAGGGGGGCTCCGTCCTCTGGTCACGTCAAACTGATATGGGGAGAAAAAGGAAAACAAAGCAACCGTGAGTACTCTGAAGTACTCAGCAAGCAAGGATCTACACTACATATGCAACATTATCAAGGGGAGGTTGTATATGTGGACTGGGCTGCAGAAATGCCAGAATAGAGAGAAGGCCTAGTCCTATCGAAGACTAGCATCTTCAGAGGTCTTGCAGCATTAGAAGAGTGTAGACAGTACCATATAATGTAGCAGTATCATTAAGTCTCAACCTCACCCAGAGATCCTTTCTCGACTCCCTGCGAGAAAGCAATCCCAGAGCCATACATACAGGTCTCATCACAGGTATCCAGTTCTAAATTGTATCAATCAGGATACAACTCCGAGTGTCCTTTACCGTAGGACCGGCTATCGATAGAAGTGTTCTTCCCTGCAGGGGTGCACCAACTTACCCAACACGCTCGATTAACTTCGGCCGGACACACTTTCCTGGGTCATGCCCGGCCTCGGCCAAACGACACATCGCAACCCTACCTACAGCTCAGCAGAGAGGTCCCCGTCGGTCTACATCCTAAGCGCTCAGAGGTCTTGGGCCATCGCCCTGTGCACTCCGAGTCGTTGCGTGCAGGGGGAAGCCAGGCACCAGGGGGCGCCGGTCCGTCCCGGCCGCAAGGCTGAACTAGACGTCTGACAGAGCTTTCGGCTGATGCTACGATGCAGAACGCCCATACTATGCCCACGTGATGGTTAGTGCTATCAGGCCAGAGGCCTGCTCGGATCAAATATCCAAATCGTTAGGACTAGGGCTTGCGGTAACGAGCAGAGACTCACGAAAGATGTGACCCCGTCGCCCCGTCTCGAGGACTTGCGGCAAGGGCCATGAATGCCCGGCCACGCCTCGTATTCACCACTCGGGCACCACACTGGCAACCCGCCTTCACATCACACGCGGGTACCCCTCAGGGTCGACCCGCCTTTCCAAGTAACATTGTAAAGTCCAAGTATCCGTGTGTCCATAGCATCAGGGAATCCGAGGTATCACCCTCATTGAATTCCCACTCGATGTATCCGTCAAGGTGAACTAGGAGGAATCACCCTCACTGGGTCCACACTTGAGGAGTTGTAGGACAGCGTCGTTATCGGAAGCGGTGAAGGAGGAATCACCCTCGATGACCACGACCGAATAACTACTCTACAGAGTTAACATCAGAAGTGCTACCAGAGGTTTCACCCTCGGCACTCGATAGTAACGCTGCAGTGTCGTTACAACTAAGGGGGGTGATGTGCGGTGTCGGGTCCTGGTCTTCAATCCCATTGATCGGGTCTTCTGACGATCCAGCGCGGCAGTCGGGATAAGTGGGGTCACTGATAGGTCTCTACCCAGCCTAGACTAAACAGTTTAGGATATGTAGGTAATTATTAACAGTAGGTTACAATGAACAGGCTATGCATCAGAATAGGTAAAGCAGCAGCAGCAGTAATTCTAATGCAAGCATGAGGAATTTAGAATGGGCGATATCGGTATGCTCAAGGGAGGGGCTTGCCTGGTTGCTCGGCGGCAAGGGCAAGGTCGTCTATGGTGTCTTCGGGATCCGGAGCTGCGTCGGTCTCGGGGACGACGTCAGGGTCGGGGCTATCGAGAGAGAAGAGGGGGAGGAAACAGTATAAATATATAGCAAACATGAGCATGACAAATACGATACACGGTGCTAGGGGTATTCTACCGCACATCTCACGTAACAGACGGAGCGGGAGAATATCTGACGATATTTCCCGGTCTTTGGAATTATCGGACAGAGGATAGAGGGGAACGGTTGCAAGTTCGGATAGTTAGGGACGCGTGACGGACGAACGGACCGCGTATTCAGATTCGTCTCGTCGTTCTGAGCAACTTTCATGTACAAAGTATTTTCATCTGAGCTACGGATTATTTTATATGATTTTCTAAAGTTTTTATTAATTTCTGGAATTTAATTAATTATTTAAATTAACATTATCCGAACAGTGTCTTGCTGACGTCACATGACGTCAGCATGACGTCAGGACCAGTGGGTCCCACCTGTCATAGGCTGTTAGGTTAATTAGTGATTAACTAATTAAATTACTGTTTAATTAACACTAACTACTTAATTAGATTAACCTAATCAGGATTAATTAACTTAATTAATTAACTAATTAATTATTTAATTAATTAATTATTTTAATATTTTAATTATTATTTTATTTACTTTAAAACTTTTTCTGGGCGGGGCCCATATGTCTTGGCCCATAGGCCATAGCGGTTCGGGCGAACGGGCGTACAGGTGCGGGTGCTCGCACCCGAGGCCACGAGAGGCGAGGGCGAGCGCCCGAGGCCTCGATGGCCGGCGACGGCGGAAGCAGCGCCGGGGCGGGGAGCTACGGGGCCCGGCGGCCACAGGCGCCCTGCCGCGGGCGGAGGAAGGGCGGCGGCTCGCACACAGTGGGCGGCGCGGGCGAGCGGACAGGGCAGGCGGCGTGGCGCAGCAGAACCGCTCGGCCGACAGCGAAGCCGGGCGTGGCGCGGGCGAGGTCAGCCGCGGCTGCGGGACGCACGCGGGCGCCAACGTGCGCCAGCGGGCGAGCTTGCGTTGCGGCGGCGAGAGCGGGCACGCGTGGCTGGGCGCAGGTGGGTGCGGCCAGGGTGCAGAGGAGTGGAGCAGGCGCAGGGAGCAGAACTCCAGGCGCGGCCACAGGAGGTCGCGGGCGCGACGAGCGCGGCCCCGAGCGTGGCAGGGCGCGGCGGAGCAGCAGCTCGAGGTGCGGGCGCGGTCGAGGTGCGTGCAAGCACGTGACCGCGTTGCGCTAGCGAGGGGAAGCGGAGCAGAGAGGAGGCGCCGTGCGGGGCTGGCCCTAGGCGCGGACGACGCGGTCGATGGGCGAGCGGGGAACAGGGAAGAGAGGAGGAGAGGTCGGAGCTCACGGCGGGGCCGTAGGGTCTTAGGCAGCGGGCGTGGGGAGGACGACGGGACGACGGCGCGGGGTCGACGACGGGATGGCGGTCTGCCGAGGTGGTCCGGCGATGTGGTGGTGGCGACGACGGGCGATGGCGGGCCGGCGACGAGTCGAGCCGAGGCTTCAGGCGGGTGCCGCGCGAGGGAGAGGAAGGCGCGAGGAGCCCGAGGGGGTGGCGCCGGCGATAGCGACGGCGACGGCGGTCGGGGACGGCCGGCCGGCGACGGGCGACGGGGGGGGTCGATCCCGATCCAGAATTTCTGGATCGGGGGGGGGGGGGGAATGAGCGAGGGGGTGGGGTAGCGGCTAGGGTTTCGGGTGGGGGTGGGAGATATGGGGAGGGAGGGGGCGCCGGCTGGGCCGGCCTGGCTAGCCCAGTGGCCAGCTGGGCCAAGGCCCAGCGAGGGGGGGGGGGGGGCTTTATTTTCTTTTGTTCTTTTCTTTTTATAAATTCATATACCTCGGTTTAGTAAATAGTTAGGCCCCAAACCGAATTTTGTAAAAGGGAGACCTAGTCCATAAATACCAGTGCTTTATTTCCTAACACAAAATCAGTTTGGGCAAAACATCATTTCATACTTAAATTAGATTTAATAAATGGTTATTAAATATTGTTTTTAGTCGCTGTTTGAAGATGTTTGAGTCACTTACCCAACTCCAATGATGTTGGTTTCAATTTTAGAATTGTCTCTGATTTATTTGCTATTAATGAACATTTAGTTTCTATGTTGGACAACTTTTATTTTCCACTTTAATTTAATTTGAATTTGAGTTAGAAGTTGAAATGCATTATGATGCAAATGATGATCATGCACTGTTAAACATGATGACATGGCATAATCAAAAGGGTGATTACTGTAGTTAACCACTGGGGGTGTTACATTCCCCCTCGGGGCTGAGGGTATGTACCAGTAACTATGTGTTTTGATCTCTCTCTCGCTCTCGTGTTCTTGATTTGGCACGATCTTGATGTATCGCGAGCTTTGTTATTATAGTTGAATCATATGGTGTTTCTCCCCCTCTCTATCTTGTTGTGATGAATTGAGTCTTGCTCTTTGAGGTTTCGTTATGTTGGATTGAGTATTGGATTTGAGAACACGTGATGTATGTCTTGCGATGGGATATCTGTGGTGACAATGGGATGTTCTATTGATACACGTGATGTATGTTTTGGCACTCAACTCGCGGATTCCTAAGGTGACATTGGGGTAATCTATACATAGGGTTGATGCACGTTTTCGTCCTACATTCTCCGATAGAAACTTTGGAGTGATTCTTGTTGCACGTTGAGGGATTGTTATAGATCCAATTATGTTATCATTGTTGAGAGAATTTGCACTAGTGAAAGTATGAACCCTAGGCCTTGTTTTCAAGCATTGCAATACCATTTTTGCTCACTTTTACTACTTTCTGCCTTGCTGTTTTTATATTTTCAGATTACAAAACCTATATCTACTATCCATATTACACTTGTATCACCATCTCTTCACCAAACTAGTGCACCTATACAATTTACCATTGTATTGGGTGTGTTGGGGACATAAGAGACTCTTTGTTATTTGGTTGCAGGGTTGTTTGAGAGAGACCATCTTCATCCTACGCCTCCCACGGATTGATAAACCTTAGGTCATCCACTTGAGGGAAAATTGCTACTGTCCTACAAAACTCTGTGCTTGGAGGCCCAACACGAGTCTACAAGAAGAAGGTTGCGTAGTAGACATCAGACACGCATTCTGGAGACGCCTTGTGTCAGTCTATCACGAGGTATGTAACTTCACTAAGATCATGCATGATCCTTATAAGCAGCGATTACAGTTCTTCAGATTAACTGTATTCAAGCCATGAGACACCACTTTTGTTGTTAGAATAATGCAATGCAATGATGATTCTGACATATGGATTTCGTATGAAGGCTTTTCCGTAAACAGATGAACACTGTAAATTTGTTAATGTTTTGTAGATGATCTTATTGGCCTGCCATGGTGTAATAGCAGATAACACCGACCCAATTTGAGTAAGTTGTAGTACAGTTGCTTGGTTTGCTATTGATTTGCTGCCTACTACAAGGCGATCAAAAACCTTAAGGCCATTTCAGGTTATGTTAAGGAGGGTTCACAGTGAAATGTATGATGGCCTGATATTTAATTTTATCATATCTTGGATAAACCATCAATATAATCTTTGTGCCATAAATTCAGTTTTGTATTTTCCCTACTAATATTGTTGGGTCTACAAGTTTGTGTACTGCATTCTAATTAGTTAGAATTTCCTTGGATTTCGTCGCGTCTCTTATAGGTCCAACATTTTTTCTGGCCCATGGAGTTGGTGACAAGTTCTTCTCTACAATTACAGGGACCGGTAGCTACCGGATTCCTTTTATGCTATTGGAAAGGAGCACGTTGTTGCCATGGTGTTGCTCTATGGGGTAGAAGCTGCAAATTCTGGAGGCCTTTTTCTATGGTTCATCTATATCATAATCGTATCCTTCTTTTACTATTTGCATAAACATCTGATGTTCGCCTTTTCTTATATCAGTATCAAATAAGGGTATTCGAAAGACACCACGAATGGAAGCAGACTCTACTGTTTCTATTACAATGGTATTCAAAAAGATACCACCTTATGGACTTTCTTGTGACAAGACTTCCAACTCTTTAAATGGGACGGTGTCAAAAGAAAATGATTTCTATAGCTGGGACACAATAAATAAATTCATACAACTATATGGATTCCTTGGTAAGCTCTTGATTCATCTGGCTAAGTAGTCTTAGTAGACCGACAATGTTGTGTTATTAAGATGCAGGTTTCAATAGCCTTGATGTTTGCGGCTAAAATAATGTAGTTATCTCGTAGCCTAGGGTAGATTGAAATAATTTCTTGGAAGAAATTGATTGTTAGGAAACAAGCAAATGTATTTAACACTCCAAATAGAAGGAACATTTTTTAATTAATTTATACTTTATTTGGCAAGAATACACTATGATACGGTGCCCTTAGTGCAAAATAAGCATCGACAATTAGTGTAAACTGACACAACAATGCTCAACAATTATTTTTGTTTTCTGTCAGTAAATATTTATTATGTTCTCTTTACTGTGATTGCAAGATATGACACTCCATGGGTCCTCGTATTTTGCAGATTAGTGGCTTATCAAAAACTAACCCTAATGCTCCCGAGTGTATAATGTTAGTGTGGCTACCAATTCCTGAAGTGGCACATGTTAATCCTCTATGTCTTTGTTTTGGTATAGCATGCTACATTTCCAGTGGCATGCTCAAAAGATGTAATTAACTGAATCATTACTGTTAATAAATGTTTGGTTGCTCACGTGCCTAGAAATCCTAATGTTGGATCAATGGTCTCAATGTTATCTTTATATCTGTCTGCCGCCACTTTACCTTTACATCACGTGCGTGTGCTACCGTGTTTGGATATAACTAGACCGGGTGGGTGCGGCAAGCCGCACTTCTATCTAGTGCATATGAAGAGTGGATAGAGGATACGTAGAGAGTGCTTGCTCCGCACTAGATACGCAGGTCATATTTGTAGTGATGACTCCAGAGTCCTAGAGAACACTTTACTACTCAATCACCTTCACCAATAACTTAAGTCTCTATTTATTCATTTTTTATCTTGTTGTTCGTAGAATAGTATACACCCTTTTATTTAGTTTCCCTAACAACTTATAGAATAGGCTATTTCTGAACTCCGGTTTGGGTGCTTACATAGCTTGTTAAGTGACAGCGTAGCTACGGGGTTTGTGGTGCCTTCCTATCAGCTCCCTGTGGGTTCAACACTTTACTTATGACGAAAGTGCTACAACAGCCCTATCCACTTGCAGGAATCAAGCATTTTCTAGCGTCGTTGTCGGGAGCATAGCACTTGGTTAACTTACCCGCTCGCACATAGTTTATTTTTGTTTGTTGCTATTTATCTATTGTTTTTTCTCTTAACCCAAAATACAAAAAAAATGTCTTTCTTTGAGATGTCAGATGAAGACATAGAGGCTGCAATGAAACAATAATGAAGAAAAAGGGTAGAAGAAGAATACCGACATTCCAACAAAGTTATTGAGACGGGTGAGCAATTTCTGGCTTTGGAATCACTACAAAAAAAAGACACATCCGTGACATTTTGGCCCGAATGAAATTTTTTTGTCACGGTTATGACACTTCTATGACGATAATTGTGACAAAAACACGTATCATCATAGATGTGGTGGGCTCCTACTTCTATGACAAAAAATCATGACATAAATTGGGCTTTTCGTCGTGGGCGGGCGTTAGTCACACACCTGCATGACATTCTTTGGGCCGTCCATGATGGAAAAAATCGTGGTAGAAGCGAGGGCGAGGAAAATATCGGGGAGTTCCCAGTTATGGTGGGTGGTCGGGGCGGACGATGGCATGCACTGTGGTTTACGCATTTCTCTCGTACGCGTGTGGTGTGAGGCGTTGGCTAACTGAACCCGATTGATCGCACTAGCTACGTTACTAGAACCCGAGCATCGATCCCTTGGCTGTTAACTAACCCGAGCGATTCATTCGCTGCTGACTAAACCGAGCAATTCTTTCGCTGCTAATTGAACCCTATCATTGATCACTGCTGCTGTTACTGAAGCCGATCGAGCCCCCATGCGAGACATAGCCAGCCGGTGTTGGGTTGCCTCTCGATGAACAGTGACCGTTGCCACCGTGCAGCGGTATGTAGAACGATTCGAGACGTGGTGAGTCGAGCTGGTTGGTTGTGGGGGTTGGATGAACAGGACCCCGTGGTAGTAGGCGGTTGCCGCTGGATGAACAGGACCCCGAGAAGGCTGCCATACCCCAACCGGTTGGGGGTGGATGAACAGTACCCCCATGGAGGCTGGATAACAGTAGCTCGTGGAGGCAGGAGGAGTCGCGGTGGATGAACAGTAGTAGGTGGAGGCTGGAGGAAGTCGACGGTGGATGAATAGTAGCCCGTGGAGGCTGGAGCGAGGCAGTAGACGGTGGATGAACATAGCCCGACGAGTCCCGTTTTGCGGTACGCCACACCCCTCCTGATGAATAGGACCCCGTTTCGACCGTAGGCGCTGCACAGAAATCCATTTCCTCTGTTTTGTGGTATGCCAGACCCTCCCGATGAACATGATCCTGTTTCGATCGCGTGGCCGTCGAACAAAAGGCCGTTTCCTCTGTTCTACGAATCGCTAGGCCCCGTTTCGTCGTTGTTCCGTCCAAGCCGGTTGGCTCCCGATGAACACAACGCATTTCGTTCCTCCCGATAAACACGATGCTATTTCTCCGTTCTGACCCAGCCAGTTGGCTGCCGATGAACATGACGCCAGTGCTGCCATCCGCTGCCTCTCCATGTACATGATCCCTGCCGTACTTATGCGCAAGTAGGCATTAGACCCTGCCCGTATGTATGTACGTGGCCGATTTTTTGGCATGTGGCTGTACGTACGTGTACACAGTTTAGAAGGGACTGCCTGAACTGCTATGTTGGGGGCTCTACTACTACTCGTGCCGCTGCTTGCTCGGCCACGGTTCATTGTTGCAGAGAGACTGATCGACCAGTATGTACGTACATTTTCACGACCAGACAGACAACGCTATGTACGCTTCGACCGGTGGTTCCCAGCTGTCAGAGAGGATAAGGACGCACTTCCTTGCATGCGAAGATATAGCTGCTGGGTCCCAGCTGTCAGGGGAGGAATCATTTTTATTTTTGCGAGTAATAAGGAGGCACTTCCTTGTGTTCAAAGATTATGCTGGTGGATCGGCGGCAAGGGCAAGGTCGTCTATGGTGTCTTCGGGCTCCGGAGCTGCGTCGGTCTCGGGGACGACGTCGGGGTCGGGGGCTATCGAGAGAGAAGAGGGGGAGGAAACAGTATAAATATATAGCAAACATGAGCATGACAAATACGATACACGGTGCTAGGGGTAGTCTAACGCAGCATCACACGTAACAGACGGAGCGGGAGAATATCTGACGATATTTCCCGGGTCTTTGGAATTATCGGACAGAGGATAAGAGGGGGACGGTTGCAAGTTCGGATAGTTAGGGACGCGTGACGGACGAACGGACCGCGTATTCAGATTCGTCTCGTCGTTCTGAGCAACTTTCATGTACAAAGTATTTTCATCTGAGCTACGGATTATTTTATATGATTTTCTAAAGTTTTTATTAATTTCTGGAATTTAATTAATTATTTAAATTAACATTATCCGAAACAGTGTCTTGCTGACGTCAGCATGACGTCAGCATGACGTCAGGACCAGTGGGTCCCACCTGTCATAGGCTGTTAGGTTAATTAGTGATTAACTAATTAAATTACTGTTTAATTAACACTAACTACTTAATTAGATTAACCTAATCAGGATTAATTAACTTAATTAATTAACTAATTAATTATTTAATTAATTAATTATTTTAATTATTTTAATTATTATTTTATTTACTTTAAAACGTTTTCTGGGCGGGGCCCATATGTCATTGGCCCATAGGCCATAGCGGGTTCGGGCGAACGGGCGTACAGGTGCGGGTGCTCGCACCCGAGGCCACGAGAGGCGAGGGCGAGCGCGCCCGAGGCCTCGATGGCCGGCGACGGCGGAAGCAGCGCCGGGCGCGGGGAGCTACGGGGCACCGGCGGCCACAGGCGCCCTGCCGCGGGGCGGAGGAAGGGCGGCGGCTCGCACAGCAGTGGGCGGCGCGGGCGAGCGGACAGGGCGAGGCCGGGCGGTGGCGCAGCAGAACCGCGCGGCCGACGAGCGAGCCGGGCGTGGCGCGGGCGAGGTCAGCGCGCGGCTGCGGGGACGCACGCGGGCGCCAACGTGCGGCCAGCGGGGCGAGCTGCGGTTGCGGCGGCGAGAGCGGGCACGCGTGGCTGGGCGCAGGTGGGTGCGGCCAGGGTGCAGAGGGAGTGGAGCAGGCGCAGGGGAGCAGAACTCCAGGCGCGGCCACAGGAGGTCGCGGGCGCGACGAGCGCGGCCCCGGAGCGTGGCAGGGCGCGGCGGAGCAGCAGCTCGAGGTGCAGGGCGCGGTCGAGGTGCGTGCAAGCACGGTGACCGCGTTGCGCTAGCGAGGGGAAGCGGGAGCAGAGAGGAGGCGCCGTGCGGGGCTGGCCCTAGGCGCGGACGACGCGGTCGATGGGCGAGCGGGGAACAGGGAAGAGAGGAGGAGAGGTCGGAGCTCACGGCGGGGCCGTAGGGTCTTAGGCAGCGGGGCGTGGGGAGGACGACGGGGACGACGGCGCGGGGTCGACGACGGGATGGCGGTCTGCCGAGGTGGTCCGGCGATGTGGTGGTGGCGACGACGGGCGATGGCGTCGGGCCGGCGACGAGTCGAGGCCGAGGCTTCAGGCGGGTGCCGCGCGAGGGAGAGGAAGGCGCGGAGGAGCCCGAGAGGGGTGGCGCCTGCGATCAGCGAGGCGACGGCGGTCGGGGACGGCCGGCCGGCGACGGGCACGGGGGGGTCGATCCCGATCCAGAATTTCTGGATCGGGGGGGGGGAATCGAGGGTGGGGTAGCGGCTAGGGTTTCGGGTGGGGGTGGGAGATATGGGGAGGGGAGGGGGCGCCGGCTGGGCCGGCCTGGCTAGCCCAGTGGCCAGCTGGGCCAAGGCCCAGCGAGGGGGGGGGGGGGGCTTTATTTTCTTTTGTTCTTTTCTTTTTATAAATTCATATACTCTCGTTGTAATATTTAGGCCCCAAACCGAATTTTGTAAAAAGGGAGACCTAGTCCATAAATAACTCAGTCTTTTTTCCTAACACCTAAAATCAGTTTGGGCAAAACATCATTTCATACTTAAATTAGATTTAATAAATGGTTATTAAATATTGTTTTTAGTCGCTGTTTGAAGATGTTTGAGTCACTTACCCAACTCCAATGATGTTGGTTTCAATTTTAGAATTGTCTCTGATTTATTTGCTATTTAATGAACAATTTAGTTTCTATGTTGGACAACTTTTATTTTCCACTTTAATTTAATTTGAATTTGAGTTAGAAGTTGAAATGCATTATGATGCAAATGATGATCATGCACTGTTAAACATGATGACATGGCATAATCAAAAGGGTGATTACTGTAGTTAACCACTGGGGGTGTTACATTCCCCCTCGGGGCTGAGGGTATGTACCAGTAACTATGTGTTTGATCTCTCTCTCGCTCTCGTGTTCTTGATTTGGCACGATCTTGATGTATCGCGAGCTTTGTTATTATAGTTGAATCATATGGTGTTTCTCCCCTCTCTATCTTGTTGTGATGAATTGAGTCTTGCTCTTTGAGGTTTCGTTATGTTGGATTGAGTATTGGATTTGAGAACACGTGATGTATGTCTTGCGATGGGATATCTGTGGTGACAATGGGATGTTCTATTGATACACGTGATGTATGTTTTGGCACTCAACTCGCGGATTCCTAAGGTGACATTGGGGTAATCTATACATAGGGGTTGATGCACGTTTTCGTCCTACATTCTCCGATAGAAACTTTGGAGTGATTCTTTGTTGCACGTTGAGGGATTGTTATATGATCCAATTATGTTATCATTGTTGAGAGAATTTGCACTAGTGAAAGTATGAACCCTAGGCCTTGTTTTCAAGCATTGCAATACCATTTTTGCTCACTTTTACTACTTTCTGCCTTGCTGTTTTTATATTTTCAGATTACAAAAACCTATATCTACTATCCATATTACACTTGTATCACCATCTCTTCACCAAACTAGTGCACCTATACAATTTACCATTGTATTGGGTGTGTTGGGGACATAAGAGACTCTTTGTTATTTGGTTGCAGGGTTGTTTGAGAGAGACCATCTTCATCCTACGCCTCCCACGGATTGATAAACCTTAGGTCATCCACTTGAGGGAAAATTGCTACTGTCCTACAAAACTCTGTGCTTGGAGGCCCAACACGAGTCTACAAGAAGAAGGTTGCGTAGTAGACATCAGACACGCATTCTGGAGAGCTCCTTGGTCAGTCTATCACGAGGTATGTAACTTCACTAAGATCATGCATGATCCTTATAAGCTAGCGATTACAGTTCTTCAGATTAACTGTATTCAAGCCATGAGACACCACTTTTGTTGTTAGAATAATGCAATGCAATGATGATTCTGACATATGGATTTCGTATGAAGGCTTTTCCGTAAACAGATGAACACTGTAAATTTTGTTAATGTGTTTGTAGATGATCTTATTGGCCTGCCATGGTGTAATAGCAGATAACACCGACCCAATTTGAGTAAGTTGTAGTACAGTTGCTTGGTTTGCTATTGATTTGCTGCCTACTACAAGGCGATCAAAAACCTTAAGGCCATTTCAGGTTATGTTAAGGAGGGTTCACAGTGAAATGTATGATGGCCTGATATTTAATTTTATCATATCTTGGATAAACCATCAATATAATCTTATGTGCCATAAATTCAGTTTTGTATTTTCCCTACTAATATTGTTGGGTCTACAAGTTTGTGTACTGCATTCTAATTAGTTAGAATTTCCTTGGATTTCGTCGCGTCTCTTATAGGTCCAACATTTTTTCTGGCCCATGGAAGTTGGTGACAAGTTCTTCTCTACAATTACAGGGACCGGTAGCTACCGGATTCCTTTTATGCTATTGGAAAGGAGGCACGTTGTTGCCATGGTGTTGCTCTATGGGGTAGAAGCTGCAAATTCTGGAGGCCTTTTTCTATGGTTCATCTATATCATAATCGTATCCTTCTTTTACTATTTGCATAAACATCTGATGTTCGCCTTTTCTTATATCAGGTATCAAATAAGGGTATTCGAAGAAGACACCACGAATGGAAGCAGACTCTACTGTTTCTATTACAATGGTATTCAAAAAAGATACCACCTTATGGACTTTCTTGTGACTAAGACTTCCAACTCTTTAAATGGGACGGTGTCAAAAGAAAATGATTTCTATAGCTGGGACACAATAAAATAAATTCATACAACTATATGGATTCCTTGGTAAGCTCTTGATTCATCTGGCTAAGTAGTCTTAGTAGACCGACAATGTTGTGTTATTAAGATGCAGGTTTCAATAGCCTTGATGTTTGCGGCTAAAATAATGTAGTTATCTCGGTAGCCTAGGGTAGATTGAAATAATTTCTTGGAAGAAATTGATTGTTAGGAAACAAGCAAATGTATTTAACACTCCAAAATAGAAGGAACATTTTTTAATTAATTTATACTTTATTTGGCAAGAATACACTATGATACGGTGCCCTTAGTGCAAAATAAGCATCGACAATTAGTGTAAACTGACACAACAATGCTCAACAATTATTTTTGTTTTCTGTCAGTAAATATTTATTATGTTCTCTTTACTGTGATTGCAAGATATGACACTCCATGGGTCCTCGTATTTTGCAGATTAGTGGCTTATCAAAAACTAACCCTAATGCTCCCGAGTGTATAATGTTAGTGTGGCTACCAATTCCTGAAGTGGCACATGTTAATCCTCTATGTCTTTGTTTTGGTATAGCATGCTACATTTCCAGTGGCATGCTCAAAAGATGTAATTAACTGAATCATTACTGTTAATAAATGTTTGGTTGCTCACGTGCCTAGAAATCCTAATGTTGGATCAATGGTCTCAATGTTATCTTTATATCTGTCTGCCGCCACTTTACCTTTACATCACGTGCGTGTGCTACCGTGTTGGATATAACTAGACCGGGTGGGGTGCGGCAAGCCGCACTTCTTATCTAGTGCATATGAAGAGTGGATAGAGGATACGATAGAGAGTGCTTGCTCCGCACTAGATACGCAGGTCATATTTGTAGTGATGACTCCAGAGTCCTAGAGAACACTTTACTACTCAATCACCTTCACCAATAACTTAAGTCTCTATTTATTCATGTTTTTATCTTGTTGTTCGTAGAATAGTATACACCCTTTTATTTAGTTTCCCTAACAACTTATAGAATAGGCTATTTCTGAACTCCGGTTTGGGTGCTTACATAGCTTGTTAAGTGACAGCGTAGCTACGGGGTTTGTGGTGCCTTCCTATCAGCTCCCTGTGGGTTCAACACTTTACTTATGACGAAAGTGCTACAACAGCCCTATGCACTTGCAGGACATCAAGCATTTTCTAGCGTCGTTGTCGGGGAGCATAGCACTTGGTTATTACTTACCCGCTCGCACATAGTTTATTTTTGTTTGTTGCTATTTATCTTATTGTTTTTCTCTTAACCCGAAAATACAAAAAAAATGTCTTTCTTTGAGATGTCAGATGAAGACATAGAGGCTGCAATGAA
This sequence comes from Thinopyrum elongatum, assembly GCA_011799875.1. Classification (NCBI taxonomy): domain Eukaryota; kingdom Viridiplantae; phylum Streptophyta; class Magnoliopsida; order Poales; family Poaceae; genus Thinopyrum; species Thinopyrum elongatum. The sequence continues at coordinate 391,088,319 of CM022300.1, forward strand.
ACAATACAATGAAAGAAAAAGGGTAGAAGAAGAATACCGACATTCCAACAAAGTTATTGAGACGGGTGAGCAATTTCTGGCTTTGGAATCACTACAAAAAAAAGACACATCCGTGACATTTTGGCCCGAATGAAATTTTTTTGTCACGGTTATGACACTTCTATGACGATAATTGTGACAAAAACACGTATCATCATAGATGTGGTGGGCTCCTACTTCTATGACAAAAAATCATGACATAAATTGGGCTTTTCGTCGTGGGCGGGCGTTAGTCACACCTGCATGACATTCTTTGGGCCGTCCATGATGGAAAAAATCGTGGTAGAAGCGAGGGCGAGGAAAATATCGGGGAGTTCCCAGTTATGGTGGGTGGTCGGGGCGGAGCGATGCACTGTGGTTTACGCATTTCTCTCGTACGCGTGTGGGTGTGAGGCGTTGGCTAACTGAACCCGAGTGATCGCACTAGCTACGTTACTGAACCCGAGCGATCGATCCCTTGGCTGTTAACTGAACCCGAGCGATTCATTCGCTGCTGACTAAACCCGAGCAATTCCTTCGCTGCTAATTGAACCCTATCAGTTGATCACTGCTGCTGCTTACTGAAGCCGATCGAGCCCCCATGCGAGACATAGCCAGCCGGTGTTGGGTTGCCTCTCGATGAACAGTGACCGTTGCCACCGTGCATGCGGTATGTAGAACGATTCGAGACGTGGTGAGTCGAGCTGGTTGGTTGTGGGGGTTGGATGAACAGGACCCCGTGGTAGTAGGCGGTTGCCGCTGGATGAACAGGACCCCGAGAAGGCTGCCATACCCCAACCGGTTGGGGGTGGATGAACAGTACCCCATGGAGGCTGGATGAACAGTAGCTCGTGGAGGCAGGAGGAGTCGCGGTGGATGAACAGTAGTAGGTGGAGGCTGGAGGAAGTCGACGGTGGATGAATAGTAGCCCGTGGAGGCTGGAGCGAGGCAGTAGACGGTGGATGAACAGTAGCCCGACGAGTCCCGTTTTGCGGTACGCCACACCCCTCCTGATGAATAGGACCCCGTTTCGACCGTAGGCGCTGCAACAGAAGTCCATTTCCTCTGTTTTGTGGTATGCCAGACCCCTCCCGATGAACATGATCCTGTTTCGACCGTAGGCCGTCGAACAAAAGGCCGTTTCCTCTGTTCTACGATACGCTAGGCCCCGTTTCGGTTGTTCCGTCCAAGCCGGTTGGCTCCCGATGAACACAACGCATTTCGTTGCCTCCCGATAAACACGATGCTATTTCTCCGTTCTGACCCAGCCAGTTGGCTGCCGATGAACATGACGCCAGTGCTGCCATCCGCTGCCTCTCCATGTACATGATCCCTGGCCGTACTTATGCGCAAGTAGGCATTCGAGACCCTGCCCGTATGTATGTACGTGGCCGTATTTTTTGGCATGTGGCTGTACGTACGTGTACACAGTTTAGAAGGGACTGCCTGAACTGCTATGTTGGGGGCTCTACTACTACTCGTGCCGCTGCTTGCTCGGCCACGGTTCATTGTTGCAGAGAGACTGATCGACCAGTATGTACGTACATGTTCACGACCAGACAGACAACGCTATGTACGCTTCGACCGGGTGGTTCCCAGCTGTCAGAGAGGATAAGGACGCACTTCCTTGCATGCGAAGATATAGCTGCTGGGTCCCAGCTGTCAGGGGAGGAATCATTTTTATTTTGCGAGTAATAAGGAGGCACTTCCTTGTGTTCAAAGATGTAGCTGGTGGATCCAGCTGTCAGCCTCACCGACTAAAGTCCTCTTCCGATGACTGTCGTTCGTTGACCTCATTGACCACACCGCGCCGAGAGCATCAAGGCGGTGGACGACGGCGAGGCCTAGGAAGGGAACAATGCGGAGCCAGGGAAGACGAGGCAGGTGGATGCCCACGTGGAGGGGGGTACGAGGGTTCACTGGTTCGGCTGCGGTGAAGGCTGACATCACCGGAGAATAACAGGGGGTGTGGGTGAGTAGAGGGAAGGCCTGGCCAGCGGTGGGAGTATGGTGGGGTCACTACTGCAGGATGCTGCTAACGCGACACTACGATCAGAGACCCTTTGACGAAACTGTGTGCGATGCATTAATCGCAAACGGTGATGTAAAAAACCATAAAAAAAGATGCAAAACGTTTGCGATGGTGGAGACATCAAACATGGTTCACATTTTAGTTGCGTGTGCGATGCGGGGCATACAGTTGATCCATACGAACTGTTTGCGATGAGACAAACCAACAGAAACAGGCAGCCATATCAAGGTGTGTGCAATATACGGCATACAGTTCGCTCCGATGAACTGTTTGCTATTAGGGAATGCAACAGAAACGGTTAGCCAGATCAAGGTGTGTGTGATATACGACATATGGTTCACTCAGATGAACTGTTTTTGATTAGGGAACACAACAGAAATGGTTCAACTTAACAACATGTGTGTGATATGCGGCATACAGTTCACATAGATGAACTGTTTGCGATGAGCCAAAAGAACACAAACGATTCATGTAAACAAGATGTGTGTGATACGCGGCAAACAGCCCACTCGGATGAACTGTTTGCGATGAGAAATTATAACACAGACGGTTACTACAGTTAATTCGTGTGCGATTCTGTGTGTACAAAAAACTTTGAAAAATGCAAACTAGTTGCTTGTGGTGGCTAGGAGTATCACACACGATGCGTCTGCGAGTACTCATGTGTGATGATTAGTAAGTTGCACATATGTTTCCTTATGTTAACACATGTGTGATCGATAGGACGTGACACCGCATACGGTATTCGGTTGTGTGCTCCACTTAGTCGTCCCGCGCTCCAGCGAATGCTTCCCGCGCTCCACATGGGTGAATTGTAAAATCGCCAATCCCCTAGCCAGTTGCTAGCTATAAATAACCACAGCAATGGCCGCCGACGGTGACTCAGTAGTGATCCAGTTGCTAGCTAGTTACCCACACATACCGGCATACCCCCAACGGCCGACGACGGGATGGAGTCGCGCGATGGTGGAATCGAGGCTGGAGGCACGATGGTCGGCTTGGCGGTCGACGGCCATGCCGCCGCCTCTCTCGACGACGGCCAGAGGAAGCAGGAAATGCAGTACGAGCAAGCCACCAGGTTAGCCAGGGTCGTCCTAAAAGCGGACAGGGATCGCAAGTGGGTGATACTACTGGCTCGGCGTAGAGTGCGGCGGATGGTGCGGGCGGCGTAGGAGGGACCTCGACGACGCAAGGACAACTGCGACAGTGGTGGACGCCGCACGAGGCACAGACTTATGTCCCAGATGGAGGAGGGCGCAGCGCCGGACGTCGCCGGGGCATGCCTGGGGGCCGTCACGGCAGCCCTGGTGAGAGCCAACGTCGTCTCGCCAGACGTCGCCGGGGCAAACCCGGCGGTCACAGTAGCCCTGTTGAGCACTGCGCCCAAGGCAGTACCGGCGATTCCCGATGTCGAGTTTGCCCCAGCCTCGATCGATCAAGGTGTGTAGGTCATCGACTTGGCGGCCTCCGCTCCCATTGAGCCCATGATCGACACACTGATGGACGATGACTGCTGTGCGTGTTGGGTTAGCGTCAGGTGCACAGTGTAGCTCTTTTGTGCGCGCGTGGTTCGTTATATTCTTGTAAATTAGCAATATATGTATATATATATATATACTCAATTAATTTCTTCATGCATGTCAAATATGTCAATTGTATGGGTTGGCCTGTCTGTATATTATCTGAATTTGCAATATGGACAACTAATGTGCAAATGCCTTCTAGACATCGGTGCTGATCGCCACGTCAAAAACATGGACGTCCTCTACTCTACCGCTCTATCGGGCACATGATTAAACTCAATGAACTGTGTACGATACTAATACTTTCCATGAAAATTTAAGAACTTGGCTAACAACATTTGAGTAACATATATATAGTGGTTACACTATTTGACAAAAGGAGGATCTTCGTAACACGGTTTTGACAACCATATGGTCCATATCTACATATTTAACATAGTAAGAACTATCACATTTTAAGAGGCAGAGGGCCAACAACCATATGGTACATATCTACATACTTAACATAGTAACAGCTAGCACATTTTAAGAGGTTGAGGGCCAACAACCACAACTATCCTCTAGAAGCAGCTTGATCACGGTGACTCGGCATCTCGTTAATGAAAAGGAAGAACCCTCCTGTGCCTTGGTAGAGCATGAGTAGAACAGTGTCTCCAATTTTCAATATGGATGCATTGCCACGACAAGCGAGAACTTGTTAATTTGAATGGTTCCATTTTTGCGGGAAATGCAGTACCTTGCAATCACTTTGGCGTTATTAGCAGGCACAAGTGTAATTTGATGTCTACTACACAACTTGTTCTTCTAGACTCGTGTTGGGCCTCCAAGCGCAGAGTTTTGTAGGACAGTAGTAATTTTCCCTCAAGTGGATGACCTAAGGTTTATCAATCCGTGGGAGGCATAGGATGAAAATGGTCTCTCTCAAACAACCCTGCAACCAAATAACAAAGATTCTCTTATGTCCCCAACACACCAAATACAATGGTAAATTGTATAGGTGCACTAGTTCGGTCAAGAGATCGTGATACAAGTGTAGTAATGATAGTAGATATTGATTTTTGTAATAGGAACAATAAAAAACAGCAAGGTAACAATTGATAAAACGGAGCACAAACGGTATTGCAATGCTTGAAAATGAGGCCTAGGGTCCATACTTTTGCTAGTGCAATCTCTCAACAGTGCTAATATAATTGGATCATATAACCTTCCCTCAACGTGCGATGAAGAATCACTCCAAAGTTCCTATCTAGCAGAGAACATAAGAAGAAATTGTTTGTAGTGTATGAAACCACCTCAAAGCTATTCTTTCTGATCAATCTATCCTAGAGTTCGTACTAAAATGACACCAAGCTATTCTTTCCGATCGATCTAACCAAGAGTTCGTACTAAAATAACACCATATGATACACATCAACCAACTCTAATGTCACCTAAATACTCCAATGTCACCCCGAGTATCCATGAGTTGATTATGCGATATGCATCAAACAATTTCAGATTCATAATACTCAATCCAACACAAAGAACCTCAAAGAGTGCCCCAAGATTTCTACCGGAGAAACAAGGACGAAAACATGCATCAACCCCTATGCATAGATTACCCCAATGTCACCTCGGGAATCCCCGAGTTGAGTGCCAAGACATAAATCAAGTGCTCTCAAATCCATAAAAGTATTCAATCCGATAAAACAAAATCTCAAATGGAAAACTCAATTCATCACAACAAGATAGAGAGGGGAAAACACCATATGATCCAACTATATTAACAAAGCCCGAAATACATCAAGATCATGACATCTCAAGAACACGAGAGAGAGAGAGATTAAACACACAACTACTGGTACAAACCCTCAGCCCTGAGGGCGGACTGCTCCCTCCTCATCATGGTGGCCGCCGGGATGATGATGATGGCCACCGGTGATGATTTCCCCCTCCGGCAGGGTGCCGGAACGGGGTCTAGATTGGTTTTTCATGGGTGCAGAGGCTTGCGGTGGCGGAACTTTTGATCTAGGGTTATTTCTGATGGTTTCTCTATTTATAGGATTTTCAGCATTGGAATCACGCGAAGATGGGCCTCAAGGTGGCACAGCCCACCTGGGCGCGCCTGGGCCTCCTGGCGTGCCCAGGTGTCTTGTGCTCACCTCCTTCACCTTCTGGTCCTCCCACGAAGCTTCTAGTGCCTCTTTTGTTCCAAAAAAATTGTCAAAAAGTTTCGTTGCATTTGGAGAACTTTTATTTCTGCACAAAAAACAACACCATGGTAGTTCTGCTGAAAACAGCGTCAGTCTGGGTTAGTTCCATCCAAATCATACCAAAACCATATAAAATTATTGTAAACATGGCATGAATACTTCATAAACTATAAATACGTTGGAGACGTATCAGCATCCCCAAGCTTAATTCCTACTCGTCCTCGAGTAGGTAAATGGTAAAAGAAATAATTTATGAAGTGTGAATGCTAGCAGAGTGCATAAGTTTGATCAATGATAATGTCAATCACTTTTCCTAGCATCATAACAACAATTATTTCTCATAAAAATTCTCATGTTAAAGTAGCAACCAATTCACATGTTAAGGTTCAAACAATGAATTCTCTTGAAACTCAACAACCTATATTCTTAGTCACCAAACAATTGCAATTCAACTTATTCAACAGAGTCTAAGTAAGAGCTCCACATACTCAATCATCATATAGTCTTCTATGATTGCTAGTACTCAAAGCATATTTTTAGAACAAATGGCATCCATCGAACATAGAGAAAAATAGGTGCTTAATGTTTCGCCTCCCAACTCATTTATCATAGAGATAATTGTCAACAATAATAATTCATGATCAAATATATTTGACTGGTCATATGCGCCTAGATCTTTCCCCACCACATGATGCTTGCCAACTAGAGAATAGTTGAGGTTGAAATGAGAATTCATACTATTGACTCTTTGCATAATAGTACATACTGAAAAGTAAAAGATAGGCCCTTCGCAGAGGGAAGCAGGGGTCGTCATGCGCTTTTTATTTTTGGATGCCCAAGCTCTTAATGCAAAGGAATATCACGTTATATTGCCCCTTATGATAGCAACATTTATTATGCAGTCCGTCACTTTTATTACTTTACCATCACAAGTTCGTACAACGCTCATTTTTCCCTTACAATAAAAGATCAAACATATTTAGGAGCAATTTTTATTGCTTTATGCACCGATGACAACTTACTTGAGGGATCTTATTCAATCCATAGGTAGGTATGGTGGACATTCATGGCAAGAAACTGGGTTTAAGGGTTTTTAGATGCACAAGTAGTATCTCTACTTAGTACGAATTTTTGGCTAGCAAAAGATCCTAAGCAAACACCACATGTTGGAGGATCCATAACAATATAACCTCTATGCAAATATACACAACCATAACTCATTACGTTGTCCTCCTTGTCCAACTTCAACTAATTTTCTCAAGTTGAAAATAATTAATGGGTATTCATAATCATAGAAGATGTCCAAGATAATATATTCGTATGTGAAAGTTCTCTTCCTTATACTAATCATTCATGAATTGCTTGTATGACCAATATTGTGATTGTCAAGCTTCAAAAGATTTCACTCTCTAAACCCAATGTGAAGCTACTAATAGGCATGATATGAACATATAATTTCAACTTCATGATATTTAATTCGTTCAACAATTTACTCATAGGATATAAGTGAAGCACAAGAGTAAATGACAAACTACTCCAAAAAGATATAGGTGAAGATCAAGCGAGTAGTTATGTAAATGGGTAGCTATTTGAGGACTCTCTTTTATTTAAAAATTTCAGATCTAAGTATTTTATTAAAACAGCAAGCAAAACAAAATAAAATTACATTCCAAAAATAGCACACATCATGTGAAGAAGCAAAAACTTAGGCTCAACCGAGGCTAACCGATAATTGTTGATGAAGAAAGGTGGGATGCCTACCGGGGCATCACCAAGCTTAGATGCTTGAGAATTATTGAAATATTATCTTGGGATGCCTTGGGCATCCCCAAGCTTGAGCTTTTGTGTCTCCTTAATTCCTTTTATATCACGGTTTTCCTAAATCTTAAAAACTTCATCCACACAAAACTCAACAAGAACTCGTGAGATAAGTTAGTATAAATCAATATAATAACCCTATCATTATCTACTGTAGCAAATCACTAAAATTATTATTTAACATTGCATACTAAATTCCTCTGCATATTTAATAGTCCTATCCTCAAATAGAATCATTAAACAAGCAAACATATGCAAACATAACAGCAATCTGTCTAAACAGAACAGTCTGTAAAGAGTGCAATTTTACTCACACTTCCCTAACTCCAAAAGTTCTGAAAATTTACCACACTGTAGAAAATTTATCATAGCTTATTGTTCAAAAAATTTAAACATTTTATCACACACTTACTTTTCTCAAGAATTCACGCACTAGCGTGCAACTTTCTGTTTTGAAACAGCAACTCAAATACTTGCAAACTAAGCATAACAAAGGCTATACTTGAAATTTTTATTGAAGTAAAAGATGCAAAACATTATTCTAGATAACAGAAAGCAAATAATAATAAAATAAAATGACGCTCCAAGCAAAACACATATCAAGTGACGAATAAAAATATAGCCCCAAGTAAGGTTACCGATAATGTTGGAGACGAAAGAGGGGATGCCTTCCGGGGCATCCCCAAGCTTAGTTGCTTGGATCTACCTTGAATATTACCTTGGGAATCCCCAATCTTAGGGTCTTGTCACTCCTTATTCTCCTCATATCGATATCTCACCCAAAACTTGAAAACTTCAATCACACAAAACTTAACGGAACTTCGTGAGATGGGTTAGTATGATAAAGACAAATCATTCACTTTGGTACTGTCAAGATAAGATTCATAATTGTTTCCACATAATTCCTACTGTACTCTACAATTTCCACAATTTATATTAAGCAAAATAAGCCATAGAAACCATAAAACAAGCAAACTATGCATTGCAAACATAATCTGTCAAAAACAGAACAGTACGTAAAGATCTGAATTTTAGTCATAGTTATGCAAATCTAAAAATTCCTAAATATTAGTAAAGCGTATAAACTTTGTATACCCAATAACTGTAAAAAATTCAGAGTTTTTAGACTCTCCAGTGAATGTAAACAATTCTGTTACTGGGCACAAAAGTTTCTGTTTTTGGACAGAATCAAGTCAACTATCATCCACACTATCCCAAGGGCTTTACTTGGCACTTTATTGAAATAAAAGCTGTAAAACGTGATTAATACAATATCCTAATCATGTTAACAGACAAAAACAATAGGTATAAGTATTGGGTTGTCTCCCAACAAGCGCTTTTCTTTAATGCCTTTTTAGCTAGGCATGATGATGTCAATGATGCTCACATAGAAGATAAGAATTGAAACATAACAGAGCATCATGAAGCATATGAATAGCACATTTAAGCCTAACACACTTCCTATGCATTGAGATTTTGTGAGAAAACAATTTATGGGAGCAAGAATCAACTAGCATAGGAAGGCAAAACAAGCAAAACTTCAAGATTTTCAACACATAGAGAGGAAACTTGATATTATTGCAATATGTAGAAGCATGTGTTCCTCTCTCATAATAATTTTCAGTAGCATCATGAATGAACTCAACAATATAGCTATCACATAATGCTTTCTTTTCATGATCCACATGCATAATTTTTTTATTACTCTCCACATAAGCAAATTTATTCTCATCAATAGTAGTGGGAGCAAACTCAACGAAATAACTATCACATGATACTTGATTGGCATAATTCAATTGAAAGTTAAAATCATGATGACAAGTTTCATGGTTATCATTATTCTTTATAGCATACATGTCATCACCATAATCATCATATATAGGAACTTTGTTGTCATAATCAATTGCAACCTCTCCAAATCCACTTTCATCAATATAATCATCATAAATAGGAGGCATGCAATAATCATAATAAATTTTCTCATCAAAACTTGGGAGAATAAAAAGATCATCTTCATCAAACATAGCATCCCCAAGCTTATGGTTTTGCATATCATTAGCATCATGGATATTCAAAGAATTCATACTAACAACATTGCAATCATGCTCATCATTCAAAGATTTTTTGTCAAACATTTTATAGAATTCTTCCTCTATCAATTGAGCAAAATTTTCCGATCCATCATTTTCAAGAAAGACATTATGAAGACGAATAATATGAGGCCACCTCAATTCCATTTTTTTGTAGTTTTCTTTTACGAACCAAACTAGTGATAAAACAACAAACTAGAAGATTCAATTGCAAGATCTAAAGATATACCTTCAAGCACTCACCTCCCCGGCAACGGCGCCAGAAAAGAGCTTGATGTCTACTACACAACTTGTTCTTGTAGACTCGTGTTGGGCCTCCAAACGGAGAGTTTTGTAGGACAGTAGCAATTTTCCCTGAAGTGGATGACCTAAGGTTTATCAATCCATGGGAGCCGTAGGATGAAGATGGTCTCTCTCAAACAACCCTACAACCAAATAAAAAAGAGTCTCTTGTGTCCCCAACACACCAAATACAATGGTAAATTGTATAGGTGCAATAGTTCGGCGAAGAGATGGTGATACAAGTGTAGTAGTGATAGTAGATACTGATTTTTGTAATAGGAAAAATAAAAAACAGCAAGGTAGTAATTGATAAAACGGAGCACAAACGGTATTGCAATGCTTGAAAATGAGGCCTAGGGTCCGTACTTTCACTAGTGCAATCTCTCAACAGTGCTAATATAATTGGATCATATAACCTTCCCTGAACGTGCGATGAAGAATCACTCCAAAGTTCCTATCTTGCGGAGAACATAAGAAGAAATTGTTTGTAGGGTACGAAACCACCTCAAAGCTATTCTTTCCGATCAATCTATCCTAGAGTTCATACTAAAATAACACCAAGCTATTCTTTTCGATCGATCTAACCAAGAGTTCGTACTAAAATAACACCATATGATACACATCAACCAACTCTAATGTCACCTAGATACTCCAATATCACCGCGAGTATCCATGAGTTGATTATGCGGTATGCATCAAACAATGTCAGATTCATAATACTCAATCCAACACAAAGAACCTCAAAGAGTGCCCCAAAATTTCTACCGGAGAAACAAGGATGAAAACGTGCATCAACCCCTATGCATAGATTACCCCAATGTCACCTCGAGAATCTGCGAGTTGAGTGCCAAGACATAGATCAAGTGCTCTCAAATCCATAAAAGTATTCAATCCGATAAAACAAAATCTCAAAGGGAAAACTCAATTCATCACAACAAGATAGAGAGGGGAAAATGTTAGGACCAAGAGTATATCGACCAGAGGGGGGGGGGTGAATGGGAGATTCAAAATTTCTTTCGAAATCTTTGAACCAAAACCCAATCACAGCAACGGAATAGAGTATTGAAGGAAATGGACAGAATCAATCTTCTTGGTCAGAAACACATTCATCGATAAAAGCATTGACAACAGTATGAACTTGATAAATCACAGGTTTAACTACGATGAGAGTAATCCAGCAAGCAAACAGATGTAGCAGAATGAGACACAACATGATCGGTACAGAATAAAATGCTATGAAACGATATCACAAGTGAATCTATAGTACAGGATGGTACCGAAAGAATACATTTGAAGATAATGAACGGGGATGAACACAAATACATAGGAAGGAGGCAACAGAACAAATTTATCAAGTAATCTATCGGCATAAAGCAAGAATAATAATAGCTGCTGAAGGAAATGCAGTAGTGAAGAAATGACCGGTGCTGCTCGCTGGCGACAGAGAGATTTGGTAGACCAATTCACCCTTCTGCCAAAGGTTTACGTCTGGTTGGAGGGGCTGTGACTGAACACGGAAGATAAACTCTCTTCACCCTATTCTCCTTCAACGCAGAGCTGATCAGACTCAGGTTGATTTCACTCGTGGTAGATCCTTGTTGGCGATCTCCAAAACCTTCGGTCAACCTTCGCGAACCACAATCACTCTTGGTTGCTGAAGATCAGGCTCGGCGAAGACAACAACTCTTCAACACTCGAAGCCGAAACCTATCCGTCTAGAGAGTGTGCAGCTCTCAAGAGTAATAGGTACAAGAACTCTCACTCAGAACTACTGTGATGCTAAACCACTGTCTAAGTTTGGGCTCTTGGTTTTTCTCTCGGTGGATCTTAAACTCAAATCACTCGGAGAGGGGTTGCTCAAATCAATCTTCTCAGAAATCTCAAGTGGAGCAGCCAACGGACAACGTTGGAGCGGGGTGGCTATTTATAGCCGCAGCCTTCCCAGATGGGAAAATGACCAAATTGGACATCGGCCTCAGCCAATGGTCGAACGAAACGATTCCAACGGTCGGATTAGAGCACAACGGTAACATTTCTTGTGGAGCAAGAAATGCTAACTCCTCGGTCCGAGGCAAATCTCTCGCAGTGAAGAAGATCACAGTCTCTTACTGGCAAGTATTTGCTCGAAGTTCAAAGAGATTTCTCTCACAACTTTCATAGGTTATGGCTAAGCATCACAGCGGATCTAAGCATCGAGAACCTATACCCCTCTTAATAGTACGGAGGTCCTATGACTCAAATAAATGAAGGAAGAACAACTAAATGAATGCTACGTCTTCACATAGTCTTCGACTTCCATCACCGCAGCCAATTTCTTTGGACGACAGTACCGAAACAGAAGCTTTGCTTCAGCAGTAAACTTTAGAGGGGTCGATTTCTTCTCATCAATCTTCTCGACTCTATCACTTCAACAAGTATAGCTCATTCTTCTCTGCAATGCAGATGTGCTTCGGTGAAGTTCCTCGAACTCAGCACCTAAGACAGCATATTCTTCGGTTGTGTATGGACTTTTTCTCTCTGTATGCACTAGAAAACAAATTAGTCCATACCTGTTTCTGTCAACAATCTCCAAAACACAAGGTAGGCAGATATTGCACCAACAATCTCCCCCCTTTTGGACGATTGTTGACAAAACAGATCACATCGAATGATAGATAAGGAATGAAATGTAATGCGAAGAATAATGAAGAGACGAGAGATAATTACGAAGATAAAACATTCTCCTCTTAAAGATATGCTTTGGTTCATGAAGGATCAAAGGGAAAATGATGTTTTTCTTTGTATGAGTGTCACTGACCGCAGATCATACACTTGAAATCTTTCAATGCACTCGACGGTGTCTGAGGTAGTTCCTGTCACACAAACTTTGACAAGGGTTAGATGTGAAACAAGCGTTGAGATACTTGTGACAAGGATAGTTCATGAAGGTTTTCTCAGAACATATTTTGAATCCACTCGATATGTAGTTTTCCTGCACATTAGATATTTGATATGATCAGAGCAGGATCAAATAATAATTCGTTGCTCAGAGTGGATATGCTTTGAAGATGATTTTCCTGCAATAGAGATGATGCAAATGATATTTGTGAGGAAAAACACTTCGTCAGTCATATAGATGATTTTAACTTCCTACAAGATTAGATGATGATAGATAGCAATAAGAGCATATCCAACCACAACAGTTATAGATCATATAGTGCTCCAATATAATATCATCATTTGATGATTCTCTGTTCTTCTTCGAGGAGCAGTTATGTGTCCCTGTAAGATAAATGATTTTCGATGATAATCAATCAAAGGATAAACAATCGAAGGCACCTGCAGACAAATATTGCGAAGCAAATGATATTGCAGGCGGGGGTTATTAACGTTACATGACGATCGAGTTTTTTAGCACCACATGCGGTGCGATAAGGTTCTTGAAGCAAATTGTTCGAGGGAAAACCAAATGGCAAACGAAAACACACACCCTGGAAACCCCGAAAAACTATCACTCAATGTAATTCTCCCCCTTTTTGTCAACAAGTGTCAAAAAGGAAAGGGAAGATATTCGAGGAATTACTCCGTGGGAGAATCTTCTGAATCAGAATTGAAACCACTCATAGAATCAGAGTCAAAAGAATGTGGAATGGTTGAGGCAAAAGCAAGAGTCGTTGCCTTGGTCTTGGAAGGCTTGGATGGATGGACATCAGGCTTGTAAATACGAGTACTGGCAGTATCTGCAATCTCATCATCATGATTAACAAACAGTAGATCCGTTGAAGCAGAACGCTGTGGGAGTACTGGAGTTTGTCTTCGGATACGCGGTACTTCAAGCAAGTCTAGATGATCATATTCCTTGAAGAGGCCCTTCTTGGCTAGATCCTTGCGAGAGTAATGCTTCCACAACAAGGTCCATGATCGCTTTCTTGCATCCTTCTCATGCAGAAGAATTTGGCGAGTGTGATTATGAATTAGATTCAACTCAGCCATCAATTCCACTTTTTCTTTTCTCTTTCCAAAGGCTACTGCGTCCGAATACAAATATCATAAATTGGTGGATTTTCTTCGTGAGGGATTTCAATCCTAGCTTCCTTGTCCTTCGATGCATTTTCAGATGCAGAGACGTTTACAGCAGCATCGACCGGTTCCTTCCGCTTTCTGTTATCCTTCACAATGCGCAGAATGTCACGCACAGGTGGCATGAATACTTTCGGCTCATAAGCCCAGAAGAATTTCTCATGTGTAAGCTGCTCAATGGCGAAGATAATCCATGGAGCATATGGTTTCAGCGATTTAGGGCTAACTGCAGCACATGCCAGGTTCCGAATAAAAAGATTAGGAATGTCAAATTTGATTCCCTGAGATATTGACACAAGAGCATTTCCTACGATGCCTTTGATGGAGTTGGGCCTGTTTGTTGGCATGATGGTATTGCACAGAATGTGGAATAACACTTTGTTGTCATAAGCCAACTTCTTCGGATCAACATCAATGCATTCGTCGCCCACCATCGTGGGATCCATCAGGATATGGAGTTGTTCATCAGACACTTCCCAGAAATGCAATCTATGTTCTCTGTCATTCTCAAATTCACAATGAGGCAAATTTAACAGGGCCAGAAAATGATCTGCCGAACATTTGATTCTCCCTCTGCCAGTCATCCACTCAAGTGTCCATGTTGAAGTATTTCCTATTTCTCCTGTGATGTACAATGTGGCATAGAATTGAAGAATGACTTCCTTGTTCCAGCCATGATTGAAACGCATGAATCCCTTCAGGTGTGAATGTTCAATATGATCAAGGGTGTTGTGGAAGCAGGGCATTTCTTCGAGCTTGGCGAAGTTCAACATCTTATGATTGAAAATCCTGTGCTTGCCAAACAAGATTCGAGCATAATAGATTGCCTGCTCCTCTATCCAGAACCTGGTGGATAATGAAGTCCTGTCTCCTTCATACGGGCTGACCCCAAAGAATGCAAGCTTCGAAGAATGAAGCTGTTCATTGAAAGCAGGGCCATTGGGGCCATACTCAGCTGACAATAGAGGAAATGATTCCTGAGGATTTTTTCGTAATTCTTCGTCGTTAATTTCCATCAGCTGAACATCATCTGAGGCTTGTGCATTCTCATCGATGGGCTTTAAGAGCGCAAGATGCTTTGTAGCATTTTCTGAGGCAGAGGGCATAGAGCGACCATCATTTTTCATCGCTTGAACTCCTTCAGCGGCTTTCTCAGAGTCAGGCACTGGGGCCTTTTCTTTCGGTGATGACTCAACTGTGGGTGGTAAAATAACCTTTTCAGACTCTTGAGTCAAAACTTGATCTCCTTCAGTCTGCTGAGGCAATACTGGTGGTACAACTTGGTGGGACACAACTGGTGGTGCAACTTCTTATTCTTTCTCCTCGGGAGCCATGGGCTCTTCAAATTTCTTTTCTTCCTACTCTGGCTGTGAAGCCAAAGAGCCAGGAGCAGGTTCAACCTCCATCGGAGCTGGAGCACCAGATGAGGAGACCGTAGGGATATTACCTTGGGAAGCAATTTGCTCCCCCTCAGCCTTCTCACCCTCCTTGGTAGATCCAGAGGGTTCAGCATATGTTTCCTTCAAAGGCGATGAAGTTGCCTTTTCCATCTCAATCTCTTCGTCAATCTTATCTTCGGCAGCATTTTGCTCGGGCACCGCGTTTACTCCATCAGGATTGACAAGATATATGTCCACAACATCAGCTTCTTGTTCGACCGAGATAGGAATGACAGCTACCACGGGTTCAGCTTGTTGCTCAGTAACTTCCTCGGAACGAGGGGATGGTGGAATCTGTTGTAGTGGGACACTTGCATCAACCGGTGCATTAGAAGATATAGATTGGATATGACAATCCCTAATCTCTTTCGGCTTATTGGCTCTAGCCTGAGCTCTTTGACGTTTCTCTTCTTTCTCTCTACGTCGAGCAAGAGCTTCTTGACGCTTAATCTCTTCATTCCTATGATCACAGAGCCGAGAGACATCCATCTTCATCCTGGAGTGCCAATCAATCTTGTTATTTCTCATGGTGGTGAGGGCTTTGGTGATCTCAAGAATGGCCTTGTTCACCTCTTTTCTTTCAGACTCAGATTTAGCTTCCCTTCGCATCTTCTCTAGAAGCTTCTTATCATCGACAGCTTGATTGAGTTCTTTGGTGATTTCTTTCAGATCAGAGAAGTGCTTTGCTACCATCTTGGTAACATCTTCCGGTAGACCCAAATTACCCAAATCAGATGGATTGGCATCATAGGAGGCACCTTCAATGATGTCAAATATAAGATCAAAATCATATTCCTCTGTGGGAGCAGGAATGATTTTCTTTGCCTTCTTGGCTGGAGCAGTAGCTTTTTCATCAGTAATTAGCTTTCTCTTCGCCACTGGGGCAGCAGAACCTGAAGGTTTTTTTGAGGGGATGGGGGCAAGTCTTGGTGAAGATCTCACTGGTGGCAAAATCTTTGCAGGAGATGGGGTTTGGTACGGCTTGTCGAGTAGCGCTTTCTGATCATACATGGGAATTTCTTCACCAGCATTATCATCAGACGAATCCTCATCAGACGAGATAGGTGCAACTTTTCTAGATTTGCTTGCAACAGACTTCTTCTTGGAGGCTCGAGGAGAAACAGACTTCCTCTTCTTCTTTTCTTTCCGGGCAGATGCCCTTTCCTTCTTTTCAATCACATCCTGTTGAGTTAACTCAACATTTCACTATTCCACTTGATTTTTCTTCGCGAGTCTTGCCTCATGCTTGGCCTTGGCCTTTTCCCTCTTTGCAACTTCTTCGGGAAAGTCATTTATGGTTTTCAAGGAATCAGCATGAGCGTTGAGAGGTGGTGCTGGCCTTACTTTTTCATCGTCCTGCCCAAGGCAGCCTTCTGCAATGCAGTCATTCCAGAGTGGAGTGAATGCAAATAGAATCTGGTATTTTCTTCGGACGATCTCATTATTAAACCATTTCTTCACCCAATGACGGCGTATCTTTTGCAGCCTTTTGTTCCTTTCCTGAGCAGTTTCTACTCCAGGTGGAGTCTTGTATGTTTCCTGATCAGACATCTCAGCCGCAGTATTCCTTTCTCTTCCTCGGCCTCCCTTTTTGGGATTTCCATCAGAGAACATGGTTTTGGAGTCTGTGACTAGCTCATCCTCTGGCTGACTTTGAGCTGAGGGAACATCATCATCTTCTTCAGCAAATTCTGATTCGGCCTTTTTCTTCGGTGCTCTTGGCGGTTTTGCAGATTTTCTTTCAACCATTTTTGCTTTGTCAGCCACACGCGGCTGCTGTGGAATATCTTCCTCTGACCTAGAATGCTCATTCGAACTATTAGCCATGACCACTCCTGAGAAAACAAACGCAAATCTGAAAGAAAACATAGGAAGAGGTCACAAGCATGCACAGAGACACTTTAACTTAAAACAGATAAATTTTCGAAAGAAGCAAGGGATCCATGATATACACTTGCAAGATATCATCGAGAGAATTGCAATATGCCATAAGACAACATAGCTATTCCTCTAATCTTTCGATGTATACACAGTGAACCCTAGATACAAGAAACTAGTACGAGGAACAACTACAAACCGTACAAGTCAGGTATAGAGAATCCTAAAGATCTACCACAAGAAAATAGCACAGGATAAAAACCGACGGGATGAACTGCCCAAGAACAGGAAAGGAATGGAACAAGTTCTAGATCTGAATGCCTTAACTTGGTAAGACAGATCGACTACGGCAGTACGGGAAGGAGAGTTACCGCATTGGCGCAACCAACGGTGACGGAGCTCCGTCGGAGTTGCACGTCGAGGCTTGACGTCGATGCTGCTTCGAGCTCGGGCTCGGGAGAAGAGCGAGAGTAGGGTTTGAGACCGAACAGGTAAAGAGCTAAGGAAGAAGAGACCCAGAGAGGGGGTTTAAATAGCCTAAGGGACAAACCGCCCACTCTGAAATCTACAGACGAAAACTCGGGACGTTCCACATTCAATGGACGAGATCACAATAGAGAGATCATGGGCACGTGTCAGCCGTTTCCTGCGAAAATCTCGGTAACTGAACTGGATGCCGAAGGGTTTGAAGAAGTGCAAGCACCAAAACAGATGAAAAATTGAAGTTGATTTCATTCGCAACCAAGGATGGAGGAGTGAAATCTTCTTCAGTTCAAGTTGCATGTTTGTGACACAACGAACCGAGAATAAACCAGAAAAGGAACAGACTCAAAGCACAAAACTATCGAAAAAGAACACAAACACTACGAGAGAAAACTCAGAAAGATGAGCACCAACAATAATTGATCTCAGGGCTTGAGATAAACAAGAGATATCCCTGAGAGAGTTTCCTGCAAGAGGTGGTTAGTTCTTCTTCACTAACCACACTTGTGTGGGTGGTGAGGATCTCATCTGCTTTGCCTTGCTTGGAATATTTCTTTGGTGAGTCCTGCGAGACACCTATGCATTATGATAATAATCATATGAATAGGCATTGAAATTGTTTCCTGATGCATGATTGTAATGATTTGAAGATGTACGCAAGTACTCCTTCTGACGTAGTTTAGGGTGATAATCATTCGAGAGTGATACTCGAGTAGATTTGGAATGAGAACCATTTCCTCGTTGAGACTTATCCTGCACTGTCAGGTTAGCAATAATTGGCAAGTTTTCAACAATGTACTTCTTTACCCAGATTTGCTTCTTGGGTGCACCTAACATGCAGTTGGTTCCAGTATATCGAGCGAAAATCTTACCATTCTGTTGTTTGAAGAGTTTGTAATTTGAGTCATTCGACTCGTCAGTATCAATAGGAATGGGCGAAAGATAACCAGTTAGAGTTTTAGGTTCGAGGGTTTTACTCTTTGCACGAACCCAAGTTGTTCGAGGATATTACTCGGGAGTCCAATAGGATCCATCCACATTGAGTTTCTTTTTGAAACCTAGTCCTTCCTTCTTAGGATTTTTGTTCAGTATGGACTTCTTGAGCACATCACATAGGGTTTGATGCCCTTTCAAGCTCCTCAGCATACCAGTCTCAAGTAAGGCCTTTAACCTGCAATTTTCTTCAGTAATAGCAGCAAAATCCTTGGAAGAGGGGTTAGTAGTACCAATTTTAGGAGTAGCAATGTTCTTGATGACAACTTAGAAGTTTCAGCATGAGAATCTGCATTGCTACGTTCTAGGCATTTCAAGCAAGGAGGAACAAAGTCATCAGGTAATCGAACAGATTGCTCGGCGAAGAGAGAAGCTTTTTCTAACACCAGCTTGTTATGAGATTCTTTCAGTGACACGAGTTCTTGGTTCCTGTTAAGGAGTTCATTTGATAAACCCTCATAGTCAGCTGAGAGTGAGTCATATCGAATGGTGAGATCATCAATAGTTGATGAAAGAGCATCTTGCTCTTCAATCAACTTTTGATTATTCTCTATCTCTTCGACCAGTAATCCTTCAGTTTTCCTGAGATTTCTTTCAAGCATTTTAGGTTCATGATGTTGAGATTTAGCAATCTTGACCAGCTTGGCATAAGATATGTATTCAGGAGAATATTCATTCATGGATCTTAGGTGTTTGGCAGATACCTGATCCTTTGAAGATTTTTCCATGAGACAAAAGGTGATTGGTTCATCATCGCTTGAATCATCATCACTTGAAGCATCATCATCAGCATCTGATTCGATGAGATCCTTTGATGATTCAATGGCTACATATGCATTGCTTCTTCCAATCCTTTTGTAGAATTGTTCATCATCTGAATCAATGTCTGTTGTCTCTTCTTCAGAGTCAGGAGTTAGGTTGGTACAGGCTCTATTCAGCTGAGAGATTTTCTTCATGTTGGAATCAATGATTGCTCTGGCATTTATGTCAGTGACTGGTCTCATCGAAGAGGATGAAGCGGGTTCTTTTCTCTTCGAGAGCTTAGTGTGACGATCCATTCGAGCAAAACCATTGCAGTGAAGATGCTTCCAACGATTACTAGGTGTTTCATCCCAGCAAGGACAATCTGCTATGACATGACCGAATTGTTTGCATTTGAAGCACTTTATTTCTTTTGGAGGTAACTGTCTTGAGGATTCAGGCACTTTATATTCATCATCATTCACAAGATACAAGTTTTGTCTTCTGAGATCACTCAGCCATTGTGTGAGCATTTCCAATTCTCTTATGATAGTGTGTTGATTCTCAACATCTTCTTCTTCTTGCTGAGAGCTACCATAGTGAGAGAGAATTTCTCCTTCACCTTCTAAAGAAGATTCTTGATCTGCATTTTCCAATTCCATCTTTCCTTAATAAGTTGATAGTAGCATCATGATCTCAACATAGTGAAGTTCTTCATAGTCAGATCTTTGTTTGATTTCGGCTATAATAGGTTCGAAGGATTCATCAAGTGCAGTCAATAGCTTGTTTACCACATCTTTATCGGTGACATCGGTTACTCCTCATTGGCGAAGTCTTTCAACAATGTCTGTCATCCTATCCGTGAGTTCCATCACACTTTTCTTTCGAATACTTCTGAACCCAGTGAACATGGCATGAAGCATTTGAGTGTGAGAGTCTGTTCTGGAGATAAATTCTTCATGAACATTTTTGATAGCATCCAAGAGTTGCTTTACTGTGTCTAGGTTTCGGAACCGAATGAACACATTCTTTGAGATACTTGCACAGATGATATCTCTTGCTTGTGCATCCAGATGCATCATAGCCTTGTCATTAGAAGATGTAGCATCAGGGTGTTGAATGGTGTAACCATCTTCTACAATCTGCCACAGATCATAGTCGATAGCTTGAATTCTGATTCTCATCCGTTCCTTCCAGTACAGATAGTCATTTCCATCAAAGATAGGAAATCTTTCAGAGAGCGAGGATCTACCTGCATAAGACATACTCAAAACTCCAAGGACGTTAGACCTTTAATAAACAGAGACAGGGAGTACCTGCTCTGATACCAATTGTTAGGACTGAGAGTATATCGACCAGAGGGGGGGTAAATGGGAGATTCAAAATTTCTTTCGAAATCTTTGAACCAAAACCCAATCACAGCAGCGGAATAGAGTATTGAAGGAAATGGACAGAATCAATCTTCTTGGTCAGAAACACATTCATCGATAAAAGCATTGACAATAGTATGAACATGATAAATCACAGGTTTAACTACGATGAGAGTAATCTAGCAAGCAAACAGATGTAGTAGAATGAGACACAACATGATCGGTACAGAATAAAATGCTATGAAATGATATCACAAGTGAATCTATAGTACAGGATGGTACCGAAAGAATACATTCGAAGATAATGAATGGGGATGAACACAGATACATAGGAAGGAGGCAACAGAACAAATTTATCAAGTAATCTATTGGCACAAAGCATGAATAATAATAGCTGCTGAAGGAAATGCAGTAGTGTAGAAATGACCGGTGGTGCTCGATGGCGACAGAGAGATTTGGTAGACCAGTTCACCCTTCTGCCAAAGTTCTACTGTTGGGAAACGTTGCATGGAAAACAAAAAAATTTCTACGCACATGCAAGATCTATCAAGGAGATGCATAGCAACAAGAGGGAGAGTGTGTCTACACACCCTCGTAGACCGTAAGCGGAAGCGTTTGTTAACACGGTTGATGTAGTCGAACTTCTTCGCGTTCCAACCGATCAAGTACCGAATGTACGACACCTCCGCGTTCAACACACGTTCAGCTCGGTGATGTCCTCGCCTTTTTGATCCAGCAAGACAGCAAAGTAGTGGATGAGTTCTGGCAGCACGACAGCATGGTGACGGTGATGGTGAAGTTATCTCCACAGGGCTTCGCCTAAGCACTACGAAAATATGATCGAGGGTGTAAACGGTGGACGGGGCACCGCACATGGCTAAGAGATTGTCGTGGTTCTGTGTGGCACCCCCCTCCCACATATATATAGGTGGGGGAGAGGGGAGAGGCCAAGGGGCACCACAAGTAGGTCCGAATCCTACTTGGGCTCCTGCCCTTGGCCGCGCCCCCCACCTTCCATATTTGCCGAAGGGGGGAAGGAAATGGGGGAGAGGAAAGGAAGGGGGAGGCTGACTCCCCCCTTTCCTTCTCTCCCCAAGGGCTGCGGCCTAGGAGGGGCGTGGCAGCCCCTTGTGGGCAGGTGTGTTCCCCCCCCTTTGGACCATAGGCCCATTAACCTCCCGGGGGTGTCCGGAACCCCTTCCGGTGACCCGATTTTTACCGGGTACATCCCAAAACTCTTTCGGTGTCCAAATATCATTGTCCTATATATCAATCTTTACCTCCTGACCATTCTGGAGCTCCTCGTCATGTCCGTGATCTCATCCGGGACTCCGAACAACATTCGGTCACCAAATCATATAACTCATATAACACTATATCGCCAACGAACGTTAAGCGTGCGGACCCTACGGGTTCGAGAACTATGTAGACATGACCGAGACCCCTCTCCGGTCAATAACCAATAGCAGAACCTGGATGCCCATATTGGCTCCTACATATTCTACAAAGATCTTTATCGGTCAAACCTTATGACAACATACGTAATTCCCTTTGTCTATCGGTATGTTACTTGCCCGAGATTCGATCGTCGGTATCTTCATACCTAGTTCAATATCGTTACCGAAAAGTCTCTTTACTCATTCCGTAATACATCAACTTGCAACTAACTCCTTAGTCACTTTGCTTGCAAGGCTTCTTATGATGTGTATTACCGAGAGGGCCCAGAGATACCTCTCTGATACTCGGAGTGACAAATCCTAATCTCGATATATGCCAACTCAACAAACACCTTCGGAGATACCTGTAGAGCATCTTTATGATCACCCAGTTACGTTGTGACATTTGATAGTGCACAAGGTATTCCTCCGATATCCGGGAGTTGCATAATCTCATAGTCGAAGGAATATGTATTTGTCATCAAGAAAGCAATAGCAATAAACTGAACGATCAATATGCTAAGCTAACGGATGGGTCTTGTCCATCACATCATTCTTCTAATGATGTGATCCCGTTATCAAATGACAACACATGTCTATGGTTAGGAAACCTTAACCATCTTTGATCAACGAGCTAGTCTAGTAGAGGCTTACTAGGGACACGGTATTTGTTTATGTATTCACACATGTATTTAAGTTTTCGATCAATACAATTCTAGCATGAACAATAAACCTTTATCATGAATAAGGAAATATAAAATAACAACTTTATTATTGCCTCTAGGGCATATTTCCTTCAGTCTCCCACTTGCACTAGAGTCAATAATCTAGATTACATTGTCATGAATCTAACACCCATGGAGTCTTGGTGCTGATCATGTTTTGCTCGCGGAAGAGGCTTAGTCAATGGGTCTGCCACATTCAGATCCGTATGAATTTTGCAAATCTCTATGTCTCCATCCTTGACCTTTTCACGAATGGAGTTAAAGCGTCTCTTGATGTGTTTGGTTCTCTTGTGAAACCTGGATTCCTTCGCCAAGGCAATTGCTCCAGTGTTGTCACAAAAGATTTTCATTGGACCCGATGCACTGGGTATTACACCCAGATCGGATATGAACTCCTTCATCCAGACTTCTTCATGTGCTGCTTCTGAAGCAGCTATGTACTCTGCTTCACACGTAGATCCCACCACGACGCAATGCTTGGAACTGCACCAACTGACAGCTCCAGCATTCAATATAAATACGTATCTGGTTTGTGACTTAGAGTCAGCCAGATCCGTGTCGAAGCTAGCATCGACGTAACCATTTACGACGAGCTCTTCATCACCTCCATAAATGAGAAACATACCCTTTGTCCTTTTCAGGTACTTCAGGATGTTCTTGACCACTGTCCAGTGATCCACTCCTGGATTACTTTGGTACCTCCCTGCCAAACTTATGGCAAGGCACACATCAGGTCTGGTACAGAGCATAGCATACATGATAGAACCTATGGCTGAGGCATAGGGAATGACTTTCATTTTCTCTCTATCTTCTGCAGTGGTCGGGCTTTGAGTCTGACTCAACTTCACACCATGTAACACAGGCAAGAACCCTTTCTTTGACTGATCCATTTTGAACTGCTTCAAAAATTTATCAAGCTATGTGCTTTGTGAAAGTCCTATTAAGCATCTTGATCTATCTCTATAGATCTTGATGCCCAATATATAAGCAGCTTCACCAAGGTCTTTCATTGAAAAATTCTTATTCAAGTATCCTTTTATGCTATCCAGAAATTCTATATCATTTCCAATCAACAATATGTCATCCACATATAATATCAGAAATGCTACAGAGCTCCCACTCACTTTCTTGTAAATACAGGCTTCACCATAAGTCTGTATAAAACCATATGCTTTGATCACCTCATCAAAGCGTATATTCCAACTCCGAGATGCTTGCACCAGTCCATAGATGGATCGCTGGAGCTTGCACACTTTGTTAGCACCTTTAGGATCGACAAAACCTTCTGGTTGCATCATATACAACTCTTCTTTGAGAAATCCATTAAGGAATGCAATTTTGACGTCCATTTGCCAGATTTCATAATCATAAAATGTGGCAATTGCTAACATGATTCAGATAGACTTAAGCATCGCTACGGGTGAGAAAGTCTCATCGTAGTCAACCCCTTGACTTGTCAAAAACCTTTCGCAACAAGTCGAGCTTTGTAGACAGTAACATTACCATCAGCGTCAGTCTTTTCTTGAAGATCCATTTATTTTCTATGGCTTGCCGATCATCGGGCAAGTCCACCAAAATCCATACTTTGTTCTCATATATGGATCCTATCTCAGATTTCATGGCCTCAAGCCATATGTCGGAATCTGGGCTCATCGTAGCTTCTTCATAGTTCATAGGTTCGCCTTGGTCTAATAACATGACTTCCAGGACAGGATTACCATACCACTCTGGTGCGGATAGTGCTCTGGTTGACCTACGAGGTTCAGTAGCAACTTGATCTGAAGTTTCATGATCATTATCATTTTCTTACTCTCTAGTTGGTGTAGGCATCATGGGAACGGATTTCTCTGATGTGCTACTTTCCAATTCGAGAGAAGGTGCAATTACCTCATCAAGTTCTACTTTCCTCCCACTCACTTTTTTCGAGAGAAACTCCTTCTCTAAAAAGGATCCATTCTTAGCAACAAAGATCTTGCCTTCGGATCTGTGGTAGAAGGTGTACCCAATTGTTTCCACAGGGTATCCTATGAAGACGCACTTCTCTGATTTGGGTTCGAGCTTACTAGGCTAAAGCCTTTTGACATAAGTGTCGCAACCCCAAACTTTAGGAAACGACAGCTTAGGTTTCTTGCCAAACCACAGTTCATACGGTGTCGTCTCAACGAATTTAGACGGTGCCCTATTTAACATGAATGCGGCCGTCTCTAATGCATAACCCCAAAACGATAGTGGTAAATCGGTAAGAGACATCATAGAACGCACCATATCCAATAAAGTACGGTTACGATGTTCGGACACACCATTACGCTGTGGTGTTCCAGGTGGCGTGAGTTGTGAAACAATTCCACATTGTTTTAAATGAAGGCCAAACTCATAACTCAAATATTCGCCTCCGCGGTCAGATCGTAGAAACTTTATTTTCTTGTTACGATGATTCTCTACTTCACTCTGAAATTCTTTGAACTTTTCAAATGTTTCAGACTTGTGTTTCATCAAGTAGATATACCCATACCTACTCAAATCATCTGTGAAGGTAAGAAAAAAATGATACTGTTGGAAATATTCCCTAGAGGCAATAATAAATTAGTTATTATCATATTTCCCTGTTCATGATAATCATTTATTATCCATGCTAGAATTGTATTGATCGGAAACTCAAATACATGTGTGGATACATAGACAACAATATGTCCCTAGTGAGCCACTACCGGACTAGCTCGTTGATCAAAGATGGCTATGGTTTCCTAGCCATGACATGACTTGTCATTTGATAACGGGATCACATCATTGGGAGAATGATGTGATGGACAATACCCAAACTATAAACGTAGCATGTGATCGTGTCAAGTTTATTGCTATTGTTTTCTGCTTGTCAAGTATATGTTCCTATGACCATGAGATCATGCAACTCACTGACACCGGAGGAGTACCTTGTGTGTACCAAATACCAAATGTCGCAATGTAACTGGGTGACTATAAAGGTGCTCTACAGGTATCTCTGAGGGTTTCTGTTGAGTTGGCATGGATCAAGACTGGGACTTGTCACTCCGTATGACAGAGAGGTATCTCAGGGCCCACTCGGTCATACAGCATCACAACAAGCTTGCAAGCAATGTGACCAATGAGTTAGTCACGGGATCTTGTATTACGGAACGAGTAAAGAGACTTGCCGGTAACGAGATTGAACTAGGTATGGAGATACCGAAGATCGAATCTCGGGCAAGTAACATGCCGATAGACAAAGGGAACTGCATACGGGATTAGCTGAATCCTTGACATCGAGGTTCGACCGATAAGATCTTCGTAGAATATGTAGGAACCAATATGGGCATCCAGGTCCCGCTATTGGTTATTGACCGTAGAGGTGTCTCGGTCATGTCTGCATAGTTCTCGAACCCGCAGGGTCTACACACTTAACGTTTGGTGACGATATAAGTATAGTTGAGTTATTATGGTGGTTACCGAAGGTTGCTTGGAGTCCCGGATGAGATCCCGGATGTGACGAGGAACTCCGAAATGGTCCGGAGGTGAAGATTGATATATTGGACAAAGGGTATTGGAGTCCGGAAGTGTTCCGGGGGTACCAGGTGATGACCAACATGACCGAAAGGGGTTTCGGGGGGGCCCCGGCAAGTGTTGGGGGGCCCATGGGCCAAGGGGAGGGGGAAAACCAGCCCACTAAGGGGCTGTGCGCCGCCCTCACCCTTTCCCATGTGACCAGGAGCGGTGGGGCGCGCCCCTCTAGGGTTTCCCTCCACCCGACTTGGGGGGCAAGTTACCCTAGGGGAGATCCCATCTGCCCTTGCCACCGCCCCCGAGGGGAAACCCTAGGGGCGCCACCCCCTCCTCCCTTCCCCTATATATAGAGAGGTAGAGAGAGGGCAGCCGCAACCCTTGAGCACATGTCCACGCCATGGTGCTGCCTCTCCTCTCCCTCGCATCCCTCTTCTTCTCCGTCGTGCTGCCGGAGGACTCGAGCTACTACTTCTCCGTAGTTTTGAACGCAGAGGTGCCGTCTGTTCGGCACTTGGATTGGGAGTTCGCGGGACGGATCATGATTGGATTGCGAAGATGTTCGACTACATCAACCGCGTTTCTTAATGCTTCCGCTTAGCGATCTACAAGGGTATGTAGATGCAATCTCTTCTCTCGTAGATGGTCATCTCCTAGGTTGGATCTTGGTAAGCGTAGGAAATTTTTTGTTTCCCATGCAATGTTCCCCAACAGTGGCATCATGAGCTAGGTCTATGCGTAGATGACATCACGAGTAGACCACAAAGGAGTTTGTGGGCGTTGATATTCAGATTGCTTCCTTCCTTGGTCTTTTCTTGATTCGGCAGTATTGTGGGATGAAGCGGCCCGGACCAACTTTACATGTCCACGTACATGAGACCGGTTCCATCGACAGACATGAGACTTTGTTGCATAATGGCGGGTGTCTGTCTCCCCCACCTTAGTTGAATCGGATTCGACAAAGGCGGTCCTTGTAGAAGGTTAAATAGCAACTTGCATATCACCGTTGTGGCTTTGCGTAGGTAAGAATTGTTCTTGCTAGATACCCATAGCAGCCACGTAAAACATGCAACAACATAGCAGCCACGTAATAGTTTATATCGACTTGCATGTCGATGCATACGGCAACCGGCAGGAGCCATAGGGTTGTCTTTAATTATTGTATGACCTGCGTGTCAACCATTAAGCGCTATGTAATGCTTTACTTTATCGCTAAGCAGTAGCAATAGCAGAAGAAGCATGGTTGGCGTGACAACCCCGATGGTGACACGATGATGGAGATCATGGTGTCATGCCGGTGACGATGGAGATCATGTCGGTGCTTTGGAGATGGAGATCAAAAGCACAAGTTGATGGCCATATCATGTCACTTATGATTTGCATGTGATGTTAATCCTTTTATACATCTTATTTTTCTTAGGACGACGGTAGCATTATAAGGTGATCCCTCACTAAAATTTCAAGATAAAATTGTGTTCTCCCCAAGTGTGCACCATTGCGAAAGTTCGTTGTTTCGAAGCACCACATGATGATCGGGTGTGATAGACTCTACGTTCATATACAACGGGTGCAAGCCAGTGTTGCACATGCGGAACACTTGGGTTAAACTTGACGAGCCTAGCATGTACAGACATGGCCTCGGAACACAAGAGATTGAAAGGTCGAACACGAGTCATATAGTAGATATGATCAACATGGAGATGTTCACCATTGAAACCACCTCATCTCACATGATGATCGGACTTGGGTTGGTGAATTTGGATCGTGTTACACTCGGACAACCGGAGGGATGTTGATTTGAGTGGGAGTTCTTAGGTAATATGATTAATTAAACTCATTTATCATGAACAATAGTCTAAGTTACCTTTGCAAATTTATGTTGTAGATCAATGGCTCGCGTTATAGCTCCCTGTTTCAATACGTTCCTAGAGAAAGACTAAGTTGAAAGATATTGTAAGCAATTATGCAGACTAGGGCCATAGTCTGAGGATTGTCCTCACTGCTGCACAGAAGGCTTATGTCCTTGATGCATCGCTCGGTGTGCCAACCCCTCTAGCATCGTCTGTGGATGTTGTGAACATCTGGCAAACATGTTCAGATGACTACTTGATAGTTTAGTGCGCCATACTTTACAGCTTAGAATCGGGGCTCCTAAGGCGTTTTGAACACCATGGAACATATGAGATGTTCTACGAGCTGAAATTGGTATTTTAGGCTCATGCCCGTGTTGAGAGGTATGAGACCTCTAACAAGTTCTTTGCCTACAAGATGGAGGAGAATAGCTCAGCCAGTGAGCATGTGCTCAGAATGTATGGGTGCTACAATCGCTTGAATCAAGTGGGAGTTAATCTTCCAGATAAGATAGTGATTGACAGGGTTCTCTAGTCACTATCACCAAGCTGCTAGAGCCTCGTGATGAACTATAACATGCAAGGGATGGAGATGATCCCGGAGATGTTCGCGGTGCTTAAGGCCGCGAAGGTAGAAATCAATAAGGAGCATCAAGTGTTGATGGTTAACAAGACAACTGGTTTCAAGAAGGGCAAGGGCAAGAAGGGAAACTTCATGAATGGCAAGCCAGTTGCCGCTCCAGTGAAGAAACCCAAGGTTGAACCTAAACCCGAGACTAAGTGCTTCTATTGTAAGGGGAACAGTCACTGGTAGCCTAACTACCCCAATAGATAAGAAGGCTGGCAACCTCAACAATAGTATATTTGATATACGTGTTATTGATGTGTACCTTACTAGTACTCCTAGTAGCACCTGGGTATTAGATACCGGTTCAGTTGCTAATATTGGTAACTCGAAACAAAATCTACAGAATAAACGAAGACTAGCTAAGGGCGAGGTGACGATGTGTGTTGGAAGTGTTTCTAAGGTTGATGTGATCACCATCACACGCTCCCTCTACCTTCGAGATTAGTGTTGAACCTAGATAAATGTTATTTGGTGTTTGTGTTGAGCATGGACATGATTAGATCGTGTTTATTGCAATACAGTTATTCATTTAAGTCAAAGAATAATGGTTATTCTGTTTACATGAATAATACCTTCTATGGTCATGCACCCAAGGTGAATGGTTTATTGAATCTCGATCGTAGTGATACACATGTTCATAACATTGAGGCCAAAAGATGTAGATTTGATAATGATAATACCACTTTCTTGTGGCGCTGCTGCTTAGGTCATGTTGGTGTAAAGCGCATGAAGAAACTCAATGCTGATGGACTTTTGGAGTCACTTGATTTTGAATCACTTGACACAAGCGAACCATGCCTCATGGGCAAGATGACTAAAACCCCATTTTCCGGAACAATGGAACGAGCAATTGACTTGTTGGAAATCATACATACTGATGTGTGCGGCCCGATGAGTGTTGACGTGCGCGGTGGATATCGTTACTTTCTCACCTTCACCGATGATTTGAGTAGATATGGGTATATTTACTTGATGAAGCATAAGTCTGAAACGTCTGAAAAGTTCAAGCAATTTCAGAGTGAAGTTGAGAATCATTGTAACAAGAAGATCAAATTCCTATGATATGATCGAAGGGGAGAGTATCTGAGTTATGAGTTTGGCAATCACTTAAGACAATGTGGAATTGTTTCACAACTGACGCCACCTGGAACACCACAGCGTAATGGTGTGTCCGAATGCCGTAATCGTACCTTATTGGATATGGTGCGTTCTATGATGTCTCTTGCCGATATATCACTATCGTTTTGGGGTTATGCATTAGAGACAACTACATTCACTTTAAATAGGGCACCATCTAAATCCGTTGAGACGACACCGTATGAATTATGGTTTGGCAAGAAACCTAAGTTGTCGTTTCTTAAGGTTTGGGGCTGCGACGCTTATGTGAAAAGGCTTTAGCCTGATAAGCTCGAACCCAAAGCGAACAAATGGATCTTCATAGGATACCCAAAGGAGACGATTGGGCATACCTTCTATCTCAGATCCGAGGGCAAAGTATTTGTCGCTAAGAATGGGTCCTTTCTCGAGAAAGAGTTTCTCTCGAAAGAATTGAGTGGGAGGAGGATAGAACTTGATAAGGTTGTTGAACCTTTACTTCAACCAGAGAGTAGCGCAGCACAGAAAGATGTTTCTGTGACACCTACGTCAGTTGAAGAGGAAGCTAATGATGATGATCATGAAGCTTCAGATCAAGTTACTGTCGAACCTCGTAGGTCGACAAGGGTGCGTACAACTTCTGAGTGGTACGGTAACCCTGTCTTAAAGGTCATGTTGTTGGACAATGATGAACCTACGAGCTATGGAGAAGCGATGGTGGGCCCAAATTCCAACAAATGGCTAGGAGCCATGAAATCCGAGATAGGATCCATGTATGAGAACAAAGTATGGACTTTGGTGGACTTGCCCGATGATCGGCAAGCCATTGAGAATAAATGGATCTTTAAGAAGAAGACATACGCTGATGGTAATGTCACCATTTATAGAGCTCGACTTGTCGCAAAGGGTTTCCGACAAGTTCAAGGTGTTGACTATGATGAGACTTTCTCACTCGTAGCGATGCTAAAGTCTGTTGGGATTATGTTAGTAGTTGCTGCATTTTCAGATTACGAAATCTGGCAGATGGATGTCAAAACAAAGTTTCCTTGACGGTTTTCGTGAGGTAAGGTTGTATGTGATACAACCAGAAGGTTTTGTCGATCCTAAGGATGCTAAAAGGTATGCAAGCTCCAGCGATCCTTCTATGGATTGGAGCAAGCATCTCGGAGTTGGAATATATGCTTTGATGAGGTGATCAAAGCTTTTGGGTTTATACAAAGTTTCCAAGAAACTTGTATATACAAGAAAGTGAGTGGGAGCACTACAACATTTCTGATAAGTATATGTGGATGACATATTGTTGATCGGGGATGATGTAGAATTTTTGGAAAGCATAAAGGGTTGTTTGAAAGGGGTTTTTCAGAGGATGACCTGGGTAAAGCTGCTTACATATTGGGCATCAAGATCTATAGAGATAGATCAAGACGCCTGATAAGACTTTCACAGAGCACATACCTTGACATGTTTTTGAAGAAGTTCAAAATGGATCAGTCCAAGAAGGGGTTCTTGCCTGAGTTGTAAGGTGTGAAGTTGAGTAAGACTCAAAGCTCGACCACGGCAGAAGAAAGAGAAAGGACGAAGGTCGTCCCCTATGCCTTAGCCATAGGCTCTATACGATATGCCATGCTGTGTATCGCACCTGATTTGTGCCTTGCCACGCGTCTGGCAAGGGGGTACAAGAGTGATCCAGGAGTGGATCACTGGACAGCGGTCAAAATTATCCTTAGAGGAATAAGGAAATGTCTCTCGGTTATGGAGGTGATAAAGAGTTTGGCGTAAAGGGTTACGTCGATGCAAGCTTTAACACCTATCCGGATGACTCTGAGTAGAGTTTCTCGGTTATGGAGGTGATAAAGAGTTCGGCGTAAAGGGTTACGTCGATGCAAGCTTTAAACACCAATCTAGATGACTCTGAGTAGAAAACCGGATACGTATAGTGGAGCAGCCATTTGGAACAGCTCCAAGTGGAGCATGGTAGCAGCATCTACAGTATGACATGACAATTTGCGAAGTACATGCGGATCTAAATGTTGCAGACCCGTTGACTAAAAACCTCTCTCACAAGCAAAACATGATCAAACCCCAGAACTAATTGGGTGTTAATCACATGGTGATGTGAACTAGATTATTGACTCTAGTGCAAGTGGGAGACTGTTGGAAATATGCCCTAGAGGCAATAATAAATTAGTTATTATCATATTTCCTTGTTCATGATAATCGTTTATTATCCATGCTAGAATTGTATTGATCGAAAACTCAAATACATGTGTGGATACATAGACAACAACATGTCCCTAGTGAGCCTCTACCAGACTAGCTCGTTGATCAAAGATGGCTATGATTTCCTAGCCATGGACATGAGTTGTCATTTGATAACGGGATCACATCATTGGGAGAATGATGTGATGGACAAGACCCAAACTATAAAAGTAGCATGTCATCATGTCAAGTTTATTGCTATCATTTTCTGCATGTCAAGTATATGTTCCTATGACCATGAGATCATGCAACTCACTGACACCGGAGGAGTACCTTGTGTGTACCAAACGTCGCAACGTAACTGGGTGACTATAAAGGTGCTCTATAGGTATCTCCGAGGGTGTCTGTTGAGTTGGCATGGATCAAGACTGGGATTTGTCACTCCGTATGACGGAGAGGTATCTCAGGGCCCACTCGGTAATACAGCATCACAACAAGCTTGCAAGCAATGTGACCAATGAGTTAGTCACGGGATCTTGTATTACAGAACGAGTAAAGAGACTTGCCGGTAATGAGATTGAACTAGGTATGGAGATACCGACGATAAAATCTCGGGTAAGTAACATACCGATAGACAAAGGGAACTGCATACGGGATTAGCTGAATCCTTGACATCGAGGTTCGACCGATAAGATCTTCATAGAATATGTAGGAACCAATATGGCATCCAGGTCCCGCTATTGGTTATTGACCGTAGAGGTGTCTCGGTCATGTCTGCATAGTTGTCGAACCTGCAGGGTCTACACACTTAACGTTTGGTGACGATATAAGTATAGTTGAGTTATTATGGTGGTTACCAAAGGTTGTTTGGAGTCCCGGATGAGATCCCAGACATGACGAGGAACTCCGGAATGGTTCGTAGGTGAAGATTGATATATTGAACGAAGGGTATTGGAGTCCGGAAGGGTTCCGGGGCTACCGGGTGATGACCAGCATGACCGAAAGGGGTTTCGGGGGGGCCTGACAAGTGTTGGGTGGACCCATGGGCCAAGGGAAGGGGGAAAACCAGCCCACTAAGGCGCTGTGCGCCCCCCTCTAGGGTTTCCCTCCACCCGGCTTGGGGGCCATGTCACCCTAGGGGAGATCCCATCTGCCCTGGCTGCCGCCCCCCTAGGAGAAACCCTAGTGGCGCCACCCCCTCCTCCCTTCCCCTATATATAGAGAGGTAGAGAGAGGGCAGCTGCAACCCTTGAGCACATCTCCACGCCACGGCGCTGCCTCTCCTCTCCCTCGCATCCCTCTTCTTCTCCGTAGTGCTTAGCGAAGCTCTGCCGAGATTTCTCCACCACCACCGCCACCACGCCATCGTGCTGCCGGAGGACTCGAGCTACTACTTCACCATCGCTCGATGGATCAAGGAGGTGAAGGCGTCATCAAGCCGTACGCGTGTTGAACGCGGAGGTGCCGTCTGCTCGGCACTTGGATCGGGAGTTCGCCGGACGGATCGTGATTGGATCGCGAAGACGTTCGACTACATCAACCGCGTTTCTTAACGCTTCTGCTTAGCGATCTACAAGGGTATGTAGATGCAATCTGTCCTCTCGTAGATGGTCATCTCCTAGATTGGATCTTGGTGAGCGTAGGAAATTTTTTGTTTCCCATGCAACGTTCCCCAACAGATACCCGCCGCGTGCCTCAACACTCATCAGACCGCATACATCGGTATGTATTATTTCCAATAAGTCATTAGCTCGCTCCATTGTTTCGGAGAACGGAGCTTTAGTCATCTTGCCCATGAGGCATGGTTCGCAAGTATCAAATGATTCATAATCAAGTGTGTAACATCCCAAATTTTCAATTTGGAATGTTATACATAGGTCATCATATGCATATCATATTTTATTTGCATTTCGTTTGTGATCCTAGAAATCTTAAGCAACTCAAGGACCCACAGAGAGAGTTGGGGATTTCGTTTATTTTCATATTTGAATTTTCTCAAATATTGAAAAGAGGATCATTTTGGTTTTATTTATTTTTCTCTCCAAAATATTTCATATTAAAAATAAATGAGAGGAGATAATATGACTTCTCCAAAATAAAAGAAATATTGGAGGAAAAATGTTAAAATCAAATAAATAATTTTATTTGGATTTTTATCGCTATTTTATTTGAATTAGAAACATATGCGTGTTTCAAAATTGCATTAGAGTCCCAAATAAATGTTCACCTTGTCCGGTAGATTTTTAGAGGATGGGGAAAATTTATTTCAGGATTTTTGGAGTCCGTTTAGTATTTCTTTTCTTTGTTTTTCTGCGCGGAATTATTATTGAAAAAAAAACTCCGCGGACCGAACTGGGCCGAATCCCAGCCGGCCCGGCACCGCCGCCGCCTCCGCTCGTGCGCGCCCCGTGCCCGAGCCGGACTCCGCCGGAGTCTGGGACGCCCCCGCGGCTTGCCCCCTCCCCAAGCCAGCCGCCCGCGGCCCCTCCTTAAATACCGCCCCGCCCCCCCCCTCGTCCCCACACCCGCCGCCACCGCAGCCCCGCAAGCCGCAGCCCCGCCGCCCACCGCTGCTGCCGCTGCTGCGTCGCCGCCCGCGCCAGCCGCCGCCGCCGCCTGCCGTCCGAGCCGCCGCGCCGCACCCCGTCGCCGCCCCTCAGCGCCTCGCCTCGCCGGAGCCGCCGCCTCGCCGCCGGAGCCGCCGCCGTCGGATCTTGTCGCCCCGTTTTTTTTTCGGTTTAGGTAAAAACCGATCGGGTTTTTTTAGAAACCCTAGATCCTGTTTTTTCTTCCGGTTTAGTTATCCAGTGGACGTTCGTCCGTACGTTCGTTTTAATGAACGCTGTTCACCCGTTAGTCACAGACAACGAACGTTCGTTCGTTAGCCTGTTCGTCAGTTTTTCTTTCTCCAGTGTTTTTCGCGATTATTTTCGATTGCGATTTCTGATCCGATTTTTCGTTTTAGTTTATCTTTTCGCTCGTTTATCGGAATCAGGCGATTCAAGCGCCTAGAGTTTCATCTCGAAGCCCTCTTTCTGTTTAATCAACTTAAACAAGTTTTTGCTACTGTAAAATTTGACTTTAGTCTAGATTAGTAATCAAAGCTTGTTTCCTTCGCAGTTTGAGTTTTGTTGCTTCGTTTGATTTGATTCTTTTTGCAAACCGGAGTTCTTAAGTTGAACTTTCTGGTTAGATCTCTTATTTGAGTTTTACCCGTGCTTCTAGTTGAGTGCTTATTGTATGCTTGTTTGTTTGCGATAGAGTACCCGGAGTGCGAAGCGTGCTACTACGAGTCTCTAGGATTTGCAGATCGTCAGCAAGGCAAGTAACACATTGATCATACTTCTTTCATACCCAGCTTTTATGCATTAGTTTCAATCCTCAAACACTGCATGATTAGGATGTGATTAACTTGTGGGTATTGGGAAGTAGATGATGAGGTAGAACCTATTGCCCTTTATTATCAAACCCTTGGGAGTTACTTCTACGTTATGCTTATATTGCCATGCTATGCTCGTAGACGTGGATTGGGTTTTGAGTGTATCCATGACAGATGTGATATTGTTAATTAATGGTTAACTTAAGGTGGCTACTTAAACACACATCTGGGTGGATTGGTTGCGGGCACCTGGGGATATACCAGTGCTGTCCATTTGGTTCGCCACCCAGGCTCAAAGGGATCATAAGATTATTCATGCTAGAAACTTCCGTGTGCAGCCACAAGCTATTATGGTCTCTAGCATAGTTGAGTATGTTGCATGACCTCTTCCAGTGGTAGGCTAGCAGATGTAGGGGATGTAGGTTGGTACTGTCTACCCAGGGTTAGAGTTAATGCTTATGAAAGACTGTGTCTCGGTCATCCGTTTCTCAAACACCATGTAGTGCGAGAAATCCAACGGAGGAGATCGAGTCTTGTGGGGAAAAGTGCACAAACCTCTGCAGAGTGTAAAAACTAATCATGGTTAGCCGTGTCCCCGGTTATGGACATCTTGAGTATCTGGTACTTGAATTATTGATTTGATCTCATCACTCTAAATTAATTTGTTGGGTTTAATGATTACTTTTAATTGGGATTGAGAGGGGGATTTACCTTCTCAATGTTTTCAACAAACTCAGTAGTAAATAAAAATTTATTCCTTTGTTGTAGGGAAAAATTTGCTTTTCGCAAAACAATATAACCCTAGAGCCTTCCACCAGCCATATACGCATGTAGTGATAGCATTTATCTGTTCATTGCTCTATTGTGTTATATTGCCAGCATATTCCATGTGCTGACCCGTTTTGGGCTGCAACATATCATGTTGCAGACTTTTCAGACGAAGAGTAAGGTGCGCTAGGTCGTTGTCATGCACTCAGTTATGCCGTTGGAGTTGATGGACTCACTTTATCTTCCAAGCCTTCCGCTGTTATCTTATTTAGATGGCCTTACGCCATATTTATTGTAATAAGTTCTCTTTTGAGACATTCGATGTAATAAGTGTGTGATTGCACTCTGTTATAAATCCTTCGAGTACTGTGTGTGTCAGCATTACCGATCCAGGGATGACACTTATGCACAGAGACTTCGATCCATTCGGGTCGGGTCGCTACAAAGATGGTATCAGAGCACACGCTGACTGTAGGACACGACCACTAAGAAAAGCCATAGGTCACTCTTCTCTACTCATTTCTGACTCTCTCCATCTTCTACTCTCTAGGATGGCGGACTCAAGGAACAAGTTTGCACAACCGGATGAAGACACACCTTTTGGACGACACTTGAAGGAAGTCACTAGGTACCTGAACATCGGAATACCAAGCTTCACCGGGACCTACACCGCCACTGTACCAGAAGAGGAGTGTTGGATGATTCGAGTTCAAGTTCCAGGAAGGACATTCACGCCAGTTACTGAGCCCATAGAGTTTTCCTTTGATGCACCAACCTGGAGTCTAGGAAAGAGCATGGCAGCCCACATCGCCATGGGACGCATCGGCGAAATGTATCACAAGGATCTTAAGGACACCATCTACCAGATATGTGGACGCCGAGATGAGCAATGGGAGATGATCAGCCCCAGGAGGGAAAGGTCCATTGCAGCTTTCATCCAGGAGTTAAACCAACACATTCGTCGATAGGAGAACCAGATGTGCGCCAGCATGATAGATTTGAAGAAGGTGATGACCAGGAACATGGAGCTAGAAGAGGAACTCAAGTCTACATGCGACGGATACGAGGAGGAAATCGCAATACTAGTGGAGAAGAATGACGACCTGACAAGGAAGCTAGGAGTATTCATGGGAGACCCCGCGCCAGGAGGAGAAGACGACGAACCCGAGGAAATTCGTTCTGAAGACTACATCATCATCGACGACACCGACTCCGACCCCGACAGTAGTAATGATGATTATGAAGACGAAGCTGGAGCGGATATCATGGAGTCTTCCACCGATCAAAATTTCTAGATGACCACCATATCATTAGTATTTTCCCCATGTATATAGTAGTAGTCCGAGCACTATAACGAGAGTTAGACCGATTGTATGCCCTTGCTTGAATTGATTTTGGTGTGATATGAATGTGTTTGTCTCATGTGCATATGGGTAGTGCTACCTCACTAGACCTTACTCTATTCTCATCTCTTTCCTCTAAACCCATCAGATGCCTCTGAGACGCGACACATGATTTGTCTTCCCACCGGAGATCACACAGTTGATCCAGCAGCAGAATGCCTTGATGCAGATACTAGTCCAGAACCAAGGCAACAACAACAACAACAACAACAACCCACCGCCCCCACCCCCAGTTGACAACTTAGCCCGTTTTCTAAGGTTGAATCCGCCGGTGTTTTCTAGCAGCACCGAGCCGATAGTTGCTGATGACTGGCTATGTAGGATTGGAAGGGAGTTGACCATCGCAGGATGCACAGATGCTGAGAAGGTGCGTTTTGCCGCACATCAATTGGATGGACCCGTAGCCTCATGGTGGGAGAATTACACAGCCACTTTCCCTATAGCCAATATCACCTGGGATCAGTTTCAGCAAGCATTCCGCACTGCACATGTCTCAACTGGAGCTATGAGCATGAAGAGGCGTGAGTTTTGCAACTTGCGCCAAGGAAACCGTACTGTGGGGCAGTACGTGGATGAGTTCAGTAAGTTAGCTTGCTATGCCCCGGATGATGTGGCCACTGATGCCGCAAAGCAGGAGAAGTTTATGGAAGGGTTGAATGATGAGATGAGCATGCAGCTGATGGTAGCAACATTCGCTAACTACCAGGATTTGGTAGACCGGGCTCTTATGATTGAAGGGAAACAACAACAGATTGAGAGCCGCAAAAGGAAGTATGGACAAGGGAAGTACAATTCAGGAGCTCAGCAGAAGCCTCGTTTTACCCCGAACTCGGGAGGATATACACATAACCATGGAGGCCATACTCACAATGGAGGAAGTTCGCATAACCATAGTGGCCCCAAGAATGGAAATGGGAATGGAGCAGGCAGCAATCAGAACCGCTCTAACCCAGCCACACCCGCCAAGAAGGATCAAAGTCACATTACTTGTTTCAAGTGCGGGAAGTCTGGACACTACGCCAATGAGTGTCCTGAACCGAAGAATGGTAATGGCAATGGAAGCTCTGGGAAGAAGCCCAACCCTTTCAACAGGGGACAAGTGAACCACGTTAACGTGGAAGAGGTTGAAGAGCAGCCAGATGCAGTTATAGGTAAGTTTTTGGTTAAGTCATTTACTCCAATCGTTCTTTTTGATACTGGTGCATCGCATTCATACGTATCAAGGGGATTTGTGGACAAGTTTAAGTTACCCACCTTAGCCCTTAGGTCACCCATGCTAGTAAGCTCACCAGGAGCAGAGTATATGGCCAGCCGATGGTGTGATCGGTTACCCTTAACCATTGGTAGCCATGTATTTCCCTCAAACTTAATAATCTTGGAGTCACAAGGATTGGATATAATACTAGGCATGGATTGGTTGTCGAAGTATGGAGGAAACATTGACTGTACAAGTAGGTCAATTCTGCTCACCACCCCAGAGGGAAAAAGGATTAAGTATGTATCCAGGCATGCGCTAAAGAGGACACAAGTAAATTCCCTCTCAGGAGTTGTTCAGGAGGAAGTGCCAGTAGTGAAGGATTACCCAGATGTATTTCCAGAGGAGTTACCAGGCATGCCGCCGGATCGAGACATTGAGTTTTTGATAGAGCTGTTGCCAGGCACCGGACCAATATCGAAGAGACCATACCAGATGCCCGCAAATGATCTGGAGGAGATTAAGAAGCAGATCAAGGAGTTATTGGAGAAAGGTTACATTCGACGAAGTTCATCACCGTGGGGAGCACCAGTGCTTTTAGTTGAGAAGAAGGATGGATCATTGAGAATGGTTGTTGATTATCATGCATTGAATGAAGTGACGATCAAGAACAAGTACCCACTGCCGATGATTAATGATTTGTTTGATCAGTTGCAAGGAGCTAAAGTATTCTCTAAGATCGATCTGAGATCAGGATACCACCAGTTAAAAATCCGGGAACAGGATATACCTAAGACAGCCTTCACCACCAGGTATGGGCTATATGAGTATACGGTTATGTCATTTGGATTAACTAATGCCCCCGCCTATTTTATGAGTATGATGAATAAAGTGTTCATGGAGTTCTTGGATAAGTTTGTCGTAGTATTCATTGATGATATCTTGGTATACTCGAAGAATGAAGAGGAGCACAAGGAACATTTGCGTTTGGTTCTCGAGAAGCTCAGGGAACATCAGTTGTATGCCAAGTTCAGCAAATGTGAGTTTTGGTTGAAGGAAGTTGGATTTCTTGGACATGTTATATCAGGAGAAGGTATAGCAGTAGACCCCACCAAGGTTCAGTCAGTCACTGAGTGGTTGGCACCCACCTCAGTTGGAGAGATCCGCAGCTTTCTTGGACTTGCAGGATATTATCGGAGATTTATTGAGAATTTTTTGAAGATTGCGAAGCCTATGACAGAGTTACTGAAGAAGGACACCAAATTCAAATGGACAGATGAATGTGAGGCAAGTTTTCAGGAGCTGAAGAAACGTTTGGTTACAGCCCCAGTACTGATTCTGCCA
This sequence comes from Thinopyrum elongatum, assembly GCA_011799875.1. NCBI lineage: Eukaryota > Viridiplantae > Streptophyta > Magnoliopsida > Poales > Poaceae > Thinopyrum > Thinopyrum elongatum. The sequence goes on from CM022300.1 coordinate 391,128,772, forward strand.
GATATACGCAAGGATTTCCAAGTGTATTGCGACGCTTCTCGCTTAGGACTTGGAGGTGTACTTATGCAGGACGGAAAAGTTGTCTCATATGCCGAGTTGAATTATGCCACGCATGATTTGGAGTTAGCAGCTGTAGTTCATGCACTCAAGACCTGGAGACATTTTCTTATTGGGAATCGTTGTGATGTGTACACGGATCATAAGAGTTTGAAGTACATTTTCACACAGAAGGAGCTGAATCTCGGGCAGAGGAGATGGTTGGAGCTTATAAAGGATTATGACATGAAGTTGCATTATCACCCAGGAAAGGCCAATGTCGTAGTAGACGCTTTGAGCCGGAAGAGTTATGGCAATACCCTCATACGCGGAGGATTACCAAAGGAGTTAGCCGAAGATCTCAGGGAGTTTTGTTTGGAGATAGTCCCTAGAGGTTTTGTCGTAGCAATGGAGGTAACGTCAACATTATTGGGAAAAATTCGAGCAGCTCAGAAAGATGATAAGGAAATTGCTGAGATAAAGGAGAGGATGAGCAAAGGAAAAGCCAAAGGTTTTCGTGAGGATGAGCACGACACTTTGTGGTTTGAGGACCGTGTTTATGTACCCAATAATGCGGAGATCAGGAAGTTGATACTACAGGAAGCTCATGACTCGCCATACTCGATACACCCCGGAAACACCAAGATGTATTTGGATCTGAAGGAGCGTTTCTGGTGGACTGGTAGGAAGACGGACATTGCCGAGTATGTAGCCGTATGTGATGTATGTCAGAGAGTGAAGGCAGAACATCAGAAGCCAGCAGGATTACTGCAGCCTATGCCGATACCCGAATGGAAGTGGGATAAGCTTGGCATGGATTTCATCACCGGATTACCCAGGACCCAATCGGGATATGACTCTATCTGGGTAGTAGTGGATCGTTTGACCAAAGTGGCTCACTTTATCCCAGTGAAAACCACCTATACGAGTGCAAAGTTGGCCAAGATATATATGACCAGGATTGTATGTCTGCATGGAGTTCCGAGGACCATCGTATCAGATAGAGGAACACAATTTACTTCAAGGTTTTGGCACCAGCTGCACTAGACCTTGGGAACCAGGCTAGAGTTCAGTACAGCCTTTCATCCGCAGACTAATGGACAGACCGAGAGAGTCAACCAGATTCTGGAGGACATGTTGAGAGCTTGTGCCCTAGATTATGGATCGAGCTGGGATGACAATTTTCCCTACGCGGAGTTCTCATACAACAACAGCTACCAAGCCAGTTTGAAGATGGCCCCTTTTGAAGCTTTGTATGGAAGGAGGTGCAGAACACTGTTGATGTGGGATGAAGTTGGAGACCGTCAGTTGTTTGGACCAGATTTGATTAAAGAATCTGAAGAGAAGGTTAAGTTGATTCGGGATAGACTGAAGGTAGCTCAGTCCAGACAGAAGAGTTATGCTGATACCAAGCGCAAGGAGGTAGTCTATGAAATCGGAGATAGAGCATATCTTTGTGTGTCACCTCTGCGAGGACTTAAACGCTTTGGAGTCAAGGGAAAGTTAGCCCCGAGATTTGTAGGACCATACCGAGTTTTGGAACGTATGGGTGAAGTTGCCTACAAGTTGGAGTTATCCGACGGACTATCAGGAGTTCATGATGTGTTTCACGTTTCCCAGTTGAAGAAGTGCCATGTAGAGATGGCCGATATTCCTCTGAGAGATACAGTGCCGCTGGAAGCAATTCAGTTGGATAGTGATTTGACTTACGAGGAGAAACCCGTCAAGATTCTCGAGTTTGCCAGCAGAGTTACACGTAGCAAGGTTATCAAGTTTTGCAAAGTTCAGTGGAGCCACCATACCGAGGATGAAGCCACCTGGGAACGAGAGGAAGACCTACGGAAAGACTGACCACACCTATTTTCTAGCCAACCTGAATCTCGAGGATGAGATTCGTCTTAAGGGGGGTAGGTTTGTAACATCCCAAATTTTCAATTTGGAATGTTATACATAGGTCATCATATGCATATCATATTTTATTTGCATTTCGTTTGTGATCCTAGAAATCTTAAGCAACTCAAGGACCCACGGAGAGAGTTGGGGATTTCGTTTATTTTCATATTTGAATTTTCTCAAATATTGAAAAGAGGATCATTTTGGTTTTATTTATTTTTCTCTCCGAAATATTTCATATTAAAAATAAATGAGAGGAGATAATATGACTTCTCCAAAATAAAAGAAATATTGGAGGAAAAATGTTAAAATCAAATAAATAATTTTATTTGGATTTTTATCGCTATTTTATTTGAATTAGAAAAATATGCGCTTTTCAAAATTGCATTAGAGTCCCAAATAAATGTTCACCTTGTCCGGTAGAATTTTAGAGGACGGGGAAATTTTTTTTCAGGATTTTTGGAGTCCGTTTAGTATTTCTTTTCTTTATTTTTCTGCGCGGAATTATTATTTTAAAAAAAACTCCGCGGACCGAACTGGGACGAAGCCCAGCCGGCCCGGCACCGCCGCCCCCGCCGCCGCGGCTTGGCCCCTCCCCAAGCCAGCCGCCCCGGCCCCTCCTTAAATACCGCCCCGCCCCCCCTCGTCCCTACACCCGCCGCCGCCGCTGCCCCGCAAGCCGCAGCCCCGTCGCCCGCCGCTGCTGCGGCTGCTGCGCCGCCGCTGCAGCGCCGCCGCCGCCTGCCGTCCGAGCCGCCGCGCCGCACCCCACCGCCGCCCCTCAGCGCCTCGCCTCGCCGGAGCCGCCGCCTCGCCGCCGGAGCCGCCGCCGTCGGATCTCGTCGCCCCGTTTTTTTTTCGGTTTAGGTAAAAACCGATCGTTTTTTTTAGAAACCCTAGATCCCGTTTTTTCTTCCGGTTTAGTAATCCAGCGGACGTTCGTCCATACGTTCGTTTTAACGAATGCTGTTCACCTGTTAGTCACAGACAGCGAACGTTCGTTCGTTAGCCTGTTCGTCAGTTTTTCTTTCTCCAGGGTTTTTCGCGATTATTTTCGATCGCGATTTCTGATCCGATTTTTCGTTTTAGTTTATCTTTTCGCTCGTTTATCGGAATCAGGCGATTCAAGCGCCTAGAGTTTCGTCTCAAAGCCCTCTTTCTGTTTAATCAACTTAAACAAGTTTTTGCTACTGTAAAATTTGACTTTAGTCCAGATTAGTAATCGAAGCTTGTTTCCTTCGCAATTTGAGTTTCGTTGCTTCGTTTGATTTGATTTTTTTTGCAAACCGGAGTTCTTAAGTTGAACTTTCTGGTTAGATCTCTTATTTGAGTTTTACCCGTGCTTCTAGTTGAGTGCTTATTGTATGCTTGTTTGTTTGCGATAGAGTACCCGGAGTGCGAAGCGTGCTACTACGAGTCTCTAGGATTTGCAGATCGTCAGCAAGGCAAGTAACACATTGATCATACTTCTTTCATACCCAGTTTTTATGCATTAGTTTCAATCCTCAAACACTGCATGATTAGGATGTGATTAACTTGTGGGTATTGGGAAGTAGATGATGAGGTAGAACCTATTGCCCTTTATTATCAAACCCTTGGGAGTTACTTCTACGTTATGCTTATATTGCCATGCTATGCTCGTAGACGTGGATTGGGTTTTGAGTGTATCCATGACAGATGTGAGATTGTTAATTAATGGTTAACTTAAGGTGGCTACTTAAACACACATCTGGGTGGATTGGTTGCGGGCACCTGGGGATATACCAGTGCTGTCCATTTGGTTCGCCACCCAGGCTCAAAGGGATCATAAGATTATTCATGCTAGAAACTTCCGTGTGCAGCCACAAGTTATTATGGGCTCTAGCATAGTTGAGTATGTTGCATGACCTCTTCCAGTGGTAGGCTAGCAGATGTAGGGGATGTAGGTTGGTACTGTCTACCCAGGGTTAGAGTTAATGCTTATGAAAGACTGTGTCTCGGTCATCCGTTTCTCAAACACCATGTAGTGCAAGAAATCCAACGGAGGAGATCGAGTCTTGTGGGGAAAAGTGCACAAACCTCTGCATAGTGTAAAAACTAATCATGATTAGCCGTGTCCCCGGTTATGGACATCTTGAGTATCTGGTACTTGAATTATTGATTTGATCTCATCACTCTAAATTAATTTGTTGGGTTTAATGATTACTTTTAATTGGGATTGAGAGGGGGATTTACCTTCTCAATGTTTTCAACAAACTCAGTAGTAAATAAAAATTTATTCCTTTGTTGTAGGGAAAAATTTGCTTTTCGCAAAACAATATAACCCTAGAGCCTTCCACCAGCCATATATGCATGTAGTGATAGCATTTATCTGTTCATTGCTCTATTGTGTTATATTGCCAGCATATTCCATGTGCTGACCCGTTTCGGGCTGCAACATATCATGTTGCAGACTTTTCAGACGAAGAGTAAGGTGCGCTAGGTCGTTGTCATGCACTCAGTTATGCCGTTGGAGTTGATGGACTCACTTTATCTTCCAAGCCTTCCGCTGTTATCTTATTTAGATGGCCTTACGCCATATTTATTGTAATAAGTTCTCTTTTGAGACATTCGATGTAATAAGTGTGTGATTGCACTCTGTTATAAAACCTTCGAGTACTGTGTGTGTCAGCATTACCGATCCAGGGATGACACTTATGCACAGAGACTTCGATCCATTCGGGTCGGGTCGCTACAAAGTGATTCCAAATGTCCATCTGCATGGAGTTTCTTCATGCGCTTTACACCAATATGACCTAAACGGCAGTGCCACAAGTATGTTGCACAACTTTGCATCTTTTGGCATCAATATTATGAATATGTGTATCACTACGATCGAGATTCAACAAGAATAGACCATTCATCAAGGGTGCATGACCATAAAAGATATTACTCATATAAATAGAATAACCATTATTCTCTGATTTAAATGAATAACCGTCTCGCAATAAACAAGATCCAGATATAATGTTCATGCTCAACGCGGGCACCAAATAACGATTATTGAGGTCTAAAACTAATCCCGAAGGTAGATGTAGAGGTAGCGTGCCGATGGCGATCACATCGATCTTGGAACCATTTTTGACTCACATCATCACCTCGTCCTTAGCCAATCTTCGTTTATTCCGCAGCTTAGCCAATCTTCGTTTATTCCGCAGCTCCTGTTTCAAGTTACAAATATGAGCAACCAAACCAGTATCAAATACCGAGGCACTACTACGAGCATTAGTAAGGTACACATCAATAACATGTATATCAAATATACCTTTGTTCACTTTGCCATCCTTCTTATCCGCCAAGTATTTGGGGTAGTTCCGCTTCCAGTGACCATTCCCTTTGCAGTAGAAGCACTCAGTTTCAAGCTTGGGTCTAGCTTTGGGCTTCTTCCCGGGAGTGGCAACTTGCTTGCCATTCTTATTGAAGTTCCCTTTCTTTCCCTTGCCCTTTTTCTTGAAACTAGTGGTCTTGTTAACCATCAACACTTGATGCTCCTTCTTGATTTCTACCTCCGTGGCCTTAAGCATTGCGAAGAGCTCAGGAATCATTTTATTCATCCCTTGCATATTATAGTTCATCACAAAGCCTTTGTAGATTGGTGGCAGTGATTGAAGAACTCTGTCAATAACACTATCAACTGGAAGATCAACTCCAAGCTGAGTCAAGTGGTTATGATACCCAGATATTTTGAGTATGTGTTCACTAATAGACCTGTTCTCCTCCATCTTGCAGCTATAGAACTTGTTGGAGACTTCATATCTCTCAACCCGGGCATTTTCTTGAAATATTAACTTCAACTCTTGGAACATCTCATATGCTCCATGACGTTCAAAACGTCTTTGAAGTCCCGGTTCTAAGCCGTAAAGCATGGCACACTGAACTATCGAGTAGTCATCAGATTGAGCTTGCCAGACGTTCATAACATCTGCATCAGCTCCTGCAGCAGGTCTGTCACCCAGCGGTGCATCAAGGACATAATTATTCTATGCAGCAATGAGGATAATCCTCAAGTTACGGACCCAGTCCGTGTAGTTGCTACCATTATCTTTCAACTTAGCTTTCTCTAGGAACGCATTAAAATTCAGGGGAACGGTAGCTCGGGCCATTGATCTACAACATAGATATGCAAAACTAAAAGACTAAGTTCATGATAAATTAAGTTCAATTAATCAAATTACTAATGAACTCCCACTTAAATAAACATCCCTCAGGTTATCTAAGTGATACATGATCCAAATCAACTAACCCATGTCCGATCATCACGTGAGACGGGGTAGTCATCAATGGTGAACATCTCTATGTTGATCATATCTACTATATGACTCACGTTCGACCTTTCGGTCTCCAGTGTTCCGTGACCATGTCTGTACATGCTAGGCTCGTCAAGTTTAACCCAAGTATTCTGCATGTGCAAAACTGTCTTACACCCATTGTATGTGAATGTAGAGTCTATCACACCCGATCATCACGAGGTGCTTCAAAACGACGAACTTTGGCAACGGTGCATACTCGGGGAGAACACTTTTATCTTAAAATTTAGTGAAGGGATCATCTTATAATGCCACCGCCGTTCTAAGCAAAATAAGATGCATAAAGGATAAACATCACATGCTATCAAAATATGTGACATGATATGGCCATCATCATCTTGTGCTTTTGATCTCCATCTCCAAAGCATCGTAATGATCTCCATCATCGCTGGCTCGACACCTTGATCTCCATCGTTGCATCGGGGTCGTCTCGCCAACTATTGCTTCTACAACTATTGCTAACGCATAGCGATAAAGTAAAGCAATTACATGGCACTTGCATTTCATACAATAATTAAGAGACAATCCTAAGGCTCTTGTCGGTTGTCGATATTACAAAACATGATCATCTCATACATCAACATATATCACATCATATCTTGAACATATCACATCACGACATGCCCTGCAAAAACAAGTTAGATCTCCTCTACTTTGTTGTTGCAAGTTTTACATGACTGCTACGGGCTTCTAGCAAGAACCGTTCTCAACTACGCAAAAACCACAACGGTGATTTATCAAGTTTGCTGTTTTAACCTTCTTCAAGGACCGGCCATAGTCAAATTCGATTCAACTAAAGTAGGAGAGACATACACCCGCCAGCCACCTTTATGCAAAACTACTTGCATGTAAGTCGGTGGAACCGGTCTCATGTGCGTGGACATGTAAGGTTGGTCCGGGCCGCTTCATCCCACAAAACCGCCGAATGAAAATAAGACATTGGTGGTAAGTAGTATGACTATCACCGCCCACAACTCTTTGTGTTCTACTCGTGCATATCATCTACGCATAGACCTGGCTCGGATGCCACTGTTGGGAAACATTGCATGGAAAACAAAAAAAAATCTACGCACACGCAAGATCTATCAAGGAGATGCATAGCAACAAGAGGGAGAGTATGTGTGCGTACCCTCATAGACCGTAAGCGGAAGCGTTTGTTAACGCGGTTGATGTAGTCGAAGTTCTTCGCGCTCCAACCAATCGAGTACCGAACGTACGGCACCTCAGCGTTCAGCACAGGTTCAGCTCAGTGACGTCCTCGCCTTCTTGATCCAGCAAGACGACAAAGTAGTGGATGAGTTCCGGCAGCACGACGGCGTGGTGATGGTGAAGTTATCTCCACAGGGCTTCGCCTAAGCACTACGAAAATATGACCGAGGGTGTAAACGGTGGAGGGGGGCGCCGCACACAGCTAAGAGATTGTTGTGGTTCTGTGTGGTGCCCCCTCCCACATATATATAGGTGGGGGAGAGGGGAGAGGCCAAGGGGCACCCCAAGTAGGTATGAATCCTACTTGGGCTCCTGCCCTTGGCCGCGCCCCCCTTCCATATTTGCCGGAGGGGGGAAGGAAATGGGGGAGAGGAAAGGAAGGGGGAGGCCGACTCCCCCCTTTCCTTCTCTCCCCAAGGGCTGCAGCCTAGGAGGGGCGCGGTAGCCCCTTGTGGGCTGGTGTGTTCCCCCCTTTGGACCATAGGCCCATTAACCTCCCGGGGGTGTCCGGAACCCCTTCCGGTGACCCGATTTTTACCCCGTACATCCCGAAACTCTTTTGGTGTCCAAATATCATCATCCTATATATCAATCTTTACCTCCGGACCATTCTGGAGCTCCTCGTCATGTCCGTGATCTCATCTGGGACTCCGAACAACATTCGGTCACCAAATCATATAACTCATATAACACTATATTGTCAACGAACGTTAAGCGTGCGGACCCTACGGGTTCGAGAACTATGTAGACATGACGAAGACACCTCTCTGGTCAATAACCAATAGCGGAACCTGGATGCCCATATTGGCTCCTGCATATTCTACGAAGATCTTTATCGGTCGAACCTTATGACAACATACGTAATTCCCTTTGTCTATCGGTATGTTACTTGCCTGAGATTTGATCGTCGGTATCTTCATACCTAGTTCAATCTCGTTACCGGAAAGTCTGTTTACTCGTTCCGTAATACATCATCTTGCAACTAACTCCTTAGTCACTTTGCTTGCAAGGCTTCTTATGACGTGTATTACCGAGAGGGCCTAGAGATACCTCTCCGATACTCGGAGTGACAAATCCTAATCTCGATCTATGCCAACTCAACAAACACCTTCGGAGATACCTGTAGAGTATCTTTATGATCACCCAGTTACGTTGTGACATTTGATAGCACACAAGGTATTCCTCCGGTATCCGGGAGTTGCATAATCTCATAGTCGAAGGAATATGCATTTGGCATCAAGAAAGCAATAGCAATAAACTGAACGATCAATATGCTAAGCTAACGGATGGGTCTTGTCCATCACATCATTCTCCTAATGATGTGATCCCATTATCAAATGACAACACATGTCTATGGTTAGGAAACCTTAACCATCTTTGATCAACGAGCTAGTCTAGTAGAGGCTTACTAGGGACACGGTATTTGTTTATGTATTCACACATGTATTTAAGTTTCCGATCAATACAATTCTAGCATGAATAATAAACCTTTATCATGAATGAGGAAATATAAAATAACACCTTTATTATTGCCTCTAGGGCATATTTACTTAAGCTACATCTGGTTGGAGGGGCTATGACTTAACACGGAAGATAAACTCTCTTCACCCTATTCTCCTTCAACGGAGAGCTGATCAGACTCAGGTTGATTTCACTCGCGGTAGATCCTTGTCGGCGATCTCCAAAACCTTCGGTCAACCTTCGCGAACCACAATCACTCTTGGTTGCTGAAGATCAGGCTCGGTGAAGATAACAACTCTTCAACACTCGAAGCCAAAACCTATCCATCTAGAGAGTGTGCAGCTCTCAAGAGTAATAGGTACAAGAACTCTCACTCAGAACTACTGTGATGCTAAACCACTGTCTAAGTTTGGGCTCTTGGTTTTTCTCTCGGTGGATCTTAAACTCAAATCACTCGGAGAGGGTTTGCTCATATCAATCTTCTCAGAAATCTCAAGCGGTGCAGCCAACGGACAACGTTGGAACGGGGTGGCTATTTATAGCCTCAGCCTTCCCAGATGGGAAAATGACCAAATTGGACATCGGCCTCAACCAATGGCTGAACGACATGATTCCAACGATCGGATTAGAGCACAACGGTAACATTTCTTGTGGAGCAAGAAATGCTAACTCCTCGGTCCAAGGCAAATCTCTCGCAGTGAAGAAGATCACAGTCTCTTGCTGGCAAGTATTTGCTCGAAGTTCAAAGATATTTCTCTCACAGCTTTCATAGGTTATGGCTAAGCATCACAGCGGATCTAAGCATCGAGAAACTATACCCCTATTAATAGTACGGAGGTCCTATGACTCAAATAAATGAAGGAAGAACAACTAAATGAATGCTACATCTTCACATAGTCTTTCACTTCCATCGCTGCAGTCAATTTCTTCGGACGACTGTACCAAAACAGAAGCTTTGCTTCAGCAGTAAACTTTAGAGGGGTCGATTTCTTCTCATCAATCTTCTCGACTCTATCACTTCAACAAGTATAGCTCATTCTTCTCTGCAATGCAGATGTGCTTCGGTGAAGTTCCTCGAACTCAGCACCTGAGACATCATATTCTTCGGTTGCGTATGGACTTTTTCTCTCTGTATGCACTAGCAAACAAATTAGTCCATACCTGTTTCTGTCAACAATCTCCAAAACACAAGGTAGGCAGATATTGCACCAACAGAAAACACCATATGATCCAACTATATTAACAAAGCCTGTGATACATCAAGATTGTGACATCTCAAGAACACGAGAGAGAGAGAGAGAGAGATTAAACACATAGCTACTGGTACAAACCCTCAGCCCCGAGGGTGGGCTACTCCCTCCTCATCATGGTGGCCGCCGGGATGATGAAGATGGCCACCGGTGATGATTTCCCCCTCCGGCAGGGTGCCGGAACGGGGTCTAGATTGGTGTTTCATGGCTACAGAGGCTTGCGGTGGCGGAACTTCTGATCCAGGGTTATTTCTGATGGTTTCTCTATTTATAGGATTTTTCAGCGTTGGAATCATGGGAAGATGGGCCTCGAGGTGGGCACAACCCACCTGGGCACGCTTGGGCCTCCTGGCGCGCCCAGGTGTCTTGTGCTCACCTCCTTCACCTTCTGGTCATCCCACAAAGCTTCTTGTGCCTCTTTTGTTCCAAAAAGAAATCATCAAAAAGTTTTGTTGCATTTGGAGAACTTTTATTTCTGCACAAAAAACAACACCACGGTAGTTCTGCTGAAAACAGCGTCAGTCCTGGTTAGTTCCATCCAAATCATACCAAAACCATATAAAATTGTTGTAAACATGGCATGAATACTTCATAAATTATAGATACGTTGGAGACTTATCATAATTTGACCACACCGGGAAATCGATTCAGGAACAGCTGCAGCGGGTAATTTCTGTTGAAATGTAGAATAAAAACCAATTGTAACATATCGTTGAAGATATATATAGTTTATGTGCATCAACATAAAAATAAGACTTTGTACCAGCGTTTTGTGCACACAATTGGTCTTGTTCAATGTGTGCACCATAGGTATAATTAATCCCATCCAAAATCCAGCGTTCATATGCTGTGCTATCTCTGTCAGATTATCAACAAATTTTATGACATGCTTCAAGGCTTTCCAGTGAAATTTGGTACGCTGAGTAACATACAGATCATTAACTATGCATCCAACATATCCTGCTTAAAAGGTGGAAAGGTATTATTTATTCAGAACATGGCAAAAGAATATATAGTGTGCATAAATTGGTAAATAGAATTTGTTACTACCTAGGAACGTAGTCAAAAAATGAAATCACAATTGGTTGCTTAAATAGTGATCAATTAGTCAGAACAAATACCCCGATTTTGCTAAGTAATATGCCAGCATGGAGAAAGTTGAAAGAACACAAACCTCGATCGGACTTTGATCGGCTGATGATGTTGGGGAAGTAAACATCCATGTTAATTAGACCAGGATGTGGTGCACGCACTAGAATTTTATTGCCAGCTTTCAGTTCATAAAACTTAGAATTTTTTCTCCAAAGGTCCGCATCAAAATAGGAGTGACCATCTTTATTAAGTTTTACGCTAACTTTCATTGTAAATCCATGCTGTGTTGTTAATATGACATCCATGGAGTCATCAACAAAATAAAGCCCAAGATCTCCTTCTACTCGTGTTCTTGCAAAGCAAGGGATGTACTGCTTGAAATGAAAATGAAGATCGTAAATTAGATATATTGAAATAACAGAGCAAGATGCAAATATGGGAGTAACTGATAGAACAGAACAATCTGAAAGCAAAGTATAAAAATAGATAATGTAACAAAGATTTGATGCAAATATGAGAGTAACTGAATGAACAATACATGATTAATTTGCCTAATATAGGGAAAAAATCGGCTTCGACGTCTAGGCTACATGTGGCATCGTACCTTTTATCCAAATGTAACAATAGGCGGTATATGTTCACAAATTTAGGCCATGCCGATCGTGGTAGAGTGAGATTGAACATACCAAGCACTCCTTGAAGTCATCCGGAATGGTGAGATAGAACTTCGTTTCCGACTGGCCGCGACCACACTTGCCCAATTTGTGCTCTCACTGTGGAAACATGAATGAAAACCCTCGAATCAGCTAGAAGAAAAATGAATCCATGGCGATTTCCGCCGGTTGATTAACAGCGACGGACGGACTACGATAAGAGATGAGTGAATATTCTCTAAATTGATTACCTTCTCCATGAGAAAAATCCCCGGCCCAATCCCACGGAAAACCCCAATCGACTAGAGTGTAGAATGTCGATGCAAGTCGGTGCAGATAGGATGCGGCAAGCGGTAGGGGCAAAATCCCGTGCCGTTTGGAGCGCGACCTCCACCCGCCGGCGACAGCCATCGATCTTAGGGTGTCCGCCGCGATAGAAGTTGATGAGGTGCAGAGTTACGGTGGAGTCCTTGGTGGTGGGGGCGAAGTGGGCAGGGAGGGCAAGGGTTTTCTTTTTTCCTTTTGCATGTGTGGTTGAACACACACGGTTCGTAGAGGCGACGGAGATGAATCGTGTGCGATAGTAAATCACCGAGATTGAAGGGGATTCCAAATTTCCTTCATCCTTTGTCCATGAGTTTTTTTCTACGATGAACATACACCCTGCAAATCGCCGTGTTCAAATTTGGCACTTTTCCATATTCATTTACCATATTTAGGGGATCATGTGCATTTTCTAGGCATTAATGCACATAATTCAAATTCAAACAATCGGTGCATGAAAAGGTGCACGAGAATGGTCTAGAAAACCATGCTCGTGCTATTTAGTAAATTCTCATGCCTTTTACAAGGAATGGGCAGAGATTTCAAGGAAATGTGTGGCAATAGTCAACCATAAACGCGTCATTTTCTGGTTTTTCAACTATAGAAAAATGAAATACATGCTTGAAAAACATCACGGCTGGCATGGTTCCATGGTTTGGCCTCACCGTGCCCTGGTAAAAATTTGAGAAGGTTCGGCTTATGTCGTCGTGCACGCCCTTCAAAAATCGAACCATCACCAAGGAAGTTTCATGGTTTCGAGGGGGAAATCACCAAGATTGAAGGGGCCGGAAATCCAAATTTCCTTCCTAGTTTGTCATTCAGTTTTTTTGTATGATCAACATAACCCCTCCAATGCAACGTGTTCAAATTTGGCATTTTTCCAGGCTCATTTACCATATTTAGGGGATTATGTGCATTTTCTAGGCATTAATCCACATAATTCAAATTCGAACAATCGGTGCATGAAAAGGTGCACAAGAACGGTCTGGAAAACCATGCTCATGGTATTTAGTAAATTCTCATGCCTTTTACAAGGAATGGGCAGAGATTTCAAGGGAATGTGTGGCAATAGTCAACCACAAACACGTCGTTTATTGGTATTTTCAACTATAGAAAATGAAATACATGCTTGAAAAACATGACGCCTGGCATGGTGCCATGGTATGGCCTCACCGTGCCCTGGTAAAAAGCTGAGGAGGTTTAGTTTATGTCGTCATGCACGCCCTTCATAAATCAAACCATCATCGAGGAAGTTTCATGGTTTCGAGGGGTAAATCACCAAGATTGAAGGGGAATCCAAATTTCCGTCCTAGTTTGTCATTCAGTTTTTTCCAACAATCAACATACCCCCTCCAATGCAACATGTTCAAATTTGGCATTTTTTCAGGCCCATTTACCATATTTACACTGGTGTAGAGACGTGCTATACAAACGGTTTTTACCCCCTTTCCGTGACGGAGTTTTAAACCGTCGCCTAGTGAGTGTGTGCGATAGGGGGGTCCTTCCCACACGACCCAGAAACCATCGGGGATAGGCCCTCCGGCCACACAGGCAGGGGCAAAATGAGCTCGTGTGCGATCGGGCGAGGCATCGAAGCCCAATCATTTCCGTTCGTTTGTACATCCCACACGGTGAATCCCAGAAAAACATTTCCGTTCGTATGTATATCACACAGTTTTTTGTGTGGAAACGTTTGTGCAAGGTGGCCTAACGCAAACAGTTCTTTGCCGGAAGACGTGTGTGATTGTTAGTTGATCCAACACGCCTACTTTCTAGAAACCGTGTGGGTTGTTTGAGTTCATCGCCCAAGGTGTTGTCTGAGTAACCATCTGCAATAGAAAACCATAATAAGCAGGGTAGTTAGCCTACTATTGATAATCCATGTAGTAATCAAATTGACATTTCTTATAAAACACACCAGATATTTCATATCCGTATAACGGCAACGATGATTTCATAATCGAATTACATTAGATTGCTTCAGCACTCAGTTACACCAAAGAGGGATATAGCTAGCTACGCCATTACAAAACAGCACCAAGTTTCACATGCAACATCGAATACCTTTGGAAAAGTAGCATCATACACGATAAATAGACACATGAATCTCACCTGGGAAACTGCAGAAGCGAAAGGCGAATATTGAGCCTTCAGTGATGTTGAATGTCCTTGCAACTTTAGGCCAGTGGCTATGGATAATTGCCCGCCCAACGTTCGTCCTCTTCAGGAAGACTTCAATATTGTACCGTGGGTGTTGAATGAATACCTTCCTCGCATCTTGACCATGCAGGTGGTTTGAGAGGTAATCATCGGTGAACTGCTTTGAAAAGTACTGAAAACAAATATATGCATAAATCGCTGTTATAAATTTTGAAATGGCGCAAGGGATAAAAACAAGGTAAAAGAGTTAGTACCATCCTATAGTTGACTGATGTCTTCTTCATTGTGCAAAGCAATATCTTGCTGTTATTCATCGCAAGTTTCTTCATCCTAACAATCTTTCTGAGTTTCTTGACTTGACTGATATTCATGGACATCTCATTTCCCCATATGCAAAATGGGTCGAACAATGGGTCTAAGCCTCTGACAGCATGACCTACATGTGCAAGACCAAATTGTAAGAAACCTAAATATTAGAATGATTCTTGCAACTGGACAATAATGTGCTATTAGCGAAAGGACCATGCATGAGCACACCTCGGTGGTAAACCGCAATGTCTCCCATTGTTTCCCTGCAACACATATACAGAAGATCATGATCAGGTTAACTGAGAGTTGCCATACTATCAGTAGAATATGTATTGAGTACAGCCAAATTTGATTTATTTCTCACATGCGTAACAATACAAAATTGTACCCACAACAAATGAAAATCAAATTGCAGAATTGAACCAAACAGTTAAATGGACAGCAGACCAAATGAACCAAAATAGTTAACTGAGCACGACATTGCAGAATAGAAACATGTACTAGAAGATAAGACAGTTAACGAAACAAAGAATGCTTGAGAATAGTACTACGAAATGTAGCAATTGTTGGACCAAACTGTTAACTGAACAATACATTTTAGAATATCAGATTGCATATTAACATTACAGGGGACAAATCACTAGAAGGCACTGGCGGTGGCCTCAAGAAAATAGCACAAACTGTATTTTAAAGTAGACAACCGCGTGGCGGTGTTGACGGTGGCCTCGAAGACGAGGTGCTCCTCCAAGATCTGGCGGTCGGAACGCATGGTAGCCATAGCGACCTTGTCCGCGCATGCGGCCGCGATTTGCTTCTCCGCTGCCAGATGCTACTGAGCTCCACGCTATACTGCGTGCAAAATGGCAGTGGGCGGCGCTTAATTGGTGGACGGGGCCAGTGATTTCGGCGGAAGGTGTCGCGCCGTTGGTCGGGGCATGTGGGACGGGGAAGAAGGAGGATGGTGTGGGTGGGGTGTGGATTACCTGACCATATCGATGAGGCCGCGCAGCAAGAAGAAGGGTCGTCGGCGAGGAGGCCGCGCAGCAAGAAGAAGGGTCAGCGGCAAGGAGGCGGGGCTGCAAGAAGAAGGGTCGCCGGCGAGGAGGCGGCGCAGAAAGAAGAAGGGTGGCCGGCGAGGGGGCTGAGCTGCCAGTAAGCAGCAGTGAAGGTTTGAACTTGGAAATCAAGGAGGAACAGTGGAAATGTGGCTTTTGGTGGGAGGGAGGGGGCGGGGAGTGATAACCCACAAGTATAGGGGATCGTTTGTAGCCTTCTTCGATAAATAAGAGTGTCGAACCCAACGAGGAGCTAAAGGTAGAACAAATATTCCCTCAAGTTCTATCGACCACCGATACAACTCTACGCACACTTGACGTTTGCTTTACCTAAAACAAGTATGAAACTATTTTGCAAGAATAAAACCATGAGTATTTTGCGAGAATAAAAACTATGAATAAATTGCAAGGTAATAAAAGTAGATAGCTTTTGTCAACAAGAAAGTCATTTGTCCCTAGGCAATCGATAACAAGTACCGGTAATCATTCTTGTAATTTTATATGAGGGAGAGGCATGAGCTAACATACTTTCTCTAGTTGGATCATATGCACTTATGATTGGACCCCTAGCAAGCATCCGCAACTACAAAAGATCATTAAGGTTGTGAAACCCGACCATAGCATTAAGTATCAAGTCCTCTTTATCCCATACGCAACAACCCACTTACTCGGGTTTAAGCTTCTGTCACTCTCGCAACCCACCATAAGCGAATCATGAACATATTGCAACACCCTACAGCGAGGGTCCCTCATGTTTGCGCGAGACGGAGGGCACCGTAGGGCAACACCATAAATAAAATATACAATCATACCAACTAAGATCACGATTAACCCATAGGACAAAACGGATCTACTCAAACATCATAGGATAGCCAAATATCATTGGGAAATAACATATGGAGTTGAGAACCATGTTTAAGTAGAGATTACAGTGGGGAGAAGAGGTGTTACACCTCTACATAGAGGGGGAGAGAGTTGGTGTTGACGGTAGCAAGATTGTTGATGTAGATCGCCGTCACGATCCTAGCCCCGACGGCACTCCGGCGCCACCGGGAGAGAGGGGGAGAGAGCCCCCCTCCTTCTTCTTCTTCCTTGGCCTCCCCCCTAGATGGGAGGAGAGTTTCCCCTCTGGTCCATGGCCTCCATGGCGGCGGAGGGCCGGGAGCCCCTCCGAGATTGGATCTCCCTCTCTGTTCTCTTCTGTTTCGCGTTCCCCAGATCTGGCCAAAAACCGTTTCTTATATTCCCGGAGATCCGTAACTCCGATTGCGCTGAGATTTTAACATGATTTTTTTCCGGGTATAAGCTTCCTTGCGCCCGAAGTAGAGCTCCAACCGACATCTGAGGAGGGCACAACCCACCAGGGCGCGCCTGGCCCCTGGGGCGTGCCCTGGTGTCTTGTGGGGGCTGTGGGCCCCCGTTTGCATTGATTCCAAGTCCCAAAAATCACATATATTCCAAAATAATTCTCCATAAATTTTTATCGCATTTGGACTTCGTTTGATATGGATTTTCTACGAAGCAAAAAACATGCAATAAACAGGAACTGGCACTGGGCACTGGATCAATATGTTAGTCCAATAAATCATATAAATTGTTGCCGAAAATATGTAAAAGTTGTATAATATTGGCATGAAACAATCAAAAATTATAGATACGAGGGAGACATATCAGCATCCCCAAGCTTAATTCCTGCTCGTCCTCGAGCAGGTAAATGATAAAAAAGATAATTTTTGATTAGGAATGCTACCTAGCATAATCTTGATCATATATCTAATCATGGCTTGAATATTAAGACATAAGTGATTCAAAGCAATAGTCTATAATTTGACATAAAGACATCAATACTCAGGCATCCCAACAAAGAATCATGTCTTTCAAAATATCAACGCTAAAGAAAGCTATCCCTACAAAATCATATAGTCTTGTCATGCTCTGTCTTCTTGACACAAAGTATTTATCATGCACAACCCCGATGACAAGCTGAGCAATTGGTTCATACTTTTTAATGCGCTTCAGCCTTTTCAACCCTCACGCAATACATGAGTGCAAGCCATGGATATAGCACTATAGGTGGAATAGAGTATGATGATAGGGATAAATATTGAGAAGACAAAAAAGTAAGAAAGTCTCACATCGACGCGGCTAACCAACGGGCTATGGAGATGCCCATCAATTGATATCAATGCGAGGAGTAGGGATTGCCATGCAACGGATGCACTAAGAGCTATAAGTGTATGAAAGCTCAGTATGAAAACTAAGTGGGTGTGCATCCAACTTGCTTGCTCATGAAGACCTCGGGCATTTGAGGAAGCCCATCATCGAAATATACAAGCCAAGTTCTATAATGAAAAATTCCCCCTAGTATATGAAAGTGACTACATAGGAGACTCTCTATATGAAAAACATGGTGCTACTTTGAAGCACAAGTGTGGTAAAGGATAGTAACAATGCCCCTTCTCCCTTTTTTCTTTTTTTTTCTTTTTCCTTTTTTTTCTTTCTTTTTCTTTTTTTTCTCTCATTGTCCGGAGTCTCATCCCGACTTGTGGGGGAATCATAGTCTCCATCATCCTTTCCTTACTGGGACATGCTCTAATAATGAATAATGATGATCATCACACTTCTATTTAGATATAACTCAAAGGAAATAAAAATTACAACTCGATACCTATAACAAAGTATGACTCTATATGAATGCCTCTGGCAATACCAGGATGTGCAATGATCTAGCGTAACAACGATATCAAAAAATGGACAAGCCATGGAAATATCATGCTAGCTATCTTACGATCATGCAAAGCAATATGACAATGAATGCTCAAGTCATCGAAACGGAAGCGATGGAAGTTGTATGGCAATATATCTCGGAATGGCTATGGAAAGGCCATAATAGGTAGGTATGGTGGCTGTTTTGAGGAAGATATAATAAGGCTTATGTGTGATAGAGCTTATCATATCATGGGGTTTGGATGCACCGGCGAAGTTTGCACCACGCCTCGAGGTGAGAAAGGGCAATGCATGGTACCGTAGAGGCTAGCAAATTGCGGAAAGGTAAGAGTGTGTATAATCCATGGACCCACATTAGTCATAAAGAACTCATATACTTATTGCAAAAGTTTATTAGCCCTCGAAGCAAAGTACTACTACGCATGCCCCTAGGGGGATAGATTGGTAGGGAAAGACCATCGCTCATCCCCGACCGCCACTCATAAGGAAGATAATCAATAATAAATCATGCTCCAACTTCATAGCGTAACGAGAGACTATACGTGCATGCTTCGGGAATCACAAACCTTAACACCAATATTCTTACTAACCACAACCATTTACTAGTACCTCCCACATATTACCATCTCTATATCGCAAAACTATTGCAAGGAATCAAACATATCATATTCAGTGATCCACAAGTTTTATGTAGGATTTTATGACTAACCATGCAAATGACCAATTCTGGTTGACTCTCTAAATAGATATAAGTGAAGCAAGAGAGTTTAATTCTTTCTATAAAAGACCATGCTCTAATAAGTATAAGTGAAGCAAAAGAGCATTCTACAAATAACGGTTTTCTATGTGAAGAGAAACAGGCAATCCAGACTTCAAATGATATAACTGAAGCACATGAAGCATTCTATAAAGCCACACTCAAAAGATATAAGTGAAGTCCAATGAGCATTCTATAAATCAACCATGGACTATCTCATACCAGCATGGTGCATAAAAGAAAAACTGAAAAATAAACACAAAAGACGCGCCAAGATTTACACATATCATGTGAACGAAACGAAGACGAAAACATACTGATACTTGTTGAAGAAAGATGGGATGCCCTCCAGGGCATCCCCAAGCTTAGACGCTTGAGTCTCCTTGAATATTTACTTGGGGTGCCTTGGGAATCCCCAAGCTTGAGCTCTTGCCTCTCCTCCTTCTCCGCATATCGAGACCTCCTCGATCTTTGATCACTTCATCCACACAAAACTTAACCGAACTTTTAGTGGCGGGGTTAGTGAATATGGCAGTCAAATCCCGTCATGTACTGCTATAACATTATTGTATAATTATAATCAAACATTATCCACTGTATGCTATCACAATTCTATGGCCCCAAGTCAAAGGAGGCTCAACAAGATTTCAAACATACGCAAATAATGAAGCTATAACAACAATCTGTGAAAACATGACAGTCTGTAAAGATCTGAATGTTCACCATACTTCTGTAACTCTAAAAATTCTGAAAAATTAGGAAAAAAAAATTGTATAGAAATACTTTCCAAAAAGTTTCAGAACCTTTCTACGTTCCAGTCAAAAATGTAAAATCGCGCACTACAGCTAAAGTTTCTGTTTTGCACCGCACATACCAACAAACAATTTAATAATCCTAAAGGCAAATCTTGGCACATTATTTTTATAATACAATGGATTTGTACAAGGGGATAATTATTTTTGTTGAAAAGTTTCTGTAATTAAGATTCACAAAGTTTCCATGGGCATGAACAAAGTTCAAGGCTAGCTCCCACTTTCACAATGCTTGTCCCTCTCACTTTCACTTTTCTTTTTGTGAAGTTTTAAGTTCCCCTCTATATTTTTTTGTTTTTAAACTTTATAAAAGCACCCAACAAAAATAAATGACTCTCTAAAACTTCCGGGTTGTCTCCTGGCAGCGCTTTCTTTAAAGCCATTAAGCTAGGCATAAAGTGCTCAAGTAATGAATCCACCCGGATCCCAAGGTATATCAAAGCCAATTGTAATTAACAATGATTTGGCATTTAGTAGTGAGCACAAAAGCAACATATATCATGCAATGACGAAGTCTAACTCTCTTCCTATGCATCGGCATGTCATACAAGAACAATTCATGCACATCAAGTAAAGGCCAATACATAGCATAAGCAGTTTCTTGCAATTTTATCGTGTTGGAAACATAGAGAGGTGGAGATATAGTTCCTCTCTCATAATAATTGCAAGTAGGAGCAGAAAGCACATGCATATTATATTCATCAAAATCATCATGTGTAACAGTAAAAGGCAACCCCTCAATATAATCCTTAATAAGAGCAAACTTCTCCGATATAGTGTAGTTTGGAGAATTCAAAAAGATAATAGGACTATCATGTGTGGGTGCAATAGAAATAATTTCATTCTTAACATAAGGAACTATAGCAAGTTCATCTCCATAAGTATAATTCATATTGGCATCAAGGCCACAAGCATAGCAAGCATCCAGTTCATCAAAAAGGGATATTTCAAAAGAATCAACGGGATCATAGCAATTATCATAGCATTCATCCTTCGGTAAGAACGAAGGGACATTAAACACTGTATGAGTTGGAGGGTTACTCTCATTAGAAGGTGGGCACGGGTAGCTAATCCGCTCTTCCTCCTTTTGTTCTTCTCTCTCCTCATCATCTTTTTCATCCAAAGAGCTCACAGTTTCATCAATTTCTTCTTCCATAGACTCCTACAAAATATTAGTCTCTTCTTGGACAGCGGAGACTTTCTCAATAAATATATCAATATCAGAATTGTATTTATAATTTTCATAGCAATATTTAAGGATGGCAAAATTTTCAGGTCTATAAACATCATCATCAAAAGCTTCATACTTTAAAAACAAAGATTCAATTTCATAAGCACCCTTAAAAGCAATAAATTCTTCTATTCGTTCCACATCATAATAATCATATCTACCATTGGCATAAGCAGCCAAGGTTTCATTATCATTAAATTTGCATGAAAAGGGAAGGTGTGGAGCATTCATCCTAGAGCAACAAGTATAATCATATCTAGAGCATAGATTCCAAGCATACCATTTCAATATATGAATTTGATCCCATAAAAGTTTCCCTTTTTGTGTCAAGCGATAATCCCTAAAGTATTCACATTGATCCAACGTGTCTCCCATTATCAAGTTGAACGGGGTTTTCTCAGGATTATCAAAGTGGTGCATAATATCTTTCACATAACAAGCACCGAGGGTTTTAGGAGGTTCCCCATCTCCATGAGTAGCAAGTACAACTAATTTTTTTGGTGTTTCGTGTTCCATATCCATAACTAAAGATAGAGAATAACTTAAAAAAGGAAATAAAAACTACTTAGTGATAAAGCAAACAAGCACACACGAGAATATTCACCCCACGCTATTGCTCCCCGGCAATGGCGCCAGAAAAAGGTCTTGATAACCCACAAGTATAGGGGATCGTTTGTAGCCTTCTTTGATAAATAAGAGTGTCGAACCCAATGAGGAGCTAAAGGCAGAACAAATATTCCCTCAAGTTCTATCGACCACCGATACAACTCTACGCACACTTGATGTTTGCTTTACCTAAAACAAGTATGAAACTATTTTGCAAGAATAAAACCATGAGTACTTTGCGAGAATAAAAACTATGAATAAATTGCAAGGTAATAAAAGTAGATAGCTTTTGTCAACAAGAAAGTCATTTGTCCCTAGGCAATCGATAACAAGTACCGGTAATCATTCTTGTAATTTTATATGAGGGAGAGGCATGAGCTAACATACTTTCTCTACTTGGATCATATGCACTTACGATTGGACCCCTAGCAAGCATCCGCAACTACTAAAGATCATTAAGGTCATGAAACCCAACCATAGCATTAAGTATCAAGTCCTATTTATCCCATACGCAACAACCCACTTACTCGGGTTTAAGCTTCTGTCACTCTCGCAACCCACCATAAGCGAATCATGAACATATTGCAACACCCTACAGCGAGGGTCCCTCACGTTTGCGCGAGATGGAGGGCACCGTAGGACAACACCATAAATAAAATATACAATCATACCAACCAAGATCATGATTAACCCATAGGACAAAACGGATCTAATCAAACATCATAGGATAGCCAAATATCATTGGGAAATAATATATGGAGTTGAGAACCATGTTTAAGTAGAGATTACAGCGGGGAGGAGAGGTGTTACACCGCTGCATAGAGGGGGAGAGAGTTGGTGTTGACGGTAGCAAGATTGTTGATGTAGATCGCCGTCACGATCCTAGCCCCGGCGGCACTCTGGTGCCACCGGGAGAGAGGGGGAGAGAGCCCCACTCCTTCTTCTTCTTCCTTGGCCTCCCCCTTAGATGGTAGGAGAGTTCCCCCTATGGTCCATGGCCTCCATGGCGGCAGAGGGGCGGGAGCCCCTCCGAGATTGGATCTCCCTCTCTATTCTCTTCTGTTTCGCGTTCCCCAGATCTGGCCAAAAACCATTTCTTATATTCCCGGAGATCCATAACTCCGATTGCGCTGAGATTTTAACATGATTTTTTTCCGGATATAAGCTTCCTTGCACCCAAAGTAGAGCTCCAACCGACATCCGAGGAGGGCACAACCCACCAGGGTGCGCTTGGCCCCTCGGGCGCGCCCTGGTGTCTTGTGGGGGCTGTGGGCCCCCGTTTGCATTGATTCCAAGTCCCAAAAATCACATATATTCCAAAATAATTCTCCGTAAATTTTTATCGCATTTGAACTTCGTTTGATATGGATTTTCTGCGAAACAAAAAACATGCAACAAAAGGAACTGGCACTAGGCACTGGATCAATATGTTAGTCCAATAAGTCATATAAATTGTTGCCAAAAATATGTAAAAGTTGTATAATATTGGGATGAAACAATCAAAAATTATAGATACGACGGAGACGTATCAGGGAGATAGATATTTCCGCGGTGGCAGAAAAATTTCGCTCGGTGCCGCGAGAAACTGGTGCGCAAGTCTGGTTCAAGCGCGGGCGGTGGACTGTAGACGATGAAGCTTCCTGCGTAAGCCAGACAAGATGGTGCGCCAAGATATTTTATATCGTATCCCACATGATTCTTGCTAGTAAACTGTTTGTGGTATACCTGATTTTTTTCATTATGTTTTGAAAGACAAAATGGTGTTACGGAGGGAAAGGATGGTGTTTGAATTGCTAGATCATTTATCTACTGTGAACATGCAACTACATTAGTGTCGTGTTAAAATTTGGAATTATTCTGGGTTCATTTGGCATTTTTATGCATTAATTGAGTTTCTAGGCATTTAATGTGCATAATTCAAATTTGAACTACAATCATATGCTCCAGTGCACCAAAGTTTGTTGAAAAATCACATGTGTGTCTTTGGGTGAATTTATAGGTCCCATGCAAGAATGGGAATGAAATTCAAACATCTCGGTGTCGTAGCTCGGCCGAAAAAATTAAGAAACTTGGTTTTTAAATTCCTGTAAATCCCAAACTCGCCTGAAAATCATGAAACTTGGCATGGTGTCAATTCATGGCAGCAGCATGCTGTGGTAAAAAAATTGGCCGAATTGGGACAAGTTTTGGCATAAGCTTCTTGCAAATTGTAGCTTCTCTGAAGAAGGCGTGTGGTTTCGAGAGGGAACGTGTCACCTTTGTGTGTGAAACGACATACGCTGCCCCCCCTCCTTGATTTTTTTACAAAGCAATCATAGAACTATATGAGTGTCGTGTTTAAATTTGGAATTATTCCAGGTTCGTTTGGCCCTTTTTATGCATTAATTGAGTTTCTCGGCATTTAATGTGAATAATTTAAATTTGAACTACAAGCACATGCTCCAGTGCACCAAGGTTGGTTGAAAAATCACATGTGTGTCCTTGGGTGAATTTCTAGGTCCCATGCAAGAAATGGGAATGAAATTCAAATATCTAGGCACCGTGGCTCGGCCGATAACATTGAGAAACTTGGTTTTTTAAATTCCTATAAATTCAAAGCTCGCCTAAAAATCATGAAACTTGGCATGGTGTCATTTCATGGCACCAACATGTTGTGGTAAAAAAATTGGCCAAATTTGGACAAGTTTTGGTATAAGCTTCTTGCAAACCGGAGCTTCTCTCAAGAAGACTCGTGGTTCCCGAGGGGGAACGTGTAACCTTTGTGTGCAGAACGATATACGCTGCCTCCTCCCCTTGATTTTTTACAGAGGCAACATAGAACCATATGAGTGCCGTGTTAAAATTTGGAATTATTTCGGGTTTGTTTGGCCTTTTTTATACATTAATTGAGTTTCTGGGCATTTAATGTGCATAATTCAAATTTGAACTACAAACACATGCTCCAGTGCACCAAAGTTGGTTGAAAAATCACATGTGTGTCCTTGGGTGAATTTCTAGGTCCCATGCAAGAAATGGGAATGAAATTCAAACATCTGGGCGTTGTGGCTCGGCCGGAAATATTGAGAAACTTGATTTTTTAATTCCTGTAAATCCAAAACACGCAGGAAAATCATGAAACTTGGCATGTTTTCATGACATGGCACCAACATGGTGTGGTAATTTTTTTGGCCGATTTGGGACAAGCTTTGGTATAAGCTTCTTGCAAACCGGGGCTTCTCTCAAGATGGCTCGTGGTTCTGAGAGAACATGTCACCTCCGTGTGCGAAACGACATACATTGCCTTCTCCCGCCTTGATTTTTTTACACGGGCAGCTTAGACCAAATAGGAGTTTCGTGCTAAATTTTGGAATTATTCTGGGTTCATTTGGCCTTTTTTATACATTAATTGAATTTCCTGGCATTTAATGCACATAATTCAAATTTGAACTATAAGCGCATGCTCCAGTGCGCCAAAGTTAGTTAAAAATCATTTATGTGTACTTGGGCGAATTTCTAGGTCCCATGCAAGAAGTGGGAATGGAATTCAAACATCTGGGCGTCTTGGGTCGGCCGAAAAAATCGAGAAACTTGGTTTTAAAATTCCCGTAAATCCAAAACTCGCCTGAAAATCATGAAACTTGGCATGGTGTCATGACATGGCACCAACATGCTGTGGTAAAATTTTTGTCCGATTTGCGAAGGTGCACACATTAACCATCAACAAAGTCATTTTGGAACAAGTGCTGTCATGTTACAAATCAGAAACACAACTATTATTGAAACCGTGGGCATTCTACTTACCATTTACGTGCCACCACGCGTCTCCTTTTTTTATTGGCTAGGAGGTGCCGTGCGGGGTAGCTATTTGACTACGGGAGGCGTGCGATCAGACCCCTGCCCGTGCTCATCGGGAGTAGAGCCCTTTGACCTCTATCCGTCGCCCACCTCCCTCCCAACGTCTCCATTAATGGCGCCCGAGCCCCTGTTTCATGGCGTGGCTATGTCTCACTCGACTGAGATTTAAGAGAGAAAAAAGAAAATCTGAAAAGAAAGTTTTGCACGGATCTTGATGTAAGATCCAACGGACCTATATAGCATCGACTGCGACTTATAGCAAGACTGATGAATATAAGGACGATGACAGTGGATAATAATTGTCTTACATATTTAGGAAAATAATTACAAAGCCACATGCGGCAATGCCCGAAATACACAAGGGCAAAAGAAGAAGGAAGACAATGATCTGGCTCGCTGATCTCTACTTTCTTGATGCGTTGCTACAGGCCGCGGGAACTAGTCTCCGTAGCGAGCGGCCATGAGCTCTTTCATGTCCTCAAGACACTGCTTGAGAGCATCCATGGATTCCTCCACCACCTTTGGCGCTCGATGCGGAGCATGGCATTCTCGTCCATAAGTTTCTTGACGATGATGCAGGTCCTCTGCAACAAGGCAGTGGTCTCCTCATGCTGCTTCATCGTTCTGGCGATCTTCGCCCTTAGCAGGTCGCGCTCGGTGCGGAGCTTCGCCTTGTCCTCCCCTAGTCCTCGGATAATGCTGGTAGCATTTTCAAACGAGGCATTCATCTCATCCTGCTGCTTCATCCAGTCGAAGATCTGACCCATCAAGTCATCGAGCATAGCGCGCATGTGCCTGTGAGAGTCCTCGCCTGCCCGCGAGACATTTTCCCAGGCCACCGCGGTGCTAGAGGACATCTCTGCTGCATTCGCGACGCGGCATGACATCTCTGCTGCTTCCGCGGCGCGGCCGAACCAGTCTGCTGCATCGACAGTGCGGCGGGACCTCTGTGCTGTTTCGGCGGCGGGGCGGGGCCTGTGTGCTGCTACGGCCACGCGGCGGGACAGGTCGGCTGCTTTCGCGGCGAGGCGGGACATCTCTCGTGCTTCTGCTTCCATGCTCGCCTCTCCCTGGTAGTAATCTCTCGACCCAGAACTCACGCTGGCCATGGCAGACGCAAGGGAACGACGATGAATGACTTGTTTGTTTTTGTGGATGAGGAGTTGAGGAGGAATGTGCAGTCATCTTGGAGTAGTAGTATTTATAACCGAGTACTAATACGCTCCTAAGTGGGAAACTGTTTAGGTTTTGATCGGTGTGAACAGGTTTGCAATTAAATATAGTGTGGTAGTAATTTGGAATGTGACGGGACGTAGGCTCAAAATTTATTGACGGTTCTATAATTTCTAAGTGCGGCACTATTCCCGGACGGCGTAACGTGGGCACGCTTTCTCTGCTGCGTACATGGCGTTTACACCATAGGGTGCACTGCAATAGGCGATGTCAGCACACATCTTGTTCCAACAACCGTGCGCGCTCGTTATTACCATTACACACGCTTCTTTTAATTAGAATGTGTGCCCGTCTAGCGCACACACATTGTTCTGTCTAACTGTTTCTGTTTGTTGTGGCTAATCGCAAACAGTTCATCCATGTGAAGTGTATGCCGTCAATCGCAGACACGTTGATCAGGCTGACCGTTTCTGTTGTGTTGCCTAATCACAAACAGTTCATCCGTCTGAAGTGTATGCCCTCAATCGCACACACCTTCATCTGGTTGCCCATTTCTGTTGTTCTGCCTCATCACAAACAGTTAATCCGACTGAACTGTATGCCGTATATCGTACACGCCTTCATTTGGCTCCCCATTTTTGTTCTTCTTCCGCATCGCAAACAGTTCATTGAACTGAACCGTATGTCCCGCATCACACACGCAACTAAAATCTGAATCGAGTTTGATGTATCCACCATCGCAAACATTTTGCATCTTTTTTGATGTTTTTTTACTTCACCATTTGTGATTAATGCATCACACACAGTTTCGTTGAAGGGTCTCTGATTGTAGTGTCGCGTTAGCAGCATCCTGCAGTAGTGTTAGGGGATTATGTGCAATTTCTCGGCATTAATGCACATAATTCAAATTTGAACAATCGGTGCATGAAAAGATGCACAAGAACGGTCTGGAAAACCATGCTCGTGCTATTTAGTAAATTCTCATGCCTTTTACAAGGAATGGGCAGAGATTTCAAGGAAAGGTGTGGCAATAGTCAACCACAAATGTGTCATTTATTGGTTTTTCAACTATAGAAAAATGAAATACATGACACCTGGCGTGGTGCCATGCACTACTGCAGGATGCTGCTAACACGAACACTACAATCAGA
Source organism: Thinopyrum elongatum (assembly GCA_011799875.1). Classification (NCBI taxonomy): domain Eukaryota; kingdom Viridiplantae; phylum Streptophyta; class Magnoliopsida; order Poales; family Poaceae; genus Thinopyrum; species Thinopyrum elongatum. The sequence continues at coordinate 391,156,830 of CM022300.1, forward strand.
GACCCTTCGATGAAACTGTGTGCGATGCATTAATCGCAAACGGTGATGTAAAAAAACCGTCAAAAAAGATGCAAAATGTTTGCGATGGTGGATACATCAAACATGGTTCAGATTTTAGATGCGTGTGCGATGCGGGGCATACGGTTGATCCATACGAACTGTTGGCGACAAGACAAAACAACAAAAACGGACAGCCAGATCAAGGTGTGTGTGATATACGGCATACGGTTCACCCTGATAAACTGTTTGTGATGAGGTGGAACAACAGAAACGGGCAGCCAGATGAAGGTTTGTGCGATATACGGGATACAGTTCACTCGGATGAACTGTTTGTGAATAGGCAACACAAAAGAAATGGTCAGCCAGATGAAGGTGTGTGCGATATACGACATACAGTTCACTCGGATGAACTGCTTGCGTTGAGCCAAGAGAACAGAAACGGTTCAACTTAACAAGATGTGTGTGATACGCGGCAAACAGGTTTGTAATCGGAAATGTGTGGGAAGACCGATAACAACACAGATGATTCCTGTTACCAAGCCGTGTGTGTTGTGAGCAAATGATTGCTGGTATATAATTGTGAGTGAGTGATGAAGTCATCACCGACAGGTTCCATTGTTTAGTCCGTGTGCGATGTGATTTGCTCTGTCTACAGAACATCAACATATATACTTATAAGAACAACATTGCAAAACCAAATTAAGCATACAATTACATAAGTGACTACACACATAACATTTCCACACACCAAAGTAAGCAATTACATGCATACTAAACTAGGAGAAACGAGCATGTAATCATCTACATCTTCTTGCGACGAAGCTTGCCATTTCTCTGCTTCTGGCTGGATCCCTGGCCGTTTTGGGGAAGGAGGCACTTCCTCATGTCAACGATCCGCTTGTACATCTCGTAGCTCATGTACGCCTCCTTGGCCGCGTACACGACGTGAGCTTTGTCGAGTTTCTCCATCTAGGCCGAGTGCTAGGCACGCTTGTCCTTGTTGTAGGAATCCTTCATGTCTCTGTAGTAGGGGTTGATGATGGCCTCGGCGAGGTGAACCAGTGAGTCCTTCTCATGCTCCTTGCTGCCCCAGATCTTGTATTGGCCCTAGATGTCGACAAGATTCTGGCAGGCGATGCCCGAATTCTTGAGCACCTTTACATCGTTGGTGATGTCCACCGTAGCGAACATGTAGTGGGGGCTGTCAACAAACCCCAGGCAGTAGTGGTAGACGAGGACGTGATTGTGCATGCACATCTGGGCAACGGCGACCTTGGGACGAGACCCAGTACGAGCGCGGGTGTACTCGATGTCGAACCTGGACACCTTGTACTTCTCCTCAGCAAGCAACAGCTCCATGATGTGGCTGGAGTACTCCATCCAGACCGGGTTGTTGGTGTACACCACTAAGAGCTCCGTGAACCTTCTGTGGGTGTCTACCACGGCATGCATGGTGAACTGCTGCTCGTCGTCGTCAGCCGCTCGGAGCACCATAGGAGCCGCGCAGGATACTCGGCGCTCTAAGAATTTGTCGTGGTGGGTGTGCTTCTTGCAATACTGGGGCGCGATTGAGAGGTTGAAGAGGCACAAGGGTTAAATGGACGCTGTAATAAATGGGGACCGGCCGGCCTGTAATCGTCCCGTCTTGTCACCGCGTTCATAGCGGAGGATTCCAGTGCACGCTTGAGCACCCCGCACGCATGACCCCGCGCTATACAGATCGTTTGCAATGGTCGACAAGGGAAACACATTCGAGAATGGTTAATAAAATCTAAGTCCATTGCATATTGAGGTCAAAATGGTACTACCAATATACGAGTCTCATACGATGCCATTTCAACGATTGTACCACAAAAGTTCAAAATATTACAAGGTTCAAATTCCAGAGTTATATGGCTCAATTTCAAAGATTACAAGGTTCAAACTGATATTAGAAATGAAATCCAGCTCATTCAGCTGCAAATGCCCGCACTGATCCGCTGAACATGGATATAAGAGAGGTTTAAACTAATATTACCACTTGTAAGGCTGGTTTCGAAACCTCATCATTTTTGCAAAGGGATCAGCTACTGAGAAGTCATGTATGGGGTTGACACAATGACTTCCGATTACTCTGTCATCTCAAGTTCCAAAATGAAATTCAGCTTTTTTGGAGCCTTTTCCATTCTGCCGCAGCCGCCGACGCTGATCAACAAACCATTCATTTTTGCGAAATAAATGTAGGGCAAACCTCATTACCTTCAGCACCCTTGCTCTGACAACAAAGAACCTGGCGAATATAATCTCCGGTAAGGTCCCTCGGTATGAGTTCAAAGTAATTTCTGAGAGATGCAGATCTAGGCATTCGATGTGATTGTTATATTGTATCACATTATCCACCACCGGGCCTAATCTTATCTGCAAAAGAAGAAAATGTGTTAGTGCCTACATGCAGTTTTGAACACTATTACATGCCTATTTGGTTTGTAGGATTTGTAAAATGCACTAACGTGCCATCTTCGATCTGACACGATTAACATGGGCATTTGATTACAATCTAGAAAAATGTAGCCTTCTTCACAAGAGGTTGGAGTGGATGAAAAAATCCCTAAGAAAATGAGTACAGATGAATCCAAAGGAGAAATGCTTATGGATTGTAACCATATGGATCAAGCAACCAATATGGGAGGAAAACATGTATGTACTGAAATCCTCCAAAATTCCTTTAGAAATCATAGTACATTGTCATTGTAAACTTGGGAAAAGGTGTCAAAAATTGAACTCCCTTATGGTTAACATTTAACAGGAAAGGAACATCACCTCGATATATAGCTTCTCCAGGCACGAAAAGCATCTCAGGGAACTGACAACTTGGTCCAGGTTGGGGCCGATAGATTCTAGTGCCAAGACCTTCACTGTGTGCAGATTCGGGGTCAAGCTTGTCGGAATCATTTTTTGGATGACAGACAAACATACATCTTCAAAATTAGAAATAATGTTAATTTCAAGAAGGAGAGGTAGAAGGCGACTGTTGTACCTGAACGTGTGTGGATCCAATAACAAGTTCGGAGTATTTGTCAGATGAGTAGCCCACCACTGTCAATTTCGACGCAGAAATGACATTGATTCTTGTAGGACCTTCTTGATCAACTACAAGTAATCTCTCAAGTGAAGGTGTGTCCTCAATGACCATACCGTGGTACCCATTTTGTGATGTCTTGTTCCAGCACCAACAACACACATAAATAGTCCGGAGAGTCATGGAGGTGATGTGGAAGCTACTCAACCCATTGATCACCTGAAGACGAAGGTACTCGAGTGTAGTACAGCCATGGAGCAGGCGCTCCATGTCACCGTTTGGGAGGTAGACAACGATGAGCTCGAGGTGCTTCAGTCGTGGTAGAATAAGAGCGGGCGCGTCATTAAGGGGGGATGGCAATTCATGAACTTGGCGACGCGCAGCGTGGGCGCGAGGTGGAGTGCGGACGTTGGCAGCGAGCACATATTCCCATCATTAAAAGTGAGCTCCTCGAGCTGATCTAGGGCGGGGGATCGAAACCACTCGTCAAGCTTGGCTCGGTCCTTGCCATTGGAACGGAACTTGCCCATGCTAAGGCCTCTGTTTGGGCCATGGTGACTGCCGAGGATCTGGGAGAACGCATCCAAGCTTTTGTGATAGCCATGGCAGAGCTTGTGGGTGTCGATGAGGTCGAGAGGGGTGGAGTGCCATAGGGGGTGCCACCGCCGGGAAAGGACGGTTGTCCGTGCCCCATATTGGATTGGGAGGAGGGAGATGATAACTATCAACATATCATTGGGGAGGCTGCTGATGAAGTCTAGGCCTGCTGGAGTTGCGTGCGGTTCTTGCTCGACCTGCCTCCGCTTGTTGGCAGCCTCGTTCTCCACCTCCGGAGTCTCCTCGTCAGCGGCGCTTTCTGATAGAAGTGGGAGTATAGGGAATATGTAGTTAAAACAGGACAATCGAAAAGTGTATTGGTAACTAGAAGTTAGTAGGTAGGAATAGAGTAAGAAAATGGAATAACAATTGGTTGCTTAAATACTACACAATTCCTTTGATATTGCTGGGTAAGTCAACATGCAGATACTTGAAAAAACACTTACTTTGAACAAAGTCTGGACAGATGATATCGTCCGGGAAGTTAGCATATATCTCATGACCAGGCTCTTTTATGTGCAGTGCAATTTTAGTGCCAGCTTTCAGTGCATAAAACTTAGAAATTTCTGTCCAAAGGCCCATGGCAAAATAGGAGTGACCACATTCATCAAGTCTTATAGAAGCAACGATTGTAAATCCATGGTTTGTGTTAAGTATGACATCCCTGCAGTCTTGATTTATGTAAAGGGTAAGATTGTGTACTATAGATGTTGTTGCATAGCAAGGGACGCACTGCAGAAAATGGTAGGATTGTTAAAGAATATGGTAACATGCAAATATGGGCGAAATTGAAAGAACTGTACAATAGTTGAAATCAAAGGACAAAAATCTATAATTAAACAGATAGGGTAACCATGAAGTCATAGAAATATGAGAATAATCGAAAGAACAATACATCATTAATTTGCTAATATAGAACGAAGAGGAAAAAATCCCCTTCGACGTATATGCTCCATGTGGCAACTTTTATCCAAATGTAGCAATATATAGTATATGTTTAGGAAAGTAGGCCATGCCAACTGATTTAGGGTGAGATTGAACATACCACGCGCATCCTCAAGTCATCTGGTATGGTGAGATGGAACTCCATGGACGTCTGGCCGAGGCTGCAAAGTCCTGATGTGTCCGTGCACTGTACACTCTATGAATAAAAGAAAACCCTCAAATCATCTTGAATAAAAATGAATTCACGACGATTTCGGCCGGGTGATTAAAGGTGGCAGATGAATTGGGATAAGAGATGAGATAATATCTCATTAAATTAGTTACCTTATTGTCCATGAGAAAAAACCCTCAATACGGCAGATTCCCCAATCGGGTGGAGCTGGGTCGACCACGAGCAGTGTTGAGAAAGTCGATGGTGATAGGCGGCGGCAAGCGGAAGTGGCGAAATGCGGTGGGGTTTGCCGGCAGCCTGGCGGCGGCGATAGGCGTTGAGCTAAGTGGTTGCCGCGGCGATAGGCGGTGCCAATGCAGAGTCGCGGAGGAGCTTGTGCAGGTGTGAATGGGGACCGGAGGGGGTGGCGGGCGGGGTGAGGGTTTTTGTGACGTGCGGATGGTGAGGGTTTTCTTTTTTCTTTTTTGAATTGGGTGGTGAGGGTTTTCTGTCCCACAAAGAGTTTCGAAGGCAACGGTTCGCTAGAGCCAACCGTGTGTGATTGACGTAACTGGGAAAATGAAAGTCATTGCACACGGTTCCAATTTGGGAACCGTGTGTGATTGACGTACTACCTCCGTCCTGGTTTATTGGTCCCCTTTGTAATTTGTGCCAAATTTTGACCCAAGATTTAACTAACAAATGTTTATGCATGTCACCAAAAAATTATATCATTGAACACTATGTTCAAATTTGAATCCAACGATATAATTTTTGCTGACATGCACTAACATTTTGTCAGTTAAATCTTTGGTCAAAATTTAACACAAATTACAAAGGGGACCAATAAACCAGGACGGAGGTAGATTCCATCAACTGAACTGATTGCATCCATATCCCACATTTAGACATAAGTAAACATAGATTAAACATACTCAGGCATAGATAATAAACGTACACAAGCATAGTTCAACCATATATAGTTCAATCGTCATTAAGCATACTCAATCACATTTATGATTAAGACACTATATAGCCATACATAGTTCAATCTCATCTCCTGGCACGATCGTGAAGCTTCTCTAGGTACTCCGTGTACGTGGCGTGCGCCACCCTGCGAGAATACTTCTGCCTGAAGGAGCCAACGGCTCGTCCTCTTGCATGCGCCAGGACACTTTCATACGCATCATGAAGCTTTTGGTTGCAAAATGGGCATCGAAAGCCCCAGTCCCAGGTCCTAATACGCTTGTTATGAATTCCCGCATAAAGCTCCCTTAGGATTTGCCTCTTGTACCTCCTTTGGACATCTTCATCCTCGCTGTCGAAATCGTCAGATAGCACCTATACATATAGTAAAAAAATGTGGCGTCAAATTTGGAATACAAACTGATCTCCAGCGAACATTTGGCAGTTGCCAAAATTTGGCATCAAATCAATTTTTACATGCCGTAAAGTAGGATTAGGAATTTCTGGAATTTATGGCTATTTTTTTAGACATATCCAAAGATTATGGTTCAATTTTTAAGCACAATCGTCTATGTACAGACCAATCTTGAAAAAAAATGGCACAAACATATATTTAGGTCATTCAAAAAGCAATTGTCAAGCCCTGGCTAGGAATTATTAGCACGAAACACTAACCCTAGTCGGATTATTAGCAGAAATCATTTGTACACATGAAACAACTAATCACTTATCATTTCTACCATTCAAACAATCAATACACTACACGGATCCAACGAAACTTACTCAGATTTCATAGATTGAGAGAACATTACCATATGATTTATATTTCAAAAAGGGGGAGGCAGGAGTAACCAGAGGAACCCTAGGATATAGTTGACACATAAATGGGTATAGATGACTAACCGGTTGTCCGTCGTCGTCGGAGTCATCGCCGGAGTCGTCGTCGGAGTCGTTACCGGGGTCATCGCCGGAGTCGGTGTGGACCTCCGGCTCCGGCTATGGAAGCACGACACCGTCGATGATGTCAAGGTGCAGCGATACCTCGGCGGCGGTGACGGCAACCTCTGTCTCCATCTTCATGCCGTGCTCCGGTGCTTCCACAGCGCCGGCGTCGGCACTCCCTCCGATGGGGCGCTTCGGCAGCATCCTCATACACAGACAGTGGTGAGGACTAAGAGCGACATCGAGGATGCAGGCGGAGAGAGAAGATTGTGTGTGCGGCGAAGATGGGTGTGCGGCCGCTCTGGCGTGCGATTAATATGGAGTAGTGGGAGAGAGGCGGGCGGCGGTCAAACCGCTGGCTCGCCGCCCGGTGAGCCTGCGCACCGGACTGTTGGCATGCCTACCATCTTTCACGCAGCTACTTGCAAGCCTCCCGATGACACTGCGCAGCGAGCATGCCTCCCGTCAATTCACACACCTACACGCACGCCTCCCGGTCTGCCTGCGCGGCGGACTGGTCGCATGCGTCCCGTCAATCACGCCTGCTCGCACAACACAGGGTCGTGTGGCGGCACGTATATTGCTTTTCTATTTTGATGATTAATGTTGCCGCTTTATTGCTTAATCGAAGCATGGCACGTATCCATTGTTGGTCTAATGCCGACGGTTCGAATAAATAATCCGTTTGCGATATTGGTTCCCAATAAGTAATAATCTCCCATTTGTAAGAAGATAAAAATTACATCAAAACTTGTCTCAAATTTGACAAAAAGTACAATACCACAGTGTATTGGTGTCCATATGAAAACACGATAAGTTTCATGAATTTCAAACAAGTTTTGCATGTACTAGATTTTAAAAATCAAGATTCTCAATGTTTGAAATTTCTTGCACGGGGAGTAAACATGCACCCAGTGAGACACATGTGTTTTTCCAATCCATTTAGGTGCACTGTCACGTGTGCATGTAGCTCAAATTTGATTTTTGCACATTATACCCCTAGAAAATCAATGTACTAAAACATCTTAATGATCTCTATTTTTTTTTTCAAAATTAAAATGTCCCTCCTTTGGTAACATATGTTCACCGCGGGAACATTTAACATGCATCGTAGTTGCGGTGGATGTGCGGTGTGTGTGTGTGTGTGTGTGCGTCTGGGGTGGGGGGGGCTGGCAGTACACTACGAGTCGTGAGCCACCGTGTGGGTTGGCCATTTTGTGAGGCAGGTCCCACATCAAAATCGTGAATTCGTTATTTAAAACATTACACAACCCTTTCATAAATACATGTTTGGGCCACATGCAGTCGGTGGTTGTCCTACACGACACTCACTCACGTGTGACGCTTTCTGTGGGCCCGCGAGGTCGTCGTCCATCACTTCGACCAACAGCCGACAGAGAGGTTAATATGACCAGCAAGGTTGATTCTTTTTAGTTTGTGTTACGGTGGGAGTATATAGTACGCGTCGAAGAGGTGGGAGGGGACTAGCATATATACTACGTACGCGTCTGTGAACTCACCTCACTCAGTGTCGGGACTTTTCGATTTTCGAGGCACCTGCCACATCAAAGTTGTGCATTGGCTATTCAAACATCACACAACACCTCTTTGGGCCACATGCATATATACACAGACAGTGGTTATCCTAGGACACTCACGTGTGACGCTTCCATCTGTGGGCCCACGAGGTCGTCGTCCATGCATGCATCACTTTGACCTACATCGGGAGAGGTTAATTTATTTCACCATCAAGGAGGATTTGTTTTGGTTTGTATTACAGTAGGAGCATATATATAGTATGCGTCGAACAGGGGGAAGGGGACCATCATATGTAGTACACTTCATGAACCTCGCTCTGTGTGGGGACTTTACGGTTTTTGAGGCATGTGCCACATCTAAATTGTGCATTTAGGGTATTCAAACATCACAACCACACACACCTCTCCATACATATGTTTGACCACATGCAAAGCGATGGCGTTTGTCCTGTGGCACCCACTCATGCGGTTATCAGCAATATCAATGCTTTCCATCTCTGGGCCCGCTTGGTCCATCACTACTTTGCTCGACAACGAGAGACGTTAATTTGACTTAGGAGGGGATTATTTTTTGGTTTGTATTACGGTATATATATAGGTCATGCTCTGGGATGACATGATATAGATTGAGCACACATGCTTGTGTATGCATGAATCCCTCCCACCGAGTCAAAGTGGGCAGTACCACGACACGTCATGAACCGATCTCGCTCTATGTGGGGACTGTACGATTTTTGACGCACACGCCACATCAATGTGCATGGTATTCAAACATGCACGCATCACCTCCATACATACATATGCATGCAGTGATTGTCTTTGAATGGTACACTCCTCACGTGGTTATCAGCGACAAGCCTATATATTCGTGGGCCTGCGTGGACATCCATGATCACTTTCACCGACAATGAGATAGGTTACCATGGTGGATTCTTCCTTTGGTTTGTGTTATCATAGTAGGTCATGGTGAGATTCAGACCTAAGTTTGAGTGCATACTATGCATGCATGCATGAATCCCCATCATCGGCTTGAAGTGTGGTGTGACATATACATGCATACAATGTGTCGTCAACTAACCCTCGCTCTGTGTGGGGATTTCTAATTCCAAAGCACGGTGCCACAACAAAGTTGTTCCATTTCGTATTCAAACATAAACACTCCATACATATGTTTGGGCCACATGCAGACAGTGGTTGTTTTCGGGGACTAGCTACTTGCGTGATTATTGGTGAGCTAGCCCATCTCTGGGGTCGCATGGACATCCATCACTTTGACCAACAACAAGAGAGAGGTTGTACGACCAAGGTGGATTCTTCTTGGTCCGTTTTACGATACATCTTGGTGAGATGCCCCCTCCCGCCGACTGAAAAAGTGTGTGTGTGTGTGTGTGTGTGTGTGTGTGTGTGTGTGTGTGTGTGTGTGCGTGATGGGGGGACTGCTACTTCGCACTTTGCTAGGTGAACCTCCGTAGAGGCGGGCATGTGTTCATAGCTTAGGATTCCCCTCCTGCTGACACGAAGGGGGGGGGGGGGGAGGGACAAGCAATACCGTGCGCTTTGTGAGATAGGTGCCACATCGAGGTTGTGCATTTGGTATTTGAACATCAAACCACCCTTCATACATATATTTGGTCCACATTGAAGTGTGTTCGTGTTCTGACCCTTTCCCGCGTCATTTTCGCCAAATTTATGAACATTAGACTAGTCGGATGACGCAACAGACATGGTTCACTCACACTAACCGTGTGCCACGCCGGTGCCCCTGTCACGCACATCAGCACAGTACATTGGGCTCCACGAGGCTTCCCCTCTCAAAAATATCTACCCGCCTGCTGGGTTTTTCTATTTGATAACACACGGTTGTTATGTTTTGACCGTGTGTGATGTTTGTTGTTCCCGCTCCCGCCTGCATCCCTCAAAAATATCTGCCCGGCTCGAGGGTTTTTCTGTTTCATAACACACGGTTGTTATTTAGGGACCGTGTGCGAAGCACCATCATCCAAATTTTCAATAGCCCCGGCTATTTACTCCCGCGTAGTAAAATTTTCAGTAGCCGTGTCATTTCCTCAAACACCCCCCCTCCACACACACACCCTAAAAACTCCTCGGGTGCGTGCGCACACACACACACACATCCCCCCACCACAACCCCTCCCTCGCTCGAAACCCTAGCAAGGTCACCGTCGTTGCCGCCGCAAGGCCTCCATTGTCAACATCAGCCGGTTTGCCCGTGCAGCTTACCCACCGATCTCCATACCCTAGCCGCCCTAAGTTTCTTAGATGATGCCTGCCAAACGCCCCCTTTCCCACAGATCCCCATCCCCCACTCCAGAGCATCGCAGCCTAAGCCCGGCTACACTTCCCGTGGAGCTCGAGGAGCGACTGGCCCAAAAGAGGTGTATCACGGCCTCTTCGCCCGACGTCGTCGAGGTGTCCGCCGAGGAAGCTGATGACCATTACTGGTTGCAGGCTCTCAATCAGCGGGCTAGAGTATGAGGGTATGTCACGGACGCCGGCTACGACATCGAGGTCGTCGACAGCGACGGCCTGACGTGGGCTATGTCACAGGTTAAGTGGCCCACCCCCAACCCCACGGGTTCAACCGCCGTTGATCTCATCCATGGCCCCGCCGCTGATCTCCTCTGGCTTGCTGTCAAGAATTTGCCATCCTACATCACCATCGACCCCCTTTTGCCATTTCTGAAGGACACGTTCTGCGACGCTGGCTTGGGATCCACAGCTTCCAAGTCAGACCTCATCGATGGCGACCACGAGGAGGGCACCCTCTCCAGCTCTTCCAAGGGGAAAGAGCCCATCTACGACATCAGGGAGGGCACCCTGCAGCCGTGCTCTTCCAAGGGGAAGGAGCCCATCTGCGACAACATGGAGCGCACCCAGGGTCCGTGCTCTTCCCACGGGAATGATCCCATCTGTGACAAGTGAGGAAACCCATGATTTGTTTTGTCGTGCCTCTTCACAGGGGGGAACCCATGATTTGTTTTGTCGAGTCCCTTTTGTAGTGTCGTGAGAATATATCCAATTTTAATTGCTATATTTGGTTGTTTGCAGTATGCCTTGTTTATTTCAGTTGTTCACAATCTGATGCTCTATATGTGGAACTATTTACTATGCAGTACATTTTCATCAATACCCGTTTTAAACATACAGATAGGAATGCATATATTTGTTTGCTGTTAAGCTTGTTATAGCTAGCATATGGCTCTTTTAAAGTTTTTTGGTTGTTCGGTTGTTTGTAGTTAGCATATGTCTAGTTTCAAATGCTATCTTTGGTTGTTCGTAGTATGCCTTGTTTATTCCAGTTATTCGCAACGTGATGTTCTATATGTGCAAGTATGAACTATGCAGTTCAATTTCATCAATACCAGTTTCAACAATACCACTATGAATGACTACATTTGGTTGCTGTTAAGCATGTTGTAGTTAACATGCCTTTCCATTTTTATTTAACAATAACCAGTGTACTTGGACCGGCACAATGCCAGTTTGAATGACAATATTTGCTTGTTGTTAAATGTTAGGCCTGTTGCAGTTAACACACCTTTCCACTTCTTGTTTTGCTTAACTAGCGTGCTTAAACCTGCACACTAAAGCTATCATTTGGAGATTATTTTTTCTGCCATGGATATATTTGGTTGATGTTTAGCCTGTTGTGCTTAACATGCCTCTCGATGTACTTACACAGGACAATTTTGGGAGCGACTGCTGTTTTCCATCGAGGTTAGTTTCATCCCATGGCTTATATATACTCACAGTTCAGGATATCGGTAGCTGTTACCATATAGGCCGGGGTCTGATAAGGGACTAATCGGTGAATCAGACTTTTAACTGAATATATCTGTAACCCATTTATCGGTAGGTTAACTAGGGCCATATCTAATATATCTGAGGCTACATAGAAACATGCACTGTACTGAATGTCTAAATATGCAATCCTAGGCTGCATAGCAACAAGGAAGAGTGTTACCTTAATGTTCTGATGATGTCTAGATATACATAGAAGAGCAGCAACAACAACAACACAGCAGCAGTTAATCAGCTGATAATTTGTAAAAATGCAATAAACTCCCTCCAGCCCATAATATAAGATGTTAATTCATCCAATATGTGAGTATATTGGATGTTATAAGATATTATATAATGGGACGGAGGGAGTGTTGTACTACATCATTATGCAATTGCTGTTTAGCTTCTACTATTAACTTGGTGCTTTTAGGTACATATGTCATTGGTAAAGATCCGCGCTTCGACCCTTTTTGCGTATGGGGCAATGAGATATTGATGAACCAGCATCAAGTGAGGAGGCTGATAAAGATTGTTAGTAAAATGGGTCAAAAGATGGCAATTAAACTATTTGTTTACACTTTATCCAAGACAACATCGAACTGTAGGATGGTAAGTAAGAACTCTGCAGCCTTCTTTTTACTGCCCATAATGAGTTGTGTTAGATGACAATGTCTGAATTTTTTTCCTTTGCAGTGGTTCCCAAAGCAGTTTACTCAAGATTACCTCTCAAACTACATGATTGGTGGGCATGCAAAGGTTAAAGTATTTCTACCAGAACACGATGACTATCTAGATGTGTTCATGAAGACAGTGAAGGATGGGCGGTTGGCCATCACAGGGGGTTGGACTAGAGTCGTGCATGCCTTTTGCATGGAGGAGGGCACAATATGGGCATTCCGCTTCACCTTGTTCAGCAACCAGAATGTATTTCGCCTCTTTCTTTACCGTCTTTAATAGTACAAGTATACAACCGTGGTTTATCATTCTTTATTTGGTGCTTATGTAATTCTTGAACATATGTACCTATGAATCGAATAATGCATTGGTTGTTTGAACCTGACGGATATGAATAAAGCTATAACATACTTTCAAATTCAAATCTGGTATAATTTGAAATAGCAGCAATTAAATTACAGTGAAATTACACTCTGCAGGTCATTACAGCGCACATGGTCGGTAACACACAAATGTTTGTCATATACACCATAATCCGACACGGTTCACAGAGAGGAAACGTGTGCGATCGTGCACACATTTGCCGTTTGCAAAGCATGTGTGATGTCAGAAAATATCACAAGCGGTGCGGGCAAACTAAACATTTGTGATAGTTGCCTTATCGTACACGATTGGCAATCATGAACTATTTCTGATGTGGTACGCATCATAAACGTTGCACCACAGAATAGCGTGTGTGATAGTTATCATGTAAGACAATGTTACGACGGTCCGACATTTCATAATCCTATCTGACACTCGTACGATGATTAACTAATCTTCTTAATTAGTTATCGCATACGGTTCGGGAAAAGTGAATGTGTGTGATTGTCTGCTTATCATACACGTTCTATGATAACTTTTTGTGATGGGCCACGCATCGTAAATGTAGCACCACAGAATACTGACTACGATGGCAATGCGAGCACAAATGAGTAGCAAGGATGGAGCGTTTGGGATATTCGAGATATCAGAAATAGTTTTATAGGGACAATTGTATGCACCAAGGCTCCCTATCCCCGACGGTTTCTGGGTCGTGTGGGAAGGACCCCCCTATCGCACACACTCACTTGGCGACGGTTCAAAATGCCGTCGCAGAAAGGGGTTAAAAACCGTTTGTATAGAACCTTGCTGTACCAGTGATGGTATGGCCTCACCGTGCCCTGGTAAAAATTTGAGAATGTTTGGCTTATGTCGCCATGCACGCCTTTCATAAATCGAACCATCACCGAGGAAGTTTCATGGTTTCGAGGGGGAAATCACCAAGATTGAAGGGGAATCCAAATTTCCTTCGTCCTTTGTCCATTAGTTTTTTTCTACGATGAACATACACCCTGCAAATCACCGTGTTCAAATTTGGCACTTTTTCCGGTTCATTTACCATATTTAGGGGATTATGTGCATTTTCTAGGCATTAATGCAGATAATTCAAATTCAATCAATCGGTGCATGAAAGGGTGCACAAGAACGGTCTGGAAAACCATGCTCGTGCTATTTTGTAAATTCTCATGCCTTTTACAAGGAATGGGCAGATATTTCGATGAAATGCATGGCAATAGTCAATCACAAATGTTTGTTTATTGGTTTTCAACTATAGAAAAATGAAATAAATGCTTGAAAAACATGACGCTTGGCATGGTGCCATGGTATGGCCTCACCATGACATGGTAAAAATTTGAGAAGGTTTGGCTTATGTCGTCATGCACGCCCTTCATAAATCGAACTATCACCGAGGAAGTTCCATGCTTTCGAGAGGGAAATCACCAAGATTGACGGGGAATCCAAATTTTCTTCATTCTTTGCCCTTGAGTTTTTTTCTACGATGAACATACACCCTGCAAATCACCGTGTTCAAATTTGGCACATTTGCGGGCTCATTTACCATATTTAGGGGATTATGTGCATTTTCTAGGCATTTAGCGCATATAAATACAACCCAGCTACAGCTTCACGGGTGTGATGTGAGGGACGTGGATTGCCGTTCGATCACGGCACATCCTACGATGCACACGCGCGATCCGCGTGGCCGGGCTTCTGGCCAATCATAACGCAACACACAATAGGACCAGCGCACACTGTTTCCGGAGGCGACGGAGATGAACCATGTGCGATAATGAAGGAGCAAGATTGTAAGGGAAGCCAAATCTCCGTCGTCGTTTGTCGTTGAGCTCTTAAAAACCACTGCACTGTACGGATGTCCGGCCACTCCGTCCCATAGCTCTCTCCAAGCGTCGTTCATGGCACCACGGCGCACAATAACTGGTAAGGAAGTGATGGCATACCACCGCGCCGAGTTCCTCGCCGCCCGCGACCGCACACATGGTAAAGAAGCAATGGCAACCCGCCGCGCCGAGTTCATCTCCGCCCGCGGCCGCACAAGTACGTGGGCGGACTTTGATGCTGCCATGGCCGATTGGGCGGTGGATCTAGAGGCGGCCAAAGCCGCACAGAAGGAGCTTAAAGGCAGAAAGCAGCCAAGAAAAGAGAGTCCCGCCGCCGCAAGAAAGAAGAGGCCGCACGCCATGCTGAGGAGAGTTCGGCGGAGATCGAAGCACGGTGGGCTGCCACCGACAAGGCTAGGAAGGAGAACAACGGCGTCTGCCAGCATGCCCCGATGCCAGCATGTGAGAAGTAGTTAGTGCCTGTGTCGCCCGTAAGTTTGTATAATTAATTACGAGCATCTACTAGTACTACATACGTACTAGTTTTCGAGCAAATTACCAGTAGTACTTTAAGTTGGTACTATCTATTATTAACGTACAATGTCAGTAAGCGCATCCTTTGAGGGCTTTGAGCGTTGATTAGCATGTGTTCACTAAAGTTTTGTAGCCGCTCCCCGTCCCTAAATATTCCCGAAACGTCTGCCCGCAGCCACCGAAAGCCACCGGAGACTAGAGCTGGCCGCAGCTGGTTTTTAGTCCCACCTCGCTGCGCGAGTTGGCCGCACACCTTCTTAAATTGCCGCGTCGCCAGATGGCAGCAAGCTTCTCTCTTGTTGCATAGGATCAAATCTGGCTATGCGAGCGAGGCAGGTTGACACTTGATTGCATTTCATAAACTGATGATTGTTCATCGGGTGTCACCTTGCCTCGTTCATGTACATTGAATAATCCTGATACAATGAAAGAGATTTTTGAAATTAGGTGCGGCTGGAGATGCTGATAGATATAAGAATTATTAGAAGATCACAAAACACACGGTTTCTATGGCGTACCCGTGTGCGTTTTTTTGCGTTAACGATCCGTAAGTCAGTTACCTGTGCGATGTATCCTAATAAAGCAAGCGTACCATTGACCGAAAAAATCAACTACACGTGTACATTTTTTTGGAGACGGGATCTGCCAAATTTCTCTTTTCTCGCACATGAGTATTTTACGCACTTCGTCTGTGTTGTGTGTTTCCCCCGACCAAGTTTCAAGTTTCACAGCAAAATTTTCGTTATGCGCGTGATTTCAGAATTTATTCCTCCCACCACATCCCCACCCATCAAATTTCCGCAGTATCTCCCCCCTCCCCCCTCCCGGTAGCTCAAACCGCCGCCGCCGCAACCACAGCTTCAACAACATCTATGTTCTGCCCGAGCATCGTCGATCCAGTCAGGTAACCCACCGATCTCTATCACGGCCCCGGCCTAATTGCTTAAATGGCGCCTGCCAAACATCCTCATGCCTCCAAACCCCCACCGCCCTACCTCCAGAGCATCGCCGTGCAAGCCCAACCACATATCACGTGGAGGTCGAGGAGCTGATGGCGGTCGATGGCGCGATGGTCGCTGTGCGTGTTGACCCGGAAGAACACCTCACCTCCGCCACCGCCGACTTGGTGCAGGCTCTGGCCCAGATGAAGTGCCCCAGTGACTACCCCCCAGGACTTACCAGGTATGATCTGGCCAGCTCAATCTTGCCAATACCACTTGCAATGGCTATGTTTTGTACGGTTGATGTATTAAGCATGTTCGTTCCTTGTTTATTTCAGTACTGCACACTGTGTGATGTTCAAGTATTAACTGTCCAGCTCAATTTCACCAATACCAGCAACAAACTTACAATACATGACTCGGGATATCACTAGAGATGCTGCCCATTTGCTATTTTTGGTAGATGATAACCCTGTTGTAGTTAACATGCCTGTCCATGTACTTACACTGGGTCATAACAGGCGATGTTGTTGTTTGCCGTCGAGGTTAGATGCATCCCATGTCTTACAGTATTTTACATCATTTGTGCAATTGCTGTTGAACTTCTAACATTTACTGGTTGCCTGTAGGTACACATGTCAGCGACACTGATCCACGCTTCGACCCGGAGGAACAGCTCGCCTCCGCCGCCGCTGACTTTGGGCGGGCTCTGGCCAAGATGAAGTGCCCCAGCAACTACCTCTCAGGACTTAGCAAGTATGAACTCACCAGTTCAATCTTACCAATACCAGTTGCGATGGCTATGTTTTGTACGGTTGATGTATTAAGCATGTTGTAGTAAAGATGCCTAACATGTTTTAGCTATTTTCCCTACCTTTTCATAGACAACTGGGCCATTCTCTGCTCTGGCAGCACCTGCCTTGCGATGTTTAACTCTGCCAATTGCATTTTTATCATACCGGTTTCAATGGCTATTAAGCTTGTTGCAATTAACAGCTGTATCCATTTTTTAACAGTTGTATTTCAATGGCTACAAACTCTCAAAACATGACTTAGGATGCTGTTAAGCCTGTTGCAATTAACAGTTGTATCCATTTTTTAATCTGTCCCTTTGCTACTGTGCTACTCGCTGCAATGAGGATATACTAGAGATGCTGCCCATTTGCTATTTTTAGTGGATGCTAACCCTATTGTACTTAACATGCATTTCCATGTACTTACGCAGGTCCATAACGGGCGATGCTGTTGTTTACCATCGAGGTTAGCTGCATCCCATGTCTGACAGTATAATACATCATTTGTGCAATTGCAGTTTGGCTTCTAACATTTACTTGCTTCTTGTAGGTACACATGTTAGCGCCACTGATCCACTCTTCGACCTGGAGGAACACATCGCCTCTGCTGCGGCTGACTTGGGGCGGGCTCTTGTCCATAAGAAGTGCCCCAGCAACTTCCCCTCAAGACATACCAAGTATGAACTGACCAGTTGAATCTTACCAATACCAGTTGCAAAGGCCATGTTTTGTACGGTTCATTTATTAAGCATGTTGTAGTAAACACGCCTAGCCCATCTTATCTATTTTCCCTACCTTTTTATAGACAAAGGGCCATTCTCTGCTCTAGCAGCACCTGCCTTGCGACATTTAACTCTGTCAATTTCATTTCTATTAGTACCAGTTTCAATGGCTATACTAGGTTGTCTGTTGTAGTAAACAATTCTATCCATTTTTTAATCCGTCCCTTTGCTACCGTGCTAAACTTTCACAATGAAGATATCACTACAGATGCTGTCGTTTTATTACCATTTGCTATTTTTGGTGGATGTTAACCCTGTTGTAGTTAACATTGCCTTTCCACATACTTACACAGGGCTACAATGGGCGATGCTGTTGTTTCCCGTCGAGGTTAGCTGCATCCCATGTCGTATACGTCATCTGTTCCTAAATATAAGTATTTTTTAGAGATTCCAATATAGACTACATACGGAGCAAAATGAGTGAATCTAGATTCTAATCTAAACTATGTCTATAATTCTATATACATCCGTATGTAGTTCAAATTAAAATCTCTAAAAATACTTGTACTTAGGAACGTAGGTAGTTGTATTTTACATCATTTGTGCAATCTCATTTTAGCTTCTAACATTTACTGGTTGCTTGTAGGTACATATATGAGCGTACTAATCCACGCTTCAATCCCTTTTGCGTATGGGGCAATGAGATATTCATGAACAAGCGTCAAGTGAGGAAACTAAGAAAGATTGTTAGGCGAAAGAAACGGGTGATGGGAATTAAGCTCTTTATTTACACTTTGTCCAAGACAACAGTGAACTTTAGGATGGTAAGTAATGTGTTGCGTTTTCCCCCTGCCCACAACAAGTTACTCTATTAGACCTGAGTATCTGAAAATTTTCTCTTTTCAGTGGTTTCCGAAGCAATTTACTGATGATTACCTTGCAAACTACATGACCAGAGTGGAGGCAACTAAGGTTAAAGTATATAATTCATGCTACCATGATAATGCTCTAGAAGTCTTCCTGAAGGCGGTGAAGGATGGGCGGGCGATCGTCACAAGGGGTTGGACAAAAGTTGTTCGTGCCTATGGCATGCAGCAGGGCACATTATGGGCATTCCGCTTCTTCAACACCATCGGCAGCCAAAATGATTTACACTTGTCTCTTCACCTTTACCGCCTCTAAATATTGTGATTCATCATAGTTAATTGCTGCCTAATCCTGTAATTACTGAACATATTGTACTGACAATTTTATTTATGGATTGGTTGTTGAACCATTGTGCTGAGAATTTGTATTCCATGTTTCATATTTCAAAATTTCCAATTCGAATAATCAATTACAGGGAAAAATAAAATTAAACAGGAGCGAATAAAATAATGTGCACACGGTTAGAAAGAAAATACCGTGTGCGATGAAAAATAGAGAACATACGATTCTTTGACGTGAACGTTTGCTATGCCCGACGGACGCACACACGATTTTGTCTCATATGCGTGTGCGATTTATGATAATACGGCAAATGTTTCAAACCTGTGTGCGTGTGTGATAGGAATACCTATCGCACATAGTTATGAAAATGGACACGTTGGCGTTAGTAGAGGCACTGCACACATTTTACATTCTTGAATTGTGTGCGATAACGTACCTATCGCAAACACATCGGTAGATTAAATGTTGATGTCCACCTTTTTCACACGACTATAGCGGCGTAATTGTTTCGGATGTCTCTCGGATCAGAAATGTAACGTTGAGACGTAACGTGTGGGACTGGGGCGACTTCTCATACGTTTATTCTATGGCGATCGTTAGTAGCCACTCGCCTATCCCCGATGGTTTTTGGGTTGTGTGGGAAGGACCCCCCCTATCGCACACACTTACTCGGCGACGGTTCAGAATAACGTCACAGAAAGGGGTAAAAAAACCATTTGTATAGCATGTTACGGTACTAGTGGGTGGCGAGGCCTGCGCGGCAGCGCAGCCGGCCACCGGAGGCAAGAGCAGGCGGTACGGATAGCGTTGGTTTGGGCGGCTGGAGCAAGAAGATCAGAGGTTGAAGAAGCAGCATGGCCGTTGGATTAGCATCCAACGGTCACTGCTGCTAGAATCGTTTGTTGACTAAGCAAGTAGGCCTCGGTTGGGTATTCTGTAAAAAATAAAAAACTGGGCTAGCCATTTTCAGAAAAAACAACAACTGGGTTGGTCTTGTGGTAAACATAAAATAAAATGCTGGCTAGACTGGCAAGAGTGCCCCGCACAGCCCAGTTGATACCCTGCTCCATCCCAAAAACAAAAAGAACTGGGCGAGCTGCTGGGTCTCTGGTGTCAACCGCTCGTTGCGCAATTCTCTCGTTTATTGACTACGTTGACAATGGCATGGGACCCAGATGTCAGGAATCCATTAAGAGGAACCATTTTTTTGGCTTGAAATAAGAAGGCACTTGCTTGCGTACTACCATGACTCTGGTGGGTCCTAGCTGTCATCCTCTCCACGTACAATCATCTCCTGATTGTATACGCATCAACCTAGTAGGCCAACAAGTCAACCTCTAAATCCGTGGCGGACAAATACAACCCATTCCACACGTTCACACGGAAAGTTCAACATTCAGAGCAAAGTAACAGGTATGATCCAGAGATAGAGTACTGAACTTCCACGTTGACAACCATCATAACCAACTTAGCTATCTACTCCCACTAATACTCCAGTATACAAGTACTAACTTACTCATAGCTAACTAGATGATGCCAGCCGCCATCTGCGATACACGCTAAATACCGGCACCAACGTCCTCCTCCTCCTCACATCTGCGTTGCTCGCGTGCGTTGGCCCTTTCCATGCCAGCGTGGTCCACCGGAGCTTCGGCTTCTAAGCGGGAAACCCACTTGATGAGCTGGTAGTAAAATTCAGCATTGCAAACGCGCACATGCCCGACAGCCTCTAGGGCTATTTGTCGGGCGCAGGCCTCCACGTAGTCGGCCCAGTTGTGGGTGCTCTGCTCGCGACTCAGAGCGTCGAAGTGCTGCTGCTCCATGCCCCACTGGCGGCACAAATCAGCGATACGCTGCTCCTCCACTAGGCGGTCGTGCTCCAACAAGTCCTCATACTCCGCATTGCCATCTAAAGACCGATAGAATGCCTCCTTCCTCCATCTGCCTTCCGGTGAAAAACCGAACACTGGTTCCAGTGGTGAGCGCCTCCGGCGTCGCCTATTGCGGACGGGAGGGGGCATGACGGATGTGGCGAGTGCGAGGGCAAGTGGCGAGCGATGTCGAGCCAGTGGGGGCTTATGAGGATAGGGCGAGTTGGGTGATGGTGCCAACGGAGAACGTCGGGAACCAATAATTATAGGCGGAAGGTAGGTGAACCACCGTGTCGTGGGAAACGCGACAGTCATCGCGGTCATCGGAATTCAATGCACAAGCAGGCATGGCTTAGCACGCCGGCTTGCCGTGGAAAACTAGAAAAATAGAAATTATGAATGTGTCGTCCCGTCCCGTCAGTGGTGTGTCCCATCCGTGTTGGGTCACACATTGGCATGACGGTCAAATGAGTGCACTCGATTCATCCAGATGAGGTACGTGCGTGATCTGCTAGTTATTCGTGTAGGATCGAGTCGGTCGGATCGTGTACGTGTAGGATCGCAATAGCTGATGAACGTTCGCTGGGAGATAAGGCATTTGCAAAAAAAAATTACGGCAGTGTCTTCAGATTCGCATGGCATTTTCTTCAGAACAACATGTTAGTTTCTTCAGAGGTAGGCATTTTTATTCAAAAACTGCCACCTTTGGATCTTGCATCGCAACTAAAACTGCCAGAAGCGCATTAGTAGGCTAGCTAGTGATTGATTAGTAACTTGTAAACACTGAGTGAAGAGAAATAAGGAGCTGCTAGTAACTTGTAAACAATGAGCACACAAAAATAAGAATCATGTTGTGCGCAGTAGTAAGAGCCGATCCATTCGAAATGTTCACACGAGACTCATAGGCCTGGCATTGTAATATGTTCACATTAGTAGCCCAAATTTACAACCAACTAGTATGATTCCCATACATAAGATCAACATGTTAATGCATCTCAATGATTCACAGATCATATACAATATGTAGCTCCTAAAGCAAAGATCAAGAAAAAACATCTGTTCTTGCTACTAACATGGATGCTTTTCTGGGCCAACATTTAATATAGAGTGAAAGACAAATTTGTTTGTGAAGTCTACATTTCCTATTGCAAACATAAGTGGTTTCACCAACAGATGGAACCATGAGAATGAACCACACATGATGGAGGAACATCAACTGAAATATGAATTGGTCATCTATTGATCATACGGCAAGACTATTTTCGGAATACAACTTTAACTTAGGCAAAATGATTCCCATTGGATAATCAGACCAAAGCAATGAAACACCTAGTGTTGGCCAATAAATAGTACTACTTTTGTGCAGTCCATGAAGTGACTATCCATTCTTTCTGTTTATATTTTCATATGGCACTTCATACAGTGACTATACTATTCTCTTGTGCAGGTCCACAAAAATTGAGGTCACTTTGTTTGCAGTGATGGAAGAGATGAAATCGATACAACTGAAATTGAGCATTCAATCATTGAATCATGTCCTACACCACCAATGTAGGTCCACCCTGCCAATAAATGTACATGCAAACCACTAATATTGCTTTCTAATGACAGTAAAAAAACAATAGCAAGATAGTAGCAACCCATGTACGTTGGTAATGAACAACTCATAGTGCCACCAATGGGATATAACTGTTTGGAAGAAAAAATGCTCATAATGTTGAACCATTTGGACTTTTTGTGCAGTTCCACTAAAATCAAGCATCCCTGTTTGCACAGATATTGAAAGTGTGATTACTATAAAAGTGGCACTAGTTGAAGCATAGACTCACAAATATAAGCATTCCAATTTCTTAATGGGAAAAGGTAGCAAGACTGTTTCTAACCACCTGTTTAAAGGAATACATAAGGCAACAACGGCCGATGTCAGGAAGACATACATAGTATTTTCTGAAAGATTGAACCATTCCTGACCTTTCCTCTTCTTTTAAGCATTTTTTGTGCAGTTCAACTAAAATAAAATGCCATTGCTACTTCTTGAGCTTGCGTTGATTTTTCCCTTGAAGAGGAAACGGTGATGCAGCAAAGTAGAGATAAGTATTTCCCTCAGTTAAGAACCAAGGTATCAATCCAGTAGGAGGCACAAGCAAGTCTCCAATCTATGCACCTGCACAAACTAACAAACACTTGCACTCAACGCGAAAAAGGGGTTGTCAATCCCTTCATGGTCTCGAACAAGAGTGAGATCTAATAGAGATAGGTATAAAAGATAAATAAAAAGGCAAACTAAAGTAAATCTAAATAAATTGCAGCAAGGTATTTTTGGGTTTATAGATCTAAAAATATATGATGGAAAATAGACCCGGAGGACATAGGTTTCACTAGAGGCTTCTGTCTTGAAGATAGCATACGGTGGGTGAACAAATTACTGTTGAGCAATTGATAGAAAAGCGCAAAGTTATGATGATATCTAAGGCAATGATCATGAATATAGGCATCACGTCCGTGACAAGTAGACCGAAACGATTCTGCATCTACTACTATTACTCCACACATCGACCGCTATCCAGCATGCATCTAGAGTGTTAAGTTCATAAGAACGGAGTAACGCCTTAAGCAAGATGACATGATGTAGAGGGATAAACTCAAGCAATATGATATAAACCCCATCTTTTTATCCTTGATGGAAACAATACAATACGTGCCTTGCTACCCCTTCTGTCACTGGGTGAGGACACCGCAAGATTGAACCCAAAACTAAGAACCTCTCCCATTTCAAGAAAAAACCAATCTAGTTGGCCAAACCAAACCGATAGTTCAAACAGAGATACAAAGATATATTAATCATGCATAAAAGAGTTCAGAGAAGACTCAAATAATATTCATAGATAATCTGATCATAAATCCACAATTCATCGGATCTCAACAAACACAATGCAAAAAAGTATTACATCAAATAAATCTCCAAGAACATCAAGGAGAACATTGTATTGAAGATCAAAGAGAGAGAAGAAGCCAACTAGCTACTATCTATCGACCCGTAGGTCTGTGGTAAACTACTCACACATCATCGGAAGGGCAGCAAGGTTAATGTAGAGGCCCTCCGTGATCGAATCCCGCTCCGGCAGATCGCTAGAAAAGGCCCCAAGATGGGATCTCACAGGAACAGAGGCTTGCGGCAGCGGAAAAGTATTTTGGTGGACGCTTCTGGTGGTTTGGGAATATTCAGGAATTTATAGTGCAAAGATTAGGGTTAGGAGACCTCCGAGGGGCCCACAAGCCCTCAGGGCGTGCCCCCCCTAGGGCGCGCCTGGTAGGCTTGTGGCCTCCTCAGGAACCTTCTGGCCCCCTCTCCAAGTCCTCTGGATGTCTTCTGGTCCAAGAAAAATCATCGCGAAAGTTTTATTCCGTTTGGTATTCCTTTTCTGTAAAACTCAAAAACAAGGAAAAAAATAGAAACTGGCACTGGGCTCTAGGTTAATAGGTTAGTCCCAAAAATAATATAAAATAGCATATTAATGCATATAAAACATCCAAAACAGATAATATAATAGCATGGTACAATAAAAAATTATAGATATGTTGGAGACGTATCAGCCATCACCGCCTTGACGATTCGGTGACACTATACAAGAAAAATGACTTACCATTACATCATGATGTCAGGTATGTAATCGACAGGCAATAGAGAGAAACATGCAGACCTCCCCCGATAACATAATGAACATTCATTTTAACAAAGTTGTGACTAGCTTTGCCGGCATAATTTGAATGAACTCTACACCCTATGTTCCTTAACATAATACGTTTTTGCAGTTCAATTTAAAGTACCCAAACATCTAGTATTTAAAAAAATAGGTAATAGTTTTCTTGAGCACATATCTGGGAAAGCTTGCCACACCTTATATATGTCCATACGCTAACGCAACACCATTCGAAGAGTACAAATATACACTAATCCAGTGGCTAGTGCAACAGTAGAGTAGTTTTTTTATTACGGGGTACAGTATAATGGTTTTACTGAACATATTTCCATAAGCTAGCACGGGAAGATTTCTATAAGCATTAACTATACAAAATCTAAAGGTAACAAGTTTCAGCATTGGTATACTGGCTGTGCAACAACATTAGACCAAATACAAAAGTCTGAAGGTAACTAGCATTATTAACTAATGATAGTATATTTTTTTTTCGCAAACCATGTACCTTCAAGGTAAATATCATTTCAAACTCGAGGGGACCTGAAAAATTGCTATCCCAATCTTGATAATCAATCAAACATAAAAACTTGATCAAACAAATCAAGAAAACAACAGGAGGAGGAGGTGCCCACTCCTGACCTTTCCTCTTCTCTTCATAATTTTTTGTGCAGTTTAACTGAAATAAAATGCCATCACCGCCTTGGCATTTTGGTGACACTGTACATTTTTTTTACTTATCATAACATCATGGAGTTAGGTATGTAATCTATAAGCATTAACAGTGCAAAAATCTGAAGGTAGTAACAAGTTTCATCGTTGGTATACTGGCTGTGCAACAGCATTAGAATGCCTTAGCTCAAAAATCTTTAATACATCCACAATCAACAGCTAACCCTGAAATAATCCAGTGACATTAAATGGCATTGCTTAAATTTATCGGTGGCATTAGAATGACTACGGCATTAGTTAAATGGGGCATCACTTTAGCAGTAGCTTTGCTTGATTTTACCAGTGGTGTTATACTAAACAGCAAAAAAGTGGCAATAAGAGCATGGGGAAGCCCATTCAGACAGTGGGCGCACCAGTACGATGTACCTCCATGGACGCATAGAGTGGTGAGGGAGGGATGGTTGCCCAGAGCGACAAATATCCAGGCAGCATATGTGGATTACGTCCCATTTTTGTTCTCTTTAGCCACATTTTTCCTATGTGAGGACAACAAACCGATCGACCTTGTCATTCTCTATTGCATTGTCATGCCTTTCTACCCTTTTTCAACCAAGAGACAAGAGACTCGTTCCTTAGCTACTAATTTTACCCTTTTCAACCAAGATGCAGGTTTGATACCTAGTCTCTTCAATAGTACTTTCTCCCTTTCTTTCCTTATTCAACCCAGACATGGATTAGTTTGCATGAAGTATGGTTTCCTTTAATAGTGTAGATTAAGGTTTTCGTCTGCGTGACCAGCAAAGCAGAGGATAGTAAATTGGGGAGATGGGGGAGTGGAAAAAGATCCACATGCAGCGATGTGGTAGATGGGGCAATAGAACAAGGGTATGGTTTGAAAAGCGGTAGCATACCCGAGGGTCGGCACGAAGTGGCTTCTCTCATGGTCGTCGTCCTCCGCACACACTACGGCAGCGAGCTTGGGAACGGAGGCCATCCCGCGCCGGTGCTAGGTCTGAGAGGATGACCTTATCGTCAGTGTGTGACCTCGCTCGCCAACGACGAGTGCGTTAATGCTGCACATCCTTTTCTTCCCCGGCGGACGGGATCCTGGCGGATCTGTGACCACCGGTGAGGAGGGGGAGAGAGGGGCCACTGCCATCTTTTTTTGATCTAGAGAGAGGGTGATAGTGTGAGAAGCAAGTGGTCAGCCCTTAGCAAGCAAGCGATGAAGCTCCAACATATATACTTTACTAGTACTAGTAAGTACTAGAGGTAGAGTAGTGGTAGAGTAGTTTATATTTTCTCTGCATACAGTACCAATTAGTTGTGCTTCAAAACTGAATGGCACGCCATTAAAAAAATAAAGTTGAGAAATAATGCGGCACCTCAGGCCAACGCGGCCAGATCGCATTTTGCACGAGAAATGACACACCATGTTTTGTTGACATGTGGTCCCGTTCCAACATGCAGTGAGACGACGGCGAGTCCTTTTGTATAATTTCCAAACGGATGTCTATGTAGGACGGGGCGCCTCTTTTTCTATACTGTGGCGACCGTCCGCTCCCCACTAGCCTCTGCCTGTACCGTGGCAACCATCCATGTACCGCCTCTTCGCCTTTCCCTCTTGATTTGGAACTACTGTCGCACGCTCTTCCTCCCTCCATTTGCCTTGAATCTTCCTTCTGCCATTGTTCGTAATTTCGATGGAGGGAATAGGTAGGAAACGGCCCCGTTATTCTTGCCCCGATCTGAAAGATGACGTGGTGGAGGAACTCATTGATCGGTGCGACGTCATCACCACGGCTAGCATGGCAGGTTCATTCAAGACCATTCTCGACTCAACAAATAACATCATTACAAAGAACCCAAGGGTTCAGCACTGGTTTGATCTCCCCTATCTTCTTCGCCATGACCCTGCTCGCCTTGTGCAAGTTGATGCCACTTGATAATGATACGTGTGATGTTAAGATGCCATCGCTTAAGGGTAAGGCCTGCGCAGGCGCAAATGGAGATTGGGTTGTTTATATTGGGTACAACTGCGAGTGGGAACTTGTGAATGTGTACACTCATCACCGGGTTCCACTTCCAAAACTCTTTGACTGCCATGAGGTTGAGCACACCGATGATCTACGTATGTTCAAATACGATCATGGTGACTGTAATTAATGCATCGATAAACACAACTTTTTGAGAAAAATGAGTGTAGTAATTAAGTACTTTTGCAAACTACAAAATTTATTCCACCACTCACCATCTATCTTGGTTGGACAGATTTTCAAATTGAGCCCTATAAACCGAAAAGGAGGTAGTAGTAGGGTGGCATGGGCCAGAACAAGCATTCACGTCTAGGAGTACGACACACGCCACCAGCACGACTCCCATCTGACACCATATTTCTTGGAGTCCATGCTACAGACTCTTCTCCCTCCTCGTTTCTCTAACTCAGCCATCGCGCGGCGGGCGGGGTGGGGATTTGCCGATAGTCGGTTTCCTCAACTGCGGTCCCACTTGTAAGTGAAGATGCGAGACAACACGCGTTCCCCCCTTGAGCGGCGTGCCGGACCAACGGTGTGGGGGTGTGACATGAACAAGAGGCTAGTATTAGTAAGTTGTAACACTTGGTTCTGCTCCTGGCGCGACCGATAGATAGAAATAACGATTTCCCTCAAAAATAGAAATAACGATTCAAAACGCTAGCGCTGGGCTTTTCCTGCGTGATAAACGAGGGAGTTTTGCCAATTTTGGCCATCATCGCTTTCCTTACATGCGGTCCCACATGTAAGTGATATGCATAGCCACTGTGCGTTGAGGGGCGGATCGGAACGACTGCCTAGGGTGATCCTGCACAGCGATCTGCTCGCACCCCTCCGGTCTCCGTCCTGATTTGTTGGTCCTTTCGTATTTTGTGTCAAATTTTGACCATAGATTTAATTGACAAATTTTTAATGCATGTTATAAACATTTATATGGTTGGATTTGTATTTGAACATAGTTTCCAATGATACTACTTTTTGTGACATGCGTTAACATTTTGTAAATTGAATTCATAGTTAAAATTTGGCACAAAACACTAAGGGGAACAATAAACCAGGACGGAGGTAGTACCACCCGCACGGCGCCTCCTAGTAGCCAACTAATAGAGGGACGTGTGGCAGCACTTAAATGGTTAGTAGAACGCCCTTGGTTTCAATACTACTTCTGTTTTCGATTGTAACGTGGCAGCTCTTCGTTCCAAAATGACTTTGTTTTGGTTGTTCATGTGTGCGCCTTCGCAAATTGAACCACCACGCCCAGAAGTTTGAAATCCATTCCCATTTCTTGCGTGGGACCTAAACATTCCCATTACACGTCAATATTAATATATAAGAAGTTTGGTTGTGGCGCGTTTCATGCATGGTATGTACGTAAGTTATGAAGTTGATGCAAAAGGTAAGAAAATTACAATATACATGGACTTGACACAAAAATAAAGATGCATACGGATCCATCAACGACATCATGTCACCCTAGTGCGTCGGGTCACCAATCGATAGGTGACAAGCAGCGACATTGGTGGCAAGCTCAACGTGCTTCTGAACAATGCCGTCCAAGGTTGCCCTGCGGTCCAAGAAGGCCAACGTCCTATCGTCCTCCTTTGGTACGTAGTAGTCCTTGTGGACGATTTGCTCGTAGACGTGGGTGATTATGTCGATGGTGTCTTGCTGAGCCAGGCACTGCACGGCGAGCGCGATCTCGAGGTGGACATTCTCTGGCGCGATGGCAGGCAGTCGTAGGGCCACCAGTGCGTCGAAGAGGTTGTCACCATAGAGGCCGTTGAGGGTGGTGGGCATCGCAGAGCCTGGACGCGTGGGCTGGAGGCGTACGTCAAGGTCATCCGCGAGCTTCTTGACGAAGGTGAACTTGTCGAGGAAGCCGACAAGGGCCTTGTCGAACAAGGAGACGAAGCTGTCGTCCAAGAGGCCTCTCGCCCTGGCGGCCTCAAGCATGACCTAGAGATGTTCCTCGGTGCCGATCCGCAGGGTGGCGTCATGGACCATCTGGCACAGCCGGATCATGCTCGCGCTCATCGCCTCCATGGGTCTAGCTTCTGGTTAACTGATCTTGCGATTGGAGTGATCACTCTTGCAGGGTGCGTAGGTGCGTAGGATTTCGTAGATGGATTGGACTGGTGGGGAGCCTTTATATGAGAAGTGTAGACTGCATTGCATTCACGTGTGTGTTGGCTTTCTTCTCGGCCCTTACTCCCTCTGTACCAGTGCACTATAGTCATCTCACCAAGACCAAGTTGGGGAAAAATGAAAGAACTTGATGTTTATTTGGTAATTAATGTCATTGCATGTAGAGAATTGAGCACTACATGTTGTGCTAAGTAGTCTCAAGTCATTGAATACATACACACCCCACGTCTCCTATTGGCTGATTTCTTTTTTCGTGGCAAAAAAACAAGGAACGAGGTGGGTAGCTAATGCACCGCGCCTAAAAGTTTTGGGATTATTTGGTTTTCGTAACGTGAATAATGCACCAGTACGAAGGGAGTACAATAGTATTCTGATTGATGGGATTTCAGATTTGAGCCATCTACCGGAAGGGAGAGTTTATAATGTCATCGGAAACTACATTCAAAACTGAATAAAACAATACTCCATGTATTTATTTACAGAGGGAGTAGTATATTTTTTGTGACATGCATTACTAGATATTGCTAGTCAAATACTAAATCCAGACGGAGGTGGTAGTACTACTAAATCCAGACGGTGGTGCTAGTACTAGTAGTACTACCAATGTAGTAGTACTGTACTACCTGTTGGTCAAATTATTACGTGCTGCTCCTCACAGTGAAGTGACAAGACCCTGCGCCGGAGATGACACCTGAGTGTAGGCGACGTGTTCGGCATACCAAAGTCAGCCTCACTGTGTGCAGTCACTATCATCATGGCTGTAGAGCTAGACTGCTTACAACTAGCCGTGTTTAACCTAATTTCCAGTGCATTGCCACGAGAAATAATAAATATTGTACTGGAGTAATGGGTATATTGTTGCCGCACTTATGCACGCAAACATTTATTGTAACATAGTGCCTTGTGCTGGATAGTCGTAATATTACAAGTTTCAAACTGATATTACAAATGCTAGGAGTAATGATGCACCTACGAAGAGGGAATTATTAGGAAGTTTACGTAAGAACTTTCGTTACTTTAGGTGCATGCAGCATTATCGTACAAACTAAAATCCTGACAAGTCACTAATGGGCAAATAAATTTTTCAGTCTCTGGCAACTTGATGTTTCAAAAACAAATTCAGCTTCTATGGAGGCTTTGTCATTTAGGCTTAGACGCTTGCGGTGATCAGCACGCCATTCATAGTTGCCCCAGAGAACGCCAAACCTCACTACCTTGAGCACACCTACCTCCAGAGCAAAGAACCTGGCCAATTTAATCTCAGATGTGGTGCCTCGATAGTCGATCAAACCAATTTCTGTCAGATGGAGATCAAGGCATTCGATGAGATTGTTATATTGCAGCACATTTTTCACTTTCGGGTCTTTTTTTATCTGCAAAAGAAGAGATCATATTAGAGCAGGTGGCTGTATAAGATTGCCGTGTCATCAAGAGC
This sequence comes from Thinopyrum elongatum, assembly GCA_011799875.1. Lineage (NCBI taxonomy): Eukaryota > Viridiplantae > Streptophyta > Magnoliopsida > Poales > Poaceae > Thinopyrum > Thinopyrum elongatum. The sequence goes on from CM022300.1 coordinate 391,187,758, forward strand.
TACCAATATCATTCGCTCATATGATAGGGTTTGCTATAGGGTTGGCTCTATGGCCAGTGATAATTTTTCACTCTCTCTCTTTCTCTTTCCTCTCATTTACCTAGGAGCACGTGAAGAGCATGGGCATCTGTTGCCTTCCACGATGTGGCTGATGCCATACTTCCCAAAAGTATGCCACATAATACGCAACGATGTCAAATCAAAAGATTTTGACACCGCTCTAGCAATGTGAGAGAGTTGGCACCGCTATGCACACAGACCCACACGTGTAAAAAAATCAATCAAACCAACTACACCAGCCTCTCCCTCTCCCACGCAAGTCTTTTTTCATTACATGAGTTAATTTGGCACCGAAGCAAAGTAGGTGATCCAGATTGGGGCACCAGGTGAGCAATGGAGGGCATCGATGCCAAATGCATCAAAAGTGAATTTGGAATGTGTTTTGGCCTACATAGTCAAGGGCCGTCATAGCCCACTTTTGTACTACCTCGTATTTAGTGTAAAATTTTAACCATAGATTTACCTAAGTAAATACCAATGCATGTCGCCAAAAATTATACCAGATGAAATTATGTTCAAATACGAATCCAACGATATAATTTTTAGTGACATGCATTAACATTTTGTCAGTTAAATCTATGGTCAAAATTTGATACTACAAAATACGAAGAGTAAAGCAGGACGGAGGTACTTGCTCTTAGGCTAACCATAGAGTTACTAGTCTAAGTTACTTGCCACTATGACTAGCCTAGGCTACTAGTACAACAAAAAAATGATGCTTGTGATCACGTGAGAAAAAAATACTAAAAACATTTCTTTCGGTGCAGTGCATAGATGCAGTTTTGAACACTACACTTGTCATCGTAGTTTGGGAAAATTATGACAAAATTTACCATTGTGACTACCGTTTACTAATAGGAAAGAAGTTTCACCTCGATGAGTAGCTTCTCCGTGCATGGAAAGCATCTAAGGAATCCAACAACTTGATCCAGATTGGGGCCGATAGATTTTATTGCCAACATCTTCACTGTGCGCATAGACTAGGTCAAGCTTGTGGGAATCATTTTCTGGATGAGAGTCATAAATATATCAAGAAGAAATTTTAAAATGTAAATTTCAAGAAGACGGAAAGAAGATGAGTGTTGTACCTGAACGATTATGGATCCAATAACGAGTTTAGAGAATTTGGCAGACGAGTAGACTAATGCTGTCAATTTCGGCGCGTCAATGACCCTGATTTTTGTTGGACCTTATAGATCAGATACAAGCAATCTCTCAAGGAAAGGCGCTTTCTCAATGACCATAACATGGAACATCTCAAGTGATCTCTTCCCAAGTAATGTCTTATTACGGGGTTAGTAAGACACATAAATCCATCGGAGATTCGTCGAGGCGATGTGGAGGCTAATGAACATGTGGATCTGCCGAAGACGAAGCTACTCGAGCGTAGTACAGGCGCGAAGTAGGTGCTCCATAGCATTCTTCGAGATGCCAATGTCGAAGAGGTCGAGCTGCTTGAGTTGAGGGAGAAGAAGGGCGGACGCAACATTAATCTAGGGAAAATAGTAGGAGCTGAACCTGGCGCGGCGCAGCGTTGGCGCGAGGCAGAGCGCAGACAGTGGCAGAGAGCGACATCATCCAGCTTCAAACCTGAGCTCCTCGGGCTGATCTAGGGCGGGGGATAAGAACCACTCGTCGAACTTGGCTTGGACCTTGCAGTTGGTACTGAACATGCAGATGTCCAGGCGACTGGCTGGCCCAGGGTGCGATGCAAGGATCTTGGAGACTATAGCCAAGCGTTTGCAATCCCCGTCACAGAGGCAGTTGTCGATGATGAGGTTGAGGGGGACGCGGCGCCAGAGGGGGCGCCACCACCGGGAGAGCAGGGTGGTCCGCACAGCAGATTTGGTGGGGAGGAGGGCGATGATGACAAGCAGTATGTTGTCAGGGAGGCTGCTGATGAAGTCTAGGCTCGCCGGATGCGGTTTTGGCTTGAGCCGCCTCCGCTTTTTGGCTGCCTCGCCGTCCATCTCAGCTAGCGGCGACTTCGGTGTACATGTGTGCTGGTGTGTATTGTGTGCTGGGTGTGCGCGAGTGCGTCCTTGTGTGCATGCCGCCGTGCAGTGGTGTAGTGTGCGCGAGTGTGTCCTTCACGCGAAAGAAGTTTGCCCTCAATTTACTAGTGTGCAGGGTGCTACCGTGAGTGGTTTCAACTTTGTTTACTTCACCGTGTCAGATGGGCCTCTAGTTTATATATTTTCACCCACTGCCACATGGGCCAGCACACCAAGATAGAGAACACGAGCTGACAAGGCAGCATGTCACTACTGCAAGATGTTGCTAACGTGACACTACGATCAGAGACCCTTTGATGAAACTGTGTGCGATGCATTAATCGCAAACGGTGATGTAAAAAACCCGTCAAAAAAGATGCAAAACATTTGCGATGGCGGAGACATCAAACATGGTTCAGATTTTAGTTGCGTGTGCGATGCAGGGCATACGGTTGATCCATACGAACCATTTGCGATGAGACAGAACAACAGAAACGGGCAGCCATATCAAGGTGTGTGCGATATACGGCATACAGTTCACTGAGATGAACTGTTTGCTATTAGGGAATGCAACAAAAATGGTTAGCCAGATCAAGGTGTGTGTGATATACGGCATACGGTTCACTCGGACGAACTATTTCGATTAGGGAACACAACAGAAACGGTTCAACTTAACAAGATGTGTGTGATATGCGGCATACAGTTCACATAGATGAACTGTTTGCGATGAGCCAAAAGAACACAAACGATTCATGTAAACAAGATGTGTGTGATATGCGGCAAACATCCCACTAGGATGAACTGTTTGCGATGAGAAATTATAACACAGACGGTTACTACAGTTAATTCGTGTGCGATTCTATGTGTACAAGAAACTTCGAAAAATGCAAACTAGTTGCTTGCAGTGGCTAGGAGTATCGCACATGATGCGTCTGAGAGTACTCGTGTGCGATGATTAGTAAGTTACACATACGTTTCCTTATGTTAACACGTGTGTGATAGATAACACGCGTGTGAATTTGCAATATTGACAATTAATATGCAAATGCCTTCTGGACATCGCTGCTGATCGCCATGTCGAAAACATGGACGTCCTCTACTCTACCGCTCTACCGGGCACACGCTTAAACTCAATGAACTGTGTACGATACTAATACTTTCCATGAAAATTTAAGAACTTGGCTAACATCATTTGAGTAACATATATATAGTGGTTACACTATTCGACGAAAGGAGGATCTTCGTAACACGGTTTTGACAACCATATGGTCCATATCTACATACTTAACATAGTAACAACTATCACATTTTAAGAGGTTGAGGGCCAACAACCATATGGACCATATCTACATACTTAACATAGTAACAGCTAGCACATTTTAGGAGGCTAAGGGCCAACAACCACAACTATCCGCTGGAAGCAGCTTGATCACGGCGACTCGGCATCTCGTCAATGAAAAGGAAGAACCCTCTTGTGCCTTGGTAGAGCATGAGTAGAACAGTGTCTCCAATTTTCCAATATGGATGCATTGCCACGACAAGCGAGAACATGTTGATTTGAATGGTTCCATTTCTACGGGAAATGCAGTACCTGGCAATCACTTTAGCGATATTAGCAGGCACAAGTGTAATTCGACCACGCCGGGAAATCGATTCAGGAACAGCTGCAGCGGGCAATTTCTGTTGAAATGTAGAATAAAAACCAATTATAACATATTGTTGAAGATATATATAGTTTATGAGCATCAACATAAAAATAAGACTTTGTACCAGCGTTTTGTGCACACTATTGGTCTTGTTCAATGTGTGCACCATAGGTATAATCAATCCCATCCAAAATCCAGCGTTCATACGCTGTGCTATCTCTGTCAGATTATCAACAAATTTTATGACATGCTTCAAGTATTTCCAGTGAAAGTTGGTACGCTTAGTAACATACAGATCGTTAACTATGCATCCAACATAACCTGCTTAAAAGGTGGAAAGGTATTGTTTATTCAGAACATGGCAGAAGAATATATAGTGCTCATAAATTGGTAAATAGAATTTGTTACTGCCTAGGAACGAAGTCAGAAAATGATATCACAATTGGTTGCTTAAATAGTGATCAATTAGTCAGAACAAATACCCCAATTTTGCTAAGTAATATGCCAGCATGGAGAAAGTTGAAAGGACACTAACCTCGATCAGACTTTGATCGGCTGATGACGTTGGGGAAGTAAACATCCATGTTAACTAGACCAGGCTATGGTGCACGCACTAGAATTTTATTGCCAGCTTTCAGTTCATAACACTTAGACATTTTTCTCCAAAGGTCCGCATCAAAATAGGAGTGACCATCTTTATCAAGTTTTACACTAACTGTCATTGTAAATCCATGCTGCGTTGTCAATATGACATCCATGGAGTCATCAACAAAGTAAAGCCCAAGATTTCCTTCTACTCCTGTTCTTGCAAGGCAAGGGATGTACTGCTTGAAATGAAAATTAAGATCGTAAATTAGATATATTGAAATAACAGAGCAAGATGCAAATATGGGAGTAACTGATAATATAGAACAATATATAGCTGAAAGCAAAGTCCAAAAATATATAATTAAAAATAGATAATGTAACAAAGATTTGATGCAAATATGAGAGTAACTGAATGAACAACACATCATAAATTTGCCTAATATAGGGAAAAATCGGCTTCGACATCGAGGCTGCACGCGGCACCGTACCTTTTATCCAAATGTAGCAATAGACACTATATGTTCACAAATTTAGGCCATGCCAACCGTGGTACGGTGAGATTGAACATACCGAGTGTTCCCTGAAGTCATCCGGAATGGTGAGATAGAACTTCGCTTCCGACTGGCCGCGACCACACTTGCCCGATTTGTGCTCGCACTGTGGACACATGAATGAAAACCCTTGAATCAGCTAGAAGAAAAATGAATCCATGGCAATTTCCGTCGGTTGATTAACAGCGACAGGCGGACTATGATAAGAGATGAGTGAATATTTCACTAAATTGATTACCATCTCCATGAGAAAAATCCTCGGCCCAATCCCGTAGAAAACTCCAATCGACCAGAGTCTAGAATGTCGGTTCAGATAGGCGGCGGCCAGCGGTAGGGGCAAAATCCTGTGCCGTTTGGAGCGCGACCTCCGCCCGCCGATGACAGTCGTCGAGCTTAGCATGGCCGCCGTGATAGAAGTTGATGAGGTGCAGAGTTGCGGAGGAGTCCATGGCGAGTGGGTGGGGACGAAGTGGGTGAGGGTTTTCTTTTTTCCTTTTGCATGTGTGGGTGAACACACACGGTTCGCAGAGGCGACGGAGATGAATCATGTGCGATAGTAAATCACCGAGATTGAAGGGGAATCCAAAATTCCTTTGTCCTTTGTCCATGAGTTTTTTTCTACGATGAACATAAACCCTGCAAATCACCGTGTTCAAATTTGGCACTTTTCCAGGTTCATTTACCATATTTAGGGGATTATGTGCATTTTCTAGGCATTAATGCACATAATTCAAATTCAAACAATCGGTGCATGAAAAGGTGCACAAGAACGGTCTGGAAAACTATGCTCGTGCTATTTAGTAAATTCTCATGCCTTTTACAAGGAATGGGCAGAGATTTCATGGAAATGTGTGGCAATAGTTAACCACAAACGCGTCGTTTATTGATTTTTCAACTGTAGAAAAATGAAGTACATGCTTGAAAATTTTGACGGCTGGCATGGTGCCATGGTATGGCCTCACCGTGCCCTGGTAAAAATTTGAGAAGGTTTGGCTTATGTCGTCATGCACGCCCATCATAAAATCGAATTATCACTGAGGAAGTTCCATGGTTTCGAGGGGGAAATCACCAAGATTGAAGGGGCCGGGAATCCAAATTTCCTTCATAGTTTGTCATTTAATTCTTTTCTACAATCAACATACCCCCTCCAATGCAACGTGTTCAAATTTGGCATTTTTCCGGGCTCATTTACCATATTTAGGGGATTATGTGCATTTTCTAGGCATTAATCCACATAATTCAAATTCGAACAATCGGTGCATGAAAAGGTGCACAAGAACGGTCTGGAAAACCATGCTCGTGGTATTTAGTAAATTCTCATCCATTTTACAAGGAATGGGCAGAGATTTCAAGGGAATGTGTGGCAATAGTCAAACACAAACGCGTCGTTTACAGGCTTCTCAACTATAGAAAAATGAAATACATGCTTGAAAAACATAACGCCTGGCATGGTGCCATGGTATGGCCTCATCGTGCCCTGGTAAAAAGCTGAGAAGGTTTGGTTTATGTCGTCATGCACGCCCTTCATAAATCGAACCATCACCGAGGAAGTTTCATGGTTTCGAGGGGGAAATCACCAAGATTGAAGGGGAATCGAAATTTCCGTCCTATTTTGTCATTCAATTTTTTCCAACGATCAACATACCCCCTCAGATGCAACGTGTTCAAATTTGGCATTTTCTGGGCTCATTTACCATATTTAGGGTATTATGTGCATTTTCTAGGTACTAATGCACATAATTCAAATTCAAACAATCAGTGCATGAAAAGGTGCACAAGAATGGTCTGGAAAACCATGCTTGTGCTATTTAGTAAATTCTCATGCCTTTTACAAGGAATGGGCAGAGATTTCAAGGGAATGTGTGGCAATAGTCAGCCACAAACGCGTTGTTTACTGGGTTATCAACTATAGAAAAATGAAATACATGCTTGTAAAACATGACGCCTGGCGTGGTGCCATGGTATGGCCTCACCGTGCCCTGGTAAAAATTTGAGAATGTTTGCCTTATGTCGTCATGCACACCTTTCATAAATCGAACCATCACCGAGAAAGTTTCATGGTTTCAAGGGGGAAATCACCATGATTGAAGGGGAATCCAAATTTCCTTTGTCCTTTGTCCATGAGATTTTTTTTCTAAGATGAACATACACCCTGCAAATCACCATGTTCAAATTTGGCACTTTTCTAGGTTCATTTACCATATTTAGGGGATTATGTGCATTTTCTAGGCATTAATGCACATAATTCAAGTTCAAACAATCGGTGCATGAAAGGGTGCACAAGAACGGTCTAGAAAACCATGCTCGTGCTATTTAGTGAATTCTCATGCCTTTTACAAGGAATGGGTAGATATTTCGATGAATGTGTGGCAATAGTCAACCACAAACGTTTGTTTATTGGGTTTTCAACTATAGAAAAATGAAACAAATGCTTGAAAAACATGACACCTGGCATGGTGCCATGGTATGGCCTCACCATGCCCTGGTAAAAATTTGAGAAGGTTTGGCTTATGTCGTCATGCACTCACTTCATAAATCGAACCATCACCGAGGAAGTTCCATGCTTTCGAGAGGGAAATCACCAAGATTGAAGGGGAATCCAAATTTTCTTCGTTCTTTGCACTTGAGTTTTTTTCTACGATGAACATACACCCTGCAAGTCACCGTGTTCAAATTTGGCACTTTTTCGGGCTCATTTACCATATTTAGAGGATTATGTGCATTTTCTAGGCATTTAGCACATATAAATCCAATCCAGCTACAGTTGCACAGGTGTGATGTGAGGGACGTGGATTGTCGTTCGATCGCGGCGCATCCTACGGTGCACATGCGCGATCCGCGTGGCTGGGGTTCTGGCCAATCATAACGCACCACACAATAGGCTCAGTGCACACTGTTTTTGGAGGCGACGGAGATGAACCGTGTGCGATAATGAACGAGCAAGATTGTAAGGGAAGCCAAATTTCCTTCGTCGTTTGTCGTTGAGCTCTTAAAAACCACCGCACTGTACGGCTGTCCGTCCACTCCATCCCAGAGCTCTCTCCAAGCATCGTTCATGGCACCACGGCGCACAGTAACTGGTAAGGAAGCGATGGCATCCCTCCACGCCGCATTCCTCGCCGCCCGCGAACGCACACATGGTAAGGAAGCGATGGCATCCCGTCGTGCCGAATTCATCGCCGCCGCCGGCCGCACAAGTACGTGGGCAGACTTTAATGCTTCCATGGCTGAATGGGCAGTGGATCTAGAGGCGGGCAGCCACACAGAAGGAGCGGAAAAGGCAGAAAGCAGTCAAGTAAAGAGAGTCCCGCCGCCACAAGAAAGAAGAGGCCGCACGCCGTGCTGAGGAGAGCTCGGCGGAGATCGAAGCACGGTGGGCTGCCGCCTACAAGGCCGGGAAGGAGAACGACGGCATCTGGCCAGCATGCCCTGATGTTAGCATGTGAGAAGTAGTTAGTGCATGTGTTTCCCGTAAGTTTGTATAATTAATTACGAGCATCTACCAGTACTACATACGTACTAGTTTTAGAGCAAATTACCAGTAGTACTTTAAGTTGGTACTATCTATTATTAACGTACAATGTCGGTAAGCGCATCCTTTGAGGGCTATGAGCGTTGATTACATGTGTTCACTGAAGTTTTGTAGCCGCACCCCGACCCTAAATACTCCCGAAACGTCTGCCCACACCCACCGGAGACTAGAGCTGGCCGCAGCTGGTTTCTAGTCCCACCTCGCTGCGCGAGTTGGCCGCACACCGGCTTAAATTGTCGCGCTGGCGGATGGCAACAAGCTTCTCTCTTGTTGCATAGGATCAAATCTGGCTATGCGAGCAAGGCAGGTTGACAATTGATTGCATTTCATAAACCGATGATTGTTCATCGGGTGTCACCTTGCCTTGCTCATGTACATTGAATAATCCTGATACAATGAAAGTGATTTTTGAAATTAGGTGCAGTTGGAGATGCTGATAGATATAAGAATTATTAGAAGATCACAAAACACACGGTTTCTATGGCGTACCCGTGTGCGTTTTTTTGCGTTAATGATCCATAAGTCAGTAACCTGTGCGATGTTTCTAATAAAGCAAGCGTACCATTGACCGAAAAAATCAACTACACGTGTACATTTTTTGGAGACGGGATCTGCCAATTTTCTCTTTTCTCGCACACGAGTATTTTACGCGCTTCGTCTGTGTTGTGTGTTTCCCCCGCCCAAGTTTCAAGTTTCACAGCGAAATTTTCATTAGGCGCGCGATTTTAGAATTGATTTCTCCCACCACATCCCCACCCATCAAATTTCCTCAGTATCTCCATCTCCCTCCCCTCCTCCCCCTTCCCGGCAGCTCAAACCGCCGCGGCCGAAACCACAGCTTCAACCACATCTACGTTTTGCCCGAGCATCATCGATCCAGTCAGGTAACCCACCGATCTCTATCATGGCCCCAGCATGATTACTTAAATGGCGCCTGCGAAACATCCTCATGCCTCCAAATCCCCATCGCCCAACCTCCAGAGCATAGTCGCGCAAGCCCAACCACATATCATGTAGAGGTCGAGGAGCTGATGGTGGTCGATGGCGCGATGGCCACTGTGCGGGTTGACCCGGAGGAACACCTCGCCTCCTCCACCACCGACTTGGTGCAGGCTCTGGCCCAGATGAAGTGCCCCAGCGACTACCCCCCAGGACTTACCAGGTATGATCTGACCAGCTCAATCTTACCAATACCACTTGCAATGGCTATGTTTTGCACGGTTGATGTATTAAGCATGTTCGTGCCTTGTTTATTTCAGTACTGCACACTGTGTGATGTTCAAGTATTAACTGTCCAACTCAATTTCACCAATACCATCAACAAACTTACAATACATGACTCAGGATATCACTAGAGATGCTGCCCATTTGCTATTTTTGGTGGATGCTAACCCTGTTGTACTTAACATGCATGTCCATGTATTACCACAGGGTCATAACGGGCGATGCTATTCTTTGTCGTCGAGGTTAGATGCATCCCATGTCTTATAGTATTTCACATCATTTGTGCACTTGCAGTTTAACTTCTAACATTTACTGGTTGCCTGTAGGTACACATGTCAGCGAAACTGATCCACGCTTCAACCCGGAGGAATAGCTCGCCTCCGCCGCCGCTGACTTTGGGCGGGCTTTGGCCAAGATGAAGTACCCCAACAACTATCTCTCAGGACTTACCAAGTATGAACTCACCAGTTCAATCTTACCAATACCAGTTGCAATTAATGGCCATGTTTTGTACGGTTGATGTATTAAGCATGTTGTAGTAAACATGCCTAACACGTTTTAGCTATTTTCCCTACCATTTTGTAGACAACTGGGCCATTCTCTGCTGTGGCAGCACCTGCCTTGTGATGTTTAACTCTGCCAATTGCATTTTTATCAGTACCGGTTTCAATGGCTATTAAGCCTGTTGCAATTAACAGTTGTATCCATTTTTTAACAGTTGTATTTCAATGGCTACAAACTTACAAAACATGACTTAGGATGTTGTTAAGCCTGTTGCAATTAACAGTTGTATCCATTTTTTAATCTGTCCCTTTGCTACCGTGCTACTCGCCGCAATGAAGATATACTAGAGATGCTGCCCATTTGCTATTTTTAGTGGAAGCTAACCCTATTGTACTTAACATGCCTTTCCATGTACTTACACAGGGCCATAACGGGCAATGCTGTTGTTTGCCGTTGAGGTTAGCTGCATCCCATGTCTTACAGTATTTTACATCATTTGTGCAATTGCAGTTTGGCTTCTAACATTCACTTGCTTCTTGTAGGTACACATGTCCGCGGCACTGATCCACTCTTCGACCCGGAGGAACACCTCGCCTCCGCTGCGGCCAACTTGGGGCGGGCTCTTGTCCATATGAAGTGCCCCAGCAACTACCCCTCAGGACTTACCAAGTATGAACTCACCGGTTGAATCTTACCAATACCAGTTGCAATGGCCATGTTTTGTGCGGTTCATGTATTAAGCATGTTGTAGTAAACACGCCTAGCCCATCTTATCTATTTTCCCTACCTTTTTATAGACAACGGGGCCATTCTCTGCTCTAGTAGCACCTGCCTTGCGATGTTTAACTCTGACAATTTTATTTCTATCAGTACCAGTTTCAATGGCTATACTAGGTTGTCGGTTGCATTAGACAATTCTATCCATTTTTTAATCCATCCCTTTGCTACCGTGCTACTCTTTCGCAATGAAGATATCACTACAGATGCTGCCATTTTATTACCATTTGCTATTTTTGGTGGATGTTAACCCTGTTGTAGTTAACATTGGCTTTCCATGTACTTACATAGGGCTACAATGGGCGATGTTGTTGTTTGCTGTCGAGGTTAGCTGCAACCCATGTCTTATACACCATTTGTTCCTAAATATAAGTATTTTTAGAGATTCCAATATAGACTACATACGGAGCAAAATGAGTGAATCTAGATTCTAATCTAAACTATGTCTATAATTCTATATACATCCGTATGTAGTTCATATTGAAATCTCTAAAAATACTTGTACTTAGGAACATAGGTCGTTGTATTTTACATCATTTGTGCAATCTCAGTTTAGCTTCCAACATTTACTGGTTGCTTGTAGGTACATATATGAGCAGTACTGATCCACGCTTCGATCCCTTTTGCATATGGGGCAATGAGATATTCATGAACAAGTGTCAAGTGAGGAAACTAAGAAAGATTGTTAGGCGAAAGAAACAGGTGATGGGAATTAAGCTCTTTATTTACACTTTGTCCAAGACATCAGTGAACTTTAGGATGGTAAGTAATGTGTTGCCTTTTCCCTCTACCCACAACAAGTTACTCTATTAGACATGAGTATCTGGAATTTTTCTCTATTCAGTGGTTTCCGAAGCAATTTACTGATGATTACCTTGCAAACTACATGACCAGAGTGGATGCAACTAAGGTTAAAGTATATAATTCATGCTACCATGATAATGCTCTAGAAGTCTTCCTGAAGGCGGTGAAGGATGGGCGGGCGATCGTCACAAGGGGTTGGACAAAAGTTGTTCGTGCCTATGGCATGCAGGAGGGCACATTATGGGCATTACGATTCTTCAACACCATCAGCAGCCAAAATGATTTACACATGTCTCTTCACCTTTACCGCCTCTAAATATTGTGGTTCATCATAGTTAATTGCTGTCTAATCCTATAATTACTGAACATATTGTACTGAGAATTTTATTTACGGATTGGTTGTTGAACCATTGTGCTGAGAATTTGAATTCCATGTTTCATATTTAAAAATTTCCAATTGGAATAATAAATTACAGGGAAAAATAAAATTATACAGGAGCTAATAAAATAATGTGCACACGGTTAGAAAGAAAACAGCGTGTGCAATGAAAATAGAGAACACACGGTTCTTTGATGTGAAACGTTTGCGATGCCCGACGGACGCACACACGGTTTCGTCTCATATGCGTGTGCGATTCATGGTAATACGACAAATGTTTCAAACCTGTGTGCGTGCGTGATAGGAATACCTGTCGCACACAGTTATGAAAATGGACACGTTGGCGTTAGTAGGGGCACCGCACACATTTTACATTCTTGAACTGTGTGCGACAACGTACCTATCGCAAACACATCAGTAGATTAAATGTTGATGTCCACCTTTTTCACACGACTGTAGCGGTGTAATCGTTTGGGATGTCTCTCGGATCAGAAACGTAACATCGAGATGTAATGTGTGGGGCTAGGCTGACTTCTCATACGTTTATTCTATGGCGATCGTCAGTAGCCGCTCGCCTATCCCCGACAGTTTTTGGGTCATGTGGGAAGGACCACCTATCGCAATCACTCACTCGGCGATGGTTCAGAATGCCGTCGCAGAAAGGGGTTAAAAACCGTTTGTATAGCATGTTACGGTACCAGTGCGTGGACTGGTTGACTGGTCAACTAAACAATATACAGAGCTATACACTGACACAGTGACCGTATAATCCCTCGGTAAAGAGAGATCGAGTGAGAGGGAAGGCCCGTGAGAGATAGTAGACAGAGAGAAAGATATACTCCCTCCATTCGATAATTTAGTGCCTATAATTTTTTGAAAAATCAAACTGTTGAAACTTTGACTAAGTTTATAAAGAAATTACTTATATCTACAATAACAAAGATATATGATGTGAACTTAGTACATCTTGTGATGAATCTATTGATCGTTTCGGATGTAAAAGTTTTTCTCCACATATACCTAGTCAAACTTTTGTGAGGTTTTGACTTTTCAAACATCCATAAGTTATGGACCTGAGAGAGTACCTAACTAGAGAGAGAGTGTGTGTGTGTGTGTGAAAGAGAAAGAGTGTGTGTGTGTGAAAGATAAAGAGAAACACTACTGCAGGATGCTGCTAACGCGACACTACGATCAGAGATCCTTTGATGAAACTGTGTGCAATGCATCAATCGCAAACGGTGATGTAAAAAAACTGTCAAAAAAGATGCAAAACATTTGCGATGGCGGAGACATCGAACACGGTTCAAATTTTAGTTGCGTGTGCGATGCGGGGCATACGGTTGATCCATACGAACTGTTTGCAATGAGACAGAACAACAGAAACAAGCATCCATATCAAGGTGTGTGCGATATACGGCATACAATTCAGTCAGATTAACTATTTATGATTAGGCAACACAACAGAAATGGTCAGCCAGATCAAGGTGTGTGTGATATACGGCATACGGTTCACTCGGACGAACTGTTTTCGATTAGGGAACAAAACAGAAACGGTTCAACTTAACAAGATGTGTGTGATATGCGGCATACAGTTCACATAGATGAACTGTATGCGATGAGCCAAAAGAACACAAATGATTAGTGTAAACAAGATGTGTGTGATACGTGGCAAACAGCCCACTCGGATGAATTGTTTGCGATGAGAAATTATAACACATACGGTTACTACAGTTAATTCGTGTGCGATTCTGTGTGTACAAAAAACTTTGAAAATGCAAACTAGTTGCTTGCGGTGGCTAGGAGTATCGCACACGATGCGTCTGTGAGTACTTGTGTGCAATGATTAGTAAGTTACACATACGTTTCCTTATGTTAACACATGTGTGATAGATAACACGTGGCACCGCATACGGTATTCGGGTTGTCTGCTCCACTTAGTCTTCCCGCGCTCCAGCGAATGCTTCCCGCGCTCCACATGGGTGAGTTGTAAAATCCCCGCCTCTTCCCTCATTGGTTTCCCGCCACTAGCTAATGGCTTGCTGCATATAACCCAGGTGGCAACGCACCGTCCCGACACTGTGCGCAGATCTAGTCCTCACCCATCTACCATTAGTTATTCCAAGCATGCCACGCAACGACCAAAGCTTCGACATCGAGCCCTACCTGCATTACATCTTCGGCGAGGAGAACGAGCCGGAGCAGGTCGGGGAGCAAGAGCTTCATCGGCCGATGCATGCACCATGGCCCATCGGCAGCGATATCGGCGTGACAGTCCTTGGGCACATAATCGACAAATTGCAGAGGAAGTGTGATGAGCAGTTTGCCATCCACCGTGCAAAAGATCCAGAGCTGCTCAGCGGCATGATCGACGACCCACCCGAAGAGTCGCCATTACCAGTGCTCATCGAGAGTCTGATGCCCCGTAAGGAATGGGCAAAGGACCTCTGCGATTCAGTCAAGACACAGCCAGCCTGCGGCTTCATCATTGCCGACGGCGGCTGTGTCAACCTCGATCCCGATGATGTGGTGGCCAGGCTCGAGCGCATCCTTTGCGAAGTTGACGTCCCCGATGAAGTAGAACATCGCCAATGTGGTATCTTGAGGATGCAGGTGATGGACGGAATTTGCTACCAGGCCAGAGACATGGAAATGGAGCGGTTCCGCGGAGATGTCATGCCCGCGATTACACGCTGTCAAGCTCTTCTGGTAGAGGCCCAGCAGCCCCAAGAGCCTCCCAGCGCCAGCAGCTCCGTAGGCGGAGGCGGGTCGGGACACTTGGAATGAACGGCCGCAAGTGTGCTATGCTGATCATGGAGTCCGAGAAGACCATCGTCAGAAGGCCGCCAACTCAGCCTTTTAGCATATATTTTATTATAATTGTATGCATATGTAGGTCGTGAGTGTTTTGGGCGTTGCCGCATGTGGCATTTTAAATTATCCTGAATATGTAAGACAATTATTAACCGTTGCCATTGTAAATTTGCCTCAACGGCGAGCAGAGCGCGCGCAGGGGCACCAGAGTGGAGCGCGCCATGGTCGTCTCAATGGCGAGCAAAATGCGCGGATGGACGTGACCAGAGCACGCCGCGGCCGCCACAACAACGAGCAAAGCGCGCCGCGGCCGCCTCAACCTCGAGCAACCACGTGGTCAACCTTCTGGCACCCCGTGGGAGGCGCGACAGCGCATCCATCGGACACGATGGTGATATCTTGATCGTGTGTGATAGTGGGCAGACACGTACACGTACATCTGAGAACGCGGGCCCACGTACGCCATCCGGGGACCGTTTCGGGCTTCCGATGCATGGCATACGGTTGATCCAAAAGAACTGTTTGCGATGAGCCAGAACAACAGAAACGGGCTTCGAGCCTAGAACCATCAATAAATTTTGACCTTGATTCTCGTCACATTGCAGATTACAACGCAATAAGTAATTGCAAATCTTTTCACACCAATCAAACCAATATGTGTTCACACTTAGCACTAAGCTATAAAAACTACCCACTCAAAAATTACTTCGCAGTTCCTCTCCTCATCACCCACAAAACTGGTCTTTCCTGTAAGTCGTTCCGCCATGACCGGTCGGAGGAGTTTCGGGTGGACATATAACCAGGGAGCAAAGACCAAGGCTGTGGAAGCACTAGAGAGGTCCCGCCGCTACGCGGCAGCCGCAGCAGAGATGTCCCGGCGCGCTGCGGAGCCCTTGAACGAGCTCTCACCGGCACGCGAGGGCTCTCACAAGTGCACTCGCCGCATCGGCGATCGCGACGAGCTAGCGTTGCTGAAGTCCTTGGCCAGCGATGACAACATTCTCGCTGGCCTCATTAAGCAGCAGGAGCTGGTCGACAGCTTGATGAAGCTGCTCGAGATCGGTGATGCCTCGGTTGAGAAGGTGACCGGCCTCGTCGAGCAACTCATGGGTGATAATGCGAAGCTCCTCAAGGCACTCGCCGAGAAGAAGGAGGAGGCCGCTGGCTGGAAGAAGCTGCATGCGCAGAGCAGTGCCTCGGGGATGACGCTAAAAGTGGTCATCGAGGAACTGATGGGTGACTTGAGGAAGCTCCAGATCGAGCGCGAGCAGGAGGTGGAGGAATCTGTGGTTGCAGTCAAACAAAGTCGTGAGGAATTGAAGAAGGAGCTGGAGGATGTCGTCGCTCAGCGATCCATCGAGGAGTAGAGACAGTAGCAACCCAGATCGTTGTTTGCGATTTCCTTCTTCTCTTGCCCCCGTGTCTTCCGGGCTTTGCCGCATCTGGCATTTTAAATTATTCAGAATATGTAAGACAATTATTATCCACGCCATTGTAAATTTGTCGTCGTATTATCCGTTGCCATTTTATTTGTCGTCGTATTATTCGTTGCCATTTTATTTGTCATCGTATTATCCGTTGCCCTATGTGGCATTTTAAATTATCCGGAATATGAGTTGAAAACACGAACAAAGCAAATGCTAACGTTGAGAGGGGCCATGGGATCACAAGCAAACACCCTCCGTCCAGGTGCTTTAATTAACCGCGTGTTAAATAGTAACTCGGCCGCCATTAATGGAGAAGTTGTGAGCGAGGCGGGCGGCTGGTGGATGGAGGTCAAAGAGCTTGCTTCCCGGTGAGCATGGGCGGCCTTGCTGCTTGCATGTGTCCCATCGAGCCTGCGAGGTGGACAGGATGCACGCGTCCCGTCGAGCCTGCATGGTGGACTGCTCGCACGCGTCCCGTCGAGCCTGCACGGCGGACTTCTCGCGCTCGTCCCGTCTAATCAAACAGATGCACGCACGCCATCGAATATGGTTAAATTTTGGCACAAAATACAAAGATGACCAATGAACGAGGACGGAGGTAGTACTATCCCATAAGAAAATAGGGATGCGTGGCCGCACTTAAATGGTTACGGGAACACATGGTTCAGATAATACAACCGTTTGCGATATTAATGTGTCAGCTATTTGTTTCAAAAGGACTTCGTTGGTTATTAATGTGTGCGCCTTGTCTCGAACTGGACGATTTTTTTACCACGGCATATATGTGCCATGTCATGAAACCATGCCAAGTTTCATTTTTTGGGTGAGTTTTTGATTTACTAGGATTTACATACCGAGATTCTCAATGTTTCAGGATGACGAGACATTTGTAATTCATTCCCATTTCTTCAATGAGACCTAAACATGCACCCAATGACACATGTACGATTTTCCACCCATTTTGCTTCACTGGAGCATGTGCTTATAGTTCAAATTTGAATTATGGACTACATTAAATGCCTAGAAAACTCAATTAATATATATAATGGCCAAATGAACCCCGAACAGTTTCAAATTTCAGCACAACACTCCTGTTATTCTATGTTGCCTGTAGAAAACAAAATTCAAGGCGAGAAGAGGCAGCGATTATCGTTTCGCCCACAAGAGGGGCATGTTTCCCTATCGGAACCACGAGGGCTACGAGAAGCTTCGGTTTGTAAGAGGCTTGTCATATAGCTTGGCCCAAATTGGAATTTTTTTACCATGACATATATGTGCCATGTAGTGACACCATGCCAAGTTTCATGATTTTCTGGTGAGTTTTGGATTTACGGAGATTTAAAAACTGAGATTTGCAATGTTTGAGGCCGAGCCAGGATGCCGAGACGGTTGAATTCATTCCCATTCCTTCCATGGGACCTAAACATGCACCACAAGGACACATCTATGATTTTTCTAGCCATTTTGGTGCACTGGAGCATGTATTTGTAGTTCGGATTTGAATTATGGACATTAAATGCCTAGAAAACTCAATTAATGAATAAAAAAGGTCAAACGAACCCTGAATAATTTCAAAGTTCAGCGTCAATCTCCCGTTGTTCCATGTTGCGTGTAGAAGAAAATACAAGGCTAGAAGAGGGAGCGATTATCGTTTCGCCCACAAGGGGACACGATTCCCTATCGAAACCACGAGGGTTCTTGCGATAGGCTCCGGTTTGTAAGAGGTTTGTAATAAAGCTTGGCCCAAATTGGACAATGTTTTACCACGACATATATGTGCCATGACGTGACACCATGCCAACTTTCATGACTTTCTGGTGAGTTTTGGATTTACGGGGATTTAAAAACCGAGATTCCAAATGTTTGAGGACGAGCCAGGACACCGCTACGGTTGTAATTCATTCCCATTCCTTGCATGGGACCTAAACATGCACCCAATGACACATGTATGATTTTTCTAGCCATTTTGGTGAACTGGAACATGTATTTGTAGTTCAGATTTGAATTATGGACATTAAATGCCTAGGAAACTCAATTAATGTATAAAAAGGCCAAACGAACCCTGAATAATTTTAAATTTCAGCACAGATATCCTGACGTTCCATGTTGCCTGTAGAAGAAAATACAATGCGAAAAGACGCAGTGATTATCGTTTCGCCCACAAGGGGGACACGTTTCCCTATCGGAACCACGAGGCTTCTTGAGAGAAACTCCGGTTTGTAAGAGGCTTGTAATAAAACTTGCCCCAAAATGGACAAAAAAAATTCCTTGACATATATGTGCCATGTCGTGACACCATGCCAAGTTTCATGATTTTCGGGTGAGTTTTGGATTTACGGGGATTTAAAAACCGAGATTATCATGAAATGTTTTCAAATAGCACACGGTTCACTCACGAAAGCCGTGTTCCTACCAAACCGTGGCCGACGCCCCCCCTGCTGCGCGTGATCTGAGTCATGCGCTCTGATTGGCCAGAACCCAAACCACACGGATCGTACGTCTGCACCGTTGGATGCTCCCAGATCGAACGCCAATCCTCATCCCTTTCGATAGCACATGATGTTCCGGCTGTGATTTTATTTATATGGGTAAGCACTGTGCGCATGCGTCATGCTATCTCACGCTTCCTTCTCTACTAAGTTTTCCATATTAATGTTGTTATATATCCAAACACGCTACCGTTTCCCGCCACTCCTCCCATCGGTTTCCCGCCTCTTCTCCCATCGTTTTCCCTCTACCAGTGTCAGTGCTCATAGAAGGCTAGGCGGCAACACACCGGCCATGTAAATATTGCACACAGTTTCTAAAAACACAAACATGTGTGATAGTAGGGAGTAGGTCCTATAGGATGACCAGCGTGAAACGCCTTAAAGGCAAGGGGGCAATTCCTATCTGCAAGGGGCGGCTTCCCATCCGCTAGCCTAGTCGAATAGAACGTAGAAGTTAAGGGTGCTCGGGCTGGATTAGTCTAAGGATGGGTGACCCGGTGGGAAGTTGCATATCTCAAGCTTCATTTAAATGCTATGATACAGTCATTATAGACATTTATCATCTAAATGTCTCTATAGTGACCTGTCATGACAATTATATAAACCTTGGGATCCTTGTTTTGCTAATTTGTAGACTATATGTTTTACTGGTTATTTTTTGTTCTCAAAAATCAAAGAATGATCGACATCTGTAGGCCCACACAAATTATCCCTTTGACCGAACGCACAAGAAGGGTTTACTCTTTGCTCCGTGTGCTATGTTAGAGCAAATCAAGTTTCAGCACATGCTTTGGACGGCACCCGGCCCCTACCCCCCACCCGCCTCGAAGTTGTGTTCCCGACATCTTACGTCTTTAACCTGTCCGTGGGGGTACGATGTTCAGTTTGTAATGTTACTGATGTAGTTGGTGCGCCATCAAACTTGTGCTTTCGGGATCTGAACAAATCACATACCAGACCCATATATTTTTTTCGGGCCGCATGCAGGGTATAGGGGGCAGGGTGTTCTGATCAAGCATGTCTCCCTTGTGCAGTTTATAGACGCCGCACATATCTGTGGGCTCCCCGAGGTATATATATATATATATATATATATATATATATATATATATATATATATCATCCTTGATCGATAATGAGGGGGGCCCACACAATCTATCTCTTTGATCCAACATATGAGAAGGGTTTGACCATGATGGTTTCCTATTGCTATGTGTGCCATGTTAGATCAAATAAAGTTTGAGCGCATGCGTTGGACGACACCCCCCCCCCCCCCCCCCCGCCGCCTCGAAGTAGGGGAACTGACATCGTACGTATTGAGCCTGGCTTGGGGTCGGGTATGGTGGTTGGTTTGTAATGAAGTTGGTTCCCCATCGAAGTTGTGGATTCGGGATTTGAACACATCACACACCACCGTACCCATATCTATTTTTGGGCCGCATGCAGTGTATAGGGGGTCTTCTGATCGACCATGTCTCCCTTTGCGGTTTTTTAGTGACAACACGCATATCTGTGGGCTCCCCGTGTGTATATATATCATCCCTTTGACCGATAATGAGGGGTATGTGTTGGCCATGAATGGATTCCTCCTAGTTCGTGTTAGGGCCGGTCACCGTCACATGTCGTTCAACCAAAGCTCGAGCTCATGTGTTGTCAGGATTCCCACCCACATGCTCGGATTGCTGGGTTCGACCGACACCGTACCCTGCGTATCTCATCCTTAACTACCTAGCTTTCATGGTTGTTGTATGTATCGAGAGGCAGGCGCCACATCTAAATTGTACATTATTCAATATTGAAAACACACATGACTCCTTCCAACGTACATCATTTTGGGCCGCATGCAGGCGGTGCTGGTTTTGTGGTCCCTCTCGTGCAATTTTTTATGATGGTTCAATCTATTGGTCCAAGCGGTTTATATATATATATATATATATATATATATATATATATACAGCCGGTCTATTCTGCTAATATTAGCAGAATAGTTATTCTGCTAACACTTCCGAACTGCACGCTCAACAGAAGAGCACGTCATTTGTTGAAACAAGGGCACTGCAGTTTGCAAGCGAGTGAACTTCCCATCGCAAAAAACTGCACGCGGTGTTTTCTCGGTACTATAATCGCTCCAGTTTTAAAACCGTTTGTCGGAACAAGATGTCTAATATACCGTTGAAAAGCTATGGATTAGATGGAACTTTGCCATGTTGAATTTTTTTCAAGATTCATCACGGTTTAAGAGCAGTTTCGAAAACAGTGTGGCGCATGACGAGTGACAGCGAGCGCTTTTTCGCGTTTTCTTCTAAACCGCTCGTCGGAATGAAGCAAATGATACACCGTTGGAAAGATATCGTCGATGCACATCTTTTTCATATCTATTACCTTCTCTAATTCGTTACGTTTTAAGAGCAGTTTCAAATTTACTAAATCATGGAATTCTGTTTTTCAAATTTTTTCAATTATTCGGTACTGTTTTCGCTCCAGTTTCTTAACCGTTTGTCGCAACGAGGCGTATAATATACCGTTGAAAAGCTATGGACGAGGCGCAACTTTCATATGTTGAAATGTTTTTGAGATTCCTTACGGTTTTAAGTTAATTTTGAAAATCGTGTGGTAGACGACGAGTGGCAGCGGCCGGTTTTTCTTAATTTTTTTCAAACCGCTCGTCGGAATGATCCAAACGATACGCCGTTGGAAAGATATCATCGAGATGCAACTTTTAGATGTAGAACGCTCTCTCTAATTCCTTACAGTTTAAGAGCAGTGTTAAAAAAACCGAAACACGGACACTCTGTTTTTCGCGACACCCAAATCTTCATGTGCACTTCATGAGACAGAAGAACGCACTGCTTCGGACTAAAAACCGCACTGCATCAGACGGGCTACCGAACTTCATTGTTTTTTTTGTTAGACGTAAATTTTCTCAGGCGAGGAAGTGGAGTGTGCTTCACATCGGGCATAAGTGAACCGCGACACTATCGAGAGCTGAGCCGCATGAGATTACAAAGTGAGCTTCACATCGGATCAGGCGTAAGTGAATCGCAACACTATCGAGAGGTGAGCCGCATGAGATTACAAAGTGAGCTTCACCTCGGGCATAAGTGGATCGCAAAACTATCGAGAGGTGAGCCACATGACATTACAAAGTGAGCTTCACCTCGGGCGTAAGTGGACCGCAAAACTATCGAGAGGTGAGCCACATGACATTACAAAGTGAGCTTCACCTCGGGTGTAAGTGGACCGCAAAACTATCGAGAGGTGAGCCACATGACATTACAAAGTGAGCTTCAAAAATTTACATACTAGACACTTTTTTGTTTACCAAGTGAACCACATAGGATTTTACACTGAATCGCATCTAAGCATCATTTTTTATAACAAACTTGGCCTTGCAATTCTATTACACAGGCTGTACACACTATTCACATAAAAATTAAGTGAGGATAGCACCATGAGGCCTTCAACGGGACTCTGAAACCGAAACTGCACTGCATTGCACTGCGGTACTGCACTGAACACACAAACTCTCAACTTGTTGGGTTGGATATATATTCTATCCATTTTTTATCTACAACAACAGTTGTCATTTGACCAAGCGATAGATTCACTGGTCTGTCTTGTGGTAGGTCATGGCGACCTGCATGTATGACCAAAGTATCATTACGTGAATCCGCCCCGCTAACACGAAGTGGGAGGTTGGTCAAGCACCCTAGCTAGGTAGCTACGATATTATGTCATTATAGATATGTCCAAGGGTGCTTTCAGGTTTGCGAGGCAGGTGCCACCAAAGTTGTGCATTGTGTATTTAAAGTTTTAAACATCACACCCTATATTCCTACATATATTTGGCCACTTCCAGGTGGTTCTTGACTTCTGGCCCCTCTCATCGATCTTCGACGACGCGCCCAACCGTGGGCCCCCACGGTCAAAGTTATGCATTGGAATTTTGAACATCACAGACCACCCTTTTCACTCATATATATTTGGGCCACATGCTGGTGTGGTTGTCTTCTGACCCTCTCTAACGTATTTTTTGCTGCAAAGACTCGGATGACGCTCAACGGACACGGGTGTACTGGCTTAACCGTGTGCAATGCAAGTGCGCTGTGAATCACCACGACTACGCAAGCGCGAGCAAAGGTGGAGGTACTGGCTTAACCGTGTGCGATGCTAGTGCGTTGTAAAATCACCACCTGTGCAAGCTAAAGGCGGGTAGTTTATTTAGATTGAATTGCACGTCTGTGTCTGAAAATTAGGACGAACCGTGTGCGATAGACCAGCTAGCTAGACTTAAAAAAAACTACCCGCCTTGAGCGTTGCAAAAATCGGCGGTTCCACCGCTTTTCCTCATTATCATACACGCATATTCTTATTGGACCATGTGAGATCTTGGGTACTCCCGCCCTGCATCAATTCCTTTACCCAAATTTTAGTAGCTGTCGTACTTCAACCGTCGCCCCCACTCCTCCAGCACCGACCGTATAGTAAAATTGCAGTAGCCGAGGCATATGAACCGTCGCCCTACCTCGTCCACCACCATCTCCACCCACCATTACTAAAAAATTTAGTAGCCGTGGTGTATCCTCAAACACCACCCCGCCCACCCCGCCCCCTGATAACCCACAAGTATAGGGGATCGCAACAGTTTTCGAGGGTAGAGTATTCAACCCAAATTTATTGATTCGGCACAAGGGGAGCCAAAGAATATTCTCAAGTATTAGCAGCTGAGTTGTCAATTCAACCACACCTAAAAGACTTAATATCTGTAGCAAAGTATTTAGTAGCAAAGTAGTATGGAAGTAATGGTAACGGTGGCAAAAGTAACAGTAGCAGTTTTGTAGGAATTGTAACAGTGGCAACGGCAAAGTAACGTAGCAAAGATCAATATGTGAAAAGCTCGTAGGCAATGGACCAATGATGGATAATTATGTCGGATGGCATTCATCATGCAACAGTTATAACATAGGGTGACACAGAACTAGCTCCAATTCATCAATGTAATGTAGGCATGTATTCCGAATATAGTCATACGTGCTTATGGAAAAGAACTTGCATGACATCTTTTGTCCTACCCTCCCGTGGCAGTGGGGTCCTAATGGAAACTAAGGGATATTAAGGCCTTCTTTGAATAGAGAACCAGACCAAAGCATTAGCACTTAGTGAATACATGAACTCCTCAAACTACGGTAATCACCGGAAAGAATCCCAATTATTGTCACCTTGGGGTATCCGGATCAAAACACGTAATAGGTGTCTACAACTTGCAAGATAGGATCAAGAACACATATATATTCATGAAAACATAATAGGTTCAGATCTGAAATCATGGCACTCGGGCCCTAGTGACAAGCATTAAGCATAGCAAAGTCATAGCAACATTAATCTTAGAACATAGTGGATACTAGGGATCAAACCCTAACAAAACTAACTCGATTACATGATAAATCTCATCCAACCCATCACCGTCCAGCAAACCTACGATGGAATTACTCACGCACGGCGGTGAGCATCATGAAATTGGTGATGGAGGATGGTTGATGATGACGACGGCGCTGATTTCCCCTCTCCGGAGCCCCGAACCGACTCAAGATCTCCCCTCCCGATGAAGAATAGGAGGTGGCGGCGGCTCCGTATCGTAAAACGTGATGAATACTTCTTTCTGATTTTTTTCTCCCCGAAAGTGAATATATAGAGTTGGAGTTGAGGTCGGTGGAGGTCCAGGGGGCGCGCCCTAGGGGAGGGGCGTGCCCTCCACCCTTGTGGACAGCCGGTGGGTCCCCTCTGGTTGATTCTTTTGCCAATATTTTTTATTTATTCCAAAAATCAAGGGGCGCGCCCTCCACCCTTGTGGACAGCCAGTGGGTCCCCTCTGGTTGATTCTTTTGCCAATATTTTTTATTTATTCCAAAAATATTCTCCGTGAAGTTTCAGGTCATTTCGAGAACTTTTATTTTTGCACAAAAATAACACCAAGGCAATTCTGCTGAAAACAGCGTCAGTCCGGGTTAGTTCCATTCAAATCATGCAAATTAGAGTCCAAAACAAGGGCAAAAGAGTTTGGAAAAGTAGATACGATGGAGACGTATCAACTCCCCCAAGCTTAACCCATTGCTTGTCCTTAAGCAATTCAGTTGACAAACTGAAAGTGATAAAGAAAAACTTTGACAAACTCTGTTTGATCTTGTTGTTGCAAATATGTAAAGCCAGCATTCAGGTTTTCAGCAAAGATTATGAACTAACCATATTCACAATAACATTTAGGTCTCACATTTACTCATATCAATGGCATAATCAACTAGCGAGCAATAATAATAAATCTCGGATGACAACACTTTTTCAAAACAATCATGATATGATATAACAAAATGGTATCTCGCTAGCCCTTTCTGAGACCGCAAAACATAAATGCACAGCACCCCTGAAGATCAAGGACTGACTAGACATTGTATTTCATGGTAAAAGAGATCCAGTCACAGTCATACTCAATATCAATTAAGAACAACACATACAAATGACAGTGGTGCTCTCTAACTGGTGCTTTTTATAAGAGGATGATGACTTAGCATAAAAGTAAATAGATAGGCCCTTAGCAGAGGGAAGCAGGGATTTGCAGAGGTGCCAGTGCTCGAGCTTTTTGAAACAGAGATGAATATAATTTTGAGCGGTATGCTTTCATTGTCGACATAACAACCAAGAGATCTCGGTATCTTCCATGCTACATACATTATAGGTGGTTCCCAAACAGAATGGTAAAGTTTTTACTCCCACTCAACCAACAAGCACCCTCCACGGCTGGTCCGAAACAACGGGTACCATCCATACAAACAACTGTCCTGGGGGAGTTTTGTTTTGAAATTATATTTTGATTTGATTTGAGCATGGGACTGGGCATCCCGAATACCAGCCACTTTCTCGTGAATGATAAGTGAATCAACACTCATCTTGAGAATAACCCACCTAGCATGGAAGATACTGACAGCCCCCAGGCACTACATGAGCGATTCGGGCATACAGAACAGATTATCATTTGAAGGTTTAGAGTTTGGCACATGCAAATTTACTTGGAACGGCAGGTAAATACCGCATATAGGTAGGTATGGTGGACTCATATGGAACAACTTTGGGTTTATGGCAGTGGATGCACAAGCAGTATTCCCGCTTAGTACAAGTGAAGGCTAGCAAAAGATTGAGGAGCGACCAACTAGAGACCGACAGCAGTCATAAACATGCGTTAAGATTAACCAACATTGAGTACAAGCATGAGTAGGATATAAATCACCATGAACATAAATATCGTAGAGGCTATGTTGATTTTGTTTCAACTACATGCGTGAACATGTGCCAAGTCAAGCCACTAGAATCATTCAAAGGAGGATACCATCCTATCATACTGCATGACAACCATTTTAAAAGCATGTTGGCACGCAAGGTAAACCATTATAAACTCCTAGCTACTTAAGCATGGCATGAGTAGCTATAATCTCTAATTGTCATTGCAAACATGTTTCATTCATAACGGGCTGAATTAAGAACGATGAACTAATCATATTTACAAAAACAAGATAGGTCGAGTTCATACCAGCTTTTCCTCATCTCAATCATTTCATAAAATATCATCATTATTGCCTTTCACTTGCATGACCGAACGATGTGGATAATAATAATAGTGCATGTGCATTAGACTAAGCTGGAATCTGCAAACATTTATTCAAAGGAGAAGACAAGGTAATATGGGCTCTTTGTTAGATCAACAATAAAGCATATGAGAGCCACTCATCATTTTCATCGTGGTCTTCTTCTCTCGACCCAAAGAAAGGAAAAGAATTTCAAAGAAACACACTGAAATGTTTTTTGAGTTTTTTTTCTGAAGAAAGTAGAACAAGAACGAGAAAAACTATTTACACGGGAAAGTTCCAAACAAGCAAAAGAAGAACGAGAAATCTTTTTGGGTTTTCTTTTAATACTACAACTAATTTTTTTGGATTTTCTCAAAGTTTTTCAAACACACAAGAAGAAAGCGAGAAAAAGAAATAAACTAACATGGATAATACAATGAAAAAGTATGAAAACCGACAACTGGAATGAGTATGTGAACATGAATGTAATGTCGATTGAGAAATACGTACTCCCCCAAGCTTAGGCTTTTGGCCTAAGTTGGTCTATGCCCATGGATCAAAGTAGTCCTCTCCTTGGTACTGAGGAGGATCCTGCGGGTTCCACTGGTTAGCGAGCTCCTGTGGCTCCCACGGATAAACAGACTCCTCATATGGATCAGGTGATGGTTCTGGCTCAGGAGCTGGGGATCGCGTCCTCTCCCAGTATGCATAAATGTCCTCGGGCAGAATGAGGTACGTGCCTGAATGAATATTGAACAAAGAAGGTGCAGGCAAAGTAATAATCTGACAAGTTTTCTGGCTGAATACCAGGTTATAGATGAGTCTCTTTTCCTTGTCATCGCTAATAAAATCATGTGCTACCATACTGTTATAGTCTAGATATAAAGTGGGTAGTAGCATCTCCTCTCTCTCATCGTGCCTAATGGGTATCTCAAAGCGCTTAGTAAGGCGGGAGGCATAGATACCTCCAAATATAGGACCCGTCAAATGGTTTAAACTCAACCGTTGAGCAACCATAGCGCCCAAACTAAAAGTTCTATCATGAAGTAAAGCATGGCGCAAAATAGCAAGGTCAAGAGCACTAAGGCCTCCACTCTCCCCACGACCAATTAAACATCTTCCAGCAAATAATGAATAGTAGCGCAAAACAGGAAAATGTAAACTAGCCACTCTCACTTCCGACACCTTTCTCCCTTCCCCTACGGTAACTTCATCAATAAAATCTTCCACATCTCTAGGACGTGGTTCATCGACACTGCCCTCTAAAGGTAATTTGCAAACCTCACAAAAATAATAAAGCGTCATCTCCTTATGCTCATCATATAAATAAAATTCTACCATGGGTGGTGATTTCCTAGCATGAAAGTGAAAATTTTGCACGAAAGTATTAGTGAGTAGGAGGTATTGATCACACTTATCGTGGAGGAAGTCGGTGATGCCTGCATTCTCCGCCAAATAATAGAAATCATCATAAATTCCGGCAGCCCCCAAGAATGCATCACATGGCCATTCACACGGCCAAACCTCCGTGGTGCGGGGAAGGTTGTACTTGGGCTTCTTTTCCTCATTCTCATTTTCTTTAGAACCCCGACTCGAAGAGCCTCTCAACCATCCCTTCATCGTTTCTTTTCTGAAAATTTCTGGAAAAAATTAGTGACTTAAAATAAAAGTGAACCAAACTCAACAAAACTAATAGCAACTACTCCTACAAGTGCCTAGAGGCTATATCATGCATCAAAATTACTTTTGACCATATAAATTTGACATGCAAGCTTAAGAACAAGGTCACCACAGCAGCAAAAATTTGCAATATATAAAGCACTAGAACAAAAACTAATTGGATCATTGGAGGAGTCACATACCAAAGAACAATCCCTCAAAACAGTTTTGCAAATGGAGCTTTGCACAAGGAGATCGAAAATGGCAGCAAGATGAGCTAGAACACGGGTTTGAGCTACGAGATGATTTTTTCTGGAGGAAGAAGAAGTGGATGGGTGCTGAAATAAGTGAGGGGGACCTACGTGGGACCCACAAGGTACGGGGCACACCCAGGGGGTAGGGCGCGCCCTCCACCCTTGTGGTCCACTGGTGCAGCCCCCTGGTGCAATCTCGGTGCCAGAAATTCTAAAATATTCTATAAAAAATCATACTAAATTTTCAGGGCATTTGGAGAACTTTTATTTTCGAGACATTTTTTTATTATTGCACGGATAATTCAGAAAACAGACGGATAATACTATTTTTTCTTTATTTATTCTAAATAACAGAAAGTAAAAGGTGGGTACAGAAAGTTGTGCTTTCTAAATTCATCCATCCCATGCTCATCAAAAGGAATCCATTAACAAGGTTGATCAAGTCTTATTAAAAAACTTCTTTCGAATAACATGGAACCGAAGAATTTTCAAATAACACTAAGTTACCTCAACGGGGATATGCATGTCCCCAACAATGAGAATATCATATTTCTTTTTGGCAATAGGGAGAGGGAATTCAAAACCTCCAATAGTAATAGTTGAAATTTTTCCAATAGAATTGATACTATGAACTTGAGGTTGTTTCTTCGGAAAGTGTATTGTGTGCTCATTACCATTAACATGAAAAGTGACATTGCCCTTGTTGCAATCATAACAGCCCCTGCAGTATTCAAAAAAGGTCTACCAAGGATGATCGACATACTGTCGTCCTCGGGAATATCAAGAATCACAAAGTTTGTTAAGATAGTAACGTTTGCAACCACAACAGGCACATCCTCACAAATACCGATGGGTATAGCAATTGATTTATCAGCCAATTGCAAAGAGATTTTAGTAGGTGTCAACTTATTCAAATCAATTCTACGATATAAAGAGAAAGGCATAACACTAACACCGGCTCCCATATCACATAAAGCAGTTTTAACATAGTTTCTTTTAATGGAGCATGGTATAGTTGGTACTCCTGGATCTCCTAGTTTATTTGGTATTCCACCCTTAAAAGTGTAATTAGCAAGCATGGTGGAAATTTCAGCTTCCGGCATCTTTCTTTTATTTGTAACAATATCTTTCATATACTTGGCATAGGGAGACATTTTTAGAATATCAGTCAAACGCATACGCCAAAAGACAGGTCTAAGCATTTCAACAAAGCACTCAAAATCCTCATCATCCTTTTTCTTGGATGGTTTAGGAGGAAAGGGCATGGGTTTCTGTACCCATGGTTCTGTTTCTTTACCATGCTTCCTAGCAATGAAGTCTCTCTTATCATAACGTTTATTCTTAGATTGTGGGTTATCAAGATCAACAGCAGGTTCAATCTCCACATCATTATCATTACTAGGTTGAGCATCAACATGAACATCATCATTAACATTATCACTAGGTTCATGTTCATCACCAGATTGTGTCTCAGCATCAGAAATAGAAATATCATTTGGGTTCTCAGGTCTATCTATAACAAATTCACTAGAAGCATGCAAAGTCCTATCAGTTTCTTTTTATTTTTATTACTAGGCCTAGGTGCATCAGTATTAATTCTCTGAGAATCTTGCTCGGCTCTCTTAGGATGGCCCTCAGGATACAAAGGTTCCTGAGTCATTTTACCACCTCTAGTCATAACCCTAACAGCATTATCATTGTTCTTACTATTCAACTCATTGAGCAAATCATCTTGTGCCTTAAGTACTTGTTCTACTTGAGTCTTAACCATGGAAGCATGTTTACTAATAATTTTTAGATCACTAATAGTTCTACTCATATAATTACCCAAGCAATCAAGCATGTAAGCATTACGTTTCAATTGTCTACTAACATAAGCATTGAAGTTCTCTTGTTTAACAATAAAATTATCAAACTCATCCAAGCATTGACTAGCAGACTTATTATAAGGGATATCACTTTCATCAAATCTATAGAGAGAATTTACCTCTACTACCTGTGTCGGGTTATCAAGACCATGTATTTCTTCAATAGGTGGTAAATTCTTAACATCTTCAGCTTTAATACCTTTTTCTTTCATCGATTTCTTTACCTCTTGCATATCTTCAGGACTGAGGAATAGAATACCTCTTTTCTTCGGAGTTGGCTTAGGAGTTGGTTCAGGAAGTGTCCAATCATTATCATTACTCAATATATTATTCAATAGCAATTCAGCTTGCTCAATAGTTCGTTCCCTGAAAACACAACCAGCACAACTATCTAGGTGGTCCCTAGAATCATCGGTCAGTCCATTATAAAAGATATCAAGTATTTCATTTTTCTTGAGAGGATGATCAGGCAAAGCATTAAGTAATTGGAGAAGCCTCCCCCAAGCTTGTGGGAGACTCTCTTCTTCGATTTGCAGAAAGTTAAATATTTCCTTTAAAGCAGCTTGTTTCTTGTGAGCAGGGAAATATTTTTTAGAGAAGTAGTAAATCATATCCTGGGGACTACGCACACAACCAGGACAAGAGGATTAAACCATAACTTAGCATCACCCTTTAATGAGAAAGGAAACAACTTAAGAATATAGTAATAACAATTTTTTCCTCATGAGCAAATAGGGTGGCTATATCATTCAACTTAGTAAGATGTGCCACAACTATTTCAGATTCATAACCGTGGAAAGGATCAGATTCAACCAAAGTAATTAACTTAGGATCGACAGAGAATTCATAATCCTTATCAGTAACAAAGATAGGTGAAGTAGCAAACTTAGGGTCATATTGCATTCTAGCATTCAACGATTTTTCTTTCAGCTTAGCTAATAATTTCTTAAGATCATCTCTATCATTGCAAGCAAAAAAGTCTCTAGCAGTTTATTTATCCATACTATAACCCTCAGGTACCTTAGGTAATTCATATCTGGGGGAGAATCATAATCTTCGGTTTCAATAATATCATCAGTTTCAGTAATTTCATTCTCTCTAACCCTAGCGAGTTGTTCATCAAGAAATTCACCTAGTGGCACAGTATTATCAAGCAAAGCAGTAGTATCATCATAAGTGTCATGCATAGTAGAAGTGGCATCATCAATTACTTGCGACATATCAGAATTACTAGCAGGTGGTGGTGTCGCAAGCTTACTCAAAACAGAAGGTGAATCAAGTGCAGAGCTAGATGGCAGTTCCTTACCTCCCCTCGTAGTAGAGGGAAAAATCTTGGTTCTAGTATCTTTCAAATTCCTCATAGTGATCAACAGATATAAATCCCAAGTGACTCAAAGAATAGAGCTATGCTCCCCGGCAACGGCGCCAGAAAAAGGTCTTGATAACCCACAAGTATAGGGGATCGCAACAGTTTTTGAGGGTAGAGTATTCAACCCAAATTTATTGATTCGGCACAAGGGGAGCCAAAGAATATTCTCAAGTATTAGCAGCTGAGTTGTCAATTCAACCACACCTGAAAGACTTAATATCTGTAGCAAAGTATTTAGTAGCAAAGTAGTATGGAAGTAACGGTAACGGTGGCAAAAGTAACAGTAGAAGTTTTGTAGCAATTGTAACAGTGGCAACGGCAAAGTAACGTAGCAAAGATCAATATGATGGATAATTATGTCGGATGGCATTCATCGTATAACAGTTATAACCTAGGGTGACATGGAACTAGCTCCAATTCATCAATGTAATGTAGGCATGTATTCCGAATATAGTCATACGTGCTTATGGAAAAGAACTTGCATGACATCTTTTGTCCTACCCTCCCGTGGCAGCAGGGTCCTAATGGAAACTAAGGGATATTAAGGCCTCCTTTTAATAGAGAACCGGACCAAAGCATTAGCACTTAGTGAATACATGAACTCCTCAAACTACGGTAATCACCGGAAAGAATCCCAATTATTGTCACCTTGGGGTATGCGGATCAAAACACGTAATAGGTGTCTACAACTTGCAAGATAGGATCAAGAAAACATATATATTCATGACAACATAATAGGTTCAGATCTGAAATCAAGGCACTCGGGCCCTAGTGACAAGCATTAAGCATAGCAAAGTCATAGCAACATCAATCTTAGAACATAGTGGATACTAGGGATCAAACCCTAACAAAACTAACTCGATTACATGATAAATCTCAACCAACCCATCACCGTCCAGCAAAACTACGATGGAATTACTCACGCACGGCGGTGAGCATCATGAAATTGGTGATGGAGGATGGTTGATGATGACGACGGCGTCGATTTCCCCTCTCCAGAGCCCCGAATGGACTCCAGATCTGCCCTCCCGATGAAGAACAGGAGGTGGCGGTGGCTCCGTATCTTAAAACGTGATGAATCCTTCTCTCTAATTTTTTTTCTCCCCAAAAGTGAATATATAGAGTTGGAGTTGAGGTCGGTGGAGGTCCAGGGGACCCAAAGGGCAGGGGGGCGTGCCCTCCACCCTTGTGGACAGCCGGTGGGTCCCCTCTGGTTGATTCTTTCGCCAATATTTTTTATTTATTCCAAAAATATTCTCCGTGAAGTTTCAGGTCATTCCGAGAACTTTTATTTCTGCACAAAAATAACACCAAGGCAATTCTGCTGAAAACAGCGTCAGTCCAGGTTAATTCCATTCAAATCATGCAAATTAGAGTCCAAAACAAGGGCAAAAGAGTTTGGAAAAGTAGATACGATGGAGACGTATCACCCCCCCTCCACAGCCCCCCACCCGCCCCCTCCCCCCCTCGAACCCTAGCTCGCCGCCGCCACCAATCCTTGCCAGTCTGCCCACTCCTCCTAGCTTAGATAATAAAGTTCAGGTTACCAAGCAATTCCCATACCGTCGCCCTTCTCCCCTGAGTTTTTAGATGAGGCCTGTGGTGTCCCTCCCCGCCAGATCCACATCCCCTGCTCCAGAATGTCGCAGCCTAAGCCCGACCGCGTATCCCGGGGAGCCCGACGAGCGTTCGGCTAAGAAGAGGTTTATCATGGCCTCTCCGGCGGACGTTGGCGAGGTGGCCGCCGTTCGCCCTGACCTGTCGATCCTGGAGCGACATCTCGCCGCAGAAGCCAGCGAAGACGTTGACTATGTTGCCATGCCGAAGGCTTCACATCAGCGGGCTAGCATATTACTGTATCTTGGGAAAGCTGGCTACGACATCAAGCTCGTCGACAGCGACGGCTTCACACGGGCCATGTCACATGTTAAGTGGTCCATCCCCAACCCCTCTGGTTCAACTGCCGTTGATCTCTTCGACGGCCCTACCGCTGATCTCCTCCACCTTGCGGTCAAGGATCTGCGGTCCTTGTACGCCATCGAGCCAATTTTGTCATTTCTGAAGGACACGTTCTACGACGGCGGCTTGGGATCCTCAATTCCCAAGTCAGATCTCATCGACCACGGCCACGAGGAGGGCACCCACAGAGGTCTTCCAAGGTGAAACAGCCCGTTTGTGACATCAGAGAGCGCACCATGGGTGTGTGCTCTTCCAACTAGAAGGATCCCGTCCATGACATGTGAGGCAACATCCTATCAGCAAATCTTACCTTTTCTAGCTTGCCAACCCATACCCTTTGTTGTAGTATCTTTTGCCATGCGGTGTTTTAACTGTGCCATGTTTAATTATTTCAGTTATGCAAAAATGTAATGTTCAATAGGGCTATGTCATGTTTAAGTATGAATTGTCCAATTCAGTTTCATGAATAGCTATATTTGCTTGTTTATAGTGAGTAGATGCCTTGTTTATCTGTATTTGGTTGTTAGGTTGGTTGGAGTGAGCATTTGTCCAGTTATCGAGCAGATGCCTTGTTTATCTGTATTTGGTTGTTAGGTTGGTTGCAGTGAGCATTTGTCCAGTTATCAAGCAGCTGCCTTGTTTATCTGTATTTGGTTGTTAGGTTGGTTGAAGTGAGCATTTGTCCAGTTTTCAAGCAGATGCCTTGTTTATCTGTATTTGCTTGTTAGGTTGGTTGCAGTGAGCATTTGCCCAGTTTTCAAGCATATGCCATGTTTATCTGTATTTGCTTGTTAAGTTGGTTGAAGTGAGACTCTGTCCAGTTTTCAATGGCTATATTTGGATGTTATACTGATTATTTATGCCTTGTTTATTTCAGTCATTCACAATGTGATGTTCATTATGTGCAAGTCGGAACTGTGCTGCTTGATTGCATCAATACCAGTTTGAATGGCTATATTTGGTTCCAGTTATGCCTGGTGTAGTTAACACATGCCCTTTATTTCAGTTTTACACATTTATCCGGTGTGATGTTTAAGCATGACCTATGTTCTATTCATTTTCAACAATACCAGTTTGAATTGCAATATTTGATGGCTGTTAAGCCTCTTGTGGGTAACATTCCCTTCCATTTTATATCTGCTTTAACAGCATGCTGAAACCAACACATTCAAGCTATCATTTGGAGATGATGTTGTTTACCTTTGCTATATTTGTTTGATGTTAAGGTTGATGTACTTATCATGCCTTTCCACTACTTATGCAGGACAACAACGGGAGTGGCCACCATTTTCCACCGAGGTTAGTTTCATCCCTCGGCTTGTACTCCCCCCGTCGTTCCATAATGTAGTGTATATAGATCCAGGCCTGGACACTTGTTAGCTTCTAATATTAATTTGTTGCTTGTAGGTACATATGCCCTTGGCAACGATCCATGCATCGACCCTTTCTGCGTATGGGGCAATGAGATATTCATGAACAAGCATCAAGTTAGGAAACTGATAAGGATTATTAGCAAAAAGATACGAATGGTGGCAAGCAAATTATTTGTTTACGCTCTATCCAACACAACAGTGAGCTATAGGATGGTAACTACAAACTCTACAGCCTTCTCTTTTTACTGCCCATAATGAGTTGTTAGACAACAATGTCTGAATCTTTTTCGTTCGCAGTGGTTCCCGAAGCAGTTTACTCAAGATTACCTCGCAAAGTACATGATTGGTGGACACGCAATGAAGGTTAAAGTATTTCATCCAGACTACAATGACCATCGAGAAGTCCTAATGAAGACAATGAAGGATGGACGGGCAGCCATCACAAGGGGTTGGCCTAGAGTCGTGTGCGCATTACGCATGGAGGAGGGCACAACATGGGCATTCCACTTCACCTTCTCCAGCAACCAGAATGCCTTTCGCCTCTCTCATTACAGTCTTTAGTACAACTATGGTTCATCATTCTTTACTTGGTGCTTCTGTAGTTCTTCAGTATAGGTACCTGTGCGTCGAATTATGCATTCGTGGTTGAACCTATATTTGTAATAAACATGGTTGATATGAAATAAGTAATTGCCTACTTTCAAATTCAAAATCTGTGATTTTTAAATGCAGGGATTAATTAGAGATAAATTAGGGATTACACTGCACACGGTTTGTGAAAGCGAAACGTCTGCGATAGACGTGGAGATCAAACACATTTCTCGGATCCACTACGTCTGCGATCAATCTCTACTGCACACACGATCAGCCAAGAAAAAACATGTGCGATTAACAACAGCATCGCACACAGTTCCTTCTTATTAAATGTTTGCGAAAGTCACCTTATTACACACGCTTGGCAATTATGGACTGTTTATGATGTTGTGCGCATCGCAAATGTTTGC
Source organism: Thinopyrum elongatum (assembly GCA_011799875.1). Classification (NCBI taxonomy): domain Eukaryota; kingdom Viridiplantae; phylum Streptophyta; class Magnoliopsida; order Poales; family Poaceae; genus Thinopyrum; species Thinopyrum elongatum. Next base: position 391,223,646 of record CM022300.1, read on the forward strand.
TCATAGAAGAACGCATGCGATAGGCCTTCATCTGATGCAGGTATGACGGATGAATCGTGTGGGATGTATTCAAGCTTTGCATACAGTTTTATAGGGACAATTGTATGCACTCTTATGTCGCATCGCATACAGTTGAGGAAAAGTAAATTTGTGTGATTGTCTGCTTATCGTACATGTTCTATAATCGCGAACTGTTTGTGATGGGTCGTGCATCATAAACGTACAGAATACCAAGTTCGATGGCAATGCGAGCACAAATGAGTAGCAAGTATGGAGTGTTTTCGATATTCGAGATATCAAAAATAGTTTTATAGGGACAACTGTATGCATCATGGCTCCCTATCCCCGACGGTTTTTGGGTCGTGTGGGAAGGACCCCCCTATCGTAGTCACTCACTTGGCGACAATTCAAAATGTTGTCGTGGAAAGGGGTTAAAAACTGTTTGTATAGCAGCTCGCTGTACCAGTGAAAGAGTATGTGTGTGTGTATGTGTGAAAGAGACATGGACAACACACGATAAAGTAGAGAAAAAGTGTGTGTGTCTTATGCAAACATATCATGCATGCATCTTCGAGGGCGGAAGCGAGGTAAGGAGATAGTGTGTGGTTGTTTGCAACAGAGAGAGAAAGTCTGGCAAACAAGGGAGAGAGGTCGAGATAGACGTATGGAGAAATTGCAGGCATGGGGAGGGAGTGTGTGTGTGTGTTTGTGATAGAGACATCCCCTTGAGATCGTGATGGGACTACATGGGTGGGACATCGAGTGTGACAAGGTGTGTGCGCGATAGAAGATACCCTGAGAGCGATCGTGATAGACCTAGGGATGGTAGGAGACAATACGTGTGTTTGTGATGGATAGTGAGAGATAGCCATACCTAGGGGGAGTGCATGTGCCTATGATCGAGTGAGAGACTATGGTATGTAGGGGGTGCGTGTCAGATAGAGAGAGAATGAGAGTGGGAGTGTTAGATAGGTCTATGTAGTGCGAGTGAGATATGTGTATGTGTGACCTAGGGAGATATAAAGTTTGAGAGAGATAGAGGAGCCCCGATATGGCTGAGTGGTGCATGAGAGAGTGGAGAGAGAGAGAGAGAGAGAGATACTCCCTCCGTTCAATAATGTAGTGCACATAATTTTTTTAAAGTCAAACTTTGGAAACTTTGACCAAGTTTACAGGGAAGATTATTTATATCTACAATACCAAAGATACATCATATGAAACTACATCTTCTGATGAATCTAGTGACATGTGTTTGCCGTTCTAGATGGAAATGTTTTTCTCCACATACCTGATCAAACTTTGTGAGGTTTGACTTTTCGAAAAAACTATATGGTATATATGGACCGAAGAGAGTACCTAAGTTGAGAGAAATCAAGTGTGTGTGAAGGAGAAAGAGTGACTGTGCAAAAAAGAGTGTGTGCGTGGAAGAGAAAGGGACAACACATGATAAAATAGAGAGAGAGAGAGTGTGCACGTCTTATGCAAAAATATCACGCATGCAACCCCGAGATAGAAAGCGAGGTGAGGAGATACACCGAGATAGCTGGTGTGTGATTGTTTGCAACGGAGAGAGAGACCCCTATAACACCGGTCCAAGAGAGGTTTGGCCAACAAGGGACAAAGGATGAGAGGGACGTATGGAGACAAAGATGGAGGCATGGGGGGAGAGAGAGCGTGTTTGTGATAGAGAGACCTGTCGCTGTCAAAACCGGCGGATCTCAGGTAGGGGGTCCCGAACTGTGCGTCTAAGGTTGATGGTAACAGGAGACGGGGGACACGATGTTTACCCAGGTTCAGGCCCTCTCTATGGAGGTAATACCCTACATCCTGCTTGATTGATATTGATGAATATGAGTATTACAAGAGTTGCTCTACCACGAGATCGTAATGGCTAAAACCCTAGAAGTCTAGCCTGTCTGATTATGATTGCCCCCACGGACTAAACCCTCCGATTTATATAGACACTGGAGGGGGCTAGGGTTGTACAAAGTCGGTTACAGAGAAAGGAATCTTCATATCCAAGCGCCAAGCTTGTCGTCCACGCCAAGGAGAGTCCCATCCGGACACGGGGGAGAGCCTTCTGTCTTGTATCTTCATGGCCCATCAGTCCGGCCCACATTACGTAGCCTGGACGCCCGAGGACCCCTTAATCCAGGACTCCCTCAGTAGCCCCTGAACCAGGCTTCAATGATGATGTGTCCGGCGCGCAGATTGTCTTCAGCATTGCAAGGCGGGTTCCTCCTCCGAATACTCCAAAACAGACTTCGAGAACAGAAAACATGTCCGGCTCTGCAAAACAAATACCACACACAACCACAGAGAGTATAATATTTCACGAGTCCAATCTGCTAACAACTTTTTGTAACGCGACACCACGTTCCTGCACGGTCATTATTTCGAACCATTTTCTTTTTAGCCTCCCGCTCCATGTTTCGAGAAGTGGTTTTATTGGCACATCTTGTCGAAGCAGAGATCGTGTCCCTTCATTACGGGATTCTCATCAATACGGGTGTGGGTAATCCAACCGTGCCGTTTGCATGGCCCTTGGGAATAGGCGAGTTTTAAGGCGAGTGGGGAGGCGCTTGATATTCACTGCCTTTATAAGGAGATAAGGATTCACCCCTTTCACCCATGCCTTCTCTTTCTCTGCCTCTCCATTCCTGAGCTCCAGCGCCCAAGTTCTCATCTTTTCCGCCTCGAAGAAGCACTCCGACCATGTCCGGATCCGGAGCGCAAGGCAAGTGGATGGCCTCCTCCGTCAAGGAGAAGGACATCACGAAGCTCCGGGAGGCGGGGTATTTGGCCAAGGAAATCGCCCACCGGCTTCCAGCCAAGGGACAGATCATCCCCACCCCCAAGCCTCATGAGAGGGTGGTGTTCATCCCCCACTTCGTCCGCGGGTTAGGGTTTCCACTCCACCCTTTCGTCCGCGGACTCATGTTCTACTACGGGCTAGATTTCCATGATCTAGCCCCAAATTATTTCCTCAACATCTCGGCATTTATTGTCGTGTGCGAGGCCTTCCTCCGCATCCCACCCCACTTCAGACTATGGCTCAAGATTTTCAATGTGGAGCCGAAGGTGGTGGATGGCCAACACACAGAGTGCGGAGGCGCCATGGCGAGCAAGATGCCCAATGTCACATGGCCCAAAGGTACCTTTGTGGAGACCGTCAAAGGGTGGCAGCAACTGTGGTTCTATATCACAGAGCACCACGACGCCACCTGGGTCGCGGCTCCCGAATTCAAGTCCGGAGCCCCAATGCGGCTCAACTCCTGGCTAGAGAAGGGCCTGAATTGGGCGTCGTCGGATGAGCTGTCAGCGCTGCGGGCGCATATCCAGAGTATGGTGGACAAGAACATCAAGCTTGTCAATGTGATCCAGGTGATGCTAGTTCGCCGGATCCTTCCATGCCAAAGCCGAACTTGCAATCTGTGGGAGTTCGATCCAGTCGAGCACCAGACCTTGCAACAGTTGTTCGGAACTACGCACGAAGATATCTGGAAGGTTCTTTTTAAGGCCAACGAGAAATGGCCAGAGACGACCGAGGACCGTGGGCACGATCTGGCCCATCCCGCTAGTCCAGTAAGTCTTTCGCGCTTCAAGGTGTATCCTTTACTTGCTTACTCAGGGAAAATGCCTAAGCCTCCCTATTTATTTTTTTCAGGGCTGGACGAAGAAGGCAGAGCGGATTAAGTGTCCGGCTCCGCTGCCCGAGGAACCAGCCATCCCGCTTCTGACAAAGATGCTGGTCCCGGCGCCCTACCAGGCGCCGGAGAAGAAGGCCAAGAAAAAGGCCAAGGAGACGAGAAGCGGCCTCCGTCGCAAGGGAACTTCGGACGCGACGTCCGAAGACGCCAAGACTCACTCCATCGCCGCAGAGGACGACGACGAGGAGGAGGAAAGCAACTCTCCCCCTGAGGGGGGAAGGAAGAAAAGGGCGGCCCCCATAAATTTTGAGGCAGAGGCGTCCAAGAAGGGGAAGATCTCCCTTGCGGATAATTCCGCGTGGGACGTCGACAGCAGCCCAGAGCGGCGCCCCCGAGATAAGCCCCTGGCCGAGTCGTAAGTACTCAAAGACCCTGACGCATTCATATATCCAGCCTCTTTTCTCCATAGTTTTAACATGTTGAATCATGTACTTGCAGTCCGGCTCGTTCTGACCTCGAGCGATCCTCATCTTCGGGGAATTCGCTGGACCCGAAGGTGATGGACAGCGGGTCCCTTCCGGCGGCCTCCTCTCCCAAGGCCATGGATGACACCGAGGCATTGTCCCGAAGGATCCCAGGCCAGGGAGAGACGCAGGAGGCCGTCAGCGCAGTGCCAGAGGGTGAAACCTCGGCCGCCGGACACATGGGGGAGCAAATCCCTGTGGAGACTGGCAATGGGGGCCAGATCCAATTCGGCCCCCAGCCGAATACGGTCCCGGAGACCTATACGGCTCCGAAATCCGGCAAGCAACCTCCTTCGAAAGAAGGGGGTGTGCCTATTCAGCCGGTGACCTCTGTCCAACCAGAGGCACCGGACACCCTACTAGAAGCGCTGCGAAGCGCTTCCATTGTAGAGGAACACTGTGCCCTCAAGGGTATGGTGATTGAGAAGATTCAGTCCGCGAAAAGCGGACTGACCGAAGCCTGCACAAGCCTTCTAATGGGTTTTGAGGTATGAAACGCAATTATGTAAAAAGAATGTCACAGTATAGACAGTAGCCCCTGAGACACTGTCCGGTGGTCGAAAAGAAAAGCCGGACAGAGGATCAAACAATTTTCGTAGGAGACTAACCACACATGTCTATGTGAAAAAAGCAGGCATCGCTTCTAGCTGCGACCTCCCATGCTACCGAAGTCTCCGGACTAAAGCAGAGTCTGGAGCGGGCCGAGGAAGAACTCGGCCGTGTGAAAAAGCAGCTGGAGGACAAGCAAGGTATGTCATGACCTTCTGTATATCAGAAAGGATAGATGATTTGTATTCACCATAGTGCCATGATATTTGTAGGAGCGGTGACCAAGGTTGAGGCCCTTAAAAAGGCGTTGGCCGAGGCCCAAAAGAGAGCGGCGGAGGAACAATCCGTCCGCGAAAAGCACGAGGCCAGGGTCGGTGAGGTCCAACAAGAGCTCCAGGACGCTGTGAAGAAATGCGAGTCCTTGGAGCGCAAGATTTCGGATCAAGAGTCCGAGCTTGCTAAGGCCCACCAAAGCACACAAGAGGCCCGGGTTGAAGCCCAGGACACCCGCCAGGAAATCCAAGAGGCCAGAAAAATCACGGCGGGTAAGGCCTTTATAATGCAAAGCAAATTTGTGAAGAAAAGGTACCTCTTACTGACCCGGATTTGGAGTTCTCCAGGAGCGTTTGCGGATCTGCCGCGCAGCATTGCTGATGCTGCGGATTTCTTCCGAGCCGAAGAGGGGAGCTCAACGGAGAAGCTGTTCTGGTCGCAATACCTTGCGCCAGAGCATCCGGTGCCCTTCAGCGATCAGCTGAAACAGCTGACCGAACTGCATAGGGCGGCTGAATTGGCCATGAAGGATTTGATAATCCGTCTATGGCCTGCCAAAGCCATACCCAACAGCTACTTCGGGCTCGTGAAGCGACTGGTTGCTGCCTGCCCTCGGCTTGATGCCATCAAGCGGTCGGTCTGCATTGAAGGTGCGCGGATGGCCTTCGCCCGTGTCAAGATACAGTGGGCGAAGATGAACGCCGTTAAGCTCGCGACCGAGGGACCGCCCGTGGGCAAGGAGCACCGCACGCCTGAGAGGTATTTTGACGATGTCCTGGAGGGATCCCGCATTGTAGCGGAGCAGTGTGCAAAAGACAATATCTTTGGATAAATATATTCATGTTATCATGTCCTGTAAAATGAAACAAAACTGATATGTAATATAATGTTAGTTGTTTATATCAAAATTTTCCTCCTGTGCGGCCGTTTTATTAAATCTGAGAGTTGGCCAGTCGTCGGCTTCAGCCCCCACGTAGGCAGTACGGGGATGTTCGCGATAAAATCTAAACACTCTTGATCCAAAGTTGGTCCTTGAAGGAGGTGTTTAGCGCAACGAACCAGGCAATCGGACTATGTGGCTTTATCACCCTCACTTAGCCATAGGAGTTTTATAATAGAAATTTAGGCGTAGCCCCTAGTGAACTAGGGTGCTGTAAACACCTGATCGGGTAGAGACCGATTCGTCGCATAACGCGGAAAAAATCGCAAAAGATTTGTAACCTCCGAAGAGCTGACCGGCTCACGCCGCATCATGACAGTCAGTTTTCGGCTTTCTCTACTGAGGTGCTCATCCGGATAAACCAGGGCACAATCACAGTAGTTCTCCCTTTACTACCCTAGCTGATATAGCGGAACGAAAGGTAGTAAGCACAGGAGCCGGGCAACCCAACTATTGACCAAAGACATGATTCGGAGCCAATGCATATAATGCTAAATTCGGGGTGCTGAACTATACTGTAAAAAGTGTTCGGACTTTGTTGCCGTAATATGGGGCGCAATAAAAGCCCCTAGCAAATTTAAGCCGTACCAAAGTGTGCGGGTGCAATTGATAAGATTATCAAGAAAAAATGAACTAGTAAGCTAGTGCAGCAGAAGTTGGGCCGCGAACTGTTTCCATTATAATTTTATTGATACGTCAAAGCGTATAAGTAGTGCGATAAGCAACAGGGCTATTTAACATGCCATGACCAAGGGAAAACTGCGTGCGGGTCCTGAGAACAGGTAGAGTGATCGTCAAAAAGACCTAGCGATTCCCGTATACCTCGATGCTTCTTGCTGTCTTGGTGTATCTATCCTTCGAAAGGACTGAAGATCAGGCCGTCTTGAGGGGCCTGTGAAAAAAAACCTGAAAATGATGAAAAAGAAAAAAGTGAAAGTATGTGTGTCCAGGGGAGGTCGTGCCATATTATGGACCACAATCTAGTTATGCCTCCGTCTATGCCCATGGTATTTTAAGTGTGTAGTTATGTATGTGTGGTACGTATGCCGCTATTAGGCCGGGACGGAGACGGAGGCCGGATTGCTAGTCTAACTCCTGACGAGCCGGACTGTTATGTTGTGGAGTAGTCCGGATCCGCTTGACAGTGTCCGGGAGCTTGGCCGCTGAATTAAGATTCTGCTTGACAAGGCCGCTCTGTACTTCTGCTGTCAAGGCCGCGGTGTGCTCCTCGGTACGGAGGGAGCGCTCCGTGTTTCCATTAACTGTTATGACGCCGCGTGGTCCCGGCATCTTGAGCTTGAGATAAGCATAGTGTGGCACCGCATTGAATCGAGCAAATGCGGTTCGTCCGAGCAGTGCGTGATAGCCGCTGCGGAAGGGGACGATATTGAAGATCAACTCTTCGCTTCTGAAGTTTTCCGGGGATCCGAATACAACCTCCAGTGTGATTGAGCCCGTACAGCGGGCCTCTACACCTGGTATGACTCCTTTAAAGGTAGTTTTTGTGGGTTTGATCCTTGAGGGATCGATGCCCATTTTGCGCACTGTATCCTGATAGAGCAGGTTCAGGCTGCTGCCGCCGTCCATGAGGACGCGTGTGAGATGGAATCCATCAATAATTGGATCGAGGACCAGTGCGGCTGAACCACCATGATGGATACTGGTCGGATGGTCCCTACGATCGAATGTGATCGGGCAGGACGACCATGGGTTGAACTTTGGGGCGACTGGCTCTATCGCGTAGACGTCCCTAAGCGCTCGTTTGCGCTCCCTTTTGGGGATATGAGTGGCGTATATCATGTTCACCGTTTTAACCTAGGGAGGGAACTTCTTCTGTCCTCCTGTGTTCGGCGGGCGGAACTCCTCGTCGTCGTCCTCGGTTTGCGACCCCTTCTCCTTGTTTTCAGCATTTAACTTGCCGGCCTGTTTAAAAACCCAACATTCTCTGTTGGTATGATTGGCTGGTTCATCAGGGGTGCCGTGGATCTGACATGGACGATCGAGTATGCGGTCGAAGCTGGATGAGCCCGGATTGTTTCTTTTGTATGGCTTCTTCCGCTGGCCGGACTTGGAGCCGCTGAAACCGGCATTGACCGCCGTGTCATCGGCAGTGCCACCATTGCTTTGGCACTTGTGCCTGTTGCGTCGGGGCTTGTCATTTCTATTCTTAGCTTCAGAGGTGCCGGCATCGCTTGCAGTGTTATTGCTACGGGCTAGCCAACTATCCTCGCCCGCACAGAAGCGGGTCATGAGTGCCGTGAGGGCGGCCATGGACTTTGGCTTTTCTTGGCCGAGGTGACGAGCGAGCCATTCGTCGCGGATGCTATGCTTAAAGGCCGCTAGGGCTTCGGCATCCGGGCAGTCGACGATCTGGTTCTTTCTAGTTAGGAACCTAGTCCAGAATTTCCTGGCCGACTCTCCAGGCTGTTGAACTATGTGACTTAAGTCATCGGCATCCGAAGGTCGTACATATGTGCCTTGGAAGTTGTCGCGGAAGACGTCTTCCAAGTCCTCCCAGCTGCCTATAGAGTTTTTAGGCAGACTGTTTAAACAGTGCCAAGCTGGCCCCTTGAGTTTTAGTGGGAGGTATTTGATGGCGTGAAGGTCATCGCCGTGGGCCATATGAATATGGAGAAGAAAATCCTCAATCCATATCACGGGATCTGTTGTCCCATCATATGATTCGATATTTACAGGTTTAAACCCTTCTGGGAATTCGTGCTCCATTACTTCATCAGTGAAGCAGATGGGGTGTGCGGCGCCTCTATATCGGGCCAAGTCGCGACATAGTGCGGATGTAGTCCGTCTGCGGTTTTCGGCCCAGTCATGGTTATGATCGTTACGTCTGGCTTGATAGCCGTCGTTGCGCACCAGGGCATGTCCCCGCGATCCATAGATCGATCTATACTGACCTGCTCTATTCTCCAGGTCTTGCCGCAGGTCATATGTGTGTTCCCGAGCTGTAGTGTCTTTGCCTTTACGGTGAGGTAGTATGGGCAGGTGTTCGACTTGGGTTGCCGCTTTGTCCCGGCCACGTGGTGGTCGGTCAGCCGCATTACGTGTTGATGGCATGGGCTCACGTGCCTCGTCGTTGAATTGGGGTAGCATTTTACGCTTCAGGTAACTTTTAATGGGGCGCTCGAGTCCGTATTCCTCAGCTGCCAGGACATCAGTCCACCTGTCATTGAGTAGATCTTGATCAGCTTGAAGCTGCTACTGTTTCTTTTTCAGGCTCCTCGCAGTGGCTATTAGCCGGCGCTTAAACCGCTCCTGCTGGACGGGTTCCTCAGGCACGATAAAGTCTTCGTCGCCGAGGCTCACCTCATCCTCGGAGAGTGGAAGATAGTTGCTGTCCTCGGAGTCTTCGTTTATGGCCTGTTCGTCAGGGCTGACTTGCCCATCTTCCCTATCGTCCTATTCGGGAGTCGGCTCGACGGGATCTTCTTTGTCTTCGGCATCGTCCGGAGTATTGTTTTCTCTCGTGCCGGTATTGCTGTCTTTTCCACGGCGTGATTTAGAACGGTGCCGCTGACGTCGGCGCTTTGGCTGTGTCTCAGGAGGTTTATCCTCGACTGGATCTTTCTCGTTATCGCCGTTATTCTCTTTGGGAGTATCCACCATGTACACGTCATACAAGGAGGTGGCTGTCCAGCGCCCAGTAAACGGCGGGTTTTGGGCCTGCTCCTCTCCGGCATCATCGTCCATACCGTCGATGTCTCCGGAGTCGTAATCGAGCATGTCGGTTAAGTCTTCGACAGTGGCAATAAAGTGGGTGGTGGGTGGGAAGCAAAATTCTCCGTCATCAGCCTCCAGTTCAAACAGGACATAATTCGGCTGTGAGTCCCCCACTAAGGAGAGGGTTTTTAATGAGTTTAGCACATCACCCAAAGGCGAGTGTCGGAAGATGTTCGCGGAGCTGAACTCGACGATCAGCGCCCGATCAAGCTCGATGGGCGCGGACGCACGCGGTTCGGAACCTGTGGCCAGAGACGAATCTGAGGTTCCGGTGACACAGATCCCGTTCGAAGTTGGGTCTGTCTGCGGCTCCAACGCCGCTGAGTCTGCGGCTTCCGTGGCGGGGTTGAGCTTCCCGTCCTCGGATGGCGCAATCTGCTCCAGATCTAGGGCCAGAGCAGTTACAGGCGCTATCTCCCGGATATGGTCCGATGACAGATTTAGGTCATGTTCATCGCGGTGGTAGGGAGCGGCTGCCATGGGCTCGAATCCGTCGAAGATCAAGTCTCCGCGGATATCAGCAACATAGTTCAAGCTTCCAAACCTGACCTGATGGCCAGGGGCGTAGCTGTCGATCTGCTCTAGATGGCCAAGCGAGTTGGCACGCAGCATGAAGCCGCCGAATACGAAGATCTGGCCGGGGAGAAAGACCTCCCTCACGGCAGCATCGTTGTGGATGATTGATGGAGCCATCTAGTCTTCTAGCGACGACACAGTGGAACTCTCAATGAAAGCACCAATGTCGGTGTCAAAACCGGCGGATCTCGGGTAGGGGGTCCCGAACTGTGCGTCTAAGGTCGATGGTAACAGGAGACGGGGGACACGATGTTTACCCAGTTTCGGGCCCTCTCTATGGAGGTAATACCCTACGTCCTGCTTGATTGATATTGATGAATATGAGTATTACAAGAGTTGATCTACCACGAGATCGTAATGGCTAAAACCCTAGAAGTCTAGCCTGTCTGATTATGATTGCCCCCACGGACTAAACCCTCCGGTTTATATAGACACCGGAGGGGGCTAGGGTTGTACAAAGTCGATTACAGAGAAAGGAATCTTCATATCCGAGCGCCAAGCTTGTCGTCCACGCCAAGGAGAGTCCCATCCGGACACGGGGGAGAGCCTTCTGTCTTGTATCTTCATGGCCCATCAGTCCAGCCCACATTACGTAGCCTGGAGGCCCGAGGACACCTTAATCCAGGACTCCCTCAAGACCCCCTCGAGATTGCGATGGGACTATATGGGTGGGAGATCGAGAGACGAGGTGTGTGCGTGCTAGAAAGATGCCCCGAGAGATATCGAGATAGACCAAGTGAGGGAAAGAGCCAATGCGCATGCTTGTGATGGAGACTGAGAAATAGTCATATACCTAGGGGGCTGCGTGTGCCTACAATGGAGTGAGAGATAGGCGTACTTAGCTAGGCGGGAGATTGTGTGTGTGTGCATGTGAGATGGAGAAAGAATGAGGGAGAGAGTGAGAGAGTTTTAGATGGGTCTATCCAGTGCGAGTGAGATATGCATGTGTTTGTGTGACCTAGTGGGAAAAGAGAGTTCAAGAGAGAGAGGGAAGAGCCCCGAGACGGCAGAGTGGTGCGTGAGAGAGTCCACAATTTTGACCGGGTGAACGAGCTATTTCACTGAATTGAGATATTTCATTTTGGTTTTGATTCCCGTTTTTGAGTGGGTCAACTTTTTGTCAAATTGTAAATTGGTAGCAATGAGCATGTAAAAACACATTAGTCCCGAGCATCATCTCACCATCTAAAAAAGAAGTGGCAAGCTAATATTTAAAATTTAATTCGAATTGACTTGGTAAGGTAGACGTGGATGCTCATTCTCCCAAAATTTGAACGAACTGCTAAACACCCTCTGCTCGGTGGAATTCGCCCGAGCAAATAAATGGGGGACGCAAAATTACCGGCCTATGTGGGACACGCATCAATTGGCCTGTCGTACATCGAGGGTAGGTTTGTAACTTCATCCAAGCGTGCCCTCTCCTCGGCCGAAATGACAGGTGCCGAATAATTCATAAACCATGGGCGGCAAAACACCCTCTCATCGGCCGAAATCGCTCGCCCCCACTATTTCAAAACACGCCCTCCTCACCTGAAATCGTTGGCGCCCACTATTTGGGAGAAGCAAAGTTACCCTGCTATCCCCGACCCTTAAGACACAGACCCAAGCCCAGAGGCCAAAAGGTAGGGGTAAAACTGTAACTTCCCCCACATTTCAGACAAACGCGTCCGTAAGACATGGTTCCCCCACCCGATTCCCCATTCATACAGCATGGGCGCCAAATCACCTTCCCCCCAGCCGCGGAACCTCAGCCCCTTGATACGTCTCCAACGTATCTATAATTTTTTATTGTTCCATGCTATTATATTATCTGTTTTCGATGTTTTATATGCAATAATATGCTATTTTATATTATTTTTGGGACTAACCTATTAACCTAGAGCCCAGTGTCAGTTTCTGTTTTTCGTTGTTTTTGAGTTTTACAAAAAAGGAATACCAAACGGAGTCCAAACAGAATAAAACTTCTGCGATGATTTTTCATGGACCAGAAGACATCCAGAAGACTTGGAAAGGGGGCCAGAAGGTTCCCGAGGAGGCCACAAGCCTGCCAGGCGCGCCCTAGGGGGCGCCCTGAGGGCTTGTGGGCCCCTCGGAGGTCTCCTAACCCTAATCTTTGCACTACAAATTCCTAAATATTCCCAAACCACTAGAAGCGTCCACCAAAGTACTTTTCCACCGTCGCAAGCCTCTGTTCTCGTGAGATCCCATATTGGGGCCTTTTCCGGCCATCTACCGGAGGGGGATTCGATCATGGAGGGCCTCTACATCAACCTTGCTGCCCTTCCGATGATGTGTGAGTAGTTTACCACAGACCTACGGGTCCATAGCTAGTAGCTAGATGGCTTCTTATATCTCTTTGATCTTCAATACAATGTTCTCCTCGATGTTCTTGGATATCTATTCGATGTAATACTTTTTTGCGGTGCGTTTGTTGAGATCTGATGAATTGTGGATTTATGATCAGATTACCTATAAATATTATTTGAGTCTTCTCTGAACACTTTTATGCATGATTAAGATATCTTTGTATTTCTCTTCGAACTATCGGTTTGGTTTGGCCAACTAGATTGGTTTTTCTTGCAATGGGAGAGGTGCTTAGTTTTGGGTTCAATCTTGCGGTGTCCTCACCCAGTGACAGAAGGGGTAGTGAGGCACATATTATATTGTTGCCATCAAGGATAAAAAGATGGGGTTTATATCATATTGCTTGAGTTTATCCCTCTACATCATGTCATCTTGCTTAAGGCGTTACTCCGTTCTTATGAACTTAATACTCTAGATGCATGCTGGATAGCGGTCGATGTGTGGAGTAATAGTAGTAGATGCAGAATCGTTTTGGTCTACTTGTCAAGAACGTGATGCCTATATTCATGATCATTGCCTTAGATATCGTCATAACTTTGTGCTTTTCTATCAATTGCTCAACAGTAATTTGTTCACCCACCGTATGCTATCTTCAAGAGAGAAGCCTCTAGTGAAACCTATGACCCCCGGGTCTATTTACCATCTTATATTTTCAGACCTATAAACCAAAAAACCCAAAAATACCTTGCTGCAATTTATTTAGATTACTTTAGTTTGCCTTTTTATTTATCTTTTATACCTATCTCTATTAGATCTCACTCTTGTTCGAGACCGTGAAGGGATTAACATCCCCTTTTTCGCGTTGAGTGCAAGTGTTTGTTAGTTTGTGCAGGTGCATAGATTGGAGACTCGCTTGTGCCTCCTACTGAATTGATACATTGGTTCTTAACTGAGGGAAATACTTATCTCTACTTTGCTGCATCGCACTTTCCTCTTCAAGGGAAAAATCAACGCAAGCTCAAGAAGTAGCAGGAAGAATTTCTGGCGCCGTTGCTGGGGAGGTTCTACATCAAGCCTACCAAGTACCCATCATAAACTCTCATCTCTTGCATTACATTATTTGCCATTCGCCTCTTGTTTTCCTCTCCCCCACTTCTAAAACATTTTTAGAAAAACACAAAAATATTTGCCTTTTTATTCGCCCTTCTTTCGTTCGTCTTTTCGTTTGCTTTTCGTTTGCTCGTGTGCTAGATTGGTTTCTTGCCATCACGTCTGAATCTGGGGAGGTTATCGTTGAAAATTCTGAAGATCTTGCTAATAATCATGAGGAAAAATTTGGATCTTGTTATTTAGATCGTGAAACCGAAACTCCCACTAATCTTAAGGCAAAAACTTTTCATGTGGGAGACGGTAATATTATTGGGAAGAGTGTTATTCAAGAGTTCTTTGATTGTACGGGAGTCATGCCAATTGATAAGGGATCTATTCTTCTTGATACAAATTGCTATGCGGACCTATTACTATGCTTGTCATTAAACTAGAGAGAAAATTTGTGCATATTCATCCCGCTTTACAAAAGATATTTTATGAACTTCCCAATATACTTCATCCTAAGGTTAAAAAGATTGCAACTATCATTCTTATGCGAGAATTTGACTTCATAATAAAATAAGCTAGGGAATTTTTTTCTATAATAAAAATATTGAGCATCCTCCAGTTGAAGAAATTCTCCATGATAAAGAAACCTTGCGTAGTCTAGAATCTAGAGATTATCATTCTTACAGTAACAATCTTAGGAGAAGAGTTCCCTACGCAGAAATTGCTCAAGCCCTTTATCTTGATACTTATGAAAAGTTTGATTGGGTAACCAAGGGAATCTATGTAGGATTTAATGATGAATGGATGGAGGTAATGTCTAGGGAACCTATTAAAAATGAGATATGTATTTTATATGAAGACATTTATGGTGATGACCCTGAGTATGGAATTATGAATGTTAAAATCACTAATCAAAGTCCTTTCCATGAATTAAGTTCACTGATTAGGAAGGAAAGGAAAGAAAAAAGAGATTTGTTAAGAAAAGTTTTGAAAGATTTGACTAGGAAAGAATTAAATACCAAAGATGATAATACTTAGATCTATGTTTTATGCCTAGCAAGGGGCGTTAAACAATAGCGCTTGTTGGGAGGCAACCTAATTTTCTTTTTATGTTTTTATTTTTGGTTCTGTTTTTCAATAAATAATCATTATTATCTCTGTACTAATTGTGTTTTGGTGTTTTAATTAGTGTTTGATCCAAGTAAGACCTTTGGGATGGTCTACGGTGATAGTTGATTTGATCTTGCTGAAAAACAGAAACTTTTGTGCTCATTGCCAGAAATTTACAAAATCACAGAAACGTGATTTTGATCTGAATTTTTTACAAAAGATTGATATACAAATTTTCTAAATGCTCCTAATTTTTAAGAATTTTTGGAGTTACATAAGTATACGAAATTTCCAGATTACTACAGAATGATTTGTTTTTGACAGATTCTATTTTCTATGTGTTGTTTGCTTATTTTGATGAATCTATGGGTAGTATCAGGGGGTATGAACCATGGAGAAGTTGGAATACAGTAGATATAACACCAATATAAATTAATAATGAGTTCACAATAGTACCTAAAGTTGTGATTTATTTTATTATACTAACGGATCTTATGAGTTTTCTGTTGAGTTTTGTGTTGTGAAGTTTTCAAGTTTTGGGTAAAGATTTGATGGACAACGGAATAAGGAGTGGCAAGAGCCTAAGCTTGGGGATGCCCAAGGCACCCCAAGGTAATATTAAAGGACAACCAAGCATCTAAGCTTGGGGATGCCCCGGATGGCATCCCCTCTTTTGTCTTCAATCCATCGGTAAATTTACTTGAGGCTATATTTTTATTCACCACATGATATGTGTTTTGCTTGGAGCGTCTTGTACGATATGAGTCTTTTCTTTTTAGTTTGCCACAATCATCCTTGCTGTACGCATTAATCATGAATTTATTAGAATACTCTATGTGCTTCACTTATATCTTTTGAGCTAAGAAGTTTGCTCTAGTGCTTCACTTATACCTTTCTAGAGCACGGCGGTGGCTTTATCTTATAGAAATTGTTGAACTCTCATGCTTCACTTATATTATTTTGAGAGTCTTAAAAAGCATGGTAATTTGCTTAGGTTATGAATTTAGTCCTAATATGATGGGCATCCAAGATGGATATAATAAAAACTTTCATATAAAGAGCATTGAATAGATGAGAAGTTTGATTCCTTGCATTTGTTTTGAGATATCACTACTGTAGGATGCTGCTAATGCGACACTACGATCAGAGACCCATTGAAGAAACTGTGTGTGATGCATTAATCGCAAACGGTGATGTAAAAAAACCGTCAAAAAAGATGCAAAACGTTTGCGATGGCGGAGACATCAAACACGGTTCCGATTTTAGTTGCGTGTGCGATGCAGGGCACATGGTTGATCCATCCGAACTGTTTGCGATGAGACAGAACAACAGAAACAGGCAGCCATATCAAGGTGTGTGCGATATACGCCATACAGTTCACTCAGATGAACTGTTTGCTATTAGGGAGTGCAACAGAAACGGTTAGCTAGATCAAGGTGTGTGTGATATACGGCATACGGTTCACTCGGACGAACTGTTTTCGATTAGGGAACACAACAGAAACGGTTCAACTTAACAAGATGTGTGTGATATGCGGCATACAGTTCACATGTATGAATTGTTTGCGATGAGCCAAAAGAACACAAACGAGTCGTGTAAACAAGATGTGTGTGATACGCGGCAAATAGCCGACTCGGATGAACTGTTTGCGATGAGAAATTACAACACAGACGGTTACTACAGTTAATTCATGTGCAATTCTGTGTGTACAAAAAACTTTGAAAATTGCAAACTAGTTGCTTGCGGTGGATAGGAGTATCACACACGATGCGTCTGCGAGTACTCGTGTGCGATGATTAGTAAGTTACACATACGTTTCCTTATGTTAACACGTGTGTGAATTTGCAATATGGACAGTTAATATGCAAATGCCTTCTAGACATCGGGCACACGCTTAAACTCAATGAACTGTGTATGATACTAATACTTTCCATGAAAATTTAAGAACTGGGCTAATAGCATTTGAGTAACATATATATTGTGGTTACACTATTCGATAAAAGGAGGATCTTCGTAACATGGTTTTGACAACCATATGGTCCATATCTACATACTTAACATAGTAACAACTATCACATTTTAAGAGGCTGAGGGCCAACAACCATATGGTCCATATCTACATACTTAACATAGTAACAGCTAGCACATTTTAAGAGGCTGAGGGCCAACAACCACAACTATCCGCTGGAAGCAGCTTGATCACGGTGTCTCGGCATCTCGTCAATGAAAAGGAAGAGCCCTCCAGTGCCTTGGTAGAGCATGAGTAGAATACTGTCTCCAATTTTCCAATATGGATGCATTGCCACGACAAGCGAGAACTTGTTAATTTGAATGGTTCCATTTCTGCGGGAAATGCAGTACCTTGCAATCACTTTGGCGTTATTAGCAGGCACAAGTGTAATTCGACCACGCCGGGAAATTGATCCAGGAACTGCTACAGTGGGCAATTTCAGTTGAAATGTAGAATAAAAACCAATTGTAACATATCGTTGAAGATATATATAGTTTATGAGCATCAACATAAAAATAAGACTTTGTACCAGCGTTTTGTGCACACAATTGGTCTTGTTCAATGTGTGCACCATAGGTATAATTAATCCCATCCAAAATCCAACGTTCATATGCTGTGCTATCTCTATCAGATTATCAACAAAGTTTATGACATGATTCAAGTCCTTCCAGTGAAATTTGGTACGCTTAGTAACATACAGATCATTCACTATGCATCCAACATATCTTGCTTAAAAGGTGGGAAGGTATTATTTATTCAGAACATGGCAGAAGAATATATAGTGCGCATAAATTGGTAAATAGAATTTGTTACTGCCTAGGAACGGAGTCAGAAAATGAAATCACAATTGGTTGCTTAAATAGTCATCAATTAGTCAGAACAAATACCCCGATTTTGCTAAGTAATATGCCAGCATGGAGAAAGTTGAAAGCACACTAACCTCGATCAGACTTTGATAGGCTGATGACGTTGGGGAAGTAAACATCCATGTTAATTAGACCAGGCTGTGGTGCATGCACTAGAATTTTATTGCCAGCTTTCAGTTCATAACACTTAGACATTTTTCTCCAAAGGTCCGCATCAAAATAGGAGTGACAATCTTTATCAAGTTTTACGCTAACCGTCATTGTAAATCCATGCTGCGTTGTCAATATGACATCCATGGAGTCATAAAAAAAGTAAAGCCCAAGATTTCCTTCTACTCCTGTTGTTGCAAAGCAAGGGATGTACTGCTTGAAATGAAAATTAAGATCGTAAATTAGATATATTGAAATAACAGAGCTAGATGCAAATATGGGAGTAACTGATAGAACAGATCAATATATAGATGAAAGCAAAGTACAAAAATATATAATTAAAAATAGGTAATGTAACAAAGATTTGATGCAAATATGAGAGTAACTGAATGAACAATACATCATATATTTGCCTAATATAGGGGGGAAAATCGGCTTCAACATCTAGGCTGCACGTGGCACCGTACCTTTTATCCAAATGTAGCAACAGATGGTATATGTTCACAAATTTAGGCCATGCCGACCGTGGTAGGTTGAGATTGAACATACCGAGCGCTCCCTGAAGTCATCCGGAATGGTGAGATAGAACTTCGTTTCCGACTGGCCGCGACCACACTTGCCCAATTTGTGCTCGCACTGTGGACACATGAATGAAAACCCTCGAATCAGCTAGAAGAAAAATGAATCCATGGCGATTTCCGCCGGTTGATTAACAGCGATGGATGGACTGCGATAAGAGATGAGTGAATATTTCGCTAACTTGATTACCTTCTCCATGAGAAAAATCCCTGGCCCAATCCCACAGAAAACCCCAATCGACTAGAGTCTAGAATGTCGGTGCAGATAGGCGGCAGAAAGCCGTAGGGGTAAAATCCCGTGCCGTTTGGAGCGCGACCTCCGCCCACCGATGATAGCCGTCGAGCTTAGGGTGGCCGCCGTGATAGAAGTTGATGAGGTGCAGAGTTGCGGAGGAGTCCGCGGCGAGTGGGTGGGGACGAAGTGGGCGAGGGTTTTCTTTTTCCTTTTGCATGTGTGGGTGAACACACACGGTTCGCAGAGGCGACGGAGATGAATCATGTGCGATAGTAAATCACCGAGATTGAAGGGGAATCCAAATTTCCGTTGTCCTTTGTCCATGAGTTTTTTTCTACGATGAACATAAACCCTGCAAATCACCGTGTTCAAATTTGGCACTTTTCCGGGTTCGTTTACAATATTTTCGGGATTATGTGCATTTTCTAGGCATTAATGCACATAATTCAAATTCATACAATCAGTGCATGAAAAGGTGCATGAGAACGGTCTGGAAAACCATGATCATGCTATTTAGTAAATTCTCATGCCTTTTACAGGGAATGGTCAGATATTTCACTGAAATGTGTGGCAATAGTCAACCACAAACACGTCGTTTATTGGTTTTTCAACTGTAGAAAAATGGAATACATGCATGAAAAACATGATGGCTGGCATGGTGCCATGGTATGGCCTCACCATGCCCTGGTACAATTTTGAGAAGGTTTAGCTTATGTCGTCATCCGCGCCATTCATAAATCGAACCATCACCGAGGAATTTTCATGGTCTCGAGGGGGAAATCAGCAAGATTGAAGGGGCCGAGAATCCAAATTTCCTTCCTAGCTTGTCATTCAGTTTTTTCTACAATCAACATACCCTCTCGAATGCAATGTGTTCAAATTTGGCATTTTTCCGGGCTCATTTACCATATTTAGGGGATTATGTGCATTTTCTAGGCATTAATCCACAAAATTCAAATTCGAACAATCGGTGCATGAAAAGGTGCACAAGAACGGCCTGGAATAACCATACTCGTGGTATTTAGTAAATTCTCATGCCTTTTACAAGGAATGGCCAGAGATTTCAAGGGAATGCATGGCAATAGTCAACCACAAACGTGTCATTTACTGGGTTATCAACTATAGAAAAATGAAATACGTGCTTGAAAAACATGACGCCTGGCATGGTGCCATGGTATGGCCTCACCGTGCCCTGGTAAAAAGCTGAGAATGATTGATTTATGTCGTCATGCACACCCTTCATAAATCGAACCATCACCGAGGAAGTTCCATGCTTTCGAGAGGGAAATAACCAAGATTGAAGGGGAATCCAAATTTCCTTCCTAGTTTGTCATTCAGTTTTTTCCAACGATCAACATACCCCCTCCAATGCAACGTGTTCAAATTGGACATTTTTTCGGGCTCATTTACCTTATTTAGGGGATTATGTGCATTTTCTAGGCATTAATGCACATAATTCAAATTCGAACAATCGGTGCATGAAAAGGTGCACAAGAACGGTCTGGAAAACCATGCTCGTGCTATTTAGTAAATTTTCATGCCTTTTTACAAGGAATGGGCAGAGATTTCAAGGAAATGTGTGGCAATAGTCAACCACAAACGCGTTGTTTACTGGGTTAACAACTATACAAAAATGAAATACCTGCTTGGAAAACATGACGTCTGGCATGGTGCCATGGTATGGCCTCACCGTGCCCTGGTAAAAATTCGAGAATGTTTGCCTTATGTCGTCATGCACGCCTTTCATAAATCGAACCATCACCGAGGAAGTTTCATGGTTTCGAGGGGGAAATCACCAAGATTGAAGGGGGATCCAAATTTCCTTTGTCCTTTGTCCATGAATTTTTTTCTACGATGAACATACACCCTGCAAATCACCGTGTTCAAATTTGGCACTTTTCCGGGTTCATTTACCATATTTAGGGGATTATGTGCATTTTCTAGGCATTAATGCACATAATTCAAGTTCAAACAATCGGTGCATGAAAGGGTGCACAAGAATGGCCTGGAAAACCATGCTCGTGCCATTTAGTAAATTCTCATGCCTTTTACAAGGAATGGGCAGATATTTCAATGAAATGTGTGGCAATAGTCTACCACAAACGTTTGTTTATTGGGTTTTCAACTATAAAAAAATGAAATAAATGCTTGAAAAACATGACACCTGGCATGGTACCATGGTATGGCCTCACCATGCCCTGGTAAAAATTTGAGAAGGTTTGGCTAATGTCGTCATGCACGCCCTTCATAAATCGAACCATCACCGAGGAAGTTCCATGCTTTCGAGAGGAAAATCACCAAGATTGAAGGGGAATCCAAATTTTCTTCGTTCTTTGCCCTGGAGTTTTTTTCTATGATGAACATACACCCCGCAAATCACCGTGTTCAAATTTGGCATTTTTTTGGGCTCATTTACCATATTTAGGGGATTATGTGCATTTTCTAGGCATTTAGCACATATAAATCCAATCCAGCTACAGCTGCACGGGTGTGATGTGAGGGACGTGGATTGTCGTTCGATCGCGGCGCATCCTACGGTGCACACGCGGGATCCGCGTGGCTGGGGTTCCGGCCAATCATAACGCAACACACAATAGGCTCAGCGCACACTGTTTCCGGAGGCGACGGAGATGAACTGTGTGCGATAATGAATGAGCAAAATTGTAAGGGAAGCCAAATTTCCTTCGTCGTTTGTCGTTGAGCTCTTAACAACCACCGCACTGTACGGCTGCCCGGCCACTCCGTCCTAGAGCTCTCTCCAAGTATCGTTCATGGCACCGCGGCGCACAGTAACTGGTAAGGAAGCGATGGCATCCCGCCGCGCCGTGTTCCTCGCCGCCCGCGACCGCACACATGGTAAGGAAGCGATGGCATTTCGCCGCGCCGAGTTCATCACCGCCGACGGCCACACAGTTACGTGGGCGGACTTTAAGGCTGCCATGGCCGAATGGGCGGTGGATCTAGAGGCGGCTAAAGTCGCACAGAAGGAGCGGAAAAGGCCGAAAGCAGTCAAGAAAAGAGAGTCCTGCCGCCGCAAGAAAGAAGAGGCCGCACGCCGTGCTGAGGAGAGCTTGGCGGAGATCGAAGCACAGTGGGTTGCCGCCTACAAGGCCGGGAAGGAGAACGCCGGCGTCTGGCCAGCATGCCCCGATGGCAGCATGTGAGAAGTAGTTAGTGCGTGTGTCACCCGTAAGTTTGTATAATTAATTACGAGCATCTACCAGTACTACATACGTACTAGTCTTAGACCAAATTACCAGTAGTACTTTAAGTTGGTACAATCTATTATTAACGTACAATGTCGGTAAGCGCATCCTTTGAGGGCTTTGAGTGTTGATTAGCATGTGTTCACTGAAGTTTTGTAGCCGCACACCGGCCCCAAATACTACCGAAACGTCCACTCGCGGCCATCGGAGGAGACTAGAGCTAGCCGCAGCTGCTTTTTAGTCCCACCTCGCCGCGCGAGTTGGCCGCACACCGGCTTAAATTGTTGCGCCGGCGGATGGCAGCAACCTTCTCTCTTGTTGCATAGGATCAAATCTAGCTACGCGAGTGAGGCAGGTTGACACTTGATTGCATTTCATAAACCAATGATTGCTCATCGGGTGTCACCTTGCCTCGTTCATGTACATTGAATAATCCTGATACAATGAAAGAGATTTTTGAAATTAGGTGCGGTTGGAGATGCTGATAGATATAAGAATTATTAGAAGATCACAAAACACATGGTTTCTATGGCGTACCCGTGTGCGTTTTTTTGCGTTAATGATCCATAAGTCAGTTACCTGTGCGATGTTTCCTAATAAACCAGGCGTACCATTGACCGAAAAAATCAACTGCACGTGTACATTTTTTTGGAGACGGGATCTGCCAATTTTCTCTTTTCTCGCACACGAGTATTTTACGCGCTTCGTCTGCGTTGTGTGTTTACCCCGCCCAAGTTTCAAGTTTCGTAGCGAAATTTTCTTTAGGCGCGCAATTTCAGAATTTATTCCTCCCACCACATCCCCACCCATCAAATTTCCTCAGTATCTCCCCCCTCCCCCTACCGGCAACTCAAACCGCCGCCGTCGCAACCACAGCTTCAACCACATCTACATTCTGCTCGGATCCAGTCAGGTAACCCACCGATCTCTATCATGGCCCCGGCCTGATTGCTTAAATGGAGCCTGCAAAACATCCTCATGCCTCCAAATCCCCACCGCCCCTACCTCTAGAGCATCGCCGCGCAAGCCCAACCACATATCACGTGGAGGTCGAGGAGCTGATGGTGGGCCATGGCATGATGGCCGCTGCACGTGTTGACCCGGAGGAACACCTCACCTCCGCCGCCACCAACTTGGTGCAAGCTCTGGCCCAGATGAAGTGCCCCAGCGACTACCCCCCAGGACTTAACAGGTATGATCTGACCAGCTCAATCTTACCAATACCACTTGCAATGGCTATGTTTTGTACGGTTGATGTATTAAGCATGTTCGTGCCTTGTTTATTTCAGTACTGCACACTGTGTGATGTTCAAGTATTGACTATCCAGCTCAATTTCACCAATACCAACAACAAACTTACAATACATGGCTCAGGATATCACTAGAGATGCTGCCCATTTGCTATTTTTGGTGGATGCTAACCCTGTTGTACTTAACATGCCTGTCCATGTACTTACGCAGGGTCATAACGACCGATGGTGTTGTTTGCCGTCGAGGTTAGCTGCATCCCATGTCTTACAGTATTTCACATCATTTGTGCAATTGTAGTTTAACTTCTAACATTTATTGGTTGCCTGTAGGTACACATGTCAGTGGCACTGATCCATGCTTCGACCTAGAGGAACAGCTCGCCTCCGCCGCCGCTGACTTTGGGCGGGCTCTGGCCAAGATGAAGTGCCCCAGCAACTACCTCTCAGGACTTACCAAGTATGTACTCACCAGTTCAATCTTACCAATACCAGTTGCAATTAATGGCTATATTTTGCACAGTTGATGTATTAAGCATGTTGTAGTAAACATGCCTAACACGTTTTAGCTACTTTCCCTACCTTTTTATAGACAACTGGGCCATTCTCTGCTCTGGCAGCACCTGCCTTGTGATGTTTAACTCTGCCAATTGCATTTTTATCAGTACCAGTTTCAATGGCTATAAAGCCTATTGCAATTAACAGTTGTATCCATTTTTAAGCAGTTGTATTTCAATGGCTACAAACTTACAAAACATGACTTAGGATGTTGTTAAGCCTGTTGCAATTAACAGTTGTATCCATTTTTTAATCTGTCCCTTTGCAACCGTGCTACTCTCCGCAATGAAGATATACTAGAGATGCTGCCCATTTGCTATTTTTGGTGGATGCTAACCCTGTTGTACTTAACATGCCTTTCCATGTACTTACGCAGGGCCATAACGGGCGATGCTGTTGTTTGCCGTCGAGGTTAGCTGCATCCCATGTCTTACTGTATTTTACATCATTTGTGCAATTGCAGTTTGGCTTCTAACATTTACTTGCTTCTTGTAGGTACACATGTCGGCGGCACTGACCCACACTTCGACCTGGAGGAAGAGCTCGCCTCCGCCGCCGCTGACTTTGGGCGGGCTCTAGCCAAGATGAAGTGCCCCAGCAACTACCTCTCAGGACTTACCAAGTAGGAACTCACTAGTTCAATCTTACCAATACCAGTTTTAATTAATGGCTATGTTTTATACGGTCGATGTATTAAGCATGTTGTAGTAAACATGCCTAACACGTTTTAGCTATTTTCCCTACCTTTTTATAGACAACTGGGCCATTCTCTGCTCTGGCAGCACCTGCCTTGTGATGTTTAACTCTGCCAATTGCATTTTTATCAGTACCGGTTTCAATGGCTATTAAGCCTGTTGCAATTAACAATTGTATCCATTTTTAAACAGTTGTATTTCAATGGCTACAAACTTACAAAACATGAATTAGGATGCTGTTAAGCCTGTTGCAATTAACAGTTGTATCCATTTTTTAATCCGTCCCTTTGCTACCGTGCTACTCTTTCGCAATGAAGATATCACTACAGATGCTGCCGTTTTATTACCATTTGCTATTTTTGGTGGATGTTAACCCTGTTGTAGTTAACATTGGCTTTCCATGTACTTAAACAGGGCTACAATGGGCGATGTTGTTGTTTGCCGTCGAGGTTAGCTGCATCCCATGTCTTATACACCATCTATTCCTAAATATAAGTATTTTTAGATATTCCAATATAGACTACATAAGGAGCAAAATGAGTGAATCTAGATTCTAATCTAAACTATATCTATAATTCTATATACATCCGTATGTAGTTCATATTGGAATATCTAAAAATACTTGTACTTAGGAACGTAGGTAGTTGTATTTTACATCATTTGTGCAATCTCAGTTTAGCTTCTAACATTTACTGGTTGCTTGTAGGTACATATATGAGCGATATTGATCCACGCTTCGATCCCTTTTGCGTATGGGGCAATGAGATATTCATGAACAAGCGTCAAGTGAGGAAACTAAGAAAGATCGTTAGGCGAAAGAATCGGGTGATGGGAATTAAGCTCTTTATTTACACTTTGTCCAAGACAACAGTGAACTTTAGGATGGTAAGTAATGTGTTGCCTTTTCCCCCTGCCCACAACAAGTTACTCTATTAGGCCTAAGTATCTGATATTTTTCTCTTTTCAGTGGTTTCGGAAGCTATTTACTGATGATTACCTTGCAAACTACATGACCGGAGTGGAGGCAACTAAGGTTAAAGTATATAATTCATGCTACCATGATAATGCTCTAGAAGTCTTCCTAAAGGCGGTGAAGGATGGGCGGGTGATCGTCACAAGGGGTTGGACAAAAGTTGTTCGTGCCTACGGCATGCAGGAAGGCACATTATGGTCATTCCGCTTCTTGAACACCATCGGCAGTCAAAATGATTTACACTTGTCTCTTCACCTTTACCGCCTCTACATATTGTGGTTCATCATAGTTAATTGCTGTCTAATCCTGTAATTACTGAACATATTGTACTGACAATTTTATTTATGGATTCGTTGTTGAACCATTGTGCTGAGAATTTGAATTCCATTTTTCATATTTCAAAATTTCCAATTCGAATAATAAATTATAGGGAAAAATAAAATTATACAGGAGCGAATAAAATAATGTGCACACGGTTTGAAAGAAAACAGCATGTGCGATGAAAAATAGAGAACAGACGGTTCTTTGACGTGAAACATTTGCGATGCCCAACGAACGCACACACGGTTTCATCTCATATGCGTGTGCGATTCATGGTAATACGGCAAATGTTTCAAACTAGTGTGCGTGTGTGATAGGAATACCAATCGCACATAGTTATGAAAATGGACACGTTGGCGTTAGTAGAGGCACCGCACACATTTTACATTCTTGAACCGTGTGTGATAACGTACCTATCACAAACATATCGGTAGATTAAATGTTGATGTCCACCTTTTTGACACGACTATAGCGGCGTAATCGTTTGGGATGTCTCTCTGATCAGAAACGTAACGTCGAGATGTAACGTGTGGGACTGGGGCGGCTTCTCATACGTTTATTCTATGGCGATCGTCAGTAGCCGCTCACCTATCCCCGACGGTTTTTGGATCATGTGGGAAGGACCCCCCTATCGCATTCACTCACTAGGCGACGGTTCCAAATGCCGTCACGGAAAGGGGTTAAAAACCATTTGTATAGCACCTTACGGTACCAGTGTATGAAGATGGTGATATTAGGGTCATGCTAGTGAGTAATTGTGGATTGGTAGAAATACTTGTGTTAAAGTTTGTGATTCCCGTAGCATGCACGTATGGTGAACCGTTATGTGATGAAGTCGGAGCATGATTTATTTTTTGATTGTCTTCCTTATGAGTGGCGGCCGGGGACGAGCGATGGTCTTTTCCTACCAATCTATCCCCCTAGGAGCATGCGTGTAGTACTTTGTTTCGATGGCTAATAGATTTTTGCAATAAGTATGTGAGTTCTTTATGACTAATGACGAGTCCATGTATTATACGCACTCTCACCCTTCCACCATTGCTAGCCTCTCTAGTACCGCGCAACTTTCGCCCGTGCATTAAACCCACCATATACCTTTCCTCAAAACAGCCACCATACCTACCTATTATGGCATTTCCATAGCCATTCCGAGATATATTGCCATGCAACTTCCACCGTTCCGTTTTATTATGACACGCACCATCATTGTCATATTGCTTTGCCTGATCATGTAGTTGTCATAGTATTTGTGGCAAGGCCATCGTTCATATTTTTTATACATGTCACTATTGATCATAGCACATCCCGGTACACCGCCGGAGGCATTCATATAGAGTCATATCTTGTTCTAGTATCGATTTGTAATTTTTGAGTTGCAAGTAAATAAAAGTGTGATGATCATCATTATTATAGCATTTTCCCATGTGAGGAAAGGATGATGGAAGCTATGATTCCCTCACAAGTTGGGATGAGTCTCCGGACTTTACAAAAAAATAAAAGAGGCCAAAGAAGCCGAAATAAAAAAATAAAAGAGGCCAAAGAAGCCCAAACAAAAAAATGAGAGAAAAGAGACAAGGGACAATGTTACTATCCTTTTTCCACACTTGTGCTTCAAAGTAGCACCATGATCTTCATGATAGAGGGTCTTCTATTTTGTCACTTTCATATACTAGAGGGAATTTTTCATTATAGAACTTGGCTTGTATATTCCAATGATGGGCTTCCTCAAATTGCCCTAGGTCTTCGTGAGCAAGCAAGTTGGATGCACACCCACTTAGTTTCTTTTTGAGCTTTCATACACTTATAGCTCTAGTGCATCCGTTGAATGGCAATCCCTACTCACTTGCTTCGATATCAATTGATGGGCATCCCCATAGCCCATTAATTTTCCTAGTTGATGTGAGACTTTCTCCTTCTTTTTGTCTTCTCCACAACCACCATATTCTATTCCACCTATAGTGCTATATCCATGGCTCACGCTCATGTATTGCGTGAAAGTTGAAAAAGTTTGAGAACACCAAAAGTATGAAACAATTGCTTGGCTTGTCATCGGGGTTGTACATGATGAAATACTTTGTGTGATGAAGATGGAGCATAGCCAGACTATATGATTTTGCAGGGATAACTTTCTTTGGCCATGTTATTTTGAGAAGACATGATTGCTTTATTAGTATGCTTGAAGTATTATTGTTTTTATGTCAATATTAAACTCTTGTTTTGAATCTTATGGATCTGAATATTCATGCCACAATAAAGAAGATTACATTGATAAATATGTTAGGTAGCATTCCACATCAAAATTTCTGTTTTTATCATTTACCTACTCGAGGACGAGCATGAATTAATCTTGGGGATGTTTGATACATCTCCAACGTATCTATAAATTTTGATTGTTCCATGCTATTATATTATCTGTTTTGGATGTTTTATATGCATTAATATGCTATTTTATATTATTTTTGGGACTAACCTATTAACCTAGAGCCCAGTGCCAGTTTCTGTTTTTTCCTTATTTTTGAGTTTTACAGAAAAGGAATACCAAACGGAGTCCAAACGGAATAAAACTTTCGCGATGATTTTTCCTTGACCAGAAGACATCCAGAGGACTTGGAAAGGGGGCCAGAAGGTTCTCGAGGAGGCCACAAGCCTGCCAGGCGCGCCCTAGGGGGGGCGCCCTGAGGGCTTGTGGACCCCTCGGAGGTCTCCTAACCCTAATCTTTGCACTATAAATTCCCAAATATTCCCAAACCACCAGAAGCATCCACCAAAATACTTTTCCGCCGCCGCAAGCCTCTGTTCCCGTGAGATCCCATCTTGGGGCCTTTTCCGGTGATGTACCGGAGGGGGATTCGATAACGGAGGGCGTCTACATCAACCTTGCTGCCCTTCCGATGATGCGTGAGTAGTTTACCACAGACCTACGGGTTCATAGCTAGTACCTAGATGGCTTATTCTCTCTCTTTGATCTTCAATACAATGTTCTCCTCGATGTTCTTGGAGATCTATTCGATGTAATACTTTTTTGCGGTGCGTTTGTTGAGATCCGATGAATTGTGGATTTATGATCAGATTATCTATGAATATTATTTGAGTCTTCTGAACTCTTTTATGCATGATTAAGATATCTTTGTATTTCTCTTCGAACAATCGGTTTGGTTTGGCCAACTAGATTGGTTTTCTTGCAATGGGAGAGGTGCTTAGTTTTGGGTTCAATCTTGCGGTGTCCTCACCCAGTGACAGAAGGGGTAGCGAAGCACGTATTGTATTGTTGCCATCAAGGATAAAAAGATGGGGTTTATATCATATTGCTTGAGTTTATCCCTCTACATCATGTCATCTTGCTTAAGTCGTTACTCCGTTCTTATGAACTTAATACCCTAGATGCATGCTGGATAGCGGTCGATGTGTGGAGTAATAGTAGTAGATGCAGAATCATTTCGGTCTACTTGTCACTGACGTGATGCCTATATTCATGATCATTGCCTTAGATATCGTCATAACTTTGCGCTTTTCTATCAATTGCTCAACAGTAATTTGTTCACCCACCGTATGCTATCTTCAAGAGAGAAGCCTCTAGTGAAACCTATGGCCCCGGGGTCTATTTTCCATCATATATTTTCAGATCTATAAACCAAAAAACACAAAAATACCTTGTTGCAATTTATTTAGAATACTTTAGTTTGTCCTTTTATTTATCTTTTATACCTATCTCTATTAGATCTCACTCTTGTTCGATACCGTGAAGGGATTGACAACCCCTTTTTCGTGTTGAGTGCAAGTGTTTGTTAGTTTGTGCAGGTGCATAGATTTGAGACTTGCTTGTGCCTCCTACTGGATTGATACCTTGGTTCTTAACTGAGGGAAATACTTATCTCTACTTTGCTGCATCACCCTTTCCTCTTCCAGGGGAAAATCAACGCAAGCTCAAGAAGTAGCACCCCTCTTCCATGGCGCCCCCACCGCACCAAATTCACCGCCGCCCTCCTCCCCAATGCAGGAGCCGCTGTCCGTTTGCCATCGTGCATTGGGCCGTGTGCCTCTTACTCCGTGCTGCCAGAGCTACCTCGACGACGACCGCGTGAACCGTACCGGAGCCGATTCACCCGCGCCGTTGTGCATGGCGCCGGAGCGTCCCCAACTTCGGACGCGTCCAGGGCCCCGGCGCAGCTTCCCCATAGCCGTCGGCCATCGCGACTTATCTGCTTTCCTGCCGCCGGGAGCCACCGCAAGTGCGCCGGCCTCACCGACTCGGTAGCTAGAGCTGCCTACTTCATCGGCCCGCAAGATAGGTCGTACACTCATCTTAAATCATTTTATTTAGGCGTCAGTTGCCTGCATTTTTATTCTGGGCCATTCTATTCCCAATGGGAAGTAGCACCCCTCGAGGCGGCGGAGCTCCTAGGCTGGCGGTTGGCTGGGGTAGCATTGCCTTGGTGTCTATCGTAGGGGTGCGGGGGCGCAAGTTCTCCGCAGAAGCAACGCTTAGGTGGCTATCGAAGAGTTGCGTGGGTTGAAGGTACTCCCGCCGCTGGATCTAGATGACGGCGAGTCTTTGTGGTTTGGCCGAGGGCGGCGCAACCACGGCAGTGCGGTGGGGTGGGGGGCAGGGTTTTGGTCGGAGCTCTCGCGGCTAGGGACGGCGGAGGCAGGCTGCTCTGCCGATGGTCGCTGGCTCTTCGGGGAAGATTCTGAACAGTGTCATCTGGGAGGCACAAGACGGCCATCCAGCCATCCGGCGTAGATCAGACAGTACCAAAAAAATAAAAATCATGTGACCCCAATTTAGTTTTTAGTCAACAGACGTGTGACCAGTCTCGTACCTTAGTGTTAATCTCTTAGGGTATTTCTTCAGATCAAAGATATGTGTCGTTCTTAACATTATGTGTTATCTGCATCTTCAGCCACACCGTCTTCCTTCTCACCGCAGCTGCTCCAACAAGGGAAGCATACACCAGAAGGGAGCTATAGTCCCCACTCAATAGTTCTCTGGCTCGAATGTGCATGCCCGGCATGGACAGCCACAACAACCGCAGGGCCATCGACAAGTCAGCAGATGATGCTCACTCCTATGGATGGTGGCTAGATAGGTTGTACCCTCATCTTACTTGTGTGCAACATTTATGGCTTCGTTATTCATCTAAGCATGGAAAATAGATTATCACATGTCACTGTATATTGATGCTGATCTCTTAAGAGTCTTGTTCAGGAGTTAACATTGTTCCATAGTTCAGATAAGAGACTTGTTCAGGCTGGTGATTATACCACTTCTAGTATTACCTATGTTGTTGTTCTTTAATACTTTTGTGTGCCATCTAGTTAATCTCAAGTACAAACAATACATATTCTATAGCTTTCATCTGTGTTCTCCCTTTAGTTTTTTAGACATGTTGCTGCTACTTAATTCCAGTCCTACTATTTATGTCATCTCCTACAGGCACTCATTACATAATCTAACTACGAGTTGTCTTCCATGCATGTCAGATATAATTGCACACACTGATATATCCACAAGAACCTCGCGGAGCAATGTAACGGCCAACAAACTTGACGTCAATGATAACCAATATGATGGAACATTTAAAGGCAGTTCTTCAGAAGACTTGCAAAAAAATGATGAATCCTATTCACCCCACAAGGTCCTTGCTCTAACTTGGCCCGTGATATGGGTGCATCATGCATATAATGTCCTGGAGTGCATCTACTCTGTTGCAATGCCATGTGCTTAGCCTGCTGATCATGCATGTAAATATGTCATGCCTTCCTGTTTTTCAGTACCCATTCCATTCATGATAACATGTTTTCAAATTCAAGTACTGTCATTCTACTCTGTCGCAATGCCATCTGCTTAATCTGGACATCATGCTTTCGAATATCTTATGCATTGTTATTCATCAGTATGTACTCCATCCATCTACCATACCATGTTTTTTTACATTGAAGTGTTGTTCTACTGTTCTGTTGCAATGCTATCTTAGTTTCCCAATCATACACGCATATGTTGCCTTCATGTTTTTTTGTGCCTATTCCGCTATCATACAGTTTTACATTCAACTAGTGTTTATTTTACTCCGTTGTCATGTTGTATCCCTAGCTCTTACATCATACTCCCTCCGTCCGGATTACATGTCACAGAAATGGATAAAAATGGATGTATCTAGAACTGAAATACGCCTAGACACATCCATTTATTTCTGGATGGAGGGAATACATGTCAATATGTCATGCCTTTCTATTCTCCAGTACCTATTCCATCTCTCTGTCGTAGCATGTTTTATAATTGAAGCGCCATTCTTCTATATAAGGCATGCAAGGGGAAGACGGCTATGTTAGAATCTGAAGGGCTACAAACAAGGTCTTTGCAAAAGATCCAAACGTCAGGAGATAGTAAACCAACTCCAGTGTTCATAGATACTGCTCCAGCACAGAGAAACCCAACTCCTGATAATCAGCAGATTCCAGTGGCCAGATAACTAGTCCGCTCTAGGCCAGCAAAAATATGTCAACTCCTCTCTAAGAAGCGTGTGCGTATCCTTGCATCATGAAATTTTATAGCATTCAGATCATAATTTCTACATGTTTCTTACCCATCTCTCTTTTCGAAAATAAGCTTAAAGGATAGAAAACTTTCTAAACTGGGATCATGTTCGAGGAAAGTATCTTGCGGGAATTCTCTGTGCTCCAATGCTGATGTAACTACCTGTTGTATAACACTATATTTTTACATCAGCATGTATTTTGTTAATCTGCGTGAATCCAACCTTTATCTGATCTAAATTTACTTGTAGCAAAATGTATAATTAAAGGCGACAATGTTGATTTTTGTAAGGAAAACTGGCTGGTAGTTTTGCATACTGAGTTGCATGAGTGTACTATCTCATATCATGCACATTACTAAAATGTAGTGCTCTGGTCTGGTTGACCAATCATTCATTGTGTCAATGTTGCATTCCTATTACCTTACCTGGCTGATGATAGCTATGCCATATTGTGTTAATTTGGTGTAGCCTGGTGTGGTCTGGTTGCCCAAACATTCATTGTGTCAATGTTGGTTTCCTATTATCTGACCTAGCCAATGATAGCAATGCTAGTGTGTTAATTTGGTGCAGGCTACTGAAGATAAGAAGACAAACTCTGAAAACAACAAGGCAACCCCATTGTTTCTTTTCAATAAATCTAGGGCAGGTAATATGGCAATAACTCTTGATTAATATGTTTGGTTCCCCTTCTAATTTATGTTATGATGCAGTGGTCGAGACACTCTCCACTATCACTAATACAAGCCTGCCAAAATCGCCATCTGAATCTGTTCAGTTTCCTCTCTCTCGAATCCAACAAAAAAAATATATGTTTGTGAACCAATTACTGGCTGAAGCAATGCTGGAAATCATGGAGGAATCAGAGGTACACATTCTTGCGCAACAAGAACTGATCAATGTTTTTAGAGAAAGTGTAGCAAAGAAGGAAGAACTTACTCACATGCTTATGGGTGTCATCCACGCTGAGGTTGCAGATTGTGAGGTTGTAGATCGTTAAGTTATGTTCATTTATTTGCACTGGCATCAATCTTTGATTACCCAGTGGATGTAATTTCTTGTAATATATGTTGGATGTGCTACGTTTTTTCTATAATGTCGTACATTTGCTTAGCGCGCCTCGCATTCCAGCTAACTGGTCGCTAGGAAGCCAAAAAAGCTGTGAAATTAATAGCTAGCACGAACCGTCATGGGCCCTTTGTGAAGCATAACGGCCCACTGCCTTAATGGGCCCCCCTAATGGGCTCGCAAGGGCCAAAATTCTCTTGGGGCTTTGATTGATCGGTTTTGGTTTTGTCCATAAATGCTCCTCATACTAGGCTCAAATAATAGCTGAGTCGAATTCGACTTTGTCTAATTGGGCCTACAGACAGGTTTGAACTTTAGCGGGCCCAATAAGTTGATGGGTCGTAAACAGGCCGAAAGCTCTATTGGGCCGCTATAATTGAAATGAGCCAACCGTTAATGCTTGGCCCAGTTACCTCTCGGGTCGTTAACAGGCCAAAATTGAAGCGGGTAATAAGTGGGCTCATTCGATTTCACGGGCCATTAACAGGCCGATACTAAGGCAGGGCTGTATATGGCCCAATTGTATTGTGGGCCTTTAGCAGGTCGAAAGAGACAGCGGGCTGGTATTGGACCATGAAGAGCATGGGCTGCTAAGAGGCTGAAAGTTAGGTCGGACTGTATATGGTCCAATTGTGTTGTGGGCCTTTAGCAGGGCGAAAGAGAAACCGGGCTGTTATTGGACCATGAAGAGCATGGGCTGTTAAGAGGCCAAAACTCAGGTCAGACTGCATATGGCCCAACTCCTTTATGGGCCGTTAACAGGCTGAAAGACACACCGGGCTGGAAATTGGCCCAACACTTAAATGGGTCGCTAAAAGGCTGAAAGACGTACATCTTGAAAATTGCCCCATCCTTGAATGGGCTGTTAACAGGCCGAAACTACATCGGGCCTATATTGAGCCCAAATATATAATGGGCTGCTAACGGGCTCAAACTGACGATGGGCTGCAATGGTGTCAAATAGTTAACGGGCCGTTGACGACCTATATTGGCACATCTCGTATGGGTCGTGGGCCTATATGGACCAGATACGAGTAGGCCTATATGGGGCGGCCTGCTAATTTTGACTGGGCCAGCCTCTTTCACCTAAATGGGCC
The DNA here is from genome assembly GCA_011799875.1 of Thinopyrum elongatum. Taxonomy (NCBI): domain Eukaryota; kingdom Viridiplantae; phylum Streptophyta; class Magnoliopsida; order Poales; family Poaceae; genus Thinopyrum; species Thinopyrum elongatum. Next base: position 391,257,943 of record CM022300.1, read on the forward strand.
ACTATTAGGCCTTGCCATGTGTCGACGTATCATAGGCGCCTCTCATACAATGAGTGGATGACATCTGTCCCAACGCTGAGCCGACACGTGGATCCTCCGGTGAATGAGAATTTTACACGTGGAAAATCCCCATTGGTCCTGGCTGTTAACGTGTTATCAGATCCAAACCGGAACCCGATAGCTTAACAGCGACCCGTTACGGTGGATGCCACGTGTCGGTTACCCTTGACAAAAACACTTCCATGACGCGGGATTTATCGTCATGGAAGTGGACACTTCCGTGATGATAATTTCAGTATTGTCATGGAACACTTCTATGATAGCACAAGTATGACTATCTTGATTCTGTCATAAAATCGTCATGGATGTACATGCATGACCGAAAACGTGACCTACTGTGACAAACACATACCATCACATAAGTGGTTTTTTGTAGTGAATATATAACTGATGATATCCCTAATGGTTGTATACACTGCCAAACCTTTGGCGACATGAGCTTTTACTGAGGTGATCACCCACACCCGGTTGTGAGATCCTACAATTGCGGTGATTACCCTACTGAAGATGTTGAGGTCATTGAGGAGATGATGCTAATGCTTAGGTCATTTGAGATTTTAATGTGGGTTAACAGGTTTCCCGAAGATAACACATTGGTGACTAAGTATAAAGGCTTGCAAGAGGAAGTCTGCGACTTTTGCGTAGACAATATTTTTTATGAGAATCCTCTGTATGAGGTCTATCAAGAGAAGATGGACGCCATCTCCCACGCCAATATTTCGCAGGAACATAACCTTATGCAGGAACATGAAGAAAGCATCATCAAGCCACAAGAAGAAGAATCCTTAGAAAATGAGCCAGAGGAACATGGGGATGAAGGATGCGCACTATCCGAAAACTCCCACCAATGGTAAATTTTTAGATATAGTTAAGGTCTTGCTTGATGAAAATGATGAAGGTTATGACTTACTTCCAGCTCCTCATCCTCTTAATTATAACATTGTTGTGAAGTTGCAGCCACTAATCTTTTAGGCATCTCCACTCATCTCGGTGCATCGGTACTCGCCAAATAGCGAGTGCGAATTTACATATATGATGCCGATGCACCGTAAGCAAGTGCGCCTCCGACCGAGCTCTGCTATGAGGTGCTCCAAACCCCGTTCGGAGGTAGGCATCCAACTCGGGGTTGATATACCTTGGGATCTGGGTGGATGACCTTACGGAGCACTGAAGCCTAGCTATATGGCTATAAGGAAAGCACTGCCAGGGAGGTAACCTGGAAGTCCGTAGGTGTCTTTCTTAGCTTTGTGTCTTGAGTCTAGTTGCATTCATGTTGCATTGGCACTTTTGTTTTATTTTGAGTAGTTGCTATTTGAGTTGGTTTATTGTAATTTTCTTTGGTAAAAATTTCAGCATGTCGGTAGCCAGTTTTGGTACATACCTCCTCCTATTTTTAATTGCAATATTGCTATGTGCCTAACGTGAGGAGGAAGCACAAAAATTTTCATGAAGTTTTGCAGCTCCAGGAGAAACGACGGCGTTCCATACCACCGCCCGGTCGTTTGGGCGCACGTATGAGCTCGTGGCTGCAAGAGAGAAGAAGACTAGAGCAAAAGATGGCCTATTGTACGAGCGGTCATTTCACCTGGCGTCCACAATGAGCATATCCCAGAGCGAACGACGGCGTTCCTTCGACAGCAACTGGTCGTTTGAGCGCCCGTATGAAGGCAATAACACCTCTATCTGATTTATTTTCGACGTCTAAGGTTGACGAGGTGTTTTCTAACTGATCATTTGCTTTGTAACTATTATTAATTACCTCTAAAACTCCATAGCCAATAATTCTCTGTAGCAACTTTGTTTTTATTTATTTATTTTTGTTGGTTGGGTATATGAACTCCATTCGTATACTGAATCGATGATTTTATTTTGTGTGTTATTTTCGTTGGGACATGGACCTTATGTGGTGAAGTGTACGGTATGGTGCCAACCGTATAAAAGACCCACACGAGCCACTTGGTTGCTTCAACATGATGAACTTCAACCGCAAGTGCCCGGTAAAGCTTTCCAATATGAACCTCGCTCAAAAAAAAGTTGCTTAGTGCTGAGTTTCTCACCTTATGTGATTATCTCCTTTTAAATTAGGCGTGTAGGAGCTGCGCACTTGTGTTTTTATCTTATCTCACACGCACTTCAATCCAATCTAGGAGTACCCATGGATTCATAGGCTAGTTATCATCTTAAGTGTGGTGCTTAGGTAGATGAACCGATCATATGAGGCATATATTTTTATCACTTGTGTTGATAATCCTTTGTGCTAAAAAATGAAAAACTACAAAAGCACAAAAATACTTTGTTTTCTTTTTAATTTATTTCTAGCGGGTTCTAGAGGAGTGCAGCCACCGGACCACAACAAGGATATCTATTGAAGCAAGGTCCACATCTATTAGAAGAGAGGTCATATGCACCTCAATGGTAAAAGTATCTAACCCTTTGCTTAAATAAGCTTAGGGGAGGTAACCACTTCTTACACTCTCTTTTAATAACTGCATTTTCTTTTCACTTCCATAATCTTCTCTAGTTTAGTATGTAAAGTTCTAAGCATGGGGGGGGTTACTTTTTGCATGTGTAGTGTCTTGTGCAATGCTCTTCATCATATGGTTTTCGTGCATTAGTGTGTCCCACTGTTTTGACATGCTTGCTTTGCACTTGTTTGACTTAGCTTGTGGGAATCTTGTTATCTTCTTAAAAACATTGCCATGTTCTTTTATGAAAAACCCAATAAAGGAGTCCTTTGAACTGTTCTCTTTCTTTCACCTAATAACTTAAGTTGGGGACTCTAGTGGTGGCTTGCTTAGCAATTGAATGCTTGTAGAGGCTTTTTGCTGATGAACCCAACATCTTTGGTTGATCCGGGACGCGCAATGGGGTATATCTCCGCCAAACTATCCCTTGGGGTACTTAGCTTTTGAGTCTTATGCAACATGACATCGCGATACCCTTGTGTAGTGTTTGAGTTCTTTATGACTAAGGCAAGTTTGAAACCTTTTGCACTTCCATTCATTTTTTATTGCTAGCCTCTACGGTACCGTGCATTGCCCACTCTCACATTGAGACTTGGAGCAAACTTCACAAGTACATCCAAACCTGTGGGAGGACTTTCTTTTGTTCTCCTACACATAAGACACCCCATATTAACAAAACAGGCAACATACCTACCTACATTACATTTTCCTAGCCATTCCGACCATATCGCCATGCACTACCATCATTTTAATAACATGACTAGAGACATGTTTTCATTTGCCCTGCATGATCATAGTATGGCTATCTCAACATTTTCATGGCTTGTCCTTTTTTGATGTCTACGCTACTTCAGATCATTGCACATACTGGTACACTACCAGAGGCATTCATCGTACAAAGTTTCTCTCATGTTTGCAACTTTGAGTTATGATAACATTCAGTTGAAGTGACTCAATATGGTAGGTGCCCAGGGTTACTCCACGGGACCCCCACCCTACCTCACCCTCCCTCCCTCCCTCTCCCTCCCATGCCGCCCGCGCACAACGGCGGGGAGGGAACCCTAGGCGGCCACCGCCGAGCTCCCCACACTCCCTCCTCCTCTCCCGCCGCCGCCAGAGGGCCTGGCCGGGCAAAGATCGCGCGGGGCGGCGGTGGCGGGGCCCTCTCGATCCTCCGTAGGCAGAGGTGTGGTGCGGGCCTCCTCTCCGGCTGGGGCATGGTGCGAAGCCTCGCGGGCGCGCTGGAGGCCGCTGGTGTGGTGGCGGCGTGTCGGGCGGCGTGGACAGTGGTGGATCATGCGGGGCGAGCTCTGGCGGCGTGGATCTGGCGCATGGGGGGCTTCTATGATGAGGGATGTGGGTGGCGCGGCCTGGCGCTTCATGGGTGTCGGACGGTGGCTGCTGGCAGCAAAGTAGTCGGCGGCTCTTCTCACGGGCGGGTGGAGGCAGGTCAGCGGGTGGACGGTGGACGCTTTGGCCTCGGGCGGCAGTGGCGGGACAATGCATGGAGAGCCGAGGGGCGCGGGGCTGGCATCATGGATGCGGCTGCTCGGTGGCCGGACTGCCGGCTGCCTTGGTGGTCCCCCATCTGAATCCGGGATGCCTAGATTTGATTTTGCAGATGGACTCCACCAGCTCCACAGACATCAGCTCCACAGACATCAGCTGAAGCATTTGCAGATGGACTCATCTGAACGCCATCTACGCACACCGAAGCTACAAGCCAGAAGACCACTTCAGGAGCTCCCGGAGTTCATGCCTAGAGTGCCGTATAGCACTATATGTTTTCAAACTTTTTGGTAACGTGTTGCCAAAGGGGAGAAAGTGTATAGATCATAGGCTTCGAGAGAGAGTGTCTTTTGCTTTTGTTGGTTTCATTTGCCTTGCTACTTTGGTTGGTCCTTATGCTACTTTTGTGTTATGCTCGTGACATACTTTGTGAGATCATGTGTTTGATCATACTATGCTTAATGTGTGCTTGCATGATTATCTCTATGAATGTTTGTGTATGATCAATCACTTTTATCTTCGGTGATGAGTGCATGTTATTTAATTCTTATCATTTTGTGCGCTCCACCAAGATGTATGTGACATGGAAGAGTGTCCCATGGTCCGAATCGATTGTGCATTTGCATTCAAACGCAAATTTTAAATAATGCACAAATTTAGGGGGGCTCTTGCTTATCACATACTTCTCAAAGCGACGATGTATTTCATTCATTTTATCATTTGTCGAAGCTTTGATCTATATGTTGTCATCAATTACCAAAAAGGGGGAGATTGAAAGTGCAACTAATCCCCGGGTGGTTTTCATAATTTATAACAACATATAGCTCATTGAACTAATAACCATTCAAGTTTAAATATTTCAGGAAGTTCAATGAATGGCATGGCATGGACTAGAGATGTGGACCCCTCAAAATGCTAAGGACACGTATTGGCAAAAGCTCAAGACTCTTCATCTCATTTTTAGTGATCCAAGATCACATTGAGTCCATAGGAAAGCTAATACTATTAAAAGGGGATGAGGTGTTTCTTAATGGCTTGCTTGCTCAAATGCTTAGTGATATTGCTCCAAATCCCTCAACCACTTTCTCATTCCAAATATGTCAAAACCCTAAACTCCAACTCGGCCCCACCGATTCATCCTATCCGGAGCCATCGAGTTCATATGACATAGCCACTGCCAGAAACCCTAATAGTTTGGTCACACCAATATGGATCTCGGTCTCACCGAGATGGCCTTGCCAATTCTCTATTGTCTGTTGCAATTATTTCAGTCTCACCGAAATAGCGATCGGTCTCACCGAGATGGCTTGACCAACTCTCTGTTGCCCTATTTCTTCACTTCGGTCCCACCGAGTTGATGCAATCGGCGCCACCGTGATGAGGTTTGCCCTAAGCCCTAGCACATCAGTCCCACAGAGTTGTTCCAGTCGGTCCCACCGAGATTCCTAACGTTCACATTTTGAACTAAATCGGTCTCACCGAGTTCATCTATTTGGTCTGACCGAGTTGGGTCAAATGTGTGTAACGGTTGGATTTTGTGTGGAGGCTATATATACCCCTCCACCCCCTTCTCCATATGTGAGAGAGCCATCAGAACTTGCCTACACTTCCAGCATACATTTTCTGAGAGAGAACCACCTACTCATGTGTTGAGATCAAGATATACCAATCCTACCACAAGAATCTTGATTTCTAGCCTTCCCCAAGTTGCTTTCCACTCAAATCATCTTTCCACCATATCCAAATCTATGAGAGAGAGTTGAGTGTTGGGGAGACTATCATTTGAAGCACAAGAGCAAGGAGTTCATCATCAACACAACATCTATTACCTTTTGGAGAGTGGTGTCTCCTAGATTGGTTAGGTGTCGCTTGGGAGCCTCTGTCAAGTTGTGGAGTTGAATCAATAAGTTTGTAAGGGCAAGGAGATTGCCTACTTCGTGAAGATCTACCCGAGTGAGGCAAGTCCTTCGTGGGCGATGGCCATGATGGGATAGACAAGGTTGCTTCTTCGTGGACCCTTCGTGGGTGGAGCCCTCCGTGGACTCGCGCAACCATTACCCTTCGTGGGTTGAATCTACATCAACGTGGATGTACGATAGCACCACCTATCGGAACCACGCCAAAAATCTCCGTCTCTTCATTGCGTTTGCACTCTCCAAACCCTTCCCTTTACCTTCATATGCAATGTTTTACTTTCCGCTGCTACACTCTTAGAATTGCATGTGTAGGATGATTGCTTGACTTGTGCTAGTTGCTAAAATCTGCCCACAACTAAAATTGGGAAAAGGTTAGATTTTTATTTGGTCAAGTAGTCTAATCACCCCCCCCCCTCTAGACCTACTTTCGATCCTACAAGTGGTATCACAGCTTTGGTCTCCATTTGCCTTGATTTCCATAGCTTTGGTGATCATAGCCTTGGTTTCACAACCTAGGAGAGTACACTGGTGCAGAGACGCGCTATACAAATGGTTTTTACCCCCTTTCTGTGACGGAGTTTTAAACCATCGCCTAGTGAGTGTGTGCAATAGGGGGGTCCTTCCCACACGACCCAGAAACCGTCGGGGATAGGCCCTCCGGCCAAACACGCGGGGCAAAATGAGCTCGTGTGCGATCGGGCGAGGCATCAAAGCCCAATCGTTTCCGTTCGTATGTACATCCCACACAGTGAATCCCGGAAAAACCTTTCCGTTCGTATGTATATCACACATAGTATTTTGTGTGGAAACATTTGTGCAAGGTGGCCTAACGCAAACAGTTCTCTGCCGGAAGCCGTGTGTGATTGTTAGTTCATCCAACACGCCTACTTTCTAGAAACCATGTGGGTTCTTTGAGTTCATCGCCCACAGTGTTGTCTGTGTAACCGTCTACAATAGAAAACCCAAATAAGCAGGTAATTAGCCTATTATTTGATAATCCATCTAGTAATAAAATTGACATTTCTTATAAAACACACCATATATTTCATATCCGTATAACGGCAACCAGGATTTCATAATCGAATTACATCAGAGAGCTTCAGCACTCAGTTACACCAAAGAGGGATATAGCTAGCTACGCCATTACACAACAGCACCAAGTTTCACATGCAACATCGAAAACCTTTGGAAAAGTAGCATCATACACGGTAAATAGATAGATGAATCTCATTTGGGAAACTGCAGAAGCGGAAGGCAAATATTGAGCCTTCAGTGATGTTGAATGTCCTTGCAACTTTAGGCCAGTGGCTATGGATAATTGCCCGCCCAACCTTCGTCCTCTTCAGGATGACTTCAATATTGTATCGTGGGTGTTGAATGAATAGCTTCCTCGCCTCTTGACCATGCAGGTGGTTTGAGAGGTAATCATCGGTGAACTGCTTTGAAAAGTACTGAAACCAAAGATATGCATAAATCGTTGTTATAAATTTTGAAATGGCGCAAGGGGTAAAAACAAGGTAAACGAGTTAGTACCATCCTATAGTTGACTGATGTCTTCTTCATTGTGCAAACAAAGATCTTGTTGTTATTCATCGCAAGTTTCTTTATCCTAACAATCTTTCTGAGTTTCTTGACTTGACTGATATTCATGGACATCTCATTTCCCCATATGCAAAATGGGTCGAACAGTGGGTCTTAGCCTCTGATAGCAGGACCTACATGTGCAGGACAAAATTGTACGAAACCTAAATATTAGAATGATTCCTACAACTGCACAATAATGTGCTATTAGCAAAAGGACCATGCATGAACAAACCTCGATGGTAAACCGCAGTGTCTCCCATTGTTTCCCTGCAACACATATAAGGAAGATCTTGATCAGGTTAAGTGAGAGTTGCCATACTATCAGTAGAATATGTATTGAGTACAGCCAAATTCGATTTATTTCTCACATGCATAACAATACAAAATTGTACCCACAACAAGTGAAAATCAAATTGCAGAATTGAACCAAACAGTTAACTGGACAGTAGACCAAATGAACCAAAACAGTTAACTTAGCACGACATTGCAGAATAGAACATATACTAGAAGATAAGATAGTTAACGAAACCAAGAATGCTTGAGAACAGTACTATGAAATGTAGCAATTGTTGGACCAAACTGTTAACTGAACATTACATTTCAGAAGATCAGATTGCATATTAACATTACAGAGGACAAATCGCTAGAAGGCACTGACGGTGGCCTCCACAAAACAGCACGAACTGTATTTTAAAGTAGACAACCGCGTGGCGGTGTCGATGGTGGCCTCGAAGATGAGGTGCTCCTCCAAGATCTGGCGGTCGGCACGCATGGCAGCCATAGCGACCTCGTCCGCGCGTGCGGCCGCGATTTGCTTCTCTGCTTGCAGATGCTACTGAGCTCTACGTTATACTGCATGTAAAATGGCTGTGGGCGGCGCTTAATTGGATGATGGGGCCAGTGATTTCGGCGAAAGGTGTCGCGTCGTCGGTTGGGGCATGTGGGACGGGGAAGGAGGAGGATGGTGTGGGTGGGGTGTGGATTACCTGACCATATCAACGAGGCCGCGCAGCAAGAAGAAGGGTCGCCGGCGAGGAGGCGGCGCTGCAAGAAGAAGGGTCGCCGGCGAGGAGGCGACGCTGCAAGAAGAAGGGTCGCTGGCGAGGAGGCGGTGCTGCCAGTAAGCAGCAGTGAAGGTTTGAACTTGGAAAGCAAGGAGGAACAGTGGAAATGTGGCTTTTGGTGGGGTGGGGGGGCAGGAAGATAGATATTTCCGCGGTGGCAGAAAAATTTCGCTCGGTGCCATGAGAAACTGGCGCGCAAGTGTGGTTCAAGCGCGGGCGGTGGACTATAGACGACGAAGCTTCCTGCGTAAGCCAGACAAGACGGTGCGCCAAGATATTTTATATCGCATCCCACACGATTCTTGCTAGTAAACTGTTTGTGGTATACCTGATTTTTTTCATTCTGTTTTGAAAAACAAAATGGTGTTACGGAGGGAAAGGATGGTGTTTGAATTGCTAGAACATTTATCTACAGTGAACATGCAACTATATGAGTATCATGTTAAAATTTGGAATTATTCTGGGTTCGTTTGGCAGTTTTATGCATTAATTGAATTTCTAGGCATTTAATGTGCATAATTCAAATTTGAACTACAAGCACATGCTCCAGTGCACCAAAGTTTGTTGAAAAATCACATGTGTGTCTTTGGGTGAATTTATAGGTCCCATGCAAGAATGGGGATGAAATTCAAACATCTGGGCATCGTGGCTCGGCCGAAACCATTGAGAAACTTGGTTTTTAAATTCATGCAAATACAAAACTCGCCTGAAAAACATGAAACTTGGCATGGTGTCATTTCATGGCACTAACATGCTGTGGTAAAAAAATTGGCCGAATTGGGACAAGTTTTGGTATAAGCTTCTTGCAAATTGGAGCTTCTCTCAAGAAGGCGTGTGGTTTCGAGAGGGAACGGGTCACCTTTGTGTGCGAAACGACATACACTGCCCCCCCCCCCCCCCCCCCCCTCTTGAATTGTTTTTCACAAAGAGCAAACATAGAACTATATGAGTGTCGTGTTAAAATTTGGAATTATTCTGGGTTTGTTTGGCCCTTTTTATGCATTAATTGAGTTTCTAGGCATTCAATGCGAATAATTCAAATTTGAACTACAAGCACATGCTCCAGTGCACCAAGGTTGGTTGAAAAATCACATGTGTGTCCTTGGGTGAATTTCTAGCTCCCATGCAAGAAATGCGAATGAAATTCAAACATCCGGGGTTGTGGCTCGGCCGGTAACATTGAGAAACTTGGTTTTTTAAATTCCAGTAAATTCAAAACTCATCTGAAAATCTTGAAACTTGGCATGGTGTCATTTCATGGCACCAACGTGCTGTGGTAAAAAAATTGGCTGAATCGGGAAAAGTTTTGGTATAAGCTTCTTGCAAACCGGAGCTTCTCTCAAGAAGACTCGTGCTTCCGAGAGGGAACGTGTCACCTTTGTGTGTGAAACGATATACGCTGCCCCCCCCCCCTTGATTTTTTACAGAGGCAACACAGAACTATATGAGTGCCGTGTTAAAAATTTGAATTATTCCGGGTTCATTTGGCCTTTTTTATATATTAATTGAGTTTCTGGGCATTTAATGTGCATAATTCAAATTTGAACTACAAGCACATGCTCCAGTGCACCAAAGTTGGTTGAAAAATCACATGTGTGTCCTTGGGTGAATTTCTAGGTCCCAAGCAAGAAATGGGAATGAAATTCAAACATCTGGGCGTCGTGGTTCGGCCGGAAATATTGAGAAACTTGTTTTTTTAATTCCTGTAAATCCAAAACACGCATGAAAATCATGAAACTTGGCACGGTGTCATGACATGGAACCAACATGCTATGGTAAATTTTTTGGCCGAACTGGGACAAGCTTTGGTATAAGCTTCTTGCAAACCGGAGCTTCTCTCAAGAAGGCTCGTGGTTCCGAGAGGGAACGTGTCACCTCCGTGTGTGAAACGACATACACTGCCTTCTCCCGCCTTCATTTTTTTTACACAGGCAGCTTAGACCAATAAGATTTTCGTGCTAAATTTTGGAATTATTCAGGGTTTGTTTGGCCTTTTTTATACATTAATTGAATTTCCAGGCATTTAATGCACATAATTCAAATTTGAACTACAAGTACATGCTCCAGTGCGCCAAAGTTAGTTGAAATATCATTTATGTGTACTTGGGCGAATTTCTAGGTCCCATGCAAGAAATGGGAATGGAATTCAAACATCTGGGCGTCTTGGCTCGGCCGGAAACATCGAGAAAGTTGGTTTTAAAATTCCCGTAAATCCAAAACTCGCCTGAAAATCATGAAACTTGACATGGTGTCATGACATGGCGCCAACATGCTGTGGTAAATTTTTTGTCCGATTTGCGAAGGCGCACACATTAACAATCAACAAAGTCATTTTGGCACAAGTGCTGTCATGTTACAATCGGAAACACAAGTATTATCTAAACCGTGGGCGTTCTACTTACCATTTACATGCCGCCACGCGTCCCCTTTCTTTATTGGCTAGGAGGTGCCGTGCGGGGTAGCTATTTGAGTACGGGAGGTGAGCGATCAGACCCCTGCACGTGCTCATCGGGAGGAGAGCCCTTTGACCTCTATCCGCTGCCCACCTCTCTGCCAACATCTCCATTAATGGCGCCCGAGCCCCTGTTTAATGGCGTGGCTATGTCTCACTCGACTGAGATTTAAGAGAGAAAAAAGAAAATCCAAAAAGAAAGCTTTGCACGGATCTTGATGTTAGATCCAATGGACCTATATAGCATTGACTGCGACTTATAGCAAGACTGATGAATATAAGGACGATGACAATGGATAATAATTGTCTTACATATTTAGGAAGATAATTAAAAAAGCCACATGCGGCAACGCCTGAAATACACAAGGGCAAAAGATGAAGGAAGACGCAGACAACGATCTGGCTCGCTGATCTCTGGGCCTCGGACACTAGTTCTCACGGCGAGCGGCGATGAGCTCTTTCGTGTCCTCAAGACGCTGCTTGAGAGCATCCACGGATTCCTCCACCAGCCTTTGGCGCTCGATGTGGAGCATGGCATTCTCGTCCATAGGTTTCCTGACGATGACGCCGGTCCTCTTCAACAAGGCAGTGGTCTCATCGTGCTGCTTCATCGTTCCGGCGATCTTCGCCCTCAGTAGGTCGCGCTCGGTGTGGAGCTTAACCTTGTCCTCCCCTAGTCCCCAGATGACGTTGGTAGCACTTTCAAACAAGGCATTCATCTCGTCCTGCAGCTTCATCCAGTCGGAGATCCGACCCATCAGGTCATAGAGCATAGCGCGCATGCGTCTGTGAGAGTCCTCGCCTGCCCGCGAGACATTTTCCCAGGCCGCCGCGGCGTGGGAGGACATCTCTGCTGCATTCGCGGCGCAGCGGGGCATCTCTGCTGCTTCCGCGGCGCGGCCGGACCAGTCTGCTGCATCGACGGCGCGGCGGGACCTCTGTGCTGCTTCGGCGGCACGGCGGGACCTCTGTGCTACTACGGCCGCGCGGCGGGACATGTCGGCTGCTTTCGCGGCGAGGCGGGACATCTCTCGTGCTTCTGCTTCCATGCTCGCCTCTTCCTGGTAGTAATCTCTCGACCCAGAACTCATGCGGGCCATGGCAGACGCAAGGGAACGACGACGAATGACTTGTTTGTTTTTGTGGATGATGAGTTGAGGAGGAATGTGCAGTCATCTTGGAGTAGGTAGTATTTATAACCGAGTACTAATACGCTCCTAAGTGGGAAACCGTTTAGGTTTTGATCGGTGTAAACAGGTTTGCAATTAAATATAGCATGGTAGTAATTTGGAATGTGACGGGACGCAGGCTCAAAATTTATTGACGGTTCTATAATTTCTAAGTGCGGCACTATTCCCGGACGGCGTAACGTGGGCACGCGTTCTCGGCCGCGTACGTGGCGTTTGCAGGGTGCACCGCAATAGGCGATGTCAGGACATGTCTTGTTCCATCAACCGTGCGCGCGCTTGTTATTACCATCGCACACGCTTCTTTTAATTAGAAAGTGTGCCCATCTAGCGCACACACGTTGATCTGTCTAACTGTTTCAGCTTGTTGTGGCTAATCACAAGCAGTTCATCCGTGTGAAGTGTATGCCGTCAATCGCAGACACCTTGATATGGTTGCCCGTTTCTGTTGTGTTGCCTAATTGCAAACAGTTCATCCGTCTAAAGTGTATGCCCTCAATCGCAGACACCTTAATCTGGCTGACCGTTTCTGTTGTGTTGCGTAAGCACAAACAATTAATCCGAGTGAACTGTATGTCGTATATCACACACACACCTTCATCTGGCTGCCCGTTTTTGTTCTTCTGCCTCATCGCAAATAGTTCATTGAACTGAACCGTATGGCCCGCATCGCACACGCAAATAAAATCTGAACCATGTTTGATGCATCCGCCATCGCAAACATTTTGCATCTTTTTTGACGGTTTTTTACATCACCGTTTGCGATTAATGCATCGCACACAATTTCGTTGAAGGGTCTCTGATTGTAGTGTCGCGTTAGCAGCATCCTGCAGTAGTGGTACGGCATCTAGCGAGGGAAATTATCACCGTGGAGGTCCTTACTTTGATGGTACTAATTTTGCTAGTTGGAAGCATAAGATGAAAATGCATATTCTGGTTCATAACCCCGCCGTTTGGGCTATTGTGCGTATTGGCTTGCAAGGTGATTTCTTTGAGGATGGAAAAGAACCGGATCATGAAGCATCCGCAGAAGAAATGAAGATGTTGCAATACAATGCTCAAGCTTGTGATATTCTCTTCAATGGATTGTGCCCCGAAGAATTCAACAAAATCAGCCGCCTTGAGAATGCAAAGGAAATTTGGGATACTTTGGTTGATATGCACAAAGGTACGGAGTCCGTCAAGGAATCCAAATTGTATGTGCTTCAAAGTCAACTTGACAAGTTCAAGATGAAGGATGGTGAAGGAGTCACCGAGATGTACTCTAGGCTTGCTCTCATCACAAATGAGATTGTCGGCTTAGGAAGCGAAGAGATGTCGACAAATTCATCATCAAGAAGATCCTAAGAGCCTTGGATGGAAAATATGATACCGTGTGCACCTTGATCCAAATGATGCCCAATTACAAAGATCTCAAGCCCACGGAAGTCATCGGTAGAATTGTTGCTCATGAGATGTCACTCAAGGATAAGGAAGAGCTCCACAACAAGTCAAGTGGTGCCTACAAAGCTTCAAGTGATGCTCCTACAACATCAAGTGAGAAGCAAGTCTCCAATGAAGAATTGAGCTTAATGGTGAAGAACTTCAACAAGTTCTACAAGAATAGAAGCAAAGAGAGAAGCTCCAAGTCAAGATCCTACAATGACAAAAGATCTTCTAGTCATGATCGCAATTGCTACAATTGTGGAAGACCCGGACACTACTCCAATGAGTGTACGGCTCCCTACAAGAGAAGAGAAGATTCACCAAAAAGGAGTAGTAGAAGAGATGAATCACCTCAAAGAGAGAGGAGTAGAGATAATCGTTATGAACAAAGACCCTCTCGTGGAAGCAAGGATTCAGAAAGGAAGGACAAGTCATCAAAGAGCTACACAAGACGAAGACATCAAGCTCATGTTGGTGAACGGGTATCCGGTTCCGACTCCGACAACTACTCTGAGAGAAGCTATCACTCCGACTCCGAATATATTCAAGATGAAGGTGTTGCCGGTCTTGCACTTGTGTCATCCAACTCCTACGACATATTTGACTCACCAAATGACGGAATTGGAAGATGCTTCATGGCTAAAGGCCCTAAGGTATCACGCCCCAAGTATGTTGATTTCAATAGTGATGAAGATGATTTGCTAGGTGATGATGATTTACTTGTTGACAACACTAGTGATGAAAACTATGATGAACTTGCTAGTAATCATGCTAATCAAGATGAAACGAATGACAATGATAAGAAAGAGATTGAGCGTCTAACTAAAGAACTAAACACTCTTAAGTTGGCTCATGAAATAACTCTAGAGGATCATAGAGAGCTCCTAAGGACTCATGAGAAGCTACGCTTCGAGAAGCTAAATTTAGAGCAAGAGCATGAGTTCCTAAAAGCTATCAATGATGATCTTCGAAAGAAGAGTTCTTCTTATCTTGACAAACGTCTCCTCTTGTCTACTTATATGCCACAAGTAAAATCTAGCAATAAGAGCAAGAAAGATTCTTCCTCTAGTAGTAACAATAACCATGTTAAATCCAATATTGTTGCTTCTAGTAGTTCTCTTGATTCCACTAATGATTCTCTTAGCCAAGTTACACTTGAGCAATAAAATAGCTTATTGAAGGGAATTATAGAGAAAGGTGTTTACAAGAGCCTTGCCGGAAGTAAGAAATTTGAGGAAATTGTACGCAAGCAAGGAAGGCACCGGAAGAACAAGGTGTTAGTTTTGAACGAAAGTTCAATGTCAATGGAGTTGAGTGGGAAGAAGATCAATACCCCAAGACGAAGTTTGTTCCTCAACAAGAGAAGTATGACCCCACTTCTTTCAATGGAACACAAGCTCAAGATGATCTTCCACCACAAGACCACAAGCTAAAAGGCAAGGACAATCTTCAAGAAGAGATTGATTCATTTGAAGAAGCTCCTAAGGCCATGGACAAGTGGGTTCCCAAGACTACGTCGAGTTCTACTTCATCAAGTACGACTACAACTCCAAGGATTCCCATCAAGTTGATGTGGATCCCAAAGAAGAAGAATTAGAGTGTTCTTGAGGGTGACTCCGCCAACATACTTCACTCATATTCATTTTGGCAAGAACATGTGCAATCAACTTTCATATCTTGCACTAGTTCATGGAGTCACAAACCCTCTTGTTGGTAAGACAAGGGACAAGGTAACCTAATGCTTTCATGGACATCATCATATGTGTGTTTCAATCTATGTCTATGGATATCCTTGTATGTTCCTTGTGGGACTAACCCATGTAGGTATTGAAAGTGCAACACTCCAATGGATTGCTCAAAAAGATCTACATCAACATTGAGCATCCACATCTTCAACATCTACATGAAGTCATCATCGACAAAACCCAAGGTTAGTTCATCCCTCTTAGGGGGGATATCACATCTAGGGGAGCTTTGCTCTAAAAATTGAGCTAAAGCACCTCTAATGGTGTGAACACAACAATGCTTTATGTAAAAGTGGTAACCCCACTTGTGCTTAAACGATGAGTATGACCTATGATCAAATGTTCTCATTTGACTCCTAAGTCAATATACTCATATATAGATGACTTAGTCATCGCCAATTGCTTGATAGATGCTAGAGTGTATGTGCATGCTTTGTCACATGTTTCATTTGCTATCTTATTGTGTGAGCATGTTGGTTGCATAATTTTCTCCATTCGAGGACATCCATTTGTAGTTTTGATTGTTTGGTTTTTGTTGACCAAATGGATGGACAAGAATGCCTAAGTACTCCCTCTAGCTATCTATGCTTTTTCTCTTCTCAAATTCTATTCATGCTACATCACAAAATTTGAACAAGTCTTTTTTCGGACCCTCCTGGTGAGGAGCACTCGGAGCCACCGATCTGTCAAGGGCTGACTTCCAAAACCTTCTCGTGAATTTCGGTCAGACCAACACACTCATATTCGGTCCCACCGAAACCACTAGATTGATCTAGGTTTTCACCTCGGTGCCACCGATTAGAACTATTCGGTCTCACCAAGTTACAGCAACTGCAAGCAGTTTTGCATCTCGGTGCCATCGAGCCATTCCACTCGGCGCCACTGACAGCTAATGGGTATATATATGCCGTGGCCCGACGTTTGGAAATTTCTTCAAACACTCGAGCCCGCGTCCCCCATTGCTGCCGCCCTTGGTCTCCGGATCGTCGTCGTCGTCTCCACCTGTGCGCCGTCGTCAACGGTCTCCGCCGTCGTCAACGGGAATCCACTCCGCCGTTGCCGCCGTAGCGAGCCATCACCGAGTTTGGGTATGGTTCGAGCCCTTTGTGCAAATTTCTTTATCCGATTCAATGCACAAAGTTATTGCCTGTATTCTTGCCACGATTCAAAACTTCCTATCCACACAAAAGTTCATTTAGATTAGATTTGATGCAAAATCTTAGGGTTAGGTTTCCGCCGAGCTCACCTCGGACCGACCGAAATGAAGTTTTCGGTCCCACCGATTGGCCCTGGCTATTACACTAAGTACAACTCGGTCTGACCGAAACATACTGATCGGTGAGACCGAAGGCAATTTCTCAGTGAAACCCTAGCATCTCGGAGTCACCGAACTGCAACTCGGTCTGACCGAAACTGCATGTTTAGACTATGTTAAGTGCTTCGGTGTCACCGAGATTATCATATCGGTAGATCCGAAATGCTTTCTGCAAAATAATAAAGTTACGATTTTGTCTCAATTTTTGCAAAAACAAGCTACTTTTGTGATGCTCATCCACTCTACCCATATCCATCTATTCACAGGCTCAGGTTGCGTAAGATGTCTGAAGCTAGTGATAGTCAGAACAGATCAGAGGAATAGGTCAACCTCGGTCAGGGCACTAGTCCCAGCAGCAGCTATGATGAGGGCAGTAGAAGCATCCCTAGCAACTTGCCTAAAGCTGCTACCACACAGAGGAAGAAGAGGAATTCTGACAGTGAGGATGAGGATTTTGTTGTTGAGGAACAAGTAACCTCAAAGAAGAAAGTGATCAAGAAGGAATATGTTGGTGCTGGTGCCACCACCAAGCCTGGTCTACATAAGAAACCTCCTGCCAAGAGAGCTCCCATGTCCAAAGCCAGGAAAACAACTGTTGCACATGAGACAAAGGAGTTCACACTTGAGCCCAGAGAGGAAGATGAAGCTGCTGGTGGAAAGAAGAAAAGGAAGGAAAGGGTCAAGAAGACTATTGCCAGAGTCATTGGTTAGGTGTCGCTTGGGAGACTCCGTCAAGTTGTGGAGTTGAACCAAGAAGTTTGTAAGGGCAAGGAGATCGCCTACTTCGTGAAGATCTACCCGAGTGAGGCAAGTCCTTCGTGGGCGATGGTCATGGTGGGATAGACAAGGTTGCTTCTTCGTGGACCCTTCATGGGTGGAGCCCTCCGTGGACTCGTGCAGCCGTTACCCTTCGTGGGTTGAAGTCTCCATCAACGTGGATGTACGATTGCACCACCTATCGGAACCACGCCAAAAATCTCCGCCTCTTCATTGTGTTTGCACTCTCCAAACCCTTCCCTTTACCTTCATATGCAATGTTTTACTTTCTGCTACTACACTCTTAGAATTGCATGTGTAGGTTGATTGCTTGACTTGTGCTAGTTGCTAAAATCTGCCCACAACTAAAATTGGGAAAAGATTAGATTTTTAGTTGGTCAAGTAGTCTAATCACCCCCCCCCCCCTCTAGACCTAATTTCGATCCTACATTATGACGTTGATGAAGGACCGTGGAGGTGGTGGTCAGGAAAGCGTTGTGCCGACAGTCGGATCTGTGTCGTAGGCCACGGAGTTGGCATCATCTGAGTTGATAGCTCGACGATGGCCGTCGGTAGCCACTGGGACATGTCCCCTCTGGTCCACCTGGATAGGAGGGGACTTCAGGCGCGGGTGCCCCTACAGTGATGGCGCTGACCCTGGCCTGGGGGCTGATGCCGGGCATCTCTAACCGCGGTTTGTGCATGGTGAAGCGGACGGTCGGCTTTGTCTCGTGGCATGGATGTTGGGGCGGCGGCCCTAGAAGGTTGTCCGCATGGTTGGCTCTCCGGCGGGCACCATGGAGGCAGTGCTGGCATTGTCTCTTGGTCATGTGGGTGGCGAGAGGCTTGGCGCAAGGTAGCTCGGGCGCGCTCTCGGTCTCTGTGGGGCGCCTCGATCTGGATCTGGGGACTTGAGCACATCATGCTTCTTCTGAAGACCTCGTGGTAACACGCGAGAACTATCGGGCGAAAGCTCTACGCACTGGCGCCAACAATGGTGATGCTCGAGGGCGCCACTCTCTTCTTGAATACGTCATCGTGGTGTTCCCATCCATGTCCAAGTTCCGGGTGAAAACCTTTGTCCATTGTCGACTCGACCAGCGGCGACGCTTGGCGCCGGCATCCCTCTCGAGGGCGTTGTCGTGGATCTTAGGTGTATAGGGCATAGCGTGGCTTTGTACTCGGTTCCTCCTGTGCTTTTTCGTCGGTACCATTTGTGTTCCATTTATTCTGGGATCGGCTTTGTAAGAGGGCTACCTCTCCACCTTGTATCGTTCGGCCGCGTACTTTATTCGGTTGATGCTTTATATATAAAGCAGGGCGAAAGCCTGTTTCGAGA
The DNA here is from genome assembly GCA_011799875.1 of Thinopyrum elongatum. NCBI lineage: Eukaryota > Viridiplantae > Streptophyta > Magnoliopsida > Poales > Poaceae > Thinopyrum > Thinopyrum elongatum. The sequence goes on from CM022300.1 coordinate 391,276,760, forward strand.
GAAGTGAGTCATTATAAAAGTGTGATGATCATCATTATTAGAGCATGCCCCAGTGAGGAAAAAATGGTGGAGACTTATGAGTCCTCGAAAAGTGGGGATGAGGTCCATGAAACTGTTCCAAAAAAAAGGAGAAGAAAAGAAGAAGAAAAAAAGAAGAAAAAAAGGAAAAAAAAGAAGAAAAAAATGAGAGAAAAATAGAGAAGGGGCATGCTACTATCCTTTCACCATATTTGTGCTTCGAAGTAGCACCACTTCATGCACTATAAAGTAGAAAGTTTCATGAGCTTCATGTTTCATACTAGTGGGGAACCTACACTATATAACTTGGCTTGTATATTCCGTTGACGAGCATCCTCAAAAGTTTGAGGTCTTCATGAGAAAGCAAGTTGGATGCATGCCCACTTAGTCCATAGGAGAGCTTTCACATATTCATAGCTCTATGTGCATCCTAGCTACATGGCGATCACTACTCCTTGTGTTAACATCGATCATAGGGCCTTCTCCATTACCTAATGGTCAGCTGCATTGATGCAAGACTTTCTTTATTTTTGACTTTTCAAAACCCAACCATTTTCTATCATTCCCTTAAGTGTGAGGCATAGGCTTGCGCTCAGTGCTGCATAGGTAGTTCAGCAATTTAATAACACAGACAATCGATTTTGTTATTGTAGATGGTATGCCTCGGGTTGGTTTTTTTGAAGCGATCACTGATGCTTGATTTCTTTTGTCTTTTATTGTCATTGTTGTGTTCCCAACATAATATTGACCTTCTCACTAAACCTTTGGCAATGGGAATTTGGGTTCCACAAAAATATTTTCCTGTTTCTTGACCTCCATGGCAATGGAACTAAGAGGATAGCTTGTATTACTCCCTTGCTACTTAACTTCTGCATGCTTGCACGATGAACATGGATATCACTTTTGGGGTTTGGTTCAATGTATGCTTTAGAGTTGGTAGCAGTGAGCTTTTGGTAGTAAACCTTCTTACTCGAGGGCGAGCAAGGTTTAAGCATGGGGAGGTTGATGGCTCTATATTTTAGGCATATTTAGACCTCATTTGTTGCATGTTCTCTTTATATATCATGTCCCACTGAACCAAATAGTTGTCCATTATGCATGATTACCGGTATTTAAACTTTTCATTGTGAGCATTGCACATTTAGTGTTTTAGTTAGTTTTTATTAGTTTTCCTGGTTTTCTTGTGTCTACAAGTTTTTTGGAGCAACCTAGGACCAAACATGTTGAAAAATCCAAGGAGGGGGTTCAATACGGAGACACTCATAGGGCAGACTTAGCCATTTCGGAGGTCGAAAAAGTCATTTTTCCAAAGTGCTCCAAATTCTGAGGACCTAGGACCAAACATGTTGAAAAAACCAAGGAGGTCGTAAATGGATTGACGTCGATCATACGAATCCAACGAGCCCAAAAACATCAAATTCCGAGTTCGTATGAAGATTTGGCAGCCGTTTTACCAGAGAAGGACAACACAAAAGACGGCCTTTCGAACTACCGCACACGGTCGTTTCGGCGATCTTTCGACATCCACACAGCTTCGAAAGTTGCCGTTATAGACATGATGATTCTTCACCGATTTCGTCCCCGTTTGATCCCACGGGATCCTTGGCTTGTAAAGAAGGGATTGGGAGAGGATTTGGCTCATTGAGAGCCCTTGGATGAAGCCCATCAAGAGAGGAGGCTAGGGAGGCTCCTATATATGTCTCCATCAACCCTAGCCACCGCCATCCATCCTCATTCATCCACAACACATCCAAGTTCATCTCCATTGTTGCTCCATCACTACCTTAGAGGAAGGGACAAGATCAAGAGGAAGAGGAGGAGGCTCCACCACGCGAGCACTGGCCTTCAGGCCGGTGCCCTCAACATCGCGCCAGAGCCATCATCTCCACCGCGTCGCCGCCGCCTGATACGTCCATTTTGCATCATGTTTTCCTACTGTTATTACAATGTTTTTTGGTCATTATAACACTTTGTCATTCAATTCTAATGCCTTTTCTCTCTTAATTTGCAAGATTCACATGAAGAGGGAGATTGCCGGCAGCTGGAATTCTAGACCTAAAAAAGCTATATCAGAGATACCTATTCTGCACAACTCTAAACGAGCTGAAATTTCATGGAGAATTGTTTTGGAATATATGAAAAATACTGGAGAAAAGAAATACTAGAGGGGACCCACTAGGAGCCCACAAGGCACATGGGCGCGGCCACCCCCTGGGCACGCCCATGTGGCTTGTGGGGCCCCTTGCTGGCCTCCGAGGCCCATCTTCTCCTATATGATGCCATTTTCCCTAGAAAAAAAATCAAGAGAGGACTTTTGGGACAAAGCGCCACTGTCTCGAGGCGGAACCTTGGCAGGAGCACTTTTGCTCTCTGGCGGAGCGATTCCGCTGGGGATACTTCCCTCTAGGAGGGGGATATCGAAACCATCGACATCATCAACAACCCTCTCATCGTGGGAGGACCAATCTTCATCAACATCTTCACCAGCACCATCTCATCTCAAACCCTAATTCATCTCTTGTATTCAACCTTTGTCTCAAAACCTCAGATTGGTGCATGTGGGTTGCTAGTAGTGTTGACTACATCTTGTAGTTGATGCTAGTTGGTTTATTTGGCGGAAGATCAAATGTTTAGATCCTTGATGCTATTCAATACCCTTCTGATGTTGAAAATGAGCATGATTTGTGAGTAATTACTTGTTTTCTTGAGGACATGGGAGAAGTCTTGTCATAAGTAATCATGTGAATTTGGTATTCATTCGATATTTTGATGATATGTATGTTGTTGCTTCCTTTAGTGGTGTCATGTGAACGTCGACTACATGATACTTCATCATATTTGGGACTAAGGGAAGGCATTGTGGAGTAATAAGTAGATGATGGGTTCCTAGAGTGACAGAAGCTTAAACCCTAGTTTATGTGTTATTCCGTAAGGGGTTGATTTGGATCCATATGTTTCATGCTATGGTTAGATTTATCTTAATTCTTCTTTCGTAGTTGTGGATGCTTGCGAAAGGGGGTAATCATAAGTGGGAGGCTTGCTCAAGTAAGAACAGCACCCAAGCACTGGTCCACCCACATATCAAATTATCAAAGTAGCGAACGCGAATCAAACAAACATGATGAAAGTGACTAGATGAGTTCACGTGTGCCCTCAAGAACGCTTTGCTTACTATAAGAGACCGTTCCAGCCTGTCCTTGGCTATAAAGGATTGGGATACCTTGCTTCACCTTTGTTACAATTGCTACTTGTTGCTCGTTATGAATTACCTTGCTATCAAACTATCTGTTACCGATAATGTAAGTGCATCTAGTGCCACCCCTAGTTGGTTTTGGAGTATTGACGACAAACTTGGTTGGGGGACTAATGTGTTTGTGAGATTCACATGAGAACACAGGTAGAAGTCCCTATTGATTCGGTTTACCCATTGAAGATGACCCCAAAAATGTATGAAGGCATTGAAGACAATGGTGGTTCGCAAGACATACGTGTCGAAGATAATGACACTTGAAGCCAATGGAGCGTGAAGACATAGTTCTTTCGTAGTTTCATTTTCTTCTTTCTTGAGTCATAGGAACCACCGAACTGTTAAGTGGGGTCCAAGTGAACAAAGTCAGAAAGCTGACATGATGCTCAACCCAAATCCTAGGTTTTCGAGCGAAGACACATGAGAGAAAACTTTATCCTGTGTTGGATGAGTCAGCTTTGCTTGTAGCCCAAGTCAAGCTGTCGCGTGTGTTTGAAATCTTACCATTGGACACATGTCGGTTTCCCAATAACCCAGGGTCATTTCAGACATATCATGTCGGGTTGCCCCTGGCTAAAAATAGCCACCCCTTCCACCATAAGTTGGTGGTTGCTCCGAGTTAAGAGTACGGCTTTTGTCGTTTGAGAGCAACCCACCTCCGAAGCCTTTGAGAGAGAATCCTTGCGAGGACAAACCCAAACACCCAGAGCCCAAAGAGTTTTGAGCATCACTAAAGCCTTTCTGTTCCACATGAACCGAAGACTTATTACACTTGAAGACTGTGATCTTCTAGTCGGTTAGGCGTCGCGTTCTGAGCATCCAAGAGTCATTGTGGATCGCCGGTGAACGAAGTCTGTGAAGGTTTGGAAGTCTACCTTGAAGACTTAACTGAGTGATTGGGCAAGGACTAAGTGACCTTAGCTCAAGGGGAATAAGGTGAAGACGTGGTCTTCTGAGTTCAATCTCAACCTCCCTAACCAGACATACAGTTGCCATAGCAACTGGAACTAGTCTACCAAATCCTTGTCTTCATCGAGCAACTAGTTCTATCACTTTACCCCTTACTTACTGTTTTGCTTTGTGAAGTCATTGCTTGCCCGCTCTGGTTGAATACATTGTGTGAAGACATTCACTCTGATTGCATAATTGGCTTCATACTGTCTTCCTATTCTGATCTGTCTACCTAGCTGCTACTTGTCTTAGTGCATCTTCTGTACTGTACCTTGACTCTGTTGTATGGCTAGTGTAGTTTATCTTCCTCTGTATCCTGTTTCGTTATTGTTTTACCTGCCTATCTTCGAAGACATTGCCTGTCTTGAAGACTTACATAAAAATCGCGTATTCACCCCCTCTAGTCGATAATTAGCACTTTCAGATAATTTCAGTGTTTGCAGACAATACCTTGAAAAAACCGCTTATCATTTCCTTCTGCTCCTCATTGGGTTTGACACTCTTACTTATCGAAAGGACTACGATTTATCCCTTGTACTTGTGGGTCATCACCGCCATCATCATCACCACCATCACCTCCTCCCTTCACCGGCTCTATGCCAGCTTGTAACTTGACCCTCTCCTTTATGTTTGAGTAGATGTATTTGTTCTAAAGGATACAGATGAACTCTTTTATGATTAGTATTATTATTTCCAAGAGATCCAATATGTTCTTATTCATGTTCAAGTTAGTATTATCGCGAGTGTTGAGAGGAGGCCTCACTCACACTTTTGTCGTGATTGGCCGTGGAGGAACTACTATCATTGGATAGGGTAGAATGTTGAGGGAATTCGAGGTGACAGTAAAACCTCAATCCCTAGTATTTGTAGAGTTGATAGGGGAGTTTAGGTTAACCCATATTTGGCCGCATCCATGGCGTGACTCTTAATTATCATGTGTTGTAACCCTATGGGGAAGACCATGATGGTGGCGTGTGTGGCACGAAGTCTACCTCAAGTAGAACGTGTACTGTATCGGGGACCGCCCACTTATGCAAGAGTGGATAGAGGATACGATAGAGAGCGTTTGCTCCGCACTAGATGTGCATGTCATATTTGTAGTGATGACTTTGGAGTCCTAGAGAACACTTTACTACTCAATCACCTTCACTACTAACTTAGTCTCTTTTTATTCATGTTTTTATCTTCTTGTTCGTATAATAGTAAACACCTTTTTATTTAGTTTTCCTAGCAACTTATAGAATAGGCTATTTCCAAACTCCGGTTTGGGTGCGTACGTAGCTTGTTAACTGACAGCATAGCTACGGGGTTTGTGGTGCCTTCCTATCAGCTCCCTGTGTGTTTGACACTTTACTTATCACAAAAGTGCTACAACAACCCTGTGCACTTGTAGGATATTAGGCACTCAACTCTCCCCGGCCGGCTAGGGCGAAACTGGAAGAAGCGCTTGGGAATCTTGGCATCACGGAGGAAGAGGCTACGCCTCTAGTAATTAATGATGCAAATGACGGGAAGCCGAAGAAGTGGTTACTGGCAGGCAAGGTTCTTCACTGACACCTATTCCACATCCAAACCATTGCCAGTGCTCTTCGACCAGCGTGGGGAATCCAAGGGGTCTGTAGTTCAGATCCATGGGAGAGAACACTTTTGTGGCAGAGTTCGAGACTCAGAGAGATCGGGATAGAATCTGGATGGGCTCGCCATGGCATGTCAGCAAACATGCAGTCATACTTGCTGATTTTTTTGGATCATGTGAGGCCTGATGAGGTTACATTTGACCATCTCCACATGTGGGTTCGGGTCCCAAATTTGCCTTACAACCCGAGAGATGATGTTTGGGGCAGGTTGATAGCTCAGCAGATTGATAAGAATGCAACATCGGTTCAGTTCGGTCATGTTGGGTGCTATCTGAGAGCTAGGGTCTCCATTGATGTCAATAAGCCTCTACGGAGGTGTATTTTGATTAATTTGTCCAAGAGGAAGAAGGAAGAGCTATATGATATTCAATATGAGCAAGTGCCTCACTTTTGCTTCTCTTGTGGCCGCTCGGGGCATAATGATCTATACTGCCCTACACCGGGTCCTACGGATACAAATGGAGATATATTGTTTGGACCAAAGTTGAAGGCACCACAAGAGAGGAGGAAATCCGCCTCGGGTGATAACATGAGCAAGGAGCAACAGTCGGGCCCGAGTAGTAAGAAGGAATCCAAGAACTCAAGCAATGTGGGAGAAGCTGCAGAGGTGAACTCTCTCGTTAAAAATCGTCCTTATGCAAAATGGAAAGAGGCACTAAAGCAGGTCTACTGCCGAGTAGAGAAACCTCTCTTCCTTACCACTAGATAACAACAGGAACAAGATGGCCTAGATAGTGACATGGGAGAGGAAGGAGATGATGATGCAAGGAACGCAAGGACTTGAAAAGGGAACCAAAGAAGAAGAAACCCACACCTGATAACTCGGCAGGAGCTGTGGAGCAGCGCTACCCGTCCCATTGAGTATCATCAGCTGGAATTGTTGGGGCATGGGAACCCCGAGGCAGTTTGAGAGCTTCGCAATGTGGTGAAGCAAGAAGGGCCCGCCCTCCTGTTTGTTATGGAAACAAAGATTAGGGTAGAAAGCGTGAAAACCTAAAGTTTACTTCGGGTTTTGATGGGTGTTTTGCGGTGAACAGTGTTGGCCTCAATGGAGGCATCAGATTGTTCTGGTCCAAGGATGTTTCTGTTGAGCTAAAAAAATACAGTACCGGCCACATTGATGTTGTGGTGCGGAAAAGAGATCAAAGCTCCTTTGAGTGGAGATTCATGGGGTTCTATGGTGCGCCAAGGGTCGAGGACCACCATCACAGTTGGCGTTTTCTCCTAACCTTGAATGCGATACCCCATGATGCATGGGTCTGCATGGATGACTTTAACAAAATGTTGTATGGAGACGAACACTTTAGCCGCTCAGCTCGCCCTGAGTGGCAGATGAGGGCGTTTCGTGAGGTTGCCGACGAGTGTGCACTCCAAGACCTAGGTTGGACAGGTGTCCCTTTTACTTGGGACAACCGGCAGGCGGGAGGGGCAAATGTCAAAGCACGGATTGATCAGGCCTTCGCAAATGAGGCTTTCAGGCAACAATTCGGATACAGAAATGTTCATCGCATCAGTGCAGTCGAGTCGGACAACTATTTTGTACATCTGGAGTACCGGGGGCAACAGGTGACACAATTCATAGGGGAACGAGACCCTTTTGCTATGAAAACATGTGGCAAACACGCTTGGATTATGAAATTTTGGTGGTGAAATGCTGGCGTGCTCAGTAGCGAACACCTAATCTACAAGGCATTGTCGATTCCTTGAGTGTCATGCAAAGGCGACTAGAACCTTGGGGTAAGAAAGAATTCGGCTGCCTCACAGGATAGTCCAAAAGCTCCAGCAGAGGCTAGACAAGCTTCGACGGCAATCTATAGGGCGAGGCCCATCGGATGAGGAGAAGGGCATGGTGTTAAAACTCCGGGAAGCTCTTCGACGAGAGGAGATCTGGCTTCGTCAAGGTTCGTGTGTGATGTGGCTAGGCGAGGGCAATCGAAACACAGGATACTTCCAAGCGCAAGCGAAACAACGACAAAGAATGAATAAGATTATAGGGCTGCGAAGGTCTCATGGCTCATTGTGCACTAATGCCGAGGAAGATAGAGTGGAGATCATGAACTTCTACCAACAGTTATACACCTCATAGGGACCTTCGGATGCCAGGGAGCTGTTATCATATGTGCCTGCGCGCATTACCCCAATGATGAATGATGCTTTGGATAAACCCTTGGAACCAGAAGATGTGCACAAGGCCCTATTCCAGAAGTCGTCATCTAAGGCATCGGGTGTTGACGGCTTCACTGTAGGTTTCTTTCAAAAACATTTGAAGCTACTTCGCGATGATGTAACCAATGCAATTCTGAGTTTTTTAAATGGTGGTGAGTTGCCTATGGGTCTGAACGATACTTCAATCACACTCATACCAAAGGTACGGAACCCCCAGTCAATCTCACAGTATCATCCAATTTCCTTATGACCGGTTATGTATAAGTTGGCAGTCAAGGCTATCACAAACAAAATTAGGGATTTTATCGATGAGATAATCAGTGAGGAACAAAGCGCTTTCATTCCCAGAAGACTTATGATGATAACATACTAGTTGTGTTTGAAAGTATCCATGCTATGAGGTGAAGAAAGAAGGGGGAGAATTACACTTGTGTTGTCAAACTTGATATGATGAAAGCTTACGACCGAGTCATATGGAATTATTTGGAGGCAATCTTAATCAAGTTTGGTTTTGGCATTAATCTTGTTAGACTGATCATGAAGTGCATAACTTCGGTTCGGTTCTTAGTTCGTGTAAATGGGGAAGTCCTGCCATACTTTAGTCCCTCTCGAGGTCTGCGACAGGGATGCCCCATGTCACCATTTTTGCTTCTCTTGTGTGCAGAAGGGTTCTCTTCACTACTCAGATACTATGGCATTGTAGACAGAGGGATCAGAGTCAATTTTCAAGCTCCATGGGTCAATCATCTGCTCTGCGCAGATGATAGTCTTATCTTCATGAAGGCCGATGCTCTAAGCGCGGCTATGTTGAATAATATCATGCATATATATGGTACTGCATCGGCCCAGAGTGTGAACCGAGAGAAGAGTGCAATTTTTTCCAACCCAAATACACTGCATGGCTACAGGCAAGCTATCAAGAATGATCCGGACGTTCATGTCAAGGCATTCAGCGAGCGGTACCTTGGTCTTCCAACCGCAGTGGGTAAAATCACAAGTGGTACCTTTGATCACATAGGGGAAAGATCGAGGAGCAAGATGCAAGGATGGTCAGAGGGAATATTTGCTTGTGCAGGACGAGAAACTTTGTTAAAGTCCATCATTCAGGCAATTCCAACATACATCATGAGTGTCTTTCTATTGACCAAGAAGGTATGCAAGAGTCTCACATATTGTATGTCAAAATTCTGGTGGAGCAGTTCGATTGATAAACGTTCCTTTGCATTGGATATCATGGAATACGAAAAAGGGTTTCCCCCCACTTTATATTATAAAGCAGCGACCACAACAACAACCACACGGTTCTGGTAGCAGGATACAACACACGCACACAACAGGTCCCAACAGGAGCAACAATAGCAAGGAAAGTCTTCTGGGGGGACAGCACAACAATCCCCAAAACAACGAAAAAAGAATGATAAAGCTAGCTAATCTGAGTCCGGAGGAGGTGAAGGTGACGGCGGAGTGAGCGAAGCGGCCGAGGCCCAGAGGTCGGCGATGGTCCTGTTGATGAAGGTGCAATCATCCTGCTTGCTAAGCGGCCGCCAGAGCTGTAGAAAGCCACACAATTTGTAGACGACATCAGTCACACGGAGAAGGATGATGTGCTCAATCACTAATTTCTTCCGGACAGTCCATAAGGTCCAAACCAGGGTACCCACAGTAACCCAAAGGTATGGACACATAGTTGTGGGAAGGCCAAGAACCTTCGAGGACATGTTAGGGAGGTTATCGTGGCACCAACTGCCACCCACAACCTCGTGGAGGCAGCTCCACAGAAACCTCGCAGAGGGGCATGCAAAGAAAATGGGGTTCGTGTCTTCAGGCACCGCGCACAACGGGCAAAGGCCATCGGAGGGGCCATTGCGTTTGAGCACTTCCATACCGGACGGAAGGCGGCCCCGAACCAATTGCCATAGGAAGATTATAATCAGGCAATTTAATCTCCCAAATGCGATTAAGCTCTACTGGCCCTGGGGTGGCCACTATGCGTGATAGTGATTTTGTGGAAAATTGCCCGTTAGGCTCAAGATTCCAACGAGCCTGATCGTGGCCGAGGGAAGGTGTGTGCAGCGCCACACATGCAATAAGCTCCTCCCAAAGGTGTCGCTCTATGGGACCGAAGGTTTGCCGAAAGGAGATCCCACCGAGGTCGGCTAATGCCGAGGCCACAGTTAGGTCCCGGTTCGAGCAAATGTTGAATAATGGTTGGAAACGGGTAGCGAAGGGTTGGGCACCCGACCACCAGTCCAACCAGAACAAGGTACTAGTTCCGGAACCGACCGAAATGGAGGACCCTAGGCGGAGGGCTGGCATTAGCTAAATGATCGTCTGCCAAAATTGGGAGCCACTAGTCCGTCGAGCAAATGCTAATGGCGAGCCGCGCAAATATTTTGCGCGGATATAATGTCTAGCCAGAGTGCCCCCCCCCCCTCACCAGAGGTGATCCGCCATAGCCATCTGGATAAGAGGGCTATATTCATCCTTTTCGATGAGATAACCCCAAGGCCACCTTGGTCCTTGGGCTTGTAGATCTCGGACCATTTCACCATATGGTACTTCTGCTTGTCACCTTTGCCAGCCCAGAAGAAGCGGTATAGATATTTGGCGATGTCGTGGTGCAGGGATTCATTCAAACTATAGAATCCCAAGATATACATCAGTAAACTCATCAGCGAGGAACTAATCAGAATAACCCGGGCTGCCTTGGAGAGCCACCGACCTTGCCATGGCTCCACCCGATATTGGACCTTGGTCACCGTTGGCCGAAGGTCCTTCTCAAGTATTCGCGAGTCACTAACCGGCATGCCAAGGTATGTAGTCGGGAAGGACCCAAGCCAATAGTTAAGCCGGTTTGTGGTCTGACGTTTCTCCTCGTCAGAGTAGCCTAATACCAATACCTCACTCTTGGCGAAGTTGATCGTCAGACCGGACATCTCTTGGAAGCATAATAGAAGGAATTTGAGATGCTGAATGTCCTCGTCGGAACCCTCAACCATCAAGATCGTGTGTCGGCATATTGGAGGTGGGTAATCCCTCCCGAGGCCAGGAGATATGGGCAGACCCCCCTGATATGACCGGCCCTCTTCGCCAAGTCTAATATGTCTGCTAGGGCATCCATCACTAGGTTGAAAAAGAAGGGGGATAGTGGGTCCCCCTGGCGCACGCCTTGTGCCGTCTGGAAGTAGGGACCCACCTCCCCATTGATATTGATGGTTGAACGACCACTCATCACCAGCTGTATCACCCTGGCGATCTAATGTGGATCGAAGCCCTTCCTAATTAGCACTTCCCGAAGGAAGGACCAATGCATTGTGTCATAAGCCTTGTGAAAGTCAATCTTGAAGAAAACCGCTTTGAGGCTTCTCCTCTCGACTTCATGGATAACCTCATGTAGAACTAGGATCCCATCAAGAATGAACCGACCCTTAGAACCGACCCTTAATGAAAGCAGTCTGATTTGGATGGGTAATCCAAGATGCAAGCAGGGTCACCCTAGTGGCGTACCCCTTGGCCAAAATCCGGAAAATCACATTAAGAACTATGATAGGCCGAAACTGTCAGATATCCGATGCTCCGGGTACCTTGGGAATTAGATAAATGATCCCATAGTTCAGCCAGGAGATTCCCTCTCAACGGACTGCCAAAATACTTAGAAGAAGCGGAACGACGGGCCATCTGGGCCCGGGGCCGAGGATGGGTTCATCCCTTTTATTATGCTCGCCACCTCCTCCTCAAAAGGCGCAGAGAGCGCCACATTCTTGTCCTGGATGACCAGCTGCGGCCCTTCCCAGATTGAAGCCCGCCAGGGCGGCCCCGCCGCAGACACGAGCTGCAAACAACAATTTATAGAATCCATCTACATGTTCACGAATCTTGTTCGGGTCCTGAATTAACCAACCCTCCTCCCTCAATAGGAGGATGGTGCATCTACGCGGTCGGCCGTTTGCAATAGCCTGAAAATATGATGTGTTGGCATCGCCAAAGAACAGCCAATTAAATGACCCCCACTAAGGCCAGGACTCCTCTTCCTTCCGGAAAATCTCGAGGAGCTCGTCCTCAAGGCTGTAGCGCAGAGCCCACTCGTCATGCGAGAGACCTGCGGCGTTGGCTTTCAAGTCTAGAAACTAAATCTTCGAGAGCAACAAACCCTTTCTAATCTTGAGATCACGGCCTACATTGGCGCCCCAGCCCTTCATGAATTGCCTAGCATGTTTTGCCAGGAAGTGCCAATCATCAACTGCTGACATCAGTCGATGTGGTTCCGCCCTGGCATCCACCCAGTGGGCTTTTACGCCTCGATGAACCCCGATTGTCTCACCCAAAAGGACTCGAAGCGGAAACGTGAGGGTGGAGGGGTCTCTCATCACACGATGAAAGAAGGAGGGGAACATGATCCGACCCTATCTGGGTGATGGCCTGAAGGGTAGCGAGGGGAAACCGCCGCTCCCATTCTGGGGACATGAAGGCCCCGTCTAACACGCTCCGAGTAGGAGCCGCTTGTCGATTGGTCCAGATAAACCCGACACAAACCGTATCTTGCTCTCGGATACCGAGATCGGCAATCCAATCATTGAATCGCCGCATGCCCGGAATATCGACCCGGCCATTGCTTTTATCCGACGGCGATCGGATAAGGTTGAAATCTCCACCAATAATGACAGGTAATGTCACTGTCGATACTTTCGCGTGAATATCCGCAAGGAACTCGTGGGATCGGCTATGGTCCGCGGGACCGTAAACTACAATCACTTCCCACTTGAAGTTGATTGCCCTTTCCCAAATCTCCATACTCACGAAAAAGGTGCCCCGGTCCATGGATCCGACCTCAAAGGTGATATCCTTTACCCCTAAAAGGATACCACCGGAGTGAACGGCCACTCCACTAGATGGAAACTAGTGCCATCCGAATAGATTCATACTAAGGCGCTCAAGCTCAGCTAGAGAAAACTCCATTCTCATCGTTTCCTGGACGGCAACAATATCGATGTTCTCCTCACGCATGTACTCCACTAATTGCCTGCGGCAGCCATCGTTCCCAAAGCCCCACAGGTTCCAAAAGAGTGCACGCACTTATTCATCCCTTGGGTCCTCCCTGGACCCCATGTCAGAGGAAGCGCTCAAACCACGACGAAGCTGGGTCGTACGAGAACGAGTCCGCCCGTGCACCTCCTCTGGTGCAAGCGGATCGGGCATCCCGCGCGCCAAAGGCTGCGGGGTAGCAGGGGTGTCCTCTTCCGTGGCCACTGTCGCTGTGACGCCCCCGATTCAATCGTACACTAATCATACACGCAAACATGTACGATCAAGATCAGGGACTCACGGGAAGATATCACAACACAACTCTAAAAATAAATAAGTCATACAAGCATCATAATACAAGCCAGGGGCCTCGAGGGCTCGAATACAAGCGCTCGATCATAGACGAGTCAGCGGAAGCAACAATATCTGAGTACAGACATAAAGTTAAACAAGGTGCCATAAGATGGCTAGCACAAACTGGGATACAGATCGAAGAGGCGCAGGCCTCCTGCCTGGGATCCTCCTAAACTACTCCTGGTCGTCGGCGGCGGCCTGCACGTAGTAGTAGGCACCCTCGGTGTAGTAGGGGTCGTCGAAGGTGGCGTCTGGCTCCTAGGCTCCAGCATCTGGTTGCGATGTCCGAGAAGAATGGAAAAAAGGGGGAAAGAGGGAGCAAAGCAACCGTGAGTACTCATCCAAAGTACTCGCAAGGAAGGATCTACACTACATATGCAATGGTATCAATGAAATGGGTAGTATCGGTGGACTGAACTGCAGAATGCCAGAATAGGAGGGGGATAGCTAGTCCTATCGAAGACTACGCTTCTGGTAGCCTCCATCTTGAAGCATATAGAAGAGAGTAGCTGGTAAGTTCACCAAGTATCATCGCATAGCATAATCCTACCCGACGATCCTCTCCTCGTCGCCCTGTGAGAGAGCGATGACCGGGTTGTATCTGGCACTTGAAAGGGTGTGTTTTATTAAGTATCCGGTTCTAGTTGTCATAAGGTCGAGGTACAACTCCGGGTCGTCCTTTTACCGAGGGACACGGCTATTCGAATAGATAAACTTCCCTGGAGGGGTGCACCACATTACCCAACACGCTCGATCCCTCTGGCCGGGCACACTTTCCTGGGTCATACCCGGCCTCGAAAGATCAACACGTCGCAGCCCTACCTAGGCCTAACAGAGAGGTCAGCACGCCGGTCTAAATCCTATGCGCGCAGGGGTCTGGGCCCATCGCCCATTGCACACCTGCACGTTGCGTGGGCGGCCGGTGAGCAGACCTAGCAACCTTCATTACAAAGGAAGTTGCGTTACGCGGTCCAACCCGGCGTGCGCCGCTTAGTCGCTGACGTCTAGGAGGCTTCGGCTGATACCACGACGTCGAGTACCCATAACTGTTCCCGCGTGGTGGTTAGTGCGTATAGGCTCGTAGCCAGACTCAGATCAAATACCCAATCTCGTTAAGCGTGTTATTTTGAAGTAACCGCGGACATCGACCAGGGACCAGGCCCACCTGTCTCCTAGGTGGTCACAACCTGCCCTGTCGCTCCGCCACAAAGTAACACTCGGGGGCCGTCGGGAACCTAGGCCCACCTCTACCTGGATGGAACCACCTGCCCCTTCAGCCCCCATCTCCGAACAGAAACATAAGTATGTAATAGTATATAATATAAACCCGTGATCACCTCCCGAAGTGATCACGGCCCAGTAGTATAGCATGGCAGACGGACAAGAGTGTAGGGCCACTGATGTAATTCTAGCAACCTATACTAAGCATTTTAGGATTGCAGGTAAGGTATCAACAGTAGTAGCAAAGACAGGCTATGCAGCAGAATAGGATTAACCGAAAGCAGTAACATGCTACACTACTCTAATGCAAGCAGTAGAGAGAAGGAATAGACGATATCGGGTTGATCAAGGGGGGGGGGCTTGCCTGGAAGCTCGGCAAAGAAGGATGGGTCGTCAACACTGTAGTCGTTCACGGCAGCGTCGTCAGCGGTCTCAGCGTCTATCGAGAGAGAAAGAGGGAGGGGGAGGAAAAAGTAAATACAAAGCAAACAATGCTACACAAAGTATGACATGACAATATGCAGTGCCGGGTGTGTTCTAACGTGGGGTTGCACATTTACCGAGAAAGGGGGATCCCATCCGGGAAAGTTTTCCTGGTTCCGGACATTTGTTAGACAGATGACCGGAGGGGGGACAGTTGCATGTTCGGATAGTTAGAAGTACCCGGCGGGTATGTGGGTAGCGTAACCGGGTTCGTCTCGTCGTTCTGATCAACTTTCATGTACAAAGTTTTTCAATCCAGGTTACGGATTATTTAATATGATTTATTAAAGTTTTAATGCATTTTATAATTTATTATTAATTCAGTCAACAGGGTTGACTGGTCAAATTGACCAGTGGTCCCACTGTCATTGTCTCTAACCTAATTAACATTTTTAACAGCTAATTAAGTTAACTAAACTAATTAGTTTAGACTAACAAATTTAATTAACTTAATTAATTACTTAACTAATTAATTAATTAATTTAATTATTTATTTATCTATTTTTCATTTCATATCATTTTTATTTCTTTTTACAGGGCCGGGGCCCTGGGGTCAGTGGCACAAGCCAGCCCCTGGCTGTGCACGCACGCGCACAGGGGAGGCTCGGCAGTGGGCGCGGCCGGCGGCCAGCGACGGGTAGGTGCGGCCCCGAGCGGGCTCGGCAGGGCGAGGCGCGGCCTGGGGCGAGCCCAAGCGCGGCGACGGACGGCGGCCAAGGGGCGGGGCGCGGCTGGGGTGAGGGGCGGCGCGTGCGCCGGCGGCCACGGTCGGGGGCGACCACCGCGGGCGAAGCAAACGGGCGCCGGGCTGCTGCAGATGGTGGTGGCGGCGGCAGTAGCAAAAGCAGCAGCGCAGCACGGTGCGGGGAGCAGCAGCGCAGCAGCAGTACAGGCGGGCGCAGCCAGCGGGCGTGCGAGCGCGCAAGGGGGCGAGGCTGTGCGGGGCGAGGCCAGCATGGGCCGGCCAGAGCAGCGAGCGGCGGCTACGGGGTAGAGGGAGGCGGAGCCGGGCGAGGCTCACAAGGGGGTGCCGGGTCGGGTCTGCCGCGACGGAGGAGAGACGAGGAGGAGGCGAGGCGGGGCGGCATGCGACGAGGTGGCGACGAAAGTCGGCTCCGGGCGACGGCGATCCTCCAGGCGGCGGCGATGCACTGTCGAGCGGCGCGGTGGCCTCGGGCGAGGGCGACGGGGACCGATTCTCCCTCCCCGATCTAGATGGGATCGAGAGGTGAGAGGAGGAGAGGGAGAGGCGAGCGAGTGGGGGGGGGGGGGGGGGGTTTCGGTCTAGGGTTGACCGGGGTGGGAGGATAAGGGAGCGAGGGGGGCTGGCCGGCTGGGCCAGGTGGGTCGGCCTGCTGCAGTGGTCAGCTGGGCCGACTGGCCCAGTGGGGGGGTTTTCTTTTTCTTTTGTTGTTTTCATTTAGTCCTTTTCTTTTTATTTATTTTCTTTTCTATTTTAATTCATTTAAAAGTAATTAGGCTCTTTATAAAAGCATGGTTCCTTCATCATAATTACCTAGTCATTACTCGGCACACTCCGAACATTTTAGTTTTAATGTTTGAAACTTTTTGATGTTTGACAAAAATTCAAATTTGAATTCGAACCGATTTCGAACTAACACGAGATTAGCAACTGTAACGAAGGTGACGTGACATCATTAGCAGAGGTTCACTGTACCATAATTATCCGGGCGTTACAGTCGCCCTCGCTCTGGCCGCTGCGAGGCAACCCTCTAGGATTTCCTTCACCTGAATCACTGCGATTTGCTCCAAACCGGGGCACTTCTCGCCCCAAAGCACTATTGCGGAATCAGCCGCAATCTTGACCAAGTGGCCAAGGGGAACCCCGCGATGGCAGAAAAGAAAGTTGTGTCCTCATCAAAACAAATGGAGTCCGTAGAAGCTGAGGGAGGTCGGTGAGACAGACCTGGGTCGAGGTTGTGTGCCACGGCACGACTAAGCGCCTTGTCCACCGTGTTGGGCGACGCCCCGGTCGCACGCACCGCCGAGCCCAGGGGCACTCTTCTGGACAATCGTTGCCGGAGACAAGGCCGAGCGGGGCCGGCCCTTTGCGCGCGGGGGAAGGCGGGGCAGAGCGACATCGGGGGGCGGGGCCGAGGGTTGCGTGGCCACAGGCCGCACCTCCACCGGAGAGACAGGAGACATCGGGACAGTGATGGGCGAGGCAAGGCATGGAGACGAAGGCGGGCAGACCTCCAGGCCGACGATGCTGGTGTCGCTCGTCCCACTGACCGGGTCCGAGGGGGGCGGAGATGCGAGGAGCAGGGCCACCGAAGCATCAGTGGGAAGAATCGACTCCTCCTCGAGCATGGCAGTGATCGCCACCAGATCCACCTCCTCCTCGGCGGCCTCCGACCTCGCCCGCTCCGAACCCAGGCCAGCACCGTGCCTCGGGGGTTCGTCCTACCCCAAGGACTCGTCCTCCACATCCTCTGAGCCCGGCGACTATGACCGACGATAAGGCTAGTCATTATGGTCGGTGCCGCCTCCTTTCGGCAGCGTGCCCGAGCCACCGGTTGGACCCGGACTGCTGCCATCCACTGTAGCCGCCCCTTCAGCAGAGATGCGGAGGTCGTAACCGACGTCGTTGAAGAAAACGTGCACTGTAGTCTGAAGCTTGGAAGGGTCCGGAGTCTTGACGTTGGCGCGAACCACCTCCTGTTTGAACAGGGAGGGTTCATTCACCCCCATGATTTTGCCCAAAAGTCATGACATCTTGCGGATAACCTTGGCATGCTTGGCGATCGGGGGGAGGCCTTGAATCTGAATCCACACAATCTCAAGAACGGCCACCGCGAGTGGGTCGACCGTCGGCACCGAGATGTTGACGATTAGCTTGTTGAGGGCTAGGGTCAGTCCCGCGCTATGCGTGCCGTAGCGGAGGCACACCGGGTCGGGGAAGACCACCGTGAACTCGTGATCCAAGATCGCGGACACTACCCAATCCCAATCTGGACGGAATAGGTGCTGCAGCTCCTCTGTGATGATTGCCGAAGACGCCGTCTTGCCACCCAGCACCGAGATGAGACCTGTGAGGGAGGGGGCCGCCTCTGGCACCTTGATTTCCCTCTGGTAGAACCCAAAGTCGTCAAGGGCATGGCCATAGAGCAGCAGCTCCCCCTCCGAGCCTTCCACCGGGCAGAGAAGCGCCGGGTGGTCGGGGCTTTTTCAATTGTGGCACGCCGGGGGTTGCTTGTAGTCCACTTGGTAATGGCCCTCCATGCCACAATTGAAGCAGACCGTAGCCGGCATCCGGGCGGGCGCGCATCCGGGGCAGCCGCCGGCGAGGTGGGGGGTGAGTCACCGACGAGGCTTGGCCGGGGGCGCCGTTGAGCTGTTGGTTCCCCTTCTTCTTCTTCTTCTTCGTGAATGCCCCCTTGTTGTTGCGGTAGCCCGGGCCTGAGAGCGGATACTGTGGTTGGCGTTGGGGCGGGTTGTACCGACGCGGGGAGGACGAAGCTTGACGGTCCGAGCTCGCCGGCGATGTCGAGCGGTCATCACGTTGGGAGAGGGGCGCTCTCGGCCACGCCAGTTGTCCGTGGAGCGGTCACGCAGACGGGCATGATGCCGCTCCGATGCGCCCTCAGCAGCGGCACCTTTGCCCTTGAGCATGGCCAAGTGCAGCTCGGCCTCCCGCCGACTGGCCGCCGGGGAAGGGCGGCGAGATGCGGGCTCGCAGACATCCGCGCGGTCCTCCCAGTCAGCAGCGCGACGCTTGGGACGGGGCCCGCCATCGTCAGCCTCCCACGCCATCGGTAGCAGAGACGACGACCAAAGCTAGTGAAGGGAGTTGAAGGGGTCCTGTGACACGAGGGGAATGGATGGGGGAGAGGATAGATGGGGGTCGGGCAGAAACCCTAAGGGGGTCATGCCAGCAGCAGAGTGGCATTGGGCCGATGGCCTAACCGGCCCAGCCGGCACCACGGGCAAAAGGCCCACCAACCCAACAGGAGGAGACGCGGGACACCCGGGGAGCAGGTCTGCAACCAGGCCCACCGGGCCGGAAGAGGCCCCCGACGTTTGCGGACCAGGCAACAGACGCCGGCCCAACCCGACTCGCACCTCCGCGAGAGGGGAGGGAAGGGGGTTTCCGCCCGTACAGAAGCAAGGAGGCGGCACGGCGGCGCTGACTGGCCACCATCGCACAACACATCCCCATGAGCCGGCGGCGAAGAACGGAAGGCGCGAAAACGGCCACCGCGAGCCACAACCACATGGCCAACCCGCTCCTCGGACAGGCTCGAGACAGCCAAGGCGGCGCCTTGCGCCGCCGCCTCCCGTTCGACCTAGACGACGGACATCGCCGCTCGCCGCCATGAGGATGCCGCCGGGCCACGATCCGCCCTGCCCGCCAGACCCCAAGAGCGCACGCGGGCACGCAAACCCCAGCAACCGGAATTAGCACCACAGACGGGGCGGGGGAACAGAGGAGGGAAAGGACGCCGCGGCTTGCACCTGAGCACCCACCACCGGTGCGAGGAGGTCAAGCTCCGAGGCGACGACTGCAGCAAGTCGGTCTCCAAACTGGAGATACCCAGGGTGGAGCCCGGCCGCAGCCTGCGCGACATCAGCTAGGTCTTCCTCCACCGTCCAATCATCCCACAGCGACCCCCCACGAGCGGCGGAGTCGAGGAGGGAGACCACGGAATGAGGGGAGGAGGGGAGAGCCAGCCCCGCCACCGGAGCGGGCGGAGGGGGCACGCCGGCCGACACCGGCAGAGAGGGGAGCAGGGGGAGGGGTCCAGCGGGCCGCACCGCTGGTCGCCAGAGCCTTCCGCCATATCTCCCCTTCCTCTCTAATATAGTACTTTCCACGAGGCATCGGATTTCATGGAACAAACTAGCAACACCATAGTGTAGAGGTGGTATGGGATTCTGAGACCTCCACCTTTTTAACTTGGCACTGTTGGGTAAGCAAGGATGGCGCCTCATTATTAATCCGAATACCCTATGTGCTAGAGTGCTCAAGGGCAAATATTTCCTAGACATAGATTTTGTGCAAGCCACAACTCCGAGCTCTTCCTCGGCCACTTGGAGAGCTATTATAGCTGGATGGGAAGCTCTGCTCACTGGCCTCATTAAGCGGGTCGGAGATGGATCCACTATCTCGATCTAGAACAATTGGTGGATTCCTGCAACGGATACAATGGCTCCCTTATTTCAGCCTCTAGTCATGAATGTTTCATTGGTCAGCGATCTAATTGATATGGACAACTGGACATGGTGGAGGGGGGAATAATTCATGATATTTTCATACTTCTAGATGCAGATGCGATATTGAACATTCCCTGGCGATCTGGTGGAGGTGATGATTTTCTAGCATTGGCACATGAAGTTTCAGGAAACTACACCATCAAGTCGGCGTACCGAGCTCTAATGACTCACAACGAGTGTCAAGCTCTAGAGGAAGGGCAGGCTACCGGTCCCTCAATTGACAACCAATGGCTGTGGAATGCCCTTTGGAACTTAATGTGTTACTCAAGGTTAGGGTTTTCTTTTGGCGAGTACTATGGGGCATACTACCTGCTGAATGTACTCTGGTACATCGCCACATTAGGCAGCAGAAACTTTGCAAGATTTGTTTGGCCAAGGAGGAGGATCTGGAGCATGCACTAATGAAGTGCTCCCACGCCAAACAATTCTGGGAAGAGGCGCAACAATTGTTTGATTTCCGCATGCCAAGGCTCCATCCCTCCACATAGGCCAAGTATATTGTATGTGACCAGCGGTTCACTTCCAGAGGCCGAGCTATTATAGTTTAGGTTATGTGGTCGATATGGCACTCAAGGAATAGATTAATGCATGGGGGGGAAAGGCTCGATCCAACAAATTCAGTACGCCGTACTAGGGAGGCACTTGCCCTCCTAGATGTACCCCATCAATATGCCCTAGTGATGCCGGGCCATGGGTGGCGACCTACTGATCCAGGTTTTGTCACGATCAATATTAATGCTAGATCAAGCGTGAAGATGGTAAAGGTGGAGCTGGTGTTGCTGCTCGCTCCCCTAGCTCCTTTCTTGGAGCGTGGAGCAAACCGTATCCCGGAGTAACGAATCGTCTCATAGCGGAGGCGATGACAGTACGCGACGGTTTTATCTTCACAAGCTTGAGAGGTTATTCAAGCGTCATTTTGGAGAAGGATTGCCTGGAGTTAGCCAACCTATGGACCACTCGCCACAATTCTCGATCGGTCGTGGCTCCTATCTTGTTAGAAATTGGAGAGCTTACTGGTAGCTTCAATTCTTTTGGTATTCGTCATATTATAAGATCAGCCAATGGTCCTGCTCACATCTGTGCCAGGTATGCTTGCATGATTGACATGATCGAAAGCTGGATTGATAGTACTCCTAGCTTCCTGATCAGTAGCATGTTGGTGATCTGCTCGGCGAACGCCTTTATTCAATAAAGCTCTTAGTATTTCCCCGCAAAAATGCATACACGAGCATACACTCGCCCCTATGAACGCACACGCACACCCTACCCCTATGAGCAACTCCGAGAGACTGAGCCGGTATAACATCTTGAAATTTTATGAATTCACCGCAGACGCCTTGCAGTCGATGGGACGTCTCCTCCCACTGAACGAACATCGCCGGAAGCCTGAAATAAATCCAGGAATAATGCGAGCACCAATGTCAAGTCTAGCACTTGAATCCTGGTGGGCTAGAGATACCACTGTCCTCCTAACCATCCAACCACAGGTTAATTCACCCAAAAATATTATCTGAAAAGTAAGAATCGCACAAATATCACACCGTTGTTGCTCACGGCAACAAAAATAGCATTTAGTAGTACGATTCAACAAAATACTATAACATGTTTGGTTACCTTGCATATCACTCAGTTAGGCCCGCGTGGTGTATTTTCGGGCCGTTTGTTTGCCTGGGCTGCATTAAATTCCTGGCCCATACGAACCGCAAAGCACTCACACGCCAAGCTGAGTGGTAACGGTCGAATCAGCCAATTTCCCAGAGCCAGGCACTGGCAAAGCCCTACGTGGTTGTCGCCTACACGCCTGTGCAAGCGTGAGAGACGATGGGACTCTTTGTAACTCCCCCTTGCTCTCTCACCTCACCACACACTCGCCAGTTCAACCCTCCCCCGCCCACACACACACACACACACTCTCTCTCTCTCTCACTGCCCTCTTAGTTTCTCGCATGGCAGACCCTCGACCTCGCCGTCTCCCTCTCCTCCCCTCCTCCAACCACCACCATGATTGGTGTGCAGACGGTGTCACTAGGTCAGGCGTTAACCTCTTGGCCGCTATCCGTTCGTCGTCCCCCTTCCGCTTCCGGCGGACGCGATCTGTAGCCATTGACCCGCTGGCTGGGTACGTGCCCGACGGTGTGGCTGCTGCCGGCAGTTCATCGGCAGTAATGGTGTCGGGGAGTACATCGGATGTGGAGGTGGCTATTGTTGGGAAATGTCATACAAAACAAAAAAGTTCGTCCTACGATCAAACCAAGAACACTATGAAGATGCATTAGAGGTTTAGATCAAATCGTTATTGAATTCGAATTGAAGTGGAAGAAGAGTTGGTGTAGATTGTTCTTGAAGTTCCTCGAACCGTTCATGAACGATCCCTCGAACCAAAAAGTGAAATCACGGCCCCTCTACAGATTGCAAGCGTTCGGGCTTCACAATCTGGCAGCGCTTTGCCACCCAGAGCTAATCATCACTGGAGAATTAGAGGAGGGAGAATAGAACCTCACGGGGCTTCTCTATTATGAGGAACTAGAGAACTAGAGAGGGAGAGAGGGGGCACATGAAACAATGGGAGAAACTTGTGTATCTAGGGGGCGCCCCTCCTCATGTATATATAGGTGTAGGAGAAGAGGGTAGCTGACTTGGGGAGGAGTCCTCCCCTTGCTGCGCCCCAAAGGGAGAGAGAGTCCCTCTCCCAATCCAATTCGCCCCCCAAAGCTTGTCCAACAAGCTAGTGGCGCCATACTCTTATTGGGCCTATAGGCCCAATAACTCTCCCCTATTAGGCCTTATTGATAATTTCTTTAGCCCATTGCTATTAAATATATTCTAAAAGCCTCCTAATCAATATTAGAACCTTTTATCATTTATTTAACATCTCGTGAAACATTTTCCACCTATATGTCAATTCTCGGTATTACTCGGTTAACCCCGAAACTCTTCCGGTAACCCAGAAACACTTTAGGTTTCTCTCGAAACTATTTCTAATATTTGTGAAACTATTTCTTGAATATTTTTAGTAACTCTTACTCCACTAACAGTCAACAGATCGTGATTCCCTTAAGCTTGTGACCCTGTAGGTTCGGTAAAACATAGACATGAACAAAACCTTTTTTTCGTTCAGTGACCAATAGCAGAACCGTGGACGTCCATATTGATCCATATGAATACACGAAGGACATTTGAGTTAACATTTAGTTATCATGTGATATTCCTTTGCTTCGGGATACTTTACAAAACCCGAGGTGGGATATATCGGTATCCTCTTGAGTCATTTTTATGCTCACTATACCGGTTTCCTCGTTAGCGGTTTTGTTCTTCTTTCTAGTTGACATGTCTCGACATCCCTATGACCTAGTCACCTATGTTTTGCCAGACGATGATGGATGCCGTCACACTGAGAGGGCCCTAATAATATCTCTCCATTATCGGAGGAGCAAATCCCACTCTTGAGTTATCTAGCCCCTTGTGAAACTTTTTGATGTACCTGTAAGTTGTCGTTATGATCACCATGTTACAGGTGATGTTTGAGCAACCCCAAAGTCCATCATACGGTAAGAAGTGACCATGATACTCTCATGGTCTAGGGAACTAAAGCATACGTTAATGCTCCATGTGATATCAATTGACTTGTGATAGTAGTATCTCAAAGTATAACAAACAAGTTGGGTCAATTCAATATGATTGTTCTTCCAACGTCATATTATCAAAGTTGTTTTGGGACTATCATTACACTTAACGATATCCCAAGATCCAAAAACATGATCACATACAACACATGAGCTAGTCCTAGAGGCAAGACTAGGAATCTGGTTTTTACCATTTATCATTCCACATGTGCATATGAGTTTTGCACTGAATCACATATTCTAGGATCATAGCAGTTATAGCATAGAATATAAACTTCTTAATTATAAACATTGAATTAAATAATACAATATTATTGCCTATAGAGCATATTACCAACGGCTACGTGAGGTGCATCGTTCGTGCCTGAGGAGGGGATATTTACCCCCATTCAAGGATTTTCTCCCTCGCACCTATTTCACGTGTTACAAGTCGGCTGCAAAAAGGTATAAGAAATCTGAATATAAAGAAAGATGGTACTATACCATGGGGCATGTAGTGTATTGCAGGAGAACCAACAAAATTTGGTGATGCGCTTGGAGATCTAAGATGGAAGAAAGCAATGGACGAAGAATACTCGACCCTTATGAGGAACTAAGACTTGGCATCTGGTGAGAGATCAAAGAGGTAAAATTATTATGGACTACAAGTGGGTGCATAGAATTAAGAAGAAAACAGATGATTTCATTGACAGGTACAAAGCTCGTTTAGTTGCAAAAGGTTTTAAACAACAGTATGGCATTGACTATAAAGATACTTTTAGCCATGTTGTCAAGGCTGCAACTATACGACTTATAATATCTATTGTTGTATACATGGAATGGAGCATGAGACAGCTAGATGTGAAGAACGCGTTTTTGCATGGTGTTCTAGAAAAGGAGGTTCACATGCGACAATTACCATGATTTGAGGACAAGAAAACACCCCACTATATATGCAAACTTGATAAAGCTCTTTATGATCTGAAGCAAGCACCCAGAGCATGGTACTCTAGGCTAAGCTCAGAGTTGAAGTTTTCTGGTTTTGCCGCATCCAAGGTTGACACTTAATTGTTCATTTATAACAAGGCAAACATATATATATATATATATATATATATATATATATATATATATATATATATATATATATATATGTATATATATATGTTGATATCATAGTAGTGGGTTCTTCTCAAAGTGCCACTGATGCTCTTCTACATGATTTGAGTTCAGAGTTTGCCTTAAAGGATCTTGGGGATTCACATTTCTTCTAGGTATAAAAGTTAAGAAGATTCAAGATGGTATAGTACTAAAACAAGAAAAATATGCCACTGAATGTCGGTGCAACAAACCTTCACGTATGTTGCCCAGACTGTACATAGGCGCAATGGCGAGGATACAACAGCGCCAAGCTCCCAAGACGAGACCAAGCCAAGGAGATAGCTCTTTGAGGAATCAAAGGGCGGATCAAGAAGACCAAGACAAGCCAAGGGAACAAGATGTCACTAACAAAAGACCTCCCTTACCGGGCAGGCGAGCCTGGTCAGGTCGAGGCCTCACCAAGAACAAGTCCAAAGATTTCCCCGGCAGGCTTGCCAGGGCCGCCAAGGGCAAATCTCCCCGCCAAGACTCCACCGCTCCACCGCACAGCGACGCAAGTCACTTATCAGTGTGGTGTCGAGCCCCCAAGTGATTAAGTGGTTGTCATCTGGCACGTGGTAGCCATTTGGAAGGGAGATCCCCCCTATATGACACCTGTCCAAAGGCGTGCCATGCAGACAGGTAGAAGATGGTTAAGCAGCGCGGCAGGCCTGCCGGGCTGCATCCTCAATGTGACACCTAGCAGTGCATTTAATGCACTTTGTCCTAACTGCCAGAGTTAGGTATGATAGCACTGTTGGCTATCTAATCAGTAGATAATGACTGTTTTGCCACTGTGGTAACCCCTTAGCCTATAAAAGGAGGGCCATGGCAACCTAAAAAAGGATTCGGACCCTTGTACGCTCATATGCACGTAGCTGCTCTCCCCGAGGCGACCTTGCCGGGCTTGAGCGCTGCGTTTCCACTACGGTCCTCCCTTCAATCCACCAAAGCAGGAGTAGGGTTTTACGCTTCTCAGTGGCCCGAACCTGGGTAAAAACCACCAGCGTCACCACTGTCATGCTGTTCCATGGCTTCCACTCTTTGTGCTACGTGATCTCCCCCCTGCCGAACCACAAGGGGCTGATGGCCTCATAGGTGATCGTGTTCCACGATGACATCTTTGGCGCGCCAGGTAGGGGGAAGCGCTTGCGCGAACCCGAGGTCGTGAACATCGCATCAATCTTCATCATTCTCTTCTTCGTCATTAGCTTCATCATCTATGGCACCCAAGAAAAAGTCTGGTGCAACAACTCACCCTTCCACCTCGAAGGCCCTCTCGCATGCAGCCACTGATACTATGGGTGCTGCGGCGGCATTGGGGGATGCGGATGCCGTGGGGGACGTGACCGGCGCAGGCGGCGCTGTCATCATTCCTCCTGCGGCCGAAGCAGGAGCGGAAGACGCCGGGGGAGGGCGGTGTCAACAGCATCCCGACGGCCGTGTTCCACAAGGCGCGGGTGGGGAGAATGTTCAGTCTCCACCTCCCCACCGCGCTGGAGGGCGCAGCCGCAGCGACAACACCCGCTCTGGTGCGAGTCGCGACCCCCAAGCTGTCCCTGTTACAGGCACAGCTACGGGGCACGCGCCTTCCCCAGGGCAGGGTAACCAAGACGGAGCGCCAAACAGGGTCGTCAACCCCCAGGCGCACCCTTCTCGCCACCGTACTGCCATGGCGGCTGGCTTGCGGCAACGAGAACACGGCGCCGCCACTACCGGTACCGTCAGGAGTCGAGCGACGTCACGATCTGCATCATCATCTATGCCAAGCACTGATTCGGAAGCCATGGCGCGAGCCCAACTCCTGCTGAGGTTCCCGCCAGCGGCCGACCAAATGGATGAGTGGAGAGCCACCATTCGGAGTTTGATCGGTTTTGCTGAAGCGGAAGGATCACAGCGGGCAGGCCCGCCATGGCGCCCGCAAGCAGCAACCATGGCCCGAGCTGCTGACCATGTCGAGGGGGCCACTCCAACGGTGCAATCCCCTCCTCGACAGCCAGCGCAGAGGTGGCAGCCAGAACCGTGCAACCAAGAGCCCGACGAGGCGTCAATGGCTTCGTCTGGTCCTCGGGCCCGTTGAGATCAGCGGCAGGTCCTGGAAGATCGGCAGAGGGAAGACGTGCATGTCACTATAGAACAGCGCCGCGAAACCCGCCGCTAGTCTGACAGGCGCAATGTCCCAAACGTCGACGAACCCGCGCCCAGTGAAGGCGGATACTTGCCTTTCGAGGTTGGGTACCCTGGCTTCACTCGTGAGATGTGGCAAGTCTGTTGGCCATCTGCCCGTGTTTTCAAACCATAGATACCAGAAAAGTATGATGGAAGGCTGAACCCAGCAGAGTTCTTGAGCATCTACACAATCGATGTTCAAGCCGCCAGAGGAAGAGATGAGAAGGTGTTCGCCAACTACTTCCCTTTGGCACTCAAGCCGAACGTGAGGTCGTGGCTGATGCACCTACCGGAGAATTCCATTTTGTCCTGGGCTGACCTGTGCAATGAGTTTGTTGGTGCCTTCACGGGCGACCATCAAGAACTAGGACAGCCCAATGATTTATAGCTCCTTCCGTAAAAGGAAGGGGAGAGTTTGCGGAAGTACATGCAGAGGTTTAGCCAGGTGCACATGAACATTCCAGATATCCACCCGGCAGCTGTGATTGCCGCGTTCCAGTCTAACATGCGCAACAGGAGGACACGTTCCAAGATAAACGTTTAGTTGCCCAAGACTGTGAATGAGCTATACACCTTGGCAGATAAGTGTGCCCATACAGAGGAAGGGAGGCGACTCCCCGGAGAAGAGGACGGCATCGAAGTCGACTAGGAGGATGACGATGATGCCACTAACCCGAAGAGGAAGAATAAAAAGCGCAACAAGAAGCGCAAGGAAAATGGCAGTATTGGCTGTTGAGGGTTCTGGCACTCCTAGTACTGGCAAGAAGGACAAGACCAAAGCCCCCGGCAAGAAAGTTGCCGCGTGCATTGATTGCTGGGAGGCTGTGGCGGCCGAAAAGGCTGGGAAGGCTGACGGACCGTACTGCAAGATCCACCGGACCAAGGGCCATGACCTCCAAGAGTGTCACCAAGTTGAGCAACTTGTCAAGAAGCAGAAAGCTGAGTACGAGAAGCGTGACAAGGAAAGAGACCAGGAAAGTGCTGGCAGGAAGGGCCTAGGTGGCAGAGGAGGCCTCCGCGGCAAGATTCCCCAGCATCAAGAAAAACTTGCTAGAGGCCGTGAGAAGAAGGAAGGTGATGATGAAAGTGATGAAGGGGATGAAGAGGAAACTAGTGAGCAAGAGTTCAAGAAAGCCACCGAGGCCCTATGCATTGACGGAGGCGCATCTTTGCACTCCTCTCAAATGCCGTAGAGCCAGCGGCAGACTCCCGAAAACCACTCAAATGATCCTGCACGCCCATCATCTTTGACGAAGAGGATCACCCTGACCGAACCACCGTGGTAGGGTGCTTGCCGTTGTTGGTTTCACCAACAATCTGCAACCTCAACGTCACAAAGATGTTGGTTGACGGCGGGGCAGGGTTGAATCTGATTTCCCCCAAGGTAATCAACAAGTTGCAAATATTAGATGAAGAGCTCAAGGTTACTGGCACGTTTCAAGGAATCTGTCAGATTCGGGGCTCCGCAGACCCAAGAAAGGTTTGAACTCTGGGGCGTGTGCGAAGGACTCAACCTATCCAGCCAACCAGCTCGTCGCCCTACGGCCTAGCTCGATGCACACGAACAAGGAAGAAGATGAACACGGCAGTTTACCCAGGTTCGGGCCACTTTGCGGTGTAAGACCCTACTCCTGCTTTGTGGTGGATTGGCCTCACGAGGGGCTGAGGATGAACTAGTACAAGGGATGAACAACCACGTGAGGTCTATGGGTGAGGGAATCAGTCGACGAGGTTCCCATCCCATTCGGGTCGCCTTCTACGGTGGTGGCTAACCTATACTTATAGTGGCCTCGGTCCTCTTCCCCCAAAACGTAGGCGGGAAGGGATCCCACAGTGGCCAATTTGAAAGGGGACAAGTAGTACATCTTATCCTGACGAAAGGTGGTCTTCGCCTGCAAAGCTTCTGGTCGTGACGCAGCAGTGGGCTCGACGATGACATCCGTCCTGCCGCGCCGGTGGCCCTGGTCTCGTTGCACCGGAATGGAAACCTTTGCCAGATTCCTTGAGAACCCGCGTCTGTCCTTGCCTCCTTAGCACCAAAGAGGAAAATGCCTTCTCTGCGTCCGCTGGCGCCCGCCTGGCCTTGGTCGTCATGGCTTGCATCATTGCAACCTCATGAGGTTGGGTACCTGCATAGAAATCTTCGCTCCTCAGGAGGCAGCCTGGGGAGGCCGCTCCCTCGGGAGGTCTTGGCGTCATCCCCCTCGCGAGGGTCTTGTCTTGATAGTCTTGTAGATGGGCCGTACTAGGCAGTCGATGGAGCCATGCCGTGGGCCGCAGGCAGGCAAGTCTGGGTACCCTGATTCCCAGAACGCCGACAGAATCAACCCCGACAGGAGTCGTCCTAAGGGAAAGATCACACTGCCGGTGACGTTTGGAGGAGAATTGAACTACCGGACTGAGAAGATTGTGTTCGACGTGGTCGAGCTTCCTTTGCCGCACAATGGGATTCTTGGTCGTCCAGCTCTGGAAAAATTCATGGCGGCATCCCACTATGCCTATAATACTCTAAAGATGCCAGGACCAATGGGCGTCATCTCCATCCCGTCAGACAAGAAGGACGCAATCATATGTGTGGATAAGATGTACCGGGATGCAGTCGCTGCCGAGGCGGCAGAAGCTGCAGTTCCCGCCAAGGAAAACAAAAAAGGAAAGAAAGCTAACGGGGATGTCAGCAAAGAATCCGGGAAGCGCGCCTCTCCGGAGTGCGCTGCACCCGTCGATGATTTGCCAGAGAGTTCCACTAGTAAGAGATCCAAAGTTGCCTCGCCTGCTGTAAAGAAGGTCCCGGCAGGGCTGGGTGGCGCTGATGGTACGTTCACCATCAGCTCCACCCTCGATGACAAATAGGAAAGCGCACTTGTTGCCTTCCTGCGGGCGAATGTCGATGTGTTTGCTTGGCAACCATCTGACATCCCCGGTGTTCCCAGGGAGGTAATCGAGCACCACCTTGCTGTCTGCCCTCATGCTTGGCCCGTCAAGCAGAAGGTTAGAAAACAAGCTTTGGAGCGGCAGCAATTCATTGCCGAAGAGATCAAGAAACTTGAAGCGGCTGGTTTGGTCAGAGGAGTGTTGCATCCGACGTGGTTGGCGAACCCGGTGGTGGTGCGCAAGGCGAATGGGAAACGGAGGCTTTGCATAGACTTCACAGACCTGAACAAGGCATGCCCAAAGGACCCTTTCCCCTTGCCGCATATCGACCAGATTGTGGATTCCACTTCTGGGTGTGATCTACTTTCCTTCTTGGATGCATACTCTGGATACCATCAGATATTCATGTCTAAGGAAGACGAGGAGAAGACCGCGTTCATAACCCCATGTGGCATGTACTGCTTTGTGCGGATGCCCTTCGGGTTAAAGAGCATTGGGTCCACTTTTGCAAGAGCAGTGCAAATTGGGTTTGAGTCTCAGTTGCACAGGAATATTGAGGCTTACATGGATGATATAGTGGTCAAAACCAAGGACAGATCAACGCTCATTCAGGACTTGGAAGAGACCTTTGCAAACCTGCGCAAGATAAACTTGAAGTTGAACCCTGAGAAGTGTGTGTTTGGCGTTCCCTCTGGCAAGCTACTTGGCTTCTTTGTGTCTCACCGGGGGATAGAGGCCAACCCCGACAAGATCAGAGTGATCGAGCAGATTCAAGCACCCAAGATAGTCAAGGACGTGAGGCGTTTAACTGGATGTGTTGCCGCGCTAAGTAGGTTCATTTCCAAGTCTGCCGAGCGCGCCCTGCCGTTCTTCAAAATTCTGAAGAAGGCAGGGCCCATGAAGTGGACCCCGGAGGCAGAAGCAGTGCTACGGGACTTAAAAGCCTATCTTTCCTCTGCCCCACCTTGGTCGCTCCTAAACCACAAGAGCCATTGCTGCTATATTTGGCGGCAACCAATCAAGTGGTTAGTGCAGCACTGGTGGCGCAGCGGGAAGTAGATGAAGGAGCAGCCGCAACCACTGTCCTCCCCAAAGAAGGAAGTGAACCAGTCACAGCAAGGTTGGGTACAGATCAGGAGAAAGAAGAGCAGGGTGGTGACGGCAATCCCAAGGCCACGACAAAGAAGAGGGTGGTACAGCGACCAGTCTACTTTGTTAGCTCCCTGTTGCAGGGGGCTAGGTCAAGGTACTCTAGAGTGCAGAAATTGATCTTCAGCCTCATCATGGCCTCAAGGAAGCTGCGCCACTACTTCCAAGCCCACGAGATCACAGTTGTCACTCGTTTCCCTTTGCAACGCATATTGAGGAACCCTGAGGCCACCGGCAGAATAGTTGTATGGGCATTAGAGTTGTCAAGTTTTGGTCTGAAGTATGAAAGTACCTCAACCATTCAGAGCAGGGCACTGGCGGAGTTCATTGCAGAATGGACACCTACTCCATACGAAGAGACACCAGAAATAGTTATCCCCGGCAAGGAGGCACCACAAGTGTGGATCATGTACTTTGATGGTGCCTTCTCATTGCAAGGTGCAGGGGCTAGCGTTCTCTTCATCGCGCCCACCAGAGAGCACCTCAAGTATGTGGTCCAAATGCATTTTCCCCGGGAGAAAGCTACCAACAACACTGCAGAATATGAAGGGCTCCTTGCCGGACTCAGGATTGCAGTAGAGTTGGGGATCAAGAAGTTGATCATCCGTGGAGATTCGCAGCTTGTGGTGAGACAGGTTAACAAGGATTACCAGAGTCCATTAATGGAGGCATACGTCCAAGAAGTGAGGAGGTTGGAGGAACACTTTGACGGATTGCAAACAGAGCACGTGCCACGTGCGAAAAACAGCACTGCTGATTATTAGTCAAAGTGTGCCGCACAAAAGCTCCCTGTGGGACCAGGGACCTTTGTCCTTCATCTGACACAACCATCAGTATCTCCGTTGGTGATGGCTAGGAAAAGGAGGAAGCTGGACTCCGGCAAGCCTTTACCGGCAGGGCCTCCAGAGGTCCCCGGTAGAGAAGCTGCCGGGAATAACCCTACCTCACTTGGTGAGCTGCACTCTTCTGCAGGACCACAGGTCCTTGCAGTCGAGGTAGGCGCTCCCACGAGTGAGGAGGTGCCGTTGGTGCTAGTTGTCAAGCCACGAGCTCCAACTTGGGCACGGCACCTCGTCCGCTACCTCCAAACTGGAGAACTTCTCGAAGAGCAAGAAGAAGCTAAAAGAGTAGCCCGGAGAGCCAGTATGTATCAGTTTGTTGATGACACGTTATACAGAAGGAGGCCCAACGGTGTGAAATTGAAGTGCATTTGCTGGGAAGAGGGGAAGGAACTGTTGGCAGAGATACACAAAGGCATGTGCGGCTCCCGTATTGGATCAAGAGCCTTGGTTGGAAAAGCTTTCCGGCAAGGTTTCTACTGGCCCACGACCCTCCAAGATGCAATTGAGCTAGTCACCAGATGTGAAGCCTGCCAGTTCCACTCCAAGAATATCCATCAACCTGCTCAAGCTCTCCAGACAATCCCTTTGTCATGGAAATTTTTGGTCTGGGGGCTCGACATCTTGGGCCCCTTCCCCCGTGCTACCGGGGGCTTTGAATTCTTGTACGTTGCAATTGACAAGTTTACAAAGTGGCTGGAAGTGGAGCCTGTGAGGAAGGTAACCGCACAATCAGCTATCAAGTTCTTGAAAGGATTGGTGTGCCGTTTCGGAGTACCTGCCAGAGTCATCACTGACAACGGCACCCAATTCACAAGCCGTGCCGTCATGTAATACGTTCAAACCCTCGGAAGCAAGGTTTCATTCGCCTCTGTTGCTCATCCCAGGAGCAATGGACAAGCTGAGAGGATGAACGCTGAAGTGTTGCATGGGCTCAAGACAAGGACTTTTGATAAGCTGCAAAAGTGCGGCAGACGCTGGATCGACGAGCTGCCGGTGGTTCTTTGGTCCCTCCGTACGACACCAAATCGAGCTACCGGCCAGACTCCCTTCTCCCTAGTCTATGGGGCAGAAGCAGTGCTCCCCACGGAACTCATATACGGGTCACCTCGAGTATTTGCCTATGATGAAGTAGAGCAAGGGCAGCACCGGCATGACGATGCCGTGCTCCTTGAGGAGAACCGTCTCCGGGCCGCTGTGCGTGCTGCATGCTGCCAGCAAGCCCTGCGCTGCTATCACAGCCGCAGGGTCCATGCCCGGAGCCTTGAGGAAGGCGACCTTGTCCTTAGGTGTGTTCAGTCTGCCAAGGGTACCAACAAGTTGACACCAAAGTGGGAAGGCCCTTACCGGGTAGTACGAGTCACCAGACCTGGCGTAGTCCGTCTGGAGACCGAAGATGGCATCAAAATGCAAAACTCATGGAACATTGAGCATCTTCGCAAGTTCTACCCGTAAGCCGCGGCTGCCGGGCCCTACCCCGGCAGCCACCCTTTTATACAAGCCTTGCCGATGCGCATGTAACCCTTTATACAAAGCCAGCGCAGACCCTGAGCATAGATAATAAAACAAAGCGCTGGCACCCTAAAAGCATGCATGCATGATTAGCTTAGCATAACTTGCCATGATCATTTAGATAAGGTCATATGCTGCTATGTTTTCCCCTGCACTAACTACAGGGATCTTGCTGCGGACTTGATCCTGGGAACAAGAGACGGAAAACAAGCTCACATATCGATCCCCGACAAGCTGAACAGATAAGTTTATTTTTATCCATACGTGTCTCTGTAAGAAGAAAACTTGTCCATAGAGAAACCTTGTCACCTTCAAAACATTTGTGCTCCCATCCTTTGATCCGAACGTTGTTTCGGTCAAGATGGTTGTAGTGGCATTTGATAGAGAAGGATCGACAAGGAGCCGGTTCCCTTCTGTAGTTTTAAGCCCGGCAGGCCAAGCCCTGAGGTGACAACGGAGGGCACCGGCAAGATAGCTTGCCGAGAAAACTTGTTTACTTAAAAGTATAGAGGCGTTCCTCCTCTGCATGGATAAGATACATGCACAAGTACCCGGCAAGGCTTGTCTTTTTCATTAATATGCGGATAAACAAGTACAAACCTTACGAAGCACAAATATGGATAAAAGAGATTACATATTTAAGACTAAAATTTGGCAAATGCCTACATGTTTTAGACTAAAAAATGATGCCCCGCCATCCCTTTCTTGTCCCTCTTCTCCTAGGAGATACGGTGGGAGGCGAAGAGGGTAAAAGGAGTGCCTAGGCGAGATGCACGCGGCAGAAGGCACCAAGAGAGCTTCCCCCGGCAGCCGTCCGGAAGAGGCTGGTGATGATGGTGCCGGGGCGGGGAAGAATCGAAGAACGGAGCAACAAGCAGGCAGTACGAGAAGAAGGTGTCGGTGCCATCGTACTCCGACCTGACGGCCTGCCACCCGCCTTCCTCGTCTTTGCCAGTTTCCTCCTCATCACTGTCGCTCCGGGAAGACACCGGGCCCATGGCCCGTCACTTCCCTCGGAGAGGCTGCTGATTGTGGTGGCGGTGCCCAAGGTGCGTTGAGGACACCGCCCCCACCTTGGCGGGCAGGAGGGCGTCACCATCTTCAGCATCGCCCCCGACCTCGCCAAAGAGGGCAATGCTGGGATCACTAAAGATCCCGAGAACGGCGCCACAGGCGGGCACCAGAAGCCCTGAGGACCCCACCAACTAGTCTTTGAACTCCAGCAGCTTGCGGCAAAGGCGACACCCCTGCCCCGGACGGATAGCTCGCATGAAGGGTGCGAGCGCTCTGCCATTAAGGAGAGGCGCGACGCCTTCCATACCGGAGTCGATGCGGTAGCCATGGGTGCGCTACCACCAACTGTGACTGCCCCAACCACAGCCACCGCGTCTCCCGCGGCCGCGGACCAGACTCACTCCCCAAGTATCAGCACGAGCCTCCGGGATCATCAATCCCAAGCCGAGGCCCGGGGCCAGGCCCTGGCCTCTTTCCCTCGGCATAAAGAAGAAGGAGACGATGCGAGGATGAATGCCTCCATTCCCCCTCGCACTCCCTTTTATAGACGAGCTGGGACCGGGGGCTGGTTCTCCACCCCCCTGGGGGCTCCTTCAAATCTGACCCATTTATGCTGCTGACGGTGGCCGGACTCGTCGAACGCCCTCTTGCACCAATCCAGGTCGATTGGATTTCTGCCACAACGCTCTTTCTTGTGCCATACGCATCCATTACATACCCCGCGCGATGCATGCGGCGTACGTGGCAGAAAGGACGAGCGTAGTGGGAAGAGTGAGATGGCAGTTACCTCCCCGTGAATAAAAGTCATTCACGGGCCATTACAGAGATGGCCCCACTGTGTTTGGCGTCACGCGGCGCACGGAAAAACGGAAACTGACTCAAGCACAGATTAATGAAGAAGCAAGGAAAATATCAAGAAGGGAGCCACCGCAAGCACCCCGCCTGTGTACCTGATAGGGCCTACCCCAACGGTGCTCGGCAGCACGTTCGGGCCAGGCCCGGGGGCTCCTGTCGGTGCAATAAACCTTCACGTATGTTGCCCAGACTGTACACAGGCGCAATGGCGAGGATACAACAGCGCCAAGCTCCCAAGACGAGACCAAGCCAAGGAGATAGCTCTTTGAGGAATCAAAGGGCGGATCAAGAAGACCAAGACAAGCCAAGGGAACAAGATGTCACTAACAAAAGACCTCCCTTACCGGGCAGGCGAGCCTGGTCAGGTCGAGGCCTCACCAAGAACAAGTCCAAAGATTTCCCCGGCAGGCTTGCCGGGGCTGCCAAGGGCAAATCTCCCCGCCAAGACTCCACCGCTCCACCGCACAGCGACGCAAGTCACTTATCAGTGTGGTGTTGAGCCCCCAAGTGATTAAGTGGCTGTCATCTGGCACGTGGCAGCCATTTGGAAGGGAGATTCCCCCTATATGACACCCGTCCAACGGCGTGTCATGCAGACAGGTAGAAGATGGTTAAGCGGCGTGGCAGGCTTGCCGGGCTGCATCCTCAGCGTGACACCTAGCAGTGCATTTAATGCACTTTGTCCTAACTGCCAGAGTTAGGTATGATAGCACTGTTGGCTATCTAATCAGTAGATAATGACTGTTTTGCCACTGTGGTAACCCCTTAGCCTATAAAAGGAGGGCCATGGCAACCTAAAAAAGGATTCAGACCCTTGTACGCTCATACGCGCATAGCTGCTCTCCCCGAGGCGACCTTGCCGGGCTTGAGCGCTGCGTTTCCACTACGGTCCTCCCTTCAATCCACCAAAGCAGGAGTAGGGTTTTACGCTTCTCAGCAGCCCGAACCTGGGTAAAAACCACCAGCGTCACCACTGTCGTGTTGTTCCATGGCTTCCGCTCTTTGTGTTACGTGATCTCCCCCCTGCTGAACAACAAGGGGCTGATGGCCCCATAGATGATCGTGTTCCACCACGACACTGAACTTCTTGCTTGCATGGGGATGAAGGATTGTAAGCCTTCATTCGCACCTCCGTCTCCTTCAGAAAAAACTAGCAGCATATTATTTGTTGTTAATAAGGTTTGTCAATATTTGTATGCACCTACCAGCATGCACTGGACAACTATCAAATTGTATGATATGTGAAGCACACTATGGATTTGGGGCCAAACATTCAAACTCCACACTTGTGAGTGCTTTTTTGGACGCTGATTGAGCATAGTAATGATAGAAAGTCTACTATAGGCTTTGCAGTCTATTTTGGCTCAAATCTTATTTCATGGAGTGCTAGAAAAAAGGCCACAATATCAAGATCAAGTACATAAGCTGAATATAAATCCTTGGCTAATGCCACTGCAGAAGTTATTTTGTTGGAATCATTGCTTGAAGAATTGGGAATTAAGAAACATTGTATCCCATGTCTGTGGTGTGATGATTTAAGATAACTTATTTATCATCTAATCCCACCTTTCGTGCTAGGAACATATTGAGATTGACTTTCACTTTGTACGAGAAAGGGTCGCAGATAAGAACTGGACATTCGGTTCATTCCTTCCGAAGATAAAATTGCAAATGGTGTTAGATTAAGAGAGGTTGTTAGATTATATGTCAGGTAGTTTCACATATTGTTTATAATCTTAATCTCTCTACTCATGTACGTCTACCTCTCCTCAAATATCTCTTCATTCCTGTTTGTAAACAGATTGTATCTCTACCGGTCTATCCTAGTCAACTTGTAAGCCACGTCAGGGAATCATTCCTGCCTTCAATCAATAAATATAGAGTGGATCTCCTCCTGGAGAGTAGGAACGCTTCGATCTTACAGCCTTTACATTAATTATTAAGTAGGGGTAGAAACAAACAAAGAAATTTCATTGACATGGCTTCGGTCATGCGAGCCTCCAAGTCTCCAGCCGCTCCATTTCCAACAAAGATTATCAAAACCACTGCAGTTGCCTTGCCGTCTGATCTGTGTTCCTTCTTCAATGGGATGAAGCTCTCATTCTGACCACTCTTGTATGAATCTTCTTCTTGCTTCCGTCAAACTATTCAAGAACCATCTAAGTTTCTTCCTTCCAATAGATGGAAATAGATTAGCTAAGGGCATGTTTGGTTACCTGCACTAATTTTTGGTGGTTGCATGGAAAAAACGAGCCAGACTTAGTGGAGACTGGTTGAGGAAATCCATGATAAAATACGATGTTTGCACATTGTTTGGTTGTCTACATATGGGGTCTGCGTCGTGAAAGCAATTACCACCCGGTGTTTGGTTGCCCGCATGCATGGTGATTCTAAATGAACAACTATACTTGAACAAGGAGATTACAGTAGAACATACACATGACAACACACACGTTTACACAAACAACACACGCACACGTGCCAGCACACCGACACGTTCGCAATGAACAACACACGCATGCACACACGTTCACGTGAATAACACACAACATGACAATACACTCACAAGTTTGAAGCACCATTGTACAGTACATGGACGAGATTAGAAGAGACTAGTGAGATGTACATGTATTTGTCTACGACCGTTCAAATATAGTACGTACAATACAAAAGTCGTGTGTAACGGAGAGACGAAGCTACTGGTCAAACGAAAATTCAAATGGTCGACCATGCGCAATGAATTTATCAAACTTCATCCAAAATAGGTTCAAACATAAACACGAAATTGAACATCTACAGTCAATCAAACCACAAACCAATCGTCTGAATGGAACCACAACATCATCGTGCATCTTTTTCGTGTACAACTTATGTCGAATGAAAGCACGGTTGTGTAGATTAGAAGAGGCTAGTGAACGAGATTAGGGGTGAAGGATATTAGAAGGGTGACATGCCTATTACACTACACTCGTCATATGTAGATCTACTCATCTATGATTTGTGAAAAAGAAAACCCACAATACGGAAGTCATATCAGACAGCGAGGCGAAGCTACTGGTCAAAGGAAACTTCAAACGGTCGACCATGTGCCATGAATTTTGCAAAATTCATCCAAATATGGACACGAAATTCAACCTATACAGTGAACGGAACTATGATCTGACCAGCTGAATGGAATTAGAACATTGAGGTGCATCTTTTTTGTGTGCAGCTTATCTCGAATTGAAACATGGTTGTGTAGAAAAGAAGAGGCAAACTGAAGAAGATTAAGGAGGTGATTAAGTGCAAACACGTACATGACCCACATACGCTCCAGGGCATTGGTCGGGCCTGGCTCGTTGGTAACTGTCAATTTGGGAGTTCCAGGCAATACAGGCCCAGAGGTGCTTTAAGAACCGCGCTATGCAGGCCCAACAGTGTTTACATGTAATCAAACAGCCTGACACCAAAAAGATACTACATACAGCAGGCCTAGTTGAGCTTTTGTGGGCAACCAAACACGCCCTAAGGCGACAGAAGGGCAGTGCGTGGGGCTGCAGCTGGAGCAGGCCACGAGGCGGTAGCCAGAACAACAGCGAGTCGATGGCGGGGTAGAACGCTGGCCAGAAGTGACGTGTGCTCCCTCACATGGTGTCCCCACCGTCGTTTGCTTTTCCGCGTGGCCGGGAGCAATGCCCTAGTGGCTAGGATCGATGGCAGCTCACAGAAGGAGGTGAGCGGCGGCGACGCACTAGCGACAGGGATGGCTATGAGGTTGGCGATGGCGACTGATTTTTTTATAAAAATATATTAATTTTCTTTTACAAAATCTCAAAAATATGATACATATTTAGAAAATTTCAGTTGTATCACCCCGTCATCCTCCCTTGGGCTGAAGAATGACTCTCTGGTGAAGAGTGACTCTTCGGCCTCGCGTGGGCCGACGTGGGCCGTCCTCCCGAAGGCCGAAGAGCACTCTTCATTCGAAGAAAGGTCAAAGAGTGACTCTTCATTCAACACTCAAACAAAAAGAATAAGAACTACCCCATGCAAAATCACATGCTGTTGGTGCAACAAACCCTGGGTCTGTTGCCCAGACCGTGCACAGGCCCAAGATCAAGATTGCAACACCCAAGACAAGGCCAAGGTAAAGAGATAGGCTCTTTGAGGAATCAAAGGGCAGGTTGAGAAGACCAACTCAAGCCAAGAAGCAAGACACCGCTAAGGGAAAACCTCCCTTGCCGGGTAGGAGAGCCTGGCAAGGTCAAGGTTGCCCCAGAAGCAAGCCTCAAGACCGCCCCGGCGGGCCTGCCGAGGCATACGAAGGCAAAACACCCCGCCAAGGCCTCACTGCCCTACCTCACAGCGACGCAAGTCACCGGTCGGTGCGGTGTCAAGCCCCAAGATGACTGAGTGGCTGCCTTTTGCCACATGGCAGCCATTTTCTACAGGAATCACCTCCAGATGACACCCGTCCTGCGACGTGTCATGCAGACAGGAGAGAAGGTGGCCAAACAGCCCGGCAAGGCAAGCCGGGCAGGCCATGATGTGACACTGAGCGGCGCATTTAATGCGTACTGCTCTGTCTGCAGAGTAGATATGATAGCACTGTTCGCTATCTAATCAGTACACAATGACTAATGTGCCACGGGGGTGACCCCTTAATCTATAAAAGGAGGCCCATGGCAACCATAGAAAGGATTCGGACCCCGGTACACTCATACGCATAGCTGCTCTCTCACCGAGGCAAACCTGCCGGGTAAGAGCGATGCGTTTTCACCACCATCCACCATCAATCCACCAAAGCAGGAGTAGGGTTTTACGCCTCGCGGCGGCCCGAACCTGGGTAAAACTGCCCGTGTGATCTCTGCCGCGCTACGCTA
The DNA here is from genome assembly GCA_011799875.1 of Thinopyrum elongatum. Taxonomy (NCBI): domain Eukaryota; kingdom Viridiplantae; phylum Streptophyta; class Magnoliopsida; order Poales; family Poaceae; genus Thinopyrum; species Thinopyrum elongatum. The sequence continues at coordinate 391,317,107 of CM022300.1, forward strand.
CGCTCCTTCGCTCTTTGTGCAACGTGCTCAGTCCCCCTCCTGAACCAAAAGGGGCCCTTGGCCCCATAGGTGGCCAAGGTTTCCCATGACATCTTTGGCGCGCCAGGTAGGGGGCTGCGCTTGCGCGAACCCGAGAAGTGTACATAGCGCGTCATCTTCGCCGCCATCTTCTCCACCAACGGCTCCATTGTCCATGGCGCCCAAGAAGAGGCCCGGTGCCGCAGCTCATCCATCCACCTCAAAGGCCCCACCGCACGCGCCCGCCGACGCCGCGGGGGCTACGGGGACGCCTGGAAGTGCGGACGCTGCGGGGGACATGGTCGGCATGGGCGGCGTCATTAACACCTCCCCTGCTACCGAAGCAGGAGCAGGAGGCACCGAAGAAGGACAGCACCAACTACATTCCAGCGGCCACGCCCCATGAGGTACGGGAGGAGAAATCATTCCATCTGCACCTCCCTGTCTGGCCGAGGGGCACAGCCGCAGTGGGGGTACTCGCTCTAGGGGGAATCACAACTCCCCGACCGCTCCCGCCGCGGGGGCGGCCATAGAACATACGCCACCCCTAGAACGAGCCGACCCAGCCGCTACACCAAACGGAGCCGCTGGCCCTCAAGCGCATCTGCCTCGTCCACATGCCATCCAGGCGGCTGGCTCACGACGATGAGAGCACGGTGCAACCGCTACCGGCACCGTCAGGAGCCGGGCGACGTTACGGTCTTCATCGACATCCATGCCAAGCACCGCTTTGGAGGCCATGGCGCGAGCTCAGCTACTATTGAAATTTCCGCTGGTAGCCGATCAGATGGATGAGTGGGGAGCCACCATTCAGAGTCTGATTGGCTTCGCCGAGGTGGGAGGATCGCAGCGGGCTGGCTCGCCACGGCCTCCCCAGGCAGCGGCAACGGCCCACGCTGCTGGCCGTGCGGATGGGACCACTCCTACGATACAGTCCCCTCCGCGGCAGCCAGCGCGGGAGCCGCGTGACCAAGAACCTGACGATGTCTCGATGGCTTCGTCCGACCCTCGAGCGCGTCAAGGCCCACGGCGAGTCCTGGAGGACAGGCAGAGGGAAGGCGCGCGTGTCAACACCGAGCGACACCGCAACGCCCGCCGCCAGTCCGACAGGCGTGATAGCCCCGACTTCGATGAGCCCGCACTCACTGACGGTGGGTACCTGCCTTTCGAGGCTGGGTGCCCTGCCTTCACCCGTGAGCTGTGGCAAGTCCATTGGCCGTCCACCCGCACGTTCAAGCCAGAGATACCATAGAAGTATGACGGAGGACTGAACCCGACAGAGTTCATGAGCATCTACACCATCGCTGTTCAAGCTGCCGGGGGAAGGGATGAGAAGGTATTCGCCAACTACTTCCCTTTGGCACTCAAGCCAAATGTGAGGTCTTGGCTGATGCACCTGCCGGAGAACTCCATTTTAACCTGGGCTGACCTGTGCCATGAGTTCGTTGGCGCCTTCACGGGCGGCCATCAAGAACCAGGGCGGCCCAGTGACTTGCAGCTCCTCCCACAGAAGGAAGGCGAGAGCCTGCGGAAATACATGCAGAGATTCAGCAGAGTCCACAGGAATATTCCAGACATCCACCCGGCAGCTGTGATAGCTGCGTTCCAATCCAACATGCGCAATCGTCGGATACGTTCCAAGATGAACGTTCGATTGCCCAAGACTGTGAAGGAGCTTTACACTCTGGTGGATAAGTGTGCTTGAATAGAGGAGGGGAGGAAGCTCCTCGGAGAAGAGGATGGCGTCGACATCGATTCAGAGGATGATGACGAGGCCACCAGTCAAAAAAACAAGAACAAGAAGCGCAACAAAAGGCGCAAGGATAAGGCAGTGATGACCGTTGAGGGATCGGGCCTGCCTAGTACTGGCAAGAAAGCAAGGGCTGAGATACCCGGCAAGGAGGTTGCCGCGTGCACTGACTGCCGGGAAGCCGCGGCTGCCGAGAAAGCTGGGAAAGGCGATGGCCCGTATTGCAAGATCCATCGGACCAAGGGCAACGATCTCCAGGAGTGTCATCAGGTTGAGCAGCTTGTCAAGAAGTAGAGGGCTGAATATGAGAAGCGAGATAAAGAGAAAGGTCAGAATGGCACTGGCAGAAAGGGCCGAGGTGGTGGAGCAAGACGCCCCGGCAAGGCTCCTCAGAATCAAGGGAAACCCGCCAGAGGCCGTGTGAAGGAGGATTGCAATGATGAGAGTGATGGAGGAGATGAAGAGGAGACCAGCGAGCAGGAATTCCAGAAAGCCACTGACGCCCTGTGCATTGACGGGGGTGCATCTTTGCACTCCTCTCACCGCCAACTTAAACGGTGGGCGCGTGAAGTCAATGCCGTGGAGCCAACGGCAGACTCTCGAAGGCCACTCAAGTGGTCCCGCACGCCCATCATCTTCGACGAAGAGGACCACCCTGACCGCACCACCGCGGTAGGATGCTTGTCGTTGTTGGTATCACCAACAATCCACAACCTCAAAGTCACAAAGATGCTCGTTGACGGCGGGGCCGGGTTGAATCTGATTTCTTCAAAGGTCATCAGCAAACTCCAGATAGCAGAAGAAGAGCTCAAAGTTACTGGTATGTTTCAAGGGATCAACCCCGGCAGGAGTCGTCCTAAGGGGAAAATCACATTACCAGTGACATTTGGGGGAGAGTTGAATTACCGGACTGAGAAGATAGTGTTTGATGTGGTTGACCTCCCCCTGCCATACAATGGAATCCTTGGTCACCCAGCTTTGGCCAAGTTCATGGCGGCATCCCACTATGCCTACAACACCTTGAAGATACCAGGGCTGGTGGGTGTCATTTCCATTCCATCAGACAAGAAGGATGCAATTATTTGTGTGGATAAGATGTACCGGGATGCAGTCGCGGCAGAGGCCACTGAAGCTGCAATCCCCGCCAAGGAAAGTAATGGAAAGAAGAAGGCTAACAGGGACGCCGGCAAGGAATCCGGGAAGCGTACCTCTTCGGGGTATGTTGCGCCTGTTAATGACTCGCCAGAGAGTTCCAATAGCAAGAGATCCAAGGCCTCTGCACCCGCTGTGAAACAGGTCCCGGCAGGGCTGGCTGGCGCTGGTGGTACTTTCACCATCAGCGCGCACCCTCGATGACAAATAGGAAAGCGCGCTCGTTGCCTTCCTGCGGGCGAATGTCGATGTGTTTGCCTGGCAACTATCTGACATCCCCGGTGTTCCCAGGAAGGTAATCGAGCACCACCTTGTTGTCTGCCCACATGCCTGACCCGTCAAGCAGAAGGTCCGGAAGCAAGCTTTGGAGCGGCAGCAGTTTATTGCCGAGGAGATCAAGAAACTTGAGGCAGCTGGTCTGGTTACAGGAGTGTTGCATCCAACGTGGTTAGCAAATCTAGTGGTGGTACGCAAGGCTAATCTGAAGTGGAGGATGTGCATAGATTTCACAGATCTGAACAAGGCATGCCCGAAGGACCCATTTCCCTTGCTGCGCATCGACCAGATTGTAGATTCCACCTCTGGATGTGACCTGCTTTCCTTCCTGGATGCCTACTCTGGATATCATCAGATCTTCATGTCCAAGGAAGATGAAGAGAAGACCGCGTTCATCACCCCATGTGGCACATACTGCTTCGTGTGGATGCCTTTCGGGTTGAGGAGTGCCGGGTCTACTTTCGCAAGAGCAGTCCAGATTGGTTTTGAGTCACAGTTGCACAGGAACGTTGAGGCTTACATGGATGATATTGTGGTCAAGACCAAGGACAGATCAACCCTCATTCAGGATTTGGAAGAGACGTTTGCTAATCTGCGCAAGATCAACTTGAAGCTAAACCCGGAGAAGTGTGTGTTTGGTGTTCCTTCCGGCAAGCTACTTGGCTTCTTTGTGTCCCACCGGGGGATAGAGGCCAACCCCGACAAGATCAAGGCTATCGAGCAGATTCAAGCACCCAAGACAGTCAAGGACGTGAGGCGTTTGACTGGATGTGTTGCCGCGCTTAGCAGATTCATTTCCAAGTCTGCCGAGCGTGCCTTGCCATTCTTCAAGGTTTTGAAAAAGGCAGGGCCCATGGAGTGGACCCCCGAGGCAGATGCCGCACTACAAGATTTGAATGCCTACCTTTCCTCTGTGCCCACTTTGGTTGCTCCAAAACCTCAAGAGCTGTTGCTGCTATACTTGGCGGCAACTAATCAGGTGGTTAGCGCAGCACTGGTGGCGCAGAGGAAAGTGGATGGAGCAGCAGACATAGCTGGTGTCCCTTCCAGGGAGGAAAGCGAACACACCCCGGCAAGGTTAGATGCAGATCAAGGTAGAGAAGAGCAAAGCAGTGGAAGCAGTTCTCTGGTCATGACAAAGAAGAAAGTGGTGCAGCGCCTAGTATACTTTGTCAGCTCCCTGTTGCAGGGGGCTAGATCTAGGTACTCTGGCGTGCAAAAATTGATCTTTGGCCTTGTCATGGCCTCGAGGAAACTGCGCCACTACTTTCAAGCCCATGAGATCACAGTTGTCACCCGTTTCCCTTTGCAACAGATACTCCAAAACCCTGAGGCTACCGGTAGGATAGTTGAGTGGGCTTTGGAGTTATCCAGCTTTGGTTTGAAGTTTGAGAGCACATCAACCATTCAGAGCAGAGCATTGGCATAGTTTATTACAAAATGGACGCCAAGTCCTAATGAAGAGGTATTGGAGACAGTTATCCCGGCAAGAAAGCGCCCCAAGAATGGATCATGTATTTCGATGGTGCCTTCTCCCTACAAGGTGCAGGGGCTGGCGTGCTTCTCGTTGCTCCCACCGGAGAGCACCTGAAGTACATCGTCCAGATGCATTTTCCCCGGGAGGAAGCTACCAACAATACAGCAGAGTATGAAGGGCTCCTTGCCGGGCTCAGAATTGCAACAGAACTGGGGATCAAGAAGCTGATCATCCGCGGAGATTCACAACTTGTGGTGAGACAAGTCAACAAGGATTACCACAGTCCATTGATGGAGGCATACGTTGAGGAAGTGAGAAAGTTGGAGGAGCGCTTTGACGGATTGCAAACAGAGCACGTACCCCGTGCGGAAAATAGCATCGCTGATCATCTGTCAAAGTGCGCTGTGCAGAAGCTCCCTGTGGAACCAGGAACTTTTGTTCTCCATTTGACTCAGCCCTCCGTATCCCTGGCAACAATGGCCAGAAAGAGGAGGAAACTAGACTCCGGCAAGCCTCTCCCAGTAGAACCTCTCGAGGATCCCGACAGAAAGCTTGTCGGGCACAACTCCCCTTCGGTTGCTGAGCTGCATCCTCTCGCCAGGCCACCGGTCCCCGCGGTCGAGGATTGCACTCTCACGGATGAGGAGGTGCCGTTAGTCCTCGTTGCCGAGCCACAGGCTCCGCCTTGGGCACGGCACATAGTCCATTTCCTCTAAACTGGAGAACTTCCCGATGAGCAAGAAGAAGCTGAAAGAGTAGCCCGGAGGGCCAGTATGTATCAATTCGTTGATGACACGCTGTATAGAAGGAGGCCCAACGGTGTGAAATTGAAGTGCATTTGCCGGGAAGGAGGAAAGGAACTGCTGGCGGAGATACACAATGGTATGTGCGGCTCCCACATTGGATCAAGGGCGTTGGTTGGGAAAGCTTTCCGGCAAGGATTCTACTGGCCCACAGCCCTCCAAGGCGGTCGAGCTTGTCACCAAGTGTGAAGCCTGCCAGTTCCATTCCAAGAACATCCACCTGCCTGCCCAAGCTCTTCAGACAATCCCTTTGTCATGGCCGTTTTCGGTCTGGGGGCTCGATATCCTCGGCCCTTTCCCTTGTGCTGCCGGGGGCTTTGAATTCTTGTTCATTGCAATCGACAAGTTTACAAAGTGGCCGGAAGTAGAGCCCGTGAGAAAGGTGACTGCTCAGTCAGCTATCAAGTTCTTGAAAGGATTGGTGTGCCACTTCGGAGTTCCTGCCCGGATCATCACTGACAATGGCATCCAGTTCACGAGTCGTGCCTTCATGCAATACATTCATGCCCTCGGAAGCAAAATCTTGTTCGCCTCTGTGGCCCATCCAAGGAGCAACGGGCAAGCTGAGAGGGCGAACGCTGAAGTGTTGCGAGGACTCAAGACGAGAACTTTCGATAGGTTGCAGAAGTGTGGCAGGCGGTGGATTGATGAGCTGCCAGTGGTTCTTTGGTCCCTCAGAACGACACCAAATCGAGCTACTGGGCAGACTCCCTTCTCCCTAGTCTATGGGGCAGAAGCAGTTATCCCCACGGAACTCATTTACGGGTCACCTCGAGTGCTTGCCTACGATGAAGTAGCGCATGATCAGCACCGGTGTGACGATGCTGTGCTACTCGAGGAGAACCGTCTCCGGGCTGCTACGCGTGCCGCATGCTATCAGCAAGCCCTGCGTCGCTATCACAGCCGCAGGGTTCATGCCCGGTGTTTTGAGGAAGGCGACCTTGTCCTTGGGCGCGTTCAGTCCGCCAAGGGTGCAAACAAGTTGACACCAAAGTGGGAAGGCCCTTACCGGGTAGTACGAGTCACCAGACCTGGCGCAGTTCGTCTGGAGACCATAGATGGCATTTAGTTGCAAAACTCATGGAACATTGAGCATCTCCGCAAGTTCTACCTGTAAGGCGCGGCTGTCGGGCCCTGCCCAGCAGCCACCCTTTTGTACAGGCCTTGCCGCTGTTGCATGTAACCCCTTGTACAAAGCCAGGCACAGACCCTGAGCAACAAAGAAATAAATGAAGCGCTGGGGGGGCCCCGACAGATTGCATGCATGCATAAGCATATCATGAGCATTGCATGTTCATGTAGATAAGATCGCATGAGGCATCATTTTCATCTGCATCAAACTGCAGGCTCCTACCAAGGATTCGATCCTGAAAAAGGAGAAGAGAAGACAAGCCTACATTGCGATCCCCGACAAGCCCAAACAGATAAGTTCTCTCTCTTATCCATACGAGTTCTGTAAGTAAAAACTTGTGCATAGGAAAACCTCGCCGCTTTCAAGACTTAGGTGCTCCCGTCCCTTGGCTTCAACGTTGCTTTGGTCAGGGAGGTTGTAGTGGCCTTTGGCGAGAAAGTTGGCGGGGGGCTGGTCCCTCTTCACGATTTGTGCCCGGCAGGCCCAGCCCTGCGGCAGCAACTTGAGGGTACCGGCAGGATAGCCTACCGGGGAAAATTTGTTTACTTGAGCGTAAAGAGGCATTCTCCCTCTACATGGACATGTTACATGCACAAGTGCCCGGCAAGGTTTATCTTTTTCATTAATATGCTGATCAACAAGTACAGACCTTACAGAACATGAACATGGATAAAAGAGATTACATAATTTGAACTAAAGTTTGGCAAGTGCCTACGTATTTTAGATTGAAAAAAGATAAGTACCCCGTGATGCCCTTTCTTGCCCCTCTTCTTCTAGGCACAGCGGCAGGAGGTGAAGAGGGCAAAAGGAGCGCATGGGCGGAAGCCCAGCCTGACCTCGTCAGGTCCCTTGACGAAGAGCCTGGCAAGAGCGGGAGGGCGCGGGCGAAGGTGATGGTGAAGAGATCGGCAGAGACGACCCGCCAACTGCCACCACTAGGGCCAGTAGGACGCGGTAGGGCGAATGAAGCTGCAGCCCGCGAGGAAGCCTGCTGGGGCCCAGCTGGAAAGCTGCTGGAGGAGCCAGGAGTGCCACCCCCACCCCTGCATCCAACTCCCCGGCAAATCACCTTGCCGGGGAGGAGATGCAGGTGCAGATGATGGTGCCGCCGCTTGACGGTGACAGTGCGGCTGGTGCTCAGCCAGAGTCAGAGCCGTCGCCCTCCCGGCCGATGCCGTCGTCATTGCCGTCACTGTCCTCCTCGTCGCTATCGCTCGAGGAGGAGCTTTCGTCGTCGGTCGAGCTCTCCGCGCAGCACCCTAAATGAGCACCCGAGCTCCCGAAAACCTTGACGGAAAGGAAATCGGCCTCCATTAACTTGAATTGGAGGACGTGCCCTTCCAACAGGCTATGGGCGCAGGCAAAGGTCTTCCGGCCACGGTGAAGATACATAACATGAGGGGTGGGGAAATCCACATCCACCCGTATGTTGCCATTCCTGCAGCCCCTCATGTGTAGTCTCAACGCACGAGGCTGATAGAGCTCCATCGCCCTTGTGAATGGGGTGGGGAGATGAAGGCGGCCGCGCGGAGGCTTATACAGACTATGACGAACTCCAGAGGCTGGTCTCCAACGTGGCCTTCCATCGGGGGAGGGGCGGCCGGCGGGGGCGCAATCAGAGCGCCACCCCGTCCCCCTTGGCCCCGTGCGCCATGACGGCCTCGACCTCGTCCTCTCCCACCTCCCCTCGCCACGGGCTCCATTCTCGCGTCTTCGGAGGGAGGAGGGAGACGCTGTCGAGCAGAAGTTCTCGTCGCCACTTGGGGAGGACCGGACCCCCGACCTCTCACCATGAGGGACGTGGGCAACTGCAGAAACGAAGAAGGGAGGAGGTGTGGAGGAACTTCTCACACCATGCCCCTTTCTTATAGGCGGGCGTGGTAGGGGGCTGGATTTTCTTCGTGGAGGTGGCCGCCCCGCTCGGCCAGTCCGGCTCCTCCCAGCCCTTAACGGCTCAAAGAATCAAGGCCGACCCCCTGCACCAATCCACGACCCCTAGCTTTCTTCCATGGCACTCATTCCCGCACCCTCCGCATCCGCCACCAACCTCGCATAATGCATGCAATACACGTGGCAGAAGCACTTGGAGCGGGGAGGGATAGTGGGGTGGCAGTTACCACCCCATGAACAAGGGACGTGGGTAACTCCACGCATCGTGGCCCATTTTCTCCATCACTGCAATTGGCGTTACGCGACGGGCGGAAGAACCGGGAACTGACTTGGGCTCAGATTAATGAAGAAGCAAAGAAGATCTCAAAGGGTGAGCAGCTATTTCACCCTAACCTGTGCACAAGTTAGGGCCTACCCCGACGACGCCCGGCAGCGCGTTCGGGCTAGGCCCGGGGGCTCCTGTCGGTGCAACAAACCCTGGGTCTGTTGCCCAGACCGTGCACAGGCCCAAGATCAAGATTGCAACACCCAAGACAAGGCCAAGGTAAAGAGATAGGCTCTTTGAGGAATCAATGGGCAGGTTGAGAAGACCAAGTCAAGCCAAGAAGCAAGACACCGCTAAGGGAAAACCTCCCTTGCCGGGCAGGAGAGCCTGGCAAAGTCAAGGTTGCCCCAGAAGCAAGCCTCAAGACCGCCCCGGCAAGCCTGCCGGGGCATACGAAGGCAAAACACCCCGCCAAGGCCTCACCGCCCCACCTCACAGCGACGCAAGTCATCGGTCGGTGCGGTGTCAAGCCCCAAGATGACTGAGTGGCTGCCTTTTGCCACATGGCAGCCATTTCCTACAGGAATCACCTCCAGATGACACCCGTCCTGCGATGTGTCATGCAGACAGGAGAGAAGGTGGCCAAACAGCCCGACAAGGCATGCCGGGCAGGCCATGATGTGACACTGAGCGGCGCATTTAATGTGTACTGCTCTGTCTGCAGAGTAGACATGATAGCAATGTTCGCTATCTAATCAGTACACAATGATTGATTTGCCACTGGGGTGACCCCTTAATCTATAAAAGGAGGCCCATGGCAACCATAGAAAGGATTCGGACCCCTGTACACTCATACGCACGTAGCTCCTCTCGCACCGAGGCAACCCCGCCGGGCAAGAGCGATGCGTTTCCACCACCATCCACCATCAATCCACCAAAGCAGGAGTAGGGTTTTACGCCTCGCGGCGGCCTGAACCTGGGTAAAACAGCCCGTGTGATCTCTGCCGCGCTACGCTGCGCTCCTCCACTCTTTGTGCAACGTGCTCAGTCCCCCTGCCGAACCAAAAGGGGCCATTGGCCCCATAGGTGGCTGTGGTTTCCCACGGCACATGCCCTTTGATCCAGAGCTGCCCTTGTCGAATCCTCGCGCCAAACTGTACTATATCGATGACAAAAATCCATTCAGATGAAGAATAGCTTGAACTGTGCATCATGGAGAATGAATCATGTCCATCAGTCTACACCAACCGTCACAATGCTACATCACGCTTGATGAGAAATATCCCAACTACTCTCACACATATGCTTATGTAGATGTTGCAAACCTCATAGTAGACATTATCACTCGTACTATTCTTGTCTCTGGCCGCGCACACCCCTGACCCGTGCCATCCGGGGTCGTGAACCGGATGTTGCCAACTCAGACAATAATAACAATTTGATGAGGGGTAATGTATAGGATGTTAGCGACATCTACACAAGTACATGTGTGCAATCAATTGGAAAAATTCTCAACGAACCTGATGTAGACTTGTAGTGGTCAATGTAGATTGAAAGGCAAAATTCCTCCTCCACAATCACAATTGAAATGGTTCTTCATCTGAATGGATTATCCTCGTTGATGCGGTCCTGGTGGCGCGAGGGTTTGACCGGGAAGAGTTGTGGTTTATAGAGGATGTGCACACTAGATGGATGTCCAATCTTCCTCTGTCACATGAAATCTTCATGCATTACATGAACGAAGACCACCTCTTCAGTTTCCCTGCGAAGGAAGAGTGATCTTCGGCCCAAAACGTGAGCGAAAAAGGACCTTCTCGGCCCACGTGTTCCATGTATCTATCTCATTACCACGATGATGTAGCAGCAACGTTGACCCGATATTTTTTTTTGTTACCGAAGACTTTAGGGCATCTTCAATGTCGTCTCTCAAACCGTTCTCTGGACCGTGCGGTCCGGCCGTGTTTTGCCATCCAACGCAGTACCTCACCATTTGGATGTAGAGAAACTTTAAGATCTTCATGTCCCAACCCCCCTCCGTCCTTTCTTGGAAGAGAATACTCAAAAGTGATCTCCTGATTCTCAAGCTCAGAGTAAAGACTAAGTTTGAACATGCTCTTCAAAATTGGATTGATCAGTTCCTTACATTGTTTGCCATGACTTTTTTAAGGATTCCCTAGAATTGGTGTGCATTGATTCAGTTGGGTTTTGCCTAGCCTTGTAAATATTTGACTCTGGTTTTTAATATATATATATATATATATATATGGAAATATATATATATATATAATGATTGTTCTACGGTTCATGGTTAAAAAACGCAGTACCTCATCTGTCCGCGGACCGCTGTTTGGATGTTCGTTAGCCATTCCAGAGCGTCATCGCAACATTGATGCCGGCCCAGAGCGGAGGCGACCTCTCACTAGAGCCGACATTGAAGCAGAGCGCCGAGCGAGAGTGACTACTCTAATGCCGGTCGGGGCTGATCTCCACTCCCAAGACATGTCTTCCGTGTATCCGACAACTGGCTTATCGAAATGCCGTGAGCCCCGGAGGGATATGCTTCAGTAGGAGGGAAAGAGTGGCATCTGCCTCCACGAAGCACAGATCAGGGTTGGTTTTTGGATGGGGGAAGACGATCGTCGTAGTCTACGGCCCTGCTCACCGGGAAAGTCATCGACTATGTAACCGGGCGACGTGGTGGCGGTGGCCTTCGTGGGACCCAAGCGCCGGTGGGCTCCCATGATCTATTTTTCCACGCTGTCTTCGGTGGCCACGGACGTGCCGACCTCCGCAGACATGGCTTCTTTCCCCGCCTGCCTAACGCGTTGCTGCCATTGCTCATGGCGGAGTTGCCGGGAGACAGTGTTGGCTAGCCTGAACAGGCGAGGAGTGGCTGGCGATGGCGGTGGAGCCGGATCTGGAGGGTTTGTTGGCAAGACAACCTGTATAGGGTTGGTTTGTTAGGCAACCCAGACCGCTGCAATGCCGAAGAACTCCTTCTTCTGCTCGCCAGAGGCCATAGCGGGTGTTTGAAAGTGCATTTGGCACCTAAACTTTATTTTGGTGTGATGACAATGTGGTTAGTGGAACTAATATCTGGTGCTATAGTTTATCTCAGGATATTGGTTCCATATTGCGGTTGATGGAGATGTGCGACCCCCCAATTCAAAAAGATCAAAGGCGTGGTCTTCCGGTGATTCGAAGGTTTTATTTTTGGTTTACTTTGTGTCGTAGGAAAGACCGCACTATTAAGAGTGGTCGGTGTGGATATGTGTTGTGTGGGAATGTCATTGCCGAAACATATACACCAACCAACCCATTCCTACCACTAAAATCCATAGTGTGTGTGCATGTGGTACTCAGAGGGCTTGCAACAGAAAGTTTCTGGGTACCCCGTGCCCACAGGGTCTGTTGACCCCCGAGCGCACGGGGTACTGCGTAACTCTCTGGGTACCCCGTGCGCACGGGGTCTTTTGACCCCCGTGCGCATGGGGTACTGCGTAAGTCTCTAAGTACCCCGTGCGCATGGGGTCTTTTGACCCCCGTGAGCACGGGGTGGTGTGAAAGTCTCTGAGTACCTCATGCCCGCGGGGCTGACTTAGCCCGTGTGCATGGGGTCCAACGGGCAGAAACGGCCACCCGGGCACAAACACTATAAAAGCCCCCCTTCTTCTTCCTCCATCCCTAACCCTAATGTCTTGTTGAGCTCCACCATTGCTACACCTCATTTTGCTCAATACTCTCAATCCCTCCACCCAAACTTGTTGAAACTTTGGGGATTGGGAGAGCAAGACCCGATCTACATCTTGACCAAACCAAATCACGTTCCCCGCAACATTTCTTCACCATTGACTTGTTACTCTTGGAGCTTGGGCTCCTAGGCGGTTAGAGGTTCCTCCAGAAGCTTCCTTGCTTGTGCTGTGCTCCGGAGAAGTTTGTAAAGGTGTGGTGGTCACCTTCAAGACCAACCCCGAGTGATTCGAGGCTCATCCATTGGGGGTGACTCGAAAGAGACTACGGTGAGCCTTCGTGGCATTCTGCAAGCTTTGGCTCCGGCACCGCTCTAAACGGAGAGTAGCTCTTCCCCAAGGAAGAGTTAACTTCGGGATAAAATCCGTGTCCTCGCCTCACTTGTGGTTAATCCTTTCCCGCACTTTACTTTGTCTTGTATGCTTGTTGGCTTGCTAATTAGATTGTTGCCTAGCATACTTTGCTTGAAGCTTGCTTGTCACATAGGTTGTGTTCACCTAGTTGCATATCTAGTGAACCCTATTTATCCGCTAAAACCTTAAAATTGACAAGAAAAGTTAAAATTTGTAGTCTCCTATTCACCCCCCCTCTAGTCGACCATATCGATCCTTTCAATTGGTATCAGAGCCTCATGCTCTAATATAAGGTTTTACAACCTTAGAGGATATGGTCGATCTAGGGAATGAGGGAGGTGGCGCACCCATTGCGGAGGATGGTCAAAACCTACCCCCCGCCGTGCCCGAGGCACTTGCTGTCTCGGTCGTTGCTCCCGCCGCTCCTATTAACCCAGGTGCGCCTTTGACCCCGGCCGATATTCTTTAAATGTTTGCGGACCTCAAAGCCTCTATGTTGAAAGAAGTTCATTCCTCGGTCAAGGAGGAAATTGATGCTCGCTTAAAGCCCTCGACATCTGCATCAAACTCATTTGATCCAAATGCCATTCATGATGCGGATGACTCGAGAGAACCTCTTGCATCTCCGGCTCATACTCAAGTCCCCAAGTACAATGCCGTGGAACCTTTTTACTCTCCGCAACCCTTGCAACATCCTCACATTAATCCTGTTGGGCCTCTGCCCCCTTTGAAAGCTAATGCATTTGCTAAATGGAAGCTAGATATGGAGTCTCATATTCGCAGTGCATCAACCCAACTTTGGTGGATTGTGGTCAATGGATTCAACCCCAAGGACCCAATGAATCTCACTCCAAGAGAAGCGATTGATGACCAACTTAACGCCACCGCCCACAACATGTTGCGCACCACTGTGACCGAAGACTATAGTGACTCCATTGCTCTCCTTAAGACCACCAAGGAAATATGGGATTGCCTTGAGGAGGCTCTCGAAGGAGATGAAGCAATTCGAAGATCTCGATTGGCTTTGCTCAAGCAAGAAGTCAATCTCTTTGTGAGGAATGAGGGTGAATCCGCAGAAGAGGTTTACCGAAGGTTAAAGTCCCTTGTGCTCAACTTGAGAACCTTTGGGTGCACTTGGGCAAATGATGACTTCATCAGGGACAAGTTCATAGATGCTATGGTTCTCACGGAACATACCATCGTCATGATGATTCATCAACGTCCGGATTATCACAAGTTGACCGCGGCTCAAGTTGTTTCCACTTTCTCCACTCATGTTCTTTTGGAGACCAAGTCCATGAAGACCTTTGCAATTGCTCAAGCAACCAAGAACTCCAATCTTACCTTGAAGGCCAAGAAAGTGATAAGCCAACCCTCAAGGGATGAAGAAGTGAGTGAAGAGATATGTGAGGAAGATGTTGACACCTCATGCCCGGCAAATGACTTTGCGGAAGACTTGGCTCTTTTAGTCAAAAAGTACTCCGGGACCATGGCAAACAAAGGGAATAATCTTCAAGGAAGATCGTTTGGACGAAGGAAATGCTACAATTGTGATAGCCCAAGACACTTTGTACATGATTGTCCCTATGAGAGACGTGAAGACAAATCCGAGAAGCTTGTGCTCAAGAAGAAAAAGTTCACCAAGTTTGCAAAGAGGAAGGATGACAAGGCTTTTGTTCATGAAGAATACATGTCCAGAGATGAAGATGATGGTGATGATGATCAAGTGGGCACGGCCGCCATTGCCATGCATGACACTACCTCCTCCTCCACCACCGGCCTCTTCGACTCTCCAAACGAGGACAAGCCTTTCACTAATCGATGCCTTATGGCCAAAGAGGTAAAAACTAAGTCCAAATCAAAAAACCCCGCCATCTACACTCCCAATGTCTCATGTGAGATAGTGGAGGATGAGTGTGATGAGGCCGTGGATAATGATGAGGAATCCTTAATGGCTTTCATGAAAACTCTTCATGGTGAAGCTCGTGCTCGTTTTGGCGATCTCCTTAAGTCACTCGCCAAACGTGATGACTTTATTGAGAACGTTGAAAACCTCCTCATAGAGGAAAAAGAGAGAGTCGAACTCCTCAAGCACGAACTAAATGAAGAGAGTGTCATGAGAGCATCACTTGAGGAAGCCTTGTCGGCTCATCAAATTGACTTTGCTAAAACCAACGATGCTTTGCAACTTGCTCTTGAGAACAAAGATGCTCTTAAAGTTAGAGTTGAAAAGCTTCTAGTTGATCACACGAGACTTGTTGAAGAACATGAGTTCCTTGTGACTAGTTCCAAGGTTGTCAAAGGTGACCTCATTGCCTTCACCGAGTCTTATGCTCAACTTAAAGCTACAACCATTAAGGCTCTCACTTCTGTACCTCATATGGATTTAAATGATGATTCTTGTACGGCTAACTTTGTTCATGATTGCACTTCTCTCCAAGAGGAGAATAAGAAGTTGAAGGCCCAATTTGAGAAAGGGCTTGTATCATGCATCCAAGGGGAGAAAAACCTTAATGACCTCTTGAGTAACCAAAAGGAGTGTGTTGCCAAGGAGGGAATTGGGTTTGATCCCGCATCCAAGAATGGTAAGAAGAAGAAGAATAATAACAAGAAGAAGATCGGTCCGACTCCTTCCCCTCCCCAAAAGGTAGTGCTTGTGCAAGAAGGGCACAAGGAGAAGGAGAAGGAAAAAGGGGTTGTTGGGAGTGGCAAAAGTCACTAGGGACAAGGCCATTCCCAAGAATTTTGCCGGCAAGAACAATCCATCTTATGTCCTCACGAGAGGAGATGGTGGCTATACATTTGCAAAATTTGTTGGCACTAACTATGATGATTATGCTTGGACTATTTGGGTTCCTAAGACCCTTGTTGCTAACTCTCCGGGACCCATTGCAAAATGGGTACCTATAACCAAAGCTTGATTCTTGTAGGACTATATCTCCGGTGGAAAACAATGGGTGATCGATAGTGGATGCACCAATCATATGACCGGAGAAAGGGAGATGCTTGTGGAGTTCGTTGATTCACTCAAGGCCTCTTCAAACATCTCTTTTGGTGACAATAGCAAGGGCAAGGTTTTGGGTTTGGGCAAGGTGGTAATCTCTAATGATTCCTCACTTTCAAATGTCATGCTTGTCCAATCCCTTCACTACAATTTAATTCAACTATTCAATTGGCACGTGCCGGTTATGATTCTCATTTCGGTGAATTCCATGTGACCATCTTTAAGAGAAGCAATCTCAAAGTGGTCTTTGTTGGGCATGTTGAAGACAACCTTTACGTGGTTGATTTCTCAAAAGAGAAAACTCATCTTGCAACATGCCTAATGGCCAAGGCCGACGTGGGGTGGCTATGGCACCGATGGCTAGCCCACGTTGGCATGAGAAATTTACAAGCTCTCTTAAAGGGGGAGCACATCCTTGGACTAACCAATGTGTCTTTTGCCAAAGATCGTCCTTGTAGTGCTTGCATTGCCGGAAAGCTACATGAAAAAGCTCATAAAGTGAACACTATCATCACCACCTTGAGGCCCCTTGAGCTTCTCCATTTGGATCTTTTTGGGCCTCCAACTTATGATAGTTTGGGAGGGAGGAGGTATTGCCTTGTCATTGTTGATGACTTCACAAGATACACTTGGGTGTTCTTTCTCAAGACCAAAGATGAAACTCAAGAAACCTTCATCAACTTTGCCAAAGAAGCTCAACGTCAACATAATTGTGAGATCAAGGCAATTCAAAGTGACAACGGCACCGAGTTCAAGAACTACACGATGGATGAATTCTTGAGTGAAGAGGGGATAAAGCATCAATATGTCGTGCCATATACTCCCCAACAAAATGGTGTTGCGGAGAGGAAGAATCGGACTCTTATTGGGATGGCTAGGACCATGCTTGATGAGTACAAGTCTCCATACAAGCTTTGGGCCGAAGCCATCAACACCGCGTGTCATGCTTCAAACCGGCTTTATCTTCGCAAGCTCAAGAACAAGACCCCATATGAACTCCTAATTGGGAGAAATCCTAATGTCAAATACTTTCGGGTATTTGGTTGTAAGTGTTTCATTCTAAACAAGAAATCCCGGTTAGCTAAGTTTGAGCCTAGAACTTATGAGGGCATATTTGTTGGATATGCATCAAACTCTCATGCTTACCGAGTTCTCAATAAATCCACCGGATGTATTGAGGAAATGGTAAATGTGGAGTTTGATGAAGATAACGGCTCCCGTGTGGAGCAAACTGTTCCTAGTGTTGTAGGTGATGAGGCTCCTTCACAAGCTATAAGGACGATGGGGATAGGCCACATTCTTCCACAAGAAACACCCCAAGTCCAAGTAGAAGAAGAAGGAGTAAGAGCCCCTCTTGTGGAGTCTCCACAAGGGAAGTCATCACCGGCACCTCTTGTACAAGATGCTACGGGAGATCATGAACCTATCCAAGAACAAGATCAAGTCCCTCATACTCCCGAGCAAGATCAAGGGCAAGCTCATTCAAATGGTGAAGAACCAATTATTGAGGCTCAAGATCAAGCTCAAGTTCGTGATCAAGATCAACCCCAACCGCAAGTTTCTTCATCATCGTCACTTTCCAATGAGCAAGAACTTGTGGTTGCGAAGAGACGGGTGTCTCCAAGGCTAAAACAATCTCAAGGACAAGCTTCTTCATCAAGTCCAAAACCAAGTGAAGAAGAGCTTGCGATCAAAGAGCAAAAAGTGGCCGCCAAGCTAAAGCACCTTCAACATCTCACCGAGAACATCTATGGAAGCATCAAAAAGGGGGTAACTACTCGTAGACGTTTGGCAAACTTTTGTGAGCATAACTCATTTGTCTCTTGTGTTGAGCCCCTTAAGGTAGAAGATGCACTTGACGATCCGGATTGGATAGATGCCATGCATGAAGAACTCAACAACTTCACCCGCAACAAAGTATGGACCCTTGTGGAAAGACCCAAGGAGCATCATAATGTCATTGGAACAAAGTGGATCTTCAAGAACAAACAAGATGAACATGGACAAGTAATAAGGAACAAGGCAAGGTTAGTGGCACAAGGTTTCACCCAAGTTGAAGGTTTGGACTTTGGTGAAACTTTTGCCCCCGTTGCCCATCTTGAATCCATTCGCATCTTGCTTGCTTATGCCTCTCATCATGATTTTAAATTATATCAAATGGATGTGAAGAGTGCATTTCTTAATGGTCCTCTTAAGGAGTTGGTGTATGTTAAGCAACCTCCCGATTTCGAAGACCCCGATCACCCCTCTCACGTTTATGAACTCCATAAGGCACTCTATGGACTCAAACAAGCACCTCGTGCTTGGTATGATCACCTTACGGCATTCCTAAGCGAGAAGGGGTTCCAGATTGGGGTAATAGATTCCACTCTCTTCACAAAGAGGGTAAAAGGAGAGTTGCTTGTTTGCCAAATATATGTTGATGATATTATCTTTGGGTCCACTAACCATGCTATTAACGTTGAGTTTGAGAATCTTATGACTAAGGAATTTGCTATGAGCATGATGGGAGATTTGAAGTTCTTCCTCGGTTTTCAAGTGAAGCAATTGAGAGGAGGAACCTTCATCAACCAATCTCTCTATATTCAAGACATGCTCAAGAGGTTCAAAATGCAAGATGTCAAGCCAATGAAGACACCCATGACCACAAATGGCCAACTTCATCTTGATCCCAATGGTAAAGAAGTGTATCAAAAGGTATATCGCTCCATGATCGGTTCCTTGCTTTACCTTTGTGCATCTAGACCGGATATTATGTTGAGTGTGTGTATGTGTGCAAGATTTCAATCCGCTCCTAAGGAGAGCCACTATTCGGCAGTGAAAAGAATCCTTCGATATTTGGTTCATACCCCAAACTTGGGCCTTTGGTATCCCAAAGGATCATCTTTTGAGTTAATGGGATACTCGGATTCGGATTGGGCCGGAGACAAGGTTGACCGCAAGTCTACTTCTGGTTCATGTCAATTCCTAGGAAGATCATTGGTAAGTTGGTCTTCAAAGAAGCAGAATTGTATATCCCTCTCGACAGCCGAAGCCAAGTACATTGCCGCCGGAAGTTGTTGTGCTCAGTTATTATGGATGAGGCAAACTTTGATGGATTATGGTGTCAAATGTGACAAAGTGCCTCTTTGGTGCGACAATGAAAGTGCAATCAAGATCGCCGAGAACCCAGTTCAACACAGCAAGACCAAGCATATTGAGATTCGTCATCACTTCATTAGGGATCATGTGGCCAAGGGAAACATTGAACTACTCCATGTCAACACCGAGAATCAACTAGTCGATATCTTCACCAAGCCACTTGAAGAAGCAAGATTCCGCGAGTTAAGCCATGAGCTAAATATCGTGGATATAAGTAACTTGGGTTGAAATTCTTGCTCATGCACACATACTCATATAATATCTTGCTTAGATGTAGGCACATGTCTAGGGGGAGCTAGCTCAACTCATGAGTTATCTTATCCTGGAAGTGCATAAATCGAACAAAATCTTTCAAATTAGCCACTTGTTGGTGGCACTTGTGCTTCAAGGATGAGTATTGGTCTTGGGCCCAAGGTTCATATCTTTGCGGTGCCATACCAAACAAACTCAAACATGGTGGCCTTGGCCACTGCCCTCCGTTGAGGGTTGTGTCCGTTTTCTTGTGTGTGTTGTTTTTGGCTTTCTTCTATTTTTCCCTCTGTCTTCTCTTGGTTTGTGTTCTTTCTCTTCTTGTACAAGTGCTCCACATATTCCCTTCTCGTAGTGATAGGTTTTCTCTCGCGATGTATTCAGAAACATAGACCGAGATGCTTTGCAAAGACTTGGTAAGAGTTGGCACTCAGCCATATCTTCAAAAGGTACCTCAGGTCAAATTTCCTGAGTACCCCGTGTCCACGGGCTTGTACCATGCGCACGGGGCCCCCGTGCCCACGGGCTCTGTACCATGCGCACGGGACCCCCGTGTGCACGGGGCGCACTTAGCCCATGTGCACGGGGTCTGCGGTTCCTGGCCCTGAAGAGGTGGGGCGTGGGGGGCTTGGGTTCATTCCCACCTAGTCGCCCCCTTCACTCCCCAGGAAGCCTCCAGGGCCGCCGCCGTCGCTTCCCCTCATTGGTGCTCCTCCGGGCATCATCGGCCTTCGTTGCTCCATGGAAATCATGCGGGATGGGGTCCTCCTCCGGTATCTCCCCTTCCCTTGTTCTTTCCTTTCCTCCATGGATGCATCTCTAGTTGTTAGGGTTTCTAGTTCTTCCTAGATTAGGGTGGCTGCTCCTTCCCAGTAGGATCAATTTAGGTGGACGTTTCTTAGGGTTCCTCTACCGCACCCACTCCCAGGTCTCGATCTGGAAGTGGCTACCGCTGGGGAACCCCCACGTCCACGGGGTGTTTGACCCCCGTGCGCACGGAGCCCTGTGCCCATGGTCGTGTACCGTGCGCACAGGACCCCCGTGCCCACGGGGTCTAACCCCCCGTGCGCACGGGGTATACAGGAACTTTTGCCTAGTTTTTGTCCTCTCTTCTGCCACTATCTCAAGCACTTGTACTCATTTGGGTTATTTGTGTTGTGTTGTTGGGTTTTTGTGTGTGTTTTAGACTCTGCTGACATGAGGGCCGAGCTCCATCGCAAGCGCCCAAAGGCAGGTTCCAAGGAATTCACGATTGCTCGTCGCCAGCCTTCTGAGGGCATTGGTCAGGGGTCAGGGTCAGGCCAGGGCCGTGTTCGTCATGCTGCGACTAAGCAGCCCGTTATTGAGGCCTTAGAGGATTCAGAGGAAGAATATGATTCTTAAGAAGATGCACTATGTCAACCCCGCAGATGCTGAGGATGATCTTATTGATGGTGATGATGAAGATGAAGAAGAAGAGATGTCTAGTCCCGAGCAAGCCATTCCGGGCGGGCGAGATCTCCGGAACCTTCCCCTTGCCAAATGGACCAAGCTAGAGCTTTGGGCTGAGAGACAGAGCCATCCATATGCTGCTGCCACAGGTTTGGGAGTGGATCCCCGGTTCAAGAATGACTTTCAAGGAAGAGTGTACCATGAGTTGCTCATGACCAAGGCCAAGAAGTTTGCTCCGCACAAGCAAGTTAATGTTGAGAGTCTCCGCGACAATGATCATTTCTATCCGGGTGTATATTCAGCTCTTGGGAGGTTGGGACTCCTTCCTTTTGTCACCTTCAACTATCCGTACAATGAGGATCTTGTGATGCAGTTCTTCGCCACCT
Source organism: Thinopyrum elongatum (assembly GCA_011799875.1). Classification (NCBI taxonomy): domain Eukaryota; kingdom Viridiplantae; phylum Streptophyta; class Magnoliopsida; order Poales; family Poaceae; genus Thinopyrum; species Thinopyrum elongatum. The sequence goes on from CM022300.1 coordinate 391,338,184, forward strand.
TGTTCTTCTCAAATGATTCTGCTCGCACCCTCACTTGGATGTCCGGGACGCATCGGTGCTCTGCTCCTATGGCCAAGTTCTCTGAGATTATTCCCTACCCATTCTTTGATGAAGAAGCGGCAAATGATGAGTTTGGCAGAGTTCGTGAGAGTGGTCAGCGCACTAAGGATGAGATTGCATTCGCTTACAAGCAAGATAAGTCTTTTGTCACCGGTTCCATCAAGCATCTCGTGCCTCTCTATGATACGATGCGCCATATCCTTCGGTATACCCTCACACCAAAGGCTGATGATTCTCACAACATAAGGAGTTCCATGTTGGATGTCTTTGTGTACTTGAATAGGAAGAAGAAAGTGGATGTTCTGGACTTCATGTTCTATGAGCTCCGTCAGTATGTGCAAGAGAACAAGTCTTTGATCCATGCTCCTTTCATCTAGGCTTTAATTGAGTCCGTCTGCCCGGCTAAGTACATCTCTCAGTACAAGATGTCTATTCCCAAGCGCAACTCCAACTGGACTCCAGCTGCTCCTACTCCATATGTGCCTCCCAAGGTGGGGCGCAATCCTAGGCCTGAGGATCGCGCCACATACACTCCTGGTATGTCCTCCACTGCACGGATCCCTCATGGTAAGGCCAAGACGATAGGGTCTGAGGCTGTTTTTGCCAAAGGGGAGAAGAAGTCTTTGTTCAAGACTATGAGCAACATGTTCAAGATGTGTCAGTCTATCCAGCGCCGTCAGGTTAAGGAGATCAACAAGGAGAAGCTTGTGAGACGTCAGCAAAAGGCTGCGAGGGCTGCAGCTGGTGAGGAGGTTGGCCCAGGGTCAGAGGACGTCGACAGTGAGGCCACAGCGCGTTCCTTTCTGATGGCAGGATGGCGCTTTGATGATGATGATGATGCTTCTAGCGCTTCTCCTCTTGTCTAGTGGGTCTGTGTGTCGCCATTTGTCTCCTTTTTGTTGTCTTGATGACAAAGGGGGAGAAGTGGTGGTGTTGGTGCTCTTCAGTGGTATGGTGGTGTTGGTGCTCTTCAGTGTGTGTTGAGATCTCAAGCCTCGTGTTTCTTTGCTTTGTTGGTTGGTTTTAGTTGGCTTGAGATACTCTTGTTTACTTCTTGGTGTGGTTGTGAACTTCTCGTATTTGCTCGTGAGGCGCTAGCATTTATCTTGGACCTATGCAATGGTTATATTGTGCTTATTACGTTATTATGTGTCTCATGATAATTGCTCACCACACCTTGTCATGAGATCTAGGCACCGTTATAGGTTTTTCATGTTGATCTCATGTCTTGACAATATTGATCTTGGGGGAGCTGCCTATGTGTGCACTTGATGCCTTCTCATGCATATACTCTATCCCGACACACATATAGGGGGAGCTTCTATGATCAATCTTTGTCTCGTGGATATTTCATATCTTCATATCATTTATGCCATGTTCTAACCACGTTGTCATCAATGCACCAAAAAGGGCGAGATTGAAAGTGCATTTGCCACCTAAACTTTATTTTGGTGTGATGTCAATGTGGTTAGTGGAACTAATATCTGGTGCTATAGTTTATCTCAGGATATTGGTTCCATATTGCGGTTGATGGAGATGTGCGACCCCCCAATTCAAAAAGATCAAAGGCGTGGTCTTCCGGTGATTCGAAGGTTTTATTTTTGGTTTACTTCGTGTTAGGAAAGACCGCACTATTAAGAGGGGTCGTTGTGGATATGTGTTGTGTGGGAATGTCATTGTCGAAACATATACACCAGCCTACCATTCCTACCACTAAAATCCATAGTGTGCGTGCATGTGGTACTCAGAGGGCTTGCAACAGAAAGTTTCTGGGTACCCCATGCGCACGGGGTTTGTGCGCACGGGGTGGTGTGAAAGTCTCTGAGTACCCCGTGCGCACGGGGTGGTGTGAAAGTCTCTGAGTACCCCGTGCGCACGGGCAGAAACAGCCACCCGGGCACAAACACTATAAAAGCCCCCCTTCTTCTTCCTCCATCCCTAACCCTAATGTCTTGTTGAGCTCCACCATTGCTACACCTCATTTTGCTCAATACTCTCAATCCCTCCACCCAAACTTGTTGAAACTTTGGGGATTGGGAGAGCAAGACCCGATCTACATCTTGACCAAACCAAATCGCGTTCCCCGCAACATTTCTTCCCCATTGACTTGTTACTCTTGGAGCTTGGGCTCCTAGGTGGTTAGAGGTTCCTCCAGAAGCTTCCTTGCGTGTGGTGTGCTCCGGAGAAGTTTGTAAAGGTGTGCTGGTCGCCTTCAAGACCAACCCCGAGTGATTCGAGGCTCATCCATTGGGGGTGACTCGAAAGAGACTATGGTGAGCCTTCGTGGCATTCCGCAAGCTTTGGCTTCGGCACCGCTCTAAACGGAGAGTAGCTCTTCCCCAAGGAAGAGTTAACTTCGGGATAAAATCCGTGTCCTCGCCTCACTTGTGGTTAATCCTTTCCTGCACTTTACTTTGTCTTGTATGCTTGTTGGCTTGCTAATTAGATTGTTGCCTAGCATACTTTGCTTGAAGCTTGCTTGTCACATAGGTTGTGTTCACCTAGTTGCATATCTAGTGAACCCTATTTATCCGCTAAAACCTTAAAATTGACAAGAAAAGTTAAAATTTGTAGTCTCCTATTCACCCCCCCCTCTAGTCGACCGTATCGATCCTTTCAGTGTTGTACAAGGAGGAGATGGAGAGCGTAGGTGAGGTATGGTTCTTGGCCGGCGCCTGACCATGTTTATATAGCAGGCGGATGCGAGGAGCCAACTGGAGAGGTGTTTAATGCCGGCCAGCACATGAACGAACTTGTGGCGCTCGGGGTGCCAGAGTAGGTTTCTCGGTTTTAATGGAGCTAGGCGGGCAGTCGGATGCCGTTTCAATGCGGAGAGAAGGCGCGCGTAGCAGGCGAGCAACAGGCGGCATTCTTGGCTGACGAGACACTTCAATGCCGGCTCTAGCAAGCGGTCGCGTCCGCTCTAGACCGGCATGAATGCGGGCAGCTGGCTTCAGACGGGAATGCGTGCGGGCGCGGGAGAGGGGTTTTCGGTGGGGCAAGGCAGTCAGAAGCGGGCGTGATAACGGTCGGGACGCTGCAAAGACCCCCTCCCCAGTTTGTTTCTGGTTTGCGTGAAAAAACACGTCTGAATCGATCGGCAGACCGATATAGGTCCGCATTAGATGACAAAACACGTCCGGACTGTGTGATCGTACGGTTGCGGGTGGTCTGAGGGTGAGTGTTGAAGATGCCCTAACAATGTTATTAGTAAGAGCATCTCCAGCCGTTCGGCCCCCCAGCGCACCCGGCGATAGCGGTTTGGCCAATGCGCCGGCGTTTTTTTTGCCCTGGGGGCGATGCAGTTCCCAGTCGTACCCCCAGGTTCGGCCCCAAGACGCACATAAATTTAAACTTGTCTTTTCCCGCTGCCAAAAAAATGCCACAGGTTCGGCGATCATGCCACAAAGTTCGGCGATCACCATGCCACAGTTCGGCGATCAAACATAATGATAGTTTGGCACTCAAAACGAAGGATGCATAGACAAAGAAATGCATCAAACGACGGGCTCCTCCGGCGTGGGACTGGTCGGCGTGGCTTCTGTGCTCCGGCTGTTTGGCGTCGGCGTGGCTTCTATGCTCGGGCTGCTCGGCATCGGCGTGGCTTCTATGTTGGGCGTCGGCGTGGCATCACCACCTGGGCTGGCCGTTGGCGTAGGGGTCGGCGTGGGCGTAGGCGCGGTGGTCGACGGCATCTAGTTCAAGATGAGGCCGTGCTCCGCCAAGTACCACACCTTGACCTGCTCGTCCATCGTCGACATGTCCGCCCCCATCAAGAACGCCAAGTCGGTGTTCTTCTTCTTCACGGCGACGTTGGTCCGGAGTAGGTCGAGCTTGACGGCGCTGTTCGTCATCAACGCCGACCATCGCGCCTCAGATTTCTCCTCCCTCTTGGTGGCATGGTTCTTGGCGTCAGCGATGCACTGCTCGATCAACGATTGCAGCCGCTCGGCAGCCGGTGCGGCGTCCTTCGCCGTCCTGGCTCTTTTGTTACCGTCAGGGCACCCATCCGCCGCCCCTGGGGCGGGCGCGTCCGACTTGTACATCTCCTTGGCCTTAGCGAGGGTGCGCTGGACGTCCATCCACTTCTCGCACTTCTCGATCTGGGTGAACACGTGGAGGAACTTGAACTCGGCGTCGCTGTTGTCCTGGCGGTACATGGTGAACATCCGAACCATCTGCGCAGGCGAAGAACAAGCGTCAGCGACATACACGGCGAAAAGATGCGAGAGCCGGCGGCTGTGCATACATGACCCTCGATGTTGGCGCCGCTTTCCGGGTGAGCTGTGATCTCCTCGACGATCCCATGCCATTTGTTGCAGGCCGTTTGGATGATCGCCCAATGGTTTGACAAGGCCTTTGCGCCACGCTGCATGTGGATGGTGGCGAAGTAGGGGTCGATCAGCTTGCGCTCATCGAACACCGACTTGATGCGCGTCCAGTACGTGTCGGCGTTCTGGTTCACGCCGGTGACAGGGTTGAGGCTGACGGTCTTCCATGCTTCGATGAGGCACTCGTCTTCTTTGGATGTCCACTTGACGCGCGGCTCGCCCGTCCTGGCCCCCCGCTTCTTCTTTTTCCCTTTCCTCGCCGGCGCAGGCGCCGGCTCCATCTCCTCCTTGTCATCGTCGTCCTCCTCCTCCTCCTCCTCCTCGCCGTCGTCGAGCTCGTCGTCCATGTCGCCGGTGAGCTCCATTGTATTGTCTTGCGCGTGGAACCCGGGGGAGGCGGCGGCGGCGACCGAGCCGCTCGTGATGATCTCGTCCATGTCGGCTTCCGTCGCGTCGGGGTTGCCGAAATGTGACGACGAGGCTTGCGAGAAGGGCAGGGCGCCACGGCGTAGAGGCGGCGTCGGGGAGGCTGCGTACGCCAGCGGCGAGTAGTTGTACGGGGGGTACTGGACGCCGACGAACGCGGGCGAGGGAGTGCGCTGGTCGGGGTTCAGACCGGAGGGTGAGGCGCGCTGGCCATGTGGAAAGGTGATGTTGGGGTTGAATCCACCATGCGCGTTGCCGTCGGCGTAGCCAGGCGAGGGCGCGTACCCCCAGGGCGGTGACGGCGGCGAGAAGCTGGCCGGCGACCCGACGCTCTGCTGGCTCCAGGCAGCTTGCGGGCCGTGGCCGCTGGGTGGATTCATCATCCCCGCGCGAGACGCCTCTGCCTGCTCCGCCGCAGCCGCCGCCGACACGGCCGTGTCCCGGGCCCTCTTGGCGTTGAGCCTGTTCCGCCGACGCAGCCTCCAGTCGGCGTTCGACATGCCCGGTGGTTTTGCCGGCGGCGCCCTCGGCTTCCTCTGCTTCGGCTGGATGGCATCGGCAGCGGCATCGGCAGCGGCAGCGGCGCGAGGGGCTGAATACTTCTTCGGCGGGATGGCGGCCGGATGGTGGGGAGAGGGAGGAGAATGGCGGGAGAAGAGGGGCGGAAGGGAGGAAGCAATGGGAAAATGGAGGGAAAAGTGGGGGATCGGCGGGAAAAATGCATGTCTCTCGCCGACAGAGCGGACCCACGCGCCTTTTGGCTTCGGCCGACGCCCCCCGGGGGCCTGGGTTCGGCTCGGGTTTGCCGGCTGTTATTTCGGCCTAAACCGGCGATAAGCAAGGTTCTAGGGGCGCGACTGGGCCGATTTTTCGGCGCCGGCGCTAAAAAAAGAGCCCTGGGAGGCATGTTGGGGGCGAGTGGAGATGCTCTAATCTCAAAGGGCAAGCAGGGCATCGTGTGGCACCATATCTCAAAAGGTTATTTTAACATACTAGTAGAGCGCCCGTGCGTTGCCACGGGCTTTTGGAGAAAATTAAGATACCGTTCACTCAAAAAAAAAGCTAGAATAACTGAGAACAATGCGTCTCACCCAACACGCATCTTTTCCTTGACAATCAGCAAACACACATCATACTATCAAATATAATAATATTATTGCCAACCAACAAAATGTTTTTTTAGTTGAAATAGGTTGCGTTTTATTCATTCATCTCAGCACTATCCAAGTCCAGAAAAAATCACGAATACAAAACGCCGGGTACCCGACCCATGTTTTACATAACTTATTTGCACAACCATTGTACAATAGCCGATGAGCAGCTCCATTAGCCAAGTGTCTCACACATGCCACCCTAAACTCCCAACACAGTGACCCAAATGGGCATAAAATTTGTTCATTTTTTGTCTGTTTGAGTCGCCAAATGTTTCCATCATACAGCGACAAACAACTGGGCATTGGTACAGGTCCTCAATAAATAAAGCATTAGCAAGAGAACACAAGTTATTGCCTGTCTTCTATCTTTCACTCTCTTTGTCTATCACATGAGTCCATTCTCCCTTTCTCTTTCTCCCTCTCCACCTGGTCCTTGACACAACGCTATCACCATTGGTGAAGCTCTGAATAAGGGATAAGTGCAACCAGAACAATTATATATTATTATTAAGGGTTAATTACATAGTTAAACTGAATTCATTTATAGGCACCTGGACTGATTTCTAAATCATCAAATCACAAAGTTGATTACAAGGTGAGCAAACAAAAAAAGAAATTTACAAGGAGTAAAAAAGTAAACCTAAAACCTATACAGGAGTAGCTAAATGTAAGAACATCACGAGCCAATTCTTAAAAACAATCCCAGGAAATGAATAACAAGATAGAGCATCAACTTCTGTAATAGAAAAATAATCCAAAAGAATAAAGCTCTGAACAAAATCTTACTTGCTCACATTGAGAGATAAAACGATAGTGTTGTTACTGTCCAGGTTGACAATTATAGACTCATCAATAGCAATGCAACAAAGATTAGCAAGGGCAGTCTTAATTAATAGAAGGACAACTTAAATCTTGTATATAGAACTCATTCAACAGGTTTAGGAGCCTAAATGTAAGAACTCATTCAATAGTAGAACGCCCGTGCGTTGCCACGGGCTTTAAAAAAATACTTGTTGCATATACAAAAGATAGGTAACACCTGGACGCCTTTTTATGCAGGTGCTAACTAAATAGCATGTCCGGTCGTCTCACGGAGCATGTCCATTGTTATTATCCATTAATTGTCCCTAGTTACATGGTATAAGGAATACTTTCTCACAAGATGCCATGTACACAACAAAAAGGAAACGAAGTAGGTACTATTATGCATCTGAACCATATTGACTACTAACGTGACCTGTGTTGATTAATCTGGAAAGGCAGCAACTTGTTCGAAAATTCAAAGGGCGTTATAACAAGCTTGACGGTCGGGTGCACACACTCTCGAAGGCGACCTGGGAGACGTTGATGCAGGTGATGCCGCCGCCGGCCACGTCCTACCGAAGAAGCTCCACCATGTGTCGCTAGTTATCACACCTAACCTCAAGGATCTACAACATATCAACACACAACATATACTCAAATCGGTAAATCGAAGATCAGGAGCCCACATGAGTGACCTCAAGAATCGGGGGCGATGAAGAGTATGCATATCCAGTTCAGGTGGATCCAACTTCCAGAATGCTAAATATCTAAAAGGTCACTAATATCAAAGTTCATCAATCAAACATGTATCAAGTGACCGAGTTCCAAATCATCTACTCCCTCCGTTCCTAAATATAAGTGTTTTTAGACATTTCAAATGAACTACAACATACAGATGTATGTAGACATATTTTAGAGTGTAGATTCACTCATTTTGCTCTGTATATAGTCAATTATTGGAATCTCTAAAAAGACTTATATTTGGGAACAGAGGGAGTAATCACTTGCAAACTCTGCCATGTGACTGAATACCATGTCTCAAAGATGGACATGTGGGCACAGTCACAAGTAAAGGGTGAAGGCACCATTGTTGATGCCCCAAGCTTGAAGTCGTGGAACGAGTAATACTCTGCTCCTCAACACTTCACACACCAACATAATCTCACCACGCATGCTAAAGAATCAGCACCAGTCTCTCTAATGGGCTAATGTCATTTTTATTCAGACTATATGTTGTTCCTCAAGGCGATGGGATACTATGCCCAAAGGAATTTCAACTTCTGACCACGCTATGACAAAAAGAGTGATGGGGAATTAGGGACACAAGCAAAGGCGTTTAGCTAAATTCAAGAAATCAAACAAAAATCATTGGGTGGGGAAGTTAATCTGATCTTGTAATGGAAGATATTTACCTAATCAAACTAAAAAAACCATTTTCGAAGAGAATTAGTCAAATCCTAGATTACTTTCGTCAACCAAATCAAGAAATGCATGTTTGCAGGAGGACACAGGAAGGGAAGAAGAATGTCATACCTTGTAGGGGAAGAGCAACAAATCGACAAGTCATCATCGGTCTTGGAGGAGGACCAGAGCACGCTGTCTTCTCCACTCCTTCGCAAGGTTGCGCCTCACCCTCCCCAAAACAAAACAACCTACGTACTCCCCTTTAATAGTATAGATTAAACTGTTGATTATTCCAAAGAGTAATAATCATAATAAAAAATACTAACCAGAAGGAAAAACAACAAAAAATAATCTTATATAATGCATTGCATACCTGGTTGATATGGAGCGGCTGGCAAGAACAGTCTAAGAACTGTGATATTTAGTTTTCACTCATATAAAACTTATAGGCTAACAAATAATAAGTAATACAACATGTCCAAAATAATTGGCAAATCATGTCAATTTCAAAAGGGAGCATCGTCAATACAATACGGACATTTGCATTTGCGCTGTCCATATGCATGACTGGCATGCCACAGAACATCCATCAAAGTTTGGTAATTATATTCAACCATTTTCATATAAAGCACATTATTATTGTTGGAAATTTATTATTAATGTCAGGTTCCATTGGATAAAATAATCTGACAACACAGTCAAAAAGAATATGTTTAGAATGGGTAGCCTCTATTAAGTAACAATATAACTTCCAGCACATAGTAGTGGGCTTGTTGGTGAAATAAGCGGACCAAACTGCATGGAGATTAGCCATAATTGAGAAGTGTTAGTGGATGTGGTCAAAACTCAAGAAGGCCCATCTTCGCATTCCTTTAATCATTTTGAAGGTAATTCTCTGGTACATCAATCCAGTCGCCCTAATAGAAGCCCATATATAAAAGTGTGTTCTTGTAGATATGAGCAGAATAACTGGCTAGTAGTTGTAGCTCATTCCAAGAGGGAGATTTAATAAAAAAAGAATAAATATATCTAAGTTTTTTCCCTTCAGATATCTAATTTTAGCTTGACAGTGAGCAGTTCGCGGCCCTGCGCCGGGAGATCCGCGTCGACCCGTACTGGGTGCCGCCAGGGTGGAAACGCGGAGACCCCGTGTCCGCGGATGGCTACGCGCTCAAGGCAAAGATGCGGGTGGAGGAGCTCAGCAAGGAGCTCGCCGGAGTAAAAAGGTCTCTTTTTCCCCTTCTCCTGTCATCTTCAGCTCTTCTCTTGCTCTGCTTGCTTGCTTGGAGCAGTAGACCTTGTAGAGATTTGTGCAAGTAGTAGCAGAAGGATTTGTGCAAGATTACTGCTCTTCTCTTCTCTTCTTGTTCTTGGAGCAAGCAACAGCAGACGGATTTGTGCAAGTAGACTTCAACAAACAGATTGGAGCAGACAGATTTAGCTGACAAATTGTTTGGTGCTTGCTTGCTTTAGACAGACAGGTTTAGCACACATGCTTATGTGGCATTGCAGACAAACAGTTTGTGCAAGAACACCCCAAAAGCAAGTAGACCTGCTTGCAGTAGCTCTTAGGTGAATTTTAGGTGAAGTACAGACGGATTCAAATCCTTTTAAAATTTTGCAGTACTGCCTACTGATTGTGCTGAATTTTGAAGTGCAGACAAAGCAAGCAAAAATCAACTGATTGTGCTGAATTTTGCAGCAGTGCTTGCCTGTTGCTTTTGCTTGAATTACAGTTAATTTCTCTTCTCTGAATTCTCCTCCTTGTCTGAGCACACATACCCTTTTTCAGTTTCAGTTAACCGCTTGCTTGCTCTCTTCTTGTCTGAGCACACACATCCCCTTGACCACACACCCTGTTACTATTGTTTACTCCTGTCAAATAAACTACTCCATGTATTAATGTTACTATTATCAGCAGTAATGCTAGTGTCAAATAAACTACTCCATGTCAATATTGCTAGTGTTTACTCATTTCAATTAGTGCTAATGTTTACTCCATTCAATATTGCTTTTACTGTCAAATATTGCTAGTGTTTACTCCTATCAAATAAACTACTCCATGTCAAATAAACCTTGCTAGGTGAATCTTTTCCATTAATCAAATTTGACTAAATTTAAAGCACTTAACTGAATTTATATTACTGCACCGTGGAGTAGTTCAATGATCTAGTAGTTCTTATTGGAGTAGTTCAATGGTACTCGTACAGTACTTGGTGTAGCTTGGTGTTAGTACTTGGTCATTGGCAGTAGCTTGCAGTATTTGTAGCTACAGTTAACTGAAGAGATTACTGCTTTAAGTAACATCAGTATTTGTATCTTGGTGTACTACTGCTTTAAGTGACCTTAGTTGGTGTAGTACTGCTTGAAGTGACATTAGTTGGTGTACTGCTTGGAGTAGCTTGCTGTAGAGATTTGTGTATTCTGCAGTTGAGTGCCAAAATACTCCTTTTCATGGAGCTGCTTGCAGTAGTTTCTGATCTGCAGTCAGATTAGCTTGGAGCAGTAGCATTGCTTGCTCTGCTATTCTCTTCTCTTCTCTTCTTTTAATTAAAATTAACTAAAACTTTTCCTTTAATTAAATTAGCTGAAACTTTCCCAGTTAATTAGAATTAAACTGAAATTGTTCCTTAGTGCTTGCATAAACAGTTTTAAAGATGAATTGGAGTACTCCTTTAGATTTTGATTAAAAGTAAACTAAACTAAAGTACAGTAGCAGATGGAGTAAATCACAGATATCAAAATTACTCATATTGTTGACAATGTTACAACAATAGTCAAAATGGAGTAGCTCACCTAGATCTGCTGATCTTGCTATTGCTGATTTGTGAATTTCAGGATAATGATCTTGCAGATGTGGCAGCTCCTGTTCCAAATAGTTAATTTTAGAAAAAGGAGGAAAAAGGAGTACATATAATACCTATATCGATATAGCCGATCTTGGGCGAGAACGTCTATCCCGGCTGTGACTGGATGGGGATCGGCGGCTGCTCCTCAAGCGGATCGTAGCGACGAGATCGGCGGCGGTTCCTCAAGCGTCCTGAGGCACGGCGCCGAGGGGCGCGGTCCGCGCGGCCACGAGCCCGGCGCAGGCCGCGGGCGACAGCGGGGGGTGGTCCTCAGCGGTGACGGAGGGGAGGACCGGGGCCCTGCCCCAGCGACGGGTGCCGCTGGAGGAGAGCTCGACCCGCATGTCGACGGCCTCGATGCGCGAGGAGGCGATGGTGAAGGGTGTGGCGAGCGGCACGTTGAGTGGGCCGCCTCGGCGCCGCCACGTCACCGAGAAGGTCTCCTTGAGCGCATCGAATCTGAAGGCCTCCATCGGCTGCTGCGGCTTCGGGGGGGGGGGGGGGGGGGGGTGTGTGACGATGGGGGGGGGGGGTGATGAGAGTGAGATGGTGCGGAGGCGGGTGGCGTGCCGCCGCGAGTGGAGTGGGTCTGCTGCCGGGCCGGGTCGGACCTCCATGGCCGACCTCCCTCGAGGACGGACGTGGATCTGGGCGCTCCCTCTCCCTTCCCTTCCCTTCCCTTGGGATTCCCTTGGGAGAGGAATAGAAGGTTGGGGGCGGCGGCGCAGGGGGGCGAGGAGATCGCCATCGGCGGGGTTGGATTGGGGTGCGGCGGCGGCTGCGACTGGAGACGAGAGACGAGGTAGGGCTAGCGAGGGATTGGTTCTGTCGCGATGGTAAAACCAGTGGAGGGGAGGTGGTGGACGGAACCAAAAAAAACCTAAAAAAAAAACCGGACAAAAGTGGTGGGACGAAAATTGACCGGCGAAGACTACCAACTGCTCCATTAGGAGTAGAGACTATAGAAGACATGCCTCTAACAAAATTACTATGCAGACGATGGATGGCGGACGAAAATCAAATGACACTCTTGATCAACGGTTGTAGCTCACTGAACGAATGGGATACATGGCTACAGTTCTGTGTCGGGCAGGAATCGGCTGTAAAAATGGCGTCCATGTAGCAGTGCTCTTTTACTAAAGCTTGGCTGATGGAGTGGAGGGAAGACAAACCACCATCGCCGTCGTGCATGGTGAAGTCGACGGAGCCAAATTAAAGCCTCCCCGGCGGGCCCGTGAATAGCGATGCATGCCGTCTACCCGGCCGCGACGCTCCGTCGCGGCGCCCGCGGTGACGACAAGCCAGGAGACGGCGAAGTCTGGCGGTCCGCATCACGCTCACGCATCCACGCATCGACGTCTAGTCACGCTCGAGTGTCGCTGGTTTGTTTAAGGTGTAGAAGCATTTCGCGATCAGCAACTCAGCATCGGTTGCGTCGGCGTCCGTATCAGCCGTATCAGATGGCAGCGACCACCGGGCGTTAATTTGTTCGTTTGTGTGCAACGAACAATCGGCAACGTCTCCAATTTGTTTTCTTCTTCAAGATTTGAGAACGCACTGGTGTTTGCGAATCTGAACAAAGAGGAGTGTCAGTATTTTTTATTTTAGTATTTTTATCAAAAGGGGTGTCAGTTGATCTGCTATTGGACGATGTCAAAATTTGACCGAGCCTTCAAAAGATCCAGGTACTGCCTACTGAAGAATGATGAACTAGTAGCGAAGGCGATTAAGAAATGATATCTCACTGGCTTTCTGTAGATATTTGCGAGATCTGCTAGATACACATCTCAGTTATATTTCAGGTGCAACACAACTTCACAAACTTGACTTATTTATTCAAATATTGTAGTATAGAGCAACACATCACACTCTTGTGTACTACACGTACAAGTTCACAAGAAACTCACGTAGTGCCAAAACAAAAGTAGGACAAGTCAACAGTCGCAGCAACGCCATAGCTCACATCATCACACTGCTAGCACCACACGAACACGCATCACACACAAATATGATAATATGCTCCCGAGTCAGAGCCACGGGAGACTTCCTGCATCGTCCATGATATCATCGAGCTGGTCCGGCTGGAACATCATCTGAATCTCCGGCGGCAGGGACAGGGGCGGCGCCGGTGGCGTCTGCAGGCCGCCGTACAGCTGTGTGAGGTGGACGGGGATTTCCTGCACGTCCATCGGAACGCCGGGGAGCTCCCCGAGCATACGGAGCTGGGAGTTCCGCTGCTGGAGAAGGCTGTACAGGTAACGAGCATCCGCCGAGAGCACACGGTTCTGCTGCTCGACCAGGCTGCATTGCTGCTGCACGAGGCCGGCGGTGACACGCATGGCCTCGTTGTCGAGCGCGAGCTGGGCCGCGCGCGCGGCCAGATTGTCCTCGCGCTGCTGCCTCTTTATGCGAGACCTCCGCGCCGAGAGGCGGTTGGAGGTCTTGCGTTTGCGCTGCCGCTCCTCCTCTGTGACCGCGCCGCCACGGCGAGGTGGCGCGGCCGCGGCCCCAGGCGGAATCATCTCCATTTGTTATATCACGCAGAAACACACCAGATTAAGCAATTCCCGCTCCTAGAAGTACTAGTGTACCAGGAGCGGTGGAGAAGGTACTTACTTGCAAGCCGGAGGAAGAAGAAGGTACGGAAACAAGAACGTGGAAGGAAACACACTACTACCACTACTATACTTTGGATCAGGAGAGGGGGCGGATCAGGAGATCACGTAGTGGAAGTGGAGGAGGACGATGGAGAGCGAGTGCAGGCAGCAGATGTGGATGAGGCTAGGCGGCGGCGGCGGCGTCGACATGGACGGTGCGGGCAGCACTTCCGCCGGAGCTCGAGGGGTGCGAATGGCTTGGTTGATGGTTCGCCTGGGAACGACGGTGTATATATGGACGCGATGTAGGTAGCCCTTTTGCCGGTGCATACGTACGCCGCCGGCCAAACTCGCTAGTGCTGTGTGCGCACCAACCAACTCGTATAAAAGTATGGAGAGGTCGCTTTTGTCGTTGCGACGTTGGACTTGCCTCATTGGCGAAGCTGTCAGTGCTGCAGCATGCTAATAAGGAAGCACGTACTAAGAAACTTCCATGACCGGACAAACATGAAGGTTCTGTTTAATATCTCCCCCTGTGTGATGCTCACGGCTGATTCGATGAATTTTGTCTCTTCGCCAGGAGAAGTCTAGATATTTTAATTCTGATCGTATAAAAATAAAAACAGTTCATTCGAGGCGCCCTTTGTCTGACCAAAAGGGCACCTACGTTTTTTACTTCTCTATATATAAAGAAAATGCTGCGTCAGGGAGTAGTACAACATGTCGACACGTCGTACAATTTCAGTTTTTGCTTGCACCGAGATGTCTCCGTCGACGACTTGGCCTATGGTGTTATGATCTGCCAACGAAAATTCACACAAGTATCCGGGAAGCAGCGCAAAGCCAATATCAAATTAAAGCTATAGCAGGCAGTCTATCCTTGAATTCATCGGTTTGCGTTGGTGTTAGAGCAGGACAGCAGGTTACCACAACACTCTTCTCAAGAAATACACGATTCGTCAGATCAATCAATGCATCTACAGACTACAGCACATAGGTAGGGAGGAGGTCTGAATATTCGACGGCAAAGATGCAAAGATACACAGCTAGCTCTCCTACGTGTTCCCGGCCGGGGGAAAACTACATTCCATGGCCATATTCACATGTCCTGCTCGCTGGCGTCACGAGATAACATTAACAACAATGCCCCCAGCTGTAGTTTTTTACCCCAACCAAGGGCGATCGATGCAAGCAATAGCACATGTCGTTTTCGTTAGTAGGTAGCTAGGCTGGTAACAAATTGGGCTTGCTTCTGTACGAAGAGAAGGTGAAGCGAAGGAGAATAAACTAGTGCAGCTAGTGAACATGTATGCATCTGCAGTCCAAGACCCTAGTGGGCTTTGTCGCTTTTGTTGTAGTACTACTTGACTGAACGATCGGTTAGGAGGCTAAATTTCATGTTTTGACCCTTTTCGTATGCTATTTCGGGATCTGTTCCTCATTAGAAAAAAATTCAGGATCTGACCCTTTTCTTACCGTCAGGCACCTTGGCGGTAGGGTATAATAGCCTACCGCATATACCCTACCGTCATGCCCCTTGGCGGTAGGGTTGGACACCCTACCATCAAAAAGTTCTAAGTTTTCAACACAGAGCGTGCCCAGGGGCTTGGCGGTAGGCTGTTATACTCTACCGCCAAGGGGTCTGGCGGTACGAAAAGGGTCAGATCCCGAAATATTTTCAAACAGGGGTCAGATCCTGAATTTGTTAGCAAAAAGGGTCAAAACACGAAAATTTGCCCGGTTAGGAGGCGCCAGGTGCTTTTGCTTATGTATGTACACATGTCGATGCCGCGTCGTGCCCTTTGGCGCCTGGTAGCCTTTCTGCTTGTGTGCTAGTGGCAGGGAGAGCTAGCTAAGCTAAGTGAACCTTTTGATGCTTCAGTACGTATGAACATGCTATTGTTGTTTTTTTTGTTCTTCTTTCAAGAGAAAGTATAGTGGATTTTGCTCATGATCCACCCAACTCCCTCTCTAGTTGCGAGCAGTATCAAAGTTGTTTTGGAAGCTCAACTTTTTCAGTTTCCATCCACTTTAGTTGGTTCCAAGAAAGCAGAGTTGATTTCGATGCACTCACCTTGGTGCCAAATCATCGTTCAACCATCTTACCATCTGGCATCTTTTTCTTTTTTCTTTCCTCAAATACGCGCGAACATGAGTATCATTCATTAAAGAAGAAGAGGGAAGACTCCCCAAGTTCATATGTACAAAGTTTAATCACATGCCGGAATTTTCCGACACTATCGCCAAACTTGTGAACCAACTACGTCTCGACGTCCCACGATCCTACCTCCACCTCTAATCCTACCGTATTCCTCTTCAACAGCCCGGCCTTTGCCCATAGCCTTCCTTCGTCCTTTCTCCGTTGCATCAAGTGGGAGAGCGACGGTGTCGTGCCATTGAACACGACGTCATTCCGGTGCTTCCAAAGGAGCCACATAGTCACGAGGCATTTAGCCCTTGTTGACCTCAGATCCGTAGCGGTCGAATCCTGCCTGATGCACCACGCACTCAACTCCTCATCATTGAGCGGCTCGAATGCCGGCCTACCAGTGATCCTCCCCAACCAATGCCATATTTGCCTCGCGAACACGCAGTCGAGTAGCAGGTGCTGGATGGTCTCCTCCTATTGATTGCACAGTGGGCATGTATCCTAATGGGGCAGTCCCCGACGAGCCAAACGGTCCGAGGTCCAGCACCAATTCTTGAAAACAAGCTAGACAAAGAAGCGGCACTGAAGGGGTGCCCGCAAGTTCCACGTGAATCCCGCCGTCGGAGACACCTTGAGGCCCATGAATCTAGTCGCATATGCCGAACGAGCCGAGAACTGACCGTTCCTATCCCAACTCCACTTGACCACATCTTCCATGTTCTCTGTGACCTGCATCGTCGTGACCCGCGGCCAAAGCTAAAGGAATTGAAGCAACGCCTCAGCTGTGAGGTCGAGACCAATATCGCCTGCCCAACTGTTGTTGTCGAATGCCTCCGAGACAAGCTTCGATCTCCTGATCCTAGGCGGGATCCTTCCATACACCACCGGGGCCAAGTCACATATGCGAGAGCCGTTTAACCACTTGTCCTCCCAAAACAACGTGGACTTGCCATTGCCCACCGTCGTGCTTGCAGCCGCCTAAACCAAGCCAAGAGCCTCCGCCGGTACCCCGATCTAGAACTGCACCCATGGCCTGTCTTTGAAGGAAATATGCCCTAAAGGCAATAATAAAGTTGTTATTTTATATTTCCTTATTCATGATAAAGGTTTATTATTCATGCTAGAACTGCATTGATCGGAAACTTAAATACATGTGTGAATACATAAACAAATATCATCTCCCTAGTAAGCCTCTACTAGACTAGCTCGTTGATCAAAGATGGTTAAGGTTTCCTAACCATAAACATGTGTTGTCATTTGATAACGGGATCACATCATTAGGAGAATGATGTGATGGACAAGCCCCATCCGTTAGCTTAGCATAATGATCGTTCAGTTTATTGCTATTGCGTTCTTCATGTCAAATACATATTCCTTCGACTATGAGATTATGCAACTCCCGGATACCGAAGGAATACCTTGTGTGCTATCAAACGTCACAACGTAACTGTGTGATCATAAAGATGCTCTACAGGTATCTCCGAAGGTGTTTTGTTGAGTTGGCATAGATCGAGATTAGGATTTGTCACTCCGAGTATCGGAGAGGTATCTCTGGGCCCTCTCGGTAATACACATCATAAGAAGCCTTGCACGAAAAGTGACTAATGAGTTAGTTACAGGATGATGTATTACGAAACGAGTAAAGAGAATTTCCGGTAACGATATTTAACTAGGTATGAAGATACCGACGATCGAATCTCGGGCAAGTAACATACCGATGGACAAAGGGAATTACGTATGTTGTCATAACGGTTCGACCGATAAAGATCTTCGTAGAATATGTAGGAACCAATATGGGCATCCAGGTTCCGCTATTGGTATTGACTGGAGAGGTTTCTCGGTCATGTCTACATAGTTCTCGAACCCGTAGGGTCCGCACGCTTAACGTTCGTTGACGATATAGTGTTATATGAGTTATATGTTTTGGTGACCGAATGTTGTTCGGAGTCCCGGATGAGATCACGGACATGACGAGGAGTCTCAAAATGGTCGAGAGGTAAACATTGATATATAGGACGATGATAATTGGACACCAGAAGTGTTTCGGGACGTACCGGGAAGTAATCGGGTCACCGGAAGGGGTTCCGGGCACCCCCCGGGAAGTTATGGGCCTTATGGGCCAAAGGAGGGGACAGACCAGCCCACTAGGGGGCTGGCGCACCCTTCCCTTGGCTGGCCGGCCCTAAGGGGAAGGAAAGGGGAGGGGTGGCCTCCTCAGGGGAGAAAGGAAAGGGGGGGCGCCACCTCCTCCTTCCTTCCTCCCGCACTCCAACTAAGGAAGGGGGGGCGCCACTTGGGGGAAGACCCCAAGTAGGATTCGGCCTACTTGGGGGCGCCTCCTGGCTGCTCCCTCCACCCCCCCACCTATATATATGTGGGAGGGGGCACCTAGCACAATACACAACATTGTCTTAGCCGTGTGCGGCTCCCCCCTCCACCGTTTACACCCCTGGTCATATTTTCGTAGTGCTTAGGCGAAGCCCTGCGGAGATAACTTCACCATCACCGTCACCACGCCGTCGTGCTGCCAGAACTCATCCACTACCTCGCCGTCTTGCTAGATCAAGAAGGCAGAGGACATCACCAAGCTGAACGTGTGCTGAACGCGGAGGTGCCGTACGTTCGGTACTCGATCGGTTGGATCGTGAAGAAAGTTCGACTACATCAACCGCGTTGTCAAATGCTTCCGCTTACGGTCTACAAGGGTACGTAGACACACTCTCCCCTCTCGTTGCTATGCATCTCCATGGATAGATCTTGCGTGTGCGTAGAATTTTTTTGTTTTCCATGCAACGTTTCCCAACAGTGGCATCCGAGCCAGGTCTATGCGTAGATGATATGCACGAGTAGAACACAAAGAGTTGTGGGCGGTGATAGTCATACTGCTTACCATCAACGTCTTATTTTGATTCGGCGGTATTGTGGGATGAAGTGGCCCGGACCAACCTTACATGTCCACGCACATGAGACCGGTTCCACCGACAGACATGCAACTAGTTTTGCATAAAGGTGGCTGGTGGGTGTCTGTTTCTCCTACTTTAGTTGAATAAAATTTGACTACGGCTGGTCCTTGAAGAAGGTTAAAACAGCAAACTCCATGAAACACCGTTGTGGTTTTTTGCGTAGGTAAGAACCGTTCTTGCTAGAAGCCCGTAGCAGCCACGTAAAACTTGCAACAACAAAGTAGAGGACGCCTAACTTGTTTTTGCAGGGCATGTTGTGATGTGATATGGTCAAGATATGATGTGATATATATTGATGTATGAGATGATCATGTTTTGTAATATCGACAACCGGCAGGAGCGTTAGGGTTGTCTCTTTATTGTATGAAGTGCAAGCGCCATGTAATTGATTTACTTTATCACTATGCGTTAGCGATAGTTGTAGAAGCAATAGTTGGCGAGATGACCCCGACGCAACGATGGAGATCATGACGATGCTTTGGAGATGGAGATCAAAAGCACAAGATGATGATGGCCATATCATGTCACATATTTTGATTGCATTAGATGTTTATCCTTTATGCATCTTATTTTGCTTAGAACGGCGGTAGCATTATAAGATGATCCCTTCACTAAATTTCAAGATGAAAGTGTTCTTCCCGAGTATGCACCACTGCCAAAGTTCGTAGTTTCGAAGCACCTCGTGACGATCGGGTGTGATAGACTCTACGTTCACATACAACGGGTGTAAGACAGTTTTGCACATGCAGAATACTTGGGTTAAACTTGACGAGCCTAGCATGTACAGACATGGTCTCGGAACCCTGGAGACCGAAAGGTCGAACGTGAGTCATATAGTAGATATGATCAACATAGAGATGTTCACCATTGATGACTACCCCATCTCACGTGATGATCGGACATGGGTTACACTACAAAAAAAGACACATCCGTGACATTTTGGGCCGAACGAATTTTTTTTGTCATGCTTATGATACTTCTATGACGATAATTGTGACAAAAGCACGTATCATCATAGATGTGGTGGGCTCCTACTTCTATGACAAAAAATCATGACAGAAAATGGGCTTTTCGTCCTGGGCGGGCCAGGGACGCACCTGCATGACATTCTTTGGGCCGTCCATGACGGAAAAAAATCATGGTAGAAGCGAGGGCGAGGAAAATTTCGGGGAGTTCCCTGTTACGGTGGGTGGTTGGGGCCGAGCGATGCACGGAGGGATTGCGCGTTTCTCTCGTACATGTACACGCGTGGGTGCGAGCATTGGGCTCTAACTGAATCTGAGCGAGGCGTTCGCTTACTGAACCCGAGCGATTGCACTAGCTACGTTACTGAACCCGAGCGATCGATCCCTGGTTGTTAACTGAACCCGAGCGATTGCTTCGCTACTGCTGCTAACTGAAGCCGATCGAAGCTGTCTCTTGATGAACAGTTCACGGTGGGGGTTGGATGAACAGGACCCCGTGGTAGTAGAGGCCGTTGCCGCTGGATGAATAGGACCCCGATCGAGGAGGTGGGGGTGGATGAATAGTAGTCGGTGGAGGGACCCCATGGAGGGCTGGTTGAACAGGACCCCGTGGAGGGCTGGTTGAACAGGAGCTGGTGGAGGCTGGATGAACAGGACCCCGTGGAGGGCTGGTTGAACAGGACCCCATGGAGTGCTGGTTGAACAGGACCCCGTGGAGGGCTGGTTGAACAGGAGCCGGTGGAGGCTGGATGAACAGGACCCCGTGGAGTGCTGGTTGAACAGTAGCCGGTGGAGGCTGGATGAACAGGACCCCCGTGGATGAATAGTAGCTGGTGGAGGCAGGAGGATGTCAACGGTGGATGAACAGTAGCTGGTGGAGGCTGGAGGAAGTCGACGGTGGATGAACAGTACCCGTCGAGTCCCGTTTTGCGGTACACCACACCCCTCCCGATGAACAGGACCCTGTTTCGACCGTAGGCGCTCCAACACAAGTCCGTTTCCTCCATTTTGCGGTATGCCACACCCCTCCTGATCAACAGCACCCTGTTTCGACTGTAGGAGCTCGAACACAAGTCCGTTTCCTCCGTTTCGCGGTACGCCAGACCCCGTTTCGGCTGTTCCGTCCAAGCCGGTTGGCTCCCGATGAACACGACGCATTCTGACCCAGTCTGTTGCCTCCCGATGAACACGACGCTGTTTCTCCATTCCGACCCAATCGGTTGGCTGCCGATGAATAGGACGCCGTCACTGCACGCGTTCGAGACCCCGTCCGTATGTATGTATGTAGCCGTATTTAATTTCTTGCACTGTGGCTGTACGTACATGTACACGATATAGACGGGACTGCCTGAACAGCTACCGCTCCTTACTGGGCCACGGTTCATCGTGGCAGAAAGACCGATGGACCAGTATGTATGTACAAGTTTGCGACCAGAATGACAACGCTACGTACGCTTCGACCGGGTGGGTCTTGGCTGTCAGGGAGGATAAGGAGGCACTTCCTTGCGTGTGAAGATATTGATGGTGGGTCCAAGCTGACAGGAGGAGGATTCTTTTTTTGCGCGTAATGAGGCAATTCCTTGCGTGCGAAGATGTAGTTGGTGGGTCCATCTGTCAGCCTCATCGCGTACAGTCCTCTTCTGATGGATGTCGTTCGTTGACCACGTTGACCACGCCGCGCAGAGAGCACCAGGCGGTGGACGACGGTGAGGCAGGGAATGACACGGAGCCTGGGAACACGCGGAGGGTAGTAGGAGGGTTGACTGGTTTGGCTGCGGTGTGAGGCTGCCGTCGCCGCAGAATAACAGGGGGTCTGGGTGAGTAGAGGGATGGCCTGGCCAGCGGTGGGAGTAGTAGGGGGCGGTGAGGCCTGCACGGCAGTACAGCCGGCCACGGGAGGCAGGAGCACGCGGTGGTTTGGACGGCTGAAGCAAGAAAATCAGAGGTTGAAGAAGCAGGACGACCGTTGGATGTTAACAATCCAACGGTCACTGATGATAGAATCGTTTGTTGACTAAGTTGACAAAGCCCTACGTACGCATCAACTTAGTAGGGCCACAAGTCAGCCTCCAAATCTGGTGGGCCCCAGCTGTCATGGGGAGCACTCGTTATTTTTCGCTTAATAAGGAGGCACTTCCTTCCGTGCCAAGATATAACTGGTGGGTCCCAGCTGTCATTGGGAGGATTCATTCTTTTTGGCGTAATAAGGAGGTACTTGCTTGCGTGCGGCCATGGACCATGTGGGTCCCAACTGTCAGCCTCTCCATGTACATCCCTCTTCCGATGTTGTCGTTTGTTGACAATGTTGACCACGCCGTGCCGAGAACACCAACACGATGGACGACGGCGAGACCCAGGAAGGGAATGACCCGGAGGCGGCGAAGCCACAGAAGTGGAGGGATGTGGGTGAGTAGAGGGATGGCCTGGCCAGCGGTGGGAGTAATAGGGGGCGGTGAGGCCTGTGGGGCAGCACAGCCGGCCATGGGAGGCGGGAGCAGGCCGTCTCGCCGCGCGCTGGATTTGGCGGCTGGAGCAAGAAGATCAGAGATTGAAAAAGCACGATGGCCGTTGGATTGACATCCAACGGTCACGTCTGCTAGAATCGTTTGTTGACGTATATAATAAGTAAAAAAATCTTGCATACACGTCAACTTAATAGGCCCACAAGTCAGACCATTCCCTATTTTTTTAATAATTTACAGCTCATTGCAACTTCTTATGCAATTTATTGCAGTCCGTTTTTTTTGTTGGCCAGGGCCAGGGTTAAAAATTTAAATGAAATTTCGCATATTTCGGTGGGGTCCAAACTATTTTTAATACTGAAATGTCGAACCAGATTTAAAGTACTTTGAAGATATATTTAAATTAGGTTAAAGCCCAGTGAAATTGGAATCTGAAAATGTGAAAAAATTCAGAAATTTCAAAGTAATTGCCAATTTGTCGTCAGTTTTTTATATTTACAGCCCATGTCATATTACTTTCAAGATTTGCAGCCGTCTTGAAAGAGTTGCAGCCCAGCAGGGCGTAGAAAAATAAGTAGGCCTGGATTGGGTATTCTTCAGAAAAAATAAATTGGGCTCATTTTCACAAAGAAAAAATAGCTGGGCTGGTCATGTGGTGAACGTAAAATGGAAGCCTGGGCTAGACGGGCCACAACCCAGTTGAAACCCTGCTCCGTCTCAACAATAACAAAAAAAATACTGCTCGAGCAGCTACGTCCCAGGTGTCAGCCGATCTTGTGTTGTTCTCTTGTCTATTGACTATACGCTGACAATGTCGTGGGTCCCAGATGTCAGGAAACCACTAAGAGGAAGCATTTTCTTTTTCTATACGCTGACAATGGAGTATATAACAAAAAATGAGGAACTTGCTTGCGTACGGCCATGGACATGGTGGGCCCCTACTAGCATCCTCTCCACGTACAGTCCTCTCCCGATTCCTCTTGTTTGTTGACCATGTTGACAACGCGAGAGGGCGGCGCCGCGGCGAGCGCACCAAAGCGCGCGGAGGATGACGGCGAGGCCTCGGACGTCAGCGTTAATGATTTAGGAGACGGTGGGGTAGCGATGCGTGCGCTGAGGCGCAGCCAGCCGTGGGAGGCGGAAGCAGGCGTCCCCGCTGGCGCTGGTTTGGTTTTGGCGGCTGGAGGAAGACAGGACTGAAGAAACACGACAACCTTAACAACCTTAACTGAAACCAGCAAGGGCACTTAACAACCATAGCTGAAAGCAGTATGAGTACTTATACAGGTTCAACCGTACAAAGCACACCTTGAACAGTGCTACTTTGCCTACAGTTAACCAAGGGTGAGGCCACCAAGCCCCAGGACAAGGCCTAGGCGCCACCCCGCGCATCCACAACCTTCTGAAAGCGGCTTTATCTCGCAATGTGGTCAACAAACATGATATTCGCTTTAGAGCCATGGAAAAGCATGAGCATAACCTTCTGTCCTATTCTCCAAGATGGACGGGCCTTCATTATTTGAGACCACCCATGAATAAGTATCTTTTCACCTCCAAGGGAAATGGAGTAGGTCGACATAAACATCATGTTGTGACCAAGCGCAAGTCTGACCCGACCATGGTCAGGCATCTGTATAGGAACAATAGAACTGGGCAGTTTCTGTTTCAAGAAGATCACAGCTGTAAAACTGTGTATAAGCAAGAGTTTATGAACAACATATATAACAGAAAATGGCTCATACCATAAGTTCCTCGACACAGTTGGACCAGTTCAACGTGTGCAGCAGTGGCACACATATCCCACGTGGCCTTCCACCATTGAAACGCCCCACAAGGACCTCAAGATGATCAATAAAGTGTAGGAACTGGTGGATGTCATCCCAGTCAACTTCAGTGCCATCAGTAACAGTCAAGTTCTTATAGAATAACAAACGAGTAGCATGCTTAAATTTGAAATAACCTACACGTGCCACCAATTATAAGAAATATTAGTTAGAAGTAGCATCTTCGTGAGAGAAGGGAATCACAAATCGTTGCTACTTCTAAAGTTAAATTGTGATTAGTTAGACAGAATAGGTGGATTAAGAAGTAATCGAGGCAACATGCAAGAACCAGATACAAAACTAACATGGATGAACTACTGGAACGACGTCGGGGTGGAAGATCACAGTGAAGATGAGACCGGGTTCTGCTATTTCCATCAACATTCGTGCGCCAACTTTCAGTCTGTAACACTTGAGAAAGTTTATCCAAGTTCGGCCATAAAAAAAAGCAGTGATCTTCTTGGTTCATGAACACAACTCGGAACTTATATCCATGGCTTTACTTCAATGTGACCATTAAACTGGTGTATTCAGTTATGGCAAGGCTGACCATCTTGAGTACATGTGTTCTGGCAGAGCAAGGAATGCACTGCAGGAAAAATAAGATGAGAACACAATGTATTCTCTATCCAAATCTAGAAATAATTTCCTCCTTCACGTCAGTGTTGACCATGGTACTAGTACCTTTTATCCAAATATAGCAATCCAAATTTCCAAATTAGTCGACAGCATGTTCAAAAACCCCCACCCTCCCGGATAGAAAAGAGGATTCTAGGAACATACTATGCGCGTTTTAAAATCCTGTGTTAGGATGAGAAGGAACAAGTGTGGCGTCTCGCCGAGGGTGCAGAAACCTGTAGGGTCCTCGCACTTTGGGCACTGCAAATGAAACACACTAGATTCAGTAGGAAGAAAAATGCATCAACGGCGGCGGCTGCCATCCTAGGATTAACTGCGACCAAGGGACTAGGATTTATCGGGGATGGATGAAGAATTCATACCTGGTTCTCCATGAGAAAACCCTACGCAATCGTCGAGAGGGGGTTTTCTCTGAACAAGCAGACGAGGGAGAAGGGGATTCAAGCCCAGTGAAATATTGTTGCTTCGTCCGTCCAGCTTACTGCTAAAGCTGGAAAGGTGGGGTTTTTTGTGATTTGATGGCTCATTGGGCATTACTGCGGTGCTACGACCGGGGTGAGCCTACCGTGCAGTTGTGCACTCTAATTTGGTGCATGGCACATGGACCCCATTGCCGAATGCCCCACATATCAGCGAAAGGAAGTAGAAAGGCAGGAGTAACTAGTTACTCATAAATATATTTTTGACAGAGAGATACTCCCTCTGTAAAGAAATATAAAAATCTTTTATATCACAACTTTATACATAAGAAAAATCAAGGGGAATATATATAACATAATATGGGGGTTCAGCTGAGAATATAATACTCAGACAGGCTCACGGTTCTGGACTTTGGGCCACAGGCCGGTGGGCCTGCATGTTTGGGGGCCCATGTGTTCTAACTCAGCGCATTTCATATTGCAAGCGATCGGTACGGTGCTGGTTTTAGATGCTGTCGCAAGGCGAATACAGAAAATTAAATAAAGCATGGCAGCTGTTAGAATGAAATCGAACGACAGTTCCTAACCAGCAATCAGAGTTGCAATTCTTTCACGATATCCTACGTGATAAATAATACTGTCGTACTACTTATACACACAGGACACTTGTTTCACCATGCCATATTATTACATCAAAAGCTCTTGGAGGATAGATCAGTTCGGCAGTTGCGTGCTGCTACTGAAGAATTTCAAAGTTGATTTGGACCAGCTCTCCTTGCCGAGAAAGTTCGATTTTGACATCATCCCCTACCGCAATATTTGATAGAGTTTTGAACCTTGACCATCCTTTAGCATCAATCATCATGCGACCATCCTTTGTACTTACGGTATATTGAGCAGGTTCATTCACACCAAGGCTGCGCATGGTAAGAGAAACTTGGCCACGGTCACCCGGATTATTGAACGACTCCCTCGTTGCTCTAGGAATTCTCTGTTTGCAAACAAGAAGACATACACAAACAGTTAGATCAACACAGTGAATCATGTGAAATAACATGGAAAGAAAAAAGAACAAAGCACTTGGGCATCCAATGCTTACCAAGAAGGTGGAGATGTCGGTTTTTGGAAGGACTTTGGTATATGCAGTGCGAACTGCAGCCCATTTTGTTGCCGGTGCAACTGCTGGTTCCGTTGCCGCTGCACAGGCCGGAGTAGATGCAAGTCCAACTTCAAGTGTTGGTGCAGGTGCCGGAGCCGTTGCTGGTGCCGGTGCCGGTGTGACTGGTAGTGCCGCTGCTGCTGCCGGAGATGGTGCTCCTTGTGGAGCTGGTGCCGGTGTCGGAGCAGGTGCCCGTGTCGGTGCTCGATCCTCCGGTAGATCAGCCTGATCCACTGACGTGGTCGGTGCCCAATCCTCTGGTGGATCATACTGAGCTGCTGCCACTGTCAGTGCTAGAGCCTGTGCCGTCTGAGAAGGTGCCAGTGGTCGATCCGATGCTGAAGGTGGTACCGATGTGCGAGACATCAGCAATCGTCTCTGGTCTGCTATGATTTCATACTTCAGCTTTCTAACTTCACTAGGCTCTGTGACCTTGATCCAGTCTTTTTCTTCACTTCTTTTAAATGCCAGAAGGACTAATTGTGGCGTGTTTGTTAAACCAAACTGCAGTTCATCATAGGGCTTCAGATTGTACTTAGACAACATACTGATCCAATTGTGTCCAGTAATATAAGTGATGGACAATGCCTTCTTTACTGACACGACATAAGAAGTGAAACCTGCAAAAATAACCATCATAGAGCAAGCCAAACGGTTTATTCTGTAATGAATGTGACATGGCAAAACCTGCATCGTAAAATTGCAGCAAAAGTAAGAAAACATGACAGTAAATCAATAAGATTTACTTGATGTGACATGAGTGAATCCTTACCAGGAAATCACTATGTTCAAGTTCTAAACAGAAGGTTGATCATCCAATTACGGGTGGCATGCAGGGCCCCCGCTTACTCCCACAAGCAGGACAGTCCAAAGGTCATGACAAATCGTATGGACCGAACATCCATGGGACTAGAGATCCTGGTGGGTGCGATAAACCCTGCAATGCATACAGATATTGGAGTGTAACCATAATTGATAAACCGTTCTCACAAAAATGATGATCTGGATACTTCAAAATATACAGACTGAATTGAGTGGATAGACATTAACATAGACTATTCTCAGGACTCACCACACAACAAAAGCGGCAGTACTAAACAATACAGGGTTCATACACACAAATCAAGTACTGAACAATAGTACTTACTACAGACAAGCAAAGTTGCACTAATTAAACTCTGCAGACTATTTCTTGCCACCGACCTACAGGATGTACCCCACATAACTGACTAGGCCATGGACTTCGTGAGAGATGTCTACCGGCACCATCGCTAGTTCATCAACCTTGGAGAACCTAACAGAGTGGTCTTTCCACTCATAAACATGATGATGAAGACAGTCCGCATTAGATTTGTCGGGAAGCTTTACAAGAACCACACCCTTCGTAATCGAAGGCACAACTAGGAAATTATTGTGGTGAAGTACACACTCGAGAACACGCCTGACAACAATGCTACAGGAAAACACTAGTTCACGACACGTGGCGACAAGGACACAGCAGCTGGATAGTTTAGTAGTAGAACTCATCCTCAGGTCTTCCAGTTCACACGACATGACTTTGAGAACTTCATCTCCACCGCGAACCTGGTTCTAATTCAAACAGAAACCAAATATTTTATTACTACCTCCGTTCAGAAATATAAGATGATTTTCGATATTTTACTCCATATAATACTACATATACGCACAGAAATGAGTGAACAAAGACACTAGAACATGTCTTCAAAGGCATGAGAGTAGAGGGATTACTTGCAATATCCATAACACAAGTTACTGAGGCTAATATACTCTCTTCAAAGGCATGAGAGCTCAAACCTTGCATTTCCTACAGCTAGCATTGATGTTCATAAAGTAGTTGAAAGTAATCTATAAGAAATCAGTGTTATGTGCAATAATCATATGTATGTCAACCTCTCGCATGTTTTTGTCAAAAGAGCAATTTAGAACCGTCATTTGGCACACAAAAATCACATGCAAGATCACCCAGAAAGTTGTACTACTAGTACTAGTACTGCGTGTTAGATGAAAAAACACGACCAAGATCGCCAAAAAGATCGTCAAGAAGAGATATTACCTAGACTTGCTTAATGAGGGATCCCGGAGAGGGGGCTTGGACAGGGCGATGGCCTTGAGCTTGTCTGCGGTAGTCTCAGCGGGGTGCTTGCGCTTCTTCGTACCCTGAGCCTCGACGATTTTGGCCAGAGCCATAGACATCACTTCGGTCAGTGCTCCAGGGTCCATCAAGAAACTGTTAAATAGAAATAAAAGGAAAGAAACCATAATCACAAACCCAAAAGAAGAACAGAGAGGGAGTTATAGGATCAATCTCGGGGTTGCAAGACCGGGCCTTGGCCAGAATCGACACCATTGATGCGCTCACCTTTCCTTCTTTGGGAGAGAAGAACAATGGCAGAAGCGCGTCAGGGTTTTCTTGAAGAAATGAGGAACAAGATGAGGGAGAAGCAAGTTGGGGTTTTATTCAAGAGAGGAAGCTGAGGGAGAAGAGTGAAATGATGGTTGCTTCGTCCGTCCAACTTACTGCTGGAAAGGTGGGGGTTTTGTGATTTGACGGCTCATTGGGCATTACTGCGGCGCTTCGACCGGGGTAGTCTACCATGCAGCTGTGCACTCTAGTACGGAGTAATTTAGTGCATGGCAAGTGGACCCCGATGCTGGTTGTCCGACATGTTGACAAAAGTGAGTAGCAAGGTTCCCGACGACCGTCGAGGAGGATCCGCACGGTAGAGCGTGTCCACTGTTTCTGAAGAAAAAAATGATTACAGCAAGCGTTTCCACTCTTACGACGGAGGAGTGCAAAACACGGCAGCCACTTGAACTTACACAGTACTCCTACTGCTAGGCATGTGCAGTGGTTCATACGTCAGTACTACATAATCTTGTTGCTAGTGTAGTAAGATATGACGATAACAAATGATGGTGTGTGCATGTCAACTATATGAACAGTAATGTAATATAACCCTTTTTTGACTGTCCGGTCGAGAATGAACGGTGAGATCAATGTTAACAGAACTAGGTCTATAGCGCACGGAGAGTACGGTGCTACAGTACTCCATGGAACATGAACCATATGAAGCACCAATCAGTGTCAGGCAGGGTGTATGAAGGGTGCATGGGATGGGAGCAAAAGTTCCCTTCTTGACTCACTTTTGGGTGTTTGGCAGAGTGCATGAATGGTGCATGAGTCCACACTAGTAGGTTAACACAAATACACTAGGAGCATGCATGAAGAGGGGTGCTGAGATGAGCATGCACGAAGAGGGAACAACTATATTGAGATGAGAATGCAACCAAACACACCCACACGCTTTGTGCTACAGTGACTGATCTGCACCGTCTGAGTTTGATCCAACGGTCATGTTGTGCCGAGACATGGACATGCCCATGCAAAGGATGCCTAAACACCACCGAAGTCCCTCTGCTTCTCGAGGCACACGACGTTGGTGATGCAGGGTGCCACCGCCCGCAGAGCCCGCTCCCAGTCGACGGGAGCCAGCTCTTCAAAGACGGCGTCCAATGGCACGAATGGATTCCGGTGACGAAGCCCTGAGAGGATTCGCCCGGCAACGACAATGGCAGCCCGCAACCTCTCCTTGTCCAGCTCCGCCCCCACCATCGCGCGGAGACGGCTCAGCTCCTCGGAGATATAGGTGAAGAAGGAGACCAGGTCAGGAAGCCGTAGCTCATTGAAGTCGACGGGGTGGTCGAACGGGTTTAGCCCAGTTGCCGGCATGGTCGCGCTAGCACGACGGTAGGCATCGTGCAGCTGCAACACGTGCGTGCCAACATGGTCCA
Organism: Thinopyrum elongatum; assembly: GCA_011799875.1. Classification (NCBI taxonomy): domain Eukaryota; kingdom Viridiplantae; phylum Streptophyta; class Magnoliopsida; order Poales; family Poaceae; genus Thinopyrum; species Thinopyrum elongatum. The sequence continues at coordinate 391,368,201 of CM022300.1, forward strand.
CCAATTGGTTGAGGCGATCCTGGACCTCGTCATGATCGGCCGGCTCGCGCTCCAGCCGGCTCGCCTGACCGCCTATCGTATCTCCCGCTTTCTGCAGCAACGCCGCCGACGCCTCGAGCATCTTTGTGGTGGACGCCTGCCGCTTTTGAAGCTCCGTGAACTCCCGCACATAAACGAGGAGCATGGCACTCCTCTCCTCCTTGAGCTCACGGAGCTCCACATCCTTGGCCCTGAGCTCCGCATCCTTGTCCTGGAGCTCCTGTGTCAGGCGCCTCACCTCAGACTTCGTGATCTGGTGCGCCGCCATGGAACTAGGTAGAAGCAATGGGGGGAGGAAGCAAAGGGGGCGAAATGGCTGAAAGGCAATGCAATCTATGAGAAGGCAGAGGGAACCAGCCGAGGAGCGGGGTGAATCTTTTGGTTTTCACCATGGGAAAACACCAGTCGACGACTTTTCACATCAGGGAGCAGTGGGTTATACAGGCGGAGTCATAATGACTAATTGCTGCCGCGCCTGCTCCCGTTAATCAAAAAATAAAAATCCTGCCGCACCTGCCGCACCCAAAGACCAGAGCAACGCCGCGGTGGATATTTAAATTTACCTGCCAGCAAGGAGAGAAAAAAGGGGCAAAAAAACAAATGTGGCGGCGGCCTAGCTAATTGGCCGCACTAGCCCAACTAGCTAGCCACCGTGCTTCACTGATGTACTTGGCGGGAAAGGTGGGCTTTTATGATGTGACGACTCATTTACTTGCTTCGGCGCTACGACCAAGGAGGACCCAGAAAACGCGCGGTAGGGCATCCCACATCTCGACAAGGAAGGAAATATGCGTGCACCACCTGGGAGGACCCAGAAACCGCGCGGTAGGGTGTGCCATGTCTCGGCACAGAGGAAAAATGTGCGTGTAAAAATATACTGTATCAGGCGTACTACCTATGGTTCGACCTCGGGACCCAGCCAGTCAGTCGAAAACACCCGCCTAGCCACACAGCTTCATCATGCTAACGTGGCACGGAGGATAGGTGTGGTTAGCTCCGTCTCGACCAGCCACAACGTCTCTTGTTCTAGGCGATTCTTCTATTTTCCAAGCATTTTTTTAGTTACTAGCAATGTGCCCGTGCATTGCAATGGATCCAAAGTAGAATAGTACTTGTTCACAAACTTGAAAGAAAACACTCTTGTTTTGATATACATATATACCACTAAAAATATATTACTTTTCACTCAAAATATATTTCTCGGGCTGTTTTGATGAGGTGAGGGAGGGATGTGGTTGCTTATAAGATAATAAGGGGTTTTCTGCAAATTGGAGCAGAGAAGTGGGCTATTGTTGCAAAAATGCCACAACTTACCTCACAGCCGTTAGATGCAGATCTAATGGTCAGAAATGATGGATGGCAGACACACCATCATCACCAACTGAGTCTTTTATAGGAGTAGAGATAATAACACCACGGCAAGCTCGCGCCGCTCTTCGTGTGTGCCCGTGCGTCTAAAGGTTAGACGATGGAGAGGAGAGAGAGATCGCAGACATGGGACCCACCAGTAAGTAAGTCAACGGTCATGCACGTGTTGACGAGCCACTCCCTCTACTCTACTCAACGTAATACTGTATAAAATCAAGTTATGTGACAAAGCCAACAACCGTTGCTGTTTCAGGCTACCGAATTACGCTTTGTAGTCTAGGTTGCCAGTTCGAATCTCGTCTTTTAGATTTGTTAGTTTTAGGTCCAAATTTGATCAATGACAAGTGGGACCCCCGTGTGTTGTTCCAATATTTCAGTGTAGGATGGTTTTTTTGCAAAAACACTTTGCGCGGTTAGACAAGTAACGGCACTAGTTACACGTATTTTGCAAGTTTAGGAACAAAAATGACAGCGGCATAGAATATCACATCCACCCCGCAGCTTAGATGCTATGGTGATACGAGTTTTTACGTCGTTGGATCTGAGATCCAATGGCTTGGGAGTAGTCTTTGTAATTATGCGCAATTTCCAAACTCACCAAGGTTTTTTTTTTGCAAATAAAACATTCAGGCCTCATGTGTGCCCCTGAATCTACGGTGCGGGAGCACCTCATATTCTCCCATTCGAGAAAACATCAGGTGCTCTCGCAGCTTGGATGCTACGGTGATACGAGCTTCGAGGTCGTTTGATGTGAGATCCAATGGCATCTGAGCAGTCTTTGTGCTTGTAAGCAGTGGCCGAACTCTTTGGGGGCTTTTCTGCAAAAAAACATTCAAACCACCAAGGAGTTGTTGGATCACAGATCCAACAGATTCGAAGAGCTTGTATCACCAAAGCATCTAAGGTGTGGTAGCACATGATATTCTTACATACAGGAGAATATGAGGTCCTCCTTCATCTTAGATGCTACGATGATACGAGCTTCGAGGTCGTTGGATATGGGATCCAAGGGCATCTGAGTAGTTTTTTGTACAAATTGTGTGCAATTCTCAAACTCATTAAGGTTTTCTGTAAAAATATTAAGACATCCTGTGAGCTGCTATATCTCAGATCTACAAGCTCCAAGGAACTCGTATCAGCATATAGCATCTAAGGTGTGGGGGCACCTGATATTCTCCCAGGGAGGGGGGGTGCACAACCAATCGGTGTTTGGGAGGGTGGGGACAAATGTAATGTTCAAAAAATATAATCTAAACAATCCTAAACAGAGCTTCACAATTTTATCTAAGGTCGAGGGGTTAACCCCCGACAATCTACATAGCTTCGCCTATGCAAGAGGTGTAGTGCGGGCGTCTATGTGTGGGAGAGACGATGCGAAAAAGCGAGGTCAATCGAGTCATTTATAGAGGGAGAGATCGAGGGAGTGTGGCCTAGCGTACACTCGAATGTTAAAGATGATACACCGAGATATTGTGCGGCGAAGCTGTGGTGAGGGCTGGAGGGAGATAGTTACTGAGAGGGTGGCCTAGATAGACTTTGTGTGTGCGCGCACGGTGAAGGTGTTTTACAAAGGCAACACATGTGTCTTGAGAGAGAGAGAGAGGGAGCGTTTGTCATGGAGGGCACGACGAGGTTGTGTGTGAGAAATACATTTGTTGAGGGTGTGAGGGCGGGAATGACATAAATGGAGATCGAAACGTGAAGAGCAATAATAAGCGCGCGTGTGTCGGATACCAATAGCTCTATTAACAAAGAAATGAACATCAATCGATACATGATGTATGTGTGTGTGTGCATGGGGGTGAGGGGGTCGCTGGAGAGACCTAAACACAACATTCGCATGTATGTAGTACTAGACTTAATATTCATGTTCCAGTTTCCTGTTCATTTTAAATATTGAATTGAGGACCATGCATGGCTTACATTTTACTCCCTTCGTTCCTAAATATTTGTCTTTTTAGAGATTTCAAATGGACTGCCACATACGGATATATATAGACATATTTTAGAGTGTAGATTCACACATTTTGCTCCGTATGTAGTCACTTGTTGAAATCTCTAAAAGACAAATATTTAGGAACGAAGGGAGTATTTTTGAATTCGTGTCATACATGCATGGTTTGGAAAAATAGATGCACTATACTTACTGGATTGTTGTTGTATTCGTGTGTGTGTGTGTGTGTGGTCATATGCTTGATACATAAAAAGTTTTCTCACCACCATACCGTTCGTCTTTTAAATTTGAATTTGCAATGAAAAACTTACTGGGGATACCATGAAATGTGAAATCCACGTTGAGATCACTATATCACAAACTCACTCTAATTCAAGAACTCGTCATAAATCAATTACCATGCCTTTTGGATTGACCAGTAATTTGCAAGGAAAATACGGGCATTGTAATACATATAGATTCGTTCGGCAATTTAAAAGATTCCTTTCGTATTCTCGAATGGTAGCACCCAACGGTGTACCAGCCAGACCCGGGCTCGTGTTGATCCTCAAAAAAAACCGGGCTCGTGTCCTTCTGGTGGCGTGCGTGGTACGCACATTAGCCAACCCCAACCACTCGAGCCTCTGTGTTTCGAGTCGAAATATCTGGCGGCCAGAATTCCAGCCCTAGGAAATTCCCCTCATGTCCCCGGTCCATAATGACTACCGGTGAACAATGGAGGGATGCTTTAGTAACTAGACAACATTACCTACCGTGCCGAGCACGGTTCAATTCCCTTGGTCGCCGCTACCCAAGGTCACCCATCAACTCCATTGCCTAGTACTAATAGGAGTACTACACCAGGATGAGCACATAATTGATCCCCTTTTGTTCGTGCCTAGTACTTGAGTTAATATATCAGGCTATGCACTGGTACGGAGGGATTATCCTTTTACTCTGCATATATAACTTGTCTGAAGTCTAACTAAGAAATATTAACATCTACAATAGTAAAGATGTATCGCTTGAAAATTTATTGCATGATGCAGGTTATGATATTGTTTCGAATCCTGGATTTTAAATTTCAGAAAATCCAAAAGTGACCTGAAATTCATGAAACTGAGCATGGTCTCGTGATATGGCACAAATATGCTGTCATAATTTTTTTGTTCAATTTGAGACAAGCTGCTTATGAAAAGTTGCACAAATGAAGAGCCAAGGTATTTTGGAACAAAGACCTGTCACGTTAACGCGAACGCTTTCACTATTCCAACCATGGTCGTTTACGTGCCGCCACGAGTCCCGCTTCTCATCGGCAGGTGCCGTCCGAGCAAGCGTGTGAGTCGACGGGAGGCGTGCGAGCAGGCCGCTGAGCCGGCTGACCGAGAGGCGTGCGAGCAGGCTGCTGCGCAGGATCACCGGGAGGCGAGCCCTTTGACCAGGCTCCGCCGCCACCTTCATCCCAACTGCCCCCACTTTTAATGGCGCCGGCGCCGCAGTTTAAAATCACCCCCGCACTACCCAGTATCGCTACAATCTTCTCTCTTCCTCTCCGATTCTCCTGTCGTCTACCTCCAACCAGCCTGACCTAACCGTATGCCATGTCGCATCACGATGGTCTGCCCTTAGTCTTCTAGTTTCCTTAGGAAGACACCCAGCCGGAGTCTCAAGAACATAAGGCGCTTTGGGACGAGCTTGAACTGGCCTTGCGGGAAGACGCTGCGCCTGTCCCCGCTCCCGTTCCGGCTCCCGTCGCCCCGACTGCGCCGGCGCCCATCCCCATGGCATTGATGGGCTGGGAGCGGCACATTGTCACCGAGCTTGATGCCACGGGGTTCCACGAGGTCCCCGCCAACTTTCACGCGCCCGTGCACCTGCCAGCGCATGCGCCTGCGCATGCACTGACGCGCGCGCCCGTGCCGGTGCCCGTGCACCTGCCAGCACATGCGCCCGCGCGTGCACTGACGTGCGCGCCCGTGCCGGTGCCCGTGCACACGAATGTCTCCGCCGCGTCGTTGCCAGTGCCTGTCCCCGCACGGGTGCCAGTGCCCCCCTCAGTGGCATGGATTGCAACCGTCGACCGCTTCCTTGCACCAACGCCAGTCGTCTCCTCCCGCCAGTTGACTCGCTCCTGGAGACTGAAGTCTAGAACATTCTGGCCTTCCTTGAAGTTAGGGCCAACGTCCAGGAGTACGCCAACAACGGCGCAAGACGCCGCCGTCGCCGTCGGTCAGTGGCCCGACAGCACACAGAGCACGGCAGAGGAGCCGCTTCCCACCGCAAGACGCCCCCGCCGCCGCCGCGTAATCTAAATTTGCCATGAAAAAGGTTCGGATTGCCATGTTTAAAATCCGAATGTTTGGGATTTATCATTTCCGTTTATTTTAGTTTGATCATCGTATGAATGTAAAGTCAGAGTCAGACTGAATGAAATCTATGGTTTGATCGATTGAATGTTCTGCTAGAGCCGTATCAAATTAAATATAAAACGTCATCAAGCCACATGTATTCCTTCTCATCGCAAACATTTCATATTAAATACCATGTCAGTTCCAAATATTTTTTTAGGGAAGTCAATTCCAAATACTTGTAGGGCGCGACCAGTCCCCTTGTTCGAGCACTAGGCGATACATATATTTATCCACGCATTTAATTATGACGGAGTAGTAGATAAATAGTACTACAACTAGCCTAACTTGTCCGTCACGGTCACTTTTGTTCCTAAACTTGTTACATGTATAATACTACTAGTATGTGAAACTGGTGCCGTAACTTGTGAACACGTCCAGATATGGTCAACGGCAATATCGCCCGCGCGTTCTTCGTGTTTGCCCGTGCGTCTAAACGTAGAAGGGGAGGAGAGAGAGAGAGAGAGAGAGAGCAGACATAGAACCCACCAGTAAGTGAAGGCAAATAGTACATGCTAACGAGCCGGTTCCACTAATGTACTAAAATTAATATTAAAACATGTTATCCATTAAATAGGATGTGGTAATATAAAAACAATATATCAAGAAAGGGGGGTACAACAAACGTTGCTACTATGTTGCCTATTGACGTGCGGCTTGAAGGCCCTGGTCGCATGTTCGATCCTTGTCCTTTTTCATTTTTAATTTATATATGGGTCCAAATTTGTTCCATGACAGGTGGGCCCCTCGGTGTGTAATTTGTAGCACTTTAATTTGTGGGTCGAAATTTGTTCCATTACAGGTGGACTATCGGTGTATAGTTTGTAGCTTATTTGTAATAATTAAAGAGAACAACAGAGTTTTTTTGCAAAAATACCATGATGCGACGTGGAAGGTGAGAAAGGACGTGCGAGAGAGCGGTGACCGAGCCAAAGGGAAATCAATTGGGGGAGGTACGGGGGTTGCAACGGTGTTTGGAGTAGTTGTGGGCCGAATGCTACGAAAATATAATCTAAACCCACCGGAATAAATGCCTTCACAAATTAATCCAAGGTTGGAGTCCCCCTCGCAATGTAAATAGCTCTGGCTCTGCGAGGGATGGAGAGGTAGCTTCAATGTGTGGAAGATACGGCGTGAGAAAGCGAGGTCAATCGAGACACGGATAGATAGAGAGACAAAGTGAGTGTGGTTCGGCATTCATTGAAAATATATAAATGCTCTGGAGAGATATTGTCCGATTGAGCTTTTGGGAAGGGTGAGGGCTATAAGATAGAGCTTGAGAGATGATCCAGTCATAGACATGTAGATATATTTTGTGCGTGGGAGGAAGCAAGGTCAATCGATACATAGATAAAGGGAGAGAGATTGAGCGAGTGTGGGTCGTCATGCGATCGAAAGAGTGAGACGGGTTGGAGAGAGTGACCTAGATAGACAATGTGCGTGAGAGAGTATACAATATGAATATGTCGAATTGGGCTCAAACATGGAGATATATCGTTTGTGTCTAAGAAAAAGCGAGGTCAATCGAGACATACATAGAGAGAGAGAGAGAGAGAGAGAGAGAGATTGAGCGAGCGTGGCCCACCATGAGGTCAAAATAGTGGGGCGGCTTGGATGGACTGGCCTAGATAGACAATCTACGTGAGAGAGTATAGAGTGTGCCAATCGAGGCCCGAACAGGGAGATATATCATTTGTGTGTGAGAGAAAGCGAGGTTAATCGAGACTTAGATAAAGAGAGCGAGATTGAGCGAGTGTGGGCCGTCGTGCGGAAGAAAGAGTGAGAAAGTCTCGAGAGAGTGACCTAGATAGACAATGTGCGTGCGTGCACACGAGAGGGGGGGTCTAGATAGGCAATGCATGTATCTAGCGAGAGAGGGTGGGAGGGAGAGAGAGAGATAGAGAGAGAGCTCGGCATGGAGTGCAATGGCAGGTGTGTGAGAGAGATACATTTGGTAACAGAGTGGAAAAAGGAGGTTGTGTAGTTGAGAGAGTTAGAGATCGAAACATGGAGAGAAAGAATGAACATGTGTCGGAAACCGATAGCTTTCTAAGGTGGTTAGGAGAGGAAGATTGATCGATACAGGAAGTATGTAGCGTGTGTGCCGAGGGGGGGGGGGCTAAAAACAACATTTGAATGTAGATAGTACGAGACTTAATATCGACGTTTCAATTTAGTGTACATTGTAAGATTTGAATTGAGGACCATGCATATGGCTTCCGTAATTATTTCGAATTCGTGCCATACTAGCTTTGGAAAAGTTGACATTGACTCGATTGTTGTGCTATTTTGTAGGGCATATGTTTGAATCCATCCAAAGTTTTCTCACTACCATGGTGTTCATCTTATACATATGAATTTGTATTAAAAAAGTAGCGTGGATACCGTGAAATGCGAAATCCACGTTAGAATTGGAGATCGCTATGTGACACACACTCTAATTCAAATAACTCCTCATTAATTAATTTATAGTATCTCGTTTCGAATGACTAATTATTTGCAAGGAAAACACAGGCATGGTAATACATACAGATTCATTTGCAAATGAAAGAAGATTCGTTTGCATTCTCAAATGTAGGCGCACCAGGCAGACCAGGGTCGTGTCGTGGTGGTCGCGTGTGTCGTACGGACGCTAGCACCCAGCCACCCACCCCCTCCCTCCCTCCCCCCCCCCAACGCCCAAAAAAAAGAACGATGACAAAAAAAGTTCGCGCTTCCACGTTTCGGATTGAAATATCTGGCGGCCCCAATTCCAGCCCTACAAAATCTCCCTTCTCCACCGTCCCCTTCCGCACCCAGAGCGCTCAAATCCCTAATTTGCCGCCAACCCAAGCAAAGTTCAAATCGCCCCTCGTCTCGTCTCTTTCCCCACCTCTGTGCCGGACAACGACGACGAAGATGACGGTCGCGCTTCACCACCGCACCGGAGCTACCTCATCTACGCCCTCGTCCACCGCACTGGGTGGTCCACCGACAACGTCGGCCGCCGCAACCGACGTGCCTCACAGACACCGACTTCCACCGCATCAGGTGTGCTTCACCAACACCGTCTCCCACCTCACCGGGGCTACTTCACTGAGCACATCGTCGCACCTCCACCCCCCGAGGCCGTTGGGGCTTCACCAACGGTCTCGTCCACCGCATCGTAGTGCTCCGCTGCCGCTCAAGATCTGCATCCGTGCGCGGCCAGCCAACGCCAGTGCACCACCCTCAACGGCTCTGAAGTGACCCACACTCTAGCTAGGCGAGCATGCCCAAACGCCGGCCCGAACTAGCTGTCCACATATCACTCCCTTGTGCACTGTTCTGACGATGTTTGGATATCCTTTTACTGCTCTCTTAGCTTACACGCCTATGCAACTCTGACTTTAACTCTTATTTCTTCTGGAGATATCATCTGAAACAAGCAAAACCATTTTTTAGCGAAGCATGACGGCGCTATGAGATCTGGTACACATCCTGCACACCGGTATAACCTTGTAAGTACCTGTCCTCTGGTGCAACAGCAAGGTCGATTCCTCTTATTTGATCAACCATTCGCCGTGTCAAAAATGCAGAGGGGGATGCAAGGAGCACAAGGCCTGCACATCCAAGCAAGTGGTAACATGGACTTGTACATGGAACATCCCAAGCGCAAGCAGAGCTGCAGTGAGCCTATACAACGAGCTAGCGTAAGTCCCTGCATTTCATTTAATTCATACTGGCTACGTGTATGATTTGTGTGCAGTGGCGGATCCACGAATTCAAGTTATCAGGGGCGAAAATTTAACTTAAAAAATACGACGGCACTTGCACTCCAGAAATCAACATAACTTGAGAAATGTGAAGCTACATGCACTTTGAAAACCAGCTAATGATCCAAAGTAGTTCCAGATTATAAATCACTAAATGATGTAAGCACCAAAAAACACAAAATGCAACATGGTGTACAAGGACTACTAACATGGACTGTACCTGCTTGAATTATTTGTTCTCTAGCTGAAAATATCGAAGTGTAATTGCACCTATAACCAGTGTGCAAACTGCATATCAATATATCTATCCTGCACAAGTATGCCAATAGTTTCAAACAACATATTAGAAAAGTATTTATGCTACGTTGTCATGATACGGGGACTTTCTGGTAGATGGCCTCGATGTTTCCTCAAGCCATGAAAATGTACTATAATTTGCTTGTCATCAATTCCTACAAATCTCTATCTCTCTCTCTCTCAACATAGCAGATCATCATTAGACACTAAATCCTTCAATGGGAGCTTGCAAAATGCTTGCATTAGATCCCTCATTAGACATTATATGTTCATCACCAGGAGCATGTAAAATGTTTGCATCAAATCCTTCATTAGCAGTCTGTTCATTAGACACTTCAGGCTCAAGAACAACATGAGCTTGTATGTTTGCACCGGAAACTTGATTAGACACATCAGGTTCAGTCAGTTCAATATTAATTGGGGGAGTTATAAAATAAGCAGAAATTGGTTTCATTTTCTTATAGATTCCCTACATACAAGCAGTTTTACAACACCGTCAGGTTTAACTATTGGCCAGAAATTGAACAGTTGAATTAGATATAATCAGGGATGTGATGTACCTGCTCGTTACGCATGCTGCTCTTGCAAGCTGCGACTGCCCGTTTGCGCAAGCTCGATGCCATGCCCGTGCTGCCGCCGCTGCCTCCCACGCAGGCTACACCCAGGGTTGGATCTTCATCTTCTTGTCCTTCCATTCGCTTGAAGCCCGGCAACCAGCGTCCAACGAGGGCGCGATGAAGTGATGTGTCGGTCTGTCCAACGACGGCTAGGTTAGGAGCAAACCAGACTGGAGGCTGTAGCGAATGAATTGGGAATTTTCCTGCTATCGATCGATATGGGAGGCGCTCATTTGGGCCGCGAGCCTGCTATAGGGCCTGCCTTGCACTTACATTATTGGCCCATCCAAATTTAAATGTTTTTCTTCATTTTTTACATTGCCTGCTCGTGCGCTGGGATGAACAAAACTAGCCTTGGCCAACCTGGACGACTCGAACTAGGTGCACACTTCCCAGCCACCCGAGGCAGCCGCCCATACCAGCCCCTATGGTGGCGTTGCCCCTTTTTGCGTGTATGATTGGGGTAGTGAAAAATATTCCAGTGGCACTTTTGATTTACCCACAGAATGGTTGAATTGCTTGTTTCTATGAACTGAGTTCGCCAATAATGTGAAGGATGCCAGTCTTTTCATCCTATTGTAGATTGCTTAGATCTCGATATGCCAAATGTAATCGCATGAAATATACAGTAAAAGCCAGTGTGATGTGTGTTGCTACAACTAGTCTGACAACCCATCCTCATATAACATATCAGGGACGAACCATCTTATCAGATTAACCATTCGACTTACCAATGCAGTGTGGGAAGAAAGAAGTATTGGGACTGCGTATCCAAGCAATTGATGCCATGGACTCCTTCGTAGAACCTTGTAAGCGAAAAAGAAGTTGCAGTGTGCCTGTACAAAGAGCTAGCGTAAGTTCAGTTACCTGCTTCTCGGAATTTTAGTTAGCCACTTATTGCAAAATTGTTCAATTACGTTGCTTGGCTTAATTTAGTTTGCTACTGATTACATAATGCCATAGCATGTTAATCCTATTATAGACTGCACCTATCTATGTGTTTGATACTTACTGTTAAGAATTACTTGTTTGCCTGAACTTAAATAGCTACTTAAGCACGTAGGTAGCTGGTCATATGTACTTCTAGGGTGCAGCAAAATTCACGTGTAATTTACGTTCTGATACCCTGTTTGTTTAAATGGTTTCCTGTTATCACTTGTAGCACTAGTAATGTTTGCATGTTCATAGATAGACAACTGTCGGGTTTATATGAGGGACACCGTCTTTTTAACTTATATATATGTGTGTGTGTGTGTCGGAATCATTTTGCTTACATCAAAGAAATTTACAGATGTTTGAGTTGCTGGTAAACGGTACCGACTTGTTACTTTAATACGTTGCCAAGAACTTGTTAGTTTTACTAGTTCATGTGTAATTAAATACGTTGTCAAAACTGGTTAGTTTTACTAGTTTGATGTTAGTTTCTTATGGCTCTTGCAACACTTTATTTATGATTGCTAACATTCAAGTTTGCAGGATCCAACTGAAACTCTGTTGGCACAACAGGTATGTCTTCAGAAACTTCCTTGTTTACCTGGTTTGCTGCTGTAACTTGTTGCTGTAATCATCTTACCAACTTCAAGTTTTCAGGATCCAATTGGAAGTCCAATTGCACAGTAGGTACATTTTCAAAAATATATTTGTGTAATAGGTTTGCTGCTGTAACTTGTTACTCTAATCAAGTTACTGACTACTCAACTTTTCAGGATCCAAGAGAAACTCCAATGCCACAACAGGTTCCTTTTGCAAAACTTGTTTGTTTATCTGCTTTGCTGCTGCAACTGGTTGCTCTAATCACGTTACTGGCTACTCAACTTTCAGGATCCAAGAGAAACTCAAATGCCACAACAGGTACCTTTTGCAAAACTTGTTTGTTTAACTGCTTTGCTGCTGCAACTGGTTACAATGATGTTAATAACTACTTTTCAGCATCCAATCAAAACTCTTTAATTCCTTGTTTGTTTAACTGGTTTGCTGTTCTAACTCCCAGTTGAGATGTTTTGCTAACTTCAACTTTTCGGAATCCAATCGAAACTTTAATGGCAAAACAGGTTAGCCCAAGATCAAAGAGCGAGGTCCCCATGGACGTTGTATCATCCCACAGCAGTGGCACCGGCCCAATCGTGCATCATGAATTGCCAACTGCTGATGCTCTAGAGGCTAAACTATTGGTAGAAAGAGATTCTGCTTCTGCACTTAGAGATGAAGTTGACATGTTGAGGAAGCAAACAACACAATCACAAGCAGTACTCAAGACAACCATTAAATATTTGGTGGATTTCAAAACGAAGCAAGCTGAGACTGACCGCATTGTTAAGGTCCTGAAGGAAAAAAGGAAATTAAATTCCCACTTGGTAAATCATAGGTGAAATGTTTTTCCATCGTTGAATAACCTTTGTGTTGTTTGTTCATGTAATCGATCAAACCATTTGTTTTAGAGATCATGTAATAATTGTTTTTTTGTTTTTTGGTTTGTAATTTTTTTTAGCACGAGTCTGTATTAATTGATAAGACTCTGAGACATTTCATTTTGATTGCTGTGCCAGACCTACAAATATGACAATCGGGCTGAATGTGCATTCAGCAATAATAGTAGTATAGATGGTCCTTAAGTGGCACGCATCTGAAAGGGCCAAGATGTTGTACTAGCTTCGCTAAAAAAATGATGCACTTCTAGCAAAAAAAAGTACAGCGGCATGGCTTATGTATGTTAGTTGATATTATTGATCCATATACTCTATAAGTGTTTATATGTCTGTTAGTTTTGTACATTATTGGTTGATTGACTCGGTATTTTGAATCTTGAGACATCGCTTGTGTACATATCTAAATGGGAGTACACATTATGCTGCGTGTGACACTTGAGTTGGACATAAAGTGGTTTCAAATATTCGAATTCACCTTAAACTAGATTCTAGCTTCTGAATTTGGGTATTGGCATTTGTAAATCATATTCATATATGACAGTGGAATACATCTTTGTTATGCTTTTGAAGATATATAAAAACACATAGAAAGATTTATAAAAATTCGTATAAGAATACAAAATGGATTTGAATTTAGTTGCCAGGGTAAACGTGGATGCTTATTGTCCCAAAATTTGAAAGAATCGGCAAAATATCCACTCCCACGTTGGCTGCCCAAAGCCAGTGTTTGCGAGATGGAAATTACTGCCTACCCCTTACACGGACAATCCATCGGCCCGATTTCCACTGCTCTCAGTAAGGGTAGGTTCGTAACTTCAATTAGACGTGACACGACCGCCTCTGAGCCCATTCAGACACGGTGGGGGCCAAACATGGGCGGCAAAACACATTTGATTCAAGCTTGTCCGAAAGACCTCTGTCTCTCCCTCCATTTCCCCATTCATACACGGTGGGCGGCAAAACAAACTCGACTCAGCCAAAATCGATGTAGGCAAATATTTTCAATAGGGGCAGGTTTGTAACTTCACTCAGATGTGACACAACCGCCCTACCTGTCAGCCCCGTTCATACACCGTGGGCGCCAACCATGGGTGCCAAAACACCCTCTCGTCACCCGAAATCGCTCTAGGCAAATATTGGGGAGATGTGAGATTACCGTCCTATCCCCAACGGACGAGACATCCAAATTTTAAACGGGGGCTAAGTTCATAACTTTCCCATATTTCAGACAGGCGTGTCCCAAAAACATGGTTCCCCGTACCTCTCCCTCCATTTTCCCATCCATACACCGTCCGCACTAGAACACCATCCCCACTCCAGCCTCCTCCGTCCGCCACCCCATCCATCGCCGCCGTCCTCCACCCCATCCATCGCCGCCGTCCTCCACCATGCCGGAGCGCCTACCAAGACCACGTCATCCACTTCTAGAGATGGATGTTTCTCATCCACGGCGATGGACCAGGAGCCTTGCATCGCGTCCTCTCGCTTCATCGGCGCCGTCGTCCTCTTGCCGGGGCCGCTCCCACGACCTTCTCGTCCACCGCAACGGGACTTATCCCCCGATGCACCCGTCTACCGTCGTAGATCTGCTTCAACGCCACCGACAGCCATCGCACCCCCGATGCCTACACATCGCCACAAGAGAGGTGGTACTACTTCATATCTGCTCAACTTTTTGATCTCAACCAGAAAATAGATCGTAACTTGCTTATTGTACTTTCTTTTCAGCTCTTAGAATTTAGTTCTTAGTTCGAAGCAAACAATGGTTGCTAAATAGCATTCCTGCAGTTTGCAGCTTCAAATCTGCCATGGCACAGTCATAATAGGGTTTAATTGATCATGCTTAGGGTTTCCCCCCTTTTAGGATCACTATACGATCAGCATACGTGCTTCGTGTCATAATAGCACTGCTCCACCCATCAAGCTAAACAAGCTTAGTTGTTCAAATATGAATCTGATATTATTAAAACAGAGTCGTGTAATTGGTCAGCTAAATGTTCCTAATTTAGTTTCGAAAATGCATGTATCCCTCTCGGGTGTGGATCTACAGGGTGCCCACGGTGGGCCGCGGCCCACCCTGGGATTTTGGGTCGGCCCAGGCCCTGATTCCCCTCTGTTCTGCTGCGCTTCCGATCTCTACTCGCCCCCAGCCGCCTGCCTCGTCGGCGACTTGCCGTCCCCGGACGGCATGACTCTAGGAGGAGACGCCGGACTAACAGGAGGTCGGGAGCCGCTCACCCAACAGCGTCACCGCTGCCCGGGCGTGCCGCCGTGCCTACCTTCCAGTCCATTCAGGGCTCAGGCGTGCAGCAGCCACTAAGGCAACCCGATTTATCCTGAGATACGTCCTCAACACTCAGCAGCCACTCCTCATCACCCATTTTCTAATTGATTCATTACTCATTAGGCAGGACTGTCATTAGGGTTTGTTGTGTACTGAGTGCTACCTACACTTAATGGTTCAGATGTATTTCAGTAATCTTTAGTACCTGTAAAGTTCACAGGGTTTCAAAATTCCGGCTCTAGGAACAGACACTAGTCATTTTGGATTGTTGGTCATAGTGACATTGACCCAGATTACTACTGCAAACCAGGTTTGTTGACAATTTTACTTGTCTTTCTTACTCATTCGATATGATATCCAATTATTCACGTCGATTAGTTGCAAACAATAAGTGCTAGACCAACTTCTTGATTCAGATTTTGGACGGTCTCTTACTGCAGTTACAATTCTGCATACTTGTCCTAGTAAGCTCACAAGTAATGATTGATTCACTACCTCTATGCTTGCCTTGTCATATTTGTTGTCAATATTCTTTTAGGGTGGACCACCTTGTTTCAAAATACTGGAATCGCAGACATCAGTGAATAGTATTTCTCTGTGTGATCTCTTCCATCATGTGTGGGCAACGAACACTGCATTGTATATAAAGAAAGTGTCATATCCACTTTTTACATAGACTACGATCTTTTACATGGAATACAATCTGCCTACTTGCTTTGTGTTGCACTACCAGCACTCCACCCTTGAAGCTAAACATTATGCCACTCATAATTCCTTAGTTTATTTGTTCAAATACGAATTTGATATGATTCTAATGTTCCTACTTCAATTTTGAAATGTGTGTCTGCCTGTTATAGAGACATAAGAGGTTTGTATTTATGTGTGTGGTCTGGTCAGCACGGTTGGGGGTGAACTTTGTATACGCAGGGGTTTATAGGGAGACACTCTTCGAGTTGAATCCGCAATGCATTCCATAGATAATCTGACTACTTTTTATTTTTTCATGAATCTCAGATACTGAATAGCATCATAATGATTATGATCTTGCGCGCATGAAAAGAATAAAGCAGAACAATGCCATTGCTGTCAAACTTGGCATTAAGGGACTGAAATCAAGTTTGGATGCAATGCAATGCAAACGCTCTCCACCTACAGATTCATGCTCAGAATATGATCCTAACAGTGATTTGGAGCTAGAGGGAGACCTAAGTCAATGTAGCTCCCTAGTGGAGGAGTTAGAGGCAGATGCCCTATCTTATTCACCCATCAAGGTGCTTCCTCTAACTTTTCAAGGTTATATTGGTCGCACTTATCTTGCAACTGATGCTTTGCATTGCTTCTACTTTGTTGCACTGCCATTAGCTTAGTTTACACATCGTGTATGTGAATATGCCCTGCCTATCCATTTTCAGTACATATTCCATCTGTCATCATACCATATTTATCCATTCAAATGATGTTCTTGTGTATCAGATGTTCAAAAGGAAGAGGGCGATTGCTGATCGCGGAGGAGCATGAATAAAGTATTTGGAAAAGGTAGTGACACCTGATAAATCAAATAGCCCATTAGGTGTAGTTGCAATATCACCAGACCCAGAAAACACGACCATAGCTCTAGCAGACTCTTGCCCTACTACACTGGCCATCTCTGATGCCCCAACTCAGCAGACCCCAACTGCCGCATACAGTATGATGATGCCAGTTGACATAGCACCAGCTCTACGACGCAAAACCCCCATTCCAGCAAAGAGTACACCAAATCCAGTTGCCAAATCCCTTTTCGAACGAGAGAGAGCCCCAATTGCAGCAAATAGGACTCCTGTTCCACTTCTTCCCAGTTTAGAAGATGAAGCTTATATTGTTGTCAGGAACTTTTTTGCACATCTTTCCTTCATGGAAATATTATACCACAGACAAAGAACAATTTCCAATCTTCCTCCGCAACTTACGCGTAAGTAATGTACTAATGTTATTACTGCATATTTTTCTGCTGACAAAAGGCACAAGATTTTATTCCTTTAAATAGGCGAGGACCAAACTGGATAGTCAAGACGAGCAAGGGTTGGTTGCGCTTTTCAAGCACTCGTTGATGAAGTATCGTTCCTACCTGAGGCAAGCGCACTTCGATGGCAAGCCTCTAAACAAAATTTCTGTAAAGTCTCTGGTGCTACATTTATCAGACAGTGACTGGAATAATCTTGTTACACATTGGTCTCGACTGCAGCGTAAGGTACTGTCTATGATATCACATCACAATTTGAACTACATTTCTGCATGTGTCTTAACGTATCACTTGTACAAAAACTATTTGCAGAAGAACATTCATTCTCAAGGGACCACAGAATCTCGCAACTATACTGCACACTGCATTGCTCTTGTGAGTACCACTTGCCCTGTATGACCATACTTACTTTCATAGCTGGTTGATTATGTAGCATCACTGCACATGTTAGCCTCGTTATCCTCCATTTGGTGGACATTATAAGATCCTTATTGACTCTTACATAAATTTAGAATCAACCCAATGCTTTTGAAGAGGTTTAGCTCTGTAGTCCTCTTGTAAGGACTGAATATCGTCTATCACTGTACTTACATTAACAGCTACTCCCTCCGTCCCATAATATAAGAGCGTTTTGTACAGTACACCAGTGTTCAAAACACTCTTATATTATGGGAAGAGGGATTGGTTCATTGTGTAGCATTCTGCATCTTATCTCCCTCGCCCACCATTTACTAAAAAATATCAGATCTATATTTAATCTTACCAAAAAGTTGAATACACAGACAATGCCAGTGCAGAAGTGTAGCCCATTGCTCTTGTCAATACATTTTGTCCTGTGACGCTTGTACTTCCAGGGATTGGTAGTTGATTATGTAGCATCAATCTGCATCTTATCTTCATTATCCTCTATCCCTTCCAGCATTATCATATCTATAATTACTCTCTACAAAATGTAGAGTACAGGCAATGCTTATGAAGAAGATTCTGTGCTAAAATTCTTGAGTTATCCTTCCCTTGACATGGAGAAGGGCATTATAAAGCCGGTGTTAACTGTTAATGTAAGTCAGTCCTTCTAAAGCCTTTATCCTCAACTGCTGTTTAATTTGCTCATACTCCCTGTCGTCAATTGCTGTTGAGTTTGTTGTTTCTATCAAAATGCATGTTCGCAACAACTGTAAGTTCCAAGTTTTACTTGTAAAACCAAATTCCTTATTCATACCATGCACATTACTCAATACTCCCTATATGTATGCTTGTTTTTGTGGATCTATAATCCAGTGTGTGGTGAAGCAGCCCACGTTTGCACCTTATCATCTCCTGTTTTATCTTACTGATGTGGCTGATGATATGAACAACATGCCATGCACATTAACCAAAATAGATACAATGATTGTCTTTGCCCTTCATCTATGCTTATTTTGTTGACATGGTAATCCAGTAGTGTGGTGAAGCTCCCCGCATTATGAACAATGCCAAATTATGCTATTGATATTTTGAACTTACTCTTGATTTTCTAATTTGAAATTGGATGGAATTGACAGCACAGTTACCATCTTTGTTTATACACGTGCAAAACCTGTCATCTCTCTGCTTGTTTCAGGGTGATATGCCTGATGGCATGCACAAGTCTGCTGAAGGCTGTGAGACAAACCCAACATATATTGCAGCAAAGAAGGCAAAACATCTTGAAGATAGAGAGACAACCACAAAGTCTTGTCTTGATGCAGTGATCAAATTACTTGAGACTAGCAGTCAGACAAGCTCACATAATTCGCTGTCTAAATCAGTTCGACTTCTTCAGTCCCAAGTTCTAGCAGAAAGGCATTCTGCAACTCAACTTTGACTTGAAGTCCTATCTCTAAGAAAGATTGCGGAGAACACCAATGAGAACCTCATTGCTAAACAGCTACACCTGGAAGCTATGACCGACATGCTAGGCCGGTCTCACAGCCTTGCTCAGCATCTTGCGTAGCAGATCCCGCGCAAGGCTAACCTTTCTTGAACTATCTTGGAACTGGTCTTGGTTCAGTATTATTTTGTTACACTGCAATGGCGCCCAGTTTTTGTAATCTGCTTCTTCGTTGCGCTTTATGATCACTGGTGGCGAACTTCGATGCCCAGTGGATGTAATATACCATAAATCCTTTATTGTATAGTGTAGGTTTATTCTAAGTTACTATGCCATAATTTCTTTATTGTATAGAGTAGGTTTGTTCTTAATTCCTACTAGTTACCGTATATGCCATCATTCGCTATCTGAAAAAAAGGCGAAAATCTGATGTAGTCGACCGGGCCGAAACATTCGCCTCTAACGAGCCTGCATTTTAGCGGGCTAAAATTGGGCCGGCCTGCAACTTTCTTGGGCCTGAAAGGCCATTGGGGCCTTCACAATTTGCGCCAGGCCCACAACATACATGGGCCTATATTCGGCCCAAAGTTTAGTTGGGCCTTTAGTGGACCCAATGCTTAGTTGGGCCCATGTAGCTTCGGGCCATTAACAGGCTGAATATTCTGCTGGCCTGTTAAGGCCCAAAAGAAACCATGGGCCTTTAGCAGGTCGAAATGCATGTTGGGCCTCAATTTTCACTAGTCGTCGACGGGCCTTCAGCAGGCTGAAATGTAGAACGGGCCATTATTGGCCCAGTTATATGATGGGCCATTACCAGGCCGAAACATATCTCGGGCCTTAGTTGGCCCACTGATATCATGGGCCTTTAAGAGGCCGAAAACTTAGTAGAGGCATCAACGGGCCGAATTATACGACAGGCCTTTAACAGGCCCAAAGTCACGTTGGGCTGAACTGTTGCCACCTTGATCATGGGCCGTTAGAGGGCCGGATGTCGCGTCGGACCATATATGGCCCATGGGCAGCATGGGCCATTCCTAGGCCGAAAGACACACCGGGCTGAAATGGGCCCATGTCTACATCGGGCCTCTAACAGGCCGAAATGTCACTGGGCCATAATTGGGCCCAAATATTCGGCGAACAATTAACGGGCTAGATCTGGCTTCGGGCCATAAATGGGCCATGTTTAAACAGGCCGTTAGTGGGCTGGCCCACTAGTACCTGAGTAAATACTACGGGCCTTTGACTGGGCCGGCCTTTTTAACCTATATGGGCCTCTGTTGGGCCCTGCCACGTGTCGACGTATCATAGACACGTCTCCTCCATTGGACGGACGACATCTGGCCCACCGACGAGGCGACACGTGTTTCCTCCAGCCAATGATGATTTTACACGTGGAAAATCCCCATTGGTTCGGGTTGTTAATGGGTTATCAGATCCAAACCAGAACCCGATAGCTTAACGGCGACCCGTTACGGTGGATGCCACGTGTCGGTTACCCTTGACGAAAGCACTTCCATGACGCGCCATTTATCGTCATGGAAGTGGACACTTCTGTGATGATAATTTTGGTATTGTCATGGAACACTTCTACGACAGCACAGGTATGACCATCTTGATTCTCTCATAAAATCGTCATGGATGTACATGCATGAAAAAAAACGTGACCTACTATGACAAACACGTATCATCATGGAAGTGGTTTTTTTTTTGTAGTGTTAGTTGATTTGGATCACGTATCACTTAGATAACTTGAGGGATGTTTATTTAAGTGGGAGTTCATTAGTAATTTGATTAATTGAACTTAATTTATCATGAACTTAGTCTTATAGTTTTGCATATCTGTGTTGTAGATCAATGGCCCGAGCTACCGTTCCCCTGAATTTTAATGCGTTCCTAGAGAGAGCTAAGTTGAAAGATGATGGTAGCAACTACACGGACTGGGTCCGTAACTTGAGGATTATCCTCATTGCTGCACAGAAGAATTATGTCCTTGATGCACCGCTGGGTGACAGACCTGCTGCAGGAGCCAAAGCAGATGTTATGAACGTCTGGTAAGCTCGATCTGATGACCACTCGATAGTTCAGTGTGCCATGCTATACGGCTTAGAACCGGGACTTCAAAGACGTTTTGAATGTCATGGAGCATATGAGATGTTCCAAGAGTTGAAGTTAATATTTCAAGCAAATGCTCGAGTTGAGAGATATGAAGTCTCCAACAAATTCTATAGCTGCAAGATGGAGGAGAATAGTTCTGTCAGTGAACACATACTCAAAATGTTTGGGTATCATAACCACTTGACTCAGCTGGGAGTTGATCTTCCAGTTGATAGTGTTATTGACAGAGTTCTTCAATCACTGCCACCAAGATACAAAGGCTTCGTGATGAACTATAATATTCAAGGGATGAATAAAATGATTCCTGAGCTCTTCGCAATGCTTAAGGCTGCGAAGGTAGAAATCAAGAAGGAGCATCAATTGTTGATGGTTAACAAGACCACTAGTTTCAAGAAAAAGGTTAAGGGAAAGAAAGGGAACTTCAAGAAGAATGGCAAGCAAGTTGCCACTCCCGGGAAGAAGCCCAAAGCTGGACCCAAGCCTAAAACTGAGTGCTTCTACTGCAAAGGCAATAGTCACTGGAAGCGGAACTGCCCCAAATACTTGGTGGATAAGAAGGATGGCAAAGTGAATAAAGGTATATTTGATATACATGCTATTGATGTGTACCTTACTAATGCTTGTAGCAGCGCCTGCATATTTGATACTGGTTCGGTTGCTCATATTTGTAACTCAAAACAGGAGCTGCGGAATAAATGAAGATTGGCTAAGGACGAGGTGACGATGCGCGTCGGAAATGGTTCCAAGGTCGATGTGATCGTCGTCGGCACGCTACCTCTACATCTACCTTCGGGATTAGTTTTAGATCTCGATAATTGTTATTTGGTGCCCGCGTTGAGCATGAACATTATATCTGGATCTTTTTTATTGTGAGACGGTTATTCATTTAAATCGGAGAATAATGGTTGTTCTATTTATATGAGTAATATCTTTTATGGTCATGCACCCTTGATGAGTGGTCTATTCTTGTTGAATCTTGATCGTAGTGATACACATATTCATAATATTGAGGCCAAAAGATGCAAAGTTGATAATGATAGTGCAACATACTTGTGGCACTGCCATTTAGGTCATATTGGTGTAAAGCGCATGAAGAAACTCCATGCAGATGGACTTTTGGAATCACTTGATTATGAATCATTTGATACTTGCGAACCATGCCTCATGGGCAAGATGACTAAAACTCCATTCTCCGGAACAATGGAGCGAGCTAATGACTTATTGGAAATAATACATACCGATGTATGCGGTCCGATGAGTGTTGAGGCACGCGGCGGGTATCGTTATTTTCTGACCTTCACAGATGATTTGAGTAGGTATGGGTATATCTACTTGATGAAACACAAGTCTGAAACATTTGAAAAGTTCAAAGAATTTCAGAGTGAAGTGGAGAATCATCGTAACAAGAAAATAAAGTTTCTACGATCTGATCACGAAGGCGAATATTTGAGTTACGAAGGCGATCTGATCATTTAAAACAATGTGGAATTGTTTCACAACACACGCCACCTGGAACACCACAGCATAATGGTGTGTTCGAACATCGTAACCGTACTTTATTAGATATGGTGCAATCTGTGATGTCTCTTACAGATTTACCACTATCGTTTTGGGGTTATGCATTAGAGACAGCCGCATTCACGTTAAATAGGGCACCGTCTAAATCCGTTGAGACGACACCGTATGAACTGTGGTTTGGCAAGAAACCTAAGCTGTCGTTTCTTAAAGTTTGGGGTTGCGACACTTATGTCAAAAGGCTTCAGCCTTATAAGCTCGAACCCAAATCGGAGAAGTGCATCTTCATAGGATACCCTAAGGAAACAATTGGGTACACCTTCTACCATAGATCCGAAGGCAAGATCTTTGTTGCCACGAATGGATCCTTTCTAGAGAAGGAGTTTCTCTCGAAAGAAGTGAGTGGGAGGAAAGTAGAACTTGATGAGGTAATAGTACCTTCTCCCGAATTGGAAAGTAGCACATCATAGAAAACTGTTCCAGTGATGCCTACACCAACTAGAGAGGAAGCAAATGATGATGATCATGAAACTTCAGATCAAGTTAGTACTGAACCTCGTAGGTCGACTAGAGCATGATCCGCACCAGAGTGGTATGGTAATCCTGTCCTAGAAGTCATGTTACTAGACCAAGGCGAACCTACGAACTATGAAGAAGCTATGATGAGCCTAGATTCTAACAGATGGCTTGAGGCCATGAAATCTGAGATAGGATCCATGTATGAGAACAAAGTGTGGACTTGCCCGATGATCGGCAAGCCATAGAAAATAAATGCATCTTCAAGAAAAAGACTGACGCTGATGGAAATGTTACTGTCTACAAAGCTCGACTTGTCGTGAAAGGTTTTTGACAAGTTCAAGGAGTTGACTACGATGAGACTTTCTCACCCGTAGCGATGCTTAAGTCTGTCCAAATCATGTTAGCAACTGCCGCATTTTATGACTATGAAATCTGGCAAATGGACATCAAAACTTCATTCCTTAATGGATATCTTAAAGAAGAGTTGTGTATGATGCAACCAGAAGGTTTTGTCGATCCTAAAGGTGCTAATAAAGTGTGCAAGCTCCAGCAATCCATCTATGGACTGGTGCAAGCATCTCGGAGTTGGAATATACGCTTTGATGAGGTGATCAAAGCATATGGTTTTATACAGACTTACGGTGAAGCCTGTATTTACAAGAAAGTGAGTGGGAGCTCTGTAGCATTTCTGATATTATATGTGGATGACATATTGTTGATTGGAAATGATATAGAATTTCTGGATAGCATAAAAGGATACTTGAATAAGAATTTTTCAATGAAAGACCTCGGTGAAGCTGCTTATATATTGGGCTTCAAGATCTATAGAGATAGATCGAGACGCTTAATAGGACTTTCACAAAGCACATACCTTGATAAAGTTTTGAAGAAGTTCAAAATGGATCAGTCAAAGAAAGGGTTCTTGCCTGTGTTACATGGTGTGAAGTTGAGTCAGACTCAAAGCCCGACCACTGCAGAAGATAGAGAGAAAATGAAAGTCATTCCCTATGCCTCAGCCATAGGTTCTATCATGTATGCTATGCTGTGTACCAGACCTGATGTGTGCCTTGCCATAAGTTTGGCAGGGAGGTACCAATGTAATCCAGGAGTGGATCACTGGACAGCGGTGAAGAACATCCTGAAGTACCTGAAAAGGACCAAGGATATGCTTTTCGTTTATGGAGGTGACGAAGAGCTTGTCGTAAATGGTTACGTCGATGCTAGCTTCGACACTGATCCGGATGACTCTAAGTCACAAACCAGATATGTATTTGTATTGAATGGTGGAGCTGTCAGTTGGTGCAGTTCCAAGTAGAGCGTCGTGGTGGGATCTACATGTGAAGCGGAGTACATAGCTACTTCGAAAGCAGCACATGAAGGAGTCTGGATGAAGGAGTTCATATCCGATCTAGGTGTAATACCTAGTGCATCGGGTCCAATGAAAATCTTTTGTGACAACACTGGAGCAATTGCCTTGGCGAAGGAATCCAGGTTTCACAAGAGAAACAAACACATCAAGAGACGCTTCAACTCCATTCGTGAAAAGGTCAAGGATGGAGACATAGATATTTGCAAAATACATACGGATCTGAATGTGGCGGACCCGTTGACTAAGCCTCTTCCACGAGCAAAACATGATCAGCACCAAGACTCCATGGGTGTTAGATTCATTACTATGTAATCTAGATTATTGACTCTAGTGCAAGTGGGAGACTGAAGGAAATATGCCCTAGAGGCAATAATAAAGTTGTTATTTTATATTTCCTTATTCGTGATAAAGGTTTATTATTCATGCTAGAACTGTATTGATCGGAAACTTAAATACATGTCTGAATACATAAACAAATACCGTGTCCCTAGTAAGCCTCTACTAGACTAGCTCATTGATCAAAGATGGTTAAGGTTTCCTAACCATAGACATGTGTTGTCATTTGATAACGGGATCACATCATTAGGAGAATGATGTGATGGACAAGACCCATCCGTTAGCTTAGCATAATGATCGTTTAGTTTATTGCTATTGTGTTCTTCATGTCAAATACATATTCCTTCGACTATGAGATTATGCAACTCCCGGATACCGTAGGAATACCTTGTGTGCTATCAAATGTCACAACATAACTGGGTGATCATAAAGATGCTCTACAGGTATCTCCGAAGGTGTTTTGTTGAGTTCGCATAGATCAAGATTAGGATTTGTCACTCCGAGTATCGGAGAGGTGTCTCTGGGCCCTCTCGGTAATACACTGTTGGAAATATGCCCTAGAGGAAATAATAAATTGGTTATTATCATATTTCCCTGTTCATGATAATCGTTTATTATCCATGCTAGAATTGTATTGACCGGAAACTCAAATACATGTGTGGATACATAGACAACAACGTGTCCCTAGTAAGCCTCTACCGGACTAGCTCATTGATCAAAAGATGGCTATGGTTTCCTAGTCATAGACATGAGTTGTCATTTGATAATGGGATCACATCATTAGGAGAATGATGTGATGGATAAGACCCAAACTATGAACGTAGCATATGATCGTGTCAAGTTTATTGCTATCGCTTTCTACATGTCCAGTGTATGTTCCTATGACCATGAGATCATGCAACTCACTGACACCGGAGGAGAACCTTGTGTGTACCAAACGTCCCAATGTAACTGGGTGACTATAAAGGTGCTCTACAGGTATCTCTGAGGGTGTCTGTTGAGTTGGCATGGATCAAGACTGGGATTTGTCACTCCGTATGACGAAGAGGTATCTCAGGGCCCACTCGGTAATACAGCATCACAATGACCTTGCAAGCAATGTGACCAATGAGTTAGTCACAGGATCTTGTATTACGGAATGGGTAAAGGGACTTGCCGGTAACAAGATTGAACTAGGTATGGAGATACCGACGATCGAATCTCGGGCAAGTAACATACCGATAGACAAAGGGAACTGCATACGGGATTAGCTGAATCCTTGACATCGAGGTTCGACCAATAAGATCTTCATAGAATATGTAGGAACCAATATGGGCATCCAGGTCCCGCTATTGGTTATTGGCCGTAGAGGTGTCTCGGTCATGTCTGCATAGTTCTCGAACCCGCAGGGTCTACACACTTGATGTTTGGTGACGATATAAGTATAGTTGAGTCATTATGGTGGTTACCAAAGGTTGTTCGGAGTCCCGGATGAGATCCCGGACATGACGAGGAACTCCGAAATGGTCCGAAGGTGAAGATTGATATATTGGACGAAGGGTATTGGAGTCCGGAAGTGTTCCGGGGGTATGGGGTGATGACCAGCATGACCGAAAGGGGTTTCGGCCGGTCCCGGCAAGTGTTGGGGGGCCCCATGGGCCAAGGGGAGGGGGCAAACCAGCCCACTAATGGGTTGTGCGCCCCCCTCACCCCATCCCATGTAACCAGAAGGGGTGGGGGCATTCCCCTAGGCCTTGGGGGCCAAGGCTCCTGGGAGGGAGAGGCGCTCAAAACCCATCTAGGTTTTCCCCCTATGGCCGTCGCCCCCTAGATGGGATCTAGGGCGCCCCCCTCCTCCTCCCTTCCCCCTATATATAGAGAGGTAGAGAGAGGGCATCCGCACCCCTTGAGCATCCATCGATGCCACGGCGCTGCCCTCCCTCTCCCTCGTAGCCATCTTCTTCTCCGTAGTGCTTGGCGAAGCCCTGCTGAGATTTCTCCACCACCACTGCCATCATGCCGTCGTGCTGCCGGAGGACTTGAGCTACTACTTCACCATCGCTCGCTAGATTGAGGAGGTGAAGGCGTCATCAAGCCGTACGTGTGTTGGATGCGGAGGTGCCATCCGTTCGGCACTTGGATCGGGAGTTCGCGGGACGGATCGTGATTGGATTGCGAAGACGTTCGACTACATCAACCGCGTTTCTTAACGCTTCCGCTTAGCGATCTACAAGGGTATGTAGATGCAATCTCTCCTCTCATAGATGGTCATCTCCTAGATTGATCTTGGACAGCGTAGGAAATTTTTTGTTTCCCATGCAACGTTTCCCAACAGTGGTATCAGAGCTAGGTCTATGCGTAGATGACATCACGAGTAGAACACAAAGGAGTTTGTGGGCGTTGATATTCAGATTGCTTCCTTCCTTGGTCTTTTCTTGATTCGGCGGTATTGTGGGATGAAGCGGCCCGGACCAACTTTACATGTCCACGTACATGAGGCCGGTTCCATCGACAGACATGTGACTTTGTTGCATAAAGATGGCTGGCGGGTGTCTGTCTCTCCCACCTTAGTTGAATCGGATTTGACAAAGGTGGTCCTTGTAGAAGGTTAAATAGCAACTTGCATATCACCGTTGTGGCTTTGCGTGGGTAAGAATCGTTCTTGCTAGATACCCATAGCAGCCACGTAAAACATGCAACAACAATTAGAGGACGTCTAACTTGTTTTTGCAGGGTATATTGTGATATGATATGGCCAAAGACATGATGAAATATATTTGATGTATGAGATGATCATGTTTGTAATAGTTTATATCGACTTGCATGTCGATGCATACGGCAACCGGCAGGAGCCATAGGGTTGTCTTTAATTATTATGACCTGCGTATCAATCATTAAGCGCTTTGTAATGCTTTACTTTATCGCTAAGCGGTAGCAATAGTAGTAGAAGCAAGGTTGGCGTGACAACCCCGATGGCGACACGATGATGGAGATCATGATGATGGAGATCACGGTGTCATGCCGGTGACGATGGAGATCATGCCGGTGCTTTGGAGATGGAGATCAAAAGCACGAGTTGATGGCCATATCATGTCACTTATGATTTGCATGTGATGTTAATCCTTTTTTGCATCTTATTTTGCTTTGGACGACGGTAGCATTATAAGGTGATCCCTCACTAAAATTTCAAGATAAAAATTGTGTTCTCCCCAAGTGTGCACCGTTGCGAAAGTTCGTCGTTTCAAAGCACCACGTGATGATCGGGTGTGATAGACTCTACATTCACATACAACGGGTGCAAGCCAGTGTTGCACATGCGGAACACTTGGGTTAAACTTGACGAGCCTAGCATGTACAGACATGGCCTCGGAACACAAGAGACCGAAAGGTCGAACACAGGTCATATAGTAGATATGATCAACATGGAGATGTTCACCATTGAAACCACCTCATCTCACATGATGATCGGACTTGGGTTGGTGAATTTGGATCGTGTTACACTCGGACAACCAGAGGGATGTTGATTTGAGTGGGAGTTCTTAGGTAATATGATTAATTGAACTCATTATCATGAACAATAGACTAAAGTTGTCTTTGCAAATTATGTTGTAGATCAATAGCTTGCGCTATAGCTCCCTGTTCTAATACGTTCCTAGAGAAAGACTAAGTTGAAAGATTTTGTAAGCAATTATGCGGACTAGGGCCGTAGTCTGAGGATTGTCCTCACTGCTGCACAGAAGGCTTATGTCCTTGATGCACCGCTCGGTGTGCCAACCCCTTTAGCATCGTCTGTGGATGTTGTGAACATCTGGCAGACATGTTCTGATGACTACTTGATAGTTTAGTGCGCCATGCTTTACGGCTTAGAATCGGGGCTCCAAAGGCGTTTTGAACGCCATGAAACATATGAGATGTTCCAAGAGCTGAAATTGGTATTTCAGGCTCATGCCCGTGTTGAGAGGTATGCGACCTATGACAAGTTCTTTGCCTACAAGATGGAGGAGAATAGCTCAGCCAGTGAGCATGTGCTCAGAATGTCTGGGTGCTACAATCGCTTGAATCAAGTGGGAGTTAATCTTCCAGATAAGATAGTGATTGATAGAGTTCTCCAGTCGCTATCACCAAGCTACTAGAGCTTCGTGATGAACTATAACATGCAAGGGATGGAGATGAACCCGGAGCTGTTCGCGGTGCTTAAGGCCGCGAAGGTAGAAATCAAGAAGGAAGCATCAAGTGTTGATGGTTAACAAGACCACTGGTTTCAAGAAGGGCAAGGGCAAGAAGGGAAACTTCATGAATGGCAAGCCAGTTGCCGCTCCAGTGAAGAAACCCAAGGTTGAACCCAAACCCAAGACTAAGTGCTTCTATTGTAAGGGGAATGGTCACAGGTAGCGGAACTACCCCAATAGATGAGAAGGCTGGCAACTTCAACAAAAGTATATTTGATATACGTGGTATTGATGTGTACCTTGCTAGTACTCCTAGTAGCACCTGGGTATTAGATACCGGTTCAGTTGCTGATATTGGTAACTCGAAACAAAAGCTACGGAATAAACGGAGACTAGCTAAGGGCGAGGTGACGATGTGTGTTGGAAGTGTTTCCAAGGTTGATGTGATCACCATCGCACGCTCCCTCTATCTTCGGGATTAGTGTTGAACCTAGATAAATGTTATTTGGTGTCTGCGTTGAGCATGAACATGATTAGATCATGTTTATTGCAATACGGTTGTTCATTTAAATCAGAGAATAATGGTTATTCTATTTACATGAATAATACCTTCTATGGTCATGCACCCAATGTGAATGGTTTATTGAGTCTCGATCATAGTGATACACATGTTCATAATATTGATGCCAAAAGATGCGAAGTTAACAATGATAGTACCACATACTTGTGGCACTGCTGCTTAAGTCATATTGGTGTAAAGCGCATGAAAAAACTCCATGCTGATGGACTTTTGGAGTCACTTGATTTTGAATCACTTGACACATGTGAACCATGCCTCATTGGCAAGATGACTAAAACCCCGTTTTCCGGAACAATGGAACGGGCAAGTGACTTGTTGGAAATCATACATGCTGATGTGTGCGGTCCGATGAGTGTTGACGCGTGTAGTGGATATCGTTATTTCCTCACCTTCACCGGTGATTTGAGTAGATATGGGTATATTTACTTAATAAAGCATTAGTCTGAAACGTTTGAAAAGTTCAAGGAAGTTCAGAGTGAAGTTGAGAATCATCGTAACAAGAAGATTAAATTCCTACGATCCGATCGAAGGGGAGAATATCTGAGTTATGAGTTTGGCAATCAGTTAAAACAATGTGGAATTGTTTCACAGTTGACGCCACCTGGAACACCACAGCGTAATGGTGTGTCCAAACATCGTAATCATACCTTATTGGATATGGTGCGTTCTATGAGGTCTCTTGCCGATCTACCACTATCGTTTTGGGGTTATGCATTAGAGGCAACTACATTCACTTTAAATAGGGCACCATCTAAGTCCGTAGAGACGACACCATATGAACTGTGGTTTGGCAAGAAACCTAAGTTTTCGTTCCTTAAGGTTTGGGGCTGCGATGGTTATGTCAAAAGGCTTCAGCCGGAAAAGCTCGAACCCAAAGCGGACAAATGCGTCTTCATAGGATACCCAAAGGAGACGATTGGGTATGCCTTCTATCTCAGATCCGAGGACAAAGTGTTTGTCGCTAAGAATGGGTCCTTTCTCGAGAAAGAGTTTCTCTCGAAAGAATTGAGTGGGAGGAATATAGAACTTGATGAGGTTGTTGAACCTTTACTTCAACCAGAGAGTAGCGCATCATAGAAAGATGTTTCTGTGGCACCTACATCAGTTGAAGAGGAAGCTGATGATGATGATCATGAAGCTTCGGATCAAGTTACTATCGAACCTCGTAGGTCGACAAGGGTGTGTTCAACTTCTAAGTGGTAACCCTGTCTTAAAGGTCATGTGTTTGGACAACGGTGAACCTACAAGCTATGGAGAAGCGATGGTGGGCCCGGATTCCAACAAATGGCTAGGAGCCATGAAATCCGAGATAGGATCCATGTATGAGGACAAAGTATGGACTTTGGTGGACTTGCCCGTTGATCGGCAAGCCATTGAGAATAAATGGATCTTTAAGAAGAAAACAGACGCTGATGGTAATGTCACCATTTATGAAGCTTGACTTGTCGCAAAGAAGTTTCCGACAAGTTCAAGGAGTTGACTATGATGAGACTTTCTCACTCATAGTGATGCTAAAGTCTGTTGGAACTATGTTAGCAGTTGCTGCATTTTCATTTATGAAATCTGGCAGATGGATGTCAAAACAAAGTTTCCTTGACGGTTTCCGTGAGGAAAGGTTGTATGTGATACAACCAGAAGGTTTGTCGATCCTAAGGATGCTAAAAGGCATGCAAGCTCCAGCGATCCTTCTATGGACTGGAGCAAGCATCTCGGAGTTGGAACATACGCTTTGATGAGGTGATCAAATTTTTGGGTTTATACAAAGTTTGCAAGAAACTTGTATTTACAAGAAAGTGAGTGGGAGCTCACAACATTTCTGATAAGTATATGTGGTTGACATATTGTTGATCAAAAATGATGTAGAATTTCTGGAAAGCATAAAGGGTTGTTTGAAAGGAGTTTTTCAAAGGAAGACCTGGGTAAAGCTGCTTACATGTTGGGCATCAATTTCTATAGAGATAGATCAAGACGCCTAATAAGATTTTCACAGAGCACATACCTTGACATGATTTTGAAGAAGTTCGAAATGGATCAGTCCAAGAAGGGGTTCTTGCCTGAGTTGTAAGGTGTGAAGTTGAGTGAGACTCAAAGCTCGACCACGGCAAAAGAAAGGAAAAGGATGAAGGTCGTCCCCTATGCCTTAGCCATAGGCTCGATACGGTATGCCATGCTGTGTACCGCACCTGATGTGTGCCTTGCCACATGTCTGGCAAGGGGGTACAAGAGTGATCCAGGAGTGGATCACTGGACAGCGGTCAAAATTATCCTTAGAGGAATAAGGAAATGTTTCTCGGTTATGGAGGTGATAAAGAGTTCGGCGTAAAGGGTTACGTCGATGCAAGCTTTAACACCAATCCGGATGAGTCTCAGTAGCAAACCGGATACGTATAGTGGAGCAGCCATTTGGAATAGCTCCAAGTGGAGCATGGTAGCAGCATCTATAATATGACATAGAGATTTGCGAAGTACACGCGGATCTGAATGTTGCAGACCTGTTGACTAAAACCTCTCTCACAAGCATAACATGATCAAACCCTAGAACTCATTGGGTGTTAATCACATGGTGATGTGAACTAGATTATTGACTCTAGTGCGAGTGGGAGACTATTGGAAATATGCCCTAGAGGCAATAATAAATTGGTTATTATCATATTTCCCTGTTCATGATAATCGTTTATTATCCATGCTAGAATTGTATTGACCGAAAACTCAAATACATGTGTGGATACATAGATAACAACGTGTCCCTAGTAAACCTCTACCGGACTAGCTCGTTGATCAAAAGATGGCTATAGTTTCCTAGTCAAAGACATGAGTTGTCATTTGATAATGGGATCACATCATTAGGAGAATGATGTGATGGATAAGACCCAAACTATGAATGTAGCATATGATCGTGTCAAGTTTATTGCTATCGTTTTCTCCATGTCAAGTATATGTTCCTATGACCATGAGATCATGCAACTCACTGACACCGGAGGAGTACCTTGTGTGTACCAAACGTCGCAACGTAACTGGGTGACTATAAAGGTGCTCTACAGGTATCTCCAAGGGTGTCTGTTGAGTTGGCATGGATCAAGACTGGGATTTGTCACTCCGTATGACGGAGAGGTATCTTAGGGCCCACTCGGTAATACAGCATCACAATGAGCTTGCAAGCAATGTGACCAATGAGTTAGTCATGGGATCTTGTATTACGGAACGAGTAAAGGGACTTGCCGGTAACGAGATTGAACTAGGTATGGAGATACCGACGATCGAATCTCGGGCAAGTAACATACCGATAGACAAAGGGAACTGCATACGGGATTAGCTGAATCCTTGACATCGAGGTTCGACCAATAAGATCTTCGTAGAATATGTAGGAACCAATATGGGCATCCAGGTCCCACTATTGGTTATTGGCCATAGAGGTGTCTCGGTCATGTCTGCATAGTTCTCGAACCTGCAGGGTCTACACACTTAACGTTTGGTGACGATATAAGTATAGTTGAGTCATTATGGTGGTTACCGAAGGTTGTTCGGAGTCCCAGATGAGATCCCAGACATGACGAGGAACTCCGGAATGGTCCAGAGGTGAAAATTGATATATTGGACGAAGGGTATTGGAGTCCGGAAGTGTTCCGGGGGTACCGGGTGATGACCAGCATGACCGAAAGGGGTTTCGGGGGGTCCCGGCAAGTGTTGGGGGGCCCCATGGGCCAAGGGGAGGGGGCAAACCAGCCCACTAATGGGTTGTGCAACCCCCTCACCCCATCCCACGTAACCAGAAGGGGTGGGGCCGTTCCCCTAGGGCAGCCACCCCCTTTGCCTTGGGGGCCAAGGCTCCTGGGGGGAGAGGCGCCCAAAACCCATCTAGGGTTTCCCCCTATAGCCGCCGCCCCCCTAGATGGGATCTAGGGCGCCCCCCTCCTCCTCCCTTCCCCCTATATATAGAGAGGTAGACAGAGGGCAGCCGCACCCATTGAGCATCCATCTATGCCACGGCGCTGCCCTCCCTCTCCCTCGTAGCCATCTTCTTCTCTGTAGTGCTTGGCGAAGCCCTGCTGAGATTTCTCCACCACCACCGCCACCACGCCATCATGCTGTCAGAGGACTCGAGCTACTACTTCACCATCGCTCGCTGGATCAAGGAGGTGAAGGCGTCATCAAGCCGTACGTGTGTTGAACGCGGAGGTGCCGTCCGTTCGGCACTTGGATCGGGAGTTCGCGGGACGGATCGTGATTGGATCGCGAAGACGTTCGACTACATCAACCGCGTTTCTTAACGCTTTTGCTTAGCGATCTACAATGGTATGTAGATGCAATCTCTCCTCTCGTAGATGGTCATCTCCTAGATTGATCTTGGACAGCGTAGGAAATTTTTTGTTTCCCATGCAATGTTCTCCAACATACACATCATAAGAAGCCTTACAAGCAAAGTGACTATTGAGTTAGTTAAAGGATGATGTATTAAGGAACAAGTAAAGAGACTTGCAGGTAACGAGATTGAACTAGGTATGAAGATACCGATGATCGAATCTCGGGCAAGTAACATACCGATGGACAAAGGGAATTACGTATGTTGTCATAACGGTTCGACCAATAAAGATCTGCGTAGAATATGTAGGAACCAATATGGGCATCTAGGTTCCGCTATTGGTTATTGACCGAAGAGGTGTCTCGGTCATGTCTACATAGTTCTCAAACCCGTAGGGTCCGCACGCTTAACGTTCATTGACGATATAGTGTTATATGAGTTATATGTTTTGGTGACCGAATGTTGTTCGGAGTCCCGGATGAGATCACAGACATGACGAGGAGTCTCGAAATGGTCAAGAGGTAAAGATTGATATATAGGACGATGATAATTGGACACCGGAAGTGTTTCGGGACGTACCGGGAAGTAATCGGGTCACCGGAAGGGGTTCCGGGCACCCCTCGGGAAGTTATGGGCCTTATGGGCCAAAGGAGGGGACAGACCAGCCCACTAGGGGGCTGGCGCGCCCCTCCCTTGGCTAGCCGTCCCTAAGGGGAAGGAAAGGGGAGGGGTGGCCCCTCCTGCCTTTCCCTCCTCAGGAGATAAAGGAAGGGGGAGCCACCTCCTCCTTCCTTCCTCCCGCACTCCAAATAAGGAAGGGGGCGCCACTTGGGGGAAGACCCCAAGTAGGATTCGGCCTACTTGGGGGCACCTCCTGGCTGCTCCCTCCACCCCCACCTATATATATATATATATGTGGGAGGGGGCGCCTAGCACAATACACAACATTGTCTTAGCCGTGTGCGGCGCCCCCCTCCACCGTTTACACCCCCGGTCATATTTTCGTAGTGCTTAGGCGAAGCCCTACGGAGATAACTTCACCATCACCGTCACCACGCTGTCATGCTGCCGGAACTCATCCACTACCTTGCTGTCTTGCTGGATCAAGAAGGCGGAGGACGTCACCGAGCTGAACGTGTGCTGAACGCGGAGGTGCCGTACGTTCGGTACTCGATCAGTTGGATCGCGAAGAAAGTTCGACTACATCAACTGCGTTGTCAAACGCTTCCGCTTATGGTCTACAAGGGTACGTAGACACACTCTCCCCTCTCATTGCTATGCACCTCCATGGATAGATCTTGCGTGTGCGTAGATTTTTTTTTGTTTTCCATGCAACATTTCCCAACAGTCTTTGTCATATCTTTGTAACCATGACCATCGGGCTTGCAACGCTTTGTTAAGCCACTGCGTGTTGGGGATCCCATGCCCGCTGGCCCACTTTGATCTGCACACCGCCTCCCAGGCTACAGAACAACTTCCCCCTCTCGCCTACTTTTTCCCACACTAGAGAAATCCACGGCAAATCTTGGCCAATGCCGAGAGAGTCTTCGCTGCCAAATCCAAAGCCAACATGGAGTGCACTGGGATTGCGCATAATACCGATTGAATGAGAAGTAACCGACCACTCTTTGGAAGCATTGTTGCCTTCCAAAGTGGTAAAGCGTCACTCACCCGGTCCGACAGACTTTGTAGTTGTGCTGTCGTTTGCTTCATGAGTGTCAACGGTAACCCGAGATATTTGCACGGAAACGGGGCTATGGGGCACCAAAAAGTAGTTGTAACCATCAGCATCTCGTCCTGTGAGCAACAGATTGGCAATGCCACGCTCTTGTTCATGTTTACCACCAAACCTGACGCCTGACCGAAGAACTGCAGGATTGCATCACAAGTGCGTGTCCCTAGGTCGTTTGGTTTGAAGAATACCACCACATCATCAGCAAACATAGAGATCCGTTGTCGTAGCCCGGATCTAGGAAGCGATGCTGGTAGTCCTTTCTCTGTAGCATACTGAAGAGGGGTCAAAGGGGTTCCATGCATAGGATGAAGAGCAATGGGGACAGCTGGTCCCCTTGCCTGAACCCCTGGCACGCCAAAATTGGTCTTCCTGGCAGACCTTTTACCATGATTCTCGTGGAGGAGGTGGCCAATAATCCACATATCCAAGCAATCCACTTGGATCCGAAACCAAATCTGCAACACCTCAAGTAGGAAAGGCCATTGGATGGTGTCAAAAGCTTTGGTGATGTCGAGTTTAAGCAGTATCGTCGGGCTCCTCATAGCCTGTAGTCGCCTTGTCGTGCATTGCACCAGCATAAAGTTGTCGTGGAGCTAGCGGCCATGCATGAACGCACTTTGATGGTGTCCCACCAGTCTCAGGAGATCCACTTCAAGTCTCGTGGCCAGGATCTTGTCAAAAAAAATTATCGGCCCACTTATCATTCTAACCGGTCTATAGTATTTGATATCCATCGCCCCGACCATCTTAGGGAGGAGTGACACCAATGCCTCGTTAATCACCGCCAAGCCCCTCATGTCCCCTCTGTGAAACTGCTCGAGTGCCTGCATGAAGTCAACTCTGATAATCTGCCAACAAGTCACATAGAATCTACCGGTGAATCCATCGAGGCCCGATGCCTTGTCAAACAGCATTGATTTAATGGTCTTCTCCACCTCTTCTGCGGTGAATGGCTCCTCCAGGTGCGTAAGATCCTAGGACAGAAGATCAAGCATGTCCAGATTAATTGAGGCCACCCTGGGCACCGCCGACCCAAACAAATCTGCATAGTAATCATCCACCACCTATGCAATGTTCTCCTGCCCCGTGTGCACTGCACCATCATGTTGTAGTGATGTGATCACATTCTTCCACTGCCTATGCCTGGCATGTCTCTGGAAGAAAGTCATGTTTGCATCCCCTTCCCTAAGCTGCAAAAGTATCAACCTCTATCTCGCAATGGACCGCTCCAGTGAGCATAATCCCAACAACTTCTTCTTTAACAGTTTACGCATCCCATGTTCCTGGTCTGACAGCTGCCTGGAATCCGTTGCCATGTTCAGTCGCCCGATCACCTCCAACGCTAAGGAAAGCTGAAGTCAGATGTTCCCGATCCAACGATCGCTCCACCTCTGTAAAGCCTTTGCCGTTGCATGTAACCTGTTGTCCAAAACCACAAACGGGTTCCCCTCTGATGCCACCGATTACCAGGCCTCCTGTACTGTATCAAGGAAGCCATCTGCTTTGGGCCAGAAACTCTCGAATTTGAAACGCCCGCCCAGCTGAAAATCCACATCTAGATCCACAAGAAGGGGGCAGTGGTCTAATATTGCCGAGCCCAACGCCGTCAGAAGGTTGCGTGGATAAATATCTTCCCATGAGTTAGAGATGAAAATGTGGTCGATTTTCTTGAGTGTGGGGCTTCGTCTCTCATTCGACCACATGTAGCATCGACCGTTCAAGTACAACTCCTTGAGCTCAAGCCTCTTGAGCAGTTCTTTTTTGATAAAAGGGGCCACATCCTGCGGTTAATCTGGCGTCTTTTTCGATAAAAGGGGCCACACAGCCCCGATTTCATTACGAAATTGGTGTATTTCTTACAGGAGGCAACTGAGCAACCATTACATCACTGATATATAACCACACAAGGATGCTTCAAATCTAACCAATTCTAACCAGCTAAGCAAAAGAAACTATGTCCAGCCACACTAACTATCAGGAGAAGCGACTATGCAATAACTACAAAGTATCAGCAGTTTGAAGGACAGGAGACCAAACTAACATAAAATGCTTCGAGGCCAGCAAGCATAACAACAACTAACTTCACAAAATTCTCCTTACATGTGGCGCCAAGCCATGCCCACCTCTCAAGACATCGTGAGTCACTAACACAATTCTTCTAGACATGGAGCATGTTTGTACGCCTCTTTCTGTAGATTTTTCCAAGAGCCCAGCAAGGAGCAAACAAGAAAAATAATGGCAGTAGGATCTCTAGGTACAACACTTTGAAAACATGATTTGTTCTTTGTTTTCAGATAAACCACAAGAGAACAACAACACCCAATGAAACAACTACCCTATCTTTGCTAGTATAACTTTTCGGGATCACATGGGTACTACTCCAGAGGAGATCATCCTATGAACCACACTGGCTATGACTGGAAGGTCAATCTCTGGGATGTCAATGGGAAGCTCTTCGTTGATGAAGGGTGGGCTGGCTTCGCCATAGCTCATGGTCTACTGGTCAGGTACTTGCTCACCTTCAAGGCCATGGCTGAAGTTAGCTTAAGGGTGATCATCTTCAATCTTTCTGGCGTTGCGGTGGTGGTCAGATGCGGCGAGCATGACCCAATGCTTGCCATGTTTAAGGATCTATAATCCTCCTTATTTCTTCTATGAACTTTGAATTGTTGTGCTTAGATAGTAGTGTGGTCATGTGCCTGGTTATATATTAGTTTAATGATTATGGTTGTGTTCATGTTTGAGTGTCATTTGTTTTGCTTTTGGGTGAGGCAAGCTAATGTTCTAATCATATGATTGTTAGTACGACTATGTAGATGTATATGACGTTTATGGAAGGATTTTGATGGACGGCGGCAACATTCTTAACCACATATACGCTTGCGCAAAACAAAAAACTCATATATGCCGAGACGTTGAAAATTATGCAGTTCGACTCGTCACACAAAGAGCCAATTAAAACCAAATACACTGGAGAGGGCCTTTAAGCTTGGATGCAGTCCCTTTTGAGAGCAGCTATCACACCCTCCTTGGATGCACTGCCCCGTGCTGGGTAGGCTCCCTCGCCCGTGCCGGTAGGCTCACTCTCCCGAGTTGGGCAACCCATGCTGGGTAGGCTATATGTTGTACTGTGTCCATTGATAAACTTGAGCATAGAAATTATTGAATGGTGATTGATACAGACGTAATGTGAGCGTTGGATTTCATTTACCTTTGTTCTGCTGAGATGGGTGTGGGGTTGTACCACAACCTCTCGCCCTTGCGCCCCCTTGACACGAAGGCGTGTTTTGGGATGTGTGTCCATTTTTTTAGCGCTGCCGAACTTTGATCGTTGCGGCTGACCGGATAGCGTGTTTTGCCATGTCTGCTCACTTTTAGACCAATGCGGCTAAATGGCGTGTTCTGTCATCTTTGTTTGGGCCCCTCAATTGTCTGGTCGGTTTAGCTTGCTTAACTTCCCGACTGTAGTTGGTTTTTGCGCCAATGGTGCAACATACCTCCTTTCTATCGACCTGGTTATTGGGTTGTCCCGGCCGGCCAAAGAAGGACATGGGCAATGAATGTTGTTGTCTGTCATTGGTAAATATCACTTGCAGA
The DNA here is from genome assembly GCA_011799875.1 of Thinopyrum elongatum. NCBI lineage: Eukaryota > Viridiplantae > Streptophyta > Magnoliopsida > Poales > Poaceae > Thinopyrum > Thinopyrum elongatum. The sequence goes on from CM022300.1 coordinate 391,407,372, forward strand.
CCATTCATGAGAAACATCCTTCACATAGTTCATCTAAAATTTTCGGTTTTATTGGTTACTTCTCTTCTTGACTACAGTTGGTCTCTGTTCCAATGGTTGCGGTTGGTTTCCTCAAATAGCCCACTTAACTCCCATTTACGTTTCAAATAGCTCGCTTAACATCCAGGGTGTAGTTTTTCTCTGTGCTAATGGCACAATGGGTCATCAAATGATTATGTTCGCATTACATTTGTATTGGCCTTGACGGTTACCATTTCTCATAGCTTTCTCTAGCGACACATAAGACGTTTGGTTGAGCAGGTGAATGGACTCTAAGAATTTTTTTTTTGATACTCCGGCCTTTCCTCATCTCGTAGTTGTGACGGAAAAACAACAACCGAGAAATTAGGTGGACCATTTGAAGGATGTTTCTAGTGAACTTCCTACAAGTGACTATATTCGTATGTAGGGCAACCCGGTTTTGAAATGGGCACAGCGCCTGGTCGGTCCTGTCATTTTCACGTGGCCATTGGACGCCGGTGAGGGTACCCGGTTGATGCAGTCTGTTGCCTAGTGTTTGGAAGCCCGGGTACTACATGTAAATTCATGGTTGAGAATTTGTTAGCCATCCACTGTGTGGTCGGTTGCTTACAGGCAAAAAGTTGGGTGTTCTGTTGCTCACTCTATTTGTGTGTTTGTCGAGTCATGTGGGTCACCCATTCAGAAGTGTCTGGTCAGTCCCATATATTCATGCGGCCATTGTACGAGCCGTGGCTGCTGAGCTGACATAGTCGACTGCTAGGTCTGGATAGTCAGGCAGAACTCGTTGATTCGTTATTGAAAGTTTGTTGATCATCAGCTGGGTTTGTGCCCACATATCTCTTTTGTTCGCGACAACTCACTGATACGTCTCCAATGTATCTATAATTTTTGATTGTTTCATGCTGTTATATTATCAATCTTGGATATTTTATATTCATCTACTAGCAACTTTATATCATTTTTTGGGACTAACCTATTGACATACTGCCCAGTGCCAGTTGCTGTTTTTTGCTTGTTTTTTACTTCACAGAAAATCAATATCAAACGGAGTCCAAATGCCACGAGACTTTTTGGAGAATTTTTTCTGCCCAGAAGACACCCAGGAGGCCCAAGAAGTGCACCAGAGGAGGCCTGTGGGGCCCACTAGGCACCAGGGTGCGCCAGAGGCCCCAGGCGCACCCTGGTGGGTAGTGGAGCCCACAGGCATCCCCTCCACCGACCTCTGCCTCTATAAATACTCTAAAATCCCAAAAACCCTAGGGGAGTTGACGAAACACAATTCCAGCCGCCGCAAGTTCCAAAACCACGAGATCCAATCTAGAGGCCTTTTCTGGCACTATGCCGGAGGGGTCAACGATCACGAAGGGGTTCTTCATCGACACCCTTGCCCCTCCGATGATGCGTGAGTAGTTTACCACAGACCTACGGGTCCGTAGGTAGTAGCTAGATGGCTTCTTCTCTCTTTTTGATCTTCAATACAATGTTCTCCTCGATGTTCTTAGAGATCTATTTGATGTAATGACTTTTTGCGGTGTGTTTGTTGGGATCCGATGAATTGTGAGTTTATGATCAGATCTATCCATGAATATTATTTGAGTCTTTGTTGAACTCTTTTTTACATGATTGTTATAGCCTCGTATTTCTTCTCTGAAACTTTGGTTTGGTTTGGTTTGGCCAACTAGATTGATTTTTCTTGCCATGGGAAGAGGTGCTTTGTGATGGGTTCGATCTTACTGTGCTCAATCTCAGTGACAGAAGGAGACATGACACGCATGTATCGTTGCCATTAAGGATAAAAAGATGGGGTCTATTCCTACATGAATAGATCTTGTCTACATCATGTCATCGTTCTTATTGCATTACTCTGTTTTTCCATGAACTTAATACACTAGATGCATGCTGGATAGCGGTCGATGTGTGGAGCAATAGTAGTAGATGCAGGCAGTAGTCGGTCTAGTAATCTTGGACGTGATGCCTATATACATGATCATTGCCTTGGATATCGTCATAATTATTTGCTCTTCTGTCAATTGCCCAACAGTAATTTGTTTACCCACCGTATGCTATTTTCTCGAGAAAAGCCTCTAGTGAAATCTATGGCCCCCGGGTCTATTTCCTATCATATTAAATCTAAAAATATCTTGTTGCACTTTTTCTTTATTTTTTTTGTTTTTTTGCTAGATCTCACTGGTACAGCGAGGTGCTATACAAACGGTTTTTAACCCCTTTCCACGACGGCATTTTGAACCGTCGCCAAGTGAGTGTGTGCGATAGGGGGGGTCCTTCCCACACGACCCAAAAACCATCGGGGATAGGGAACCATGATGCATACAATTGTCCCTATAAATCTGTTTCTGATATCTTGAATATACCAAATGCTCCATCCTTGCTACTTGTTTGTGCTCGCATTGGCATCGCAGTCGGTATTCTGTGGTGCTACGTTTACGATGCGCGACCCATCACAAATAGTTCATGATTATAGAACGTGTACAATAAGCCGACAATCAAACACATTCACTTTTCCCGAACCGTATGCGATAACTAATTAAGAAGATTAGCTAATCATCGTAAGAGTGTCGGATAGGATTACAAAACGTCGGACGGTCATAACATCGTCGTACATGATAACTATCACACACGCTATTCTGTGGTGCAACATTTACGATGCGTACCATATCAGAAATAGTTCATGATTGCAAATCGTGTACGAGAAGGCAACTATCACAAACGTTTAGTTTGCCCGCACCGTTTATGATATTGTCTGACATCACACATGCTTTGCAAATGGTAACTATGTGCATGCTCGCACATGTTTCCTCTCTGTGAACCATGTTGGATTATGGTGTATATCACAAACGTTTGTGTTTTACCGACCGTGTGTGCCGTAACGATCTGCAGAGCATAATTTCACCGTAATTTAATTGCTGCTATTTAAAATTGTACCAGGTTTGTATTTGAAAATATGCAATAGCTTTATTCATATCCATCAGGTTCAAACAACCAATGCATTATTCGATTCACATGTACATATGTTCAAGAATTACATAAGCAAAAAATAAAGAATGATGAACCACAGTTGTCTACTTGTACTATTAAAGACGGTGAAGAAAGAGGCGAAATACATTCTGGTTGCTGAACAAGGTGAATCAAGATGCCCATATTGTGCCCTCCTCCATGCAGAAGGCATGCACGACTCTAGTCCAACCCCTTGTGATGGCCGACCACCCATCCTTCATTGTCTTCATGAACACATCTAGATAGTCATCGTGTTCTGGTAGAAATACTTTAACCTTTGCATGCCCACCAACCATGTAGTTTGAGAGGTAATCTTGAGTAAACTGCTTTGGAAACCACTACAAAGGAAAAAGATTCGGACATTGTCATCTAACACAACTCATTATGGGCAGTAAAAAGAAGGCTGCAGAGTTCTTACTTACCATCCTGCAGTTCGTTGTTGTCTTGGATAAAGTGTAAACAAATAGTTTAATTGCCATCTTTTGACCCATTTTACTAACAATCTTTATCAGCTTCCTCACTTGATGCTGGTTCATCAATATCTCATTGCCACATACGCAGAAAGGGTCAAAGCGCGGATCTTTACCAATGACATATGTAGCTAAAAGCACCAAGTTAATATTAGAAGCTAAACAGCAATTGCACAATGATGTAGTACAACACTCCCTCCATCCCATTATATAATATCATATAACATCCAATATACTCACATATTGGATGAATTAACATCTTATATTATGGGCCAGAGGGAGTTTATTGCATTTTTACAAATTATCGGTTGATTAACTGCTGATGTGTTGTTGTTGTTGCTGCTCTTCTACGTATATCTAGACATCATCAGAACATTAAGGTAACACTCTTCCTTATTGCTATGTAGCCTAGGATTGCATATTTAGACATTCAGTACAGTTCATGTTGCTATGTAGCCTCAGATATATTACATATGGCCCTAGTTAACTTAACGATAAATGGGTTATAGATATATTCAGTTAAAAGTCTGATTCACCGATTAGACCCTTATCAGCCCCCGGCCTATATGGTACCAGCTACCGATATCCTGAACAATGAGTATATATAAGCCATGGGATGAAACTAACCTCAATGGAAAACAACAGTCGTTCCCAAAATTGTCCCGTGTAAGTACATCAAGAGGCATGTTAAGCACAACAGGATAAACATCAACCAAATATATCCATGGCAAACAAAATAATCTCCAAACGATAGCTTCAGTGTGCAGGTTTAAGCACGCTAGTTAAGCAAAACAAGTGGAAAGGTGTGTTAACTGCAACAGGCCTAACATTTAACAACAAGCAAATATAGGCATTCAAACTGGTATTGTGCCGGTCTAAGTACACTGGTTATTGTTAAATAAAAATGGAAAGGTGTGTTAACTACAACATGCTTAACAACAACCAAATGTAGTCATTCATAGTGGTATTGTTGAAACTGGTATTGATGAAATTGAACTGCACAGTTCATACTTGCACATATAGAACATCATGTTGTGAATAACTAGAATAAACAAGGCATATTACGAACAACCGAAGATAGCATTTGAAACTGGACATATGCTAACTACAAACAACCGAACAACCAAAAACCTTTAAAAGAGGCATATGCTAGCTATAACAGGCTTAACAGCAAGCAAATATATGCATTCCTGTCGGTATGTTTAAAACTAGTATTGATGAAAATGTACTGCATAGTAAATAGTTGCACATATAGAGCATCACATTGTGAACAACTGAAATAAACAAGGCATACTACAAACAACCAAATATAGCAATTAAAACTGGACATATTCTCACTACACTACAAAAGGGACTCGACAAAACAAATCATGGGTTCCCCCCTGTGAAGAGGCACGGCAAAATAAATCATGGGTTTCCTCACTTGTCACGGATGGGCTCGTTCCCGTGGGTAGAGCACGGACCCTGGGTGCGCTCCATGTTGTTGCAGATGGGCTCCTTCCCCTTGGAAGAGCACGGCTGTAGGGTGCCCTCCCTGATGTCACAGATGGGCTCTTTCCCCCTGGAAAAGCCCGAGAGGGTGCCCTCCTCATGGTCGCCGTCGATGAGGTCTGACTTGGCAGCTGTGGATCCCAAGCCAGCGTCGCAGAACGTGTCCTTCAGAAATGACAAAAGGGGCTCGATGGCGATGTAGGATGGCAAATTCTTGACAGCGAGCCACAGGAGATCAGCGGCGGGGCCATGGATGAGATCGACGGCGGTTGAACCCGAGGGGTTGGGGGTGGGACACTTAACCTGTGACATAGCCCACGTCAGGCTGTCGTTGTCGATGACCTTGATGTCGTAGCCGGTGTCCGCGACATACCCGCATACTCTAGCTCGCTGATTGAGAGCCTGCGGCCAGTAATGGTTGTCAGCTTCCTCGGCCGCCACCTCGGCGACACGGGCGAAGAGGCCGTGATACACCTCTTTTGGGCCAGTCGCTCCTCGAGCTCCACGGGAAGCGTAGCCGATCTTAGGCTGCAACGCTCTGGAGTGGGGGATGGGGATGGGGATCCGTGGGAAAGGGGGCATTTGGCAGGCGTCATCTAAGAAACTCAGGGCGGCTAGGGTATGCAGATCGGTGGGTAAGCTGCACGGGCAAACCGGCAGATGTTGACAATGAAGGCCTTGCGGCAGCGCCGGCGACCTTGCTAGGGTTTCGAGCGAGGGAGGGGTTGTGGTGGTGGTGTGTGTGTGTGCGCACGCGCGCGTGCGCCCGAGGAGTTTTTGGGGTGTGTGTGGAGGGGGGCGTTTGAGGAAATGACGTGGCTACTGAAAATTTTACTACGCGGGCGTAAAATGCCGGGGCTATTGAAAATTTGGATGATGCATCGCACACGGTCCCAAAATAACAATCGTGTGTTATGAAACAGAAAAAACCCTCGAACCGGGCAGATATTTTCGAGGGATGCAGGCGAGAGCGGGAACAACAAACATCACACACTATCGAAACATAATAACCGTGTGTTATCAACCAGAAAAACCCTGTAGGTGGGTAGATATTTTTGAGAGGGGAAGCCTCGTGAAGCCCAATGTACTGTGCTGATGTGCATGACAGGGGCACTGACGTGGCACACGGTTAGTGTGAGTAAACCGTGTCTGTTGCGCCATCCGACTTGTCTAATGTTCATAAATTTGGCGAAAATGATGCGGGAAAGGGTCAGAACACGAACACACTTGCATGTGGACCAAATATATGTATGAAAAGGGTGGTTTGATGTTCAAATACCAAATGCACAACTTCGATGTGGCACCTATCTCACAAAGCGCACAATATTGCTTGCCCCCCTTCGTGTCGATAGGAGGGGAATCCTAAGCTATGAACGCATGCCCGCCCCTACGGAGGTTCACCTAGCAAAGTGTGAAGTAGCAGTCCCCCCCATCAAACACACACACACACACACACACACACACACACTTTCAGTCGGAGGGAGAGGGCATCTCACCAAGATGTATCATAAAATGGACCAAGAAGAATCCACCTTGGTCGTACAACCTCTCTCTTGTTGTTGGTCAAAGTGACGGACATCCATGCGACCCCAGAGATGGGCTAGCTCGCCAATAATCACGCAAGTAGCTAGTCCCCGAAGACAACCACTGCCTGCATGTGGCCCAAACATATGTATGGAGTGTTGATGTTTGAATACACAATGGAACAACTTTGTTGTGGCACCGTGCTTTGGAACCAGAAATCACCACACGGAGCGAGGGTTAGTTGACGACGCATTGTATATACGTATGTCACACCACACCTCGAGCCGATGATGGGGATTCATGCATGCATCCATAGTATGTGCTCAAACTTAGGTCTGAATCTCACCATGACCTACTACGATAACACGAACCAAAGGAAGAATCCACCATGGCAACCTATCTCATTGTCGGTCAAAGTGATCATGGATGTCCACGTAGGCCCACAAATATATAGGCTTGTTGCCGATAACCACGTGAGGGAGTGTACCATTCGAAGACAACCACTACATGCATATGTATGTATGGAGGTGATGCGTGCATGCATGTTTGAATACCATGCACAACATTAATGTGGCGCGTGCGTTGAAAATTGTACAGTCCCCACACAGAGCAAGATCGGTTCATGACGTGTCGTGGTACTGCCCACTTTGACTCGATTGGAGGGATTCATGCGTACACATGCATGTGTGCTCAAACTATATCATGTCATCCCAGAGCATGACCTATATACTGTAATACAAACCAAAAAATAATCCCATCCAAAGTCAAATTAACCTCTCTCGTTGTCGAGCAAAGTAGTGATGGACCAAGCGGGCCCACAGATGGAAAGCATCGATATCGCTGATAACCGCGTGAGTGGGTGCCAAAGGACAACCACCATCGCTTTGCATGTGGTCCAAACATATCTATGGAGAGGTGTGTGTGGTTGTGATGTTTGAATACCCAAAATGCACAACTTTGATGTGGCACATGCCTCGAAAACCGTAAAGTCCCCACACAGAGCGAGGTTCATGAAGTGTACTACATATGCTGGCCCCCTTCCCCCTCTTCGACGCATACTATATGCTCCTACCGTAATACAAACCAAAAAGAATCCTCCTTGATGGTGAAATTAATTAACCTCTCCCGATGTAGGTCAAAGTGATGCATGCATGGACGACGACCTCACTGGCCCACAGATGGAAGCGTCACACGTGAGTGTCCTAGGATAACCACCGCCTACATGCATGTGGCCCAAAGAGGTGTTGTGTGATGTTTGAATAGCCAATGCACAACTTTTATGTGGCACGTGCCTCGGAAACCGAAAAGTCCCGACACCGAGTGAGGTGTGTTCACGGACGCGTACGTAGTATATATGCTAGTCCCCTCCCACCTCTTCGACGCGTACTATATACTCCCACCATAACACAAACAAAAAAGAATCAACCTTGCTGGTCAAATTAAACTCTCTGCCGGCTGTTGGTCGAAGTGATGGACGACGACCTCATGGGCCCACAGAAAGCGTCACACGCGAGTGAGTGTCGTGTAGGACAACCACCGACTGCATGTGGCCAAAACATGTATGTATGAAAGGGTTGTGTAATGTTTTAAATAACAAATTCACGACTTTGATGTGGCATCTGCCTCACAAAACGGCCAATCCACACGATGGCTCATGACTCGTAGTGTACTGCCAGCCCCCCCCCCCCACACACACCCCAGACGCACACACACACACACACCGCATCCACCGCAACTATGATGCATGTTAAATTTTCCCGCGGTGAACATATGTTACCAAAGGATGGAGTTTTTAATTTTGAAAAAAAATAGAGATCATTAAGACGTTTTAGTACATTGATTGATTTTCTAGGTGTATAATGTGCAAAAATCAAATTTGAGCTACATGCACACGTGACAGTGCACCTGAATGGATTGGAAAAACACATGTGTCTCACTGGGTGCATGTTTACTCCCCGTGCAAGAAATTTCAAACATTGAGAATCTTGATTTTTAAAATCTAGTACATCCAAAACTTATTCGAAATTCATGAAACTTATCGTGTTGTCATATGGACACCAATACACAGTGGTATTGTACTTTTTTTGTCAAATCTGAGACAAGTTTTGATGTAATCTTTATCTTCTTACAAACGGGAGATTATTAATAATTGGGAACCAATATCGCAAATGGATTATTTATTCGAACCTTTGGCGTTAGACCAACAATGGATACGTGCCATGCTTAGGTTAAGCAATAAAGCGGCAACATTAATCATCAAAATAGAAAAACAATATATGTGCTGCCACGCGACCCGTGTGCCGTGCGAGCAGGCGTGAGTTGACGAGACGCATGCGAGCAGTCCGCCGCGCAGGCAGACCGGGAGGCATGCGTACAGGTGTGTGAACTAATGGGAGGCGTGCTCGCTGCGCAGCGTCGTCGGGAGACGTGTGAGTAGCTATGTGAAATGACAGTAGGCCTGCCAGCAGTCCGGTGCGTAGGCTCACCGGGAGGCGAGCCAGCGGTTTGACCGCCGCCCGCCTCTCTCCTACTACTCCATATTAATGGCGTGCCCGAGCAGCCGCATCCCCCATCCTCGCCACACACACAATCCTCTCTCTCCTCCTGCATCCTCGACGCCGCTCTCAGTCCTCAAAGCCGTCAGTGTATGAGGATGCCGCTGAAGCACCCCATCGGAGGGAGTGGCGACGCCAGGGCTGCTGAAGCACCGGAGCATGGCGTGAAGATGGAGACAGAGGTTACCGTCGTCGCCGTCGAGGTATCGCTGCACCTTGACATCGTCGATGGCGTCGTGCTTCCACAGCCGGAGCCGCAGGTCCACACCGACTCCGGCGATGACTCCGACGACGACGGACAACCGGTTAGTCATCTATACCCTAAATACATCCTAGGGTTTCTCTGGTTACTCCCGCCTCCCCCTTTTTGGAATAGAAATCATATGGTTATGTTCTCTCAATCCCTGAAATCTAAGTAAGTTTCGTTAGATCCGTGTAGTGTATTGATTGTTTGAATGGTACAAATGATAAGTGATTAGTTGTTTCATCTGTGCAAAGGATTTCTGCTAATAATCCGACTAGGGTTAGTGTTCGTGCTAATAATTCCTAGCCAGGTCTTGACAATTGATTTTGAATGACCTACATATATGTTTGTGCCATTTTTTTCAAGATTGGTCTGTACATAGACGATTGTGCTTAAAAATCGAACGATAATCTCTGGATATGTCTAAAAAAATAGCCATAAATTCCTAATCCTACTTTACGGCATGTAAACATTGATTTGATGCCAAATTTTGGCAACTGCCAAATGTTTGCTAGAGATTAGTTTGTATTCCAAATTTGACGCCACATTTTTTTTACTATATGTATAGGTGCTATCTGACGATGTCGACAGCGAGGATGAAGATGGCCAGAGGAGGTACAAGAGGCAAATCCTCAGGGAGCTTTATGCGGGAATGCATAACAAATGTATTAGGACCTGGAACGGGGGCTATAGATGCCCATTTTGCAACCAAAACCTTCATGACGCGTATCAAAGTGTTCTGGCGCATGCAAGAGGATGAGCCGTTGGCTCCTTCAGGCAGAAGTATTCTCGCAGGGTGGCGCACGCCGCGTACGCTGAGTACCTGGAGAAGCTTCACGATCGTGCTGGCAGATGAGATGAGATGTGGGATTGAACTATATATGGCTATGTAGTGTCTTAATTATAAATGTGCTTGAGTATGCTTAATGACGGTTGAATTTTATATGGTTGAACTATGCTTGTGTACGACTTATTATCTATGCCCGAGTATGTTTAATCTATGTTTACTTATGTCTAAATGTGGGATATGGATGCACTCAGTTCGGTTGATCGAATTTTATGCATATTAGGGTGAATGTTTAGCGTGGGTAAAACTTTCAGATTCAACCGACGAAGGAAAAGTGGAACCACCCTAAAACATGGTTATTTTCCCAAATTGAAACCGTGTGCAATGACTTTCATTTTCCTAGTTACGTCAATCACACACGGTTGGCTCTAGCAAACCGTTGCCTCCGAAACTCTTTGTGGGACAGAAAACCCTCACCACCCAATTCAAAAAGGAAAAAAGAAAACCCTCACCGCCCAATTCAAAAAGGAAAAAAGAAAACCCTCGCCATCCCCATGTCATAAAAACCCTCACCCCGCCTGCCACCCCCTCTGGTCCCCATTCACACCTGAACAAGCTCCTCTGCAACTCTGCATGGCACCGCCTATCACCGCGGCAACCACTTAGCTCGACGCCTATCGCCACCGCCAGGCTGCCGGCAAACCCCACCGCATTTTGCCACTTTCGCTTGCTGTCGCCTATCACCATGGACTTTCTCGATGCTGCTCGTCGTTGACCCAGCTCCGCCCAATTGGGGAATCCGCTGAATTGAGGTTTTTTTCTCATGGACAACAACGTAACTAATTTAATGAGATATTCTCTCATCTCTTATCCCTGTTCATCTGCCTCCTTTAATTTCCCGGCCGAAATCATCGTGAATTCATTTTTATTCGAGCTGATTTGAGGGTTTTCTTTCATTCATAGAGTGTACAGTGCGCGGACACATCAGGACTTTGCGGCCTCGGCCAGACATCCATGGAGTTCCATCTCACCGTACCAGATGACTTGAGGATGCACGCGGTATGTTCAATCTCACCCTACATCGGTTGGCATGGCCTACTTTCCTAAACATATACTCCCTCCGTCCCAAAATAAGTGTCTTGAGCTTAGTACAAATTTGTACTAGAGCTAGTACAAACTTGAGACACTTATTTTGGGATGGAGGGAGTACTATATATTGCTACATTTGGATAAAAGGTGCCACATGCAGCATATACGTCAAAGGGGATTTTTTTTTCTTCTCTTCTTTCTATATTAGGCAAATTAATGATGTATTGTTCTTTTGATTACTCTCATATTTCCATGACATCATGGTTGACCTATCTGTTTAATTATAGATTTTTGTCCTTTGATTTCAACTGTTGTACAGTTCTTTCAATTTCACCCATATTTGAATGTTACCATATTCTTTAACAAATCCTACCATTTTTTGCAGCACGTCTCTTGCTATGCAACAGCATTTGTAGTACACAATCTTGCCCTTTACATAAATCGAGACTGCAGGGATGTCATACTGAACACAAACCATGGATTTACAATCGTTGCTTCTGTAAGACTTGATGAATGTGGTCACTCCTATTTTGGCACGGGCCTTTGGATAGAAATTTCTAAGTTTTATGTACTGAAAGCTGGCACTAAAATTGCACGGCACATAAAAGAGCATGGTCATGAGATATATGCTAACTTCCCCGACGGTATCATCCGCCCAGACTTTGTTCAAAGTAAGTGTTCTTTTCAAGTATCTGCATGTTGACTTACCCAGCAATATCAAAGGAATTGTGTAGTATTTAAGCAACCAATTGTTATTCCATTTTCTTACTCTATTCCTACCTACTAACTTCTAGTTACCAATATACTTTTCTTTTGCCCTGTTTTAACTAAATATTCCCTGTACTCCACTTCTATCAAAAAGCGCCGCTGACGAGGAGACTCCGGAGGTGGAGAACGGGGCTGCCAACAAGCGGAGGTGGGTCGAGCAAGAACCGCAAGCGACTCCAGCAGGCCTAGACTTCATCAGCGGCCTCCCCGATGATATGTTGGTAGTCATCATCTCCCTCCTCCCAATCAAATACGGGGCGCAGACAACCATCCTTTCCCGACGGTGGCGCCCCCTATGGCACTCCACCCCTTTCGACCTCATCAACACCCACGAGCTCTGCCATGGCTATCACAAAAGCTTGGATGCGTTCTCCCAGATTCTCGGAGTCACCATGGCCCAACCAGTGGCCTTAGCATGGGCAAGTTCCGTTCCAATAGCAAGGACTGAGCCAAGCTTGACGAGTGGTTCCTATCCCCCGCCCTAAATTAGCCCGAGGAGCTCACTTTTAATAATGGGCATATGCGCTCGCTGCCAACGTCCGCTCCGCCTCGCGCCCATGTTGCGCGTCGCCAAGTTCATGAACTGCCATCCCCCCTTAATGACGCGCCCGTGAAAGTGCAACTAATCCCCGGGTGGTTTTGGTAATTCATAACAACATATAGCTCATTGAACTAATATCCATTCAAGATGAATATTTCAGGAAGTTCAATGAATGACATGGCATGGACTAGAAATGTGGACCCCTCAAAATGCTAAGGACACATATTGGCAAAAGCTTAAGACTCTTCATTTTTATTTTAGTGATCCAAGATCACATTGAGTCCATAGGAAAGCCAATACTATTAAAAGGGGATGAGGTGTTTCTTAATGGCTTGCTTGCTCAAATGCTTAGTGATATTGCTCCTAAACCCTCAACCACTTTCTCCATCAAAATATGACAAAACCCTAAACTCCAACTCGGCCCCACCGATTCATTCTATCCGGCGCCACCGAGTTCATATGACATAGCCACAGCCAGAAACCCTAACAGTTCGGCCACACTGATACGGATCTCGGTCTCACCGAGATGACCTTGCCAACGCTCTGTTATCTGTTGCAATTATTTTGGTCTCACCGAAATTGCAATCGGTCTCACCGAGATGGCTTAACCAACTCTCTGTTGCCCTATTTCTTCACTTTGGTCTCACCGAGTTGATGCAATCGGTGCCACCGAGATGAGGTTTGCCCTAAGCCCTAGCACATCGGTCCCACCGAGTTGTTCCAGTCGGTCCCACTGAGATTCCTAAATTTCACATTTTGAACTAATCGGTCTGACTGAGTCTAACTATTCGGTCTCACAGAGATGGGTCAAATGTGTGTAACGGTTGGATTTTGTGTGGAGGCTATATATACCCCTCCACCCCCTTCTCCATAGGTGAGAGAGCCATCAGAACGTGCCTACACTTTCACCATACATTTTCTGAGAGAGAACCACCTACTCATGTGTCGAGATCAAGATATTCCAATCCTACCACAAGAATCTTGATTTCTAGCCTTCCCCAAGTTGCTTTCCACTCAAATCGTCTTTCCACCATATCCAAACCTGTGAGAGAGAGTTGAGTGTTGGGGAGACTATCATTTGAAGCACAAGAGCAAGGAGTTCATCATCAACACACCAATTGTTACCTTTTGGAGAGTGGTGTCTCCTAGATTGGTTAGGTGTCGCTTGGGAGCCTCCGTCAAGTTGTGGAGTTGAACCAAGAAGTTTGTAAGGGCAAAGAGATCCTTCCCTTTACCTTCATATGCAATGTTTTACTTTCCGCTGCTACACTCTTAGAATTGCATGTGTAGGTTGATTGCTTGACTTGTGTTAATTGCTAAAATCTGCCCACAACTAAAATTGGGAAAAATGTTAGATTTTTATTTGGTCAAGTAGTCTAATCACCCCTCCTCTAGACATACTTTCGATCCTACAAGTGGTATTAGAGCTTTGGTCTCCTTTTGCCTTGATTTTCATAGCTTTGGTGATCATAGCCTTGGTTTCACAACCTAGGAGAGTATGGCATCTAGCAAGGGAAATTACCGCCGTAGAGGTCCTTACTTTGATGGTACTAATTTTGCTAGTTGGAAGCATAAGATGAAAATGCATATTCTTGGTCATAACCCCGCCATTTGGGATGTTGTGCGTATTGGCTTGCAAGGTGATTTCTTCAAGGATGGAAAAGAACCGGATCGTGAAGCGGCAGCGGAAGAAATGAAGATGTTGCAATACAATGCTCAAGCTTGCGATATTCTCTTCAATGGATTGTGCCCCGAAGAATTCAACAAAATCAGCCGTCTTGAGAATGCAAAGGAATTTGGGATACTTTGGTTTATATGCACGAAGGTACCGAGTCCGTCAAGGAATCCAAGTTGGATGTGCTTCAAAGTCAACTTGACAAGTTCAAGATGAAGGATGGTGATGGAGTCACCGAAATGTACTCTAGGCTTGCTCTCATCACAAATAAGATTGCTGACTTAGGAAGTGAAGAGATGACCGACAAATTCATCATCAAGAAGATCCTAAGAGCCTTGGATAGAAAATATGATACCATGTGCACCTTGATCCAAATGATGCCCAATAACAAAGATCTGAAGCCCACAGAAGTCATTGGTAGAATTGTTGCTCATGAGATGTCACTCAAGGATAAGGAAGAGCTCCACAACAAGTCAAGTGGCGCTTACAAAGCTTCAAGTGATGCTCCTACAACATCAAGAGAGAAGCAAGTCTCCAATGAAGAATTGAACTTATTGGTGAAGAACTTCAACAAGTTCTACAAGAATAGAAGCAAAGAGAGAAGCTCCAAGTCAAGGTCCTACAATGACAAAAGATCTTCTATTCATGATCATAATTGCTACAATTGTGGAAGACCCGGACACTACTCCAATGAGTGTACGGCTCCCTACAAGAAAAGAGAAGATTCGCCAAAAAGGAGGAGTAGAAGAGATGAATCATCTCCAAGAGAGAGAAGGAGTAGAGATGATCGTTATGAACGAAGACCCTCTCGTAGAAGCAAGGATTCTGAAAGGAAGGACAAGTCATCAAAGAGCTACACAAGACGAAGACATCAAGCTCACATTGGTGAATGGGTATCCGGTTCCGACTCCGACAACCACTCCGAGAGAAGTTATCACTCCGACTCCGACTATACTCAAGATGAAGGTGTTGCCGGTCTTGCACTTGTGTCATCCAACTCCTACGACATATTTGACTCACCAAATGAATGAATTGGAAGATGCTTCATGGCTAAAGGCCCTAAGGTTCACACCCCGAGTATGTTGATTTCAATAGTGATGAAGATGATTTGCTAGGTGATGATGATTTACCTGTTGACAACTCTAGTGATGAAAACTATGATGAATTTACTAATAATCATGCTAATCAAGATGAAACGAATGACAATGATAAAAAGGAGATTGAGCGTCTAACTAAAGAACTAAACACTCTTAAGTTAGCTCATGAAACAACTCTAGAGGATCATAGAGAGCTCCTAAGGATTCATGAGAAGCTACACTTCGAGAAGCTAAATTTAGAGCAAGAGCATGAGTTTCCAAAAGCTATCAATGATGATCATCGAAAGAAGAGTTCTTCTTATCTTGCCAAACGTCTCCTCTTGTCTACTTATATGCCACAAGTAAAATCTAGCAATAAGAGCAAGAAAGATTCTTGCTCTAGTAGTAACAATAACCATGTTAAATCCAATATTGTTGCTTCTAGTAGTTCTCTTGATTCCACTAATGATTCTCTTAGCCAAGTTACACTTGACCAAGAAAGTAGCTTATTGAAGGGAATTATAGACAAAGGTGTTTACAAGAGCCTTGCCGAAAGTAAGCAATTTGAGGAAAATGTACACAAGCAAGGAAGACACCGGAAGAATCAAGGTGTTGGTTTTGAACGAAAGTTCAATACCAATGGAGTTGAGTGGGAAGAAGATCAATACCCCAAGACGAAGTTTGTTCCTCGACAAGAGAAGTATGACCCCACTTCTTTCAGGGAACACAAGCTTAAGACGATCTTCCACCGCAAGACCACAAGCTAAAAGGCAAGGACAAGCTTCAAGAAGAGATTGACTCATTTGAAGAAGCTCCTAAGGCCATGGTCAAGTGGGTTCCCAAGACTACGTCAAGTTCTACTTCATCAAGTACGACTACAACTCCAAGGATTCCCATCAAGTTGATGTGGATCTCAAAGAAGAAGAACTAGAGTGTTCTTGAGGGTGACTTCGCCAACATACTTCACTCATATTCATTTTGGCAAGGACATGTGCAATCAACTTTCATATCTTGCACTAGTTCACAGAGTCACAAACCCTCTTGTTGGTAAGACAAGGGACAAGGTAACCTAATGCTTTCATGGACATCATCATATGTGTAATTCACTCTATGTCTATGGATATCCTTGTATGTTCCTTGTGGGACTAACCCATGTAGGTATTGAAAGTGCAACACTCCAATGGATTGCTCCAAAAGATCTACATCAACATTGAGCATCCACATCTTCACTATCTACATGAAGTCATCATCGACAAAACCCAAGGTTAGTTCATCCCTCTTAGGGGGGATATCACATCTAGGGGGAGCGTTGCTCTAAGAATTGAGCTAAAGCAAATCTAATGGTGTGAAGACATTAATGCTTTATGTAAAAGTGGTAACCCCACTTGTACTTAAACGATGAGTATGACCTATGATCAAATGTTCTCATTTGACTCCTAAGTCAATATACTCATATATAGATGACCTTGTCATCGCCAATTGCTTGATAGATGCTATAAGTGTTTGTGCATGCTTTGTCACATATTTCATTTGCTATCTTATTGTGTGAGCATGTTGGTTGCATAATTTCTACATTCGAGGACATCCATTTGTGGTTTTGATTGTTTGGTTTTTATTGGCCAAATGGATGGACAAGAATGCCTAAGAACCTCCTCTAGCTATCTATGCTTTCTCTCTTCTCGAACTCTATTCATGCTACATCACAAAAAGTTGAACAAATCTTTTTCGGACCCTCCGGGAGAGGAGCACTCGGAGCCACCGATCCGTCAAGGGCTGACCTCCAAAACCTTCTTGTGAATTTCGGCCAGACCAACACACTCATACTCGGTCCCACCTAAACCACTAGATTGATCTAGGTTTTCACCTCGGTGCTACCGATTAGAACGACTCGGTCTCACCGAGTTGCAGTAACTGCACGCAGTTTTGCATCTCCATGCCACCGAGACATTCCACTCGGTGCCACCGACAGTGTCTGGGTATATATACTTTGCGTACCCGTATGGTTGAAAACTTCTTCAAACCGCACGAGCCCGCACCCCAGCACTGCCGCCCCTTGGTCTTTGGATCGTCACCGTCTCCGACTGTGCGCCGTCGCCGCAGGTCTCCGCCGCCGTCAACGGGATTCCTCTCCGCCGTTGCCGCCGTAGCGAACTGTCACCAAGTTAGGGTATGGTTCGGTCACTTTGTGCCTATTTCCCCTTCCGATTCTTTGCACAAAGTCAATGCCTGGATTCTTGCCACGAATGAGAACTTTCTATCCACACAAAAATTCCTTTAGACTAGATTCGATGAAAAATCTTAGGGTTAGGTTTCCGCCGAGCTCATCTCGGACCGACCAAAATGGAGTTTTCGGTCGCACCAATTGGCCCTGGCCATTGCACTAAGTACAACTCGGTCTGATCGAAGCGTACTGATCAGTGAGAGCAAAAGCAATTTCTCTGTGAAACCCTAGCATCTCGGAGTCACCGAACTGCAACTCGGTCTGACCGATGTTGTATGTTTAGACTCTGTTAAGTGCTTTGGTGTCACCGAGACTATCATATCGGTAGCTCCGAAATGCTTTCTGCAGAAAACTAAAACTAAGATTTTGACTCAATTTTTTGCAAAACAAGCTGCTTTTTGTGATGCTCATCCACTCTGCCCATATCCATCTATTCACAGGGTTAGTTTGCAGAGATGTCTGAAGCAAGTGATAGCCAGAACAAGTCAGAGGTGCAGGTCAACCTCAGTGAGGGCACAAGCCCAAGTAGTAGCTATGATGATGGCAGTAGAAGCACTCCTAGCAATCTGCCCAAGGCTGCTACTAGACAGAGAAAGAAGAGAAACTCTGACAGTAAGGATGAAGATTTTGTTGTTGAGGAAGAAGTGACCTCAAAGAAGAAAGTGCTCAAGAAGGAATATGTTGTAGCTACTGCCACCAAGCCAGGTCTTCATAAGAAAGCTCCTGCAAAGAGAGCTCCCATGTCTAAAGCCAGAAAGTCAACTACTACACAAGAGACTATGGAGTTTACTCTTGAGCCAAGAGATGAAGGAGAAGCTGCTGATGGGAAGAAGAAGAAGAGAAAGGAGAGGGTCAAGAAAACCATTGCCAGAGTCATTGACAGACCATCCATGATGAGGGATGATGATGAAGATGAGGAGGAGGAACCTGTTGCACTACCAGCCAAAACTAAGAAGTTAATGGCAGATGCCATTAAGACTAGTGCACCCTCCAAGCCCAAGTCAAAAGCTCCACCTGCTGCACCCAAGACTACAGCTCCAAAGAGATCCACCAGGAACATTCCTGCTGCAGAGAAGAACAAGGCCCCAGTGCCAGAAGTTCAAGAGGATGAGGAGCCCCAAGTGCTCAGAAAATTGAAGCCCAAGATTCTAGATCATGATGATGCTCATCCAGTGGTTGAGAACATGAAGTTGAGGAAGGACAGTGGTCTGAGGCTGTGGAGGAAAAATGATCCATATGCCACAAGGAGAAGAACTGCTGTTGATTATCGTTTCCACACCAGAGAACAGCAAGACTTCTATGAGACAGTTTTGCTTGACAAGAAGCCAATTGTGAGTGATATGAAGTGGGTTGATTGTAAGTACATATATGCCAATGAGGACTACTTCCCCCACGTTCATGAGAGCTTCAGGTTGACTGGAGTTGACGGCTTTGTTGGACAAGAGCTCACCAAATGGAATGATGAAATGGTGATGCAATTCTACTCCACTGCACACTTCTATCCAGATGGGAAGATTGTGTGGATGACTAAGGGCACCAGGTACCAGTAATCGATCTTAGAGTGGACTGATCTTATCAATGCCCCAGAAGAAGGAGAGAATGATATAGATGTGTATGGCAAACCAAGGATGGATCATAACACTATGGCTCGTATGTACAAGCCCATCCCTGATAAAGCACTTGAAACTCACAAGTTTGGTTCCATCTACTATCTGCTTGCTGGTTGGGCACTACCAACTACATCTTGAGGCATACCTTGTTGCCCAAGTCTAGAGATGAGAGAATGATCCGTGGACATTCCATCAACCTGCTACATCTATTTGACATACCACAGAAGTTCAAGGTTATGAGTCTGATAGTTGAGACAGTCAAGAGGACAGCTGCTGACCAAAAGAGGTCATGTGGATATGCACCACATATTCAAATGTTGATCAATTTCAAGGTTGGAACTGGCACGTATCTACTTGACAGAGAGCATTTACCTCTTAGGCTAGAATTTGAGGACAATGAAGTGGTGATGGATGCTTCACATCCAACATATGTTGAGGCCCAGGAGAAGGCTGAGAAGGCAAAGGCTGCCAAAGCAGCAAAAGTAGCAAGTGCTCCAGATGCATCAATTGCAAATCTCAAGACCAAGCAAGATCAACTCACATATCTGCTAGAAGCAACTCTGAGGATTGAGAAGAGTCTGGCCAACTTGACTAAGAATCAGGAGAGCCTAGAGCGGATTATTGAAGACAAGATGTATAACCTTGATGTCAAAGTCACTGAGATTCAAACCATTGTTGAGAAGTTGCGAGATGATGCTGAGGACAGAGATGATAGACCTACCACAGATAGATTCCAGACAGTGCCAATGGCACAGAGGTCTACTGCTGAGCCAATTGCAGACTTGAGGCCTGCTCACTCTGCTCCTACCGCCACTGCCACAGTGCCACCACCAGTGTCAACCCCTCCTGCTCAACAGACTTCAGCTGAAGCATTTGCAGACGCAATTCTCTCAACACCATCTATGCACACCGGAGCAACAAGCCAAAAGACCCCTTTAGGAGTTCTCGGAGATCATGCCTAGAGTGTCGTATAGCACTATACATTTTCAAACTTTTTGGTAACTTGTTGCCAAAGGGGGAGAAAGTGTATAGATCATAGGCTTCGAGAGAGAGAGAGAGTCTTTTGCTTCTTTGTTGGTTCTTATTTGCCTTGCTACTTTGGTTGGTTGATGCTCCTTGATGCTACATTTTATGTTATGCTTGTGAGATACCTTGTATGATCATGTGTTTGATCATACTATGCTTAATGTGTGCTTACATGTCTATCTCTATGATTGTTTGTGTATGATCAATCACTTGTATCTTTGGTGATGCGTTCATGTTATTTCACTCTTATCATTTTGTGCGCTCCACCAAGATGTATGTGACATGGAAGAGTGATCCATGATCCTAATCGATTGTGCATTTGCATTCAAACGCAAATTTTAAATAGTGCACAAATTTAGGGGGAGCTCTTGCTTATCACATACTTCCCATAGCGACGATGTATTTCATTCATCTTATCATTTGTCGAAGCTTTGATCTATATGTTGTCATCAATTACCAAAAAGGGGAAGATTGAAAGTGCAACTAATCCTCAGGTGTTTTGGTAATTCATAACAACATATAGCTCATTGAACTAATATCCATTCAAGATGAATATCTCAGGAAGTTCAATGAATGGCATGGCATGGACTAGAAATGTGGACCCCTCAAAAAGTCTAAGGACACATATTGGCAAAATCTCAAGACTTTTTTTTTTATTTTAGTGATCCAAGATCACATTGAGTCCATAGAAAATCCAATACTATTAAAAGGGGATGAGGTGTTGCTTAATGGCTTGCTTGCTCAAATGCTTAGTGATATTGCTCCTAAACCCTCAACCACTTTCTCCATCCAAATATGTCAAAACCCTAAACTCCAACTCGGCCCCACCGATTCATTCTATCCGGCGCCACCGAGTTCATATGACATAGCCACAGCCAGAAACCCTAACAGTTCGGTCACACAGATACGGATCTCGATCTCACCGAGATGGCCTCGCCAACTCCCTGTTATCTGTTGCAATTATTTCGGTCTCATCGAAATTGTAATCGGTCTCACCGAGATGGCTTGATCAACTCTCTGTTGCCCTATTTCTTCACTTCGGTCTCACCGAGTTGATGCAATCAGCGCCACCGAGATTAGGTTTGCCCTAAGCCCTAGCACATCGGTCCCACCGAGTTGTTCCAGTCAGTCCCACCGAGATTCCTAACGTTCACATTTTGAACTAATCGGTCCGACCGAGTCTAACTATTCGGTCTCACCAAGATGGGTCAAATGTGTGTAACTGTTGGATTTTGTGTGGAGGATATATATACCCCTCCACCCCCTTCTCCATAGGTGAGAGAGCCATCAGAATGTGCCTACACTTCCACCATACATTTTCTGAGAGAGAACCACCTACTCATGTGTTGAGATCAAGATATTCTAATCCTAACACAAGAATCTTAATTTCTAACCTTCCCCAAATTGCTTTCCACTCAAATCATCTTTCCACCATATCCAAACCTGTGAGAGAGAGTTGAGTGTTGGGGAGACTATCATTTGAAGCACAAGAGCAAGGAGTTCATCATCAACACACCATTTGTTACCTTTTGGAGAGTGGTGTCTCCTAGATTGGTTAGGTGTCACTTGGGAGCCTCCGTCAAGTTGTGGAGTTGAACCAAGGAGTTTGTAAGGGCAAGGAGATTGCCTACTTCATGAAGATCTACCCAAGTGAGGCAAGTCCTTCGTGGGCGATGGCCATGGTGGGATAGACAAGGTTGCTTCTTCATGGACCCTTCGTGAGTGGAGTCCTCCGTGGACTCGCGCAACCGTTACCCTTCGTGGGTTGAAATCCCCATCAATGTGGATGTACGATAGCACCACCTATCGGAACCACGCCAAAAATCTTCGTGTCTCCATTGTGTTTGCACTCTCCAAACCCTTCCCTTTACCTTCATATGCAATGTTTTACTTTCTGCTGCTACACTCTTAGAATTGCATGTGTAGGTTGATTGCTTGACTTGTGTTAATTGCTAAAATCTGCCCACAACTAAAATTGGGAAAATGTTAGATTTTTATTTGGTCAAGTAGTCTAATCACCCCCCTCTAGACATACTTTCGATCCTACAGCCCGCTCTTATTCTACCACGACTGAAATACCTCGAGCTCGTCACCGTCTGCCTCCCAAAGGGTGACATGGAGCGCCTGCTCCGTGGCTGTACTGCACTCGAGTACCTTCGCCTTCAGGCGATCAATGGGTTGAGTAGCTTCCACATCACCTCCATGACTCTCCGGACTATTTATGTGTGTTGCTGATGCTACAACAAGACATCACAAAATGTGTACCATGCTATGGTCATCCAGGATACACCTTCACTTGAGAGATTACTTGTAGTTGATCAAGAAGGTCCAACAAGAATCAATGTCATTTCTGCGCCGAAATTGACAGTGGTGGGCTACTCGTCTGACAAATACTCCGAACTTGTTATTGGATCCACACCTATTCAGGTACAACAGTCGCCTTCTACCTCTCCTTCTTGAAATTAACATTATTTCTAATTTTGAAGATGTATGTTCGTCTGTCATCCAGAAAATGATTCCGACAAGCTTGACCCCGAATCTGCGCACAGTGAAGGTCTTGGCACTAGAATCTATCGGCCCCAACCTGGACCAAGTTGTCAGTTTCCTGAGATGCTTTCCGTGCCTGAAGAAGCTATATATCGAGGTGATGTTCCTTTCCTGTTAAATGTTAACCATAAGGGAGTTCAATTTTTGACACCTTTTCCCAAGTTTACAATGACAATGTACTACGATTTCTGAAGGAATTTTGAAGGATTTCAGTACATACATCCCCCCCCCCATATTTGTTGTTTGATCCATATGGTTACAATCCATAAGCATTTCTTCTTTGAATTCATCTGTACTAGTTTTCTTAGAGAATTTTTCATCCACTCCAACCTCTTGTGAAGAAGGCTACATTTTTCTAGATTGTAATCAAATGCTCATTGTAATCATGTCGGATCGAAGATGGCACGTTAGTGCATTTTACAAATCCTGCAAACCAAATAGGCCTGTAGTAGTGCTCAAAACTGCATGTAAGCACTAGCACGTTTTCTTCTTTTGCAGATAAGATTAGGCCCGGTGATGGATAATCTTTCCCTAATAATAAAGCAACTACTATTTCTGCCCGCTCGTTCACCGTCGCGGTGGTTTTGCAAAAACGCCCCTGTTGTTTTCTATATTCAGCTCGCAGTACGTTTTTAAGTGGATCTGAGACAGTAATTCGTTTTTACAAAAAACACCCTACGTTCATAAGAATTCAGCCTATGATCCTTTCTGCAGGAGGCTTCAAGCGAGCACCTGACCTCCCCTGTGTCCACCCCTGGTCTCTCGTCATCGCGCCGGCGGCTGCCTCCCCCTCCACTCTTTGTTCCTCTGCTGCCTAGCAGAGGAAGCAAAAATAAAATCATTACTGCTCGGGAGAGTTCATCGAACTCTCCACCATTTGTTTCTTCAAATACTGCCTCCACCAATTTGAAAGCATATCACATCGAACTCTCCACCTGCGAACTCACGTTAATTATATATGGTCAGCTAATTAATGTGATGGAGGAACTTATGGAATAATCCATCTAAATATGTTTCTTCAAATAAGTGAAGAAACTTCCAAATTGTTTGCACGTTAGCATGTTACTAGAAATATTGTAAGTGCATCTAGTGCCCCTTAGTGATTTTGGTGTATTGAAAACTTATAGGTTAAGGGACTAATGTGTTTGTGAGTGTACACAGGTCTATAAGTCTATGAGGAGTTTGTTATTTACGATGAATGTCGACCCCTAAAAATGAATGTCTTCAACTGAAGACTTTGGTTTTCTTGAAGACTTTGAAAGTGAAGAAATTGGTGTGACCCTGAAGACTTGATATTCATGCGAGGATTATGAAGCGTGAAGACTTTTGTTTTTGTAGTTTCATTTTCTTCTTCTTGAGTCATAGGAAACACCGTACTGTTAAAGGGGGTCAAGGTAAAACTAAGGAAAAGTTTCCAAGTGATGCTCAACTCAAAATCCTACACCTACCCAATCCTTTCGAGTGAAGCCATTGGAAATCTCATACAGTTTAGTCAAGTTCTTCAGTGACAGAGACGAAGTTCTTCTGTCCTCTGAGGAATTTGTTCTGACTAAGGAGTTAGGAATTCGCCAGTGCGGATTGCCTACAAGTGAGGATTATGATAGCCCTGAGGAATTTGATACTTAAATATCCGACCGTTGCTGTGCTACGCGCCAGCTGTCCAAATATCCTACCCACCTAACGGTCATATCATTGAAGGGCATTTATGTCTTATCATGTCGGGCTGCTCCCTAGGCTATAAATAGCCGCCCCCTTCAACCACTAGCTGGTTGGCTGCTCCAAGAAATAGATTGACACTTGTCATTTAGAGCATCCCATCCTCCGAGGACTTTGAGCGAAAATCATCAAGTGAGGAAAAACCCAAAAACCCAAACACCTACAAACCCAAAGTGATTGAGCATCACTGAAGAGATTGTTCCTGTGTGGAACCGACGCTTGTTACCTTTGAGGACTGTGCATCCTCCAGACGGTTAGGCGTCATGGTCTAGAGCATCCAAGAGGAAATTGTGGATTGCCGAGTGACCGAGTATGTGAAGGTTTGGAAGTCACCTGAAGACTTACCACGAGTGATTGGGCGAGGTCTGTGTGACCTTAGCTCAAGGAGAATACGGTGAGGACTGTGTGTCCGGGACTGTGTGTCCTCAGGTTTAAATACCTAGCCGCTCTAACCAGACGTACAACTGTCGCAGCAGTTGGAACTGGTCTACCAAATCATTGTCTTCACCGAGCTACTGGTTCTATTTCCTCAACCCTTTCATTTCCTCGCATACTTGCTATGTATTTGATCATTACTGTTTGAAGACTTTGTCTGAAGACTTTCTCAATTTCCTCAGTTCAATTTCTTCAGTCACTTAGTCTTCAGCCTGCTTATCATGTGTTTACGCTACTCGTACTCTGTGCTTGTTTTCATTTCATCATGATGACTGTGCTACTGCTCTGTTATGCTTGCATCTGAGCACTTATTCCGCTGCGAAGTAGTTCGTCGCTTAGGAATTTCCTCACCTTGAAATTCCTCAGTGACGAATTTGTAAAAATTGCCTATTCACCCCCCCTCTAGTCGATATAACGCACTTTCAAATATAAATAATGGCATTCTTCTAATAATCAGACGGACTGTATCATTGTTTATTTATTTGTGCATAATCTTTTGGGCAGTATATAGATCAATTGTCCTTGAAATATTGAGAGAACCGTGTAAAAGAAAGTAGCAGGGATATTATTCCTATTCTACATCATGTTTCGTAACTAGGTACAAAATAAATAAACATGTCGGTGTGATATGCTTTGTCACTGGGCATCGACTGTCAGATCTACAATGTCGTACTGAATTCGGACAAAAAACTTCATATGTATACAAGTGCTCTTACTTAAAATAATGTATGAAAATCCTTTAAATTGGTAACTGAACACCCCAAAAAAATGCTTCGACGTCAAGGAAAAGGCACCCTCCGTGAGCCCCTCCTGCTCCATCTAGCCCTCACATTATCTATATTATTTCACGAGAAACTCTTCCATGCATCAAGCATCTTCCATCCGGGCACAGTGCAAAGATGAAGGAGACACCACCAGAGTACTCTTCTTCACATCTACGCCCCATGGTCCAGACAACAAAAATCCTAAATGAAATTTTTGGCCAAAATGAAAACTAGACTTTGACTAAATTCTCCATAGTCAAAAAATATATTCAATCAAATCTCCTTTTAGCCGAATAAAGCTGGATCTACTACACGGCTAGGATTAGAGAAAGATTGAGAAATCCCCCGTAGCAACGCACAGGCATATTTACTAGTGTGATACAATATAACAATCACATCGAATGCCTAGATCTGCATCTCTCAGAAATTACTTTGAACTCATACCGAGGGACCTTACTGGAGATTATATTCGCCAGGTTCTTTCTTGTCAGAGCAAGGGTGCTGAAGGTAATGAGGTTTGCCCTACATTTATTTTGCAAAAATGAATGGTTTGTTGATCAGCGCCGGCGGCTGCAGCAGAATGGAAAAGGCTCCAAAAAGCTGAATTTCATTTTGGAACTTCAGCTGACAGAGTAATCGGAAGTCATTGTGTCAACCCCATACATGACTTCACAGTGGCTGATCCCTTTGCAAAAATGATGAGGTTTCGAAACCAGCCTTACAAGTGGTAATATTGGTTTGAACCTCTCTTATATCCATGTTCAGCGGATCAGCGCGGGCATTTGCAGCTGAATGAGTTGAATTTCATTTCTAATATCAGTTTGAACCTTGTAATCTTCGAATTTGAGCCATATAACTCTGGAATTTGAACCTTGTAATATTTCGAGCTTTTGTGGTACAATCATTGAAATGGCATCGTATGAGACTTGCATATTGGTAGTACTATTTTAACCTTAATATGCAATGGACTTAGATTTTATTAACCATTCTCGAATGTGTTTCCCTTTCGATCTCATCGCAAACGATCTGTATAGCTAACTCGACTATGATCCTCGACATTATTGCACACAGTTGGTTTTTTCAACCGTGTGCCCTGTAGAGTGCAGAATTAATTATCGCACTCGAGTGTCCATCATCACCCTTCTGTGTAACTTTGACCTTATCACCCACGGGTAAACTTATGATCGAAGTCATTCCACACACTTTGTTTTTACAAAGCTTTTTTTGCCAATAAACACCCACGATTTGCCCCTCTTCTAGCCGACGTGTGGCCAAACTAGCCGGACAGGAAGCTTGCATGGTAAACTGCGCGGTTGCGCGGGAACAGACTCACCAACGATACATTTGGCGCCTCTTTGAGCCCACGCGTGGTCAAACGAAACGCGTGCGGGGTTCTCAAGCGTGCACTGGAATCCTCCACTATGAACGCGGTGACAATACGTGACGATTACAGGCCGGCCGGCCCCCATTTATTACAGGGGCCATTTAACCCTTCTGTCTCTTCAACCTTTCGACCGCGTCCCACTATTGCAAGAAGCACACCCACCACGACAAATTCTTCGAGGGTATCCTGCGCGGCT
Organism: Thinopyrum elongatum; assembly: GCA_011799875.1. NCBI lineage: Eukaryota > Viridiplantae > Streptophyta > Magnoliopsida > Poales > Poaceae > Thinopyrum > Thinopyrum elongatum. The sequence continues at coordinate 391,434,527 of CM022300.1, forward strand.
GCCGACGACGAGCAGCAGTTCACCATGCATGCCGTGGTGGACACCCACAGAAGGTTCACGGAGCTCTCGGTGGTGTACACCAACAACCTGGTCTGGGTGGAGCACTCCATCCACATCATGGAGCTGTTGCTTGCTGAGGAGAAGTACAAGGTGGTCGGGTTCGACCTCGAGTACACCCGCGCTCGTGACGGGTCTCGTCCCAAGGTCACCGTCGCCCAGATGTGCGTGCGCAATCACGTCCTCGTCTACCACTACTGCCTGGCCACAAGACCTTGTGAGCATTTCACCAGGTTTGACAACAGCCCCCACTACATGTTCGCTATGGTGGACATCACCAACGATGTAAAGGTGCTCAAGAATTCGGGCATCGCCAATCAGAATCTTGTCGACATCTAGGGCCAATACAAGATCTGGGGCAGCAACGAGCTTGAGAATGACTCAATGGTTCACCTCACCGAGGCATCATCGACCCCTACTACAGACACATGAAGGATTCCTGCAACAAGGACAAGCGTGCCTGGCACTCGGCCTGGATGGAGAAACTCGACAAAGCTCACGTCGTGTACGTGACCAAGGAGGCGTACACGAGCTATGAGATGCACAGGCGGATCGTTGACATGAGGAAGTGCCTCCTTCTCCAAAACGGCCAGGGATCCAGCCGGAAGCAGAGCAATGGCAAGCGTCGCCACAACAAGAAGTAGATGATTAGATCCTCGTTTCTCCTAGTTTAGTATGCATGTAATTGCTTTCTTTGGTGTGTGGAAATGTTATGTGTGTAGTCACTTGTGTAATTGTATGCTTAATTTGGTTATGTGATGCTGTCTTTTTAAGTATATATGTCGATGCTCTGTAGATAGAGTGTAGATGTTGTGCGAACAGAGCAAATCACATTGCACACGGACTAAACAATGGAACCCGTTGGTGATGACTTCATCAATCACTCACAATTGTATACCAGCAATCATTTGCTCACAACACACACGGCTTGTTAACAGGAATCGTCTGTGTTCTTATTGGTCTTCCCACACATTTCTGATACTGACTTGTTTCTCGCGTATCACACACATCTTGTTAAGTTGAACCGTTTCTGTTGTGTTGGCTGATCGCAAACAGTTCATCCGAGTGAACTGTATGCCGTATATCGCACACACCTTGATCTGGCTGATTGTTTCTGTTGTGTTGCCTAATCACAAACATTTCATCCTAGTGAACTATATGTCGTATATCACACACACCTTCATCTGTCTGACCGTTTCTGCTGTTATGCTCATTGCAAACAGTTAATTCGAGTGAACCGTATGCCCCGCATCGCACACGCAACTAAAATCTGAACCGTGTTTGATGTATCCGCCATCGCAAACGTTTTGCATCTTTTTTGATTGTTTTTTTACATCTTTGTTTGCGATTAATGCATCGCACACAGTTTTGTCAAAGCGTCTCTGGTTGTAGTGTCGCATTAGCAGCATCCTGCATTAGTGTCTATTTATCAAATCTCTTACAATTTAATCTATCTTGATACCAAGGAGGGATTGGCAACCCCTCTTATGTGTTGGGTTACAAGTATTTGTTGTTTGTGTGCAGGTGCTGTTTACATAGTGTTGCTTGGTTCTCCTACATGATTGATAACCTTGGTTTCATAACTGAGGGGAATACTTACCATTGCTGTGCTGCATCGTCCTCTCCTCTTCGGGGAATTACCAACGCAGATACAAGCAATCAGGAAGAATTTCTGGCGCCGTTGCCGGGGAGACATCATCAACATCTATCAAGTACCCAATCACAAATCTCATCTCCTTGCAATTACTTTATTTGCCATTTGCCTCTCGTTTTCATCTTCCCCACCTCTAAAATGTTTTAAAAAACACAAAAATATTTGCCTTCTTTTCATTTGCTTTTTTCTTGTTTGATCTTTTGTTTGCGTGTGATCTTGTTTGCGTAGTCACGATGTCTCAAGAAAATACCAAATTGTGTGATTTTTTCCAATACTAATAATAATGATTTTATTAGTACTCCGATTACTCCTCCCGCCGCTAGTGCGGAGTCTTATGATATTAATGCCGCTTTGTTGAATCTTGTTATGAAAGAGCAATTTTCCGGTAATCCTAATGAGGATGTCGCGTCCCATCTAAAGACTTCCTTAGAATTGTGTGATATGCAAAAGAAAAAAGATGTGGACAATGATATTGCGAAATTAAATTATTTCCTTTCTCTATGCGGGATCGTGCAAAAAAATTGGTTTTCATCTTTGCCACAAAATAGTATTGATTCTTGGGATAAGTGCAAAGATCCTTTTATTACTAAGTATTTTTCGCCCGCAAAAATTATTTCCCTTAGAAATCAAATCATGAATTTTAAGCAACTTGAGCATAAACATATTGCGCAATCTTGGGAAAGAATGAAATTAATGCTAAGAAATTTTCCTACTCATGGTTTAAATCTATGGATGATTATACAAAAAATTTATGCGGAATTGAATTTTGTTTCTAGAAATCTTTTAGATTCCGCGGGTGGTACTTTTATGGAAATTACTTTGGGTTAAGCTACTAAATTGCTAGATAATATCATGGCAAATTATTCACAATGGCATACCGAAAGAGCACCTTCTAGTAAAAAGGTTAATTCTGTTGAAGAAATTAGTACCTTAAGTGAAAAAGTCAATGCACTTATGAAATTGGTTGCTAGCAAAATGCTCCTATATAACTTAAGGATGCGCCTTTGTCTACTTTGATTGAGCAAAATAATGATCCCCTAGATGTGAATTTTGTCTCTCGATTTTTTTTAATAACAATGCTTATAGAGGTAATTTTAATCCTAGGCCTTTTCCTAGAAATTCCTCTAATAATTATGGTAATTCCTATGGTAATTCTTCTTATAATAATAATAGGATGCCCTCTTATCTTAAGAGTAATATTAAAGAATTTATCAATGCGCAAAAAGTTTTCAACACTACTATAGAAGAAAAGTTGAATAAGATTGATGATATGTATTGAAGCATTGATAGAATTACTCATGATGTAGAAAATCTCAAGATTAAAATTTTCCCACCCAAGGTTGATGTCAATGAATCAACTAAAGCTTTATATGTTTCCATGGATGAAAGTAAGAAAAGAACCTCTATGCTTAGAGCTAAAAGTGAATTTTTAGAAAGAGCGTCGATTGCTTTCATAGTAATGATGAAGATGTTAAGATGATTGGTGTTTCTTCTATTGACTCCTTGTTTAGTAATATTAAACTTGATGATAAGGGGACTGAAGAAGATTCAACTTTAGCTAGAAGGCGTCCCCATAATTCGGAGGGTGAAAATCTTGTTGAAAAAATTGATAAAAGTGGGTTTGGAGAGGTAAGAACTTTAGCTAGTGATGTGCCCACTCTTTTGGATTACAAAGAATTTAATTATGATAGTTGATCTTTGATTGAATGTATTTCTTTGTTGCAATCCATGCTAAATTCACCAATGCTTATGAACAAAATAAAGCTTTTACTAAACATATTGTAGAAGCGATGATGAAAGCTTTAGAAGAAAAGTTAGAATTAGAGATTTCAATTCCTAGAAAATTATATGATGAATGGGAACCCACCATTAAAGTAAAGATCAAAAATTATGAGTGCAATGCTTTATGTGACTTGGGTGCTAGTGTTTCTACAATTTCAAAATCTCTATGTGATGTGTTTAGTTTTACTAATTTGGAAGAATGTTCTCTTAATTTGCACTTGGCGGATTCCACTATTAAAAAGCCTTTGGGAAGAATTAATGATGTTCTTATTCTTGCAAATAGGAATTATGTGCCCATAGATTTTATTGTTCTTGATATTGATTGCAATCCGTCTTGTCCCATAATACTTGGTAGACCGTTTTTACGAACTATAGGTGCCGTGATTGATATGAAAGAAGGGAATATTAAATTTCTGTTTCCATTAAGAAAGGGTATGGAACACTTCCCTAGAACAAGAATTAAGCCACCATATGAATCAATCATGAGGGCAACCTATGGAGCAAAAACTAAAGATGACAATACTTGAATCTATGCATTATGCCTAGCTAGGGGCATAAAACAGTAGCGCTTGTTGGGAGGCAACCCAATGAATAAAATAAATTTTTCTCTTTTTCTTTCTTATCTTGTGTGTTTGCATAATTATTCTACTGTTATGGTTGTGTTTTTATGTTTTAATTAGTATTTGTACCAAGTAAAGCCTCTAGGATCATGTTGGGTGATAGTTGATTTGATCTTGTTGGAAAACAGAAACTTTTGCGTCCCGTAGCAGAATTTTTAAAAATCACAGAAGCGACGAAAAACTCTGAATTTTTTTTACACAAGATTGATATACAAATTGCCTATGTTCTCCTAATTTTTTCAAATTTTTTTGAGTTACATAAGTATGTTTAAAGTACAGATTACTACAGACTATTTTGTTTTTGACAGATTCTGTTTTCGTTGCATTGTGTGCTTATTTTGATGAATCTATGGATTTTATCGGGGGGTATAAGCCATGGTAAAGTTAGAATACAGTAGGTATAATGCAATAATAAAATATGAATCAGTTTGCAACAGTACTTAAAGTGGTGATTTCCTTTATTATACTAACGGATCTCACGAAGGTTTTGTTAAGTTTTGTGTGATTGAAGTTTTCAAGTTTTGGGTGAGATCACGATGGCTGAAGGAATAAGGAGTGAAAAAAGCCTAAGCTTGGGAATGCCCATGGCACCCCCAAGATAATATTCAAGTAGAACCAAGCAACTAAGCTTGGGGATGCCCATCCCCTCTTTCTTCTAACGACCATCGGTAATTTTACTTGGAGCTGTATTTTTATTCGTCACATATCATGAGTTTTGCTTGGAGCGTCTTGTGTTATATGAGTCTTTGCTTGTTTTTCTTTTTAGTTTGCCAAAATCATCCTTACTGGACACACCTATTTAAGAGAGCCATAATGATGCTATGATTTGTTAGAATTGCTCTATGTGCTTCACTTAAAAAAATTAGCTATGGAATTGCTCTAGTGCTTCACTTATATCTTTTTGAGCACGGTGGTAGTAAAATTTTGAAGAAATATCCTCTCAATGCTTCACTTACATTATTTTGAGAGTTGATAATTATTATGAAAAAATATTTATGCTCTTGTGCTTCACTTAAATTTGTCTGAGAGCTTGTTAGTAGCAATGGTAATATATGAAATTAGTCCCAAAGTGATAGATATTCAAGGGGGATATAATAAAAACTTTCATGAAGATAATTGGATATTAAAACTTGATTCCTTGTAATAGTTTTGAGACATGGTGATAGTAATATGTGAGTCATTTGGTGAGTAATTATGCTTTAGTAAGAATATTGGTGTTAAGGTTTGTGATTCCCTATGCAAGCACGAAAGTCAATAGTTATACAATGAAGTTACATCCTACTTGTGGTGCATTATTCGGTGTTAGTTATGTTCAATGCTTGTTTATGAGAGTTTTCGTTTTTTGGTTGGTTGCTTCTCAATCTATTTGCTAGCCTTTCCTTGTACTAAGCGGGAATACTGCTTGTGCTTCCAAACTCCTTAAACCAAGTTGTGCCAATGAGTCCACCATACCTACCTATATGCGGTATTTCCATGTCGTTCCAAGTAAATTTTTATGTGCCAACTCTAATTTTCAAAATGAATTTCCTTTTTGTATGCCCGTACCACTCATGAAGTGGCAGGGGGTGGCCAATATTTTCCATGCTAGATATTTTATTCTCACAATGAGTGTTTATTCACTTGTCATTGCACGAGAGTGTGGCAGGTAATAGGGATGCCCAGTCCCGAAATGAAAAAAAAAATTATGTTCTCAAATAATAAATTCCTTGGAAAGTGTTGGTATGGAAGGCACCCGTGGATACGGCTAGCCATGGATTGTGAAAGAATGGTGGAAAAAGGAATAAACTTTATTTTATGTTTGGGAACCGCCTATGATGTATCTAGCATGGAAAGTATTGGGAATTCTCGGTCGTTTTCGTTGACAGGAAAAGCATGCCTCTCAAAACAAATTTATCTCTCAATTTAAGCTTTGAGCTCTGGCACCTCTACAAATCTCTGCTTCCCTCCACGAAGGGCCTATCTATTTACTTTTATGCAATTTTTATTTTTATTGAGTCTCCATCTTCTCTTACAAAGCACCAACTAGGGAACACTATTATCATACTTGTGCATTGGGCATAGTTAATATTTGAGTGTGTTTCATGAATGGATCAATGATTGAGCATAATGGGCTAGGGATAGCTTTCTTTAGTGTTGATATTTTGAAATACATGGTTGCTTGTTGATATGCTTGAGTATTGATGTCCTCATGTCATTTATAGACTATTGCTTTGAATCATCTAAAAGTCCAAATGTCCATGCTACAAAAGAAAAGAATGTGTGATGAACATGTTAGGCAGCATTCCACATCAAAAAATCTGTTTTTATCATTTACCTACTCGAGGACGAGCAGGAATTAAGCTTGGGGATGCTGATACGTCTCCAACGTATCTATAATTTTTTATTGTTCCATGATGTTATATTATCATTCTTGGATGTTTTACAATCATTTTATAGCAACTTTATATCATTTTTTGGGACTAACCTATTGACATAGTGCCCAGTGCCAGTTGCTGTTTTTTTCTTGTTTTTTACTTCGCAGAAAATCAATACCAAACGGAGTCCAAATGCCACGAAACTTTTTGGAGAATTTTTTCTGCCCAGAAGACACCCAGGAGGCCCAAGAAGTGCACCAGAGGGGGCCTATGGGGCCCACTAGGAACCAGGGCGCGCCAGAGGCCCCAGGCGCGCCTTGGTGGGTAGTGGAGCCCACAGGCACCCCCCTCCACCGACCTCTGCCTCTATAAATACTCAAAAATCCCAAAAACCCTAGGGGAGTCGACGAAACACAATTCCAGCCGCCGCAAGTTCCAGAACCACGAGATCCAATCTAGAGGCCTTTTCCGGCACTCTACCGGAGGGGTCAACGATCACAGAGGGGTTCTTCATCAACACCCTTGCCCCACTGATGATGCGTGAGTAGTTTACCCGAGACCTAAGGGTCCGTAGGTAGTAGCTAGATGGCTTCTCTCTTTTTGATCTTCAATACAATGTTCTCCTCGATGTTCTTGGAGATCTATTTGATGTAATGACTTTTTGTGGTGTGTTTGTTGGGATCCGATGAATTGTGAGTTTATGATCAGATATATCCATGAATATTATTTGAGTCTTTGCAGAACTCTTTTATGCATGATTGTTATAGCCTCGTATTTCTTCTCCGAAACTTTGGTTTGGTTTGGCCAACTAGATTGATTTTTCTTGCCATGGGAAGAGGTGATTTGTGATGGGTTCGATCTTGCGGTGCTCAATCTCAGTGACAGAAGGAGACATAACACGCATGTATCATTGCCATTAAGGATAAAAAGATGGGGTCTATTCCACATGAATAGATCTTGTCTACATCATGTCATCGTTCTTATTGCATTACTCCGTTTTTTTCATGAACTTAATACACTAGATGCATGATAGATAGCGGTCGATGTGTGGAGTAATAGTAGTAGATGCAGGCAGGAGTCGGTCTACTCATCTTGGACGTGATGCCTATATACATGATCATTGCCTTGGATATCATCATAATTATTTTCTCTTCTGTCAATTGTCCAACAGTAACTTGTTTACCCACCGTATGCTATTTTCTCGAGAGAAGCCTCTAGTGAAATCTACGGCCCTCGGGTCTATTTCCTATCATATTAAACTAAAAATACCTTGTTGCACTTTTTCTTTCTTTATTTTATTTTGTGTTTTTGCTAGATCTATTTATCAAATCTCATACAATTTAATCTATCTCAATACCGAGGAGGGATTGACAACCCCTCTTACGCGTTGGGTTGCAAGTATTTGTTGTTTGTGTGCATGTGTTGTTTACATAGTGTTGCTTGGTTCTCCTACTGGATTGATAACCTTGGTTTCATAACTGAGGGAAATATTTAACGTTGTTATGCTGGATCATCCTCTCCTCTTCGGGGAATTACCAATGCAGATACAAGCAATCACTCGCCATTTGCGCAAGGAAGGAATAGGTGGCGGGGAGGCAAAAGAAACACGAGAGCTCGAGAAGAGGGCTAATGGCGAAGGGCAATGTGAAGATGTAAAACTTATCCTTGCGGTCGCACCTCTCTTATGCAGGAACTCTTCGCGAAGCAGTGGCAACAAGTCTGAAATCTGAGATGTTAATCCTCCAATTCTCCTATGCGTTTTTACAGGGATAGTAAATTAATTACCACCTCGAAGTGTACCACCGCTTTTCTAATAATACGTAACGATGAATGGGCCCGTTGCCACGTCTGCATGTTATGTGGACCATCGAGACATGAGCATTGTGCCGACACTTGGGCAAGTGGCTAGAACTATCCCAGTACTAGCGAAGGAGAGCCAAATCACGAGCGAGAGTCCTTTGCTCCTAAGGTGCCATTGCATGGAAAATCCTTAGTCCAGGGTGTTGTTCAAAGAAGACAATGCGCTTTGATGGAAAACTGAATGAAACTCCTCCGACTCTGATGTGCCAATACACTATGAATACATTTGGGTGAACAGGATGCTGGATGCAGGAAGAAATCGGTGAACCAGTTTACAAGACCAACGCCCCAAGATGAAGAAGAGGTTGGAGGATCCTAGGAGTGTCTCCAACTTGAAGACCGGTTCAGGGGCTACTGATGTTGTCCCGGATTAGGGGTCACTCACCATGTCGTTTCCTGAACAGGTGGGTCGGGCGAGGACCCCATGTCGGTTCACCAACGAGCCATATCAAGGCGGCCTGTGGCGCCTAGAAGGAATACTTCTGAAGACTTGGCGCATACTCCAAGTGTTGGGGATATAACCCCACGGTATGACTCGCCTAGTTGGGCCAGGTTATCCAATGGCGGCTGATGAGCAAGACTTAACATGGGTTGTGATGTTCAAGATCTCAAGGCCTGCAGGGCGAGAGTGGGCCGACTCATGGCCCAGTACTTGAAGGTGGCGGCTCGTGGCCCAGAAGTGTAAGTCACCGAAGGAAGCTTCATTAGGAAGCAAGATAAGTAGGAAACATATTTAGACACGGGTTGTAATACGACCCAGACTCTGTTGTAAGCCCAGGGCCTCAACCTATATATAAAGGGGAGTCCCTGAGGCGGGGAGGACTAAGTTACAATCTCTCGAGTACTAGGTTAGCCAAGTCGCACCCTTGTAATCGAGATCATCATCATCAATAGCAATCAAGCAGAAGTAGTCTTTTACCTCCACCATGAGGGGCCGAACCTGGATAAACTTTTGTCTCTCGATTCCGATCAACCCGGTTCAAGCATCCACTTAGCGGCGATGGCCTCACGACTAAGTCCTTTCACGAGGACATCTGCCGTGACAAAACCACGACACCAAGACTTAGGTGTCTTCTATAACACAATTACTTTATATGTAGCCGACCTTGCTGTAATCCTTGACCCACCCGGTATCTATATAAACCAGGGGGAAGTGCTCATAAACATCATTATCGATCTCATGGTATGTAACACCCCCAGTGGTTAGCTACAGTAATACCCCTTTGATAATGCCATGTCATCATGATCAACAGTGCTTGAACATCACTTGGATCATATCTCTTTTCCAATTCAAATTCAAATGGAAAATTCAAACTGAAAGTGAAAATAAAAGTTGTTCAAATCCAAGAACTAAAATGTTCCTAATATTGTAAATAATCCAGAGACAATTCTAAAATTATATTCAACATATACTAAATAAATTATGTGACTCTAACAGCAACAAAACAGAGATAATTAATCCATTTTCATTTAGTTAAAATCCAAATAAAATTCATTTGCCTCCAAACCAATTTCTAGCAGTGACAAATATTGCACTGTAAATATTGGGCCAAGTTACTTATTTTACAAAACTGGAGTTGGGGCTGTACATTTTGGAAAACAACAACTAAAAAGAAAAACAGAGAAAACAGAAAAGAGAAAGAAGAAAAGGAAAGGCCGCAGCGCCTGGGCCCAAGTGAGCTACAGTGCGGCCCAGCCAATCTAGCTCGTCCCCTACCTTTCTCTGTTCATCGCCGAGCCGCTGTCGCCGCACCCGCGCTCGCTCGCCCGCCTTGCCCCAACTCTCCGCAGCTGGACAGCGCGCCCGCGCTCGCTCGCGGTGGATAAGGGGTAGCCCCCCTCGCCCCTGGCCTCTCCCTCTCACTCTCCCTTCGCCCTCTCTCTGTTTTCCCCCCAGATCCCGATCGCGCCCGTCGCCATGGCCCCATCCTAGCCGCGGCCACCGTCCTCCCTGTGCCAAGCTGTCGTGCCCACGAGCTCCGCCTCGTCCTCCCCTCCTTCTCCGTCGAACCACGGGACCCGGAGCACTCCACAACGCCGACGCCAGCATCGTCTTCCACCTTCGGATGCGCCGGAGCTTACCGTCGATTCGCGCCGCCCCGAGCACCTCGAGCCGTCCCCGGGCCTTCTCTGCAATGGCCGTGAGCACTCCGTCCTCCTCCCCCTCTCCTTGCGCTCTCCTCTGCACCGTACGCGCCGTCCCCTTCTCTCCCGAACACGCCACCGCGTGAACTCACCGCCGGCGTAGCCACGGCGATCGTTGGGCCCAGTGCTGCTGCCCATCGTGCTCGCCACGTCGCGTAGGCCCTCCCCAGCCGCTTCATTTGCTCATCCGCGCGCTGCAACCCTGAGTCCGTGCACCGCCCGTAGCCACCGCCACCTGCCGTCGTTGCCGGCGCCCACCCCGGCCACGGTAGCCCCCGCAGCCACCGCCCTTTGAAGCGCGACTTCGCCCGCAGCCGAACGCACCTAACCCCGCGGCAAACGGACGCCTGTAGATGATTTTCGGCCAGGTCCGGCGAGTCGCCACCGCGTCGGGGCTCGCCGGCGCACTCCGACGGCCGGCGCTGACCGGGCACGCACGTGGACTGCTGGGGCCCGCCCCCAGTGCCACTGCCACTAGGCCCTGTGGGGTCCGTTGACCAATCAGCGCTACTGACTGGGCAACCCGTGTCACTGACACGCGGGCCCCACCCCCTTAAAACGTTTTTAAAATAAATAAAATCTTTTAATTAGTTAATTAGTTAACTAAATCATTAATTAGTCACTGACCAGTGGGCCCCTGTTAATTAGTTAGGTAGTTAGATTAGTTTAACCCAGTTAATTAGCCACTGAGTATGACAGGTGGGTCCCACCTGTCAGGTTTGACTCTGGTCAGCCAGAGTTGACTGCTGACATCATCTTTTCATCATGCTGATGTCACCGTTTACTGTTTTGGATATTTCGAATTAATAATAAATCTGTAATTTCAGAATATTGTTTAAACTTTGAAAAATCATAGAAAATAATCCGTAGCTCAGATCGAAAAACTTTGTACATGAAAGTTGCTCAGAATTTCGAGACGAATCCGAATACGCGGTCCGTTCATCCTTCACACGTCCCTAACTATCTGAACATGGAACCGTTCCCCTCCGGTCATCTGTCTGACAAATGTCCGGAACCGGGAAAACATTCCCGGATGGATTCCCCCTTCCTCGGTGAAGTGCAACCATACGTTAGGACACAACCGGCACTGCATATTGTCATGTCGTACATTGTGTTGCTCATGTTTGCTGTGTATTTATACTGTTTCCTCCCCCTCTTCTCTCTTGTTAGACCCCGACACAGTTCCCGGTATCGACACAGCTCCGGAGCCCGACGCCACCCTTGACGACCTTGCCTTTGCCGCCGAGCAACCAGGCAAGCACCCCCCCCCTTTGAGCATGCCTAAATCGCCTATTCTCTTCTCTCTTGTGCTTGCATTAGAATTGCTGCTGCTACTGTTTATCCTATTCTGATGCATAGCCTGTTTATTGTAACCTGCTATTGATACCTTACCTGCTTATCCTAAACTGTCTAGTATAGGCTGGGTAGAGACCTATCAATGACCCCACTTGTCCCGATTGCCCCGCTGGATTATCAGAAGACCCGATCAACGGGATCGAAGACAGGCCCCGGCACCGCACATCACCCCCTTGGTTGTACGACACTGCATCGTTACCATCGAGTGCCGAGGGTGATACCTCGTATAGCACTCCTGATGTTAACTCTGTAGAGTAGCTATTCGGTCGTGGTCATCGAGGGTGATTCCTCCTTCATCACTTCTGATAACGACGCCGTCGTACAACACCTCAAGTGTGAACCCATCGAGGGTGATTCGTCCGAGTTCACCTTGACGGATACATCGAGTAGGAATCCAACGAGGGTGATACCTCGGATTCCCCTGATGTTATGGACACACGGATACTTGGACCTTACACTGTTACTTGGAAAGGCGGGTCGACCCTGAGGGGTACCCGCGTGCGCCTAAGAGGCGAGTGTTGTGAAGACGGGTTGACCTGGAGGTTGCCCGAGATATGAATACGAGGCGCGGCCGGGCATTCTTAGCCCTTGCAGCAAGTTCTCGAGACGGGGCGACGGGGTCACATCGATCATGAGTCTCTGCTCGTTACCGCAAGCCCCTAGTCCACTAACGATTTGGATATTTGATCCGAGAGGGCCTCTGGCCTGATAGCACTAATCATCATGTGGGCATAGTATGGGCGTTCTGCATCGTAGCATCAGCCGAAAGCTCTGTCAGACGCCCAGTTCAGCATTGCGGCACGGTCGGATCGTGTTGGCCATCCGAGGCGGCGCTGGTATCCACCCTGTGCGCAACGACCTGGAGTGCGCAGGGCGATGGCCCAAGACCCCTGAGTACTTAGGATGTAGACCGGCGGGGACCTCTCTGCTGAGCTCTAGGTAGGGTTGCGGTGTATCGTTTGGCTGAGGGAGGGCATGACCCAGAAAAGTGTGTACGGTCGGAGTTAAGCAAGCGTGGTGGGTAAGTTGGTGCACCCCTGCAGGGAAGAAAACATCTATCGATAGCCGGTCCTACGGTAAAGGACACTCGGAGTTGTATCCCGATCGATACAACTAGAATTGGATACTATGGCTCTGGGATTGCTTCTCGCAGGGAGTCGAGAAGGGATCTCAGGACGAGGTTGATGACTGTATGGCTCTGGGATTGCTTTATCGCAGGGGGTCGAGAAAGGATCTCTGGGTGAAGTTGATGACATTGCTACTATATTTTACTGTGCTGATCTACTCTCTTCTATTGCTGCAAGACCGCTGAAGATGCTAGTCTTCGATAGGACTAGGCCTTCTCTCTAGTCTGGCATTTCTGCAGCCCAGTCCACATATACAGCCTCTCTTTGATAATGTTGCATATGTAGTGTAGATCCTTGCTTGCTGAGTACTTCGGATGAGTACTCACGGTTGCTTTACTTTCTTTTTCCCCCATATCCATTTGTTGCAACCAGATGTCGGAGCCCCGGATACAGCTACCCCCGCCGACGATCGCTACTACTACCCCAAGGGTGGATACTACTACGAGTTGGCTGACGACCAGGAGTAAGTTCAGAGGGTCCCAGGCAGGAGGCCTGCGCCTTTCGATCGTAGTGTTTTCTTTTGCCCCGCCTTCTAAGGGCCTATCTGTGTTTTCTTTTATATCTGTACTCAGATATCTGATACTTCCGCTGATGCTTGTATGCGAGCTTATGTATTCGAGCCCTCGAGGCCCCTGGCTTGTAATATGAAGCTTGTATGACTTTATTTAAGTTTTAGAGTTGTGTTGTGATATCTTCCCGTGAGTCCTTAGGCTTGATCGTGTGCATTTGCGTGTATGATTAGTGCATGATTGGGCCGGGGGCGTCACATGGTAGATCAAACTATACTTTGTACTACATCCCAAGTCAATACAACACAAGCAGGACATAGGGTATTATCTCCTCGAAGAGCCGAACCTGGGCAAAACCCCTTGTCTTGTTCCTGTTGCATCTAGTCTACTAGCTTGAGACCCCCTACTCGAGATCGACCAAAATTGACCCCGTCACCAGGCGAGCAGGGTCGGATTCTTACAAGACCTTCTCATGACACTCCCCTTCAAAATAGTTTGGCCAACTCACATTGTGCAGCTGTCATTCCGGCTCCATTACCCGACGGCCCACCTCCACGATGCGATGCTTCTCTGGTTCTTTTCCTACCAAGATGGGGTAGAAAAATGCCCATAGAAATTCATCGACCTCGTTCATGGCAGGAGGAGGCAACGGTGGGGCATCAATGGTAGGAACTAGCCCTTTCTGCCGCCGTGGGACTTGCTTACCCTGCTCCACGGGTGCACCGACGGGAAAGGCTCTAACAACATCGTTTGACCTGTGTCGGGCTGTTTCGTTCGCGCGTGTGCTACTTGTGAGCTGCATTGGGATTTTCCCCAAAAAGGAGGGGAGATGCAGTACAGTAGAGATAAGTATTTCCCTCGGTGAGAACCAAGGTTTATCGAACTAATAGGAGAACCACACAAATTCCCGTCTTTAGCACCTGCACACACAAAAGTAAATACTTGCACTCAATGCTGGCAAGAGGGTTGTCAATCCCCTTGAACTCGTCACTTGCAAGGATAAATCTTGTATAGGTAGATGGATAAATTGCAAAGTAAAATAAAAGGTAAATAAATTACAGTAAAGTATTTTTGGATTTTATTATATGATTAAAGTAGACTCGGGGGACATAGTTTTCACTAGAGGCTTCTCTCTCAAACACATAGCATAAGGTGGGCGAACAAATTATTGTTGGGCAATTGATAGAAAAGCGCATAGTTATGATGTTATTCACGCCAATGATCATGTATATAGGCATCACGTCCGAGAAAAGTAGACCGACTCCTGCCTGCATCTACTACTATTACTCCACCAATCGACCACTATCCGGCATGCATCTATGGTATTAAGTTCATGAAAAACGGAGTAACACCTTAAGCAAGATGGCATGATGTAGACAAAGTAAACCCAATCAATATGAATAAACCCTGTCATTTTACCATTAATGGCAACAATACAAATACGTGTCTTGTCCCCTTCTATCACTCGGATATAGAGCACCGCAAGATTGAACCCATTACAAAGCACCTCTTGCACTGAAGATAAATCAATCTAGTTGGCCAAACCAAACGGATGGATCCGAGAGAAATACAAAGCTATAACAATCATGCATAATAAAGTTCAAAAAAGACTCGGCTACTTTCAATGAATAATCTGATCATAAAACCACAATTCATCAGATCCCAACAAACACACCGCAAAAGAAGATTACAACTCCAAGAAGATCGAGGATCACATGGTATTGAAGATCAAAGAGAGAGAAGAAGCCATCTAGCTACTAGCTATGGACCCGTAGGTCTGTGGTGAACTACTCGCACATCATCGGAAGGCAGCAAGGATGATGTAGAAGCCCTCCATGATCGATTCCCCCTCCGTCAGAGTACCGGAAAAGGCCTCTAGATGGGATCACGGAAGAACAGAAGCTTGCGGCGGTGGAAAAAGTGTTTCTGGTGGCTCTTTGTTGGTTTGGGAAT
The DNA here is from genome assembly GCA_011799875.1 of Thinopyrum elongatum. Classification (NCBI taxonomy): domain Eukaryota; kingdom Viridiplantae; phylum Streptophyta; class Magnoliopsida; order Poales; family Poaceae; genus Thinopyrum; species Thinopyrum elongatum. The sequence continues at coordinate 391,449,944 of CM022300.1, forward strand.
ATTTGGGAATTTATAGTGGCATAATTAGGTCAAACAGAGTTGTGTGGGGGTCACGAGCTCAGGGGGCACGCCTAGTGAGCTCGTGACTCCTCCGTAAGGCTTATGGCCTCCTCCTGAACCTTCTAGGGTCCCTTCTGGTCCAAAAAAAACACCGTAAAGTTTCATCGTGTTTGGACTTCATTTGGTACTGATTTTCTGAAAAGCCAAAAACAAGCAAAAATATATGAACTAACACTAGGCACTAGGTTAATAGGTTAGTCCCAAAAAATGATATAAAATAGCATATAAATGCATATAAAGCATCTAAGATTGATAATATAATAGCATGAAACAATAAAAAATTATAGATACGTTGGAGACGTATCATCGTGCCGGGCAGGCACGGGAGCCCGACGTTAGGCTGGTAGTGGTCAGTATCGGTGATGGCCTAGTGACATTAGCTTGCGCCATAGTGGGGGGTGGTTCGATGGCTTGCAACTTTCCTTGGTTTCCACCTAGTGCGGTTCTGTGCCTGCGCGTGCGTTTATGGTGTGGCCCGTCCTGCCGGGACCCCGACCGGTGATACGTCCCCAACGTATCTATAATTTCTGATTGTTCCATGCTATTATATTATCAATCTTGGATGTTTTATATACATTTACAAGAAACTTTATATCATTTTTTTGGGACTAACCTACTAACTTAGTGCCCAGTGCCAGTTGCTATTTTTTTGCTTGTTTTTTACTTTGCAGAATATCAATACCAAACGAAGTCCAAATGCCATGAAACTTTTTGGAGATTTTTTTTCTGGCGATAAGAGACCCTGGAAGCTTTGGGAGGGAACCAAAAGATGAAAGAGGGGCCCACTAGGCACCAGGGCGCGCCAGGGGCCTCCGACGTGACCTGATGGGTAGTGGGGCCCACGAGCATCGTTTTGACCTACCTCTGCCTCTATAAATACTCTAAAATCCCAAAACCCTCAAGGGAGTCCACAAAATACTTTTTCCGCCGCCGCAAGTTTGAGAACCATGAGATCCAATCTAGAGGCCTTTTTCGGCACTCTGTCGGAGGGGGAAACGATCACGGAGGGGTTCTTCATCATCCTTGCTGCCCCTCCGATGATGCGTGAGTAGTTTACCATAGACCTACGGGTCCGTAGTTAGTAGCTAGATGGCTTTTTCTCTCTTTTTGATCTTCAATACAATGTTCTCCTAGGTATACTTGGAGATCTATTTGATGTAATGACTTTTTGTGGTGTGTTTGTTGGGATCCGATGAATTGTGAGTTTATGATCAGATCTATCCATGAATATTATTTGGGTTTTCTCTGAACTCTTTTATGCATGATTAATATAGCTTCATATTTCTTCTCCGATTTATTGGTTTGGTTTGGCCAACTAGATTGATTTATCTTGCCATGGGAAGAGGTGCTTTGTAGTGGGTTCGATCTTGTGGTGCTCAATCCCAGTGACAGAAAGGGACATGACACATATGTATCATTGCTATTAAGGGTAAAAATATGGGGTTTATTCATACGTGAGTTTATCTTGTCTACATCATGTCATCTTGCTTAAAGCATTACTTTGTTTTTCCATGAACTTAATACACTAGATGCATGCTGGATAGCGGTCGATGTGTGGAGTAATAGTCGTAGATGTAGGCAGGAGTCGGTCTACTAATATTGGACGTGATGCCTATATACATGATCATTGCCTTGGATATCATCATAATTATTTGCTTTTCTGTCAATTGCCCAACAGTAATTTGTTTACCCATCGTATGCTATTTTCTCGAGAGAAGCCTCTAGTGAAAACTAGGGCCCCCGGGTCTATTTTCTATCATATATTAAAACCAAAAATACCTTACTGCAATTTTCTTTTATTTATTTTCTTTTGTATTTTAGTTAGATCTATCTATCAAAACCTATACAAATTAATCTTGCTCATAACCGTTGAGGGATTGACAACCCCTCTATGCGTTGGGTTGCAAGTATTTGTTGTTTGTGTGCAGGTGCTGTTTACATAGTGTTGCTTGGTTCTCCTACTGGATTGATAACCTTGGTTTCATAACTGAGGGAAATACTTATCTCAACTGTACTGCATCATCCTCTCCTCTTTAGGGAAATCCCAACACAGCTCACAAGTAGCAACCGGCTATCCCACCCATGGGTCGGATGGTGATGTGGTTCGGATTCAGTGTCATGACGGGTGACTGAGGTGGGTTTGCTCCTTTCGGAAGTACCCTGTTGTATCCCTGAAACAAGTTTCACTCCTTGCTACCTATCCGGCTCGTGCTTAGGTGGGGTTGTGGTCGTTCGGTCCTTTCCCGCCTGTCACGCAAAACTGCCTTACCATTGCATAGGTTCACTTCGTGCTTTCAAATGGTTCGCTAATAACTTATTTCTAATAGCTTTTCTTACCTTTTAAGCTTTGCTTGGCTTCTTTTTGCTTATTCATAGACGTCTCATGAACCGGAACCAAATGGGGGAAGTGTTTGGCAATTGTATAGTTAAATACCACTTATGGACTCATGCATTATTGAATAAGCAAGCATTAAGCGGTAACATGAACATGATACTATACTCTAAATTCATGCCGCCTTTGAGGCTGAATTGGAATTGATAAATCGTATGTAAACATGTGCCAACTCAAGCCACTTGATCACTTCAGAGGAGAATGCCATGTCAACATACTAATCGGGTGGCCTTGGACTTGTTTGTTATGTACAGAACAGCGTTGAGGTGTTGTAGACCTTGTGGTTCTAGTCCATCAAATGGGGGCTTATAATGGGTGGAATCCAATTGGGGAGAGCGAACATTTACTTATACCTATAATGGGTTGATACGTCTCCAACGTATCTATAATTTTTTATTGTTCCATGCTATTATATTATCAATCTTGGATGTTTTATATGCATTATTATGCTATTTTATATCATTTTTTGGGACTAACCTATTAACCTAGTGCCCAGTGCCAGTTGCTGTTTTTTCCCTTGTTTTTGCCTTTACAGAAAATCAATACCAAACGGAATGAAACTTTTTGATGATTTTTCTTGGATCACAAGACACCCTGGAAGCTTTGGGAGGAGGCCAGAAGTGCCACGGGATGGCCACAAGCTCACAGGGCGCGTCCCCCAAGCTTGTGGGCCCCCTATTGCTCCTCCAGCACTAATTCTTCTTCTATAAATACCCAAATATTCCCCGTAGACCAGAGGGCACACCAAAAATACTTTTCCGCCGCCGCAAGCTTCTGTCCTCATGAGATCCCATCTGGGGACCTTTTCCGATACTCTGTCCTAGGGGGATTCGATCACGGAGGGCTTCTACATCAACCTTGCTGCCCTTCCGATGATGTGTGGGTAGTTTACCACAGACCTACGAGTCCATAGCTAGTAGCTAGATGGCTTCTTCTCTCTCTTTGATCTTCAATACAATGTTCTCCTCGATGTTCTTGGAGATCTATTCGATGTAATCTTCTTTTGCGGTGCGTTTGTTGAGATCTGATGAATTGTGGGTTTATGATCAGATTATCTATGAATATTATTTGAGTCTTCTCTGAACTCTTTTATGCATGATTAAGATAGCTTTGTATTTCTCTCCGATCTATTGATTTGGTTTGGCCAACTAGATTGATTTTTCTTGCCATGAGAGAGGTGCTTTCTAATGGGTTCAATCTTGCGGTGCTTATTCCCAGTGACAGAAAGGGACATGTGGCGTGGCTTAGACAGCGTCGGTATTTCTGCAAAGAGGAAGGGATGATGCAGCACAGCTACGGTAAGTATTTCCCTCAGTTATGAAACCAAGGTATCAATCCAGTAGGAGAACCAAGCAACACTATGTAAACGGTACCTGCACACAAAGAACAAATACTTGCAACCCGACGCATAAGAGTGGTTGTCAATCCCTCCATGTTAAAAAGATAGATTGGTTTGTATGAGATTGGATAAATAGATTTGAATAAAACATGAAATAAAATAAGTAAAGAAAAAGTGCAGCAAGGTATTTTTGCGTTTTTGGAATAATAGATCTGAAAACAAATACGATAAAAGATAGATCTGAAAGCAATATGATAAAAGATAGACCCGGGGGCCGTAGATTTCACTAGTGGCTTCTCTCGAGAAAATAGCATATGGTGGGTAAACAAATTACTATTGGGCAATTGATAGAAGAACAAATAATTATGACGATATCCAGGTAATGATCATGCATATTGGCATCACGTCCAAGATTAGTAGACCGAAACGATTCCGCATCTACTACTATTACTCCACACATCGACTGCTATCCAGCATGCATCTAGTGTATTAAGTTCATGGAGAAACAGAGTAATGCAATAAGAACGATGACATGATGTAGACAAGATCTATTCATGTAGGAATAGACCCCATCTTTTTATCCTTAATAGCAACAATACATACGTGCCTCGCTACCCCTTCTGTCATTGGGTGAGGACACCATAAGATCGAACCAATCACAAAGCACCTCTTCCCATGGCAAGAAAAATCAATCTAGTTGGCCTAACTAAACCAAAGATTCGAAGAAGAAATGCGAGGCTATAAATAATCATGCATAAAAGAGATCAAAGAAGACTCAAATAACTTTCATGGATATAGATCTGATCATAAACTCGAACTTCATCGGATCCCAACAAACACACCGCAAAAAGTCATTACATCAAATAGATCTCCAAGAGACCATTGTATTGAGAATCAAAAAGAGAGAAGAAGCCATCTAGCTACTGCCTACGGACCTGTAGGTCTATGGTGGACTACTCACGCATCATCGGAGAGGCACCAATGAGGATGATGAACCCCTCCGTGATCGTGTTAGATTGGATCTCGTGGTTCTGGAACTTGCGGTGGCTGGAATTGTGTTTCGTCGACTCCCCTAGGATTTCTGGAATATTTGGGTCTTTATAGAGCTGAGAGGTGGTGGAGGAGACCTCCGTGGGCCCCATGATACATCAGGGCGCGCCAGGGGCCTCTAGCACGCCCTGGTGTATCATGGGCCCCACGGGCCTCCCCACAGGTGCTTCCTTGGCTCCCAAGTTGTCTTCTGGTCCAAAAAAAATCTCCAAAAAGTTTTGCTGCGTTTGGACTCCGTTTGGTACTGATATTCTATGAAGTAAAAAACAAGCAGAAAACAGCAACTGGCACTAGGCACTATGTCAATAGGTTAGTCCCAAAAAATGATATAAAGTTGCTATAAAATGATTGTAAAACATCCAAGAATGATAATATAACAGCATGGAATAATCAAAAATTATAGATACGTTGGAGACATATCAACATGACACGTATTTGTATTATTGCCATTAAGGATAAAAAGATGGGGTTTGTTCATATTGATTGGATCTATCCCTCTACATCATGTCATCTTGCTTAAGGTGTTACTCCATTCTTGTTAACTTAATACACTAGATGCATGTTGGATAGCAGTCGATGTGTGGAGTAATAGTAGTAGATGCAAGCAGGAGTCGGTCTACTTGTCATGGACGTGATGCCTATATTCATGATCATTGCCTTAGATATCGTCATAACTATGCACTTTTCTATCAATTACTCAATAGTAATTTGTTTACCCACCGTATGCTTTCTTTCAAGAGAGAAGCCTCTAGTGAAAACTATGCCCCCTGGGTCTATCTCTTATCATATTATTTCCAGATCTATAAAACCAAAAACACAAAAATACCTTGCTGCAATTTATTTACTTTTATTTTATTTCGCACTTTTACTTATCTTTCATATCTATCACTATCAGATCTCATCCTTGCAAGTAACCGTGAAGGGATTGACAACCCCTTTATCGTGTTGGGTGCAAGTATTTGTTTATTTGTGTAGGTGCAACCATTGGTGACTTGTGTGTTCCTCCTACTGGATTGATACCTTGGTTCTCAACTGAGGGAAATACTTATCTCTACTTTGCTGCATCACCCTTTCCTCTTTAAGGGAAAAACCAATGCAAGCTCAAGAAATAGCATGGGTCAGTGGTGCCTCCCTACAGGGTTAAATCTTTTCAAAAAGCCGTGTCCGCGGTTATGGACGACCTGGATCTTGGTAACAGTTCGTAGAGCAACTTCAACCTGATAATTAAAACTTGACAACATGTGTTCCTTGACTGTCTCTTCTTCATGGGTCATACAAAGGGAAGGACAAGCTAGTGTTATGTTTGTGTAGGTAGGTGAATAGGATGATTAGTTCGCGAGTTACCTCGTTTCGGATTACACTCCCAGCTTATATCTATTTAGACGTAAGTTGTAGTTAATGCTTAGTACTGGGAGCTTCACCACTTACCATTTCCTCACCCGTATGTATTGTTAGTGCTAGTACCCTTGGTATGAGGCTTGTTGAGTATTTTGTACTTACCCTTGTCACATCAACAACTTGTAGAGTTCTATAATTGGGATGCTAAGATAGGTCGATATTATGTTGAGTTCGATGACCACGATGAGTAGAATAGTGGATTTCAGCCAGCAGCCTGGAACCAATGGGAGGGATCACCTGCTTTATGTTTTCCGCCTCTTAGGCAAATGTGGATTTTGTCTATATCCAAAGGTATGATGTCTTCCGCTGTGTCAATGTAGTGTTGGACCAATTGGTCTCTAAGTGTAATAAATTTGGATCTTGTCACTTGTATCCTCTACTTATATATTAAGTTGCATCTTTGATAGTGAAAATGTTGTGATATTCAATTTGTAAAGTCCGCGACACATGACAATGTGTGTATGATATGAAGTCAAATGTTACTGCGGTACTATATGTGCTTCTATTCTAGAAATGGATTGAAAGGTTTATATCTAGAATAGTACCGCATATGAAGCCTTACATACCCCATCCACTTCCTCCATTGTTCAACTTCTCCAAGATATATAATTCAAGATTTGACCTCCAAATAGTCTTTACGAATTTGACCCTTCTAATTACTTAGTTAACAATCAATCACAACACAACCAACACACTCACACATGCAACTCTACTATCAAGGCAACAACTGAGGGATGCACAATATTCATGGGTATTTCTATATGATCAAGATATGACTTAACTTATTCCTAGTCATCATTGAGAAACTCTTCCGTCAACTTGGGATACCCTACAACTGGAAAATAATTTATTGGTAAGTAACCAACCAACCAAATGTAAGGGCTAAAATGAAAACATGCCCTAACATTTGATAAACGTTCCTCTAGGCAAATCTAGGGTGATGGGAGAATCAAACTTGGTTTATATGGAATAATATGGACTTGTAGTTTAAGTCATTCCTAGAGTTTGGTCCTATGCTGTCAATCCAAGGTTTGTCTTACAAAAAGATCATGTTCACAATACAGATTCATCATATGCAAGATCATGTCTATAATCCAAAGTACTTCTCCTTTCTTAAAACTAGAGTCCAAATCCAAATATATATATCCTTGCTATAATCATGGTCCAAATACAACATACTTATTTACGCAAAATCCATATTGAGTTTATAATGAATCCAAAAGCATTTTGCTCCAATTATATATGGGGTTTTCACATATTAGGTCCATGGCTAGAGGTTGATGGACCGATAGAGTTCAAGAGCCAATATGTAAAATGGCACGGTCTTGACTTTCCAAGAGTAAGGAATATCTCTAAAGAAAAAGATTTAGCTCAAACTCTATTTGAATTTGAATCAATGGAGAACGATTGGGTCCAAAGAGTTGGCAACTAAGTTTACAAATGCTAAAGGGATGGTATGGTCACAATATCAAAATTTGCAAAAGGAATTCTTTTGAAAATAATTTCCACACTAAAGTTATGATCAAAATATATGCAAAACCCTCATTTTGAAATATGAACACCCCAATTTTTCCTAAGCATGCCATTGCTTCCTACATGTCTTAAGGATTTCTTGGATATCAAATTTGCCAAAAATAGATTTGTGGAACTCAAGATATAACATATATGCCCAAATACGTATTTGAAATTTTGAATATTTGCGAAACATACAAATGGGTGATCCAAAGGTACATCTGGATTCTACTAGTTCTAAGGATTCTAGAAATATAAGTTTCATAAATTTGGCCAAACAAAATGGAAGATATGATTTTCTAAAGTTTATGCTATTTTTATGTCTAAAATAAACATAAAATAGAAATCAGGAAATCAACCAAGACATGTGGCGTGCTCTGAGTGGCTGGTACCGATTCACTTAAGTGATGTGTCCAGAACCATTCGATCCGAGATTAAGGGTTGGCGCTGCATACCGTTTTGTGATCATAAGCGATCTAATCGCAGCCGTGTAAATAGACTGTGCGTCTCAGATGAAAGAGGGAAGCGAGGTTTAAGATGACCGAGGTTGGGCCCTGTCAGTCGGAGAGAGAGAGAGAGAGAGAGAGAGAGAAGTGGTATCTTTGATCGTCGGCCATTGGATGCGAATTAGACGGTCTCTGATAGAACGTAACAATTTACTTATGGTCGAGGTTAGTTCTATTTCTCAAGATTATAAATAATATGGCTTAACCCCCTTTTCTTTAAGAAATAAATACAGAAACGATCTATAACATTAGAAAATGCTAAACCACTTCGAAAATTTCTGAGAAAAAAATACCAAGGATCTTATATTGGGCTTAGGAAAATGATTTTAACCAAAACTTGGTTCTGGAAAGTTATGAAATCCTCCAAAACATTTTTAGGCCATTAATAATTCCTAAAAGTTTATTTATTTAGGATATATTAATTCCCTAAAACATCATAAGCAACAAAGGGGTTCTAGGCGACATACTTATGAGGTTTTCATCCTTGCCGTTTTAAAACTTCTGATCGCTCATGAAAATCACGAATTTTCATGTTTTATTTTTCATTCCAAATTCATTTTTTTGGGTATTACATAAACTGGGCAACTACTCGATCTCCACCAAGCCACTCATCTTCCCTTAAAGACTACCATCACCAACAAGCACCTCCTTTTTATGTATCTCTAAAAATGTGGTTTGCATTTACAAGGCTTTGCCAAAAATGTCAGCCCCTAACTAGGTTCCCACAAGGCAACCACTTGCTTGTCAAGATATTTTCTGAGCACCTGGTCAACTCTTTAAAATTTCCTTTGATGACTAGTTTCATCTCGCTGTTTCACATGACTTTCGTGTTGCATATTTTCTGTTTCAACAATTGTAGATGAGAAGATCTGCATCTCCTACTGGACCACACAAATGTGTTTATGTGTGCATGTTATGAACCGATGATTTTTTGGCTGGGGAGGATGCAGGAGAACAAACGAGTTGCGCAATATGGTTTTTACCATGTATTCACTCAGCCAAGCTCAATTCAGCCAGACTCTCGCAAAACGCAAAAAGTGTATAGACTACCAAACGTCTCCTTTTTTTTCTTTTGAAACCTTATTCCTGTCGGTTTTTCGTGAAAATCCTCCAAACGAAGTAATTCCAAAATAGATGATCTTATAACACTATATTATACTGGCTAAGCTAGGGCTCCTCATAGATTTTTTTATGCTTTGAGAAATTGACACATGTCAAATAGTGAACAGTAGCCAAATGAAAAGCAATCACGAGTGCACTGCGTCACATATATTTTTACCTGGTGAACGGTAATTTAAAAAAATGCAACGGTTTTACACGCTGATGAACAGTACTTGAAAAAATATCAACAAAATTCAAAAAGAAAAACTTAGATTTTTACGCCACATATATAATTTTAACTGACTAAGCTAGAGATTTGTTTTCCTTTTAAAAAAAGTTTTTGTAGCTGCTTACAAGATGGCGTGTGTAAATAGATTTGTGAATGGGTTCGGATAGATTTGGAAAACCACCTGCTTCAACATGTGGTTCACCTACACCTCTTTGACTAGCTACATATTTTTCTTTCCCCACGACTTCTCGGTCTCCATCGCTCACCACAACCGCTTCTCCCCCTCTGGGCACTCACCACTCCAGCACATGCCCTAGGGAACCACGGCCTTCAACACGTGGTCCACCTACATCGCTTTGACTAGCTAGATATTTCTCTTTCCCCCGACTTTTCTCGGTCTCCACCGCTCACCACAACCACCTCTCCCTTTCTGTACGCTCACCACTCGAACACATGCCCTGGCCCCCGCCACCTCCTTGTTCTCCTCTATCTCGCTCCAGCGCCACCGTCGCACATCACCGCCTTCCCACAATCCGTTTCTCTACGACTCCCAACCTCGTCGAGGTGAGGTTGCCACCTTGTGCTCACGTCGGGCCAGATGCAAGTCGTCACCGGCTGCTCAACCCGCACCAAGGAAAGATGGTGAATGAATAGACCAGCGCTCGGGACCCTGTTACCTGGCAGACGGAGAAAGATGTCGCGGGGATGGGACGACGTGTAACACCCCTGTGTAACTACCACTATGATCAGCTGCTAATATTGCCAAGTCATATCATTTGCAGTGCCTAAACATAGTGGTTATCCAAAGCAAATCAATTCCAATCTGAAAATCAACTCAAATTCAAAAGTGCAAAATAAATTTGCTCAAACACTAATTAGCAAATATTCCAGAAGCATTCCTAAAAATAACACCAGTAACACTTGGACTAATTAAATGACTCAAACAATTTGAAACAGCACCAAAACAGCAATATTAAATCCATTTAAAATCATTTCTAATTCAAATGGAATCCAAATCTGCCCAAACCAATTTTTGGTAAAGGCTAATATTGCATTACAATATTTGGGACAATTCTCATACTTTGCAACAATGCAAAAGTGACCTAACTATTTCAAAACAGAAAAGAAATAAAGAAAAGGGCAGAAAACAGAAAAAGAAGAAATAGAAAAAGGTCTAATGTCTACTGTGCACTTAGGCCTGAGAGCTACAGGAGCCGGCCCAGCCCACCTCGCCGCTCATCCCTTTCCTCTCTCTTCGTGTCGGCGCCACAGCCGCCGGAGACGCCGATGCGCCGCGCGTCGGGCATCCGTTCCCTCCCGCGATGGATAAGGTCGACGCCGCGCCACCCCTTCTAACCCTAGCCCACCAGTTCCCCTCTCCCTCTCGCTTTCTTTCTCACCGCGCCAAGCCGAGCCACCGTCGCCATGGCCGAGCTCGATGTCGTTGCTGTCGTCGTCGTCATCGCCTGAGATCGAGCGCGACCGCTCCGCCTTGCTCCTCAGCATCTTCTTCGACCCCCAGCTCGAGCTCTACGCCACCACAGCTCGCGGATCGAGTCGCTCCCCGTTCTCAGTCGCCGGAGCTTCGCCGGCAAATGCCATCGATCTGCAACTCCTAAGCTTTCACCGGGCCCCCGTGTGCCCTCCCGGTGAGCCAGCGCTCCCTTTCCCTCTCTCTCCCGCGCTTTTCCGCCGCCGTAGCCATAGCTGCCATCGCCGCCTGACTGAGCCTCCGCCGATGAGCTCGCCGCCGTCGAGGTGGTCCCTATCATGACCGTCCGAGTGCGTGGGTGTGCTCTGCACATCCATGCGGTCCCATTGCGCTAGCTCTCGATGTCTGTCGTGCCGTGTAGCCGCTGTTCGCGAGATGGCCGTGCTCCGGCGAACTTCCCGAGCTCGCCGTCGTCACTGTAGGGCTTCTCCGGCCGCGAGACTGCCGCAAGTCGAAGCGGATTGGTCTCCGCTTTCGAACGCCGCCTCGCGCGCATCGAACGGTGGCCGGAGCGCGATTTCCGGCCACCTCCCGTATCGCCGCCGTCGTTTTTGGCTCGCCAGAGCCTGTTCCGGCGCCGACGCCGGCGAGGCTGACCTGGCACTGACGCGTGGGTCCCCTGTGACACTGGCAGGTGGGCCCCTTTGACTCGTTGACCACGGTCAACGCTGACTGGGCTGGTCCTGGGTCACTGACATGTGGGACCCCCATTCTGATAATTAACCTAATAAACGTTTAAATAAATAAAAACTAATTAATTAGGCTAATGTCTCACTGACATGTGGGGCCCACCCCACTAATCACTCTATTAGCTTAAATAATCCACGGTTAGTTTAACAGAGGCTAACATGTGGGTCCCACTGGACCCACATGTCATGTTTGACCAGGTCAGCGCCACTGTTGACCTGCTGATGTCAGCAACACGTCATGCTGACATCATAATTCAATTCTGTTAATAAGAATAATTCTAGAAAATCAATAAATCTTTAAAAATTAATAACTTTTAAACCGTAGCTCAGATCGAAAAAGTTAAAACATGAAAGTTGCTCAGAATGACGAGATGAGTTTGATCGTGTCATCTGTTTCCTTGTCGGAACCCCCTAAGTAGGAGAACTCGTAACTCCGAGCTCGATTTCGGTAGATGAATAGTGACTAATCACCGGTTAATAAATCCCAGATTAATTCAAAAAATAACTAAAATGACTTAGAGGCATATTTAGGCAACCCTGCACTGCATCATAGCATCGCACGCACTGTGTTGCATCTGCTTGCATTGTATTTACTTGTTTCTTCCCCCCTCTTCTCTTTCGGTAGACCCCGACGTTGGCGTAACTCCCGAGACAGACGCCGCTCTGGAGTACGACTACGTCCCCGACGACCCTGCCCTTGCCGTCGAGCAGACAGGCAAGCACCCCCATTTTGAACATGCCTATATTGCCTATTCTCTTCTCTCTTATGCTTGCATTAGAACAGCTACTGCTACTGTTTTCCTATATCTGCTGCATAGCCTGATTATTGTAACCTGCCTTGCTACCTTGCTGGTTATCCTAGACTGTTTAGAATAGGCTGGGTAGAGACCCGACAGAGACCCCCACTTGATCCCGACTGCTCCGCTGGATATCTGAAGACCCGATCATCGGGATTGAAGACCAGACACTGGCATCGCACATCACTTTCCCCTTTAGTTGCCGACACTACTGGGTTACCGTCGAGTGCCGAGGGTGATACCTCGTTAGCACTTCTGATGATAACCTTGTATGTTAGTTAATCGGTCGTGGTAAGCGAGGGTGATTCCTCCTACACCACCCCCGATAACAGCATCGTCGCGCAATGCTTCAAGTGTGGACCTCGAGGGTGATTCCTCCTTCGTTCACCTTGACTATAACATCAGGTGGGATCCCATCGAGGGTGATTCCTCAGGGTTCCCTTGGTGTCAGACACACAGATACAGTTGCTGATTTGACTTGCACTAAACCATGTTACTAAAGACGGGTCGGCCCTGAGGGGTACCCACGCGAGCATGAATGCGAAGTGATGTGGAGTCGGGTTGACCTGAGAGGTGCCCGCGAGATAACTACGAGGCGTGGCCGGGCATTCTTAGCCCTTGCTGCAAGTCCTCGAGACGGGGCGACGGGGTCACATCGATCGTGAGTCTCTGCTCGTTTCCGCGCGCTCCTAATCCACTACGGTTTGGATATTTGATCCGAGGGGCCTCTGGCCTGATAGCACCAACCATCACGTGGGCATAGTATGGGCGTTCTGCGTCGTATACATCAGCCGAAGCTCTATTGACGTCAGCGAGGAGCGGCCCGTTTTGGATTGGACTGGGAACGCAACTGCGCTTGTATAAGGGGTTGCTAGGTCTGCTTCCGAAACGTCCTCGCAACGTGCAGGGTTCCCAGGGCGAAGGTCCAAGACCCCTGGGGGCATAGGTTAGTCCGGCGTGCTGACCTCTCTTTAGAGCCCAGGTCGGGTTGCGGTGTGTTGCTTAGCCGAGGCCGGGCATGACCCAGAAAAGTGTGTCCGGCCGGAGTTAAGCGAGCGTGGTGGGTAAGTTGGTGCACCCCTGCAGGGAAGAAACTTCTATCGATAGCCTGTCCTACGGTAACGGACACTCGGAGTTGTATCCCGGTCGGTACAACTAGAACATGACTTGAGATGAGAACTGAATAGTACGGCTCTGTGATTGCTTTCTCGCAGGGAGTCGAGGAAGAATCTCTGGCCGAGGATGATGACATTACTACTATAATTTATATTATGTTATTCTGCTCTCTTCTAATGCTGCGAGACTGTTGAAGATGCTGAAGATGCTAGTCTTCGATAGGACTAGGCTTTCCCCCTCTATTCTGGCATTTCTGCAGCCCAGTCCACATATACAGCCCCCTTTGAAAATATTGCATATGTAGTGTAGATCCTTGCTTGCTGAGTACTTCGGATGAGTACTCACGTTTGCTTTATTTTCCTTTTTCCCCCTTTATCCATTTGTCGCATCCAGACGACGGAGCCCCGGAGCCAGGTGTCCCCGTCGACGACCACTACTACTACCAGCCCGGAGAGTACTACTACTACGAGGAGCCGTCTGACAACCAGGAGTAGGATCGGAGGGTCCAGGGCAGGAGGCCCACGCCTTTTCGATCATAGTTTTTATTTTGCCCCGCCTCTGTGAAGGCTTATCTCTCTGTTCTGTAATATATCTGTACCCAGATATCTGACGCTTCCGCTGACACTTGTATGCCATCGAGCTATGTATTCGAGCCCTCGAGGCCCTGGCTTGTAATATTAAGCTTGTATGAATTTATTTATGTTTTAGAGTTGTGTTGTGATATCTTCAAGTGAGTCCTTAGGCTTGATCGTGTGCATTTGCGTGTATGATTAGTGCACGATTAAGCCGGGGTCGTCACACGACGCATATGAGAGGCTGCGGCGGAGAGCGGACAGGAGGGGAGCCGACCACGCTGCTACTTGGCGGTGGCCTATATTGGCTCACACGCCTCACAATGCTCTACCATGCTTTTAGTCGCCTCGCCGGTCTTAATCTGTCTCGCCAATGCTTAAATTTTTGGCGACGTCAACTCCGTCAGGCCTTCCTCTTCTTCGCCGCCCATCTCGACCGCAATCTCCCCATCTTCTTTTAGGCAGGCAACTTGAATTGACTATGTATCCATATTAGTTTTTAGGTTTGCAGACACATGAAGACTCAATATGTAAAACTAAGAAGTTTCGGTCGGACGCGGTGTTTTGTCTCTCGGGTGCATCTGCAGAGGTGAACAGTACATTCATTTAAAATATTAAAAAAATCCTATTTTTTTTTATGCTAGATGCTCATGTGTGTGAAGTCCGTGCTAAATTTCATAGAGTTCGGACATTTCTGTAGCTCTTAGAAAAAAGACAAATTTTGGGGTTGTAAGAAAGTTTACTATTCACGTACTTTTTTGATCGATTTTGTCTTTTTTGCCATGAGCTCCTCGGATGCCCGAACAAGCTGATTTGGCACGAAAATCACGCATTGGAACATCTTCCACCTAATTTTTTCAGAATTGTTTGAAATTTTTACAATTTTTTAATTTACTGTTCATCGAGTGTAGATGAGCCGGGCTGCTTAATTGAATATCCGGTTTCGGTAGGCTTAGTTGTGTAGTAACATAGTTGACCTTGGCTTCATATCATAAAAAATTATGAGCAGAACTGAGGAAAGGTATGGGTGATCTCCATGTATTTTTTCGTGATCTTAATTATATTTTCTTTCACTCAGGTGTTGAACCTGTTACTCTCATCCAGTGTGTATGGGACCGTCACCGGTCTCCGTCGTCGGGCAGCGAGCGGGCCGCACCGGCCATATCAGATTTGACTAGAAGCCAGACCACAAATGCAGTTGACCCGTCCACCAGGCCCTTCAGGCTGCCGCCGCCGTTCTGAGGTTAGATGGGTCGTCGCTGCATAACCAACCGTGACTTTTATGCTTTTTTGGTGCGCTTTGCTCTTTTGATGTTGTATACTGTCTACTGTATTACTTTTATACCCAGTCTAGAAAAATAGTAACAAAACGTACTAAGGAGCTATGTGTGTGTAAAGTTGGATCTCGCAATGTTGTTCATACCCCTTGGAGTTTCCTTTTGTTCATTTCAAGTATTGTCAGTTCACATGATAAACGTTGCTCCAGATATAGGGTCATACAATTGGGGACATGGTTCGACAAAATAAAAATGCCACTTTGTTCACACAAATTACCATGAAAATAGTACCAGAAGTGAACACCATGTTCAAATCAATTGGAACATGCATACGACATTCAATTAATATATTTCACAAATAGTACAAAATTAGAGAAAAAACTATAACCAAAATATTCTAGATGCAACCAACTCTCAACATATTATATGACTTAAAATTTGAAATAGTCTTGTCATGTCCTATGATGATAATAGCATGGCTTGAATCTATCTACCATGTTCAATATTACTTTCCGTCTCACTCCAATTTTTCTTAACCAAAAGCAACAAGAGCCGCTCACACGGACTGCCTAACGGGGGCTCTCTCACGGGCGCGGCGTGTCGCCGGGCCTTTCACTGCTAGTATTAACCTATTCCCTTCAACATGTAACTATGCCTAAAAATTTCTTGTCATTTTTTTGTCTTAAGATGCAACCATCACAGGAAAACAATTAAATAATCTGCATTTGATTATGCTCCTTGTACTCAATATTGTTTATGAAACAGAGTACAAATGCAGATACTTACATCCAGTATTAACACTCACTGTTATAAACGCACACACACCTATCTTTATGAGCTCCTTCAAGAGATTGACAAAATCGTCACATGTGTCTCGTAGTCGACAACAATGTCGTCTCCCACTAAATAAACATCGTTAGAAATAAATTCAGTAAAATGCGAGCACCCATTCCAAAGTTAGGACTTAAAACCGAATGAGCTGAGCTAATGAATTATCTTTACCTATTAATAAAGTATGGATTGCTATTGTCGGTTCACCGTCATTATTTTACCTATTAATAAAATTGCTAATGTTTTTATCCGTACGCAAAACAAATCATACTAAACACGCTTCGTTCTGCTTGTACGCACGCATCCGTATTGGGCCATGTTGCTTTTTTTTTTTACCACAATTGCCGGCTGGCCTTTTCTTATGGGCCACGAATGGGCCTTCTTTTATAGACTAAAAAGTCACATGAAAAAAAGATAATCCCACCTCGCTCCTTTATGCAGACGGCGACCAGTTTATATAGAATCACATGTTTTCTAAAATATCAACAACATGCCTAAATAACTACAGCGGTTGTGATTGCAGGCATGCACTTTGCATGGCAAATAATCAGGAATTGTGGGCTGCCTCAAGGGAGGGGTATTAAAAGAAGGATTTCATCCTTGAAAAGGAAATTATGGGGCAGATCGTGGACTTGCAAGGATTAATTATCAAGGATGGATGCATGTGCACGCTACATGAGGAGCATGGATTTTCACGATTGTGATCCTCAAGGAGGAGGGAAGTGCTGCCTTAGGATTCGAACAAAGTAGTAACGCAACCCGCTCAAGAAAAAAAAAGGGAACCAACAATTGTGAGCCTGAAGGAGAAGGGGCGATGCTGCCGTAGGGGATTCGAACAAAGTAACGCAACCCCGCTCAAAGTAAAAAGAGAGAACAAAGTAACGCAGCATCGCGTACACATCATCTATAATACGGGGGATTCTAAAAAACACTATTCTAATGCCATGGCGGATTCAAAGAAAAAATATTGTAAGGCCAAAACGGGTGAAAAAGATTCCAATTTTTTCAGCTTTGCAGTTTCCGCATACATATTTTTTAATGCCTTAAGCTACCACCGGATGCCTTTATCACCCTCGACTCATCGGAGTTCCTTTGGCCGAACCCATACACCATCAAAACCGCATCGAGCATTCAGATGAAGCAGGGCTTGATCGTGCTTCCTGAATGATGAATTTCCGCGTTCAACCTATACCAACCGTCGCAAGACTATGTCGCGGTCAGTAAGAGATTTCCAATTACTAGAATATAATGTAGATGTTATCAATTTCCTAGACTTTGTTCTTGGTCCGATTGTTGTCGTCAGATGTATGCACCATGATCCATACCAGCCACAGATGTGAACTGGATGTTGCATACTGCGGCATGACCTCGATGCGGTCATTGGAATGTCCCTCCTATGTAAACTTTTTTATCACTTTGTTAACCTCGTCCGTATGAGCTTAGATCAGTGAGCCTCAAGTAAGTTCGGTCTACGAAGCTCTATCACCGTCACCATAAAACGAATGCCGATCGTTAACATTACTCCTCTGGCCTCCTCCTCATGGACAACTAATACACCATCATGGGTGTATTGCATCTAAAATAATGGAGGCGAGAATGAAACTTGGACAAACCAAGCTGCATATATTTTTTAACGGTTTTGCAAAACATGTATGGTTGTAAGCATAATTCTTCGTCGTGTTGGGAATAATTTATATGTGGATCATAAATTAAATAATAATTTGTATTTCAGCCCATGCTAGGGAAGACCGTAAAATTTTATCCCATTGCAACGCACGGCCATTTTTGCTAATCATACATATAATTTCAGTTCTTATAATATTAGTCAAAATATTTATGTTTCATAAAATCAAATCTCACTGAAACATAATGCAATTAGTTTCCACGACAACGCATGGGGAACGTCTGGTTATTCGTTTGACGATTATGCCTCCCTCGGTCGCTACTGGCTGGCTCGACCAGACTGATTCAATCGATCGAATGCAGCGTGAGACAACACTGAGAAAAGCGAGAGTGGCCGGAGCCCAAGCTGCGTTAGGGTGTCCGGGGAGGTGGTCCGTGGGAGGGCGGCCGCTTTCGGGAGCGGGCGAAGCAAGCGTGGTGCAGGGAGCTCTCGGCAGCGGGCGAAGGAAGCGGCTCATCGGCCGGTTCGCTCCGGCACGCCGCGGGCGAAGGAATCGGCTGGAGGAGGGGCAGCGAGCGGTGGTCAGCCGCGGCAGTCAACTGGCGTGCGGCTGGAGGAGGGATTGGGCCGCAGCGGCGCATTAGGCGGCGGTGCCGTGCAGCCGTGCAGGCCAGGGCAGGCTGCAGCAGTGCGTCAACGGAAGGCAATTACAGAACACTGGTCACTTAATCACTTGCTCTCCGCCACTGGTCAGTGTTTATCAATGAATCTCCTGATTAATTGTTACACTCATCGGCTACATGATTGCTTCACATTTGTGAAATCAATGCACTGATGAGTATAGTAGGTGGATCTCTCACCAGCCCCCTTCCGGCGCGTATTATGACCATATTGCGCTTTCTGTTTTCGCCGTGGTGGTTCAGACTTTGCGAATTTCTTAGCCAGATTGGTAGATTTGTGCTTGTTGATGTGTTCAATGCCATGCAGAAGCTGTAGTAATATCGGTTGTGGCAAGCATAGGAAATGTCTCAAAGTTCTAATTTGTAAAAAATTGCAAAAGTTTCACAGGTTTTACAGCTAGGTTTGTAGGCTTAAGCCTCATCTGAGTTTTCCCCTGTGATGCTTTCGTAGATGAGATTTGTGGCATAACGAGCTTTAGTAAAACGTATTTGATTGTGCGCTTTTGGCATTGTATCTGCTCAGTTTGAATGCTGTGAATTCTAGGGCTGTAGTGATGGTAAGCTAAATGTTTGCCATAAAAAAATATGGTTGTATTGAGTGCAAGGATCAGTTTTGAACCGAATGCGAGTAGCAGTCATGGATGCTTTGCATGATTCAATCAGTTTGTGAAGCTGGGAGGTGCAAATATAGGGTACAAATATGTATCAGATAGTTTCTCTTATAGATCTCCTGCTTATAGGTTCTAGGTTTTAGTGGTTGGTTAGCAGAAGAGGTTGAATAGTAAGTACCTCTGCCATGTGCCTTAGATAAATTTATAGAGATGCTTGCATTTCAAACGAGATCTATGCAAGGCGAGGTGGTTGTGTTTATGTAGTGTTTGGTGATTGCGCACTCTAGATATGTAGTTTACTTGCTTAACATCTCACTTGGTGCAGGTAAAAGAAAACTCTTACTTGGTTTGTGTACTTTGTGAATTTCAAGCATTAGATATGTGTTTGTAGGGGCGATTATGTAAAATCCAAAGTTCCATCTGCTGATGTGCAATTGTAACATGGGACTTTGACTTATCGGAAACATATAGACGTCCTGACAAAGGTTGAAAGGAATATATTCAAATAGTTACATTACACATTTAACTATATAGTATATGGTATAGAACTTCCATTAGTACTATACCACTATATCAGTTGCATGTCATGAACTTTTGGTAGAGTTTTCTATTTGTTGGCAAATGAAGTTACCTTTTAGCAAATCAAGTGATGTGTGGTGTGTTGGTTCATGGTGGAGGCCAGGTTCTTGATAGCATTATCGATAACCTAGCTGTTGTTTGACTAGAATTTCAACTTCCACATAATCCAACTTCCACATAATTTCAACTTCCACATAATTGCACCATAATCTAGCTGTTGTTTTCTATTTGTATGGCTGTTCTGTCTTTATAATGCCACACATCATTGCATATGTGTCTATGGTTGTCAAAAGGTATTATTCAAACGAACCTTTTATGCAGTAACTGACCAGTTGTACCGCAATTCTGTTAAACTTTGGTTCATCCATATAATTGCACTTGAAAAGTTATTTCAGATTCATCCTAAAAACTATTTGTTTTCTCCACATCTCATGGTTACCAGCTTGCTGCTAGTTCTCCAAATTATTTTTCCTCTATGTGTGTGCTTGTACTATGGAATATGTATTATCCTCCGTTACTTGAGAGTATAATATTCTGCACCGTTCATGTCCATTCAATATTTGACTTCTCTACTTGTGTTTTTGCATTGTCTCTTGGCTAAGCTCTTGTCTGGGATCCAGAACTCAATATCTCTTTATCAACTAGTATTCTTGTATTTAAGCTTATGTTTTTAACTGCAGGTGGTGTTGTAGACATGGATTTTCTAAAGCATCAACCTTCTGCTAATGCAACCTCTATTAGTATGGTCCACCTGGATTTTCCTAGCCAAATGCTTGAGGATATTGATTCTGTGAATCAAGTGATGTCAGCAGATTTTCCATTGGAGGCTCCTATTGATATTGATATGAGGGAACTTTACTTTCTCATTATGCATTTTTTATCACATGGTCCATTTAAGCGGGCTGCTGGAGAGCTGTGCAATGATCTTCTGGAGCATCAGTTGTTACCTAGAAGATATCATGCTTGGTATTCACGCGGTGGTTTTCATAGCGGCGAAGAAAATGATGATGGTGTATCGCTCCCTTTGGGTTACCAAAAGCTAGTTGAGAGGTACAAAACGTTACTCTATTTGTTTTGTCTTCTGGAGCTCGTATTTCCTCCACCCTTCCTGATTTGGTAATGATGTTCTTCAGTCAGTGTTTGTGTGACTAATCTAAAACTGATGAAGCCAATGATTATGAAATCTGTTATTATGTTATAAAGGCACAGCACATAATAATTAGCAAAAGGGGTAAGCAGACATATTTAGAATGGTCTTATGGCCTTATCAACAATAAACTTCTGTCTGCTTTTTTCTTAACAATCAAATGCAAATAAGTTTTTTGTTAACTAGTTTTATGCTGCTTTTAGATACCCCCACATTGGTAAAGACCACTTGGTGAAGCTGTTAAAGCAACTGATGATGACTTCCTGCCGCCCAGACAGCTTGGTTAGAGATGTGTCTCCAAATGCTGCTGATGTTCCAACGCTTCTTGGCTCCAACTCCTTTTCCCTTCTTGCATGTATGTATTCTGAAATCTAGTTTTTAAAGTATTCCTTTCCCCATTTCTTGAGCTATTTATAACATCATTTGTTGCAACTTAGTGTTTCAGTTTTGAAGTTTGGATAGTTAGTTTTATGTTCAGTGTAAATCAGTGTTATTACTTTAACGTGCTGATGCAAACTTGGATCCTTCAGCTGATAGGTGCAGGCAAGATAAGGAAACTCTCAGGCTGCCGAGGTATCTCCGGTGGCCACACATACATGCTGATCAAGTTCATGGTTTAAGTTTGAGAGAGATTGGTGGTTTCACTAAGAATCATCGAGCTCCTTCTGTACGTGCATCATGCTATGCCATTGCAAAGCCATCAACCCTTGTTGAAAAGATGCAGATTATAAAGATATTGAGGGGACATCAGAATGCCACGTATTGTGGTTCGTTGAACTTCTCCGTTTTCTGAATTTAGTTATGTTCAAGGAAAGTATGTAAATATTGGCAAAATCGCTTCTTGGACACTCCACTTGGGCAATGTTTGCTCAAACGCAACCGTGATTTGGCTCAGGGACACTACAGAATTTTAATCACTTTGCGGTCTTGCGGAACACACTCTGGCCATTACAGTAATACATTGTTGAATTTTAGGAGACAATGGTAGGTCAAATAGTCAATTTTAGCCTCAGAATCGAACTAAGCCTACCTGTCAGTGACCCCTCACATGCCACACAAACACACTCTATATGGATTCTCCAGTTGTCTCACAAACACGCTTTACATGGATCCTCAAGTTGTGTCCATGTGGTAGAGGGAGTTGTGTCCATGTGCTAGAGGGCACTGACAGTGACAGGTGGATCAAGTTTGGTTCCGAGGGCAAAAATGATCTTTTAGCCCTCTTCACTTGCAAAATTGTAAGTAGTGTAGTGTGTTTCATCTGGACACCAGTGTTGTTGTGTCCCCGAGCTAAATCATGACTACTTGGTGGGTTTAGCAACTGGCATCCAAGTAAAATATCCAGGACCCAAATTTTACTTTATGTTTGGAGTTCTGTTGATACTTGTGCTAATTGAATGTTAAGACCTATTTAATGTTTCAGGAGGTTCCTACAGTGGATCTATATGTGTTAGGGTGCACCCACGAAATTATTTGGTGATATTAACTGGAAAGTTTACCAAATGCATGCCACCTGTTCTGTTTCTCAAGATTTTACTGTTTTCATAATGAGTTGTTTGGTTTTTCTTGTCCAAATCATCATAGTTATCCATCTGCACATTTTCCCTTTTACCTGCTGTAATGATTTTACTGTTCCTGTTTCTGCAGCTACTTTTGACCGCACAGGACGTTATGTTATTACTGGTTCTGATGACCGCCTTGTCAAAATTTGGGCGATGGAAACAGCATTTTGTCTGGCTAGTTGCCGAGGCCATGAAGTAAGCTTTGCTTATTGCAATGCAACACATAAATATTCACAACCTTCCATTAAATTACCTTTCATTTTCTAAATTAAGGGTGATATTACTGACCTCGCTGTGAGTTCCAATAATGCTGTGGTAGCATCTTCCTCCAATGATTTCATTATTAGAGTGGTAAGATTGCTAGTTTCTGTACCACATAAAACATCATGACAGTTCTCTTTCTACCTTCTATACGTCTAATGCATTTGGTTACTGAGCAGTGGCGCATACCTGACGGCATGCCAATGTCAGTGTTGAAGGGCCATACTGGGGTTGTAACAACTATTGCATTTAGTCCAAGGCCAGGTGCTGCTTTCCAGCTGTTGTCGTGAGTGTTTCCTTTTCTTATTCCTGTTTTCCTGATAGTATAGTCTTTATAGTTATTTAATTCATGATTATATGTACTAACTGAACGGCAGCAGCTGTACAAAATGATAAAAAGGAACTGGTACAAGTCTGTAGTAGAAGTCATGTCCAATCTGCTTTAGTTTCAGTGAAGGAAATGCTTAATTGCACACAGTTTAAAGCTACCTCAGTTATCCTTTTAAGTTCTCTTCTGTCTTCCCCTATTTCATCTCGTGAAGTTCCACGCTTGCAGTTTGGTCAAGCAAACAAGACAAGGATTAATTACGAATTAGATGTGTCCAAGTTAGAGAAACCCGAACCAATCTTGGAAAAAATTGTGAATATTTTTGTCCATTTTTTTTTCTCTCGAACAGTTTTTGTTCATTTTCATTCTACTTACATTTTTTATACTCTGAGAGCATCTAGTCACCAAACTTATGTAAGTTATATCACTGCTACAACAGTTCTGCCATATCCTGAAGTAATAGGAATGGTACACTTGTGGTGTATCATGTATTATCTGTGCATCCTTCCGTTTTCATATGGTAGATCCTTGCATTGTGCTCAGATTTTCATATTTCATTTAATTGCTTATGCATACTGTCAGATGTATGTTTTTTTTTTCGTTTTTTGAATGTTCTTGGGATAAAACCTCACCATTTGTTTGATGTATGTATTTTTACAATTGTTATAGCATTTTTCGCATCCTATTATAACTTTGTAAGTTATTTGCTCTCCCTAACTGTCACATCATATTGATGAGCAGATCATCTGATGATGGGACATGCAGGATTTGGGATGCTAGGCATTCTCAACAATCTCCACGAATATATATACCAAAACCTTCAGATGTTGCCGCTGGTTAGTTCATTAAAGCATATCTATTGTGTGTGTGTGGGTAACGCTTACATTTATTTATTGTAACCACATGCTGTTGATTCCAGGGAAGAGTGGTGATGCATCTTCCAGTGCTGTTCAAGTTCAACCAACAAATCACCAAATCTTATGTTGTTCATTCAATGCTAATGGAACCGTGTTTGTTACTGGCAGTTCAGACACTTATGCGAGGGTGCGTTTTCTTGTTGTTGTTATCTACTGCCACTTGTGAGCTTCTGATTTTACTACGAAAAGGTGAAGTGCCTTTTCTCATCAGAAGTGTTGATTTCAGGTGTGGAGTGCTTACAAGAGTTGTTCTGAGGAACATGACCAACCGAATCATGAGATGGATATATTATCAGGTCATGAAAATGATGTATACTACGTGCAGTTTAGTGGATGTGTTGTATCAAGATTCTTTTCATCTGACAGCAGTCACACCAGTAAGGAAGAAAATAACCTTAAGCTAAGAAATTCATGGTCAGTATATTTTGTACTTACGGAATGGTCATTCACATGTTCTTATGTAATCCTTCAGTTTATTCACCTCCTGTCTTACCTGTCTTACCTGTTCTTACTAGTTTCTGTACTTCATTCATCTTTAACCTCATGTTGAACTGGTGTTTATTGTTGGCTTCAGTTCTACATCATCTGAGTTTGTCTCCTTTTGCCAGGTTCACACATAATATTGTTACCTGCTCCCGTGATGGCAGCGCAATTATATGGGTTCCACGGTCTCGGAGATCACATGTAAGTTAATGGGACCTAAAACTCCAATTTTGCTCCTGACAAACATTGTTTCACTAATTATGTTTACAGCGATTTGCATTACTACTGATTTCGGCTGCTGCTACAGTCATCTGTATTGTCTCCTTAATACCACTCATATTTATTTTCTGATATATTTTGTATTTTCCTATTGTATTACGTGTGCTATCACTAGAGGTGTGTAGTAAGAGCTGGCTGAAAAGCAACTTGCCACATCAGCCAGTTTAATCATGTGCCCTGCGTGATAGTTAATGCATGTTCACTAACTGGTCAGTCGTATTAGCGTGTGTGCTGGTGAATGTAGTTGGCATTTCGTGTTATAGTTTACTTAGGCAGAATTTATAATTTTTTGCACAATTTGTTCCCTGCACTAACCCAGGGAAAGATTGGACGCTGGACACGCGCTTACCATCTCAAGGTTCCTCCACCTCCAATGGCTCCTCAACCACTTCGCGGTGGTCCACGTCAAAGATACAATCCAACTCCTCGTGGTGTGAATATGATTGTTTGGAGTTTGGACAACCGCTTTGTGCTTGCTGCTATCATGGGTATCTTTGGTCTACTGCTTTATATATTTTTACCATGACTGAACCCTTTCCTTATATTTGCATGTATTACCATTTAAGGTTCCTAGTATTCCTAGCATGAAGAAATTCAATCTTGTTGTTACATAATTGATAATTTATCTTTCATTGTTCTCATTTGTATTCATGTCACTTAAACATGTCTTATGTTCTGAAGATTGCAGAATTTGTGTTTGGAATGCTTCTGATGGGAGCTTGGTGCATTCACTGATTGGCCATCAGGAATCAGTAAGCATGCGCCATGCAGTCTAGCATTAGAGTTACTTTTGGATTTCGTTAACAACTTGTTATTGCATGTTGAAACTTAGTTTGTGCTTGTGCATGAAATTTTCCTGTCAGTTAGGTGCATATGTGTGAACTTTGTCGCTGGCAACTCATCACGGGCATGCTATTCATCATATCACTAGTGAAAAAACTATGAAGCAACTCGTATTTTCTTAGTGAATATGCTGTCAAAGAGCATGTATTGAAGATGGTAATTAAATGGAACAGGAAAGGAGATGCTAATCTCAGCAAAAAAAATCTAAGAGTATGGCAGAGTGTGTTGCAAAATTATTGCCGTTTCAGAATTGAAGTGAGTAGTTGTACTCCCTCCATCCATATATATAGGGCCTAATGCGTTTTTCAAGATTGGCTTTGACTATTGATAAGATTAGTAGTATATGAGATGTATAATGTGAAAACTATATCATCGGAAGCTCCTTTCCCGTATGAACTTGACGGTATGCTTTGTGTAACTTGCATGCCATATATTTTGCTATAACATGTGGTCAAAGCTAGCCTCAAAAAACGCATTAGGCTCTATATAGATGGATAGAGGGAGTAGCAGTATTGTCCTTGACCTCAGTTCACATATCTTGTTGCCCAATTGTGGCGCTAACTTCTAGTTTAGTGCATTGGCAGCCAATTATGTTCGCACAGTTTGATCTATATGCTTAACTTTAATTGTTTCACATTAGTAACCTCTTTTTTCTTGTGATAGTGTAATGATACTTTGTCCTATGCTATAGTCAATCTTGATTCATGAGTTCCATATACATTTCTAATTTTTGCATGTATTGAACTGGTTTAAATAATCAAGCACCTGCAGCTTTGTTTGATCGCAACATCCTGATTTCCATTCTCATTCATAATTCATCTGCACCATGTTATTCAACTTCTTTTTTCTTAAAGGTTGACCCTTGCATAAACAAATGTTCTCTTGTTAAATTTGGTCACATTCATTATCAACAGACATTTGTTCTTGATGTGCATCCGTTCAACCCCCGTATAGCTATGAGTGCTGGGTATGATGGAAAGACAATCATCTGGGATGTAAGTTCCTAACTAGATATCTTTAATCTTGGTCACTATCTTCATTCCTGAAATACGCTATTTCTGTATCCAGATATGGGAAGGAAAGCCTGTACAGATCTACGAAACTGACCACTATAATCTTGTTGACGGCAAGTTCTCTCCGTAAGTGTCACTATAATTTCTTCATATTCGCGACAACATGAATTTTTGTTTTGGCCCTTAAGCAAATGTACAGTTTATTTGTATTCCTTTTGTAACAATGCGCCTGCATTGAGATGATACTCCATAAAATGTTTAGAACAATGAAGAAAAATAGCAGAAAAAACCCTGGGACTACTTATAAATTTTAAGGATGTTCCATTAATCTTAAGAAGGTAGGGATATTCCATAGTAAAACTGAGAATGTATCGTGGTGTGCTTTTTTTTAAAGTTCTGTTCATAAGTGATCCATACAATGAAGCTATGGGAGAGAGTCATTGAGCACCGCTTAAGAAGAATGACAAGCGTGACCAAAAATCAGTTTGGTTTCATGCCTGGGAGGTCGACCATGGAAGCCATTTTCTTGGTACGACAACTTATGGAGAGATACAGGGAGCAAAAGAAGGACTTGCATATGGTGTTCATTGACTTAGAGAAGGCCTATGATGAGATACCGAGGAATGTCATGTGGTGGGCCTTGGAGAAACACAAAGTCCCAGCAAAGTACATTACCCTCATCAAGGACATGTACGATAATGTTGTGACAAGTGTTCGAACAAGTGATGTCGACACTGATGACTTCCCAATTAAGATAGGACTACATCAGGGGTCAGCTTTGAGCCCTTATCTTTTTGCCTTGGTGATGGATGAGGTCACAAGGGATATACAAGGAGATATCCCATGGTGTATGCTCTTTGCGGATGATGTGGTGCTAGTTGACGATAGTCGGACGGGGGTAAATAGGAAGTTAGAGTTATGGAGACAAACCTTGGAATCGAAAGGGTTTAGGCTTAGTAGAACTAAAACCGAGTACATGATGTGCGGTTTCAGTACTACTAGGTGTGAGGAGGAGGTTAGCCTTGATGGGCAGGTGGTACCTCAGAAGGACACCTTTCGATATTTGGGGTCAATGCTGCAGGAGGATGGGGGTATTGATGAAGATGTGAACCATCGAATCAAAGCCGGATGGATGAAGTGGCGCCAAGCTTCTGGCATTCTCTGTGACAAGAGAGTGCCACAAAAGCTAAAAGGCAAGTTCTACAGGACGACTGTTCGACCCGCAATGTTGTATGGCGCTGAGTGTTGGCCGACTAAAAGGCGACATGTTCAACAGTTAGGTGTGGCGGAGATGCGTATGTTGAGATGGATGTGTGGCCACACGAGGAAGGATAGAGTCCGGAATGATGATATACGAGATAGAGTTGGGGTAGCACCAATTGAAGAGAAGCTTGTCCAACATCGTCCGAGATGGTTTGGGCATATTCAGCGCAGGCCTCCAGAAGCTCCAGTGCATAGCGGACGGCTAAAGCGTGCGGAGAATGTCAAGAGAGGTTGGGGTAGACCGAATTTGACATGGGAGGAGTCTGTTAAGAGAGACCTGAAGGATTGGAGTATCACCAAAGAACTAGCTATGGACAGGGGTGCGTGGAAGCTTGCTATCCATGTGCCAGAGCCATGAGTTGGTCGCGAGATCTTATGGGTTTCACCTCTAGCCTACCCCAACTTGTTTGGGACTAAAGGCTTTGTTGTTGTTGTTGTTCTGTTCAGAAGTGATCCCTCCCTTTTCTGCTATATTTCTTGACTTTTTCTGTTTTTGTTTCACGGATGACTTAATGGTGAAATCTGGTTGACCAGGGAGAAATGTGCACTTATCTGTCGATGGCAGCTAGGTTTCCATCTCTCTCTCTAGACTTGGATGCCCAGAATTTCTGGGTACTCGCCTTGTTCATAAAGATGAGGCGAGCTTCCATGATGTGCTCCCTGGAACGCTTGACTGTTTAGGCTACAGCATGGCAACTATGCTGGTCGAAAGTAGATGATCCTTAGTGTTCCAGTTTTCTGTTATAGTGCAGCCAACTTCAACTGACGGCGTTACTTATTTCTCTGTAGTGTTGGGATGCATTATGCCAAAATGAAATTTTGCCATTTGACCAGTTACCATAGATTGCAGATGAATCTGAGTTTATTTGTCTGTCGTGATGTCTTGATGTGTTGCTGAATGGACATTTAGGGATGGAACATCACTTGTCCTCACCAATGAAATTGGGCAAATATTCATTATTGGTACAGGGCAGGGCGAGTCCCAAAAGGATGCGAAATATGATCAGGTATACAAATTGTTACTGAACTACCAGATTATTTGGGGGGGGGGGGGGGGAATGCCTAGTGCAAACCAATGTTGGGTGCAGTCATGCAAACTGCCATTATCTCCGTGATCATGTGTACAGCTGGCTGAGGCACAGTTGATATTCTAATTCAGTTTGATCATGTATAACTCTCAATCTGTCAGGGCCTTGGTGCTTAGTCACAGAATTATTCATCCATGTGGCGCTTTGAGAGTTTGCATGACTCTACCTAGATATGTTTGCGCTGGATAATCCTCCTGTTTTGGAAATATCCCTCCTTGTATGCAATCATTGATGCTCACTATTCATGTTTTCAAACAGTTCT
This sequence comes from Thinopyrum elongatum, assembly GCA_011799875.1. Taxonomy (NCBI): domain Eukaryota; kingdom Viridiplantae; phylum Streptophyta; class Magnoliopsida; order Poales; family Poaceae; genus Thinopyrum; species Thinopyrum elongatum. Next base: position 391,479,245 of record CM022300.1, read on the forward strand.
TTCTTGGAGACTACCGGCCCCTTGTTCATGATACAAATGGAAGTGCTATTGATCAGGTTCGTCTGAGGATATGAGCTATCTGTTCTTTGCATTGGCATTAGCCGATTGAATTGTATAATGTCGTTATATTCATTTTCTGCAACTAACTCTACCATAAGATTCATCATGTGAACTGTTTCAAAATCCGTTTTAGTGGAATTTTTCATTTTGTTATTTTCTGAATATTTGTTAAACAAGCGGAATTGTATAGGTATCATGTATTTTTTTTGTCTAAAAAAAGTACTGTTTTCAAGAGAAGTCCTAGACTTGCTTTTGTGATGGTATATGTTCTACTGGTTGGTGTAGTAATATACTCCCTCTGTAAACAAATATAAGACGTTTTAGGTCACTACGTTTGTTTACATAGGTAGTGTGTCAGATGATTCGAACTAGCTATTCGTTAGTCTGTTTTTGGCTGCCAACCGTATTTATAAAGAATGCCACGGACTACCACCATTGCAGTCTACTTCTGAAGTGTTGCTAGTTCAGCAGCTAAGTATAGGTGGATTATGCGCGTCAAATCCAGCGAGGAACACTCTGCTGATTGACAGGAAGTTTGACTTGAATGGCAGTCTTGAAAGTGCACAACATTGATGTTTTGTTATTCCCTACTACAGTATGTTATAACTTTATAAGTTACAAGCATCCCGTACCACAATCATCCGATCACCTCTGAATGTGTTTTCTTAGTAGCTGTAATATATAATATGTTCTATATATCAAAAGTTTGTGTGGTGCTACTCGTACCATCTCATCAGAAGTCATACAAAGGGTGTAATTTATTTCAGTAACTATTCTCTTTTTTTTTTTTAAATTTCTGGTGCTTATTCAAGCCAACAAACAAGTAAGCATTGCAAGACTAAGGAATCTTGAAACATAATAAAACACAGAACTCCAGGTTTGAAAAACTACTGGACGCCTGCTGGGTCTGGTATTTCCCAAGAAAGGGATATTGAACCCTGCCCCTGATCATACTTGCCTATGTGGAACTGTTTTTTTTTTCTCTTCACAAAGTGCATCATGAGCTATCAAGTTTTCTTTATGATGCCTTTTCTTACTGTACCCAGGAAACACAACTTGCACCTTATAGGAGAAATATTCAAGACCTTTTGTGCGACTCGGGTATGCAACTTCTCTATCTTTCTAACCAAGGTATAATTTAGTAATTTATTGGTCGCACATGATTATAATTGTTAGTTGCTAATTGCCAATTGAAGGTATGATACCTTACCCAGAGCCTTTTCAGAGCATGTACCAGAAACACCGGTTAGGTATCCTGGGTATTGAATGGCGACCTCCCTCAGTAAATTTTGCTGTTGGGCCCACTTACGATGCAACCACTGGCGAGTACCAAATCATCCCAGTTACTGATCCAGATAGGTGGGAACCACTTCCAGAGATAACAGACTTCATCGAGCTTGAACCAGAAAATGAAGCAATCTCTGATGATACTGGTTCCGAGTACAATGGCATGGATGACTATTCTAGTGAAGGAGAACAGGGGATTTGGGGTGGTCATGCTTCTGGTGCTTCATACTCAAGTGCAGAGATTGATGGATCTAATCTTAACAGTACTGGTAATCTCTGCAGATCTAGAAGAAAGAAGAAAAGATCTGATGTAAGAGGCGACATTAAGATCATTCCATTTCCTTTATGTTGGTTTCTAACCTTTCAGCTTATTTTCCTTTTATTATGTCTTCTACAGGCTGATCTTGTTACTTCATCTGATCGGCGAGTTAAGAAAAGAAATTTGGATGGGCATGGTGTGGCTACACCGTCAAGGCCACATAGAGGTAGGAAGTCTAAGACTGGCCGTGCTACCAAAAGGAAAATATCTCCTAAATCTAGGGGATTGCGACCTCAAAGACGTGCTACTCACAGCACACACAGTTTTTTCTCGAAGATTGAAACGTCAACAGAAGAGGAAGATGGATCAGCGAGCAGTCTTTCAGACAGCGAACTGAACACAGAAAGCACTGAAGCTGAGCAGTCAGCGCGGCATGGCCTGCCAAGACTTGGTAGAGAGACCAACCAATATGATTCCGAATATGTTACCCGACCTTCTCAGTTCACTGAAACTAAGGGAAAAAATTCTGCAAATAGTAGAAAACTGATTCTGAGGATACGACGCCGTGATCTAGAAGTTCAGTTTCCTTCAGAAAGTGCAAATCCAGAACTCCCACCTCATTATGCAGTGCTGTCACTTCCAGCAGCCAGATACAAAGACGCTGAGCCGGAACTAGCTTTTGAGCCTGGAAACTCCTCTGCTTGCAAGTCTGAACCACCTCTGGTCTCCAGTCTACATGATGCGGGTAATGTTCACAGTAATGACGCAATCAAAGGGGGTGAGCTTAAGCTGCGACCTTCAAAGCATTGCAAGTTCGAGGACTCTTCTTCAGGAGACATGTGGGTCTCTTCAAATAATGCACTTTCACATGATGTTTATGGGTCTGCTAGTCAGAAGACACCTCATCAATATGATAATGGCGTCCAACAAACGGTTGAGCAGAATGTACAAAAAAGACAACGTGCAATTTATCTGGATAGCATCCATGAAAACCACAATACTGATGATTATAGTGAAAGTAATTTGCCTGGTAAAGAATGGATAACTGACAACAAGAATACTCATCTAGAGGAAGAAAATAACAGGGAACACGATCAGCAGTTCCACAGCACTCGGTCTATATCCTTTAAACTGAAGTTGTCCAGACCAAGAGGCTTTGCAGATGGAGCAAGTTCATCAGACACATTGAAGACTGGTGCAGTAGGGAGTGACATCAACCATGTTAAAGTTTCCATGCAGCATGATGAGCCTTCCGCCACCAGTCAACATAGGAGCAGTGACTTCCCTAGTGTGTCCAGACGTTTCCAGGACTTTGAATCTGCGAAGACATACAGCACAGTGTGCAAAAGGTCAGAGCCAAGTAAGCACAGGAAAAGATTGGGTTCGGATGCCTTTGGAAATGGACATAGTACTTCTGTTTCCGATGATGATGGTGGGCATCAACCTCCAGACTGCAGTCCTGTTGCACCTACTGGTAGTTTACGAAGAAACGAAAGGAGGTCATGTGCATACACTGATTATGGTAGAGGAAGGGATGCAATCTCTCATGTGCAAAGTTCTTCCCTTGAAGCAGCAACTAGTGGGAGACGAATTGTTGCAAATGTGCGTGAAGTAATGTGGGGATCAACATCAAAGACTGCTGGTATAAAGTCTTCTATGAACAAAAGAGAGAGTTGCAACTTTCCTGATACACATCTATTGGAGAAAAAGCACCAAGTATCGAGACCGTGGTTGATGTTGCTAGAGCATGAAGATATCTACCGTTATATTCCTCAACTTGGAGATGAGGTTATGTACTTGCGACAGGTATTTATTTATTTTTGCTGCATTGTGTGTATAAAGTACTGAAATGATTTTGGTGCAAGCAGCTTTCAGCTGCAAACATACTAAAATAATAATAATAAATCTTCTGTTTCCACTTCCCCCTCCTGCCCAGTTGTAAGGTATACTAGTTGATGGTGGGAAAATCGTGCGTAGGTTAAATACGAGCATATATACCATTGTGACTCGTAAAATAGTACCCCCTCCGTCTCAAAATAAGTGACTCAACTTTGTACTAACTTTGTACTAAAGCCAGTATAAAGTTGAGTCACTTATTATGGGACGGAGGGAGTATTTATGAAGCGCCTCTTATCATACTTTCTGTGTGCTTGTTATTTTTAGGGCCATGAAGAATATGTTTATAAAGTGCAATCATCAGATAATTGCCCATCGAATCGGACCAGAGGCCTTAAAGCTGCTGAGCGTTGCAAAATTAAGGGTCTTGATTACAAGCCAGATAGAGGGTCTGGTGAAAGCTGCTGTGAATTAACTATTAAATTCATTGATCACACTTCAAGCGGATTTGGCAAAGAGTTTGTAATCACATTGCGTGAGCTACTTACATTCCCTGATTTTCTTGTGGAAAGAACACGGTTTGAAGCTACTACCACGTATAACTGCACCTATCGCTGATAGGTGCAAAGTTTGGTGGATGGATGAGGGAGAGGATGGAGGAAGTTGGTGGGAGGGACGAGTATTGGAAATAAGACCTAAGTCACCTGATTTTCCTGAGAGCCCTTGGGAGAAATATGTCATACAGTATGAAACTGATGGTTCTGAACATCCGCATAGCCCCTGGGAGGTGCATGATGCTAATAACCCATTGGTTCCATGGAAGCGTCCACATATCGATCCCAGTACCAGGAACTTGTTATCAGCAGTGACCGGTTTACAGGAAAAGTCTCTCAGAAATCAGGTGAAGTTTTATTTTCAAAATTTACACTCTTTGGCTACTCTTGGGTTGTTGTTTTGACTGTTTACCATATTTTTGTACGGGTCTTCAGGATCGCTATGGTGTTCTGAAGTTAGATACTGTTGCAGGAAAATCAGATTTCATAAACAGGTAATTCTTGTATAAAAGTATGCAGTGCAGATGCTTCTATATATATTTTTTCATTTATAGCAAAAGTGAGAATGATGACTGCTGTGAAATAATCCTCATGAGGCATATAATCTGTAGGTAATGCAGTATACCATGTATTTGTAAAAAAGTTTACCTTATTCCCGTTGGAGGTTAACATGCCTGTGTTTGTTTTAAGGTTTAACAAACTAAAGATATATGGAACATAAAATACCTTATTTCTGTTGGAGGTTAACACGCCTATGTTTGTTTGAAGGTTTAACGAACTAAAGATATATGGAACATAAAATGTAGATTCTTTATTCATGATTTGTAGGTGACATACTTTTTAGAAAATAATAGCAACCAACCTCTTTACAAAACTACCTTTCTTGTTGGCAAATCTCGTAGCGAGCATCTAACATAAATTCGCTAATTGATACAAGGCCCATTTTCCAAATCTCGTCCAATAAATGTGTGTTTGACAAGGTTTTTGGGTTTATATGTCTGTACCCCTACAAGGCCCGTTTTCCATTTCAGTTATGAGGCCATATTTGTTAAAATGCAGATTTGATGATTTTCATTAACAAGGTGAAAAAAGATTCAACCAATGCATACTCTGGAAGCGTATCGTTTTTATTTATTTATTTATGATGAAGGAACGCCTGTCTTAAAAGATTTTTCTCTGTACAACTTGCGTTCTAGGTTCCCTGTCCAATTCTCCGTTGAGGTGATCAGAGCAAGACTACAGAGCGATTACTACAGAACCCTGGAGGCTGTCAAACATGATGCCACCGTGATGCTTGCCAATGCCAGGTCTTATTTTTCAAAGAGCGGCGAAATGACCAAAAAGATCCGCAAGCTATCTGAGTGGATCCAAGATAAGATTCTATCACTATAGGGGGAGGTGCTCTGTGCGCGGCTGGCATTCTTCCCTTTTAGTAGAATTTTTGCCACTCATCCCGTGAGATGATTCTCCGTTTGCGTCGCAGAAGCATGTTTTTGTTAGAGGAATGAGCCAAAATAGTTGGCAGGTTGGGAGGGATTTCTTGTGTAGCCCAACATTTTGAAACTATACCTGATCTGATCCCTGGTTTACTGATGCAAATTGAAATCCTGACCATTTGACCCTTGTTTGCCGTCAAGAAAGATGGGATCCTATTGGACGAACAAAAAAGAAGAACTTGATAGCCTTGTTAGAGAAAATGCTAACGTGTAAAATATGGTAAAGGAAATGCCCTACCAGATCACTGGATTTGTATAGTAGACCGAGTAAATCATCGATAACGAGAAGGCAAAATCCCTGGACTCGAGTCCTACTCTTGAGTTCTCTATAAACTGAACATCAGACTGAAAACAACATTGGAAAAGAAGAAGCCAGCCACGACAAAACAAGAGCCGATTCCAGGCTAAGTCGTCGTCTACGTTGCCCTGAACGTGGGGTGCAACAGCCGACCGAGTTCCTCGTCCTCCGCGTCCAGCGGCCCGCCGGTCTCATTCCTGACGCGCTGCACGGCGGTGCCGTTGAGCGACTCGTGGCCGAACCCGTACAGCCTCAGTATCTGGTCGTCGGCGAAGTTGAACGCGCGCTCCATCCCGAGGCGGCAGCGGTCCGCCGGATAGCTGTCGGCGTATCGCCGGCACGGCTTGCACCCGACGAAGTGCGTCACGAGCGGCCAGGCGCCCGTCCGCCGCAGCTCCTCGTACCTGTCCACGATGAGCTCCCAGAAGCCGTTGAGCTCGTACGAGTTCTCGAAGAAGACCTTGTCCCCCCACCTCTCCCGCTGCGTGACGAGCAGGTAGATGAGCGCCGACTGGTCGTCGGCCTCGAACGGCGGGCGGCCGGAGAGCTCCCTGGCGAAGAGCTCCCCGTACCTGTCGCGCACGGGGCCGCGGGGCCCCATGGGCGCCATCGCGTGGAGGAGGTCGAGCGACCACTGGCAGTTGCGGATGAGGATGCTGCCGGTGTTGACGCCCACCCAGCTCTTCTCCTCGTACACCTTGGCCTCCCAGCCGTGGAGCACCAGGTTGTGCGCCGCGTAGCGCTCCCACGGCAGCTCGAACCGCATGTCCGTGAACACCGCGTCCGAGTCCACCCACCACAGGAGCTCCACCTCCGGGTGCGCCATCATCAGCGACCGCAGCAGCGGCAGCTTCGCCCAGAACCCGGTCATCTCCGCGTCCAGGAACGCCGTGTTGTAGTACACTTCCAGGCCGTGGACGCGGCAGTAGTCCGCCTTGTTCTTGAACGCGCGCAGCAGCAGGTGGTCGCCGTCCGGGTCGGGGCACCGTGCCGGCGCAGAGCCGGTCACCACCAGCACCCGCGGCCGGCCCGCGGGCGGCACCCGCGCGGGGAACTCCGGGTGCGCGGCGAGCCACGCGGACCGGCGCAGGTCGTAGTCCAGGATGGTGCGGCCCAGCGAGTAGGGCGGGTCCGTGAGCTGCCGGGGCGGCGGGAGGCCGCTGTCCTCGTCGCTCACGTTGGCGGCCGCGGGCGGCGGCGCTGGTACCGGCGGTGGCGGAGCTGCGGTGGCAATGTGGATGGGGTTGCTGAACACGACGCGGAGGCTGGGGAGGGTGAGGACGGAGTCGGTCGGGCCGAGGATGAGGAACAGCGCGCCGGTGAGCAAGAGAAGGAAGACGAGGGGGATGGTGGTGCTTCCCGCTGCCGGGCAGCCGTAGTGCGGCCGCCAGCGCAGGCCGTTGGCCGGCTTGCCGTCATGCTGCTCCGCCATCACTGCTATGCTATCGCTAGCCAGAGAAGCTGTCCGGCGCCGCGCGTTGCAAGCACCTTCCATCGGCGATGGTTTAACCATCATCTGGCGAACGTCAACGGGAGAGGGGAGTCGAGCTCGAGTGGTGCGTGGCACGCTCTTGTTCCCACTACGAACCAAGTAAGAATGGGGATCACGATGAGGGAGGGAGGGAGGGAGGGGGTACCGTAGGTTATAGTAAAATAACGTATAATGCTGAGCAGGTGATTTCTAGAAGTGAAGAAGTTCAAATCTCAACGCATACTATGGCTGGGGGCTCTTAATTGCCCATGTGCATTTGTTCAAAGTTCGTGTTCCCAGACTACCTATGGTGCAGCGCTACAGACGGTGCCGAAAGAGGTAGAGAAACGGTGCGTATATATGTACTAGAGTATAAATAATATGAAGAGTAGTACACACTCGTCTGTAGCTCATGTTCCTCAAAACATAACAGTTGACTTACCTTATGTCACACCATCCTTTCAACGAGCTGCATCTACACTGACTAAACACAAAAACTAAAAGGAGCACCAATATGTCAGGTGCCTGAATTTTATTTAACTTTCACTTATTTTTTTCTATGCCCTTAGGGCATCTTCAAGATGGACCCGCAAACCTCCCGCAACCGTTCGGGCAGCGCTGTCCGGACCGCCGAAGCCACCCAAAGCAGTCATGTATCGGTCCACGGGGCGGTCCGGCCGTGATTTATCTGGTAAACCGGAAACAAACGTGGGGGAGGATTGTAGGAGTCCGAACCGATCCCAAGCCCGCTTCTCACCGTCCTGTCCCACCAAAAACTCGTCACCCGCCCCTCTCGCGCTTTCCTTCCGATGCACGCGCCGCTTACCACACCGCATTCACACCGGTCCAGAGCACGTGGAGTTCGGCATTGATGCCGCGATGTGACCGGGGAGGGATGGAGGGCGGCGCTGACCGACGCGACCTCTCGGCAGCCACCGCTTCAATGCGGACGCAGGTTCCCGAGGAACCAACTCCGGCCGCTGCGCCGCATTGAAGCGGCTGACCGGCCCTTCGCCTAGGCTTCTCCATGGCTATTTAAACCGTGCACCGGAGATGCATAGAGATGCGCATAGAGATGCACCACCCCCTCCCCGAGCACCGGCCCCCTCCCCCCCTCTTCGACCCAAGCGCCGGTGATGCCGAAGTCGTGGTGCTCCGCGCCAGCAGATAGAGTAGACGGAAGCTCCTCCTCCGGCGGTTCTTGGCGCCGCCGTAGACGCTCTCCGGGCCCGTCAGCGTCCACGGTGGCCGGCTCCTCCGCCAAGGAGGAGCTCATCATCCTCCGGTGACGAGGAGGACCAGGCGCCGCCGCAGCAGCCATCCCGACTCCTCAAGGAGGCCGCTCTGACGGATGAAATCGTCGTCCGATCGAGATAATGACAGAGCGGTCGCTCCGTTACATGGGGCCGTCGCTGCTATCGCCGGTGCGCGTGAAGGAGGAGTCGTGGTCCCCGCCGCGCCACTGCGTCAAGCCCGAGCCGGCATCCACACTCCTGCCCGGTGAAGGAGGACTCGGCCTCGCCCCGGCGCAACCGCAACGTCCAGATCGGACGCCGCGTGAAGGAGGAGCCTGCCTCGCCCCCGCACCACCATGGCATCCAGATCGGACGCCGTGTGAAGGAGCTTGCGTCCTTGCGGCACAATCGGTACGGCCGCATCGACGCGCCGTTGTCACCGTCATGCCGCCACCGCCTCGCCGTCAAGGAGGAGCTGCCGCCCGCGATCAAGAAGGCGCGGGGCCGCCTCCTCCACTACCTCGGCGGTCCCTCGAGCTCGAGGGCTGTCGTGTCTGAGGCGGAGCGCGCGGCTCAGCAGTAGGAGCGGTACGACCGGGGCCCAGTCGCCGCTCCGTGTTCGCGAAGAGCAACGTGGCGCCGGACTGGGTTCGCAACGACCTAGACCTCGCCGCCGCGTGGGCGCTCGACCACTCCGTGAGCACCGCGGAGACAGGCACCAGGCGCCGCCGCCGCCTTAACGGCGAGCTCGCCAAGATCGGCGAGAAGTGGTCGCTTAGAGACTGCTCCGCCAACGCCGGTCACGGTAAGGCCGCTGCCAGGGCTCCAAAGGCCATGTCGGCAGTTGCTGCAACAGCAGTCCGCACGACGCAGCAGGAGGCGAAGCGGTTCCTCCGCGAGCGGCAGGCAGCCGCGGGACAAAGCTGCCGCGGCCCTTCGGTACCGTACCGCCACTGGAGGGACCACGATGACGACGGCACCGATGGAGACGGCGGTGCGGCAGGGCAGGGCAGCCACACGTACGAGGTGATCGCCTAGTATAGTTCTTTTTATAGTTTTTTTAGTTAAACAGTCGAAATATCGACCTTTTTTATGTAAATTGTATCCGAACATAAATGAATGACTGGTTTGATCGAATCTCGTGAGGTTGGTTAGAATTGTTGGCCGGATATATGTCGACCTCCCGCATCTGTCCTCGAGGAGCCAATCAAAAGCCTCGTGATGGGCCCGTTTCTTACCTGCATTGACGCATCATGCATCTGCACATGGATGCAAAGTTTTCCTTTCCCGGAGAAGCGAATGCATGCAAGTTTTGCATTTTCCAGTGATGCTACAACATGTACTCCCTTCGTCCTCTAAAGAGTGTATTTCCAAATTTGTTAGAAAGTCAATTTTTTTTTTATGTTTGACCGTATTTATATAATAATAGACCAACATTTATACCATCAAATTAGTAACATTAGATTCATAATAAAATATATTTTCACCATATATCTATTTGGTTTCACAAGCATTGACATATTTTTGCACAAACTCGATCAAACTTTGAGATAGTTTGACCCTCCAACAAAGTTGGAAGTACACTTTTTTAAGAATGGAGGGAGTACGAGCCTAAGCTCATCTTATTTTGGAATTCGTGATTGTGACTTGATTAGAAATAGTTCGCAAACATAGCTGGTAATTACTCATATCGACTTGTGCCATATACAAATCTTCATTTTCTTTAGTTTCACACAAACATAAAAGTAGTAGTCTAGCGAACCAACCTGTGGTTGGATGGTTAGAGGGACTGTGGTATCCCTAACCCACCAGGGTTCAAGTCCTGCTGCCCGCATTTATTCCTGGATTTATTTCAGAATTTCCGGCGATGCGTATTCAGTGGCAGGAGATGTTCCCGTCGATGACGAGGTGTTTACGGTGACTTCGTAAATTTCAAGATGATATGTCGACTCAGTCTTTCAAAGGTGCTCATAGAAGTAGGGTATGCGTGTGTGTGTTCATAGGGGTGAGTGTATACGCGTGTATACGAGCGCTTGCGTTTGTACAGTGTTAAAAAAAATAGTAGTCTTTTCTTCTCAACAATAAAACAGTATATTTTATAATTACAAAAAATACCTGAAATATACTCGGGGTCAACTGTTCATCGAACGTAGGTCAACTGTTCACGATCGAGCTGGAGCTATCACAATACATATGATCACTTCATTTGGGAGACAATATAGGAGTATTACGGATAAACTACCATTGGCACAGAAATTCAGACAAATTAATTAGCCTTCACGCCACATGGAGCAAGCTAACCACACTGCCCCTATATGCTGGACAAATGGCGACATGGCAGACCATGAGTGTTGTTTATTCTCGGAACCCCGCCGGCGGACTGTGACTGATGCGGATGCTGTGCCTGCCGGGGGGCGTACATCACAGACCAACGAGTTAATTGCACAGAAGTATTGCAACTGAGGCATTGGAAGTAGATTTGTACCAAGATTGATAATTTTTACGTGTCAGTATCAACTTTGGGGCGAGACGTTGCAAAAGAGGCTAAAACGGCTGTTTATACGTATTGACAGGGAAACTGACCGGTTGGGTCCGCCCGTCAGGAGCCACGCTGGCCAGTGAGCGCGTGCCCGCGTGCTGACTCGGGCGAGGCCGGGGCGCGGCTGGTCCGGTCCGAGCCACACCCCGACGCCTCCTCCACTCTGCCTCTTCTTTCTTCCTCCTCCTCGCTCCCTCGCCGCCGCCTGCGTCCCCGCCCGCCCCTGTCGGATTTCGGGCTCCGCAAATCCAAGATTGGTTCGAACTCTGAGGTGCATGCAAAGAACTCAACCTCCCCAGTCTGCCGACCCATTGATCCCACGGCCTAACTCGATGAACATGAAGGAAACAAGACACAACAGTTTACCCAGGTTCGGGCCACCTTGCGGTGTAAAACCCTACTCCTGCTTTGTGGTGGATTGGCCTCAAGGTGGGCTGAGGATGAACTAGTACAGTGGAAGAACAACCTCAGGAGGTGTGTTCTTGAGCTGGTGAGGGTGAGGGTGGTCTGAATGATCCGTCCCCTTCTCGTCTCCTCGTCCCCCTTCCTCTAGTGGTGGCTAGGCCCTATTTATAGTGGCCCTGGTCCTCTTCCCGAATGAAGGCGGGAAGGGATCCCACAACGGCCAAATTCAAAGGGAGACAACCAGTACATCTTATCCTGACAAAAGTAGTCTTCGCCTGTGAAAGCCTCTGGTCGTGACACCATGGTGGGCTCGGCGATAACCTTCGTCCTGCCGTCCTGGCGGTCTTGGTCTTGTTGCACGGGAATGGAAATCTTTGGCTGATTCCTCGGGACTCCACGCCTGCGCTTGCCTCTTTAGCACCAAAGAGGAAACCTGCTGTCCCGCCTGGCCTTGGCCGTCATGGCTCATGTCACCCGAACCTCACGAGGTGAGGCTTGCATAGAAGTCTCCGCTCCTCAGGAGCCAGCCTGAGGAGGCCGCCCCTCCTGGAGGTCTTGGTGTCGTTCGCCTCGCGAGGCTTGGCCCCTCGCGAGGGTCTTGAGTTGTTGATGTTGAAGGTAGGCCGTACCAGGCCGTCGATGGAGCCACGTCGTGAGCCGCAGGCAGGCAAGTTTGGGTACCACCGTTCCCAGAACGCCGACAGTAGCCCCCGGACTCAAGGCGCGCTCGAACTTGGCTTCGAGGCTAAGCCAAAGGGCAAGGGCGAAGCGCCGCGGGCCTTAACCGCCTGCGGCCTTGGTCGACGCATGGCGCTTGATGGGACGTGGGCGCCTCCGCTTCCCCACACGGCCTCTGCAACCGTCCCGGGCTGACAAAAAGGCTGGCGCCTGCCGCTGAGCCTTCATTGCCTTTCCTTCGTCTTGCTTCAGATCCTCTTCTTCCTCTGCTCCGCGCGCCTCCAGATCTGCCGAATCCTTTCCTCGAGCCCGCTACTGATGGCCACCGACAAGGTGAAGTCGTCGGCCCCGGCCGCGCGCTCGGCTTCCTGGTTCGAGCTGGCCCTGAGCGCGTCCACCATTGCTGAGGAGAAGCATCTTGCCGCCGTGCTCCCGCTGACGGTGTGCGGCGGCAATGAGGGAGGGGAGACGGCGCTCCGGGTCGGCTCCGCCAAGCCAGAAACCTTGGCTGAAACCTTTTACATCTTCTTTCTGCACAGTGTCCTCGCGGGGCTCGTCCCCCCCCCCTTTTCCGATTTCTTCTTCGCCATTCTCAGCCATTATGGGCTCCACGCCCTCCATCTTCATCCTAACTCCATCCTCCTCCTGTCGATCTTCGCCTTCTACTGCGAGGCGTTCGTGGGGGTGATGCCCTCCGTTGCGCTGTTCCGCCACTTCTTCTACCTCCGGGTGAGCAGCGGCCAGTGCTCCAGGTGCACCAGCTTCATTGCGGCTCACGGCAGCAACGCGATCTCGAGGGCCGGGAAGAAGGTGGAGGACTTCCGGCACAAGTGGATCTTCATGGACGCCAAGCGCTCCCATGCTCTGCTGGAGCTGCCGACTACCTTCCCGGTGAAGCTGGACCGGTGGGCTCACGAGAAGCTCACCGACCCCCGGGCGGAGCGGTTGCTGGAAAAGATCACGGCTGACCTGGAGGCGGAGAAGCTGACAGGGGCCATGATCGTCAAGGAATTCCTGATGCAGCGCCTGGCTCCACTCCAGGCACATTCGCGCCCCCTGTGGAGTTTCAAGGGTGCGGAAGACGACCTCCGGTTGCGCCCGGATGACCTGTCTAACAAGAAGCTGAGCAAGGCCGTGCGCACCTTGCTCGGGAAGGACCAGGGCGGCCCCCAGAAGCCCATCTCCCGCTGTACTGCCGCGACGACAGGGAGAAGGTGGCCGCCGCCATGCCTGTCTTCGACGAGCAGGGGCTCGTGCCGCTGCAGCCTTCCCAGCCCCCTAGCTTCCCGGTGCCGGTGTCCTCCGGCGAGCACTCTGGGGAGGAAGAGGAGGAGGGAGACTCGGAGGCGACCTTGGAGGGGGAGGGGGAGACCTCTCCCCCACGGCAAAGCGATCTCCTCCGCGTCCTTTCCGATGACGATGACACCGGGGAGCACCCAGTCAGGGAATCGCCGCGATCCACCGGGGTTACCACGAGGTCCAGGGGCACCCCCCTGAAGAAGCCGAAGCAGGGGACTCCGAAGAAGGGCGGGGCCGCGCCACTTCCTCGGGGTGACGCCTCCACCCTGCCGCCGGCCGCCGCTACCGCAAATCCGGCCGCCGCGCGCTCGTCCACCCCCAAGAGTGCGGCGACGCCCGTGCCTAGGAAGCTCGGGGGCGTCGCGCTCCTGGGTAGGAAGAGGGACTACGTCGCCGAGGACCAGTAAGTGTATCACCTTGCCCTTGTTCTTTGCTCTTGGCGCGGTACTCAACATCTTCATCTTGATGGCCAGGCTGACATTGGCGGCGAAGAGGAAGAAGGAGGACGTCGGAGCCACGGAGGCCAAGCGGCCTGCCGTGGCTGCGATGACCCCGGCACGGGAGGGAGAGACCACCTTGCGTCCTTCTGCGACGGGGCTGGCCTCCCGAGGCTTGGGGGCCCAGCCTCAGGAGAAGGCCGCCTCCGCGGCTGGGCTGGCTCCGGAGGCGCCCGTGTCCATCGCTCCTGCTGGGGGTCCGAGGGCTCCGGAGCCCCCTGTCGTCCTTGCTGCTGCTCCGCCGGCCCAGGCACCGGTGCTGCCCACTTCCCAGGCCATCGTGCCGGCAGGCCGTGACTCCTCCGCCACGCCCAACACCTTGGAGGATGCCTTCGCGGCGCTGGACCAGCTTCGAGCTGACCTTCAGGGCGCCGACCGGCGCATGGCAGCGGGACGTCTGGGGCTGGTCTCGGGGTGGCTTCAGGCCGACTCAACCGTCAAAGCGGCCTGGAGCCAGGCCAAGGCTGCCGCCGAGGAGGGCAAGAAGGTGGCTGGCGTGGCCGCGGCCGCTCGTGACGTGGCGTTGAAAGACGCGGCGGCCGCCGAGAAGCGCTGTCGCGCGGCGGAGGCCGAGCTGAAAGCCCTCCGCGATGAGCAGGCCACTCGTGCCCGCCAGCTCAAGGAGTAGGAAGAGAAGCTGAAGACCCAGGAGGCCACGCTCACTGACCACGGCGCCGAACTGGAGCAGGCTGGCCAGGAACAGGCCACGGAGCGTGGCCGCCTGGAGAAGCTGAAGGAGGAGGTGGAGGCAGCCCAGGCGTCCCACACCAAGCTCATCTCTGAGGAGAAAGCTCGGCTGGAGGCCAGGGAGAAGCTTCTTGTCACGGCGGAGGAGGCGGCCGCTGTGGGGCGCAGCGCCTTCGACTCTCTTGAGCTGAGGTCCCGCAAGGCACTGCAGGATCTCTACGGGAGCGGGTACGAGAAGCCGCTGGCGACTTCGGAGGAAAGCCCCGCCAGGCTGCTCCCCAAGCTCGTCACAACGCTCGAGGGTATCGTCGTCGGAGTGGGCCCCATGGTGGAGGGAGAGGCCCGCGCGCTTTCTACCTCAACCGCGACGCGCGTCTTCAGCCACCTCTATCTTCGGGACCCCAGCTTCGACCTTGGCGCCTTGCTTAAACCCGTGGACCCTGAGCTCCATGACGCCGCTGCCAAGGCCGTGAAGGATCAGGTGGAGACCCTGCTGCGGAAGTTTCTCGCCGTCGAGCCCGTGACTACGGCTGACGGCAAGGACGGTGGCGACGTCGTTGATGGCGGGTCTCCCTAGGTGGGCGGCGGCGAGGCCCAAGGTTGAGGAAGAAGCTCGAGGGCAGCGCTTCCCCCTGTTTTGGTCCTGCAACATGTATCGTGCCTCGTGGAGGCGTAAGAACTTATGCTTGGAGTTTTAAGAGACAGTATGTTTCATAATAATCTGCTAGGGTTCTGCGATTTCCTTTCCGTTTGCTTTAGTGTTCTGCGTCGGCAGGGCCCGGCCCCGCGCATACCTCAGCCGCCGTTGGGTCGTCCGGATCACCAGGACAAGACCGAGGGGTGAGGGGCTACGTGACCAGTTAGGCTCCTGAGTCGCGATGCTCAGGAGTCCCCCTTGACGTATGAACAACCCTCGGGAAGGAGACGCGGGTGTAGGTCTTAGCGTTCTGCGTTGGCAGGGCCCGGCCCCGCGCATACCTCAGCCGCTGTTGGGGCGTCCGGATCACCAGGACGAGACCAAGGGGTTAGGGGCTACGTGGCCAGTTAGGCTCCTGAGTCGCGATGCTCAGGAGTCCCCCTTGAAGTACGAACAGCCCTCCATACCTTTCCTTGCCGAGCTCTCGCTCGGGAGGGGCGCGCAAAGACCAGGTCCGAGGGACCTGGCGAGGTGGCGTACGCCAGGCATGACCTGAGCGTAGCCCCCGTGCCCAGCCCCCTCGCGCGACTCTCCCAAGGGGAAATCAGCGCGGTGAGGCTGAACACCGAGCCTGGTGGCTCACCTGAGGTTACTGCAGCCGTGAGGCTACCCTTAGTTGTTTATCACCAGCGCGGAGCATGGCGCTTCCGCTCTTGCACGGGAATAGCCGCTCCTCAACCGTGTCGTCTGCCAGCGCGGAGCATGGTGCTTCCACTGGTACGTGGGTGGGAGCCTCCCTCTGAGGGGAGACTCCGGGGCGTGTACAGCCCCGCCCTGACACATGGCTTGCACGGCAGGGCTAGAGGAGGTGTGTATGGGCACTCGTGAGCCAGCGCAGGACTCACGAGGCCCTACCTCAAGGCGGGTTGCGCCTGAATTTGATTCGGAACTCTTGTGATGGTCCTGCGAGATGGTTAGGTAGCCTACACCGAGTGAATCTCCTGAGGTTATCGCATGAGAAGGCTGAGCACCAACGACCCCAGGAGGTGACGTGAACGGGACCGGCCCGCCAGACAGAGCTCAACCATTGGATTTGTCGACGCTGCAGGGACGGATCCGAGCACATACACTGTGCCCAGTCTTCTCATGCGAAAGTCCTGAAGAAAGACAACCGGCGCGCGGCTCCCGCGGTGGCGAGGCACCGGGTCGCGCGCCCTCACTCATCTGCCCGCGATTAGCTCATGTGAGAATAAAGCACCAAGGACAATGGGAGGTGACGTGCACGGGAGCTGGCCTGCGAGCCAGAGCTCAGCCACTTGGGTTTAGCGACGCTGCAGGGACGGACCCGAGCACAGACGCCGTGCCAATCCTTAATCATGAGGCGGTCGTGGGTGGGCTCGCGAGGGCGTACGACGTTCATGGTGGCGAAGCACCGGACAGATAGGTGACAACCATAAAGCTACTCATGGATGAGATAAAACCAGTTCTGATAGATGCAAAGAACGATACACGCCGCAGGGACGGACCCACACGGCTTGGGGATGATGCAGCCCGAGGGGCGCCCCCAACTGAACAAACTGGAAAATGTCACCTGGCACCATTGCTGAAGAAGTGTCGAGGTAGCTGAAGACGCGTGCTGCAGAAGTCGTCCCTCACGGGTCCTCCAGGTCCGGAGCCTCGCGAGGCTCAGGACGCCCGGCAGGCTCGCGAGGGTCCAACGCCGCCTCCGATAGGATCACCTGATGCCTGGCCTCGTGAGCCGCCAAGACGCCCCGCATGTGGCGCTGGTGCGTGGCAGCCCCGTTCAGCAAACCGAAAGGCATGCGAACATAGCTGTGAGGGGGGCCCTCGCACCGGCCAACACGGGACGGCCAGAAAAGCTCCTGAGACGCGGCTCTGTTGAGCCCTGGGATGTTGACGCAGACGTGCAGCCCACCGTCCTCGTCAGGAGAGGGAGCTACGCCTGGTGGTGCGGGGCGACGCTCGCCTCACATGGCCCTTGCTTCCTGAAGATCCTCGATCGTCTTGGTGATGAACTCCTGAGCGCCTGGCGCCTCGCGCCCTGCGCTCTTCTCGCGGAAGCGCGCGCTGAAGCACGCCTCCACATGGTGCCCGAACGCCTCCTTCGTGACGTTGGCCAGGTCAGAGGCCCTCCAGAGGGGAGCCCCCGAGCCCAGCCTGAGAGGGGCGCCGGGCGCGCCTTCCTATGCCAGAGGGGGAGGCGCCCCATCAGTGGGCGCAGGTCCTGAAGCGCGGCCGTGGGACGCCCCATCCTCCTGAGGTCCCGGGTGGAGCAGCTGTTTCTTCTTCTTGGGGACGGCCTCAGGAGGGTAGGCGACGCCCTCATCATTTGGGTTCTCGACCGCCGCAGCTTGGTAGGCACGCTCGAGGGAGCGCACCGCATCTTTCTCGTCGCAGGCGACTGTGATGATCCCGCTACTCCCCTGCAGCTTGAGGACATTGTAGCCATGGTGCGTCATAGCCATGAACTTGGCCAAGGCCGGATATCCAAGGATGGCGTTGTACGGGAGGCCAATGTGGGCGATATCGAAGTCAATGAGCTCAGTGCGGTAGTTGTCACGGGTGCCGAAGGTGACAGGGAGGTGGATCTGCCCTATCGGGGTGGTGGAGCTGTCGGTCACTCCTGAGAAGGGCTTGGTAGGCTGGAGCTGATCGTAGGGCACCTGGAGCCTGTCGAAGGTCTCGACGGAGAGGACGTTGAGTCCTGCGCCGCCGTCGATGAGTGTCTTGGTGACGAGGACGTTGCTGATGGTGGGGGAGCAGAGCATTGGGAGCGTGCCGGCAGCGGCCGCGCACTTGAGCTGATCAGCTGAGTCGAAGGTGATAGCGTACTTGGACCATCTGAGCGGACGCGTTGCCTCGAGCTTGGGGAGAGCCGCGTTCACTTCGTGGGAGAATTGCTTGAAGATGCGATGGGAAGCTAGGGCCTGCGCGCCAGCTAGGATGCATGCGACGGGATGAGGCTCTTGGAAGCCCCCAGCCCCATCCTCCTGGTGGTGGTCCTCGTTCCTTCTTGTCGGTGTACTAAGTATTGGGCCACTAGTACCCCGTACTTGTGCACGGGCAGTTGTAGTCATCCTCGTGGCAAGGCTTGCCGGGAACAGTTCGAGGTCGGTTCAAGCCACCAAAGAAATCATCAAGTTAGAAATCTGAGGATCAGCAGACAAGAAGAGTTGGAATCCGAAGGCCAGCTTCCCAGGCAAGATCTTGCCGGGGTGGCCTGCGGAGCCCGGCAAAGATCGGCGCCCGGCAAGGCTTGGCGCCCGGCAAGGCTTGGCGTCCGGCAAGGCTTGGCGCCCGGCAAGTTTCGGCGCCTGGTGGGATTCTGCCACTATGCCACCGCTCCAGCACAGCGACAAAGCCTGACATTCTGGGTCCTTCTCTGGATACGTGGCAACGCGCCAGTGGAGGAGAGCTTAAGCGGTGCTGATGGGATGGCCCCTTTTTCCATCCCCAAGAAAGTAAGGACACCTAAACGGACACCTCACGGTGCATTAAATGCGCTTGTCCTAATCCGTCAGGGGTTAGGTATGATACCCTGTAGCTACTTTACACCTCAATGTATGTATATTTTGCCACTGTGGAGACCCCTTTGAGCATATAAAAGGAGGCCCAAGGCAACTGCTACAGAGGAGGAGAACTTCTGGCCCATTCTGCATGCGTAGCTGCTCTTTGAACGTACTGTTCACTGCGAGCGCTCCTGAAGGCTGGGCTCAAGAGCATCAATAAGAACACAAAGCAGGAGTAGGGTTTTACGCTGATCAGCGGCCCGAACCTGGGTAAAATCGCCCTGCGTCGATCGTTGGTTCTGCTCTTTGCGTATACCTCTCCCCCCGTCGAATCGTAAAGGGGTCTCTCGGGATCCCATAGGTGTCGTGCCCCGACATCTTTGGCGTGCCAGGTAGGGGATTGAAGGTTGCGTGAACCTGATCTAGTGATCGGCACCTCAGTTTCTTCATCATCATGCCACCCAAGAAGAAGAGCGCTGCGACGGCGCAACCGTCCACATCCGTTTTGCCTACGCCTTCGCGTACGGGCGACGGCGTGGGTGCAGAAGGAAGAGGGCAAGAACCCCCACGCGTTCTGGTGATCCGAGCCAGGCGAGCGGCATCGTTCGCAGTGGCAGTGGTAACCTGCACGCCGCTGGATCTAGAGACGGTGCTGTGCTGCCTACGGGTGGCACAACGAACTCCAGAGACCGGAGGGCGCCTGCTGGAGCCCCCGCGCCGATGCAAGCCTCACGACCTACCCAGGTCGTGCATGACGAGCGACGTCATGGCGCTGGTGGTTCAGGGCATCCCCATGAAAAGATTTCTACGCATCAATCCCAAGATGCGCCGGACCAGCATGCACACTGAGCTACTGGCGAGGGTGGCGCGCGGTCGCGAGACTGTGGTGGTGCTCCTTCTAACATGGTTAGGAGTCAGAGCACCTCACGTACATCGCACCTGTCACCGCCGCCTACGCCAGCGGAAGCCTTGGCACATGCGCAGCTGCTCCTCGATTTCCCTCCTGCCCCGGAGAAGATGGAGGAGTGGCGAGCTACTATCCATAGCCTTATCAGCTTCGCCAACAAAGATGGACCGCAAGAGGCAGGGCCCTCGCAGCGGAGGCCCATCGATCCGGCACGAGCCGATGTGGAGAAAACCGGAGGTGGTGCAACCACGGTGGACTCCCCTCCGCGGCACCAGCGGCGGCCGACAACTCAGCAGGTCGACCGCCGTGAAGAAGTTTCCACGGCGTCATCCGATCCACGGATGCGCCGCGATCAGCGTCAAGTTCTCCAGGAACGAGGCAAGGAGGACGCTCGAACTACCATCGAGCGGCGACGGGAAGCGCGTTATCAGTCTGATAAGTGCGCGGGGCCGGCTGTCGACGAGCCTGCGCCAGGGGACGTAGGAGACTTGCCTTATGAGGTAGGGACTCCAGCGTTTACCCGTGAGCTGCGGCAAGTCTGGTGGCCCAATTCCTGAACCTTCAAGCCGGAGGTCCCGGAGAAATATGACGGTAAGACCCATCCCTCGGAGTTCCTGAGCATCTACACCATTGCGGTACAGGCTGCCGGGGGCCGAGATGACAAGATACTTGCCAACTACTTCCCGTTGGTGCTCAAACCCAACGTCAGGTCGTGGTTGATGCATCTGCCGGAGAATTCTATTTCTTCCTGGTCAGATCTGTGTCATCAGTTTTTTGGCGCCTTTGTTGGAGGCCACCAAGCTCCTGGCCAAGAGAGCGATTTACATATCATCCCTCAGAAGGAGGGCGAGTCCCTGCGCAAGTTTATCCAGAGATTTAGCCGGGTGCAGTACAATATTCCTGACGTTCACCCTGCCGCTGTCGTTAGCGTGTTCCACCAGAACGTGCGTAACCGCAAAATGCAGGAAGAGCTGGCAATGAACAAAGTCAGGAGTATTGTCGAGCTTTACGCCTTGGCCGACAAGTGCGCTCGAGCTGAAGAGGGGAGGAAACTCCCTGGCAAGGCTGTTGGCGCGGCGGGCGAGTCCGAAGAAGAAGATGCCGCGGCCCCGTCAAGGAAAGGCCGGCGGCGGAACAGGAAGCGCGGAGGCAAGGCCGTGCTTGCTGTCGAGGAATCTGACAACCCCGGCGCCGCCAAGAAGGCCAAGGTTGGTGACCCCGGCAAGGATCTTGCCGGGTGTCCTTCCTGTCAGGCCTTGGCGGCTGCCGACAAGTCGGAGAACTCCGGCAAGCAGTATTGCAAGATCCATCGCACCAAGGGCCACGATCTCCAGAACTGCCGGCAAGTTGAGCAGCTTGCCGAGAAGCAGAGGGCCGAATATGAGAGGCGAGATAAGGAAAAGGCCCAAGATGGTGCTGACGGATCCGGCAAGAAGCGCGGTGGCCGAGGGGGTCGCCGTGGCAAGGCCAAGCAACAGAAAGACAGGCCCGCCCGGGGCCGAGACAAGGAAGAGGATGATGATGAAGAAGACGATGAATCCAGTGAGCAGGAATTCCAGAAGGCTACGGAGGCCATGTGTATCGACGGAGGTGCCTCGCTGCATTCTTCCCACCGTCAACTTAAACAGTGGGTGCGGGAAGTTAATGCGGCAGAGCCATCCCCAGATGCATGTAAGCCCCTGAAGTGGTCCAGCACGCCTATCATTTTCGACGCCGACGATCACCCTGATCGCACAACTGCGGTCGGGTGCTTGCCATTGTTGGTCTCGCCAACAATTCGCAACCTCAAGGTGACGAAAATGTTAGTTGACGGCGGGGCCGGCCTAAACTTAATCTCACCAGATATGCTCAAAAAGCTCCAAATTCCCGACGAAGACCTCGAAGAAACGGGTACGTTTCAAGGGGTCAATCCGGGAAGAACCCAGCCTAAGGGCAAGATTACGCTGCCGATGACATTTGGCAGCGAACTTAACTTCAGGACCGAGAAGGTGGTGTTTGATGTCGCCAAGATCCCCATGTCATATAATGGGATCCTTGGTCGGCCAGCACTGGCTAAGTTCATGGCGGCATCACACTACGCGTACAACGTTCTGAAGATGCCTGGGCCGTTGGGCGTCATCACTATCCATTCTGATAAGAAGGATGCGCTCATCTGTGCCGACCAACTTTACCGGGAAGCAGTTGCAGCACCTGCCATCAAGGCACCTGCTCCTGCCGCTGGAACTCCCAGGGGGAAGAAGAAGGCCGGCAAGAACCTTGGCGCGAACTCCGGCAAGCGCACCTCCTCGGAGTGCTGCGCTTCCGTCGAGGACGCACCAGAAAGTTCCACCGGCAAGAACAAGAAATCTAAGGCTGCTCCGCCGGAGACCAAGAAGGTGCCTGTCAGAGAGGACGGAACGGGGGGAACTTTCACCATAAGTTCCACCCTAGATGACAAATAGGAAGGCGCGCTCGTTGCTTTCCTGCGGGCGAATGTCGACGTGTTTGCATGGCAACCGTCTGACATCCCCGGTGTTCCCAGGAAGGTAATTGAGCACCACCTTGTTGTCTGTCCTTATGCGCGGCCCGTCAAGCAAAGGGTCAGGAAGCAAGCCTTGGAGCGGCAAGAATTCATTGCCGAAGAAATCAGAAAGCTGGAGGCGGCAGGATTGGTCAAGGGAGTGCTTCATCCGACCTGGTTGGCCAATCCGGTTGTAGTGCGGAAAGCGAATGGGAAATGGAGGCTTTGTATCGATTATACAGATATCAATAAAGCCTGTCCAAAAGATCCCTTTCCCTTGCCGTGCATCGACCAGATTGTGGATGCCACCGCTGGTTGTGACCTCCTGTCCTTCCTTGATGCCTATTCAGGGTATCATCAGATTTTTATGGCAAAAGAAGATGAAGAGAAGACCGCATTTATCACCCCATGTGGTACATATTGTTTTATACGAATGCCTTTCGGGTTGAAAAGTGCCGGTTCGACATTTGCCAGAGCAATCCAAATTGGTTTTGAGCCTCAACTCCATAGAAATATGGAGGCGTATATGGATGATATAGTGGTCAAAACCAAAGACAAAGCGACACTCATTCAAGATTTAGAAGAAACATTTGCAAATCTGCGCAAGATCAACTTGAAGCTCAATCCTGAGAAGTGCGTGTTCGGTGTTCCTTCCGGCAAGCTCCTCGGATTCTTTGTATCTTGCCGGGGAATCGAAGCAAACCCCGACAAGATCAAAGCTATTGAGCAAATTGAAGCGCCGAGGCGCGTCAAGGATGTGCGTCGTCTTGCCGGCTGTGTTGCTGCTCTAAGCAGGTTTATTTCCAAATCTGCTGAGCGCGCCCTGCCCTTTTTCAAAATTTTGAAGAAGGCAGGTCCAATGAAATGGACTCCGGAGGCGGAGGCTGCGCTGCAAGATTTGAAGAAATACCTTTCCTCTCCGCCGACGCTAGTCGCGCCTAAACCACAAGAGCCGTTGCTGCTGTATCTGGCAGCAACAAATCAAGTGGTTAGTGTTGCGCTAGTGGTGCAGAGAGAAGCTGATGAGGAAGCAACACCAGTGGCAGGACCGCCATGTGACGCGGCAAGATCTTCCCCGGCAAGGGTTGATCCCGACAAGACTGGATCTGCGCGAACAGAAGAACCAGTGCAGAAGAAGAAGATGGTGCAGCGCCCAGTTTATTTTGTTAGCTCTCTTTTACAAGGAGCTAGGTCAAGATATTCTGGTGTGCAGAAGTTGCTTTTCAGCCTCCTTATGGCCTCGAGGAAGCTGCGCCATTATTTTCAAGCACATGAAATCACCGTCGTCACTCGCTTTCCGCTGCAACGGATTTTGCAAAATCCAGAAGCAACCGGCCGGATCGTGGAGTGGGCGTTGGAATTGTCAAGCTTTGGCCTTAAGTTTGAAAGCACTTCAACGATCCAGAGCAGGGCCTTGGCGGAGTTCATTGCCGAATGGACCCCAATGCCAGACGAAGAGGTTCAAGAAACAATTCTCCCCGGCAAGGAAATCGATCAGCAATGGGTTATGTACTTTGATGGGGCTTTCTCGCTGCAAGGCGCCGGTGCTGGCGTGCTGCTTGTCGCACCCACCGGAGAGCACCTCAAGTATGTAGTCCAAATGCACTTTCCCCGGGAGAGTTCGACCAACAACACTGCAGAATACGAGGGTTTGCTTGCCGGTCTCAGGATCGCGGCAGACCTTGGTATCAAAAAGCTCGTCATCAAAGGCGATTCATAGCTTGTCATCAGGCAAGTTAACAAGAGTTATCAGAGTCCATTGATGCAAGCCTACGTGGATGAAGTGAGGAAAATGGAAGAGTGCTTTGACGGTCTGCAAATGGAGCACGTTCCTCATGCCGAGAACAGTGTTGCTGATGACTTGTCAAAACGCGCCGCCCTCAAGTTGCCTGTGGAACCAGGAACTTTTGTGCTCCAATTGACTCAACCATCCGTGGCGCCATCGGTGCGGCAAGAAAAGAGAAGAAAGTTGAACTCTGGCCAGTACTTCCCGGCCGAGCTCCCCGGAGCCGCCGGCAAGGAAGTTGCCGGGATCGACATACCTGCCGGGGAACAACAGGCTCCGGCAGGGCCTCAGGCCCTTGCTGTCGAGACAAACATTCCCCCGGCAGAGGAGATGCCTTTAGTCCTAGCTGTCGAGCCTCAGGCTCCAGCATGGGCGCATCACATTGTTCATTTCCTTCAGACAGGAGAACTCCATGAGGAACAGGAAGAAGCAGAGAGAGTAGCCCGTCGGTCTGTTATGTACAAGTTCGTCGATGACGTCCTGTACAGAAAGAGACCAAACGGTGTGAAATTGTAGTGCATTCCTCGGGAGGATGGACTAGAGCTGTTGGCAGAGATACATGGAGGCATATGTGGCTTTCACATAGGGTCAAGAGCGCTTGCCGGGAAAGCATTCCGGCAAGGTTTCTTTTGGCCCACCGCTCTCCAGGATGCAACTGCACTAGTCACCAAGTGTGAAGCGTGTCAGTTTCATTCGAAGAAATTACATCAACCAGCTCAAGCTCTTCAGACAATCCCTCTCTCCTGGCCATTTTCGGTCTGGGGGCTCGACATACTGGGCCCTTCCCCCCGTGCTACCGGGGGCTTTAAGTACTTGTACGTTGCTATCGACAAGTTCACAAAGTGGCCGGAGGTGGAAGCAGTGAGGAAGGTGACAGCACAATCAGCCGTCAAGTTCTTTAAAGGAATTGTTTGCCGTTTCGGTGTGCCCAATAGGATCATCACCGACAACGGCACGCAGTTCACAAGTCGCACCTTCATGCAGTACGTCCAAGACCTTGGCGGCAAGATTTGTTTTGCCTCTGTTGCTCACCCGAGAAGCAACGGCCAAGCGGAGAGGGCCAATGCTGAAGTACTGCGCGGTCTCAGGACCAGAACCTTTGACAGGCTGAAAAAGTGCGGAAGACGCTGGATTGATGAGTTGCCGGCGGTTCTTTGGTCAATCAGAACGACACCAAATCGAGCCACCGGCCAGACACCATTCGCTCTGGTCTACGGAGCAGAAGCAGTTCTCCCCACGGAACTCATATATGGATCACCTCGAGTGCTCGCTTATGATGAGCTTGAGCAAGAGCAACTGCGGCAAGATGACGCTGTGCTCCTTGAGGAGAATCGTCTTCAGGATGCTGTGCGAGCTGCACGCTACCAGCAAGCTTTGCGCTGCTACCATAGCCGCAAAGTTCATGCCCGAAGCCTTGAGGAAGGCGACCTTGTTCTTCGGCGGATTCAGTCCGCCAAGAATTCAAACAAGTTGACGCCAAAGTGGGAAGGCCCTTATCGGGTAGTACGAGTCACCAGGCCCGGCGCTGTCCGCTTGGAGACCGAAGATGGCGTTCCAGTGAGCAATTCCTGGAATATCGAACATCTTCGCAAGTTCTACCCATAAGGCGCGGTTGCCGGGGGCTCCCGGCAACCACCCTTTTGTACAAGTCTTGCCGGCAAGGCATGTGATCCTTTGTACAAAGCCAGGCGCAGACCCTGAGCGCAGATGAATAAATTTAAGTGTTGTACATTCCCTTATTGATTCCCATGTTCATATTTATATATGCATGTTTGTCTAAGATGTTGTATGACACCTACTCCCGATAAGTTCTAACGAACCGCCAAGGTTTCATGTCTTTATTTTCTCTTCTTTCTTTTTAAAAGACAGAAGGATCCCTCACGTGCACATTTGCCGGGGGGGGGGGGGGAAGGGAGATATGAATATCAATTGGCGACGTTCGGAATCGACGCTTGCCGGAGGAAGGACAAAGACAGAAAGCTAAGTCCTAAAAACTCAGAGCAAGTTTTTCTTTTATTACAAAGTTATTTCCTTGGACGATTCCGACTCTTGTATGGAAAATCTGCACGCGAAGGAACCCTTGTTGTAATCGGTTGCGCCCTTATTTTTTTTTGAACCAGCTCAACAATTTAAGTGGCTGCACTGAGAACACCAAGGAGTCTTGCCGGCTGCTGCACCTCCAGCAGGCTGCTGAAGTCCCGCACCCAGCGCTCGCGGCAGGTTGCGCGCCGGCAAGTTTTTCAGTAAGCGTAGGGTGAACTCCATACATAAGGGAATCAGACAAGGAAAATAGCAAGCATGAACCTAAACATAGGCGAATTATATTACATCCATGAGTTCCCGCAATTCTAACTTGAGACTTAATTGTCTTTTACATGGAATGACGACGGCAAGAAAAAGGGGAGCACTCAATCCCTGCGCTGGCCTTCGATCCTTTTGATGGAGTCCACCTTCTCAAGGATAGGCGTGATGCACTCTTCAAGCGCCTCAACATTTGCGTCCCTTGGCAGATGGCCGAGCGCGTTGGAGAGGTCGATGCCGAGGTTGCTGTGCACCACTTTGATGAGCACCTTGCGGAGGACGGCCCGGCAAAGCCGGCGAGTCTCGTTGGCCAATTGGGTCGCCCGGCTAGACTGGAGCACCCTCAAGGCGTTGATGATGCTTTCGAAGAACATCGTCAACCTGGCACTTGGAGATATTCTTTCCTCGGAAGAATACTTGAAGTTCGACGGGCCCATGGTTGACAGTTCTACCGTAAGCTTCTCCGCGGTGGTGATGAGACGTCCAGTCCAGATCTCCACTCCCCTTTCGTAATCAGCTTGGGCTTCGGCGGCGCTCTTGAGCAGGTTCCTCTCTCCTTGGAGATCCTTGAGTAGAGCCTTCTCACGGGCCCTGCCGGCCTCGAGAGACTTCTGCAGCGTAGTCAGCTTTAGCTCCAGAACCGCAATATTACAGCCGCAGAGGAGAGCTGCTTGGTTTTGTCGGACAGGGCAACTTGCATCTCCGCCAAAGAGTGGAGGGTTTTTTCCCTGTCACCCTTGAGCATCGAGAGCTCCTTGCCGTGTTCTTCGAGATCTGTTTCCAGCCTCTTCACCTTGTCGCTCAGCTCGTTCTTGGCGGCCTCCGCAGCTTCGGCAGCATTGACGGCCTCCTTGAGCTTGCCGGCGTGACTTGCAGTCAGAGCTTCGAGTGCCTCCTTATGTTTTTGCTCCGGCTCCTGGGTCCGCCGCGTGACAAGATTCTCGATATCTTCATCTTTGCTGCGAAGCTTGGCGGCGAGCGCCTGCTCATGTGCGGTGAGATCTTCCTCATGAGCATCAAGAGCAACGCGGCGCCCCGTCAGGAGGGCATCTTCGGCAGCAATCCTTTAAGAAGCTTCATCATGCGCCTTCTCCATATCGGATTGCTTCAGGAGGATCTCAGTCCACCGCTGGCTCACTTGTTCCCGGCCGGCAACCAACTCTTGGAGGGCCTTGGCGTGCCAGATCTGCATTTGTGTGACGCGCCTTTGAAAATCTGCTTCGGCCGCCTCGACAACTGCCATTCTGGAGTCCGCCTTGTCTTTCCGGGCGGGATGGAGAGCCTGGAGCTTGCGGAAATTCTCGCGCATGGCCTGGAGAAGCTGATCCTCTTCAGATTTGCCGCTGCTAGTGCTGGGGTCGTCAACAACTTCGAGCCCGGCAGCAGCGATGATTTCTTCAAAAACTTCTCCTTCGGCTGGTGCCCCAGTGCTTGCCGTCCCCGGCAAGTTGACGAACAGGTTCTCGCCAACCTTGAGGTATTTGCTGGATGAGGGGCCTTCAG
This sequence comes from Thinopyrum elongatum, assembly GCA_011799875.1. Lineage (NCBI taxonomy): Eukaryota > Viridiplantae > Streptophyta > Magnoliopsida > Poales > Poaceae > Thinopyrum > Thinopyrum elongatum. The sequence goes on from CM022300.1 coordinate 391,507,010, forward strand.
ATGTTGATGGCTGGTCTTCAGTGGCCGCCTCACCAGTGGCAGGGGGCTCTGTGGCCGGTGCAGCGCCTGGCGCTCCTGCGGCAGGAATGCCGTCAGTATGGTCATCAGCCTCCCTGTTGCCCCCTTCAGTAGGTTCCTTGGCGGGTTCCTCTTGTGCAGTCTTGGCGGCCTCCCCGTCAAGAGCACCACCAGCCTCGACAGTGTCATCCTTGGTGGCCTCACTGGCAGCGATCCTGTTTGCTTCGGCAGCGGCGTCCCTGGCGGTCTCCTTGATGATAACGTCGACGTCCATGTGTTCCATCACAGGGAACTCTGAAGGACGAAGGAGGAAAATAGAATAAGATCGAGATTGAAGTTTGAAGCAACTAAAGACAGAGAGATAAGGGAAAGAGTAACAAGCACTCTGAGGCAATCGAGTACCTGCGTCGAGCTGTTGGGAGGTGGCCTCGCCCCTCCCGGCAACTTCGGTTGCCGGGGGTGGGTTGCCGGGGTCCGTGCTTGCCGGCTCCTCCTCAATTAAGGTAGGCTCGTCGGTAGGATCTCTTGCTGGGGACGTGCTTGTGGGCGGCGCGGTCGATGGAGGTGGCATGACGGGGATGTCTTTCGACAACTCTCCTTGTTGCCGTTCTTCTCCTGCAAGCCCAAGAATATCAGCGGCAAGAATGGAAGCCTCAGCACCCGCCAGCGGAAAAAGAACAGTAAACTTACGCTGGGGGCTGCGTTGGGGGCTGTGCTGGGGGCTGCGTTGAGGACTGGGCTCCGGGCTAACGATGATGGTTTCTGGCATGATCGTGGAGCCTGCCGGGGGCTTGTCGCCCGTAGAAGTCTTTGACCTCTTCGCCATCCTCTCCAGCAATGTTTCTGTGTCACTGCAGAGACAATACAAGCAAGTTAGTAAGATCGATCCAAGATTGAAATATAAAAGCTGTGGCGAAGTACTCACTCTTCTTCTTCTCGCTCCGGACTAAAGCCGGAGATGTCGAAATCGACCTCCGCTGCAATGTCTGAGTGGGGAGGCAGAGGAGGGGTCCTAGGCCACTTGGCTGTGGCAGGCGCCGGGGCAGCTTCCGGTGCGGTAGTACGAGACCCCCCTGCCGCCCCAGCAGTGGCCGCTGGTGCGGGTCTCGCGCGCCGCGCAGGCTGTTGACGAGCCCCCTGCCGCGGTCCAGTCTTGCCGGCCACTTTCTTGTTGGGAGCCTCGCCGCTCGAAGAAGGCTGGCTTGCCGGGATGCTAGATGCAGCCTTCCGAAGAACGCGCTTCGTCTTCTTCGGGGGTGGGAGCTCTTCTTGCGTTTCTTCTTCGGCTGTGTCCTCGCCGGACGAGCTCTCAGCGGCTGCGCTGCTCTGTTCCTCGGTAACTTTGTCCTCCCCGGCAGGTTTTACCTCCACTACTACCTCTGCGTCGCTGGCTTCCCACTCTATGAAGCCGACGCTGCCGGCCTCCGCGGCAAGATTTGCCTCCTCCACCCTAGTAGCAATGTAAGCTACTTCTTGGTCGGTGGTGGCTCGGATGAAATCTAACTCTTGCCGGACAGGTCTCTCTGTCAAGTTGTCAAAAAACTTCTGCGCTTCCTCCTCGGTTGGCTCGGCCCAGGTCGGGTTAAGACCGTGGGCGTTGAACATCGGCAGGAAGGTGATGATTGACCCCAAGGCAGAATTGTTGCACAAGGGGACAATCCTTGCCGGCAGCCGGTACTTGTCTTCGCGCTGGAATAGTTTTTGACGGAGAGCGCCAAGCTGCATAGTGGTCAGATTGTTGTTCAGCCTGGGGTGCAATCTCATGACATCTGCCGTGTTTCTGTATTCCCAAGCTGGCCTTCCCCTGTTCTGCAAAGGGGCGATGCGGCGGCGGAGAAAGTCGAAGCCAATCATCTCCATCGTCAGCCCGGCAGCCTTCAGGCGGAGGATCCTGGTGGTGGCGATTGTGAGCTTCTCGTCCTCCGCAGCGAGATCGCTCCAATCCTTGCTGCGGACCACCTTCTGTTGCCGGGGAAGACAAAACGAATGGGGATCTGCTTCCTGGATCCAGCACCATTCAGCCCGCCACTCGTCCCACTTTTCGTGGTAAACTCCCTCTGGGTATATTTCCTTATTCCAAGCCCTTGGAATCCAGGCAATAGAACCAGAGAGGGCCTCTCCTTTTTGGATGCGAGGGAAGAAGTAATGGCGAAAAAGGGCAGAATTGGGAATCACGCCGACAAAGTTTTCACAGAGATGGGCAAAGATAGACATGCAAAGTACCGCATTCGGCGTGAAATCGAGAAGACGAAAGCCGTATGTGTACATGATATCATTGAAGAAGTCGGAAAAGGGGGGACAGAGCCCGCAATAGAAATACGCAGTGAAGAAAGGGTATCTGTCCGATCCACCTTTGGAACAAGCACCTGGGATTACGCGTGTGGCGGGGTGAGCTTGCGTCTCCTTCGCCCACATGCACTGGTACCGCCCCTTCAGAGCTTCAGCATCGAGCGTTGGGGGGAAGACGACAAGCCTCTTCCGCATCTTCGCCAGTTCGCTCTCCGGGACGTCGGCCTTCGCTTCCTTGCCCTTGCCTTTGCTGGCCTTGGGCGGCATGTTGGCTGTGAGGGTGGAAGCCGGGGGTGGAGCAAGCGTGGAAGCGGCGTGCAGAAGAGGAAAAAGTTTCGCTCTGAGCTCGAGAGGAGGAAGGCGATGGCGATGGCCAGATTGAGAAGAAGAGGGGGGGTAAATAGGCTTGTGCCTCTGCGACTTCTCCTTTTTTATGGGGAAGGAGCGGGGCCGCCTCTTTTATTCCCCAATGTAAATGCGCCTCTATTGGCGCATTGCAGTTGCAGCCTTTGGGGCACGCTCCCCACGTCGCGCGCTCGATGCGTGTAGTGGGGGGCACAGTAAAACGAGATATTTATGAGCAGTTAATCCCCTGCCACGCGTGCCCGTGCACTGTTTGGGCCTAGCCCAACAACGCCTCACACTCGTGTATGGCCTAGGCCCGAGGGCTCCTGTCGGTGTACTAAGTATTGGGCCACTAGTACCACGTACTTGTGCACGGGCAGTTGTAGTCATCCCCGTGGCAAGGCTTGCCGGGAACAGTTCGAGGTCGGTTCAAGCCAGCAAAGAAATCATCAAGTTAGAAATCTGAGGATCAGCAGACAAGAAGAGCTGGAATCCGAAGGCCAGCTTCCTCGGCAAGATCTTGCCGGGGTGGCCTGCGGAGCCCGGCAAGGCTTGGCGTCCGGCAAGGCTTGGCGCCCGGCAAGTTTCGGCGCCTGGCGGGATTCTGCCACTATGCCACCGCTCCAGCACAGCGACAAAGCCTGACATTCTGGGTCCTTCTCTGGATACGTGGCAACGCGCCAGTGGAGGAGAGCTTAAGCGGTGCTGATGGGATGGCCCCTTTTTCCATCCCCAAGAAAGTAAGGACACCTAAACGGACACCTCATGGTGCATTAAATGCGCTTGTCCTAATCCGTCAGGGGTTAGGTATGATACCCTGTAGCTACTTTACACCTCAATGTATGTACATTTTTCCACTATGGAGACCCCTTTGAGCATATAAAAGGAGGCCCAAGGCAACTGCTACAGAGGAGGAGAACTTCTGGCCCATTCTGCATGCGTAGCTGCTCTTTGAATGTACTGTTCACTACGAGCGCTCCTGAAGGCTGGGCTCAAGAGCATCAATAAGAACACAAAGCAGGAGTAGGGTTTTACGCTGATCAGCGGCCCGAACCTGGGTAAAATCGCCCTGCGTCGATCGTTGGTTCTGCTCTTTGCGTATACCTCTCCCCCCGCCGAATCGTAAAGGGGTCTCTCGGGATCCCATAGGTGTCGTGCCCCGACACTTCTTGGTGGTGGCAGCAGCGGAGGAAGGCCAGTGTTGCCCTGAGGGCGGTCCTCACGAGGCTGATCACGCCAGTCCTGACGGGGGCCGCGGTTGTCCCAGCGTCCTCCGCCTCGGCCTCCTCCACGGCCGTAGCCTCGATTGTTGTGCTCGGGGCATCGACCGAGGCGTCCGTCGCGGATGGCCCTGAGCTCTTGGCAGTCATTGGTGTGGTGGCTGTGCACGTGGTGGAAGACGCAGAATGGGCGGCTGCCCTTGGATGACTCCGGGTAGTCGCAGCCGCGCTTCATCTCAGGCTCGGCTGCGAGCACCGCAGGGCCCTTGTGCTTCACGTCCTTGGCCTTGGCTTTCTTGTCCTCTGGGTCGACCTCTGGGAGCTCCTGGAGAGAGAGACGACCTTCCTCGGCCCTTGCGCACCTGGTTGGCAAGTTGAACATTTCCGTGGCCAAGCAGAGGTCTTCGTGTATGGCGAGCTCCTCTCTCATCTTGACATCCCGGACGCCATCAGTGAACACAGAGATGATGGCCTTGTACGACACCTTGGGAATCTTGAGGCGAATGTTGGTGAAGTGCTGGATGTATTTATGCAAGGTCTCCCCTGGTTGTTGCTTGATGCGCCGCAGGTCGCCCACAGCTAGTGCGCGGTCGCGAGTGCCCTGGAAGTTGGCGATGAAGCGCTCGCGCATCTCGTCCCAAGAGGAGATCGACCCGACCGGGAGGTTCAGGAGCCACGAGCGGGCACCGTCTTTGAGAGCCATGGGGAACCAGTTCGCCATGACCTTCTCGTCACCGCTGGCCGCCTCGATGCTCAGCTCATAGAGCTGCAAGAACTGGACAGGGTCGGGGGCGCCATCGTAGCGTGGAGGCAGGTCTGGCTTGAACTTCCCGGGCCAAACGACGCGACGCAGCTCCGGGGTGAATGCGCGGCAGCCTGCCGCGCTCACGGGAGCCCGTCGCAGAGGAGGAGGAGCTCGAACCTGGCGCTCGCGCACCGCCACCTCGGGCAGCACGCGGTCTTGACGTGGGGCCGTTGCACCACTTGACAGCTTGCTTCGTCGCGCGCCGGCGCCCTGCGCGGTGGATCATGCTGAGGGACCTCGCGCCTCGGCTCGAGGGTGACTTCTTGCCTGGGAGGTGGAGGAGGTGCACCGTGGGCCACCTCGCCCGCAGCAGGCGGTGGTGGAGGCAGCGAGCGAGATGGTGCGGTGGACTCTCCTGCGGCGCTGACGAGCTCGGCGATGCGGTCCAGCCAATCATCGTAGAGGTCGTCGACCGGGCGATAGTGCAGAAGCTCGCGCGCCATGAGCAGCGCAACCTGCACGTTCGCCGGGCCACGACGAGCATGGGAGGATGAAGCAGCCGCCAGAGTCAGCGACGGGGTGGCGGTGCGCCCATCCCTCCGCACAGAAGGATGCTGCGATGAAGCCTGCTGCTCATGGGCCGCAGGGCCGGTGGCAGCGTTCGCCGCTGGTGACAGAGAACGACGGAGAGCACCGTTGCCTGCAGGCGCTGTCTGAGTGACGCGGGCGGCGAGGGCGGCCCGGCGCTCAGCACGAACTCGACGAGCATCCGCCATGGGGACGGTGGAATGGTGGCGGATTGACCGGAAGAAGAGAGGCTCCGACGCACCCCTACCTGGCGCGCCAAATGTCGGATTTCGGGCTCCGCAAACCCAAGATTGGTTCGAACTCTGGGGTGGGTGCGAAGAACTCAACCTCCCCAGTCTGCCGACCCGTTGATCCCACGGCCTAGCTCGATGAACAGGAAGGAAACAAGACACAACAGTTTACCCAGGTTCGGGCCACCTTGCGGTGTAAAACCCTACTCCTGCTTTGTGGTGGATTAGCCTCGAGGTGGGCTGAGGATGAACTAGTACAGTGGAAGAACAACCTCAGGAGGTGTGTTCTTGAGCTGGTGAGGGTGAGGGTGGTTTGAATGATCCATCCCCTTCTCGTCTCCTCGTCCCCCTTCCTCTGGTGGTGGCTAGGCCCTATTTATAGTGGCCCTGGTCCTCTTCCCGAATGAAGGCGGGAAGGGATCCCACAACGGCCAAATTCAAAGGGAGACAACCAGTACATCTTATCCTGACAAAAGTAGTCTTCGCCTGTGAAAGCCTATGGTCGTGATGCCATGGTGGGCTTGGCTATGACCTTCGTCCTGCCGTCCTGGCGGTCTTGGTCTTATTGCACGGGAATGGAAATCTTTGGCTGATTCCTCGGGACTCCGCGCCTGCGCTTGCCTCTTTAGCACCAAAGAGGAAACCTGCTGTACTGCGCCCACTGGCGCTCGCCTGGCCTTGGTCTTCATGGCTCACGTCACCCGAACCTCACGAGGTGAGGCTTGCATAGAAGTCTCCGCTCCTCAGGAGCCAGCCTGAGGAGGCCGCCCCTCCTGGAGGTCTTGGTGTCGTCCGCCTCGTGAGGCTTGGCCCCTCGCGAGGGTCTTGAGTTGTTGATGCTGAAGGTAGGTCGTACCAGGCCGTCGATGGAGCCACGTCGTGGGCCACAGGCAGGCAAGTCTGGGTACCCCCGTTCCCAGAACGCCGACAACCCCCGCCGTCCGCCACGCCGCCGCAGCCATGGTTTTCGAGGACGAAAGCAACGATGACAACTCAAGCCTCCCGTACATGTACTCTAAAACCTCCACCGATGGGCTCAACCAGGTCAGTTCATTGGAGCTAGGGTTAGGGTTAGGTTTAGAAAATTTGGGGATTTTTCTGTGTAGGTGGTCTTTGTTGTGAGGATTTCCTTTGATTTGCTTTGTCCTTGTCCTCAGCACATGATGGTAACTTTGATTTTGCTTGGGCAGGTGCCTTTCTCACTTGAGGAACTGGATTACAAGGGCCTTGAGCTAGATCTGATGGCGTTCTGCGAGAAGCATGGGAAGCCATCAGAGAGGCTTGTTACATTTGAAGGAGCATACACTGTGAGAAGGTTCTTAGCATGTGCAGAGCCGGTATGTTTCTTGCCTTATTGATTATGCACAGGATTGTGTTCATTGAAAGTGGCAGAGTCTGGTTTGATAACCTTGATTCAGTGATGTCTATGTTCCAATTGTTAGTGATATATGGCAAAGTAGTTGAATGGTAGTGCACATTGTAGGATTCCATTGTATTAATGGTCAATTCTAAGTTGAATGGAGTGTTATTATGCTAAATATATGTTCCTGTTGCTTAGCACATGCTCTTGTATTTACATTAACTTATCTTACAATGTGCTCCTGTTGCTTAGCACATGCCTGTGGAAATTCAGTGTTGCTCAGTACCAACATTAGCTACTGCCATTAACAAAATGTTGCTTAGTACTCATAGTAGTTGTATTGTATTATCATTTTGGAGTGAGAGTTCACATGGTAATGTAGTGTATTTAGCTAGGCTGTGAACTAACAGTTGGATGTGTTATCACTAAATGTGGTTATGAGGTTCTATATTTACATGTATTGTACTAACTGTGGCATCAAACTCATTGTTGAAATTGGTAAAGTTTCTGCAATAAACTAAATTTTGCCCTTGTTATTTTTCCAGGAAGGTCATAATTGTGGGTTTGTTCAGTGGGTTGATCAGTAGTGGCCCCCAACAATGGTGAATGCATTGTTGAAGCTTTGGTCAATGGTTGAAGAGAGCAAGTCTGCTAGGGTGAATGATAATCTTGAAAGTGCTTTAACTATTCACCATCTGACAGAAGAAAAGAACAAGCTGGATGCAGACTATGACAAGTTAGTCAAAGATGTGCATCAACTTGTGGATATGCAGGAGGATAGGGTTGTGGATTTCAGTTATCTGCAGTCCAGCATCACATATCAGCACCAATGCAGCAATGAATTGGTGGCTGATATGAAGGCAGAAATGGCAAAGAAAGATGCAGATACAGAGAAGCTTAATCAGAAGTATGAACTCCTGTGCAACCTGACAAGTGCTTAAGCAACTGTTATCCAGAACTTGAAGTTGAAGAATATGAAAGAGAAGGAATTGCTGAGTGAGGATAGGATGAATAGTTGAAGAATGCAGAGTTCACAAAGTTTGAGGAGAAGCTCACCCAAGAGAAGCTAGAGTTGAAGTTTCAGGTTGCTGATCTGCTGAAGGGACAGGAAAAGCATAATGAAGAGAAGTACATGCTAGAGCTTAAGATTGTTGAGCTCATGAAGGGAGAGGAGAAGCTCAAGGAGAAGATCAAGGGGATCCATGCCATCTTACAGAACTAAACAAGATGAATGTGAGATTAGTGGGCATTGCAGACCTTTTGGGAAGGATGGCTGTGCAATGACCTAGTAACTTAGAATTATGGTTGTGTAATGTATGGTTCTACTAATTGTGAACTCTGGATGTTTATGTACCTAGTAGTTATGCTATTCATCCTTTGTGAGAAAAGGATGGAATGTGCATTTGAACTCCACTATGTATTGTGAACAATCGTTGTGTATGCCTATAATCTGTTGAACTCCAGTAAGTATTGTTTGCTTTGATTGTTAGACTCAAAATGATGATATATCAAGCATTGGAAGATGCTTATATTATAGTGATGCTTAGATGCTTAAATGCATTTGCAAAAGGAACAGTAAATTATGTTAGAGTGATGCTTAAATGCTTATATTCTTATGTTATGGTGCCTCCATATATCAAACCTTGATGCTAGTTTTAGGTGATTCCGTCGACCCCGAGCCACCCAAAACCCTATATGCTAGTTTTAGGTGGTTCCGTCGACCCCGAGCCACCAAAACCGAAGATGCTTGTTTTAGGTGGTTTCGTCGCCCCCGAGCCACCCAAAACCCTAGATGCTAGTTTTAGGTGGTTCCGTCGACCCCGAGCCACCATAACCCAAGATGCTTGTTTTAGGTGGTTTCGTCGCCCCTGAGCCACCCAAAACCCTAGATGCTAGTTTTAGGTGGTTCCGTTGACCCCGAGCCACCCTATACCCTAATTGATTCTTTTTGGTGGTTCTGTCGACCCCGAGCCACCCTAGACCCTAAGTGCATCTTTTTTGGTGCTTCCGTCGACCCCGTGACACCCTAGACCCTAATTGATTCTTTTTGGTGGTTCCGTCGACCCCGAGCCACCCTAGACCCTAAGTGCTTCTTTTTGGTGGTTCCGTCGACCCCGAGCCACCCTATACCCTAAGTGCTTCTTTTTGATCCTAGACCTTAACAATATATCCAGCAATATAAACATGTAGCCTAGACGATAACAACATATCCAATAGAGTTACTCTATCCAATAATATAATGAGTACTCATCAACATATCAATCATAAAAAGAACCATCCACATGAACAAAATCCATTCCAGGCATTAACTCATAAGATGCATCAACACACATGAAGCAGCTCCAGAAATGGCATTAACTAATAAATAGATCCATCCATCCACATGAACAAAAGCCATATATGGCATTAATTCTTAAAGTAGACTGAGTAGCAAGAGCACCAGCAAACAACATCACATTGTATCATTACATGGCACATCTGCCATTTAGTGGTTACCACTAGCATAGAAGTAGCCCCTCCATCCACTGTGTCTACCATCAGAAGGTGGAGGAGCAGTAGATGTGGAGGCAGCAGATTGCCTTGGGGCATAGAATGCCCTTGCACCTCTTCCTGCACCTGTTCCATATTGAGCAGCTGCAGCACCTCTCCCAACACCTCCTGTTCCAGCTGTTGGTGCTGTTGTAGGAGCTGGATCAGAAGCTCTTGGTGGTGGTGTAGGAGCAGCAACACCAGCATTTGAATTCCTTGCAGTAGGCTTGCATAAGCATGGAAATCAGTTAGCAAATAGTAAAAGTAGGGAATGTACAAGAAGGAAAACATTTTAGTACTTCAAAGGGGATTACCACATGTTTGTTCTTCCTCAAAGCCAGCTTAGGCTTCAAGTGTTTCATGCAGCTTGTGTACCTATGGCCTTGGAGTCCACAATTGCCACATGTTATAGTCCCCATTCTTGATGTGTCCTTTGGCTTTGGAACTTCAAATCTCCCCTTGATCCTCTTCTCTTTCTTTCTTCCCCTCTTCACTTTAAACGCAGGTGGTTCAATGTCTGGACCAGGGGTCCTTGTCCAATCATGCTCACCAGGAACTGGATAGATCATTGGTTCATAAGCTGCCACATAGAATTGTTTCTTGAAGAATCTGCTGACATAATCCTCTGGTTTTCTTTTGCCCTTGTTTATTGCTGGGATGGTATGGTTACATGGGATGCCACTGAGGTCCCATTTTCTGCACCCACATGTGTGAAGTTGCAAGTTAACAACATGGGTTTGCTGCCCACTTGTAACTTGCCGCAAGTCCACACCAGCTTGAATAGGTTTGCAAAATTTGGCCCTCTCCTTCTCAACCTCTAGCTTCTCACTATAATGGGGTGTTATCTCACATCTAGCTTTCTTTCCACTCTCCCTATTCCTATGCCACCTCACCATCTGCTTATCCTTTATTCCATCACACATTGTCCTAATTGGTTTCTTCCTAACATCTAGGATATACTTGTTGAACACCTCAGACAAATTGTTAACTACAAGGTCAGTCTTGCAGTTTGTGTCAAATGCATGCCTTGCCCATGTTTTCTTGGGTATTGCACAAAGCCACTTCCAAGCTTCCTCACATTCATCTCCCAGGTCATTAATTGCAATGTTAAATTTGTGTTCACTATATGCATAGGCAGCATTATCCATATACTTCTTCAGATCTTCCCCCCTAAACCCAGCATTTTGGAAGTTTGCATATATATGCCTAAGGCAGAACCTTTGGTTGCACTTAGGAAAGACAACATTCACTGCATTTAGTAGGCCCTGGGACACACAATTAAACTAGCTAAGCTACTATCTAGCAGATAACAACCATATAAGAACAAGGTGAGGTAATGCAAGCACATACCTTTTGTCTATCATACATTATTGTATATGGACCAAACTGTCCCACTTCTCCTCCTAGGCATATTTTAAGTTGGTGTAGAAACCAACACCAGCTAGGTGTGTCCTCTTGCCCAACAATACCAAATGCTAGTGGGTATATATTGTTGTTGCCATCTCTACCAGTGGCAGCAAGTAGTTGAGCACCAGTAGTTAACTTAATGAAGCACCCATCAACACCTGGATGAGCAAGCAAAATCAACATCTAAAACATTCAAATGCATTTAAAGATGAAACAATATGTAACTAATGCACAAGGTGAATAAACCGACCAATGAATGGTTTGCACCCCTTGAGAAACCCCTCCCTTGCTCCATTGATGCAATAGAACATGGCATGGAATCTTGGGCCTGGATGGGGGATTTTTTCAGTGGGTGTTGGAGTTACAGTTGTGACTACTACTTGTAAGTGCATCTAGTGCCACCCCTAGTTGGTTTTGGAGTATTGATGACAAACGTGGTTGAGGGACTAATGTGTTTGTGCGAATTGCAGGACAACACAGGTAGTAGTCCCTCATTGATTCGGTTTTCCTACCAGAGATGACCCCTAAAAATGTATGAAGACATTGAAGATAATGGTGGTTCGTGAAGACAGTCACGTCGAAGATAATGACGTGTGAAGACATTCACTTGAAGACTATGGAGTGCGAAGACATAGTTTCTTTCGTAGTTTCATTTTCTTCTTTATTAAGTCATAGGAACCACTGTACTGTTAAGTGGGGTCCAAGTGAACAAAGTCAGAAGACTAACGTGATGCTCAACCAAAATCCTATGTCTTTGAGCGAAGACAATGAGAGCAAATCTTATCCAGAGTTGGATGAGTTAGCTTTGCTTGTAGCCCAAGCCAAGCTGCCATGTGTGTTTGAAATCCGACCGTTGGACACGTGTCAGTTCCTTAGTGACCCAGGGTCATTTTGGACATATCATGTCGGGTTGCCTCCTAGCTATAAATAGCCCACCCCCTACACCATAAATTGGTGGCTGCTCAGATATAGTGCACGACTTTTGTCGTTTGAGAGTAACCCACCTCTGAAGCCTTTGAGAGAGAGATCCTTGCGAGGACAAATCCCAAAACACCCAGAGCCAAAGAGTGTTGGGCATCACTGAAGTCTTTTTGTCCGAGTGACCTGAAGACTTGTTACACTTGAGGACTGTGTATCCTCCAGCCGGTTAGGCATCATGTTCTGAGGATCCAAGAGTCATTGTGGATCGCCGGTGAATGGAGTCTGTGAAGGTTTGGAAGTCTACCTTGAAGACTTACCAGAGTGATTGGGCGAGGACTGGGTGTCCTTAGCTCAAGGGGAATAAGGTGAAGACATGGTCTTCTGAGTTCAATCTCAGCCTCCCTAACCAGATGTACAGTCACAACAACTAGAACTGGTCTACCAAATTCTTGTCTTCACCAAGCTACTGGTTCTATCCTCTACCTCCTTTACATTTCACTTGTCTTCGTGAAGTCATTGCCTGTTTGTCTGATCTGTTTGACTTCACTGTGTGAAGACTATTACCTATTTGGCTTCATACCGTCTTCCATTCCGATCTGTACTACCTAGCTGCTATTAGTCTTCATGCTTTCATTACAATGCTTACTTGACTATGGCCTGTCTAGTGTAGTTTATCTTCCGCTGCATATCATATAGGTTCCACTCGATTGTCTGTCTTCAAAGACCTCGTGTTTTGAAGACTTTCATAAAAATCGCCTATTCACCCCCCTCTAGTCGATAACTAGCACTTTCATTTGGTATCAGAGCAAGGTGCTCCCTTGTTTTGTGTGATTCGGTTTAACCACCTGGAGTTTTAACTATGTCGACTGCAGGGATAATCAAAGTCTCCGCTGCGTGCCCCGTCTTCGATGGCACTGATTAACCCTACTAGAAGAATAAGATGCGCATGCATCTTGAAACCATTGACATCGACCACTGGTATGTCGTCAGGACTGGTGTTCCCAAAGTCAGTGAAGGTGTCACCGCTGCTGATGTCAAGAGGTTTGTGCAACTGGACTCAACCACCAAGAACATCATCTGTGGTCATCTGACCAAAGGACAGTATGGCCGTGTAAGTGCTCTGGAAACTGCGAAGCTAGTCTGGGACTGGCTATCCAAGGTCAATGAAGGCGTCTCAACACAGAGAGACTCAAGGATTGATGTACTTCGCAATCTCTTCAACCGCTTCAAGAGAAATGACAATGAGAATGTCCAGCTCACGTTCGATTGCCTCACTGATATCACAAATGAGCTTCATGCACTCGGCGCCACTGAGATCACCAAGCATGAAATTGTGAAGAAGCTACTGAGATCTCTTGACAACTCATTTGACACCTTGGCCCTGATGATTCAAGAATGCCCTGACTTCAAAGATCTTGATCCATCTGACATACTTGAGAGGCTCAACACACATGAGTTCCAGCTATCTGAGAAGAGAGATATCTATGGCCCCAACTATGGCCGATCCCGTGCTTTGAAGGCAAAAGTTGTTTCCTCATTTGAAGAAGAATCTGACTACAATTGTGATGATCCTGAAGACATTGGCAAAGAGCTAGCAATGCTCGTGAGAAAGTTCCAAAAGTTCTCCAAGAAGAATCGCTTCGGAAAATCTTCAAGATCCAGTTCCAAGGATGATGAGGCTTCCTCTCGTGACTACAAGAAGAGAACATGCCACAAATGCAAGAAGCCAGGTCACTACATATCTGAATGTCCTCAATGGGACAAGGAAGCCAAGAAAAAGAAGAAGAGCAAGGAATATGACTCTGACGACAAGAAGATGAAGAAATCCTCAAAGTCTTCTTCGAAGTCTTCATCAAAGCCTTCCTCACACAAGAAGAGCTCATCTGGCAAGGTTCGTGCATTCATTGGCAAGGAGATGGATTCAGAGGAGGAGTCTGCTTCTGAGGAGGTAGAGGTGGAGTCTGAGGAGGAGTCTGATTCAGGCGTGGCAAGCCTGGCTCTAGCTTCGGCATTCATCGCCAAGTCCATCTTCGACACTGAAGACAATGGTCATGCCCCCGACGCTGAAGCCGATGATGAGGACGACTCTGCTCCGACCTACTGCTTCATGGCACGAGGTGCCAAGGTAAACTCACACGATGCTTACTTTTAAACCTCCAGTGAAGATGACTCTGAATGTGAATCCAAACCAAGCTATAAGACTCTTGCTAAAATTGCAACTGAACAACAAACTGCTATGGAACACATTCAAAAATTGCTAGACAAAAGCGATGACCTGTTGGACGAGGAAATGAATCAAACTCAGTCCTTAATCAAAGACATAAAAAACCTTCGCGTTAAGTACGAAGAACTTGAAAGTCGTCATGAAACCCTCTCAGCCACTCATGAGAAGCTTTCCTATGATTATCTTCAAAGGAAGCAAGATCTCGAGAAACTGAGAACGTCTCATGAAGATCTTCAAAAGGAGAACGATTCACTACTCGCTCAACAGATCAGTTCCGCTCAGGAAGATTTTGTGCCACCATGTTTAAAATGCCTTGAGCGTGACAATGCTGTCTCTATTGTTGAATGTTATACTGCCTCTGATGTTGCAATATGTTCAACTGCTGATGTGGTAACTAACCCCTCTTCTGAGGATACCACTACTATTGCTGATGAGAATGCCAGGTTGAAGACATTGCTTGAAAAAGGCATGTACAAAAGCCTCAAAGGGCATCAGACACTATGTGATGTCCTCAAGAAACAGATTCTGAACCGAAACCCTAGGAAAGAGGGTGTTGGTTTCGAGAGGAAAATGTATGCTGATGGTTCTTACTGGAAGCCTGAGTAGTACCCCAAAACCACATGGGTTGCTGCAAAGGGTCCTTTAGTAGATCATCTACTTTATCTGGCTTCACTTGTGCTAACCCCATTATCATTGATGAGTCCTTTGGCTCCAATTATAAGATGTTTAAGAATCATAATGGTGAAGTGTTTGCCAGGTTTATTGGTACTAACTGCAGGAATGGGCCACCTTTGAAGAAGATCTGGGTACCCAAAAGTTGTCTTGAGAAGCTTCCTGTGAATGTCATCATGACACCACCAGGGAAGAAGACAAACCCCAGACCAAAGGCTTCATATGGCCCAAAGGCTTCATACAGATAGAGAACCTCACAAGGTCACCCTAACGCCAATGTTTTGCAGGGAAATTATCATCAGACTCATGAATATGAGTGTGTTTCATCTAACCGCTATGTTCACAGATCAAAGAACTTTTCTGCATATTCTTTTGAGTACTATTCACCTCCTGCAAAACTATTTGCTAGGGCTCCAAAGCCAAAGTTCTCAGATGCTGCACTTAGACTCATTGCTTCTAAGCCACCCCTTAAGATGTGGGTGGTTAAGAAGAATTAACTTCTCTTGCAGGGAAAGGTCTCCAGCCAGAAATCACTAACTTCTGAAGACAATGCTGGGGACCTAAAACATCTTGTGGGATGCAAGATTAAGTGCCAAAATGGTCTTACCATTTATTTTGTCCCCGGGTTTCTTGACGAGCATCCCATCATACCATCCAAGAATCTTAACTTTGATAGTATGCTTGTACATCAAATGTTTATGCTTCATAATACTCTTGGTGAAGCCTATCCCGCTAACTGCACTGTAGGGTACGACTCCGAAAGCTACTGAGTGGATAATGGACAGTGGATGCACTAACCACATGACTGGTGATCGAAGTATTCTCATGGATTCAATGCTACGGCCATCTACAAAAAGCCACATCACGTTCACTGACACTGGTAAAAGCAAAGTATTGGGCTTAGGTAGAGTTGCTATCTCAAAGGATCAACACATAGATAAAGTGATGCTTGTTGAATCCCTTAGATACAACTTAATGTCTGTCTCAATGCTTTGTGATATTTGGAAAATATCGTTGCCTTGTGCTTATGGAATCTGACAAATCTCTAGTCTTCGAAGGCTATCGAAGAGGTGATCTGTATATGGTAGATTTCTCCGCAGGACCACAACTTGCCGTATGTCTTCTAGCAAAGGCTTCAGAGTGTTGGCTCTGGCATCGAAGTATAGGACATGCCGGCATGAGGAACTTGCACACTCTTGTGAAGAAGAAGCATATCATTGGCATCGAGGGCGTCAAGTTCAAGAAGGATCATCTATGTGGTGCTTGTGAAGCCGGGAAGATGACTAGGGCCAAGCATCCCTCGAAGACAATCATGACTACATCACGCCCCTTCGAGCTGCTACACATGGACTTATTTGGCCCTACTCACTACTCTACTCTTACTACCACTGCACATCTTTATGGCTTCGTTATTGTTGATGATTATTCAAGATACACCTGGGTGCACATAATTCTCTACAAGACTGAAGTGCAAGATGTCTTCAGACACTTCGCCAACTGTGCCATGACCAACTGTGGCATCAAGATCAAGCACATTAGGAGTGACAATGGCACAGAATTCAAGAACACTGGCCTCAACACTTATCTTGATACATTGGGCATCACTCATGAGCTCTCTGCTCCATACACTCCTCAGCAAAATGGCGTCATGGAGCGCAAGAACATGACCCTTATTGAGATGGCTCGTACGATGCTTGATGAGTACAAGACTCCAAGAAAATTCTGGCCTGAAGCCATTGATACTGCATGCCATATCATCAACATAGTTTATCTTCACAAATTTATTAAGAAGACATCTTATGAACTACTCACTGGTAAGAAGCCAAACGTAAGCTATTTTAAAGTCTTCGGTGCTAGGTGCTGGATCAAGGATCAACATCACACTTCAAAATTTGCACCGAAAGCACATGAAGGTTTTATGCTTGGTTACGGAAAGGGTTCACACACCTACAGAGTCTTCAACCTCTTTCACTATAAAGTGGTTGAAACTATAGATGTGCGGTTCGATGAGACTAACGGCTCGCAAAGAGAGCACCTGCCAAATGTGCTAGATGAAGCTTCCCCTAGTGAATCTATCAAGATGATGGGTACTGGAGAAATCATACCCACCGAGGAACATGCAGAAGAGGAGATTGTCGTCCCAACACCTACTACACGTGAAGACAATGCTCAGTCTGAAGATAATACTGAAGAAGATAGCAAGTAGCAAGAGCAAAGTCTTTGCCCTGTTCATCCTCGGGTTGCTAATGAAGTTCAGATTGAGAAGATCATCGATAGTATCAATGCACCTGGTCCCCTCACTCGATCAAGAGCAACACACCTAGCAAATTTCTGTGGACACTTTGCATTTGTCTCTATATCTGAACCCAAGAAAGTTGATGAAGCCTTCATGGAACCTGAATGGATTCAAGCTATGCAAGAAGAACTTCAACAATTTGAGCTGAACAATGTCTGGGAGCTAGTCAAACGTCCTGATCCTCGCAAGCACAATATAATAGGCACCAAATGGATCTACCGCAACAAGCAAGATGAACATGGTCAAGTGGTCAGAAACAAAGCTTGTCTCATTGCTCAAGGCTACACACAAGTAGAAGGAATTGACTTCGATGAAACCTTTGCTCCCGTGGCTAGGCTCGAAGCCATTCGAATACTGTTAGCCTATGCCAACCACAACAACATCCTTCTGTATCAAATGGATGTGTGCCTTCCTCAACAACAAAATTGAAGTAGAAGTATATGTAGCTCAACCACCTGGTTTTGAAGATCCAAAGCGTCCTGATATGGTCTACAAACTCAACAAGGCACTGTATGGCCTCAAACAAGCACCTCGCACTTGGTATGACACACTCAAAGACTTCCTGAAGAGCAAAGGCTTCAAACCTGGTTCTCTTGATCCCACTCTCTTCACGAAGACATATGATGGATAATTGTTTGTATGCCAAATCTATGTGGATGACATTATCTTCGACTGCTCTAATAAGAGATACAGTGATGAGTTTGGGCATATGATGCAAGAGCAATATCAAATGTCCATGATGGGTGAGCTAAAATTCTTCCTTGGTCTTCAAATCCGTCAACAGAGAAATGGCATCTTCATATCACAAGAAAAATACCTCAAAGATTGCCTGAAGAAGTTTGGAATGCAAGATTGCAAAGGGTACATGACGCCAATGCCAACCAAAGGTCAATTGGGCTCCGACGACAATGGTAAAGAGTTCGAACAAAAGGTATACCACTCCATGATTGGTTCTTTATTGTACTTATGTGCATCTAGGCCAGATATAATGCTTACCGTTTGCATGTGTGCCCGATTCCAAGCGGCACCAAAGGAATCGCATCACCTCGCGGTGAAGCGAATACTTCGATATTTGGCTGACACCCCGACACTAGGATTATGGTATCCAAAGGGCTCAGAGTTTGATCTAGTTGCATACTCAGATGCTGATTATGCTGGTGACAAGGTTGATCGCAAATCCACATCAGGCACATGTCACTTTCTTGGACGATCTCTTGTCTGTTGGTCTTCAAAGAAGCAGAACTGTGTATCACTCTCCACTGCTGAATCTGAATACATTGTTGTTGGATCTTGCTGCGCTCAGCTTCTCTGGATGAAGCAAACCCTCAAGGACTATGGCATCAACATGAAGCATGTGCCCCTCTACTGCGACAATGAAAGCGCCATCAAGATTGCTCACAATCCAGTTCAGCACTCGAAGACAAAGCACATTCAGATCCATCATCATTTTCTCAGAGATCATGTGTTGAAGGAAGACATTGATATCATTCACGTCAACACTGAAGAGCAATTGGCAGATATCTTCATGAAGCCCTTGGATGAGAAAAGATTTTGCAAGCTGCAGTGTGAGCTAAATATCTTAGAATCCTCAAATGTCATGTGAATGGACACACATCCTAACGCTTATGCATTTTGATGACTTAGGTGCGCAACACACAAAGTAACGTATCTCTTCAATTCACGAATACATGCCCTCTGAATGTGAATACATTAATGTGGAATTTGACTTTGGAGCGCCATGATAATTGTGCGCCATGTCTGGGTCTAATACTTCCTATACGGTGGGTAACGCCACCACCAACCTTTCTTGAAGATTTTTGTTTGGCGTCAAGTTGAATTATCTTCAAAGTTGGTTTGTCTTCAACATTGCCTTGTCTTCATAATTTATCTTTGCATTGTTCAACTTGGTCTTCACTGATATCTATATACATATGTTTTGTCCTCTACAACATTCACTTATAGCTATGTCTTCAAGTTGCCATTTTCTGCGCTGAGTGAATGTGATCGGACCCCAACCCCTTCTGTGCTTATCTCTCAAATTCTCTCTGTCTCTTCATATGCATTCTATTGACACATGTCGATTGTCTTCACTGTGTCCTTGTCAGCTGAAGATACAGAGACACACAATTAAAACTGCTTTTATTATCTCTATCCTTTTTGCCTGAATAACAGAGAAGCCAGAACGACCACCCGACAAACCAGGCGCGCGTGGGGTCATGGCACAACCTTCAATCTGTTGCATGCTTGCCACGTGTCCTTCAGATGTGAACCGCCAGGGGCACCTGAGTAATTACACTGCGCCGTTCCTCTTGCTTATAAATACTCCACCCCTGCGGTAATTATTTCCTCTCCCCTCGCCGTCTCGCTCAAACCCTAGCGCCACCGCTAGCATCAGTCATCGCCGAAGACAAAGCGCTTCGCTGCCGTGACTTCTCCGACGTTGCCTTCACGCCGGCCGCGGACATCTTTCCCCCCACCGTCGCCGTAGGTGTCTTCCGTCGCCAAGTTAGGGCACGGGAGATTGGACTGCTCGGCCTCCCTACTTCTCGTCTAGCAGTTCTTCGTGCGGTAAATAAGAACTTACTTTTTACCGTTTTTTTGATCCGTTGAACTATCCACATCTTCCAAAAGTTGTTTTTACACCTCCAAATTTGGATCTTTCCTTTTCTACATCTCATAAATTGCAAGAACGTTCACTTATACATCACAGCAAGTTAGATTCCTCACTTGTACTTATTCATGGATTCGTACAAATCTGGAACCAACTCACATCGATAAGTGAATGTCTTCACTCTATGAGGTCAATGTCTTCAAACTGATTTATCTTTAAAATCTTTTGAGAATGCATATGACCTCTTCCCCTTCCCTCGCATCTCTAATGCTGTCACAGGTACATGTTCATGGGAGAATCCCTTGGTTCTCATAGTCTGCATTCATTTGCAGAGTTCTTACAGCATCATATTGAATCGCCTGAAGCCAGTTCCTGTCTGACCAGTCGCCTAAAGCCAAACACTATTGTGAAGCCTTTCAGTTTGAATCCAATGGCTTCTGGAAAATCAGCAAAGAAGGGTGGCAGACAGCGCCGTGACAATACTGCCTTGGATCGGCCTCCTGATCTATATGAAATGTACAAGTCAGATCCTGATGAAACCTATGCAGAACGCAAGTCCAGAGTTCAATGGATTCGCAGGTACTGGGCTGAACAGTGGTTTCTGTATCATTATGTGACTTCTAAATATGCTGAAAAGAATGCAGTGAGGCCACCATGGGCCGATATTGTATACAAGAAGCTACATCCCAAGACCAAGGCTGAAGCCATTGCCAAAGGCTTCTTTCCTTGCATGGTCAGAGGCCCTATGCCTGAAGATTCCGACCCATCCAGCCTCAGATGGTGTCGAGAAGATGATCTCTTTGAAGAAAATTACAAGTATGCCAAGAACTCCGCTGTCCAGAACAAGAAGGACTTCGGGATTGACTTCAACCCGGGTCCAGCTCGACCAAGGCTCAATGGCAGCCGTGAAGCTGAACAGAATCTCATTGGTCCTTTCAACAGCCTTGATGGGCTTCTCACACATATCGCTGAGCAAAGGGCCAGTGTTAAAGAGGCTGCTGAGGAAGAGGAACATGTTGAAGTTCCAAAGCCCCCGAAGCCTGTGAAGCAAGCAAAGGCTTCAAAATCTTCTGCTGCACCAAAAGCTTCAAGAGTGAAGCCACTAAAGTCTACACCTCCTGAATCCAGTGTGTAGTCTGAGGACCTGTCTCGCACCTCCAAGAAGCCCAAGAAGATCTCAGGGCAAGCTCTTACTCCAGAAAGCATTCTTCGCAATGATGAAGATATTATCGATCTATCTAGCGATGGGGATATTGATGATGATGCCCTTGAGATGCTGATCAAGAGCAAACAGGAAGCCAAAATCTTCAATGATCTGCCATTGTTTGATGCTGATATTCTCAACAACTTCATTGATGAATGGTTTGAAGATACATCCCTTACCATCGATGATTTGCAGCTTCCGATTGGCATCAGCGTGACATTTCAGGGCTACATTGCCAAGGAGCTGGCCATTGCTCAAAAGGTCATTGAGCAGAAAAACAAGATTGACCATGAAAAGGCTGTCTTCAAGAAGCACATGGCCAAACTGAGCGTCACAGATGTTCAGAATTTCAAGAAAATGATGGCTGACCTCAAGGCTGAGTTTCAAAAGTGTTGTGATGTAGCCAAAGGCTCCATAGAGCATCTCAAGCTCTATGCTGCAAAGTGCATTCAGGCTCATAATGAATCTCTGAAAAGGAAAGCACTTGGGCGTCCTGGCATTGACCCCAAGCTGGCTGCTAAGAAGAAGAAGCCGCTGAAGCTGAAACTGAAGCTCCACGGCAGGAAAGACCAAGCGTCTTCCCTGCCAGCATGACTGGCTCGAAGCCAAAGGTCCCATCAGCTGATTCTGAAAGGAAGAAGACTAAGCAGGCTGAGGCCAAGAAGCGAAAGCATCATGAAGCCTCTGATGCTGCTCCCTCCAAGAAGAAGTTGAAGACTAAGCCTTCAAGGTCTTCAAGAAAGGACCAAACCGCACCACCAGAGCCACTGCTTGTTGAACCCATTTCTGTTGCCCTACCTTCTTCCTCCAACCGCGAGCGTAGCCTAGTTGTTCATGAGGCTCATGTGTCTGAAGATATTCCAGCCGCTGACTCCACCGCAGCTGAAGACATTGGTCATGAAGACAATGTTGATGATGATGAAGTCCTTCCTCAGTTTCCCCAGATTATGCCCAAGCCGGTATCATCGCCTGCTCCATCAAGTAGTGAACAGATAAGCATTGGCGGTCCCACGACGCCAATCGCACATGATGAGTTCTGGGAAGAGCAACACCCCAACTCCCCGTTGCATGAAGTCATACCTCGCACACCACCGGCTCAAGTCACTACACCCTGAAGGAAATATGCCCTAGAGGCAATAATAAAGTTGTTATTTTATATTTCCTTATTCATGATAAAAGGTTTATTATTCATGCTAGAATTGTATTGATCGGAAACTTAAATACATGTGTGAATACATAAACAAATACTGTGTCCCTAGTAAGCCTCTACTAGACTAGCTCGTTGATCAAAGATGGTTAAGGTTTCCTAACCATGGACATGTGTTGTCATTTGATAACGGGATCACATCATTAGGAGAATGATGTGATGGACAAGACCCATCCGTTAGCTTAGCATATTAATCGTTCAGTTTGTTGCTATTGCTTTCTTAATGTCAAATACATATTCCTTCGACTATGAGATCATGCAACTCCCGGATACCGGAGGAATACCTTGTGTGCTATCAAACATCACAACGTAACTGGGTGATCATAAATATACTCTACATGTATCTTCGAAGGTGTTTGTTGAGTTGGCATAAATCGATATTAGGATTTGTCACTTCGAGTATCGGAGAGGTATCTCTGGGCCGAGTATCGGAGAGGTATCTCTGGGCCCTCTCGGTAATACACATCATAAGCTTGCAAGCAAATGACTAAGATGTTAGTCACGAGGTGATGTATTATGAAACGAGTAAAGAGACTTGTCGGTAACGAGATTGAACTAGGTATAGAGATACCGATGATCAAATCTCGGGCAAGTAACATACCGATGGACAAAGGGAATTACGTATGTTGTCATAACGGTTCGACCGATAAAGATCTTCGTAGAATATGTAAGAGCCAATATGGGCATCTAGGTTCCACTATTGGTTATTGACCGGAGAGGTGTCTCGGTCATGTCTACATAGTTCTCGAACCCGTAGGGTCCGCACGCTTAACGTTTGTTGACGATATAGTGTTATATGGGTTATGTGATTTGGTGACCGAATGTTGTTCAGAGTCCCGGATGAGATCACGGACATGACGAGGAGTCTTGAAATGGTCGAGAGGTAAAGATTGATATATAGGACGATGGTATTCGGACACCGGAAGTGTTTCGGAGGGTACCAGGTACTTATCGGGTCACCGGAAGGAGTTTCGGGCATCCCCGGCAAAGATATGGGCCTTATGGGCCAAGTGAGGGAACACACCAGCCCACAAGGGGCTGGTGCGCCCTCTATAGGTCCGGCCTAAGGGGTGGGAAAGGAAAGGGGAGGAGGAAAGGAAAGTGTGGAGTTGGACTCCCACTTCCTTCCCTCTCCCCCCTCTTTCCTTTCCCCTTGTCCAAACATGGCAGGGGGGCGCGGCCAGGGCAGGAGCCCTAGGGCCGGCCGGCCACCTATGTGGTGCACCAAGCTACCTCTCCTCCCCCTCCCACCTATATATATGAGGGAGGGGGCGCCTAGCACACCCCAAATCAATTGTTAGCCGTGTGCGGCGCCCCCTCCACCGTTTACACCCCCGGTCATATTTTCGTAGTGCTTAGGCGAAGCCCTGCGGAGATCACTTCACCATCACCGTCACCATGCCATCATGCTGACGGAACTCATCTACTACCTCGCCGTCTTGCTGGATCAAGAAGGTGGAGGACATCACTGAGCTGAATGTGTGCTGAACGCGGAGGTGCCGTACGTTCGGTACTAGATCGGTTGGATCGCGAAGAAAGTTCAACTACATCAACCGCGTTGTGAAACGCTTCTGCTTACGGTCTACGAGGGTACATAGACACACTCTACCCTCTCATTGCTATGCATCTCCTTGATAGATCTTGCGTGTGCGTAGAATTTTTTTTGTTTTCCATGCAACATTTCCCAACAGTGGCATCATGAGCCATGTCTATGCGTAGATGATATGCACGAGTAGAACACAAAGAGTTGTGGGCGGTGATAGTCATACAGCTTACCACCAACGTCTTATTTTGATTCGACGGTATTGTGGGATGAAGCGGCCCGAACCAACCTTACATGTCCAAGCACATGAGACCGGTTCCACCGACTGACATGCAACTAGTTTTGCATAAAGGTGGCTGGCGGGTGTCTGTTTCTCCTACTTTAGTTGAATCGAATTTGACTACGGCTGGTCCTTGAAGAAGGTTAAAACAGCAAACTTGATGAATCACCGTTGTGGTTTTTGCGTAGGTAAGAACGGTTCTTGCTAGAAACCCGTAGCAGCCACGTAAAACTTGCAACAACAAAGTAGAGGACGTCTAACTTGTTTTTGCAGGGCATGTTGTGATGTGATATGGTCAAGATATGATGTGATATATGTTGATGTATGAGATGATCATGTTTTGTAATATCAACAACCGGCAGGAGCCTTAGGGTTGTCTCTTTATTGTATGAAGTGCAAACGCCATGTAATTGCTTTACTTTATCGCTATGCGTTAGCAATAGTTGTAGAAGCAATAGTTGGCGAGACGACCCCGACGCAATGATGGAGATCAAGGTGTCAAGCTGGTGACGATGGAGATCATGACGATGCTTTGGAGATGGAGATCAAAAGCACAAGATGATGGCCATATCATGTCACATATTTTGATTGCATGTGATGTTTATCTTTTATGCATCTTATTTTTCTTAGTACGGCGGTAGCATTATAAGATGATCCCTTCACTAAATTTCAAGATATAAGTGTTCTCCGTGAGTATGCACCATTGCGAAAGTTTGTCGTTTCGAGACACCACGTGATGATCGGGTGTGATAGACTCTATGTTCACATACAACGGGTGTAAGACAGTTTTA
This sequence comes from Thinopyrum elongatum, assembly GCA_011799875.1. NCBI lineage: Eukaryota > Viridiplantae > Streptophyta > Magnoliopsida > Poales > Poaceae > Thinopyrum > Thinopyrum elongatum. Next base: position 391,531,490 of record CM022300.1, read on the forward strand.
CACATGCAGAATACTTGGGTTAAACTTGACGAGCCTAGCATGTACAGACATGGTCTCGGAACACTGGAGACCAAAAGGTCAAACGTGAGTCATATAGTAGATATGATCAACATAGAGATGTTCACCATTGATGACTACCCTATCTCACGTGATGATCGGATTTGGGTTAGTTGATTTGGATCACGTATCACTTAGATAACTTGAGGGATGTTTATTTAAGTGGGAGTTCATTAGTAATTTGATTAATTGAACTTAATTTATCATGAACTTAGTCTTGATAGTATTTGCAAATTTATGTTGTAGATCAATAGCTCGCGATATAGCTTCACTATTTTTGATCTGTTCCTAGAGAAAACTAAGTTGAAAGATGATGGTAGCACTGATGCGGACTGGGTCCGTAATCTGAGGATTATCCTCATTGCTGCACAGAAGAATTATGTCCTTGATGCACCGCTAGGTGACAGACCTATTGCAGGAGCAGATGCAAACATTATGAACGTTCGGCAAGCTCGATATGATGACTACTTGATAGTTTAGTGCGCCATGCTTTATGGCTTAGAATCGGGACTTCAAAGACGTTTTGAACGTCATGGAGCATATGATATGTTCCAAGAGTTGAAGTTAATATTTCAAGCAAATGCCCGAGTTAAGAGATATGAAGTCTCCAACAAGTTCTATAGCTGCAAGATGGAGGAGAATAGCTCAGCCAGTGAGCATGTGCTCAGAATGTCTGGGTACTACAATCACTTAAATCAAGTGGGAGTTAATTTTCCAGATAAGTTAGTGATTGACAGAGTTCTCTAGTCACTATCACCAAGCTACTAGAACTTTGTGATGAACTATAATATGCAAGGGATGACGAAAATGATTCCCGAGCTCTTCGCAATGCTGAAATCAACGAAGGTAGAAATCAAGAAAGAGCATCAAATGTTGATAGTTATCAAGACCACTAGCTTCAAGAAAAGGGCAAGGGAAAGAAAGGGAACTTCAAGAAGAATGGCAAGCAAGTTGCCACTCCCGTGAAGAAGCCCAAAGCTAGACCTAAGCCTGAAACTGAGTGCTTATACTGCAAAGGGAATGGTCACTAGAAGCGGAACTGCCCCAAATACTTGGCGGATAAGAAGGATGGCAAAGTGAACAAAGGTATATTTGATATACATGTTATTGATGTGTACTTTACAAGTGTTCGTAGTAACCCCTGGGTTTTTGATACCGGTTCAGTTGCTAAGATTAGTAACTCAAAACATGAGTTGCAAAATGAACAAAGACTAGTTAAGGGCGAGGTGACGATGTGTATTAGAAGTGATTCCAAGGTTGATACGATCACCATCGCACACTCCTTCTACCTTCGGGATTAGTGTTGGACCTAAATAAATGTTATTTGGTGTTTGCGTTGAGCATGAATATGATTGGATCATGTTTATTGCGATACAGTTATTCATTTAAGTCAGAGAATAATTGTTGTTCTGTTTACATGAATAAAACCTTCTATGGTCATACACCCAATGTGAATGGTTTATTGAATCTCGATCGTAGTGATACACATATTCATAATATTGATGCCAAAAGATGCAAAGTTGATAATGATAGTGCAACATACTTGTGGCACTGCCGTTTAGGTCATATTGGTGTAAAGTGCATGAAGAAACTCCATGCAGATGGACTTTTGGAATCACTTGATTATGAATCATTTGATACTTGTGAACCATGCCTCATGGGCAAGATGACTAAAACTCCGTTCTCCGGAACAATGGAGCGAAGCTAATGACTTATTGGAAATAATACATACCGATGTATGCAGTCCGATGAGTGTTGAAGCACGCGGCGGGTATCGTTATTTTCTGACCTTCATAGATGATTTGAGTAGATATGGGTATATCTACTTAATGAAACACAAGTCTGAAACATTTGAAAATTTCAAAGAATTTCATAGTGAAGTGGAGAATCATCGTAACAAGAAAATAAAGTTTCTATGATCTGATTGCGGAGGCGAATATTTGAGTTACGAGTTTGACCTTCATTTAAAACAATGTGGAATTTTTTCACAACTCACGCCACCTGGAACACCACAGCGTAATGGTGTGTCCGAACATCGTAACCGTACTTTATTAGATATGGTGCGATCTATGATGTCTTTTACCGATTTACCACTATTGTTTTGGGGTTATGCATTAGAGACAGCCACATTCACGTTAAATAGGGCACCGTCTAAATCCATTGAGACGACACCGTATGAACTGTGGTTTGGAAAGAAACCTAAGCTGTCGTTTCTAAAAGTTTGGGATGCGATGCTTATGTCAAAAGGCACTACTTGGGAAAACCCTAGTAGTAGCGCTGGTTTTAGAGCTGCTAGTAGCGCTTGTACAAGCGCTACCAGTAAGGTGCTACAGCTAACTTGTAGCAGTAGCGCTGGTTTTCCAGCGCTACTGCTACACCTAGTTAGCAGTAGCGCTCGTGTTGGAAAAGCACTGCTGATAGTGCTAAGTAGCAGTAGCGTTTCTTCTGAAAAGCGCTACTGCTTTTTTTCCTGTATTTTTGAAATTGTAGCTTATTTTCGCTGTATTTGTATCGGTTTTATATACAGTACTTTCATCATATGATTTTATGACCATGATTAGTTAGTATATACAATAGTGTGTGAAATGAAGGTGGATTAGGTTCAAGTGGAGGCAACATGTGGTGCATGTCGAAAGTATACTACTAATCCAAACTTGATCTAGTTTGGATTAGTAGTATTTTCGATGTGCACCACATGTTGCCTCCACTTGAATGTAATCCGCCAACACAAGCTATTTAATCATCATCATAGTCATTACCACCAACACTAGCTATTTAATCATCATAGTCATAGTGTAGCACATCATCATCTTCAAACTCATTCTAGCTAGCTAATCACCACCAACACTAGCTACGGTAGCTATCTAATCACCATCAACACTAGCTAATAATAATCATCATAGTCATTACCACCAACACTAGCTATTTAATCATCATAGTCATAGTGTAGCACATCATCATCTTCAAACTCATTCTAGCTAGCTAATCACTCCTGCTGCTCTCTCTCAGGTAAAATAGCATAAAACATGTGTAGCACTCCTGCTTCATCATATTGGAGCATGCAGATGAACCTGTCTCCTAATTGTGGGCTGCGCTTCTGATTGCTGCCCCCTAGTACTTCTCTGCTGTGATCCTTCACAATTTTGCTCCAGTCTTTGACTATTAAGACTTGCTTGCTTTGAGAAATGATGAATGCACTCATGTGCAATGCAGGATATCTTGGCCGTAAGCTAACCATTGTCATGCGACCTTTAGGTTCGATCCAACGAGGCACAACACTCATCGGGAGTCCCTGTTGAAGAACATCGTAGTAACATACTTAGCAATGACGTTTAGCTTAAAAAATAATGTATGCAAAAGATGCAGTGAGGACAAATAGTAAAAATATTACCATCTTTCCTAAATAGATGTGATCGTAGTTCAATACGCACACTAGTGGTCGCATGTTTTGAGTACTAATATCTCGAAGTCTAGGAAAATAACCTGTCTTGACAGTATCAAGATCCTCAAGCCATGAAACATAATGACCTATCTCCTCGCAGTTTAGTTCAGCCCTGGGACAGTAGTAGGTGCTGTCTACCAAGCGCCGGACAGGTTTGCTTGAATGGAAATAAGATGTCAATAGAAATTAGTTGCCAACTATTTTTAAATAAACAATATAAATTACTTAATAAATATGGTTGAGAAACTCACATAATGGTAGACCTGGAGGCGTCTGCAGATCGACCCAGATGTCGATATTACCTTCAATTTCATCTTCCGGACGAATATCAAACGTGATAAGCATATTAGGCTCAAATGCATAAGCTTTGCATAGTGCTCTCCAATTTTTGCATTCAAAATAGGAGTAGGTGTCTGCATTGTATAATTTTACGGCAAAAGTATAACCATGCTCGGTCCTCAACTGAACTCTCTTTACCTCCATACTTTCCATAGTACTGAAACCAATCTTATACAAGACATACATTCTTGCATGGCAGGGGATACGCTAGTAGAATAGTAAAAAATTAAAATTATAAGTTGAAGCAAAAGAAGCAGAAGTCATGCTTAATTACGAAAAAAGACTTGTCGTTGTGACTTACTGTATCCACTTCGAAGTTCTCATCCAGCATGATGCTGAAGCGCCTACCACCAACTAGGTGAGGCCTGTCGCACATGCCACGCTCGTCTTCGTAGTATTCGCACATAATGAATTCCCTTTCGTCGTTAGACATTTCCTATGTTCATAGTTGAAACATTAATTGAAAATGGATCGAAGGCAACTACCAAGAAACTCAACACACAGATCACTATTGAGTTGGGTTGACTTTAGGTCTATCGAGTCTTCCTTCCTAAACTCTCATCTCACGTATATGGTGGGCACTCCCTCTCTGATATTGCGACCGTCGGTGATGGTCGCTACTCCTCCTTTCCCTAGTGCATTACAAATATCTAGCACAAGGAAAAGAAGGAGAAGCGACCCCCACGACAACAGTCGGCATTCTTCTTCTCTCATATATGGTGGACACTCCCTCACCGATTTTTTGACCGTCGATGATGGTCGCTACTCCTTCTTCCCCTAGTGCATAACAAAGGTCTAGCACAAAGATAAGAAGGAGAAGTGACCCCCACGACAACAGTCGGCATTCTTCTTCTCTCATATAGAGCGCCTGAAATTTGCCAGAACGGAAATGAATCAACACTCCGGCAAAACATAGGCCACTCAGAAATGAATCAACACTTCGCACATGAGCATAAACTGGTGCTCATTGCATTTCAATGGTTCAATATTGACAAAAAAAAATTCAATATATCTTATAACCCGAACATTTCATTTGGTTAAGAAGCATAACTAAATACCCTAGTTCTACTTTATTCAACACCGAGGAGTGGAGAAGGAGGAGGTGGACTTTTAGCTCACCGACTCGGGTGTAGAGGAAGTAGAGGTAGCTCGGATGACGATCACTCCAAGGAGACACGACTCTACAAAGCCTGCATATTCCACCGAGTAAAATTTTAATTAGATCATCAAATCTCATATAGCATTCTTTGATGACAAAGTGATAATGACATAAATTCGACTAGTTCTATTAATTCAACTAGTTCAACTAAGCACTTACTAAAAATAAACTAGTTCTATTAATTTTCTTACTAAAAATAAACTAGTTCTATAGTAAAATTTTAATTAGATCATCAAATCTCATATACCTAAATTTTCTTACTAAAAATAAACTAGTTCTATTAATTCAACTAGTTCAACTAAGCACTTACTATAAGGAGGGGGCGGGAGGAGGAAGGAGAGAGGAGGGCGGTTAGAGGAGGGGTGGAGGAGGAGGGAGGGGCGCGATAGGGAGGAGGGAGGAGGGGGGCGGAGGAGGAGGGAGGGGCGCGGTAGGGAGGAGGGAGGAGGAGGAGGGAGGAGAGAGGAGGAGGAGGGAGGAGGGAGGAGGAGGGATGGAGGGACTACCTCAGTGGAGGAGGAGGAGGAGCAGGAGCGTCGGCGGCGGCGGGCGACAACGGTGGTCGCTGAACAGCGGCGGCGGCGGATGACGGGGGGTGCGGGGGAGCGAGAGTGAGAGTGGAGAGGGAGAGTGGGGGCGCGCGGCCAGTTGGATAAGGCGCTTAGCAGTAGCGCGCGTTAGGATAAAGCGCTACTGCTAAAACCCATAGCAGCAACGCTTTTAACTCGAGAAGCGCTACTGCTACGCCTGTAGCAGTAGCGCTTTCTGCAAAACGCGCTCCTGCTAAGGCTAAGCATGTAAAAAAAAAATCAAAAAATACATTGGTCATCAATGATCTTTTTGTGTAGAATCTAAATTGTCAATAGGAATCTTCCCCGGTTTAAGAACCGGCGAAGATTCCTATTGCGGTCACAGATCCTACACATAGAGTTTGATGAAGACCAAGTGGTTGTGATGGTTTGAGAAGCACCATATTTAAGGTGGTAAAAATTCTGTTCGTGGAGCGAGGTGGGACTAAACTTTGGTCTTATTAGGAGGGGACTGAATCTAGCAGTAGCGCTGGTTAGAGGAAAAGCGCTATTGCTAAGATCAATAGCAGTAGCGCTTTTAACGAATGAGCGCTACTAGTATCCCTAGCCTACCTGGAACGGTCTAGCAATTGTAGTAGTAGCGTGTTTTCTAGCTACAACGCTACTGCTATGCTCATAGTAGCAACACTCGTTCTGCCCAAGCGCTACTGCTATTTAGCAGCAGCGCTTCCTTTTTAAAAGCGCTACTGGTGAGCTCCTGTGTATAAGCATTTCCCTAGTAGTGAGGCTTCAGCCTGATAAGCTCAAACCCAAATCGGAGAAGTGCGTCTTCATAGGATACCCTAAAGAAACTATTGGGTACACCTTCTACCACAGATCTGAAGGCAAGATCTTTGTTGTTGAGAATAGGTCCTTTCTAGAGAAGGAGTTTCTCTCGAAAGAAGTGAGTGGGAGGAAAGTAGAACTTGATGAGGTAATTGTACCTTCTCTCGAATTGGAAAGTAGCACATCACAGAAAACCATTCCCATGATGCCTACACCAACTAGAGAGGAAGCTAATGATAATGATCATGAAACTTCAGATCAAGTTACTACTAAACCTCGTAGGTCGAACAGAGCATGTTCCGCACCAGAGTGGTACGATAATCCTGTCCTGGAAGTCATGTTATTAGACCATGGCAAACCTACGAACTATGAAGAAGCTATGATGAGCCCGGATTCCGACAGATGGCTTGAGGCCATGAAATCTGAGATAGGATCCATGTATGAGAACAAAGTATGGACTTTGGTGGACTTGCCTGATGATCGGCAAGCCATAGAAAATAAAATGGATCTTCAAGAAGAAGACTGACGCTGATGGTAATGTTATTGTCTACAAAGCTCGACTTGTTGCGAAAGGTTTTTTGACAAGTTCAAGGGGTTGACTACAATGAGACTTTTCTCACCCGTAGCGATGCTTAAGTCTGTCCGAATCATGTTAGCAATTGCCGCATTTTATGAAATCTGGCAAATGGACGTCAAAACTGCATTCCTTAATGGATTTCTTAAAGAAGAGTTGTATATGATGCAACCAGAAGGTTTTGTCGATCCTAGAGGTGCTAACAAAGTGTGCAAGCTCCAGCAATCCATCTATGGACTGGTGCAAGCATCTCAGAGTTGGAATATACGCTTTGATGAGGTGATCAAAGCATATGATTTTATACAGACTTACGATGAATCCTTTATTTACAAGAAAGTGAGTGGGAGCTCTGTAGCATTTCTGATATTATATGTGGATGACATATTGTTGATTGGAAATGATATAGACTTTCTGGATTGCATAAAAGGATATTTGAATAAGAATTTTTCAATGAAAGACCTCGGTGAAGCTACTTACGTATTGAGCATCAAGATCTATAGGGATAGATCGAGACGTTTAATAGGACTTTCACAAAGCACATACCTTGACAAGATTTTGAAGGAGTTCAAAATGGATCAGTCAAAGAAGGAGTTCTTGCCTGTATTGTAAGGTGTGAAGTTGAGTAAGACTCAAAGCCTGACCATGGCAAAAGATAGAGAGAGAATGAAAGTCATTCCCTGTGCCTCAGCCATAGGTTCTATAAAGTATGCCATGCTGTGTACCAGATCTATTGTGTACCTTGCCATGAGTTTGGCAAGGAGGTACAATAGTGATCGAGGAGTGGATCACTGGACAACGGTCAAAATTATCCTCAGTTACCTAAGAATACTAAGGAAATGTTTCTCGATTATGGAGGTGATAAAGAGTTCGTCATAAAGGGTTACGTCGATGCAAGCTTTGACACCGATCCAGATGACTCTAAGTCTCAATCTGGATACATATTGAACGTAGGAGCAATTAGCTAGAGTAGTTCCATGCAGAGCATTGTAGACATAGGAATTTGAAAAATACATACGGATCTGAATGTGGCAGACCCGTTGACTCAAATTCTCTCACAAGCAAAACATGATCACACCTTAGCACTCTTTGGATGTTAATCACATGGCGATGTGAACTAGATTACTGACTCTAGTAAACTCTTTGAGTGTTGGTCACATGGCGATGTGAACTATGGGTGTTAATCACATGGCGATGTGAACTAGATTATTGACTCTAGTGCAAGTGGGAGGCTGAAGGAAACATGCCCTGGAGGCAATAATAAAGTTGTTATTTTATATTTCCTTATTCATGATAAAAGGTTTATTATTCATGCTAGAATTGTATTGATCGGAAACTTAAATACATGTGTGAATACATAAACAAATACTGTGTCCCTAGTAAGCCTCTACTAGACTAGCTCGTTGATCAAAGATGGTTAAGGTTTCCTAACCATGGACATGTGTTGTCATTTGATAATGGGATCACATCATTAGGAGAATGATGTGATGGACAAGACCCATCCGTTAGCTTAGCATATTGATCGTTCAGTTTATTGCTATTGCTTTCTTAATGTCAAATACATATTCCTTCGACTATGAGATTATGCAACTCCCGGATACCGGAGGAATACCTTGTGTGCTATCAAACGTCACAACATAACTGGGTGATCATAAAGATGCTCTACAGGTATCTCCGAAGGTGTTTGTTGAGTTGGCATAGACCGAGATTAGGATTTGTCACTCCGAGTATCGGAGAGGTATCTCTGGGCCCTCTCGGTAATACACATCATAAGCTTGCAAGCAAACAACTAAGGAGTTAGTCACGAGGTGATGTATTACGGAACGAGTAAAGAGACTTGCCGGTAACGAGATTGAACTAGGTATAGAGATACCGACGATCGAATCTTGGGCAAGTAACATACCGATGGACAAAGGGAATTACGTATGTTGTCATAACGGTTCGACCGATAAAGATCTTCGTAGAATATATAGGAGCCAATATGGGCATCTAGGTTCTGCTATTGGTTATTGACCGGAGAGGTGTCTCGGTCATGTCTACATAGTTCTCAAACCCGTAGGGTCCGCACGCTTAACGTTCGTTGACGATATAATGTTATATGAGTTATGTGATTTGGTGATCGAATGTTGTTCAGAGTCTCGGATGAGATCACGGACATGACGAGGAGTCTCGAAATGGTCGAGAGGTAAAGATTGATATATAGGACGATGGTATTCGGACACCGGAAGTGTTTCAGAGGGTACCAGGTACTTATCGGGTCACCAGAAGGAGTTTCGGGCATCCCCGGCAAAGATATGGGCCTTATGGGCCATGTGAGGGAACACACCAGCCCACAAGGGGCTGGTGCGCCCTCTATAGGGCTGGCCTAAGGGGAGGGAAAGGAAAGGGGAGGAGGAAAGGAAAGTGTGGAGTTGGACTCCCATTTCCTTCCTTCTCCCCCCCCCCCCCCTCTTTCCTTTCCCCTTGTCCAAACATGGCAGGGGGGGCGTGGACAGGGCAGGAGCCCTAGGGCCGGACGGCCACCTATGTGGTGCGCCAGGCTGCCTCCCCTCCCCCTCCCACCTATATATATATGAGGGAGGGGGCGCCTAGCACACCCCAGATCAATTGTTAGCCGTGTGCGGCGCCCCCTCCACCGTTTATTCCCCCGGTCATATTTTCGTAGTGCTTAGGTGAAGCCCTACGGAGATCACTTCACCATCACCGTCACCACGCCGTCGTGCTGACAGAATTCATCTACTACCTCACAGTCTTTCTGGATCAAGAAGGTGGAGGACATCACCGAGCTGAACGTGTGCTGAACGCGGAGGTGCCGTACGTTCGGTACTAGATCAGTTGGATTGCGAAGAAAGTTCGACTACATCAACCGCGTTGTGAAACGCTTCCGCTTATGGTCTATGAGGGTACATAGACACACTCTCCCCTCTCGTTGCTATGCATCTCCTTGATAGATCTTGCGTGTGCGTAGAATTTTTTTTGTTTTCCATGCAACGTTTCCCAACACACCCGTGATTGAGACCCCGCAAGACACTCCTGAAGACATGGAGAAGACCACTCCCTCACCAAAGGCGTCGCCATCTTTCCGAAGGCTTCGCAGAGGCCCTAGGCCCTCGGTCTCCATGTCAAGTATACCTGAAGAGGATGGGCAAGCCACAAGCTCAGTAGCATGTCAAGTGTTCCCTGAAGCCACCCCTTCAGTCACTACTCAAGAGTCTGAAGCCAAAGAGGCTGAAGATATTCCGGTTGCATCAGCTGATGAAAACGAAGAAGATCATGAAGTTATCCCCCCTACCACTGTACCAGTTGTGAATGAAGATCTGTTTGTGCCAGACCCCCCAATTCCTGAAGCCACTGAAATTGCGGCAAATACGGCTGCCAATACCACTACTGATGAAGCCAATGACGTTGTCATGGCTGAAGATAATGTGCAGCCCGAAACCAATGATGCCACTGAAGACAATGTGCAGCCATCCACCTCGGATGTGGCTGCTACTCCTCCTGTACCTCACACTATGGAACAGGCGTTCAATCATGGTGAGCTTGTGACTGTCAAGTGGCCCATCCTGACGCCTCCAGCTGCTCCTGGTCCCCAATATGACTATCATGTGGAGCAGAGGCCTCAGACGCTGAAGCCAAAGCCCAGGTTGCCAAGGCTTCCAAGTGCCGTTACCACACAAGGCTCCTTCAGTGTGCTCAACTTCAGGGAGCACAACACATTCTTTGACTCGGCCAAGAATCCATACAAGAAGCCAAAGATCTCCTCTGACAGGTTCTGGAGCCACCAGCAGCGAAGCTATTACTCTTGCATCTTATACAACCAGGACAGGATCTTTCCCCACAAGCGCCTGTGCTGCGATGAATCCCCTGCCTTGAGGATGCTCTTGACTGCTTCCGTGAAGTTGGCTTGCTCCCATTTGTCGTCGACAAGGAGCATTGAAATGAAGAACCACTGCTGCAATTCTTTGCCACTCTCCATATATCAGGCTACAACAGGGATCCGAAGACATGGGTCCTTGAGTGGATGTCAGGTGATGTACATCATGAAGCCAAAGCTCAAGACATCATCGAGCTCACTTCCCTGCCCACTCCTGGTGATCTGTATGAACCAGGTTGTCAGCGCTATGAACAAGAATTGCAGATCATCTTCCAGAAGCCTAAGCCCAACATGAGTCAAATGCTCAGCATGATGAAGCCATTGCCAGTTGATGCCGAATACCCCAAGGAGTTCTATGTCAATGACCTCGAGTATCTGCCCCGCACTATCTATCACATACTGAGGCATACTCTATGGCCAATTAAGGGGCATTCTCCTCAAGCCAAGATTGAAGGCACTATGAAGACATTGGTCTTCTACATCATCAATAGCATCAGATTCAATACTCAAGACTTCTTCATCCGCCAGTTGGCAGCTTCAGGCATTGATCTGTTTGGCCTCAAATTCTATGCTCCATGGGTCATGCGGTTGATTAAGCTTCACTCCACCATCAACTATCAAGCTTCAGTGCGCAACCATGTTGTCTTTCTGCCTGAAGTGGATATGTCTCATGAAGCCATATATCCTGAGCCTGCAAAGAAGCCTATTCGCGAAGACAATGTTGCCTTCCAAAGCTTCACTCAACCACTTGAAGGGATTCATGTGCCAAACCCAACCACTACTGTTGCTGGTCCTCTTGCCGGTCAGCTCAGGCTGCCGCATCGTGTCAACACTGGTGCAACAGCCAACACAGTAGCCCACAGGCATCAGAAGCGTGCTCGAGTTCTGAATGACAGAGAGCTTCTTGTATCACTTCATCAAAAACAGGATAGGCACCATGACTGGATGAAGTGCCAGATGCAAAGTCTCCTAGTGGATGTCAACCGCATTCGCAACCTTGATACCAAGAACTCCTTTGTTGCTCATGAAGCCTGTCGGCGAGCCTGGAAGAGCCTCACAATGCTCTGTTTTGAAGACGATCTACGAGCCGATGGCTTCACTGAATGCTTCAAGTTTGACTCCAGGCCTCCACAATCAGCAAGTTGGCATCCAACTCCTTCCATTGAAGATTTTGAGTATTCATCTTCGGCTCCAACTGTTGTTGCGCGAGTCATTGATGAAGAGGATGACGCCACTTCACCAGCTATGGCTTCACTGCATCATGATTCTGCATAAGGCCCCTCTGCACCGCCCAACTCCACCGTCGACCCTGCTGCCCCAACATCTACACCAACACCGCCTGGGAACACTTAGACACTCTATGTCTTCACTCCTTTTTGGTCATTCATGACAAAAGGGGGAGAAGCCTATGAGTTGATAGTCTTCAAGCGGGTCTATATGGGTCGGGTGCTTTTTTTTGCTAAGTTTTACAACTCTCATTCTTGAACTGTTGGTTTTGAGTTGTAACCCTTAAACCTCGATGGTCGTCTGCCACTTTTGATGCTATCTTTTATTGCGATGATAAATTCCGCATACTGCAGACGCCCATTTCTCATTGTGTATGTCATTATCTTCATTACATTTTTGTATGCACGATGAATTGTCTTCATGAAGTAAGGGAGATCTCCACAAAGCAGAACCTGCCATGTGCATTTGCATTCAAAGGCAAAATACCTATATGCACATCTTCAGGGGGAGCCCCTTCATCTTCATGAAGCCAATGACCGCATTCTTTAACTTACATATATTTTTATCCCCGCTGAAAACTTCAACTAGTTTGTCATCAATCACCAAAAAGGGGGAGATTGTAAGTGCATCTAGTGCCACCCCTAGTTGGTTTTGGAGTATTGACGACAAACATGGTTGAGGGACTAATGTGTTTGTGAGAATTGCAGGATAACACAGGTAGTAGTCCCTCATTGATTTGGTTTTCCTACCAGAGATGACCCCTAAAAATGTATGAAGACATTGAAGACAATGGTGGTTCGTGAAGACATTCACGTCGAAGATAATGACGTGTGAAGACATTCACTTGAAGACAATGGAGTGCGAAGACATAGTTTCTTTCGTAGTTTCATTTTCTTCTTTATTGAGTCATAGGAACCACCGTACTGTTAAGTGGGGTCCAAGTGAACAAAGTCAGAAGACTGACGTGATGCTCAACCAAAATCCTATGTCTTCGAGCGAAGATAATAAGAGCAAATCTTATCCAGAGTTGGATGAGTCAGCTTTGCTTGTAGCCCAAGCCGAGCTGTCGCGTGTGTTTGAAATCCGACCATTGGACACGTGTCGGTTCCTTAGTGACCCATGGTCGTTTCGGACATATCATGTTGGGTTGCCTCCTGGCTATAAATAGCCCACCCCCTACACCATAAATTGGTGGCTGCTCAGAGATAGTGCACGACTTTTATCGTTTGAGAGCAACCCACCTCCGAAGCCTTTGAGAGAGAGATCCTTGCGAGGACAAATCCCAAAACACCCAGAGCCAAAGAGTGTTGGGCATCACTGAAGTCTTTCTGTCCGAGTGACCTGAAGACTTGTTACACTTGAGGACTGTGTATCCTCCAGCCAGTTAGGCATCATGTTTTGAGGATCCAAGAGTCATTGTGGATCGCTGGTGAACGGAGTCTATGAAGGTTTGGAAGTCTACCTTGAAGACTTACCAGAGTGATTGGGCGAGGACTGGGTGTCCTTAGCTCAAGGGGAATAAGGTGAAGACGTGGTCTTCTGAGTTCAATCTCAGCCTCCCTAACCAGACGTACAGTTGTCACAGCAACTGGAACTGGTCTACCAAATTCTTGTCTTCACCAAGCTACTGGTTCTATCCTCTACCTCCTTTACATTTCACTTGTCTTCATGAAGTCATTGACTGTTTGTCTGATCTGTTTGACTTCATTGTGTGAAGACTATTACCTATTTGGCTTCATACCATCTTCCATTCCGATATGTACTACCTAGCAGCTATTTGTCTTCGTGCTTTCATTACAATGCTTACTTGACTATGGCCTATCTAGTGTAGTTTATCTTCCGCTGCATATCATATAGGTTCCACTTGATTGTCTGTCTTCAAAGACCTCGTGTTTTGAAGACTTTCATAAAAATCGCCTATTCACCCCCCCTCTAGTCGATAACTAGCACTTTCACTACTCTACTCCCAGGGTTTGTATCCATCATTGTCTGAGCATAGTCTCTCAACCTAGGGTAGTGCTTCTTGTGGTCTCCTAACACAACATCAATGGCTAGGTTCTTTGCCCTATATGCCATTAACTTGGGCACATCCACACCATACTTCTCCATGCAGGCATCAATCAAAGTTTGAATGCCAGTTGTTACATCAGATCTGAACAGTGACTCATATTTGTTGGCAAGCCACTTGGCACTGACCCTTGTTGTCTCTGTACTAATAGGGAAAGTGTGCTCAATTCTCATCTTCTTAATTACGAAAGTAGTTTTACCTTTTATAACTGCTGCCACCATAAAGAAGTTGCAATGTTTTTGTTTGCATTCTACAATTATCCTTTGATCTGAGTTCCTATGATATTTGAAGTTTCTGCCTTGAGTAATGTGTAAGTTTAACAAAGCCTCTCTGAATTGATGTTGATCCTTGAAACACATCTTTAGACATAATTGCTTATGTGGTTGCTCCATTTTCTCATTGTACCATTTTCTAGGAGGCCTCTGCTTTGCCCTGCTCTTCCTTTTCTTTGGCAGCACAAATGACAATGGCTCAAAACCATCATCATCAGCCACCTTCAACAATCCTTTCTCTTCTTCATCAGATGAAGGTTTGAAATCAGGCTCCTCCTCTTGTAGTACACTTGAATGTGACCTTGTTGTAGGCCCTCTCCTAACTGGAAGCTTCTGTTTCTTGTTCTTCTTCTCTTCATGTAGAACTACAGTGTCTTCATCCTGTGAAACAACTTTGTCATCTTCATCCATTTGAAATAGTTCATCAACCTCTGTGTCACCCTCATAATGCACCACTTCTTCCTCCTCAGATTCTTCATCATCTGTTTCTTCCTCTTCTATTTCATCATACTCTCTTTGTCTCTTTCCCTCTTCCATCTCTATGTCATCAGCATCACCCATATAAAAAGGGTTTCCATCACTGTCATCTTCACCTTCACAATCAGAACCACCACTGCCCTCATATCCCTCTTCTTCTTCTAGTTCCAAAACAGCTTTCAGCTTTCCTTTTACATTCTTGTTCTCTTGTGTGCAAACACCAGTACCATGAGCTGCACTACAACTGCTACTCTGACTTTGAAAGAAAACTCCTTCTTGATCAACAACATAGATGTGTGGCTCACTAAGATCATATAACACAGGCTCTTCATACACAACTGTGGACAATTCTTTCCTCTGAAACTGGCTGGAAGGAGGTGGACATGCCCTCACTAGCAAATTTAGAACCTTAGACTCCTCAATCTGCCTTTTTATTATTTGCAACTCAGCATTACTCTCTACCATCTCCAAACCTTTCTCCCCTAAGGCTGGATTCTCAATGTGAAACAGTAGATCATATTCACTAAATCCTCGGGTCTCCATCACTGCAACCATATTCAGATATGTTACATCTGAACTGCACAGCTTCAGCTCAAACATTTCTGAAGCATCAAAATGGAACCTTACATCCAAAATGTCATCATACAAACTGCAAAATGAAATAACACAAAATAATGGTTAACAATTTAACCTAGGCTAATAAACAATTTTACTTAACAGATAGGTTAACAAGGATATATCAACTATTCAGTACCCAAGTTTAACATAAGCATAAAACACTTTTTTAGTTAACATATAAACAAAGCTTTGTTTTACTATTCTCAGTTCAGGAATGACTTTTACCACTTTTGGTTAATATACATAGAAACAAGCTGAGATTTTTTATTTACAGAACAGTCATGGATGAATTATTTACCCTTAGACCTAGTCAACAATTACAATAAACACAATTACTACAAATCAAACAAATTATGAATAAACTAAGAATATGACAGCAAACCCTAATGATAGTAAACAATGTAAATAAGTATCTCAATGCAACCCTAATTACAGAGAAGTAGTTAACCCTATGACAGCAAACCCTAATTATAGTAAACAAATTATGAATAAACTGAGATTTTATATTTATAGAGAAGTAGTCAACAGAATAATGTTGCCTAGTTAGGTTACACCTAATCCCAATTTGGACTCACAAATAACAATGTAAATCATATACAACAGTACCAATTTGAGTTAGCACATACATGGAGGCAGTAAACCCTAACCCTAATCCCCAATTTGAGTTAGCAAAAAAAGAAGAGTGGAGAACTTACAGCACACCACCGATTCCATGAGTCCACTGATGGGCGGTGCTAGGGTTCGTCACCCAAATACGCGCCAACTGCAACCTCTGCTCCATCGACAACGCCGGCTCCGCAAAATCGTCGTCGTCGCTACTGTCCTTCGAGGTGGAGTAGCCGCCATTGTCGTTGAGGCCTAAGCGGGGAAGGTCACCGCCGCAGCCGCCGTCGTCGTCGCCGCCCTTGCCGCCTGCCAGAGTCGTCGACGCCATTGTCTCCTAGAGCAGAGCAACCGCGGGGGAAAGGAGGGCACGGGGGGAGGGAGGAGATGAGAGACCACCCGAACGGACGAGCGACTGAGCGCCTAAACGGTTCGAGACATGGCTGCGGCGGCGTGGTGTGGCGGCAGGCGGGGAGGGCGGGGACATAGGCGGTGGCGACGGAGAGAGGAGGAGGATGAAGGCAGAGTGGAGGAGGCGTCCGGGAGTGGCTCGGACCGGACCAGCCATGCCTAAACGGTTCGAGCCAGCCTCGTCCGAGTCAGCACGCGGGCACGCGCTCACTGGCAAGCATGGCACCTGACGGGCGGGCCCAACCGGTCAGTTTCCCTGTCAATACGTATAAACAGCCGTTTTAGCCTCTTTTGCAATGCCTCGCCCCAAAGTTGGTACTGACACATAAAAATTACCAATCTTGGTACCAATCTGCTTCCAATGCCCCAATTGTGGTACTTCTGTGCAATTAACTCCAAACCAACGTTAGAGCATCTCCACTCGTTCGGCGCCGTCAGGGACTGAAATAGTGCCTCCTGGGGGAGAGCCGGCGTTATTTTCGTCATGGGGCGGTCGGGTTCCCACCTGTCGCCCCAAAGTTGGCCCCCAGATGCTTTTTTTGAAATATTGTTCGGATAAAATTTGAAGAATTTGAACGAAATTTGGATGAAATTCATTCATATTTGTACATAATTTAAAAGACATGATTTAAACCCTAAAACTACGCCGCCGTCCGCCGCGAGCCTTCTACATGCCAAGGAACTTGTAGAAGGCGGTGTAGTCGCCGCCGCCACCGTCATCGTCGTCCTGCACGCCGCCGCCGTCCTTGCTACAGCCCTGTCATGGGTTGCCTTGGCGGACGGGGTTGGTGGGCGGCGGCGCCTCCTTGTCGCTGTCGTCGAGGATGATGACGCCGCCCGCGTCGCGGCCGCAGTGCCGAGCGGCGATCTCCTCGAGGGCGCGGCGCTGGCGCTCCATCTCCTCCCAGACATAGTCATCCCGCGCCCATTTGAGGCCCGTCTCCAGGTCGGCGGCCATGTCGACGTGCTCCTGCTTCACGATGACGGGCGGCGTCGCCGGCTCCTTCTTTGGCCTGACCAGGCGAAGATGGCCGCGGGGAGGAGGGGAAGGCTAAATGAGGGCCACCGCCGCGGCTGTGCCGACACTCCAGCGTCTCCACGGGCTCGGCCTTGACGGTGGCAAGCGGCGCCGTGCCGGAGGAGCGGAATGAGGAGGAGGAGGAGACGCCCGCCATGCACCTCGGCAGTCAAGAGCTGCCGCTCCGGCAGGAGAACGTGGCCGCCGAGTACTTGAGCGGCGGCTCGTTGCCGCCCTCAAGGTGCTCGAGGGCGGCGTCGAGCGTGCGCCCGGGGACGCCCCACCACGGGCGGCGGCCGTCGGCGTTATAGCACCCCCTTGGTGCCAGCGTGTTGTTGGTGGAGGTGAGTTGCTCCTTTTGGCGGCGCTGGAAGTACACCGTCCACCAAATGTGGTTGTCGGAGGCGTACTTCAGAAGGTCTCGCACCTCCTCCGGCAGGGACGCCCGAACGCGTGCGATCTCGGCGACGCGGCGTTCGGTGGTGGCGGGACGAGGACGCCTCCGGCGCTGAGCCTCCACGAGCCCGGCACGCATATGTCCGGCGGCGCCAGGTAGTTTGCCTCGTGGAGGAGGTACACCTCCCACTTGTGAAGGTGGCGGCGGCCGAAGCCGTTGGCCACCGCTTCGTCACCGGGGAATTGCTCAGCCATCGGCGGCTTGAGACGAGGGAGATAGAGAGAGCGGCGAAGGAGAGAGAGGCGTCGGCGGCGAGAGATGGGCTGCGGCGAGGGAGTGTGCGGCCAGCGGCGAGGGAGAGTGGCTTTTATAGCTGCGGGTGGGCGGCGAGCGGGCGGCAGCCGTGTGGACGCGTGGCAGGAGGGGGCGGGACGCGCGGCAGCACGCCTTCACTGCACCGCAGAGGAAACAATGGAAGGGTGACCGGCGGCAACCTTCGCATTGATTCCCGCAGGAAACCGAGGCGATGAGGACGACGAAGGCGCCCAGTCGCTGACTCGGCGGGTCCACATGTTTTCGCGCCAAATTTGTTTCCCCCGGCGCCCCCAGCACGCCGGGTTCGGCCTGGGTCTGCCGGCTCCAATTTCGGCCCTAACTGGCAAAAATTGGGCTCCTGGGGGCACGACTGGGCCGATTTTTTTCGAGCCGACGATAAAAAAGGGGCCTGGGGGCCTGTTGTGGGGGAGGGGGGGGGGGGGGGGGGGGGGGCGAGTGGAGATGCTCTTAGTTCTCAATTTACTCAAGAACCTTGCTATAGAGAGGATAAGTTTACGGCCGGCGTTTGTACGATCGTATGTGGAGGGCCATCAGCTAGCCCGCACCTTCGTTTTCGCTTTTTAGCTGATGCTAGTGCTGTTGGGGACCTAGTATCGTTTGCAGATCATGCCTAGAATGTCGTCCGTGAGGCAATTTCGTTTACTCAAACAACGAAAGGATCATCTGTGAGGGTAGATGCATAAGTATTTTTGAAATGCGGTCTCTTAGGGCCCGATTCATTAAAAAAGGTTGAAGAGAATTGCCCGGTTAATTAACGAAAAACCAAGCGAAAACCGTCACATCACGCCCGCAAGAACAAGGCACCCTGGGCAACCTGGCCACCTACACAAGAACGCACATGCGCTGCCAAGGAGAAAAGCGTTGTCGAGGTTGCAACCCGGCGTCATCGTCATCACACCTCCAGGAGGGCGACTCCGACTCCACCATCGATGACCACCGAAGAAGCTCAAACAAACATCGAGGCCTGTGCCGGTCGATGCCAAACAGTCAACCACACACGCCAGCGACCAGACAACTCTGACTCTGTTGATGAGCATTGCAGGGGAAAAGCGTTGGGCTTGCGCCGAGCCAGCGCCAGAACCGAACACCCGTCTCATGTCATTGTCACCACAAGGGCCCCTCCTCAGCAGCTCCGACTCCAGGAAGACAAAGCGAGGCACAACGACCCCTCGAACACACCAGAAGAGACCGACTACCAAGACCCATCAGCAAGCCAGCTCCGCTTGAAGCCGCCATCGTTGCCACACAAGAAGCCGCACAAATATCCACATCGCCAAGCGGACACCATCCGACCACGATGCCACGAGCGTCCAACCCATGGAGCGTGCAAACGGGATCCAATGCTCTCCAAGGCGACGACCCCAAACCTGCAAGCTTTCGCCCGGAGCACCTCCCGACACCACACCCCCATGCACTACGGCTCCACTAGCCTGCACACCTCCCGCAAAGCCATCGCGCCCTGACCAAGCAGAAGCCACCACCACCGCATCACCAGAGCACCACCACAAACAGGCTAGTGCAGACCCGCCGCCATCACAAGCACCACGTGGAGCCGGAGGCAGAGCAACACAAGGGCCACCGTGGAGGCCAGAACAACCAGATCTGACAGCCCCGCGTACCAACGACAGCAACCGCACCCTCGAACAGCATCAGGCATCCTCGTCGCTGCTGAGGGCTGAGCACCCGACTCCAAAGACTACCCGCAAGGGAGGGATCTGGGATGAGTGCCACGCTGTCGCACGCACCACGCGGAGACGATGGGTTGAGTCATGGAAGAGCCCGCAGAAGCCAGATCTGGACAGCAGCCAAATCCAGTGAGCACGCCACCTACACACCGGCAAAGCACCTTCGGCCACTGCACGTGCCACCGACGAACGCCGAGGATGAAGAGGGCCCGCCCAACACCGAAGACCACGCATCGCCGGGGCCCCGGGCCGAGCGCCTTCAGCTGCTAGTGCGCAGCGCTCCCAGCTCTGGCCGCCGAGCCGCCCTCACGGCCACCGCAGCCGCCGCAACCACCACAGAGAGAACCCGGGGCCGCCGCCCTGGCGCCCAGCCTTGCCGAGCGCGTCATGTCGTCCAGGGCCGGTCCCATAACGCTTTCGCGTGAGAGAGTCCCGCCGCCACCGGCTGCCGCGCGGGCTTTGTCCAGCAGCGATGCCCGACGGTGACGAGGGGGTGGGGAGGAGTGGGTGCGGCGGTGGTGGCGGTGTAGGGTACGCTCGGGCCGCTCCCCTGGAGAGCGACGCGAGCGGGGCTGTTGGTTTTTTCGTATGTAG
This sequence comes from Thinopyrum elongatum, assembly GCA_011799875.1. Taxonomy (NCBI): domain Eukaryota; kingdom Viridiplantae; phylum Streptophyta; class Magnoliopsida; order Poales; family Poaceae; genus Thinopyrum; species Thinopyrum elongatum. The sequence goes on from CM022300.1 coordinate 391,551,993, forward strand.
ATGCATAAGTAGATTGTCCATATTATATATTCCCTAAAGTTCGATCGACGCTGTAGCTACTTAACAATCCTAATTCAAATGGGAGTACTGGGATGGCATGTGACACGCGGCTCTCCTGCGACACAGGGCTCCGATGCACTTTCGTGGCTGGTCTTTGGGCTTCCCTGCTGGAATTCCGGCCGGGGACGCTGCTCCGACGAGGAGCGAGACTGGTTCTCCAGAACGCCAACGAGCGTACGGCCGATGCTAGAGGTTGGTGAGACGACGCGGGGTTCCTTCCGGGTCAATTTGTCCAATTTCCCTGGCACATCGCCCAAGTCATGACGCCCACACGAAGTGGTGGACATGATGCGGTTATCGAGGTGAGTAATGGCGAGCGGCGGGTGGAGAGGGTATTACTTAATTCCCCTCTCGCTTTGTCTCGTCACACCACTTCCTCGCTGCCTCTCCCCTTCCCTCCTCGCCTAGACCATGTCGCTCAACAAAACCTAGATTTCGATAATGATGAGGGAGGCGCAGATGGCGGCGCTCGCCGACGACGATGAGATAAGGTTGGGGAGGCTGCAAGAGATCGACAGGTGGTTCCCGACAGTGAAGGCGCTCAATGATGCGGTGTTCATTGTGTAGGGGAGGATGAATGAAGAGGAGATGCTTTGTTGCTTCCCCAACTATGACCGCTAGCCGGCGATGGGGGTACTGCCGTGGGTGATGCTAGAGGCGGATTCGCCAGATTCAAAGCAACGACACAAATGACGCGTGTTCAGATCCATCAGGTACCGACAGATCCTGTCACTAGCACCACCGACGAAGGTGGTGATGGGGCTTCCAGCACCGGGTAAAAAGGCGCCGATCGAGATCGATGACGATGAGATGGCGGTGCGGCCAAGGAGGAGGATCACGCATGTGGTGGCAACGCTTCCTCGCCGCTCCCCACGCATCTCACGCTGCTCGGCAAGGCTTCGGGCTCTCTCCCACCTGCAGTAGGTGTCTCTCCGGCGGGCAGTCATTTTTGGTTGCTTGCTAGAGTAGATTCCGATGATGAGGGGGAGGGGGGGTCATCTCTGCATCATCAGGTTCGATAGATAACCCCACTAAGTACTTGATTTCTACTTCACATGTTTGTGGGGTTGAATCACAACAAAAGTTTGGGGGTAGGCTTAAGAGTAGACATAACAAGAGAAAATCCAAATCCCCCTAATCTCATATTCAGATGGGAGAGGATATGAGTGGTGGGAATTTGAGAGATATTAGTAAGCAATTTGGTCCCAAGTGTGACTCATTGACAGATATGGAGAAAAGAGAGATTAGGAGTGGTGAGTTTATTAGAAATCATATGAGGTTGGGTAATTTCCCTCCCCTTGCCAACTATTTTAGCGGAGATAAGGTAGATTTTGGTGATTTAGTTCTAAATTCCACACCAATTTCTTGAATTAGAACTGATGTGAAAATTCATTTTGAGGATGAACAGAGGGGAAAAAATGATATGAGTTCAGTCTTGTTTGGTGGACTGCTACTTCTTGAGCTTGCGTTGATTTTTCCCTTGAAGATGAAAGGGCGATGCAGCAAAGTATAGATAAGTATTTCTCTCAGTTAAGAACCAAGGTATCAATCCAGTAGGAGGAACACCCAAGTCTCCAATAGATGCACCTGCACAAACTAACAAACACTTGCACACAACGCGAAAAAGGAGTTGTCAATCCCTTCACAGTCACTACCAAGAGTGACATCTGATAGAGATAGGTATAAAAGATAAGTAAAAGTGTAAAATAAAATAAAGGTAAATAAATTGCAACAAGGTATTTTTGTATTTTTGGTTTTATAGATCTAAAAATAATATGATGGTAAATAGACCCGGGGGCCATAGGTTTCACCAGAGGCTTCTCTCTTGAAAGAAACATACGGTGGGTGAACAAATTATTGTTGAGCACTTGATAGAAAAGCGCATAGTTATGACGATATCCAAGGCAATGATCATGAATATAGGCATCACGTCCGTGACAAGTAGACCAAAACGATTATGCATCTACTACTATTACTCCACACATCGACCGCTATCCAGCATGCATCTAGTGTATTAAGTTAACAAGAATGGAGTAACGCCTTAATCAAGATGACATGATGTAGAAGGATAGATCCAAACAATATGGTAAAAAACCCCATCTATTTATCCTTAATGGCAATAATACAAATACGTGCCTCGCTACCCCTACTATCACTGGGTGAGGACACCCCAAGATTGAACCCATCACAAAGCACCTCCCCCATTGCAAGAAAAATCAATCTAGTTGCCCAAACCAAATCAATAGATCAGAGAGAAATACGAAGCTATCTTAATCATGCATAAAAGAGTTCATAGAAGACTCAAATAATATTCATAGATAATCTGATCATAAACCCACAATTCATCGGATCTCAACAAACACACCGCAAAAGAAGATTACATCGAATAGAACTCCAAGAACATCGAGGAGAACATTGTATTGAACATCAAAGAGAGAGAAGAAGCCATCCAGCTACTAGCTATGGACCCGTAGGTCTGTGGTAAAGTACTCACACATCACAGAAAGGGCAACAAAGTTGATGTAGAGGCCCTCCGTGATCAATCCGGCAGAGTACCAAAAAAGGCCCCAAGATGGGATCTCACGAGAACAGAAGCTTGCGGCAGCAGAAAAGTATTTTTGATGTGCCCTCTGGTGTAGGGGGAATATTTGGGTATTTATGGAGCAAGGATTCAGGTTAGAGGAGCTGCAAGGGCCCCACAAGCCTGGGGGCCGCGCCTCCAGGGCTTGTGGCCCTCTTGTGGCTCTTCTGGCCTCCTGAGGGAGTCATGGACTAAGGGGTCCTCGGGGTGACGGCCCATTGTACATGGGTTGGACTGGTGGAGCCGTATAATGACAGGAGATCTATGAAGCCGCGGTGTGCCCTCCAAGTCAAGAAGGAAGAGGATCTCTTTAATTCCTTATTGTAATATATCTTCGGTAACCCTAACCCTACCGGTGTCTATATAAACCGAGGGTTTTTTGTCTTTAGGGCTAGAGCTACATTCATCACCTCATAGCCTTAGGGTTTAGCTCATGCTGATCTCGAGGTAGATCTACTTCGTAAACCATGTTATATATTCAATACAATCAAGCAGGACGTAGGGTTTTACCTCTTCGATAGGGCCTGAACCTGGGTAAACACTGTGTTCGTCGTCCCTTGTTACCCATCGATCCTAGATCCACAGCTCGGGACCCCCTACCCCGAGGTCTGCCGGTTTAGACACCGACATTGGTGCTTTCATTGAGAGTTCCGTTGTGGGGTCGCCCAAAGGATCGATGGCTAGCCTGATCATAGGAGAAGGCATCGAATCTGGGGACTTCTTCGTCCCCGGTCAACTCTTCGCGTTCGGCAGCGTTGTCCTGCACGCCGACCCAACTGGTCATCTGGATCAGATCGACAACTTCGCCCCCGAACACTGAATTCGATTCGGCAACCTGGAATACATGGCGGACTCACGGGGCGATCTGGTCTTCGCTGGATTCACTACCCCTTCCCGCACCCACGCAGGCCTCGTCATGCCCGCCCCGGAGTCTCCCTCCAATCCGATCTACGGATCGGCCCCAGCAGCTTCGAGCCAGGAGAGCTCCGCTTCGAGCGACGGCCAGACTCCACCTTCACCTGAACCCATCATGTCCACGGAAGATTTGTCCTCGACCTTTGAGGCAGGATCAGGAGGCAGAAGCCAGGAATCAATCTCGGCCGAACCGTTCCTCCACAATGCTCACCCAACCGTGAACTCCCACTATGAAGTGGCGGCCAATGGCCAGAAATTACTCCTGGCCCGAAGCAACTCGATCTCATGCCCCGGCGTGGAATCCACACGCGGGGATCAAAATCCATCCTTGACTTCCGATGACTCTCTGGACCCCTTCGAGGATCCGGTCCCGCACCCCGAGCTTAGCTTGGCCTGTAGAAATCAAGGACTGGCTAGGGCATTGACTGCCCCCATTGCAACGGAATCTGGCCTAGAGCCCTCGAGTTCGGCGACCCTCGCTATGATAAACGAGGCATTGGACCAAATTCAGAAAATGACTATCCAGGAGGATCTTTCCCCCGCTCGCGATCGTCATTCCGTCGAGGCTTACTATAGGGAATTTTGCGTCCCACCCACCACCCACTTGGTAGCCAATATCGATGATTTAACCGATATGCTAGACTATAATTCGGAGAATACCGAATACATGGACGAGGGGGACAGAGCCAGGGCCAGTGCCGATGTTGCCCCCCCCCCCCATTACCGGCCGCTGGCCGGCCACTTCCACCTACGACATTTACATGGTGGACACCCCCAAGGACGGCGACGGCACCCCAAATTAGGACAAAGGCAAGCCCAGAGATGAGCCGCCCAAACGCCGAAAATAGCGCCGTCGATCAAAGCCACGTCGAAGCCATGCAAGCAATGTGGAATCTGCGGAGAACGGCACCGTAAATAATACGAATGACCTCGCCGGAGACGCAACCTTCGAACATCATTAGAATGACCTTGCAGGGCAGGAGGACCCGCTCAATTCAGAAAACCCCGATGACTCCGAGGATAGCAACTACCTCCCACTCTCTGAAGAGGGGGCCAGTCTTGGGGAGAACGATTTCATCATCCCCGAAGATCTTCTAGAGCAAGAACGGTTCAAGCGGAGGCTTTTAGCCACCGCCCGCAGCCTAAAGAAGCAAAAATGCAAAATCAAGGCCAAACAAGACACCCTCAATGACCGATGGACTAAAGTCCTAGCTGCCGAAGAGGGGTACGGCCGCGATCAGCCAACCAGGAGTTATCCCAAGCGAAGACTCCTGCCACAGTTCGACGACGAGGCCGTAGAGCCCACACGCCCAATATACACAAACGTCGAACAGCCGGACCGCCCCCCTAGAGGGCGGGATAGGGAAGCTGACGAGGCCGAACACCCAGCCACCCCACCTCGCCGTCACGGCAAGGATCAAGTGCGGCCCACTTACGAGTACGGCCTCTGCCATGACCTAGATGTTCGTGGAGGCCGTACCAGTTCCATCTATGGACCCAGAGAGGACCTGCCCGTGTACCGGGAAGGATACTATGATCGGTTAAACCAAAATGATAGAGTCCGGGAGCAGCAGTAGATTAGGAGGGCCGAAGACCTCTGACGCGACGTAGCCCGAGTTCGGGGCACCGCACACCCCTTGTGCTTCACACAGAGGGTAATGCAACATCAAGTCCCGGAAGGCTTCAATCCTGTGAACATCGAATCATACGACAGAACCACAGATCCAGCCGTATGGATAGAGGATTTCCTCCTCCAGATCCACATGGCATTAGGAGATGACCTCCACGCCATTAAATATTTGCCGCTAAAGCTTAAAGGCCCAGCTCGACACTGGTTGAACAGCCTTCCCGAAGACTCTATAGGTTGCTGGGAAGAGCTTGAGGACGATTTTCGAGCAAACTTTCAGGGCACCTATGTCCGGCCTCCGGATGCTGACGACTTAAATCGCATCACGCAACAACCCGGAGAATCTGCCTGACAGTTTTGGAACCGATTCCTGACCAAGAAAAATCAGATCGTTGACTGTCCGGATGCCGAAGCCTTGACTGCCTTTAAGCATAGTGTCAAGGACGAAATGGCTTGTACGGTAGCTCGGCCAAGACAAACCAAGAACTATGGCAGCCCTTACTTCCCTCATGACCCGCTTTTGCGCGGGCGGAGACAGTTGGCTTGCTCGCAAGAACACCAACCCAGACACACCCGGTACCTCCGAGATTTAGGACGGAAATGGAAAGCCCCGACGCAGCAAGAATAAACATCGCCACAATGACGGTGAGGGAGAGGATACAACAGTAAATGCCGGATTCCGAAACCAGAAGTCCAGAACCCGAAAGAAAGCCCTTAAAGGCAACGGTGATGGCCCGTCTAGACTGGACACAATTCTGGGCAGGCCTTGCCAGATCCACGGCATATCAGAGAAGCCCGCCAACCACTCCAACCGAAATTGTTGGGTGATCAAACAGGCCGGCAAACTCACAGCCGAAGACTCGGGCAAAAGCCCACAAAAGCGAGGATGATGACGAGCCCCGCAGGACGAATAGTGGAGGCCAGAAACCCTTCCATTCCGAGGTCAGGACAGTAAACATGATTTACGCAACCCACATAACGAAGAAGGAGAGGAAGCGAGCGCTACGGGACGTATACTCCATCGAGCCAGTAGTGTTGAAGTTCAATCCATGGTCAGCTTGCCCGATCATGTTCGATCGCAGGGATCATCCCACCAACATATGCCATGGAGGGTCTGCAGCCCTAGTGCTAGACCCCATCATCGATGGATTCCACCTCACTAGAGTCCTAATGGACAGAGGGAGCAGCCTCAACCTGATATACGAGGATACAGTGAGGAAAATGGGGATCGATCCGTCAAATATTAAACCCAGTAACACCACCTTCAAGGGGGTCATTCCGGGAGTGGAGGCCCGCTGCACGGGCACCGTGACACTTGAAGTAGTGTTCGGATCTCCGGATAACTTCCGAAGCGAGGACTTGATCTTTGATATCGCACCTTTTCGCAGTGGCTATCACGCCCTCCTCGGCCGAACAGCATTCGCCAAATTCAATGCCGTTCCACATTACGCGTACCTCAAGTTGAAGATGCCTGGTCCTTCGGGCGTCATAACTATCAACGATAACACAGAACGCTCACTTTGAACCGAAGAGCACACTGCGGCCCTAGCGGCCGAAGACCACACCGGCCCATATAGGCCTAGATACCGACCCGCCGTAAGGGCCGGTGACAATAGTAAACGGGTTCGAACCCGTTCCCCGTCATGGGAACCCGCATGCGTTCGCCGCAAATAGGGATACACGCCCCACCACACTCCCACATTCTTCACGCTCCACGTGCCTCGTCAGCATAACTTCACACTCAAAATACCATGGGTAGCCGTGAGGCATACATTAACCCGAAGTACATATTCGGTTAAACCGAACTTCGAAATTACCTCGTCTTTGGACGACCCGGGGACCTATTCCGGATAACCCCAAGCTTAAAGCTCCATCAGTATGGTCCTCGCCCATCAAGGTCTCATCGAAGGTCCCAACCCCCACCTATCAGAGGCAAAGGCGCAGACGTGCAGCAGGGCACAGTGAAGGCTTCAACTCACGTATCAAGGCCCTGCGTCAACCTTTACTCTGTAAATTTTCTTTTTCTTTCTCTCTTACAATTACTGCCTTCGCAGTTCGAATTGTACGGTTAGACGTCCCGAGCTTACGAGAAATAATAAAAATACCCTTTACGGTGTTCGAATATCCGCATCTTGCATTTTTTTATGTATCTTTCCGGATTCCCCACTCGCTCTTCGAATAGCCCAGCATGAAAATATATTAACTAGTCAAGAGTTCGATTTATGTATCAGCTCCATATCTTCAAGTCCGGCACCGCTTTCCGCTAGGTGTTCGGCGTCTCGGATATTGCACTATATGCATCTGTTCCGAACTATGTCTTGGGTCAATAGTTGGGTTGCCCGGCTCCTGTGCTTGCCTCTTATGTTCCGCACGTTCAGCTAAGAGGGCAAAGGGATAACCCCTATGATTGTACTTCTGGTTTGCCCGGTCAAGTACCTCAGGAGCAAAAGCCGAAAACAGACCGTCATAGTAAGCGCGAACGGGTCCGTGATCCGATGACGAGGTTTGAATCTAAAAATCATTGGCGATTTCGCCGTGTCACACGAAGGGTTTGTCTTAACACAAACCATGTGATCGGAAAGGGCAGGGTTTGATCCCTAAGTACATCACAATACACCGGGGGCTAGTCCCTAGTCCCCACCGTCAAACTCCTAAGGCTAAGTGAAAGCAGTAAAACCGAATAGTCTGATTGCCTGGTTTCGCTCCCGCACTACCGCCTTCGAGCACCAAGGTGTTGGCTAAGGGTAACAGTGCGGAGACAAAACACCCCTCGTGATATTCACCTGGAGGCTGAAGCCGATGACTGGTAGCTTTCAGAATAAACATACAGCCACACGGGAGTCAAAATTTAACCATTACAATATCAAATAAGTCCGTCGGGCGCATAATGAAGCATAAGTCCCACTTGATGCAAACTTAATACAACTACTCAAACATTACATCTTTCGAACACTGGCCCTCTATCGCCCGCGCTCCGGTTATCACCTGCGCGAAGTACTGCTCGGGGCGGCGATGGTCCTTCCGCTTGGGCGGAGGACCAGTGGCCATCTCCATTGGATTAATCCTCGGCCAATGAACCATGGTCTTCGCAAACGCGAGCCTCGCCCCCTCAAGGCACGCTGACCGCTTTACGGCTTCCGGAGCGGTGCCTCCCGCAGCTTCTGCACAAAGCTGAAGTAGGTGTCCAGAATGGGCTCGGCCGGCCACAGGCTGACACAGAGGTCCTTCAAGGCCAGCTCGGACATCCAATACATCTCCATCAGCTGCTTCATTTGATCGCTGAGGAGGGGTGGATGCTCGAAGTCCGAAAACTATGACCAGAAGAGCCGCTGCGTGGAGTCCTCCTCGAGGGTGGCATAGTGCCTCGCCGCGGCCGCCGCATTCTTTGAAAGTTCGGCGAAGACGCCTGCGGAGCGCCAGACCCTAATCAGCAGGGCGAATCTGTTGCCTCCGAACACACTCTGCAGTAAAAATTTCTTACCATTGGCAATTTGCGTGGCTTGCCGGAGCTCCTCCCGGACACCTCGAGCGTCACTCCTCGCCTCCTGAAGCTCCTTCTCCGCCTTGGATAGCCGGAAGGATTGCTCCTCCTGCCCCTTCTCAAGGGCCTCCGGCTTCTTGGCGGCATCCTGGAGCTCCACTTGGACTTCGGTCACCCGAGCCTCATGTTGCTCGGCAGCAAGCTTGGCCTTCTCAAGCTCGGCCACCGCCTTCTCAGCGGTCATCTTCTTCTCGGCCGCCTCGGCCTCAGCTTTCTTCAGGGCCTCCTTCAATCCCTCGACCTCGGCGGCAGCAGCTACAGGGTCATCAAGATAAGGGATTAGCATACAGTCCGGATCGTCAATATCCGGCGTCAAGCAAGTACACATCTTCTCACAGGGCTTACCTTGCGCCTCGTCAAGCCGTTTGTTGACAAGGTCAAGCTCTTGATCAGAAAGCTTGAGCTTCTGATCCATCTCCTCTAACGCCGTGGCATTAGCAGCCGCGGCCACGGAAGATGCCTACGTCAGCAAAAAATATGTCGACATTATTATTCAGCTTACCGAATTTGATCCTCTGCAGGTCTCTCTGAGGTCCTGGCAAAGTCTCGGGGGCTGCTATGTATACGGCCTACCTAAACTAACAATTACAACCGCATTATGAGGAAAGAGCATTACTTGACTTACCTCAAAGCCTGTTAGAAGGCCTTGGACATCGTCATTCAGTCCGGATTGGACGGAACAAACACTCTGCATAACCGCACTCATTAGAGTGTGGTGCCCATCAACGATGATGGAGCTGCTCACCAGCTCCTCCAGAACATCTGGCCAGCCAGCTGCCGCCCGTGTGGAGGTGTTCGGCGCTAGCGTTGGCTCCCTGGCCCCTCCCCCGCTGGGAGGAGCCTGTGCCATCGAAGGCCTTGGGGGCTCGGGAGCAGTCGACGGTTGGGGTCCGGATGGTCCGGACTCCTTTCCTTCGCCAGCCAGGAGGGACGCTCCCTCCTGGTCTTCGGTGACCAAGGTGTTAACCTCGGTCATTATGGCGTCTGCCTCCCCCTCTGTGTTCGGAGGAGGAGGAGTCCTTTGGGACTGCACCTCCTCAACCTCTTCGGGGATCGGAGGAGGCGCGGAGTGCGCCATAGACCCACTGTCCGCCAGTTCGACGGGTGGAGACGTCCCCTCCGAAGTCTGCTCGGTGGGGCGTTCACGTGGGGGACTGCAACTCGGAGGGGATAACCTTCAACTAAAGCAAATTACTGAAAACAAGATAGCTAAAAATGCTAACGCCTTACCTGCTGGCCAGGGGCTTGACCTGGGGATCCTTCTCCGAAACCTTCTCGGACACTTCGGACTCCTTGTCGGAGTCTGAACTATCGGACAGGACCAGCTTGGGCCGGCATCGTCTCTTCGGGGCCGGAGAAGGTTGGACCTCCTCGACGTCCTCGGACGCCGCCCTCTTCTTGGAATGCGAGGAGGCACTCCCCTCCTCGTCCTCATCCTTGGCCCCATCCTGCACGGATGAGGCCGCAGCATCTCCAGACCGATTGCCCCGACGAACCCTGTGGCGGAGGCCCACCCTGGCCTCCTGCACTTCTTTCTTCTTGACCTTCTTGGCGGGCGCCTTATAAGGCACCACGAACAGCAGCTTTTCCAGCTGCTCTGATCGGGGCCCTTCTAGCAGAGGCGCCGGGCCGCGGATCTTCTTGGCCTTGGCAAGCCAGCCCTGCAAAATCCACATACCAGGGTTAGACCGAAATCAAACGTGGTATGAATATCCGAACACTCCTCGAAGAAGAAAAAATGCCGCTCACCTCCCTTGGGGGGTTCACGGCGTCGAGGCCGACGTCCTTCCCCTCGACTGGCCACTCCTTCTGGGGATGGAATAGTTGGCCCCATATCTTGTCAGGAGTCGTGCCGTAGAGATGTCACACGGTGGCCGGATCCTTGGGTTCGTACTCCCACATGGGCTTGGCCCTCGCCTGGTAAGGGAGGAGCCGGTGGTGGAGCATGATCTGGACCACATCGACCAGCTTCACGCCGGTCTCTATTATGCTGTCGACGTGCTTCTGTAGTGCTTTCGTGTCAGCAACACACCCCCAGTCCGGGCTCTTGGTGGTCCAGGAGGCCAATCTGGTAAGGGGTCCGGACCTGAATGCGGGGGCCGCTCCCCATGCGGCCTCCCTCGGCTTGGTGATATAAAACCACTCCTTCTACCACATCCGGACGATGTCAACAAAGTGGCCATCCGGCCACTGGACCTGTGTCACCTTACTAATCATGGCCCCTCCGCAGTCCGCATGCTCGCCGCCGACCACCTTGGGCTTGACATTGAACACCTTCACCCATAAACTGAAGTGCGGCTAGACTCAGAGGAGCGCTTCACAAACGACGATGAAGGTCGAAATGTGGAGGAAGGAGTTGGGGGCTAGATCATCAAAATCCAGCCCGTAGAAGAACATCAGCCCCCGCATAAAGGGATGCAGGGGAAATCCGAGCCCCCTAAGGAAATGGGGAGAAAAACTACCCTTTCGCCCTGCTCGGGCGTAGGGATGATCTGGCCCTCTTCATGGGCCCGATGGGCGACATTGGCCGGCAAGTAGCCGGCCTCCTTCAGCTTTAGAATGTCCTCATTGGTGACGGAGGAGGCCTCCCACTTCCCATTGGTGCCAGATCCGGCCATGGTCGAAGGAGGTGAAGTGGGATTCGCTGTGGAAGCAGTGAGAAAGGGCGCTGGAGCTCTGAAGGTCTGCGTGAGCGGAAGGTGGAAGAGGGCGTGGGATGCAGACTATAGCGGCCCCCCTTCATAGACTGTTGGCAGGCCGGGGATTCCTTTTTCCACGCCGCTGGCCTCCCCACTTCCCGATATCTCCGCAACATTATGAGCAGGGAGGGGAATCGAAATCATTAACCTTATCCCCCGAAAAGCGGGACACGATCTCCACCTTGAGGGGACGTGTCAAACGTGGCGTCAGCCTCGAGTTGCGCTTTGAGAAATAGTAACTGCTTGGTGTTATGGCCAGAAGCGACTCTTCATTGAAAGAGAAAAAGTTGTCAGATAAAGGCACTATTTACGCTTGAGCGATGTTTTTATTATTACCTTCGGTGTTAAGTAAAACTACCGTTTCAGATTTCGGACATCACTTGGTTCCGAACAGGGGAGAGACATACTAAGGAACTCGCCCCGCAAGCCAAATACTGGTCGGATGGATGGATACCGGATACAAGTCTTAGCGTTGGAGGCAAGTTCGGGGGCTACTGAGGGAGTCATGGACTAAGGGGTCCTCGGGGCTACGGCCCATTGTACATGGGCCGGACTGGTGGAGCTGTATAATGACAGGAGATCTATAAAGCCGTGGTGTGCCCTACAAGTCAAGAAGGTGGAGGATCTCTTTAATTCCTTATTGTAATCAATCTTCGGTAACCCTAACCCTACCTGTGTCTATATAAACTGAGGGTTTTTAGTCTTTAGGGCTAGAGCTACATTCATCACCTCATAGCCTTAGGGTTTAGCTCATGCTGATCTCAAGGTAGATCTACTCCGTAAACCACGTTATACATTCAATACAATCAAGCAGGACATAGGGTTTTACCTCTTCGAGAGGGCCTGAACCTGGGTAAACACTGTGTTCGTCGTCCCTTGTTACCCATCGATCCTAGATCCACAGCTCGGGACCCCCTACCCTGAGGTCTGCCGGTTTTGACACCGACACCTCCTCCCAAAGCTTCGTGGGTGTCTTCTAGTCCAAGAAAAATCATCGTAAAGTTTTATTCCGTTTGGACTCCGTTTGGTATTGATTTTCTGTAAAAGACAAAAACAAGGAAAAAACAACAACTGGCACTTGGCACCGGGTTAATAGGTTAGTCCCAAAAAATGATATAAAATAGCACCAAAATGCATATAAAACATCCAAGATGGATAATATAATAGCATGGAACAATCAAAATTTATAGATACATTGGAGACGTATAAAGCATCCCCAAGCTTAATTCCTGCTTGTCCTTCAGTCGGTAAATGATAAAAACAGAATTTTTGATGTGGAATGCTACCTAACATTTTTATCAAGTAATCTTTCTTTTATGTGGCATGAATATTCAGATCCATAAGATTCAAAACAAAAGTTTAATATTGACATAAAAACAATAATACTTCAAGCGTACTAATAAAGCAATCATGTCTTCTCAAAATATCATGGCTAAAGAAAGTTATCCCTACAAAATCATATAATCTTGTCGTGCTCTATCTTCATCACACAAAGTATTTATCATGCACAACCCCGATGACAAGCCAAGCAATTGTTTCATACTTTTAATGTTCTCAAGCTTTTTCAACTCTCACGCAATACATGAGCGTGAGCCATGGATATAGCACTATAGGTGGAATAGAATATGATGGTGGAGGTTGTGTGGAGAAGACAAAAAAGGAGAAAGTCTCACGTCAACGAGGCTAATCAATGGGCTATGGAGATGCCCATCAATTGATTTCAATGCAAGGAGTAGGGATTGCCATGCAACGGATGCACTAGAGCTATAAGTATATGAAAGCTCAAAAGGAAACTAAGTGGGTGTGCATCCAACTTGCTTGCTCACGGAGACCTAGGGTAATTTGAGGAAGCCCATCATTGGAATATACAAGCCAAGTTCTATAATGAAAGACTCCCACTAGTAATGAAAGTGACAACATACGAGACTCTATATGAAGAACATGGTGCTACTTTGAAGCACAAGTGTGGAAAAAGGATACTAACATTGTCCCTTCTCTCTTTTTCTCTCATTTTTTTCTTTTTTCTTTTTTTTCTTTTGGGCTCTTTGGCCTCTTTTTTTCACTTTTTATATATATATTTTTATATTTTTCGTCCGGAGTCTCATCCCGACTTGTGGGGGAATCATAGTCTCCATCATCCTTTCCTCACATGGGACAATGTTCTAATAATGATGATCATCACACTTTTATTTACTTACAACTCAAGAATTACAACTCGATACTAGAACAATGATATGACTCTATATGAATGCCGCTGGCAGTGTACCAGGATGTGCAATGATCTAGCGTGACATGTATAAACAAATATGAACGGTGGCCAAGCCACAAATACTATACCAACTATATGATCATGCAAAGCAATATGACAATGATGGTATGTGTCATAATAAACGGAATGGTGGAAGTTGCATGGCAATATATCTCGGAATGGCTATGGAAATGCCATAATAGGTATGTATGGTGGTTGTTTTGAGGAAGATATAAGGTGGCTTATGTGTGAAAGAGCGTATCATATCACGGGGTTCGGATGCACCGGCGAAGTTTGCACCAACTCTCAAGGTGAGAAAGGGCAATGCATGGTACCGAAGAGGCTAGCAATGATGGAAGGGTGAGAGTGCGTATAATCCATGGACTCAACATTAGTTATAAAGAACTCACATACTTATTGCAAAAGTTTATTAGCCCTTGAAACAAAGTACTAATACGCATGCTCCTAGGGGGATAGATTGGTAGGAAAAGACCATCGCTCGTCCCCGACCACCACTCATAAGGAAGACAATCAATAATAAATCATGCTCCAATTTCATCGCATAACGAGAGACCATACGTGCATGCTTCGGGAATCACAAACCTTAACACAAGTATTTCTACTAATCCATAATTACTCACTGGCATGACTCTAATATCACCATCTTCATATCTCAAAACAAATGCAAGGAATCAAACTTCTCATATATTCAATGATCTTCATGAAAGTTTTTATTATATCCCTCTTGAATACCCATCATATTAGGATTAAATTCATAACCTAAGAAAATTGCCATAATATTTATAAGATTCTTAAAATAATATAAGTGAAGCATGAGGGTTCATCAATTTCTTCAAAATAAAACCACCGCCGTGCTCTTAAAAGATATAAGTGAAGCACTAGAGCAACTGCCTAGCTCAAAAGATATAAGTGAAGCACATAGAGTATTCTAATAAATTCACGATTAATGTGTGTCCCTCTCAAAAGGTGTGTACAACAAGGATGATTGTGGCAAACTAAAATGCAAATAAAGCAAAGACTCATATATCACAGGACGCTCCAAGCAAAACACATATCATGTAGTGAATAAAAATATAGCCTCAAGTAATTTACCGATGGATTGAAGACAAAAAAGGGGATGCCATCCGGGGCATCCCCAAGATTAGATGCTTGGTTGTCCTTGAATATTACCTTGGGGTGCCTTGGGCATCCCCAAGCTTAGGCTCTTGCCACTCCTTATTCCGTAGTCCATCAAAATTTTACCCAAAACTTGAAAACTTCACAACACAAAACTCAACAAAAACTCGTAAGCTCTGTTAGTATAATAAAAGCAAACCACCACTTTAGGTACTGTTATGAACTCATTCTAAATTCATATTGGCATTATATCTACTGTAGTCCAACTTCACCATGGTTCATACCCCCCGATACTACCCATAGATTCATCAAAAATAAGAGAACAATGCATAGAAAACAGAATCTGTCAAAAACAGAACAGTCTGCGAAGATCTGAATATTACTCATACTTATGTAACTCCAAAAATTATGAAAAATTAAAAAAACATAGGCAATTCATATATCAATCTTTTGTAAAAATTCAGAGTTTTTCCATGTTCCAATGAATTTTAGTAATTCTGCTACTGGACGCAAAAGTTTCTGTTTTTCAGCAAAATCAAATCAACTATCACCATAGATCATCCCAAAGGTTTTACTTGGCACAAACACTAATTAAAACACAAAAACACAAATATTACAGAAGTAATATTGCATAAACCCATAAAAACAGAAAATAAAAATATTGGGCTATCTCCCAAGAAGCTCTTTTCTTTAAAGCCTTTTAGCTAGGCGTTGATAATTTTAATGATGCTCACATGAAAGACAAAAAATTGAAGCACAAAGAGAGCATCATATAGCATGTGAAAACAAGTTTAAGTCTAACATACTTCCTATTCATAGGCATTTGATAGGGAAAATATTTATCAAGACAAGCAAAAAGTAGCCTATGCAAGGAAGAAGAAACAAACAATAGCAATCTCAACATAACAAGAGGTAATTTAGTAACATGCAAATTTCTAGAACCATATTTTCCTCTCTCATAATAATTACATGTAGAATCATAATCAAATTCAACAATATAGCTATCATATAAAATTTTCTCTTCATGATCCACATGCATAAAAGTTTTATAATCTTCCAAGATAGTGGGATTAACATCAACTAAAGTCACGACCTCTTCAAACCCACTTTGATCAAAAAATTCATAAGATTGAACACTCTCCAAATATGTGGGATTATTTTTACCTAGATTTGACACTCTTCCAAACCCACTTTCAATATTATCACAAACATATTCATCATGAGGCTTAAATAAATTTTCAAGATCATAAGAAGCATTATCACCCCAATCATGATCATTACAATAAGTAGTGGACATAGCAAAATTAGCATCCCCAAGCTTGGGGTTTTGCATATCATTAACATAATTGACATTAATAGCATTTATAATAACATCATTGCAATCATGCTTTTCATTCAAGGAGCTATCGTGAATCACTTCATAAATTTCTTCTTTTAACACTTCATCACTATTTTCAGATTCAAGAATTTCAAGCAAAACTTCATAAAGATAATCTAGTGTACTCAACTCACTAGCAATTGGTTCATTATAATTGGATCTATTAAAAAGATTAGCAAGTGGATGAGGATCCATAAACTTTTTGCTTTCTGATTTGGAATAAACATGCAATTATAGCAAACAAACCAAGTAAGACATCAAGGCAAACAAAAAGAAGGCAAATATTTTTGTGTTTTACGAAAAACATTTTAGAAGTGGGGGAGAGGAAAATGAGAGGCAAATGGCAAATAACGTAAGTGCAAGAGATGAGAGTTTATGATAGGTACTTGGTAGGCTTGATGTATATCCTTCCCGACAACGGCGCCAGAAATTCTTCCTGCTACTTCTTGAGCTTGCGTTGATTTTTCCCTTGAAGAGGAAAGGGTGATGCAGCAAAGTAGAGATAAGTATTTCCATCAGTTAAGAACCAAGATATCAATCCAGTAGGAGGAACACCCAAGTCTCCAATAGATGCACCTGCACAAACTAACAAACACTTGCACACAACGCGAAAAAGGGGTTGTCAATCCCTTCACGGTCACTACCAAGAGTGAGATCTGATAGAGATAGGTATAAAAGATAAGTAAAAGTGCAAAATAAAGTAAAGGTAAATAAATTGCAACAAGGTATTTTTGTTTTTTTGGTTTTATAGATCTGAAAATAATACGATGGTAAATAGACCCGGGGCCATAGGTTTCATTAGAGGCTTCTCTCTTGAAAGAAACATACAGTGGGTGAACAAATTACTGTTGAGCAATTGATAGAAAATCGCATAGTTATGATGATATCCAAGGCAATGATCATGAATATAGGCATCACGTCCGTGACAAGTAGACCGAAATGATTCTGCATCTACTACTATTACTCCACACATAGACCGCTATCCAACATGCATCTAGTGTATTAAGTTAACAAGAATGGAGTAACGCCTTAAGCAAGATGACATGATGTAGATGGATAGATCCAAACAAGATGGTAAAACCCCCATCTTTTTATCCTGAATGGCAACAATACAAATATGTGCCTCGCTACCCCTACTGTCACTAGGTGAGGATACCACAAGATTGAAACCATCAGAAAGCACCTCTCCCATTGCAAGAAAAATCAATCTAGTTGCCAAACCAAATCAATAGATCGGATAGAAATACAAAGCTATCTTAATCATGCATAAAAGAGTTCAGAGAAGACTCAAATAATATTCATAGATAATCTGATCATAAACCCACAATTCATCGGATCTCAACAAACACACCGCAAAAGAAGATTACATCGAATAGAACTCCAAGAACATCAAGGAGAACATTGTATTGAAGATTAAAGAGAGAGAAGAAGCCATCTAGCTACTAGCTATGGACCCATAGGTCTGTGGTAAACTACTCACGCATCATCGAAAGGGCAGCAAGGTTGATGTAGAGGCCCTCCGTGATCGAATCCCCCTCCGACAGAGTACCGAAAAAGGCCCCAAGATGGGATCTCACAAGAACAGAAGCTTGCGGCGGTGGAAAATTATTTTTGGTGTGCCCTCTAGTGTAGGGGGAATATTTGGGTATTTATGGAGCAATGATTAGGTTTAGAGGAGTTGCGAGGGGCCCACAAGCCTGGGGGGTGCCCCCCTAGGGCGCGCCTCCAGGGCTTGTGGCCCTCTCGTGGCTCTTCTGGCCTCCTCCTGAAGCTTCGTGGGTGTCTTCTGGTCCAAGAAAAATCATCGTAAAGTTTTATTCCGTTTGGTATTGATTTTCTGTAAAAGACAAAAGCAAGGAAAAAACAGCAATTGGCACTTGGCACTGGGTTAATAGGTTAGTCCCAAAAAATGATGTAAAATAGCACCAAAATGCATATAAAATATCCAAGATGGATAATATAATAGCATGGAACAATCTAAAATTATAGATACGTTGGAGACGTATCATGGACCTATAGGGCGGGAGTTGGAGGAAGAGATAGACTATGCGCCGTGGCATGCAGAAAGCCCACTTGGCCCAATTGAGAGGGACCGTGTTTTTGGCCCCACTTCTAGGGGCTATATTAACCCCCTCTCAGTGGAGTGGAGGGTCTGACTCATAGATCCTAGTGTTTCCCTCCCTCCCGACGCCGGCTGATACCATGGCTGGGAATTTTAGAGGTGGATTTGGGGGGCGATTCAACGGAGGGGGAGGAAGGACATGTTTTCAAGATCATAAGAAAAACTTCCTCAGTGGGAACATGTATGGAGATAGGTTTAGAAACAATCCCTCTGCCTTGAATTTCAGTGTTGGTGGGAGAGGAAATGGTGTGGGGAATTCTTCTTCGTCTGGTTTCAATGATGGCTATGGAGGAGAAGAAGGGAGACAAGGAGAACAACAAGTTTGGAAGGAGAAAGTTGGTCAGATAGAGATTAGTGGTGCTGTGCAGACAGATCAGAGGCATAAATAAAAAAACGCACCTACTACTGATGAAGGTGGATTTGGCAATGGGAAGGTGGATCAAGCTAAGCAACAACAGCTGTTGGCAACGCTGTTGTGTCAATTGGCTGAATCCATGGCTGTTGGGGGTGTTGGGTTACCCCAATGTGTTGTTGGTTGAAATGGATTAGAAGATAAAGAGATGAGGAAAGAGGGGACTACTATTCCCAACTCTCAGAAGCTGAAGATGGGGGTCAACACAAATTCAGAGAAGTCAATAATGGGAGGAGAAATAGGTGGATTAGAAAAGATTGGAGAAGGGAAAAAACAGGGGACCAATGGTGCTAGTAATTAGAATTTGATGGGAGAGAGAGCTGGGAAGCTGATATGTGGAAAATGATAAGATGCTAGGCATTCTACTATTGGAAATATGCCCTAGAGGCACTAATAAATTGGTTATTATCATATTTCCCGTTCATGATAAATGTTTATTATTCATGCTAGAATTGTATTGACCGGAAACTTAAATACATGTGTGAATACATAAACTACACCGTGTCCCTAGTAATCCTCTACTAGACTAGCTCGTTGATCAAAGATGGTTAAGGTTTCCTAACCATGGACATGAGTTGTCATTTGATAACATGATCACATCATTAGGAGAATGATGTGATGGACAGACCCAACCGTAAGCTTAGCATCAGATAGTTTAGTTATTTGCTATAGCTTTCTTCATGTCAAGTATCTATTCCTTCGACCGTGAGATCATGCTACTCCCGGATACCAGAGGAATGCCTTGTGTGCTATCAAATGTCACTTTGTAACTGGGTGATCACAAAGGTGCTCTACAGGTATCTCTGAAGGTGTCTGTTGGGTTGCATGGATCGAGACTGGGATTTGTCACTCCGTGTGATGGAGAGATATCTCTGGGCCCTCTCGGCAATACAACATCATAAGAAGCTTCATGTGAATAATGAGTTTAGTCACGGGATCTTGTATTACGGAACGAGTAAAGAGACTTGCCGGTAATGAGATTGAACTAGGTATGGAGATACCGATGACCGAATCTCGGGCAAGTAACATATCATCGGACAAAGGGAATTGCATACGGGATTGAATGAATCCTTGACATCATGGTTCAACCGATAAAGATCTTAGTTGAATATGTAGGAACCAATATGGGCATCTAGGTTCTGCTATTGGTTATTGATCGGAGAGGAGTCTCGATAATTTCTGCATGTTCTGAACCCGTAAGGTCTCACGCTTAACGTTCGGTAGCACTAGGGTAGTATTGAGATATTAACAGTGGAAAGTCTGTAGGTTGTTCGGAGTCCTAGATGGGATCCAAGATACCACGAGGAGCTCTGGAATGGTTCGGAGTAAAGATTTATATATGGGAAGTCCTGTTTTGGCCATCGGAAAAGTTCGGGGGCATGTCGACAAGTGTACCGGAGGCATCGAAGGGTTCCGGGGGTCCACCAGCCCCGAGGACCCACATGGGATGTAGGGGCACCTTGGCCTAGTTGGGCCAGGCGCACCAGCCCCCAAGAGGCCCATGCACCTAGGGTTTGGGGGGAACCCTAGATGGGGGCGCCCCCTTGGCTTGGGGGGCAAGCCACCCACTAGGGTCGTCGTCCCCTCCCTTGGAGGAGGGGCTAGGGCCGGAGCCACCTCCCCCTCACCCCTATATATAGTGGGGAGGTGGGAGGGCAGCTGCATGCCTCCACCCTTGCCCTCGGTCACTCCCAACTTCTCCCACCTTTCCTTCGGTACGCGCTTGGCGAAGCCCTGCTGGAATTCCGCTGCTGCGACCACCACCATACCACTGTGCAGGTTCCAATCTCATCTATCTCCTCTCCCTCGCTTGCTGGATCAAGAAGGATAGGACGCCATTGAGTTGAACATGTGCTAATCTCGGAGGTGCCGTTCGTTTGACACTAGATCGGATTGGATCGCGAAGAGTACGACTACATCAACCGCGTTACAACGCTAACGCTTTAGGTCTACAAGGGTATGTATACACACTCCCCTCTCGTAGCTATGCATCTCCTAGATTGGATCTTGGGTGTTTAGTAGGATTTTTTTTATTTTCATGCTTCGTTCCCCATCAGTGGCATCACAAGCTAGGTCTATGCATAGATGTATATGCACGAGTAGAACACAAAGAAGTCGTGGGCATTGATGTTCAAATGTTTACTTCCTTTGTCTTATTTGGATTCGGCAATATTGTGGGATGAAGCGGCTCAGACTAACCTTACTTGTCCACGCACAAGAGACCGGTTCCACTGCCTGACATGCAACTTGTATTGCATAAAAGTGGCTTTGCGGGTGTCTGTTTCTTCCACCTTAGTTGAATCTGATTTGACAACGGTGGTCCTTGTAGAAGGTTAAAAGGCATCTTGTATATCACCGTCGTGGTTTTGCGTAGATAAGAACGGTTATTATGATTTGCCCTAGCAGCCACGTAAAAATTGCAACAACAAAGTAGAGGACGTCTAACTTGTTTTTGTAGGGCATGTTGTGATGTGGTATGGCCAAAATGTGATGTGATATGTGTTCATGTATGAGATGATCATGTTTCGTAATAGGTTCATGACTTGCATGTCGATGAGTACGGCAACCGGTAGGAGCCATAGGGCTGTCTTTAAATTATTGTATGACCTGTGTGTCAACTAATAACGCCATGTACTTGCTTTACTTTATCGCTATGCGTTAGCAATAGTTGTAGAAGCAATAGTTAGCGAGACAACCACATGACGACACAATGATGGAGATCATGGTGTCATGCCAGTGATGATGGAGATCATGCCGGTGCTTTGGAGATGGAGATCAAAAGCACAAGATGATAATGGCCATATCATGCCACATATTTTTGATTGCATGTGATGTTTATCTTGTTATGCATCTTATTTTGCTTAGGACTACGGTAGCCTTATAAGATGATCCCTTCACTTAATTTTAAGATAAATGTGTTCTCCCTAAGTATGCACCATTGCGAAAGTTCGTCGTTTCGAAGCACCTCGTGATGATCGGGTGTGATAGACTCTACTTCGCATACAATGGGTGTAAGCCAGTTTTACACACGCGGAATACTTGCGTTAAACTTGACGAGCCTAGCATGTACAGACATGGCCTCGGAACACGGAGGACCGAAAGGTCGAACACGCACTACTTCAGGATGCTGCTAACGCGACACTACAATCAGAGACCCTTCGACGAAACTGTGTGCGATGCATTAATTGCAAACGGTGATGTAAAAAAAAGGTCAAAAAAGATGCAAAATGTTTGCGATGGCGGATACATCAAACACGGTTCAGATTTTAGTTGCGTGTGTGATGCGAGGCATACGGTTCAGTTCAATGAACTATTTGCGATGCGGAAGAAGAACAGAAACGGGCAGCCAAATGAAGGCGTGTGCGATATACGGCATACATTTCAGTCGGATTAACTGTTTGTGATGAGGCGGAACAACAGAAACAGGCAGCCAGATGAAGTTGTGTGCGATTGAGGGCATACACTTCAGACGGATGAACTTTTTGCGGTTAGGCAACACAACAGAAACGGTCAGCCAGATCAACGTGTTTGCGATTGACGGCATACACTTCATACGGATGAACTGTTTGCGATTAGCCACAACAAACAGAAATAGTTAGATAGATCAACGTGTGTGCGCTAGACGGGCACACATTCTAATTAAAAGAAGCATGCGTGATGGTAATAACGAGCGCGCACGGTTGTTGGAACAAGACGTGTGCTGACATCGCCTATTGCAGTGCACCCTATGGTGCAAACGCCACGTACGCGGCGGATAAAGCGTGCCCACGTTACGCCATCCGGGAATAGTGCCGCACTTAGAAATTATAGAACCGTCAATAAATTTTGAGCCTGCGTCCCATCACATTCCAAATTACTACCATGCTATATTTAATTGCAAACCTGTTCACACCGATCAAAACCTAAACGGTTTCCCACTTAGGAGCGTATTAGTACTCGGTTATAAATACTACTACTCCAAGATGACTGCACATTCCTCCTCAACTCCTCATCCACAAAAACAAACAAGTCATTCATCGTCGTTCCCTTGCGTCTACCATGGCCAGCGTGAGTTCTGGGTCGAGAGATTACTACCAGGGAGAGGCGAGCATGGAAGCAGAAGCACGAGAGATGTCCCGCCTCACCGCGAAAGCAGCCGACATGTCACGCTCGCAGCCGTAGCAGCACAGAGGTCCCACCGTGCCGTCGAAGCAGCACAGAGGTCCCGCTACGCCGTCGATGCAGCAGACTGGTCTGGCCACACCACGGAAGCAGCAGAGATGTCCCACCGCGCCGCGAATGCATCAGAGATGTCCTCTCACACCGCGGCAGCCTGGGAAAATGTCTCGCGGGCAGGCGAGGACTCTCACAGGCGCATGCGTGCTATGATCGATGACCTGATGGGTCGGATCTCCGACTAGATGAAGCAGCGGGACGAGATGAATGCCTCGTTTGAAAATGCTACCAGCGTCATCCGGGGACTAGGGGAGGACAAGGCGAAGCTCCGCACCGAGCGCGGCCTGCTAAGGGCGAAGATCGCCGGAACGACTAAGCAGCACGAGGAGACCACTGCCTTGTTGCAGAGGACCGGCGTCATCGTCAAGAAACTTATGGACGAGAATGCCATGCTCCGCATCGAGCGCCAAAGGCTGGTGGAGGAATCCATGGATGCTCTCAAGCAGCGTCTTGAGGACACGAAAGAGCTCATCGCTGCTCGCCGCGGAGACTAGTTCCCGCGGCCTGCAGCAACGCATCAAGAAAGTAGAGATCAGTGAGCCAGATCGTTGTCTTCCTTCTTCTTTTGCCCTTGTGTATTTCGGGCGTTGCCGCATGTGGCTTTTTTAATTATCTTCCTAAATATGTAATACAATTATTATCCACTGTCATCGTCCTTATATTCATCAGTCTTGCTATAAGTCGCAGTCAATGCTATATAGGTCTGTCGGATCTTACATCAAGAAGCATGCAAAACTTTCTTTTCAGATTTTCTTTTTTCTCTCTTAAATCTCAGTCGAGTGAGACATAGCCACGCCATGAAACAGGGGCTCGGGCGCCATTAATGGAGACGTTGGGAGGGAGGTGGGCGGCGGATAGAGGTCAAAGGGCTCTCCTCCCGATGAGCACGCGCAGGGGTCTGATCGCACGCCTCCCGTACTCAAATAGCTACCCCGCACGACACCTCCTAGCCTATAAAAAAAGGGGACGTGTGGCCGCACGTAAATGGTAAGTAGAACACCCACGGTTTCAATAATACTTGTGTTTCCAATTTGTAACGTGACTGCACTTGTTCCAAAATGACTTTGTTGATTGTTAATGTGTGCGCCTTCGCAAATCGGACAAAAAATTTACCACAGCATGTTGGTGCCATGTCATGACACCATGCCAAGTTTCATGATTTTCAAGCGAGTTTTGGATTTACGGGAATTTTAAAACCAAGTTTCTCGATGTTTCCGGCCGAGCAAAGACGCCCAGATGTTTGAATTCCATTCCCACTTCTTGCATGGGACCTAGAAATTCACCGAAGTGCACATAAATGATTTTTCAACTAACTTTGGCGCACTGGAGCATGCACTTGTAGTTCAAATTTGAATTATGTGCAGTAAATGCCTGGAAATTCAATTAATGTATAAAAAAGGCCAAACAAACCTGGAATAATTCCAAAATTTAGCACGAAACTCCTATTTGGTCTAAGCTGCCTGTGTAAAAAAATCAAGGCGGGAGAAGGCAGTGTATGTCGTTTCGCACAGGGAGGTGACACGTTCCCTCTCGGAACCACGAGCCTTCTTGAGAGAAGCCCCGGTTTGCAAGAAGCTTATACCAAAGCTTGTCCCAATTCGGCCAAAAAATTTACCACAGCATGTTGGTGCCATGTCATGACAACATGCCAAGTTTCATGATTTTCATGCATGTTTTGGATTTACAGGAATTAAAAAACCAAGTTTCTCAATATTTCCGGCCGAGCCATGACGCCCAGATGTTTGAATTTCATTCCCATTTCCTGCATGGGACCTAGAAATTCACCCAAGGACACACATGTGATTTTTCAACCAACTTTGGTGCACTGGAGCATGTGTTTGTAGTTCAAATTTGAATTATGCACATTAAATGCCCAGAAACTCAATTAATGTATAAAAAAGGCCAAACGAACCCGGAATAATTTCAAATTTTAACACGGCACTCATATGGTTCTATGTTGCCTCTGTAAAAAATCAAGGGGGGGAGGCACCGTATATCATTTCGCACACAAAGGTGACACGTTCCCCCTCGGGAACCACGAGTCTTCTTGAGAGAAGCTCCGGTTTGCAAGAAGCTTATACCAAAACTTGTCCAAATTCGGCCAATTTTTTTACCACAGCATGTTGGTGCCATGAAAATGACACCATGCCAAGTTTCATGATTTTTAGGCAAGTTTTGAATTTACAGGAATTTAAAAAACCAAGTTTCTCAATGTTATCGGCCGAGCCACGGCGCCTAGATATTTGAATTTCATTCCCATTTCTTGCATGGGACCTAGAAATTCACCCAAGGACACACATGTGATTTTTCAACCAACCTTGGTGCACTGGAGCATGTGCTTGTAGTTCAAATTTGAATTATTCACATTAAATGCCCAGAAACTCAATTAATTTATAAAAAGGGCCAAACGAACCTGGAATAATTCCAAATTTAAACACGACACTCATATAGTTCTATGTTTGCTTTGTAAAAAAATCAAGGAGGGGGGGCAGCGTATGTCGTTTCGCACACAAAGGTGACACGTTCCCTCTCGAAACCACACGCCTTCTTCAGAGAAGCTACAATTTGCAAGGAGCTTATGCCATAACTTGTCCCAATTCGGCCAATTTTTTTACCACAGCATGCTGGTGCCATGAATTGACACCATGCCAAGTTTCATGATTTTCAGGCGAGTTTGGGATTTACAGGAATTTAAAAACCAAGTTTCTCAATGTTTTCGGCCGAGCCACGACACCCAGATGTTTGAATTTCATTCCCATTCTTGCATGGGACCTATAAATTCACCCAAAGACACACATGTGATTTTTCAACAATATTTGGTGCACTGGAGCATATGATTGTAGTTCAAATTTGAATTATGCACATTAAATGCCTAGAAACTCAATTAATGCATAAAAATGCCAAACGAACCCGGAATAATTCCAAATTTTAACATGACACTAATGTAGTTGCATGTTCATTGTAGATAAATGTTCTAGCAATTCAAACACCATCCTTTCCCTCCGTAACACTATTTTATCTTTCAAAACATAATGAAAAAATCAGGTATACCACAAACAGTTTACTAGCAAGAATCGTGTGGGATGCGATATAAAATATCTTGGCGCACCGTCTTGTCTGACTTACGCAGGAAGCTTCGTCATCTACAGTACACCGCCCGCGCTTGAACCACACTTGCGCGCCAGTTTCTTGCGGCACCGAGCAAAATTTTTCTGCCACCGTGGAAATATCTATCTCCCCGCCCCCTCCCTCCCACCAAAAGCCACATTTCCACTGTTCCTTCTTGCTTTCCAAGTTCAAACCTTCACTGCTGCTTACTGGCAGCTCAGCCCCCTCGCCGGCGACCCTTCTTCTTGCAGCGCCGCCTCCTCGTCGGCGACCCTTCTTCTTGCAGCGCCGCCTCCTCGCCGCTGACCCTTCTTCTTGCTGCGTGGCCTCCTCGCCGGTGACCCTTCTTCTTGCTGCACGGCCTCGTCGATATGGTCAGGTAATCCACACCCCACCCACACCATCCTCCTCCTTCCCTGTCCCACATGCCCCGACCGACGGCGCGACACCTTCCGTCAAAATCGCTGGCCCCTTCCTCCAATTAAGCGCCGCCCATAGCCATTTTGCACGCACGCAGTATAATGTGGAGCTCAGTAGCATTTGGCAGCGGAGAAGCAAATCACGGCCGCAGGCATGGACGAGGTCGCTATGGCTGCCATGCGTGCCGACCGCCAGATCTTGGAGGAGCACCTCGTCTTCGAGGCCACCGTCGACACCGCCACGCGGTTGTGTACTTTAAAATACAGTTCATGCTGTTTTCTCGAGGTCACCGCCAATGCCTTCTAGTGATTTGTCCTCTATAAGGTTAATATGCAATCTGATATTCTGAAATGTAATGTTCAGTTAACAATTTGGTCCAACAATTGCTACATTTCGTAGTACTGTTCTCAAGCATTCTTTGTTTCGTTAACTGTCTTATCTTCTAGTATACTCCCTCCGTTCCTTTATATAAGGTGTATTTATTTTTTCAAAAGTCAAACGAGTGCAAGTTTGACCAAGTTTTTAGAAGAATATATCAATATCCACAATATGAAATTTATATCATTTGATCGATCATGAAAGGTAGTTTCATATTTTATCTATTAGGTATTGCAGATGTTTCTATTTTGTTCTATAATCTTGGTCAAACTTTTAAATGGTTGACTTGCACGGAAACCAATACACCTTATATTCTGGAACAGAGGGAGTATGTTTCTATTCTGCAATGTCATGCTCAGTTAACCGTTTTGGTTCATTTGGTCTGCTGTCCATTTAACTATTTGGTTCAATTCTGCAATTTGATTTTAATTTGTTGTGGGTACAATTTTGTATTGTTATGCATGTGAGAAATAAATTGAATTTGGCTGTACTCAATACATATTCTACTGATAGTATGTCAACTCTCAGTTAACCTGATCAAGATCTTCCTTATATGTGTTGCAGGGAAACAATGGGAGACACTGCGGTTTACCATCGAGGTTTGCTCATGCATGGTCCTTTCGCTAATAGCATATTATTGTACAGTTGCAGGAATCATTCTAATATTTATGTTTCTTACAATTTGGTCTTGCACATGTAGTTCCTGCTGTCAGAGGCTTAGACCCACTATTCGACCCATTTTGCATATGGGGAAATGAGATGTCCATGAATATTAGTCAAGTCAAGAAACTCAGAAAGATTGTTAGGATGAAGAAACTTGTGACGAATAACAACAAGATATTTGTTTGCACAATGAAGAAGACATCAGTCAACTATAGGATGGTACTAACTATTTTACCTTGTTTTTACCCCTTCCGCCATTTCAAAATTTATAACAGCGATTTATGCATATCTTTGTTTTCTGTACTTTTCAAAGCAGTTCACCGATGATTACCTCTCAAACCACCTGCATGGTCAAGAGGCGAGGAAGTATTCATTCAACACCCACAGTACAATATTGAAGTCTTCCTGAAGAGGACAAAGGTTGGGTGGGCAATTATCCATAGCCACTGGCCTAAAGTTGCAAGGACGTTCAACATCACTGAAGGCTCACTATTCGCCTTCCGCTTCTGCAGTTTCCCAGATGGGATTCATCTGTCTATTTACCGTGTATGATGCTACTTTTCCAAAGGTTTTCAATGTTGCATGTGAAACTTGGTGCTGTTGTGTAATGGCGTAGCTAGCTATATACCTCTTTGGTGTAACTGTGCTGAAGCTATCTGATGTAATTCGATTATGAAATCCTGGTTGCCGTTATACGGATATGAAATATCTGGTGTGTTTTATAAGAAATGTCAATTTGATTACTACATGGATTATCAATAATAGGCTAATTACCCTGCTTATTAGGGTTTTTTATTGCAGATGGTTACTCAGACAACACCGTGGGCAATGAACTCAAACAACCCACACGGTTTCTAGAAAGTAGGCGTGTTGGATCAACTAACAATCACACACGGCTTCCGGCAAAGAACTGTTTGCGTTAGGCCACCTTGCACAAACATTTCCACACAAAAAACTGTGTGTGATATACATATGAACGCAAATGTTTTTCTGGGATTCACCGTGTGGGATGTACATACGAACGGAAACGATTGGGCTTCGATGCCTCGCCCGATCGCACATGAGCTCATTTTGCCCCCGCCTGTGTGGCTGGAGTGCCTATCCCCGACGGTTTCTGGGTCGTGTGGGAAGGACCCCCCTATCGCACACACTCACTAGGCGACGGTTTAAAACTCCGTCGCAGAAAGGGGGTAAAAACCGTTTGTATAGCATGTCTCTGCACCAGTGACGAGTCATATAGTAGATATGATCAACATGGAGATGTTCACCATTGATGACCACCCCATCTCACGTGATGATCGGACACGGGTTGGTTGATATGGATCGTGTAAACACTTAGATAACTTGAGGGATGTTAATTTAAGTGGGAGTTCACTAGTAATTTGATTAATTGAACCCATTATCATGAACATAGTCTAAATTGTCTTTGCAAAATTATGTTGTACATCCATGGCTCGCACTGTGGCTCCCTTGAATTTTAATGCGTTCCTAGAGAAAGAAAAGTTGAAAGATGATGGAAGCAACTATGCGGACTGGGTCTATCATTTGAGGATTATCCTCACTGCTACACAGAAGGCTTATGTCCTCGAAGCACCGCTAGGTGTGCCACCCGCTCCCGCAAATCTGGACGTTATGAATGTTTGGCAGACAAGAAGTGATGACTACACGATATATAGTTCAATGCGCCATGCTTTACGGCTTAGAACTGGGGCTCCAAAGACGTTTTGAGCACCACAGAGCATATGAGATGTTCCAGGAGCTGAAATTGGTATTTCAGGCTCATGCCCGGGTTGAGAGGTATGACACCTCCGACAAGTTCTTTAGCTGTAAGATGGAGGAGAATGGCTCCGTTAGTGAGCATGTACTCAGAATGTCTGGGTACTACAACCGCTTGAATCAGTTGGGAGTTAATCTTCCAGATGAAGTAGCGATTGATAGAGTTCTTCAGTCACTGCCACCAAGCTACAAAGGCTTCGTCATGAACTATAACATGCAAGGGATGGAAAAGAAGATCCCCGAGCTATTCGCGATGCTTAAGGCCACGGAGGTAGAAATCAAGAAAGAGCATCAAGTATTGATGGTCAATAAGACCACCAGTTTCAAGAAGAAATGCAAGGGAAAGAAAGGGAACTTCAAGAAGAATGGCAAACTAGTTGCTGCTCCCGTGAAGAAACCCAAGGCTGGACCCAAACCTGAGACTGGGTGCTTCTATTACAAGGGGAATGGCCATTGGAAGTGGAACTACCCCAAGTACTTGGCAGATAAGAAGGCTGCAACGTCAACAAAGGTATATTTGGTATACATGTTATTGATGTGTACCTTACTAGTGCTCAAAGTAGCACCTGGGTATTTGATACTGGTTCGGTTGCTAACATTTCTAACTCGAAATAGGAGCTGCAGAATAAACGGAGACTAGCTAAGGATGAGGTGACGATGCGCGTTGGAAATGGTTCCAAGGTTGATGTGATCGCCGTCGGCACGCTCCCTCTACTTTTACCTTCGGGATTAGTTTTAAACCTAAATAGTTGTTATTTGGTGCCTACGTTGAGCATGAACATTATATCTGGATCATGTTTATTGCGAGACGGTTGTTCATTTAAGTCAGAGAATAATGGTTGTTCTATTTATATGGATAATATCTTTTATGGTCATGCACCCCTTATGAATGGTTTATTCTTATTGAGTCTCGATCGTAGTGATACACACGTTCATAATATTGATGCCAAAAGATGCAAGGTTAATGATGATAGTACCACATACTTGTGGCACTGCCGCTTAGGTCATATTGGTGTAAAGCGCATGGAGAAACTCCATGCTGATGGACTTTTGGAATCACTTGATTATGAATCATTTGATACATGTGAACCATGCCTTATGGGCAAGATGACTAAAACCCCATTTTCCAGAACAATGGAGCGGGCTAGTGACTTATTGGAAATAATACATACCGATGTATGCGGTCCGATGAGTGTTGAAGCACGCGATGGATATCGTTATTTTCTTACCTTCACATATGATTTTAGTAGATATGGGTATATTTACTTAATGAAACACAAGCATGAGACATTTGAAAAGTTCAAGGAATTTCAGAGTGAAGTGGAGAAACATCGTAACAAGAAAATAAAGTTTCTACGATCTAATCGTGAAGGTGAATATTTGAGTTACGAGTTTGGCGCTCATTTAAGACAATGTGGAATTGTTTCACAACTCACGTCGCCTAGAACACCACAACGTAATGGGGTGCCCGAACATCGTAACCGTACCTTATTAGATATGGTGTGTTCTATGATGTTTCTTACTGATTTTCCACTATCATTTTGAGGTTATGCGTTAGAGACAACTGCATTCACTTTAAATAGGGCACCGTCTAAATCCGTTGAGACGACACCGTATGAATTATGGTTTGGCAAGAAACCTAAGCTATCGTTTCTTAAAATTTGGGGATGCGATGCTTATGTCAAGAGGCTTCAACCTGATAAGCTCGAACCCAAAGAGGAGAAGTGTGTCTTCATTGGATACCCTAAAGAGACCATTGGGTATACCTTCTATCACAGATCCGAGGGCAAGATTTTTGTTGCTAAAGATGGGTCCTTTCTAGAGAAGGAGTTTTTCTCGAAAGAAGTGAGTGGGAGGAAAGTTGAACTTGATGAGGTAATTGTACCTTCTCTCAAACTAGAGAGTAGCACATCATAGAAAGCAGTTCCCGTGATGCCTACACCGACCGGAGAGGAAGCTAATGATGAAGATCATGAAACTTTGGATCAAGTTACTACAGAACTTCGTAGGTCGACCAGGACATGTTCTGCACCAGAGTGGTACGGTAATCCCGTCCTGGAAGTCATGTTGTTAGACAACGGCAAACCTATGAACTATGAAGAAGCAATGATGAGCCTGGATTCCGACAAATGGCTTGAGGCCATGAAATCCGAGATAGGATCCATGTATGAGAACAAAGTATGGACTTTGGTGGACTTGCCCGTTGATCGGCAAGCCATTGAGAATAAATGAATCTTTAAGAAGAAGACCGACGCTGATAGTAATGTCACCGTCTATAAAGCTCGACTTGTCACAAAAGGTTTTCGACAAATTCAAGGAGTTGACTACGATGAGACTTTCTCACCCGTAGCGATGCTTAAGTATGTTAGAATTATGTTAGCAATTGCCGCATACTGTAATTATGAAATCTATCTGATGGACGTTAAAACAGCGTTTCTTAATGGTTTCCTTAAGGAAGAGTTGTATATGATGCAACCGGAAGGTTTTGCCAAACCTAAAGATGCTAACAAAGTATGCAAGCTCCAGTGATCCATCTATGGACTGGTGCAAGCATCCCGGAGTTGGAATATACGCTTTGATGAGGTGATGAAAGCTTATGGTTTTATACAAACTTATGGAGAAGCTTGTATTTACAAGAAAGTGAGTGGGAGCTCTGTAGCATTTCTAATATTATATGTGGATGACATATTATTGATTGGAAATGACATACAATTTCTAGAAAGCATGAAGGGTTATTTGAACATGAGTTTTTTAATGAAAGACCTGGGTGAAGCTACTTACATATTGGGCATTAAGATCTGTAGAGATAGATCGATACGCTTGATAGGACTTTCACAAAGCACATACCTTGACAAGATTTTGAAGAAGTTCAAAATGGACCAGTCAAAGAAGGGGTTCTTGATGGGGAACGTTGCATGGAAAAAAAATCTACGCACACGCAAGATCTATCCATGGAGATGCATAGCAACAAGAGGGGAGCTTGTGTCTACGTACCCTCGTAGACCGTAAGAGGAAGCGTTTATTAACGCGGTTGATGTAGTCGAATTTCTTCGTGATCCAACCGATCAAGTACCGAACGTACGACACTTCAGCGTTCAGCACATGTTTAGCTCGGTGACGTCCTCGCCATCTTGATCCAGCAAGACGGAAAAAGTAGTAGATAAGTTTCGGCAGCACGACGGCGTGGTGACGGTGGAGGTGATGCTATCTCTGCAGGGCTTCGCCTAAGCACTCCGAAAATATGACCGAGGGACGAAACTGTGGAAAGGGGCACCGCACACGGCTAAGAGATTGTCGTCGCTTTGTGTGGCGCCCCCTCCCTCATATATATAGGTGGGGGTAGAGGGGAGGCAGCCAGAAGGCACCCCTAGGGTGGCCGAATCCCCTTTGGGCTCCTACCCTGGCCGCTCCCCCCTTCCTTGTTGGCGCACGGGAGGGAGGCAGGGGGAGGTGGGGCCCCCCTTTCCTTTCTCTCATGAGGAGGGAAAGACAGGAGGGGCCAACCCTCCCCCTTTCTGTCAGTGCAACAAACCCTGGTGTATGTTGCCCTGACTGTACACAGGCTCAAGGGCAAGGTTCCAGCATCCAAGACAAGGCCAAGCGGGAGAAATAGCTCTTTGAAGAATCAAAGGGCGGATCAAGAAGACCAAGACTAGCCTAGACAACAAGATATCACCAAGGGAAAAAGCCTCCCTTGCCGGGCAGGCGAGCCTGGTCAGGTCGAGGCCACCCCAAGAGCAAGTCCCAAGACCGCCCCGGCAAGGGTTGCCAGAACACTGGCGGCCTGCTATTCCACCAGGGCTCCACCGCTCCACCTCACAGCGACGCAAGTTGCCTATCAATGCGGTGTCGAGCCCTCAAGTGAATAAGTGGCAGTCATTCAGCATGTGGCAACCATTTCTGAGGAAGATCACCCCTAAATGACACCCTTCCATGGGCGTGTCACGTAGGCAGGTGAGAAGGTGGTTGAATGGCACGGCAAGGCTTGCCGGGCTGCATCCATGACGTGACACTAAGCGGTGCATTTAATGCACCTTGTCCTATCTACAGAGTTAGGTATGATAGCACTGTGGCTATCTAATCACTGGATAATGACTGTTTTGCCACTGTGGTAACCCCTTTACCTATAAAGGGAGTGCTGAGGCAATCATAGAAAGTATTGGGACCCTTGTACACTCATACGTGCGTAGCTGCTCTCCTCGATGCGACCTTGCCGGGCTTGAGCACTGCGCGTTCGCCACGGTCTTCCACTCAATCCACCAAAGCAGGAGTAGGGTTTTACGCCTCGCGGTGGCCCGAACCTGGGTAAAAACCACCCGCGTCATCATTTCTATGCTGTTTCTACGACCTCCGCTCTTTGTGCAACGTGCCCTTCCCCCTTGCCGAACCATAAAGGGGTCGATGGCCCCATAGGTGATCGTGTCGAATCATGACATCTTTGGCGCGCCAGGTAGGGGGGAGCGCTTGTGCGAACCCGAGGACGTAAACAGCGCGTCGATCTTCATCACCATCTCTTTCGACGATGGCGTCATCACCCATGGCGCCCAAGAAAAAGTCCGGTGCAGCAGCCCGTCCTTCCACCTCGAAGGCCCCCTCGCACGCGGCCACCGATCCCATGGGGGCTGCAGTGGCATCGGCGGGCGCGAACGCCGCGGGGGACACGACGAGCGCAGGCGGCACCGTCGTCGTTCCTCCCACCGCAGAGGTGGGAGCGAGAGGCACCGGAGGAGGACAACGTCAACAACATCCTAGCGGCCACGCTCCACAAGATGCGGGAGGGGAGAACATCCAATTCCCGCCTCTCCACCTCACTGGAGAACACAGCCACAGCGATGGCGCCCGCTCCAGCGCGAACCGCAACCTCCTAGCTGCCCCAGCTACGGGTGCAGCTACGAGACGCACGCCTTCCCCAGGACAAGGCAATCAAGACAAAGCGCCGAACGGAGCCGTCAACCCCAAGCGCGTCCTTCTCGTCGTCACGCCGCCCTCGCAAATGGCTCGCGATGACAAGAGCGCGACGCCGCCATGGCCGGTACCATCAGGAGTCAGGTGACGTCGTGATCTGCGTCGTCGCCCATGCCAAGCACTGCTTCGGAGGCCATGGCTCGAGCCCAGCTCCTGTTGAGATTCCCACCAGCTGCCGACCAAATGGATGAATCGAGGGCCACCATTCAGAGTTTGATTGGTTTTGTTGACGCAGGGGGATTGCAATAGGCGGGCTCGCCACGGCATCCGCAGGCAGCGGCAACGGCCCAAGCCGCTGGCCATGCTGAAGGGGCCAACCTCACGGTGTCATCCACCCCGCGACAGCCAGCGCAGGGGCCGCGGCCAGAGTCGCACAACCAGGATAACGACGAGGTGTCGATGGCTTCGTCTGATCCTCGAGCCCATCGAGATCAGTGACAGGTCCTGGAGGACATGCGGAGGGAAGACGTGCGCGTCACCATAGAACGGCGCCGCAAAACCCACCACCAGTCCGACAGGCACAATGGCCCCAACGTCAACGAGCCTGCGCCCGGTGGAGATGGATACCTACCCTTCGAGGTTGGGTGTCCTGCCTTCATTCGTGAGCTGCGGTGAGTCCATTGGCCATCTGCCCGTACGTTCAAGCCAGAGATACCAAAAAAATACGATGGAAGACTGAACCCAACAGAGTTCTTGAGCATCTACACCATTGTTGTTCAAGCCGCCGGGGGAAGAGATGAAAAGATATTCGCCAACTACTTCCCTTTGGTGCTCAAGTCAAATGTGAGGTCGTGGCTGATGCACTTGCCGGAGAACTCCATCTCGACTTGGGCTGATCTGTGCTAAGAGTTTGTTGGTGCCTTCATAGGCGGCCATCAAGAACCAGGGTGGCCCAGCGATTTGCAGCTCCTTCCACAAAAGGAAGGGGAGATTTTACGGAAGTACATGCAGAGGTTCAGCCGGGTGCACAGGAACATTCCAGATATCCACCCGGCAGCTGTGATTGCCGCGTTCCAGTCCAATGTGCGCAACCGAAGGATACGTTCCAAAATGAACGTCCGGTTGCCCAAGACTGTGAACAAGCTTTACACCTTGGCAAATAAGTGTGCCCATACGGAGGAGGGGAGGCGTCTCCCCGGAAAAGAGGATGGCGTCGATGTCGACTCAGAAGATGACGACAATGCTGCCAGCCAGAAGAAGAAGAATAAGAAACACAACAAGAAGCGTAAGGATAAAGCAGTGCTGGCTGTTGAAGGATCAAGTGCTCCTAGTTCCGGCAAGAAGGCCAAGACCGAGGCTCCCGGCAAGGAAGTTGCCATGTGCACTGATTGCCAGGAAGCTGCGGCTGCCGAGAAGGCTGGGAAGGCAGATGGGCCGTACTGCAAGATCCATCGAACCAAGGGCCATGATCTCCAAGAGTGTCATCAAGTTGAGCAACTCGTCAAGAAGCAAAAAGCTGAGTACGAGAAACGCGACAAAGAGAGAGAGAGAGAGACCAAGATGGCGTTGGCGGGAAGGGCCGAGGCGGCCGAGGAGGCTGCCCCGGCAAGGTTCCCTAACATCAAGAGTAACTTGCCAGAGGTCTTGAGAAGAAGGAATGTGGTGATGAAAGCGGTGAGAGGGATGAAGAGGAAACCAGTGAGCAAGAGTTCTAGAAAGCCACTGACGCCCTTTGCGTGCATCCTTGCACTCCTCCCACCGCCAGCTGAAACAATGGGCTCGAGAGGTCAATGATGTGGGGCCAACGGCAGATTCGCGGAAACCGCTCAAATGGTCTCGCACGCCCATCATCTTTGACGAAGAGGATCACCCTGACTGCACCACTGCGGTAGGGTGCTTGCCGTTGTTGGTTTCACCAACAATTCGCAACCTCAAGGTCACAAAGATGTTGGTTTACATCGGGGCCAGGTTGAATCTGATTTCCCCAAGGTGCTCAGCAAACTACAGATAACAAATGAAGAGCTCAAGGTTACTGGCACGTTTCAAGGAATCAACCCCGGCAGGAGTCGTCCAAAGGGGAAGATCACGCTGTCGGTGACATTTGGAGGAGAATTGAACTTCCGGGCTAAGAAAATTGTGTTCGATGTGGTTGAGCTTCCGTTGCCGTACAATGGGATACTTGGACGACCTGCCCTGGCAAAGTTCATGGCGGCATCCCACTATGCCTACAATACCTTGAAGATGCCAGGACCAATGGGCATTATTTGCATCCCATCAGATAAGAAGGACGCAATTATATGCGTGGACAAGATGTACTGGGATGCGCTCGCTGCCGAGGCCGCGGAGGCCACAGTCCCCGCCAAGGAATACAAACAAGGGAGAAAAGCTAGCAAGGATGCCGGCAAGGAATCCGGGAAGCGCGTCTCTCCGGAGTATGCTGCACCCGTCGATGATTTGCCGGAGAGTTCTACTAGCAAGAGATCCAAGGTTGCTGCACCCGCTGTGAAGAAGGTCCCGGTAGGGTTGGTTGGCGCTGATGGTACATTCACTATCAGCTCCACCCTTGACGACAAATAGGAAAGCGCGCTCGTTGCCTTCCTGCGGGCGAATGTTGATGTGTTTGCTTGGCAACCATCTGACATCCCCAATGTTCCCAGGGAGGTAATCGAGCTCCACCTTGCTGTCTGCCCTCATGCCCGACCCGTCAAGCAGAAGGTCCGGAAGCAAGCCTTGGAGCGGCAGCAAATCATTGCCGAGGAGATCAAGAAACTTGAGGCGGCTGGTTTGGTCAGAGGAGTATTGCACCCGACATGGTTGGAAAATCTAGTGGTGGTGCGCAAGGCGAATGGGAAATGGAGGCTTTGCATAGATTTCACAGATCTGAATAAAGCATGCCCGAAGGACCCATTCCCCTTGCCACGCATCGACCAGATCATGGACTCTACCTCCGGGTGTGATCTGCTTTCCTTCTTGGATGCCTACTCCGAGTACCACCAGATATTCATGTCCAAAGAAGATGAAGTGAAGACAACGTTCATAACCCGCTGTGGCACGTACTGCTTCGTACGGATGCCCTTTGGATTAAAGAGCGCTGGAGCCACTTTTGCAAGAGCAGTACAAATTGGTTTTGAGTCCCAGCTGCATAGGAATATTGAAGCTTACATGGATGACATAGTGGTCAAAACGAAGGACAAGTCGACTCTCATTCAGGACTTGGAAGAGACCTTTGCAAATCTGTGCAAGATCAACTTGAAGCTAAACCCAGAGAAGTGTGTGTTTGGCGTTCCTTCTGGCAAGCTACTTGGCTTCTTCGTGTCCCACCGGGGGATAGAGGCCAACCCCGACAAGATCAAGGCGATCGAGCAGATTCAAGCACCTAGGATAGTTAAAGATGTGAGGCGTCTGACTGGATGTGTTGCCGCGCTAAGCAGGTTCATTTCCAAGTCTGCCGAGCGTGCCTTGCCATTCTTCAAAATCTTGAAAAAGGCAGGGCCCGTGGAGTGGACCTCGGAGGCAGAAGCCGCGCTGCAAGATTTGAAGACCTATCTTTCCTCTGTTCCCACCTTAGTCGCTCCTAAACCACAAGAACCGTTGCTGCTATACCTAGCAGCAACCAATCAAGTGGTTAGTGCGGCACTTGTGGTGCAGCGGGAGGTAGTTGAGGGAGCATCCGCGGCTACCATCCTCTCTGGAGGGGAAAGTGAACTCGTCCCGGCAAGGTCAGATGCAGATCAGGACAAAGGGGAGCGAAGCGATGGAGACAATTCCAGGATCACGGCAAGGAAGAAGGTGGTGCAGCGGCTAGTGTACTTTGTCAACTCCCTACTACAGGGGGCTAGGTCAAGGTACTCTGGCATGCAAAAGTTGATCTTTGGCCTCATCATGGCCTCAAGGAAGCTGCGCCATTACTTCCAAGCCCACAAGATCACGGTTGTCACCCGCTTTCCCTTGCAACGCATACTGAGGAACCCTGAAGCCACTGGCAGAATAGTGGAATGGGCTTTGGAGTTGTCAAGCTTTGATTTGAAGTTTGAGAGCACATCAACCATTCAGAGAAGAGCACTGGCAGAGTTTATTGCGGAGTGGACACCTACCCCAGACGAAGAGGCACTGGAAACAGTTATCCCCGGCAAGGAAGCACCCCAAGAATGGATCATGTACTTTGATGGTGCCTTCTCACTACAAGGTGCAGGAGCTGGCGTGCTCCTCATCGCACCCACTGGAGAGCACCTCAGGTATGTGATCCAGATGCATTTCCCCCGGGAGAAGGCAACTAACAACACTGCAGAGTATGAAGGACTCCTTGCCGGGCTCAGGATCGCGACAGAGTTGGGGATTAAGAAGATGATCATATGAGGAGACTCGCAGCTTGTGCTGAGGCAAGTGAACAAGGATTATCAGAGTCCATTGATGGAGGCATACGTAGAGGAAGTGAGAAAGCTAGAGGAGTGCTTTGACGGATTGCAAACAGAGCACGTACCCCGTGTGGAAAACAACATTGCTGATCATCTGTCAAAGTGCACTGCGCAAAAGCTTCCTGCGGAACCAGGGACTTTTGTTCTCCACTTGACTCAGCCCTTCGTATCCCCGGCAACAATGGCCAGAAAAAGGAGGAAACTGGACTCCGGCAAGCCTCTCCCGGCAAAGCTTCTAGAAGCCCCCGACAGAGAAGTTGGCGGGAACAACCCCACTTCGCTTGGCGGGCAGCACCCTCCTGCCAAACTACCAGTCCTCGCGGTTGAGGCGTGCGCTCCCACGAACGAGGAGGTGCCGCTGATCCTTGTTGTCGAGCCTCAGGCTCCAACTAGGGTGCGACACATAGTCCGTTACCTCCAAACAGGAGAACTTCCCGAAGAGCAAGAAGAAGCTGAAAGAGTAGCCCGGAGGGCCAGTATGTATCAGTTCGTCGATGACGCACTATACAGAAGGAGGCCCAACGGTGTGAAATTGAAGTGCATTTGCCGGGAAGAGGGTAAGGAACTGTTGGCAGAGATACACAGAGGCATGTGCGGCTCGCATATTGGATCAAGGGCCTTGGTTGGAAAGGCTTTCCGGCAAGTTTTCTACTGGCCCACGGCCCTCCAAGATGCAATCGAGCTAGTCACCAGATGTGAAGCCTGCCAGTTCCACTCCAAGAATATCCATCAACCTGCTCAAGCTCTCCAGACGATCCCTTTGTCATGGCCCTTTTCGGTCTGGGGGCTCGACATCTTGGGCCCCTTCCCCCGTGCTACTGGGGGCTTTGAGTTCTTGTACGTCGCCATCGACAAGTTCACAAAGTGGCCGGAGGTGGAGCCCGTGAGGAAGGTGACCACTCAGTCAGCTATCAAGTTCCTGAAAGGCTGGTGTGCCGCTTCGGAGTACCCGCCAGGGTCATCACTGACAATGGCACCCAGTTCATGAGCCGCGCCTTCATGCAATACGTTCAAGCCCTCGGAAGCAAGGTTTCATTTGCCTCTGTTGCTCATCACAGAAGCAATGGACAAGCTGAGAGGGCGAATGCTGAAGTGCTGTGAGGACTCAAGACAAGAACATTTGATAGGCTGCAGAAATGTGGCAGGCGCTGGATTGATGAGCTGCCGGTGGTTCTTTGGTCCCTCTGTACGACACCAAATCGAGCTACCGACCAGACTCCCTTCTCCCTAGTCTATGGGGCAGAAGCAGTGATCCCCACAGAACTCATATACGTGTCACCTTGAGTACTTGCCTATGATGAAGTAGAGCAAGAGCAGAACCGGCATGACGATGCCGTGCTCCTCGAGGAGAACCGTCTCCGGGCTGTTACGCGTGTTGCACGCTATCAGCAAGCCCTGCGCCGCTATCACAGCCGCAGGGTTCATCCCCAGAGCCTTGAGGAAGGCGACCTTATCCTTAGGCGCGTTCAGTCCGCCAAGGGTACAAACAAGTTAACGCTGAAGTGGGAAGGCCCTTACTGGTGGTACGAGTCACCAGACCTGGTGCTGTCTGTCTGGAGACCGGAGATGGCATTCAATTGCAAAACTCATGGAATATTGAGCATCTCCGTAAGTTCTACCCGTAAGGCGCGGCTGTCGGGCCCTGCCCGGCAGCCACCCTTTTGTACAAGCTTTGCCGATGCTGCATGTAACCCTTTGTACAAAGCCAGGCGCAGACCCTGAGCAGCAGATAAATAAACGAAGCGCTAGGGGCCCCAAAAACTTGCATGCATGCATAGCATAACATGAGCATGGCATGATCATGTAGATAAGGGCATATGTAGCATTGTTTTCCACTGCATTTAACTGCAGGGCTCTTGCCGTGGACTCGGTCCCAAAGAGAAGAAACAAAGACAAGCCTACATATCGGTCCCCGACAAGCCAAACAGATAAGTTCCTTCTTGACCATAAATGTTTTGTAAGATGAAAACTTGTGCATATGAAAACCTTGTCGCCTTCGAAGCATAGGTGCTCCCATCCTTTATCCCGAATGTTGCTTTGGTCAAGGTGGTTGTAGTGGCCTTTGACGAAGGAGGTTCGACAAGGGGCTGGTCCCTTTCCATAGTTTTGAGCCCGGCAGGCTAAGCCCCGCGGCAACAAACGGAAGGAATCGGCAGGATAACTTGCCGGAGATAACTTGTTTACTTGAATGTATAGAGGCATCTCACCTCTGCATGGACATAATACATGCACAATTACCCGGCAAAGCTTGTCTTTTTCATTAATATGCAAATAAGCAAGTACAGATCTTACAAAACGCAAACATGGATAAAGAAGATTAGATATTTGAGACTAAAGTTTGGCAAATGCCTACATGTCTTAGACTGAAAAAAGATAAGTGCCCCGTAATCCCTTTCTGT
This sequence comes from Thinopyrum elongatum, assembly GCA_011799875.1. Classification (NCBI taxonomy): domain Eukaryota; kingdom Viridiplantae; phylum Streptophyta; class Magnoliopsida; order Poales; family Poaceae; genus Thinopyrum; species Thinopyrum elongatum. The sequence continues at coordinate 391,592,992 of CM022300.1, forward strand.
CCCTCTCCTCCTAGGAACTACCGCGGGAGGCAAAGAGGGCAAAAGGAGTGCCTGGGCAGAAGCCCAGCCTGACCTCGTCAGAACCCGCGAGACGGAGTCTGACAAGATCGAGAGGGCGCGGGCGAAGGTGATGGATGGGGGGAGCGACTAGGCGACGCCCTGATCACCGCCACCAGGGCCAGCAGGACGCGGCAGGGCAAACGAAGCCGGAGCCACGAGGAAGCCTATTGGGGTCCAGCTGGAAGACTGCTAGAGGAGGCAAGGGTGCCACCCGCACCCAACACCCCGACAAATAGCTTTGCCGGGGAAGAGATGCAGGTGCCGATGGCGGTGCCGCCGGCTGATGGTGGCGGTGCAGCTGGTGTTCAGCCGGAGTCAGAGCCGTCATCCTCCCCACCGGCTCCGTCATCATCGCCGTCATTGTCATCCTCATCGCTGTCGCTCGCGGAGGAGCTTTTGTCGTCAGTCGAGCTCTCCGCGCAGCACCCTAAGCGAGCACCCGAGCATCCGAAGACCTTGATGGAGAGCAGGGTGGCGTCCATTAACTTGGAATGGAGGACGTGCCCGGCCACCAAGCTATGGGCAAGGGCAAAGGTCTTCCAGCCACACCGGAGAAGCATGACATGAGGAGCGGGGAACTCCACGTCCGCCCGCATGCTGTCGTTAAAGCAACCCCTCATGTGCAGCCTCAACCCCGGCAATTGCTCAATCTCCATCACCCTTGCAAATGGAGTAGAAAGCCGAAGACGGCTGCGCGGGGGCCCTCACAGCTTGACGGCGAAATCCAGCGGCTGCTTCCCAACGTGGCCTTCATTAGGGTCTTGAGCAGCCGGAGGAGGTGCGATCAAAGCACTGCCTCGTCCTCCTCGACCCCGAGCGCCGCGGCGACCACGACCTTGTCCTCTCTTGCCTCCCCTCACAACGGGCTCTGCTCCCGCGTCCCCAACAGGAGGAGGGAGGAGCTGTCGAGCAGAAGCCCTCGTCGCCGCCAGCGGAGTGCCACCACGACCTCTCCCCCTCACCATGATGGAAAAGCGATGCCAGGAGAGAGGAGGAGGAGATGAGTGTGAGCCAGCACCTTGCCCACGTTCCCTCTTTATAGGCGAACAGGGCCGGGGGCTGGCCCCTCACCAAGGGGCCAACCACCCCACTCTGCCAATCCGGCTCCTCCACACCTCCAACGGCTCGTGGAATTAGGGCCGACCTTGTGCGCCAATCCAAGGCGCCTGGCTTTCTGCCATGGAGCACATTTCCGCGCTCCCCGCGTCCGCCACCAACCCTGTGCAGTGCATGCAGCATATGTGGCGGAAACGCCAGAAGCGGAGAAGCTAGTGGAATGGCAGTTTCCACTCCGTGAACGTGGGACGTGGGTAGCCATGATTCGTGGCTTAAAACTCCCCCCATAACGTCTTGCATGACGCACGGAAAAACCGGAAACTGACTCAAGCACTGATTGATGAAGAGGCAGAGAAAATATCAAAGGATGAGCTACCACAAACTCTTCGCCTGTGTACTAGATAGGGCCTACCCCGACGACGCTCAGCATTGCATTCGGGCCAGGCCCAAGGGCTCCTATCGATGCAACAAACCCTGGTGTATGTTGCCCTGACTGCACACAGGCTCAAGGGCAAGGTTCCAGCATCCAAGACAAGGACAAGCGGGAGAAATAGCTCTTTGAAGAATCAAAGGGCAGATCAAGAAGACCAAGACTAGCCTAGACAGCAAGATATCACCAAGGGAAAAAGCCTCCATTGCCGGGCAGGCGAGCCTGGTCAGGTCGAGGCCAACCCAAGAGCAAGTCCCAAGACCGCCCCGGCAAGGGTTGCCGGGACGCTGGCGGCCTGCTATCCCGCTAGGGCTCCACCACTCCACCTCACAACGACGCAAGTCGCCTATCAGTGCGGTGTTGAGCCCTCAAGTGAATAAGTGGCAGTCATTCAGCATGTGGCAGCCATTCCTAAGGAAGATCACCCCTAAATGACACCCGTCCATGGGCGTGTCACGCAGGCAGGTGAGAAGGTGGTTGAATGGCACGGCAAGGCTTGCCGGGCTGCATCCACGATGTGACACTATGCGGTGCATTTAATGCACCTTATTCTGTCTGCAGAGTTAGGTATGATAGCACTGTGGCTATCTAATCACTGGATAATGACTGTTTTGCCACTGTGGTAACCCCTTTACCTATAAAAGGAGGGCCGAGGCAACCTTAGAAAGTATTGGGACCCTTGTACACTCATACGCACGTAGCTGCTCTCCCCGAGGCGACCTTGCTGGGCTTGAGCACTGCGCGTTCGCCACGGTCTTCCACTCAATCAACCAAAGCAGGAGTAGGGTTTTACGCCTCGCAGCGGTCCGAACCTGGGTAAAAACCACCCGCGTCATCATTGCCGTGTTGTTTCTACGACCTCCGCTCTTTGTGCAACGTGCCCTTCCCCCTTACCGAACCACAAAGGGGCCGACGGCCCCATAGGTGATCGTGTCGAACCACGACACTTTCCTTCCCCTTGGGCCGGCGGCCATGGAGAGGGCGCGCCAGCCCCCTTGTGGGTTGGTGTGTGCCTCTCCTTGGCCCATTAGGCCCATAGACCTCCCGGGGCTTCCCGAAACCCCTTTCGGTGATCCGATGGTTAGTCGGTACAACCCGAAACCTTTTCGGTGTCCAAATAGCATCGTCCTATATATCAGTCTTTACCTCCGGACCATTTCGGAGCTTCTCGTCATGACCGTGATCTCATCCGGGACTCTGAACAACATTCGGTCACCAAATCACATAACTCATATAACACTATATCGTCAATGAACATTAAGCATGCGGACCCTACGGGTTCGAGAACTATGTAGACATGACCGAGACACCTCTCTGGTCAATAACCAATAGCGGAACTTGGATGCCCATATTGGTTCCTACATATTCAACGAAGATCTTTATCGGTCGAACCTTATGACAACATACGCAATTCCCTTTGTCTATCGGTATGTTACTTGCCCGAGATTCGATCGTCGGTATCTTCATACCTAGTTCAATCTCGTTACCCGCAAGTCTCTTTACTTGTTCCGTAATACATCATCTCATAACTAACTCCTTAGTCACTTTGCTTGCAAGCTTCTTGTGATGTGTATTACCGAGAGGGACCAGAGATACCTCTCTGATACATGGAGTAACAAATCCTAATCTCGATCCATGCCAACTCAACAAACACCTTCGGAGATACTTGTAGAGCATCTTTATAATCACCTAGTTACATTGTGATGTTTGATAGCACACAAGGTATTCCTCCGGTATCCGGGAGTTGCATGATCTCATAGTCGAAGGAATATGTATTTGACATTAAGAAAGCAATAGCAATAAACCGAACGATCATATGCTAGGCTAACGGATGGGTCTTGTCCATCACATCATTCTCTTAATGATGTGATCCCGTTATCAAGTGACAACACATGTCTATGGTTAGGAAAGCTTAACCATCTTTGATCAATGAGCTAGTCTAGTAGAGGCTTACTAGGGACACGGTATTTGTTTATGTATCCACACATGTATTTAAGTTTTCGATCAATACAATTTTAGCATGAATAATAAACCTTTATCATGAATAAGGAAATATAATAATAACAACTTTACATTTGCCTCTAGGGCATATTTCCATCAGTCTCCCACTTGCACTAGAGTCAATAATCTAGATTACATTGTAATGAATCTAACACCCATGGAGTCTTGGTGCTGATCATGTTTTGCTCGCGGAAGAGGCTTAGTCAACGGGTCTGCTACATTCAGATCCGTATGTATTTTGCAAATCTCTATGTCTCCATCCTTGACCTGTTCACGAATGGAGTTGAAGCTTCTCTTGATGTGTTTGGTTCTCTTGTAAAACCTGGATTCCTTCGCTAAGGCAATTGCTCTAGTGTTGTCACAAAAGATTTTCATTGGACCCGATGCACTGGGTATTACACCCAGATCGGATATGAACTCCTTCATCCAGACTCCTTCATGCGCTGCTTCCGAAGCAGCTATGTACTCCGCTTCACACGTAGATCCCACCATGACGCTCTACTTGGAACTACACCAACTAATAGCTCCACCATTCAATATAAATACATATCTGGTTTGTGACTTAGAGTCATCTAGATCGGTGTCAAAGCTAGCATCGACGTAACCATTTAAGACGAGCTCTTCATCACCTCCATAAACAAGAAACATATTCTTGGTCCTTTTCAGGTACTTTAGGATGTTCTTGACCGCTGTCCAGTGATCCACTCCTGGATTACTTTGGTACCTCCCTGCCAAACTTATGGCAAGGCACACATCAGGTCTGGTACACAGCATAGCATACATGATAGAACCTATGGCTGAGGCATAGGGAATGACTCTCATTTTCTCTCTATCTTCTGAAGTGGTCGGGCTTTGAGTCTGACTCAATTTCACACCTTGTAACACAGGCAAGAACCCTTTCTTTGACTGATCCATTTTGAACTTCTTCAAAACTTTGTCAAGGTATGTGCTTTGTGAAAGTCCTATTAAGCATCTTGATCTATCCCTATAGATCTTGATGCCCAATATATAAGCAGCTTCACCGAGGTCTTTCATTGAAAAATTCTTATTCAAGTATCCTTTTATGTTATCTAGAAATTCTATATCATTTCCAATCAACAATATGTCATCTACATATAATATCGGAAATGCTACACAGCTACCACTCACTTTCTTGTAAATACAGGCTTCACCATAAGTATGTATAAAACCATATGCTTTGATCACCTCATCAAAGCGTATATTCCAACTCCGAGACGCTTGCACCAGTCCATAGATGGATCGCTGGAGCTTGCACACTTTGTTAGCACCATTAGGATTGACAAAACCTTCTGGTTGCATCATATACAACTCTTCTTTAAGAAATCCATTAAGGAATGCAGTTTTGACGTCCATTTGCCAGATTTCATAATTATAAAATGCGGCAATTGCTAACATGATTTGGACAGACTTAAGCATCACTACGGGTGAAAAAGTCTCATGGTAGTCAACTCCTTGAACTTGTCGAAAACCTTTCACGACAAGTCAAGCTTTGTAGATAGTGACATTACCATCAGCGTCTGTCTTCTCCTTGAAGATCCATTTATTCTCAATGTCTTGCCGATCATCACGCAAGTCCACCAAAGTCCATACTTTGTTCTCATACATGGATCCAATCTCGGATTTCCTGGCCTCAAGCCATTTATCGGAATCTGGGCTCACCATAGCTTCTTCATAGTTCGTAGGTTCGCCATGGTCTAATAACATAACTTTCAAGACAGGATTACCGTACCACTCTGGTGGGGAACATGCTTTGGTCGACCTACGAGGTTGATGACCCACAAGTATAGGGGATCTATCATAGTCCTTTCGATAAGTAAGAGTGTCGAACCCAACAAGGAGCAGAAGGAAATGACAAGTGGTTTTCAGCAAGGTATTCTGTGCAAGCACTGAAATTATTGGTAACAGATAATTTTGTGATAAGATAATTCGTAACGGGTCACAAGTAACAAGTGTAACAAAGGTGCAGCAAGGTGTCCCAATCCCTTTTGTAGCAAAGGATAAGCCTGGATGAACTCTTATATAAAGCAAAGCGCTCCCGAGGACACATGGGAATTATTGTCAAGTTAGTTTTTATCATGCTCATATGATTCACATTCATTACTTTGATAATTTGATATGTGGGTGGACCATTGCTTGGGTGCTGTCCTTAATTGGACAAGCCTCCCACTTATGATTAACCCCTCTCGCAAGCATCCGAAACTACGAAAGAAGAATTAAGATAAATCTAACCATAGCATGAAACATGTGGATCCAAATCAGCCCCTTACGAAGCAACGCATAAACTAGGGTTTAAGCTTCTGTCACTCTAGCAACCCATCATCTACTTATTACTTCCCAATGCCTTCCCCTAGGCCCAAATCATGGTGAAGTGTTATGTAGTCAACGTTCACATAACACCACTAGAGGAAAGACAACATACATCTCATCAAAATATCGAACGAATACCAAATTCACATGATTACTTATAACAAGACTTCTCCCATGTCCTTAGGAACAAACATAACTACTCACAAAGCATATTCATGTTCATAATCAGAGGGGTATTGAATATCATTAAGGACCTGAACATATGATCTTCCACCGAATAAACCAACTAGCATCAACTACAAGGAGTAATCAACACTACTAGCAACCCACAGGTACCAATCTGAGGTTTTGAGGCAGAGATCGGATACAAGAGATGAACTAGGGTTTGAGAGGAGATGGTGCTGGTGAAGATGTTGATGGAGGTTGACCCCCTCTCGATGAGAGGATCATTGGTGATGACGATGGCTTCGATTTCCCCCTCCGGGTGGGAAGTTTCCCCGACAGAACAGCTCTGCCGGAGCCCTAGATTGCTTCTGCCCAGGTTCCGCCTCGAGACGGCGGTGCTTCGTCCCGAAAGCTTCCTTATGATTTTTTCCAGGTCAAAACCCTCCATATAGCAGAAGATGGGCACCGGAGACCTGCCAGGGGCCCCACAAGCCCTAGGGGCGTGCCCAGGGGGGTAGGGCGCGCCCCCCAGGCTTGGGGCCACCTGGTGGGTCCTCCTCTGGTATTTCTTCGCCCAATATTTTTTATATATTCCAAAATAATTCTCCGTAAGTTTTCAGGACTTTTGGAGTTGTGCAGAATAGGTCTCTCAGATTTGCTCCTTTCCGGTCCAGAATTCCAGCTGCCGGCATTCTCCCTCTTTGTGTAAACCTTGTAAAATAAGAGAGAAAAGGCATAAGTATTGTACCATAATGTGTAATAACAGCCCATAATGCAATAAATATCAACATAAAAGCATGATGCAAAATGGACGTATCAACTCCCCCAAGCTTAGACCTCGCTTGTCCTCAAGCGAAAGCCAAAATCGATAATCATGTCCACATGTTTAGAGATAGAGGTGTCGATAAAATAAAATACGGACATGAAGGCATCATGATCATCTTTAGAACAGCAACATATATTGTCATATAATTTGTTATGCTAAAGTAACAATTCGTTCACAAGGTAAAGTATGAAACAAGAACTTTATTGAAAACCAACAAACTATGATCTTGGTTATTGAAGCAATTGCAATTTATCATAACATCGGAAAGAGTCAATGTCAGAGCTTTTATTTAGCGAGTTTCACATACTTAACTATCATTTAGTCTTTCACAATTTCTAACACTCACGTGATAGTTATGAGATCAAAGTTTCAATTGGACAAAGAGAAAGATAGGGGCTTATAACTTCACCTCCAAACCTTTTACCTCAAGGGTAACGTCAACTATAATAGTTTATGAAAATCTACATCCGAGTGGATATATATATCTGGGTCTTCCCCAACATAAAGTTCTTGCAAAAAAGAAAAAGTGTAAAAAGAATAGGTGATGATCACCATGACTCTTGCATAAAGGTAGAAGGTAAATAAAATATAGGCCCTTCGCAGAGGGAAGCAGAGGTTGTCATGCGCTTTTATGGTTGGATGCATAAAATCTTAATGCAAAAGAACGTCACTTTATATTGCCGCTTGTGATAAAGAACTTTATTATGCAGTCCGTTGCTTTTATTTCTTCTATATCACAAGTTCGTATAAAGCTTATTTTCCTCACACTAAATTATCATACATGTTTAGAGAGCAATTTTTATTGCTTGCACCGATGACAACTTACTTGAAGGATCTTACTCAATCCATAGGTAGGTATGGTGGACTCTCATGGCAAAACTGGGTTAAGGGATTTTGGATGCACAAGTAGTATCTCTACTTGGTGCAAAAGATTTGGCTAGCATAGGATAAGAAGCAAGCTTAACATGTTGGAGGATCCATGAAAATATAACTTCTATTCGGATATAAGGGAACATAACCCATTATATTGTCTTCCTTGTCCAACATCAACTTATTAGCATATAATATTTTAATGAGTGCTCACAATCACAAAAGATGTCCAAGATAGTATATTTATATGTGAGACCTCTCTTTCTTTATTATTTCCTATTAATTTCAACAATGACCAAAACTATGTTTGTCAACTCCCAACAAATTTCATGCGACATACTTCTTATATGTGAAGTCGTTACTTCCCATAAGATCATTATATAATCTTTTTATTTCTTTTATTCTTTATTTCTTTTTTTTCAAGATCATAGCAAGAAAGCAAAGCCCTCAACTCAAAATTAATCTTTATTATATAAATCTTGGAATCAATTACATAGAGGGAACACAAAGCAAAACTCAAAGCTAGATCATACTTAAACTTTATTCTATTAAACCGAGATATAACCAAAAGGATCGAACTAAGAAAAATGATAAAGGTAAAGATGTGATGGTGATACGATACCGGGGCACCTTCCCCAAGCTTGGCAGTTGCCAAGGGGAGTGCCCATACCCATGTATTTAGGTCTCTTTCTTCGGAGGTGGTGATGCAATATTCTTGGCAACAATACCCTTCAGGATGTGATTTTCTTCCTCGAGCCTATTGACTTGCTGGTTGAGATCCATTATTTCCTTACGGAGTTTGCCTGTGACGGCTAGTGCTCCGATCACCCATGGATGCTTCCTGGCTGCGGGGGAAAAAGCAACACTCTTTTTCATGTTATCATAAGAGAGAAATCTAGCATTGGGAGGTATGACCAAATCCGGTATTGACAAGAGCTCTGGAGTTCCTCAAGCATGGCTCCAGGTTGAGGGCGAGAGGTAACTTCTTGATCCTCCTCCATGGCATCCACTCTTTTCAGGTTAGCCTCCATCTCTTCATCCGTTGACCACCCAAAGTGGTCAGCTTCTCTGTATGCTCTTGGGCCCGGTATCGGGTGAGAGACACGACTCTTGCAAAGACATCTTGATCCAAATTTGCTGCAGAATTAGCTAAACACAAGAACAGAGGATTTTTGCCGTGATACGGTAGTCAAAACCTTTGGGAGATTATATAATGAATTTTTACCGACCAAAAGGAGTATACTATAAGAAAACGGAGTCCAGAGGGCACACGAGGTGGCCACAAGCCTGGGAGGCGCCCCCAGGGCTTGTCGCGCCCTCGTGCACTTTCTGGACTACTTTTTATTTTCCTAATTTTTTAAGTATTCCAAAATGGAGTAAAATTGCTTTTGGGAAAGTTTTGGAGTCGGTTTACTTACCGTATCACATACCTATTCCTTTTCGGAGTCTGGAGCGTTCTGGTAGATATCCCTTGTGTACTCCTCAGGTGTTATGGTATTAATAATATTGGTTTCAACATTTGTGGGAGTAACTGAGATATAATGTTTGATTCTTTGCCCGTTTACCACCTTCGGGTTAGTGCCTTCGGCGTTATTGATTTTGATGGCACCGGAACGATAAACTTCCTCGATAATGTAAGGACCTTCCCATTTAGAGAGAAGCTTTCCTGCAAAAAATCTTAAACGAGAATTGTATAGGAAGACATGGTCACCTACATTAAATTCACGCTTTTGTATCCTTTTATCATGCCATCTTTTAACTTTCTCTTTAAACAATTTGGCATTCTCATAGGCTTGGGTTCTCCATTCATCAAGTGAGCTAATGTCAAATAACATCTTCTCACCGGCAAGTTTGAAATCATAGTTAAGCTCTTTAACTGCCCAATAAGCTTTATGTTCTAGTTCAAGAGGTAAGTGACATGTTTTTCCATAAACCATTTTATATGGAGACATACCCATAGGGTTTTTATAAGCAGTTCTATAAGCCCATAATGCATCATCAAGTTTCTTAGACCAATTCTTTCTGGATCTATTAACAGTCTTTTGCAGAATCAACTTTATTTCTCGGTTACTTAATTCTACTTGACCACTTGACTGAGGATGATATGGAGATTCAATTCTATGGTTAACATCATATTTCTCAAGCAATTTACTGAAAGCATCATGAATAAAGTGTGAACTACCATCAGTCATTAAATATCTAGGGACTCCAAACCTCGGGAAAATAATTCTTTAAGCATTTTAATGGAGGTGTTATGATCAGCACTACTAGTTGGAATAGCTTCTACCCACTTAGTAACATAATCAACAACAACCAAAATATGTGTGTACCCATTAGAGGAAGGAAAAGGTCCCATATAATCAAATCCCCAAACATCAAACAGTTCAATAACAAGTGAATAATTCATAGGCATTTCCTGACGTCTACTAATATTATCAATTCTTTCACATTCATCACAAGACAAGACAAACTTATGAGCATCCTTGAAAAGAGTAGGCCAATAAAAACCAGATTGTAATACCTTGTGTGCAGTTCTATCTCCAGCATGGTGTCCTCCGTAGGCCTCGGAGTGACACTTGCGTAGGATCTCTTCCTGTTCATGCTCAGGTACACAACGTCTAATAACACCATCTACTCCTTCTTTATAAAGGTGTGGGTCATCCCAGAAGTAATGTCTTAAATCATAGAAAAACTTTTTCTTTTGTTGGTATGTGAAACTAGGTGGTATAAATTTAGCAACAATATAATTGGCATAATCAGCATACCAAGGAGCACTACGAGAAGCATTTATGACAGCTAATTATTCATCAGGAAAGCTATCATCAATAGGTAGTGGGCCATCAAGAACATTTTCTAACCTAGACAAGTTGTCTGCTACGAGGTTCTCAGCTCCCTTTCTATCAATAATATGCAAATCAAATTCTTGCAGCAAGAGAACCCATCTAATAAGTCTATGTTTAGCATCCTTCTTTTCCATAAGGTATTTAATAGCCGCATGATCGGTGTGAACAGTTACTTTAGAATCAACAATATAAGATCTGAACTTATCACAAGCAAATAAAACCGCTAAAAATTCTTTTTAAGTAGTAGCATCGTTGAGCACTGTCTAGAGTTTTACTAGCATAATGGATAACATTTAACTTCTTATCAACTCTTTGTCCTAGAACAACACCAACAGCATAATCACTAGCATCACACATAATTTCAAAGGGTAGGTTCCAATCAGGTGTTTGAATAGTAGGTGCAGAAATTAAGGCTTTCTTAAGTATTTCAAATGCTTCTACACAATCATCATCAAAAACAAATGGAACATCCTTTTGCAAGAGATTAGTAAGAGGCCTAGAAATTTTTTAGAAGTCTTTAATAAACCTCCTATAGAAACCAACATGACCAAGGAAACTTCTTATACCTTTGATATCTTTAGGACACGACATTTTTTCAATAGCATCAACTTTAGCTTTATCAACTTCAATACCTCTTTCGGAGATTTTATGCCCCAAGACAATACCTTCATTAACCATAAAGTGACACTTCTTCCAATTCAAGACAAGATTAGTTTCTTCACATCTCTGCAAAACTCGATCAAGGTTGCTTAAGAAATCATCAAAAGAAGTTCCATAAACGGAGAAATTATCCATGAAAACCGCAACAATCTTTTCACAAAAGTCAGAGAATATAGCAGTCATACATCTTTGAAAAGTAGCAGGTGCATTACATAAACCAAAAGGCCTCTGTCTATAAGCAAAGGTACTGAAAGGGCAAGTAAAAGTAGTTTTTTCTTGATCCTCTTGTGACACAGGTATTTGGGAAAAACCAGAATAACCATCTAGAAAGCAGAAGTGTGTATGTTTTGATAGTCTTTCTAGCATTTGATCAATAAAAGGTAGAGGATAATGATCTTTCCTAGTAGCTTTGTTCAACTTTCTAAAATCAATAACCATTCTATAACCTATGACAATTCTTTGCGGAATCAATTCATTTTTATCATTAGGGACAACGGTAATACCTCCCTTCTTAGGGACATAATGAACAGGACTTACCCATCTACTATCAGCAACAGGATAAATTATACCTGCTTCTAGAAGCTTTAATATTTCATTTCTTACCACTTCTTTCATCTTTGGATTCAACCGTCGCAGGTGATCAACAACAGGTTTAGCATCAGGTTCCATATTAATTTTGTGCTGACATAGAGTGGGACTAATACCCTTAAGATCATCAAGAGTATATCCAATAGCTGCATGGTGCTTCCTCAGAGTTTTTAATAATTTCTTTTCTTCATGCTCTAAAAGGTTAGCACTAATAATAACAGGATATATCTTCTTTTCATCAAGATAAGCATATTTCAGAGTATTAGGTAATTGTTTAAGATCGAACACATGATCACTCTTGGGTGGCAGAAGATCTCCAAGAGTCTCAACAGGCAAATTGTGTTTCAAAATAGGCATCTATTTAAACAAAATCTCATCTAATTCCTTTCTTTCATTCATGAACATATCATTTTCATGGTCTAGCAAATATTGTTCTAAAGGATCAGTAGGAGGCACGACAATAGAAGCAAGACCAATTATTTCATCTCTACTAAGCAATTCTTTATCATGGGGTTGTCTACGAAATTTGGAGAAATTAAACTCATGAGACACATCCCCAAAACTTACACTAACAGTTTCTTTCTCACAATCTATTTTAGCATTAACGGTGTTCAAGAAAGGTCTACCAAATATAATGGGACAAATATCATCTTGTGGGGAACCAAGAACTAGAAAATCAGTAGGGTATTTTATTTTCCCACACAAGACTTCAACATCTCTAACAATCGCAATTGGTGATATAGTATCTCTATTGGCAAGCTTAATAGTGACATCAATATCTTCTATTTCAGCAGGTGCAATATCATTCATAATTTCTTGATATAAAGTAAAGGGAATTGCACTCACACTAGCACCCAAATCACATAAGCCATGATAACAATGATCTCCTATTTTAACAGAAACAACAGGCATGCCAACAACAGGTCTATGTTTATCTTTATCATCGGGTCTAGCAATTCTAGCAGCTTCATCACAGAAGTAAATAACATGCCAATCAATATTATCGACCAAGAGCTCTTTAACCATAGCAATACTAGGTTCAACTTTAGTTTGTTCAGGGGGTGTAGGTGTTCTAGTATAACTCTTACGAACCACAGTTGAAGCTTTAGCATGTTCCTTTATCCTAACAGGGAAAGGTGGTTTCTCAATATAAGCAGTAGGAACAATATGATCAACATTATAAGTAAGAGTTTCCTCTTCAGCTTTAATAGGTTCTACTATTTTTACTTCAATGTGAGGATGATATTTAAACCACTTCTCCTTAGGGAGATCAACATGAGTAGCAAATGATTCACAGAAAGAAGCTACTATCTCAGAGTCAAGTCCATATTTAGTGCTAAATTCATGAAAAGCATGGGTATCCATAAAAGACTTAACACAATCAAACTTAAGGTTTATACCTGACTCCTTACCTTCGTCGAGCTCCCAATATTCAGAGTTGCGTTTAATTCTTTCCAAGAGATCCCATTTGAATTCAATAGTCTTCTTCATAAAAGAACCAGTACAAGAAGTATCGAGCATGGATTGATCATTACGAGAAAGCCGAGCATAAAAGTTTTGAATAATAATTTCTCTTGAGAGCTCATAATTGGGGCATGAATATAACATTGACTTAAGCCTCCCCCAAGCTTGAGCGATACTTTCTCCTTCACGAGGCCAAAAATTATATATATAATTCCAATCACGATGAACCAGATGCATAGGATAAAACTTCTGATGAAATTCAAATTTCAATCGGTTGTAATTCCAAGTCCCAATATCATCGCATAGCCTATACCATGTCAATGCCTTCTCCTTCAAAGATAAAGGGCAGAACTTCTTCTTGTCTTCATCCTCGGGCAAACCTGCAAGCTTAAATAATCCACAAACTTCATCCACATAGATTAGATGCATATCCAGATGTAATGTTCCATCTCCTGCATAAGGATTAGCTAGCAGTTTCTCTATCATACCTGAAGGAATTTCAGAATAAATATTTTTAGTAGGTTCAGTAGGTTGAGGGGCAACTCTTTGCTCTTTCGGTCGGGGTGAAGATACCCCAAACAAACCCCTCAAAGGATGGTTTTCCATAGTGACAAGTGACAGTAAATTTCAGCACATAATATAAATGTTTCCTTACCAAAGGTGCTTCACTCCCCGGCAATGGTGCTAGAAAAGAGTCTTGATGACCCACGAGTATAGGGGATCTATCGTAGTCCTTTCGATAAGTAAGAGTGTCAAACCCAACGAGGAGCAGAAGGAAATGACAAGCGGTTTTCAGCAAGGTATTCTCTCCAAGCACTGAAATTATCGGTAACAGATAGTTTTGTGATAAGATAATTCGTAATGGGTAACAAGTAACAAGTGTAAGAAAGGTGCAGCAAGGTGGCCCAATCCCTTTTATAGTAAAGTATAAGCCTGGACGAACTCTTATATAAAGCAAAGCGCTCCTGAGGACACATGGGAATTATTGTCAAGTTAGTTTTCATCATGCTCATATGATTTGTGTTCGTTACTATGATAATTTGATATGTGGGTGGACAGATGCTTGGGTTCTGTCCTTACTTGGACAAGCCTCCCACTTATGATTGACCCCTCTCACAAGCATCCGCAACTACGAAAGAAGAATTAAGATAAATCTAACCATAGCATGAAACATGGGGATCCAAATCAGCCCCTTACGAAGCAACACATAAACTAGGGTTTAAGCTTCTGTCACTCTAGCAACCCATCATCTACTTATTACTTCCCAATGCCTTCCCCTAGGCCCAAATCATGGTGAAGTTTCATGTAGTCGACATTCACATAACATCACTAGAGGAAAGACAACATACATCTCATCAAAATATCAAACGAATACCAAATTCACATGATTACTTATAACAAGACTTCTCCCATGTCCTCAGGAACAAACGTAACTACTCACCAAGCATATTGATGTTCATAATCATAGGGGTGTTGAATATCATTAAGGATCTGAACATATGATCTTCCACTGAATAAACCAACTAGCATCAACTACAAGGAGTAATCAACACTACTAGCAACCCACAGGTACCAATCTGAGGTTTTGAGACAGATATCGGATACAAGAGATGAACTAGGGTTTGAGAGGAGATGGTGCTGGTGTAGATGTTGATGGAAATTGACCCCCTCTCGATGAGAGGATCATTGGTGATGACGATGGCTTCGATTTCCCCCTCCCGGAGGGAAGTTTGCCCAGCAGAACACTCTGCTGGAGCCCTAGATTGCTTCTGCCCAGGTTCCGCCTCGAGACGGTGGCGCTTCATCCCAAAAGCTTCCTTATGTTTTTCCAGGTCAAAACCCTTCATATAGCAGAAGATGGGCACCAGAGACCTGCCAGGGGACCCACAAGCCCTAGGGGCGCGCCCAGGGGGGTAGGGCGCGCCCCCCAGGCTTGGGGCCACCTGGTGGGCCCCCCTCTGGTATTTCTTCGCCCAATATTTTTTATATATTCCAAAATAATTCTCCATAAATTTTCAGGACTTTTGGAGTTGTGCAGAATAGGTCTCTCAGATTTGCTCCTTTCCGGTCCAGAATTCCAGCTGTCGGCATTCTCCCTCTTTGTGTAAACCTTGTAAAATAAGAGAGAAAAGGTGTAAGTATTGTACCATAATATGTAATAACAGCCCATAATGCAATAAATATCAACATAAAAGCATGATGCAAAATGGATGTATCAGAGGTCCAGTAGTAACTTGATCCGAAGGTTCATGATCATCATCATTAGCTTCCTCTCCAGTTGGTGTAGGCATCACGGGAACGGTTTTCTTTGATGTGCTACTTTCCAATTCGAGAGAAGGTACAATTACCTCATCAAGTTCTACTTTTCCCACTCACTTCTTTCGAGAGAAACTCCTTCTCTAGAAAGGGCCCATTCTTGGCAACAAAGATCTTGCCTTCGGATCTATGGTAGAAGGTGTACCCAATATTTTCCTTAGGGTATCCTATGAAGACGCACTTCTCCGATTTGGGTTCGAGCTTATGAGGCTAAAGCCTTTTGACATAAGTGTCGCATCCCCAAACTTTAAGAAACGATAGCTTAGGTTTCTTGCCAAACCATAGTTCATACGGTGTCATCTCAACGGATTTAGACGGTGCCCTATTTAACGTGAATGCGGCTGTCTCTAATGCATAACTCCAAAACGATAGTGGTAAATCGGTAAGAGACATCATAGAACGCACCATATCTAATAAAGTACGGTTACGATGTTCGGACACACCATTACGCTATGGTGTTCCAGGTGGCGTGAGTTGTGAAACAATTCCACATTGTTTTAAATGAAGGCCAAACTCGTAACTCAAATATTCACCTCCACGATCAGATCATAGAAACTTTATTTTCTTGTTACGATGATTCTCTACTTCACTCTAAAATTCTTTGAACTTTTCAAATGTTTCAGATTTGTGTTTAGTTAAGTAGATATACCCATATCTACTCAAATCATCTGTAAAGGTTAGAAAATAATGATACCCGCCGCGTGCCTCAACACTCATCGGACTGCATACATCGGTATGTATTATTTCCAATAAGTCATTAGCTCGCTCCATTGTTCCGGAGAACGGAGTTTTAGTCATCTTGCCCATAAGGCATGGTTTGCAAATATCAAATGATTCATAATCAAGTGATTCCAAAAGTCCATTCGCATGGAGTTTCTTCATGCACTTTATACCAATATGACCTAAACGGTAGTGCCACAAGTATGTTGCACTATCATTATCAGCTTTGCATCTTTTGGCATCAATATTATGAATATGTGTATCACTACGATCGAGATTCAACAAGAATAGACCATTCATCAAGGGTGCATGACCATAAAAGATATTACTCATATAAATAGAACAACCATTATTCTCCGATTTAAATGAATAACCGTCCGCAATAAACAAGATCCAGATATAATGTTCATGCTCAACGCTAGCACCAAATAACAATTATTGAGGTCTAAAACTAATCCTGAAGATAGATGTAGAGGTAGCATGCCGATGGCGATCACATCGACCTTGGAAACATTCCCGACGCACATCGTCACCTCGTCCTTAGCCAATCTTTGTTTATTCCGCAGCTCCTGTTTCGAGTTACAAATATGAGTAACCGAACCAGTATCAATTACCCAGGCGCTACTACAAGCATTAGTAAGGTACACATCAATAACATGTATATCAAATATACCTTTGTTCACTTTGCCATCCTTCTTATCCGCCAAGTATTTGGGGCAGTTCCGCTTCCAGTGACCATTCCCTTTGCAGTAGAAGCACTCAGTTTCAGGCTTGGGTCCAGCTTTGGGCTTCTTCACGGGAGCGACAACTTGCTTGCCATTCTTCTTGAAGTTCCCTTTCTTTGCCTTGCCCTTTTTCTTGAAACTTGTGGTCTTGTTAACCATCAACACTTGATGCTCCTTCTTGATTTCTACCTCCGCGGCCTTAAGCATTGCGTAGAGCTCGGGAATCATTTTCGTCATCCCTTGCACATTATAGTTCATCATGAATACTTTTTAGCTTGGTGGCAGTGACTAAAGAACTCTGTCAATAGCACTCTCAACTAGAAGATCAATTCCCAGCTGAGTCAAGTGGTTATGATACCCAGACATTTTGAGTATGTGTTCACTAGCAGAACTATTCTCCTCCATCTTGCAGCTATAGAATTTGTTGGAGACTTCATATCTCTCAACCCGGGCATTAGCCTGAAATATCAATTTCAGCTTCTGGAACATCTCATATGCTCCGTGACATTCAAAACGTCTTTGAAGTCCCGGTTCTAGGCCGTAAAGCATGGCACACTGAACTATCGAGTAGTCATTAGATCGAGTCTGCAAGACGTTCATAACATCTGCAGTAGCTCCTGCAGCAGGTCTGTCACCTAGCGGTGCATCAAGGACATAATTATTCTGTGCAGCAATGAGGATAACCTCAAGTTACGGACCCAGTCCGTGTAGTTGCTACCATCATCTTTCAACTTAGCTTTCTCTAGGAACACATTAAAATTCAGGGGAACGGTAGCGCGGGCCATTGATCTACAACATAGATATGCAAAAACTTTTAAGACTAAGTTCATGATAAATTAAGTTCAATTAATCATATTACTAATGAACTCCCACTTGAATAAACATCCCTCGAGTTATCTATGTGATACATGATCCAAATCAACTAACCCATGTCCGATCATCACGTGAGATGGGGTAGTCATCAATGGTGAACATCTCTATGTTGATCATATCTACTATATGACTCACATTCGACCTTTCGGTCTCCAGTGTTCCGAGACCATGTCTGTACATGATAGGCTCGTCAAGTTTAACCCAAGTATTCTGCATGTGCAAAACTGTCTTACACTTTGGCAACGGTGCATACTCGGGGAGAACACTTTTATCTTGAAATTTAGTGAAGGGATCATCTTATAATGCTATCGTCATTCTATGCAAAATAAGATGCATAAAGGATAAACATCACACGCAATCAAAATATGTGACATGATATGGCCATCATCATCTTGTGCTTTTGATCTCCATATCCAAAGCATCATCATGATCTCCATCGTCACCGGCTCGACACCTTGATCTCCATCGTTGCGTCGGGGTCGTCTCGCCAACTATTGCTACTACAACTATTGCTAACGCATAGCGATAAGGTAAATCAATTACATGGCGCTTGTATTTCATACAATAATTAAGAGACAACCCTAAGGCTCCTGCCAGTTGTCGATATTACAAAACATGATCATCTCATACATCAACATATATCACATCATATCTTGACCATATCACATCACAACATGCCCTGCAAAATCAAGTTAGACATCCTCTACTTTGTTGTTGCAAGTTTTACGTGGCTGCTACGGGCTTCTAGCAAGAACCGTTCTTAACTACGCAAAAACCACAACGGTGATTATCAAGTTTTCTATTTTAACCTTCTTCAAGGACCGACCGTAGTCAAATTCAATTCAACTAAGGTAGGAGAAACAGACACCCGCCAGCCACCTTTATGCAAAAACAAGTTGCATGTCAGTCAGTGGAACCGGTCTCATGTGCGTGGACATGTAAGGTTGGTCCGGGCCGCTTCATCCCACAATACCGCCGAATCAAAATAAGACATGGGTGGTAAGCAGTATGACCATCACCGCCCACAACTCCTTTGTGTTTTACTCGTGCATATCATCTACGCATAGACCTGGCTCGAATGCCACTGATGGGGAACGTTGCATGGAAAACAAAAAAAGTTCTACACACACGCAAGATCTATCCATGGAGATGCATAGCAACAAGAGGGGACAGTGTGTCTACGTACCCTCGTAGACTGTAAGTGGAAGCATTTATTAATGCGGTTGATGTAGTCAAACTTTTCGCGATCCAACCGATCAAGTACCGAACGTACGTCACCTCCGCGTTCAGCACACGTTCAGCTCGGTGACGTCCTCGCCTTCTTGATCCAGCAAGACGGGCGAAGTAGTAGATGAGTTTCGGCAGCACGACGGCGTGGTGACGGTGGTGGTGATGCTATCTCCGCAGGGCTTCGCCTAAGCACTCTGAAAATATGACCGAGGGACGAGACTGTGGAAAGGGGCACCGCACACGGCTAAGAGAATGTCGTCGCTTTGTGTGGCACCCCCTCCCTCATATATATAGGTGGGGGGAGAGGGGAGGCAGCCAGGAGGCGCCCCAAGGGTGGCAGAATCCCCTTTGGGCTCCTTCCCTGGCCGCGCCCCCCTTCCTTGTTGGCGCACGGGAGGAAGGCAGGGGGAGGTGGCGGCCCCCTTTCCTTTCTCTCATGAGGAGGGAAAGGCAGGAGGGGCCAACCCTCCCCCTTTCCTTACCCTAGGGCCAGCGGCCAGGGAGAGGGCGCGCCAGCCCCCTTGTGGGCTGGTGTGTGCCTCCCCTTGGCCCATTAGGCCCATAGACCTCCCGGGGCCTCCCGAAAGCCCTTCCGGTGATCCGATGGTTACCCGGTACAACCCGAAACCTTTCCAGTGTCCAAATAGCATCATCCTATATATCAATCAGTACCTCCGAACCATTCCGGAGCTCCTCGTCATGCCTGTGATGTCATCCGGGACTCCGAACAACATTCAGTCACCAAATCACATAATTCATATAACACTATATCGTTAATGAACGTTAAGCGTGCGGACCCTATGGGTTCGAGAACTATGTAGACATGACCAAGATACCTCTCTGGTCAATAACCAATATCGGAACGTGGATGCCCATATTGGTTCCTACATATTCTACGAAGATCTTTATCGGTCGAACCTTATGACAACATACGTAATTCCCTTTGTCTATCGGTATGTTACTTGCCCAAGATTCGATCGTCGGTGTCTTCATACCTAGTTCAATCTCATTACCGGCAAGTCTCTTTGCTCGTTCCGTAATACATCATCTTGTAACTAACTCCTTAGTCACTTTGCTTGCAAGCTGCTTGTGATGTGTATTACCGAGAGGGCCCAGAGATACTTCTCTGATACACGAAGTGACAAATCCTAATCTCGATCCATGCCAACTCAACAAACACCTTCGGAGATACCTGTAGAGCATCTTTATAATCACCCAGTTATGTTGTGATGTTTGATAGCACACAAGGTATTCCTCAGGTCTCCGGGAGTTGCATGATCTCATAGTCGAAGGAATATGTATATGAGATTAAGAAAGCAATAGCAATAAACCGAACGATCATATGCTAAGCTAACGGATGGGTCTTGTCCATCACATCATTCTCCTAATGATGTGATCCCGTTATCAAGTGACAACACATGTCTATGGTTAGGAAACCTTAACCATCTTTGATCAACGAGCTAGTCTAGTAGAGGCTTACTAGGGACATGGTATTTGTTTATGTATCCACACATGTATTTAAGTTTTCGATCAATACAATTCTAGCATGAATAATAAACCTTTATCATGAATAAGGAAATATAATAATAACAACTTCATTACTGCCTCTAGGGCATGTTTCCATCAGTTCTTGCCTGTGTTGCAAGGTATGAAGTTGAGTCAGACTCAACGCCCGACCACGGCAGAAGATAGAGAAAGGATGGAGGTCATCCCCTATGCCTCAGCCATAGGCTCTATAATGTATGCCATGCTGTGTACCAGACCTGATGTGTGCCTTGCCATAAGTCTGGTAGGGAGGTACCAAAGTAATCCAGGAGTGGATCACTGGACAGTGGTTAAAAATATCCTTAAGTACCTAAAGAGGACTAAGGACATGTTTCTCGTATATGGAGGTGACGAAGAGCTTGTTGTAAAGGGTTATGTCGATACTAGCTTTGACACTGATCTAAATGACTCGAGGTCATAAACCGGATACGTATTTATTTTGAATGGTGGAGCAGTCAGTTGGTGCAGTTCCTTGCAAAGTGTCATAGAGGGATCTACATGTGAAGCAGAATACATAGCTGCTTCAGAAGCCGGGAATGAAGGAGTCTGGATGAAGGAATTCATATCCGATATAGGAGCTGTGCCTAGTGCATCGGATCCAATGACTATCCTTTGTGACAACACTGGTGCAATTGCCATTGCCAAGGTGCCCAGGTTTCACAAGAAGACCAAGCACATCAAACACCACTTCAACTCCATTCGTAATAACATTATGGGGACACAAAACTTTGCAAAGTACATACGGATCTGAATGTGGCAGACCCGTTGACTATACCTCTTCCACGAGCAAAACATGATCAACACCAAGACTCCATGGGCGTGAGATTCATAACTATGTAAACTAGATTATTGACTCTAGTGCAAGTGGGAGACTGTCGGAAATATGCCCTAGATGCAATAATAAATTGGTTATTATCATATTTCCCGTTCATGATAAATGTTTATTATTCATGCTAGAATTGTATTGGCCGGAAACTTAAATACATGTGTGAATACATAAACTACACCATGTCCCTAGTAATCCTCTACTAGACTAGCTCGTTGATCAAAGATGGTTAAGATTTCCTAACCATGGACATGAGATGTCATTTGATAACGGGATCACATCATTAGGAGAATGATGTGACGGACAGACCCAACCGTAAGCTTATCATCAAATCGTTTAGTTATTTGCTATAGCTTTCTTCATGTCAAGTATCTATTCCTTTGACCATGAGATCATGCTACACCCGGATACCGTAGGAATGCCTTGTGTGCTATCAAACATCACTTCATAACTAGGTGATCATAAAGGTGCTCTACAGGTATCTCTGAAGGTGTGTGTTGGGTTGCGTGGACCGAGATTGGGATTTGTCACTCCGTGTGACGGAGAGATATCTCTGGGCCCTCTCGGTAATACAACATCATAAGAAGCTTCATGTGACTAATGAGTTTAGTCAAGGGATCTTGTATTATGGAATGAGTAAAGAGACTTGTTGGTAATGAGATTGAACTAGGTATGGAGATACCGACGATCGAATCTCGGGCAAGTAACATATCACAGGACAAAGGGAAATTGCATACGGGATTGAATGATTCCTTGACATCATGGTTCAACCGGTAAATATATTTGTTGAATATGTAGGAATCAATATGGGCATCCAGGTCCCGCTGTTGGTTATTGATCAGAGAGGAGTCTCGGCCATGTCTGCATGTTCCAAACCCATAGGGTCGCACGCTTAACGTTCGGTAGCGCTAGGGTAGTATTGAGAAATTAACAGTGGAAATTCCGAAGGTTGTTCGGAGTCCCATATGGGATCTAGGATATCACGAGGATCTCTGGAATGGTCTGGAGGTAAATATTTATATATGGGAAGTCCTGTTTTGGCCATCGAAAAAGTTCGGGGGCATGCCGACAAGTGTATCGGAGGCACCGAAGGGTTCTGGGGTCCATCGGGGGTGTCCACCAGCCTCAGGTTTCTACATGGGCTGTAGGGGGCGCCCTAGCCTAGTTGGGCCAGGCGCACCAGCCCCCAAGAGGCCCATACGCCTAGGGTTTCGGGGGAACCCTAGATGGGGGCCCCCCTTGGCTTGGGGGGCAAGCCACCCCCTAGGGCCGCCGCCCCCTCCCTCGGAGGAGAGGCTAGGGCTAGCGCCACCTCCCCCTCACCATTATATATAGTGGGGAGGTGGGAGGGCAGCCGCATGCCTCCACCGTTGCCCTCCGTCGCTCCCAACTTCTCCCACCTTTCCTCCGGTACGTGCTTGGCGAAGCCCTGCCAGAATTCCGCTGCTGCCACCACCACCATACCACCGTCCTGTATTCGATCTCATCTACCTCCACTCCCTCGCTTGCTAGATCAAGAAGGAGAGTACGCCATCGAGATGAATGTGTGCTAATCTCGGAGGTTCCGTCCATTCGGCACTAGATCAGATTTGATCGCGATTGGATCATGAAGAGTACGACTTCATCAACCGCGTTACGACGCTAACGCTTTTGGTCTACAAGGGTATGTAGACACACTCCCCTCTCGTAGCGATGCATCTCCTAGATTGGATCTTGGGTGTTTTGTAGGAATTTTTTATTTTCAGGCTTCATTCGCCATCATCTACCAGAGAATGCAAAATAGGACACTATTTGGTCTGTGGTAGGGATAACCACATCACTAGTGATTATGCTTGGCTAAAAAAAATCAAACTTGTCCCCAAATATGTGGGATATGCAGCTAAAGGTTTGGGTCTATTGTTGGTTCAGAGTTTTAAGGATGTGATGGTGGCTGAGCACACTAACCCTCTGGCTGTTGTGATTATCAGATCTGGACACCTAAACAAGACTGGATTTTTGCATGCTTTTAATGAGATGTTTAGCTGGGGCTGACAGTGGAGGGTTAGAGAGTATGGACATAACTGATTCCTGATTAGATTTCCCAACAAAGCTAACTAGTAGAATTGGCAAAATTCAATTATTTTAACCTACTAGACACTGGAGTTGTGATTAAGGTGCAGTGATGAACTCTAGAACATCAGGTTGGGGGAAAGATGCACACTGCATGGGAGAGATTTGAGGGAGTGTCTGATTTCTTCAGGCATTTCTTTGGGATGTGTGAAGTGGCTGCTGTTGTGGGACCTGTTCTTGAGATTGACATGGACACAATAAACCGGGAAAAATCAGAGCAAAATGTGGGGTGAGAGACGTGGGTAAAGTTCCTCCACATGTTCAAATTACCTCTCAGGAATTGCTGCTATTCAGAATCAGGACTGAGCTAGAAACTGTGGTAGAAACTGGTTGGTATAAGGAAGATAAGAGAAAAGAAATGGATAATAAAGATCTGGAAGTAGAGTGGACTCTGAGGAAGCTAGGAAAAAAGCTAAGGTGGAAGAACATCACAAATCTCAGTTATCACTTGGTAGCCTGTCTCTGGCTCAAGTTGAGAAGATCAACAAAAAGAATGAGCTGCTAAAAAAATACTTAGAAGAAACTATGGGTGCTATGATCAAATAAACCTCACGAAAAAGCAAAAATGCAGAAGGAAACACTACAAAAAAAGACACATCCGTGACATTTTGGCCCAAACAAAAACTTTTTCTGTCATGCTTATGACACTTCTATGACGATAATTGTGACAAAACCACGTATCATCATAGATGTGGTCGGCTCCTACTTCTATGACAAAAAATCATGATAGAAAATGGGCTTTTCGTCCTGGGAGGGCCGGGGACGCACCTGCATAACATTCTTTGGGCCGTCCATGACGGAAAAAATCATGGTAGAAGAGAGGGCGAGGAAAATATCGGGGAGTTCCCGGTTACGGTGGGTGGTCGGGGCCGAGCGATGCACGGAGGTTTGCGCGTTTCTCTCATACATGTACGTGCGTGTGTGCGAGGTGTTGGGCTCTAACTAAACCCGAGCGAGGCATTCGCTTACTGAACCCGAGCGATTGCACTAGCTACGTTACTAAACTGGAGCGATCGACCCCTTGGCCATTAACTGAACCCGAGCGATTCCTTCGCTACTGCTGCTAACTGAAGCTGACCGAACCTGCTACAGCCACTTGATGAACAGTGACCGTTGTTCGGGTTGGATGAACAATTCCCGGCGGGGGTTGGATGAATAGGACCCAGTGGTAGTAGAGGCCGTTGCCGCTAGATGAACAGGACCCTGATCGAGGAGGCCGCCACACACCCGAGCCGGTTGGGGTGGATGAACAGGACCCCGTGGAGGGCTGGTTGAATAGTAGCTGGTGGAGGCTGGATGAACAGTAGCCCATGGATGAACAGTGTCTGGTGGAGGCTGGAGGAAGTCGACGGTGGATGAACAGTAGCAGGTGGAGGCTGGAGGAAGTCGACGGTGGATGAACAGTAGCCCGCGGAGGCTGGAGCGAGGTAATAGACGGTGGATGAACAGTATCCCGTGGAGTCCCATTTTGCGGTACGCCACAGCCCTCCCGATAAACAGGACCCCGTTTCGACCGTAGGCGCTCCAACACAAGTCCGTTTCCTCTGTTTTGCGGTATGCTACACCCCTCCCAATCAACAGCACCCTGTTTCGACCATAGACACTCGAACAGAAGGCCGTTTCCTTCGTTTTGCGGTACGCCAGACCCTTCCCGATGAACAGGACCCCGTTTCGACCGTACACGGTCGCACAGAAGGCCGTTTCCTCCGTTCTGTGGTATGCCAGACCTCGTTTCGGCTATTCCGTCGAAGCCAGTTGGTTCCCGATGAGCACGATGCTGTTGCTGCCGTCCACTGCAT
This sequence comes from Thinopyrum elongatum, assembly GCA_011799875.1. Lineage (NCBI taxonomy): Eukaryota > Viridiplantae > Streptophyta > Magnoliopsida > Poales > Poaceae > Thinopyrum > Thinopyrum elongatum. Next base: position 391,618,426 of record CM022300.1, read on the forward strand.
CTCCATGCACACGAGCCCTGGCCGTATGTATGCACGAGTAGGCGTTCGAGACCCCGCCCGTATGTATGTACGTGGCCGTATTTTTTGGCATCTGGCTGTACGTATGTGTACACAGTTTAGAAGGGACTGCCTGAACTACTACATCGGGGGCTCTACTACTACACGTGCCGCTGCTTGCTCGGCCATGGTTCATCATTGCAGAGAGACCGATCGACCAGTATGTATGTACATGTTCGCGACCAGACAGACAACCCTACGTACGGTTCGACCGGGTGGGTCCTAGCCGTTAGGGAGGATAAGGAGGCACTCCCTTGCGTGCGAAGATATATGTGGTGGGTCCCAGCTGTCAGGGGGAGGAATCATTATTTTTGCGCGTAATAAGGAGGCACTTCCTTGCGTGCGAAGATGTAGGTGGTGGGTCCAGCTGTCAGCCTCACCATGTACAGTCGTCTTCCGATGGCTGTCGTTCATTGACAACGTTGACCACGCCGTGCCGACAGCACCAAGGCGGTGGACGATGGAGAGGCCTAGGAAGGGAACGACGCAGAGCCGGGGAAGATGCGGCAGTGGATGCCCACGCGGAGGGGAGTATGAGGGTTGACTGCTTCGGCTGTGGTGTGAGGCTGCCATCGTCGGAGAATAACAGGAGGTGTGGGTGAGTAGAGGGATGTCATGGCCAGCGGTGGCAGCACAGCCGGCCACGGGAGGCAGTTATAGGCGGTCTAGCCGGCGCTGGTTTCGGCGGCTGGAGCAAGAAGATCAGAGATTGAAGAAGCAGCACGGCCGTTGGATGTTAATCCAACGGTCACTGCTGCTAGAATCGTTTGTTGACTAGGTTAACAAAGCCCTGCGTACATGTCAACTTAGTAGGCCCACAAGTCAGCCTCCGAATCAGGTGGGTCCGAGCTAGCAGGGGGGGGAATCATTTTTATTGCGCATAATAAGGAGGCACTTCCTTCCGTGCGAAGATGTAGCTCATGGGTCCCAGCTGTCATGGGAGGAACTTTTTTTTCGCGTAATAAGAATGAACATCCTGTCACGGGAGGCAGATGCAGGCGCTCCAACCGGCGATGGTTTTGGCGGCTGGAGCAAGAGCAACTAGATCAGAGATTGAAGAAGCAGGATCGCCGTTGGATGTCAATCCAACGACTACAGATGTCAGAATAATTTGTTGACTTTTTGTTTTAGACCATTAAATCGTTTTGTTCACTAAATGGACAACACCTTGCGCAGACTTCGTCTAGTGGGCCAACAAAGTCAGCTTCGAAAGCTGTGGAAAAATGCAGCCCATTTATTTAGGTTTTACAGCCCATTTTATTTTGTTTGCCAATACATCTATTTCCTGGGCTTTGACTCAAAAAATAATCTATTTCCTGGGCTGGGTATAAATAATAAACACCAATTTACTATTTATGATAATTTATAGTGCATTTGATTATTTATTCGAATACACCTATTTACTGGTCTGGGTGAAAAATAATATTGCGTACATGCAGCCCATTTATCATTTCTGATAATTTACAAGCCTTTTGATTTTAGTAGAAATGGACCCATTTTCTGGGATGGGTGAAAAACAATGATGGTCTGGACTGAGCATTTCGTATAAAAAATAATATTGAGATAGGAATATTATTAAAAAATTAATTTGGGCTTGGTAATCTTATTATATAAAAAATGAACTGGGTTGTGCATTTTATTAAAGGAAACATAGGCTAGGCTGCGCTTATTTTAGGATATTGTGTACAACTGTTCGCCCAGTTGCATTGCTGATGTTCAACAAAAAAGGCCTGTGTAGTACTCGGCCCACATTGAATGACGCCTGAAAAGGCCCAAACAAGGCTCCTGTACAACTTTTTGAAGTCACTGAGCTCAATTAATAACTTAAGAAAAAAGTTAGAGTACAGTGGAACCTAATTAAAAGCTGTCACGAGTGACGAAATAATTCAACGGTGCCACTTGTGTGTGTGTGAGAGAGAGAGAGAGAGAGACCCATCGGTCGATGCTCGTAAATACATCTTCCAGCCATATGCATTGCTGATGCTCAGTAAAAACTTATATAGTTGACACAATCATATAGAACATCATAGCACACTGAACTTGCATACAAAAATTTCATGCAGGCGGCACAATCAGGGTGGAAGCAGTGGATCGCTACGGTTAGGGCTATGTTGAAACCAACGAACTCGTACATAACCATTCATCGTCTTTATCAATGACGGGGAAATATCTTAAATGCTGTGCAAAGAAAATAGACAGACAACACAATAAGTTCTGCTAGCACATTAAGTTGACGTACACCCCTTTCTAAAAAAAGTTCAGGTACAAAAATAGAACATGTCACAATCAAATGTACTGGCACATCAGTGCTTCACACCGATAGCTCAGATTTAACTAGTACCTGAGAAGATTCAGTTGTTACCTCAAATTAGAGCACATCCAGGCAGCCAGCCCTGCCTCTTCTCCCAAAGAAGCAGTGGCCTCCGCCGCGCGATGGAGTAGGCCCTGTGCCATCCATCGTTCCGAGCAACACAGGGAAAGTCTGACGTTGACTCCTATAATGGACGTCGTCGACGGACCCTGGCACCAGCGGCGGCGGCAGGACTTCGATTGATGGATTGACCACTTCTTTGACATGCACAAACACTCGATACAGGTACATCCCTAACGTGGTCCATGGCGGCCTTGGTGGCGATGAATAGTACAACCCTGGTTCCTGCACCGGTATCTCAACACCAATCACCTTCAGTATGGTGGACAGCTTCTTCATCCATGCCATAATCGTCAGAGCGCAGCTGTCTGGAGGATCAAACATACTTACGAGCTCACCTCCTAGATCGTTGATAAGCTCATTCATGGACTCGCTGTTCTAAGCACGTCGAGGCATGCCGTGGAAGGTAATCTTTGTTAAAAACTCAAGCTCAGAGGGCACCGAGCCCCATCCTGGGTGCAACCGATCAAAGCTCACCCGGGCGCCATCGCAAAACAAACACCGGGAAGATTCAAACACACGACTGCAGTCGAAAGTTGTCTGAAACCTGACGAAGAAATCAGCCGGTGGTGGACAGACTTCGACGAGCAAGTCACTTATTTGGATGCCGTGCGCAATGCCAAGAGCTTTGACATGGTCGTCCGGCGAGACGGGAGGCCGGTCGCCGTTGATGGTTACCATCAGTACTTTGCCGGCAAACTGGTCGTCAAGCGCCGACATGCCACTGTTGAGCGACAGCATGCAGCGCTCGAAGGCAGGACGGACCTCAGGATCTCCGGCTCGGAGATCCGCGTTGATCGGTGACATGATAGTGTGCTTGAGTACAGGGAGTACAGGAGGGGGATTTGGGGGAACTGGAGTAGGAATCGAGATTCCAGAGGTGGGGGAGGGGCGGGAGATTGGGGATGAAAAGGTAGCATGAATTTCGAGCATGTGCCAATATGCTCCAGGCGCGCAAGCGCATAAAAACACCGGTGGCACCCACATGTCGGCCTAAGAGTCCTTTTTCTTTCTTTTTTTGAGCGCTCGGCCTAAGAGTCATAATTGACCTGTTTGGCATTGCGTTACTACTCGGCCCATATTCAACGACACCTCACTGGCCCAAACAAGTGTACATCATCGAAAAGACACTGAGCTCAAATTATAACTTGTAAAAAAGAGATATACTCTGAACACTGGAGAATGGTGATGCCCTCATTTAGCCCACCAGCAGTTTGAGACAATAAACAGTTCGAAACAACGATATATACAACATTCAAACACTAACTAGTGACTAAAACTGACATAAACAGCAAGACATGATAGTTCATAAGAAGTCTTGCTACACCACCAAAACGCACCCATCTGCAGCGCTCAGACTCTCGTGATCCAGACGAGAATGACATTCTAAATAGAGGCAATTATTACATAGTAAGAGTGACATAGACGAGGATGACCAAATGACAAGGAGTATGCATAACAAAAAAGAGAACTACCCATCCAGAACAAGCAGCAAAGACAACAAGTCATTCGAAGAGGGATAATCCAACACCATCATAATTTGCAGCCCCGCTTCAGCCACCAGTGATTCGGAGACACCAGAACTTCACCCTTTCGATGTAACAGCCCAATTACCTATCAACCTGAAGGCTTGAACCACATCACTACATGTCGGACTTGAGACATCCAAGGATCAAAGTTAATCTAGATGCCTTTGTCATTCTCACCTTCTTTTGGCTGTAGGCTGTATCATTGACAATCAAGGGAGTCTGCTCCCGAAGTCCTAGGGCTCGCCATTGTCGGCGTACGACACCTATGGGACCGCGTGGATCCCTTTACAGTTCGGCAGAGGGGAGAGGCGTGCACAAAGAGCAGAACCAACGATCAGCGCGAGGGCATTTTTACCCAAGTTCGGGCCGCTAATCATTGTAAAACCCTACTCCTGCCTTGGTTTATTATTAGAGTGTTCGTCCCAATTCCAGGAGCACTTGCAATGAACAGTATGTTCGAGCAGCAGCTACACATGCAGAATGGGCCGAGAGTGTTCCTCCCCCTGTAACAGTTGCCTTGGGGCTCCTTTTATATGCTCAAAGGGTAACCACAGTGGCAAAATGTACAGACATTGAGGTGTAAAGTACCTACAGGGTTATCATACCTAACCACTGACGGTTTAGGACAATGCATTTAATGCACCATGAGGTGTCCGTTTAGGTGTCCTCACCTTTCTTGGGGATGGAAAAAGGGGCCATCCCATCAGCACCGCTTAAGCTCTCCTCCACTAGCACCTTGCCACGCATCCAGAGAAGGGCCCAGAATGCCAGGCTGGTCGCTGTGCTGGAGAGGCAGCACAGTGGCAGAACCTCGCCGGGCGCGAATCTTGCCAGGCTCCGCGGGTCACCCCGACAAGATCTTGCCGGGGGAGCCGAGCCTCTGGTCTTCAGTCCTTCTTACCCTCTGATCCTTAGCTTGAATATCTCTTTAATAACCTTAGATTAATCTCCAGCTTTTCCCCCGGCAAGCCTTGCCGCAGGCTTGGCTACAACTACCCGTGCACAAGTATGGGGTACTAAAGGCCCAATACTTAGTACACCGACAGCAGCCCCCGGGCCTAGGCCACACACGAGTGCGAGGCATTGTTGGGCTAGGCCCAAACAGTGCACGGGCACGCGTGGCAGGGGATTAACTGCTCGTAATGATTTCGCTTACTGTGTCCCCCCACTACGCGCATTGAATGCGCAACGTGGGGCACGTGCGCTGAACAGCCGCGGCCGCAGTGCGCTTGTAGAGGCATGTTCATATTGGGCAGTAAAAGAGGCGGCCTCACTCCTTCCCCATAAAAAGGAAACTGCAAAGGCACTGCCTATTTACCCCCTCTTCCTTCCAATCTGAAATCCACCATTGCCTTCCTTCTTTCGAGCCCAGAGCAAAACTTCTCCTCATCCGCCCACCTCCGCCGCACCCGCTCCATCCTCGTCTTCCGTCCTCGCAGCCGCCATGCCACCCAAGGCCAGCAAGGGCAAGGAAACGAAAGCCGATGTCTCGGAGAGCGAGTTGGTGAAGATGCGGAAGAAGTACGTCGTCTTCGCCCCGACACTCGACGCGAAAGCCCTGAAGAACCGGTACCAGTGCATGTGGGTGAGGGAGACAAAGGCTCACCCCGCAACTCACATGATTCCAGGTTCTTGTTCCAAAAGGGGACCAGATAGATATCCCTTCTTCGCCGCTTATTTCTATTGCAGGCTCCGTCCTCCATTTTCAGATTTCTTCAATGACATTATGTACACATATGGCTTCCGTCTTCTTGATTTCACTCCGAATGCCATAATGTGCATGTCCATCTTTGCTCATCTTTGCGAAAACCTTGTCGGAGTAATCCCCAACACTGCTCTTTTCCGCCACTACTTTTATCCCTGAATCCAAAAAGGGGAAGCCCTCTCCGGTTCTATCGCCTGGATCCCAAGGGCCTGGAACAAGGAGATATACCCAGAAGGGGTTTACCGTGAGAAGTGGGATGAATGGCGGGGCGAGTGGTGCTGGATCAAGGAAGCAGATCCCCATTCGTTATGTTTGCCCCGACGACAGAAGGTGGTCCGTGGTGACGATTGGAGCGATTTTGCTGCTGAAGATGAGAAGCTCATGATTGCCACCACCAGAATCCTTCGTCTGAAAGCTGCCGGGCTCACGATGGAGATGATCGGCTTTGATTTCCTTCGCCGCCGCATCGCCCCTCTATAGAACAGGGGGAGACGAGCTTGGGAGTACCGGAACGCTGCAGATATCATGAGGCTGCGCCCCGGGCTGAACAACAACTTGACTGCTATGCAGCTTGGCGCTCTCCGCCAAAGGCTATTCAAGCGCGACAACAAACATCGGTTACCGGCAAGAATTATCCCTCTGTGCAGCAACTCCTCCTTGGGGTCAATCATTGCTACAATGCCAGTGTTCAATGCCCATGGCCTTGACGCGACTTGGGCCGAGCCATCTGAGGAGGAAGCACAAAAGTTCTTTGATAACCTGACGGAGAGAGCCATCCGGGAAGAAGCAGACCTCATCCGGGCCACCACCGACGAAGAAGTGGCATACATTGCCACTAGGGCAGAGGAGGCGGATCTTGCCACGGAGGCCGGCAGTGTCGGTTTTACGGAATGGGAAACCAGTGACGCAGAAGTTGCGGTGGAAGAAAATCTTGCCGGGGAGAGCAAGGTTGCCGGGGAACAGAGCGGCGCAGCCGCTGAGAGCTTGTTCGACGGAGACACAACTGAAGAAGAGCCGCAGGAGGAGCCTCCAGCCCCGAAGAAGACAAAGTGCGTTCTTTGTAAGGCCACCTTTGGCGTCCCGGCAAACCAACCTTCTTCGAGTAGCGAAGCTCCCGGCAAGAAGGCAGCCGGCAAGGCTGTACCGCGGCAAGGAGTTAGACAGCAACCCGTGCGGCGTGCGAGACACACACCCGCGGCAGACACTGGGGTGGCAGATTCGTCTCACACAACCGTGCCGGAAACTTAGACAGCAGAGCCATGCCAACCCCTGCAGATGCCACAGCCAAGTGACCCAGGACCCCTCCTCCGCCTCTTCATACGGACACGGCAACGGAGGTCGATTTCGACATCTCCGGCTTCAGCCGGAACATGAAGAGGAAGAGTAATTACCCTGTCACAGCCTTTATCTTCCAAACTTTGAGTTCAGTTGATCTTATTACTTTGCTTTGTCTTGTTTCCGCAGTGATGCAGAAACCCTGGCGGAAAGGATGGCGAAGAGGGCGAAGACTTCCATGGGCGATGAGCCCCCGGCAGGCTCCACAAGCGTGCCAGAAACTAACGTCATCAACCCAGAGCTTAGCCCTTGACGCAGCCCCCAGCACAGCCCCCAGAGTGAGTCCATTACTCGATTTCTGCTGGCAGGTGCTGAGGTATCCATTCTTGCCGCTGATATCTTTGGGCTTGCAGGAGAATAATAGCATCAGGGAGGGTCACTGGAAGACGCCCCCGTCGTGCCGCCTCCGTCAACTACGCCGCCCACAAGCGCATCTCCGGCAAGAGCCTTTGCCGACGAGCCTATCTTGGTTGAGGAGGAGCTGGCAAGCATGGGCATCGGCAACCTTTCCCCGGCAACCAAGGTTGCTGGGAGGGGCGAAGCCACCTCTCAACAGCTCGACGCAGGTAACTGTTTGCCTCAGAGCGCTTGCTATCTTTTCCTTTATCTCTCTTTCTTTTGTCTTCTTGAACTTCATCCTTGGTCTTATTTTCTCCCCCCCCCTTCGCATTTCAGAATTCCCTGTGATGGAACACATGGATGTCGACGCTGTCATCGAGGGGACCGCCAGAGATGCTGCCGCCGAAGCCGACGAGATCGCCGCTAGCGAGGCCGCCAAGGATACCACTACCGAGGCCGGCAAGAATGCTGCCGACGAGGCCGCCAAGGCTGCACAAGAGGAGGCCGCCAAGGAATCTACTGAGAGGCCCGTCAAGGAGGCTGGTGACCGTACTGATGGCATTCCTGCCGCAGGAGCACCAGGCACTGCGCCAGCCACAGAGCCCCCAGCTACCGATGAGGCGGTTGCCGAGGACCATCCATCGACATCCGAAGCCCCTCCAACAAGCAAATATCTCAAGGTTGGCGACAACCTGTTCATCAACTTGCCGGGGACGGCAAGCATTGGAGCGTCGACCGAAGGGGAAACTTTTGATGAAGAGATCATCACTGCTGCTGGGCTCAAGATCGTCAACGAACCAAGTGCCAGCAGCAGCAAATCTGAGGAAGATCAGCTCCTCCAGGCCATGGGCGATAATTTCCGTAAGCACCAAGCGCTTCATCGTGCTCAAAAAGAGAAAGTAGACTCCAGGGCTGCAGTTGTCAAAGCAGCTGAAGCGGATTTTCAGAAGTGCGTTGAGCAAACGCAAATCTGGTATGCCGAGGCCCTTCAGGAGTTGACTGCCGGCCGGGAACAAGTGAGTCAGGGCTGGATGGAGCTCCTCCTGAAGCAATCCAACATGGAGAAGATGGAAGAGGAAGCCGCGCAAAGGATTGCCGCTGAGGATGCTCGCCTGACGGAGCGCCGCGTTGGGCTTGACGCTTACGAAGAAGATCTTACCGCGCGCGAGCAGGCGCTCGCTGCCAAACTCCGCGGTAAGGATGAAGAAATTGAGAAGCTCGTCGCGTGGCGGACCCAGGAGCTGGAGCAGAAGCACAAAGAGGCGCTCGAAGCTCTAACTGTAGATCACGCCGGCAAGCTCAAGGAGACCATCAGTGCTGCCGAGGCTGCAGAGGCCGCCAAGAACGAGCTGAGCAACAAAGTGAAGAAGCTGGAGGCAGATCTTGAGGAAGACAGCAAGGAGCTCTCGACGCTCAAAGGCGACAGAGAGAAGACCCTCCATAGCCTGGCGGAGATGCAAATTGCTATATCTGACAAGACCAAGCAGCTGTCTTCAGCTAATGATGCCATTGCCGATCTGAGGCTGAAGTTGACCACGCTAGAAAAATCACTTGAGGACGGCAGGGCCCGCGAGAAGGCCCTGAGCAAGGACCTCCAAGATGAGAGGAACTTGCTCAAGAGCGCTGCCACCGCCCAAGTTGACTATGAGAAGGGTGTGAAGCACTGGACTGAGCGCCTCGTCGACACCGTGAAGAAGCTCACGGCACAACTATCGACCATGGGCCGGGATGGCCTGCAAGACTTCAAGTATTCCACTGAAGAGAGGATATCCCAGAGCGCCAGGCTGACCATGTTCTTTGAAAGCATCATTGATGCCCTGAAACTGCTCCAAGCCAACCAAGCGACCCAACTGGCCAATGAATCCCGCAAACTTTGGCGGGCCGTCCTCAGCAAGGTACTCATCAAGGTGGTGCACAAGAACCCTGGCATCGACCTCACCAACGTGCTTGAACGCTTGCCGAAGGATGCAGATCTCAAGGCACTTGAGGAACTTGTCGCGCCTATCCTTGAAAAGGTAGATTCAATCAAGAGGGTTGAAGGCCAGCACAGGGACTAGCCACTCCACCTCTCCTTGCCATCGCCATTCCATGTCAAAGACAATTTAGTCTTAAGTTAGAACTGCGGCAACTATTGACGTAATATAACTTGCTTATGTTTGAGCGCATGCATGTTACTTTGCTTGTCTGATTTCTTTCCGTATGGCATACACCCTACGCTTACTGGAAACTTGCCGGTGCGCAACCCGCCGCGAGCGCTAGATGCGGGTCTTTAGCAGCCTGCTGGAGGTGTAGCAACCGGCAAGACACCTTGGCATTCTTAGTGCAGCCACCTAAATTGTTGAGCGGACTCGAAAGAAAATAAGGGCACAACCAGTTACAACAAGGGTTCCTTCGCGTGCAGGTTTTCCATACAAAGGCCGAAATCATCCAAGGAAAATAACCTCATAATAAAAAATGAAAAACTTGCTCAAAGTTTAGCAACTTAGCTCTCTGTCGCCGTATTTCCTCCGACAAAATGTCAATTCTGAATGTCGTCCATTGGCATCCATACCTTCCTTTCCCCCCCGGCAAACATGCACGCGAGGAAACCTTCTATCCTTTGAGAAAAAGAAAGAAGAGAAAATAAAGATATGGATCCTTGGCGGTTCGTTAATGCTTACCGGGATCAAGTGTCATACAACATCTTAGACAAGCATGCATATATATAAACATGAAAATCAACAAGAAACTGTACAACACTTAAGCTTATTCAACTGTGCTCAGGGTCTGCGCCTGGCTTTGTACAAAGGATTACATGCTTTGCCGGCAAGACTCGTACAAAAGGGGGTTGCCGGGGGCCCCCGGCAACCGCGCCCTACGGGTAGAACTTGCGAAGATGTTCGATATTCCAAGAGTTGCTCACTGGAACGCCATCCTCGGTCTCCAAGCGGACAGCGCCGGGCCTGGTGACTCGCACTACTCGATAAGAGCCTTCCCACTTCAGCTTCAACTTGTTTGAATTCTTGGCGGATTGAATCTGCCGAAGAACAAGGTCTCCTTCCTCAAGACTTCGGGCATGAACTTTGCGGCTATGATAGCGGCACAAAATTTGCTGGTAGCGTGCAGCTCGCACAGCAGCCTGAAGACGATCCTCCTCAAGGAGCACAGCGTCATCTTGCCGCAGTTGCTCTTGCTCAAGCTCATCATAAGCGAGCACTCAAGGTGACCCGTATATGAGTTCCGTGGGGAGAACTGCTTCTGCTCTGTAGACCAGAGCGAAGGGCGTCTGGCCAGTGGCTCGATTTGGTGTCATTCTGATTGACCAAAGAACCGCCGGCAACTCATCAATCCAGCGCTTTCCGCACTTTTTCAGCTTGTCAAAAGTTCTGGTCCTAAGACCGTGCAGCACTTCAGCATTAGCCCTCTCCACTTGGCCGTTGCTTCTCGGGTGAGCAACAGAGGCAAAACAAATTTTGCCGCCAAGATCTTGGACGTACTGCATGAAGGTGCGACTTGTGAATTGCGTGCCGTTGTCGGTGATGATCCTGTTGGGTACACCGAAACGGCAAACTATTCCCTTAAAGAACTTGACGGCTGATTGTGCTGTCACCTTTCTCACTGCTTCCACTTCTGGCCACTTTGTGAACTTGTCGATCGCAACGTACAAGTACTCAAAGCCCCCGGTGGCACGGGGAAAAGGGCCCAGTATGTCGAGCCCCTAGACCGAAAATGGCCAGGAGCGAGGGATTGTTTGAAGAGCCTGAGCTGGCTGATGCGATTTCTTCGAATGAAACTGGCACGCTTCACACTTGGTTACTAGTACAGTTGCATCCTGGAGGGCAGTGGGCCAAAAGAAACCTTGCCGGAATGCCTTTCCGACAAGCGCTCTTGATCCTATGTGAGAACCACATATGCCTCCATGTATCTCTGCCAACAGCTCTAGTCCATCCTCCCGAGGAATACACTTCAATTTCACACCGTTTGGTCTCTTTCTGTACAGAACGTCATCGACGAACTGGTACATACTAGACTGACGGGCTACTTTTTCCACTTCTTCCTACTCCTCAGGGAGTTCTCCTGTCTGAAGAAAATGGATGATGTGCTGTGCCCATGCTGGAGCCTGGGGCTCGACAGCTAGGACTAAAGGCATCTCTTCCACGGGGGGAACATTTGTCTCGACGGCAAAAGCTTGAGCCTTCACTGGAGCCAGTCGTTCCCCGGTAGGCTTGTCGCTGATCCCGGCAACTTCCTTGCCGGCGGCTCCGGGGAGCTCTGCCGGGAAGTACTGTCCAGAATTCAACTTTCTTCTCTTTTCTTGTCGCATCGATGGTGTCACAGATGGTTGAGTCAAATGGAGCACAAAAGTTCCTGGTTCCACAGGCAACTTGAGGGCAGCGCGCTTTGACAGGTCATCGGCAATATTGTTTTCGGCACGGGGAATGTGCTTCATTTGCAGACTGTCAAAGCGCTCTTCCATTTTTCTCACTTTATCCACATAGGCTTGCATCAATGGACTCCGATAATTTTTGTTGACTTGCCTGACAAAAAGCTGCGAATCGCCTCTGATGATGAGCTTCTTGACACCAAGGTCTGCCGCGATCCTGAGACCGGCAAGCAGCCCCTCGTATTCTGCAGTGTTGTTTGTTGATCTTTCCCGGGGGAAATGCATCTGGATTACATACTTGAGGTGCTCTCCGGTGGGTGCGACAAGCAGTACGCCAGCACCGGCGCCTTGCAGCTAGAAAGCCCCGTCAAAGTACATAACCCATTCTTGATCAGTTTCCTTGCCGGGAAGAGTCGTTTCTTGAATCTCTTCATCTGGCGTTGGGGTCCACTCCGCAATGAACTCCGCCAGGGCGCTACTCTGAATTGTTGAAGTACTTTCAAACTTGAGGCCAAAGCTTGACAATTCCAGCGCCCACTCCAAAATCCTGCCGGTTGCCTCTGGATTTCGCAAAATCCGCTGCAACGGGAAGCGAGTGACGACGGTAATCTCATGTGCTTGAAAATAATGGCGCAGCTTCCTTGAGGCCATAAGAAGGCCGAAGAGCAACTTCTGCACACCAGAATATCTTGATCTAGCTCCCTGCAAAAGGGAACTGACAAAATAAACTGGGCGCTGTACCATCTTCTTCTTCTGCACTGGTTCTTCTGACTGCACGGATCCTGTCTTGCCGGCACCAGTCCTTGCCGGGGAAGATCCCGGCGCGTCATATGACGATCCTGCCGCTGGCGTCGCCTCCTCGTCGGCTTCTCTCTGTGCCACTAACGCAGCACTAACCACTTGATTCGTCACTGCCAAGTACAGCAGCAACGGCTCTTGTGGCCTAGGCGCGACCAGCGTTGGCGGAGAGGAGAGGTATCTCTTCAAATCCTGCAGCGCAGCCACTGCTTCCGGAGTCCATTTCATTGGACCTGCCTTCTTCAAAATTTTGAAAAAGGGCAGGGCGCGCTCAGCAGATTTGGAGATAAACCTGCTTAAGGCAGCAACGCAGCCGGCAAGACGACATACATCCTTGACGCGTCTTGGTGCTTCAATCTGTTCAATGGCTTTGATCTTGTCGGGGTTCGCTTCGATCCCTCACTGAGACACAAAGAACCCGAGAAGTTTGCCGGAAGGAACGCCGAACACGCACTTCTCAGGATTGAGCTTTAAATTGATCTGGCGCAGATTTGTAAATGTTTCTTCTAGATCTTGTATGAGCATTGCTTTGTCCTTGGTTTTGACCACTATATCATCCATTTATGCTTCCATATTTCTATGCAGCTGAGGCTCAAAACCAATTTGGACCGCTCTCGCAAATGTAGAACTAGCACTTTTCAACCCGAAAGGCATTCGTATAAAACAATACGTACCACATGGGGTGATAAATGCGGTCTTTTCTTCATCTTCTTTTGCCATGAAGATCTGATGATACCCTGAGTAGGCATCAAGGAACGATAGTAGGTCACAACCAGCAGTGGAGTCCACAATCTGGTCGATGTGCGGCAAGGGGAAAGGATCTTTTGGACAGGCTCTATTGATATCTGTATAATCAATACACAGCCTCCATTTTCCGTTCGCCTTGCGCACTACAACTAGATTGGCTAACCACGTTGGGTGAAGCACCCCTCTGACCAAACCTGCCGCTTCTAACTTCATGATCTCTTCGGCAATAAATTCTTGCCGCTCCAAGGCCTGCTTTCTCACCCTTTGCTTGACGGGCCGCGCGTGAGTACAAACAGCAAGGTGGTGCTCAATTACCTCCCTAGGAACACCGGGGATGTCAGATGGTTGCCATGCAAACACATCGACATTCGCCCGCAGGAAGGCAATGAGCGCGCTTTCCTATTTGTCGTCAAGGGTGGAACTTATGGTGAAAGTTCCTCCCGTTCCGTCCTCTTTGACGGGCACTTTCTTGGTCTCCGGTGGAGCAGCCTTGGACTTCTTGTTCTTACCGGTGGAACTCTCTGGCACATCCTCAACGGGAGCGCAGCACTCCGAGGAGGTGCGCTTGCCGGAGTTTCCGCCAAGGTTCTTGCCAGTCTTCTTCTTCCCCCCGGGAGTTCCATCGGCAGGAGCAGATGCCTTGACGGCAGGTGCTGCAACTGCTTCCCGGTAGAGTTGGTCGGCGCAGATGAGCGCATCCTTTTTGTCAGAGTGGACAGTGATGACACTCAACGGCCCTGTCATTTTCAGCACATTATATGTGTAGTGTGATGCCGCCATGAACTTGGCCAACGCTGGGCGGCCAAGGATCCCATTGTATGACATGGGGATCTTGGCGACATCAAACACCACCTTTTCTGTCCTGTAGTTGAGCTCACTACCAAATGTTACTGGTAGCGTTATCTTGCCCTTCGGCTGGGTCCTTCCTCGATTGATCCCTTGAAACGTGCCCGTCTCCTCGAGATCTTCATCAGGAATTTGCAGCTTCTTGAGCACGTCTGGTGAGATCAAGTTCAGTCCGGCCCCACCGTCAACTAGCATTTTTGTGACCTTGAGGTTGCGGATTGTCGGTGAAACCAACAATGGCAAGCACCCGACCGCACTTGTGCGATCAGTGTGATCCTCGGCGTAAAAAATGATAGGCATGTTGGACCACTTCAGGGGTTTACGTGCATCAAACGATGGCTTCGTTGCATTAAACTCACGCACCCACTGTTTGAGTCGGTGGTGGGAAGAATGCAACGAGGCGCCTCCGTCGATACACATGGCCTCTGTAGCTTTCTGAAACTCGTGCTCATTGGATTCATCGTCTTCTTTGTCATCATCATCCCCCTCATCTTTGTCACGGCCATGAGCTGGCCTCTCCTTCTGCTGCTTGGCCTTGCCGCGGCGACCTCCTCGGCCACCACGTTTCTTGCCGGACCCCTCAGCACTGTCTTGGGCCTTCTCCTTGTCTCGCCTCTCGTACTCGGCTCTCTGCCTCTCGACAAGCTGTTCAACTTGCCGACAGTTCTGGAGATCGTGGCCCTTGGTGCGATGGATCTTGCAATACTGCTTGCCGGAGCCTTCTGGCTTGTCGGCAGCCGCCAAGGCCTGACAAGAGGCGCACCCGGCAACTTCCTTGCCGGGGTCGTCAACTTTGGCCTTCTTGGCGGTGTCAAGGTTGCCGAATCCCTCGACAGCAAGCACGGCCTTGCCTTTACGCTTCTTGTTCCGCCGCTGGCCCTTCCTTGTCGGGGCGGTAGCGTCTTCGCCTTCAGAGTCGCCCCCTGCGCCAACATCCTCACCGGGAAGTCTCCTTCCCTCTTCAGCCCAAGCACATTTGTCCGCCAGAGCATAAAGCTCGGCAATATCCTTGATTTTGTTCATCGCCATCTCCTCCCGCATCTTGCGGTTACGCACGTTTTGACGAAACGCGCCGATAACAGCGGCAGGATGAACATCTGGGATACTGTACTGTACACGGCTGAATCTTTGGATGTACTTGCGCAAGGGCTCACCCTCCTTCTGGGGGGTGAGATGCAAATCACTTTCCTGGCCATGAGTTTGGTGGCCTCCAATAAAGGCGCCAACAAACTGATGACACATATCTGACCAAGAAGAAATGGAATTCTCCGGCAGATGCATCAACCACGACCGGACGTTGGGTTTAAGCACCAACGGGAAGTAGTTGGCAAGTATCTGATCGTCTCAGCCCCCGGCAACCTGCACCGCAATAGTGTAGATGCTCAGGAACTCCGACGGGTGGGTCTTGCCGTCATATTCCTCCGGGACCTCTGGCTTGAAAGTTCGGGAGTTGGGCCACTGGACTCGCCGCAGCTCACGGGTAAACGCTAGACAACCTACCTCATAAGGCAAGTCGCCTGCATCCCCTAGCGCAGGCTTGTCGACAGCGGGCCCTGCGCGCTTATCAGATTGATGGTGTGCCTCCCGTCGCCGCTCGATGGTGGTTTGAGCGTCCTCTTTGCTTCGTTCCCGAAGAACTTGACGCTGATCGCGGTGCATCCGCGGATCGGACGACGCCGTGGAATCATCATCACGGGCATCGGTCCGCCGGGTTGTCGACCGCCGCTGCTGTCGTGGAGGGGAGTGCACCGTGGTCACTCCGCCTCCAGTCTTTTCTCCATCAGCTCACGCCGAATCGATGGTCCGCCGCCGTGAGGGCCCTGCCTGCTGCGGCCCATCCTTGTTGATGAAGCCGATGAGACTCTAGATGGTAGACCGCCACTCCTCCATCTTCTCCGAGGCAGGAGGAAAGTCGAGGAGCAGTTGCGCACGTGCCAAAGCTTCCGCTGGTGTAGGTGGCGGCGACAGGTGCGAAGTACGTGAGGTGCTCTGACTTCTAACAGTGTTAGAAGGAGCACCGTCACGATCACGCGACCGTGCGCCACTTCCACCGGCAGTTTGGCGTGCATGTTGGGCCTGCGCACCTTGGGATCAATGCGCAGACGTCCTTCCATGGGGACGTTCCGAACCACCAGCGTCGCGGCGCTGTTCGTCACGTGCGACCTGGGAAGGCTGCAACGCTTGCGCCGGCGCGGGAGTCCTAGGAGGCGTCCTCCGATCTCTGGAGTTTGCTGCGCCACCCGTAGGCAGCACAGCGCCATCTCTGGATCCAGCGGCATGCGGGTCGCCATCGCCGCCGCGAACGACACTTCTCGCCTAGCTTGGATCACCAGAACGCCGTGGAGGCTCTAAACCGCAACCTTCCGCATCCACGCCGTCTCCCGTACGTGAAGGCACAGGCAAAACGGATGTAGATGGTAGTGTCGTTGCAGCACTCTTCTTCTTGGGTGGCATGGTGATGAAGATGATGAAGAAACTAACGCGCTGATCACTAGATCAGGTTCGCGCAACCTCGATCCCCCTACCTGGCACGCCAAAGACGTCGGCGTACGACACCTATGGGACCATGTGGATCCCTTTACGGTTCGGCAGAGGGGAGAGGCGTGCACAAAGAGCAGAACCAACGATCAGCGCGAGGGGATTTTTACCCAGGTTCGGGCCGCTAATCAGCGTAAAACCCTACTCCTTCCTTGGTTTATTATTAGAGTGTTCGTCCCAATTCCAGGAGCGCTTGCAATGAACAGTATGTTCGAGCAGCAGCTACACATGCAGAATGGGCCGAGAGTGTTCCTCCCCCTGTAACAGTTGCCTTGGGCCTCCTTTTATATGCTCAAAGGGGTCACCACAGTGGCAAAATGTACATACATTGAGGTGTAAAGTAGCTGCAGGGTTATCATACCTAACCACTGACGGTTTAGGACAATGCATTTAATGCACCGTGAGGTGTCTGTTTAGGTGTCCTCACCTTTCTTGGGGATGGAAAAAGGGGCCATCCCATCAGCACCGCTTAAGCTCTCCTCCACTGGCGCCTTGCCACGCATCCAGAGAAGGGCCCAGAATGCCAGGCTGGTCGCTGTGCTGGAGAGGCAGCACAGTGGCAGAACCTCACCGGGCGCGAATCTTGCCAGGCTCCGCGGGTCACCCCGGCAAGATCTTGCCGGGGGAGCCGAGCCTCTGGTCTTCAGTCCTTCTTACCCTCTGATCCTTAGCTTGAATATCTCTTTAATAACCTTAGATTAATCTCCAGCTTTTCCCCCGGCAAGCCTTGCCGCAGGCTTGGCTACAACTGCCCATGCACAAGTATGGGGTACTAAAGGCCCAATACTTAGTACACCGACAGCCATGTAGACACAGTTTTCCCTAGCAAACAGAGCCTCTCTGCCATCAAGGTCCTTGCCAACGGTGATCTCCTGGTTAATCGGATAATTGAGTCCGAGAAACAGAGAGTGTGAACCAAGGCTGTTTACCTGCCTCCAACTCAAAAATCCTGAAGGCCCCAACAAGCTGGTATCCTGCTCACAGACGTAACAGCCACTGTTCGGATACTCACGTATTTCACGATGCTTGTACACAGTGGGGTTGTTGCAATATAACTTTTCCGGCTCATGTGTGCGAATGATCATCAGTCTTTTGCCGTTGTCTGATTGAGCGAGGAACCAGTTGTGCTTCCCTGTTTTTGGCAAAGGTGGTGTGATTACAAACGGCAGTAACTGTAGGGACACTGCATCATATCAAAAAGGACAGGCATTGTTAATGTAAGATCAACATTGTTCAGAGTATGAGTAGGATAATGCAAGAAACATCATTGATCTGTCCCTGTTGGAACTGAGAGGAAAATACAGGGAAATGTATACTGGGTTCGAAAATATAGAAGTGCCATGCATGGTTATACTCATGTCATCTCGCAATCGATTCTTCACAGGAAACTACCATGTCATGCATGTTATGTAATCATGTTCTATCCTCACAAACAAATTCTTCAAGGAAACTAACAGACCATGCATTGTTATATACTCATGTTCTGTGGGCAATTTTTTTGTGAGGATATTATTCTAGCCATTGATTGTTGAAGGGCGAATATAGGTATGTACACATGGTAAGCATTATAGGATTTCACTACTTCCAAATATAGAGTTCTCCATATGCACATTTACTTCCCTAATGTATGGTCAGATGAAACCAACAGCATGATGCACACTCATATTTAGTAGTATATAGATTACTATAAAGTAAGGAGAATATCCATATCTTCCTAACCGTTTGATTATTCAAGGGTACAAATTGGCTGTAATGACATGGTCACAATCGCATGAATTAACTCATTCCAAATATAGCTGATTTACGGCGTCTCTAATACATTGCCATAGTTCTACTCAAATTCTGTTCAAACAGGGATATGCCAATCCTCACAAAAAGTTCAAACAGTGTCATGGCATTATCATTAAAATCAGACGAAAACAACTTACACGCGCCATCCCAGCAATACGTGGTGCCATCTGTTTTGTCGATCGCGTAGATAATGCCATTGTGTTCAATAGCATCACAGAAGTGTGTATCAGCTTTGATGATCCACTGTTAGGTGAGTTGTCTCCAGTTAAAGAAGGCACCGGCGGAAAGATAGGTGAGTCCGCCGTCGAACAAGGCAATTAGCTTGAAGTTTGCGTAATCGCATATCATGTGGGCACTTGGCAGATTACAATCTTCTGCAAAACAAGGTCCGTCCAACTGACATGGTAATCTAGATGACTTAGACCGCGACGGTAAAACCCTACATACTCCAACGGAGGAAGGATAATCTCATGGGAGGTGTGGAAGTTCACGAGCACCAACTTTTTCCCGTCTTCTCTGACGGCAGCCATCCAGTGGGAGTTCATGCCGACCCAGTACATACCTGCCAAGAAGTTTCGGGCGATGGTGATCGGATCGAAGTCAAGGGAAATGATGTACAACTACCCACTACATACCTGCAAAGAAGTTTCGACTAGTGGAGGTTGGATTGAAGTCGAGGGGCATCATGTACGCCTCCGTATCATGGTGAGAAAATCTCGCTAGACCAGATAGCAGCAAGAAGGGTGTCTTGAAAAGCTGAGGCCTCGCTTTGACGATGTCCGCGTGCATGTCCCTCGAGCATGCAGCCAGCCGCACGGCGCTCAACATATCCATACACGAATAACAGAGGTTGAGGATGTCACTGGGGAGATTGCTCCAATCGCAACTCATATGGATGCTGCACGGTTCGTGTTCGACCATGGTGGAGTTTGGAAGGTGGGGTTTTTGGGGGCTTGATTTATGGGGGAGAAGGCTCTCGATGCTGGAGCGGCTAGCAAGGGAATAGTGGTACTGGGGGAGGTGAGCGAGGCAAGGGTACGCGGGGGCACAGTGAGATGATGAAGAGTGACCTTAGGATCTCCGACGAGACGGAGATGGAGATGGAGTGGTGCTAGGGGGAGAGGGAGACGAGGCGAGGCATCCTATACAGCGGCGGTGACAGTGATTGCACAGTGCACAACATGAGGCTGACTTTGGTAACCCGAACACGCTGCCTGGACTAGTGTCACCTCGGGTGCAGGGTCTTGTCACTTCACTGTGAGGACCGGCTGAATATTATTTTGACCATCAAGTGACCACAGTTGTACTACTACTAGTAGTAACATACGGAGTAGTACTGTATAGCGGAAATAGATCTCCCAAGCTAGCATGCCTCTGGGTTCACTTCATCCTCCAGGTAACATCCATATGGCGAGCAGAACCAAATTCTCATGCATGCGGAAGCGCGAAGAAGGGCTTTTTCATTTTTTAGGATAACCGCATATTCCTTAACCAGAAAAGGTTGTGTCTCGCAGGCACGCACCAATATCAATCCGAACCAGCTACGACACATTTTTGTGTGCAAAGTGATGGATATGTTTGTATATCTATTCGTCCACCCAAGTGGGTTTTGCGTAGGTCCCACCTGTCAGGAGGGGTGCAGAAATAAAAAGGAATCATAAAATGTTTCGCCACGGTGATTCGAAAGAGTGACCTCAACTAATCAGTGGCACATGTAGCGATCGAAGGATGGGCACGTATACGGACACGGACCACTGCTCAGTACGCTACCTGCATAGCCTTTTCATTTTGCAGGTTGGTCTACCTAGCCATCTAATCAACTGCCTGCATGGCACTTCTCCCATTTACTTCTCCATCGGGAACCGATTTTCCTTGGCTTCTTCACCTCTCCTTCATTTGCATTCAAACCCCACTTGATTCACATCCTCCTTGAGTAATTCCGAAGCCCCTTTAAATAATCATCTTCTTCAGTTAGACTAGCCATCTTAATACTAATTCTCCAAACCATAGCCCTCCGGTCCAGCGGTTCCAAATGGCGAAAGAGATCCCGATGCAGGTTTTTAGCGTCAAACATGTCCTCGTCGAAGGCTCGTTGAGCATAGTTGCCACCGTCACCGACCACCCAAGGGTTGTTCGGGAGTGGATCAACAATGTATCCAACTCCCTCCAAAAGGTGGAGATGAAGGTCGTCGGTCTCGACGCAGAGTACATGGAGCATGCCACTGGGAAGATCAAACACGCCACCGTCCTTCAGTTGTGCCTCGAAGATGAAGTTTTGGTGTATCACATCATGCACGCGCCCTCCATGCCAGGTGAGCTCCACAATTTCATATCTCGGGAGGACATATACTTCTGTGGGGCAGCCATCGAAGGGGACAAAGAGAAGCTGGCGCCGTACAACCTTGACTTGAAAAACATCACTGACCTACAAACCAGAATTCCTGTAGACGATTGTGATAAAGAAACACCATCCCTGTTCGACGTAGCAAATTTTGTGCTCGGAACAAATCTTGAGAAGGGTGACGAGACGCTGGGATTAAGGTCGTCTGGATGGGAGGATCATCCCTTGACATACGAGCAGATAAAATATGCTGCCCTCGATGCCCGTGTGAGTTTCGAGATAGCTGCAAGGTCGAAAGAGCTTGTTGCGAAGCCGTCTCCCACAGAAAATGAGAAGAAGACGAAGAAGAAGAAGAGAAAGAAGAAGAAGAAGAAGAAAGAAGAAGAAGAAGCTGCACCAGCAGCAGGGCATTATAGATGGATGAACTATTTCCTCTCTTGTAAAAATTATATTTCCTCTCTGTGTACATTGATATAGATGAACTATTTCGCTGGTGTGCATGTCTTTGGAACAAGTGTACTCTGTGTACATTGATATAGGTCTACTTGACTTTAATGAACTATTTATCCGCCTAGTTTTCTCTACTACTACTCCTTGCAGTGAGCGGTATGCAATGCATGTGTCAGTAGACATGACATCTTGTCCATGGAAGTTGAACTACGGCGACCATCACGTTTCTACCACTACCACACGCGATTCCCATGACGCCGCTCCAACCGACGGCACCACGTCCCCCGACGTGCACCTCACCCTTCTCGGCCCCACCGCTCCTCTGCCTTTGTGTGCATGACATGCGGGCCAGCTGAACTGCGGTGACCATCAAGTTTCTACCATAGCCACACATGATTCCCACGACGCCGCTCAAACCCATGACACCACACGTCCCCCGACCTGCGCCTCACCCCTCTTGGTCCCACCGCCCCTTTGCTTTTATGAGAATGACATGTGGGCCAGCCGCATTTAGGGTCCACATGTCATTGACTCAAAGGCAGGTGCACTAAGCCACTGAAGCTCGGTCCCGTGGGCCCCGAGAGGGAAATGTAACTCCTACGCCAGGCCTTGTGGTGCTCCCACAGTACAAACTCGTGCCAAACTCGGAATTTGTTTCTTACTACTACCAATGTGCCAGCCCGTGCGTTGCAATGGATCCAAAGTAGTAGAATAATACTTGTTCACAAACTTGAAATATAAACACTCTAGTTTTGATATACATATATCAATAAAAATAAATTATGCTTCACTGAAGACATATTCCTCGGGCTGTTTTGATGTGGTGAGGGGCGGGTGTGGCTAGTTTCAAGATAATAATAGATTTTTTAAACAATGGAGCAGATTTTTTTTCTAACATTTTGTAGCGTGGCACGACATCCGGTGCACCTAAGCGTGTGAAAAAAAAGTGGAGTGCACTCTAAAGATATTTACATGCTCCCATTTAGTCGAGTGCACTCTAAACACATTATCTATTTATTTTTCTCTAGCCTTTCCTAGCCATGCAACCAAGCCACATAAGCTAGTCATGCATGCAATCCATAAATTGCAATATACTCCAGCATGCAATGCCGCCACATCATCTATTTAGACTACCCACAGTGGGAGTAACATAGGTGGTAACATCACATATCTCTAGACAAAACAGATGATGTGGCGAGTAATTAATGAGGAAAGAGAAGCATGTGGTAACATAGCTAGTTACTGTAACATCACATATATCAAGACAAGATGAGTCTACAACCTAATAAATGAAGTGTTGCATGACACCACACATATGTTACTCCCCACTATAGAGGTAGTAACATAGACTAGTAACATATGCATGTTACTAGTCTAAGTTACTACCCATTGTGACTAGTCTTATGCCTGTTAGTCATAGGTTATTTTTTGCATTAGTCTTGATTGATCCTTCACAGTTTGGTAGAGGTATGATTAATCCAAGTATTAATGTTCCATAAAACTAAACTCCAAACGTCCGCCGGAGCCGAGGCAGAGGACGTACGACGGGAGCGGTGGAGGCGTCTTTGTATGAGGATGAGAGCTCGAAGGATAATCTTGCAGGTCCGTCACCACCTGCATATCGGCGCGGGACTCCTCGAGCGCCCACTGGAGCTCGCGCTCCCCCAGGGAGCGGCGGAGTCACGGGATTTTCCTAAACCCCGATGGTCACCATGCAGTACTCCTTGTAGCCGGGGGCGCGGTGCTCGCGTCCCGACTCCTGGGGTACTGTCTGGAGAACGCGCTCCACCACCTTGTGAACCGCGAGGATGCTATGCTCGCGGCCGTACTGTTGGAGCACACGCTCGTGCGCCTGAGTGGCGAGGATGCGATGTTCACGGGCGTGCTTCCGGAGCACGCGCTCGTCCACGTCGAGAGCGGCGATGATGCGATGCTCGCGGGCATGCTGCTGGAGAACGTGCTCGTCCATATTGTGAGCAGCGAGGATGCGATGTTCGCGGACGTGCTGCCGGAGCACGCGCTCGTCCACGTCGAGAGCGGCGACGATGCGATGTTCGCGGGCGTGCTCTCGACGATGCGATGCTTGCGGGCATGCTACTGGAGAACGCGCTCGTCCAAATTGTGAGCGGCGAGGACATGATGCAACTCCTCGTGACCGACCAGGGCGTGCTGCTGGAGCACAGCTAGCCCTCGTGGCCAACGAGGGCGAGCTGCTAGATCACACTGTTCTCCGCATGGACAGTCAGCGTGCGCTACTCGCGGCCGTAGAGGGCGTGGTCCACCTCGGCGATGTCGGAGACTCCGTCCTCTTCCCAGGCTGCGGCGCCGTCCACTTTGGCGATGACTGCGTGCTCCGGTGGGTGTTGTGTCCGTATGGGAGCTTCGAGCTACAGTACCAGTGGGGGCGGGGGGTGACCTTTTCGTGGTTTCACATGGTCTGCGGAGAAAAATAAAATTGGAAGTAGCACAATATGTTAAACGTGTCGGAGGAAGGCTGGCAGGAGCAGTATAACAAACATCACATGCGCACCATATTTTGAGAAGGGTTTAATGTAATATGTGTGAAATGGGTCTATGTGGATGTACGAGTAGTACATCCATATCATTGACATTCATGCACGCAACAAACATTTGTGTGCATGATTTCACCCTATTTTCATATTCTGTTTGGGAGTGGATTTGATTTTTGTAATCGGAGCTCATTTGTGTAGTTGGTTTCAATTTAGACTATGCATGTATTATTGCGAGAGATAGATATAGAGAGAATATTTGTGTGACAAAGAGGGGGGGTGGGGGCAGCGATACCTAACGAGACAGGGGCATATGCGTGTTCGAAAGACTGTGTGTGTCGTAAAGAGAGAGGAGTGTCCGAAAGGGAGAGAGAGTGTGTGTGCGTGTCCATTTGTGTGTTAGAGAGAGAGAGAGAGAGAGAGAGGTGCATGTAACGTCGGGATCGACAAGCTTACGAGGTTGCGGATATGGGAGAGTAATAGTGTGTGTGCGATGAAGGGACACACAGACAGTGTTTGTTTCCGTGTGAGAGAGCTGGATAGACCTCCACAGCACGACTGGCTAGGGGTGGAAGGTTATGTGTGGTAGAAAGAGATAGTAGAGAGACAGATGAATGCTTGTTTGTTGCAAGGAGACCTAACTACATAGATGGGGGTAGAAAGAAGAAGAGAATGGCGGTGTGCCTTTTTGTCATGGGATGGAAGAGAGACCAAGAGACACGCATCGTGTGGAGAGGTGTGTGTGTGTTTCGGGAGAGAGAGGGAGGCGTGGACCTGAATAATGAGATGTGTGCTCATGTGTATGCTATAGGGAAGGAATTGTCTAGGTGGTAGTCTTATGATGGCGACCCAATCTTTCAATGCGAGTGGGGATAAGTATCGATTTGGTGGATTTTGACGTTCACGATCCAGCTATATCGTACCCGGTGATACAGATCGACAATCATTCCTAAACAAATCTTCGATGGACGATGATCTTATCGTATGCACAAAATCAACCTGAATAACGAGATGGAGTTCTTCCAAGCAACTGAAGAACCGGCTAGAACTAAGATAATGCAATCGTAATTGCCAATATGAATTAATTAAGGATAATGGTGGGGTTGCTGGTACTGAACAAAAGGCGGTAGTCCTACACACCCCACAAATGCAAATTATAGCGAAGCAAAACAATGTGTACACAACAACGCGAGTTCTAACCTAGAAAAAGGGTACTAGCCTTATTTATATCTATAGACTATATTAGTATATTTTTTATTTGTATAGTTATATCTATATCTATTCCACTCCCTCCGTTTGTAATTTACTCCGCACATATATAGCTTTGACTGCAACCAATTTTTATGAAGCTTGACCGAATTTGGTGAAAGCAATATGAACATTTATACTAACAAATTTACATGATGTGGAAATAAAAGCAATGATGAATCAATGATATATATTTGCTGGTGTATATGTTAATACTTTTTCCTACAAATTGTTGAAAGTATACAAAGTTTGACTTTAGAGAAACCCAATATGTGGTATTATGTATAGTGGTAGTAGTACGTACCTAGTTCTTCCCATTTTTTGTTCCTACGATGTTGTGTCGTGCACCTACCTAGTTGTATAGTGGTAGTAGTAGTACAAACTTCATAGTAGGAGTAGTACAGAGTGCTCCTACTCTATCAACGAGTCCCATCTGACACCAAATTTCTTGGCTTCCGTGCTACAGCTAGATCTTCCCCTCCTCGTTTCTATTTTTCAACGCTGTGGGCGGGGTACGGTTTGCCGATCGTCGGTTTGCTCAACTGCGGTCCCATATGGAAGTGAAAATGCTAGGCAACACGCCTTCCCTAGCTATGTGGCGTGCCGGACAGGCCGTGGAGTACTCCCGATTCCCGGGCGTGTGGGGTGCGATGCGAACACGGCAGGCCTTTTCCTTTTACTAGCAATGTGCCCGTGCGTTGCAACGGATCCAAAGTAGAATAGTACTTGTTCACAAACTTGAAAGAAAACACTCTTGTTTTGATATACATATACCACTAAAAATATATTACGTTCCACTCAAAATATATTTCTTAGGCTGTTTTGATGAGGCGAGGGAGGGATGTGGTTGCTTTCAAGATAATAAGGGGTTTTCTGCAAATTGGAGCAGAGAAGTGGGCTATTGTTGCAAAAATGCCACAACTTACCTCGCAGCCATTAGATGCAGATCTAATGGTCAGAAATGACGGATGGCAGACACACCATCATCACCAACTGAGTCTTTTATAGGAGTAGAGAAACATGTATAAATTGTAACATTTGGTTCTACTCCCTGGCACGATCGATAGATAGAAATAATGATTGGAAAGGCTAGGGCGGGGCTTTTCCCGCCAGATAATAAGCAGGGTAGTAGCTAGGTTGGCGCATCGTCGGTTTGGTCACATGCGGTCCCACATGTTGTACTAATATAAAACCTAGCCAATGCGCGTTGACCGGGGGGCCGGAACGATAGTGTGGTATGCGACGGGGAAGGGACATTCTTCATGTACGTGTTCCAGTTTCTCATTTTGAACTTGCGAACATGACAGGCGTGCTGCACGAGTAGTTTTGAATTTATAAGTTCGGTCTCAGTTTTTGAATTTAGGAGTAGTTCGTAGGTCGGGTCAAGCATCAAACGTAAATTATGAAGTTGATGGAAAAGGTAATCACAACTTATAAATTGATGGATGGAGTACTAGTTAGAGTGATGCATATAATTGCCTCCAAATGTGAGCAAAGGGATCGCACATGTCTTTATTGACTGGAACGAGAATGCTACAACACAATAAGAATTAAGGCCACGATAATGTGATCGCAGTGGTGGTTATAGGAGGCAAGAAGAAACATGCATCCATCAACGTATGACCTCCTCCTCCTCCTCGACTCAGTGCGCCGGGCCACCGACCGTCGGCTTAGGAGTGGCGGCTTTTGTGGCGAGGTTAAGGTGCTTCTCAATAAAGGCGTCCAAGGCTTCCAGCCGGTTGATGAAGGCCAACGTCGTAGCGTCCTCACCGGCCTTATAGATACCTATGCACACGACTTCCTCATACACGTGGATGTGTAGGTCGACGAATTCTTGCAGGGTGAGGTGCCTCGTGGCGAGGGCGACTGATACGTCTCCAACGTATCTATAATTTTTGATTGTTCCATGTTATTATATTATCTGTTTTGGATGTTTTATATGCATTAATATGCTATTTTATATTATTTTTTGGACTAACCTATTAACCTAGAGCCCAGTGCGAGTTTCTGTTTTTTTCCTTGTTTTTGAGCTTCGCAGAAAAGGAATACAAACGGAGTCCAAACGGAATAAAACTTCATGATGATTTTTCTTGGACCAGAAGACACCCAAGGGACTTGGAGTCCAAGTCAGAAGAGCCGCGAGGCGGCGACAAGGGTGGAGGGCACGCCCTAGGGGGGCGCTCCCTGCCTTGTGGGCCCCTCGGGACTCCTCTGACCTAGCCCTTCCTCCTATATATTCACATATATTCCAGAACCACCAGAGCAATCCACGAAAACACTTTTCCACTGCCGCAACCTTCTGTTCCCGTGAGATCCCATCTTGGGGCCTTTTCTGGCATCCCGTCGGAGGAGGAATTGATCACGGAGGGCTTCTACATCAACTCCATTGCCCTTCCGATGGTGCGTGAGTAGTTTACCTCAGACCTATGGGTCCATAGCTAGTAGCTAGATGGCTTCTTCTCTCTCTTTGATTCTCAATACAATGTTCTCCTTGATGTTCTTGGAGATCTATCCCATGTAATCTTCTTTTGCGGTGTGTTTGTCGAGATCCGATGAATTGTGGATTTATGATCAGCTTATCTATGAATATTATTTGAATCTTCTCTGAATTCTTTTATGCATGATTTAATATCTTTGTATTTCTCTTTGAATTATCGGTTTGGTTTGGCCAACTAGATTGGTTTTTCTTGCAATGGGAGAGGTGCTTAGCTTTGGGTTCAATCTTGCGGTGTCCTCACCCAGTGACAGTAGGGGTAGCGAGGCACATATTGCATTGTTGCCATCGAGGATAAAAAGATGGGGTTGTCATCATATTGCTAGAGTTAATTCCTCTACATCATGTCATCTTACTTAAGGCGTTACTCCATTCTTTATGAACTTAATACTCTAGATGCATGCTGGATAGCGATCGATGTGTGGAGTAATAGTAGTAGATGCAGGCAGGAGTCGGTCTACTTGACACGGACGTGATGCCTATATGCATAATCATTGCCTTGGATATCATCATAACTTTGCGCTTTTCTATCAATGGATCGACAGTAATTTGTTTACCCACCATATTATTTGCCTTCATGAGAGAAGCTTCTAGTGAAACGTATGGCCCCTAGGTCTATTTTCCATCATATTACTTTTTGATCTACTATTTTGCAATCTTTTATTTTCAGATCTATATACCAAAAAACCCAAAAATATTTTATCTTTTGTTTATCTATCTCTATCAGATCTCACTTTTGCAATTGACCGTTAAGGGATTGACAACCCCTTTATCGTGTTGAGTGCAAGTGTTTGATTGTTTGTGCAGGTGTTGGTGATTTGTGCGTTCTTCTCCTACTGGATTGATACCTTGGTTCTTAACTGAGGGAAATACTTACCTCTACTGTGCTGCATCACCCTTTCCTCTTCAAGGGAAAAACAACGCAAAAGTTATGATGTGTTGTTTGCTTGTTTTGATGAATCTATGGGTAGTATCGGGGGGTATGAACCATGGATAAGTTGGAATACGGTAGATATTACACCAATATAAATAAAGAATGAGTTCACAACAGTACCAAAAGTGGTGATTTTATTTTCTTGTACTAATGGATCTCACGAGTTTTCTGTTGAGTTTTGTGTTGTGAAGTTTTCAAGTTTTGGGTAAAGATTTTATGGACTATGGAATAAGGAGTGGCAAGAGCCTAAGCTTGGGGATGCCCAAGGCACCCCAAGGTAATATTCAAGGACAACCAAGAGCCTAAGCTTGGGGATGCCCCAGAAGGCATCCCCTCTTTCGTCTTCGTCTATCGGTAAATTTACTTGAGGCTATATTTTTATTCACCACATGATATGTGTTGTGCTTGGAGCGTCTTGTATGATATGAGTCTTTGCTTTTTAGTTTGCCACAATCATCCTTGCTGTACACACCTTTTGAGAGGGACATGCATGAATCGTGATTTATTAGAATACTCTAGTGCTTCACTTATATCTTTTTAGAGCATGGCGGTGGTTTTATTTTATAGAAATTATTGAACTCTCATGCTTCACTTATATTATTTTGAGAGTCTTTCTAAACAGCATGATAATTTGCTTTGGTTATAAATTTAGTCCTAATATGATAGGCATCCAAGAGGGATATAATAAAAACTTTCATATAAAGTGCATTGAATACTATGTGAAGTTTGATTCCTGATGATTGTTTTGAAATATAAAGATGGTGATATTAGAGTCATGCTAGTGAGTAATTGTGGATTGTAGAAATACTTGTGTTAAAGTTTGTGATTCCCATAGCATGCACGTATGGTGAACCGTTATGTGATGAAGTCGGAGCATGATTTATTTATTGATTGTCTTCCTTATGAGTGGCGGTCGGGGACGAGCGATGGTCTTTTCCTACCAATCAATCCCCCTAGGAGCATGCGTGTAGTAATTCGTTTCGATGACTAATAGATTTTTGCAATAAGTATGTGAGTTCTTTATGACTAATGTTGAGTCCATGGATTATACGCACTCTCACCCTTCCACCTTTGCTAGCCACTCTAGTACCGCGCAACTTTTGCCGGTACCATACACCTACCTTTTACCTTCCTCAAAACAGCCACCATACCTACCTATTATGGCCTTTCCATAGCCATTCCGAGATATATTGCCATGCAACTTTCCACCGTTCCGTTTTATTATGACACGTTCCATCATTGTCATATCGTTTTGCATGATCATGTAGTTTACATAGTATTTGTGGCAAAGCCACCATTCATAATTTTTATACATGTCACTCTTGAGTCCTTGCACATCCTGGTACACCGCCGGAGGCATTCATATAGAGTCATATTTTGTTCTAAGTATCGAGTTGTAATTTTTGACTTGTAAGTAAATAAAAGTGTGATGATCTTCATTATTAGAGCATTGTCCCATGTGAGGAAAAAATAAAAGAGGCCAACGAAGCCCACAAATAAAATAAACGAGGCCAAAGAAGCCCACCAAAAAAAATGAGAGAAAAGAGAGAAGGGGCAATGTTACTATCCTTTTTCCACACTTGTGCTTCAAAGTAGCACCATGATCTTCATGATAGAGAGTCTCCTATGTTGTCACTTTCATATACTAGTGGGAATTTTTCATTATAGAACTTGGCTTGTATATTCCAATGATGGGCTTCCTCAAATTGCCCTAGGTCTCCGTGAGCAAGCAAGTTGGATGCACACCCACTTAGTTTCTTTTTGAGCTTTCATAAACTTATAGCTCTAGTGCATCCGTTGCATGGAAATCCCTACTCACTCACATTGATATCTATTGATGGGCATCTCCATAGCCCATTGATCCACCTAGTTGATGTGGGACTATCTCCTTCTTTTTGTCTTCTCCACAACCACCATATTCTATTCCACCTATAGTGCTATGTCCATGGCTCACGCTCATGTATTGCGTGAAAGTTGAAAAGGTTTGAGAACATCAAAAGTATGAAACAATTGCTTGAATTGTTATCGGGGTTGTGCATGATTTGAATACTTTGTGTGGTGAAGATGGAGCATAGCCAGACTATATGATTTTGTAGGGATAACTTTCTTTGGCCATGTTATTTTGAGAAGACATGATTGCTTTATTAGTATGCTTGAAGTATTATTGTTTTTATGTCAATATTAAACTTTTGTTTTGAATCTTATGGATCTGAACATTCATGCCACAATAAAGAAAATTACATGGATAAGTATTTTAGGTAGCATTCCACATCAAAAATTCTGTTTTTATCATTTACCTACTCGAGGACGAGCAGGAATTAAGCTTGGGGATGCTTGATACGTCTCCAACGTATCTATAATTTTTTATTGTTCCATGCTATTATATTATCTGTTTTGGATGTTTTATATTCATTAATTTGCTATTTTATATTATTTTTGGGACTAACCAATTAACCTAGAGCCCAGTGCCAGTTTCTGTTTTTTCCTTGTTTTTGAGCTTCGCAGAAAAGGAATACCAAATGGAGTCCAAACGGAATAAAACTTCACAATGATTTTTCTTGGACCAGAAGACACCCAGGGGACTTGGAGTCCATGTCAGAAGAGCCGCGAGGCAGCGACAAGGGTGGAGGGCACGCCCTAGTGGGGCGCCCCCCTGCCTTGTGGGCCCCTCGGGACTCCTCTGACCTAGCCCTTCCTCCTATATATTCACATATATTCTAGAACCACCAGAGCAATCCACAAAAACACTTTTCCACCGCCGCAAACTTCTGTTCCCGTGAGATCCCATCTTGGGGCCTTTTTCGGCATCCCGCCGGAGGAAGAATCGATCACGGAGGGCTTCTACATCAACTCCATTGCCCTTCCGATGATGCGTGAGTAGTTTACCTCAGACCTACGGGTCCATAGCTAGTAGCTAGATGGCTTCTTCTCTCTCTTTGATTCTCAATACAACGTTCTCCTTGATGTTCTTGGAGATCTATCCGATGTAATCTTCTTTTGCGGTGTGTTTGTCAAGATCCGATGAATTGTGGATTTATGATCAGCTTATCTATGAATATTATTTGAATCTTCTCTGAATTCTTTTATGCATGATTTAATATCTTTGTATTTCTCTTCGAATTATCGGTTTGGTTTGGCAAACTAGATTGGTTTTTCTTGCAATGGGAGAGGTGCTTAGCTTTGGGTTCAATCTTGCGGTGTCCTCACCCAGTGACAATAGGGGTAGCGAGGCACGTATTGCATTGTTGCCATCGAGGATAAAAAGATGGGGTTATCATCATATTGCTAGAGTTAATTCCTCTACATCATGTCATCTTACTTAAGGCGTTACTCCGTTCTTTATGAACTTAATACTCTAGATGCATGCTGGATAGCGGTCGATGTGTGGAGTAATAGTAGTAGATGCAGGCAGGAGTCGGTCTACTTGACACGAACGTGATGCCTATATGCATAATCATTGCCTTGGATATCATCATAACTTTGCGCTTTTCTATCAATTGCTCGACAGTAATTTGTTTACCCACCGTATTATTTGCCTTCATGAGAGAAGCCTCTAGTGAAACCTATGGCCCCCGGGTCTATTTTCCATCATATTACTTTCCGATCTACTATTTTGCAATCTTTTATTTTCAGATCTATATACCAAAAAACCTAAAAATATTTTATCTTTTGTTTATCTATCTCTATCAGATCTCACTTTTGTAATTGACCGTGAAGGGATTGACAACCCCTTTATCGCGTTGGGTGCAAGTGTTTGATTGTTTGTGTAGGTGTTGGTGATTTGTGCGTTCTTCTCCTACTGGATTGATACCTTGGTTCTTAACTGAGGGAAATACTTACCTCTACTGTGCTGCATCACCCTTTCCTCTTCAAGGGAAAAACCAACGCAAGCTCAAGAAGTAGTAGTGACCTCCAGGTGGACATTCTTCGTTGCGTCGACGGGTAGTCGCAGGGCCACCAATGCTTGAAAGAGGTTCTCGCCATC
Source organism: Thinopyrum elongatum (assembly GCA_011799875.1). Lineage (NCBI taxonomy): Eukaryota > Viridiplantae > Streptophyta > Magnoliopsida > Poales > Poaceae > Thinopyrum > Thinopyrum elongatum. The sequence goes on from CM022300.1 coordinate 391,650,867, forward strand.
GAGGTTGATTAGGGTGGCAGGCAAGGAGTAGCCCGGGCGCACGGGCTGGAGTAGTACGGCGATGTCGTCCGCGAGCTTCTTAATGACAGTGAACTTGTTGATGGTGGCAATGATCATCTTGTCCAACTGAGAGTCGTAGCTGGCGTCAACGATGGCCATGAACCAACTGGTCGCCAACACCCTCTGGAGACGATCCTCGGTGCCATGCCGCAGGCCAGCGTCGTGGATCATCTGGCGCCTCGCCGCCATGGGTCTGGAGTGAGCACTTTTGCACTTAGTGTAGGTGCTTATGTGTGTACGATGTGGTAGATGCATGGGAATGGAGGGGCGCCTTTATATGAGTGCAAACTACGTTGCATTCACATCATGCTGCCTCTTTTCCCCGTCCTCCTCCCATTATTACTTCCCTCAGCATGCTAATTAAAGGAGGATGCACCATTGGCCGTTCAACATTTCGGGAACCGCTACCCTCTCCCTCGTCTGCATTAAAGCCGTATCGGGAACTGTCCTGGTTTACTCAATATATTTTTACCCTCCTGGTTTACTAGTAGTAGATGTCAAATCAAATAGTACTGCGCCGCCCGCTGCACGCCCGGCTGAACACGCCTCCTCGCCTCCATCAAGCGCCTCTGTTAAACCCGCATGCAAACCGAGAAACCTACTCTGACCACACGTCCGTTCATGAGCGGGCCGGAATTAAACGCAACGCCGGCCGAGCTCCTCCTATCCGCCCTTAGTTTAAGGCCCCTCCCAATGCTCCACCTTGTACAGGTGCTAAGGTTGCCAACTAAGCAAAAAATCTGATGTGGCATGCTAGTTAAGAAGAGAGAGAGAGTAGCATGGTGACCCCAGGAAGAAACGGTGCTAAGCACGTGTACCTAGGTGGAAGCACAATTCTGAGTCTACAACTAATTAAATGCATGAAGCTTAGCACCCAAAAACTTAGCACCTTTGCATTGGGGACTTGAGTTGCTAAGGCATTTAATATACTTAGCACCTCATCTAAGCACATTTGCATTGGAGGAGGTCTAAACGAGGCCAGACGCTGGCCAAGCTCCTACCATCCGCCCTCTATTTAAACGAGGCCAGACAGTGGGCAAGAATCGCACCCCTCCGCCACTCCCCCATCTCCTCCTTCACCATTTTCTCCACTCTTTCGATGGCTTCCGAGGATCCGTTCTCCGGCATACTACCCGGCTGGGTGGCCCGCCGAGCCCTCCGGATACGAGCAAGGCCGCTCGGTGCTTCACCTACCTCGCCTGGCCCGACGGAGCCAGTTGCCGCCCCAAGCAGGCGCATGGTTCAGCAACTTGCCGCTCCAGTTCAGCTCGATGAGGAGTGGCGAGTTGCTCCACGCCGGCACGACAGCACAGGCGTCGTCTGCCGCGTCGTACCGTGCCACCAGTGTCTGCGGCCGCGCCTCTCGTGTCGGTGGCCGCGCCTCCCGTGCCTGCGGCAGCGCCATGCAGGCAGAGACAGAAGCCGGGTGCGCGGAGAGCGACGAGTCGGTGGCCAGCTTCTCCATGTCTGCCGCCATCATCGAGGAGAAGTAGAACACGGGAGGCCGCCGCCGCTTGGGTCCCATGAAGGCCACCGCCGAGGCGACGACTACGTATATAGGTGGTTTCTTTGCTGCTTCGTCTCTTCCGAGGACCTTCGTTGACCCCACAAGTGTCTCCCGGACATGAGGAAGACAAAGGGATCCGCGGGCGGCCATTTAGATTAGGTATTAATTATACCACAAGAGCTGGATTAGCACCGCTTAGTTCATGTAAATGTAATGAAATCCATCATGTTTATATGAAGATCCGGCTTTTTTATACGAAATCCTTCATGCTTATATGAAATCAGTCCATGTTTGCACGAATTTCCTCTGGTTGGTTAGAGTTGTGAAAATGTATGCCGCTGGCGTTGGATGTCGTCCTCCGTGGAAGGATGCGGGAGGAAATTTGCCGGTTGCCGTTGGAGATGCTCTTATGCTGGAAATAATAGAGTCACATCCAATCCATTTGAGTTAATTGCATGTATGATTCTCCCTCTATAAAAAGTTAATTGGATGTACAGTGTACATGGCTTGCAGGGTGGCTACAGATTCGTACAGAAAGTTAAAAAGAAAAAAATCCATCCTTAATCTTGTATTCTAAGTACTCTGTGGGTTCCACTGTCAGTACAGTAGTGAAAGAAGTATATATTAAAAAATATAAAAATATAAAGTTCAAGATAGAATTCGAACTCAGGTCATCGCGTTGCGAGCATCCGACGCTAACCAGTACACCAGATGTTCGTTGTGGATGATGCAAGAGATATATCTCTGCTCTCTATACTCTTAACTCTTATAAAAAACAGAGTTGGTGATGATGGTGTGCCTACCATCCTGCAATATAGGCCGTCCGATTTATATCTAACGGATAGGAAGGAAACTATGGCAATTTTGCAAAAAGATACCCACACCCCTCTCCACATTTGCAAATAAGGCCTTCCCTCGTTCATCCTTTTCTCCCACAAGATAAACTACTCATACAAATGCATCTTGATGTTCTGTGCAATGCATGGGCATCTTGCTAGTTTCTTTTTAAATAGTTATTACGATAATTGCGTTGAAGTGATATATTTTATGTCTACCCCGAATGATCTCAAATTCACTAGTAGTACCAAAGAAAAGGTTGCCTTGTTAATTAACAGAAAATAGGGTGAAAACTATCACATGAGACCGGTAAAAGCAAGGCACACTCGGTTCAGCGTCATCGTCACTACAGCTGTGCGCTCGCGAGAAATCTACATATCGAGGGGGCTAAGGAGAGAAAGACGTATCGAGTGTGTGTGAGCGAGGCACGGAGACACAACTAGCGAGTGTGTGTGTGTGTGAGAGAGAGAGAGAGAGAGAAGCCAATTGATAGATTAAGATCAAGATCGAGGTGTCGCCCTTCTGCTTTCATTGTTGGGGGTGGGGAGGGGGGAGGGAGAGAAAGACATATCGAGAGTGTGTGTGCGGTAGGCATAGAGGCACAACTAGCGAGTGTGTGTGTTTGAGAGAGAAGCCAGTAGATAGATTAGTACCAAGATCGAGGTGTCACCCTACTCCTTCGGTGTCAGGAAGTGTGTGTGTGTGTGTGTGTGTTTGAGAGAAAAGCCAGTAGATAGATTAGTATCAAGATCGAGGTGTCACCCTACTCCTTCGCTATCAGGAAGTGTGTGTGTGTGTGGGGGGGGGGGGGGGGGGGCAGAGTTAGTGACACTTAGATATAGGGAGAATGAGTTTGTGTGATACATATCTATATTAAGGGATAGGTAGATAGCATGTGTGCGAGGCATACTTAAAGCATCACGGAGATAAACAAGCGGTGTGCATGCAAGTGCCGGAAAAAAATGAAGAGAGAAACAATGTCTCCGTGTGTGTGTGTGTGTGTGTGTGTGAGCAAAATCTCAAAACAAAAGGTGCTCTGCTGGAATCCCATTGTATGTATTCATATGGTTCCGGGACTCAAGTTAACCTTACGCATATGTGTGCGAGACATAGTTATACTTTGAGACATTAGTGGCGGTGGGTGGGCGGAATTAAAGGGGCGGGCGTGTTCAACAGAGAGAGCATGTGTGTTTTTGTGTGAGAGACTTGTAGGACGGGGTAGAAAGATGAATTCTAACCTTGACAGAGGGAGAGAAATACACGAAGTGCGTGTGTGTGATTCTGATGCCCACGGAGAAACAAGATATGTATGCGTGTGAGAGAGATTGCACAATTCATTCATGCATCACTATCTAGCGATCGTGGACGTGCATCGCTTGAACATAATCAATATCTACTTCGTATCGTGGCCAAAGATACAACATCGATTCAACGCTATAAAGATTGGACACTCACATATCACAAATTTTTTCGAATAGTCTTTTTCAATTGTGCATGCCAAAGTTATAGTGATTTTTCTTCAAACAACCACTCTAGTTATCATGTACATGCACCATTGTTAGTTTTGCATTCAAATTCATTAGTCTTGGATGATTTAATGTTCTATTATGAAGTAATATATGTAATATTCATATATGAATTCAACGGGTATGCAATTTATGAAATGGAGGCCATGTAATCATATGAGGTAAAACTTTTAATTAGCGGGCTACAATATCCATTTCTTTTTGTGCATCTATATTAAAATTAACACGTCAATGCATTATGTTTAAAATAAATAACCAATGGCACTAAATTATATATTTACACGAGAAATACATAGGCTAAGTGTTTGATCCATTTTTTTTTGTGAACGCGCCTCCACACCCGTACGATTGGTCGCGCCCGTGTGAACGTCCAATTATCGGTGCATCATCCCGAGTTATTGTCTTTTTTTTGTGGTGGACTTCATACAAGTTATTAACTGCTGACGTGTGCCCCGTGTACACAGTCTCGCATGACCTTCCTGCTAGCACTGTCCAAAATTAGTTGAAACTGGATACGAACAATCCCGCGGGCGGCAAAATCTCGCGCTTCCTTCTAAAATTTCCGCCACCTAGTCTTTAGCATGCGAAATTCCCCTTTTGTCCTTGGTGCACGGAGAACAATAGTCACAATACAGCTGTCATTTACATAATAGGTCGGGGTTGCTTTGGTAACTTCCGGTTCCCCCCACCACACGGCACCCCCATTTCCTCTCCCCCTCCCGCAAAAATGACTACTCCACAGCACCAGAGCATCCTACATCACGCCGTCCGTACTTCATCGGCCTTTCTACCCCTTCCCTCTCGAAACCCTAGACTGCTCATCCACCAGCGTACCAGAGCCCATTCACTGTCAGCGTCGTCCACCTCGCCGGATCTGCTTCTGCGGCCGCATCTACCCCTCCCACCTCCCTTAGAAACAAGTAGACTGCTCATTCACCACTGTACCATAGCCCATTCAGTGCCGGCCTTGTCCACGGCGCCGGATCTGCTTCGCCGGTACTCTCGTCAGCCGCAGCACATCTGCAGCGGCTCCTTCGTACTCCCCACCGAAGACGCTTCGTCCACACCCCCAGAGCCGCCCCGCCGACGCCCCCGTCAACGGCCTCTGATCCTCTTCGCCGACACCTTCCTCAACCCTACCGGAGCCGCTTCGCCGACACCGTCCTCAACTCTATCGGAGTAGCTTCACCTATACCATTCTCAACCCTACCGGGGCCGCTTTGCCAACGCCCAAGTCGATGGCTTCAGATCCGCTTCGTCGCACCCTCGTCCAACCTACCGGAGCAGCTTCTGGCGCCCCGTCCACGGCCACAGATCCACATCGTCGACACCATCCTGAACCCAACCACCGGAGCAGCTTCACCGACGCCCTTGTCCACGGCCTCAGATCCGCTTCACCCACACCGTAGTCCACCCTACCGGAGCCGCTCCACAAACACCCTACTCCACGGTTCTAGATCTCCTTACTGGACCCCGACAGCCAGCGCAGCGTCATCACCCTTGACGTTTCTAAGCTGCTTCCCACCATCTGGCAAGATGCCAAGTAGCCGCCGTGGCCTAGGTACTTGTCACCTTTAAACCCGTTCAGCATCACCTGCCTAATGTACTTCAAATATACTAACAGGTCACTGTTACATGTTATGCAGCTGGCAAAAACTACAAGGACGATGTTTCTTCTGGATCTAAAAGCTTGGCCAACCAAGATCCTGGACTGAGGCATTGCTATGATCTTGTAAGTGCGCCTCTCTCTCTCTTGTATTGTTGTGTGCCTGCCAGCGTGCTTTGCTAGGATTTTTGACCAGTAATCCCTTTGTGCAGACAATGATTTCCACTATTGGCTGCTAAATTAGAGATGTAGATGTCATACATGATACTCCCTCCGTTCCTAAATATAAGTCTTTCTAGAGATTCCACTATAGACTACATACAGAGCAAAATGAGTGAATCTACACTCGAAAATGCATCTATATACATCTGTATGTGGTCCATACTGGAATCTCTACAAAGACATATATTTAGGAACAGAGGTAATACATTACACAAAATCGTAGGTGGCATGTAGGAATTCTAGTGCACTACATTAGGCTCCCTTAGAGTGCCTGCTAGTCCAGTACACCGAGTCATGGCTAGTTTATGCTACGCACACAATCGTTAATTGGTGGTTTAAATATGCGCAAGGGATATGCAATGTATTATCATGTAGAGATATCTGAAATTAGCCGTGTCAACTTGCAGATAGGGTTACGCAATGAAAAAGTACAAGATTTCTTAGTACAAGATGTATGTGGCAATTTCATGGAACATCGCAAAAAAAAGGAGAGGCAGCGGTGAGCCTATACAGTGTGCTATGGTAGGTCACTCCGGCCCAGTTCTTTTGCAGGATTCTCCCAGAATCTGCCCCTCTCTAGCTTCTCCTAGAATCTTTGACCCCCATTTGCTTTACAATCCTAACTAATTAGACCCTAACTAGATAGGATTGTAAAACAAATGGGGCTCAAAGATTCTGGGAGAATCTGGGTAGGGGTCATATTCTGGGAGAATCTGGCAAAAGAACTGGGCCTCCATTGCAATCATCATGACATGTTATTTATATGTCAGTGCTGTTGGCCAAGTTTCTTAGGGACAGTTATTTCGAGCTATCCTAAGAAAATAAGCACCGTTGAATATAAGCTCCAGATAATAAGTCAACCAGTTCTTTTCATTGCCTGCCTTTTCAGCTTATCTGTGGTATGATCAGTGAAAAGTCTAGATTGCATTATATTTTGTCATTTTGCTGCCCATATGAATATTAATTTGACTTGCAAACATCACAAATTAAAACCAGTGCAATAACTAATATGATAGGAAAATAGACCATCAATATTTGTTCAAAATGCAAATACAAAGATACCATCTACTTGGCACAATCTACTTTGGTCAATGTATTTCATAGAGATCCCATTGCCTAATTTAAATGAAGAACGCATGACCTGAATTTAAATGAAGAACCATTATTTATCAAAATTCGATGGTCCAAGTGGCTGGTTATTATCATATAGCAGCACAACCTGAAAGCATCATATAGCAGCAGCAGCAGCTCATAGCAACTCATCATACAGTAGCAGCAGTAGCTAGCAATTCATCATATACCACCAGCAGCTCATAGCAATTCATCATATAGCAGCAGCATGAGCAGCTCATAGCAATTCATCATATAGCAGCAGTAGGAGCAGCTCATAGCAATTCATCATATAGCAGCAACAGGAGCAACTTATAGCAACTCATCATATAGCAGCAGCAGCAGCAGCAGCTCATAGCAATTCATCATATAGCAGCAGCAGCAGCTCATAGCAATTCATCATATAGCAACAGCAGCAGCTCATAGCAATGCATCATATAGCAGCAGTAGCAACTCATAGCAATTCATCGTATAGCAGATCAGAATGTAAATTTGGCAAAAAATCATAGGAGAACCTCACCTTTTTGGATGAGCTCATCCTTCAACAGCACCTCAAGGCCATGGCCTGGGAGGAGGGGAGGGGGAACGAGGTGCCTTTTGCCGGAGTAGGGCATCGGCCGTAGTTGTGCGGCGACCGCCGGAGTAGTGCATTGGACGGACCATAGCGGAGCAGCTGCTGGAGACCATGAGAATGAGGGGCGACGCCAGAGGGAGGAGCAGCCAGGGAGATTTGGCCCTACCCGCCGGCCATGTAGCCTAGCTGGACAGAGCATCGTCGAGGAGCAGGCCAGATGGGACCAGTGGCGACGGCTCGCTGGAGGAACCCTAGCGCTGCAGGTAGGGGATCGAGGTAGAGGGAAAGGGGAGAGGAGATGCAAGCGGGCAGGGCAATGAAAGCTTGTGTGTTTGTTTTTACTTGACGGTCAGGTGTGACGTGGGCATGAGCAGTGGCATTTTGAGTGTAATATAGGCAGACAACAGAGTCATTTCACTATTCCCCTTCCCTTCAATTTTTAGTGAGCTTCTACCCGAAGCACCCCCCCAAAGCGAAATAAGTTAAGCCCAAGCCCATAACTCAAAAATGACTTCTTTACATCTTTTATGGCTTATTTTGACAATAAGCTCTGAAAAGGTGGAGTAGAGCTGGCCCTTAACCTGCAATTCAATTGTGCGTGCAATGATGAGTCACTCCTGCCTGCTATAGTGTACATTTAGGCATCATACATGGCATAACCTAATACATGTGCATTTCATTCTCTAATCTAAAATATGCAATGTTTATGTTAGTTCATACATTGCACATGATGTTTAAATGCCCCTTAAATCTAGTCAGTCAAGTGATGGTCTTTAAGCCTCCTTCTATGCTCCTTTTCTTGATATGTAATTCAGTGTTGTGCAAGATTTGCTCACACATCCGTTCAATTGCTTGTTTGTATCAGCCAGCCATACTAGGACTATTTGCTTTGTTTACTTGTTGTTCTTGACCTAACAGAGCTTGTCAACGATTTAAACACTAAGGGCTGCTGTAGTGGGGGCTTGTATAACTCATAGGTGACATAAAGGTTTGGCTATACACTAAAGTAGGCTCTCCAAGAGTACCTAGAGATCTAGTTTGAAGGTATGCCTAGTTTTTACACAGTGCACACATAGTAAATGCTCATTTCATTGTGTGCAAGAGATGTGGCATGTTTCACTATGTGGTGTTGTTTTGTTATAAACTCATCCTTTTGTGTTGTTCACAGACTGGAAAGTATGCATATTTATCTTCCAAGGAGACCAGTAACTAGTTTGTGTCACCTTGCAGAGGGGGTGCAATGAAGTTAAGATTGAGGATTTCCAAGTACAAGATGTTAGGAAGGAGCCTTGCAAGAGAAGGAGGAGCAGTGCTGAGCCTGTTCAACCAGTTATTATAAGTCACTGTATTACAATTACTAGGACATCCTATTTGTCTGACATTGTGCTTGCGTAGGGTTCTTCACCTATAACCCAGTCATTGGGCCATTGATTAAAACCCCCTCCGCTCACTACTATATGATGTTCTAACTTTTTTGTAAATCAGATGTATGTAAACACATTTTAATGTGTCTGTTCACTCATTACGGATGTAGTCTACTTTTAAATATCTAAAACATCTTATAGTAGTGAACAGTGTGAAACTGCTTCCTGCTATGGTAGAGTTGTCGATGTCATAAATGTCATAACCAAACGCATGTTCACATCATTAGCCTCCCTATCATTACTAGGATCTTGATTACATACTAGTCAAGATACTTCATAGGGGGCAAACAATATTACATTAGTTGTTACTTTATATAGTAAATGTAGCTAGGCCATGGATGTTATTGAGGCGTGCATGTATGCATGCTGCCAACTCAACAGTTCAATTGCTTGTTTGTTTCAGGCATAGTTAAATTGCTCTTTTCAATTGCTTTATTTGTCCTCAGTTAATGAGATGCCCAAACAATGATGCCCTGATGTTGGGTACTTGTATAACTATTAGTTGACATAATTAAAGGCCTTACCATTTAATTACTCTGGTGAAGTGTGCCTGAAGCTTTGAAGTCTATTAACCAACTATTACTACATGAGGCTCACAATCTAGTTTATACTAGGCTAATGATTGCATAGTTTTGCTTGTTGTAGTAGGTTTGTATGAATCCCTCTGCTGTTCATTATGCTCCCTAAGACTTTAATTGAGCTACAGAATGGCCAACTGCTTGCTTACTTATACGCAAGATATATATATATATATATCTATATATATATATATATATTAATATGTTCAGTAGCTGCGTGTGGTCTAAATTTGTAACCTGTCTGTGTTTTGTATTTGGCCCCAACATCATGCTCCTCTGGTGAGCTAAGAGAGATTTCTGTATGCGGGCTCCATAGACTACCATTTTTATAATTTTTTAAATATCACCTGCTTATGCTTCATGACGTGTAACATTATTGTTAGTCCAGTTTTGCCATGTACAAAATAGTCTGTCTTGCTCGCTTCACTGTTGTAACTATATTTTTGCCCTAGTCATGTGTACTTACAGAAACATTTCAGGATGAAGTGACATCAACACAAAGATCTGAGAGCAGTGCGGCATGGCCGTTACCAAATGATTATGGATTGGAATTGGAATGTGCTGATGTTCTCGAGCATCAACTAGAGGTGGCAAGACAACGTGTACATGATTCTCAACATGAAATCAACATGTTGAGACTAGAGTTGCAGGTATTAGATGCAGGAGTCAAAAAAATGAAACAAGACACTGAGGTAACCACAAAGGAATTGGAGATTTTGCAGACTAAAATTTGTGCTATCTGAATCCGGCCAATCCTATTTTCCGAAGAGATTATAGTTCAAATGGTAAGTTCTGTTGATGCGTGCCCATGATGTATGAGCTTTATTTGCCCAGTGTATGTAATTTGCTGTTTGTGTACGCTTTATTATCACTGGTGCTGAACTATAATGCCCAGTGGGTATAATCTGCTGTAATTTCTTTATTGTATAGTGTAGGATTATTCTTGGTTTCTATGCCTTAGTCTCTTTATTGTATAGTGTAGGTTTTTTAGAGGCAATAGTATAGAGTAGGATAATTCTTTGTATATGCTATATCGTTGACATGGGGGCCAACACGCCCAAACATTACCTGGACACCATCCGAATGAACAAACATGTGTAGTCAAAGCGGGCTTTAATGGGGCTGGTCAACTTAATATTTATTGGATCCCAAAGGATGTGGCCCACCGTAACAATGGCTCTTAGCAGGCCGTTAACAGGCCGAAAGCTCGATATGGTCGTATAAATGGAAATGGCCTGCTAGCCTCTAGCAGGCCGAAAAAATGTCAATTTTGTTTTGGCCCTTTTACTTGACAGGCCAGTAAGAGGCCGAAAGTGTTTTGGGCCAGAAGAGGCCCAATTTACAAACTAGGCTTTTAATAGGCCGAAAGTCGCGTCGGGCTAAAATTGTGCCCTACAGAACGTGGGCCGCTAATGGACCCAAAATCAGGTTGCACCGTCAAAGGCCTAACTGTTGTGCGGACTGTTAACAGGCCGAAAGACAAAATGGGCTAGGAATTGGCCGAGGAAAGGCCGAAAGTCACGACAGGCTAGAAGTTGGCCCAACTGCAGAATGGGCTGAGAAAAGGCCGAGAGACTAACCGGGCCGTTAACGGGCTGGAACTGACGATGGGCTGCTAATAGGCCGAAAGAAGGTCGGGCCGTAATTGGGCCCAAAGACGTAGCGGTCCGTTAATGGGCTGGAACTGACGATGGGCTGGAAATTGTCAAATCTAGAATGGGCGTTTGATGGGTCGATTCTGTGTAACTTGTATGGGCCGTGCTTGTGAATGGGCCTGACTCAAGTAGGCCACTAATGGGCCGGCCCACTTATTTTGACAGGCCTGGCCACGTGTCAACGTACCATAGGCTCGTCCCGTCCACTCGCTTGATGACACCTGTCCCAACACGGAGCTCACACGTGGATACTAAGGCGAATCAGAATTTTACACGTGGAAAATCCCCATTGGTCCAGGCGGTTAATGGGTTATTGGATCCAAATCGGAACCCGATAGCTTAACGGCGACCCGTTACGGTGGATTCCACATGTCGGTTACCCTTGACGAAAGCACTTCCATGGCGCGCCATTTTATCGTCATGGAAGTGGACACTTCCGTGATGATAATTTTGGTATTGTCATGGAACACTTCTACGACAGCACAGGTATTACTATCTTGATTCTGTCATAAAATCATCATGGATGTACATGCATGACAGAAAACGTGACCTACTGTGACAAAGACGTATCATCATGGAAGTAGTTTTTTTTGGGATTTTTAATTCTATGCCCCCGGTTTCTTAGTTGTGCTCACTTTTCCCCATTCGTTAACTTTTTCCTCACTTTTCCCCATGTCTCAGGTTTTTGCTTTCACATTTTGCTCACTCCCCCCCCTGAAAAATTGCTCAAAAAGGACACAAAATTCGCAAATGGGGAAAAGTGAGGAAAACTAAGAAACCGGGGGCACAGAATTAAAAATCCCCTTTTTTTGTAGTGAAATGGATATCATTTATAGAAAAATCCAGTTGCTAGAGGAAGATAAATTAAGGTTGAATGCTTTGATGGGAAAAACTGAGAAGAGAATGATGGAACTAGAAGCTGACAATATTCAAATGAAAGAAAAAAAATGCATAAACAACAAGTTGTGATGCAACAAATTTTGCAAGATGCTGCTAACAGGGAGTAATATGAGATGGAACTTGCAAACATGGAGACAGAAGATATTGAAAATAGAGAAGCAAGCAAGAAAAGTGTGTCTGAAACAACTAGTTATCTGGAACCTACTGATTATAATGCAAGTCAGGGCTCAGAAACCTTTGGGGGGTGATAGTTATCCATGGTGCGAATCTCAGTGAGGAGCGGGATGAGGATAAATATGAACAGCTTAGAAGAAGTCTGAGATACAATGGAAAAGAAGACCAGAAAGTTGAAGATTTGGCTACAATCAGGGCCGAGGAAAAAGATAATTATGGTAATATTGCTGACCCCTTTGTTGCTAATAGCTCTCTTTTACATATGACTTCTCTGTTAGGTGTAGATTTGGGATGTTCCATTAAAATGGTTGATAATAATATGGGGGTTATTAATAAGATGGAAACAGCCAGAAAAGAGCTATATTTAGAAAATCTGGAGAGACATACTAAGCCTTTGATGGCTCTATATTTTACGCACATTTACACCTCATTTGTTGCATGTTCTCTTTATATATCAGGTCCCATTAAACCAAAAAGTTATCCATTATGCGTGTTTACCAGTATTTGTACTTATCATTGTGAGCATTGCACATTTAATGTTTTATTTTTTTTATTTTTTTTTCGTGTTTTCTTGTGTCTATAGGTGTTTTGGAGAAACCTAGGACCAAGCACGATGAAAGGACCACAGACAGGATTAATACGGAGTCAACCAGGGGTCACACTTAGCCATTTCGAAGGCATGAAAAGGTGATTTTTCCATATTTCTCCAAATCAATATCTAAGAACATAAATGGATCGGCGTCATTCATACGAATCCAACAAGCCCAAGAACGTCAAAGTCCAAGTTCGTATGAAGAAATGGCGGTCATTTTACCGGAGGAGGACAGAGTGAAAGACGGCGTTCCGAATGACCGCACACGGTCATTTGACGTGCAGACAACTCCGAAAGTTGCCCCTCCAGACAGGATTCTTCAATGATTCATCCATGTTCAATCCCACGGGATCCTTGGCTTGTAAAGAAGGGATTGGGAGAGGGTAAGGCTCAAGGAGAGCCCTTGGATGAAGCCCATCAAGAGAGGAGGCTAGGAGGCTCTCTATATATGTCATCTACAACCCTAGCCGCAGTCTCTCTCATGCCATTCACCAAGAACACATCCATCTTATCTCCATCGCTGCTCCACACCTGAGAAGAAGGGACCAAGCCAAGGGAAGGAGGAGGAGGCTCGACCACCATCGGCACCGGCCCTCCGGTGCCATCATGCCGGCGCCGCCACCATTGGTGGTGCCCCCATCTCCATCACCTTCGTGGCAGCCACCACCACCATCATCATCACCGCACCACCGCCATCACCACCATGCCTTCTCCCTTCATCGTCTTGATGTCGGCTCGTAACTTGTCCCTAACCTTCATGCATATGTTTGAGTAGTTGTACTTGTTCTTAAGGATATGGTTGAACCCTATATGTTATTTGTTGCGATCCAATATATTACGTGTTCATGATTCTAGTTAGTAGCCTTGGCAAATGTTGAGAGGAGCACTCACTCAAATTTGTGTCTTGTGCAATGAAGTATGTTACAGTCCTTGTATTGGTTGGGGATATTGGGGTAATTTGAGGTGATAGTAAAAGCCTCAGTTCCTCGCCTTTGCAAAGGATTGGGGATTACGAAGAACCCTTAGAGAGGCCGCGTCCACGGGGCAACCCTTAATTGTCATGAGTTGAAACCCTATGGGGGAGACTATGATGGTGGCGTGCGTGGCATGAAGTCTACCTAGAGTAGAACGTGTACTGTACCCATAACGATGGCGTGTGTGGCACGAAGATATCTAGAGTAGAACGTGAACTATACCCGGCTCCGCCCACTTATGCATTTGACTAGTTACTAGAGGATACAGTAGTTCATATGTGATAGTGATTCTGGAACCCTCGAGAACGTTTACTACTCAAGCACCTTCACCACTAACTTTGCATCTTTTATTTACTGTTTTTACTCTTCTTGGTAGTAGTTTCGTTAAACCCCTTTTTATCTAGTTTTCCTTGAAACTAAAGAATAGCCTATTTCCAAACTCTAGTTTGGTTGCGTACGTGGCTACGTGAAAGTGAAAACGCAGTTGCGGGGTTTGTGGTGCCTTCCTATAAGCTCTCTGTGGGTTCGAAACTCTACTTATCACAACGAAAATGCTACAACAGCCATGTGCACTTGCAGGTCATCAAGCATTTTCTGGCGCCATTGCCAGGGAGCATAGCACTTGGTTATTAATTACCCACACGCACTTAGTTTATTTTGTTCGTTGCTATTTATCTTACTGTTTTTTCTTAACCCAAAAATACAAAAATGTCTTGCTTTGAGATGTCAGATGAAGACATAGAGGCTGCAATGGAACGATGCCGTGAAAAACAGAGGATACTTAAAAAAATACCGGAATATCGACAAAGGTAGAAGAATGGGTAAGAAATTTATGGAGTTGCAGATTATAGCCAATGATATCCCAAAAGGTTGCATTCAATGCCAATCTCTTCTCCACATGAGCTTTTATTGCAGAGATCACCCACATCTGGTTGTGAGATCATTCAACCGTTTTGAACATCCTCTTGAAGATGTTGAGGAAATTGAGGATATGATGCTATTGCTTAGATCACATGAGCTTTTAATGTGGATTGGCAGGTTTGTCGAAGAACAGACTTGGTTGACTAAGCATGAAGACTTGGTGGGAGATGTTTATAACTTTTGCCTAGATAATAATTTTGATGAAAAATCCTTTGGTTATAAACTATGAGAAATGGATGGCCATCATCTCCCATGTCAATATTTCGCAGGAAGATAACCTTATGCAGGAAAATGAAGAAAATATCATCGAGCCACAAGAAGAAGAAAATATGAAAAACAATGATCCAGAGGGACACAAAGATAAAGGATGGAATGGCCACTCTCCAGAAACTCCTACCAATGGTAATTGTTTTGATATGATTAATGTGCAGCTTGATGAAAATGATGAAGGTTATGATTTACCTGCAGCTCCTCATCCTCTTAATTATAATATAACTGTGAAGTTGTAGCCACTAATCTTTCAGGCATCTCCACTTAGCTCGGGTGCATCGGTACTCGCCCAAGAGCGAGTACGAATTTACATACATGATGCCGATGCATCGTAAGCGAGTGCGACTCCAACCGAGCCCTGCTATGAGGTGCTCCAAACCCTGGTCGGAGTCTGGTCTGACACTCGGGGTTGAAATCCCTTGGGATCCAGGTGGATGACCATATGGAGCACTGAAGCCTAGCTATATGGTTTTAAAGAAAGCACTGCCTGAGAGGTAACCCAGAAGTCCGTAGGTGTCTTTCTTAGTTTTGTGTCTCGAGTCTAGTTGCATTTCCTGATTGCATTGCACTTTTGTTTTATTTTGAGTGGTTACTATATGAGTTGGTTTTGTGTTGTTTTCATTGGTGAAATTTATAGCATATCAGTAGTCTGTTTTTGTTGCATGCCTCCTACTACTTTTATTGCAATATTGCTATGTGCCTAACATGCGGAGGAAGCACAAGAATTTTCATGAAGTTCTGCAGCTCCAGGAGAAAAGACGGCGTTCCGTACGATCGCCCCGGTCGTTTGAGCGCTCGTATGAGCTCGTGGCTGCAAGAGAGAAGAAAACCATAGCAAAACATGGCCAACCATACGAGCACTCATGCTCGTACGAGCGGTCGTTTCACCTGGCGTCCACAATGAGCATCTCCATAGAGTGAACGACGACGTTCCATACGACCGCTACTGGTCGTTTGAGCGCCCGTATGAGGGTAACAACACCTCAACTGATTCATTTTCAACGTCTGAGGTCGACGAGGTGTTTTCTAAACAACTATTTGCTTTGTAATTAAAGTTAATTACCTATGAAACTCCGTAGCCAATAATTCTTTGTAGCAACTATGTTTTCTTTATTTCTTTTTACCGGTCGAGTATTTTGTATACCTAATCAATGTTTTTATATGTGTGTTATTTTTGCAGGGGCTTGGACCTTATGTGGTGATGTGTACGGTATGGTGCCAACCGTATAATGGTCCACACAAGCCACTTGGTTGCTTCATCGTGATGAACTTCACCGGTAAGTGCCCGGTAATGTTTCCCATTATTAACCTTGCTCAAATAAAATTTAGTTAGTACCGATTTTCTCACCTTAAGTGAGGATCTCTCTTTTAACTTGGCACCCAGGAGCTGCACACTTGTGTTTTTATCTTGTCTCACATACACTTCATTTACAACCTAGGAGTATTCGAACCTCCTAGACATAGTTTATTTTCTTGAGCGTGATGCTTAGGTAGATGAACCAATCATTGTGGGGCTTATGTTTCTACCACTTGAGTTGCTAATCCTTTGTGCTATAAAAAAATGATGAAAATCACAAAAGGACAAAAACATTTCGTTTTCTTTTTAGTTTGTTTTCAGCGGTTCTATTGGAGGGCAGCCATCAGACCACAACAAGGAAATTCATTTAGGCGAGGTCCGTGTCTATTAAAAGAGAAGTCATATGCACCATAATGGTAAAAGTTTCTAACCCTTGCTTAGACGTAAGCTTGGGGTGGTAACCACTTTTCGTGCTCTCTTTTAATAACTGCACTTTCTCTTTACTCGTGTACTCTTCCCTAGTTTAGTATCTAGAGTTCTAAGCGTGGGGAGGTTACTTTTCCATGTGTAGTGTCTTGTGCAATGCACTTCATCATATGGTTTTCATGCATCAGCCTGTCCCGCTGTTTTGACATGCTTGCTTTGCACTTGTTTGTCTTAGTATGTGGAAATCTTGTTATCTTCTGAAAAACATTGCCATGTTCTTTTATCAAAAACCCAATAAAGGAGTCCTTTGAACTGTTACCGTTCTTTCACCTAATAACTTAAGTTGGGCACTTTAGTGGTGGCTTGATTAGCAATTGAATGATTATAGAGCCTTTTTGCTGATGAACCCAACATCTTTGGTTGATCCGAGATGTGCAACGGGGTTTATCTTCGCCAAACTATCCCCTCAGGGTACTTAGCTTTTGATTCTTATGCAACATGACACCGTGATGCTCTTGTGTAGTGTTTGAGTTCTTTATGACTAAGGCAAGTTTGAAACCTTTTGCACTTCCGTTCATCTTATTTTGCTAGGCTCTACGGTACCATGCATTGCCCACTCTCACATTGGGACTTGGAGCAAACTTCGCAGGTACATCCAAATCTGTCATGGTTTTGTCACGGCAGATGTCCTCATGAAAGGACTAAGTCGTGTGGCCATCACTACTACGTGATCACTTGAACAAGGTTGGTCAGAATCGAGAGATGCGAGTTTTACCCAGGTTCGGCCCCTCGTGGTGGAGGTAAAAGCCTACATCCTGCTTGATTGATATTGATGATGATGATGATCTCGATTACAAGGGCGGTGTTTCGCTACCTCTATCTCGAGAGCTATTGACTTTCCTATCTCTCTAAACTTGTCCCTCTTTGGGTGCCTTACCCCTCCTTATATAAGTTTGAAGGGCCTGGCTTACATGTAGAGTCCTAGTAGGACTACAACTAGTATCTTTTCTATTACAAGTCAGATACTAGTCCGAGCCTTATCCGAATAGTCCAAAACCGTCCTGTTGGGCCACCCCCATGTTCGGCCACGTTCTACCTCCGCCAGGTCATGGTTCCCTTGTTGGGTCTTACTTCCTTTGTCATGGAACTTTCCTCTTCTTGAACGTCCTTTGTGAGCCGGTCCATTGGGCTCCTGTCAAGCCGGCCTCCTGCCGTGTCTCATCACTGGGCCCTAGATTCCTTCTTGTCATCTTGTCTTAACCCGAAAAATGGGGCGACCCATAGAGCCTTCACGCTCTAGGCCGGGCCAAACCTTTACCCGGGTTATAACCTCGGGGAATATCCCCAACATTAGCCCCCATGTTAGCTTGAATTTATTCGTGCTAATCTCCTAAAATAAGAATAATTATTATGTTAAAGGACCAGCTTGTTCAAATGGCCGGCTTATTCGATGAGCCACCTCCTGGAAATATCCAGGTTTCTTTGTCATATCAACATTCTGGCTTCACAATCATCTTGCTGACACTGAATCCTCGCAACAAAAATATTGAGAAAAATAATCCATCTAATGTTGAGCCGGTTTTCAGCGCTTCAACTTGATAATTTTTTTGGGAATAATAACTAGTCTCATGTTGAGCCGGCTTTCTGGGCCTTCTAAGAATAAACATTGCTAATTTTTTCCTTCGGGGATATGAGACCCGGTTTGCTCAAAACTGAGGAATTGTAGGTGTTCCTCCCTTATATCCATATTACCTGTAGTCCCCAGGTCTTAAGAGTGGAACTTAGTGATAGCTTAAGACTTGCTTAAATATAAATGTTGCAACTTTGGAGAAATCCGGGTTGTTCATCTGAGTTGCTTGTCATAAACTGAATGTTTTGCATTTCACATGTGTAGGCCCCAAGGGCCGGTGAGGGAGTCCTGGATTAAGGGGTCCTCGGGCGTCCAGGCTACATAACGTGGGCCGGACTGATGGGCCATGAAGATACAAGACAGAAGGCTCTCTCCCGTGTCCGGATGGGACTCTCCTTGGCGTGGACGACAAGCTTGGCGTTCGGATATGAAGATTCCTTTCTCTGTAACCGACTTTGTACAACCCTAGCCCCCTCCGATATCTATATAAACCGGAGGGTTTAGTCCATAGAGGCAATCATAATCAGACAGGCTAGACTTCTAGGGTTTTAGCCATTACGATCTCGTGTTAGATCAACTCTTGTAATACTCATATCCATCAATATCAATCAAGCAGGACGTAGGGTATTACCTCCATAGAGAGGGCCCGAACCTGGGTAAACATCGTGTCCCCCGTCTCCTGTTACCATCGACCTTAGACGCATAGTTCGGGACCCCCTACCCGAGATCCGCCGGTTTTGACACCAACATTGGTGCTTTCATTGAGAGTTCCGCTGTGTCGTCGCTAGAAGTCTCGATGGCTCCATCAATCATCCACAACGATGCTGCCTTTAGGGAGGTCTTTCTCCCCGGCCAGATCTTCGTATTTGGTGGCTTCATGCTGCGTGCCAACTCGCTTGGCCATCTAGAGCAGATCGACAGCTACGCCCCTGGCCATCAGGTCAGGTTTGGAAGTTTGAACTACGTTGCTGATATCCGCGGAGACTTGATCTTCGACGGATTCGAGCCCATGGCAGCCGCTCCCTGCCACCGCGATGAACATGACCTAAATCTGTCATCGAACCATATCCGGGAGATAGTGCCTGTAACTGCTCTGGCCCTAGATCCAGAGCAGATTGCGCCATCCGAGGACTCAACCCCGCCACGGAAGCCGCAGACTCAGCGGCGTTGGAGCCGCACACAGACCCAACTTCAAACGGGATCTGTGTCACCGGAACCTCGGATTCGTCTCCGGCCACAGGTTCCGAACCGTGTGCGTCCGTGCCCATCGAGCTCCATCAGGCGCCGATCATCGAGTTCAGCTCCGCGGACATCTTCCGACACTCACCTTTTGGTGATGTGCTAAACTCATTAAAAACCCTCTCCTTAGCGGAAGACTCACAGCCGAATTATATCCGGTTTGAACTGGAGGCTGATGACGGAGAATTTCGCTTCCCACCCACCACCCACTTCATAGCCACTGTCGAAGATTTAACCGACATGAACGATTACGACTCCGAAGATATCGACGGTATGGACGACGATGTCGGAGAGGAGCAGGCCCAAAACCCGCCGTTTACTGGGCGCGGGACAGCCACCTCCTCGTATGATGTGTACATGGTGGATACTCCCAAAGAGAATAACGGTGATAACAAGAAAGATCCAGTCGAGGATAAACCTCCTGAGACACAGCCAAAGCACCGACGTCAGCCCTGACAAAGACAGCAATACCGGCACGAGACAGCAATACCGGCACGAGAGAAAACAATACTTCGGACGATGCCGAAGACAAAGAAGATCCCGTCGAGCCGACTTCCGAACAGGACGATAGGGAAAATGGGCAAGTCAGCCCTGACGAACAGGCCATAATTGAAGACTCAGAGGACAGCAACTATCTTCCACTCTCCGAGGATGAGGTGAGCCTCGGCGACGAAGACTTTATTGTGCCTGAGGAACCTGTCGAGCAGGAGCGCTTTAAGCGCCGGCTAATAGCCACTATGAGGAGCCTGAAAAAGAAACAACAACAGCTTCAAGCTGATCAAGATCTACTCAACGACAGATGGACTGATGTTCTGGCAGCCGAGGAATACGGACTCGAGCGCCCCATTAAAAGTTACCCGAAGCATAAACTGCTACCCCAATTCAATGACGAGGCACTCGAGCCCATGCCATCAACACGTAATGCGGCTGACCGACCACCACGTGGCCGGGACAAAGCGGCAACCTAAGCCGAACACCTGCCCATACTACCTCACCATAAAGGCAAAGATACCATAGCTCAGGAATACACATATGACCTGCGGCAAGACCTGGAGAACAGAGTAGGCCAGTCCAGATCAATCTACGGATCGCGGGGGCATGCCCTGGCGCGCGACGACAGCTATCGAGCCAGACGTAACGAGCATAACCACGACCGGGCCGAAAACCGCAGATGGACTACATCCGCACTACATCGCGACTTGGCCCGATATAGAGGCACCGCACATCCCCTGTGCTTCACTGATGAAGTAATGGAGCACGAATTCCCAGAAGGGTTTAAACCCATAAATATCGAATCATATGATGGAACAACAGATCCCGCGGTATGGATTGAAGATTTTCTTCTCCATATTCATATGGCCCGCGACGATGACCTTCACGCCATCAAATACCTTCCACTAAAACTCAAGGGGCCAGCTCGGCACTGGTTAAATAGTCTGCCTGAAAACTCTATAGGCAGCTGGGAGGACTTGGAAGACGCCTTCCGCGACAACTTCCAAGGCACATATGTACGACCTCCGAATGCCGATGACTTAAGTCACATAATTCAACAGCCTGGAGAGTCGGCCAGGAAATTTTGGACTAGGTTCCTAACTAAAAAGAACCAGATCGTCGACTGCCCGGATGCCGAAGCCCTAGCGGCCTTTAAGCATAGCATCCGCGATGAATGGCTCGCTCGTCACCTCGGCTAAGAAAAGCCGAAGTCCATGGCAGCCCTCACGGCACTCATGACCCGCTTTTGTGCGGGCGAAGATAGTTGGCTAGCCCGTAGCAATAACACTGCAAGCGACGCCGGTACCTCTGAAGCCAAGAATAGAAATGACAAGCCCCGACGCAATAGGCACAAGCGCCAAAGCAATGGTGGCACTACCGATGACACGGCGGTCAACGCCGGTTTCAGCGGCTCCAAGTCCGGCCAGCGGAAGAAGCCATACAAAAGAAACAATCCGGGCTCATCCAGCTTGGACCACATACTCGATCGTCCATGTCAGATCCACGGCACCCCTGATAAACCAGCCAATCATACCAACAGAGAATGTTGGGTTTTTAAACAGGCCGGCAAGTTAAATGCCGAAAACAAGGAGAAGGGGTCGCAAACCGAGGACGACGACGAGGAGTTCCGCCCGCTGAACACAGGAGGATAGAAGAAGTTCCCTCCCCAGGTTAAAACGGTGAACATGATATACGCCACTCATATCCCCAAAAGGGAGCACAAACGAGCGCTCAGGGACATCTACGCGATAGAGCCAGTCGCCCCAAAGTTCAACCCATGGTCATCCTGCTCGATCACCTTCGATCACAGGGACCATCCGACCAGTATCCGTCATTGCGGTTCAGCCGCACTGGTCCTTGATCCAATTGTTGATGGATTCCATCTCACATGCGTCCTCATGGACGGCGGCAGCAGCCTGAACCTGCTCTATCAGGATACAGTGCGCAAAATGGGCATCGATCCCTCAAGGATCAAACCCACAAAAACTACCTTTAAAGGAGTCATACCAGGTGTAAAGGCCCGCTGTACGGGCTCAATCACACTGGAGGTTGTCTTCGGATCCCCGGACAACTTCAGAAGCGAAGAGCTGATCTTCGATATCGTCCCCTTCCGCAGCGGCTATCACGCACTGCTCGGACGAACCGCATTTGCTCGATTCAATGCGGTGCCACACTATGCTTATCTCAAGCTCAAGATGCCGGGACCACGCGGTGTCATAACAGTTAGCGGAAACACGGAGCGCTCCCTCCGTACCAAGGAGCACACCGCGGCCTTGGCAGCGGAAGTACAGAGCGGCCTTGCCAAGCAGAATCTTAATTCGGCGGCCAAGCTCCCGGACACTGTCAAGCGGATCCGGACTACTCCACAGCATAACAGTCCGGCTCGTTAGGAGTTAGACTAGCAATCCGGCCTCCGTCTCCGTCCCGGCCTAATAGCGGCATACGTACCACGCGTACATAACTACGCACTTAAAATACCATGGGCATAGACGGAGGCATAACTAGATTGTGGTCCATAATACGGCTCGACCTCCCCTGGACACACATATTTTCACTTTTTCTTTTTTCATCCTTTTTCAGGTTTCTTTTCCACAGGCCCCTCAAGACGGCCTGATCATCGGTCCTTTCGAAGGATAGATACACCAAGACCACAAGAAGCATTGAGGTATACGGGAATCGCTAGGAGGTCTTTTTGGCGATCACTCTACCTGTTCTCAGGACCCGCACGCAGCTCTCCCTTGGTCATGGCATGTTAAATAGCCCTGTTGCTTATCGCACTACTTATACGCTTTGACGTATCAATAAAATTATAATGGGAACAGTTCGCGGCCCAACTTCTGCGGTACTAGCTTACTACTTCATTTTTTCTTGATAATCTTATCAATTGCACCCGTACACTTTGGTACGGCTTAAATTCGCCAGGGCTTTATTACACCCCATATTACGGCAACAAAGTCCGAACACTTTTTGCAGTATAGTTTGGCACCCTGAATTTAGCATTATATGCATTGGCTCCAAATCATGTCTTTGGTCAATAGTTGGGTTGCCCGGCTCCTGTGCTTACTACCTTATGTTCCGCTATATCGGCTAGGGTAGTAAAGGGAGAACTACTGCGATTGTGCCCTGGTTTATCCGGATGAGCACCTCAGTAGAGAAAGCCGAAAACTGACTATCATGATGCGGCGTGAGCCGGTCAGCTCTTCGGAGGTTTCAAATCTTTTGCGATTTTTTCCACATTATGCGACGAATCGGTCTCTACCCGATCAGGTGTTTACAGCACCCTAGTTTACTAGGGGCTGTGCCTAAATTTCTATTATAAAACTCCTATGGCTAAGTGAGGGTGATAAAGCCACATAGTCCGGTTGCCTGGTTCATTGCGCTAAACACCTCCTTCAAGGACCAAACGTTGGATCAAGAGTGTTTAGATTTTATCCCGAACACCCCCGTACTACCTATGTGGGGGCTGAAGCCGATGACTGGCCAACTCTCAGATTTAATAAAACGGCCGCACAGGAGGAAAAATCTTGATATAAACAACTAATATTGTATTACATATCAGTTTTGTTCCATTTTACAGGGCAGGATAACATGAATATATTCATTCAAAGATAATGTCTTTCGCACATTGC
This sequence comes from Thinopyrum elongatum, assembly GCA_011799875.1. NCBI lineage: Eukaryota > Viridiplantae > Streptophyta > Magnoliopsida > Poales > Poaceae > Thinopyrum > Thinopyrum elongatum. The sequence continues at coordinate 391,674,510 of CM022300.1, forward strand.
TCCGCTACAATGCGGGGTCCCTCCAAGACATAGTCAAAATATCGCTCGGGCGTGCGGTGCTCCTTGCCCGCGGGCGGTCCCTCGGTTGCGAGCTTAACGGCGTTCATCTTCGCCCACCGTATCTTGACACGGGCGAAGGCCATCCGCACACCTTCAATGCAGACCGACCGCTTGATGGCATCAAGCCGAGGGCAGGCAGCAACCAGTCGCTTCACGAGCCCGAAGTAGCTGTTGGGTATGGCTTCGGCCGGCCATAGACGGATTATCAAATCCTTCATGGCCAATTCGGCCGCCCTATGCAGTTCTGTCAGCTGTTTCAGCTGATCGCTGAAAGGCACCGGATGCTCTGGCGCAAGGTATTGTGACCAGAACAGCTTCTCCATTGTGCTCCCCTCTTCAGGTCGGAAGAATTCTGCAGCATCAGCAATGCTGCGCGACAGATCCGCAAACGCTCCTGGAGAACTCCAAATCCGGGTCAGTAAGAGGTACCTTTTCTTCACAAATTTGCTTTGCATTATAAAGGCCTTACCCGCCGTGATTTTCCTGGCCTCTCGGATTTCCTGGAGGGCGCCCTAGGCTTCAACCCGGGCCTCTTGCGTACTTTGGTGAGCCTTAGCAAGCTCGGACTCTTGATCCGTAATCCTGCGCTCCAAGGACTCGCATTTCTTTACAGCGTCCTGGAGCTCTTGTTGGACCTCACCGACCCTGGCCTCTTGCTTTTCGCAGACGGATTGTTCCTTCGCCACTCTCTTTTGGGCCTCGGCCAACGCCTTTTTAAGGGCCTCCACCTCGGTCGCCGCTCCTGCAAATATCATGGCACTATGGTGAATACATATCATCTATCCTTTCTGATATACAGAAGGTCATGAGATACCTTGCTTGTCCTCCAGCTGCTTTTTAACACGGCCGAGTTCTTCCTCGGCCCGCTCCAAACTCTGCTTCAGTCCGGAGACTTCGGTAGCATGGGAGGTCACAGCTAGAAGCGACGCCTGCTTTTTTCACATAGACATGTGTGGTTAGTCTCCTACGAAAATTGTTTGATCCTCTGTCCGGCTTTTCTTTTCGACCACCGGACAGTGTCTCAAGGGCTACTGTCTATACTGTGACATTATTTTTACATAAATTGCATTTCATACCTCAAAACCTGTTAGAAGGCTTGTGCAGGCGTCGGTCAGTTCGCTTTTCGTGGACTGAGTCTTCTCAATCACCGTGCCCATGAGGGCACGGTGTTCCTCTACAATGGAAGCACTTCGCAGCGCTTCCAGTAGGGTGTCCGGTGCCTCTGGTTGGACAGAGGTCACCGGCGAAATAGGCACCCCCTTCTTTCAAAGGAGATTGCTTGCCGGATTCCGGAGCCGTATAGGTCTTCGGGACCGTATTTGGCTGGGGGCCGAATTGGACCTGGCCCCCATTGCCAGTCTCCACGGGGATTTGCTCCCCCATGTGTCCGGCGGCCGAGGTTTCACCCTCTGGCACCGCGCTGACGGCCTCCTGCGTCTCTCGCTGGCCTGGGATCCTTCGGGACAACGCCTCGGTGTCATCCATGGCCTTGGGAGAGGAGGCCGCCGGAAGGGACCCGCTGTCCATCACCTTCGGGTCCAGCGAATTCCCCGAAGATGAGGATCGCTCGAGGTCGGAACGAGCCGGACTGCAAGTACATGATTCAACATGTTAAAACTATGGAGAAAAGAGGATGGATATATGAATGCGTCAGGGTCTTTGAGTACTCACGACTCGGCCAGGGGCTTATCTCGGGGGCACCGCTCTGGGCTGCTGTCGACGTCCCATGCGGAATTATCCGTGAGGGAGACCTTCCCCTTCTTGGACGCCTCTGCCTCCAGATTTATGGGGGCCGCCCTTTTCTTCCTTCCCCCCTCATGGGGAGAGTTGCTTTCCTCCTCCTCCTCGTCCTCTGCGGCGGTGGACTGAGTCTCGGCGTCTTCGGACATCACGTCTGAAGTTCCCTTGCGACGGAAGCCGCTTCTCGTCTCCTTGGCCTTTTTCTTGGCCTTCTTCTCCGGCGCCTGGTAGGGCGCCGGGACCAGCATCTTCGTCAGAAGCGGGATGGCTGGTTCCTCGGGCAGTGGAGCCGGACACTTAATCCGCTCAGCCTTCTTCGTCCAGCCCTGAAAAAATAAATAGGGAGGCTTAGGCATTTTCCCTGAGTAAGCAAGTAAAGGATACACCTTGAAGCGCGAAAGACTTACCGGACTAGCGGGATGGGCCAGGTCGTGCCCACGGTCCTTGGTCATCTCCGGCCATTTCTCGTTGGCCTTAAAAAGCACCTTCCAGATGTCTTCGTGCGTAGTTCCGAAGAACTGTTGCAAGGTCTGGTGCTCGGCCGAATCGAACTCCCACAGATTGCAAGTCCGGCTTTGGCATGGAAGGATCCGGCGAACTAGCATCAGCTGGATCACATTGACGAGCTTGATGTTCTTGTCCACCATACTCTGGATACGTGCCTGCAGCGATGACAGCTCGTCCGACGACGCCCAATTCAGGCCCTTCTCTAGCCAGGAGGTGAGCCGCATTGGGGCTCCGGACTTGAATTCTGGAGCCACGGCCCAGGTGGCATCGCGGGGCTCTGTGATATAGAACCACAGTTGCTGCCACCCTTTGACGGTCTCCACAAAGGTACCTTTGGGCCATGTGACGTTGGGCATCTTGCTCACCATGGCGCCTCCGCACTCTGCGTGTTGGCCATCCACTACCTTCGGCTTCACATTGAAAATCTTGAGCCATAGTCCGAAGTGGGGTGGGATGCGGAGGAAGGCCTCGCACACGACAGTAAATGCCGATATGTTGAGGAAAGAATTTGGGGCTAGATCATGGAAATCTAGCCCGTAGTAGAACATGAGTCCGCGGATGAAAGGGTGGAGGGGAAACCCTAACCCACGGACGAAGTGGGGGATGAACACCACCCTCTCATGAGGCTTGGGGGTGGGGATGATCTGTCCCTTGGCCGGAAGCCGGTGGGCGATTTCCTTGGCCAAATACCCCTCCTCCCGGAGCTTCGTGATGTCCTTCTCCTTGACGGAGGAGGCCATCCACTTTCCTTGCGCTCCGGATCCGGACATGGTCGGAGTGCTTCTTTGAGGCGGAAAAGATGAGAACTTGGGCGCTGGAGCTCAGGAATGGAGAGGCAGAGAAAGAGAAGGTGTGGGTGAAAGGGGTGAATCCTTATCTCCTTATAAAGGCAGTGAATATCAAGCGCCTCCCCACTCGCCTTAAAACTCGCCTATTCCCAAGGGCCGTGCAAATGGCACGGTTGGATTACCCACGCCCGTATTGATGAGAATCCCGTAATAAAGGGACACGATCTCTGCTGTGACAAGACGTGCCACTAGAAACCGCATCTTAAAGCGTGAAGCGGGAGGTTAAAGAACGGTTCGAAATAATGACCGTGCAGGAACGTGGTGTCGCATTACTAAAAGTTGTCAGCAGATTGGACTCGTGAAATATTATACTCTCTGCGGTTGTGTGTGGTACTTGTTTTGCAGATCCGGACACGTTTTCTGTGCTCGAAGTCTGTTTTGGAGTATTCGGAGGAGGAACCCGCCTTGCAATGCCGAAGACAATCTGCGCGCCGGACACATCGTCATTGAAGCCTGGTTCAGGGGCTACTGAGGGAGTCCTGGATTAAGGGGTCCTCGGGCGTCCAGGCTACGTAACGTGGGCCGGACTGATGGGCCATGAAGATACAAGACAGAAGGCTCTCTCCCGTGTCCGGATGGGACTCTCCTTGGCATGGACGACAAGCTTGGCGTTCGGATATGAAGATTCCTTTCTCTATAGCCGACTTTGTACAACCCTAGCCCCCTCCGGTGTCTATATAAACCGGAGGGTTTAGTCCATAGAGGCAATCATAATCAGACAGGCTAGACTTCTAGGGTTTTAGCCATTACGATCTCGTGGTAGATCAACTCTTGTAATACTCATATTCATCAATATCAATCAAGCAGGACGTAGGGTATTACCTCCATAGAGAGGGCCCGAACCTGGGTAAACATCGTGTCCCCCGTCTCCTGTTACCATCGACCTTAGACGCACAGTTCGGGACCCCCTACCCGAGATCCGCCAGTTTTGACACCGACAGCCGGCTCATCAGTATGTGATGGGTCGGCTCGTCAATTTTGACCTTATCATCTGTTTAAAAAACTGAACGCTGTAGCCCCCAAGTGTCGGGTTGCATGCCTGCAGCGACTTGGGACTTTTTAGAAAAATTATAGATCTTGAACTAAGTAGTGTAGCCCCCAAGTGCCAGGACTTATGCCTGCAGCGACTCGAGACTTACATGTACTTCTCCTTTGAAAAGAATAACATCATATGATGTAGCCCCCAAGTACCGGGCCGCATGCTTGCAGCGACATGGGACTTTCACACTTTAATGTAATCTTAATTTGAATAATGTATCCCCCAAGTGCCAGGTTGTGTACCTGCGGCGACTTGGAACTATTCCTTCCATTGTAGAATAAAACCAGATCCACTGTAGTCCCCAAGTACCGGGTCGTGTGTCTGTGGCAACTCGGGGCTTTACTTTTTCTTCTGAGACTAAGAGACAGTCTGCAGCATAATAGTCATATTTGATTTTTGGCCCAATGGTCTTGTAATAAACTATGAAACTTAATGTCCTTATCTAGATGATGTTGTTGAGTGCTTTGCATATCAATGCTGAACTTGTTGCTAAATCCATCAAGAGTGCTGCCTTGCATAACACTTCATATTTCATTGCCTTTGATAAAGCCGGTTGCCATGATCTTTGCCAGGATATCCTTGTTTGAAATTTGTTCTCCTTTGCAGCATCAGAATAATCCAGATTGTGAATTGCCACTGGTAATTTATTAAACCCTGCTCCTTACTCTAAGCCAGCATTTTGGATTTAGAAGGAAATAGCCATCTCTCTGAGCCGGCTTTGAAAACCTTAATCATTTAATACTGGTTATGATAAACCATGATGAAGACCCGACTCTCAATTGTAAGCCGGTTTTGTAGATGTAGTAAATATGTACCTGCAATTGTTTCAAAGTCGGCTTTGATAGCCATGTTATTTGAAACTGGTTTTGATAAACCATATAAGACCCGGCCATTTTGGCTATTAAGGATTTGTTTGTTCTTGCATAGTTACAATGTAACCCGATTTTGAAGACCGGCTCCTACGACACAGGAAACCAATATATATACTTTGATAAGACAATGAATTATTGTTATAACAAATCATATGATATAAAATCAATATGAACCAAGTTGGAATAAACATGGAAAAAATGTCGGCTTTCAAGGCCAGTTATTGGTGCTTCATGTTGAAGCCGGCTTGATAGCCATTGGTATTATAACAAAGGCCATATAGGCATCAGTATAATTTATTTAACAAATTTCTATAACTGCAAATGGTTAACCCGGCCAATAGATCGGTTCCTACAACATAAGCGAATATAGATATGCATTGTATGATGATGCATTGTATGATGATGCAATGTATGGTCATGCAATGTATGATGATGTATGTGTATGGTAACAGAGTATAAAAATACCGGCTTTCGAGGCTCGACATAAGACCGGCTTTCGAAGCTCGAGTCTTGGTTTCGCTTCCTGTGGAAGCAGGCCTTGTAACCTCTTTTGGTTTGTCCTTCCTCTCTGAAAGACGGCTCTCACGTGACTTAAGCCGGTGTTTTAACTTTGATAAGTTCAGGGTCAATAGAGGCCATGATAGACATCAGTGTGATTGACTTATCAAGAGTACAGTCGGGTCACCTTTTCGGAGTAGCATCAAGCTAACAGGCAGGTTTAACCAAGTTTTTATAGTGGCATATGCTGGGTCAAGAGGGATGTCAGTAGCTAAACTTGATGAGTTGGAAGCCCCCAGGTGATCATATGATCATGGAAAAGCTCTACATAGGATATATATAGGGGACAATGCTACTACTGCAAAACATTTGGGGTCCAGATAAGCCAGCTTTATTACTTTGATCATAATATATACATGAGACAATGCTACTACTGTAGGCGTGTTAACGCTTTTGAGCTGCAAACATTTTAAGGTTATCGAACCGTAAAATCACGTGAAAATGAACGTGGTGCTACCTCCAAGGTTAACTCAAAACTGCCAGTTTATTTTACTGAAGAATAAAAACATGAAAAACATAAAAATAACTTAGTTGTTTTTATGTCTCAGCGTCGATGACGCAATGTGACCCCGCGGAAGGTTGAGATCGACCACGGCGTATGAGTCGCGTGTCAGTAACCCAACGGATGGTTCGACCCGGCCGCTTGTTGAAGTTGACCAAACCGCAGGGGTGGCGACTAGTGCGCCTATCCACCGGTGCACGCGGAGGGTGATAATATATTATTATTTGCTCCAGAGTTATTGGAGTTGACTGGGCCAAAGGGGCAGCAGCCTGCACACGTCCGTTGATCAGCTCATGTGGACAGGCGCATCTCAGGTGTGTTGATGTAGACGCGGGAGCTGGCCAGTAAACTGACCTAGACACGGCAATCGGCCAATGCGTTCGAAGCCGGCGTGGACGCGTGAGACAGCCGTGGCGTTGGAAACTGGCGCGAACGCGAGAGTCAGCCACGGCATTGGAAGCCGGCGCGGACGCACAAGAGTTGGTCGTGCCATTGGAAGCCGGTGCGAACGCGAGAGTCAGCCATGGCGTTGCAAGCCGGCGCGGACGTGCGAGTCAGTCGCGGCGTTGGAAGCCGACACGGACGCGAGAGTCGACCGCGACGCTGGAAACCGACGCGGAAGCCGGCGTGGACGCACAAATCGGCCAAAACAATGTAAGCCGGCCCGAATGCGGGTGTCGCCTGGCGTGGTGCGGACGCTAGTGCAACCTTTAATATGTATGCCGGACCACCATAAATGAATCTGCAAAAATGTCCATGCAAACTGAAAGTACAAAAATTCTTGACAGAACCGGTCTGTATGAACACATTTAGGGTACCACCTGATAGTTGATTATAGTCGTCAGTCGTCAAACGAAAAGACAACATATGTACGTATAACTAATTGGTTCTCCACATGATCTCTCTTTCTTTTTTTTCTTGATGACTTCCTCGATCTGTGTGTCCACAGAAATCTTTGCTCTTTTTTCTTCTTCAGACTTCCCATAATTTGCATGTACGTCCAAGGAAAAAATAGACTGGATTTTGTTTTCTTGACTTAGCACTTACATATGCCATCATCTTTTCTCTCTCTTGATCCGAATCCAACTGTGAGTGCTGAGGTAGACAGGATTGCAGCGAAGATTCCAACTGTTAAGTGGTGAGGTATTTCGGGTTGCAGACGTTTGTCATTAGTAAACTAATCTGATGATAATTTTGTGGCGATGTAGATGTATTGTGCGTGTACATCATCTAGCACTAATTGCTTCGTCGTGGATAGCTGCCTTCTTCCACCTTTTTTTTCTTTTTAACTCTAAGTCCCACGTGAGGTGGACAGATCCCTGTAACCAGGCTTGGCTGTTGTGATTTGACGGCAATTGGTGCAGCATGTTCACGCCAGTTTCTCCGACGCCGCTCAAGCATCCTTCTTGGGATTTGTTGTTACAACACAGGACGGCAGTGCTCCAAAATCAATCTGGCTTTGGTTTGTCTGTCGGCCTCGTCAACTCGGCGTCTTTGCGGCGGCACACCCGATGCATCCCTAATTTCTCGAACTTGGTCTCAATATCTTACATGCCAACTCCAAAATTAATCACGATCCTCATCACAAAACAATGAATCTACCGGCTCTGCCCAAGGTTGTCCCATGCCGGACTATCCTGTGCAATTGTTCCGTGCAAGATCTTCCTTATCCAATGAATCGCAAGCTTCTCGATACCTGAAGAGCTCCCTCCAAGGACACAACACCACCATGCGTTAGCCTCATGGTGGGCGTCAACTGTCGTGGTTTTGTCACGGCAGATGTCCTCGTGAAAGGACTAAGTCGTGAGGCCATTGCTGCTAGGTGATCGCTTGAATGGGGTTGGTCGGAATCGAGAGGCGTGAGTTTTACCCAGGTTCGGCCCCTCACGATGGAGGTAAAAGCCTACATCCTGATTGATTGATATTGATGATGATGATGATGATGATCTCGATTACAAGGGCGGTGTTTCGCTACCTCTATCTCGAGAGCTATTGACTTATCTATCTATCTAAACTTGTCCCTCTTTGGGTGCCTTACCCCTCCTTATATAAGTTTGAAGGGCCCGGCCTACATGTAGAGTCCTAGTAGGACTACAACTAGTATCTTTTCTATTACAAGCCGGATACTAGTCTCGGCCTTATCCGAACAGTCCAAACCATCCTGTTGGGCCACCCCCATGTTCGGCCATATTCTACCTCCGCCAGGTCATGCTTCCCTTGCCGGGTCTTACTTCCTTTGTCAGGGAACTTTCCTCTACTTGAACCTCCTCTGCGAGCTAGCCCATTGGGCTCCTGTCAAGCCGGCCTCCTGCCGTGTCTCATCACTGGGCCCTGGATTCCTTCTTGTCATCTTGTCTTAACCCGGAAAATGGGGCGACCCATAGAGCCTTTAAGCTCTAGGCCGGGTCAAACCTTTAGCCGGGTTATAACCCTGGGGAATATCCCCAACAAAATTCGTGGGAGGACTTTTTCTTGTTCTCCTACACATAGGACACCACATCTCCACAAAACAGCCACCATACCTACCTACATGACATTTTCATAGCCATTCCGAGCATATTGCCATGCACTACCATCATATTACATTACATGACTAGAGACATGTTTTCATTTGCCTTGCGTGATCATAGTATGGTTAGCTCGATATTTTTTCATTGCTTGTCCCTTTTTTATGTCTATGCTATGCTGGATCATTGCACATACTGGTACACTGTCAGAGGCATCATCATGTAGCGTTTCTCTCATGTTTTCAGTTTTGAGTTATGGTAACATTCAGTTGAAGTGAGTCATTACAAAAGTGTGATGATCATCATATTAGAGCATGCCCCAGTGAGGAAAAGAATGGTGGAGACTTAAGAGTCCTCGAAAAAGTGAGCATGAAGTCCATGAAACTGTTCTTAAAAAAAGAATGGTAGAGACTTATGAGTCCTTGAAAAAGTGGGGATGAGGTCCATGAGACTATTCTAAAAAAAGAAAAAAAGGAAAAAAATGAGAGAGAAAGAGAGAACGGGCATGCTACTATCCTTTTACCACACTTGTGCTTCAAAGTAGCATCACTTCATGCATTATAAAGTAGAAAGTTTCATGAGCTTCATCAGTTTCATACTGGTGGGGAACCTACACTATAGAACTTGGCTTGTATATTCCGATGACGAGCATCCTCAAATGCTCGAGGTCTTCATGAGTAAGCAAGTTGGATGCACCCCCACTTAGTCGATAGGAGAGCTTTCACATATTCATAGCTCTATGTGCATCCTAGTTGCATGGCGATCACTACTCCTTGTGTTGACATCGATCATAGGGCCTTCTCCATTGCCTAATGGTCAGCTCTGTTGATGCAAGACTTTCTTTGTTTTTGACTTCTCAAAACCCCAACCATTTTCTATCATTCCCTTAAGTGCGAGGCATAGGCTTGCGCTCAGTGTTGCATAGGTAGTTGAGTGGTTGAATAACGCAGACAGACGATCTTGCTATTATACCTGGTATGCCTTGCTACTTGTGAGATGCGTTGGGATTTCCTCGAAGAGGAGAGGATGATGCAGTACAATAGAGGTAAGTATTTCCCTCCGTTAAGAACCAAGGTTATCAATCCAGTAGGAGAACCACGCAACACCCTGTTATCAGTACCTGCACACAAAATAACAAATACTTGCACCCAACGCGAAGAAGGGGTTGTCAATCCCTTGGCGGTTAATTGCAAGGATCAAATCTCGTAGTGATAGATAGGTAGCACAAAAATACAAAATAAAATTGCAGCGAGTTATTTTTGGGATTTAATATATGATAAAAGTAGACCCAGGGGCCATAGTTTTCACTATAGGCTTCTCTCTTGAATATGGCATACGGTGGGTAGACAAATTACTGTTGGGCAATTGATAGAAAAGCGAATAATCATGACGATATCCAAGGCAATGATCATGTATATAGGCATCACGTCCGAGACAAGTAGACTGACTCCTGCCTGCATCTACTACTATTACTCCACACATCGACCGCTATCTAGCATGCATCTAGAGTATTAAGTTCATAAAGAACGGAGTAACGCCTTAAGCAAGATGACATGATGTAGATAAAGTATACTCACGCATGAATAAACCCCATCATTTTATCCTTAATGGCAACAATACAAATACGTGTCTTGTCCCCTTCTGTCATTGGGATATAGATCACCGCAAGATTGAACCCATCACAAAGCACCTCTTCCATTGGAAGAAAAATCAATCTAGTTGGCCAAGCTAAATCAATAGATTGGAGAGAAATACAAAGCTAAAATAATCATGCATAAAAGAGTTCAGAGAAGACTCAAATAATATTCATGGATAATCTGATCATAAACTCACAATTCATCGGATCCCAACAAACACACCGTAAAAAGTGATTACATCGAATAGATCTCCAAGAACATCAAGGAGAACATTGTATTGAAGATCAAAGAGAGAGAAGAAGCCATCTAGCTACTAGCTATGGACCCGTAGGTGTACTATGGTAAACTACTCACACATCATTGGAAGGGCATCAAGGTTGATGTAGAGCCCCTTCGTGGTCGATTCCCCCTTCGATAGAGTGCCGAGGAAGGCCTCCATATGGGATCTCATGAGAACAGGAACTTGCGGCGGCAGAAAAGTATTTTGGGTTTCTCTCTGATGTCAGGGGAATATTTGAGTATTTATAGAGGTGGAATTAGGTCAAGAGGTGCCACGAGGGGCCCACAAGCCTGGGGGCGCCCCCCTGGGGCGCGCCTCCCGATCTTGTCGCTCCCTCATGGCTTGTCGAGTTTTCTCCCGAACCTTCTATGATCTCTTTTGGTCCAGAAAAAAATAATCCAAAGTTTTTTCTCCGTTTGGACTCTGTTTGATATTGATTTCCTGAAAAGCCAAAAAAACAAAAAAAAACAACTGGTACTGGGCACTAAGTTAATAGGTTAGTCCCAAAAAATAATATATAATTGCATATAAAACATCCAAGATTGATACTACAATAGCATGGAACGATAAAAAATTATAGATACGTTGGAGACGTATCATGCCTCGGGTTGGTGTTTTTGAAGCAATCGCTGATGCTTGATTTCTTTTGTCTTTGATTGTCACTATTGTGTTCCTAACATAATATTGACCCTCTCTCTAAACCTTTGGAAATGGGAATTTGGGCTGCACAAAAATACTTTCATCTTTCTTGACCTCCATGGCAATGGAACTAAGAGGTAGCTTGTATTACTCCCTTGATAGTTAACTTTTGCATGCTTGCATGGTGAACATGGATATCACTCTTGGGGGTTTGGTTTAGTGTATGCTTTAGAGTTGGTAGCAGTGAGCTTTTGGTAGTCAGCCTTCTTACTCGAGGACAAGCAAGGTTTAAGCATGGGAAGGTTGATAGCTCTATATTTTACGAATTTTTAGAGCTCATTTGTTGCATGTTCTCTTTATATATTAGGTCCCATTGAACCAAAAAGTTATCCATTATGCGTGTTTACCGGTATGTGTACTTATCATTGTGAGGATTGCACATTTAGTATTTTATTTGGTTATTATTATTTTTTTCCGTGTTTTCTTGTGTCTATAGGTGTTTTGGAGAACCCTAGGACCAAGCACGATGAAAGGACCAAGGGCAGGAATAATACGGAGTCAACCAGGGGTCAGACTTAGCCATTTCGAAGGTCGGAAAAAGTGATTTCCCCCATATTTCTCCAAATCAAGATCTAAGACCAGAAATGGATCGGCATCATTCATACGAATCCAACGAGCCCAAGAACATCAAATTCCAAGTTCGTATGAAGAAATGGCGGTCGTTTTACCGGAGGAGGACAGAGTGAAAGACGACATTCCGAACAGCCGCACGCAGTCGTTTGAGCAATCATTTGACGTGCAGACAGCTCCGAAAGTTGCCCTTCCAAATAGGATTCTTCACCGATTTCATCCCCGTCCGATCCCACAGGATCCTTGGCTCGTAAAGAAGAGATTGGGAGAGGGTAAGGCTCAAGGAGAGCCCTTGGATGAAGCCCATCAAGAGAGGAGGCTAGGAGGCTCTCTATATATGTCATCTACAACCCTAGCAGCCGTCTCTCTCACGCCATTCACCAAGAACACATCCATCTCATCTCCATCGCTGCTCCACACCTAAGAAGAAGGGACCAAGCCAAGGGAAGAAGGAGGAGGCTCCACCACCATGGGCACCGGCCCTCGGGCGGGTGCCATCACGCTAGCGCCACCACCATTGGTGGCACCCCATCTCCATCACCTCTGTGGCACCCACCACCATCATCATCATCATCATTGCACCACCACAATCACCACCATGCCTTATCCCTTCACCGGCTTGTAACTTGTCCCTAACCTTCATGCATATGTTTGAGTAGTTGTACCTGTTCTTGAGGATATGGTTGAACCCTATATTTTATTTGTTGTGATCCAATATATTACCTGTTCATGATTCGAGTTAGAGCATCTCCACTCGCCCCCCCCCCCAATAGGCCCCATGCCTTTTTTAGCGCCGACACCGAAAAATTGGCCCAGTCGCGCCCCCGGGTCGTTGTTTATCACCGGTTTGGGCCGAAATAACAACCGGCAAACCCGAGCCGAACCCAGCACCCCGGGGGGGCGCCTGGGGCCGCCGGCTGAAGCGAAAAGGTGCGTGGGGCCGCGTTGTTAGCGACAGCAGGCATATTCCCGTCGTTTTTTCCCACCCTTTCCCTCATTCCCACATTGCTTCCCCCTTCTCCCCCGCAGTTCCTGCCATTCTCCTCATCAGACCCGCCACCGCCGCCACCGAAGAAGTATGTTGCCCCTCGCGCCGCCGCCGATTCCACCCAGCCGAAGCAGAGGAAGGCGAGGGCGCCGATGGCAAGGCCACCAGGCATGTCGAACACCGAGTGGAGGGCGGATGTTCAGCGTCGGGAGGCGGTCACCACCGACCGGTGGAACAGGCTCATCACCAAGAGGGCCAGGGACGCGGCGGCGGCGGCGGAGCAGGGAGAGGCGGCTCGCGCGGGGATGATGAACCTTCTGCCCAGCCACTGCCCACAAGCCGCGTGTGGGAGCCAGCCGAGCATCGCGTCGCCGGCTAACTTCTCACCGTCCCTGCCGCAATGGGGGTACACTGACAGCCACGCGCACGGCGGCTTCAACCCCAACATCACCTTCCCGCATGGCACACCGCCGTGTGCCTCCCCCTTCGGCCTGAACCCCAACCAGCGCACTCCTTCCCCCACATACGCCGCCGGCCTCAACACCCAGAACAGCTACTCGCCGCTGGCGTACTCAGCCTCGCCTGCGCCGCCTCTGCGCCGGGGCACCCTACTCTTCGCACACGGCTCGGTGCCGGCGCCACAGTTTAGCAACACCGACTCCACCGACGCCGACATGGACGAGATCATCATGAGCGGCTTGGTAGCCGCCGCTTCCTGCCCCGGCTTCCACGCACAAGACAAAACGATGGACACCACTGTCGACATGGACGACGAGCTTGACGACGCCGAGGAGGAGGTGGAGGAGGAAGAACAGGTGGAGGAGGAGGCAGAGCCGGCGCCGGCGGCGAAAGGGAGAAAGAAGAAGAGGGCGGCCATTGCCAGGCCGGGCGAGCCTCACGTCAAGTGGACTTCCAAGGAAGACGAGTGCCTCACTAAAGCATGGAAAACCGTCAACATTGACCTGATCACCGGCTCGAATCAGAACACCGACACGTACTGGAGAAGGATCAAGACGGTGTTCGATGAGCGCAAGTTGGCCGACCCCTACTTCGCCAACATCCACATGGAGCGCGGCGACAAGGCCATGGCGAACCATTGGGCGATCATCCAGGCGGCCTGCAACAAATGGCATGGGATCATCGAGGAAGTCGCGGCTCGCCCGGAAAGCAGTGCCAACATCGAGGGCCAGGTATGGCCATCGGTCGCCGGCCTAGTTCTTTCGCCGTGTACTTCACCGACACTTGTTCTTTGCTGTGCAGATGGTTCGGATGTTCAACATGTATCGCCAGGACAACAGCGACCAAGAGTTCAAGTTCCTTCATGTGTTCTCCAGGATCAAGTCATGTGAGAAGTGGAGGGAGGTCCGGCTCACCCTCGCCAAGGCCAAGGAGACATACAAGCCGGACGCGCCTGCCCCGGGGGTGGCGAATGGGCGTCCTGATGGCAACAAAAGAGCCAAGGAGGCGAGGGACACCGCACCCGCTGCCGAATGGCTGCAATCATCGATCGAGCAGTGCATTGCCGACGCCAAGAACAGTGCCGCAAAGAGGAAGGAGAAATCTGACGCGCGGTGGTCAGCATTGATGATGAAGCAGGATGTGAAGCTCGACCTTCTTAGGACCAACATCGCCGCGAATAAGAGGAACACCGACCTGGCGTTCTTGATGGCGGCAGACATGTCGACGATGGACGAGCAGGTCAAGGCGTGCTACCTGGCAGAGCGCAGCCTCATCTTGAACCAGATGCCCGGGCCGGCGTCGACCACCGCCCCTACGCCCACGTCGACACCAACGTCGATGCCTAGCCCGAGCGATGAAGCAGTGTCGACGCCGACTACTAGCCCGAGCACAGAAGCCACGCCGCGGCCTGTCCCATGGTAGAGGAGCCCGCTGTTTGATGCTTCCCTTGTCTATGCTTCCTTCCTTTTTGATTGCAGAACTGTGGCATGATGATCGCCGACTTGTGGCATGGTGATCACCGAACTGTGGCATTTTTTTGCAGCAGGAAAGACAAGTTTGATTTTTTTGGGCGTCTGGGGGCCGAAACCTGGGGGCGCGGCTAGGAAGTCGGTCACCCCTAGGGCGAAAAAACCGCAGCGTATTCGTCGGGTGCGCTGGGGGGCCGAACGAGTGGAGATGCTCTTAGTAGCCTTCATGAATGTTGAGAGGAGTGCTCACTCACATTTGTGTCTTGTGCCATGAATTATGTTACAATCCTTGTATAAAAGCCTCGTTTCCTCGCCTTTGCAAAGGATTGGGGATTATGGAGAACCCTTAGAGAGGCCGCATCCACGGGGCAACCCTTAATTGTCATGAGTTGAAGCCCTATGGGGGAGACTATGACGGTGGCGTGTGTGGCATCAAATCTACCTAGAGTAGAACTTGTACTGTACCCATGATGATGGCATGCGTGGCACAAAGATATCTAGAGTAGCTCGGCTCCACCCATTTTTGCATTTGACCAGTTACTAGAGGATACAATAGTTCATATGTGGTAGTGATTCCGGTACCCTCGAGAACGTTTACTACTCAAGCACATTCACCGCTAACTTTGCGTCTTTTATTTACTATTTTTACTCTTCTTGTTAGTAGTTCAGTTAAACCCCTTTTTTTAATCTAGTTTTCCTAGCAACAATAGAATAGACTATTTCCAAACTCCGGTTTGGGTGCGTACGTGGCTACGTGAAAGTGACAATGTAGTTGCGGGGTTTGTGGTGCCTTCCTATAAGCTCCATGCGTGTTCGACACTCTACTTATCACTACGAAAGTGCTACAACAGCCCTGTGCACTTGCAGGTCATCCGCCTTCTGTCATATCTCCTAGCACATCAGTCCACATTGAGACTGGAGATGCCACATTAAAGGAACTTTGTTCTGATGTAGAGAATTTTGATGCTGACTTGGAAGAATTTGAAAAATTGAGAAAAAAATCTCTAGTGGGAAAATGAATAGAGACTGCTCACCAATTATGTAGGAAAATGGACTGAAATTGTTGGATAAGTGGATTTGCAGTATCTCAACTATCAGAACAGCGAATATTCCGTCATCCAAACTAAGCTTCCTCAGATCCTAACCCATTGGTCATTATCGAGCCTCGTGACTCCGGCTGTGTTGATATCTTCGTATTACCTGCTATCATTCTATCTATCTGGTTATTGCTTTATGTGTTGGTTGGTATTTCACTATTTAAGTAGTATAGTTACTGATTCTATTGACTGAAGGATTGCTATTGCCGACATCTTCTATGATGGAAGTCGATGGAAAGGCCACCAAGAGATTCGGGTGGGTCGGCCTTCTATATTACCTAGTCGCCCGTTACGATATTCCTTTACGAGAATAGCCTACTTTCGCTTCTAAAGTGCCTTTTTCAACAACTCAATAGAACTTTTTTCTTTTTTCATATTATGTTATTTGCACTTTGGATATTCCTCTCTCTCTCTCTCCTGTGTATGAAGCACTCTATCTCTGTTGGGCCTCTGAAAAGAAAGGGGAGAAGAAACATAGTATCATAGATATTTAGAAAGTATAGTAAGTGTTAATAATTGGAGATGAAAGGTGGTTTTGGAATGCTAGAGGGATTGAGAAAGACCCCAAGAAGAGATATATTAGAGAAATGATAATGAACATGGGTTGGATATTGTAGGAATTTTAGAGACCATTAAAAATAATTACACCAAAAATGAATTATATAATCTGTGTAATGGAAAAAATTATGATTGGCACTGGAACTTGCGCAGAGGACATTCTGGAGAGATTTTAGTTGGGATAAATAAAGACCTTTCTGAGGTGGTTCATACTGAATTGGGGGAATACTTTTTGAGGATTATGGTATATGATAGGATTGCTAAATTTCATTGGAACTTAATTATTGTATATGAAGATGCACAAAATGATGGGAAAGCCAATTTTCTGGCAGAGCTAGCTAGAGTACATCATGATAATAATATACCTTGCCTGGTAGGGGGAGATTTCAAAATTATTAGAAAGGAAGATGAAAAAACTATGGGCAATAAAATTGGAGTTTTGTGTTTAATGCTATTATTGAAAATGCTGGGCTGAGAGAATTTCCATGAAATGGAAGAAAATTTACTTGGGCCAATAATCTTTCGGATCCTACTTATGAGAAATTAGATAGGGTGCTCTGCTGTCCTATATGGGAGGAGCAATACCCTCTTACTATTGTGCAGGCTTTTGCAAGAGAGGTCTCTGATCATACTCCTTTGTTCATTGACTCTGGAGAAAATAGTAAAAGTGATCCCATCTTCATATATGAGAACTATTGGACATTGATAGAAGGCTTTAAAGAATTTGTGTTCAAAATATGGAATGAACCTTACAAAGGGAATACTCTAGAGAAATGGCAATTAAGATTTAGGAATTTAAGGAACAAAACAAAAGGTTGAAATAAGAATGTGTATGCTTGTTATAGAAAGATTGAGATTGAAATTATTAAAAAAAATGGAATACATTGAAAAAATGGTAGAAATTCAGGGGCTCACTACTTGTGACAAACGGGAATAAAAAGATCTTAGAGATCAATTAAATAGGATCTTGAAACAATAAGAGGTTAAATGGTTGTAGAGATATAAAGACAAAGAAATCACTAATGGAGATGGCAACACAAGGTACTATCATGCAAAAGTAAATGGGAGAAGGAGGAAGAATAGGATCACTTCACTTGAACAAGATGATGGAATTGTTGAAGGGGATGTATAGCTAATGACCTATATTACAAAATTTCATAAAGACTGGTTTGGACAACCTGATGTAACTAATATCTCTATAAATGAGGACAATCTAAAACATAACTATAGGGGAGGTGGAGAAACTCACTTGACCATTCACTCTGATGGAAATTAAATAATTGGTTTTTGGAATGAAAAGAAATAAAATTCCAGGCCCTGATGGATTCCCTGCTGATTTTTACCAGGATTTTGGGGCCTGGTTAAATGGATTTCAAAAGTTTGCTTGATGAGTTTGCCAAGGGAAATTTAGACATATCTAGGATGAACTATGGGATCATTACTCTGGTCCCCAAAACTACTGATGCCAAACAAATCCAGAAGTTTAGACCAATCTGTCTATTGAATGTTAGTTTCAAAATTATAACAAAGGTTCTTATGAATAGATTGAGTAAGTGTGTCTCTCCAGTGATATATCCTACTCAAACAACTTTCATTAAGGGGAGATATATCATGGAGGGAGTTGTGATTTTGCATGAAGCTCTGAGCACAATACATACAAAAAAAGTGCCTTGATTTTTAAGGTTGATTTTGAAAAAGCATATGATAAAATCAAATGGCCATTTGTGATCCAAAATGTTGACATTAAAAAGTTTTCCAGATAAGTGGTGTGGCTGGGTGATGATGACAATGAGAGGTGGACAGGTGGGAGTCAGAGTTAATGATATCATAGGTCCTTATTTTAGAACTTTCAAAGGGTTGAGGCAGTGAGATGCTATGTCTCCCCTGCTATTTGATCTGACAGCTGATGCCCTTGCTGTCATTTTAAATAACGCTAGAGAACATGATATAGTTAAAGGGGTGTTAGGGAATGATACAACTAAACTTATAAATATGTTGCAATACGCCAATGATACTATTTTTCTACTACAAGATGATGTGGATAGTGCCAAAAACTTGAAATTCATACTTTGTGCATTTGAACCAATGTCAGGTCTGACAATTAATTTCCATAAAAGTGGGTTTCTCTTGTTTGGAAAAGCTATTGAGAAAAAGCAGATATGTCAGGAAATCATTACATGTAAAATGGGAGTATGCCCACGAAGTATCTTGGTATACCCGTTTCTGATATTGGGATTAGAAATAAACACTGGAATGGGGTGATGGAGAAAATTGAAAAAAAGATGTAGATGCTGGCAAGGTAGACTGCTAGGGTCCATAGTTGGAACGATTACTTTAGCGCAGTCTTATCTGACTAATATGCCTCTTTTTATGATGTCTTTTTATCCCATGACAATGCACTACTAGGAGCTTACAGATAGAATCTTAGTAGTAGCGTGGGCTGGGGGAGCGGCGCTACTGCTACTTAGTAGTAGCACGGGCAGTTTCCCAGCGCTACAGGTAGAAAAGTAGCAGTAGTGCGGGACACCCAAGCAGCGCTACTGCTAAGTGGTCCCATCGCCACCGACAAGGGCTGCCAATAGTAGTAGCGGCTTGCAAAAACCAGCGCTACTACTAATCCCATAGCAGTAGCGCGTGTCGGTGGCACACCGCTACCGCTATGTGTGCACGGTGCCAGCAGGTGGGCCCTGCTTAGCAGTAGTGCTAGGCTAACGACAAGCGCTACTGCTATGGAGGTTAGCAGTAGCGCTGTTTGGCGTCCAGCGCTACTGCTACGCGTAGCAACCACCTTTTCCCTCCCACCCTCCCCCTCCCCCTTTCCCCTCTCCCTCCTCTACCTCCCTCACTTAGTTCTTCCTTCTCCTACCTCTCTTCTCTCCCTATTAATGCCCCATCCACCATCTCCTCCATTAATGACCTCTCTTTCTCTCTAGCTTCTTCCTCACTTTATTTGTCTCTCCCTCCTTCTCTTTCCTCACTCATACCTTTGTCTCACTAGCTAGCTCTCCCTCCCTATCCACTAGTTAGGTAGAGCATCTCCTTCCAACTAGATCTACCATGCATCTTTGTCGACTACTTTCGATCCCTAGATAGGGGCACCGGTCGCCATCTACTGTTTGCTCGATCCCTCTCTCGGGACAGTAGGTGAGTAAAAAGTTGTGCTTTGCAAAATGGAAATATGTGTGTTTGCGCTATGATGGTTGCTACTTCTTGAGCTTGCATTGATTTTTCCCTTGAAGAGGAAAGGGTGATGCAGCAAAGTAGAGATAAGTATTTCCCTCAGTTAAGAACCAAGGTATCAATCCAGTAGGAGGCACAAGCAAGTCTCCAATATATGCACCTGCACAAACTAACAAACGCTTGCACACAACGCGAAAAAGGGGGTGTCAATCCCTTCACGGTCACGAGCAAGAGTGAGATCTAATAGAGATAGGTATAAAATATAAATAAAAGAGCAAACTAAAGTAAATATAAATAAAGTGCAGCAAGGTATTTTTGGGTTTTTGGTTTTATAGGTCTGAAAATATATGATGGAAAATAGACCCGGGGGCCATAGGTTTCACTAGAGGCTTCTCTCTTGAAGAAAGCATACGGTGGGTAAACAAATTACTGTTGAGCAATTGATAGAAAAGCACAAAGTTATGATAATATCTAAGGCAATGATCATGAATATAGGCATAACGTCCGTGACAAGTAGACCGAAACGATTCTGCATCTATTACTATTACTCCACACATCGACCGACTCCTGCCTGCATCTGGAGTATTTAGTTCATAAGAATAGAGCAACGCTTTAAGTAAGATGACATGATGTAGAGGGATAAACTCAAGCAATATGATATAAACCCCATCTTTTTATCCTTAATGGCAACAATACAATACGTGCCTCGCTACCCCTTCTGTCACTGGGTGAGGACACCGCAAGATTGAACTCATCACAAAGCACCTCTCCCATTGCAAGAAAAACCAATCTAGTTGGTGATGTCTACTACGCAAATTTATTCTTGTAGACTCGTGTTGGGCCTCCAAGCGCAGAGTTTTGTAGGACAGTAGCAATTTTCCCTCAAGTGGATGACCTAAGGTTTATCAATCCGTGGGAGGCATAGGATGAAGATGGTCTCTCTCAAACAACCCTGCAACCAAATAACAAAGAGTCTCTTGTGTCCCCAACACACCAAATACAATGGTAATTTGTATAGGTGCACTAGTTCGGCGAAGAGATGGTAACAAAAGCGTAGTAATGATAGTAGATATTGGTTTTTGTAATAGGAACAATAAAAAACAGCAAGGTAGTAATTGATAAAACGGAGCACAAACGGTATTGCAATGCTTGAAAATGAGGCCTAGGGTCCGTACTTTCGCTAGTGCAATCTCTCAACAATGCTAATATAATTGGATCATATAACCTTCCCTCAACGTGCCATGAAGAATCACTCCAAAGTTCTTATCTAGTGGATAACATAAGAAGAAATTGTGTGTAGCTATTCTTTCCGATCGATCTATCCAAGAGTTCATACTAAAATAACACCAAGTTATTCTTTCCGATCGATCTATCAAGAGTTCGTACTAAAATAACACGTAGCTATTCTTTCCGATCGATCTATCAAGAGTTCATACTAAAATAACACCAAAGCAAATTTAGATTTATAATACTCAATCCAACACAAAGAACCTCAAAGAGTGCCCCAAGATTTCTATCGGAAAAACAAGGACGAAAACATGCATCAACCCCTATGCATAGATTACCCCAATGTCACCTCGGGAATCCGCGAGTTGAGTACCAAAACATATCTCAAGTGAATCAATATAATACCCCATTGTCACCACGGGTATTCATATGCAAGACATACATCAAGTGTTCTCAAATCCATAAAAGTATTCAATCCGATAAAATGAAATCTCAAAGGGAAAACTCAATTCACAACAAGATAGAGAGGGGAAAACACCATATGATCCAACTATATTAACAAAGCCCGCGATACATCAAGATCGTGACATCTCAAGAACACAAGAGAGAGAGATTAAACACATAGCTACTGGTACAAACCCTCAGCCCCGAGGGTGGACTACTCCCTCCTCATCATGGTGGCCGCCGGGATGATGAAGATGGCCACCGGTGAAGAATTCCCCCTTCGGTGGAGTGCCGGAACAGGGTGTAGATTGGTTTTTCATGGCTACAGAGGCTTGCGGTGGTTGAACTTCTGATCTAGGGTTACCCCTGATGGTTTCTCTATTTATAGTAATTTTTGGCGTTGGTTTCTCGTTAAGATGGGCCTCCAGGTGAGCACAACCCACCGGGGCGCGCCTGGGCCTCCTGGCGCGCCCCGGTGTCTTGTGCTCTACTCCTTCACCTTCTGGTCCTTCCACGAAGCTTCGGGGGGTCTCTTTTGTTCCAAAAAAAATCGTCAAAAAGTTTCAGCTCATTTGGAGAACTTTCATTTCTGCACAAAAAACAACACCACAGTAGTTCTACTGAAAACAGCGTCAGTCCGGGTTAGTTCTATGCAAATCATACCAAAACCATATAAAATTGTTGTAAATATGGCATGAATACTTCATAAATTATAGATACGTTGGAGACGTATTAGCATCCCCAAGCTTAATTCCTACTCGTCCTCGAGTAGGTAAATGATAAAAGAAATAATTTATGAAGTGTGAATGCTAGCAAAATGCATAAGTTTGATCAATGATAATTTCAATCACTTTTTCTAGCATCATAACAACAACTCTTTCTCATAAAACTTATCATGATAAAGTACCAATTGAAAACGGAATTTTTGTTGTGGAAAGCTACCTATCATATTCATCATATACTCTTTCTTTTGTAGCATGGACATTTGGACTTGAATGATTCAAAGCAATAGTCTATAATTTGACATGAAGACATCAATACTCAAGCATATCAACAAGCAACCATGTCTTTCAAAATATCAACACTAAAGAAAGTTATCCCTAGCCCATCATGCTCAATCATTGATCCATTCGCAAAACACACTCGCATATTAGCTACATCCAATGCTCAAGTACGATCATAGTGCCCCTTAGTTGGTGCTTTATAAGAGAAGATGGAGACTCAAATAAAAATTGCATAAAGTAAATAGATAGGCCCTTCGCAGAGGGAAGTAGGGATTTGTAGAGGTGCCAGAGCTCAAAGCTTAAATTGTGAGATAAAAGATTTTGGGAGGCATACTTTTCCCGTCAACGAAAACGAGCGAGTAATTCCCAACACTTTCCATGCTAGATATATCATAGGCGGTTCCCAAACAGAAAATAAAGTTTATGCCTTTTTCCACCATTCTTTCACAATCCATGGCTAGCCGTATCCACGGGTGCCCTCCATACCAACACTTTCCAAGGAATTTATTATTTGACAACATAAAGTAAATTTCTTTTTCATTTCGGGACTGGGCATCCCTAATACCTTTGTTGTACTCTCGTGCAATGACAAGTGAATAAACACTCATCTTGAGAATAACACATCTAGCATGAAAAATATTGGCCACCCCCTGCCGCTTAATGAGCGGTACGAGCACACAAAAAGGAAATTATTTTGAAATTTTAGAGATGGCACATACAAATTTGCTTAGAACGACACAGGAATACCGCATATAGGTAGGTATGGTGGACTCATATGGCAAAACTGGGTTTAGGGATTTTGGATGCACAAGTAGTATTCCCACTTAGTACAAATGGAGGCTAGCAAATAGATTGAGAAGCAACCAACCAAGAAATGAAAATTGACATAAACAAGCATTGAGTATAACTAACACCGAATAATGCACCACAAGTAGGATGTAATTTCATTGCATAACTATTGACTTTTGTGCTTGCATAGGGAATCACAAACCTTAACACCAATATTCTTACTAAAGCATAATTACTCACCAACATGACTCACATATTATTATCTCCATATCGCAAAACTATTGCAAGGAATCAAACTTATCATATCCAATGATCTACATGAGAGTTTTTATTATATCCTTCTTGGATATTCATTATATTAGGACCAAATTCATAGCTTGTGCATATTGTCATCACTATTATCAACTCTCAAAATAATATAAGTGAAGCATGAGAGTGTTCGACAAACTACTCCTAAAAAGATATAAGTGAAGATCAAGCGAGTAGTTAAGTAAACAGGTAGCTATGTGAGGACTCTCTATTATTTAAACACTTTCAGATCTAAGTATTTTATTTAAATAGAAAGCAAAGCAAAATAAAAAGGCATTCCAAGAATAGCACAACTCATGTGAAGAAGCAAAAACTTAGGCTCAACTGAGGCTAACCGATAATTGTTGATGAAGAAAGGTGGGATGCCTACCGGGGCATCCCCAAGCTTAGATGCTTGAGACTTCTTGGAATATTAACTTGGGATGCCTTGGGCATCCCCAATCTTGAGCTCTTGTGTCTTCTTCATTCTTCTCATAACACGGTTTCCCTAATTCTTAAACACTTCATCCACACAAAACTCAACATGAACTCGTAAGATAAGTTAGTATAAATCAATGCAAAACCCTTATCATTATCTACTGTAGCAAATAACTAAAATTATTATTCAACATTGCATACTAAATGCCTCTGCATATTTAATACTCTTATCCTCAAATAGAATCATTAAACAAGCAAACATATGCAATCAATGCGAACATAACAGCAATCTGTCTAAACAGGACAGTCTGTAAAGAGTGCAATATTCATCATACTTCCCTAAATACAAAAATTATGAAAATTGACCAAACTGTAGAAAATTTATTATTTCTTAATTTGCAAAAAATTTCAACATTTTATCACATTCTGACTTTTCTGGATAATTATTGCAACAGCGATAAACTTTCTGTTTTGAAACAGCAACTCATATACTTGCAAAATAAGCATGGCAAAGGCTATACCTGATATTTTTATTGAAGTAAAAGATGAAAAACATTACTATAAATAACATCAAGCAAATACAAATAAAATAAAATGATGCTCCAAGCAAAACACATATCATGTGACGAATAAAATTATAGCTCCAAGTGAGGTTACCGATAATGTCGGAGACGAAAGAGGGGATGCCTTCCGGGGCATCCCCAAGCTTAGTTGCTTGGATCTTCCTTGAATATTGCCTTGGGGTGCCTTGGGCATCCCCAAGCTTAGGGTCTTGTCACTCCTTATTTTCCTCATATCGATATCTCACCCAAAACTTGAAAACTTCAATCACACAAAACTTAACGGAACTTCATGAGATGGGTTAGTATGATAAAGACAAATCATTCACTTTGGTAATGTCAAAGACAAGATTCATAATTGTTCTCACACAATTCCTAATGTACTATACAATTTCCACAATTTATATTAAGCAATATAAGCCATAGAAACTAGAAAACAAGCAAATTATGCATTGAAAACAGAATCTGCCAAAAACAGAACAGTACGTTAACATCTGAATTAAGGTCATACTTATGTAACTACAAAAATTCTGAAAAATTAGGAAAACGTAGAAAATTTGTGTACCCATCAACTGTAAAAAATTAAGAATTTTTCCATGTTCCAGTAAAATACAGGAATTTCTGCACTGGACGCAAAAGTTTCTGTTTTTGCACAGAATCAAGTCAACTATCATCCACACTATCCCAAAGGCTTTACTTGGCACTTTACTGAAATAAAAGCTATAAAAAATGATTACTACAGTAGCCTAATCATGTGAGCACACAAAAACGGTAGGTAAAAGTGTTGGGTTGTCTCCCAACAAGCGCTTTTCTTTAATGCCTTTTAACTAGGCATGGTGATTTCAATGATGCTCGCATAAAAGATAAGAATTGAAACACAAGGAAAGCATCATGAAGCATATGACTAGCACATTTAAGTCTAACCCACTTCCTATGCATAGGGATTTTGTGAACAAACAACTTATGGGAACAAGAATCAACTAGCATAGGAAGGCAAAACAAGTGCAACTTCAAAATTTTCAACACATAGAGAGGGAACTTGATATTATTGCAATATGTAAAAGCATATGTTCCTCTCTCATAGTAATTTTCAGTAGCATCATGAATGAATTCAACAATATAACCATCACATAAAGCATTATTTTCATGATCCACAAGCATAGAAAATTAATTACTCTCCACATAAGCAAATTTATTCTCATGAATAGTAGTGGGAGCAAACTCAACAAAATAACTATCATGTGATTGGAAATTAAAATCATGATGACAAGTTTCATGGTTATAATTATTCAATATAGCATACATGTCATCACCATAATCATCATAGATAGCAACTTTGTTCTCATAATCAATTGAAACCTCTTCCGAAATAGTGGATTCATCATTAAATAAAGTCATGACCTCTCCAAATCCACTTTCATCATTATAATCATCATAAATAGAAGGCATGCAATCATTATAACAAATTTGCACATCAAATCTTGGGGGACTAAAAATATCATCTTCATCAAATATAGCATCCCCAAGCTTATGGCTTTGCATATCATTAGCATCATGAATATTCAAAGAATTCATACCAACAACATTGCAACCATGCTCATCATTTATGCCAAACATTTTATTGAATTCTTCTTCTATCAATTAAGCACAATTTTCCTTTCCATCATTTTCTAGAAAGACATGATAAAGACGAATAATATGAGGCCACCTCAATTCCATTTTTTTTGTAGTTTTCTTTTATAAAACCAAACTAGTGATAAAACAAGAAAGTAAAAGATTCAATTGCAAGATCTAAAGATATACCTTCAAGCACTCACCTCCCCGGCAACGGCGCCAGAAAAGAGCTTGATGTCTACTACGCAACTTTATTCTTGTAGACTCGTGTTGGGCCTCCAAGCGCAGAGTTTTGTAGGATAGTAGCAATTTTTCCTCAAGTGGATGACCTAAGATTTATCAATCCGTGGGAGGCATAGGATGAAGATGGTCTCTCTCAAACAACCCTGCAACCAAATAACAAAGAGTCTCTTGTATCCCCAACACACCAAATACAATGGTAATTTGTATAGGTGCACTAGTTCGGTGAAGAGATGGTAACAAAAGTGTAGTAATGATAGTAGATATTGGTTTTTGTAATAGGAACAATAAAAAACAGCAAGGTAGCAATTGATAAAACAGAGCACAAACGGCATTGCAATGCTTGAAAATGAGGTCTAGGGTCCGTACTTTCACTAGTGCAATCTCTCAACAATGCTAATATAATTGGATCATATAACCTTCCCTCAACGTGCGATGAAGAATCACTCCAAAGTTCTTACCTAGTGGAGAACATAAGAAGAAATTGTTTGTAGCTATTCTTTTCGATCGATCTATCCAAGAGTTCGTACTAAAATAACACCAAGTTATTCTTTCCGATCGATCTATCAAGAGTTCGTACTAAAATAACACGTAGCTATCCTTTCCGATCGATCTATCAAGAGTTTGTACTAAAATAACACCAAAGCAAATTCAGATTCATAATACTCAATCCAACACAAAGAACCTCAAAGAGTGCCCCAAGATTTCTACCGGAGAAACAAGGACGAAAACGTGCATCAACCCCTATGCATAGATTACCCCAATGTCACCTCGGGAATCCGCGAGTTGAGTACCAAAACATATCTCAAGTGAATCAATATAACACCCCATTATCACCACGGGTATTCATATGCAAGACATACATCAAGTGTTCTCAAATCCATAAAAGTATTCAATCCGATAAAACGAAATCTCAATGGGAAAACTCAATTCACAACAAGATAGAGAGGGGAAAACACCATATGATCCAACTATATTAACAAAGCCCACGATACATCAAGATCGTGACATCTCAAGAACACGAGAGAGAGAGAGAGAGAGAGAGATTAAACACATAGCTACTGGTACAAACCCTCAGCCCCGAGGGTGGACTACTCCCTCCTCATCATGGTGGCCACCGGGATGATGAAGATGGCCACCGGTGATGAATTCCCCCTCCGGTGGAGTGCCGGAACGAGGTCTAGATTGGTTTTTTGTGGCTACAGAGGCTTGCGGCAGCGGAACTTCTGATCTAGGGTTACCCCTGATGGTTTCTCTATTTATAGGAATTTTTGGCGTTGGTTTCACGCTAAGATGGGCCTCGATGTGAGCATAACCCACTGGGGCGCGCCTGGGCCTCCTGGCGCGCCCCGGTGTCTTGTGCCCTACTCCTTCACCTTCTGGTCTTTCCACGAAGCTTCGGGGGTCTCTTTTGTTCCAAAAAAAATCATCAAAAAGTTTCAGCTCATTTGGAGAACTTTCATTTCTGCACAAAAAACAACACCACGGTAGTTCTGCTAAAAACAACGTCAGTCCGGGTTAGTACTTTGCAAATCATACCAAAACCATATAAAATTGTTGTAAATATGGCATGAATACTTCATAAATTATAGATACGTTGGAGACGTATCAGTTGGCCAAACCAAACCGATAAATCAAAGAGAAATACAAAGCTATCTCAATCATGGATAAAAGAGTTCAGAGAAGACTCAAATAATATTCATAGATAATCCAATCATAAATCCACAATTAATCGGATCTCAACAAACGCACCGCAAATGAAGATTACATCGAATAGATCTCCAAGAACAGCGAGGAGAACATTGTATTGAAGATCAAAGAGAGAGAAGAAGCCATCTAGCTACTAGCTATGGACCCGTAGGTATGTGGTAAACTACTCACATATCATCGGAAGGGCAGCAAGGTTGGTGTAGAGGCCCTCCGTGATCGAATCCCCCTCCAGCGGAGTGCCGTAAAAGGCCCCAAGATGGGATCTCACGAGAACCGAAGCTTGCGGTGGCAGAAAAGTATTTTTGTGGACGCTTCCGGTGTAGAGGAAATATTTGGGTATTTATAGAATGAAGATTAGGGTTGGAAGGTCTACAGGGGGCCCACAAGCCCTGGGGCGCGCCCCCCTGGGGTGCACCCCTACGGCTTGTGGCCTCCTCGTGGGTCTTCTGGCCTCCTCTCCAAGTCTCGTGGGTTTCTTCTAGTCCAAGAAAAATCATTGTAAAGTTTTATTCCGTTTGGACTCTGTTTCATATTCCTTTTCTGTAAAAGTCAAAAACAAGAAAAAAAATAGAAACTGGCACTAGGCACTAGGTTAATAAGTTAGTCCCAAAAATAATATAAAATAGCATATTAATGCATATAAAACATCCAAAATAGATAATATAATAGCATGGAACAATAAAAAATTATAGATACGTTGGAGACGTATCAAGCATCCCCAAGCTTAATTCCTGCTCGTCCTCGAGTAGGTAAATGATAAAAACAGATTTTTTGATGTGGAATGCTACCTAACATATTTATCAATGCAATTTTCTTTATTATGGCCTGAATGTTCAGATCCATAAGATTCAAAACAAAAGTTTAATATTGACGTAAAAACAATAATACTTCAAGCATACTAAATAAAGCAATCATGTCTTCTCAAAATATCATGGACAAAGAAAGTTATCCGTACAAAATCATATAGTCTGGCTATGCTCTATGTTCATCACACAAAATATTTCATCTTGCACAACCCCGATGACAAGCCAAGCAATTGTTTCATACTTTTAATGTTCTCAAGCTTTTTCAACTCTCACGCAATACATGAGCGTGAGCCATGGATATAGCACTATAGGTGGAAAAGAATATGGTGGAGGTCGTGAGGAGAAGATAGAAAAAGGAGAAAGTCACACATCAACTAGGAAAATTAACGGGCTATGGAGATGCCCATCAATTGATATCGATGCAAGTGAGTAGGGATTGCCATGCAACAGATGCATTAGAGCTATAAGTGTATGAAAGCTCAAAAAAAAACTAAGTGGGTGTGCATCCAACTTGCTTGCTCACGAAGACCTAGGGCAATTTGAGGAAGCCCATCATTGGAATATACAAGCCAAGTTCTATCATGAAAAATTCCCACTAGTATATGAAAGTGACAAAATAGGAGACTCTCTATCATGAAGAACATGGTGCTACTTTGAAGCACAAGTGTGGAAAAAGGATAGTAACACTGTCCCTTCTCTCTTTTTCTCTCTTTTTTTTGTTTGGGCTCTTTGGCCTCTTTTTTTCGTCCGGAGTCTCATCCCGACTTGTGGGGGAATCATATCCTCCATCATCCTTTCCTCACATGGGACAATGCTCTAATAATGATGATCATCACACTTTTATTTACTTACAACTCAAGAATTACAACTCGATACTAGAACAAGATATGACTCTATATGAATGCCTCCGGTGGTGTACCGGGATGTGCAATGATCAAAAGTGACACGTATATAAAAAAAATATGAACGGTGGCCTTGCCACAAATACTATGTCAACTACATGATCATGCAAAGCAATATGACAATGATGGTACGTGTCATAATAAACGGAACGGTGGAAATTGCATGGCAATATATCTCGGAATGGCTATGGAAATACCATAATAGGTAGGTATGGTGGCTGTTTTGAGGAAGGGTATATGGTGGGTTTAATGCACCGGCGAAAGTTGCGCGGTACTAGAGAGGCTACCAATGGTGGAAGGGTGAGAGTGCGTATAATCCATGGACTCAACATTAGTCATAAAGAACTCACATACTTATTGCAAAAGTTTATTAGCAATCAAAGAAAAGTACTAATACGCATGCTCCTAGGGGGATAGATTGGTATGAAAAGACCATCACTTGTCCCCGACCGCCACTCATAAGGAAGACAATCAAAAAATAAATCATGCTCCGACTTCATCACATAATGGTTCACCATACGTGCATGCTTCGGGAATCACAAACTTTAACACAAGTATTTCTACCAATCCAAAATTACTCACTAGAATGACTCTAATATCACCATCTTTATATCTCAAAACAATTGCGAGGAATCAAACTTCTCATATATTCAATGCTCTTTATGAAAGTTTTTATTATATCCCTCTTGGATGACCATCATATTAGGACTAAATTCATAACCTAAGAAAATTACCATGCTGTTTTAATACTCTCAAAGTAATATAAGTGAAGTATGAGATTTCATCAATTTCTATAAAATAAAACCATTGCCGTGCTCTAAAAGATATAAGTGAAGCACTAGAGCAACTGCCTAGCTCAAAAGATATAAGTGAAGCACATAGAGTATTCTAATAAATTCACGATTAATGTGTGTCCCTCTCAAAAGGTCTGTACAGCAAGGATGATTGTGGCAAACTAAAAAGCAAAGACTCATATCATACAAGACGCTCCAAGCAAAACACATATCATGTGGTGAATAAAAATATAGCCACAAGTAAATTTACCGATGGTTTGAAGACAAAAGAGGGGATGCCATCCGGGGCATCCCCAAACTTAGATGCTTGGTTGTCCTTGAATATTACCTTGGAGTGCCATGGTCATTCCCAAGCTTAGGATCTTGCCACTCCTTATTCCGTTTTCCATCAAAACTTTACCCAAAACTTGAAAACTTCACAACACAAAACTCAACAGAAAACTCATAAGATCCGTTACTATAATAAAATAAATCACCACTTTCGGTACTGTTGTGAACTCATTCTAAATTTATATTGGTGTTATATCTACTGTACTCCAACTTATCCATGGTTCATACCCCCCGATACTACCCATATATTCATCAAAATAAGCAAACAACACATAGAAAACAGAATCTGTTAAAAACAGAATAGTCTGTAGTAATCTGGAAATTTCGTATACTTCTGTAACTCCAAAAATTCTAAAAAATTAGGAAAACCTAGGAAGTTTGTATATAAATCTTGTGTAAACATTTCAGATCAAAATAACACTTCTGTGATTTTATAAAATTCTAGCAATGAGCGCAAAAGTTTCTGTTTTTCATCAAGATCAAATCAACTATCACCATAGACCATCCCAAAGGTCTTACTTGGCTCAAACACTAATTAAAACACTAAAACACAATTACTACAGAAGTAACAATGTGTATTTTCATAAAAATAGAAAATAAAAATATTGGGTTGTCTCCCAACAAGCGCTTTTCTTTAATGCCTTTTAGCTAGGCATTGATAATTTTAATGATGCTCACATGGAAGACAATAATTGAAGCACAAAGAGAGCATCATATAACATGTGAAAAACAAGTTTAAGTCTAACATACTTCCTATGCATAGGCATTTTATAGGGAAAAGATTTATCAAGACAAGCAAAAACTAGCATATGCAAGGAAGAAAGAAACAATAGCAATCTCAACATAATGAGAGGTAATTTAGTAACACGAAAATTTCTACCACAATATTTTCCCCTCTCATAATAATTACATGTAGGATCATAATCAAATTCAACAATATAACTATCACATATAATATTCTCTTCATGATCCACATGCATGCAAAGTTGACACTCTTCCAATATAGTGGAATTATCATCAAATAAAGTCATGACCTCTCCAAGCCCACCTTTATCAAAAATTTCATAAGATTGATCATTCTCCAAAGTAGTGGGATCGTTATTACCTAGATTTGACACTCTTCCAAACCCACTTTCAATATTATCACAAACATATTCATCATGAGGCTTAAATAAATTTTCAAGATCATAAGAAGAATCACGCCAATCATGATCATTGCTATAGGTAGTGGACATAGCAAAATTAGCATCCCCAAGCTTAGGGTTTTGCATATTATTAGCACAATTAACGTTGATAGAATTTATAATAACATCATTGCAATCATGCTTTTTATTCAAGGAGCTATCGTGAATCACTTCATAAATTTCTTCTCTTAACACTTCATCACAATTTTTAGATTCACGAATTTCAAGCAAAACTTCATAAAGATAATCTAGTGCACACAACTCACTAGCAATTGGTTCATCATAATTGGATCTCTTAAAAAGATTAGCAAGTGGATGAGAACCCATAAGTTTTTTTTTCTGAATTGGAATAAATACACAATTATGCCAACCGAACAAGCAAACAAACTAAGTAAGACATAAAGGCAAATGGAAAGAAGGTAAATAAAAAAGGGCAAATATTTTTGTGTTTTTCTGAAAATGTTTTAGAAGTGGAGGAGAGGAAAACAAGAGGCAAATGGCAAATAATGTAATGCAAGAGATGAGAGTTTATGATAAGTACTTGGTAGGCTTGATGTAGAACCTCCCCGACAACGGCACCAGAAATTCTTCCTGCTACTTCTTGAGCTTGCGTTGATTTTTCCCTTGAAGAGGAAAGGGTGATGCAGCAAAGTAGAGATAAGTATTTCCCTCAGTTAAGAACCAAGGTATCAATCCAGTAGGAGGCACAAGCAAGTCTCCAATATATGCACCTGCACAAACTAACAAACACTTGCACACAACGCGAAAAAGGGGTTGTCAATCCCTTCACGGTCACGAACAAGAGTGAGATCTAATAGAGATAGGTATAAAATATAAATAAAAGAGCAAACTAAAGTAAATATAAATAAAGTACAACAAGGTATTTTTGGGTTTTTGGTTTTATAGATCTGAAAATATATGATGGAAAATAGACCCGGGGGCCATAGGTTTCACTAGAGGCTTCTCTCTTGAAGAAAGCATACGGTGGGTAAACAAATTACTGTTGAGCAATTGATAGAAAAGCGCAAAGTTATGATGATATCTAAGGCAATGATTATGACTATAGGCATCATGTCCGTGACAAGTAGACCGAAATGATTCTGCATCTACTACTATTACTCCACACATCGATCGACTCCTGCCTGCATCTGGAGTATTTAGTTCATAAGAACAGAGCAACGCTTTAAGTAAGATGACATGATGTAGAGGGATAAACTCAAGCAATATGATATAAACCCCATCTTTTTATCTTTAATGGCAACAATACAATACGTGCCTCACTACCCCTTCTGTCACTGGGTGAGGACAACGCAAGATTGAACCCATCACAAAGCACCTCTCCCATTGCAAGAAATACCAATCTAGTTAGCTAAATCAAACCGATAATTCGAAGAGAAATACAAAGCTATCTCAATCATGCATAAAAGAGTTCAGAGAAGACTCAAATAATATTCATAGATAATCTGATCATAAATCCACAATTCATTAGATCTCAACAAACCCACCGTAAAAGAAGATTACATCAAATAGATCTCCAAGAACATCGAGGAGAACATTGTATTGAAGATCAAAGAGAGAGAAGAAGACATCTAGCTACTAGCTATGGACCCGTAGGTTTGTGGTAAACTACTCACACATCATCGGAAGGGCAGCAAGGTTGGTGTAGAGGCCCTCCGTGATCAAATCCCCCTCCGGCTGAGTGCCAGAAAAGGCCCCAAGATGGGATCTCACGAGAACAGAAGCTCGCGGCGGCGAAAATGTACTTTTGTGGACGCTTCTGGTGTAGAGGGAATATTTGGGTATTTATGGAACGAAGATTAGGGTTGGAAGGTCTACGGGGGGCCCACAAGCCCTGGGGGCGCGCCCCTATGGCTTGTGGCCTCCTCGTGGGTCTTCTGCCCTCCTCTCCAAGTCTCGTGGGTTTCTTCTGGTCCAAGAAAAATCAACGTAAAGTTTTATTCCGTTTGGACTCCGTTTGATATTCCTTTTCTGTAAAAGTCAAAAACAAGAAAAAAACAGAAACTGGCACTGGGCACTAGGTTAATAAGTTAGTCCCAAAAATAATATAAAATAGCATATTAATGCATATAAAACATCCAAAATAGATAATATAATAGCATGGAACAATAAAAAATTATAGATACGTTGGAGACGTATCAATGGTGGGAATGTGCGGGTGGCATGACTTGCCGCCTATGTGTATTTTTCGGACCGTGCGTGACATGAGTTGCTTATGTTTTGCCAAAATATTGATTTATTTCCGTTTCAACGAATTTCGGGCAAACTCTATATGTCCTATTTTTAGGGAAGGTCATGCCAAATTTTTGTATGACTTTGACGTATGCATATATATGCATGCATGGTAATAATTCTTTTGCTTATTATACCGCGCAGGCAATCATGAAGGTCAGTGGAAGGGTGGTGGAAAGATGGTTGCGATCTGTGGTGCACGACATATATTCAAATAACCGGACTGGGATTTATGTCCTTGTAGAAAATGCAAACTAATCGTCATCTTGGACCCCTTTGACCGTGGCAGTTTGAAGGTGCACCTGCTCATGCATGGTTTCATGGATGGCTATACTCAGTGGATAATTGAAGATGATGATGAGGATGTCCACATGGCAGGCAATAACGATATGGGGCTAGACGAAGAGATGACCGACGATGATGGACCCGAAGACGAGGGCACAGGACATGGCGGCGGAGAAGAGGCCGTACACGACGGTGAAGAGGCCATAACTTCCTGAGTTACACAACCTGAACTTCCTGAGTTACACAACCTGAACTTCCCTCTGTAGGAACCCGACCTTCGGGCTATCTTCGCAACCGTGTCTGCCAGCGCAAATTTTTCTGGTTGGTCGTGTTCTATGTGATGTAAGTGTAATCTGCAAACGGTTTTTAGCAACTAAATGCCCGTTTTAAATAGGAATCTCGCTCATTGGTGGATTTTGCTCTCGGGTCGTGATGAACATGCGTCTGTTGTAATTTTACTGCCTGAGTTATTCGACCTAAACTTCCCCCAGTACTAGGTTGAACTTCCGCAAACATTGCCCAAATGGGGCTTGCGATATATCATTGGAAAGCTATGGACACGAGTATCATGAGCCAAGTTAATTTTTTGGCAAAATATAAGTGGTTTAAGCGCAGTTTTGAAAACCATTTTTTCTTCATACAAAAAAAGTGAATCGTATTTTTGATCGCGTTTCTAAACAGTTTATCGGAATGAGGCAAATAATATGGCGTTGGAAAGCTGCTGCAAATCCGCTCCTTCCACATGTAGAAAGTTTTCTCTAATTCCATATGGTTAAAGAGTAATTTGGAAAAGCGTAAAATTTCGCAAACCGAACAGCCGAGTTCGTATTTTCGATGCCACTTCTAAATGGCTAATCCAATTTAGGCAAATGATATAGCGTTGGAAAGATTATGAAAATGCGCTACTTTTCCATGTTGAAAGTTTTTTCTAATTTTGAACGGTTTAAAAGTAATTTAGAAAACGGTACAAGTTCCACCGAGTTCGTATTTTCGAGCTAATTTTTTAACCGTACGTCCGAATGCAACAAATGATATGGCATTGGAAAGCTTGAGGAAATGCGAAACTTTTTGGTATATATTGTTTCTCCCAATTCCTTACGGTTTTAAGTCAATTTTAAAAATAGCTAAAAATGTTTTTTGGCCGTAATTTCTACAAACTTGCGAAGCTACGGAAAATGCGAAAAAAATTCATGTAGATTGTTTTCTCTGATTCCTAGCCGTTTTCAAGTAATTTCGAAAATGGCCAGATCATGCGGTCTGCCTTTATCGTGAAACAGATTCTTCGAAAATGCATCGCGTGAAGAACTTGAACTTCTCGGCATGTCTACTTGAACTTCACTCTGTTTTTCATGGGCTTTTTTTGCTCATAGCTCTCCATCCACTCACCGGAATTGAGCAAGTGATATACCGATGGAAAGCTGCTGTAAACACGCAACTTTCCCGTGTTGATCATTTTTTCATACTCGCGACGGTTTAAAAGTTTTTCATCTGAAATTCATTCAGTGTAGTAGTTGAACTTCCTGCTGTTTTCATGTTGAACTTCTGAGACATATTTTCATTTGCAATTTTCTCATCCATTCGTCAGTGTTACACAAATGATATTCTTTTTGTACAAGAATTTTTGAACTTCCTGGGCCGACTACGTGAACTTCGCTTTTTTGTTTTCCACCTGTAAATAAACGGTGAACCTCTCACACAAATTTTTTTGAACTTTTCGGGCCGAGCACTTGAACTTCTAGCAACAATTTTTTGACTTTGCATTTTTAAAACAGTTTTTAAAAATGGCTAAATGACGTTGATTTTGTTTGTTTTTTGTACATGTAACTGAAAGATGGACTTCTTGCACAAGCTATTTTGAACTTGTTCGGGAGCAGCACATAGACTTCTATCAACAAACCTTTTACTTTTTCAGTTTTATACTTTTTTCTTGTCCTTTGAAATGTAATTAGTGTAATACTTGAACTGCTCGCTGTTTTCACATCGAACTGCTCACTTCTTTTTTGTTTGTAACTCCAGAACTGTTCATAGGGATTTCGCAGGTGATACACCATCCAAAAGTTGTTGAAATTACGTGACTTTTCTAGTTGATCATTTGTTTTCAATTTCTCCATCGTTTAAAAGATTTTTACCTTTTGTTTCGAACATCATACACCAATTTTTTAACTGTTATTTGGAATAGAGCATATGATACACCCTTTGGAAAGTGGTTTAGTAAGAGAAACAATTTTCATGTAGAGCATTTGTTTTCAATATTTTGTAATGGTTTGAGAAAATTATTCGAAAACACCAAAAATAACATCATTTTTCTGATTTGAACATGTAAATACACGGTGAACCTCTCTCACAAGAATTTTTGAACTTTGCTCAGCCGAGCACCTGAACTTCTAACGACATTTTTTTTAGTTTTTGCCTTTTTTGTTTGAACTCCTTGGGTTTTATTTTTTAAAAATGGGAAATCCAATTTTTCTAGTAAACATAGAGCTGATCTTTTATTCTACTTAGCTTCTTACTTTTATTATTATAGCAACAGGAAAAATCTTAGTGTTTATAAACATCCAACTGCTTGGTTATTTTAATTCAAACTTCTTGGTTTTATTTCTTTAGAATGAGCAAAAACCTCATTTTTAAATAAACATCAAATAGATTCGTTCTTTAAATTTGAACTTCTAGTTTTTTCCATAGAAACATTGACAATCTTTTTTATATACTTTTTAGAAGTTCATTGTTATTTTAATTTGACCTTCTTGGGGGTTTTTTAAATGTGGAAAATTATTATTTTTTGTACAAATACTGAACAAGTAACTTATTTTAGTTTGAACTTCTTGGTTATCTTTTGCACGAACGTGAAAAATCCATGAGAGATTATTTCACACCCATAACATTTTCTTCGAACTCTCCAATTTGTTAAATTTAAACTTCCAGAGTTAACATTATCTAGGTGACGCTTGTTTTCTTCTTGGTTATAAATGTTGAACTACTCGGTTATTTTAAATTGAACTTCTTGGTTTATTCTTTAGTAAGGAAGAAATCCGAGTTTTGTAAAAAAAACAATCAACCACTCTACTATTATAAATTGAACTTCTTTGTGTTTATTCTTTTGTAATGAGGAAAATCTGAGTTTTTATATACATTGATCTACACCGTTATTTTAGTTTGAACTTCTTCCTTTTATTCTTTTAATAACGAGAAAAGTCTGAGTTTTTAATATACACCAAACTATTCTATTATTTTAAATTAAACTTCTTGGTTTTTATTTTTGCTAGGAGTGGTTTAATAAACATCCAACTGCTTTGCTATTCAAATCTAAACTTTTTTATTTTAATTAGAAACAAAGAAAATTTGTTTTTATTTCTTTAATAAACTTCGAACTTCTCTATTTTTAAAATTTGAACTTCATGGTTTATTTGTGTGTTCGCCTCTTTATTTTTGGATACCCAATGTGTGTGTTTTGCCGTAAGCGAATATTTTTGAACTATCCGTGGTAGAGAATATGAACTTTGCATCCACATTTTTTTGTCTTCAAGAAATGCTCGCTCTTTTGCTTTTAATTTTGAACTTCTATGGTCTATTTTTTCTAACTTATGAATAGTTTTTTTGGTTCTGTGAAATTTTTAGAGTTTATGTTTTAGGCAGACTCTTTTTGGGTAAACGCTCATTGGTTTGTTTTTTAACATCACTTTTCGTCTTTTTATACAAACTGCCAACACGTTGAATAAGAAAAGAACATTAAATGTCTAGACAGAGGTATTTTTGTTAACTATGAGCATCATTTTTGTGTTTGTTTTGAAATACAAAAATGATGGAATTACCACCAACGAAGTAGATGCACCTAGTCTTTCTTTTAAAAACTAATGTCTTGCCACTTCATTATTGAGGCAAAACTAACTCTGATTGAATAGTCTCAATCAGGTAGGTAGGGGGTTACAAATAAAGAAATAGAAAGTACATCTAATTTTAGTGCTCTTTTTCGCAAACAGATGTGCAACCAAATTGCCATTCCTCCTTGTATAAATGAGCTTTGAACCCCTGCAAACTTGTAAGTATGAACACATCTCTCAAAAGCCATCGACCGCATCAAAACAATCCCTGGAATCCTGCCACATCATGCATAAAACGTGGCCTTCAGTCTCAATAAAAATAATTCAGAATCGTTCTTCAATCACCATCAGCATGGTTGTCCCTATAGGCCAACTATCAACTTATGATTGTGAAGTTACGAGCTTTTGGCAATTGTTTACGAGCTACTGAACAAACTAAAGATCGTTGGCAAAACAACATGAGTGAAGGCAATACCTCTATTCTTTTTTAACTTCTTGCTTATTTGAATCTGAACTTGCAATTTTTTTGCAGGGTGCAGGTTACGGTAGTGGCGCATGGGCAGGGGCGAACTGCAATGTATATGCGGTCTTTGGGGACAGCATGTTGGGATCGGGCACGAGCATTGAGGATCAAGTGGTTCAGTATCTCAATGTAATAGTTAAGTAAATAAGCAGGGTATCTTGTTTTTCTCTTAAAACTGGAATTTTTATTAAAGTAAATAATTATCATGCCTACGTAGGATACTCAAGTCCACAGTAGCGCCCAAGGATTTTTGATGAAAACATACTATTTTTCCCTACCACAATGTCAATTAAAATAATGTCATGTGAATGGAAACTTGGAATGAAAACTTTATGATGGGATGATTGCAAACCCGCGAGTCGTAAATCGAGGTTGCCGCTATTCATGAGGGATGGGGAAGATTTCACCATGGCTAGGAGGGCACCTTCATTTTTTGTGTAATGCAGAAATAGTAAAAATTAAAGTGTGATTGCTGATCAAGGACTGTAAACAAGTTCTGTGGATGAAACAAGATCAGATTTTGTTCAGAGACTGTAGAACATCTAAAAACTGAATACATGGAAATAAAAATCAAAGTGTCTGTAGGGGAGAGTTCAACTTGAACTTCTCATCCACCTAGACAGTTCCTTCCTTTTTTCATACAATTCCACATGGATGCATCCCAGGCCTACATATGTTAGTGCACTTCATCTTGTTTTCCTGAAGAAGAATATAAGTGGACTGACGAGATGTAGCTCTTTTTAAAGCAAATATCTTCCTGAAGAAAAAAGAACACAATGTTCAGACTTACAAATGTCTTCCTGAAGAAAAATGTAAACGTCTTACTCTGAATGTACCTAGCAACACTCAGACTTTAGTTTTGACCATTCATTCCAGACGCCGACCATCGCGATGTCGCTGCCATTTTCTATTCGAACGACCATGAGAAATATACTCGACCTGCCATGTACCCTCTACAACCGCGTCATGTTGAACAACAGCAGCATCAGCGACATCAGATGGAGGAAGGAACCAGTAGACATGTAGTAGCACAAGTCAAAAATTGAAGCAATTGCAGCAACACCACATGGCTCTCAAGCAACGGTACCAAAGGGGTCTGAAGCGGCATCGGACAATGGGTCGGCGAGATTGCAAGTGCAGGCTAGCAGCCTCACGGGAGTAAGAAGGTCACAGGCTGCGCGGGAGGAAGTCCATCATGCACAGGATGAAGAAGGCACATCGATGGCGTGCGAGAAGCCAGCGGCTGCACGCAGAGCATCTGAGGAGATGGCTCGGTTGCCGGCGTTTCCGCTGCTAGCTGAGGAGAAAAATAGAGATGGGAGGCATTAGGTGATTTAGTTGAACGGTGCTAGTTGGTGTAGTTGAACGGCGGGAGGAAGAAGGAGGAAGATGTAGTGGGTAGAGCTGGCACAGGTGGCTGTAGGCGGGAGGAAGATATTTGAGGGAGGATGGGGATGGGGCTGTGGAGGAGCAGGAGGGCACACCGGAGCAGAGGGCAGTCCACGCCGGTGGGGAGGGAAGGTCACGCCGGATGGGGGGAAGGTCGTGTCGGAGCAGAGGAAATGTTGCGCCAGTCGCCGAGGCGATGGTTGGAGTGGAGGGGCGATGGATATAGCTTCCGGCGCGCGCGGTGGCTAGGGCCGACGCGTCGCGTGATTGCGGATCGCGCGCCGGCGGGGGCCGCGACTGCACGTGGTGGCAGGGGCCGGCGGTGGCGCCGCGGGAGGAGGCTGGCGGCGGCGGCATCGCGGGAGAAGGCCGGTGTCGGCGGTCCCTTGGGTTGCCGAGGCGGCGGCTCAAGTGGTTGCCGGGGACGGCGGTGCCCGGGGTTGCCGGGGACGGCGACGCCCGTGGTTGTTGGGGGCGGCGGCGCGCGGGCTTGAAGAGGTAGGCAGCGGCATGGGGTGGGCGGGCGGCGGCGGCGATGCAGTGTGGGCCGGTGGCGGCGGCGTCTGGGATGGGTGGTGGGGGTCGGGGGTGCGAGGTTGAGGATGTGGGGTGGTTTTTTTCTCAGGCTGTAAATTCGGGTGGTCTCGGGAGTTCAGGAGCATCTCTTCGCGTCTATATAGGGCGCGCCGTGATCCAAATAGTTATTCTAATTTTGGGATTAGAATAGTGTTACTATATATATATATATATATATATATATATATATATATATAAACACTATTCTGATCACAACCTGAACTTCCTGAGTTACACAACCTGAACTTCTCTCTGTATAAACCCGACCTTCGGGCTTTCTTCGCAACCGTGTCTCCCCACGCGAATTATTCTGGTCAGTCGTGTTCTATGTGATGTAAGTGTAATCTGCAAACGGTTTTTAGCAACTAAATGCCCGTTTTAAATAGGAATCTCGCTCGTTGGCGGATTTTTGCTCTCGGGTCGTGATGAACATGCGTTTGTTGCAATTTTACTGCCTGAGTTGTTCGACATAAACTTCCCCCAGTGCTAGGTTGAACTTCCGCAAACATTGCCCAAATGGGGCTTGCGATATACCGTTGGAAAGCTATGGAGACGAGTATCATGACCCAAGTTAAATTTTTTGCAAAATGTAAGCGGTTTAAGAGCAGTTTTGAAAACCGTTTTTTCTTCATACAAAAAACATGAATCGTATTTTCTATCGCATTTCTAAACCGTTTATCGGAATGAGGCAAATAATATGGCGTTGGAAAGCTGCTGCAAAACCGCTCCTTCCACATGTTGATAGTTTTCTCTAATTCCCTATGGTTAAAGAGTAATTTGGAAAATCGTAAAATTTCGCAAACCGAACAGCCGAGTTCGTATTTTTGATGCCATTTCTAAACGGCTAATCCAATTGAGGCAAATGATATGGTGTTGGAAAGCTTATAAAAATGCGCTACTTTTTCATGTTGAAAGGTTTTTCTAATTTTGAATAGTTTAAGAGTAATTTAGAAAACGGTACAAGTTCCACCGAGTTCGTATTTTCGAGTTAATTTTTTAACCGTACGTTCGAATGTAGCAAATGATATGGCGTTGGAAAGCTTGAACAAATGCGAAACTTTTTGGTATATATTGTTTCTCCCAATTCTTTACGGTTTTAAGTCAAATTTGAAAATGGCTAAAAATGTATCTTCGCCGTAATTTCTACAAACTTTATCGGAATAGGGCAAATAATATACCGTTGATAAGCTACGGAAAATGCAAAACTTTTTCATGTTGATGGTTTTCTCTGAGTCTTAGCCGTTTTCAAGTAATTTCAAAAACGGCGAGATCATTCGTTCAGCCTTTATCGCCAAACAGATTCTTTGAAAATGCACCGCGTGAAGAACTTGAACTTCTCGACATGTCTACTTGAACTTCACTCTATTTTTCACGTGGTTTTTTTGCTCGTAGCTCTCCATCCACTCACCGGAATTGAGCAAGTGATATACCAATGGAAAGCTGCTGTAAACACGCAACTTTCCCGTGTTGATCATTTTTTCATACTCGCGATGGTTTTAAAAGTTTTTCATCTGAAATTCATTCAGTGTAGTAGTTGAACTTCCTGCTGTTTTCACGTTGAACTTCTGTGACGTATTTTCGTTTGTAATTTTCTCATCCATTCGTCAGTGTTACATAAATGATATTCCTTTTGTACAAACCTCTCTCACAATAATTTTGTTAACTTTCTCCGACCGAGGACTTGAACTTATAACAACAACAAAATTGGACCTTGCCTTTTAATTCATTTTTCTCACATTAAACACACACCATGTAGTACATGAACTTTTTCCATTTTTATAATTTGAATTTTTTTATTTTCTTTTTGAAATCAAATTGCTCCCAAATAATAACTGAACTTCTTTGTGGATTGAGAGAATTATTTTAAAACACAAAAAAACAATTTCTTTTTTGTGTTTTCGAACATGGAAATACAAGGTGAACCTCTCTCGCAAGAATTTCTGAACTTTCCTAGGCCGAGCACTTGAACTTCTTTCAACAAACCTTTTAAGCTTTTATTTTTCTATACTTTTATTCTCACTTGAAATGCATTCCTTGCAGTACTTGAACTTCTCGTTGTTTTCACTATGAACTTCTGTCCCATTTTTGTGTATACGTCGAATTACACGCAATTGAAGGTCGGACGTCATTTCTTGCCATTTTAAAACATGTAATTGGAGCTCGGACGTCCCGCAATATAAATTCTGAACAACATACACCAATTTGTTTTAACCGTTTTTTGGAATAGAGCGTGTGATATACCCTTTGGAATAGAGCATAGGATATACCGTTTGGA
The DNA here is from genome assembly GCA_011799875.1 of Thinopyrum elongatum. Classification (NCBI taxonomy): domain Eukaryota; kingdom Viridiplantae; phylum Streptophyta; class Magnoliopsida; order Poales; family Poaceae; genus Thinopyrum; species Thinopyrum elongatum. The sequence continues at coordinate 391,717,526 of CM022300.1, forward strand.
AAGTTTTTGAATACATTGTGAACCTCTCTCACACGAATTTCTGAACTTTCCCAGGCCGAGCACTTGAACTTCTAGCAACAAAATATTTACCTTTTTATTGTATTTTTCTCATACGAAACACACACCATGCAGTACGTGAACTTTCGGTTGTTATCACTTTGAACTTCTCTCTGGTTTGAGAGAATTATTTTAAAACACCAAAAACAACATATTTTTTTGTGTTTTTGGACATCTAAATACACGGTGAACCTCTTTCAGAAGAATTTTTGAACTTTCCCGGGCGGAGCACTTGAACTTCTAGCAACAAAACTTTTAGGCTTTGCCTTTTTATTGTATTTTTCTCATACGAAACACACACCATGCAGTACGTGAACTTCTGGCTGTTATCACTTTGAACTTCTCTCTGTTTCACTTTAGTAACGGAAAAAATCTGAGTTTTTTATAGACATCGAACCGCTGTAACTTTTTTATTTTGAACTTCTTTGTGTATGTTTACAAATCTGAAAATTGGGGTTTTGTTAGAAACATCGAACTTCTACGTTATTTCGAATTGAACTTATTGGTTTTATTCTTTAGTAAGCAGAAAAATCCGAATTTTTTAAATAAATATCAAACTGCTCCGCTTTTTTAAATTGAACTTCTTGGATTTATTCTTCAGTAACGAGAAAAAACTGAGTTTTTATGTACATTGAAGTACTCCGTTTTTTAAAATTGAACTTCTTGGTTTTAACCTTTAGTATCGGGTAAAATATAAGTTATTTATAAAATAAAACAACTTCATTTCTTTAATTAGGACTTCTTGGGGTTATTCATTAGTAATAGGAAAAGTCCTAGTTATGTAACCAATATCGAACCAGTCAATTATTTAATTTTGAACTTGTAGGTCTTTCTTAAAAAGAGGGAAATCCATTTTTATTAACTTTTCTGAACTGCCTGGTTTTTTTATTTTGACCTTTTGGTATTGTAATAAACATTAAACTTCTCCTTTATTTAAATTTGAACCTCTAAGTTTTTTATATAAGCGGGGAAAATCCATTTTCTCTATAAATTTTGAACTGCTCTATTTTTTAAATTTGAACTTCTTGGTTTACAAATTTGAACTTTGATAGCTAACATTTTGTATATAGACAACGCACTACTCTGTAATTTTAATTTAAAATTCCTGATTTATTTTTTCTTAAAAGGGATTTTTGATTTTTTTTTTGTAATGAACATTGAACCGCTCCTTTAAAAAAATTGAACTTCTTAGTTTTATTTTTAGAGAACCAAAAGTATGCATCAAACAATTTTTTGTTAAATTGGACTTCATACTTTAATTTTTTCCTATAAACAATGAGAATTTGAGGTTTTCGTATAGATCGAACTACTACATTTATTTATTTATTTTTGAACTTCTTTACTTTATTCTTTAATAGCAAGGAAAATCTATGTTTTTTATAAACATTAAACTAGACTACTTGGTTTATTTCTTTTAGTAACGAAAAAATATCAGTTTTGCGATAAACATCGAACCGCTCTAATATTTTAATTTGAACTTCTAGATATTTTTAGAGACGGGAAAAATTCGTCGAAGTGTGAATTGCAAATGAAACCCTCGAGCATGTGGGCAACATGTAGAGATATCTGTTTTAGAAATAGCTACAAAATTAACATACACATGATCTGCTCTAATGATACCTTCAAGTTTGAAGTCTGTTTTGCTGAAGTTTTTGAAACTGAACTATCTGCTTTTCCTACTCGTATACAGAAGGGCGGGCAACATAAAAATTACAATTTTTAAACATAGGCAAACAAGAATCTGCCACAAGCATTCAGCAAGATATTCTTTGTTTATTTTTTTGGTCAAACTTCTGTCATGAACAAGCATTCTAAACATGAGTGAGCGACAAGCATTCAGGAAGTGCATAAGTGTCAAATGCATAAGCTTCAAGCTTCGAGTCTCTATCTGATGTATAGTCCATTTGAGAAGAGAAGTGAAAAGCCCAACAACAATACTAGAATGACGCTTGCCATTGGAGTTAGTCTGTCAATTCTTCGCGTGGGGCCTAGTTCTGTTCTCACCTTGTTGTATGAGATCGTAACACAAGGAGTTGCATCTGAGCTCGTGCCGTTTCTACAATTTTCGATCAATGAACAAAATTGGCCTGCTAACAATCAACACATTGGACTGCAGTCATACTTATTATAGAAAAAAACGGTGGTTTTGCAAAATCTACAGGGAACAGTCACCTTTTTGTGAACAACAACAATGACATACAGAGCACGACGCCTGCGGGGCTTCACCCACGAATATCAGGATGGCGCGATGGTGGTTGGAGAATGTAACACCCCAAGAATCATGCCACAGTAATCTCCCACTAATCTTGCCATGTCATCATGAGTACCTTGCTAATTGCCACTTGTCCAAAACATCAAGTTCAAAATCCAATTTAAATTTCAAGTCAAACATTTATTTCTCCAAACAGAGAAACTAAAATGTTCATAATTTAGCAAATATTTCAAAATAAATATTTGTTCAGGAAAACAACAACACCTATTTGCTAAAATGAGCAGTAGCAATTAATCCAATACATTTCAGCATTTTTAAAATGCTATTTCATTTGTGAAAAATCTATAAGAATCCAGCTTGCCACCAAAATATTTGTGGTAGTGCCAAATATCACCCTGGATTTTGTGGCTTGGTCCCACATTTTTTCTAATATGATTTGTATGCCCAAATAATTCGCCAACCTTCTCTGTTTTCATCTAAATGGAAGAGGACAGAAATAAAGAAAAAGAAAAAGGGCCACTGTTGGCTGGGCCTTAGTGCACAGTGTGCAGGCCCAGCCCAACAGAGCCGCCATCTTCTCCCTCCTCCCTGTGTCGCCTGGCGCGCGCGCCCGAGCTGCCGATCGCCGCGCGTCGCTCATCCCGCGGCTCCGCGGCGCCCAGAAGACCTCCCCCGAGCGCCTCTCCCCTTCCCCCGAAACCCTAGCTACCCATTCGCCCCCAATTCACCTCGCCTCTCTCTGCCTCGCTCTCACCCGAAGGGCACCGTCGCCATTGCCGTCGATCCCGCGGCCACCGTCGTCCCCGTGCTGTGCCGTCGAGTCCGAGCGCTCCGCCATTGACTGCTACGCCTCCTCGAGCCGCTCGTTGGAGCCGGGAGCCACCGCAACGACCTCCCTGAGCTCGTCTTCCCCGCACGGCCGTCTTCGTCTCCGGAGCCGATTCGTCGCCGTTGATCTCCCCCGAGCCCACTGTTGCACAACTGCAGGACCACTGTGAGCTGCTGCTCCTTCTCCCCCTCTCCCCATTCTCTTCTTGTAGCCATAGCCGTCGCCTCGCTCGTGCCCGAGCGCATCACCGTGGAGCTCGACGTCGGCGAGCCTCCGACGACCAAATGGTCCTGCGCTGCTGCCCATTTTGCTCACCACACCGCATAGAGCCTCTCCAGCCGCTTTATTCGCTCGATAGCATGTCGTAGCGTCGAACCCGTAGCACACCCGAGAGCCCCGCCGCCCGACGTCGTCGCCGGCGACCATTCTGGCCTCCCCAACTCCGACCACCACCACCACCGGATGCGCCGTGAAGTGGCCGATCCAAAGAGCCTAACCCCGCCTCGAATGGTGCCCCACCGACGAATCCCGAGCTCGTCGTCGCGCGAGCTCGCCGGAGCTCTCTGGTGGCCGGTGCTGACTCGGCGCCGATGTGGCATCGCGGGCCCCATCGCTCTGTCACTGCCACTGTGTCCCACTAGGCCCCTTTGACCGAGTCAAACGCCGACTGGGCGGCCCCATGTCACTGACATGTGGGTCCCACCGATTAAACGTTTTTAATTAAATAGATAATAAGTTAGTTAATTAAATTAATCAACAGAATCACTAAATAGACACTGACAGTGGGTCCCGTTAGATAATTAGGATTAGTTTAGTTAAATTAAACTCTGTTAGTTAGCACAGTCACTGACCAGTGGGACCCACTGGTCAGGTTTGACCTGGTCAGCGTCGTGTTGACTGCTGACGCCACCATTATGTCATGCTGATGTCATCAGACACTGTTCTGGATAAATGTTGAATTAGATAAATAAAATAAATTCCAGAAAATGTCTAAAATCTTTAGAAATTCGTAGAAAATAAACCGTAGCTCGGATCGAAAAACTTTATACATGAGAGTTGCTCAGAACGACGAGACGAATCCAACCGTGCCATCTGTTTTCATGTCGGGACCCTCTACGGAGGTGACCCCGCAACTTTTAGCCTGATTCCGGTAGATGAATAGTGCATACATACCGGTTAATAATTCCAACTTAAATCCTAAAATAACTAAATGACTTAAGCATGTCTTTAGGCAACCCTGCACTGCATCTTAGCATAGCATGCTCTGTGTTGCATATGTTTGCTGTGTATTTATTTGTTTCCTCCCCCTCTTCTCTCTCAGTAGATCCCGGTACCGACGTAGTCCCTGAGACCGACGCAGCTCCGGAGATCGACTACGCCACTGAAGACCAGGCCTTTGCCGCAGAGCAACCAGGCATGCACCCCCCTTGAGCATGCCTATATCGCCTATTCTCTTCTCTCTTGTGCTTGCATTAGAATTGCTGCTATTACTACTTTACCTATTTTGATGCATGACCTGATTTTGTAACCTGCTTTTGATAATTACCTGCTTATCATAAACTGCTTAGAATAGGCTGGTTAGTGGACCCCAGTGACCCCACTTATCCCAGCTGCCCCGCTGGATCATCGGAAGACTCGACGACCAGGCCCCAGCACCGCACATCACCCCCTTAGTTGTACGACACTGCAGCCCTACTATCGAGTGCCGAGGGTGATACCTCGTATAGCACTTCTGATGTTAACTCTGTAGAGAAGCTATTTGGTTGTGGTCATCGAGGGTGATTCCTCCTTCACCACACCCGATAACTACGCTGTCGTGCAACACCTCAAGTGTGAACCCATCGAGGGTGATTCCTTCGAGTTCACCTTGACGACTACATCAGGTGAAATCCATCGAGGGTGATTCCTTGGGTTTTCCCCAAGTGTTTGGACACACAGTTACTTTGACTTAACACAGAACCATGGTGACATCGGGTCGGCCCTGAAGGGTACCCACGAGTGTTGTGGAGATGGGTTGACCTGGAGGGTGCCCGTGAGATAAATTACGAGGCGTGGCCAGGCATTCTTAGCCCTTGCCGCAAGTCCTCGAGACAGGGTGACGGGGTTACATCGATCGTGAGTCTCTGCTCGTTACCGCACTACCAAAACACTAACGATTTGGATATTTGATCTGAGTGGGCTTATGGCCTGATATCACTAACCATCACGCGGGAATAAATATGGGTACTCTGCATTGTATGCATCAGCCGAAAGCTCTGTCAGACATCCAGTTCAGCATGGCAGCCGGATCGGATCGTGTCGATGGCGCTGGTATCCACCCTGCTGGCAACGACCCGGAGTGCACAGGGCGATGGCCCATGACCCCTGAGTGCTTAGGATATAGACCGACGGGGACCTCTCTGCTGAGCTGTAGGTAGGGCTGCGGTGTGTCATTTGGCCGAGGCCGGGCATGACCTAGAAAAGTGTGTCTGACCGGAGTTAAGCGAGCGTGGTGGGTAAATTGGTGCACCCCTGCAGGGAAGAACTAATCTATGCATAGCCGGATCCTCGGTAACGGACGCTCGGAGTTGTATCCCGATCGATACAACTAGAACCTAATGATGAGATGAGATATGGATATTAGGGCTCTGGGATTGCTTTCTCGCAGGGAGTCGAGAAAGGATCTCTGGCCGAGGTTGATACTTGGATATTAGGGCTCTGGGATTGCTTTCTCGCAGGGAGTAGAGAAAGGATCTCTGGCCGAGGTTGATACTTGAATATTAGGGCTCTGGGATTGCTTTCTCGCAGGGAGTCGAGGAAGGATCTCTGGGCGAGGTTGATACTTAATGCTACTACTACTTTACATCATGCTGATCTACACTCTTCTAATGCTGCAAGACCGTTGAAGATGCTGAAGATGATAGTCTTTGGTAGGACTAGGCCTCCTCTCTATTCTGGCATTTCTGCAGCCCAGTCCACATATGCAGCCTTTCTTTGATAATGTTGCATATGTGGTGTAGATCCTTGCTTGCTGAGTACTTCGGATGAGTACTCACGGTTGCTTTGCTTCCTCTTTTTCCCCATATCCGTTTGATGCAACCAGATGATGGAGCCCCTGAGACAGCTGCCCCCGCCGACGACTACTACTACCACCCCGAGGGTGGTTACTACTTCGAGTTGGCTGACGACTAGGAGTTGGTTCGGAGAGTCCCAGGCAGGAGGCCTGCGCCTTTTCGATCGTAGCTTTTGTTTTGCTCCACCTTCTTAAAGGCTTATCTGTCTTTCTTTTATATCTGTACTCAGATATCTGATGCTTCCGCTGACGCTTGTAAGCGACCTTATGTATTCAAGCCCTCGAGGACCCTGGCTTGTAATATAAAGCTTGTATTATTTTAATTTGTGTCTAGAGTTGTGTTGTGATATCTTCAAGTGAGTCCTTAGGCTTGATCATGTGCACTTGCGTGTATGATTAGTGCACGATTAAGCCGGGGGCGTCACAGAGAAGAAGTTCAAGCAGAGGAGGGGAAGACATCCATGGTGAGTCAGAGGTGTGCAAACGAGGAACAGCGATGGCCGAGGACGGGATCACGGGTGGAAGGGGGGACAGTGGCTAGGCGGGGTGGATGGCGGCGGTGTCGGCGGCTGGCGGGGTTAATGGCGGCTGGCAGGGTTGATGGCGGCGGCACTGGATCGGGTGGATCCAGTAGGGACGCGCGTTCGCATGGCCGGCAACGGGGATGCGGGAGGAGGTCGCCGACGGGGTTGCGGGAGGAGGCCGCCGGCAGGGTTGCGGGAGGAGGCCGCCGGCAGGGTTGCGGGAGGAAGCGCGTGGTGGCGGCAGGTCTGCGGGATGAGCGTCGTGGCGGCGGGGGGTCTGCTACAGGAGGTCCGCGGCGGCGGCGGGGTCTGCGGGAGGAGGCCCGCGGCGGCGGTGGGGCGGGTGGCGGGTCTGCCGGAGGAGGCCGATGGCGGCACTGGGGTTCCGAAGATGAGAGGAATCGAGGTTGGAGATGAACAGGAAGGTCGTGGGTAGATTATGCGTCCATTCAGGACGTGATAGTGGGCCGGTCGGGTTGCTCTGTTTTTTGCTTTCACGGATCCAGGAAAGTCCCATCGGGCCCTATATAGGGGCGTTGTGATCCAAATAGTTATTCTAATCCCAGGATTAGAATAGTGCCACTATATATATATATGTTCCTATTTCGTATACGCACTTAACCGTTACTGGTCAAATGATGTAATATATATCGCCTTAGTTATATACATTGTATCCCCTTCTTCCCACCATGCATGGTTCCGGCGAGGTCGTCTTTTGGAAAAGAAAAGAAAAAGAAAAAGGAAAGAAGAAAATGAAAACAAAAAGGGAATGAAAACAAAAGGAAAGGAATAGAAAAAAGAAAAAGAAAAGAAAAAGGGGAAAGAAAAAAAGAAAATGAAAAGAAAAAGGAAAATAAAATAAAAAGAAAAATGTGAGGAATAGCAGTAGCGCGGGTTTGTAACAAAAAGGTGAAATAAAATGAACGCAAGCTCTACTTTGCTGGATTGATACCTTGGTTCTTAACTGAGGGAAATACTTATCTCTACTTTGCTGCACCACCCTTTCCTCTTCAAGGGAAAAATCAATGCAAGCTCAAGAAGTAGCAGCCGCCTGGTCCCAGATTGCGCCCATGCTCACGCAGCTTGTTAGCACGCGCATGGCGGTTGTGGCCGCGCTTTCGCCGGAGTGGGCCGCCGAAGTGGCCCTCACGACGCGGGTGCACATCACCATCTTTCACCAGTGACGATTGAACAGTGAAATGATATTTTGGGAGCGAGCTAGTGTGCTTGACGTGCCGGCTGTGGACTATAGCCGATGCACCTTCTCGCATAAGCCATATACGTACTACTCTAACGGCGCTCCAATATATTTTGTACTGCATCTCACACAGTTGGTGATAATAAATTTGTGCGATCTACTTGATTTTTTGTCTTGATTTGAAATACATAATTGTGTCACAACATCAAAGGAGGGTGTTTGAATTGCTAGAATTTTTATCTGCAGTGAACATGCAACTATAGGTGTGTCATCAAAAAATTGGAATTATTCATGGTTCGGTTGGACATTTTTATACATTAACTTGGTTTTCTAGGCATTTCAGGTGCACAATTCAAAATTAAAGTACATGCACATGCTCCGGTGCACCAAAATGGGTTGTAAAATCATATATGTGTCCATGGGTTGATGCTTATGTCCCATGCAAAAAATGGGGATGAATTTCAAACACCTCAGCACCATTGCTCGCCGGCAAACATTGAGATACCTGGTTTTGAAATTCTAGTAAATCCAAAACTCGTCTGAAATTCATGAACCTTGGCATGCTATCATGGAATGGCATCAACATGCTGTGGTAAAACAATTTGTCCCATTTGGGGCAGGTTTTGGTATAAGCTTCTCACAAGAAGCCTCATGGTTCCGGTAGGGAGCATGTCACCTTTGTGGACGAAACGATATTCATTGCCTCTTCTTGCTTTTAAATTTTTTCTGGTGTCAACATAGAACAACGGGAGTGTCGTGTTAAATTTTGGAATTTTTTGGGGTTCGTTTGGACATTTTTATACATTAACTGAGTTTTCTAGGCATTTATGTGCATAATTCAAATTTGAACTACAGGCACATGCTCCAGTGCATAAAAATGGGTTGAAAAATCAAATGTTTGTCATTGGTTGCATGCCTAGGTCCCATGCAAAAAATGGGAATGAATGGCAAACACCTCGGCATCGTCGCTTTGCCACAAACATTGAGATACATGGTTTTAAAATTCTAGTAAATCCAAAACTCGTCTGAAATTCATGAAACTTGGCATGCTATCATGGAATGGCATCAACATGCTATGGTGAAAACATTGTCCCATTTGGGGCAGGTTTGGGTATAAGCTTCTCACAAACCAGAGCTTCTCACAACAAGCCTCATGGTTCCGGTAGCGAACGTGTCACCTTTGTGGACGAAACGATATTCATTGCCTCTTCTTGCTTTCAAATTTTTTCTAGTGTCAACATAAAACAATAGGAGTGTTGTGTTAAAGTTTGGAATTTTTCGGGGTTCGTTTGGACATTTTTATACATTAACCGAGTTTTTTTATGCATTTCTATGCATAATTCAAATTTGAACTGCAGGCACATTCTCCAGTGCATATAAATGGGTTGAAAAATCAAATGTGTGTCCTTGGTTGGATGCTGAGGTCCCATGCAAGAAATGGGATTGAATGTCAAACACCTCGGCACCGTCGCTTGGCCGCAAACATTGAGATACATGGTTTTAAAATTCTAGTAAATGTAAAACTCATCAGAAATTCATGGAACTTGGCATGCTATCATGGAACGACATCAACATGCTGTGGTAAAAAAAATTGTCCCATTTGGGGCAGGTTTGGGTATAAGGTTCTCACAAACCAGAGCTTCTCACAACAAGCCTCATGGTTCCAGTAGGGAATGTGCCTCCTTCATGGATGAAACAATATTCGTTGCCTCTTCTTGCTTTCAATTTTTTTCCTAGTGGCAACATAGAGCAACTGGAGAGTCGTGTTAAAATTTGGAATTTTTTGGGGTTCGTTTGGACATTTTTATACATTAACTGAGTTTTCTAGGCCTTTTATGTGCATAATTCAAATTTGAAGTACAAGCACATGCTCCAGTGCAGAAAAATGGGTTGAAAAAACAAATGTGTGTCCTTGGGTGCATGCTTAGGTCCCATGCAAAAAATAGGAATGAATTTCAAACTTGCCGGCAAAACATTGAGATACTTTGTTTTAAAACTTTAGTAAATCCAAAACTCGTCTGAATTTCGTGAAACTTGGCATGCTATCATGGAATGGCACCCGACATGCTGTGGTATTTTTCGTGTCCAATTTGAGAGAAGGCGCACTCGAATCAACAGCCAACAAAGGCATTTTGAAACAAATAGCTGCCACATTATCATCTCAAATGTTTGTATAATTTAAATCATGGGCGTTCTGTTAACCATTCACGTGACGCCACGCGTCACACTTTTAATGGCTAGGAGGTGCCGTGCGGACAGCTGCTTGAGTAGACGGGAGGCGTGCGAGCGCAGTCCGCTGCGTAGGCTGACCAGGAGGCGTGCAAGCTGTCCTCCAATGCGCAGGCTCACCGGGAAGCATGCGAGTTGTACGCTGTGCAGGCTCACTGGGAAGCGAGCCCTTTGACTTCCATGGACGCCCGCCTTGCTCGCATCCTCTCCATTAATGGCGCCTGAGCCGCTATTTAATACGGGCGGCCTTGCTGTTCGCCTCCCATTCCTCTCCCACAGACCTCCACCAACGCCATGGCGCAGAAGGATCATCTGCCACTAGTCTTCCAGCTTGGTGAAGTCGACTCCGAGCCGGACAAGATAGAAAATAAGGAGGAATGGGGCCTCATGAACATGGCCCTGAACGAGCTGGCCGCGGCGGTTGCTGCCCCCGCGCCCGGCCCAGCCCCCATCACCGCGCCCACGCCAGCGACCATCCCCGTAGCATTGACGGGCTGGTCGCCGAGCACTATCGCAGAGTTGGAAGCCGTGGGTGTCAGTGAGGTCCCCGCGGACCCGCACCGGCTCGTGTACATGCCAGCGCCTGTGCCTGTGCCCGTGCCCGTGCGTGCCCCTGCACCCACCGTGGCGCCGGTCCCCGTGTGTTAGCCTGCACCCGCCGCGCCCGTGCGCGCACCCCCCTCAGCATCATGGGACGTCGCCGTCGACCACTACCTCGCAACGCTGCGAGTTGCCACCCTCCTGCGCCCCGCCCGTTGATCACGCGATGACAGGATGTTTGATTTTCAAGTGAAGAACATTCTGTGCTACCTTGAAGACTTCAACAACGGCGTCCCAGAGGACGACAACGACAACACTGGTGTGGCACGATGCCTCCGCCGCCGCCAAAATTAGTTTTTTTGGGTTAAATACTATATCTCGATCGTATGAATATAAAGTCACAGTGTGACTGAATTGAAACATATGGTTTGAGCAAACTTGCATTTTTCTCTCTGAATGTACAGACTTATCAAACGACTTAAAAAAATGTCAAAGGTTTTTAAATTTAAAACACTCATCGCAAACGTTATAGATAGAACATCCGTATGCAAACCGACAGCTTCCCCAGTAAGCCAAGGGAAAATGTGTCGAGCAGGATTTGTGCTGCTCTTCATCGCAAACATTTTAGATAGAACACCCGTATGCAAAAGCGAGATCCATGGTCTTCCCCAGTAAGCCAAGGGAAAATTTGCCGCGCAGGATTTGTGCATCTCTTCATCGCAAACAGTTTAGATTGTAGACGATATGGAAAGCGAGAGCTATGGTTCCTTCGCCGCTAAGCCAAGAGAAAATCTGGCACGCAGGATTTGTACATCCCTTCAACGCAAATGATTTTTTGGATGACACGTGTCCAACCACGTACAGGCAATTTGGTAAGATTTGCATATGTCATATTGGGTATATTGCCATTTGTCAAACTAGAAAGATTGACATTTGTTGATCTAGTAACATTGCCCTTTGTCAACCTTGTGACACTGCCATTTGTCAAAATTTGCAGCTAAAAATTACTAGCACTATCTAATTTTTGCAACTAAAATTCAGTAAGCATAGATTTCATTCATAGATTAAGTAGTTGTTCTTTATACAAACAGTTCAACTCTACAGCTGAACCGACCAAACTTTTCCCCAATTGTTGCCAACCACGTACTAAAATAGCTAGTTCAACTATATCTACTAGCTAATTTTAAGTACGTTGTACAGTTGAACCACATCTATAGTCAGATGAACTGAACAAAGTAGCCCCTAAATACTACTACTACGGAGGGGTTTTGCACTACTTCTAGCAGCCTCTCCTTTGCCGAGCGCGCTCAGTAAGAGGCAGAGGAGGAGGAGCTTACTGACGAGCTGGACAACTGGAATCCGGTGTCTGCCACCTCAAACGCCCTCTACCGCTCCAGACGACCCCTCTTGAAGCAGCGGGACTCCTCGTAGATCTCCTCATTCCTCGCCTCTGCGGTGTCGTGTGTTGCGACCATAGTGGTGGTAAGACTCTTTGCATGCTCGACGAGGCGCTCTTCCTCCTCCCGCAGGAACTCGATGTAATGTGCAAGGTCGCTGACGCACATGCGGGACTCCACCTCCACCTCCCGCCTTCGGGCGGCGGTGGCGGAGCGGGTGATGACCCCCGTGGTCGACGGTGGGCTGGCGGCCACGGCGGCCGACGGTGGGGTGGCGGTCACGACCGCCACCTCCCGCCTTCGGGCCGCGATGGCGGAGCGGGTGATGGCCACGGTGGCTGACAGTGGGGTGGCGGCCACGACGGCCACCTCCCGCCTTCGGGCCGCGATGGCGGAGTGGGCGATGGCCCTAGCTTTCGACGGTGGTGTGGCGGCCACGGCGGTAGACGGTGGGGTGGCGGCAACGGCGGCCGGCAACAGCTACCGATGGGCAGTGGCGGTGGAGCGTCTGGTGGGTGTTGCGCACACACACAACAGAGACGCCACGCGCACTACACTACGTCGGGGACTGCGCCACCGCCGCGGTGTAGCCTCCCAGCTGGAGCTGTCCTCTGATGATGGCGAAGTGGCTGAGCTATGACGACGGACCGGTGCCATTGGTGATTGTGGGAGAAGAAGACGAGATAAGCTATAGGGAGGGAGGGGAAAATGCAACGCGGGACTCGCCAGCCGTGAGGGTTTATATAGCAGGCCGATAAGCATTGGGATTTTGGGGGATTTCGCCGAGTCGGGCGGGAAGCTTGCGCGGCTATGCGCGGGAAGCTGCGTGGTTGCACGGGAACGGGCTCACCGACGATTCATTGGCGCCACTTTGAGCCATCGTTTGGCCAAAAGAATGCCCCTGCGCACTGCTCAAGCTTGCGCTCAAAGCCGTCTGTGGCAGCGGGGTGACAAGACGTGCGAGAGGAGGACGAAACAACACATACACATATGGTTAATAAAAAAACATTTGCAATTTAATTACCTACTACCCCCGTCCTGGTTTATAAGTCCTCTTTGTATTTTTGTGCCAAATTTTGACTAGAGATTTAGCTAATAAAATACGAATGCATGTCGCCAAAGATTATATCATTGGATTCGTATTTGAACATAATTTCCAATTATATAATTTTTATAACATGCATTACCATTTTGTTACTTAAATTTAAGGTCAAAATATGGCACAGAATATAAAGGGGACTAATAGACCAAGACGGAGGTAGTATCTTGTTACGTCTCCAACGTATCTATAAATTTTGTTTGTTCCATGCTGTTATATTATCATTTTGGATGTTTTATAATTATTTTATAGCAACTTTATATCATTTTTTGGGACTAACCTATTGACATGGTGCCCAGTGCTAGTTGTTGTATTTTGCTTGTTTTTTTACTTCACAGAATATCAGTACCAAACGGAGTCCAAACGTAGCGAAACTTTTTGGAGAATTTTTCTGGACCAGAAGACACCTGTTAGGCCAAAGAAGTACCAGAGGGGGCTCCAAGGGGAGCACAACCCACCTGGGCACGCCTGGGGGCCCAGGCGTGCCCTGGTCGGTTGTGCCCACCTCGGCCGCCTCCCGCACCGCCTCTTTGCTCTATAAATACACAGAAAATCCAAAAACCCTAGGGGTGTCGACAAAACACAATTCCAGCCATCGCAAGTTCCAGAACCACCAGATCCAATCTAGACACCATCACGGAGGGGTTCATCATCCTCATTGGTGCCTCTCCGATGATGTGTGAGTAGTTCATTGTAGAACTATGGGTCCGTATTAGTAGCTAGATGGCTTCCTCTCTCTCTCTTTTGATTCTCAATAAAATGGTCTCTTGGAGATCTATTTGATGTAACTCTTTTTGCGGTGTGTTTGTTGGTATCCGATGAACTTTGAGTTTATGATCAGATCTATTTATCCATGAAAGTTATTTGAGTTTCTTTCATCTCTTATATGCATGATTACTTATAGCCTCGTATTTCTTCTTCGAATCTTTGGTTTAGTTAGGCCAACTAGATCGATTTTTCTTGCCATGGAACGAGGTGCTTTGTGATGGGTTCGATCGTGCGGTGTTCTTTCCCAGTGACAGAAGAGGCAGCAAGACACGTATGTATCGTTGCTATTAAGTATAATGTCGGAGTAAATGACCATGGGTAGCCCCATCAGCTCCCTTTGGTATTTCAAGACATCAGGGCAGGCTACACCCCTCAAACATCAAGGACAAGGGCCGCCTTCTTGAGGCCGGCTGGTCCAAGCAGCCGGTTGCCGGGAGGCGGCGGAGTCCACAAGACGGCCATGAAGCAAGCCGACTCCTGGCAGGCAGCCTCCTGGGATGCCGAGTCCTAGCAGGCGGCCCCTCGCGCCCTCAAAGTCAACACCAACATAAACATGATGAGACAGGGTATGGCTACAGTACAGGCCTGCCACCCCAGAATCTCGGGCGGGGCGTGGCCACGGTACTGCGTACCGGGCAGGAATCCTGCGCCCGACGCAGGACTGTTGCCATACCACTCATGACGACACCCATGGCAGAGGGAGCCATGCTCCCGTGACAGGCGGCCAGAACGGCCGGCAGGCGGCGGGCCCTACCTGTCCGTGACCAGCCAGAAGGCGGCAAGCCCTGACCAGTCGGCTCAGTGGGAGGCCGGCTCCCAGCAGGCGGCCCTCCTCCTCCCTCGAAGTCCGTGCGCCATTAACCATATACGACGGGGCATGGCTACAGCGAGTTCCCGCCAGGCGGCGGGACTGTATCCACGTTCTCCTTGACCAAGCATGCGTCATCAGTGGCACGGCTACAGTGCTACACAGCCGACAGGACCCGCAAGTGGCGGGCCCAGCTTGTTGGCCGAGGACAAGACCGCCGGGGGGACCCACCAGGCGGCGGGCCCCTGCAGTCGGCGGAGAAGCCGGCGACCAGAGATACTGACGGCCGGGTCCTACGCCCGGCCAAATTACCATTGTATCCCTGGGGGTAGGCCTATATAAACCCCCCAGGTCACCCCATGCAGGGGGTTGGCAGTTGGCTCCTTGGCAGAGGCCTCGACGAGCACTCACGACACACACACACACACGCAGAGAGAGTGGAGTAAGGGCTAGCCTTGCCCTTCTTCCTCCTCCAGCCAGGAGGCTCAAGGAGCAAGCTTGTAGCCACCTATTGAGATAGTGATCATGCGGAGACCCCGCAGAGCAGGACTAGGGGTGTTATCTCCTAGGAGAGCCCCGAACCTGGGTAAGATTCGCAAGCATACGCGGTCTCGCTCACTCCCGCTTCTAGAGCCCGGCGACGTACTTTTGTCCCCATCCACGATAAGCCATCCCCTGGCATATGTCACACGATACCCCCGACATTTGGCGCCCACCGTGGGGCTAGGTGCACCGTCGTCCGGAAACACGTTCTGGACGGGAACCCTCTTCCTGCCTGGCGATCGCAGCCAGCCCGGCACGCCCGACGGCGTTTGCGCCGACACGCTGCGCGGCGTGGAAGTTGTTTGTGCCGCAAGCAACCTCGCCGATCTCATCGGCGGGATCCGCCTCTTCGACGAGCCCGCACTCGACGCGGGCGCAGCCAGCTCCAAGAGCTACCTCGTCGATCTCCTCGGCAAGCTTCACATCACCGACGAGCCGGTCTCTGACCTGGAGTCCATTGGCTCCACCGACCTGCTTGTCGACATGGTCGTCGACGCCGACGTCGCGCTTCCTGATGCCTTGCCCGGTGACGTGGTGATCTTCGACGATCCACTTCCCGCTGTAGGCAGCGGCGCTGGCACCAGCACCGTCACCGAGGTGCTGGTCATCAGCCACAATGGAACCTCCGACCAGGCCGGGCGGTATCTGTTGCAGGCGGCAATGCGGGACCTGTGTGCTCCCGTAGCGCCCGGTGCGAGCGGTGAAACACTGGAAGCGTGCCGTATCGCACTTCTCGACAGCGCCAACAAGTTGGCGGCCATGAGACACCTCACCGAGGCTTACCACCGCGAGATCGACCGCGCCGTTTGTGGCACGCCGGCTGCTAAAGAGCCCAGCCGCGTGGGCACGGTCCGGCAGCGCGGCGCGGCCATCGCCAGCATGTTGGGGGCTGACCGCCTGGTCTACGCCACGCCCATGGAGAACTTGCACGCCACCCAGGCAGCGGCAGACGAGCTGGACCGCCTGGAGGGCGACGAATGTCGCTGCATGACGGAGCGCGTCCAGCAGCTCATCGATGCGGCCGCCGCGTAGCAAGAAGCCGGCCGCCGCGTGGTGGAACCCGGCCTACAGGCTGGGAACCTTCCCCCTCGCCCAGAGCACGGCACGACCTCCCGGACGCCGACAGCCGGCGCCCGCGACCGAGGAGACCCGAAGCCGGTTGCCAGCCGCAGCCGCACCCGCATCTCCATCGAGCGCGACCAAGACGGCCGCCCACGGGCAGTGGAACGGCGGGACGGTCGTCCGCCTCTCCCATGCAGGGAGAGGCGCGCCTCCCCGCCGCCTGTTGAGCATCCGACTCTCGGAGGCCGGCTGGGCCCCCGCGAAGGAGTCGAAGAGAACGACGCCCGCAACCGGATCGACCGCTTGGCTCGGTCCCTGGCGTTGGAAGAAGAAGATGCAATCGGCCCGCCTTGTTTCGGCCCCCGCATTCACGATGAGCCCTTCCCCAAAGGGTTCTCGCTCCTTCGGGACACTCCTAAGTACAACGGCTCTGTGAATCCGGAAGATTGGCTGGTCGACTACTCCACTTCCATCAACATAGCGAATGGCAGCAAGCGTGTCGCCGTGAAATATGTTCCGCTCATGCTCCAGGGCACGGCCCGGACATGGCTGAACAGCCTCAAGCCCTATAGCGTCAACAGCTGGCTAGACTTCACCGAAGTTTTCATCCGCAACTTCACCAGCACCTACAAGCGGCCGCCCAAGCCTCACCAGCTCTCCCTGTGCGTCCAAGGCCTGATCTAGTCCACCCACGAATACTTGACGCGGTGGGCCGAGTTGCGCAACTCCTGCGAAGGGGTTCATGAGGTGCAAGCCATTGAATACTTCAGTGCCGGGTGCCGGGAAGGCACCCTACTCAAGCACCGGCTCCTCTGCGACGAGCCGGCCACGCTCGACGAGCTGTTGATCACAGCGGACAAGTACACCACTGCCGACTCCTCCATGAAGTCGGAACTCCGGGTGGATGCGTCAGGAAAGATGCTCCCTCCGGCTTCTCAGACACCGGCTGGTGATTCCAGTCGGCGCCAACAGTCAAACGACAATAAGCGCAAGGCCCCGTAGCCGGCTACCCCCAGCCGGCAGGTGGCGACAGTCGAAGACCAGCAACCAGAAGGGCAGCCTGGCCCCAAACGCCAGAGGGGCGGCAAGCCTGCCTGGTTGCCCGCCTTCTCGTTTGAGCAAACCCTCGACGCTCCCTGCAAGTTCCACAGCGGCGCGAAGCCATCCAACCACACCACCCGGAAGTGCCACTGGCTCACCCGCATCGCCAGAGGCGAAGGGCTGCCTCCGCCGCCTGCTGGCCCGCTGCCTCCGCCTCCCCAGCAGCCGGCGGTCCGACCAGTCGGCGCGATCCAAGACGAGTTTCCCGAAGAGCATGGAGCTTACGTCATCTTCACCAGCGTGACTGACGACAGGCACAGCCGGCGTCAATAGTGCCGAGAAGTGAATTCTGTCACCTCTGAAGCCCAGGAGTTCATGCACTGGTCGGAGAAGCCGATCAGTTGGAGCCGAGCTGACCACCCGGAGGTGATGCCTTCTCCGGGTTCCTATGCCCTGGTGTTGGATGCCACCTTCGCAACGGAGAGGCGAGCTGCTCGTTTCTCCCGAATTCTGATAGACGGCGGTAGCAGCATCAACATCCTCTACCGCAACACCATGGAGAAGTTGTGCATCAAAGAGAAATAGCTCCAGCCCAGCCGGACTGTTTTCCATGGCATTGCGCCTGGCCTATCCTGCTCACCAATCGGCAAGATCAAGATAGATGTCCTCTTTGGAGACAAGAGTCACTTCCGCCGAGAGCCAATATGGTTCGAGGTAGTTGACCTTGAGAGCCCCTACCACGCGTTGCTTGGCCGGCCTGCTCTGGCCAAGTTCATGGCGGTCCCCCACTATGCCTACCTCAAGATGAAGATGCCGGGCACCAAGGGCATTATCACCATAGCCGGCGACTACCAGAAGTCTGCCGAGTGTGCTGCAGCTAGCAGTCGGCTGGCCGAGTCCCTTGTGATTGCTGCCGAGAAGCGGCTCCTTGACCGGGTTGTGGCCATGGCCGGCAAGCAGCCGGACCAATCGCCAGATCCCAAGGAGTCAGAAGCTCAGGGCTCTTTCCAGCCGGCCAAAGAAACCAAGAAGATACCCTTGGACCCAGAGCACCCGGAGAAGTTCGCTATCATAGGAGCTCACCTTGACAGCAAATAGAAAGGCGAGCTCGTCGATTTCCTCTGTGAGAATCGGGACATCTTTGCGTGGTCTCCAAAGGACATGCCTGGTGTTCCGACGGATTTCGCCGAGCACAAGCTACATGTCAGAGCAGATGCAAAACCAGTCAGACAACCCCTCCGCCGCCTGTCGGAGGAGAAGAGAGGAATTGTTGGTGAAGAGGTAGCCCGGCTTCTAGCAGCCGGCTTCATTATGGAAGTATTCTTCCCAGAGTGGCTAGCCAACCCAGTCCTTGTACTAAAGAAGAATAACAAATGGCGCATGTGTATTGACTACACCAGCCTCAACAAAGCTTGCCTGAAGGATCCGTTTGCCTTGCCTCGGATTGACCAAGTGATAGACTCCACAGCCGGATGCGAGCTGTTGAGTTTCTTGGATGCCTATTCGGGGTACCACCAGATTAAGTTAAGCCCGGCCGACCGCCTGAAGACCGCCTTCATCACACCATTCGGAGCCTTCTGCTACCTGACCATGACATTCGGCTTGAGAAATGCTGGTGCCACGTTCCAGCGTTGCATGCAGAAGTGCCTCCTCAAGCAACTCGGCAGAAATGCCCACGTCTATGTAGACGATGTTGTGGTGAAGACGGAGAAGCGCGGTACCCTCCTGGAAGATCTCAAGGAAACTTTTGATAATCTGCGCCGTTTTCAAGTCAAGCTCAACCCAGAGAAGTGTGTCTTTGGAGTACTAGCCGGCCAGCTCCTCGGTTTCCTTGTCTTAGAGCGCGGCATAGAGTGCAACCCTGTCAAGATCAAGGCCATCGAGAGGATGGAGAGGCCCGCCCGACTGTGAGACATCCAGAAGTTCACCGGCTGCTTGGCATCCATCAGCCGCTTCATCAGTCGGCTGGGCGAGAAGGCCCTTCCCCTGTACCAGCTGATGAAGAAGACCACTCATTTCGAGTGGAACGACAAGGCGGACGAGGCGTTCCTCCAGCTCAAGAAGATGTTGACCACGCCGCCCGTCCTGGCCGCCCGGCTGCCAAGGAGCCTATGCTTCTCTACATCGCCGCCACCAGCCGGGTGGTCAGTACAGTTATGGTGGTAGAGCGCCAAGAGGATGGCAAGGCGCTGCCAGTCCAGAGGCCCGTCTACTACTTCAGTGAGGTGCTGTCAGCTTCCAAACAGAACTACCCCCACTACCAAAAGTTGTGCTATGGCCTGCATTTTGCCGCCAAGAAGCTCAAGCCGTACTTTCAAGAGCATCCCATCACGGTCGTCTGCACCGCCCCGCTTGCGAAGATCATAGGCAGCAGAGATGCATCGGGCCGAGTGGCCAAGTGGGCCATCGAGCTGGCCCCCTACACCATCTTCTACCAGCCTCGCGCCGCCATCAAGTCCCAAGCACTGGCCGACTTCCTCGTCGACTGGGCCGAGACCCAGTACCTGCTGCCAGCTCCAGACTCCACTCATTGGCGGATGCACTTTGATGGCTCAAAGATGCGCACCGGTTTGGGAGCCGACATCGTCCTCACCTCTCCCAAAGGCGACAAGCTCAGATACGCGCTGCAAATCCACTTTGCCGCCTCCAACAACGTGGCCGAGTACGAGGCGCTAGTACATGGACTCCGGCTGGCCAAGGAGATTGGCATCCGCTGGATTCTATGCTACGGTGACTCAGACTTGGTGGTCCAACAGTCGTCCGGTGACTGGGACGCCAATGATGCAAATATGGCGAGCTACCGCTTCCTCGTCCAGCAGATCAGCGGATACTTTGATGGGTGCGAGTTCCTTCACGTGCCACGGGCGGACAACGAGCAAGCAGATGCCCTGACGCGGATCGGCTCCACCCGGCAAGCCATACCAGCCGGCGTGTCCCTTCAACGCCTCCGCAAGCCGTCCATCAAGACTTCCCCGGAATCAGAATCCATCTTTGTGCCGGCTGCTCCCGAGGCAGTCGAACCCGGCCCGGGGACTTCGGCAAGCGGCACGAGGACTGCAGTAGTCGCACCCGGCCCGGGGGCTGCGGCAGCCGACCCGGGGACTTCGGCAAGCGGCTCGGGATTGCGGCAGTCGCACCCAGCCCGGGGACTCTACAGCCCGGCCCGGGGGCTGCAGCGGCCATCCCGGGGACTTCAACAACGCGGCAAGACATGGCCGACTCCGCCCCACCACCTCCAGACCCAACCGCCCAGGTTTCAGTAACCGTAATGACGGTGGATGAAGTCAAAGCACCGTCATGGGCGCAGCCCATCCTCAACTTTCTGGTAGGCGGAGAGCTGCCAGTCGATGAGATCTCGGCCCGGCAGGTGCAACGCCGGGCAGGAGATTACACGATAGTAAACAGAGAGCTTGTCAGGCACAGCGTGACCGACGTTTTCCAACGCTGCGTCGAACCAGAGAAAGGCAAGGCAATCCTCAGAGACATACACCAAGGCGAGTGCGGCCACCACGCGGCATCCAGATCCCTTATCGCCAATGCTTTCTGCCATGGTTTCTTCTGGCCGACTGCTTTGGAGGACGCCAAGGATCTGGTTAAGAAATGCAAGGGGTGCCAAAAATTCAGCTCCAAGCAACATCTGCCGGCTTCTGCACTCAAGACCATCCCCCTTACCTAGCCCTTTGCCGTCTGGGGGCTGGACATGGTGGGCCCATTCAAGACAGCACGCGGTGGCATGACCCATCTGCTGGTCGCCGTGGACAAATTCACCAAGTGGATTAAAGCCAAACCAATCAAAAAACTAAATGGTCCGACTGCTGTGACCTTCATCGCGGATCTCACCGTCCGGTACGGTGTGCCACACAGCATCATCACCGAAAATGGCACTAACTTTGCCAAAGGCGCCTTGGCCCGTTTCTGCTCGACGCAGGGCATCTGACTGGACTTAGCGTCCGTTGCCCATCCGCAGTCAAACGGCCAGGTAGAGCGAGCAAACGGCCTCATCTTATTCGGCATCAAACCCCGACTGGTCAAGCCGCTGGAGTGTTCGGCCGGCTGCTGGATCGACGAGCTGCCGGCCGTCCTCTGGAGTCTCCGCACCACTCCGAACAGATCAACCAGTTTCACCCCCTTCTTCCTCGTATACGGGGCCGAGGCCGTCATCCCAACTGACATCGAGTTCGACTCGCCTCGCGTCACCATGTACACGGAGGCAGAGGCGAAGGAAGCACGAGAAGACGGCATCGATCTGCTGGAAGAGGGCCGGCTGTTAGCACTCAGCCGGTCCACCATCTACCAGCAGAGCCTGCGCCGCTACTACAGTCAGAAGGTCAAGCCACGATCCTTCCAAGAGGGAGACCTTGTGCTCCGGCTGATCCAGCGAACAGCCGGCCAGCACAAGCTCTCGGCCCCTTGGGAAGGCCCCTTCATCATCAGCAGAGCCTTGGGCAACGACTCCTATTACCTCATCGACGCGCAGAAGCCCAGGGCGCGCAAAAGGGACGATTCCGGCAAGGAAGCAGAGCGCCCATGGAACGCAAATCTTCTCCGAAGATTTTACAGTTAAAAACAGTATGTACCACGCTACCTTTTGTACTAAGGGCAAAGGCACCGGGTCCCTCGAGGAGCACTCGGGGGCTACCTTTCTTGTCTGTATGATAAGTTTCATGCCTGTGAGTATGTTATTTCATTCCTACGCCCGGCACCGGGTCCGACCAGTTGGGTCGGGGGCTTGCCGCCTTGTACTATGTTGGGTCTACCTGCAGTCGGACAAGTAGTGTGCCGGCATCTAAGCCCACCCTTGCCATAAGCCGCAGCTCGCAGAGTGACTGTCCGGCCGGCAAGGGTCAAAGGCAAGAAATGGTGCTCACATGAAAAATGGCTAAGGACGAAAGCACCCACATAGGCCAAGCCGGCTCATCGCCTAGCCGCCCAGTTGCTGAGCAGCCGGCCGGCCGGCTTCTCACTTAAATTGCTACGTTCTAAGCGGCCAAAGTACTTGTCTTCCCAAAATGGCCAAGTACTTGACCCGGCCAGCAGACCAAGAATGGTTGTCTGGCCGGCAAGGCGGCAGCCAAGGGAAAGCGGCAAAGGAAAAAGCCAAGAAGAACAGAAAGCAAGACAAGTCAGAGCTCGGCGAGGCACATCTTGTGCGAGAATTAAATTACATAGCAAGAGGCCCTCGGCCAGCATTCAACAAAGTTTGAATACACCCAGCGGGTGGAACTGCGCGAATTTAACAAAGTTTGTTCTAAAGATTACCAAGGCAGGAAAAGATAAGATAAGTTGGCAGCCTAGGCCAAACGAGCAACAGGCGGGTCTGGCAGGTTGGTGGAGTCGGCGGCGCCAGTTGGTGGAGTGGCCGTCTGGCGAGTCTCGGCTTGGTCGCCTTCAGCAGCAGTCGGTGCACTCACACGCGGCTCGTTGCTCGAGGCCCGATCGAGCTGAAGCTGGGCGTCCACTCCGCCTTCCGGTGCGTCGCCTTCACCATCCTCGTCTTCCTCGTCCTCGCCTTCGTCGCTTGAGGCGATTTCTTCCGCCGAGTCCTCGCCGTCATCCGGGTTCAGCCCGAACCAGTCCATCGGCACCTCGGCACCTTTCTCGTCCAGCTCGGGGAAGAAGACGCCGGTGTCGGTGTACTCAGCGATCGCCATCGTGCGATGGGTGAGCGCGGGCCCCGCTGCCACCAACTCCTCCATGGCCTCCTGTCAGAACGTGGCCAACTGGGCTAGGTCCAGCCCAGGATACCACGCCTTGACAAACTCCAAGGCTCTTCGGGCGCCTGCCCGAGCGGAGGAGCCCCTCCAAGCCTCGAAGCGGCCGATTGCCGCCTCCAACCAGTCGGCGGTCCGACTGGGGGTGCGTGGAGCCTGGCCGCCTGGCCAGAGGGCGGAAACCAGCTGAGACCCGGCACGCTGAAGGCGGCGGAGCAGACGGTGAACCGGCTGTAAACGCGTCCTGACGGCCAGGAGCTGCTCGTTCATGTTCCGAGGCGCGTCGGGCGGGATCTCCACTCCTTCCCTCCTACGCCGGTCGCGCCGCGCCTCGATGGCTTGGCTGACGGCGACAGCGTGGCCAGGAAAGAAGTCTACGCAAAAGAAAGACAGAGATCAGAAGTCGACTCCCGATGCAGTCAGCAGCTATTCCAAAGAAAGAAGCTTACCGTCGATCATGTCCTCAATCTCGCCGTAGCCAGCGGCAAGGATCGCCTCCTTCTCGGCCCACTTTGAGCGTTCGACCTCAAACTCGGCCTGAAGGGCGCTTTCCGCCTCCTTGAGCTTCTGGAGCTCCGCCTTGTGCTGGTCCGCCTGGTCCGCCAACTTCTTGGCCAGACGGTCGCGCTCCAGGGTCGCCTTACGGCGCTCCTCCTCCTTGACGCGCAGCTCGGTCTGAACTTTGCCCAGATGCTGCTGCAGTGTGGCATTGGCTCCTGCAAAAATGAGAAAGAGAGGACAATCAACAAAGATGACTAAAAAAGAAAGTGGTTGCCGGAAGATCCGGCCCGACTGCTCAGCAGTCGGCCCGAATCTCGGGGGCTACACCCAGCGGGTGCGCTGACGCGCCCCCGCGAGGAAGAAGACAGAATGCTTACGCCGGCTTTCGGTGAGGTCGGCGGTCCGCTTAGCCAACTCCTGGACTTGGGAGTTGAAGGCGGCTGCGCGGATGTTGTGGTAATCCTCCAACGAAGATAAAAGAAGAGGAAACAAGTTAGCACTCGGAACTTACCTTAAAGTTCTGAGCCGCCTGCTCAGCAGCCGGCCCGGAACTCGGGGCCTACAACCAGTGGTCCGCTGGCGCGCCCCCACGGAAGACTGCAAAAATCAAAAAACAAAGCAAAGAAGCATACCTGAATGGCCGTCCGCGTCACTAAGAACGCCTTCGTACACTGCTGGAGGGCGGCGCCTTGGGCCTGGAGCTGGGGCTGCACGTCCTGCGCGGCCTTGTTCACCACGCCCGTCCCGCCCCCAGGCGTCCATTCCGGTGGGGGGGCGCTGGTGGCCTCTGCGTCCAGGGCCGACGAGCTCGCGGCCCCGGCCTCCTGTGCCCGCGGCGCCGAGGCCGCCTTCACCACAAGCCGGCGCATCGAAGGGCGGACCACGGGAGTCGCCCCCACCACCAACTCGACATCGATCGGCGACGCCGGTGGCACGTCAGGCCGATTGCCTCGGGCCTCGGCAGTCGGCTCTTGCGGGGGCACCTCCACCTCCGAGACGCTGGCGTCGCCCCCTCCCCTCTCCACGGCCGGCTGGTCATCGCTGGCTCCTCCAGTCGGCTCCGGGATCTCTGGCGCTGGCGGCGCCGCGCGCAATGGAATGACAAGTTGCGGGGCCTGGCCGCGCGCGGTTTCTTCTGCCTGCGCCCTAGCGGCCGCGTTCGCCCGAGCCTTGGCGGCAGCGTCCGCCCGCGCTGCCTTGGCCGCCTCCGCCTCCTGCCTCTCCGCCTCCTCCCGCTCCTCGCGCGCCTCCCGTGCGTTCCTCTTCGTCGCCGCCCAGAGGTCGGCGAGCGGGTCCACACGACAGTTATTAGCGGAGCCTTCCGCCTCCCCGATCACGGAGGCGGTGGCAGACCGCTCAAGAGTGAGTGGGGCCCTGATTCAAGCAAGACAAGAGAAAAACTCAGAAAAACTTTGCAAGGAAGAAGAAAGGGAAACACAGCCAAACACTTACGCGGATACCATCAGGGGCTGCTTTGGGGCCCTCTGGAACTGGGCCGCTCTGGCGGCGGCCTCTTGCCACCTGGTCGCGGCGGCCGCGTTCTTGGACTTCTTCGGCCGGCTGCCGAACAGCAACGAGCCGGCCCGGTGCTTTTTTGGGCCGCCTGGTGCGGTCGGCGCGGCTGAGGGGCTCGCGCCCGCCCTGTCGGTGTCGTGCGGGCGACGCGGCTCGTCCTCCTCCTCATCATCGTCCGGCCAATCCTCAAGGCCGCCTCCTCCCCCGGAGCCGCCTGCTCCACCGCCGCCACCTGTGGCGTCGTCCTCCTCCATGGCGGCCGCCCCCAAGTCGGGGTCTTCCACGTCGCTCGTCGTCCGGTCCGGCATGTACTCCTGACCTGGATCCAGAGCGCCGGCGGCCGACTGGGCCGGGAGGACCTGCACCATGGCCGACTGATCAGACGGCGAAACAAGAACTCGGACCAGTAAAAGAGAAAAAGAATTACAAAGACTTACCGCAGGCAGCGGATGCGCGTGGTCGTACGGCCGCTTGCCGAACCGCCAGTCCGTCTCCGACAGCTTACAGTCAGAGATGTAGTTGACCAGCCGGACCACGTCCACATCCGGCAGCTCCCGCGTGCACATCCGACACGGGTCCCTGTGCCCGCTCATGCAACTGATGATGTGAGGCCGGGCTTGGAGGGGGAGAACTCGGCGCGTCACGAAGGCGGCCAGCAAGTCCGAGCCCTTCAAGCCCTCCGACTCCGTCAACACATGAAGTCGGGCAAGGGCGGCGGAGGAGGCGGCCGATAGAGAGCTCGGCTTGAACCGCCAGTTGGCACGCGGCTCGGCCGGCGGGCCGGCTGCGTAAGCCGGCAAGTTGACGTAATCGCTAGCCGGATGGATGTTTCTGACATAGAAATAAGATTTCTGCCACAGCTTGGCGGACTACAGCAGAGAGATGGAAGGGAAGCGGTTCCCGGTACCCGGGCGCCGCACCGCCACGCAGGCTCCGCACTGAGCCGCCTGGCCCTTGGCGGCGGTGCCGAGTTTGAGGTAGAAGCACTCCCCCCAGAGTTCGAGGGTGGGGAGAGTGCCGAGATATCCTTCGCACATGGCGACAAAGGCGGCCAGCAGCACCACCGTGTTTGGCGTGAGGTGGTGCGGCTGGACTTGGTAGAAATCAAAGAAAGAGCGGAGGAAGTTGCTGGCTGGAAGGCCGAAGCCGCGAAGGAAATGAGACCGGAAGACGACGCGTTCGTCGCCCTCCGGCGCCGGCGAGATTTCTGCCTCGGGAGGGACGTGCACCTACACATTCGCCTCTCGGGGCAGCCGACGCGTTTGGTGGAGGAAGGAGAGGTGGTCTTCGTGGACGTTGGAGCCGTCCCAGTCGCCGGCTCGTGAACGCGCCATGGGCGACGGAGCTCGTCGCCGGCGTGGCGCGATGACGAGCGGACGAGGCTGCAGCGGAGCAAGGACGCCGCTGCGAGAGGACACACAGTGATGGCGAGCTGCGGCAGCGCTTCGGCGGGAGGAGGAGCGCTGCGGCGGCAGGAAGAATGAAGAACGGCGAAGGGAGAGGAGGGTGCTCGTGCATCTGCCGCCCCCTCCTCCCCCTACTTATAGCCCAGGCGGCGAAGCCGAGGGGGCAGGGACGTGGGGGGCCGTGGGGATTAACTGCGCCCACTCCCCCACGATTCCCGCGATTATGGCGCCAGTAAAGGCATGCATTAACTCCCACACAATACCAACCGAACGCCTCGGCCGCAGCAGATCCGTGCGCGCGCCGAGGCACTGTAGTGGTGGGCCCCGGCCTGCGGCGCCGTCCCGTCGCGCGCATGGGCTGGCAGGGCAGCTTGACCTGATGACGCCACGTGGCCGACATGTGCGGGCGGCAAGCCTGACGCCTAGCTAGCGCGTCACCCGGTCCCCGCCACGACGTTTCAAAACCACCAGGCGGCCCGCCTGGTCATGGCCGACACCAACCAGTCGGCTCTTTGGAAGACGATTCAGAGTATGAAGCTGCTGAGGCTTCTCGCCCCTTCAGCCGCAGCGCCTCATCAGCTTCGAGGGCTACTGTCGGAGTAAACGACCATGGGTAGCCCCATCAGCTCCCTTTGGTATTTCAAGACATCAGGGCAGGCTACGCCCCTCAAACATCAAGGACAAGGGCCGCCTTCTTGAGGCTGGCTCGTCCAAGCAGCCGGTTGCTGGGAGGCAGCGGAGTCCACAAGACGGCCATGAAGCAAGCCGACTCCTGGCAGGCGGCCTCCTGGGATGCCGAGTCCTAGCAGGCGTCCCCTCGCGCCCTCAAAGTCAACACCAACATAAACATGATGAGACAGGGTATGGCTACAGTACAGGCCTGCCACCCCTGAATCCCGGGCCGAAATCCTGCGCCCGACGCAGGACTGTTGCTATACCACTCATGACGACACCCATGGCAGAGGGAGCCATGCTCCCGTGACAGGCGGCCAGTACGGCCCGCAGGCGGCGGGCCCTACCTGTCCGTGACCAGCCAGAAGGCGGCAAGCCCTGACCAGTCAGCTCAGTGGGAGGCCGGCTCCCAGTAGGCGGCCCTCCTCCTCCCTCAAAGTCCGTGCGCCATTAACCAGATACGACGGGGCATGGCTACAGCGAGTTCCTGCCAGGCGGCGGGACTGTATCCACGTTCTCCCTGACCAAGCATGCGTCATCAGTGGCACGGCTATAGTGCTACACAGCCGACAGGACCCACAAGCGACGGGCCCAGCTTGTCGGCCGAGGACAAGACCGTCGGGGGGACCCACCAGGCGGCGGGCCTCTGCAGTCGGCGGAGAAGCCAGCGACCAGAGATACTGACGGCCGGGTCCTACGCCCTGCCAGATTACCATTGTATCCCTTGGGGGTAGGCCTATATAAACCCCCCAGGTCACCCCATGCAGGGGGTTGGCAGTTGGCACCTTGGCAGAGGCCTCGACGAGCACTCACGACACACACACACACACGCAGAGAGAGTGGAGTAAGGGCTAGCCTTGCCCTTCTTCCTCCTCCAGCCAGGAGGCTCAAGGAGCAAGCGTGTAGCCACCTGTTGAGATAGTGATCATGCGGAGACCCCGCAGAGCAGGACTAGGGGTGTTATCTCCAAGGAGAGCCCCGAACCTGGGTAAGATTCGCAAGCGTACGCGGTCTCGCTCACTCCCGCTTCTAGAGCCCGGCGACGTACTTTTGTCCCCATCCACGATAAGCCATCCCCTGGCATATGTCGCACGATACCCCCGACATATAACAAGATGGGTCTATTCCTACATGAATAGATCTTGTATGCATCATGTCATCGTTCTTATTGCATTACTCCGTTTCTCCATGAACTTAATACACTAGATGCATGTTGGATAGCGATCGATGTGTGGAGTAATAGTAGGAGGTGCAGGCAGGAGTCGGTCTACTAATCTTGGACGTGATGCCTATATAATGATCATTGCTTGGATGTCATCATAATTATTTGAAGTTCTATCAATTGCCCAACAGTAAATTTTTTACACGTCGTATGCTATTTTTCTCGAGAGAAGCCACTAGTGAAATCTACGCCCCCCGGGTCTATTCTTTATCATATTTGCTTTCAGATATATTTTTATTTGCTTTTGCTTTCGGATCTATTATTCTAAAAACCCAAAAATACCTTGCTGCACTTTTTCTTTATTTATTTTATTTTGTTTTATCGTGAGATCTATTTATCCAAAATCATACAAACCAATCTATCTTTTACCCGAGAGGGATTGACAACCCCTCTTACGTGTCGGGTTGCAAGTATTTGTTCTTTGTGTGCAGGTACCGTTTACATAGTGTTTCTTGGTTCTCCTACTGGTTCGATAACCTTGGTTTCATAACTGAGGGAAATACCTACAGTAGCTGTGCTGCATCGTCCCTTCCTCTTCGGGGAAATACTGGCGCGGACACGAGCCATCAAGAAAGGATTTATGGCGCCGTTGCCGAGGAGACATCATCAACATCTATCAGGTTCCTAATCACAAGTCTCATCTCCTTGCAATATACATTATTTGCCATTTGCCTCTCGTTTTCATCTCCCCCACTTCATAAAAAAATCTGTGCCATTTTATTCGCCCTCTTTTTCGTTCGCCGTTTTCTAGTCAAATCTCTTATTTGCTTGAACTTGTCACCATGAGTGACTTTGGTATGGCAGAAACAGATGATGGCCTAACTCCTAAAATATGCCGATCTGGCAATCTGGATGCCAAAACTTTTGTTTTGGGGCAAGGGAACGTTATGGGAAAAGAACATATCCAAGAATTTTTCAATTGTTTTGGAAATTTTACTCTTGATGATGCTCCTATACTTAAAAGAACTAAATCTTATGCGGAAGCTATTTCAGCACTAGTTCTGAAACTTGAAAATAGATTTATCCGTACCCATCCTACCTTGCAAGGATTGTTTTATGAGATACCATATATAAAAGATCCTAAAGCTAAAAAGATAGTTACCCAAGTTCTTATGAATGAATTTGATTACATAGTATGGGAAGCTAGGGAAATTTTTGATTTTTATGGTATGAGCCGTGAAAAACCAGTAATAGATGAGATCCTTTATAATAGTGATTATATGTTGAGACATTTGCTTGGAAATAACCAAATTTTTTATGAGAATCTTAAAAAGGAAATCCCCGTTTTAGATATAATCCAACAAATTTTCAATGATGTTAATCAACAATATTCTTGGATTGTTGCCGGAAATCAAAGAGGATATGTAGATAGGCAACTTGATAATGCTAAAATTTCTATGGATAATGTGTTTCAAATTATTTTTGCAAAACCTC
Source organism: Thinopyrum elongatum (assembly GCA_011799875.1). NCBI lineage: Eukaryota > Viridiplantae > Streptophyta > Magnoliopsida > Poales > Poaceae > Thinopyrum > Thinopyrum elongatum. Next base: position 391,747,346 of record CM022300.1, read on the forward strand.
CTGATAAGAACACATCTACGGAAAATAAGAAGGATGACAATACTTAGATCTATGCGTTATGCCAAGCTAGGGGCGTAAAACAATAGCGCTTGTTGGGAGGAACCCAATGAATAAATTTTTTTTTTGCCTTTTTCTTTCTGTTCTTGAGTGTTTGCACAATTATGCCTCTGTTATGATTGTGTTTTTTATGTTTTTATTAGTGTTTGGTCCAAGCAAAGCCTTTGGGATCATGTTGGGTGATAGTTGATTTGATCTTGTTGAAAAACAGAAACTTTTGCGTCCAGTAAAATAATTTTGAAAAATCACAGGGGTTATGAAAAACTCTGATTTTTTTACAAAAAATTTATATACAAATTTACTAAGTTTTTCTAATTTTTCAGAATTTTTGGAATTATATAAGTATATGAAGTTTTCAGATTGCTACAGACTGTTCTGTTTTTGACAGATTCAGTTTTAGTTGCATTGTGTGCTTATTTTGATGAATCTATGGGTTGTATCGGGGGGTATGAGCCATAGCAAAGTTGGAATACAGTAGATATAATGCAATAATAAAATATTAATGGGTTTGCAACAGTACTTAGAGTTGTGATTTGCTTTGTTATACTAACGGATCTCACGAAGGTTTTTGTTAAGTTTTGTGTGGTTGAAGTTTTCAAGTTTTGGGTGAGATCATGATGGATGAAAGAATAAGGAGTAAGAAGAGCCTAAGCTTGGGGATGCCCCATGGCACCCCAAGTTAATATTCAAGGAGAAACAAGCAACTAAGCTTGGGGATGCCCTGAGTGGCATCCCCTCTTTCTTCTAACGACCATCGGTATTTTACTTGGAGCTATATTTTTATTCGTCACATATCATGAGTTTTGCTTGGAGCGTCTTGTATTATATGAGTCATTTATTGTTTTGCTTTTTAGTTTGTCACAAGTATCCTTGCTGGACACACCTATTTGAGAGAGCAAAAATTATGCTATGATTTAATAGAATTGCTCTTTATGCTTCACTTAAATTTTTTGAGCTATGGGATTGCTCTAGTGCTTCACTTATATCTTTTTGAGCACGGTGTGCTTTAATATTTTTGAAGAAATGCTCTCATGCTTAACTTAAATTTGTTTGAGAGTTAGTAAATTTTTGAAGAAATTCTCTCATGCTTCACTTATATTATTTTGAGAGACGAAAATTTTTATGCTCATGTTCTTCACTTAGATTTGTTTGAGCTATCAAAAGCAACATATAAAATTAGTCCCAAAGTGATATATATTCAAGAGGGATATAATAAAAACTTTCATGAAGATCATTGGACAAAATAAACTTGTTTCTCTATAATAGTTTTAAGATATGATGATAGTGATATGTGAGTCATGTTGATGAGTAATTATGCTTTAGTAAGAATATTGGCGTTAAGGTTTGTGATTCCCTATGCAAGCACGAAAGTCAATAGTTATGCAATGAAATTACATCCTACTTGTGGTGCATTATTCGGTGTTAGTTATGCTTAATGCTCGCTTATGTGATTTTTCGTTTCTTGGTTGGATGCTTCTCAATCTTTTTGCTAGCCTTCACTTGTACTAAGTAGGAATACTACTTGTGCATCCAAAATCCTTAAACCCAGTTTTGCCATATGAGTCCACCATACCTACCTATATGCGGTATTCCCATGCCGTTCTAAGCAAATTTGTATGTGCCATCTCTAATTTTCAAAATAATTTCCTTTTTGTGTGCTCGTACCGCTCATGAAACGGTAGGGGGTGGCTGATATTTTTCCATGCTAGATGTGTTATTCTCAAGATGAGTGTTTATTCACTTGTCATTGCATGAGAGTATGGCAAAGGTATTAGGGATGCCCAGTCCTGAAATGAAAAATGAATTTACTTTATGTTGTCAAATAATAAATTCCTTGGAAAGTGTTGGTATGGACGGCACCCGTGGATACGGCTAGCCATGGAATGTGAAAGTATGGTGGAAAAAGGAATAAACTTTATTTTCTCTTTGGGAACCGCCTATGATATATCTAGCATGGAAAGTATTGGGAACTACTCGATCATTTTCGTGGACAGGAAAAGCATGCCGCCCAAAATGTTTTATCTCTATTTTTTCGCTTTGAGCTCTAGCACCTCTACAAATCCCTACTTCCCTCTGCGAAGGGCCTTTCTATTTACTTTATGCAATTTTTACTTTTATTTGAGTCTCCATCTTCTCTTATAAAGCACCAACTAAGGGGCACTACGATCATACTTGAGCATTGGATGTAGCTAATATGCAAGTGTGTTTCATGAATGGATCAATGATTGAGCATGATGGGCTAGGGATAACTTGCTTTAGTGTTGATATTTTGAAAGACATGGTTGCTTGTTGATATGCTTGAGTATTGAAATCTTCATGTCAAAACTTGACTATTGCTTTGAACCATATAAAAGTCCAAATCTCCATGCTACAAAAGAAAAGAGTATGTGATGAACATGTTAGGCAGCATTCCACATCAAAAATTCTATTTTTATCACTTACCTACTCGAGGACGAGTAGGAATTAAGCTTGGGGATGCTGATACATCTCCAACATATCTATAATTTTTGCTTGTTCCATGCCGTTATATTATCATTCTTGGATGTTTTATAATCATTTTATAGCAACTTTATATCATTTTTTAGGACTAACCTATTGACATAGTGCCCGGTGCCAGTTGCTGTTTTTTGCTTGTTTTTTACTTCGCAGAATATCAGTAACAAACGGAGTCCAAACGCAACGAAACTTTTTGGAGAATTTTTTTAGACCAGAAGGCACCTGTTGGGCCAAAGAAGTACTAGAGGGGGCTCCGAGGGGAGCGCAACCCACCTGGGCGTGCCCTGGTGGGTTGTGCCCACCTTGGCCGCCTCCCGCACCGCCTCTTTGCTCTATAAATACCCTGAAAATCCAAAAATCCTAGGGGAGTCAACGAAACACAATTCCAGCCGCCACAAGTTCCAGAACCACCAGATCCAATCTAGACACCATCACGGAGGGGTTCATCATCCTCATTGGTGCCTCTCCGATGATGCGTGAGTAGTTCATTGTAGACCTACGGGTCCGTAGTTAGTAGCTAGATGGCTTTCTCTCTCTCTCTCTCTCTTTTGATTCTCAATACAATGGTCTCTTGGAGATCTATTTGATGTAACTCTTTTTGCGGTATGTTTGTTGGGATCTGATGAACTTTGAGTTTATGATCAGATCTATTTATCCATGAAAGTTATTTGAGTTTCTTTGATCTCTTATATGCATGATTACTTATAGCCTCGTATTTCTTCTTTGAATCTTTGGTTTAGTTAGGCCAACTAGATCGATTTTTCTTGCCATGGGAAGAGGTGCTTTGTGATGGGTTCGATCGTGTGGTGATCTTTCCCAGTGACAGAAGGGGCAACAAGACACGTATGTATCGTTGCTATTAAGTATAACAAGATGGGGTCTATTCCTACATGAATAGATCTTGTCTACATCATGTCATCATTCTTATTGCATTACTCCATTTCTCCATGAAACTTAATACACTAGATGCATGCTGGATAGCGGTCAATGTGTGGAGTAATAGTAGTAGATGCAGGTAGGAGTCGGTCTACTAATCTTGGACGTGATGCCTATATAATGATCATTGCCTGGATATCATCATAATTATTTGAAGTTCTATCAATTGCCCAACAGTAATTTGTTTACCCGCCGTATGCTATTTTTCTCGAGAGAAGCCACTAGTGAAATCTACGCCCCCGGGTCTATTCTTTATCATATTTGCTTTGAGATCTATTTTTATTTGCTTTTGTTTTTAGATCTATTATTCTAAAAACCCCAAAAAATACCTTGCTGCACTTTTTCTTTATTTATTTTATTTTGTTTTATCGCGAGATCTATTTATCCAAAATCATACAAACCAACCTATCTTTTACCCGAGAGGGATTGACAACCCCTCTTACACGTCAGGTTGCAAGTAGTTGTTCTTTGTGTGCAGGTACCATTTACATAGTGTTTCTTGGTTCTCCTACTGGTTTGATAACCTTGGTTTCATAATTGAGGGAAATACCTACCGTAGTTGTGCTGCATCATCCCTTCCTCTTCGGGAAATACTGACGCGGACATGAGCCATCATAGCTCACAGCCGCTCTCTACGCAGTGTCGCGAACGATTGTTCGACCACCATGTGATGTGGAACACGCCGTAGTTTCACATCATGCTACCGGCTCGCAACTACCGGCCGGCTTGTAGACGGCCATTCCCTGCGTGTTCAACTGCTCTCTATGCGTGTGGTTACTCACGGTTGAGGCGGCCACGGCGCGCTCTGCTTGCGTCCCGCTGCGCGCGCTCTGCTCTCGCGTCCCTCCACGCGTGCTGCCAGTGTTTGGGGCCGGCGCACGATCACGTACGTTCGTGCTGCCATTACGCATGCGGTCGCGTCGGGCGCGGCGCCACGATGCAGTTACCCGCTGCAAAAATTGCCATGCGGAGGTGCCGAGAATCCAGGCCGCCCGGCCCCCATTTATTCCCGCGACCATTTACCTTCATCTCTCGCGCCACACGACACAATAAGCACACCCACGACAACACATAAAGAGAGGACATCCAGTGATTCCAATGGTGCTCCCCGTGGCTGCAATGGCCCTTCCAGCGGCCGACGACGACAACGGGGGGTAGTTCACCACGCATCACATAGTGGACACCCACGTGAGGGGGAAGGATCTCTCGGTGGTGTACTCGAACAAGCCATTCTCGGTGGAGAGCTCCATACAAACTATGGAGCAGTTGCTTGCCGAGGACAAGTACCAAGTGGTCGGCTTCGACCTCGAGTTCACCAGCGGTCGTGCCAGGCAAGATCAGAAGGTTGTCGTCGCCCAGTTGTGCGTGCGAAATGACGGCCTCGTCTACCGCTACCACCTGGCCACAAGGCCTTGCGAACGTTTTGCCAGGTTTATCAATAGCCCCGACTACAGTTTCGCTACGGTGGACATCACCAACGATCTAAAAAGCTCAATGTTTCGGGCTTGACCTGCCAGAATCTTGTCAACATATGTGACCACTACAAGGTCTGGGGCAGCGCCAAGAACAAACAGAACTCCCTGGTTGACCTCGCCTCATCCATCATCGACCCCAACTACATGAAGATGAAGGATGAGAGCAAGAAGGACAAGAACGTCTGGCACAGTGCATGAGATCAGAGACTGGATGAAGAACACGTCAAGTGCACGGCAAAGGACATGTACACAAGCTATGAGATGTACAGGCGGATCGTTGATATGAGGAAGTGTCTTCGTCCTGCCCCAGAAGAGGGATCGCGCCACAGAGGAGTGGCGGGAGCATCAAAAGAAGTAGATGACTAGATGATCATTTCTCATAGTTTAGAATGCATGCAATTGTTTATTGAGGTGTGTGCGAATGATTTGTATAGTCACTTGTGTAATTGGATGTTTATTTTAGTTATATATATGTTGTTCTTTTGTAGACAGAGCAAATCACATGGCTTATTAGCAGCAATCGTCTGTGTTATTATCGGTCTGCGCAGACATTTCTGATTACGGACCTGTTTGCCGCGTATCATACACATCTTGTTCAGTTGAATTGTTTCTGTTGTCTTGGCTCATCGCAAACACCTTGATCTGGCTGACCGTTTTTGTTGTGTTGCCTAATCACAGACAGTTCACCCGAGTGAACTATATGCCGTATATCGCACACACCCTCATCTGGCCGACCGTTTCTGTTGTTATGGATCATCACAAAAAGTTCGTATGGATTAACCGTATGCCACGCATCGCACACGCAGCTCTGATCTAAATCGTGTTTGATGTCTGCGCCATCGCAAATAGTTCATCTCATTTTTGACGGTTTTCTTACACCATCATTTGCGATTAATGCATCACACACAGTTTCGTTGAAGGGTCTCTAATTGGACTGTCGCGTCTGGACCATCCTGCAGTAGTGAATCAACATTTCAGCAAAACATAGGCCCTTTTTTATGTCATTATTCATTTTATTAGATCTAGAATTAAACGAGCAGACTTAATCGTAGGAAACATGGCTAACAACGATGAAGGCGGGGGTTCTAGTAACTACAAAGGCGTCTATGAGGCGGCACACAACTTTTTCGAGTATCTAGACGAACAACGGCGGTTGCAGGGCCCCCTGTCACATCCGAGGGTTGCCCCGACACCGACGCTGAGACAGGCATCGATGCTGGTAAAGAACCGAAAGTGAAGAGGATACGACACCCAAACAAGCTCAGCACCGTAATACTGGTGGCCACGGCGGTGGACCCCGGCAATTTTGAGCCAACAGAGCCTAAGGAAGCGCATAGTTGCTACAACAATCAAATAGGATGCATCCTACGGGAAACCGCCACCATCAACAACAAAAAGTTAAGGAAGATACCAAATATGGAGCACTTCCTCCTAACAAAGTTGCATCAGAGATTCTTGTTCCCCGGCCAGGATGTAATCGAATATCCATCACCGTGGCTAGACCCGGCAATGATGAAGATAAACAACAAAGCCATGGGCAAGTTTAGAGGCGCGTTGTCTGCCTGGAAAGTAAGGGTGAAAAGTTGGATCGGCAAAAAGAACCCTACTCCGAGATTGTAAAGGATAATCCGACAATTACGGAAGAGCAGTTCGAAATATTCAAGGCGGCTTGTGCTGCCGAAGCTGCCAAAGAAAAGTCCGAGTACATGAAGGGGCTTCAAGAAAGGAACATGGGGTACCACCGCCTCGGAAGCCGTGGTTACTTGGGCAAGAGGCACATATGGGCCAAGAAGGACGCGGAACGTGAAAGTCCGGGGCTCCCAGACCCCTTGGCGAAGTTCACCATCCCGTAGGAGCGTGACTTCATCAGGGCCCAGTACACTTGGGACCCAGTCAACAAGGTTTTCGAAACGGACGCGCCCACGAGGGAGTTCATGAGACCACTGGTAATTATTAATTTACCACCTTATTTTAGCTTCTGATCAATTCGACTACATGTTTAGTCACATTTGTAAACGATCCATGTTCCTTTTGCAGAAAGAGCAGCACAAGATTTCGGCCGAAAGCGACTCATCGTTTGAGTCGTCGGCGAGGCCCAAGTGGGACACCCCTTTCAACCGGGCCTGGAACATAATGAATGGACTCCCGGTGGACAAGCGGCCATCGATGGACGCGTGCACGGCGCCGGAGACGGTGCCATGTGGAAGTACTACTACCATGAGGATGCCGAGGAGAGAAAGCAGAGATGGAGGTTAAACGAAATGAACATCGACAAGAAGGTTGAGATTGTGGTCGATAAGAAATCAGCTGAGACCAAAGAAGCGATACGACCTGAGTTGGTGAGCGAGGCAGTCAAAGCAGCGGTACCTGCCTGCAGAGAGGAAATGGTATCTTTGTTTAGTGCCTTGATTCCGGCTGTCATCAATTGGGCGAAGCAATATCTAGATAAAGAGGTAGCGGACTTTCCCCTTCCCAGCTTCGTCGGGAGCAACTTAGTGAATGTTGCACCAGCACCTGCTCACGCACCTGCTCCTGCACCTGCTCATAGCAGCCTGTCCTCCATCTCTAGCATGCTCGGCGGGGCTTCATCTTTGGCTGAGCTCGACGCCCTCACGGTAACTACCTGTCACACCGGTCCTCTTAAATATATGTATAATCTCCCATTTCCGTTGCCTTTCGGATGTCTCACATCGCAGACATGTCTTCGCAGGCCGGCGAAACCCCTTGCACCATACTGTACACCATCAGCGGCCAAAAGGTGGATGTGGGAAAGGCGACGATACTGAAGCCGAAGGAACACTTGTTCCACAGCCGGATGATGCCCCCTGGAATCTTCAAGGTTTCCGTGGCCAGTGTCAAAGTGGGCCACGAGAATTTGGCTCCTCCGGTACTCCTAGGGGGAGATGACGATGAGACCCCACGGCGTCTTGGCAATTGCAAGAGTTGGGTCCTGTTGTGGCCGAAGAGTCTCCTTCATCTGGACTTGGCCGGGAGCACACCAATGACCAAGCAGCCTCAACAAGGTATGTACACCAACACCCCACCTACCCAATTAGCAGCGCCTGTTGTGCCGGGTGATAGCGGACGGCGTGAGGAAGAGGTTCCATTAGTGGCTGATGATGTCGCCGCCATCAAAAAAGAAATGGATGATGCCATGGACGAGGATGATGACCCTCTACGGTATCTCAATACCGGTGGCTATGACGATGGAGGATTGATGGCTCAGCAGTATGACTCATGGTTTCAGCGTGATGAGTTGATGCCTGAATTGTCAGAGCAGGAACATCTTAAGGCTGATTGCAAGAAGTCTCTCTTCCTGCAATCCTCGCAGGACACGCCTCCAGATGCACTACAAAAAAAAAGACACATCAAATGATTTTTTTTCTGTCATGCTTATGACACTTCTATGACGATAATTGTGACAAAAGCACGTATCATCATAGATATGGTGGGCTCCTACTTCTATGAGAAAAAATCATGACAGAAAATGGGCTTTTCGTCCTCGGTGGGCCGGGGACGCACCTGCATGACATTCTTTGGGCTGTCCATGATGGAAAAAATCGTGGCAGAAGCGAGGGCGAGGAAAATATTGGGGAGTTCCCAGTTACGGTGGGTGGTCGAGGCCGAGCGATGCACGGAGGTTTGCGAGTTTCTCTCGTGTACGCGCATGTATGCGAGGCGTTGGCTAACTGAACCCGAGCGATCGCACTAGCTACGTTACTGAACCCCGAGCGATCGATCCCTTGGCTGTTAACTGAACCTGAGCAATTAATTCGCTGCTAACTGAACCCGAGCGATCGATCACTGCTGCTGCTTACTGAAGCTGATCGAGCCCCCGTGTGAGACGTAGCCAGCCGGTGTTGGGTTACCTCTCGATGAATAGTGACCATTGCTACCGTGCGCGCGGTACGTAGAATGAGTCGAGACGTGGTGAGTCGAGCCGGTTGGTTGGCTGTGGATGAACAGTTCCCGGTGGGGTTGGATGAACAGGACCCCGTGGTAGTAGGCCATTGCCACTGGATGAATAGGACCCCGAGGAGGCCGCTGCACCCCAACCGGTTGGGGGTGGATGAACAGGACCCCGTGGAGGCTCTATGAATAGTAGCCGGTGGAGGCTGGATGATCAGTAGCCGTGGATGAACAATAGCTGGTGGAGGCTGGAGGAAGTCGACGGTGGATGAACAGTAGCCCATGGAGGCTAGAGCAAGGCAGTAGACGGTGGATGAATAGGACCCCGTTTCGACCGTAGGTGCTCCAACAGAAGTCTGTTTCCTCTGTTTTACGGTAAACAAGACCTCTCCCGATCAACAGGACCCCGTTTCGACTGTAGGCCCTTGAACAGAAGTCCGTTTCCTTCATTTTGCGGTATGCCAGACCCTTCCTGTTGAACAGTACCCCGTTTCGACCATACGCGGTCGAAAAGAAGGCCGTTTCCTCCATTCTGCGGTACGCCAAACCTCGTTTTGGCTGTTCCGTCCAAGCCAGTTGGCTCCCGATGAACACGACGCATGCAGTTCCCTCCTGATGAACACAACACAGTTTCTCCGTTCCGACCCAGCCGGTTGGCTGCCGATGAACAGGATGCTGTCGCTGTATGCGTTCGAGACCCCGACCGTATGTACGTTCGTAGCCATATTTACTTTCTTGCAGCGTGGCTGTACGTAAGTGTACATAATTTATACAGGGCTGCCTCAACTGTATGTACGTACATAGCCGTATTTACTTTCTTGTAGCATGGCTGTACATATGTGTACATAATTTATACAGGACTGGCTCAACTACTACGTCACACGTGCCGCTCCTTGCTCGGCCACGGTTCATCCTTATAGAGAGACCGATCGACCAGTATGTACGTACACGTTCGCTACCAGATAGAAAACCCTACGTACGGTTCGACCCGGTGGGTCCCAGCTATCAGGGAGGATAAGGAGGCACTTCCTTGCGTGCGAAGATATAGCTGATGGGTCCCAGCTGTCAGGGGGAGGAATCATTTATTTTGCACGTAATAAGGACGCACTTCCTTACGTGCGAAGATGTAGCTGGTGGGTCCTAGCTGTCAAGGGAGAAAACATTATTTTTCAGGGTAAAAAGGATGTAGTTGCATGCATGCGTCCATGGGCGTGGTGCGTCCCCGTTGTCAGCCTCTCACATACAGTCATCTTCCGATGACTCTCGTTTGTTGACCACGTTGACCACACCGTGCCGAGCGCACCAAGGCCGGTGGACGACGGCGAGGCCCCAGACTGGAATGACCCGGAGATGGGGAAGACGCGGCAGTGGAGTCGCAAATGGAGAGGAGTGGGAAACTTGACTGGTTCAGATGCGGGGTGGGCCTCCACTCGGCCGAGAATAACAGGAGGTGCGGAGGAGTGGAGGCATGGCCTGTCCGTCGGTGGGGTAGCGTTCCACTGCGAGGCACGCGAAACAGCGCTGCTGGACGCCGGAGGCTGGAGCAGGCGATCCCGACAGTGCTGGAGGAAGAAGACGAGAGATTGAAGAAGAATGCCGGCCGTTGGATGTAAATCGAACGCCTTGCTTAGGCTTCGACCTTTGTATTTTTTTTGCGAAAGTGCTTAGGCTTCTATCTACTGGCCCACATGTCAGCCAGTCCATTTGGTTTTTTTAGTCCATTTGGTGGGCTGGGTGAAACAATGATGTAGAGTCTATGCAGCCCGTTTATATATTATGTTAGAATTTAAAGCCCGTTTGCATTTTTTTCGAAATCCACGGACTTGCTGGGCTGGGTGAAAATATCATGTTGGGCTGGACGGAGAAATGTTATAAAAACATAAACACATGATTGCACGTCTATTACTGATTGGTCAGTAAAATCTTACGTACGCAATCACCAGGAGTTAACTTGCCAAGTTACATATAAACAACAAATATTATTATTTTATAAGAACTTTTGATTTACGAAATAAAATATCATTTTAATTTGATGAGTTAATAGGACATGGGGTATTATTATTTTTTAGGCTATACGTGGGACAATTGAGTTGGTTCTAGGGAAAACTACTAGGAGAAAACACAGATTACATCGAAAAAGAAAGTGGGAGAAAATTCAGATATAGGATTAATAAAAACAAAAAAATAAAGGAAGTGGGAAGGTCTATACAATGGTTGGACGAACGACAGGTTTAACGGAACCTTATGTTGTTTCTATTATACATATGTAATAAAATAAGATATAAATATAAATATAAGTATATATATACTATTATTGAAGGGAAAACATAGGTTCAGTTTTGCATTCTTATAGAAAAATAGAACTGAGCTGTGCGTTGTCTTGAAAAAACAAACATAACTTGGGCTGCTGATGTTATAGACAAGCTAGGCTAGGAGGCCCAGAGGCTGCTTGATACCTGCTGGACCCAAAAAAAGTTGAAACCTGCTGGATCAACTGTGTCTGCATGTCGTGGGCTGCACATGTTAAACAACAAAACCTAGGCCATGGACCTGGTGGGCCCAGACTGTCAGCCTCTCAACGAACAGTCGTCTCCCGATTCCTCTCGTTTTGTTGACCATGTTGGGAACGACAGAAGGTGATGCCGCGGCGAGAGCACCAAGGCGAAGGACGACGTCGAGACCTCGAACCGAAACAAACCAGAGCCGGGGAAGACGCAGGCGGAGGGGAGTACGAGGGTTGACTTGTTCGGGTGCAGGGTGGGCCGGTGGAGCTGTCACCACCGGAGAATGTGTGGGAGTAGAGGGATGGCTTGGCCAGCGCCATAGGCTAGGATGGGTTACCGAGGCATGCGCGGCAGCGCCACCAGCCACTGTAGGAAGTGGACGAAAGATTGAACAAAATAAAGAAATACAAATGGATAGGTGGTTGGTCCCAGATGTCTGTGTACGAGACCTACTGGGTCCACCTGAGAAGGGGAATATGTTGGGAGGAAGGAGATTTAAAGCAGGGCAGCCCACTGAACTAGTTACATACATAAGCAAATAGCCACTCAAAAATAAGCAAACAGGTTAATGGGTTTTTAGACAAAATATTTCGGACAAAACAGATAATTACGACACATAGGCTAATGCATGAAACACCCAGATGATAAAGGTGCTTAAACAGAAAAGTACATCATCTAGACTTTCCTGGCATGCTTGATCATGATGCTACAGCTGTCCGTGTACTCATTGGTTACGGGAAGCAGACACGCCCTCATGTCCAAGATCCGCCTGTACATGTCGTAGCATGCGTATGCGTCCTTGGCCACGTAGGTTATGTAGGCTAGATTCAGAGGTACCTCCCACGTGTTCAGGTCCTTGGTATCAACGTCTTCTTTCATGTTGGCATAGCAGGGGTTGATGATGGTCGCGGCGAGGTCAACCACGGAGTCCTTCTCCTGCCCATTGCCAATGATCTTGTATTGCTTCTCGATGTCGACAAGCTTGTTGCACCAGCTGGCTGAATCGTAAAGGACAGTCGCGTTCTTCCTGCTCTCCACCGTGGTGAAGGTGCAGTCAGCGGTGCCGATGAAACAGGCGAATGCTCCAGGACTTCTGATGGCCCTACAGCAGTGGTAGATGAGAACCTCGTCCCGCATGCATACCTAGGCGACGGCGATCCGATGGTCCCTATCAGGAGACGAATGGATGTGCACAAGGTCTAGTCCCGTGACCTTGTGCTTTCTCCTCCTGTAGGTACTGCTTGAACTTGGCGAGGCAGAGCTTCACAGAGTCCGGATCATTGGTGTACATCACATTCAACTTGGTGCTGCCATGGGTCTGAACGGCGAACTCAAAGGTGAACTCCTTGCTGAAGTCCATATCCAGCAAGCTCACACCTCGGATCACCATTGGAGTCTCTTCCCACGCAGAGTTGATGTGGCGGTTCTCATTTTGTGGGGATTGGGAGCAGGGGGGAGATGAAGACGACCGCTGTGTACTAGGGTACTAGGGGGCGGCACCGCGGCAGCAGTTTGTTTTTCCAATCTTGGGGAACTGCAATCGACGATGAACGAGTGGGTAGGCAGTGGCAGCAGTTCGTTTTTCAGCTCTTGGGGAACTGCATCCAACAGTAAACTGAGTGTGTACAGGCGACAGCAGTTACTACACCTCCCCCACCCGCTGCACGCCTGGCAGAACATGCCCCCTCGGGTTCATGAGTGGGTCTGTATTGGTACTGTAATAACAAGTGTTAGTGGTCACTTTACTTAAATTTTATTAGCTTTAATTAAAATTTATTCTTAAAACAAGCAAAACATTGGCTCGTTCTATCAGTGCCACAGGATCAACATGCACAACAATTAGAATTATTATTCTCAAGACACAAACAATAGGCTCATTTGCCGCACTTTCACAGACAATTCTACCAAGTTTGAACAGCTTGTTATGGTTGATGTCCTCTACATCATCATGCCGTGTTTCCCAGCTTGCAAGATTTAGAACCAACCAATAAGATTGAAATAATAAGTAAAACAAAGATGCCTACACATCACAATGATTCCTAGCTTGCAAGATTCAGAACCAACCCATTAGATTCAAATAATAAGTACAACAAAGATGCCTACACATCTCAATGATCCACATATCAGAGCCAATCATAACTGTACAATGCAAACATTGTGAGAATGTGAATAAATAAATAAAAATTGATCGATGCTTCATGTAAGCAATTTGATCCAAGGATTTTCTTAAACATTGAAACCAGTCCTTTTTAAGGCCACACAGGTCAAACATTGGCAGCTGAAATATTCTGCATCACTGGTGGCACTACCACTTACAATATATGCACAAGAGGGCCTTCTAGATTTTGAAGTAGTGTGTATAGAGCCTCATCGTTAGTATTTAACAAATACACATAGCAGAATCTAGTGGAATCATCAATCAACATCCTGAGATATCTCTTTCCACCTTGCACACACGCATGGCACTTTAGAGCCTTTGGATAAAGTGAATCTCGGGATTAAATCCATCTTGGCTAGCCGTGTCATACAACCCAAGAACTTGGCGAATGCTTTTGACCATCACAACATCTGTAGTTGAGTATTCCTGTTTGCATAAATAAGAAAGAGCATGATTACTATAATATTGGCACTAGTTAAAGCAACTTTATTTCCAAAACGAGAAAAGATTGCGATAGAATAGCTTTATTACAAAAATACAACGTTAGCACAGTATGACAAAGCACAATCATGTTGATAAAGGACAGTACTAACCTGTGTGAGATGACTTTGGGAGATCAAGTTATTTTTCATGTCCCCGTATCTTGCCATCAAGGCGATTCGTTGACATCCGTTAACACCTCAGTGTGGCAGTAGAAGGAGGAGCGTCGACTCATTTCAATCACTTTTTTTGCGCAGTTGAACTAAAATTATGGCGCCCGCCAGTTAGAGAGGGGGCCCGCGCCACCTCAACGGTAGGCGTGATGGACTCAACTAGTTCATTGCAGCTATGTGATTGATGCAGTGCAGATGGACTTGATTCTGCCGGATAGGCCTTCTGCAAGTTATCTACATTGGAAATGAAATGGTAGCTAAGACAGTAGCTCTATTTTAAATGTATTATTACTTCATTTTATTAGTGGCAGTAGCGGTGCCAAAAGATAGCCAAAAATTATTAGTGGCATCAAATTAAGATGCAAAAACAATATCATTATTGCTTTCTCATAGCAGTGCCATAACAGTAGCACAAGATCACTAGCTGGATGCAGAGTAAAAATCAACCAAGAAGGAACATACCCGGTCATGGGAACCATAACTAAGAGAGGGGCCCTATGCCGCCACGACTCGATGTGGTGAACCTGCAGATCCACTCGGATGATTCAATTTAGGCGACCTTTTTCTGCAGTTCGCCTGAAATGAAGCAAAGATTGTATCATGCTGTCGGAGTAAATGACCACGGGTAGCCCCATCAGCTCCCTTTGGTATTTCAAGACATCGGGGCGGGCTGCGCCCCTCAAACATCCAGGGCAAGGGCCGCCTTCTCGAGGCCGGCTGGTCCATGCAGCCGGTTGCCGGGAGGCGGTGGAGTCCACAAGACGGCCATGAAGTGGGCCGACTCCTAGCAGGCGGCCTCCGGGGATGCCGAGTCCTAGCAGGCGGCCCCTCGCGCCCTCGAAGTCAGCACCAACATAAACACGACGAGACAGGGCATGGCTACAGTACAGGCCTGCCACCCCCGAATCCAGGGCAGGGCGTGGCCACAGTACTGCGTACCGAGCAGGCATCCTGCGCCCAACGCAGGACTGTTGCCATGCCACTCATGACATCACCCATGGCAGAGGAAGCCATGCTCCCGCGACGGGCGGCCAGTACGGCCCGCAGGCGGCAAGCCCTACCTGTCCGTGACAAGCCAGAAGGCGGCAAGCCCAGACCAGTTGGCTCAGTGGGAGGACGGTTCCAGCAGGCGGCCCTCCTCCTCCCTCGAAGTCCGTGCGCCATTAACCAGATACGACGGGGTATGGCTACAGTGAGTTCCCGCCAGGCGGCGGGACTGTATCCACGCTCTCCCCGACCAAGTATGCATCATCAGTGGCACGGCTACAGTGCTACACAGCCGACAGGACCCGCAAGCGGCGGGCCTAGCTTGTCGGCCGAGGACGAGACCGCCGGGGGACCCACCAGGAGGCGGGCCCTTGCAGTCGGCGGAGAAGCCGGCGACCAGAGACACTGACGGCCGGGTCCTATGCCCGGCCGGATTACCATTGTATCCCTAGGGGGTAGGCCTATATCAACCCCCCAGGTCACCCCATGCAAGGGGTTGGCAGTTGGCTCTTTGGCAGAGGCCTCGTCGAGCATTCACAGCACCACACACACACGCAGAGAGAGTGGAGTAGGGCTAGCCTTGCCCTTCTTTCTCCTTCAGCCAGGTAGCTCAAGGAGCAAGCTTGTAGCCACCTGTTGAGATAGTGATCATGTGGAGACCCCGCAGAGCAGGATTAGGGGTGTTATCTCCTAGGAGAGCCCCAAACCTGGGTAAGATTCGCAAGCGTACGCGGTCTCGCTCACTCCCGCTTCTGGAGCCCGGCGACGTACTTTTGTCCCCATCCACGATAAGCCATCCCCTGGCATATGTCGCACGATATCCCCGACATTTGGCGCCCACCGTGGGGCTAGGTGCACCATCGTCTGGAAACACGTTCTGGACGGGAACCCTCTTCCTCCCTGGCGATCGTAGCCAGCCCGGCACGCACGACGGCGTTTGCGCCGACACGCTGCACGGCGTGGAAGTTGTTTGCGCCACAAGCAACCTCGCTGATCTCATCGGCGGGATCCGCCTCTTCGACGAGCCCGCACTCGACGCGGGCGCAGCTAGCTCCGAGAGCTGCCTCGTCGATCTGCTCGGCAAGCTTCACATCGCCGACGAGCCGATCTCCGATCCGGAGTCCGTTGGCTCCACCGACCTGCTCGTCGACATGGTCGTCGACGTCGACGCCGCGCTTCCTAATGCCTTCCCCGGTAACGTGGTGATCTTCAACGACCCACTTCCCGCTGCAGACAGTAGTGCCGACACCAGCACCGTCACTAAGGTGCTGGTCATCAGCCATGACGGAACCTCTGACCAGGCCGGCCGGGACCCGTTGCAGGCGGCAATGCGGGACCTGTCCGCTCCCATAGCGCCCGGTGCGAGCGGTGAGACGCTGGAGGCATGCCATCTCGCACTTCTTGATAGCGCCAACAAGTTGGCGGCCATGAGACGCCTCACTGAGGCTTACCACCGCGAGATTGACCGCACCGTTTGCGGTACACCGGCTGCTGACGAACCCAGCCGCGTGGGCACGGTCCGGCAGCGCGGCGCCGCCATCGCCAGCATGTTGGGGGCCGACCGCCTGATCTACGCCACGTCCATGGAGAACTTGCGCGCCGCCCAGGCAGCGGCAGACGAGCGTCACTGCATGACGGAGCGCGTCCAGTAGCTCATCGACGTGGCCGCCGCGTAACAAGAAGCCGGCCGTCGCGTGATGGAACCCGGCCTACAGGCTGGGAACCTTCCCCCTCGCCGGGAGCACAGCGCGACCTCCCGGACGCCGACAGCCGGCGCCCGCGACCGAGGAGACCCAGAGCCGGTTGCCAGCCGCAGCCGCACCCACATCTCCATTGAGCGCGACTAAGATGGCCGCCCACGAGCAGTGGAGCGGCGGGACGATCGTCAGCCCCCTCCCCCGCGCAGGGAGAGGCGCGCCTCTCCGCCGCCTGTTGAGCACCCGACTCTCGGGCGCCGGCTGGGCCCCCGCGAAGGAGTCGGAGAGAACGACGCCCGCAACCGGATCGACCGCTTGGCTCGGTCCCTGGCGTTGGAAGAAGAAGATGCAATTGGCCCGCCTTGTTTCGGCCCCCGCATTCGCGATGAGCCCTTCCCCAAAGGGTTCTCGCTCCCTCGGGACACTCCTAAGTACAACGGCTCTGTGAAGCCGGAAGATTGGCTGGTCGACTACGCCACTGCCGTCAACATAGCGAATGGCAACAAGCATATCGCCGTGAAGTATGTTCCGCTCACGCTCCAGGGCACGGCCCGGACATGGCTGAACAGCCTCAAGCCCTACAGCGTCAACAGCTGGCTAGACTTCACCGAAGTTTTCATCCGCAACTTCACCAGCACCTACAAGTGGCCGCCCAAGCCTCGCCAGCTCTCCCTGTGCATCCAAGGCCCGATCGAGTCCACCCGCGAATACTTAACGCGGTGGGCCGAGCTGCGCAACTCCTGCGAAGGGGTTCATGAGGTGCAAGCCATTGAATACTTCACTGCCGGGTGCCAGGAGGGCACCCTACTCAAGCACCGGCTCCTCTGCGACGAGCCGGCCACATTCGACGAGCTGCTGATCATAGCGGACAAGTACGCCACTACCGACTCCTCCATGAAGTCGGAACTCCGAGTGGATGCGTCAGGAAAGATGCTCCCTCCGGCTCCTCAGACACCGGCTGGTGATTCCAGTCGGCGCCAACAGTCAAACGACAATAAGCGCAAGGCCCCGCAGCCGGCTACCACCAGCCGGCAGGTGGCGACAGTCGAAGACCAGCAGCCAGAAGAGCAGTCCGGCCCGAAACGCCAGAAGGGCGGTAAGCCTGCCTGGTTGCCCGCCTTCTCGTTTGAGCAAACCCTCGACGCTCCCTGCAAGTTCCACAGCTGCTCAAAGCCATCCAACCACACCACCCGGAAGTGCCACTGGCTCACCCGCATCGCCAGAGGCGAAGGGCTGCCTCCGCCGCCTGCTGGCTCGCCGCCTCCGCCTCCCCAGCAGCCGGCGGTCCGACCAGTCGGCGCGATCCAAGATGAGTTTCCTGAAGAGCATGGAGCTTATTTCGTCTTCACCAGCGTGACTGACGACAGGCACAGCCGGCGTCAACAACGCCGAGAAGTGAATACTGTCACCTCTGAAGCCCCAGAGTTCATGCACTGGTCGAAGAAGCCGATCAGTTGGAGCCGAGCTGACCACCCGGAGGTGATGCCTTCTCCGGGTTCCTATGCCCTGGTGTTGGATGCCACCTTCGCAACAGAGAGGCGAGCTGCTCGTTTCTCCCGAATTCTGATAGACGGCGGTAGCAGTATCAACATCCTCTACCGCGACACCATGGAGAAGTTGTGCATCAAAGAGAAACAGCTCCAGCCCAGCCGGACTGTCTTTCATGGCATTGTGCCTGGCCTATCCTGCTCACCAATCGGCAAGATCAAGATAGATGTCCTCTTTGGAGACAAGAGTCACTTCCGCCGAGAGCCAATCTGGTTCGAGGTGGTTGACCTTGAGAGCCCCTACCACGCGTTGCTTGGCCGGCCAGCTCTGGCCAAGTTCATGGCGGTCCCCCACTACGCCTACCTCAAGATGAAGATGCCGGGCACCAAGGGCATTATCACCATAGCCGGCGACTACCAGAAGTCCGCCGAGTGTGCTGCAGCCAGCAGTCGGCTGGCCGAGTCCCTCGTGATTGCTGCCGAGAAGTGGCTCCTTTCCGGGTTGTGGCCATGGCCGGCAAGCAGCCGGACCTATCGCCAGATCCCAAGGATTCGGAAGCTCAGGGCTCTTTCCAGCCGGCTAAAGAAAACCAAGAAGATACCCTTGGACCCAGAGCACCCGGAGAAGTTCGCTGTCATAGGAGCTCACCTTGACAGCAAATAAGAAAGCGAGCTCGTCGATTTCCTCCGTGAGAATCGGGACATCTTTGCGTGGTCTCCAAAGGACATACCGGGTATTCCGACAGATTTCGCCGAGCACAAGCTACATGTCAGAGCAGATGCAAAACCAGTCAGGCAGGCCCTCCGCCGCCTGTCGGAGGAGAAGAGAGGAATTGTTGGTGAAGAGATAGCCCGGCTTCTAGCAGCCGGCTTCATTATGGAAGTATTCTTCCCAGAGTGGCTAGCCAACCCAGTCCTTGTACTAAAGAAGAACAACAAATGGCGCATGTGTATTGACTACACCAGCCTCAACAAAGCTTGCCCGAAGGATCCGTTCGCCTTGCCTCGGATTGACGAAGTGATAGACTCCACAGCCGGATGCGAGCTGTTGAGTTTCTTGGATGCCTATTCGGGGTACCACCAGATTAAGCTAAGCCCGGCCGACCGCCTAAAGACCGCCTTCATCACACCATTCGGAGCCTTCTGCTACCTGACCATGACATTCGGCTTGAGAAATGCCGGTGCCATGTTCCAGCATTGCATGCAGAAGTGCCTCCTCAAGCAACTCGGCAGAAATGCCCACGTCTATGTAGACGATATTGTGGTGAAGTCGGAGAAGCGCGGCACCCTCCTGGAAGATCTCAAGGAAACTTTTGATAATCTGCGCCATTTTCAAATCAAGCTCAACCCAGAGAAGTGTGTCTTTGGAGTGCCAGCCGGCCAGCTCCTCGGTTTCCTTGTCTCAGTGTGCGGCATAGAGTGCAACCCTGTCAAGATCAAGGCCATCGAGAGGATGGAGAGGCCCACCTGACTGCGAGACGTTCAGAAGTTCACCGGCTGCTTGGCATCCATCAGCCGATTCATCAGTCGGCTGGGCGAGAAGGCTCTTCCCCTGTACCAGCTGATGAAGAAGACCACTCATTTCGAGTGGAACGACAAGGCGTTCCTCCAGCTCAAGAAGGTGTTGACCACGCCGCCCGTCCTGGCCGCTCCGGCTGCCAAGGAGCCCATGCTTCTCTACATCGCCGCCACCAGCCGGGTGGTCAGTACAGTTATGGTGGTAGAGCGCCAAGAGGATGGCAAGGCGCTGCCGGTCCAGAGGCCCGTCTACTACTTGAGTGAGGTGCTGTCAGCTTCCAAACAGAACTACCCCCACTACCAAAAGTTGTGCTATGGCATGCATTTTGCCGCCAAGAAGCTCAAGCCATACTTTCAAGAGCATCCCATCACGGTCGTCTGCACCGCCCCGCTTGCGGAGATCATAGGCAGCAGAGACGCATCAGGCCGAGTGGCCAAGTGGGCCATCGAGCTGGCCCCCTACACCATCTTCTACCAACCTCGCGCCGCCATCAAGTCCCAAGCACTGGCCGACTTCCTCGTCGACTGGGCCGAGACCCAGTACCTGCCGTCGGCTCCAGACTCCACTCATTGGCGGATGCACTTCGATGGCTTGAAGATGCGCACCGGTTTGGGAGCCGGCGTCGTCCTCACCTCTCCCAAAGGCGACAAGCTCAGATACACGCTGCAAATCCACTTTGCCGCCTCCAACAACGTGGCCGAGTACGAGGCGCTAGTACACGGACTCCGGCTGGCCAAGGAGATTGGCATCCGCCGGATTCTGTGCTACGGCGATTCAGACATGGTGGTCCAACAGTCGTCCGACGACTGGGACGCCAAGGATGCAAATATGGCGAGCTACCTCTTCCTCGTCCAGCACATCAGTGGATATTTTGATGGGTGTGAGTTCCTTCACGTGCCACGGGCCGACAACGAGCAAGCAGACGCCCTGGCACGGATCGGCTCCACCAGGCAAGCCATACCAGCCGGCGTGTCCCTTCAGTGCCTCCGCAAGCCGTCTATCAAGCCTTCCCCGGAATCGGAATCCATCTTCGTGCCGGCTGCTCCCGAGGCAGTCGAACCCGGCCCGGGGGCTGCAGCAGCCGGCCCGAGGACTTCAGCAAGCGGCACGAGGACTGCAGCAGTCGCACCCGGCCTGGGGACTTCGCAACCCGGCCCGGGGGCTGCAGCAGTCGGCCCGGGGACTTCAGCAAGCGGCTCGGGGACTGCGGCAGTCGCACCCGGCCCGGGGACTCTACAACCCGGCCAGGGGGCTGCAGCGGCCATCCCGGGGACTTCAACAACGCAGCAAGACGCGGCCAACTCCGCCCCACCACCTCCAGACCCAACCGCCCTAGTTTCAGTAACCGTAATGACGGTGGATGAAGTCAAAGCACCATCATGGGCGCAGCCCATCCTCAACTTTCTGGTAGGTGGAGAGCTGCCAGTTGACGAGATCTCGGCCCGGCAGGTGCAATGCCGAGCAGGAGCTTACATGATAGTAAACAGAGAGCTTGTTAGGCGCAGCGTGACCGATGTTTTCCAACGCTGTGTCGAACCAGAGAAAGGCAAGGCAATCCTTAGAGACATACACCAGGGCGAGTGCGGCCACCACGCGGCCTCCAGATCCCTTCTCGCCAAAGCTTTCCGCCATGGTTTTTTCTGGCCGACTGCTTTGGAGGACGCCAAGGATCTGGTCAAGAATTGCAAGGGGTGCCAAAAATTCAGCTCCGAGCAACATCTGCCGGCTTCTGCACTCAAGACCATCCCCCTTACCTGGCCCTTTGCAGTCTGGGGGCTGGACATGGTGGGCCCATTCAAGACAGCACTCGGTGGCATGACCCATCTGCTGGTCGCCGTGGACAAATTCACCAAGTGGATTGAAGCAAAACCAATCAAGAAACTAAATGGTCCAACTGCTGTGACCTTCATCGCGGATCTCACCGTCCGGTACGGTGTACCACACAGCATCATCACCGACAATGGCACTAACTTTGCCAAAGGCGCCTTGGCCTGTTTCTGCTTGACGCAGGGCATCCGACTGGACTTATCATCCGTTGCCCATCCGCAGTCAAACGGCCAGGTAGAACGAGCAAACGGCCTCATCTTATCTGGCATCAAACCCCGACTGGTCGAGCCACTGGAGTGCTCGGCCGGCTGCTGGATCGACGAGCTGCCAGCCGTCCTCTGGAGTCTCCGCACCACTCCGAACAGATCAACCGGTTTCACTCCCCTCTTCCTCGTATACAGGGCCGAGGCCGTCATCCCAACTGACATCGAGTTCGACTCACCTCACGTCACCATGTACACGGAGGCGGAGGCGAAGGAAGCACGAGAAGACGGCATCGATCTGCTGGAAGAAGGCCGACTGTTAGCACTCAGCCGGTCCGCCATCTACCAGCAGAGCCTGCGCCGCTACTACAGTCGGAAGGTCAAGCCACGATCCTTCCAAGAGGGAGACCTTGTGCTCCGGCTGCTCCAGCGAACAGCCGGCCAGCACAAGCTCTCGGCCCCTTGGGAAGGCCCCTTCATCATCAGCAGAGCCTTGGGCAACGACTCCTATTACCTCATCGACGCGCAAAAGCCCAGGGCGCACAAAAGGGACGATTCCGGCAAGGAAGCAGAGCGCCCATGGAATGCAAATCTTATCCGAAGATTTTACAGTTAAATATAGTATGTACCACGCTACCTTTTGTACTAAGGGCAAAGGCACCGGGGCCGCCTTACGGCGCTCCTCCTCCTTGACGTGCAACTCGGTCTGGACTTCGCCCAGACGCTGCTGCAGTGTGGCATTGGCTCCTGCAAAAATGAGAAAGAGAGGACAATCAACAAAGATGACCAAAAAAGAAAGTAGTTGCCAGAAGATCCGGCCCGACTGCTCAGCAGTCGGCCCGAATCTCGGGGGCTACACCCAGCGGGTGCGCTGACGCGCCCCCGCGAGAAAGTAGACAGAATGCTTACGCCGGCTTTCGGTGAGGTCGGCGATCCGCTTAGCCAACTCCTGGACCTGGGAGTTGAAGGCGGCTGCGCGGATGTTGTGGTAGTCCTGCAACGAAGACAAAAGAAGAGGAGACAAGTTAGCACTCGGAGCCTACCTTAAAGTTCCGAGCCGCCTGCTCAGCAGCCGGCCCGGAACTCGGGGGCTACACCCAGTGAGTGCGCTGGCGCGCCCCCACGGAAGACTGCAGGAATAAAAAAAATAGAGCAAAGAAGCATACCCGAACGGCCGTCCTCATCGCCAAGAACGCCTTTGTACACTGCTGGAGGGCGGTGCCTTGGGCCTGGAGCTGGGCCTGAACGTCCTGCACGGCCTTGTTTAGCACGCTCGTCCCGCCCCCAGGTGTCCATTCCGGTGGGGGGGCACTGGTGGCCTCTGCGTCTAGGGCCGACGAGCTCGTGGCCCCGACCTCCTGCGCCTGCGGAGCCGAGGCTGCCTTCGCCGCATGCCGGCGCACCGAAGGGCAGACCACGGGAGTCGCCCCCACCACCAACTCGATGCCGACCGGCGACGTCGGTGGCACGTCAGGCCGATTGCCTCGGGCCCCGGCGGTCGGTGCTTGCGGGGGCACCTCCGCCTCCGAGACAATGGCGTCCCCTCCTCCCCTCTCCACGACCGGCTGGTCATTGCCGGCTCCTCCAGTCGGCACCGGGATCTCTGGCGCTGGCGGCGCCGCGCGCAACAGAATGACAAGTTGCGGGGCCTGGCTGCGCGCGGTTTCTTCTGCTTGCGCCCTAGCGGCCGCGTCCGCCCGAGCCTTGGCGGCGGCGTCCGCCCGCGCTGCCTTGGCCACCTCCGCCGCCTGCCTCTCCGCCTCCTCCCGCTCCTCGCGCGCCTCCCGTGCGTTCCTCTCCGTCGCCGCCCGAAGGTCGGCGAGCGGGTCCACGCGGCGGGTATTGGCGGAGCCTTCCGCCTCCCCGATCACGGAAGCAGCGGCAGACCGCTCAAGAGTGAGTGGGGCCCTGATTCAAGCAAGACAAGAGAAAAACTCAGAAAAAGTTTGCAAGGAAGAAGAAAGGAAAACACAGCCAAGCACTTACGCGGACACCATCGGGGGTTGCTTCGGGGCCCTCTGGAACTGGGCCGCTCTTGCAGCGGCCTCTTGCCGCCTGGTCACGGCGGCCGCATTCTTGGACTTCTTCGGCCGGCTACCGAACAGCAACGAGCCGGCCCGGCGCTTTTTTGGGCCGCC
This sequence comes from Thinopyrum elongatum, assembly GCA_011799875.1. NCBI lineage: Eukaryota > Viridiplantae > Streptophyta > Magnoliopsida > Poales > Poaceae > Thinopyrum > Thinopyrum elongatum. The sequence goes on from CM022300.1 coordinate 391,771,392, forward strand.
TGGTGCGGTCGGCGCGGCTGAGGAGCTCGCGCCCGCCCTGTCAGTGCCGCGCGGGCGGCGCGGCTCATTCTCCTCCTCATCGTCGTCCGGCCAGTCCTCAAGGCCGCCTCCTCCCCCGGAGCCGCCTGCTCCACCACCGCCACCTGTGGTGTCGTCCTCCTCCATGGCGGCCGCCCCCAAGTCGGAGTCTTCCACGTCGCTCCTCGTTCGATCCGGCATATACTCCTGACCTGGATCCAGAGCGCCGGCGGCCGACTGGGCCGGGAGGACCTGCACCATGGCCGACTGGTCAGGCGGCAAAACAAGAACTCGGACCAGCAAAGAGAAAGAATTACAAGACTCACCGCAGGCAGCGGATGTGCGCGGTCGTACGGCCGCATGCCGAACCGCCAGTCCACCTCCGACAGCTTGCAGTTGGAGATATAGTTGACCAGCCGGACCACCTCCATGTCCGGCAGGTCCCGTGTGCACATCCGGCACGGGTCCTGGTGCCCGCTCATGCAGCTGATGATGTGAGGCCGGGCTTGGAGGGGGAGCACTCGGCGCGTCATGAAGGCAGCCAGCAAGTCCGAGCCCTTCAGGCCCTCTGACTACGACATCGCCTGAAGTCCGGCAAGGGCGGCGGAGGAGGCGGCCGACAGGGTACTCGGCCTGTACTGCCAGTTGGCGCGCGGCTCGGCCGGCGGGCCGGCTGCGTAGGCCGGCAAGTTGACGTAGTCGCTTAACGGGTGGATGTTCTTGACGTAGAAGTAGGATTTCTGCCACAGCTTGGCCGACTACAGCAAGGAGATGGGCGGGAAGCGGTTCCCGGTGCCCGGGCGCCGCACCGCCACACAGGCTCCGCATTGAGCCGCCTGGCCCTTGGTGGCGGTGCCCAGCTTGAGGTAGAAGCTCTCCCCCCATAGTTCGAGAGTGGGGAGAGTGCCGAGGTACCCTTCGCACATGGTGACGAAGGCGGCCAGCAGCACCACCAAGTTTGGCGTGAGGTGGTGTGGCTGGACTCGGTAGAAGTCAAGGAAAGAGCGGAGGAAGTCGCTGGCCGGAAGGCCGAAGCCGCGAAGGAAATGGGACCGGAAGACGACGCGTTCATCGTCCTCCGGCGCCGGCGAGATTTCTGCTTCGGGGGGAACGCGCACCTGCACGTTCGCCTCCCGGGGCAGCCGCCGTGTTTGACGGAGGAAGAAGAGATGGTCATCGTGGACGTTGAGCCATCCCAGTCGCCGGCTCGTGAGCGCGCCATGGACGAAGAAGCTCGTCGCAGGCGTGGCGCGGTGGCGAGCGGACGAGGCTGCGGCGGAGCAAGGCAGCCGCCGCGAGAGGACACTCGACGACGACGGGCTGCGGCAGTACTTTGACGGCAGCGGAGAAAATGAAGAACAACGAAGGGAGAGGAGGGCACGCGTGCATCTGCCGCCCCCCTCCTCCCCCTACTTATAGCCCCAGGCGGCAAAGCCGAGGGGACGGGGGCGTGGGGGATCGTGGGATTAACTACGCCCACTCCCCCATGATCCCACTATTGCGGCGCCAGTAAAGGTGCGTATTAACTGCCACAGAAGTCCAACAGTCCGCCTCGGCGGCAGCGGATCCGCGCGCGGGCCAAGGCACTGTAGTGGTGGGCCCCGGCCTGTGGCGTCGTCCCGTCACGCGCGTGGGCTGGTAGGCCGGCTTGACCTGATGACGCCACGTGGCCGATATGTGCGGGCGGCAAGCCTGACGCCTGGCTAGCATGCCACCTAGTCTCCACCACGATGTTTCGAAATCGCCAGGGGGCCTGCCTGGTCATGGCCGACACCTACCAGTCGGTGCCTCAGAAGACAGACGAAGCAAATTACCAGACGACCCAGAATATGAAGCTGCTGAGGCTTCTCGCCCCTTCAGCCGCAGCGCCTCATCAGCTTCGGGGACTACTGTCAGAGTAAATGACCACGGGTAGCCCCATCAGCTCCCTTTGGTATTTCAAGACATCGGGGCGGGTTGCGCCCCTCAAACATCCAGGGCAAGGGTCGCCTTCTCGAGGCCGGCTGGTCCATGCAGCCGGTTGCCGGGAGGCGGTCGAGTCCACAAGACGGCCATGAAGTGGGCCGACTCCTGGCAGGCGGCCTCCGGGGATGCCGAGTCCTAGCAGGCGGCCCCTCGCGCCCTCAAAGTCAGCACCAACATAAACACGACGAGATAGGGCATGGCTACAGTACAGGCCTGCCACCCCTGAATCCAGGGCAGGGCGTGGCCACAGTACTGCGTACCGAGTAGGCATCCTGCGCCCAACGTAGGACTGTTGCCATGCCACTCATGACATCACCCATGGCAGAGGAAGCCATGCACCCGCGACGGGCGGCCAGTATGGCCCGCAGGCGGCGGGCCCTACCTGTCCGTGACAAGCCAGAATGCAGCAAGCCCAGACCAGTCAGCTCAGTGGGAGGCCGGCTCCCAGCAGGCTGCCCTCCTCCTCCCTCGAAGTCCGTGCGCCATTAACCAGATACGACGGGGTATGGCTACAGTGAGTTCCCGCCAGGCGGCGGGACTGTATCCACGCTCTCCCCGACCAAGCATGCATCATCAGTGGCACGGCTACAGTGCTACACAGCCGACAGGACCCGCAAGCGGCTTGCCCAGCTTGTTGACCGAGGACGAGACCGCCGGGGGTACCCACCAGGCGGCGGGCCCCTGTAGTCGGTGGAGAAGCTGGCGACCAGAGACACTGACGGCCGGGTCCTACGCCCGACCGGATTACCATTGTATCCCTGGGGGGTAGGCCTATATAAACCCCCCAGGTCACCCCATGCAAGGGGTTGGCAGTTGGCTCTTTGGCAGAGGCCTCGTCGAGCATTCACAGCACCACACACACACGCAGAGAGAGTGGAGTAGGGCTAGCCTTGCCCTTCTTCCTCCTCCAACCAGGTAGCTCAAGGAGCAAGCTTGTAGCCACCTGTTGAGATAGTGATCATGCGGAGACCCCGCAGAGCAGGATTAGGGGTGTTATCTCCTAGGAGAGCCCCGAACCTGGGTAAGATTCGCAAGCGTACGCGGTCTCGCTCACTCCCGCTTCTGGAGCCTGGCGATGTACTTTTGTCCCCATCCACGATAAGCCATCCCCTGGCATATGTCGCACGATATCCCCGACACATGCAGCTAGCAAGCAGTACTTGCTCTCATGAGCTGGCAGTTCTTCTTTAGTATTTGCACTAAAATTGAGCAACATTAAGGTTGGCGGTCCTGCTCATGCAAGGTGCAACTATAATTTGCTTATCCTTTTGTGCAGTTCCACTAAAATAAAGTGCCATTGTGGTGACAGTGACGGATCATCTTGCAAAGGCTAATAAAATGTTACACGAGATTACTAGCAGAGTTTGACGGAGATGTTGGAAACTCCAATCAACCTTTGTGCAGTTCAACCAAAATTGAGAGATGTTGCCCATGTGACATTTTAGTTGAACTGCACAAGACACTCATTAAAAAAAAAGTGTTTTGTGCAGTTCACCAAAAGGTCACAATAGCAACAAGGTGAAATGTATATCCCTATCCGCACAAAAAGATAGAAAGAAAACAGTTACTATCAATAACAAGATACGAAACATACACGAAATGAAAAGAAGCATCTTGATTATATTCATGGCAATCATGCAAGAACAATAGAAATTTTAAAATAGCAGCATTGCTTCATGTTATCGGAAGCATTATGATCAACAATGACATTTGTCAAATATGGGATTACTTTAATGGTGGCATTGCTTGTTTACCAGATACAGTAGATCAACAATAGCTAAAGAGTTGGTTTAAGGGCATGGGACAGTGGGGGCACCAGGACACTCAGCAGCGTAAAGAAGCAACTTACTTATCATACTGGGAAAAATAGCAGGAGTACCATTTGTAACACAGTTTAATTGCATCGTATTACTGGAGGCATTAGATTAACAATAACATTGGTTAGACATGTCCTTACGGTAACAGTGTGATTGCTTCATTTTACATGCGCCCTTATATTAACAACTGCAAAAAGTTGGTATAAGGACATGCGACAGTGGACGCATCAGCACAATATACCTACAAGGAGGCATAAAGTGGTGATGCTGAGTTTGTTCACACTCTGTGAGGGCAGCAAATCTAATCCTGGATACCTTTTACTATGTGAGGGCAGCAAATCTAATCCTGGACATACTCTGTTGACTTGTCCACCAGCCGCCACTTTCTATCCTTTTTTCAACCAATAATAGATCTGTTCCTTATCCAGTTTGTACTGCCTTTTCCCTTTATTTCCCTTTTCAACCAACAGACCGGTTGGGTATCCAGTCTCTACTACTTTCCCCCTATTATTTCCTCTTTGAATCAAGTCCTAGATTCATGCTACAACTTTCCCCCCTTCGCTATTTGAACCAAGTCCTAGTTTCGACTGCATGAAGTAACTTTACCTCTAATAATACTAAAAATTTAGGTGGCTTTGGAAGAGTTGATGGAAGTAGAAAAAGATCCACATGCAAACACGTGGGGAGCTAGGGCAGTAGAGCAGGGCCGATTTCAAAGTAACTTATACCTGAGGGTCGTCGGGATGTGGCTAGGAGGCCGGCGGTAGGTCGGATCTGCCCACAATACGGCAGGGAGGAAGAAGGGGTCGGAGGACCTCCCGAGTCAGCACTGTGTCGAAGAGAACGGCACGGGTAGAGGATCGGGACCTGCCGGCAGCTATGGGTTTCCTCCCTCGCCGCCGATGACTGCATGAACGATGCACCTAGTCCCCTACACACACCGGCCAAAGGGATTTGGCCGGATCTGTGACCTAGCGGTCAGCAGAGAGAAAATGTCGCTACCGCTGTCTTGTTTAGATCTGGAGAGGATGAGATAATGAAGAGAGCAACCCTAGTAAAGCAAGTGCTCAGGCCCCTGCCTATATATAGTGGAGTGATTATCTTTTTCTCTCCACAACAAGCGTTTCAATTTGTGTACGTGGCATTAAAGAAAAGAAACTCTCTATTTAACGTGACTGACAGCAATTTGCACTTTGTTCACTTGTGCTCCCCGGCCCTCCATTCATTGAACAACCCCACGGGTGAATAAACATACAGTACTATTTATATAGAACGAACAAGCTCGAACTATTTTGGCTTTGAGATATCGATGGTACAGTTTGACCACATTGCATCAATGGACTCAGTACTTTGAAGAAACCTATACGTATAAACACATGCATGGTTTACATTCCAAATCACTAGCTAGAGCTTGAACTGTATTTGTTTACATGTACCACCTTTTTCTTTTGGTTTTCTGCTCCATGGCGCAATTCATCGATATAAAATTATACTATGAGTATTTAAAAGTTGAGGGTGGGGCTTTTCCCGGGCAGTACGCGCGGCAGTTTTTGCGTAGCCGGTTTGACAGAGAGGCGAGGAGGGTGAGGGAATAGCGGATTCAACTTACTGCTGGAAAGGTAGGGCTGTGCGATTTGACGGCTCGTTACTGCCGGAAAGATGGGGTCTTGTGATATGACTACTCACTATAGTCATTATTACTCCGGCGCTACAACTGGGGTGATGCCCCCCTTCCGTTCCCCACTCTAAATCTGGTGCATGACACGTCGACCCGGATGCTGGCTCTCCCACATGTCGGCGAAGTAAGAAGGGGCAAAGAATCATGTGGTATATATACGAATAGTACTACGTAGTACATACTACTACTCACGTCGGAGGAGTGCGAAACACGGCAGCCCAGTGATAGTCGGTTTGCTCAACTGCGGCCCCACCTGACAGTGAAAATGCTAAGACAACAAGCGTTCCCTCGCTTGAGCGGCGTGCCGGACAGATCATGTGGGGGTGCGACGCGAACGCGGCAGTCTTTACCTTTATAACTTGTACATAGAAAATGCCAAGCCAATGCGCGATGAGCGGCGGGCCGGTACGACAGTGTGGGGTGCGACGCGAACGGCACAGACGTGCTGTAGTACTTGTTCCACTTTCTTATTTTGAACTCGTGACATGTAGTAACGCTCAGTTTTGAATATATAAGTTTGGTTGTCGCGCCAATATATATATATACTCTCTCCATGTAGGTTGGGTCGCTGAAGTCAAAATTTGACACAAAACACGATGGTGACCAGTCTACCTCCATCCTGGTTTATTGCTCCCCATCATAATCTGTGCCAAAATTTGACCATAAATTTGACTAACAAAAGGTTCATGCATGTCACCAAAATTATATCATTGAAAACTATGTTCAAATACAAATCAAACGATATAATTTTTGTTGACATGCACTAACATTTTGTCAGTTAAATCTTTGGTCAACATTTATTACAAAAGGGACTAATAAACCAGGACCTAGGTAGTACACCAGGACGAAGATAGTGATACTACATATAATTAACACCAAATAAGAGCAAGGGATCACACATGTCATTTACAAATGGAATAAAAATGCCATACACTAATAAAACATCAAGGCCACGAGGCGATGCAGTGCTGGTTATAGGAGGTGAGAAGAAAGATGCATCCATCGATGACCTCCTCCTCCTCGACTAAGGGCGCCGGCCCACCGAACGGCGGCTAAGTAGCAGCGGCTTTCATTGCCAGGTCAACGTGCTTCTCAACAATGGCGTCCAAAGATTCCAGCCGGTGGAAGAAGGCCAACATCTTTCTGTCCTCCCTGGCCTTGTAGTGGCCTAACTAGACGATTTCCTCATAGACATGGATGTGTAGGTCGACGGTTTCTTGCATGGCGAGGCGCTGTGCGGCGAGCGCGGCCTCGAGGTGCACATTCTTCATTGTGACCTCCGGTAGCTGCAGGGCCACCAGGGCTTGAAAGAGTTTGTCACCATGGAGGCCGATGAGGGTGGCAGGCGATGAGGAGCCTGGGCACACGGGCTGGAGCAGTACGGCAAGGTCGTCCGCGCACTTCTTGACGGCAGTGAACTTGCGGATGGAGCGGACCATCATGTCGTCCATGCGAGAGGCGAAGCCGGCGTCGACGAGGGCTACGACGCCAGCGGTCGCCAGCACCATCTGGAAATGCTGCGCGGTGCGGGGCCGCAGGCCGGCGTCTTGGATGATCTGGCACGGCCGACTGCCGCTCGCGTCCATCGCCTCCATAGGTGCTTGTGGTTCTGGTCACTTGGTCTTGGATTGGAGTGAGCAGTGTTGCGCAGAGACTAGGAGTGGATTGATTGGAGTGGTACGGCGCCTTTATATGAGAGTCCAAACTGCGTTGCATTACATCGTGCTGGCTCCATTCTGCTTCTCCACTTAATTCCCTCTGCATGCTAATTGAGGATGCATCATTGACCGTTCAACGTCTCGGGAACCGCTACCCTCTCCCTCCTTGGCATTCAAGCCATATCAACGTAAATGCGGGTCAAGAAGAGACTAGTCATTACTACATTGTGCACAGCGACAAAGGCGGAGGGGAAAATGAGAGAACTTAATATTTTTACTGTAGTACTACCATTGCATGCAATGAACTGACCACAGCATGCCATGCTAGGTAGTCTCAAGGCATTAAAAACATACACGGCCCATGTCTCTTATTGGTTGATTCCTTTATTCCACTACTGCAGGATGCTGCTAACGCGGCACTATGATCAGAGACCCTTTGAAGAAACTGTGTGCGATGCATTAATCGCAAACGGTGATGTAAAAAACCCGTCAAAAAAGATGCAAAACATTTGCGATGAATGATACATCAAACACGGTTCCGATTTTAGTTGCGTGTGTGATGCGGGGCATATGGTTGATCTATATGAATAGTTCGCGATGAGACAGAACAACAGAAATGGGCAGCCAGCACTACAAAAAAAATACACTTCCGTGATGATACGTGTTTGTCACAGCAGGTCACGTTTTCTGTCATACATGTACATCCATGAAGATTTTATGACAGAATCAAGATAGTCATACCTGTGCTGTTGTAGAAGTGTTCCATGACATTACAAAAATTATCATCACGGAAGTGTCCACTTCCATGATGATAAATGCCGCGTCATGGAAGTGCTTTTGACAAGGGTAACCAACACGTGGCATCCACCATAACGGGTCGCTGTTAAGCTATCGGGTTCCGGTTTGGATCCGATAACCCGGACCAATGGCGATTTTCGACATGTAAAATTCTCATTCGCCGACGATCCACGTGTCAGCTCGGTGTTGGGACAGATGTCAACCGTCCATTGGACAAGAATCGCCAATGAAACATTGACACATGGGACGGCCCAATAGAGGCCCATATAGGTTTAAAAGCCGGCCCAGGAATAGGCCCACAAGATTTCATCAGATCTAATGGGCCGGCCTGTTAACAGCCTAACATTTTCTGGACCAAATTATGGCCCACATCAGATATGGGCCGTTAAAGGACTGCAATATTCTGGGCCAGTTTACGGCCCATATCAGATCCGGCCCGTTAACAACCTGCAATAGTTTGGGCCAAATTATGGTCCATACCTGATCCGGCCTGTTAACTGACTTTCATTTCTTGGGCCAAATTACGGCCCATAACAGATACGGCCCTTTAACAGCTACTGTGCCATCGGGCCCATTGGGGGCCTGATTTTCTCTTTGGCTTCTTAATGGCCCGTTTAACAGTTTGGCCCGATATTAGTTTCGGCCTGTCAGCGGCCCTATCTACATATGGTCCTCTTTCAGCCCGGTTTCACTTTCGGCCATTTAAAGGCCCGAGTTGCACTTGGGCCTAATTCTGGTCCGTAGTTACTTTCGGCCTCTTAACGGCCCGTAGTCTTCGTGGATACATTCTAGCCCAAACTGCCTATCGGTCTGTTAAAGGCCCTTGAGAGTGTTGGGCCTAATTTTGGCCTGTTATACATCCGGCCTGCTTCCCACCCGTCATGTAATTGGGTCAGCCAAGGCCCAAAAAAAATTCAGCCTGTTAATGGCCCGTCACACAAATGGGCCAATAATGGGCCGATGTATGTTACAGCATGCTGTCGGCCTGTTATTTGTTCGCCACAATTAAGGCTCAATCTAGTTCTCAACCTGTTTAAAGCTGTAACGCCCAAGATGCAATTCTATCCCAATCACATGATGAACTCATGATTGGGGCACAATCGCATTTCGGACACGTAGCAAGGTGGCATACAAATTCATACAATCAAGTGAATAGATAGATTACGAGATCCAGGCAACACTTGCCCCAGAATAGCATAAATATGACAATCATCATACAATCATCCATACAGATAATAGAGTCCGACTACGGACCAGATAAAAAGAAAACACCACCCTGCTACTATCCCCGGATACTCCGACTAGGTCCTTTACTGATCGTCCGGATAAGTAACATAGAATCGACCACGATCCTCGTCAAACTCCCACTGGAGCTCAGTGGCATCTCCTGCATCAGGCTCAACGGTACTTGCAACTATGTTTGTAGTATTCTGTGAGCCACGGGGACTCAGCAATCACATCACCCACGGTAGCAAGACTATCAAAGCTTAAAGGTATGGCATGGATAAGTGGTGGAGCTGCAGCAAGCACTAAGCAAATGTATGGTGGCTAACTTACGAATACAAGAATAAGATGAGAAACTACGCAACGGTTGCAAACTAGTAATGATCAAGAAGTGATCCTGAACTACTTACATTCAAGCATAACCCCACCGTGTTCTCTTCCCGAACCTCGTCAAAAAGAGACCATCACGGTTACACACGCGGTTGGTGTATTTTAAAGAGTTTAGTGTCAAGTTCACTACAATCGGATATTAAAAACTCCCATCTGCCACATAACCGCGAGCACGGCTTTCGAAAGATTAAAACCCTGCAGGGGTGTCCCAACTTAGCCCATGACAAGCTCATGATCCGCGGAGATAATCCTCCATCGCGGGACAACCCGAGTAGCCTCGGAATCCCGATGCACAAGCTCTTCGAAGAAAGGAAAACTATCCCAAGGAGATCTCCCGGTGAGTCAGATCCGTGTCCAGAGCCGCGCGCTCTCTATCTACGGACTCATTCGTCTATGCAAAGTGGACGATAGCCGAATACCATCGAGTTGCCTCGAGGCGGCACCGCCGACTGCTAGGTAGGTGGACCAACACTCATGTCGAGCACTGGCCCGGGGGTTGATTAAGTATCCTCGGGTTAATTACTCCCTATGCAAGTTTTAGTTGTTATTAGGCAAATGGTAAAACCAATGTTGGATCTCCTCAGGAAAGCTTTACTTTAGACGAAGAAACAAGGGGGGCCCATAACACCCCGACCGTGTTAGGAACGCAAAATTCAAGGAACATAACACCGGTATAACAGAAACTAAGGCGGCAAGAGTGGAACAAAACACCGAGCAAAAGGCCAAGCCTTCCACCCTTTACCAAGTATATAGATGCATTAATTAAATAAGAGATATTGTGATATCCCAAGATATCCATGTCCCAACATGGAACAACCTGCAAGGCACCTGCAACTAGCAACGCTATAAGAGGGGCTGAGCAAGCGGTAACATAGCCAAATAACGGTTTGCTAGGAAGGTGGGTTAGAGGCTTTTCATGGCAACATGGGAGGCTATATAACAAGTGGTAGGTAGAGCGACATAGCGATAGAACGAACAACTAGCATGCAAAGGTAGAAGTGATATCGGGGGTAATGATCATCTTGCCTGAAATGTTCTCAGTGGTATCGGTAACTTGCTCCTCGGGAACGTACTCGACAGGGTCCTCGTTCATGAACTCATCTCCCGGCTCTACCCAAATCAAGATCATAAACAACAGAACCACAATCAATCACGATGCAATGCGCAAGCAACATGATGCAAGATATGCCATGGAATGCAAAATATGATGTGCAAAGCATATGGGTGCTCCGGAAGGGGTGCAATCGAGACGAAAAGGGAAATGATGAACATGGCACTACCTAGGTAGCCCAAGCATGCCACTAGATATATAGGAAGATTTCGGTAGAAATCGATTTAAAGATCACCGGAATCGGATGCACGGTTTGAAAATGGCAAGCAAAACAAAATGCAATGCAATCTGTTTAAAACAGCAACATGGCCACTTAGAAGCAACATGTAAATATGCTACAGCACTCCAACATGAAAACAAAAGGCATGGCAGTGAAGTACATGTCAAGCACTACAAAACATGATTACTGAGGTACTGCTAGAAACCACTAGAACATGCTCTAAACATCATGCCTAGAATGCAAATGATAACAGATTCACATACTTGGCGGAAATTCACTGAACATGCAAAAAACAGATTCATGTAGGCAGGTTTACAAGCTTGTGGCACTCATCACAGTGCACTTTTTGGCATGGAGTAAAATCTAGCATGAATTAGACATGAAAAAGAAGCTATACATATGCAAAACTACCATATAGCATATTTGAATTTAATCACACAAAAATGACAAAACTGCAACATAATGTAAAATGGCATGTGTGAAAACTTGCTCAAATGCAGAAATGAATGCCACCACTGGATTCATTGGATTTTTCTACCCCAAAAACATTTATAATATGTCTATGTTGCAGTAGAAAAATCCCCACAATTATGCAAAAACTAATACTGCCTAATATGGAAAAAGCCAAAAATGTAAAACTGCCAGATCTGGAATGTCCAGATCTGGAACTGTCCCAAAATGGAAAGAGAGGACTTTCCAAAAATGGAATGCGCTGGAATTAAATAAAAGGAAAAAGAAAAGAGGGGTTTTGGGAGGGACGACAGGTGGGTCCTGGTGCTGGTGAGGCTAAGCAGTGGGTCCCACGGAGTCCACTTGGCAGGGGCACACGACAAAGCCGAAGCAGGGGATAAAAGAGGAAGGTCGCCGGTGCGGCCAGAGTCGGCGGAGGGCAAGTCGACGACGACGTCGCGCTCCGGTGACCCTACGGCACGGCGGAGGGCACGGACGGTAACGCGCATAGATTCCGCGCGCGCGTGTGACCCACGGCACCGGACGACGACGGAGGCGACGCCGGCGACGAGAAAACAGAGGCACGATGGCGAAGACGTAAACAATGCGGCGCTGGCCTAGGCGACTAGCTGAACTCGCGGATCTGACCTACAGGACGCGGCGAACACGACGGCGTCGAGAGGAGGGACTACCGGGGTCGGAAAGCTCGTCGGCGACGAGGTCCGGCGGCGGCGATCGGGCGAACGGCGTGAACACGGCTAGAGCATGCAAACAAGGGGGAGAAAGGCACGGGGCTGCTTAGGAGCTTATCACGAGCACGTGGGTGCGCTTGGCTTGACGAGAGGTGGTCGGAGGCAAGCACGGCGGCGATCGAACACCTACGGGCACCGCGGGGAAGAACAGGAAGAAGTCGATGGCGCCTTGGCGTCCCGCAGGGCAGTAGAGGACGTAGATGATGTCGCGGACGTCGAGGAAGGAGAGGGACACGCTCGCGGGGGCTGGTTTCGTCGGAGGGCAAGCCGGCGACGACGTCGCGCTCCGGGATGGGCTCGGGAAGGTGCAGGTGGAAGGATCTGGTGGCCGGAGCTCACCTGGCGGTGGTGGAAGAGGAAGAGGGGAACCCTAGGGGACGTGGGGACATGGAGAGGGGGGTTTAAAAGGGGCTAGGGCGACGGGACGGTGCGCTCGGGCTCGTGGTCCCCATGGCGCTGCTGGAGCTAGACGAAAAGGTGGGTGAGGAGGAGTATGCAGACGCTGACGAGCGGGGCTGGCTGTGCCTCATGGCGAATGGCTAGCGGGGGTAGGCTCGGGCGCGGGTGAGAAAAGGCAGGGAGGAGGAGGCCGCGGGGTGGAGCTGGGCTGCGGGCGCGGGCTAGCTGGGCCGAGCTGGTGGCCGAGGCCCAGGTAAGGAGAGGTAAATCCCCTTTTCTTTCTTTTACTTACTATTTAATTGAATACACAGCTGCAAGAAAGTAAAAAGGCCAGGGGGATAGGAGAGGAATTTTGCAGATATAAAAATACCCTCAAGCTCCTGGAATTATGCTCTATTTGATAAAATTGATTCGGGAATTTTTAGAGGTAGAAAAATATAACAAGTTTGAATATAATTCAAACTTGAGGCATTTTTGAACCTAACCAAAACAACTTCAAAAGAACTGAAATTTGGCAGAGAGGTTTATGACATGGTGTTAGAATATTTAGGAAAAGGTGAACATTATTTGAGGCTAAATAATGTTGCTTGCCAAAATAAGAAAAGGGGGAGGCGGAGAGATGAGGGGGAATAGTGATGATGCCATGACTTGAGGATGTTCTTGCAACACATCAAGAACCCCTCTATGCACAACACAACAAAGCCAAGCCATGACCATGATGCAACATGAGAATGGCAAACAATGCAACATAGCAAGGAACATGATGCACCACATGATAACAACATGAATGAGCAAATACAATATGACAAGTTAAGCATGGCAAAAGCAATACATAAAGCAACAAACAAAAGCAAATGGAGCCACAAATGAAGGAACCCACTTGGAATTAGATGAGGATCAAGTTGGATATATTGCCCAAAAGGGAAGTGTTACAAATGGGGTGTTACAACTCTCCTCCACTACAAGAAGATCTCGTCCCGAGATCTAGGACTGAAAGAACTCTAGATATTCGGAACGGAGGTGATCCTCGCGCTCCCAAGTAGCTTCTCGGTCGGAATGGTGAGACCACTTAACTTTGAGGAACTTGATCGACTTGTTGCGAGTTTTGCGCTCGGTTTCTTCAAGAATGGCAACGGGATGCTCATGGTAAGACAAGTCCTCTTGGAGGTCAATCTCTTCTAAGTTGATAGTGCGCTCGGGCGTCTTGAAGCACTTGCGGAGTTGAGACACGTGAAACACATCGTGCACATTTGAGAAGTTGGAAGGGAGCTCAAGTTGATAGGCAAGGTCGCCTCTTTAGCCAACAATCTTGAAAGGACCCACATATCTTGGGGCAAGCTTCCCTTTGATACCGAAGCGTTGAGTACCTTTCATGGGAGAGACTCGGAGATAGACATGGTCTCCAATCCCGAAAGCCAAGTCACGGTGCTTGCTATCATAGTAACTCTTCTGGCGCGATTGCGCGGCTTTGAGATTTTCACGAATGACTCTACACATTTCTTCAGCTTCTGTGATCAAGTCATTGCCAAGAAGTTGGCGTTCACCAGTCTCGGACCAATTGAGAGGAGTACGACACTTTCTGCCATATAGAATTTTGAAAGGGGCCTTGCCCGAACTTGCTTGGAAGCTGTTGTTGTAGGAGAACTCGGCATACGGGAGGCAATCTTCCCACTTCATACCAAAAGAGATGACACAAGCTCTGAGCATGTCTTCAAGGATTTGATTGACTCTTTCAACTTGGTCACTTGTTTGCGGATGAAAGGCCATGCTGAAATGAATGTTGGTGCCCATGGCCTTCTGGAAGGAATCCCAAAACTTGGAAGTGAAGATGCTTCCACGGTCTGAGGAGATCAATTGAGGAATCCCGTGCAATGAGACAATTCTGGAGGTGTATAGCTCTGCCAGCTGAGCTGCTGTGATAGATTCTTTGACTGGAAGGAAATGTGCCACTTTTGTAAGTTTGTCAATGACAACGAAGATAGCATCATTCCCTCGCTTGGACTTGGGAAATCCGGTGACAAAGTCCATTTCGATATGGTCGAACTTCCATTCGGGAATAGGTAGAGGTTGAAGGAGTCCTGCTGGACGCTGGTGTTCTGCTTTCACCCTGCGGCAGACATCACATTCATTCACGAATTGAGCAATCTCTCGCTTCATTAGTGTCCACCAGAACGTCTGCTTGAGGTCATGATACATCTTAGTACTGCCTGGATGGATGGAAAGGAGAGAATTGTGCGCTTCGTTCATTATGACCTTCCTTAGATCACCCTTAGGAACCACTAGCCGGTCCTCAAAGAATAAGGTGTCTTTGTCATCAATGCAATAGCACTTATATTTGGATAAGCCCTTGGCAACACCATCTTTCACCTTCTTCACCATAGAATCAAGGAGTTGTGCCTCACGAATTTGGTCTTCCAAAGTTGGAGTAACTTGAAGGTTGGCAAGAAAACCTTGAGGAACAACTTGGAGGTTGAGTTTGCGGAAAGCTTCACAAAGATCAGGTTGGAATGGCTTGAGAATTAAGCTGTTGCAATAAGCCTTTCTGCTCAAAGCATCTGCAATCACATTTGCCTTGCCTGGAGTATATTCAATGCTTGGATTGTACTCTTGGATCATTTCGACCCAACGAGTTTGCCGGAGGTTGAGGTTGAGGTTGGGTTGAGTGAAGATATACTTGAGGCTCTTGTGATCGGTGAAAATGTCCACTTGCCTACCCAACAATCGATGTCTCCATGTGATTAAGGCATGGACAACTGCCGCCAACTCAAGATCGTGAGTGGGGTAGTTCCTCTCGTTGGCTTCAACTGCCGAGAAGTATAGGCCACAACTTTTCTTTCTTGCATAAGAACAACACCGAGACCTTGCAACGAAGCATCACAGAATACTTGGTAGGGCTTGGACTCATCAGGAGGAGTTAGGACCAGAGCTGTGACGAGTTTCTCTTTGAGAGTATTGAAGGCCACGTCACACTCAGGAGTCCAGGAGTACTTGACATTCTTCTGGAGGAGGTTGGACAGAGGCTTAGCAATCTTGGAGAAGTTCTCCACAAACCTTCGGCAATAGCTTGCAAGCCCGAGGAAACTGCGGAGCTGCTTGACATTCTGAGGAGGCTCCCAGTTGACAACTGCAGCAACCTTTTCCGGATTGACAGAAATGCCCTTGGCAGAAATGATGTGACCAAGATAAAGAACTTCATCAAGCCAAAAATCACATTTAGAGAACTTTGCGTAGAATTGATACTCTCTGAGCTTGTCGAGCACCAATCGCAAATGCTTGGCATGATCCTTTTTATTCTTGGAGAACACCAGGATATCATCGAGATACACCAGGACGAATTCATTGGTGTAGGGGTTGAAGATGAAGTTCATCATTCTCGAGAAGGTTGGAGGGGCATTGGCAAGCCCGAAAGACATGACCGTATACTCATAAGAACCAAAGCTCGTTCTGAAAGCTGTCTTTGGGATATCTTCTTCACGAATGCGAATCTGGTGATACCCCATACGGAGGTTAAGCTTGGAAAACACCTTTGCACCTTTGAGTTGCTCGAACAACTCATTGATATTAGGAAGTGGATATTTATTCTTGATTGTCTTCTTGTTCAATGGGCGGTAATCGACACAAAGTCGGCCCGTGCCATCTTTCTTCTGGACAAAGAGAACACCACAACCCCAAGGAGAAGAACTTGGTCTGATCAAACCCAGACGTTCTTGTTCATCGAGCTGTTTCTTCAATTATTTCAGCTCTTCTGGCCCAAGCTTGTAGGGATGCTTGCAAATGGGTTCAGTACCGGGCTCGAGGTCAATAATGAACTCAACTGGCCGGTGAGGACGCATACCCGGAAGCTCTTATGGAAATACATCTTGATACTCACAAACAACTGGAATCTGAGAAATAGCATTGATCTCGCCTTTCTCATTGGGAGAGAACAACCGAATGGTGTCATCACAAGCCGCAAAGATAATCACTTCCTCAGACGGATGAGTCAATTTAACCTCCTTTTTAGCACAATCGAGAGAAGCCTTGTGCTTGGAAAGCCAATTCATACCAAGAATGAGGTCAATATCAGAATTGCCGAGAACAATTGGGGAAGCCAGAAATGCATAATTTCCCATCTTGACAGTGACATCCGGAACCATCAATCGAGAGGTCATAATCTTTCCCGGAGAGACTATTGATAGAGGCTTCGGTATATTTACGGGACACAAATCATGCTTCTCAGTGAATGGCAAAGAAATGAAACAATGCGATGCACCCGAATCAAACAATACTTTAGCAGGAAAAGAGTTCACTGGAAGATTACCCATGATCACATCTGAAGAATCCTCTGCTTGAGCTGAATTCATCATGTTCACCTTAGCGTACTTGGGATTGTGCTTGACAATTGCATTGCTTGCTGACCTGACAGGAGGAGGAGGCAGAAGGCGCCTCTGGTTGGTGCACTTGTTGGAGTAGTGTCCTTTCATACCACACTTGTGACAAGTGACCTCTGAAAGTGGACAAAAAGGTGGAGGAGGAGGACCGCCTGTCCTTGGAGCCTGAGACTAAGACTTGTTCTGATAGCTTGGGTTGGGTGGGTGGGAAGATCCACGGCCACCTGACTGCTTCTGCTGATAGGGCGGACAGAATGGAGGAGGTGGAGGAAGCCAAAACTTCTGCTGCTTTGAGACCACTTGAGAGGAAGACGACGAGTGGATTGCATCCCTAAGTCTCTTCTTGGAAGCTTCACACTTAAGCTGAGATGCTTCTTGTTTTAGAGCCATGTTATAGAACTGATCGAACTGAGTAGGCTCCACAAGAAAGAGAGCTAGCTGAAGGTCCTCTCTGAGTCCACCCCTGAAGTAGTAGATCATACTCTTCTCATCTGGAACGTCTTGCCTTCCATAGCGAGCAAGATTCTGAAACTTGATGTTATATTGATACACGGACATGCTTCCTTGCTTGAGATTGCGGAATTGCTCACGCATGCTCTCGACAACACTTGTCGGAATACGATGAGCACGGAAGTCATGGAAGAAGTCGGTCCAGCTGATCACTCGACCCCCTCTGGAGTCTTTGTACTGCCGCCACCAATCTGCTGCCTGGTCCTTGAGCTGGAAGGAAGCGAACTTGACGTAGTCCTCAGGTCTGACATTGCTGCACTCAAAATGCTTGTTGATGTCCACGAGCTAATCGTCGGCGTCCATGGCCTCAACACAAGCGCTGAACGTCTTCGGCTGATTAGCGAGGAACTGACTGAGTGTAGCAAACTGAGGCTGATTGTTGAGATGCCCTTGACCTTGATTCCCTTGGTTGCCTTGGCCTTGGCTACGCTCTTGCATGAGCTGAATCAGCATCTGAGTATCGGCGTTGGTGGCCGCCATCAAAGCTTGCCATGCCTCCGGAGGCAGAGGAGGTGGCGGAGGTGGAGGTTCCGACTGCTCTCCTTCACCACGTTCCGGATGCAGACGCGTTGGGGGAGCCATCCTGAAGAAGATGACATCCGTTAGAACCACCATAGCAATGATAGATAAGCTGAATCAAAGGTTATATATGTGCAATGTAGTCTTCATAATGAGCATCCGAACAGAGAGATTGAACGAATGCATTCCAAAGTTAATATGATACGACCATTAGAATGAGAAGCTGCTTGGAACTATTGGATTAACAAAGCAAGGTATCAGCTGGATACAAACATATGACAGAGATTTCGCCCAACGTGGTCGCAATGAGGCCCCACGGGCACGACGTACAGCGGAAATCACGAATGACAAACAAGACGTCCCCGAATCGGCATAGCCAAGGATTCATTAAGACGCCTCGCGACCACTGTAAATCGACCGTGAAAAATGAACCACTAGACGTTGGACCCCAATCTCAACTCATACCTTTATCGGAAGGAATTCCTGGGTAGGTACTTGAATTCCCACCTATTAACTCCTGAATCTTTCTGGTTATGCAATCTGGTGTTGGGGATACAGGGAGGCACAAATATCTCAAACAACTAACAAGCCCTACGCTCCAACTGTATCCATCCATCAACACATAACCAAGAAACCTTCGAAAATTGTGTACCTCAGACCTTCGAAAACATCCGATATACTAGCTGTGGCAATACATCTGATCGCTCTCCCCAGTACTGGGTGTCATCAAACTACTCTCACCACAAAGAGTATAAAAACGTTTTCGATGTCGGCGTCCTCTGGTATTCCGGAACTGAAATGATAAACACTGTGATGAAAACACCTTGGAGCTCAACTCCCTGGGACACTGCCACAACCCCTAAATGTCAGGAGGCACCAAGACAGAATCCCTGTCACAATGATATCGGACCGATTCCACAATACCCGCGTGATCCTAAAAAAATTTGAGTGAAAAAGGATAGAAGTGTGAGGAAAACACCTACGTCACGAGTCCTTACCAGAGCGATGAAGGGGATAAGGAGTAAAAAGAATTCCTACTCTCCGATATAACTAAGACTCAAAACAGTTTTGTTCTAGACTCGTCAGCGGTTCGATCAAGCAGGGGCTCCTATAGTTCGTATGGCTCTGAATACCAACTTGTAACGCCCAAGATGCAATTCTATCCCAATCACGTGATGAACTCATGATTGGGGCACAATCGCATTTCGGACGCATAGCAAGGTGGCATACAAATTCATACAACCAAGTGAATAGATAGAATACGAGATCCAGGCAACACTTGCCCTAGAATAGCATAAATATGACAATCATCATACAATCATCCATACAGATAATAGAGTCCGACTACGGACCAGATAAAAAGAAAACACCACCCTGCTACTATCTCCGGATACTTCGACTAGGTCCTCTACCGATCATCCAGAAATGTAACATAGAATCGACCACGATCCTTGTCAAACTCCCACTGGAGCTCAGTGGCATCTCCTGCATCAGGCTCAACGATACCTGCAACTGTGTTTGTAGTATTCTGTGAGCCACGGGGACTCAGCAATCACATCACCCACGGTAGCAAGACTATCAAAGCTTAAAGGTATGGCATGGATAAGTGGTGGAGCTGCAGCAAGCACTAAGCATATGTATGGTGGCTAACTTACGAATACAAGAATAACATGAGAAACTACGCAATGGTCGCAAACTAGTAATGATCAAGAAGTGATCCTGAACTACTTACGTTCAAGCATAATCCCACCGTGTTCTCTTCCCGAACCTCGTCGAAAAGAGACCATCATGGTTACACACGCGGTTGGTGTATTTTAAAGAGTTTAATGTCAAGTTCACTACAACCGGATATTAAAAACTCCCATCTGCCACATAACCGCGGGCACGGCTTTCGAAAGATTAAAACCCTGCAGGGGTGTCCCAACTTAGCCCATGACAAGCTCATGATCCGCGGAGACAATCCTCCATTGCGGGACAACCCGAGTAGCCTCGGAATCCCGATGCACAAGCTCTTCGAAGAAAGGAAAACTATCCCAAGGAGATCTCCTGGTGAGTCAGATCCGTGTCCAGAGCCGTGCGCTCTCTATCTACGGACTCATCCGTCTATGCGAAGTGGACAATAGCCGAATACCATTGAGTTGCCCCGAGGCGGCACCGCCGACTACTAGGTAGGTGGACCAACACTCATGTCGAGCACTGGCCCGGGGGTTGATTAAGTATCCTCGAGTTAATTACTCCCTATGGAAGTTTTAGTTGTTATTAGGCAAATGGTAAAACCAATGTTGGATCTCCTCGGGAAAGCTTTACTTTAGACGAAGAAACAAGGGGGGCCCATAACACCCCGACCGTGTTAGGAACGCAAAATTCAAGGAACATAACACCGGTATAACGGAAACTAAGGCGGCAAGAGTGGAACAAAACACCGAGCAAAAGGCCAAGCCTTCCACCCTTTACCAAGTATATAGATGCATTAATTAAATAAGAGATATTGTGATATCCCAAGATATCCATGTCCCAACATGGAACAACCTGCAAGGCACCTGCAACTAGCAACGCTATAAGAGGGGCTGAGCAAGCGGTAACATAGCCAAACAACGGTTTGCTAGGAAGGTGGGTTAGAGGATTTTCATGGCAACATGGGAGGCTATATAAAAAGTCGTAGGTAGCACGACATAGCGATAGAACGAACAACTAGCAAGCAAAGGTAGAAGTGATATCGGGGGTAATGATCATCTTTCCTGAAATGTTCTCAGTGGTATCGGTAACTTGCTCCTCGGGAAGGTACTCGACAGGGTCCTCGTTCATGAACTCGTCTCCCGGCTCTACCCAAAGCAAGAACCCAAACAACGGAACCACAATCAATCATGGTGCAATGCGCAAGCAACATGATGCAAGATATGCCATGGAATGCAAAATATGATGTGCAAAGCATATGCGTGCTCCGGAAGGGGTGCAATCGAGACGAAAAGGGAAATGATGAACATGGCACTATCTAGGTAGCCCAAGTATGCCACTGGATAGATAGGAAGATTTTGGTAGAAATCGATTTAAAGATCACCGGAATCGGATGCACGGTTTGAAAATGGCAAGCAAAACAAAATGCAATGCAATCTGTTTAAAACAGCAACATGGCCACTTGGAAGCAATATGTAAATATGCTGCAGCACTCCAACATGAAAACAAAAGGCATGGCAGTGAAGTACATGTAAAGCACTACAAAACATGATTAGTGAGGTACTGCTAGAAACCACTAGAACATGCTCAAAACATCATGGCTAGAATGCAAATGATAACAGATTCACAGACTTGGCAGAAATTCACTGAACATGCAAAAAAACAGATTCATGTAGGCAGGTTTACAAGCTTGTGGCACTCATCACAGTGCACTTTTTGGCATGGAATAAAATCTAGCATGAAGTAGACATGAAAAAGAAGCTATACATATGCAAATCTACCATATAGCATGTTCGAATTTAATCACACAAAAATGACAAAATAGCAACATAATGTAAAATGACATGTGTGCAAACTTGCTCAAATGCATAAATGGATGCCACCACTGGATTCATTGGATTTTTCTACCCCAAAAACATTTATAATATGTCCATGTTGCAGTAGAAAAATCCCCACAATTATGCAAAAACTAATACTGCCTAATAAGGAAAAAAGCCAAAAATGTAAAACTGCCAGATCTGGAATGTCCAGATCTGGACCTATCCCGAAATGGAAAGAGAGGACTTTCCAAAAATGGAATGCGCTGGAATTAAATAAAAGGAAAAAGAAAAGAGGGATTTTGGGGGGGATGACAGGTGGGTCCTGGTGCTGGTGAGGCTGAGCAGTGGGTCCCACGGAGTCCACTTGGCAGGGGCACACGACAGAGCCGAAGCAGGGGATAACAGAGGAAGGTCACCGGCGTGGCCAGAGGCGGCGGGGGGCAAGCCGGCGACGACGTCGCGCTCCGGTGACCCTATGGCACGACGGAGGGCACGGATGGAAACGCGCATGGATTCCGCACGCGCGCGTGTGACCCACGGCACCGGACGACGACGGAGGCGACGCCGGCGACGAGAAAACAGAGGCGCGATGGTGAAGACATAAACAATGCGGCGCTGGCCTAGGCGACTAGCTGAGCTCACGGATCTGACCTACAGGACGCGGCGAACACGACGGCGTCGAGAGGAGGGACTACGGGGGTCGGAAAGCTCGTCGGCGACGAGGTCCGGCGGCGGCGATCGGGCGGACGGGGCGAACGCAGCTAGAGCATGCAAACGAGGGGGAGAAAGGCACGGGGCTGCTCAGGAGCTTACCACGAGCACGTGGGTGCGCTCGGCTTGACGAAAGGTGGTCGGAGGCGAGCACGGTGGCGATCGAACACCTACGGGCACCGCGGGGAAGAAGAGGAAGAAGTCGACGACCCCTTGGCGTCCCGCGGCGCAGTAGAGGATGTAGATGATGTCGCGGACATCGAGGAAGGAGAGGGACATGATCGCGGGGGCTGGTTCCATCGGAGGGCAAGCCGGCGACGACGTCGCGCTCCGGGATGCGCTCGGGAA
This sequence comes from Thinopyrum elongatum, assembly GCA_011799875.1. NCBI lineage: Eukaryota > Viridiplantae > Streptophyta > Magnoliopsida > Poales > Poaceae > Thinopyrum > Thinopyrum elongatum. The sequence continues at coordinate 391,793,824 of CM022300.1, forward strand.
GGTGCAGGTGGAAGGATCTGGTGGCCGGAGCTCACCTGGCGGTGGTGGAGGAGGAAGAGGGGAACCCTAGGGGACGCGAGGACATGGAGAGGGGGGTTTAAAAGGGGCTAGGGCGATGGGACGGCGCGACGGTGCGCTCGGGCTCGCGGTCCCCATGGCGCTGCTGGAGCTAGACGAAAAGGTGGGTGAGGAGTATGCAGACGCTGACGAGCGGGGCCGGCTGTGCCACATGGCGAAGGGCTAGCGGGGGTAGGCTCGGGCGCGGGTGAGAAAAGGCAGGGAGGAGGAGGCCGCTGGGTGGAGCTGGGCTGCGGGCTAGCTGGGCCGAGCTGGTGGCCGAGGCCCAGGTAAGGAGAGGTAAATCCCCTTTTCTTTCTTTTACTTACTGTTTAATTGAATACACAGCTGCAAGAAAGTAAAAAGGCCAGGGGGCTAGGAGAGGAGTTTTGCAGATATAAAAATACCCTCAAGCTCCTGGAATTATGCTCTATTTGATAAAATTGATTTGGGAATTTTTAGAGGTAGAAAAATATAACAAGTTTGAATATAATTCAAACTTGAGGCATTTTTGAACCTAACCAAAACAACTTCAAAAGAGCTGAAATTTGGCAGAGAGGTTTATGACATGGTGTTAGAATATTTAGGAAAAGGTGAACATTATTTGAGGCTAAATAATGTTGCTTGCCAAAATAAGAAAAGAGGGAGGTGGAGAGATGAGGGGGAATAGTGATGATGCCATGACTTGAGGATGTTCTTGCAACACATCAAGAACCCCTCTATGCACAACATAACAAAGCCAAGCCATGACCATGATGCAACATGAGAATGGCAAACAATGCAACATAGCGAGGAACATGATGCATCACATGATAACAACATGAATGAGCAAATACAATATGACAAGTTAAGCATGGCAAAAGCAATACATAAAGCAACAAACAAAAGCAAATGGAGCCACAAATAAAGGAACCCACTTGGAATTAGATGAGGATCAAGTTGGATATATTGCCCAAAAGGGAAGTGTTACAAATGGGGTGTTACAAAAGCCTATTTAATTTTTTGGCCCAATTAAGGCAAGCGGTTTACTCGGCCTTTTAAAGGCCTGAAACTAATTGTGGGCCAGATTAAGACTAGACCTAACTAATGGCCCAAGATGATTGTAGGCCCACGGTTCAGTCCGTACTAGCGATTGGCGACCGGCCAGTTTTAGTACCGAAATTATTTTATTATAAACCTAACCTATTGGCTCATTGCACTCCGATTGAAGATTATGACCTTTTCTCAGAGCGACGATAGCATAAACAGCAAATAAATTACAGCATCATGACAAAGAATAAACCTAGACTATACAACAAAGAAATTATAGCCTATTACATCCCCTGGGCATCAAAGTTTGCCACCAGTGATAATAATGGGCAACCAGACAGCAGATTCCATAAACAGGGCAGGTCGCCACCAGTGGAAGTAAAAAGGCCGACAAAATAATAGACAGAACCGACATCACTTTAACACAGTTCAAGAAAGGTTAGCCCGGCCCAGGAGCTGTAGCGCAAGAAGCTTAGCAACATGATGAGACTGCGCTTGTTTGACGCTTATATCCACCAACTTAAGCTGCATAGCATCAATAGACGTCCTGTACTTATGGTTAATCTTGCATAGAGATTGGAGTTCCAGTCGGATTTGAGTGGAAGCATGTCTTTCTGCTTGAATTTCAGACTGAAGAAGTCGAACAGATTTAGGCAGCGACTTCATCCAGCTTGTGTCACTGAGTAAGTTCGACACTACATCAAGACATGACTTTTTGGTTGTATCCCTACCCTCAAGATGTGTTGCCTTCTTCTCTGAAATATATGTTAGAGGGACAAACAATGGGTTCGTCTCACTATCATTGTGGCAGTTCTTCCTAGCATCAGTGCTGTCACCCTAAAAGAGAAACAAGTAGGTAGATAACAGGTTTTGCACGTATAAGCATCAGCGTTGTCAATTCATCTCATTTCTTTGTCAGAAATAAAGAGACACGGTTTAAAATAGCATTAACATAATAGGCATTGTTCATAGTTAAGACGGCAGGAAATGGCATTGTGCAGGAGCGGCCAGCTTCACCATACCACTGGATTACAGATCAAGAATACAAGCATACATGTAGTGCTAAACAACGTATAAGCATGAATGGTGAGTGTACTGTCAATTTATACCATTTCAGATTGGTAAATAAAGAGACATGATTTAAATAACATTAATATAATATGGCATTGTTCATAGTTGAGACATAGCAGGATATGACATTGTGCTGGAGTTGGTAGTTTTACCACACCACTGGATTACAGATCAAGAACATAAGCATACACACAGTGCTAAAGAAGATAACTTGCTATGTTTAGTTTAATTTACATGGTATGAATAAGGAACTAGGTTGTACAACTAAAGACTGAAATTGAGAAGGACAAACTTATGTTTATGTACTTCTTCGTTATAAACTTTGAACAAGCAATTTGATGCAGACGACAAAAATAAACAACATTTGCACTCATAGCTATCCAAATATACACAACAAAGTTTGAAGGCTCAAGGAGGACAAACTTAGATTAGGAGTGAAGACCGGCTCTGTAAAGCCCTTGTCCATATTGATGGGGGGCAATTCAAGAAGTTTACCGCACACTCTTCTTCAAGAGCATTGCCTTTATTCTACATTTTGTTAAGAGTAAATATAGATGTGAAAATATAGGAACAAATGGCGATTATTTAACCTAAGATGCAGAGTACAAATGTAAATACAGCATACAGGAAAAAGGCACTGACAAGAGCAATGCAGAGCTAAACTTCTTCAGTAACATTGGTTTTATTCAATATTTTGGAAAGAGTAAATGTAGATATGATGTGTAGAAAATGGAGGGCAAGGAAAAATAAACTGCAAAGTGTACATGAAGAACTAGCTGAGAATATAAGTATAGCGATGAAGGACAGCAAATACTTACAAGAACAATGCAGAACTAAATTTCTTCATAAGCATTGGGTTTATTCTATATTAATGTAAGCATTAATATAGATCTGATAATTTGGAGCGAACAGTGGATAAGCAAGCTATAACGCACAATGATGTCACATAATCCACCAGGTATGAATGTAAGTACAGCGATAGGACAACAGGTACTCACAAGAGCAAAGTAGCGACCAACATAGTTGCGATATCCTAGGTTTTGCGGCGCTAGTTCTATCGCCAATATACGTGGGGTGCTATCTGATTTCTTCAGTAGCACCACCTTTATCAAGGACTTTGCTTGTACTCCTTCGGGTTTTGCAATCACCCTCTTCCTTTTGGATGTCTGAAACACAAGAACATCATTTGAATGGAAAAACATGGTATAACGACAAATGGAATAGGTATTGATAATGGATGAGCATGGCATCTTCACATATATCATGAGTAAACTAAGCAGATGGCGGTGCAACAAAGCAAAAGAAATGCAAGACACCTTATGCAAGATATGTGCAACCAATAAAACATTGCCAAATTAGAAAAGGCACCTTATTGGGTGAACAGGATAGGCCATCTGCCTTTGACTCCTTGAGCTCAGAATAGTCATTAGGATCATATTCTGAATACGAATCTATAGGTCGGGAGCATGTGGGTTTCATTGCATCCACAATGGACCTCAATCCCTTGATGCCAAGTTTGTTATCCATTGAACTGTTCTGCAATATTCTTCTGATGTGCGCATTCTTATATTCATTGTGATTACGTACAATACCTGAAAAGCATGAAAATATAAATAGTAGTGAGATTATCTTTGTAATGCAGAGGATATTGTAATATAATAGGGGCTCCCTGTAAACCCTTGTGTGCTATCACTGGATTCTGATGAGAGAGCCCATGTGTGCTGTAATATGCTGAGTAGATTAATATAATCTGGCACAACTACACAAAAAAATAGGCTCCCTGTTGGGAGATCTAGATGTAAGGATAGTTGGCAGATGATAGGTTCATAATATACCATATAGAAAGTTTATTGCCAAACCATGATAACAAGAGTGCACAGCCACTAGGCAGATCATAGTGTAGATAATAGGGGTACACCATAACCACCATAAATAAATCGGGAAAGCGGAACTGGCTGGAAAATACAGGGTTTTGCCGCTACTAATATGCAGCCTATCGATCACCTACAGGCCAGCTCTATTCATCTGAAGGCGCACAACTGTTACTATCAGTCTAGTCTATCAAAGACCGCGTGGCTCCCACCATTTCTGGGATATTATGGCAGACCAACTCGAAGTGTGAAATCATGTAGCAGAACGGGCCCAATAGAGTTGTCGACTGCAGATGTCCCTGCTCCCCTTCCTGACAAGGAACATACTGTACTTACTAAAGAAGAACAGAAGAGGAACATGTTAAAGAATAGAAGGGGAAGCATATTATTGAGATTCCCCTTCTTTCTATAGAATGTTGGTTGCCCACCCATGATGAATCAGAGCGCCCAAAGAAATGCCATTCCATGATGTCTCTCTATATGTGGCCACATGCATTTGGAAACTCAAGTGGGAGCATTAGATAACCAATTAAATGTGTGTCTATTAGCTAATGTCAGTATCATATCACATTCGTATTTGAAGAACCTTAAGACATATGATTGGTGTGTTATTTAGCTTTAAAGGGTGGACAGCTGCTAGTAGGACACAAAGCACCTACGCAGATCATAGTGCAGACATAATGGGAAAACCCTAAGCATCATGAGTAAAATCAGGAAAGTGGAACTTGCTAGAATATGTGGTAGTATTGCCGGTACGGCCAGAAAGGCTTCGGATACCAGCTCTCTACAACTGAAGGCGTAGTACTGTTACTACTAGTCTAACTCTCAAAGGCAACACATACAACCGAATACGAAGAGTTGAAAGCGTCCATGACAATCAACATGAAGACCAACACGAAGAGTTGAAAGTGTCCATGACAAGCGACCGAATAGACCTGTACACTGCAAATGTCCCTGCTCCTCTTCACTACAAAGAACATACTGTACAACTATTATACTCCCTCTGTTCCTAAATACAAGTCTTTGTAGAGATTCCACTATGGATCACATATGGATGTATATAGATACATTTTAGAGTGTAGATTCACTAATTTTGCTCCGTATGTAGTCCATGGAGGAATCTCTACAAAGACTTATATTTAGGTACGGAGAGAGTACTTACAAAAGAAGAACAGAAGAGGAGCATGCTAAAGAAGAGCAAGCAGATTTTGGATAATAAAATGTTGGTTGGCCCCACATGATGAACCAGAGCGTAAAAAGAACGCAACTCCCTACTGTCCCTCGATATGTGGCGCATGTGCTTTTTGAAAGTAAAGTAGGAACATTAGCTGACCAATTAAATATTCTCTGTTTTAGTACATGTCAGCATCATATCAGATTCGTATTTGAGCAAATAAGTTTGGAATTATGAGTGGCATGTTGTTTAGCTTGATGGGTTGAGGAGCACTGCTTGCACGTACGTCTCGAAGCACCTACGATAATGGTACTGAATATATGGGAATGTCTACATGCAAGTCGCCTGACTTTCATCATTTGGGTTAGTCGAACATTTCAGGCGGTTGGATGAAGATCCTACGTCTCCTAACCCTTCTTCTTCCTCGCCTCTTATTCTTCCCCTAAAGACCACCGCACGGGCCACCGGCCGAACCACCAGCCCCCACCCTCCCCTGAACCGCCCACCACCTCCGGCCTTCCACCGCCCCCTGAACCACCGGCCCCCGCCATCCCTCTAGCTAACCCCACCCCCCACCCGCATCAAGTTTTGCCTCCAGCGAGGCCCCACCATTGCCCGACGACAGTCCCCACAACCACTGTCCCCACTCGAAGCCCTAAGATAGATAATGGGGCAGCCCTCCGGCGAGCCCCTTCCTTCCCTCCGGCAAACTCCCAAAAATGGACTGACCCCAATTTGAAATTCAGTCGACTGTCATTTAAGCTAATCTGGAATATAAAAGGGGAAAACCATAAGCATTGTGAGTATAGTGGTGCGCGTGCCATGGCGGATCTGAAGGTGCAAACCGGACAAAGGCAACTTCGTAACCAATGTTTGGTTTCAACTAACAAGTAAGATTCTAAGTGATGGACAAGAAATCACAGTAAAGAAGTGGCGATCTATTTTCTTGCTGAGATAAATAACTTGAGCAGATACGAAAGAGTATCGCCTCTGGTGTGGCCGTGTAAGCATCTGCTGAGGCGTTGAGGGTGCTGCGGTAGCATGGAAGCAGATCTAGGAGGGCAGACGGTGGCGGCGAGAGAAATATCCCGGCGCGGTGGACGAGACGGTCATACGAGCGGCCTCGGCAAGGTGGACGACGGCGCGGATGAAGCGAGAGGACGCGATACAAGGATCCTGGTCCGAATCCGTGGATGAGAGAGGTCGATCTCTTGTAATGGGCGACAGCGTCGGTGTATCAGCTCCGGCATGGTAGAGGAGGACGGCAGTGAATGGGGTGGCGGACGGAGGAGACTGCGGTGGAGAGGGTGTTTTGGCGCCCATGGAGTACGAATGGGGAAATGGAGGGAGAGAGGAAGGGGGGAACCATGTCTTCAGGGCGCGCTTGACTCAAATGCGAGGAAATTTACAAACTTAGCCCCTATTTAAAATTTCCTACATCACAGCAATATTAGTCGGTTGGGGATAGGACGGTAATCTCGCATACACCGAATATTTGTCGACGGAGATTTCGGCCGAGGAGAGTTTGTTTTGGCGCCCACCATGTATGAATCGGGGAGGGAGGTGAGAGGCGATTTCGGCCGAGGAGAAACTGTGTTTTGGCACCCATCGTGTATGAATCCGGGGAGGTGAGAGGCGGAGGCGGTTATGTCACGTTTGATTGAAATTACAAGCCTACCCCTATCAAAACCTATAGAAATCGAGCAGATAGGCTTTGCATGCCAGGGATAGGCAGTAATTTCCATCTCGCAGATTTTGGTTTCGGGCGGTTACTGCGAGTTTCCCCGCTTCGTTCAAATTTTTGTAGAGAAAGAGTGCACGTTTACCGTGGCAACTCAATTCGAATCCAGTTTGTATTTTTTTCCGGGCAGGATCCATTTTGTATTCCAATACAAATCTATATACATCATTTTTTATATATACTTTCAAAAGCACAACACCCTTTATACATAAATATGGTTTACAAATGGCATGATCTCAGATTCATAAGGCTGGATCCATCCTAATTTGGATTTTCAAATATTTTAAACCACTTTATGTTGAAATCCAATGTATGCATTCCTCGCTAACTGTCTCCAATTAATGTGTGTTTCATGCGGGTTTTTTTTTTACTTCTCAAACACGTATAATGTGTTTGACACACGCAACATATAGTGTAATCCCGTTTAGACATTCATTGCATATAAACCATGCATTGTCTCTAATTAAAGAATCTATGGATCACTAATATTGATAAACATTATAACATTACACGTGTCCCCAAATTCAAATGAATATGCATGTTTGATAGACCAATTTTTGTTATGATATTATCGATGTCGTGATCTCTAGTTTAAATATTTGAATCCCCTTTAATCCAGATATTCGTCTCATATAGCTATCACTCATGCTTATATATCTCTCTAGACCTATACGCCTTCATCGTCTCTCGGGTATCTCTCGTGCTACTTGTATGTCGACAATAATCTTTTATCTTCGTAACACACTGACGGTACTCTCTCCCTCGACCTTCAATCTATCTCTCTCTAAGTATATCTCGCTCCCTGCTATGTGTCTCTAACTATGATTCTCCCTGTGAAATCTCTTTCTCTCACACAAACACAAACTTCGTCTCCCGGGGTCTCATTTCTCTCTACTATTCTCCTGTGTGCCACTCGCACACCCCCTCTCACACAGAGATGTCTTGCGCTCCTTAGGTATGAGAAGTTACGACTCTCCCTCTTAAATATCTCTTTCTCACACACAAACTCTGTCTCCCAGGGTCTCATACCTCTCCACCATTCCCTTGTATGTCGCTCACACACACACACTCTCTCTCCCTAGAGATATCTCGCATTCCCTAATATGTCTCTCTAGCTATCACTCTCCTTGTGAAATATCTTTCTATCTCACAAACACAAAACTTCGTCTCTCGGGATCTCATTTCTCTCTGATATTTTTTTGTATGTTGATTCACATGCACCCTCTCTCTATCTCTCTCACACCCACACACATAACTCAGCCTTCTGATCCAGTCGACTCTTATCTCTAACACACACACTAGCTAGCCGATCTCCCTCTAGCTAGCATCTTTATCTTTCTATTTATCTGTTTCTCCATCAACCTTCTTTCTCGCTCTCACTCTTGCTTCCTATCACGCACACTATATATGTTTCTCTCTACATGCAGTCATGCGCCCTCTTTTTATCTTTCTCTCACACACACATAACTTCACCCCTCTGAACCACTCGGCGGTCATCTCTAACACACAAACTAGCTGATGTCCCTCTAGCTAGCATCTCTATCTCTCTATCTATCTGTAGTTTCTCCGTCAACCTTTCTTTCTCGCACGCACTCTTGCTTCCTATCACGCACACTATATCTGTCTCTCTATACATGCATCTATAGGTTGATCTCTTTTGCACAATCGTTGTGTCTCGCTCTCTCTGCTCGCCATAGATGCATGCTCTAGCCCATGCCACTATCTCTTAAAGACAAAAACACATGCTCAATTATCGGGCCTTCTTCCCTCCACTCTCACATGCATGCATATTGTCATACCGATCCGTCTCTCCCATGTCGTTGATCTTATGACTTATGTCTTCTTTCTTTTATCTCGATCATGCGCGCGCGCACACACACATCCCACGTATACATGTATACCTCTCGCACATGCATGTTCAAGGTCTCCTATGTCTCCATACGTAGTTAATTACCCTCAACCCTAACCCCACATCGAATCGTTCTCTTCTTGTGTCCACATGATTACCGCCTGGATGGGTCTCTTCTCTAAAACACACACTCACACTTAACAATCTCCTTCTAGCTACCCCCCCCCCCTATTTCACTCTTCCCCTATATCCCCAAAACCAATAAGACCATCCCTTCGTTTAATTCCTGCCTACATGCACCATCGATATATAGTAGTCTTCCTCGGTGTCTCTCAAACAAACATGTTATCTTGATGTCGACTCCTCTCACACGCACACGCCTTCTCCTCCCTCTTTACGGGCCTCTTCTCTCTCGCACCTCCCTCATTGGTGGCCTCTGCCATACACATCACCTCTCTACGATGAAGCCACACACACTTAAATTACTTTCACCACCGAAGACTCCGCTTCACACACACACACACACATTAAGACTCCATCTCACACACACATGCTCTAGGTGGAGCATTTGTTCCTACCACCCTTCATCCAACCTTACCCGTATGATAAACAATCACCTTAATTTACTTATATAACATGGACAAATTCCACTTTATTTTAGTAGTTAGCAAAGTTCTCATAATTATATAACGCAAATCACGACCAGGAAGTGACATTTTTTTACACAACCACGTTAACATGGCCACTTAAATCACAGGCTAAAGTGTAATACCATTATACTTATATCCCGATGCAAAAGGTGGAGTACATGTCCGAAGAGTAGAGTCGCACACATGCACTCTGTCTCTCAGAATCTCACACACATACCAGTTACGTGACGCCCCCTAAGCAGACCCGTATGTTACAATTTGTGCACCCGCGGGTACACGTGATGGTGCGCATTTATTTAAGCCGGACGGCAAACCCAAACAGTAGCTGCATTCATTCCCCTCGCACTGCCTCTTCTCTGGTCGCCGTCGCCCGATAGCCATGGCGTGGCCGAAGGTAACGACATACGCCATGCTTCCGCCGGCCGGAGCGGCGCTTTGATCTGGAGGCGGCGAGAAGCCCGGATTGCAGCCGCCCTGCCTTCGGAGTCCGGACTAGCCGGAGCCGAACGAGGAGGCGTTGGAGGCGGAGCAGCACGCGGAGCCGGAGGAGGAGAACGACGACGCGGAGCCGGAACAGGAGGACGACGACGCGGGCGAAGCAGAGCCGGAGGAGGACGATGATTTCCATTATACTCAGACTTAAAGGGCTTTGAGTTTCACGCCACATTTATTTCATAGAGATAAGAGAAAGTAAATTTTAGTGGTCATGCACGCATCTTTTTGTGCTAGCACTCCTATATAAGGGTTGACCAGTCGCTTCCCACGGACGTGCGCGGGCGGTGGAAGAGGAAGGAGAAGGGAAGCGGGCTGTGGAGTACGCCAGTTGCAGCACGAGCTCCAAGGAATGTTCGTGCCAAACAATGCATAGTAGTACAGTATAGTCCAGCGGAGTATGAATTGGCCTTTAGGTTGCGTGTGGATGACATGGCTGCAACATGCAGGCTGCAGTTCGACAGCCTACCACTCCACTTCGCACGGTTTGGTCACGCAAGATTTGCATGCACGCATGTCACGCACGTACTTGTCGAAGGCATGCTCGAAAAAGGGCGACCAGGTCCGCTAGTCCGTGTTGGTCCATGCGCTCGAAAAACAACTAATCCCTGTCGCTATAAATGTCGTGCGTGCTTTAATTCCGGGCTAGTGGATGGACGCGAATGTGCCGTACAACGAACCGCCTGCCAGCTCCCTAATCTCTATCTCTACTCTTATAATAATAATAATCTATCTATCTATCTACTCTTATAAAAAAATAGAGTTGGTGATGATGGTGTGCCTGCCATCCTGCAATATAGGCCGTCCGATTTATATGGATAGGAAGGAAACTATGGCAATTTTGCAAAAAAATACCCACACCCCTCTCCACATTTGCAAATAAGGCCTTCCCTCGTTCATCCTTTTCTCTGACAAGATAAACTACTCATACAAATGCATCTTGATGTTACGTGCAACGCACGGGCATCTTGCTAGTAATAAATACATAAAAATATAAAAAACCGAGTTGGTGATGATGGTGTGCCTGCCATCCTGCAATATAGACCGTTCGATCTATATCTGACGGATAGAAAGCAAACTATGGCAATTTTGCAAAAAGATACCCGCACCCCTCTCCACATTTGTAGATAAGGCCTTTCCTCATTCATCTTCGTCTCCCACAAGATAAACAGCTCGTATAAATGCATCTTGATGTTCCGTGCAACGCATGGGCCTCTTGCTAGTCTCAAATGTAAACTACACTAGTGCGCGCCCGCAGAACATCCTTTCCGAAGGGACAAAGCCCTGCAGTTACCATCTCCTCTTGTGTAAACCAGCTCCACAAGGGACAAGGCAGTTGGTCACCATTGCCATGGATTCGCAAGGCGGTGGTGCTTCTTGTCCTCGTCGAGGTTGGGAGACGTTGGACAACGATCCTTTGGGACAAATCGTAAGTCACACCGACTTCCTCACATCCGCAAGACTTAGCGGTACTTGCACCAAATATTTTAAGAGGGTGCGTAAATGTGCGTGGGAGAAGGCCATGCTAGTTGGTCTGCCATGCATTCTCGAGGACGAGGATGTTTCCTTGGGGGTCTCTCCAGCGCGGCGTGGCCGTAGTTTCAAGTTGACGCCCCTTGAGATGCCGACGTTGAGGGGCACTCGGATTTTGTCCGATGAGCAGGTAAGTGATGAGTTTGATCACGTAGTAAATGCATTATAAAGACTACTTTCGTGTCCATTTCCTAATTCCCCCGCTGCCCACTGTTTCACAGGTTAGGCTTGGTGCCAGTGGAGATTGGCTTGCATATGTACGGGAGGGTACCAACATCAATTTGCACAACATCTACAACGGTGACACCGTTCCTGTAGAACCTTTGTCCAACATTGGGATCAGCCATGCAATGGGCCATCACCTGAATTGGTACGATGGAACCACGGTGAGATTGAAGAAGATAGCAATCCCGGAAGCCCCGATAAGGTTGTCCGCCAACCAAAATTACACTCTGATCGCGGTGTTCAACATCACGATTGCTTTCACGAACCCTGCACATGGCGGTCAAAGGTGGACCATGCTGTCTGCGGCCGATTTGTTGCCGTACGAGTACGAAGATGTTGTGCTCCTTTCTAACCACATCTTCGCGGTGACAAACCAGGGGACTTGTTTCGTATGGGACACATCCTACGGTATACTCCCTCTCTTCCAGTTTATTTGTTTTGAATTTTTTCATTTTATAAGTTTCAAATTCAAATTTAGAGTGCCCCATCACATGTTGCGATTACAATGCGCATTAAATCGTTGCGTTCATGTAGTAGTTTTTTATTGGTCATTTATATTGGTCACACAAGCATGCATTGCAAGTAACATTTTTTACCACAATTTTTTGGGAAACTGAGTGCAATAGTTGAGTAGTTTTGCAAACTACCAGTACTACACCTGAAACGGTACAAAATCAATACCACCACCATGCCCGCGTCTGACCGCCCTGGCCGACCCAAACCCCCTCCCTTGCCGGCATGTGCTTCCCGCCTGAAATGGTCAGTGTCACCCTGGAGCGTCAGTGCCGCATTAACGCCCGGCCAGAGCGGAGGCGACCTCTCACTGGCGCCGGCTTTGAAGCAGCGCGACGGCCGAGAGAGCGCCGCTTCCCGGTGCACGCGACTGCTCCGCATCGAGGCTGGCCATAGTGGTGGTAACTTAGGTAGTACATACACTCAGGAATAGCAGACATGGTGATGTGGCAGAGAATAAAAGAAGAGACAGGGGGTCATGCATGGTAATAAATATGATCATCTATGCTACTACTCTATGATACTATGCACTATAAAAGTAGTATATCATACACTAGTATCATGCACTAGTATATTGTATATGATACTCCCCACTATGAGTAGCCTCAAATGACACCACGGCCGGCCGTCGTGCGTGCGCCGCCCACATTACAGTTGCAACTTGTTTAGAGTAGGTTTTACTCCGGTTTGTATGAAAACTGTAATGTATCTCGTCCGATTTATATGAAAAGTTTTCGAAATGTAATGATTTTCGTCCGGTTTCTATGAATTCCGCCTTGTTTGCACGATTATGCATGGCAAAGTCATCCCCCGATCAAAATCAAATCGCCAATCGTGGATGTGCATGGGGCATTTGGTCTAACTTGGAACCTTGTAGCTGACGACACCCAGTTGGGACGTACTATCTTAGCAGTCGTTACCCATGGTACCATTGAAGGGCAACAAGGTGCCACGATCTATCACGATCGGACCCTGATCATGTACCTAGGTAATCCCTTCTCTCTGATCCAAGAGTAGTAGAGCCAGGAACTATCGTATATCTTATTGCCATGTCATCTTATAACATTTCAGTACATGTCTCTTTGTACTCCAGGAGCAGGAGTAGTTCTTTCCTTCTTATTTTTTATTGATTGGGATAGTCATCTACGCAACTTTATAATGCCAGTTGTATAAACAATAAAGGACTTAACAATTTCAATTCCGTGTAGTACTAGCTAGGTAGCCATAATCCCATCAAACAAAACTACTCCTACTTTAATTAATGTACATGGCCCAGGTAACACTCTCCACTTTTATTTTAATCTGTATCCCCTGCTTACGTCACCTTATTATACTGCATGGACCATAACCATGCACGTCAGCATGTATCCAGGTTTGAGATGCCAGGTGTACCAGATGGACGGCGGCATGTTCGACCCTCGTGATGCTACCTGGGTGCGGATGAACACACTTGAAGAGTACTCAATTTTCATCGGGGACAACTACCCCATAGTGCAAACGATGCCACCTTCCGTGCACGATGCCGACGGTCTGCCGTTCATGAAGAACAGGTGCGTTTTCATTGCGCACCGACGGATTCATATCTTGAACGCCCCTATCCCTGATCTATGTCGCTTCAGTTTGTATGAGTCTCCATCGTGGGGAGCCAAACTAAGAAGATGCGATGATATGGACTCCCGTTGCCCACCGTTATGGATCATTCCATCTATGAAGAACACGTGGGACTGGAACTACGAGACGGACATGTACCTAGGGATGTACGAACCTAAGTAATGTAGCGCAGTCAGTGAAGTAGAAAGGCACAAATAGTATGAACATGCGTGGCATATACACATTTGTCTCTTACTACCACTAAATGTTGTACGAGAAATGCACGGTGATATTATGATGTACGTGCCTAAGTACTCTACTACTATATTAATTGGAGGCACATATTAGGTTTTATATTTGTTTACGTGTATGGCCCGAGACCTTCCAACTAGACGCGTCTTTCTCTCCGGGTCGCACTTTGTATCGTTCATACTACTAGTACTACGTGTGGACTCCGACCTAGAAGTGGAAGAAGTGGAGATGCTCTACCACGCTGTTCATGTCCCACTCCTTTCGCTGACGTGTGGGACATCCAGCATGTGCCGTGTTTGGCACTCCTTCGTCGTAAGAGTTGAAACGCTAGCTTTCATCAAAAATAAAAAATAAATATAAATCAGCAGTGATACTATACCACGCGGTTTCCTTGCTCCTCGATATCGGAAAGAATACTTCCTTTCACCGACATGTGGGACGTCGACCATCCTGGTCCACTTGCCATGCACGCAGAACTCCAAGTGAGAGTCACCCCGGTCGTCGCGCCGCAGTAATAATGACTAATGAGCCGTCAAATCACAGGCCCAACCTTTCCCACTGTAAAGTTGCTCGGACGAAGGAACCATCATGACTTCGTTGAATTCTGCTTCTTGAAGAAAAATACTGTACCAGCAATACTGCTAGCTACAGTAGTACTGTACTCCAGCGGGGGCCTCCTTTGGTTCATAGGATAGGAATTTTATAGGAATATGAAAATCATAGGAAGTGAGATGACATGCATCTCAATTCCTATAGAGAAAGAGATGCCATTTGATGCATAGGATAGGAATTTTTCCATTGAGTCTAGGCTAATGTACTGGTAATTTGCTCTAAAAACTACAGTAGTAACTAGTACTGGTACATGCTCTTAATTAATTAAACAAACATACGGGCGACACAGACACACACACTAACTACTAGTATTACTACTTCTCACATGCTGGCCAGATGCCGCCATTCTCCTTCCCGGCTTTGTTGGCAACACCCCACCATGCTTGGATCTCCGTCGAGCTCTCCGCAGCAGCGCGTGCATCCTTTTCTTTCTTGCGGCAGCGGGCCTCTCTTTTCTTGAGTGCTTTCTGCCTTTTCCGCTCCCTCTGTGCGGCTTTGGCCGCCTCTTGCTCTACCGCCCATTCGTCCTTGGCAGCTTCAAAGTCCACCCACGTAGGTGTGAGGACGCGAACGGCGATGAACTCGGCACGGCAGGATGCCATTGCTTCCCTACCATTTTTGTGTGCGGTCATGGGCGGCGAGGAACTCGGCGCGGCGGGATGCCATCGCTTCCTTATCGGTTAGTGAGCGGCGCGGTGGCATGAACGACGCTTGGTGAGAGCTCTGGGGCGGAGTGGCTGGACAACCGTATAGTGCATTGGTTTGTCAAGAGCTCAAGGACAGACGACGAAGGAAATTTGGATTCCCCTTCAATCTTGGTCATTTATTACCGAGTAAAATGCATTGGCGGTCATCGAACTTGTCTTGATAGCTCACTTTTGATCATTGTACTTAATAATACGGTCAATAAGGTCATTATATATGAGATATGGTGATTATACGGTCACTGGCTCAGCATATAGCTCTGTATTTGTCTGGTTGACCAGTCAAACAGTCCACATGCGCCTCATCATCTTGAGTTCTGTATCTATCTATCTATGCGGGCCTACCTGTCAGTGGAGAAAGAAATAAAAACCAAAATTATGCGTATGTGAGGAATCAAACCACGGACTCATCGCTGCAACGCACACTCGTCAGCCAAATGAAAATGAAATACTTTGCGTTAAATGCACAAACCAAATTTTTTATATTATACATGATGCACACATTAGCGCACACCGTCCACAGACGCAAGTAGCATGTACACGAGTAGACACTCACGCTGTCAAACCATGGTAATGCATGCACGTTGCCCTCTCAATCAAAGTCCTGCTCATGGCGCAACGCAAACGGCGAGCCCGTCACCTGCGCGCCCCGGCGGTGCCTGACAATACTGTTTAGACATTTGCTGGCGGCCTCCGTGAACACCGAGCATGTATTCACCTGGCTCAACACCAACGTCATACTCGTGCTTGGGCGCCGAGCTGCTCGACATTAGCCATGGCTCTGCACATGGCACGACGACGTGACTCGGCGCCTTGCTCATGTATATCATCCATCACAACGACAATCTATAAACAGCCTAGCTAGAGAGGGTACTATGGTACCTATATATGTATCATGAGCGACCGATCATAGTGCCACTGCACACGAGTGTGTGTTTGATCGATTCATCCATTATTCATAAGTTATGCATGGTTGTGTGTGTCTAATGCTGGTCGTCAAAGGCTAGCTGGCGACAAGAGCGGTTGCATGGACGCCTGGTTGTCTATACGTGCCGCATACACTTCAAAGGGTCGTCATCCATGAGTTCACATAATTTATTTCAGTACAATCATAAGCGTAACTGCGTAAGTGCGTCCGCGTGCGTGCTAGTATGTATTGTGTGCGTGCGCGTGCGTACTGCGTGTGTGTGGGTCGTCCGCATGCATGCATGTGCGTCGCGTTTGCTCCTTGCAAAAATACCTCATTTGGTTAGCTCGTGGAGCTTTACTGGAGAGGTTCGGGGTTAATTCCCCACCCATGCAATGCATAATTTAGCTTTTCTAATTTATTTATTTTTGACCCATTGACAGGTGGGGCCGTAGAACCTGGGTGAGGTGCATGTGGACTGTTTGACCGGTCAACCAGACAAAATACGGAGCTATACACTAAGCCAGTGACCGTATAATCATCTTAAGTCGTATATAGTGACCGTATTGATCGTATTCTTAAGTACAGTGACCAAAGTGAGCTATCGAGACAAGTTCGATGACCGCTAGTGCATTTTACTCTTTATTAACGCACATGGTTACTTTCCGTTGCCTATGGAAACTGTGTGCGCTGACCCTATTGTGGGTTGCTTTCTGATTGGCCGCAACCCCAGCCAGCTTTCTGATCGCGCGCGTGCACCGTGATCGAACGGCATTCCACGTCCCTATCATCACACCCGTGTAGCTGTAGCTGGGATTTGATGTTTCTGCACCTCCGTCCTGGTTGATGCATGTAACTACAAATAATATTACTAGAAACTATGTTTATTAGTAAGGTACACGTGCATTGCACGCATGAGATTTGGCAACCAAATTATGAATAAATACCACACTATAGCATGTAAGCTTTGAGTCATATATGCATGATGTAGATGTTCGTTAATTCTTATAGTGGTAGTAAATTTCTACAAAATGCACATGATGCCCTAAATATGGTAAATGAACCAGGAGAAGTGCCAAATTTGAACACGGTGCTTTGTAGGGTGTATGTTGATCGTAGACAAAAAAGTGAACTGCCACATTAATTGAGTACTTTTGCAAACTACAAAAACAATATACCACCACGCCAGCGTCTGACCGCCCTGGCCTACCAAAACCCCTTCCATCGCTAGCGCACGCTTCCCGCCTGAAACGGTCACCGTCGCTCCAAAACATCAATGCCGCATGCACGCCCGACGCGACGTCTCACTGGCGCCAGCATTGCAGCAGCGCGACGGTCGAGAGAGCGCCACCTGCGCGGCATCCCGGTGCAAGCAACAGCTCCGCGTTAAAAACACCATGGCCATCCGTCTGTCCGCCGCCCACACTAATGACACGCGGCTGCCGACGAACCTACTCTGGCGCCAGCCGTCCATCTGTCTGCCGCGGCTCATTGCCATTCGCCCGCTATATTAACTTCAGCCCCAGCCCCCAGCCATAGCCAAAGACCCGCAATCATTCTCCTCCGGCCCCTTCCTTCTGTCGGCACCACTCCAACCATGGCCTCCTCGCGCTCCAAAGCTCTCTTGGACGTACTGTCGCAAGAGCAAACGAAGGACATCGCTGGCTCCGCTCCGGGCGCGCTCCAAAGCTCTCTAGGACGTACTGTCGCAGGAGCAGACGAAGGACATCGCCGGCTCCCCCCCGGCCACCCTTCGTCGCCACGACCACGAAGCCGGCGCGCGTGCGCGGGCGCAGCCGACAGCGAGGAAGAGTAGTACATGGTAGGTCACCGCCGCTCTGGTCCTAGGAAGGCCACCGCTCCTCCACTTAGTCGACGCCAAGCTTGGTGCGGTAAACATCGGCGGCCGATTAGCCGCTTGACGGCGACGTGGAGGTGGAAATCTTCAGAACCTTGTGCTCCGGAGGAGGAGGTTATCAAGGTGGAGCTGGACAAAGCCGAGGCGGATGAGGAGGAGGCAAAGGCAATAGCCGAAGCATCAGTTCTCGGGGCTCATGGCCGGACATGGTGGTCGGGCGCCGGCGATCATTTAGATTAGGTTTACAGTAGGTTTTAGTATGGTTTCTGCGAAATATGTAATGAATTTCGTCTAGTTTATAGGAAAAGTTTTCGAAATGTAATGAATTTCATCCGGATAATTTGAAATTTTCTTTGTTTGCACCAATTTCGTTCGGTTAGTTCATATAGTTGTCGAAAGGTATGCGGGCAGCATTGGATGGCATCCTTTGGCATCAGTGTCCTCGGACAGATGCCGGTGTAAATTTGTGGGTCAACACTGGAGATGCCCTAACTATCATGCTATAATCGCTAACAGTGCTCCATTATTTCGCAGGGAACAGTTATACCTCGATGAAAATTAGATCCGCCGTGTTTCGCACTCCTCCCACGTAAGAGTGGAGACGTTTGCTTACATAAAAATGGAGCAAGTGGACGGCACTGTAGCATGTCATATCACTCAAACCCACTAGGCCAAACTAGCCCGCCTAACGCGCGGGAAAGCCCCGCCCTCGTCATTTTGTTTTGGATTTCTATCGATCGATCGCATGAAAATGTTACACTTTGCAAGTTCAAAAGGAAAAGGCGGCACACTTAAAGCACGCATGTCGCGTTCGCGTCGCACCCCAGACAGTCCGGCTCGCACGCCGCTCACCAAAGGGGACAGGCGTTGTCTTGCATTTTCACTGACATGTGGGACTGCAATTGAATAAACCATCTATAGCCGAAATCTAATCGCTCGGCGGATGTCGGCTGAGAAGAGAGAGACGGGGGAGGGAGAAGAGATCGCCCGCCCGCCGCGCACGGACTCCAAGAAATATGGTGATAATGTGAGGTGGGCCATGCGGGAGTCCAGACCGCTTCCATGCCCGCTTCTGACCGCCCTGGCCCACCAGAAAACCCCTCCCCCCTCCCGCGCGCGCTCCCCCCTCAGGCGCTAGCTGCCCGCATTCATAGCAAGTACAATACTGGGCTGTAAGCCTGCTTATGTGGAGGAGAGAGGCATTGAAAAAGTGAAGGAGTGGGCTCTGCAAGAGCCCATCTCTACACGTGCTCCTAGGTATAAAAAAACTAATTCTAAAGAAAGGTATAAAAAACAATTGTGTCTAAAAAAAGAAGGTAAAAAACATTTGAGAGGAAATAGATAGAGAGAAAGTGAGAAAAAGTTGTAACCTTATAGCCAACCTTATAGTCAACACTATGTTACATGAGGAAGGAGGGAGTTGTGCACATGCCAAGTTCACTGGGCTGCCGTGTTTCACACTCCTTTGTCGTAACAGTGGAGACAATAGCTTTCATCAAAAATAAACAATGAATACTCCTTACTCATCCTCGATATCGGAAAGAATACTTTCATTCACTGACATGTGGGATGTCGACCATCCTGGTCCACTTGCCATGCACAAAATTATCCTGGTCCACTCCGGTCGTAGCGCAGGCCCAACCTTTGCCACTGTAAGTTGGTCGGACGAAGGAACCATCATGACTTCATTGAATTCCGCTTCTTCAAGAAAACTTACTGTACCCGCAATACTGCTACCACACGCGAAGACTGGACGGCACTGTAGCACGTCATATCACTGAAACCCACTAGGCCAAACTAGCCCGCCTAGGATTTGTACGTCTCTGTACTGCTATGATTTTGTGTTCTCGAAAAATATCCTTTGTCAATCTAATGATTAGGAGTAGAAAGAAATGGAGGAGGGTCTTTATCTCTCTCTCTCTCTAGATCTCTCTCCATCCCACAACCCCTCTAGCACACGTACACACTCTCTGTAGCCACTCCGAAAGTACGACGTCACTACACATTCACGCTTCCAACAACAAAATTACACATTCACGCATGTTACAAGTACGTGCCAATTTTGCTGGCTATTAATGTGAATGTATCCATGAACCAACTCTTTGAGTTTGATGTGAATTTAATGTATAATTGTGGACTATTGTCTGATCGATCGCTAAGCCTACAATTTTAGGAGCTTGGGCTATTGGCCGATCGACGACGGATCAGACCTATAAGCGTACCATGAGCTCATCAGCCCCAACGTTTCTCTTCGGTGAGTGTTTGCAAGTACTATAGCTCGCACAGTAGCTAGCCTACTAACACCAAGAATCATCAAACAAGCCCTACTGATATGATAAACAGTTCAAACTTACATCTAAGCATGCCATATATTACATCAAAAGCTGGTGAGGATACAGTGCACTAGCCCTAAGATGGTTTGATAACACGCATCGTTCTGGCAATTAAACACAATGCAAACTACCTTGAAGGATTAGCGCGACCAACTATTTCTTGTCATCGATCTCTCGGGCAATGACCACAGCACGGACAGCGGCATGGGAATCGATCTCTGGGGCGATGTCCACAGGACGGACCGTGACATCGGAATCGATCTCTGGGGCGATGTCCACAGGATGGACAGCGGCATCGGAATCGATCTCCGGGGTGATGCCCACAGGACGGACTGCGACATTGAAAACGATCTCTGGGGCGGTGTCCACAGGACGGACCGCCACATCGGAATCATCAAGGACGTCCACCGGCACCTGCACAACCTTAACATATTAGCAAGCACATTGCAAATAATCAAAAACCACAACTATGGTAAGCCATCTTTTTTACCTTGTGCAGCTCACCGCGGGATCCCATCCCTCCGGAGGCCATCTCCTCGATGGGGGCCATCGCCTTGCCATGGAAATACTGCTTCTCAACGGTGACTATCTCCTCAAACTCGGCCTTGAGCCTCTCATAGGTGGCCATTAGAGTTTCTGGGGTAGGCACGGTAGGGCCCTTGTTGTTCTTCCAGCTTTCTTTGAGGAGTTCGTCCGCCAACGTCATCAACTCTTTGGCCAGTGCTTGTTTCTTGGAGTTCTTCGTCTCCATGGGTTGGCCCGCCAACATGGCCAACTCGTTGGTCGGTGCTCGCTTCCTGGAGATCTCTGTCTCAAGTGGGTTGTCTGCTGGCAACTCTTTGCCTAGTGCTCCAGGATCCATCAATAAACTGACAAACAAAAAGCAATCGGAAGGACAAAAACAATCGCAATGAAAACGGGAAAAGAATAGGCAGTGAGAATCGGTCGGTGCTTCGCAAAAAGAAGATTCTTGGAATGAAAATATAGTAGCATCACTGATTCGCCCACCTTTCCTTCATCGGTACAGAAGAAAAATGGTAGAAGTGAGTAGCCTGGAGTGAGGTTTTCTTCAAGAAAGGAGAGAAAGGGCTTCAACGAGCATTCCAGTGAAATGATGGTTGCTTCGTCCAGTCCAACTTTGAGGCCACTTTACCACTGCTGGTAAAGGTGTGGGTTTTGTGATATGATGGGTCATGACAGCCACACCGGGGTGACTGGTGAGTCTCGACTGTAGCACCTCGCTGTGATTTGGTGGATGGCATGCGGGCCCGGATGCTTGATGTCTCGCATGTAATAGAGCGGCTAGTCATATAGTAGTTTGGATGACAGACGAGGAGCTCCATCCTAGTTTATTGGTCCCTATGATAATCTGTGCCAAATTTTGACTATAAATTTAACTAACCAAATGTTCATGCATGTCACAAAAAATTGCATCATTGAAAACTATGTTCAAATACGAATCCAAGGATATAATTTTTGTTAACATGCACTAACAATTTGCCAGTTAAATCTTTGGTCAAAATTTAGCACAAATTACAAAGGGGCCCAATATTGATTGTACTCTCACATTTTGTTTTGAGGATACTCCTAGAAAATATAAATAATAATGCATGTTGGTGCAGCCCACGTTTCCGATAATTTTAGCCGTGGGCTTGTTCACAATTTTTACGAGGCGGTGGTTGTTCACTTAATGGAGGGTCTAGTACCAGACTTGAACAATACAAAGTGTGACCTGGCACACCATAACACCACTTGGAATAAGCAGGTAGCTATCTCAAAAAACAATCAACAACTCAAAAAAAAAGGCGACCTGGCATGTACACAATTTTAAACGATTGTTTTGATGGGGTGAAAAAACAAAACTAGCCCACTATACGTATATATATAGGCAGGAGCCTCCGCGCTTGCTTGCTAGGGTTGCTCTATTCACACACTCTCATCCTCTCCAGATCTAAACAAGATAGCGGTGGTAACACTGTCTTTCTATTCTCACCGCTGGTTACAGATCCGAACGTATCCCCCTCCACCGGTGAACGGGAGGAGGGGCAGCGTTTAGGCCGTCGTCGACAGTGAGGCAGGAGACCCACTGCCGTCCGCACCGTTATCTCTGGCCGAGCGCCGGCGTAGGAGGTCCTCCGATCCCTTCGTCGCTGCCCTAGTGTGGGCGGATCCGGCCTCCCGCCGCCCACCTATCCATACCCTGACGACCTTCAGGTATATCTTCCTTCGAAACTGGCCTAGCTCTACTTCCCCAGCTCGCTACGTCGCTGCATGTGCATCATTTTCTACGTCTCAGCCCCCCTCGTAGCTAGGCTCGATCGGATGGTCCAACGTCACCTAATTTTTTTTTCTATTGTTAGACGTAAAGCTACTTCATGGAGAAGAATCTTGTACTTGGTTCAAACAAGAAATAAAGGGGGGAAATTTAGTATGTACATCGGACTTGGTACAAACAAGAAAGAAAGGGGGTGAAAGTAGTACAGACTGGTCATCCAACCGGTCTCTTGGTCGAAAAGGGAAATAAAGGGCAAATGCTGTACACAGTGGTATGACCAGGACTAGATTTGCTATCCACACATAGGAATAGGTGGCTAGAGTGAACAAAAATGGGACCAACCCAGATATGTTTCTTCGATGTTTGTTTCTCGGGGCACTAAACTTTGAATCACCACTTTATGCCCCGGTTTAGGTACATGGTGCTGGACTGCTGGTGCACCCACTGTCCCATGCCCTTATACCAAATATTTAGCTGTTCTTAATCAAATGCCCCTGGTAAAATGAAGCCATGCCACTGTTATAAGCCATGACAAGTTTAACCAATTGTTTTTGCCAGTAATTGTTTGAGACTCCGAATGTTTCCTCTGTAGCTTTTTGTGCAAATAGGGATATCCATTTCACCTCGTTGCTATTGTGACCTTTTGGTGCACTGCACAAAACACTTCTTAAAAGAAGTGACTTTTGTGTTGTTTAACTGGAATGTCAGAATGGAACCGTTGGTTCATTTCGGTGGAACTGCACAAAGGGAGATCTGTGTTCCAATCTTCATCCTCCATATTGGCACCATAACCTTCCTTTAGGTAAGAATGATATTTAATGCATGTGTTCACCTCTATTTTGCGACTGCCATGAGAAAATAATGCTATTGTTTACTAGTACACTTGTACTCCCTCACTGACAAAACCAATTCTGAAATAGAAGGCCAATCATGTACTTGGTTTCACCAACTAGTGAGGACAAAGAGAAACTGCGCATGAAGAGGAAGACGAAGAAGAAGAAGGAGGAAATGAAGAAGATCACACGATGGTACCGTCCTATGTTATCCTGACATCTTGCTAGTGGTATTGTATTGCTGTGTTGCTACTAGTCTTAATTTACTTGGAAGACTAGCAAGATGCCAGTGCGTTGCACGTAACATCAAGATGCATTTGTATGAGTAGTTTATCTTGTGAGAGAAAAGGATGAACAAGGGAAGGCCTTATTTGCAAATGTGGAGAGGGGTGTGGGTATCTTTTTGCAAAATTGCCATAGTTTCCTTCCTATCCGCCAGATATAAATCGGACGGCCTATATTGCAGGATGGCAGGCACACCATCATCACCAACCCTGTTTTTTATAAGAGTAGCGATAGATAGAGAAATGCAGCAGAGTACTACTTGGCTTGATGACACATCATACTAATTAACTGGATTCTGGATGCATGTGTGACCCAGCTCTACACGATCGATAGTGCCAAGGTGATCTTGCTGAAGCCGAGGCCTCAGTCGAGGCCATTCAAGGGCTCTGGCAACGTCTCCCTTACATGTGAAACGATCCTCCAGGAGCCTTCCACTTCTGCTGTCTCTCCTGCAAGGTTACTTAATTTGATGCTACTGTTAAAGTAATATGCTAATGTCTTTCTATCCTTTCTCACTAAGCTAATGAAGGTTTCACCTTGTTCCTACTTGTGCAAACATGGATCATGTTGTGCCAATCGTACATTTTAGTGGAACTGCACAAGAGAAAACAATGAACTGTATCCCAGCCAGTGCTTTAACTCTGCTGGAAGTTCTTGATAATCTTTCGATATAATCTCACCACTGGTAAACAAGAGTGATGTCAACCATACATTTGAAGTGCACAAAAATATATACTATTAAATGATTCCAGTGAGTGCTTTATCATCTCTTCTGGGACTACTTGAATAAGCTTTTTTGCGCAGGTGGGTACCGGCCTAAGGCCTTCATCCATATTAGTTTGATGTCATCTCTATTTGTATCGTGCTACTGTGTTGCTACTGTCATGAGAAACTCCTTTATCTTTGCACATTAAAGTTTTGCAACCTATGATACATGGCAATGCTTTGAGTGTTGATCTAATTGGCACTGATTAAATAAACTAATACCTCTCTTTAAGCAAGACTACTATGTTGCTAACTTTACCCATTAAGACAATGAGGGTGCTTCTATTTGTTATTGTATGTTTCATCAACTAGTCCCACTATTACAGTAATCTCACTCTCTCAATATATGTGCCAACAGGGATGCTCGATTTTGGTGGAACTGCACAAAAACTTTGGGTGCTTCATTGCCTCGACTGCATCCTTACTTTCCTGTCAGTCGCTTATCTTGGCTTCCAGTCAAAGGAAATAGTAATTGATATGCTACCTCACACAGGTTGGTGCCGGTCTTTATCCTGATTATTGTGCTTGTCATATGTATTGGTAATTTGGTATTGTGCTACTGTTTGCCGATTTCATAAAGGAGTAACTTGGAGCCTGAACTCGCAGGCAAATCATTACATTGGGCGATTTCAGTAGAACTGCACAAAAAGATCAGATGGACAGATACTTATGCTGCTGCTATGTACTCCAAAGTTCACTCAGACAAGCATCGATATTGACAAGAAGAAGTGCCAGAGTGAACGCCAACAATATTTCTTGGTGCATAGCCCAGGAAAATGCAGTCCAGTCTTGGGTCCCAACTTGTGCCTTTTGGTTATCGGCACATATGGTAGCGAACTATATGGCATGGAGTCTAAAGATTCCAGACAAGTTGGTTGATGCGTATATTCATCTGGCACTTAATCAGTCTGCACGCCAGGGATGCTCCATTTCAGTTGAACTACACAAAAAATTTGGGTGGTTCATTTTATCGACCGCCTCCTTTCTTGTCTGCAATGTAGAATTTTGGCGAGCTATAGGACCAAGATGAGTTAGTAAACTAGTTGGATGAAAGTAGTGGCCAAGTTGCTCAAAACTCCCTCGGCATCGAGGCCACTATCTCGAGGATAAACCTACAAGCAAAGTTCAGATTGTCTGTGCTACCTCTTATGTAATCGAAAGTTTACTCGTACAAGCATTAATTTTAGCAAGAAGTACCACCGAGTGAACACCATTTACCAGTCTGTACCCTAGGTAATTAAAGTTTGTCCATGGATGATATTGGCTATGATCTCAATCATTTGGATGCATAAACATGCTGAACATGTGTATTTCTGAATCTTTTTGTGAATTATCTATGAATATTGTCTTGTGATCTATCAATCATTTGGATGCATAGACATGCTGAACTTGTGTATATATGAATCTTTTGAGTTGTTGATTGTGAATGTTGGCTATGAATATGAACGTGTCCTGTGAACCTGAGTTTGATACGAATGTTTACCTTTTCTGTTATACTTGTGTGTGAACTTGTTAGAATGTCTACTGTGGGATTGTGACGTGTGAGTGTCAACGGCACACCTTCTTCCCGAGAAGAATTGCACCTACTTTATTAGGGTAGCAAAGGAGCATCAGCTCTTTTTTATCTTTTTGCTCTGTCTTCCCCCTCCCCCGCTCAACCCCTGCCGTAATGTTTTCGTCCTCAAAACAAACATAGCACTGCGTTGTTTTTGGGCCTTGATGGAAAATCAAGTGCTGCTTCTTGTAGGTTGGCCCGCCCAGCAAATGGGCTGCTGGTCCAACATGGACTACGAGGCTAAAAATACAAGTTGTATGGTGCAGAGGCAAGTAAAAAAATGCCATCGAGAGCCATCCACTGAAAAAAAAATCGCGTCTGATGTGCTTCTTCAGTCGCGCCGCCGGCCCCCTCTTTAATCTAGTTCGCTCCATTCCCCAACCGGCAGCACAGGACGGAAGTTTATTCCCCCTCACGCTGCTGGGGGATTGAAGAAGCACGGCATCGAATCCAACACCGGCGATGGCTGCTTGTCCAAGTGATTTTCAGATAAGAAACTGCATGTTTCAGAGGCAGAGCATTTAAATCAACACGCACTTTTCAAACATGGATAACAGAATATTGGAAATTTTATTCATGGTAAAAAATGGAACTAACAACAAGTTAACATCATGCTGATCAACATTCATGTATAGCACATCTTCATATGATGCAAAGTCAAAAAGATATGCTATTTTCAAAATGGCAAGACAATGTTGAGTGTGCGAAAAACTGGGTAAACTAGGGACGAAATTTTGGCAAGTGTAAGATATTTTTCAACTGCACCAGTTGGAATTGAACCCGGGCAGTACAGCTTTTGGGTGAGAGAGTTGTAGCCACCGGGCTAGTGCGGTATATTCGAAAGAATGAAGGCGTCTTCCCCGGCTCCGGTTCTTTCCCGTCCATGTGCGCTCGCCATGGCGCCGCCGTATGCCGTTGTCAACATGCTCAACAAACGAGAGGAATCCGGAGAGGCCTGTACGCCGAGAGACTGATAGTGGGGACCCACCAGGTCCAAGCCGTGCGCAAGCAAGTGCCTCATTGGAAAAAAGCTTCCTCCTAATTATATACTGATGTTGGGGCCCACGGGTTTGTCAACCTAGTTAATAAACGAAATAAATTTCCAAAGATGACTGTCATCGGGGAGCTTTTTTCAGGGGTATTGGGGATCTTTTTTTTTGTTACGGGAAAGGGGTATCGGGTATCTAGCTAGTATCATTTTTTCAGAGGGCGAACAAGTATCAGCTAGGCCTAGGTTTTGTTTTTTAACATGCGTAGCCGACATACCGAGACAGTGGTTTCAACTTATTTTTTGAGGTCCATCATGTACGTACCAGCCTATGGGCCTCCTAGCGTAGGTTTTACTTTTTTTAAACATTGGCAGCCCAATGTATTTTTTTAATAAAACGCAGATCTCTGTTCTATTTATCTATATATAAGAATAATAATGCAGTGTCCAATTTATGTTTTCCCTTCTAACCACATTATATATATTTATATTATTACTATTATCGTATATTTAATAGAGACTTATATATACATTATAAAAATATCCCACGTCTTATTAACTTATAAAAGTAAATGTTTAACAGAAGTTGGCAAGGAAAATTCTAATTGTTTTTCACTCACAGGCAAGGAAAATCCTGGTGATTGCGTACAAAAGTTTGCGAAGATTTTAAGGACCAATGTAATAATAACGCGCTCATTTTTCTTTTGAGCAATAACTCGCTAATTTTTTAATTTTATATATAATAAAATGTGTAGCTCCGGTTTATTTTTTGATATTAATTGCTCCTTCTAACCTAACATTAAATATAGAACAAGCCCATCTAATTCGTGTATTTGAAGAAAGTGCAAATGGGGTGGGATTTCTTAGAAAATATTAAATGGGCCGCATTGACGCAAAATTATTTGTTCACCCAGCCCAGCAAATGGACTGTAAATTCTAGAAAACATGGGTTAAATATATGCCACATTTTTGCTGGCTGACATGTGGGCCAATAGGTCGAAGCCTACGCAAGGCGTTGTCAACTTAGTCAACAAATGATTCTGACATCCACAGCCATTGGATTTATATCCAACAGCCGGCATGCACCTTCAATCTCTCGTCTTCTTCCTCCAGCATCGCCGGGACCGCCTACTCCGGCCTCCGGCGGCTAGCGGCTCTGCTTAGCATGCATCGCTGTGAAGCGCTACCCCACCGCCGGCCAGGCTATCCCTCCACCCCTCCACACCTCCTGTTATTCTCCACTGACTGCAGCCCCACGCCGCACCAGAACCAGTTATAACCCTTATACTCCTCTCAATCTGCGACTCCACTGTCGCGTCTTCCCATCTCCGGGTCGTTCCCGTCCGGGGCCTCGCCGTCATCCACCGCCTTGCTGCGCTCGGTGTGGCGTGGTCAACAAACGAGAGTCATCGGAAGAGGACTGTACGTGGAGAGCCTGACAGCTGGGGCCCATGAGGTCCATAGTCGCACGCAAGGAAAGTTCCTCCTTATTAAGCTGAAAAAAATGTTTCCTCCCCCTAACAGCTGGGACCCACTGGCTGTATCTTCGCACGGAAGGAAGTGCCTCCTTGTTATGCAAAAAAACTATTCCTCCCGATGACAACTAGAACCCGACAGATTTGGTGGCTGACTTGTCGGCCCACTAAGCTGACGCGTACGCAGGGCTTTGTCAACTTAATCAACAAATGATTCTAGCAGCTGGACCGTTGGATGTTAATCCAACAACCGTGCTGCTTCTTCAACCTCTGTTCTTGCTCCTGTCTCCCGTAGGCAGCAGTGTTGCCGCGCACCCGAACCAGTCAAGTTTCCCACTCCTCTCCATCTGCGACTCCACTGCCGCGTCTTCCCCATCTTCGGGTCATTCCAGTCTGGGGCCTCGCCGTCGTCCACCGGCCTTGGTGCGCTCGGCACGATGTGGTCAACGCGATCAACAAACGAGAGTCATCGGAAGATGACTGTACGTGAGAGGCTGACAGTGGGGACGCACCATGCCCATGGATGCATGCATGCAACTGCATCCTTTTTACCCTGAAAAATAATGTTTTATCCCCCTGACAGCTAGGACCCACCAGCTACATCTTTGCACGCAAGGAAGTGCGTCCTTATTACGGGCAAAAAAATGATTCCTCCCCCTGACAGCTGGGACCCAGCAGCTATATCTTCGCACGCAAGGAAGTGCGTCCTTATCCGCCCTAACAACTGGGACCCGCCCAGTCAAAGCGTACGTAGCATTGTCTGTCTTGTCGCGGACGTGTACATACATACTGGTCGATCAGTCGCTCTGCAACGATGAACCGTGGCCGAGTAAGTAGCGGCACATGTCATAGTAGAGCCCCCCACGTAGCAGTTCAGGCTGTCCCGTCTAAACCGTGTACATGTACATACAGCCACACGACAAAAAATACGGCCATGTACGTACATACGAGCGGGGTCTCGAAACGCGTACTCACGCATACGGACGGCCAGGGCTCGTGTACATGGAGAGGCAACGGATGGCAGCGACGTTATCCTGTTCATCGGCAGCTAACCGGCTGGGTCAGAACGGAGGAAATAGCGTCGTGTTCACCGGGAGCCAAGTGACTGGGTCGAAACGCGTCCTGTTCATCGGGAGTGAAGCCACTGGGTCGGAATGGGTTGTGTTCAATGGGAGCCAACTGGCTTGGACGGAACAGCCGGAATAGGGTCTGGCGTACCGCAAAACGGAGGAAAAAGGCCTTCTGTTCGACCGCGTACGGTCGAAACAGGGTCATGTTCATCGGGAAGGTCTGGCGTACTGCACAACGGAGGAAACGGACTTGTGTTCAAGTGCCTACGGTCGAAACGGGGTGCTGTTTATCGGGAGGGGTGTGGCGTACCGCAAAACGGAGGAAACGGACTTCTGTTGGAGCGCCTACGGTCGAAACGGGGGTCCTGTTCATCGGGAGGGGTGTGGCATACCGCAAAATGGGACTCCACGGGCTACTGTTCATCCACCGTCTATTGCCTCGCTCCAGCCTCCACGAGCTACTGTTCATCCACCGTCGACTTCCTCCAGCCTCCAGCTGCTACGGTTCATCCACCGCCGACTTCCTCCAGCCTCCACCAGCTACTGTTCACCACGGGGTCTTGTTCATCTAGCCTCCACCAGCTACTGTTCAACCAGCCCTCCACACGGGGTCCTGTTCAACCAGCCCTTCACGGGGTCCTGTTCATCCACCCCCAACCGGCTCGGGTGTGTGGCGGCCTCCTCTCGATCCGGGTCCTGTTCATCCAGCGGCAACGACCTCTACTACCACGGGGTCCTGTTCATCCAACCCCCACCGGGAACTATTCATCCAACCCCAACAATGGTCATTGTTCATCAAGAGGCAGCAGCAGGTTCGATCAGCTTCAGTTAGCAGCAGTAATGAAGGAATCGCTCGGGTTCAGTTAACAGCCAGGGATCGATCGCTCGGGTTCAGTAACGTAGCTAGTGCAATCGCTCGGGTTCAGTAAGCGAACACCTCGCTCAAGTTCGGTTAGAGCCCAGTGCCTCGCACCCACGCGCGTACGTGTACGAGAGAAACGCGCAATCCCTCTGTGCATCGCTCGGCCCCGACCACCCACCGTAACCGGGAACTCCCCGAAATTTTCCTTGCCCTCACTTCTACCAGGATTTTTTTTCCGTCATGGACGGCCCAAAGAATGTCATGCAGGTGCGTCCCCGGCCCGCCCAGGACGAAAAGCCCATTTTCTGTCATGATTTTTTGTCATAGAAGTAGGAGCCCACCACATCTATGATGATACGTGCTTTTGTCACAATTATCGTCATAGAAGTGTCATAAGCATGACAGAAAAAAAATCGTTCGGCCCAAAATGTCACTGATGTGTCTTTTTTTTGTAGGCAGATGAAGGTGTGTGCGATATACGGCATACAAATCGCTCCGATGAACCGTTTGTGATGATCGAGGTGAACACAAATGATTCGGCGTAACAAGATGTGTGTGATACCCGGCAAACAGGTCGGTAATCAGAATTGTGTGTGATCATTATAGACAGCCCATAAGGTCTTTTTTTGTGATGTAGCGACCCGACCCGAATGGATCGAATCTCTGTGCTCACGTGTCATCCCTGGATCGGTAATGCAGACACACACAGTACTCGAAGGATTTATAACAGAGTGCAATCACACACTTATTACATTGAATGTCTTGGAAGATAAAGGCCATCTAAATAAGATAACAGCGGAAGGCTTGGAAGATAAAGTGAGTCCATCAACTCCAACGGCATAGCTGAGTGCACGACAATGACCTAGCGCACCTTACTCTTCGTCTGAAAAGTCTACAACATGATATGTTGCAGCCCGAAACGGGTCAGCACATGGAATATGCTGGCAATATAACACAGTAGAGCAATGAACAAGTAAATGCTATCACTACATGCATATATGGCTGGTGGAAAGCTCTAGGGTTATATTGTTTTGTGAAAAAGCCAAAAAATTTCCTACAACAAAGGAATTTATTTTATTTAACTATCATGGTGGTTGTTTAACATTGAGAAGGTAAATACCCATCTCAATCCCAATTAAAAGTAATTATTAAACCCAACAAATTAATTTAGAGTGATGGGATCAAATCAATAATTCAGGTACCAGATACTCAAGATGTCCATAACCGGGGACACGGCTAACCATGATTAGTTTATACACTCTGCAGAGGTTTGCGCACTTTTCCCCACAAGACTCAATCTCCTCCGTTGGATTTCTCGCACTACATGGTGTTTGAGAAACGGATGACCGAGACACAGTCTTTCAGAAGCATTAACTCTAACCTTGGGTAGACAGTACCAACCTACATCCCCTACATCTGCTAGCCTACCACTGGAAGAGGTCATGCAACATACTCAACTATGCTAGAGCCCATAATAGCTTGTGGCTGCACACGGAAGTTTCTAGCATGAATAATCTTATGATCCCTTTGAGCCTGGGTGGCGAACCAAAAAGACAACACTGGTATATCCCCAGGTGCCTGCAACCAATCCACCCAGATGTGTATTTAAGTAGCCACCTTAAGTTAACCATTAATTAACAATCTCACATCTGTCATGGATACACTCAAACCCAATCCACATCTACGAGCATAGCATGGCAATATAAGCATAACGTAGAAGTAACTCCCAAGGGTTTGATAATAAAGGGCAATAGGTTCTACCTCATCATCTACTTCCCAATACCCACAAGTTAATCACATCCTAATCATGCAGTGTTTGAGGATTGAAACTAATGCATAAAAACTGGGTAATAAAGGGTTATGATCAATGTCTTACTTGCCTTGCTGACGATCCGCAAACCCTAGAGACTCATAGTAGCACGCTTCGCACTCCGGGAATTCTATCGCAACCAAACAATAGCATACATAAGCAATCAAGCATAGATGCAAGGGTAAAACTCAAATAAGAAGATGAAATCTGAAAGTTCAACTGAAGAGATTCGATCTGCAAAAAGAATCAATCGAATCGGAGCTACGGAACTGAAACTACGGTCAAAAGAACTTCAAAAACAAATCTGCTTGAAACCAAATTTTAAATTGTCAAAATCATGTTCAAGTTGATTAAACAGAAAGAGGGGTTAAAGACGAAAATTTTGGCGTTGGTTTCACTGGATTTGGACAAACGGTTTAGAAATGGCGAGGGTTTGAAGATCAGGGGCTAATCTGTGATAAAACTAATCGTGGATAGGTCCCTGGACGAAAAAGAAAAAAATAAAAGAAGAAAAACTATCGGACGAATGTCCGCTAACAGAGACAAACGGGCGAAAACGTTCACTAACAGATCTAAACGAACGAACGTTCGCTAATTAGTCTAACCTAATAAAAATAAACCGAACTAGGGTTTTTAAAAAAAACCGTCGGTTTTACCTAAAACCGAAAAAAAACGGCGGCGGCTCCGGCGAGATCCGGCGGCTTCCGGCGAGGCTCCGGCGAAGGCGGCGGGCGGCGGCAGCGAGGCGAAGCGCTAGGCGGCGGCGGCTGCGGCTGCGAGCGGTGGCGGCACTGGCGGCGGGCGACGGCGCTTGCTGCTGCTGCTGCTTGCTGCGGCGGCGGTGTGGGGAGACGAGGGGGGTCGGCTTATAAAGGAGCCGGGGGGCGGCGTGGCTTGGGGATGGGGCCGGCCTGGGGCAGAGTCCGGCTCGGACTCGCCTCGGTGTCCGTGCCAAGCACGGCGGCGCGCGAGAGGAAGGCGGCGGCGGCCTGGCTCGGCTGGGCCTTCGGCCCAGTCGGGCGAAAGGTTTTTTTTTTAAGTTCCGCCAAAAAAAATCCTAATAAAATATAAAAAAAAATTCTGAAAAAAATACCAAAAACAATTTTCACCGTCTAAATAAAATATTTAGAACAAAGTGAACATTTTCTTGGCCTAAAAATGCAGTTTTGAAAAATTCATATTTTTCAAATTCAAATAAAATAGCCAATAAAATCCAAATAAAATTATTTATTTGATTTTAACATTTTTCCTCCAATATTTCTTTTATTTTGGAGAAGTCATTTTATCTCTTCTCATATATTTTTAATATGAAATATTTTGGAGAGTAAAATAAATAAAACCAAAATGATCCTCTTTTCAATATTTGAGAAAATCCAAATATGAAAATAAATGAAATCCCCAACTCTCTCCATGGGTCCTTGAGTTGCTTAAGATTTCTAGGATCACAAACGAAATGCAAATAAAATATGATATGCATATGATGACCTATGTATAACATTCCAAATTGAAAATTTGGGATGTTACAAACCTACCCCCCTTAAGATGAATCTCGTCCTCGAGATTCGGGTTGGCTAGAAAATAGGTGTGGGTGGTTCTTCCGTAGATCATCCTCTCGTTCCCAGGTGGCTTCATCCTCGGTATGGTGGCTCCACTGAACTTTGCAAAACTTGATAACCTTGCTGCGTGTAACTCTGCTGGCAAACTCGAGAATCTTGACGGGTTTCTCCTCGTAGGTCAGATCACTATCCAACTGAATTGCTTCCAGGGGTACTGTATCTCTCAAGGGAATATCGGCCATCTCAGCATGGCACTTCTTCAACTGGGAAACGTGAAATACATCATGAACTCCTGATAGTCCATCGGGTAACTCCAACTTGTAGGCCACCTCTCCCATACGTTCCAAACCTCGGTATGGTCCTACAAATCTCAGGGCTAACTTTCCCTTGACTCCAAAGCGTTTAACTCCTCGCAGAGGTGACACACGAAGATATGCTCTGTCTTCGATTTCATAGACTACCTCCTTGCGTTTCGAGTCTGCATAACTCTTATGTCCGGACTGGGCTACCTTCACTCTATCTCGAATCAACTTAACTTTCTCTTCTGACTCTTTGATCAAATCCAGTCCAAACAACTGACGGTCTCCAACTTCATCCCACATCAACGGTGTTCTGCATCTCCTTCCATACAAAGCTTTAAAAGGTGCCATCTTCAAACTGGCTTGGTAGCTATTGTTGTATGAGAACTCCGCGTAGGGCAAATTGTCATCCCAACTAGATCCATAATCTAGCGCACAAGCTCTCAACATGTCCTCCAGAATCTGGTTGACTCTCTCGGTCTGTCCATCTGTCTGCGGATGAAAAGCTGTACTAAACTCTAGCCTGGTACCCAAAGTCTGGTGCAGCTGGTGCCAAAACTTTGAAGTAAACTGTGTTCCTCTATCTGATACGATGGTCCTCGAAACTCCATGCAGACATACGATCCTGGTCATATATATCTTGGCCAACTTTGCACTCGTATAGGTGGTTTTCACTGGGATAAAGTGAGCTACTTTGGTCAATCGATCCACTACTACCTAGATAGAATCATATCCCGATCGGGTCCTGGGTAATCCGGTGATGAAATCCATGCCAAGCTTATCCCACTTCCATTCGGGTATCGGCATAGGCTGCAGTAATCCTGCTGGCTTCTGATGTTCTGCTTTCACTCTCTGACATACATCACATACGGCTACATACTCGGCAATGTCCTTTTTCATACCAGTCCACCAGAAACGCTCCTTCAGATCCAAATACATCTTGGTGTTTCCGGGGTGTATTGAGTATGGCGAGTCATGAGCTTCCTGTAGTATCAACTTCCTGATCTCTGCATTATTGGGTACATAAACATGGTCCTCAAACCATAAAGTTTCGTACTCATCCTCACGAAAACCTTTGGCTTTTCCTTTGTTCATCCTCTCCTTTATCTCAGCATTTTCCTTATCATCCTTCTAAGCTTCTCGAATCTTCCCCAATAATGTTGAGTGAACTTCTAATGCTGCAACAAAACCTCTAGGAACTATCTCCAAACGAAGCTCCCTGAGATCTTCGGCTAACTCCTTGGGTAATCCTCCGCTTACGAGGGTGTTGGCATAGCTCTTCCGGCTCAAAGCGTCTGCTACGACATTGGCCTTTCCTGGGTGATAATGCAGCTTCATATCATAATCCTTTATAAGTTCCAACCATCTCCTTTGCCTGAGATTCAGCTCCTTCTGAGTAAAAATGTACTTCAAACTCTTATGATTCGTGTACACATCACAACGGTTTCCAATAAGAAAATGTCTCCAGGTCTTGAGTGCATGAACTACAGCTGCTAACTCCAAATCATGCGTGGCATAATTCAACTCATGCGGTCGAAGCTGACGTGAGGCATATGAGACAACTCTTCCGTCCTGCATAAGTACACCTCCAAGTCCTAAGCGAGAAGCGTCGCAATACACTTGGAATTCCTTGCGTATATCCGACAGAATCAGCACTAGGGCTGTAACCAAACGTTTCTTCAGCTCCTGAAAACTTGCCTCACATTCATCTGTCCATTTGAACTTGGTGTCCTTCTTCAATAACTCCGTCATAGGCTTCGCAATCTTAGAAAAATTCTCAATAAATCTCCGATAATATCCTGCAAGTCCAAGAAAACTGCGGATCTCTCCAACTGAGGTGGGTGCCAACCACTCAGTGACTGACTAAACCTTGGTGGAGTCTACAGCTATACCTTCTCCTGATATAACATGTCCAAGAAATCCAACTTCCTTCAACCAAAACTCACATTTGCTGAACTTGGCATACAACTGATGTTCCCTGAGCTTCTCGAGAACCATACGCAAATGTTCCTTGTGCTCCTCTTCATTCTTCGAGTATACCAAGATATCATCAATGAATACTACGACAAACTTATCCAAGAACTCCATGAACACTTTATTTATCATACTCATAAAATAGGCAGGGGCATTAGTTAATCCAAATGACATAACCGCATACTCATATAGCCCATACCTTGTGGTGAAGGCTGTCTTAGGTATATCTTGTTCTCGGATCTTCAACTGGTGGTATCCTGATCTCAGATCGATCTTGGAAAACACTTTAGCTCCTTGCAACTGATCAAACAAATCATTGATCATCGGCAGTGGGTACCTGTTCTTGATCGTCACTTCATTCAATGCGCGATAATCGACAACCATTCTCAAGGATCCATCCTTCTTCTCAACTAAAAGCACTGGGGCTCCCCACGGTGATGAACTTCGTCGAATGTAACCTTTCTCTAGTAACTCCTTGATCTGCTTCTTAATCTCCTCCAGATCATTTGCGGGCATCCGGTATGGTCTCTTCGATATCGGTCCGGTTCCGGGCAACAGCTCTATCAAGAACTCAATGTCTCGATCTGGCGGCATGCCTGGTAACTCCTCTGGAAATACATCCGGGTAATCCTTCACTACAGGCACTTCTTCCTGAACAACTCCTGAGAGGGAATTTACTTGGGTCCTCCTCGACGGATGCCTGGATACATACTTGATCCTTTTTCCCTCCGGGGTGGTGAGCAGAATTGACCTACTCGCACAGTCAATGTTTCCTCCATACTTCGACAGCCAATCCATGCCTAGTATTATATTGTGATTCCAAAATTATTAGGTCTGAGGGAAATACATGGCTACCAATGGTCAAGGGTAACCGATCACACCATCGGCTGGCCATATACTCTGCACCTGGTGAACTTACTAACATGGGTGACCTAAGGGCTAAGGTGGGTAACTTAAACTTGTCCACAAATCCCCTTGAAATGTATGAATGCGATGCACCAGTATCAAAAAGAACGATTGCAGTAAATGACTTAACCAAAAACTTATCGATAACTGCATCTGGCTGCTCTTCAACCTCCTCCACGTACACGTGGTTCACTTGTCCCCTGTTGAAAGGGTTGGGCTTCTTCCCAGAGCTTCCATTGCCATTACCATTCTTTGGCTCGGGGCACTCATTGGCATAGTGTCCAGTCTTCCCGCACTTGAAACAAGTAATGTGACTTTGGTCCTTATTGGCGGGTGTGGCTGGGTTAGAGCGGTTCTGATTGCTGCCTGCTCCATTCCCGTTTCCATTCTTGGGGCCACTGTGGTTATGTGAACTTCCTCCATTGTGAGTATGGCCTCCATGGTTATGTGTATATCCTCTCAAGTTCGGGGTAAAACGAGGCTTCTGCTGAGCTCCTGAATTGTACTTCCCTTGTCCATACTTCCTTTTGCGGCTCTCAGTCTGTTGTTGCTTCCCTTCAATCATAAGAGCCTTATCTACCAACTCCTGGTAGTTGTTAAATGTTGCCACCATTAACTGCATACTCATCTCATCATTCAACCCTTCCATAAACTTCTCCTGCTTCGCGGCATCAGTGGCCACATCATCCGGGGCATAGCGAGCTAACTTACTGAACTCATCCACGTACTGCCCCACAGTACGATTTCCTTGGCGTAAGTTGCGGAACTCATGCTTCTTCATGCTCATAGCTCCTGCTGAAATGTGTGCAGTACGGAATGCTTGCTGAAACTGATCCCAGGTGACATTGGCTATAGGAAAAGTGGCTGTGTAATTCTCCCACCATGAGGCTGCGGGTCCATCCAATTGATGTGCGGCAAATCGCACCTTCTCAGCATCTGTGCAACCTGCAGTGGTCAACTCCCTTT
Organism: Thinopyrum elongatum; assembly: GCA_011799875.1. Classification (NCBI taxonomy): domain Eukaryota; kingdom Viridiplantae; phylum Streptophyta; class Magnoliopsida; order Poales; family Poaceae; genus Thinopyrum; species Thinopyrum elongatum. Next base: position 391,831,904 of record CM022300.1, read on the forward strand.
CAAATCTTGCGTAGCCAGTCATCAGCAACAATCAGCTCGGTGCTACTGGAAAACACCGGCGGATTCAACCTTAGGAAACGGGCTAAGTTGTCAACTGGGGGTGGTGGCGGTGGGTTGTTGTTGTTGTTGCCTTGGTTCTGGACTAGTAGCTACATCAGGGCATTCTGCTGTTGGATCAACTAAGTGAGCTCCGGTGGGAAGACAAAACTGGGGTCACGTCTCGGAGGCATCTGACAGGTTTAGAGGGAAGAGATTAGAATAGAGTGAGGTCTAGTGAGAAGGCACTACCCATATGCACATGAGACAAACACATTCATATCACACCAAAAATCAATTCAAGCAAGGGCATACAAATGATCTAACTACCGTTACAGAAGTGCTCGGACTATTGCTATATACATGGGGAAATACTACTAATCATATGGTGGTCATCTAGAAATTTTGATCGGTGGAAGACTCCATGATATCCGCTCCAGCTTCGTCTTCATAATCATCATCACTACTGTCGGGGTCAGAGTCGGTGTCATCGATGATGATGTAGTCTTCCGAACGAATGTCGTCGGGATGGTCATCATCTCCTCCTGGCGCAGGGTCTCCCATGAACACTCCTAGCTTCCTCGTCAGGTCGTCATTCTTCTCCACTAGTATTGCGATTTCCTCCTCGTATCCGTCGCGTGTAGACTTGAGTTCCTCTTCTAGCTCCATGTTCCTGGTCATCACCTTCTTCAAATCTATCATGCTTGCGCACATCTGGTTCTCCTGTCGACGAATGTGCTGGTTTAACTCCTGAATGAAAGCTGCAATGGACCTGTTTCTCCTGGTGCTGATCATCTCCCATTGCTCATCTCGGCGCCCACATATCTGGTAGATGGTGTCCTTAAGATCCTTGTGATAAACTTCGCCGATGCGTCCCATGGCGATGTGGGCTGCCATGCTCTTACCTAGACTCCAGGTTGGTGCATCAAAGCAAAACTCTATGGACTCGGTAACTGGCGTGAACGTCCTTCCTGGAACTTGAACTCGAATCATCCAACGCTCCTCTTCTGGTAAACTGGCGGTGTAGGTCCCAGTGAAGCTTGGTATTCCGATGTTCAGGTACTTAGTGATTTCCTTCAAGTGTCGTCCAAAAGGTGTGTCTTCATCCGGTTGTGCAAACTTGTTCCTTGAGTCCGCCATCCTATAGAGTAGAAGAAGAAGAGAGTCAGAAATGAGTAGAGAAGAGTGACCTATGGCTTTTCTTAGTGGTTGTGTCCTACAGTCAGTGTGTGCTCTGATACCATCTCTGTAGCGACCCGACCCGAATGGATCGAATCTCTGTGCTCACGTGTCATCCTAGATCGGTAATGCTGACACACACAGTACTCGAAGGATTTATAACAGAGTGCAATCACACACTTATTACATCGAATGTCTCAAAAGATAACTTATTACAATAAATATGGCTTAAGGCCATCTAAATAAGATAATAGCGGAAGGCTTGGAAGATAAAGTGAGTCCATCAACTCCAACGGCATAGCTGAGTGCACGACAACGACCTAGCACACCTTACTCTTCGTCTGAAAAGTCTGCAACATAATATGTTGCAGCCCGAAATGGGTCAGCACATGGAATATGCTGGCAATATAACACAGTAGAGCAATGAACAAGTAAATGCTATCACTACATGCATATATGGCTGGTGGAAAGCTCTAGGGTTATATTGTTTTGCGAAAAAGCCAATTTTTTCCTACAACAAAGGAATTTATTTTATTTAACTATCATGGTGGTTGTTAAACATTGAGAAGGTAAATCCCCATCTCAATCCCAATTAAAAGTAATCATTAAACCCAACAAATTAATTTAGAGTGATGGGATCAAATCAATAATTCAGGTACCAGATACACAAGATGTCCATAACCGGGGACACGGCTAACCATGATTAGTTTATACACTCTGCAGAGGTTTGCGCACTTTTCCCCACAAGACTCAATCTCCTCCGTTGGATTTCTCGCACTACATGGTGTTTGAGAAACGGATGACCGAGACACAGTCTTTCAGAAGCATTAACTCTAACCCTGGGTAGACAGTACCAACCTACATCCCCTACATCTGCTAGCCTACCACTGGAAGAGGTCATGCAACATACTATGCTAGAGCCCATAATAGCTTGTGGCTGCACACGGAAGTTTCTAGCATGAATAATCTTATGATCCCTTTGAGCCTGGGTGGCGAACCAAAAAGACAACATTGGTATATCCCCAGGTGCCTGCAACCAATCCACCCAGATGTGTATTTAAGTAGCCACCTTAAGTTAACCATTAATTAACAATCTCACATCTGTCATGGATACACTCAAACCCAATCCACGTCTATGAGCATAGCATGGCAATATAAGCATAACGTAGAAGTAACTCCCAAGGGTTTGATAATAAAGGGCAATAGGTTCTACCTCATCATCTACTTCCCAATACCCACAAGTTAATCACATCCTAATCATGCAGTGTTTGAGGATTGAAACTAATGCATAAAAACTGGGTAATAAAGGGTTATGATCAATGTGTTACTTGCCTTGCTGACGATCCGCAAACCCTAGAGACTCGTAGTAGCACGCTTCGCACTCCGGGAATTCTATCGCAACCAAACAATAGCATACATAAGCAATCAAGCATAGATGCAAGGGTAAAACTCAAATAAGAATATCAAATCTAAAAGTTCAACTGAAGAGATTTGATCTGCAAAAAGAATCAATCGAATCGGAGCTACGGAACTAAAACTACGGTCAAAAGAACTTCGAAAACAAATCTGCTTGAAACCAAATTTTAAATTGTCAAAATCATGTTCAAGTTGATTAAACAGAAAGAGGGGTTCGAGATGAAGATTTTGGCGTTGGTTTCACTGGATTTGGACAAACGGTTTAGAAACGGCGAGGGTTTGAAGATCAGGGGCTAATCTGCGATAAAAATAATCATGGATAGGTACCTGGCCGAAAAAGAAAAAAATAAAAGAAGAAAAACTATCGGACGAACGTCCGCTAACAGAGACAAACGGGCGAAAACGTTCACTAACAGATCTAAACGAACGAACGTTCGCTAATTAATCTAACCTAATAAAAATAAACCGAACTAGCGTTTTAAAAAAAAAAACCGACGATTTTACCTAAAACCAAAAAAAAAATGGCGGCGGCACTGGCGAGATCCGGCGGCTTCCGGCGAGGCTCCGGCGAAGGCAGCGGGCGGCGGCGGCGAGGCGAGGCGCGGCGGTGGCGGTGGCGCTGCAGCGGCGGCAGGAGGCGCTAGGCGGTGGCAGCTGCGGCTGCGAGCGGCGGCGGCGCTGGCGGTGGGCGGCGGCGCTGGCTGCTGCTGCTGCTGCTTGCTGCGGCGGCGGTGTGGGGAGACGAGGGGGGGTCGGCTTATAAAGGAGCCGGGGGGCGGCGTGGCTTGGGGAGGGGGCTGGCCCGGGGCAGAATCCGGCTCGGACTCGCCTCGGCGTCCGTGCCGAGCATGGCGGCTCGCGAGAGGAAGGCGGCGGCGGCCTGGCTCGGCTGGGCCTTCGGCACAGTCGGGCGAAAGTTTTTTTTTAAAAGTTTCGCCGAAAAAAACCCTAATAAAATATAAAAAAATTCTAAAAAAAATACCAAAAACAATTTTCTCTGTCTAAATAAAATATTTAGAACAAAGTGAACATTTTCTTGGCCTAAAAATGCAGTTTTGAAAAATGCATATTTTTCAAATTCAAATAAAATAGCCAATAAAATCCAAATAAAATTATTTATTTGATTTTAACATTTTCCTCCAATATTTCTTTTATTTTGGAGAAGTCATTTTATCTCCTCTCATATATTTTTAATATGAAATATTTTGGAGAGAAAAATAAATAAAACCAAAATGATCCTCTTTTCAATATTTGAGAAAATTCAAATATGAAAATAAATGAAATCCCCAACTCTCTCCGTGGGTCCTTGAGTTGCTTAAGATTTCTAGGATCACAAACGAAATGCAAATAAAATATGATATGCATATAATGACCTATGTATAACATTCCAAATTGAAAATTTGAGATGTTACATGTGAATTGTGTGCTCGTCAGGGCACACAGTTCAACAAACCAACCTGTGGGCGATAATGTAGAAGATCTCTGTCGAATATGTATTACTAACCGTCTGCGATGAGATTGACAGGATAAACAGAGATAACAAATTAATATGAGCGAATGGAAACAGAGATATATACAGTCTGCTTAATTTAGTCCTTCTTGTTGTTGTCGTTGTTGTTGTTGGATGGCCCCGCGACATCGTCTTGGCGAGGACACTTCTTGTCGCTGACCGTTGGCTTTTCATCACCGCCGTCGTCGTTGCTGTCGTCGCCGTCCTCCTCCTCGTTCGACCATTCCTCCTCATCATCATCGTCGTCCTCTTCTTCGTCCTCCGACAGCTCCTCGTCCGTCTGGTTGTCGTCTGACGACTCCGAAGGCGGCGTCCCTTCCATGCTCCAGATATAATCGAGGTCTGGGCTCAATGCCGGACTCATGCAAGACGAGCGGGATGATTCCGATGTTGACCTATCATCGGGCGCCAGACTGCTGGCCGAACTGTTGTCCTCGCTGTCGCTCGACATGGCTGCGGTCGTATAAAAACCGCGAGAAAGTGAGATTGCAAAGGGTGTGCAAGTGTGTAGCGCGGCCTACCGGGGACGATGAATATGGTGGACACTTAAGCGGGGTATGCAGAGAAGAGGAAATGCCTATTGAAGCGGGGGTTGACGTATTATCTAACAGCTGATATAATCAACCGCAATTATTTGTACCCAGTCGCTCCAAATTCCCGGGGTTGCGCAGTTCTCCATGTGATAATTAATTACGCACATGCGTTGGAGCATCCAAATATGAAACAAACATTTTTTGTACTAGTACTTCTACTCCCTCCATACCGGCGACCTAGGTGGGGGAAAAACGAGATAACTTGATGATTACTCCCTCCGTCCCAAAATAAGTGACTCAACATTGCACTAACTTTAGTACAAAGTTGAGTCACTTTTTTTGGGACGGAGGGAGTATTTGGTAATCAATACCATTGCGTGCAGAGAATTGACCATTGCATGCATGTTATGCTAAGTAGTCTGAAGTCATTGAATGCATACTAGCCGCAGGACTCCTATTGGCTGATTTCTTTTTTCAGGACAAAAACAAGGAACGAGTTTTGGGATTATGCACCGGTACCGGTACGAATTGAGTAGGACAGTTGGCAAGCAATACATTGAGCTCTTCTTATTGATGAAGCCAGTAATAATCAAACTACAAAGGAAAAGAAAAAAAGACAAAGGAGAATATCTGCGCGAATCTTCGTGTAACATCAATGGCATAGGACCTGGATGTGCATTACTTAGAGCACATCTAGATGTGCTTTAGCAATACTGTCAAACAAAACCCTTAATCATCATTGCAAACAGTGCACAGAACATGGCTAATGCGACAACCACAACTACACATACTAGTTCCTTCTTGTCTCTTGCTTTCATCTGTTGCCTATGATTGATTGTTTCTTGCTTCATCGTACTGATTGTACATTCCAGATCAGCCAGTTTCTTCTTTAGCTATACATTATCTTCTGCGAGCATGGTGATAACACTCCGAGCCCTGCCATGACATTCTTCATCCAGCCAGTTAACAAAGGCACAAGCCTCATATCCCTGCCAATGTTAAATAGTATTCAGGATGAGTGGTGGCATTAGCTCAAGTAAAATGATGAACTTAGCGCTAACCTCTAAGGGGCAACTGAGAAACCGCCTGCCAATGTTGAATCCCTCCATGCATACACGTCGAGCGGGAGTGTGCCCGTGCACACAGCTTAGCTTTTGGTACTTCTCGGTGGCGCAAAACTCGGAGTCGAACTCGTGTTGCGGGAGTCTGGAGTCATGCTCCGGATCCGGCGGCAGATCGCTTTCCTGGTGGGGGGTCATTCAGGACGGATTCAGCAAGGAGCTACTTTGGACATGCTAAAAAAGATTGGGATAGATTGGAACCTGACAGGACGATTCGGATCCGTAGTACACTTGCCTTCTGATGACCTTAGGCAAGTGCTCGGTGGCGACCGCCGTCATGGCGGCACTGCCGAGAGCGGCAATACGAGTAGGAGCAGCTGCACCGAAACCATCAGCACCACTTGTCCGCATTTCCCCAATGTTAGCGCCACGCGAGGGAATTTGGAGGCTATCTAGGGATTTGGGGGAAATGGGGAAACTATGGGGATAAGCTAACGGTCGGAAACTACTTATGGCACTATATGTTGTATACGACACACTGTTTATACATGTCATTTGTGTTAGGTATTACAACGTATGTGAGACACGGTTGTCGTTACATAACCGTATGTGATGTACTACCCTGTACATATAATTGAGTTACAGTGATACCGTGTAAATAGCCGCTCTGCGTATATCCGTCAAAAAAATAAAAGAGCCGCTCTGCAGATAGAGATGGCGGCGGCGGCCTAGGCAGCGGCTACCGGATAAGAGGTCAATCCTCGATCGGTGGGCGGTGGTGGCGTCATAGGAGGTCAATCCTTGGTCTGCGGCGGGAGATAGGAGGAGCTCAACCATCGAGGTCGGCGGCGGCGTGATTGGAGCACATCCATCGCGATCGATGGCGGGATAGTGGAGGTCGAACTTCAGGCGGCAGCCGCACTAAGCTTTGCTCCTCGACCCTGCTGTCTCGGCGTGCCGCCGCATCGCGCTTCTCTGTCTGCTGGGTGGAGATCGTCGCGCGGCTAATTAATTAAGGTATTCTTTTCGTGAGTGGCTTAATTAAGGTATTCAATTCCTAAGGGTAGTGTTGTAGTACTCTGCGTGTAAATTGACTGGCCATTAATTTTTGTTATTGCATGTCTGGATAACAATATGGAGCGCCCTCAGTAATTATGAAAATAAAACCTTGTGATTTATGCATGCATCTTTGGGCATCAGTTAATCCGTGTATTAATGTTGTTGTTTTGTTTTTAATTACCATTCGTGTGGTGCAGATGGAACGATCTCAATGGATGAAGAATCGGAGAACCACAGATTTTATCAGTGGCATGACAGAGTTCATGAATTTGGCTGAAAGTACAAAGAGGAGAATTGGTGATGTGGATTACATCCTGTGTCCATGTACTCATTGTGCCAATACAGAGTCACGTGAAGTTGGAGATGTCTAGTGGCACTTACTCTCTCAGGGATTCATGGATGGATATACACGTTGGACCAGACACGGTGAAGAGCAGGTCATGGATGAATATACCCAGGGTTGCGAGATGCCAAACCCCGGTCAGTGTCACATGGATGTTGAATCTAACATCGGGGTAGAGGCGTCAAGCTACCAATGGAACACCGGAAAGCCGAAACGCCCACTGGAAAAATCAAGACGTCGATGCAGATGACGACGATCTTGATATGCCAGATTTTGCTGCTATGATTGCAGATTTCAAGGGCCCAAAAAAGGATATGATTGAGTACAAGGATCTTCCAACCATTGATGCGGACTCTAAGAAAGAATTGTATATAGGTTGCAAAAAGAAATATTCCAAGTTGAGTGCCACCCTGGCGCTTCTCAGATTTAAAGAAGCAAACCGTCTATCAAACAAGGGCTTCACAGAGATGTTAGGTCTTTTCAAAGAAATTCTTCCAGAAGATAATGTGCTCCCCAGAAGCATGAATGAAGGGAAGAAAATTGTTTGCCCATTGGAACTTGAAGTATAGAAGATACACGCTTGTGTGAATGATTGTATATTGTACCGTGGTGAGTACAAAGATTTGCATGCATGTCCCACATGCAAGCATGCACGATACAAGCGCAGGAGAGCAAAGGACAAGTACAAATTGGACGATGAGATCAAGACAGGAATCCTGTTCAAGGTTGTTTGGTACTTGCCTTTAATTCCAAGGTTGAGGCGTTTGTTTGCAAACCCTACAGAGGCAAAGAGGTTGCGGTGGCATCATGATGAGCAAACTGCGGATAAATATATGAGGCACCTGAAAGATGGGGCTCAGTGGGAATTAATCGACAAGTTTCAAGACTTTGCCAAGGATCCTATCACAGCACATGGTCGGTGCTTCTGTGCATATATAACATAGCTCCTTGGTTGTGTATGAAGAAAAAATACATTATGATGTCAATGATTATCCAAGGCCCGAAGCAACCTGGAAATGACATCGACATTTACTTTCAGCTACTGGTAGAAGAACTACTGACAGTGTGGATAGATGCGCCTGCTGTAAAATGTTATGATGCTTACAAAAAAGAGATTTTCGATCTACATGCGATGCTGGTGCACACCATTCTAGATATACCGGCATTAGGCAACACATCGGGGCTGCAAACAAAGGGAGATGTAGGGTGTGTCACATGCATGGATAGGACAGCTAGCAAATTTCTTCCCAACTCACGCAAAATCATGTATTTGCGTCATCGTAGGTTCTTACGGAGAAATCACCCATACCGAAAGATGAAAGCTGAATTTGATGGTACGGCAAAGGTAGATGTGGGCCCAAGACCCTATGATGGGGAGGTGGTCCACAACATGGCTAAACAAATTAATGTTGTGCTTGGCAAGAAGCACGCTTTGACGGTGAAACAAACACCCAAGGGTCAAGTGTTTAAGAAGAAATCGGTGTTCTGGAAATTACCTTACTGGGAGATTCTATGTGTATGTCACTGCATCGATGTCATGCACGTAGAGAAGAACGTATGTAAAAGCATCCTTGGTACTCTGCTCAAGATTAAAGGTAAAACAAAGGATGGTGACGGTGCACGGCTTGATATGCTTGCTGATGAATCAAAACGCAAGAGTGAAGCAGAAGATGATGACAAATTCATCAAAGCTCGCCAGAGTTACAATTTCAGTACAAAATAAGCAACACAATTCTTCACCTATTTGTTGTCAGTTAAGACACCCTCTTCCTACTCCGCAAACATCAGAAGTCTCGTGGATGTGAGCTCAGGTAAAATGAAGTTGGGACACATGAAGTCACATGATTGCCATGTAATGTTGACACAAAGCCTCCCTGTGGTCATCAAGAATCTGATGGACAAAGATATAAGAAACACACTCATTGAGCTTTGTGATTTCTTCAACCAACTATGGCAGAAAGTTGTAGATCCTGAACAGTTGGATCATATGCAAGAGGATATTGCAAGAATATTGTCCAACCTAGATATGTTTTTCCCACCATCATTCTTTGATGTCATGGTCCATCTCACTGTGCACCTTGTCAACAAGATAAAGTATTGTGGTCCTGTGTTTCTTCGCAACATGTATCCCTTCGAGCAGTTCATGGGAATACTGAAGCGCTATTGTCGGAACCGAAACCATCCAGAGGCAAGCATCCTACAAGGTTATACCGCAGAAGAGGTGGTTGAGTTTTGCACCGAATACATGAAACAAAGACCTACAGGTTTGCCCCTCTCTCGCCACGAGGGAAGGCTGAAAGGTAAGCCGGTCCTTGCTGGCATGCAAATGGCTGCACCCGGAGAATTGGTAGAGAAAGCCCATTTGATGGTACTGCTTAACAGCCCAGTTCTCAGCGCTTATGCCGAAGAACACTTGGCGGAGATACGCCAAAGCTTCTTACCAATGGTGCCTTCATCATATGTGGAGATGAAGGAGCACACTAAGAACTATGCCGAATGGCTGAAGAATCGTTTGGCACAAGGATCCATCGATGACATTGCTACATGGTTGGCACAAAAGCCATCACCTATGGTGTTGACGTACCAAGCATATGACATAAATGGATACACGTTCTACACTGAGGAACATGATGAGAAGACCTCATATCAGCAGCTCTGTTCGAATAGAATGCATGACTGTAGATGAAGCTGATAAAAGGGTAAACTATGGAACCATCAAAGAGATTTGGAAGCTTAACTATGTGAAAGTTAAGGGGGCATTATTCAGGTGCGCATGGATCCCTCTTGGTCATGTAAAGGTTGATGATTATAGGAAGACCTGTGTTAACAGGACAACAATGGCATATCACGTGGACCCGTTCATTCTTGCCAGCGATGCTACCCAGATTTTCTATGCGGAAGACCCCTTGCATAAGAACTGCCATGTAGTGATGCGTGGGAAGAGGAGGGTACTGGGTGTCAAGGATGTTGCCGATGAGGATGAGTACGATGAATTTGCTGAGTTGCCAGCCAAGGGATCACGCACCCATCTAACAGAGAAGCGTAAAATCATCAGAAAACCCAAGTTCATTCGGGGTCAACATAATGATCCCAGTTCCCCCATGTACATGGGAATTAAGCCGTAAGACTAGTCTTTATGCCTACCCTGCAACTTAATTCGTTCAATTTAGAACTGTCGCGTGTACTGAATTTGTGAGTTATGACCGGTTTTCTGTTGATGTAAGAACCATTAATATGTTGACCTTGATATGCTGTCAGCTCAGGCAATGAATATGACCTATTTATTATTATTATTATTATATCATAGAGGTAGCACACTCAATTGATCTCACTCCAGTATGTGTGAACAAAAGATATGCAATCTGGTTTGCGAATAGCACACGGTTCGTTCATGAAAGCCGTGTGCCGACCAAACCCCGCGCGGGATCTAAGTCATGCTTTCTGATTGGCCAGAACCCAAACCCCACGGATCGTATGTCTGCACCGTTGGATGCTCCCAGATCAAACGGCAATCCTCATCCCTTTCGACAGCAAATGCAGTTCCGGTTGTAATTTTGTTTTTATGCACAAAATGCACGTTAAACTCAAAAAATGTCTTAAATATAGCTAACAATACCTGAAATGCGCCAGAAAATCAAACCCGTGGTATAATGGTGATTGCGTACCGTGGAAATTTTTATGAGGCCAAACGATGAAGTCACTGGCCACTGGAGTTTGAATTGACACGTCTCCTTTTGGAAACCATGATCCTTCATGTGAGATGCTCCGGTTTGGAAGGAGCGATCATCAAAACTTGTGCCAAACTTTACCAAATTTTTTCCATGGGGTCGTGAGAGCACGCCACGGGCACACATCGATTTTGATGATGTTCGGACTCCATCTGAATTTCCTGTAATTAAAATACCAACTAGGCCTACGCCAGTGGCCGCACCTCGTGGCCAAAATGTTTGAAACTTCTCCCCGCTTCTCGGACAAACGGATGAAAACTCGCAAAGCGACGCACAAATGATTTGGACACCTTCTTTGCTAAGGCTGGCCATAGTGGGGGTATCATAGCTGGTATCGTGCACTCAGGAATAGCAAATATGATGATGTGGCAAGGAATTAAAGAAGGGAGAGTGGGTTAGAGTAACATAGGTAGATACCGTATCATAATAAATGCTAAACTACTTTGTGTCATGCATGGCCATAAATACGGTCATCTATGATACTACTCTATGATACTATGCACTATGAAGGTAGTATCATATGCATGATACTCCCCACTATAAGGCTGGCCACAGTGGTGGTATCATAGCCGGTATCATGCACTCGGAAATAGCAAGTATGCTGATGTGGCAAAGAATTAAAGAAGATAGAGAGGGTTAGAGTAACATATAGGTAGATACCGTATCATGTTTAATGTGATGCTAATTTGTGTCATGCATGGCAATAAATATGATCATCTATGATACTACTCTATTATACTATGCACTATAATTAAAGGTAGTATCATACACTAGTATCATATGCATGACTAGTATATGATACGCTCTACTATGAGTAGCCTAAGTAGCCTAACTAAAACACCCACATGTAGTTGTAGTAGGGTTTTGACTTTATATGCACTAAATGAAAGGTAAGTGCAAAAAATGACTTAAACATAGCAGACGAGATCTGAAATGGGCCAGAAAATCAAACCAAGGGTATATCCATGATTTTTTTCGACGCGGAATGATGTAGTCACTGACGATTTGGAGTCTAAAGTGTCGCGTCTCCTTTTGGAAACTATGATCCTTCTTGTGAGATGCTCCGGTATGGAAGGAGCGAGCACCAAAACTTGTGCCAAACTTTACCAAAAAATTTCCATGCGATCGTGAGAGCACGACACACTGACACAATGATTTTCGTTATTTCCGGACTCTACATGCATTTCCTGTAATTAAAATACCAACAAGGCCTACGCCTCTAGCCGCACCCTGCGGCCGAACTATTTGAAGTTTTTTTTTCCCGTTTCTCGGACAATGAATGAAAACTCGCAAAGCGACACACAAATGATCTTGCTAACACCCACGTGTAGTTGCGACTATGTGTGTGTGTGTGTGAGTGTGTGTGTGCAAAAAATGACTCAAATATAGCAAACGAGATCTCAAATGCACCAGGAAATCGAACCATAGGGTACAATCGTGATTTCTTACCGTGGAAAAAAATTGGAGGCGAAACGATGAACTCATGTTTTCATTCAAACAAAAATATGCTATTAGTTCATGTAAATGTTTTCAAATAGCACACGGTTCACTCACAAAAGTCGTGTGCCTACTAAACCATGGCCGATGCCCCCCTGCCGCGCGCGCGATCTGAGTCGTGCGTTCTGATTGGCCAGAACCCAAACCCCACGGATCGTACGTCTGCATCGTTGGATTCTCCTTGATCGAACGGCAATCCTCATCCCTTTCGACAGCACATGCAGTTACGGTTGTGATTTTATTTATATCCACAAATTGCATGTTAAATTCAAAAAATGTCTTAAATATAGCAAATGATACCTGAAATGCATTAGAAAATCAAACCCGTGATATAATGGTGATTGCGTACCGTGGAAATTTTTATGAGGCCAAAGGATGAAGTCACCGGCCACTAGAGTTTGAATTGACATGTCTCCTTTTGGAAACCATGATCCTTCATGTGAGATGCTCCGGTTTGGAAGGAGCGATCATCAAAACTTGTGCCAAACTTTACCAAATATTTTCCACGGGGTCGTGAGAGCACGCCACAGGCACACGCCGATTTTGATGATGTCTGGACTCCATCTGAATTCCCTGTAATTAAAATACCAACTAGGCCTAGGCCGGTGGCCGCACCTCGAGGCCGAAATGTTTGAAACTTCTCCCCGTTTCTCGGACAATGGATGAAAACTCGCAAAGTGACACACAAATGATTTGTACACCTTCTTTGCTAACTAACACACCCAGATGTAGTTGTAGAACGGTTTTGATTTTATATGCACTAAATGCAAGGTAAGTGCAAAAAAATGACTTAAATGTAGCAAACGAGACCTGAAATGGGCCAGAAAATCAAACCTAGGGTATATACGTGATTGTTTACTATGAAAAAAATTTGAGGCGGAACGATGTAGTCACCGACGATTGGAGTCCGAAGTGCCGCATCTCCTTTTGGAAACTATGATCCTTCTTGTGAGATGCTCCAATTTGGAAGGTGTGAGCATCAAAACTTGTGCCAAACTTTACCAAATTTTTTCCATGGGATCCTGAGAGCACGCCACGATGACACACCGATTTTCGTTATTTCCGTACTCTATATGCATTTCCTGTAATTAAAATACCAACAAGGCCTATGCCTCTGGCCGCACCCTGTGTCCGAACTGTTTGAATTTTTTTCCCGTTTCTCGAACAATGAATGAAAACTCCCAAAGCGACACACAAATGATCTTGCTAGCTAGCACCCACATGTAGTTGTGACTATAGCAAATGACTCAAATATAGCAAACGATACCTCAAATGCACCAGAAAATCGAACCATAGGGTACAATGGTGATTTCTTACAGTGGAAAACAATTTGGAGGCGAAACAATGAACTCTTGTTTTCATTCAAATGAAAATATGTTGTTAGTTCATATAAATGTTTTCAAATAGCACATGGTTCACTCACGAAAGCCGTGTGCCTACCAAACTATGGCCGATGCACCCCCCCCCCCCCCCCCCCCCCCCCCCGCTGCACGCGCGATCTGAGTCATACGTTCTAATTGGCCAGAACCCAAACCCCACGGATCGTACGTCTACACCATTGGATGCTCCCAGATCGAATGGGAATCCTCATCCCTTTCGACAGCAAATGCAGTCTGGCTAGGATTTGATTCATATGCCAAAATGCACAGTAAATGCCAAAAAATGTCTTAAATATAGCACACGAGACCTGAAATGCACCAGCAAATCAAACCTATGGTATAATGGTGATTGCTTAACGTGGGAAAAAATTAGAGGCGAAACGATGAACTCACGTCTTCATTTCAAAATTAGTACGTCTTCATTTCAAACGAAATTATTCTCTTTATACACACGAGCGCTTAGAGGCAACCGTTTGCATAGGCCTTTCCGCGCAGTGACCGGGGATATTTTTTCACCCTTTTCACCTAGGCCGCCAACCCCCCCCCCCCCACCGCCCGCCCGTGTTTCGCTCAATTAGTCCACCCAATCTCCATCGCCAGCTCCCCCCTCCCCCAGATCCACGGCAGAACCCTCTCCGGCGCCGGCATACTCACCCCGGCCGTGTGCTCGCTCTTCGGCGTCAACCCTACCTCCACTGCCGTTCCCAACACGCGGCTGCCCGCGCCTCGCCGTCTTCGTTTGCTCGCCAGCCACCCTCGAGCATATCGATCATGTAACCCTCGCCTCTCCTGTGGTCCTGCCGGGTTTGCATTAAGAAACCTGTTAGTTGCTGCTCTCCATCGCGGTGAGGCATATTTCCTCGCAATCCTTCTTCCTATTTCATTCCATATGTTCCCAAATTGGCTATAAAATAATGGAGAGCGTATATATGTTCATTATATACCTTCCTAACTAGTACATATAAGTTGTATTTGTTCCAATAAGTTACTGCCGATTTACAGATCGCGGGCGCCCGAGTCACACAAACTTAACAAATAAGCCATACATTTTCTAAATTATTGCATGACATGTTTAGACAGCTTGATACCAAGTTGTTAGTTTTATGCTTATCCTCCTTTCCTGAGTTTCGCATGTGTTCTCTGTAGATGCCGAGTAGCAGCGACAGCACTCATGCTTCAGGCGATGTATCTTCATCTGATTCCGACAACCCTAGGTCTTCAGCAGATGGTAAGGGATCAAGTAATATTGAACGGGATAGAGCTGCAGCAATTACCCTTCCGGTCAGGACACAGAGGAACGCTCCAAGGAAGCCCACACACTAGCCTAAAGGTGTATATGAAGTAACCGATATCGATTTAAAGTCTTGGGCTCCAACTAAACCAAATAAAGCACGCACAAGGTTCAGGAGTGTGTGTGGATTTGTTGGCAGGGCAAGGCTCAACATTAATGTGCCGGGGTTTCGGAAGGCTGACACAGAAACACGGCAAAGGATAGTCCGGGAGATCATGGATCACTTCAATGTTCCAAAGCAGTGGAGAATGCAGGTGGAACACGCTACACTGAAGAAGGCTAGGGATGCTTGGAGAAGCTGGAAGCACGTGTTGTACAAGAAGTACTTGAGTGAAGGCAAGGACCCAATCCCCGCATACCCCCAAATTACAAAGGCAGACTGGGCAGAATTCAAAATGGTCAGGGCAACTACAGAGTTTGCTGAGAAGAGTGCCAAGCAATCGGAACTTCAGAAGAGGAACACACACCCCCACCGTATGGGTGTGACAGGATACTACGACATGAAACCGATATGGGACCAGGAGGACAAAGAAGCAGTAGCGGCGGGTGGGAAACCGGCCTTTAGTGAAATCAGGGGCGAACGCGCTAGAGACTACTTGCGGGCACGTGCAAGGAGGCGTGATGACGGAACTTATTACTTTGAAAACTCACATGACGCAGAACTGTATTGCGTGATGTTAAAGGCTTCCAAGATCCCTGGAAGGTTCTACAGGAACTCAGGGCCATGTGACATTCTGTCCGATGCTCTGGAAACAAGAGAGCCCCCTGGCTGTGCAAGGGGTATAGGTGTTAATATCCCGCACAAGAGGGCTTTCACACTCAGCAAAGAAGAGAGGCTCAGCATGAAAAAAGCGAGGAGTGAAATGAAGCAGAATGAATTGTATGAAAGGTTGAGGAAGGACATGTATCCGGCTGTTCGAAAGGATATTGAGGAGTCAGTGATGATGCAGAAGACTCTAACACTGACAGATAGCTAGCAGATGGGAGGGGAGGCGGGCATGGAGGATGCTGGTTATTGCGCGACAACACCGCACAAGAGTAGATGTGCATCAGCTGACCCCAGTGACACTGAGACTACAGCTGCTCATGATGATGTTATATCTGATCTATCTGGAATGAAAGACAGACTGAAGGGCGTGCTTACACATTATGAAGGTACATTAAAATGTGCAACAGCCTGGGTTTACCCACCCTTCTTGGAAGAGGGCCTCCTGTTGGACAATGTGCCATTGAAGCCGAGCTGTGTGAAGTGCTACGTGACTGAAGTAAAGCCTGGATTCAATGAATTTGCCCTAAAGAATGTCCTAGGAGACTTTGATGAGCAAAGGACCTTGGGAGAAACACTGTTACATCACATCCAGTGGCCACGAAAGGAAATAAAGTTCATGGATGAGATCCCCGAAGCCCCGCCAAGAGCAAACAATGTCGCCCCTCAACCGGTGATGCTCTCCTTGCCACAACAGCTCTCGCGTGCTTCCCCCAAAGAACCTAATACTCATAATCCGACGACTGATGCATCAACCTGTGATCAGCCGGCCCGACTTTGTGCCGTACAGGCCATGTCATCGTCTACCCCAGAGCAGCCAGTGGCAAGGCCTACAACTGCTGAAGATGCACCACCGGTTCAGATGCCGGCCGCTGAAGCAGCGGGGGGAGACCCAGCTGCAGCACATGCTCAACAGACCAACCTGGTGGATTGGACTGCTAAGCAGTCTAATGCTTCGGAACCGCCTGCTAAGCAGCCTGTAGGTCCAGAACCGACTACTCATCAGTCCGTCGGTCCGCAGCCTCGTGATCAGCATACCAATGCATCAGCACTTCCTGCTCAGCAAACCAACGCGTTGGCACGGCCTCCGTAGCACACCGACAAGTTGGCACCACCTGCGCAGAAACCCGACATAGCTTCAACGCATGGTCAGCAGTCTGATGCCTCTGCTCCTATAGCCCAGTAGTCCGTCACAACAGCACCGCCAGCTCAGCGGTGTGGCATAGCTAAACCGTCTGCTAAGCAGTCTATCGAAGCTTCACCGTCTGCTCGAAAGTCTACCTTTCAGCCAACCAGACATTCTACCAGAAGTGCTTCAAGTACCAAGAAGGAAGCGGCCAAAAGGCTGCACCCATGAGGACGCACGGTGTGAGAGCGACGAGGAAAGAGAACGATTGCCTCTTACTTAAAGCACTCATCGCCCAGAACCAATTTAACAGCAAGTTGTTCGAATCGGGGAGTAATATTATTTCTGACGGCATGGATGATGAAGAAATATCTTTGCAGCTTGCTAAAAATAAAGCAGACGTACTTGAAGCACGCAATTACGCCATGGCCAGCCATTTCTTGTTGGCGAATACTTTGATGAGTGCAGCTCCAGTTGCCGCGAGTTACATAAATATTGCATGGATCAAATGTCAGCAGGTCATCATGTTCTGCTAGTCCACTATAACCGAGATCATTTCCGACACGATGCTGGTTCCATTAGTGTGGGTCTCGAGGACTTACATCTCTTCTTCAACTTCAACGAGCTCGATGCCACTCTTGTTAGATGCCTGATTTTGTAAGTACTTAACAAACTCTGATCAACTTCTCCATACAAGGTTGTAAATGATAAATAGCTAACTGCATTTTATTCCTCTCAGGGGATTGAACGCACAGAGAAGAAAAAGGGAGAGTGTGTATTTCATAGATCCTGCATTAGCAAATGGCACAACATTAGATGGTAAGTACCTACGGGACTGGGCCATTAACACGGTCGTCTGTATCTTCGAAAACACGTCCCATGCAGAATCATTTTTCTGGCCATATCATGAACGGTAAGTCAAGTAAACAACCACGTATACACTGATTGTCTTTCAGATTTCGACATAATTCATAAGTTCATGGCTTTCTTAATATGTAGCAATCATTGGATATTGGTATTCATTGTTCCAAACAAGAACACAGTTTACTACATGTATTCTCTCAGAGAGTCAACAAACGCTCAGGATCTGATGCATCTTCAGCAATTCATGGATAGGTATTGAATTCTATGATGTTGAAATTAATTTGCATTCATATCTGGTTCAATAATTGATGTTGTCAAAATTCATCTTCATTTGCAGTGTGCTCGCATTGTACTAAACCAGGGAACCTGTTCAAGAGGGAACTACCTCTGCAGCACGAGATCGTTTCTCCGGTAACACACCGAAATCCGTTATTTTCAGAAAATGTATCCAATAGCCTACAAATACCTTTTCTTACGCTAGTCAAATGTTCAAGCTTCTAAATAAACCTCTTTCTATTCCTGTCCAAAGAAAAAAAATACATCTAACACCAGTTAAGTTGTTCCTAACAGGACAAATACATGACTAATTTTGTACAAAAAATTTCAGTGTCCCCAGCAACAAGCAGGGACCAACCTTTGTGGATACTATGTTTACACCATCGTTTGCGATTACTGCATCACACACAGTTTCGTCGAAGGGTCTCTGATCGTAGTGTCGCGTTAGCAGCATCCTGCAGTAGTGCTACATCAATCCCACTGGTGATAATGAAGATTTCAGCATGCCTTCTCCTGAAACATTGAGTAAGAGTTAGCCGCTAAACATATATGCATGGATCCATTATTTTCCATCTGACGAGGTCTTCGTATTTCGTACGCTCTGATTAAATATGTAATGCATATATATGTCAATAAATCATTGGAATTTAGCTACCATTTGTTCAATTGCAATTGTTGCGAAATCTGATGAATGTTCTTCCTGTGGACACTATTTGTTCAATTGAATATTGTGGCGAATTTGCTTTTTGCATGCCAATTCAAATGCGATATTTTTGTTTTAACCTGGCAATTGCTCCGCACACGGTTCAACTAAATGAGTGTGTGCGATCCACATCGGAAAGCATACGTCAATCGTAGCGGAACCGTCGGTGATACACAGCAGATCGCAAACGATTTGCAGCACTACTACGTGTGCCTAGGGGCTCCGGAACCATTTGTGATATCACGTTATCGCACACGAGAGCTCGGAGTAAACCGTGCCCAATGTAAAATACAATCCCAGTCGTAAATTTTTCAGGAAACGTGTGGGATCCCAAACGAAAAGCACACGTCACTCTTGCCGCAACCATTGGTGATACACAACAAATCACAAATGGTCTGCAGCACTTGTATGTGTGCGAAAGGGCTCCTGAACCGTTTGTGATAGAACATTATCACACACGGTAATTGTTGGGAAACGTGTGTGATGGAGTATTGCATGGCAGACGGGTTCCGCAGAAAACTAGTGTGCGATGGGGCACATATCACACACAGTTCATATGTTGGCCCGTGTGCCTTACATACTGTTTCCCAAACGGTTCATTACGACACACCGTTTGGTTTCACTGCGTCATTAGAAACATTTAATCACCGATCCCACACGTGTGAAAGAATTTGGTGTGTGTTGCATTGCATACGATTACATTTGGCAATGCCTCTGCATCATGGTTCCATATCCCCGATGGTTTCTGGGTCGTGTGGGAAGGACCCCCCCCCCCCTATCGCAGTCACTCACTTGGCGACGGTTCAAAATGCCATCGCGGAAAGGGGTTAAAAACCGTGGGTATAGCACCTCAATGTACCAGTGTTCATGTCAAGAAACAAGAAACGAGGTCGAGTTAATCCACCGCGCCTAAGTGTTTTGGGATTATAAAGGTTTTCGTAAGCGAGCGACACAATAACCGTAAGATCTGCATCCGACGGTGGCACCTATTTGACGCAAACAGTAATAGAAAAGAAATGCCACAAAACTGCGACACCACGCCCCCCTCCCCTACACATAAGACTGGCACGCGAGTGTACGCAACTACCATGTTCAGGTTGCGCTTGGCTCTTTGCCTATTCGAGAAGTCGAACAATGATGTCATTTACGACTGCAATAAAAATGCCATACACTAATAAAACATTACGGCCACGAGGCGATGCAGTGCTGGTTACAGGAGGCAAGAAGAAAGATGCATCCATCGACGACCTGATCCTCCTCGACTCAGGGCGTCGGCCCACCGAACGGCGGCTAAGTAGCAGTGGCTTTCGTGGCCAGGTCAACGCGCTTCCGAACAATGGCGTCCAAAGATTCCAGCCGGTGGAAGAAGGCTAATGTCTTTCTGTCCTCGCTGGCCTTGTAGTGGCCTATGTAGACGATTTCCTCGTAGACGTGGATGTGCAGGTCGACGGTTTCTTGCATGGCAAGGCGCTGCGCGGCGAGCGCGGCCTCGAGGTGCACATTCTTCGTCGCGACCTCCGACAGCTGCAAGGCCACCAGTGCTTCAAAGAGTTCGTCACCTTGGAGACCGATGAGGGTGGCAGGCAACAAGGAGCCTGGGCGCGCGGGATGGAGGAGTATGGCAAGGTCGTCCGTGCACTTCTTGATGGCGGTGAACTTGTGGATGGAGCCGACCATCATCTCGCATATGCGAGAGGCAAAGCCGGCGTCAATGAGGGCTATGACGTCGGCGGTCGCCAGCACCGTCTGGAAACGCTGCGCGGTGCGGGGCCGCAGGCCGACGTCTTGGACGATCTGGCACAGCCGACTGCCACTCGTGTCCATCGACGCCATGGGTGCTTGTGGCTTCTAGTGACTTGGTCTTGGATTGGAGTGGGCAGTGTTGCGTAGAGACTAGGAGTAGATGGATTGGAGTGGTAGGGCGCCTTTATAAGAGAGTCCAAACTGCGTTGCATTCACATCGCGCTGGCTCCATTCTACTTCTCCAATTACTTCCCTCTGCATGCTAATTGAATGAGGAGGCATCATTGACCATTCAATGTTTCGGGAACCGCTACCCTCTCCCTCGTTGGCATTCAAGCCGTATCAACGTAAATGCGTGTCAAAAAGAGAAGTTGAACGGTCAAACTAGCCCTCATGTGTGGATACTTTAGGGTTATTTGAGCCCAAACTAGCTCAAACTAACTCTAACCCCTGGATCCAAACAGGGCCAAAGAAGAGAGAAAGGGTTAGAGCATGGTTAATTATACGGCCAACTGCTGGCTATAAGATGTTGCCATATCATCTATAGCCAACACATATAGTCACTCATACAACAAGGTTAGCTATAAGGTTGGCTATAAGATTAGTACTTTTTCTCATCTTCTCTCTATCTCTTTCCTCACATTTATTACATCTGCCTTGGAGCACGCATATAGCCAGGCTCTTGCATGTAAGCAGGCTATAAGCCCACTATTGTACTTGCTCTTAGAGTAACAAAGTTGGTAGGTACCGTATCATGTTAAATGCTATGCTACTTTGTGTCATGCATGGCAATAAATATGATCATCTATGATACTACTCTATGATACTACTATGCACTATGGAGATAGTATCATACACTAGTACATATGCATGATACTAGCATATGATACTCCCCACTCTGAGTAGCCTTCATATTTACTCCCTTCGTTCCTAAATATTTACGGTGTAGATTCAATCATTTTGCTCTGTATGTACTCATTACAGTGTAGTCACTTGTTGAAATCTATAGAAAGACAAATATTTAGGAACGGAGGGAGTATTTTCCAACTAATACCATTGCATGCAATGAATTGACCGCTACATGTCGTGCTAGGTACTATGTCTCAAGGCATTAAAAACATACATGACCCACGTCTCTTATTGGTTGATTCCTATTCATGTCTAGAAACAAGAAATGTGGTCGGGTTTGTTTTGGGATTATTTGATTTTCGTAAGATGACTATAACTAGCAATCACCACAATAACCGTAAGATCTGCATCCGATAGTGGCACCTATTGGACGCAAACAGCAATAGAAAAGAATTGCCACAAAACTGCCACACCACGCCCCACCCCTACACATAAGACTGCCACGCGAGCGTTCGCAACTGCCACGTTCGGGTTGCGCTTGGCTCTTCGCCTCTTCGAGAAGTAAAACAATGATGTTACTACTTCTACAGTATCGAATCAACTGCTGCATGTCCCGTCCACCACGTGGGCGAGGGAGAGCTTGTTGTAGGAGTAGTAAAAGCAAAAGGTTCTCCTCGTCTGCGAGCCACCGAGCACATGGGCGAGGGAGAGGGCGTACTACTAGCAATCAAGCTTCTCCTTGTTGTACGAGTTGACGTGACACATCATAGCACGGGCCCCACATGCCTGCCTCTAAACTTGGCTAAAAGACACACATTGTACAATATTTGCTGCAACCTCTAACATTTACCCCACCACAAATTAAAATATATATTCCTCTCTTGACCAGATAAGCGTGCAAACAACAATAACCAGGATGATAGGTAGGGCCAGAAGATTATTTTAATCAAAAAAATGCTTCGAGACGGTCTCATAGCATGGAGCCGACTCCAACGATTTTAAGCTTAGAGGCATGGTACACTCTATCCTAGACTATGTTACTATACTACCTCCCATACACATGAAACTGCCACATGAACGTTCGGGTTGCGCTTGGCTCTTCGCCTCTTTGGGAAGTCGAAAAATGATGGTACTACTACAGTGGAGTACTACTAGTATGCTTCTGGCCATCTGACACCGAATGAACTACTGCATGTCCACCGCGTGCGGGAGGGAGAGCGTGTAGCGAAAGCTTCTCCTAGTCCTGCGAGCCACCATGCTCATGGGCGAGGGAGAGGGCATTGTAATCAAACTTCTCCTTGTTGTACGAGTTGACACGACACATTAAAGCTTTGCACTCGATATATTTTAATAATTTGCGTTTACCGATGCATTAATTACAACGCATGCATGTCTGCCGTGACTTTCCTTTTGATACTTGCATGTGTTGCTTTAATGCACCCTGAAGTAGTATGAATATGTGATGGTAAAACTTTCTAAGCAAGTATAATAAGGTGACGTGGGCGGGCTGTAAGGCTTAAAATAATATATTGTTGCTGAGTTGGCAGAGAGAGAAGAGGAGAGAGAAGAGAAGCGGGCTACTAACTAACAGCCGGCTGTAGCATGTGCTCCTAGACACTTTGTGAGAGAGGAAGGTGGGCCATGTATTAATGAAGTAGTACTTATTTGTATCTTACTATTATACTTGCTAGCTATAAACTTGGCTGTAGATGATGTGGCAACATCTTATAGCCAGCGGCAGACTATACTATTAACCATGCTCTAAAGCGAGAGATGGTGGTGCACGAGGAGGGCGAGATCATGCCGACGGAACGGGACCCGACGATGGAGCTCTCTATGGTCTCTATGGACCTCACCTTGCTCCACTGCCCCTTGTGCCTCCGCCCCTTGAAGCCTCCAGTGTATGAGGTTCAAATACACCTCGTCCATTCGGCTGATCGAGCAAGGTGCAGGTTTCTTGATTGATGTGTTATTCGATTGATTTGTGCAGTGCAAGGGAGGGCACCTGGCCTGCGTGGACTGCCGCGGCGAGCGCCCCGGGAACCAGCGGCAGTGCCAGAAGTGTGAGCGCGGCGGCGGCTTTGACCTGTGGAACACGGCGATGGACGCCATCCTCTCCTCGGTGAGGGTGGAGTGCCCGCACAAAGGCTGCGGGCTCTACGTCACTTACCACAAGCTCGCCGATCACCAGAGCGTGTGTCCGCTCGCGCCCTGCAAATGCCCCATTCCCATCTGCGACTACGAAAGCTCGCCGCCGGCGCTCCCCCACCACATCAGCACCGTGCATCCCATGCCCGTGCACAGGATCCAGTACAGCAAGGTGCTCTAGCTGCAAGTGCCAGTGTCGGAGCCGCGGCTCTTGCTGTTCACGGAGGAGGAGGGCCGCGCATTTTTCATGGTCGGCAGCGTGCTCAACATCAGCGCGCCTATCGCCGTGTCGGTCGTCTGCATCAGAGCGGGGCGTCCCCACCGCCGCACTACGTGGCCAAGCTGTGGGCGAACGGCCCGCTGGGGGAGCCCAAAGGTAGGACCGACGCCGTCAAGGTGGAAATCGAGGTGACAAGCAGCAAGGATCCCGGCGCCGTTGCTGTGCATGAGCTGACCTTCTTCACAGTTCCACCCAAGCTGCTGGCCGAGGTTGGGTTGTCGAGGATGGTGTCCCTCCACATTCAGATTGACAAGCTCACCTCCTAAATGATTCTACAGTGCCTTATTTTTATCTTAGTAATATGCTAATATAGGGGTTAGCTCGGTCTACTTTAGCTTAAGAGATGGTGGATTTTGGTGGCGATGCAGCAATTACTTCGACATCAGATCAGCAGTTAAAGTAATTTCCAACAGTCGAATGGATATTTTGTGTCTGTTGGATATAAAGATTCTTTGGGTAAGGAGTATAAGCTACTTATATGCTTGTTTGTTGAGGAAGTGTTGCATACTTCTGCGAGTTGACGCGACACATCAAAGTAGTACTACTACTAGTAGTACTCACCCGACTGCGCACCAGGCAGACGAAGCTCGTGTCGTGTTGGTGCCGTGTGCGGCCCGCACATTAACCAAAACCTCGCGCCTCCAGCTTAGCCTCCACGTTTTAAACTTCTCAATCTCAAGGCCAAGGAGCAACGGGAACCTATGATAGAGCCAATCGGATGGTTGAGAACACTACAATTCGTAGCTATAGATGCGTGTGTGAGAGAGGACGAGTGCATGCGTGCACCTCTTCTCTTCGTGTATAACGTACTAAACTCATAGTACAAGTGTATGTGGGTGGCATCGACCTAGAGAGCTAGAGATGGTGCATGCGAGAAGTCCCGAGAGACTAGGTGTGTGCGTGGGAAAGAGGGGGAGAGATGATATGTGTCGATGTAATGCGTGTGAAAAAAAGACTAGTCTATAGCTCGCCACGAGGCTATTCCGGGCGAACACCCCAATAACCGTAAGATATGTATCCGACAGTGCTAGTTATTGCACGTACACAGCTGTAGAAAAAGAAGTACCGTGGCATATTACAAAACTGCTACACCATGGCCGAGAACGCGTGCCCACGTTACGCCATCCTGGAATAGTGTCGCACTTCGAAACTAGAACCGTCAATAAATTTTGAGCTTGCGTCTCGTCACATTCCAAATTATACGACTAGCCACAATGGAGAGTAACATACACTAGTAACATACACATATCACTAGACTATGTTACTACATTCATAGTGGGTAGTAACATAAGTGTGGTGTCATGCAAAGCTTCATTTATTAGGTTATAGACTCATATTGCATTGGGACATGTGATGTTACGGTAACTCATTGCCACTCTCCTCATTAACTCATTGCCACATAAGTAAATTTGCTGAGTTGGACTCGATGTTACTGCTGAAGTTACTCCCACTGTGGCTAGTCTACTACCACGCTATATTTAATTGCAAACCTGTTCACACCCATCAAAACCTAAACGGTTTCCCACTTAGGAGCGTATTAGTACTCGGTTATAAATACTCTACTCCAAGATGACTGCACATTCCTCCTCAACTCCTCATCCACAAAAACAAACAAGTGTTTCATCGTCGTTCCCTTGCGTCTGCCATGACCCGCATGAGTTCTGGGTCTAGAGATTACTACCAGGGAGAGGCGAGCATGGAAGCGGAAGCACGAGAGATGTCTCACCTCGCCGCGGAAGTAGCCGACATGTCCTGCCGCGCCGCCATAGCAGCACCGAGGTCCCGCCGCGCCGCCGAAGCAGCACAGAGGTCCCATTGCACCGTCGATGCAGTAGACTGGTCCGGCCGTGCCGCGGAAGCAGCAGAGATGTGTCGCCACGCCGCGAATGCAGCAAGGAGGTCCTCCCGCGCCGCGGCGGCCTGGGAAAATGTCTCGCAGGCAGGCGAGGATTCTGACAGGCGCATACGTGCTATGCTCGATGGCCTGATGGGTCGGATCTCTGGCTGGATGAAGCTGCAGGACAAGATGAATGCCTCATTTGAAAATGCTACCGGCGTCGTCCGGCGACTAGGGGAGGACAAGGCGAAGCTCCACACCGAGCGCGACCTGTTGAGGGCGAAGATCGCCGGAAGGGCGAAGCAGGCGGAGGAGACCGCTGCCTTGTTGAAGAGGACGGACGTCATCGTCAAGAAACTTATGGATGAGAATGCCATGCTCCGCATCAAGCGCGAAAGGCTGGTGGAGGAATCCATGGATGCTGCCAAGCAGCGTGTTGAGGACATGAAACTGATGAAAGATATCATCGCCGCTCGCCGCGAGAACTAGTCTCCGTGACCTGCAGCGCATCAAGAAAATAGAGATCAGCGAGCCAGATCATTGTATGCGTCTTCCTTCTTCTTTTGCCCTTGTGTATTTCGGGCGTAGCCGCATGTGGCTTTTTTTATTATCTTAATATGTAAGACAATTATTATCCACTGCCATCGTCCTTTATATATTCATCAGTCTTGCTATAAGTCACAGTAGATGCTATATAGGTCCGTCAGATCTTACATCAAGATCCATGCAAAATTTTCTTTCAGACTTTCTTTTCTCTCTCTTAAATCTCATTTGAGTGAGACATAGCCACGCCATTAAACAGGGGCTCAGGCGCCATTAATGGAGACATTGGGAGAGAGGTGGGCGTCAGATGGAGGTCAAAGGGCTCTCCTCCCGATAAGCACGCGCAGGGGTCTGATCGCACGCCTCCCGTACTCAAATAGCTACCCTGCACGGCGCCTCCTAGCCAATAAAAAAAGGGGACGCGTGGCGGCACGTAAATGGTAAGTAGAACGCCAACGGTTTCAATAATACTTGTGTTTCCGATTGTAACGTGGCAGCACTTGTTCCAAAATGACTTTGTTGATTGTTAACGTGTGCACCTTCACAAATCGGACAGCAAAATTACCACAGCATGTTGGTGCCATGTCATGGCACCAAGCCAGGTTTCATGATTTTCATGCGTGTTTTGGATTTACAGGAATTAGAAAACCAAGTTTCTCAATGTTTCCAGCCGAGCCACGACACCCAGATGTTTGAATTTCAGTCCCATTTCTTGCATGGGACCTAGAAATTCACCCGAGGACACACATGTGATTTTTCAACCAACTTTGATGCACTGGAGCATGTGCTTGTAGTTCAAATTTGAATTATGCACATTAAATGACCAAAAACTCAATTAATGTATAAAAAAGGCCAAATGAACCCAAATAATTCCAAAATTTAACACAGCACTCATATAGTTCTATGTTGCCTCTGTAAAGAAAATCAGGGGGGCAGCGTATATCGTTTCGCACACAAAGGTGACACGTTCCCTCTCAGAACCACGAGCCTTCTTGAGAGAAGCTCCAGTTTGCAAGAAACTTATACCAAAACTTGTTCCAATTTGGCCAAATTTTCTACCACAGCATGTTAGTGCCATGACATGACACCATGCCAAGTTTCATGATTTTCAGGTGAGTTTTGGATTTACAGGAATTTTAAAACCAAGTTTCTCAATGTTCTCGGCCGAGCCACGACGCCCATATGTTTGAATTTCATTCCCATTTCTTGCAAGGGACCTAGAAATTCACCCAAGGACACACACGTGATTTTTCAACCAACTTTGGTGCACTGGAGCATATGCTTGCAGTTCAAATTTGAATTATGCACATTAAATGACCATAAACTCAATTAATGTATAAAAAAGGCCAAACGAACTCGGAATAATTCCAAAATTTAACATGGCACTCATATAGTTCTATGTTGCCTCTGTAAAGATAATCAGGGGGGAGGCAGCGTATGTCGTTTCGCACACAAAGGTGACACGTTCCCTCTCGGAACCATGAGGCTCCTTGAGAGAAGCTCCGGTTTGCAAGAAGCTTATACCAAAACTTGTTCCAATTCGGCCAATTTTTTTACCACAGCATGTTAGTGCCATGACATAACACCATGCCAAGTTTCATGATTTTCGGCGAGTTTTGGAATTACAGGAATTTAAAAACCAAGTTTCTCAATGTTCTCAACCGAGCCACGATGCCCAGATGTTTGAATTTTATTCCCATTTCTTGCATGGGACCTAGAAATTAACCCAAGGACACACATGTGATTTTTCAACCTACTTTGGTGCACTGGAGCATGTGCTTGCAATTCAAATTTGAATTATGCACATTAAATGACTAGAAACTCAATTAATGTATAAAAAAGGTCAAACGAACCCGGAATAATTCCAAAATTTAACACGGCACTCATATAGTTCTATGTTGCCTCTGTAAAGAAAATCAGGGGGGAGGCAACGCTTATCGTTTCGCACACAAAGGTGACACGTTCCCTCTCGGAACCATGAGGCTTCTTGAGAGAAGCTCCGGTTTGCAAGAAGCTTATACAAAAACTTGTTCCAATTCGGCCAAAAAATTTACCACAACATGTTAGTGTCATGACATAACACCATGCCAAGTCTCATGATTTTCAGGCGAGTTTTGGATTTACAGGAATTTAAAAACCAAGTATCTCAATGTTCTCGGCCGAGCCATGATGCCCAGTTGTTTGAATTTCATTCCCATTTCTTGCATGGGACCTAGAAATTAACCCAAGGACACACATGTGATTTTTCAACCTACTTTGGTGCACTGGAGCATGTGCTTGCAATTCAAATTTGAATTATGCATATTAAATGACCAGAAACTCAATTAATGTATAAAAAAGCCAAACAAACCCGGAATAGTTCCAAAATTTAACATGGCACTCATATAGTTCTATGTTGCCTCTGTAAAGAAAATCAGGGGGAGGCAGCGTATATCATTTCGCACACAAAGGTGACATGTTCCCTCTCGGAACCACGAGGCTTCTTGAGAGAAGCTCTGATTTACAAGAAGCTTATACCAAAACTTGTCCCAATTCGGTCAAATTTTATACATATGAAAACATGGTTTAGATTATCCCGAACATCTCACTACCTAGACCAATGTATTGTGATTTGAATTCAACATAAAATGGATACAAATATTTGAATCGGAGATCATATGGTACATGTAGTTCATATTTAAATATGATTACTGCTATATGCATGTTTTCTGTTATCAAGATAATATTTAAATGATGGTATAACTTGACAACAATCATATTCAAATAAGGAAAATTGATTCAAATTTAGTCCATATGGTAGACGACAATATATATATTCATAGGGTGGAGTAAAATGTTCATATAAGATGGAAGATCAAATTGTAGGACTACATCCATTGTAAACCGCAAGATCACCTGACGATATATTCGAATTCAACATAACGTGGATTCAAAAATTGAAATTCGAGATCCTGGCATTTGTAATCATATAAAAAGGGACATGACTCTTTCTTGTGGTGGGAATTGATTTGTTTTTTGTTGTTGTTGAGGGAAGTGCGAATTGAATTGGTACTGTACATGCTAATCTTGTTCTCCTGATTTTTTTGACATTTTTCTTGTAGTTTTTCAATGGCATTTATAGCAATATAGTAAAAGGGGACATGACTCTCTTGTGTCTTGTATGAATTGTCTTTTTTTGTCCAGGTTAAGTTTGTTCTACCGAACATGGAATCCGCGCCTTGTTATCCCGAAATTTTCAAGCTCGAGTATTTTTTGTCTCTTCTGCTGTGAAACTCCCGCCTCTTCAACCCGCGCCGCGTTATCCTGAAATTTTGACGCGCGCGAAAACTCCCTCCTCATCCGAAATCGGTCCCGCAGCCCAGACACGCGAAATCCCCCTTCTACCCCTCAGTCGGAAGTGCCGCCTCGATGTCACGTGGTCAAAACCGGTGGGGGTATGTTTGTAACTTACCCCACATTTCGGACAAGCGCGTCCGTAAGCCATGGCTCCCCCTACCTTCCCCTTTGTACCCCCCCTATTCGTACACCGAGGCCGCCAAAACCCGCGAAACCCCACGCTCCTCCGTCGGCCTCCCGACCGCCGCCCAGCCGGAGCCTCTTCCCCGACGACGTCGTCCACAGCAACAGCTCGATGTCCCTCA
Source organism: Thinopyrum elongatum (assembly GCA_011799875.1). Lineage (NCBI taxonomy): Eukaryota > Viridiplantae > Streptophyta > Magnoliopsida > Poales > Poaceae > Thinopyrum > Thinopyrum elongatum. The sequence continues at coordinate 391,861,712 of CM022300.1, forward strand.
TCCACCACACCGGATGAGGATCAGTCGTCGATCTCGTTGTCCCACCGGATCAGCCGACCCGTCCTCCACCTCCAAGGAGCTACCTCGACATTCGCCTCGTCTATCGCACCACCTCCATCCCCACAGCGCCGTCTTGACCTGCCCCACCGGAACCGCAGCACCCTCACCAATTCCTCCGATGAAGCCGAGGCCTACTTGGCGCCACCAAGGAGGTTCTGCACTCACCGGTGCATTTTATCTTTTATTCAATCTCACGGGGCTGCCGGTGCTCGATACCGAGCAGCCATGGCAGGTGTCCATCGACGGCGCCGTCGTCGGCCACTTCCTCCACGGCGTCTCTCCCCCATGTTGTTGCTTCCTCGGTGGCGACTTCCACACCAGCACTAGCTGCTGCTGCTCCGGCTCTCGCTCGCGCTGTGGCTCTGCTCTTGCTGTTGGTCGCGCTGCTGCACTACTCTTGCTTTCATTCGCACTGTTGCTCTGCTCTGCTCTTGCTGTCGGTCGCGCTGCTGCTCTGCTCTTGCTCTCGTTCGTGCTGCTGCTCCACTCTTGCTCTCATTCGTGCTGCTGCTCCGCTCTTGCTCTCATTCCTGCTGCTGCTGCTGCTCTGCTCTTGCTCTCGCTTGCGCTGCAGCTGCTGCACGACCTGCAACAGCTACAGGAGTTGCTGCTTTAGCACTCGCTCGCGGTGCTGCTGCACAAGCTGCTCTTTGCTAGTGCGTTCCCTGCTTGAGCGGCTGCTGATTTAGATCACTGCTTCTCTGCTACTAGTGCTCGAACGCCCTAAACTTCTATTGCAGTGCTCTGCTACTAGTTCAATCAGTTTTGTCAGTAAAATACAATTTCGACAGTAAAATTCAGTTTTGACTGTAAAGTTCAGTTTCTTCAGTTAAGTTCAGAGTCAACAACATTTACAGCATCTATCAGAGCGGCCGCGGTGCGGCTGATGCATTTTACATCTAGCACTTTTTGGTGATGTATTTGACATCATCTATTACACATGCTATTAGACTCCCACTTCAGATTAACATTGTCTGTCTTGTCCTTCTTCAGCCTCGCTGTCGTACACCTCACCGGAGCTGCTCCAACGACGGAACCGTCCATCACAGCGGAGCAGTACCCTCGGCGCCATCTCCAGAGGCCTCAGATCTTCTTCCCCGCCTCCGACAGTCACACCAGCATCACCATCCTCCACATCCAACCCAATGATGCTGAGGTCAACAAGGCTATGCCAAAGAGGTTGTCCACTCGTCGCATCACTTTGTTACTCTACATTCACGTCGATCCCTCAGGGATCCTTTGGTTCAAAGCTGTTGCAAATCTAGAAAGAAATGAATCGTGGTCACAAAGTTAACAGGGAGAAAACTAAATGCTCTTTTGAACCACAATTTGAATCGGTTTAGAAAGATAGCCATTATATGATATTCATGGGGACCAAATCTAAGCTCACAAAATATTTCGAGGGCAGGCTTCAGCCTGTTGAAGACTTCCTACTAGAATCGCCACTGGTTCAAAGAAAAAGTGAAGGAAAACATAGAAACTGGAAACTTTACTATGGTACTACTATTCGTGCATTTGGTTAGAAGGAATGGAGCAAAGCAAAACTGGAGGATTTTTTTTCCTTTGGTGTCTCTTTCAAAGAAAAAACGTAGGAATTTTAATATCCACTTGGACGTCCTTTTCAAATTAATATGCATGAAGAACAGGACTAAGTGCATTACCGGCATAATAAGATTCTTATTTTACATTTTCATGTGGTTTGACTTTAATTTGACCATGTTTCTCCATTCCTGGTTCTTCCAATTCATGTGAACCAAACACCCAGGTTGACAGAAATCCTATGTTTGCAAATGCTCTGTTTTGCACGTGCATTCCTATCCTATTCCTGTGTTTTTCCTGTCCCTGCGTTTTTAGAATCCTCCAATTCTAAGGAGCCCTTACAGATTTACTTCATTTTCAGATAGGTGTCAAAGAAAACTATGTGTGTTTTGTCCCGCTCCTGCCGTGCCGTCATCCACCCCACCTGAGGTGCACCATCGACGGAAGCGTTCACGGCAGCAGAGATCCCCCCTGCAGACCTTCTTTCACCACTTCAGATAATCTTCCCCGTTGCCGGCAGCCACGCCAACTACATTACCATCATCGACTGAGCAGATGAACCTGAGGACTACACAGTTCCGGAAGAGAGGTCACACTCTTTCGTGTCTGCTTACGTTATACATCGGTTATTATTACCTGCTACTTTATCGTCGTGTTCACCTCTTAGACTCCGAGTCAGGTCCAAACTAATGTTCCAACTTGAGTTTTAAAATGCTCGTTGGGCACATATCGAGGCAGCCACTTTCTTATTTCCACATATGTCCAAAACCTAAAGTCAAACTCAGCCCCACCGATTTGATCTATCCGGCACCACCGAGTTCAGTTGACATAGCCACTGCCAGAAACCCTAGACAATTCGGTCACACCGATACGGATCTCGGTCTCACCGAGATAGCCCTGCAAACTCTCTGTTTCCCTTTGTAACATTTCGGTCTCACCAAAATGAGCAATCGGTCCCATCGAGTTTGCTTGACCAACTCTCTGTTTGCTCATTGCTGAAATCGGTCTCACCGAGTTCAAGCAATCGGTCACACTGAGATGAGGTTTTTCCCTAGCCCTTGCACATTGGTCCCACCGAGTTGTTCTAGTCGGTCCCACCGTGATTCCTAACGTTCACATCTTGAACTAAATCGGTCTCACCGAGTTCCTCTATTCGGTCTAACCGAGTTGGGTCAAATGTGTGTAACGGTTGGATTTTGTGTGGAGGCTATATATACCCCTCCACCCCCATCTCCATTCAAGAGAGAGCCATCAGAACATGCCTACACTTCCACTACACATTTTCTGAGAGAGAACCACCTACTCATGTGTTGAGACCAAGATATTCCAATCCTGCCACAAGAATCTTGATCTCTAGCCTTCCCCAAGTTGCTTTCCACTCAAATCATCTTTCCACCATAGCCAAATCTGTGAGAGAGAGTTGAGTGTTGGGGAGACTATCATTTGAAGCACAAGAGCAAGGAGTTCATCATCAACACACCATCTATTACCTTTTGGAGAGTGGTGTCTCCTAGATTGGTTAGGTGTTGCTTGGGAGCCTCCGACAAGATTGTGGAGTTGAACCAAGAAGTTTGTAAGGGCAAGGAGATCGCCTACTTCATGAAGATCTACCCGAGTGAGGCAAGTCCATCGTGGGCGATGGCCATGGTGGGATAGACAAGGTTGCTTCTTTGTGGACCCTTTGTGGGTGGAGCCCTTCATGGACTCGCGCAACCGTTACCCTTCGTGGGTTGAAGTCTCCATCAATGTGGATGTACGATAGCACCAACTATCAGAACCACGCAAAAAATCTCCGTGTCTACATTGCGTTTGCCTTCTCCAAACCCTTCACTTTACCTTCATGTGCAATGTTTTACTTTCCGCTGCTACACTCTTAGAATTGCATGTGTAGGTTGATTGCTTGACTTGTGCTAAGTTGCTAAAATTTGCCAACACTTAAAATTGGGAAAAGGTTAGATTTTAATTTGGTCAAGTAGTCTAATCACCCCCCCCCTCTAGACCTACTTTTGATCCTACAAGTGGTATCAGAGCTTTGGGCTCCATTTGCCTTGATTTCCATAGATTTGGTGATCATAGCCTTGGTTTCACAACCTAGGAGAGTATGACGTCTAGAGAGGGAAATTACCACCGTAGAGGTCCTTACTTTGATGGTACTAATTTTGCTAGTTGGAAGCATAAGATGAAAATGCATATTCTTGGTCATAACCCTGCCGTTTGGGCTATTGTGCGTATTGGCTTGCAAGGTGAATACTTCGAGGATGGACGAGAACCGGATCGTGAAGCAACCGCAGAAGAATTGAAGATGTTGCAATACAATGCTCAAGCTTGCGATATTCTCTTCAACGGATTGTGCCCCGAAGAATTCAACAAAAATCAGCCATCTTGAGAATGCAAAGGAAATTTGGGATACTTTGGTTGATATGCACGAAGGTACCGAGTCCGTCAAGGAATCCAAATTGGATGCGCTTCAAAGTCAACTTGACAAGTTCAAAATGAAGGATGGTGAAGGAGCCGCTGAAATGTACTCTAGACTTGCTCTCATCACAAATGAGATTGCCGGCTTAGGAAGCGAAGATATGACCGACAGATTCATCATCAAGAAAATCCTAAGAGCCTTGGATGGAAAATATGATACCGTGTGCACCTTGATCCAAATGATGCCCAACTACAAAGATCTCAAGCCAATGGAAGTCATTGGTAGAATTGTTGCTCATGAGATGTCACTCAAGGATAAGGAAGAGCTCCACAACAAGTCAAGTGGTGCTTACAAAGCCTCATGTGATGCTCCTACAATATCAAGTGAGAAACAAGTCTTCAATGAAGAATTGAGCTTAATGGTGAAGAACTTCAACAAATTCTACAAGAATAGAAGCAAAGAGAGAAGTTCCAAGTCAAGGTCCTACAATGACAAGAGATCTTCTAGTCGTGATCGCAGTTGCTACAATTGTGGAAGACCCAGACACTACTCCAATGAGTGTACGTCTCCCTACAAGAGAAGAGAAGATTCACCTAAAAGGAGAAGTAAAAGAGATGAATCACCACCAAGAGAGAGAAGGAGTAGAGATGATCGTTATGAACGAAGACCCTCTCGTAGAAGCAAGGATTTGGAAAGGAAGGACAAGTCATCAAAGAGCTACACAAGACGAAGACATCAAGCTCATGTTGGTGAATGGGTATCCGGTTCCGACTCCGACAACTACTCCGAGAGAAGTTATCACTCCGACTCCGAATATACTCAAGATGAAGGTGTTGCCGGTCTTGCACTTGTGTCATCCAACTCCTACGACATATTTGACTCACCAAATGAAGGAATTGGAAGATGCTTCATGGCTAAAGGCCCTAAGGTATCACACCCCGAGTATGTTGATTTCAATAGTGATGAAGATGATTTGCTAGGTGATGATGATTTACTTGTTGACAACACTAGTGATGAAAACTATGATGAAATTGCGATTAATCATGCTAATCAAAATGAAACAAATGACAATGATAAGAAGGAGATTGAGCGTCTAAGATGAAAACTATTATGAAATTGCTATTAATCGTGCTAAACGAATGACAATTGACAACTCACTCCAATGGATTGCTCCAAATGATCTACATCAACATTGAGCATCCACATCTTCAACTCCTACATGAAGTCATCATCGACAAAACCCAAGGTTAGTTCATCCCTCTAAGGGGGGATATCACATCTAGGGGGAGCTTTGCTCTAAGAATTGAGCTAAAGCAACTCAAATGGTGTGAACACAACAATGCTTTTATGTAAAAGTGGTAACCCCACTTGTGCTTAAACGATGAGTATGGCCTATGATCAAATGTTCTCATTTGACTCCTAAGTCAATATACTCATATATAGATGACCTAGTCATCGAAAATTGCTTGATAGATGCTAGAGTGTTTGTGCATGCTTTGCCAGATGTTTTATTTGCCATCTTATTGTGTGAGCATGTTGGTTGCATAATTTTTCTCCATTCGAGGACATCCATTTGTTGCTTTGATTGTTTGGTTTTTCTTTTTGCCAAATGGATGGACAAGAATGCCTAAGTACTCCCTCTAGCTATCTATGCTTTTCTCGTCTCAAACTCTATTCATGCTACATCACAAAGTTTGAACAAGTCGAATTTGGACCCTCCGGGTGAGGAGCACTCGGAGCCACCGATCCGTCAAGAGCTTAACTTCCAAAACCTCTTAATGCATCTCGGTCAGACCAACTCACTCCTATTCGGTCTCACCGAATTCATTAAGTTGATCTAGGTTTTCATCTCGGTGCAACCGATTTGAACAATTCAGTCACACCGAGTTGCAGCAACTGCTAGCAGTTTTGCATCTCGGTGCCACCGAGTCATTCCACTCGGTCACACCGACAGTGACTGGGTATATATATACAGCGGGTTGAAAATTTGGAAATTTCTCCAAACACTCGACCGCGCCTCCCAGCTCTGCCGCCCCCTTGGTCTCCGGATCGTCTCCTTCGTCGCTAGTGCCCCTCTGTCACTAGTCTCCGCCGCCGTCAATGGGATTCTCACCGCCGTTGCCATCATAGCAAGTTCGTCGCCAAGTTAGGGTACGGACTTGATCCCTTTGTGCTTTCCTTAACTCCGATTCTTGCACAAAGTATAATGCCCATGTTCTTTCCAAGTATGAGATTGATCTATCCACCAAAAGAACTCCTTAGAATAGATTTGATGCAAAAACTTAGGGTTAGGTTTCCGCCGAACTCATCTCGGACCAACCGATCTGAGGATCTCGGTCACACTGATTAGCCCTGGCCATTGCACAAGTACAACTCGGTCTGACCGAAATGTACTAATCGGTGCGACCGAAATCACTTACTCTGTGAAACCCTAACATCTCGGAGTCACCGAACTACATTTCGGTCTGACTGAAACTGTGTGTTTAGACTCTATTTATGCTTCAGTGTCACCGAGTTTGTCAAATCGGTAGCTCCGAAATGCTTTCTGCAGAAAACTAAAATTAAGTTTTTGACTCAATATTTTTGCAAAATAGCTGCACTTTGTGATGCTCATCCACTCTATCTATACCCAACTATTCACAGGGTCAGTTTCAGCTATGACAGAGGGTAGTGATAGCCAGAACAAGTCAGAAGAGCAGCTCAACCTTAGTGAGGGCACTAGTCCCTCAAGCAGTTATGATGAGGGGAGCAGAAGCACTCCCAGCAACTTGCCAAAGGCAGCAACAAGGACAAGGAAGAAGAGAACTTCAGAATCTGAGGATGAGGATTTTGTCATTGAGGAGGAGGTGACTATCGGTGTCAAAACCGGCTGGGTAGGGGGTCCCGAACTGTGCGTCTGAGGATCGAAGGTAACAGGAGACAAGGGACACGATGTTTACCCAGGTTCGGGCCCTCTTAATGGAGGTAAAACCCTACGTCCTGCTTGATTGTATTTGATGAGTATAGGGGTTACAAGAGTTGATCTACCACGAGATCGTAATGGCTAAACCCTAGATGTCTAGCCTATGGGAATTGTCATTGCCTCTACGGACTAAACCCTTCGGTTTATATAGACACTGGGGGAACCTAGGGTTGTACAGAGTCGGTTTACAGAGAAAGGAATCTTCATATCCGAACGCCTAACTTGCCATCCACGCAAAGGAGAGTCCCATCTGGACACGGGAGAAGGTCTTCTATCTTGTATCTTCATAGCCCATCAGTCCGGCCCATGTCACATAGCTCGGACGCCCGGGGACCCCCTAATCCTAGACTCCCTCAGTAGCCCCTGAACCAGGCTTCAATGACGATGTGTCCGGCGCGCAGATTGTCTTCAGCATTGCAAGGCGGGTTCCTCCTTCAAATACTTCGAAGTAGTTGATCAAAAGAACTATATCCGGCTCTATATAATAGTTACAACCCTGAACCACAAGGGCAAAATACTCAAAACAAAACAAGTCACATCTACTGACAGCTTTTTCGGCGAGACGTTATGTTCTGGCCTTTATTATCATTTCGAACCGTTTTGCAGCCTCCGCTTTGCGTTCCGAGGCTCGGTTCTCATTGACACGTCTTGTCGAAGCAGAGATTGTGTCCCCTTATTGCGGGATTTCCATCAATACGGGTTTGGGTAATCCAACCGTGCCGTTCGCACGACCCCTTGGGAATAGGTGAGTTTTAAGGCTCGTGGGGAGGTGCTCAATATTCACTGCCTTTATAAGAAGATAAGGATCCATCTTTCACCCCACGCCTTCTTCCTCCCTAGCCCATCCACCCTCGAGCTCCAGCGCCCAAGCTTCAATCTTTTCCGTCCCCAGCAAACACTCCAGCCATGTCCGGATCTAGAGCGCAGGGCTAGTGGATGGCCTCCTCCGTCATGGAGGGAAACATTAAGGAACTCCGGGAAGCGGGGTATTTAGCCGCGGAAATCGCCCACCGGCTCCCTGCCAAAAAGCAGATCATCCCCACCCTGGAGCCTAATGAGAGGGTAGTATTTATCCCTCACTTCCTTCGTGGGCTAGGGTTTCCACTACACACTTTCGTCCGCGGGCTCATGTTCTATTATGGGCTAGATTTCCACGATCTAGCCCCGAATTCTTTCCTCAACATCTCGGCATTTATCGTCGTGTGCGAGGCGTTCCTCCGAATCCCCCCTCACTTCGGCCTGTGGCTCAAGGTCTTCAACGTGAAGCCGAAAGTGGTCGAGGGTCAACACGCGGAGTGCGGCGGCGCCATGGTGAGCAAGCTCCCCAATGTCACCTGGCCAAAGGGGGCCTTTGTAGAGACCGTGAAGGGGTGGCAACAGGAGTGGCTCTACATCACGGAGCCCCGTGACGCCACGTGGGCCGCCACTCCTGAGTTCAAATCCGGTCCTCCAATGCGGCTTGCATCATGGATTAACTAGGGCCTGGGCTGGGCATCGTCTGATGAGGTGATGACGCTGCAGAAGTGCGTCAAGAGCATGATAGAAAAGAACACCAGTCTTGCTAACGTGATTCAGGTGATGCTTTTTCGCCGGATTCTCCCCTGCCAACGCCGGACTATCCAAATGTGGGAGTTTGATCCGGCCAGTCCCCGGACCTTGCAGCAGTTCTTCGGCACAACGCACGAAGATATATGGAAGCTGCTTTTCAAGGCCCAGAAGTCGTGGCCGAAAACGACCGAAGACCTCGGCCTCGACCGCGCTCATCCGGCTTCTCCAGTAAGTTGCTCAGATAAAAAGATCCTCAACTTGTAGATCCACGGAGTATGCCAAATCTTCCTCTTATCCTTCAGGGCTGGACGAAGAAGGCGGAGCGGATTTGGTGTCCGGCTCCGCTGCCCGAAGACCTAGCTGTTCCTCTTCTGACGAAGATGCTGGTTCCGGCGCCGTACCAGGCGCCGGAGAAGAAGGCCAAGAAGAAGGGCAAGGAGGCCAGGAGTGGCCTTCGCCGTGAAGGTACTTCGGACATAGTGTCCGAAGATACCAAAGCTCTCTCCTCCCATGAGGGAGATGAAAACGAAGAGGAAGAGGAGGAGAGCAATTCTCCCCTTAAGGGGGGAAAGAAGAAAAGGGGGGCTACCGCGGACCTAGAGGCGGAGGCGTCAAAAAAGGGGAAGATCACCCTTTCGAACGATTCAGAATCAGACACCGAGGCCGTCCCCGTGTGGCACCCCAGACTGAAGCCCCTGGCCGAATCGTAAGTATTCAAAGATACTGTATGTATCCGGCTTTTTATGAATTGTAGGGCGACATATCTATAATTTTCAGTCCGGCCCATGACCTCCCCCAACAATCACTGTCTTCGGGGAATTCTTTGGCGCCAGACATGATGGAGAGTGAGTCGCCTCCGCAAGCCTCCCTGCCACATGCCACAGATAACACCGAGGTGTTGTCTTAAAGGACCTCTCCAGGCCAAGGGGAGGTGCGGAAGGCCGCTGAAACGGCGCCAGAGGGTAATGCCTCGGCTGCCAGAAATATGGGGGCGTGATCCCCATGGAGACTGACGACGGGGGCCCTAACCAGTCCGGCCCCTAGCCGAATACCGCTCCGGAGACCCACACGGCACCGGGCTTGAGCGAGCAGCTTCCTTCGAAAGAGGGGGGAGTACCGACTCCACCGGCGTCCTCCATCAATCCGGAGGCGCCGGACACCTTGAGGGAAGCACTTCGACGTGCTTCCGTCACGGATGGACACCGTGCCTTAATGGGTACGGTGGTTGAAAAGGTTCAGTCCGCCAAAAGCGGACTAAACGAAGCGTTCACTAGCCTGCTAACAGGCTTTGAGGTCTGTGATGTAATATCTGTAGTCGCTTTTCATATATAAAAAGGATGCCTGTATATAGATAGTAGCCCCTGAGACTCTGTTCGGCTCTTTGGAAGAAAGAGGGCGGACAGAGGATCAAAATTTCGCCGGAGATAACGTACTTATCTATTTTGATGAACAGGCTTCACTGTTAGCGGCTTCAGCCAATGACGCTGAAGTTTCCGAACTCCAGCGGAAACTGAAGCTGGCTGATGATGAAATCGACCGTATCAACAAGCGGTTCGATGAGGCCCAAGGTATACTTTTGAACATCTCCTGACAAGCCGAATTTGCAATACAAAATCAGAGCTGAAGCTCATGTGCTGCTATGTTTATGAATATAGGCAGCGCGGCCAACGTCGAGACCCTCAAGAGTGCCCTTGCCGAAGCCAAGAAGGAGGCGGAGGCAAGCAAGGCGGCCGCTGATAAAGTGTCTACGGATTTAGAGGCCGAGCAGGCGACCCGTCGCAAGTATGAGGAGCGGGTGACCAAAGTGGAGCAGGCGCTTCAAGACGCCGCCAACAGGTGTGAGGCCTTAGAGGAGAGTAAATAAAGCCCAAGCGGCCGAACTCAACAAGGATCTTCAAGAGGCAAAGGATGCGCGAGGCGAGTCCCGAGCGGCTCGCGAGGAGATCAAGCAGGCCGGACAGAAAGCGGCTGGTAAGCCTTTTCGTTTACAGAGTATATTTGGCGGTCGAAGATATACTTTGCTAAATCGACTATGGAGTGCTCTAGACGCCTTTGCAGATCTCCCAAGGAGTGCAGCTGACACCGCAGAGTACTTCCGGACCCAAGAGGGGAACACAACGGAAAAGCTCTTCTGGTTGCAGTACCTGGCGCCGGAGCGGCCAGCGCTGCTAAACAATCAGATGATGCAGCTGGCGGAGCTGCATAGGATGTCTGGTTTGGCCATGAAGGACATCATAGTTCGGCTATGGCCGGCCGGACCCATACCAAGCAGCTACTTTGGCCTGGTCAAGCGGCTCGGCCACGCCTTGCCGCGAATTGAAGCTATGAAGCGTTCAGTGTGTATAGAAGGTGCGCGGATGGCCTTTGCCCGTGTCAAAATGCACTGGGCGAAGATGAAGGCAGCCGATGTGGCGGTTGAGGGCCCGCCCGGAGGCAAGGCCCACCGCAAGCCGGAGCACTACTTTGACGATGTCCTTGAGGGTGCTCGCTTGATAGAGGGTCAATGCTCAAAGGATATTATGTTCGAGTAAATGTATCCGAGCTGCACAGACATTGTATTATAAACCAAGGCCTTTGTAATATATTTGTGCCTGTAATCTTACATTATTTTTCCTCCTGTGTGGCCATTTTTATCTTTGAGAGTTTGCCAGTCGTCGACTTCAGCCCCCACGTAGATACTACGGGGGTGTTCAGAATAGCACATAATCACACCTGACCCAACGTCTTGGTCCGTAAAGGAGGTGTCAGTGCGGCAAACCAGGCAATCGGACTATGGGGCTTTACCACTCTCACTTAGCCATAGGAGTTTGACAATGGGGCTGTAAGGTAGCCCCTGGTGCGTATGCGGCTATCGAACTTAGATGCCTTAGACGCATGACTGAAAAAAGCCAGTCCTTCGTGTAATACGGAAAAAATCGCTAAAGATTTAATAAGTTGCCGAATTGCTGACCAGCTCTCGCCGCATCACGACAGTCAGTTTTCGGCTTTCTCTACTGAGGTGCTTGACCAGGCTAGCCGGAAACACAATCGCAGTAGTTCTCCCTTTACTACCTTAGCCGAAAACGGAACGTAAGGTAGCAAGCACAGGAGCCGGGCAACCCAACTATTGACCAAAGACGTGATTCGGAGCTGATGCATATAATGCAGTATTCGGGACACCGAAGTGCACTCTGAGAGTGTTTGGACTTTTAATTGTTGAAGATACATATAGAGCCCCTGGCAATTAAAGTCGGACCGAGGTGTATATGCCAATTCAGACGTGAAGTGGAAAAACAGTAAAAAGTAAGCCAATGCCTAACAGGGTTGGGCAAAACTGTTTCCATTATAGTCTGATTGGTACGTCAAACGTATTTGTACGGAAGATGCGATAAGCATCACGGCTATTTTACATGCCGAAGACAAGGGAAAGCTGTATACGGGTCCCAAAATTAAAAATTTGATCTTGAAGATCCTTTGGACACTCTGTCGCACGTATGCGCCGCTTGTCACCTTGGTGTATGATCCTTTGAAAGGTTCAGTAATTGAGTTTGCATAAGGGGCCTGGAAGGCGGCCCCTATTACCACCAGGAATTGATGTAAGTTGTAAAGAACCTGAAAAATAAAAACAAGAAGAAAAGAGGTGGAGCAATATGGAGGTCCGGATAGGGTCAAGCCGTATTGTGGACCTTATGTTTAGCATGCCTCCGTCCTTGCCCATGGTATTTTTAACGCGTAGTTATGTACGCGCGGTACGTATGCCGCTATCAGGCTGGGGCATTGACGGAGGCCGAATTGCTAATCTAGCTCTGAATGAGCCGGACAGTCATTCTGCAGGGTAGACCGGACTCGTTTAGCCGTGTCCGGGGGCTTGACTGCCAGTGTAGTATTCGGCTTAGCGAGGCCACCCTGCACCTCGGCTGCGATGGCTGCGGTATGCTCCTCTGTACGGAGGGAGCGCTCCATGTTTCCATTGACTGTTATAACGCCTCGTGGTCCAGGCATCTTGAGCTTTAAGTAAGCATAATGCGGGACTGCATTGAAGCGGGCGAAGGCAGTACGTCCAAGCAGTGCGTGATAACCACTGCGGAAGGGGACGATATCGAAGATCAAGTCTTCGCTTCGGAAGTTGTCCGGCGAACCAAAGACTACTTCCAATGTGATTGAGCCCGTGCAGCAGGCCTCTACACCGGGTATTACTCCTTTGAAGGTGGTTTTAGTAGGCTTGATTCTTGACGGATCAATACCCATTTTGCGGACAGTGTCCTGATAAAGCAGGTTAAGGCTGCTACCACCATCCATGAGGACTCACGTAAAGTGGAATCCGTCGATAATTGGATCAAGGACCAAAGCTGCCAAACCTCCATGACGGATACTGGTCGGGTGATCCTTTCGATCGAAGGTGATCGGACAAGCCGACCATGGGTTGAATTTTGGGGCGACCGGCTCTACGGCGTAGACGCCCCGTAGCGCCCATTTGCGCTCCTTGGGAATATGTGTAACGTATATCATACTCACCGTTTTTACCTCGGGGGGAAATTTCTTCTGCCCCCCTGTGTTTGGTGGGCGAGGTTCTTCATCGTCGTCCTCGCTGGGCGACCCTTTCCCCTTATGTTCGGCGTTTAGCTTACCGGCCTATTTAAAAACCCAACAATTTCTGTTGGTATGATTGGCAGGCTTGTCGGGGGTGCCGTGGATCTGGCAAGGTCGATCAAGTATTCTGTCCAGACTGGATGGACCATCTTTGTTTCCTTTGAATGGCTTCTTCCGCTGACCGGGTTTAGAGCCACTGAATCCAGCGTTGACCGCCGTATCTTCAGTATCTGCATTACTGCTTCGATGCTTGTGTTTGTTGCGTCGTGGCCTACCGTTGCCGTCTCTGGCTTCGGAGGTGCCAGGGTCGCTGGTGCTATTGCTTCGACGGGCTAGCCAGCTATCTTCTCCCGCGCAAAAGCGGGTCATGAGTGCGGTAAGGGCCGCCATGGACTTCAGTTTTTCTTGGCCGAGGTGTCGGGCGAGCCACTCGTCCCGGACGCTGTGCTTAAAGGCCGCGAGGGCTTCGGTGTCCGGACAGTCGACAATTTGGTTCTTTTTAATTAGGAACCTGGTCCAGAGCTTCCGGGCTGACTCTCCGGGTTGCTGGACTATATGACTAAGGTCGTCGGCGTTTGGAGGCCGGACATATGTGCCTTGGAAGTTGTCTCTAAAGGCGTCTTCCAAATCTTCCCAGTTGCCAATGGAGTTTTCTGGGAGGCTGTTTAGCCAGTGCCGAGCCGGTCCCTTTAATTTTAGTGGGAGGTACTTGATGACGTGGAGATCGTCGCCGCGGGCCATGTGTATGTGGAGAAGAAAGTCCTCAATCCATACCGCGGGATCTATCATTCCATTGTATGATTCGATGTTTATGGGTTTAAACCCTTCTGGAAATTGGTGCTGCATTACCTCATCAGTAAAGCACAAGGGGTGTGCGGCGCCTCTGTATCGGGCAACGTCATGATGGAATTCAGACGATATCGGTATTTGGTTTTCAGCCCGGTTGAGGTTGTGCTTATCACGCCAGGCTTGACGGTCGTCGTCTCTTGTTGGAGCACGTCCCCTTGATCCGTAGATTGATCTGGTCTGGCCGGCTCTATTGTCCAGCTCCTGTCATAGGTCATAGGTGTAGTCCGGAGTAGCTACCCCCTTGCTTTTTCGGCGAGGTGGCGCGGGCTGGTGTTCGGCGTGTGTAGCCGCTCTATCCCGACCGCGTGGTGGTCGGTCGGGTTCGTCAGCAGGATTATACCTTGGTGGTATTGGCTCAAGGGCCTCGTTGTCAAATTGTGGTAGTAGCTTGCGCTTCGGGTAGCTCTTTGTTGGGCGCTCGAGGCCATATTCTTCGGCCGCTAGGACTTTAGTCCATCTATCGTTGAGCGTGTCCTCTTCGGCTTGAAGCCGTTGCTGTTTCTTTTTTAGGCTCCTCGTTGTTGCGATGAGCTGTTGCCTAAAGCGTTCTTGCTCGAGGAGTTCCTCTGGCATGATGAAATCTTCATTGCCGAGGCTGACTTCCTCCTCGGAGGCCGGTAAATAGTTACTGTCCTCCGAATCATCATTCTCGGTCGGTTCGTCTAGGTTGACTTGTCCGTCTTCCCCATCATCCTGTTCTACGGCAGGCTCGATGGGGTGCTCCGAGTCTTCGGCATTCTCCGAAGTGTCATTATCTCCGGTGCCGGTGTTACTTTCCTTTCCTCGCCGCGATCTAGAACGACATCGTTGACGTCGTCGCTTTGGTGGAACTCCGACGAGCTTGTCCTCGATCGGATCCTGATTGCCATCGTCGTCCTCTTTGGGTGTGTCCACCATGTACATGTCGTATGTGGAAGTGGCAGTCCAACGCCCGGTGATAGGCGGGTTTTGAGCTGGTTCGGCTCCGGCATCGTCGTCCATACCGTCGATGTCTTCGGAAGCATAATCGAGCATGTCGGTTAAGTCTTCGACAATGGCTATCAAGTGGGTGGTGGGTGGGATGTAAAATTCCCCGCTCTCAGCCCCTAGTCCGGGCTGGGCATAGTTCAGAAGTGGTTCCTCTGTAATGGCGAGGGATTGCAGTAAGTCCAGAGCCTCGCTTAAGGGCGAGGATTGGACGGGGAGACCAAAGTCTTTGGCGCTGGGTGAGGCGAAAGCCTCCTGGCCATGCTTACTTGTCATGGAGCTTAAGAGTTCGGATTTAGAGTCTGAGGACGAGTCCGGCTCTCCGGTGATAAAGGGAATTCGTTTTGACTCCGGGCTAGCCGATGACGCGGTCTCCTCTGGATCTCCGGTAGTAAGCTCCATGATTGCGGAGAGTCCGGAGGGTTCCAAACTCCCATCTCCGGACCCAGTGATTTGCTCCGGATCTAAGGCCAGAGCGGTGGTCGGAGCCACGAATCCTTCGAAGATCAAATCTCCTCGGATATCGGCGACATAATTCAGATTCCCAAAATTGATCTGATGACCAGGGGCGTAGCTGTCGATCTGCTCGAGGCGGCCAATTGAGTTGGCACGCAGAGCGAAGCCGCCGAACACAAAAAGTTGACTGGGGAGGAAGGTCTCCCCGGAAACAGCATCGTTGTTGATGATCGAACGAGCCATCAAACCTTCTCCTGACAACACAATGGAACTCTCAATGAAAGCACCAATGTCGGTGTCAAAACCGGCCGATCTCGGGTAGGGGGTCCCGAACTGTGCGTCTGAGGATCGAAGGTAACAGGAGACAAGGGACACGATGTTTACCCAGGTTCGGGCCCTCTTAATGGAGGTAAAACCCTACGTCCTGCTTGATTGTATTTGATGAGTATAGGGGTTACAAGAGTTGATCTACCACGAGATCGTAATGGCTAAACCCTAGCTGTCTAGCCTATGGGAATTGTCATTGCCTCTACGGACTAAACCCTCCGGTTTATATAGACACCGGGGGAACCTAGGGTTGTACAGAGTCGGTTTACAGAGAAAGGAATCTTCATATCCGAACGCCTAACTTGCCATCCACGCAAAGGAGAGTCCCATCTGGACACGGGAGAAGGTCTTCTATCTTGTATCTTCATAGCCCATCAGTCCGGCCCATGTCACATAGCTCGGACACCCGGGGACCCCCTAATCCTGGACTCCCTCATTGACCTCCAAGAAGAAGGTACTCAAAAAGGAGTATGCTGCTGCTGCTGCAACCAAGCCTGGAATGCAGAAGAAGGCTCCTGCTAAGAGGAATCCTATGTCAAAAGCCAGAGCCTCAACTCAAGAGCAAGCACAGCCAGCAAGTGGTGCTGGAGAAGAGAAGGAAGAGGCTGCTGGAGGAAAGAAGAGAAAGAAGAGAGTCAAGAAGACTATTGCCAGAGTCATTGGAAAACCATCTATGATGAGAGATTCTGATGAAGATGATGAGGAGGAAGAGCCTGTTGCACCTCCTGCAAAGACTCAGAAGCTTATGGGGGATGCCATAAGGACTGGGGCTGCTCCATCTAAGCCCAAGTCCGCCCCCAAGCCTTCAGCTCAAGCTCAAGCTCCAAAACCATCTACACCCAAGAGATCAACAAGGAACATATCTGCTGCTGAGAAGAATAAGGCCCCAGTGCCTGAGGTTCAAGAAGAAGAAGAGCAACAAGTGCTCAGAAAACTGAAGCCCAAGATTCTAGATCATAGTGATGATCATCCCGTGGCAGAGAATATGAAGCTGAGAAAGGATGCAGGTCTGAGGCTGTGGAGACAGACTAATCCCTATGCCACCAGAAGGAGAACTGCTGTAGACTATCGTTTCCACACCAAGGAACAACGGGATTTCTATGAGACAGTCTTGTTGGACAAGAAGCCCATTGTGTGTGACATGAGATGGGTTGACTGGGATTATATTGATGACAATGAGGACTACTTCCCAGGTGTGCATGAGAGCTTCAGGATGAATGAAGTGGACAAGTTTGTTGGTCAGAAGTTGACCAAGTGGAATGATGAGATGATCATGCAATTCTATTCCACTGCTCACTTCTACCCAGATGGAAAGATTGTCTGGATGACTGAAGGTACAAGGTATCAATCTACAATCTCTGAGTGGGCCAAGTTGATCAATGCCCCAAAGGAAGAGGAGGATGACACATATGTGTATGCTAAGCCTAGAAAGGATCACAACTCCATGGCAAATATGTACAAGGAAATTCCTGATGATGCCCTGGAGACTCACAAGCTTGGATCTATCTACTTCCTGCTTGCTGGCCTGACAACAATCAACACTATATTGAGGCACACTCTTTTGCCCAAGTCAGGAGATCATAGGATGATCCATGGTCACTCCATCAACTTGCTCCATATGTTTGATGTACCTCCGAAGTTCAAGGTGATGAGCTTAATTGTTGAAACAGTGAAGAGAACTGCAGCTGATCAGAAGAGATCATGTGGATATGCCCCTCACATACAGATGTTGATCAATTCCAAGATGGGTACAGGGACATATCTTCTGGACAAAGAGCATCTTCCCCTGAGGCCAGAATTTGAGGACAACGAGGTTGTCATGGATGCATCACATCCTACTTCAGTTGAAGCCCAGGAGAAGAGAGAGAGAGCAAAAGCTGCAAAAGCAGCAAAGGCAGCCAGTGCACCAGATGCTTCTACTGTGATGCTCAAGACCAAGCAGGATCAACTTAGTTATCTGCTTGAGGCTACTGTGAGAATTGAGAAGGGCTTGGCCACCCTGAATCAAAATCAAGAGAGTCTTAAGAGGATCATTGAGACTAAAATTCATGATCTAGATGTGAAGGTCACAGAGATACAAACAATTGTGGAGAAGCTCCAGGAAGAAGTTGAGGACAGGAATGACAGACCTACCACAGATACTTTTCAGAGAGTGCCAAGGGCACAAAGGTCTTCAGCAGTGCCAGTTGTCAGTGACACCAGAACTTCTATTTCAGCACCTGCAGCAACTGTCACGTTTGCACCTCCAGTTTCAACTCCTCCAGCTCCATAGACCTCAGCCGAAGCATTTGCAGATGCTCTTATCTCCACGCCATCGACGGACACCGGAGCGACAAGTCAGAAGACCACTTCAGAAGCTCCCGGAGATCGTGCCTAGAGAGTCGCATAGCACTATGCATTTTCAAGCTTTTTGGTAACTTGTTGCCAAAGGGGGAGAAAGTGAATAGATCATTAGGCTTCGAGAGAGAGAGTGTTTTGCTTTTTATCTGCCTCTCTTGCTACTTTGATCATTTGCTTGTTTGATTCCTATGCTACTATGTTTATTATGCTCATGAGATACTCTTGTGATCATGTGTTTGATCATACTATGCCTTAATGTGTGCTTGCATGATGATATCTATGATATTTGTGTATGATCAATCATGTTTACCCTTGGTGATGAGTGCATGTTATTTAACTCTTATCATTTTGAGCGCTCCACCAAGATGTATGTGACATGGAAGAGTGACCCATGATCCTAATCGATTGTGCATTTGCATTCAAACGCAAATTTTAAATAGTGCACAAATTTAGGGGGAGCTCTTGCTTATCACATACTTCTCAAAGAGACGTATTTCATTCATATTATCATTTGTCGAAGCTTTGATCTATATGTTGTCATCAATTACCAAAAATGGGGAGATTGAAAGTGCAACTAATCCCTGGGTAGTTTTGGTAATTCATAACAACATATAGCTCATTGAACTAATATCCATTCAAGTTAAATATTTCAGAAAGTTCAATGATTGGCATGGCATGGACTAGAGATGTGGACCCCTCAAAATGCTAAGGACAAAGATTGGCAAAAGCTAAGACTCTTCACTTCTATTTTAGTGATCCAAGATCACATTGAGTCCATAGGAAAGCCAATACTATTAAAAGGGGATGAGGTGTTGCTTAATGGTCTACTTGCTCAAAATGCTTAGTGATATTGCTCCAAAACCCTCAGCCACTTTCTCATTTCCACATATGTCCAAAACCTAAAGTCAAACTCGGCCCCACCGATTTGATCTATCCGGCGCCACCGAGTTCAGTTGACATAGCCACTGCCGGAAACCCTAGATAATTCGGTCACATCGATATGGATCTCGGTCTCACCGAGATAGCCCTGCAAACTCTGTGTTTCCCTTTGTAACATTTCGGTCTCATCAAAATGAGCAATCGGTCCCACCGAGTTTGCTTGACCAACTCTTTGTTGGCTCATTGCTGAAATCGGTCTCACCGAGTTCAAGCAATCGGTCACACCAAGATGAGGTTTTGCCCTAGCCCTTGCACATCGGTCCCACCAAGTTGTTCCAGTCGGTCCCACCGAGATTCCTAATGTTCACATCTTGAACTAAATCGGTCTCACCGAGTTCCTCTATTCGGTCTGACCGAGTTGGGTCAAATGTGTGTAACGGTTGGATTTTGTGTGGAGGCTATATATACCCCTCCACCCCCATCTCCATTCAAGAGAGAGCCATCAGAACGTGTCTACACTTCCACTACACATTTTCTGAGAGAGAACCACCTACTCATGTGTTGAGACCAAGAAATTCCAATCCTACCACAAGAATCTTGATCTCTAGCCTTCCCCAAGTTGCTTTCCACTCAAATCATCTTTCAACCATAGCCAAATCTGTGAGAGAGAGTTGAGTGTTGGGGAGACTATCATTTGAAGCAAAAGAGCAAGGAATTCATCATCAACACACCGTCTATTACCTTTTGAAGAGTGGTGTCTCCTAGATTAGTTAGGTGTCGCTTGGGAGCCTCCGACAAGATTGTAGAGTTGAACCAAGAAGTTTGTAAGGGCAAGGAGATCGCCTACTTCGTGAAGATCTACCCGAGTGAGCAAGTCCTTCGTGGGCGATGGCCATGGTGGGATAGACAAGGTTGCTTCTTCATGGACCATTCGTGGGTGGAGCCCTCCGTGGACTCGCGCAACCGTTACCCTTCGTGGGTTGAAGTCTCCATCAACGTGGATGTATGATAGCACCACCTATCGGAACCACGCCAAAACTCTCCGTGTCTACATTGTGTTTGCCTTTTCCAAACCCTTCCCTTTACCTTCATGTGCAATGTTTTACTTTCCGCTGCTACACTCTTAGAATTGCATATGTAGGTTGATTGCTTGACTTGTGCTAAGTTGCTAAAATCTGCCAACACTTAAAATTGGGAAAAGGTTAGATTTTTATTTGGTCAAGTAGTCTAATCACCCTCCCTCTAGACCTACTTTCGATCCTATAGTTTTGGATCTATCCACTCGTTTGCTACCATCAGTCTTGATTTCTGCATGCACCCCTTAGGCCTTACATAATCTAACTATGTTTTTTATTATGTATGTCAGTTATTGTACACAATCGTACTGAACATGTAGAGAAAAAGAGAAGACCGTTGCGTGGGAATATAATGTCATGCAGATGCTGCTCCATGGTGGGCGAAGTGAGGGGCCCCCCCTCCCCCCATTCCAGATTGTATTCCAGAGGAAGATAACTGTTCAGAGGGGGATTCAGAGGGAGCCGACCACTCCTATTTACCCTCTGAGGTGTTTGCTCTAACCTGGCATGCTGATGTTGGTCATATCATGCATATGGCGCCTCACATTGCTTACTTTATATATCTTATATGTCATCAGCTTAGTTTAGATTTGCTTTGTGTGAATGCCACCTGTTTGGTTTCTATATCATACTCCCTCCGTTCCTAAATATTTGTCTTTTTAGAGATTTCAACAAGTGACTAAATACGGAGCAAAATGAGTGAATCTACACTCTAAAATATGTCTATATACATCCGTATGTGGTAGTCCATTTGAAATCTCTAAAAAGACAAATATTTAGGAACGGAGGGAGTATATGTGAATTATGCAATGCCATCTTCTTTAGCCAGGCATCATATACGTGAATCATGCAATGCCATCTTCTTTAGCCAGGCATCATATACGTGAATCATGCAATGCCATCATGTTTAGCCAGTCATCGTATATGTGAATTGTATCGTGCCATACTATTTTTTTTATAATGTATTCCATTTGTCAACAATGTTTGTACATTAATCTACTCTTCCTGTGCATCAGCCATTTGAGTCGGTGATGGGAAAATCTGGAGTGAAAACAAGGTCTTCTGAGCAGTCAGTGTTACCTATCAATGCAGATTTCTTGCTGGTTATAGATAGCTCCTCAGAGGAGGATGCAGAGACAGATGACCAGTCGTATCCCCCCCCCCACCGAGGTGTATGCTCTAACTTGGCAGGGTTATATTGCTCATATCATGCATATGGTGTCTTGCATTGCCATGCCATCTGCTTAGATTAGACATGCTTTGTGTGAATGCCTCCTGTTTGCTTTCTATATCAGATATGCGAATTATGCACCGCCATCCTGTGTAGCCAGGCATCATATATGTGAATTATCTCATGCCATCCTTTTTTTCATTACGTATTCCATTTGTCGACAATCTGTGTATATTGAACTACTCTTCATGTGTATCAGCCATTTGAGCCGGTTATGGAAAAATCTGGAGTGAAAACAAGGTCTTCAGAGCAGGCAATGGTACCTGTTGAAGCATATATCTCGATGGTTACAGATAGCTCCTCAGAGGAGGATTCAGAGACAGATGACCAGTCCTATATCCCACCTGAGGTGTATGCTCTAACTTGCAATGTTTATATTTCTCATATCATGCATATGATGTCTTGCATTGCTTAGTTTAGACATCATATACACAATATTCAATGCCATCTGCTTAGTTTAGAGATCACACATGCGAGTGCCAGCTGCTTAGTATATGAATCAATTATGTGAATTATATCATGCCATCCTGTATACTTAGACAACATGTATGTGAATTATTTCATCCCAACCTATTTTAGAAAGACATCATATAGTTTTGTCATGTCATCATGTTTAGATACTCATCATATGTTGAATTATGCCATTATATCCTGTTAAGTTATCCATCATATATCTGAAACTGTGTCATGCTATCCTGTTTAGTTAGCCATCATATATGAAATTGTGTCATGTTGTCCTGTTTGGTTAGACAACATATATGTGAATTACCACATCTGTCTATCAATACAATGTCTATACATTCAATTTCTTTTCTTGTTTATCAGCCATTTGAATTGGAGGGGGTGATGGCAGTATCTAAGGGAGTAAAAACCCATTCTTCACAAAAGACGGTGCTACCCGTCGATGCAGATAGGACCATGGTTGTACTGGCCCACGAACTAGCCCCACCACACATAATCGAGACTCTTCCAGATTGTACACTTACACCATTGGACAGAGAACCAGCTACACCCCATCTAACCCCAATCCCAGCAGATAGTAACCCACTTCTAGTTGACACAGCACCATGTCCACCACAGAGTACCCCCCACACGAGCAGTTTGTAAAGCAACTGCAATGCCCAAAGCACGAAGACCACCACAGCGAACCCAAACTCCACGTTTAAAGCAGAAGAGCAATTGTTCTCAGGTCAGATTCCGTAGCTATGGTCCATACTCCTTTGCTCTTGCATCACTGTATTTACTCATACCAACTAATTTCAAATTTGAAGGATCCAATTGAAACTCCAATGGCGCAACAGGTATGTTTTAAACCTATTTCTTTAACTGGATTGATGTTCTAACTTCTTGCTCTATGTTGATTTCAGTTTCAGTTGTATAAACAGTTGTTCTCATGTCATGCACATTACAAGTGTTGCCAGTGTTGTGTAGTTTCCCACACTTATATTCTGTCTATGCTGCCGTGTCTTAAAAAGATATGATTTGAACTGTGTCTCTATCTTGATTTGGCAACATAAACTAGAATGATATAGACAATATAGTGACCATAGTACATAGATATATGTTTGTTTCATGCTGTTATCCTGTCCACCTTACTACTGAACCGGTTTACCAAAATGAGTTTCATATACTACATGCTAAACCTGTGATGTGTCTGCTTGTTTCTCTTGTAGAATGCGAATAGAATATTGGAGAAGAGCACCCCATTATGCAATGGTAGAGAAAGTAATGCAGATAAGGTTCAAGATAGTGAGACAACCCTGTTGGTCTCCAAGAAAGGTGATAAAAACTATCTTGTAGACAGTGAGACAACCCCAAAGTCCTGCGTTGATGTAGTGTTCGAGTTACTAGCCACTACCGCTGGCAGAAGCTCTTCGAACTCGCTGCCTGAATCACTTCGGCTTCTTCAGTCTCAGCTACAAGCTGAAAGGCATCAGTCAGCTGTGCTGCGGCAAGAAGCCGAAGGACTGAGGAAGTCCCTACAGAATTCAGATGCATACTTTCTGGTGCAACAGCAAGCGCTGGACGATTTTAGCGCCAAACAAAAGAAAACTAATAAGCTTGCTAAGCTTCTTGCCAGCATGGTGGGTATCCAGGATATCATTTCTTGAGCTTTTCTGAAGTGGTTTCAGTTCTAGACTTGTTTTGCTGCCGCGTTTATTTTCACTGGTGGCCAATTTAGACACCCAGTGTATATAATATGCTGTTTTGTTCACTATATTTGCACTGATGGCGAACTTTGATGCCCAGTGGATGTAATATTTGTAATAGCCGTAATATCCTAGCGTAAGTTGCTTGCTTATTTATTTCCTTATTGTCTTGTTTAATTTTTTTTTGTAGTCGTTGCAATTCTTTTTCTGCGGTAACCTTTTTATTTAGAACTAGGCCACAATAACCATGGGCAACATACGGACCGTTGTAACCATGGTCCTGCTGCCTGCTGTAGTGGGCCTCCTAAGGTCCGTATGATCCATGGGCCTTCTATGGGCCGTAGATTCAATGGGACTTCTACGGGTCGTATGATCGATTGGCCAAACATGGGTTGTACCTTCATGGACAATTAACGGACTGCAATATGGGCCGTAAATGGGCTATAATGGGAATCCTCTGTTTATGGGCCGACCATAACGGGCCGTTAATAGGCCCATGTGTACAACGGGCTTAATTCTATTGGCAGGCATAATGGGTCGTTAATGGGCCATATTTGATGACGCTATAAAAACAGCCCAACGGATTAAAGGGCCACAGACGGGCTGACTTTAACCACGGGCTGAATATGGCCCACAAGCGGAACAGGCCAGTAACAAACCGTAAGTAATCGAATGCCAGAAATGAGCCCAATAATAAATGGGCCCTTAGAAGGCCGAAAGATAACACAGGCTGAAACGTCCCAATGGAATAATGGGCTATTAATGGGTATAAAGCGATATACTGTTCATTATGGGCCAGTTTCACCACGGGCCGTTTATGGGCCAAGATTTACAAAGGGCCTCATATGGGCCGAAAGACGTCATGGGCCATACATGGGCCGGAAGTTACAATGGGCTGGAATCATATTGGACGGCCCATATGGCTCTACTAGGCCTAATTCGGATAGGCTATAACGGGCCGTGAGTTAGCGGGCTGTAAATGGGCTATATGCGAGCAGGCTGTTAACAGGCCTTTCGTGGGCCGGCCCGCTACCTTTTGACTAAGTTAAACGGGCCGGCCTTTTGACCTGAATGGGCCACTGTTGGGCCGAGCCACGTGTCGACGTATCATAGGCGCGTCCCCTCCATCCGCTGGATGACATCTGTCCTAGCACTGAGCTGACACGTGTATACTCTGGCGAATGAGAATTTTACACGTGGAAAATCCCCATTGGTCGGGGCTGTTAACGGGTTATCGGATCCAAACCGGAACCCGATAGCTTAACAGCGACCCGTTACGGTGGATGCCACGTGTCAGCTACCCTTGACGAAAATACTTCCATGGCGCGCGATTTATCGTCATGGAAGTGGACACTTCCGTGATGATAATTTTGCTATTGTCATGGAACACTTCTACGACAGCATTGGTATGACTATCTTGATTCTGTCATAAAATCGTCATGGATGTACATGCATGGCAGAAAACGTGACCTACTGTGACAAACACGTATCATCATGGAAGTGCATTTTTTTGTAGTGATGCCGCCTCAACCCAGCAACAACAACGTGAGGGTCGTGCAATGCTAAGCCCGACAACACTGGGGGCGGTGGTGAGGGACAGTATGATAGGCTCACTTTCGGTACCAAAGAAGCATAGGAAGAGACCGAGGAAAGTCCCTACTGGCGCCAAAGCTACTTCTATCAGCCAGCCGCCTCCACAGCCTCGGGTTGCAGACCGTTTACCTATCAAAGGTGCGGTGAAATACCATATCCCCGGTGATCCAATTCTACCTAAGGCAGCACTAGAGGCCATAAACGGCGATCTAAGGAGACTTCATGACAATGTGTTGTTGAGAGAGAAAAACCTTCTCGCCTTGAAAAATCCAGGATACCCGCTCTACGTGGTTAACGTGCCGTAGCAAAGGTTTGCACGTCCAGACATTCCCCACGGATAAGTTCTTCCTTCGATTTGATTACCTCTTCGACATGTTTCACATGACAAAGCTGGATTTTACGTTCGTCCGCCTTCATGCCTTGTACATGAACTACATCATCAGGCGCAAGCAAATATCTTATGTCTCTGTCGCGGACCCGTACTTTATGCAAGAGGTCTTCTTGGCAGTCTGCGTAGAGCACCGTGAATATGCGAGGAACTACATCGCCGATTTCATGGTCACTAATAAGGACAAGGAGATGATTCTCCTGCCTTATCATCCCATGTAAGTCATCCACGGATATCCTCTGTGACACATACATAATTTCATAAATTTCAATCATTCATTTGCACGTGTGGAGGCTAATTTGAGGTGTACTTATTTTGCGCAGCGAGGGGCACACCGTCCTCATCATTCTTTACCCCCGATTCTCCCACACTCTTTACTTGGACTCGTTGAAGAACATAAAAAAAGGATTACACACACATCGAGGGTGTTCTCGACAATGCTATCTTAAGCTATGGCCAACGGGGTGGAGAGATCACAGTCAAGAGGACAAAGAACCGCGCACCCTGCTTCGGCCATAAGACCAACTTCTGCTGCATCCAGCAACCGAATGGTAGTCTCAGTGATGGATTCTATGTCAACCACCACATGCTGGAGCACAGAAGGGATTGCCAGAAACTTTGCATGTGACCTAAATCCGGCGATGCCGATATTCTGCAATGGGCCAAGAAACTAGGAAATGTACCGGATCATTGACTCCGAGGGGAGTTCTATCACATTCATCGTGAACTTACCCAAGTCATCATGAAGGAGGTCCTAAAAAAATAGGGATGTTCTAGAAGAAGGGTAAATGTCGCGGGAAGACGTCCGAACACGCGTAGCCGCTCAGCGTCTCGACCTGAAGCCTTTCACGGAGCTCGGATCATTCCTCCCTAATTTGGATGGATGGCATGACATGTTGGAGTGATTGACGATATATGACAATGTGTCCATTTAGTCACTACTTTCTCTATGATGAAACTTTGAATTTATGCACAACGAAACTTTGTGATGTAATTAAACCATCCTCCTCAACTAGCATAGAACACTCTAGTTAATTAGTTTGGGTACGATGAACTTTGTTGTTTATGTTTATGATATGTTGCTTCTATTCTTGCTAACTCTATCTCTTCGTGTTGCTCAAATATATTATGTTGCATATTATCGATGAATTCATCATGTGATGATGCAGGTATATAGATCATCGATGGCGAAGAAGTGCTATGCCGTGTATGTAGGGAAGGTTCCAGGAGTATACGACGAGTGGCCAGAGTGTCAGGCCCAGGTGTCGGGGTTCTCGGCGGCAGCCAGGGAGGGTTCGATAGCAAAGCCGAAGCGGAAGGTAGTTACTTAAGGTTCATGCTAGCGCGAGAGAGGGATCGGAACCGACGCCTTAAGAACTACTACATTATCGCGCTCTTGCTCATAGTGATCGCTCTTCTCTTCTATATCTTAGTTTAGATATAAATGATGAAACATATGAATGTGATGAACATGCAGTTGCTTGTATTCGAGACATGTCACTTAACTTGTATCTCTATATCGAGATTATGATGAAAGACGGCATCATTTGTGTTGGATGATGTGATGATATGATGACACTATTATGTGTATGATACGATGAGCATATTGTATGTTTATGATATGATTAGACTACTGTATAAAACCTGTACAAATACAGCGCAAATACATAGCAGAAAAATATATATTATTAGTAACACTAGCAGTAGCGCTAGTTAGCAAGAAGCAGTAGCGTGGGGAAGTTAGCAGCGCTGGTTTGACACCGGTGCTACAGCTATATAGCAGTAGCGCGGGGCAGACAAATGCTACTGCTAAGTAGGGATAGCAGTAGCGTTGGTCCGACCAACGCCACTGCTACAAGTTAGCTGTAGCGCCGTAGTAGTAGCGCGGCTACCCGCGCTACTACTAGCACTATTTCCAGCGCTACTACTAGGGTTTTCCCTAGTAGTGATGGGTGTGAGGAAGAAAGCTGATTTCGATAGAGCAAGATTAGTATGGCAGGAAGATGAAGATAAGAGAAAAATATCATTTAGTTAATTGGAAAGAATGTTGTCTCCTAAAAGATTTTGGTGTTAATTGGAAAGAATGTTGTCTCCTAAAAGATTTTGCAGATAAAAAATCAAAACAAAAGGACGCTGGAGCTGGGGTCAAAGCTATTAGAGCAAGTAGCAAGTGAAGTTTATAAAGCCTCGCAGGCATGGAGATATAACGTGCCAAGGTTGTGAGGCTGACTGAAGCTTTGTTTTCATGGGTGGTGTTTCTCTGCTTTAGTCTCTTTTGGTGGTAGCTGAATAATCCTAGTTGTTACTTTTTGGGGTGCTCCTGGCGTCTGGTCTTTATCTGTAATGGTTTATATCTAGTTATGTTGGATATCACTTGGTTGGTGTCATTCTTAGGGATACCTGAGGATGCACCTGGATGTTGTTCGCTTCTTTTTCAGTTTTTTCAGTTTGTCTGGTAGTAGTAGTGTTGCGGACTTAAAAACTAGTTTCTGTAGCTCCTATGTTGGTTTCCCTTAATGGAAATCGGAGGGGGGAAGCGCTTCTTTGCATCAAAAATCCTAAATTGAAATTGCTTACAAAACCATGACACACCATCAAAATGGAGAAACAAAATGACAAACAATCTCGCAAAATGTGGTTGATATAGGAAAATCAATAATAATGAGAAGACTAAAATTTCGAAACAATCGACGGTTGTTTCCTACCAAAACTAAGTCCAAGCGATGACCCGGATGACAAATCACCTTCTTTCAGTGCAAAGGCTTGAAGGACAACACATGTTTGTTGTCGTTGGCTAATCTGAGCTGTGAAGGTTATGTTGGGACATCCTCCTCGTGTGGATTGTTAGGAGATATAAACTGAGACCTAGTTAGGCAGCCCAAATGTGCACCCTTCTTGTCCACAGCTAGCAATCGCATCCATAATTCCATATAGAGTTAATATCATCATAAGTACATGAACTTGCACATTGATAACATATCCATACAAAAACTTGAAAAAGCATGAAAACTGGTCACTTAACTCTTGATGCGGTAACAGTTAGATACAAAACACTGATAAGCTACCACATCCGACGCCGTGTCATCAAGTGGCACATGCTTGTGTTATTTTTTTTCACAAAGCCCCCTGGTGTTATTATGTAGATGTATTATTTTTTTGGAGAAAAGGCTTATCGCCCGACTTTATAAATAAAGCCCATCACCACCAGTACCACAAACAAAGAAGGTTTGAGAATAAAAGCAAAGCAAGGGCAACCAACCAAGGTTGTAAAGTACGGTACAGCCACTAGGGCAAAGGGCATGCAGGCCAGAGATAAGCATAGGGGAGAAGACCACTAAGGCACTTGAGTAGCTTGAGGAGGCACGGCATGATGACCAAGGCTGATGGCAGTCGCATGGATCTTGGAGATAAGAGAGTTGAAGGCATCCACGTCGCACGCTTTAAATAGAGGCACCCACAACTGTAAGAAGGCAACCATTTTAAACAGGCAATCAGAAGGTTTGTTAGGAAAAGAATGTTCAATAGTAAATTTATTCCTAGTCGTCCGGAGGCACCAGCATAGAGCCGCAAAAAAGACCCAAAAGATCCTACGCGATTGCCCCGACAAGTTGTGCGTAAGTTCGAACAGGTCAGTAAACCCCAGGGGATCCAAGTGCAATTAAGCCAGGAGCGGACACAGCTCCACCCAAACTGGGCCAGGGAACATTTGAAAAGAATGTGCTCAATGTCTTCCACCACTCCACACAAAGGGTGCAAGCCGGATTTGCGTTGCCATGCCGTTTAACAATCTGGTCGCTAGCAGGGAGTTTGCGTCTAATAGCCTGCCAAAGGAAGATCCTGATCTTAAGGGGGATACGGGCCTGCCACAACCCTTTAAAGCGATCATCAGGCCTGCCGGGGATAAGTTTCTCGTAGAGAGATTTGACTGAGAATCGGCCAGAAGCAGAATGGGGCCAGACCAACACATCGGGGGACTCCGAGAGCAAGGGTAACAGGGCAATAAGATTTTGCCAGGATACCAACTCTTCGGGAGTTAGGGTCCGGCGGAAGGCAAAGTCCCAATCCGCAGCCGCCAACGAGGCCACAGAAGCATTCGGATCAGAAACGTAGGCAAACAGCGTGGGAAAAGAAGCTACAAGGGGGCCATTACCGGTCCACCAGTCAAGCCAAAAGCGGGTAGAGGCCCCATCCCCTACCTTGAAACGTACCAGGTTCCTAAAGACATCCCGGAGTTTGATCAGAGACATCCAAAATTGCGAGCCCGACCTGACAGACGACATGAGAGCGGGGCAGTTGGGGAAATACTTGGCTTTCAGAATCTTGATCCATACAGAGTTGGGGGAATCAGAGTAGAGACGCCACCACCATTTCATCATGAGGCATTGGTTCATAACAGGGGTGTTGATAATGCCAAGCCCGCCAAGCCGTTTAGGTCTGCACATCAGTTTCCATTTCACCATTCTGTATTTCTTCTTGTTCTCAGCAGTGTTCCAGAAGAAGGCACTGCGATCTTTATCAAAGGAGGCATGGTTGCTCGCGAAGAGGCGGTAAAAACCCATAATGAAGGTTAATAGAGAGGAAAGACTTGAGTTCGTAAGGACCACTTTGCCAGCAGAAGATTGATAGCGGCCCCTCCAGGGCGCTACCCATCCTCCAACTTTCTTCTCTGAAGGCCAAAAGGCTTCAGCCTTGAGCCGACGGGGAGAGATTGGGACACCTAGGTAGGTTGTTGGAAAGGCGCCCAAAGAGCAGTTAAGTAGGTTAGCAACTCGCTGTTGCTCAGGGGCATCGCAGCCAAGGACGAAGGCCTCGCTTTTGCTAAGATTAATCTTGAGCCCAGACAAGGCTTCGAAGCACAGGAGGATGAACTTAAGGTTTGCCAGCTGAAGATCATCTTTCTCGATCAAGATTATCGTGTCGTCTGCGTACTGAAGGTGGGAAATGCCATTTGGGTAGAGATTGGTGGCCACACTCTTGATGTGGCCACAAGTCGCCGCAGAATCCAGCATTTTGGCTAGAGCATCAGCGACAAAGTTGAACAGGAGAGGGGAACTGGGGTCTCCTTGCCGGAGGCCCCGACCATTCTTAAAGAACGGGCCAACAACCCCATTGATCGTGATAGACGTATGGCCGCCAGAAACTAGCTGCATGACCCGCATGATGAAGGATCTCTCAAAACCCCTGTCAAGAAGGACCTCTTGGAGAAACGACCAACGAACACAATCGTAGGCCTTCTCGAAGTCGAGCTTGAGAACCACGACCTGTTTACCCGACCTATAGATGTCATGAAGGAGCTCATGTAGGACCACAATCCCATCGAGAATAAAACGGCCCTTGATAAAAGTAGTTTGGGTTGGACTAATAATCTTGTGGGCAATAGGGGATAGTCTAGAAGAATAAGCCTTAGAGGGAAACTTGGCGATATTGTTAATAAGAGCAATGGGCCGGAAAAGCTTGATGTTGTCAGCCCCTTTGACCTTGGGAAGAAGGGTGAGGGAGGCATAGTTAAGCCGCGAGATATCAACCGTGCCGAGGGAAAAACCCTAGAAAATGCGGTACATGAGAGTTTTGATGGAGGGCCAGAAGGCTTTGAAAAAGGGAATCAAGAACCCATCCGGGCCAGGGGCAGAGGAGGATTTCGAAGAAGCCACCGCAGCGTCAATCTCCTCACACGACAGAGGAGTCAAGAGAAAGCAGTTGTCAGCCGAAGAGACGCACTGGTCCTGACCATGCATTCGAGGCAAAGCTTATACCAGGATCCGGGCGGCCACCAAGTAAAGTGGAATAGAAGTCATAGATGTGGTTGGATATAGTCTGAATATCAGAGCAAGGCGGGCCATTAATGATCAAATTAGAGATGTTGCCACGGCGGCGCCGGCAATTGGCAATGGCCTGAAAATATGCAGTGTTTGCGTCCCCTTTCAGAATCCATGAGATGTTACATCTACGCTTCCAGTACACCTCATCCGCATGGTGAAGATTTACTAGTTGGGACTCAAGGGCATAGCGACTCTCCCAACCGGCGGAATCTAGGCCCGTGGAATCAACCAAGGAGTCGAGAAGCTTGATCTGGGAGGTTAAAGAAGCTTTAGAACGGAGGGCCTCCGCACGGAGGTTAGCACTCCAACCACGAAGGAATTGGCGCAGCCTTTGAGAACAGTACCTCCAGTCATCAAGAGGGCCAAAGGATCTAACACAATTTCGTTCAAGCACAGCCCATCTATTAGCTAAAAGGGGTTTGAAATCCTCATTAAGAAGCCAGCTAGTTTCAAAGCGAAACCGTGAAGTGAGTTCTCTGGCCCTAACACCTCCATCCACCACCAGAGGTGTGTGATCTGATCCAATGCTAGGGCGTGTGGAGAGAGAGACTAAGGGGACGTGATTTTCCCAATCCGTCGACATAAAGACTATATCGAGGACACAGCGCACAGGGTTAAGTTGTCTGTTGGACCACGTGAAACGAGCCCCAACTCTAGGGATCTCCCAAAGAGCGGCATTGCTAATGCAATCGTTGAAACGGTGGGCAAGATTCCAGTTGAAATGGGAATTGTTCTTGTCCGCCGGGTCACGAAGCAGGTTAAAATCACCACCAATCAGCAATGGCGAGCTAGAACCCGCAATCTTGGAGGACAACTTGTCAAGGAACACTAAGGAGAGGGAGTGGTCAGCGGGACCATAGACGTTCACTAATTCCCAGGAGAAGTTATCAAGCTTGCTACGGATCGTCGCACTAATAAAGAACCGATCAAGGGAGGAAGAAAGGAGTTCGCACGTATCATTGCATGTCCCAAGCAGCAGGCCCCCAGACAGACCCAGAGGAGGGGACCAAACCCAGGAAAAGGGATCAGAGGAGAGCGAATGCAGTTCCTGGGGTCGAAAGCTAGTTTTAATTGTCTCCTGCAGACAAATAATATCAGGTTTAACGGCACGAATAAGATCTCTAAGTTGATCCCGACGCCCCCGAGCGCCGAAATTGCGAATGTTCCAAAACAGAACTCTCATCTGCAAGACAAGTTCTTGATGCGCAGACTAGATCTGCAAGGTAAAAGTCCAGACGCCAACCGGCGATTCCTGCGACGAACGGTGGTCGGACGGCCACAACCGTCCGGCAGCTGGTCAGAGGGTGCCACCACACCTTGGTCTATGCCAGGGGTCACCGGGGGGGCGGCGGAAACGGCAGCCCTGGCTGCTGCCAATGACGCCTGAGCCAGCTCATTGGCGCGAATAATAGACAAGAAATCAGAGGGGGAAATCGGAGCAGTGTTTGCTGGGTTAAAACGGATACACGAATCCTGGGCTACGCGCAACAAATGATCATCAGGAAGTTTATCAAGGACAGTAAAGGCGGGGGGATGGAGGTACATGGAGGGTCGAGGTTTTTGGCGGCCACCACCCGCTCCGCCCGCTGCATTGCCATCTCACCCGAGCGCTGGATGCGTGAACTCTTACAGGCGGTGGAGGTGGGGGTCATGATCTTCTGGCTGGGCGATGGAGAGACAGGAACATCATCAGCATCTTCAATGGACTCATGCAGGTGATCCAGCTTCTCCTTGAGTTTGTCCGCTGAGAACTCCCAGCGAGGGGGGCTCACCCAGCCCACCTCAGGCCTGGAACGAGGGGACATGTTCTGGGCCTTGAAGGGGTCGACGGACGCCCGGACATGGGAGCCCTCAAGCTCGCGTTTCGACGAGTCAACAATGCCGGAAAGGGAGGGGGAGGTCATCCGAGCTGGCATATTGGAGCACACCGAGACGTACCCGTCTACAGAGGCACCCAGCTGTTCCTTACCGCCCTCCATGGCATCATTGCCCTCACCCCCCTTGGGGGCCGGCTTACGGTTGGGGTAGAGCCCTCTAGCAACCGATCCCATATTGTTCCACATTGATTCAGAGAAGGGGGAGGCGCTGGAGTTCCCGTCGTTATTTTTGGACTGGTCACCTTTCGGATCATCGTTGTTCTTGTCATTAGGCTTGAAGGAAGCAGCAACTTTGGGAGTGGAGGGAGTGGGTGCCGATTCCAGGTGCATATTGATGCGGAAGCCTTGGGTGTGAGGGTAGATCTCTAGAAATCCCCTGATCCGATCAGGGAAGCGGCACCAAACCTTCACGCGAACGGGACCGGGGCGACCAAGGGAGTCCGCGTCCACCTCAATGGGTTTTCCAATGAGCTCAGCAAAGGCCATCATGGAAGGAACATTACGGAGCAGAGGGGGCACGTCGTCCAGGAGCACCCAGGGATCAGAGAGGTTATTGAAGCCTTTGGGCTCAGAAGTGGCAGCCACAACTTTGACGGAGATGTTGTTGATGGACAAGGTGAAATTGGCCCCGTGGGAACACCAGGTTAGGCTTTCAACCGAAGGGAAGATGAGGAAGAATTCTTTAGGCCCCAATTGCTCAAGGTGCCAGTCCCAGCCATTGGCGTCCCACGCCTTGAGCTCATCCTGAATGAGTTGGATGGGAACCTTGTCAGAGAGAACCCTCATGACAGCAGCATTGAGAGGAGCGACAGGAGGACCAAGGTCATCAATCGATCCGACCATGCCAAAGAAGCCACACCCAGGGAGGGCGTACTCGAACATCTTGAAGGAGGGCGGAGCGACGCAGTTGGGGTACTCAACAATAAGATGGCCATCAGAGCGACAGATTAGGCAGAAGGGGGGAGATTTGCACCCCGCCTAGAAGTGGCTGGGGCGGTGGCAGGCGAAGCACGTCATCCCCGACGGCGCTGGAGGTGGATCAATGCCCGAAGCAGATTTGGAAGCAGGGATGGCAGGACCAAAAGCCCCCGAGCTCTGTCCGCCATCGCGAGGGAGATCACGGGGACGGGATTTACGCAACTTGGAGTAGTTACCAGACTGATTGCCAAAGCGCCATTGTTGTTGAAGTTGCGAGTGGGGCCGCCAGATCTGGCAGCACCCCCGTATCCCCGATACGAATCTTGGCCCAGAGGAGTGAAACGACGGTTATCATTGGGACCTTGGAAGGAGGCGGCAGGGAAGGAAGGGATGGTCGGCCCCGGAGGAGTGGGGAGCAGAGGCGGAGGGCCGGAGGAGAAAGCGTTGGCATTGGGGAAGCCGGGCGGGTGGTCATCAGAGCCAGGACCCACCGGGGTTGCGCCAGATCTGCCCGCACCAGCAATCGGGCCAGACGCCATGGAACCCCAGCCAGCGCCGGCTTGTGGGGACGGCACGACCATGGCAGCCTTACGGCGCTCCTCTTCGATGAACCACGGCGGCGGCGTCCCCCAACGTTCCCACTCCCGCTCCTCCAAATCACGCTAAAGCTTTGCGCGGATCTCCGCCTCGTACTGCAGCTCAGCCTCCGCGGTCGACCCCTGCTCTAGAGGCCGCTTGCCATTGGCGTTGCGGTTAGCCGATGGCTCGCGAGACATGACAGCCGCAGCGAAGGAGATTGAGAGCGGGGGAGGGGAAAGGGAGAGGGAGATGGATCTGGCGAGGTGGGAGAAGCGGCGGATCTGGGAACAAGAGGCAGGAAACCCTAGGGTTAGGTCACGGGCGCCTCGTGGTATCCATATATAGCCACGAGGGGATGGCCGCGGCCCAGGCCGAGGCGGAGGGAGAGGGCCGGACTAGGCCAGGCCCAAGGGAGGGGGGCAGGGGTGGAAAAGCCTCAGGCAGAGGGGCCAAGGGCGTAGGGGCCAGCGACTGGGCTTGGTGGGCCAGGCGCAGCCCAACGAGCGAAGGCGGCCCACATGCCAGCCCAGCCTCCCGCGCAGCCGTAGCCACCCACGCAGCTAGGGTTCCACCCGCCCGAGGAGGTCCCGCCGCCGGTGACCTAACCCTCGCAGGCGGGGAGGGGGACGGCGCGCCGGGCGAGCAGGAACTGATGGGGAACGTAGTATTTCAAAAAATTCCTACGATCATGCAAGATCTATCTAGGAGAAGCATAGCAACGAGCGGGGAGAGTGTGTCCACGTACCCTCGTAGACCGAAAGCGAAAGCGTTTAGTAATGCGGTTGATGTAGTCGAACATCTTCATGATCCAACCGATCAAGTACCGAACGCACGGCACCTCTGCGATCTGCACACGTTCAGCTCGGTGACGTCCCTCGAACTCTTGATCCAGTTGAGGCCGAGGGAGAGTTCCGTCAGCACGACAGCGTGGTGACGGTGATGATGAAGTTACCGGCGCAGGGCTTCGCCTAAGCACTACAACGATATGACCGAGGTGTGTAACTGTGGAGGGGGGCACCGCACACGGCTAAAAGATCAACTTGTGTGTTCTAGGGTGCCCCCCTCCCCACGTATATAAAGGAGGGAGGGGGAGGCCGGCCGGCCATAGGGGGCGCACCCAAGGAGGGGAGTCCTACTAGGACTCCAAGTCCTAGTAGGATTCCACCAAGAGGGAGAGAGGGGGAAGGAAGGAGAGGGAGAGGGAGTAGGAAAGGGGGGCGCCGCCCCTCCTTCCCTTGTCCAATTCGGACTGCAAGGGGGGGCGCATGGCCTGCCCTGGCTGCCCTCCTCTCTCTCCAACAAGGCCCATGGTGGCCCATTAGTTCCCCCGGGGGGTTTCGGTAACCCCTCCAGCACTCCGTTTTTACCCGAAACTATCCGGAACACTTCTGGTGTCCGAATAACATGGTCCAATATATCAATCTTTATGTCTTGACCATTTCGAGACTGCTCGTCATGTCCGTGATCTCATCCGGGACTCCGAACAACCTTCGGTGCATCAAATCACATAACTCATAATACAAATCGTCATCGAACATTAAGCGTGCGGACCCTACGGGTTCGAGAACTATGTAGACATGACCGAGACACCTCTCCGGTCAATAACCAATAGCGGAACCTAGATGCTCATATTGGCTCCTACATTATCTATGAAGATCTTTATCGGTCAAACCGCATAACAACATACGTTGTTCCCTTTGTCATCGGTATGTTACTTGCCCGAGATTCGATCGTCGGTATCATCATACCTAGTTCAATCTCGTTACCGGCAAGTCTCTTTACTCGTTCCGTAGTGCATCATCCCGTAACTAACTCATTAGTCACATTGCTTGCAAGGCTTCATATGATGTGCATTACCGAGAGGGCCCAGAGATACCTCTCCGATACTCGGAGTGACAAATCCTAATCTCGATCTATGCCAACCCAACAAACACCTTCGGAGACACCTGTAGAGCATATTTATAATCACCCATTTACGTTGTGGCGTTTGATAGCACACAAAGTGTTCCTCCGGTATTCGAGAGTTGCATAATCTCATAGTCTGAGGAACATGTATAAGTCATGAAGAAAGCAGTAGCAATGAAACTGTAACGATCATAATGCTAAGCTAACGAATGGGTCTTGTCCATCACATCATTCTCCTAATGATGTGATCCCGTCCATCAAATGACAACACATGTCTATGGTTAGGAAACATAACCATCTTTGATAAACGAGCTGGTCAAGTAGAGGCATACTAGAGACACTTATGTTTTGTCTATGTATTCACACATGTACTAAGTTTCCGGTTAATACAATTCTAGCATGAATAATAAACATTTATCATGAAATAAGGAAATAAATAATAACTTTATTATTGCCTCTAGGGCATATTTCCTTCAGTCTCCCACTTGCACTAGAGTCAATAATCTAGATTACATAGTAATGATTCTAACACCCATGGAGTCTTGGTGCTGATCATGTTTTGCTCGTGGAAGAGGCTTAGTCAACGGGTCTGCAACATTCAGATCCGTATGTATTTTGCAAATCTCTATGTCTCCCTCCTTGACTTGATCGCGGATGGAATTGAAGCGTCTCTTGATGTGTTTGGTTCTTTTGTGAAATCTGGATTCTTTCGCCAAGGCAATTGCTCCAGTATTATCACAAAAGATTTTCATTGGACCCGATGCACTAGGTATTACACCTAGATCGGATATGAACTCCTTCATTTGCCGCTTCTGAAGCAGCTATGTATTCCGCTTCACACGTAGATCCCGCCACGACGCTCTGCTTGGAACTGCACCAACTGACAGCTCCACCATTCAATATAAATACGTATCCGGTTTGTGACTTAGAGTCATCCGGATCAGTGTCAAAGCTTGCATCGACGTAACCACTTACGACAAGCTCTTTGTCACCTCCATAAACGAGAAACATATCCTTAGTCCTTTTCAGGTATTTCAGGATGTTCTTGACCGCTGTCCAGTGATCCACTCCTGGATTACTTTGGTACCTCCCTGCTAAACTTATAGCAAGGCACACATCAGGTCTGGTACACAGCATTGCATACATGATAGAACCTATGGCTGAGGCATAGGGAATGACTTTCATTTTCTCTCTATCTTCTGCAGTGGTCGGGCATTGAGTCTTACTCAACTTCACACCTTGCAACACAGGCAAGAACCCTTTCTTTGACTGATCCATTTTGAACTTCTTCAAAACTTTATGAAGGTATGTGCTTTGTGAAAGTCCTATTAAGCGTCTTGATCTATCTCTATAGATCTTGATGCCCAATATATAAGCAACTTCACCGAGGTCTTTCATTGAAAAACTTTTATTCAAGTATCCTTTTATGCTATCAAGAAATTCTATATTGTTTCCAATCAATAATATGTCATCCACATATAATATTAGAAACGCTACAGAGCTCCCACTCACTTTCTTGTAAATACAGGCTTCTCCAAAAGTCTGTATAAAACCATATGCTTTGATCACTTCATCAAAGCGTATATTCCAACTCCGAGATGCTTGCACCAGTCCATAAATGGATCGCTGGAGCTTGCACACTTTGTTAGCTCCCTTAGGATCGACAAAACCTTCTGGTTGCATCATATACAACTCTTCTTCAAGAAATCCATTAAGGAATGCAGTTTTGACATCCATTTGCCAAATTTCATAATCATAAAATGCGGCAATTGCTAACATGATTCGGACAGACTTAAGCATCGCTACGGGTGAGAAGGTCTCATCGTAGTCAACTCCTTGAACTTGTCGAAAACCTTTCGCAACAAGTCGAGCTTTGTAGACAGTAAAATTACCGTCAGCGTCAGTCTTCTTCTTGAAGATCCATTTATTCTCTATGGCTTGCCGATCATCGGGCAAGTCAACCAAAGTCCACACTTTGTTCTCATACATGGATCCCATCTCAGATTTCATGGCCTCAAGCCATTTCGCGGAATCTGGGCTCATCATCGCTTCCTCATAGTTCGTAGGCTCATCATGGTCTAGTAACATGACTTCCAGAACAGGATTACCGTACCACTCGGGTGCGGAACGTACTCTGGTTGACCAATGAGGTTCTGTAGTAACTTGATCTGAAGTTTCATGATCATCATCATTAGGTTCCTCACTAATTGGTGTAGGAATCACTGGAACTGATTTCTATGATAAAGTACTTTCCAATTCGGGAAAAGGTACAATTACCTCATCAAGTTCTACTTTCCTCCCACTCACTTCTTTCGAGAGAAACTCCTTCTCTAGAAAGGATCCATTCTTAGCAACGAATATTTTGCCTTCGGATCTGTGATAGAAGGTGTACCCAACAGTTTTCTTTGGGTATCCTATGAAGACGCACTTCTCCGATTTGGGTTCGAGCTTATCAGGTTGAAGCTTTTTCACATAAGCATCGCAACCCCAAACTTTAAGAAACGACTACTTTGGTTTCTTGCCAAACCACAGTTCATAAGGCGTCGTCTCAACGGATTTTGATGGTGCCCTATTTAAAGTGAATGCAGCCGTCTCTAAAGCATAACCCCAAAACGATAGCGGTAAATCAGTAAGAGACATCATAGATCGCACCATATCTAATAAAGTACGGTTATGATGTTCGGACACACCATTTCGCTGTGGTGTTCCAGGTGGCGTAAGTTGTGAAACTATTCCACATTGTTTCAAATGCAAACCAAACTCGTAACTAAAATATTCACCTCCACGATCAGATCGTAGAAACTTTATTTTCTTGTTACGATGATTTTCTACTTCACTCTGAAATTCTTTGAACTTTTCAAATGTTTCAGACTTATGCTTCATTAAGTAGATATAACCATATCTGCTCAAATCATCTGTGAAGGTAAGAAAATAACGATACCCGCCACGAGCCTCAACACTCATTGGACCACATACATCTATATGTATTATTTCCAATAAGTCAGTAGCTCGTTCCATTGTTCCGGAGAACGGAGTTTTAGTCATTTTGCCCATGAGGCACGGTTCGCAAGCACCAAGTGATTCATAATCAAGTGATTCCAAAAGCCCATCAGCATGGAGTTTCTTCATGCGCTTTATACCGATATGACCTAAACGGTAGTGCCACAAATAAGTTGCACTATCATTATCAACTTTACATCTTTTGGCTTCAATATTATGAATATGTGTATCATCACGATCGAGATTCAACAAAAATAGACCACTTAGCAAGGGTGCATGACCATAAAAGATATTACTCATATAAATAGAACAACCATTATTCTCTGATTTAAATGAATAACCGTCTCGCATTAAACAAGATCCAGATATAATGTTCATGCTCAACGCTGGCACCAAATAACAATTATTTAGGTCTAAAACTAATCCCAAAGGTAGATGTAGAGGTAGCGTGCCGACGGCGATCACATCGACCTTGGAACCATTTCCCACGCGCATCGTCACCTCGTCCTTAGCTAATCTTCGTTTAATCCGTAGCCCCTGTTTCGAGTTGCAAATATGAGCAACAGAACCAGTATCAAATACCCAGGCGCTACTACGAGCATTAGTAAGGTACACATCAATAACATGTATATCAAATATACCTTTCACTTTGCCATCCTTCTTATCCGCCAAATACTTGGGGCAGTTCCACTTCCAGTGACCATTCCCTTTGCAGTAGAAGCACTCAGTTTCAGGCTTAGGTCCAGACTTGGGCTTCTTCCCGGGAGTAGCAACTTGCTTGCTATTCTTCTTGAAGTTCCCCTTCTTCCCTTTGCCCTTTTTCTTGAAACTAGTGGTCTTGTTAACCATCAACACTTGATGCTCCTTTTTGATTTCTACCTCCGCAGCCTTTAGCATTGCGAAGAGCTCGGGAATTGTCTTGTTCATCCCTTGCATATTATAGTTCATCACGAAGCCTTTATAGCTTGGTGGCAGTGATTGAAGAACTCTGTCAATGACACTATCATCAGGAAGATTAACTCCCAGCTGAGTCAAGTGGTTATGGTACCCAGACATTCTGAGTATGTGTTCACTGACAGAACTGTTCTCCTCCATCTTGCAGCTATAGAACTTGTTGGAGACTTCATATCTCTCAACTCGGGCATTTGCTTGAAATATTAACTTCAACTCTTGGAACATCTCATATGCTCCATGACGTTCAAAACGTCTTTGAAGTCCCGATTCTAAGCCGTAAAGCATGGCACACTGAACTATCGAGTAGTCATCAGCTTTGCTCTGCCAGACGTTCTTAACGTCATCAGTAGCGTCTGCAGCAGGCCTAGCACCTAGCGGTGCTTCCAGGACGTAATTCTTCTGTGTAGCAATGAGGATAATCCTCA
This sequence comes from Thinopyrum elongatum, assembly GCA_011799875.1. Taxonomy (NCBI): domain Eukaryota; kingdom Viridiplantae; phylum Streptophyta; class Magnoliopsida; order Poales; family Poaceae; genus Thinopyrum; species Thinopyrum elongatum. Next base: position 391,902,538 of record CM022300.1, read on the forward strand.
AGTTACGGACCCAGTCCGTGTAGTTGCTACCATCATCTTTCAACTTAGCTTTCTCTAGGAACGCATTAAAATTCAAAGGAACGGTAGCATGGGCCATTGATCTACAATAACATAGATATGCAAAATAACTATCAGGACTAAGTTCATGATAAATTAAAGTTCAATTAATCATATTACTTATGAACTCCCACTTAGATAGACATCCCTTTAGTCATCTAAATGATCACGTGATCCAAATCAACTAAACCATGTCCGATCATCACGTGAGATGTAGTAGTTTTCAATGGTGAACATCTCTATGTTGATCATATCTACTATATGATTCACGCTCGACCTTTCGGTCTCAGTGTTCCGAGGCCATATCTGCATATGCTAGGCTCGTCAAGTTTAACTCGAGTATTCTGCGTGCGCAAAACTGGCTTGCACCCGTTGTATGTGAACGTAGAGCTTATGACACCCGATCATCACGTGGTGTCTCGGCACGACGAACTGTCGCAACGGTGCATACTCAGGGAGAACACTTATACCTTGAAATTTAGTAAGGGATCGTCTTATAATGCTACAGCCGTACTAAGCAAAATAAGATGCATAAAAGATAAACATCACATGCAATCAAAATATGTGACATGATATGGCCATCATCATCTTGTGCTCATGATCTCCATCACCGAAGCATCGTCATGATCTCCATCGTCGCCGGCACGACACCTTGATCTCCATCGTAGCATCGTTGTCGTCTCGCCAACTTATTGCTTCTATGACTATTGCTACCGCTTAGTGATAAAGTAAAACAATTACATGGCGATTGCATTGCATACAATAAAGCGACAACCATATGGCTCCTGCCAGTTGCCGATAACTCTGTTACAAAACATGATCATCTCATACAACAAATTATATCGCATCATGTCTTGACCATATCACATCACAGCAAGTCCTGCAAAAACAAGTTAGACGTCCTCTACTTTGTTATTGCAAGTTTTACGTGGCTGCTACGGGATTCTAGCAAGAACCGTACTTACCTACGTATCAAAACCACAACGATTTTTCGTCAAGTGTGTTGTTTTAACCTTCAACAAGGACCGGGCGTAGTCAAATTCGATTCAACTAAAGTTGGAGAAACAGACACCCGCTTAGCCACCTGTGTGCGAAGCACGTCGGTAGAACCAGTCTCATGAACGCGGTCATGTAATGTCGGTCCGGGCCGCTTCATCCAACAATACCGCCGAATCAAAGTAAGACGTTGCTGGTAAGCAGTATGACTATTATCGTCCACAACTCTTTGTGTTCTATTCGTGCATATAACACCTACGCATAAACCTAGCTCTGATACCACTGATGGGGAACGTAGTATTTCAAAAAAATTCTACGATCACGCAAGATCTATGTAGGAGAAGCATAGAAACGAGCGGGGAGAGTGTGTCCACGGATCCTCGTAGACCGAAAGCGGAAGCGTTTAGTAATGCGGTTGATGTAGTCGACCGTCTTCACGATCCAACCGATCAAGTACCGAACGCACGACACCTCCGCGATCTGCACACGTTTAGCTCGGTGACGTCCCTCGAACTCTTGATCCAGTTGAGGCCGAGAGAGAGTTCCGTCAGCACGACAGCATGGTGACGGTGATGATGAAGTTACCAGCGCAGGGCTTCGCCTAAGCACTACGACGATATGACCGAGGTGTGTAACTGTGGAGGGGGGCACCGCACACGGCTAAAAGATCAACTTGTGTGTTCTAGGGTGCCCCCCTCCCCACGTATATAAAGGAGAGAGGGGGAGGCCGGCCGGCCATAGGGGGCGCGCCCAAGGAGGGGAGTCCTACTAGGACTCCAAGTCCTAGTAGGATTCCACCAAAGAGGGAGAGAGGGGGAAGGAAGGAGAGGGAGAGGGAGTAGTAAAGGGGGGCGCCGCCCCTCCTTCCCTTGTCCAATTCGGACTGCAGGGGGGGCGCGCGGCCTACCCTGGCTGCCCTCCTCTCTCTCCAACAAGGCCCGTGGTGGCCCATTAGTTCCCCGGGGGGGTTCCGGTAACCCCTCCGGCACTCCGTTTTTACCCGAAACTATCCGGAACACTTCCGGTGTCCGAATAACATGGTCCAATATATCAATCTTTATGTCTCGACCATTTTGAGACTCCTCGTCATGTCCGTGATCTCATCCGGGACTCCGAACAACCTTTGGTACATCAAATCACACAACTCATAATACAAATCGTCATCGAACGTTAAGCGTGCGGACCCTACGGGTTCGAGAACTATGTAGACATGACCGAGACACCTCTCCGGTCAATAACCAATAGCGGAACCTGGATGCTCATATTGGCTCCTACATATTCTACGAAGATCTTTATCGGTCAAACCGCATAACAACATACGTTGTTCCCTTTGTCATCGGTATGTTACTTGCCCATGATTCGATCGTCGGTATCATCATACCTAGTTCAATCTCATTACCGGCAAGTCTCTTTACTCGTTCCGTAGTGCATCATCCCATAACTAACTCATTACTCACATTGCTTGCAAGGCTTCATATGATGTGCATTACCGAGAGGGCCCAGAGATACCCCTCCGATACTCGGAGTGACAAATCCTAATCTCGATCTATGCCAACCCAACAAACACCTTCGGAGACACCTGTAGAGCATCTTTATAATCACTCATTTACGTTGTGACGTTTGATAGCACACAAAGTGTTCCTCCGGTATTCGGGAGTTGCATAATCTCATAGTCTGAGGAACATGTATAAGTCATGAAGAAAGCAGTAGCAATGGAACTGTAACGATCATAATGCTAAGCTAACGGATGGGTCTTGTCCATCACATCATTCTCCTAATGATGTGATCCCGTCCATCAAATGACAACACATGTCTATGGTTAGGAAACATAACCATCTTTGATAAACGAGCTGGTCAAGTAGAGGCATACTAGAGACACTTATGTTTTGTCTATGTATTCACACATGTACTAAGTTTCCGGTTAATACAATTCTAGCATGAATAATAAACATTTATCATGAAATAAGGAAATAAATAATAACTTTATTATTGCCTCTAGGGCATATTTCCTTCAGGAACCACCAGCAGGAGGCATGGGAAGACCCAAGGAAGCCACCGGCCCGGAGAGCCGCAGCAGGGGAGACATGGCCTTGCGGCGGCGCCGCCGCCCCACCTGCAACCAAGGACGGCCACCCGAGATCTGCGGCGCAGGAAGATCGAAATCCACACGGGACACATCAGAGCACGACCGGAGAGGGGATCTAGCTGGCCGCTGCGCAGCATCCCTCCCCACAGATCCCCCAAGATCCGGGGGGCAGAGGCTCATCGTCATCGGACGAGTCCTCGTCGGACGAGGGCGCCAGGGACCAGAAGCGGTTTGAGGTCACCGGGCAAGGAAGACGGCAGGGGGGAGACGCCGACGAGGAGGGCCGCGGCGGCCCGGAGGAGGGGTCCTAGGTTTCCCATTCCCCATTCCCCGGTCCAAATCCTTAACACCAAGCTTGCAGCCACACTCCCACCGTCGAGGGCTCCCGGCGGTCGCGCACTTCGGCATCGCATGCCTCCAGCGTCGCGAAGGAGAACGGTTGTCCGTAGCAGTGGGACATCGGCCGCAATAGGCAGAGGCGGTCTCGCAAAACGGCCGGGGTCATTTGAGAAGCTTCTTTTACAAGTGCTATTTCATCGCAAAACAGGGTCATTTTTACAAGTTTGCATTCCATATCATCGCTAACAATATCTCGGAAATATATGTCATTCAATTAGGGGGTTTTCTCAAAAAAAGAACGAGTGCGTGCCAGTTGATGACATGAAGTCCGGTCTGGCAGTTGATCAACGTTTTCTATCAAACTGTTACCGCATCAAGACTTTGACAATTTTCCTTGCTTTTCCATGTTTTTGTATGGATCTGTTATCGCCGTGCAAGTTCATGTAGTTACGGTGATATTAACTCTTCCATATACAAACATCCATGGTGAAATCGCTACAGTGAAAACTAGCTAAGATTGCAACGGCAGCATTTGCCGTTAACGCGGAAAATGTGGGTTATTACCATTGCTCAAGCGGCGCATCTTGTGCAATCAGGAAATGGATTAACTTGTTTTGGTTGGGTGCGCGATTCGGGCACATGCAACTACCATTTTTACATGTGAGCAGCTACTTGCAATCAGCGGGAGCATATTCTTCTATGGCAGTATTCACGAAGACTCCAAGACCAGCCGGCACCGGCCGCCGCCCCAAAAACAACGAAACCTCCAAACCCGACGCGTCATCGCCTCTCTGATTTAACCAGGAGTGGTACGCCGTCATACTCACACATAGAGTAGAGCGTGTAGGGTGCAGCTGCGTAGCGCATGCATGCCTCTTCCGTCCTCAGCGATGGCGGAAGAACACGCCGGCGGCCAGCATGACCAGCAAGTGGCGCGAGCACGGCAGAAGCTGCTGTTTGCCGTCCCGATCATTCCGATCGTCCTGTTCATCGTCGCGCCGTGCGCGCTCTTCGTGTTCACGGCCGACTTGGCGCTCCCACGCATCCGCATCGAGTACGCCCGCCGCGACGGCGACCGTGACGCTCCGGCCAGTGCACTAGCGAAGAAAGCGCTGCCTCCGCCGCGGCCTAAGGCGGTGGTGGCTGTTCCCAGCGAGGAGCAACAGCAGCTCCCGCCGCTGCGCCAGCTGACCGACCGGCCGTACTCGCTCGGCCCGAACGTGTCCGATTACGACGCACGCAGAGCGGCTTGGCTCGCCGCGCACCCTCGGTTCCCGGCCTTGGTCGCGCCGGGGCGGCCTCGGGTGCTCGTGGTCACCGGTTCGTCGCCGCGCCGGTGCAAGGACCCGGAGGGCGACCACGTGCTCCTCCGGGCGTTCAAGAACAAGGCGGACTACTGCCGCGTCCACGGCTTCGACATCTTCTACAGCAACGCGGTGCTGGACGGCGAGATGACGGGGTTCTGGACGAAGCTGCCCCTGCTGCGCGCGCTGATGGTGGCGCACCCCGAGGTGGAGCTCCTCTGGTGGGTGGACTCGGACGTGGTGTTCACGGACATGCTGTTCGAGCCGCCGTGGGGCAAGTACGCGCGGCACAACCTGCTGCTCCACGGCTGGGACGACGCGGTGTACGGCGCTAAGAACTGGCTGGGCACCAACACCGGCAGCTTCGTGATCCGGAACTGCCGGTGGTCGCTGGACCTCCTGGGCGCGTGGGCGCGCATGGGGCCGCGCGGCCCGGTGCGCGACAGGTACGGGAAGGTCTTCGCGGAGGCGCTGTCCAACCGGGCGGCCTACGAGGCCGACGACCAGTCGGCGCTCGTGTACCTGCTGGTGACGGAGCGCGGCAGGTGGGGGGCCAAGGTGTTCCTCGAGAGCTCCTACCTCCTGCACGGGTTCTGGGAGGGGATCGTGGACCGGTACGAGGAGATGCGGAGCAAGGGGCGGCCGGGGCTCGGCGACGACCGGTGGCCACTCGTGACGCACTTCGTCGGGTGCAAGCCGTGCGGGGAGCAGGGCGCGAGCTACGAGGCCGTGCGGTGCCGTCAGGGCATGGAGCGCGCGCTCAACTTCGCCGACGACCAGATACTCGGCCTCTACGGGTTCCAGCACGAGTCGCTCAACACCACGGCCGTGCGGCGCGTCAGGAACGACACCGGGCGGCCGCTGGACGCCGACGACGAGCAGATCGGCCGCCTCCTGCACCCAGAATTCAGGGCCGCCAAGCCCTAGTGTCTAGTGATCAACTAGATCCTTGGATTGGTTTGGATGTGAACGTGCAGAGATCAGAAAACGCAACACGTCCTATTTTACAGACAAGGTTTACTCAATGACCATGTATGTAGATGTAGCTGCAGGCACCATTGTGAAATGTAAGTCATGTTAGTAGCAAGCATTCAAATGGATGCTGGTGTGTTCACTCGTATGGATGCTTCATTCTTCATCTCCAGCAAGAGCAACAGAAAGCTTACAGCTTTATTTCAGACGGCAATGCAAAAAAAGGAAAACTACTACATTGGTAAGCAGAGTGGCAGGATGAATGCTGGAACTACTGATACTATGAAGTACGAGTACTACTGTACAAGAAAATACATGGTCGTCTGCATGCATCTGAACATGAACAAAAAAATGGCACCTTATCCCAGACACCGAACCTGACAAATCAAATTTTGTTTCAAGTCAGATCACTAGCAGCACCTTCTTGCAATTGTAACACAATATTTGCAGGGGAATGACTGTAGCATGTAGAACTGGAATAAAGACTGTTGGATCACCATTCGCAACAGCAATATATAAATGAAAATATAGGCCACGATCGATCATAGTTTCATTATATTGCCTCTCTAATCAACCACATTTCCGTTACATTACCTTCCCTAACTACCAAGATATAGACTAAACAAAACATTCGTACTATGAAACTAGCTCTGATTTTTGCGTTTCACAGTTATTCCGCACCTTTCGCCACTCAAGATGTCCGTTGTATTTGTCAGTGTAGTAAAGAAAATAATAGCCCCTCTTACTGCCAGTTGGGCACTGTCACAGTCTGCTGGTGCTAACAATACATGATAGACATGGTTTGTGTTCAGACACTTTCATCAACTTTATCCAATGATAATGACAAAAAGCTCAGTATGAAATCGTCCAGGTCGCCTTCCAGGACTGAATCGGGATCAGACACTTCATAGTTTGTCCGGATATCTTTGACCATACGGTATGGCTACAAAAAAGGAAAACATATCAGTTTGATCTGAAGAACAATGATAAAAATATGCCACAAGCTTACGATTTTACATTCACGAACATCTATCCATACTCTATGCTAACTCATTTCACTATTTTAATGGCCAAACGCTATGATATTTTTCGCATTTTTTTCTAAAACTTTACTATAAAGCTTCATGGCAGAAATTTAAGTAAAACTACTGAACAATGTAGCTGCATGGCAAAGTTTGTATGGTGCAGCTTCTTTCTTGATTCTCAATCAACAGCATGTGAGGACGCAAACAATGTAAAAGGGCTGATGAATGCAGCGGAGTAGATAATGCAAGCTAAAGTTCTAAGTTTATCCTTGCCAAAGAAGTTAACCTAATCTTATTAATCTCGAAAAATGGAAGCCTCACCTGTAGCACATACGATCTTATTTGGTTTCCCCAGCTTATTTCAGAGAGTGATTGCGTGTGCTCTGCATTCATCTGCGCTTGACGGGTAATCTCAAGCTGGTCCAACCTAGATTGAAGCACCGCCATTGCTGATGCCCTATTCATATGTTGTGACCTGAATTTTTCTTAAACAAGTTAGTACACATATGTTCTACTCAAGCAAAGGATTCAGGAAGTCCCTATTGATTACCAGTTAAGAGATGCTCCCTCCATCCCGAATTACTTGTAGCAGAAATGAATAAAAATGGATGTCTCTAGAACTAAAATACGTCTAGATACATCCATTTCTACAGCAAGTAATTCCCGACAGAGGGAGCATATGATAACAGTGCTGGTTATATTCCACAGATTTATAAATATATTTTTCTTGAGCTATGATTAAATATTTGAATTCTAACGCATGAAAACTACCTTTCATTTTGACAAGTTGCCGTTGTACCAGTTGGGATGTGCACAATTCTAACAGCACTTTCTGTGGTGTTGGCATGCTGGCCGCCAGGTCCACCAGAACGGAAGCGTTCTATCCGAAGATCCGATTCATTTATCTGGTATCGGCTAGAGGCCTCACCAAGAATAGGTATTACAGCGACAGCAGCAAAGGAAGTGTGCCGCCGTTTTCCACTGTCAAATGGAGAAATCCGCACTAATCTGTGAACTCCTATTTCAGATTTGGCATATCCAAATGCATACTCACCATCAACTTTGATAGTAGCCCTCTGGAATAGCAGGTAATCAGTATAAGATCAACTGTTTGCTAAAATCGGCCTCAAATGAAAAGTTAAGAGATAGTAAAAATAAATGAGAGCTTAATGTGCACATGGCTTGATTTCACATTCGTTTTCATCTCTAGAAATGGATAAAACTGGCACTAATTATGCATTAAGTGGTGAACTGACGGGATTGAGTGATGGGAAGCGATGGCAAAAAAACAAGCAAACCTTGATTCCTGCTAGTTCACCAGGAATTTCTTCTATTACAGTGACTCTGTATCCCCGTCGCTGAGCCCACGATCTGTACATGTTCATAACCATGGCAGCCCAATCCATGCTCTCAACGCCTCCGGCTCCTGCTTGGACCTGGTTATGGGATCATGCAAGGAATGCCACAAATAACATCACTATGAAGCTTAAAAGAAACATTACTGTTCAAATTTTTCGGGCTAATGTACAGACTACAGAGTTATAGAGTGAGCACTGCACTAAGAAATAAGAATTGCTTAAGATAATGTGAAGAACATACCTCAATGAAGCAAGGGTAAACGTCATTATCTCCAGAAAGAAATGCATTGAGTTCTTTCTCCTTTGCATCTCTTCTCATATCGGCCAATGCTCTCATGGATTCCTGTACAGGACAGTTAACCGGGCTATAAAATAAGCAGCTAGTTTGCACCATGAAGAGTTCCAGCAAAGATCCATGTAAGTGTGTTTGGAGCTCAATACAATGTAATTATGTAAAAGAAGCAATGTATTCACCGTCTCGAGTTCGTTGTCACCCTCTTCACGTGCAAGCCTCAACATGTCGATGTGCTCCATCAATTGTTGCTCGAATTGGTTCACTGACTTAATCTTGCCCATGAGCTCGCCTTGTTCACGACTAACCTTCCCAGCAAAAACTGGATCCTCCCAGAGGTCTGGCTTCTCCAATACCACAGCTAACTGCTTCGACCTCTCCAGTAACCATTTCCACTGCGAAAATTAAAACCCAATTCAAGAAGCTTACAGAGGCAAGTCCACACAAACACATTCCAACACCTATCCACAGCCACTCTACCAGCAACTATGCAAAAATGTGTAAGTCCACACAAACATATTCCAACACCTGATCCTGCGCCACTCTGCCTGCAACTATGCAAACAGTGTGCTTGAACAGAGATCGCTGCACATGCACATACACATACGCGTGCACCTGAGAACGAACGGTAGGTGTTTGTCGATATGCCCGAGAGAAACAAGCACATCAGATGCACATCCCAGCCCTACAAATCAATAACACTCGACGCCCTGATCGATTTCGAGTACGAAAGACAGAGAGCAACAAGTGTCGTACAAGATTGGACCTTGAGACGCTTCTTAATAAGCCTGATGGACTGCGCGACGGCGGCGGCGTGGCTGCGCCAGTCGCTCTCGGCCTCGGCGAGGATCGTCCAGCCCTTGTCCGCAATAGAGTCCACAGTCAGGCCGTCAACCGTCCTCGGCGCCTCCACCACCGGCGCCGGCGAGGAGAACCACCTAGTCGGCTCGACGAAGGGGCGTGATCTGACGGTGGCAGGAAGGCCGTGAGTGGGTCCCAGAAGGGAGGACATGGCAGCTCCATGTGTGAGGAGGTGGTGGGTAGGATTCGGCGCCCTGGAGCGGAGGTGGGAGAGGAGGACCGCGGCCGTTGATCTGGTTATGAGGCGGGAAGCCATTCCCGTCTACTCCGACGCTGGCTGCGGGGGGAGGGCTCGACAGGAGCTCGTATGTCTTGTGTTGGATGAACCGCAATAACGTAAGCCGTTTTCGCTGTTCAGAAGGCGCCTCTCGATGGAAATTGTGTTTTGGCCAACGGAAAATATAACGCACTATTTCTTTTTTCTTTTTTCTGGGAAATAACGCCCTATTTCGCCGTTATAAGCCACGCTATAACGTATCTAGAAGAAGCACGCTATATTTTAGCAAAGTTTCCCTTATGGCTCTAAGAGCATCTCTCGCAGGTCCCTAAAATTTCAAACCGTAAAACTAGTTTGTGGTACCCCGAAGCTGGTTTTACGGGTTGCAAATTCGTCACGTGGAACAGATACACAAAGTGATACTGGATAATTCGAAAAACTATTTCACGTGATTATTTGTTCAGTGAGATAATGCGGCAGTTCATCACAAAAACAATTCACAAACGAAGACGAGTTCATCAAACAGAGTTCATACTAACATATGAAAGGATTACATACTAACGGAGACCTAACCCTAACCCTAGTTTGCCGGAATTTCTCGCCACCGTGCTCACTCATCGTAGTTGAGGTAGTGCTTGACGGCGGACTTGCGCAGCGCCCACGCGAGCTCGTGCTCCTTCTTGGCGGCTTCGAGGCGGCCCTGAGCACCTTCTTTGCCATAAGCCACCGCGCGTTGTGCGGCAACGTGTTCGGCGGCGGCGGCGTGACACCTCTTGATGTGGGGCAAGATGTGCTTGTCGAGCACATTGAAGCCGACCCACGTGTCTCGCTAGCCGCTCCGGTAGAGCCGGGTGCGGTCCCGCCCTGCGTCGATCTCCACATTCGTCGTGCCTCGTGCTCATCGTCGCTGGAGGTGGAGACCGTCAACACGACGCGGTTGGAGCTTCCAGCCTCTAAGTCATGGCAGGCGCGCTTGCTCAGCAGTGCACGGACGTGGCTGCCATGGCTTCCACCCGCACCGACGGGGCCTCCATGGCCGTGCTGGATCCGCTGGCCATCGATCTACCGAAAACGGAGAAAAAGGAGAGGAGAGGAGCGAGAAATTACTCGCCGGAATTGGCTAAGCCTAGCGGTGGAGGAGACGAAATGCGGCGGAGGGGAAGGGGGGCTAATCCTAAATGCCCCTGGTACCGCTCAACAGAGGAGTGCATATCTAGGTCCCCCGATATTTTTCTCCGGACCGGGCTGATATGCGGTGCATGTTCGGGTTGTAAAATAAGGTAAAAACCGCATATCGACCGCAATTCTCTAGACCGAGGGGCTTTTAGTGGATCTGCTAGAGATGCTCTAAGTGCGCTATTAGCGCCACTAAATCTCGCTACACACAATAATGTCATTGTGTTATAGCATGCACGATGCACCCAACAGGAACACACCACAGGCTGCAGCCCATCGGCCCACCCAGCTCACTCTCACTCTCTCTAAGACGCCCATCAAGACCTAACCCGGCCCGCCCAATCCTTAGTTCCTTAACCCAATCCCCAGTTTGATAGGTTGTGAGCAAGGGTTAACCCAATCCGCAGGCATCTCTTGACTAGCAGTGCCTCGCGAGCGAAGGCGACAACGACAATTTGTGAGCAGCAGCAGCTTCTCGGCGACGGTTCCTCCCAATCCAGCGGCAGTGTGCAGACCTCCAAGTCAAGCAAGCCAGTGACCATGCCAGCCACGCTGTCGGCACCGACAAGTCAGCCACCAAGTAGCTAACCTCTCTTCATCCAGTCTCCAAGTAGCGGCGTCGGCGGCAGGCTGTTCCTCGCTGCTGTCAGCCACCAAGTAGCTCATCCCTCCTCATCCCGTCTCCAAGTAGCTGATTCAGGTCGCTGTTCGCACCGCAGCTGACGCCCATCACCCTAACCTCCTCCTCCTTGTCGTGCCCGTTGGCCACGATGGCCACGTCCTCGTGCTTGTTCTGGATGCACTTTTTATAATCACACATGCACGCCTCGTCAAAACCTCACAGAAAAAGAAAGCATATTTCTCATCTTATATTGATAGAGATGCCTTGTGATTGACAACATTCAAACGTGTTATGATTATGTGATCACTAAGGCCCCCGTCGGGAGGGTGGATACAAATTAATACATATGAGATACCATGTGTTAAAATAAAGAACGTGGAACTATTTAGGTTTGAGTCTGTTGGAAATATGCCCTAGAGGCAATAATAAATTAGTTATTATCATATTTCCCTGTTCATGATAATCGTTTATTATCCATGCTAGAATTGTATTGATCGGAAACTCAAATACATGTGTGGATACATAGACAACAACATGTCCCTAGTAAGCCTCTACCGGACTAGCTCGTTGATCAAAGATGGCTATGGTTTCCTAGCCATGGACATGAGTTATCATTTGATAACGGGATCACATCATTAGGAGAATGATGTGATGGACAAGACCCAAACTATAAACGTAGCATGTGATCGTATCAAGTTTGTTGCTATCGTTTTCTGCATGTCAAGTATATGTTCCTATGACCATGAGATGATGCAACTCACTGACACCGGAGGAGTACCTTGTGTGTACCAAACGTCGCAACATAACTGGGTGACTATAAAGGTGCTCTACAGGTATCTCCGAGGGTGTCTGTTGAGTTGGCATGGATCAAGACTGGGATTTGTCACTCCGTATGACGGAGAGGTATCTCAGGGCCCACTCGATAATACAACATCACAAGAAGCTTGCAAGCAATGTGACTAATGAGTTAGCCACGGGATCTTGTATTACGGAACGAGTAAAGAGACTTGCCGGTAACGAGATTGAACTAGGTATGGAGATACCGACGATCGAATCTCGGGCAAGTAGCATACCGATAGACAAAGGGAACTGCATACGGGATTAGCTGAATCCTTGACATCGAGGTTCGACCGATAAGATCTTCGTAGAATATGTAGGAACCAATATGGGCATCTAGGTCCTGCTATTGGTTATTGACCGTAGAGGTGTCTCGGTCATGTCTACATAGTTCTCGAACCCGCAGGGTCTACACACTTAACGTCTGGTGACGATATAAGTATAGTTGAGTCATTATGGTGGTTACCGAAGGTTGTTTGGAGTCCCGGATGAGATCCCGGACATGACGAGGAACTCCGGAATGGTCCGGAGGTGAAGATTGATATATTGGACGAAGGGTATTGGAGTCCGGAATTGTTCCGGGGGTACCGGGTGATGACCAGCATGACCGAAAGGGGTTTCGGGGGGCCCCGGCAAGTGTTGGGGGGCCCCATGGGCCAAGGGGAGGGGGCAAACTAGCCCACTAAGGGGCTGTGCGCCCCCCTCACCCTTTCCCACATGACCAGGAGAGGTGGGGCGCCCCCCTCTAGGGTTTCCCTCCACCCGGCTTGGGGGGAAGTCACCCTAGGGGAGATCCCATCTGCCCTGGCCGCCCCCCCCCCCCTAGGGGAAACCCTAGGGGCGCCACTCCCTCCTCCCTTCCCCTATATATAGAGAGGTAGAGAGAGGGCAGCCGCACCCCTTGAGCACATCTCTACGCCACGGCGCTGCCTCTCCTCTCCCTCGTATCCTTCTTCCTCTCCGTAGTGCTTAGCGAAGCTCTGCTGAGATTCCGCCACCACCACCGTCACCATGCCGTCGTGCTGCCGGAGGACTCGAGCTACTACTTCACCATCGCTCGCTGGATCGAGGAGGTGAAGGCGTCATCAAGCCATACATGTGTTGAATGCGGAGGTGCCGTCCGTTCGGCACTTGGATTGGGAGTTCGCGGGACGGATCGTGATTGGATCGCGAAGACGTTCGACTACATCAACCGCGTTTCTTAACGCTTCCGCTTAGAGATCTACAAGGGTATGTAGATGCAATCTCTCCTCTCGTAGATGGTCATCTCCTAGATTGATCTTGGTGAGCGTAGGAATTTTTTTGTTTCCCATGCAACGTTCCCCATCAGTGGCATCATGAGCTAGGTCTATGCGTAGATGACATCACGAGTAGAACACAAAGGAGTTTGTGGGCGTTGATATTCAGATTGCTTCCTTCCTTGGTCTTTTCTTGATTTGGCGGTATTGTGGGATGAAGCGCCTGGACCAACTTTACATGTCCACGTACATGAGACCGGTTCCATCGACAGACATGTGACTTTGTTGCATAAAGATGGCTGGCGGGTGTCTGTCTCTCCCACCTTAGTTGAATCGGATTCGACAAAGGCGGTCCTTGTAGAAGGTTAAATAGCAACTTGCATATCACCGTTGTGGCTTTGCGTAGGTAAGAATCGTTCTTGCTAGATACCCATAGCAGCCACGTAAAACATGAAACAACAATTAGAGGATGTCTAACTTGTTTTTGCAGGGTATGTTGTGATATGATATGGCCAAAGACATGATGAAATATATTTGATGTATGAGATGATCATGTTTGTAATAGTTTATATCGACTTGCATGTCGATGCATATGGCAACCGGCAAGAGCCATAGGGTTGTCTTTAATTATTGTATGACCTGCGTGTCAATCATTAAGCGCCATGTAATGCTTTACTTTATCGCTAAGTGGTAGCAATAGTAGTAGAAGCATGGTTGGCGTGACAACCCTGATGGCGACACGATGATGGAGATCATGGTGTCATGCCGGTGACGACGGAGATCATGCCGGTGCTTTGGAGATGGAGATCAAAAGCACAAGTTGATGGCCATATCATGTCACTTATGATTTGCATGTGATGTTAATTCTTTTATGCATCTTATTTTGCTTAGGACAACGGTAGCATTATAAGGTGATCCCTCACTAAAATTTCAAGATAAAATTGTGTTCTCCCCAAGTGTGCACCGTTGCGAAAGTTCGTCGTTTCGAAGCACCACGTGATGATCGGGTGTGATAGACTCTACGTTCACATACAACGGGTGCAAGCCAGTTTTGCACATGCGGAACACTTGGGTTAAACTTGATGAGCCTAGCATGTACAGACATGGCCTCAGAACACAAGAGACCGAAAGGTCGAACATGAGTCATATAGTAGATATGATCAACATGGAGATGTTCACCATTGAAACCACCTCATCTCACGTGATGATCGGACTTGGGTTGGTGAATTTGGATCGTGTTACACTCGGACAACCGGAGGGATGTTGATTTGAGTGGGAGTTCTTAGGTAATATGATTAATTGAACTCATTTATCATGAACAATAGTCTAAGTTACCTTTGCAAATTTATGTTGTAGATCAATGGCCGCATTGTAGCTCCCTGTTTCAATACGTTCCTAGAGAAAGACTAAGTTGAAAGATATTGTAAGCAATTATGCGGACTAGAGCCGTAGTAGTCTGAGGATTGTCCTCATTGCTGCACAGAAGGCTTATGTCCTTGATGCACCGCTCGGTGTGCCAACCCCTCTAGCGTCGTCTGTGGATGTTGTGAACATCTGGCAAACACGTTCAGATGACTACTTGATAGTTTAGTGTGCCATACTTTACGGCTTAGAATCGGGGCTCCTAAGGCGTTTTGAACACCATGGAACATATGAGATGTTCTAAGAGCTGAAATTGGTATTTCAGGCTCATGCCCGTGTTGAGAGGTATGAGACCTCTAACAAGTTCTTTGCCTACAAGATGGAGGAGAATAGCTCAGCCAGTGAGCATGTGCTTAGAATGCCTGGGTGCTACAATCGCTTGAATCAAGTGGGAGTTCATCTTCCAGATAAGATAGTGATTGACAGGGTTCTCTAGTCACCATCACCAAGCTGTTAGAGCCTCGTGATGAACTATAACATGCAAGGGATGGAGATGATCCCGGAGATGTTTGCGGTGCTTAAGGCCGCGAAGGTAGAAATCAAGAAGGAGCATCAAGTGCTGATGGTTAACAAGACCACTGGTTTCAAGAAGGGCAAGGGCAAGAAGGGAAACTTCATAAATGGCAAGCCAATTGCCGCTTCAGTGAAAAAACCCAAGGTTGAACCCAAACCCGAGACTAAGTGCTTCTATTATAAGGGGAACGGTCACTGGTAGTGGAACTACCCCAATAGATGAGAAGGCTGGCAACTTCAACAAAAGTATATTTGATGTGACGCCCCCGGCTTAATCGTGCACTAACCATACACGCAAATGCACATGATCAAGCCTAAGGACTCACTTGAAGATATCACAACACAACTCTAAAACATAAATAAAGTCATACAAGCTTTATATTACAACCCAGGGGCCTCAAGGGCTCGAATACATAAGCTCGCATACAAGCATCAGCAGAAGCATCAGATATCTGAGTACAGATATAAAAGAGAAACAGATAGGCCTTTAAAAGGCGGGGCAAAAGAAAATACTACGATCGAGTAGGCGCAGGCCTCCTGCCTGGGACCCTCCGAACCTACTCCTGGTCGTCAGCCAACTCGAAGTAGTAACCACCCTCGGGGTAGTAGTAACTCCGGGGCTCCGTCATCTGGTTGCATCAAACGGATATGGGGAAAAAGAGGAAGCAAAGCAACCATGAGTACTCATCCGAAGTACTCAGCAAGCAAGGATCTACACTACATATGCAACATTATCAAAGAAAGGCTGTAAATGTGGACTGGGCTGCAGAAATGCCAGAATAGAGAGAAGGCCTAGTCCTATCGAAGACTAGCATCTTCAGCGGTCTTGCAGCATTAGAAGAGTGTAGATCAGCATAGTATAAAGTAGTAGTAGTGTTATCAACCTCACCCAGAGATCCTTCCTCGACTCCCTGCGAGAAAGCAATCCCAGAGACATACTATCCATATCTCATCACAAGTATCCAGTTCTAGTTGTATCGATCGGGATACAACTCCGAGTGTCCATTACCGAGGATCCGGCTATGCATAGATTAGTTCTTCCCTGCAGGGGTGCACCAACTTACCCACCACACTCGCTTAACTCCGGCCGGACACACTTTTCTCGGTCATGCTCGTCCTCGGCCAAACGACACACCGCAGCCCTACCTAGAGCTCAGCAGAAAGGTCGCCGTCGGTCTATATCCTAAGCGCTCAGGGGTCTTGGGCCATCGCCCTTTGCACTCCGGGTCGTTGCGAGCAGGGTGGATACCAGCGCCATCGGCACGTTCCGACCCGGCTGCCATGCTGAACTGGATGTCTGACAGAGCTTTCGGCAAATGCATACGATGCAGAGTACCCATATTTATTCCCGCGTGATGGTTATTGCTATCGGGCCAAAGGCCCACTCGGATCAAATATCCAAATCGTTAGTGTATTGGGAGCGCGCGGTAACGAGCAGAGACTCACGATCGATGTGACCCCGTCGCCCCGTCTCGAGGACTTGCGGCAAGGGCTAAGAATGCCCGGCCACTCCTCGTATTTATCTCTCGGGTACCCTCCAGGTCAACCCGTCTCCACATCACTCGCATCTTATGCTCGCTCGGGTACCCCTCAGGGTCGACCCGACTTTATCATGGTTCATGGTTAAAGTCTTAGTAACTGTGTGTCCAAACACCAGGGGGAAACCTGAGGAATCACCCTCGATGGATTCCACCTAATGTAGTCATCAAGGTGAACTTAGGTGGAATCACCCTCGAGGTTCACACTTGAGGTGTTGCACGATGGCGTCGTTATCGGGAGTGGTGAAGGAGGAATCACCCTCGAGGACCACGATCGAATAGCTACTCTACGGAGTTAACATCAGAAGTGCTAAACGAGGTATCACCCTCGGCACTCGATAGCAACCCAGTAGTGTCGTACAACTAAGGGGGGTGATGTGCGGTGCCGGGGCCTGGATGTCGATCATGTTGATCGAGTCATCAGATAATCCAGCGGGGGCAACTGGGACAAAGTGGGGGTCTCTGGTGGGTCTCTATCCAGCCTATACTAAGCAGTTTAGGATAAGCAGGTAGGTATCAACAGCAGTTACAAAAACAGGCTATACATCAGAAATAGGATAAATAGTAGCAGCAATAATTTCTAATGCAAGCATAAGAGAGAAAGAATAGGCGATATTGGCATGTTCAAAAAGGGGGGTGCTTGCCTGGTTGCTCTGCGGCAAAGGTCTGGTCGTCAGGGGTGTAGTCGATCTCTGAAGCTGCGTCGGTCTCAGGGACTACGTCAGTTCCGGGCTCTACCGAGAGAGAAGAGGGGAAAGAAATAGATAAATACATGGCAAACATATGCAACACAGAGCATACTATGCTAACGTGCAGTGCAGGGTTGCCTAAAGACATATCTAAACCATTTTAGTTATTTTAGGATTAAAGTTGGATTTATTAGCCGGTAGGTATGCACTATTCACTAACCGGAAATGGGTGAAAAGTTGCGGGTTCACCTCCGTAGAGGGTCCCGACACGGAAACAGATGGCACGGTTGGATTCGTGGGATTTTTCTGAGCAACTTTCATGTAGAAAGTTTTTCGATCCGAGCTACGGTTTAATTTCTATGAATTTCTAAAGTTTAAAACATTTTCTGAAATTATTTAAATTAACAGAAATGGAATATTGCGTCAGCAGTGATGTTAGCATTGCGTCAGTAGTCAACAGAGCTGCTGACTGGTAAAACTGACAGGTGGGACCCACCTGTCAGCCTCTGTGGGACTAACAGTGGGTTAATTTGACTAACAGAACTAATTAGGGGTGTGGGCCCCATGTGTCAGTGACTATACTGATTAACAGATTAATTATAAGAACCTAATTAACTTAATTAAGCGCAGGGGCCCACAAGTCAGTGACAGGGGGTGAACAGTGGCCGCGTTGACCGTGGTCAACGCGTTCAACTGAGGCGCTGGGGCCCACTGGCAGCCTCATAGGGGTGGGCCCCACACTCGCCAGGTCAGCGGCGGCGCCGGAGCAGCTCCGACGAGCTCGCGCGCGACGGCTGATTGCTGGAGATGACCGGAAATGCGCTACAGTGGGTTGTTTGACGTGCGGTTACTTGCGTTCGAACGAGCGTGCTACGCCGCATCCAACGCGGGTGGTCTCCAGGCCGGAGGTGGCCGGAAACGACGGCGGCGATGAACGGAGCGGCGCCGGAGTTCGGGTGCGAGTGAACTCGGCGATACAGCGCGCGACAGCTCGAGCTAGGGTGACGGCGATGATCTACACGCGCGTGTGAACTAGATGGACATGCGTGCGCGGGCGTTTGGTCACCGGAACATGGCCGGCGACGAGCTCGTGCGGCGGCGAGCTCGGGCATGTGGGGAACGGCGACAGCCGCGCGTCCTAGTGCGAGACGAAGGTTAGGGGAGGAGCTTGAGCTCACCGAGCGGTCACGGAAGACCCTTGGGTGAACGGGAGTGCAAAGACGATGGCGAATCGACGGCGGCGGGTTGCGGTGGCCGGAGATGGAGAAGAAGGCAGAACGGCCACAGCAGCGCCCGCTGGCTCTAGCAACAGGCACCAGACGGCGTAGCGTTCCACGGCGGAGCGCTACGGCATGTCGGCGATGCGAGGCGATGGCGGTGGCCACGGAAACAACGGCGAGTGGCGGTGGTTGCTCCCGGGTGCGCTCGGATCTGAGCGAGGAGAGGCAAGGAGGAAGGGGGAGAGTGGTTGAGGAGGCCAGGAGGAGTGAACGAGGGGATCCTTATCCCCTCGGCTGTCGGTGGGCGTCGACGTGTCACCGTTCGGTCGGCGCGGCGCGCGGCGGCCACGGGCGTGGTGACACGGCGAGGGAGAGAGAGGGAGGAGGGAGGAGTGGGCCGGCTGGCTGGGCCTCAGGCACTGTGCACTTAGGCCCAGTGCACAACGGCCTTTCTCTTTTTCTCCAATTCTTTTCTGTTTTTCTTTTTCCAGCAGACTTTTGCAATACTTTGAGCTCTCAATAGACTTTGTAAAATGTGAAACTAGGTCACATAAATACATTGCATTATTCTGCTCTGACACAAAAAGTTTGGAGAGCTTTGGAATCCACGGGGATTTTTCATAAATGCAAAAGCATTACAAAGTGCTGAAATGGCATTGTTTAAAATGCTACGGCTCATCTTGGCATAAGATTGATGTTGTTTTCCTTAACAAATAAGTGTTATGGAATATTTGCTAGAAGGTGAACATTTTTCCAGCAAGTTTTGAGCAACTTCATTTTGCACTTTGAATTTGAATTGGATTCAGAGAAGAATTTGAGTTTGGAGTGATTAACCACTATGATCATGCAATGTAAATGAAGATGACTTGGCAGAATTAACACAAAGTCACAGTGCTTATTACACAGGGGTGTTACAATTCTCCTCCAATAAAACAAATTCTCGTCCCGAGAATTCAGGAGGTAGAAAGAAAGAGGTCGGGGTATTCTTCCCGAAGATGATCCTCGCGTTCCCAAGTGGCTTCATCTTCAGTATGATTTGACCACTGCACTTTGAGGAACTTGGTAACCTTCTGACGGGTCCGATGTTCAGCTTGATCGAGAATGCAGATCGGATGCTCTATATAAGATAGATCATCTTGCAATTCGAGCAATTCATGGTCCACTGCTCGGTGCGGAGATTCCTTGAAGCAACGACGAAGTTGCGACACATGGAAGAAGTCGTGGATATGAGAGAATTGCGGCGGCAACTCCAATTTATATGCCACCTGACCATGTCTAGCAACAATGCGGAAAGGACCAATGTAGCGGGCAGCTAACTTGCCCTTGATTCCAAAGCGGTGAGTGCCCTTCATAGGAGTGGCACGCAGATAACCTTGATCACCAGGTTGATAAGTCAAATCCCATCGTTTGCGATCGTAATTGCTCTTCTGGCGGTCCTGAGCCGCCTTGAGGTTTTCACGGACGATACGAACTTGCTCTTCTGCGTGTTGGATAATATCCGGGCCAACGAGCGGTCGTTCCCCAGTTTCTGACCAGTTCAGAGGGGTTCGACACTTACGTCCATAAAGTACTTCAAAGGGAGCCATTTTCAAGCTGGCTTCATAGCTGTTGTTATAAGAGAACTCAGCATAAGGAAGAGATTCTTCCCACTTCTTGCCGAAGGAAATAACACAAGCTCGCAGCATATCTTCAAGCACTTGATTTACTCGCTTGACTTGGCCTTGGGACTGGGGATGATAAGCTGAACTCCAGGTAATATGAGTTCCCATAGCTTCTTGGAAACTTTCCCAGAACTTTGAGGTGAAAAGACCGCCACGGTCCAAACTAATCTCCTTCGGAATACCGTGGAGTGATACCATTCTGGAGATATATAACTCTGCTAACTGACTAGCAGTGATAGTCTCCTTGACAGGCAGAAAGTGTGCAACTTTAGAGAGTTGGTCGACGACGACAAGAATAGCATCGTGACCCTTCTGTGACTTGGGAAGGCCAGTAATGAAATCCATTTGAACCTTATCCTATTTCCATAAAGGAATAGGAAGCAGTTGCAGAATTCCAGCAGGCTTCTGATGTTCTGCTTTAACGCGACGACAAACATCACATTCAGCAACATATCGAGCAATATCCTGCTTCATTTTAGACCACCAGTACCTTTGTCGGAGATCACGATACATCTTGGTGCTACCCAGATGAATAGACAACGGTGTGTCATGTGCCTCCTTCATGACCTTGTCAGTCATAAGCTCGAAGTGAGGTACGACAATGCGGTCTCTGAAATACAAGGTTCCATCTTCAGACAGCGAGAAATCCCTATACTTTTCAAGGTGAAGATCTTTCTTCATCAGATCAACTTTAGCATCTTTAGCTTGCGCACTCTTAACAGCCTTATCAAGGTCTGGTTCAACAACCAAGGTATTTAGGTATCCTTGAGGAACTATCTCAAGATTTAGCCTTCGAAGCTCTTCATACATGAGTGGTTGCTGAAGCTGGACTTAAAGTTCACAGCAGTAGGATTTACGGCTCAAAGCATCAGCCATTACATTAGCCTTGCCAGGGGTATAAGAAATACCCAAATCATAGTCCGTAATGGTCTCCATCCATCTTTGCTGACGGAGGTTCAGAGATGGCTGAGTGAACAAGTACTTCAGACTTTTATGATCCGTGTAGATCTCGCAACGATTACCGAGGAGGTAATGTCGCCACAACTTCAATGCATAGATGATAGCAGCTAGTTCTAGATCATGTACTGGGT
This sequence comes from Thinopyrum elongatum, assembly GCA_011799875.1. Taxonomy (NCBI): domain Eukaryota; kingdom Viridiplantae; phylum Streptophyta; class Magnoliopsida; order Poales; family Poaceae; genus Thinopyrum; species Thinopyrum elongatum. Next base: position 391,924,052 of record CM022300.1, read on the forward strand.
AGTTCTCTTCATGCGGGCGCAACTGTCAAGAGTCATAAGCAATCACTTTACGCTCTTGCATTAAGACACAGCCTAATCCTTCACGGGATGCGTCACAATAAATCACAAAGTCTTTGCAAGAATCTGGAGGAGCAAGTACTGGGGTAGATGTCAGCTTGTCTTTGAGTGTTTGAAAACTTTCCTGACATTTTTCTGTCCACTCAAACTTAACGCCTTTGTGAAGCAGATCAGTTAAAGGCTTAGCAATCTTTGAGAAATTCTTGACAAAGCGACGGCAATAGCTTGCAAGGCCAAGAAAACTTCTGACTTGCTTGACATTCTTTGGTGGAGTCCATTCAAGAATCGCCTGAACTCGTTCTGGGTTAACAGCTATGCCATCCTTGGAGATTACATGTCCAAGGTAGGTTACTTCAGAAAGCCAGAACTCAAATTTGGAGTACTTGGCATACAATTGGTGTTCTCGAAGCTTTTCCAGAACAAGGCGAAGATGTTCGGCATGTTCTTCTTCATTCTTCGAATATACCAGAATATCATCTAGATAAACCACGGCGAATTTATCGAGATAATCCATGAATATATAATTCATCAGGCGGGAGAACGTAGCTGGAGCATTAGTCAAGCCGAAAGACATGACAGTGTACTCATAAGAGCCATAACGGGTAACGAAGGCTGTCTTCGGAATATCCTCTTCGCGGACACGGATCTGGTGGTATCCCCATCTCAAATCAAGCTTAGAAAATACTGAGGAACCAGCAAGTTGATCATATAGATCATTGATTCTGGGAAGCGGATACTTGTCCTGAATTATTGCTTGGTTGATTGGTCGATAATCTTGAACCAACCGATTCGTACCATCCTTCTTCTTAACAAAGAGGGAAGGTGCTCCCCAAGCAGAAGAACTGGGGCGGATGAAACCCTTTTGAAGTGACTTGTCGATTTCCTCCTTAAGTTCAAGGAGTTCATGCGGCGGCATCTTGTATGGGCGCTTTGCAATGGGAGTAGTGCCCGGTTTCAGGTCGATAACGAATTCAACAGCCCTAATAGGGGGTACTCCCGGAAGTTCCTCTGGGAAGACATCTTGAAAATCACAAACAACTGGAACGTTCTCGATGCCTTCAAGAGGTGAAGCATTTAATGCATTCAGAGCATGTATCTGGCTCTCAGCGTTCTGGACTATCCGAGCGGAGTAGTTGATCCTCTGGCCGGAAGGGTGTGTGAGCTGGACCGACTTGGCGGCACAGTTGATCATAGCATTATGGGCTTCCAGCCAATCCATACCGAGAATAACATCTATGTTAGAAGGTCCGAGAGCAATGAGTGAAACAGGGAACATCAATCCTTCAATCCTGATCTGATTGTTGTGACTTATCATCTGAGTTTGCCACCTGGAACGGGGAGTGCTGATTTCTAAAGGAGTGGGTAATGAGCTCATAGCTAACCCATGCAATTGTGCAAATTGCTGGGACACAAAGGAATGTGATGCACCTGAATCAAAAAGAACAGAAGCTGCCACTGAATTAACTGGAAGGGTACCCATCACGATTTTAGGGGACTCTCGAGCTTCTTCCATTTTGACATGAGTGACCTGGCCCCGAACTATAGTAGACGGCCTGGCACTACAGTTTCTGAGACGACGGTTTCGACAGCTCTTCTTGCGACCAACAGGAGGACGTGGTGCAACCTGAGGAGAAGCCATAGCATTAGGCTGTCCACCCCGAACCGTTAGCTGTCTCGACGGTGAATGCAGACGAGGTGCAACATATGACGGCATTGGTGTTGGAGCAGGTCGGTGATAAACATTGTGGGGGATCCAGACTCGACATTTCTGAGCAGGTCGACCCGAAGACGAACCAACATCACTAGTGCGCTTGAGCGACTGCTGGTACTTAGCCATACCAGTTTCAGCTCGGAAGGCTTGGCTGACAAGCGTCGCAAAGTCCACACAATAAAGGACAACAAGTGCGAGGTTTATATCAGTACATAGTCCTTCACGGAATTTCTCCTGCTTGCGAGCGTCAGTGCAGATGTCATCCGCAGCATAGCGGGATAATTCAAGAAATTTCCTCTGATATTCATCCACAGTCATTGTGCCCTGTGTGAGTATGCAAAACTCCTTCTTCTTCTGGTCCATCAGACCTTAAGGAATGAACCGTGCTCGAAAGGCTGACTGAAATTCCTGCCAAGTGGTTACAGTTTCAGCAGGCAACATACCCTTGTGGCTTTCCCACCATTGAGCAGCTGGACCCTTCAAGTGGAATGTCGCAATGGTGACGTAACTGGCAGGGGCAACGTTAGCTGACTCCATCTCAAACAGGATGTCACGAAGCCAATCATCAGCATCCATAGGATTATTGGAGTTGCGGAAAACAGACGGGTTGAGGCGCACAAATTCTGACAGTGTTATTGGGGCAGGCTGTTGATGAGCATTCTGGTTTGAGAACTGAGCCAATATCCCAGTCATAACCTGACGGTTCAGTTCAAACTGCTGCATCATTTCGGCAATATAGGGTGGAGGTGGAGGATCGTCAGCCATCCTACTAAAAACAACAGGGGCAGTTTAGTAATAACAACTGCAGGTGTATGAAGTTATTCATGATGTAACACAGGAAATGAACAAGAAGGGCATTAGATATATAATAGTAGTCGTTAAAGACATACCAATCCATGCATAGAGTTAGATTTAAATAGATAGTACGAGCTCGGGAACGCTCGCAGCTAGACAAACTAGGCGGCGCGCAGGCACGCGGTGAGGAATACAACAACATGACCTAGCAAGGGCTACATCATGTCGGAGAAAACTGTTGGAGCGAGAAATCTGCAAGTGACAACACAGGGTGCCCTCGATAAAAAGGATCCTGCAAGCAGAACCTGGCCCACAATCTTGAAGAAAGGGGGGTAATTTCAGAACTCCGGGTGGATGTGATCACGAGAACCTAATGTTGGAGTTAGTAAAATTTTAACACGAAAGGAAGAGAGATCAGAGTCCCAGAGTAAGGAAGAGGAATAAAAGATCCTAATCCCATCCAATGGCAATGTGGGCCCGTAAGCCACACAGCCATGTTAGTAAAACAGTTTTTGAAGTCTAGACTCAACTTCGGCCAAGGAGTTGGAAAGGGAATTCCTACAGGCAGTCGGCTCTGATACCAACCTGTGACGCCCCCGACTTAATCGTGCACTAACCATATACGCAAATGCACACGATCAAGCCTAAGGACTCACTTGAAAATATCACAACACAACTCTAAAACATAAATAAAGTCATCCAAGCTTTATATTACAAGTCAGGGGCCTCGAGGGCTCGAATACATAAGCTCGCATACAAGCGTCAGCGGAAGCATCAGATATCTGAGTTCAGATATAAAAGAGAAATAGATAGGACTTTAAAAGGCGGGGCAAAAGAAAACACTACGATCGAATAGGCGCAGGCCTCCTGCCTGGGACCCTCCGAACCTACTCTTGGTCGTCAGCCAACTCGAAGTAGTAACCACCCTCGGGGTAGTAGTAGTAGTAGTAGTCGGCGGGGGCATCTGACTCCGGGGCTCCGTCATCTGGTTGCATCAAACGGATATGGGGAAAAAGAGGAAGCAAAACAACCATGAGTACTCATCCGAAGTACTCAGCAAGCAAGGATCTACACTACATATGCAACATTATCAAAGAAAGGCTGTAAATGTGGACTGGGCTGCAGAAATGCCAGAATAGAGAGAAGGCCTAGTCCTATCGAAGACTAGCATCTTCAGCGGTCTTGCAGCATTAGAAGAGTGTAGATCAGCACAGTATAAAGTAGTAGTAGTGTTATCAACCTCACCCAGAGATCCTTCCTCGACTCCCTGCGAGAAAGCAATCCCAGAGCCATACTATCCATATCTCATCACAAGTATCCAGTTCTAGTTGTATCGATCGGGATACAACTCCGAGTGTCCGTTACCGAGGATCCGGCTATGCATAGATTAGTTCTTCCCTGCAGGGGTGCACCAACTTACCCACAACGCTCGCTTAACTCCGGCCGGACACACTTTTCTGGGTCATGCCCGGCCTCGGCCAAACGACACACCGCAGCCCTACCTAGAGCTCAGCAGAGAGGTCCCCGTCGGTCTATATCCTAAGCGCTCAGGGGTCTTGGGCCATCGCCCTGTGCACTCCGGGTCGTTGCGAGCAGGGTGGATACCAGTGCCATCGGCACGATCCGACCCGGCCGCCATGCTGAACTGGACGTCTGACAGAGCTTTCGGCTGATGCATACGATGCAGAGTACCCATATTTATTCCCGCGTGATGGTTAGTGCTATCGGGCCAAAAGGCCCACTCGGATCAAATATCCAAATCGTTAGTGTATTGGGAGCGCTCGGTAACAAGCAGAGACTCACGATCGATGTGACCGCATCGCCCCGTCTCGAGGACTTGCGGCAAGGGCTAAGAATGCCCGGCCACGCCTCGTATTTATCTCTCGGTTACCTTCAGGTCAACCCGCCTCCACATTGTAACACCCCCAGTGGTTAGCTACAGTAACCCCCTTTTGATAATGCCATGTCATCATGACCAACAGTGCTTAAACATCATTTGGATCCTATCTCTTTTCAAATTCAAATTCAAATGGAAATTCAAACTGAAAGTGCAAATACAAGTTGTTCAAATTTGATAACTAAAATGTTCATAAGGTTGTAAATAATCCAGAGACAATTCTAAAATTATAACCAACATTTACTAAATTAGTTAAGTGACTCTAATAGCAAGAAACAACAACAAAACAGAAGTATTTAATCCATTTTCATTTAATAAAATTTCAAATGAAAACAAATCACATCCAAACCTTTTTCTAGCAATGGTATATATTGCCTACTATTTAATTGGACAAGCCTGATATTTTACAAAATTGCAAAGGTGGCCAAATATTTTACAAAGCAGAAAGAAAAATAAAAGCAGATGAAAATAAAACTAAAATTGGAAAAGTGCACTGTGTGCTCGGCCCAAGTGAGCTACAGGTCGGCCCAGCCCAGCGCGGTATCCTTCAACCTACTGCTCCCCCCTTGCGCGATGTCGCCCTCTGCCGCTCGTCTGCGTGTCCCCGGGCCTGGCCCCCCCCCCCTCGCTCCTCGCGACAGCGCGCCCAGCCGCCTGCTTCTGGTGGATAAGGGCTAGCCCCGCGCCCTCTGGCCTCTCTCTCGCCTCACTCTCTCCCCCTCTTCCTCTCTTCTCCTCCTCGAGCGCCACCGCCGCCAGCTCGCGGTCGTCTGTACGGCTAGGAGCCATCCCGCGCCGTGTGACCATGTCCAGGAGGACCACCGTCGACCACCTCATTGTCTGCGCCCTCCCGTTTGATCGGAGCAGCCCCGCAGCGTCGCCATCGGGCCGTCTTCCTCGTCGGACGCCGCCGCCTCACCGTCGTCGATTTGCTCCCCTCCGAGCCCTCTGGCTTCCCCGAGACCTCCCTCGAGCTCCACTGTGAGCACCCGGTCCTCGCCGACCTCCCTTCTCTCTCTCTCTCGCGTCCCATAGTCTAGTCGCTGTCGCTGCCGTGCCGCCACCGCCGTCGGGCTTGGTCGTCGCCGGCGCTAGAGCCATCTCCCAGATGAACCAGTGGCATGGGTGGATGCGTGGCTTCGCGCTGATCCGATCCCTGCCCTCCGCCGCTCGAATAGATCGCCGGAGCGCAACTCCGGTGAGCCGCCACCGTGTCGGGCCTCACCGCCGGCCTATCTGTGCGCGCGCACACGCTAACCGTGGGTTGACCCAGTGTAGCGTGGGCCCGCCCGGTGGTTAATTAGCCCCTAACCCCCCTGCTAACTCCACTGACTACTGGGCCCCAGGCCACTAACTAATTTGGTTTAGTTTAAATAAAAACCATTAACTGGATCTGTGAGTATGACATGTGGGCCCCCACTGGCACTGTTCACGTTTGACCCCAGTCAACACTTTGACTGTTGACTTGCTGACTGTGCATGCTGACTCAGCCACTGGACCCCACCTGTCATTCTAATAGGCTAGGAAGAGCTGAGTATAAAAAGTATAAGCACTGTTTTGGATAATGTTCTGGATAATTTGAATTTAAATAAATATTTAAATTCCAGAAATTCTTTAAAACTTTGAAAAATCATATCTTTTAAACCGTAACTGCGATGAAAAAGTTTTATATATGAAAGTTGCTCAGAATGACGAGACGAATCCAACCGTGCTACCTGTTTTCGTGTCGGGACCCTCTACGGAGGTGAACCCGCAACTTTTAGCCTGTTTTCGGTAGATGAATAGTGCATATACACCGGTTAATAATTCCAACTTAAATCCTCAAGTAACTAATATGGTTTAGACATGTCTTTAGGCAACCCTGCACTGCACGTTAGCATAGCCTACTCTGTGTTGCATATGTTTGCTGTGTATTTATCTGTTTCTTCCCCCTCTTCTCTCTCAGTAGATCCCAGCACCGACGCAGTTTCCGAGACCGATGCAGCTCAGGAGCCCGACGACATCATTGACGACCTTGCCTTTGCCAGAGCAACCGGGCAAGCACCCCCCCTTGAGCATACCGATATCGCCTATTCTTTCTCTCTCATGCTTGCATTAGACTTGCTGCTACTACTGCTTTACCTATTCTGATGCATAGCCTGTTTATTGTAACCTGCTATTGAAACCTTACCTGCTTATCCTAAACTGTCTAGTATAGGCTGGGTAGAGACCTATCAGTGACCCCACTTGTCCCGACTGCCCCACTGGATTATCAGAAGACCCGATCAACGGGATCGAAGACAGGCCCCGGCACCGCACATCACACCCCTTAGTTGTAACGACACTGCAGCGTTACTATCTGTTGGAAATATGCCCTAGAGGCAATAATAAAATGGTTATTATTATATTTCCTTGTTCATGATAATTGTCTGTTATTCATGCTATAATTGTGTTATCCGGAAATCGTAATACATGTGTGAATACATAGACCACAACATGTCCCTAGTAAGCCTCTAGTTGACTAGCTCGTTGATCAATAGATGGTTACGGTTTCCTGACCATGGACATTGGATGTCATTGATAACGGGATCACATCATTAGGAGAATGATGTGATGGACAAGACCCAATCCTAAGCCTAGCACTAGATCGTGTAGTTCGTTTGCTAAAGCTTTTCCAATGTCAAGTAACTTTTCCTTAGACCATGAGATTGTGCAACTCCCGGATACCGTAGGAGTGCTTTGGGTGCACCAAACGTCACAACGTAACTGGGTGGCTATAAAGGTGCACTACGGGTATGTCCGAAAGTATCTGTTGGGTTGGCACGAATCGAGACTGGGATTTGTCACTCCATGTAACGGAGAGGTACCTCTGGGCCCACTCGGTAGGACATCATCATAATGAGCTCAATGTGATCAAGGAGTTGTTCACGGGATGATGTGTTACGGAAACGAGTAAAGAGACTTGCCGGTAACGAGATTGAACAAGGTATCGAGATACCGACGATCGAATCTCGGGCAAGTATCGTACCGATAGACAAAGGGAATTGCGTACGGGATTGATTGAATCCTCGACATCGTGGTTCATCCGATGAGATCATCGAGGAGCATGTGGGAGCCAACATGGGTATCCAGATCCCGCTGTTGGTTATTGACCGGAGAGTCATTTCGGTCATGTCTGCGTGTCTCCCGAACCCGTAGGGTCTACACACTTAAGGTTCGGTGACGCTAGGGTTATAGAGATATTAGTATGCGGTAACCCGAAGGTTGTTCGGAGTCTCGGATGAGATCCTGGACGTCACGAGGAGTTCCGGAATGGTCCGGAGGTAAAGATTTATATATGGGAAGTCCTATTTTGGCCACCGGAAAATGTTCGGGATTTTTCGGTATTGTACCGAGAAGGTTCTAGAAGGTTCCGGAGTGGGGCCCACCTGCATGGGGGGACCCACATGAACGTGGGTAGTGGGGGCAAGGCCCCACACCCCTAGTCAAGGCGCACCAAGATTCCCCCTTAGAAGGAATAAGATCATATCCCGAAGGGATAAGATCAAGATCCCTAAAAAAGGGGGATAACAATCGGTGGGGAAGGGAAAGGATGGGATTTCTTTCCTTCCACCTTTGCCAACGCCCCAACGGACTTGGAGGGCAAGAAACCAGCCCCCTCCACCCCTATATATAGTGGGGAGGTGCATGGGAGAAACAGCTCAGCCCCTGGCGCCTCCCTCTCCCTCCCGTGACACCTCTTCCTCCTCCAGTAGCGCTTGGCGAAGCCCTGCTGAAATCCCGCTGCTTCCACCACCACACCGTCGTGCTGCTGGATCTCCATCAACCTCTCCTCCCCCCTTGCTGGATCAAGAAGGAGGAGACGTCTCTGCTCCGTACGTGTGTTGAACGCGGAGGTGCCGTCCGTTCGGCGCTCGGTCATCGGTGATTTGGATCACGACGAGTACGACTCCATCAACCCCGTTCTCTTGAACGCTTCCGCTCGCGATCTACAAGGGTATGTAGATACACTCCCCTCTCACTCGTTGCTAGATGACTCCATAGATTGATCTTGGTGATGCGTAGAAAATTTTAAAATTCTGCTACGTTCCCCAACAGTGGTATCAACACCAGTACTCTATGGGTGTTCGATTCATCACAATGTAACTAGATTATTGACTCTAGTGCAAGTGGGAGACTGTTGGAAATATGCCCTAGAGGCAATAATAAAATGGTTATTATTATATTTCCTTGTTCATGATAATTGTCTGTTATTCATGCTATAATTGTGTTATCCGGAAATCGTAATACATGTGTGAATACATAGACCACAACATGTCCCTAGTAAGCCTCTAGTTGACTAGCTCGTTGATCAATAGATGGTTACGGTTTCCTGACCATGGACATTGGATGTCATTGATAACGGGATCACATCATTAGGAGAATGATGTGATGGACAAGACCCAATCCTAAGCCTAGCACTAGATCGTGTAGTTCGTTTGCTAAAGCTTTTCCAATGTCAAGTAACTTTTCCTTAGACCATGAGATTGTGCAACTCCCGGATACCGTAGGAGTGCTTTGGGTGCACCAAACGTCACAACGTAACTGGGTGGCTATAAAGGTGCACTACGGGTATCTCCGAAAGTATCTGTTGGGTTGGCACGAATCGAGACTGGGATTTGTCACTCCATGTAACGGAGAGGTACCTCTAGGCCCACTCGGTAGGACATCATCATAATGAGCTCAATGTGATCAAGGAGTTGTTCATGGGATGATGTGTTACGGAAACGAGTAAAGAGACTTGCCGGTAACGAGATTGAACAAGGTATCGAGATACCGACGATCGAATCTCGGGCAAGTATCGTACCGATAGACAAAGGGAATTGCGTACGGGATTGATTGAATCCTCGACATCGTGGTTCATCCGATGAGATCATCGAGGAGCATGTGGGAGCCAACATGGGTATCCAGATCCCGCTGTTGGTTATTGACCGGAGAGTCGTCTCGGTCATGTCTGCGTGTCTCCCGAACCCGTAGGGTCTACACACTTAAGGTTCGGTGACGCTAGGGTTATAGAGATATTAGTATGCGGTAACCCGAAGGTTGTTCGGAGTCTCGGATGAGATCCTGGACGTCACGAGGAGTTCCGGAATGGTCCAGAGGTAAAGATTTATATATGGGAAGTCCTATTTTGGCCACCGGAAAATGTTCGGGATTTTTCGGTATTGTACCGAGAAGGTTCTAGAAGGTTCCGGAGTGGGGCCCACCTGCATGGGGGACCCACATGAACGTGGGTAGTGGGGGCAAGGCCCCACACCCCTAGTCAAGGCGCACCAAGATTCCCCCTTAGAAGGAATAAGATCATATCCCGAAGGGATAAGATCAAGATCCCTAAAAAAGGGGGATAACAATCGGTGGGGAAGGGAAAGGATGGGATTTCTTTCCTTCCACCTTTGCCAACGCCCCAATGGACTTGGAGGGCAAGAAACCAGCCCCCTCCACCCCTATATATAGTGGGGAGGTGCATGGGAGAAACAGCTCAGCCCCTGGCGCCTCCCTCTCCCTCCCGTGACACCTCTTCCTCCTCCAGTAGCGCTTGGCGAAGCCCTGCTGAAATCCTGCTGCTTCCACCACCACACCGTCGTGCTGCTGGATCTCCATCAACCTCTCCTCCCCCCTTGCTGGATCAAGAAGGAGGAGACGTCTCTGCTCCGTACGTGTGTTGAACGCGGAGGTGCCGTCCGTTCGGCGCTCGGTCATCGGTGATTTGGATCACGACGAGTACGACTCCATCAACCCCGTTCTCTTGAACGCTTCCGCTCGCGATCTACAAGGGTATGTAGATACACTCCCCTCTCACTCGTTGCTAGATGACTCCATAGATTGATCTTGGTGATGCGTAGAAAATTTTAAAATTCTGCTACGTTCCCCAACACTATCGAGTGCCGAGGGTGATACCTCATGTAGCACTTCTGATGTTAACTCTGTAGAGTAGCTATTCGGTCGTGGCCATCGAGGGTGATTCCTCCTTTACCACTTCCGATAACGACGCTGTCGAGCAACACCTCAAGTGTGAACCCATCGAGGGTGATTCCTCCGAGTTCACCATGACGGATACATAAAGTAGGAATCCAACGAGGGTGATACCTCAGATTCCCCTAATGTTATGGACACACGGACACTTGGACTGTACTACTGATACTTGGAAAGGCGGGTCGACCCTAAGGGGTACCCGCGTGTGATGTGAAGACGGGTTGACCTGGATGGTGCCCGAGTGAGAATACGAGGCGTGGCCGGGCATTCTTGGCCCTTGCCGCAAGTCCTCGAGACGGGGTGACGGGATCACATCGATCGTGAGTCTCTGCTCTTTACCGCACCCCCAAGGTACTAGCGATTTGGATATTTGATTCGAGTGGGCCTCTGGCCCGATAGCACTAACCACCACGTGGGAAAAGTTATGGGCACTCTGCATCGTATGCATCAGCCGAAAGCTCTGTCAGACGTCCAGTTCAGCATGGCGGCACGGACGGACCGGCGCCATCTTGTAGTGGTGGTGCCTGGCTTCACCGTGTGCGCAACGACCCGGATTGCATAGGGCGATGGCCCAAGACCCCTGAGTGCTTAGGTTGTAGACCGGCGGGGACCTCTTGGCTGAGGTCTAGGTAGGGTTGCGGTGTGTCGTTTGGCCGAGGCCGGGCATGACCCAGAAATTGTGTCCGGTCGGAGTTAAGCGAGCGTGGTGGGTAAGTTGGTGCACCCCTGCAGGGAAGAACTAATCTATGCATAGCCGGATCCTCGGTAACGGACACTCGGAGTTGTATCCCGATCGATACAACTAGAACTGGATACTTGTGATGAGTATGGCTCTGGGATTACTTTCTCGCAGGGAGTCGAGAAAGGATCTCTGGCCGAGGTTGCTACTTGGATATTATGGCTCTGGGATTGCTTTCTCGCAGGGAGTTGAGAAAGGATCTCTGGGTGAGGTTGAAACTTAATGATACTACTACCTTATACTGTACTACTCTACACTCTTCTAATGTTGCAAGACCATTGAAGATGCTAGTCTTCGATAGGACTAGGCTTTCCCCCTCTATTCTGGCATTTCTGCAGCCCAGTCCACATATACAACCTTCCTTTGATAATGTTGCATATGTAGTGTAGATCCTTGCTTGTTGAGTACTTCGGATGGGTACTCACGGTTGCTTTGCTTTCTTTTCCCCCATATCCTTTTGATGCAACCAGATGACGGAGCCCCGGATACAGCTGCCCATGCCGACGATCGCTACTACTACCCCGAGGGTGGATACTACTACGAGTTGGCCGACGACCAGGAGTAGGTTCGGAGGGTCCCAGGCAGGAGGCCTGCGCCTTTCGATCGTAGTGTTTTCTTTTGCCCCGCCTTTTAAGGGCCTCTCTGTGTTTTCTTTTATATCTGTACTCAGATATCTGATGCCTCCGCTGACGCTTGTATGCGAGCTTATGTATTCGAGCCCTCGAGGCCCCTGGCTTGTAATATAAAGCTTGTATGACTTTATTTATGTTTTAGAGTTGTGTTGTGATATCTTCCCGTGAGTCCTTAGGCTTGATCGTGTGCATTTGCATGTATGATTAGTGCACGATTGAGCCGGGGGCATCACAAGTTGGTATCAGAGCCGACTGCCTCTAGGAATACCCCTTTCCAACTCCTTGGCCGAAGTTGAGTCTAGTAACCGAAAACTGTTTCACTAACTTGGCTGTGTGGCTTACGGGCCCACGTCGCCAATTGGGTGGTATTAGGATCTTTATTCCTCGTCTTTACTCTGGGACTCTGATCTCTCTTCTATTCGGGTTAAAATTTTACTAACTCCAACATTAGGTTCTCGTGATCACATCCACCCGATGTTCTGAATTCCCCCCCCCCCCTTCCTGCAAGATTGTGGGCCAGGTTCTGTTTACAGGATCCTTTTATCGAGGGCACCCTGTGTTGTCACTTGCAGATTCCTCGCTCCAAAAGTTTTCTCTGACGTTGATGTTGCCTTTGCTATGTCTCGTTGTGTACTTCCTTACCGCGTGCGTGCGCGCCCCCTAGATGTCTAGCCCTCCCCTTTCAGCTGTCGTAATGACAGTTTGTAACTGAGACTACGTGTGGATTTGAATGTCTGGTGTGACTAAGATGAAGTATCTATTGCACTTCTTTCTGTTGTGCATTTTACTTCATGAATGACCCCATACCCATGCAGTTTTTCTTGCTAAACTGCCCCTGTTGATTTGGCAGGATGGCTGACGATCCTCCACCTCCACCCTATATTGCCGCAATGATGCAGCAGTTTGAATTGAACCGTCAGCTCAATGAGAGTCTGGTAAATCGTTTGGAACGCAACGATGCTCGTCAGGAGCCTGGACCGATCTCACTATGAGAATTCGTGCGCCTCAATCCATCTACCTTTCGCAGCACGACTGATCTAATGGATGCTGATGATTGGCTCCGTGACATTGCCTTTCAGATGAAGTCGGCTAATGTTATCCCTGACAGTTACGTCACCTATGCGATGTATCACTTGAGGGGTTCAGCTGCTCAATGGTGGGAAAGCCACAAGGGTATGTTGCCTGCAGAGACTGTAACCACTTGGCAGGAATTTCAATCAGCCTTTCATGCACGGTACATTCCTCCAGGTCTGATCGACCAGAAGAAGCAGGAATTCCGCAAACTCACCCAAGGAACAATGACTGTGGATGAATATCAGAGGAAATTTCCCGAATTGTCCCGTTATGCTAAAGATGATGTCTGCACTGACGCACGCAAGCAGGAGAAATTCCGAGAAGGACTACATACTGATTTAAACCTCGCGCTTGTTGTTCATGATTGTACAGACTTCGCAACGCTTGTCAGCCAATCTTTTCGAGTTGAAACTGCTCTGACTAAGTACCAGGAGTCGCTCAAGCGCACTCGTGATGTCGGTTCGTCCTCGAGTCAGTCTGCTCAGAAACGTCGAGTCTGGATCCCACACAATGTTCATCATCAACCTGCTCCAATGCCAAGGCCGTCTTATGCTGCACCTCGTCTGCCTCCACCGCCGAGACAGCTAATGATTCAGGGTGGACAGTCCAATGTTGAGGCTCCTCTCCATAATGATGGTTTATGCCGCAAGTGTGGACAGCCAGGGCACCGTGCTTTCAACTGTCATCAGGGTCAGCCTCAGAATGCATCACGTCCTCCTGTTGGTCATAGGAAGGGCCATCGGACCCATCATTCTAGGAATCGTAATGCCAGACTACCAGCTAGTCAACTTGTCCATGTCAACCATGTCAAAATTGAAGAAGCTCGACAGGACACCAAAATTTTGATGGGTACCTTACTAGTGAATTCAATCCCAGCTTTTGTACTCTTTGATTATGGAGCGTCACACTCCTTCATGTTCGAAAGTTTTGCGCGAAGCCATGATATACCTTTCGAGGAGATGTGCACCCCATTAGTAATCCAGTCACCCGGGGCTAATTGGCAAACTACCATGGTAAGCCACGGTAACCACATTGTGATTGGAGGATTGATGTTCCCCGTTTCACTGATTGCTCTCAAGACTTCCAACATAGACATTATTCTGGGTATGGACTGGTTGAAGCCCAATAAAGCTTTGATTGACTGTGCCGCTGAAACAGTCCACATCACACACCCTTCCGGCCAAATAGTCAAATACTCAGCCCGAATAGCTCAAGATGCTGAGAGCCAGATATATGCTCTGAATGCATTGAATGCTTCACCTCTTGAAGGCATCGAGAATGTTCCCGTTGTTCATGATTTTCAAGATGTCTTTCTAGAAGAACTTCCAGGAATACCCCCTGTTAGAGCTGTCGAGTTTGTCATCAACTTGAAACCAGGCACAACTCCTATTGCGAAGCGTCCTTATAAGATGCCTCTGCACCATCTTCTCGAGCTTAAGGAAGAAATCGACAAGTCACTTAAGAAGGGTTTCATCCGCCCCAGTTCCTCTGCTTGGGGAGCACCTTCACTCTTCGTTAAGAAGAAGGATGGAACTAACCGATTGGTTCAGGATTACCGACCTATCAACCATGCAACAATTCAGAACAAATATCCGCTTCCCCGGATCAATGATTTGTATGATCAACTTGCTGGATCATCAGTGGTTTCTAAACTCGACTTGAGGTTGGGTTATCATCAGATCCGTGTCCGCGAAGAGGATATTCCCAAGACTGCATTTGTTACTCGCTATGGCTCTTATGAGTACACTGTAATGTCATTTGGCTTAACAAATGCTCCAGCCACATTCTCCCATCTGATGAATTACATCTTCATGGATTACCTCGACAAGTTCATCGTGGTGTATCTAGATGATATTCTGGTCTATTCAAAGAATAAGGAAGAACATGCTGAACACCTTCGTCTTGTACTGGAAAGGCTCCGAGAACACCAGTTGTATGCCAAATACTCCAAATGTGAATTTTGGCTTTCTGAAGTAACCTACCTTGGTCATGTGATTTCCAAGGATGGAATTGCTATTAACCCGGAGCGGGTTCAGGCTATTCTTGACTGGACTCCTCCGAAGAACGTCAAGCAAGTGAGAAGTTTTCTCGGCCTTGCAAGCTATTGCCGTCGTTTTGTCAAGAATTTTTCAAAGATTGCTAAACCTTTGACTGATCTGCTTCACAAGGGCGTTAAGTTTGAGTGGACAGACAAATGTCAAGAAAGTTTTCAAACACTCAAAGACAAGCTAACATCTGCCCCAGTACTTGCTCCACCAGATTCTCGCAAAGATTTGGTGATCTATTGTGACGCATCCCGTGAAGGATTAGGCTGTGTCCTAATTCAAGAGCGTAAAGTGATTGCCTGTGGCTCTCGTCAGTTGTGCCCACATGAAGAGAATTATCCGGTACATGATCTAGAGCTAGCTGTTGTGATCTATGCATTGCAGTTGTGGCGACATTACCTTCTCGGTAATCGTTGCGAGATCTACACGGATAATAAAAGTCTGAAGTACTTGTTCACTCAACCATCTCTAAACCTCCGTCAGCAAAGATGGATGGAGGCCATTGCGGACTATGATTTGGGTATTTCTTATACCCCTGGCAAAGCTAACGTGATGGTTGAGGCCGCAAGTCCTATTGCGATAACCTCATGGTTAGGCAAGCTCAACCTCGTCTTTTTGAAGAACTGTGCAAGCTGAATCTACGTATTGTTCCACAGGGTTCTCTTAATAACCTTGTGATACAGCCAGATCTTGAGAAAGCTGTTAAGAATGCGTAAGCTAAAGATGCTGAAATTGATTTGATGAAGAAAGATCTTCACCTTGAAAAGTACAGGGATTTCTCGCTGTCTGAAGATGGAACCTTGTATTTCAGAAACCGCATTGTGCTACCTCGCTTCGAGCTTATGACTGACAAGGTCATGAAGGAGGCACATGATACCCCGCTGTCTATTCATCTGGGTAGCACCAAGATGTATCGTGATCTCCGACAAAGGTACTGGTGGTCTAGAATGAAGCATGATATTGCTCGATATGTTGCTGAATGTGATGTTTGCCGTCGCGTTAAAGCAGAACATCAGAAGCCTGCTGGAATTCTGCAACCGTTACCTATTCCTTTATGGAAATGGGATAAAGTTCAAATGGATTTCATTACCGGCCTTCCCAAGTCACAGAAGGGTCACGATGCTATTCTTGTCGTCGGCGGCCAACTCTCCAAGGTTGCACACTTTCTGCCCGTCAAGGAAACTATCACTGCTAGTCAGTTAGCAGAGTTGTATATATCTAGAATTGTTTCACTCCACGGTATTCCGAAGGAGATTAGTTCGGACTGTGGCGGCCTTTTCACTTCAAAGTTCTGGGAAAGTTTCCAAGAAGCTATGGGAACTCATATTACCTGGAGTTCAGCTTATCACCCCCAATCCCAAGGCCAAGTCGAGCGAGTCAATCAAGTGCTTGAAGACATGCTTCGAGCTTGTGTTATATCCTTCGGCAAGAAATGGGAAGAATCTCTCCCGTATGCCGAGTTCTCCTATAACAACAGCTATCAAGCCAGCTTGAAAATGGCCCCCTTCGAAGTACTATATGGACGTAAGTGTCGAACCCCTCTGAATTGGTCAGAAACTGGGGAACGACCGCTCGTGGGGCCGGATATTATTCAACACGCCGAAGAGCAAGCCCGTATCATTCAAAAAAATCTGAAGGCAGCTCAGGACCGCCATAAGAGCAACTATGATCGCAAACGATGGGGTTTGACTAATCAACCTGGTGATCAAGCTTATCTGCGAGTCACCCCTATGAAGGGCACTCACCGCTTTGGAATCAAGGGCAAGTTAGCTCCACGCTACATTGGTCCTTTCTGCATTGTTGCAAGACGTGGTCAGGTGGCATACAAATTGGAGTTGCCGCCGCAATTCTCTCATATCCACGACGTCTTCCATGCGTCGCAACTTCGTAAATGCTTCAAGGAATCTCCGCACCGTGCAGTGGATCACGAGATGCTCGAATTGCAAGATGATCTTTCTTATAAGGAGCATCCGATCCGCATTCTCGATGAAGCTGAACGTCGAACCCATCAGAAGGTTACCAAGTTCCTCAAAGTGCAGTGGTCAAATCATACTGAAGATGAAGCCACTTGGGAACGCGAGGATAACCTCCGAGCTGAATACCCCGCTCTCTTTCAGTCTTCCTCTTAATTCTCGGGATGAGAATTCTTATTAGTGGAGGAGATTTGTAACACCCCCAGTGGTTAGCTACAGTAACCCCCTTTTGATAATGCCATGTCATCATGACCAACAGTGCTTAAACATCATTTGGATCCTATCTCTTTTCAAATTCAAATTCAAATGGAAATTCAAACTGAAAGTGCAAATACAAGTTGTTCAAATTTGATAACTAAAATGTTCATAAGGTTGTAAATAATCCAGAGACAATTCTAAAATTATAACCAACATTTACTAAATTAGTTAAGTGACTCTAACAGCAAGAAACAGCAACAAAACATAAGTATTTAATCCATTTTCATTTAATAAAATTTCAAATGAAAACAAATCACATCCAAACCTTTTTCTGGCAGTGGTATATATTGCCTACTATTTAATTGGACAAGCCTGATATTTTACAAAATTGCAAAGGTGGCCAAATATTTTACAAAGCAGAAAGAAAAATAAAAGCAGATGAAAATAAAACTAAAATTGGAAAAGTGCACTGTGTGCTCGGCCCAAGTGAGCTACAGGCCGGCCCAGCCCAGCGCGGTATCCTTCAACCTACTGCTCCCCCCTTGCGCGCTGTCGCCCTCTGCCGCTCGCCTGCGCGTCCACGGGCCTGCCCCCCCCCCCTCGCTCCTCGCGACAGCGCGCCCAGCCGCCCGCTTCTGGTGGATAAGGGCTAGCCCCGCGCCCTCTGGCCTCTCTCTCGCCTCACTCTCTCTCCCTTTTCCTCTCTGCTCCTCCCCGAGCGCCACCGCCGCCAGCTCGCGGTCGTCTGTACGGCTAGGAGCCATCCCGCGCCGTGTGACCATGTCCAGGAGGACCACCGTCGACCGCCTCATCGTCTGCGCCCTCCCATTCGATCGGAGCAGCCCCGCAGCGTCGCCATCGGGCCGTCTTCCTCGTCGGACGCCGCCGCCTCACCATCGTTGATTTGCTCCCCTCCGAGCCCTCCGGCTTCCCCGAGACCTCCCTCGAGCTCCACTGTGAGCACCCGATCCTCGCCGACCTTCCTTCTCTCTCTCTCTCTCTCTCTCGCGTCCCGTAGTCTAGTCGCTGTCGCTGCCGTGCCGCCACCGCCGTCGGGCTTGGTCGTCGCCGGCGCTAGAGCCATCTCCCGGATGAACCAGTGGCATGGGTGGATGCGCGGCTTCGCGCTGATCCGATCCCTGCCCTTCGCCGCTCGAATAGATCGTCGGAGCGCAACTCCGGTGAGCCACCACCGTGTCGGGCCTCACCGCCGGCCTGTCTGTGCACGCGCGCGCTAACCGTGGGTTGACCCACTGTAGCGTGGGCCCGCCTGGTGGTTAATTAGCCCCTAACCCCCCTGCTAACTCCACTGACTACTGGGCCCCAGGCCACTAACTAATTTGGTTTAGTTTAAATAAAAACCATTAACTGGATCTGTGAGTATGACATGTGGGCCCCCACTGGCACTGTTCACGTTTGACCCCAGTCAACACTTTGACTGTTGACTTGCTGACTGTGCATGCTGACTCAGCCACTGGACCCCACCTGTCATTCTAATAGGCTAGGAAGAGCTGAGTATAAAAAGTATAAGCACTGTTTTGGATAATGTTCTGGATAATTCGAATTTAAATAAATATTTAAATTCCAGAAATTCTTTAAAACTTTGAAAAATCATATCTTTTAAACCGTAACTGCGATGAAAAAGTTTTATATATGAAAGTTGCTCAGAATGACGAGACGAATCCAACCGTGCTACCTGTTTTCGTGTCGGGACCCTCTACGGAGGTGAACCCGCAACTTTTAGCCTGTTTTCGGTAGATGAATAGTGCATATACACCGGTTAATAATTCCAACTTAAATTCTCAAGTAACTAATATGGTTTAGACATGTCTTTAGGCAACCCTGCACTGCACGTTAGCATAGCCTGCTCTGTGTTGCATATGTTTGTTGTGTATTTATCTGTTTCTTCCCCCTCTTCTCTCTCAGTAGATCCCGGCACCGACGCAGTTTCCGAGACCGACGCAGCTCAGGAGCCCGACAACATCATTGACGACCTTGCCTTTGCCAGAGCAACCAGGCAAGCACCCCTCCCCCCCTGAGCATACCGATATCGCCTATTCTTTCTCTCTCATGCTTGCATTAGAATTGCTGCTACTACTGTTTTACCTATTCTGATGCATAGCCTGTTTATTGTAACCTGCTATTAAAACCTTACCTGCTTATCCTAAACTGTCTAGTATAGGCTGGGTAGAGACCTATCAGTGACCCCACTTGTCCCGACTGCCCCGCTGGATTATCAGAAGACCCTATCAACGAGATCGAAGACAGGCCCCGGCACCGCACATCACCCCCCTTAGTTGTAACGACACTGCAGCGTTACTATCGAGTGTCGAGGGTGATACCTTGTGTAGCACTTCTGATGTTAACTCTGTAGAGTAGCTACTCGGTCATGGCCATCGAGGGTGATTCCTCCTTTACCACTTCCGATAACGACGCTGTCGAGCAACACCTCAAGTGTGAACCCATCGAGGGTGATTCCTCCGAGTTCACCTTGACGGATACATCAAGTAGGAATCCAACGAGGGTGATACCTCGGATTCCCCTGATGTTATGGACACACGGACACTTGGACTATACTACTGATACTTGGAAAGGCAGGTCGACCCTGAGGGGTACCCGCGTGTGATGTGGAGACGGGTTGACCTGGATGGTGCCCGAGTGAGAATACGAGGTGTGGCCGGGCATTCTTGGCCCTTGCCGCAAGTCCTCGAGATGGGGCGACGTGGTCACATCGATTGTGAGTCTCTGCTCGTTACCGCCCCCCAAGGTACTAGCTATTTGGATATTTGATTCGAGTGGGCCTCTGGCCCGATAGCACTAACCACCAGGTGGGAAAAGTTATGGGCACTCTGCATCATATGCATCAGCCGAAAGCTCTGTCAGACATCCAGTTCAGCATGGCGGCACGGACGGACCGGCGCCATCCTGTAGTGGTGGTGCCTGGCTTCACCGTGTGCGCAATGACCCGGAGTGCACAAGGCGATGGCCCAAGACCCCTGAGTGCTTAGGTTGTAGACCGGCGGGGACCTCTCTGCTGAGCTCTAGGTAGGGTTGCGGTGTGTTGTTTGGCCGAGGCCGGGCATGACCCAGAAAGTGTGTCCGGTCGGAGTTTAGCGAGCATGGTGGGTAAGTTGGTGCACCCCTGCAAGGAAGAACTAATCTATGCATAGCCGGATCCTCGGTAACGGACACTCGGAGTTGTATCCCGATCGATACAACTAGAACTGGATACTTGTGATGAGTATGGCTCTGGGATTACTTTCTCGCAGGGAGTTGAGAAAGGATCTCTGGCCGAGGTTGCTACTTGGATATTATGGCTCAGGGATTGCTTTCTCGCAGGGAGTTGAGAAAGGATCTCTGGGTGAGGTTGAGACTTAATTATACTACTACCTTATACTATACTACTCTACACTCTTCTAATGCTGCAAGACCGTTGAAGATGCTAGTCTTCGATGGGACTAGGCTTTCCCCCTCTATTCTGGCATTTCTGCAGCCCAGTCCACATATACAGCCTTCCTTTGATAATGTTGCATATGTAGTGTAGATCCTTGCTTGCTGAGTACTTCGGATGAGTACTCACGGTTGCTTTGCTTTCTTCTTCCCCATATCCTTTTGATGCAATCAGATGACGGAGCCTCGGATACAGCTGCCCATGCCGACGATCGCTACTACTACCCCGAGGGTGGATACTACTACGAGTTGGTCGACGACCAGGAGTAGGTTCGGAGGGTCCCAGGCAGGAGGCCTGCGCCTTTCGATCGTAGTGTTTTTTTGCCCCGCCTTTTAAGGGCCACTCTGTGTTTTCTTTTACATCTGTACTCAGATATCTGATGCTTCCGCTAACGCTTGTATGCGAGCTTATGTATTCGAGCCCTCGAGGCCCCTGGCTTGTAATATAAAGCTTGTATGACTTTATTTATGTTTTAGAGTTGTGTTGTGATATCTTCCCGTGAGTCCTTAGGCTTGATCATGTGCATTTGCGTGTATGATTAGTGCACGATTGAGCCGGGGGCGTCACACACATCACTCGCATCTTATGCTCGCTCGGGGTACCCCTCAGGGCGACCCGACTTTATCATGGTTCATGGTTAAAGTATTAGTAACTATGTGTCCAAACACCAGGGGGAAACCTGAGGAATCACCCTCGATGGATTCCACCTAATGTAGTCGTCAAGGTGAACTTAGGAGGAATCACCCTTGAGGTTCACACTTGAGGTGTTGCACGACGGCGTCGTTATCGGGAGTGGTGAAGGAGGAATCACCCTTGAGGACCATGACCGAATAGCTAGTCTACAGAGTTAACATCAGAAGTGCTAAACGAGGTATCACCCTCGGCACTCGATAGTAACCCAGTAGTGTCGTACAACTAAGGGGGGGTGAAGTGCGGTGCCGGGGCCTGGATGTCGATCATGTTGATCAAGTCTTCAGATAATCCAGCGGGGGTAACTGGGACAAAGTGGGGGTCTTTGGTGGGTCCCAATCCAGCCAATACTAAGATTTTTAGGATAAGTAGGTAGGTATCAACAGCAGTTATGAAAACAGGCTATGCATCAGAAATAGGATAAATAGTAGCAGCAACAATTTCTAATGCAAGCATAAGAGAGAAAGAATAGGCGATATCGGCATGTTCAGAAAGGGGGGTGCTTGCCTGGTTGCTCTGCGGCAAAGGTCTGGTCGTCAGGGGCGTAGTCGATCTCCGGAGCTGCGTCGGTCTCAGGGACTACGTCGGTTTCGGGCTCTACCGAGAGAGAAGAGGGGAAAGAAACAGATAAATACATGGCAAACATTTGCAACACAGAGCATACTATGCTAACATGCAGTGCAGGGTTGCCTAAAGACATATCTAAACCATTTTAGTTATTTTAGGATTAAAGTTGGATTTATTAGCCGGTAGGTATGCGCTATCCAACTACCAGAAACGGGTGAAAAGTTGCGGTTCACCTCCGTAGAGGCTCTCGACACGGAAACAGATGGCACGGTTGGATTCGTGGGATTTTTCTGAGCAACTTTCATGTACAATGTTTTTTTATCCGAGCTACGGTTTAATTTCTATGAATTTCTAAAGTTTAAAACATTTTCTGAAATTATTTAAATTAACAGAAATGGAATATTGCGTCAGCTGTGATGTCAGCATTGCGCCAGTAGTCAATGGAGCTGCTGACTGGTAAAACTGACAGGTGGGACCCACCTGTCAGCCTCTGTGGGACTAACAGTGGGTTAATTTGACTAACAGAACTAATTAGGGGATGTGGGCCCCATGTGTCAGTGACTATACTGATTAACAGATTAATTATAAAAACATAATTAACTTAATTAAGCACAGGGGCCCACAAGTCAGTGACAGGGGGTGAACAGTGCCCGCGTTGACCGTGGTCAACACGGTCAACTGAGGCGCTGGGGCCCACTGGCAGCCTCACAGGGGTGGCCCCCACACTCGCCAGGTCAGCGGTGTTGCCGGAGCAGCTCCGGCGAGCTCACGCATGACGACCGATTGCCGGAGATGACCGGAAATGCGCTCCGGTGGGTTGTTTGACATGCGGTTACTTGCGTTCGAACGAGCGTGCTACGCCGCATCAGACGCGGGTGGTCTCCGGGCCGGAGGTGGCCGAAAACGACGGCGGTGATGACTGGAGCGGCGCTGGAGTTCGGGTGCCAGTGAACTCGGCGATACAGCGCGCGGCAGCTCGAGCTGGTGACGGCGATGATCTAAACGCGCGTGTGAACTAGATGGACATGCGTGCGCGGGTGTTTGGTCACCGGAACATGGCCGGCGACGAGCTCGTGCGGCGGCGAGCTCAGGCATGTGGGGAACGGCGACAGCCGCGCGTCCTAGTGCGAGACGAAGGTTAGGGGAGGAGCTGGAGCTCACCGAGCGGTCACGGAAGACCCTTGGGTGAACGGGAGTGCAGAGACGACGGCGAATCGATGGCGGCAGGTTGCGGTGGCCGGAGATGGAGAAGAAGGCAGAACGGCCACAGTAGCGCCCCCCGGCTCCAGCAACAGGCACCGGACGGCGTAGCGTTCCACGGCGGAGCGCTACGGCATGTCGGCGATGCGAGGCGATGGCGGTGGCCATGGAAACGACGGCGAGTGGCGGTGGTTGCTCCTGGGTGCACTCGGATCTGAGCGAGGAGAGGCGAGGAGGAAGGGGGAGAGTGGTGGAGGAGGCCAGGAGGAGTGAACGAGGGGATCCTTATCCCCTCGGCTGTCGGTGGGCGTCGACGTGTCGTCGTTTGGCCAGCGCGGCGCGCGGTGGCCACGGGTGTGGTGACACGGCGAGGGAGAGAGAGGGAGGAGGGAGGAGTGGGCCGGCTGGCTGGGCCTCAGGCACTGTGCACTTAGGGCCAGTGCACAGCGGCCTTTCTCTTTTTCTCCAATTCTTTTCTGTTTTTCTTTTTCCAGCAGACTTTTGCAATACTTTGAGCTCTCAATAGACTTTGTAAAATGTGAAACTAGGTCACATAAATACATTGCATTATTCTGCTCTAACACAAAAAGTTTGGAGAGCTTTGGAATCCACAGGAATTTTTCATAAATGCAAAAGCATTACAAAGTGCTGAAATGGCATTGTTTAAAATGCTACTGCTCATCTCTGCATAAGATTGATGTTGTTTTCCTTAACAAATAAGTGTTATGGAATATTTGCTAGAAGGTGAACATTTTTCCAGCAAGTTTTGAGCAACTTCATTTTGCACTTTGAATTTGAATTGGATTCAGAGAAGAATTTGAGTTTGGAGTGATTAACCACTATGATCATGCAATGTAAATGAAGATGACTTGGCAGAATTAACACAAAGTCACAATGCTTATTACACAGGGGTGTTACTATTCTCCTCCTCTAAAAGAAATTCTCATCCCGAGAATTCAGGAGGTAGAAGGAAAGAGGTCGGGGTATTCTTCCTGAAGATGATCCTCGCATTCCCAAGTGGCTTCATCTTCAGTATGATTTGGCCACTGCACTTTGAGGAACTTGGTAACCTTCTGACGGGTTCGATGTTCAGCTTGATCGAGAATGCGGATCGGATGCTCTATATAAGATAGATCATCTTGCAATTCGAGCAATTCATGGTCCACTGCTCGGTGCGGAGATTCCTTGAAGCAACGACGAAGTTGCGACACATGGAAGACGTCGTGGATATGAGAGAACTGTGGCGGCAACTCCAATTTATATGCCACCTGACCACGTCTAGCAACAATGAGGAAAGGACCAATGTAGCGGGGAGCTAACTTGCCCTTGATTCCAAAGCGGTGAGTGCCCTTCATAGGAGTGACACGCAGATAAGCTTGATCACCAGGTTGATAAGTCAAACCCCATCGTTTGCGATCGTAATTGCTCTTCTGGCGGTCCTGAGCCGCCTTGAGGTTTTCACGGACGATATGAACTTGCTCTTCTGCGTGTTGGATAATATCCGGGCCAACGAGCGGTCGTTCCCCAGTTTCTGACCAGTTCAGAGGGGTTCGACACTTACGTCCATGAAGTACTTCAAAGGGAGCCATTTTCAAGCGGGCTTGATAGCTATTGTTATAAGAGAACTCAGCATAAGGGATAGATTCTTCCACTTCTTGCCGAAGGAAATAACACCAGCTCGCAGCATATCTTCAAGCACTTGATTTACTCGCTCGACTTGGCCTTGGGACTGGGGGTGATAAGCTGAACTCCAGGTAATATGAGTTCCCATAGCTTCTTGGAAACTTTCCCAGAACTTTGAGGTGAAAAGACCACCACAGTCCGAACTAATCTCCTTCGGAATACCGTGGAGTGATACAATTCTGGAGATATATAACTCTGCTAACTGACTAGCAGTGATAGTCTCCTTGACAGGCAGAAAGTGTGCAACTTTAGAGAGTTGGTCGACGACGACAAGAATAGCATCATGACCCTTCTGTGACTTGGGAAGGCCAGTAATGAAATCCATTTGAACCTTATCCCATTTCCATAAAGGAATAGGAAGCGGTTGCTGAATTCCAGCGGGCTTCTGATATTCTGCTTTAACGCGACGACAAACATCACATTCAGCAACATATCGAGCAATATCCTGCTTCATTTTAGACCACAAGTACCTTTGTCGGAGATCACGATACATCTTGGTGCTACCCTGATGAATAGACAATGGTGTGTCATGTGCCTCCTTCATGACGTTGTCAGTCATAAGCTCGAAGCGAGGTACGACAATGCGGTCTCTGAAATACAAGGTTCCATCTTCAGACAGCGAGAAATCCCTGTACTTTTCAAGATGAAGATCTTTCTTCATCAGATCAACTTCAGCATCTTTAGCTTGCGCACTCTTAACAGCCTCCATCCATTGTTGCTGACGGAGGTTCAGAGATGGCTGAGTGAACAAGTACTTCAGACTTTTATGATCCGTGTAGATCTCACAACGATTACCGAGGAGGTAATGTCGCCACAACTTCAATGCATAGATGACATCAGCTAGTTCTAGATCATGTACTGGATAGTTCTCTTCATGCGGGCGCAACTGTCGAGAGCCATAAGCAATCACTTTACGCTCTTGCATTAAGACACAGCCTAATCCTTCACGGGATGCGTCACAATAAACCACAAAGTCTTTGCGAGAATCTAGAGGAGCAAGTACTGGGGCAGATGTCAGCTTGTCTTTGAGTGTTTGAAAACTTTTTGACATTTTTCTGTCCACTCAAACTTAACGCCTTTGTGAAGCAGATCAGTTAAAGGCTTAGCAATCTTTGAGAAATTCTTGACAAAGCGACGACAATAGCTTGCAAGGCAGAGAAAACTTCTGACTTGCTTGACATTCTTCGGTGGAGTCAATTCAAGAATCGCCTGAACTCGTTCTGGGTTAACAGCTATGCCATCCTTGGAGATTACATGTCCAAGGTAGGTTACTTCAGAAAGCCATAACTCACATTTGGAATACTTGGCATACAATTGGTGTTCTCGAAGCTTTTCCAGAACAAGCCGAAGATGTTCGGCATGGTCTTCTTCATTCTTCGAATATACCAGAATATCATCTAGATAAACCATGATGAATTTATTGAGATAATCCATGAATATATAATTCATCAGGCGGGAGAACGTAGCTGGAGCATTAGTCAAGCCGAAAGACATGACAGTGTACTCATAAGAGCCATAACGGGTAACGAAGGTTGTCTTCGGAATATCCTCTTCGCGGACACGGATCTGGTGGTATCCCCATCTCAAATCAAGCTTAGAAAATACTGAGGAACCAGCAAGTTGATCATATAGATCATTGATTCTGGGAAGCGGATACTTGTTCTGAATTGTTGCTTGGTTGATTGGTCGATAATCTTGAACCAACCGATTCGTACCATCCTTCTTCTTGACAAAGAGGGAAGGTGCTCCCCAAGCAGAAGAACTGGGGCAGATGAAACCCTTTTGAAGTGACTTGTCGATTTCCTCCTTAAGTTCAAGGAGTTCATGTGGCGGCATCTTGTATGGGCGCTTTGCAATGGGAGTAGTGCCCGGTTTCAGGTCGATAACGAATTCGACAGCCCTAATAGGGGGTACTCCCGGAAGTTCCTCTGGGAAGACATCTTGAAAATCACGAACAACTGGAACATTCTCGATGCCTTCAAGAGGTGAAGCATTTAATGCATTCAGAGCATGTATCTGGCTCTCAGCGTTCCGGACTATCCGAGCGGAGTAGTTGATCCTCTGGCCGGAAGGGTGTGTGAGCTGGACCGACTTGGCGGCACAGTTGATCATAGCATTATGGGCTTCCAGCCAATCCATACCGAGAATAACATCTATGTTAGAAGGTCCGAGAGCAATGAGTGAAACAGGGAACATCAATCCTTCAATCCTGATCTGATTGTTGTGACTTATCATCTGAGTTTGCCACCTGGAACGGGGAGTGCTGATTTCTAAAGGAGTGGGTAATGAGCTCATAGCTTACCCATGCAATTGTGCAAATTGCTGGGACATAAAGGAATGTGATGCACCTGAATCAAAAAGAACAGAAGCTGCCACTGAATTAACTGGAAGGGTACCCATCACGATTTTAGGGGACTCTCGAGCTTCATCCATTTTGACATGAGTGACCTGGCCCCAAACTATAGTAGACGGCCTGGCACTATAGTTTCTGAGACGACGGTTTCGGCAGCTCTTCTTGCGACCAACAGGAGGACGTGGTGCAACCTGAGGAGAAGCCATAGCATTAGGCTGTCCACCTTGAACCGTTAGCTGTCTCGGCGGTGCATGCAGACGAGGTGCAACATATGATGGCCTTGGTGTTGGAGCAGGTCGGTGATAAACATTGTGGGGGATCCAGACTCGACATTTCTGAGCAGGTCGACCCAAAGACGAACCAACAACACGAGTGCGCTTGAGCGACTTCTGGTACTTAGCCAGACCAGTTTCAACTCGGAAGGCTTGGCTGACAAGCGTCGCAAAGTCCGCACAATCAAGGACAATAAGTGCGAGGTTTATATCAGTACGCAGTCCTTCACGGAATTTCTCCTGCTTGCGAGCGTCAGTGCAGACGTCATCCGCAGCATAGCGGGATAATTCAAGGAATTTCCTCTGATATTCATCCACAGTCATTGTGCCCTGTGTGAGTTTGCGAAAGTCCTTCTTCTTCTGGTCCATCAGACCTTGAGGAATGAACCGTGCACGAAAGGCTGACTGAAATTCCTGCCAAGTGGTTACAGTTTCAGCAGGCAACATACCCTTGTGGCTTTCCCACCATTGAGCAGCTGGTCCCTTCAAATGGAATGTCGCAATGGTGACATAACTGGCAGGGGCAACGTTAGCTGACTCCATCGCAAACAGGATGTCACGAAGCCAATCATCAGCATCCATAGGATTGGTGGAGTTGCGTAAAACAGACGGGTTGAGGCGCACAAATTCTGACAGTGTTATTGGGGCAGGCTGTTGATGAGCATTCTGGTTCAAGAACTGAGCCAATATCCCAGTCATAACCTGACGGTTCAGTTCAAACTGCTGCATCATTTCGGCAATATAGGGTGGAGGTGGAGGATCGTCAGCCATCCTACTAAAAACAACAGGGGCAGTTTAGTAATAACAACTACAGGTGTATGAAGTTATTCATGATATAACACGGGAAATGAACAAGAAGGGCATTAGATATATAATAGTAGTCGTTAAAGACATACCAATCCATGCACAGCGTTAGATTTAAACGGATAGTACGAGCTCGGGAACGCTCGCAGCTAGACAAACTAGGCGGCGCGCAGGCACGCGGTGAGGAATACAACAACATGACCTAGCAAGGGCTACATCATGTCGGAGAAAACTGTTGGAGCGAGGAATCTGCAAGTGACAACACAGGGTGCCCTCGATAAAAGGATCCTGCAAGCAGAACCTGGCCCACAATCTTGAAGAAAGGGGTGCCCTCGATAAAGGGCTCGAATACATAAGCTCGCATACAAGCATCAGCGGAAGCATCAGATATCTGAGTACAGATATAAAAGAGAAACAAATAGGCCTTTAAAAGGCGGGGCAAAAGAAAACACTACGATCGAATAGGCGCAGGCCTCCTGCCTGGGACCCTCCGAACCTATTCTTGGTCGTCAGCCAACTCGAAGTAGTAGTAGTAGTAGTAGTAGTAGTAGCAGCAGCAGCAGCAGTAGCAGCAGCAGGAGCAGCAGCAGCAGCAGCAGCAGTAGCAGCAGCAGCAGGAGTAGCAGCAGCAGCAGGAGTAGGAGCAGCAGGAGTAGTAGCAGTAGGAGCAGTAGGAGTAGTAGTAGTAGTAGTAGTAGTAGTAGTAGTAGTAGTAGTAGTAGTAGTAGTAGTAGTAGTAGTAGTAGTAGTACATGAGTAGTAGGAGTAGTAGTAGTAGTAGTAGTAGTAGTAGTAGTAGTAGTAGTAGTAGTAGTAGTAGTAGTAGTAGTAGTAGTAGTACAGTAGTAGTAGTAGCAGTAGCAGTAGGAGTAGGAGCAGTAGTAGTAGCAGTAGTAGTACAGGAGTAGTAGCAGTACAGCAGTAGTAGCAGTAGCAGTAGCAGTAGCAGTAGCAGTAGGCAGTAGTAGAGTAGAGTAGTAGTGCAGCAGGAGTAGTAGTAGTAGCAAGAAAGCAGCAAGCAGCAGCAGCAGCAGCAGTCAGTAGTAGTAGCGTAGTAGTCAGTAGCAGTTAGTAGCAGTATAGTAGTAGTAGTAGTAGCAGTAGTAGTAGTCCAGATAGAACAACGCACGGCCCAGGAGAAGAAGCCAACAGGCAAGATAAGGAGGAGGAGGAGAGGAAGGCCACGTTCCATACCAGGGCCAGCAGAAGAGGCAGCTAGATAGGGAGACTCAGAAGCGCCGAAGAAGAAGAAACGACAGATCCAGGAAGAGTAGAAGACCAGAAGGTAGACAGAGAAGAAGGGAAGTAGCAGTTAGAAGAGAGACCAACTAGAAGTCAGCAGCAGCCGACAGCAGGGCAGACAGCAGGGCAGCACGCCCGCAGCAGCAGCAGTAGTAGGAGTAGTAGTAGAGTAGGAGTAGTAGTAGAGTAGCAGTAGTAGTAGTAGCAGCAGGAGCAGCAGCAGCAGCAGCAGGAGCAGCAGGAGCAGCAGCAGCAGCAGCAGGAGCAGCAGGAGCAGCAGCAGCAGCAGGAGCAGCAGCAGCAGCAGTAGTAGCAGTAGTAGTAGCAGTAGTAGTAGTAGTAGTAGTCGGCGGGGGCATCTGACTCCGGGGCTCCGTCATCTGGTTGCATCAAACGGATATGGGGAAAAAGAGGAAGCAAAGCAACCGTGAGTACTCATCCGAAGTACTCAGCAAGCAAGGATCTACACTCCATATGCAACATTATCAAAGAAAGGCTGTAAATGTGGACTGGGCTGCAGAAATGCCAGAATAGAGAGAAGGCCTAGTCCTATCGAAGACTAGAATCTTCAGCGGTCTTGCAGCATTAGAAGAGTGTAGATCAGCACAGTATAACGTAGTAGTAGTGTTATCAACCTCACCCAGAGATCCTTCCTCGACTCCCTGCGAGAAAGCAATCCCAGAGCCATACTATCCATATCTCATCACAAGTATCTAGTTCTAGTTGTATCGATCGGGATACAACTCCGAGTGTCCGTTACCGAGGATCCAACTATGCATAGATTAGTTCTTCCCTGCAGGGGTGCACCAACTTACCCACCATGCTCGCTTAACTCCGGCCGGACACACTTTTCTGGGTCATGCCCGGCCTCGGCCAAACGACACACCGCAGCCCTACCCAGAACTCAGCAGAGAGGTCCCCGTCGGTCTATATCCTAAGCGCTCAGGGGTCTTGGGCCATCGCCCTATGCACTCCGGGTCGTTGCGAGCAGGGTGGATACCAGCGCCATCGACACGATCCGACCCGGCCACCATGCTGAACTGGACGTCTGACAGAGCTTTCGGCTGATGCATATGATGCAGAGTACCCATATTTATTCCCGCGTGATGGTTAGTGCTATTGGGCCAAAGGCCCACTCGGATCAAATATCCAAATCGTTAGTGTATTGGGAGCGCTCGGTAACGAGCAGAGACTCATGATCGATGTGACCCCGTCGCCCCCGTCTCGAGGACTTGTGGCAAGGGCTAAGAATGCCCAGCCACGCCTCGTATTTATCTCTCGGGTACCCTCCAGGTCAACCCGTGTCCACATCACTCGCATCTTATGCTCGCTCGGGTACCCCTCAGGGTCGACCCGACTTTATCATGGTTCATGGTTAAAGTCTTAGTAACTGTGTGTCCAAACACCAGGGGGAAACCTGAGGAATCACCCTCGAAGGATTGCACCTAATGTAGTCGTCAAGGTGAACTTAGGAGGAATCACCCTCGAGGTTCACACTTGAGGTGTTGCACGATGGCGTCGTTATCGGGAGTGGTGAAGGAGGAATCACCCTCGAGGACCACGACCGAATAGCTACTCTATAGAGTTAACATCAGAAGTGCTAAACGAGGTATCACCCTCGGCACTCGGTAGTAACCCAGTAGTGTTGTAAAACTAAGGGGGGCGATGTGTGGTGCCGGGGCCGGGATGTCGATCATGTTGATCGAGTCTTCAGATAATCCAGCGGTGGCAACTGGGACAAAGTGGGGGTCACTAGTGGGTCTCTATCCGGCCTATACTAAGACGTTTAGGATAAGCAGGTAGGTATCAACAGCAGTTACAAAAACAGGCTATGCATCAGAATTAGGATAAATAGTAGCAGCAACAATTTCTAATGCAAGCATAAGAGAGAAAGAATAAGCGATATCGGCATGTTCAAAAAGGGGGGTGCTTGCCTGGTTGCTCTGCGGCAAAGGTCTGGTCGTCAGGGGCATAGTCGATCTCCGGAGCTGCGTCGGTCTCAGGGACTACGTCGGTTCTGGGGTCTACCGAGAGAGAAGAGGGAGAAGAAACAGATCAATACACGGCAAACATATACAACACTGAGCATACTATGCTAACGTGCAGTGCAGGGTTGCCTAAAGACATATCTAAACCATTTTAGTTATTTTAGGATTAAAGTTGGATTTATTAGCCGGTAGGTATGCACTATTCAACTACCGGAAATGGGTGAAAAGTTGCGGGTTCACCTCCGTATAGGGTCCCGACATGGAAACAGATGGCACGATTGGATTTGTGGGATTTTTCTGAGCAACTTTCATGTACAAAGTTTTTCGATCCGAGCTACGGTTTAATTTCTATGAATTTCTAAAGTTTAAAACATTTTCAGAAATTATTTAAATTAACAGAAATGGAATATTGCGTCAGCATTGCGTCAGTAGTCAACTGAGCTGCTGACTGGTCAAATTGACAGGTGGGACCCACCTGTCAGCCTCTGTGGGACAAACAATTGGTTAATTTGACTAACAGAACTAATTAGGGGTGTGGGCCCCATGTGTCAGTGACTATACTGATTAACAGATTAATTATAAAAACCTAATTAACTTAATTAAGCGCAGGGGCCCACAAGTCAGTGACATGGGGTGAACAGTGCCCGCATTGACCGTGGTCAACGCGGTCAACTGAGGCGCTGGGGCCCACTGGCAGCCTCACAGGGGTGAGCCCCACACTCGCCAGGTCAGCGGCGGCGCCGGAGGAGCTCCGGCGAGCTCGCGCGCGATCATCGGAGATGACCGGAAATGCGCTACGGTGGGTTGTTTGACGTGCGATTACTTGCGTTCGAACGAGCGTGCTACGCCGCATCCAACGCGGGTGGTCTCCGGGCCGGAGGTGGCCGGAAACGACGGCGGCGATGACCGGAGCGGCGCCGGAGTTCGGGTGCCAGTGAACTCGGCGATACAGCGCGTGGCAGCTCAAGCTAGGGTGACAGCGATGATCTACACGCGCGTGTGAACTAGATGGACATGCGTGCGCAGGTGTTTGGTCACCGGAACATGGCCGGCGACGAGCTCGTGCGGCGGCGAGCTCGGGCATGTGGGAACCGGCGACAGCCGCGCGTCCTAGCACGAGACGAAGGTTAGGGGAGGAGCTGGAGCTCATCGAGCGGTCACGGAAGACCCTTGGGTGAACGGGAGTGCAGAGACGACGGCGAATCAACGGCGGCGGGTTGCGGTGGCCGGAGATGGAGATGGAGAAGAAGGCAGAACGGCCACAGCAGCGCCCCCGGCTCCAGCAGCAGGCACCGTATGGCGTAGCGTGCCACGGCGGAGCGCTACGGCATGTCGGCGATGCGAGGCGATGGCGGTGGCCACGGAATCGTCGGCGAACGGCGATGGTTGCTCCCGGGTGCGCTCGGATCTGAGCGAGGAGAGGCAAGGAGGAAGGGGGAGAGTGGTGGAGGAGGCCAGGAGGAGTGAACGAGGGGATCCTTATCCCCTCGGCTGTCGGTGGGCGTCGACGTGTCGCCGTTCGGCCGGCGCGGCGCGCGGCGGCCACGGGCGTGGTGACACGGCGAGGAAGAGAGAGGGTGGAGGGAGGAGTGGGCCGGCTGGCTGGGCCTCAGGCATTGTGCACTTAGGCCCAGTGCATAGTGGCCTTTCTCTTTTTCTCCAATTCTTTTCTGTTTTTCTTTTTCCAGTAGACTTTTGCAATACTTTGAGCTGTCAATAGACTTTGTAAAAATGTGAAACTAGGTCACATAAATACATTGCATTATTCTGCTCTAGCACAAAAAGTTTGGAGAGCTTTGGAATCCACGGGGATTTTTTATAAATGCAAAAGCATTACAAAGTGCTGAAATGGCATTGTTTAAAATGCTACTGCTCATCTTGGCATAAGATTGATGTTGTTTTCCTTAACAAATAAGTGTTATGGAATATTTGCTAGAAGGTGAACATTTTTCCAGCAAGTTTTGAGTAACTTCATTTTGCACTTTGAATTTGAATTGGATTCAGAGAAGAATTTGAGTTTGGAGTGATTAACCATTGTGATCATGCAATGTAAATGAAGATAACTTAGCAGAATTAACACAAAGTCACAGTGCTTATTACACAGGGGTGTTACATTTGATATACGTGTTATTGATGTGTACCTTGCTAGTACTCCTAGTAGCACCTGGGTATTAGATACCGGTTCAGTTGCTGATATTGGTAACTCGAAACAAAAGCTACCGAATAAACGGAGACTAGCTAAGGGCGAGGTGACGATGTGTGTTGAAAGTGTTTCCAAGGTTGATGTGATCACCATCGCACGCTCCCTCTACCTTCGAGATTAGTGTTGAACCTAGATAAATGTTATTTGGTATCTGCGTTGAGCATGAATATGATTAGATCGTGTTTATTGCAATACAGTTGTTCATTTAAATCAGAGAATAATGGTTATTCTGTTTACATGAATAATACCTTCTATGGTCATGCACCCAATGTGAATGGTTTATTGAATCTCGATCGTAGTGATACACATGTTCATAACATTGAGGCCAAAAGATGTAGAGTTGATAATGATAATACCACTTTCTTGTGGCGCTGCCGCTTAGGTCATATTGGTGTAAAGCGGATGAAGAAACTCCATGCTGATGGACTTTTGGAGTCACTTGATTTTGAATCACTTGACACATGCGAACCATGCCTCATGGGCAAGATGACTAAAACCCCGTTTTCCGGGACAATGGAACGGGTAATTGACTTGTTGGAAATCATACATACTGATGTGTGCGGTCCGATGAGTGTTGACGCGTGCGGTGGATATCGTTACTTTCTCACTTTCACTGATGATTTGAGTAGATATGGGTATATTTACTTGATGAAGCATAAGTCTGAAACGTTTGAAAACTACAAGCAATTTCAGAGTGAAGTTGAGAATCATCGTAACAAGAAGATCAAATTCCTATGATCTGATCGAAGGGGAGAGTATCCGAGTTATGAGTTTGGCAATCACTTAAGACAATGTGGAATTGTTTCACAGCTGACGCCGCCTGGAACACCATAGCATAATGGTGTGTCCGAACGTCGTAATCGTACCTTATTGGATATGGTGCGTTCTATGATGTCTCTTGCCGATCTATCACTATCATTTTGGGGTTATGCATTAGAGACAACTACATTCACTTTAAATAGGGCACCATCTAAGTCCGTAGAGACAACACCGTATGAACTGTGGTTTGACAAGAAACCTAAGTTGTCGTTCCTTAAGGTTTGGGGCTGCGATGCTTATGTCAAAAGGCTTCAGCCAGAAAAGCTCGAACCCAAAGCAGACAAATGCGTCTTCATAGGATACCCAAAGGAGACAATTGGGTATGCCTTCTATCTCAGATCCGAGGGCAAAGTGTTTGTCGCTAAGAACGGTCCTTTCTCGAGAAAGAGTTTCCCTCGAAAGAATTGAGTGGGAGGAAGATAGAACTTGATGAGGTTGTTGAACATTTACTTCAACCAGTGAGTAGTGCAGCACAGAAAGATGTTTCTGTGACACCTACGTCAGTTAAAGAGGAAGCTAATGATAGTGATCATGAAGTTTCGGATCAAGTTACTATCGAACCTCGTAGGTCGACAAGGATACGTACTACTCCTGAGTGGTACGGTAACCCTGTCTTAGAGGTCATGTTGTTGGACAACGATGAACCTACGAGCTATGGAGAAGCGATGGTGGGCCCAGATTCCAACAAATGGCTAGGAGCCATGAAATCCAAGATAGGATCCATGTATGAGAACAAAGTATGGACTTTGGTGGACTTGCCCGATGATCGGCAAGCCATTGAGAATAAATGAATCTTTAAGAAGAAGACAGACGCTGATGGTAATGTCACCATTTATAGAGCTCAACTTGTCGCGAACGGTTTTCGATAAGTTCAAGGAGTTGACTATGATGAGACTTTCTCACTCGTAGCGATGCTAAAGTCTGTTGGGATTATGTTAGTAGTTGCTGCATTTTCAGATTACGAAATCTGGCAGATGGATGTCAAAACAAAGTTTCCTTGACGGTTTCCGTGAGGTAAGGTTGTATGTGATACAACCAGAAGGTTTTGTCGATCCTAAGGATGCTAAAAGGTATGCAAGCTCCAGCGATCCTTCTATGGATTGGAGCAAGCATCTCGGAGTTGGAATATATGCTTTGATGAGGTGATCAAAGCTTTTGGGTTTATACAAAGTTTGCAAGAAACTTGTATTTACAAGAAAGTGAGTGGGAGCACTACAACATTTCTGATAAGTATATGTGGATGACATATTGTTGATCGGGAATGATGTAGAAATTCTAGAAAGCATAAAGGGTTGTTTGAAAGTAGTTTTTCAAAGGAAGACCTGGGTAAAGCTGCTTACATGTTGGGCATCAAGATCTATAGAGATAGATCAAGACGCTTGATAAGACTTTCACAGAGCACATACCTTGACATGATTTTGAAGAAGTTCAAAATGGATCAGTCCAAGAAGGGGTTCTTGCCTGAGTTGTAAGGTGTGAAGTTGAGTAAGACTCAAAGCTCGACCACGGCAGAAGAAAGAGAAAGGACGAAGGTCGTCCCCTATGCCTTAGCCATAGACTCTATACAGTATGCCATGTTGTGTACCGCACATGATGTGTGCATTGCCACGTGTCTGGCAAGGGGGTACAAGAGTGATCCAGGAGTGGATCACTGGACAACGGTCAAAATTATCCTTAGAAAAATAAGGAAATATTTCTCGGTTATGGACGTGATAAAGAGTTTGCCGTAAAGGGTTACGTCGATGCAAGCTTTAACACCAATCCAGATGACTCTGAGTAGCAAACCGGATACGTATAGTGGATCAGCCGTTTGGAATAGCTCCAAGTGGAGCATGGTAGCAGTTTCTACAGTATGACATAAAAATTTACGAAGTACACGAGGATCTGAATGTTGCAGACCCGTTGACTAAAACCTCTCTCACAAGCAAAACATGATCAAACCCCAGAACTAATTGGGTGTTAATCACATGGTGATGTGAACTAGATTATTGACTCTAGTGCAAGTGGGAGACTGTTGGAAATATGCCCTAGAGGCAATAATAATTAGTTATTATCATATTTCCCTGTTCATGATAATCATTTATTATCCATGCTAGAATTGTATTGATCGGAAACTCAAATACATGTGTGGATACATAGACAACAACATGTCCCTAGTAAGCCTCTACCGGACTAGCTCGTTGATCAAAGATGGCTATGATTTCCTAGCCATGGACATGAGTTGTCATTTGATAACGGGATCACATCATTAGGAGAATGATGTGATGGACAAGACCCAAACTATAAATGTAGCATGTGATCGTATCAAGTTTGTTGCTATCGTTTTCTGCATGTCAAGTATATGTTCTTATGACCATGAGATCATGCAACTCACTGACACCGGAGGAGTACCTTGTGTGTACCAAACGTCGCAATGTAACTGGGTGACTATATAGGTGCTCTACAGGTATCTCCGAGGGTGTCTGTTGAGTTGGCATGGATCAAGACTGGGATTTGTCACACCGTATGACGGAGAGGTATCTCAGGGCCCACTCGGTAATACAACATCACAAGAAGCTTGCAAGCAATGTGACTAATGAGTTAGCCTTGGGATCTTGTATTACGGAACGAGTAAAGAGGCTTGCCGGTAACGAGATTGAACTAGGTATGGAGATACCGACGATCGAATCTCGGGCAAGTAGCATACCGATAGACAAAGGGAACTGCATACGGGATTAGCTGAATCCTTGACATCGAGGTTCGACCGATAAGATCTTCGTAGAATATGTAGGAACCAATATGGGCATCCAGGTCCCGCTATTGGTTATTGACCGTAGAGGTGTCTCGGTCATGTCTACATAGTTCTCGAACCCGTAGGGTCTACACACTTAACGTTTGGTGACGATATAAGTATAGTTGAGTTATTATGGTTGTTACCGAAGGTTGTTCGGAGTCCCGGATGAGATCCCGGACGTGACGAGGAACTCTGGAATGGTCCGGAGGTGAAGATTGATATATTGGACGAAGGGTATTGGAGTCTGAAATTGTTCCGGGGGTACCGGGTGATGACCAGCATGACCGAAAGGGGTTTCGGGGGGCCCCGGCAAGTGTTGGGGGCCCCATGGGCCAAGGGGAGGGGGCAAACCAGCCCACTAAGGGGCTGTGCGCCCCCCTCACCCTTTCCCACGTGACCAGGAGAGGTGGGGCGCCCCCCTCTAGGGTTTCCCTCCACCCGGCTTGGGGGGCAAGTCACCCTAGAGGAGATCCCATCTGCCCTGGCCGCCGCCCCCCGAGGGGAAACCCTAGGGGCGCCACCCCCTCCTCCCTTCCCCTATATATAGAGAGGTAGAGAGAGGGCAGCCGCACCCCTTGAGCACATCTCTACGCCACGGCGCTGCCTCTCCTCTCCCTCGTATCCTTCTTCCTCTCCGTAGTGCTTAGCGAAACTCTGCTGAGATTCCGCCACCACCACCGCCACCACGCCGTCGTGCTGCCGGAGGACTCGAGCTACTACTTCACCATCGCTCGCTGGATCGAGGAGGTGAAGGCGTCATCAAGCCGTACGTGTGTTGAACGCGGAGGTGCCGTCCGTTCGGCACTTGGATCGGGAATTCGCAGGACGGATCGTGATTGGATTGCGAAGACGTTCGACTACATCAACCGCGTTTCTTAACGCTTCCGCTTAGCGATCTACAAGGGTATGCAGATGCAATCTCTCCTCTCGTAGATGGTCATCTCCTAGATTGATCTTAGTGAGCGTAAGAAATTTTTTATTTCCCATGCAACGTTCCCCATCAGAGTCATGGTTACTGAGTTAGGGAGTGTGGTAATTACAGGTTTGATTCTTTCGATCTACGACTATCTTCATCGAATAAATTAATACAAATGGGATACCATGTATTGAAATAATGAAATAAAGTTGAATTCATGGAATAAATTAGTACAAATGGGATATCCATATGTTGAAATAAATAAGTTGAAATAAAAGACGTGGACCTATTTAGGTATGTGTCATGGTTATTGAGTTAGAAAGTGTGGTATTCAATCCTTCTGATCTACGACTTTCTTCCTCGACAATTATTGCTGCTCTAGAGTGAGCTTTCTTCCTCGACAATTATTGCTACTCAAGGGTGATGGTCCTACAGGGCTCAGCACGACAACTTGCCGACTTTCTAATACAAGTTTTGTCCGGCTCCAAACAAAAAGGGCGATGATGATGGCATGCCTTCAACTCGCTTCAGTGCTTGTAGTCACTCGCAGTCTGGACGCGGTCGTAATTTTTATTATTACCGCTGATGTTCTTTGTATTGTCATGATTGAAAATAAATAGACTAAAATTTTTTCATGCAAAACATAAAAATATGGTAACACTTTTGCTTTTGCGAGTTAGTCGATAATAAGAAAGCCTACTAAAACACGAGAGCGGTAATTTGGTGCCCGGGCTCAATTTTTTATTAAAAAAAATCAATTTTCTGTGATGCAATATGCTAAAATGCGTGATTTTCTTGTAAAATTTATGAAGTTTCAACATTCGAGAAGCTCGTTGCAAAAAAAAAAAAAATCAATTATGTAGAAACATATGATAACAAAACTGTTCACACCTAATTTTGTTTTGTTGCCACGCGCTCTTAGAATCTCCGAACTTCATCAAATTTACACGAACATCACACGCATGCGCATCTTGCTTGCAAAAAAAAATTCAGGTCTTTTGGATCTTTTTTCTATTTTTTATGGCGTTACTGTTCACCAGGCTCATCCAAGCCTGGGCTCAGAGGTGGATTATCAACTAAAACACCGCATGTTATAAAAGAAGAACAGTTCATCTTTCCCATTGACCAAACCAATTTTTACCTTCATGATATCCTAACACCACCAACGACGCCGCGAATAGCGTCCGACCTTTCTGTATGAAAGGAGATATGGCAGTTATTATTTGAACTGGCTACACCGAGATCGTAAGAGGGGAACACAGGACAAGTGCGCTCGCAAGTCGCAACAACACGTCACCTAAACAAGTCCATTCCGCATACTACTACCGCTCGCCTTCCGCCGGGCCATCGGGTGCTATGATATGAATGAACTCCCTAAACTATATCGGAGAGCACGTTGGCGGCGGCGGACAGCGCGGCGCCGGTGATGGCGCACTGCACAATCCGCTCGTGCGAAGCGTTGTCCGAGGTCAGCGCGACTGCCGCGCCGGTGACGGCGCCCGCCACCGCGCTGTTCTTCCAGTCGTGGGTCCCGCGCACCTCCGCGAGGCCGTAGGTGAGGCCGGAGTGCATCCCGGCCGCGAGCCCTGCAATCATCGCATCTTCAACATTAACAACGCTCGATAACCTCAAGAACCCGCAATAACGTAAGCAAAATTACAAGGGGGGCACTGTTTACCCCACTGGAACGACTCCTTGCTGACGCTTTTCACCTGAGAAGATCAACAGAAAACGTGATTAAGGAACAAGGATTGACAGTGCCAAAATGACGGTGTTCTTGGTAGCAAGAAGTGGGCGTTGCTTGCTTACCATGGCCTCTGCTGACTTGCTGTTGCTCGTCCCTCCTTTCCAATCGAAAAAGAAAAAGAGAAGGAAACATACGTGAATCAGTCTGAAATCAGTATAAATCAATTCCCCAATTAATTCCGATGGTGAAATGTGGAGTTACCATTGAGGTCCGGGAACGTCCGTTTCCTGCTGCCGGTGGCGCCCGACACCGCTCCAGTGCCCCCAGACTCGCCTGCAGCAGCAAATTAACCCAGGACCAAAAACAGAGTGAGCCGGTGAGCCCTCTATACAGTCCGGCAGCCGGAGTAGTAGTTCTTAAGCAAGCAAGATAACTCTTTCTAATGGCACTAGCATGAATGGTTTGTTACCTTCGATGGCCATAAAGTAGGAGTCCCGCGTGACGGCCTGCATCGCACCGATCTGCCATCGCAGGTGTTATCTTCACAACAAATTACGCATCATACGATGGAGCAAGAGTAGTACAGTACATAGCAGAATGGGTACCCCGGCGGCCTTGACGAAGCTGTCGGCGACGCGGTTGAGGAGGGGGTGGCCGAGGTCGAGCATCCAGTTCTTCTCCAGGCCGCGCACCTCCTCCACGAACTTGCGCGCCTCGTGGCTGCTCATCTTTGCTCCTTTTTCTCTGCTCTGCTAGCAAGCTACGGAGAAATGCACAAGCACTGCAAGCTATGCGTGTGGTACAATGGTGGCAAACGAGGGAGTGAGCTTTGATTCTTTCAAGCCCGAGGTAAGGAGCAGTGCAGCACCAGTCGCCTAGGAACATCGACAGCGAGACGACCAGAACC
Organism: Thinopyrum elongatum; assembly: GCA_011799875.1. Lineage (NCBI taxonomy): Eukaryota > Viridiplantae > Streptophyta > Magnoliopsida > Poales > Poaceae > Thinopyrum > Thinopyrum elongatum. Next base: position 391,964,719 of record CM022300.1, read on the forward strand.
TGAGAACCGGACACGACACGTATGCCCGCCCCACGGACGCGTGGCCTCTCGCGGTTACTCGTGGCGCTCTTCTGGAACATGCGCTCGTGATTCACGGTATCTGTTCAATCCCACGTCTGACCTGTTTTTCCGCGCACCAATTTTTTTTGACATACGATCGCGGATGCTCATGTACACACCGTACACTCATTCATCCATATGTACCCATACGAGCACCTTTAAGATATTGGACGGCATTACCTCTTGAGATTGACGAAGTAACCGTAGATGCCTTGTAATGAACATCTTCAGAAAGTCTGAAATAAATAGAGAAAAATACAATCACCGTTGTCAAATCTATAACTTTTCGGATTGATTCCATCACAAGAAATCTAACCATATGAGTTACCCTCAATTCAGACAACAATTTTTAATACTACATTGTATTTTCTTGCTTTCTGTATCCATGACTCGACGACACATGGAGTACAGAAACTACTAGAATCACTAGTATCGGGCTAATATGGTGAAAGTGAAACAGATTAGATTATACTATATAAACATCAACCACAACACTGACCATCAAATCACGTGTAAATATTTGGATCCGTCGGTCCGGACAATTTATACATCCAACGTGAAGTATAAAAATGTCCGGACCGATCCGAACGTCCGAATTTCTTCAACCGGAACCAAATTGACGGAGCTTTGGGAGGGTCTGGACGTCCGTCACGTCAAACTATGACAACCCCGGCCCACCCAAAATCCCATCTGGAGCTTTTGTTTTTTTAGTGTCCCTCTTTTGCACTTTGTATGCATGCTCTGAGAGACCGCCGCCCACGTCGTACCATCCCGGACCACGTCAAGTCTTATCGGACCTCTGTCGCTCCACTCAAGTGTTTGTCCGCCTTGGCCCATGCCTTCATATCTGGATCGAACCGCCGACGAGTTACCCTCCGCGCTGCCATCGTTGTCCATGACTGACACCATGCCCGACAAGTGTTTCAAATGTCATCGCCAAATATTTTGGCGTCATCGTTCTTTACTTTGAAACAAACATGATGGATTCAGACAAGGAGTACTTCTACGCCGAGTTCATGGATCTTTGTCGGATGATGACGAATATGGCGATGAAACGACGCTGGTGAGGAGGATTCTTGAAGAAACGGAGATTGTGGAGGAGTATGTACTCAACTTCAAGGTTTCAACAAAGGGACATCGACTGTTGAATCAAAATAGGACACGAGGGCATATGAATCTGTACGATGCCTACTTTGCCCCCGATGCGCTATTTGAGCCCTATTTCTGACGCTAATTCCGGATAGGATGACGTGTGTTTGAAGTTCGAATGCATCTATGAAGGTATGATGGCCTATGATGATTACTTCAAACCGAAAAAGGATGTTATTGGCTGCTTTGGGTTATCTGGTTATCAGAAGTGTATGATTGCTATGAGAATGCTTGCCTATGGCACATCCTCAAATTAAATGGGATGAGGACCTTCGGATGTCTGAGAGCACATGCTTAGAGGCCATGGTTAGATTTGCTACTTCAATGGTCCGGGAGGACCGGAGTACTTGAGAGAACCAGTTGCCGCAAACACAACAAGGCTCATGTCACTTGGAGAATTAAGAGGGTTTCCAGGTATGATCAAATCCCTGGATTGCATCCACTGGAATGGAAGAACTGTCAATATGCTCAACAAGGACAATACCAGGGTCATTGCAAACAGTTCACCATCATCTTGAAGTAGTTACATCACACGACCTCGGGATTTGACACTTTTCCTTGACATAGTAGGGTCTTACGATGACATAGACGTGCTACAGAAATCTCCATTTTTGCGAGGTTGTGTGCGGACAAAGCTCCCCTAGTGCAGTTAACTCATATGCAAATGGATTTACCCCTTTTCAGTGAACACAGTTTCAAACCATCGCCTTGCTAAGGTGGGCGATAGGGGGGTCGATCACACACGACCCAGATAAATCGTCTGTTATAGGGACAACGTTTGCTGATGTTTTGCCCAAAGTAATCGTATGTGAAGTCAAGGACTAGGGCTACGAGACTTATGTAAAACATTTACAGCCAAATAAGCTCGATCCCAGAGCAGACAAATGCTACCTGTAGGTTATCCCAAAGAAACAATTGGGGTATTCCTTCTACCAAAAGTCTGAAGATAAAGTGTTTGCTGCTAAGAATGGGCACTTTGTCGAGAAAGAGTTTCTCGCTAAAGAAGTAAGTGGGAGGACAATACAACTTGATGAGATTACTGAATCTTCAGACGTGGACATGACTTACGAAACGGAATCTGTTCCATAAGTTGTCCGCACAACTGAACCAGAAGTTACTACACCAACTGTAGAAACTACAATTAAGACTATAACTGAACCGTGTGAAAGTGCAATCATGCCCTTACATCATATTTTGTTGTTCATGATAATGTAATGTAGGGGACTAACTATGTTTGCCAAGTAAATCTCAGGTGTTAGTCCTCAAGTGACAATGTGTGTGGATCATGGACGCATGGAATTGATACGACTCAAGGAAGAAGGAACAAAGAGGTTTACGGATCTCGTTTTCTTTTATTCTTGAGTATAGGGATCCCGCACTATTAAGAGGGGATCGATAGAGTTAGTAAAAGACATGCTCAAGTCATAGCAAATTCCTTCCCTTTTGTATCTAGCCACCTCTCCTAAAATAACCATCTCATTCAAACAAAAGTGGTTTCAATCTTTTCCACACATTCTTCCCCCCACTATCTCTCATAAGAATTTTATGTTGAGGGTGGCCGGATGTCCGGGACCTAGCCGAAAATCCGGCCCGCACAACACAGAGAAGGCTGCTTCTCTTTGTCCCAGATGGCCGGATGTCCGGCCCCTCCGCCGGATGTCCGGGCCTTCCTTCGTGGCCGGACGTCTGGGGCTCCCCCGAATATCTGGCTCTATCTATCCAAAGAGCCTCACATTTTCGTAATATGGTGCCCGGATGTCCGAGCGCTCGTGTTGTACTGGATGTCCGCCCCTCCCGGATATCCGACCGGACACATCTAGTAACTTGACACTCTGGTGGATGCTCACGCTGGATGTCCAGGCCTCCCCTGGTGCGCCAGATGTCCGGGTCACTTCCGGATGTCCGGCTCCTCTGTTTCACTCCCGTGCACTGTATTTACGTATGATAATCTCTCTACGCCAGATGTCCGACCCTTGGCCCAGATATCCGGCCAGGCACAGGCACTTACTCTACAACGGTCATATTTGCTCCACCACTATATATAGCCTTCTTCCACTCTGGGAAAAGGTTGACCATTCACTTTGGGCTAACCCTAGAAAACATTTCACTCTCTCACACAACCTCATACACCAAATCCTAGATCCCAAAGGGATTTGAGAGAGTTCTCAAGAAGTTGTCCAATCAAGTGATGGATCCACTCCTTCCCCTTCTCTTGACCAAAAGAATTCATGATTTGAGCAAGTCTTAAGCTTTTCCCCATCGTTCTTGTTACTCTTGGAGGTTGGAGACTCCTAGGCGGTAGGAGTTCTTCAAAGAGGAATTGTTCATTGTGATTACACCCAAAAAGTTTGTGAGGGTTTGGAGACCACCCCAAGGTCTACCACTAGTGGTTGAGAATTGCCTTCGTGGTGATATCTCAAAGAGAGAATAGGGTGAGCCTTCGTGGTAACATCCACCTCTCTAAACGGTGACGTAGCTTCCCTCCAAGGAAGTGAACATCAACATACATCCTCGTCTCTCGGAGTTGCGGTTATTCCTAACCCTAGCTTCCTACTTGTGGTTATTTGTCTCTTAGTCTTTACTTGAATTATATTATGCTTGTTTATCCATTTACTTGTTGAACTTGTTCACCTTGCTTAGCTCTTGTCTCACATTTGCAATTGTTTGGCTCACTTTCATATTCCGCGTTATTGCCTAAAATTGCTAAGTAAGAATTAAAATTTGTAATTGTACCTATTCACCCCCCCTCTAGGTCCATGTCAATCCTTTCACCTCGTAGGTCAGGAAGAGTTATCGAACCTCCTGAATGGTTTCATAATGAAATATTCATCTTAGAGGAAGATGAGCCTGCGCACTACATGGAAGCGATTGCGACACTTAGCTCAAAAGAATGGCTCAGAGCCATGCAATCCGAAATAGAGTCCATGTACGAGAACCAAGTTTGGAACTTGTCGATCCTCCAGAGGGTGTGAAACCCATACAATGTAAATGGATCTTCAAGATAAAAACAGATGCGGATGGTAATCCTACTATCTATAAAGCAAGGTTAGTTGCGAAAGGATTTTCGCAAGTTAAGGGAGTTGATTATGATGAGAGTTTCTCACCAATAGCTATGCAAAACTCTATGCGGATTATGATGGCTATTGCTGCATATTTCGATTATGAAATTTGGCAGATGGATGTCAAAACTACTTTCCTAAATGGATATCTGAAAGAGGATGTATATATTATACAACCAGAAGGTTCTGTCAATCCTAAAGATGCTAAAAAGTTGTGCAAGCTTCAAAGGTCTATTTATGGTTTGAAGCAAGCATCAATGAGTTGGAATTAACATTTTGATGAAGTGGTAAAAGAGTTTGGCTTCATTAAAAATGATAAGGAAGCTTGTGTATACAAAAAGTTTAGTGGGAGCTCTGTAGCATTTCTGATGTGGATGACATATTGTTGATTGGAATTGATACAAAGTTTCTTAGCACAATAAAAGACTATTTAAAGAGTTTGTTTTCAATGAAAGATTTAGGCGAAGCTGCATATACATTGGGCATAAAGATCTATAGAGATAGATCAAGATGTATAATTGCACTAAGCCAGCGCACGTACAATGACAAGGTTTTAAAGAGGTTTAAATTGGAGAATGCAAAGAAAGAATTTCTCCCAATGTCACATGGCACAACACTCAACAAGAATCAATGTCCCAAGGAAGTTGATGAGCGAGTGCAGATGAGTGGAGTCCCATATGCCTCTACAATTGGATCCATCATGTATGCTATGATATGTACTAGACCAGATGTTTCTTATGCGCTAAGTGTTAGTACACTATTGCTGGATGCTGCTAACGCGACACTACAATCAGAGACCATTCGAGGAAACTGTGTGCGATACATTAATCGCAAATGGTGATGTAAAAAACCCGTAAAAAAACATGCAAAACATTTGCGATGGCGGATACATCAAACACAGTTTGGATTTTACTTACGTGTGCGATGAGCGGCATACGGTTCACTCCCATGAACTGTTTGCGATGAGGCAGAACAACAGAAACGGGCAGCCAGATGAAAGTGTGTGCGATATACGGCATACAGTTCACTCGGATTAACTGTTTGTGATTAGGCAACACAACAGAAACGGTCAGCCAGATCAAGGTGTGTGCGATTTACGGCATACAGTTCACTCGGATGAACTGTTTGTGATTAGGCGGAGCAAAAGAAACGGTCAGCCAGATCAAGGTGTGTGCGATAGAGGGCAAACAGTCCACTCGGATGAACTGTTTGCGTTGAGCCAAGAGAACAGAAACGGTTTAATTTAACAAGATGTGTGTGATACGCGGCAAACAGATCTGTAATCAGAAATGTGTGCGAAGACCGATAATAACACAGACGATTGTTGTTAATAAGACATGTGTGTTGTGCGATGGGATTGCATACAGAACATGAGAACAACAGCATATATATATATATATATATATATATATATATATATGCACTCTTATAAGGACATGGCTGCATAACCAAATTAAACATCGAATTACATGGGTGGCTACTAAACACATGAGACATGACATTTAATTGCACACACCAAAGTAAACTATTACATGCATAATTACATAGGTGACTACTACACACATGATATTTCCACACACCAAAGTAAACTATATATTACATGCATAATTAACTAGGATAAACGATCATCTGATCATCATCTACTTCTTGTGACGCTTGCCGCTACTGCTCTGCTTGTGGCTCGATCCGGCCTCGTCAATTTTGGGAATGAGGCACTTCCTCATGTCAACGATCCGCCTATGCATCTCGTAGCATGTGTACACGCTCTTGGCCGCGAACCTGAGGTGAGGTTCATCCAGTTGCCGCGTCCAGGCCCCTTGCCAGGATACGGGATTTGTTCTTTTGGCATCCTGCTTCATCTTTTCGTAGTAGGGGTCGATGATGGCCAAGGAGAGTTCAACCAGGGAGTCGTTCTTCGTGCTGCCCCAGACCCTGTAGTGGTCACGGATTTCGACAAGGTTTTTGCAGGCCAAGCCCGTAACCATGAGCGCATTTACATTGTTGCAGGTTTCCACCGTAGCGAACTTGTAGTCGGTGCTGTTGACAAACCTAGCGAAACGGTCGCAAGGCTCTGTGGCCATGGAGTAGTGGAAGATGAGGACATGATGGCGCACACACAACTGGGCGACGACAACCTTCTGATCTTTGCCGGGTTAACCGCCGGTGTACTGGAGGTCGCTGCCGACCACCTTGTACGTGTCTCGAGCAAGCAACTGCTCCACGGTGTTGATGTAGTCTTCCACCATGGCCGGGTCGATGGTGTACACCACCGAGATATCCGTCTCCCTCGCGTGGGTCTCCACTTTATGCTCACCGAACTCCGTTGGAGCGCCGCTAGATATCCTCTCTGTATGTGTCGTCGTGGGTGTGCTTGTTGTGTTGTGGGGCGAGATCGAAAGGTTGAAGAGACTAAGGTTATAATGGCCGCGGGAATTAATGGGGAAGCCGGACGGCCTGGAATATCCGCACGCCCGGATGGCAGTTCTAATTTGCAGCACGTAACTCCAACGTGTCGTACGTAACTGCATCGTGGCGACGTGCGCGGCGCAACCGCGTGCATATGGGCCCCCAACGTGATCGTGCGCAGGCCCCAACCGCTGGCAGAGCGTGCACGCAGGGACGCGAGCAGAGCGCTCTGCGGCGCCTCAACGGCGAGCAACCAGATATATGCATATAGCAGTTGAACACGCAAGGAAAAGCTGTCCACAAGTCAAGCGCGTGGAGGTACGCGAGCAGAGCGCACCGACGGAAGCGAGCAGAGCGCGCCCCGGCGCCTAACGGCGAGCACAGCGCGCTGCGGTGCCTAACGGCGAGCAGAGCGCGCCGAGGGATGCGAGCAGAGGCCGGCACAGTGATACGTGGCAAATAAGACGAACTATGCGAGCGATGGCGGAGACATCAAGCACGAATCAGATTAGAGTTGCGTGTGCGATACGTGGCATACAGTTGATCCATCCGAGCTGTTTGTGATGGAATAAGCCGTGTGTGTTATGGGCAAACGCTTGCTGGTATACAACCGTTTGTGATTGATGAATTCATCACCGACGGGTTCCCTAGTGTGGTCCATGTGTGATGTGATATGCTCTGTGTACAGAAGAACAACATATATATATATATATATATATATATATATATATGCTTATAACAGGACATGATTGTAAAACCAAATTAAACATCCAATTACGTTATATAACAAATACCATAAATATTGCAAGGTTCAAATTCTAGCATTACAAGGCCCAAATTCAAAGATTACAAGGTTCAAACTATTCAGACACATAAAATTCATCTTCTTCAGAATCGTTTTCATGCATTATTTCTGCGAAAGGATCAGCCACCGAGAAGTCATATAGCGGCTCGATACAGTGACTTTTGAATAATCTGTCATATGAAGTTACAAACTGAAATTCAGCTTGTGCAGAGCCTTTTCCATTCAGCTGTAGACGCATGCGCTCTTTAGCAATCCATTCACTTCTGCGCAGTAAATATAGGGCAAACCTCATTACCTTGAGCAACCTTACTTTCTCAACAAAGAACCTGGCAAATTTAATTTCTGGTGTGGTGCCTCGGTACTCGTTAAAAGTAATTTCTGTGAGATGAAGATCAAGGCATTCAATGGGATTGTTATATTCCCCAACATTTTCTACTTTCGGGCCTGCAAGTATCTGCAAACGAAGACAACATATTAGTGCCTAGCTGCAGATTTGAACACTTCAGGCCTCTTTGATTTGCAGGATTTCTAAAATACACGAAAAGAGTGAAATGCCACCTTCAATCTTTCATGATAAACTTTTATCACGAAAGCATGTCGGGCGAAGGAATAAAACGCGTACAACGCTAGCATCTCAAAAAATATATGTATTGAAATCCTCCAAATTTCCTTTAGAAATCATTCTACATTTGTCATTGTAATCATGGGTAAAAGTAACAAAAAATTAAGCTCCGTTGTGGTTAACAATTAACAGGAAAGGAGCATCACCTCGATGTATAGCTTCTCCGTGCAAGGAAAGCATCTAAGAAATCTAACAACTTCATCCAGCTCGAGGCCGACAGATTGTAGTGCCACGATCTTCACTGTGCGCAGAGGCTGGGTCAAGCTTGTGGGAATCATTTTCTGTATGACAGACGAACATATCGATCAACAACAGTTAGATAAAATGTGTTGTCCAATAATATATAAGAAGGAGAAGAAGAAGACTGTTGTAGCTGAACGGATAATGATCCAGTAACAAGTTCGTTGAATTCAGCACACGAATAGCCCAACACTATCAATTTCGGTGCGTGAATGACCCTGATTCTTGCTGGACCTAATTTATCAAGTACATACAATCTCTCGAGGAAAGGCGTATTCTCACTGAAAAAATCGTGAAACACCTCACTGACAGCCTTGGGCGGCTCCAGCAATGCACATAAATCGCACGGACATTCGTCGAGGTGATGTGGAGGCTACTGAACCCATCCATCGCATGAAGATGAAGGTACTCGAGCGCTGTACAGCCGACGAGCAGGTGCTCCAAATCCTCCTTCGAGATGCGGACGGCAATGAGCTCGAGGTGCTTAAGTTTAGGGAGATGAAGAGCGCGCGCGACATCGATCCGGGGGAAAATGCACCGCCTGAATTTAGCGCGGCGCAGCATGGGCGCGAGGCGGAGCACGGACGGCGGCAGCGACCAAGGACGTCCATCATGAAAGCTGAGCTCCTCGAGACGGTCCAAGGCTGGGGATAGGAACCAGTAGTGCAACCTGGGTTCGGTCTTGTTGTGGGGACTAAGTCTGCCGATAGCAAGGCATCTGACCGGCCCAGGGTGCGTAGCGAGGACGTGGGACAATGCGTCCAGGCGATGCTGCTCCCCGCTGCAGAACTCGTGGTCGACGATGAGGTCCAGGGGGATGGAGTGCCAGAGGGGGCGCCCTTGACGCGAGAGGACAGTGGTCCGCACGCCATATTTGATGGGGAGGTGGGATATGATGGTTACCAACATCTCATCGGGGAGGCTGCTGATGAAGTCCATGTTCGCCGGAGGCTCTTGTGGTTCTGGCTCGACCCGCCCCTGCTTGTTGGCCGGCTCGTCCTCCATCTCGCGGCAGGCGGCGATCCTCGGCGGCGGTGCTTGTAGATGAGAATGGAGGACTGTTCTATGTACCTTCCCGAGGCGGCCGAAACAAAAGTCCAAAACCAGCAATAAATTGCAGCGCTTGCGGCGTGCGCGGCGGACTGCTCACAGTCGTCCCGTCTAATCAAACAGCTGCCCGCGGTAGTAAATGGTTAGTTGAACGCCCACGGTTGGACTAATACGACCGTTTGTGATAATAACATGGTGGCTATTTGTTCAAAATGCCTAGGAAAATCAATGTATAAAAAGGCGAAACGAACCCTGAATAATTTCATATGTTTAGCACAATTGCATGTTGCATCTGTAAAATAAATCAAGGCGGGAAGATACAGCGTATGTCATTTCGCACACAGATCATGTGACCAAGTTCCCTCCCTCTCGGAACCATGAGGCTTTTTGATAGAAGCTCCGGTTTGTATGAAAGAAAATATGGGTCAAAGCCGAGTTGAAAAGGGCAGCAATATCTAACCCCGGCTTACAGAATGTACAAGAGCACGATGATTAATTGATCATCAGGTTTACACAAAATCCAGATTGAACAGGACAATAACAACTAACTCAACCAAAGTTTTTGGCAGTCACAATCAAATGGATCGGTCTGATCCATAAAATCAAGATCCTGGACCAGAAAATCTGCTGGTACATGAAGACAAGTTGTTGTAAATAGAAGCTGAGCACGTTCAGAAGCCCTTTTGTCCACCTGAAACTTCTTTTTATGCTGTTCAACGTGTCCATCCATGAGAAAGTTTTTGTTAAAAAACGTAATCCTCATGGACAATAGTACTCTCGCATTCAACAAGAAGAATGTGACAAAGCTAGTGTTTGCATGGTTGGATGCATATCCTTCCAGCGTTATTGTCCTCAAACGAATGTCATGAGAACTGAGAAAATCCCGATGCTTCTTATGCCACCGATTGGTTATACCTTTTTGTCCATGTCCTTTAGCCTAAATAGACATGAAGACTGAAAACAGTTAATGTCTAAAAAAAATAGTACAACTGAACGGTTAGTTCTAGTAAATTATATAAATGTGCTTGATATCATCACCTCTATATACAAATTCTCCAGACATGGAAAGCATCGCAGCAAGCCGATAATCATGTTCAGATCAAAACACCATGTACTGATATGTAAGGTCTTGACAGAATCCAGCGCCATTGATAGGGTACCCATGGACAAACTCTTCATTGAGCATAGAACATAATATTAGTACCAAAAGCGTGCTCCAAGATTATATAAAACTTATGCGCACAGATGAAAAATGCAGCTTATGATTACAAAAGTGTTGATGATATAAAACTTACGCACACAAATGAAAAATGCATCTTATGATTACAAAAGTGTTGATGATAATATACAGTACCTGAATAAGTGTGGAGCCAACCACCATCTTGTAACCTTCAAACAGATCAGGAATTACACCCAAGGTCTCCAGTTTAGGCGCAGAGACCACATTTATTTGCGAAGGTGTATAAAGATAATCAAGGAGCAGCCTTTGGAGTGAAGAGGCGTCTTTGATGATGAGCTCCTCTCCTTTAAAGCAAATTCCAATGCTTACAAGGTGAGGCGACTTTATTTGGAGACAACGGATACGGATTTCTTTTCCAAAAACAAGCAGCAAGCGCTCCAGGGCAGGGCAGCAGGAGTGGATGATGCTGTGAAGTGAGGCCTCCGACAGATCGACCACCACAAGCGCGAGTTTTTTTAGGAGTGGGAGTCGAAGCATTTGTACCAGATTGTCGATGACACCGGGCCAGGGTGGTGGTGTGGAGAGAGGAGAAAAACCATGAGATGGACATTGGTGGTGAGGGCACAGCTACAACGCTTGGTGGACATCTATTTGCATAGTAATGGTAGAACTCAAGATGCTGGAGTTTTTCAAATTGACGGGATGTCAGCCAGGCGTCCACCGCGCAGGGTAGTGCAGCAGGCAGCATGCCGGGATGCTTAGGCGTTGAACGGAGCCCTTGTGGAGGAGATGATGGCTCCGTGGAGTTCAAAATCATGAACGACAGATAGCCGATGACAGTCGAGATTAAGAGGTGCGACGCGCCACAGAGTGCGCCACCGAGATGCGAGGACCTGTGTGGGGCAGCCATCCTTGGTAGGGAGAAGAAAGATGATCTCCCCAAGGATGACGTCTGGGAGATCACTGACGCGGTCCGCCCGATATTCTACGGGTTCATCAGATCCAGGGGGCGTGGCCGCTTCTGCCCGCGCTGCCGGGTGCAGGATCTACAGCCGGCGGCGCCGCTGGCCGGAGCCGCATCTGTGTACATAGCGATCTGGAAAAAAGGCAGACATACATGTAGGACATTCAAAATCAATTCTCAAGATCTGGAAGAAAAAAAGGGCACACACATATATGTAGGACATTCAAAATCAATTCTCAAGATCTGGCTATGAATTATTAGCACGCACGCTAACCCTAGTCGGATTTTTAGCAAAAAAGTCATTTGTACAGAACAAACAATTAACCACTAACCATAGATACCATTCAAACAATCAATACACTACACGGATCTAACGAATCTTACTCTGATTTCATGGACTGGGTGAACATAACCAAGGATTTCTGTTCCCAACAAAAGGGGCGGGAGGGGGGGACTAACCGGTGTCTCGTCGGAGTCGGAGTCGTTGCCGGAGTAGCTGTGGACCTCTGGCTCCGGCTGGGGAGGCACGACGACGACGATGAAGTCAAGGTCGCGTTGCTGCCCCCACGAGACCTCGTCGGCGGTGACAGCAACCTCTGCGCCCAGCTTCATGCATTGCGTGGGTGCTTCATCAGCCCCGACGTCGCCACTCCCACCGATGATGCGCTTCGGCAAAATCCTAATACACTCCATGCGGCGGTGACAACTGTGGACGGGGTGTGCGGCCGCCTATTATGACCAGCGGACCGGGCGCGCCATTAATATGGAGCAGTGGGAGCGAGGTGGGCGGCGGTCAAAGGGCTGGCTCGCCTCCCGGTGAGCCTACGCAGCGGACTGCTGGCATGCCTACCGTCATTTCACACAACTACTAGCACGCCCCACGGTCAGTGCTTAGCGAACACGCGCATGCCTTGGCCTCCCGGTCTGCCTGCTAGTGCTAGCATGCATCTCGTCAACTCACGCATGCTCGTACGGCACGCGGGACGCGTGCGCGGCACGTATTATATTGATTTTTCCTTTTTGATGATTAATTATGCCGCTTTATTGCTTAACCGAAGCACGACACGCACATTGTTGGTCTAACGCACACGGTTCAAATAAAGAGTCCGTTTGCGATATTGGTTGATAATTATTTGTAATTTCCTATATGTAAGAAGATTATATCAAAACTTGTCTCAAATTTGGAAAAAAAATATCACAGTCCATTGGTGTCCATATGACACCACGATAAGTTTCATGAATTTCAACTTAGTTTTGGATTTACTAGATTTTAAAATCAAGATTCTCAATGTTAGAAATTTCTTACATGGGGACTAAACATGCACCCAAGGACACATACACATATGATTTTGCAATCCATTTTCGTGCACTATCACGGGTCTCTTGTAGATCAAATTTGATTTTTGCACATTAAATCCCTGGGAAATCAATCAATGTCTAAAAACAGACAAATGTTATCTATTTTTTTCAATTTTTAACACTAAACTCATTTGGTCGCATGTTCACTGCAGAAAAAGTTTGACATGCATCTTTGGGCCACATTCAAGCGGTGGTCCTAGGACACTCACTCTCGTGGGCCCACGAGGTCGCCGTCCAGCACTATGACATGCGATGAGAGAGGTTAATTTGACCAACAAGGATGGTAATTTTTTGCTTTTTTTTACGTACGATAGGAGTATATGTATAGTACGCGTTGAAGAGGGTGGCCGGGGGCAATACTACGCGTTATATAGGACAGTCACTCGCGTGCGATGCTTCCATCCGTGGGCCCATGAGGTTGTCCGCCATCACTTTGACCCAACACAAGGAGGTTTCTTTTTGGGTTGTGTTGTGGTAGGAGTATATAGTACATGTCGAAGAGGGGAGGAGGGGGTCGGGGCAGCACATACTACACACACGTCATGAACGATCTCGCTCCGTGTGGGGACTTTTCGGTTTCCAAGGCAGGTGCCACAAAGAAGTTGTGCATATTGGGTATTAAAAACATCACCAATACATTGGGCCACGTGCAGATGATGGTTGTCACTCATTCGCCTGCGACTCTTCCCTCCATGGGCCCGCGAGGTCGTTGTCCATCTAATATATGACACAACGAGAAAGGTAATTTGACGAACAAGGAGGATTATTTTCAGGTTGTCTTACGGTACGTAGGAGTATATATTACACATCGAAGAGGGGAGGGGGCAACATATATATACTACGTGTCATGAACCTCGGTTCATGTGGGAGGACTTAAAGGTTTCCGAGGCAGGTGCCACAACAAAGTTCTGCATATATATTAGGTATTCAAACATCACAACCACACATCTCCATACATGTGTTTGGCCCACAAGCAAGCGATGGCGGTTGTCCTCTCTAGCACTCACTCACGGGGTTATCGGCGAGATGCTTCGTCCATCTATGTGTGCCCGCTTGGTCAATCACTTCGATCGACAGCGATAGAGGTTAATTTGACTTATAATTAGGAGGGGATTAAATTTTGGTTCGTCTTATACGGCACGGTACATGCAACTATACTTCGAGCGCATGTGTACGCACGAATCCCTCCCACCGGGTCGAAGTGGGGGGGGGGGGGGGGCGAGCACGCGACGCGTCATGAACCAGATTGTGTGGGGACCGTGCGATTTTCGACGCATGCATGCGCCACATCAAAATGTTGTGTTTTTGGTATTCAAACATATATGCATGCATCACGCATGTCCATACATATGTTTGGGGCACATACATGCCGTGGTTGTCTTTGGACACTCTCCCTCGCTTGGTTATCATCGACGGCCTATATATTCGTGGGCCGCGTGGACGTCCATCACTTCGACCAACAACGCGAGAGAGGTTGCCAGGGTGGATTCTCTTCTCTTGGTTTGCGTTACGTATAGTCGTAGCGATCATGGGTGAGATCGAGGGCTCGCATACACAGAACCCTATAAAAAAAAAAAAAATAAAAAAATATATATATATATATATATATATATAATATATATTATATATATATATTAGTATACGCTCCTGAACCCGCTCCGTGTGGGGGACTTTCCGGTTCCAAAAGCACGCTACCACATCAAAGTTGTGCATTGGGTATATTCAAAACACCACATGACACTCATACATATGTTTGGGCCACATGCACACAGTGGTTGTCTTCAGGCACTCCCTCGGTGGTTATCAGCGCAAAGCTAGCCTATTTGTGGGGCCGGTGTGGACGTCCATGCCATGACTGACCAACAACAAGAGAGGTTATAGACCAAGGTGGTTATTCTTCTTGGTCAGTCTTTACAATACGCCTTGGTGAGATGCCCCCTCCCACCGATCAAAGTGTGTGTGTGTGTGTGGGGGGGGGGGCACAGTACTACCTCGCACTAGATGAACCTCCGTGGGGTCGGGGATGTCCGGTTAATTTGCGATGCACATGTGCCACATCAAATTTGTGATTTGGTTAATTAAATATCACACCACATTGTTTTCACACACACACACACACACACACACATATCGGGCCACCCGCAGGTGTGGTTCGTATGTGGTCTCACCCATCTAATGCCAGAAGAACACATCTGTGGGCCTGCACACGGTCCACATTTGATCGGAAGCAAAGGGGGGGGGGGGGGGACCATGATGGTACTCCTTCGGTTTTGTGTTACGGTAGGGTGAGATGTCAGACCTAGCTATTTGGGGGCATGCGTTCATAGCAAGGATTCCCCTCCCGGCAACACGAATGTGTGTGTGTGTTTGGGGGGGGGGCTAGCAATAATAACGTGGCTTTGTGCGACAGGTGCCACATCAAAGTTGTGCATTGGTATTTGAACATCAAACCACCCTTTTCATACATGTATTTGGTCCACATGAAGTGTGTTCGGGTTCTGACCCTTTCCCGTGTTTTTTTTGCCAAATTTATAAACGGCAGACGAGTCGGACTAGTAAACCGTCTGCGATCGGGTACGAAACAGACATGGTTCCCTAGGACTACCCGTGTGCCGTGCCCCTGCCCCTGTCACCCACATGATCACAGTAGATTGGGCTCCACGAGGCTTCCCTCCCCCCCTCTCGAAATATCTACTCCCTCGCAATCTCGAAAATATCTACCCGCCTAGATGGTTTTTCTGTTTGATAGCACACGATTAGTATGTGTGGGACCATGTGCGATGTCTATTACTCCCGCTCTGCTTCATCAGTAGATCCAAATTTTCAGTAGCCCCAGCATTTTATTCCCACCTGCATCATCGCCCAATCTCAAAATATCTGCTCGATTGGAGTGTTTTTTTGTTTTGATAGCACACGTTCTTATGTTTTAACGGGTGTGATGTTCGTTACTTCCGCCCCGCTCTGCTTCAATCCCTTTACAAATTTTTGGTAGCCCCGCCATTTTACTCCCGCTAGTAAAATTTTCAGTAGCCACGGCATTTCCTCAAACACCACCTTGGACCCCTTCTACACACACACACCCCAAATCCTTCTGTCTCACCCCAAATCCCCCGCTCACACAATACACACCACCCTCCCTCGCTCCAAACCCAGCTAGGTCGCCGCCGCCGCCGCGCCGCCTCCATCGTCAACCTCTGCCGGTCTGCCCGTGCAGTTTACCCACCAATATTCATACCCTCGCCGCCCTGAGTTTCTTAGATGAGCCTGCGAAACGCCCCTTTTCCCAGAGATCCCATCCCCACCCCTCCCCCACTCCAGAGCGTCGCAGCCTAAGCCCGGCTACGCTTCCCGGGGAGCTCGAGGAGCGAATGGCCCAAAAGAGCTTTACCGCGGCCTCTTCGCCCGACGTCGGCGAGGTGGCCGCGAGGAAGCTGACGACGATGATGGACCTAGATTGAGCCTTTCAATCAGCGGGGTAGAGTATTCTAGCATTTCATGGACGCTGGCTACGACATCGAGGTCGTCGACAGCGATGGCTTACGCGGTCTATGTCACAGGCTAAGTTGCCCACCCCCAACCCTTCGGGTTCGACAGCCGTTGATCTCATCGATGGCCCTGCTGCTGATCTCCTATGGCTCGTTATGAACAATTTGCCATCCTCATCGCCATGAAGCCCCTTTTATCATTTATGAAGGACATGTTCTGCGACGCTGGCTGGATCCTCAGCTGGCAAGTCAGACCTCATCGATGGCGACCAGAGGAGGAGCCAATCTGTGACAAGGAGGAAACCCATGATTTGTTTTCTCGAACCCCTTTCGTAGTGAGAACCTGTCCAGTATTTATGCTATATTTGGTTGTTTGCATTACGCCTTGTTTATTTCTATGGTTTATGGTTGTTCGGTTGTTTGTAGTTAGCATATGTCCAGTTTCAATTGCCATCTTTGGTTGTTGAGTATGCCTTGTTTATTTCAGCTATTACAGGTGGATGTTCTATATGTGTAGTATGAACTATGCAGTTCAATTTCATCAATACCAATTTTAACAATAGCTCTATACTCCCTCCGAATCTTTAGTTTGCATATAAGATTTGTAAAGTCAAGCCTCGTAAGTTTGACCAACTTTATAGAAAAAAATACCAACATTCACAATATGAAATCAATATCAGTAGATGTGTCATGACTTAAATTTTCATATTTTATAACTTTAGCATGGGAGATGTGATATTTTTTCATATAAATAAGGTCAAACTTTATGAAGTTTGACTTCAGACAATTCTTATATGCAGAGTAAAAGCCGGAGGAGTAGTTAACACGCCTTCCATTTGATTTAACAATGGCCATGTTTGGATACTCTAACGCTAGAGGTTAGAGTTAGTTTCTAGCTCATGACAGTTTAAAAGGGAGAGAGAGAGATTGGTGGAATAGTTGATTGTATTGCTTGAGCCTCGTGGGCTATATATATGAGTACCTGGTCATCTTGGAGTACAAGTCAAGGTAGAATAAATCCTATGCTATCCTACATTTCGTAATAACAATGATACTCAATAATGACTAACCCTAAACTAACTCTAGCCAAAGAGGTGTTGGATGACAGGGTTAGATTGACAATAAATGCACTAGGAGAACTAGTCCCAATAGCACCTCTTGGGTGTGATAGGTGTTTTGGGTGGGTTAGACGCAACTAGCTAATCCAGCCCTCATGTTTGGATACTTTAGGGCTATTTGAGCCAAACTAACTCTAACCCATGGATCCAAACAGGGCCAATAACTAGTGTACTTAGACCTGCACAATACAAGTTTGAATGACTATGTTTGTTGTTTTTAAGTATTAGGCCGTTGTAGTTAATAACACACCTTTCCACTTCTTGTCTTTAATATTAGTTTTTTTTAACAATTTGGTCTTGCACATGTAGGTCCTCTGTCAGAGGTTTTGACCCACTGTTTGACCCTTTTGGATATGGGGATGAGTTGTCCATGAGATCAGTCAAGTCAAGAAACTGAAAGATTGTTAGGATAAAGAAATTAGCGACAAAAAACAACAAGATCTTTGTTGCACAATGAAGAAGACATCAGTTCACTACAGCATGGTACTAACTGTTATACCTTGTCTTTTTAATTCCTTTGCGCCATTTCAAATCTAGAGAAGATATTTATGCATATCCTTGTTTTCAGGCCTTTCCAAAGCAGTTCAACTGATGATTACCTCTCAAACCACCTGTATGGTCAGGAGACGAGGAAGGTATTCCTACAACACCCACGGTTCAATATTGAAGTCTTCCTGAAGTGGACGAAGGTTGGACGGTCAATCATCCACATGCACTGGCCTAAAGTTGCAAAGACGTTCAACATCAATGAAGGCTCAATATTCACCTTCCGCTTCAACAGTTTTCCAGATGAGATTCATCTGTCTATGTACTGTCTATGATGCTAATTTCCAAAGGTTATAGATGTTGCATGTGAAATTGGTGCTGGTGCAGTTGTGTAATGGGGTAGCTGAGTGCTGAAGCTATATGATGTTTTACTCTAATGTATTTCAATTATGAAATCCTGCTCCTTATACGAAAATGAAATATATGTGTGCTTAATATGAGATGTTAATTAGATTAATAAATGGATTATTAATAATAGGCCAATTAGCCTGCTAATTGGGTTTTTTTATTGCAAATGGTTATTGAGAAAACACCATGGACGAGACCTCAAGCAACGCACACGTTTTTAGGAATAAACCGTGTGGATCAATGACACATCACACACGACATCCTCTTGAAAACTGTTTGCGTTAGGCCACCTTGGCGAAAGTGTACCACATAAAAAGTGTGGTGTGAGGACAGCCTATGCACACAGTTCTTCTAACGCACCATGTGTGATGCATTCAATAACACAAACCATAAAATTGTTAATATCGTGTGCAATGGCAACGCTATCACAAATGATTTAATGGGGAAAATTGTGTGTGATGTACCTATGAAAGGAAATGTTTTCTTGGAGTGACTGTGTGGGATGGATATATGAACGGAAACATACTTCTTGGATTGACTGTGTGGGATGTACATACTAACGGAAAGGTATTCCTTGGATTGACTGTGTGGAATGTACATACGAACGGAAAAGTTTAGCCGGACTGACTGTGTTGGATGTACTTACGACCGGAAAACGATTTGGCTGTTAATTGTATTTTTTAGCACAACTGTAGTATAACCGTATTTGATCGATGCCCGTCGCACACGACCTCATTTTGCGAGCGTGTGTGCCAGGAGAGCCATCCCCACGGTTTCTGGGTCGTGTAGGCAAGGAAAAAAAGGGGGGGGGGCGAGCACGCGACGCGTCATGAACCAGATCTGTGTGGGGACCGTGCGATTTTCGACGCATGCATGCGCCACATCAAAATGTTGTGTTTTTGGTATTCAAACATATATGCATGCATCACGCATGTCCATACATATGTTTGGGGCACATACATGCCGTGGTTGTCTTTGGACACTCTCCCTCGCTTGGTTATCATCGACGGCCTATATATTCGTGGGCCCGCGTGGACGTCCATCACTTCGACCAACAACGCGAGAGAGGTTGCCAGGGTGGATTCTTCTTCTCTTGGTTCGCGTTACCGTATAGTCGTACGTCGATCATGGTGAGATTCGAGGGCTCGCATACACATGAATCCCTATAGAGAAGAGAAGAGGAGAGAGAGAGAGATGGAGAGAGAGAGAGATATATATTATATATATATAATATAATATATATATATATATATATATTAGTATACGCTCCTGAACCCGCTCCGTGTGGGGGACTTTCCGGTTCCAAAAGCACGCTACCACATCAAAGTTGTGCATTGGGTATATTCAAACACCACATGACACTCATACATATGTTTGGGCCACATGCACACAGTGGTTGTCTTCAGGCACTCCCTCGGTGGTTATCAGCGCAAAGCTAGCCTATTTGTGGGGCCGGTGTGGACGTCCATGCCATGACTGACCAACAACAAGAGAGGTTATAGACCAAGGTGGTTATTCTTCTTGGTCAGTCTTTACAATACGCCTTGGTGAGATGCCCCCTCCCACCGATCAAAGTGTGTGTGTGTGTGTGGGGGGGGGGGCACAGTACTACCTCGCACTAGATGAACCTCCGTGGGGTCGGGGATGTCGGTTAATTTGCGATGCACATGTGCCACATCAAATTTGTGATTTGGTTAATTAAAATCACACCACATTGTTTTCACACACACACACACACACACACACATATCGGGCCACCCGCAGGTGTGGTTCGTATGTGGTCTCACCACCATAATGCCAGAAGAACACATTGTGGGCCTGCACACGGTCCAAATTTGATCGGAAGCAAAGGGGGGGGGGGGGGGACCATGATGGTACTCCTTCGGTTTTGTGTTACGGTAGGGTGAGATGTAGACCTAGCTATTTGGGGGCAGCGTCATAGCAAGGATTCCCCTCCCGGCAACACGAAGTGTGTGTGTGTTTGGGGGGGGGGGGCTAGCAATAATAACGTGCGCTTTGTGCGACAGGTGCCACATCAAAGTTGTGCATTGGGTATTTGAACATCAAACCACCCTTTTCATACATGTATTTGGTCCACATGCAAGTGTGTTCGGGTTCTGACCCTTTCCCGTGTTTTTTTTGCCAAATTTATAAACGGCAGACGAGTCGGACGTAGCAACCGTCTGCGATCGGGTACGAAACAGACATGGTTCCCTAGGACTACCCGTGTGCCGTGCCCCTGCCCCTGTCACCCACATGATCACAGTAGATTGGGCTCCACGAGGCTTCCCTCCCCCTCTCGAAAATATCTACTCCCTCGCAATCTCGAAAATATCTACCCGCCTAGATGGTTTTTCTGTTTGATAGCACACGATTAGTATGTGTGGACCATGTGCGATGTCTATTACTCCCGCTCTGCTTCAATCAGTAGATCCAAATTTTCAGTAGCCCCAGCATTTTATTCCCACCTGCATCCCTCGCAATCTCAAAAATATCTGCTCGATTGGAGTGTTTTTTTGTTTGATAGCACACGTTCATTATGTTTTAACCGGGTGTGATGTTCGTTACTCCCGCCCCGCTCTGCTTCAATCCCTTTATCCAAATTTTTGGTAGCCCCGCCATTTTACTCCCGCCTAGTAAAATTTTCAGTAGCCACGGCATTTCCTCAAACACCACCTTGGACCCCTTCTACACACACACACCCCAAATCCTTCTTTGCTCACCCCAAATCCCCCGCTCACACACATACACACCACCCCTCCCTCGCTCCAAACCTAGCTAGGTCGCCGCCGCCGCCGCGCCGCCTCCATCGTCAACCTCTGCCGGTCTGCCCGTGCAGTTTACCCACCAATATTCATACCCTCGCCGCCCTGAGTTTCTTAGATGACGCCTGCGAAACGCCCCTTTTCCCAGAGATCCCCATCCCCACCCCTCCCCCACTCCAGAGCGTCGCAGCCTAAGCCCGGCTACGCTTCCCGGGGAGCTCGAGGAGCGAATGGCCCAAAAGAGCTTTACCGCGGCCTCTTCGCCCGACGTCGGCGAGGTGGCCGCCGAGGAAGCTGACGACGATGACTGGACCTAGATTGAGCCTTTCAATCAGCGGGGTAGAGTATTCTAGCATGTCATGGACGCTGGCTACGACATCGAGGTCGTCGACAGCGATGGCTTGACGCGGTCTATGTCACAGGCTAAGTTGCCCACCCCCAACCCTTCGGGTTCGACAGCCGTTGATCTCATCGATGGCCCTGCTGCTGATCTCCTATGGCTCGTTATGAACAATTTGCCATCCTTCATCGCCATGAAGCCCCTTTTATCATTTATGAAGGACATGTTCTGCGACGCTGGCTTGGGATCCTCAGCTGGCAAGTCAGACCTCATCGATGGCGACCACGAGGAGGAGCCAATCTGTGACAAGTGAGGAAACCCATGATTTGTTTTCTCGAACCCCTTTCGTAGTGAGAACCTGTCCAGTATTTATTGCTATATTTGGTTGTTTGCATTACGCCTTGTTTATTTCTATGGTTTATGGTTGTTCGGTTGTTTGTAGTTAGCATATGTCCAGTTTCAATTGCCATCTTTGGTTGTTCGTAGTATGCCTTGTTTATTTCAGCTATTCACAGTGTGATGTTCTATATGTGCTAGTATGAACTATGCAGTTCAATTTCATCAATACCAATTTTAACAATAGCTCTATACTCCCTCCGAATCTTTTTAGTTTGCATATAAGATTTGTCTAAAGTCAAGCCTCGTAAAGTTTGACCAACTTTATAGAAAAAAATACCAACATTCACAATATGAAATCAATATCAGTAGATGTGTCATGACTTAAATTTTCATATTTTTATAACTTTAGCATGGTAGATGTTGATATTTTTTCATATAAATAAGGTCAAACTTTATGAAGTTTGACTTCAGACAATTCTTATATGCAGAGTAAAAGGACCGGAGGGAGTATTTAACACGCCTTTCCATTTGATTTAACAATGGCACTGTTTGGATACTCTAACTTAGCTAGAGGTTAGAGTTAGTTTCTAGCTCATGACAGTTAAAAGGGAGAGAGAGAGATTGGTGGAATAGTTGATTGTATTGCTTGAGCCTCGTGGGCATATATATATGAGTACATGGTCATCTTGGAGTACAAGTCAAGGTAGAATAAATCCTATGCTATCCTACATTTCGTAAATAACAATGATACTCAATAATGACTAACCCTAAACTAACTCTAGCCAAAGAGGTGTTTGGATGACAGGGTTAGATTGACAATAAATGCACTAGGAGAACTAGTCCCAATTAGCACCTCTTGGGTGTGATAGTTGTTTTGGGTGGGTTAGACGCAACTAGCTCAATCCAGCCCTCATGTTTGGATACTTTAGGGCTATTTGAGCCCAAACTAACTCTAACCCATGGATCCAAACAGGGCCAATAACTAGTGTACTTAGACCTGCACAATACAAGTTTGAATGACTATGTTTGCTTGTTTTTAAGTATTAGGCCTGTTGTAGTTAATAACACACCTTTCCACTTCTTGTCTTTAAATATTAGTTTTTTTTAACAATTTGGTCTTGCACATGTAGGTCCTGCTGTCAGAGGTTTTGACCCACTGTTTGACCCTTTTTGCATATGGGGAAATGAGTTGTCCATGAAGATCAGTCAAGTCAAGAAACTCAGAAAGATTGTTAGGATAAAGAAATTAGCGACAAAAAACAACAAGATCTTTGTCTGCACAATGAAGAAGACATCAGTTCACTACAGCATGGTACTAACTGTTATACCTTGTCTTTTTAATTCCTTTGCGCCATTTCAAATCTAGAGAAGATATTTATGCATATCCTTGTTTTCAGGCCTTTCCAAAGCAGTTCACTGATGATTACCTCTCAAACCACCTGTATGGTCAGGAGACGAGGAAGGTATTCATACAACACCCACGGTTCAATATTGAAGTCTTCCTGAAGTGGACGAAGGTTGGACGGTCAATCATCCACATGCACTGGCCTAAAGTTGCAAAGACGTTCAACATCAATGAAGGCTCAATATTCACCTTCCGCTTCAACAGTTTTCCAGATGAGATTCATCTGTCTATGTACTGTCTATGATGCTAATTTCCAAAGGTTATAGATGTTGCATGTGAAACTTGGTGCTGGTGCAGTTGTGTAATGGGGTAGCTGAGTGCTGAAGCTATATGATGTTTTACTCTAATGTATTTCAATTATGAAATCCTGCTTCCTTAATACGAAAATGAAATATATTGTGTGCTTAATATGAGATGTTAATTAGATTAATAAATGGATTATTAATAATAGGCCAATTAGCCTGCTAATTGGGTTTTTCTATTGCAAATGGTTATTGAGAAAACACCATGGACGATGACCTCAAGCAACGCACACAGTTTTTAGGAATAAACCGTGTTGGATCAATGAACAATCACACACGACATCCTCTTGAAAACTGTTTGCGTTAGGCCACCTTGCGGAAATGTTTACCACATAAAAAGTGTGTGTGATGGACAGCCTATGCCACACAGTTTCTTCTACGCACCATGTGTGATGCATTCAATAACACAAACCATAAAATTGTTAATATCGTGTGCAATGGCAACGCTATCACAAATGATTTAATGGGGAAAATTGTGTGTGATGTACCTATGAACGGAAATGTTTTTCTTGGAGTGACTGTGTGGGATGTATATATGAACGGAAACATACTTCTTGGATTGACTGTGTGGGATGTACATACTAACGGAAAGGTATTCCTTGGATTGACTGTGTGGAATGTACATACGAACGGAAACGTTTAGCCGGGACTGACTGTGTGGGATGTACTTACGACCGGAAACGATTTGGCCTGTATAATTGTATTTTTTAGCACAACTGTACGTATAACCGTATTTGATCGATCGCCCGTCGCACACGACCTCATTTTGCCGAGCGTGTGTGCCAGGAGAGCCTATCCCCCACGGTTTCTGGGTCGTGTAGGAAGGACACCCCTATCGCCCACACTCACTTGGCGATGGTTCCAAATGCCGTCGTGGAAAGGGGTTAAAAATTGTTTGTATAGCACCTCGCTGTACCAGTGGTAGCAGGTACCAAAGTGATCCCGGCACTGGGCTGCTGTTAAAAATATTCTTAAGTACCTCAAAAGAACAAAGGACATGCTCCTTGTTTATGGAGGAGATGAAGAACTCATTGTAAATGGTTACACCGATGCTAGCTTCATGGCTGATATAGATGACTATAAATCTCAGTCGGGATATGTTTTCACCCTTAATGGTGGTGCGGTGGTTTGGAAAAGTTCCAAGCAGAACATTGTTGCAGATTCTATGACAAAAGCATAGTATATTGCGCTTCAGAAGTTTCGAAGGAGGCAGTTTGGATCAAGAAGTTTCTTCAAGAAGTTGGTGTGGTCCCAAGTGTGATGAACCCAATGGCACCCTATTGTGATAATAGTAGTCCCGTTGCTCAAGCAAAGGAACCAAGATCCCACATGAAGACAAGACACATCGAACGCAAGTATCACTGTAAGTGCATCTAGTGCCACTCTTTGTTGGTTTTGGAGTATTGACGACAAACTTGGTTAATGGACTTATGTGTTTGTGAGATTCACAGGAGAATACGGTATAAGTCCTTGGAGATTCGGTTTACCCATAAAAAATGACCCCTAAAAATGTATGAAGACATCGAAGACAATGGTGGTTTGCGAAGACATTCGCTTGAAGACAATGGAGCGCGAAGACATAGTCTTTTGGTAGTTTCATTTTCTTCTTTCTTGAGTCATAGGAACCACTGTACTGTTAAGTGGGGTTGAGGTAAACAAAGTAAAAAGCTGACGTGATGCTCAACCTAAATCCTATATCTTCCAGTGAAGACAATGAGAGAAAACCTCTTCCAGAGTTGGTTGAGTCAGTTTTACTTGGAGCTCAAGTAAAGTTGTGCTACTTGTGAGCTGCGTTGGGATTTTCCCCGAAGAGGAGAGGAGATGCAGTACAGTAGAGATAAGTATTTCCCTCAGTGAGAACCAAGGTTTATCGAACCAGTAGGAGAATCACGCAAAGTCTCGTGAACAGCACCTGCACACACAAAGCAAATACTTGCACCCAACGCGGGCAAGAGGGTTGTCAATCCCCTTGAACTCGCTACTTGCAAGGATCAAATCTTGTAGTGGTAGATAGATAAATTGCAAAACAAAATAAAAGGAAATAAATTGCAGCAAAGGAATTTTGGTTTTTATAATATGATTAAAGTAGACCCGGGGGCCACAGTTTTCACTAGAGGCTTCTCTCTCGAAAACATAGCATACGGTGGGTAAATGATACGTCCATTTTGCATCATGTTTTTATGTTGATATTTATTGCATTATGGGATGTTATTTCACATTATGGCACAATAGTTATGCCTTTTCTCTCTTCTTTTACAAGATTTACATGAAGAGGGAGAATGCCGGCAGCTGGAATTCTGGACCAGAAAGGAGTAAATCTAAGATACCTATTCTGCACAACTCCAAATGTCTTGAAACTCTAGGGAGATTTTTTTTGGAATATATAAAAAAAATTGGGTGAAGAAATAACAGAAGGAGACCCACCAGGTGGCCACAAGCCTGGGAGGAGAGCCCTACCCCCCAGGGCGCGCACCCTGAGCTTGTGGGCCCCCTGGCCAGCCCCCGGTGTCCATCTTATGCTATATGAAAGGTTTTGACCTAGAAAAAATATATCAGATGGAAGCTTTCAGGAGGAAGCGCCGCCGTCTCGAGGTGGAAACTGGGCAGAAGGAATCTAGGGCTCCGGCAGAGCGATTCTCCCGGGGAAACTTCCCTCCGGGAGGGGGAAATCAAAACCATCGTCATCAGCAACGATCCTCTCATCGTGGGAGGGTCAATCTTCATCAACATCTTCATTAGCACCATCTCCTCTCAAACCCTAGTTCATCTCTTGTATTCAATCTTTGTCTCAAAACCTCAGATTGGTACATGTGGGTTGCTAGTAGTGTTGATTACTCTTCGTAGTTGATGCTAGTTGGTTTATTTGGTGGAAGGTCATATGTTTAGATCCTTAATGATATTCAATACCCCTTTGATATTGAACATGAGCATGCTTTGTGAGTAGTTATGTTTGTTCCTGAGGACATGGGAGAAGTCTTGTTATAAGTAATCATGTGAATTTGGTATTCGTTTGATATTTTGATGAGATGTATGTTGTCTTTCCTCTAGTGGTGTGATGTGAACGTCGACTACATGACACTTCACCATTATTTGGGCCTAGGGGAAGGCATTGGGAAGTAATAAGTAGATGATGGGTTGCTAGAGTGACAGAAGCTTAAACCCTAGTTTATGCGTTGCTTCATAAGGGGCTGATTTGGATCCACATGTTTCATGCTATGGTTAGATTTATCTTAATTCTTTTTTCATAGTTGCGGATGCTTGCGAGAGGGGTTAATCATAAGTGGAAGGCTTGTCCAAGTGAGGACAGCACCCAAGCACCGGTCCACCCACATATCAAATTATCAAAGTAACGAACGCGAATCATATGAGCATGATGAAAACTAGCTTGACAATAATTCCCATGTGTCCTCGGGAGAGCTTTGCTTTATATAAGAGTTCGTCCAGGCTTATGCTTTGCTATAAAAAGGATTGGGCCACCTTGCTGCACCTTTGTTACACTTTTTACTTGTTACCCGTTATGAATTATCTTACTACCAAACTATCTGTTATCGATAATTTTAGTGCCTGTAGAAAATACCTTGCTGAAAACCGCTTGTCATTTCCTTCTGCTCCTCGTTGGGTTCGACACTCTTACTTATCGAAAGGACTATGATTGATCCCCTATACTTGTGGGTCATCAAGACTCTTTTCTGGCGGTGTTTCCGGGGAGTGAAGCGTCTTTGGTGAGTGGAATTTGGTAAGGAAACATTTATATTACGTGCTGAAATTTATTGTCACTTGTCACTATGGAAAATAATCCTTTGAGCGGCTTGTTCGGGGTATCTTCACCTCGACCGAAAGAACAAAGAGTTGCTCCTCAACCTACTGAACCTACTGAAAATATTTATTATGTAATTCCTTTGGGTACGATAGAGAAACTACTAGCTAATCCTTATGCAGGAGATGGAACACTACATCCTGATATGCATCTAATCTATGTGGATGAAGTTTGTGGATTATTTAAGCTTGCAGGTTTGCCCGGAGATGAAGCCAAGAAGAAGGTCTTCCCTTTATCTTTGAAGGGAAAGGCATTGACATGGTATAGGCTATGTGATGATATTGGAGCTTGGAATTACAACTGATTGAAATTGGAAGTTCATCAGAAGTTTTATCCTATGCATCTGGTTCATCGTGATCGGAATTATATATATAATTTTTGGCCTCATGAAGGAGAAAGTATCGCTCAATCTTGGGGGAGGCTTAAGTCAATGTTATATTCATGCCCCAATCATGAGCTCTCAAGGGAAATTATTATTTAGAATTTTTATGCTCGGCTTTCTCGTAATGATCAATCCATGCTTGATACTTCTTGTACTGGTTCTTTTATGAAGAAGACTATTGAATTCAAATGGGATCTCTTGGAAAGAATTAAATGCAACTCTGAAGATTGGGAGCTCGACGAAGGTAAGGAGTCAGGTATAAAGCTTGAATTTGATTGTGTTAAAACTTCTATGGATACCGATGCTTTTCATAATTTGAGCACTAAATATGGACTTGACTATGAGATAGTAGCTTCTTTCTGTGAATCATTCGCTACTCATGTTGATCTCCCTAAGGAGAAGTGGTTTAAATATCATCCTCCCATTGAAGTAAAAAGAGTAGAACCCACTGAATTGAGAGAAGAAACCACTACTTATAATGTTGATCCTGTTATTCCTACTGCTTACATAGAGAAACCACCCATTCCTGTTAGGATAAAAGAACATGCTAAAGCTTCAGCCATGGTTCGTAAGAGTTATACAAGAACACCTACACCCCCTGAACATTAAAGTTGAACCTAATGTTGCTATGGTTAAAGATCGCTTGGTTGAAAATATTGATGGGCATGTTATTTACTTCTGTGATGATGCTACTAGAATTGCTAAACCCGATGAAAAAGATAAACATAGACCTGTTGTTGGCATGCCTGTTGTCTCCGTTAAGATAGGATATCATTGTTATCATGGCTTATGTGATTTGGGTGCTAGTGTAAGTGCTATCCTGTTTACTTTATATCAAGAAATTATGAATGATATTGCACCTGCTGAAATAGAAGATATTGATGTTACTATTAAGCTTGCTAATAGAGACACTATTACACCACTTGGGATTGTTAGAGATGTTGAAGTCTTGTGTGGAAGAATAAAATACCCTACTGATTTTCTAGTTCTTGGTTCCCCACAAGATGATTTTTGTCCCATTATATTTGGTAGACCTTTCTTAAACATTGTTAATGCTAAGATAGATTGCGAGAAAGAAACTGTTAGTGTAAGTTTTGGTGATGTGTCTCATGAGTTTAATTTCTCCAAATTCCGTAGATGACCCCGTGATAAAGAATTACCTAGTAAGGATGAAATTAATGGTCTTGCTTCTATTGTCGTGCCTCCTACCGATCCTTTAGAACAATATTTGCTAGACCATGAAAATGATATGCATATGAATGAAAGAAATGAAATAGATGAGATGTTCTTTAAACAAATGCCTATTTTGAAACACAACTTGCCTGTTGAAACTCTTGGAGATCCTCTTCCACCCAAGATTGATCCTGTGTTTGAGCTTAAACAATTACCTGATACATTGAAATATGCTTATCATGATGAAAAGAAGATATATCTTGTAATTATTAGTGCTAACCTTTCAGAGCATGAAGAAAAGAGATTATTGAAAACTCTACGGAAGCACCGTGACACTATTGGATATACTCTTGATGATCTTAAGGGCATTAGTCCCACTCTATGACAACATAAAATTAATATGGAACCTGATGCTAAACCAGTTGTTGACCACCAGCGACGGTTAAATCCAAAAATGAAAGAAGTGGTAAGAAATGAAATGTTAAAGCTTTTGGAAGTAGGTATAATCTAGCCTATAACTGATAGTAGATGGGTAACTCCTCTTCATTGTGTCCCTAAGAAGGGAGGTATTACTGTTCCACAAAGAATTATCACAGGTTATAGAATGGTAATTGATTTTAGAAAATTAAACAAAGCTACTAGGAAAGATCATTATCCTCTACCTTTCATTGATCAAATGCTAGAAAGACTATAAAAATATACACATTTCTGCTTTCTAGATGGATACTCTGGTTTTTCCCAAATACCTGTGTCACAAGAGGATCAAGAAAAAACTACTTTTACATGCCCTTTAGGTACTTTTGCTTATAGACGTATGCCTTTTGATTTATGCAATGCACCTGCTACCTTTCAAAGATGTATGACTACTATATTCTCTAACTTTTATGAAAAGATTGTTGAGGTTTTCATGGATGATTTCTCCGTATACGGAACTTCTTTTGATGATTGCTTAAGCAACCTTGATCAAGTTTTACAGAGATGTGAGGAAACTAATCTTGTCTTAAATTGGGAGAAGTGCCACTTTATGGTTAATGAAGGTATTGTCTTGGGGCATAAAATCTCTGAACGAGGTATTGAAGTTGACAGAGCTAAAGTGGATGCTATTGAAAAAATGCCGTGTCCCAAAGATATCAAAGGTATAAGAAGTTTCCTTGGTCATGCTGGTTTCTATAAGAGATTTATTGAAGACTTCTCTAAAATTTCTAGGCCTCTCACTAATCTTTTGCAAAAAGATGTTCCATTTGTTTTTGATGATGACTGTGTAGAAGCATTTGAAACACTTAAGAAAGCCTTAACTTCTGCACCTATTGTTCAACCACCTGATTGGAACCTACCCTTCGAAATTATGTGTGATGCTAGTGATTATGTTGTTGGTGCTGTTCCAGGACAAAGAGTTGATAAGAAATTAAATGTTATCCATTATGCTAGTAAAACTCTAGACAGTGCTCAAAGAAGTTATGCTACCACTGAAAAAGAATTTTTAGTAGTTGTGTTTGCTTGTGATAAACTTAGATCTTACATTGTTGATTCCAAAGTAATTGTTCACACTGATCATGCTGCTATTAAATACCTTATGGAAAAGAAAGATGCTAAACCTAGACTCATTAGGTGGGTTCTCTTGCTAATTTGATTTACATATTACTGATAGGAAAGGGGCTGAGAACCCCGTAGCAGACAACTTGTCTAGGTTAGAAGATATTCTTGATGACCCACTACCTATTGATGATAGCTTTCCCGATGAACAATTAGCTGTCATAAATGCTTTTCGTGGTACCCCATGGTATGCAGACTATGATAATTATATTGTTGCTAAATTTATACCACCTAGTTTTACGTACCAATAAAAGAAAAAAGTTTTTTTATGATTTAAGACATTACTTCTGGGATGACCCACACCTTTATAACGAAGGAGTAGATGGTGTTATTAGACGTTGTGTACCTGAGCATGAACAGGAACAAATCCTATGCAAGTGTCACTCCGAGGCTTACGGAGGACACCACGCTGGAGACAGAACTTCACACAAGGTATTACAATCTGGTTTTTATTTTCCTACTCTTTTCAAGGATGCTTGTAAGTTTGTCTTGTCTTGTGATGAATGTCAAAGAATTGGTAACATTAGTAGACGTCAGGAAATGCCTATGAATTATTCACTTGTTATTGAACCATTTGCTGTTTGGGGATTTGATTATATGGGACCTTTTCCTTCCTCTAATGGGTATACACATATTTTGGTTGATGTTGATTATGTTACTAAGTGGGTAGAAGCTATTCCAACTAGTAGTGTTGATCATAACGCCTACATTAAAATGCTTAAAGAAGTTATTTTTCCGAGGTTTGGAGTCCCTAAATATTTAATGACTGATGGTGGTTCATACTTTATTCATGGTGCTTTCCGTAAATTGCTTGCTAAGTATGATGTTCACCATAGAATTGCATCTCCTTATCATACTCAGTCTGGTCAAGTAGAATTAAGCAATAGAGAAATAAAATTTATCTTGCAAAATACTGTTAATAGATCTAGGAAGAATTAGTCTAAGAAACTCGATGATGCATTATGGGCTTACAGAACTGCTTATAAAAATCCTATGGGTATGTCTCCATATAAAATGGTTTATGGGAAAGCATGTCACTTACCTATCAAATTAGAACATAAAGCTTATTGGGCAATCAAAGAACTCAACTATGATTCCAAACTTGCCGGTGAGAAGAGGTTATTTGACATTAGCTCACTTGATGAATGGAGAACCCAAGCCTATGAAAATGCCAAATTGTTTAAAGAAAATGTTAAAAGATGGCATGACAAAAGGATACAAAAGCATGAATTTAATGTAGGTAACCAAGTCTTGATATACAATTCTCGTTTAAGATTTTTTGCAGGAAAACTTCTCTCTAAATGGGAAGGTCCTTACATTATCGAAGAAGTTTATCGTTTCGGTGCCATCAAGATCAACAATGCCGAAGGTGGTGAATGGGCAAAGAATCAAACATTATATCTTAGGTACGCCCATAAATGTTGAAACTAATATTATTCATACCATAACATCGGAGGAGTACATAAGGGAAACCTTCCAGCACACTCCAGAAACCTAAAAAGGAATAGGTATGTGATACGGTAAGTAAACCAACTCCAAAAGTTTTCCAAAAGCAATTTTACTCCGTTTAGGAATATTTTAAAAATTAGGAAAATAAAAAGTAGTCTAAATAGTGCACGAGCAGGCAACAAGCCTGGGGGCGTGCCCTACCCCCTGGGCACGCCTCCCAAGCTTGTGGCCCACTCGTGTACCTTCTGGACTCTGTTTTCTCCCAGAATACTTGTTTCGCACGGTAAAAAATCATTATATAATCTCCCGAAGGTTTTGACCACCGTATCGCGACAATATCCTCTGTTCTTGTTTTAAGCTATTTCTGCAGCAAGTTTAGAGCAAGATGTCTTCACAAGAATCAGTTGGGGAGAGTCGGGTCTCTCACCCAACATCGGATCAAAGAGCATACAGCGAAGCTAATCCCTTTGGGTGGTCAACAGAGGAAGATATGGAAGCCGACCTAAAAAGAGCGGATGCCATGGAGGAGGATCAAGAAGTCACCTCTCTCCCTCAACCTGGAGTCATGCGTGTGGAACTCGATGACTCGGTCCTCCCAAATTCGGTCAAACCTCCCGGTGCTAAATTTATATCTTACAATAACTTGAAAAAGAGTGTTGCTTCTTCCTCTGCAGCAAGGATGCATCCGTGGGTGGACAGTGCCTTAACTGTCACCGAAAAGCTACGTAAGGAGATTATGGATCTCAAACAACAAGTCAATAGGCTCGAGGAGGAAAATCGCATCTTGAGGGGCATCATTGCCAAGAACATCGCACCACCACCTCCAAAGAAGGAGACTTGAGTACATGGGTATGGGCACTCCCCTTGGCTTATGCCAAGCTTGGGGGAGGTGCCCCAGTATCGTATCACCATCACATCTTTATCTTTATCGTTTATCATAGTTTGATCCTTTTGGTTATATCATTATCTAGTAGAATAAAAGTTTTAGTATGATCTAGTCTTTGAGTTTTGCTTCATGATCTATCTATGTAATCGAGTATGAGAGTTATATAATAAAGATTAGTTTTGAGTTGAGGTCTTTGCTTTTTTTGCTTTGATCTTGAAAAAAAAAAGAATAAAAGAAATAAAAAGATTATATAATAACCTTGTGGAGAGTTATGGCTTCACATATAAGAAGTATGTCGCATGAAATTTGTTGAGGGTTGACAAACATAGTATTGGTCATTGTTGCAGTTAATAGGAAGTAATAAAGAAAGAGAGGTTTCACATATAAATACACTATCTTGGACATCTTTTGTGATTGTGAGCACTCATTAAAATATTATATGCTAATAAGTTGATGTTGGACAAGGAAGACAACATAATGGGTTATGTTTTCTTATATCCGAATAGAAGTTATAATGTCCTAGATCCTCCAACATGTTGGGCTTGCCTTCTATTCCTTGCTAGCCAAAAATTCCGCACTAAGTAGAGATACTACTTGTGCATCCAAAACCCTTAACCCAGTTTTGCCATGAGAGTCCACTATATCTACCTATGGATTGAGTAGATCCTTCAAGTAAGTTGTCATCGGTGCAAGCAATAAAAATTGCTCTCTAAATATGTATGATCTTTTAGTGTGAGGAAAATAAACTTTATACGAACTTGTGATGGGGAAGAAATAAAAGCGACGGACTGCATAATAAAGTTCTCTATCACAAGCAGTAATATAAAGTGGCGTTCCGTTGCATTAAGATTCCTTGCATCCAACCAAAAAGCGCATGACAACCTCTGCTTCCCTCTGCGAAGGGCGTATCTTTTACTTTTATCTTTTAGCTTTTATATAAGAGTCATGGTGATGTTCACCCTTCCTTTTATATTTTCTCTTTTTGGCAAGCACTATGTGTTGGGGAAAGATCCAGACATACATATCCACTCGGATGTAGGTGATCATAAACTATTATTCTTGACATTACCCTTGAGGTAAATTGTTGGGAGGCGAAACTATAATCCCCTATCTTCCTATGTGTCTGATTAAAGCTTTGATTTCATAGGTATCGCGTGAGTGTTAGCAATTATGAGCGATTAAATGATGGTTGAGTATGTGAACTTGCTAAATAAGAGCTCTTACATTGACTTTTTCTGATGTTATGATAAATTGAATTGCTTCAATGACCAAGATCATAGTTTGTTAGTTTTCAATAAAGTTTTTGGGTTCACACTTTACCTTGTGAATGAATTATCACTTTTAGCATAAGAAGTTATATGACAATATATTGCTGTTCATGATGATCATGATGCCCTCATGTCCGTATTTTATTTTATCGACACCTCTATCTCTAAACATGTGGACATGATTATCGATTTTGGCTTTCGCTTGAGGACAAGTGAGGTCTAAGCTTGGGGGAGTTGATACGTCCATTTTCCATCATATTCTTATGTTGATATTTATTGCATTATGGGATGTTATTTCACATTATGGCACAATACTTATGCCTTTTCTCTCTTATTTTACAAGATTTACATGAAGAGGGAGAATGCCGGCAGCTGGAATTCTGGACCGAAAAGGAGCAAATCTGAGATACCTATTCTGCATAACTCCAAATGTCCTGAAACTTTAGGGAGAATTGTTTTGGAATATATAAAAAATATTGGGCTAAGAAATAACAGAAGGGGACCCACTAGGTGGCTACAAGCCTGGGGGGGCGCCCTACCCTCAGGGCGCGCCCCTGAGCTTGTGGGCCCCCTGGCCAGCCCCCGGTGTCCATCTTCTTCTATATGAAAGGTTTTGACCTAGAAAAAATCAGAAGGAAGCTTTCAGGATGAAGCGTTGCCGTCTCGAGGCGGAACCTGGGCAGAAGCAATCTAGGGCTCCGGCAGAGCGATTCTGCCGGGGAAACTTCCCTCCGGGAGGGGGAAATCAAAGCCATCGTCATCACCAATGATCCTCTCATCGTGGGAGGGTCAATGTTCATCAAAATCTTCGTTAGCACCATCTCCTCTCAAACCCTAGTTCATCTCTTGTATTCAATCTTTGTCTCAAAACCTCAGATTGGTACCTGTGGTAGTGTTGATTACTCTTCGTAGTTGATGCTAGTTGGTTTTTTTGGTGGAAGATCATATGTTTAGATCTTAATGATATTCAATACCCCTCTGTTCTTGAACATGAGCATGCTTTGTGAGTAGTTATGTTTGTTCCCGAGGACATGGGAGAAGTCTTATTATAAGTAATCATGTGAATTTGGTATTCATTCGATATTTTGATGAGATGTATGTTGTCTTTCCTCTAGTGGTGTCATGTGAACATTGACTACATGACACTTCACCATTATTTGGGCCTAGGGGAAGGCATTGGGAAGTAATAAGTAGATGATGGGTTGCTAGAGTGACAGAAGCTTAAACCCTAGTTTATACGTTGCTTCGTAAGGGGTTGATTTGGATCCACATATTTCATGCCATGGTTAGATTTATCTTAATTCTTTTTTCATAGTTGCGGATGCTTGCGAGAGGGGTTAATCATAAGTGGGAGGCTTGTCCAAGTAAGGACAGCACCCAAGCACCGGTCCACCCATATATCAAATTATCAAAGTAACTAACGTGAATCATATGAGCATGATGAAAACTAGCTTGACAATAATTCCCATGTGTCCTCGGGAGCGCTTTGCTTTATATAAGAGTTTGTCTAGGCTTATGCTTTGCTATAAAAAGGATTGGGCCACCTTGCTGCACCTTTTTTACACTTGTTACTTGTTACCCTTTACGAATTATCTTACTACCAAACTATCTGTTACCGATAATTTCAGTGCCTGCAGTAAATACCTTGCTAGAAACCGCTTGTCATTTCCTTCTGCTCCTCGTTGGGTTCGACACTCTTACTTATCGAAAGGTCTATGATGGACCCTTATACTTGTGGGTCATCAGTAAACAAATTACTGTTGGGCAATTGATAAAAAAGAGCATAGTTATGACGATATTCACGGCAATGATCATGTATATAGGCATCACGTTTGAGACAAGTAGATCGACTCCTGCCTGCATCTACTACCATTACTCCACCAATCGACCGCTATCCAGGATGCATCTATGGTATTAAGTTCATAAAAATAGAGTAACGCCTTAAGCAAGATGACATGATGTAGACAAAGTAAACCCAATCAATATGAATAAACCCCATCGTTTTATCCTTAATGACAACAATACAAATACGTGTCTTGTCCCCTACTTTGTAACTGGGATATAGAGCACTACAAGATTGAACCCATTACAATGCACCTCTCCCACTAAATATAAATCAATCTAGTTGGCCAAACCAAACGGATAGATCAGAGAGAAATACAAAGCTATAACAACCATGCACAATAAAGTTCAGAAAAGACTCAATTACTTTCAATGAACAGTCAGATCATAAACCCACAATTCATCGGATCCCAACAAACACACCGCAAAAGAAGATTACATCGAATAGAACTCCAAGAAGATCAAGGAGAACATTGTATTGAAGATCAAAGAGAGAAAAAGCCATCTACACTACAAAAAAAAAACACTTCCGTGATGATACGTGTTTGTCACAGTAGGTCACATTTTCTGTCATGCATGTACATCCATGACGATTTTATGACAGAATCAAGATAGTCATACATGTGCTGTCGTAGAAGTGTTCCATGACATTACCAAAATTATCATCATGGAAGTGTCCACTTCCATGACGATAAATGGTGCGTCATGGAAGTGCTTTCGTCAAGGGTAACTGACACGTGGCATCCACCGTAACAAGTCGCCGTTAAGCTATCGGGTTCCGGTTTGGATCTGATAACCCGTTAACAGCCCGGATCAATGGCGATTTTCCACGTGTAAAATTCTCATTCGCCGACGATCCATGTGTCAGCTCAGCGTTGAGACAGATGTCAACCGTCCATTGGACAAGAATCGCCAATGAAACGTTGATACGTGGGACGGCCCAATAGAGGCCCATATAGGTTTAAAAGCCAGCCCAGGAATAGGCCCACAAGATTTCGTCGGATCTAATGGGCCGGCCTGTTAACAGCCTAACATTTTCTAGACCAAATTATGGCCCACATCATATACGGGTCGTTAAAGGACTGGAATATTCTGGGCCAGTTTACGACCCATATCAGATCCGACCCGTTAATAGCCTGCAATAGTTTGGGCCAAATTACGGTCCATACCTGATCCGACCCGTTAACTGACTTTCATATCATGGGCCAAATTACGGCCCATAACAGATACGGCCCTTTAACAGCTATTGTGCCATCGGGCCCATTGGAGGCCTGATTTGCTCTTCAGCCTCTTAATGGCCCGTTTAACAGTTCGGCCCGATATTAGTTTCAGCCTGTCAGCGGCCCTGTCTACATATGGGCCTCTTTCGGCCCGGTTTCACTTTCGGCCATTTAAAGGCCCGAGTTGCACCTGGGCCTAATTCTGGTGGGTAGTTACTTTCGGCCTCTTAACGGCCCGTAGTCTTCATGGATACATTCTAGCCCAAACTGCCTATCGGCCCGTTAAAGGCCCTTGATAGTGTTGGGCCTAATTTCGGCCCATTATACATCCGGCCTGCTTCCAGCCCGTCATGTACATGGGTCAGCCAAGGCCCAAAAACATTTCAGCCTGTTAATGGCCCGTCATACAAATGGGCCAATGTATATTACAGCCTGCTGTCGGCCCGTGATTTGTTCGCCATAATTAAGGCTCAATCTAGATCTCAACCTATTAAAAGCCTATTTAATTTTCTGGCCAAATTAAGGCAAGCGGTTTACTCGGCCTTTTAAAGGCCCGAAACTAATAGTGGGCCAGATTAAGTCTAGACCTAACTAATGGCCCAAGATGATTGTAGGCCCATGGTTCGGCCCGAACTAGCGATTGGCGACCGGCCAGTTTTAGTACCAAAATTATTTTTTTATAAACCTAACCTATTGGCTCATTGCGCTCTGATCAAAGATTACAACCTTTTCTCAGAGCGACGACAGCATAAACAACAAATAAATTACAGCATCATGACGAAGAATAAATAGACTATATAACAAAGAAATTATAGCATATTACATCCGCTGGGCATCAAAGTTCGCCGCCAGTGATAATAAATGGCAACCAGACAACAGATTCCATAAACTGGGTAGGTCGCCACCAGTGGAAGTAAACAAGCCAACAAAATAATAGCCAGAACCGACAGCACTTCAACACAGTTCAAGAAAGGTTAGCCCGGCCCAGGAGCTGCAGCGCAAGCAGCTTAGCAACCTGATGAGACTACACTTGTTTGACGCTTATATCCACCAACTCAAGCTGCATAGCATCAATAGACGTCATGTACTTATGGTTAATCTTGCATAGAGATTGGAGTTCCAGTCGGATTTGAGCGGAAGCATGTCTTTCTGCTTGAATTTCAGACTGAAGAAGTCGAACAGATTCAGGCGGTGACTTCATCGAGCTTGTGTCACCAAGTAAGTTTGACACTACATCAATACATGACTTTGGGGTTG
Organism: Thinopyrum elongatum; assembly: GCA_011799875.1. Lineage (NCBI taxonomy): Eukaryota > Viridiplantae > Streptophyta > Magnoliopsida > Poales > Poaceae > Thinopyrum > Thinopyrum elongatum. The sequence goes on from CM022300.1 coordinate 392,003,148, forward strand.
TATCACTACCCTCAAGATGTGTGGCCTTCTTCTCTAGAATATATGTTAGAGGGACAAACAATCGGTTCGTTTCACTATCATTGTGGCAGTTCTTCCTAGCATCAGTGCTGTCACCCTGAAAGAGAAACAAGTAGGTAGATAACAGGTTTTGCACGTATAAGCATCAACGCTGTCAATTCATCTCATTTCTTTATCAGAAATAAAGAGACATGGTTTAAAATAGCATTAACATAATAGGAATTGTTCATAGTTAAGACGGCAGGAAATGGCATTGTGCAGGAGCGGCCAGCTTCGCCATACCACTGGATTATAGATCAAGAACACAAGCATACATGTAGTGCTAAACAACGTATAAGCATGAATGGTGAGTGTACTGTCAATTTATACCATTTCAGATTGGTAAATAAAGAGACATGATTTAAATAACATTAATATAATATGGCATTGTTCATAGTCGAGACATAGCAGGATATGACATTTTGCTGGAGTTGGTAGTTTCACCACACCACTGGATTACAGATCAAGAACACAAGCATACACGTAGTGCTAAAGAAGATAACTTGCTATGTTTAGTTTAAATTACATGGTATGAATAAGGAACTAGGTTGTACAACTAAAGACTGAAATTGAGAAGGACAAACTTCTGTTTATGTACTTCTTCGTTATAAACTTTGAACAAGCAATTTGATGCACACGACAAAAATAAACAGCATTTGCACTCATAGCTATCCAAATATACACAACAAAGTTTGAAGGCTCGAGGAGGACAAACTTACATTAGTAGTGAAGACCGGCTCTATAAAGCCCTTGTCCATATTGATGGGGGGGCGGGGCAATTCAAGAAGTTTACCGCACACTCTTCTTCAAGAGCATTGCCTTTATTCTACATTTTGTTAAGAGTAAATATAGATGTGAAAATATAGGAACAAATGGTGATTATTTAACCTAAGATGCAGAGTACAAATGTAAATACAACATACAGGCAAAAGGCACTGACAAGAGCAATGCAGAGCTAAACTTCTTCAATAACATTGGTTTTATTCAATATTTTGGCAAGAGTAAATGTAGATCTGATGTGTAGAAAATGGAGGGCAAGGAAAAATAAGCTGCAAAGTGTACATGAAGAACTAGCTGACAATATAAGTACAGTGATGAAGGACAGCAGATACTCACAAGAACAATGTAGAACTAAATTTCTTCATAAGCATTGGGTTTATTCTACATTAATATAAGCATTAATATAGATCTGATAATTTGGAGCGAACAGTGGATAAGCAAGCTATAATGCACAATGATGTCACATAATCCACCAGGTATGAATGTAAGTACAGCGATAGAACAATAGGTATTCACAAGAGCAAAGCAGCGACCAGCATAGTTGCGATATCCTAGGTTTTGCGGCGCTGGTTCTAGCGCCAATATAAGTGGGGTGCTATCTGATTTCTCTGGTAGCACCACCTTTTTCAAGGACTTTACTTGTACTCCTTCAGGTTCTGCAATCACCCTCTTCCTTTTGGATGTCTGAAACACAAGAACGACATTTGAATGGAAAAACATGGTATGACGATAAGTGGAATAGGTATTGATAATGGATGGGCATGGCATCTTCACATATATCATGAGTAAACTAAGCAGATGGCGGTGCAACAAAGCAAAAGAAATGCAAGACACCTTATGCAAGATATGTGCAACCAATAAAACCTTGCCAAATTAGAATAGGCACCTTATTGGGTGAACATGATAGGCCATCTGCCTTTGACTCCTTGAGCTCAGAATAGTCATTAGGATCATATTCTGAATACGAATCTATAGGTCGGGAGCATGTGGGTTTCATTGCATCCACAATGGACCTCAATCCCTTGATGCCAAGTTTGTTACCCATTGAACTGTTCCGCAATATTCTTCTGATGTGCATATTCTTATATTCATTGTGATTACGTACAATATCTGGAAAGCATGAAAACATAAATAGTAGTGAGATTATCTTTGTAATGCAGAGGATATTGTAATATAATAGGTGCTCCCTGTAAACTCTTGTGTGCTATCACTGGATTCTGATGAGAGAGCCCATGTGTGCTGTAATATGGTGAGTAGATTAATATAATCTGGCACAACTACACACAAAAATAGGCTCCCTGTTGGGAGCTCCAGATGTAAGGATAGTTGGCAGATGATAGGTTCATAATATACCGTATAGAAAGTTTATTGCCAAACCATGATAACGAGAGCGCACAACCACTAGGCAGATCGTAGTGTAGATAAAAGGGGTGCACCATAACCACCATAAATAAATCCGGAAAGTGGAACTGGCTGGAAAATATAGGGTTTTGCCGCTACTAATATGTAGCCTATCGATCACCTACAGGCCAGCTCTATTCATCTGAAGGCGCACTATTGTTACTATCAGTCTAGTCTATCAAAAACCGCGTGGCTCCCACCATTTCTGGGATATTATGGCAGACCAACTCGAAGTGCGAAATCATGTAGCAGAACCGGCCCAATAGAGCTATCGACTGCAGATGTCCCTGCTCCCCTTCCTGACAAGGAACATACTGTACTTACTAAATAAGAATAGAAGAGGAACATGTTAAAGAATAGAAGGGGAAGCATATTATTGAGATTCCCCTTCTTTCTATACAATGTTGGTTGCCCACCCATGATGAATCAGAGCACCCAAAGAAATGCCATTCCATGATGTCTCTCTATATGTGGCCACATGCATTTGGAAACTCAAGTGGGAGCATTAGCTAACCAATTAAATGTGTGTCTGTTAGCTAATGTCAGTATCATATCACATTTGTATTTGAAGAAGCTTAGGACGTATGATTGGTGTGTTATTTAGCTTTAAAGGGTGGACAGCTACTAGTAGGACACAAAGCACCTACGCAGATCATAGTGTAGATATAATGGGAAAACCCTAAGCATCAGGAGTAAAATCAGGAAAGTGGAACTTGCTGGAAAATATGTGCTAGTATTGCCGGTAAGGCCAGAAAGGCTTCGGATACTAGCTCTCTACAACTGAAGGCGTAGTACTGTTACTATTAGTCTAACTCTCAAAGGCGACACATACGACCGAATACGAAGAGTTGAAAGCGTCCATGATAATCAACATGAAGACCAACACGAAGAGTTGAAAGTGTCCATGACAAGTGACCGAATAGACCTGTACACTGCAAATGTCCCTGCTCCTCTTCACTACAAAGAACATACTGTACAACTATTATACTCCCTCTGTTCCTAAATACAAGTCTTTGTAGAGATTCCACTATGGATCACATATGGATGTATATTGATACATTTTAGAGTGTAGATTCACTAATTTTGCTCCGTATGTAGTCCATGGAGGAATCTCTACAAAGACTTATATTTAGGTACGGAGAGAGTACTTACAAAAGAAGAACAAAAGAGGAGCATGCTAAAGAAGAGCAAGCAGATTTTGGATAAAAAAATGTTGGTTGGCCACACATGATGAACCAGAGCGCATAAAGAACGCAACTCCCTGCTGTCACTTGATATGTGGCGCATGTGCTTTTCGAAAGTAAAGTAGGAACATTAGCTGACCAATTAAACATTCTCTATTTTAGTACATGTCAGCATCATATCAGATTCGTATTTGAGAACCTAAATTTGGAATTATGAGTGGCATGTTGTTTAGCTTGATGGGTTGAGGAGCACTGCTTGCACGTACGTCTCGAAGCACCTATGATGATGGTACTGAAGGAGTATATGGGAATGTCTACATGCAAGTCGCCTGACTTTCGTCATTTGGGTCAGTCGACCATTTCAGACGGTTGGATGAAGATCCTACATCTCCTAACCCTTCTTCTTCCCCGCTTCTTATTCTTCCCCTAAAGACCACCGCACGGGCCGCCGGCCGAACCACCGGCCCTCCCCTGAACCACCCACCACCTCTGGTCTTCCGCCGCCCCCGGCCATCCCTCTAGCTAACCCCACCCCCACCCGCGTCGAGTTTTGCCTCCAGCGAGGCCCCACCATAACCCGATGACAGCCCCCCACAACCACTGTCCCCACCCGAAACCCTAAGATAGATAATGGGGCAGCCCTCCGGCGAGCCCCTTCCTTCCCTCCGGTGAACTCCCAAAAATGGACTTACCCCAATTTGAAATTCAGTCGACTGTCATTTAAGCTAATGTGGAATATAAAAGGGGAAAACCATAAGCATTGCGAGTATAGTGGTGAGCATGCCATGGCAGATCTGAAGGTGCAAACCGGACAAAGGCAACTTCGCAACCAATGTTTGGTTTCAACTAACAAGTAAGGTTCTAAGTGATGGACAAGAAATCATAGTAAAGTAGTGGCAATCTATTTTCTTGTTGAGATAAATAACTTGAGCAGATACAAAAGAGTACTGCCTCTGGTGTGGCGCCGTGTAAGCATCTGCTGAGGCGTTGAGGGTGCTGCGGTAGCGATGGCTGTCGGCGACGTTGAAGCAGATCTAGTAGGGCAGGCGGTGGCGGCGAGGGAAATATCCCGGCGCGGTGGACGAGACGGTCGTACGAGCGGCCTCGACAAGGTGGACGATGGCGCGGATGAAGCGAGAGGACGCGATGCAAGGATCCTGCTCCGAAGCCGTGGATGAGAGAGGTCGATCTCTTGTAATGGACGACGGCGTCGGGGTATCAGCTCCGGCATGGTGGAGGAGGACGGCGGTGGATGGGGTGTCGGACGGAGGAGACTGCGTTGGAGAGGGTGTTTTGGCGCCCACGGAGTACGAATGGGGAAATGGAGGGAGAGAGGTAGGGGAAACCATGTCTTCAGGGCGCGCTTGTCTCAAATGCGAGGAAATTTAGAAACTTAGCCCCCGTTTAAAATTTCCTACATCACAACAATATTAGTCGGTTGGGGATAGGACGGTAATCTCGCATACACCGAATATTTGCCGACGGAGATTTCGGCCGAGGAGAGTTTGTTTTGGCGCCCACCGTGTATGAATCGGGGAGGGAGGCGAGAGGCGATTTTGGCCGAGGAGAAACTATGTTTTGGCGCCCACCGTGTATGAATCCGGGGAGGTGAGAGGCGGAGGCGGTTATGTCTCGTTTGAGTGAAATTACAAGCCTACCCCTATCGAAACCTATAGAAATCGAGCCGATAGGCTTTGCGTGTCAGGGATAGGCGGTAATTTCCATCTCGCAGATTTTGGTTTCGGGCGGTTACTACGAGTTTCCCCGCTTCGTTCAAATTTTTGCAGAGAAAGAGTGCACGTTTACCATGCCAACTCACTTCGAATCCAGTTTGTACTTTTTTTGGGGCAGGATATATTTTGTATTCGAATACAAATCTATATACATCATTTTTTATATATACTTTCAAAAGCACAACACCCTTTATACATAAATATGGTTTACAAATGGCATGATCTCAGATTCATAAGGCTGGATCCATCTTAATTTGGATTTTCAAACATTTGAAAGCACTTTATGTTGAAATCCAATGTATGCATTCCTCGCTAACTGTCTTCAATTAACGTGTGTTTCATGCGTTTTTTTTTACTTCTCAAACATGTATAATGTGTTTGACACACGCAACATATAGTGTAATCCCGTTTAGACATTAATTGCATATAAACCATGCATTGTCTCTAATTAAAGAATCTATGATCACTAATATATATAAACTATATAACATTACACGTGTCCCCAGATTCAAATGAATATGCATGTTTGATAGACCAATTTTCGTTATGATATTATCGATGTTGTGATCTCTAGTTTAAATATTTGAATCCCCTTTAATCCAGATATTCGTCTCATATAGCTATCACTCATGCTTATATATCTCTCTAGACCTATACGCCTTCATCGTCTCTCGGGTATCTCTCGTGCTACTTGTATGTCGACAATGATCTTTTATCTTCGTAACACACTGACGGTACTCTCTCCCTCGACCTTCACTCTATCTCTCTCTAAGTATATCTCGCTCCCTGCTATGTGTCTCTAACTATGATTCTCCCTGTAAAATCTCTTTCTCTCACACAAACACAAACTTCGTCTCCCGGGGTCTCATTTCTCTCTACTATTCCCCTGTGTGCCGCTCGCACACCCCCTCCCACATAGAGATGTCTTACGCTCCTTAGGTATGAGAAGCTACGACTCTCCCTCTTAAATATCTCTTTCTCACACACAAACACAAACTCTGTCTCCCAGGGTCTCATATCTCTCCACCATTCCCTTGTATGTCGCTCACACACACTCTCTCTCCCTAGGGATATCTCGCGTTCCCTGATATGTCTCTCTAGCTATCACTCTCCTTGTGAAATATCTTTCTCTCTCGCAAACACAAAACTCCGTCTCTCGCGATCTCATTTCTCTCTTATATTTGTTTGTATGTGACTCACATGCACCCTCTCTCTATCTCTCTCACACCCACACACATAACTCAGCCTTCTGATCCACTCGACTCTTATCTCTAACACACACACTAGCTAGCCGATCTCCCTCTAGCTAGCATCTTTATCTTTCTATTTATCTGTTTCTCCATCAACCTTCTTTCTCGCCCTCACTCTTGCTTCCTATCACGCACACTATATATGTTTCTCTCTACATGTAGTCATGCGCCCTCTTTTTATCTTTCTCTCACACACACATAACTTCACCCCTCTGAACCACTCGGCGGTCATCTCTAACACACAAACTAGCCGATGTCCCTCTAGCTAGCATCTCTATCTCTCTATCTATCTGCAGTTTCTCCATCAACCTTTCTTTCTCGCACGCACTCTTGCTTCCTATCACGCACACTATATCTGTCTCTCTATACCTGCATCTATAGGTTAATCTCTTTTGCACAATCATTGTGTCTCGCTCTCTCTGCTCGCCATAGATGCATGCTCTAGCCCACGCCACTATCTCTTAAAGACAAAAACACATGCTCAATTATCGGGCCTTCTTCCCTCCACTCTCACATGCATGCATATTGTCATACCGATCCGTCTCTCCCATGCCCTTGATCTTATGACTTATGTCTTCTTTCTTTTATCTCGATCATGCGCTCGCGCGCGCACACACACATTCCACGTATACATGTATACCTCTCGCACATGCACGTTCAAGGTCTCCTATGTCTCCATACGTAGTTAATTACCCTCAGCCCTAACCCCGTTAACATGGCCATGTAAATCACAAGCTAAAGTGTAATTCCATTATACTTATATACCGATGCAAAAGGTGGAGTACATGTCCGAAGAGTAGAGTCGCACACACGCACTCTGTCTCTCAGAATCTCACACACATACCAGTTACGTGACGCCCCCTAAGCAGACCCGTATGTTACAATTTGTGCACCCGTGGGTACACGTGATGGTGCGCATTTATTTAAGCCGGACGGCGAACCCAAATAGTAGCTGCATTCATTCCCCTCCCGCCGCCTCTTCTCTGGTCGCCGTCGCCCGATAGCCATGGCCCGGCCGAAGGTAACAACATACGCCATGCTCCCGCTGGAGCGGCGCTTTGATCTGGAGGCGGCGTGAAGCCCGGATCGCAGCCGCCCTGCCTTCGGAGTCCGTACTAGCCGGAGCCGGACGAGAAGGCGTTGGAGGCGGAGCAGCACGCGGAGCCGGAGGAGGAGAACGATGATGTGGAGCCGGAACAGGAGGACGACAACGCGGGCGAAGCGGAGCCGGAGGAGGAGGATGATTTCCATTATACTCAGACTTAAAGGGATTTGAGTTTCACGCCACATTTATTTCATAGAGATAAGAGAAAGGAAATTTTAGTGGTCATGCATGCATCTTTTTGTGCTAGCACTCCTATATAAGGGTTGACCAGTCACTTCCCTCGGACGTGCGTGGGCGGTGGAAGAGGATGGAGAAGGGAAGCGGGCAGTGGAGTACGCCAGTTGCAGCACGAGCTCCAAGGAACGTTCGTGCCAAACAATGCATAGTAGTACAGTATAGTTCGGCGGAGTATGAATTGGCCTTTAGGTTGCGTGCGGATGACATGGCTGCAACATGCAGGCTGCAGTTCGACAGCCTACCGCTCCGCTTCGCACGGTTTGGTCACGCAAGATTTGCATGCATGCATGTCACGCATGTACTTGTCGAAGGCGTGCTCGAAAAAGGGCGACCAGGTTCGCTAGTCCGCGTTGGCCATGTGCCCGGAAAACAACTAATCCCAGTCGCTGTAAATGTCGTGCGTGCTTTAATTCCGGGCTAGTGGATGGACGCGAACATGCCGTACAACGAACCGCCCGCCAGCTCCCTAATCTCTATCTCTACTCTTATAATAATAATTAAAAAAAAATATAAAAAACCGAGTTGGTGATGATGGTGTGCCTGCCATCCTGCAATATACACTGTCTGATCTATATCTGACGGATAGAAAGCAAACTATGGCAATTTTGCAAAAAGATACCCGCATCCCTCTCCACATTTGCAGATAAGGCCTTCCCTCATTCATCTTCGTCTCCCACGAGATAAACAGCTTGTATAAATGCATCTTGATGTTCCATGCAATGCATGGGCCTCTTGCTAGTCTCAAATATAAACTGCACTAGTGCGCGCCTACATAACATCCTTTTCGAAGGGATGAAGCCCTGCAGTTACCATCTCCTCTCGTGTAAACCAGCTCCACAAGGGACAAGGCAGTTGGTCGCCATTGCCATGGATTCGCAAGGCGGTGGTGCTTCTCGTCCTCGTCGAGGTTGGGAGACCTTGGATGACGATCCTTTGGGACAAATCGTAAGTCGCTCCGACTTCCTCATATTCGCAAGACTTAGCGGTACTTGCACCAAATATTTTAAGAGGGTGCGTAAATATGCGTGGGACAAGGCCATGCTAGTTGGTCTGCCATGCGTCCTCGAGGACGAGGATGTTTCCTTGGGGGTCTCTCCAGTGCGGCGTGGCCGTAGTTGCAAGTTGATGCCCCTTGAGATGCCGACGTTGAGGGGCACTCGGATTTTGTCCGATGAGCAGGTAAGTGATGAGTTTGATCACGTAGTAAATGCATTATAAAGACTACTTCCATGTCCATTTCCTAATTCCCCCGCTGCCCACTGTTTCACAGGTTAGGCTTGGTGCCAGTGGGGATTGGCTTGCATATGTACGGGAGGGTACCAACATCAATTTGCACAATATCTACAACGGTGACACCGTTCCCGTAGAACCTTTGTCCAACATTGGGATCAGCCATGCAATGGGCCATCGGCTGAATTGGTACGATGGAACCACGGTGAGATTGAAGAAGATAGCAATCCCGGAAGCCCCGATAAGGTCGTCCGCCAACCAAAATTACACTCTCATCGCGGTGTTCGACATTGCGATTGCTTTCATGAACCCTGCACATGGCAGTCAAAGCTGGACCATGCTGTCTGCGGCCGATTTGTTGCCGTACAAGTACGAAGACGATGTGCTCCTTTCTAACCGCATCTTCACGGTGACAAACCAGGGGACTTGTTTCATATGGGACACATCCTAAGGTATACTCCCTCTCTTCCAGTTTATTTGTTTTGAATTTTTCGTTTTATAAGTTTCAAATTCAAATTTAGAGCTCCCCATCACATGTTGAGATTACAATGTGCATTAAATCGTTGCGCGCATGTAGTAGTTTTTTATTGGTCATTTATATTGGTCACGCATGCATGCATTGCAAGTAACATTTTTTACCACAATTTTTGAGGAAACTGAGTGCAATAATTGAGTAGTTTTGCAAACTACCAGTACTACACCTGAAACGGTACAAAATCAATACCACCACCACGCCCGTGTCTGACCGCCCTAGCCGACCCAAACCCCCTCCCTTGCCAGCGCGCGCTTCCCGCTTGAAACGGTCAGCGCCACCCCGGAGCGTCAGTGCCGCATTAATGCCCAAAAAGAGCGGAGGTGACCTCTCACTGGCGCCGGCTTTGAAGCAGCGCGACGGCCGAGAGAGCGCCGCTTCCCGGTGCACGCGACTGCTGCGCGTCGACGCTGGCCATAGTGGTGGTAACTTAGCTGGTACATACACTCAGGAATAGCAGACATGGTGATGTGGCAGAGAATTAAAGAAGAGATAGGGGGTCATGCATGGCAATAAATATGATCATCTATGCTACTACTCTATGATACTATGCACTATAAAAGTAGTATATCATACACTAGTATCATGCACTAGTATATTGTATATGATACTCCCCACTATGAGTAGCCTCAAACGACACCACGGCCGGTTGTCATCCGTGTGCTGCCCACATTACAGCTGCAACTTGTTTAGAGTAGGTTTTACTCCAGTTTGTATGAAAACTGTAATGTATCTTGTCCGGTTTATATGAAAAGTTTTCAAAATGTAATGATTTTCATCTGGTTTCTCTGAATTCCGCCTTGTTTGCACCATTATGCAGGGAAAAGTCATCCCCCGATCAAAATCAGATCGCCAATCATGGATGTGCATGGGGCATTTGGTCTAACATGGAACCTTGTAGCTGATGACACCTAGTTGGGACGTACTATCTTAGCAGCCGTTACCCATGGTACCATTGAAGGGCAACAAGGTGCCACGATCTATCATGATCGGACCCTGATCATGTACCCAGGTAATCCCTTCTCTCTGATCCAAGAGTATTAGAGCCAGGAACTATCGTATATCTTATTGCCATGTCATCTTATAACATTTTAGTACATGTCTCTTTGTACTCTAGGAGCAGGAGTAGTTCTTTCCTTCTTTTTTTATTGATTGGGATAGTCATCTACGCAACTTTATAATGCCAGTTGTATAAACTATAAAGGACTTAACAATTTCAATTCCGTGTAGTACTAGCTAGGTAGCCATAATCCCATCAAACAAAACTACTCCTACTTTAATTAATGTACATGGCCCAGGTAACACTCTCAAATTGTTTGTCGTTACCCGTGCCGCAGCTGGTCTATACATTGCTTCCCTTCCCCCTCATAGAAGTAAGCAATATAAAGTATTTTATTTTAATCCGTATCCCCTGCTTACGTCACCTTATTATACTGCATGGACCATAACCATGCACGTCAGCATGTATCCAGGTTTGAGATGCCAGGTGTACCAGATGGACGGCGGCGTGTTCGACCCCCATGATGCTACCTGGGTGCGGATGAACACACTTGAAGAGTACTCGATTTTCATCGGGGATAACTACCCCATAGTGCAAACGATGCCACCTTCCATGCACGACGCCAATGGCCTACCGTTCATGAAGAACGGGTGCGTTTTCATTGCGCACCGACGGATTCATATATTGAACGCCCCTATCCCTGATCTATGCCGCTTCAGTTTGGATGAGTCTCCATCATGGGGAGCCACACTAAGAAGCTGTGATGATATGGACTCCCGTTGCCCACCGTTATGGATCGTTGCATCTATGAAGAACACATGGGACTGGAACTACGAGACGGACATGTACCCAGGGATGTACGAACCTGAGTAATGTAGCGCAGTAAGTGAAGTAGAAAGGCACAAATAGTATGAACATGCATGACATATAGGCATTTGTCTTACTACCACTAAATGTTGTACGTGCAATGCACGGTGATATTATGATGTACGTGCCTAAGTACTCTACTACTATATTAATTGGGGGCACATATTAGGTTTTGTATTTGTTTACGTGTATGGCCCGAGACCTTCTAACTAGACGCATCTTTCTCTCCAGGTCGCACTTTGTATCGTTACATACTACTAGTACTGCATGCGGTCTCCGACCTAGAAGTGGAAGAAGTGGAGACGCTCTACCATGCTGTTCATGTCCCACTCCTTTCGCTGATGTGTGGGACATCCAGCACGTGCCATGTTTGGCACTCCTTCGTCGTAAGAGTTGAAATGCTAGCTTTCATCAAAAATAAAAAATAAATATAAATCAGCAGTGATACTATACCACACGGTTTCCTTGCTCCTCGATATCGGAAAGAATACTTCCGTTCGCCGAAATGTGGGACGTCGACCATCCTGGTCCACTTGCCATGCACGCAGAACTCCAAGGGAGAGTCACCCCGGTCGTCGCGCCGCAGTAATAATGACTAATGAGCCGTCAAATCACAGGACCAACCTTTCCCACTGTAAAGTTGCTCGGACGAAGGAACCATCATGACTTCGTTGAATTCCGCTTCTTGAAGAAAACTACTGTACCAGCAATACTGCTAGCTACAGTGGTACTGTACTCCAGCGGAGGCCTCCTTTGGTTCATAGGATAGGAATTTTATAGGAATATGAAAATCATAGGAAGTGAGATGACATGCATCTCAATTCCTATAGAGAAAGAGATGCCATTTGATGCATAGGATAGGAATTTTTCCATTGAGTCTAGGCTAATGTACTGGTAATTTGCTCTAAAAACTACAGTAGTAACTAGTACTCATACGTGCTCGTAATTAATTAAACAAACGTACGGGCGACACAGACACACACACTAACTACTAGTACTACTACTTCTCACATGCTGGCCAGACACCGTCGTTCTCCTTCCCGGCTTTGTCGGTGACACCCCACCGTGCTTGGATCTCCGCCGAGCTCTCCGCAGCAGTGCGTGCGTCCTCTTCTTTCTTGCGGTGGCGGGACTCTCTTTTCTTGAGTGCTTTCTGCCTTTTCCGCTCCCTCTGTTCGGCTTTGGCCGCCTCTTGCTCTACCGCCCATTCGGCCTTGGCAGCTTCAAAGTCCGCCCACGTAGGTGTGAGGTCGCGAGCGGCGATGAACTCGGCACAGCGGGATGCCGTCGCTTCCCTACCATTTTGTGTGCGGTCGTGGGCGGCGAGGAACTCGGCGCGGCGGGATGCCATCGCTTCCTTACCGGTTAGTGTGCGGCGCGGTGGCATGAACGACGCTTGGTGAGAGCTCTGGGGGCAGAGTGGCTGGACAACCATATAGTGCATTGGTTTGTCAAGAGCTCAAGGACAGACGACGAAGGAAATTTGGATTTCCCTTCAATCCTGGTCATTTATTACCGAGTAAAATGCATTGGCGGTCATCGAACTTGTCTTGATAGCTCACTTTGATCATTGTACTTAAGAATACGGTCATTATATACGAGATATGGTGATTATACGGTCACTGGCTCAGCGTATAGCTCCGTATTTGTTTGGTTGACCAGTCAAACAGTTCACATGCGCCTCATCAGCTCGTGTTCTGTATCTATCAATCTATGCGGGCCTACCTATCAGTGGAGAAAGAAATAAAAACCAAAATTATGCGTATGTGAGGAATCAAACCACGGACTCGTCGCTGCAACGCACACTCGTCAGCCAAATGAAAATGAAATACTTTGCGTTAAATGCACAAACTAGTTTTTTTATATTATACGTGATGCACACATTAGCGCACACCGTCCACAGACGCAAGTAGCATGTACATGTGCAGACACTCACGCTCATGCTATCAAACCATGGTAATGCATGAACGTCACCCTCTCAATCAAAGTCCTGCTCATGGCGCAACACAAACGGAGAGCCCGTCACCTGCGCCCCCCGGCGGTGCCTGACATTACTGTTTAGACGTTTGCTGGCGGCCTCCGCGAACACCGAGCATGTATTCACCTGGCTCAACACCAACGTCATACTCGTGCTTGGGAGCCGAGCTGCTCAACATTAGCCATGGCTCTGCACACGACGCGACGACGTGACTCGGCGCCTTGCTCATGTATATCATCCATCATAATGACAATCTATAAACAACCTAGCCAGAGAGGGTACTATGGTACCTATATATATATCGTGAGCGACCGATCATAGTGCCACTGCACACGAGTGTGTGCTTGATCGATTCATCCATTATTCGTAAGTTATGCATGGTTGTGTGTGTCTAATGGTGGTCGTCGAAGGCTAGCTGGCGACAAGAGCGGTTGCATGAATGCCTGGTTGTCTATACGTGCCGCATACGCTTCAAAGGCTCGTCACCCATGAGTTCACTTAATTTATTCCAGTACAATCATAAGTGTAACTGCGTAAGTGCGTGCGCGTGCGTGCTAGTATGTATTGTGTGCGTGCGCGTGCATACTGCGTGTGTGTGGGTCGTCCGCATGCATGCTTGTGCGTCGCGTTTGCTCCTTGCAAAAATACCTCATTTGGTTAGCTCGTGGGGCTTTACTGGAGAGGTTCGGGGTTAATTCCCCACCCATGCAATGCATAATTTAGCTTTTCTAATTTATTTATTTTTGGCCCATTGACGGGTGGGGCTGTAGAACCTGGGTGAGGCGCATGTGGACTGTTTGACCGGTCAACCAGACAAAATACAGAGCTATACGCTAAGCCAGTGTCCATATAATCATCGTAAGTCGTATATAGTGACCGTATTGATCGTATTCTTAAGTACAGTGACCAAAGTGAGCTATCGAGACAAGTTCGATGACCGCTAGTGCATTTTACTCTTTATTACCGCACACGGTTACTTTCCGTTGCCTGTGGAAACTGTGCGCGCTGACCCTATTGTGGGTTGCTTTCTGATTGGCCGCCACCCCAGCCACGCGGATCGCGCGCGTGCACCATGATCGAACGGCATTCCACGTCCCTATCATCCCACCCGTGTAGCTGTAGCTGGGATTTGATGTTTCTGCACCTCCGTCCTGGTTGATGCATGTAACTACAAATAATATCACTAGAAACTATGTTTATTAGTAAGGTACACGTGCATTGCACGCATGAGATTTGGCAACCAAATTATGAATAAATACCACACTATAGCATGTAAGCTTTGAGTAATATATGCATGATGTAGATGTTCGTTTAATTCTTATAGTGGTAGTAAATTTCTACAAAATGCACATAATGGCCTAAATATGGTAAATGAACCCGGAGAAGTGCCAAATTTGAACACAGTGCTTTGTAGGGTGTATGTTGATCGTAGAAAAAAAAGTGAACTGCCACATTAATTGAGTACTTTTCCAAACTACAAAAACAATATACCACCACGCCAGCGTCTGACCGCCCTGGCCCACCGAAACCCCTTCCATCGCTAGCGCGCGCTTCCCGCCTGAAACGGTCACCGTCGCTCCAGAACATCAATGCCGCATTCACGCCCGACGCGACCTCTCACTGGCACCGGCATTGCAGCAGCGCGACGGCCGAGAGAGCGCCACCCGCGCGGCATCCCAGTGCAAGCGACTGCTCCACGTTAACGACACCACAACCATCGGTCCGTCCGCCACCCACATTAATGACACACGGCTGCCGACGAACCTACTCCGGCGCCAGCCGTCCGTCCGGCTGCCGCGGCTCATTGCCATTTGCCCGCTATATTAACTTCAGCCCCAGCCATAGCCAAAGACCCACAATCATTCTCCTCCGGTCCCCTCCTTCTGTCGGCACCACTCCAACCATGGCCTCCTCGCGCTCCAAAGCTCTCTTGGACGTACTATCGCAGGACCAGACGAAGGACATCGCCGGCTCCGCTCCGGGCGCGCTCCAAAGCTCTCTTGGACATACTGTCACCGGAGCAGACGAAGGACATCGCCGGCTCCCCCCCGACCGCCCTCCGCCGCCACGATCACAAAGCCGGCAGCGAGGAAGAATAGTACATGGTAGGTCACCGCCGCTCTGGTCCCAGGAAGGCCACCGCTCCTCCACTCAGTCGACACCAAGCTTGGTGGGGTAAACATCGGCGACCAATTAGCCGCTTGACGGCGACGTGGAGGCGAAAATCTTCAGAACCTTGTGCTCCGGAGGAGGAGGTTATCGAGGCGGAGCTGGACAAAGCCGAGGTGGATGAGGAGGAGGCAAAGGCAATAGCCGGAGCGTCAGTTCTTGGGGCTCATGGCCGGACATGGTGGTCGGGCGCCGGCGATCGTTTAGATTAGGTTTACAGTAGGTTTTAGTACGGTTTGTGCGAAATATGTAATGAATTTCGTCCGGTTTATAGGAAAAGTTTTTGAAATGTAATGAATTTCATCCAGTTAATTTGAAATTTGCTTTGTTTGCACAAATTTCGTCCGGTTAGTTCATATAGTTGTCGAAAGGTATGCGGGCAGCATTGGATGGCATCCTCTGGCATCAGTGTCCTCGGGCAGATGCCGGTGTAAATTTGTCGGTCAACGCTGGAGATGCCCTAACTATCATGCTATAATCGCTAACAGTGCTCCATTATTTCGCAGGGAACGGTTATCCCTTGATCAAAATCAGATCCGTCGTGTTTCGCACTCCTCCCACGTAAGAGTGGAGACACTTGCTTACATAAAAATGGAGCAAGTGGACGGCATTGTAGCACGTCATATCACTCAAACCCACTAGGCCAAACTAGCCCACCTAACGCGCGGGAAAGCCCCGCCCTCGTCATTTTGTGCTGGATTTCTATCGATCGATCGCATGAAAATGTTACACTTTGCAAGTTCAAAAGCAAAAGGCGGCACACTTAAAGCACGCCTGTCGCGTTCGCGTCGCACCCCCGACAGTCCGTCTTGCACGCCGCTCACCAAAGGGGACACGCGTTGTCCTGCATTTTCACTAACATGTGGGACTGCAATTGAATAAACCGTCGATAGCCGAAATCTAATCGCTCGGCGGGCGTCGGCTGAGAAGAGAGAGATGGGGGAGGGAGAAGAGATCACCCGCCCGCCGCGCACAGACTCCAAGAAATATGGTGATAATGTGAGGTGGGCCATGCGGGAGTCCGGCCCACTTCCAAGCCCGCTTCTGACCGCCCTGGCCCACCAGAAAACCCCTCCCCCCTCCCGCGCGCTCTCCCCCCAAGCGCCAGCTGCCCGCATTCATAGCAAGTACAATACTGGGCTCTAAGCCCGCTTATGTTGAGGAGAGAGGCATTGAAAAAGTGAAGGAGTGGGCTCTGCAAGAGCCCGTCTCTACACGTGCTCCTAGGTATAAAAAAATTGTGTCTAAAAAAAGATGGTAAATTTTTTTGAGAGGAAATAGATAGAGAGAAAGTGAGAAAAAGTTGTAACCTTATAGCCAACCTTATAGTCAACACTATGGTACATGAGGAAGGAGGGAGTTGTGCACATGCCAAGTTCACTGGGCTGCCGTGTTTCACACTCCTCCGTCATAACAGTGGAGACAATAGCTTTCATCAAAAATAAACAATGAATACTCCTTGCTCATCCTCGATATCGGAAAGAATACTTTCATTCGCCGACATGTGGGACGTCGACCATCCTGGTCCACTTGCCATGCACAAAATTATACTGTAGTGCACCAGACAGTACTGTAGGGGAGAGTCACCCCGGTCGTAGCGTAGGCCCAACCTTTCCCACTGTAAGTTGGTCGGACAAAGGAACCATCATGACTTCGTTGAATCCGCTTCTTCAAAAAAACTTACTGTACCCGCAATACTGCTACCACACGCGAAGATTGGACGGCACTGTAGCACGTCATATCACTGAAACCCACTAGGCCAAACTAGCCCGCCTTGGATTTGTACGTCTCTGTACTGCTATGATTTTGTGTTCTCAAAAAATATCCTTTGTCAATCTAACGACTAGGAGTAGAAAGAAATGGAGGCCTCCTTTGGTTCATAGGATAGGAATTTTGTAGGAATAGGAAAATCATAGGAAGTGAGATGACATGCATCTCAATTCCTATAGAGGAAGAGATGTTATTTGGTGCATAGGATAGGAATTTTTCCATTGAGTCTAGGCTATTTTTCCCTCCAAAATGTGAAGGATTGATTCCTATCCTACATAGGAATAGGAATCCATTCCTATAAACCAAAGGGCTTCAAAGAAATTTTTTTCCTTTGCAAATCCTATCCTATAGAGTTCCTACAAAATTCCTACAAACCAAAGGAGGCCGGATGGTCTTTCTCTCTCTCTAGATCTCTCTCCATCCCACAACCCCTCTAGCACACGTACACACTCTCTGTAGCCACTCTAAAAGTACGACGTCACTACACATTCACGCTTCCAACAAAAAAATTACACATTCACGCATGTCATAAGTACGTGCCAATTTTGCTGGCTATTAATGTGAATGTATCCGTGAACCAAGCCTTTGAGTTTGATGTGAATTAATGTATAATTGTGGACTATTGTCTGATCGATCGCTAAGCCTACAATTTTAGGAGCTTGGGCTATTGGCCGATCGACGACGGATCAGACCTATAAGCGTACCACGAGCTCATCAGCCCCAACGTTTCTCTTTGGTGAGTGTTTGCAAGTACTATAGCTCGCATAGTAGCTAGCCTACTAACACCAAGAATCACCAAACAAGCCCTGGTGATATGATAAATAGCTCAAACTTACATCTAAGCATGCCATATATTACATCAAAAGCTGGTGACGATACATCTGTTTCCATAACTCGGAGAGGGTTTGCATGATTCACTATCAAACAAAAGTAGCAAGTACCACTGACACAAGACAATGCACTAGCCCTAAGATGGTTTGATAACACGCATCGTTCTGGTAACTAAACACAATGCAAACTACCTTGAAGTATTAGCACGACCAACTATTTCTTGTCATCGATCTCTCGGGCAATGACCACAGCAGGACAGCGGCATGGGAATCGATCTCTGGGGCGATGTCCACAGGACGGACAGCGGCATGGGAATCGATCTCCGGGGCGATGTCCACAGGACGGACTACGACATCGAAAACGATCTCTGGGGCGATGTCCACAGGACGGACCGCGACATCGGAATCATCAAGGACGTCCACCGGCACCTGCACAACCCTAACATATTAGCAAGCACATTACAAATAATCAAAAACCACAACTATGGTAAGCCATTTTTTTTTACCTTGTGCAGCTCACCGGGGGATCCCATCCCTCTGGGGGCCATCTCCTCGATGGGGGCCATCGCCTTGCTAGGGAAATACTGCTTCTCAACGGCGACTATCTCCTCAAACTCGGCCTTGAGCCTCTCATAGGTGGCCATTAGAGTTTCTGGGGTAGGCACTGTGGGGCCCTTGCTGTTCTTGCAGCTTTCTTTGAGGAGTTCATCCGCCAACGTCGTCAACTCTTTGGCCAGTGCTTGTTTCTTGGAGTTCTTCATCTCCATGGGTTGGCCCACCAACATGGCCAACTCGTTGGTCGGTGCTCGCTTCCTGGAGATCTCTGTCTCGAGTGGGTTGTCCGCCGGCAACTCTTTGCCTAGTGCTCTAGGATCCATCAATAAACTGACAAACAAAAAGCAATCGAAAGGAAACCACAATCGCAATGAAAACCGGAAAAGAATAGGCAGTGAGAATCGGTCAGTGCTTCGCAAAAATAAGATTCTTGGAATGAAAATATCGTAGCATCACTGATTCGCCCACCTTTCCTTCGTCGGTACAGAAGAAAAATCGCAGAAGTGAGTAGCCTGGAGTGAGGTTTTCTTCAAGATAAGGGAGAAAGGGCTTCAACAAGCATTCCAGTGAAATGATGGTTGCTTCGACCAGTCCAACTTCGAGGCCACTTTACCACTGCTGGTAAAGGTGTGGGTTTTGTGATATGACGGGTCATGACGGCCACACCGGGGTGACTGGTGAGTCTCGACTGTAGCACCTCGATGTGATTTGGTGGATGGCACGCGGGCCCGGATGCTTGATGTCCCGCATGTAATAGAGCGGCTAGTCATATAGTTGTTTGGACAACAGACGAGGAACTCCGTCCTGGTTTATTGGTCCCTATGATAATCTGTGCCAAATTTTGACTATAAATTTAACTAACCAAATGTTCATGCATGTCACAAAAAATTACATCATTGAAAACTATGTTCAAATACGAATCCAAGGATATAATTTTTGTTAACATGCACTAACATTTTGTCAGTTAAATCTTTGGTCAAAATTTAGCACAAATTACAAAGGGGCCCAATAAAGATTGTACTCTCACATTTTGTTTTGAGGATACTCCCACATAGAAAATATAAATAATAATGCATGTTGGTGCAGCCCATGTTTCCGATAATTTTAGCCGTGGGCTTGTTCACAATTTTTATGAGGTGGTGGTTGTTCACTTAATGGAGGGTCTAGTACCAGACTTGAACGATACAAGGTGCGACCTGGCACACCGTTAGGGCTGGAACAAAAGCTCGTAGCTTGCGAGCAATGATCCCTCGATAGTTCGGCTTGTTATCCTCGTGGGTCGCTTCTTAATGAACAAAGCCAATCATCAATTTATTAAGGAGCTTAACGAACCAGCTAACAAGTTTCACGCTAAGTTTGTTAGTAACAACACAACACATGTCTCATCTTACGTGAATTTTCTTTTAACGAGCTTCGAATGAACCGAGCCGAGCAGCTCGTTAATCCACCCCTGTAACACCACTTGGAATAAGCGGGTAGCTATCTCAAAAAACAATCAACAACTCAAAAAAACGGCGACCTGGCACGTACACAATTTTAAACGATTGTTTTGATGGAGTGAAAAAAGAAAACTACCCCACTATACGTATATATATAGGCAGGAGCCTCCGCGCTTGCTTCCTAGGGTTGCTCTATTCACACACTCTCATCCTCTCCGGATCTAAACAAGATAGCGGTGGTAACACTGTCTTTCTATCCTCACCGCTAGTTACAGATCTGGACGTATCCCCCTCTACCAGTGAAGGGGGGGAGGGGCAGCGTTTAGGCCGTCATCGACAGCGAGGGAGGAGACCCACTGTCGGCCGCACCGTTATCTCTGGCCGAGCGCTGGCGCGGGAGGTCCTCCGATCCCTTCGTCGCTGCCCTAGTGTGGGCGGATCTGGACTCCCGCCGCCCACCTATCCACACCCCGACGACCTTCAGGTATATCTTCCTTCGAAACCGGCCTAGCTCTACTTCCCCAGCTCGCTACGTCGCTGCATGTGCATCATTTTCTACCTCTCAGCCCCCCTCATAGCTAGGCTCGATCGGATGGTCCAACATCACCTAATTTTTTGTCTATTGTTAGAGGTAAAGCTACTTCATGGAGTCAAATCTTGTACTTGGTTCAAACAAGAAATAAAGGGAAAAAATTTAGTATGTACATCGGACTTGGTACAAACAGGAAAGAAAGGGGGTGAAAGTAGTACAGACTGGTCATGCAACCGGTCTCTTGGTCGAAAAGGGAAATATAGGGGAAACGTTGTACACAGTGGTATGACCAGGACTAGATTTGCTATCCACACATAGGAATAGGTGGCTAGAGTGAACAAAAATGGGACCAACCCAGATATGTTTCTTGGATGTTTGTTTCACGGGGCAACAAACTCTGAATCACCACTTTATGCCCCGGTTTAGGTACATGGTGCTGGACTGCTGGTGCACCCACTGTCCCATGCCCTTATAGCAAATATTTAGCTGTTCTTAATCTAATGCCCCTGGTAAAATGAAGCCATGCCACTGTTATAAGCCATGAAAAGTTTAACCAATTGTTTTTGCCAGTAATTGTTTGAGACTCTGACTGTTTCCTCTGTAGCTTTTTGTGCAAACAGGGATATCCATTTCACCTCATTGCTATTGCGACCTTTTGGTGCACTGCACAAAACACTTCTTAAAAGAAGTGACTTTTGTGCTGTTTAACTGGAATGTCAGAATGGAACCGTTGGTTCATTTCGGTGGAACTGCACAAAGGGAGATCTGTGTTCCAATCTTCGTCCTCCATATTGGCACCATAACCTTCCTTTAGGTAAGAATGATATTTAATGCATGTGTTCACCTCTATTTTGTGACTGCCATGAGAAAATAATGCTATTGTTTACTAGTACACTTGTACTCCCTCACCGATAAAACCAAGTCTGAAATGGAAGGCCAATCATGTACTTGGTTTCACCTACTGGTGAGGAGAAAGAGAAACACAGCATGAAGAGGAAGACGAAGAAGAAGAAGGAGGAGGAAATGAAGAAGATCACACGTTGGTACCGTCCTATGTTATCCTGACATCTTGCTAGTAGTATTGTATTGCTGTGTTGCTACTAGTCTTAATTTACTTGAAAGACTTGCAAGATGCCCGTGCGTTGCACGTAACATCAAGATGCATTTGTATGAGTAGTTTATCTTGTGACAGAAAAGGATGAACAAGGGAAGGCCTTATTTGCAAATGTGGAGAGGGGTGTGGGTATCTTTTTGCAAAATTGCCATAGTTTCCTTCCTATCCATCAGATATAAATCGGACAGCCTATATTGCAGGATGGCAGGCACACCATCGTCACCAACTCTGTTTTTTATAAGGTTAGATAGATAGAGAAATGCAGCAGAGTAGTACTTGGCTTGACGACACATCATACTAATTAACTGGATTCTGGATGCATGTGTGACCTAGCTCTACACGATCAACAGTGCCAAGGTGATCTTGCTAAAGTCGAGGCCTCAGTCGAGGCCATTCAAGGGCTCCGGCAACGTCTCCCTTACATGTGAGACCATCCTCCAGGAGCCTTTCCACTTCTGTTGTCTCTCCTGCAAGGTCACTTAATTAATTAGGAGTACTTAAGTAGCACTAATTAATTGCTGCCTAATTTTCCTGTCGGAGTTAAACAAATCTTTAGTAGCACCCTATGCTGAATCATGTACGTGTGATGCTGGATCATGTATGTGTGTATGTGTGTCTGTGGAGGTGAACCATGTGGTGGAGAAGGGAGGGAATTTTGGTAGTGTCATGACATAATAATGCTATTATTTTGCATGTCAATTTATTGCCACTGGTTTAATGAGGCAATGTTTTGCGTATTGTCCATCATGAATTTGATGCTACTGTTAAAGTAATATGCCAATGTCTTTCTATCCTTTCTCACTAAGCTAATGAAGGTTTCACCTTGTTCCTACTTGTGCAAACAGGGATCATGTTGTGCCAATCGTACATTTTAGTGGAACTGCACAGGAGAATACAATGAACTGTATCCCAGCTAGTGCTTTAACTCTGCTTGAAGTTCTTGATAATTTTTTGATATAATCTCAACACTGGTAAACAAGAGTGATGTCAACCATACATTTGAAGTGCACAAAAATATATACTATTGAATGATTCCAGTGAGTGCTTTATCATCTCTTCTGGGACTACTTGAATAAGCTTCTTGCTCAGGTTGGTACCGGCCTAAGGCCTTCATCCATATTAGTTTGCTGTCATCTCTATTTGTATCGTGCTACTGTGTTGCTACTGTCATGAGGAACTCCTTTATCGTTGCACGTTGAAGTTTTGCAACCTATGATACATGGCAATGATTTGAGACTTGAGCTAATTGGCACTGATTAAATAAACTAATACCTCTCTTTAAGCAAGACTACTTTGTTGCTAACTTTACCCATTAAGATAATGAGGGTGCTTCTATTTGTTAGTGTATGTTTCATCAACTAGTCCCACTATTACAGTAATCTCACTCTCTCAATATATGTGCCAACAGGGATGCTCGATTTTGGTGGAACTGCACAAAAACTTTGCGTGCTTCATTGCCTCAACTGCATCCTTCCTTTCCTGTCAGTCGCTTATCTCGGCTTCCAGTCAAAGGAAATAGTAATTGATATGCTTCCTCACACAGGTTGGTATCGGTCTTTATACTGATTATTGTGCTAGTCATATGTATTGGTAATTTGGTATTGTGCTACTGTTTACCGATTTCATAAAGGAGTAACTTGGAGCCTGAACTCGCAGGCAAATCATTACATTGGACGATTTCGGTAGAACTGCACAAAAAGATCAGATGGACAGATACTTATGCTGCTGCTATGTACTCCAAAGTTCACTCAGACAAGCATCGATGTTGACAAGAAGAAGTGCTAGAGTGAACGCCAACAATATTGCTTGGCGCATAGCCCAGAAAAACGCAGTCCAGTCTTTGGTCCCAACTTGTGCCTTTTGGTTATCGGCACATATGGTAGCGAACTGTATGGCATGGAGTCTAAAGATTCCAAACAAGTTGGTTGACATGTATATTCATCTGGCACTTAATCAGTCTGCACGCCAGGGATGCTCCATTTCAGTTGAACTGCACAAAAAAATTGGGTGGTTCATTTTATCGACCGCCTCCTTTCTTGTCTGCAATGTAGAATTTTGGCGAGCTAAA
The DNA here is from genome assembly GCA_011799875.1 of Thinopyrum elongatum. Lineage (NCBI taxonomy): Eukaryota > Viridiplantae > Streptophyta > Magnoliopsida > Poales > Poaceae > Thinopyrum > Thinopyrum elongatum. The sequence continues at coordinate 392,026,979 of CM022300.1, forward strand.
GGACCAAGATGAGCCAGTAAACTAGTTGGATGAAAGTAGTGGCCAAGTTGCTCAAACCTCCCTCGGCATCGAGGCCACTATCTCGAGGATAAACCTACAAGCAAAGTTCAGATTGTCTGTGCTGCCTCTTATGTACTCGAAAGTTTGCTCGTACAAGCATTAATTTTAGCAAGAAGTACCACCGAGTGAACACCACTTACCAGTCTGTACCCTAGGTAATTAAAGTTTGTCCATGGATGATATTGGCTGTGATCTCTCAATCATTTGGATGCATAAACATGCTGAACATGTGTATATGTGAATATTTTTGTGAATTATCTATGAATATTGTCTTGTGATCTATCAATCATTTGGATGCATAGACATGCTGAACTTGTGTATATATGAATCTTTTGAGTTGTTGATTGTGATTGTTGGCTATGAATATGAACGTGTCCTATGAACCTGAGTTTGATATGAATGTTTACCTTTTCTGTTGTACTTGTGTGTGAACTTGTTAGAATGTCTACTGTGGGATTGTGACGTGTGAGTGTCAACGGCACACCTTCTTCCCGAGAAGAATTGCACCTGCTTGTTAGGGTAGCAACGACGCATCAGCTCTTTTTTTATCTTTTTGCTCTGTCTTCCCCCTCCCCCGCTCAACCCCTGCCGTAATGTTTTCGGCCTCAAAACAAACATAGTACTGCGTTGTTTTTGGGCCTTGATGAAAAATCAAGTGCTGCTTTCTGTAGGTTGGGCCGCCCAGCAAATGGGCTGCTGGTCCACCACGGATTAGGAGGCTAAAAATACAAGTTGTATGGTGCAGAGGCAAGTAAAAAAACCACCATCGAGAGCCATCCACTGAAAAAAATCGCGTCTGATGTGCTTCTTCAGTCGCGCCGCCAGCCCCCTCTTTAATCCAGTTCGTTCCATTCCCCAACCGGTAGCACGGGACGGAAGTTTATTTCCCCCTCGCGCTGCCGGGGGATTGAAGAAGCGCGGCATCGAATCCAACACCGGCGATGGCTACTTGTCCAAGTGATTTTCAGATAAGAAACTGCATGTTTCAGAGGCTGAGCATTTAGATCAACACGCACTTTTCAAACATGGATAACAGAATGTTGGAAATTTTATTCATGGTAAAAAGTGGAACTAACAACAAGTTAACATCATGCTGATCAACATTCATGTATAGCACATCTTCATATGATGCAAAGTCAAAAATATATGCTATTTTCAAAATTGCAAGACAATGTTGAGTGTGCGAAAAACTGGGTAAACTAGGGACAAAATTTTGGCAAGTGTTAGATATTTTTCAACTGCCCCAGTTGGAATCGAACCCGGGCAGTATAGCTTTTGGGTGAGAGGGCTACAGCCACCGGGCTAGTGCGGTATGTTCGAAAGAATGAAGGCGTCTTCCCTGGCTCTGGTTCTTTCCCATCCGTGTGTGCTCGCCGTGGCGCCGCCGTATGCCGTTGTCAACATGCTCAACAAACAAGAGGAATCCGGAGAGGACTGTACGCCGAGAGGGTGACAGTGGGGACCCACCAGGTTCAAGCCGTACGCAGGCAAGTGCCTCATTGGAAAAAAGCTTCCTCCTAATTGTATACTGACGTTGGGGCCCACGGGTTTGTCAACCTAGTCAATAAACAAAATAAATTTCCAACGATGACTGTCATCAGGGAGCTTTTTTTTCAGGGGTATCGGGGATCTTTTTTTTGTTGCAGGAAAGGGGTATCGGGGATCTAGCTGGTATCATTTTTTTCATAGGGCGAACAAGTATCAGCTAGGCCTAAGTTTTGTTTTTTAACATGCGTAGCCCACGACATACTGAGGCAGTGGTTTCAACTTATTTTTTTAGGTCCATCATGTACGTATCGGCCTATGGGCCTCGCAGCGTAGGTTTTACTTTTTCTTAAACTTCGGCAGCCCAATGTATTTTTTTTTAATAAAATGCAGATCTCTGTTCTATTTATCTATATATAAGAATAATAATGCAGTGTCCAATTTATGTTTTCCCTTTTAACCACATTATATATATTTATATTATTACTATTATCGTATATTTAATAGAGACTTATATATACATTATAAAAACATCCCACGTCTTATTAACTTATAAAAGTAAATGTTTAACAGAAGTTGGCAAGGAAAATCCTGGTTGTTTTTGACTCACAGGCAAGGAAAATCCTGGCGATTGCGTACAAAATCTTGCGAAGATTTTAAGGACCAATGTAATAATAACGCGCTCATTTTTCTTTTGAGCAATAACTCGCTAATTTGTTAATTTTATATATACTAAAATGTGTAGCTTCGGTTTATTTTTTGATATTAATTGCTCCTTCTAACCTAACATTAAATATAGAACAAGCCCAGCTAATTCATGTATTTTAAGAAAGTGCAAATGGGCTGGGATTACTTAGAAAATATTAAATGGGCCGCATTGACGCGAAATTATTTGTTCACCCAGCCCAGCAAATGGACTGTAAATTCTAGAAAACATTGGGTTAAATATATGCCACATTTTTGCAGGCTGACATGTGGGCCAATAGGTCGAAGCCTACGCAAGGCGTTGTCAACTTAGTCAACAAATGATTCTGACATCCACAGCCATTGGATTTATATCCAATGGCCAGCATGCCCCTTCGATCTCTTGTCTTCTTCCTCCAGCGTCGGCGGGACCGCCTGCTCCGGCCTCCGGCGGCTAGCGGCTCTGCTTAGCACGCATCGCTGCGAAGCGCTACCCCACCGCCCGCCAGGCTATCCCTCCACCCTTCCACACCTCCTTTATTCTCCACCGACTGCAGCCCCACGCCACACTAGAACCAGTTATAACCCTTATACTCCTCTCAATTTGCGACTCCACTGCCGCGTCTTCCCATCACCGGGTCATTCCCGTCCGGGGCCTCGCCGTCGTCCACTGCCTTGTTGCGCTCGGCGTGGCGTGGTCAACAAACGAGAGTCATCGAAAGAGGACTGTACGTGGAGAGCCTGACAGCTGGGACCCACGAGGTCCATGGTCGCACGCAAGGAAAGTTCCTCGTTATTAAGCTGAAAAAAAATGTTTTCTCCCCCTGACAGCTGGGACCCACCAGCTGTATCTTCGCATGGAAGGAAGTGCCTCCTTGTTATGCGAAAAAAACTATTCCTCCCGATGACAGCTGGGACCCGGCAGATTTGGTGGCTGACTTGTGGGCCTACTAAGCTAACGCGTACGCAGGGCTTTGTGAACTTAATCAACAAATGATTCTAGCAGCTGGACCGTTGGATGTTAATCCAACAGCCGTGCTACTTCTTCAACCTTTGTTCTTGCTCCTGTCTCTCGTGCGCGGCAGTGCTGCCGCGCACCCAAACCAGTCAAGTTTCCCACTCCTCTCCATCTGCGACTCCACTGCCGCATCTTCCCCATCTCCGGGTCGTTCCAGTCTGGGGCCTCGCCGTCGTCCACCGGCCTTGGTGCGCTCGGCATGGTGTGGTCAACGTGGTCAACAAACGAGATTCATCGGAAGATGACTGTACGTGAGAGGCTGACAGTGGGGACGCACCACGCCCATGGACGCATGCATGCAACTGCATCCTTTTTACCCTGAAAAAAAATGTTTTCTCCCCCTGATAGCTGGGACCCACCAGCTACATCTTCGCATGCAAGGAAGTGCGTCCTTATTACGGGAAAAAAAATGATTCCTTCCCCTGACAGCTGGGACCCAGCAGCTATATCTTCGCATGCAAGGAAGTGCGTCCTTATCCTCCCTAACAGTTGGGACCCACCCGGTCGAAGCGTACGTAGCATTGTCTGTCTTGTCGCGAACGTGTACGTACATACTAGTCGATCAGTCGCTCTGCTACGATGAACTATGGCCGAGTAAGTAGCGGCACATGTCATAGTAGAGCCCCCCATGTAGCAATTCAGGTTGTCCCGTCTAAACCGTGTACACGTACATACAACGACACGCCAAAAAATACGGCCAGGTACGTACATACGAGCGGGGTCTCGAAACACGTACTCGCGCATACGGACGGCCATGGCTCGTGTACATGGGGAGGCAACGGACGGCAGCGACGTCGTCCTATTCATCGGCAGCTAACCGGCTGGGTTAAAACAGAGGAAACAACGTCGTGTTCACCGGGAGCCAAGTGGCTGGGTCGGAACGCGTCCTGTTCATCGGGAGCGAAGCCACTGGGTCGGAACGCGTCCTATTCATCGGGAGCCAACCGGCTTGGAAGGAACAGCCAGAACGGGGTCTAACGTACCGCAAAACGGAGGAAAACGGCCTTCTATTTGACCGCGTACGGTCGAAACGGGGTCCTGTTCATCGGGAAGGGTCTGGCGTGCCACAGAACAGAGGAAACGGACTTATGTTCGAGTGCCTACGGTCGAAATGGGGTGATGTTGATCGGGAGGGGTGTGGCGTACCGCAAAACAGAGGAGACGGACTTGTGTTGGAGTGCCTACGGTCAAAACGGGGTCCTGTTCATCGGGAGGGGTGTGGCATACCGCAAAACGGGACTCCACGGGCTACTGTTGATCCACTGTCTACTACCTCGCTCCAGCCTCCACGGGCTACTGTTCATCCACGGTCTACTTCCTCCTGCCTCCACCAGCTACTGTTCATCCACGGGGTTGCCTCCACCGGCTACTGTTCAACCAGCCCTCCACGGGGTCCTGTTCATCCACCCCAACCGGCTCGGGTGTGGCGACCTCCTCTCGATCGGGGTCCTGTTCATCCAGCGGCAACGGCCTACTACTACTAACACGGGGTCCTGTTCATCCAACCCCCACCGGGAACTGTTCATCCAACCCCCAACAACGGTCACTATTCATCAAGAGGTAGCAGGTTCGATCGGCTTCAGTTAGCAGCAGTAGCGAAGGAATCGCTCGGGTTTAGTTAACAGCCAGGGATTGATCGCTCGGGTTTAGTAACGTAGCTAGTGCAATCGCTTGGGTTCAGTAAGTGAATGCCTTGCTCGGGTTCATTTAGAGCCCAACGCCTCGCACACACGCGCGTATGTGTACAAGAGAAATGCACAAACCTCCATGGATCGCTCGGCCCCGACCACTCACCGTAACAAGGAACTCCCTGAAATTTTCCTCGCCCTCGCTTCTACCACGATTTTTTCCGTCATGGACGGCCCAAAGAATGTCATGCAGGTGCGTCTCCGGCCTGCCCAGGACGAAAAGCCCATTTTCTGTCATGATTTTTTGTTATAGAAGTAGGAGCCCACCACATCTATGACGATACCGGGTTTTGTCACAATTATCATCATAGAAGTGTCATAAGCATGACAGAAAAAAAATTCATTCGGGCCAAAATGTCACGGATGTGTATTTTTTTTGTAGTGCTAGCTACTAGCTATGGACCCGTAGGTCTGTGGTGAACTACTCACGCATCATCGGAAGGCAGTAAGGATGACGTAGAAGCCCTCCTGATCGAACCCCCCTCCGGCAGAGTACCAGACAAGGCCTCCAGATGGGATCACGGAGGAACAGAAGCTTGCGGCGGCGAAAAAAGTGTTTCAGTGGCTCTAGGGGTTTCCCAATATTTGAGAATTTATAGAAGTGGAATTAGGTCAGATGGAGCCTCGAGGGGCCCACAAGGTAATAGGGCGCACACCCCCTGGGCGTGCCCTGTTACCTTGCCGTCTCCTCGTTTGTCCGTTGGTCTCCTCTCGAAACTTCTAGGGTCTCTTATGTCCAGAAAAAAATCATCAAAAAGTTTCATAGCGTTTGGACTCCGTTTGGTACTGATTTTCTGGAAAACCAAAAATAAGCAGAAAACAGCAACTGGAACTAGGCACTGGGTTAATAGGTTAATAGTATAAAAATGCATATTGTCGGGGATACATCTCACGACCAAGACCCGGCTCATGAGGATAAGTCATCTTTGAGGATAAGTCATCTCTGAGAATAAGTCATCTCTGGACTTAAGGCATCTCATGAGGTTAAGTCATTTCTGGGGTTGAATCATCTCTGGAGTTAAGTTCATTCAGCGAGATGAGCGGGACATAATGAGTGGGACATAATGACCGGTACATAATAAGCAGGACATAATGGCCGGGACATAATGAGCGGGGCATAAGGAGCCCGCGATGAGTGGCCCAGAAGATGAGTCTCCCGGAATATGAGTCCCGAAGATGAGTCGCCCGGAAGATGAGTCCCAGAGATGAGTCCTGGAGATAAGTAGCCAGAGATAAGTGGCCAAAAGATAAGGAGCCAAAAATAAGTCGCCCGCGATAAGAAGCCTGAGATGAGAAGCCCACAATAAGAAACCCGCGATAAGAAGCCGGAATAGACTAGTCCTAATCCTACTAGGACTCTCCATGTAAGCCGGCCCCTTCAACTTATATAAGGAGGGGCAGGGCACCCCAAGAGGGACAAGTCAAGATAGACAGAGAAATTTTAGACAACATGAAAGTAGAAGCTCTCAAGATAGAGGTAGCGAAAGAGCACCCTTGTAACCGTGAGCATCATCATCAATACAATCAAGCAGGATATAGGCTTTACCTCCACCGTGAGGGGCCGAACTTGGGTAAAAACTCGTGTCTCTCGATTCCGACCAACCCCGTTCAAGCTACTACCTAGTTGCGATGGCCTCACCACTAAGTCCTTTCACGAGGATATCTGCCGTGACAAAACCACGACAGCTGGCGCCCATCATGGGGCCATCACACGATGGTATTGAGTTCTTGGAGGGAGCTTCAACAGGATCGAGAAGTTTGTGATTAACTGGATAAAGAAGAGCTGGCGTAGACGGATTTACATTGGCTACAAGTTCATCGGTCAAAGATGAGAAAGAGTTTTGGTGGTGCCACACATCAGTTCCGATCCGATCTCGAGATGAGGCTAAGAATTTCTTCAACGGTGTTCCACAACACGCGATCTAATTAAAAGCAGTCCAGCATACATCTGCACCATCTCGGACTCCAATCTACAGTTGCACACACTACCTCCCACGCCAGCGCTGGAGTCGCCCCGGCAACCGCAGGCGCCTCATCGAGCCACCCAGTGCACGCGTCCGCGGCTCACTAGCCCGCATGATCTTGCCCTTGCAGTCCGATCCTGAATCAGCCGCGCTGGCGGTTGGCCTGATGATTTTGACTGACCAAAGCTGGACTCCATTTGCGCGTGTTTGACATAGCCTGAGCCAGGTTTTGGAAACATGGACACATCTTTCCATCCACGGATCCGAGTCTCGAGGAGATTACAAGCTGCTTCTACTTTTTTGGAGATAAAATAAAAAGGCAGTCAACCGAGCGAGGCGGCGGTGGCATCTGGTAGGTTGCGATGAAGAAAAATCAAACATGAGATGCCATCAGCTGCACATCCCACGTGAAGGTCAAAAAAATTGGCCACGACCCGGAAGTGGATACGGCCACGACTCAGGCACGGATATGTTCGTGGCTTCACTTCGAGCCGCCTACTGCCGCCGCACCACGAGCCGGCCGTCCCGCCATTGTCGCGCCTCTCCACCTTCGCGCTCCACCTCTGCCTCCATGTCGCCTCCGCATCACGTCGAGCCGCCGCCTTCGTAGCCACAGCCGCGCCAGGCCCGCCTCCGCCTCGAGCCGCCCGGCCGCTTCCATCGCTCGGCCTCTGCCCAAGTCGCCTCCACTCCTGAGCCGCCCAGCTCCAGCTCCAACCTTGCCGCCTCCAAGCCGCCTCCGCAGGCTTGCCTTAGTCACCGTCCCCACAGCTGCGCATTGAGCCGCCGCCTGTGTCACCTCGCTGGGAGCACGTCCGCCCCTGCGACGCCACGGCGGCCCCTCCTCGCTGGGCGCGCATCCGTCGCTGCGGGTTTGCCTGGCCGGGCACGCATCCTCAGCCGCGGCCTCGCCTCGCTGACTCGTGTCCGCCACCGCCGGATGTGGACTTGAGCTTCTATCCATGCCCCTGCCTCGCCCCGCCGCTCCTACCGCCTCCAAGCGCCCCGACCTCGCTTGGCCTCGCTCCAAGCAGCCGGCCACCGTCGACGCCTCTACGGCCCCGAGACGCCACACTCGCTCGTTTTCGCTCCGGATGGCCGGGGCGCGCCAAGCCGCCTCCGAGCCCGGCCTTGCATCACCTCCGAGTTGCCTCTGCCGCTCACCTCCACAACCATGGCTTCGCCCCTGCTGTCACTCCGCCTTCGGCGTCGAGCCGGCCCTGCCTCCTCTGCCGTCGCACGACGAGCCACCCTGCCTCGCTTTGCCATCGCGCCTGCGAGCCGGCCGCCTCGCCCTGCCACCGCGGCTTCTCCTCAGCTGCGGCCGCGCCAGGCCGGCCTCCGCCTCAAGCCGCTTCCGCCGCATGGCTTCGCCTCAAGTCGCCCATCGGCTCCAACCCAGCCCCGCCTCCGAGCAGCCGTCGCCGGCTCGCCGTTGCCTTGCTGGCCCGCCTCTGCCTCGAGCCACCGCTGCGGCCACGGCAATCCACCTCACGCCGCTGCCTCCACCTCGCCGCCACGGGATGGCTGGCGCGCCAAGCCGCCACTGCCTCGCGCCGCGCTGAGCGTCGTCTCCCCTCGCGCCGCTCTGAGCCGCTCGGCCTCGCCTCGCGCTGCCCCCGCACCTTCGCTCCCCACCTCGCCCAGCCGGCTGCCGCGCCGGCTCCACGCGCGCCCGCGCTGCCTGCGAGCTATCTGCCGGCTCGCCGGTCCCCCACGCCAGCTGCCGCATCGCCTCTGTCCGCGCCCGCGAGCCGGCCCGCATCCGCTGCACGTGACCCGTCCTGCGCCGCCTCCCCGCTGGCCTCCCGCGCTGCCGGCCTCGCTCGCCCCGCTCCGGTCTTGGCCTCCCGAGCCGCCCACTCTCCGGCTTCGTCCCGCCTGGTCCGCCCCGCCCGCCGTCGCCGGCTGTGACGCTCGCGCTGGGTGCAGCCACGACCCACCCATCGGCTACTGCCGCGCCCCCGCGCCACATCGCCTCCTCCTTGTGCAGCCCTGGCCTCTGCTCTCACGCGTCGTCTCCATCTTATGCACGCCCTCGTGCGTCCGCCCAGGGGCTGGCTGCCCAGCCCAGTTAGATAAAAATGCTCAAAAAAGGGGGAGCTGCGGCAACATCTGAGACCGCTGATCGTCAGAGTACTATGTTTACACTGGATGGACCGTACCATTACCAGGTTATCTACGGACGCTACATACGGATCATCTGTCGTCCGAACAAATTAGGTGAAATCCATACAGTCGATTTTTATTGATACATTTTTATTCTTTCGAGAACAATTACTCTGGCTTGCGATATTTGTTATACAGGACAATTATTCACTGAAAGGGTGATCGTCGTGCCACGGATATACAGCTCGCGCCAACATTATCATGCGCCAGCATCCGACCATGCTGCACTGTTCTACGAACGTGTCTGCAAGCCGCAGCCTCTGCGGTTCAGTCTACACCAATGCGCGGCCCACTCACACGCCTACGCCGGCTTATAATGTCACGGCCGGTTTATGCCACGGCCAAGTATGAAGAATCTCAAGTCGACTCCTCGAGTCATCTTAAGACTCGGGGGCTACACAGACATGACTCGCTAGATTTGGCCGGTTTTCACAAATTCAAGAACCCCGGGTCGTTGCAGGAAAAAATAACCCGGACTTGGGGGCTGCTGCCATATTGGCGAAAAAAATTAAAGGTTGCCAAAGAGAACTTGCTTCCATGATGTGTTGTTCAAACATGGGTACCCTGCCATATTGGCGAAAAGAGTAAATGTTGTCGAAGAGGGCTAGCTGCCATGATGCGCTGTTCAAACATGGGTACCCTGCCTTAGTGGCGAAACAGTAAAGGTTGCCAAAGAGAACCAGCTGCCACGATGCACGGTTCAAACATGGGTATCCTGCCTTATTGGCTCATCATATTATGATCAATGGAATAAAGCCGGCTTATCTGGACTCTAGATGTTTTGCAGTAGTAGCATTGTCTCCTGTATATTCTATGTTGAGCTTTTCCATGATCATATGGTCATTTGGGGGCTTCCAACTCATCGATTTTAGCTATTAACATCCCTCTTGACCCGACATATGCCATTAAACATCTTGGTTAAACCTGCCTGTTTGCTTGATGCTTATCCGCCAAGATGACCTGGTGTACTCTTAACAGTCAATCTATTATGACCCTGAACTTATCAAGGTTAAAACACCGACTTATGTCATGTGAAATCTGGCTTACAGAAAGCTAGGATAAACCAAAGGCTATCACGCCAGCTTCATTGAAGCAAGACTCGAGACTCGAAAGCCGGTCTTTTTGTCATGCCTCAAAAGCCGGCATTTTTATACTTTGTTATCATACACATACATCATTATACATTGCATCATCAGACAATGCATCATATATGCATGTATATACTTGTTTATGTTGTAGGATCCGGTTTTTAAACAGGGTTACATTGTAACTCTGCAGGAATACGCAAATCTTTGATAGCCAACATGGCTAGATTTTCATCATGGTTATCATAACCAATGTTAAATGATTGAGATTTTCAAACCTGTTTTAGACAGATGGCTATTATTTCCTAATCCAAAAACGTCGGCTTAGAGTGAAGAGCATGGTGTAATAAATTACCAGTGGTAGTTCACAAATTGGATTGTTATGATGCTACAAAGGAGAACAAAGCACTCAATAACATCATCCAGACAGTGGATCTGATTTTATTCCACAATGGAAGGAATAGTCCCGGGTCGCTGCAGGCACACGACTCGGCACTTGGGGGCTACATTATTCAAATTAAAATTACATCAAGTATGAAAGTCCCATGTCGCTGCAAGCATGCACCATGGCACTTGGGGGCTAATGCAAGTCGCTTTTCAAATCATCACATTATCAGCAGACCCGGCTATCTCAGGGAGATGAGCCGACACTTGGGGGCTATCATTTTACATCATTTTCTAAGTCCAAGCCCAGTACTATCTTACTGAGCCAACACTTGGGGGCTACAACACAGTTGTTTACCTAGATTATATGGTCCAAATTGAAGACCTGGCCCATCACATATTGATAAGCCGGCCCTTGGGGGCTACACATGTGAAGTGCAAAATATTCAGTTCATGATTGAAGACTCAGATGAACAACCCGGATTTCTCCAATGTTTCAACATTTATATTTAAGCAAGTTTTAAGCTATCACTTTGTTCTACTCTTAAGACTTGGGGGCTATAGGTTATCTCCTCCAAGCTATTCAGACAAGTTAGCTCAACATCGTATGGATTTTGCATCAAAGTCTGAAGCATTGAAAGTTGGCACATCATCAGATGAATTTTCCTTTTTATCAAGCCAGGGCATTTGAAGACAACTCAAAAATATCTTAAGGGTTATTTATCTGCATGGAACCAGCATCAGCATGTTGATATGATAGAGACTCAGACTTTTAGAAGCTGGTCAAATGTCTAAAACTGTTTTTTCTTTCTTGAAGTGAGCCGGTCCCTTTACATATCGATATTTCAGGAGCTTAGCATGAATAAATTCAAGCTAACCTGGGGGCAAATGTCGGGGATATTCCCCATGACTAAGGCCCGGCTCATGAGGATAAGTCATCTCTGGACTTAAGTCATCTCTGAGGATAGGTCATCTCTGAGGATAAGTCACCTCTGAGGATAAATCATCTCTGGACTTAAGTCATCTCATGAGGTTAAGTCATTTCTGGGGTCGAATTATCTCTGGAGTTAAGTTCATTCAGCGAGATGAGCGGGACATAATGACTGGGACATAATAAGCGGGACATCATGACCGGGACATAATGAATGGGACATAAGGAGCCCGCGATGAGTGGCCCGGAAGATGAGTCCCAGAGATGAGTCCCGGAGATGAGTCACCCGAAAGATGAGTCGCTCGGAAGATGAGTCCCAGAGATAAGTAGCCAGAGATAAGTGGCCAAAAGATAAGGAGCCAGAAATAAGTTGCCCGCGATAAGAAGTCCGAGCTGAGAAGCTCGCAATAAGAAGCCCACGATAAGAAGCCCGCGACAAGAAGCCAGAATAGATTAGTCCTAATCCTACTAGGACTCTACATGTAAGCCGGCCCCTTCAACTTATATAAGGAGGGGCAGGGCACCCCAAGAGGGACAAGTCAAGATAGACAGAGAAATTTTAGATAACATGAAAGTAGAAGCTCTTGAGATAGAGGTAGTGAAAGAGCACCCTTGTAACCGTGAGCATCATCATCATCAATACAATCAAGCAGGATGTAGGCTTTTACCTCCTCCATGAGGGGCCTAACCTGGGTAAAAACTCGCATCTCTCGATTCCGACCAACCCTGTTCAAGCTACTACCTAGTTGTGATGGCCTCACCACTAAGTCCTTTCATGAGGACATCTGCCGTGATAAAACCACGACACATATAAAATATACAAGATTGATAATATAATAGCATGGAACAATAAAAAATTATAGATACGTTGGAGACATATCAAGCTGTCGCGTGTGTTGGAAATCCGACCGTTGGACACATGTCGTTTGGCCACTGACCCAGGGTCAGTTCGGTCATATCATGTCGGTTTCCCCTGGCTATAAATAGCCACCCCTTCCACCATATATTGGTGGCTGCTCCATTTTTTCGTTTGAGAGCAACCCACCTCCTAAGCCTTTGAGAGAGATTCCTTGCAAGGATAAACCCAAAACACCCAAAGGCCAAAGTGATTGAGCATCACTTAAGACATTTTGTTCTGTGTGAACTGAAGACTTGTTACACTTGAAGACTGTGATCTTCCAACTGGTTAGGCGCCGCATTCTGAGCACCCAAGAGTCATTGTGGATTGCCGGTGAACGAAGTCTACCTTGAAGGCTTACCTGAGTGATTGGGCGAGGTCTATAGTGACCTTACCTCAAGGGGAATAAGGTGAAGACTAGGTCTTCTGAGTTCAATCTCAGCCTCCTTAACCAGACGTACAGTTGTCACATCAACTGGAACTGGTCAAACAAATCACTTGTCTTCTCTGATCAACTGGTTCTATCGCTTCACTCCTTTACTTACCGTTTAGTTTCATGAAGCCGTTGATTGTTCATTCTGTTTGAAGACATTGTGTGAAGTCAATCCCCTGATTACATCTTTGTCTTCACATCAACTATTTGCTACCTAGTTTTCTTCATATATTCACTTCTCGCTTCATTATGTTAATATGCCAGCATGCCTAGTGTAGTTTATCTTCCAATGTACCCTATTTAGTTACTGTTTTGCTTTCGCGTCTTCGAAGACATTCATAAAAATTGCCTATTCACCCCCTCTAGTCGATAACTAGCACTTTCAATCACATTATCTGACAGTATGTCGAGAAGGATTTTGTGAAGGTTCTCAGGGTTCACAAGGATTTGAATGTGTCAGTTCCGATGATGAAGGCTCTACCACAAGCAAAGCATGAGCAACACCGGATAGCCATAGGTGTTAAAGAGACTATGTAAACTAGATTATTGACTCTAGTGCAAGTGGTAGCCTGTTGGAAATATGCCCTAGAGGCAATAATATTATATTATTATTTTTCTATTTTCATAATTAAGAGTTTATATTTCATGCTATAACTACCATGATCCTGGAATATGCGATTCAGTGGAAAACTCATATGCATGTGTGGAATGATAAACAATAAAGAATAGGTTCCTAGTCTTGCCTCTAAGACTGGCTCAAGTGTTATTGGTGATCATGTTTTCCATAGGATATCCTTAAGTGTAATGATAGTCCTAAAACAACATTGAGAGTATGACGTTAGAAGAACGATCATATATATTGAATCGACCCAAACTTGTTTGTTATACTTTGAGATAATATCGTCTGAAATCAATTGTTATAACACAGAGTGTTAACATGTATTTTAGTTCCTTAGATCATGAGGGTATCATTGTCACTTCTTACCATACGGTGGACTTTGGGCTTCCTCAAACATCATCTGTAACACGGTGATCATAACGACAACTTACAGTTTCATCAAAAAGTTTGATAAGGGACTAGATAGCTGATAGGTCCATTTTGCATCATGATTTCCTACTGTTATTTATAATGTTTTTATGCATAATAATGCTTTATGGAGTAATTCTAATGCCTTTTCTCTCATAATATGCAAGGTTTACACAAAGAGGGAGAATGCCTGCAGCTGGAATTCTGGACCTGAAAAGCTACGTCAGAGTTACCTATTCTGCACATCTCCAAATGAGCTAAAAATTTACGAAGAATTATTTTGGAATATATAAAAAATACTGGAGCAAATAACTACCGTAGGGGGGCCACCTGGTGAGCACAAGACACCAGGGCATGCCAGGCCCCCCAGGCGCGCCCTGGTAGGTTGTGCTCAACCCAGCCCACCTCCGGTGCCCATCTTCTGGTATATAGGTCATTTTGACCTAGAAAAAATCAGGAGGGGACTTTCGGGACGAAGCACTGCCGTATCTAGGCGGAACTTGGGCAGGAGCACTTTTGCCCTCTAGCGGAGCGATTCCGCCGGGGGAACTTCCCTCACGGAGGGGGAAATCGAAGCCATCGTCATCACCAACAACCCTCTCATATTTGGGAGGGCAATCTCCATCAACATCTTCAACAGCATCATCTCCTCTCAAACCCTAGTTCATCTCTTGTGTTCAATCTTTGTACCGGAACCTCATATTGGCACCTATGGGTGACTAGTAGTGTTGATTACATCTTGTAGTTGATTACTATATGGTTTATTTGGTGGAAGATTATATGTTCATATCCATTATGCTATTTAATACCCATCTGATCTTGAGCAAGATTATCATTTGTGAGTAGTTACTTTTGTTCTTGAGGTCACGGGAGAACTCATGTTGCAAGTAATCATGTGAACTTGATATGTGTTTGATATTTTGATGATATGTATGTTGTGATTCCCTTAGTGGTGTCATGTGAACGTCGACTACATGGCACTTCACCATATTTGGGCCTAAGGGAATGCATTGTGGAGTAGTTATTAGAAGATGGGTTGCTAGAGTGACAGAAGCTTAAACACTAGTTTATGCGCTACTTCGTAAGGGACCAATTTGAATCCAAAAGTTTAATGCTATGGTTAGATTTTATCTTAATAATTTTCTCATAGTTACAGATGCTTGCGAGGGGGTTAATCATAAGTAGGAGGTTTGTTCAAGTAAGAACAGCACCTAAGCACCGGTCCACCCACTTATCAAATTATCAAAGTAGTGAACATGAATCAAACCAACATGATGAAAGTGACATGGTGAAATTCCCGTGTACCCACAAGAACGCTTTGCTTATCATAAGAGACCATTTTGGCCTGTCCTTTGCCACAAAAGGATTGGGCTACCTTGCTTCACTTTATTTACCAATACCGTTACTTGTCCGTTACAAATTATCTTGCTATCAAACTACCTGTTACCGACTATTTCAATGCTTGCAGAAAATACCTTGCTGAAAACCACTTGTCATTTCCTTCTGCTCCTCGTTGGGTTCGACACTCTTACTTATCAAAAGGACTACAATTGACCCCCTATATTTGTGGGTCATCAAGACTCTTTTCTGGTGCCGTTGCCGGGGAGTGAAGCGCTCTTGGTAAGTGGAAATTGGTAAGGAAAAATTATTACTACGTGCTGAAATTTATTGTCACTTGTTACTATGGAAAACCATCCTTTGAGGGATTTGTTCGGGGTATCTTCACCTTGACCAGAAGCACAATTAGTTGCCCCTCAACCTACTGCACCTACTTAAAATATTGGTTATGAAATTCCTTAGGGTATGATAGAACAACTGCTAGCTAATCCTTATGCAGGAGATGGAACCGAACATCCTGATATGCACTTGATCTATGTGGATGAAATTTGTGGATTATTTAAGCTTGCAGGTTTGCCCAGACATGAAGATAAGAAGAAGGTTTTCCCTTTATCTTTGAAGGGAAACGCATTGACATGGTATAGGCTATGCAATGATATTGGATCTTGGAACTGGAATCGATTGAAATTGGAATTTCACCAAAAAATTTATCCTATGCATCTAGTTCATCGTGATCGGAATTATATATATAATTTTTGGCCTCGTGAAGGAGAAAGTACCGCTCTAGCTTGGGGGAGGCTTAAGTCAATGTTATATTCATGCCCCAATCATGAGCTCTCTAGAGAAATTATTATTCAGAATTTTTATGCTCGGCTTTCTCATGATGATCGATCTATGCTCGATACTTCTTGTATTGGTTCTTTTATGAAGAAGACTATTGAATTCAGGTGGGATCTTTTAGAAAGAATTAAACACAACTCTGAAGACTGGGAACTCGACGAAGGTAAAGATTCAAGTATTAAGCTTGAATTTGATTGTGTTAAATCTTTTATGAATACTGATGCTTTTCACAAGTTTAGCACTAAATATGGACTTGACTCTGAGATCATAGCCTCTTTTTGTGAATCATTTGCTACTCATGTTGATCTCCCTAAGGAGAAGTGGTTTAAATATCATACCCCTATTAAAGAAAAAATTAAAGAACTGGTCATGGTTAAAGGTGAAACTATTATTTACAATGTTCATCCAGTTGTGCCTACTGCTTATATTGAAAAACCACCTTTCCCTGTAAGGATAAAGGAACATGCTAAGGTTTCAACTGTGGTTTAAAAAAGTAATATTAAAGCACCTAAACCTGCTGAGCAAATTAAAGTAGAACCTAGTGTTGCTATGGTTAAAGATCTCCTGGTAGAAAATATTGATGGGCATGTTATTTACTTCTGTTATGAAGCTACTAGAATTGCTAAACCTGATGAAAAAGATAAACATAGACCTGTTGTTGGCATGCCTGTTGTCTCAGTTAAAATAGGAGATCATTGTTATCATGGTTTATATGACTTAGGTGCTAGCATGAGTGCTATTCCTTTTACCTTATACCAAGAAATTATGAATGATATAGCACCCGCTGAAATAGAAGACATAGATGTTACTATTAAACTTGCTAATAGAGACACCATCACACCACTTGGGATTGTTAGAGATGTTGAAGTATTGTGTGGGAAAATAAAATACCCTACTGATTTTCTAGTTCTTGGTTCCCCACAAGACGATTTTTGTCCCATTATCTTTGGTAGACCTTTCTTGAACACTGTTAATGCTAAAATAGATTGTGAAAAATACACTGTCGGTGTTAGCTTTGGTGATGAGTCCCATGAGTTTAATTTCTCCAAGTTCAATAGACAGCCTCATAAGAAAGAATTACCTAGTAAGGATGAAATAATTGGTCTTGCTTCTATTGCCATGCCTCCTACTGATCCACTAGAACAATATTTGCTAGACCACGAAAATGATATGCATATGCATGAAAGAAATGAAATAGATTAAAATTTCTTTGAACAACGACCTCTGCTCAAACACAATTTGCCTATTGAAACTCTAGGAGGTCCTCCTCCACCTAAAGGTGATCCTGTGTTTGAATTAAAACAATTGCCTGACACTTTGAAATATGCTTATCTTGATGAAAAGAAGATATATCCTGTTATTATTAGTGCTAACCTTTCACAACATGAAGAAGAAAGATTATTGAAAATTCTGAAGAAGCACAGTGCTGCTATTGGATATACTCTTGATGATCTTAAGGGCATTAGTCCCACTCTCTGTCAGCACAAGATTAATATGGAACCTGGTGCTAAACCCGTTGGTGATCATCAACGACGTTTGAATCCTAAGATGAAAGAAGTGGTAAGAACTGAAATATTAATGCTTCTGGAAGTAGGTATAATCTATCCCATAGCTGATAGTAGATGGGTAAGTCCCGTTCATTGTGTCCCTAAGAAGGGAGGTATTACTGTTGTTCCTAATGATAAAAATGAACTTATTCCACAAAGAATTGTTACTGGTTATAGAATGGTAATTGATTTTAGAAAATTAAATAAAGCAACTAGAAAAGATCATTACCCTCTGCCTTTTATTGATCAAATGTTGGAAAGATTATCTAAGCACACACACTTTTGTTTTCTTGATGGATATTCTGTTTTTTCTCAAATACCTGTTACACAACCTGATCAAGAGAAAACCACCTTTACTTGCCCATTTGGAACTTATGCTTATAGACGTATGCCTTTTGGTTTATGCAATGCACCTACTACCTTTCAAAGATGTATGACTGCTATATTCTTTGATTTTGTGAAAAGATTGTTGAGGTTTTCATGGATGATTTTTCTATTTATGGAACTTCTTTTGATGATTGCTTAAGCAACCTTGATCGAGTTTTGCAGAGATGTGAGCAAACTAATCTTGTCTTGAATTGGGAGAAGTGCCACTTTATGGTTAATGAAGGTATTGTCTTGGGGCATAAAATTTCTGAATGAGGTATTGAGGTGGATAAAGCTAAAGTTGATGCAATTCAGAAAATGCCATGTCCTAAAGGTATTCGTAGTTTCCTTGGTCATGCTGGTTTCTATAGGAGATTTATTAAAGACTTCTCTAAAATTTCTAGGCCTCTTACAAATCTTTTACAAAAGGATGTTCCATTTGTTTTTTATGATGATTGTGTAAAAGCCTTTGAAACACTTAAGAAAGCCTTAACTTCTGCACCTATTGTTCAACCACCTGACTGGAACTTGCCTTTTGAAATTATATGTGATGCTAGTGATTATGCTGTTGGTGCTGTTCTAGGACAAAGACTTGATAAGAAATTGAATGTTATTCATTATGCTAGCAAAACTCTATACAGTGCCGAAAGAAATTATGCTACTACTGAAAAAGAATTTTTAGCAGTTGTGTTTGCTTGTGACAAATTCAGATCCTATATTGTTGATTCCAAAGTAGTTGTTCACACTGATCATGCTGCTATTAAATATCTTATGGAAAAGAAAGATGCTAAACCTAGACTCATTAGGTGGGTTCTTTTGCTACAAGAATTTGATTTACATATTACTGATAGAAAAGAAGCTGAGAACCCCGTAGCTGATAACTTGTCTAGGTTAGAGAATATTCTTGATGACCCACTACCTATTGATGATAGCTTTCCTGATGAACAACTAGCTGCAATAAATGTTTCTCATAATACTCCTTGGTATGCTGACTATGCTAATTATATTGTTGCTAAATATATACCACCTAGTTTTACATACCAACAAAAGAATAAAATCTTCTATGATTTAAGACATTACTTTTGGGATGACCCACATCTTTATAAAGAAGGAGTAGATGGTATTATTAGACGTTGTGTACCTGAGCATGAATAGGAACAAATCCTATAGAAATGTCACTCTGAAGCTTATGGAGGGCATCATGCGGGAGATAGTACTACTCACAAGGTATTGCAATCTGGTTTTTATTGGCCTACTCTCTTCTAGGATGCCCGTAAGTTTGTTTATCTTGTGATGAATGCCAAAGAATTGGTAATATCGTTAAGCGTCAAGAAATGCCTATGAATTATTCACTTGCTGTTGAACCATTTGATGTTTGGGGTTTTGATTATATGCGACCTTTTCCTTCCTCTAATGGTATACACATATTTTGGTTGCTGTTGATTATGTTACTAAGTGGGTAGAAGCTATTCCAACTAGTAGTGCTGGTCATAACACTTCCATTAAAATTCTTAAAGAAGTCATTTTCCCAAGGTTTGGAGTCCCTAGATATTAAATGACTGATGGTGGTTCACACTTTATTCATGGTGCTTTCCGTAAAATGCTTGCTAAATATGATGTTAACCATAGAATCGCATCACCCTATCATCCTCAATCTAGTGGTCAAGTTGAACTCAACAATAGAGAAATAAAACTAAGATTACAAAAAATTGTTAATAGGTCCCGAAAGAATTGGTCTAAGAAATTGGATGATGCACTTTGGGCCTACAGAACAGCATATAAAAATCCTATGGGTATGTCTCCCTATAAAATGGTTTATGGAAAAGCTTGTCATCTGCCTCTTGAGTTAGAACATAAAGCATATTGGGCAACTAAAGAACTCAACTATGATTTCAAACTTGCCGGTGAAAAGAGGTTATTTGATATTAGCTCATTAGATGAATGGAGAACCCAAGCTTATGAAAATGCCAAATTATTTAAAGAAAAAGTTAAAAGATGGCATGACAAAAGAATCCAAAAGCGGGAATTCAAAGTTGGAGAATATGTTCTTTTGTACAACTCTCGTTTTAGATTCTTTGCAGGAAAACTTCTCTCTAAATGGGAAGGACCATATATTATCGAGGAGGTTTATCGCCCTGGAGCTATCAAGATCAATAATGCAGAAGGTACTAACCCGAAGGTGGTCAATGGGCAAAGAATTAAGCACTATATCTCAGGTATGCCTATTAATGTTGAAAGCAATATTATCCAAACCATGACACCGGAGGAACACATAAAAGAAACCTTCCGGAACACTCCAGAATCCTAAAAAAGAGGAGGTACATGATACGGTAAGTAAGAGGACACCGAAAAATCCGCAAAAATATTTTTTGTCAGTTTTGGAATATTACAAAAATTAGGAAAATAAGAAACAACCAGGAAAGCAACCGAGGAGGGCACAAGACACCAGGGCGTGCCTGCCTTGCCTGGCGCGCCCAGGTGGGTTGTGCCCACCTCGGGAACATTCCTGGCTCCATTTTTCTCTCGTTTGCTTGTTTCCCAAGATAAAAAGTCTTTATATACCCCCCGAATGTATTGACCACCGTATCGCGGAGAAATCTTCTGTTCTTCTTTCTTGCTATTTTCTGTTAGATTTGTCAAGCCAGGCATCATGTCTTCTCCCTCCTCCCACAAAGTAGAAGAGGATGCTTGGTTGATGAAGATAGAACTAAAGAGAGAGGAACCAGAGGAAACCATCAGGGGTGATAAGGTCAAGAAGGTCACGGGAGATCAAGCTCCACTAGTAGGGCAGGCCGTTCCAGTAGCAGAAGAAGAAGACATCCTTCAACCATACTACGATAATTTTACCCCTACTGAAATTGAAGCTTTTAGGACCATTGAAACGGTTCGTGTGCAAAATAAATATCTCACTCGTGAAAATATTCTTTTGCAAGAGCATGTCATCGCCCTCCGAAGCATCATTCGTAGATTGGAGTACCTCCTGAGCCTGAAGTGTGACGCTGCCTCATCACCACCACCACCATCATCTTCCCTGCCAAAGGAGACTTGAGTACATGGTATGGGCACTCCCCTTGGCTTGTGCCAAGCTTGGGGGAGGTGCCCCGGTATCGTATCACCACTACTATCTTTGCCTTTATCTATTTTAGTTCAATCTTTAGTTATCCTATGATTTAGTTGAATAAAAGTTTAGTTCGATCTATTTTCGAGTGCTAGCTTAGTGATCTATCTATCTATGTAATCGTGTGTGAGATATATAATTAAGAGTAGTTTGAGTTTTTTTTTCTTTTCTCTTATGTTTCAATAAAAAAAAGGAAAATAAATGAAAAAGATCATATGCTAATCTTATGGTAAGTAATGGCATCGCATAAGTAAAAGTATAAGTGGTAAAATTTATTGGAGATTGACAAACATAGCATTGGTCAATGATGCAATTCATGAAAGAATTAATAAGGGAAGAGAAGATTCATATGCAAATACACTATCTTGGACATCTTTTATGATTGTGAGCCCCCATTAAATATTATATGTCAAAATTGTTGACGTTGGACAAGGAAGACAATGTAATGATTTATGTTTGTTCATATTCACATAGAAGTTATATTGTCATAGATCCTTCAACATGTGGTGCTTGCTCAATATCTTTGCTAGCCAAAAACTTCGCACTAAGTAGAGATACTACTTGTGCATCCGAAAACCCTTAAACCCAAAATCTTATTTTGAGAGTCCACCATACCTACCTATGGATTGAGTAAGATACTTCAAGTAAGTTGTCATCGGTGCAATAAGGCAATAAAAATTGCTTCTAAATGTGTTGGATCATTTAGTGTAAGAGAAAATTGAGCGTTGTACGAACTTGTGATGGCAAAGTAAGAAAAGCGATGACTGCATAATAAAGGTTGCTATCATAAGGGGCAATATAACGTGACGTTCTTTTGCATTAAGGGATTTGGCATACAAACAAAAAAGTACATGGCAACCTCTGCTTCCCTCTGCGAAGGGCCTATCTTTTACTTTTATGTATTTACTTTTATGCAAGAGTCAAAGTATTCTTCCCTATTCCTTTTAATTTTCTCCTTTACAAGCATCATGTGGTGAGGAACGATCTAGGCACATATATCCAGTTGGATATGAGTGAGCGTGAGTTATTATTGTTGACATCACCCCTGAGGTGAATATGTTGGGAGGCGAAACTATAAGCCCCTGTCTTTCTATGTGTCCGGTTGAAACTTTTTGCTCATGGGTATACTGTGAGTTTTAGCAATCATAGAAGGTTAAATGATGGTTGAGTATGTGGACTTGGCAAAAGGCTCCGATATGTGACCCTTCCTGAAAATATGATGAATTGTAGTTGCAAAGTTGACTGAGAACATAGTTTGTTGGTTTTCAATAGAGTTTATGCTTTATACTTCAATGTTGTGATGAATTGTTACTTGTTCATGAGAAGTTATATGATAAAGTTTTATGTTAAAGTTTATTGTTGTTATAATAATAAACATGATGCTACTATGTCTGTATTTTGTTTTTATCGACACCTCTCTCTCTCTAAGCATGTGGGCATGTTTTTCGATTTTGGTTTTTCGCTTGAGGACAAGCGGGGTCTAAGCTTGGGGGAGTTGATACGTCCATTTTGCATCATGTTTTCCTACTGTTATTTATAATGTTTTTATGCATAATAATGCTTTTTGGAGTAATTCTAATGCCTTTTCTCTCATAATATGCAAGGTTTACACAAAGAGGGAGAATACCGGCAGCTGGAATTCTGGACCTAAAAATGCTACATCAGAGTTACCTATTCTGCACATCTCCAAATGAGCTGAAAATTTACGGAGAATTGTTTTGGAATATATAAAAATACTGGAACAAATAACTACCGGAGGGGGGCCACCTGTGAGCACAAGACACCAGGGCGTGCCAGGCCCCCCAGGCGCGCCCTGGTGGGTTGTGCTCAGCCCAACCAACCTCCAGTGCCCATCTTCTGGTATATAGGTCATTTTGACCTAGAAAAATATCAGGAGGGGACTTTCGGGATGAAGTGTCGCCGTCTCGAGGCGGAACTTGGGCAGGAGCCACTTTTGCCCTCCGGCGGAGCGATTCCGCCGGGGGAACTTCCCTCCCGGAGGGGGAAATTGAAGCCATCGTCATCACCAACAACCCTCTCATCTTTGGGAGGGAAATCTCCATCAACATCTTCACCAGCACCATCTCCTCTCAAACCCAAGTTCATCTATTGTGTTCAATCTTTGTACCGGAACCTCAGACTGGTACATGTGGGTGACTAGTAGTGTTGATTACATCTTGTAGTTGATTACTATATGGTTTATTTGGTGGAAGATTATATGTTCAGATCCATTATGCTATTTAATACCCCTCTGATCTTGAGCATGATTATCATTTGTGAGTAGTTACTTTTGTTCTTGAGGTCACGGGAGAAGTCATGTTGCAAGTAATCATGTGAACTTGATATGTGTTCGATATTTTGAGACTGCGTCGGTATTTCCCCAAAGAGGAAGGGATGATGCAGCACAACTACGATAAGTATTTCCCTCAGTTATGAAACCAAGGTTATCAATCCAGTAGGAGAACCAAGCAACACTAAGTAAACGGTACCTGCACACAAAGAACAAATACTTGCAACCCGACGCATAAGAGGGGTTGTCAATCCCTCCTCGGTAAAAAGATAGATTAAATTGTATGAGATTGGATAAATAGATCTAGCAAGAACACAAAATAAAATAAGTAAAGAAAAAGTGCAGCAAGGTATTTTTGGGTTTTTGGAATAATAGATCTGAAAATAATATGATAAAAGATAGACCCGGGGCCGTAGATTTCACTAGTGGCTTCTCTCGAGAAAATAGCATATGGTGGGTAAACAAATTATTATTCGGCAACTGATAGAAGAGCAAATAATTATGACGATATCCAAGGCAATGATCATGTATATAGGAATCACATCCATGATTAGTAGACCGACTCCTGCCTGCATCTACTACTATTACTCCACACATCAACCACTAACCCGCATGCATCTAGTGTATTAAGTTCATGGAAAAATGGAGTAATGCAATAAGAACATGACATGATGTAGACAAGATCTATTCATGTAGGAATAGACCCCATCTTTTTATCCTTAATAGCAACGATACATGCATGCCTCGCTACCCCTTCTGTCACTGGGTGAGGACACCGCAAGATCTAACCCATCACAAAGCACATCTTCCCATTGCAAGAAAAATCGATCTAGTTGGCCTAACTAAACAAAAGATTCGGAGAAGAAATATGAGGCTATAACAATCATGCATATAAGAGATCAAAGAACTCAAATAATATTCATAGATAGATCTGCTCATAAACTCGCACTTCATCGGGTCCCAACAAACACACCGCAAAAAGTCATTCCATCAAGTAGATCTCCAAGAACAACGAGGAGAACATTGTATTGAGAATCAAAAAGAGAGAAGAAGCCATCTAGCTACTGCCTACGGACCCGTACGTCTATGGTGAACTACTCACGCATCATCGAAGGAGCACCAATGAGGATGATGAACCCCTACGTGATCGTGTTCCCCTCAGGCAGAGTCCCGGAATAGGGCTCTAGATTGGATCTCGTGGTTCTGGAACTTGCGGCGGCTGGAATTGTGTTTCGATCTCTCCCCTAGGGTTTATGGAATATCTGAGAATTTATAGAGCTGAGAGGCGATGGAGGAGACCGCCATGGGCCCCACCACCCACCTGGGCGCACTAGGGGCCTCTGGCGCGCCCTGGTGGGTTGTGGGCCCCATGGGCCTGCCCTCTGGTGCTTCCTTGGCTCCCAGGTTGTCTTCTAGTCCAAAAAAATCTCCAAAAAGTTTCGCTGCGTTTGGACTCCGTTTGATAGGGATATTCTGCGGAGTAAAAAACAAGCAAAAAACAGTAACTGGCACTGGGCACTATGTCAATAGGTTAGTCCCAAAAAATGATATAAAGTTGCTATAAAATGAAGGTAAAACATCCAAGAATGATAATATAACAGCATGGAACAATAAAAAAATATAGGTACGTTGGAGACGTATCAGCATCCCCAAGCTTAATTCTTACTCGTCCTCGAGGAGGTAAATGATAAAAATAGAATTTTTGATGTGGAATGTTGCCTAACATGTTCACCACATATTCTTTTCTTTTGTAGCAAGGACATTTGGGCTTTTAGATGGTTCAAAGCAATAGTCTATAATTGACATGAAGACTTCAGTACTCAAGCATATCAACAAGCAACCATGTCTTTCAAAATATCGGCACTAAAGAAAGTTATCCCTAGCCCATCATGCTCAATCATTGATCCATTCATGAAACACACTAGAATATTAGCTACATCCAATGCTCAAGTATGATCATAGTGCTCCCTGGTTGGTGCTTTATAAGAGAAGATGGAGACTCAAATAAAAATTAAAAAAATTCATAAAAGTAAATAGATAGGCCCTTCGCAGAGGGAAGTAGAGATTTGTAGAGGTGCCAGAGCTCAAAGCTTAAATTGGGAGATAAATTTTTTGAGTGGCATGCTTTTCCCGTCAACGAAAACGACCGAGTAGTTCCCAATACTTTCCATGCTAGATACATCATAGGCAGTTCCCAAACATAAAATAAAGTTTATTCCCTTTTCCACCATTCTTTCACAATCCATGGCTAGCCATATCCATGGGTGCCTTCCATACCAACACTTTCCAAGGAATTTATTATTTGACAACATAAAGTAAGTTTCTTTTTCATTTCGGGACTAGGCATCCCTATTACCGCCACACTCTTGTGCAATGACAAGTGAATAAACACTCATCTTGAGAATAACACATCTAGCATGGAAAAATATTGGCCACCCCCTGCCGCTTCATGAGCGGTATGGGCACACAAAAAGGAATACATTTTGAAAATTGGAGTTGGCACGTACAAATTTACTTAGGACGGCACAGAAATACCGCATATAGGTAGGTATGGTGGACTCATATGTCATAACTAGGTTTAAGGATTTTGGATGGACAAGTAGTATTCCCGCTTAGTACAAGGAAAGGCTAGCAAATAGATTGAGAAGCAACCAACCAAGAAACAAAAATTCACATAAACGAGCATTAAGCATAACTAACACCGAATAATGCACCACAAGTAGGATGTAATTTCATTGCATAACTGTTGACTTTCGTGCTTGCATAGGGAATCACAAACCTTAACACCAATATTCTTACTAAAGCATAATTACTCACCAACATGACTCACATATTACTATCATCATGTCTCAAAACTATTACAAAGAATCAGGTTTATTTTGTCCAATGATCTTCATGAAAGTTTTTATTATATCCCTCTTGGATATCTATCACTTTGGGACTAATTTCATATATTGCAATTGCTTTTGACTAGCTCAAACAAATTTAAGTTTAAAGAACATGAGCATAAAAACTTTCATCTCTCAAAATAATATAAGTGAAGCATGAGAGAATTTATTCAAAAAAATTACTAACTCTCAAATAAATCTAAGTGAAGCATGAGAGTATATTTCTTCAAAAATTTATCACACCGTGCTTAAAAAGATATAAGTGAAGCACTAGAGCAATTCTATAGCTCAAATTTTTTTAAGTAAAGCACATAGAGCAATTCTAACAAATCATAGCATAATTTTGGCTCTCTCAAATAGGTGTGTCCAGCAAGGATGATTGTGACAAACTAAAAAGCAAAACAAATAAAGACTCATATCATACAATATGCTCCAAGCAAAACTCATGATATGTGACGAATAAAAATATAGCTCCAAGTAAAATTACCGATGGTTGTTAGAAGAAAGAGGGGATGCCTTCTGGGGCATCCCCACGCTTAGTTGCTTGGTTATACTTGAATATTACCTTGGGGTGCCATGGGAATCCCTAAGCTTAGGCTCTTTTCACTCTTTATTCCTTCATCCATCGAGATCTCACCCAAAACTTGAAAACTTCAATCACACAAAACTTAACAAAACCTTCGTGAGATCCGTTAGTATAATAAAACCAATCTTTGCTTTAAGTACTGTTGGAAACCCATTCATATTTTTTTATTGCATTATACCTACTGTATTCTAACTTTACCATGGCTTATACCCCCCGATACAATCCATAGATTCATCAAAATAAGCACACAATGCAAAGAAAACAGAATCTGTGAAAAATAGAACAGTCTGTAAAGATGCGAATTTTACTAATACTTGTATAACTCCAAAAATTCTGAAAATTAGGAAGACAGAGGCAATTTGTATATCAATCTTGTGTAAAAAATTCAGAATTTTTCGTCACTTCTGTGAATTTTAACAATTATGTTACTGTATGCAAAAGTTTCTGTTTTTCAACAGGATCAAATCAACTATCACCCAAAGCTATCCCAAAGGCTTTACTTGGCACAAACACTAATTAAAACATAAAAAACACAATCATAAAAGAGGCATAATTGTGAAAACACTCAAGAATCAGAAAGAAAAATTCAAAAATAAATTTTATTCATTGGGTTGCCTCCCAGCAAGCGTTATCATTTTATGCCCCTAGCTAGGCATAGTGCATAGATTCAAGTATTGTCATCTTTTGTTTTTGCGCCATAGGTTGCCCTCATGATTGGTTCGTATGGTGGCTTAATTCTTGTTCTCGGGAAGTTTTCCATACCCTTTCTTACTGGAAATTGAAATTTAATATTCCCTTCTTTAATATCAATCACGGCACCTATAGTTGATGGGACAAGACGGATTGCAATCAATATCAAGAACAATAAAGTCTATGGGCGCATAGTTCCTATTTGAAAGAATAAGAACATTTTAATAGTAGAATCCGCCAAGTGCAAATTAAGAGAACATTCTTTTAATATTGGTAAGACCAAGCACATCACATAAAGATTTCGGAATTGTGGAAACACTAGCACCCAAATCACATAAAGCAAAGCACTCATAATTTTTTATGTTGACTTTAATGTTAGGTTCCCACTCATCATATAGTTTTCTAGGAATTGAGATCTCTAATTCCAACTTTTCTTCTAAAGCTTTCATCATCGCTTCTACAATATGTTTGGTAAAAGCTTTATTTTGTTAATAGGCATTGGGTGAATTTATCATGGATTGCAACAAAGAATTACATTCAATCAAAGATCAACTATCATAATTAAAGTCTTTGTAATCCAAAAGAGTGGGCACATCACTAGTTAAAGTTTTGACCTCTCCAAACCCACTTTTATCAAATTTTTCAACAAGATTTTCACCCTCCGAATTATGAGGACGCCCTCTAGCTAAAGTTGACTCTTCTTCAGTCCTCTTTTCATCAAGTTCAATATTACTAAACAAGGAATCAATAGAAGAAACACGAATCATTTTCAGATCTTCATCATTGTTATGAAAGCAATCGGTAGAAAATGCTCTTTCTAAAAATTCTCTTTTAGCTCTAAGCATAGCGGTTCTTTTCTTACTTTCATCCATAGAAACATATAAAGCTTTAATTGATTCATTCACATCAACCTTAGGTGGAAAAATTTTAATCTTGAGATTTTCTACATCATGGGAAATTCTATCAATGCTTCTAGACATATCATCAATCTTATTCAACTTTTCTTCTATCGTAATATTAAAAACTTTTTTAGCATTGATAAATTCTTTAATATTACTCTCAAGATCAGAGGGGTTCCTATTATTATTGTAAGAAGAATTACCATAGGAATTACCATAATTATAAGAGGAATTTCGAGGAAAAGGCCTAGGATTAAAATTACCTCTATAAGCATTGTTATTAAAATTGTTTCGCGAGACAAAATTCACATCTATGGGATCACTATTTTGCTCAATCAAAGTAGATAAAGGAACATAATTAAGATCAATAGGAGCATTTTTACTAGCAACCAATTTCATAAGAGCATCAACTTTTTCACTCAAAGTACTAATTCTTCAACCGAATTAACTTTTTTACTAGTAGGTGCTCTTTCGGTATGCCATTGTGAATATTTTGCCATAATATTATCAAGCAATTTAGTAGCTTCACCCAAAGTAATTTCCATAAAAGTACCACCCGCGGCGGAATCTAAAAGATTTCTAGAAACAAAATTCAATTCCGCATAAAAAATTTGTATAATCATCCAAAGATTTAAACCATGAGTAGACAATTTCTTAGCATCAATTTCATTCTTTCCCAAGATTGTGCAACATGTTCATGCTCAAGTTGCTTAAAATTCATGATTTGAGTTCTAAGGGAAATAATTTTTGCGGGCAGAAAATACTTAGTAACAAAAGCATCTTTGCACTTATCCCAAGAATCGATACTGTTGCGAGGCAAAGAAGAAAACCAAATTTTTGCATGATCCCTCAAAGAGAAAATAAATAATTTCAACTTAAAAATATCATTGTCCACATCTTTTTTCTTTTGTGTATCACACAATTCTATGAATGTGTTTAGATGGGATGCGGCATCCTCATTAGGAGTACTGAAAAATTGATCTTTCATAACAAGATTCAACAAAGTGGCATTAATATCACAAGATTCTGCACTAGTGGCGGGAGGAGCAATCGGAGTACTAATAAAATCATTACTATTGGTATTGAAAAAATCACACAATTTGGTATTTTCTTGAGACACCGTGACTACGCAAACAAGATCGCAAGCAAACAATAGATCTGACAAGAAAAGGGCGAACAAACAAGAAGGCAAATAAAAAGGGCAAATTTTTGTGAACTGGGGGAGATGAAAATGAGAGGCAAATGTCAAATAATGTAAATTGCAAGGAGATGAGATTTGTGATTAGGAACCTGATAGATGTTGATGATGTCTCCCCGGCAACGGCGCCAGAAATTCCTTTGACGTAGCTTGAGACTGCGTCGGTATTTCCCCAAAGAGGAAGGGATGATGCTGCACAGCTACGGTAAGTATTTCCCTTGGTTATGAAACCAAGGTTATCAATCCAGTAGGAGAACCAAGCAACACTATGTAAACGGTACCTGCACACAAAGAACAAATACTTGCAACCCGACACGTAAGAGGGGTTGCCAATCCCTCCTCGGTAAAAAGATAGATTAAATTGTATGAGATTGGATAAATAGATCTAGGAAGAACACCAAATAAAATACGTAAAGAAAAAGTGCAGCAAGGTATTTTTGGGTTTTTGGAATAATAGATCTGAAAACAGTATGATAAAAGATAGACCCGGGGGCCGTAGATTTCACTAGTGGCTTCTCTCGAGAAAATAGCATACGGTGGGTAAACAAATTATTGTTGGGCAATTGATAGAAGGGCAAAAAATTATGACGATATCCAAGGCAATGATCATGTATATAGGCATCACGTCCAAGATTAGTAGACTGACTCCTGCCTGCATCTACTACTATTACTCCACACATCGACCGCTATCCAGCATGCATCTAGTGTATTAAGTTCATGGAAAAACGGAGTAATGCAATAAGAACGATGACATGATGTAGACAAGATCTATTCATGTAGGAATAGACCCCATCTTTTTATCCTTAATAGCAACGATACATGCGTGCCTCGCTACCCCTTCTGTCACTGGGTGAGGACACCGTAAGATCGAACCCATCACAAAGCACCTCTTCCCATTGCAAGAAAAGCAGATCTAGTTTACCTTACTAAACCAAAGATTCAGAGAAGAAATACGAGGCTATAACAATCATGCATATAAGAGATCAAAGAACTCAAATAATATTCATAGATAGATCTAATCATAAACTCGCACTTCATCGGATCCCAACAAACACACCTCAAAAAGTCATTACATCAAATAGATCTCCAAGAACAACGAGGAGAACATTGTATTGAGAATCAAAAAGAGAGAAGAAGCCATCTAGCTACTGCCTATGGACCCGTAGGTCTATGGTGAACTACTCACGCAGCATCGAAGGAGCACCAATCAGGATGATGAACCCCCTCCGTGATCGTGTTCCCCTCCGGCAGAGTGCCAGAATAGGGCTCTAGATTGGATCTCATGATTCTGGAACTTGTGACAGCTGGAATTGTTTTTCGATTGCTCCCCTAGGGTTTCTGGAATATCTGAGAATTTATAGAGCTGAGAGGCGGTGGAGGAGACCCCCATGGGCCCCACCACCCACCTGGGCGTGCCAGGGGCCTCTGGCGCCCTGGTGGGTTATGGGCCCCATGGGCCTCCCCTCTGGTGCTTCCTTGGCTCCCAAGTTGTCTTCTAGTCCAAAAATATATCCAAAAAGTTTTGCTGTGTTTGGACTCCGTTTGATAGGGATATTCTATGAAGTAAAAAACAAGCAAAATACAACAACTGGCACTAGGCACTGGGCACTATGTCAATAGGTTAGTCCCAAAAAATGATATAAAGTTGCTATAAAATGAAGGTAAAACATCCAAGAATGATAATATAACAGCATGGAACAATCAAAAATTATAGATACGTTGGAGACGTATCAGAGAGTATGGGGGATTCATTTGTGGAATTTTTTCATTATTATTTGAAATAGTTTCGAGAGGAACCGGAAGCATTTCGGGGTCATCGAAAGGGTTTCAGAGTTTATTGGGCAACACCGGGTATTACCGATAGATAATATATAGGTGGAAAATGTTTGGATGATGTTAAATTAATAATAAAAGGCTCTAGTAATTTTTAGGATGCCTTTGTATTTAATTTAATATCAATGGGCGTTAAAGGCCAACTGGTGGAAGCAGAATTCAGCCACCATGGGTCAATAGCGGAGGCACCCCACTTCTCCAAGTGGGGAGGCCGAATTGGGGTGGGGGAGGACTCCTCCTCCCCCTTTGGCCGACACACCAAGGACGGGTCTCCCTTCTTGTGTGGCAGCCCCTCCTTCCCCCTCAACCTATATATACTAGAGGATTTTGCACTATTGGGATATACAAGTTTTGGAGCCTCCTCTAGTTCTCTAGTTCTAGTTCTAGTTCTAGTTGGTCCTAGTTGATCAATTAGAGCTTAACCTAGATCCTATAATCCTCATAATTAGAAGCCCAATGTGGTTCTAATCTCCTCCCTCTAATTCTTTGTTGATGATTAGCTCTGGATGGCGAAGCGCTGCCGGATCATAAAGACCGTACGCTTGCAACCAAGTAGAGAAACCGTGCTTTTGGTCTTCCATTCAAGGGATTTGTGGGCGATTCGCGGCATCGTTAATCTATGGTTGGAGGGACTCCAAGTATGATCTACACCGACTCGTCTACTTCCGCTACTACTCGGACTCGGTAACGATCGTGATCCAAACCGTTTATGCATCTTCATATTGTTCCTGGGTGATCATAGGGCGATTTTTTGTTTTCTACTATGTTTCACAACACGAACATCTTCATCACCCTCTCTTGTTTGTGACATTTGACTATTCTTGACTATGATGAAGCCCAAAGAACTGGTAGCAGATCATCGACAGCTAGAGCCAATCAGTTGCCAAAACTTTGCACAAAGCTACATCATGCCATCAATGAACTGAACCGAAGCAACACTCGAGGGAATTATAGCAAGAACATCAAATCCTCACATCCACATGTGATCTAGATCAAAGCATGCATCTACTCATAGAACCGCTCATGATGCTGATACGTTTCCGTCGTATCTATAATTTTTTATTGTTTCATGCCAATATTATACAACTTTCACATATTTTTGGCAACTTTTATATGATTTATTGGACTAACCTATTGATCCAGTGCCCAGTGCCAGTTCCTGTTTGTTGCATGTTTTTTGTTTTGCAGAA
Organism: Thinopyrum elongatum; assembly: GCA_011799875.1. Taxonomy (NCBI): domain Eukaryota; kingdom Viridiplantae; phylum Streptophyta; class Magnoliopsida; order Poales; family Poaceae; genus Thinopyrum; species Thinopyrum elongatum. The sequence continues at coordinate 392,059,588 of CM022300.1, forward strand.
AATCCATATCAAACGAAGTCCAAACGCGATAAAAATTTATGGAGAATTATTTTGGAATATATGTGATTTTTGGGACTTGGAATCAACGCAAACGGGGGCTCACAACCCCCACAAGACACCAGGGCACGCCCTAGGGGCCAGGCGCGCCCTGGTGGGTTGTGCCCTCCTCGGATGTCGGTTGGAGCTCTACTTCGGGCGCAAGGAAGCTTATATCCGAAAAAAAATCGTGTTAAAATCTTAGCGCAATCGGAGTTACGGATCTCCGAGAATATAAGAAATGGTTTTCAGCTAGATCTGGGGAAGGCGAGATAGAAGAGAACAGAGAGGGAGATCCAATCTCGGAGGGGCTCCTACCCCTCCGCCACCATGGAGGCCATGGACCATAGGGGGAACTCTCCTCCCATCTGGGGGGAGGCCAAGGAAGAAGAAGAAGGATGGGGGCTCTCTCCCCCTCTCTCCCGGTGGCGCCGGAGTGCCGCCGTGGCAAGGATCGTGACGGCGATCTACATCAACAATCTAGCTACCGTGAACACCAACTTTCTCCCCCTCTATGCAGCGGTGTAACCCCTCTTCTCCCCGCTATAATCTCTACTTAAACATGGTGCTCACCTCCATATATTATTTCCCAATGATATTTGGTTATCCTATGATGTTTGAGTAGATCCGTTTTGTCCTATGGGTTAATCGTGATCTTGGGTGGTATGATTCTATATTTTATTTATGGTGCTGTCCTACGGTGCCCTCCGTCTCGCGCAAACATGAGGGGTCCTCACTGTAGGGTGTTGCAATATGTTCATGGTTTGCTTGTTGTCGGTGTTGCGGGGGTGACAGCAGCCTAAACGCGGATAAGTGGGTTATGGTGTATGGGAGTAAAGAGGACTTGATACTTAATGCTATGGTTGGGTTTCACGACCTTAATGATCTTTAGTAGTTGTGGATGCTTGCTAGGGGTCCAATCATAAGTGCATATGATCCAAGTAGAGAAAGTATGTTAGCTCATGCCTCTCCCTCATGTAAAATTACAAGAATGATTACCGGTACTTGTTATCGATTGCCTAGGGACAAATGACTTTCTTGTTGGCAAAAGCTATCCACTTTTATTACCTTGCAATTTATTCGTAGTTTTATTCTCGCAAAGTACTCGTAGTTTTATTCTTGCAAAATAGTTTCACACTAGTTTTAGGTAAAACAAATGTCAAGTGTGCGTAGAGTTGTATCGGTGGTCGATAGAACTTGAGGGAATATTTGTTCTGCCTTTAGCTCCTCGTTGGGTTCGACACTCTTATTTATCAAAAAAGGCTACAAACGACCCCCTATACTTGTGGGTTATCAAGACCTTTTTCTGGCGCCGTTGCCGGGGAGCAATAGCATGGGGTGAATATTCTCGTGTGTGCTTGTTTGCTTTATCACTAAGTAGTTTTTATTTCCTGTCCTAAGTTGTTCTCTATCTTTAGTTATGGATATGGAACACGAAACCAAAAAAATTTAGTGGTACTTGCTACTCATGGAGATGGGGAACCTCCTAAAACCTTCGATGCTCGTTATGTGAAAAATATTATGCACTACTTTGATAATCCTGAGAAAACCCCATTCAATATGATAATGGGAGACACGTTGGATCAACGTGAATACTTTAGGGATTATCGCTTGACACAAAAAGGGAAATTATTATGGGATCAAATTGATATGTTGCATTGGTATGCTTGGAATTTATGCCAGAGATATGATTATACTTGTTGCTCTAGGATGAACGATCCACACCTTCCCTTTACATGCAAATTTAATGATAATGAAACCTTGGCTTCTTATGCCAATGGTACATATGATTATTATGATGTGGAACGAATAGAAGAATTTGTTGCTTTTAAGGGTGCTTATGAAATTGAATCTTTGTTTTTAAAGTATGAAGCTTTTGATGACGATGTTTATAGACCTAAATTTTTTGCCATCCTTAAATATTGCTATGAAAATTATAAATACAATTCCAATATTGATATATTTATTGAGAAAGTCTCCGCTGTCCAAGAAGAGATTAATATTTTGCAGGAGTCTATGGAAGAAGAAATTGATGAAGCTGTGAGCTCATTGGATGAAAAAGATGATGAGGAGAGCGAAGAACAAAAGGAGGAAGAGCAGATTAGCTACCCGTGCCCACCTTCTAATGAGAGTAACTCTTCAACTCATACATTATTTAATTTCCCTTCATGCTTACCGAAGGATGAATGCTATGATAATTGCTATGATCCCGTTGATTCTTTTGAAATATCCCTTTTTTGATGAACTTAATGCTTGCTATGCTTGTGGCCACGATGCCAATATGAATTATGCTTATGGAGATGAACTTGCTATAGTTCCTTATGTTAAGAATGAAATTGTTGCTATTGCACCCACGCATGATAGTCCTATTATCTTTTTGAATTCTCCAAATTACACTATATCGAAGAAGTTTGCTCTTATTAAGGATTACATTGATGGGTTGCCTTCTACTATTACACATGATGATTTTTATGAATATAATATGCATGTTCTTGCTGCTCCTACTTGCAATTATTATGAGAGAGGAACTACATCTCCACCTCTTTATGTTTCCAACACGATAGAATTGCAAGAAACTGCTTATGCTATGTATTGGCCTTTACTTGATGTGCATGAATTGTTCTTGTATGACATGCCGATGCATAGGAAGAGAGTTAGACTTCATCATTGCATGATATATGTTGCTTTGTGCTCACTACTAAATGCCAAATCATTGTTAATTAAAATTGGCTTTGATATACCTTGGGATCCGGGTGGATCCATTACTTAAGCACTTTATGCCTAGCTTAATGGTTTTAAAGAAAGCGCTGCCAGGGAGACAACCCGGAAGTTTTTAGAGAGTCATTTTATTCTGTTGATTTCTTTTATAAAGTTTAAAAACAAAAAATATAGAGGGGAACCTAAAACTTCACAAAAAGAGAAGCGATTGAAAGGTGATGCATTGGAGAAGTGAGGGTCGACCTTGAACACTTGTGTTCATGCTCATGGAAACAATGTAAAATTTTCATGGAAGTTTCTCACAAAAATAATTACCCCCTTTTACAAATCCATTGTATTATAAAAATAATGTGCCAAGATTTTCCTTTAGGATGATTAGATTGCTTGTTGGTATGTGCGGTGCAGAAACAGAAACTTTGGCTGTAGTGCGTGATTTTACATTTTTTACTGGAATGTCAAAAGGTTCTGAAACTTTTTGCACAGTATTTATATACAATTTTTTTATTTTTTAATAATTTTTCTGAATTTTTCGAGTAACATAAGTATGGTGAATGTTCAGATTACTGCAGACTGTCCTGTTTAAGACAGATTCTGTTTTTGATGCATTGTTTTGCTTGTTTTGATGAAACTATCGATTTTTATTGGTGGTATAAGCCATGGAAAAGTTATAATACAGTAGATACAATGCAAAAACAAAATATGAATTGGTTTGCAACAGTACTTAGAGTAGTGATTTGCATTATTATACTAACGGATCTCACGAGGTTTCTGTTGAGTTTTGTGTGGATGAAGTGATCAAAGATCGAGAAGGTCTCGATATGAGAAGAAGGAGGAGAGGCAAGAGCTCAAGCTTGGGGATGACCAAGGCACCCCAAGTAAATATTCAAGGAGACTCAAGCGTCTAAGCTTGGGGATGCCCCGGAAGGCATCCCATCTTTCTTCAACAAGTATCGGTATGTTTTCGTCTTCGTTTCGTTCATGTGATATGTGTGAATCTTGGAGCGTCTTTTGTGTTTATTTTTCACTTTTCTTTTATGCACCATGCTGGTATGAGATAGTCCATGGTTGATTTATAGAATTCTCATTGCACTTCACTTATATCTTTTGAGTGTGGCTTTATAGAATGCTTCATGTGCTTCACTTACATCATTTGAAGTTTGGATTGCCTGTTTCTCTTCACATAGAAAACCGTTATTTGTAGAATGCTCTTTTGCTTCACTTATATTTATTAGAGCTTGGTCTTTTATAGAAATAATTAAACTCTCTTGCTTCACTTATATCTATTTAGAGAGTCAACAGGAATTGGTCAATTGCATGGTTAGTCATAAAATCCTACATAAAATTTATGGATCACTGAATATGATATGTTTGATTCCTTGCAATAGTTTTGCGATATAGAGATGGAATATGTGGGAGGTACTAGTAAATGGTTGTGTTTAGTAAGAATATTGGTGTTAAGGTTTGTGATTCCCGAAGCATGCATGTATAGTCTCTCGTTATGCTATGAAGTTGGAGCATGATTTATTATTGATTGTCTTCCTTATGAGTGGCGGTCGGGGACGAGCGATGGTCTTTTCCTACCAATCTATCCCCCTAGGGGCATGCGTAGTAGTACTTTGCTTCGAGGGCTAATAAACTTTTGCAATAAGTATATGAGTTCTTTATGACTAATGTGAGTCCATGGAATATACGCACTCTTACCTTTCCGCAATTTGCTAGCCTCTACGGTACCGTGCATTGCCCTTTCTCACCTCGAGATGTGGTGCAAACTTCGTAGGTGCATCCAAACCCCGTGATATGATACGCTCTATCACACATAAGCCTTATTATATCTTCCTCAAAACAGCCACCATACCTACCTATTATGGCCTTTCCATAGCCATTCCGAGATATATTGCCATGCAACTTCCACCGCTTCCGTTTTGATGACTTGAGCATTCATTGTCATATTGCTTTGCATGATCGTAAGATAGCTAGCATGATATTTCCATGGCTTGTCCGTTTTTTGATATCGTTGTTATGCTAGATCATTGCACATCCTGGTACACTGCCAGAGGCATTCATATAGAGTCATACTTTGTTCTAGGTATCGAGTTGTAATTTTTATTTCTTTTGAGTTATAAGTAAATAGAAGTGTGATGATCATCATTATTCATTATTAGAGCATGTCCCAGTGAGGAAAGGATGATGGAGACTATGATTCCCCCACAAGTCAGGATGAGACTCCGGACAATGAGAGAAAAAAGAGAGAAAAAAAAGAAATAGAAAAAGAAGAGAGAAGGGGCATTGTTACTATCTTTTACCACACTTGTGCTTCAAAGTAGCACCATGTTTTTCATATACAGAGTCTCTTATGTAGTCACTTTCATATACTAGTGGGAATTTTTCATTATAGAACTTGGCTTGTATATTCCGATGATGGGCTTCCTCAAATGCCTGAGGTCCTCATGAGCAAGCAAGTTGGATGCACACCCACTTAGTTTTCATATTGAGCTTTCATACACTTATAGCTCTTAGTGCATCCGTTGCATGGCAATCCCTACTCCTCGCATTGATATCAATTGATGGGCATCTCCATAGCCCGTTGGTTAGCCGCGTCGATGTGAGACTTTCTTACCTTTTTGTCTTCTTTATATTTACCCCTATCAACATACTATATTCCACCTATAGTGCTATATCCATGGCTTGCACTCATGTATTGCGTGAGGGTTGAAAAAGCTGAAGCGCATTAAAAAGTATGAACCAATTGCTCGGCTTGTCATCGGGGTTGTGCATGATAAATACTTTGTGTTAAGAAGACAGAGCATGACAATACTATATGATTTGGTAGGGATAGCTTTCTTTAGCGTTGATATTTTGAAAGACACGATTGTTTGTTGGGATGCCTGAGTTTTGATGTCTTTATGTCAAATTATAGACTATTGCTTTGAATCACTTATGTCTAAATATTCATGCCATGACTAGACATATGATCAAGTTTACGTTAGGTAGCATTCCACATCAAAAATTATCTTTTTTTATCATTTACCTACTCGAGGACGAGCAGGAATTAAGCTTGGGGGATGCTGATACGTCTCCGTCGTATCTATAATTTTGATTGTTTCATGCCAATATTATACAACTTTCACATATTTTTGGCAACTTTTTATATGATTTATTGGACTAACCTATTGATCCAGTGCCCAGTGCCAGTTCCTGTTTGTTGCATGTTTTTTGTTTCACAGAAAATCCATATCAAACAAAGTCCAAACGCGATAAAAATTTACGAAGAATTATTTTGGAATATATGTGATTTTTGGGACTTGGAATCAATGCAAACGGGGGCCCACAGCCCCCACAAGACACCAGAGCGCGCCCTAGGGGCCAGGCGCACCCTGGTGGGTTGTGCCCTCCTCAGATGTCGGTTGGAGCTCTACTTCGGGCGCAAGGAAGCTTATATCCGGAAAAAAATCGTGTTAAAATCTCAGCGCAATCGAAGTTTCGAATCTCCGGGAATATAAGAAACAGTTTTCGGCCAGATTTGGGGAAGGTGAAACAGAAGAGAACAGAGAGGGAGATCCAATCTCGGAGGGGCTCCTGCCCCTCCGCTGCCATGGAGGCCATGGACCAGAGGGGGAACTCTCCTCCCATCTAGGGGGAGGCCAAGGAAGAAGAAGAAGGAGGGGGGCTCTCTCGCCCTCTCTCCCGGTGGCGCCCGAGTGCTGCCGGGGCAAGGATCGTGATGGCGATCTACATCAACAATCTTGCTACCGTCAACACCAACTTTCTCCCCTCTATGCGGTGGTGTAACACCTCTTCTCCCCACTGTAATCTCTACTTAAACATGGTGCTCAACTCCATATATTATTTCCCAATGATATTTGGTTATCCTATGATGTTTGAGTAGATCCGTTTTGTCCTATGGGTTAATCATGATCTTGGTTGGTATGATTCTATATTTTATTTATGGTGCTGTCCTACGGTGCCCTTCATCTCGCGCAAACGTGAGGGATCCTTGCTTTAGGGTGTTGCAATATGTTCATGGTTTGCTTATTGTCGGTGTTGTAGGGGTGACAACAGCCTAAACGCGGATAAGTGGGTTATGGCGTATGGGAGTAAAGAGGACTTGATACTTAATGCTATGGTTGGGTTTCACGACCTTAATTATCTTTAGTAGTTGCAGATGCTTGCTAGGGGTCCAATCATAAGTGCATATGATCCAAGTAGAGAAACTATGTTAGTTCATGCCTCTCCCTCATGTAAAATTACAAGAATGATTACCGGTACTTGTTATCGATTACCTAGGGACAAATGACTTTCTTGTTGACAAAAGCTATCCACTTTTATTACCTTGCAATTTATTTGTAGTTTTATTCTCGCAAAGTACTCGTAGTTTTATTCTTGCAAAATAGTTTCATACTAGTTTTAGGTAAAGCAAACGTCAAGTGTGCGTAGAGTTGTATCGGTGGTCGATAGAACTTGAGGGAATATTTGTTTTGCCTTTAGCTCCTCGTTGGGTTCGACACTCGTATTTATCAAAATAGGCTACAAATGATCCCCTATACTTGTGGGTTATCATATGCCACTATTGCGTAACATAGTAGAAAACAATTTTTTTGCCCTGCGATCAACCAGGAACACTATGAAGATGCAATAACGATTTGTATCAGATCATTACTGACTCCGAGTTGCGGTGGAAGAATATGAGTCGGTGTAAATCGTACTTGAAGTCCCTCAAACTGTTCACAAATGATCCCTCGAACGAAAGACCAAAAGCACGGTCTCTCTACAGTTTGCAAGAGTACGGTCTTCACGATCCGGCAGCGCTTCGCCGTCCAGAGCTAATCATCACCGAAGAATTAGAGGGAGGATATTAGAACCACAACGGGCTTCTAATTATGAGGATTAGAGAGGATACAGATCTAGCTCTAATTGGAGCAACTAGAAGTAGAACTAGAGAACTAGAGGAGGCTCCAAAAACCAGTGTATCAAAAGTGCCAAAACCCCCAACTATATATAGGTTGGAGGAGGGGGTGGAGGCGCCACACAAGGGGGGAAGCCCCCCCCCCCTCGACCTAACATGAGGAGGGGGATTCCCCCTCCAATTCAGCGTCCCCCTTCCTTCCCCAAGTGGGAAGGGGGTGCCACCTTCTGTTGGGCACAAGTGGCCCAATATCCTTTCCACCACTTGGCCTTTTAAGACCCGTTGATGATTAAATGAATATAAAAGCCTTCTAATCATATTTATAGCCTTTTAATATTAATTTAATATCACCAGAAACTATTTCCACCCATATATTATTTTGACTTTTACATTTGTTCCTCTAACTCGAACCCACTACTCAGATTTGCCCCTAATTTTGAAGCATGCTCAAATTTGCCCCTCCGCTGTTAGGTGCACTTATAAAAATGCACTTCGGTGTCGTTACCATACAGTCAAAGGGCTTTGACCATTTTTGGGATGTTTTCTGCACATTTTTTCCCCTCGCTATATGAGCCACTTACATGCGAGACCCACTCTTTAAAAAAGGGAAAAACTATCTCACCCCTCTATCTCACTTACAGGTGGACCCAACAAAAACATTTAAATACTCTCTCTCTACCCCTCTCTCTATCACTTACATCTAGGACCCACCCTAGAAACAAGTAAATAAAACATAAAATCTCTTTTCCTCTCTGTCTCTCTCACCCCTCCGGCGGCGGTGCACGCGGCCAATGGCTGCTCGCCGGGGTGAGGTGCCCCGCGGCATCGGCCCCCTCCTACCTCTCATCTCTCTCCCCCTCTCTCTTTTTGCCAAAGTACAGTGGGTGAGGTGTGTCCCGAGCATAAGGAATCGAGCTCATCGTCCGTCTCGGTCGCCGCCTCTGTCAATGATTGCCGCCGACATAGCCCACCATATGAGCTGCAGCCTCGCCAATCGATTCCCCTAGATATGCCTCTTATTTACTCCAAAGGTTCCATCTCTCTCTTCCTCTGAACCGAGAACGAGCACGGCATCCAGGGAGCACTTGTCGTAGTCAACAATGCCGTTTGCGCGGCCGAAGACCTCCCCGAGGCCCAAGACTGTGACGCCCCCAATTCAATCGTACACTAATCATACACGCAAAAGTGTACGCACAACTGCAGGATGCTGCTAACGCGACACTACAATCAGAGACCCTTCGACGAAACTGTGTGTGATGCATTAATCACAAACGGTGACGTATAAACGTCAAAAAAGATGCAAAACATTTGCGATGGCGGATACATCAAACACGGTTCATATTTTAGTTGTGTGTGCGTTGCGGGGCATACGGTTCAGTTCAATGAACTATTTGTGATGGCAGAACAAAAGAAACGGGCAGCCAGATGGAGGCATGTGCGATATACGGCATACAGTTCACTCTGATAAACTGTCTATGATGAGGCGGAACAACAGAAACGGGCAGCCAGATCAAGGTGTGTGCGATATACGGCATACAGTTCACTCGGATGAACTGTTTGTGATTAGGCAACACAAAAGAAACGGTCAGCCAGATCAAGGTGTGTGTGATATATGGCATACAGTTCACTCGGATGAACTGTTTTCGATTAGCCACAACAAACAGAAACAGTTAGACATATCAACATGTGTGCGCTAGACGGGCATACATTCTAATTAAAAGAAGTGTGCGCGATGGTAATAACGAGCGCGCACGGTTGATGGAACAAGACGTGTGCTGACATCGCCTATTGCGGTGCACCCTACAAACGCCACGTACGCGGCCGAGAACGCGTGCCCACGTCACGCCGTTCGGGAATAGTGCCGCACTTAGAAATTATAGAACCGTCAATAAATTTGGAGCATGTGTCCCGTCACATTCCAAATTACTACCACGCTATATTTAATTGCAAACCTGTTCACACCGATCAAAACCTAAACGGTTTCCCACTTAGGAGCGTATTAGTACTCGGTTATAAATAGTACCTACTCCAAGATGACTACACATTCCTCCTCAACTCCTCATCCACAAAAACAAACAAGTCATTCATCGTCGTTCCCTTGCGTCTGCCATGGCCCGCACGAGTTCTGGGTCGAGAGATTACTACCAGGAAGAGGCGAGCATGGAAGCAGAAGCACGAGAGATGTCCCGCCTCACCGTGAAAGCAGCCGACATGTCCCGTCATGCGGCCGTAGCAGCACAGAGGTCCCGCCGCGCCACCAAAGCAGTACAGAGATCCCGCCGTGTCGTCGATGCAGCAGACTGGTCCGGCCGCACCGCGGAAGCAACAGAGATGTCCCGCCGCACCGCGAATGCAGCAGAGATGTCCTCCCGCGCCGCGGCGTCCTGGGAAAATGTCTCGCGGGCAGGCGAGGACTCTCACAGGTGCATGCGCGCTAGATGACCTGATGGATCGGATCTCCTACTGGATGAAGCTGCAGGACAAGATGAATGCCTCGTTTGAAAATGCTACCAGCGTCATCCGGGGACTAGGGGAGGACAAGGTTAAGCTTCGCACTGAGTGTGACCTGCTGAGGGCGAAGATCGCCGGAACGACGAAGCAGCACGAGGAGACCACTGCCTTGTTGAAGAGGACCGGCGTCATCGTTAAGAAACTTATGGACGAGAATGCCATGCTCCGCATCGAGCGCCAAAGGCTGGTGGAGGAATCCGTGGAAGCTCTCAAGCAGCGTCTTGAGGACACAAAAGAGCTCATCGCCGCTCGCCGCGAGAACTAATCTTCGTGGCCTGCAGCAACCTATCAAGAAAGTAGAGATCAGTGAGCCAGATCGTTGTCTGACTCTTCCTTCTTCTTTTGCCCTTGTGTATTTCGGGTGTTGCCGCATGTGGCTTTTTTAATTATCTTCCTAAATATGTAAGACAATTATTATCCACTATCATCGTCCTTATATTCATCAGTCTTGCTATAAGTCGCAGTCGATGCTATATAGTTCCGTCGGATCTTACATCAAGATCCATGCAAAACTTTCTTTTTAGATTTTCTTTTTTCTCTCTTAAATCTCAGTCGAGTGAGACATAGCCACGCCATAAACAGGGGCTCGGGCGCCATTAATGGAGACGTTGGGAGAGAGGTGGGCGGCGGATAGAGGTCAAAGGGCTCTCCTCCTGATGAGCACACGCAGGGGTCTGATTGCACGCCTCCCGTACTCAAATAGCTACCCCGCACGGCACCTCCTAGCCAATAAAAAAGGGGACGCGTGGCGGCACGTAAATGGTAAGTAGAACGCCCACGGTTTCAATAATACTTGTGTTTTCGATTGTAACGTGATAGCACTTGTTCCAAAATGACTTTGTTGATTGTTAATGTGTGCGCCTTCGCAAATCGGACAAAAAATTTACCACAACATGTTGGTGCCATGCCATGACACCATGCCAAGTTTCATGATTTTCAGGCGAGTTTTGGATTTACGGGAATTTTAAAACCAAGTTTCTCGATGTTTCCGGCCGAGCCAAGACGCCCAGATGTTTGAATTCCATTCCCATTTCTTGCATGGGACATAGAAATTCGCCCAAGTACACATAATGATTTTTCAACTAACTTTGGCGCAGTGGAGCATGTGCTTGTAGTTCAAATTTGAATTATGTGCATTAAATGCCTGAAAATTCAATTAATGTATAAAAAAGGCCAAACTAACCCGGAATAATTCCAAAATTTAGCACGAAACTCCTATTGGTCTAAGCTGCCTGTGTAAAAAAATCAAGGCGGGAGAAGGCAGTGTATGTCATTTCGCACACGGAGGTGACACGTTCCCTCTCGAAACCACGAGCATTCTTGAAAGAAGCTCCGGTTTGCAAGAAGCTTATACCAAAGCTTGTCCCAATTCGGCCAAAAAATTGACCACAACATGTTGGTGCCATGTCATGACACCATGCCAAGTTTCATGATTTTCAGGCGTGTTTTGGATTTACAGAAGTTAAAAAACCAAGTTTCTCAATATTTCCGGCCGAGCCACGATGCCCAGATGTTTGAATTTCATTCCCATTTCTTGCATGGGACATAGAAATTCACCCAAGGACACACATGTGATTTTTCAACCAACTTTGGTGCACTAGAGCATGTGCTTCTGGTTCAAATTTGAATTATGCATATTAAATGCCCAGAAACTCAATTAATGTATAAAAAAGGCCAAACGAACCCGGAATAATTCCAAATTTTAACACAGCACTCATATAGTTCCATGTTGCCTCTGTAAAAAATCAAGGGGGGAGGCAGCGTATATCGTTTTGCACACAAAGGTGACACGTTCCCTCTCGGAACCACGAGTCTTCTTGAGAGAAGCTCAGGTTTGCAAGAAGCTTATACCAAAACTTGTCCCAATTCGGCCAATTTTTTTACCACAGCATGTTGGTGCCATGAAATGACACCATGCCAAGTTTCATGATTTTCAGGCGAGTTTAAACTTACAGGAATTTAAAAAACCAAATTTCTCAATGTTACCGGCCGAGCCACGATGCCCAGATGTTTGAATTGCATTCCCATTTCTTGCATGGGACCTAGAAATTCACCCAAGGACACACATGTGATTTTTCAACCAACTGTAACACCCCATGTCATTAGCCACAGTAATCACTTTTGATAATGACAAGTCAGCAAGTTTAACAGTGCATGGTCATCATTAGCATCATATTGCATTTCAACTCCTAAGTCCAAAATCCAAATTTAAATGAAAGTGGAAAATAAAAGTTGTCCAACATAGAAACTAAAATGTTCAATAAATAACAAATATTACAGAGACTATTCTAAAATTGTAACCAACAGTTAATAAATTAATTAGATGGCTCTAACTTTACCAAAACAGCAAGGTTTAGTGCATTTTATTTATTATAAAATTTGTGTGAACTCCAATTGCCTCCAAACCAATTTTTGGTAGTAGTAGAGAATGCCTAGTAATTATTGGAGCAATTGCCATATTTTACAAAAGTCATTTTGAGGCCTAACTAGTTACAAAACAGGAGATAAGAATAAATACAAGAAAAACACAAAAAGAAAATGAGACAAATAAATAAATAAAAATAAAACGAAACCCCCCCTGGCCCAACTGGGCCATAGCCCAGCCGGCCGGCCCACCCCACTCCCCCTGGCCTATATGGCCCCAGGGACCCCCAAACCCTAACCTCACCGACACCCATCCCCCTCGCTCCCCCCTCCCCCGATCCAGTTCTGGATCGGGATCGGGCCGAGCCCCGCGCCGCTCGCCTCGCCGCGCTCGACGCCGCCGCCCGACGCCGCACCCCATCGCCGCTCGCCGTCTTCCTCGTCCTCCTCCCCAACTCGCATTACCGAGCCTCGCCGCCCCCCTTCTCACGACGCGAGTGAGGACCCCCCTCCGTCTCCCCTCTGCTCGCCGCGCCGCTCGCGTGCGCGCGCCCGCTCGCGCCTCCGCCCCTGCCGCGCTCACCGCGCCCCGCTACCGCCGCCCGCGCGCGCTCGCTGGCCGCGCTCCGCCCCTGCCCGCGCATCGGCCACCTCACGCGCGCTGCCGCTCGCAGCTGCCGCTCGCGCGCTGCCCCGCCTCGCCCCGCCGTGCCCGCTGCGCCGCGCCGCCTCTCGCTGCCGCTCCGGCCACCCCGCGCCGCTGCGTGGCCGCGGCCCCGCGCCCGTGGCCCCCTCTGCCTGCTCGCCCGCGCGCACGTGCCCGCACGCCCGTTTGGCCTCAGGGCCACTGACGAATGGGCCAGTGCCCCCCTGGCCCAATGACATGTGGGGCCCAGCCCCAGAACATTTTAAAAATAAAGGAAAATGAAAATTAATAATTAATTAATTAATTAATTAGTGAATTAATTAAGCTAATTAACTCTGATTAGGTTAATCTAATTAAGTAGTTAGTCTAATTAAACAGTAATTAAATTAATTAATCACTAATTAGCTGGTCAGAGTATGACAGGTGGGACCCACGTGTCAGGTTGACTGCTGACGACATGACGTCAGCATACACTGTTTCGGATAATGTTGAATTTAAATAAATAATTAAATTCTAGAAATTAATAAAACTTTAGAAAATCATATAAAATAAACCGTAACTCCGATGAAAATAATTTATATATGAAACTTGCTCAGAATTTCGATATGAACCCGAATACGGCCTCTGTATTCTTGTCAGATGCCCCTAGCTATATGAACGTTGAACTTTTAGACCGATTTCGATAAATGAATAGTGCCCAACGTTGATTAAATAAATCCGGATAAATTCCTAAATTAACTAAATCATTTAGCTAGGCAATAGAACACCCCGGCATATCATTTAGGCGTGTCATACATATTGTTTGCATTATTACCATGAAATTTATTGTTTCTCTCCCCCTCCTTCTCTCTCGATAGATGCTAAGATCAACGACGCTGCAGCTGGGTATGACTACACTACCGACGAGCAGCCCGTTGACGACCTCTCTCTCTTGCCAGAGCAACCAGGCAAGCCCCCCCCCCTGAGCATCCAGATATCGCCCATTCCATCTCTCCTGCTTGCATTAGATTTTGCTACTGTTAATGTATCCTCCTATTCTGATACATAGCCTTCTTTCGTAACCTGTTCATTGCTACCTTACCTGCCTATGATAAACTGTTTAGTATAGGTTGGTAGTGAACCATCAGTAACCCCACCACCTTTCCCTTGTTGCCCCTGCTTGATCGTCGATGACTCGATCAACGTGATCGTCGACCAGAGACCGACACCTCACTTCACACCCCCTTAGTTGTACGACTCTGCATAGTTACTATCGAATGCCGGGGGTGATACCTCGTAACGCACTCCTGATGAATACTCTGCAGTGTAGCTATTCGGTCGAGGTCATCGAGGGTGATTCCTCCTTCTCCACTTCCGATACGACTCTGTCATGCAACCCCTCAGTGTGATCCTCGAGGGTGATGCCTCATACGTTCACCCTGATGATTTCGTCGAGTGGAATCCTCCGAGGGTGATTCCTCGGGTTTTCCCCTTTGATGATATGACCACATGGTTACCTTGACCTTTGTTACAGGCGGGTCCACCCTGATGGGTACCCGCTGGGGATCTATGATGTCGAGTGTGCCGGAAGGGCACTCGAGTGTGATATTGTGGCGGAGCTTCAGAGACTCTGATTGTCTCCGCGAGATACTAAATGAGCCTATTGGATTTGGGTGTGTGATCTGAGTGGGTCGACGTGCCCTATACGCACTACCACCACGCGGGATTATGGTTATGGGGCCCTCTGCGATGTACGTTTCTCCCGAAAGCTCATCAGACATCACGATTCACCGTGCGGGCTGATCGCCGGGATTGGGATGGATACTTCACTGACGAGTTCAGTGTCGCGCCTGCACCCCGGCCAGCCACGCAACGCGCAGGGTGCCCAGGGCGATGGCCCAAGACCTCTGGGTGCATAGGTTAGTCCGGCGTGCTGACCTCTCTGCTGAGCCTAGGTAGGGCGCTGCTTCGTGTTGATCTTCCGAGGTCGGGCATTACCCAGCAAGTGTGTTCGACCGGAGTTGATCGAGCGTGTTGGGTAACAGTAGTGCACCCCTGCAGGGATGAATAATCTATCGATAGCCGGTCCTACGGTAAAGGATGCTCAGTTTGTGTATCCCGATCTACTACTTGAACTGGATACTTGTTACCTAATTGAGGCTTCGGGATCGCTTTCTCACTAGGAGTCGAGGAAGGATCTCTAGGCTTGCTCCAACATGTTTGCTTAATAAAATGCTATTCTACTCTCTTCTACTGCTGCAAGATGATGGCTTCGTGAAGATGCTAGTCTTTGATAGGACTAGGCCTTCTCTCTATTCTGGCATTTCTGCAGCCCAGTCCACATATACAGCCTTTCTCCATTGATAATGTTGCATATGTAGTATAGATCCTTGCTTGCTGAGTACTTCGGATGAGTACTCACGGTTGCTTTACTTTCTCTTTTCCCCATACCCCACCTTGATGATACACCAGACGATGGAGTCCAGGAGCCAGATGCCACCTCAGGAGCTTACTACCAGGAGGGTCCAGATGGCACGTACTACTGGATCGAGCCAGCCGACTAGGAGTAGGATCGGAGGCTCCCAGGCAGGAGGCCAACGCCTTTCGATCTAGTGTCGTTGTTTGTGCTAGCCTTCTTAAGGCAAAACTTGTCTAACTATGTCTGTACTCAGATAATATTAGTATGACTGACTTATGTATTCGGATCTTCGGATCCCTGGTCTGTAATATTGTGGATCTCCGTTTATTTGTGTTAGAGTTGTGTTGTGATATCTTCCCGTGAGTCCCTGTGCTTGATCGTGCATGTTTGCGTGTATGATTAGTGCATGATTAAGCCGGGGGCGCCACAAGTTGGTATCAGAGCCGACTGCCTGTAGGAAGCCCCCTCCAAATTCCTTGGCCGAAGTTGAGTCTAGAAATCGAAAAACTAATTTACTAACTTGGTTGTGTGGCTTACGGGCCCACGTCGCCAACTGGGTGGTATTAGGATCTTTTATTCCTCGTCTTTACTCTGGGACTCTGATCTCTCTTCTATTCGGGTTAAATAAATTTTACTAACACCGACACTTAGGATCTCGTAAATTCTGTCTACCCGGAGAGCTGGATATCTGTGCGATTTCCCTGTCATTGATTTGATTAGTCTGATAATCATTTTCCTTTCCATTGTTTTGTTTAACCTTTCTCTCCGAGTTGTGTTAAACTTCTCATTGTCGTTTGACAACCTTGAATATCCTCTGTTTCAGATGGATCGTTTGTTTCCACCGCGTCCTACGACACAACTTGTGCTTCGCACTTGGGCTCATGATGCCCCTGGGTTTCCAGCTGTCCTGATCGCTCTCATGACCAGACTTAGATACCGCTAGTACCCTGAGTACATGGTCTACGAGGATTACCGCGAGTTCAATCAGGAGTGGTACCATGCTGATGTTCGTATCTATGATCGGCAGGATGACTCAGACACTGAGCTACACCTTTTCCATGGTATCGGCGTGACAATTGAGATGGCAGTACATGATGCCGCCTACTCTGCTGTCGCACGTCTCCGAGGACAGTTCAGCGATATCTTGGATGACTCTGAGTTCCGATACATTCCGTATGCCCCTGCTGGAGATGCTACTGGATACTACACAGCTATCTGTGCCCCGCACGAGCCTCGTCGCTATGACCCGCGCGTTCTGATTCAGTGCACTCAGGCTCTGGATCACACTGTTCGGGCTCTTGCCGTCGAGTTGGTTGCTACTCGAGCACGTCTCTACGATGCTATGACGCAGTTGCTACCCGCTGTTCGCACAGGGATACATCCGGAGCACATCCTCTACCCGCGCAGGACTCAGATGTATGCTGGTATTGATTGGCCTGCTGTTGGAGGTCACACACCTATACGTGGACCTATTCTTACAGCTCGAGGCCGGGTTCTGCATCAGAGTGCACATGGAGCACAGGATCCTACTACGACGATTATGGCTCAGTTTTCGCATCAGAACAACCAGAACCAGAACCCACCTTCAATAACTCTGCCGGAGTTTATGCGACTCAACCCCACTCAGTTCCACAACTCTGACAAGCCACTGGATGCAGATGACTAGCTCCGCGACATCACTCACGAGATGGAGTCTGCTAATGTCGCCCCTGCCAACTTCGTCACCTTCGCGGCCTTTTTCCTAAAGGGTCCCGCAGCTCAATGGTGGGACACCCACAAGCATTCACTGCCTGCTGGAACAGTGGTTACCTGGTATGAGTTCCAGGCTGCTTTTCGTGCACGTTACATCCCTCAGGCAATTATGGAACGCATGAAGACCCAGTTCCGCAACCTCACTCAGGGCAACAACACTGTCAAAGCTTATCAGCGGGAATTTCTTGATCTCTCCCGCTATGCTGAAGAAGACATCACCACAGATGCCCGTAGGCAAGAAAAGTTCCGTAATGGACTCCACCCAGACCTCGAGCTTGCATTTGCTGCTCAAGACTTCAACGACTTTTCAACTCTTGTGAACAAGGCAATTCTTGTTGAGACCGCTCAGATGAAGCATAAGGACTCGTAGAAACGCTATCGTGATGCTGGCTCATCTTCGGGCTCAGCACAGAAGCGTCGAGTCTGGATTCCCAACAATGTGTTCCATCCAATTACCTCTGTGCCAAAGAACAACTATGCTGCACCATGTCTGCCTCCTCCACCATCGAGGCAGCCAAAAGCTCAAGCTATTCAAAACAATGCTCCTCTTCGTCCTGAAAATGGTCTGTGCTTCAAGTGCCGCAAACCAGGTTACCAGGCTAAAGACTGCCGCCAGACTCAGAATCAGTTGGCTTTTCCTCATACTGGCCGTGGCAATGGTCGTGGCAACAATCAGACCCGCAACTATAATACTGTGTCTGCTGCACATGGTCGTGGACACGCTTACAACATTGACATTGAAGAAGTCCAGGATCAACCTGCTACTGTGATGGGTACCCTTCTCGTTAACTCAGTACCCGCTTCTGTATTATTTGATTCAGGAGCATCGCATTCATTCATGTCTGAAGCATTTGCATTATCTCATGACATTGCATTCGAAAAGATGAACCTGCCAGTAGTTGTCCGCACCCCTGGAGGCCAATGTCAAACCACTATGATGGCCCACAATGTCCCTATTGAAATCGAGGGATTTGAATTCCTGGCCTCACCTATTATCCTGAAGTCTTCCACCATAGACCTCATTCTCGGAATGGATTAGTTGAAAGCTTACATTGCTTCGATCAATTGTGCCACTAAAGTTGTCCAACTTCTTCACCCCACTGATGAGATAGTGAATTATACCGCCCGCATTACTCGAGATGCTGAAGCTCAGATATATGCTCTGAATGCTTTGAACGCCTCACCTCTGGAAGGGATCGAGAACGTTCCTGTCGTTCGAGATTTTCCGGACGTTTTTCCAGAAGAACTCCCAGGAATACCCCCGGCTAGAGCTGTCGAGTTTGTCATTGACTTGAAGCCTGGCACTGTCCCTATTGCCAAGCGTCCTTATAAGATGCCTCCGCACCACCTTCTCGAGCTTAAGGAAGAAATCGACAAGTCACTTAAGAGTGGTTTCATCCGCCCCAGTTCCTCTGCTTGGGGAGCACCTTCACTCTTCGTTAAGAAGAAGGATGGAACTAACTGGTTGGTTCAGGATTATCGACCCATTAACCAAGCCACAATCCAGAATAAATACCCACTGCCCCGGATCAATGACTTATATGATCAACTTGCTGGATCATCGGTTTTCTCTAAACTCGACTTGAGGTTGGGTTATCACCAGATCCATGTCCGTGAAGAGGATATTCCCAAGACTGCATTCGTCAATCGTTATGGCTCCTATGAATACACTGTCATGTCATTTGGCTTAACAAATGCTCCAGCAACTTTCTCCCGTCTGATGAATTACATTTTCATGGATTACCTCGGCAAGTTCGTCGTGGTATATCTAGATGATATTCTGGTCTATTCTAAGAATAAAGAAGAACATGCTGAACACCTCCGTCTGGTACTGGAAAGGCTCCGAGAACACCAGTTGTATGCCAAGTATTCCAAATGTGAATTTTGGCTTTCTGAAGTAACTTACCTTGGTTATGTGATTTCCAAGGATAGAATTGTTGTTAACCCCGAACGAGTTCAGGCTATTCTCGACTGGACTCCCCCGAAGAATGTTAAGCAAGTCAGAAGTTTTCTTGGACTCGCTAGTTATTGCCGTCGATTCGTTGAGAACTTTTCCAAGATTGCAAAACCATTGACAAATCTGCTTCACAAAGGTGTCAAATTTGAGTGGACAGAAAAATGTCAAGAAAGCTTTCAGACACTAAAAGATAAGTTGACATCTGCCCCAGTATTAGCGCCCCCGGATTCCCAAAAGGATTTCGTGATATACTGTGATGCATCTCATCAAGGATTAGGCTGTGTCCTAATGCAGGAACGCAAAGTGATTGCTTATGCCTCTCGACAATTACGTCCTCACAAAGAAAATTACCCAGTGCACGATCTCGAACTTTCTGCGGTTATTTATGCCCTGAAGCTATGGCGACATTACCTTCTCGGTAACCGTTGCGAGATATACACGGATCACCAAAGTTTGAAGTATTTATATACTCAACCAGATCTGAACCTTCGTCAACAAAGATGGCTCGAAACAATTGCCGATTATGATATGAATATCTCATATACCCCTGGCAAGGCTAATGTAATGGCCGATGCTTTGAGTCGTAAGGCTTATTGCAACAATCTTATGGTTCAGGAAGCACAACCTATGCTTTATGAAGAGCTTCGCAAATTGAACCTCCATATTGTTCCACAGGGTTATCTCAATACCCTGGTTGTCGAACCAGATTTAGAGCACAACATTAAGATTATACAAAAGTATGACTCTGAAGTTGAAAGGATTAAGCGGTACCTCGAGAAAGGAAAGCCGTCGGAATTCCATCTTGATAAGGATGGGATCCTATTTTTCCAACACCGTCTCTTCGTACCTAAGTTCAAGGATGAGAGGGAACACGTTATGAAGGAAGCTCATGACAATCCTCTGTCAATTCATCGTGGTAGCACAAAGATGTACTGTGACATTTGTCAGAGATACTGGTGGCCTAATATGAAGCGAGATATTGCTCGTTATGTTTCTGAGTGTGACGTTTGTCGCCGCATTAAAGCAGAACATCAAAGGCCTGCTAGAACTCTGTAACCCCTTGAAATTCCTGAATGGAAATGGGACAAGGTCCAAATGGATTTCATTACTGGTTTTCCCAGATCTCAGAAGGGTCATGATGCTATTTTTGTCGTCATTGACCGATTCTCAAAGGTTGCTCATTTTCTGCCAGTTAAGGAGACAATCACTGCTAGCCAGTTAGCAGACTTGTATGTTTCCCGAATTGTGTCACTCCACGGTGTTCCGTTGGAGATCAGTTCTGATCATGGCAGCCTCTTCACCTCCAGATTCTGGAATAGTTTCCAGGAAGCTATGGGAACTCATCTGTCTTTCAGCACCGCTTTTCACCCTCAGTCCCAGGGTCAAGTCGAACGAGTTAATCAAGTGCTCGAAGATATGCTTCGAGCTTGCGTCATCTCCTTCGGTAAGAAATGGGAGGAATCTCTCCCGTATGCCGAATTCTCTTACAACAATAGCTATCAAGCTAGTCTGAAGATGGCACTGTTTGAAGTTCTTTACGGACGTAAGTGTCGAACCCCTCTGAATTGGTCAGAAACTGGGGAACGCTCACTCGTCGGACCGGACATTATTCAGCAAGCTGAAGAACAAGTCCACATTGTCCGTGAACATCTGAAAACTGCTCAGTCTCGTCAGAAGAGCAACTATGACCGAAAGCACCAGGAAATGGTCTATCAACCTGGCGAGCAAGCTTACCTTCGCGTCACTCCGTTGAAAGGCACTCATCGGTTCGGAATCAAAGGCAAGTTAGCTCCTCGCTACATTGGCCCGTTTCGTATTCTTGCCCGTCGAGGAGAAGTGGCATATCAGTTGCAATTGCCGCCAAATCTTTCTCAAGTACATGATGTCTTTCATGTATACCAACTCCGTCGCTGCTTCAAGGATCCTATTCGAGCTGTGGATCATGAAATGCTTGAATTACGGGAAGATCTGTCTTATCCAGAACATCCCATCCGTATTCTTGATCAAGCTGAGCGTCGAACTCGTCAGAAATCAATCAAAATCCTCAAGGTTAAGTGGTCAAATCATTCTGAAGATGAAGCCACTTGGGAACGCGAGGATCGTCTTCATGAAGAATACCCCGCTTTCTTTCAGTCTTCCTCTTAATTCTCGGGACGAGAATTCTTGATAGATGAGGAGAATTGTAACACCCCATGTCATTAGCCACAGTAATCACTTTTGATAATGACAAGTCAGCAAGTTTAACAGTGCATGGTCATCGTTAGCATCATATTGCATTTCAACTCCTAAGTCCAAAATCCAAATTTAAATGAAAGTGGAAAATAAAAGTTGTCCAACATAGAAACTAAAATGTTCAATAAATAACAAATATTACAGAGACTATTCTAAAATTGTAACCAACAATTAATAAATTAATTAGGTGGCTCTAACTTTACCAAAACAGCAAGGTTTAGTGCATTTTATTTATTATAAAATTTGTGTGAACTCCAATTGCCTCCAAACCAATTTTTGGTAGTAGTAGAGAATGCCTAGTAATTATTGGAGCAATTGCCATATTTTACAAAAGTCATTTTGAGGCCTAACTAGTTACAAAACAGGAGATAAGAATAAATACAAGAAAAAGACAAAAAGAAAATGAGACAAAAAATAAATAAAAAGAAAATGAAACCCCCCCTGGCCCAACTGGGCCATAGCCCAGCCGGCCGGCCCACCCCACTCCCCCCTGGCCTATATGGCCCTAGGGACCCCGAAACCCTAACCCCACCGACACCCATCCCCCCTCGCTCCCCCCTCCCCCGATCTAGTTCTGGATCGGGATCGGGCCGAGCCCCGCGCCGCTCGCCTCGCCGCGCTCGACGCCGCCGCCCGACGCCGCGCCCCGTCGCCACTCGCCGTCTTCCCTCTGCTCGCCGCGCCGCTCGCGTGCGCGCCCGCTCGCGCCTCCGCCCCTGCCGCGCTCACCGTGCCCGGGCCGCGCCTCGCTACCGCCGCCCGCACGCGCTCGCTGGCCGCGCTCCATCCCTGCCAGCGCACCGGCCACCTCACGCGCGCTGCCGCTCACGCGCTGCACCGCCTCGCCCCGTCGTGCCCGCTGCGCCGCGCCGCCTCTCGTTGTCGCTCCGGCCACCCCGCGCCGCTACGTGGCCGTGGCCCCGCGCCCGCGGCCCCCTCCGCCCGCGCGCACGCGCCCGCACGTCCGTTTGGCCTCAGGGCCACTGACGAATGGGCCAGTGCCCCCTGGCCCAATGACATGTGGGGCCCAGCCCAGAACATTTTAAAAATAAATGAAAATGAAAATGAAAATGAAAATTAATAAAATTAATAATTAATTAATTAGTGAATTAATTAAGCTAATTAACTCTGATTAGGTTAATCTAATTAAGTAGTTAGTCTAATTAAATAGTAATTAAATTAAGTAATCACTAATTAGCTGGTCAGAGTATGACAGGTGGGACCCACGTGTCAGGTTGACTGCTAACGTCATGCTGATGTCATGCTGACGTCATGATGACGTGTCATGATGACGTTAGCATACACTGTTTCGGATAATGTTGAATTTAAATAAATAATTAAATTCCAGTAATTAATAAAACTTTAGAAAATCATATAAAATAAACCGTAACTCCGATGAAAATAATTTATATATGAAACTTGCTCAGAATTTCGATATGAACCCGAATACGCCCTCCGTATTCTTGTCAGATGCCCCTAGCTATATGAACATTGAACTTTTAGACCGATTTCGATAAATGAATAGTGCCCAATGTTGATTAAATAAATCCGGATAAATTCCTAAATTAACTAAATCATTTAGCTAGGCAATAGAACACCCCGGCATATCATTTAGGCGTGTCATACATATTGTTTGCATTATTACCGTGAAATTTATTATTTCTCTCCCCCTCCTTCTCTCTCGATAGATGCTAAGACCGACGACGCTGCAGCTGGGTACGACTACACTACCGACGAGCAGCCCGTTGACGACCTCTATCTCTTGCCAGAGCAACCAGGCAAGCCCCCCCCCTTGAGCATCCAGATATCGCCCATTCTCCTGCTTGCATTAGATTTTGCTACTGTTAATGTATGCTCCTATTCTGATGCATAGCCTGCTTTCGTAACCTGTTCATTGCTACCTTACCTGCCTATGATAAACTGTTTAGTATAGGTTGGTAGTGAACCATCAGTAACCCCACCACCTTTCCCTTGTTGCCCCTGCTTGATCGTCGATGACTCGATCAATGTGATCGTCGACCAGAGACCGACACCTCACTTCACACCCCCTTAGTTGTACGACTCTGCATAGTTACTATCGAATGCCGGGGGTGATACCTCGTAACGCACTCCTGATGAATACTCTGCAGTGTAGCTGTTCGGTCGAGGTCATCTAGGGTGATTCCTCCTTCTCCACTTTCGATATGACTCTGTCGTGCAACCCCTCAGTGTGAACCTCGAGGGTGATGCGTCATACGTTCACCCTGATGATTTCGTCGAGTGGAATCCGCCGAGGGTGATTCCTCGGGTTTTCCCCTTTGATGATATGACCACACGGTTACCTTGACCTTTGTTACAGGCGGGTCCACCCTGGTGGGTACCCGCTGGGGATCTATGATGTCGAGTGTGCCGGAAGGGCACTCGAGTGTGATATTGTGGCGGAGCTTCAGAGACTCTGATTGTCTCCGCGAGATACTAAATGAGCCTATTGGATTTGGGTGTGTGATCTGAGTGGGTCGACGTGCCCTATACGCACTACCACCACGCGGGATTATGGTTATGGGGCCCTCTGCGATGTACGTTTCTCCCGAAAGCTCATCAGACATCACGATTCACCGTGCGGGCTGATCGCCGGGATTGGGATGGATACTTCACTGACGAGTTCAGTGTCGCGCCTGCACCCCGGCCAGCCACGCAACGCGCAGGGTGCCCAGGACGATGGCCCAAGACCTCTGGGTCCATAGGTTAGTCCGGCGTGCTGACCTCTCTGCTGAGCCTAGGTAGGGCGCTGCTTCGTGTTGATCTTCCGAGGCCGGGCATTACCCAGCAAGTGTGTTCGACCGGAGTTGATCGAGCGTGTTGGGTAACAGTAGTGCACCCCTGCAGGGATGAATGATCTATCGATAGCCGGTCCTACGGTAAAGGACGCTCAGTTTGTGTATCCCGATCTACTACTTGAACTGGATACTTGTTACTTAATTGAGGCTTCGGGATCGCTTTCTCGCTAGGAGTCGAGGAAGGATCTCTAGGCTTGCTCCAACATGTTTGCTTAATAAAATGCTATTCTACTCTCTTCTACTGCTGCAAGATGATGGCTTCGTGAAGATGCTAGTCTTTGATAGGACTAGGCCTTCTCTCTATTCTGGCATTTCTGCAGCCCAGTCCACATATAAAGCCTTTCTCCATTGATAATGTTGCATATGTAGTATAGATCCTTGCTTGCTGAGTACTTCGGATGAGTACTCACGGTTGCTTTACTTTCTCTTTTCCCCATACCCCACCTTGATGATACACCAGATGATGGAGTCCAGGAGCCAGATGCCACCTCAGGAGCTTACTACCAGGAGGGTCCAGAGGGCACGTACTACTGGATCGAGCCAGCCGACCAGGAGTAGGATCGGAGGCTCCTAGGTAGAAGGCCAACACCTTTTGATCTAGTGTCGTTGTTTGTGCTAGCCTTCTTAAGGCAAAACTTGTCTAACTATGTTTGTACTCAGATAATATTTGTATGACTGACTTATGTATTCGGATCTTCGGATCCCTGGTCTGTAATATTGTGGATCTCCGTTTATTTGTGTTAGAGTTGTGTTGTGATATCTTCCCGTGAGTCCCTGTGCTTGATCGTGCATGTTTGCGTGTATGATTAGTGCACGATTGAGCCGGGGGTGCCACACCAACCTTGGTGCACTGGAGAATGTGCTTGTAGTTCAAATTTTAATTATTCACATTAAATGCCCAGAAACTCAATTAATGCATAAAAGGGCCAAACGAACCCGGAATAATTCCAAATTTTAACACGACACTCATATAGTTATATGTTTGCTCTGTATAAAAATCAAGAGGGGGGTATGTCGTTTCGCACACAAAGGTGACAGGTTTCCTCTCGAAACCACATGTCTTCTTGAGAGAAGCTCCAATTTGCAAGAAGCTTGTACCAAAACTTGTCCCAATTCGGCCAACTTTTTTACCACAACATTGTTGGTGCCATGAAATGACACCATGCCAAGTTTCATGATTTTTAGATGTGTTTGGGATTTACAGGAATTTAAAAACCAAGTTTCTCAATGTTTCCGGCCGAGCCATGACGCCCAGATGTTTGAATTTCATTCCCATTCTTGCATGGGACCTATAAATTCACCCAAAGACACACATGTTCAACAAACTTTGGTGCACTGGAGCATGTGCTTGTAGTTCAAATTTGAATTATGCACATTAAATGCCTAGAACTCAATTAATGCATAAAAATGCCAAACGAACCTGGAATAATTCCAAATTTTAACACGACACTCATATAGTTGCATGTTCACTGTAGATAAATGTTCTAGCAATTCAAACACATCCTTTCCCTCCGTAACACCATTTTATCTTTCAAAACAGAATGAAAAAATCAGGTATACCACAAACAATTTACTAGCAAGAATCGTGTGGGATGCGATATAAAATATCTTGGCGCACCGTCTTGTCTGGCTTACGCAGGAAGCTTCATCGTCTACAGTCCACCGCCCGCGCTTGAACCACACTTGCGCGCCAGTTTCTCGCGGCACCGAGCGAAATTTTTCTGCCACCACGGAAATATCTATCTCCCCGCCCCCACCCCACCAAAAGCCACATTTCCACTGTTCCTCCGTGCTTTCAAAGTTCAAACCTTCACTGCTGCTTACTGGCAGCACCGACGACCCTTCTTCTTGCAGTGCCGCCTCCTCACCGGCGACCCTTCTTCTTGCAGTGCCACCTCCTCGCCGGCGACCTTTCTTCTTGCAGCGTCGCCTCCTCGCCGGCGACCCTTCTTCTTGCTGCGCGGCCTCGTCGATATGGTCAGGTAATCCACACCCCACCCACACCATCCTCCTCCTTCCCCGTCCCACATGCCCCGACCGATGGTGCGACACCTTCCGCTGAAATCACTGGCCCTGTCCTCCAATTAAGCGCCGCCCACAGCCATTTTGCACGCAGTATAATGTGGAGCTCAGTAGCATCTGGCAGCGGAGAAGCAAATCGCGGTAGCACGCGTGGAAGAGGTCGCTATGTTTTCCATGCGTGCCGACCGCCAGGTCTTGGAGGAGCACCTCATCTTCGAGGCCACCGTCGACACCGCCACATGATTGTCTACTTTAAAATACAGTTTGTGCTGTTTTTTGGAGGCCACCGCCAGTGCCTTCTAGTGATTTTTCCTCTGTAATGTTAATATGCAATCTGATATTCTGAAATGTAATGTTTAGTTAATAGTCTGGTCCAACAATTGCTACATTTCGTAGTACTGTTCTCAAGCATTCTTGGTTTCGTTAACTGTCTTATCTTCTAGTATATGTTCTATTCTGCAATGTCGTGCTCAGTTAACTGTTTTGGTTCATTTGGTCTGCTGTCTAGCGAACTGTTTGGTTCAATTGTGCAATTTGATTATCATTTGTTGTTGGTACAATTTTGTATTGTTATGCATGTGAGAAATAAATCGAATTTGGCTGTACTCAATACATATTCTACTGATACTATGGCAATTCTCAGTTAACCTGATCAAGATCTTCCTTATATGTGTTGCAGGGAAACAATGGGAGACACTGCGGTTTACCATCGAGGTTTGCTCATGCATGGTCCTTTCGCTAATAGCACATTATCCTGCAGTTGCAGGAATCATTCTAATATTTAGGTTTCTTACAATTTGGTCTTGCACATGTAGGTCCTGCTGTCAGAGGCTTATACCCACTGTTCGACCCATTTTGCATATGGGGAAATGAGATGTCCATGAATATCAGTCAAGTCAAGAAACTCAGAAAGATTGTTAGGATAAAGAAACTTGCGACGAATAATAGCAAGATCTTTGTTTGCACAATGAAGAAGACATCAGTCAACTATAGGATGGTACTAACTCTTTTAACTTGTTTTTATCCCTTGCGCCATTTCAAAATTTATAACAGCGATTTATGCATATCTTTGTTTTCAGTACTTTTCAAAGCAGTTCACCGATGATTACCTCTCAAACCACCTGCATGGTCAAGTGGCGAGGAAGGTATTCATTCAACACCCACGGTACAATATTGAAGTCTTTCTGAAGAGGACGAAGGTTGGGCGGGCAATTATCCATAGCCACTGGCCTAAAGTTGCAAGGACATTCAACATCACTGAAGGCTCAATATTCGCCTTCGCTTCTGCAGTTTCCCAGATGAGATTCATCTGTCTATTTACCGTGTATGATGCTACTTTTCCAAAGGTTTTCGATGTTGCATGTGAAACTTGGTGATGTTGTGTAATGGTGTAGCTAGCTATATCCCTCTTTGGTGTAACTGAGTGCTAAAGCTATCTGATGTAATTCGATTATGAAATCCTGGTTGCAGTTATACGGATATGAAATATGTGGTGTGTTTTATAAGAAATGTCAATTTGATTACTAGATGGATTATCAAATAATAGGCTAATTACCCTGCTTATTGGGGTCTTCTATTGCAGACGGTTACTCAGACAACACCGTGGGCGATGAACTCAAAGAACCCACACAGTTTCTAGAAAGTAGGCGTGTTGGATCAACTAACAATCACACACGGCTTCCGGTAGAGAACTGTTTGCGTTAGGCCACCTTGCACAAACGTTTCCACACAAAAAACTGTGTGTGATATACATACGAACGGAAACGTTTTTCTGGGATTCACTGCATGGGATGTACATACAAACTGAAACGATTGGGCTTCGATGCCTCGCCCGATCGCACACGAGTTCATTTTGCCCCCGCCGGTGTGGCCGGAGGGCCTATCCCCGACGGTTTCTGGGTCGTGTGGGAAGGACCCCCCTATCGCACACACTCACTTGGCGACGGTTTAAAACTCCGTCACGGAAAGGGGGTAAAAACCGTTTGTATAGCACGTCTGTGCAGCAGTGACGATCAAGATCAGGGACTCACAGGAAGATATCACAACACAACTCTAGACACATATTAAAATAATACAAGCTTTATATTACAAGCCAGGGGCCTCGAGGGCTCGAATACATTAGCTCGAATACAAACGAGTCAGCGGAAGCAACAATATCTAAGTACAGACATAAGTTAAAAAAGTTTGCCTTAAGAAGGCTAGCACAAAGGTAACAATGATCGAAAAGGCAAGGCCTCCTGCTTGGGAGCCTCCTAATTACTCCTGGTCATCAGCGGTCTCCACGTAGTAGTAGGCACCATCGGGGTAGTAGCAGTCGTCATCGACGGTGGCGTCTGGCTCTTGGGCTTCACCATCTGGTTGCGACATCCGAGAAGGATGGAAAAGGGGGGGAAATAGGGAGCAAAGCAACCGTGAGTACTCATCCAAAGTACTCGCAAGCAAGGATCTACACTACATATGCATCTGTATCAATGAAAAGGGTAGTATCTGTGGACTAATGACCCACAAGTATAGGGGATCAATCATAGTCCTTTCGATAAGTAAGAGTGTCGAACCCAACGAGGAGCAGAAGGAAATGACAAGTGGTTTTCAACAAGCTATTTTCTGCAAGCACTAAAATAGTCGGTAATAAGTAGTTTGATAGCAAGATAATTTCTAACAACCAAGTAACGGTAACGGTAAATAAAGTGCACCAAGGTAGCTCAATCATTTTGTGGCAAAGGACAGGCCAAAACGGTCTCTTATGATAAGCAAAGCGTTCTTGAGGGTACACGGGAATTTCACCATATCACTTTTATCATGTTGGTTTGATTCGTGTTCGCTACTTTGATAATTTGATATGTGGGTGGACCGGTGCTTAGGTGCTACTTATGATTAACCCCCTCGCAAGCATCCACAACTACGAGAAAAGTATTAAGATAAAATCTAACCATAGCATTAAACTTTTAGATCCAAATTGGTCCCTTACGTAGTAGCGCATAAGCTAGGGTTTAAGCTTCTGTCACTCTAGCAACCCATCATCTAATAACTACTCCACAATGCATTCCCTTAGGCCCAAATATGGTGAAGTGCCATGTAGTCGACGTTCACATGACACCACTAAGGGAATCACAACATACATATCATCAAAATATCGAACACATATCAAGTTCACATGATTACTTGCAGAATGACTTCTCCCGTGACCTCAAGAACAAAAGTAACTACTCACAAATGATAATCATGCTCAAGATCATATGGGTATTAAATAGCATAATGGATCTGAACATATAATCTTCCACCAAATAAACCATATAGTAATCAACTACAAGATGTAATCAACACTACTAGTCACCCACAGGTACCAACCTGAGGTTCCGGTACAAAGATTGAACACAAGAGATGAACTAGGGTTTGAGAGGAGATGGTGTTGTCGAAGATGTTGATGGATATTGCCCTCCCAAAGATGAGAGGGTTGTTGGTGGTGATGATGACGATGATTTCCTCCTCCGGGAGGGAAGTTCCCCGGACGGAATCGCTCCACTGTATTGTAAAAGTGCTCCTGCCCAAGTTCCGCCTCGAGACGGCGGCGCTTCATCCCGAAAGTACCCCTCTTATTTTGTGTAGGTCAAAATGACCTATATACCAGAAGATGGGCACCAGAGGTAGGCCGAGGAGGGCACAACCCACCAGGGCGCGCCTGGGGGCCCAGGCGCGCCCTGGTGTCTTTTGCTCACCAGGGTGGCCCCCTTCGGTAGTTATTTGCTCCAGTATTTTTTTATATATTCCAAAACAATTCTCCGTAAATTTTCAGCTCATTTGGAGATGTGCAGAATAGGTAACTCTGATGTAGCTTTTTCAGGTTCAGAATTCTAGCTGCCGGTATTCTCCCTCTTTGCCTAAACCTTGCATATTATGAGAGAAAAGGCATTAGAATTACTCCAAAAAGCATTATTATGCATAAAACATTATAAATAATAGTAGGAAAACATGATGCAAAATGGACGTATCAACTCCCCCAAGCTTAGACCTCGCTTGTCCTCAAGCGAAAAACCGAAATCGGAAAACATGCCCACATGCTTAGAGAGAGAGAGGTGTCGATAAAAACAAAATACGGACATAGAAGCATCATGCTTATTATTATAACAGCAAAGAACTTTAACTTAAAACTTTCTCACACAATTTTTTTATCATATAACTTCTCATGAGCAAGTAACAATTCATCACAACATTGAAGTATAAAGCATAAACCTTATTGAAAACCAACAAACTATGTTCTCAGTCAACTTTGCAACTACAATTCATCATATTTTCAAGAAGGGTCATGTATCGGAGCCTTTAGGCAAGTCCACATACTCAACCATCATTTAACCTTCTATGATTGCTAACACTCACAGCATACCCATGAACAAAAAGTTTCAACCAGACACATAGAAAGATAGGGGCTTATAGTTTCGCCGCCCAACGTATTCACCTCAAGGGTGATGTCAACAATAATAACTCATGCCCACTCACATCCAACTGGATATATGTGCCTAGATCTATCCTCACGACATGATGCTTGTAAAAAGAGAAAATAAAAAGGAATAGGGGAGAATATTTTGACTCTTACATAAAAGTAAATGCATAAAAGTAAAATATAGGCCCTTCGTAGAGGGAAGCAGAGGTTGTAATGCGCTTTTTGTTTGTATGCCAAATCCCTTAATGCAAAAGAACGTCACATTATATTGCCCCTTATGATAGCAACCTTTATTATGCAGTCCGTCGCTTTTATTACTTTGCCATCATAAGTTCGTACAACACTCAATTTTCTCTTACACCAAATGATCCAACACATTTAGAAGCAATTTTTATTGCCTTATTGCACCGATGACAACTTACTTGAAGGATCTTACCCAATCCATAGGTAGGTATGGTGGACTCTCAAAAAGATTTTGGGTTTAAGGGTTTTTGGATGCACAAGTAGTATCTCTACTTAGTGCGGAGTTTTTGGCTAGAAAAGATATTGAGCAAGCACCACTTGTTTAAGGATCTATGACAATATAACTTCTATGTGAATATGAACAAACATAAATCATTACATTGTCTTCCTTGTCCAACGTCAACAATTTTGACACATAATATTTAGTGGGGGCTCACAATCATAAAAGATGTCCAAGATAGTGTATTTGCATGTGAATCTTCTCTTCCCTTATTAATTCTTTCATGAATTGCATCATTGACCAATGCTATGCTTGTCAATCTCCAACAAATTTTACCACTTATACTTTTCCTTATGTGATGTCATTACTTACCATAGGACTATAATATGATCTTTTTCATTTATTTTCCTTTCTTTTTATTGAAACAAAAAAGTAAAGAAACAAAACTCAAACTACTCTTTATTATATATCTCGCACACGATTACATGGATAGATAGATCACTAAGCAAGCACTCGAAAAGAAAAGATCGAACTAAACTTTTATTCAACTAAATCATAGGATAACTAAAGATCGAACTAAAATAGATAAAGGCAAAGATAGTGGTGGTTATACGATACCGGGGCACCTCCCCCAAGCTTGGCACAAGCCAAGGGGAGTGCCCATACCATGAACTCAAGTTTCCTTTGGTGGGGAAGATGATGATGGTGGTGGTGAAGTGGTATGAGTATTCCTCTTCCTCAGCTTATGCTTGAGGATGAAATTTCCTCCCTCAAGTCATCGATCTCCTGCTCAAGCTTTAATATCTTTTTGCATAATTCCTGCTTGTTTTCCTGCAAGAGACGAAAAGGGATAAACTGGATCTTAGGTTTCTTTGCTTTATTAGGGAGACTTGACATCTTGAATTCCACGTGCATGTCCCCAGGTTGGGGTAATGGAACTTCATCTTCATCCAAGCTTGTCTCTTCCTTCCCTTTCGGATCATAGTCTTCTTCTTCCTTCGTGGTCCAACCATAATGTTCCACATCTCCGTGAACCTTGGGGTTTGCAATATAATCAGCAACATAGCTCTCACCCTCCGAGTCTTGGGATGACATATTTTCATATCTGCCAGAAAAATAGCACGAAAGAAGAACAGAGGATTTCTCCTTGATACGGTGGTCAATACGTTCGGGGGGTATATAAAGATTTTTTATCTTGGGAAACAAGCAAAACTGACTCGGGAAGGTTCCCGAGGTGGGCACAACCCACCTGGGTGCGCCAGGCATGCCAGGCGTGCCCTGGTGTCTTGTGTCTCCTCGGCTGCCTTCCTGGTTGTTTCTTATTTTGCTAATTTTTGTAACATTCCAAAACTGACAGAAAATATTTTTGCGGATTTTTTGGAGTCCGTTTACTAACCGTATCACGTACTTCCTCTTTTTTGGTATTCTGGAGTGTTCCGGAAGGTTTCTTTTATGTGTTCCTCCAGTGTCATGGTTTGAATAATATTGCTTTCAACATTAATAGGCGTACCTGAGATATAGTGTTTGATTCTTTGCCCATTGACCACCTTAGGGTTAGTACCTTTGGCATTATTTATTTTGATGGCTCCAGAGCGATAAACCTCCTCGATAATATATGGTCCTTCCCATTTGGAGAGAAGTTTTCTTACAAAGAATCTAAAACGAGAGTTGTACAAAAGAACATATTCTCCAACTTTGAATTCCCGCTTTTGGATTCTTTTGTCATGCCATCTTTTAACTTTTTATTTAAATAATTTGGCATTTTCATAAGCTTGGGTTCTCCATTCATCTAATGAGCTAATATCAAATAACCACTTTTCACCGACAAGTTTGAAATCATAGTTGAGTTCTTTAATTACCCAATATGCTTTATGTTCTAACTCTAGAGGCAAATGACAAGCTTTTCCATAAACCATTTTGTAAGGAGACATACCCATAGGATTTTTATACGCTGTTCTGTAGGCCCAAAGTGCATCATCCAATTTCTTAGACCAATTCTTTCGGGACCTATTAATAGTTTTTTGTAATATTAATTTTATTTGTCTATTGCTAAGTTCAACTTGATAACTAGATTGAGGATGACAGGGTGATGCAATTCTATGGTTAACATCATATTTAGCAAGCATTTTACGGAAAGCACCATGAATAAAGTGTGAACCACCATCAGTCATTAAATATCTAGGGACTCCAAACCTCGGGAAAATAACTTCTTTAAGCATCTTAATGGAAGTGTTATGATCAGCACTACTAGTTGGAATAGCTTCTACCCACTTAGTAACATAATCAACAGCAACCAAAATATGTGTATACCCATTAGAGGAAGGAAAAGGTCCCATATAATCAAAACCCTAAACATCAAATGGTTTAACAGCAAGTGAATAATTCATCGACATTTCCTGACACTTACCGATATTACCAATTCTTTGACATTCATCACAAGATAAAACAAACTTACAGGCATCCTTGAAGAGAGTAGGCCAATAAAAACCAGATTGCAATACCTTATGAGCAGTTCTATCTCCCGCATGATGCCCTCCATAAGCTTCGGAGTGACACTTCCGTAGGATTTGTTCCTGTTCATGCTCAGGTACACAACGTCTAATAATACCATCTACTCCTTCTTTATAAAGATGTGGATCGTCCCAAAAGTAATGTCTTAAATCATAGAAGAAATTTTTCTTTTGTTGGTAAGTGAAACTAGGTGGTATGTATTTAGCAACAATATAATTAGCATAGTTAGCATACCAAGGAGTATTATGAGAAAT
Source organism: Thinopyrum elongatum (assembly GCA_011799875.1). NCBI lineage: Eukaryota > Viridiplantae > Streptophyta > Magnoliopsida > Poales > Poaceae > Thinopyrum > Thinopyrum elongatum. The sequence continues at coordinate 392,093,609 of CM022300.1, forward strand.
ATTTATTGCAGCTAGTTTTTCATCAAGAAAGCTATCATCAATAGGTAGTGGGTCATCAAGAATATTTTCTAACCTAGACAAGTTATCAGCTACGGGGTTCTCAGCTCCTTCTCTATCAGTAATATGTAAATCAAATTCTTGTAGAAAAAGAACCCACCTAATCAGTCTAGGTTTAGCATCTTTTCTTTTCCATAAGATATTTAATAGCAACATGATCAGTGTGAACAATTACTTTGGAATCAACAATGTAAGATCTGAATTTATCACAAGCAAACACAACTGCTAAAAATTCTTTTTCAGTAGTAGCATAATTTCATTGGGCACTGTCTAGAGTTTTGCTAGCATAATGGATAACATTTAATTTCTTATCAACTCTTTGTCCTAGAACAACACCAACAGCATAATCACTAGCATCACACATAATTTCAAAAGGCAAGTTCTAATCAGGTGGTTGAACAATAGGTGCAGAAGTTAAGGCTTCCTTAAGTGTTTCAAAGGCTTCTACACAATCATCATCAAAAACAAATGGAACAACCTTTTGTAAAAGATTTGTAAGAGGCCTAGAAATTTAAGAGAAGTGTTTAATAAACCTCCTATAGGAACCAGCATGACCAAGGAAACAACGAATACCTTTAATATCTTTAGGACATGGCATTTTCTCAATTGCATCAACTTTAGCTTTATCCACCTCAATACCTCGTTTAGAAGTTTTATGCCCCAAGACAATACCTTCATTAACCATAAAGTGGCACTTCTCCCAATTCAAGACAAGATTAGTTTGCTCACATCTCTGCAAAACTCGATCAAGGTTGCTCAATAAATCATCAAAAGAAGTTCCATAAACAGAAAAATCATCCATGAAAACCTCAACAATATTTTCACAAAAACCAGATAATATAATAGTCATACATCTTTGAAAGGTAATTGGTGCATTGCATAAACCAAAAGGCATACGTCTATAAGCATAAGTTCCAAAAGGGCTGGTAAAAGTGGTTTTCTCTTGATCAGGTTGTGAAACAGGTATTTGAGAAAAACTAGAATATCCATCCAGGAAACAAAAGTGTGTGTGCTTAGATAATCTTTCCAACATTTGGTCGATAAAAGGCAAAGGGTAATGATCTTTTCTAGTTGCCTTATTTAATTTTCTAAAATCAATTACCATTCTATAGCCAGTAACAATTCTTTTTGGAATAAGTTCATTTTTATCATTAGGGATAACAGTAATACCTCCCTTCTTAGGGACACAATGAACGGGACTCACCCATCTACTATCAGCTATGGGATAGATTATACCTGTTTCCAGAAGCTTTAATATTTTAGTTCTTACCACTTCTTTCATCTTAGGATTCAAACATCGTTGATGATCAACAACGGGTTTAGCATCAGGTTCCATATTAATCTTATGCTGACAGAGAGTGGAACTAATGCCCTTAAGATCATAAAGAGTATATCCAATGGCAGCACGGTGCTTCTTCAGAATTTTCAATAATCTTTCTTCTTCATGTTCTGAAAGGTTAGCACTAATAATAACATGATATATCTTTTTATATTCAAGATAAGCATATTCAAAAGTATCAGGAAATTGTTTTAATTCAAACACAGGATCACCTTTAGGTGGAGGAGGACCTCCTAGAGTTTCAATAGGTAAATTATGTTTGAGCAGAGGTCGTTGTTCAAAGAAAATTTTATCTATTTCATTTCTTTTGATGCATATGCATATCATTTTCATGGTCTAGCCAATATTGTTCTAGTGGATCAGTAGGAGGCACGACAATAGAAGCAAGATGTGACGCCCGGATAATTAAGCTACAGTGAACCTTTGCTAATGATGCCATGTCACCTCGGTTACTGTGTATAAACTCGTGTTGATTTGAAACCGATTCAAATTCAAATTATAAATCAAGGCAAACAACAAAAGTTTTCAAATAATAATACTAAAATGTTCTGAATGAGTCAAATAATTCATAGGGAATTATGGTGGAGAAACCACACTTTTATAGAGTGTTTAAATGCACTAAGATAATAGAAACAGCAGCAGAAACAATTATTTAAATACCTTTTGTAGTTAATAAAATATTAAACTAATTTAATTGGGCACTAAACTTTCTATCGCAGTGGACTAAATTGATATGCCCATCTAGGTGCTAAAGATGTAGTTTACAAAACTAAAATAATTAAATTCTAAAATATAAACAGAAAAGAAAAATAAGAAAAAGAAAAGGAAAATAAAACAAAAGACAAAATAAATAAAACAAAAAGGAAAGACCCCTGGCCAACGGGGCCAACCAGCCCAGCCGAACCGGCCCAGCCGGCGCCTACAAACCTCCCCCACTCTCCCGATCCCAAGCCCACTACTCCACTTCTCCCCCATGATCCACTTCTCCTCCCTCGTCTGGATCTGGATCAGGGTAACCTGCCCCGACCCCATCGCCCGACGCAGCTCGCCGTCACCGTCGCCCGCCGCCGTCACCACCGTCGGACTGCCTCGTCCCCGCCTCTCCCTCGCTGGCTCCACCAAGCCACGCCACCCCCCTTCTCTTCAAGCGCACGTGAGTGCTCCCATCTGCCTTCCCTCTCCCTCCCGCGCTCGCCGCACGCCCGCGCTCGCCACGCCCCTCGTGCCTGCAGCTGCAGCAGGCCGCGCACGCACACACCACGCGTGTCGCAGCCCTGCTCGCCGCCCTCACCGTGCTGCCGCACACCCACACGCCCGCTGCCGCCCTGCCTCGCCCGCACCTGAGCCACTCGTCGCCGCCCGCGCCCTGGCTCCCTCCGCCTGCTGCTGCCGCCGACAGCCCCGCTCGCCTCCCCTGCCGCGCCCGCTTTTGCTCGAGCGCCGGCCGCCGCTCCGCGTCGTGCGCCGCAGCCGCCCCTCGCCTTAGCCCATGCGCGCCACTTCCTATCGGCACGGCCACCGCACGCCGTGGCCACCGTCCCCGCCTGGGGCCGCACCCTCCCCCCTGGCCGGAGTCCGCTCCCCTGGTGGCCACGGGCGCACGCCCGCACCCACGCCCAGCGCCCGCTTAGGCCTGTGTGCCACTGCATGTGGGGCTGCCCCCTCTGAAACGTTAAAAAAATGATAATAAAAATAATAATTAATTAATTAGGATAATTAATTAACTTAATTAACTCTGTTTAGTTAACCTGCTAATTAAAATGTTAGCTGATAATTAGTGAACAGCCTATGACATGTGGGACCCACCTGTCAGTTTGACTGGTCAACGGTCAGAGTTGACCGCTGATGTCATGCAGATGCAATATATATTTCAAATTAAAATAATTCCAGACAATGTATTAAAACTTTAAAAATTAATATAAAATAATCCGTAACTCGGATGAAAATACTTTGTACATGAAAGTTGCTCAGAATTTCGAGATGTATCCGAATGCGCAGTCCGTTCGTCTGCCACACGTCCCTAGCATAGCAAACATGCAACCATCCCCCTCTGTTTCACCTGTCCAAAAATGCCTAACACCGGGAATACTTTCCCGGATGTTTTCCCCCTTCGCTAGTATCGCGTAGTACCGTGTTAGATCACACCTGCACCTTTATTGCCGTGTCATGCATCTGTTTGCGTTGTATTTATTGTTTCTTCCCCCTCTTCTCTCCGTTAGACTTCGAGACTGACGCCAGTGCTGCTGCCCCGATCGACTATGGTGTTGATGACCCGTCCTTCTCTGCAGAGCTTCCAGGCAAGCAAACACCCCTTGTTCATCCCGATATCGCCTACTCTTTTCCTCTACAGCTTGCATTAGAGTAGTGTAGCTGTTACTGTTTCATCGGTTTGATCCTATACTGCTGCATAGCCTGTCCTTGTTACTTCTGTTGTTACCTTACCTGCAATCCTAAATGCTTAGTATAGGTTGCTAGTTTATCATCAATGGCCCTACATTCTTGTCCGTCTGCCATGCTATAATATCAGGCCGTGATCACTCGGGAGGTGGTCACGGGTATATACTATATACTATCACACTACTTATGTTACTGTTCGGATGTGGGGGCTGAAGGGGCAGGTGGCTCCATCCAGGTTGTGATGGGCCTGGGTTCCCGACAGCCCCCGCGTGATTCTTCGAGGCGGAGCGACAGGGCAGGTTGTGACCACTTAGAAGACAGGTGGGCCTAGTCCCTGGTCGGCGTCCGCGGATACTTCAAATAACACGCTTAACGAGATCTGGGTATTTGATCTGAGTCTGGCTACGAGCCTATACGCACTAACCAACTACGTGGGAACAGTTATGGGCTCTCGACATCGTGGTATCAGCCGATCCCTTCTTGACGTCAGCAGTTGAGCGGCGCGCCAGATTGGACTGGAACGCCTGCGCTTGTATTAAGGGGGCTAGTTCTGCTTCCGGCCGCATTCGCAACATGCAGGTGTGCAATGGGCGATGGGCCTAGACCCCTGCGCGCTTAGGATTTAGACCGGCGTGCTGACCTCTCTATTGAGCCTAGGTAGGGCTAAGACGTGTTGATCTTCTGAGGCCGGGTATGACCCCGGAAAGTGTGCCCGACCAGAGGGATCGAGCATGTTGGGCAATGTGGTGCACCCCTGCAGGGAAGTTTATCTATTCGAATAGCCGTGTCCCTCGGTAAAAGGATGACCCGGAGTTGTATTCTGACCTTATGACAACTAGAACTGGATACTTAATAAAACACACCTCTTACAAGTTCCAGAGACAACCCGGTGATCGCTTTCCCACAGGGCGACGAGGGGAGGATCGCCGGGTAGGATTATGCTATACGTTGTTACTTGGTTAACTTACCAGCTACTCTCTTCTACATGCTTAAAGATGGAGGCTGCCAGAAGCGTAGTCTTCGATAGGACTAGCTATCCCCCCCCCCCCTTATTCTGGCATTCTGCAGTTCAGTCCACAGATACTACCATTTCATTGATACCAGCATATGTAGTGTAGATCCTTGCTTGCGAGTACTTTGGATGAGTACTCACGGTTGCTTTGCTCCCCCTTTTCCCCCTTTCTATACCCGGTTGTTACGACCAGATGTTGGAGCCCAGGAGCCAGACGCCACCGTCGACGACGACCCCTACTACACCGAGGGTGCCTACTACTACGTGCAGGCTGCCGACGACCAGGAGTAGTTTAGGAGGATCCCAGGCAGGAGGCCTGCACCTCTTTTGATCTGTATCCCAGTTTGTGCTAGCCATCTTATGGCACCTTGTTTAACTTTATGTCTGTACTCAGATATTGTTGCTTCCGCTGACTCATTTATGTGCGAGCACTTGTATTCGAGCCCTCGAAGCCCCTGGCTTGTAATTTGATGCTTGTATGATTATTTGTGTTTAGAGTTGTGTTGTGATATCTTCCTGTGAGTCCCTGATCTTGATCGTACATGTTTGCGTGTATGATTAGTGTACGGTCAAATCGGGGGCGTCACAAGTTGGTATTAGAGCCGACTGCCTGTAGGAATCCCCCTTCCACACTCCTTGGCCGAAGCCAAGTCTAGACATTGGAAAACTTCTACTAACATGGTTGTGCGGCTTACGGGCTCACATCGCCATTGGGTGGTATTAGGATCTTTTACTCCTCGACCTATACTCTGGGACTCTGATCTCTCTTCTATTCGGGTTAAAAATGAATTTACTAACTCTAACATTAGGATCTCATAATCACATCCACCCAGAGTGCCCCTTATCACAGATGATCGCCTGCTGCCCAAGATGGTTCCGAAGATACTCTGCGATGTTCTCTCGAGACTTTGTGCCATCGCTATTGCAACTCCCTTCCATCAATAAACCACTATGGATAACCACGTGCACTTGCCATTCATACAATCATTCCCCGTTGATCTTGTTATTACAAGATACCCCAAAATTCTCTCTATTGTACCGAGAATACTTTGTGCCTACTGCCTTGTAGTTCTTACCACATGAATACCCCCTACGGATAATTCCTCGCACTTACCAAAGTATCCGTTCTTCCCCCGTTGTTCGTAAGCTTCATAAAGATACTCTGAAATACTATCCGATCTTCTGAGAATCCTCTTCAAACTATTGCACTGCAAATACTTGTCTGCTTGCATTATGGATGCTTCCCATATGTCTAGCAATATTCATTAGTATCCTTTGACACCGTCATTTTGATCCTATTGATTCAACATGTGAGCGAATGCACACAATCATTAGTTGATCCTTTTAAATTATCTTTCCGGCTCAGACGTTATTTTGAACATGAGCTGGTTCTCGACCAATCAAATTGCCGACGATTGTACCCCCTAAGTCTATACAACTTATCTGTCCTTTATCAGAGCGTTTGCTTCTGATCCCTTGATTTGGAAATCATAATTCCTTTACATTTGAGCTTGAATTAGTCAGTTGTTTCTATAATCTAATCTCCTTGCATTCTTTCTTCTTCTGGTTGAGACCCGATGCTCACATCAGATCCCTTATGGACCACCAGATCCTTTGTTCGATTTTATCCGACAGCGTCCTTCATATTCAATAACCTCGTGAGCCTTTCCTCGAATTCATAATGCCTTAGGTAAATTGTATCATCTGCTTTCTCAACCATGCTTTGCTTTCGAGCTTGTATAAATTACTCTTGAAGCTTGTGGTATATGTTTCTAAGACGCCCCGATGGGTTGAACCTATACCTTCCCTAAAACCGTATGAACCCGAAAGTTTTCACAAGTCATACCCTTCTAGTGTTTTACCAGATAACTTTCTACCCTACAACTTCTTCGAAGACGAGAAGTGAATGAAGGGTTAGACATCGAAGAAGTGGGAGTCGACCTTGAACCTTTGTGTTCATGCCCATGGACCCGATGTGGAACTTATCATGGAAGCTTCTTGCAAAAATATTTAATCATTTGAATAATTCTTCCTGTGCCATTATATTGGATCCCTGGCAGCTATGGTTCCGACCATGCTAACTTTATTTATTATATTTTGAAAGGAAACCATTCCAGTGCCTCGTCTATTTTTGACAAGGTTAAAGTATCTACTATCGCAAGTCAACAATCCAGTTCAGTTTCTATCCTGATCTACCTTCGAGTTTTACCTCTGTAATCTCGAGAAAATCACCGAACTACATAACTGCTTGTGAGTTCTCCATCTACTATTAGTTTTCGCCGATTCCAGTTTTCCCCGGGTCATGAATTGTAGTCGCTCAAGGACACCCATAACTAAATCGAGTCTGCACTACGGTTCAACAACTCTTAGTAATCTTCATTACTTACGAGTTTGTACCCGATCACGTCATTCCTAGCCTGATTGGCTATATCATTATCGTGCTGATTTTAACTTTGCTACCTGGTCCTTATTCCCGAAGAACAACTTTCGACGATGAGCTAAGCTTGCGTCGATCTTCCTTGTCTTATCATTTCACCTCGAACAGCAATCTTGATTCTGAGTTGGTGTCGTTGTAACACCCCCGGTGATTAGCAACAGTAATCACTTTTGATAATGACATGTCAGCAAGCTTAATAGTGCATAATCATCATTAGCATCATATTGCATTTCAGCTCCTAAGTCAAATTCAAATTTAAATGAAAGTGAAATATAAAAGTTGTCCAACGTAGAAACTAAAATGTCAGATAAATAACAAATATTCCAGAGGCTATTCTAAAATTGAAACCAACATCATTGGAATTGGATAAGTGACTCGAACAACCTCAAACAGTGGATAAAGATAATATTTAATAACCATTTATTAAATCTGAAATAAATATGGAATTATATTTTGTCCAAACTAATTTTAGGTGTTAGGGAATAATGCACTGGTATTTATGACCTAGGTCTCATGTTTTACAAAAACCATTTTGAGGCCTAGCTATTTACTAGCAGAGTAAAGGGAATAAAAAAAAAGAAATAGAAAACAGAGAAGAAGAAAGAAAAAAAGAGCAAAACCCCCCCCCCACGGCCCAACTGGGCCGAAGCCCACGGCCGCCTGCGCCCCACTGCGCCCCCCCTGGCCTATACCTACCCCCGCCCAGCGGCCGACGACCCTAGCCGACCTCCCCCCCCCCCCCCTCGCTTTCTCTCTCCCCCCCCCCCCCATCTGGATCGGGACCCCCGATCCCGTCCTCCCCGTCCCGACGCCGCTCGACGCCGCCGCCACCCGTCGCCGCCTTCCCCTCGTCAAACCACACTAACGCCCTCAGCATTCCAAACCCCGCCTCCCCTCATTCCTTCCCTAGCCGCCTCTTTGCGCGGTCTCCCTCTCTCCCTACTGTGCCGCCACCCCGCCTAACGCCCTCACCTCCCCCTTCTCCCCTCTCTCCACCCTCCCTACCCCGTCTCCTCATCCCGCCCGCCTCCTCGAGCCCATTGCCCTGACCCTGCACCCTCGTTGAGGGCCACGCCCTCCCTCTCTCTCTGTCGCCGTCGTCGCCCCGCACCCCTGTCCCCGCCTCGCCGAGCCGCTCTCTTCTGCCTCGCGCCCCGCCTCGTCCTCTCCTGCAGCTCTGCTCTCCCTCACCTTTCCCTCTCCATCCTCTCTCCTCTCTCGATCTCCCTCCCTATCCTCACTCTCGTCCTCTGTCGATCTGCCCCCCCCCCCCCCCCCCCCTGATCGGTTCCTTTCCCTAGCATCTTTCCAGTAATCCCTTCTCTCTTTTGCGCTGTCGCTCTAATCGGTGCCCCGTGCTCCGCTCCCTCGCCCATTCCCTCGTCCGGACCCCTGCCTCGCCTCTCCTCGCTCCCTGCACCGCTCGCCTCCTCCGCTTTCCTCTCCCTCCCCCACCTCTCCTCGCTCTCCTCCCTCCTCCTTCGCCTTTCGCCTCCCCTCTCGCGGGCTTGCTGCCTTCTTTCGGCTCCGCTTTTCTCCCTCTACAGCCTGCCCCAGCGCCCGCCGCGCCCTGCGCCCCGTGTGGCCCGGGCCGCTGACGCGCCAGCCCCCCCCCCCCCCCCCGGGGCCTATGACAAAGGGGGCCCACCCCCAAAAGTTTAAGAAAGAAATAAAAATAATAATTAAAATAATTAAATAATTAATTAATTAATTAATCCTGATTAGGTTAATCTAATTAACTAATTAGTGTTATTAAACAGTAATTAGTAATTAACTTAATTAACCGCTGACATCAGCATGAGGTCATGCTGATGTCATCATCAGCACTGTTTCGGATAATGTTGAATTAAATAATTAATTAAATTTCAGAAATTAATAAAAACTTTAGAAAATCATATTAAATAAACCGTAACTCCGATGAAATATTTTTATACATGAAACTTGCTCAGAACAAAGATACGAACCCGGATACGCCCTCTGTATTCCCTCAGACGCCCGCAACTATAAGAACGTTGAACAATTAGACCGATTTCGATAAATGAATAGTGTCCAACCTAATTAAATAAATCCGAATAAATTCCTAAATTAACTAAATCGTTTAGTTAGGCAGTAGAACACCCCGGCATATTCTTTATAGACATGTCCCATACATATTGTTTGCATTATTGCCGTGAAATTTATTGTTTCTCTCCCCCTCCTTCTCTCTCGATAGACGCCGAGACCGACGACGCTGCACCAGGTTACGACTACTCTACCGACGAGCAGCCCGTTGACGACCTCCCTCTCTTGCCAGAGCAACCAGGCAAGCCCCCCCCTTGAGCATTCCAGATATCGCCCATTCTATTCTCCTGCTTGCATTAGATTTCGCTACTGTTAATGTATGCTCCTATTCTGATGCATAGCCTGCTGTTGTAACCTGTTCATTGCTACCTTACCTGCCTATGATAAACTGATTAGTATAGGTTGGTAGTGAACCATCAGTGACCCCACCACCTTACCCTTGTTGCCCCTGCTTGATCATCGACGACTCGATCAACGTGATCGTCGACCAGAGACCGACACCTCACTTCACACCCCCCCCCCTAAGTTGTACGACTCTGCGTAGTAACTATCGAGTGCCGAGGGTGATACCTAGTAACGCACTCACGATGAATACTCTGCAGTATAGCTGTTCGGTCGTGGTCATCGAGGGTGATTCCTCCTTCTCCATGTCCGATACGACTCTGTCGTGCAACCCCTCAGTGTGAACCTCGAGGGTGATACCTCATACGTTCACCCTGATGATTATGACCACACGGTTACTTGACCTTTGTCACAGGCGGGTCCACCCTGGTGGGTACCCGCTGGGGATCTATGATTTCGGGTGTGCCGGAAGGGCACTCGAGTGTGACATTGTGGCGGAGCATCAGAGACTCTGATTGTCTCCGCTTGATACTAATTGAGCCTATTGGATTTGGGTGTGTGATCTGAGTGGGTCGACGTGCCCTATACGCACTACCACCACGCGGGATTATGGTTATGGGGCCCTCTGCGATGTACGTTTCTCCGAAAGCTTATCAGACGTCACGATTCACCGTGTGGGCTGATCGTCGGGATTGGGCTGGATACTTCACTGGCGAGTTCAGTGTCGCGCCTGCACCCCGGCCAGCCACGCAACGCGCAGGGTGCCCAGGGCGATGGCCCGAGACCCCTTGGTGCATAGGTTAGTCCGGCGTGCTGACCTCTCTGCTGAGCCTAGGTAGAGCGCTGCTTCGTGTTGATCTTCCGAGGACGGGCATTACCCATCAAGTATGTCCGGCCAGAGTTGATCGAGCGTGTTGGGTAACAGTAGTGCACCCCTGCAGGGATGAATCTTCTATCGATAGCCGGTCCTACGGTAAAGGACGCTCAGTTTGTGTATCCCGATCTACTACTTAAACTGGATACTTGTTACTTAATTGAAGCTTCGGGATTACTTTCTCGCTGGGAGTCGAGGAAGGATCTTTGAGCTGTACTTCAACATGTTTGCTAAATAAAATGCTATTCTACTCTCTTCTACTGCTGCAAGATGATGGCTTTGAAAAGATGTTTGAAGATGCTAGTCTTCGATAGGACTAGGCCTTTCTCTCTATTCTGGCATTTCTGCAGCCCAGTCCACATATACAGGCTTTTCTCCATTGATAATGTTGCATATGTAGTATAGATCCTTGCTTGCTGAGTACTTCGGATGAGTACTCACGGTTGCTTTATTTTCTCTTTTCCCCCATATACCCCACCTTGATGATACACCAGACGATGGAGTCCAGGAGCCAGACGCCACCACCGGAGCCTACTACCAGGCGGGTCCAGAGGGCACGTACTACTGGATCGAGCCAGCTGACCAGGAGTAGGATCGGAGGCTCCCAGGCAGGAGGCCAACGCCTTTCGATCTAGTGTCGCTGTTTGTGCTAGCCTTCTTAAGGCAGAACTTGTCTAACTATGTCTGTACCCAGATATTATTTGTATGACTGACTTATGTATTCGGATCTTCGGATCCCTGGTCTGTAATATTGTGGACCTCCGTTTATTTGTGTTTAGAGTTGTGTTGTGATATCTTCCCGTGAGTCCCTGGGCTTGATCGTACACGTTTGCGTGTATGACTAGTGTACGATTGAACCGGGGGCGTCACAAGTTGGTATCAGAGCTGACTGACTGTAGGAACCCCCCTTTCCAACTCCTTGGCCGAAGTTGAGTCTAGTAACCGAAAATTGTTTTACTAACCTGGCTGTGTGGCTTACGGGCCCACGTCGCCAATTGGGTGGTATTAGGATCTTTTATTCCTCGTCTATACTCTGGGACTCTGATCTCTCTTCTACTCGGGTTAAATAAAGTTTACTAACGCCGACACTTAGGATCTCGTAAGTTCTGTCTACCCGGAGAGCTGGATATCTGTGCGATTTCCCTGTCGTTGATTTGATTAGTCTGATGATCATTTTCCTTTCCATTGTTTTGTCTAACCTTTCTCTCTGAGTTGTGTTAAACTTCTCATTGTCATTTGACAAATCTGAATTTCCTCTGTTTCAAATGGACCGTTTGTTTCCACCGCGTCCTACGACACAGCTTGTGCTTCGCACTTGGGCTCGTAATACCCCTGGGTTTCCAGCTGTCCTGATCGCTCTCATGACCAGACTTGGCTACCGTTGGTACCCTGAGTACTTGGTTTATGAGGTTTACCGCGAGTTCAACCAGGAACAGTACTATGCTGAAGTTCGGATTTATGATCAGCAGAACAACTCAGACACCGAGCTACACCTTTTTCACGGATTAGGCGTGACGATTGAGATGGCAGTCCATGATGCCGCCTACTCTGCTGTCGTACGTCTACGAGGGGAGCACAATGCTAACTTGGATGATACTGTGTTTCGGTACATTCCGTATGCACCTGTTGGAGATGCTACTGGATACTACACAGCTATCTGTGCCCCGTACGAGTCTCGACGCTACGACCCGCAGGTTCTGATTCAGTGCACTCAGGCTCTGGATCGCACTGTTCGGGCTCTTGCCGTCGAGCTGTTCGCCGCTCGAGCACGCTACTACGAGGCTATGACACAGTTGCTACCAGCTGTTCGTGCAGGGATACATCCGGAGTATATTCTTTACCCACGCAGGACCGAGATGCCGCCAGGTATTGACTGGCCTGCTGTTGGAGGTCACACACCTGCACGTGGACCTCTTCTTACAGTTCGAGACCGGGTTCTGCATCTGAGTGCACATGGAGCACAGGATCCTTCCGCGACAAATATTCGTCGTCCGCACTCGCAGTTACCCCGTTACAGTGGTTTTCTCCGACGTTGATGTAGCCTTTGCTATGTCTCGTTGTGTACTTCCTTACCGCGTGCCTGCGCGCCGCCTAGTATGTCTAGCTTTTAATTTGCGCTGTTATGCTGTCCGCATGTACCCGACTTTGTGTATGGATCTGTATGTCTTAATCGACTACTGTTATGTATCTATTACACTGCTTAAAGTATTGTCGTATTACATCATACTTGTCGCTAAACACTCGCAATTGCTTTTACTAAACTACCCCCTGTTGATACTTAGCAGGATGGTTAGACCAGGTGGTCGTGGTCGTGGTCGTGCCCCTGAACGTCCACCACCGCCAGACTATATGGCGGCTATGATGCAACAGTTTGAGCTTAACCGCCAGTTCATGGTTGGAATCATGGCTCAGTTTCCGCATCAGAACAACCAGAACCAGAACCCAGCTTCAATAACTTTGACAGAGTTTACGCGACTCAACCCAACGCAGTTTCGCAACTCTGACAAGCCCCTGGATGCCGATGACTGGCTCCGCGACATCACTCACGAGATGGAGTCAGCTAATGTCGTCCCTGCCAACTATGTCAACTTCGCGGCCTTTTTCTTAAAGGGCCCCGCTGCTCAATGGTGGGACACACACAAGCGTACTCTGCCTGTTGGAACAGTCATCACCTGGTATGAGTTCCAGGCTGCTTTCCGTACACGTTACATCCCTCAAGCAATTATGGAACGCATGAAGACCCAGTTCCGTAACCTCACCCAGGGCAATAAGACCGTTGAAGCTTATCAGCGGGAATTTCTTGATCTCTCCCGCTATGCTGAAGAAGACATCGCCACAGATGCTCGCAGACAAGAGAAGTTCCATAATGGACTACACCCTGACCTCAAGCTTGCACTAGCTGCTCAAGACATCAATGACTTCTCAACTCTGGTGAACAAGGCTATTCTTGTTGAGACCGCTCAGATGGAACACAAGGACTCGCAGAAGCGCTATCGTGATGCTGGCTCATCTTCGGGCTCAGCACCGAAGCGTAGAGTTTGGATTCCCAACAACGCGTTCCGTCCCAATACCTCTGCGCCAAAGAACAATGCTGCACCACGTCTGCCTCCTCCACCACCGAGGCCGTCAAAGGCTCAAGCTATTCAGAACAATGCCCCTCTTCGTCCTGAAGATGGTTTGTGTTTCAAGTGCCGCAAACCAGGCCACCAGGCTAAAGACTGCCGCCAGACTCAGAATCAGTTAGATTTTCCTCGTGCTGGCTGTGGATATGGCCGTGGCAACAATCAGACGCGCAACTGTAATACTGGGTCTGCTTCACGTGGTCGTGGCCAGGCTTACAACATTGACATTGAAGAAGTCCAGGATCAACCTGCTACTGTGATGGGTACCCTTCTTGTTAACTCAGTACCTGCTTCTGTATTATTTGATTCAGGAGCATCGCATTCATTCATGTCTGAAGCATTTGCATTATCTCCTGACATTGCATTCGAAAAGATGAACCTGCCAATAGTTGTCCATACCCCTGGAGGCCAATGTCAAACCACTATGATGGCACATAATGTCCCTGTTGAAATCGAGGAATTTGAATTCCTGGCTTCCCCTATTATCCTGAAGTCTTCCACCATAGACCTCATACTCGGAATGGATTGGTTGAAAGCTCACATTGCTTCGATCAATTGTGCCACTAAAGTTATCCAACTTCTTCACCCCTCCGATGAGATAGTGAACTACACTGCCCGGATTACTCGAGACGCTGAAGCTGAGATATATGTTATGAATGCTTTGAACGCCTCACCTCTGGAAGGAATCGAGAACGTTCCTGTCGTTCGAGATTTTCCATACGTCTTTCCCGAAGAACTTCCAGGCATACCCCCGGCTAGAGCTGTCGAGTTTGTCATTGACTTGAAGCCTGGCACCGTTCCTATTGCCAAGCGACCTTATAAGATGCCTCCGCATCACCTTCTTGAGCTTAAGGAAGAAATCGACAATTCACTTAAGAGTGGTTTCATCCGCCCCAGTTCCTCTGCTTGGGGAGCACCTTCACTCTTCGTTAAGAAGAAGGATGGAACTAACCGATTGGTTCAGGATTACCGGCCCATTAACCAAGCCACAATCCAGAATAAATACCCACTACCCCGTATCAATGATCTTTATGATCAACTTGCCGGATCATCGGTGTTCTCTAAACTCGACTTGAGGTTGGGTTATCACCAGATCCGTGTCCGTGAAGAGGACATTCCCAAGACTGCATTCGTCACTCGTTATGGCTCCTATGAATACACCGTCATGTCATTTGGCCTAACGAATGCCCCAGCTACATTCTCCCGTCTGATGAATTATATATTCATGGATTACCTCGACAAATTCGTCGTGGTATATCTAGATGATATTCTGGTTTATTCTAAGAATAAAGAGGAACATGCTGAACATCTCTGCCTTGTTCTAGAAAGGCTCCGAGAACACCAGTCGTATGCCAAGTATTCCAAATGCGAATTTTGGCTTCCTGAAGTAACTTACCTTGGACATGTGATTTCCAAGGATGGGATTGCTGTTAACCCCGAACGAGTTCAGGCTATTCTCGACTGGACTCCCCCAAAGAATGTTAAGCAAGTCAGAAGTTTTCTCGGACTTGCTAGTTATTGCCGTCGATTCGTTGAGAACTTTTCCAAGATTGCAAAACCATTGACATATCTGCTTCACAAAGGTGTTAAATTTGAGTGGACAGAAAAATGTCAAGAAAGCTTTCAGACACTAAAAGATAAATTGACATCTGCCCCAGTATTAGCACCCCCGGATTCCCAAAAGGATTTCGTGATATACTGTGATGCATCTCGTCAAGGATTAGGCTGTGTCCTAATGCAAGAGCGCAAAGTGATTGCTTATGCCTCCCGACAATTGCGTCCTCATGAAGAAAATTATCCCGTGCATGATCTTGAACTTTCTGCGGTTATCTATGCCTTGAAGCTATGGCGACATTACCTTCTCGGTAACCGTTGTGAGATATACACGGATCACCAAAGCTTGAAGTATTTATATACTCAACCAGATCTGAACCTTCATCAACAAAGATGGCTCGAAACAATTGCCGATTATGATATGAATATTTCATATACCCCCGGCAAGGCTAATGTAATGGCCGATGCTTTGAGTCGCAAGTCCTATAGCAACAATCTTATGGTTCAAGAAACACAACCTCTTCTCCATGAAGAGCTTTGCAAATTGAACCTCCATATTGTTCCACAGGGTTATCTCAATACCCTGGTTGTCGAACCAGATTTAGAACACGGCATTAAGGTTATGCAAAGGTATGACGCTGAAGTTGAAAAGATTAAGCGACACCTCGAGAAAGGAAAGCCGTCGGAATTCCATCTTGATAATGATGGGATCCTATTTTTCCAACACCGTCTCTTCGTACCCAAGTTCAAGAATGAGAGGGAAAACGTTATGAAGGAAGCTCATGACACTCCCTTGTCTATTCATCCTGGTAGCACGAAGATGTACCGTGACATTTGTCAGAGATACTGGTGGCCTAATATGAAGCGAGACATTGCTCGTTATGTTTCTGAGTGTGACGTTTGCCGCCGCGTTAAAGCTCAACATCAAAGGCCCGCAGGAACTCTGCAACCCCTTACAATTCCTGAATGGAAATGGGACAAGGTCCAAATGGATTTCATTACTGGTTTTCCCGAATCCCAGAAGGGTAATGATGCTATATTTGTCGTCATTGACCGATTCTCCAAGGTTGCTCACTTTCTGCCTGTTAAGGAGACAATCACTGCTAGCCAGTTAGCAGACTTGTATGTTTCCCGAATTGTGTCACTCCACGGTGTTCCGTTGGAGATCAGTTCTGATCGTGGCAGCCTCTTCACCTCCAGATTCTGGAATAGTTTCCAAGAAGCTATGGGAACTCACCTGTCTTTTAGCACCGCTTTTCACCCTCAGTCACAGGGTCAAGTTGAACGAGTTAATCAAGTGCTCGAAGATATGCTTCGAGCTTGCGTCATCTCCTTCGGTAAGAAATGGGAGGAATCTCTCCCGTATGCCGAATTCTCTTACAACAATAGCTATCAAGCTAGTCTGAAGATGGCACCGTTTGAAGTTCTATACGGTCGTAAGTGTCGAACCCCTCTGAATTGGTCAGAAACTGGGGAACGCTCACTCGTCGGACCAGACATTATTCGGCAAGCTGAAGAACAAGTCCGCATTGTTCGTGAACATTTGAAATCTGCTCAGTCTCGTCAGAAGAGCAACTATGACCGTAAGCACCAGGAAATGGTCTATCAACCTGGCGAACAAGCTTACCTTCGTGTCACTCCTTTGAAAGGCACTCATCGGTTCGGAATCAAAGGCAAGTTAGCTCCACGCTACATTGGCCCGTTCCGTATTCTTGCCCGTCGAGGAGAAGTGGCATATCAATTGGAATTGCCGCCAAATCTTTCACAAGTACATGATGTCTTTCATGTATCCCAACTCCGTCGCTGCTTCAAGGATCCTATTCGAGCTGTGGATCATGAAGTGCTTGAATTACGGGAAGATCTGTCATATCCAGAATATCCCATCTGTATTCTTGATCAAGCTGAGCGTCGAACACGTCAAAAGTCAATCAAGTTCCTCAAGGTTCAGTGGTCAAATCATTCTGAAGATGAAGCCACTTGGGAACGCGAGGATCGTCTTCGCGAAGAATACCCCTCTTTCTTTCAGTCTTCCTCTTAATTCTCGGGACGAGAATTCTTAATAGATGAGGAGAATTGTAACACCCCCGGTGATTAGCAACAGTAATCACTTTTGATAATGACATGTCAGCAAGCTTAATAGTGCATAATCATCATTAGCATCATATTGCATTTCAGCTCCTAAGTCAAATTCAAATTTAAATGAAAGTGAAATATAAAAGTTGTCCAACGTAGAAACTAAAATGTCAGATAAATAACAAATATTCCAGAGGCTATTCTAAAATTGAAACCAACATCATTGGAATTGGATAAGTGACTCGAACAACCTCAAACAGTGGATAAAGATAATATTTAATAACCATTTATTAAATCTGAATAATATGGAATTATATTTTGTCCAAACAATTTTAGTGTTAGGGAATAATGCACTGTTATTTATGACCTAGGTCTCATGTTTTACAAAAACCATTTTGAGGCCTAGCTATTTACTAGCAGAGTAAAGGGAATAAAAAAAAAGAAATAGAAACAGAGAGAAGAAAAAAAAAAGAGCAACCCCCCCCCCCCCCACGGCCCAACTGGGCCGAAGCCCAGCCGGCCGGCCCACCTGCGCCCCCCCTAGCCTATACCTACCCCCCCCAGCCGGCCGAACCCTAGCCGACTCCCCCCCTCCGCTTTCTCCTCCCCCCCCCATCTGGATCGGGATCCCCCGATCCCGTCCGCCCCGTCGCCGACACCGCTCGACGCCGCGCCCCCCGTCGCCGCCTCCCCCTCGTCAGACCACCCGCACGCACCGCCGCCTCCCGTCTTCCTCCCCAGCCCGCGCGCTCGCCCCGACTGCGCCGACCGCGCCCCGACGCGCCCGACCGCGCCCCGTCTCCGCCTCGTCTCCGACTCCTCCCCCCCGTCGCCTTCTCCCCGGCCGCCTCCTCGAGCCCATTGCCCTGACCCTGCACCCGCGGTGAGGGCCACGCCCTCCCTCTCTCTCTGTTCGCCGTCGTCGCCCGCACCCACTGGCCCCGCCTCGCCGCTGCCGCTCGCTGCTGCTCCCCCGTGCTCGTCCCTTCACCCGCCCTCCCCTTCCCGCCCAGCCTCTCGCCTCGCTCCCCTCCAGCCACGCTCCTCCCGTCCTCCTTTCCCGCTCTCCTCTCTTCTTTGCCCTCGTGCCCTCGCCGCTCCGCCACCTCTCCACTCCCCCATCCCTCTCCCCCCTCCTCGCTCCTCCCGCCTCCTCACCCTCCCCTCGCCCCGTTTTCCTCTCCTCCACCCCCTCCCCGCTCCTCTCTCCTCCGCCGCCGCCTCCGGCCTGCTTGCGCTCGCTTGCGCCCGCGCCCGGCCGCCCAGCGCCCGCCGCGCCCCTGCGCCCGCTGTGGCCCAGGGCCGCTACGGCCAGCCCCCCACCCCCCCCCCCCCCCAGGGCCTATGACAAAGGGGGCCCACCCCCAAAAATGTTTAAGAAAAATAAAATAAATAATTAAATAATTAATTAATTAATTAGTTGTTAATTAATCCTGATTAGGTTAATCTAATTAACTAATTAGTGTTAATTAAACAGTAATTAGTAATAACTTAATTAACCGCTGACATCAGCATGAGGTCATGCTGATGTCACATCAGCACTGTTTCGGATAATGTTGATTAAATAATTAATTAAATTTCAGAAATTAATAAAAACTTTAGAAAATCATATTAAATAAACCGTAACTCCGATGAAAATATTTTATACATGAAACTTGCTCAGAACGACGATACGAACCCGGATACGCCCTCTGTATTCCCGTCAGACGCCCGCAACTATAAGAACGTTGAACAATTAGACCGATTTCGATAAATGAATAGTGTCCAACCCTAATTAAATAAATCCGAATAAATTCCTAAATTAACTAAATCGTTTAGTTAGGCAGTAGAACACCCCGGCATATCATTTAGGCATGTCATACATATTGTTTGCATTATTGCCGTGAAATTTATTGTTTCTCTCCCCCTCCTTCTCTCTCGATAGACGCCGAGACCGACGACGCTGCACCAGGTTACGACTACTCTACCGACGAGCACCCCGTTGACGACCTCCCTCTCTTGCCAGAGCAACCAGGCAAGCCCCCCCCTTGAGCATTCCAGATATCGCCCATTCTATTCTCCTGCTTGCATTAGATTTCGCTACTGTTAATGTATGCTCCTATTCTGATGCATAGCCTGCTGTTGTAACTTGTTCATTGCTACCTTACCTGCCTATGATAAACTGATTAGTATAGGTTGGTAGTGAACCATCAGTGACCCCACCACCTTACCCTTGTTGCCCCTGCTTGATCATCGACGACTCGATCAACGTGATCGTCGACCAGAGACCGACACCTCACTTCACACCCCCCCCCTAAGTTGTACGACTCTGCGTAGTAACTATCGAGTGCCGAGGGTGATACCTCGTAACGCACTCACGATGAATACTCTGCAGTATAGCTGTTCGGTCGTGGTCATCGAGGGTGATTCCTCCTTCTCCATGTCCGATACGACTCTGTCGTGCAACCCCTCAGTGTGAACCTCGAGGGTGATACCTCATACGTTCACCCTGATGATTATGACCACACGCTTACTTGACCTTTGTCACAGGCGGGTCCACCCTGGTGGGTACCCGCTGGGGATCTATGATTTCGGGTGTGCCGGAAGGGCACTCGAGTGTGACATTGTGGCGGAGCATCAGAGACTCTGATTGTCTCCGCTTGATACTAATTGAGCCTATTGGATTTGGGTGTGTGATCTGAGTGGGTCGACGTGCCCTATAAGCACTACCACCATGCGGGATTATGGTTATGGGGCCCTCTGTGATGTACGTTTCTCCGAAAGCTTATCAGACGTCACGATTCACCGTGCGGGCTGATCGTCGGGATTGGGCTGGATACTTCACTGGCGAGTTCAGTGTCGCGCTTGCACCCCGGCCAGCCACGCAACGCGCAGGGTGCCCAGGGCGATGGCCCGAGACCCCTGGGTGCATAGGTTAGTCCGGCGTGCTGACCTCTCTGCTGAGCCTAGGTAGAGCGCTGCTTCGTGTTGATCTTCCGAGGACGGGCATTACCCAGCAAGTATGTCCGGCCAGAGTTGATCGAGCGTGTTGGGTAACAGTAGTGCACCCCTGCAGGGATGAATCTTCTATCGATAGCCGGTCCTACGGTAAAGGACGCTCAGTTTGTGTATCCCGATCTACTACTTAAACTGGATACTTGTTACTTAATTGAAGCTTCGGGATTACTTTCTCGCTGGGAGTCGAGGAAGGATCTTTGAGCTGTACTTCAACATGTTTGTTAAATAAAATGCTATTCTACTCTCTTCTACTGCTGCAAGATGATGGCTTTGAGAAGATGTTTGAAGATGCTAGTCTTCGATAGGACTAGGCCTTTCTCTCTATTCTGGCATTTCTGCAGCCCAGTCCACATGTACAGCCTTTTCTCCATTGATAATGTTGCATATGTAGTATAGATCCTTGCTTGCTGAGTACTTCGGATGAGTACTCACGGTTGCTTTATTTTCTCTTTTCCCCCATATACCCCACCTTGATGATACACCAGACGATGGAGTCCAGGAGCCAGACGCCACCACCGGAGCCTACTACCAGGCGGGTCCAGAGGGCACGTACTACTGGATCGAGCCAGCTGACCAGGAGTAGGATCGGAGGCTCCCAGGCAGGAGGCCAACGCCTTTCGATCTAGTGTCGCTGTTTGTGCTAGCCTTCTTAAGGCAGAACTTGTCTAACTATGTCTGTACCCAGATATTATTTGTATGACTGACTTATGTATTCGGATCTTCGGATCCCTGGTCTGTAATATTGTGGACCTCCGTTTATTTGTGTTTAGAGTTGTGTTGTGATATCTTCCCGTGAGTCCCTGGGCTTGATCGTACACGTTTGCGTGTATGACTAGTGTACGATTGAACCGGGGGCGTCACAGTCGTATCCGTGGTTCCAATATTCTTTCACTGCATTAGTCCTTTTGCTTGACGTAGTCACTGTTCGATTGCATCTTCATGGAGCCTCTCGACAAAAATTGTCGTGATCATCATCAACATTTTGACTCCTTCCAGGATATCAATCGAATTCATGATGATAAGTGCCATCCTCGTCCCTTGGTAATTTGAGTTACCATCGACAACATCCTTATCTTCCTTTCATCATAAACTTGTTCATGTTGTGGATGCAACTTACCATCGAGCTTGCATTATGTTCTACCTTGAAGTATTACCATCTTTTATGTCAAGGATGTTGTGAGAATTGCTCCACCTCTTAAGAATTCTGGGTATAGTGATACTTCTCACTATCACCATTCCTTCTTGGTCCTCGTGTTGTTTCTAACCGGAATATCGACAAATGGATTGTGATGTGTAATTTCAAAACTTCTAGCAACCCTATTGCTTGAAGTTAATGGTTGGTAACTTGATTCTTAGTCTATTGGTTATTGAATCACCATTCCAACATCGATCGTGCTACTTAGTCCCTCCTTCCAGGTGCATGTTTCGATCAATGTTTACTTGTGGATGTTCTCCTCGAACATACTTTGTTATCTACTTTGGTATGTCCAATATTATCACCTTGTTCACATAATTTTGGAAATCCATCCTTTGGAATTCTCGATGAATTGTCGCCGAGTCCATCAGCCACCTCCTCATCCTCTCCTTGGTTTACTGATGAACTCTTGTTTCGGAACTCGCTTCCATAGTTCATTTCCCGAGAATCTTATAATGCCTTCTCGTCAATTTGTGTCGCACCTTTTCTTCTCAGGCATCCTGAGTCTGAGGTATCCTGACACCACTCAGATCTGAATCTCGGTCAGATATGATGGTTGGAACATATTTCCAAGAGTTTTTAACATTGGTCTTTATATGACCCGGTAAGGTGGTGTCATGCCTAGCTCACCTGGCCGGAGGCCCTATTGTTATAGTTTTCCTTTTTAGCAAGGTTATCCATTCTTCCATGAGGAAATTGTAAGACTTATTCTACAAGTTGTTCCTGATGGATCCTTCCTGTATCCAAAGTCTGACCTTTGCTTGAAGACCATGTCAATGCTATCTTGAAGCATGTCTGTGGTACTCCGATTTTCAATAAGAGCATTTGAAGCACAATAATAAATTTTCCTTATCAATTATCCAAACACCGTTGTATGGGTAATGTCATGAAATTTCTCTCCCCTTACCTAAAGAGTTTTCTACTTTATATCCTGTCATGAATATCATGCTCTGCTTGTCCTTGGGAAGGATATACCCCTGAAATATGTGTTTAAACACATTTTCCTTTCCATTGTTTTGTTTAACCTTTCTTGCAATCTACTTAACTAAGCAGTGATAATTCCCTGCTTAGGTAAGCACCTCATTGTACCACTTTATCAGTAAGACCCTATTACTATTGTTGATGACATTCCGGTAACCATCTATGGACGAGAACTTTGCCTATTGGTCCGCCTCGTTCAACGAGCAGGAAAATGGTTCTCTTCGTCCCTCGCCCTTGGTACCAATGTTGACGCTGACATAACTGACAGGCTATCCTATACATGCCTTACTTACATGATTGTGCAAGATGTCAGCGCCCTGTCTACTTTTAACCCACATGGTGGGCCCCTAACCCATAGTTCCACAGGATCGAAACCTGACTCTCCTGTACACCGCCCTGTTCCCAAGGTTGTTCCTCGCGCGTGGACTCGTATGTAATTCAAAAGCCACCTTCTGAGAGATCGTCAATTCTGGTATCAGACATAATACTTATTCCCGTTGCTTTGAACCCCTTTCACGCCCTGTTTCAGGCATCGAACGATTACCTGCCCGCTCGAAACTTCCAATGATACCTCCTTACTTTGCTCTCGATATTTTCTTAAGTTTCAATTCGAGAGTTACTTTCCGCAACCTTCCCCGATGTTATCGACCAGATAGTCAGCCTTGCAGAGGTCCGTTCTCCCGGAATACCCACCCGTTATTCTTTCAAAAGTACATTGGAGTTCCCGAAGAAAGGATGATGACTTCATCATGATGACCTGGAGCAGAGGAATGAAGACATCAAAGTAATGGATCAACTTCTTCGGGAAGAGCAACCAAGACCGAGAAGACTCGATAGAATTTCGTAACCAAGTCTTTCCCCCCTTACTCTACCTCTTAAATCTCGGGACGAGATTTCTTGTAGTGGAGGAGAATTGTGACGCCCGTATAATTAAGCTACAGTGAACCTCTGCTAATGATGCCACTTCACCTCAGTTACTGTGTATAAACTCGTGTTGATTTGAAACCGATTCAAATTCAAATTATAAATCAAGGCAAACAACAAAAGTTTTCAAACAATAAAACTAAAATGTTCTGAATGAGTCAAATAATTCATAGGGAATTATGGTGGAGAAACCACACTTTTATAGAGTGTTTAAATGCACTAAGATAATAGAAATAGCAGCAGAAACAATTATTTAAATACCTTTTGTAGTTAATAAAATATTAAACTAATTTAATTGGGCACTAAACTTTCTATCGCAGTGGACTAAATTGATATGCCCATCTAGGTGCTAAAGATGTAGTTTACAAAACTAAAATAATTAAATTCTAAAATATAAACAGAAAAGAAAAAAAGAAAAGGAAAATAAAACAAAAGACAAAATAAATAAAACAAAAAGGACAGACCCCTGGCCAACGGGGCCAACCGGCCCAGTCGGCGCCTACAAACCTCCCCCACTCTCCCAAACCCTAGCCCACTACTTCACTTTCCCCCAACGATCCCCTTCTCCTACCTCGTCTGGATCTGGATCGGGGCAACGTGCCCCGACCCCATCGCCCGACGCAGCTCGCCGTCACCGTCGCCCGCCGCCGTCACCACCGCCGGACTGCCTCGTCCCCGCCTCTCCCTCGCCGGCTCCACCGAGCCACGCCGCCCCCCTTCTCTTCAAGCGCACGTGAGCGCTCCCATCTGCCTCCCCTCTCCCCCCGTCGCGAACGTCGCCCCGGCGCCCTCCCGCGCTCGCCACGCCCCTCGCGCCTGCAGCTGCAGCAGGCCGCGCACGCACACACCGCATGCATCATGGCCCTGCTCGCCGCGCTGCTGCACACCCCCACGCCCGCTGCCGCCCTGCCTCGCCCGCACCTGAGCCGCTCGTCGCTGCCCGCGCCCTGGCTCCCTCCGCCTGCTGCTGCCGCCGGCAGCCCCGCTCGCCTCCCCTGCCGCGCCCGCTTTTGCTCGAGCGCCGGCCGCCGCTCCGCGTCATGCGCCGCAGCCGCCCCTCGCCTTAGCCCACGCACGCCACTGCCTGCCGGCACGGCCACCGCACGCCGTGGCTGCCATCCCCGCCGGGGGCTGCGCCCTCCCCCCTGGCCGGAGTCCGCTCCCCTGGTGGCCACGGGCGCACGCCAGCACCCACGCCCAGCGCCCGCTTAGGCCTGTGTGACACTGCATGTGGGGCCGCCCCCTCTGAAATGTTAAAAAATGATAATAAAAATAATAACAATTAATTAATTAGGATAATTAATTAACTCTGTTTAGTTAACCTGCTAATTAAAATGTTAGCTGATAATTAGTGAACAGCCTATGACATGTGGGACCCACCTGTCAGTTTAACTGGTCAACGGTCAGAGTTGACCGCTGATGTCATGCTGATGCAATATATATTTTGAATTAAAATAATTCCAGACAATGAATTAAAACTTTAAAAATTAATATAAAATAATCCGTAACTCGGATGAAAATACTTTGTACATGACGCGATCTCCTCCGACGTAGGAGATTCTGCTCGGTCAAATTCGTCGCCCCGGAGAATGAATCAAGCCTGATCAGCCTCAATTGTCGTTGTCACGTTCGTCCTCACAGATTTCGATGGAGCTCCTCCATGACGCGATCTCCTCCGACGTAGTACCCCGGCCATCCTCCCCGAATACCTAGACTTAGTCGACACCTATCGAAGACGATGGTGTTGTCCTCCTCGACCTCCGTGACCCCAAGCGTTCCTGCCTCGAATCGGTGCTCTGTCAGCTGCCTCCGACGACGGAGATGTCGCTGCAGTGTCTTCACGACAGACTCGACCACGCGAGCATGTTCCAGATGATCATCCCCTACTTCTCCCTCTCTCCCTGGTCTCTCTCCTGCTTGGAATGCTGCTCCTTGAGCACCACAGTAGATGTCGCCTCCACGTCCACGACGTCGCCATCTGCAGGCGCTTCTGAAAGATCGTGGATGTCGCCTAGAGGGGGGTTGATGACCCACAAGTATAGGAGGTCAATCATAGTCATAAGGAAATGACAAGTAGTTTTCAGCAAGGTAATTTTTGAAAGCACTGAAATTGTCGGTAACAGGTAGTCTGATAACAAGATAATTTGTAACGGACAAGTAACGGTAATGGTAAATAAAGTGCAGCAAGGTAGCCCAATCCTTTTTGTAGCAAAGGACAGGCCAAAACGGTCTCTTATAATAAGCAAAGTGTTCTTGAGGGCACACGGGAATTTAATCTAGTCACTTTCATCATGTTGGTTTGATTCGCGTTCGCTACTTTGATAATTTGATATGTGGGTGGACCGGGGCTTAGGTACTGTTCTTACTTGAACAAGCCTCCCACTTATGATTAACCCCCTCGCAAGCATCCGCAACTATGAGAAAAGTATTAAGATAAAATCTAACCATAGCATTAAACATATGGATCCAAATCAGTCTCTTACGAAGTAGCGCATAAACTAGGGTTTAAGCTTCTATCACTCTAGCAACCCATCATCTAATAACTACTCCACAATGCATTCCCTTAGGCCCAAAGATGGTGAAGTGTCATGTAGTCGATATTCACATAACACCACTAAGGGAATCACAACATACATATCATCAAAATATCGAACACAATATCAAATTCACATGATTACTTGCAACATGACTTCCCTCATGGCCTCAAGAACAAAAGTAACTACTCACAAATGATATTCATGCTCAAGATCAGAGGGGTATTAAATAGCATAATGGATCTGAACATATAATCTTCCACCAAATAAACCATATAGTAATCAACTACAAGATGTAATGAACACTACTATTCACCCACAGGTACCAATCTGAGGTTCCGGTACAAAGATTGAACACAAGAGATGAACTAGGGTTTGAGAGGAGATGGTGGTGTTGAAGAACATTGGCCTCCCAAAGATGATAGGGCTATTGGTGATGACGATGGCTTCGATTTCTCCCTCCGGGAGGGAAGTTCCCCTGGTGGAATCGCTCCATTGGAGGGGAAAAGTGCTCCTGCCCAAGTTCCGCCTTGAGACGGTGGCGCTCCGTCCCGAAAGTCCTCTCCTTATTTTTTTTCTAGGTCAAAAGACCTTATATACCAGAAGATGGGCACCGGAGGTGGGCTAGGCTGCCCACCACCCACCACGGCGCGCCTGGGGGGCCTGGCATGCCCTGGTGTCTTGTGGGCACCAGGCGGCCCCCCTCCAATAGTTCTTTTCTCCAATATTTATTAAATATTCCAAAATAATTCTCCATAAATTTTTAGCTCATTTGGAGATGTGTAAAATAGGTATCTCTGACGTAGCTTTTCCAGGTCCAGAATTCCAGCTGCTGGTATTCTCCCTCTTTGCGTTAACCTTGCATATTATGAGAGAAAAGGCATTAGAATTACTCCATAAAGCATTATTATGCATAAAAACATTATAAATAACAGTAGTAAAACATGATGCAAAATGGACGTATCAACTCCCACAAGCTTAGACCTTGCTTGTCCTCAAGCAAAAGCCGATATGGAAAATCATGTCCACATGTTTAGAGAGAGAGGTGTTGATAAAAACAAAATACGGACATAGTAGCATCATTCTTATTATTATAACAACAACAAACTTTATTATAAAACTTTATCATATAGCTTCTCATGAACAAGTAACAATTCATCACAACATCGAAGTAAAAAGCATAAACTGTATTGAAAACCAACAAACTATGTTCTCAGTCAACTTTGCAACTACAATTCATCATATTTCTAGGAAGGGTCACGTATCGGAGCCCTTTGGCAAGTCCACATACTCAACCATCATTTAATCTTCTATGATTGCTAACACTCACAACATATATACGAGCAAAAAGTTTCAACCGGACACATAGAAAGATAGGGGCTTATAGTTTCGCCTCCCAACTTATTCACCTCAAGGGTGATGTCAACAATAATAACTCATGCTCACTCATATCCAACTGGATATATGTGCCTAGATCTTTCCCCACCACATGATGCTTGCCAAAGAGAAAAATAAAAAGAATAGAGAAGAATACTTTGACTCTTGCATAAAAAGTAAATACATAAAAGTAAAAGACAGGCCCATCGCAGAGGGAAGCAGAGGTTGTCATGCGCTTTTTGGTTTGTATGCACAATCTCTTAATGCAAAAGAACGTCATGTTATATTGCCCCTTATGATAGCATTCTTTATTATGCAGTCCATCGCTTTTATTACTTTGCCATCACAAGTTCGTACAACGCTTAATTTCTCTTACACTAAATGATCAAACACATTTAGAAGCAATTTTTATTGCCTTATTGCACCGATGACAACTTACTTGAAGGATCTTACTCAATCCATAGGTAGGTATGGTGGACTCTCAAAACATGAGTTTGGGTTTAAGGTTTTTTGGATGCACAAGTAATATCTCTACTTAGTGCTGATTTTTGGCTAGAAAAGATATTGAGCAAGCACCACATGTTGAAGGATCTATGACAATATAACTTCTATGTGAATATGAACAAACATAAATCATTATGTTGTCTTCCTTGTCCAACGTCAACAATTTTGATACATAATATTTAGTGGGGGCTCACAATCATAAAAGATGCCCAAGATAGTGTATTTGCATGTGAATCTTCTCTTCCCTTATTAATTCTTTCATGAATTGCATCATTGACCAATGTTATGTTTGTCAACTTCCAACAAATTTTTACCACTTTTACTTTTCCTTATGTGATGTCATTACTTACCATAAGATTAGCATATGATCTTTTCCATTATTTCCTTTTATTTTGATTGAAACAAAAAAAGTAAAGAAGAAAAAACTCAAACTAAACTTTATTATATAACTCTCACTCGATTACATAGATAGATAGATCACGAAACTAGCACTCAAAAATAAATCATACTAAACTTTTATTCAACTAAATCACGAAATAGCTAAGGATGGAACTAAGATAGGTAAAGGTAATAAAAGTGATGGTGATACGATACCGAGGCATCTCCCCCAAGCTTGACAAAAGCCAAGGGGAGTGCCCATACCCGTGTACTCAAGTCTCCTTCGGTGGGGAAGATGATGATGGTGGTGGTGATGAGGTGGAAATGTTCTTCTTCCTCAGCTTACGCTTGAGGATGTAATTTTCCTCCCTTAAGCCATCAATCTCCTGCTCAAGCCTTAATATCCTTTCGCATAATGCATGCTTGTTTTCCTGCAGTAGACTAAAAGGGATAAACTGGATCTTAGGTTTCTTTGATTTATTAGGGAGACTTGACTTCTTGAATTCCACGTGCATGTCCCCAGGTTGAGGTAGTGGAAATTCATCTTCATCTGAGCTTGTCTCTTCTGTTCCCTTCAAGTCATAATCTTCTTCTTCCGTGGTCCAGCCATAATGCAACACATCCCCATAAACCTTCGGGTTTGCGATATAGTCAACGACATAGCTCTCTCCGTCCGAATCTTGAGACGACATATTTTCAGATCTACCAGAAAAACAGCACGAAACAAGAATAGAGGATTTCTCCGCGATACGGTGGTCAAATCGTCCGGGAGTACATATAAAGATTTTTTTCTTAGGAAACAAGAATATGGAAGAAAAACAGAGTCGGGAAGGTGCCCGAGGGGCCCACCACCCACCAGGGCACGCTAGGGAGGGCAGGCGCGCCTTGGTGTCTTGTGGGCACCTGGGTTGCCTTCCTGATTGTTTCTTATTTTCCTATTTTTTCTAATATTCCAAAATTGACAGAAAATATTTTTGCGGATTTTTCGGAGTCCGTTTACTTACCGTATCATGTACCTCTTCCTTTTCAGGGTTTTGGAGTGTTCTGGAAGGTTTCTTTTATGTGTTCCTCCGGTGTCATGGTTTGGATAATATTGGTTTCAACATTAATAGGCGTACCTGAGATATAGTGCTTAATTCTTTGTCCATTGACCACCTTCGAGTTAGTACCTTCGGCATTATTAATCTTGATAGCTCCAGAGCGATAAACTTCTTCGATAATATATGGTCCTTCTAAAAGATCATGGATGTCGCCTAGAGGGGGGGGGGTGAATAGGCGCTTTAAGATAATTACGGTTTAGGCTTGAACAAATGCGGAATAAACCTAGCGGTTAATTTGTCAAGCACAAAACCTACAACAACTAGGCTCACCTATGTGCACCAACAACTTATGCTAAGCAAGATAAACAACTAAGTGATAGCAAGATATATGACATGAAACAATATGGCTATCACAACGTAAAGTGCATAAGTAAAGGGCTCGGGTAAGAGATAACCAAGGCATGTGGAGACGATGATGTATCCCGAAGTTCACACCCTTACGGATGATAATCTCCGCTTGGAGCGGTGTGGAGGCACAATGCTCCCCAAGAAGCCACTAGGGCCACCGTAATCTCCTCACGCCCTCGCACAATGCAAGATGCCGTGATTCCACTAAGGGACCCTTGAGGGCGGTCACCTTACCCATACAAATGGCAACCCTTGGGGGCAGTCACAGAACCCGTACACTTTGGCAACCCTTGGGGGCGGTCACCGGTACCCGTCAAATTGCTCGGGGCAATCTCCACAACCTAATTGGAGACCCCGACGCTTGCCCGGAGCTTTACACCATAATGATTGAGCTCCGAAGCACCACCAACCGTCTAGGGCGCCCAAGCACCCAAGAGGAACAAGCTCTAGGGTACCAAGCACCCAAGAGTAATAAGCTTCTCAACTTCACTTCCACGTATCACCGTGAAGAACTTAAACCGATGCAACTAATGCAATGGCAAGGGCACACGGAGTGCCCAGGTCCCTCACTCCCAAATCCCACCAAAGCAACGAAAGCTATGTAAGAGAAAGAGAGGAAGAACAAGAAGGAGAACAGCAAGAACTCCAAGATCTAGATCCAAGGGGTTCCCCTCACATAGAGGAGAAAGTGATTGGTGGAAATGTGGATCTAGATCTCCTCTCTCTTCCCCCCCCCCCCCCAAAACTAGCAAGAATCCATGGAGGGACTGAGAGATAGTAAGCTCAAGGAAGGTCAACAATGGGGGAAGAACACGAGCTCAAAGGATAAGGTTCAATGGGGGAGAAGACCCCCTTTTATAGGAGGGAAAAAAATCCAACCGTTACCTTGCTCCCAGCCCGCACAGAGCGGTACTACCGCTCAACAGAGAGTTACTACCACTCGGGCGGTAGTAACCCAAAATCAGTGCAATGGCACGAAGCCATGAGGCGGTAGTGCAGCCGGAGCGGTACTACCGCTCGCCCCAGCGGTACTACCGCTGGGATTGCAGCTCGGGGATACTCAAACACAGAGCAGGAACAGGGGAGAAGCAGTAGAACTGCTACAGCGGTACTACCGCCCACCTAGGCAGTACTACCGCTTCACTTCCGCTGAGAGTGCATCGAGACCTAGAGGGAGCGGCAGTGCAGCGGTAGTAGCGGGCGGTACTACCGCTTCGCACTACCGTTGCTCTTCCGCGCAAACCCGACACAAAAACCGAGTTCCCAGAAGCAGCGGTAGTAGCCGTGGCACTGAGCAGCGGTACTACTGCTAGCCAGAGCGGTACTACCGCTTGTGGCCTCCAGCTCACAAGCACAACAACAGATGGCTACAAGAAAACCAGAACTGACATAACATCTGCAAATGAGCTCCGAATTGAGCAAACTCAAGCTTGTTGGATAGATGACGACTAGTACTATCCAAACAACGACTATGAATGAAGAATCGGCAAAAACCCCAACATCAAAAACATCATAGAAGATGCATGTGAACTCCGTTTTTGATGAACTCGAGCTTGTCATGAAGATGACTATAAGCTCCAAATCTCACAAGGAGAAGAACCAAACAAGAACCAAGAAAGATGATGCAAGGATGCAATGGTTTGAGCTCTCTACGAACGATACGATAAAGCTACCAACTTGAGAGCCCCGCTTGATAGTACGGCAATCGATCCTATAACCCGGTCTCCCAACTACCACCATGAGACCGGTAAAATAGAAAACCTATCAAGGGCAAACCTTTGCCTTGCACATAGTCCACTTGAGCTGGATGATGACGATCTTGACTCCCTCAAGTTGGACCACCTTTCTTGATTACGTTGGCTCGATGAAGACTAGTAGATTGCTCCCCCATACTCCACTATGGGTGAGCCACTCTTCAGAACACCTTCACAAGTCCATTGTCACCACAATGGACGGCAAGCTTCAAGCATGATCTCTTCGTGATGCTCCACTTGAACTTGCACACCGCAATCTTGATGACGATCACCACTTGATGTCATCCACCATGGGTTGTATGAGATCTTCCTCTTGACGCAAGCCTATGGAAACATACCTAACCCCACATAGAACTCTCACGTAGACCATGGGTTAGTACACAAAGCGTAATGGACAATGCTTACAATACCATGGGATCACTTGATCCCTCTCGGTACATCTTGTACACTTTGTGTGTTGATCAACTTGATTCACTCTTTGACCCAGTCTTGATCATCCTTGTTTCATGTCTTCTCTCTGACCAAACTTTGGATAATTCCTTGAATAGCACCTTGGTCAACTCATAAACTCCTTGAAACAAACACATGGACTTCAAGAAATGCCTATGGACAAATCCTTCAAATATAACTCAAGCAACCATTAGTCCATAGAGCATGTCATCAATTACCAAAACCTCACATGGGGGCACCGCATATTCTTTCAATCTCCCCCATTTGGAAAGAAGTTTTCCTGCAAAATATCTAAAACGAGAATTGTATAATAGAACATGTTCACCAACTTTGAATTCCCACTTTTGGATCCTTTTGTCATGCCATCTTTTAACTTTTTCTTTAAATAACTTGGCATTTTCATAAGCTTGGGTTCTCCATTCATCTAGTGAGCTAATATCAAATAACCTCTTTTCACCGGGAAGTTTGAAATCATAATTGAGTTCTTTAATTGCCCAATATGCTTTATGTTCTAACTCAAGAGGCAAATGACAAGCTTTTCCATAAACCATTTTATATGGAGACATACCCATAGGATTTTTATAAGCTATTCTGTAGGCCCAAAGTGCATCATCTAGTTTCTTAGACCAATTCTTTCGGGACCTATTGATAATTTTTTGTAGTATTAATTTTATTTCTCTATTGCTAAGTTCAACTTGAACACTAGATTGAGGATGATAGGGTGATGCAATTCTATGGTTAACATCATATTTAGCAAGCATTTTACGGAAATCACCATGAATAAAGTGTGAACCACCATCAGTCATTAAATATCTAGGGACTCCAAGCCTTGGGAAAATAACTTCTTTAAGCATTTTAATGGAGGTGTTATGATCAACACTACTAGTTGGAATAGCCTCTACCCACTTAGTAACATAATCAATAGCAACCAAAATATGTGTATACCCATTAGAGGAAGGAAAAGGTCCCATATAATCAAAATCCCAAACATCAAATGGTTCAACAACAAGTGAATAATTCATAGGCATTTCCTGACGCTTACCAATATTACCTATTCTTTGACATTCATCACAAGACAAGACAAACTTACGGGCATCTTTGAAAAGAGTAGGCCAATAAAAACCAGATTGTAATACCTTGTGAGCAGTTCTATCTCCTGCATGATGTCCTTCATAGGCCTCGGAGTGATATTTCCATAGGATTTGTTCCTGTTCATGCTCAGGTACACAACGTATAATAATACCATCTACTCCTTCTTTATAAAGATGTGGGTCATCCCAAAAGTAATGTCTTAAGTCATAGAAGAATTTTTTCTTTTGTTGGTATGTGAAACTAGGTGGTATAAATTTAGCAACAATGTAATCAGCATAGTCAGCATACCAAGGAGTGTTATGAGAAGCATTTATTACAGCTAGTTGTTCATCAGAAAAACTATCCTCAATAGGAAGTGGGTCATAAAGATTATTTTCTAACCTAGACAAGTTATCAGCTACGGGGTTCTCAGCTCCTTTCCTATCAGTAATATGTAAGTCAAATTCTTGTAGCAAAAGAACCCATCTAATGAATCTAGGTTTAGCATCTTTTTTTTCCATAAGATATTTTATAGCAGCATGATC
The DNA here is from genome assembly GCA_011799875.1 of Thinopyrum elongatum. Classification (NCBI taxonomy): domain Eukaryota; kingdom Viridiplantae; phylum Streptophyta; class Magnoliopsida; order Poales; family Poaceae; genus Thinopyrum; species Thinopyrum elongatum. Next base: position 392,127,035 of record CM022300.1, read on the forward strand.
AGTGTGAACAATTACTTTGGAATCAACAATGTAAGATCTGAATTTATCACAAGCAAACATGATGACCCACAAGTATAGGGGATCTATCATAGTCCTTTCGATAAGTAAGAGTGTCAAACCCAACGAGGAGCAGAAGGAAATGACAAGCGGTTTTCAGCAAGGTATTTTCTGCAAGCACTGAAATTATCAGTAACAGATAGTTTTGTGATAAGATAATTCGTAATGGGTAACAAGTAACAAGTGTAAAAAAGGTGCAGCAAGGTGGCCCAATCCTTTTTATAGCAAAGGACAAGCCTGGACGAACTCTTATATAAAGCAAAGCGCTCCCGAGGACACATGGGAATTGTTGTCAAGTTAGTTTTCATAATGCCCATATGATTCGCGTTCGTTACTTTGATAATTTGATATGTGGGTTGACCGGTGCTTGGGTGATGTCCTTACTTGGACAAGCCTCCCACTTATGATTAACCTCTCTCGCAAGCATCCGCAACTACGAAAGAAGAATTAAGATAAATCTAACCATAGCATGAAACATGTGGATCCAAATCAGCCCCTTACGAAGCAACGCATAAACTAGGGTTTAAGCTTCTGTCACTCTAGCAACCCATCATCTACTTATTACTTCCCAATGCCTTCCCCTAGGCCCAAATCATGGTGAAGTGTCATGTAGTCGATGTTCACATAACACCACTAGAGGAAAGACAACATACATCTCATCAAAATATCGAACGAATACCAAATTCACATGATTACTTATAACAAGACTTCTCCCATGTCCTCAGGAACAAGCGTAACTACTCACAAAGCATATTCATGTTCATAATCAGAGGGGTAATAAATATCATTAAGGATCTGAACATATGATATTCCACCGAATAAACCAACTAGCATCAACTACAAGGAGTAATCAACACTACTAGCAACCCACAGGTACCAATCTGAGGTTTTGAGACAAAGATCGGATACAAGAGATGAACTAAGGTTTGGAGAGGAGATGGTGCTGGTGAAGATGTTGATGGAGATTGACCACCTCTCGATGAGAGGATCATTGGTGATGACGATGGCTTTGATTTCCCCCTCCCGAAGGGAAGTTTCCCCGGCAGAACAGCTCCGCCGGAGCCCTAGATTTCTTCTGCCCAGGTTCCGCCTCGAGACGGCAGCGCTTCATCCCGAAAGCTTCCTTATATTTTTTTCAGGTCAAAACCCTCCATATAGCAGAAGATGGGCACCGGAGACCTGCTAGGGGGCCCACAAGCCCTAGGGGCGCGCCCCCAGGCTTGTGGCCACCTGGTGGGTCCCCTCTGGTATCTTCTTTGCCCAATATTTTTTATATATTCCAAAATAATTCTCTGTAAATTTTCAGGACTTTTGGAGTTGTGCAGAATAGGTCTCTCAGATTTGCTCCTTTTCGGTCCAGAATTCCAACTGCCGGCATTCTCCCTCTTTGTGTAAACCTTGTAAAATAAGAGAGAAAAGGCATAAGTATTGTACCATAATGTGTAATAACAGCCCATGATGCAATAAATATCAATATAAAAGTAGGATGCAAAATGGACGTATCAACTCCCCCAAGCTTAGACCTCGCTTGTCCTCAAGCGGAAGCCAAAATCGATAATCATGTCCACATGTTTAGAGATAGAAGTGTCGATAAAATAAAATACGGACATGAAGGCATCATGATCATCTTTAGAACAACAACATATATTGGCATATAATTTCTTATGCTAAAGTAACAATTCGTTCACAAGATGAAGTATGAATCAAAAACTTTATTGGAAACTAACAAAGTATGATCTTGGTCATTGAAACAATTGCAATTTATCATAACATTGGAAAGAGTCAATGTAAGAGCTTTTGTTTAGCAAGTTTCACATACTTAACTATCATTTAGTCTTTCATAATTGCTAACACTCACGCGATACTTATGAGATCAAAGTTTCAACCGGACACAGAGAAAGATAGGGGCTTGTAATTTCGCCTCCCAACCTTTTACCTCAAGGGTGACATCAACAATAATAGTTCATGAATACCTACATCCGAGTGGATATATATATATATGGATCTCCCCCCAACAAATAGTGCTTGCCAAAAAGAAAAAGTATAAAAATAAGAGGTGATGATCACCATGACTCTTGTATAAAACTAGGAGATAAATAGAAGATAGGCCCTTCGCAGAGGGAAGCAGAGGTTGTCATGCGCTTTTATGGTTTGATGCACAAAATCTTAATGCGAAAGAAGGTCACTTTATATTGCCGCTTGTGATAAAGAACTTTATTATGAAGTCCGTCGCTTTTATTTCTTCCATATCACAAGTTCGTATAAAGCTTATTTTCCTCACACTAAAAGATCATACATATTTAGAGAGAAAAATTTTATTGCTTGCACCGATGACAACTTACTTGAAGGATCTTACTCAATCCATAGGTAGGTATGGTGGACTCTCATGGCAAAACTGGGTTAAGGGATTTTGGATGCACAAGTAGTATCTCTACTTGGTGCAAAAGATTTGGCTAGCATGGGATGAGAAGCAAAATCAACATGTTGGAGGATCCATGACAATATACACTACAAAAAAAAGACACATCCGTGACATTTTGGGCCGAACGAATTTTTTTTTGTCATGCTTATGACACTTCTATGACGATAATTGTGAAAAAAGCACGTATCATCATAGATGTGGTAGGCTCCTACTTCTATGACAAAAAATCATGACTGAAAATGGGCTTTTCGTCCTGGGCAGGTCGGGGATGCACCTGCATGACATTCTTTGGGCCATCCATGATGGAAAAAATCATGGTAGAAGCGAGGGCGAGGAAAATTTCGGGGAGTTCCTGGTTATGGTGGGTGGTCGGGGCCGAGCGATGCACGGAGGTTTGCGTGTTTCTCTCGTACACGTATGCGCGTGTGTGCGAGGCGTTGGGCTCTAACTGAACCCGAGCGATTGCACTAGCTACGTTACTGAACCCCGATCGATCCCTTGGTTGTTAACTGAACCCGAGTGATTCCTTCTCTACTGCTACTAACTGAAGCCGATCGAAGCTGCCTATTGATGAATAGTCCCCGGTGGGGGTTGGATGAACAGGACCCCGTGGTAGTAGAGGTCGTTGCCGCTGGATGAACAGGACCCCGGTCAAGGAGGTGGGGGTGGATGAACAGTAGCCGGTGGAGGGACCCCGTGGAGTGCTGGTTGAACAGGACCCCATGGAGGGCTGGTTGAACAGGACCCCGAGGAGGGCTGGTTGAACAGTAGCCGGTGGAGGCTGGATGAACAGGACCCCGTGGAGGGCTGGTTGAACAGTAGCCGGTGGAGACTGGATGAACAGGACCCCCCGTGGATGAACAGTATCTGGTGGAGGCAGGAGGAAGTCGACGGTGGATGAACAGTAGCAGGTGGAGGCTGGAGGAAGTCGACGGTGGATGAACAGTAGCCTGTGGAGTCCTGTTTTGCGGTACGCCACACCCCTCCCGATGAACAGGACCCCGTTTCGACCGTAGGCCCTCCAACACAAGTCCGTTTCCTCTGTTTTGCAGTATGCCACACCCCTCCCGATCAACAGCACCCCGTTTCGACCATAGGCACTCGAACAGAAGTCTGTTTCCTCTGTTTTGTGGTACGCAAGACCCTTCCCGATGAACAGGACCCCGTATCGACCGTACGCGGTCGAACAGAAGGCCGTTTCCTTTGTTCTGCGGTACGCCAGACCTCATTTCGGCCGTTCCGTCCAAGCCGGTTGGCTCCCGATGAACACGCGATGCTGTTTACTTCATTCTGACCCAGCCGGTTTGCTACCAATGAACAGGATGATGTCGCTGTACGCGTTAGAGACCCTGCCCGTATGTAGGTATGTAGCCGTATTTACTATCTTGCAGTGTGGCTGTACGTACGTGTACACGATATAGACGGGACTGCGTGACATGCTTCATCGGCACCTCTACTTCAACACATGCCGCTCCTTACTCGGCCATGGTACATCGCTGCAGAGAGACCGATCGACCGCTATGTACGTACATGTTCACGGCCAGACAGATAACGCTACCTTCGCTTCAACCTGGTGGGTCCCAGCTGTCAGGGGGGTAAGAAGGCAGTTCCTTCCATGCAAAGATAAAGCCGGTGGGTCCCAGCAGCCAGGGGAGAACATTTTTTTCATGAAATACAGAGGCCCTTCCTGTAGGTCCGAGCTGTCAGGTGGAGGAATCATTATTTTGCGCGTAATAACGAGGCACTTCCTTGCGTGCGGCCATGGACCCAGCTGTCAGCCTCTCCACTTACAGTCCTCTTCTGATGGCTGTCGTTCGTTGACCGCGTTGACGATGCCGTACCGCCCGAGAGCACCAAGGTGGTGGACGATGGCGCGACCTAGGAAGGGAACAACCCGGAGCCGGGGAATACGCAGCAGTGGATGCCCACGCGGAGGCGAGTACGAGGGTTGACTGGTTCGGCTGCGGTTTAAGGCTGCCGTCGCCGGAGAATAACAGGGGGTGTGGGTGAGTAGAGGGAAGGCCTGGCCAGCGGTGGGAGTAGGGTGGGGCGGTGAGGTCTGCGTGGCAGCACAGCCGGCCACGAGAGGCAGGAGCAGGCTGCACGGCCGGCGCTGGTTTGGGCGGCTGGAGCAAGAAGACCAGAGGTTAGAGAAGCACGACGATCGTTGGATGGACATCGTACGGTCACCGCAGCTAGAATCGTTTATATTGACTAAGTTGACAAAGCCCTGCGTCCGCGTCAACTTAGTAGGCCCACAAGTCAGCCTCCAAATATGGTGGGATAGACCTAGCAGCAGGGGTATTCATTATTTTTGTGCGTAATAGCTGGTGGATCCGAGCTGTCAGCGGGGGGAATGTTTTTTTCGTGAAATACAGAGGCCCTTCCGGTCGGTCCCAGCTGTCAGGAGGAGGAATCATTATTTTGCGCGTAATAAGGAGGCACTTCCTACACGCAAAAAAAAGGAGGCACTTCCTTGCGTGCGGCCGTGGACCCAGCTGTCAGCTTCTCCATGTACAGTCCTCTTCCGATGGATGTCGTTCGTTGACCACGACGTGCCGAGAGCACCAAGGCGGTGAACGATGGCGAGGCCAAGTAAGGGAACGACCCGGAGCCGAGGAAGACTCGGCAGTTGTTTCCCACGCGGAGTGGGTACGAGGGTTTACTTGTTTGGCCGCAGTGTGAGGCTGCTGTCGCCGGAGAATAACAGGAGGTGTGGGTAAGTAGAGGGATAGCCAGGCCAAGGATGAGAGTATGGTGGGGCCGTGAGGCCTGCCCGGCAACACAGCCGGCCATGGGAGGAGGGAGCAGGCGGTTCCGCCGGCGCTGGTTTGGGCGGCTGGAGTAGGAAGATCAGAGACTAAAGAAGCACGATTGCCGTTAGATTGACATCTAACGGTCTGACGCTGGTAGAGTCGATTGTTGACTAAGTTTCTTTTTTTGAGAAACCTTGTGTACGCATGAACTTAGTAGGCCCACAAGTCAGCCTCCAAATATGTGGCAGACAACATAGAGCCCATTTGCTATTTTTTTAATAATTTGCAGCCCATTTGCTAATTCTTAAGGAATTTATTACAGCCCATTTTCTGCCCAGGACCACGGTCAAAAAGTTCAACCTTATTTTGCATATTTCGGTGGAGTCCGAACTGTTTTAATCCAGAAATGATAAACATTTATTTTTTAAGAACTTATTGATTTGCCAAATAAAATATTATTTTATTTTTGTAAGCTAATAAGACGTGGGACAATTGAGTTGGTTTTAGGGAAAACCAGTGGTAAAAAAATCAGCGCTGAGAGGGAAAACAACAACAAAAAAATAAGGATGTAAAGATGAAAAGGGAACTTTATGTATTTTCAATATAATAATACGTGTACATGAACTAGTAAAACTATAGGTAGAGATTAGAAAACAGAAGTAGGACATGGCGTTTCAAGAGGAAAATAGAACTGGGCTGTGTGTTTGATTCAGTAAAAAAACTGTCTGCGGATGTTCTAAGAGAAAATATAACTAAGGCTGGCGGGCCAGAGGCTAGTTGATACCTGCTGGATCTTTGCGCCCCATTGTTGTCATGGGCTGGGCTTGTTAAAAACAAAACCAAGCCTGGGTAGTCTACAGCCCAGTTGAAACTTGCTCGACCTGAAAAAACAATATACCTACTGGATCCCAGTTATCAGTCTAGACTTGCAGAATTCTCTCGTTTTTTGACTATGTTGAAAACTTCATGGTTTTCACCGTCTCAGACGTCAGCATTATTTTTCCATCGTGATAATAAGTGCATGCACTTGCTTGCGTACGGCCATGGACCTGCTGGTTCCGTATGGTTAGGCTCTGTATGGACAGCCGTCTTGTGGTTCCACGGGCGAATTTGATGCAAATCGGATGGTTTTCAGTGAAAGCGGACTAAATTCATTACATTTTACACATTTCTTTTCATTATGGAATATTTTACATATTTCAACTAATAATAACCGACTAGGCCTTTTTTTAGTCCATGGGAGGCGCTTCACGATCGAGATCGCGACACTTAACTGTTCTGGAAGGCCCAAATCCATCGCTCCTCTCTTTTAACAATTTGCAGTTGGGCTTGGCATGCCACAGCCCAGTTCCGACGTGCTGCGTCCAACTATCAACCTGTGAAACCGGATGGATCCCCTGCGTACTTCGAAGATGTAAAAAATTTGGAGAACTGAGAATTCGAACGGCAGGTGCTTATGCTACCCATCAAATAAAAATCAGGTGCCTGAAAATTCGTTTTGAAACAAATGATTCAGCTTTATATCCATGTCGACCCTCGACATGATGGTTGGAAGCAAATGCCAAGTTCATACCGAAAGATCCTTAACAACAATGCCAACTTGCAGACGACCAGGTAGTACAAGTACCAATACCAAACTAACTTATAATCTTTTTAGTCCTGGCCCTAGTGTTCGTCTGGTAGAAAATCTTGCAAAGGACCAGCGCTCACTCCTTCTCTTGCTCCAGGTCCCCGAGGTGGTACTGGTGCATCATCCAGTTGGTCCTCTGCTGGTCAAAGTCCTTGTTGGTGTGCAGCACCAGAACCTTTTTGCTGCCCGTCTGCCGGCCGTTGACCATCACCGGCAAGGTATTGCCGGTCTTGTGCCACATCGCGTGCATACCGCACTCCGACTGTATCTTGTGACGCGTCCGCGTGCCCTTTTGAACGCCCTGGAGTTGCGCTGGAAGAAATGCTTGCTTAGGCCACTCAGTGTGATACCTGCAGTATTGGTGAATATAGGTTTTAGGGTACGTAGTTGGCATTTTCATAACATCTTTGGCATGTTGCAGTCACTTGTTTCACTTTTTATTAACTGTCAAATTGTAATTGCTTCACTAGGTCTGCGTCTAAAAAGAAAAATAGAGCTATAAACAAAGGAATATGTTTGTGCAAGTAGACGGCCGATCGGTGTCTCACCTGGAAGTTTCTCAGGATGGGTGTAGCATATGCCGTGCTCGCTGTCGATGGTTGGTATGAACAAATCAATGAGAGGGTGAGATCTCGCGCTATCAGCACTCACTTTGGCCTCAAGGTGCTCGATCAGCTCCTGATCCGTGGGATCGAACTTGACGCCAGCCGGCAGCACCAGCCAGTCCTTCTTGGACTTGCATCGGTTAATTCCAGTTAAATGGTACTCAATGTATAATCAATCAACTATTTTAAGTAAATGATGAAAGATTTCGACAGATAAGTGGTACTCCAAATCTGAAGTCCACAATACCCGAACAAACTGGGGTCTTGGTTTCATTACTACATGTAGACTCTAAACACTTGAAAACCCCCATAAAGATCGAAATCATCATACAGGGCGACGGGACGAATACTCATAGGAGCGGCCTCGCTAGTTCCTTCCTTCATCCGGCTATCTTGAAGAGCATCCTTGTTGAGATCGATTTTTTCAGCGTCTTCCTTTTGACTACTTGCAATGAAGTATATCAACTCAAGTAGCTCATCGCTCATCGTACCAAATGGATCGAAACAAGGCGGTGGCTGGGAGGCGGGAGAGAATGGGAGAGTGATTTTTTAGAGAATGTGAGACTGCTGTTGTAGTACGAGAGGGGTGAGGCTCACTTTGGTGAACCGAACACGCTGCCGCAACTCTTGTGTCACCTCACGTGCAGCGTGTTGTCACGTCAATTCAATGTGAAGACATGATGAATAATTTGACCGACGTATACTAGTACTGCTGTACTACTTACTAGTCGTATTTAGTGTCACATTTTAATCATAGGTTTCACTAACAAAATGTCAATGCATGTCACCAAAAATTATACCATTGGAAACTATGTTCAAATACGAATCCAATGATATAATTTTTTGTGACATGCATTAACATTTAGTTAGTTAAATTTATGGTCAAAATTTGACACAAATTACGAAGGGGACCAATAAACCAGGAGGGAGGTAGTAGTACGAGTAGTGCAATATACGGTATAGAGGACTAGTACAAATTTAGAAATGGAGTACGAAGTTACAAGGCTGTGTGACAGACTTTGTAGGCTACATGTGTAATACAAAATATAATTCCCATTGGACAACACTTTCACCAACAAGTACGCACTTGAAGCCTAATTGATATATATAGGGCTTCTGCACAACATCCCCATCATCATTATCAGTACATCCTACGCAGGTGAGTTAGGATGCACTTGATCCCAGAAAGGTATCTATCCTTCAAACTAACTACAGTACATAATATCCAACAAAAGAGGGTCATGCTACAGCAGTAGGATACATGGCTCAGTCTAGATATCACTACAAATCAAGTTGTGCATATTTGCTGTTGGCATGAACCACATCGCCGCATGTCGGGTTTGCAAAAGCCATTCATCGCTTGGAAGCTTGATGCCTTTCACACACTGAAGATTATCTGGCAACAAGCTGTGTCGATGAATCTCTAGATATGGTGATTCATGAAACCCATGGTACGATGTGTAAACACAGTTCCCCCTGGCGAATGGAAGTTTCATAGCACGGTAATCATCGCTGGTGATATGATCGATGATTGGTTGGATGATCGGATAATTGAGCCCGAGGAACATGGAGTGGTTGCCGAGGCTGTAAACCCGCCTCCAATTGAATACGCCTGGCCCAACGGAGCTGGGATCTTTCTCGAACACGAAGCAGCCATAGCCATCACAGTCACGAACGCCCTAGGCATTGTACTACATGTGGTTTGATGAAATGGTTTGGTCAATTTGGTACATGCGAATGAGCACCAAATGACCGCCGTCAGTTGAACGAGCGATAAACCACCACCCATTGACTTGTATATTTCCAGGTCCTGGAATTATGAAGGCCAGCGCATTTGCATCTGCTGCAACAAATCAAATTGGAGACCAAAAGGACAAAAATATACAATCATGTTCAAAGTATGTGTGGAATTAAGATTATTATAACAGTGACACAAATCATAGCCAGAGAATTGCAATGCCGTGGTCATAATCATACCCCAAGTTAAAAAAATTAAGCCAATGGCTTTCATATTCTAGCAATATGTCATGGTTCAAACATCATGTAAAAATGAGAGGAAAACAGCTATGACAGGGCCTACTCATATTCTACCATAGCAGTTACTACTGTTCTCATATCAACTCTAACAATAACATGCATGGTTATAAAAATCTTGGAAATGAGAGTAACATATAGCAATCATGAGGTTATACTCATAATATCTATTCTAACAATCATTAGATGCCAATTGTTCTCATATCAACTCTAACAATAACATGTGTGGTCATAAAAATCTAGGAAATGAGAGGAACATATAGCAATGATGTGGTTATAGACATACTATCTATTCTAAATTTCTAACAATCAACAGGCAGTCGTATTCATAAGGTAAAGATGAGATGAGATAGAACAATTACACGACGATATATTCCACCTGTATATGCAGCCAATCTGTGCGTTGGCCGCGTAAACGATGCCATCATGCACTATAGCATCAGACAGAAACGGAGGGTCAACAGGATTGATGATGAGCCATAACCATGTATGGCGACCGGATTCCAGATAGACTAATCCCATGTCGAATAAGGCAATGAGCTTGTAATCCATGTATTCTTCTGATGGTGTGGGCACTTCGCAGATTACAACCTTCAGCAAACGGAGGTCGCACCAAAAGCTCGACACGTCTCGTGCGTAGTAGGCAGGAGTGTCCGACGGGGCACGAGGCTCGATGCCGACGGTATCCAACGATGGAAGGGTGATCTCTCGTTGGGTGTAGATATCCACGAGTCGCCAGGGACTACAGGATTGGTGGATGAGGACGATCCAGTTGGCCTTCATGCTCGCCCAGTAGTGGCCGCGCATGAAGGACAGGTGGACGGGTAGTGGTAGCATGTCGAGGGGCACCACGGCAACCTCCGTATGATCGTCAAGTCGGTATCTGGGCCACCTACGAGGATCGGGCATCAGCAAGCAGGGTGTCTTCAAAAGGGCCGGTCGGTTGCAGACGAGTAGCCGGTACATAGACACCGAGCATGCGGCCAGACGCACGATGCTGAGCAGGTCCATAAGATTACAGATCTGTTCCAAGAGAACATCGGGGAGGGAATTCCAATCGCGACTCTGCGTGTCAGTCGGTTCTGCCATAGGGTTTTTTAGGGTGCTGAGTGATTGGGGTTTTCGGTGCCTGCGAGCGAGCGGGGAAGTGGATTCAGGCGGGCGAGCGAAGAAGATGGCGTGTGTGGCCGAGCAGTGAGCGGGGGGGGGATATGGTACGCGCGAGCTACCGAGGAAGATGGCACGGGCGGGCGAGCAGTGAGTGGGGGGAAATGGTGTGCGGCCGACGATGGGGAATAGAGGAGGAAGAAGAAGAGAGGAGGAAGAAGAGGGAAAGACGGGCAAGAAAGTGCATTAAATCTCAATTCTACTAGTACTACTACCAGGATATACCATCCTTCGGAGTGTAAATAGTTAAGCCGATGACATGTGGGTCTACCTCAAGAGGGCCCATATGTCAGTTCATGGAAGAGAGAGGTGCGTAGGCGTATTTGCGGAAGCGTGCTCCACTGGCAAACATGATGGCAGTACAGGGTAAGGCTGATTTAGTAACACCAACACGCTGGTTCAGCTTATTAATTAAGTGTCCCATCTGCTGCTGCGTGTATTGTCACTTCACTATGAAGACTAGTTGAATAGTTCTCTCTGACCGAGATGGGGAATAATGGATCGCCAAGACTTCCTATCTACAGTATCCCTATGCCTCTACTCTCATCCTGTCCAACAAAATGAAACATTGGCCAAGGCACCCGACGCCAATAATGTAGGAGTACTAGTAGTATTTTGTGTCAAACTTTGACCATCTATTTAACTAATAAAATGTTAATGCATGTCACCAAAAATCATATCACTGGATTCGTATTTGAACATAGTTTTTAATGGTATAGTTTTTTATGACATGCATTGACACTTTGTTAGTTAAATTTACGGTCAAAATTTTACACTAAGTACGAAGGGGGCCAATAAACCAGGACGGAGGTTTATATATAGGTCAATAGAAAAATCATCAACCAAGGTAGTAGTAAATGATGAGTGCCCAAAGATTTTTTTTTCAAAAATACTCAATAATGGGCTCGTTTTCCTCAAGAAAATTGTGTTTACGAACGTATTAATTGGAATGCATGCGCGAGGAACAAAAGACCAGAACTTTTACACGCATTGGTGAGTTTTCTCTTAATTCTTGCATGCAACGTTTTAATGAAGCTTGAAATATGAACATGTCAATGGGAGGGAGTAAAAGCCTCATGCATGCATGCATGCATGCAACATGCAACACTCACACGTACACATGCACGCACGCAACACTCACGCATCCATGCGGCACACAGCACACGACGCAACATACACGCTTACGCTCAAGTGCTCAACCTACCCCCTTCGTCCGTGAAAGACTGTACATATAGAGATTTAGACATTGACCAAGAGGAACCGGAACTTCATGGCATAATTAACGCCCAAAAGTAGTAGACTTATGTGTGCATGCGACCATTGAGATAAGAAGATTAAATGAAGATTGTTGCATGCTGTAATTAAGGATAGACATGCAGCCTATAGCTAGAGCACAAGTTGGTGCATTAGTCAATCAATACCGATTAGATTAAAGGCTAAGTGCATTGGAAGTGTAGATGTACACTCTTTGTTGGAAAATTATCTAATGCTAGATGTACAGTTTTTCACGGACCGAGGGAGTACACATGCATGCACTCACATACACAGCCAGGGTGGTTCGCGCGCAAGGGTTGGACTCCTATTGCGCCTGCGTAAAGTTTTGTTTAACTGATTTCTTTGCTCTGCCAACTAACAGGTGGGACCCAGAAACCAGGTGTCAATTTAACCAGTCAACAAAGTGCCACGTCGACTATGTGGCTGGTCAATAGGGTGCAATACGGTGCTCTACGGTGAGCTAGTGACCGTATAATCACCGCAAAACTATATAGTGACCGTAATGAGCGTACTGTTACATACGTTGACCACCAGTGTATTTTTCTCATTTCAAATTAAGCCATATTAACCGGAAAGGACGCAGTATGGACTAGTACTACTTTGATGTGTCCCATCAACTCGCCGAACAAAAAGAAGCTTGCTTACTACGCCCTCTCCCTCGCCCACACGTGGTGGCTCACAAGACGAGGAGAAGCCTGCTTACTACGTACGCCTACGCCCTCTCCCTCGCCCACGCGCGCGGTGGCTCGCAGGACGAGGAGAGGGTTTTGACTATAGCGCCCTCTCCCTCTCCCTCTCCCTCGCCCTCGCCCTTGCGGTGGACGTGCAGCAGTTCATTCGGTGTTAGATTGCCAGAAGCATATTATACTGTAGTATCATCATTGTTGGACCTTCCGAAGAGGCGAAGAGTCAAGTGCAAGGTTCACAGGAGTACGAACTGTTGAACCTCCCGAAGAGGTAAAGAGCCAAGTGCAAGGTTTATAGGAGTTGTCGTCCTAGTACTACAACTATAGCGAACGATCGCTGCTGTATGATGCCGCCACGTCACCTATATCCAAAGTTGTGCCACCTTTTTTTCTCACAGAGCATGTTGGAGCCCGTGCAACAGCCACACAAGTTGCACGTACACATAACACATTTACTAGTAATAAATTCTAAAGGACAAATGCCAGTATGCCACACAAGTTCATCTCCACTTCATGTGATAAATTTGTGCACGACTAGTCTACATATATTTACAGCGCTACCATTCACAATTTACCATACTCCACTTACACGTTATAGATGGGCTCCATGTCCTCCTCCAGGTTCCAGTCCCAGGTGTTCTTCATAGATGGCACGATCCATAGCGGAGGGCAACGGGAATCATTGTCGCAGCTTTCTAGTCTGGTTCCACACGATGGAGATTCATCCAAGCTAAAGCGGCATAAATTAGGGATAGCGTGTCCCAACATGTCGTTCATCCGGCGGTGCGCACTGAAGACACAACCATGCTTCATGAATGGCAGGCCTTCGGTGTCGTGCACGGAAGGTGGCATCCTCTTCACAACGGGGTAGCTATCCCCAATGAAAAGCGAGTACTCTCCAAGAGTGTTCCTCGGCACCCACATAGCATCATGGGGGTCGAACTCGGCGCTGTTCATCTGGTACACACGGCATCTCAGATCTGGACACATGGTGATGTACATGGTCAAGGTCCATGCATTATAATGTTGTGCTCAAATATGGCGGTCAGTAATATTGTGCAGCAAATAGTACTACTCCAGTATAGAGGAAGTAAAATCACCGGCTTGTTATATATAGCCACTCTTGGCTACATGGATGAGATAGTAAGACATGGAAAAACAAAAATGGTGGGAGCTAGTGGGTTCAAGTCTTCAAGGGCCTAGCTAGCTATACGCATCCTCCAAGGTAAAAAGTACTAGTAGTACTAGTAAGTAGTACAATGAAAGAGAAGGCGAGAGGGTTAAAAAAACCTAATACTAAATTATAGTACTAGTACAGTAAACATGTCCCAGTCAAGAAAAGAAAATAACTAACAAGTACTACTACTCTAACACACACCAATGAGAAAATGGAATACCTGGGTAGATGGTGACGGTCCGATCGTGGTAGATCGTGTGACCATGTTGCACATCAGTGGTACCATGGGTAACGACTGCTATGATAGTTGATCCCAATATGCCAAAGTCAGCTACAAGGTTCCAAGTTAGACCGAATCGCGGATGCAAATGCACATCCAGGATCGACGATCCTATTTTGATCGGGGGATGACTGGTCCCTGCAAAATAATGGAGTACCGTTAGGCACTATTACGGAAAACCTTATACACAGAGGTATAGCAGTAGCGCTGGTTAGAAGAGAGCGCTACTGCTACTTAGTAGTAGTGCGTGTCAATAAAGAGCGCTACATCTATGGTTATAGCAGTAGCACGTCTGCTGGAAAAAGCGCTACTACTATAATTCCCACCCTGTTGCCAGTAGACTAGGAATAGTAGTAGCGATGCCGCAAAAAGCACGCTATCGCTAAGTGCCTTGTAGTAGCGCGTTTCCTGTATAGAGCGCTACTGCTAAAAAAGAAAATAAAATGGAAAATAAATAGAAAAGTAAATGAAAATGAAAGAAGTAGAAAAAGGAGAAATGAAAAAAAGAAAATGTAAAGATAAACAAAAGAAAAAGAAAAATAAAGGAGAAAGGCATAGCAGTAGCGCTTGTTTCCACAAAGCACTATAGTTACTCTAGCAGTAGCGCATTTTATAAGCGCACGCTATAGCTACGTTCCTTAGATAAAAGGAAAAGAAAAAGGAAAATAAATAACTACTTCCTATAATAGTAGCGCGTTTTGGTAGAAAGCGCTATAGCTAACTTAGCTATAGCGCTTTTTTCCTACCAGCGCTACTGCTATTTTGACTTAACCCCGCGCAGGCTCAAAATTTTGCTAAGTCCTTTCCCCCCTCTCCCCCTATCCCCTAACTCCTCTATCGCCATCGTCGATCGCCCTGCCCGATCGAGCACGCCCTCGACCTCACCGCCGCCGCCCGAGGCTGCCCTCGACCTCACCGCCGCCGCCCGAGGCCGCCCTCGACCTCACCGTCGCCACCCTTGACCTAACCGCCACCGCCCGAGCCCGCCCAGGACCGCCGCCGCCCGAGCCCGAGCCCGCCCTCGCCGCCGACCGTAAGGCTCTCCCTCTCCTCTCCCCTGCCCTCCTCTCTCTCTCTCTCTCTCTGCTGTGATGATGTTCATATGAACCCTAGGTGTTCATTTGAACCCTAGATTTGTTTAGGGCAGTAGGCATTTTTTTAGCATTTAGGAAAAAAGATTAGCAGTTTTTTTAGGAAATTAGCTATGGCAAATTTTTATGAAAATGCCTAAACAGTAATTCCATTTAGCTTTAAATTAACAGAGGGTATATAAATAATAGTAGCATTTAGCTTTAAATTAATAGAGGCTATAAACAAAAAATAGTAGCATTTAGCTATAAAAAATTATTTGGACTATGGACCTGAATCTGGTCCAAATTTTATTCAAATGAAATTTGAATTATTTGGACAATGGACCTGAATATTTTTGAAGAAATTGGGTGTAGGTACTAAGGTCCTTTTGTGGAAATTTTGGTGAGGTCAGAAGGGTTAGAGAAAATGGAGTTCCTTTGGAATTTCTAATAAGGTCAAGTATTGTTGGAATATTTGCTCTAAAACAATTTGGATGAAAAGAAAATAATGTGTGCGTGTGAGAGGAACAGCTAGAACAGAATTTGGCTTCTATCCTAGGCAGAGAAGTGTTTAGTGAGGTCATTTTGCAAAGGTTTTTGGTTTTTGAAAAGACCACTATTTTTCAAGGAAAAGAATTTAGGCAAGTTTTATTTTAAAGATGATCCCTTCCTAGACTTTTAGCTTTAGAAAAAAAACAAAAGTATTTAGCTATAAATAAAAAACAATAGCTATGGCATTTAGCTATAAACAAAAAACAGAATTATTTTTCTTTTCAAAAACTTGGTTAAAGTAATTGTTGATGTGTAAACGAAAAACAAGATTGATGTTATATGATATATGTCATTGATGTTCATTTGCATATTCCATTATTGTTGATTATATCTTTTCACTGAAGTGGTCATGTTATATGCAAATTCCTCAATAGTGTTTTCTCATGTTATATGCAACATTGAAGTGGTTCGATTGTGCCCAAGTGGCCTTTTGTTGTTTGCAGGGAATGATCCCGAGTGGCCTATGTTTTGCCGGAATGTTGATTCATTTTCGTTCCGGCAAATTTCAGGCGCTCTATTTGTCCAGTTTGTAGCAAAGGTCATGCCAAAATTTTCCATGAATTTCGGCATGACTTGTGCTACAAACTAGGACATATCGAGTGCCCGGGATTTGCCGCAATGGGAATGAATCAACATTCCAGCAAACATTGGCCTTTTTTATGTCATTATTCATTTTATTAGGTCTAGAATTAATTGACTAGATTTAATCATAGGAAACATGGCTAGCAACGATGAAGGACAGGGTTCTGGTGATTGCAACGTCTACGCGGCGGCAGATGCTTATTTGAATCTTCTCGATGAGCAACGGTTGTTGCAGACGCCTATTTTATGCTTATGAGATTTTGCTTCTATTTTTGCCAAGTCTGTCTCTTTCTGTTGCTCAACTATATATGTTGCATATTATCGACTCATGTGACGATGCAGGTACATAGATCATCGATGGCGAAGAAGTGCTACGCCAGGAGTATACGACGAGTGGCCGGAGTGTCAGGCCCAGGTGTACCAGTTTTCGAGCGACAGCCAGAGAGGGTTAGATAGCAGAGCCGAAGCAGAAAGTAGTTAGTTTAGGTTCATGCTAGTGCGAGAGAGGGATACGAACCGGTGCCTCAAGAAGTACTACATTATGTATGATGAGACATGCCATGTAACTTGTATAGCTATATCATGATTATGATGTGACGACATGATTTGTGTTGGATGATATGATAAGACTATTATGTGTATGATATGATGAGCATATTGCCAGTTTATGATATGATTAGAATACTGTATAAAATCTATACAAAAACATCGCAAATATGTAGCAAAAAAAAGATATGTGAAAATTTAGTAGTAGCACTCTTTAGCGCTGAACAGGAAAACACTACTGCTAAGTGGCTTAGCAGTAGCACTTGTATGGACAGCGCTACTGCTAAGTAGCTATAGTAGTAGCGCGGGCAAAAGCGCGCTACTGCTAAATGTTAGCTGTAGCGCCGTATCAGTAGCGCGGTGCCCCGCGCTACTGATAGCCCTTAGACCTGCGCTACTGCTAGGCTTTTCCCTAGTAAAGAGGGATGCAAATGATGGTTTGTGCATTTCATTTGTAATCTCCCGTAACGTAGGATGGCAACCAGATGAAACAAGTCCCCTGGCTTGTCACCGCGAAGATGCAGCCTACATGGCACACGGCGTCTTTGAACGTGTAGGGGTACAAATCTGCCGCGGCCAACATGTGCCAGCCTCTGCCGTTACTGCCTTTTGTATTGCTAGCAATCCTTATGTCGAACACCGCGATGAGATAGTAATCGTCGTAGCCACGTCGCTTTGTCGGCGGGTCCGCAATTGCTATCTTCTTCAATCTCATGTAGGCGTCATCATATGTATTCAAGCCCATCCAGTCCGGAAGGCCGATCCCAATGGTGGAGAATGGGTCTACAAGAACGGTCGCACTGCTATGGTTGTTGTGCAAAATGATGGTGGTATCCGGCCGGAGGTATGCAAGCCAATCTTCGTTGGCACCAACCCAGACCTATATATTAGATGGTGGGCAGCGGAGAAATTACGGGATGGAATAACTAAGTACTATATTTAGAATATACACTACATGATCAAACTCCATTACTGACCTGCCCATCGGACAAAATCCGACTACCTCTCAACATCGGCAACTCTAGCGGAGTCAACGTGCAACCATGGCCAGGGAGCGGTGGACTGTTCGATGGATTGTCCCATAGAATAACCTTCTGCTCGAGAACGCATGGAAGACCAACAAGCATGGCCTTTTCCCAAGCCTATTTAAGCACTGTCTTAAAATAGTTGGTGTGGGAAGCACCGAGTCTTGCGGCGATGAGGACGTCGGAGCGGCATGCGATTTCTCCCAGAGGATCGTCGTCCAAGGTCTCCCAGCCCCGATGAGGAGGAGAACCACCTGGCGAATCCATGGGAGCAGTGACGAACTGCCTTGGTCTCTTCGGGGGGAGGGGAACTGGCGAGGAGGAGATAAGAGCGTAACCGCAGGGCCTCGTCCCTTCGTTAAGGAAGTTATGCGGGCACGCATAGTGGTAGTGCCTAGTGCCCCGCGATGGTGCGGCTATTATTTACTATGTAGTACTGTAGCAGCAGTAGTAGTACTACTTTCTCAACTAGTAGTCGATGTACTGTACTTCTATAGTGCACCAGTTTTGAACTCTTGAATCTCAAGGCCAAGGAGCTACAGTTGCAAGTGGAGGGTACTACTATTCTCTAGAACCATCGTTGTACTATCAATGCAGGGAAAGTACACCTGCGTAGTGCATACTCTCCGTGCTCTATTCAAGCGCGTAGCTGGCCTACTCAGCCGCTCCTCTCATGCACACACTAGCAGCCTATTTATCAGCGACGGTTACTGTGGGGGCAGAACATTTGAGTTCTTTGATACAGCGAGACTAGGCTTTTCGCTTCCATTTGTGGAGGTGTAATGGATCTCATCGAACTTTGTTCGTTCCTTCTTTATGAATGAGATGAGGCAAAGCTTTTGCCTCCGTTTCAAAACAAAAAAAATCATGTCAAGAGGAATTTCTTTTATAGAGCCGATAATGGAGCGAAGTCCATGCGTGCAACGCCACAAGCTACAGAGTAGTAGCACTTTACGTACAGAGCCATATTGCACAGTTCCCAATGCCACACCAGGCTTTTCCGGCTGCTCAGGCTTAATTGGGAGGCGCTAGTTTAAATATGGTAGCTGATGAGGAAGCTGCAAGCGAGGTGCGGCTAGGGCGAGCAGGCAGGCGAGAAACTTTGCATGGTGTGAATTGATATATAGGAGTACTACTCTAGTACGCGAGCCATGAGATGATGGGAGGGAAAAAACCGTTCACGTGGTTGGGCTATCCAGTGCACCCAGATTGTGGTGCGACATGTTCGTTCAACTTCAAAAGTCAAACTACCAGTGTACAATATTGGCTCACAGCGAGGTTACTATTTAAAAAAAGGCCGTTGTGCGTTCGGCCGGGATCGAACCCACAAAATGAGCTATACACTCCCGCGACCACTAGTAGTACTCGTTGGAGTACAACGCAACCTAGAATCGCCTTTTGTCGCTAGTACATTGTTCCTTACAAGAAACCACTACCAAGAAACTACCACTTACCAACCAGCCCTACCAAGAAACCACTACTCTACAAAAATTAGCAAAAACATACCAAAATTTTCTTAATCCGTCGCAATAAACTACCAAGTGCCGTTATAGGCACGTTTCAACCCATGTCGCCCCTTAAGTTAACGCCTTCTATTTGACTGGCAAGTTAGCCGTTATGATTTGTGGGACCTACATGTCAGTCTGGACAAAAATCCCCGAGTGACCTCCTACCTCCGGCCCGTCCACCTAGTCATCCTCGGCCATGGGACGCAGCTACCGCTGCCGGCAGAAGGCGAGGTCAAAAGCGCCGGCGGCGCGGAGCCCATCTTGCGGCAGTCCGGATGCCAGCTCCGTCCGGCGCTCGCGGCCTCTAGCTAGCCAAGCTAGCACACACCCTGCTGGATGCATCCAGCTGCTTGTCTGCAAGGTTTGCTAGCTAGGTTCGCATGGCAGTGCGCCAGCTTGCTCGCGTGCGCCGCGCTAAGGCCAGCCATCTGGCTCGAGCGAAGGCCAGCGCGGCAGCTTGCTCGCATGTGAGCCACACTCGGGCCAGCCAGCCAACCCATGCGGAGGCCAGCGCGGCGTCCGGCCCGTCCGGTGGAGTGGCGGCCAGCTCGCTCTTCACCGGCGCCACCGACGAACACGCATAAGAACTGTTTGAAGTAATGTTCAGAAAAAATAATGATTGGAGGAGGAAGAATAGGATAGAAGGTCAGATGTGGGTCCCTTGTGTCAACGGTCAAACAAAATGTGTTGGTTTAAGCTGCCTCGTCAGCACGGACGTGTGGGCCAACCCTGTCATAAACGGGTTTCAACGAGCCTAGTCGGCACTAGGTACTAGTTTTTTGGCGCGGATTAAGAAATTTTGGGTATGTTTTTGCTATTTTTTGTACAATAGTTTCTTCCTAGGGCTGGTTGAAAGTGGTAGTTTTTTGTTAAATAATCTACATACTGTAAGTAGGAGTGAAAGTTAAGCTTTGGAAGCCAATAAGCATGGCTAGTTACATAGTGCCTATGTGTACGTAATTCAAACTAAATATCAACCATGAGTGACTAATATCTTGATGGAAAACTCGAAACTATGGAAATACTAGCAATTTTTTTTGCATGGTTGGAAATACTAGCAATGTGCACGTGCGTTGCAACGGATCATAATTAGAATAATACTTATTCACAAACTTGATAGAAAACACTCTAATTTTGATATATATATATCACTAGAAATATATTATGTTTCAATTAGAATATATTCCTTGGGCTGTTTTGGTGAGGTGAGGGAGGGATGTGGTTGGTTTTAAGATACTAATTAAGGGGTTTTCTGCAAATTGGGTAGAGAAGTGGGATGTTGTTGAGAAAAGGCAATAACTTACCTCACAGTCGTTAGATGTAGATCTAATGGTCAGAAATGACAAATGGCAGACACACCATCATCGCCAACTAAGTCTTCTGTAGGAGTACTAGCAAGATGCTCGTGCATTGCACGGAACATCAAGATGCATTTTTTTATAAAACACCTGTTGTGATTGACCCATGCGGGAGTAATCCCACGTGTAGAAACTAATGATATCTCGAGAAAGAGGAGAGATAAGGTGAGGAGGAGTGGGGTGTGGTGGTGATTGGTGGTCGGACTGAGCGGAGGCATGGGGGTGGATGACGCCAGCAGCGACCACCATGCCATATTGTTCCAGAGGCTTCCTTTTTTAATTGCTCAACAATGAGGTTGTGGGAGATAAGGATGAACGAGGGAAGGTCTTGTCTGCAAATGTGGAGAGAGGTGCGGGTATCTTTTAGTTTGCTTTCTATCCGTCAGATATAGATCGGACGGTCTATATTGCAAGATGGCAGGCATACCATCATCACCAACTCGGTTTTTTTATAAGAAGAGATATAAGTATGGAGATACAAACGTATTATCGATACTTGTTTCCATAAACTTGGATCTACATTCTATTCAACGTCTGAGCATGTGGGGCCTTAGCACGATGACTTCTCGACTGTGTAAAACAAAGGTTTTCCCGTCGCCGATAAGGAGGGGGTGACGGCGGCGCGCTTTCGGCTCGCTCTAGTCCTAGTAGTCATACTAGGTGGTCTACGAACGTGTAGATTTATTCTTTTTCACGTCTCGTGTTTGTCGTACTGCCACAACTGTTGATGAATAGACGGTAAATTATTCATGAGAAAACCTTGGTTGAGCGTGTGTGCGAGAGAGAGACAACGCGTGCGTGTGTGATATGTGTAGAGACTGAGGCAATGATAAGAGATTCTTTGTGTCTCTTTGTGTGGAGGATAGAGAGATACATGTGATGGGGCTTTGTGTTGTGTAACGTGGAGACACATAGACATAATCAGAGAGTGAGTGTGTGAGATACACATGCGGACATGGGGAGAGATGTGAGTTAGAGAGATGGAGAATTTTGGTGTGCATGTGAGCTAGAGAGAGAGGGGGATATATACATACCTAGAGCTAGAGAGAATATGCAAGGGTGTGTGTCTTAAAAGAAGGATCCAGATAGATGGGTGTTTGTGCGTGTCTGTGTGTGTTTGTGCGCGTGCGTGTGTGTGAGAGGGAGTGTGTGTATGTGGAGAAGAGAGACCACTAATGATGTAAACCTAGTAGGGAAGGGGGAATGGTGTGACATGTGTGTCAAAGAGAGAGAAAGGCATGTGTAGTAGCGGGATAGCATGGGTGCGGGCGGGGAGCAGACTATTTGGAAGAGACATCGAGTGTGTGTGGGAGAGGGGTGTGAGAGCGAGAGAGAGAGCTAGCGAGGGAGAGAGAGAGGAACAGAGGGGTCGTTTGTGTGCGGAAGTGGCGTATAGATAGGGAGACAAGGTTGATGTTGTTCGAAAGTGGCCTATGTACGGAGACGCAAGGGAAGCGAGTCATCGTGTGTGTGATAGAGACTTCATGAGAGATCTAGAATAGTTGGTGTAGAGAACAACGTGCGAGATTGAGAACGATGATACGTTAGGGAGCTATGGAATGAGTCACGACATATATGTATATAGGGAAGGAGCTGGGTCAGGTCCGCATGTGGGAGAGATAGAAAGAGGAGAGTGGTGCACAAGGAGACAAAGGGTGCTTGTTTGCAGTGGGGGTGGTGAGTGAGGTGAGTGTGCGAGAACCACATAACTAGGGAGATAGACGTTTGGGGGCGACGTTTTCTGTGTATGGGAAAGATACACTCTATATAGTGCGTGTGCTTGGGAAAGAGAGATGCCGGGAGACCTAGAGAGTGGGGGAAGAGATGTGTGCATGCCCGAGAGACAAAGTGATAGAGACCTATATTGGGGTCCGGACTTAGAAGATAGAGGGGGGTTACTGTGCTCATGTGTTCGTGTCCGCGGGAGAGAATGACTTGTGGGGGGGACTGGGTGGGTGGATTCAGATAAAGAGTGAGGTGTCTATATTTGAGAGACTTTAGCGTAATTGAGATATATATGGTCAATAGTGTGTGCACTCATGGTTGATCAATTTGTTTCACAGTTTGGACTATGAGATAACGATACTTTTGAACATGCATGATATACTTTGAAGTACCAGAATTACAAACCTAAGATTGGAATTTTGGAATTCGACTCCATCATTAGCTTTTGTAGTTCATTTAAACGGAGGTACATTTTTTAAGTCGGGATTTTGAGATTTCAAATTCATATATCAAACCTAGAGATATACACATACGGGCATGTTCAAACCTTATAATCATCCACTTTATTCATACACATACACATTTTTGTTTTTGTCATCATATTTAGGATAAAAACATTTGGAATTTCATTTGAATTGGACCATATGATGGTATTTGCTTCCACTAGCTCAATGATCCATATTTGAATTGAATGGACAATCTAAGTTTCGAGTTGGAGACATTGATTTTCGAAACTTGCACTTTTTTTGCGTGCAAAACAAATAAATTCTTGGCCATGATATCATAGTCGGCCGTACAGGAGCAAAATACTTAATTTCAGCCGCCAAAAGCTTTCAAACTTCCCACTCACATCGAAATATCTCACGCCCGAAAGTTTAGCCCTACGATATTCCTGTTTTACCCCTGCCACATGAACGGAAAAGGGCTGCTTTGGTAACTCCATTGTTTTCCCCTCTTTGCCCCCAACATTCTTCCCCAGAGCCCCTCCCCTTCCCCTCCCCGCCTCCTCCCCCCAAACCACGCCAAGCCGCCGAATCTAGTCCTCCGTCGTAGCGGTGGACCTCACACCCCACAGGATCTACCTTCCGCACCTGGGAACCCCCAACTGCCAACTCACCACTTCACCGGAGCCGCTTCAGCGACTGGCTTGTCCACCACTCCAGATCTCCTTGACCGCCATCATGGTCCACTGCACCGGATCTGCTTCACCGGTGCCCTCGTCCACCATAGTGTAGGCCCTTCACCGACTCCCTCGTCCGCCACATCGCTGGCCCTTCATACAAGCCCTCGTTCGCTGCAACAGATCCGCCTCACCGAAAGCACTATACACCGCGCTGGATGTGCTTCGCCGACGCCTTCGTCCACTGCACCGGACCCGCTCCACGGATGCCATATTCAACTCCATCGGCCCTGCTTTACTGACGCCACAGCCTCATCAGGTTATTTCGATTTGTACTCCTTTGGTTTTTCTCTTCTTTATCATGGAACTGTTCACTTACCACAGATGAGCTTTCTTGTATGTCGATAGGCGCCGCAACCGAAGCGCCGGAGCCGCTTCAGCAATGGCGACAGCCGGCCCAAACTCAACCGCAACATGAGCACCATCGATGATCCTTAGCTATCAAGTATGACAACGATACCCATACGCCGCCGAGAATCAGGTACTATTATCCAACGACCGGCGCCTACGTTCACTTTCTTAGCATAAGCACCGCACCTTCGAATTTCTTCAGGGCATCATTCAATTTTTCATGAGACGCATTATTCTGCTTGCACCTGTCGGGCCATACGTGTGGCAGTGAACAGGTTACATGTGCTAAATATCAAACCAGTTTACATATAGTTACAATGCTTTTGTTTCGTCCTAAGTATTACTGTACTTCCTAGATATCACTGCCTACTATTTTACTTCTTGCATGCTATATTTATGATAATGGTGTTGTTCTGATGCCACCTGTTGGTTACATCAGACTGCTTCTGTGGCCCTGTTTGGATACTCTAACTTAGCTAGAGGTTAGAGTTAGTTTCTAGCTCATGACTAACCTTGAACTAACTCTGGCCAAAGAGGTGTTTGGATGACAGGGTTAGATTGACAATAAATGCACTAGGAGACCTAGCTCCTATTATCACCTCTTGGGTGGGATAGTTTTTTTGGGTGGGTTAGATGCAACTAGCTCAAACTAGCCCTCATGTTTGGATACTTTAGGGCTATTTGAGCCCAAACTAGCTCTAACCCATGGATCCAAACAGGCCTATGTTCTCTGTGCTTAATTACACATCAGCAAACTAGCTTGTCGTTCCGCTGCTTTTTGTTCGTTTTACCCTACATTTACCGATGCTAGCTATTACATCACTGCTCCGAGCCTCTGTTCATTACTTTTTTGTGTGTTCTTGATCTTACCAAGTTGCATGACTAATTTGATGCTTCTATTAATTATGCAGCTGCCAACCCCATCAAGCAAAATATTTGTTCTTTTGGGACTGGCACCTCGAACAAGCATAAAAATAGAGTGAAGCACATATATTGCCGTGTAAGCACACACCCTTCTTTCATTAGTTTAGATTAACCATTGATGATCAATTCGAACCAGTGCATGTGATTAAAATTAATTTTACCTAAATAGAGGGGGAAGAATAAACTACAACAACTAGATTTGCAACCATGGGATGCTGACGATATCTTCAAAGAACATTGCAACAGTAGCGAGGCTTCACAGCAACATATGGGCGTGTGGGCTGCTTTCTTGGCTTGTGCCCTCAACCTGTAATCCTACAGAATTACAAATAGTTCAGTTGCCTGCTTTGCTGTATTGCTTGATTCGAATGCTTGTTTGTTACTTGTTAGGCTATACCTTAGTTGGCCAATATGTCAGCAGTGCCTGTTGTACTATCGTAAAGAAATGCATGCCTAATTCATTTAACTCCTTAACTTTTCCTGTGAACTTCATCACAAGACTGTCTTCGTAGTTTATATGAGGCCACACTGTTTAAGTGCTTTCTCAGATTATTTCAACTGCTTAGATGCCTGGGCAACTTAAATATAGCGGTGGTACACTGCCTTTCATCTTACCATTTTAATTTGTTTTCGGCTGATGCTGCTTCGAACCATTTAAATATAGCTTGCCATGCTCAGCAATAATTCGTATGTCATTTACCATGTAAGCTTACTGCCTGGATCATGCGATAACTATCTGTTACTTATGTCCAGCGAAAACCTTTTAGGATGCCGTTCACACTAGGACACAATGTACAACCCCAGAATCTATTTGTGGAAGCAGTGTGCCAGCCATGTCACCAGATGGTAGCAGTTCAGAGGAAACACCGCTGGAGGGCAGTCTGAGCACAGATATTATAGTTCTTGAGGCTCTACTACAGGCAGAAAGAGATGGTGTGGCTGCCATGAATGAGGTAATCTTGATCTTGAGGATGGAAATTATGCAATTAGCTGCACGCATTATGCAAGCAACCCAAGAATTGGAGGAAGTAAGAATGTTGCATTTGAAGACGGAGGAGGTCTTGCTGCTTCTGCTATCTGAAGCCCAGGGTAATCCCAGTTCTTCTTTAGATACCAGTTGAAATTGTCATTAGATTAGTATACTTGCATGTTGTGTCATGTCTCTGAATGGATTATGTTGTAAGACCCCCTTTGTTGTCCATGTGTTGTAATGATCTGAATTTTTTAGGCGAGGTAATCCTCAGTACTTGTATGATTGACATAAGGTGAACTATTTTTCGTGTGAGCATATTGTATTGGATGAAATAAATGTTTGACTCAAAGTGTATCCAACCTACTGAATTCGAAGGTCACGGCATTTCTAAATCATATTCATATATAAAGGTGGAATAAATCTTTGTCGTGGTTTTGAAGAAATAAATAACAAAACATAGAATAATGTATGGATATTTGTAATCGAATACAAACTGGATTTGAATTTAGTTGCCAGGGCCCAGGGTAAACATGAATGCTAATTCTCCCAAATTTTGAACGAAGCGGCAAAACACCCACTATCATTTGTCGGCTGCCCGAAGCCAGTGTTTGTGAGATGGAAATTACTGTCTACCCTTGACACTTCACATCCTAATCGACCCGATTTCCACTGTTGTCGATAGGGGTAGACTAGCAACTTCAATCAGACGTGACACGACCGCCTGTCTCCCCATTCAGACACGGTGGGCGCCAAACATGGGCGGCAAACATATATTTGATTCAAACTCGTCCGAAAGACCTCTCTCTCTCCCTCAATTTTCTCATTCATACACGTGGGCGGCAAAACAAAGTCTCTTTGTCCGAAATTGATGTAGGCAAATATTTTAAATAGGGGCAGGTGTGTAACTTCCCTCGAACGTGACACAACCGCCCTACCTGTCACCCCCGTTCATACACCGTGGGCTCTAACCGTGGGCGGCAAAAGACCCTCTCCTCGCTCAAAATCGCTATCGGCAAATATTGGGGAGATGCAAGATTACTGTTCTATCCCAACCGACGAGATGTCCAAAATTTTAAACGGGGGCTAAGTTCATAACTTTCCCACTTTTCAGACAAGCGCATCCCAAAGTTTGAGATCCCCTCCCCTCCCCCTCCATTTCCCCATTCATACACCGTCGGCGCCACAACAACCTCCCCACTCCGGCCAGCCTCCTCCGTCCGCCACCCCATCCTCCACCTTACCGAAGCCGCTACCCCTACCCCGTCGTCCACTGCAAGAGATGGACGTCTCTCATCCATGGCGCCGGACCAAGATCCTTTCATCGCGTCCTCTCACTTCATCGGCGTCGTCGTCCACCTTGCCGTCGCCGCTCCTATGACCGCCTCATCCACGGCAACAAGACTTATCCCCCGATGTCACCATCTGTCGTCTGAAGTCTTGTTCCGCGCCGCCGACAGCCATCACACCCGCAGCACCCTCAACGTATCAGCAGGGGCCTACACGGCGTCGCAAGAGAGGTGGTACTCTTTCATATCTGCTTAAGTTATTGATCTCACCCGAAAAATAGATCGTAACTTGTTTACTGTACTTTTCTTGTCCATACCAAATCGTAGTGGCCAGTTGAAAGAAAGCATTAGTTGCCAAGTAGCCTTTGTCTGGTTTGCACCTTCAGATCCGCCATGGCATGGTCACTATACTCGTAAAGCTTATGGTTTTCCCCCTTTATATTCACTACCATCATCGTAGGTGCTTCGTGTCGTGCTAGCACTGCTCCTCAAGACCTCAACCCATCAATCGAAACAACATGCCACTCATAATTCCAAAGCTTAGTTGTTGAAATACGAATCTGATATGATGCTCATATTACTAAAACAGAGAACGTTTAATTGGTCAGCTAATGTTCCTATATTCGTTTCGAAAAGCATGTGCGCCAATATAGAGAGACAGCAGGGATTTACATTTCTCTTTGCGCTCTGGTTCATCATGGGTGGGCAATAGACATTGTATTATCTAAAATCTGCTTGCTCTTTGTTATCATGTTCCTCTTTTGTTCTTCTTAATAAGTATATTACTTCCTCCATTCCTAAACTGCCTTGGGTGCGTGCGTGTGTTGTGGTGGCGTGCATTTGTACTAGGTGTTGTTCATCGTTGCTTTATTTATAAAGCGGGGCGAAAGCCTTTTTGGGTAAAACATAAGTCTTTTTAGATATTCCAATAAGAACTACATACGGATGTATATAGACATATTTTAGAGTGTACATTCATTCATTTTGCTCCGTATGTAGTCCGCATTCGAATCTCTAAGAAACTTATATTTAGGAACGGAGGGAGTAGTACAGGATGTTCCTTGTCGGGAAGTGGAGCAGGGCATTTGCAGTCGACATGTCTGTTGGGTCGCTTCAGATGGATGCTAAGTACCCTTTGCGCATGATACTTAGGGTTTTCCCCTTTTATCTACACTACTATGATCTGCGTAGGTGCTTTCTGTCGTACTAGCAGTACTCCACCCTTCAAGCTAAACAACACATCACTCATAATTCCAAAGCTTAGTTGTTCAAATATGATTGTGATATGATACTGATATTAGTTAACAGACACATTTAATTGGTTAGCTAAAGGTCCCACTTGAGTTTCCAAATGCATGTCGCGATATATAGAGAGACATCAAGAATTGCATTTCTTTGTCACTTGTTGACTGTACTTTCTTGTCCATACCAAATCTTAGTTGTTATTTCAAAGCAAACATCGGTTGCTAAGTACCCTTTGTGCGGTTTGCAGCTTCAGATCTGCCATGCCACTGCCACGGTCAACACTATACTCATCATGCTTACGGTTTCCCCATTTTATGATGACCACGATCAGCCTACGTGGTTCGTGTCGTAATAGCACTGCTCCACCCATCAAGCTAAACAAGCTTAGTTGTACAAATTCAAATGTGATATGATGCTGATATTAGTAAAACTAAGACAGGTTTAATTGGTCAGCTAAATGTTCCTACTTTAGTTTACAAATGCATGTGAGCCACATATGGAAAGACCGGAAGGAATAGTATTACCCTGTGCGCTCTGGTTCATCATGGGTGGGTAACACACATTGTATCATCTAAAATCTGCCTGCTCTTTGTTATCATGTTCCTCTTCTGTTCTTCTTAATAAGTATATTACTTCCTCCGTTCCTAAACTGCCTTGGGTGCGTGCGTGTGTTGTGGTGGCGTGCGTTTGGACCGGGTGTTGTTCATCGCTGCTTTATTTATAAAGTAGGGCAAAATCCTTTTTTGGTAAAACATAAGTTTTTTTAGATATTCCAATAAGAACTACATACGGCTGTATATAGACATGTTTTAGAGTGTATATTCACTCATTTTGCTCCGTATGTAGTCCGCATTCGAATCTCTAAGAGACTTATATTTAGGAACGGAGGGAGTAGTACAGTATGTTCCTTGTCGGGAAGTGGAGCAGGGACATTTGCAGTCGACAGGTCTGTTGGGACACTTCAGATGGATGCTTTCAACTATTCTAGATGGTCTGCCATAATATCCGGGAAATGCTGGGAGCTATGTCGTCTTTGAGAGTCTAGACTGATAGTAACAGTATTGTGCCTTCAGTTGAATAGAGCTGCCCCTTTTGGGGCCGAACCCTTTCCGAAGCCTTTCTAGCCATACTGGCAATACAAGCCCATATGTTCCAGCTAGTTCCACTTTCCTGATTTTACTCGTGATGCTTAGGGTTTTCCCCTTTTATCTACACTACTATGATCTGCGTAGGTGCTTTCTGTCGTACTAGCAGTACTCCACCCTTCAAGCTAAACAACACAGCACTCATAATTCCAAAGCTTAGTTGTTCAAATATGATTGTGATATGATACTAATATTAGTTAACAGACACATTTAATTGGTTAACTAAAGGTCCCACTTGAGTTTCCAAATGCATGTTGTGACATATAGAGAGGCAGCAGGAATTGCATTTCTTTGTCACTTGTTAACTGTACTTTCTTGTCCATACCAAATCTCAGTTGTTATTTCAAAGCAAACATCAGTTGCTAAGTACCCTTTGCGCGGTTTGCAGCTTCAGATCTGCCATGCCACTGCCACGGTCAACACTATACTCATCATGCTTACGTTTCCCCATTTTATGATGACCATGATCAGCCTACGTGATTCGTGTCGTAATAGCACTGCTCCACCCATCAAGCTAAACAAGCTTAGTTGTACAAATTCGAATATGATATTACGCTGATATTAGTAAAATTGAGACATGTTTAATTGGTCAGCTAAATGTTCCTACTTTAGTTTCGAAATGCATGTGAGCCACATATGGAGAGACCGGAAGGAATAGTATTTCTCTGTGCGCTCTGGTTCATCATGGGTGGGCAACAGACATTGTATAGAAAGACTTGTAATATCTTCAATCTGCTTGCTCTTCTGCTCTTCTTTAACATGATCCTCTTCTCTTCTTCTTTAATAAGTATGTTCCTTGTTGGGAAGAGTAGCAGAGACATTTGCGGTCGACTGGTTAGGTCGAGTTGTTCTCCCCTAGTATATTTTGAATCTGTCAGGTCAGGTCGACTTGTTCTTCTTTACTATATGTTGAAGCTGTCATCTACGAAGTATCATCACTTCTGGAGCTCTCATATTTTGAGT
This sequence comes from Thinopyrum elongatum, assembly GCA_011799875.1. NCBI lineage: Eukaryota > Viridiplantae > Streptophyta > Magnoliopsida > Poales > Poaceae > Thinopyrum > Thinopyrum elongatum. The sequence continues at coordinate 392,157,557 of CM022300.1, forward strand.
AGTAGGCCACATTATATTAATGCACACACCAAATTACAGCTTGCATGGCATCTCTCAGAAGAATTGCAGAGATAGCACAAAGGGGTTTACAGGGAGGCAATATTGGATTAGAATCACTTCTGCATTACAAAGATAATCTCACTTATTTTTATATTTTCATGCATGTCAGGTATTGAACATGATCAAAATGAATATGAGAATGGGCGCACGAGAAGAATATTGCGAAACAATCCACTGGCTAACAAACTTGGCATGGTGGAGGATGGCCTATCTTATTCACCCATCAAGGTGCTTGCTCTAACTTGGCAAGGTTGTATTGGTCGCACATATTTTGCATATGACCTCTTGCATTACTTCTACTTTGTTACACCACCAGCTGCTTAGTTTAAGCATCATATATGAGTATATGCCATACCTATCCATTTTTTGTACCTATTCCATGTGTCATCATACTATGTTTTTCCAGTCAAATGTTGTTCTTTCGTAATAGATGTCCAAAAGGAAGAGGGTAAATGCAGATCCTCAAGGAGTACAAACTAGGTATTTGGAAAAGGTAGTGATACCTGTTAAATCAGATAGATCAGTAGCCACAGAAAACACAGGCCCAACTGTACCACACTTTACCCCTACTCCACTGGCCAAACCCCTATTAGAACTGCGGAGAGCCCAGCGTCAGGTACTGTCTATGATATCAATTCAAAATTTGAACTCCTACATTTCTGCATGTGCCTTACCTTCTCTCTTGTATGAAAATTAATTTCAGATGAATCTCCTTTCTCAAAGGATCATTGGATCTCACAATAATACTGGGCACTGCATTGCTCTTGTCAGTACCTCTTGCCCTTTGTCAGCATACTTACACTCATTGCTGTTTGATTATGTAGCATCACTGTAAATGTTCGCTTCCTTATCCTCCCTTTGATCGAAATTATAAGATCTATATTTACTCTTAGATAAATGTAGAATTAACACAATGGTTATGAAGTTTTGGATTGCTCATGTAAGTACCTGTTGTCATGTACTCCCTCGGTATCCAATTAATTGTTGCTCAATTGGATGTATTTAGAACTTCATAGTGCTAGATACATCCATTTGAGCGACAAGTAATAACGGACGATGGCAGTATTACTGTACTTGCATTGCGAGATAGTTGATTATCTAGCATTACTCTGCATCTTATCTGCCCTGCCCTCCACTTTCTCCAAATTATCAGATCTACATTTACTCTTACCAAAATGTTGAATAAAGCCAATGCCACTGCACACGTTGATGTCTGCATTCCTCTTGTCAGTACCTTTTGCCTTGTAATGCTGTACTTAATTAATAGCTATTTGATTATGTATCATCACTCTGCACCTGAGCTTCATTATCCTCTATTTCTTCCAATATTATTTGATCTATATTTACTCTTTACAAAATGTAGAATAAAGGCAATGCTTATAAAGAAGTTTCTTTGGGGAATTTCTTGAATTATCCTTCCATTGACATGGAGAAGGGCTTTGTCCAGCCCATGTTAACATGTAATGTAAGTTCATCCTTCTCAAGCCTTCAAACTTTGTTCTAGTATAGATTTGGATAGGCATCATTTCCTCCACTGCTGTGTACTTTGGTGTTTACATCTGATTGGATGTTTGCAACAACTACCAGTTTTAAATTGTAGTTGTAAAAACATGTTCCTTATGCAGAACAGATCCATTTATTTGCTTATATAATTGTGAAACCTGTTATGTGTCTCCTTGTTTTTCTTTCAGAGTCATATCTCTTATGCCAGGTAGAACTTTAGGGAAGATAGTGAGCCAAACCATCTTGAAGAGAGCGAGATGACCCCAAGGTCATGTCTTGATGAAGACAGTGAGTTGAAGCTACTCACCAGCAGCTGTGAGACAACCTCTGTGGAGTTGCTGCCTCAATCAGTTCGACTTCTTCAGTCTCAACTTAAAGCGGAAAGGCTTGCTTCAGCTCAGCTCCGACTTGATGTCAATGATGCAAAGAAGACCTCAGAGGACAGCCTTGCGGGCTTAGGTGCTATACAGCTAGGGTTAGAGCATCTATCGTTGACACAACTGAGGTCTTATCAGCTTGTTCTGCTACTTGCGGTGCACGTCTAGGCCAGGCCTAATGCCTTCTGAAGTGCTCTCAGTTTTGTATATTCTTTTGTCGGCCCGTTTATATGCACTGGTGGCGACCTTTGATGCCTAGTGTATGTAATCCGCGGTCTCGTTGCGCTTTATTATCATCGGTGGTGAACTTTGATGCCCAGTGGATGTAATATGCCGTAATTTCTTTATTGTATAGTCTAGGTTTATTCTTAGTCGGTATGCTGTAATTTAGGCCGAAAGCTTCAACGGATCTCAATGTTGTCGGTCTTCAAGCCGGCCCGTAACTCGCCACGCTATATATGGGCCGAAACGTGGGCCTATAATCATCTTGGGCCATTAGCAGGTCTAAACGTATAGTAGTTTTCCGCCTTTAACAGGCCGAGTAAAGTTCTGGCCAGCTGGGCTAGAGAATACCATGGGCTTTTAACAGGCTAAAAACTAGATTGGGCTAGCTTTGAGCCGAAAAATTCACGGGCCAACACAGGCCGAAAGTGTCTTAGGCCCATGTTTGGCCCAAATAGAAAACGAGCCATTAACAGGCCAAAAAATATCTCGGGCCCTGTTTGGCCCAATAAAATTATGGGCTTTAAGCAGGCCTGTGTCAACGTGGGCCGTAGGCCCAACTGTGTCACGGGCCATTAACAGATGGGCTGTAAGCAGGTCGGATTCAACGTGGGCATTAATTAGGCCCAACTATTACACGGGCCATTAACAGGCCGATAGGCACGTTGGGCTGAAATTTATCCACGAAGACTACGGGCCTTTAAGAGGCCTAAAGTCACTTCAGACAAGAAATAGCCCACTTTCAGCACGGGCCTTTAAATGGCCTAAAGTGAAACCGGGCCGACAACAGCCCAGATGCACCACGGGCCACTAACAGGCCGAAACTTTTATCGGGCCGAACTGGTAAACAGGCATTTAACAGGCTGAAATACAAACTCGGCTTAGAATTGGCCCAAAAGAACAGTGGCCTGTTAATGGGCTAGATCTGATATGGGCCTTAATTTGACCCAAAACATGGCAGGCTATTAACGGGCCGGCCCACTAGTGTCTGAAAAAAATATGGTGGGCCTTTAGCTGGGCCGGCCTTTTTACCTTAAATGGGCCACTGTTGGGCTGTGCCACATGTCGACATATCATAGGCCTCTTCCATCCATTGTAGGGATGACATCTGTCCTAACGATGAGCTGACATGTGGATCATCCGGCGAATGAGAATTTTACACGTGGAAAATCCCCATTGGTCGGGGCTGTTAACGAGTTATCGGATCCAAACCGGAACACGATAGCTTAACGGCGACCCGTTACGGTGGATGCCATGTGTCGGTCACCCTTGACGAAAACACTTCCATGACGCGCCATTTATCGTCATGGAAGTGGACACTTCCGTGATGATAATTTTGGTATTATCATGGAACACTTCTACGACAGCACAGGTATGACTATCTTGATTCTGTCATAAAATCATCATGGATGTACATGCATGACAGAAAACGTGACCTACTATGACAAACACGTATCATCACGGAAGTTTATTTTTTTTGTAGTGATAACATCTATTCGGATATAAAGAAACATAACCCATTATGTTGTCTTCCTTGTCCAACATCGATCTTTTAGCATATAATATTTTAATGAGTGCTCACAATCACAAAAGATGTCCAAGATAGTATATTTATATGTGAGACCTCTCTTTCTTCATTACTTCCTATTAATTGCAACAATGACCAAAACTATGTTTTTCAACTCCCAACAAATTTCATGTGACATACTCCTTATATGTGAAGTCATTACTTCCCATAAGATCATTATATAATCCTTTTATTTCTTTTGCTTTTATTCTTTATTTCTTTTTTCTCAAGATCATAAACAGAAAGCAAAGCCCTCAACTCAAAACTAATCTTTATTATATAACTCTCGGACTCGATTACATAGAGGGAACATAAAGCAAAACTCAAAGCTAGATCATACTAAAACTTTATTCTACTAAACCGAGATATAACCAAAAGGATCGAACTAAGAAAAATGATAAAGGTAAAGGTGTGATGGTGATACAATACCGGGGCACCTCCCCCAAGCTTGGTAGTTGCCAAGGGGAGTGCCCATACCCATGTACTTAGACCTCTTTCTTCGGAGGTGGTGATGATGGAGTTAATGCATCCTTCTTCTCCAGCTTGCGTCTGAGGCTAAAATGTTCCTCCCTTAGATCCTCATTCTCGAGCTCGAGTCTCATTATCTTTTTGCATAATGCTACCTTGCTGTCCTGCAGAAAATGTGGTGGGATAGATTGGACCTTAGGAAGGCTTGACTTCTTGAATTCCACATGCATATCGCCAGGTTGAGGTAGTGGATCTTCGTCTTCGTCGGAGCTATCGTCCCTTGTTCTCTCCATGTCAGAGTCTTCCTCCTCCTCCGTAGTCCAGCCGTAATGCTCCACCTCCCCATAGGCCTTTGGGTTGGCGATGAAATCAGTGACATAGCTCTCTCCCTCTGAATCTTGAGACGACATATTTTCAAATCTGCCAGGAAAACAGCACGAAACAAGAAAAGAGGATATTGCCGTGGTACGGTGGTCAAAACCTTTGGGGGATTATATAATGATTTTTTTACCGACCAAAAGGAGTGTACTACAAGAAAACGGAGTCCGGAGGGCACACAAGGTGGCCACAAGCCTGGGAGGCGCGCCCCCACGGCTTGTCGCCTCCTCGTGCACTTTTTGGACTACTTTTTATTTTCCTAATTTTTTAAATATTCTAAAACAGAGCAAAATTGCTTTTGGAAAAGTTTTGGAGTCGGTTTACTTACCGTACCACATACCTATTCCTTTTCGGAGTCTGAAATGTTCTGGTAGATATCCCTTATGTACTCCTCCGGTGTTATGGTATTAATAATATTGGTTTCAACATTTATGGGAGTACCTGAGATATAATGTTTGATTCTTTGCCCGTTTACCACCTTCGGCGTTATTGATTTTTATGGCACTGGAATGATAAACTTCCTCGATAATGTAAGGCCCTTCCCATTTAGAGAGAAGCTTTCCTGCAAAAAATCTTAAACGAGAATTGTATAGCAAGACATGGTCACCTATATTAAATTCACGCTTTTGTATCCTTTTATCATGCCATCTTTTAACTTTCTCTTTAAACAATTTGGCATTCTCATAGGCTTGGGCTCTCCATTCATCAAGTGAGCTAATGTCAAATAACCTCTTCTCTCCGGCAAGTTTGAAATCATAGTTGAGCTCTTTAGTTGCCCAATAAGCTTTATGTTCTAGTTCAAGAGGTAAGTGACATGCTTTTCCATAAACCATTTTATATGGAGACATACCCATAGGGTTTTTATAAGCAGTTATATAAGCCCGTAACGTATCATCAAGTTTCTTAGACCAATTCTTTCTGGATCTATTAACATTCTTTTGCAAAATCAACTTTATTTCTCGGTTACTTAATTCTACTTGACCACTAGACTGAGGGTGATATGGAGATGCAATTCTATGGTTAACATCATATTTAGCAAGCAATTTACAGAAAGTACCATGAATAAAGTGTGAACCACCATCAGTCATTAAATATCTAGGGACTCCAAACCTCAGGAAAATAACTTTTTTAAGCATTTTAATGGAGGTGTTATGATCAGCACTACTAGTTGGAATAGCTTCTACCCACTTAGTAACATAATTAACAGCAACCAAAATATGTGTGTACCCATTAGAGGAAGGAAAAGGTCCCGTATAATCAAATCCCCAAACATCAAATGGTTCAATAACAAGTGAATAATTCATTGGCATTTCCTGACGTCTACTAATATTACCAATTCTTTGACATTCATCACAAGACAAGACAAACTTACGAGCATCCTTAAAAAGAGTAGGCCAATAAAACCATATTGTAATACCTTGTGTGAAGTTCTATCTCCAGCATGGTGTCCTCCGTAGTGAAGGAAATATGCCCTAGAGGCAATAATAAAGTTGTTATTTATATTTCCTTATATCATGATAAATGTTTATTATTCATGCTAGAATTGTATTAACCGGAAACTTGATACATGTGTGAATACATAGACAAAACACCGAGTCCCTAGTAAGCCTCTACTAGACTAGCTCGTTAATCAAAGATGGTTAAGTTTCCTGACCATAGACATGTGTTGTCATTTGATGAACGGGATCACATCATTAGGAGAATGATGTGATGGACAAGACCCATCCGTTAGCTTAGCATAATGATCGTTAAGTTTTATTGCTATTGCTTTCTTCATGACTTATACATATTCCTCTGACTATGAGATTATGCAACTCCCGAATACCGGAGGAACACCTTGTGTGCTATCAAACGTCACAACATAACTGGGTGATTATAAAGATGCTCTACAGGTGTCTCCGAAGGTGTTTGTTGGGTTGGCATAGATCGAGATTAGGATTTGTCACTCCGAGTATCGGAGAGGTATCTCTGGGCCCTCTCGGTAATGCACATCATGATAAGCCTTGCAAGCAATGTGACTAATGAGTTAGTTACGGGATGATGCATTACGGAACGAGTAAAGAGACTTGCCGGTAACGAGATTGAACTAGGTATGATGATACCGACGATCAAATCTCGGGCAAGTAACATACCGATGACAAAGGGAATAACGTATGTTGTTATGCGGTTTGACCGATAAAGATCTTCATAGAATATGTAGGAGCCAATATGAGCATCCAGGTTCCGCTATTGGTTATTGACCGGAGCTATGTCTCGGTCATGTCTACATAGTTCTCGAACCCGTAGGGTCCGCACGCTTAACGTTCGATGACGATTTGTATTATGAGTTATGTGTTTTGGTGACCGAAGTTTGTTCGGAGTCCCGGATGAGATCACGGACATGACGAGGAGTCTTGAAATGGTCAAGAGGTAAAGATTCATATATTGGAAGGTTGTATTCGGACATCGGAATGGTTCCGAGTGATACGGGTATTTTTCCGGAGTACCGGGAGGTTACCGAAACCCCCCGGGAGAGGTAATGGGCCTCATGGGCCATAGGGAAGAGGGGAGGCAGCCCAAAAGGGGTGGCTGCGCCCCCCTCCCATGGGGAGGCCGAATTGGTTTAGGGAAGGGGGCGCCATCCCCCTTTCCTTCTCCTACTCCCTCTCCTTCCCCCTTTCCACCTCCAAGAGAAGGAAAAGAAGGGGGGTCGAATCCTACTTGGACTAGGAGTCCAAGTAGGTCTCCCCCCTTGGTGTGCCCCCTCTAGGCCGGCCACCTCCTCCTCCCCTCCTTTATATACGTGGGCAGGGGGCACCCCAAAGGGACATCAGATATTCTCTTAGCCGGGTGCGGTGCCCCCTCCATAGTTTACTCCTCCGGTTATAGCGTCGTAGTGCTTAGGCGAAGCCCTGCGTGGATCACATCACCATCACCGTCACCACGCCGTCGTGCTGACGAAACTCTCCCTCGTCCTCAACTGGATCAAGAGCTCTAGGGACGTCATCGAGCTGAACGTGTGCTGAACTCGGAGGTGTCGTACGTTCGGTGCTTGATCGGTTGGATCGCGAAGACGTTCGACTACATCAACCGCGTTAAGCTAACACTTCCGCTTTCGGTCTACAAGGGTACGTGGACATACTATACCCCTCTCGTTGCTATGCATCTCCTAGATAGATCTTGCGTAAGCGTAGGAATTTTTTTGAAATTGCACGTTCCCCAACGGTGGCATCCGAGCCAGGTCTATGCATAGATGATATGCACGAGTAGAACACGAAGAGTTGTGGGCGATAATAGTCATACTGCTTACCACCAATGTCTTACTTTGATTCGGCGGTATTGTTGGATGAAGCGGCCCGGACTGACATTACATGACCGCGTTCATGAGACTGGTTCTACCGACATGCTTTGCACAAAGGTGGCTGGCGGGTGTCTGTTTCTCCAACTTTAGTTGAATCGAGTTTGACTACGGCCGGTCCTTGTTGAAGGTTAAAACATCACACTTGACGAAAAATCGTTGTGGTTTTGATGCGTAGGTAAGAACGGTTCTTGCTAGAAGCCCGTAGCAGCCACATAAAACTTGCAACAACAAAGTAGAGGTCGTCTAACTTGTTTTTGCAAGGCATGTTGTGATGTGATATGGTCAAGATATGATGTGATATACGTTATTGTATGAGATGATCATGTTTTGTAAAAGTTATCGGCAACTGGCAGGAGTCTTATGGTTGTCGCTTTATTGTATGAAATGCAATCGCCATGTAATTGCTTTACTTTATCACTATGCGGTAGCAATAGTCGTAGAAGCAATAGTTGGCGAGACGACAACGACGCTACGATGGAGATCAAGGTGTCATGCCGGTGACGATGGAGATCAAAGGCACAAGATGATGATGACCATATCATGTCACATATTTTGATTGCATGTGATGTTTTTCTTTTATGCATCTTATTTTGCTTAGTACGACGGTAGCATTATAAGATGATCCCTCACTAAATTTCAAGCTATAAGTGTTCTCCCTGAGTATGCACCGTTGCGACAGTTCATCGTGCTGAGACACCACGTGATGATCGGGTGTGATAAGCTCTACGTTCACATACAATGGGTGCAAGCCAGTTTTGCACGTGCAGAATACTCGGGTTAAACTTGATGAGCCTAGCATATGCAGATATGGCCTCGGAACACTGAGACTGAAAGGTCGAACGTGAATCATATAGTAGATATGATCAACATAGAGATGTTCACCATTGAAAACTACTCCATCTCACGTGATGATCGGACATGGTTTAGTTGATATGGATCACGTGATCATTTAGATGACTAGAGGGATGTCTATCTAAGTGGGAGTTCTTAAGTAATATGATTAACTGAACTTTAATTTATCATGAACTTAGTCCTGGTAGTATTTGCAAATTATGTTGTAGGTCAATAGCTCGCGTATAGCTCCCCTGTTTTATTTTTGATATGTTCCTAGAGTAAACTAAGTTGAAAGATGATAGTAGCAATGATGCGGACTGGTTCCGTGATCTGAGGATTATCCTCATTGCTGCACAGAAGAATTATATCCTTGATGCATCGCTAGGTGACAGACCTGTTGCAGGAGCAGATGCAGATGTTATGAACGTTTGGCAAGCTCGATATGATGACTACTTGAGAGTTTAGTGCACCATGCTTTATGGCTTAGAACCGGGACTTCAAAAATGTTTTGAACGACACGGAGCATATGAGATGTTCCAAAGAGCTGAAATTGGTATTTCAGACACATGCCCGTGTTAAGAGGTATGAGACCTCTGACAAATACTTTGCCTACAAGATGGAGGAGAATAGCTCAACCAGTGAGCATATGCTCAGAATGTCTGGGTACTACAATCGCTTGAATCAAGTGGGAGTTAATCTTCCAGATAAAATAGTGATTGACAGAGTTCTTTAGTCACTATCACCGAGTTACTAGAACTTCGTGATGAACTATAATATGCAAGGGATGACGAAAACGATTCCCAAGCTCTTCGCGATGCTGAAATCAGCGAAGGTAGAAATCAAGAAATAGCATCAAGTGTTGATGGTTGACAAGACCACTAGTTTCAAGAAAAAGGGCGAGGGAAAGAAAGGGAACTTCAAGAAGATTGGCAAGCAAGTTGTCACTCCCGTGAAGAAGCCCAAAGATGGACCTAAGCCTGAAACTGAGTGCTTCTACTGCAAAGGAAATGGTCACTGGAAGCGGAACTGCCCCAAATACTTGGCGGACAAGAAGGATGGCAAAAGTGAACAAAGGTATATTTGATATACATGTTATTGATATGTATTTTACTAGTGTTCATAGTAGCCCCTGGGTATTTGATACCGGTTCAGTTGCTAACATTGGTAACTCAAAACAGGAGTTGCAAAATGAACAGAGACTAGTTAATGACGAGGTGACGATGTGTGTTGGAAGTGATTCCAAGGTTGATAAGATCACCATCGCACACTCCCTCTACCTTCGGGATTAGTGTTGGACCTAAATAAATGTTATTTGGTGTTTGCGTTGAGCATGAATATGATTGGATCATGTTTATTGTGATACGGTTATTCATTTAAGTCAGAGAATAATTGTTGTTCTGTTTACATGAATAAAACCTTCTATGGTCATACACTCAATATAAATGGTTTATTGAATCTCGATCATAGTGATACACATATTCATAATATTGATGCCAAAAGATGCAAAGTTGATAATGATAGTGCAACATACTTGTGGCACTGCCGTTTAGGTTATATTGGTGTAAAGCGCATGATGAAACTCCATGCGGATGGACTTTTGGAATCACTTGATTATGAATCAGTTGATGCTTGCGAACCATGCCTCATGGGCAAGATGACTAAGACTCCGTTCTCCGGAACAATGGAGCGAGCCACTAACTTATTGGAAATAATACATACCGATGTATGCGGTCCGATGAGTGTTGAGGCTCACGGCGGGTATCGTTATTTTCTAACCTTCACAGATGATTTGAGCAGATATGGGTATATCTACTTGATGAAACATAAGTCTGAAACATTTGAAAAGTTCAAAGAATTTCAGAGTGAAGTGGAAAATCATCGTAACAAGAAAATAAAGTTTCTACGATCTGATCGCGGAGGCGAATATTTGAGTTACGAGTTTGGCCTTCATTTAAAACAATGTGGAATAGTTTCACAACTCACGCCACCTGGAACATCACAGCATAATGGTGTGTCCGAATGTCGTAACCGTACTTTATTAGATATGGTGAGATCTATGATGTCTCTTACCGATTTACCACTATCGTTTTGAGGTTATGCATTAGAGACAGTTGCATTCACGTTAAATAGGGCACCATCTAAATCCATTGAGACGACACCGTATGAACTGTGGTTTGGAAAGAAACCTAAGTTGTCATTTCTTAAAGTTTGGGGTTGCGATGCTTATGTAAAAAGCTTTAGCCTGATAAGCTCGAACCCAAATCGGAGAAGTGCGTCTTCATAGGATACCCAAAAGAAATTGTTGGGTACACCTTCTATCACAGATAAGAAGGCAAGAAATTTGTTGCTAAGAATGGATCCTTTCTAGAGAAGAAGTTTCTCTCGAAAGAAGTGAGTGGGAGGAAAGTAGAACTTGATGAGGTAATTGTACCTTCTCCCGAATTGGAAAGTAGTTCATCACAGAAATTAGTTCCAGTGATGCCTACACCAATTAGTGAGGAAGTTAATGATGATGATCATGAAACTTCGGATCAAGTTACTACCGAACATCGTAGGTTAACCAGAGTACGTTCCGCACCAGAGTGGTACGGTAATCCTATTCTGGAAGTCATGTTACTAGACCATGATGAACCTACGAACTATGAGGAAGCGATGATGAGCCCAGATTCCGCGAAATGGCTTGAGGCCATGAAATCTGAGATGGGATCCATGTATGAAAACAAAGTGTGGACTTTGGTTGACTTGCCCGATGATCGGCAAGCCATAGAGAATAAATGGATCTTCAAGAAGAAGACTGACGCTGACGGTAATGTTACTGTCTACAAAGCTCGACTTGTTGCGAAAGGTTTTCGACAAGTTCAAGGAGTTGACTACGATGAGACCTTCTCACCCATAGCGATGCTTAAGTCTGTCCGAATCATGTTAGCAATTGCCGCATTTTATGATTATGAAATTTGGCAAATGGATGTCAAAACTGCATTCCTTAATGGATTTCTAAAAGAAAAGTTGTATATGATACAAACAGAAGGTTTTGTCGATCCTAAAGGTGCTAACAAAGTGTACAAGCTCCAGCGATCCATCTATGGACTGGTGCAAGAATCTCGGAGTTGGAATATACGCTTTGATAGGGTGATCAAAGCATATGGTTTTATACAGACTTACGGTGAAGCCTGTATTTACAAGAAAGTGAGTGGGAGCTCTGTAGCATTTTTGATATTATATGTGGATGACATATTGCTGATTGGAAATGATATAGAATTTCTGGATAGCATAAAAGGATACTTGAATAAGAATTTTTCAATAAAAAGACCTCAGTGAAGCTGCTTAAGTAATGAGCATCAAGATCTATAGGGATAGATCGAGACGCTTACTAGGACTTTCACAAAGCACATACCTTGACAAGATTTTGAAGAAGTTCAAAATAGATCAGTCAAAGAAAGGGTTCTTGCTTATGTTGCAAGGTGTGAAGTTGAGTAAGACTCAAAGCCCGACCATGGCAGAAGAGAGAGAGAGAGAATGAAAGTCATTCCCTATGCCTTAGTCATAGGTTCTATAAAGTATGCCATGCTGTGTACCAGACATATCGTGTACCTTGCCATGTGTTTAGCAAGGGGTACAATAGTGATCCAGGAGTAGATCACTGGACAACGGTCAAAATTATCCTTAGTTACCTAAAGATGACTAAGGAAATGTTTCTCGGTAATGGAGGTGATAAAGAGTTCGTCGTAAAGGGTTACGTCGATGCAAGCTTTGACACTAATCTAGATGACTCTAAGTCTCAATCTGGATACATATTGAATATGGGAGCAAATTGACTAGAGTAACTCCATGCAGAGCATTGTAGACATAGAAATTTGCAAATATACATACGGATCTGAATGTGACAGACCCATTGACTAAACTTCTCTCACAAGCAAAACATGATCACACCTTAGTACTCTTTGGGTGTTAATCACATGGCGATGTGAACTAGATTACTGACTCTAGTAAACCCTTTGGGTGTTGGTCACATGGCGATGTGAACTATGGGCGTTAATCACATGGTGATGTGAACTATTCGTGTTAATCACATGGCGATGTGAACTAGATTATTGACTCTAGTGCAAGTGGGAGACTGAAGGAAATATGCCCTAGAGGCAATAATAAAGTTGTTATTTATATTTCCTTATATCATGATAAAAGTTTATTATTCATGCTAGAATTGTATTAACCGGAAACTTGATACATGTGTGAATACATAGACAAAACACCGAGTCCCTAGTAAGCCTCTACTAGACTAGCTCGTTAATCAAAGATGGTTAAGTTTCCTGACCATAGACATGTGTTGTCATTTGATGAACAGGATCACATCATTAGGAGAATGATGTGATGGACAAGACCCATCCATTAGCTTAGCATAATGATCGTTAAGTTTTATTGCTATTGCTTTCTTCATGACTTATACATATTCCTCTGACTATGAGATTATGCAACTCCCGAATACCGGAGGAACACCTTGTGTGCTATCAAACGTCACAACGTAACTGGGTGATTATAAAGATGCTCTACAGGTGTCTCCAAAGGTGTTTGTTGGGTTGGCATAGATCGAGATTAGGATTTGTCACTCCGAGTATCGGAGAGGTATCTCTGGGCCCTCTCGGTAATGCACATCATGATAAGCCTTGCAAGCAATGTGACTAATGAGTTAGCTACGGGATGATGCATTACGGAATGAGTAAAGAGACTTGCCGGTAATGAGATTGAACTAGGTATGATGATACCGACGATCAAATCTCGGGCAAGTAACATACCGATGACAAAGGGAATAACGTATGTTGTTATGCGGTTTGACCGATAAAGATCTTCGTAGAATATGTAGGAGCCAATATGAGCATCCAGGTTCTGCTATTGGTTATTGACCAGAGATGTGTCTCGGTCATGTCTACATAGTTCTCGAACCCGTAGGGTCCGCACGCTTAACGTTCGATGACGATTTGTATTATGAGTTATGTGTTTTGGTGACCGAAGTTTGTTCGGAGTCCCGGATGAGATCACGGACATGACGAGGAGTCTCGAAATGGTCGAGAGGTAAAGATTCATATATTGGAAGGTTGTATTCGGACATCGGAATGGTTCCGAGTGATACGGGTATTTTTCCGGAGTACCGGGAGGTTACCGGAACCCCCCGGGAGAGGTAATGGGCCTCATGGGCCATAGGAAGAGGGGAGGCAGCCCACAAGGGGTGGCTGCGCCCCCCTCCCATGGGGAGGCCGAACTGGTTTAGGGAAGGGGGCGCCACCCCCCTTTCCTTCTCCTACTCCCTCTCCTTCCCCCTTTCCACCTCCAAGAGAAGGAAAAGAAGGGGGGGCCGAATCCTACTTGGACTAGGAGTCCAAGTAGGACTCCCCCCTTGGTGCGCCCCCTCTAGGCCGGCCACCTCCTCCTCCCCTCCTTTATATACGTGGGTAGGGGGCACCCCAAAGGGACATCAGATATTCTCTTAGCCGGGTGCGGTGCCCCCTCCACAGTTTACTCCTCCGGTTATAGCGTCGTAGTGCTTAGGCGAAGCCCTGCACGGATCACATCACCATCATCGTCACCACGCCGTCGTGCTGACGAAACTCTCCCTCGTCCTCAACTGGATCAAGAGCTTGAGGGACGTCATCGAGCTGAACGTGTGCTGAACTCGGAGGTGCCGTATGTTCGGTGCTTGATCGGTTGGATCGCGAAGACGTTCGACTACATCAACCGCGTTAAGCTAACGCTTCCGCTTTCGGTCTACAAGGGTACGTGGACATACTCTACCCCTCTCGTTGCTATGCATCTCCTAGATAGATCTTGCGTGAGCATAGGATTTTTTTTGAAATTGCACGTTCCCCAACACGTAGGCCTCGGAGTGACACTTGCGTAGGATCTGTTCCTGTTCATGCTCAGGTACACAACGTCTAATAACACCATCTACTCCTTCTTTATAAAGGTGTGGGTCATCCCAGAAGTAATGTCTTAAATCATAGAAAAACTTTTTCTTTTGCTGGCATGTAAAACTAGGTGGTATAAATTTAGCAACAATATAATTATCATAGTCTGCATACCATGGAGTACTACGAGAAGCATTTTTGACAGTTAATTGTTCATAAGGGAAGCTATCATCAATAGGTAGTGGGTCTTCAAGAATATTTTCTAACCTAGACAAGTTGTCTGCTACGGGGTTCTCAGCTCCCTTTCTATCAATAATATGCAAATCAAATTCTTGCAACAAGAGAACCCATCTAATAAGTCTAGGTTTAGCATCTTTCTTTTCCATAAGATATTTAATAGCAGCATGATCGGTGTGAACAGTTACTTTGGAATCAACAATATAAGATCTGAACTTATCACAAGCAAATAAAACCGCTAAAAATTCTTTTTCAGTAGTAGCATAGTTTCTTTGAGCACTGTCTAGAGTTTTACTAGCATAATGGATAACATTTAATTTCTTATCAACTATTTGTCCTAGAACAGCACCAACGGCATAATCACTAGCATCACACATAATTTCAAAGGGTAGGTTCCAATCAGGTGGTTGAACAATAGGTGCAAAAATCAAGGCTTTCTTAAGTATTTCAAATGCTTCTACACAATCATCATCAAAAACAAATGGAACATCCTTTTGCTAGAGATTAGTAAGAGGCCTAGAAATTTTTGAGAAGTCTTTAATAAACCTCCTATAGAAACCAGCATGACCAAGGAAACTTCTTATACCTTTGATATCTTTAGGACACAACATCTTTTCAATAGCATCAACTTTAGCTTTATCAACTTCAATACCTCTTTCAGAAATTTTATGCCCCAAGACAATACCTTCATTAACCATAAAGTGGCACTTCTCCCAATTTAAGACAAGATTAGTTTCTTCACATCTCTGCAAAACTCGATCAAAGTTGCTTAAGCAATCATCAAAAGAAGTTCTGTAAACGGAGAAATCATCCATGAAAACCTCAACAATCTTTTCACGAAAGTCAAAGAATATAGCAGTCATACGTCTTTGAAAGGTAGCAGGTGCATTACATAAGCCAAAAGGCATACGTCTATAAGCAAAGTTTCCGAAAGGGCAAGTAAAAGTAGTTTTTTCTTGATCCTCTTGTGACACAGGTATTTGGGAAAAACTAGAGTAACCATCTAGAAAGCAGAAGTGTGTATGTTTTGATAGTCTTTCTAGCATTTGATCAATAAAAGGTAGAGGATAATGATCTTTCCTAGTAGCTTTATTTAACTTTCTAAAATCAATAACCATTCTATAACCTGTGACAATTCTTTGCGGAATCAATTCATTCTTATCATTAGGAACAACGGTAATACCTCCCTTCTTGGGGACACAATGAACAGGACTTACCCATCTACTATCAGTAACAGGATAAATTATACCTGCTTCCAGAAGCTTTAGTATTTCATTTATTACCACTTCCTTCATTTTAGGATTCAACCGTCGCTGGTGGTCAACAACAGGTTTAGCATCAGGTTCCATATTAATTTTGTGCCGACATAGAGTGGGACTAATTCCCTTAACATCATCCAGAGTATATCTGATAGCTGCACGGTGCTTCTTCAGAATTTTCAATAATTTCTTTTCTTCATGCTCTGAAAGGTTAGCACCAATAATAACAGGATACATCTTCTTTTCATCAATATAAGCATATTTCAAAGTATCAGGTAATTGTTTAAGATCAAATACAGTATCACTCTTGGGTGGTAGAGGATCTCCAAGAGTCTCAACAGGCAAATTGTGTTTCAAAACAGGCATTTGTTTAAAGAAAATCTCATCCAATTCCTTTCTTTCATTCATGAACATATCATTTTCATGGTCTAGCAAATATTGTTTTAAAGGATCAGTAGGAGGCACGGCAATAGAAGCAAGACCAATAATTTCATCTCTATTAGGCAATTCTTTATCATGGGGTTGTCTACGAAATTTGGAGAAATTAAACTCATGAGACACATCCCCAAAACTCACACTAACAGTTTCTTTCCCACAATCTATTTTAGCATTAACAGTGTTCAAGAAAGGTCTACCAAATATAATGGGACAAAAATCATCTTGTGGGGAACCAAGGACTAGAAAATCAGTAGGGTATTTTATTTTCCCACACAAGACTTCAACATCTCTAACAATCCCAATTGGTGATATAGTATCTCTATTGGCAAGCTTGATAGTGACATCAATATCTTCTATTTTAGCAGGTGCAATATCATTCATAATTTCTTGATATAAGGTAAAGGGAATTGCACTCACACTAGCACCCAAATCACATAAGCCATGATAACAATGATCTCCTATTTTAACAGAAACAACAGGCATGCCAACAACAGGTCCATGTTTATCTTTGTTATCGGGTCTATCAATCCTAGTAGCTTCATCACAGAAATAAATAACATGCCCATCAATATTATCGACCAAGAGATCTTTAACCATAGCAATACTAGGTTTAACTTTAATTTGTTCAAGGGGTGTAGGTGTTCTAGTATAACTCTTATGAACCACAACTGAAGCTTTAGCATGTTCCTTTATCCTAACGGGGAAAGGTGGTTTCTCAATATAAGCAGTAGGAATAACAGGATCAACATTATAAGTGATAGTTTCCTCTTCACCTTTAATAGGTTCTACTATTTTTACTTCAATGGGAGGATGATATTTAAACCACTTCTCCTTAGGGAGATCAACATGAGTAGCAAATGATTCTCAGAAAGAAGCTACTATCTCAGAGTCAAGTCCATATTTAGTGCTAAATTCACGAAAAGCATCGGTATCCATAAAAGATTTAACACAATCAAACTTAAGGTTTATACCTGACTCCTTACCTTCGTCGAGTTCCCAATCTTTAGAGTTGTGTTTAATTCTTTCCAAGAGATCCCATTTGAATTCAATAGTCTTCTTCATAAAAGAACAAGTACAAGAAGTATCGAGCATGGATTGATCATTACGAGAAAGCCGAGCATAAAAGTTCTGAATAAAAATTTCTCTTGAGAGCTCATGATTGGGGCATGAATATAACATTGAATTAATCCTCCCCCAAGCTTGAGTGATACTTTCTCCTTCACGAGGCCAAAAATTATATATATAATTTCGATCACGATGAACCAGATGCATAGGATAAAACTTCTGATGAAATTCCAATTTCAATCGGTTGTAATTCCAAGTCCCAATATCATCGCATAGCCTATACCATGTCAATGCCTTCTCTTCAAAGATAAAGGAAAGACCTTCTTCTTGACTTCATCCCCAGGCAAACCTGCAAGCTTAAATAATCCACAAACTTCATCCACATAGATTAGGTGCACTTCAGGATGTAGTGTTCCATCTCCTGCATAAGGATTAGCTAGCAGTTTCTCTATCATACCTGCAGGAATTTCATAATAAATATTTTTAGTAGGTTCAGTAGGTTGAGGGGTAACTCTTTACTCTTCCGGTCGGGGTGAAGATACCCCAAACAAACCCCTCAAAGGGAGATGTTCCATAGCAACAAGTGACAGTAAATTTTAGCACGTAATATAAATGTTTCCTTACCTAATTCCACTTACCAAAGACGCTTCACTCCCCGACAACGGCGCCAGAAAAGAGTCTTGATGACCCACAATTATAGGGGATCTATCATAGTCCTTTCGATAAGTAAGAGTGTCGAACCCAACGAGGAGCAGAAGGAAATGACAAGCGGTTTTCAGCAAGGTATTTTCTGCAAGCACTGAAATTATCGGTAACAGATAGTTTTGTGATAAGATAATTCGTAACGGGTAACAAGTAAAAAGTGTAACAAAGGTGCAGCAAGGTGGCCCAATCCTTTTTATAGCAAAGGACAAGCCTGGACGAACTCTTATATAAAGCAAAGCGCTCCCGAGGACACATGGGAATTGTTGTCAGTTAGTTTTCATCATGCTCATATGATTCGCATTCGTTACTTTGATAATTTGATATGTGGGTGGACTGGTGCTTGGGTGCTGTCCTTACTTGGACAAGCCTCCCACTTATGATTAACCTCTCTCACAAGCATCTGCAACTACGAAAGAACAATTAAGATAAATCTAACCATAGCATGAAACATGTGGATCCAAATCAGCCCCTTACGAAGCAACGCATAAACTAGGGTTTAAGCTTCTGTCACTCTAGCAACCCATCATCTACTTATTACTTCCCAATACCTTCCCCTAGGCCCAAATAATGGTGAAGTGTCATGTAGTCGACGTTCACATAACACCACTAGAGGAAAGACAATAAACATCTCATCAAAATATCAAACGAATACCAAATTCACATGATTACTTATAACAAGACTTCTCCCATGTCCTCAGGAACAAACGTAACTACTCACAAAGCATATTCATGTTCATAATCAGAGGGGTAATAAATATCATTAAGGATCTGAACATATGATCTTCCACCGAATAAACCAACTAGCATCAACTACAAGGAGTAATCAACACTACTAGCAGCCCACAGGTACCAATCTGAGGTTTTGAGACAAAGATCGGATACAAGAGATGAACTAGGGTTTGGAGAGGAGATGGTGCTAGTGAAGAAGTTGATGGAGATTGACCCCCTCTCGATAAGAGGATCGTTGGCGATGACGATGGCTTCGATTTCCCCCTCCCGGAGGGAAGTTTCCCCGGCAGAACATCTCCGCCAAAGCCCCAGATTGCTTCTGCCCAGGTTTCACCTCGAGACGGCGGCACTTCATCCCGAAAGCTTCCTTATATATTTTTTTCAGGTCAAAACCCTCCATATAGCAGAAGATGGGCACCGAAGACCTGCCAGGGGGCACACAAGCCCTAGGGGCGCGCCCCCCAGGCTTGTGGCCACCTGGTGGGTCCCCTCTGGTATTTTCTTCGCCCAATATTTTTTATATATTCCAAAATAATTCTCCGTAAATTTTCAGGACTTTTAGAGTTGTGCAGAATAGGTCTCTCAGATTTGCTCCTTTCCGGTCCAGAATTCCAGCTGCCGGCATTCTCCCTCTTTGTGTAAACCTTGTAAAATAAGAGAGAAAAGGCATAAGTATTGTACCATAATGTGTAATAACAGCCCATAATGCAATAAATATCAATATAAAAGCTTGATGCAAAATGGACGTATCAAAACACAACTGCTAAAAATTCTTTGTCAGTAGTAGCATAATTTCTTTGGGCACTGTCTAGAGTTTTGCTAGCATAATGGATAACATTTAATTTGTTATCAACTCTTTGTCCTAGAACAGCACCAACAGCATAATCACTAGCATCACACATAATTTCAAAAGGCAAGTTCCAATCAGGTGGTTGAACAATAGGTGCAGAGGTTAAGGCTTTCTTAAGTGTTTCAAAGGCTTCTACGCAATCATCATCAAAAACAAATGGAACATTCTTTTGTAAAAGATTAGTAAGTGGCCTAGAAATTTTAGAGAAGTCCTTAATAAAGCTCTTATAGAAACCAGCATGACCAAGGAAACTATGAATACCTTTAATATCTCATTTTCTCAATTGCATCAATTTTAGCTTTGTCCACCTCAATACCTCATTCAGAAATTTTATGCCCCAAGACAATGCCTTCATTAACCATAAAGTGGCACTTCTCCCAATTCAAGACAAGATTAGTTTGTTCACATCTAGGCAAAACTCGATCAAGGTTGCTTAAGCAATCATCAAAAGAAGTTCCATAAACGAAAAAATCATCCATGAAAACCTCAACAATCTTTTCACAAAAATCAGAGAATATAGCAGTCATACATGTTTGAAAGGTAGCAGGTGCATTGCATAAACCAAAAGGCATATGTCTATAAGTATAAGTTCCAAAAGGGCAAGTAAAAGTGGTTTTCTCTTGATCAGGTTGTGATACAGGTATTTCAGAGAAACCAGAATATCCATCAAGAAAACAATAGTGTGTGTGCTAAGATAATCTTTCTAGCATTTAATCAATAAAAGGCAGAGGGTAATGATCTTTTCTAGTAGCTTTATTCAATTTTCTAAAATCTATTACCATTCTATAGCCAGTAACAATTCTTTGCGGGATAAGTTCATTTTTATCATTAGGAACAACAGTAATACCTCCCTTCTTAGGGACACAATGAACAGGACTTACCCATCTACTATCAGCTATGGGATAGATTATACCTGCTTCCAGAAGCTTTAGTATTTCAGTTCTTACCAGTTCTTTAATCCTAGGATTCAATCATCGTTGGTGATCAACAACAGGTTTAGCATCAGGTTCCATATTAATCTTGTGCTGACATAGAGTAGGGCTGATATTAATCAAGGGTATATCCAATACCAGCACGGTGCTTCTTCAGAATTTTTCATAATCTTTCTTCATGTTCTGAAAGGTTAGCACTAATAATATCAGGATATATCTTTTTCTCATCAAGATAAGAATATTTCAAAGTGTCAGGCAATTGCTTTAATTCAAACACAGGATCACCTTTAGGTGGAGGAGGACCTCCTAGAGTTTCAATAGGCAAATTGTGTTTAAGGAGAGGATGTTGTTCAAAGAATATTTTATCTATTTCATTTCTTTCATGCAAGTGCATATCATTTTCATGGTCTAGCAAATATTGTTCTAGTGGATCAGTAGGAGGCACGGCAATAGAAGCAAGACCAATTATTTCATCCTTACTAGGCAATTCTTTATTATGAGGTTGTCTACGAAACTTAGAAAAATTAAACTCATGAGACACATCACCAAAATTAACACTGACAGTCTTAGCATTGACAGTGTTCAAGAAAGGTCTACCAAAGATTATGGGACAAAAGTCATCTTGTGGGGAACCAAGAACTAGAAAATCAGTAGGGTATTTTATTTTCCCACACAAGACTTCAACATCTCTAACAATCCCAAGTGGTGTGATGGTGTCTCTATTAGCAAGTTTAATAGTAACATCTATGTCTTCTATTTCAGCGGGTGCTATGTCATTCATAATTTCTTGGTATAAGGTAAAAGGAATAGCACTCACACTAGCACCTAAGTCACATAAACCATGATAGCAATGATCTCCTATTTTAACTGACACAACATGCATGCCAACTACAGGTCTATGTTTATCTTTTTCATTGGGTTTGGCAATTCTAGCAGCTTCATCACAGAAGTAAATAACATGCCCATCAATGTTTTCGACCAAGAGATCTTTTACCATAGCAACACTAGGTTCTACTTTGATTTGTTCAAAGGGTTTAGGTGCTTTAATATTACTTTTGCGAACCACGGTTGATACCTTAGCATGTTCCTTTATCCTCACAGGGAAAGGTGATTTTTCAATATAAGCAGTAGGCACAACTGGATCAACATTGTAAATGATAGTTTCATCTTTAGCTATAACCGGTTCTTTATTTTTTTCTTTAATAGGGGGATGATATTTAAACCACTTCTCCTTAGGGAGATCAACATGAGTAGCAAATGATTCACAAAAAGAGGCTACTATCTCAGAGTCAAGTCCATATTTAGTGCTAAACTTGTGAAAAGCATCGGTGTTCATAAAAGATTTAACATAATCAAACTCAAGCTTAATACCTGAATCTTTACCTTCGTCGAGTTCCCAATCTTCAAAGTTGCATTTAATTCTTTCTAAAAGATCCCATCTGAATTCAATAGTCTTCTTCATAAAAGAACCAGTACAAGAAGTATCGAGCATGAATAGATCATCACGAGAAAGCCGAGCATAAAAATTCTGAATAATAATTTCTCTCGAGAGCTCATGATTGGGGCATGAATATAACATTGACTTAAGCCTCCCCAAGCTAGAGCGATACTTTCTCTTTCACGAGGCCAAAAATTATATATACAACTGAGATCATGATGAACTAGATGCATAGGATAAACTTTTTGGTGAAATTCCAATTTCAATCGATTCCAGTTCCAAGATCCAATATCATCTAATAGCCTATACCATGTCAATGCCTTTCCCTTAAAAGATAAAGGAAAAACCTTCTTCTTGACTTCAACTCCGGGTAAACCTGCAAGCTTAAATAATCCACAAATTTCATCCACATGCATCAAATGCATATCGGGATGCTCAGTTCCGTCTCTTGCATAAGGATTAGCTAGCAGTTGTTCTATCATACCCGAAGGAATTTCATAAAAACCAATATTTTCAGTAGGTGTAGTAGGTTGAGGGGCAACTCTTTGTGTTTCCAGTTGAGGTGAAGATTCCCCCAACAAACACCTCGAAGGATTATCTTACATAGTAACAAGTGACAATAAATTTCAGCACGTAATATAAATTTTTCCTTACCAATTTCCACTTACCAAGAGCGCTTCACTCCTCGGCAACGGCGGCAGAAAAGAGTCTTGATGACCCACAAGTATAGGGGGTCAATCGTAGTCCTTTCGATAAGTAAGAGTGTCGAACCCAACGAGGAGCAGAAGGAAATGACAAGTAGTTTTCAGCAAGGTAATTTCTGCAAGCACTGAAATTGTCGGTAACAGGTAGTCTGATAACAAGATAATTTGTAATGGACAAGTAACGTTAACAGTAAATAAAGTGCAGCAAGGTAGACCAATCCTTTTTGTAGCAAAGGACAGGCCAAAACGGTCTCTTATAATAAGCAAAGCATTCTTGAGGGCACATGGGAATTTCATCTAGTCACTTTTATCATGTTGGTTTGATTCGCGTTCGCTACTTTGATAATTTGATATGTGGGTGGACCGGTGCTTGGGTGCTGTTCTTACTTGAACAAGCATCCCACTTATGATTAACCCCCTCGCAAGCATCCGCAACTATGAGAAAAGTATTAAGATAAAATCTAACCATAGCATTAAACATATGGATCCAAATCAGTCTCTTACGAAGTAGCGCGTAAACTAGGGTTTAAGCTTCTATCACTCTAGCAACCCATCATCTAATAACTACTCCACAATGCATTCCCTTAGGCCCAAAGATGGTGAAGTGTCATGTAGTCGACGTTCACATAACACCACTAAGGGAATCACAACATACATATCATCAAAATATCAAACACAATATCAAATTCACATGATTACTTGCAACATGACTTCTCCCGTGGCCTCAAGAACAAAAGTAACTACTCACAAATGATATTCATGCTCAAGATCAGAGGGGTATTAAATAGCATAATGGATCTGAACATATAATCTTCCACCAAATAAACCATATAGTAATCAACTACAAGATGTAATCAACACTACTAGTCACCCATAGGTACCAATCTGAGGTTCTGGTACAAAGATTGAACACAAGAGATGAACTAAGGTTTGAGAGGAGATGGTGTTGTTGAAGATGTTGATGAACATTGGCCTCCCAAAGATGATAGGGTTGTTGGTGATGACGATGGCTTCGATTTCTCCCTCCGGGAGGGAAGTTCCCCCGGCGAAATCGCTCCGCCGGAGGGCAAAAGTGCTCCTGCCCAAGTTCCGCCTCGAGATGGCGGCGCTCCGTCCCGAAAGTCCTCTCCTTATTTTTTTAGGTCAAAAGACCTTATATACTAGAAGATGGGCACCGGAGGTGGGCTGGGCTGCCCACCACCCACCAGGGCGCGCCTAGGGGGCCTGGCGCGTCCTGGTGTCTTGTGGGCACCAGGTGGCCCCCTCCGGTAGTTATTTTCTCCAATAATTATTAAATATTCCAAAATAATTCTTCGTAAATTTTCAGCTCATTTGGAGATGTGCAGAATAGGTATCTCTGACATTGCTTTTTCAGGTTCAGAATTCCAGTTGTCGGTATTCTCCCTCTTTGTGTAAACCTTGCATATTATGAGAGAAAAGGCATTAGAATTACTCCATAAAGCATTATTATGCATAAAAAATTATAAATAACAGTAGTAAAACATGATACAAAATGGACGTATCAGGGGTGAATAGGCGCTTTGAAATAATTATGGTTTAGGCTTGAATAAATATGGAATAAAGCTAACGTTTAATTTGTCAAGCACAAAACCTAAAACAACTAGGCTCACCTATGTGCACCAACAACTTATGCTAAGCAAGAGAAACAACTAGGTGATAGCAAGATATATATCATGAAACACTATGGCTATCACAAAGTAAAGTGCATAAGTAAAGGGCTCAGGTAAGAGATAACCGAGTCACGCGAAGACAATGATGTATCCCGAAGTTCACACCCTTGCAGATGCTAATCTCCGTCTGGAGCGGTGTGGAGGCGCAATGCTCCCCAAAATGCCACTAGGGCCACCGTAATCTCCTCACGCCCTCGCACAATGCAAGATGCCGTGATTCCACTAAGTGACCCTTGAGGGCGGTCACCAAACCCGTACAATTGGAAACCCTTGGGGGCGGTCACCGAACCCATACACTTTAGCAACCCTTGGGGGCGGTCACCGGAACCCATACACTTTGGCAACCCTTGGGGGCGGTCACCCGAACCCATACACTTTGGCAACCCTTGGGGGCGGTCACCGGAACCCATACAAATCGCTCGGGGCAATCTCCACAACCTAATTCGAGACCCCGAAGCTTGTGCCGGAGCTTTCCACCACAATGATTGAGCTCTGCGACACCAACCGTCTAGGGCACCAAAGCACCCAAGAGGAACAATCTCTAGGGTACCCAAACACCCAAGAGTAGTAAGCTTCTCACCTTCACTTCCATCACCGTGGAGAACTCAAACCTATGCACCAAATGCAATGGCAAGGGCACAAGGAGTGCCCAAGTCCTTCTCTCCCAAATCCCACCACAACAACTAATGCTATGGAGGAAAGTGAGAGGAAGAACGGAGAAGATAACAGAAAGAACTCCAAGATCTAGATCCAAGGGGTTCCCTTCACATAGAGGAGAAAGTGATTGGTGGAAACATAGATCTAGATCTCCTCTCTCTTTTCCCTCAAGATCTAGCAAGAATCATTGGAGGGATTGAGAGATAGCAAGCTCAAAGAAGGTCAACAATGGGGGGCAAACACGAGCTCAAAGGATAGGGACCATTGGGGAAGAAGGCCCCCTTAAATAGCCCCCCCCCCCCGAATCCAACCATTATGTGCTTAGCCCACACACAAGCGGTACTACCGCTCAGGCGGTAGATCCAGGAAAACAGAGCAAAGGCAAGGAACGTCGGGGAGGTATAGCCGCCGTAGCGGTACTACCGCTCAACACAACGGTACTACCGCGGGAGATGCGGAACACATGAGCAGAGGCGGTAGGGCAGAGCAGAGCAGGACGGCAGTACCCCCAGCAGTGGTACTACCACCCGACGGGATGGTACTACTGCTTATAGGCGGTATTGCCGCACCTCACTGCCGACCTACTATCCCTGAACCCGACACGAAAAATAGAACCCCCAGAATAACCGGAAGTGCGCGCGGTACTGGAACAGCAGAAGTACCGCTTACAGGCGGTACTACTGTCCGATTGGGACGGTACTGCCGCTTACAAGTGGTAGTACCGTTTCCTAGAGCGGTACTACTGCAGGAGTGCATCAAGCAAGCCCCAAGCAAAATAGATGCAGCAAGAGAACCAGAACTGCCATAACTTCTGCATACGAGCTCCGAATTGAGCAAACTCAAGCTTGTTGGATAGATGACGACGAGTACTATCCAAACAACGACTATGAATGAAGAACCGGCAAAAACTCCAACACCGAATATCATAGAAGATGCATATGAACTCTATTTTTGATGAACTCGAGCTTGTCATGAAGATGACCATAAGCTCTAAAACTCACATAGAGAAAAACCAAACTAGAACCAAGAAAGATGATGCAAGGATGCAACGATTTGAGCTCTCTATGAATGATACGATCAAGATACTAACTTAAGAACCCCCCTTGATAGTATGACAATCGATCCTATAACCCGGTCTCCCAACTACCACCATGAGACCGGTAAAATAGAAAACCTATCAAGGGCAAACCTTTGCCTTGCACATAGTCCACTTGAGCTAGATGATGACGATCTTGACTTCCTCAAGTTGGACCACCCTTCTTGATTGCGTTGGCTCGATGAAGACTAGTTGATTGCTCCCCCATACTCTACTATGGGTGAGCCACTCTTTGGCACATCTTCAGAAGTCCATTGCCACCACAATGGACGGCAAGCTTCAAGCACATGATCTCTTCGTGATGCACCACTTGAACTTGCACACCGCAACCTTGATGATGACACCACTTGATGTCATCCTCCATGGGTTATATGAGATCTTCCTCTTGATGCAACCCCATGGGAACATACCTAACCCCACATAGAACTCTCACGTAGACCATGGGTTAGTACACAAAGCGTAATGGACAATGCTTACCATACCATGGGATCACTTGATTCCTCTCGGTACATCTTGTACGTCGTGTGTGTTGATCAACTTGATTCTCACTTTGACTTAGTCTTGATCAACCTTGTATCATGTCTTCTCTATGACCGAACTTTGGATAATTCCTTGCAAAGCACCTTGGCCATCTCATAAACTCCTTGAAACCAACACATGGACTTCAAGAAATGCCTATGGACAAATCCTTCAAATATAACTCAAGGCAACCATTAGTCCATATAGAATGTCATCAATTACCAAAACCACACATGGGGGCACCATGCTCTTTCAATCTCCCCCATTTTGGTAATTGATGACAATCACTTTCAAGAGAGTTTATATAAGTAATTATGCATCACCATGCAAAGCAACAACAAATATGCATGAGCATGAGATGCAAATGCTTAGGAAAAAGAACTCTCCAACTTCTCCACTAAACTCTAAACTTTTCCCCCATTGGCATCGATTGCCAAAATGGGCGAGAAACTTAGAAAGCCAGTATAATATGTGTTCCTCCAAAAATTGTGTATTTCTCAAAATATGAGTGGAAGGACATACACATATCCAAAGATAAATAGTTGGAGGAAGACAAACTATATTGAGGATCCAAAGATTGCTAAAGGATGATATGCCACAAAGACATGCCAAAGAAAGAAACAAGCAATCAAAAGATACAAATAGAACCGACCAATCTAATGATCCCACGAGCCACATGAATAAAAGATATTATGACATGAGCATAGGAGTGTTCTAAAGAACATAGAGAAGCTCCCCATGATTTGTGCATTATTTAGTTTTGTATTTGGATACAACATGCATAAAATAGGATCATCACTCCCACCAAATCAATAGAAACTCACAATAAGTGCAAGTGAGCATATAGGAAACTAAGCCTAGCACTTGCAACTTGCAACAAACATATGTTTGAGCAATATGTAAAAGAGGCAACTTAGGAATAGGCTCAACCAAAATGATGTGTGTGAGTCATGGCAAAGCACTTGAGAAGACTAATATAAGGATGGGCATTAAGCATCAACATAGTCTTGAATAAATGAGATGCAAGGTGCAAGACATGTGCTTCCCACGCACACATAACTAGCAAATGAGTTCACAAGCTCACTAAAATGTGAATTAACAACAAATCTTGTGACAACCCATAGTGAAGATAGACAATGATAGCTTTGTCAAGACAAGGGATGCCAATCGAAATGGCAAAAGCCTCATCAAAACAAGCATGAGGAAAACCACTCTTCACCACAATCCGTGCTCTTTCAGCTTCCCCCTCACCAGTGAAGGCCACCTCCACGACTTTGCCATCTTCTTCCATCTGCAGGCGTGCCCCCTCGCCTGCGACGGCCATCGGCTGAGCCGCGCTGGCCATGTCCATTGCAGGGAGAGAGAGGAGTTGAAGAGAGACAGAGAGAGTTTTTTATTTCAATTATTTTTGTTGGGATACACCTGCAAGTGAGATAGAGGGATGAGAGAGAGGTTTTCCATTTATCTTTATACTGGGTCCCACATGTAAGTGGCTCATCCAGCAAGGGGAAAACATGTCCAAAAAACATCCCAAAAACGGTCAAAGCCCTTTGACTGAATGGTAACGACACGACGGGCATTTCTATAAGTGCACCTAACAGCGGAGGGGCAAATTTGAGCATGCTTCAAAATTAGGGGCAAATCTGAGTAGTGGGTTCAAGTTAGGAGCACAAATGTAAAAGTCCCTATATTAATTATTGGTATTACCCGGTAAACCCCGAAACCCTTCTGGTGACCTTGAAACGCTTCCGGTTCCTCTCGAAACTATTTCAAATATTAATGAAACTATTTCATAAATATTTCTCATTACTCCTGTCCTACTAACACTTAGCAAATCGTGATTACCTTAAGCTTGTGACCCTGTAGGTTCGGTAAAACATAGACATGAACAAAACCCTTTTTGTTCAATGATCGATAGCGAAATCGTGGACGTCCATATAGATCCCTATGAGTACATGAATGACATTCGAGTGAACCTTTGGTTATCATGCGCTATTCCCTTTGCTTTGCGATACTTCACAAAACCCGGGTGAGATATATTTGTATCCTCTTGAGTCATACACATGCTCATTATACCGGTCTCCTCGTTACCGCTTTTGTTCTTCTTTCTCGTTGACATGTTCCGGCATCCCCGTGACTTAGTCACCTACTCGGGTTAGTTACTTATCTCAATAAAGTATATGATTGGTTTGAGGAACGTCTTGAGATTCAGGCAATTGCGGATGATATAACTAGTAAATATGTTCCTCCCCATGTCAACATATTTTATTGTTTAGGGGGAATTACACTTACTTCTTGTCTAATACAAGTCACTACCATTTTTGCTATGACTTTTTACTACCGACCAACTGTTATAGAGGCTTTTTCCTCGGTTCAATACATAATGACCGAGGCCAACTTTGGTTGGTTAATCCGACTAGTTCATCGATGGTCAGTGTTGGGGGAATTACCCGCGGTTTAACCCGGCTCATGACATTAAGTCATCTCTGGACTTAAGCAGCCCTGTTAAGTCATTTCAGGACTTAACCCGGCAGGTCCTGGCTTGGTAGGTTGTAACCCGGCAGGTTGTAACCCGGCAGACAGTTGTAACCCGACAGACAAATTGTGACCCGGTAGACAGATTGTGACCCGGCAGATTGTTGTAACCCGGCAGACAGATTGTGACCTGGCAGACAGATTGTGACCCGACAGATTATTGGAGTCACGAAGATGAGTCTCAGAGATGAGCCCTGAAGATGAGTCGCCTGGAGTTAAGAAGCCCAAGGTGTTAAGAAGCCCGTGATGAGAAGTCGGAAATAGGCTAAGTCATAATCCTACTAGGACTCTACATGTAACCTGCCCCTTCAACTTATATAAGGAGGGACAGGGCGCCCCAAGAGGGTCAGGGGTCAAAATAGACAGGGCTTAGACAGACAAGTCTTAGTCAAGATCAAAGTAGATGCTCTCGAGATAGAGGTAGCGAAACACCGCCCTTGTAACCGAGATTGTCATCATCATCAATATCAATCAAGCAGGATGTAGGCTTTTACCTCCACCGTGAGGGGCCGAACCTGGGACATCTTGCCGTGACAAAAGCACGACAGTTGGCGCCCACCGTGGGGCCGATCGCTCGGTGGTGTTCTGTTCTTGGAGGGAGCTCCATAGGGATCGAGAGGTTCGCAACTGGCCGGATACCACAAGACCGGTTTGGAAGGATCTACATCAGCTTTGAAGTTATCAGTCCGGATTTACAACCTGTGAGATTTAAAGTTTGGGAAAATTCATCTGATTGTTTGAGTCGCCGAGACTGACAAGGTTCTGAAGAAGACACGTCCGATCAGCCGCTACTCTTGCATACATACGCATCATCGTGCCATGAATGCCTGCTCTAATGATTGTTTCTACTCAAGACTCAAAAAGATCAGGGATACGATCACGACCCAGATATGGATACGACTACGACCTGGATTCGCTATTGTCACTTTCCTCAAGCTGGCCTGCCTTTTACGGCCATTAGGTTGTGACCCAGATGGGCTACTGTCACTATTCGCCGCCGACTCGGCCTTGAGCCGCCGTCGCGAGGCTACAGTCGCGCTTGAGCCGGCCTGCCGCCCCGTCGACTCGCCCGCTGCTCACTTCTACGGCCTCAGCCAGGGCTTGCCTTCATCTACCCGGATTCGAGGACGCCGCCTTGTCATGATTGACATTGAGCCGCCCCGCTGTCGTGCTTTAAGACACTGCCGAGCTCGCCTCCGCCTGGCGGTCGAGGGTTCGCTGGTGCATCAAGCCGCCTTCACACCTTCACCACACCTGCGTTGAGCTGGCCATGAAGCCGCCCCGCCTCTACGATGAACGAGCACCCATCACCCGTGGCTGGTTCGGCCTCGCCATCAAGCCCCTGCCAAGGTGACTCGCCTCTGCCGGTCACCTACCGACCCCGCAGCGCTCACCTCCGCAACAGCCGAGCCAACCCGGCCGGGTGGCCTCGCCCCGTCTTTGAGCCGCCTTGCTCCACCTCACGCCAAGTGGCCGTCCTCGCCCATCCGCGGCCTCGTCCCCCGCCGGATATGGAGTCGCCGTCGAGCACCATGACCCGCCGCGGTTTTCGCCCACCTCCACCGCCGGGTCAAATGGCTGCACTCTGAGCCACTGCGGTTTCGTCACCTCCACGGCCTTGTCGCCTTCGAGCGGGCGCCGCGCTGCCCTGCACAATGTTGCCTCTGGTCGGCCGTGTACGTCTTTGCATCGCCACGTTAAACGCGTCGCCTTGTCGCCTGCCGGCTTGTTGCAAGCCGCCTTCTGCCGGCCTCTGTTGTGGCCTCGCCTCGCGGGACACCTCCACTCTGAGCTGCCATCGCGGATGCGCCCCTACAACCCGTCGTTCGCCTCCGGGTGACCCACCGGGCTGCCTTCCTCTACCATGCGTCGAGCAGCCCTTGCTAAGCGGTTTCCCCTCCACCTCTGCCGCCGCAAAGCCACCACGCCCGCGGCCCTGTCGAGCCGCCGCACCATCTGCCTCGACGCCGTCTCCACTGAAACGGGTTCGAGCCGCTGCTACGGTCAGCCGCCCCGACCTCGTGTCTGCTCCAAACCGGCCGCAGCTGCAACCTAACTCCGCCGCGGGCTGCCCACACCAAGCCGGCCTTGCTTTCATATGAGTCACCGGTCACAGCGACAGCCGGAAACGAAGCGGGCCACAGCTCGAACTCCTTCACAAGCCGCTTGCACCAGCTCACCTCACTGCACTTCGCTCTGGCACTCTGCCTTCCGTTGCCCTCGCCGTTGTGCCTTGCCGGACTCGTCGGTCTCTGCCTCAGGTCGCTGCGCCTTGCCCTGACCACAAAGCCGCCGTGGCTCCGTTCTAAGTCGCCCCAGCCGCGGGCCGTCTCTGCCTTGATGCCGCCATTACAGCAAGCCGCCGCCGCTGAGATGCGCAGCCGGCTGTCTTCAAGCCGCCGCTTCCGCGTCTGTAAGTCACCGCCCCATCGAGCAACCGTCGCCCATCGCCGGCCCCATGCCGCCCGGCCTCAGGGCGCCTCTGTTCCGCCTCCATCGCCAAGCGACCTCCGCCGTCGCATTGTTTCTGAGATGCTCACCTTGGGCTACCAGCCACCTCGAAGCCGCCGTTTCCACCGCGACTGACCCGCCTCGCTTCCGTGGTGAGCCGCCACGCCGGCTTGTCTCCACTATTAGAATCGCCTCCACCATAGCCTCGCCTGTGCGCCGTCTCGGAGCAACCACAAGTCACATTGACCCGCCGCCGCTACTATCCTGCGTCTCGAGCCGACCCCGAGACACCTCTGAGTCGTCGGCCTTGCCGCGCGGCAGCCGCTGACCCGCCGCATCACCTCCATCATGAATTTAATCTGCCGGATTCCTCCACCACCGACGCTGTGGCCTCACAGCCTCAGACCCGTCTAGCGCGCCGCAAGCCGCCACGCCTTGCTCTGGCTCCGCCCTCTGCTGGCTCACCGTTTCTGCTTCGCTGGTCACCCGTCGGCCACCGCGCCCCTTGCTGCCTTCACGAGTCTGGTTGACCGATAGAGGAAGAAGAGATGGGGGGCCGGCTGTCTGTGTGAAGTTGGACTAAAAGTCAAGGGCTGTCAGCTAAAAAAATAGAATGGTCAAACATGACCCGGAGAGTCTGTTCTGAGCCGCCCAGCTCCCGCTATGCTACGGTCGCACTTCAAGCCGCCGCCTTCACCGTCGCCGCTGCGACCTCGTACTGAGCCACCCCCGGTCAGCCTTATTCTGAGCCGCCGCGCGTCCGCTGCGAGCCGCCTCTACTTCAACATCCGCGGTATCACCTTGAGCCATTTTCACCGCTACGAACCGCCGCCTCCGCCGAGGCCTTGAGAGATTGGCTAAATCGTCATTGAAATTACTGGAGGTTATCCACAGCCGCTATATACGGATCATCTATCGTCCGGGCAAATCAGGTGAAATCCGTCTAGTCAATTTTTATTGATACTTTTTATTTTTTAAAGAACAAATTACTCTGGCTTACGATATTTTTTATGCAGGACAATTGTTCACTGCAAGAGCGATCGTCATGCCATGAATATAAAGCTCGTGCCAATATTATCATGCGCCAACATCCAACTGTACCGCATTGTTCAACAAGTGTGTGTGCAAGACACCACCTCTGCGGTCTGGTCTACATCAACACACCAGAGCCGCACCTGTCTGCATGAGCTGTTTAGTGAGCGCATGCAAGTCGCCGCTCCCGCGGCCCGGTATATTCCAACAAACTCTGGAGCGAATAATAATATCAGCCTCCGCCTGCACCGGATGGCTCAATGGATAGGCGCACAAGTCGCCGCCACTGCGGTTTAGTTAACTTCAGCAATCAGCTGAGATGAACTATTGGCCGGTTTACTAACACAGCTCATACGGGATCATTTATAACCCACCGCGGTCGGCCTCAACCTTCTGTGGATTCACATCGCGTTATCAACACTAAGGATATACAATGAGTGTCGCAAAAATCATCAACTCGCCACTTCACCTCCAGCTTCAACACATTCCAGTGTTCCGCTGTTCAATTGTATGCCGGTTTATATCACGGTCAAGTATGGAGAATCTCAAGCCAATTCCTCGAGTCGTCTTAAGACCCGGGGGCTACGCAGACATGACTCAGCAAATTTTGCCGGTTCAGCACATTCAAGAACCCCGGGTCATTGGAGGGAAAATAATCCGGTCTCGAGGGCTACTGCCACATTGGTGAAAATTTAAAGGCCGTCAGAAAATTTCTGGCTTAAGAAGTGTCGGCAATCAAAAAGTTCCGGTTCAAAAGGAAGATTCCGGGTTATCAGAAAAGATTCCGGTTCACAATCCGGCTCAAGGGAAATATGTCACTCACAAAGTTTTGAGCTCTCAATATCCGGCTCAACGTCTGGTTCAAGAAGAATCCATCTCTCGCAAGTTTGAGTTCTCAGAAAAGATTAAAGGTTGCCAAAGAGAACTTGCTGCCATGATGCGCGGTTCAAACATGGGTATCCTGCCTTATTAGCTTATCATATTATGCTCAACATAATAAAGCCGGCATCCCCAAATTTTGGGGCCTTTGTCATTTCATCTCATATTTTCTGTGCATGAGTCTTTATTGATTGATCATAAGGTCACTTGGGGGCTTCCTACTCAACGAGTATAGCTATCTTACCCTCTTGATCGGCTTCCATACCATATTATGGGTCACTTGGGGGCTTCCTACTCAACGAGTATAGCTATCTTACCCTCTTGATCGGCTTCCATGCCATATTATGGGTCACTTGAGGGCTTCCTACTCAACGAGTATAGCTATCTTACCCTCTTGATCGGCTTCCATGCCATATTATGGGTCACTTGGGGGCTTCCTACTCAACGAGTATAGCTATCTTACCCTCTTGATCGGCTTCCATGCCATGTTATGGGTTAAACCTGCCTGTTTGCAACTTGCTAGTCCGCCAGGTGACCTGCCGTACTCTTGACAGTCAATCTTCCATGACCCTGAACTTGTCAAGGTTAAAACGGCGGTTCCTGTCATGTGAGAGCCGGCTTACAGAGAGCTAGGATAAACTCACCTGTCTACTGTAGTCTCTCCGCTATGTGGCTCGTTCGTACTCTTAACAGTCAATCTTCTTGGAAGACCCTGAACTAGTTAAGGTTAAAACGGCGGATTTATGTCACGTGAGAGCCAGCTTACGAGATGAAAGGCTTTCATGCCAAGCTTCTTTGAAGCAAAACTTGAGTTTTTCAAAAAACAAAACAGAGTTGGTCTCTTTTGGTCCTGTCTTCAAAGCCGACATTTTTATACTCTGTCATCATACACATACATCAGCATACATTGCATCATCATTGCATGCATCATATATGCATGGATATACTGGTTTATATTGCAGGAACCGGTTTTCAAAACGGGTTACATTATTCAAATCTTAAATAGCCAACATGGCTGGATTTTTTATGGTTATCATAACCAATATTGGATGATTGAGGTTTTCAAAGCCGCTTCAGAGAAATGGTTATTATTATCTCATCCAAAAATACCAGCTTACAGCAAGGAGCATGGTTCAATATTGATATGCAAGGCTTTCAGCAACATCATCCAGACGGTGGATATGATTTTATTATTCAATGGAAGGAATAGTCCCGAGTCACTACAGGCATACGACCCAGCACTTGGGGGCTACATTATTCAAATCAAGATTACATCAAGTATGCAAGTCCCATGTCACTGCAAGCATGCACCACGGCACTTGGGGGCTAATGCAAGTTGTTTTTCAAATCATCATATTGTCAACAAACCCGGTTATCTCAAGGAGATGAGCCGGCCTTTCATCATTTTATAAGTCCCAGCCCAGTATTGTCTTACTGAGCCGGCCCTTGGGGGCTACACATTGCTCCTCAAGTTTATATAATCAAATCTGCAAAAGTCCCTGTTCATTATTGCATAATGACCCGACCCTTGG
Source organism: Thinopyrum elongatum (assembly GCA_011799875.1). Taxonomy (NCBI): domain Eukaryota; kingdom Viridiplantae; phylum Streptophyta; class Magnoliopsida; order Poales; family Poaceae; genus Thinopyrum; species Thinopyrum elongatum. The sequence goes on from CM022300.1 coordinate 392,192,952, forward strand.
GGGCTACACTAGTTGAAGTTTTATGAACATAAGGCAATTACAAGTCCCAGGTTGCTGCAGGCAAGACAACCCGGTACTTGGGGGCTACATATGTGGAACATTCAACTTATGACTGGTGACTCAAACGAGCAACCCGGATTTCTCCAGAGTTGCAACATTTATATTGAAGCAAGTCTTAAGCTATCACTTCGTTCCCCTCTTAAGACTTGGGGGCTACAGGTAATATGGATATAAGGAAGGTATACTTTCAAATTCTCAGTTATGAGTGAACCAGGTCTCATATTTTTTGATGGAGAAATTTGCAAAGATTATTTCCTTTAAGCCATTCAGATAAGTCTGAAGCATTGAAAGCTGGTACAACATCAGTCAAAATTTTCTTCTTTATCAAAGCCAAGGCGTTTTTGAAGACAATTCAAGATATCATATGGGTTATTTTTTCTACATGGAATTATTATTGACATATTGATATGACAGAGACCCAGATTTTCAGGAGCCGGTTCACTATCTATTCTTATTTCAAAAAGCTTAGCATGAATGCATGACAAGCCTGTATTCAAGCTAATCTGGGGGCTAATGTTGGGGAAATTACCCGCGGTTTAACCCGTCTCATGAAGTTAAGTCATCTCTGGACTTAAGCAGCCCTGTTAAGTCATTTTAGGACTTAACCCGGCAGGTCCTGACCCGACAGGTTCTAACCCGGCAGACAGTTGTAACCCAGCAGACAGATTGTGACCCGGCAGATTGTTGGAGTCACGGAGATGAGTCTCGGAGATGAGCCCTGAAGATGAGTCGCCTGGAGTTAAGAAGCCCAAGGTGTTAAGAAGCTCGCGATGAGAAGCCGGAAATAGGCTAAGTCATAATCCTACTAGGACTCTACATGTAACCCGCCCCTTCAACTTATATAAGGAGGGACAGGGCGCCCAAGAGAGTCAGGGGTCAAAATAGACAGGGCTTAGACAGACAAGTCTTAGTCAAGATCAAAGTAGATGCTCTCGAGATAGAGGTAGCGAAACACCGCCCTTGTAACCGAGATCGTCATCATCATCAATATCAATCAAGCAGGATGTAGGCTTTTACCTCCACCGTGAGGGGCCGAACCTGGGACATCTTGCCGTGACAAAACCACGACAGTCAGCAAGTATGATGGTTTTAATGATGATCCTGCATGTATTTCGTGTGTATCTCACATGGGGATTTAAAAACCCCCGTGAATTAACTTGGGTCACAGGTGTGGTTTTGGCTATTTTGACTGCATCATGTGTCTGGCCAGACGATGATGAATGCTGTTACACCGAGAGGGCCCTAAGAATATCTCTCCATCGTCGAAGGAGCAAATCCGACTCTCGAGCTATCTATCCCTTGTCAAATTTTCTGATGAACCTGTAAGTTGTTGTTATGATCACCGTGTTACAGATGACGTTGGAGCAACCCAAAAGTTCATCGGACGATAAGAAGTGACTACGATACTCTCATGGTCTAAATAACTAAAACACATGTTAACTCTCCGTGTTATAACAATTGTCTGGCGATATTATCTCAAAGTATAACAAACAAGTTAGGGTCGATTCAATATGATCATTCTTCTAACGTCATATTCTCAAAGTTGTTTTAAGACTATCGTTACACTCAACGATATCCTAAGATCTAGAAAACATGATCAGCAACAACACCTGAGCTAGTCTTAGAGGCGCGACTAGGAATCTTATTTTACCGTTTATCGTTCCACACGTGCATATGAGTTTCCCACTGAATCACACATTCCAGGATCATATCAGTTATAGCATAGAATATAAACTCTTAATTATGAATATGGAAATATAATAATACACTATTATTTCCTCTATGGCATATTTCCAACACAAAACACATGAACATGACCTGGTTCATTGCAATCTACGCAAACCTCAGCACCCATGGTGGTCAGTGAAGCATTTTCTGGGCCAAAGAGCGATCCCGCTGAAGTGGACCCTGTTGGCAACGCTAGTTGGTCTCAACGGTGCTGCCACGAGGCTAGGTTTTCTCGCCCCACTGCACGACATTGCGTGTGCCTCCCTAAGCTTCCTTGGATGATGCTTCCAATCGCTCCTGGCCAGCTTGTCCATCGCTCGAGTTTTTTTTTTGGAGGAATTTTGGCTGTCGCCGTCGTCCGACTCACACTGCCACACATAGTTGGGGTGGATGCCACCATGATCTCACCCCGCGTTGTGACCCATGTGGCCTAGGCCAACCCATGAGCCCCGCCCCATAACCATCCATCTGAAGGCCGTTGTTGAAGTGTGCACCCTGGTCCACCATGGTAGGGGATGTAGTAGGAGGTCGAGGAGGAGAGGCAGCAACTTGGGCGAAGGATATGTCGTCCCGGCAACTATGCCCTACCACCAATTGAATGCAACCCTAAGAGGATAAACCCCAGACACCACCTAGAAGTGGTGGAAGAGGAGATCAATATCTGGGAAGGGGGGAGGGGTTGGGCTGGTTGGACCTAGGGAGACTTATACCTAGTTCCGTCTGCCCCAAGCTCACTTTGGAGGCAAGGCCCCCGAGTTGGTAGCTTGCAAAGTGTTTTGATTGGACTCTAGTCTCGCAATGGCGTGCACACCCAGAGTTGGGCCTAGGATGCAAGGGTCATCTGATCTTCGAGGTATGGCCCACTCCATGCGAAGTGGTATGCGAACACACCCCACCACCATCGAGTTAAGCGGGTCATCTCCATTGTCCAACGACGAGGGTCGGAGAGGAGACGCCGAAGGAGTGGAGGGAGACGAAGGACGGTGGTGATGGTCGACACGAGGCTAAGGGGAGGAGAGAGACGTGAGAAAAGCCATCCAAAAGGGAATATACTTGTTTGGTTTTAAGGGCGTGCACAACATGGCACCTCCGTGCCAGGTCTAGACGAGGCAAACACCACCTGGAAAGGAGAGGAGAGCAGCTTGCAGTGGAAACTTATAGTGACGAGTTGGCAACTAGCTGTTGTTGATTTGGATTCATTCTTATCAAAGTAGGAGCAAATATAGTAGGTGAAATTATGTATAGGTTTAACTAGCAGTGAAGTCGGTCCAGTTCATTCATTTTTTCTAGCAAAACAGTCCATTTATTTAATGGTTGAAAACTCTAAAATTTCACATTTATCGTACAAAACAGCAAGATCATGCCCGCACAAAAAAGACCATCATATCGTAATTTGTTTGCCCTCTGCCGCTTTTTTTTTCAACGGTGATAATGAGACTCCAATATCACGCCCTAGGTGCTAACGAGTTTCTCAAGTGTTTTGATTCACTCACGTCAGGTACATCTACAAACTAAAGCGGGTGGCTAAACCGATGCAACGGGAGTATTCAGTTCAATTCCACTATCATTGCAACCATTGTTGTCGAACACGCGATCTCTCGTTTCCTTGCTCACCCCAAACTCCCCTCCCCACCCCCACCCCCTTCCCGCGCGTGGTGCCTTTTACCATTCTTGGCGCCATCCACACATCTTTGTCAGGCAAATGTTTTCTCATTTTAATTGTCAGTATACTTTCTACTATTTGCAAAATTTACAGTTCAAAATCATGCAATGAAGACTGAAAAAGGGTCAAAAGCGGATTAAGTATGAAGTATTCTGGACCAAGGAAGACACATAAACCTGCCCAAGTCTCTATCTCTATTATCTCTATTAGTTAAAAAGAACGTAAGATTCCCATTTCATATCTCTTTCGTCTAACCTTCCTTATATATGTCCCGCTCTTTCCTTCTCCTCTTTGATTTTTTTCTCTCATATCTAATTTTTCTCCCATCCATTCTCCCTAAAATAGAATCATTGTCTCATGTTTTATTAATTTATAAAAAACACATTTTGTTTGGTAAGTAATCAAATTCCTACTAAATAAATGTTTAACAATAACCACTTGACATGAGTGGTGAGCTATCTCAAAAACAATGAAAAATGTTTAACAATAAATGACAGGTGATTGCATATAAAAACTTGCTAAAATTTTAGTGCAACGATATAATAATAGACGCGCAGTCACGAGCTAATCTACTACGGGCGATTGTCTAGTAAAAAAAACCAAGAGGGGTAACCCCGCCGGAACACCAAATCCTTCTGTCCCCACTACACTCCGATGGCGATGGCGGTGTCGGCGCCCGTCTCCACGGCGACGGTGCGAGTTTCCAATATCCCGCCCTCCGCCGTCGCTAAGGAGCTCCTAGCATTCTTCAATTCCGCTGTCGCCGATACCGGCGAAGCGTACGCCTGCGAGATCGCCGCCGCCCGACGCGGCTGGCTAAGCCGAGGCAATGGCAGCGTTCAGTTCGATTCCACCGCCACCGCAACCCTCGCCGCCGAACTCGCCTCCTCCGGTCGCCTACCCCGCTTCCTCGGCTCCCTCCTCTCCGTCTCCCCTGCCCCCTCGGACCTTCTTCCCCGCGCGCCGGACCTTTCTCTCCGCGTGGCCGACGCCCGCCTCCTTGTAGGCAACCGCGTCGCCGAGCGCGAATTCGAGGCGGCTGACTCTTGGGACAGCGTGCGCGTGGAGGTCATCCCGGGGAAGCGGCGCATAGACCTGTACCTGAATCACGATTCCCAAATGTACAAGCTCGAGGTGTTCTTCGAGGACATCAGGAACTGCTACCAGTGCAGCTTCGATGTGGCCGGCGCCATCTTGCTTCAGGTGAGCTGCTCACCATGTTGTTGTGATGCTTCTGTTTTTCCTTTGTACATTATATATTAGCCAGGCGTTGTGGTTACAGGGCGAGGTAGAAATTTCCAAATGCTAGACGCATTTGCCTGTTACAGATGAGATTCGTGCAAGTGAAGTGTGATCTGATAGTTTTATTTGAAGAAAAGGATGGTGTGCAGACAAACAATAGGTTTGATATGCATGGTGTAAGAAAAGGATGGTGTGCAGACAAACAATAGGTTTGATATGCATGGTGTGCATACCTTGATTTAACTCAGTGGTATGGTATGCGACTGGAATTTGTGAAATGTGAGTAGAGTGGTGACTGAATTTGCAGTTGTTTGTTCTCAAACTTTAGTTTTTTTTTTTTGTTATGGTATATTTAGGGTGTGTTTGTTTGGGCTGCAACTTCTTCGGCTGCAGCTGCAACGGCTCCAGCTGGAAGGAGCAGCTGTAGCTGCTAGCTGCGGCTGGAAGGTTGGAGCTGAAGTGCAGTCGTTTGGTAGTTATGCTGTAGCAGCTGCGGCTGTTGCTGAAACGTGTTTAAATAACCAGAACGCCCTCTGTCGCTTTTTAGGTAGGGTTTAAGTGCTGATTATACTATTTTAACAGTAAATGACTCGATTAAGAGCTCTTTTTGTCGCAGATGGTCAGTTTTCATAGATTTTGACCTGAAATCACACAAGTTTGATGGTATAGGCAGTGTAGTTAAATGAATATGATGTATTAGACGTATGATAATAAATTCCCCATGACATATTAGACAGTTGCAAAGGTGGCCGCTTGAACACATAAAGGATGACCACACCAACAAATATTACCACACTCTAGCAGGGAGCCTTGGCAGCCAGCGGGCACACACGCAAGCACGCACTGGCAACACATGTAACACACGCACAGATCATGCACGCATACCATGGACGCCAGGCGCACATGCACGCACGCCGGCCAACCGCACACGCCGGATACGTACACTCGCTAGGCAAGCCCACAAGAGCACGCACACACACCGGAGATGGCTGGAATGAGCTCGGCGGCCAGAGGGGCCAGGCCGGGAATGCCTGAGGAGCAGCATGACGTTGACCTGGGAAGGACCAGGTGGAGCCGCATTGGAACGACGTGTCGTCGCTCGTTGGCAAGCAAAGGCATGCCCGGGGGCTCGCTAGCAGCTGCGTGTGCCCAGTGTTGACCCGGGAAGGACCACCACCGATGCAGCCATCTTGGCTCGATTCGGCACGGAGGAGGGAGAGGAAACTCAGGCAACGACCGTCGTTGGCGAGGAAACTCGAGGCGGTGGCCGTCGTTGCCGAGGCAACTCGTGACGGTGGCGCTGTTGCCGAGGGATCTCAGGGCGGCGGGAGGGAGTAGCGGGATCCGCGGCGGCGGCCAGCGAGGTCGGTGGCAAGAGGGATTCGCGGGCTCCGTGGCAGTGGCGGGAGGGACACTGCTGTGAGAGAGATGAGAGGGACAGAGGAGTGGGAACTGATCAAACCGGTAAGGGCATTTCTGCCGTAGTATGTGATTTTGTGGGAGGGCAAATCGGTCATTGGTCACTTTTGAGCCGGCTGCGAGGAGCAGAAGCCCGATTTCCCACCTGCGGCTTCTGCTCGATTTTTTTCGGAGCGCTCCACGGGAGGGTTGCGTGGAGCTGGTGCAAAAACAGCCCGTTTGTTTGGGCCCCGGCTTTTTTGGGCCAGAAGCTGTAGGAGCCGGTAAAAAGAGCCAAAACAAACACACCCGAGTCTAAAAGATATAGAGTTGTTTCACTACGTGATATCCTAACTATCCAAACGGTTGCTTGTTTTTAGACATAACTATATTTAGTTAATGGGCTTTCAGAACCCTGGCTCGTACGAAATTATGTCCTGTTGGATTAATGAATTGGATGTGCCTTCTTTTTCTTTCCAATGCATGTGGTGGACAAATTTCTGGAGCATTTAGTGCCAAAATAGATAATATGCGCTACCAGTTTTTTAACTGTTTATATGTTGGGAAATGTTACAGCAAGATATTATATGGATCTACTGGTATCCAGTATGTCAAATGTGGGAACATCTTGTGGTTGAACTTTGAAGAAGGAAGCTCTAGTTGTACTTCCTCCCTCAATACTTGTGTGCGCTGAAAAATTGGCAAATTTTCGAGTCAGTAAACTAGAGTGAACCATCACAGTGGTCTGGTTTGCAATTATGCGTTAGAGCCCATAAAGTAAGATGGATAGCGGTGCTACTTTTATTTCCACTCCGTTGGTGGTTACTAATTAGAGTGAAATGGATATGAAGCTTACCTGATGAATACACATCACCGTTACTTTTCTAGATTTACTGATTGTCATACTTCTTAGACTATAACTTGGGCAGGTGCAACTCACTTTTAATTCTTTCTACAATTCTGCAGTTGGTAAAATATATATTATCTTGACTAATGTTAATTTAATATTTGTTTCAGCTCATGTATGCACCAAGAATATGCACAACAATTTCTGGGCCTGCAGTTTATTCAAGGTTCTCAGATGACCGCTTTCATGCATGCAAGGAGGATGCGAAGTTTACCTGGGTCAGAGCACTAGATTTTACACCTAACCACTCTTTTGGGAAGTGTTCAACTCTTGCCCTCGTACTTGATGAAGGTGCACCGGTGTCATTTATTCTCAACAGCTTACCTTTCTCAGGAGAGTTAGGGGAATTGGTCATTTCTTCAATGGAATTTTTTGGTCCGTCGTCCAAAGTCGTTCCCCTTGTTGACTGCCCAAGTGGTTGTTCAGTGTCGTATGAAGTTCTTTTTCGTCTCAATTCTCTTGTTCACATGGGGAAGATAGTTGCCAAACATGTTAATGCTGATCTGTTTAAAGCTCTTGAAGAAATACCAGTTCATATTTCAAGGAGGATTTTTGAGAAAATGAGCAAGTTAAGAGTTTACATGCTATGGACCTTTGCAATTCATCCAGCAGGAGGCTCATAGCAGGAATAGGAGCCACAATGCTTTGCTTTCCAGTAAGACTGAAGGTGAAGGAAAGTTAATGATGTGTTACAGAATTCACATCACTCCATCCAAAATATACTGCTTGGGACCTGAGGAAGAAGTTTCAAATTATGTGGTTAAGCATCACAAACAGTATGCTTCTGACTTTGCTAGAGTTACTTTTGTCGACGAAGACTGGAGTAAGCTTTTTCCAGATGCTATCTCAGCTAGAACTGGACGAGGGTTCTTTTCTCAACCCTTGAAAACTGGCCTATATTATCGTATTTTATCCATCCTGAAAGAAGGATTTTCCATTGGTCCAAAGAAGTATGAATTCCTGGCCTTCTCAGCAAGTCAACTTCGTGGAAGTTCTGTTTGGATGTTTGCCTCTAATGATTCCCTGAAGGCCGAGGATATAAGAAGGTGGATGGGCAACTTTGAAGAAATTCGTTCAGTATCTAAGTGTGCGGCTAGAATGGGACAGCTGTTCAGCTCCTCCAGACAAACACTTGAAATCCTACCACGGGATGTAGAAGAGATTCCAGATATTGAAGTCACAACTGATGGCACTAAATACATATTTTCTGATGGTATCGGGAAGATCTCTGAGAGATTTGCTAAAGAAATGGCTTGCCGAATTGGATTAGACTATACTAACCCTCCTTCAGCTTTTCAAATAAGGTATGGTGGCTACAAAGGAGTTGTTGCTGTCGACCCTGATTCCTTTCGTAATCTTTCTCTGCGACCTAGTATGAAGAAATTCGAATCAAAGAGCAGAATGTTTATTACAAGTACCAGCAAATCCCAACCATGCTATATGAATCGTGAAATTATCTCTCTCCTTTCAACTTTGGGGATAAGAGATGAGATATTTGAGTTGATGCAACAAGATGATATGCGTGAATTAGATGAAATGCTGACCAACAGAGAAGCTGCTCTCTCTGTTCTGGGGAAAATTGGTAGTGCAGAAACGAAGACAGCATCGAAAATTTTACTGCAAGGTTATGAACCAAGTTTAGAGCCTTACCTGTTGATGATTCTTAAGGCCCATCAGGATAATAGGCTGACTGACATAAGAACTAGATGTAAGATTCATGTTCCGAAAGGCCGTGTTCTTATTGGTTGTTTGGACGAAACAGGTGAATGAGAATATGGTCAAGTGTACATCAGAATTTCAAAGAACAGCAAAGAGCAGAAGGATAATTGTCAACCGTATTTTTCTGAAGATAATGGGAAAGAGAAAACAGCAATTGTTGTTGGAAAAGTTGCAGTATCGAAAAATCCTTGTCTCCATTCTGGTGACATCAGAGTACTTGAAGCTGTCTATGACCATGGATTGTACGCAAAGAACCTGGTTGATTGTGTTGTCTTCCCTCAAAGAGGAGAAAGGTAATGCCGTATGTTATACTGAAACTGAAAGACAATCATCTAGAGTTTATATTGCTCTGTCAATGCCTTCAGAGGAGCTCAAATCTCTACTGAAGTGTTTGTCAGCGTGTTCCTTTCCATGTTAGATAGATATCCAGTCATGTTACACACATACATCTCTACCTATTGATGGATGTTGCCACTGCTTGCTTTCTCCTTCAATTAATCTTTGATGTTTAATAGGCCTCGTCCATATAGACTTTAATCTTTGATGTTAATCCGGCCTCATCCAAATGAATGCTCCGGGGGCGATTTGGACGGTGACCTCTATTTTATCACTTGGGACGAGAAACTGATTCCAGAGAAGGTTGATTCACCTATGGACTGTACTGCAGCAAGGCCACGCATAATGGATCATGTTGTTACACTTGAGGTATGTTCCTTACTGTTTATTCATTTTAATTTCTCTTCCTAGGTTGTTGCTGCTAATTTTAACGAAGATTGTTTTATTTGACCAATATCATTTTTTATACTTGCAACTGCAAATATAATCAAAATATCAGTTTTTTACAGTCTGTAGCATTTCAATAATACTAGAAGAAAATGCGTGCTTCGGCGCACCGTTTTCCATTGTTATGCCATGTTTCCTGTTATAAATCATCAAAGAAAGAATTATTTAATCAAAACTTCTGATGCAAACAAATCACGTGCTAACATCATTCATTTTGAACAACTTCTTTCTATTGCTTGCCTATTGGTTCATGGGCTCAGAGAACCTGACAAGATATATTAGCTAGATTTTGAAGTTGACAAAATGGGAAGGAAAAACTGCAGCGTAGAATCTAGTAGACTGGACTACAAAGCTGACCTCCTGGAAGGATCGATTAGAATAAGGATGATCTTGAATAAGATAGCCAGTAAAGAAACCTAAACATGCAAACAAGTTTGGGACCTGAACCAATTGAGCTTCAGTGAGATGAGTGAAACCAATGGCATTGGCAACCTCCCAATAAATTCTAGTGTCAGACAGATAATCATTCGCAGTATAAGTAGGAAGTTATCCAAAGTTGCCTTTAGTATCAACATGAGCGTATAATAATATAAAAAATCATAAGTGTCACAAGACCATCAAATAAACTTACATCTTCAAGCAAGCTTGATTCCTCGGGAGCATTCATCAAAGCATAATCACGCAATTCATGAAATATTATTCTTCCAGAACCAAAAGGACAGTGGCTATGTCTTGCACAGTGCACATACTTTCAGACACGCTATGGAAGTATATAGATAAAAGAAGGGTCGTTCCAAAAAGTAGAGATTTTATTATGTCCAATCATATAAACTTTCTGAGATAAATCTTTCCCATGTCAGATAAGGCACATCCACAAAAGAAGAGTATATTTTTCGTATCAACCTGCAAAAACAAATTAATATGCATCTTACAGTAGACTGCTTGTGTATGCGCAACTCACCATTGTAATGGAAGGTGCTGATTACAAATTTAAAGTATAAACACCCAACCAAACTGCCGCCCTGCGGAGCACAGCAACGTAGAAGCCCTCACGCCGATGTGTCAGTTTCCAGTCACACAATGGCAGCAGCAAAGTGTATCCTGCACCCCACGGCCACCGCCTTGCAGCGACCGTTTTCCTGCCTGTGTTTTCCCCCTTATCAGCGTAGCTGACACATAATTGCAAAAGTTATAGCAAGAAGCAAGATAAGGAGCTTACCTTTGAAGTTTGATTGAGTAATTGGAGAGCACTGCATTACAGGTTGTTGAAGCACACAAAAGGAATAAGGTGCCTGTCACCTGGTCAGAAAACATAATATGCATAACAGGTGAAGTAAGTACAGTTCTGATGGAGGGAAAGAGGCCGACCCCTATAATACTTATGTGATTAGTAGATAATCATACCAAACCAATATCACATCTTTCAAAGATTCATCAGAGTAGAAAGAACCTCCAGAGGAAGGAATGTCAGAGATAAACACACGACCAAAGAGATCTAACTGCAAGAGATAAGTACCATGTGCGGCATTTTAACTGAGGTTTGGAGATCTCTCACATAGTCACATCTTTGAAAATAGCTGCCTGCATTTGTTTTGTTCAAAATAATACTCCCTCCGTTCCAAATTAGTTGACTCAGATTTGTCTAGATACGGATATATCTAGACATGTTTTAGTGTTAGATACATCCGTATCTAGATAAATCCAAATCAACTAATTTGGAACGGAGGGAGTAAATGAAAGGAACAACTTGGTTGATTTGTTTCAATCAAATTAGTTAGGAACAACTTGGTTGATTTGTTTCAATCAAATTAGTTAAGGGTCTCTATGGTTATTTCTAATCACTAGTAAATGCGTACGTGCAATGCACGTTAATATTAGGCAGTATATTAATTGCATAAAGTAATAGGTAAGATATCATTTTCGTGTTAATTGTGTGATTAGTGCTGACGATGACATGTTGAGCACTCACCATTGGAGCAATCTGGGTCGTTGGATTGACCTTATTTGATGTCTGAGATTAATTGGATCTGCCCCCTAGGGTCTTTTTATATTGGTAGAGATAAAGCTCCTCACATCCCCTTGTTAAAAAGATTAAAATATATGAAAACATCAGTATGTAATCATCACAAGGACTGTAAACCGACAGAAGAGAATACAAATATATGACCGTACATTTATTCAGACCTACAAAAGAGAACTGATATGCAGTATCCACCAGAAATATGTCTCATCTACCCATATTACAACAATTTGATCAAGTAATCCTTAGCAATTGACATTTATGTTTGCGAAACAATAAAAACAGGGTGAATTATGAATACAACATCAACACTATATATAAGGCTTTGATTTGTAGGGTGCACTCGTTAAGCAATAAATAGAGGAGATGATGTTTACCAATCAGTGGCAAGTTGCAATGCATGTCAGCCAATTTTTTTGATGTGAAACCTATATTCCTAACTCCAGTGCTTTTCTTTCCAAGCAGACAAACCTGAAACAATTAGCATGATAGCTCCAATACTAAGCAAGTACTTATTGTTGCATCTATTTGCATACTGATAAGAGATAAGAAGGCTTCACATCTTTTATTTTCTCTCTTTCTTTCCATGTTTCTCTCTTTCTTGTCCCGGTGGTCTAATTTTTGACTGCTCTATAACTCTGTTAGGTCTGACGAAAAGTTATTTTGTTAAACCACAACATGACCACTTGACAAATCCAGGACGTTATCAATAAGCAATAACACCACACTGAGCCGCGCACTTTCCAAATTTGGTGAAAAGTGCATCCTATCTTCCAATTCTTTATAACCTGACAAACATTCTAGTGGTCACTGCTGAAAATTTTGTGATAATATTAGCCTATTTTGAAATTGTGTAACTGAACACATCAAGTACCTGACGGTGTGAATGCACTCAAAATGGAACACGGGCATTCTATATTGCACTCATGTCAAGTTTAATTAAGTTTACAGCTCATTTACTAATTTAGTTGGAGTGGAGAAATAAGGCAAGTGACCTGAAAATTCCAACACTAAGTCTGGCCGACCACTCCTTTCCTTCCTCTCTGTTTTCACTATCCCTGCGTGCTAAGTGCCTCAGGCCGATTTCGCGGCACCATGTGAGCCCGAGCTAGAGTCCATCTTCCACACCCCCAATAAATCGAACAACCAAAGTTCCATCGGCCGCCACATGAAGACGCGCCAACAACCCTCGATGGATTGTGTGGAACCTATATGTAACTCCATTAAGAGCTATATCAAACCATCAGATAAAGGATAGGAACTTCACCTTCGGGATGAACAACTGATGTCGACGCGAATGAGGTAACCACACTACCAAGTGGTTCCTGTGGTTGTTGATGCGGTAGCCGGTTGGAGCAGCACCGCCCCTCGAAGCCCCCACACGCAATCAATCCAGCGAAGCCACAAAGCTGCCCACTGCCTTTTCTCCTCCCCACGCTGTCGCAAAAAAGAGGCGTGCCCCCCCACCCCACCCACCCAAAAGCAGCGATCCAGGGCACCTAGTCAAAAGCGTTTTAGATTGTGTCAACACCAACTGACCAATGGGACCAGAAACGATAAAAACCAGATCGCTGAGGGTGTCATATTTCCTGGGAAACTTTAGAGATTTATTATCTTGAGGCACCTCACATCTTTCTAAAACATTTCTTTGGCAAAAACTGGGTACATGCCTACATGGTAAGTGCACAACAGCCAGAGATAACTGGCTACGAGCGTCGAACTCAACCAGGATGGCATAACAGCCAACACAGACTTTTGAATGCTTTGAACCAAATATATGCTAGCCACACACAATTAATAACGTTATGTAGAAATGTGGGTACTTATTTCAGAAAGAAAGACATTTTTGCCGTCCTCTAATGAAAACAGTTGTGCACGATTGAGTTTTAAAGTGGTCTTGCCTTTAAAATGTTCTTCAATTTATATCTCTAACTTTGGTAGGTTCACAACTATTTACCGGTTGGCTCCACTAAGCAGTTCAGAGTTCTCTTCTCGACAAGCAACTGTATTTTCCTCGCCTGACATGTTTATACCTGAAAGCTTACAGAAACATCTAATGAACTGCAGGAAATTCAGAAGTACTTTGTAGATTACATGATAAATGACTCGCTCGGTGCAATCTCAACTGCTCACTTGGTCCACGCGGATCGTCATCCAATGAAAGCCCGAAGCCCTGAGTGCCTCCAGCTAGCTGCTTTGCATTCGATGGCGGTCGACTTCGCCAAGTCAGGAGCTCCAGCTGAAATGCCCCGGTCACTGAGACCAAAGGAGTACCCCGACTTCATGGAACGGTGGGATAAACCAACGTACATCTCCAACGGAGCTCTTGGAAAGCTCTACCGAGCGGCTGCGAGCCGCATGCAGAGTGCCCCTGCCCCCTCGTCCTCGGCTCAACCGAGCCCCACGTTCGATCCCGACCTGGAGGTCCCTGGCTTCGAGGAATTCCTGGCATCTGCGGAGGAGTGCTATGACCTGTACGTGGAGAAACTGAGCACCCTGATAGTCTACTACAGTGCGGAGCACGAGGATGAGATCCTGACTGGCAACATCCGGAACAGGCTCCTGTACCTGAAGAAGGACAACAAGAGGTACTTCGAGATGAAGGACCGCATCATTGACTCTGTCGAGGGCCTGCACAAGGAGCTGCGGGGTTGGTTCACCAGCCGCCCGAAGGCGGAGGCGGCGAGGAGGGCCTCGCATGGATTTCGAGTCGCTCGACTAGTCGCGACTAGTCGACGAGTCGCAGTTCCAGGGCCGACTCAGCCTCTCGACTCGACTCCTGGGATGAGTCGAGCGACTCGCGCGACTAGTCTCGACTAGTCACGACTAGTCGCGGTTTTTGGGTCGAACGACTCGAGGCAGCGCTGGATCTGGAGCACTCTCCCGCTGCCGTGCTGCTGATGCTGCTGTTGTGCTGCCTCGCTGCTGCTGCTGCGCCCTCGCCGCCGCGCTGCTGCTGCTGCTGCTTCTGCGCCCCCGTCCCCGCCGCCGCGGTCGCTGCTGCCGCATCCCCCGCTGCAGCGCTGGCCGCTGCTGCTGCTGCTGCTGAAGCTGCAGCAGCAAGAGGAGCGGGCTGGGAGGAGGAGCCGTGGCAAGAGAGCTGCTGCGGGGGAGTTGAGAGATCCATTGTTGGGAGGAGGAGTGGTGGCAAGAGAGTGGCAGCAGAATGTGTGGCGGCTGTGGTGAGGGAGGAGGGAGTGTGGATGGTGGATTAGGTCACGGGAGGAGTATATAGCTACTAGATGGGCTTTTGGGCCACAGGGAAGTGCATAACTAGTGGCCCATCTCTCAGTCGGCCCTGGTTACTGCTGCTGGTGGTGTGCTCCTCCCCTGGTTTGCGCTGCTGCTGTGCACTTGTGCTCCTCCCCGGACTGCTTAACTCACGTCGCCATGTCGACTCGTCGACCATGAGTCTAGGACTAGTCACGACTAGTCTAGAGTCGCCCCCCCCCCGGCCGGCACCCGTCGACTCATCGACTCGAAAACATTGGGGCCTCGGCGTGGTACCGGGTGACCTATCACCCGGACCACTGCCGGCCGGGAAAGAAGCAGTTCTGGAGCTTCCCGTGGATCATCTGCGACGAGCTGCTGAACATCAAGGAGTCCAATAAGCGGCGCAGGCAGCAGGTGGTCGACGCGGCGGCCTGACTCGTCCGACCAAGTAATTAAGTGGGAGCTGGCAAGAGATGTAATAAGTGGTAGCCGCACGGTGTGTCACAGGCAAGCTGTCTGATGATTGCACCGCTGCTATGTACTGTACATATGTAGTGTAAAACTCTGGGGCATGACTGCGGTGCAGAGTGCAGACCATTGTGAGAGCGGCAGAGCTGTGCCCGCCTCGCTCGTATGTGTGTGACTGGAAATGAACCGTGCTTGGTCGTGTTTTGAGGGAGGTTGAACTCACAAGGCATTGATCGTGTTTTGAGGGAGGTTTTACTCACAAGGCATGGTAGGTAGCATCGTCAATCATCAAAAAGTCACTTTGATGCACGGGTGCATTGGAGCCCTATATTTTGAATAGTGTTAAAATGGTATTTTTGAAGTTTAAAAAATAATTCCACATGTTCATATGGATGTATGTTACACATGTATAAATTATGATGATGAGATAAGTAACCATGTGAGTTACACACAAATGACAAAATCATGATTTTGGAAAGATGAACAGTGCATGTATTATTCACTATTTAGAAATCGCCATTTTGTCATTTTTGTATAGCTCACATGATTACTTATTTCATCACCAAACTTTACACATGTGTAATATCGATCCCTATGATCATACAAAATTCTTTTCAGGATTTTTTTTTGACATTTTAAATGTGATTTTTAAACTATTTAAAATAAAGTCCTCCAATGCACCCATGTTTCAAAAATTCACTCTCCGTCAATCATGCTCCATCACTATCTCAGCAAAGCTTCAGCTTTGTGTGCAATTCTCTTCTGGCGGGTGCCTATACTATCTGGTCGCCATAATATGGTGACGTTTAAAAAATAAACAGAACCAGTGACCTGTTTGGACATAAACATAGATACTTGATGAGGTAATCTCGCCTGTCCAGAGTGCTTTTGTTCCTGGTCTGATTGATTACTGACAACATACTGCTAGCCTATGAGTGTATGCATAAAATAAAGAGTACAAAAAAAAGCAAGGCAGGATATTGTGCGGTAAAATTAGATATGCACAAGGCTTATGATTGTGTTGAATGGCCTTTCTTAGAGAGAATGATGCTCCGGTTAGGTTTCCATTCAGATTTTGTTGATCTTCTCATGGCATATGTTACTTCAGTCCAATATAAAGTGAGGTACAATGATCAAGAAACTGAAGGTTTTTCTCCGTCAAGGGGGCTCCGACAGGGAGATCCACTTCACCATATTTATTCCTGATTTGTGCAGAAGGCTTGTCAAGTGTTTTGGCTCAAAAAGAGGAGGTTCGTGGCATGGAAGGTGTTCGGGTGTGCAGAAATGCACCATCAGTCTCTCACTTACTTTTTGCTGATGATTCCCTTGTACTTATGAAAGCAAATTTAATTAATGCAACCTCATTGAGACAAGCCCTTGACCAATACTGTGGGAGTTCAGGACAAAAGGTGAGTGAAGCAAAGTGTAGTATCTTCTTCAGTCCAAATGTCGATGTGGAAACAAAAGCCCAAATCTGTACTGAGTTGGACATTATGACTGAAGCTATTTCGGACAAATACTTAGGTTTACCAGCAATGGTGGGGCTGGATAGAAGTGAAAGTTTTGTGTACTTGCTAGAAAGAATGATCCAGCGCATAAAGGGTTGGAAGGAAAAACTTCTGTCCATGGGAGCAAAAGAGATACTACTCAAGTCTGTCATACAATCCATGCCGGTTTTCGCAATGTCAGTGTTCAAAATCCCAAAGAAGTGATGTAATGGCAGGGTTTTGGTGGGGAGATACAGATGATAAAAAATGTATGCATTGGGCTGCGTGGTGGAGACTGTGTCCCGAAGAAATTGGGAGGAATGGGATTCCGAGACTTACATGCATTTAATTTAGCTTTGCTCGCAAAGCAAAGTTGGCGCCTTATCAATAATCCTGAATCTCTCTGTGCACAAGTCCTACGAGCTAAGTACTATCCAGAAGGAAACTTGCTAAAGGCGGGGCCAAAAAAAGGATCGTCATTCACATGGCAAAGTATAGTTGCGGGACTTCAAGTATTGAAAAGAGGACACATTTGGAGAGTGGGGACAGGAGAAAATATTGACATATGGGAGGATCATTGGATCCCAAACAGCCCCACTAGGAAGGTCATTACTCCACGAGGTCACACTATCCTTAGGAAGGTTGCTGAACTTATTAATCCTGGAACCGGACAGTGGGACGAGGTCTTGATCAGGGACATATTTCTACCTATTGATGCTAACAGAATTCTCATGATCCCTCTTAGCAGTAATCTAGTGGATGATTTTATAGCCTGGAATGCAACAAAATCCTTTTCCTTCTCAGTACGATCAGCCTACTATATTGAGTGGGATCATCAATTTGGTGCAAGAGGTAGAAGAGAAGATGGTCAGGGTACGGCTTCTGTGAATCCAGTATGGGAAATTCTCTGGAAACTAGACATTCCTAGCAAAGTTAAGATATTCAATTGGAAAGCATTACATGGAACAGTTCCTGGTTATGCTATGCTTGCAGCTAGACATATTCCTGTGTCTCCACAATGCCCAGTTTGCAAATCCGGAGCTGAAAATATTAAGCACCTTCTGTTCACGTGTGATCGAGCCCGTAAGGTGTGGAAATCGTTGGGGATTAGTGATATTATAAATCGAGCTGCGGCTGCTGATCTTTCAGGTTCGGTTGTTCTGGAAGAATTATTGCGAGACAGCCCAAAAGCTTCGCCTGTACTGGGCCAGAATGGATTGAAGGAAGTTATAGCTGCTGCAAGCTGGTACATCTGGTGGCAAAGGCGAGAGTTTGTCAAAGGACAAGAAGTTGCCTCTCCAGTCAGAACGGCTTTTGCAATCCAAACTTTCTCGTCAAATCACTCCTCTAGGCGTGCAAACAAGGAGCAGGTGACAACATGGACAAAACCTCCGCGAGGCTCTTATAAGCTGAATATTGATGCGAGCTTTTTTGACAATGGATTGGGTGCAACGGGTGCTGTTGTCCGCAATGATAGGGGAGAAGCTGTGGCGGGAGCGGGTGAGAGAATTGCTAATGTGTTGAGTCCAGCTTCAGCGGAGGCAATGGCTCTGTTAAAAGGGCTGGTCCTTGTTGAACAGTTAGGCTGCTTCCCGGTTACCGTCGAATCTGATTCTCTGGAACTTGTCCAGCTCTGGAATGGTGTGACAGAAGTTCTGAGCCCATATACGGCAATTATGGCCGAGTGTTTTGCGATTGCGCAGCGGCTGGATCATGTTTCTCTCAAACACTGCTCAAGGGACGCTAATAAGGTGGCTCACATTATAGCTAGGCATGCTTTCGATTCAAACTCTAGTTTTTGCTGGGATGGTGATCCCCCGAATTTTATAATGCCTACTGTAATTAACGATGTAACAGCCTCATTTGCTCAATAAAAAGCTACACGGCATTCCTTTCAAAAAAAAAAAAGATACTCCCTCTTGTAAACTAATGGGCATCCTTTTTGGATTCGTCATGGAGATCAAACATACACAGCCTTTTCAGTACAATTGCATGTGCCTTACAAATAAAACGTTGCACGGATCACTCTTAACTCTCAAATGAAGTAACCACGTTCGTAACACTACAATCCACCTCCCAAAATAAATAACAGCCACACTAGACTTGGGGGATTTATTCCTCTGTTGATGCCGTGCCTTATGGGTTGATCCCAAGCTGAGCGCGCCAATCTTCAAGCTGCTTTTTTACTTGCTCTGAGCCTGTAGAACCATAGGATATGAACTTGTTGACCGCGTTTTCGACACCCAAGTAGGCGTAGACATCGGCCTCGAAGACAGGGTGAACCGCTTTCAAGTCGTCCATTTCAAGCTCTGTGAGCTGACAGTTCTTCGACACGCATAGAGCCACGCACCTTCCAACTATCTCGTGAGAAGTTCTGAATGGAACGCCCTGCACAACAGAAATATAGAAACCACTCAACCAGAAAATACACGGGAGCTCTTGGGTGCTCCACACCCCACTCAACCAGAGTAACCATCCTAGTCAAGTAATAACAAGCAGAAATAAAATAAAATAAGTGTTAATGTAATTATCCTAGTCGGTTTACTCGTGCAGTTATTATTTTTGATGCTGTGGATTAATTTAATTCCTATTGTAAACCTATGGCTAATTCAGACTAAGTAGAGTAGTGTTTACCTTCTTCACAAGATAATCTGCCAGTGTTGTTGCATCCAGATAACCAGCAGGCAGCGAACTTTGTATTCTTTTTGAGTTAAAAGAGATATTTTGAGCAAACTCACTGCATACTTCAAGCATTCCCAGTATGGCCTTCACACTGTCAAACAAGGGTTCCTTGTCTTCCTGCGCGAAAAGGAACTTATCAGAACAGGCACAGGAAACCAAGCCTGGGTAATAAAACTACCAAGAATGAGACTCACCTGTAGGTCACGGTTGTAGGCCTGTGGAAGGCCTTTGCAGAGGACCAGGACAGTCATGAGATCACCAACAACCCTAGCAGATTTTCCACGAACAAGCTCCATAGGATCTGGATTTTTCTTCTGTGGCATAATGCTGCTTCCAGTTGACACCGAGTCACTTGGTGTCAAGAACCGGAACTCCTCTGATGCCCACAAGACCCACTCTTCGCCAATGCGGGAAAGATGAATAGCAGCAATAGAGTTGGCAGCAAGAAACTCCAAAACAAAGTCACGATCTGACACTGCATCAATACTGTAGGAAAAGATTAATCAAATACCGAACCAAATGTTAAAAGGTGTGATTAACCCAAAAGGAGGAAATTCACAGAGAGAAAGCATATAGTTAGTTCAATTATTAGCATCGCTTAGTCTATAAGAGTTAAGCATATAATTTCAATTGCACAGGAATATTCGAGCACTAAAACTTGAAATGGTAGTCGTTGTCTGAATAGCTAATCGTGTAAATCAAGTATGAACAAGCAAATTAAAAAAATAGGGTATTTGTACCTCTGTATTATATTTCACTTCTTTACTAGATAGCCACAAAATGATAATGCAGTCAGGCTTAACATCTTTAAGGCTCATTCAGTTTTGAGGATTTTCAAATCAGAGGAATAGGAAAAGTAAAGAAATAGGATGCCCTGCCCACTCCGATCCTTAAGGATTTTCCATGAGGTCTCACCTAATGCTAAGAATCCTAAGGAATGAGGTCAATTTGAGGAATTTTCCATGAGGTCTCACCTAATGCTAAGAATCCTAAGGAATGGGGTTAATATGGACACAATCCTAAGGAATCTAGTACCTCTATTCCTATGAAACGAATGCTAAACACAGGAAGAAAAAAAAAACCCCGTAGGAATCCTCCAAACCAAATTAGCCCTTAATCAGTTTTACTTGGCTAAGATTAATGTGCTCCCAAAAAAACTATTTAATAGGGTACATGTGCGCTTGCATGTAAGGTAGAGACTCAATTTTACAAGATTTACAATATTTAAGGGTGCTAAGGTATGCAATTTAATAAACTAACTTTAACTTGGTTACAAATATAGCAGAGAAAGCATACTATCTACTTTACATGTTCACAGATCCACACTACTCATGAAATCAAGGATGTTGTGGTTACCTGTTCTTCATCGGAGCTGTGAACTTCAAATCTTTAGCAGTTTTGAACCTATCAATGGGGAGTCCAGTTCCAGCCAAAGCACAAGCACCAAGAGGGCAGAAATTCACTCTTTCCCTGCAGTCGATCAGCCGGCCAGCATCACGCTCCAACTGTGCACAGCGCAAGTGAAAATAAAATTAGATTCATCCAGTTATATGGTTCACTCTAGGGCGGAACCTAGTTCAGTCCAAGGTGGGCCATGACCCACCTAAACTGAAATTTCACCAAAAAATATGAATTTCCTGCTTATACACACTAATTACTCAAAAGCTAAGTTGGCTAATGCTTATTACGAATTCGGGCACATGCTGGATTAGCCCCCTCTGTTTCAATTGAAGGCTCCAAGCTATGCTACAGTTCGATCTAAAAGAAATGAGGTGGTATTTATCAGGCAATTAGTAAAGTATCTGAAACACTATTACACCCTTGCACAAGAAACATAGTTAGTGATTGGTTATAAGCTGTAAGATTGTGACCTCAATATGTGATTGCATGTCATGCTGATTTGACCTGCCAGCTACGGAAAATATGAAGCAGTGAAACACCCAGATATGGTGCTATTTCTATGCATTCCCGGATTACATAACTTTTTGCACAAAGAGAAACAGGACTTTGAATCATATGAAATACCTCATCCGATAATCCATCTACTTCCATTGGGTACTGGGATATGCCTATGTAACATCCAAATGGGCTAAGTTCAATGTTAACTACAGCAACAACGAAAAAACTTCCCTTCTGCAGTGTATTCTCATTTTTCTAGTGGGAAAAAATACAGCTAATGTGGCAAACAGTCTAAAGCAATTTTCACATTAGAAATGGTTAAATAGAGTGGATAAATATGATTAATACAGTGTAGAGAGGAGGTTTAGCGGTTCGTTTACAGGACAGTTAGAAAATTAGTCATCAACGCACTAAAAAGCAATGGTGCAGTAATAAGAGGACGGGGTACCTGTTCAACATAGGATAAGAGAAGATGTGGCAGCAAGACAGGTTGTGCCCTTTGAAGATGGGTATAACCGGGGACAATTAAGTCAACATATTTTGAAGCTAACAAAACCAGAGACACCTGAAACAATAAGAATTATGCTTGTGTTATAAAAATAGTATCTTAGATAAACACCATGGAAGAGTTATAACAAATGGGAAATCAAGTGTTATATAGGCAAAGCAGGATAACTTAAAATGTTACCAATTATTAAAATATGTGAACATATGATATAAATTAGATCAAATACAAGAACCCATTGATATTCTTAGTTATACATAATTCATTTCTGCACAACAACAAACTGCCTTCTATGCTTGCATAGCTTAAGCAGTATGGACAAGGTACAGATACCAAATGCGTGAAACCAAGTAGATATCCGTTTCTCCCCCCTTGAGAGAGTGGAGAAGTTCTCTTTGGAAGTTGTTGCCCATAATTGAGCATTAAGAGAAAAAACAGTAGGAATAGCTTCCCAGTTCAGTTAGCGTCCCTACTTGTCAAGGTGGTGTACCGGGTGCAAATAATAAAAATAGCAATGGATCTAACATAGACCATGACACTGAATAATGAATCCGTAATGTCTCGTGATGTCTACAAAGAGCATAAATCGGATGAATGCGACACCAGAAAACAAGTTGTATACAAGGAGTTTAGATAAGTTATAAGCAGCACACCATGAGCATCACAAAGAGAACTCAAGAACAAACCTGAAACTGTTTGATGCGAATCACAATCTTGTCAATAGCATCGCGGCACCACAACCTAAGATCCGTCACAATTTGGTCGTTGCGGCTCCTAGCAGTGTGTAGCTTCTTGGCCGGCTCACCAACTCTCTCAATCAGAGCTGCCTCAATGTTCATGTGCACGTCCTCCCTATCCTTTCTCCACTCAAACTTGCCATCTTGAATCTGCTTCTCAATTTGATCAAGGCCCTCCAAGATAATATCCCTATCACCAGTGGTTATCAAACCCTGCATTGCAAATGATTCAGAACATCCACGATAAGGTTGGCCGTTAGTTCAGTTAACATCAACAACAAGCTAGAGGGAGGTGCTTCCATTAAATATTTGGACGTGCTAAGCAAACCCAAACCCCTAATGACTGCAAGATTAAACCCTCAATACTTCAATGTGACGCTTCAAATCAAGCAAGAAATTTCGAACAGCTGCGGATCACACCAAGTGCAGCACAACGAGGCTAGCAATTTCGTCAAACACACTGCGAGCATAACATGAAGCTGTCGCTGCAGCCTCATCGAAAGCTGGGAACTAACTAGTCCAACACCTAGACGACCACGATACCACAAGAACAGGTGATTTGATGGAGCGAGCGCACAAGGTACCTGCGCGGCAAGCATGGACGCGTGGGCCTTGCTGCCCATGATGTCGTACTTGTACAGCTGCCAGTCGTAGGAGATTGACTCCGTGAAGCGCTCCACGGCGTCGGTGACGCCCTCCTCGAAGCGCCCGCCCCACAGCTTGGTCTCCTTCTTCTCCTCGGCATCCGAGGACGCCATCGAGGAGCCTGCCGCCGCGACGGCCGGGAAAGAGGAGCGACGGCGGGGGGCGGCGGCGCGGACGGCGGGGAAGACGAGGCGGGCGCGGGGGAGCGAGGTGGGCGCCGGGGAGAGGAGGGAATGGGAGGTGGCGGCCATGAGCGTGGCACTGGCGCCGATGTTCGCTGCACGCGCGGCTGTGGCGCGGCGGCGCGGCGGCGGGGTAGGAGGAGACTGGAGGGGTTTAGACTTAAGACGTTGATACTTTTCCTTCCTCTACATTTAAGGGAGGCCCCATTTGAAATGAAGGAAAGGCGTAGAAATTTGGAAGGATAAGAACATCTACAGCAGCAGGGCGTCCTACACCCGACTTAAGCGTTCGGACGGCCCGTCTGGTCACAAAGATCTGCCCCAGTCGGACGTCTCAAACGGAACTCAAACGTCTGGACTGACCGTCATCTCTCATATCATGTTTAAATATGGGGCGTAAAAGGGGCGTCCGGCGCGTCTGCCGGCCCCTTGGTAGGTCGTAGTGGTCCCACCTGCAGCGACTGAAACTCCGTCCCACATTTCCGGACGAGACGGACGCCGACCGGCTTAAATAACTGCGCTGGTGTACGGAGGCAAGCTTCTCTATTGTTGTGTAGGTCTATCAATTCTTGTTGCGTCAGCGAGATAACTTGACACTAGACTGCATTTTATTAACTGATGCTTGTTCGTCGAGTGTCAAGTTCTTCTCATTCATGTACGTTGATACCCATGCTACAGTGGAAGTAGATTTTTTATTTTGTTCATCGATTTTTTTTCGAAAAATTGTGATTCATAAAAAGCAGTAGCGACGTGAATGTTTCAACATAGAAGATTCATAGTAACAGTCTATCTTCTTTACAAAGGATCCAATGATGTCAGAAGTTTATCGCTTCTGCACGACCCGACTATTTAAGCCGGTCGACTAGCTCGTCACGCGGCGAGGTGGGACTAATATGGGTGTGAAAATCTTGAGTACGAGCAATTTTCGGTATGTTTTGACAGCCCAGCCGATCCAAGACGGACGGGATGATCGTCGTGCATGGCGCTGCATGTAATAGGTGTTTCGGAAATAGGGTACGTGGGTGTAAATGGTAAATTTTGAGGCCCGCTCGGTCACTGTCCGCGGGCGCGTCCCGGACGTTTGAGGGCCCAGACTTGCAACCACTATAGATGCTCTAAGAGCAACTCCAACCGGGCGACCCATTTCGTCTACCCATGTCCCTTTGGGTTGAAGCAGACAAAAGCGCCGGCCCAACGCACCGACCCAAACCCAAAACGTGTCCGCTAGACGTCCGCACCAACGCATTTTAGGCTCAAATTTGGGTCGGGTTTGCGTCGGCGCAGACATGAAACAGACACACCGCGTCTCCCCTCGGTGTCCGCCACGCCCCCCCCCCCCACATGTCGGCCGACCAATCATATTTATTGTGGCCACCTACCGTGGGCCCACGAGTTAGTGAGCGGAAGCTATCATAGGCCGTCCTTTTTTAATCCATGCGTGGGGGGAGCCTCATCCACTTCCACTTCCACTGTTGTCCACATCTAGCCCCGCGTGCTCCCTCACTGGCGACAAGCAAACCCTAGCCATGGGATTCTTCAGCGGCAGCGGCAAGAGCAAGCTCACCCCCGGCGCCAACTCCTCCCGCGCTCCTCTTCCGCGGCCGCCTGCACGCCCCGTGAGGGAGCGACTGCACATCCAGGCACAGTGGCACTGGCAGTACCAGCAGCTGCTGCCGTACCCAGATGTCACGCTGTCGCACGACTGGCACCTGGATCCGAACGCATCCTGGTGCCGCGGTCGCGGCGGGCTCACGCCGAGGAAGTACGGCGGCATCGGGAGCTCCTGACGCCGGAGCAGCGCTGGCTACCTGCCTACACGCCAGACTCTCCTGATTGGGAGGTCTAGTTTGCCCTCGAGCACGAGGAGCAACGCCGGCGTGGCGTCCAACACCACCACATCTACCCCCTGCCGCCACAGTCGTCAAGTCGGAGGAGGAGGAGAAGGCTGCCTACCAGGCGGCGTTGGCGGCGGCCATGCAGATCTCCATTGAGGAGGAGCGACGCAAGGTGAAGGGGGATGAGGCGGCCTACGAGGCGAGGCTGGCGAAGGCCCTCGCCCTCTCTGCGGTCACTGACTGCGTGGTTTCGCCGTCACCGCCGCCGAGGCTCCCGGAGCCCAAGGCCGAGCCGCCGGAGCCCGCTAAGCGCTACGTCTGGACTGGCGGGCTGCGCGAGTGGGTCAGCCCCCCCCCCCCCCCCCTGTGTGGCTCGGCGCGACTCCGACGCAGGAGCAAGTGTACCATGAGCAGTGGAAGGCCAGCGCGCTGGCGGCGGAGTGGGAATAGGGCGAGCGCCAGCTGGAGGAGGAGCGTCGTGCCGCGAACAAGCAGTCCAGCCGGCGGTCCAGGGCGACGTGGCCCAGGCCTGGGAGGCGGCATTCCCCTGGGCTGGCCTGGCACCAAAGTTGGTCAACCTCACCGGGCGGACAACGAGGACGCCTAGGGCAGCGCGCGGTGCCGCAAGTTTTTTTAAAAAGTTTTAATTAATGTTTGTGTGGACTTTGGCCGACGGTTGACCGGCTTTTAATGTTTAATTATGTTTAGTTTGAACGTGTTTGCCGGGGTTTTTTAGTCCGCGGTTAACACAAATGCGTCGGGCCAGCGTTGGATGCACGTGCTGACCCAAATGAAAAAGCGGACACGGGCGTCCACGCGGCCGATCTAAATGGACAAAAAGCGGACGAAGCGTGCATCCTTTTGGGTCGGCCGGTTGGAGTTGCTCTAAGATTTCTATAGGAACTTCTCCTTGCCGTTTGAAACAAAGGAAATGCTATCTTATATATTCTCTCCGTCTCACAACCCAAGACATTTTTGCAAGCTATGTTACCTTGCAAAAACATCTTCTTATATTATGGGATGCAGGGAGTATTTTTGAAATTCTTATAGAATGATTATTTCATATTGATTTTGTAGGAAACTAAATATGAGGTCATATATCATGCGTGCTTCTCTTAGTATCTGGAATTTCCATGTTTTTCCTGCGTAACATCCAAACAACAGTTTGACAGGTTTATTTAAACTTTAGTTCCTATAAAAATTTAGAATACATGACATTTCAATTCGTATGTTTCCTTATTGCTACGTGTTGATTTTCTGCGTTTCAAACGGGGCCTTAGCTTAGAGTTGCCTCGAATAAATAGAATATTAATATATCAATAAGCAAATTGATCATGTTAGAGGCAAGCCATGTACTATGATCTACCTTAGACAAGGGCTGCCTCTATACGTTGGCGATGCTTTTAGGCAAAGCAGCTGGGTTTGGTTGTTTTCTCCTTTTTAAGGGTTTAGGTATCAACTCTAGGAAACTGCTCCCACATTAGGGTTTTACCATTGTCAAAGATCTCCTACCTACACACGTCAACAAGACTACCTACACATTGATGAAGAGTAGAGAGTAAGATTTCACAATTAACGTAGAATCATACTCTATACATTTACACTGTTATGTGTTCATTTTCCTCGTGTGTTTCATTGGAAATCTCGACGTATATTTCGTTCTATAGTCGCATGCGAGCTCCAACTTAAGCCCCACATTTTTTCTTAAATCAAAATTTTAGTTCCTTTCTTTTAAACCAAGTTTCACTATTTTCATGCTATCAATCAATGTTTCACAATACATATAAATTTGGGTTTCATTGTTTTACACTATAGACCAGTATTTCCATGACTCATATAAATACAGAATGTCTACGTGTGGCAGTTAACTGTTTCTCAATTGATTACATAATTTTGTTCATATAAATCCTACAAATGTTCATCATCCTATAAGAAAAAGTTCATCTAGTTAGAATACCTCTAAAAGTACCGAGCAAGTCGAACATACATGAGTTTTCTTTCTCTATGTGGAAGAAAGAAAGGCGATCTAGTGGTCGCAAGGGCAACAAGCCTTCAGGCGCCGGATCTCATGCGTGCGGACGTGTGTAGCTATTTATTTAGGCCCCTATACGCAGAAAGACTTTCGTCCCACTTTATATATAAAGCAAATCACCAGAGCCACAAGATCCAACAAAGGCTCACACCGCACACACAGGTAGCACATAAACATAGTTTAAGAGGGTTTTCCTGATGGCACAACTTAACAAGCTCTAAGTAAAACGAAAAATGGGTAGCTCACGCCACGAAGAGGCTTAGGCTCCTATTAGTTTAGGTTTTCGTTATTTGACGTCTTGGCTTCGGCAACGACGACGACGGTGCATAATAAAGGAACTCCAATCCTTCTCTGACAAGGCATCTTGCTATATGGTCGATGATGGATTGGGGAACTAGTCTATTCAAGTGGGGATGGTGTAGCGCGACAACGTCCTTGTAGTGAACTTGTAACCTCGGGCTCTGCCGTTTCGACGACATTCGTTCTGGCATCGGCGCGGAGCACGGGAGGTTCTTAAAGACTGGGTGCTGACGGTGATCTACGTTGATGGCAGCTGGAAGATGGTGGATTTGCGGTTGAAGGTCGATAGGCTGGGTTTCCTCCTTCGAATATCATCGTGAGGGAGAGGAGGGGGGAGAGGGCACCACGTGTAATGTCTAGAGGCCGATGGCATGTCTGAGGTGCTGCCCTGGATAGATTCTTTCAATGCTAATGGATTCGGCTTTGGCGAGCTGCTTTGGAGGTTCGAAAAGTTGCAGATTAGTGATGGAGCCGTGTTGAGCTCGAGTAAAGAGGTGTTATGTCTCCTTTCCCTTCGGTGGCTATTGTGGTGGTGCCTGAGGCGGGCGACGGATGTTGGCATTAAATTAGGGATTCTTCAGTCTTGGTTGTAATTTTCTTTCTTGGTTAGGGGTCTTTTGGGCTATTGCTAGTGTTCTATTGTCTTTCTTTTGTCTAGTCGGTGTCTAGGTGGCTTGTACCTTACTCATTGTTTATATAAATGAGGCACATATTACCTTTAAAAAAAGTTAGAGTGTCTCCAACAGATGATGTAAAATAGCATGTGTGCTCAAAAACTATCATTTGGGTCACTTTTGCCAAAAAAACGCCTCCACCAGATGCCTATAGGTACATTATGCCTAAAAATAATTTCATTATATACCCAAAAGAAATCTGCGAACGATGCAAATATACATCACTACTAGCTGTTGCCCAAAAATCAAATGGGTTGTAGCGGGGACCCGAACCGCACGGAGTGAAGTTTCATCATCACCGAACCTCCCCACCCCACCTTAACGTCAGCCATTTCTCTCTGCCGGGCACTAATGCCGTCACTCAGTCGGCCTCCCCCAGCATCGCCACCACCATGCCAGCCGAGACGTCCATCATGACCCCCTCGGTCATTGTGGAAGCCAATTCCGGCCATTCCCCTACCCATCCGTCAACCTAAATGGTGTTCGCCGCACCACTGTCGGCCGCTGAGGTGGATTAGCGGATGAGAGACCTCGAATCGACCGTCGTGATCACCGCCTAGCCGTGGTTCCGTTCAGAGCTCTTGGCGCTCGGGCGACGCAATGACACCAGAGATGGCCGCACCCTGGCTCTCCTTTGCCTCTTACCCCGCCCTGCTGCCTTTCCTCGACTCCGACGAGTGTCTCTGCCCGGCGACCTCCGCTGGCCAACATCGAGCTCGGCGCCCAACGACCGCCTGATCCACCCTCCTGTCTCCCTACCGCCTGATCTCATGTTTTAGTTGCTTTCCAATATTTAGGACACAAGTTTTAAGGCATCTAAAAATACCCAAAAAAAAAAAGAATCTGCTGCCCAAAAACCTTATTTCTCCTTACATAAAACCATTTTCAGGGCACCAAAATTTACATCAGAGATGCTCTGGAAAAGTAAAAAAAGGGTGTAGTGCTTATTTTCAAAGAATATAAAAACATTCGTGATTCTCAACATCGAGATCGAATGGTCTTTAGTGTTGACTGAGATTTAACTAATTCTCAGTCTGGAAATTAACAAAGAGTGTTGTTATGCACACGACATAAAAAGAAAAAACAAGTGTTGCATGATACTGCAAATCAGACCATCCGTAGGACTAGGTGCAACACAGGCACAAAGCCAGTGGATTAATTCGTCCAACAGGCTTCTTCTTCTTTTTTTAGAATCGTCCAACAGGTTTCGTTTGTGAATTAGTTTCGATTAACAAATCCGTGTAACTATACGGCCCATGCATTTTCAAGCAATCCACATGCCGCTAAGAGCAGGTGAAATCCGTCGAAGGAAAAAGAGCAGGTGAAAAAACTTACCGTGTCAGCGAGCATGGCAGCGTGGGCGCGGCTGCAAGCGATGTCGTGCGCCCACAGCTCATTGGCCTCCGCCACCACAAGAGGCTCGGAGAACCGCGCGCCGGTCCCGGCCTTGGCGGCATTGCCGTTAAGCCATAGCCTTGGTGCCTCCCTGGCCGTGGCCTTCACCACCGCCGTCTCCCTATCCGCCACCATCCGTTTCACCGGTGTTTGAGGCGACGGCTCGTTGATGAACTCGAGCGACGACTTCATCGACGACTCCGCGGAGTCGTCGGTCGAGCTCTCAACCATCTCGATGAGCGCAGCCTCGTGAGCTGACAGCCGCTCGCCCGTCGCCACGTCGACGATCTGCAGCCCGTCAACCTGCTGCTTCGGCTGCTGCCTCTGCGGCGGGAACGGTGCCCACGCCGAGTCCGTCGACGGCTGCTTGCCCGGGCCCGTCGGCGCAGTTCTCCTGTCGGACTTCGCCGGCGAATTAACGTTGCCGGTCTCGGTAAACGCAGGCGAAGGCGGTTGTGTCGACGTCACGCCGGATGCCACGGCGGGCGTGTTCTCCGGCGCAGGCGGGGAGCGCGGCGGATGCGTCACCATCGACGGCGCCGGCGTGAGGGGTTGGCGGCGGGCGCTGGCCTTCCGCTCCTTCTTCTTGCCGCGGAAGCAAGAGCGGATGGATGGGAGCCGCGCCTTCCTGTGCTTCTTCTTGTTCTCCGCGGCGCTGCCCATGGAATAGACGAAGAATGACGGCTCCTGGCCTTGCTGCTCGGTGCCGATGTCCGCCGACACCCTGGACGGAGCCGTCCGGTTCCGGCTGTGACTGCGGCTGCTGCTGCGTCCACGACCCCGGCCGGGGCACCGGAATAGGGACCTCAGCGGGTTGAAGCAGCACGGCGTGGAGGGCTTGCCCCCGCCGCCGCCAGCGCACTTGCAGCACCGGGTGCGGCGGCGGGACGACGACCGGCCTCGAGGCGTCGTCGACATGTCTGGTAATTAGGATGTTACTAGGAACCGGCCGGAGATTGCACCCCCTCCTTTCGGAGCTGTGCTTGTTCGTTGCGTTGTATAGGTTGGAGCCGGACTTTGTTACCTGCGCACGGGCATGCATGGAGGCATGGATTACGTGCAGTGCACTACCTGCCTAGCTGTGCAGCCATGATCGTGTCTGTTACATGATGCGTGGTGAGCTCGTTTGAGGGCGTGGCGCTTAATCGGCTGCACGATTTGTGATTAGTTCCGCTGATTACTCTGGGGATGTGACAATTTAGACCAGAGAAAACCTTGTTTGTTTTCTGTAAGCTTAGCTAGCTAGCTGTAAAATGTGCCTTATAATTTGGGCGGACGCTACACGTTAGGGCAACTTTAACCGATCCCCTAAAACTTAATGAAGTAAACGGCAAAGTAAAGTTAGTGCAGTAAATTTTACTTCACTGACGATGACCGCATCTAGCCGATATCTTAAAAGTTAGTGGAGTAAAAGTAAAATTGTCTCGATTTTGTGTCCTACCCGCACCAACTTCAAACACTACACAATACATATCTTAAAAACATTCAAATTAAAACATGCATAGCATAACCGTCATAATATAAAGTTTCATCATCCCGTTTTTCAAAGTAAAACATGCGAAGTTCATCCAAAAAACATGATGTCAAACACAATGTTTGAGCCCGCACTATAATATCAAAGCAAACAATCAACAATCATTACCGATCACCAACAATCATTATAGGATACCGACATGACGCGAGGTTTTTATTTTTACCTTGTTGGCATTTCATCGAGCACTTGGCGGCCGCGATTCTTGTTGCCGGTTGCGGCCGCCGCTCGTGCCGGAGCAGTCTCCGTAGGGGCCGCCGGAGGTGCAGCACGAGGCGTTGGCCTAGGACGAGGCGCCGCTTTGGCCTTCTTCACCTTCTTCTTCGCGGCCGCCTCCGCGAGCACCGCCGCCGCTGTCGTCGGCTTTCGAGCCCATTTGCCTCCGGTAGGTGCAGTGGGAGGGCGGCGTGACGTTGTCGGAGAGGCGGTGGCCACCCCGAACACCATTGGAGCGGTTGGAGGAGCTTGGACGCGTCGTTGGGTCTTCTTCATACTCAAACTCTTCTTCGGCGGCGGCGGCGACGCGTGGGTGGTTTTCGGCGGCGAAAAGCCGGCGCCGTTGGCCGGCGGGGTGAGGGAAGGGGCCGGGCTTTCCATCCCGGCCGGCCCGACGGTCATCGGTGGTGGCGGCTGCATCGGCGGGAGGCAATGTGGGGCGGGAGAGAGGCGCTGCTACTGATGGAAATATGCCCTAGAGGCAATAATAAAGTTGTTATTATTATATTTCCTTATTCATGATAAAGGTTTATTATTCATGCTAGAATTGTATTGATCGAAAACTTAAATACATGTGTGGAAACATAAACAAATACCGTGTCCCTAGTGAGCCTCTACTGGACTAGCTCGTTGATCAAAAGATGGTTAAGGTTTCCTAACCATAGACATGAGTTGTCATTTGACAACGGGGGAGAATGATGTGATGGACAAGACCCACCCGTTAGCTTAGCATATGATCGTTCAGTTTATTGCTACTGTTTTCTTAATGTCAAATATATATTCCTTCGACCGTGAGATCATGCAACTCCCGGATACCGGAGGAATACCTTGTGTGCTATCAAACGTCACAACGTAACTGGGTGATCATAAAGATGCTCTACAGGTATCTCGGAAGGTGTCTGTTGAGTTGGCGTGAATCGAGATTGGGATTTGTCACTCCGTGTATCGGAGAGGTATCTCTAGGCCCTCTCGGTAATACACATCATAAGAAGCTTGCAAGCATAGTGACTAAGGAGTTAGTTACGAGATGATGTATTACGGAACGAGTAAACAGACTTGTCGGTATCGAGGTTGAACTAGGTACGACGATTGAATCTCAGGCAAGTAACATACCGACAGACAAAGGAAATTACGTATGTTGTCATAAAAGGTTCGACCGATAAAGATCTTCGTACAATATGTAGGAACCAATATAGGCATCCAGGTCCCGCTATTGGTTATTGACCGGAGAGTCGTCTCGGTCATGTCTACATCATTCTCGAACCCGTAGGGTCCGCACGCTTAACGTTCGTTGACGATATAGTATAATATGAGTTATGTGATTTGGTGACCGAATATTGTTCGGAGTCCCGGATGAGATCACGGACATGACGAGGAGCTCCGGAATGGTTTGGAGGTAAAGATTGATATATAGGACGATGATCTTTGGTCACCGGAAAGGTTTCGGAATGTATCGGGTAGTCATCAGATCACCGGAAGGGGTTCCGGAAGGCCCCGGGAGGTTATTGGGCCATATGGGCCAAAAGAGGGGAGCACACTTGCCCACAAGGGGCTGGCGCGCCCCACCTCTAGGCCGCCGGACCTAAGGGAGGAAAGGAGGGAGGGCTAGTGATACGTCTCCAACGTATCTATAATTTCTGATTATTCCATGCTATTATATTATCTGTTTTGGATGTTTTATATGCATTAATATGCTATTTTATATTATTTTTGGGACTAACCTATTAACCTAGAGCCCAGTGCCAGTTTCTGTTTTTTTCTTGTTTTTGAGCCTCACAGAAAAGGAATACCAAACGGAATAAAACTTCACGATGATTTTTCTTGGACCAGAAGACACCCACGGGACTTGGAGTCCAAGTCAGAAGAGCCACGAGGCGGCGACAAGGGTGGAGGGCGCGCCCTAGGGGGGCGCCCCCTACCTTGTGGGCCCCTCGGTGACTTCCTGACCTAGGTCTTCCTCCTATATATTCACAAATATTCCAGAACCACCAGAGGCATCCACGAAAACACTTTTCCACCGCCGCAACCTTCTGTTCCCATGAGATCCCATCTTGGGGCCTTTTCTGGCATCCTGCCGGAGGGGGAATCGATCACGGAGGGCTTCTACATCAACTCCATTGCCCTTCCGATGATGCATGAGTAGTTTACCTCAGACATACGGGTCCATAGCTAGTAGCTAGATGGCTTCTTCTCTCTCTTTGATTCTCAATACAACGTTCTTCTTGATGTTCTTGGAGATCTATCCGATGTAATCTTCTTTTGCGGTGTGTTTGTCGAGATCCGATGAATTGTGGATTTATGATCAGCTTATCTATGAATATTATTTGAATCTTCTCTGAATTCTTTTATGCATGATTTGATATCTTTGTATTTCTCTTCGAATTATCGGTTTGGTTTGGCCAACTAGATTGGTTTTTGTTGCAATGGGAGAGGTGCTTAGCTTTGGGTTCAATCTTGCGTGATTTCACCCAGTGACAAAGTAGGGGTTGCGAGACACGTATTGCATTGTTGCCATCGAGGATAAAAAGATGGGGTTTTCATCATATTGCTTGAGTTAATTCCTCTACATCATGTCATCTTACTTAAGGCGTTACTCCGTTCTTTATGAACTTAATACTCTAGATGCATGCTGGATAGCGATCGATGTGTGGAGTAATAGTAGTAGATGCAGGCAGGAGTCGGTTTACTTGACACGGACGTGATGCCTATATGCATAATCGTTGCCTTGGATATCGTCATAACTTTGCGCTTTTCTATCAATTGCTCGACAGTAATTTGTTCACCCACCATATTATTTGCCTTCATGAGAGAAGCCTCTAGTGAAACCTATGGCCCCTGGGTCTATTTTCCATCGTATTACTTTCTGATCTACTATTTTGAAATATTTTATTTTCAGATCTATATACCAAAAAACCCAAAAATATTTTATCTTTTGTTTATCTATCTCTATTAGATCTCACCTTTGCAAGTGACCGTGAAGGGATTGACAACCCCTTTATCGCGTTGGGTGCAAGTGTTTGATTGTTTGTGCAGGTGTTGGTGATTTGTGCGTTCTTCTCCTACTGGATTGATACCTTAGTTCTTAACTGAGGGAAATACTTACCTCTACTGTGCTGCATCACCCTTTCCTCTTCAAGGGAAAAACCAACGCAAGCTCAAGAAGTAGCAGGAAGAATTTCTGGTGCCGTTGCCGGGGAGATCTACGCCAAGTCAAGACTAGTCTCTCATCGACTTGCCAATTTCTGGCTTCGTTGTTGGAGGGATCTACGTCGAGCATACCAAGTACCCATCATAAAACTCTCATCTCTTGCATTACATTATTCGCCATTTGCCTCTCGTTTTCCTCTCCCCCACTTTTAAAACAATTTTCAGAAAAATACAAAAAGATTTGCCTTTTTATTCGCCTTTCTTTCGTTTGCCTTTTCGTTTGCCCTTATGTCTTATTTGGTTTGTTTGCTCGTTTGCTTGGCATAATTGTGTATTTTATTGAAAAATAGTAAGCAAAGAATTTATGGATCCTCATCCACTTGCTAATCTTTTTAAGAGATCCAATTATGATGAACCTATTGCTAGTGAGTTGAGTGCACTAGATTATCTTTATGAAGTTTTGCTTGAAATCCGTGAATCTGAAAATTGTGATGAAGTGTTAAAAGAAGAAATTGATGAAGTGATTCACGATAGCTCATTGGATGAAAAGCATGATTGCAATGGTTCTACTATAAATTCTATTAATGTCAGTTGTGCTAATGATATGCAAAACCCTAAGCTTGGGGATGCTGATTTTGCTATGTCCACTACTTGTTGCAATGATCATGATTGGGGTGATTCTTCTTATGATGTTGAAAATTTATTTAAGCCTCATGATGAATATGTTTGCTTTAATATTGAAAGTGGGTTTGGAAGAGTGTCAACTTTAGAAAATAATGATCCCACTACTTTGGAGTATGATCAATCTCATGAATTTTTTTATAAAAGTGGGTTTGGAGAGGTCATGACTTTTGTTAATGTTAATCCCACTATCTTGGAAGAGTGTCAACTTTACATGCATGTGGATCATCTAGAGAATATGTTAAGTGATAGTTATATTATTGAATTTGAATATGATCCCACATGTAATTATTATGAGAGAGGGAAATATGGTTGTAGAAATTTTCATGTCACTAAATTACCTCTCGTTATGTTGAGATTGCTATTGATTCTTTCTTCTTCCTTGCATATGCTAGTTTTTGCTTGTCTTGATAAATTGTTTACTTATAAAATTCCTATGCATAGGAAGTATTTTAGACTTAAACTTGCTTTTCATATGCTATATGATGCTCTCTTCGTGTTTCAACTGCTATCTTTTATGTGAGCATCATTGAATTATCAACGCCTAGCTAAAAGGCTTTAAAGAAAAGCGCTTGTTGGGAGACAACCCAATATTTTTACTTTCTATTTTTGTGAGTAAATACACATTATTACCTCTGTATTAATTGTGTTTTGGTTTTTTAATTAGTGTTTGTGCCAAGTAAGACCTTTGGGATGGCTTACGGTGATAGTTGATTTGATCTTGCTGAAAAACAGAAACTTTTGCGTCCAGTCACAGAATTTTAATAATTTACTGGAGCGAGGAAAAACACTGAATTTTTTACACAGGATTGATATACAAATTTCCTATGTTGTACTAATTTATCAGAGTTTTTGGAGTAATATAAGTATTATAACAATTCAGATTTTCACAGAATGTTCTGTTTTTGACAGATTCTGTTTTCTTTGTGTTGTTTGCTTATTTTGATGAATCTATGGGTAGTATCGGGGGGTATGAACCATGGAGAAGTTGGAATACAGTAGATATTACACCAATATAAATAAATAATGAGTTCACAACAGTACCAAAAGTGGTGATTTTATTTTCTTGTACTAACGGATCTCATGAGTTTTCTGTTGAGTTTTGTGTTGTGAAGTTTTCAAGTTTTGGGTAAAGATTTGATGGACTATGGAATAAGGAGTGGCAAGAGCCTAAGCTTGGGGATGCCCAAGGCACCCCAAGGTAATATTCAAGGAAAACCAAGAGCCTAAGCTTGGGGATGCCCCGGAAGACATCCCCTCTTTCGTCTTCGTCTATCGGTAAATTTACTTGAGGCTATATTTTTATTCACCACATGATATGTGTTTTGCTTGGAGCGTCTTGTATGATATGAGTCTTTGCTTTTTAGTTTGCCACAATCATCCTTGCTGTACACACCTTTTGAGAGGGACATGCATGAATTGTGATTTATTAGAATACTCTATGTGCTTCACTTATATCTTTTGAGCTAGGCAATTTTGCTCTAGTGCTTCACTTATATCTTTTTAGAGCACGGCGATGGTTTTATTTTATAGAAATTATTGAACTCTCATGCTTCACTTATATTATTTTTAGAGTCTTTCTAAACAGCATGGTAATTTGCTTTGGTTATAAATTTAGTCCTAATATGATAGGCATCCAAGAGGGATATAATAAAAACTTTCATATAAAGTGCATTGAATACTATGTGAAGTTTGATTCCTTATGATTGTTTTGAGATATAAAGATGGTGATATTAGAGTCATGCTAGTGAGTAATTGTGGATTGTAGAAATACTTGTGTTAAAGTTTGTGATTCCCGTAGCATGCACGTATGGTGGACCGTTATGTAACGAAGTTGGAGCATGAGGTATTTATTGATTGTCTTCCTTATGAGTGGCGGTCGGGGACGAGCGATGGTCTTTTCCTACCAATCTATCCCCCTAGGAGCATGCGCGTAGTACTTCATTTTGATGACTAATAGATTTTTGCAATAAGTACGTGAGTTCTTTATGACTAATGTTGAGTCCATGGATTATACGCACTCTCACCCTTCCACCTTTGCTAACCTCTCTAGTACCGCGCAACTTTCGCCGGTGCCATACACCTACCTTTTACCTTCCTCAAAACAGCCACCATACCTACCTATTATGCCATTTCCATAGCCATTCCGAGATATATTGCCATGCAACGTTCCACCGTTCTGTTTTATTATGACACGCTCCATCATTGTCATATTGCTTTGCATGATCATGTAGTTGACATAGTATTTGTGGCAAAGCCACCGTTCATAATTTTTATACATGTCACTCTTGAGTCCTTGCACATCTCGGTACACCGCCGGAGGCATTCATATAGAGTCATATTTTTTTCTAAGTATCGAGTTGTAATTCTTGAGTTGTGAGTAAATAAAAGTGTGATGATCTTCATTATTAGAGCATTGTCCCATGTGAGAAAAAAAATAAAAGAGGCCAACGAAGCCCACAAATAAAAAAAAGAGGCCAAAGAAGCCCACCAAAAAAATGAGAGAAAAGAGAGAAGGGGCAATGTTACTATCCTTTTTCCACACTTGTGCTTTAAAGTAGCACCATGATCTTCATGATAGAGAGTCTCCTATGTTGTCACTTTCATATACTAGTGGGAATTTTTCATTGTAGAACTTGGCTTGTATATTCCAATGATGGGCTTCCTCAAATTGCCCTAGGTCTTCGTGAGTAAGCGATTTGGATGCACACCCACTTAGTTTCTTTTTGAGCTTTCATAAACTTATAACTCTAGTGCATCCGTTGCATGGCAATCCCTACTCACTCACATTGATATCTATTGATGGGCATCTCCATAGCCCGTCGATACGCCTAGTTGATGTGAGACTATCTCCTTCTTTTTGTCTTCTCCACAACCACCATATTCTATTCCACCTATAGTGCTATGTCCATGGCTCACGCTCATGTATTGCGTGAAAGTTGAAAAGGTTTGAGAACATCAAAAGTATGAAACAATTGATTGGCTTGTCATCGGGGTTGTGCATGATTTGAATACTTTATGTGATGAAGATGGAACATAGCCAGACTATATGATTTTGTAGGGATAGCTTTCTTTGGCCATGTTATTTTGAGAAGACATGATTGGTTTATTAGTATGCTTGAAGTATTATTGT
The DNA here is from genome assembly GCA_011799875.1 of Thinopyrum elongatum. Lineage (NCBI taxonomy): Eukaryota > Viridiplantae > Streptophyta > Magnoliopsida > Poales > Poaceae > Thinopyrum > Thinopyrum elongatum. Next base: position 392,231,234 of record CM022300.1, read on the forward strand.
TTTTATGTCAATATTAAAATTTTGTTTTGAATCTTATGGATCTGAACATTCATGCCACAATAAATAAAATTACATGGATAAGTATGTTAGGTAGCATTTCACATCAAAAATTCTGTTTTTATCATTTACCTACTCGAGGACGAGCAGAAATTAAGCTTGGGGATGCTTGATACGTCTCCAACGTATCTGTAATTTTTGATTGTTCCATGCTATTATATTATCTGTTTTGGATGTTTTATATGCATTAATATGCTTTTTTATATTATTTTTGGGACTAACCTATTAACCTAGAGCCCAGTGCCAGTTTCTGTTTTTTCCTTGTTTTTGAGCCTCGCAGAAAAGGAATACCAAACGGAGTCCAAACGGAATAAAACTTCACGATGATTTTTCTTGGACCAGAAGACACCCAGGGGACTTGGAGTCCAAGTCAGAAGAGCCACAAGGCGGCGACAAGGGTGGAGGGCGCGCCCTAGGGGGGGCGGCGCCCCCCTACCTTGTGGGCCCCTCGGTGACTTCCTGACCTAGGTCTTCCTCCTATATATTTACAAATATTCCAGAACCACCAGAGGCATCCACGAAAACACTTTTCCACCGCCGCAACCTTCTGTTCCCGTGAGATCCCATCTTGGGGCCTTTTCCAGCATCCTGCCAAAGAGGGAATCGATCACGGAGGGCTTCTACATCAACTCCATTGCCCTTCCGATGATGCGTGAGTAGTTTACCTCAGACCTACGGGTCCATAGCTAGTAGCTAGATGGCTTCTTCTCTCTCTTTGATTCGCAATACAACGTTCTCCTTGATGTTCTTGGAGATCTATCCGATGTAATCTTCTTTTGCGGTGTGTTTGTCGAGATCCGATGAATTGTGGATTTATGATCAGCTTATCTATGAATATTATTTGAATCTTCTCTGAATTCTTTTATGCATGATTTGATATCTTTGTATTTCTCTTCGAATTATCGGTTTGGTTTGGCCAACTAGATTGGTTTTTGTTGCAATGGGAGAGGTGCTTAGCTTTGGGTTCAATCTTGCGTGATTTCACCCAGTGACAAAGTAGGGGTTGCGAGACACGTATTGCATTGTTGCCATCGAGGATAAAAAGATGGGGTTTTCATCATATTGCTTGAGTTAATTCCTCTACATCATGTCATCTTACTTAAGGCGTTACTCCGTTCTTTATGAACTTAATACTCTAGATGCATGCTGGATAGCGGTCGATGTGTGGAGTAATAGTAGTAGATGCAGGCAGGAGTCGGTCTACTTGACACGGACGTGATGCCTATATGCATAATCATTGCCTCTGATATCGTCATAACTTTGCGCTTTTCCATCAATTGCTCGACAGTAATTTGTTCACCCATCGTATTATTTGCCTTCATGAGAGAAGCCTCTAGTGAAACCTATGGCCCCCGGGTCTATTTTCCATCGTATTACTTTCCGATCTACTATTGTGAAATCTTTTATTTTCAGATCTATATGCCAAAAAAACCCAAAAATATTTTATCTTTTGTTTATCTATATCTATTAGATCTCACATTTGCAAGTGACCGTGAAGGGATTGACAACCCCTTTATCACATTGGGTGCAAGTGTTTGATTGTTTGTGTAGGTGTTGGTGATTTGTGCGTCCTTCTCCTACTGGATCGATACCTTGGTTCTTAACTGAGGGAAATACTTACCTCTACTGTGCTGCATCACCCTTTCCTCTTCAAGGGAAAAACCAACGTAGTCTCAAGAAGTAGCAGCTAGCCCCTCCTGCCTTCCCCTCCTCATGAGAGAAAGGAAAGGGGGGGCGCCACCCCCTCCTGCCTTCCCCCCGCGCGCCCAAGAAGGAAGGGAGGGCGGCCAGGGCAGGAGCCCAAGGTGGCCGCCGACCCCTTGGGGGAGCCCTAGGCTGCCTCCCCTCCTTCCCCTACCTATATATATGTGTGGAGGGAGAGGGGCAACACACACCATGATTCCCTAGCCATGTGCGGCGCCCCTCTCCCTCTAGTTCATCCTCAGTCATATTTTTGTAGTGCTCGGCGAAGCCCTGCGGAGATAGTTGCATCACCACCGTCACCACGTCGTCGTGCTGCCGGAACTCATCTACTACTTCGCCCGTCTTGCTGGATCAAGAAGGCGAGGACGTCATCGAGCTGAACATGTGCTGAACGCGGAGGTGTCGTACGTTCGGTACTTGATCTGGCGGATCGTGAAGGTGTACGACTACATCAACCGCGTTGGTAAACGCTTTCGCTTAACGGTCTACGAGGTTACGTAGACACACTCTCCCCTATCATAGCTATGCATCTCCATGGATAGATCTTGCGTGTGCGTAGAATTTTTTTTGTTTTCCATGCAACGTTCCCCAACAGTGGTATCAGAGCCAGGTCTATGTGTAGATGATATGCACAAGTAGAACACAAAGAAGTTGTGGGCGGTGATGGTCATACTGCTTACCACTGATAACCCACAAGTATATGATACGTCTCCAACGTATCTATAATTTTTGATTGTTCCATGCTGTTATATTATCATTCTTGGATGTTTTACAATCATTTTATAGCAACTTTATATCATTTTTTGGACTAAACTATTGACATAGTGCCCAGTGCCAGTTGCTGTTTTTTGCTTGTTTTTTACTTCGCAGGAAATTAATACCAAACAGAGTCCAAACGCAGCGAAACTTTTTGGTGATTTTTTCTGGACCAGAAGACACAAGTTGGGCCAAGAAAGTACCTGAGGGGGGCTCCAAGGGGAGCACAACCCACCAGGGCGCGCCTGAGGCGGTGCGGGAGGCAGCCGAGGTGGGCACAACCCACCTGGGCGCGCCTGGGGGGCCAGGCGCGCCCAGGTGGGTTGTGCCCACCTCGGCCGCCTCCCGCTTCGCCTCTTTGCTCTATAAATAACCCAATATTCCAGAAACCCTAGGGGAGTCGACGAAAATCAATTCTAGCCGCCGCAAGTTCCAGAAACCACAGATCCAATCTAGACACCATCACGGAGGGGTTCATCATCCTCATTGGTGCTCTCCGATGATACGTGAGTAGTTCATTGTAGACCTACGGGTTCGTAGTTAGTAGCTAGATGGCTTCCTCTCTCTCTTTTGATTCTCAATACAATGGTCTCTTGGAGATCTATTTGATGTAACTCTTTTTGCGGTGTGTTTGTTGGGATCCGATGAACTTTGAGTTTATGATCAGATCTATGTTTTTATCCATGAAAGTTATTTGAGTCTTTTGATCTCTTATATGCATGATTACTTATAGCCTCGTATTTCTTCTTTGAATCTTTGGTTTAGTTAGGCCAACTAGATCGATTTTTCTTGCCATGGGAAGAGGTGCTTTGTGATGGGTTCGATCTTACGGTGCTTGATCTCAGTGACAGAAGGGGAACCGACACGTATGTATCGTTGCTATTAAGGATAACAAGATGGGGTCTATTTCTACATAAATAGATCTTGTCTACATCATATCATCGTTCTTATTGGATTACTCCGTTTCTCCATGAACTTAATACACTAGATGTATGCTGGATAGCGGTCGATGTGTGGAGTAATAGTAGTACATGCAGGCAGGAGTCGGTCTACTAATCTTGGACGTGATGCCTATATAATGATCGTTGCCTGGATATCGTCATAATTATTTGAAGTTCTATCACTTGCCCAACAGTAATTTGTTTACCCACCGTATGCTATTTTTCTCGAGAGAAGCCACTAGTGAAATCTACGGCCCCCGGGTCTATTTTCTCATCATATATTTTCAGATCTATTTTGCTATTTGCCTTTTTATTTATTTGCCACTTTTATTTTCAGATCTATATTTCTAAAAACCCAAAAATATTTTGCTGCACTTTATTTTATTCGTGATGTATTTATCCAATCTACTACAATTTATCTCCCGTCAACTTGCCAATTTCTGGCGCCGTTACCTGAAAGGGATTGACAACCCCTTTAACACGTCGGGTTGCAAGTATTTGTTCTTTGTGTGCAGGTGTTGTTTACGTAGTGTTGCTTGGTTCTCCTACTGGTTCGATAACCTTGGTCTCATCACTGAGGGAAATACCTACCGTTGCTGTGCTGCATCATCCCTTCCTCTTTGGGGAAATACCGATGTAGTTCAAGCAAACATCAGTATAGGGGATCGCAACAGTTTTCAAGGGTAGAGTATTCAATCCAAATTTATTGATTCGACACAAGGGAAGCCAAAGAATATTTGCAAGTATTAGCAGCTGAGTTGTCAATTCAACCACACCTGGAGATTAATTATCTGCAGCAAAGTGATCAGTAGCAAAGTAGTATGATAGTTTTGATAGTAGTAGCAAATGTAGTAGTGACGGTAACAATGATAGCAGTGATTTTGTAGCGAGTGTAACAGTAGCAACAACAGTAGTAACTTAGCAAGAACAATATAAGAGAAAATCATAGGCATTGGATCGGTGAATTCGTTGGATGATATTCATCATATAACAGTCATAACCTAGGGCGATACGGCACTAGCTCCAGTTCATAAATATAATGTAGGCATGTATTCCGTAAATAGTCATATGTGCTTATGGAAAGAACTTGCATGCCATCTTTTGTCCTACCCTCCCGTGCCAGCGGGGTCCATAAGGAAACTAAGGGATATTAAGGCCTCCTTTTAATAGAGAACCAGAACAAAGCATTAACACATAGTGAATACATGAACTCCTCAAACTACGGTCATCATCGGAAAGTATCCCGGCTATTGTCACTCCGGGGTTTGCGGATCATAACACGTAGTAGGTGACTATAACTTGCAAGATCGGATCTAGAACATAGATATAATGGTGATAACATAAACGGTTCAGATCTGAAATCATAGCAACATCAATCTCAGAACATAATGGATACTAGGGATCAAGCCCTAACAAAACTAACTCGATTACATGATGAATCTCATCCAACTCCTCACCGACCAGCGAGCCTACGAAGGAATTACTCACTCACGGTGGGGAGCATCATGGAATTGGCGATGGAGAAGGGTTGGTGATGATGAAGATCGAAGATCCCCCACTCCTGAGCCCCAAACGGACTCCAGGTCTGGCCTCCCGATGAAGAACAGGAGGTGGCGGTGGCTCCGTCTCGTGAAACGTGATAATTCTTCCTCTTCTATTTTTTCTCTGAAAATGTGAATTTATAACGTCGGAGATAGGGTCAGCGGGGCCACCAGGTGGGGACAACCCACCTGGGTGCGCCAGGAGGGGGGCGCGCCCTGGTGTGTTGTGCCCACCCAGGGCCCCCCCCTCCGGTGGTTCTTGGCTCCAGTAATTCTCTTTTATTATATAAAAAATCCTCGCAAAGTTTCGTTCCAATCCGAGTACTTTTATTTCTGCACAAAAAACAACACCATGGTAGTTCTGCTGAAAACATCGTCAGTCCGGGTTAGTTTCATCCAAATCATGCAAACTAGAGTCCAAAACAAGAGGAAAAGCTTTAGGAAAAGTAGATACACCGGAGACGTATCAACTCCCCCAAGCTTAAACCTTTGCTTGTCCTCAAGCAATTCAGTTGATAAACTGAAAGTGAAAAAGAAAAACTTTTACGAACTCTTTTGCTCTTGTTTACATAAATAAGCTTAAGTAGCACCCGGGTTTTCAGCAAAGATCATGACTAACCATGCCAACAATAACTCTTAAAAATTACATTAACTCGTATCAATGACATAAACAACTAGCGAGCAATAATAAAGCATCTCAAATGGCAACACTTTGTCAAAACAATCATGATACAATATGACAACAGTGGTATCTCGCTAGCCCTTTCTGAGACCGCAAAACATAAATGCAGAGCACCTCCAAAGTTCAAGCAGCGACTAAACATTGTAATTCATGGTAGAAAAGATCCAGTCATGATGCACCCAACATTAGCTATACACAATGCATGAGGATGACAATAGTGCTCTCAGGTCTGACGCTTATTTGAGAAGGTGATGACACAACATAAAAGTAAATAGATAGTCCCTTCGCAGAGGGAAGCAGTGATTTGTAGCGGTGCCAGAGCTCATATTTTTAAAAACAGAGATAAATGAAATTTTGAGAAATGCACCCTTCCTGTTTACTTCGCGACCAGTAGTTATCAGTATCTTCCATGCTAAACACATTAGTGGCGGTTCCCAAGCGATAAAAAGTAAAGGTTTACTCCCCCTCCACCAACAAACACACTCCACGGCTAACCGAATCCACGGGTACCGTCCATACCAACAACAATCCTGGGGGAGTTTTGTTTAATTATTTGCAATTTTGAATTCGGGACTGGGAATCCCTATTACCACCCCTCTCGTGCAAGGACGAGTGAATAAACACTCATCATGAGAATAACCCGCTTAGCATGGAAGATACTGACTACCTCTTGTCGCTCTATGAACAATCCAGGCACACAAAAACGGATGCTTATTTGAAGTTTTTAGAGGTGGCACATGCGAATTTACTTGGAACGGCAGGGTAATACCACATATAGGTAGATATATGGTGGACTCATCTGGAATAACTTGGGTTTCAGGATTTGATGCACAAGCAGTATTCCCGCTTAGTACAGGCGAAGGCTAGCAAATAGGTTGAGAAGCTGCCAGCTAGAGAGCGAAAACGGTCATGAACATGCATTATGCATAAGTAACATTGGATACTAGCATGAGTAGGATATGAACACCATGAACATAAATATCATAAAGGTTATGTTGGTTTTGATTCAACTACATGCATGAACATGTGCCAAGTCAAGCCACTCGAATATTCGGAGGAGGATACCATATCATCATACCACATCACAATCATTTTAATGCATGTTGACATCCGAGATAAATCATTATCCACTCCTAGCTACTTAAGCATGGCATGAGAAACTATAATCTATAATTGTCATTGCAAACATGTTTAATCATAATAGGCTGAATCATGGATACTAGGTTAAACATATTTACAAAAACAGAACAAGTTGAGTTCATACCCGTTTCTCTCTGCCACAGCCAGTTCATTAAATATCGTCATTATTGCCTTTCACTTGCACGACCGAACGATTTAAAAATAATGATAGTGCAAAAGTGTCGTGGACTAAGCTGGAATCTGCAAACGTTTTATTCAAAAGAGAAGACAAGGTAATTTGGGTTCTTCGTTAGATAGACAATAATGCATAAGAGAGCCACTCAACGTTTTTATCGTGGTCTTCTCCTTGGTATGACTCAATAAAAAGAAAAAAAATCAGAGAAACACACTGAAATATTTTTGGAGTTTTTAGTTTTTTAGAAGAAAACGAATTAAAGAGGGAAAAACAAAAATGAGAAAAACTATTTACACGGGAAAACTCCCAACAAGCAAGAAGAAGAATCGAGAAATCTTTTTGGGTTTTCTTTTAATACTACAACTAATTTAAACTAGAAAGAAAAACCGAAAAGAAGTAGGAAATATTTTTGGATTATCTCAAAGTTTTTCAAACACACAAGAAGAAGGCGAGAAAACAAATCTAACGTGGATAATACAATGAAAAAGTGTGGACACCGACAACTGGAATGAACTGTGTGAACATGAATGTAATGTCGATGGAAATACGTACTCCCCCAAGCTTAGGCTTTTGGCCTAACTTGGTAATCAATGAAGTCGGTGAGCCCAGCATTAGCAGCAAATTGTGCGAACTCTTGACGGATTCCGGCCCCATCCATGAAGGGGTTATGTGGCCATTCGCATGGCCGCACTTCCGCCAATCTCCGAGTTTGGAGCTCACTATCCGATGATTCACCCACAACTCCCTTGGAGTTCTTCTTGGAAGCAAACTTCCTAAAGAAACTCATCTTATTCCTATGAACAAAATTCTGAAATTTTTAGTCCACAAAATTTTTCTCAACAAAACTTCACAAGATTGATAGTAACCACTCATAAGCATGCATAGAGGCTATATTAAGCATTCAAACTACTTAGAACTCTAAGAATTCAACATGCAAGCTCATCTACAGCAGCACCAAGAGTAGCTAATTATTCAAAATATAAACCACTAAAACAAGAACTAATTGGACAAACGGGGGAGTCACATACCAAGTAGCAATTCCCCGAAACAGTTTCGGAAACGGAGCTTCGAGCAAAGAGATCGAAATCCGTGGGTTTGAGAGCAAGAACATGAGAGAGAGAGAGAGAGAGCAATGGTGAATTTTTTCTGGAGGTAGGTGATGGTGTGGACTAAAGAGATAAGTGAGGGGGCCCACGTGGGGACCACAACCCACCAGGGCGCGCCTGGGGCTGCTGGCGCGCCCAGGTGGGTTGTGCCCACCTGGTGCACCCCCTCTGATGTTATTTGCATAAAAAATTCTTAAATATTCAGAAAAAAAATCGTATTAAATTTTTAGGGCATTATGAGAACTTTTATTTTTGGGTCATTTTTTATTGCACGGGAAAATCAAAAAATAGACAAAACAAGGCATTTTATTTTATTTAACCAAGAAAAACAGAGAATAAAACTTGGGAGCAGAAGGTAGTGCCTACTAAATTCATCAACTTCATACCTCTCAAAAATGATTCATTAATAAGGTTGATCAAGTCTTATTAACAACCACTTTCGATTAGCATGAAACCGAAGAACTTTCGTAAAACACTAAGTTACCTCAATGGGGATATGCATGTCCCCCACAATAAGCATTTCATATTTCTTTTTGGCAGTAGGTAGAGGTAGTTGAAAACTTCCAGTAGTGATTGTCGGAGATTTTTCAATAAAATTAACACCATTCACTTGGAATTGTTTCTTCGGAAAGTGCATCGTATGCTCATTACCATTAATATGAAAAGTGACCTTGCTTTTATTGCAATCAATAACAGCCCCTGCAGTATTCAAGAAGGGCCTACCAAGGATAATCGACATGTTGTCGTCCTCGGGCATCTCAAGTTTAACAAGGTCAGTCAAGATAGTAACATTAGCAACAACAATAGGCACATCCTCACAAATACCGATAGGTATGGCAGTTGATTTATCAGCCATTTGCAAAGATATCTCAGTAGCTGTGAGTTTATTCAAATCAAGTCTTTTATATAAAGAGAAAGGCATAACACTAACACCAGCTCCTAAATCACATAAAGCAGTTTTCACATAGTTTTTTTTATGGAGCAAGGTATAGTTGGTATTCCAGGATCTCCAAGTTTTTTGGGTACTCCATCCTTAAAAGAATAATTAGCAAGCATGCTGTAGATTTCAGCTTCCGATATTTTTCTTTTATTAGAGATGATGTCTTTCATGTACTTTGCGTAAGGGGCCATTTTTAATATATCAGTCAAGCGAGTACGCAAAAAGACTGGCCTAAGCATTCAGCAAAGCATTCAAATTCTTCATCATCTTTCTTCTTAGTTGATTTAGGTGGAAAGGGCATGGGTTTTTGAACCCATGGTTCTCTTTCTTTACCATGTTTTCTAGCAACAAAGTCTCTTTTATCATATCTTTTATTCTTGGGTTGTGGATTATCAAGATCAACAGCTGGTTCTATCTCAACATCATTATCTGGTTGTTTATCATTGTCTGGTTGAGTATCTTCATGAACATCATCATTATATTTTTCATTATCACTAAGTGAATGTTCATTACCATATTGAGTTTCAGCATCAGAGATAGAAACATCATTATCATTATCAGGAGGTTTTTCTATTTCAGGTTCACTAGAGGCATGCAAAGTCCTATCATTTTTCTTTTTTTTCTTCTTCTTAGAAGGACCAGGTGCATCAGTGTTAATTCTTTGAGAGTCTTGTTCAATTCTTTTAGGGTGTCCTACAGGATAAAGTGGTTCCTGAGTCATTTTACCTCCTCTAGTTGCTACTCTAACAGCAAAGTCATTTATATTATTATTCATTTCATCTACCAACTCTCTTTGAGATTTAGCAACTTGTTCTAGTTGAGTTTGAACCATAGAAGCATGCTTTCATACACCTCTAACATCATTGGTGATTCTAAATAACAAGTCACTCAAGCGAGCAATCATATCAGAATTATATTTCAATTGTTTCATAACATTGGCATTGAAGTGATCTTGTTTTCTAATGTAATTATCAAACTCATAAAGGCATTGACTAGGATACATATTATAGGGATTGTCCTTTTAATTGAATTTCATTAAAGAGTTTACCTCTACCACCTTGGGTGGTGGTGTGTCAAGTCCATGTATCTCTTCAATAGGAGGTAAATTCTTAACATCCTCTGCCTTAATACCTTTTTCCTTCATGGATTTCTTTGCCTCTTGCATATCTTCAGGATTGAGATATAAAATACCCCTCTTCTTTGGAGTTGGTTTATGCGGTGGTTCAGGAAGAGTCCAATCATCATAATTTTTCAATATATTATTCAGTAGTTCCTCAACAGTTCGTTCCCTGAAAACACAACCAGCACAACTATCTAGGAAGTCCCTAGAAGCATCGGTTAGTCCATTATAGAAGATATCAAGTATTTCATTTTTCTTAAGAGGATGATCAGGCAAAGCATTAAGCAATTGGAGAAGCCTCCCCCAAGCTTGTGGGAGACTCTCTTCTTCAATTTGCACAAAGTTAAATATTTCCTGTAAGGCAGCTTGTTTCTTATGAGCAAGAAAATATTTTTCAGAGAAGTAATAAATCATATCCTGGGGACTACACACACAACCAGGAGCAAGAGTATTATACCAAGTCTTAGCATCACCCTTTAATGAGAACAGAAATAATTTGAGAATATAATATTAGCGAATTTTCTCATCATGAGCAAATAGGGTGGCTATATCATTTAATTTAGTAAGATATGCCACAACAGTTTCAGTTTCATAACCATGGAAAGGATCAGATTCAACCAAAGTAATTAACTCTGAGCCGACAGAGAATTCATAATCCTTATCATCAACAAAGATAGGTGAAGTGGCACACTTAGGATCACATTTCATTCTAGCATTCAAAGATTTCTCTTTCAGTTTGCATAATAATTTCTTAAGATCATCTCTATCATTGCAAGCAAGAAAATCTCTAGTTGTCTCCTCATCCATAACATAGCCTTTAGGTACCTTAGGCAATTCATATCTAGGAGAACTAGGTCTAATAGGTGTTTCAAGATTTTCAGTTGCAGGTACTTCATCAGTTTCATCAATTTCAGCATTCTCAAAAACTTCAGCTTTAGCAAGTTGTTCATCAAGAAAATCACCCAGTGGCACATCATCATCAAGCAAGGTACTAGCATCATCATGAGTAGCATTCATAGAAGTAGCATCATCAATAACTTGCGACATATTAGGATTAATAGCATGTGGTGGTATTGCAAGTCTACTCAAAATAGAAGGTGAATCAAGTGCAGAGCTAGATGGCAGTTCCTTACCTCCCCTCGTCTTAGAGGGAAAAATTCTTAGTCTTTGTATCCTTCTGATTCTTCATAGTGATAAATTAATAATAATCCCAAGTGACTCAACAAATATAGCTATGCTCCCCGGCAACGGCGCCAGAAAAAGGTCTTGATAACCCACAAGTATAGGGGATCGCAACAGTTTTTGAGGGTAGAGTATTTAACCCAAATTTATTGATTCGACACAAGGGGAGCCAAAGAATATTTGCAAGTATTAGCAGTTGAGTTGTCAATTCAACCACACCTGGAGATTAATTATCTGCAGCAAAGTGATCAGTAGCAGAGTAGTATGATAGTTTTGATAGTAGTAGCAACAGTAGTAGTGACGGTAACAATGATAGCAGTGATTTTGTAGCGAGTGTAACAGTAGCAACAACAGTAGTAACTTAGCAAGAACAATATAAGAGAAAATCATAGGCATTGGATCGGTGAATTCATTGGATGATATTCATCATATAACAGTCATAACCTAGGGCGATACGGCACTAGCTCCAGTTCATAAATATAATGTAGGCATGTATTCCGCAAATAGTCATATGTGCTTATGGAAAGAACTTGCATGACATCTTTTGTCCTACCCTCCCATGGCAGCGGGGTCCATAAGGAAACTAAGGGATATTAAGGCCTCCTTTTAATAGAGAACCGGAACAAAGCATTAACACATAGTGAATACATGAACTCCTCAAACTACGGTCATCACCGGAAATTATCCCGACTATTGTCACTCCGGGGTTTGCGGATCATAACACGTAGTAGGTGACTATAACTTGCAAGATCGGATCTAGAACATAGATATAATGGTGATAACATAAACGGTTCAAATCTGAAATCATGGCACCCGGGCCCAAAGTGACAAGCATTAAGCATGGCAAAGTCATAACAACATGAATCTCAGAATACAATGGATACTAGGGATCAAGCCCTAACAAAACTAACTCGATTACATGATGAATCTCATCCAACCCCTCACCGACCAGCGAGCCTACGAAGGAATTACTCACTCCCGGTGGGGAGCATCATGGAATTGGCGATGAAGAAGGGTTGGTGATGACGAAGATCGAAGATACCCCACTTCAGAGCCCCAAACGGACTCCAGATCTGGCCTCCCGATGAAGAACAGGAGGCGGCGGCGGCTCCATCTCGTGAAACACGATAATTCTCCCTCTTCTATTTTTCTCTCCGAAAATGTGAATTTATAGCATCGGAGATAGGGTCAGCGGGGCCACCAGGTGGGGACAACCCACCTGGGCGCGCCAGGAGGGGGGGGGGCGCCCTGGTGGGTTGTGCCCACCAAGGCCCCCCCCCCTCCGGTGGTTCTTGGCTCCAGTAATTCTCTTTTATTATAAAAAAAATCCTCGCAAAGTTTCGTTCCAATCCGAGAACTTTTATTTCTGCACAAAAAACAACACCATGGTAGTTCTGCTGAAAACAGCGTCAGTCCGGGTTAGTTTCATCCAAATCATGCAAATTAGAGTCCAAAACAAGAGGAAAAGCATTAGGAAAAGTAGATACGATGGAGACGTATCAACCACCAACGTCTTATTTTGATTCGGCGGCATTGTGGGATGATATGTCTCCAACGTATCTATAATTTTTGCTTGTTCCATGCTGTTATATTATCTTTCTTGGATGTTTTACAATCATTTTATAGCAACTTTATATCATTTTTTGGGACTAACCTAGTGACATAGTGCCCAGTGCCAGTTGCTGTTTTTGCTTGTTTTTTACTTCGCAGAATATCAGTACCAAACGGAGTCCAAATGCAGCGAAACTTTTTGGAGATTTTTTTTACCAGAAGACACCACATGGGCCAAATAAGTACCAGAGGGGAGGCCCGAGGTGGGCACAACCCACCAGGGCACGCCCAGGAACCCAGGGGTGCCCAGGGGGGTTGTGCCCCCCTCGGTGACCTCCCGCACCGCCTCTTCGCCCTATAAATGCCCAAAATATTCCAGAAACCCTAGGAGAGTCGACGAAACACAATTCCAGCCACCGCAAGTTCCAGAACCATGAGATCCAATCTAGACACCATCACGAAGGGGTTCATCATCCTCATTGGTGCCTCTTCGATGATGCGTGAGTAGTTCATCATAGACCTACGGGTCCGTAGATAGTAGCTAGATGGCTTCTTCTCTCTTTTGATTCTCAATACAATGGTCTCTTGGAGATCTATTTGATGTAACTCTTTTTTGCGGTGTGTTTGTTGGGATCCGATGAACTTTGAGTTTATGACCAGATCTATATCCATGAAAGTTATTTGAGTTTTCTTTGATCTCTTATATGCATGATTACTTATAGCCTCGTGTTTCTTCTTCGAATATTTGGTTTAGTTAGGAAAACTAGATCGATTTTTCTTGCCATGGGAAGAGGTGCTTTGTGATGGGTTCGATCTTGCGGTGTTCTTTCCCAGTGACAGAAGGGGCACCAAGACACACATGCATCATTGCTATTAAGGATAAAAAGATGGGGGCTATTCCTACATGAATAGATCTCGTCTCTATCATGTCATCGTTCTTATTGCATTACTCCGTTTCTCCATGAACTTAATACACTAGATGCATGCTGGATAGCGGTCGATGTGTGGAGTAATAGTAGTAGATGCAGGCAGGAGTCGGTCTACTAATCTTGGACGTGATGCATATATAATGATCATTGCCTGGATATCGTCATAATTATTCGATCTTCTATCAATTGCCCAACAGTAATTTTTTTACCCACCGTATGCTATTTTCTCGAGAGAAACCACTAGTGAAATCTATGGCCCCCGTCATATTTGCTTTGAGATCTATTTTTATTTGCTTTTGTTTTTAGATCTATTATTCCAAAAACCCAAAAATACCTTGTTGCACTTTTTTATTACTTATTTTATTTTGTGTTTTGTCGTGATCTATTTATCCAATCTACACAAATTTTATCCCGTCAACTTGACAATTTCTGGTGCCTTTACCCGTAGAGGGATTGACAACCCCCTCATAAGCATCGGGTTGCAAGTATTTGTTCTTTGTGTGCAGGTACCGTTTACATAGTGTTGCTTGGTTCTCCTACTGGATTGATACCTTGGTTTCATAACTGAGGGAAATACCTACCGTAGCTGTACTGCATCATCCCTTGCTCTTTGGGGAAATACCGACGTAGTTCAAGCGACATCAAAAGGAATTTCTGGCGCCGTTGCCGGGGAGACATCATCAACATCTATCAGGTTCCTAATCACAAATCTCATCTCCTTGCAATTTACATTATTTGCCATTTTCCTCTCGTTTTCATCTCCCCCACTTCACAAAAAATTGCCGTTTTATTCGCCCTCTTTTTCGTTCGCTGTTTTCTCGTCAGATCTATCTTTTTGCATGTGATCTTCTTTGTTACTTTGTCGTTATGGCTAGTTCTTCCTCTATTGCGTGTACCCCCAAGAACGAGGTTCTTAATTTTAAACAAAGGGGAGGGGAGAATCTAAAAGATGCTTGGTATAGGATTTGCAATGCTCATAATAGATCTGTTCGTAAGCAATCTACCGTTATTCTTCTTCGCAGTTTTTATGTGGGCATTACCACTTGGTATAGATTCATCCTTGATACGATTACCGGTAGAAATTTCTTGATGTGTCCATCTTTGGATGCTTTTAATGCCATGTGAGATCTAGTAGGTGCACCACCTATCATTATTAATGAAACAATCTTGACTATTGAGCATATTATGCAAAGATTAGATGCAATTGAAAAGAAGATGGTCACCCTAGAGCAAATTGAAAACTTAGATACAAAGATGCAGAATCTTGCTAATAAATTTGGGTCAAAAGCGGGCGATGTTTTCAAATTACTAAGGGAAAAGGAAACCATAATTAACGAAAGAATTGGAGAGAGTCCTTCTCGGATTGATAAGTTGGAAGAAATTTTTAGTAATCTAAGCTCGGTTTTTGCTTCTGCTAAAACTATTGAAAAAACTCCCGTAAAAATTGGCAATACTACTCAAGTCACTAAGAACAAGGGTGCAACTTCTAATAATAACAAAGAAGATCTTAAGATGATTAGTATTCACCCCGATTTTGTTGAAGTTGTGAGAAACCCTACTTGCAAGAATGAATTCTTCAATCTTATTCCTAGAAGTATTATTATCGAAAATATGCATGCTAAATCTTTGAAGAATATTGGTTGTGCGATTGAGGAATTGGAAACTAAAGATGACAATACTTGAATCTATGCATTATGCCTAGCTAGGGGAATAAAACGATAGCGCTTGTTGGGAGGCAACCCAATGAATAAATTTTATTTTTGCCCTTTTCTTTCTGTTCTTGAGTGTTTACACAATTATGCCTATGTTATGATTGTGTTTTTTATGTTTTAATTAGTAATTGTGCCAAGTAAAGCCTTTGGGATAGCTTTGGTGATAGTTGGTTTGATCCTGTTGAAAAACAGAAACTTTTATGTCCAGTAACAGAATTTTTTAAATTCTCATAGGAGACGAAAAATTCTGAATTTATTACAAAAGATTTATATACAAATTTCCTCTGTTGTCCTAATTTTTCATAATTTTTGGAGTTACATAAGTATGAGAACAATTCGCATATTTACAGACTCTTCTGTTTTTGACAGATTCTGTTTTCTTTGCATTGTGTGCTTATTTTGATGAATATATGGATTGTATTGGGGGGTATAAGCCATGGTAAAGTTAGAATACAGTAGATATAATGCAATAACAAAATTTGAATGGGTTTTCTACAGTACTTAAAGTAAAGATTGGTTTTCTTATACTAACGGATCTCACGAAGGTTTTGTTAAGTTTTGTGTAATTGAAGTTTTCAAGTTTTGGGTGAGATCACGATGGATGAAGGAATAAGGAGTGAAAAGAGCCTAAGCTTGGGGATGCCCCATGGCACCCCAAGTTAATATTCAAGGAGAACCAAGCAACTAAGCTTGGGGATGCCCCGGAAGGCATCCCCTCTTTCTTCTAACGACCATCGGTATTTTACTTGGAGCTATATTTTTATTCATCACATATCATGAGTTTTGCTTGGAGCGTCTTGTATTATATGAGTCTTTGCTTGTTTTGCTTTTTAGTTTGTCACAAGTATCCTTGCTGGACATGCCTATTTGAGAGAGCCAAAATTATACTATGATTTGTTAGAATTGCTCTTTATGCTTCACTTAAATTTTTTGAGCTATGGAATTGCTCTAGTGCTTCACTTATATCTTTTTGAGCACGGTGTGCTTTAATATTTTTGAATAAATGCTCTCATGCTTCACTTAGATTAATTGGAGAGTTATTAAATTTTTGAAGAAACTCTCTCATGCTTCACTTATATTATTTTGAGAGATGAAAAATTTTATGCTCATGTTCTTCACTTAGATTTATTTGAGCTTGTCAAAAGCAATTGCAATATATGAAACAAGTCCCAGAGTGATAGATATTCAAGAGGGATATAATAAAAACTTTAATGAAGATCATTGGACAAAATAAACTTGATTCTTTGTAATAGTTTTGAGATATGATGATAGTGATATGTGAGTTATGTTGGTGAGTAATTATGCTTTAGTAAGAATATTGGTGTTAAGGTTTGTGATTCCCTATGCAAGCACGAAAGTCAATAGTTATGCAATTAAATTATAACCTACTTGTGGTGCATTATTCGGTGTTAGTTATGCTTAATGCTCGCTTATGTGATTTTTCGTTTCTTGGTTGGTTGCTTCTCAATCTATTTGCTAGCCTTCACTTGTACTAAGTAGAAATACTACTTGTGCATCCAAAATCTTTAAACCCAATTTTTCCATATGAGTCCACCATACCTACCTATATGTGGTATTTCCATGCCATTCTAAGAAAATTTGTATGTGCCATCTCTAATTTTCAAAATGAATTTCCTTTTTGTGTGCTCGTACCGCTCATGAAGCGGCAGGGGGTGGCCAATATTTTTCATGCTAGATGTGTTATTCTCAAAATGAGTGTTTATTCACTTGTCATTGCATGAGAGTACGGCGGTAATAGGGATGCCTAGTCCCGAAATGAAAAAGAAATTTACTTTATGTTGTGAAATAATAAATTCCTTGGAAAGTGTTGGTATGGACGGTACCCATGGATACGGCTAGCCGTGGAATGTGAAAGAATGGTGGAAAAAGGAATAAACTTTATTTTTTGTTTGGGAACCGCCTATGATATATCTAGCATGGAAAGTGTTGGGAATTACTCGGTCATTTTCGTTGATGGGAAAAGTATGCCTCTCAAAAAGAATTATCTCTCAATTTAAGCTTTGAGCTCTGGCACCTCTACAAATCCCTACTTCCCTCTGCGAATGGCCTATCTATTTACTTTATGCAATTTTTATTTTTATTTGAGTCTCCATCTTCTCTTACAAAGCACCAACTAAGGGGCACTATGATCATACTTGAGCATTGGATGTAGCTAATATGCGAGTGTGTTTCATGAATGGATCAATGATTGAGCATGATGGGCTAGAGATAACTTTCTTTAGTGTTGATATTTTGAAAGACATGGTTGCTTGTTGATATGCTTGACTACAGAAATCTTCATGTCAAAACTAGACTATTGCTTTGAACCATATAAAAGTCCAAATGTCCATGCTACAAAAGAAAAGAATATGTGATGAACATTTTAGGCAGCATTCCACATCAAAAATTCTGTTTTTATCATTTACCTACTCGAGGACGAGTAGGAATTAAGCTTGGGGATGCTGATACGTCTCCAACGTATCTATAATTTTTGCTTGTTCCATGCTGTTATATTATCATTCTTGGATGTTTTATAATCATTTTATAGCAACTTTATATCATTTTTTGGGACTAACCTATTGACATAGTGCCTAGTGCCAGTTGTTGTTTTTTGCTTGTTTTTTTACTTCGCAGAATATCAGTACCAAACGAAGTCCGAACGCAGCGAAACTTTTTGGAGATTTTTTTTGGACCAGAAGACACCACATGGGCCAAAGAAGTACCAGAGGGGAGGCCCAAGGTGGGCACAACCCACCAGGGCGCGCCCAGGAGCTGAGGCGCGCCCAAGGGGTTGTGCCCCCCTCGGTGACCTCCCGCACCGCCTCTTCGCCCTATAAATGCCCAAATATTCCAGAAACCGTAGGGGAGTCGACGAAACACAATTCCAGCCGCCGCAAGTTCCAGAACCACGAGATGCAATCTAGACACCGTCACAGAGGGGTTCATCATCCTCATTGGTGCCTCTTCGATGATGCGTGAGTAGTTCATCATAGACCTACGGGTCCGTAGGCAGTAGCTAGATGGCTTCTTCTCTCTTTTGATTCTTAATACAATGGTCTCTTGGAGATCTATTTTGTAACACCCCTGTGTATTAGTCACTGTGATCTACTGCTAATAATGCCAAGTCATATCATTTGCAGTGCTTAAACATAGTGGTTAACCAAAGCAATTCAACTCCATTCTGAAAATCAACTCAAATTCAAAAATGGAAAATAAATTTGCTCAAACACTATTGCAAAAATGTTCACTAAATAGCAAATATTCCAGAAGCACTCATAAAAATATAACCAATGATACTTGGATTGGATAAATGACCCAAACCACATGAAACAGCACCAAAATAGAATTATTTAATCTAATTAAATTCATTTCAAATTCAAATGAAATCCAAATCTGCTCAAACAAGTTTTTGGTGAAAGCCAACATTGCATATTAATGTTTGGGCCAAGTCCCATATTTTACAAAAGTGCACAAATGGCCTAACTATTTCAAAACAGTAAAGAATAAAAGAAAAAGCAAAACAGAAAAACAGAAAAATAAAACGAGGCACTGTGCACTGGGCCTAAGTGCACAGTGCCCCGATCGCAGCCCATCTGGCCCGCCTACCTCTCTCCTTTGTCGTGTCGCCGCGCCCGTGGCCGAGCGCGCGCGCGCCGCTCGCGCGCCGACACGCCGGCGTCCACCGACGAAACAAGGAGGCGGAGGGGATAAGGACGAGCCCCATCCATTCCCCCTGCCTCCTCCGTCACTTCCCCGTTCTCTCCCTCACTCGCTTCGCCTCTCCTCCTTCCTCAGATCCACGCCAGAGCGCCGTCATCGTCACGATTCCGTCATTGCCGCGGCCACCGAGATCACCTCGAGCCACCGAGAAGCCGTAGAGGTTCGCCCACGTCTGCCTCATCGATTGGTGGTCCCAGTAGGAGCGAGGAGGCCCTGCAGCTGCCGTTCGGCGTCGTCGTCTTCCCCGGACTCCGGCGATCCCCTTTCCTCTCCGTCAAGATCTGCTGCTCCAAAGACGACACGGATCTTTCTTGATCGCTCGGTGAGCTCCACCCTGTTCTCTCCCCTCTCTTCCATCGCCTTGTTGCGCTCCTAGCCTTAGATGTCACCGTGGCCGAAGCTCATCTCCGTCGACGAGCTCTTTGCCGTGGCCAGCGTCGTCGTCACGCGCAACCGGACCCAGCATCGAGCTCCTGGAGCTCGTGCGAGTCCGGAAAGACCCCTGGAGCTCGTGCGAGTCCGGAAAGACCCCTAGCACCCCTCCCCGCGCCGTGTAGATTAGAACCCCACGAGGCCCAAACTCCGGCGCCGTTTTGGCTCATCGCCGGCGCCAATTCCGGCCATCTCCGATCGAACTGCTAGCACCACTCGACGTGCGGGTCCTCAAGCTCTCGAACGCACCTAACCACGGCTCGAACCGAGCCCTATAGCGCGAATCCGAGCAGCTCCGGCGATAAACCGCCGCTAGAATGGTCGCTGGAGCAACTCCGGCGACGCAGCCGACGTGGCCAGGCATGGGGTCCACCCTGGGTCGCTGCCAGTGGCCCCGGTGGGTCCCGTTGACCCCGTTGACTCGGGTCAACGTGCTGACTGGGCCGAGCCCAGTCGCTGACATGTGGGACCCCCTCTGCTAATTAAACTAATAAATGATTAAATAAATAAAAACAAATTAGTTATACTAATGACTCACTGACATATGGGGCCCACCCCACTAATCACTCTGTTAGTTTAAATAATCCACCGTTAGTCTAACAGAGGCTGACATGTGGGTCCCACTGGACCTACATGTCAGGTTTGACTGGTCAGCCGACCTGTTGACCTGCTGATGTCGGCATTACCTCATGCTGATGTCATATATCATTTTCTGTAAATAAAAATAATTCCAGAAATCAATTAAAACTTTGAAATGTAATAACTTTTAAACCGTAACTCAGATCGAAAAACTTAAAACATGAAACTTGCTCAGAACGAGGAGACGAATTTGATCGTGTCGTTTGTTTTGATGCCGGAACCCCCTACGTAGGTGAAACCGCAACTTTGAGGCCGTATCCGGTAGATGAATAGTGCATAATCACCGGTAAATAAATTCCACCTTAATCCTTTAATAACTAAAATGACTTAGACATACTTCAGGCAACCCTGCACTGCATCATAGTCGTAGCATGCCCTGTATTGCATCGTTGCTGTGTATTTACTTGTTTTCTCCCCCTCTTCTCTCTCGGTAGACCCCGACGTCGACGTAGCTCCCGAGGTCGACGCTGCTCCGGAGCCCGACGACGCAGTTGACGACCTTGCCCTTGCCGTCGAGCAGACAGGCAAGCACCCCCATTTTGAGCATTCCGATATCGCCCACTCTCTTCTCTCTTATGCTTGCATTATAAGATACTGCTGCTACTGTTATCCTACTTCTGTTGCATAGCCTATTTATTGTAGCCTACTATTGATACCTGCCTGCTATCCTAAACTGTTTAGTATAGGATGGACAGAGCCCTATCAGAGACCCACTTGTCCCGACTGCCCCGCTGGACTCTCAGAAGACCCGAGCAACGGGATCGAAGATCAGACCCTGGCACCGCATGTCACTTCCCCCTTAAATTGCTCGACACTACTAGGTTACCATCGAGTGCCGAGGGTGATACCTCGTCAGCACTTCTGATGATAACCTTGTAGGTTAGTTAATCGGTCGTGGTAAGCGAGGGTGATTCCTCCTACACCACCCCCGATACCGACGCCGTCGTGCAACACCTCAAGTGTGGACCTCGAGGATAATTCCTCCTTCGTTCACGTTGACGTTAACATCAAGTGGGATTCCATCGAGGGTGATTCCTCAGGGTTCCCCCTTGGTGTCAGACACACGGATACTTTGATTACTATGACTGAACACTGAAACATGATACTAAAGACGGGTCGGCCCTGAGGGGTACCCGCGCGAGCATGAATGCGAAGTGATGTGGAGTCGGGTTGACCTGAGAGGTGCCCGTGAGATAACTACGAGGCGTGGCCGGGCATTCTTAGCCCTTGCCGCAAGTCCTCGAGACGGGGTGATGGGGTCACATCGATCGTGAGTCTCTGCTCGTTACCGCACGCTCCTACACCACTAAACGATTTGGATATTTAATCCGAGGGGCCTCTGGCCTGATAGCACTAACCATCACGTGGGCATAGTATGGGCGTTCTGTGTCGTATACTTCAGCCGAAGCTTAATAGACGTCAGCAACTAAGCGGCACACGCTGGGTTGGACTGGGAACGCAAACGCACTTGTATAAGGGGTTGCTAGGTCTGCTCACCGGCGGTGTATGCAACGTGCAGGAGCGTCTGGGGCGATGGCCCAAGACCCCTGGGGGCATAGGTTAGTCCGGCGTGCTGACCTCTCTGTTAAGTATTTGGTCGGGTTGCGGCGTGTTGCTTAGCCGAGGCCGGGCATGACCCAGAAAAGTGTGTCCGGCCGGAGTTAAGCGAGCGTGGTGGGTAAGTTGGTGCACCCCTGCAGGGAAGAACTAATCTATCGATAGCCTGTCCTACGGTAACGGACACCCGGAGTTGTATCCCGATCGGTACAACTAAAACTGATGACTTGAGATTAAATGGATAGTATGGCTCTGGGATTGCTTTCTCGCAGGGAGTCGAGGAAGAATCTCTGGCCGAGGTTGATGATACTGGTAGAGGGATTGACAACCCCTCATAAGCGTCGGGTTGCAATTATTTGTTCTTTGTGTGCAGGTACCGTTTACATAGTGTTGCTTGGTTCTCCTACTGGATTGATACCTTGGTTTCATAACTGAGGGAAATACCTACCGTAGCTATAATGCATCATCCCTTCCTCTCTAGGGAAATACCGACGTAGTTCAAGTGACATCATGGGATGAAGCGGCCCGGACCAACCTTACATATCCACGCACATGAGACCGGTTCCACCGACTGACATGCAACTTGTTTTGCATAAAGGTGGCTGGCAGGTGTCTGTTTCTCCTACTTTAGTTGAATCGAATTTGACTACGGCCGGTCCTTGAATAAGGTTAAAACAGCAAACTTGATAATCACCGTTGTGGTTTTGCGTAGATAAGAACGGTTCTTGCTAGTTGCCCGTAGCAGCCACGTAAAACTTGCAACAACAAAGTAGAGGACGTATAACTTGTTTTTGTAGGGTATGTTGTGATGTGATATGGTCAAGACGTAATGTGATATACGTTGTTGTATGAGATGATCATGTTTTGTAATATCGACAACCGGCAGGAGCCTTAGGGTTGTCTCTTTATTATTGTATGAAATGCAAGCGCCATGTAATTGCTTTACTTTATCGCTATGCGTTAGCAATAGTTTCAGAAGCAATAGTTGGCGAGACGACCCCGACGCAACGATGGAGATCAAGGTGTCGAGCCGGTGATGATGGGGATCATGACGATACTTTGGAGATGGAGATCAAAAGCACAAGATGATGATGGCCATATCATGTCACATATTTTGATTGCATGTGATGTTTATCCCTTATGCATCTTATTTTGCTTAGAACGATGGTAGCATTATAAGATGATCCCTTCACTAAATTTCAAGATAAAAGTGTTCTCCCCGAGTATGCACTGTTGCTAAAGTTCATCGTTTCGAAGCACCTCGTGATGATCGGGTGTGATAGACTCTACGTTCACATACAATGGGTGTAAGCCAGTTTTGCACAAGCAGAATACTTGGGTTAAACTTGACGAGCCTAGCATGTATAGACATGGTCTCGGAACACTGGAGACCGAAAGGTCAAACGTGAGTCATATAGTAGATATGATCAACATAGAGATGTTCACCATTGATGACTACCCCATCTCACGTGATGATCGGACATGGGTTAGTTGATTTGGATCATGTATCACTTAAATAACTTGAGGGATGCTAATTTAAGTGGGAGTTCATTAGTAATTTGATTAATTGAACTTAATTTATCATGACTTTAGTCTTAATAGTTTTGCATATCTATGTTGTAGATCAATGGCCCGTGCTACCGTTCCCTTGAATTTTAATGTGTTCCTAGAGAAAGCTAAGTTGAAAGATGATGGTAGCAACTACATGGACTGGGTCTGTAACTTGAGGATTATCCTCATTGCTGCACAAAAGAATTTTGTCCTTGATGCACCGCTAGGTGACAGACCTGCTGCAGGAGCTACTGCAGATGCTATGAACGTCTGGCAGGCTCGATCTGATGACTACTCAATAGTTCAGTGTGCCATGCTTTACGACTTAGAACCGGGACTTCAAAGACGTTTTGAACACCATGGAGCATATGAGATGTTCCAAGAGCAGAAGTTGATATTTCAAGCTAATGCCCGGGTTGAGAGATATGAAGTCTCCAACAAGCTCTATAGCTGCAAGATGGAGGAGAACAGATCTGTCAGTGAACACATACTCAAAATGTCTGGGTATCATAACCACTTGACTCAGCTAGGAATTGATCTTCCAGTTGAGAGTGTTATTGACAGAGTTCTTCAGTCACTGCCACCAAGCTACAAAGGCTTCGCGATGAACTATAATATGCAAGGGATGACGAAAATGATTCCCGAGCTCTTCGCAATGCTTAAGGCCGCGGAGGTAGAAATCAAGAAGGAGCATCAAGTGTTGATGGTTAACAAGACCACTAGTTTCAAGAAAAAAGGCAAGGAAAAGAAAGGGAACTTCAAAAAGAATGGCAACCAAGTTGCCGCTCCCATGAAGAAACCCAAAGCTGGACCCAAGCCTGAAACTGAGTGCTTCTACTGCAAAGGGAATGGTCATTGGAAGCAGAACTGCCCCAAATACTTGGCGGATAAGAAGGATGGCAAAGTGAACAAAGGTATATTTGATATACATGTTATTGATGTGTTCCTTACTAATGCTCGTAGTAGCGCCTGGGTATTTGATACTGGTTCGGTTGCTCATATTTGTAACTCGAAACAGGAGCTGCGGAATAAACGAAGATTGGCTAAGGACGAGGTGACGATGCGCGTCGGGAATGGTTCCAAGGTCGATGTGATCATCGTCGGCACGCTACCTCTACATCTACCTTCGGGATTAGTTTTAGACCTCAATAATTGTTATTTGGTGCCAGCGTTGAGCATGAACATTATATCTGGATCTTGTTTATTGCGAGACGGTTATTCATTTAAATCGGAGAATAATGGTTGTTCTATTTGTATGAGTAATATCTTTTATGGTCATGCACCTTTAATGAATGGTCTATTCTTGTTAAATCTCGATCGTAGTGATACACATATTCATAATATTGATGCCAAAAGATGCAAAGTTGATAATGATAGTGCAACATACTTGTGGCACTGCCGTTTAGGTCATATTGGTGTAAAGCGCATGAAGAAACTCCATGCGGATGGGCTTTTGGAATCACTTGATTATGAATAATTTGATACTTGCAAACCATGCCTCATGGGTAAGATGACTAAAACTCCGTTTTCCGGAACAATGGAGCGAGCTAATGACTTATTGGAAATAATACATACCGATGTATGCGGTCTGATGAGTGTGGAGGCACGCAGCGGGTATCGTTATTTTCTGACCTTCACAGATGATTTGAGTAGGTATGGGTATATCTACTTGATGAAACACAAGTCTAAAACATTTAAAATGTTCAAAGAATTTCAGAGTGAAGTGGAGAATCATCGTAATAAGAAAATAAAGTTTCTACGATCTGATCGTGGAGGCGAATATTTGAGTTACGAGTTTGGCCTTCATTTAAAACAATGTGGAATTGTTTCACAACTCATGCCACCTGGAACACCACAGCGTAATGGTGTGTCCAAATGTCGTAAGCATACTTTATTAGATATAGTGCATTCTATGATGTCTCTTACCGATTTGCCTTTATCATTTTGGGGTTATGCATTAGAGACAGCCGCATTCACGTTAAATAGGGCACCATCTAAATCCGTTGAGACGACACCGTATGAACTATGGTTTGGCAAGAAACCTAAGCTATCGTTTCTTAAAGTTTGGCGATGTGACGCTGATGTCTACTACATAACTTGTTCTTGTAGACTCGTGTTGGGCCTCCAAGCGCAGAGTTTTGTAGGACAGTAGCAATTTTCCCTCAAGTGGATGACCTAAGGTTTATCAATCCGTGGGAGGCGCAGGATGAAGATGGTCTCTCTCAAACAACCCTGCAACCAAATAACAAAAAGTATCTTGTGTCCCCAACACACCAAATACAATGGTAATTTGTATAGGTGCACTAGTTCGGCGAAGAGATGGTGATACAAGTGTAGTAATGATAGTAGATATTTTTTTTGTAATAGGAACAATAAAAAACAGCAAGGTAGCAATTGATAAAACGGAGCACAAACGTTATTGCATTGCTTGAAAATGAGGCCTAGGGTCCGTACTAGTGCAATCTCTCAACAATGCTAATATAATTGGATCATATAACTTGAAGGAAATATGCCCTAGAGGCAATAATAACGTTGTTATTTTATATTTCCTTATTCATGATAAATGTTTATTATTCATGCTAGAATTGTATTAACCGGAAACTTGATACACGTGTGAATACATAGACAAAACACCGTGTCCCTAGTAAGCCTCTACTAGACTAGTTCGTTAATCAAAGATGGTTAAGTTTACTAACCATAGACATGTGTTGTCATTTGATGAACGGGATCACATCATTAGGAGAATGATGTGATGGACAAGACCCATCCGTTAGCTTAGCATATTGATCGTTCAGTTTTATTGCTACTGCTTTCTTCATGTCAAATACATATTCCTTCGACTATGAGATTATGCAACTCCCGGATATCGGAGGAATACCTTGTGTGCTATCAAACGTCACAACATAACTGGGTGATTATAAAGATGCTCTACAAGTATCTCCGAAGGTGTTTGTTGGATTGGCATAGATCGAGATTAGGATTTGTCACTCCGAGTATCGGAGAGGTATCTCTGGGCCCTCTCGGTAATACACATCATAAGAAGCCTTGCAAGCAATGTGACTAATGAGTTAGTTACGGGATGATGTATTACGGAACGAGTAAAGAGACTTGCCGGTAACGAGATTGAACTAGGTATGAAGATACCGATGATCGAATCTCGGGCAAGTAACATACCGATGACAAAGGGAATAACGTATGTTGTCATTACGGTACGACCGATAAAGATCTTCGTAGAATATGTGGGAACCAATATGAGCATCCAGGTTCCGCTTTTGGTTATTGACCGGAGAGGTGTCTCGGTCATGTCTACATAGTTCTCGAACCCGTAGGGTCCGCACGCTTAACGTTCGATGACGATTTTGTATTATATGAGTTATGTGATTTGGTGACTGAATGTTGTTCGGAGTCCCGGATGAGATCACGGACATGACGAGGAGTCTCGAAATGGTCGAGAGGTAAAGATTGATATATAGGACGATGGTATTCGGACACCGGAAGTGTTCCGGGTACATATCGGGTCATCGGAAAGGGGTTCCGGGCACCCCCGGCAAAGATATGGGCCTTATGGGCCAAGAGAGGGACAGACCAGCCCCTGGTGGGCTGGTGCGCCCCCATATAGACCGAAATAGGAGGAGAAGGAAGGAGGGGAAGGGAGAAGGAAAGGGGAGGATTCGGCCTCCCCCTTTCCTTCTCTCCCCCCCTCTCTTTCCTTCCCCCTCCGACACTTATGGAAGGGGAGAGGCCGACTTGTGGGAGGCGCCCAAGTAGGATTACTCCTACTTGGGGCGCCCCTTGCTGCCCCTCTCCCTCTCCCACCAATATGTATGTGAGGGGGGCACCGCTAGAACACACAACATTGATTCCTAGCCGTGTGCGGCGCCCCCCTCCACAGTTTACGCCTCCGGTCATATTGTCATAGTGCTTAGGCAAAGCCCTGCGCGGATCACTTCACCATCACCGTCACCACACCGTCGTGCTGATGAAACTCTCCCTCGACACTTTGCTGGATCAAGAGTTCGAGGGACGTCATCGAGCTGAACGTGTGCAGAACTCGGAGGTGCCGTACGTTCGGTGCTTGATCGGTCGGAACGAGAAGAAGATCGACTACATCAACCGCGTTGTCAAACGCTTCCGCTTTCGGTCTACGAGGGTACGTGGACACACTCTCCCCCTCGTTGCTATGCATCTCCTAGATATATCTTGCGTGAACATAGGAATTTTTTTGAAATTGCATGCTACGTTCCCCAACATAACCATCCCTCAACATGCAACGAAGAATCACTCCAAAGTTCTTATCTAGCGGAGAACATAAGAAGAAATTGTTTGTAGGGTACGAAACCACCTCAAAGCTATTATTTCCGATCAATCTATCCTAGAGTTCATACTAAAATAACACCAAGCTATTATTTCCGATCGATCTAACCAAGAGTTCATACTAAAATAGCACCATATGATACACATCAACCAACTCTAATGTCACCTAGATACTCCAATGTCACCGCGAGTATAATTGAGTTGATTTTATGATATGCATCAAACAATTTCAGATTCATAATACTCAATCCAACACAAAGAACCTCAAAGAGTGCCCCAAGATTTCTACCGGAGAAACAAGGACGAAAATGTGCATCAACCCCTATGCATAGATTACCCCAATGTCACCTCGGGAATCCGCGAGTTGAGTGCCAAGACATAGATCAAGTGCTCTCAAATCCATAAAAGTATTCAATCCGATAAAAACAAAATCTCAAAGGGAAAACTCAATTCATCACAACAAGATAGAGAGGGGAAAACACCATATGATCCAACTATATTAACAAAGCTCGCGATACATCAAGATCGTGACATCTCAAGAACACGAGAGAGAGAGAGAGATTAAACACATAGCTACTGGTACAAACCCTCAGCCCCGAGGGTGGACTACTCCCTCCACATCATGGTGGCCGCCGAGATGATGAAGATGGCCACCGGTGATGATTTCCCCCTCCGGCAGGGTGCCGGAACAGGGTCTAGATTGGTTTTTCATGGCTACAGAGGCTTGCGACGGCGAAACTTCTGATCTAGGGTTATTTCTGATGGTTTCTCTATTTATAGGATTTTTTGCGTCGGTTTCATGCGAAGATGGGCCTCGAGGTGAGCACAACCCACCAGGGCAAGCCAGGCCCCTCTGGCACGCCCTGGTGGGTTGTGCCCTCCTCGTGGCTCTTCTGGCCCTTCCACGAAGCTTCTAGTGCCTCTTTTGTTCCAAAAAATTTGTCAAAAAGTTTCGTTGCATTTGGAGAACTTTTATTTCTACACAAAAAACAACACCAGGGTAGTTCTGCTGAAAATAGCGTTAGTCCGGGTTAGTTCCATCCAAATCATACCAAAACCATATAAAATTATTGTAAACATGGCATGAATACTTCATAAATTATAGATATGTTGGAGACGTATCAGCATCCCCAAGCTTAATTCCTACTCGTCCTCGAGTAGGTAAATGATAAAAGAAATAATTTATGAAGTGTGAATGCTAGCAAAGTGCATAAGTTTGATCAATGATAATTTCAATCACTTTTCCTAGCATCATAACATCAACTCTTTCTCATAAAAATCATCATGATAAAGTAGCAATTGAAAGCGGAATTTTTGTTGTGGAATGCTACCTATCATATTCATCATATACTCTTTCTTTTGTAGCATGGACATTTGGACTTTAATGATTCAAAGCAATAGTCTATAATTTGATATGAAGACATCACTACTCAAGCATACTTACAAGCAACCATGTCTTTCAAAATATCAACACTAAAGAAAGCTATCCCTAGCCCATTATGCTCAATCAATGATCCATTCATGAAACACACTCGAATATTAGCTACATCCAATGCACAGGTATGATCATAGTGCTCCCTAGTTGGTGCTTTATAAGAGAAGATGGAGACTCAAATAAAAATAAAAATTGCATAAAGTAAATAGATAGGCCGTTCGCAGAGGGAAGCAGAGATTTGTAGAGGTGCCAGAGCTCAAAGCTTAAATTGAGAGATAAAATATTTTGAGAGGCATACTTTTCCCGTCAATGAAAACGACCTAGAATTCCCAACACTTTCCATGCTAGATACATCATAGGCGGTTCCCAAACAGAAAATAAAGTTTATTCCTTTTTCCACCATTCTTTCACAATCCATGGCTAGCCGTATCCACGGGTGCCTTCCATACCAACACTTTCCAAGGAATTTATTATTAAACAACATAAATAATTTAATTTTTTTGCATTTCGGGACTGGGCATCCCTATTACCTTTGCCACACTCTCGTGCAATGACAAGTGAATAAACACTCATCTTGAGAATAACGCATCTAGCATGGAAAATATTGGCCACCCCCTGCCGCTTCATGAGCGGTACGAGCACACAAAAAGGAAATTTATTTTGAAAATTAGAGTTGGCACATACAAATTTACTTGTAACGGCATGGAAATACCGCATATAGGTAGGTATGGTGGACTCATTTGGCACAACTTGGTTTAAGGAGTTTGGATGCACAAGTAGTATTCCCACTTAGTACAAATGGAGGCTAGCAAATAGATTGAGAAGTGACCAACCAAGAAACGAAAATGATCATAAACGAGCATTAAACATAACTAACACCGAATAATGCACCATAAGTAGGATGTAATTTCATTGCATAACTATTGACTTTCGTGCTTACATAGGGAATCACAAACCTTAACACCAATATTCTTACTAAAGCATAATTACTCACCAACATGACTCACATATTATTATCTCCATATCGCAAAACTATTGCAAGGAATCAAACTTATCATATCCAATGATCTACATGAAAGTTTTCATTATATCCTTCTTGAACATATATCACTTTGGGACCAATTTCTTAGGTTTTGCAAATTGTCATCACTATTATCAACTCTCAAAATAATATAAGTGAAGCATGAGAGTGTTCGACAAACTACTCCAAAAAGATATAAGTGAAGATCAAATGAGTAGTTAAGTAAATAGGTTGATATGTGAGGACTCTCTCTCATTTAAAAACTTTCAGATCTAAGTATTTTATTAAAACATCAAGCAAAACAAAATAAAATGACATTCTAATAATAGCACACATCATGTGAAGAAGCAAAAACTTAGGCTCAACCGAGGCTAACCGATAATTGTTGATGAAGAAAGGTGGGATGCCTACCGGGGCATCCCTAAGCTTAGATGCTTGAGACTTATTGAAATTATATCTTGGGATGCCTTGGGCATCCCCAAGCTTAAGCTTTTGTGTCTCCTTAATTCCTTTTATATCACGGTTTCCCTAAATCTTAAAAACTTCATCCACACAAAATTCAACAAGAACTCGTGAGATAAGTTAGTATAAATCAACGCAACACCTTATCATCATCTACTGTAGCAAATCACTAAAATTATTATTTAACATTGCATACTAAATGCCTCTGCATATTAATACTCCTATCCTCAAATAGAATCATTAAACAAGCAAACATATGCAAACAATGCAAACATAACAGTAATCTGTCTAAACAGAACAGTCTGTAAAGAGTGCAATTATACTCATACTTACCTAACTCCAAAAATTCTGAAAATTTACCTCACTGTAGAAAATTTATCATAGCTTATTGTGAAAAACAATTCAACATTTTATCACATTCTGACTTTTCTCAAGATTCACACACTAGCGTGCAACTTTCTGTTTTCAAACAGCAACACATAAACTTGCAAAATAAGCATGGTAAAGGCTATGCTTGACATTTTTATTGAAAGCAAAGATGCAAAATATTACTCTAAATAACAGCAAGCAAATCCTAGTAAAATAAAATGATGCTCCAAGCAAAACACATATCATGTGACGAATAAAAATTTAGCTCCAAGTAAGGTTACCGATAATGTTGGAGACGAAAGAGGGGATGCCTTCCGGGGCATCCCCAAGCTTAGTTGCTTGGATATTTCTTGAACATTACCTTGGGGTGCCTTTGGAATCCCTAAGCTTAGGGTCTTGTCGCTCCTTATTCTCCTCATATCGATATCTCAATCAAAACTTGAAAACTTCAATCACACAAAACTTAACGGAACTTCGTGAGATGGGTTAGTATGATAAAGAAAAATCATTCACTTTGGTACTGTCAATATAAGATTAATAATTGTTTCCACATAATACCCACTGTACTCTACAATTTTCACAATTTATATTAAGCAATATAAGCCATAGAAACCATAAAACAAGCAAACTATGCATTGAAAACAGAATCTGTCAAAAACAGAACAGTACATAAAGATCTGAATTTTAGTCATACTTATTTAACTCCAAACATTCTGAAAAAATAGGAAAAAGTAGAAAATTTGTATACCCAAAAAATTTAAAAAATTAATAGTTTTTACACTTTCCAGTGAATTTAAACAATTATGTTACTGGGCGCAAAAGTTTCTGTTTTTGCACAGAATCAAGTCAACTATCATCCACACTATCCCAAAGGATTTACTTGGCACTTTATTGAAATAAAAGCTATAAAACATGATTAATACAGTAGCCTAATCATGTGAACATAAAAAACAGTAGGGGTAAATGTTGGGTTGTCTCCCAACAAGCGCTTTTCTTTGATGCCTTTTAGCTAGGCATGATGATTTCAATGATGCTCATATAAAAGATAAGAATTGAAACACAAAGAGAGCATCATGAAGCATATGACTAGCACATTTAAGTCTAACCCACTTACTATGCATAGGGATTTTGTGAGCAAACAACTTATGGGAACAAGAATCAACTAGCATAGGAAGGCAAAACAAGCAAAACTTCAAGATTTTCAGTACATAGAGAAGAAACTTGATATTATTGCAATATGTAAAAGCATATGTTCCCCTCTCATAATAATTTTCAGTAGCATCATGAATGAATTCAACAATATAGCTATCACATAAAGCATATTTTTCATGATCCACATACATAAAAAATTTATTACTCTCCACATAAGCAAAATTATTCTCATGAATAGTAGTGGAAGCAAATTCAACAAAATAACTATCATGTGATTGAAAATTAAAATCATGATGACAAGTTTCATGGTCATCATTACTCTTTATAGCATACATGTAATCACCATAATCATCATAGATAGGAGGCATGCTTTCATCACAATAAATTTTCTCATCAAAACTTGGGGGACTAAAAATATCATCTTCATCAAACATAGCATCCCCAAGCTTACGGCTTTGCATATCACTAGCATCATGGATATTCAAAGAATTCATACTAGAAACATTGCAACCATGCTCATCATTCAAATATTTTATGCCAAACATTTTATTGAATTCTTCTTCTATCAGTTGAGCACAATTTTCCATTCCATCATTTTCAAGAAAGACATTATAAAGATGAACAATATGAGACCACCTCAAATCCATTTTTTGTAGTTTTCTTTTATAAACCAAACTAGTGATAAAACAAGAAACTAAAAGATTCGATTGCAAGATCTAAAGATATACCTTCAAGCACTCACCTCCCCGGCAACGGCGCCAGAAAAGAGCTTGATGTCTACTACACAACTTGTTCTTGTAGACTCGTGTTGGGCCTCGAAGCGCAGAGTTTTGTAGGACAGTAGCAATTTTCCCTCAAGTGGATGACCTAAGGTTTATCAATCTGTGGGAGGCACAGGATGAAGATGGTCTCTCTCAAACAACCGTGCAACTAAATAACAAAAAGTCTCTTGTGTCCCCAACACACCAAATACAATGGTAATTTGTATAGGTGCACTAGTTCGGCGAAGAGATGGTGATACAAGTGTAGTAATGATAGTAGATATTGATTTTTGTAATAGGAACAATAAAAAACAGCAAGGTAGCAATTGATAAAACGGAGCACAAATGGTATTGCAATGCTTGAAAATGAGGCCTAGGGTCCATACTTTCACTAGTGCAATCTCTCAACAATGCTAATATAATTGGATCATATAACCATCCCTCAACGTGCAACGAAGAATCACTCCAAAGTTCTTATCTAGCGGAGAACATAAGAAGAAATTGTTTGTAGGGTACAAAACCACCTCAAAGCTATTATTTCCGATCAATCTATCCTAGAGTTCGTACTAAAATAACACCAAGCTATTCTTTCCGATCGATCTAACCAAGAGTTCGTACTAAAATAACACCATACGATACACATCAACCAACTCTAATGTCACCTAGATACTCAAATGTCACCGCGAGCATCCGTGAGTTGATTTTAGGATATGCATCAAACAATTTTAGATTCATAATACTCAATCCAACACAAAGAACCTCAAAGAGTGCCCCAAGATTTCTACCGGAGAAACAAGGACGAAAACGTGCATCAACCCCTATGCATAGATTACCCCAATGTCACCTCGGGAATCCGCGAGTTGAGTGCCAAGACATAGATCAAGTGCTCTCAAATCCATAAAAGTATTCAATCCGATAAAAACAAAATCTCAAAGGGAAAACTCAATTCATCACAACAAGATAGAGAGGGAAAAACACCATATGATCCAACTATATTAACAAAGCTCGCGATACATCAAGATCCAGACATCTCGAGAACACGAGAGAGAGAGATTAAACACATAGCTACTGGTACAAACCCTCAGCCCTGAGGGTGGACTACTCCCTCCACATCATGGTGGCCGCCGGGATGATGAAGATGGCCACCGGTGATGATTTCCCCCTCCGGCAGGGTGCCGGAACAGGTTCTAGATTGGGTTTTCATGGCTACAAAGGTTTGCGGCGGCGGAACTTCTGATCTAAGGTTATTTCTGATGGTTTCTCTATTTATGGGATTTTTTGGCGTCGGTTTCACGCGAATATGGGCCTCGAGGTGAGCACAACCCACCGGGGCAAGCCAGGCCCCTCTGGCGCGCCCTGGTGGATTGTGCCCTCCTCGTGGCTCTTCTAGCCCTCCCACGAAGTTTCTAGTGCCTCTTTTGTTCCAAAAAAAATAATCAAAAAGTTTCGTTGCATGTGGAGAACTTTTATTTCTGCACAAAAAACAACACCACGGTAGTTCTGCTGAAAATAGTATTAGTCCGGGTTAGTTCCATCCAAATCATATCAAAACCATACAAAATTGTTGTAAACATGGCATGAATACTTCATAAACTATAGATACATTGGAGACGTATCAGACGCTTATGTCAAAAGGCTTTAGCCTGATAAGCTCGAACCCAAATCGGAGAAGTGCGTCTTCATAGGATACCCTAAGGAAACTATTGGGTACACCTTCTACCACAGATCCGAAGGCAAGATCTTTGTTGCCAAGAATGGGTCCTTTCTAGAGAAGGAGTTTCTCTCGAAAGAAGTTAGTGGGAGGAAAGTAGAACTTGATGAGGTAATCGTACCTTCTCTCGAATTGGAAAGTAGCACATCAGAGAAAACCGTTCCCGTGATGCCTACACCAACTAGAGAGGAAGCTAATGATGATAATCATGAAACTTCGGATCAAGTTACTACTGAACCTCGTAGGTCAACCAGAACACGTTCCGCACCAGAGTGGTACGGTAACCCTGTCCTGGAAGTCATGTTGTTAGACAACGGCGAACCTGCAAACTATGAAGAAGCTATGATGAGCCCAGATTCTAATAAATGGCTTGAGGCCATGAAATCTGAGATAGGATCCATGTATGAGAACAAAGTATGGACTTTGGTGGACTTGCTCGATGATCGGCAAGCCATTGAGAATAAATGGATCTTCAAGAGGAAGACG
Source organism: Thinopyrum elongatum (assembly GCA_011799875.1). Lineage (NCBI taxonomy): Eukaryota > Viridiplantae > Streptophyta > Magnoliopsida > Poales > Poaceae > Thinopyrum > Thinopyrum elongatum. The sequence goes on from CM022300.1 coordinate 392,266,380, forward strand.
GACGCTGATGGTAATATCACTATCTATAAAGCTCGACTTGTCGCGAAAGGTTTTCGACAAGTTCAAGGGGTTGACTACAATGAGACTTTCTCACCCGTAGCGATGCTTAAGTCTGTCCGAATCATGTTAGCAATTGCCGCATTTTATGATTATGAAATCTGGCAAATGGATGTCAAAACTGCATTCCTTAACGGGTTTCTAAAAGAAGAGCTGTATATGATGCAACCAGAAGGTTTTGTCGATCCTAAAGGTGCTAACAAAGTGTGCAAGCTCCAGTGATCCATCTATGGACTGGTGCAGGCATCTCGGAGTTGGAATATACGCTTTGATGATGTGATCTAAGCATATGGTTTTATACAGACTTATGGTGAAGCCTGTATTTACAAGAAAGTGAGTGGGAGCTCTGTAGCATTTCTGATATTATATGTGGATGACATATTATTGATTGGAAATGATATAGAATTTCTAGATAGCATAAAAGGATACTTGAATAAGAATTTTTCAATGAAAGACCTTGGTGAAGCTGCTTATATATTGGGCATCAAGATCTATAGGGATAGATCGAGACGCTTAATAGGACTTTCACAAAGCACATACCTTGACAAAGTTCTGAAGAAGTTCAAAATGGACCAATCAAAGAAAGGGTTCTTGCCTGTGTTGCAAGGTGTGAAATTGAGTCAGACTTAAAGTCCGACCACGGCAGAAGATAGAGAGAAAATGAAAGTCATTCCCTATGCCTCAGCCATAGGTTCTATTATGTATGCCATGTTGTGTACCAGACCTGATGTGTGCCTTGCCATAAGTTTGGCAGGGAGGTAGCAAAGTAATCCAGGAGTGGATCACTGGACAATGGTAAAAAACATCCTGAAGTACCTGAAAATGACCAAGGATATGTTTCTCGTTTATGGAGGTGACGAAGAGCTCATCGTAAAAGGTTACATCGATGCTAGCTTCGACACTGATCCGGATGACTCTAAGTCACAAATTGGATACATATTTATATTGAATGGTGGAGCTATCAGTCGGTGCAGTTCCAAGCAGAGCGTCGTGGCGGGATCTACGTGTGAAGCGGAGTACATAGCTGCTTCGGAATCAGCGGACGAAGGAGTCTGGATGAAGGAGTTCATATCCGATCTGGGTGTAATACCTACTGCATTGGGTCCAATGAAAATCTTTTGTGACAACACTGGAGCAATTGCCTTAGTGAAGGAATCCAGGTTTCACAAGAGAACCAAACACATCAAGAGACGCTTCAACTCCATTCGTGAAAAGGTCAAGGATGGAGACATAGAAATTTGCAAAATCATACGGATCTGAATGTAGCAGACCTGTTGACTAAACCTCTTCCGCGGGCAAAACATGATCAACACCAAGACTCCATAGGTGTTAGATTCATTACTATGTAATCTAGATTATTGACTCTAGTGCAAGTGGGAGACTAATGGAAATATGCCCTAGAGGCAATAATAAAGTTATTATTATTATATTTCCTTATTCATGATAAAGGTTTATTATTCATGCTAGAATTGTATTGATCGGAAACTTAAATACATGTGTGGATACATAAACAAATACCGTGTCCCTAGTGAGCCTCTACTAGACTAGCTCGTTTATCAAAAGATGGTTAAGGTTTCCTAACCATAGACATGAGTTGTCATTTGATAACGGGATCACATCATTAGGAGAATGATGTGATGAACAAGACCCACCCGTTATCTTAGCATATGATGGTTCAGTTTATTGCTGCTATTTTCTTAATGTCAAATACATATTCCTTCGACCATGAGATCATGCAACTCCCGGATACCGGAGGAATACCTTGTGTGTTATCAAACGTCACAACGTAACTGGGTGATCATAAAGATGCTCTACAGGTATCTCCGAAGGTGTCTGTTGAGTTGGCGTGAATCGAGATTGGGATTTGTCACTCCGTGTATCAGAGAGGTATCTCTGGGCCCTCTCGGTAATACACATCATAAGAAGCTTGCAAGCATGGTGACTAAGGAGTTAGTTACGAGATGATGTATTACAGAACGAGTAAAGAGACTTGCCGGTAACGAGATTGAACTAGGTATGAAGATACCGACGATCGTATCTCGGGCAAGTAACATACCGACAGACAAAGGGAATTACATATGTTGTCATAAAATGTTCGCCGATAAAGATCTTCGTAGAATATGTAGGAACCAATATGGGCATCCAGGTCCTGCTATTGGTTATTGACCGGAGAGTCGTCTCGGTCATGTCTACATCATTCTCGAACCCGTAGGGTCCGCACGCTTAACGTTCGTTGACGATATAGTGTAATATGAGTTATGTGATTTGGTGACCGAGTATTGTTCAGAGTCCCGGATGAGACCATGCACATGACGAGGAGCTCCGGAATGGTCCGGAGGTAAAGATTGATATATAGGACGATGATATTTGAACACCGGAAAGGTTTCGGAATGTATCGGGTAGTCATCGGATCATCGGAAGGGGTTTCGGGAGGTTATTGGACCATATGGGCCAAAAGATGGGAGCACACCTGAAAGTGCGTTATATCGACTAGAGGGGGGGGGGGGAATAGGCGATTTTTACAAATTCGTCACTGAGGAATTTCAAGGTGAGGAAATTCCTAAGCAACGAACTACAAGCAGCGGAATAAGTACTCAGGTACATGCATAATAAAGCAGTAGCATAGTCATCATGATGAAATGAAACAAAACAAAGTACAAGTAGCGTAAACACAGGATAAGCAGGCTGAAGACAAACTGACTGAAGAAATAGGATTGAGGAAATTGAGAAAGTCTTCAGTCAAAGTCTTCAAATAGTAACGATCAAATACTCAGCAAGTATGCGAGGAAATGAAAGGGTTGAGGAAATAGAACCAGTAGCTCGGTGAAGACAATGATTTGGTAGACCAGTTCCAACTGCTGTGACAGTTGTATGTCTGGTTAGAGCGGCTAGGTATTTAAACCTGAGGACACACGGTCCCGGACACACAGTCCTCACCGTATTCTCCTTGCGCTAAGGTCACACAGACCTCGCCCAATCACTCGTGGTAAGTTTTCAGGTGACTTCCAAACCTTCACAGACTCGGTCACTCGGCGATCCACAATTTCCTCTTGGATGCTCTAGACCATGACGCCTAACTGTCTGGAGGATGCACAGTCCTAAAAGGTAACAAGCGTCGGTTCCACACAGGAACAATCTCTTCAGTGATGCTCAATCACTTTGGGTTTGTAGGTGTTTGGGCTTTGGGGTTTTTCCTCACTTGATGATTTTTGCTCAAAGTCCTCGGAGGATGGGATGTTCTAAATGACAAGTGTCAATCTATCTCTCGGAGCAGCCAACCAAGTAGTGGTTGTAGGGGGCGGCTATTTATAGCCTAGGGAGCAGCCTGACATGATAAGACATAAATGCCCTTCAATGACATGACCGTTAGGTGGGTAGGATATTTGGACAGCTGGCGCGTAGCACAGCAACGGTCGGATATTTGAGTATCAAATTCCTCAGGGCTATCATGTTCCTCACTTGTAGGCAATCCGCACTGGCGAATTCCTAACTCCTCATTCAGAACAAATTCCTCAGAGAACAGAAGAAATTTGTCTCTGTCACTGAAGAAATTGACTAGACTGTAAGAGATTTCCAATGGCTTCACTCGAAAGGATTGGGTAGGTGTAGGATTTTGAGATGAGCATCACTTGGAAACTTTTCCTTAGTATTACCTCGACCCCCTTTAACAGTACGGTGTTTCCTATGACTCAAGAAGAAGAAAATGAAACTACGAAAACAAAAGTCTTCACGCTTCAAAATCCTCGCATGAATATCAAGTCTTCAAGGTCACACCAATTTCTTCACTTTCAAAGTCTTCAAGAAAACCAAAGTCTTCAGTTGAAGACAATCATTTTTAGGGGTCGACATTCATCGTAAATAACAAACTCCTCATAGACTTATAGACCTGTGTACACTCACAAACGCATTAGTCCCTTAACCTATAAGTCTTCAATACACCAAAATCACTAAGGGGCACTAGATGCACTTACAATCTCCCCCTTTTTGGTGATTGATGACAATATAGGTTAAGTTTTCAACGGGGATAAACATATGAAGTGTAAATACTGATAATGAGGAATTTGATTGCAAGATATAGAAGAACTCCCCCTGAAGATGTGCATATTTGAGGAATTTGCTTTGAATAGCAAATGCACATTGTAGAGTAATATCATGGAGATCTCCTCCTATATCTTGTAATTCATACACGCATTTAACATATGATATGAAGAATTTGAAATGCATGATGAAATATGGTGTCTGACGAAATTCAGCATGCGTGCATTAAGGTACTTGAGGAAATAAGCATGCAGAAAGCAGTTCAAAAGTATCAGACCACCATAGGACTTAAGTTTACAACTCATCAGAGCAAACACCTCAGAAAAGCAAGAGTTGTAACTTAACAGAAATATAGCCCATATATAAGACCCGCTTGAAGACTAACTCAAATTTCTCCCCCTTTGTCATCGAATGACCAAAAGGGACGAAAAATGAGGACTAACGCCCCTGAAGAATATCATCATGATGTCGATGGAGGAGCGCCAGCGTTGTTGGGGTCGTCCGTTGAGGTAGGGCATGCCGCAGTGTCTTTCAAATCTTCAGCTTCATCCGTCTCGCGCGATGAAGAATATGAACTGGCAACAAGCTGAGTAACTTTGACCTTCTTGAATTTCTTCGAAGGTGGCTGAGACCAGTCAAAGTCCTGTTGGAATCCCATCTCCTTGAGTTCTTCAGCACTATAAAGATTAGACAGAATGGCCCAAGTGCGGTCAAAAACTTCATGCAAGTAGTAGTGATTCTTCTTCACAGTATTTTGAGTGACTGTCATGTTCTGAAGAATTGCACCAAACTGACGCTTGACCCACTTGTGATTTCGATCAACTTTCTGATGAAGACTAAGGAGAAGTTCACGATCAGTCATCACACGCGGAGCTGTGGCTTGAGGATTATGTTCTAAAGCTTTGGCGGCAGAATCTTGTGTTGCAGAGTCATCATTGGTGGAATATGAAGTAGCTTTAAACTGTCCATCCAATGGACGAGTACCTTCATCAATAACTGCAGCCTTGCCCTTCTCGTCAGCTGAGGAAATAGTCCGTTTGAGGACTACAATAGGGGGCAAATAGCTGAGATGATTTTGAAAGTCAGCCTTATAATGAATTGAAGACCTTGATCTAATGAACCTCATGATCCAGGGAGCATAAGGCTTCAACTCAAAAGGTGACAGAGCAGCATTGGCCAAAGTCCTCATGAAGAAATCGTGGTAGTTGATAGGTATACCATGAATGATATTGAACAGTAGATTCTTCATGATGCCAACAACCTCTTCATCATCAGAGTTGTGGCCCTTGATTGGACTGAGGGTTTTGGTCAATATGCGATAAACTGTCCTTGGCACATAGAGCAATTCCTTGACAAGGAATTTGGTCCTTGGAGCTTGGCCTGGCTTCAAAGGCTTCATCAGCACTTGCATCAGATGATCGGATAGTTCAGGTTCAACATAGAGAAGCCTTGCACCTTCAGTGGGAGGACTGACTGGGACGGCATGAAGCAATTCAGAGGCTGGTGCTTTGAAATGAGTATTATCGGTCATCCAGTCCAATACCCATGAATTGACATCATCAACATTTCCAGTAATGTGCAGCGTGGCGAAGAATTGAAGAATGAGTTCTTCATTCCAATCTCAGATGTCGGTGCAGAAGTTGAGTAACCCAGCGTCATGAAGAACACTGAGGACTGGGGTGAAGCAGGGCAGCGATTCCATATCCACATGAGGAATTTGCTCATGTTCAAAGATCTTGTCCTTATCAAACAACAGTGAGGAATAGAAGTTCATCTGGCTAGCAGTCCAGAAGCGCTTGCGACGAAGTCGAGCAAAGTCATAGGGATTGTAGTCAGTGAAGAATATGTGCTCATTGAAGAAATCTTCAGCATTAAACTTCTGCTTCTTGGAGTGAGGGTTCTGTGGCTTGGGCTGAAGATTAACAGTTGAAGTCTTCACAGCCTCTTGAGGTATAGCCACTGGAGCCATAGGCTGAGGAATTTCAGCAGCAGCCTTGGCCTCCATTTCTTCAGATACATGTACATCAGCACTAGTGGCTGGAACTTCTTCAGGAATGGAATGAAGTGAAGATTGAATTCCATCAGAGCCCGTATGAATTTCTTCAGTTGGCACAGGGGATTGAGGAACTTGATGTAGCGGGGTTGTCAGAGGTGAATTGGGGTGATGACTTTCCCAAAAGTCATCATTCAGAATAGGTGTTGTAGACCCAATTTCCACATCCTCATCTTCATCAATTTCTTCGACGCCTGCCTCTTCAGCTGTGAACTGAGGCATGGGCGATGATACCAACGGAGTTGAAGGGATATCATCCACTTCAATGTCTTCATCCAACTGCTCTGTCGAAGTAGCAGAAGGATCTTCTTCATTAGATTCACTGGGAATTGCATATTCCTCACCAAAGGGAATAATCTCCTTTGATGGCATGCTTGATATTGGAACATCATCAATTGGGTTTTCGGATGAGCTCGTCAAAGTCTTCACTTTCTTGGGAGCTGAAGACTCTAAAGATGCATATGCTTTCCTTTTCTTCACAGCTGCTCGCTCCGCAGCCTTGGTTTTCTTCGCTTCTGTTGCAGAAGGAAGGTTGATGCTTGTCATCGGTGCAGGAGGAGTAGAGGAAATTGGTTGAATTTCTTCAGGCACAACTGATGCAGTTGCCCTGGCTTGTTCAGATTCCTCAGGCGCAGTAGCAGATGCATCAACTGGCCTGGATTGCTCTTCAGGCGCAACATTGGAGGTTGCCCTGGCATTTTCTTCAGTCTGAGGAAATTTGGGTTGCGATGAAGCTGCAACATTTGGAGTGAATCCTTTTGCCATTCTGACGAATCTGACTTTAGCACCTAGCCAATCTGCACGATAAGCGTCAAATTCATCACTGAGTGCTTTGATCTCCTTTTGCAGATTCACAAGTTCATCAGGAGACATGTTTACAACATTTTTCTTCAGAAAACGCTCCTTCTTATACTGAGCCTTCTTCACCTGCCTGGCCTTTTCAAATTTCCATTTTTCTTTAGTAATGAAGGCCGTCAACATGTGACTTTGACCAGGAGTGAGGTTTAATTCAGGCAAAGGTGTGTTAGGGTTCTTGTGTCATAGATCAATGAAATCAAGGACCTTCCTTGGATCCAGCATGAGGGGCACCGCACTGCCTTTGGCACTAGCGGCCCTTTGTTGTCGATCTCTGATGATCTCAGCTAATTCTTCATCATCAGCTTCGTCTTCGCTTGACGGAACCTGAAAGGCGACCTGCTTCTTGTGAGGACTTGGCCTTGTGCCTCGTCCAGTAGTGGCCTTTTTCTTCAGCAAGGTAGGAGCTGTTGAAGACTGAGGTGGAGCTGAAGAACTTGCAGAGACTCCTGAAGCAATTGAGATTCCAGTAGTCCTTTGGCATGTGGCAAGATGCACAGGTGCTGAGGACTTTGCAGGAGCTACTGAGGATTTTGCAACTGAGGGAGTTGGAGCTGCTTTTGAAGAAGTTGCTTGAGGATCAGACTGTGAGGGCTTTGAAGAGCTTGGCCGTGAGGGCATTGCAGCTGAGGATCTTGTCTTGACAGCTGGTTTCTTTGTCATAGCCTTCTTAGGCTTGCTAGCAGAGGCCTCAGCAGCGGCAGCAACAGAATCTTCATTGAATTTCTTCACTGCCTCTTTAGCCATTTTGGCCAGCTTGGCTTGACGCTTATCCCACTCCTTGGGAAATTCCTCACCTCTTCTGATGCTTGTGGGATCAGCTTCTTGGCTTGGAGCCAAGGGAGGTCTTGGACATGGAGGGTTGACAGTGAATTTCTTCATGTACTTTGGAGTCACATATCGATACTCCCTCCATTCTCTTGCCCATATCCTCTCAATCTTCTGAATGCGCACTTTGCGCTGATTTTTGTTTTCCTTGCCATGAGTTGCTTCATCAGGAGTACAATATTCATCATAGATGTCATCAGGGATCTCAAAAGCAGTATTTGTTTCTGGCCTCTTTCCTCCCTTCTGAGGTCTTTTACCATCAGCCATTTTCTTCACTTGAGGATTTTGAACAATGGATGTTTCTGAGGAAGTGTGCAACTTATCTTCGAGAAATGCTGCAAATGAGTTAAGTTGATGAGAACCTAGTGATTCAGCAGCAGACATGTGTACTTGTGAACAGAATATAGGTGCGAAGAATTTGGAGAGGTCATATGCGTTCTCAGAAGTTTTTCAAAAGTATCAAGTTTGAGGAATTTGACCAGGGGTGTCTTGAGGAATTTCACTAAGCGTTCTTTGACTTAGGTTCCAGAGTTGTATAGATTGAAAATCCACACAATTGAGGAATCTTGAAGAAAAAACGTTGCTTAGAGAAACAGATCAAGAACAGAAGCAAGTTGGTGTTTAAGAACATGAAAGTTGAAGAATAAACACCTTTTGAAGATTTTGTGGAAATCATCAGAATCAACAAGGGCAGTAAAAATAGATTTTATTTACCCTTGACGAAGAACACGACGAACTGAGAGTAGCAGTGGAGAAGCTCGTCCATTCAGATCTTCCATGCCCTAACTTGGCGATGGAAAAACAGCTACGGCGGCGGCGGAGTGAAGATTTCCGCGGCCGGCGTGAGTACGACGACGACGAGGTCGAGGCAGTGAAGCTCTTCCTCACCGGCGACGATGGAGTGTAGCGGCAGCGCTAGGTCAGAGAGCTCGAGCGAGGGGAGTGAGATCGAGCGGGGTAAATGAGATCTGAGGAGGGCGAGGGGTATTTATAGCCGAGGTGAAAAACCGCTCGTCCGAAGAAAATGGACGAACATGCCCCTGACCCTTCTCATCCTAACGACATGTGTTACCCACGTACTGTGAAGTGGAGATCGTGTTAGATCGTGGGTGAATAGATAAATCTTATCGAGGGATGTGGAACGGTTTGAGCGGCAAAAGCCGAAAATTCAGATAAGAATATTTTAATGTTTCGTTCGCGAATTCTTCAGCTGTCAAGGACACAGTGAAGACTTTGAACGGGTTTCAAATAGAACGCACATGAAGAATTTGTGAACAGACTGGGTTGAGTTTAGCATAGAGGGGGAAAGGGTCCGATCACATTCACTTAGGTAAAGGTCAACTTGAAGAATTAGCAATAAGTGAATGATGTAGAGGACTGAAAAACTCATATATATATATAGTTAATGAAGAACACAGTCGGAAAGAGTGAAGACTTTGCAAAGTTGAAGAATTTGAAAATTTGAAGAATTTGCAAAATGAAGAAAAACTCAATTTTGAAGATTTTCAACTTTTGTGGTGGCGTGACCCACCGTATAAGAATGATGATTTCAGACACCGCGTACAATTGTCGTAGGGCTCTGAGAATCAAATTCTTCATTAATTTCTTCACACTTAGCGGGTTTGTCTTCATTGATTGAAGAAAAATGTTACTTCATGTGTTGCACATCTAAGTCATCAATTTGCATAAGTGTTAGGATGTGTGTCCTTTTCAAAGAACATTCGAAGATTCTAAGATATTTAGCTCACACCGCAACTTGCTAAATCTCTTCTCATCCAAGGGCTTTGTGAAGATACCAGCTAGCTGTTCTTCAGTCTTCACGTGCTCGATGGAGATGTCGCCCTTCAACACATGATCTCGAAGAAAATAATGATGAATCTGGATGTGCTTTGTCTTCGAGTGCTGAACTGGGTTATGAGCAATTTTGATGGCACTCTCATTGTCGTAGTAGAGTGGCACATTCTTCACATTGATGCCGTAGTCCTTGAGGGTTTGCTTCATCCACAGCAATTGAGCACAGCAAGAACCAGCAGCAATATACTCAGCTTCAGCAGTAGAGAGTGATACACAGTTCTGCTTCTTCGAGGACCAACATACTAAGGATCGTCCGAGGAAATGGCATGTGCCTGATGTTGACTTGCGATCCACTCGATCACCAGCATAGTCAGAGTTAGAATATCCAATGAGATCAAAAGCCGACCCTTGGGATACCATAATCCAAGTGTTGGAGTGTGAGCTAGATATCGAAGAATATGTTTCACAGCCTTATGGTGTGATTCCTTCGGTGTAGCTTGAAAACGGGCACACATGCAAACACTAAGCATAATATCTGGCCTAGATGCACATAGGTACAATAAAGAGCCAATCATGGAGCGGTATACCTTTTGATCGAAGTCTATACCATTTTCATCAGTGCATAGATGGCCATTTGTGGGCATAGGAATTTTGACGCCTTTGCATTCTTGCATACCGAATTTCCTCAGAACGTCCTTGAGGTATTTCTCTTGAGAAATGAAGATGCCATTGCGTTGTTGACGAATTTGAAGACCTAAGAAGAATTTCAATTCTCCCATCATGGACATTTGATATTCCTTACTCATCATGTAAGAAAATTCGTCACTGTAATGTTGGTTAGTACAGCCAAAGATAATATCATCAACATATATTTGGCACACGAATAATTCATCATCATAGGTTTTGGTGAAAAGAGTTGGGTCGAGTGAACCGGATTTGAAGCCTTTCTTCATGAGGAATTCCTTCAGAGTATCATACCACGCCCGAGGGGCCTACTTGAGGCCATAGAAGGCCTTATTGAGTCTGAAGACTTTGTCAGGATGCTTAGGATCTTCAAAACCTGGGGGTTGAGCAACATATACTTCTTCCTCAAGCTTACCATTGAGGAATGCACTTTTCACATCCATTTGATATAAGATGATATTATGATGGTTAGCATAAGCAAGCAATATGCGAATAGCCTCAAGTCTAGCAACAGGTGCAAAAGTTTCATCGAAATCAATTCCTTCAACCTGTGTGTAGCCTTGAGCTACAAGACGAGCCTTATTTCTTACCACAAGGCCATTTTCATCTTGCTTGTTGTGGTAGATCCATTTGGTACCGATGATATTGTGCTTGCGTGGGTCTGGTCGCTTGAGAAGCTCCCACACATTGTTCAGCTCGAATTGATGTAATTCCTCTTGCATCACTTGAATCCATTCAGGCTCCAGAAATGCCTCATCAACTTTGGTGGGCTCTATGATAGAGACGAAAGCAAAATGCCCATAAAAGTTAGACAAATGTGAAGCTTTTGAGCGAGTCAGAGGACCTGGTGCGTTGATGTCGTTGATGATTCTCTCAATCCGTACTTCATTTGCAACGCGAGGATGAGCAGGTTGACGACTTTGATTTGGCTCAGCATTTTCTTCAGAGCCATTTTCTTCAGGTGTGCCAGCATGCTGTTCTGAAATGATTTCTTCAGCAGATTCTTCAGTAGGAATGACATCCTCAGTAGCTTTGCACTTGATGGTTTCCTTAGGTGTCTTTTCATCTAGCACAGGAGGTAGGTGCTCTCTTTGCGAGCCGTTAGTTTCATCGAACCGCACATCTACAGTTTCAACAACCTTGTTGTGATAGGTGTTGAAGACCCTGTAGGTGTGCGAGTCCTTTCCGTAACCAAGCATAAAACCTTCATGTGCTTTCGGTGCAAATTTAGAATTGTGATGAGGATCTCTAATCCAGCATTTAGCACCGAAGACTTTGAAATAACTCACATTGGGTTTCTTGTCAGTGAGGAGTTCATATGAGGTCTTCTTGAAAAATTTGTGAAGATATACCCTGTTGATGATGTGGCATGCAGTATCAATTGCCGCAGGCCAGAAGCGACGAGGTGTCCTGTATTCATCAAGCATGGTGCGAGCCATCTCAACAAGAGTCCTGTTCTTGCACTTCACAACGCCATTCTGCTGAGGAGTGTATGGGGCAGATAGCTCATGAGTAATACCAAGTTCATCGAGATAGTCATCAAGACCAGTATTCTTGAACTCGGTCCCATTGTCACTACGTATATGCTTGATCTTCACACCGAAATTCGTCGAAGCCCTTGAAGAAAATCGTCTGAAGACTTCCTGCATTTCAGTTTTGTAAGTAATGACATGCACCCATGTGTAACGAGAATAATCATCAACAATGACAAAGCCATATAGAGATGCTGCATTTGTTAGTGTGGCATAATGAGTAGGGCCAAAGAGATCCATATGAAGCAATTCAAAAGGATGAGAGGTAGTCATGATAGTCTTCGAGGGGTGCTTAGCTCTGGTCATCTTTCCAGCCTCACAAGTCCCACAAAGATGATCTTTGAGGAATTTGACACCTTCGATGCCAATGACGTGCTTTTTCTTCACGAGCGTGTGTAAGTTCCTCATGCCAGCATGACCCAGTCGTCGATGCCATAGCCAGCCTTCTGAATCTTTTGCAAGTAGACAAGTGGCAGGCTGTGGTCCTGCAGAGAAATCAACAATATACAAGTCTCCTCTCCTAAAGCCTTCGAAGACTTTGGAATTGTCAGATTCCATGAGCACTAAGCAACAATATTTGCCAAAGACAACAACCATATCAAGATCACAAAGCATTGAGACAGACATGAGGTTGAATCCGAGGGACTCGACAAGCATGACTTTGTCCGTGTGTCGATCCTTTGAGATTGCAACCCTACCTAGACCCAATACCTTGCTTTTGCCTTTGTCAGCGTAGGTGATATGCTTCAAATGTGATGGAGATAAAGGAGTGTTCATCAGTAAGCTCTTGCCACCGGTCATGTGATTAGTACATCCACTATCGAGGACCCACTCAGTAGCTTTGGGTAAATCATCCTGCAGATGAATTAGTGCATCTTACGAACTCATATACTTCAGAGTGAAGAATATGACATCAAATTCATCAGACAAAATTTCATCAATTAATGCAACAAATGTATATATAGCAGTATGAGGACGTGAGAAATGAATAAATCATTTCTTCATGATTAGCTTGCGTCCTTTCAAGCATTTCAGGTCTCCAGCAAATTCTTCAGACGATTTAGTTCGTCTGGAGACCTGACCCTGCATAAGAGATTAGTTCTTTTTCTTCACCACCAACATCTGGAGGGGTGGCAAAGAGTTCATCATTCTGCGAGCTCCATAAGAGAAAGGTGGCATTGAAGCCAAAGCACTTCGTTTCACAGGAGAGGGATTAGCATAGTCATATGAGTAAGCAGAGAAATTCTTCGAGGACTTATGAACATAATGATTTGAAGAATAATGCACATAATCAGAACTCTTAGATTTTCCCTGCGAAACAGAAGCGTTAGCATGATGATGATCATATGAGGACTTGGATCCACGTGAGGAATTTGATCCATAAGAGGACTTGGATCCATATGAAGACTTTGGTCCATATGAAGAATTTGATCTGGGGTTCTTATTCTTCACACGTGGTGTCATGAGGACATTCACCTGAAGACTTTCAAGGCACCTTTTGGGAACCTAGATTTTCTTCATAGGGGGACCATTCCTGCAGTTAGTTCCAACATATCTAGCAAATACTTCACCATTCTGATTTTTAAACAGTTTATAGTTGGAGTCAAATGACTCATCAGATGAATATGAGGATTCACAAGTAAAGCCAGATAAAGTGGATGGATCTACGGGAGGTCCCTTCGCAGCAACCCATGAGGTTTTGGGATACTGCTCAGGTTTCCAGTAGGTTCCATCAGCATTGAGTTTCCTCTCAAAGGCAATACCCTCTTTCCTAGGGTTCCTGTTCAAGATCTGCTTTTTGAGCACATCACAAAGAGTCTGATGCCCTTTGAGGCTTTTGTACATGCATGTCACATACAATTCCTTCAACCCTGCATTTTCGTCAGTGATACTAGTGGTATCCTCAGATGAGGAATTTGTGACCACAGAGATAGTTGAAGAATTTGCATCAATAGAAGCATTTGAACTTTCAGGTGATGAATTAGCAGTTTCACGTTCAATGCATTTCAAGCATGGTGGAATAAATTCTTCCTGAGCGGAACTGATCTGTTGAGCAAGTAATGAATCATTTTCCTTCTGAAGATCTTCATGACTCACCCTTAGCTTCTCAAGATCTTGCTTTCTTTGAAGAAATTCATAAGAAAGCTTCTCATGATCGGCTAAGATTGTTTCATGACGACCTTGAAGGTTGTCAAACTTAGACTGTAGTTGCTGAAGATTATCAGTCAGTGTTTGAGTTCGATCCATTTCCTCACCTAACAGGTCATCGCTTTTGTCTAGCATATTTTGAACTTTTTCCAAAGCCTTTTGTTGTTTAACAGCAATATTAGCAAGTTTGGAATAGCTAGGTTTGAGGTTATCATCAGATTCATCCTCACTTGATTCAGAGGAGGGATATTTGAGTACCTTGGCACCTTTTGCCATGAAGCAATAGGTGGGAGCATAGTCATCGTTGCTGTCATCAGCAGTGTTGGGGAAGCCATTTTCCTCAGTGTTGAAGATGGACTTGCTAACGTAAGCAGTAGCGAGGGCTAGGCTCGCCACACCAGAGTCTGACTCCTCAGATGCCTCCTCTTCCTCATGTTCCCCAGATTCAGCTTCAGAGTCCATTTCCTTGCCAATGAATGCCCGAGCCTTCTTGGAACTGCTCTTCTTGTGAGATGAAGACTTTGAAGATTTTGACGATGAGGACTTTGAAGATTTCTTCTTCTTCTTTGAATCATCGGAACTGTCATCCTTGTATTTCTTCTTCTTTGATTCCTTCTCCCACTGAGGACAATCAGTAATGTAGTGACCAAGTTTCTTGCATTTATGGCAAGTTCTCTTCTTGTAGTCACGGGATGAGGAATCTGATTTCATGTCATCACCTCTTGAGGATTTTCCAAATCGGCCACGTCTAGAGAACTTCTGGAATTTCCTCACGAGCATTGCTAGCTCCTGACTCAGTTCTTCAGGATCACCAAGGCTGCTACCAGAATCTTCATCTTCAGATTCAGAGACTGCCTTGGCCTTCAGTGCACGAGATCTACCATAGCTCCGTCCGTAGAGATCTCTCTTCTCAGCTAGTTGGAATTCATGAGTGTTCAGCCTCTCAAGAATGTCAGCAGGATCAACTGACTGTAGTCTCCACGTTCTTGAATCATCAGTGCCAGTGTATCGAATGAAGAATCGAGTGACCTCAGCAATTTCTTCACCACCTCATGGTCGGTGATGTCAGTGGCACCCAGTGCTTGAAGCTCGTTTGAAATGTCAGTGAGGCGACCAAAGGTTTGCTGGACATTCTCATTGTCGAGTCTTTTGAAGCGGTTGAAGAGATTGTGAAGAACGTCAACTCGAGAATCACGTTGAGTTGAGATTCCTTCGTTGACCTTGGACAGCCTGTCCCAGATAAGCTTTGCAGACTCCAAAGCACCCACTCTGCCATACTGTCCTTTGCTCAGATGGCCACATATGATATTCTTTACTTGAGAGTCGAGTTGCTTGAATCTCTTCACATCAGCAGCGTTTACGGAAGGAGTGACAGAGGGAACGCCTTTTTCCACAACGTACCAGAGATCGTTGTCAATTGCCTCAAGATGCATGCGCATCTTATTCTTCCAGTAGGGGTAGTCCGTCCCATCAAAGGTAGGACACCCAGCCGAGACCTTGATCATGCTTGCAGTCGACATAACTAAAACTCCAGGTGGTTAAACCAAAATCACAGAGAACAAGGGAGTACCTTACTCTGATACCAATTGAAAGTGCGTTATATCGACTAGAGGGGGGGGGATAGGTGATATTTACAAATTCGTCACTGAGGAATTTCAAGGTGAGGAAATTCCTAAGCAACGAACTACAAGCAGCGGAATAAGTACTTAGGTACATGCATAATAAAGCAGTAGCATAGTCATCATGATGAAATGAAACAAAATAGAGTACAAGTAGCGTAAACACAGGATAAGCAGGCTGAAGACAAACTGACTGAAGAAATATGATTGAGGAAATTGAGAAAGTCTTCAGTCAAAGTCTTCAAATAGTAACGATCAAATACTCAACAAGTATGCGAGGAAATGAAAGAGTTGAGGAAATAGAACCAGTAGCTCGATGAAGACAATGATTTGGTAGACCAGTTCCAACTGCTGTGACAGTTGTACGTCTGGTTAGAGCGGCTAGGTATTTAAACCTGAGGACACACAGTCCCGGACACACAGTCCTCATCGTATTCTCCTTGAGCTAAGGTCACACAGACCTCGCCCAATCACTCGTGGTAAGTCTTCAGGTGACTTCCAAACCTTCACAGACTCGGTCACTCGGCGATCCATAATTTCCTCTTGGATGCTCTAGACCATGACGCCTAACCGTCTGGAGGATGCACAGTCCTCAAAGGTAACAAGCGTCGGTTCCACACAGGGACAATCTCTTCAGTGATGCTCAATCACTTTGGGTTTGTAGGTGTTTGGGTTTTTGGGTTTTTCCTCACTTGATGATTTTCGCTCAAAGTCCTCGGAGGATGGGATTCTCTAAATGACAAGTGTCAATCTATCTCTCGGAGCAGCCAACCAACTAGTGGTTGTAGGGGGCGGCTATTTATAGCCTAGGGAGCAGCCCGACATGATAAGACATAAATGCCCTTCAATGATATGACCGTTAGGTGGGTAGGATATTTGGACAGCTGGCGCGTAGCACAGCAACGGTCGGATATTTGAGTATCAAATTCCTCAGGGCTATCATGTTCCTCACTTGTAGGCAATCCGCGCTGGCGAATTCCTAACTCCTCAGTCAGAACAAATTCCTCAGAGAACAGAAGAACTTTGTCTCTGTCACTGAAGAAATTGACTAGACTGTAAGAGATTTCCAATGGCTTCACTCGAAAGGATTGGGTAGGTGTAGGATTTTGAGATGAGCATCACTTGGAAACTTTTCCTTAGTATTACCTCGACCCCCTTTAACAGTACGGTGTTTCCTATGACTCAAGAAGAAGAAAATGAAACTACGAAAACAAAAGTCTTCACGCTTCAAAATCCTCGCATGAATATCAAGTCTTCATGGTCACACCAATTTCTTCACTTTCAAAGTCTTCAAGAAAACCAAAGTCTTCAGTTGAAGACAATCATTTTTAGGGGTCGACATTCATCGTAAATAACAAACTCCTCATAGACTTATAGACCTGTGTACACTCACAAACGCATTAGTCCCTTAACCTATAAGTCTTCAATACACCAAAATCACTAAGGGGCACTAGATGCACTTACAACACCAGCCCACAAGGGGCTCGCGCGCCCCACCTCTAGGCCGTCGTCCCTAAGGGAGGAAAGGGGGAGGGCTAGCCCCTCCTGCCTTCCCCTCCTCATGAGAGAAAGGAAAGGGGGGGGGGGGCGCCACCCCCTCCTGCCTTCCCCCCGCGCGCCCAAGAAGGAAGGGGGGGGGGCGGCCAGGGCAGGAGCCCAAGGTGGCTGCCGGCCCCTTAGGGGAGCCCTAGGCTGCCTCCCCTCCTCCCCCCACCTATATATATATATATATATGTGGAGGGAGAGGGGCAACACACACCACGATTCCCTCTCCTCTAGTTCATCCTCGGTCATATTTTCGTAGTGCTCGGCGAAGCCCTGCGGAGATAGTTGCATCCCCACCATCACAACGCCGTCGTGCTGCCGGAACTCATCTACTACTTCGTCTGTCTTGCTGGATCAAGAAGGCGAGGACGTCATCGAGCTGAACGTGTGCTGAACGCGGAGGTGCCGTACATTCGGTACTTGATCGGGCGGACCGTGAAGGTGTACGACTACATCAACCGCGTTGATAAACACTTCCGCTTAACGGTCTACGAGGGTACGTAGACACACTCTCCCCTCTCGTAGCTATGCTTCTCCATGGATAGATCTTGCGTGTGCGTAAAAACATTTTTGTTTTCCATGCAACGTTCCCCGACAGCTACTTGTGAGCTGCGTTGGGATTTTCCCCGAAGAGGAGAGGAGATGCAGCACAGTAGAGATAAATATTTCCCTTGGTGAGAACCAAGGTTTATCGAACCAATACGAGAATCACGCAAAGCCTCATTAACAACACCTGCACACACAAAAGCAAATATTTGCACCCAACGCGAACAAGAGGGCTGTCAATCCCCTTGGCCGTTACTTGCAAGGATTAAATCTTGTAGTGGTAGATAGATAAATTGCAAAATAAAATAAAATAAAGTAAAAATTGCAGCAAATATGTTTTTGGTTTTTATATATGATAAAGGTAGACCCGGGGCCATAGTTTTTACTAGAGGCTTCTCTCTCGAACACATAGCATATAGTGGGTAAGCAAATTACTGTTGGGCAATTGATAGAAAAGCGCATAATTATGACGATATGCAAGGCAATGGTCATGTATATAGGCATCACGTCCGAGACAAGTAGACCGACTTTTGCCTGCATCTACTACTATTACTCCACCCATCGACCGTTATCCAGCATGCATTTAGGGTATTAAGTTAATGAAAACATAGTAGCGCCTTAAGCAAGATGACATGATGTAGACAAAGTAAACTCAACTAATATGAATAAATCCCATCATTTTACCCTTAATGGCAACAATACAAATACGTGTCTTGTCCCTTTCCGTCACTGGGATAGAGCACCGCAAGATTGAACCCATCACAAAGCACCTCTACCATTGAAGATAAATCAATCTAGTTGGCCAAACCAAACGGATAGATCGGAGAGAAATACAAAGCTATAAAAATCATGCATAATAAAGTTCAGAAAAGACTCAATTACTTCTCATGAATATTCAGATCATAAACCCACAATTCATCAGATCCCAACAAACACACCGCAAAAGAAGATTACATTGGATAGAACTCCAAGAACATCGAGGAGAACATGATATTGAAGATTAAAGAGAGGGAAGAAGCCATATAACTACTAGCTATGGACCTGTAGGTCTGTGGTAAACTACTCACGCATCATCGGAAGGCAGCAAGGATGATGTAGAAGCCCTCCGTGATCAATTTCCCCTCCGGTAGAGTATCGGAAAAGGCTTCCAGATGGGATCACGGAAGAACAGAAGCTTGCGGCGGTGGAAAAAGTGTTTCGGGTGACCCTCTGTTGGTTTCCCAATATTTGAGAATTTATAGAAGTGGAATTAGGTCAGGCGGAGCCTCGAGGGGCTCACAAGGTAATGGGGCGTGCCCTGTTGCCTTGCCGTCTCCTCGTACATCCTCTGGTCTCCTCCCGAAGCTTCCGGTGTCTCTTATGTCCAGAAAAATTCGTCAAAAAAATCGTAGCATTTGGACTCCGTTTGGTACCGATTTTCTGAAAAACCAAAAACAGGCAAAAAAACAGCAACTGGCACTGGGCACTAGGTTAATAGGTTAGTCCCTGATATCTACTACACAACTTATTCTTGTAGACTCGTGTTGGGCCTCCAAGCCCAGAGTTTTGTAGGACAACAACAAATTTTTCTTAAGTGAATAACCTAAGGTTTATCAATCCCTGGGAGACATAGGATGAAGATGGTCTCTCTCAAACAACCAAGAGATGGTGATACAAGTGTATTATGGATAGTAGATATAGGTTTTTGTAATATGAAAATATAAAAACAACAAGGTAGCAAGTAATAAAACGGAGCACAAACGGTATTGCAATGCTTGTAAACAAGGCCTAGGGTTCATACTTTCACTAGTGAAATCTCTCAACAATGCTAACATAATTGAATCATATAACAATCCCTCAACATGCGACAAAGAATCACTCCAAAGTTCTTATCTAGCGGAGAACATAAGATGAAATTACTGCAGGGTACAAAGAACCACTCCAAAGTTCTTTTCTACGAGAAGCACGACATGTGCTTATGCAAAAAGCACAACCGTGCTTTCTGAAAAGGAAAAAGTACAGTATGTGCTTCCACGAGAAGCACGGTTGTGCTTGTCAAAAGGGAAAATGCCCACTTGTGCTTTCCAAAAAATGGAAAAGCCCAACTTGTGCTTTCACGAGAAGCACAACTCTGCTTCCCAAAAACGGAAAAGCAGAACTTGTTTTTCATTTTTAGTTTTTTGGGTTTTTTATTTCTGTTTATTTGTGGAAAAAAGTTTGACAAAACCTATTAACACGGGATTTCGTTTTGAAGATCTCGACGCAAAAAATCTAATTTGCTCATTGTTGAAACAACAAAGTGTTCTTAGAGCATCTACAACCGGATTTGGCAAATCCGGCCCTCTGAACGTCCATGCACAACGCAAGGGCGGTTCCTCATATGTGTTCTCGTGCGGCCACACTCCTCAAATCCATGTTATCCATGCACTTGGATCATATAGCATAAATTCTTCATAATACAACAAAGCAAAATAAATCATAGTTCAACAAACCGGGCATGCCAAAATGAAATTGAAGTTCAGGCTACGACTGGCCAACTTGATGGATCACTCGCCGGACGCCATCCATGATGCCTGCTCTGGCATGGCCGCCATCCATTCCACAACCGCTACAGCCTTCGTCGCTCTCACCGTCTCGCACTCCCTACGTTCATTGCTCTCCTTCTTCTTCCCCACAAATCACTTTTTTGCTTGCTCATCCAAGAAGCTTGCATCCGCCAACATAATCCTAGAATCATCTATGTCTCGAGCAAGTCACAACCTCCCCTTCTCAATATCTATTGATCCAAAACTCTAGGCCTTCTCCATCTCCCAGTTGAGAAACACCTCTTTCTTCTCCAACTCCATCTTCTCTCTCTGTCTCTCAATTGCCAACTTGTTGATCTCAGTTTGCAACTTGCTGTTCACCCTTTCTCGGCCCTAATCCATCCTTTCTTTTTGTTCATACAACATGAGCTTGTACCTCTCTTGTTTCGTGTTCTCCTTTGTTGAAAAAATGCTCGTCCATGTGGTGGACATTTTTGTCGTCGTGGCATCACGGGCGGCCCTCCCCTTCTCGCGCTTGTTTCACATCACTTACCGGTTATCCTTTGGCATGGTGGTGACTATTCCATTCTCCCCTACAACTCCTTCATCTTTGCCATCCACTCCAATAATCGATTGGTGGGAGCTTGTGCCACCATTTGTATTCAACCACTTGGTGTCATTCTTAAGGTCTTCCACAACTTGGTTCCACTTTGGTTGGCCCTTTATTAGCTAAATCTGATTGGCTTCTTCTCGACTTGTTGAATCAAAGTGGCAGCTAACACCATCTATCAAACATTCAAAAAATAAAGTAATCATGAGAATCCGACATTAAAAGCTAGCAATGCAAATTATAACAAAGTTTACAATTCAACTTACATGAGTTTGGACTCCAATCCCACTTTGATTCTGGCCAAGAACAGAAGAATAGTGGTCGACAAACTTGTACACGTTTTCTTGGATGGTGGACCATCTATGTTGGAGGGAGACATCACTTCAGGTGGTAATGATAGGACGCAGCGCCACATATTCCTTGTGTTAGTGCTTGTGGATCTTCTCCCAATACGCGTTGTCCTTTTTCTCCATGCCACATATAGGGTCCATGATCACGGCAAACCAAGCTTTGACCAACAAAACATACTCAAATCCTGTGAATGCCAGACCTCTTGCCCTGGGTGTCTTCGCCATTTTTCATTCTTACTACATGATGTTCCCCCAACTTCAAATGTACGATAATTTGGATTCCACAAGTCATATTCCATATCAGCCATAGGTTCATGACCGTCATTGATCATCTCGGGCATGTAATCTCCTAAAATGATCATGATTCCAAATAAACTAACGGAATATGCAACTAATTCATTTGTGGCATATTGAACTAATTGATGCAATGACATACCAAATATAACTAACAAAAAGATACAAAATGGAGCAAAATTTGTACTGACTCATGCGAGCACAATCCATCGAACAGGACATGGGAAGCCCGGATGCCGGCGCTACCCATGCTTGTCCATGCCCATTGGAGGTGTGGCATGTCGCACACATCATTGTCCGCCCCGGGGTTTCCATAAATCCATCCGGAATTGCCTAATCGGTCGTAAGATTGATGTCGGTCGTCGGTGGGATGGACGGCGACTTCATTGTCAGCGGCATGATGGACGGGAACACGGAGGGGACAATCATCCTCGAGGTCCACAACATCCTTGACGAAAACTCCCTACACATCCGCCTCCCTCTCACGCTGCTTCCTCCGATCAACGTTCTTTGGCTTGCAACTCGGAGCCATCGACGGGAGCCCCACGGAAGACGCTGAGGCAACATCCATCGCGACGGTGGGGACAGGGGTACGCGATGATGAAATTTAGGGCGGCGGGTGGGGGTGGCGGCGCGGATGGGGAAGCAAGGGTGGAGGACGGCGGCCGCTAGGGCGTGGGAAATGGATGGTGGATGCGGGAGGAGGGCGATGGATTTGGTGCACTTGGTCAATCTGGTGCAATTCGTGGTGGGTCCTACCCATCGAATTCGATGTGGCGGACCCGCCCTTGTGCACCCGGGCCTCCTCATATATGCCCCCGATTTGGACTGCATATGAGGGCTGCTGGTCAGCCCGGATGTATAGGACCGGTTTGAGGAGCCCGACTGGGTCAGGTTTTTGTAACTCGTCAGTGAGCGGACCGTCCGCCCAGATGTATGAGGGGGTTTGAGAAGTCCGGTTGTAGACGCTCTTATCTCCCGCAAACAACATAGCAGGCACGCCCATGTCTCGCTTGATGCGAGACGTAGGGCTGTCCCGCCCAAGGGAGCGCGAGACTAGCTGAGTCTCGCGGGATGCCACTACCTCATTTTTTGAAATTTTTTATTTAATCTTTTTATTCTGTTTATTCTTTTAAATATTCTAAATATATATTATAAAAAACACTCTACATAGGACATTTGAAACATGTTAATCTAGCATTTGTATAATGTTAATTGTGTATAGAAACAATGTTTGTCATGTATACGAAAAATGTATAAAAAATACAATGTGTGTGATAAAAGTTGATCATGTATTTAAAAAATTATGTATCGAAAAAATGTTAATCATATATTTTGAAATAAAAATAACCCTGTATAAAGCATTATATATACCGAAAATATACAATGTGGATGAAAAATTGTTCCTACTGTATAAGAAAAATGTAGAACATGTGTTAAAAAATTTGAACATACAAACACAGATTTAAAAAAATGTTGATAGTGTATTTAAAATATTATGTCATATATTTAAAAAATGTTAAACATGTATTTAAAATGTGCTGCTATGTGCAAAAAAAATTACAATGTGTATGAAAAAAATAGTCATGAAACATATTTTTCAACTATTAATCACGTATTTAAAAAAATGTCAAACTTGTTTAGAAAATTTCCTTATGTATACCTAAAAATGTACCAATATGTATGAACAATATAGACATATGTTGAAGAAAAAACAAAGAAAAGCGGTGAAAACCGTATAAATGGAAGAAAGAAACACCTCAGAAATGAAGAAAAAAATACAGGAAGAAAACCATGAAAACCCACAAGGAAACAAAGAAAAAAACACCAAATAAAACTAATAAAAACTAAGAGAGGGAAAATAAAAAAATATAATATAATAGAAAGTAAAATAAGAAATATAAACAAAGAAATGAACTAAAAAAGAGAAGAAAAACGAGGAAAAGGGAGAGAAAAGAAAAGAAAAACCTGAAAAAACAGATAGAAAACGGTGAAAAACCCCCGAAAAAACCCGTGAAGAAACAATAAAAATCCAGAAGAAAAACAAAAAAGAATCACCCCAAAGTCTACACCTAGCGGTCGAAACACGAACGAACGAAACCCTAAGCGAAGGGTGAACGGAATGAAAACCTAACAAAACGGGCTGGTCAAATAACGACGAAGGGAAGAACCTTCAGACGAGGAGTTAATTGCACCAATGGTACACAAACTTGTCCCCGATGCTCACTTTAGTCCACATTCTCGCAGACCCGAAAAACTCATACATCAACTTTTTAATCGCGCTCAGTTTAGTACAAAACTAGCTACGTGGCACGCTGACTCAGCAGAGGGGCACATCACACTGTTCATAAATATGGATTTTTTTTCCCAGAAATTTAAAATTATCATTTTCTGCAAAAAAAATCCTGAAAATAAAAAATCAGGAAACATGAACAGTACACGACAGTGTATTTTTTAATGCATTTTCTGCAAAAAAAATCTGGAAATATGAACAGTGCGTACCGGTACTGTTCATAAATATGGCTTTTTCCCAGAAATTTGAAATTATCATTTTCTGCAAAAAAAAATACCCCAAAAAACCGGAAAAAAAATCAGGAAAACATGAACAGTCCCCTGCAGTGTATTTTTAATGCATTTTTCTGCAAAAAATGGGAATCTGGGAGCATGAACAGCGCATCGGTACTGTTCATAAATATGGATTTTTTCCCAGAAATTTGAAATTATCATTTTCTGCAAAAACAATACCCCAAAAACCGAAAATAAAAAATCAGGAAACATGAACAGTACGCCTGCAGTGTATTTTTTAATGCATTTTTTGCAAAAAAGGAAATCTGGAAACCATGTACAGTACGCATCATACTGTTCATAAATATGGATTTTTCCCCAGAAATTTAAAATTATCATTTTCTGCAAAAAAAAATCCCCAAAAAAGCGAAAATAAAAAATCAGGAAACATGAACAGTACCCCCCCCCCCCCGCAGTGTATTTTTTAAATGCATTTTTCTGCAAAAAATGGAAATCTGGAAAAACATGAACAGTCGCATCGGTACTGTTCGCAAATATGGATTTTTCCCAAAAAATTAAAATTTTCATTTTCTCCAAAAAATAAAAAAAATGAACAGTGTTATGAGCTGACTCAGCTTGCCACGTGGCAGCTCCTGCCGTCCTCTAAGCTGTTTTTGTACTAAACTGAGCGCGATTAAAAAGTTGATGTATGAGTTTTTCGGTTCTGCGAGAATGTGGACTAAAGTGAGCATTGGGGACAAGTTTGTGTACCATTGGTGCAATTAACTCTCCGACGAGCCGTGCATACTTCTCGCTATAAGAGAGATATCAAAATCACTAATTGAGGAGTACTCCTTCCAAAGATCACTTCCACCTTCTGAGGTTGCGACAAGTGGCATCGCAACCTAGGAGTTTTTCCTTTTTTCGTAGATCCGTTTATTCAAATTGTTTTATCTCTTAAACCGTGCGACCAAATCTCGAACCGTTTTCACCGTTGGATTCCTCGCGTCAAAATCTTTAAAAGTAGATCCCACGTTGATAGGTTTTGACAAACTTTTTTCACGAAAAAACCGGACTAAAAAGCCACACCGGGACCATATTTTTTTCCTTTCCGAAAGCTGCTTCCGAGAGGCACGACCGTGCCTCTTGCGGAAGGAAAAAATCCGAGAGGCACGGCCTCTCACGGAAGCAAAAAAAAAATGAAAAACCGAAAAGCCGTGCCTCTCGCATTTTTTCGTTTTTTTATCAAAAAGCTAATAAACACCGATGGAAAACTGAAAAGCCAAAAAAATTCATCTAAAAAGCCGAAAACACGTGCAATTTTTCTTTTTGAAGAGAGCGCCTAGAGCGTGACATGTGACGGCGTTTGAGAGCGTGGCGCGCTCTTAGCCCACCCCAAATGACCTTTGGGTAAGCTTTTGTAGGAGCGCTTCTTAATAAGTTGCTTTTGAGTGATATAGGTCTGGCGCAACATAGCCCGTTCCGAGCGAGTCCTGGAACATACACACACATCCACGACGTCTCCAGAGCCCAGCCCAGCCCATGTCATCCGAAAACCAGGCACACCGAGTGTCGACACTGGCGGCCTGCCGCAACTGAGGGCGTGTCGACAGCGCGCGATGTGCCGCCGATTATACCTTAAACAATTCCAGCCTCTCTCTAGACACGAAGAATCCAGATCCCTGATCCTTATCCAGAAAAAGGCAAGGCCGCCTGTCAGCCTTCCACACTGCAAACCCCGGCGCCACGCGACCTGGCAAAAACCACGGGCAGCAGCTCCGCTTCCAGCAAAGAGCCGCGGAATGGAGCCCCCAAACCGCGAGCCATCCTCTCGGTCAGTCGGTCACCGTGCAACATATAACCCTTCGCGCCTGCAGAGTGCAGCCCAACAAATCTCCATCAAGAAAGTGTACCCAAACGACACACAAAAGCATAGACGAGGGCGAAGAAGAGATGGATCCAGCCGAGGGCCGAAGGATCCTGGTGGCCGTGGACGAGGGCGACGAGAGCGTCCACGCGCTGCGATGGTGCCTCACCAACTTCGCCATGCGCGGCGACGGCGAGCTTGCCCCCCACCCGGACACCATCCTCCTGCTCTACGTCCGGCCGACGCCGCCCACCTACTCCGTGCTCGACGCCTCCGGTACGTGCGTTTGTCTTCACGAAGCGATCCTACACTTATCCCGGCGTCGGGAACTAACCAGCCTGCATCGTAAGCCCCGCTAGGCTATCTGTTTGCCAATGAGGCGACCGCCGCGATCGACGGGTACAGCCGGGCGGTGGCGGACGCGGTGGTGGACAAGGCGCAGAAGCTCTGCGCGCTCCACAGCAAAGAGAACGGCGAGGTGAAGGTGAAGGTGGATGTGAAGGTGGCGGTTGGGGACGCCAGGAGCGTCATCTGCGACATGGTGGACAAGCTCGGAGCCGACCTGCTGGTGATGGGGAGCCATGGCTATGGCTTTCTCAAGAGGTACTAATTCTTTCTGACTTCTGTGCTATCCCACACGCTGCACACCAGGCTGCAGCGAGACCAGCGGGATTGCTGAACTGATAATTACTTGTAGCTATTCTAATGTGTACTCCACTTCAGGCTTCTGTCAGAGTAGTGCTCGTGTGACAGAGAATTCTCGTTGGTTTTGCAGGGCTCTCCTCGGGAGTGTCAGCGATTACTGCGTCAGGAACGCCAACTGCCCCGTTCTCATCGTCAAGTCGAAATAACAGGGCGAACTGTTCTCGGGAGATCAGCAATGATGCCCGTACTTGCATTTGCTGTTCGGCATTGAATTTCTTTCTACTACTACTACTTATTTGTTATGCCTTTTCTTTTCTTCACTTTTGCTTACTTAGCGTGTAACCAGCTAGAGGAGCTAAGGGGAAGTGTGTCTCTCAAGATCCCCGCGACTTGTATATATGCCGCTGTTACTGCTCGGCTATCGGTTGCATTTATCGTATTAGACATGTTATTTAGCAGCTTGTCATACTTTCATCGATCGGAATCGACTCGATGCACTTCTATTCTCAACTGCATGTGGAACACACGAACAAGAAGACAAATTGTGCCAAGAAAAACAGTCTATTCACCAGTCACCCCTCACAATATTCTTTTCTTTTTAAACGGAGGCAAACGTTTTGCCTCATTGATTAATTAAGTAGAAGATAATTACCTTGTTAATTACGAAAACCAAGCAAAAAACGAAGTAGACATACCACAACGAACTACTTACACGGCATGAAACTCCACGTCCGCACAGGCGGTCCACCAAACGCACTCAACACACATAACCCCTAAACGCGGCAGTGGAGCGTGCAAGAAGACAACATTCATCAAAAAATGACAGTGGAGCGTGAGTTGTAGCTGCCGTGATGGCCTCCCCGGCGGATAAGGCGTCGGGGCTGATGGCTTCAACGGTGTTTTCTTTCGTAGCTACTGGGACATAATCAAGGAAGAGAGCATGGATGTTTTTCACCAGTTTCATAGTCTGTCTTTGCAGGGATCAACTCGGCCCTTGTCGCGCTGCTGCCAAAAAAGGATGGTGCTGAAGCAATGGGGGATTTCAGGCCAATCAGCCTGATCAATTCAATTGCAAAACTGATCGCTAAGGTTCTTCATGTGTCTGTCAGAGAAAGTTGGCTCGCTCATCTCGGCGGGGCAGAGCGCGTTTATGAAGACAAAGTGCCTACATGATAATTTCCTGTACATCCAAAACTGTGATCCCTCCATCACAAGAAAAAACCAGCACTTCTGATCAAGTTAGATATTGCAAGGGCGTTCGGTTCTCTATCTTGGGAGTTCATCCTCGAGGTTCTCTCGAGATGGGGTTCAGTGCACGCTGGCGAGATTGGATTGCTCGGCTTCTGTCATCCACATCATCATATTTCCCGGTTAATGGGGCACCAGGAGTTTCAGTCAGACATCGCCGCGGCTTCCCTGTCACCGCTGCTATTCATCGTCGCAGACTCGCAGTTGATGCTCTGCACTGTCTGATCGCCAAAGTTGTCGAGGATGGGATACTAGCTCCCATGTCAAGGCGAGAGGTCAAGTTGCGCGTTAGTTTATACGCTGACAACGCAGTGATTTTTTGCAAACCCTGATTGAGAAGAAATCCACAAGCTCCTAGAGATTCTGAAGTTTTTCGATGACGCGTAGGGCCTGCATCTAGGTCCGGCCAAGTCAACTGTCACCCCAATCAGATGTGAAGAAATCAATCTGCAAGATATTCTGCAAAACTTTGGTGGAAAAATTACAGTTTTCTCTATAAAGTATCTTGGACGCGCTTCATAGCGGCCGGTAATTAATGGAAAGTGTTTGTCCTCTTATCCTGATTAGGAAAGATTTCTCCCGTGCCAACTAGTTAAACAGAAAATATCCAACAGACATGCGTATTAAATGGTCCACATGTATCCGGCTGCGTCTTCTTTTACTGCATGGACGTGAATGGCTTTGTATCATTTAATTCACGATTTACAAATTTTAAAAAACCATAACTTTCAAACCGCGCATCGAAATTAAGATCCATTTTCACCCTTGGAACTCTCATGACGTGCTCTTCGAAACTAGGTCCTGCATGGATATGTTTTGATGATTTTTTTTGTGCAATTTAGTCCCACGTTTTGTGCAATTGTCTAGTAGTCGATGTGCAACTAGCCGACCCTGGATGTGCAACTAGCTGACCCTGGATGTGCAATCGTTCCCATGGAATAGACATCGACGACTCAGAACACGTTCATAGCCGTGAGCCATGAGGTGGTTTTGGTCTGCCAACGCTTAAAGTATGTATTGATAAACTTATCCGATTTCAGTGCAGCGGCAAAGCCACTAGCCAAAAAATTCCTAAACAAATTAGGTTTTTGGATTGCTGAGTAAATAGGTAGTTTTTCGATTAATTTAATCCAGAATAAATTACTAGCATGGCATTGACAGAAATAAACACGTGCTAATATTTGATCATGCAAGCACATACTACGCTAATAGCAGACACATCTACGTATAACGCTAGCATGGCTAAAATAGAAATCAATAGGAGCGGGATAAACGAGTTACATCCTCCAGTAGGCCAGGCAGAAACCACGGCAGCGGCAGTGGCGGCAGTGGCATCCTCGGCGGCCTTCTTCTCGACTTTGAGTTTCTCAGCAGCAGCCTTCTTGGTGTCAGTGGACATGATGACGGTGAAGAGGACACGGACGATGTAGAGGCAAACAAACGGCGGCGAGCAGTCTCTTAGGAGACGCTACCCAAAAACCTAATCTCCCCTCTTCCGTACATGATTTGGAAAGGCGGGGTTTCGGAAGCCTGCTCGCCCGTCGACCGTGTACGTGGCGGACGGGATGGGATCACCGGCAGTAGCAACAGCAGTAGTAATGGAATGGCGTGGGCGTGGAGGCAGATGGTAGGGTTAGCCGACGCCTCACATATATATGCGCATCCGGGTGGAGTGACGTGGGCTAGACCCACGTCCGAGTCGGTAACAACCCACGATCTGACGTCTCAGATCATGGTCCACCTGTCAAAGACTCTCCGTTCCTGACCAGCAAAAATAAGTGCATAGGTGTGACCTCGGCTCGGCTCATTCCAGCAACCCGTGGCGTGTCGTGGCGAGGCGTGGCGAGGCAGGCAACAGAGGAGGAGCTCGCGGGAACTACTTCTCTTCTCGAGCTCCAGTAGCATGTGGAAGAGAATCCCTTATAATGAGGTCCAACTCCTCTCCAACTAGCACTATGGGACTAAACTTCCCACCACACCTAGTGCCATATAACCCACATGGACCCTTAGTGATTTTCTGAAATTGTTAGATGGGCCCAAGGCCCACCCTCATATTTCAACAATCCCCCACCAGATCTCAAGGTCCCATTTTGTCCTTTGTTCCAAACACTGTTTTGATATACCAGCATATCAGTGGAGACCTGTTAAGGTTGAAGTCCACCTAGAGCAAGTAGCTATGGTCCTTCACAACTGAACAATGGACTATGTCTTGAATTATCAGTTTGGCATAAAAAAGTTTCACCACATGTCTTACTAGTACTAGACTGCTGAAAGGATCGAGAAGAGGTGTCTAGAGGGGGGGTGATTAGACCCTCAACAAAGAAAAGTAGCAGTTTTTAATTTCTTCAAGTTAAGGTGGAGTTTTAGCACAAGTTTAAACATTCACAATACATTTCAAGCAAGCATGGCAAGAGTATATGAGCAGCGGAAAGTAAAGCATGCAATTTGCGAGAATGTAAAGGGATGGGATTGGAGTGTGCAAACGCAATTGGAGACACGAAGATTTTTGGCGTGGTTCCGATAGGTGGTGCTATCGTACATCCACGTTGATGGAGACTTCAACCCACGAAGGGTAACGGTTGCGCGAGTCCACGGAGGGCTCCACCCACGAAGGGTCCACGAAGAAGCAACCTTGTCTATCCCACCATGGCCATTGCCCACGAAGGACTTGCCTCACTCGGGTAGATCTTCACGAAGTAGGCGATCTCCTTGCCCTTACAAACTCCTTGGTTCAACTCCACAATCTTGACGGAGGCTCCCAAGTGACACCTAACCAATCTAGGAGACACCACTCTCCAAAAGGTAATAGATGGTGTGTTGATGATGAACTCCTTGCGCTTGTGCTTCAAATGATAGTCTCCCCAACACTCAACTCTCTCTCACGGATTTGGATTTGGTGGAAAGATGACTTGAGTGGAAAGCAGCTTGGGGAAGGCTAGATATCAAGATTCATATGGTTGGAATGGAATATCTTGGTCTCAACACATGAGTAGGTGGTTCTCTCTCAGAAAATGTATGCTGGAAGTGTAGGCACGTTCTGATGGCTTTCTCTATGAATGAAGAGTGGGTGGAGGGGTATATATAGCCTCCACACAAAATCTAACCGTTACACACAATTTACCAAACTCGATGGGACCGAATCATAAAACTCAGTCAGACCGATTTAGTTCAAAATGTGAACGTTAGGATTTTCGGTGGGACCGATATGATCAACTCGGTGGGACCGATGTGCTACGGTTAGGGTAAAACCTCATCTCGGTTTGACCGATTACACAAACTCAGTGGGACCGATTTTGGTAATAAGCTAACCAGAGAGTTGGTCAAGCAAAGTCGGTGGGACCGATTGCATATTTTGGTGGGACCGAAATAAGTGCAATAGGAGACAGAGAGTTTGCAAGCCCATCTCGGTGAGACCGAGATCCCATCGGTGAGACCGAACTGATTAGGGTTTCTGGCAGTGGCTATGTCAAATGAACTCAGTGGCGCTGGATAGATCAAATCGGTGGGGCCGAGTTTGACTTTTGGTTTGGGACATATGTGGATATGAGAAAGTGGTTGAGGGCTTTTGGAGCATATCACTAAGCACTTTGAGCAAGCAAGCCATTAAGCAACACCTCATCCCCTTTTAATAGTATTGGCTTTTCCTATGGACTCAATGTGATCTTGGATCACTAAAATTAAAATGTAGAGTCTTGAGCTTTACAGCTTGAGCCAATCCTTTGTCCTTAGCATCTTGAAGGGGTTCCACATCCTCTTGTCCACGCCACTCCACTGTTGAACTCATCTGAAATATACTAGATAAAAGTATTAGTCCAACAAGAGATATGTTGACATTAATTACCAAAACCACCCAGGGAGCACTTGTGCTTTCAATCTCCCCCTTTTTGGTAATTGATGACAACATACATCAAAACTTTAGATAAAGATATAGAGAATAGCAAGTAAAGCTTTGGAAAGACATGTAACATGCATAGGCTCCCCCTACATGTATGCAATCATGTAAATATGGAATGTAAGAGCATGTGAATGCATGAGCATGATAGAGCAAGCAACGAGTTACATGTATCTTGGCTATATGCATCAGAGCAAAGGATGTAAATATATGAATTTGTACCTTCATGTTCATGAGTCCTTCTTGCAAACAATATGTACATTAGCAAGATATCTTCATGGACATGAGTGTGATGCATATACTTACCTTGTAGTCTTGAGCTGGCTTAGGAAGAGATGAACCTGAGTAAACAAGGTTAGATAACACAGGAATATCTACTGAACAGAGCAAACTGCAAACCACAAGAGTACCAAGATTGGGATGACATGTAGAGAGTGAGTACCAAGTACTCTATTTGATATAGACATGTCCCCAAAGGTAAAAGATATGCAATGAATTCGAAGATTTCCTTCCCTTAGATGTCTTTCTCCCCCTGAATCTTATGTTGGATAATGGGAGAATATAGGGAAAAGAAAATCAGAGCACAGAAATCATAACACAGACTAACATGTCTTTCCCCTCTTAAAGACACGTGACTTCTCTCCTCTTGAATACCAAGCATCTGGGGTCTTTGATGTGATTATCTCTCTCCCCTTTTTGATGTGATTAAGCTTTGATGTGAGCTCTCTCTCCCCCTTTGACATCAATTTCCATGTAGGGATCTTCTGGAGTGTGAGTCAAAATAGGTTTGGTCCTTGAGTCACATAGCAAAGCAGCATGTAGAATGTGATGCAGGTAGAGGACAAGAATCATCGAGTGGAGCTGGAACAAATATGCAGGATGCAAATGGCAACTTGTCTTCTCAGCACTGAAATCGGTAACACCGAGTTGATTTCTTCGGTTGCACCGAAATGGTTTGGTTTGACCGAAAGAGGAAAAACCGGTGTGACCGAGTTAAACACAGAGAGAGAACAATAGTCATCTCAGCTCACTAGGCAAATAAGTTCTCACAAAGATTTGCAAGGAATTAACTGAAGGATTTGCAATGAATTAAATGCAGGGAATACAGAACAAAACAGAGAATAGAAAAGAAATCTAGATGAAGTTCTTTTTTAAAGGAAGGGGAACAAATATGCAAGGAACAAATGCAAGAACACAGAGACACACTAGAGAACTTCATCTAGAATTGGGCGGTGACAAAGTCATCTATGTTAGAGTATATTGACTGAGGAGTCAAGTGAGAACACTTGATCATAAGTCATACTCATCGTTAATGCTCAAAATGGGGTTACCATTTTTCGTTTAAGCATCTTGATGTATTCGCATCTTGTTGAGCTGTTTTGACCCATGAATTTGGATAAAGCTTCTCTAAGATGGAATGTCATGCCTTGGGTGGTGGTGTTGATCTTGATCATGTAGTTGAACTTGTGTGGGATGCTCAAGGTTGATGTAGCTCATCAATGGTTTGGGGCACCGCTAGTAGTTTGAGTTCATCTACCTACATGGGTTAGTCTTGCAAGGAAGAGCACTTGTGTATCCAAAATGACAATCATGAAACTTGATACCAAATGAAATTTGATATGTAAAGTTTGTCAAAGGATATGTTGAAGGATTTCATGCTTCCTTGACTTCAACCACCATATTGTAGAGACTTGGTGATGTAGAGATTGCTCATGATGTGAGTGATTTGCAATCTCATTGATTTAGATTCATCCAAGTACCTACAAGGGTTAGATAGCATGCAAGGGTGCAAATATATCCAAGACATATGAATATCATCATAAGAGAAATATCAAGGATTAGTCATAGGCTCATGCCTTGCATGTATCCAAATGGAGTATCTACTCCAAGTTTGAAGCATCAATGATGTTCAATTCACCTCTCAAATGGCAAAATACTTTCTCATCAAGCGGTTTGGTGAATATATCTGCCAATTGCTTATCGGTACGAACATGCTTGAGATCAATGTCTCCTTTAGCAACATGATCTCGAATGAAGTGATGACGAACTTCAATATGCTTAGTTCGAGAATGTTGCACAGGATTATGAGCAATCTTAATAGCACTTTTAATGTCCATTTGGTACAAAGTGATATCATGGTGATTAGCATAGGCAAGTAAGATGCGGATGGACTCAAGTCTAGCAACGGGGGCATATGTCTCACCATAGTCCATACCTTCGACTTGTGTGTAGCCTTGGGCGACGAGACATGCTTTGTTGCGAACGACTTGTCCATCTTCGTCTTGCTTGTTGCGAAACACCCATTTGGTACCGATGATGTTGTGGTTGTTGTCGGGCTTCTCGACCAATGTCCACACTTGGTTTCTCTCAAAGTTGTGTAGCTCTTCGTGCATGACATTTATCCAATCTGGATCTTCCAAAGCTTCTTCAACCTTCATAGGTTCAATGCTAGAGATGAATGAATAATGTTCACAAAAATTAGCCAAACGAGTTTTTGAGCGAGTGATTCTCCCGGTTTGTATATCATTGTAGATTTGTTCGACGGGATGGTCTCTTGCGACTCTTGCTCGAACTCGTGAGAGCTTTTGCTTGGTTCGGGGTGGAACATCTTCTTCATCATCTTGTTCTTCCTCTTGGCCTTCTTCATTGTTGACGTTGTCGTTCTCTTGTCGAGGTGGAGAAGGAGGTTGATGAGGTTCATCTTGGTGTACTTCCTCGTTTTCTTCATCTTGGCGTGTCTCACTTGTGGATGCTTCCGTGTCAACTCTTGGTTCACCTTGTCGTGAGGTAGAGGCTTCCACTTGGACGGACGAGGTACTCTCCTTCACCTCCGTTGGACGAATCTTGCCAATAGACAAGTTTTGAATTGCTTCCGAAGGGTCTTTGTCTCCTACATCAATTGGCAATTGCTCTACTTGCGAGCCGTTAGATTCATCAAACTTCACATCTGCCGTCTCTTCAACCTTTCGGGTGAAACTGTTGTAGACACGGTAAGTGTGAGAGTTTGAGCCATAACCAAGTAGGAAACCTTCATGAGATTTAGGAGCAAATTTAGAACGAGGATGCTTATCAAGAATGTAACACTTTGAGCCGAATACTCGAAAGTATCCAACTTGGGGTTTGTTACTAGTGAGAAGCTCGTATGCCGTCTTGCCGAGTAGCTTGTGGAGATACAAGCGATTTGTTGCATGACAAGCCGTCTCAACCGCTTCCGCCCAAAAGTGTTTTGGCGTCTTGTACTCATCAAGCATCGCTCTTGCCATCTCAATAAGAGTCCGGTTCTTCCTCTCAACAACTCCATTTTGTTGAGGTGTGTACGTAGCCGAGAACTCGTGTGAAATCCCTTCTTTGTCAAGAAAGGTATCCACATTTGCGTTCTTGAACTCCGTTCCGTTGTCGCTGCGAACCTTCTTGATCTTCACTTCAAATTGATTTTGGGCCTTCCTAGCGAAGTTCTTGAAGATCTTTTGGACCTGCGTTTTATCATCAAGAAAGAAGACCCACGTAAATCTTGAAAAATCATCAACAATGACTAAACCGAACGAGTTACCACCGAGACTTTTGTAGGCATTGGGACCAAAGAGATCCATATGAAGTAGCTCGAGCGGTCTTCTCGTGGTCATGATGTTCTTCACGTGGTGACTCCCTCTAACTTGTTTTCCTGCTTGACAAGCACTGCACAATCTATCCTTGTCAAATATAACATCTTTCACTCCAAGGATATGATCACCTTTAATAAGCTTATCAAGATTTCGCATGCCCACATGACCTAACCTTCTATGCCACAACCAACCTTTGGAGGATTTAGCAATAAAGCAAGTTCTAGGTTGAGCCTTTTTAGTGAAATCAACAATGTATAGATCACCTCTACGTATACCGGTAAAGACCATATTGTGATTATCTCTACGAAACACTTAGCAATCTACTTCAGTAAATAGGACATTGAATCCAAAGTTAGCAAGTCTAGATACGGAAAGTAGATTATAGCCAAGAGATTCAACGAGCATAACATTTTGTATGGAGCTATCATGTGAGATGGCCACCTTACCAAGGCCAACCACCTTACCCTTTGAGTTATCACCAAAAGTGACATACTTTCGAGGGCCGTCGTTTTCAGCTAGCTCACGAAACATATCCTTGTCTCCGGTCATGTGATCGGTACACCCACTATCAAGAACCCATTCCTTTCCTCCAGCCATGTAGCCGCGAAGATTAGCCATAAGACCAAAGTGTCTCATAGACTTGTCGAGATCGAAGTCACTATCATCATCCTCATCATAGTATCCGTGTTCAACATCGTCTTGTGATGGATCAATTCCTAGAGAGAGTGATTCATTAGATAAATGATCATCACAATGTTCATCTTTATGAATTCTAATGACTTCGGAAATGATATTGTTAATGATTCCAACATCTCCTTTGTCACGCATAAGGTCACGAAGCTCAAATAAACAATCACCAAACTTAGGGTCTTTAGGATTCATCTTATTTAAAGCAATGGACTTTTGAAGAATCACATCTAGATTTTGCAAGGAATAGTTTGGAAATCATTCCTCAAGAAATCTCCATATGGTATAGGCACAATCAAGAGCAGGCAAGCAAACAATCAAATTTCTAGGCAGTCCTCTAATGATAAGATTGATAGTTCTAAGATTGCGGATCAAGTCAATAGACTCATCAAGGGTAGGATGCAAAGGATCAACAATGGGTGCACAAGGGCTAGTAATGTACTTCCTCAAATGATATTCATTGAAAATCACAAGCATCTCATTTTTCCACTCATGAAAGTACTCTCCATCAAGTATAGGCACTCTATGTCTAAGACTCCCCAACGTAGACTCATCCATCTTCCTCCAATGGTGATTAAACCAAAGCAATGGAGACCAAAGCTCTGATACCAATTGAAAGGATCGAGAATAGGTGTCTAGAGGGGGGTGATTAGACCCTCAACAAAGAAAAGTAGCAGTTTTTAATTTCTTCAAGTTAAGGTGGAGTTTTAGCACAAGTTTAAACATTCACAATACATTTCAAGCAAGCATGGCAAGAGTATATGAGCAGCGGAAAGTAAAGCATGCAATTTGCGAGAATGTAAAGGGATGGAATTGGAGTGTGCAAACGCAATTGGAGACACGAAGATTTTTGGCGTGGTTCCGATAGGTGGTGCTATCGTACATCCATGTTGATGGAGACTTCAACCCACGAAGGGTAACGGTTGCGCGAGTCCATGGAGGGCTCCACCCACAAAGGGTCCACGAAGAAGCAACCTTGTCTATCCCACCATGGCCATCGCCCACGAAGGACTTGCCTCACTCGGGTAGATCTTCATGAAGTAGGCGATCTCCTTGCCCTTACAAACTCCTTGGTTCAACTCCACAATCTTGACGGAGGCTCCCAAGTGACACCTAACCAATCTAGGAGACACCACTCTCCAAAAGGTAATAGATGGTGTGTTGATGATGAACTCCTTGCTCTTGTGCTTCAAATGATAGTCTCCCCAACACTCAACTCTCTCTCACGGATTTGGATTTGGTGGAAAGATGATTTGAGTGGAAAGCAGCTTGGGGAAGGCTAGAGATCAAGATTCATATGGTTGGAATGGAATATCTTGGTCTCAACACATGAGTATGTGGTTCTCTCTCAGAAAATGTATGCTGGAAGTGTAGGCACGTTCTGATGGCTTTCTCTATGAATGAAGAGTGGGTGGAGGGGTATATATAGCCTCCACACAAAATCTAACCGTTACACACAATTTACCAAACTCGGTGGGACCGAATCATAAAACTCAGTCAGACCGATTTAGTTCAAAATGTGAACGTTAGGATTTTCGGTGGGACCGATATGATCAACTCGGTGGGACCGATGTGCTGGGGTTAGGGTAAAACCTCATCTCGGTTTGACCGATTACACAAACTCGGTGGGACCGATTTTGGTAATAAGCTAACCAGAGAGTTGGTCAAGCAAACTCGGTGGGACCGATTGCATATTTCGGTGGGACTGAAATAAGTGCAATAGGAGACAGAGAGTTTGCAAGCCCATCTCGGTGAGACCGAGATCCCATCGGTGAGACCGAACTGATTATGGTTTCTGGCAGTGGCTATGTCAAATGAACTCGGTGGTGCTGGATAGATCAAATCGGTGGGGCCGAGTTTGACTTTTGGTTTGGGACATATGTGGATATGAGAAAGTGGTTGAGGGCTTTTGGAGCATATCACTAAGCACTTTGAGCAAGCAAGCCATTAAGCAACACCTCATCCCCTTTTAATAGTATTGGCTTTTCCTATGGACTCAATGTGATCTTGGATCACTAAAATTAAAATGTAGAGTCTTGAGCTTTACAGCTTGAGCCAATCCTTTGTCCTTAGCATCTTGAAGGGGTTCCACATCCTCTTGTCCATGCCACTCCACTGTTGAACTCATCTGAAATATACTAGATAAAAGTATTAGTCCAACAAGAGATATGTTGACATTAATTACCAAAACCACCCAGGGAGCACTTGTGCTTTCAACTGCCGAAGGCTGACCCCTCAGGTGGAACATATTAGTCACACCCTGGCTTATTCATGAGCTTGCTAGAGATCACTCCAATCTCATAGACTATGACCAGAAGTCGGGCTCATATAGGTGTGTTCCTCCAAATACCGCTCTGTAGGATAGCATATTGCTTGTATAAGATTTGGAACACATTAAGACAGTAGTCAACATACCATACAATTTTTGAGAGTATTGCATCTCCAAAGGAATGCACCCCGACGCTTGGCCTCACCGGAATCTGCTACTTAAAGGCGGCCTCACCCGGCTAACTCCACACCACAACACATCCGTTCCACATCCTCCTCCTTGCACCACATCCGCCATGACCCAAGGCTCTAGCGCTTTGTTGGAGAGCCTGTCATCGGAGCAAAAGCACGAGGTGGCCACCCTAGCAGCCGCCTGGCGGATCGAGCACAACATGTCGGCTAGCTCGCCCGAGGTCTTCGACGATGACCCTACAATAGAGACGGGCTTCGACAATGACACCGCACTGGACCCCGCGCATGTGCATGCTGGCTTGATGATATGTCTTTGTCGTATCTATAATTTTTTATTATTTCATGCCAATACTCTACAACTTTCATATACATTTGACAACATTTTATATTATTTTTTTGGGCTAACATATTGATCCAGTGCCAGTGCCAATTCCTATTTGTTGCATGTTTTTTGTTTCGCAGAATATCCATATCAAACGAAGTCTAAACGCGATAAAATTTACGGAGATTTATTTTGGAATATATGTGATTTTTGGGGAAAATAATCAACGCGAGACGATGCACGAGGGGCCTAGAAGCTCAGACGGCATGCCCCCTACCCTGGGCACATCGGGCAGGCTTGTGGGGCCCCTATAAGTCGGTTGGAGGTGTCCTTCAACCACAAGAAGGATAATATCTGGATAAAAATCCCCTCAAAATTTCAGCCCAATCGGAGTTACAGATCTCCGGGAGTTTAAGAAACGGTTTTCGGCCAGAAAACAAGAACGCGAAACAGAAGAGAACAGAGAGAGATCCAATCTGGGAGGGGCTCCTGCCCTCCGGGAGCTATGGAGGCCATGGACCAGAGGGTAAACCCTCCGCCCATCTAGGGAGGGGGGGCTCTCTCTCCCTCTCTCCCGGTGGC
This sequence comes from Thinopyrum elongatum, assembly GCA_011799875.1. Classification (NCBI taxonomy): domain Eukaryota; kingdom Viridiplantae; phylum Streptophyta; class Magnoliopsida; order Poales; family Poaceae; genus Thinopyrum; species Thinopyrum elongatum. Next base: position 392,305,647 of record CM022300.1, read on the forward strand.
GCCGGAACACCACCGGGGCAACCATCATGACGACGATCTACACCAACAACTTCGCCGCTGTCATCACCAACTCTCTCCCCCTCTATGCAGTGGTGTAACACCTCTTCTCCCCATTGTAATTTGTACTTAAACATGGTGCTTTATGCCACATATTATTATCCAATGATGTGTTTCCATCCTATGAAGTTTGAGTAGATTTGTTTTGTCCTATGGGTTGATTGATGATCGTGATTGGTTTGAGTTGTATGTTTTATTTTGGGGCTGTTCTATGGTGCCCTCCGTGTCGCGCAAGCATGTGGGATTACCGTTGTAGAGTGTTGCAATACATTCATAATTCGCTTATAGTGGGTGGCGAGAGTGACAAAAGCTTATACCCGAGTAAGGGGGTTGTTGCGTATGGGAGTAAAGAGGAATTGTTACTTAATGCCATGGTTGCGTTTTACCTTAATGATCTTTAGTAGTTGCGGATGCTTGCTAGAGTTCCAATCATAAGTGCATATGATCCAAGTACGGAAAGTATGTTAGCTCATGTCTCTCCCTCATATAAAATTGCAATAATGATTACCGGTCTAGTTATCAATTGCCTAAGGATAAATCCTTCTCTTGTGTTACAAAAAGCTTTCTACTAAACAACTAACTTGATGCGGAGCATCCTACGGTCATCCCCATGGACCTACCTACGTCTCCCCAAGTGCCTGGAGGACCGATGACACGAGCACGTGCAAGAGCTATCGAGACCGAGGTGACATCTCTCCTTTGTGATATTCCATATGACCCACGCGAGACACGGTTGCTACCTAAAGCCGGAATGCTATGTGTGATTAGGTGTGGAGAACACCCTCTCGGAGATGCTGGTGACGCCGGACAAGTCCCCAAGTACATAGATGAAGAGGATCACCGAAAGTCTACAGGACCCGGACATCCGACCCTGGCCCCAGACATCCGGCCCTTGAAGCCTCAGCAACAGCAGCAACCCAGCAGCTGAAGCTACATGGCCTGGACATCCGGCATGGCCCTATACATCCGGCCCGATGATCCCGGACATCCCGCGCCAGCCCGGAAATCCAGCCCCTTCTATACAGAGAGAAATCGGAATCGGCCCCCGCCAGCCCGGACATCCGACCCCGGCCTCGGACATCTGGCCTGACGCGAGCCACCGGGCATCCAGCCCCTGTGTGCGCACAGTGAATAGGCCAAAGGCCCATGTATCCCTCTAACTCGCCCCAACTTGTACTAGCACTATATATAGACCTCTTCCCTCTCCATCTAGGGTTAGCAATGTGATAGCTCATTAGAGATAGAGCTTTTCTCATCCACTTATCCCCTACTCCTTTGGAGACCGAGACCTCCTAAGGAGAAGATCCCCCAAGATGATTCTAGACCCCTCTTGAGGGAAGATCCCCCTAGTGGATTCAAGACATGTTTCCTCACGAATTGGGATGAACTAGTTACTGTGTATCCTCCCTTGTTGACTTTGGATCTTGTATCTCCCATTTGTGTATGTGGATTTAGCACATGTGTGATTGGATCTATTTGATTTGAGTGTTTTCCTCTCTTGTCTTCATCGTGTTCTTCAGGAATTGCCCTCCAAATCGTGAAAGACCGGCCATTAGGGTTCCACCCTACATCATCTTGGTATCATGAGCCATGTTGATCACGAATTTGGAGTCCCTAACCCCACTTTCTAGCCTAATTTTATTATGTTTTGTCCAACTTCAAAAATCCCCACAAAAACAGCCCTACCAATTTTTTTGTGATTTGTTGGTGTGATGATGTTTTGTTGGATTTGATCCATGGATTTGTTGTGTTACTAGTGGATCTAGCTTCTCTCCACTTTTCCCCAATTTCCATCCACGAAATTCCTCGATTTTTGCCCCGATTTTTATTTTTCCCACCTACTTCTTCGAGTTCATCAACGGATCAGAGGACCCAGACATCCGGCCCGACACCCGGATATCCGCTGCCTGGCAGCAACAAACGCCTCCACCACCACCATTCTTCCTCAACTTCACCAATTTTGACCGGTGTCCACCAATACTTCCGCATACCACCACCGCTTTCTGCAACCACCATCACTTATCCGCTACCACCCCCAACAATTTTGACACATTTATTTTGAGAAATTGAGTTGCAGTTTCCATTTCCTAACGTGTTTCGGCTACTTAGGGACGGTTCGACACCGACACCACCGCCGCTCATCTTTGCCACGGATTCGTCATCGAGAACAACCACTTCACCTTTGTGACACCATCAACCATAAGCAAGGGCGGTAACCTCGACAACACCTTTGTATACTCTCCCTTGCCATTGCATTGTCAACCCCGAGCCCATTTTGGGCCACTTTCCTATCGAGACTAGTCATTTGAGTATTGCTGGGCAACGTAACTTATGCACTTTAGTGATTGCTACTTCTTGAGCTTGCGTTGGTTTTTCCCTTGAAGAGGAAAGGGTGATGCAGCAAAGTAGAGATAAGTATTTCCCTTAGTTAGAGAACCAAGGTATCAATCCAGTAGGAGACAACGCACAAATCACCAATACTTGCACAAACAATCAAACACTTGCACCCAACGCGATAAAGGGGTTGTCAATCCCTTCATGGTCACTTGCAAAAGTGAGATCTGATAGAGATAGATAAAACTAAACAAAAGATAAAGTAAATATTTTTAGGGTTTTTGGTTTATAGATCTGAAAATAAAAGATTGCAAAATAGTAGATCGGAAAGTAATATGATGGAAAATAGACCCGGGGGCCATAGGTTTCACTAGAGGCTTCTCTCAAGATAGCAAATAAAACAGTGGGTGAACAAATTACTGTCGAGCAATTGATAGAAAAGCGCAAAGTTATGACGATATCCAAGGCAATGATTATGAAATATAGGCATCACGTCCGTGTCAAGTAGACCGACTCCTGCCTGCATCTACTACTATTACTCCACACATCGACCGACTCCTGCCTGCATCTAGAGTATTAATTTCATGAAGAACAGAGTAACGCTTTAAGTAAGATGACATGATGTAGAGGAATAAACTCAAGCAATATGATGTAAACCCCATCTTTTTATCCTCGATGGCAACAATACAATATGTGCCTCGCTGCCCCAACTGTCACTGGGAGAGGACACCGCAAGATTGAACCCAAAGCCAAGCACTTCTCCCATTGCAAGAAAAACCAATCTAGTTGGCCAAACCAAACCGATAGTTCGAAGAGAATTACAAGGATATCAAATCATGCATAAAAGAATTCATAGAAGATTCAAATAATATTCATAGATAAGCTGATCAGAAATCCACAATTCATCGGATCTCGACAAACACACCGCAAAAGAAGATTACATCGGATAGATCTCCAAGAACATCAAGAAGAACGTTGTATTGAGAATCAAAGAGAGAGAAGAAGCCATCTAGCTACTAGCTATGGACCCGTAGGTCTGAGGTAAACTACTCACGCTTCATCGAAAGGGCAATAGAGTTGATGTAGAAGCCCTCCGTGATCGAATCCCCCTCCGGCAGGACGCCGGAAAAGGCCCCAAGATGGGATCTCACGGGAACAGAAGGTTGCGGCGGTGGAAAAGTGTTTTCGTGGATGCTTCTGGTGGTTTGGGAATATATGTGAATATATAGGAGGAAGATCTAGGTCAGGGGGTCACCAAGGGGCCCACAAGGCAGGGGGGCGTGCCCTCCCCCCTTGTGGCCGCCTCGTGGCTCTTCTGAGTTGCACTCCAAGTCTCCTGGGTGTCTTCTGGTCCAAGAAAAATCATCGCGAAGGTTTTATTCCGTTTGGACTCCGTTTGGTATTCCTTTTCTGCGAAACTCAAAAACAAGGAAAAAATAGAAAACTAGCACTGGGCTCTAGGTTAATAAGTTAGTCCCAAAAATAATATAAAATAGCATATTAATGCATATAAAACATCCAAAACAGATAATATAATAGCATGGAACAATAAAAAATTATAGATACGTTGGAGACGTATCAAGCATCCCCAAGCTTAATTCCTGCTCGTCCTCGAGTAGGTAAATGATAAAAACAAATTTTTTAATGTGGAATGCTACCTAACATATTTATTCATGTAATTTTCTTTATTGTGGCATGAATGTTCAGATCCATAAGATTCAAAACAAAAGTTTAATATTGACATAAAAACAATAATACTTCAAGCATACTAACAAGGCAATTATGTCTTCTCAAAATAACATGGCCAAAGAAAGTTTATCCCTACAAAATCATATAGTCTGGCTATGCTTCATCTTCATCACAAAGTATTCAAATCATGCACAACCCCGATGACAAGCCAAGCAATTGTTTCATACTTTTGGTGTTCTCAAACCTTTTCAACTTTCACGCAATACATGAGCGTGAGCCATGGACATAGCACTATAGGTGGAATAGAATATGGTGGTTGTGGAGAAGACAAAAAGAGGGAGATAGTCTCACATCAACTAGGCGTATTAACGGGCTATGGAGATGCCCATCAATAGATATCGATGTGAGTGAGTAGGGATTGCCATGCAACGGATGCACTAGAGCTATAAGTTTATGAAAGCTCAAAAGAAAACTAAGTGGGTGTGCATCCAACTTGCTTGCTCATGAAGACCTAGGGCAATTTGAGGAAGCCCATCGTTGGAATATATAAGCCAAGTTCTATAATGAAAAATTCCCACTAGCATATGAAAGTGACAACATAGGAGACTCTCTATCATGAAGATCATGGTGCTACTTTGAAGCACAAGTGTGAAAAAAAGGATAGTAACATTGCCCCTTCTCTCTTTTTTTTGTTTGGCTTCTTTGGCCTCCCTTTTATTTTTTTCCTCACATGGGACAATGCTCTAATAATGAAGATCATCACACTCTTATTTACTTACAACTAAAAAATTACAACTCGATACTTAGAACAAAAATATGACTCTATATGAATGCCTCCGGTGGTGTACCGGGATGTGCAATGACTCAAGAGTGACATGTATGAAAGAATTATGAAAGGTGGCTTTGCCACAAATACGATGTCAACTACATGATCATGCAAAGCAATATGACAATGATGGAACGTGTCATAATAAAACGGAACGGTGGAAAATTGCATGGCAATATATCTCGGAATGGCTATGGAAATGCCATAATAGGTAGGTATGGTGGCTGTTTTGAGGAAGGTATATGGTGGGTTTATGGTACCGGCGAAAGTTGCGCGGCACTAGAGAGGCTAGCAAAGGTGGAAGGGTGAGAGTGCGTATAATCAATGGACTCAACATTAGTCATAAAGAACTCACATACTTATTGCAAAAATCTGTTAGTCATCGAAACAAAGTACTACGCGCATGCTCCTAGGGGGATAGATTGGTAGGAAAATACCATCGCTTGTCCCCGACAGCCACTCATAAGGAAGACAATCAAAAAATACCTCATGCTCCAACTTCGTTACATAACGGTTCACCATACGTGCATGCTACGGGAATCACAAACCTCAACACAAGTATTTCTCCAATTCACAATTACTCACTAGCATGACTCTAATATCACCATCTCTATATCTCAAAACAATCATAAGAAATCAAACTTCTCATAGTATTCAATGCACTTTATACGAAAGTTTTTATTATATCCCTCTTGGATGCCTATCATATTAGGACTAAATTCATAACCAAAGCAAATTACCACGCTGTTTAGAGACTCTCAAAATAATATAAGTGAAGCATGAGAGTTCAATAATTTCTACAAAATAAGGCCACCGCCGTGCTCTAAAAAGATATAAGTGAAGCACTAGAGCAAAATTGCCTAGCTCAAAAGATATAAGTGAAGCACATAGAGTATTCTAATAAATCACGATTCATGCGTGTCCCTCTCAAAAGGTGTGTACAGCAAGGATGATTGTGGCAAACTAAAAATCAAAGACTCAAATCATACAAGACGCTCCAAGCAAAACACATATCATGTGGTGAATAAAAATATAGCCTCAAGTAAAGTTACCGATAGACAAAGACGAAAGAGGGGATGCCTTCCGGGGCATCCTCAAGCTTAGGCTCTTGGTTGTCCTTGAATATTACCTTGGGGTGCCTTGGGAATCCCCAAGCTTAGGCTATTGCCACTCCTTATTCCATAGTCCATCAAATCCTTACCCAAAACTTGAAAACTTCACAACACAAAACTCAACAGAAAATCTCATAAGCTCCGTTAGTATAAGAAAATAAATCACCACTTTTGGTACTGTTGTGAACTCATTATTTATTTATATTGGTGTAATATCTACTGTATTCCAACTTCTCCATGGTTCATACCCCCCGATACTACCCATAGATTCATCAAAATAAGCAAACAACACATAGAAAACAGAATCTGTCAAAAACAGAACAGTCTACGAAGATCTGAATTGTTATAATACTTATGTAACTCAAAAATTTCTGAAAAATTAGGAAAACGTAGGAAATTTGTATATAAATCTTTTTAAAAAAATTCAGGGTGTTTACACGCTCCAGTGAATCTAAAAAATTCTGTGACTTGACACAAAAGTTTCTGTTTTATCAGCAAGATCAAATCAACTATCACTGTAAGCCATCCCAAAGGTCTTACTTGGCACAAACACTAATTAAAACACAAAAACACATCTAACCAAAGGCTAGATGAATTATTTATTGAAAAACAAAAACAAAAAGCAAAGAACAGAAATAAAATTGGGTTGCCTCCCAACAAGTGCTATTGTTTAACGCCCTTAGCTAGGCATAAAAACACATAGATCTTGGTATTGTCATCTTTGGTATGCAATTCATAAGTAGCTCTCATAATAGATTCATATGGAAACTTAATTTTATTTCTAGGAAAGTGTTCCATGCCCTTCCTTAATGGAAATTGAAATCTAATGTTTTCTTCTTTCATATCAATAATTGCACCAATCGTTCTAAGGAAAGGTCTACCAAGAATAATAGGACATGTAGGATTGCAATCTATATCAAGAACGATGAAATCTACGGGCACATAATTCCTATTTGCAACAATAAGAACATCATTAATCCTTCCCATAGGTTTCTTAATAGTGGAATCCGCAAGATGCAAATTTAAAGAACAGTCATCAAATTCACGGAAACCTAGCACATCACATAAAGTTTTTGGAATCATGGAAACACTAGCACCCAAATCACACAAAGCATGGCACTCATAATCTTTAATCTTAATCTTAATAGTAGGTTCCCACGCATCATAAAATTTTCTAGGGATAGAAACTTCCATTCAAGCTTTTCTTCAAAAGATTTCATCATGGCATCAACGATATGTTTAGTAAAAGCTTTGTTTTGATTATAAGCATGAGGAGAATTCAACATGGATTGCAACAAGGAAATACAATATATCAAAGAACAATTATCATAATTAAAATCCTTGAAATCCAAAAGAGTGGGTTCATTGCTACTTAAAGTTTTGACCTCTCCAATCCCACTTTTATCAATTTTTGCATCTAGATCTATAAACTCTGAATCATTGGGACGCCTTTTAACTAAAGTTGACTCATCTCCAGTCCCATCTTTATCAAGATTTATATTGGAAAACAAAGATTCAATAGCAGTCACATCAATCACTTTAAGATCTTCATCATTATTTTCACAAAAACTAGAAGAACACGATTTTACAAACCAATCTCGTTTAGCACGCATCTTAGCGGTTCTTTCTTTGCACTCATCAATGGAGTTTCTCATGGCCTTTAGAGATTCATTGATATCATGCTTGGGTGGAATAGATCTCATTTTCAAAGAATCAACATCAAGAGAAATTCTATCCACGTTCCTAGCCAAATCATCCATCTTAAGCAATTTTTCTTCAACCAAAGCATTAAAATTCTTTTGCAAACTCATAAATTCTTTAACACTATTCTCAAAATCAGAGGGCATCTTATTATAATTTCCATAAGAATTTTTGTAGGAATTACCATAATTATTAGAGGAATTACCATAATTATTAGAGGAATTACTAGGAAATGGCCTAGGATTAAAATTACCTCTATACGCGTTATTACCAAAATTGTTCCTACCAACAAAATTCACATCCATAGATTCATTACTATTCTCAATCAAAGTAGACAAAGGCATATCATTAGGATCAATAGGAGCACTCTTGCTAGCAAATAATTTCATAAGTTCATCCATCTTTCCACTCAAAACATTAATCTCTTCAATCGCATGCACTTTTTACTAGTGGAAGATCTTTCGGTATGCCATTGAGAATAATTAACCATAATATTATCTATGAGTTTAGTAGCTTCTACTAGAGTAATTTCCATAAAAGTACCTCCCGCGGCCGAATCTAAAAGATTTCTAGAAGCAAAATTCAATCCGGCATAAAAAATTTATATGATCATCCATAAATTTAAACCATGAGTAGGGCAATTTCGTATCATCAATTTCATCCTCTCCCAAGATTGTGCAACATGTTCATGATCAAGTTGCTTAAAATTCATAATATCGTTCCTAAGGGAGATGATCTTAGCGGGAGGAAAATACTTGGAAATAAAAGCATCTTTACACTTATTCCATGAATCAATACTATTTTTAGGCAAAGACGAAAACCAAGTTTTAGCACGATCTCGAAGTGAAAATGGAAATAGCTTCAATTTAACAATATCATTATCCACATCTTTTTTCTTTTGCATATCACACAACTCAACGAAACTATTCAGATGGGATGCGGCATCTTCACTAGGAAGGCCGGAAAATTGATCTTTCATAATAAGATTCAGCAAAGCGGCATTAATTTCATAAGATTCCGCACTAGTGGCAGGAGCAATCGGAGTACTAATAAAATCATTGTTATTAGTGTTGGAAAAGTCACACAATTTGGTATTCTCTTGAGTCATCATGACAAAGCAAGCAATCTAACACACGAGCAAACAAAAAGGCAAACGAAAAGACGAACGGAAGAAGGGCGAATAAAAAGGCAAATCTTTTCGAAAATCATTTTAGAAGTGGGGGAGAGGAAAACGAGAGGCAAATGGCGAATAATGTAATGCAAGAGATGAGAGTTTATGATGGGTACTTGGTATGTCTTGACTTGGCGTAGATCTCCCCGGCAACGGCGCCAGAAATTCTTCCTGCTACTTCTTGAGCTTGCGTTGGTTCTTCCCTTGAAGAGGAAAGGGTGATGCAGCAAAGTAGAGATAAGTATTTCCCTCAGTTAGAGAACCAAGGTATCAATCCAGTAGGAGACAATGCACAAATCACCAATACCTGCACAAACAATTAAACACTTGCACCCAACGCGATAAAGGGGTTGTCAATCCCTTCACGGTCACTTGCAAAAGTGAGATCTGATAGAGATAGATAAAACTAAACAAAAGATAAAGTAAATATTTTTAGGGTTTTTGGTTTATAGATCTAAAAATAAAAGATTGCAAAATAGTAGATCGGAAAGTAATATGATGGAAAATAGACCCGGGGGCCATAGGTTTCACTAGAGGCTTCTCTCAAGATAGCAAATAATACGGTGGGTGAACAAATTACTGTCGAGCAATTGATAGAAAAGCGCAAAGTTATGACGATATCCAAGGCAATGATTATGAAATATAGGCATCATGTTCGTGTCAAGTAGACCGAATCCTGCCTGCATCTACTACTATTACTCCACACATCGACCGACTCCTGCCTGCATCTAGAGTATTAATTTCATGAAGAACGGAGTAACGCTTTAAGTAAGATGACATGATGTAGAGGAATAAACTCAAGCAATATGATGTAAACCCCATCTTTTTATCCTCGATGGCAACAATACAACACGTGCCTCGCTGGCCCTACTGTCACTAGGAGAGGACACCGCAAGATTGAACCCAAAGCCAAGCACTTCTCCCATTGCAAGAAAAACCAATCTAGTTGGCCAAACCAACCGATAGTTCGAAGAGAATTACAAGGATATCAAATCATGCATAAAAGAATTAAGAGAAGATTCAAATAATATTCATAGATAAGCTGATCATAAATCCACAATTCATCGGATCTCGACAAATACACCGTAAAAGAAGATTACATCGGATAGATCTCCAAGAACATCAAGGAGAACATTGTATTGAGAATCAAAGAGAGAGAAGAAGCCATCTAGCTACTAGCTATGGACCCGTAGGTCTGAGGTAAACTACTCATGCTTCATCGGAAAGGGCAATAGAGTTGATGTAGAAGCCCTCCGTGATCGAATCCCCCTCGGGCAGGACGCCGGAAAAGGCCCCAAGATGGGATCTCACGGGAACAGAAGGTTGCGGCGGTGGAAAAGTGTTTTCGTGGATGCTTCTGGTGGTTTGGGAATATATGTGAATATATAGGAGGAAGATCTAGGTCAGGGGGTCACCGAGGGGCCCACAAGGCAGGGGGCGCGCCCTACCCCCTGGGCGCGCCCTCCCCCCTTGTGGCCGCCTCGTGGCTCTTCTGACTTGCACTCCAAGTCTCCTGGGTGTCTTCTGGTCCAAGAAAAATCATCGTGAAGGTTTTATTCCGTTTGGACTCCGTTTGGTATTCCTTTTCTGCGAAGCTTAAAAACAAGGAAAAAACAGAAACTGGCAGCAGACTGGGCTCTAGGTTAATAAGTTAGTCCCAAAAATAATATAAAATAGCATATTAATGCATATAAAACATCCAAAACAGATAATATAATAGCATGGAACAATCAAAAATTATAGATACATTGGAGACGTATCAGTGACAATCGATCCGCACCTTCCATTGCGTGCATATATCACCGTGTCATCTCTAGTGTCATCAATTGTTCCCGCATATACATCATTGCTACCTTGGTTCGGAAGTTTTGCATAAGTGGCCAAAGGACAATATCAAAAGAACGAAAAGCTTTTAAGCAAAGAGGAAACAAAGAGCTTGTAAGCAATAGCCATAGCATTGCCACATTGCATATCAAATTATCATATTCGATCATCTTGGATCATCGTGAGAAAATCACCGGGAGCCATACATACATAGCATACTTGGGATAGAAAGTCGATGCGCTTTGTCTCTTATAGGTTGTGCACAAGTCTCATATCCGTCTATTCAGCAATCGTGCTAGCATCTCTCTAGAGTTGTGCAACAAGAGCATTTTCCATGGATTCCACATTTTAAGCTCGTCCCTTGGTTGCACGACCCCATTTTTCTATCCGTGTGCCACCTATTGCTATTGGTCTACTTGTTTCACTTGCGAATTTGCGAATCTCTTTCAAAATTATTGAATCTTGCTAACATTTGCATAAATTTTGTGCCACCATCCTCACCAAGCTACTCCAAAGGCTTTACTTGTGTAGGTGTGAGAATCGACAAGATCCAGTACCAATTGTGCTGCTTCCATAATACTACATTGGGTGATCTTTGATCCATCTTCAACATTGAATAAGGTACATTTGGTCTAGTTTTTCCTTTCTTCCACTCACATATTTGCTTGATATGATGGATAGGCCAAGTACTTCTAGCAACCCACTCTTCATCGAGCAAGAAGAGGAGCCCAACAACTATGTCACCAAGAATCAACTATTCGGTGCGCATAGATTTTTGCACCAAGAGAATGAAGCATTGAGTGACCGCATCGATCAACTCACCACCGACATGCGACAATCCGAAGAATGAACAAGAGACTACCTCGACAACAAGCTTTCCAACCACATAGAAGAGCTCGAAGCCAAATTGGCAACACAAATGGATGACTTCCGCGCCTTGTTGATCAATCGTTCCTTGACAACGTCATCATCATCAAGACGGCGCAAATCAAGCCGACACTCTTCGGATACATCCTCAGATTCAAGTCATTCACGACCTCGTTCGCATCGTCGTCAAGTTCATGAGGATCGTCAACAAGCACAAAATTCATTCCATGGTAATGGTTTGCAAGGCTGCCTTCGAGAGCGCGAACAACAACGTCAACAAGAACAAGCGGCCATGGACCAAGAGCAAGCTCCAATACACCAAGATCACCAAGTAAACCAAGATGGCGATGCCCTTAGACAAGAGCAACAATGCCATGAAGAACAAGCCCTTGAAGCCCAACGTGCTCTAAATGAAGCAACCCAAGCCGTTCGCGCACACAACCGGGAACAAGAAGAGGCCATCCGATGAGAGCGACAAGAAGAAGCCGCATGCCTCGAGGAGCGCCAAGAAATGTGGAACCGTGCAAGAATCCCACACCCTCAATGTCAAGCTAATCACGTGGAGCACAAGGAACAAGCGGTCAAAGACCCTCAACCAAGGCAAGAGCGCCATCACAATCGACCTGCACGCATTGAAGAACAATGCTACGGCAAGCTCAAGTTCACCATGCCTATGTTCTCCAGAAGCAATGATCCGGAAGACTACCTTTCATGGGCATTCAAGGTCGAGAAGATCTTTCGCTTACACAACTATGAAGAAGAAAAGAAGATTGCCATGGCATCTCCTCAGTTCTAAGACTATGTCCTCATTTGGTGGGAGCAAGTCATTGAGCGGCGAGAAGCAAAAGGTGACCCACCAATCACAACATGGAATCAAATTAAGGATGTCATGCGAGCACGCTTTGTACCCACGTACTATAGCCATGATCTATTCAAGAAATTGCAAACCCTCAAGCAAGGCACCAAGTCCGTTGAAGAGTATTACAAGGAAATGGAGATCGCCATGATCCGAGCAATTGTCATGGAAGATGAGGAGCAAACTATGGCACGATTCTTGAATGGACTCAACCACCCTATCAAGAAGATTACGGATTTCCAACCATACTCGAACCTCCTCGAGCTCGTGCACCAAGCTACCAAGGTGGAGTGACAAGTGCAAGACGACTACAAGTACACCAAGTACTCTTCCAAGACCTACGGTTCATACAATCAAGCTTCAACGACTACGATGCCTTCTACCACGACGAAATCTACATCAAGCAACAGCGAAAAGTCAAGTTACAAGAAAACTTCAACATCTTCAAGTCGTCCTCCTACTACAAGCAACCTCAAGCCGAAAGCTTCATCATCATCTACTCCAACGGATGAGACCGTCAAGACCAGTTCCATCAAATGCTTCACATGTCAAGGTCGAGGCCACAAGACATTTGAGTGCCCCACTCGGCGCACCATGATCGCCAACAATGACGGCACCTATGACTCCATGAGTGAGGAAGAAATGGAAGCACTTGAGCACGTGGCCATGCACCGTCAAGTGAATGAAGAGGAAGACAACCAAGTCTTTTGTGACAATGATTCGAGCACCACTCTTGTTGTCTCCAAGGTCTTGACACTTCAACACCAACAAGACGAAGACCAACATTGCCATATCTTCCACACCAAAGAGGGCATCAATGGACGTTCCATGAAGGTCATCATCGACGGAGGAAGTTGCCATAGATTGGCAAGTGAAGAGTTATGTTCCAAGCTACAATTGGTCAAGATGAAGCATCCTCGTTCCTACAAGGTCTAATGGCTTAGCGACTCTGGCACCATTCAGTTGGAGCACACCGTTCAAGTCTCCTTCAAGATTGGAGCATACGAAGACACATTGGAGTGTGACATGGTTCACATGTCCGTTTGTCACCTCCTACTTGGACGACCTTGGCAATTTGACGGCGGCGTCATCCACAACGGGTGAACCAATCACTACAGCCTCAAGATGAAGGGAAAGGAGTACGTGCTATGACCCACATGTTGCCAAGTCAAGTGATCACCGACAAGCAAGCATCCACCCATCATGGAGAGAATAGTGAGAGAGTGAGCCACCAAAAAGAGAGTGAGCGCCACAAGCCAAAATTGAGTGCCTCCACAATGAGTGATAAGAAAAACTTAGTGCTTTTAGCCACCAAAAGAGATATGACAGATGTGTGTGAGAGCCCATTGAGTGTTCTTCACTATGTCCTAGTATGCAAAGATGAAGTGGCAAGAACTAACACCTCTCACCATCTACCTCTAGTGGTGTCTAATCTATTCTAGGAGTTCGTGGATGTGTTTCCCGATGAGCTACCACCCGGACTACCTCCACTTCATGGCATCGAACACCGCATCGACCTCCTCCCCAACGCACCTTTACCGAACAAGGCACCATACCGCGTCAACCCCGAAGAAACCAAGGAAATACAAAGGCAAGTACAACACCTCATTGACAATGGGCATGTACGTGACAGCTTAAGTCCTCGTGCCATTCCGGTTATTCTTGTGCCTAAGAGGGATGGTACTTTTTAAATGTGTTCCAATTGCCGACCCATAAATGCTATCACCATTCGCTATAGGCATCCCATTCCATGCCTTGACGAATGCTAGATGAGCTTAGCGGAGCCACCATTTTCTCAAAAATTGATCTTAAAAGTGGCTATTACCAAATTCGCATTCAAGAGGGTGATGAATGGAAAACCGCTTTCAAAACCAAGTTTGTCTTGTATGAGTGGTTGGTCATGCCTATGGGCTTATCCGAAGCACCTAGCACTTTCATGCGTGTGATGCATTATGTTCTTCGCAAATACATTGGCATATTTTTTGTGGTCTACTTTGATGATATACTTGTCTTTAGCGAATCTCTAGAAGATCATGTCACCCATCTTAGGGATGTTTTGCAAACTCTTAGAAATGAGCGACTTTATGCTAATATGGAGAAATGCACATTCGATGTTGACAAGCTTGTTTTCTTGGGTTTTGTTGTGTCTTCTAAGGGTGTTCATGTAGATGAAGCTAAAATTGATGCTATTAAAACTTGGCCACAACCAACCAACTTGCAACAAGTGCGTAGCTTCCTTGGCCTAGCCAGTTTCTATCATAGATTTGTTAAGGACTTTAGCACTATTGCATCACCATTGCATGCATTGAGTAAGAAGAATGCATCATTTGTTTGAGGACCATCCCAAGATACCGAATTTCATGAGCTTAAGAATTTTCTTACACATGCTCCATTACTTGCATTGCCCAATTTTGATAAAACTTTTGAAGTGCATTGCGACGCTAATGGTAATGGCATAGGAGGTGTATTGATGCAAGAGAAGCGCCCAATCACATACTTTAGCGAGAAACTTTCTGGAGTGCAACTTAACTACCCCATTTACGACAAAGAGTTATATGCTTTAGTGAGAGTCTTGCATGTGTGGGAGCATTATCTTCATCCTCGTGAATTTGTCATCCGTACGGATCATGAGACGCTTAAATACTTTAAAGGTCAAACAAAATTGAATAAGCGAGATGCCAAATGGAGTGAGTTCATTGAGTCATTTCCTTATGTTATCAAGTATATCAAAGGTAAGGAAAATGTTGTGGCAGATGCTCTTTCCTGCAAGTGCATGCTTGTAACTCAACTTTAATTGAATGTCATAGGATTTGAGCACATAAAAGACTTGTATGCGCATGATGTTTCATTTGCCATTCCTTATGCAAAATGTATAACGCATAACACTTGGGAGCGATACTATATCAAGGATGATTATATAATGAGAGATAACAAGCTTTGCATCCCCGAGTCTTCTCTTTGTTTGTTTCTTTTGCGAGAGGCTCATGGTGGAGGACTTATGGGACACTTTGGATGAGACAAGACATTCACTACACTCTCCTAGAACTACTTTTGACCCAAGATGTTTCGTGACATCTCACGCTACACCAACTGATGCTCTACATGTCGCAAAGCTAAGTCTATAGCTCAATCCCATGGTCTCTATATGCCACTTCCTATTCCGTATCACCCATGGGAAGATATTAGTATGGACTTTGTGCTTGGTTTGCCTAGAACTCAAAATGGAAAATATTTGGTATTTGTTGTTGTGGATCGTTTCTCTAAGATGGCACACTTTATTCCATGCAACAAGATAGACGGTGCTTCACATGTTGCAAATCTCTTTTGTAGGGAAATCTTGCATCTACATGGTGTGCCCAAGACTATTGTGTCGGACCGCGATGTCAAGTTCCTTAGCTACTTTTGGAAGACCCTATGCGCCAAGCTCGGAATCAAGCTACTCTTCTCATTGGCATACCATCCGCAAACCGACGGCCAAACGAAGGTCACCAACCGGACGCTATCGACTCTCCTCCTCATGTTGATCAAGAAGAACATCAAGGAGTGGGAGGAACGCTTACCCATCGTCGAGTATGCCTACAATCGTGCAAGACATTCAACTACTGGCAAGTCCCCCTTCGAAGTCATCTACGGATTCAATCCATTGTCCCCATTGGACATTCTACCGCTGCCTCTATAAGAGCGAATCAACATGGACGCGAGTGCACGAGCGAGCTATCTCAAGAAGGTGCATGAAGATACAAGACATGCAATCGAGCACCAAGTACACCGCCTCACGACCAAGCTCAACATCAACAAGTAACCCATGATATTCAACATTGGAGATCTTGTGTGGCTACACCTTCGCAAGGACTGCTTCCCCAACAAACGCAAGTCCAAGCTCCTACCTTGAGCTGATAGACCCTTCAAGATGATCGTACGCTACAACAACAATGCCTACAAGATCGACATACCACACGACAAGTACAACGTGAGTGACGTCTTCAACGTCAAGGATCTCTCTCCCAAACATGGTGATGAGGTTTTCGATCTGAGGTCAGATCTTTCCCAAGGAGGGGGAGATGATGCGGAGCATCCTACGATCATCCCCATGGACCTACCAACGTCTCCCCAAGTGCCTAGTGGACTGATGACACGAGCACGCGCAAGAGCTATCGAGACCGAGGTGGCATCTCTCCTTTGTGATATTCCATATGACCCACGTGAGAAATGGTTGCTACCTAAAGCCGGAACGCTGTGATTAGGTATGGAGAAGACCCTCTCGGAGATGCTCGTGACAACAGACAAGTCCCCAAGTACATGAATGAAGAGGAACGACGAAAAGGATCACCGAAAGTCTATAGGACCCGGACATCCGGCCCTGGCCCCGGCCCCGGACATCCTGCCCCTGAAGACCTCAGCAACAGCAGCAAACCAATAGCCGAAGCTACAGGGCTCGGACATCCGGCCCGACGACCCCGGGCATCCGGATCGATGACCCCGGGCATCCGGCGCCAGCCCGAAAATACGGCCCCTCTTGTAGAGAGCACAACCGGAATCGGGCCCCGCCAGCCCGGACATTCGGCCTGACGCGAGCCGCCCAGACATCTGGCCCCTGTCTCAGCACAGTGAATGGGCCAAAGGCCCATGTATCCCTCCAACTCACCCCAACTTGTACTAGAACTATATATAGACCTCTCCCCTCTCCATCTAGGGTTAGCAGTGTGATAGCACATTATAGATAGAGCTTTGCTCATCCACTTATCCCCTACTCCTTTGGAGAGCGAGACCTCCTAAGGAGAAGATCCCCCAGGTGGATTCAAGACCCCTCTTGAGGGAAGATCCCCCTAGTGGATTCAAGACCTCTTTCCTCACAGAATGGGATGAACTAGTTACCATGTATCCTTCCTTGTTGACTTTGGATCTTGTATCTCCCCTTTGTGTATGTGAATTTAGCACATGTGTGATTGTATCTCCTTGATTTGATTGTTTTCCTCTCTTGTGTTCATTGTGTTCTTCGGGAATTCCCCTCCAAATTGTGAAAGATCGGCCATTAGGGTTCCACCCTACATCATAACTTTTATTATCTCGCAAATTGCTCCTAGTTTTATTCCCGCGAAGTAATTCTAGTTTTACACCTACAAAGTAGTTTCATACTTGTTCTAGGTAAAGCAAACATTGGTGTGCGTAGAGTTGTATCGATGGTCGATAGAACTTGAAGAGAATATAAATTCTACCTTTAGCTCCTCATTGGGTCTGACACTCTTATTTATCGAAAAGGCTATAATTGATCCCCTACACTTGTAGGTTATCAAGACCTTTTTCTGGCGCCGTTGCCAGAGAGCAATAGCATGATGTGAATATTCTCGTGTGTGCTTGTTTGCTTTATAACTAAGTAGTTTTTATTTTCTGTTCTAAGTTGTTTTCTACCTTTAGTTATGGGTAGGAAACGTAAAATACCAAAAAAAAGTTGTACTTGCTAACCCAATGGTTGAAGAACCACCCAAAATCTATCATACTACTGAAGCTTTCTACTTGGATCATCTTCGATCCCTTTGTGCTCGTGCTGAAAACCCAACTAGCTTAGTT
Source organism: Thinopyrum elongatum (assembly GCA_011799875.1). Taxonomy (NCBI): domain Eukaryota; kingdom Viridiplantae; phylum Streptophyta; class Magnoliopsida; order Poales; family Poaceae; genus Thinopyrum; species Thinopyrum elongatum. The sequence continues at coordinate 392,323,652 of CM022300.1, forward strand.
GAGGGAAAATCATTAGATGAGCTTGCTTATTTTGTGCGACACCGCTTGTCTCAAAAAGGGAAACTCTTATGGGATTAAATTAATTGTTTGCGTTGCTATGCTTGGAATTTATGCGAAGTACATGATTTTACTTGTTGTTCCAAAGACCCTAAAAATCCCTTCCAATGTGAGTTTAAGGATAATGGAATCTTATCTTCTTATGCCAAAGGTGTTTATAGTTACTATGATAATGAACAAATTGAAGAATTTGTTGCTTTTAAGGGTGCATATGAAATTGCTTCTTTGATTGAAAAGTATGATGCTATTCTTTACAAATCTGAAATTTTTGCCATACTTAAATATTGCTATGAAAACTATGCTTCTAATGCTTATGTTAAAGAATATATTGAGGACGCCTCCGCTGTCCAAGAAGAGACTAATATTTTGCAGGAATCTATGGAAGAAGAAATTGCTGAAACTATGAGCTCATTAGATGAAAAAGATGAAGAGGAGAGCGAAGAACAAAAGGGGAAGAGCGGATTAGCTACCCATGCCCACCTTATAATGAGAGTAACTCTTCAACTCATACATTGTTTAATTTCCCTTCATGCTTACCAAAGGATGAATGTTGTGATAATGGCTATGATCCCTTGGATTGGTTTGAAATATCCCTTTTTGATGATGCTTGCTATGCTTGTGGCCATGATGCCAATATGAATTATGCTTATGGAGATGAACTTGCTATAGTTCCTTATGTTAAGAATGAAATTGTTGCTATTGCACCCACACATGATAGTCCTATTATCTTTTTGAATTCTCCCAACTATACTAAATCAGAGAAGGTTGCTCTTATTAAGGATTATATTGATGGGTTGCGGTTTACTATTGCACATGATGATTTGGATGAATATAATATGCATGTGCTTCCTGCTCCTAATTGCAATTATTATGAGAGAGAAACTACATCTCCACCTCTCTATGTTTCCTATACAATAAAATTGCAAGAAACTATTTATATTATGCACTGGCCTTTACTTTGTGTGCGTGAATTATTCTTTTATGACATGCCTATGCATAGGAAGAGAGTTAGACTCCGTTGTTATGTGATATATGTTGCTTTGTGCTCAATACTAAATTAAAAATCATTGTTAATTAAAATTGGCTTTGATATACCTTGGGATCCAGGTGGATCAGTTATGTGAGCACTATATTCCTAGCTTAATGGCTTTAAAGAAAGCGCTGCCTGGGAGACAACCCAAAAGTTTTAGAGAGTTATTTTATTCTGTTGTGTGCTTTTAAAAAGTTTAGAAACAAAAAAAATATAGAGGGGAACCTAAAGCTTTTTCAAAAAGAAAAGTGAAAGTAAGAAAGACGAGCACCGTTGAAGTGGGGACTATCCTTGAACTTGTTCATGCCCATGGAAACTTTGTGAATCTTGAATTACAGAAACTTTTCAACAAAAATAATTATCCTCTTGTACAAATCCATTGTATTATAAAAATAATATGCCAAGATTTACCTTTAGGATGTTTAAATTGCTTGTTTGGTGTGTGATACGTCTCTGTCGTATCTACTTTTCCTAACGCTTTTACTCTTGTTTTGGACTCTAATATGCATGATTTGAATGAAACTAACCCGGACTGACGCTGTTTTCAGCACAACTACCATGGTGTTGTTTTTGTGCAGAAATAAAAGTTCTCGGATTGGAACGAAACTTTTTGGAGAATTTATATGGAATAAAAGAAAAATACTGGAGCCAAGAATCACTGGAGGGGGGGCCCTGGGTGAGCACAACCCACCAGGGCGCGCCCCCCCTCCTGGCGTGCCCAGGTGGGTTGTGCCCACCTGGTGGCCCCGCTGACCCTATCTCCAACGCTATAAAATCCTATTTTCGGAGAAAAAAATCGAGGAGAAAGAATTATCGTGTTTCACGAGACGAAGCCGCCGCCACCTCATGTTCTTCATCGGGAGGCCAGATCTGGAGTCCGTTCGGGGCTCCGGAGAGGGAAATCTTCGATCTTCGTCATCACCAACCCTTCTCCGTCGCCAATTCCATGATTCTCCCCACCGGGAGTGAGTAATTCCTTCGTAGGCTCGCTGGTCGGTGAGGGAGTTGGATGAGATTCATCATGTAATCGAGTTAGTTTTGTTAGGGCTTGATCCCTAGTATCCATTATGTTCTGAGGTTGATGTTGCTATGACTTTGCCATGCTTAATGCTTGTCACTTTGGGCCTGGGTGCCATGATTTCAGATCTGAACCGTTTATGGTATCACCATTATAACTATGTTCTAGATCCGATCTTGCAAGTTATAGTCACCTATTACGTGTTATGATCCGTAAACCCCGGAGTGACAATATTCAGGATACTTTCCGGTGATGACCGTAGTTTGAGGAGCTCATGTATTCACTATGTGCTAATGCTTTGTTCCGGTTCTCTATTAAAAGGAGGCCTTAATATCCCTTAGTTTCCTTATGGACCCCGCTGCCACGGGAGGGTAGGCCAAAAGATGTCATGCAAGTTCTTTCCATAAGCATGTTTGACTATTTACGGAATACATGCCTATGTTATATTTATGAACTGGAGCTACTGAAGTATCGCCCTAGGTTATGACTGTTATATGATGAATATCATCCAACAAATTCACCGATCCAATGCCTACGAATTTTCCATATATTGATTTTGCTAAGTTACTATTGCTATTACTGCTGTCACAACTGCTACAAAATCACTGCTATCACTGTTACTGTTATATTACTGTTACTACTACTATCAAAACTATCATATTACTGTGCTACTAATCATACTGCTGCAGATAATTAATCTCCAGGTGTGGTTGAATTGATAACTCAGCTGCTAATACTTGCAAATATTCTTTGGCTCCCCTTGTGTCAAATCTATAAATTTGGGTTGAATACTCTACCCTCGAAAACTATTGCGATCCCGTATACTTGTGGGTTATCAAGACCTTTTTCTGGCGCCGTTGCCGGGGAGCATAGCTATATTTGTTGAGTCACTTGGGATTATTATCAATTTATCACCATGAAGAATCTGAAGGATACAAAAACCAAGATCGTTCCCTCTAGGACGAGGGGAGGTAAGGAACTGCCTTCACACTCTGCACTTGATTCACCTTCTATTTTGAGTAGACTTGCAACACCACCACATGCTATTAATCCTGATATGTCACAAGTTATTGATGATGCTACTTCTATAAATACTACTCATGATGATGCTAGTACCTTGCTAGATGATGGTGTGCCACTAGGTGATTTTCTTGATGAACAAATTGCTAGAGCTAAAGATATTGAGAATGCTGAAATTGATGAAATTGTTGAAACTGATGAAATGCCTAAAACTGAAAATCTTGAAACACCTGTTAGACCTAGCTCTCCTAGATATGAATTGCCTAAGGTACCTGAAGGTTATGTTATGGATGAGGAGACAACTAGAGATTTTCTTGCTTGCAATGATAGAGATGATCTTAAGAAATTATTATGCAAACTGAAAGAGAAATCTTTGAATGCTAGAATGACATGTGATCCTAAGGTTGCTACTTCACCTATCTTTGTTGATGATAAGGATTATGAATTCTCTGTCGACCCAGAGTTGATTACTTTGCTTGAATCTGATCCTTTCCATGGTTATGATACTAAAACTATTGTGGCACACCTTACTAAATTGAATGATATAGCCACCCTTTTTGCTCATGATGAGAAGATTCGCTTTTATTATATTCTCAAATTATTTCCGTTCTCATTAAAGGGTGATGCTAAGATATGGTACAATACTCTTGCTCTTGGTTGTGTGCACAGTCCACAGGATATGATTTATTACTTCTCTAAAAAATATTTTCCTGCTCATAAGAAACAAGCTGCCTTACAGGAAATATTTAACTTTGTGCAAATTGAAGAAGAGAGTCTCCCACAAGCTTGGGGGAGGCTTCTCCAATTACTTAATGCTTTGCCTGATCATCCTCTTAAGAAAAATGAAATACTTGATATCTTCTATAATGGACTAACCGATGCTTCTAGGGACTTCCTAGATAGTTGTGCTGGTTGTGTTTTCAGGGAACGAACTGTTGAACAAGCTGAGGAATTATTGGATAATATATTGAAAAATTATGATGATTGGACTCTTCCTGAACCACTGCATAAACCCACTCCAAAGAAGAGGGGTATCTTATATCTCAGTCCGGAAGATATGCAAGAGGCAAAGAAATCTATGAAGGAAAAAGGTATTAAAGTAGAGGATGTTAAAAATTTACCTCCTATTGAAGAGATACATGGACTTGACACACCACCACCCAAGGTGATAGAGGTAAATTCTTTAATGAAATTCAATGAAAGGGACAATCCTTATAATATGCATCCTAGTCAATGCCTTTACGAGTTTGATAATTACATTAGAAAGCGAGATCACTTCAATGAAAATGTTATGAAACAATTGAAATATAATTCTGATATGATTGCTCGCTTGAGTGACTTGTTATTTAGAATCTCCAATGATGTTAGAGGTGTAGGACAACATGCCTCTATGGTTCAAACTCAACTAGAACAAGTTGCAAAATCTCAAAGAGAGTTGCTAGATGAAATGAATAATAATATACATGACTTTGCTGTCAGAGTAGCAACTAGAGCAGGTAAAATGACTCAGGAACCACTTTATCCTGAGGGACATCCTAAAAGAATTGAACAAGACTCTCAAAGAATTAACACTGATGCACCTAGTCCTTCTAAAAAGAAGAAGAAAAAGAAAAATGATAGGACTTTGCATGCCTCTAGTGAACTTGAAATAGAAAAACCTCCTGATAATGATAATGATGTTTCTATCTCTGATGCTGAAACTCAATCTGGTAATAAACATTCACCTAGTGATAATGAAAAAGATATTGATGATGTTCATGAAAATACTCAACCAGACAATGACAAACAACCAGATAATGATGTTGAGATAGAACCAGCTATTGATCTTGATAACCCACAACCTAAAAATAAAAGATATGATAAAAGAGACTTCGTTGCTAGAAAACATGGAAAAGAAAGAGAACCATGGGTTAAAAAACCCATGCCCTTTCCACCTAAATCAACTAAGAAGAAAGATGATGAAGAATTTGAACGCTTTGCTGAAATGCTTAGGCCAGTCTTTTTGCGCACTCGTTTGACTGATATATTAAAGATGGCCCCTTATGCAAAATATATGAAAGACATCATCTCTAATAAAAGAAAAATACCGGAAGCTGAAATCTCCACTATGCTTGCTAATTATTCTTTTAAGGATGGAGTACCTAAAAAACTTGAAGATCCGGGAATACCAACTATACCTTGCTCCATAAAAAGAAATTATGTCAAAACTGCTTTGTGTGATTTAGGAGCTGGTGTTAGTGTTATGCCCTTCTCTTTATATAAAAGACTAGATTTGAATAAACTCACACCTACTGAAATATCTTTGCAAATGGCTGACAAATCAACTGCCATACCTATCGGTATTAGTGAGGATGTGCCCGTTGTTGTTGCAAATGTTACTATCTTAACTGACTTTGTTATACTTGAGATGCCCGAGGACGACAACATGTCGATTATCCTTGGTAGACCCTTCTTGAATACTGCAGGGGCTGTTATTGATTGCAATAAAATCAAGGTCACTTTTCATATCAATGGCAATGAGCATACGGTGCACTTTCCAAAGAAACAATTCCAAGTGAATGGTATTAAAAAATCTCCGACACTCACTATTGGAAGTTTTCAACTACCTCTACCTACTGCCAAAAAGAAATATGAAATGCTTATTGTCAAGGACGTGCATATCCTCGTTGAGGTAACTTAGTGTTTTACGAAAGTTCTTCGGTTTCATGCTAATTGAAAATGGTTGTTAATAAGACTTGATCAACCTTATTAATGGATCATTTTTTAGAGGTATGAAGTGGATGAATTTAGTAAGCACAACCTTCTGCTCCCAACTTTTATTTTCTGTTTGTCTTAGTAAATAAAATAAATTGCCATGTTCTGTCTGTTTTCTCAATTTCTCGTGCAATAAAAAAATGACCCAAAAATAAAAGTTCTCAGAATGCCCTGAAAATTTAATACGATTTTTTTCTGAATATTTCTGAATTTTTGATGCAAATAATATCAGAGGGGGTGCACCAGGTGGGCACAACCCACCTGGGCGCGTCAGCAGCCCCAGGCGCGCCCTGGTGGGTTGTGGTCCCCACGTGGGCCCCGTCACTTATCTCTTTGGCCCATGTCATCACCTACCTCCAGAAAAAAAAATCATCATTGCTCTCTCTCTCTCTCTCTCGTGTTCTTGCTCTCAAACTCGCGGATTTTGATCTCTTTGCTCGAAGCTCTGTTTCTGAAACTGTTTTGGGGGATTGCTACTTGGTATGTGACTCCTCCATTTGTCCAATTAGTTTTTGCTCTAGTGGATTATATTTTGAATAATTAGCTACTCTTGGTGCTGCTGTAGATGAGCTTGCATGTTGAATTCTTAGAGTTCTAAGTATTTTTGAATGCTCAATATGGCCTCTATACCTCTCTATGAGTAGTTGCTATCAATCTTGCAAAGTTTTGTTGACAAAAATTTTGTGACCCAATTTTTTTCAGAAAATTGTACGCAAATATGATGAACTTCTTTGGAAGGAGTTCTTCGAGGTGGAGGTCCTCGGAGGCATCTTCTAGTAGGGGCTCAACCCATCAATCTTATGTTGAACCAAGCGCAAGTTCAATAAGGGAAGCTGCTAACAAATCCTGCCTATGGCCGTGCGACGATTTTATGGTGAGTGCAGGTATTAAATAAGAATTTGATCAATATATTCACAACGCTGAGCTTGGCCCCCACATTCAAGATAAGTGCAATCAATACCTCAATCTCACAGAATTGTTTACTAAAGAGTTTAAATTTCATCCTCATGAATCTAGAGTTTCGTTCAAACTTTATGACCTCTCCATTACCATGTCTCTAGACGCGTTTAGTGGTGTGTGTAAAATTCCATATTGGGGTTTGTTGGATGAACCACCAAGGCCTGAGTACAAGTCATTCTTGATCAACCTTTGTTTAGGCGAGGATAGAGGAGTGGCACAAGGTAGAATAAAAAGTATTCATTTTCCATCGATTAAATACTTTGCACTGTTTAATGAAAAATGCATCGTAGGCAAGCAAGACTATAGTGCACTGTGTGCTCCTGACTTGAGCCTCATACACACTGCCCTCATCGGCGTTAAATGTTATAACCTTGGAGCGATTGTTGCACGCAGATTTCAACACAACGCTGGTAGTGGAGATCTTTATGGTGGGATTTATGCTTCATGTTTAGTAGAGGAGTTTGGTGTATCACTTTGGCCTAATGATCCCATCCTTCCCACTCAGTACTTAGACTTTGAGGCCATGAAGTGCCATAAGTTCCTTAAGGGTGAAATCAATGATTATACATATACCCTGCTGTTTAATAAAGCTTCTGTTGTGCACATCTTTTTGCCTGCGCCTGCTCTCTTTGATTTTCACAGCAAAGGAAGATATTATGTTCTTGAGAGCGAGGCCCACGCACACAATGCAAAGGTTGTAGCTGCTCGGCAGGCTGAGGAGGCTGCACCAAGAGCCTCCGTGAGCTATCATTCAGATTATTACGCAGGCCACAGATGGTGATTACCAAGCTAGGCTAAAAGCCTAAGCTTGGGGGAGTACGTATTTCCACCGACATTACATTCATGTTCACACATTTCATTCCAGTTGTCGGTTTCCACACTTTTTCATTGTATTATCCATGCTTGATTTATTTTCTTGCTTTCTTCTTGTGTGTTTGAATTTTTTTGAGAAAATCACAAAAAATGTGTTGTTTGCTTCTTTTTGGTTTTTCTTTCTAGCGTAGCTAGTTGTAGTATTTAAAATAAAACCCAAAAAGATTTCCTTGCTCTTCTTTTGCTTGTTGGGAGCTCTCCCGTGTAAATAGTTTTTCTCGTTTTTGTTTTTCTCTTTAAATTGCTTTGTTCAAGAAAAACTAAAAACTCCAAACATATTTCAGTGTGTTTCTCAGAAATTATTTTCCCTTTATTGAGTCACACCGAGGAGAAGACCACGATGAAAATGTTGAGTGGCTCTCATATGCATTATTGTTGATCTAACAAAGAGCTCAAATTGCCTTGTCTTCTCCTCTTAAATAAAATGTTTGTAGATTCCAGCTTAGTCCACGACACTCTTGCACTATTATTATTTTCATATCATTCAGTCGTGCAAGTGAAAGGCAATAATGATGATATTTGATGAACTAGCTATGGCAGAGAGAAACATGTATGAACTCAACTTGTTCTGTTTTTGTAAATATGTTTAACCTAGTATCCATGATTCAGCCTATTATAATCAAACATGTTTGCAGTGATAATTAGCAATTATAGTTTCTTATGCCATGCTTAAGTAGCTAGGAGTGGATAATGATTTATCTTGGATGTCAACATGCATTAAAATGATTGTGATGTGGTATAATGATATGGTATCCTCCTCTGAATGTTCGAGTGGCTTGACTTGGCACATGTTCATGCATGTAGTTGAATCAAAACCAACATAGCCTCTATGATATTTATGTTCATGGTGTTCATATCCTACTCATGCTAGTATCCAATGTTACTTATGCATAATGCATGCTCATGACCGTTTTCGCTCTCTAGTTGGCCGCTTCTCAACCTATTTGCTAGCATTCGCCTGTACTAAGCGGAAAACTGCTTGTGCATCAAAATCCTTGAACCAAATTTATTCCAGATGGGTCCACCATATATCTACCTATATGCGGTATTACCCTGCCGTTCTAAGTAAATTTGCATGTGCCACCTCTAGAAACTTCAAATAAACATCTATTTTTGTGTGCCTGGATTGTTCATGGAGTGACAGGAGGTAGTCAATATCTTCCATGCTAAGCGGGTTATTCTCATGATGAGTGTTTATTCACTCATCCTCGCATGAGAGGGGCGGTAATAGGGAGTCCCAGTCCTAAATTCAAAAATTGCAAATAATTAAACAAAGCTCCCCCAGGACTGATGTTGGTATGGATGGTACCCGTGGATTCGGCTAGCCGTGGAGTGTGTTTGTTGGTGGAGGGGGAGTAAACCTTTACTTTTATCGCTTGGGAACCACCACTAATGTGTTTAGCATGGAAGATATCGATAACCAATGGTCACGAAGTAGACAGGAAGGGTGCATTTCTCAAAATTTCATTTATCTCTGTTTTTAAAATCTGAGCTCTGGCACCGCTGCAAACCACTGCTTCCCTCTGTGAAGGGACTATCTATTTAATTTTATGTTGTGTCATCACCTTCTCAAATAAGCGCCAGATCTGAGAGCACTATTGTCATCCTCATGCATTGTGTATAGCTAATGTTGGATGCATCATGACTGGATCTTTTCTACCATGAATAACAATGTTTAGTCGCTGCTTGAACTTTGGAAGTGCTCTGCATTTATGTTTTGAGGTCTCAGAAAGGGCTAGCGAGATACCACTGTTGTCATATTATATCATGATTATTTTGACAAAGTGTTGTCATTCGAGATATCTTATTATTGCTCGCTAGTTGCTTATGCCATTGATATGAGTTAATATAATTTCTAAGAGTTATTGTTGACATGGTTAGTTATAATCTTTGCTGAAAACTTGGGTGCTACTTAAGCTTATTTATGTAAACAAGAGCAAAAGAGTTCGTAAAAGTTTTTCTTTCTCACTTTCAGTTTATCAACTGAATTGCTTGAGGACAAGCAAAGGTTTAAGCTTGGGGGAGTCGATACGTCTCCGTCGTATCTACTTTTCCTAACACTTTTACTCTTGTTTTGGACTCTAATTTGCATGATTTGAATGAAACTAACCCGGACTGACGCTGCTTTCAGCAGAACTACCATGGTGTTGTTTTTGTGTAGAAATAAAAGTTCTCGGATTGGAACAAAACTTTTTGGAGAATTTTTATAGAATAAAAGAAAAATATTGGAGCCAAGAACCACTGGAGGGGGTCCCTGGGTGAGCAGAACCCACCAGGGCGCGCCCCCTCCTGGCACGCCCAGGTGGGTTTTGCCCACCTGGTGGCCTCGCTGACCCTATCTCCGATGCTATAAAATCCTATTTTCGGAGAAAAATATCAAGGAGAAAGAATTATCGCGTTTGACGAGACGAAGCCGCCGCCACCTCCTGTTCTTCATCAGGAGGCCAGATCTGGATTCCGTTCGGGGCTCCGGAGAGGGAAATCTTCGATCTTCGTCATCACCAACCCTTCTCCATCACCAATTCCATGATGCTCCCCACCGGGAGTGAGTAATTCCTTCGTAGGCTCGCTGGTCGGCGAGGGAGTTGGATGAGATTCATCATGTAATCGAGTTAGTTTTGTTAGGGCTTGATCCCTAGTATCCATTATGTTCTGAGATTGATGTTGCTATGACTTTGCCATACTTAATGCTTGTCACTTTGGGCCCGGGTGCCATGATTTCAGATCTGAACCGTTTATGTTATCACCATTATATCTATGTTCTTGATCCGATCTTGCAAGTTATAGTCACCTATTACGTGTTATGATCCATAAACCCCGGAGTGACAGTATTCGAGATACTTTCCGGTGATGACCGTAGTTTGAGGAGTTCATGTATTCACTATGTGCTAATGCTTTGTTCCAGTTCTCTATTAAAAGGAGGCCTTAATATCCCTTAGTTTCCTTATGGACCACGCTACCACGGGAGGGTAGGACAAAAGATGTCATGCAAGTTCTTTCCATAAGCACGTATGACTATTTACGGAATACATGCCTACATTATATTTATGAACTGGAGCTAGTGCTGTATCGCCCTAGGTTATCACTGTTATATGATGAATATCATCCAACGAATTCACCGATCCAATGCCTACAAATTTTCCATATACTGTTTCTGCTAAGTTACTATTGCTATTACTGGTGTCACAACTGCTACAAAATCACTGCTATCACTATTACCGTTACTATTACTGTTACTACTACTATCAAAACTATCATATTACTGTGCTACTAATCATATTGCTGCAGATAATTAATCTCCAGGTGTGGTTGAATTGACAACTCAGCTGCTAATACTTGCAAATATTCTTTGGCTCCCCATGTGTCGAATCTATAAATTTGGGTTGAATACTCTACCCTCAAAAACTGTTGCGATCCCCTATACTTGTGGGTTATCAGTGTGTGCTGTGAAAAAAACAAATTTTTGATGTAGTGCTTGAATTTTCTTAATTTACTGGAAATTGTAAAAATTCTGAAATTTTTACACAATACTGCTATGAATTTTTTATTTTTCCTAATTTTTTCAGATTTTTTTGATTTACAGAAGTATATGTACCATCTGCATATTTACAGACTGTCCTATTTTCACAAATTGTTGTTATAGTTTCGTTATTTGCTTATGTTTGAAATATTCCTGAGCCCCGTTGACTTGGGAGCCATAGAATTATTAGAGCATACAGTGGGTAATGTTTGATTACAATTATACAATAATGTTACATCAAGACATGATGGGATTTTGTCGGTGTAAGAATTGGGTCTTTAATACCCCAGACTTATGCACAGGCAATGATAGCCTTCCCGATGGTAAGGCTTGCCGGAGGACAACTGAAGATTAACTCAAGACCAGATCAGAAGAATAATAAGATCTCCGAAGATAGAGATAAGAAATACTGAAGGTACAGCTCCAGGACCCGGCAAGACCCTTGCCGGAGAGATCCCGCCAAGTTCCAAGCCCCGGCAAGCTTCGAGCCTAGCAAGAATTCCACTACCTTGCCACCGCTCCACCTCATCGATCAGGTTATCACTTTTTGATTAGGTGTCGAGCAGGCAGGTAGTTAGGTGAGTCTTGTCTGGGCAAGTGGCAGCTCACCGTCGAAGATATAGCTTTAATGACACCCGTCCAAGTGATGTGTCAATGAAATAGAAGGTAGATGGATGAATGACATAGAAGGAGAGACCATCCTTGCCGGGGAGTTCCATCCACAAGACATCTCACGGTGTATTAAATGTATTTGTCCTAACCCGTCAGAGTTAGGTATTTGGCACTATAGCCACTATTTACAGTGTGTATTTACAATTTTGCCACTGTGGTAACCCCTTAGTCTATAAAAGGAGGCCCATGGCTACCTTAACAAAGGTCAAAACCCTGTCCATTTGCACGCGTAGCTGCACCCTCCAAGCACCTTGCTGGGACGTGTGCACCTTGTAACTGGACACATACACACCTTCAATACACAAAGCAAGAGTATGGTTTTATGCTTCACAACGGCCCAAACCTGGGTAAACATCATGCATTTCTACTAGTTCTGCTCTTTGCGCTCGTCGATCCCTCCATTCGAACCGCAAAGGGATGGCCATGATCCCATAGATGGTTGTACGCATGACAGATTTGATATTATATGTACTAACCCTTCTAATAAAAAGTTTCATTAAATTTTGTGTGGATGAAGTGTTCGAAGGTCGAGGAGGAATCGATATGAGGAGAATAAGAGAGGCAAGAGTTAAAGCTTGGGGATGACCAAGGCACCCCAAGTAAATATTCAAGGAGGCTCAAGCGTCTAAGCTTGGGGATGCCCTGGAAGGCATCCCATCTTTCCTCGACAATTATTGGTATGTTTCGGTTTTTGTTTTGTTCACATGATATGCATAAATTCTTGGAGCGTCGTGTGCTTTTTATTTCCCTTTTAGCAATGCACCTTGATGGTATGGGATAGTCCTTGGTTGATTTATAGAATGCTCTTTGCACTTCACTTATATCTTTTGAGTATGGCTTTATAGAATGCTTCATGTGCTTCACTTATATCATTTGAAGTTTGGATGTCTGTTTCTCTACATATAGAAAACCATTATTTGTAGAATGCTATTTTTCTTCGCTTATATTTTTTAGAGCGTGGGCAAGTCTTTTGTAGGAAGAATTAAATTCTCATGCTTCACTTATATCTATTTAGAGAGTTAATAGGAATTGGTCATTCACATGGTTAGTCATAAAGTCCTACATAAAACTTGTAGATGACTAAATATGATATGTTTGATTCCTTGCAATAGTTTTGCAATATAGAGATGGTAATATGTGGGAGGTATTGGTGAATGATTGTGGTTTAGAAAGAATATTGGTGTTAAGGTTTGTGACTCCCGAAGCATGCATGTATAGTCTTTAGTTATGCTAAGAAGTTGGAGCATGATTTATTATTGAGTGTCTTCCTTTGCGTGGAGGCCGGGGGTGCGCGATGGTTAACTCCTACCAACCTTTCCCCTAGGGGCATGCGTAGTAGTACTTTGCTTCGAGGGCTAATAGACTTTTGCAATAAGTATGTGAGTTCTTTATGACTAGTATGAGTCCATGGATTATATGCACTCCTACCTTTCCGCAATTTGCTAACCTCTTCGGAACCGAGCATTGCTCTTTCTCACCTCGAGAGTCGGTGCAAAATTCGCCGGTGCATCCAAACCCCATGATATGATACGCTCTATCACACATAAGCCTCCTTATATCTTCCTCAAAACAGCCACCATACCTACCTATCATGGCATTTCCATAGCGATTCCAAGGTATATTGTCATGCAACATTCACCATTCCGTTATTATGACATACACCGTCATTGTCATATTGCTTTGCATGGTCATATGGCTGACATAGTATTTGTGGCTCAGCCATCATACATCATTTTTATACATGTTATGCTAGATCATTGCACATCCCGGTACACTGCCAGAGGCATTCATATAGAGTCATATTGTTCTAAATATCGAGTTGTAATATTGAGTTGTAAGTAAATAGAAGTATGATGACCATCATTATTAGAGCATTGTCCCAGTGAAGAAAGGATGATGGAGACTATGATTCCCCCACAAGTCGGGATGAGACTCCAGACGAAAAAAAGAGGCCAAAAAAGCGCCCAACAAAAAAAGAAAATAAGGGAAAGAAGAGAAAAAAATGTGATAAAAAGAGAGAGGGGACAATGTTACTATCCTTTACCACACTTGTGCTTTAGAGTAGCACCATGTTTTTCATATAGAGAGTCTTCTATGTTTTCACTTTCATATACTAGTGGGAATTTTTCATATAGAACTTGGCTCGTATATTCCTATGATGGGCTTCCTCAAATGCCTGAGGTTTTCATGAGCAAGCGAGTTGGATGCACACCCACTTAGTTTCAGTTGAACTTTCATACATTTATAGCTCTTAGTGCATCCGTGACAATCCCTACTCCTCGCATTGACATCAATTGATGGGGATCTCCATAGCCCGTTGATTAGCCGCGTCGATGTGAGACTATCTTCCTTTTTGTCTTCTCCTTATTAATCCCTACCACCACATTCTATTCCACCCATAGTGCTATGTCCATGGCTCACACTCATGTATTCGTGGGGGTTGAAAAAGCTAAAGTGCATTAAAAAGTATGAACCAATTGCTCGGCTGACATCGGGGTTGTACATGATTTATATTTTGTTTAAGAAGATGGAGCATGACAAGGCTAATGATTTTGAAGGGATTGCGTTCTTTAGCATTTTTATTCTAAAAGGCATGACTGTTTTTTGGTATGCCTGAGTATTGATGTATTTATATCAAATTATAGACTATTGCTTTGAATCACTCATATCTTAATATTCATGCCATGATTAGATTATATGATCAAGATTATGCTAGGTAGCATTCCACATCAAAAATTATCTTTTTATCATTTACCTACTCGAGGACGAGCAGGAATTAAGCTTGGGGATGCTGATACGTTTCTGTCGTATCTATATTTTTTTATTATTTCATGCCAATATTCTACAACTCTCACATACTTTTGGCAACATTTTTTACTATTTTTTGGGACTAACATATTGATCTAGTGCCTAGTGTCAGTTCCTGTTTGTTGAATATTTTTTGTTTTGCGGAATATCCATATCAAACAAAGTCCAAACGTGATAAAAATTTACGGAGATTTATTTTGGAATATATGTGCTTTTTTGGAAAAAGAATCAACACGCGACGATGCTCGAGGGGCCCACAAGCTCAGACGGCGTGCCCTACCCTGGGCGCGCTGGGCAGGCTTGTGGTGCCCCTGTAAGTCAGTTGGAGATTTCCTTTGGCTGCAAGAAAGATAATATCCGGATAAAAGTCCCCTCAAAATTTTAGCACAATCAGAGTTATGGATCTCTGGGAATTTAAGAAATTGTTTTTGGCCAGAAAACAGGAACGCGAAACAGAAGAGAACAAAGAGAGAGAGATCCTACCTCGGAGGGACTCCTGCCCTCCGGGAGCCATGGAGGCCATGGACAGAGGGGAAACCCTCCTCCCATCTAGGGGGAGGCCAAGGAAGAAGAAGAAGGAGGGGGGCTCTCTCCCCCTCTCTACCGGTGGCGCCAGAATGCTGATACGTCCATTTTGCATCTTGTTTTCCTATTGATATTTATTGCAATTTGGACTATTACTTCACTTTATGATACAATTCTTCTGCCATTTCTCTCTTATTTTGCAAGTGTCACATGAAGAGGGAGATTGTCGACAGCTGGAATTCTGGACCGGAAAGGGCTATATCAGAGATACCTATTCTACACAACTCCAAATGACCTGAAAATTGACAGAGAAATATTTTGGAATATATAAAAATTATTGGGGAAAGAAACATTAGCAGGGGACCCACCAGGTAGCCCTAAGCCTCGGGGGCGCGCCCTACCCCCCAGGGCGCGACCCCTGGACTTGTGGGGCCCCTGGCAGGCCTCCGAAGCCCATCTTCTGCTATGTGATGCCATTTGACCTTGAAAAAATGAAGTGGAAGGTTTCAGGACAAAGCATCGCCGTCTCGAGGTGGAACCTGGGCAGGAGCACTTTTGCTCTTTGACGGAGCGATTCCGCCGGGGAAACTTCCCTCCAGGAGGGGGAAATCGAAGCCATCGACATCACCAACGATCCTCTCATCATGGGAGGACCAATCTCCATCAATATCTTCACCGACACCATCTCACCTCAACCCTAGTTCATCTCTTGTATTCAAACTTTGTCTGAAAACCTTAGATTGGTACCTGTGGGTTGCTAGTAGTGTTGATTACATCCTGTAGTTGATGCTAGTTGGTTTATTTGGTGGAAGATTATATGTTTACATCCTTGATGATATTCAATACCCCTGTGATGTTGAACATGAATATTATTTGTGAGTAGTGACCAAATGACACGATGATGCGCCTGGAAGCCACTCCTGGGCACCCGATCGGGACGTGCAACATCGACATGTAACACGCAGGAACAAGATTCACAAGCTAACGTATTAGAATATTTATACTCTGTTGCCATGGGTGAAGCGATCCGGGGCAGGCGGCTAACTCTAACGCCCCGGCCTTCCACTTCCGGGCCGGCGACGTCGGTGGTGATGGAGGCACCAAGTGGGTCGAGGTTCTCCTGCCTGGGTTCAGATTTCGGTTCCTCCAATGAGGAGGAGGCGCGAGCAGTGGGCGTCAAGTTAGCCCTTGAAGTGCTGGATGAAGATGCAGGAGGTGCGTCTTGGATTCCGGTGGTTCGCCGGAGGAGGAAAACTAACGCAGAAATTGTCCAAGAATTCTGGAATGATGTGTGTTTTCCTGCGCCGGCGTCTCGCTTCTGGGAGAAGTGGTCGCCATCGGGGGCGCCGCCAGAACTCGTAGATATGGGTGCCGTGACTTGCAGGGCGCAGGAGAGGACTACAGATGCAGAGGGCTCGGTGCGGGCTGGTTCAGCATTGTCTTCTGGCTCGGTGGCGTCGCTACCTCCCAGTCGGATGCCCTTGTCGTCACCGTCTGGTCTGCGAATGGCCCGATGATACGTCTCCAACGTATCTATAATTTTTGATTGTTCCATGCTATTATATTATCTGTTTTGGATGTTTTATATGCATTAATATGCTATTTTATATTATTTTTGGGACTAACCTATTAACCTAGAGCCCAGTGCCAGTTTCTGTTTTTTTCCTTGTTTTTCACTTTTACGGAAAAGGAATATCAAACGGAGTCCAAACGGAATTAAACTTTACGATGATTTTTCTTGGACCAGAAGACACCTGCGTGAATTGGAGAGAGGGCCAGAAGAGTCCCGAGGAGGCCACAAGCCTCTAGGGCGCGCCCCAGGGGGGCGCCCTGAGGGCTTGTGGGCCCCTTGGGTGTCCTCCAACCCTAATTTCACCTCTATAAGTTCAGAAATATTCCCCAAACATCAGAAGTGTCCACCAAAATACTTTTCCGCCGCCGCAAGCCTCTGTTCCCGTGAGATCCCATCTTGGGGCCTTTTTCGGCACCCTGCCGGAGGGGGATTCAATCACGGAGGGCCTCTACATCAACCTTAATGCCCTTCCGATGATGCGTGAGTAGTTTACCATAGACCTATGGGTCCATAGCTAGTAGCTAGATGGCTTCTTCTCTCTCTTTGATCTTCAATACCATATTCTCCTCGATGTTCTTCGAGTTCTATCTGATGTAATCTTATTTTGCGGTGTGTTTGTTGAGATCTGATGATTTGTGGATTTATGATTAGATTATCTATGAATATTATTCGAGTCTTCTCTGAACTCTTTTATGCATGATTAAGATATCTTTGTATTTCTCTTCGAACTATCAGTTTGGTTTGGCCAACTAGATTGGTTTTTGTTGCAATGGGAGAGGTGCTTAGTTTTGGGTTCAATCTTGCGGTGTCCTCACATAGTGACAGAAGGGGTAGCGAGTCATGTATTGTATTGTTCCCATCAAGGATAAACAGATGGGGTTTATGTCATATTGCTTGAGTTTATCCCTCTACATCATGTCATCTTACTTAAAGCGTTGCTTTGTTCTTATGTACTTAATACTCTAGATGCAGGCAGGAGTCGGTCGATGTGTGGAGTAATAGTAGTAGATGCAGAATTGTTTCGGTCTACTTGTCACAGACGTGATGCCTATATTCATGATCATTGCCTTAGATATTGTCATAACTTTGCGCTTTTCTATCAATTGCTCAACAATAATTTGTTTACCCACCTTATGTTTTCTATCAAGAGAGAAGCCTCTAGTGAAACCTATGGCCCCCGGATCTAGTTTCCATCATATATTTTCAGATCTATAAACCAAAAAACCCAAAAATACCTTGCTGCAGTTTATTATATTTACTTTAGTTTGATCTTTTATTTATCTTTTATACCCATCTCTATTAGATCTCACTCTTGTTCGTGACCGTGAAGGGATTGACAACCCCTTTTTCGTGTTGTGTGCAAGTGTTTGTTAGTTTGTGCAGGTGCATAGATTGGAGACTTGCTTGTGCCTCCTACTAGATTGATACCTTGGTTCTTAACTGAGGGAAATACTTATCTCTACTTTGCTGCATCACCCTTTCGTCTTCAAGGGAAAAATCAACGCAAGCTCAAGAAGTAGCCGGAAGAATTTTTGGCGCCATTGCTGGGGAGGTTCTACATCAAGCCTACCAAGTACCTATCATAAACTCTCATCTCTTGCACTTACATTATTTGCCATTTGCCTCTCGTTTTCCTCTCCCCCACTTCTAAAACATTTTCAGAAAAACACAAAAATATTTGCCTTTTTATTCGCCTTTCTTTCGTTTGTCTTTTTGTTTGCTTGTGTGCGAGATCGCTTGCTTTGCTATCATGTCGGAATCTGGGGAGGTTATCATTGAAAATTTTGAGAGTCTTCCTAATATAAATCTTGAGGAAAAATTTGGATCTTGTTCTTTAGATCTTGAAACTGAAACTCCCTCTAATCTTAAGGTAAAAACTTTTCATGTGGGAGATGGTAATATTATTGGGAAGAGTATTATTCAAGAATTCTTTGATTGTACAGGAGTTTTGCCACTTGGTAAGGGATCTATTCTTCATGATACAAATTGCTATGCGGATGCTACTGCTATGCTTGTCGTTAAACTAGAAAGAAAATTTGTGCACATTCATCCCGCTTTACAAAAGATATTTTACGAACTTCCTAATATACTGCTTCCTAGGGCTAAAAAGATTGCAACTATCATTCTTATGCGAGAATTTGATTTCATAATACAAGAAGCTAGGGAAATTTTTGCTTTCTATAATAAAAATATTGAGCATCCTCCAGTTGAAGAAATTCTCCATGATAAAGAAACTTTGCATAGTCTAGAATCTAGAGATTATCGTTCTTACAGTACCAATATTAAGAGAAGAGTTCCCTATGCAGAAATTGCTCAAGACCTTTACCTTGATACTTATGATAAATTTTATTGGGTAACTAAGGGAATTTATGTAGGATTTAATGATGATTGGATGGAGGAAATGTCTAGGGAACCCATTAAAGATGATATACGTATTTTATATGAGGATATTTATGGTGATGATCCTGAGTATGGAATTATGAATGTTAAAATCACCAATCAAAGTCCTTTTCATGACTTGAGTTCACCTACTAGAAAGGAAAGGAAAGAGAAAAGAGACTTGTTAAGAATTTTTTTGGAAGATTTTACTAGGAAAGAATTGCATACCAAAGATGACAATACCTAGATCTATGTTTTATGCCTAGCTAGGGGCGTTAAACAATAGCGCTTGTTGGGAGACAACCCAATTTTATTTTTATGTTTTTTGTTTTTGGTTCTGTTTTTCAATAAATACACATTATTACCACTGTATTAATTGTGTTTTAGTGTTTTAATTAGTGTTTGAGCCAAGCAAGACCTTTGGGATGCTTTGGTATATCGTTGATTTGGTTTTGCTGAAAAACAGAAACTTTTGCGTCCAGTAACAGAATTGTTTAAATTCACTGGAGTGTGGAAAAATTCTTAAGTTTTTACAGAAGATTGATATATGAATTTAATCTGTTGTCCTTATGTTTCAGAAATTTTGGAGTTACAGAAGTATGATTAATATTCTGGTTACTACAGACTGTTCTGTTTTTGACAGATTCTATTTTTTATGTGTTGTTTGCTTATTTTGATGAATCTATGGGTAGTATCGGGGGGTATGAACCATGGATAAGTTGGAATACAGTAGATATAACACCAATATAAATTTATAATGGGTTCACAACAGTACCTAAAGTGGTGATTTAATTATTATACTAACGGATCTCATGAGTTTTCTGTTGAGTTTTGTGTTGTGAAGTTTTCAAGTTTTGGGTAAAGATTTGATGGACTATGGAATAAGGAGTGGCAAGAGCCTAAGCTTGGGGATTCCCAAGGCACCCCAAGGTAATATTCAAGGATAACCAAGCATCTAAGCTCCGGGATGCCCCGGATGGCATCCCCTCTTTCGTCGTCAATCCATTGGTAAATTTACTTGAGGCTATATTTTTATTCACCACATGATATGTGCTTTGCTTGGAGTGTCTTGTATGATATGAGTCTTTGCTTTTTAGTTTGACACAATAATCCTTGCTGTACACAACTTTTGAGAGGGACACGTATTAATCGTGAATTTATTAGAATACTCTATGTGCTCCACTTATATCTTTTGAGCTAGGCAGTTTGCTCTAGTGCTTCACTTATATCTTTTTAGAGCACGGCGGTGGTTTTATTTTATTTTATAGAAATTGATGAACTCTCATGCTTCAATTATATTATTTTGAGTGTCTTAAACAGCATGGTAATTTGCTTAGGTTATGAATTTAGTCCTAATATGATGGGCATCCAAGAGGGATATAATAAAAACTTTCATATAAAGAACATTGAATAAGATGAGAAGTTTGATTCCTTGCATTTGTTTTGAGATATGAAGATGGTGATATTAGAGCATGCTAGTGAGTAATTGTGGATTGGTAGAAATACTTGTGTTGAAGTTCTGTGATTCCCGTAGCATGCACGTATGGTGACCCGTTATGTGATGAAGTTGGAGCATGATTTAGTTTTTGATTGTCTTCCTTATGAGTGGCGGTCGGGGATGAGCGATCGTCTTTTCCTACCAATATATCCCCCTAGGATCATGTGTGTAGTACTTTGTTTTGATAGCTAATAAATTTTTGCAATAAGTATGTGAGTTCTTTATGACTAATGTTGAGTCCATGGATTATACGCACTTTCACCCTTCCACCATTGCTAGCCTCTCTAGTACCGCGCAACTTTCGCCGGTGCATTAAACCCACCATATACCCTTCCTCAAAACAGCCACCATACCTACCTATTATGGCATTTCCATAGCCATTCCAAGATATATTGCCATGCAACTTCCACCGTTCCGTTTTATTATGACACACACCATCATTGTCATATTGCTTTGCATGATCATGTAGTTGGCATAGTATTTGTGGCAAGGCCACCGTTCATATTTTTTTTATACATGTCACTCTTGATCATTGCACATCCCGGTACACCGTCGGAGGCATTCATATAGAGTCATATTTTATTCTAGTATCGAGTTGTAATTCTTGAGTTGTAAGTAAATAAAAGTGTGATGATCATCATTATTAGAGCATTGTCCCATGTGAGGAAAGGATGATGGAAGCTATGATTCCCTCACAAGTTGCGATGAGTCTTCGGACATTATAAAAAAAATAAAAGAGGCCAAAGAAGCCCAAATAAAAAAAGAGAGGCCAAAGAAGCCCAAAC
This sequence comes from Thinopyrum elongatum, assembly GCA_011799875.1. Lineage (NCBI taxonomy): Eukaryota > Viridiplantae > Streptophyta > Magnoliopsida > Poales > Poaceae > Thinopyrum > Thinopyrum elongatum. The sequence continues at coordinate 392,345,124 of CM022300.1, forward strand.
AAAAAAAAGGAGAGAAATGAGAGAAGGGACAATGTTACTATCCTTTTTCCACACTTGTGCTTTGAAGTAGCACTATGGTCTTCATGATAGAGAGTCTCCTATTTTGTCACTTTCATATACTAGTGGGAATTATTCATTATAGAACTTGGCTTGTATATTCCAATGATGGGCTTCCTCAAATTGCCCTAGGTCTTCGTGAGCAAGCAAGTTGGATGCACACCCGCTTAGTTTCTTTTTTGAGCTTTCATACACTTATAGCTCTAGTGCATCCGTTGCATGGCAATCCCTACTCACTTGCGTCGATATCAATTTATGGGCATCTCCATAGCCCATTAATTTGCCTAGTTGATGTGAGAATTTCTCCTTCGTTTTGTCTTCTCCACAACCACCATATTATATTCCACCTATAGTGCTATATCCATGGCTCACGCTCATGTATTGCGTGAAAGTTGAAAAAGTTTGAGAACACCAAAAGTATGAAACAATTGCTTGGCTTGTCATCGGGGTTGTGCATGATGAAATACTTTGTGTGATGAAGATGGAGCATAGCCAGACTATATGATTTTGTAGGGATAACTTTCTTTGGACATGTTATTTTGAGAAGACATGATTGCTTTATTAGTATGCTTGAAGTATTCTTGTTTTTATGTCAATATTAAACTTTTGTTTTGAATCTTATGGATCTAAACATTCTTGCCACAATAAAGAAGATTGCATTGACAAATATGTTAGGTAGCATTCCACACCAAAAATTCTATTTTTTTTCATTTACCTACTCGAGGACGAGCAGGAATTTAGCTTAGGGATGCATGATACGTCTCCAACGTATCTATAATTTTTGATTGTTCTATGCTATTATATTATCTGTTTTGGATATTTATATGCATTAATATGTGATACGTCCATTTTGCATCATGTTTTGCTACTGTTATTTATAATGTTTTTATGCATAATAATGCTTTTGGGAGTAATTCTAATGCCTTTTCTCTCATAACATGCAAGGTCTACACAAAAAGGGAGAATACCGGCAGCTGGAATTCTGGACCTGAAAAAGCATGTCAGAGCTACCTATTCTGCACAACTCCAAATAAGCCGAAACTTCATGGTGATTTTTTATGGATTATTTAAGAATTATTGGAGCAAATAACTATCAGAGAGGGCCCACCAGGTGGGCATAACCCACCTGGGCGTGCCAGGGAGCCCTGGTGGGCTGTGCCCTCCTCGGCCCACCTCCGGTGCCCCTCTTATGGTATATAAGTCATTTTGACCTGGAAAAAATAGGGAGAGGACTTTCGGGATGAAGCGCCGCCGTCTCGAGGCGGAACTTGGGCAGCAGCACTTTTGCCCTCCGGCGGAGCGATTCCGCCGGGGGAACTTCCCTCCCGGAGGGGGAAATCATCGTCATCATCATCACCAACAACTCTCCCATATTGGGGAGGGCAATCTCCATCAACATCTTCAACAACACCATCTCCTCTCAAACCCTAGTTCATCTCTTGTGTTCAATCTTTGTACCGGAACCTTAGATTGGTGCTTGTGGGTGACTAGTAGAGTTGATTACATCTTGTAGTTGATTACTATATGGTTTATTTGGTGGAAGATTATATGTTCAGATCCATTATGCTATTTAATACCCCTATGATCTTGAGCATGATTATTATTTGTGAGTAGTTACTTTTGTTCTTGAGGTCATGGGAGAAATCTTGTTGCAAGTAATCATGTGAACTTGATATGTGTTCGATATTTTGATGATATGTATGTTGTGATTCCCTTAGTGGTGTCATGTGAACGTTGACTACATGGCACTTCACCTTATTAGGGCCTAAGGGAATTCATTGTGGAGTAGTTATTAGATGATGGGTTATGAAAGTGACAGAAGCTTAAACCCTAGTTTATGCGCTACTTCGTAAGGGACTGATTTGGATCCAAAAGTTTAATGCTATGGTTAGATTTTATCTTAATACTTTTTTTATAGTTGCGGATGCTTGCGAGGTGGTTAATCATAGTAGGAGGTTTGTTCAAGTAAGAACAGCACTTAAGCACCGGTCCACCTACATGTCAAATTATCAAAGTAGTGAACACGAATGAAACCAACATGATGAAAGTGACGTGATGAAATTCCCGTGTACCCTCAAGAACACTTTGCTCATCGTAAGAGACCGTTTTGGCCTGTCCTTTGCCACAAAAGGATTATGCTACCTTGTTGCATACTATTTACTATTACAGTTACTTGCTCGTTACAAATTATCTTGCTATCAAACTACTCGTTCCTCATAATTTCAGTGCTTGCAGAGAATACCTTGCTGAAAACCACTTGTCATTTCCTTCTGCTCCTCGTTGGGTTCGACACTCTTACTTATTGAAAGGACTACGATTGATCCCCTATACTTGTGGGTCATCAAGGCTCTTTTCTGGCGCCATTGCCGGGGAGTGAAGCGCTCTTTTTAAGTGGAAGTTGGTATGGAAAAATTATTACTACATGCTGAAATTTATTGTCACTTGTTACTATGGAGAATCATCCCTTGAGGGGTTTGTTCGGGGTATCTTCACCTCGACCGGAAACACAATTAGTTACTCCTCAACCTACTGCACCTACTGAAAATACTTTTTATGAAATTTCTTTGGGTATGATAGAACAACTGCTAGCTAATCCTTATGCAGGAGATGGAACCGAACATCCTGATATGCACTTGATATATGTGGATGAATTTGTGGATTATTTAAGCTTGCAGGTTTACCCGGAGATGAAGCTAAGAAGAAGGTTTTCCCTTTATATTTTAAGGGAAAAGCATTGGCATGGTATAGGCTATGCGATGATATTGGATCTTGGAATTGGAATCGATTGAAATTGGAATTTCACCAAAAAAATTATCCTATGCATCTAGTTCATCGTGATCGGAATTACATATATAATTTTTGGCCTCATGAAGGAGAAAGTATCGCTCTATCTTGGGGGTGGCTTAAGTCAATGTTATATTCATGCCCCAATCATGAGCTCTCAAGAGAAATTATTATTCAAAATTTTTATGCTCGGCTTTCTCGTAATGATCAATCCATGCTCGATACTTCTTGTGCTGGTTCTTTTATGAAGAAGTCTATTGAATTCAGGTGGGATCTTTTGGAAAGAATTAAACACAACTCTGAATATTGGGAACTCAACGAAGGTAAAGATTCAGGTATTAAGCTTGAGTTTGATTGTGTTAAATCTTTTATGAATACCGATGCTTTTCAAAAGTTTAGCACTAAATATGGACTTGACTCTGAGATAGTAGCCTCTTTTTGTGAATCATTTGCTACTCATGTTGATCTCCCTAAGGAGAAGTGGTTTAAATATCATCCACCTTTTAAAGAATAAATTAAAGAACCGGTTGTGGTTAAAGATGAAACTATTATTTATAATGTTGACCCAGTTGTTCCTACTGCTTACATTGAAAAACCACCTTTCCCTGTTAGGATAAAGGAACATGCTAAGGTTTCAACCGTGGTCAATAAAAGCTATATTAGAGCACCTAAACCCGCTGAACAAATCAAGGTAGAACCTAGTGTTGCTATGGTTAAATATCTCTTGGTAGAAAATATAGATGGCATTTTATTTGCTTATGTGATGAAGCTGCAAGAATTGCCAAACCAGATGAAAAGGATAAACATAGACCTGTTGTTGGCATGCCTGTTATCTCAGTTAAAATAGGAGATCACTGTTATCATGGTTTATGTGACTTAGGTGCTAGCGTGAGTGCTATTCCCTTTACCTTATATCAAGAAATTATGAATGACATAGCACCCACTGAAATAGAAGACATAGATGTTACTATTAAGCTTGCTAATAGAGATGCCATCACACCACTTGGGATTGTTAGAGATATTGAAGTCTTGTGTGGGAAAATAAAATATCCTACTGATTTCCTAGTTCTTGGTTCCCCACAAGATGACTTTTGTCCCATTATCTTTGGCAGACCTTTCTTGAACACCGTTAATGCTAAAATAGATTGCGAGAAACAAATCGTCGGTGTTAGTTTTGGTGATGAATATCATGAGTTTAATTTTTCTAAGTTTAGTAGAAAACATCATAAGAAAGAATTGCCTAGTAAGGATGAAATAATTGGTCTTGCTTCTATTGTCGTGCCTCCTACTGATCCACTAGAACAATATTTGCTAGACCATGAAAATGATATGCATATGCATGAAAGAAATGAAATAGATAAAATTTTCTTTGAACAATGACCTCTGCTTAAGCACAATTTGCCTATTGAAACTCTAGGAGGTCCTCCTCCACCTAAAGGTGATCCTATGTTTGAATTAAAACAATTGCCAGACACTTTGAAATATGCTTATCTTGATGAGAAAAAGATATATCCTGTTATTATCAGTGCTAACCTTTCAGAACATGAGGAAGAAAGATTATTGAAAATTCTGAAGAAGCACCGAGCTGCTATTGGATATACTCTTGATGGTCTTAAGGGCATTAGTCCCACTCTCTGTCAGCACAAAATTAATATGGAACCTGATGCTAAACCCATTGTAGATCATCAACGGCGGTTGAATCCCAAAATGAAAGAAGTGGTAAGAACTGAAAGACTAAAGCTTCTAGAAGCAGATATAATCTATCCCCTAGCTGATAGTAGATGGGTAAGTCCCGTTCATTGTGTCCCTAAGAAAGGAGGTATTACCGTTGTTCCTGATGATAAAAATAAACTTATTCCACAAAGGATTGTTACTGGCTATAGGATGGTAATTAATTTTAGAAAATTAAATAAAGCAACTAGAAAAGATCATTACCCCTTGCCTTTTATTGATCAAATGCTAGAAAGACTATCCAAGCACACACACCTTTGTTTTCTTGATGGATATTCTGGTTTTTCTCAAATACCTGTTTCACAACCTGATCAAGAGAAAACCACCTTTACTTGCCCTTTTGGAACTTATGCTTATAGATGTATGCCTTTTGGTTTATGCAATGCACCTGCTACCTTTCAAAGATGTATGACTGCTATATTCTCTGATTTTTGTGAAAAGATTGTTGAGGTTTTCATGGATGATTTTTTCATTTACAAAACTTCTTTTGATGATTGCTTAAGCAACCTTGATCGAGTTTTGCAGAGATGTGAGCAAACTAATCTTGTATTGAATTGGGAGAAGTGCCAGTTTATGGTTAATGAAGGTATTGTCTTGGGGCATAAAATTTCTGAACGAGGCATTGAAGTGGATAAAGCTAAAGTTGATGCAATTGAGAAAATGCCATGTCCTAGAGATATCAAAGGTATTCATAGTTTCCTCGGTCATGCTGGTTTCTATAGGAGATTTATTAAAGACTTCTCTAAAATTTCTAGGCCTCTTACAAATCTTTTACAAAAGGATGCTCCATTTGTTTTAGATGATGATTGTGTAGAAGCCTTTGAAACACTTAAGAAAGCCTTAATTTCTGCACCTATTGTTCAACCATCTGATTGGAACTTGCCTTTTGAAATTATGTGTGATGCTAGTGATTATGCTGTTGGTGTTGTTCTAGGACAAAGAGTTGATAAGAAACTAAATGTTATTTATTATGCTAGCAAAACTCTAGACAGTGCCCAAAGAAATTATGCTACTACTGAAAAGGAATTTTTAGCAGTTGTGTTTGCTTGTGACAAATTCAGATCTTACATTGTTGATTCCAAAGTTACTGTTCACACCAATCATGCTGCTATTAAATATCTTATGGAAAAGAAAGATGCTAAGCCTAGACTCATTAGATGGGTTCTCTTTCTACAAGAATTTGATTTACATATCACTGATAGAAAAGGAGCTAAGAACCCCATAGCTGATAACTTGTCTAGGTTAGAGAATATCCTTGATGACCCAGAACCTATTAATGATAGCTTTCTTGATGAACAACTAGCTGCAATAAATGTTTCCCATAACACACCTTGGTATGCTGACTATGCTAATTACATTGTTGCTAAATATATACCACCTAGCTTTACATATCAACAAAAGAAAAAAATCTTCTACGATTTAAGACATTACTTTTGGGATGACCCACATCTTTATAAAGAAGGAGTAGGTGGTATTATTAGACGTTGTGTACCTGAGCATGAACAGGGACAAATCCTACGGAAATGTCACTCCGAAGCTTATGGAGGGCATCATGCGGGAGATAGAACTGCTCATAAGGTATTGCAATCTGGTTTCTATTGGCCTACTCTCTTCAAGGATGCCCGTAAGTTTGTTTTATCTTGTGATGAATGTCAAAGAATTGGTAATATCGGTAAGCATCAAGAAATGCCTATGAATTATTCACTTGTTGTTGAACCATTTGATGTTTGGGGTTTTGATTATATGGGACCTTTTCCTTCCTCTAATGGGTATACTCATATTTTGGTTGCTGTTGATTATGTCACCAAGTGGGTAGAAGCTATTCCAACTAGTAGTGCTGATCACAACACCTCCATTAAAATGCTTAAAGAAGTTATTTTCCCGAGGTTTGGAGTCCCTGGATATTTAATGACTGATGGTGGTTCACACTTTATTCATGGTGCTTTCCGTAAAATGCTTGCTAAGTATGATATTAACCATAGAATTGCATCACCCTATCATCGTCAATCTAGTGGTCAAGTTGAACTTAGCAATAGAGAAATAAAACTAATTTTACAAAAAACTGTCAATAGGTCCCGAAAGAATTGGTCTAAGAAATTGGATGATGCACTTTGGGCCTACCGAACGGCATATAAAAATCCTATGGGCATGTCTCCGTATAAAATGGTTTATGGAAAAGCTTGTGATTTGCCTCTAGAGTTAGAACATAAAGCATATTGGGTAATAAAGGAACTCAACTATAATTTCAAACTTGGCGGTGAAAAGAGGTTATTTGATATTAGCTCACTAGATGAATGGAGAACCCAAGCCTATGAAAATGCCAAGTTATTTAAAGAAAAAGTTAAAAGATGGTATGACAAAAGAATCCAAAAGCGGGAATTCATAGTTGGGGAATATGTTCTTCTATACAACTTTCGTTTCAGATTCTTTGCAGGAAAACTTCTCTCCAAATGGGAAGGACCGTATGTTATCGAAGAGGTTTATCGCTCTAGAGCCATCAAAATAAATAATGCCGAAGGTACCAATCCGAAGGTGGTCAATGGTCAAAGAATTAAACACTATATCTCTGGTATGCCTATTAATGTTGAAAGCAATATTACTCAAACCATGACACCTGAGGAACACATAAAGGAAACCTTCTGGAACACTCCAGAATAACCAAAAAAGAGGAGGTACGTGATACGGTAAGTAAACGGACTCCTAACAATCTACAAAAATATTTTCTGTCAGTTTTAGAATATTACAAAAATAGGAAAATTAGAAACAATCAGGAAGGCAACCCTGGTGGGCACAAGGCACCAGGGCGTGCCTGGCTTGCCTGGCGCGCCTAGGTGGGTTGTGCCCACCACGGTTACCTTCCGGACTCCGTTTTTCTTCCGTTTGCTTGTTTCCCAAGATAAAAAATCTTTATATACCCCCCGAACCTATTAACCACCGTATCGCGGAGAAATCTTCTGTTCTTCTTTCTTGCTGTTTTCTGTCAGATCTGTCAGGCCAGGCACCATGTCTTCTCCCTCCTCCAACAACGTAGAAGACAATGCTTGGTTGCTACAGGAGGAGCTGGAGGGAGAGGGAATTGAGGGTGTTGCCATGGAGGAGGATGAGGGGAACTTACTTGGAGTTCACCCTCCAGCCTCCGAGAGGGGCACACTAGCCGGCATCTCCACTCATCCCAATCCCCATCAGGCCATGAGACTAACAAACAGCCAAGAGAGCCCCAAAGTGCAGGAAGAACTCCCTCCGAGGAGGCCTTTACACAGGTTAGATCGAAACAATTTTTACAATTTGATTCACAATTTTGGGTTCGAGAATACTCCTCATGTGCACCTACCGTCCAATTGGGACATACCTCGTCCAAGAGAAAGTGATGCAGGAACAAACTCTTGGGGCCCGGAGAATAAACACATTATGGCTGAAGTGGAGAAAAACACCGAGTTACTTCATCGAGCCCTTCGAGAGATTCAAGGCTTGAGGGAGCTACTCATGATTATATTGGGAAACACTACTATCTCATCACCATCACCTTCTTCATTACCAAAGGAGACTTGAGTTCCTGGTATGGAGAAGCCATGGCACGAGCCGAAGGCGATGCGGTGGACGCCGGGGCCGGAGTGGCCGCCGGAGTTGAGCCCGTCCTCTGCGGGTTCTGGTCAGGAGTGCTCTCCTCCCCCTCCTATCATGAGGTGCTCTGCTGTGCGGGCCGCACGGTCGCGTCCCCCACCTCGCCGACACCCGGCCCCTCCCCACCCCTTCCTCTCGCGGCGAACCCGCGGTCTGGCGTGGCCCGTGGTCTGAGATCCACTGCGTTGGCCCCCCGGCGCCTATGGAGGTGCCGCCCCAGGGTGATGGCCGACAGGTCGTCTCCGGCTGCCCGTGCTCTCCACGCCCATGCCGTCGTCCCCGCTCCAGGCCTCGCTCGCCTCCCGCCCCGCCCGCGGCTCCGCCGGCAGGTGCTGTCTGTCCCCGTTGCCTGGACCCTGGTCATCCCTGCGTCGACTGTCGCAAGGACGTCCCCTGCAAGCGCTGCAGGTTCTTCGGCCACATCGCCAGGAACTGCACCGTGCCGCGCCCCTCCTCGCCGGACGGCGCTCAAGCCCCCGCCGCCAAGCGACCGCGTGTTCTTCCTCCGCGGCCAACAAGCTCCTCTGTGTCCAGCGTCGATGGCCCCTGCCGCCCTGTGTCTTCCGGGACGGCTTTGTCGCTGTCCCCGCCCTCGGCCATGCCGGTCCCCTCTCCCGCGCTCTCCTCCCCGCCCGTGTCCTCCGGGCTACTTGGCTCCTCCTCACGCGCCTCCTCGTCGGCCGCGGCGCCTCCCCTCTTCGGCCACCCATCGCTGCGTCCGCCCGGGGCGGTTTGTTACCTGCCCCGCTCCGGCGACATCATCGCGGCGGAGATGTCTCTCCGCAAGGCGCTCGTTGCCAAGATTCCAGGCCCCCCTCACCCTGGGGTTTCCTGTGTGGACGTCGCTGAGCTTCTCCAATGTCAGTTCAGCCTGCCGGCCTCCGCCTTCTCCGTTCATCGCCGCCACCCGGAGGGGTTCCTCATCCGCTTCGTCAATGCTGACACGCGCGCCAGGGTGGCAGCCACCCCCGTCCGATCGCCCAAGTTCCGTCTTCTGCTCCACCCCTGGAGCAGCCTCACCGGCGGCGAGCCAGTGCGCGTCGTCTTCCGGGCCGAGTTGGAGATTGTGGGCATCCCCGAGCATGGCTGGCACCGCTCTTCGACGGACACCCTGCTGTCCCCGTTCTGCCTGATCGAGCACCGGGCGCCTGAGACGCGCGATGGGCGCGACTTGTCTGTCTTCCGCCTCAGCGCCTTGACGGCGAACCCCGACACCATCCCTCATGCCTCCGAGCTGCTGTTGCCTGAGCCCAGCGCTCTTGCCGCTGACCCTGACCGTGTCTCCAATTTCACTGTCAGCCTCATCCGTTTCCCGGTTTCCATTCACGTTGCTCGTTCTGAGGACTACCGCCTTCCGGTCGTGCCACCGCCGCCTGCTCCGCGCTCTCCGGACAGGGCGGGCGCCACCTCGCCTGGGTCGCCGCCTCTGCCTCCCTCCTGGCTACAGATGCATGACTTCCCCGCGTAGGATGGGCGTTCTGGTGGTCGTCGCACGAGCGGTGGCGCTGACCGCCAGCGGCGCTCCTCGCCGCCGTTCTGTGGCTGGCATGGGATGCTTGGGGCGCACCCCTCCGCGGTCTCCAGACAGCCCGTCCTTCCCGTGTGTCAGCATGTGGCCCAGCCCATCCTTCCCGTGCGTCAGCACATGGCTCCCTCTGCAGACAAAGGGGCTTTTACCCCAGAGGCTGATACCTGCCATAATCCTGATCCTGTGGGCCACCCCATCGGCGACCGCCCGTTATCCCTGGTTCAAACACAGTCGCCTCCTTCCGCGGGCCCCTGGCCATCATGGTCGCCTGCTCTAGCGCCTTCCAGGCGGGCCGAGCCTTGGATTCCCCCGCCGCCTCTCCTATTGTCGGGCCTGTGGATGGGATCAACATCCTGTCGCCTTGCCCCGCCTCGGCTCGCCTTCGGGATCCGCCTGTGTCTCCCCAGGTGTCCCCCCTTCCGCGCACCCCATGGCCGTTTTGACGGGTGCTCCCCCTGATGCGAATCCCGGTGATGTTCCTTCGCCAACCACCCCTCCCTGCAAGCTGCGGCTGGCCCCACCATCACTGCCCCCTAGGAGGATTGCGTGGCCCCCCCGTAATCGGATCCTGTGCATGACCCCGCCACTTCATGTGTGCCACATGTTGGTAGGGAGTTGGCGGTTTGCCCCCAGCCCATGCACGCCTCTCCTGCCCGCATTCCGGCGTCGACAAATCTGGTGGAATTTATGTGTGCCATGCAGGCCCCTGTTACCTCCATTATGCCCACCCCGGCGCATCGTAGACGCCGCAACGCGATCCCGCCCATCTTCACTCCACGCCACAGTGGTCGCATCGCCCGGGCCGACCGTGGCCTAGATTTGGAGATGAAGGCAAAGCGGGTGTTGTTGCGCAAGTTGGGGCTTCTCAAGGACAATGAGCCATTGGATGACGCCATCCTCGCCCGGTACTCAGCCCTCTTCCAGCAGCCACTTGCCGAAGATGTGATTCTGGCCTTCGCTGATTTCTACGGGTGGAGTCTGCCCCCCACGCTCTCACTTGCCGGTGCCTCTACCGCAAGCTCGTGTCCGGTGGAGGGTTGATCTCCTCCCCTGACCCCTCGCCCCCCAACTTTTCTATGGATAACAACCTTAGCATCATCTTCTGGAACGTGTGTGGACTCACTTCGCGAGCCAAACGCACAGCAGTTTGTAGCGTGATCATCTCCGCTAGCCCTTGTGTTGTTTGTCTCCAAGAAACTAAGCTTGATTTGGTCTCGTCCTCGCTGGTTCTGGACATGTTGGGAGCATCCTTCGGTGACTTCTTCTTCCTTCCCGTGGTTGGCACGTGCGGTGGTATTCTCCTGGCTTGGGACAGGACCAGGATCGCCCTCTCCCACCCCGAGATTGGGTCCTACCATGTCTCGGCCCTCATCTCCCCCCCTCGGGCGGCCAACACTGGTGGTTGTCGGGTGTCTACGGGCCGCAAACTGATATTGATAAGATGGCCTTCCTCGCAGAGCTCCAAGACTTTCAGAGCACATGCGCGGGCCCCTGGATGGTCGGCAGGGATTTTAACATGATCGTTTCCGCTGCCGACAAGAACAATAACCGGCTCAACCACCGGACCATGAGCCGCTGATGTCTGCAAGAACTACGTCGGTTTTTCCCCAGAGAGGGAGGGATGATGCAACACAGCGATGGTAGGTATTTCCCTCAGTGATGAGACCAAGGTTACCGAACAAGTAGGAGAACCACGCAACACCACGTAAACAACTCCTACACACAAAAAACAAATACTTGCAACCCGACGTGTTAAAGGGGTTGTCAATCCCTTTCGGGTAACGAGATAGATAAAATTGTAGTAGATTGGATAAATAGATCTCGCGGGAACACGAGATAAAATAAATAAGTAAAAATTACAGCAAGGTATTTTTGTATTTTTGGATTAATAGATCTGAAAATAAAAGTTGCAAATAAATAAAAGAGCGAATAGCAAAATAGATCTTGAAGGCAAATATATTAAAGAAGAGACCCGGGGGCCGTAGTTTTCACTAGTGGCTTCTCTCGAGAAAAATAGCAAACGGTGGAAACAAATTACTGTTGGGCAATTGATAGAACTTCAAATACTCATGACGATATCCAGGCAATGATCATTATATAGGCATCACGTCCAAGATTAGTAGACCGACTCCTGCCTGCATCTACTACTATTACTCCACACATCGACCGCTATCCAGCATGCATCTAGTGTATTAAGTTCATGGAGAAATGGAGTAATGCAATAAGAACGATGACATGATGTAGACAAGATCTATTTATGTAGAAATAGACCCCATCTTGTTATCCTTAATGGCAACGATACATACATGTCGTTTCCCTTTTTGTCACTGGGATCAAGCACCGTAAGATCGAACCCATCACAAAGAACCTCTTCCCATTGCAAGATAAATAGATCAAGTTGGCCAAACAAAACCCAAATATCGGAGAAGAAATACGAGGCTATAAGCAATCATGCATATAAGAGATCAAAGAAGACTCAAATAACTTTCATGGATAAAAAGATAGATCTGATCATAAACTCAAAGTTCATCGGATCCCAACAAACACACCGCAAAAAAGAGTTACATCATATGGATCTCCAAGAGACCATTGTATTGAGAATCAAACGAGAGAGAGAAAGCCATCTAGCTACTAACTACGGACCCGAAGGTCTACAATGAACTACTCACACATCATCGAAGAGCACCAATGGTGATGGTGTCTAGATTGGATCTGGTGGTTCTGGAACTTGCGGTGGCTGGAATTGATTTTTGTCGACTCCCCTAGGGTTTTTGGAATATTGGGGTATTTATAGAGCAAAGAGGCGGTGCGGGAGGCGGCCGAGGTGGGCACAACCCACCTGGGCGCGCCTGGGCCTCCAGGCGCACCCTGGTGGGTTGTGCTCCCCTCGGAGCACCCCCCCAGGTGCTTCTCCGGCCCACTTGATGTCTTCTGGTGCAAAAAAATCCACAAAAAGTTTCGCTGCGTTTGGACTCCGTTTGGTATTGATTTCCTACGATGTAAAAAACATGCAGAAAACAGCAACTGGCACTAGGCACTATGTCAATAGGTTAGTACCAAAAAATGATTATAAAATGATTGTAAAACATCCAAGAATGATAATATAACAGCATGGAACAATAAATAATTATAGATACGTTGGAAACGTATCAGCATCCCCAAGCTTAATTCCTGCTCGTCGTCGAGTAGGTAAATGATAAAAACAGAATTTTTGATGTCGAATGCTGCCTAACATGTTCATCACATATTCCTTTCTTAATAGCATGGACATTTGGACTTTTATATGGTTCAAAGCAATAGTCTAGTTTTGACATGATAACTTAAATATTCAAGCATATCAACAAGCAACCATGTCTTTCAAAATATCAACGCTAAAGCAAGTTATCCCTAGCCCGTCATGCTCAATCATTGATCTATTCATGAAACACACTCGAATATTAGCTACACCCAATGCTCAAGTACGATCATAGTGCCCCTTAGTTGGTGCTTTATAAGAGAAGATGGAGACTAAAATTAAAAATAATAATTTGCATAAAGTAAAGAAAGGCCCTTCGCGGAGGGAATTAGGGATTTGTAGAGGTGCCAGAGCTCAAAGCTTAAATTGAGAGATAAAAACATTTTGAGAGGCATACTTTTCCCACCAACGAAAACGACTTAGAGCTCCCAACACTTTCCATGCTAGATATATCATAGGCGGTTCCCAAATAGAAAATAAAGTTTATTCCTTTTCCCAGCATTTCTTTCACTTTCCATGGCTAGCCGTATCCACGGGTGCCCTCCATACCAACAATTTCCAAGGAATTTATTATTTGACAACATAAAGTAAATTCATTTTTCATTTCGGGACTGGGCATCCCTAATACCTTTGCCGTACTCTCGTGCAATGACAAGTGGATAAACACTCATCGTGAGAATAACACATCTAGCATGGAAAATATAGGCCACCCCTCACCGCCTCGCGAGCGGTATGAGCACACAAAAGAGAAATTTATTTTGAAAATTAGAGATGGCACATACAAATTTGCTTAGAACAGCATGGAAATACCGCATATAGGTAGGTATAGTGGACTCACATGGCAAAAATGGTTTAAAGGGTTTTGGATGCACAAGTAGTGATCATACTTAGTGCAAATGAAGGCTAGCAAAAAGATTGAGAAGCTCCCAACCAAGAAACAAATAATCTCGTAAGCAAGCATTAAGCATAAGTAACACCGAATAATGCACCATAAGTAAGATATAATTTCATTGCATAACTATTGACTTTCGTACTTGCATAGGGAATCACAAACCTTAACACCAATATTCTTACTGAAGCACAATTACTCATCAACATGGCTCACATATTATATCGTCATATCTCAAAACTATTACAAAGAACCAAGTTTTATTTGTCCAATTATCTTCATGAAAGTTTTTATTATATCCTTCTTGGATATCTATCACTTTGGGACTAGTTTCATATGTTGCTTTTAATAAGCTCAAACAAATATAAGTGAAGAACATGAGCATAATATTTCTTTCTCTCAAATTAATCTAAGTGAAGCAAGATAGAATTTATTCAAAATTTTACTAACTCTCAAATAAATCTAAGTGAAGCATGAGAGCATTTCTTCAAAAATAACAAAGCACACCGTCCTAAAAAAGATATAAGTGAAGCACTAGAGCAATTCCAAGGCTCTAAAAAATTAAGTGAAGCATAGGAGCAAGCATAGCATAATTTTTGGCTCTCTCAAAAAGGTGTGTCCAGCAAGGATTCAAGACTTAAAATAAAAAACAAAACAAGAAAAGACTCATATCATAGAAGACGCTCCAAGAAAAACTCATAATATGTGACGAATAAAAATATAGCTCCAAGTAAAATACCGATGGTCGTTAGAAGAAAGAGGGGATGCCACTCGGGGGCATCCCCAAGCTTAGTTGCTTGATACTTCTTGAATATTATCTTGGGGTGCCTAGGGCATCCCCAAGCTTAGCCTTTTGCTACTCCTTATTCCTTCATCCATCGTAATCTCACCCAAACTTGAAAACTTCAATCACACAAAACTCAACAAAACCTTCATGAGATCCGTTAGTATAAGAAAACCAATCTTTACTTTAAGTACTGTATAAAACCCATTCAAATTTTGTTCTTGCATTATATCTACTGTATTCTAACTTTTATATGGCAAAAACTCTTCAAAGGAAACCATAGATTCATCAAAATAAGCACACAATGCAAAGAAAACAGAATCTGCCAAAAACAGAATAGTCTGCAAAGATATGAATTGATCTCATACTTTTGTAACTCCAAAAATTCTGAAAACTTAGGACAACAGAGGAAATTTGTATATAAATCTTCTGAAAAAATTAAGAATTTTTCGTCTCTGATTTGAATTTTAAAAAAAATTACTGGACGCAAAAGTTTCTGTTTTCCAACAAGATCAAATCAACTATCACCCAAATCATCCCAAAGGCTTTGCTTGGCACAAACACTAATTTAAACCACAAAAACACATCTAATCAGAGGCATAATTGGGTATTTTATTGAAAACAGCAAGAAAACCAAAAAGCAAAAAGATACAAGTTGGGTTGCCTCCCAACGAGCGCTATCGTTTTACGCCCCTAGCTAGGCATAACACAAAAGATCTACGTGTTGTCATCTTTGTCCTCCAACTCCTCAATAAAATACTTAGAATTATTCAAGGATTTAGCATATAAATTCTCAACGACAATACTTCTAGGCACGAGATTGAAAAATTCATTCTTGCAAAAAGGGTCTCTTATCACTTCAATAAAATCGGGATGGATACTAATCATCTTAAGATCTCCCTTATCATTGCTAGAAGTTGCACCCTTGTTTTTAGTAACTTGGGTAGTCTTGCCAAATTTTATGGGAGTTTTGGCGGAAGCAAAAGCCGTACTTAGATTACTAAAGATTTCTTCCAGTTTATCAACCTGAGACGGGCTTTCTTCAATTCTTTCATGAATCACGGTCCCCTTTTCTTTTAACAACTTAAAAACTTCCCCCGCTTTTGACCCAAATTTAGTAGCAAAATTATGCATATTTTTATCCAAGTTTTCAATATGTTCTTCGGTAAGCATTTTCTTTTCAATAACATCTAGTCTTTCCATAACATGCTCGAGAGTCAAAGTTGTTTCATTAATCATAAGCGGTGGTGAACCCACTAAATTTCCCATAGCATTAAAAGCATCAAGAGAGGGACACATCAAGAAATTTCCACCGGTAATCATATCAAGGACGAATCTATACCAAGTGGTGATGCCCACATAAAAACAGCGAAGAAGAACAACGGTAGATTGCTTACGGATAGATCTATTATGAGCATTGCAAATCCTATACCAAGCATCTTTTAAATTCTCCCCTCCCCTTTGTTTAAAGTTAAGAACCTCGTTCTCGGGGGTGTACGTAATAGAGGAAGAACTATCCATAACGACAAAAAGTAGTCAACAAGATTGCACACAAAAACAGATCTAACGAGAAAACGGCGAACGGAAAAGAGGGAGAATAAAATGACAAATTTTTGTGAAGTGGGGGAGAGGAAAACGAGAGACAAATGGCAAATAATGTAAATTGCAAGGAGATGAGATTTGTGATTAGGAACCTGGTTGATGTTGATGGTGTCTCCCCGGCAACGGCGCCAGAAACTCCTCTTGATGTCTGCTAGAACTACGTCGGTTTTTCCCCAGAGAGGGAGGGATGATGCAGCACAACGATGGTAGGTATTTCCCTCAGTGGTGAGACCAAGGTTATCGAACCAGTAGGAGAACCACGCAACACCATGTAAACCGCTCCTGCACATAAAGAACAAATACTTGCAACCCGACGTGTTAAAGGGGTTGTCAATCCCTTTCGGGTAACGAGATAGATAAAATTGTAGTAGATTGGATAAATAGATCTCGCTGGAACGCGAGATAAAATGAATAAGTAAAAATTGCAGCAAGGTATTTTTGTATTTTTGGATTAATAGATCTGAAAATAAAAGTTGCAAATAAATAAAAGAGCGAATAGCAAAATAGATCTTGAAGGCAAATATATTAAAGAAGAGACTCGGGGGCCGTAGTTTTCACTAGTGGCTTCTCTCGAGAAAAATAGCAAATGGTGGAAACAAATTACTGTTGGGCAATTGATAGAACTTCAAATACTCATGACGATATCCAGGCAATGATCATTATATAGGCATCACGTCCAAGATTAGTAGACCGACTCCTGCCTGTATCTACTACTATTACTCCACACATCGACCGCTATCCAGCATGCATCTAGTGTATTAAGTTCATGGAGAAACGGAGTAATGCAATAAGAACGATGACATGATGTAGACAAGATCTATTTATGTAGAAATAGACCTCATCTTGTTATCCTTAATGGCAACGATACATACGTGTCATTTCCCTTTCTGTCACTGGGATCAAGCACCATAAGATCGAACCCATCACAAAGCACCTCTTCCCATTGCAAGATAAATAGATCAAGTTGGCCAAACAAAACCCAAATATCGGAGAAGAAATATGAGGCTATAAGCAATCATGCATATAAGAGATCAAAGAAGACTCAAATAACTTTCATGGATAAAAAGATAGATCTGATCATAAACTCAAAGTTCATCGGATCCCAACAAACACACCCCAAAAAAGAGTTAAATCATATGGATCTCCAAGAGACCATTGTATTGAGAATCAAACGAGAGAGAGAAAGCCATCTAGCTACTAACTACGGACCCGAAGGTCTACAATGAACTACTCACGCATCATCGGAGAGGCACCAATGAGGATGATGAACCCCTCCGTGATGGTGTCTAGATTGGGTCTGGTGGTTCTGGAACTTGCGGTGGCTGGAATTGATTTTCGTCGACTCCCCTAGGGTTTCTGGAATATTGGGGTATTTATAGAGCAAAGAGGCAGTGCGGGAGGCGGCCGAGGTGGGCACAACCCACCTGCGCGCGCCTGGGCCTCCAGGCGCGCCCTGGTGGGTTGTGCTCCCATCGGAGCACCCCCAGGTGCTTCTCTGGCCCACTAGATGTCTTCTGGTGCAAAAAAAATCCACAAAAAGTTTTGCTGTGTTTGGACTCCGTTTGGTATTGATTTTCTGTGATGTAAAAAACATGCAGAAAACAGCAACTGGCATTGGGAACTATGTCAATAGGTTAGTACCAAAAAATGATATAAAATGATGTGGTCGCGGAGGCCTGGAACTCCATTGAGCCCGACCCTTATCCCTTCCGCCGGATATACGACCACCTCAAAATCACCGTGCGCAAACTTCATAGTTGGGGCGCGCGGCATATGGGCGAGATCTCCCTGCAGCTTATGCTCGCCAGCGAGATCATTGCGCGTCTAGACGAGGCACAAGACTTCCGGCCACTGTCTCCCGTTGATGCATGGTTGCATCGTAGGCTTAAAGGCGCCTACTTAGGTCTAGCCTCGCTCGAGCGCTCCCTGTCCCGGCAGCGATTGCGGTTCTCGTGGTTGCATGCCTGCGCCACTAACACCGCTTTCGCCGTATTCACGCATCCCAGCGCATTCAAAAGAAGAGGATTCACGAGCTCCGTGTCGGTGATTTGTCCATCACGGATGAGACGGCCATGGCTCGGGCTGCCTTTGCTCACTTCTTTGGCACCATGGGCTCCGCGGACTCGCGCGCCTTCTCCCTCAACTTACCAGCCTTCGAGTCGTGCTCCTTCGATCTCTCTACTCTTGAGCTCCCATTCTCCGCCGAGGAGATTTGGCACGCAGTCAAGCTGCTGCCCACCGGGAAAGCACCCGGTCCTTATGGGTTCACGGCTGAGTTCCTGCGGTCCGCTTGGATGGTCATCAAGGACAACATCGTCGAGGCCTTCGGGAAGCTTTATGCACTCAACGGGCACAGTTTCCAGCGGCTCAACGAGGCCCTGCTCACGCTGCTCCCCAAGAGACCGGACGCCACCTCTCTCTCGGACTACCGGCCGATCAGCCTAATTCACTTCCTCGCCAAGCTGTTCGCGAAAGTCCTCTCTCTCAGGCTCGCTCCAAGGCTAGGGGAAATCATCTCTTCCAACCAGAGCACATTCATCTCGGGCTGTTGCATCCACGACAATTTTCTTCTTGTCCAGCAGACTGCCAGACACCTCCACCACCATAAGCTTCCCAGGATCCTCCTCAAGCTCAACATGGCCAAGGTGTTCGATTTGGTCTCTTGGCCATTCCTCCTTGAGACGCTCCGTCACCTTGGATTCGGGCCAAGGTGGAGAGAGTGGATCTCTATCCTCCTCTCCACGGCTAGCACCCGGGTCCTCATCAATGGGCACCCCGGACCTCCTATCCACCACGCTAAGGGCCTTCGACAAGGTGATCCTGTTTCTCTGATGCTCTTCACGATCGTCATTGACATGCTCAACTCCCTTATCCAGCATGTCGTCCGCTGTGACATCCTCAAGCGTTTCACCCCGCGCCACATGACTCCCAGCGTCTCGATTTTCGCGGACGAGTTGTGGTCTTCTGCCACCCGGATGCCAGTGACCTCAATGCGGTGCGCGAGATCCTCCAGATATTTGGGGTGGCATCGGGCCTCCACACCAACTATGCCAAGTGTTCTGTCTCTCCCATCCATTGCTCCGACGCGCAGACGGTGGAGGTGAGCGCCGCCATTGCTTGTCCCATCGCCCAATTCCCGATCACTTACTTGGGGCTACCATTGTCGCTTTGGAGGCCGCATTCCTCCGCCTTCGATCCCCTCATCGTTCAGCTTCAGAAGAAGCTGCCCACCTGGCGCGCTGCCCTGCTATCTAGAGGTGAGAGGCTTGCCCTAGTTCTCTCTGACATGCCTATGCACATCCTCTCGGTGATTGCTACGAACGCTGCCACCCTCAAGCGTGCCAACCGGGTGATCCGGGACTTCTTGTGGCACGGGCGGAAGGACACGGCGGCCGGTTGCTGCCCCGTCAACTGGTGCAAGGTGTGTATGCCGCTCCACCTTGGCGGCCTCAGCGTACGGGATCTCTACTACGCGGGCATTGCTCTTCGAGTTCGCTGGCTTTGGCTCCAATATACAGACTACGACTGCCCATGGAAGCATCTCCAACTACCCCGTGACATTGATGTGCGCGCGATCTTCCGGGCTTCTACCACTTGGGTCCTTGGCGATGGCCGCACTTGCCGTTTTTGGATAGATCATTGGATCCAAGGGCAGTGCGTGGCCGAATTCGCATCGGTGGTTCTTGCCCTTGTGCCAAGCGGCGTCGGAAGGCCCGTTCCGTGGCCGACGACCTCCAACTCCGGTTCTGGACGCAGGACATCCAAGGGGCACTCAGGCCCCTTGTGGCGCTTCAATACATGGAACTTTGGCGACGCGTCCGCCACATCACCCTCTCCGCCGATTCAGATGCCATCCGCTGGCGATGGATGGCCTCGGGCCTGTACACTGCCAAGTCATGCTATGACGCCCTCTTCCGGGCTCCATCTCGTTGCCGCACGCCAAGCTGACCTGGAAGACTTGGGACCCGCTTTGCTACAAGATCTTCATCTGGCTTGTCACCCAAGAGCTGTGCTGGACCGCGGAGCGCCGTGCTCGCCATGGGCTCCCTCACAGCCCGACTTGCGTCTTCTGCGACCAGACTCTCGAGATGATTGACCATCTCTTGGTCAGTTGCCCGTTTTCCCGTGAAATAGGGCACCGCATTCTCGCCGCCTTCAGGCTCACGGTGGCTATCCCGACGCCGAACGACAGGTTCGTCGACTGGTGGAGCTCCGCAACTCTCACCTCCCCCTCATCGCTACGGAAAGGTTTTGCCTCCCTTGGCATTCTTGTTGCTTGGATCATCTGGAGACATCGCAACTCTATGGTCTTCGATTTTGCCCGCCCCTCTAGTGATCTGGTGATTCAGAACATCCTCGACGAGTCACGGTCATGGGCCCTCACCAGGGCCAAAGGTCTAGCGGCGATCACACAATTCGAGCCACCTTAGGCGTGCACCTGCTCTGTTTTCTGGGCTGAGCACCCTGGTCTTCCATGCTCGTCATAGATACACGCTCACCCGCTGGTGTATGAGACTGTATCTATGCCCCTGTAACTCTTGCCTGCATTTCTACCTATCAATGAAATGATACGCAGCTTGCGTATTCACGAAAAAAAAGTTCATGGTATGGACACTCCCCTTGGCTTGTGCCAAGCTTGGGGGAGGTGTCCCAGTATCGTATCACCAGCACTGTCTTTGCTTTTATCTATTTTTAGTTTGATCCTTAGTTATCTTTTGATTTAGTTGAATAAAAGTTTAGTTCGATCCTTTCGTTTCGAGTGTTTGCTTAGTGTTCTATCTATGTAATCGTGTTCGAGATATAATAAAGATTAGTTCAAGTCTTGCTTTCTTTACTTTAAGTCTCAATAAAAAGAAAGGAAAATAAATAAATGAAAAGATCATATGCTAATCTTATGGTAAGTAATGACATCACATAAGGAAAAGTATAAGTGGTAAAATTTGTTGGAGATTGACAAACATAGCATTGGTCAATGATGCAACTCATGAAAGAATTAATAAGGGAAGAGAAGATTCACATGCAAATACACTATCTTGGACATCTTTTATGATTGTGAGCCCCCATTAAATATTTTGTGTCAAAATAGTTGACGCTGGACAAGAAAGACAACGTAATGATTTATGTTTGTTCATATTCACATAAAAGTTATATTGTCATAGATTCTTTAACATGTGGTGCTTGCCCAATATCTTTTCTAGCTAAAAATTTCGCACTAAGTAGAGATACTACTTGTGCATCCAAAAACCCTCAACCCAAATCTTATTTCGAGAGTCCACCATACCTACCTATGGATTGATTAAGATCCTTCAAGTAAGTTGTCATCGGTGCAATAAGGCAATAAAAATTGCTTCTAAATGTGTTTGATCATTTAGTGTAAGAGAAAATTGAGCGTTGTACGAACTTGTGATGGCGAAGAATAAAAGCGACAGACTACATAATAAAGGTTGCTATCATAAGGGGCAATACAACGTGACGTTCTTTTGCATTAAGGGATTTGGCATACAAACAAATAAGCGCATGGCAACCTCTGCTTCCCTCTGCGAAGGGTCTATCTTTTACTTTTATGCAGAGTCAAAGTTTTCTTCGCTATTCCTTTTTATTTTTCTCCTTTGGCAAGCATCATGTGGTGAGGAAAGATCTTGGCACATATATCCAGTTGGATATGAGTAGGCATGAGTTATTATTGTTGACGTCACCTTTGAGGTGAATATGTTGGGTGGTGAGACCATAAGCCCCTATCTTTCTATGTGTCTGGTTGAAACTTTTTGTTCATGCGTACGCTGTGAGTGTTAGCAATCATAGAAGATTAAATGATGGTTGAGTATGTGGACTTTCCTATAGGCTCCGACACGTGACCCTTCCTGAAAATATGATGAATTGTAGTTGCAAAGTTGACTGAGAACATAGTTTGTTGGTTTTCAATAAGGTTTATGCTTCATACTTCAATGTTGTGATGAATTGTTACTTGTTCATGAGAAGTTATATGATAGAAGTTATGTGATAAGAGCTTTATGTTAAAGTTTTTGCTGTTATAATAATATGCATGATGCTTCTATGTCCGTATTTTGTTTTTATCGACACCTCTCTCTCTAAGCATGTGGGCATGTTTTTCGATTTCGGTTTTCGCTTGAGGACAAGCGAGGTCTAAGCTTGGGGGAGTTGATACGTCCATTTTGCATCATGTTTTGCTACTGTTATTTATAATGTTTTTATGCATAATAATGCTTTTGGGAGTAATTCTAATTCCTTTTCTCTCATAATATGTAAGGTCTACACAAAAAGGCAGAATACCGGCAGCTGGAATTCTGGACCTGAAAAAGCACGTCAGAGCTACCTATTCTGCACAACTCCACATAAGCTGAAACTTCACAGAGATTTTTTTATGGATTATTTAAGAATTATTGGAGCAAATAATTATCAGAGGGGGCCCACCAGGTGGGCACAACCCACCTGGGCACGCCAGGGAGCCCAGGCGCGCCCTGGTGGGATGTGCCCTCCTCGGCCCACCTCCGATGCCCCTCTTCTAGTATATAAGTCATTTTGACCTAGAAAAAATAAGGAGAGGACTTTCGGGACGAAGAGCCGCCATCTCGAGGTGGAACTTGGGCAGGAGCACTTTTGCCCTCTGACGGAGCGATTCCACCGGGGGAACCTTCCCTCCCGGAGGGGGGAATCATCGTCATCATCATCACCAACAACTCTCCCATCTTGGGGAGGGCAATCTCCATCAACATCTTCAACAGCACCATCTCCTCTCAAACCCTAGTTCATCTCTTGTGTTCAATCTTTGTACCGGAACCTTAGATTGGTGCTTGTGGGTGACTAGTAGTGTTGATTACATCTTGTAGTTGATTACTATATGGTTTATTTGGTGGAAGATTATATGTTCAGATCCATTATCCTATTTAATACCCCTCTGATCTTGAGCATGATTATTATTTGTGAGTAGTTACTTTTGTTCTTGAGGTCACGGGAGAAATCTTATTGCAAGTAATCATGTGAACTTGATATGTGTTCGATATTTTGATGATATGTATGTTGTGATTCCCTTAGTGGTGTCATGCGAACGTCGACTACATGGCACTTCACCTTATTAGGGCCTAAAGGAATGCATTGTGGAGTAGTTATTAGATGATGGGTTGCGAGAGTGACAAAAGCTTAAACCCTAGTTTATGCGCTACTTCGTAAGGGACTGATTTGGATCCAAAAGTTTAATGCTATGGTTAGATTTTATCTTAATACTTTTCTCATAGTTGCGGATGCTTGCGAGGGGGTTAATCATAAGTAGGAGGTTTGTTCAAGTAAGAACAGCACCTAAGCACCGGTCCACCCACATATCAAATTATAAAAGTAGCGAACACGAATCAAACCAACATGATGAAAGTGACATGATGAAATTCCCGTGTACCCTCAAGAACACTTTGCTCATTGTAAGAGACTATTTTGGCATGTCCTTTGCCACAAAAGGATTGGGCTACCTTGCTGCGTACTATTTACCATTACTGTTAATTGCTCGTTACAAATTATCTTGCTATCAAACTAATCGTTACTCATAATTTCAGTGCTTACAGAGATTACCTTGCTGAAAACCACTTGTCATTTCCTTCTGCTCCTCGTTGGGTTCGACACTCTTACTTATCGAAAGGACTACGATTGATCCCCTATACTTGTGGGTCATCAATATGCCATTTTATATTATTTTTGGACTAACCTATTAACCTAGAGCCCAGTGACAGTTTCTGTTTTTTCCTTATTTTTCACTTTTACAAAAAAGGAATAGCAAACGGAGTCCAAACGGAATAAAACTTTACGATGATTTTTCTTGGACCAGAAGACACCTACGTGACTTGGAGAGAGGGCCAGAAGAGTCTCGAGGAGGCCACAAGCCTCTAGGGCGCGCCCCAGGGGGGCGCGCCCTGAGGGCTTGTGGGCCCCTCGGGTGTCTTCCAACCCTAATTCCACCTCTATAAATTCAGAAATATTCCCCAAACATCAGAAGCGTCCACCAAAATACTTTTCCGCCGCCGCAAGCCTCTGTTCCGGTGAGGTCCCATCTTGGGGCCTTTTTCGGCACCCTGCCGGAGGGGGATTCGATCATGGAGGGCCTCTACATCAACCTTGCTGCCCTTTCGACGATGCGTGAGTAGTTTACCACAGACCTACGGGTCCATAGCTAGTAGCTAGATGGCTTCTTCTCTCTCTTTGATCTTCAATACCATGTTCTCCTTGATGTTCTTGGAGTTCTATCCGATGTAATCTTATTTTGCTATGTGTTTGTTGAGATCCGATGAATTGTAGATTTATGATCAGATTATCTATGAATATTATTTGAGTCTTCTCTGAACTCTTTTATGCATGATTAAGATAGATTTGTATTTCTCTTCAAACTATCGGTTTGGTTTGGCCAACTAGATTGGTTTTTCTTGCAATGGGAGAGGTGCTTAGTTTTGGGTTCAATCTTGCGGTGTCCTCACCCAGTGACAGAAGGGGTAGCGAGGCACGTATTGTATTGTTGCCATCAAGGATAAAAAGATGGGGTTTATGTCATATTGTTTGAGTTTATCCCTCTACATCATGTCATCTTACTTAAAGTGTTGCTCTGTTCTTATGAACTTAATACTCTAGATGCAGGCAGGAGTCGGTCGATGTGTGGAGTAATAGTAGTAGATGCAGAATCGTTTATGTCTACTTGTCATGGACATGATGCCTATATTCATGATCATTGCCTTAGATATCGTCATAACTTTACGCTTTTCTATTAGTTGCTCAACAGTAATTTGTTTACCCACCATATGTTTTCTATCAAGAGAGAAGCCTCTAGTGAAACCTATGGCCGCCGGGTCTATTTTCCATCATATATTTTCAGATCTATAAACCAAAAAACCCAAAAATACCTTGCTGCAATTTATTTATATTTACTTTAGTTTGCTATTTTATTTATCTTTTATACCCATCTCTATTAGATCTCACTCTTGTTCGTGACCGTGAAGGGATTGACAACCCCTTTTTCGCATTGTGTGCAAGTGTTTATTATTTTGTGCAGATGCATAGATTGGAGACTTGCTTGTGCCTCCTACTGGATTGATACCTTGGTTCTTAACTGAGGGAAATACTTATCTCTACTTTGCTACATCACCCTTTCCTCTTCAAGGGAAAAATTAATGCAAGCTCAAGAAGTAGCACCCGACCACCGCGGATGGGGTCCTGGCGAGGTCCTCTGCCGCCGCGCAGGGTCACGCCACCGCCGGTACTTGGGCAGTTCATGGACGCAGCCAAGTTCAATCCTTCCTTGAGAGGACGGGAGAGATCACCGGCGACGGCCGCATCGACGAGATCTGATGTTGATCGAGCGGCTGTTTCGGAGGCGAATTCTCAGAAGTTTCAAACTCACCCGGCCTCGGAGAGTGGGCCCATGTTGCATGTAGAGAGGGAATCGGGCTAGGATTTTTCTTGGGCCTTTCTTAGGAGGCGCATGAGGGCTCTTTGGGGAGGATACCATACGCAGACACCGTTGATTGGGCGTGCAGTCGCAGCCAAGCCGCCATCGTCCACATCGTCATCGTCTTTGCACCCCTTGCACATGCCTTCACCGAATCCTGCAAAACCTTCTAGTGCCGGGATTTACAGTTCCTTCGTGGCGGTCACGGCGGCGCTGCTGCGCCCTATGGCAGGCGTGTCTCCTGCATCGCGAGGTGCCTTCACCACGGGAGGGTCGAACCCTCGTACTCCTCCGGTCGTGGGGGCGGCCTCGGGTCCCTCGCGTCCTCCGGCTCACGCACCGGGCTTCCCCTGTCCACCAGAACAGCAGTGAGGACCGGCGCGTGTCTACCACTATGGCGGAACCAGCCCCCTGGTTATGTCGAGGCTGGGCAATACCTCTCTCCGTATGGTCCGGCCCCCATGTACGGGGCTTCGCAGGCCGTGGTGCCCGCTCCTCCATAGTTCCATCCGGGAGGGGTTGCGGCACAACCGCCTCAGAAATGCAAGAAGAAGAAGAAGCCACAAAAACAACAGCAGTTTGCCGGTGGGGCTTTGCAACATGGTTTTCACCCTCCTCCTCGGCACATGCCGGTTCAGCAACAATTGCCACATCAACCCGTACCGCAGCAGCACATGCAGTCATATCAGCAAGGGCAATATCAACAGGTTGTGCAGCCACAGATTCCTCAGGTGCCACAGCTGCCTCGGGGGCTTGCTATTGTCGATGTACCACCATCGGTGGTTCCTGTGTCTGATGTGCAGGTGGATCCTACAGTGCCCAAGAGCAAGGCCAAGAAAGGAGTCCGTTGTTGGAAGTGTGCGGTCGATACGCATGCTTCGAAGGATTGTACTGTGCAACATTACTGTTACATCTGTGACAAAATCGCCCATCCAACACTGCGATGCCCGGTTCTCAAACAATCTAAGCCCAATGCTTTTGTTTCGGGAGTTGGTGGTGAGGAGACTTACTTTGCCCAGTTGCCAGATTGTGTGGTAAAAGAGCATTTGGCACCGACGCAGACACCGATCGCCCGTGTTCAGGTTAGTGGTTTGATGGTACCTGCTAGCATGGTCGAGAGTCAGATTGCCAGGAGATGCCCGGTGCATGATCAATGGAAGTGGGAGGCTATTCAGCATGGGTCAGATGCTTACCTTGTTAGCTTTCCGTCTTTCGAGGATTTGGACAGGGTGTATGGAATCCAGATGAACGTGCCATCGGTTAATGCCCACATGACTGATTCCGCATGGAGGTCACAGGAGGTTCCTCATAAGCTCGAGCTTCAGCAGATTTTGTAACACCCCCAGTGGTTAGCCACAGTAATCCCCCTTTTGATAATGCCATGTCATCATGATCAACAGTGCTTAAACATCATTTGGATCATATCTCTTTTCAAATTCAAATTCGAATGGAAATTCAAACTGAAAGTGCAACTAAAAGTTGTTCAAATTTGATAACTAAAATGTTCATAAGGTTGTAAATAATCCAGAGACAATTCTAAAATTATAACCAACATTCACTAAATTAATTAATTGACTCTAACAGCAACAAAATAGAGATAATTAATCCATATTCATTTATTTAAAATCCAAATAAAATTCATTTGCCTCCAAACCTTTTTATAACAGAGCTAGAAATAGCACTATAAATATGTGGCTAGTTCACCTATTTTACAGAAGTCATTTGGTTTAAAAAGAAAAGAGAAAACATAAGTAAGAAAAGAAAATAGAAAAGAGAAAAGAAGAAAAAGAAAAAGTAAAAGGCCACAGCGCCTGGGCCTAAGTGGCACAGTGCCGGCCCAGCCCGCGCAGCTCCTCCTCCCACCTCCCGCACTGTTCCCCTGCGCCGCTGTCGAACACCTGCCGCACGCGCCTCGCCCGGGCTGGCCCCCCCCTCTCCCCTTGCTCGACAGCGCACTCCCGCACCCCTAGTAGATAGAGGGCAACGCCTGCGCACCTCTGGCCTCCCTTGGCCACTTCTCCCCCCTCTCTGCTTCGCCAGATCCTCCTCGCCCGAGTGCCACCGTCGTCGCCGCCTCGCCATAGCCATGGCCACTGACCTCGCCGCGCCTTGTCTCCGTGCCAGAATGACGCGCCGGCCTCCGCTACGTCGTCCTTGCCCACGAGGCCGAGCCGGAAAGCACTACAGCGCCGCCTTCGACCTCTTCTTCCTCCTCTGCTCCGGAGAACGTCGGCGTCGAATTCGGCCGCTCCAAGCCTCCCGAGCCCGTTGCCTAGTCCTTGCGCCTCCGCTATGAGCTCCCCTTCCTCTTCGCCCTCTTCTTATCGTAGCTCCGTGTCCATAGCCGTTCTGCCACGTTACCGAGCTCCGCCGCCCGCCGTGGCCGCCGCTTGCGCGCCGTACTAACCCTTGGGCGCCCGTGACTGCTTCGGGCGCGCTTCAGAGTGCCCGCGGCGCCGCCCCGTGCCTGCGTTAGCCCACTTGGTCGCCCTGTTTCGTTTTCGATCGAGGCCCGAGCGTCGCCGTCGTCCGTGCTCGCCGTCGCCGTCATTGCAGCCCGCCCCAGCCCGAGCTGAGGTCAACGCTGGATGCACCGCTCCTTCCGCTCTCGAACGAGCACGGCCGCGCTCGAAACGACCCACTGTGGTGCGATTCCGGCGAACCTCCGAGCCCCTCCGCTGCGATCTGCGTCGCCGGAGCTTCACCGCCGGCCACGCCGACGTGGCCGCCTCGGGGCCACCCTGGGTCACTGACCAGTGGCCCCAGGGGCCCGGGCTCGCCCCGTTGACCGAAGTCAACGCTGACTGGGCAGCCCCAGTCGCTGACAGATGGGGCCACCCCCTAATTATGAGTTAAATTAATTAGAGTTAATTAGCTAACCTAAGTAGGCACTGACATGTGGGCCCCTACCCTTAGTTAACTAATTTGGATTAGTTTAAACGTTGTTAAGACCCACTGTCAATGACAGGTGGGTCCCACCTGTCAGGTTTGACTCTAGTCAGCCAGAGTTGACTGCTGATGTCATATTTTCATCATGCTGACGTCACCTTTCCCTATTTTGGATAATGTTGTTTAAAATGATTAAATAAATCCAGAAAATCAACTAAATCTTTAGAAATTCATATAAAATAATCCGTAGCTCAGATCGAAAAACTTTGTACATGAAAGTTGCTCAGAACGACGAGACGAATCCGAATACGCGGTCCGTTCGTCCGCCACACGTCCCTAGCATAGTGAACATGCAACCGTCCCCCTCCGTTTCCTTTGTCCGAAAATGCCGAACTTCGGGAAAACATTCTCAGATGTTTTCCCTCTTCACCTATATCATGTAGCACCGCGTCAGAACACCCCTAGCTCTGCGTATTGTCATGTCATGCTCTTGTTTGCTTTATATTTACTATTTCTTCCCCCTCTTCTCTCTCGGTAGACCCCGACACCGACGTCGTCCCCGAGACCGACGCAGCTCAGGAGCCCGACGCCACCGTTGATGACCTTGCCTTTACCGCCGAGCAACCAGGCAAGCACCCCCCCTTGAGCATACCGATATCGCCTATGCTTTCTCTCTCATGCTTGCATTAGAAATTGCTGCTACTATTTAACCTATTCTGATGCATAGCCTGTTTATTGTAACCTGCTATTGAAACCTTACCTGCTTATCCTAAACTATCTAGTATAGGCTGGGTAGAGACCTATCAGTGACCCCACTTGTCCCGATTGCCCCGCTGGATTATCAGAAGACTCGACAACCAGGGCCTGGCACCGCACATCACCCCCTTAGTTGTAACGACACTGCAACGTTACTATCGAGTGCCGAGGGTGATACCTCGTCAGCACTTCTGATGTTAACTCTGTAGAGTAGCTATTTGGTCGTGGTCTTCGAGGGTGATTCCGCCTTCACCACTTCCGGTAACGTCGCTGTCGTGCAACACATCAAGTGTGAACCCATCGAGGGTGATTCCTCCGAGTTCACCTTGACGGATACATCGAGTAGGAATCCAATGAGGGTGATACCTCGGATTCCTCTGATGTTATGAACACACGGATACTTGGACTTTACACTGTTACTTGGAAAGGCGGGTCGACCTTGAGGGGTACCCGCATGAGCCTAAGTGGCGAGTATTGTGGAGATGGGTTGACCTGGAGGTTGCCCGAATTATGAATACGAGGCGTGGCCGGGCACTCTTGGCCCTTGCGGCAAGTCCTCGAGACAGGGCGACGGGGTCACATCAAGCGTGAGTCTCTGCTCGTTACCGCACTACCAACACACTACGATTTGGATATTTGATCTGAGTGGGCCTTTGGCCCGATAGCACTAACCATCACGCGGGAATAAATATGGGTACTCTACATCGTGGCATCAGCCGAAAGCTCTGTCAGACGTCCAGTTCAGCATTGTGGCACGGTCGAATCGTACCGACCATCCGAGGCGGTGCTGGTATCCACCCTGCACAGAACGACCCGGAGTGCACAGGGCGATGGCCCAAGACCCTTGAGCGCTTAGGTTGTAGACCGGCGGGGACCTCTCTGCTGATCTCTAGGTAGGGTTGCGGTGTGTCATTTGACCGAGGCTGGGCATGACCCTGAAAAGTGTGTCCGGCCGGAGTTAAGCGAGCGTGGTGGGTAAGTTGGTGCACCCCTGCAGGGAAGAACTAATCTATGCATAGTCGGATCCTCGGTAACAGGCACTCGGAGTTGCATCCCGATCGATACAACTAGAATTGGATACTATGGCTCTGGGATCGCCTCTCGCAGGGAGTTGAGAAGGGATCTCTGGACGAGGTTGATGACTGTATGGCTCTGGGATTGCTTTCTCGCAGGGAGTCGAGAAAGGATCTCTGGGTGAGGTTGAGACTTAATGATACTAATACGTTATGTTGTACTAATCTACACTCTTCTAATGCTGCAAGACAACTGAAGATGCTAGTCTTCGATAGGACTAGGCCTTCTCTCTATTCTGGCATTTCTGCAGCCCAGTCCACATATACAGCCTCCCCTTGATAATGTTGCATATGTAGTGTAGATCCTTGCTTGCTGAGTACTTCGGATGAGTACTCACGGTTGCTTTGCTTTCTTTTTCCCCATATCCTTTTGATGCAACCAGATGACGGAGCCCCTGAGACAGCGGCTCCCGCCGACGACCGCTACTACCACCCCGAGGGTGGTTACTACTACGAGTTGGCCGACGACCAGGAGTAGGATCGAAGGGTCCCAGGCAGGAGGCCTGCGCCTTTCGATCGTAGTGTTTTCTTTTGCCCCGCCTTCTAAGGGCCTATCTGTGTTTTCTTTTATATCTGTACTCAGATATCTGATGCTTCCGCTGACGCTTGTATGCGAGCTTATGTATTCGAGCCCTCGAGGCCCCTGGCTTGTAATATAAAGCTTGTATGACTTTATTTATGTTTTAGAGTTGTGTTGTGATATCTTCCCGTGAGTCCTTAGGCTTGATCGTGTGCAGTTGCGTGTATGATTAGTGCACGATTGAGTTGGGGGCGTCACAAGTTGGTATCAGAGCCGACTGCCTGTAGGAACCCCCCCCCCTTTCCAACTTTTTGGCCGAAGTTGAGTCTAGTAACCAAAAACTGTTTTACTAACTTAGCTGTGTGGCTTACGGGCCCACGTCGCCAATTGGGTGGTATTAGGATCTTTTACTCCTCGACCTATACCCTGGGACTCTGATCTCTCTTCCTTTCAGGTTAAATTTTTACTAACTCCAACATTAGGTTCTCGTGATCACATCCACCCGATGTTCTGAAATTTCCCCCTTCCTTCAAGATTGCGGGCCAGGTTCTGCTTGCAGGATCCTTTTATCGAGGGCACCCTACGTTGTCACTTGCAGATCCTCGCCCCAGCAGTTTTCTCCGACGTGGATGTAGCCTTTGCTGTGTCACGTTGTTGTAATCCTCACCGCGTGCCTGCGCCCCGCCTAGTTTGTCTAGCTGCGAGCGTTCCCGAGCGCGTACTATCCGTTTGAATCTAACTCTGTGTATGGATTGGTATGTCTTTAACGACTACTATCATATATATAATGCATTTCCTGTTCATTTCCCGTGTTACATCATGAATAATTCCATACACCTGCAGTTTTTCTTGCTAAACTGCCCCTGTTGAATTGGCAAGATGGCTGGCAACCCTCCACCTCCACCTTATATTGCCGCAATGATGCAACAGTTTGAACTGAACCGTCAGGTTATGACCAGGATATTGGCTCAGTTCCCAAACCAGAATGCTCATCAACAGCCTACACCAGTAACTCTGCCAGAATTCATGCGCCTCAATCCATCCACTTTTCATAGTTCGACTGATCCAATGGATGCTGATGATTGGCTCCGTGACATTGCCTTCCAGATGAAGTCGGCCAATGTTATCCCTGACAGTTACATCACCTATGCGACATATCACCTAAGGGGTTCAGATGCTCAATGGTGGGAAAGCCACAAGGGTATGTTGCCTGCTGAAACAGTAACCACTTGGCAGCAATTTTAGTCAGCCTTTCGTGCACGGTATATTCCTCAAGGTCTGATGGACCAGAAGAAGCAGGAATTCCGCAAACTCACCCAGGGAATAATGACTGTGGATGAATATCAGAGGAAATTTCTCGAATTGTCCCGCTATGCTGAAGATGACGTCTGCACTGACGCACGCAAGCAGGAGAAATTCCGTGAAGGACTGCGTACTGATATAAACCTTGCACTTGCTATCCATGATTGCACAGACTTCGCAATGCTTGTTAGCCAATCTTTCCAAGTTGAAACTGCTCTGACTAAATACCATGAGTCGCTCAAGCGTACTCGAGATGTCGGCTCGTCTTCGGGTCGACCTGTTCAGAAACGTCAAGTCTGGATTCCCCACAATGTTTACCATCGACCTGCTCCAACACCAAGGCCGTCATATGTTGCACCTCGTCTGCCTTCACCGCCGAGACAGCTAACGGTTCATGATGGACCGCCTAATGCTATGGCTTCTCCTCAGGTTGCACCACATCCTCCTAATGGTCGTAAGAAGAGTTGTCGAAACCGCCGATTCAAAAACCGTAATATCATACCTTCTGCTGTTGTACTTGGCCATGCCAATCACGTCAATGCTGAAAAGGCTCAGAAGGAACCGACTATCATGCTGGGAACACTCTCTGTGAATTCAGTACCAGCCTTTGTTCTCTTTGATTCAGGAGCATCGCATGCTTTTGTGTCCCAACAATTTGCTCAGTCACATGAGTTATACCTGGAAGAATTACCCACTCCTCTAATGGTTCAGGCCCCGAGATCCAAGTGGCAAACCACAATGCTAAGCCCTCACAACCACATCGAGATTGGAGGTCTACTTTTTCCGGTTTCTCTCATTGTACTTGGACCTTCCAACATAGACATCATTCTCGGTATGGACTGGTTGACAGCCCATAATGCTTTGATTGATTGCGCTACTAAGACAGTCCAGCTCACTCACCCTTCTGGCCAGACAGTCAAATACTCAGCCCGTATAGCTCAAGATGCTGAGAGCCAGATATATGCTCTGAATGAATTGAATGCTTCACCTGTTGAAGGCATTGAGAACGTTCCTGTTGTTCATGATTTTCAAGATGTCTTTCCAGAAGAACTTCCAGGAATACCCCCTGCTAGAGCTGTCGAGTTTGTCATCGACTTGAAACCAGGCACAACTCCTATTGCGAAGCGTCCTTATAAAATGCCTCCGCACCACCTTCTTGAACTTAAGGAGGAAATCAACAAGTCACTTAAGAAGGGTTTCATCCGCCCCAGTTCTTCTGCTTGGGGAGCACCTTCCCTCTTTGTCAAGAAGAAGGATGGAACTAACCGATTGGTTCAGGATTATCGGCCCATTAACCAAGCCACAATCCAGAAGAAATATCCGCTTCCTCGGATCAATGATTTGTATGCTCAACTTGCTGGGTCATCGGTGTTTTCTAAACTCGACTTGAGGTTGGGTTATCATCAGATCCGTGTTCGTGAAGAGGATATTCCCAAGACTGCATTTGTTACTCGCTATGGCTCCTACGAGTACATTGTCATGTCCTTCGACTTAACA
Organism: Thinopyrum elongatum; assembly: GCA_011799875.1. Classification (NCBI taxonomy): domain Eukaryota; kingdom Viridiplantae; phylum Streptophyta; class Magnoliopsida; order Poales; family Poaceae; genus Thinopyrum; species Thinopyrum elongatum. The sequence continues at coordinate 392,378,831 of CM022300.1, forward strand.
AATGCTCCAGCCACATTCTCCCGTCTGATGAATTACATCTTCATGGATTACCTCGACAAATTCGTCGTGGTTTACTTGGATGATATTCTGGTCTATTCTAAGAATAAAGAAGAACATGTTGAACACCTCCGTCTTGTACTGGAAAAGGCTCCGAGAACACCAGTCGTATGCCAAGTATTCCAAATGCAAATTCTGGCTTTCTGAAGTAACCTACCTTGGTCATGTGATTTCCAAGGATGGCATTGCTGTTAACCCGGAACGGGTTCAGGCTATTCTTGACTGGACTCCTCCGAAGAACGTCAAGCAAGTGAGAAGTTTTCTTGGCCTTGCAAGCTATTGCCGTCGGTTTGTTGAGAACTTTTCTAAGATTGCTAAGCCTTTAACTGATCTGCTTCACAAGGGCGTTAAATTTGAATGGACAGAAAAATGTCAGGAAAGTTTTCAAACACTCAAAGACAAGCAAACATCTGCCCCAGTACTTGCTCCACCAGATTCTCGCAAAGATTTTGTGATCTATTGTGACGCATCCCATGAAGGATTGGGTTGTGTCCTAATGCAAGAGCGTAAAGTGATTGCTTATGGCTCTCGACAGTTGCGCCTGCATGAAGAGAACTATCTAGTACATGATCTAGAACTAACTGCTGTGATCTATGCATTGAAGTTGTGGCGACATTACCTCCTCGGTAATCGTTGCGAGATCTTTACGGATCATAAAAGTCTGAAGTACTTGTTCACTCAGCCATCTCTGAACCTCCGTCAGCAAAGATGGATGGAGGTCATTACGGACTATGATTTGGGTATTTCTTATACCCCTGGCAAGGCTAACGTGATGGCTAATGCCTTAAGCCGCAAGTCCTATTGCGACAACCTCATGGTTAGGCGAGCTCAACCTCGTCTTTTTGAAGAACTGTGCAAGCTAAATCTGTGTATTGTTCCACAGGGTTCTCTTAATAACCTTATGATACAACCAGATCTTGAGAAAGCTGTTAAGAATGCGCAAGCTAAAGATGCTGAAATTGATCTGATGAAGAAAGATCTTCACCTTGAAAAGTACAGGGATTTCTCACTGTCTGAAGATGGAACCTTGTATTTCAGAAACCGCATTGTCGTACCTCGCTTCGAACTCATGACTGACAAGGTCATGAAGGAGGCACATGATACACCGCTGTCTATTCATCCGGGTAGCACCAAGATGTATCGTGATCTTCGTCAAAGGTACTGGTGGTCTAGAATGAAGCAGGATATTGCTCGATATGTTGCTGAATGTGATGTGTGTCATTGCGTTAAAGCAGAACATCAGAAGCCTGCTGGAATTCTACAACCACTTCCTATTCCTCTATGGAAATGGGATAAGGTTCAAATGGATTTCATTACCGGCCTTCCCAAGTCACAGAAGGGTCACGATGCTATTCTTGTCGTCGTCCACCAACTCTCCAAGGTTGCACACTTTCTGCTCGATATATAATTCTGCTAGTCAGTTAGCAGAATTATAAATCTCCAGGATTGTATCACTCCACGGTATTCCGAAGGAGATTAGTTCGGACCGTGGCGGCCTTTTCACCTCCAAATTCTGGGAAAGTTTCCAAGAAGCTATGGGAACTCATATTACCTGGAGTTCAGCTTATCACCCCCAATCCCAAGGCCAAGTCGAGCGAGTTAATCAAGTGCTTGAAGACATGCTTCGAGCTTGTGTTATATCCTTCGGCAAGAAATGGGAAGAATCTCTCCCGTATGCCGAGTTCTCTTATAACAACAGCTATCAAGCTAGCTTGAAAATGGCCCCCTTCGAAGTACTTTATGGACGTAAGTGTCGAACCCCTCTGAATTGGTCAGAAACTGGGGAACGACCGCTCGTGGGTCCGGATATTATTCAACATGCCGAAGAGCAAGTCCGTATTGTCTGAGAAAATTTCAAGGCGGCTCAGGACCGCCAGAAGAGCAACATTGATGGCAAACAATGGGGTTTGACTTATCAACCTGGTGATCAAGCTTATCTGTGTGTCACTCCTATGAAGGACACTCACCGTTTTGGAATTAAGGGCAAGTTAGCTCCACGCTACATTGGTCCTTTCCGCATTGTTGCAAGACGTGGTCAGGTGGCGTATAAATTGGAGTTGCCGCCGCAATTCTCTCATATCCACGACGTCTTCCATGTGTCGCAACTTCGTCGTTGCTTCAAGGAATCTCCGCACAGAGCAGTGGATCACGAGATGCTCGAATTGCAAGATGATCTTTCTTATAAGGAGCATCCGATCCGCATTCTCGATGAAGCTGAATGTCGGACTCGTCAGAAGGTTACCAAGTTCCTGAAAGTGCAGTGGTCTAATCATACTATAGATGAAGCCACTTGGGAACGCGAGGATAATCTTCGTGCGAAAAACCCCGATCTTTTCCCTTCTACCTCTTAATTCTCGGGACGAGAATTCTTGTTAGTGGAGGAGATTTGTAACACCCCCAGTGGTTAGCCACAGTAATCCCCCTTTTGATAATGCCATGTCATCATGATCAATAGTGCTTAAACATCATTTGGATCATATCTCTTTTCAAATTCAAATTCAAATGGAAATTCAAAATGAAAGTGCAACTAAAAGTTGTTCAAATTTGATAACTAAAATGTTCATAAGGTTGTAAATAATCCAGAGACAATTCTAAAATTATAACCAACATTCACTAAATTAATTAATTGACTCTAACAACAACAAAATAGAGATAATTAGTCCATATTCATTTATTTAAAATCCAAATAAAATTCATTTGCCTCCAAACCTTTTTATAACAGAGCTAGAAATAGCACTATAAATATGTGGCTAGTTCACCTATTTTACAAAAGTCATTTGGTTTAAAAAGAAAAGAGAAAACAGAAGTAAGAAAAGAAAACAGAAAAGAAGAAAAAGAAAAGTAGGAAGCAGCGCCTGGGCCTAAGTGGCACAGTGGCACAGTGCCGGCCCAGCCTGCGCAGCTCCTCCTCCCACCTCCCGCACTGTTCCCCTGCGCCGCTGTCGAACACCTGCCGCACGCGCCTCGCCCGGGCTGGCCCCCCCTCTCCCCTTGCTCGACAGCGTGCTCCCGCACCCATGGTAGATAGAGCGCAACACCCTGCGCACCTCTGGCCTCCCCTGGCCACTTCTCCCCCCCTCTCTGCTTCGCCAGATCCTCCTTGACCGAGCACCACCGTCGTCGCCGCCTCGCTGTAGCCGTGGCCACTGACCTCGCCGCGCCTCGTCTCCATGCCAGAACGACGCGCCGGCCTCCGCTATGTCGTCCTTGCCCACGAGGCCGAGCCGGGAAGCACTACAGCGCCGCCTTCGACCTCTTCTTCCTCCTTTGCTCCGGCGGACGCCGATGTCGAATTCAGCCGCTCCAAGCCTCCCCGAGCCCATTGCCTAGTCCCTGCGCCTCCGCTGTGAGCTCCCCTTCCTCTCCGCCCTCTTCTTCTCGTAGCTCCGTGTCCGTAGCCATTTTGCCATGTTACCGAGCTCCGCCGCCTGCCGTGGCCGCCGCTTGCGCGCCGTGCTAACCCCTGGGCGCCCGTGACTGCTTCGGGCACGCTTCAGAGCGCCCGCGGCGCCGCCCCGTGCCCGCGTTAGACCACTTGGTTGCCCTGCCTCGTTTTCGATCGAGGCCCGAGCACCACCGTCGTCCGTGCTCGCCGCCGCCGTCATTGCAGCCCGCCCCAGCCCGAGCTGAGGTCAACGCTGGACGCGCCGCTCCTTCCGCTCCCGAACGAGCACGGCCGCGCTCGAAACGACCCACTGTGGCGCGATTCCGGCGAACTCCTGAGCCCCTCCGCCGCGATCTGTGTCGCCAGAGCTTCACCACCGGCCGCGACGATGTGGCCGCCTCGGGGCCACCCTGGGTTACTGACCAGTGGCCCCAGGGGCCCAGGCTCGCCCTGTTGACCGAAGTCAACGCTAACTGGGCAGCCCTAGTCGCTGACAGATGGGGCCCACCCCCTAATTATGAGTTAAATTAATTAGAGTTAATTATCTCACCTAAGTAGGCACTGACATGTGGGCCCCTACCCTTAGTTAACTGATTTGGATTAGTTTAAACATTGTTAAGACCCACTGTCAATGACAGGTGGGTCCCACCTGTCAGGTTTGACTCTGGTCAGCCAGAGTTTACTGCTGACATCATCTTTTCGTCATGCTGACATCACCTTTCACTATTCTGGATAATGTTGTTTAAAATGATTAAATAAATCCAGAAAATCAATTAAATCTTTAGAAATTCATATAAAATAATCCGTAGCTCAGATCGAAGAACTTTGTACATGAAAGTTGCTCGGAACGACGAGACGAATCCGAATACGCGGTCCGTTCGTCCGCCACACGTCCCTAGCATAGCGAACATGCAACCGTCTCCCTCCGTTTCCTCTGTCCAAAAATGCCGAACTTCGGGAAAACATTCCCGGATGTTTTCCCTCTTCACCTATATCGTGTAGCACCGCGTCAGAACACCCCTAGCTCTGCATATTTTCATGTCATGCTCTTGTTTGCTTTATATTTACTGTTTCTTCCCCCTCTTCTCTCTCGATAGACTCTGACACCGACGTCGTCCCCGAGACCGACGCAGCTTAGGTGCCCGACACCACCGTTGACGACCTTGCCTTTGCCGCCGAGCAACCAGGCAAGCACCCCCCCTTGAGCATACCGATATCGCCTATTCTTTCTCTCTCATGCTTGCATTAGAAATTGCTACTACTGTTTAACCTATTCTGATGCATAGCCTATTTATTGCAACCTGCTATTGAAACCTTACCTGCTAATCCTAAACTGTCTAGTATAGGCTGGGTAGAGACCTATCAGTGACCCCACATGTCCTGATTGCCCCGCTGGATTATCAGAAGACTTGTCAATCAGGGCCCGGCACCGCACATCACCCCCTTAGTTGCAACGACATTGCAGCGTTATTATCGAGTGCCGAGGGTGATACCTCGTCAGCACTTCTGATGTTAACTCTATAGAGTAGCTATTTGGTCGTGGTCTTCGAGGGTGATCCCTCCTTCACCACTTCCGGTAACGACGCTGTCGTGCAACACATCAAGTGTGAACCCATCGAGGGTGATTCCTCCTAGTTCACTTTGACGGATACATCAAGTAGGAATCCAACGAGGGTGATACCTCGGATTCCCCTGATGTTATGAACACACGGATACTTGGACTTTACACTGTTACTTGGAAAGGCGGGTCGACACTGAGGGGTACCCGCGGGAGCCTAAGTGGCGAGTATTGTGGAGACGGGTTGACCTGGAGGTTGCCCGAATTATGAATACAAGGCATGGTCGGGCACTCTTCGCCCTTGCAGCAAGTCCTCGAGACGGGGCGACGGGGTCACATCGATCATGAGTCTCTGCTCGTTACCGCACTACCAACACACTACGATTTGGATATTTGATCTGAGTGGGCCTTTGGCCCGATAGCACTAACCATCACGCGGGAATAAATATGGGTACTCTACATCATGGCATCAGCCGAAAGCTCTGTCAGACATCCAGTTCAGCATTGTGGCACGGTCGGATCGTACCGACTATCCGAGGCGGTGCTGGTATCCACCCTGCACACAACGACCCAGAGTGCACAGGGCGATGGCCCAAGACCCCTGAGCACTTAGGTTGTAGACCGACGGGGACCTCTCTGCTGAGCTCTAGGTAGGGTTGTGGTGTGTCATTTGACCGAGGCCGGGCATGACCCTGAAAAGTGTGTCGGGCCAGAGTTAAGCGAGCGTGGTTGGTAAGTTGGTGCACCCCTGCAGGGAAGAACTAATCTATGCATAGCCGTATCCTCGGTAACGGACACTCAGAGTTGTTTCCCGATCGATACAACTAGAATTGGATACTATGGCTCTGGGATTGCTTCTCGCAGGGAGTCGAGAAGGGATCTCTGGACGAGGTTGATGACTATATGGCTCTGGGATTGCTTTCTCGCAGGGAGTCGAGAAAGGTTCTCTGGGTGAGGTTGAGACTTAATGATACTAATACTTTATGCTGTACTAATCTACACTCTTCTAATGCTGCAAGACCACTGAAGATGCTAGTCTTTGATAGGACTAGGCCTTCTCTCTATTCTGGCATTTCTGCAGCCCAGTCCACATATACAGCCTCCCCTTGATAATGTTGCATATGTAGTGTAGATCCTTGCTTGCTGAGTACTTCAGATGAGTACTCACGGTTGCTTTGCTTTCTTTTTCCCCATATCCTTTTGATGCAACCAGATGACGGAGCCCCTGAGACAGCTGCTCCCGCCGACGACCGCTACTACCACCCCGAGGGTGGTTACTACTACGAGTTGGCCGACGGCCAGGAGTAGGATCGGAGGGTCCCAGGCAGGAGGCCTGCGCCTTTCGATCATAGTGTTTTCTTTTGCCCTGCCTTCTAAGGGCCTATCTGTGTTTTATTTTATATCTGTACTTAGATATCTGATGCTTCCGCTGACGCTTGTATGCGAGCTTATGTATTCGAGCTCTTGAGGCCCCTGACTTGTAATATAAAGCTTGTATGACTTTATTTATGTTTTAGAGTTGTGTTGTGATATCTTCCCGTGAGTCCTTAGGCTTGATCATGTGCAGTTGCGTGTATGATTAGTACACGATTGAGCCGGGGGCGTCACAGATTTGGCCCCATGTCGAGGGTGTTCCCCATACGGTGCGTCATTTTTGGCACTCTTATGGGTAAGACCTTGGATGTGGATCTCATTAGCCTACAACGTCGTGGAGTTATTCATATTCTCGTGGCTATGACCAACACTCAGATTTTGGCAAAGGACAAGGATGATGCTGGGCCTTTTGTCGCGACGGATGTGCTGGTCAAGCTCAAGGGCTATGCAATCATGTTTAGGAGGGAACCAACAGGATACAGTCCGGATCCAGACTTTGTTCCATTCATTTGGAGACGCAAGGGTGATGACGCTGATGATGATAGCGGTGCGAAGGAGAAGGACGATGTGATGGACACCTCGGAACACACCGGGAACCCATCCATCAATTCGTCCTCTAGTTTTGACCCAGCGACACATGGTCGGGTGCCTCAAGTCCAACGACGGGATCTCACGAGTCTTGGCCTTGGTGGTGCACCGAGAGCTGGCCCTATGATTGTTGCGGTCACTCCGTTCAATTCTTCACCGCAGACACCGAGAGGCATGGAACTCGTTGCCAATCTTAGAGCCAACTCCATGTTACATGGTTGTCTCGAATGGTCCGCACGGGTACACCGGCAAGAGTCGTCGTCACGTTCCACGCCGCGGGTCGAGGCTGCGTCGCAGCCGTCATCACCAACTTCTACGGCAGCGTCGCATCCCGCTGTTCTCAAGTCGGTGCAGGCTACCGGCGGCTCAGCGAGGCGCCCGGACTCATCATCAGAGTACCGGCAGCCAGCAGATCAGGTGGCGTTGCAGCCATCATCGCCAACACTGATGCAAGCGATGCAGCCAGCGGTTTCCATGGTGGCACAGGGCACCGTCGGCATGCCAGGGCGCGTGGATGGGGCTTCGAAGCACCAGTCAATGGTTGCACTGGAGATAGACGCCTCGCTGCCTGCTCGGGATGAGCTGAGCATGCTGGCCCCAGCTGGGCATGGTCCTCAAGGGTCGACCGCGGGTATGCATGCATGCATGGACGTGGTCCTGTAGGGCTGGTCGTGGGTGTGCAGGCATGTATGCATGGATGTGGTTCTGAAGGGTCGGCCGTGGGTGTGCAGGCATGCATGCATGCACCCGTGGATGCTCTTCGGCCCCAACCGCAGGTGGAGCTGGCTGCGTCCACCCCTCCTGCGGCCATTGGTACGACTAGTCCGGTGCCTGACAATTTTGAGATGGCGGCCTCGCCGCTCAAGCCTGTGGTTCAGACTCCTGTGGTTCCGACTGTCGGGGAGGGGGTTGCTACTCCTCCATTATCCCCTCCTCCAGCAGCAGAGCCGGCGCCGTGACCACCGCTGGGGGTGACACATTTACGCCAAAGTTGTCGGCATACGGTTGCCGATGACGGTACTATGGACACAGATGAGGACTCCTTGGCCAAGGCTATGCGGTGTAAAGCAACGCAGAACCTCGACAACCAAGGTATTGTGTCATCATCCAAATCCTTTTTAGCCTTTTCCAATACAACCATCGTTTCTAAGTTGAATAATGTGGGTCTTAGTCTTGGAAAGAATGAGAAGGATATTTCTATTTCGACTAAGGCTTCGAAACATTTGGAATATGACCAATTAAAAGTTACTCCACGTGTTTCTAGCAAGTTTTGTGCCTCCCATACTAATGAGGAGGAGCTACATGCCACATCAGATGGCCAGCTACTCTCTCATTTAGTAGGAGCGGTTTCGGACGTGGGCTTAGATGAACCCGGGCTTAGCTCATTTATTGAGCTTACAACATCTAGACGTAAATCAAAGACCGCACGTTCGAAAAAAGATGGTAAGTCCCATAAGAGGGCGAAATGTTCTAAATCTCCTATTGTTTCCTCATGAATGGAATGTTTTTTTATAGTAGAGGTCTTTGTGACTTGGCTAAACATTTATTCATTGCAGAATGTAATAGGGAGTACAATTTAGATTTCTTGGCTATCTCTGAAACAGGGAGACGTGATTTCTCAGTAGGTTTGCTTAACCGTCTTTTTGGCCGGATAGACTTCACTTGGGTTTCATGACCGCCTAGAGGTTGTTCTGGGGGCATTTTACTTGGCATAAATACAGAGACTATGGATGTTTTGGCTAGTTCGGATGGTGAGTTTCACGTTAAACTACATATTCGCAACAAGGCCGACAACTTCACATGGACCCTCGTCGCCGTGTATGGGGCAGCCCAAGATGAGTTCAAGGCTGATTTTCTCCGTGAATTGTTTAATCTAGCAAAATATAATCCCTACCCCATTCTTATAGGTGGGTATTTCAATTTGCTTCGATTCCCAAATGAGAAAAGCTGCAGTAGGTTTGATAATCATTGGCCTTTCCTTTTCAACGCTGTCATCGACAGTCTAGATCTGTGAGAGGTTTCCATGATTGGAAGACAATTCACTTGGGCGAACAATCTTCTGGAACCGACATATGAGAAACTAGATCACGTTTTAATGGATACCGACTGGGAATCTAAATTTCCTATGGTGTATGTTCGTGCTCTACCTCGTATTGAGGCTATATCAAACCACACACCCATTCTCCTAACTACTGGCTTGCCACGACCACAACATAGACGCAAGTTCAAGTTCGAACTTGGGTGGTTGCTTCGGGATGGTTTCCATGACATGGTCAAGGAGGTGTGGGAGAAACCGGTGGCCGGGCATACCCCAATTCACAAATGGAATAACAACATGCGTGCATTACGCAAATTCCTTGGTGGTTGGGCTAGGCATACGGTGGGTATCCTCAAAAAGGAGAAGCTTCGTCTTTCATCTATCATTGATGAATTAGAAGCTTTGGCAGAGGTTAGACCTCTATCTGAGCATCAAATCGAGATCAAGAGTCATTCGAATGCACAAATAGCTAGCATGCTGCGTGAGGAGGAACTCAAATGGTACCAACATAGTAACTCTCAATTTATCCTGAAAGGTGATTCGAATACTAGATATTTCCATGGAGTCGCCAATGGCAGACACTGGAAGAAAACTATTCATTCCCTACAACAGGATGAGGGAATGATTGAGGGGCTTGAGCAACTTAAATCTTATGTCACTAATTATTTTAAAATTTTGTTCGGACCCCCAGGAAGGAAATTTCTCAATGGATGAGTCCTGAATAGATAACATCCCCCAGGTCTCTTATGAGGAAAACAGCCTTCTAACAGCCCCATACTCTGAGGAGGAAGTTAGAAAGGCGGTTTTCCTAATGGAGAGCAACAAAGCCCTGGGTCCGGATGGTTATTCCGCTGAGTTCTATCAGAACTTCTGGGAAGTCATCAAGCCAGATCTCCTACATTTGTTTAGCGACCTACATGCTGGCCATCTAGAATTGTTTTGCTTAAACTTCGGTGAGGTTATTTTATTACCTAAGGTTAATGAGGCTGAAAGGATACAAAAATATGTACCTATTTTCCTCCTTAATGTTAGTTTTAAAATATTCATGAAGGTTGCGACTATGAGGCTAAATTCGGTTGCTAAAACATGTGGTTCGTCCTTCACATACTGCTTTTATGCAAGGAAGAAACATCCTAGATGGAGTTGTTATCCTTCATGAAACAGTCCATGAATTACATTGGAAAAATTTGAATGGGGTGGTACTCAAAATAGACTTTGAAAAAGCTTATGACAAAGTCAAATGGCCATTTCTTCAACACACTCTTAGAATGAAAGGATTTTCTGCAGAGTGGCGCGCTATGATCCATAGCTTCATTTCTGGAGGTAGTGTTGCCATTAAGGACAATGATGACATTGGACACTATTTCCAAACGAAGAAGGGATTGCGACAAGGTGACTCGATATCGCCCATGCTATTCAATATAGTGGCGGATATGCTAGCGGTCATGATTAAGCGTGCCTAGGTTGATGGCCAAATTGATGGAGTAGTAAGTCATCTAGTTGATGGTGGTATTTCTATACTTCAATATGCCGATACGATTCTCTTCATGGATCATGACCTCGAGAAAGCTAGAAATCTGAAATTAATTTTATCAGCATTCGAGCAACTCTCAGGTCTGAAGATCAACTTTCATAAAAGTGAATTGTTTTGTTTTGGCGAGGCTTAAGACGAGGCCCACCTGTAGGCTAAACTATTCGGATGTGGGTTGGGCCAGTTTTCGATCACATATTTGGGGATACCGATGCATTATCGAAGACTCACAAATGCTGAATGGAAACACGTCGAGGAGAGACTCCAAAAAAGACTTAGCAGTTGGAAAGGTAAACTGCTGTCTCTGGATGGAAGATTGGTCCTCATAAACTCAGTACTAAGTAATATGGTACTATATATGATTTCCTTCTTCTAGTTGCCGAAAGGAGTTTTACATAGATTGGATTATTTCCGATCAAGATTCTTTTGGCAAGGAGATAGCCAGCGAAAGAAATATTGACTGGCTAAATGGAGTGTGGTTTGCCGTCCCAAAGACCAAGGCGGGTTGGGCATTCATGACCTTGAGGTTAAGAATAGGGCCCTCCTCGGCAAATGGTTGTTTAAATTACTCACGGAAGATGGTGTATGGCAAACCCTCCTGAGGAGGAAATATGTGGGTTCCAAGGCGGTATCCCAAGTATACTGGAAGCCTGGTGATTCTCACTTTTGGGCGGGTCTAATGGCTACGAAGAAATATTTCTTCTCCTATGGATCCTTCTTGATTAAGGACGGTTCAGAAATTAGATTCTGGGAGGGCAAGTGCCTAGGAAATGCCACACTCCGGGAACAATATCTGGCTCTATACGACATTGTGCATCGCAAGGGTGATGCTATCGCCACGATAATGGAATAATTTCCGCCAATTGTGACATTCAGAAGAGATTTAGTTGGACCCAGACTCCAATCATGGTACATCCTGCTCCAACGGTTGTCCACGGTGCAATTGTCACATGGGTCTGATGTATTTCGATGGAACCTACATGGGAATGGACAATTCTTAGTGGAGTCTATGTATAGAGCGGTAATCCAGTCTGAGGTGCCAGTTGATAATAACAAGAAGATCTGGAAGATGAAGATACCTCTTAAGAATAAAATATTTGCATGGTATCTTCGTCGTGGAGTCATTCTTACTAAAGATAATCTTATCAAGAGGAATTGGCATGGAAGTCCGCAATGTGTTTTTTGTCATCATGATGAGACAATAAAACATTTATATTCTTCCAATGCAAATTGGCTCGGTCTATATGGTCAGTCATCCAGATAGCTTCTGGCTTGTATCCTCCTTGTAGTGTTGCTAATGTATTTGGCAAATGGTTACATGGGATTGATCACAGGTTTAGAACTCTTCTTAGGGTGGGAGCGCTTGTCATTATTTGGTCACTTTGGCTATGTAGAAATGATAAGGTTTTTAAGATAAAAGTACTTCTTTAATGCAGGTTATCTACAGATGTACCGGGACTCTTCATTTATGGTCCTCTCTACAACGCGTGCAGAATCGAGACCTATTTACGGAGGTGTGTACATGATTGGAGGATACGACAAGGGATACTTTTACCAAACATGGGTGGCAACATAATCTTAGGATTGGCCCACCTCCGCTTTAGGCGTTATACAGACTCTACATTTTCGTTGTATTCCGCCTTTTATTTTTTGTTCGTACAAGAGGACTTTGTTTGGCTGTGTGCATCTTAGTTATGCAGAGGCTGGGTGTAATGCTTAAACCTTTTTAAAAAATGATTTGTGAGTAGTTAATTTAGTTCTTGAGAACATGGAAGAAGTCCGGTTAAAAGTAATCATGTGAATTTGGTATTCGTTCGATATTTTGATGATATGTATGTTGTTGCTTCCTTTAGTGGTGTCATGTGAACATCGACTACATGACACTTCACCATACTTGGTCCTAAGGGAAGGCATTGTGGAGTAGTAATTAGATGAAGGGTTGCTAGAATGACAGAAGCTTAAACCCTAGTTTATGCGCTATTTCGTAAGGGGCTGATTTGGATCCATATGTTTCATGCTATGGTTAGATTTATCTTAATTCTTCTTTCGAAGTTGCGGATGCTTGCAAGAGGGGGTAATCATAAGTGGGAGGCTTGTTCAAGTAAGAACAACACCCAAGCACCGGTCCACCCACATATAAAATTATCAAAGTAGTGAACGCGAATCAAACGAACATGATAAAAGTGACTAGATGAATTCCCATGTGTCCTCAAGAACGCTTTGCTTGCTATAGGAGAAAGTTCCGGCCTACCTTTGATATAAAAAGGATTGGGCTACCTTGCTGCACCTTTGTTACAATTGCAACTTGTTGCTCGTTACAAATTACCTTGCTATCAAACAACCTGTTACCGATAATTTCAGTGCTTACAGAAAATACCTTGCTGAAAACCGCTTGTCATTTCCTTCCGCTCCTCGTTGGGTTCAACACTCTTACTCATCGAAAGGACTACGAATGATCCCCTATACTTGTGGGTCATCAAGACTCTTTTCTGGGTGTTAATTACACTATTGATACATAAACTTGCACTTAATGTACAAATTCATACATAAACTTGAAAAATGACACAAATTGATCCTATAACTTGCGTTTCAGGTATGTTTCAGTACATTTCCATTAACTCTCCATTAAATACGACACGTGAGTTGGCCCACGCTCCTACCTACATGTGGGTCCCACATGTCAGTTGCAAGGAAAAAAATAAACACAAAATACTAATTGATGTGCCATGGCTAGATTCGAACCAAGAGCGTCTCCTCGCATGCAACATGTGCTAGCCACTGAACACGTGTTTGTTTATGTTTACGTTAGAGATAGATGATATTTATATATTTGAGAACAATAATTGATTTGAAGCAAAAATACCTACTGCACTGGCGTTTGAACAGGGATTTTTTCTTCTCAATTTCGATATCTTTTCGCTCAATTCAAGAAATAACAAAATCTACAAAAAACTTGTTCAAACCTCCGTGTAACGCGTATTTTGCCTTCAAATCAATTATTATTCTTAAATTTATACTAGATAGAATCTATCTCTTTCATTAACACAAGCTACCAGGTGGTGTAGTGGCTAGCAAATGGTTCATGCGACACGTCACCCTGTGTTTGATTCTGGCTGGCTGCATTAATTTTTATTACTATACATTTCTATTTCTTTCCTTGCAACTGACTTTTGGGACCGACACATAGGTAGAAGTGTGGGCCAGCTGGCATGCAATGTTTAACGCAAAATGTACCGAAACGTACCCAAAACACAAGTTGTAGGGTCGGTTTGTGTCATTTTTGAAGTTTATGTATGAATATGTACATCAAGTGCTTATGTATGAAAATTGTAATTAACTCCTTTTTTGGCGCCATTGCCGGGGAGTGAAGCGCCTTTGGTAAGTGGAATTTGGTAAGGAAACATTTATATTACGTGTTGAAATTTACTATCACTTGTCACTATGGAAAGTAATTCTTTGAGGGGTTTGTTCGGGGTAGCTTCACCTCGACCGGAGGCACAAAGAGTTTCCCTTCAACCTACTGCACCCACTAAAAATATTTATTATGAGATTCCTTTGGGTATGTTAAAGAAACTGTTAGCTAATCCTTATGCAGGAGATGGAACAGTACATTCTGATATGCACTTCATATATATCGATGAAATTTTTGGATTGTCTAAGATTGTAGGTTTACCCGAGGATGGAGTTAATAAGAAGGTCTTCCCTTTATCTTTGGAGGGAAAGGCCTCGACATGGTATAGTCTATTTTATGATACTGGAACTTGGGACTGAATCAGTTGAAATTGGAATTTCATCAGAAGTTTTATCCTATGCATCTGGTTCATCGTGATCGGAATTATATATATAGTTTTTGGCCTCGTTAATGAGAAAGTATTGCACAAGCTTGGGGGAGGCTTAAGTACATGATGCACACATGCCCCAATCATGATCTCTCAAGAGAAATTATTATTTAGAATTTTTAGGATCGGCTTTCTCATAATGACCGATCCATGCTCAATTCTTCTCCTACTAGTTCTTTTATGAAGAAAACTATTGAACTCAAGTGGAATATCTTAGAAAGAATTAAACGCAACTCTGAAGATTGGGAATTCAACAAAGGTAAAGAGGAAGGTATAAATCTTGAGTTTGATTGTGTTAAATCTTTTATGGAAACTAATGCTTTTCATAAGTTTAGTACTAAATATGGACTTGACTCTGAGATAGTGGCTACATTTGGTGAATCTTTTGCTGCTCATGTTGATCTCCCTAAGGAGAAGTGGTTTAAGTATCATCCACCTATTAAATAAAAAATTGAGGAACCCGTTATAGTTAAAGATGAAACAATCGTTTACAATGTTGATCCAGTTGTGCCTACTGCTTATATTGAGAAACCTCCTTTTCCCGTTAGGATTAAGGAACATGCTAAAGCTACAACTGTGGTTAATAAAAGTAATAGTAGAACACCTAGACCCTCTGAACAAATTAAGGTTGAACCTAATATTGCAATGGTTCAAGATCTCTTGGTTGATAATATTGATGGGCATGTTATTTATTTTTGCGAATGCTGCTAGAATTGCTAAACCCGTTAGAAATGAACGTGATGTGCTAGATAAGAATAAACCCGTAGTTTGCATGCATGTTGTTTCTTTTAAAATTGGAGATGATTGGTATCATGGCTTATGTGATATAGGTGCTAGTGTCAGTGCTATTCTGTTTACTCTATATCAAGAAATTATGAATGACATTGCACGTGCTGAGATTGAAGATATTGATGTCACTATTAAGCTAACAAATAGATATACTATTTCACCGCTTGGGATTGTTCGAGATGTTGAAGTCTTGTGTGGTAAGATCAAATACCCTACTGATTTCTTAGTACCTGGTTCACAATAATATAATTTTTGTCCCATTATATTTGGTAGACCCTTCTTGAATACCATTAATGTTGAAATTGATTGTGTTAAAGAGAAGGTTGGAGTTAAATTTGGTGATGTATCTCATGAGTTTAATTTCTCTAAGTTTAATAGACAACCTCATGACAAAGAATTGTTAAGTAAGGATGAAATAATTGGTCTTGCTTCCATTGATGTTCCTCCTACAGATCCTTTAGAACAATATTTGCTAGACCATGAGAATGATATGCATATGAATGAAAGGAATGAAATAGATGATATATTCTTCAAATAAGTACCTATCCTTAAACATAACTTGCCTGTTGAAACTCTTGGAGGTCCTCCTCCAGCTAAGAGTGATCCCATGTTTGAATTAAAGCAATTAGCAAACACATTGAAATATGCTTATCTTGATGAAAATAAGATATATCCTGTTATTATTAGTGCCAACCTTTCAGAGCACGAAGAAAATAAATTACTAAAAACACTGAAGAAGTATCGTGATGCTATTGGATATACTCTTGATGATCTTAAGGGCATTAGTCCCACTTTATGCCAGCACAAGATTAATATGGAGCTTGATGCTAAGCCAGTTGTTGATCATCAATGACGGTTGAATCCTAAGATGAAGGATGTGGTAAGAACTGAAATATTAAAGCTTCTGGAAGCAGGTATAATTTATCCCATAGCTGATAGTAGATGGGTAAGTCATGTTCATTGTGTCCCTAAGAAACGAGGCATTACAGTTTTTCCTAATGATAAAAATGAACTTATCCCACAAAGAATTGCAACTGGTTATAGGATGGTAATTGATTTTAGGAAATTAAATAAAGCTACTAGAAAATATCATTACCCCTTGCCTTTTATTGATCAAATGTTAGAGAGATTGTCTAAGCATACACACTTCTGCTTTCTAGATGATTATTCTAGTTTTTCTCAAATACATGTATCACAAGAAGATCAAGAGAAAACCACTTTACTTGTCCTTTTGGAACTTATGCTTATAGATGTATGCCTTTTGGTTTATGCAATGCACCTGCTACCTTTCAAATATGTATGACTGCTATATTCTCTGATTTTTGTGAAAAGATTGTTGAGGTGTCCATTGATGATTTTTCCGTTTATGGGACTTCTTTTGATGATTGCTTAAGCAACCTTGACCGAGTTTTGCACAGACGTGAAGAAACTAGTCTTGTCTTGAATTGGGAGAAGTGCCATTTTATGGTGAACGAAGGTATTGTCCTTGGGCATAAAATTTCCGAAAGAGGTATTGAGGTAGATAAAGCTAAGGTTGATGCAATTCAGAAAATGCCATGTCCTAAAGATATAAAAGGTATAAGAAGTTTTCTTGGTCATGCTGGTTTCTATAAAAGGTTTATTAAAGACTTCTCTAAAATTTCTAGGCCTCTGACTAATCTTTTGCAAAAAGATGTTCCATTTGTTTTTTATGATGATTATGTAGAGGCCTTTGAAATATTTAAGAAAGTCGTAACCTCTGCACCTATTATTCAACCACCTGATTGGAACTTGCCTTTCGAAATTATGTGTGATGCTAGTGACTATGCCGTTGGTGCTGTTTTAGGAAAATGAGTTGACAAGAAATTGAATCTTGTCCATTATGCTAGTAAAACGCTAGACAGTTCTCAAAGAAACTATGCTACTACCGAGAAAGAATTTTTAATAGTTGTGTTTGCATGTGATAAATTCATATCTTATATTGTTGATTCTAAAGTAATTGTTCACACGGATCATGCTACTATTAAATATCTTATGGAAAGGAAAGATGCTAAACCTAGGTTGATTAGGTGGGTCCTTTTGCTACAAGAATTTGATTTGCATATTATTGATAGAAAGGGAGCTGAGAATCCCGTAGCCGATAATTTGTCTAGAATGGAAAATGTTCTTGATGACCCACTGCCTATTGATGATAGTTTTCTTGATGAACAATTAGCTATTATAAATGCTCCTCGTAATACTTCTTGGTATGCAGACTATGCTAATTACATTGTTGTTAAGTATATACCACCTAGTTTTACATACCAACAAAAGAAAAAGTTCTTCTTTGATTTAAGACATTACTTTTGGGATGACCCACATCTATATAAAGAAGGAGTAGATGGTGTTATTAGACGTTGTGTACAAGAGCATGAATAGAAACAAATCCTATGGAAGTGTCATTACGAGGCATATGGAGGACACCATGCTACTTGTGAACTGCGTTGGGATTTCCCCGAAGAGGAGAGGATGATGCAGTACAGTAGAGATAAGTATTTCCCTCAGTTAAGAACCATGGTTATCAATCCAGTAGGAGAACCAAGCAACACCTCGTTAGCAGCACCTGCACACAAACAAGAAATCCTTGCAACCCAACGCGCAAAGGGGTTGTCAATCCCTCGACGGTTACGAGCAAGATTAAATTGTATGGTGATAGATAGATAGATAGATAGATAGATCAGCCAAATATAAAATAAAATAAATAAAAGAAAAATGCAGCAAGGTATTTTTGGTTTTAATATATGATAAAAGATAGACCCGGGGGCCATAGTTTTCACTAGAGGCTTCTTAATTGAAAATAGCATACGGTGGGTAAACAAATTACTGTTGGGAAATTAATAGAAAAGAAAATAATTATGACGATATCCAATGCAATGATCATATATAGGCATGTCCGTGCAACAAACCCTGGTGTATGTTGCCCGGACTATACACAGGCTCAAAAGCAAGGTTACAACATCCAAGACAAGGCCAAGCAGAAGATATGGCTCTTTGAGAAATCAAAGGGGCAGATCAAGCAGACCAAGACAAGCCAAAGAAGCAAGATATCACTAAGGAAAAACCTCCCTTGCCGGGCAGGCGAGCCTTGCAAGGTCGAGGTCACCCCGAAGACAAGTCTCAAGACTCCCCCGGCAAGCTTGCCGGGGATGCCAAGGGCGGATCACCCCGCCAGGGCGCCACCGCTCCACCTCACAGCAACGCAAGTCTCCTATCGGTGCGGTGTCGAGCCCCCAAGTGATTAAGTGGCTGTTATTTGGCACGTGGCAGCCATTTCTGAGGAAGATCACCCCCAGACGACACCCGTCCAGAGGCGTGTCATGCGGGCAAGCGAGAAGGTGGATGAATAGCACGACAAGGCTTGTCGGGCTCCCACACGATGTGACACTAAGCGGTGCATTTAATTCATCCTGTCCTGTCTGCAGAGTTAGGTATGATAGCACTGTGGCTATCTAATCACTGGATAATGACTATTTTGCCATTGTGGTAACCCCTTGACCTATAAAAGGAGGGCCGTGGTGACCTTAGAAGGGATTCGAACCCTTGTTCACTCATACGCGTGTAGCTGCTCCCGTCCCGAGGCAACCTTGCCAGGCTCGAGCGCTGCGTCTCCACCACGGTCCTTTCATCAATCCACCAAAGCAGGAGTAGGGTTTTACGCCTCGCGGTGGCCCGAACCTGGGTAAAAATTGCCTGTGTCGTCACTGTCGTGCTACTCTACGGTCTCCGCTCTTTGTGCAACGCGCCCTTCCCCCTTGCCGAACCACAAGGGGCCGATGGTCCCATAGGTGGCCATGTTGAACCACGACATCTTTGGCGCGCCAGGTAGGGGGAAGTGCTTGTGCGAACCCGAGGGTGTAAGCAGCGCATCATCTTCATCATTGTCTTCTTCATCGACGGCTTCATCATCCATGGCGCCCAAGAAAAAGTCCGGCGCTACAGCTCACCCATCTGCCTCAAAGGCCCCCTCGCATGCAGCCACTAATGCCGTGGGAGCTACGAGGGCGCACGGGGATGTGGGCGCCGCGGGGGACGTGACCGGCGCAGGCGGTGCCATCATTGTTCCACCTGCGGCCGAAGCGGGAGCGGGAGCCGCCGGGGGAGAACAGCGCCAACAGCATCCTGGCAGCCATGCTCCACAAGATGCGGGTGGGGAGAATATTCCATCTCCATCTCTCCACCCCGTTGAAGGATGCAGCCGCAGCGATGGCACTCGCTCTGGTGCGAATCACAACCTTCTAGTTGCTCCCGCTGCGGGTGCGGCTGCTGGGCACGCGCCATCCCTGGGGCAAGCTGGCCAAGACGATGCACCGAATGGGATCGTCAATCCCCAAGCACATCCGCCTCATCGCCACACCACCCTGGCGACCGGCTCGTAGCGACGAGAGCACGGCGCCGCCACTGCCGGCACCGTCAGAAGTCAGGCGACGTCATGATCTGCATCATCGTCTATGCCAAGCACCGCTTCGGAAGCCATGGCACGGGCCCAACTCCTATTGAGATTTCCGCCCGCGGCCAATCAAATGGATGAGAGGAGAGCCACCATTCAGAGCCTGATTGGTTTCGCTGAGGCGGGAGGATCACAGCGGGCAGGCCCGTCGCGGCATCCACAAGCAGCAACCATGGCCCGAGCCACCGGACGTACCGAAGGGGTCACTCCTATGGTGCAGTCCCCTCCATGGCAGCAAGCGCAGGGGCCGCGACCAGAGCCATGCGATCAAGAACCCGATGAGGTATCAATGGCTTCGTCTGATCCTCGAGCCCGTCGAGATCAGCGGCGGGTCCTGGAAGACAGGCGAGGGGAAGATGCGCGCGTCACCATAGGACGGCGCCGCGAAACCCACTGCCAGTCTGATAGGCGCAATGGTCCCAACGTCGACGAGCCCGCGCCTAGTGGGGACGGATACCTGCCTTTCGAGGTCGGGTGTCCTGCCTTCACCCGCGAGCTGCGGCAAGTCCGTTGGCCGTCTGCCCGTACGTTCAAGCCAGAGATACCCGAAAAGTACGATGGAAGACTGAACCCGGCAGAGTTCTTGAGCATCTACACCATTACTGTTCAAGCCGTCGGAGGAAGAGATGAGAAGGTATTCGCCAACTACTTCCCTTTGGCACTCAGGCCAAACATGAGGTCATGGCTGATGCACTTACCGGAGAACTCCATCTCGACCTGGGCTGACTTGTGCAATGAGTTTGTTGGCGCCTTTATGGGCGGCCATCAAGAGCCAGGGCAGCCCAGCGACTTGCAGCTCCTCCCACGGAAGGAAGGAGAGAGTTTGCGGAAGTATATGCAGAGATTCAGCCGGGTGCATAGGAACATTTCAGACATCCACCCGGCAGCTGTGATAGCTGCGTTCCAGTCCAACATACGCAACCGTAGGATACGTTCCAAGATTAACGTCCGGTTGCCGAAGACTGTGAATGAGCTGTACACTTTGGCGGATAAGTGTGCCCGAACAAAGGAGGGGAGGTGACTCCCCGGAGAAGAAGACGGCGTCGGCGTTGACTCGGAGGACGACGACGATGCTACCAACCAGAAGAAGAAGTACAAGAAATGCAACAAGAAGGACAAGGAGAAGGTAGTTCTGGCTGTCGAAGGGTCTGGCATTTCTGGTACCGGCAAGAAGGCCAAGACCGAAGCTCCCGGCAAGGAAGTTGCCGCGTGCAATGATTGCCGGGAGGCTGCGGCGGCCGAGGAGGCTGGGAAGACTGATGGGCTATACTGCAAGATCCATCGGACCAAGGGCCATGATCTCCAAGAGTGTCATCAGGTTGAGCAACTCGTCAAGAAGCAGAAGGCTGAATGCAAGAAGCGTGACAAAGAGAGAGGCCAAGATGGCGTTGGCGAGAAGGGCCGAGGTGGCAGAGGAAGTCGCCCCGGCAAGGTCCCTCAACATCAAGGAAAGTCTGCCAGAGGTCCCGGGAAGAAAGGATGCGATGACGAGAGCGATGAAGGGGATGAAGAGGAAACCAATGAGCAGGAATTCCAGAAGGCCACTGACGCCCTGTGCATTGACGGAGGTGTGTCCTTGCACTCCTCTCACCGCCAGCTTAAACAGTGGGCGCGCGAGGTCAATGATGTGGAGCCAGCGGCAGATTCTCGGAAACCACTCAAATGGTCCCGCATGCCCATCATCTTTGATGAAGAGGATCACCCTGACCGTACCACCGTGGTAGGGTGCTTGCCGTTGTTGGTTTCACCAATGATCCGCAACCTCAAGGTCACAAAGATGTTGGTTGACGGCGGGGCCGGGTTGAATCTGATTTCTCCCAAGGTCATCAGCAAGCTGCAGATAACAGAAGAAGAGCTCAAGGTTACTGGCACCTTTCAAGGGATCAACCCCGACAGGAGTCGTCCGAAGGGGAAGATCACGCTGCTAGTGACGTTTGGAGGTGAATTGAACTACCAGACTGAGAAGATTGTGTTCGATGTGGTTGAGCTTCCGTTGCCGTACAATGGTATACTTGGACGACCTACTCTGGCAAAGTTCATGGCGGCATCCCACTATGCCTACAACACCCTGAAGATGCCAGGACCAATGGGCATTATTTCTGTCCTATCAGACAAGAAGGACGCAATTATATGCGTGGACAAGATGTACCAGGACGTGGTCGCTGCCGTAGCCTCGGAAGCCACAGTCCCCGCCAAGGAAAACAAGCAAGGGAGAAAAGCTGGCAAAGATACCGGCAAGGAATCCGGGAAGCGCGCCTCTCCAAAGTGTGTTGCGCCTGTCGGTGACTTGCCGGAGAGTTCCACTAGCAAGAGATCAAAGGTTGTTGCGCCTGCTGTGAAGAAGGTCCCAGCAGGGTTGGGTGGCGCTGATGGTACATTTACTATCAGCTCCACCCTGGATGACAAATAGGAAAGCGCGCTCGTTGCCTTCCTGCGGGAGAATGTCGATGTATTTGCTTGGCAACCATCTGACATCCCTGGTGTTCCCAGGGAGGTAATCGAGCACCACCTTGCTGTCTGCCCTCATGCCCGGCCCGTCAAGTAGAAGATCTGGAAGCAAGTCTTGGAGCGGTAGCAATTCATTGCCGACGAGATCAAGAAACTTGAAGTTGTTGGTTTGGTCAGAGGGGTATTGCATCCAATATGGTTGGCAAATCCAGTGGTAGTGCGCAAGGCGAATGGGAAGTGGAGGATTTGCATAGATTTCATAGATCTTAATAAAGCATGCCCGAAGGACCCATTCCCCTTGCCGCACATCGATCAGATTGTGGATTCCACCTCCGGGTGTGACCTGCTTTCCTTCTTGGATGCCTACTCCGGGTACCACCAGATTTTTATGTCCAAGGAAGACGAAGAGAAGACCGCGTTCATAACCCCATGCGGTACGTATTGTTTTGTACGAATGCCCTTTGGGCTAAAGAGCGCTGGATCCACTTTTGCAAGAGCAGTGCAAATCGGTTTTGAGCCCCACCTGCATAGGAATATTGAAGCTTATATGGATGACATAGTGGTCAAAACCAAGCAGAAATCAACTCTCATTCAGGACTTTGTAGAGACCTTTGCAAATTTGCATAAGATCAACTTGAAGTTGAACCCAGAGAAGTGTGTGTTTGGCGTTCCTTCCAGCAAGCTACTTGGCTTCTTCGTATCCCACCGGGGCATAGAGGCCAACCCCAACAAGATCAAGGCGATCGAGCAGATTCAAGCACGAAAGACAGTCAAAGATATGAGACATTTGACTGGATGTGTTGCTGCGCTGAGCAGGTTCGTTTCCAGGTCTGCCGAGCGCGCCTTGCCATTCTTCAAAATCCTGAAGAAGGCAGGGCCCGTGGAGTGGACCCCGGAGGCGAACTCTGCGCTGCAAGATTTGAAGACCTACTTATCCTATGTTCCCACCCTAGTCGCTCCTAAACCTCAAGAACCGTTGCTGATGTACCTAGCTGCAACCAATCAAGTGGTTAGCGCAGCGCTGGTGGCCCAGCGGGAAGTAGATGAAGGAGCAGCCGCAGCTGCCGTCCCCTCCAGAGAGGAAAGTGAACTCATCCTGGCAAGATCAGGTGCAAGTCAGAACGAAGAGGAGCGGGGCAACGAAGACAATTCCAGGATCACGTCAAGGAAGAAGGTGGTGCAGCAGCCAGTGTACTTTGTCAGCTCCCTGCTGGAGTGGGCTAGATCGAGGTACTCTGGCGTGTAAAAGTTGATCTTTGGCCTCATCATGGCCTCAAGGAAACTGCGCCACTACTTCCAAGCCCACGAGATCACGGTTGTCACTCGTTTCCCCTTGCAACGCATACTGAGGAACCCTGAGGCCATTGGTAGAATAGTGGAATGGGCTCTGGAGTTATCAAGCTTTGGTTTGAAGTTTGAGAGCACATCAACTGTTCAGAGTAGGGCTTTGGTGGAGTTTATTGCAAAATGGACACCAACTCCAGATGAAGAGAAACGTCGGAGAAAGTTATCCCCGGCAAGGAAGCGCCCCAGGAATGGATCATGTACTTTGATGGTGCCTTCTCCCTACAAGGTGCAGGAGCTGGCGTGCTTATCATCACACCCATTGGGGAGCACCTCAAGTACATGGTTTAGATGCATTTCCCTTGGGAAGAGGCAACCAACAACACTGCAGAATATGAAGGACTCCTTGCCGGGCTCAGGATCGCAACAGAACTAGGAATCAAGAAGTTAATCATTCATGGAGACTCACAGCTTGTGGTGAGGCAAGTGAACAAGGATTATTAGAGTCCATTGATGGAGGCATACGTGGAGGAAGTGAGAAAGTTGGAGGAGCGCTTTGACTGATTGCAAACAAAGCACGTACCCCATGCGGAAAACAGCATTGCTGATCATCTGTCAAAGTGCGCTGCGCAAAAGCTTCCTGTGGAACCAGGGACTTTTGTTCTCCATCTGACTCAGCCCTCCGTATCCCCGGTGACAATGGCCAGAAAGAGGAGGAAACTGGATTCCGGCAAACCTCTCCAAGCAGAGCTTCCAAAAGCCCCCGACAGAGAGGTTGGCGGGAAAAACTCCACTTCGCTTGACGGGCAGCACCCTCTTGCCGAACTATCAATCCTCGTGGTTGAGGCGTGAGCTCCCACGAACGAGAAGGTGCCGTTGGTCCTTGTTGTCGAGCCTCATGCTCCAACTTGGGCGAGGCACATAGTCTAATACCTCCAGACAGGAGAACTTCCCGAAGAGCAAGAAGAAGCTGAAAGAGTAGCCCGGAGGGCCAGTATGTATGAGTTCGTCGACAACATGCTATACAAAAGAAGGCCCAACGGTGTGAAATTGAATTGCATCTATCGAGAAGAAGGGAAGGAACTGTTGGCAGAGATACACAAAGGCATGTGCGGATCCCACATTGGATCAAGGGCCCTGGTTGGAAAAGCTTTCCGGCAAGGTTCTACTAGCCCACGGCCCTCCAAGATGCAATTGAGCTAGTCACCAGATGTGAAGCCTGCCAGTTCCACTCCAAGAATATCCATCAGCCTGCTCAAGCTCTCTAGATGATCCCTTTGTCATGGCCATTTTCGGTCTGGGGGCTCGACATCTTGGGCCCCTTCCCCCGTGCTACCGGGGGCTTTGAATTCTTGTACATTGCAATCGACAAGTTTACAAAGTGGCCAGAAGTGGAGCCCGTGAGAAAGGTGACCGCACAATCAGCTATCAAGTTCTTGAAAGGATTGGTGTGCTGCTTCGGAGTACCCGCCAGAGTCATCACCAACAATGGCACCCAATTCACAAGCCGCGCCTTCATGCAATACGTTCTTGCCCTCGGAAGCAAGGTCTCGTTCACTTCTGTTGCCCATCCCAGAAGCTATGGACAAGCTGAGAGGGCGAACGCTAAAGTGCTGCGAGGACTTAAGACAAGAACATTTGATAGGCTGCAGAAGTGTGGCGGGCGATGGATCGACGAGCTGCCGGTGGTTCTTTGGTCCCTCAGAACGACACCAAATCAAGCTACCGGCCAGACTCCCTTCTCCCTAGTCTATGGGGCAGAAGCAGTGAGCCCCACGGAACTCATATACAGGTCACCTCGAGTACTTGCCTACGATGAAGTAGAACAAGAATAGCACCGGCGTGATGACGCTGTGCTACTTGAGCAGAACCGTCTTCGGGCTGCTACGCGTGCTGCACGCTACCAGCAAGCCATGCATCGCTATCACAGCCGCAAGGTTCACGCCCGGAGCCTTGAGGAAGGCGACCTTGTCCTTAGGCGCATTCAGTCCGCTAAGGGTGCAAACAAGTTGACGCCAAAGTGGGAAGGCCCTTACCAGGTAGTATGAGTCACCAGACCTGGCGCAGTCCATCTGGAGACCGGAGATGGTATTCAGTTGAAGAACTCATGGAACATTGAGCATCTCCATAATTTCTACCCGTAAGGCGCGGCTGTCGGGCCCTGCCTGGCAACCACCCTTTTGTACAAGCCTTGCCGATGTTGCATGTAATCCTTTGTACAAAGCCAGGCGCAGACCCTGAGCAGCAGATAAATAAACGAAGCACTGGGGGCCCCCAAAAACTTGCATGCATGCATAAGCATAACATGAGCATCGCATGATCATGTAGATCAGGGCATATGTAGCATTGTTTTCCTCTGCACTAAGCTGCAGGGTTCTTGCCATGGACCCGGTCCTGAAGAGAATAAATGAAGACAAGCCTACATATTGGTCCCCGACAAGCCAAACAGATAAGTTCTTTCTTATCCATACTTGTTCTGTAAGGTGAATACTTGTGCATATGAAAACCTCGTCACCTTCGAAGCATAGGTGCTCCCATCCTGTGTCCCGAACGTTGCTTCGGTCAAGGTGGTTGTAGTGGCCTTTGACGGAGGAGGTTCGACGAGGAGCTGGTCCCTTTCCATAGTTTTGTGCCTGGCAGGCCAAGCCCCGCGGCAACAAACGGAAGGCACCGGCAAGATAGCTTGCCGGAGGAAACTTGTTTACTTAAACGTATAGAGGCATCCCACCTCTGCATGGACATAGTACATGCACAAGTACCCGGCAAGGCTTGTCTCTTTTTTCATTAATATGCGGATAAGCAAGTACAGATCTTACATGACACAAACATGGATAAAGGAGATTACATATTTTAAACTAAAGTTTGGCAAGTGCCTGCATATTTTAGACCCAAAAAAGATAAGTGCCCCATCCTCCTCGACCCCGAGCGCCGCCACGACCGCGTCCCCGTCCTCTCTCGCCTCCCCTCACAGCGGGCTCCGCTTCCGTGTCCCCAATGGGAGGAGGGAGGCGCTGTCGAGCAGAAACCCTCGTCACCGCTACTGGGGTACCACTACGCCCTCTTCCCCTCACCATGATGAAGAAACAAGATCAGAAGAAAGAAGGAGGAGATAGGTGTGAGCCAGCACCTCGCCCGCGACCCCTTTTATAGGCAAACGGGGCCAGGGGCTAGCTCCTCACTCGGGGGAGGCAGCTGCCCCGCTCTGCTAATCCGACTCCCCGCGCCATCAATGGCTCATAGAATCAAGGTCGACCCCCTGCGCCAATCCATGGCGTCTGGTTTTCTGCCATGGCACACATTTCCGCACCCTCCGCGCCCGCCACCAACCCTGTGCAACGCATGCAGCAAACGTGGCAAAAATGCCAGAAGCGGAGAAGCTAGTGGAGTGGCAGTTACCGCCCCGTGAACGTGGGACGTGGGCAGCCCACGGATCGTGGCTCGCAACTCCCTCATAACATCGTGCACGACATGCGGAAAACCCGGAAACTGACTCAAGCACAGTTAATGAAGAAGCAAAGAAAATCTCAAGGATGAGCGACCACAAGCTCTTCGCCTGTGTACTGGATAGGACCTACCCCGACGATGCTCGACAACGCATTCGGACCGGGCCTAGGGGCTCCTGTCGGTGCAACAAACCATGGTGT
This sequence comes from Thinopyrum elongatum, assembly GCA_011799875.1. Classification (NCBI taxonomy): domain Eukaryota; kingdom Viridiplantae; phylum Streptophyta; class Magnoliopsida; order Poales; family Poaceae; genus Thinopyrum; species Thinopyrum elongatum. Next base: position 392,405,831 of record CM022300.1, read on the forward strand.
ATGTTGCCCGGACTGTACACAGGCTCAAAAGCAAGGTTACAACATCCAAGACAAGGCCAAGCAGAAGATATGACTCTTTGAGAAATCAAAGGGGCGGATCAAGAAGTGCAAGACAAGCCAAAGAAGCAAGATATCACTAAGGAAAAACCTTCCTTGCCGGGCAGGCGAGCCTTGCAAGGTCGAGGTCACCCCGAAGACAAGTCTCAAGACTCCCCCGGCAAGCTTGCCGGGGATGCCAAAGGCGGATTACCCCGCCAGGGCGCCACCGCTCCACCTCATAGCAACGCAAGTCACCTATCGGTGTGTTGTCGAGCCCCCAAGTGATTAAGTGGCTGTTATTTGGCACGTGGCAGCCATTTCTGAGGATGATCACCCCCAGATGACACCTGTCTAGAGGCGTGTCACGCGGGCAGGCGAGAAGGTGGATGAATAGCACGGCAAGGCTTGCCGGGCTCCCACGTGATATGACACTAAGTGATGCATTTAATGCATCCTGTCCTGTCTACAGAGTTAGGTATGATAGCACTGTGGCTATCTAATCACTGGATAATGACTGTTTTTCCATTGTGGTAACCCCTTGCCTATAAAAGGAGGGCCGTGGCGACCTTAAAAGGGATTCATACCATTGTACACTCATACGCGCGTAGCTGCTCCCGTCCCGAGGCAACCTTGCCGGGCTCGAGCGCTGCGTCTCCACCACGGTCCTTCCATCAATCCACCAAAGCAGTAGTAGGGTTTTACGCCTCGCGGCGGCCCGAACCTAGGCAGAAACTGCCCGTGTCGTCACTGTTGTGCTGCTCTACGGTCTCTGCTCTTTGTGCAACGCGCCCTTCCCCCTTGCCAAACCACAAGGGGCCGTTGGTCCCAGAGGTGGCCGTGTTGAACCACGAAAAGGCATCATGTCCGAGACAAGTAGACCAAAATGATTTTGCATCTACTACTATTTCTCCACACATCGACCGCTATCCAGCATGCATCTAGTGTATTAAGTTCATAAAAAAACAAAGTAACGCCTTAAGCAAGATGACATGATGTAGACAAGATAAACTCATGTATGAATAAACTCCATATTTTTACCCTTAATAGAAATGATACATACATGTCATGTCCCCTTCTGTCACTGGGATTGAGCACCGCAAGATCGAACCCATTACAAAGCACCTCTCCCATTGCAAGAAAAATCAATCTAGTTGGCCAAACCAAATCAATAGATCAGAGAGAAATACAAGGCTATAGTAATCATGCATAAAAGAGTTCAGAGAAAACTCAAATAATATTCATGGATTGATCTGATCATAAACTCACAATTCAGCGGATCCCAACAAACACACCACAAAAAGTCATTACGTCGAATAGATCTCCAAGAACATCAACGAGAACATTGTAATGAAGATCAAAGAGAGAGAAGAAGCCATCTAGCTACTAACTATGGACCCGTAGGTCTATGGTAAACTACTCATGCATCATCGAAAGGCAGCAAGGTTGATGTAGAGCCCCACCGTGATCGATTCCCTCTTTGACAGAGTACCAGAGAAGGCCTCCAGATGGGATCACGTGGTTCTGGAACTTGCGGTGGCTGAAAAAGTATTTCGGGTGGCTCTTTGATGTCAGGGGAATATTTGAGAATTTATAGAGGTGGAATTAGGATTGGAGGTGCCATGACGGGGCCACAAGCCTGGGGGGTGCGCCCCCCTGGGTCGTGCCCCTAGGCCTTGTCGCTCCCTCGTGGTTCTTCTGGCCTTCTCTAGAACCTTCTAGGGTCTCTTCTGGTTAAAAAAAAATTTTAATCCAAAGTTTTTTCTCCTTTTTGACTTCGTTTGATATTGATTTCCTTAAAAGCCAAAAACATGCAAAAAACAACAACTGGCACTGGGCACTAAGTTAATAGGTTAGTCCCAAAAAATGATATATAATTGCATATAGTGACATATAAAACATCCAAAATTGATACTATAATAGCACGGAACAATAAAAAATTATAGATACGTTGGTGACGTATGACACCACGCTGGAGATAGAACCGCACATAAGGTATTATAGTTTGGCCTTCATTGGCCTACTTTCTTCAGGGATGCATGCAACTTTGTCCTTTCTTGTGATGAATGTCAAAGAATTGGTAATATTAGTAGACATCAAGAAATGCCTATGAATTATTCACTTGTTATTGAACCATTTGATGTTTGGGGATTTGATTATATGTGACCTTTTCCATCCTCTAATGGGTATACACATATTTTAGGCGATGTTGATTACGTTACTAAGTGGGTAGAAGCTATTCCAACTAGTAGTGATGATCATAACAAATCTATTAAAATGCTTAAAGAGGTTATTTTCCCAAGGTTTGGAGTCCCTATATATTTAATGACTGATGGTGGTTCACATTTTATTGATGGTGCATTTTGTAAACTCCTTGCTAAATATGATGTCAACCATAGGTTTGCATCACCATATCATCCTTAGTCTATTGGTCAAGTTGAATTGAGTAATCGAGAAATGAAGTTGATTTTGCAAAAGACCATTAATAGATATAGAAAGAATTGGTCTAAGAAACTTGATGATGCATTGTCGGCATACAGAACTGCCTATAAAAATCCTATGGGTATGTCCCCTTATAAAATGGTCTATGCAAAAGCATGTCATTTGCCTCTTGAGTTAGAACATAAAGCTTATTGGGCAATTGAAAGTGCAATCATGCCCTTAATCATATTTTGATATTGTTGACAACATACATATAGGGAACTAATCATCTCTGTCAAGTGCATCTCAGGTTTAGTTCTCAAAAGATTATAGTGCGGATCATGACTGACATATTCAAGACACTCAAAGTACGGAGAAACAAGACAAAAAGCTCTAGCTCTCTTCTGTTTTCTCTTGAGTATAGGGACCCCGCACTATTAATAGGGGATCACTGGTTATCGTAAAAGACTTGCTCAAAATCTAAGAAAATCTCTTGGAGGAGTTCTTACCTTGACTGTGATGTTAGCCTCTGCCTGGTCCAGATGTTCGGAGGCTTCCGGACGACCGGCGTGTCACAGTCCTTCGGCTGTCCGTTATTCTCCGAAAGACTGGTGCCACGTTACAGAAAGAAATCCCCGGATTTTTGGTGCTTCTGGATGACCGTGCATCGGACGACCGACATTCTCCGGACGTCCGCACCCTGTGTTCCAGTTCCCACTGCTGCTACGCTGAACCACTCCTCTCTGCAGTGGTCAGACGACCGACTCCAGTCGGACGTTCGGTCCTTCTTTTCTGGCCGGATGTCTGGTGTCCTTCGGACGTCCAGTGTCTGCGCTGCTTAAGTGACCTCCAACGGCCACTTTCACACTACGACTATATATATCTTTCTCCCACCTCGAGTGAGGGTCATCCAACACAGCAAAAAGATTCGAACAACACCATTCTCTCTCACTCTCTCTTGCTTTCACCAAATCCTAGATCCCGAGTGCATTTTTGAGGATCCTTGAGTGTTGTTCCAATCAAAAGATAGATTGTCCCTCCCCCCTCCTCTCAACCAAAGGAATTCGTGATTTGAGCAAGTTTTGAGCGGTTCCCTTGATCTTGTTACTCTTGGAGGTTGGAGACTCCTAGGCGGTAGGAGTTCTTTGGTGAGAAATCAAATCATTGTGATTACCCTCCCGGAAATTTTGTGAGGGTTTGGAGACCACCCTAAGGTCTACCACTAGTGGTTGAGAATCGCCTTCGTGGTGATATCTTAAAGAGAGAATAGGGTGAGCCTTCGTGGCGTTGGTGTGCCTTCGTGGTAACATCCACCTCTCTAAACGGTGACATAGCTTCCCTCCAAGGAAGTGAACATCGGCATACATCCTTGTCTCTCGGAGTTGCGGTTATTCCTAACCCTAGCTCCCTACTTGTGGTTACTTGTCTCTTTGTCTTTACTTGTTCCATATTGTGCTTAGTTATTCATATTCTTGTCATACTTGGTCACCTTGCTCAGCTCATTGTATCATCGTTGCAATTGTTAGGCTCACCTTCATATTCCGCATTATAGCCTAAAATTGCTAAGTAAGAATTAAAATTTGTAATTGTACCTATTCACCCCCCCTCTAGGTCCATCTTGATCCTTTCAGCAATTAAAGAACTTAATTATGATTTCAAACTTGCCGGTGAAAATTGGTTATTTGATATTAGTTCTCTAGATGAGTGGAGGACACAAGCTTATGAAAATGCCAAGTTATTTAAAGAACTCAAAAAAGGGAATTCAAAGTAGGTGATCAAGTTCTATTATACCACTCTTGTTTAAGATTCTTTGCAGGAAAGCTTCTCTCTAAATGGGATGAACCATATATCGTCGAAGAAGTTTATCGCTCAAGATAAACAACGCCGAAGGCACTAATTTGAGGGTGGTTAATGGGCAAAGATTTAAACATTATATCTCAGGTACACCCATTAATGTTGAAACCAATATTATTCAATCTATGACACCGGAAGAGCACATAGAGGCAACTTTTCGGAACGCTCCAGAACCCTGAAAAGGAGTAGGTATGTGGTACGGTATGTAAACTGACTCCAAAAGTCCCATAAAAGTATTTTTTTTTTGTTTGTTTCAGAATATTTAAAAAATTAGGAAAATAAGAAACAGTCTGAAAAGTGCACGAGGGAGCGACAAGCCCGAGGGGTGTGCCCTACCCCCTGGGTGTGCCTCCCAGGCTTGTGCCACCCTCGTGGACTTTCCCGGCTCCGTTTTTCTTCCATATTGCTTGTCCTCCATGAAAAAATTCTTTATATATACTTCCTAATGTTTTGACCACCGTATCCCAGGATTCTCCTCTATTCTTATTTTGGGATGTTTTCTGACAGATCTAGATCGCCATGGCTCCCGGAAGGCTCCGTACCAAGAACCGGATCATGCAACCTTCGCTGGGCAAACGCCCCTACAGCGAGGTTTATTATGAGTGATCATCAAGGGAGGAGGATACCGGCAAGCAGGAGGAAGCTGAGAAGGCCGCGGGAGGCCAGGTCCAAGAGGGAGATCAAGCCATGCCTATGGGAGAAACAACAGAAAAAGGAGATATACTGCAACCCCTTTATGATCATCTCCCTCCATCTGAAATTGATACTTTGATGGTCTTTCAAACAAGTTGTGCTCAGAATACATCTCTCACTCATGAAGTTATTCTGTTGGAAGAGCAAAATCGTGCCCTTCGGAATATCAATAGAAATCTGGAGTACTTATTGAAGCTGAAGGACAAGCCTTCCACTTCATCATCACCACCATCCGCAAAGTAGAAGACTTGAGTACACGGGTATGGGCACCACCCTTGGCTTGTGCCAAGCTTGGGGGAGGTGCCCCGGTATCGTATCACCACCACTTTTATCATCATTATCTATCTTAGTTTGATCCTTAGTTATTTCGTGATTTAGAGGAAAAAAAATTTGGTTTGATCTATTTTCAAGTGCTTGTTTGATGATCTATCTATCTATGTAATCGTGTGCGAGTTATATAATAAAGAGTAGTTTGAGTTTTTCTTTGCTTTCTTGTTTCAATCTTAGCAATGAAAAATAAATAATAAAAGAGTGAAAAGATCATATGCTAATCCCATGGAGAGTAATGACTTCACATAAAAGAAGTATACTTGATAAAATTTGTTGGAAGTTGACAAACATAGCATTGGTCATTGGTGCAATCCATGAAAAAAGTAATGAAGGAAGAGAGGTCTCACATATAAATATACTATCTTGGACATATTTTATGATTGTGATCCCCAATAAAATATTCTATATCAATTAGTTGATGTTGGACAAGGAAGACAACGTAATTTATGGTTGTTTATATTCACATAGAAATTATATTATCATGGATCTTCTAACATGTGGTGCTTGTCTAGGATCTTTTGCTAGCCAAAAAAATCGCACTAAGTAGAGATACTACTTGTGCATCCAAAACCCTTAAACCCAGTTTCATGCCATGAGAGTCCACTATATCTACCTATGGATTGAATAAGATCCTTCAAGTAAGTTGTCATCGATGCATAAAGCAATAAAAATTGCTCCTAAATATGTATGATCTTTTATTGTAAGGGGAAATAAGCTTTGTACGAACTTGTGATGGTGAAGAAATAAAAGCAACAGACCGCATAATAAAGGTTGCTATCACAAGGGGGAATATAAAGTGGCGTTCCTTTAAATTAAGGGCTTGCACATCCAAAAACAAAAAGCGCATGACAACCTCTGCTTCCCTCTGCGAAGGGTCTATCTTTTAGTTTCATGTATTTATTTTTATGCAAGAGTCAATAATGTTCATCCCTACTCCACTCTATGTACTCTTTAGCGGCAACCATCATGTGGTGGATAGATCCATATATATATATATATATATATATATATATATATATATATATATATATATATATATATATCCCATTGAATGTAAGTGATGATGAGTTATTATTGTTGACATTACCCTTGAGGTAAATAAGTTGGGAGGCGAAACCATAAGCCCCTATCTTTCTATGTGTCTAACTGAAACTTTTGATCTATAAATATACCTTGAGTGTCGGCAATCATAGAAGACTAAATGATAGTTGAGTATGTGAACTTTCTAAACGAAGCTCTTACATACACTCTTTCTTAAAATATGATGGATTGTGATTATTTCAATGACTGAAACCATAGTTTGTTAGCTTCCAATAAAGTTTATGTTTCATACTTTAGCTTGTGAATGAATTGTTACTTTAGCATGAGAAGTTTTATGATGATATATTATTGTTATGATAATGGCCATGATGCCTTCATGTCTGAATTTTGTTTTTATTGAGACCTCTCTCTCTAAACATGTGCTCATGATTATCGATATCGGCTTTCGCTTGAGGACAAGCGAGGTTTAAGCTTGAGGGAGTTGATACGTCCATTTTGCATCATATTTTCCTATTGATATTTATTGCAATTTGGACTATTATTTCACTTTATCATACAATTCTAATGCGTTTCCTCTCTTATTTTGCAAGTTTCACATGAAGAGGGAGATTGCCGACAGCTGGAATTCAGGACCGGAAAGGGCTATATCAAGATACCTATTCTGCACAACTCCAAATGACCTGAAAATTGACAGAGAATTATTTTGGAATATATAAAAATTATTGACGAGAGAAACATCAGCAGGTGACCAATCAAGTAGGCACAAGCCTTGGGGGCGCGCCCTACCCCCCAGGGCACGGCCCCTGGACTTGTGGGGCCCCTGGCAGGCCTTCAAAACCCATCTTCTACTATATGATGACATTTGACCTAGAAAAAATAAAGAGGAAGGTTTCCGGATGAAGCGTCGCCATCTCGAGGCGGAACCTGGGCAGGAGCACTTTTGCTCTCCAGCGGAGCGTAACACCCCATGTAATTAGCCACAGTGATCACCCTTAGTTGATGCCATGTCAGAAAGTTTAATAGTGCCTAGTCATCATTTGCATCATATTGCATTTCAAACTCCTAGTTCAAACTTCAATTAAATTCAAAGTGGAAAATAAAAGTTGTTCAAAATAGAAACTAAAATGTTCATTAAATAAGAAATAATTCAAAGACAATTCTAAAATTATAATCAACTTATACTAAATTAATTAAGTGACTCTAACAGTACCAAAGCAGCAAGGTTTACTCCATTTTATTTAATACAAAATTTGTGTGAACTCCATTTGCCTCCAAACCAATTTCTAGCAGTGTTAACTATTGCACTGTATTTATTGGATCAAATTACCTATTTTACAAAACAACATTTGAGGCCACACATTATTGCAAAAATAGAAACAAAAAAAGGGAAAATAAGAAAAAGAAATAAAACAAAGTAAAAAGAAAAACAAACCCCCCCGGCCCAACTGGGCCATGGCCCAGCCAGACCGGCCCATCCTCCTGGCCTACTTAGGCCTGCCGGCACCGAAACCCTAGCCCAATCCCCACTCTCCCCCCACTCCTCGCTCTCCCTCCCCCGATCCAGATCGGGATCAGGGGCATCGGCCCCGACGCCTCGCTCGCCGGCGCCGCCACGTCGTCGCCGCCTCGTCCACACCGTCGCCGGACCGCCTCCCCTTCTCCGTCGCGCGTCCCCGTCCTCCTCCTCGAGGCCCGCTACCATTCCCCTATACCGTATGCTGAGGCCCCCCCGGCCTCTCCTCCTCTCTCCCTCATATGCCACGGCGCCGTCCGCGCCGGCCGGCGCTCACTGCTCTGGCCGGCCCGTGCTAGCCTCGCCCCGCCCAACTTGCACCCGCTGCCACTGCTCGTCTACATCGCCGCTCGCCGCGCGCGCCCGCCTCCATGCTGCGGCTGCGCCCCGTTGCGGCTTACGTCCGCTGGCCCGTCGGCCCCCGTCCGTCTCCCCCTCCTCTGAACGCTGCGCCCCACGCCATCCCGTCGCTACGCCCGCCTCTGCGTGGCCGTGCCCCGTCGCGGCTGCCGCACGCCCGCGCACGCCTGCCGCTTGCCCCGCTCGCGCTCACCTCCGGCTGGCCATGCCTCGCCTCGTCCCACCGCGCCCGCGCCGGACAGCGCCGGCTGCGCTGGCAGCTGCTGCGCCCATCTCCGGCCGCCACCGCTGCTACGCCCCGCCTCCGCCTAAGGCCCGCAGGCTCCCGCCCGCTCGCCGGCCGTCGCCCCGCAGGCTGCACCACCCCGCGTGCTCGCCGCCCCGGCCATGGCCTCTGCTGGCCGTGTACCGCTGGCCAGCGCCCGGGCTCGCCCCATCTTGCACTTGTGGCCGCGCCCGCACCCACGCGCCCGTCGCCCGCTGCCCGCTAGGCCCGCCTGGGCCACTGCCAGGTGGGGCCCGCCCCTGGATTAAACATAAAAAGGAAATAATAATAGAAATATTAATAATAATAAAAATAATAAAAATAAATATTCTATTTAATTAATTAACTAAATCATTAATTAACTTAATTAACCTACTAATTAAACTAATCTGTTAATTAACTAAACAGTCCATGACAACCGGGACCCACCCGTCAGTTTGACTAGGTCAACTGCACTGTTGACTGCTGACATCATGCTGATGTCATGATGACATCACCATTCACTGTTTCGGATAATCCTAATTTAAATAAATAATTAATTCCAGAAATTCTTTAAAACTTTGAAAATCATATAAAATAAACCGTAGCTCCGATCGAAAAAGTTTATACATGAAACTTAATCAGAACGACGAGACGAATCCGAATATGTGGTTCGTTCATCTGCCAGATGCCCCTAGCTACCTAAAAATGGAACTTTTGGACTGATTTCAATAAATGAATAGTGCTCAACTTTAATAAAATAAATCCGAATAAATTCGTAAATTAACTAAATCATTTAGTTAGGCAGTAGAACACCTCTGCATATCATATAGGCATGTCATGCATATTGTTTCCATCTTTGCCGTGAATTTATTGTTTCTTCCCACCTCCTTCTCTCTCGATAGACGCCGAGACCGACGCTGTTGCAGCTGAGTACGACTACGCTCCAGACGAGCAGCCCGTTGACGACCCCTCCTTCTTGCCAGAGCAACCAGGCAAGCCCCCCCCCCCCTTGAGCATCCAGATATCGCCCATTCCATTTCTCCTGCTTGCATTAGATTTTGCTACTGTTACTGTTTGCTCCTATTCTGATGCATAGCCTGCTTTTGTAACCTGCTTATTGTTACCTTACCTGCCATTCAACTGCTTAGTATAGGTTGGTAGTGAACCATCAGTGACCCCCACCACCTTACCCTTGTTGCCCCTGCTTGATCATCGACTACTCGATCAATGTGATCGTCGACCAGAGACAGACACATCACTTCACCCCCTTAGTTGTACGACTCTGCATAGTTACTATCGAGTGCAGAGGGTGATACCTCGTAACACACTCCTGATGAATACTCTGCAGTGTAGCTGTTCGGTCGTGGTCATCGAGGGTGATTCCTCCTTCTCCACTTCCGATACGACTCTGTCGTGCAACCCCTCAGTGTGAACCTCGAGGGTGATGTCTCATACATTCACCCTGATGATTTAATCGAGTGGAATCCACCGAGGGTGATTCCTCGGGGTTTCCCCCTTGATGTTATGACCACATGGTTACTTTGACCTTTGTTACAGGCGGGTCGACCCTGATGGGTACCCGCAGGGGATCTATGATGTTGGGTGTGCCGGAAGGGCACTCGAGTGTGATATTGTGGCGGAGCTTCAGAAACTCTAATCGTCTCTGCGTGTTACTAAATCAGCCTATCGGATTTGGGTATTTGATCTGAGTGGGTCGACGTGCCCTATACGCACTACCACCACGCGGGATAATGGTTTATGGGGCCCTCTGCATTGTACGTTTCTCCCGAAAGCTCATCAGACATCACAGTTCACCGTGCGGGCTGATTGTCGGGAATGTGCTGGATACTTCACTGATGAGTTTAGTGTCGCGCCTGCACCCCGGCCAGTCACGCAACGCGCAGGGTGCCCGGGGCGATGGCCCAAGACCCCTGGGTGCATAGGTTAGTCCGGCGCGCTGACCTCTCTGCTGATCCTAGGAAGGGTGCTGCTTCGTGTCGATCTCCCGAGGCCGGGCATTACCCAGCAAGTGTGTCCGGCCAGAGGTGATCGAGCGTGTTGGGTAACAGTAGTGCACCCCTGCAGGGAAGAAAACATCTATCGATAGCCGGTCCTACGGTAAAGGACGCTCAGTTTGGTATCCCGATCTATTACTTGAACTGGATACATGTTTAACTAATTGAAGCTTCGGGATCGCTTCCTCGCAGGGAGTCGAGGAAGGATCTCTAGGCTTTGCCTCAACATGTTTGCTTAATAAAATGTTTTTCTGCACTCTTCTAATTGCTGCAAGATGGTGGCTTCGTGAAGATGCTAGTCTTCGATAGGACTAGGCCTTCTCTCTATTCTGGCATTTCTGCAGCCCAGTCCACATATACAGCCTCTCTTTGATAATGTTGCATATGTAGTGTAGATCCTTGCTTGCTGAGTACTTCGGATGAGTACTCACGGTTGCTTTGTTACTTCTTTTTCCCCCATACCCCATTTGATGTTACATCAGACAATGGAGCTCCAGAGCCAGATGTCCCCGCAGGAGCTTACTACCAGGAGGGTCCAGACGGCACGTACTACTGGATCGAGCCAGCCGACCATGAGTAGGATCGGAGGCCCCAGGTAGGAGGCCTTCGCCTTTCGATCTAGAGTCGTTGTTTGTGCTAGCCTTCTTAAGGCAAACCTTGGCTAACTATGTCTGTACTCAGACATTATTTGTATGACTGACTTATGTATTCGGATCCTCGTGATCCCTGGTCTGTAATATTGTGGATCTCCGTTTATTTGTGTTAGAGTTGTGTTGTGATATCTTCCCGTGAGTCCCTGTGCTTGATCGTGCAGGTTTGCGTGTATGATTAGTGCACGATTGAGTCGGGGGCGTCACAAGTTGGTATCAGAGCCGACTGCCTGTAGGAAGCCCCCTTCCAATTCCTTGGTCGAAGTTGAGTCTAGATATCAAAAAGACTAATTTATTAACTTGGCTATGTGGCTTACAGGCCCACGTCGCCAACTGGGTGGTATTAGGATCTTTTATTCCTCGTCTATACTCTGGGACTCTGATCTCTCTACTTTTCGGGTTAAATGAATTTTACTAACGCAGACACTTAGGATCTCGTAAATCTCGTCTACCCGGAGAGCTAGACATCTATGCTGAATTCCTTACCATTGATCTGATTAGTCTGATAATCATTTTCCTTTCCATTGTTTTGTTTAACCTTTCTCTCCGAGTTGTATTATACTTCTCATTGTCATGCTGACGTAATGGCACCTCTTGAAATCTTCCACCATAGACCTCATCCTCAGAATGGATTGGTTGAAGGCTCATATAGCTTCGATCAATTGTGCCACTAAAGTCGTCCAACTTCTTCACCCCTCCAATGAGATAGTGAACTACACCGCCCGAATTACTCGGAATGCTGAAGCTGAGATATATGCTATGAATGCTTTGAACGCCTCACCTCTCGAAGGAATCGAGAACGTTCCTGTCGTTCGAGATTTTCCAGACGTTTTTCCGGAAGAACTTCTAGGAATACCCCCGGTTAGAGCTGTCGAGTTTGTCATTGACTTGAAGCCTGGCACTACCCCTATTGCGAAGCGTCCTTATAAGATGCCTCCGCACCACCTTCTCGAGCTTAAGGAAGAAATCGACAAGTCACTTAAGAAAGGTTTCATCCGCCCTAGTTCCTCTGCTTGGGGAGCACCTTCACTCTTCGTTAAGAAGAAGGATGGAACTAACCGATTGGTTCAGGATTATCGGCCCATTAACCAAGCCACAATCCAGAATAAATACCCACTGCCCCGGATCAACGATCTTTATGATCAGCTTGCTGGATCCTCTGTGTTCTCAAAACTCGACTTGAGGTTGGGTTATCATCAGAATCGAGTTCGTAAGGAGGATATTCCAAAGACTGCTTTCGTGACTCACTATGGCTCATACGAGTACATAGTTATGTCTTTCGGATTAACCAATGCTCCAGCAACCTTCTCCCGGTTGATGAACCATATCTTCATGGATTACCTAAACAAATTCATCGTGGTTTATTTGGATGATATCCTTATATATTCCAAGAATGAAGAAGAACATGCTGAACATCTTCGGCTTGCATTGGAGAAGCTTCGGGAACACCAGCTTTACGCCAAGTACACTAAGTGTGAATTCTGGTTATCTGAAGTGACCTACCTTGGTCATGTGATTTCCAAGAATGGCATTGCTGTTAACCCCGAACGAGTTCAAGCTATTCCTGACTGGACTCCCCCGAAGAATGTCAAGCAAGTCAGAAGTTTTCTCGGACTCGCTAGTTATAGCCGTCGATTCGTTGAGAACTTTTCCAAGATTGCAAAGCCATTGACGAATCTGCTCCACAAGGGTGTTAAATTTGAGTGGACAGAGAAATGTCAAGAAAGCTTTCAGACACTTAAAGATAAGTTGACATCTGCCCCAGTGCTAGCACCCCCGGATTCCCAAAAGGATTTCGTGATATACTGTGATGCATCTCGTCAAGGATTAGGCTGTGTCCTAATGCAAGAGCGTAAAGTGATTGCTTATGGCTCTCGACAAATGCGTCCTCACGAAGAAAATTATCCAGTGCATGATCTCGAACTTTCTACGGTTATTTATGCTCTGAAGCTATGGCGACATTACCTTCTCGGTAACCGTTGCGAGATATACACGGATCACCAGAGTTTGAAGTATCTATATACTCAACCAGATCTGAACCTTCGTCAACAAAGATGGCTCGAAACAATTGCCGATTATGATATGAATATCTCATATACCCCAGGCAAGGCTAATGTAATGGCCGATGCTTTGAGTCGCAAGGCTTATTGCAGCAACCATATGGTTCAGGAAGCACAACCTCTTCTTTATGAAGAGCTTCGCAAATTGAACCTCCATATTGTTCCACAGGGTTATCTCAATACCCTGGTTGTTGAACCAGATTTAGAACACAACATTAAGACTATGCAATGGTATGACTCTGAAGTTGAAAGGATTAAGCGATACCTCGAAAAAGAAAAGCCGTCGGAATTCCATCTTGATAATGACGGGGTCCTATTCTTCCAACGCCGTCTCTTCGTACCCAAATTCAAGGATGAGAGAGAACAGGTTATGAAAGAAGCTCATGACACTCCTCTGTCAATTCATCCTGGTAGCACAAAGATGTACTGTGACATTTGTCAGAGATACTGCTGGCCTAATATGAAGCGAGACATTGCTCGTTATGTTTCTGAGTGTGACGTTTGCCGCCGCATTAAAGCAGAACATCAAAGGCCTGCTAGAACTCTGCAACCCCTTGATATCCCTGAATGGAAATGGGACAAGGTCCAAATGGATTTCATTACTGGTTTTCCTAGATCTCAGAAGGGTCATGATGCTATCTTTGTCATCATTAACCGATTCTCAAAGGTTGCTCACTTTCTGCCAGTCAAGGAGACAATCACTGCTAGTCAGTTAGCAGACTTGTATGTTTCCCGAATTGTGTCACTCCATGGTGTTCTGTTGGAGATCAGTTCGGATCGTGGCAGCCTCTTTACCTCTAGATTCTGGCATAGTTTCCAGGAAGCTATGGGAACTCATCTGTCCTTCAGCACCGCTTTTCACCCTCAGTCTCAGGGTCAAGTCGAACGACTTAATCAAGTGCTCGAAGATATGCTTCGAGCTTGCGTCATCTCCTTCGGTAAGAAGTGGGAGCAATCTCTCCCGTATGCCGAATTCTCATACAACAATAGCTATCAAGCTAGTTTGAAGATGGCACGGTTTGAAGTTCTATACGGACGTAAGTGTTGAACCCCTCTGAATTGGTCGGAAACTAGGGAACGCTCACTCGTCGGACCAGACATTATCCAACAAGCTGAAGAACAAGTCTGCATTGTCCATGAACATTTGAAAACCGCTCAGTCTCGTCAGAAGAGCAGCTATGACCGAAAGCATCAGTTAATGGTCTATCAGCCTGGCGAGCAAGCTTACCTTCACGTCACTCCATTCAAAGGCACTCATCGGTTCGGAATCAAGGGCAGGTTAGCTCCTCGCTACATTGGCCCGTTCCGTATTCTTGCCCGTCGAGGAGAAGTGGCATATCAGTTGCAATTGCCGCTAACTCTTTCTCAAGTGCATGATGCCTTTCATGTATCCCAACTCCGTCGCTGCTTCAAGGATCCTATTCGAGTTGTGGATCATGAAATGCTTGAATTGCGTGAAGATCTGTCTTATCCAGAATATCCCATCCATATTCTTGATCAAGCTGAGCGTCGAACTCGTCAGAAGGCAATCAAATTCCTTAAAGTTCAGTGGTCGAATCATTCTGAAGATGAAGCCACTTGGGAACGCGAGGATCGTCTTCATGAAGAATACCCCGCTTTCTTTCAGTCTTCCTCTTAATTATCGGGACGAGAATTCTTGTTAGATGAGGAGAATTGTAACACCCCATGTAATTAGCCACAGTGATCACCCATAGTTGATGCCATGTCAGCAAGTTTAACAGTGCCTAGTCATCATTTGCATCATATTGCATTTCAAACTCCTAGTTCAAACTTCAATTAAATTCAAAGTGGAAAATAAAAGTTGTTCAAAACAGAAACTAAAATGTTCATTAAATAACAAATAATCCAGAGACAATTGTAAAATTATAATCAACTTATACTAAATTAATTAAGTGACTCTAACAGTACCAAAGCAGCAAGGTTTACTCCATTTTATTTACTACAAAATTTGTGTGAACTCCATTTGCCTCCAAACCAATTTCTAGCAGTGTTAACTATTGCACTGTATTTATTGGATCAAATTACCTATTTTACAAAACAATATTTGAGGCCACACATTATTGCAAAAACAGAAACAAAAGAAAAATAAAGGGAAGATAAGAAAAAGAAATAAAACAAAGTAAAAAGAAAAACAAACCCCCCTGGCCCAACTGGGCCATGGCCCAACCAGACCGGCCCATCCTCCTGGCCTACTTAGGCCTGCCGGCATCGACACCCTAGCCCGATCCCCACTCCCCCCCCCACTCCTCGCTCTCCGTCCCCCGATCCAGATCGAGATCAGGGGCATCGGCCCCGACGCCTCGCTCGCCGGCGCCACCACGTCGTCGCCGCCTCGTCCACACCGTCGCCGGACCGCCTCCCCGTCACCGTCACGCGTCCCCATCCTCCTCCTTGAGCCCCGCTACCATTCCCATACACCGTACGGTGAGCCCCCCCGTCCTCTCCTCCTCTCTCCCTCATTTGCCACGGCGCCGTCCACGCCGGCCGGCGCTCACTGCTTTGGCCGGCCCGTGCTCGCCTCGCCCCGCCCAACCTGTGCCCGCTGCTGTTGCTCGTCTGCATCGCCGCTCGCCGCGCGCGCCCGCTTCCACGCTGTGGCCGCGCCCCATTGCGGCTTACGTCCGCTGGCCCGTCGGCCCCCGTCCGTCTCCCCCTCCTCCGAACATTGCGCCCCACGCCGTCCCGTCGCCGCGCCCGCCTCTGCGTGGCCGCGCCCCGTCGCGGCTCCCGCACGCCCGCGCACGCCTGGCGCTCGCCCCGCTCGCGCTCACCACCGGCTGGCCACGCCCCGCCTCGTCCCACCGCGCCCGCGCCGGACAGCGCCGGCCGCGCTGGCTGCTCTAGCGCCCATCTTCGGCCGCCACCGATGCTACGCCCCGCCTCCGCCTCAGGCCCGCAGGCTCCCGCCCGCTCGCCGGCCGTCGCCCCGCTGGCCGCGCCATCCCGCGTGCTCGCCGCCCCGGCCATGGCCTGTGCTGGCCTGTACCGCTGGCCAGCGCCCGGGCTCGCCCCATCGGGCGCTCATGGCCACGCCCGCACCCACACACCCGTCGCCCGCTGCCCGCTAGGCCCGCCTGGGCCACTGCCAGGTGGGGCCCGCCCCTGGATTAAACAAAAAAGAAAATAATAATAGAAATATTAAAAATAATAAAAATAAATATTAAGTAATTAATTAACTAAATCATTAATTAACTTAATTAATCTGTTTTAATTAAACTTAATTAACCTACTAATTAAACTAATCTGTTAATTAACTAAACAGTCTATGACAACTGGGACCCACCCGTCAGTTTGACTAGGTCAACTGCACTGTTGACTGCTGACGTCATGATGACATCACCATTCACTGTTTTGGATAATCCTAATTTAAATAAATAATTAATTCCAGAAATTCTTTAAAACTTTGGAAATTCATATAAAATAAACCGTAGCTCCGATAGAAAAACTTTACACATGAAACTTAATCAGAACGACGAGACGAATCCGAATACGTGGTCCGTTCATCTGCCAGATGCCCCTAGCTACCTAACATGGAACTTTTAGACTGATTTCAATAAATGAATAGTGCTCAACTTTAATAAAATAAATCCGAATAAATTCCTAAATTAACTAAATCATTTAGTTAGGCAGTAGAACATCTCTGCATATCATTTAGGCATGTCATACATATTGTTTGCATCTTTGCCGTGAATTTATTGTTTCTTCCCACCTCCTTCTCTCTCAATAGATGCCGAGACCGACGCTGTTGCAGCTGAGTACGACTACGCTCCAGACGAGCAGCCCGTTGATGACCCCTCCTTCTTGCCAAAGCAACCAGGCAAGCCCTCCCCTTGAGCATCCAGATATCGCCCATTCCATTTCTCCTGCTTGCATTAGATTTTGCTACTGTTACTGTTTGCTCCTATTCTGATGCATAGCCTGCTTTTGTAACCTGCTTATTGTTACCTTACCTGCCTTTCAACTGCATAGTATAGGTTGGTAGTGAACCATCAGTGACCCCCACCACCTTACCCTTGTTGCCCCTGCTTGATCATCGACTACTCGATCAATGTGATCATCGACCAGAGACCGACACATCACTTCACCCCCTTAGTTGTACGACTCTGCATAGTTACTATCGAGTGCCGAGGGTGATACCTCGTAACACACTCCTGATGAATACTCTGCAGTGTAGCTGTTCGGTCGTGGTCATCGAGGGTGATTCCTCCTTCTCCACTTCCGATACGACTCTGTCGTGCAACCCCTCAGTGTGAACCTCGAGGGTGATGCCTCATACGTTCACCCCGATGATTTCATCGAGTGGAATACATCGAGGGTGATTCCTCGGGGTTTCCCCCTTGATGTTATGACCACACGGTTACTTTGACCTTTGTTACAGGCGGGTCGAACCTGATGGGTACCCGCAGGGGATCTATGATGTCGGGTGTGCCGGAAGGGCACTCGAGTGTGATATTGTGGCGGAGCTTCAGAAACTCTGATCGTCTCTGCGTGTTACTAAATTAGCCTATCGGATTTGGGTATTTGATCTGAGTGGGTCGACGTGCCCTATAGGCACTACCACCACGCGGGATAATGGTTTATGGGGCCCTCTGCGTTGTACGTTTCTCCCGAAAGCTCATCAGACGTCACAGTTCACCGTGCGGGCTGATTGTCGGGAATGGGCTGGATACTTCACTAACGAGTTTAGTGTCACGCCTGCACCCCGGCCAGTCACGCAACGCGCAGTGTGCCCGGGGCGATGGCCCAAGACCCTTGGGTGCATAGGTTAGTCCGGCGTGCTGACCTCTCTGGTGAGCCTAGGAAGGGCGCTGCTTCGTGTCGATCTCCCGAGGCCGGGCATTACCCAGCAAGTGTGTTCGGCCAGAGGTGATCTAGCATGTTGGGTAATAGTAGTGCACCCCTGCAGGGAAGAAAACATCTATCGATAGCCGGTCCTACGGTAAAGGACGCTTAGTTTGGTATCCCGATCTATTACTTGAACTGGATACATGTTTAACTAATTGAAGCTTTGGGATCGCTTCCTCGCAGGGAGTCGAGGAAGGATCTCTAGGCTTTGCCTCAACATGTTTGCTTAATAAAATGCTTTTCTGTACTCTTCTAATTGCTGCAAGATGGTGGCTTCGTGAAGATGCTAGTCTTCGATAGGACTAGGCCTTCTCTCTATTCTGGCATTTCTGTAGCCCAGTCCACATATACAGCCTCTCTTTGATAATGTTGCATATGTAGTGTAGATCCTTGCTTGCTGAGTACTTCGGATGAGTACTCATGGTTGCTTTGTTACTTCTTTTTCCCCCATACCCCATTTGATGTTACATCAGACGATGGAGCTCCGGAGCCAGATGTCCCCGCAGGAGCTTACTACCAGGAGGGTCCAGACGGCACGTACTACTGGATCGAGCCAGCCGACCAGGAGTAGGGTCGGAGGCCCCAGGCAGGAGGCCTTCGCCTTTCGATCTAGAGTCGTTGTTTGTGCTAGCCTTCTTAAGGCAAACCTTGGCTAACTATGTCTGTACTCAGACATTATTTGTATGACTGAATTATGTATTCGGATCCTCGTGATCCCTGGTCTGTAATATTGTGGATCTCCGTTTATTTGTGTTAGAGTTGTGTTGTGATATCTTCCCATGAGTCCCTGTGCTTGATCGTGCATGTTTGTGTGTAAGATTAGTGCACGATTGAGTTGGGGGCGTCACACGGAGCGATTTCGCCGAGGAAACTTCCCTCCGGGAGGGGGAAATCGACGCCATCGACATCACCAACGATCCTCTCATCGTGGGAGGATCAATCTCCATCAACATCTTCACCAGCACCATCTCATCTCAAACCCTAGTTCATCTCTTGTATTCAATCTTTGTCTCAAAACCTCATATTGGTAGCTATGGGTTGCTAGTAGTGTTGATTACATCCTGTAGTTGATGCTAGTTGGTTTATTTGGTGGAAGATTATATGTTCAGATCCTTGATGATATTCAATACCCCTCTGATCTTGAACTTGAATATGATTTGTGAGTAGTTACTTTTGTTCTTGAGGACATGGGAGAAGTCCAGTTATAAGTAATCATGTGAATTTGGTATTCGTTCCATATTTTTGATGATATATATGTTGTTGCTTCCTTTACTGGTGTCATGTGTGTTGGTGCAATATTTGCCCTCTTGTGTTTTGGAGATTGTTGATAGCATCAGGTATGGACTGCTTTGTTTGCTAGTGCATACAGAGAGAGATAGTTCATACAAAACCAAAGAGAATGTTGTCTATGGTGTCAAGTTTGAGGAATTTCACCGAAGAACATTAGTGTTGCAGAGAAGAATAAGCTACATCTATTGAAGGTATGTAGGCGAGAAGATTGATGTGAAGGAGTTAGCCCCTCGAAAAATTATTGCTGACATGACGCATTTGTTTCGGAGATTCTGTCCGAAGGAATATGACTGCAACGAATGGAAGTCGAAGACAAAGTGAAGACATAGTATTCATTTTGTTATTCTACTTTCGTTTATCTAAGTCATAGGGCCTCCATACTATTAAGAGGGGTATAGGTTCTCGAAGCTTAGATCCACTGTGATGCTTAGCCAAAACCTATGAAAGATGCGACAGAAATCTCTTTATGCTTCGAATGATTACCTGGCAGCAGTAGACGTTGTTCTTCATGCTGTAGGAGATATCTTTCGAACTGAGGAGTTGACTTTACTTGCTTCGCAAGTAATGTTACCGTTGTGCTCAAATTCCGACCGTTGGACTCGTGTTGTTCAGCCATTGGCTGCTCCACATGTCCAATTTGGTCATTTCCCTTCAGGGAAGGCCACGACTATAAATAGCCACCCCTCTCCAACGTTGTTCGTTGGCTGCTCCGCTTAAGATTTCAGAGAAGATTGATTGAGCATCCCCTCTCCGAGTGATTTGAGTTTAAGATCCACCAAGAGAAAATCAAGAGCCCAAACTTAGGCAGTGGTTGAGCATCACAGTAGTTATGAGTTAGAGTTCTTGTACCTATTACTCTTGAGAGCTGCACACTCTCTAGACGGATAGGTTTCGGCTCGAGTGTTGAAGAGCTGTTGTCTTCACCGAGCTAGATCTTCAGCAACCAAGAGTGATTGTGGTTCGCAAAGTTCGACTGAAGGTTTGGAGATCGCCGACAAGTGTCTACCACGAGTGAAATCAACTAGAGTCTGATCAGCTCTGAGTTGAAGGAGAATAGGGCGAAGAGAGTTTATCTTTCGTGTTAAGTCACAACCCCTCCAACCAGACGTAGTCCTTTGGCAGAAGGGCGAACTGGTCTACCAAATCTCTCTGTCGCCATCAAGCACCACTGGTTCAATTTACTTCACTGCATTACCTTCAGCAGTTTACATTCGTGGTTTGTGTCGATAGTTTATCTGATCCATTATTGCATGTGGCAAATCCTTCGTCTTTATCATCTGTTATCTTTCGTCGCTTGCTCTGTTACTCATACGTGTTCTATCTCATTCGTATCTCTGTGTTGCTCTTATTCACCCTGTTGTAGTTCTTTCTCGTGGTTATCATTCATTGTTCCACACCTTGTTTATCCCTCATGCTGTTACATCTGTTAGCATATCCCTCGCACTCTGAAAGATTTCCTATCTTCGATGAAAATGACTATTTCTACTAGAAAGAAAGAATGAGAATCAGAATTCAAGCCATCGATCTAGAACTGTGGCAGATTGTGGAAAATGGACACACTATTCAGCACCCTGATGCTCCAACTTCTGATGACAAAGCTATGCTGTGGTTGAATGCACAAGCAAAAGATATTATCTGTGCAATGATACGTCTCCAACGTATCTATAATTTTTTATTGTTCCATGCTGTTATATTATTATTCTGGGATGTTTTACAATCGTTTTATAGAAACTTTATATCATTTTTTGGGACTAACCTATTGACATAGTGCCCAGTGCCAGTTGCTGTTTTTTGCTTGTTTTTTACTTCGCAGAATACCAGTACCAAACGGAGTCCAAACGCAGCGAAACATTTTGGAGATTTTTTTGGACCAAAAGACAACTTGGGAGCCAAGGAAGCACCTGGGAGGAGGCCCGTGGGGCCCATGATACACCAGGGTCCTCCAGAGGCCCCTGGCACGCCCTGATGTATCGTGGGGCCCACGGAGGTCCTCTCCACCGCCTCTCATCTCTATAAACACCCAAATATTCTACAAACCCTAGGGGAGTCGACAAAACACAATTCCAGCTGTCGCATGTTCCAGAACCACGAGATCCAATCTAACACCATCACGGAGGGGTTCATCATCCTCATTGGTGCCTCTCCGATGATGCGTGAGTAGTTCACCATAGACCTACGGGTCCGTAGGCAGTAGCTAGATGGCTTCTTCTCTCTTTTTGATTCTCAATACAATGGTCTCTTGGAGATCTATTTGATGTAATGACTTTTTGCGGTGTGTTTGTTGGGATCCGATGAAGTTTGAGTTTATGATCAGATCTATATCCATGAATATTATTTGAGTTTTCTTTGATCTCTTATATGCATGATTATTTATAGCCTTGTATTTCTTTTTCGAATCTTTGGTTTAGTTAGGCCAACTAGATCGATTTTTCTTGCAATGGGAAGAGGTGCTTTGTGATGGGTTCAATATTACGGTGTCCTCACCTAGTGACAGAAGGCATAGCGAGGCACGTATGTATCATTGCTATTAAGGATAACAAGATGGGGTCTATTCCTACATGAATAGATCTTGCCTACATCATGTCAGCATTCTTATTGCATTACTCCGTTTCTCCATGAACTTAATACACAAGATGCATGCTGGAAAGCGGTCGATGTTTGGAGTAATAGTAGTAGATGCAGAATCGTTTTGGTCTACTAATCTTGGACGTGATGCCTATATATTGATCATTGCCTTGGATATCGTCAAAATTATTTGTTCTTCTATCAATTGCCCAACAGTAATTTGTTTACCCGCCGTGTGCTATTTTCTCGAGAGAAGCCACTAGTGAAATCTACGGCCCCAGGGTCGATCTTTCATCATATTGCTTTTAGATCTATCTTTTGTCACATTTGTTTTCAGATCTATTATTCCAAAAGCCCAAAAATACCTTGCTGCACTTTTTCTTTACTTATTTTATTTTTGTGTTTTATTCAGATCTATTTATCCAATCTCATACAAACCAATCTATCTTTTTACCATGGAGAGATTGACAACCTCTCTTACGCATCGGGTTGCAAGTATTTGTTCTTTGTGTGCAGGTACCATTTACATAGTGTTGCTTGGCTCTCCTACTGGATTGATACCTTGGTTTCATAACTGAGGGGAATACTTACCGTAGCTTTGCTGCATCATCCCTTCCTCTTTGGGGAAATACCGACGTAGTCTCAAGCCACGTCAAAGGAATTTCTGGCGCCATTGCAGGGGAGACATCACTAACATCTATCAGGTTCCTAATCACAAATCTCATCTCCTTGCAGTTTACATTATTTGCTATTTGCCTCTCATTTTCATCTCCCCCACTTCACAAAAATTTGCCTTTTTATTTGCCTTCTCTTTTTCATTCGCCTTTTTCTTGTCAGATCTCTTGTTTGCGTGTGATCTTGCTTGCCCACCTTGTTATTATGGCTAGTTCTTCCTCTATTGCATGCACCCCCGAGAATGAAGTTCTTAACTTTAAGCAAAGGGGAGTGGAGAATCTAAAAGATGCTTGGTATAGGATTTGCAATGCTCATAATAGATCTATCCGTAAGCAATCTACCGTTGTTCTTCATTGCAGTTTTTATGTGGGCATCACAACTTGGTATAGATTTGTCCTTGACAGTATCACTGGGGGGAATTTCTTGATGTTCCCTACTTTGGATGCTTTTAATGCTATGGGAGATCTAGTGGGTGCACCACCTATCACTGTCAATGAAACGGTTTTAACTCTCGAGCATGTTATGCAAACGTTAGATTCTATTGAAAAGAAAATGCTCACCAAAGAAAATATTGAAAAAATAGATAAAAGGATACACAATATTGCTAATAGAATTGGGTCGAAAGCGGGAGACGCTCTTAAAATACTAAAGGAAAAGGAACCCGTAGTTAACAAGAGAACAGAAGAGAGCCCCGCTAGAATTGATAAGTTGGAAGAAATTTTTATTAATTTGAGCTCGGCCTTTTCTTCCGTTAAAACTATTGAAAAAACTCCTATAAAGATTTGCAAGCCTACACAGGTCACTAAGAACAAGGGTGCTACTTCTAATAGCAACAAATGAAGATCTCAAAATGATTAGTATTCACCCCAATTTTGTTGAAGTAGTAAAAGGCGCGTCTTGCAAGAATGAATTCTTTAATATTATTCCTAGAAGTATTGTTACTGAAAATATGCATGCTAAATCCTTGAAGAATTCAAGTTGTGTAATTGAGGAGTTGAAAACCAAAGATGACAATACTTGAATCTATGCATTATGCCTAGCTAGGGGCATAAAACGATAGCGCTTGTTGGGAGGCAACCTAATGAATAAAATTTAATTTTGCCTTTTTATTTCTGTTCTTGAGTGTTTGCACAATTATGCTAATGTTATGATTGTTTTTTTTATGTTTAATTAGTTTTCGTGCCAAGTAAAGCCTTTGGGATCATGTTGGGTGATAGTTGATTTGATCTTGTTGAAAAACAGAAACTTTTGCATCCAGTAACAGAATTGTTAAAATTCACAGAAGCGATGAAAAATTCTGAATGTTTTACACAAGATTTATATACAAATTTCCTACGTTGTCCTAATCTTTCAGAAATTTTGGAGTTACAAAAGTATGAGTAAAATTCGCATCTTTACAGACTATTCTGTTTTTGACAGATTCTGTTTTCTTTGCATTGTGTGCTTATTTTGATGAATCTATGGATTGTATTGGAGGGTATAAGCCATGGTAAGTTAGAATACAGTAGGTATCATGCATAAACAAAATATGAATGGGTTTTCAACAGAACTTAAAGCAAAGATTGGTTTTTATTATACTAACTGGTCTCACGAAGGTTTTGTTTAAGTTTTGTGTGATTGAAGTTTTCAAGCTTTGGGTGAGATCACGATGTATGAAGGAATAAGGAGTGAAAAGAACCTAAGCTTGGGGATGACCATGGCACCCCAAATTAATATTCAAGGAGAACCAAGCAACTAAGCTTGGGGATGCCCCGGAAGGCATCCCCTCTTTCTTCTAACAACCATCGGTAATTTTTCTTGGAGCTATATTTTTATCGTCACATATCATGAGTTTTGCTTGGAGCATCTTGTATTATATGAGTCTTTGCTTGTTTTGCTTTTTAGTTTGTCACAAGTATCCTTGCTGGACACACCGATTTGAGGGAGCCAAGATTATGCTATGATTTGTTAGAATTGCTCTTTATGCTTCACTTAAATTTTTTGAGCTATGGAATTGCTCTAGTGCTTCACTTATATCTTTTTGAGAAAGGTGTGCTTTATTATTTTTGAAGAAATACTCTCATGCTTCACTTAGACTTATTTGAGAGTTAGTAAATTTTTGAAGAAATTCTCTCATGCTTCACTTATATTATTTTGAGAGATAAATTTTTTTATGCTCATGTTCTTCACTAAAATTTATTTGAGCTTGTCAAAAGCAATTGCAATATATGAAATTAGTCCCAAAGTGATAAATATTCAAGAGGGATATAATAAAAACTTTCATGAAGATCATTGGACAAAATAAACTTGATTCCCTGTAATAGTTTTGAGACATGATGATAGTAATATGTGAGTCATGTTGGTGAGTAATTATGCTTTAGTAAGAATATTGGTGTTAAGGTTTGTGATTCCCTATGCAAGCACGAAAGTCAATAGTTAGTTATGCAATGAAATTACATACTACTTATGGTGCATTATTCGGTGTTAGTTATGCTTAATGCTCGTTTATGAGAATTTTTGTTTCTTGGTTGGTTGCTTCTCAATCTATTTGCTAGCCTCCATTTGTACTAAGTGGGAATACTACTTGTGCATCCAAAATCCTTAAAACCAGTTTTGCCATATGAGTCCACCATACCTACCCATATGCGGTATTTCCGTGCCGTTCTAAGTAAATTTGTATGTGCCAACTCTAATTTTCAAAATGAATTTCCTTTTTATGTGCCCGTACAGCTCATGAAGCAGCAGGGGGTGGCCAATATTTTCCATTCTAGATGTGTTATTCTCAAGATGAGTGTTTATTCACTTGTCATTGCACGAGAGTATGGCGATAATAGGGATGCCCAGTCCTGAAATTGTCGGGGTACGACACCTATGGGATCTCGAGAGACCCCTTTACGATTCGGTGGGGGGAGAGGTATACGCAAAGAGCAGAACCAATGATCGACGCGTGAGGTTTTTACCCAGGTTCGGGCCGCTAATCAGCGTAAAACCCTACTCCTGCTTTGTGTTCTTATTAATGTTCTTGAGCCCAGCCTTCAGGAGCGCTCGCAGTGAACAGTACGTTCAAAGAGCAGCTACGCATGCAGAATGGGCCAGAAGTCCTCCTCCTCTGTAGCAGTTGCCTTGGGCCTCCTTTTATATGCTCAAAGGGGTCTCCACAGTGGCAAAATGTACATAGATTGAGGTGTAAAGTAGCTACAGGGTATCATACCTAACCCCTGACGGATTAGGACAAGCGCATTTAATGCACCGTGAGGTGTCCGTTTAGGTGTCCTCACTTTCTTAGGGATGGAAAAAGGGGCCATCCCATCAGCACCGCTTAAGCTCTCCTCCACTGGCGCGTTGCCACGCATCCAGAGAAGGACCCAGAATGTCAGGTTTTGTCGTTGTGCTGGAGTAGTGGTACAGTGGCAGAATCTCACCGGGCGCCGAAACTTGCCGGACGCCAAGCCTTGCCGGGCGCCAAGCCTTGCCGAGCTCCGCAGGCCACCCCGGCAAGATCTTGTCGGGGAAGCTGGCCTTCGGATTCCAGCTCTTCTTATCTGCTGATCCTCAGATATCTGACTTGATGATTTCTTTGGTGGCTTGAACCGACCTCGAACTGGTCCCGGCAAGCCTTGCCGCGAGGATGGCTACAACTGCCAGTGCACAAGTACGGGGTACTAGTGGCCCAATACTTAGTACACCGACAGGAGCCCCCGGGCCTAGGCCATACACGAGTGTGAGGCGTTGTTGGGCTAGGCCCAAACAGTGCACGGGCACGCGTGGCAGGGGATTAACTACTTGTAAATATCTCGTTTTACTGTGCCCCCCACTACACGCATCGAGCGCGCGACGTGGGAAGCGTGCCCCAAAGGCTGCAACTGCAACGCGCCAATAGAGGCGCATTCACATTGGGGAATAAAAGAGGCGGCCCCGCTCCTTCCCCATAAAAAGGAGAAGCCATAGAGGCACAAGCCTATTTACCCCCCTCTTCTTCTCAATCTGGCCGTCGCCATCGCCTTCCTCTTCTCGAGCTCAGAGCGAAGCTTTTTCCTCTTCCGCACGCCGCTTCCACGCTCGCTCCACCCCCGGCTTCCGCCCTCACAGCCGCCATGCCGCCCAAGGCCAGCAAAGGCAAGGGCAAGGAAGCGAAAGCCGACGTCCCGGAGAGCGAACTGGCGAAGATGCGGAAGAGGCTTGTCGTCTTCCCCCCATCGCTCGATGCTGAAGCTCTGAAGGGGCGGTACCAGTGCATGTGGGCGAAGGAGACGCAAGCTCACCCCGCCACACGCGTAATCCCAGGTGCTTGTTCCAAAGGTGGACCAGACAGATACCCTTTCTTCACTGCGTATTTCTATTGCGGGCTCTATCCCCCCTTTTTCGACTTCTTCAATGATATCATGTACACATACGGCTTTCGTCTTCTCGATTTCACGCCAAATGCGGTACTTTGCATGTCCATTTTTGCCCATCTCTGTGAAAACTTTGTCGGCGTGATTCCCAATTCTGCTCTTTTTCGGCATTACTTCTTCCCTCGCATCCAAAAAGGAGAGGCCCTCTCTGGTTCTATCGCCTGGATTCCAAGGGCTTGGAATAAGGAAATATACCCAGAAGGAGTTTACCGCGAAAAGTGGGACGAGTGGCGGGCTGAATGGTGCTGGATCCAGGAAGCAGATCCCCATCCGTTTTGTCTTCCCCGGCAATAGAAGGTGGTCCACGGCAAGGATTGGAGCGATCTCGCTGCGGAGGACGAGAGGCTCACAATCGCCACCACTAGGATCCTTCGCCTGAAGGCTGCCGGGCTGACGATGGAGATGATTGGCTTCGACTTTCTCCGCCGCCGCATCGCCCCTTTGCAGAACAGGGGAAGGCCAGCTTGGGAATACAGAAACGCGGCAGATGTCATGAGATTGCGCCCCGGGCTGAACAACAATCTGACCACTATGCAGCTTGGCGCTCTCCGTCAAAAACTATTCCAGCGCGAAGACAAGCATCGGCTGCCGGCAAGGATTATCCCCTTGTGCAACAATTCTGCCTTGGGGTGAATCATTGCCTTCATGCCGATGTTCAACGCCCACGGTCTTGACCCGACCTAGGCCGAGCCAACCGAGGAGGAAGCACAGAAGTTTTTTGACAACTTGACGGAGAGACCCGTCCGGCAAGAGGCAGATTTTATCCGAGCCACCACCGAACAGGAAGTAGCTTACATTGCTACTAGGGTGGAGGAGGCAAATCTTGCCACGGAGGCCGGCAGCGTCGGCTTCACAGAATGGGAAGCCAGCGATGCAGAGGTAGTAGTGGAGGTAAAACCTGCCGGGGAGGACAAAGCTGCCGGGAAACAGAGCAGCGCAGCCGCTGAGAGCTCGTCCGGCGAGGACACGACCGAAGAAGAAACGCAAGAAGAGCTCCCAGCCCCGAAGAAGACGAAGCGTGTTCTTCAGAAGGCTGCATCTGGCATCCCGGCAAGCCAGCCTTCTTCGAGCGGCGAGGCTCCCGGCAAGAAAGTGGCCGGCAAGACTGGACTGCGGCAGGGGGCTTGTCAACAGCCTGCGCGGCGCGCGAGACCCACACCAGCGGCCACTGCTGGGGCGGCAGGGGGGTCTCGTACTACCGCACCGGAAGCTGCCCCGGCGCCTGCCACAGCCAAGCGGCCTAGGACCCCTCCTCCGCCTCCCCACTCAGACATTGCAGCGGAGGTCGATTTCGACATCTCCGGCTTTAGTCCGGAGCGAGAGGAAGAAGAGTGAGTACTTTGCCATAGCTTTTATATTTCAACCTTGGATCGATCTTACTAACTTGCTCATATTGTCTCTGCAGTGATGCAGAAACCTTGCTGGAGAGGATGGCGGAGAGGTCAAAGACTTCCACGGGCGACGAGCCCCCGGCAGGCTCCACGAGCGTGCCAGAAACCTTCGTCGTCAGCCCGTAGCCCAGTCCTCAACGCAGCCCCCAGCACAGCCCCCAGCACAGCCCCCAGCGTAAGTTCACTGTTCTTTTTCCGCTGGTGGGTGCCGAGGCTTCCATTCTTGCCGCTGATATCTTTGGGCTCGCAGGAGAAGAACGGCAACAAGGAGAGATGTTGGAAGACATTCCCGTCGTGCCACCTCCATCGACCACGCCGCCCACAAACATGTCCCCGGCAAGAGATCCTACCGACGAGCCCATCCTAATTGAGGAGGAGCCGGCAGGCACGGACTCCGGCAACCCACCCCCGGCAACCGGAGTTGCCGGGAGGGGTGAGGCCACCTCCCAACAGCCCGACGTAGGTAATCGATTGCCTCAGAGTGCTTGTTGCTTTTTTCCCTTATCTCTCTGTCTTTTAGTCGCTTCAAACTTTAATCTCGATCTTATTTTGTTTTCCTCCTTCGTCCTTCAGAGTTCCCTGTGATGGAACACATGGATGTCGACGTTGTCATCGAGGAGACCGCCAGGGACGCCGCTGCCGAAGCAAACAGGATCGCTGCCAGCGAGGCCACCAAGGATGACACTGTCGAGGCTGGTGGTGCTCTTGACGGGGAGGCCGCCAAGACTGCACAAGAGGAACCCGCCAAGGAACCTACTGAAGGGGGCGATAGGGAGGCCGATGACCGTACTGACGGCATTCCTGTCGCAGGAGCGCCAGGCGCTGCTTCGGCCACAGAGCCCCCTGCCACTGGTGAGGCGGTCACTAAAGACCAGCCATCAACATCTGAGGGCCCCTCATCCAGCAAATACCTCAAGGTTGGCGAGAACCTATTCGTCAACTTGCCGGGGACGGCAAGCACTGGGGCACCAGCCGAAGGAGAAGTTTTTGAAGAAATCATCGCTGCTGCCGGGCTCGAAGTTGTTGACGATCCCAGCGCTAGCAGCGGCAAATCTGAAGAGGATCAGCTCCTTCAGGCCATGGGCGAGAATTTCTGCAAGCTCCAGGCTCTCCACCGCGCCCGGAAAGATAAGGCAGACTCTAGAATGGCGGTTGTCGAGGCGGCCGAAGCAGATTTTCAAAGGCGCGTCGAACAGATGCAAGTCTGGCACGCCGAGGCCCTCCAAGAGTTGGTTGCCGGCCGGGAACAAGTGAGCCAGCAATGGACAGAGATCCTCCTGAAGCAATCCGATATGGAGAAGGCGCATGATGAAGCTGCTCAAAGGATTGCTGCCGAAGATGCCCTCCTGACGGGGCGCCGCGTTGCTCTTGATGCTCATGAGGAAGATCTCATCGCACGTGAGCAGGCACTCGCCGCCAAGCTTCACAGCAAAGATGAAGATATCGAGAATCTTGTCGCGCGGCGGACCCAGGAGCTGGAGCAAAAACATAAGTAGGCGCTCGAAGCTCTGACTGCAAGTCACGTCGGCAAGCTCAAGGAGGCCGTCGATGCTGCCGAAGCTGCAGAGGCCGCCAAGAACGAGCTGAGCGACAAGGTGAAGAGGCTGGAAACAGATCTCGAAGAGCATGGCAAGGAGCTCTCGACGCTCAAGGGTGACAGGGAAAAAACCCTCCACTCCTTGGCGGAGATGCAAGTTGCCCTGTCCGACAAAACCAAGCAGCTCTCCTCTGCGGTTGATAACATTGCGGTTCTGGAGCTGAAGCTGACCACGCTGTAGAAGTCTCTCGAGGCCGGCAGGGCCCATGAGAAGGCTCTACTCAGGGATCTCCAAGGAGAGAGGAACCTGCTCAAGAGTACCGCCGAAGCCCAGGCTGATTACGAAAAGGGAGTGGAGATCTGGACTGGACGTCTCATCGCCACCGCGGAGAAGCTTACGGCAGAACTGTCAACCATGGGCCTGTCGAACTTCAAGTATTCTTCCGAGGAAAGAATATCTCCAAGTGCCAGGTTGACGATGTTCTTCGAAAGCATCATCAACGCCTTGAGGGTGCTCTAGTCTAGCCGGGTGACCCAATTGGCCAACGAGACTCGCCGGCTTTGCCGGGCCGTCCTCCGCAAGGTGCTCATCAAAGTGGTGCACAACAATCCCGGCATCGACCTCTCCAACGCGCTCGGCCATCTGCCACGGGACGCAAATGTTGAGGTGCTTGAAGAATACATCGCGCCTATCCTTGAGAAGGTGGACTCCATCAAAAGGATCGAAGGCCAGCGCAGGGATTGAGTGCTCCCCTTTTCTTGCCGTCGTCATTCCATGTAAAAGACAATTAAGTCTCAAGTTAGAATTGCGGCAACTCACGGATGAAATATAACTCACCTATGTTTAGGTTCATGCTTGCTATTTTCCTTGTCTGATTCCCTTATGTATGGAGTTCACCCTACGCTTACTGAAAAACTTGCCGGCGCGCAACCTGCCGCAAGCGCTGGGTGCGGGACTTCAGCAGCCTGCTGGAGGCGCAGCGGCCGGCAAGATTCCTTGGCGTTCTCAGTGCAGCCACTTAAATTGTTGAGTGGGCTCGAAACAAAATAAGGGCGCAACCGATTACAACAAGGGTTCCTTCGCGTGCAGATTTTCCATACAAGAGTCGGAATCGTCCAAGGAAATAACTTTGTAATAAAAGAAAAACTTGCTCTGAGTTTTTAGGACTTAGCTTTCTGTCTTTGTCCTTCCTCCGGCAAGCGTCGATTCCGAACTTCGCCAACTGATATTCATATCTCCCTTCCCCCCCGGCAAATGTGCACGCGAGGAATCCTTCTGTCTTTTAAAAAGAAAGAAGAGAAAATAAAGACATGAAACCTTGGCGGTTCGTTAGAACTTACCGGGTGTAGGTGTCATACAACATCTTAGACAAACATGCATATATAAATATGAACATGGGAATCAATAAGGGAATGTACAACACTTAAATTTATTCATCTGCGCTCAGGGTCTACGCCTGGCTTTGTACAAAGGATCACATGCCTTGCCGGCAAGACTTGTACAAAAGGGTGGTTGCCGGGAGCCCCCGGCAACCGCGCCTTATGGGTAGAACTTGCGAAGATGTTCGATATTCTAGGAATTGCTCACTGGAACGCCATCTTCGGTCTCCAAGCGGACAGCGCCAGGCCTGGTGACTCGTACTACCCGATAAGGGCCTTCCCACTTTGGCGTCAACTTGTTTGAATTCTTGGCGGATTGAATCCGCCGAAGAACAAGGTCGCCTTCCTCAAGACTTCGGGCATGAACTTTGCGGCTATGATAGCGGCGCAAAGCTTGCTGGTAGCGTGCAGCTCGCACAGCAGCCTGAAGACGATTCTCCTCAAGGAGCACAGCGTCATCTTGCCGCAGTTGCTCTTGCTCAAGCTCATGATAAGCGAGCACTCGAGGTGATCCGTATATGAGTTCCGTGGGGAGAACTGCTTCCGCTCCATAGACCAGAGCGAATGGTGTCTGGCCGGTGGCTCGATTTGGTGTCGTTCTGATTGACCAAAGAACCGTCGGCAACTCATCAATCCAGCGTCTTCCGCACTTTTTCAGCCTGTCAAAGGTTCTGGTCCTGAGACCGCGCAGCACTTCAGCATTGGCCCTCTCCGCTTGGCCGTTGCTTCTCGGGTGAGCAACAGAGGCAAAACAAATCTTGCCGCCAAGGTCTTGGACGTACTGCATGAAGGTGTGACTTGTGAACTGCGTGCCGTTGTCGGTGATGATCCTGTTGGGCACACCGAAACGGCAAACAATTCCCTTAAAGAACTTGACGACTGATTGTGCTGTCACCTTCCTCACTGCTTCCACCTCCGGCCACTTTGTGAACTTGTCGATAGCAACGTACAAGTACTCAAAGCCCCCGGTAGCACGGGGGAAAGGGCCCAGTATGTCGAGCCCCCAGACCGAAAATGGCCAGGAGAGAGGGATTGTTTGAAGAGCCTGAGCTGGTTGATGTGATTTCTTTGAATGAAACTGGCACGCTTCACACTTGGTGACTAGTGCAGTTGCATCCTGGAGAGCGGTGGGCCAAAAGAAACCTTGCCGGAATGCTTTCCGGCAAGCGCTCTTGACCCTATGTGAGAGCCACATATGCCTCCATGTATCTCTGCCAACAGCTCTAGTCCATCCTCCCGAGGGATACACTTCAATTTCACACCGTTTGGTCTCTTTCTGTACAGGACGTCATCGACGAACTTGTACATAACAGACCGACGGGCTACTCTCTCTGCTTCTTCCTGTTCCTCAGGGAGTTCTCCTGTCTGAAGGAAATGGACAATGTACTGCGCCCATGCTGGAGCCTAAGGCTCGACAGCTAGGACTAAAGGCATCTCCTCTGCCGGGGGAACGTTTGTCTCGACAGCAAGGGCCTGAGGCCCTGCCGGAGCCTGTTGTTCCCCGGCAGGCATGTTGATCCCGGCAACTTCCTTGTCGGCGGCTCCGGGGAGCTCTGCCGAGAAGTACTGGCCGGAGTTAAACTTTCTTCTCTTTTCTTGCTGCATCGATGGCGCCACGGATGGTTGAGTTAATTGAAGCACAAAAGTTCCTGGTTCCACAGGCAACTTGAGGGCGGCGCGCTTTGACAAGTTGTCAGCAACACTGTTCTCGGCACGAGGAACGTGCTCCATTTGCAAACCGTCAAAGCGCTCTTCCATTTTCCTCACTTCATCCACGTAGGCTTGCATCAATGGACTTTGATAACTCTTGTTAACTTGCCTGACGACAAGTTGTGAATCGCCTTTGATGACGAGCTTTTTGATACCAAGGTCTGCCGCGATCCTGAGACCGGCAAGCAAACCCTCGTATTCTGCAGTGTTGTTGGTCGAACTCTCCCGGGGAAAATGCATTTGGACTACGTACTTGAGGTGCTCTCCGGTGGGTGCGACAAGCAGCACGCCAGCACCGGCGCCTTGCAGCGAGAAAGCCCCATCAAAGTACATAACCCATTGCTGATCGATTTCCTTGCCGGGGAGAATTGTTTCCTGAACCTCTTCGTCTGGCGTTGGGGTCCATTCCGCAATGAACTCCGCCAAGGCCCTGCTCTGGATCGTCGAAGTGCTTTCAAACTTGAGGCCAAAGCTGGACAACTCCAACGCCCACTCCACGATCCTGCCGGTTGCTTCTGGATTTTACAAAATCCGTTGCAATGGAAAGCGAGTGACGACGGTGATTTCATGTGCTTGAAAATAATGGCGCAGCTTCCTCGAGGCCATAAGGAGGCCGAAAAGCAACTTTTGCACTCCAGAATATCTTGACCTAGCTCCTTGTAAAAGAGAGCTAACAAAATAAACTGGGCGCTGCACCGTCTTCTTCTTCTGTACTGATTCTTCTGTTTGCGCAGATCCAGTCTTGCCGGGATCAACCCTTGCCGGGGAAGATCTTGTCGCGTCACATGGTGGTCCTGCCGCTGGTGTTGCTTCCTCATCAGCCTCTCTCTGCGCCACTAGCGCAGCACTAACCACTTGATTTGTTGCTGCCAGATACAGCAGCAATGGCTCTTGTGGTTTAGGCGCGACTAGCGTCGGCGGAGAGGAAAGGTATTTCTTCAAATCTTGCAGCGCAGCCTCCGCCTCCGGAGTCCATTTCATTGGACCTGCCTTCTTCAAAATTTTGAAAAAGGGCAGGGCGCACTCAGCAGATTTGGAAATAAACCTGCTTAGAGCAGCAACACAGCCGGCAAGACGACGCACATCTTTGACGCGTCTCGGCGCTTCAATTTGCTCAATAGCTTTGATCTTGTCGGGGTTCGCTTTGATTCCCCGGCAAGATACAAAGAATCCGAGGAGCTTGCCGGAAGGAACACCGAACACGCACTTCTCAGGATTGAGCTTTAAGTTGATCTTGCGCAAGTTTGCAAATGTTTCTTCTAAATCTTGAATGAGTGTCGCTTTGTCTTTGGTTTTGACCACTATATCATCCATATACGCCTCCATATTTCTATGGAGTTGAGGCTCAAAACCAATTTGGATTGCTCTGGCAAATGTCGAACCGGCACTTTTCAACCCGAAAGTCATTCGTATGAAACAATACGTACCACATGGGGTGATAAATGCGGTCTTCTCTTCGTCTTCTTTTTCCATAAAAATCTGATGATACCCTGAATAGGCATCAAGGAAGGACAGGAGATCACAACCAGCGGTGGCATCCACAATCTGGTCGATGCGCGGCAAGGGAAAAGGATCTTTTGGACAGGCTTTATTGATATCTGTATAATCGATACAAAGCCTCCATTTCCCATTCGCTTTCCGCACTACAACCGGATTGGCCAACCAGGTTGGATGAAGCACTCCCTTGACCAATCCTGCCGCCTCCAGCTTTCTGATTTCTTCGGCAATGAATTCTTGCCGCTCCAAGGCTTGCTTCCTGACCCTTTGCTTGATGGGCCGCGCATGAGGACAGACAGCAAGGTGGTGCTCAATTACCTTCCTGGGAACACCGGGGATGTCAGACGGTTGCCATGCAAACACGTCCACATTCGCCCGCAGGAAAGCAACGAGCGCGCTTTCCTATTTGTCATCTAGGGTGGAACTTATGGTGAAAGTTCCCCCCGTTCCGTCCTCTCTGACAGGCACCTTCTTGGTCTCCGGCGGAGCAGCCTTGGATTTCTTGTTCTTGCCGGTGGAACTCTCTGGTGCGTCCTCGACGGAAGCGCAGCACTCCGAGGAGGTGCGCTTGCCGGAGTTCGCGCCAAGGTTCTTGCCGGTCTTCTTCTTCCCCCCGGGAGTTCTAGCGGCAGGAGCAGGTGCCTTGATGGCAGGTGCTGCAACTGCTTCCCGGTAAAGTTGGTCGGCATAGATGAGCGCATCCTTCTTATCAGAATGGATAGTGATGACGCCCAACGGCCCAGGCATCTTCAGAACGTTGTACGCGTAGTGTGATGCCGCCATGAACTTAGCCAGCGCTGGCCGACCAAGGATCCCATTATATGACATGGGGATCTTGGCAACATCAAACACCACCTTCTCGGTCCTGAAGTTAAGCTCGCTACCAAATGTCATCGGCAGCGTAATCTTGCCCTTAGGCTGGGTTCTTCCCGGATTGACCCCTTGAAACGTACCCGTTTCTTCGAGGTCTTCGTCGGGAATTTGGAGCTTTTTGATCACATCCGGTGAGATTAAGTTTAGGCCGGCCCCGCCGTCAACTAACATTTTCGTCACCTTGAGGTTGCGAATTGTTGGCGAGACCAACAATGGCAAGCACCCGACCGCAGTTGTGCGATCAGGGTGATCCTCGGCGTCGAAAATGATAGGCATGCTGGACCACTTCAGGGGCCTACATGCATCTGGGGATGGCTCTGCCGCATTGACTTCCCGCACCCACTGTTTAAGTTGACGATGGGAAGAATGCAGCGAGGCACCTCCGTCGATACACATGGCTTCTGTAGCCTTCTGGAATTCTTGCTCACTGGATTCATCATCTTCTTCATCATCATCCTCTTCCTTGTCTCGGCCCCGAGCGGGCTTGTCTTTCTGTTGCTTGGCCTTGCCGCGGCGACCCCCTCGGCCACCGTGCTTCTTGCCGGATCCGTCAGCACCATCTTGGGCCTTCTCCTTATCTCGCCTCTCATATTCGGCCCTCTGCTTCTCGGCAAGCTGCTCAACTTGCCGGCAGTTCTGGAGATCGTGGCCCTTAGTGCGATGGATCTTGCAATACTGCTTGCCGGAGTTCTCCGACTTGTCGGCAGCCGCCAAGGCCTGACAGGAAGGGCACCCGGCAAGATCCTTGCCGGGGTCACCAACCTTGGCCTTCTTGGCGGCGCCGGGGTTGTCGGATTCCTCGACAGCAAGCACGGCCTTGCCTCCGCGTTTCCTGTTCCGCCGCCGGCCTTTCCTTGACGGGGCCGCGGCATCTTCTTCTTTGGATTCGCCCGCCGCGCCAATAGCCTCACCAGGGAGTCTCCTCCCCTCTTCAGCTCGAGCGCACTTGTCGGCCAAAGCGTAAAGCTCGGCAATACTCCTGACTTTGTTCATTGCCAGCTCTTCCCGCATTCTGCGGTTACGCATGTTCTGGTGGAACGCGCTAATGACAGCGACAGGATGAACGTCAGGAATATTGTACTGCACCCGGCTGAATGTCTGCATAAACTTGCGCAGGGACTGGCCCTCCTTCTGAGGGATGATGTGCAAATTACTCTCTTGGCCTGGAGCTTGGTGGCCTCCAACAAAGGCGCCAACAAACTGATGGCACAGATCTGACCAGGAAGAAATAGAATTCTCCGGCAGATGCATCAACCACGACCTGACGTTGGGTTTGAGCACCAACGGGAAATAGTTGGCAAGTATCTTGTCATCTCGGCCCCCGGTAGCCTGCACCGCAATGGTGTAGATGCTCAGGAACTCTGAGGGATGGGTCTTACCGTCATATTTCTCCGGGACTTCCGGCTTGAAGGTTCGGGAATTGGGCCACCGGACTTGCCGCAGCTCACGGGTAAACGCTGGAGTCCCTACCTCATAAGGCAAGTCTCCTACGTCCCCTGGCGCAGGCTCGTCGACAGCCGGCCCCGCGCGCTTATCAGACTGATAGCACGCTTCCCGTCGCTGCTCGATGGTAGTTCGAGCGTCCTCCTTGCCTCGTTCCTGGAGAACTTGACGCTGATCGCGGCGCATCCGTGGATCGGATGACGCCGTGGAAACTTCTTCACGGTGGTCGACCTGCTGAGTTGTCAACCGCCGCTGATGCTGGGGAGGGGAGTGCACTGTGGTTGCACCACCTCCGGTTTTCTCCACATCGGCTCGCGTCGGATCGATGGGCCTCCGCTGCGAGGGCCCTGCCTCTTGCGGTCCATCTTTGTTGGCGAAGCCGATAAGGCTCTGGATAGTAGCTCGCCACTCCTCCATCTTCTCCGGGGCAGGAGGGAAATCGAGGAGCAGCTGCACACGTGCCAAGGCTTCCGCTGGCGTAGGCGGCGGCGACAGGTGCGAGGTACGTGAGGTGCTCCGACTCCTAACCATATTAGAAGGAGCACCACCACTGTCACGCGACCGCGCGCCACCTCCGCCAGCAGCTCGGTGTGCATGCTGGTCCCGCGCATCTTGGGATCGATGCACGGAAATCTTTTCATGGGGACGCCCTGAACCACCAGCGCCATGACATCGCTCGTCATGCATGACCTGGGTAGGTCGTGATGCTTGTGCCGGCGCGGGAGCTCCAGCAGGCGCCCTCCGATCTCTGGAATTCGTTGTGCCACCCGTAGGCAGCACAGCACCATCTCTAGATCCAGTGGCGTGGAGGTTACCACTGCCACTGCGAACGATACTGCTCGCCTGGCTCGGATCACCAGAACACCGTGGGGGTTCTTGCCCTCTTCCTTCTGCACCCACGCCATCGCCCGTACGCGAAGGCGTAGGCAAAACGGACATGGACGGTTGCGCCGTTACATCGCTCTTCTTCTTGGGCGGCATGATGATGAAGAAACTGAGGCGCCGATCACTAGATCAGGTTCACGCAACCTTCAATCCCCCTACCTGGCGCGCCAAAGATGTCGGGGTACGACACCTATGGGATCTCGAGAGACCCCTTTACGATTCGGCGGGGGGAGAGGTATACGCAAAGAGCAGAACCAATGATCTACGCGTGAGGTTTTTACCCAGGTTCGGGCCGCTAATCAGCGTAAAACCCTACTTCTGCTTTGTGTTCTTATTAATGTTCTTGAGCCCAGCCTTCAGGAGCGCTCGCAGTGAACAGTATGTTCAAAGAGCAGCTACCCATGCAGAATGGGCCAGAAGTCCTCCTCCTCTGTAGCAGTTGCCTTGGGCCTCCTTTTATATGCTCAAAGGGGTCTCCACAGTGGCAAAATGTACATACATTGAGGTGTAAAGTAGCTACAGGGTATCATACCTAACCCCTGACGGATTAGGACAAGCGCATTTAATGCACCGTGAGGTGTCCGTTTAGGTGTCCTCACTTTCTTGGGGATGGAAAAAGGGGCCATCCCATCAGCACCGCTTAAGCCCTCCTCCACTGGCGCGTTGCCATGCATCCAGAGAAGGACCCAGAATGTCAGGTTTTGTCGTTGTGCTGGAGTAGTGGTACAGTGGCAGAATCTCGCCGGGTGCCGAAACTTGCCGGGCACCAAGCCTTGCCGGGCGCCAAGCCTTGCCGGACGCCAAGCCTTGCCGGGCGCCAAGCCTTGCCGGACGCCAAGCCTTGCTGGGTGCCAAGCCTTGCCAGGTGCCAATCCTTGCCGGGCTCCGCAGGCCACCCCGGCAAGATCTTGCCGGGGAAGCTGGCCTTCGGATTCCAGCTCTTCTTATCTGCTGATCCTCAGATCTCTGACTTGATGATTTCTTTGGTGGCTTGAACTGACCTCGAACTGTTCCCGGCAAGCCTTGCCGCGAGGATGGCTACAACTGCCCGTGCACAAGTACGGGGTACTAGTGGCCCAATACTTAGTACACCGACAGAAATGAAAAAGAAATTTACTTTATGTTGTCAAATAATAAATTCCTTGGAAAGTGTTGGTATGGACGGTACCCGTGGATACGGCTAGCCGTGGAATGTGAAAGTATGGTGGAAAAAGGAATAAACTTTATTTTATGTTTGGGAACTGCCTATGATATATCTAGCATGGAAAGTGTTGGGAACTACTCGGTCATTTTCGTTGACAGGAAAAAGCATGCCTCTCAAAAAAAAATCTCTCAATTTAAGCTTTGAGCTCTGGCACCTCTACAAATCTCTGCTTCCCTCTGCGAAGGGTCTATCTATTTACTTTATGCAATTTTTATTTTTATTTGAGTCTTCATCTTCTCTTATAAAGCACCAACTAGGGAGCACTATGATCGTACTTGAGCAGTGGATGTAGCTAATATTCGAGTGTGTTTTATGAATGGATCAATTATTGAGCATGATGGGCTAGGGATAACTTTCTTTAGTGTTGATATTTTGAAAGACATGGTTGCTTGTTGATATGCTTGTATATTAAAGTCTTCATGTCAAAACTAGACTATTTTTTTTGAACCATCTAAAAGTCCAAATGTCCATGCTACAAAGAAAAGAATATGTGATGAACATGTTAGGCAAGCATTCGACATCAAAAATTCTGTTTTTATCATTTACCTTCTCGAGGACGAGCAGGAATTAAGCTTGGGGATGCTGATACGTCTCCAACGTATCTATAATTTTTTATTGTTCCATGCTGTTATATTATCATTCTTGGTTGTTTTACAATCATTTTATAGCAACTTTATATCATTTTTTGGGACTATCCTATTGACATAGTGCCCAGTGCCAGTTGCTGTTTTTTGCTTGTTTTTTACTTCGCAGAATATCAGTACCAAACGGAGTCCAAATGCAGCGAAACTTTTTGGAGATTTTTTTGGACCAGAAGACAACCTGGGAGCCAAGGAAGCACCTGGGGGGGAGGCCCATGGGGCCCACGATACACCAGGGCATGCCAGAGGCCCCTGGCACGCCCTGATGTATCATGGGGCCCATGGAGGTCCTCTCCACCGCCTCTTAGCTCTATAAATACCCAAATATTCCAGAAACCCTAGGGGAGTCGACGAAACACAATTCCAGCTGCCGCAAGTTCTAGAACCACGAGATCCAATCTAACACCATCACAAAGGGGTTCATCATCCTCATTGGTGCCTCTCCGATGATGCGTGAGTAGTTCACCATAGACCTACGGGTCCGTAGGCAGTAGCTAGATGGCTTCTTCACTCTTTTTGATTCTCAATACAATGGTCTCTTGGAGATCTATTTGATGTAATGACTTTTTCCGGTGTGTTTGTTGGGATCCGATGAAGTTCGAGTTTATGATCAGATCTATATCCATGAATATTATTTGAGTTTTCTTTGATCTCTTATATGCATGATTATTTATATCCTCATATTTCTTCTTCAAATCTTTGGTTTAGGTAGGCCAACTAGATCGATTTTTCTTGCAATGGGAAGAGGTGCTTTGTGATGGGTTCGATCTTACGGTGTCCTCACCCAATGACAGAAGGGGTAGCGAGGCACATATGTATTATTGCTATTAAGGATAACAAGATGGGGTCTATTCCTACATGAATAGATCTTGTCTACATCATGTCATCGTTCTTATTACATTACTCTGTTTCTCCATGAACTTAATACACCACATGCATTCTGGATAGCGGTCGATGTGTGGAGTAATAGTAGTAGATGCATAATCATTTCGGTCTACTAATCTTGGACGTGATGCCTATATATTGATCATTGCCTTGGATATCATCATAATTATTTGTTCTTCTATCAATTGCCCAACAGTAATTTGTTTACCCACCGTGTGCTATTTTCTCGAGAGAAGCCACTAGTGAAATCTACGGCCCCCGGGTCTATCTTTCATCATATTGCTTTCAGATCTATCTTTTATCGCATTTGTTTTCAGATCTATTATTCCAAAAACCCAAAAATACCTTGATGCACTTTTTCTTTACTTATTTTATTTCGCGTTTTATTCAGATCTATTTATCCAATCTCATACAAACCAATCTATCTTTTTACCATGGAGAGATTGACAACCCCTCTTACGCGTCGGGTTGCAACTATTTGTTCTTTGTGTGCAGGTACCATTTACATAGTGTTGCTTGGTTCTCCTACTGTATTGATACCTTGGTTTCATAGCTGAGGGAAATACTTACCGTAGTTGTGCTGCATCATCCCTTCCTCTTTGGGGAAATACCGACGCAATCTCAAGCCACGTCATGCAACTATCTCAAAGGACATTTTCATTCAGTTTCGAACGCTTGACTTTGCAAAGCAACTCTGGGATGCCATCAAAAATTCTCATGAAGAATTCATTGCTAGAACAGACCCTCACACTCAAATGCTTCGTGCCATGTTTGCTGGCTTCAGAAGCCTTCGAAAAGAAAGTGTTATGGAACTCACTAATCGTTGACAAATATTGTTGAAAGACTTCATCAACGAGGAGTAACTGATATCACCAATAGAGATGTGGTCAACAAGCTGCTAAGTGCTCTTGACACAACTTTCGATCCCATCATAGCAGAAATCAAGCAAAGACCAGACTATGAAGAACTTCACTATGTGGAGGTAATGACGCTACTATCAATTCACGAAGAAAAGATGGAATTAGAAAATGCAGATCTAGAATCTTTTTTGGAAGGTGAAGTAGAAATTCTCTCAAACTATGGTAGGTCACACGAAGAAGAAGATGTTGAGAATCAACAGACCATCACCAAAGAACTAGAGATGCTAACAGAAAGGCTAAGTGATCTCAGAAGACAAAATTCATGCCTCACGAATGATGATGAGTTTGACTTGCCTGAATCATCAAGCAGATTATCTCCAAAAGAAATGAAGTGCTTCAAGTGCAAAAAATTCGGTCATCTCATAGCAGACTGTCCCTGTTGCGAAGGAAAACCTAGCAACAGATGGAAATATCTTCACTGCAGTGGATTCACACGAATGGATCATCATACTAAGCTCTTGAATAAAAATGAATCTTCCTCATCTTCTTCGACGAGACCAGTCACTGGCGTGAAAGCCAGAGCAATCATCAAATCAAATATGAAAAGAATATCACAGCTGAATAGAGCATGTGCTGATATGACCCTGGATTCTGAAGAGGAGGCGACCGACTCAGAATCAGAAGATGAAGAGCTTCATAGAAGGATAGGAAGAAGCAATGCTTTCATCGCTTATGAATCATCTGAGAATTCATTCGAGTCAGACACTGATGACAATTCTTCAAGTGATGATGAACCCATTGTGTTCTGTCTTATGGCAAAAACCACAAGGGATCAGGTATCAGCAAAACATCGAAAATCTATGAATGAACATTCTCCCGAATACATTGCCTATGCTAAACTGGTTAATATTGCTAAGACTCAACAAGATGAACTTGAAATACTTGAGAACAATCTTAGGAAAACCGAAGGATTACTGGTCAAAGAGATGGAGAAGAATCAAAAGTTGATCGAAAAGTGTCGGGGTACACAAACAGGGGTGTATGTTTCCCCCTGACTTGTGCCCGGACAGGCAAGTCTCCGGCACGACAACAACAAAACAAACGGCACCAAGCGCCCAAGGCAAGGCCAAGCAGAAGAATATAGCTCTTTGGGAAATCAAAGGGCAGATCAAGAAGACCAAGACAAGCGAAAGAAGCAAGATATCACTAAGGAAAAACCTCCCTTGCCGGGTAGGCGAGCCTTGCAAGGTCGAGGTCACCCCAAAAACAAGTCTCAAGACTCCCCCGACAAGCTTGCCGGGGATGCCAAGGGCAGATCACCCCGCCAGGGTGCCACCGCTCCACGTCACAGCAACGCAAGTCACCTATCGGTGCAGTGTCGAGCCCCCAAGTGATTAAGTGGCTGTTATTTGGCATGTGGCAGCCATTTCTGAGGAAGATCACCCCCAGACGACACCCGTCCAGAGGCGTGTCATGCGGGCAGGAGAGAAGGTGGATGAATAGCACGGCAAGGCTTGCCGGGCTCCCACACGATGTGACACTAAGCGGTGCATTTAATGCACCCTGTCCTGTCTGCAGAGTTTAGTATGATAACACTGTGGCTATCTAATCACTAGATAATGACTGTTTTGCCATTGTGGTAACCCCTTGACCTACAAAAGGAGGGTCATGGCAACCTTAGAAAGGATTCAGACCCTTGTACACTCATACGCGCGTAGCTGCTCCCGTCCCGAGGCAACCTTGCCGGGCTCGAGCGCTGCGTCTCCACCATAGTCCTTTCATCAATCCACCAAAGCAGGAGTAGGGTTTTACGCCCCGCGGCGGTCCGAACCTGGGTAAAAACTGCCCATGTCATCACTGCCATGCTGCTCTACGGTCTCCGCTCTTTGTGCAACGCGCCCTTCCCCCTTGCCGAACCACAAGGGGCCGATAGTCCCATAGGTGGCCGTGTAGAACCACAACATCTTTGGCGCGCTAGGTAGGGGGAGCGCTTGTGCGAAGCTGAGGGTGTAAGCAGCACATCATCTTCATCGTTGCCTTCTTCATTGATGGCTTCATCATCCATGACGCCCAAGAAAAAACACAGCAACGCCGATCAGGAAGGAAGCGACATCGCTCCTTCGCCCGCCCTGCCCAGTTCCCATCATCTGTCTCCGCCACGGATGCCGCGGCGGCGAGAGCAAGGGGTGACAGCGGCGCGACATCCCCGAACGGTTCATGCAGCTTGGTCATCATGCGGGCCCCGTTCGGAAAAAGGGGCAAGGCGACAAGGTACATTGTTCCTCTCTTCGCCACTTTCACTAGTCGACGATCGAGCTACACTGGGTTCAGCGTCATCGGCGTCGATGAGCCTGCGCGAAACTCGGTTCAGCATTTGCCCTGCTATG
This sequence comes from Thinopyrum elongatum, assembly GCA_011799875.1. Taxonomy (NCBI): domain Eukaryota; kingdom Viridiplantae; phylum Streptophyta; class Magnoliopsida; order Poales; family Poaceae; genus Thinopyrum; species Thinopyrum elongatum. Next base: position 392,449,513 of record CM022300.1, read on the forward strand.
AGAAAATCCGAAGTAGAGCGCTGGTGCGAATCCGCCGATTGACGCCCCGGCAAGCATGCTCCGGCAAGGCCTTCCACGTCAGCATGGCATTTGTGCCGACCGCCGTAAGATCGTCAAAAGTGTAAAGGGAAAGGGAGAGAAAAAATAGCCCCGCCTTGCGCCATGTTTTGTCGCCCGCGAGAGATCTGTGGTCCCCTCCAGCCCTTGCCGGGGATCCGAAAACGACAAGCTAAATGCCAGCCTCCTAAAGCAGACGGACATAGAGAATGGCTGCTATCTGAGAATAAAAGAAGCGTGGACAAAAGCTAAGTTAACTTGCCCATTGATTTTATCTCCCGAGTTTGCATTTTCTTTCCCCTCGGTCATTCAATGTTTTCCATATGGTTTAAGCCTTTCCATGCAATGGCACCTTGTTGTATTTGTCTGTGCCCCCACCTTGTTTCGAGCCAGCTCAACAAGGCGGGTGGCTGCGCCAAAGACTCCTAAGGAAAAACCTGTCGGGACTTGCCCTCGCCAGCTGAATGCTAAGGACCCGCTCCTTGTAGCAATCGTGGCAGCATACTACCGGCAAGCAACCACAAGTGCACAAAAAAAAGAAACTAGCCATACGGACTTCAATGGATGCAACACAGGAGGGATAGCATGCATTTAAAATTAATTAAACATCAGTTCAGCACGAGCAAGAGAAGTGCGGGATCTAAACATGAGGCATGCATGATGTTTTGATTACAGGGCAACATAGCAACATGGATGATTCGAGGCCCGACTTGGTGGCCTTATGGGGCCGTGGGGACGGAGAGGACCCTGTCGGCAAAGGGACCAGCTTTCTTTTCAGCAGCAGTAACATCGGCGCCTGCCAGGAGCTTCCTGAAGCCATCAGCAAGGTTGAGTTCGGGATGGCGATAGGCGAGGTTGCTCAAGACCATGAAGAGGGCATTGTGGGCGAGCCTTCGAGACTCGCTTGCAAAGACAGCGCCTCTTCCTTCCTCATGGGTCTTCAGCCCTTCAATCAGCTCGTTGAAAAAGAGCCCTAACTTGACGCTCGGGACCTCATGCCAGTCAACCGAGAAGACTGGCCCCTCCATGCCCATTGTTGCAATTTGGGCAGTGAGGCGCTCGGCGATGTTGACCAGGCTCTTGATCCAAAGGTTAACCTGCTCGGATTGGTTCACCAGCTTGTCCTCTACATCCTTTTGAAGGACTCTTGCGTTATCCAAATCCTTCATCAGTTACTTCTCACGGACCCCGCCAGATTCGACCGAGCTCTCTAGGGTGCCAAGCCTCGCCTTCATATCTTCAATGGTGCCATTGGCAGTCTCGAGGTTCTGGCTCTTGGAGGAGAGCTGCGATTGCACCTCTTTCAGAAGGGTCTCGGCCTTCTGTGCTTCCTCCTTGAGAGCCACAGTTTCCTTGGTACTCCCGGCAAGCTCCTCTGTTAGTTTAGCCACCTGTTGATCAAGATCATCCTTGATAATGGACGCCGTGGCAAGGTCATCAGCAACCTTCTTCAGCTGAGCGGCAGAGTCAGCGGAGAGCGCGTCGAGGGCCGCCTTGTTCTTGTCCTCCAGCTCCTTGGTGCATTGCTGGACAAGAGCCTCCAGTTCCTCGTATTTGCCGCAAAGGGTGGCCTCGAGGTTCTCCTCCTGGGAGGAAATGCCCTGGCATCTAGAAGCCCAGTGTGTTCCGCCAGGCAGGCCTCCCAGGCGGCGACGTCCTCTTTCGCCATGGAGATCGTCTCCTGTTGCCGCGAAAGAACCTGGAACTGCTTGCCGTGCCAATCGCACAGCTCACTACCCTTGTCCCTCAGCTTCTGGTTCACGCAGTTGGCCGAATTGCATTGCTCCTTGAGTGCCTGCCACTTCTGGCCGTACCGGTTCTGCATTTCCTTAATGCCCGCTACCACGGACTCTAGGAAGGACAGGTCCAAGACTGCACAGCTGCGCCTTTACTCGCTCGAATTAGAGGAAAAAGGGGATATGCAGCAGTAACAGCTTTTCTTTCAATAGTAAGCAGGAAATGCGAATAAGAGAAGGGTAGAAGAAGCGATCCATCAACAAAGCCATCAATCTCTCCGACTTGTTGAGACAGTGATGCCATGATATGCTGGATCTCCTCGTCTAGTTCTGCGCTCACTGCTGCCGATGAACCGGGGACTCCGAGACCAGGATGGGCCAGCACCAGCGCCAGTTGGCTTGAAGTTGGCTGCGGGGTCCTAGTCGAGGCGCCAAACAAGGAAGGAGGGCTCATGGTTCGAAGGGGGATTTTCTCTTCAACCAATGGCCCTGACCTTGACGCGCTGCCAGAGGCTTTCTCCGCTTCCTTCGGGGGCTCCTGAGCGCCCCCGGCGGCGTGTTCCTGCCCCTCCACGGCGGCGATCTTGGCGGCCTCCTCAGCAGCGTCTTTCCCGATACTAGCCACCTCCTCCAACAACTCGGGCTCCTTGGCCAATGATACTGTGAGCAAAGGCAACAAGCAATTATGAGGAGGTAGAAGCATTGGAGGACCAAGGACTTGGAGCCAGATGATAAAGGAAAACAAATAAGATACCGGGAGATGTTTGCCATGGAAGGTCCTCAGTTTCCCCGAAAACATCAGTTGTCGGGGCATGAACGCCGCCCCCTTTCCCGGTAACTATGGCGTCGACCTGGGCCGGGCGATCCATAGGATTCCTCGTCAGGGACCCCTTAGCTCGATCAGCAAGCAGAGTGGACCCCTCCTGGAAGGCCCCACCCTGGACGGATTCTTCCTCCCCTCTGATTGGAGATGGGGGATGCTCTTCCACACCATCTTTGGTGGGGGGAATCAATCCCGTGCCTTCACACTGGGGGCTGGGCTGGGGGCTTGTCACTGGATCATTCGTGCTGCTCCCTGCCAAGTCCATGCCTCCCGGGGACATCGGCGGCTCTGCATGCCTGAGCCGTTTGGTGCGGTGGACGAGGGTCTCCTCCTCCTCCTCTTCCCTGTCAAAGGCAACGAACAAGACTGAATCAGCAAGCCGATGAGCACGCGAAACTTCAACAACAGGAGAAATTGTTATCCTTACTCTGAATCGATGAGCATGGAGCCCAACGCGAACCCCATGGGTGGCGAAGGCGCTCTGCTCCTCTTCAGAGTCGGGGCGGCGGTGCTTCCCGACAACTGCAGCCCCTGCTGGGAGGTAGGGGCATCTGACGAGGACGAGCTGCGTGAGGAGCTCGAGTCTGATTGGGAGCTGGAGTCGACTCCCGTGACCGCCCGTCCCTTGGCGGGAGGGCTCTTGGCCCCGGAAAGGCGAGAAGAATGACGGCGTGGCGCGTCCACCCTGTCACTCTTGGAGGCAATCTTCTTCACCCTCTTGGCGGCGGGTACAGGATCAGAAGCCACTGTTCCTCGGCTAGGCCGTCGATGAGGACGCTGCTCCAGGTTTGGTTCGGGAGCCTGTGGACCCGCTGTGAGCCAATCCTCCTTGGGTTGCTCCGCATCCCTGGCCTCGTCCTTTTCTTGGGCCTCTGCTGCCCCGGCATATAAGGCCTCTATCCCGGCAGGCTCAGCCCTAGTAGCCCCCTCCATGGTATGCGCCTCGCCCCTATCCTGGGAGGAGCCTTTGCCTTCGGCTTCCCCTTCCCCTTCTTCCTCTACTCTTTCAAGCTTCGCCTTTTCGGCGGCGCGGAGCGCTTTGTCCTCCTCAACCCGCCTCTTGATAAACTCTGCCTCTACCTTGGGGGTGCGCTTGAACATCTTGTTCTCCACCCTGGTCGCCCTTTCCACCAAACTAGAGGTCCATTCAAGCTCTGCATCCAACTCGGGTAGTTGCCAAGCACCCGCAACCCCGTAAGCGTTGCAATCAGGCATCCACTTCAGGATCTGATCCAGGGCGGAGTTGACATTTAGCGGGACAACCCTTGCCGGCAATTTGAATGGCACAAGGCTTCCGAACAATTGTTCGCACAGCCAAGAATAGCCATAGACTGACAAGTTGTTGGTTAGGCCCGGGTATAGGCGCATCCTGTCCCCCGCATCTCCGTACCGCCAAGCAAACCTGTCCCTTTTCTACAGCGGCGCAATGCGGTGACGGAGGAAATCGGCTCCCACTTGTTCGATGGTTAACCCGGCAGCCTTCAGACGGGTGATCCTGTTCAGTGCCGGGTGAAGCCTGTCGTCGGTAAGGCCAAATTTCCTCCAGTCGTTGCCGCGCACAATGCACTCCGTCCGCGCCTGGAAAAACTCTGAGGCCTCCTCATCCTGGATCCAGCACCAGTCCGCCCGCCACTCATCCCACCTACTGTGCTGCTGACCAGGAAGGTAATCCCAACTTTCCCTCGCCACTCGAGGGATCCAGCTTACGTTCCCAGAACGGTGGGCCTTGTTCTCCACCCGCGGGACGAAGAAATGCCTGAACAGCTCCACATTGGGGGAAACTCCAACGAAATTCTTGCACAAGTGAGCGAAAATCGCCATGCACACCATTGCATTTGGCGTGAAGTCTAGGAGGTGGAACCCATATACCACCATCATCGCCTCAAAGAAATCCGAAAAGGGAGGGTGATACGTCTCCAACGTATCTATAATTTTTTATTGTTCCATGCTATTATATTATCTATTTTGGATGTTTTATATTCATTAATATGCTATTTTATATTATTTTTGGGACTAACCTATTAACCTAGAGCCCAGTGACAATTCCTATTTTTTCCTTGTTTTTGAGTTTCATAGAAAAGGAATACCAAACGGAGTCCAAACGGAATGAAACCTTCGCAATGATTTTTCTTGGGCCAGAAGACAACCAGGAGACTTGGAGATGCAATCGGAGGAGCCACGAGGCGGCCACAAGGACGGAGGATGTGCCCAGGGAGGTAGGGTGCGCCCCTACCCTTGTGGTCCCCCTGTGACCCTCCTGACCTAATTCTTTCACCTATATATTCCCAAATATCCCCAAACCAACAGAGGCATCCACGAAAACACTTTTCCACCGCCGCAACCTTCTATACCCGTGAGATCCCATCTAGGGACCTTTTCCGGCACCCTGCCGGAGGGGGGTTCGATCACGGAGGGCTTCTACATCAACTCTATTGCCCTTCCGATGAAGCGTGAGTAGTTTACCACAGACCTACGGGTCCATAGCTAGTAGCTAGATGGCTTCTTCTCTCTCTTTGATTCTCAATACCATGTTCACCTCGATGTTCTTGGAGATCTATTCGATGTAATACTTTTTTGCAGTGTGTTTACCAAGATCCAATGAATTATGGATTTATGATCAGCTTATATATGAATATTATTTGAATCTTCTCTGAATTCTTATATGCATGATTTAATATCTTTGTAATTCTCTTCGAACTATCGGTTTGGTTTGGCCAACTAGATTGGTTTTTCTTGCAATGGGAGATGTGCTTAGCTTTGGGTTCAATCTTGCGGTGTCCTTTCCCAGTGACAGTAGGTGCAGCAAGGCACGTATAGTATTATTGCCATCGAGGATAAAAAGATGGGGTTTTCATCATATTGCTTGACTTAATTCCTCTACATCATGTCACTTACTTAATGCGTTACTCCGTTCTTTATGAACTTAATACTCTAGATGCATGCTGGATAGCGGTTGATGTGTGGAGCAATAGTAGTAGATGCAGAATCGTTTCGGTCTACTTGACACGGACGTGATGCCTATATTCATGATCATTGCCTTAGATATCGTCATAACTTTGCGCTTTTCGATCAATTGCTCGGCAGTAATTTGTTCACCCACCGTGTTATTTGCTATCTTGAGAGAAGCCCCTAGTGAAACCTATGGCCCCCGGGTCTATTTTCCATCATATAAGTTTCTATTTTCCATCATACAAGTTTCCGATCTACTATTTTGCAATCTTTTACTTTCTGATCTATAAACCAAAAATACCAAAAATATTTACTTTATCGTTTATCTATCTCTATCAGATCTCACTTTTGCAAGTAACCGTGAAGGGATTGACAACCCCTTTATCGCGTTGGTTGCAAGATTGTTTGATTGTTTGTGCAGGTATTCGGTGATTTGTGCGTTGTCACCTACTGGATTGATACCTTGGTTCTCAAACTGAGGGAAATACTTATCTCTACTTTGCTGCATCACCCTTTCCTCTTCAAGGGAAAAACCAACGCAAGCTCAAGAAGTAGCAGGAAGAATTTCTGGCGCCGCTGCCGGGGAGATCTACTCCAAGTCAAGACATACCAGGTACCCATCATAAACTCTCATCTCTTGCATTACATTATTCGCCATTTGCCTCTAGTTTTCCTCTCCCCCACTTCTAAAATGATTTTCAAAAAGATTTGCCTTTTTATTCGCCCTTCTTCCGTTCGATCTTTTGTTTGCTTGTGTTACCATGTGCCTTCTTTTTGCTTGCATCTTCGCTTGCTAAAAGTTTATGGATCCTCATGCACTTGCTAATATTTTTAAGAGATGCAATTATGATGAACCAATTTCTAGTGATTTGAGTGCACTAGATTATCATTATGAAGTTTTGCTTGAAATTCGTGAATCTAAAAATTGTGATGAAGTGTTAAAAGAAGAAATCTATGAAGTGATTCACGATAGCTCCTTGGATGAAAAGCATGATTGCAATGGTTCTACTATAAATTCTATTAATGTCAGTTGTGCTAATGATATGCAAAACTCTAAGCTTGGGGATGCTAGTTTTGCTAGGTCCACTACTTGTTGCAATGATCATGATTGGGATGATTGTTCTTATGATCTTGAAAATTTATTTAAGCCTCATGATAATAATGTTTGCAATATTATTGAAGGTGGGTTTGGAAGAGTGTCAACTCTAGGTAATAATGATCCCACTACTTTGGAGAATGATCAATCTTATGAATTTTTTGATAAAAGTGGGTTTGGAGAGGACATGACTTTATTTTATGATAATCCCACTATTTCAGAAGAGTGTCAACTTTGCATGCATGTGGATCATGTAGAGAATATTTTATGTGATAGCTATATTGTTGAATTTGAATATGATCCCACATGTAATTATTATGAGAGAGGAAAATATGGTCATAGAAATTTTTATGTTGCTAAATTACCTCTCTTGATGTTGAGATTGTCTATGTTTTATTCTCCTTCCTTGCATATGCTAGGTTTTTCTTGTCTTGATAATTTGTTTGCTTATAAAATGCCTGTGCATAGGAAGTATGTTAGATTTAAACTCGTTTTTCACATGCTTTATGATGCTCTCTTCGTGCTTCAATTCTTGTCTTTCATGTGAGCATCATCGAAATCTCAATGCCTAGCTAAAAAGGCTTTAAAGAAAAGTGCTTGTTGGGAGACAACCCAATATTTTTCCTTACTGTTTTGCAATAAATTTTTATCTAGCCTCTGGTTAGATGTGTTTTGGTGTTTTAATTAGTGTTTGTGCCAAGTAAGACCTTTGGGATAGCTTACGGTGATAGTTGATTTGATCTTGCTGAAAAACAGAAACTTTTGCGTCCAGTCACAGAATTGTTTAGATTCACTGGAGCGCGGAAAAACCCTGAATTGTTTTACACAGGATTGGTATACAAATTTCCTCTGTTTTCCTAATTTTTCAGAAATTTCGGAGTTACAGAAGTATTAGAACAATTCAGATCTTCGTAGACTGTTCTGTTTTTGATAGATTCTGTTTTCTATGTGTTGTTTGCTTATTTTGATGAATCTATGGGTAGTATCGGGGGGTATGAACCATGGAAAAGTTGGAATACAGTAGATATTACACCAATATAAATAAATAATGATTTCACAACAGTACCAAAAGTGGTGATTTATTTTCTTATACTAACGGAGCTTATGAGATTTTCTGTTGAGTTTTGTGTTGTGAAGTTTTCAAGTTTTGGGTAAGGATTTGATGGACTATGGAATAAGGATTGGCAAGAGCCTAAGCTTGGGGATGCCCAAGGCACCCCAAGATAATATTCAAGAACAACCAAGAGCCTAAGCTTGGGGATGCCCCGGAAGGCATCCCCTCTTTCGTCTTCGTCTATCGGTAACTTTACTTGAGGCTATATTTTTATTCACCACATGATATGTGTTTTGCTTGGAGCGTCTTGTATGACTTGAGTCTTTGCTTTTTAGTTTGCCACAATCATCCTTGCTGTACACACCTTTTGAGAGGGACACGCATGAATCGTAATTTATTAGAATGCTCTTTGTGTAGGAGATATGCCCTAGAGGCAATAATAAATGTTATTATTTATCTCCATGCTCATTATTATGTTTATGTTCCATGCTATAACTGTTGTGGTTCCTGAGCCCGTATATCCATAAAGGCTCTGGGGAAAACCCATGTGCACGTGCGGAATAATAAACGGTAAATTGTATTCCTAGTCATGCCTCTAAGACTAGCTCAAGTGTTGCATGATGATTATGTTTTCCCAATCATGGGCATGTCTATGCCAGCAGCTTTGAGGGCATAATGTTAGAAGAACATTTTTGTTGAATCGACCCGATTAATGTTATGCTATGAGATACATTCGTCATGAGTTAATGGTTAATAACACAGAGATGGTTAACGTTTGCATGATTCCTCAGACCATGAGAGTATCGAGTTTCTTCATGCTTGATTCATGAACTTTGGGGTTTGTTAAACGTCATTCGTAAATAGATGGCTATTACGGCGGCTTACGGGTTCATGGGAAAGTATGTCAAGTAACTTGATAGCTCAAGATTGGGATTTGCTCCTCCGACGATGGAGAGATATCTCTGGGCGCTCTCGGTGTTACGGTATCCATCATCGTCTGGCCAGACACTATGTGATTTGATCACGGGGATGCCGGAACACGGTAACGAGAAAAGAGAACAATACCGGTAACGAGGTAACTAGCATAGTGGACAAGTTTTTGATCCACGGGAATGCCAACATGTCTCACCTCGCGTATTTGTAACATATCGCAAAGCAACAGGAATAGCACACGGCAACTGGAGGTTCACTCGAATATTCATTCGTGTGGGTATAGGGGTCAATATGGGTGTCCACGACTCCGATGTTGATCATTGATCGGAAGGGGTTCCGTGTCATGTCTATACTTCACTGAACCTATAGGGTCACACGCTTAAGGGTCATCTATCTGCTGAATACTAGACAGGGAGTCTGAGAGAAAATCACCGAAAAAGTTTCGGACAGCGGAAAAGTTCCGCAGAGAGAGGTCACCGGATGAGCTCCGGTGAAACTGAAAAGTTGTTTCAGAGGATACCATAAAGTCAAATTGGTTTCGGCATATGCCTGATAATTCTTGGAGAATGCCAGAATCATTCTGGAATCTTTCTGGAAGAAAAACCGGAAATGTTCCGGAGCTGCCGGAACCACTTCAGATGCTTTTCGCAGATGAAAATCACTAATCTGGAATTGTTCCAGAACGCGTTGAAAATTATTATGGTGGGTATTGGAAATGTTCTAAGCCCACATAAATATTTTCAGTTCGAACGGACGCTGAAATATGTCGTCGTGAATAGTGAAAGTGCTTTCTGGGTTACTTTTTGGAAAGCCACCTTTTTGGGCTTTTGCTCCAAAATATCTTGGAGATGACATGGATGGATGTGGCTGAAATTTCAGCCCCTCCACCCCTCCTTCTCCTATAAATAGAGGTGGAGGGGGCTGCCCAAACTCATCCCTTCTCACATACAAGTGCCATGCAATGATCTGGCTTCTCTCTCCCTCCCACGAAAAGAGTTTCGTAGAGCCGAAAGGCTGTCTGGGTTCCGGTGGGAACTAGTTCTGGACGGCGAAGCCCTGCCGGATAGATGACACCGTATGTGTGCAACTCTATAGAGAGGTCGTAGTTTTGATCTTAGTGCCCGAGGGGCTGTTCGTGAGTGCCTCCCGAAGGGCTGTCCAAGTGACGGTCCAAGTTCTGTGAGTCCTCCCGAAGGGCTGTCCGAGTGACCGTTTGAGTTTCGAAGGTCCTCCCGAAGGGCTGTCCGCGACACCGTCCGGGGGACTGTTCGACCGCCTCCTGGAGGGCTGTCCAAAGGGAAGACGAGGGTATACATCCTCGCGGTTGGGAGGTTGTAAATCCTAGCTGCGGGGATCTGCACCGCCGATCGTCATCGACTCTACTTCCGCTGCGCTACGAGTCGGTAACGAAAAGATCAAACCTTGTATGCAGTCTCCATAGTGGTCCTGGGCTGGTGCGTAGGTCGGAAAGTTTTTGTTTTCTGCTGCGTTACCCTGCACTTTGTGCTTCACTTATATCTTTTGAGCTAGGCAATTTTGCTCTAGTGCTTCACTTATATCTTTTTAGAACACGGCGGTGGTTTTATTTTATAGAAATTGTTGAACTCTCATGCTTCACTTATATCTTTTTAGAGCACGGCGGTGGTTTTATTTTATAGAAATTGTTGAACTCTCATGCTTCACTTATATTATTTTGAGAGTCTCTAAACAGCATGGTAATTTGCTTTGGTTATAAATTTAGTCCTAATATGATAGGCATCCAAGAGGGATATAATAAAAACTTTCATATAAAGTGCATTGAATACTATAAGAAGTTTGATTCCTTATGATTGTTTTGCGATATAGAGATGGTAATATTAGAGTCATGCTAGTGAGTAATTGTGAATTTGAGAAATACTTGTGCTAAAGTTTGTGATTCCCGTAGCATGCACGTATGATGAACCGTTATGTGATGAAGTCGGAGCATGATTTATTTATTGATTGTCTTCCTTATGAGTGGCGGTCGGGGACGAGCGATGGTCTTTTCCTACCAATCTATCCCCTAGGAGCATGCGCGTAGTACTTCGTTTCGATAACTAATAGACTTTTGCAATAAGTATGTGAGTTCTTTATGACTAATGTTGAGTCCATGGATTATACGCACTCTCACCCTTCCACCATTGCTAGCCTCTCTAGTGTCGCGCAACTTTCGCCGGTACCTTACACCCACCATATACCTTCCTCAAAACAGCCACCATACCTACCTATTATGGCATTTCCATAGCCATTCCGAGATATATTGCCATGCAACCTTCCACCGTTCCGTTTATTATGACACATTCCATCTTTGTCATATTGCTTTGCATGATCATGTAGTTGACATCGTATTTGTGGCAAAGCCACCGTTCATAATTCTTTCGTACATGTCACTCTTGATTCATTGCACATCCGGTACACCGTCGGAGGTATTCATATAGAGTCATATTTTGTTCTAAGTATCGAGTTGTAATTCTTGAGTTGTAAGTAAATAGAAGTGTGATGATCTTCATTATTAGAGCATTGTCCCATGTGAGGAAAGGATGATGAAGACTATGATTCCCCCACAAGTTGGGATGAGACTCCGGACGAAAAATAAAAAAAATAAAAAGAGGCCAAAAAAATGAGAAGGCCCAAAAATTAAAAAAAAATGAGAGAAAAGAGAGAAGGGAAAATGTTACTATCCTTTTACCACACTTGTGCTTCAAAGTAGCACCATGATCTTCATGATAGAGAGTCTCCTATGTTGTCACTTTCATATACTAGTGGGAATTTTTCATTATAAAACTTGGCTTGTATATTCCAATGATGGGCTTCCTCAAATTGCCCTAGGTCTTCGTGAGCAAGCGAGTTGGATGCACACCCACTTAGTTTTCTTTTGAGCTTTCATAAACTTATAGCTCTAGTGCATCCGTTGCATGGCAATCCCTACTCACTCACATTGATATCTGTTGATGGGCATCTCCATAGCCCGTTGATACGCCTAGTTGATGTGAGACTATCTCCTTCTTTTTGTCTTCTCCACAACCACCATATTCTATTCCACCTATAGTGCTATGTCCATGGCTCACGCTCATGTATTGCGTGAAAGTTGAAAAAGTTTGAGAACATCAAAAGTATGAAACAATTTCTTGGCTTATCATCAGGGTTGTGCATGATTTTAATATTTTGGGTGATGAAGATGGAGCATAGCCAGACTATATGATTTTGTAGGGATAAACTTTCTTTGGCCATGTTATTTTGAGAAGACATAATTGCCTTGTTAGTATGATTGAAGTATTATTGTTTTTATGTCAATATTAAACTTTTGTTTTGAATCTTATGGATCTGAACATTCATGCCACAATAAAGAAAATTACATGGATAAATATGTTAGGTAGCATTCCACATCAAAAAATTTGTTTTTATCATTTACCTACTCGAGGACGAGCAGGAATTAAGCTTGGGGATGCTTGATACGTCTCCAACGTATCTATAATTTTTGATTGTTCTATGCTATTATATTATCTATTTTGGATGTTTTATATGCATTTATATGCTATTTTATATTATTTTTGGGACTAACCTATTAACCTAGAGCCCAGTGCCAATTCCTGTTTTTTCCTTGTTTCTGAGTTTCGCAGAAAAGGAATAAAAAAAGGAGTCCAAACGGAATGAAACCTTCGCGATGATTTTTCTTGGACCAGAAGACAACCAGGAGACTTGGAGATGAAGTCGGAGGAGCCACGAGGCGGCCACAAGGACGGAGGGCACGCCCCCCACCCTTGTGGGCCCCCGTGACCCTCCTGACCTAATTCTTTCGCCTATATATTCCCAAATATCCCCAAACCACCAGAGGCATCCACGAAAACACTTTTCCACCGCCGCAACCTTCTGTACCCGTGAGATCCCATCTAGGGACCTTTTTCGGCACCCTGCCGGAGGGGGGTTCGATCATGGAGGGCTTCTACATCAACTCTATTGCCCTTCCGATGAAGCGTGAGTAGTTTACCATAGACCTACGGGTCCATAGCTAGTAGCTAGATGGCTTCTTCTCTCTCTTTGATTCTCAATACCATGTTCTCCTTGATGTTCTTGGAGATCTATTCGATGTAATACTTTTTTGCAGTGTGTTTACCAAGATCCGATGAATTGTGGATTTATGATCAGCTTATTTATGAATATTATTTGAATCTTCTCTGAATTCTTATATGCATGATTTGATATCTTTGTAATTCTCTTCGAACTATCGGTTTGGTTTGGCCAACTAGATTGGTTTTTCTTGCAATGGGAGAAGTGCTTAGCTTTGGGTTCAATCTTGCGATGTCCTTTCCCAGTGACAGTAGGGGCAGCAAGGCACGTATAGTATTGTTGCCATCAAGGATAAAAAGATGGGGTTTTCATCATATTGCTTGAGTTAGTTCCTCTACATCATGTCACCTTACTTAATGCGTTACTCCGTTCTTTATGAACTTAATACTCTAGATGCATGCTGGATAGCGGTCGATGTGTGGAGTAATAGTAGTAGATGCAGAATCGTTTCGGTCTACTTGACACGGATGTGATGCCTATATTCATGATCATTGCCTTAGATATCGTCATAACTTTGCGCTTTTCTATCAATTGCTCGGCAGTAATTTGTTCACCCACCGTGTTATTTGCTATCTTGAGAGAAGCCCCTAGTGAAACCTATGGCCCCCGGGTCTATTTTCCATCATACAAGTTTTCGATCTACTATTTTGCAATCTTTTACTTTCCGATCTATAAACCAAAAATACCAAAAATATTTACTTTATTGTTTATCTATCTCTATCAGATCTCACTTTTGCAAGTAACCATGAAGGGATTGACAACCCCTTTATCGTGTTGGTTGCAAGATTGTTTGATTGTTTGTGCAGGTATTCGGTGATTTGTGCGTTGTCTCCTACTGGATTGATACCTTGGTTCTCAAACTGAGGGAAATACTTATCTCTACTTTGCTGCATCACCCTTTCCTCTTCAAGGGAAAAACCAACGCAAGCTCAAGAAGTAGCAGAGGGCAGAGGCCGCAGAGGAAATATGTGCAGAAAAATTGGTATGAATCCGGCGGATCATTCTTTCCCTCCGACAAGACCTTGGGTGCCCCATGCCCCTTTGGAACTCCCCCCCCCACAGATATCCATACCTCGCAACCAAGGCATCACCGTCCAAGTTCGACGGGAAGAAGACCACATCTCCCCTTCGCTTCTTATCCAGCTCTGCTGCCCTCTTCTTGCTCCACTCCGCAGCCGCCTCCTTCGCGGTGGTCGCCCGCATCCCCTTGGCAGCAGCGGTTTTCTTTCCCATCCTTGCAAGCTATGGTGGGGGTGGAAAGAGGAGAGGCGGGCAGGGATCGAAGACGAATGTGGGCAAAGGGGGCGGTCGGTTGGCTTGAGGAAGAAGATGGTGGAGGGCGAAACAGACGCTGAATGAGCAATGCCCCTTCACGTTTTTCTCTTTTTAAGGGAAAAGAACGTGGGGGGAAGCACGACTCTTCACCGTTCCCTCTCAGAAAGTTACCATTTTACATTAACTGCTGCAGTCCCACGCCCCCACGACCTACGGTAATTACACAGAGTGGACATTGGATTGACTGGTCATCATGACAAATCGCTGCACACGCAGTGCCTCATCAACACGTGTCCGTGCACCATTTTGGACCTAACCCAACGTGCCCGGCGACACGTATGGCTCAGGCCCGGGGGCTTCTGTCGGGGTACACAAACAGGGGTGTATGTTTCCCCCTGACTTGTGCCCGGACATGCAAGTCTCCGGCACGACAACAACAAAACAAACGGCGCCAAGCGCCCAAGGCAAGGCCAAGCAGAAGAATATAGCTCTTTGGGAAATCAAAGGGCGGATCAAGAAGACCAAGACAAGCCAAAGAAGCAAGGTATCACTAAGGAAAAACCTCCCTTGCCAGGCAGGCGAGCCTTGCAAAGTCGAGGTCACCCGGAAGACAAGTCTCAAGACTCCCCCGGCAAGCTTGTCGGGGATGCCAAGGGCGGATCACCCTGCCAGGGCGCCACTGCTCCACCTCACAGCAACGCAAGTCACCTATCGGTGCGGTGTCGAGCCCCCAAGTGATTAAGTGGCTGTTATTTGGCACGTGGCAGCCATTTCTGAGGAAGATCACCCCCAGACGACACCCGTCCAGAGGCGTGTCACGCGGGCAGGCGAGAAGGTGGATGAATAGCACGGCAAGGCTTGTCGGGCTCCCACACGATGTGACACTAAGCGGTGCATTTAATGCACCCTGTCATGTCTGCAGAGTTAGGTATGATAGCACGGTGGCTATCTAATCACTGGATAATGACTGTTTTGCCATTGTGGTAACCCCTTGACCTATAAAAGGAGGGCTGTGGCAACCTTAGAAAGGATTCAGACCCTTGTACACTCATACACGCGTAGCTGCTCCCGTCCCGAGGCAACCTTGCCGGGCTCGAGCGCTACGTCTCCACCACGGTCCTTTCATTAATCCACCAAAGCACGAGTAGGGTTTTATGCCTCGCGGCGGCCCGAACCTGGGTAAAAACTGCCCGTGTCATCACTGTCGTGCTGCTCTATGGTCTCTGCTCTTTGTGCAACGCGCCCTTCCCCCTAGACGAACCACAAGGGGCCGATGGTCCCATAGGTGGCCGTGTAGAACCATGACAAAAAGCATGATGCTTTTTCCTCAACTATTGATGATCTTTCCAACTGATATGATTCACTTACAGTTGACTACAAGAGTTTATCAGATGAACTCCTTAACAGGAATCAAGAACTTGAGTCACTGAAAGAATCTCATGATGAGTTGGCAAAAGAAAAAGCTTCTCTCTTCGCCGAGCAATCTAAAAGTCTTCCTGATGACTTTGTGCCTCCATTCTTACAATGTCTACACTACAAAAAAAAATACACTTCCGTGATGATACATGTTTGTCACAGTAGGTCACGTTTTCTGTCATGCATGTACATCCATGACAATTTTATGACAGAATAAAGATAGTCATACCTGTGCTGTCGTAGAAGTGTTCCATGACAACACCAAAATTATCATCACGGAAGTGTCCACTTCCCTGATGATAATTGGCGCATCATGGAAGTGTTTTTGTCAAGGGTTACCGACATGTGGCATCCACCGTAACGGGTCGCCGTTAAGCTATCGGGCTCCGGTTTGGATCCGATAACCTGTTAACAGCCAGGACCAATGGGGATTTTCCACGTGTAAAATTCTCATTCGCCGGAGGATCCACGTGTCGGCTCAGCGTTGGGACAGATGTCATCCACTCATTGTACGGGAGGCGCCTATGATACGTCGACATGTGGCAAGGCCCAACAATGGCCCATTCAAGTCAAAAGGCCAACCTGTTTGACTTGGCCGGCCCACCGAAAGTCTGTTAACGGCCTGTTCGCATATAGCCCATTTACAGCCCGCTAACTCACGACCCATTATGTCCTATCCGAATTAGGCCCAGTAACGTCATCTAGGCCTTCCAATATGATTCCAGCCCGTTGTAACTTCCGGCCCACGTATGCCCATGACGTCTTTCGGCCCATAAGAGGCCCTTTGTAACTCTGGGCCCATTAAAGGCCCATGGTGAAACTGGCCCATAATGAACAGTGTATCGCTTTATACCATTCACGACCCATTATTCCGTTGGGCTGTTTGAAGCCTGTGTTAACTTTTGCCCTTCTAAGGGCCCATTTATTCTTGGGCTCATTTCCAGCATTTGGTTACTTACGGTCCGTTACTAGCCTGTTCAGCTTGTGGGCCAAATTCAGCCCGTGGTTACAGTCGGCCTGTTTGTGGCCCATTAATCCGTTGGGCTGTTTTCACAGCGTCATCAAATACGGCCCATTAACGACCCGTGATGCCTGTCGATAGAATTAAGCCCATTATACATATCGGCCTATTAACGACCCGTTATGGTCGGGCCATAACAGACAATTTCCACTCTAGCCCGTTTACGGCCCATTTTGTGGGTCGTTATTGGTCCACGAATAGTGAAAAGACATGCGGTGCCCCCATGTTTGGTTTTGATAATTAATGACAATCTCTATGGACTAATGGTTATCTTGAGTTATATTTGAAGGATTTGTCCATAGGAATTTCTTGAAGTCCATTTGTTGGTTTCAAGGAGTTTATATGTTGACCAATGTGCTATTCAAGGAATTATCCAAAGAGTGGTCATGTAGAAGACATGATACAAGGTTAATCAAGACTAAGTCAAGAGTGAATCAAGTTGATCAACACACAAAGCGTACAAGATGTACCGAGAGGGATCAAGTGATCCCATGGTATGGTAAGCATTGTCCATTACGCTTTGTGTACTAACCCATGATTTACGTGTGAGTTCTATGTGGGGTTAGGTTTGTTTCCATGGGTTTGCATCAAGAGGAAGACCTCATACAACCCATGAAGGATGACATCAAGTGGTGATCGTCATCAAGATTGCGGTGTGCAAGTTCAAGTGGAGCATCATGAAAAGATCAAGTGCTTGAAGCATGCCGTCCATTGTGGTGTCAATGGACTTGTGAAGATGTGCCGAAGAGTGGCTCACCCATAGTGGAGTATGGGGGAGCAATCAACTAGTCTTCATCGAGCCAACACAATCAAGAAAGGTGGTCCAACTTGAGGGAGTCAAGATTGTCATCATCTAGCTCAAGTGGACTATGTGCAAGGCAAAGGTTTGCCCCTTGATAGGTTTTCTATTTTACCGGTCTCATGGTGGTAGTTGGGAGACCGGGTTATAGGATCGATTGCCGTACTATCAAGGGGGGCTCTCAAGTTGGTAGCTTGATCGTATCATTCGTAGAGAGCTCAAACCATTGCATCCTTGCATCATCTTTCTTGGTTCACATTTCTCTTGGTGAGTTTTAGAGCTTATGGTCATTTTCATGACAAGCTTGAGTTCATCGAAAACGGAGTTCACATGCATCTTCTATGATGTTTTCGATGTTGGGGTTTTTGCTGATTCTCTTTGTGAGTCTTAGAGCTTATGGTCATCTTGATGACAAGCTCGAGTTCATCGAAAACGGAGTTCACATGCATCTTCTATGATGTTTTCGATGTTGGAGGTTATGCCGGTTCTTATCTGTTGGAGGTTTCTCTCTTCTATATCTTGGCATACCTCCCCTGCCTCTTCTTACTATAACCAACAAGCTGAATGTGAACTCGTCGTCTTCTATCCAACAAGCTTGAGTTTGCTCAATTCGGAGCTCATTTGCAGAAGTTGTGGCAGTTCTGGTTTTCCTTGGAGTATACTTGTTTTCGTGGAAGTGGCATAAGGAAGGCGCCGGCGGTAATACCGCTGGGCCGGAGCGGCAGTACCGCTTATCGCCACAAGCGGTAGTACCACTGCCTCACAGCGGTAGTACCGCCCATGGCCATAAGCGGTAGTACGGCTCTGGTTCCTCGCTGGTACCACCTCGACTCGAGACGTGGTTTTCTCGTGTCGGGTTCAGCGGCAGTAGAAGCGGTAGTACCGCTCGTGAGCGGTAGTACCGCGGCTACCACCGCTGCTAGTGCCGCCCGGGCCCTCACTCCCATGTCCTTTCTCTCTCTTTGGCCCCTGCTCTCTGTCTCTATGGTAGTACCGCTGGGCTCACGGTAGTACCGCTGCTGCCAGCGGTAGTACCGCTCCCCTGAGCGGTAGTCCCGCTCTGTGCAAGCTGAAGAGGGGATAACGGTTGGATTTTTCCCCACCTATAAAAGGGGGTCTTCTTCCCCATTGAACCTTATCCTTTGAGCTCATGTTCTTCCCCATTGTTGACCTTCTTCGAGCTTGCTATCTCTCAATCCCTCCATGGATTCTTGCTAGTTTTTGGGGGAAAAGAGAGAGGAGATCTAGATCCACATTTCCACCAATCACTTTCTCCTCTATGTGAGGGGAACCCCTTGGATCTAGATCTTGGAGTTCTTTGTGTTCTCTTCTTCGTTCTTCCTCTCATTTTCCTCCCTAGCATTAGTTGCTTTGGTGGGATTTGGGAGAGAAGGACTTGGGCACTCCGTGTGCCCTTGCCATTGCATTTGGTGCATAGGTTTGAGTTCTCCACGGTGATGCGTGGAAGTTTCAAGTTGAGAAGCTTATTACTCTTGGGTGCTTGGTACCCTTGAGCTTGTTCCTCTTGGGTGCCTTGGCGCTCTAGATGGTTGGTGGTGTTCGGAGCTCAATCATTGTGGTGTAAAGCTCCGGGCAAGCGTCGGGGTCTCTAATTAGGTTGTGGAGATCGCCCCGAGCAATTTGACGGGTACCGGTGACCGCCCCCAAGGGTTGCCAAAGTGTACGGGTTCGGTGACCGCCCCCAAGGGTTGCCATTTGTACGGGTTCGGTGACCGCCCTCAAGGGTCCCTTAGTGGAATCACGGCATCTTGCATTGTGCGAGGGCATGAGGAGATTACGGTGGCCCTAGTGGCTTCTTGGGGAGCATTGTGCCTCCACACCGCTCCAAACGGAGATTAGCATCCGCAAGGGTGTGAACTTTTGGATACATCATCGTCTCCGCGTGCCTTGGTTATCTCTTACCCGAGCCCTTTACTTATGCACTTTACTTTGTGATAGACATATTGTTTCATGTCATATATCTTGCTATCACATAGTTGTTTATCTTGCTTAGCATAAGTTGTTGGTGCACATAGGTGAGCCTAGTTGTTGTAGGTTTTGTGCTTGACAAATTAACTGATAGGTTTATTCCGCATTTGTTCAAGCCTAAACCATAATTATTTTAAAGCGCCTATTCACCCCCCCCCCCCTCCAGGCGACATCCTTGATCTTTCAAATAGTACGGCCCATGTTTGACCAACCGATCATACGACCCGTAGAAGGCCCATTGATTATATGGCCCGTAGAAGGCCCATGGATACTACGGCCCGTAGGAGGCCCATGGTCACTACGGAAGGTAGCAGGACCATGGTTACAACGGTCCGTATGTTGCCCATGGTTATTGTGGCCTAGTTTTAAAAAATATTTTATTATGGCAACTAGCAAACCACGGAAAAAAAACTGCAGTGACTACAACCAAACAAATAAACAAGACAATAAGGAAATAAATAAGCAAGCAACTTATGCTAGGCTATTACGGCAATTACACATATTACATCCACTCGGCATAAAAAATCGCCACCAGTGCAAATATAGGGAACAAAGCAGCATATTACATACATTGGGTCTAAATTGGCCACCAGTGCAAATAAACGCGGCAGCAAAACAAGTCCAGAACTAAAACCACTTCAGAAGAGCTCAAGAAACAGTATCCTGGGTATCCACCATGCTGGCAAGATGCTTAGCAAGCTTATTAACTTTCTCTTGTTTGGTGCTTAAATCCTCCAGCGCTTGTTGTTGCACCAGAAAGTATGTATCTGAATTCTGTAGGAACTTCCTCAGTCCGTCGACTTCTTGCTGCAACACAGCTGACAGAATATAAGTATGGGAAACTACACAACACTAACAACACTTGTAATGTGCATGACATGAGAACATAACTGTTTATACAACTGAAACTGAAATCAACATAGAGCAAGAAGTTAGAACAGCAATGCAGTTAAAGAAATAGGTTTAAAACATACCTGTTGTGCCATTGGAGTTTCAATTGGATCCTTCAAATTTGAAATTAGTTGGTATGAATAAATATAGTTATGCAAGAGCAAAGGAGTATGCACCATAGCTATGGAATCTGACCTGAGAACAGTTGTTCTTCTGCTTTAAACATGGAGTTTGGGTTTGCTGTGGTGGTCTTCGTGCTTTGGGCACTGCAGTTGCCTTACAAACTGCTCGTGTGGGCGTACTTTGTGGCGGACATGGTGTTGTGTCAACTAGAAGTGGGTTACTATCTACTGGGGTTGGGGTTAGATGGGGTGTAGCTGGTTCTCTGTCCAATGGTGTAGGTGTACAATCTGGAAGAGTCTCGATTATGTGTGGTGGGGCTAGTTCGTGGGCCAATACAACCATGGTTCTATCTGCATCGACGGGTACCACCGTTTTTTGTGAAGAACAGGTTTTTACTCCCTTAGATACTTCCATCACCCCCTCCAATTCAAATGGCTGATAAACAAGAAAAGAAATTGAATGTACAGACATTGTATGATAGACAGATGTGGTAATTCACATATATGTTGTCTAACCAAACAGGACAGCATGACAAAATTTCACATATATGATGGCTAACTAAACAGGATAGCATGACACAGTTTCAGATATATGATGGATAACTTAACAGGATATAATGGCATAATTCAACATATGATGAGTATCTAAACAGGATGACATGACATAACTATATGATGTCTTTCTAAAATAGGTTGGGATGAAATAATTCACATACATGTTGTTTAAGTATACAGGATGGCATGATATAATTCACATAAGTGATTCATATACTAAGCAGCTGGCACTCGCATGTATGATCTCTAAACTAAGCAGATGGCATTGAATATTGTGTATATTATGTCTAAACTAAGCAATGCAAGACACCATATGCATGATATGAGAAATATAAAGATTGCAAGTTAGAGCATACACCTGAAGTGGGATATAGGACTGGTCATCTGTCTCTGAATCCTCCTCTGAGGAGCTACCTATAACCATCGAGATATATGCTTCAACAGGTACCATTGTCTGCTCTGAAGACCTTGTTTTCACTCCAGATTTTTCCATAACCGGCTCAAATGGCTTATGCACATGAACAGTAGTTCAATATACATAGATTGTCGACAAATGGAATACATAATAAAAAAAGGATGGCATGAGATAATTCGCATATACGATGCCTGGCTACACAGGATGGCGGTGCATAATTCACATATATGATAACTGGCTAAAAAACATGGCATTGCGTAATTCACATATCTGATATAGAAAGTAAACATGAGGCATTCACACAAAATATGTCTAATCTAAGCAGATGGCATGGCAATGCAAGACACCATATGCATGATATGAGCAATATAACCCTGCCAAGTTAGAGCGTACACCTCAGGGGGTAATACGACTGGTCATCTATCTCTGAATCCCCCTCTGAGGAGCTATCTATAACCAGCAAGAAATCTGCATCGACAGGTAGCACTGACTGCTCAGAAGACCTTGTTTTCACTCCAGATTTTCCCATCACTGACTCAAATGGCTGATGCACAGGAAGAGTAGATGAATGTACAAACATTGTCGACAAATGGAATACATGATGAAAAAAAATAGTATGGCACGATACAATCCACATATACGATGACTGGCTAAATAGGATGGCATTGCATGATTCACGTATATGATGCCTAGCTAAACAAGATGACATTGCACAATTCACATATATGATATAGAAACCAAACAGGTGGCATTCACACAAAGCGAATCTAAACTAAGCTGATGACATATAAGATTTATAAAGTAAGCAATGTGAGGCGCCATATGCATGATATGACCAACATCAGCATGCCAGGTTAGAACAAACACCTCAGGGGGTAAATAGGAGTGGTCGGCTGCCTCTGAATCCCCCTTTGAACAGTTATCTTCCTCTGGAATACAATCTGGAATGGGGGGAGGGGGGCCCCCACTATGCCCACCATGGAGCGGTGTCTGCATGACATTATATTCCCACGCAACAGTCTTCTCTTTTTCTCTACATGTTCAGTACGATTGTGTACAATAACTGACATACATAATAAAAAAATAGTTAGATTATGTAAGGCCTAAGGGGTGCATGCAAAAATCAAGACTGATGGTAGCAAACGAGTGGATAGATCCAAAACTAATGATAGCAGGAAGATGATAGCTACAGTTCAAAAAGATAGACGATGGCTCATCTACTGTTTGTTGCCCACCCAACATGAACCACATAGAAGACTCGAGATAAACCAGATAGTACACAGAGACACTATTCATTGCTGCCTCGATATGTGCCCCACAAGCATTTTAAAACTCAAGTTTGAACATTAGTTTGGACCTGACTCAGAGTCTAAGAGGTGAACAGGACGATAAAGTAGCAGGTAATAATAATCAATGTATAACGTAAGCAGACACGAAAGAGTGCGACCTCTCTTCCGGAACTATGTAGTCCTCAGGTTCATCTGCTCCATCGATGATGGTAATGTAGTTGCCGTGCCTGCCGGCAACAGGGAAGATGATCTGAGGCGGCGAAAGAAGGTCTGCAGGGGGGATCTCTGCTACGGTGGACGCTTCCGTTGATGGTGCACCTCAGGTGGGGTGGACGACGGGACGGCAGGAGCGGGACAAAACACACAGAGTTTTCTTTGACACCTATCTGAAAATGAAGTAAATCTATAAGGGCTCCTTAGAATTGGAGGATTCTAAAAACGCAGGGACAGAAAAAATACAGGAATGGGATAGGAATGCACGTGCAAAATAGAGCATTTGCAAACACAGGATTTCTGTCAACCTTGGTGTTTGGTTCACATGAATTTGAAGAACACGGGAATGGACAAACATGGTCAAATTAAAGTCAAACCACATGAAATTGTAAAATAAGAATCTTATTATGCCAGTAATGCACTTAGTCTTGTTCTTCATGCATATTAATCATCCCGGCGCTCTCCATGATGAGGAGGGAGTAGTTCACCCTCGGGGCTGAGGGTATGTACCAGTAGCTATGTGTTTGATTTCTCTCTCTCGGGTTCTTGATTTGGCACGATCTTGATGTACCGTGAGCTTTGCTATTATAGTTGGATCTTATGATGTTTCTCCCCTCTACCTTCTTGTAATGGATTGAGTTTTCCCATTGAAGTTATCTTATCGGATTGAGTCTTTAAGGATTTGAGAACACTTGGTGTATGTCTTGCATGCGCTTATCTGTGGTGACAATGGGATATTCATGGGATCCACTTGATGTATGTTTTGGTGATCAACTTGCGGGTTATGTGACCTTGTGAACTTATGCATAGGGGTTGGCACACGTTTTCGTCTTGACTCTCCGGTAGAAACTTTGGGGCACTCTTTGAAGTTCTTTGTGTTGGTTTGAATAGATGAATCTGAGATTGTGTGATGCATATCGTATAATCAAACCCACGGATACTTGTGGTGACATTGGAGTATCTAGGTGACATTAGGGTTTTGGTTGATGTGTGTCTTAAGGTGTTATTTTAGTACGAACTCTAGGGCTGTTTGTGACACTTATAGGAATAGCCCAATAGATCGATCAGAAAGAATAACTTTGAGGTGGTTTCGTACCCTACAATAATCTCTACCTTTGTTCTCCGCTATTAGTGACTTTGGAGTGACTCTTTGTTGCATGTTCAGGGATTTTTATATGATCTAATTATGTTATCATTGTTGAGAGAACTTGCACTAGTGAAAGTATGAACCCTAGGCCTTATTTCCAAGCATTGCAATACCGTTTTCGCTCACTTTTGTTACCTGCTACCTTGCTGTTTTTATATTTTAAGATTACAAAAACCTATATCTACCATCCATATTACACTTGTATCACCATCTCTTCGCCGAACTAGTGCACCTATACAATTTACCATTGTATTGGGTGTGTTGGGGACACAAGAGACTCTTTGTTATTTGGTTGCAGGGTTGTTTGAGAGAGACCATCTTCATCCTACGCCTCCCACGGATTGATAAACCTTAGGTCATCCACTTGAGGGAAATTTGCTACTGTCCTAGAAAACTCTGCACTTGGAGGCCCAACAACATCTACAAGAAGAAGGTTGCGTAGTAGACATCAACACTCAACCATGCAATGATAAACAACCAGATAATGATGTTGAAATAGAACCAATTGTTGATCTTGATAACCCACAACCTAAAAATAAAAGATATGATAAAAGAGACTTTGTTGCTAGAAAACAAGAAAGAGAAAGAGAACCATGGGTTCAAAAACCCATGCCCTTTCCACCTAAACCAACTAAGAAAAAAGATGATGAAGAATTTGAACGCTTTGCTGAAATGCTTAGGCCAGTCTTTTTCGCACTCGCTTGACTAATATTTTGAAGAAGGCCCCTTATGTAAAATACTTGAAAGACATCATCACTAATAAGAGAAAGATACCGGAAGCTGAAATCTCCACCATGCTTGCTAATTATTCTTTGAAAGATGGAGTACCTAAAAAACTTGGAGACACAGGAATACCAACTATACCTTGCTCCATCAAAAGAAATTATGTTAAAACTGCTTTGTGTGATTCAGGAGCTGGTATTAGTGTTATGCCTTTCTCCTTATATAAAAGACTTGATTTGAATAAACTCACACCTACTGAAATATCTTTGCAAATGGCTAACAAATCAACTGCCATACCTATCGGTATTTGTGAGGATGTGCCCGTTGTTGTTGCAAATGTTACTATCTTAACTGACTTTGTTATACTTGAGATGCCCGAGGACGACAACATGTCGATTATCCTTGGTAGACCCTTTTTAATACTGCAGGGGCTGTTATTGATTGCAATAAAAGAAAGATCACTTTTCATATCAATGGTAATGAACATACGGTGCACTTTTCGAAGAAACAATTCCAAGTGAATGGTATCAATGTTTTTGAAAAATCTCCGACACTCACTATTGGAAGTTTTCAACTACCTCTACCTACTGCCAAAAAGAAATATGAAATGCTTATTGTTGGGGACATGCATATCCCTGTTGAGGTAACTTAGTGTTTTACGAAAGTTCTTTGGTTTCATGCTAATCGATGATGGTTGTTAATAAGACTTGATCAACCTTATTAATTGATCATTTTTTAGATGTATGAAGTTGATGAATTTATTAAACACAACCTTCTGCTCCCAACTTTTGTTTTCTGTTTTTCTTAGTTAAATAAAATAAAATGCCATGTTTTGTCTGTTTTCTGAATTTCTCGTGCAATAAAAAATGACCCAAAAATAAAAGTTCTCAGAATGCCCTGAAAATTTAATACGATTTTTTTCTGAATATTTCTGAATTTTTGGTGCAAATAATATCAGAGGGGGGGTGCACCTGGTGACCACAAGACACCAGGTGTAACACCCCGATAATAAAGCTACAATAAACCCTTACAAATGATGCTAAGTCGCCTTTTTTTAATTAAGCTTAATCGACTCTTATTGAAAACTAGTTCAAATTCAAATTCGAATGCAACTTGAAAATTTAAAAGTTTCAAAAGGTAAAATAAAAATGTAGGTTGGGCTGCAAATATTCACTAGATAATTTTCATTTAAGAATTAACATTTTTCAAAATATATAAGTGCCCCTAAACATTTTAAAACTGACTCATAAGCTTTTTATTGAAACAATCTAATTTAAATAAATATGTAAACTATCCAAAAATATTTGAAACTTGTTGAAATAGCCCAAAATATTGCCTAGAATTTAGGTGATACTTTGCACAATTAACTAAAATCATTTAGTACCTAAACTAAATACAAAACAGTAGTAACTAAGAAAACAGAAAAGAAAAAGGGGAACCTACTAGTAAAAAGAAAAGAAACCTAATCTACTGGGCCCCTTGGCCCATTTAGCAAAACAGCCCCAGCCCACCCGCAGCTCCTTCGACCTATCGCTACAGGAGGCAGGAGGAGGCGTGGCGGCCATCCACGGCGCCATGGCCACGGTGGCAGCCATCCCGCGGCTCCCCCGGTGGTTAAGGCCTCGCCCTACAAGACCAGACCCCGGCGCCCTGTCGTCAACCCTAGCCCCCGCACATTTTCTCCCCTTGCCTCGCTCTCCTCGATTTCTTCGACGCTCGAGCGTAGCCGTCGCCGCGCCGTTGCCGTACACGTGGCCATCGGCCACTGTTTGCCGTTCGTTGGCGTCCGGAAGGTTCGCCGTCGTCCCCTACGTCGTCTACGCACCACCGTTCGAGCCCGAGGCCACTACATCGAGCGGATCAAACTCTTCTTCAACCTTCGGCCACCGGCGCACCTCCGTCGACTCTATCATTGTCCTGCGCTCCCGGCCCTCACCGAGCCTTTCGTGCGCTCCCCGGTGAGCTCCCGCTCGAAAGCCCTCTCCCTAGTTCTCGAATCCATGTCCGTAGCCGCCGTTCCCGTCGCGGCCGAAGCTCGTCACCGTCGGCCATGTCGTCGCAAAGCTCACAGCTGCTGTCGCTCGCACCCGAGCTTGATCTCGAGCTCCTGGAGCTCCCACGAGGACAACGCGCCCACTTGCAGCTCCTGCCGTGCTCCACGCCGTCGAAACCAAGCTCGCCCGAAACCGCCGCCCCTTGCCGTCGTCGGAGTGCTCAACTCCGGCCACTCCAGTTGTTGTAACCGCCACCGTTAGACGCCGCTCCCCGCGTAAATTTGAACGCGACCAGGCGCGCGTCAAATAGGCGCCTATGACCGGAGCTCCGCTCCCGCCGCACGCGCTCGCCCGCGAGCCCCTGCTGCGCCCGGGCCACGCCCTGACATCCCCGGCCGCGCTCCCCGCGCGCGCCCACGCGCCGCCCGCGCCCGCCTCGTCCGCTCGTACGCTGCCGCTGCTCTCTGCTACTACTCGCTGCTACTGCGCTGCTGCTCCCGTTGCAGCCTGAAGCTGCTGCCTTGTCGTTGCTGTTACCCTGTTGTTGCTGCTGCTTGGCTGCGTCGCTGCTACCGCTGCTCCCTGTTGGTGCCTTGCTGCTCTTTGCTAATGCCGTTGCTTGCTACTGCACTGATGCTGCTACCCGCTGCTGCTTTTTGCTAGCAGCCGCCGCTGCATGCTAGTTGTTGCTGCCGTTGTAGGCCATGGCTGCTTGAGCCCCTGTGCGTGCCCAGCCATGGGGCATGGTTTTGCTTATGGCCATCCCTGGTTAGCATCAGATTAGGTAGGTTAGATTAATTCCTAAGTAGTCTAATGTGCAAATGGCATGTGGGGCCTCCTCTGTTAAATAACCTTTATTATGACAAGTGCCTATTACAAGCGGGTCCTACTGCTAACTCAATTAATTTAATTGATGTCTAATTAACTAGAGTCTTTGACAATGAGGTCCCACCGCTAATTAAACTGATTTAAACAATCTGTTAACACATGTGACAATGACAGCCGGGTCCCACTAACCCTGTTGACTAGTCAATTTTGACTATGTTGACTTTGACCTAGACCCACATGCCAACCTCTGTGGCTGAGCTGCCACTGGGTACACATAGCATTTAACTATTTTAATTTGAATTTAAAATAATCCAGCAATTCCTTAGAACTTTGGGAATTAATATGAAATAATCCGTAATTCGGATAAAAATACTTTATACATGAAAGTTGCTCAGAAAAATGTGACGAATTCGAATACGTAATCCGTTCATCCGTCATGCGTCTCTAACATGGCGAACATGCAACCGTCTCCCTCCGGTCCGTTTGTCCAAAAATGCCGAACACCAGGAGTAGTTTCCTGGATGTTCTTCCCCTTTGCCAGTATCATCTAGTACTACGTTAGCTCACCCTAACACCGCTAAATGTCATGTCATGCATCTATTTGCATTGTATTCATTGTTTCTTCCCCCTCTTCTCTCCGGTAGACTACGAGACTGACGCTGCTACTGCCCCGATCGACTACGGTGTTGGCCACCCGTCCTTCTCTGCAGAGCTTCCAGGCAAGCAAACTCCCCTTGTTCATCCCGATATTGCCTACTCTTTTCCTCTACTGCTTGCATTAGAGTAGTGTAGCTGTTACTGCTTTCGGTTAATCCTATTCTACTGCATAGCCTGTCTTTGCTACTACTGTTGACACCTTTACCTGCAATGCTAATGCTTAGTATAGGTTGCTAGAATTACATCAGTGGCCCTACATTCTTGTCCGTCTGTCATGCTATACTATCGGGCCGTGATCACTCGGGAGGTGGTCACGGGTACATATACTATATACTTTTACATTACCTATGTTACTGTTCGGAGATGGGGGCTGAAGGGGCAGGTGGTTTCATCCAGGTAGTGGTGGGCCTGAGTTCCCGACGGTCCCCGAGTGTTACTTTGTGGCCGAGCGACAGGGCAGGTTGTGACCACCTAGGAGACAGGTGTGCCTGGTCCTGGTCGGCGTCCGCGGATACTTCAAATAACACGCTTATCAAGATCTGGGTATTTGATCTGAGTCTGGCTACGTGCCTATACGCACTAACCAACTACGTGGGAACGGTTATGGGATCTCGACGTTGTGGTATCAGCCGAAGCCTTCTTGACATCAGCGGTTGAGCGGCGCGCGTCGGATTGGACTGGAACGCCTGCTCTTGTATTAGGGGGGCTAGATCTGCTTCCGGCTGCCCACGCAACATGCAGGAGTGCAATGGGCGATGGGCCCAGACCCCTGCGCGCTTAGGATTTAGACCGGCGTGCTGACCTCTCTGTTGTGCCTAGGTAGGGCTGCGACGTGTTGATCTTCCGAGGCCGGACATGACCCAGGAAAGTGTGCCCGGCCAGAGGGATCGAGCGTGTTGGGTAATGTGGTGCACCCCTGCAGGGAAGTTTATCTATTCGAATAGCCATGTCCCTCGGTAAAAGGACGACCCGGAGTTGTACTTCGACCTTATGATAACTAGAACTGGATACTTAATAAAACGCACCCCTTACAAGTTTCAGATACAACCCGGTGATCACTCTCTCACAGGGCGACGAGGAGAGGATCGCCGGGTAGGATTATGCTATGCGATGTCACTTGTTACTATACTTGCTACTCTCTTCTACATGCTTCAATATGGAGGCTGCCAGAAGTGTAGTCTTCGATAGGACTAGCTATCCCCCTCTTATTCTGGCATTCTGCATTTCAGTCCACAGACACTACCCATTTCATTGATATCGATGTATATGTAGTGTAGATCCTTGCTTGTGAGTACTTTGGATGAGTACTCACGGTTGCTTTGCTCCCTCTTTTCCCCCTTTTCCATTCTTCTCGGACGTCGCAACCAGATGCTGGAGCTCCGGAGCCAGACGCCACCTTCGACGACTCCTACTACACCGAGGGTGCCTTCTACTACGTGCAGGCCGACGATGACCAGGAGTAGTTAGGAGGATCCCAGGCAGGAGGCCTATGCCTCTTTCGATCTATATCCCAGTTTGTGCTAGCCATCTTATGGCAACTTGTTTAACTTATGTCTGTACTCAAATATTGTTGCTTTCGCTGACTTGTTTATGTTCGAGCACTTGTATTCGAGCCCTCGAGGCCCCTGGCTTGTAACATGATGCTTGTATGACTTATTTGTTTTTAGAGTTGTGTTGTGATATCTTCCCGTGAGTCCCTGATCTTGATCGTACACGTTTGCGTGTATGATTAGTGTACGATTGAATCGGGGGCGTCACACCAGGGCGCGCCAGCAACCCCAGGCGCACCCTGATGGGTCCCCCATGGGTCCCCTCACTTACTTTTTTAGCCCATGTCATCTCCTACCTCCACAAAAAAATCACCATAACTCTCTCGTGTTCTTGCTCTCAAACCCACGGATTTCGATCTCTTTGCTCGAAGCTCCATTTCCGAAACTGTTTTGGGGATTGCTACTTGGTATGTGACTCCTCCATTGCTCCGATTAGTTTTTTGCTTTAGTGGTTTATATTTTTAATAATTAGCTACTCTTGGTGTTGTTGTAGATGAACTTGCATGTTGAATTCTTAGAGTTCTAAGTAGTTTGAATGCTTAATATAGCCTCTATGCATCCTTATGAGTAGTTGCTATCAATATTGTGAAGTTTTGTTGACAAAAAATTTGTGGACTTAAATTTTTAGAATTTTATCTATAGGAATATGATGAGTTTCTTTAGTAAGTTTGCCTCCAAGAAAAATACTGAAGGAGTCATTGGGGAATCCTCGGACACTGACCTTAACACTCTGAGAAGGGCGGAGGTGCGGCCGTGCGAATGGCCACATAATGCCTTCATGGAGGGGGCCGGATCCGTCAAGAGTTCGCCCAATTCATTGCTAATGCAGGGCTGACCGACTTCATCGCAGCTGAGTGTGATCAATACCACCTCCTTACAAATTCCTTTGTGCAAAATTTCCATTTTCTGAGTAGGAATAATCCTCCTGAAGTGCAATTTAATTTATACTCTGAAACCCGTCAGATACCACTTACTGATTTTTGTGAGATATGCTTGATCCCTTCTGACGGAGAAATAAGAGAGCTTAGACCTCCAGAGTTTGAGAACTTTTATCGTACTCTGTCAGTGGGAGATGAGAGAGGCGTGTCGAGTGTCACCGTCACTAGTTTGCAATTTCCTTCTGTGCACTACTTTACTCTATTCATTGCTAAGTGTTTAATTGCTAGAGAGAAGGTTGGTGCACTCAGTGCTTCTGACTTCGCCATTTTACGCCATGCATTACACAATGATCACACTTATAGCCTAGGAGCTTTTATTGCACGCCGTCTGCACCTTAATAGAAACAAGGGTAAAATTCATGGTGGTATTTATGCTACTCGCTTAGCTAGTCACTTTAACATTTAGATACGCCAACATGATTATCCTTTGACCCGAGTCTATCTAGAGCACCAGGCGATGGTGGCTCATCAGTTTACTGATGAGGCAGACTCTCTTCATAATATTCGTTACAACCTAGTTTTCAGTGTGACTTCCCACGATATTATTCCATTGCATGCACCTACTTTGTTTGATTCTATTGCCAGGGGCGGATACAGGATCATGCCAGCGGACATTGTTGCCTACCAGAACGCCCAGGCAGCGGCAGAGCAGGAGCCTCAGGAGTGGGACGATCAGGTGCCACCGCCACAACACTTCAAAATGGGACTAGATGGCTACTATGAGTGGTGACTACCAAGCTAGGCCAAAAGCCTAAGCTTGGGGGAGTATGTATTTTCACCGACATTACATTCATGTTCACACATTTCATTCTAGTTGTCGGTGTTCACAATTTTTCATTGTATTATGCATGCTAGATTTATTTTCTCACTTTCTTTTTGTGTGTTTGAAAAACTTTGAAAAAAATCCAAAAAAACATTTCTTGCTTCTTTTCGGTTTTTCTTTCTAGTTTAATTAGTTGTAGTATTAAAAGGAAAGCTCAAAAAGATTTCTCGATTCTTCTATTTGCTTGTTGGGAGCTTTTCTGTGTAAATAGTTTTTCTTATTTTTGTTTTTCTTTTTCTTTAATTTGCTTTCTTCAAGAAAAACTAAAAACTCCAAAAATATTTCAGTGTGTTTCTCTGAAATTATTTTCTTTTTATTGAGTCATACCAAGGAGAAGACCACGATGAAAATGTTGAGTGGCTCTCATATGCATTGCTATTGATCTAACAAAGAGCCCATATTACATTGTCTTCTCCTTTTGAATAAAATGTTTGCAGATTCCAGCTTAGTCCGCAGCACTCTTGCACTATTATTATTTTCATATCATTCGGTCGTGCAAGTGAAAGGCAATAATGACGATATTTGATGAACTGGTTGTGGCAGAGAGAAACGGGTATGAACTCAACTTGTTCTGTTTTTGTAAATATGTTTAACCTAGTATCCATGATTCAGCATATTATGATCAAACATGTTTGCAATGACAATTAGAGATTATAGTTCCTCATGCCATGCTTAAGTAGCTAGGAGTGGATAATGATTTATCTTGGATGTCAACATGCATTAAAATAATTGTGATGTAGTATGATGATATGGTATCCTTCTCTGAATGTTTCAAGTGGCTTGACTTGGCACATGTTCATGCATGTAGTTGAATCAAAACCAACATAGCCTCTACGATATTTATGTTCATGGCGTTCATATCCTACTCATGCTAGTATTCAATGTTAATTATGCATAACAAATGTTCATGATCGTTTTTGCTCTCTAGCTGGCCGCTTCTCAACCTATTTGCTAGCCTTCGCCTGTACTAAGCGGAATACTGCTTGTGCATCAAAATCCTAAAACCCAAGTTATTCCAGATGAGTCCATCATATCTACCTATATGCGGTATTACCCTGTCGTTCCAAGTAAATTTGCATGTGCCACCTCTAAAATTTCAAATGAACATCTGTTTTGTGTGCCTGGACCGCTCATGGAGCGACAGGGGGCGGTCAGTATCTTCCATGCTAAGCGGGTTAATCACATGATGAGTGTTTATCCACTCGTCCTTGCACGAGAGGGGCGGTAATAGGGATGCCCAGTCCCGAATTCAAAAATTGCAAATAATTAAACAAAACTCCCCCAGGACTGATATTGGTATGGACGGTACCCGTGGATTCGGCTAGCCGTGGAGTGTGTTTGTTGGTGGAGGGGGAGTAAACATTTACTTTTATCGCTTGAGAACTGCCACTAATGTGTTTAGCATGGAAGATATTGATAACTCTTGGTTGTAACATTGACAGGAAGGGTGTACCTCCCAAAATTACATTTATCTCTGTTTTAAAGCTTTGAGCTCTGGCACCGCTGCAAATCCCTGCTTCCCTCTACGAAGGGACTATCTATTTAATTTTATGTTGAGTCATCACCTTCTCAAATAAGCGCCAGATCTGAGAGCACTATTGTCATCCTCATGCATTGTGTATAGTTAATGTTGGATGCATCATGACTGGATCTTTTCTACCATGAATTACAATGTTTAGTCGCTGCTTGAACTTTGAAGGTGCTCTGCATTTATGTTTCGCAGTCTCAAAAAGGGCTAGCGAGATACCATTATTGTTATATTATATCATGGTTGTTTTGACAAACTCATTGGGCAATGGCGATCGTGTACTCTTCTGGAGAGGCAGGTGGGTCCACGGCTTTACGGTCGCAGAGATAGCTCCAACAATCATGGAGTTCGTCAGCACTCGAGCCCGCAATACTAGAACGGTACGACAGGCCTTGACCAGCAACGCGTGGGCCTTGGATGTGCAGGGCGACATCTCCTTCACGGCGCATATACAAATTGCAAATCTATGCCTCGCGATTACCATAGTACCTCGCAATGAAGATCAGGCAGACCAGTTCGCTTGGCCTGCCGACGTATCAGGGCCTATACGACAAAATCGGTGTATCATAGGTTATGTCAGGGGCTCACAAGATCACCCATGGCGCCGTGCATCTGGAGGAGTTGGGCACCACTGAAGTGCAAAATCTTTGCTTGGCTTACGGTGCAGTACAGATTGTGGACTTCGGATAGGCGGGCCCGACATGGGCTCCAAGATCAGCCATCAGCTTGCTTCACATTTATGCAGGAGGAGGACAACGTTGACCACATCATCATTCAATGTGTCTACGCTAGGGAGGTTTGGCACCGGTGCTTCGATTTCTTTCAGATAAACATCGACCCACCGATGAACTTGAGCACGTTTCAAGATTGGTGGCTTCAGCAAAGAAGGAATCTCACAGGCAGGTCTATCCGAGGATTCGACTCATTCATCATAGGGATGGCTTGGGCATTGTGGAAGCAAAGGAATGCAAGGTTGTTCAATCGACCACATCAGCAAAAAACTCCTCCGCAATTAGTCGAGCAGGTACTCCAAGA
Source organism: Thinopyrum elongatum (assembly GCA_011799875.1). Classification (NCBI taxonomy): domain Eukaryota; kingdom Viridiplantae; phylum Streptophyta; class Magnoliopsida; order Poales; family Poaceae; genus Thinopyrum; species Thinopyrum elongatum. Next base: position 392,483,455 of record CM022300.1, read on the forward strand.
GCTCAAGGATTGGAGAGCGGCCGGATTAGGTGTAGGTGGTTTAGATCCTTTTGTGAGAGAGTAGCCTAGACGAGTTTGGTTGGTGTGGTGTCGGGTGTGCCATTGGGGATGTTCGCATCTTGTAATGGCGTCTTGTAACTATACTTTCTGCCTTCTATAAAGCTAAGATACGCCTTTGGCGTACTCTCGAAAAAAACAAAGTGTTGTCATTTGAGATATTTTATTATTGCTCGCTAGTTGATTATGCCATTGATATGAGTTAATATAATTTTTAAGAGTTATTGTTGACATGGTTAGTCATGATCTTTGCTGAAAACCTGTGTGCTACTTAAGCTTATTTATGTAAACAAGAACAAAAGAGTTCGTAAAAGTTTTTCTTTTCACTTTCAGTTTGTCAACTGAATTGCTTGACGACAAACAAAGGTTTAAGTTTGGGGGAGTTGATACATCTCCATCGTATCTACTTTTCCTAACACTTTTGCTCTTGTTTTGGACTCTAATTTGCATGATTTGAATTAAACTAACCCGGACTGACGTTGTTTTCAGCAGAACTACCATGGTATTGTTTTTGTGCAAAAATAAAAGTTCTCAGAATGGAACGAAACTTTTTGGAGAATTATTTTACAATAAAAGAAAAATACTGGAGCCAAGAACCACCGAAGGGGGGCCCTGGCTGGGCACAAGACACCAGGTCACCCCCCCCTCTGGCGCGCCCTGGTGGGTTGTCCCCACCTCGTGGCCCCGCAGACCCTAATTCCGATGCTATAAAATCCTATTTTCGGAGAAAAAAATCAAGGAGAAAGTTTCATCGAGTTTCACGATACGGAGCCACCGCCACCTCCTGTTCTTCATCGGGAGGTCATATCTGGAGCCCGTTCGGGGCTCCGGAGAGGGGGATCTTCTGTCTTCGTTATCACCAACCCTCCTTCATCACCAATTCCATGATGCTCCCCACCGGGAGTGAGGAATTCCTTCATAGGCTCACTGGTCGGTGAGGAGTTGGATGAGATTCATCATGTAATCGAGTTAGTTTTGTTAGGGCTTGATCCCTAGTATCCACTATGTTCTGAGATTGATGTTGTTATGACTTTGCCATGCTTAATGCTTATCACTAGGGCCCGAGTGCCATGATTTCAGATCTTAACCGTTTATGTTTTCACCACTATATCTATGTTCTAGATCCGATCTTGCAAGTCATATTCACCTATTACGTGTTATGATCCGTAAACCCCAATGTGACAGTAATTGGGATACTTTTCGGTGATGACCGTAGTTTGAGGAGTTCATGTATTCACTATGTGTTAATGCTTTGTTCCGGTTCTCGATTAAAAGGAGGCCTTAATATCCCTTAGTTTCCTTATGGACCCCGCTGCCACGGGAGGGTAGTACAAAAGATGTCATGCAAGTTCTTTTCATAAGCATGTATGACTATTTACGGAATACATGCCTACATTATATTTATGAACTGGAGCTAGTTTTGTATCGCCCTAGGTTATGACTGTTATATGATGAATATCATCCAACGAATTCACCGATCCAATGCCTATGAATTTTCCACATATTGTTCTTGCTAAGTTACTGCTGCTGCTGTTACTGTTATGCTTGCTACAAAATCATTACTATCACTGTTACCGTTACTACTACTGTTACCACTGCTATCAAAACTATCATATTACTATGCTACTAATCACTTTGCTGCAGATATTTAATATCCAGGTGTGGTTGAATTGACAACTCAACTGCTAATACTTACAAATATTCTTTGGCTCCCCTTGTGTCGAATCTATAAATTTGGGTTGAATACTCTACCCTCGAAAACTGTTGTGATCCCCTATACTTGTGGGTTATCAGGCCCTACCTGTCATCCTGGTGATTGTAGTTTGCACGCTGATCTGGTCAAGAGAGGAATATAAATTTTAATTTATGGTGGGGTAAATGTTACAGTTGCAGCAAAGATTGTACACTCCGGGTCTTTTAGCCAAGCTTAGAGGCAAGCATGTGGGGCTCGTGTTAGAGGCAGTGCTGCCTCCAAACACTCGAGGTGCTCTCCATTGTGACAAGTTTACTATCACATGTTCATACTTCAAGGTGCATTAAATCAATAGATGCAAGGATCAACTGGAAAATCACGACATGCATGCATTGTAATTAATACATAGGTAAACACAACTTTTTGAGAAAATCATGCTATGATGTGTCGCGTCAACTCGTACAACACGGAGAAGCTTGATTACTAGTACGGCCTCTCCCTCGCCCATGCGCGCGGTGGCTCGCAGACGAGGAGAAGCTTTTGCTTACAACAAGCTCTCCCTCCCCCATGCGGTGGACATGCAGCAGTTGATTCGATACTGTAGAAGTAGTAACATCATTGTTTGACTTCTCAAAGAGGCGAAGAACCAAGCGCAACCCGAACCTACGTGGCAGTTGCGAACGCTCGCGTGGAAGTCTTATGTGTAGGGGAGGGGCGTGGTGTGGCAGTTTTGTGGCAATTCTTTTCTATTGCTATTTGCGTCCAATAGGTGCCACCGTCAGATGCAGGTCTTACGGTTATTGTGGCGATTGCTAGTTATAGTCATCTTAAAAAAATCAAATAATCCCAAAACAAACCCGACCATGTTTCTTGTTTCTAGACATGAATATTAATCAACCTACAAGAGACGTGGGCCGTGTATGTTTTTAATGCCTTGAGACGTACCTACCATGGCATGCAGTGGTTAGTTCATTGCATGCAATGGTATTAATTAGCAAATAAATATTAAGTTCTCTCGTTTTCCTCTCCACCTTGGTCACGGTGCACAATGTAGTGCATGTCAACAAAAATTATATCATTGGATTTGTATTTGAACATAGTTTTCAATGATATATTTTTTGGTGATATGCATGAACATTTTGTTAGTTAAATTTATGGTCAAAGTTTGGCACAGATTACAATGGGGACCAGGAAACCAACACAGAGGTACTACTACTGACTAGTCTCTTTTTGACACGCATTTACGTTGATACAGCTTGAATGCCAACGAGGGAGAGGGTAGCGAATCCTGAAACGTTGAACGGTCAATGATGCATCCTCATTCAATTAGCATGCAGAGGGAATTAATTGGAGAAGTAGAATGGAGCTAGCATGATGTGAATGCAACGTAGTTTGGACTCTCATATAAAGGCGCCCCACCACTCCAATCCATCTACTCCGAGTCTCTACGCAACACTGCTCACTCCAATCCAAGACCAAGACCAAGTGACCAGAAGCCACAAGCACCCATGGCATCGATGGACACGAGCGACAGTCGGCTATGCCAGATCATCCAAGACGCTGGCATGTGGCCCTGTACCGTGCAACGTTTCCAGACGGTGCTGGCGACCACCGGCATCATAGCCCTCGTCGACGCCGGCTTCACCTCTCGCATGAACGAGATGATGGTCCGCTCCATCCGCAAGTTCACCACCGCCAAGAAGCACGCGGATGACCTTGCCGTACTCCTGGAGCCCGCGCGCCCAAGATCCTTGTTGCCTGCCACCCTCATCAGCCTCCATGGTGATGAACTCTTTCAAGCACTGGTGGCCCTGCAGCTGCCGGAGGTCACAACGAAGAATGTGCACCTCGAGGCCGCGCTCGCCGCGCAGCGCCTCGCCATGAAGAAACCATCGACCTACACATCCACGTCTACGAGGAAATCGTCTACATAGGCCACTACAAGGCCAGGGATGACAGAAAGACGTTGGCCTTGTTCGACCGGCTGGAATCTTTGGACGCCATTGTTCAGAAGCATGTTGACCTGGCCACAAAAGCCGCTGCTACTTAGCCGCTGTTCGGTGGGCCAGCGCCCTAAGTCGAGGAGGAGGAGGTCGTCGATGGATGCATCTTTCTTCTTGCCTCCTGTAACCAGCACTGCATCGCCTCGTGGCCTTCATGTGTTAGTGTATGGCATTTTTATTCCAGTCGTAAATCACATCATTGTTTGACTTCTCAAAGAGGCTAAGAGCCAAGCGCAATCCAAACGTGGGAGTTGCGTACGCTTGCGTGCCAGTCTTATGTGTAGGGGAGGGGCATGGTGTCGCAGTTTTGTGGCATTTCTTTTCTATTGTCGTTTGCGTCCAATAGGTGCCACCGTCGGATGCAGATCTTACAGTTATTGTGCCGATCGCTTACGAAAACCTTATAACCCCAAAACACTTAGGCGCGGTGGATTAACTCGACCTTGTTTCTTGTTTCTTGACATGAATAAAGGGATCAACCAATAAGAGACGTGGGCCGTGTATGTTTTTAATGCCTTGAGACTACCTAGCACGGCATGCAGCGGTCAGTTCATTGCATGCAATGGTAGTACAGTAAATATTAAGTTCTCTCATTTTCCCCTCCGCCTTGGTCGCGGTGCACAATGTAATAATGACTAGTCTCTTTTTGACACGCATTTACATTGATACTGCTTGAATGCTAATGAGGGAGAGGGTAGCAGTTCCCGAGACGTTGAATGGTCAATGATGCATCCTCAATTAGCATGAGAGAGAATTAATTGGATAAGAAGAATGGAGACAGCATGATGTGAATGCAACGGAGTTTGCACTCTTATATGAAGCCGCCCCACCACTCCAATCCATCTACCAAATCATACGCACCACTGCTCACTCCAATCCAAGACCAAGACAAAGTGACCAGAAGCCACAAGCACCCATGGAGGTGATGGACGCGAGCGGCAGTCGGCTGTGCCAGATCATCCAAGATGCTGGCCTGCGGCCCCGCACCATGCAGCGTTTCCAGACGGTGATGGCGACCGTAGGCATCATAGCCCTCACTGACGCCAGCTTTGCCTCTCGCGTGGACGAGATGATGGTTCGCTCCAGCCGCAAGTTCACCGCCGTCAAGAAGCACGCGGACGGCCTTGCCGTGCTCCTGGAGCCCGCGCGCCCAGGCTCCTCATTGCCTGCCACCCTCATCGGCCTCCATGGTGACGAACTCTTTCAAGCACTGGTGGCCCTGCAACTGTCGGAGGTCGCGACGAAGAATGTGCACCTCGAGGCCACGCTCGCCACGCAGCGCCTTGCCATGTAAGAAACCGTCGACCTACACATCCACGTCTACGAGGAAATCGTCTACATAGGCCACTACAAGGCCAGGGAGGACAGAAATACGTTGGCCTTCTTCAACCGGCTGGAATCTTTGGACGCCATTGTTCAGAGGCAGGTTGACCTGGCCACGAAAGCCGCTGCTACCTAGCCGTCGTTCGGTGGGCTGGCACCCTGAGTCGAGGAGGAGGTCGTCGATGGATGCATCTTTCTTCTTGCCTCCTGTAACCAGCACTGCATCGCCTCGTGGCCTTAATGTGTTAGTGTATGGCATTTTTATTCTAGTCGTAAATGACATGTGTGATCCCTTGCTCTTATTTGGCGTTAATTATATGTAGTATCACTATCTTCGTCCTGGTGTTCTACTACCTAGGTCCTTGTTTATTAGTCCCTTTTGTAATTTCTGCTAAATTTTGACCAAAGATTTAACTGACAAAATATTAGTGCATGTCAACAAAAATTATATCGTTTGATTCATATTTGAACATAGCTTTCATGATATAATTTTGGTGACATGCACGTGTCGGAAATATGCCCTAGAGGCAATAATAAAGTGGTTATTATTATATTTCCTTCTTTATGATAATTGTTTATTATCCATGCTATAATTGTATTGACCGAAAACTCAAATGCATGTGTGGATACATAGACAACAACATGTCCCTAGTGAGCCTCTACCAGACTAGCTCGTTGATCAAAGATGGCTATGGTTTCCTGGCCATAGACATGAGTTGTCATTTGATAACGGGATCACATCATTAGCAGAATGATGTGATGGACAAGACCCAAACTATGAACATAGCATATGATCGTGTCAAGTTTATTGCAGTCGTTTTCTGATGACCATGAGATCATGCAACTCACTGACACTGGAGGAGTACCTTGTGTGTACCAAACATCGCAACGTAATTGGGTGACTATAAAGGTGCTCTACAGGTATCTCCGAGGGTGTCTGTTGAGTTGGCATGGATCAAGACTGGGATTTGTCACTCCGTATGATGGAGAGGTAACTCAGGGCCCACTCGGTAATACAGCATCACAATGAGCTTGCAAGCAATGTGACTAATGGGTTAGCCACGGGATCTTGTATTACGGAACGAGTAAAGAGACTTGCCGGTAACGAGATTGAACTAGGTATGGAGATACCGACGATCGAATCTTGGGCAAGTAACATACCGATGGACAAAGGGAGGTGCATACGGGATTAACTGAATCCTTGACATCGAGGTTCGACCGATAAGATCTTCATAGAATATGTGGGAACCAATATGGACATCCAGGTCCCACTATTGGTTATTGACCATAGAGGTGTCTCGGTCATGTCTGCATAGTTCTCGAACCCGCAGGGTCTACACACTTAACGTTTGGTGACGATATAGTATAGTTGAATTGTTTTGGTGGTAACCGAAGGTTGTTCGGAGTCCCGAATGAGATCCCAGACATGATGAGGAACTCCGTAATGGTCTGGAGGTGAAGATTGATATATAGGACGAAGGGTATCGGAGTCCGGAAGTGTACCAGGGGCACCGGGTTATGGCCAGGGTGACCAAAGGGGTTTCAGGGGCCCCCGGCAAGTGTTGGGGGGCCTCATGGGCCAAGGGGAGGGGGCATACCAGCCCACTAAGGGGCTGCACGCACCCTCTCACCCCATCCCACGTAACCAGAGGAGGTGGGGGCGTCCCCTAGGGCTGCCAACCCCTTTGCCTTGGGGCCAAGCCTCCTAGGGGGGAGGCGCCCAAACCCATCTAGGGTTTCCCCCTTGTGGCTGCCCCCCCCCCCCCAGGGGAACCCTAGGGTGCCCCTCCCTCCACCCTTTCCCCTATATATAGAGGAGGGGAGAGAGGGCAACCTACCCATCTATGCCACGGCGTTGCCCTCCCTCTCCCTCGTAGCCCTCTTCCTCTTCGTAGTGCTTAGCGAAGCTCTACTGAGATTCCACCACCACCACCACCACCACGCCGTCGTGCTGCCGGATGACACAAGATACTACTTCACCATCACTCGCTGGATCGAGGAGGTGAAGGCGTCATCAAGCCGTACGTGTGTTGAACGCGGAGGTATCGTCCGTTCGGCAATTGGATCAGGAGTTCGCGGGACGGATCATGATTGGATCGCGAAGACGTTCGACTACATCAACCGCGTTTCTTAAAACTTCCGCTTAGCAATCTACAAGGGTATGTAGATGCAATCTCTCCTCTCCTAGAAGTTCATCTCCTAGATTGATCTTAGTGAGCGTAGGAAATTTTTTGTTTCCCATGCAACGTTCCCCAACAGTGGCATCATGAGCTAGGTCTATGCATAGATGACATCACGAGTAGAACACAAAGGAGTTTGTGGGTGTTGATATTCATATTGCTTCCTTCCTTGGTCTTTTCTTAATTCGGCGGTATTGTGGGATGAAGCGGCCCGGAACAACTTTACATGTCCACGTACATGAGACCGGTTCCATCGACTGACATGTGACTTTGTTGCATAAAGATAGCTGGCGGGCGTCTGTCTCTCCCACCTTAGTTGAATCGGATTCGACAAAGGCGGTCCTTGTAGAAGGTTAAATAGCAACTTGCATATCATTGTGGCTTTGCGTAGGTAAGAATCGTTCTTGCTAGATACCCATAGCAGCCACGTAAAACATGCAACAATAATTAGAGGACGTCTAACTTGTTTTTGCAGGGTATGTTGTGATATGATATGGCCAAAAACATGATGAGATATATTTGACGTATGAGATGATCATGTTTTGTAATAGTTTATCACGACTTGCATGTCGATGAATACGGCAACCGGCAGGAGCCATAGGGTTGTGTTTAATTATTGTATGACCTGCATGTCAATCATTAAACGCTATGTAATGCTTTACTTTATCGCTAAGCGATAGCAATAGTAGTAGAGGCATGGTTGGCGTGACAACCCCGATGGCGACATGATGATGGAGATCATGGTGTCATGCCAGTGACGATGGAGATCAAAAGCACAAGTTGATAGCCATATCATGTCACTTATGATTTGCATGTGATGTTAATCCTTTTTATGCATCTTATTTTGCTTAGGACGACGGTAGCATTGTAAGGTGATCCGTCACTAAAATTTCAAGATAAAATTGTGTTCTCCCCAAGTGTGCACCGTTGCGAAAGTTCATCATTTTGAAGCACCACATGATGATCGGGTGTGATAGACTCTACGTTCACATACAACGGGTGCAAGCCAGTTTTGTACATGTGGAACACTTGGGTTAAACTTGACGAGCCTAGCATGTACAGACATGGCCTCGGAACACAAGAGACCAAAAGGTCGAACACGAGTCATATAGTAGATATGATCAACATAGAGATGTTCACCATTGAAACCACCTCATCTCACGTGATGATCAGACTTGGGTTGGTGAATTTGGATCATGTTACACTCGGACAACCGGAGGGATGTTGATTTGAGTGGGACTTCTTAGGTAATATGATTAATTGAACTCATTTATCATGAACAATAGTCTAAGTTATCTTTGAAAATTTATGTTGTAGATCAATGGCTCGCGCAGTAGCTCCCCTGAATTTCAATGCGTTCCTAGAGAAAGCTAAGCCGAAAGATGATGGAAGTAACTTTGTGGACTGGGCCCGTAATCTGAGGATTATCCTCACGGCTGCCCAAAAGTCTTATGTCCTTGATGCATCGCTTGGTGCGCCACCCCCTCCAGAGACTGTGGACGTTGTGAACACCTGGCAGTCACGTGTTGATGACTACTCAATAGTTCAGTGTGCCATGCTGTATGGCTTATAGCCGGGACTTCAAAGGCGTTTTGAACGTCATGGAGCATATGAGATGTTCCAGGAGTTGAAGTTTATCTTTGAGAAGAATTCCCGGATCGAGAGGTATGAGACCTCCGATAAGTTCCATGCCTGCAAGATGGAGGAGAACGGGTCTGTCAGTGAGCACATACTCAGAATGTATGGTTACTACAACCGTCTGGCTGAATTGGGAGTTGAGCTCCCGCCAGAGGCTGTCACTGATAGAGTTCTTCAATCACTACCACCTAGCTACAAGAGCTTTGTGTTGAACTATAACATGCAAGGGATGAACAAGTTAGTCTCCGAGCTGTTCGCGATGCTGAAAGTCGCTGAGTCAGACATCCAGAAGGAGCATCAAGTATTGATGGTGAATAAAACCACTAGTTTCAAGAAAGGCAAGGGAAAGAATGGAAACTTCAAGAAAGGAGGCAAAGCAGTTGCTCCTCCCGTGAAGAAACCCAAGGCTGGATGATACGTCTCCAACGTATCTACAATTTATGAAATATCCATGCTGCTATATTATCATTCTTGGATGTTTTACAATCATTTTATAGCAACTTTATATCATTTTTTGGGACTAACTTATTGACATAGTGCCCAATGCCAGTTGCTATTTTTTGCTTGTTTTTTACATCACAGAAAATCAATACCAAACGGAGTCCAAACGTAGCGAAACTTTTTGTGGATTTTTTATGGACCAGAAGACATCCAATGGGCCAGAGAAGCACCTGGGGGGTGCCCCGGCGGGGGCACAACCCACCAGGGCGTGCCTGGGCCCCATGGCGCGCCCCGATGGGTTGTGCCCACCTCGGTGGCCTCCCGCACCGCCTCTTCTCCCTATAAATTGCCAAATATTCCAAAAACCCTCGCGGAGACCCTAGATCAGAAGTTTTGCCGCCGCAAGCCTCTGTAGCCACGAAAAACCAATCTAGACCCCGTTCCGGCACCCTGTCGGAGGGGGAAATCATCACCGGTGGCCATCTTCATCATCCCTATGGCCACCATGATGAGGAGGGAGTATTCCACCCTCGGGGCTGAGGGTTTGTACCAGTAGCTATGTGTTTAATCTCTCTCTCTCTCGTGTTCTTGAGATGTCACGATCTTGATGTATCGCGGGCTTTGTTAATATAGTCGGATCATATGGTGTTTTCCCCTCTCTATCTTGTTGTGATGAATTGAGTTTTCCCTTTGAGATTTCGTTTTATCGGATTGATTACTTTTATGGATTTGAGAACACTTTATATATGTCTTGCTATGAATACCCGTGGTGACAATGGGGTATCGTATTGCTTCACTTGATATATGTTTTGGCACTCAACTCGCGGATTCCCGAGGTGACATTGGGGTAATCTATGCATAGGGGTTGATGCACGTTCTTGTCTTTGTTTCTCCGGTAGAAATCTTGAGGCACTCTTTGAGGTTCTTTGTGTTGGATTGAGCATTACGAATCTGAATTTGCTTTGGTGTTATTTTAGTACGAACTCTTGGATAGATCGATTGGAAAGAATAGCTTTGAGGTGGTTTCGTACCCTACAAACAATGTATTCTTATGTTCTCCGCTAGATAGGAACTTTGGAGTGATTCTTCATCGCACTTTGAGGGATGGTTATATGATCCAATTATATTAGCGTTGTTGAGAGGTTGCACTAGCGAAAGTACGGACCCTAGGCCTCATTTTCAAGCATTGCAATACCGTTTGTGCTCCGTTTTATCAATTGCTACCTTGCTGTTTTTTATTGTTCCTATTACAAAAACCAATATCTACTATCATTACTATGCTTTTATTACCATCTCTTCACCAAACTAGTGCACCTATACAAATTACCATTGTATTTGGTGTGTTGGGGACACAAGAGACTCTTTGTTATTTGGTTGCAGGGTTGTTTGAGAGAGACCATCTTCATCCTACACCTCCCACAGATTGATAAACCTTAGGTCATCCACTTGAGGGAAATTTGCTACTATCCTACAAAACTCTGCGCTTGGAGGCCCAACACGAGTCTACAAGAACAAGTTGTGTAGTAGACATCAAGCTCTTTTCTGGCGCCGTTGCCAGGGAGGTGAGTGCATGAAGGTATATCTTTAGATCTTGCAATTGAATCTTTTAGTTTCTTGTTTATCACTAGTTTGGTTTATAAAAAGAAAACTACAAAAAAAATGTAATTGAGGTTGCATCATATTATTCGTCTTTATAATGTCTTCCTTGAAAATGATGGAAAGAAAAATTGTGCTCAATTTATAAAAGAAGAATTCAATAAAATATTTGGCATAAATGATGAGCATGATTGCAATGTTGTTAGTATGAATTCCGTGAATATCCATGATGCTAATGATATGCAAAGCTACAAGCTTGGGGATGCTATGTTTGATGAAGATGATATTTTTAGTCCCCCAAGTTTTGATGTTCAAAATTGTTATAATGGTAGCATGCCTCCTATTTATGATGATTATATTGATTAAAGTGGATTTGGAGAGGTCATGACTTCATTTAATGATGAATCCACTATTTTGGAGGAGGTTGCAATTGATTATGACAACAAAGTTCCTATATATGATGATTATGGTGATGACATGTATGCTATATTGAATAATGTTAACCATGAAACTTGTCATCATGATTTTAATTTTCAATCACATGATAGTTATTTTGTTGAGTTTGCTCCCACTACTATTGATGAGAATAAATTTGCTTATGTGGAGAGTAACAAAATTTCTATGGTTGTGGATCATGAAAAGAATGCTTTATGTGATAGCTATATTTTTGAATTAATTCATGATGCTACTGAAAATGATTATGAGAGGGGAACATATACTTTTACATATTTCAACAATATCAAGTTTCCTCTATATGTGTTGAAAATCTTGAAGTTATGCTTGTTTTGCCTTCCTATGCTAGTTGATTCTTGCTCCCATAAATTGTTTGATCACAAAATCCATATGAATAGGAAGTGGGTTATACTTAAATGTGCTAGTCATATGCTTCATGATGCTCTTGTTATGTTTCAATTCTTATCTTTTATGTGAGCATCATTGAAATCATCATGCCTAGCTAAAAGGCATTAAAGAAAAGCGCTTGTTGGGAGACAACCCAACACTTTTACCTACTGTTTTTGTGTGTTCACATGGTTAGGCTACTGTAATAATCTTGTTTTATAGCTTTTGTTTCAACAAAGTGCCAAGTAAAGCCTTTGGGATAGTGTGGTTGATAGTTGACTTGATTCTGTGCAAAAACAGAAACTTTTGCATCCAGTACAGAAATTCCTATCTTTTACTGGAAAGTGGAAAAACTCTGGATTTTTTATAGGTGATAGATATACAAATTCTCTACGTTGTCCTAAGTTTTCAGAATTTTTGGAGTAGCAGAAGTATGGTTGGAGTACAGATTATTACAGATTGTTCTGTTTTTGACAGATTCTGTTTTCAATTCATAGTTTGCTTGTTTTCTAGTTTCTATGGCTTATATTGCTCAATATAAATTATGGAAATGATATGCTACAGTAGGAATTGTGTGTAGACAATTATGAATCTTGTCTTTGACAGTACCAAAGTGAAATGATTTGCTCTTTATCATACTAACCTATCTCACGAAGTTCCGTTAAGTTTTGTGTGATTGAAGTTTTCAAGTTTTGGGTGAGATGTCGATATGAGGAGAATAAGGAGTGACAAGACCCTAAGCTTGGGGATTCCCAATGCACCCCAAGGTAATATTCAAGGAATATCCAAGCAACTAAGCTTGGGGATGCCCCGGAAGGCATCCCCTCTTTCATCTCCAACATTATCGGTAACCTCACTTGGAGCTACATTTTTATTCGTCACATGATATGTGTTTTGCTTGGAGCATCATTTTCTTGTTAGGATTTGCTTGCTGTTATTGATAATAATGTTTTGCATCTTTCTTTTCAATAAAAATTTCAAGGATAGCCTTTACCATGCTTATTTTGCAAGTTTATGAGTTGCTGTTTCAAAACAGAAAGTTTATCGATGTTGCAAAAATTCCCGAGAAAAGTCAGAATGTGATAAAATGTTGAAACTTTTTGCACAGTAAGATCTAATAATTTTTTTACAGGGTGGTAAATTTTCATAATTTTGGAGTTAAAGAAGTATTGATACTCCTGCATTCTTTACAGACTGTACTGTTTTGGCAGATTGCTGTTATGTTTGCATTGTTTGCATATGTTTGCTTGTTTAATGATTCTATTCGAGGATAGGAGTATTAAATATGCAGAGGCATTTAGTATGCAATGTTTAATAATAATTTTTGTGATTTTCTACAGTAGAGAATGATAAGGTTTTTGCATTGGTTTATACTAACTTATCTCACGAGTTCTTGTTGAGTTTTGTGTGTATGAAGTTTTTAAGATTTAGGGAAACCGTGATATAAAAGGAATTAAGGAGACGCAAAAGATCAAGCTTGGGGATGCCCAAGGAACCCCAAGATAATATTTCAAGAAGTCTCAAGCATCTAAGCTTGGGGATGCCCCGGTAGGCATCCCACCTTACTTCAACAACAATTATCGGTTAGTATCGGTTGAGCCTAAGTTTTTGCTTCTTCACTTGAGTTGTGCTATTCTTGGAATGTCTTTGTTTTGTTTTACTTGCTGTTTTAATAAAATACTTAGATCTGAAGGTTTTTAAAGAGAGAGTCCTCAATTAGTTACCCCTTTACTTAACTACTCGCTTGATCTTCACTTATATCTTTTTGGAGTAGTTTGTCATTTACTCTCGTGCTTCACTTATATCCTATGAGTAAATTGTTGAATGAATCGAATATCATGAAGTTGAAATTATATATTCATATCATGCCTAGTGGTAGCTTCACATTGGGTTTAGAAAGTGAAATCTTTTGAAGCTTGACAATCACATTATTGGTCATACAAGCAATTCATGAATGATTACTATAAGGAAGAGAACTTTCACATGCAAATACACTATCTTGGAAATCTTTTGTGATTGTGAGCCCCCATCAAAATATTATATGCCAAAATTGTTGACGTTGGACAAGGAAGACAACATAATGATTTATGTTTGTTCATATTCACATAGAAGTTATATTGTCATAGATCCTTCAACATGTGGTGCTTGCCCCCCATCTTTGCTAGCCAAAAATTCCGCACCAAGTAGAGATACTACTTGTGCATCCAAAAACACTTAAACCCAAATCTTATTTTCAAGAGTCCACCATACCTACCTAAGGATCGAGTAAGATCCTTCAAGTAAGTTGTCATCGGTGCAATAAGGCAATAAAAATTGCTTCTAAAAGTGTTAGATCATTTAGTGTAAGAGAAAATTGAGCGTTGTACGAACTTGTGATGGCAAAGAATAAAAGCGACAGACTGCATAATAAAGGTTGCTATCATAAGGGGCAATATAACGTGACGTTCTTTTGCACTAAGGGATTGAGCATACAAACAAAAAGCGCATGGCAACCTCTGCTTCCCTCTGCGAAGGGCCTACCTTTTACTTTTATGTATTTACTTTCATGCAAGAGTCAAAGTTTTTCTCTTTATTCCTTTTTATTTTTCTCTTTTGGCAAGCATCATGTGGTGAGGAAAGATCTAGGCACATATATCCAGTAGGATATGGGTAGCATGAGTTATTATTGTTGACATCACCCTTGAGGTGAATATGTTCGGAGGCAAAATTATAAGCCCCTATCTTTCTATGTGTCCGGTTGAAACGTTTTGCTCATGTGTATGCGGTGAGTGTTAGCAATCATAGAAGACTATATGATGGTTGAGTATGTGGAGCTCTTACTTAGACTCTGTTGAATAAGTTGAATTGCAATTATTTGGTGACTAAGAATATAGGTTGTTGAGTTTTAAGAGAATTCATTGTTTGAACCTTAACATGTGAATTGGTTGCTACTTTAACATGATGAGTTTTATGAGAAAGAGTTGCTGTTATGATGCTAGGAAAAGTGATTGAAATTAAAACTTATGCACTTTGCTAGCATTCATACTTCATAAATTATTTCTTTTATCATTTACCTACTCGAGGACGAGTAGGAATTAACCTTGGGGATGCTGATACGTCTCCAACGTATCTATAATTTATGAAGTATCGATGCTACTATATTATCATTCTTGGATGTTTTACAATCATTTTATAGCAACTTTATATCATTTTTTGGGACTAACTTATTGACATAGTGCCCAGTGCCAGTTGTTGTATTTTGCTTGTTTTTTACATCGCAGAAAATCAATACCAAACGGAGTCCAAACGCAGCAAAACTTTTTGTGGATTTTTTATGGACCAGAAGACATCCAATGGGCCAGAGCAGCACCTGGGGGGTGCCCCGAGGGGGGCACAACCCACCAGGGCGCTCCTGGGCCCCCAGGCGCGCCCAGGTGGGTTGTGCCCACCTCGGTGGCCTCCCGCACCGCCTCTTCGCCCTATAAATTGCCAAATATTCCAAAAACCCTCGCGGAGACCCTAGATCAGAAGTTCCGGCGCCGCAAGACTCTGTAGCCACGAAAAACCAATCTAGACCCCGTTCCGGCACCCTGCCGGAGGGGGAAATCATCACCGGTGGCCATCTTCATCATCCCTATGGCCACCATGATGACGAAGGAGTAGTCCATCCTCGGGGCTGAGGGTTTGTACCAGTAGCTATGTGTTTAATCTCTCTCTCTCTCGTGTTCTTGAGATGTCACGATCTTGATGTATCGCGGGCTTTGTTAATATAGTCGGATCATATGGTGTTTTCCCCTCTCTATCTTGTTGTGATGAATTGAGTTTTCCCTTTGAGATTTTGTTTTATCAGATTGAATACTTTTATGGATTTGAGAACACTTTATGTATGTCTTGCTATGAATACCCGTGGTGACAATGGGGTATCGTATTGATTCACTTGATATATGTTTTGGCACTCAACTCGCGGATTCCCGAGGTGACATTGGGGTAATCTATGCATAGGGGTTGATGCACGTTCTTGTCTTTGTTTCTCCGGTAGAAATCTTGGGGCACTCTTTGAGGTTCTTTGTGTTGGATTGAGCATTACGAATCTGAATTTTCTTTGGTGTTATTTTAGTACGAACTCTTGGATAGATCGATTGGAAAGAATAGCTTTGAGGTGATTTCGTACCCTACAAACAATTTATTCTTATGTTCTCCGCTAGATAGGAACTTTGGAGTGATTCTTCATCGCACTTTGAGGGATGGTTATATGATCCAATTATATTAGCATTGTTGAGAGGTTGCACTAGCGAAAGTACGGACCCTAGGCCTCATTTTCAAGCATTGCAATACCATTTGTGCTCCGTTTTATCAATTGCTACCTTTCTGTTTTTTATTGTTCCTATTACAAAAACCAATATCTACTATCATTACTACGCTTTTATTACCATCTCTTCGCCGAACTAGTGCACCTATACAAATTAGCATTGTATTTGGTGTGTTGGGGACACAAGAGACTCTTTGTTATTTGGTTGCAGGGTTGTTTGAGAGAGACCATCTTCATCCTACACCTCCCACGGATTGATAAACCTTAGGTCATCCACTTGAGGGAAATTTGATACTATCCTACAAAACTCTGCGCTTGGAGGCCCAACACGAGTCTACAAGAACAAGTTGTGTAGTAGACATCACTGGACCCAAGCCGGAGACTGAGTGCTTCTATTGCAAGGGAACTGGCCACTGGAAGCGGAACTGCCCCAAGTATCTGGCCGACAAGAAGGGGGCCAACATCAACAAAGGTATATATGATATACATGTTATTGATGTGTACCTTACCAACTCTCGTTGTAGTGCCTGGGTATTTGGTACCGGTTCGGTTGCTCACATTTGCAACTCAAAGCAGAAACTACGGAATAGACAAAGGCTGGCGAAGGACGAAGTGATGATGCGCGTGGGAAATGGTTCCAAGGTTGTTGTGATCGTCGTCGGCACGCTCGCTCTTCAATTACCGTCGGGATTAGTGATGAACCTGAATAATTGTTATTTAGTGCTTGCGTTGAGCATGAACATTATATCTGGATCTTGTTTAATGCGAGACGGTTACTCATTTAAATCAGAGAATAATGGTTGTTCTATTTATATGGGTAATATCTTTTATGGTCATGCACCCATTGTGAGGGGATTATTCTTATTGAATCTCGATAGTGATGATACACATGTTCATAACATTGATGCCAAAAGATGTAGAGTTGATAATGATAGTACCACTTTCTTGTGGCACTGCCGCTTAGGTCATATTGGTGTAAAACGCATGAAGAAACTCCATGCTGATGGACTTTTGGAGTAGCTTGATTTTGAATCACTTGACACATGCGAACCATGACTCATGGGCAAGATGACCAAATGCCCATTTTTCTGAACAATGGAACGGGCAAATGACTTGTTGGAAATCATACATACTGATCTGTGTGGTCCGATGAGCATTGACGCACGCGGTGGATATCGTTACTTTCTCACCTTCACCAATGACTTGAGTAGATATGGGTATATTTACTTAATGAAACATAAGTCTGAGATGTTTGAAAAGTTCAAGCAATTTCAGAGTGAAGTTGAGAATCATCGTAACAAGAAATCAAATTCCTACGATCTGATCGAGGAGGAGAGTATCTGAGTTATGAGTTTGGCAATCACTTAAGACAATGTGGAATTGTTTCACAGTTGACGCCACTTGGAACACCACAGCGTAATGGTGTGTCCGAACGTTGTAATCGTACCTTATTGGACATGGTGCGTTCTATGATGTCTCTTGCCGATCTGCCACTTTCATTTTGGGGTTATGCGTTAGAGACAACTGCATTCACTTTAAATAGGGCACCATCTAAGTCCGTGGAGACGACACCGTATGAACTTTGGTTTGGCAAGAAACATAAGTTGTCGTTTCTTAAGGTTTGGGTTGCGATGCTTATGTCAAAAGGCTTCAGCCAGAAAAGCTCGAACCCAAAGTGTACAAATGCGTCTTCATAGGATACCCAAAAGAGACGGTTGGGTATACCTTCTATCTCAGATCCGAAGGCAAAGTGTTTGTCGCTAAGAATGGGTCCTTTCTCGAGAAAGAGTTTCTCTCGAAAGAATTGAGTGGGAGGAAGATAGAACTTGATGAGGTTGTTGAACCTTTACTTCAACCAGAGAACAGCGCAGCACAGAAAGATGTTTCTGTGGCACCTATGTCAGTTGAAGAGGAAGCTAATGATGATGATCATGAAGCTTCAGATCAAGTTACTATCGAACCTCGTAGGTCGACAAGGGTACGTACAACTCCTGAGTGGTACGGTAACCCTGTCTTAGAGGTCATGTTGTTGGACAATGGTGAACCTACGAGCTATGGAGAAGCGATGGTGGGCCCGGATTCCAAGAAATGTATAGAGGCCATGAAATCCGAGATGGGATCCATGTATGAAAACAAAGTATGGACTTTGGAAGTACTACCTGAAGGGAGAAAGGCCATTTAGAATAAATGGATCTTCAAGAAGAAGACGGACGCGGACGGTAATGTCACCGTCTATAAAGCTCGACTTGTGGCAAAGGGGTTATCACAAGTTCAAGGAGTTGACTATGATGAGACTTTCTCACTCGTAGCGATGCTTAAGTCTGTCAGAATCATGTTGGCAATAGTTGCATTTTTCGATTATGAAATCTGGCAGATGGATGTCAAAACAGCATTCCTTAACGGTTTCCTTAAGGAAGAGTTGTATATGATGCAACCGGAAGGTTTTGTTGATCTAGAGAATGCTGACAAAGTGTGCAAACTCCAGTGATCCATTTATGGACTGGTGCAAGCATGTCGGAGTTGGAATCTTCGCTTTGATGAGGTGATCAAAGCGTTTGGATTTATACAAGTTTTTGGAGAATCTTGTATTTACAAGAAAGTGAGTGGGAGCACTATAGCGTTTCTAATATTATATGTGGATGACATATTGCTGATTGGAAACAATATAGAACTTTTGGAAAACCTGAAGGAATATTTGAACAAGAGTTTTTCAATGAAGGACCTAGGAGAAGCTGCTTTCATATTGGGCATCAAGATCTATAGAGATAGATCGAGACGCTAAATAGGACTTTCACAAAGAACATAGTTTGAAGAAGTTAGAAATGGATCAGTCCAAGAAGGGGTTCTTGCCTGTTTTGCAAGGTGTGAAGTTGAGTCAGACTCAATGCCCAGTGACTATAGAGGATAGAGAAAAGATGAGTGTCATTCCCTATGCTTCTGCCATAGGCTCTATCATGTATGCGATGCTGTGCACAAGACCGGATGTCAGCCTTGCCATAAGTATGGCCGGAAGGTTTCAAAGTAATCCAGGAATGGATCACTGGACAATAGTGAAGAATATCCTTATGTACCTGAAAAGGACTAAGGAAATGTTTCTCGTTTATGGAGGTGATCAAGAGCTCGTTGTAAAGGGTTACGTCAATGCAAGCTTTGACACTGATCCGGATAACTCTAAGTCTCAAACCGGATACGTATATATTCTAAATGGGGGAGCGGTAAGCTGGTGCAGTTCCAAGCAAAGCGTAGTAACTGATTCTACATGCGAAGCGGAGTACATAGCTGCCTCGGAGGCAGCAAAGGAAGGTGTCTGGATGAAGCAGTTCATGGCAGATCTTGGAGTTGTGCCCAGTGTACTGAACCCAATGACTCTGTTTTGTGACAACACTAGTGCCATTGCTCTAGCCAAGGAACCAAGGTTTCACAAGAGGACCAGACACATAAAGCGACGCTTCAACTCCATCCGTGATGCAGTCAAGGAGGAGGACATAAACATTTGCAAAGTACATACGGATCTGAATGTTGCAGATCCATTGACTAAACGTCTTCCATGGGCAAAACATGATCAATACCAGAACTCTATGGGTGTTAGATTCATTACCATGTAATACTAGATTATTGACTCTAGTGCAAGTGGGAGACTATTGGAAATATGCCCTAGAGGCAATAATAAAGTGGTTATTATTATATTTCCTTGTTCGTGATAATCGCTTATTATCATTGACCGGAAACTCAAATGCATGTGTGGATACATAGACAACAACATGTCCCTAGTGAGCCTCTACCGGACTAGCTCATTAATAAAAAATGGCTATGGTTTCCTGGCCATAGACATGAGTTGTCATTTGATAATGGGATCACATCATTAGGAGGAGGATGCGATGGACAAGACCCAAACTATGAACGTAGCATATGATTGTGTCAAGTTTATTGCTATCGTTTTCTACATGTCAAGTATATGTTCCTACGACCATGAGATCATGCAACTCACTGACACCGGAGGAGTACCTTGTGTGTACCAAATGTCGCAACATAACTGGGTGACTATAAAGGTGCTCTACAGGTATCTCCGAGGGCGTCTGTTGAGTTGGCATGGATCAAGACTGGGATTTGTCACTCTGTATGACGGAGAGGTATCTCAGGGCCTACTAGGTAATACAGCATCACAATGAGCTTGCAAGCAATGTGACTAATGGGTTAGCCACGGGATCTTGTATTACCGAACGAGTAAAGAGACTTGCCAGTAATGAGATTGAACTAGGTATGGAGATACCGACGATCGAATCTCGGGCAAGTAACATACCGATAGGCAAAGGGAGCTGCATACGGGATTAGATGAATCCTTGACATCGAGGTTCGACCGATAAGATCTTCGTAGAATATGTGGGAACCAATATGGACATCCAGGTCCTGCTATTGGTTATTGACCGTAGAGGTGTCTCGGTCATGTCTGCATAGTTCTCGAACCCGCAGGGTCTACACACTTAACGTTTGGTGACAATATAAGTATAGTTGAGTTGTTTTGGTGGTAACCGAAGGTTGTTAGGAGTCCCGGATGAGATCCCAGACATGACGAGGAACTCCGGAATGGTTCGGAGGTGAAGATTGATATATAGGACGAAGGGTATCGGAGTCCGGAAGTGTTCCAGGGGCACCGGGTTATGGCCAGGGTGATCGAAAGGGGTTTCGGGCCCCCCCCCCCCGGCAAGTGTTGGGGTCCTCATGGGCCAAGGGGAGGGGCATACCAGCCCACTAAGGAGCTGTGCGCACCCTCTCACCCCATCCCACGTAACCAGAGGAGGTGGGGGCGCCCCCTAGGGCTGCCAACCCCTTTGCCTTGGGGGCCAAGCCTCCTAGGGGGGAGGCGCCCAAACCCAACTAGGGTTTCCCCCTTGTGGCCGCCCCCCCGGGGAACCCTAGGGCGCCCCTCCCTCCACCCTTTCCCCTATATATAGAGGGGAGAGAGGGCAGCCGACCCATCTATGCCACGGCGCTGCCCTCCCTCTCCCTCATAGCCCTCTTCCTCTCCGTAGTGCTTAGCGAAGTTCTCCTGAGACTTCACCACCACAACCGCCACCACACCGTCGTGCTGCCGGAGGACTCGAGCTACTACTTCACCATTGCTCGCTGGATCGAGGAGGTGAAGGCGTCATCAAGCCTTACGTGTGTTGAACACGGAGGTGCCGTCCGTTGGGCACTTGGATCGGGAGTTCGCGGGACGGATCGTGATTGGATCGCGAAGACGTTCGACTACATCAACCGTGTTTCTTAACGCTTCCGCTTAGCGATTTATAGGGGTATGTAGGTGCAATCTCTCCTCTCGTAGATGTTCATCTCCTAGATTGATCTTGGTGAGCATAGGAATTTTTTTGTTTCCCATGCAACGTTCCCCAATAGCACGAACCTTTTGTTAGTCAAATTTTGGCATAGATTACAATGGGGACCAATAAACCAGGACCAATGAACAAGTACAACACGCCTGTGCCGTTCACATCGCACCCCACACTGTCGTTCCGGCCCGCCGCTCAACACACATTGGCTTGGCATTTCCTATCTACAAGTTAAAAAGGTAAAGAGTGTCGCGTTCGCGTCGCACCCCCACACGGTCTGTCTTGCACGCAACTCAACCTAGGGAACGCTTGTTGTCTTAGCATTTTCACTGTCAGGTGGGACCGCAGTTTAGCAAACCGACTATCGGCAAATCCCCACCCCGCCCATCGCGCGTCAGCTGAGTTAGAATTAGAAGAGAGAAACGAGGGAGAAGAGCTAGATGTAGCACGGACGCTGTTGTCAGATGGGACTCGTGTTGATAGAATAGGAGTACTGAGTACTCGTACGTCTAGTACCACTTGTTGGGTGTGTGTGACCTATACCTATCCTCACTTTAGGTCTCCTATTCGAACCGCAGCTACACTTTATAGTACATATTTTTTCACGCATTTTTCCTCCTATATGTACTCCTAGGCTATTTCCATGTGCTTCCTTTCGCCGACATGTGGGACATAGAGCATCTGGGTCATAGTGCATGCACGACTCGGAGCATATGCAACCATGCCGGCATACTTTACATTTCATACATTACGAATTACATGCAAACTCCCCGCATAAGAATAAATAAATGAATGAATTACTACATGCAAACCGGATTATTTTCATAGAAACCGGAGCACGTTCATTAAAGTTTGGACGTAACACATTAAAAAAATGATTGGACCTAAACCAGTCCAAGGGCCTCTTTGATTCGCAGGATACTGAAAACACAGAAATGGGGAAAGTATGATGGCGATGAACCGAGAGGAGGAGGAAGATGAGTATTGTGCATGCTAGAGACTGGACTATAGTACATTGTTTTTTGGGATTGTTTTTTATGGCCATATCACCACATTGTTTTCTATGGCCTATCGCCTGCTGGTTCACTGGGCTGCCATGTTTTGCACTCCTCCGACGTGAGTAGTAGTATATACTACATAGTACTATATATACCGCATGATTCTTTGCTCCTTCTTATGTCGCCGACATGTGGGAGAGCCAGCATCTGGGTCGGCGTGTCATGCACCAGATTAGAGTGGGGAACGGAAGGAGGGCATCATCCCGGTCATAGCATCGCAGTAATAATGACTATAATGAGCAGTCGTATCATAAGACCCCATCTTTCCAGCAGTAACGAGCCGTCAAATCTCACAGCCCTACCTTTCCAGCAGTAAGTTGAATCCGCTACTCCCTCACCCTCCTCGCCTCTTTGTCAAACCGGCTACGTGAAAACTACTGCGCGTACTGCCCGGGAAAAGCCCTGCCCTCAGCTTTTAAATACTCCTAGTATAATTTTGTATCGATGAATTGCGCCATGGAGCAGAAAACCAAAAGAAAAAGGTGGTACATGTAAACAAATACTCCCTTTGTTCCTAAATATTTGTCTTTTTAGAGATTTCAAATGGACTACCACATACAGATGTACATAGACATATTTTAGAGTGTAGATTCACTCATTTTGCTCCGTACGTAGTCACTTGTTGAAATCTCTAGAAAGACAAATATTTAGGAACGGAGGGAGTACAGTTCAAGCTCTAGCTAGCGATTTGGAATGTAAACTGTGCATGTGTTTATACGTATAGGTTACTTCAAAGTACTGAGTCCATTGATGCAATGTGGTCAAACTGTACCATTGATATCTCAAAGCCAAAATAGTTCGAGCTTATTCGTTCTATATAAATAGTACTATATGTTTATTCACCCGTGGGGTTGTTCAATGAATGGAGGGCAGGGGAGCACAAGTGAACAACACTACTAGTAAGTAGGAGTAGTACAGTACAGTACAAAGTGCGACGTGTAGTTAGTCACGTTAAATAGAGAGTTTCTTTTCTTTAAAGCCACGTACACAAATTGAAACGCTTGTTATGGAGAGAAAAAGATAATCACTCCACTATATGTATATATAGGCAGGAGCCTGAGCTCTTGCTTTATGAGGGTTTCTCTCTTCATTCTCTCATCCTCTCCAGATCTAAACAAGACAGCGGTAACGACATTCTCTCTCTGCTCACTGCTGGTCACAGATCTGGCCGGATCCCTTCGGTCGGGGTGTGTAGGGGACTAGGTACATCATTCACGCGGTCGTCAGCGGCGATGGAGGAAACCCAAAGCTACCGGCGGGTCCTGATCCTCTGCCCATGACGTTCTCTCCGACACAGTGCCGGCTCGGGAGGTCCTCGGACCCCTTCTTCCTCCCTGTCGTATTGTGGGCAGAACCGACCTCCCGCCGCTCTCCTAGCCACATCCCGACGACCCTCAGGTATAAGTTCCTTCGAAAGCGGCATTGCTCTACTGCCCCAGCTCCCCACGTGGCTGCATGTGGATCTTTTTCTACTTCCATCAGCTCTTCCAAAGCCACCTAAATTTTTAGTATTATTAGAGGTAAAGCTACTTCATGCAGTCGAATCTAGGACTTGGTTCAAACAGCGAAGAAAGGGGGGAAAGTTGTAGCATGAATCTAGGACTTGATTCAAAGAGGAAATAACAGGGGGAAAGTAGTAGAGACTGAATACCCAACCAGTCTCTTGGTTGAAAACAGAAATAAAGGGAAAAGGCAGTACAAACTGGATAAGGAACAGATCTATTATTGGTTGAAAAAAGGATAGAAAGTGACGGCTGGTGGACAAGTCAACAGAGTATGTCCAGGATTAGATTTGCTGCCCTCACATAGTAAAAGGTCTCCAGGATTAGATTTGTTGCCCTCACATAGTATGAACAAACTCGGCATCACCACTTTATGCCTCCTTGTAGGTACATTGTGCTGATGCGTCCAATGCCGCATGTCCTTATACCAACTTTTTGCTGTTGTTAATGTAAGGGCGCATGTAAAATGAAGCAATCACACTGTTACCGTAAGGACATGTCTAACCAATGTTATTGTTAATCTAATTGCTCCAGTAATATGATGCAGTTAAACTGTGTTACAACAAATGCTACTCCTGCTATTTTCCCCAGTATGATAAGTAAGTTGCTTCTTTACGCTGCTGAGTGTCCTGGTGTCCCCACTGTCCCATGCCCTTAAACCAACTCTTTAGCTTCTGTTGATCTACTGTATCTGGTAAACAAGCAATGCCACCATTAAAGTAATCCCATATTTGACGAATGTCATTGTTGATCGTAATGCTTCCGGTAAGATGAGGCAATGCTGCCGTTTTAAAATTTCTACTGTCCTTGCGTGATTTCCATGAACATAATGAAGATGCTTCTTTTCATTTCGTGTATGTTTCATATCTTGTTATTGACCAGTAATTGTTTTCTTTCTATCTTTTTGTGCGTATAGGGATATCCATTTCACCTCGTTGCTATTGTGACCTTTTCGTGAACTGCACAAAACACTTTTTTGGAATGAGTGTCTTGTGCAGTTCAACTAAAATGTCACGTGGGCAACGTCTCTCAATTTTGGTGGAACTGCACAAAGGGTGATTTGGAGTTTCCAACATCTCCGTCAAACTCTGCCGGTAATCTCATGCAACATTTTATTAGCCTGTGCAAGATGAGCCGTCACCGTCACCACAATTGCACTTTATTTTAGTGGAACTGCACAAAAGGATAAGCAAATTATAGTTGTACCTTGCATGAGCAGGACAACCAACCTTAATGTTGCTCAATTTTAGTGCGACTACTAAAGTAGAACCTGCCAGCTCATGAAAGCAAGTACTTCTTGCTAGCTGCATGATGCAAACTTTGCTTCATTTCAGGTGAACTGCACAAAAAGGTCGCATGAATTGAATCATCCGAGTGGATCTGCAGGTTCACCACTTGCATTAGGCGTATCCGGGAGAATCGAGTCTTGGCGGCGTAGGGCCCCTCTCTCAGTTATGGTTCCCATGACCGGGTATGTTCCTTTTTGGTTGATTTTGACTCTGCATCCAGCTAGTGATCTTGTGCTACTGTTTTGGCACTGCTATGAGAAAGCAATAATGATATTGTTTTTGCATCTTAATTTAATGCCGCTAATAATTTGAGGCAATCTTTTGGCACCGCTACTCCCACTGATAAAATGAAGTAATAATACATTTAAAATAGAGCTACTATCTTAGCTACCATTTCAATTCCAATGTAGATAACTTGCAGAAGGCCTATCCGACAGAATCAAGTCCATGTGCACTGCATCAATCACATAGCTGCACTGAACTAGTTGAGTCCATCACGCCTACCATCGAGGTGGCGCGGGCCCCTCTCTAACTGGCGGGCGCCATAATTTTAGTTGAACTGCACAAAAAAAGAGATTGAAATGAATCAACGCTCCTCCTTCTACTGCCACACTGAGGTGTTAATCGATGTCAATGAATTGCCTTCATGGCAAGATACGGGGACATGAAGAATAACTTGATCTCCCAAAGTCATCTCACACAGGTCTATACTGTCCTTTATCAACATGATTGTGCTTTGTCATACTGTGCTAACGTTGTATTTTTTTAATAAAGCTATTCTATCGCAATCTTTTCTCGTTTTGGAAATAAAGTTGCTTCAACTAGTGCCACTATTATAGTAATCATGCTCTTTCTTATCTGTGCAAACAGGAATACTCAATTACAGATGTTGTGATGGTCAAAAGCATTTGCCAAGTTTTTGGGTTGTATGACACGGCTAGCCAAGATGGATTTAATCCTGAGATTCACTTTATCCAAAGGCTCTAAAGTGCCATGCGTGTGTGCAAGGTGGAAAGAAATATTTCAGGACGTTGATTGATGATTCCACTAGATTCTGCTATGTGTATTTGTTAAATACTAAGGATGGGGCTCTATACAAACTACTTCAAAATCTAGAAGGCCCTCTTATGCATATATTGGAAGTGGTAGTGCCACCAGTGATGCAGAACATTTCAGCTGCCAATGTTTGACCTGCGTGGCCTTAAAAAGGACTGGTTTCAATGTTTAAGCAAATCCTTGGATCAAATTGCTTACATGAAACATCGATCAATTTTTATTTATTTATTCACATTCTCACAACGTTTGAATTGTACAGTTACGATTGGCTCTGATCTGTGAATCATTGAGATGTGTAGGCATCTTTGTTGTACTTATTATTTGAATCTAATGGGTTGGTTCTGAATCTTGCAAGTTGGGAATCATTGAGATGTGCAGGCATCTTTGTTGTACTTATTATTTGAATCTTATTGGTTGGTTCTGAATCTTGCAAGCTGGGAAACACGACATGATGATGTAGAGGACATCAACCATAACAAGTTGTTCAAACTTGGTAGTATTGTCTGTGTAAAAGTGCGGCAAATGAGCTGATCGTGTGCGTCCTAAGAATAATCATTCTAATTGTTGTACATGTTGATCATGTGGCACTGATAGAACGAGCCAATGACTTGCTTGTTTTAAGAATAAATTTTAATTAAAGCTAATAAAATTTAAGTAAAGTGCCACTAACACTTGCTATTACAGTACCAATACAGACCCGCTCATGAACCGACGTGTGGCCGGAATAGGTTTCTCGGCTTCCACGTGGGTTTAATGGTGGTGTTTGAATGCGCCGAAGGGGCATGTTCTATCGGGCGTGCAACGGGCGAGGGAGGGGTAGTAATTGTTGTCGCCTGTACACACTCAGTTTACTGCTGAATGTAGTTCCCCAAGAGTTGAAAAACGAACTACCGCCGCCGCCTACCCACTCGTTCACCGTCGAGTTCGCTGTTCAGACCCATGGCAGCACCAAGTTGAATGTGATGTACAGCAACGATCCAGACTCGGTGAAGCTCTGCCTCACCAAGTTCAAGCAGTACCTACAGGAGGAGAAAGCACAAGGTCGCGGGACTAGACCTTGTGCCCATCCATTCATCTCCTGACTGGGACCAGCGGATCGCCGTCGCCCAGGTATTCGTGCGGGACGAGGTTCTCGTCTACAACTGTTGTAGGGCCATCAGAGGTTCTGGAGCATTCTCCCATTTCATTGGCACCGCCGACTGCATCTTCGCTATGGTGGAGAGCAGGAAGAACGCGATTGTGCTTTATGATTCGGCCATCTGGTGCAACAAGCTTGTCGACATCCAGAAGCAATACAAGATCATCGGCAACGGGCATGAGAAGGACTCTGTGGTTGACTTCACCGCGGCCATCATCGACCCCTGCTACACCAACATGAAAGAAGACGTCGATACCAAGGACTTGAACACGTGGGAGGTACCTCTGAATCTAGCCTACATAACCTATGCCGCCAAGGTCGCATACGCATGCTACGACATGTAGAGGCGGATCTTGGACATGAGGGCGTGTCTGCTTCCCGTAACCGACGAGTACACGGACAGCCGCAGCGTCATGATCAAGCGTGCCAGGAAGGTCAAGATGATGTACCTTATCTGTTTAAGCACCTCTATCATCTGAGTGTTTCATGCATTAGCCTATGTGTTGTAATTATCTGTTTTGTCCGAAATATTTCGTCTAAGAACCCATTAACCTGTTTGCTTTTTTTTAGTGGCTATTTGCTTATGTATGTAACTAGTTCACTCGGCTATCGTGCTTTGAATCTCCTTCCTCCCAACATATTCCCCTTCTCAAGTGCACCCAGCAGGTCTCATACACAAACATCTGGGACCAACCACCTATCCATTTGCATTTCTTCATTTTGTTCAATCTTTCGTCCTCTTCCTACAGTGGCTAGCGGCGCTGCCGCGCATGCCTTGATGACCCATCCTAGCCTATGGCGCTGGCCAGGCCATCCCTCTACTCCCACACATTCTCCGGCGGCGGCAGCTCCACCAGCCCACCCTGCACCCGAACAAGTCAACCCTCGTACTTCCCTCCGCCTGCGTCTTCCCCGGCTCCGGTTCGTTCCAGTCCGAGCTCTCGACGTCGTCCTCCGCTTTGGTGCTCTCGCCATGGCGCCGCCGTCTGTCATTCCCAACATGGTCAACAAAATGAGAGGAATCGGGAGACTACTGTTTGTCGAGAGGCTGACAGTCCGGGCCCACCAGGTCCATGGCCTAGGTTTTGTTGTTTAACATGCGCAGTCCACGACATGCAGACATAGTTGATCCAGCAGGTTTCAACTTTTTTTTGGGTCCAACAGATATCAAGCGGCCTCTAGGCCTCCCAGCCTAACTTATCTATAACATCAGCAGCCCAAGTTATATTTGTTTTTTCAAGACAACGCACAGCTCAGTTCTATTTTTCTACAAGAATGCAAAACTGAACCTATGTTTTCATTTCTATAATAGTATTTATATTTATATCTTATTTTATTACATATATATATAATAGAAACAACATAAGGTTCTGTTAAACCTGTCGTTTGTCCAACCATTGTATAGACCTTCCCACTTCCTTTATTTTTTGTTTTTATTAATCTTATATCTGAATTATCTCCCACTTTCTTTTTCGATGTAATCTGAGTTTTCTCCCAGTACTTTTCCCTAGAACCAACTCAATTGTCCCACGTCTAGCCTAAAAAATAATAATACCCCACGTCCTATTAACTCATTAAATTAAAATAATATATTTTTTCGTAAATCGAAAGTTCTTACTAAATAATAATAATTGGTTATATATAACTTGACAAGTTAACTCCTAGTGATTGTGTACATAAGCTTGCAAAGATTTTACTCACCAATGCTGTAATAGATGTGAAATCATGTGTTTATGTTTTTACAGCATTTCTCCGTCCAGCCCAACATGATATTTTCACCCAGCCCAGCAAGTCCCTGGATTTAAAAAAAATGCAAATGGGTTTTAAATTCTAACATAGTATATAAATGGGTTGCATAGACGCTGCATCATTGTTTCACCTAGCCCACCAAATGGACTAAAAAACCAAATGGACTGGCTGACATGTGGGCCAGTAGGTCGAAGCCTAAGCACTTTCACACAAAAAATACAAAGGTTGAAGCCTAAGCAAGGCGTTGGATTTACATCCAACGGCCGGCATTCTTCTTCAATCTCTCATCTTCTTCCTCCAGCACTGCCGGGACCGCCTGCTCCAGCCTCCGGCGTCCAGCGGCGCTGTTTCACCCGCCTTGCGGCGAAACGCTACCCCACCGATGGCCAGGCCATCCCTCCACTCCTCCGCACCTCCTGTTATTCTCTGCCGAGTGTAGGCCCACCCCGCACCCGAACCAGTCAAGTTTCCCACTCCTCTCCGCCTGCGACTCCACTGCCGCGTCTTCCTCATATCCGAGTCATTCTAGTTTGGGGCCTCGCCGTCGTCCATCGACCTTGGTGCGTTCGGCATGGTGTGGTCAACGTGGTCAACAAACGAGAGTCATCGGAAGATGACTGTATGTGGAGAGGCTGACAGTGGGGACGCACCACGCCCATGGACGCATGCATGCAACTGCATCCTTTTTACGCTGAAAAATAATGTTTTCTCCCCCTGACAGCTGGGACCCACCAGCTACATCTTCACATGCAAGGAAGTGTGTCCTTATTACGGGCAAAAAAATGATTCCTCCCCCTGATAGCTGGGACCCATCAACTATATCTTCGCACGCAAGGAAGTGCCTCGTTATCCTCCCTGACAGCTAGGACCCACCCGGTCGAACCGTCCGTAGGGTTGTCTCTCTGGTCGCGAACGTGTACATACATACTGGTCGATCGGTCTCTCTACAAGGATGAACCGTGGCCGAGCAAGGAGCGGCACGTGTGACGTAGCAGTTGAGGCAGTCCTGTCTAAATCGTGTACACGTACGTACAGCCACGCTGCAAGAAAGTAAATACGGCTATGTACGTACATACGGGCGTGGTCTCGAATGCGTATAGCGACGGCGTCCTGTTCATCGGCAGCCAACCGGCTGGGTCGGAATGCGTTCTGTTGAACGGGAGCCAACCGGCTTGGACGGAACAGCCAAAATGAGGTCTGGCGTACCGCAATACGGAGGAAATGGCCTTCTGTTCAACCGCCTACTGTCGAAACAGGATCCTTGGGAAGGGTCTGGCGTACCGCAAAACAGAGGAAACGGACTTCTGTTCGAGGTCCTACGGTCGAAACGGGGTCCTGTTGATCGGGAGGGGTCTGGCGTACCGCAAAAGGGAGGAAACGGACTTCTCTTCGACCTCCTACGGTCGAAACGGAGCCATGTTCATCGGGAGGGGTGTGGCGTACCGCAAAACGGGACTCCACGGGCTACTGTTCATCCACCGTCGACTTCCTCCAGCCTCCACCTGCTACTGTTCATCCACCGTCGACAGGCTCCACCAGCCATTGGTCATCCATGGGCTACTGTTCATCCAGCCTCCACCGGCTACAGTTCAACCAGCCTCCACGAGGTCCTGTTCATCCACCCCCAACCGACTGGGGTGTGTGGCGGCCTCCTCGGGGTCTTGTTCATCCAGCGGCAACCGCGTACTACCACGGGGTCCTGTTCATCCAGAGGCAACCGCCTACACACGGCCGGGGTCATGTTCATCCAACCCCCACCGGGAACTGTTCATCCACACCCAACCCAACCGGCTTGACTCACCATGTCTCGACTTGTTCTGCGTATCGCGCGCGCGGCAACAACATGCACTGTTCATCCAAAGGCAACCCAACCGGCTAGCTATGTCTCGCACGGGGGTTCGATCGGCTTCAGCAAGTAGCAACATCGATCGATCGGGTTCAGTTAGCAGCGAAAGAGTCCGTCAGGTTCAGTTAGTAGCGAAGGGATCGATCGATCGGCTTTAGCACGTAGTAGCAGGGGATCGCTCGGGTTCAGTAAGCGAACGCCTCTCCCTCGGGTTCAGTTAGAGCCAACAACACCTCGCATACACGTGCCTACGTACGAGAGAAACGCGCAAACCACACTGCATCGCTCGTCCCCGACCACCCACCGTAACCGGGAACTCCGCGAAAATTTCCTCGCCCTCACTTCTACCATGATTTTTTATGTCATGGACGGCCCAAAGAATGTCATGCAGGTGCATTCCCGGCCCGCCCAGGACGAAAAGCCCATTTTCTGTCATGATTTTTTGTCATAGAAGTAGGATCCCACCACATCTATGATGATACGTGTTTTTGTCACAATTATCGTCATAGAAGTGTCATAAGCATGACAGAATTTTTTTTCGTTCGGGCCAAAATGTCACGGATGTGTCTTTTTTTTAGTGCTAGAACGATGCAATGCTGATTCTAATGCTGAATCTTCTAATGCTATCATCAAGAATATTGCAACTACTACGAATGATATCTCTAACCCCTCTACCGAGGAATTTGTTGCTCTCTCTGATGAAAATCGCAGATTAAAGAACTTGCTTGAGACAGGAATGCTAAAGAGCCTCAAAGGGCATCAAACACCTTGTGATGTACTCAAGAAGTCCATTCTGCACAAAAATCCTCAAAAGGATGGATTGGGTTTCGAAAGAAAACACGATGTTGATTGAACCTACTGGACTCCCGAGCAATATCCACGAACGAGTTGGGTTCTTGCTAAAAGTAAAACTATTGAACCTGCTGCTCTATCTAGATATGACTCACCCATTTCTGTTGTTTCTTACGAGTCTGATGACTCAAACTACAAACTCTTCAAACAACAAAATGGTAAGGTATGTGCTCGATATATTGGTACTAACTGCAGGTTTGGTACACTAAAGAAGCAAATCTTGGTGAAGAAGTGTATTATTGAAAATCTATCTGTCACTGCTAACTTGAACTTGCAGAATGATTCTCTTCGAGGAAATGGTTTCTATTCACAGATTGGCACTGAAACTTCCTCGAATGGATGTCGATCAAACATTCGACAAAAGGAGTACATGCATACCTCATCAAATCATTATGCTCATGTCTTTGGAAACAACTTCAATGCATATTCATATGACTACTCTCGAAATGCACAAGCAAACTACATACCTCGCCGAAGGAATGTTCCTGCTTAGTTAAAGCAAAAGAGACGCTCACTGCCCACGCAAGTGTGGGTTGTGAAGAAGAACTAACCTTTCATGCAGGAACTCTCTCAGGGATTCTTATCGTTTAGTCTTAACCCTAAGATTCACATTGTTGGTGTTCGACCCTTGTGTTCTTTTGCCCTAGTTTACCTTTGTATGTTTCTTTTCACTGTGTTTGTGTTCCGTCCAATAAATAACTCACTCATAGCTATTTGCTTTGTGTTTTCTTTCTTTTGGCTGAGTGTTTTCTTTCGGTCCCTTTTATCCCTTTATTCTTTCTCATCCAATCTATGTTGTCCGTCATAAGCATGCAATTTCATCTGAAGGAAATTTCTATCCGACGTCCTTGGTCACGAAAGAAATCAACTTCGAACTTTAATCTATTTTGGCGTTTGCCCTTCTTCAAACCTTTTGATCTCCCGCCCAGTTTCCGAGATTTTCGCAGGAAACGGTTGCCACGTGCCCACGATTCTCACGATCGTGATCACATCCGTTGAATGTGGAACGTCCCGCTTCTATAGGCCGTAGATTTCAGAAGAGGTGGTTCTGCTCTAAGCAATAAATACCCCTCTTCGGCATCTTCTTCCTCATTTCTTCACCCTGCGCCTGAAACCCTGGTTCTTCTTCATCCGAGCCCGTGCTAGAAGCAACTCCACCGAGGAGCTCCGCCGTGCAACTCCGGTGAAACCTCGACACCGTTGGTCGCGCCAGTGCGGTAAATATTCATCCCCGCATTGCTGTAGTCGATCTACACAGCCAAGTTAGGGCGTGTAGATCTGGAACCGCTCCTGTCCATCTCTCTCTGTTCTAGGGCAGTTCTTCCCGTCATTTTTTCTTTGTATTATTTCTTTGCGGTAGATCCTTGGGATTCATTAGGCTGTAACTGGTACGGCTTGTAGCTTTTCCCTCGTACTAGTCTTCCTGGATCTAGGGTTCATGAGTACTTTTTCGAAAGATTAGATAGCTTTATTCAGCCTAGGTCACACTATGGCTTGGTGCAAATCTATCGATGATATCTTAGCCAAAGTATGATATGGATTCCTGTGCTCCTTTCGAAAAACATTCATTTTTGTCCAAAATGCTTCTATGCATGCTTATGACCCTACCCTACTTTTCCCTCGTATCTATTCTTTTCACAGGTCAGCCATGGCACAGAGTTCAGATGAGTACACTGAGTCTGAAGGGGATTTGCCTCAGCCACCACCAAGGTCAGACCGTATGAGATTGACTGGTGGAGGAAGATCATCAAAGCCATCCAAGACGCCGAAGAAGAAATCTGAGTCTGAATCTGAAGGAAATGACGAAGATGTTCCCTCTGCTCTCAGCCAGCCTGAGGATGAACTAGTCACGGATGCCCTCACCCTGTTCTCTGATGGTAATCCAAAGAAGGGTGGTCGTGGCAGAGAGAAAAACACCACTACCGAGATGTCTGAGCCAGATGGGTACAGAACCCCACCAGGAGTTGAAACTACAACTGAGCGAAATAACATGCTACAAAGGATTCGCCGACACTGGGCGAAGAAATGGTTCAACTATGAAAACATTCGAGAGAAATATCAAATTCTGTTTGCTTTCACTCCTCCATGGAATGACTGCATAGCTGAGAACTGCATCGGTCCAGACGATGAAAAAGTCAGGCCTCCTCAGCCATCAACTGCTCATCCCGACTCGCTCAAAACCATCGCGGATTTTACCGATGAAGTTGCCAAGAGGCAGAAGGCCAAAGCCAAGCGTGAAGCTAGGGCTGCGAAGAAAAATCAGGTTGAAGCGTGAAATGTGGCACTGACGCAACAAGACGTGCAAAAGAAAAAGGATCGTGCCTCCCGAAAGAAATCTGTGGCCAGTAAATCCAAGAAGGCCGCTTCTGACTCGGCTGATGAGCCCTCTGATGATGATGCTCCCGAAGAAATACCAATATATGATCAACGTGCTCTTCTGAACAAGCCATACAAAACTCCCTCACCAGCTAAGATTTCACCCCCAACAAGAAAATCACCAAGACATGCACCTACTTCAGTCTCTGTCAAACCTTCGGGTTCTGCTGCTCCTTCTGCAAAGAGAAAACTGGTGTCTGAAGAGAAAGCTGAAGCTTCTACCAAGAAAGCCAAACCTAGTGTTCCTGCTCCCACAGAGGAACAAAATATGACTTCAACTTCATGATCGATATAATTGAAAGTGCTTCTTACGATGCGAAATCTGCAGATATCAGCAGCTTGGGCCTTCCTGACGATGTTACCGAAATGGTGACGAAACATTTCATCGTGCTGAAGAAAATTACAAAGAAGCTCAATCAGGCGGTCAAGGACAAGAAAACCCTCAAGCAGATGAGGAGAGATGCAAGTACTGAGTTAGAAAGTAAATGCCTGAACAAAGAAATTGTTGAGATCACCAAGGCACTCAGTGTCATGAGAAATGACAAAATTGATTGGCTCTCGAAACTGAAGATGGATGTTTCTCAGCTGTGTGATCGAAGGAATGATGAGATTGAGTGCAAGGCTGAATTGGCTCGAAGGAGAATCAAGGAGGAAAAACGTCAAAAAGCTAAGGCAAGAGCCAGCAAGCCAAAAGGAATCAAGGATCGCCGAACTCAAACTGCTGCTGATGCTCCTATCGACTCAAGTGCTCCTTTGCAGCAGATTCCGCCATCCCCACCGCACGAAGATGAACCCATGCAGCAAGCTGGGAATGTGGAAGTCATCTTTGCTACCACAGTAGCTGAAGTACAACCTGATGTGGTTGATATTTTTCTGAACAAGACTCATGATGAGAATGCTGGCCCTGCGCAGCAAGCCACCGATGATAAAACTGATGAAGAGATTGAGGTTGAGAAGGAGAATCCCTCCCCTCTGAAGATAATGCAAGCTAAGCCCTCCGGATCCAACAAGGAGGAGAGTGACAAGATTGAGGGGAGGCTTAATGCTTCCCGAGAGAAAACTACCCCGGTCACATCATCTGGTGCCCCTACCCAGATGGATGTTGATCTTGCTCCTCGTTCCACTGCTACGCAGATGGAAGAGGAAGAGAAGAAACCTGAAGAGCCCATGGCTCACGAGAGAGTTGTCCCACCTGTTGTACCACTGGCGTCCGAGAAAGAAGCAGTTGCAACCCAAGTCAAAGAAAATATAGAGAAAGAAAAGGCCCTAGTTTCTGGAAGTCAGAAAGACGTTGAAGGAGTTCCAGCAAAGAAAAATGATGATAATTGATGTTCTTCAAAGAAATCAGCCCAAGAGAGATCAAGAAAGCTTCGAGCCCCACTGAACCCTATCGATGAAGATGTGTAAGCACCTGATGATGTTCGGACAAGAAATGTGAATGAAGAATTTCTGAAGAATCCTCTGGAAACATTTCCTCTGTTCCCAGTTGAAGATGGTCCATATGGTCCTGCATTCAATGAGTAGTTTCACCTCTCGAAACTTGCTTTCTTTGGGACCAACCCGTATGAAGGAGAGAATACTTCATTGTCGCCTAGGTTTTGGACAAAAGAACATGTTGTATATTATGCTCGCATTCTATACGAAAAGAATCGCGTCTTCAAGCACCAGATTCTGAACTTTGCTGAGCTCGAGAGATTACCCTGCTTTCATTACTCCATCGAGCACATTGAACATGCTTTCCTGAAAGGTTTTACGCGTTTCAATCATGGCTAGAATCGAGAGGTAATTCATCAATTCTATGCCACTCTATACATCTCGGGAGAACTTGGAGATAGTTCTATATGGATCCTCGAATGGATAACTGGAGAGGAAAAGATCAAATGCTCGGCAGAACAGTTCTTGGCATTGTTGAATCTGTCTAGGTGTGAATTTGATGCAAATACTGAACACAAGCTGCACTATTGGGAAGTTTCCGAAGCCCAATTGCATATGCTGATGGACCCAGAACTTGTTGGTGACGAATGTGTTGACGTGGATCCGAAGAAGTTGGCCTATGAGAATAAGGTTCTATTCTATATAATGTGCAATTCTCTCACTCCAACAAACAGGCCTAAAACCATCAATGGCTTCGTAGGAAATGCACTGCTTGCCATGTCTCAGGGTGTTCGCTTTGATATCCCAGATCTTTTCATTCGAAACCTGGCATGTGCAGCTGATAGCCCTCAAGCTTTAAAGCCCTATGTTCCCTGGATCATGTATGCCATTGAACAACTCTTTGA
The DNA here is from genome assembly GCA_011799875.1 of Thinopyrum elongatum. Lineage (NCBI taxonomy): Eukaryota > Viridiplantae > Streptophyta > Magnoliopsida > Poales > Poaceae > Thinopyrum > Thinopyrum elongatum. Next base: position 392,519,986 of record CM022300.1, read on the forward strand.
AGTTAAGTTCTACTGCCTGTATGTTCTAAAAAAATTCATGCCTCCTGTCCGTGACACTCTCAGACTGGTGAAAGATATCGTCAAAGGAAAGATGCCAGTGAATGCCACTACTTGTGCTTCTTTGCCTGCCCCTGCTGCAGTTCCGAAGATTAAGAAAGCAAGAGTTGATATCCCTAATGATGAAAATCCTTCTCTCTATGAGATTTATCTTCGCACTCAGCAAGCATTGGAAAGCCATATCAAGCTGGATAGGAAAGAAAAGCTGGAGGTGATGGCTGAATTGAATCTGCTTCATAATTATTCTCAGCAAGCTCTCTTGTACGAGAAAGAACAGAAGAAGCGCTCCTGAACACTTCTTCGAAAGCATTACTCTCGCAAGCAACTTTCAGCAAAGGGTGTCGAAAAGGAATATGATTACCTGAATATGTTTGAAGTGCCTCAGATTCGAAGGCAAACACCAGTGCTACCTCAACGTTCTGCCTCAACTGACCTGCTGTTTGTCGAACCTGGTGATATTCTTGAAGATACATCAGGGACTTTCACCTATATACAAGCCAGAAGCACCCCGCGCTGCTACTCCTGAAGCAAATCCCGAAGCTCGTGCCGCAACTCCAACTCCTGCTTCGGCCTCAACCATTCCTTGTTCTTCTTCTCCGAATAGTTTGAGTTCTGGTTCTGAGGGTTCTTCGTAAGAGTAGTTCCTCGTATGCATTCTCTTTTTTTACACTTGTTGACAAAAAGGGGGAGTAGTACATCGAGTGATGGATCAGCGGGCTATTTGCAGGGTGTTTTTATTCGCCATTTGCTTTTCTTCCGAACAATTTGGTTTTGTCGAACAATTTGCTTCTGAACCTTAATGCACCGCATGTGGTGTTGATATACTCGGTCGTCATGTACTGTTAATAACCTCCCCTGCAATGTTATCTACTTTCAAATCATTTGCTTGCAGGTGCAATCGAAAGTCTACTTCCTTGCATAGATTATTCTCGATAATTATCTATTGTGCAGGGAAAGTAAAAGTGCTTCCAAGGATGACAGGAAATCATACTTCTCTGAGAAAGACACATAACTCTCCTTGGAACCATATGTATCTTTTGGTTAGACGTTCTATATTGATTATCTCTCACTATCTAACCTTGCAGAAGAAGAAATTTACTTCAGATCATTCCTCTTGTGATTCATGAGCAAATACTTCCCATCTATCAAGTTGTTTTCCTCGTACTTCTCCTTCGTAACATCTTTGTTGCAGGAAAACTACATCTGAAGTATATCTACCATGAGCAATATATCTATAATTCCTTTGCTCTGTTTTCCCTCGTATATCTAACTTGCAGGGAACTCATATCTCGTGTGGATTTGAACTGTGTTCTGAGAAAATCTTCATGGCTTATCTTTCGTCACAAATCATTTCAAAGTACTTGATTTATCTAACATTCCTTTTCAAAGATAATGTGTGACAGGAAACATCTCAAACACTATTGAGTGTATTGAAAGAGACCACGAAGAGATCATTTGTCAATATCACTTGTACGAAGATTCATCTCGCTACCTTCCATTGCTATCATCTATGCATTCGATGCATGCTCTCAGGGGGAGCGTGTTTTATCTTCGTAATTATCTCTCGTCTTTCTTTATCCTTTGCATTCCATTTCATTCATTTATCTATCCTTCGATGGGTTCTGTTTTGACAACAATCGTCCAAAAAGGGGGAGATTGTTGGTGCAATATTTGCCCTCTTGTTTTTTGGAGAATGTTGACAGCAACAGGTATGGACTGATTTGTTTGCTAGTGCATACAGGGAGAGATAGTCCATGCAGAACCGAAGAGAATGATGTCTCCGGTATCAAGTTCGAGGAACTTCACCGAAGAATATATGTGTTGCAGAGAAGAATGAGCTACATCTATTGAAGATATGTAGGTGAGAAGATTGATGTGAAGGAGTTAGCCCCTCAAAAAATTATTGCTGACGTGAAGCAATTTTTTTGGAGATTCTATCCGAAGGAATATGACTGCAGCGAATGGAAGTCGAAGACAAAGTGAAGACATAGTATTCATTTTGTTATTCTTCTTTCGTTTATTTGAGTCATAGGAGCTCCGTACTATTAAGAGGGGTATAGGTTCTCGAAGCTTAGATCCGATGTGATGCTTAGCCAAAACCTATGAAAGATGCGAGAGAAATCTCTTTATGCTTCGAATGATTACCTGGCAGCAGTAGACGTTGTTCTTCGTGCTGCAGGAGATATCTTTCAAACTTAGGAGTTAACTTTACTTGCTTCACAAGTAATGTTACCGTTGTGCTCAAATTCCGACCGTTGGACTCGTGTCGTTCGGCCATTGGCTGCTCCACATGTCCAATTTGGTCATTTCCCTTCAGGGAAGGCTGCAGCAATAAATAGCCACCCCGCTCCAACGTTGTTCGTTGGCTGCTCCGCTTAAGATTTCTGAGAAGATTGAGCATCCCCTCTCCGAGTGATTTGAGTTTAAGATCCACCGAGAGAAAATTAAGAGCCCAAACTTAGACAGTGGTTGAGCATCACAGTAGTTCTGAGTTAGAGTTCTTGTACCTATTACTCTTGAGAGCTGCGCACTCTCTAGACGGATAGGTTTCGGCTCGAGTGTTGAAGAGTTGTTGTCTTCACCGAGCTAGATCTTCAGCAACCAAGAGTGATTGTGGTTCGCGAAGTTTGGCCGAAGGTTTGGAGATCGCCGACAAGTATCTACCACGAGTGAAATCAACTAGAGTCTGATCAGTTCTGAGTTGAAGGAGAATAGGGCGAAGAGAGTTTATCTTCCGTGTTAAGTCACAACCCCTCCAACCAGACGTAGTCCTTTGGTAGAAGGGCGAACTGGTCTACCAAATCTCTCTGTCGCCATCGACCACCACAGGTTCAATTTACTTCACTACATTACCTTCAGTAGTTTACATTCGTGCTCTGTGTTGATAGTTTATCTGATCCATTATTTCATGTGGCATATCCTTCGTCTTTATCATCTGTTATCTTTCGTCGCTTGCTCTGTTACTCATACATGTTCTATCTCGTGCGTATCTCTGTGTCGCTCTTATTCACCCTGTTGTAGTTCTTTCTCGTGGTTATCATTCGTTGTTCCACACCTCGTTTATCCCTCATGATGTTACATCTGTTAGCGTACTGCATTACCATCGTCATTGTCCGACATGTGATATTGTATGCTCGTACCATCATTACCACTTTCATTGAGAGATATGCTCCGAGATAAAGTGCTTGTATAAGTTTGTATCTACCGAACCTCATTTCCGCTACTGTGTTTGGGATCAATTCATATCATTCGAAAGAATTTTTGAATCTCCCATTCACCCCGCTCCCTCTGGTCGATATATACTCTTGGTCCTAACAATGTGAACGTCGACTACATGACACTTCATCATACTTGGGCCTAAGGAAAGGCATTGTGGAGTAGTAATTAGATGATGGGTTGCTAGAGTGATAGAAGCTTAAACTGTACTTTATGCGCTATTCCGTATGGGGCTGATTTGGATCCATATATTTCATGCTATGGTTAGATTTATCTTAATTCTTCTTTCGTAGTTACGGATGCTTGTGACAGGGGGTAATCATAAGTGGGAGGCTTGTTCAAGTAAGAACAACACCCAAGCACCGGTCCACCCACATATCAAATTATTAAATTAGCGAACGAGAATCAAACAAACATGATGAAAGTGACTACATGAATTCTCATGTGTCCTCAAGAATATTTTGCTTGCTATAGGAGAAATTCCAGCCTGTCCTTTGCTATAAAAAGGATTGGGCTACTTTGCCTTTGTTACAATTGCTACTTGTTGCTCGTTACAAATTACCTTGCTATCAAACTACCTGTTACCGATAATTTCAGTGCTTGCAGAAAATACCTTGCTGAAAACCGCTTGTCATTTCCTTCTGCTTCTTGTTGGGTTCGACACTCTTACTTATTGAAAGGACTACGATTGATTCCCTATACTTGTGGGTCATCAAACGCCGCCTGGGCAACCATCATGACGGCGATCTACACCAACAAATTCGCCACCGTCATCACCAACTCTCTCCCCATGTATGCAACGGTGTAACACCTCTTCTACCCATTGTAATATCTACTTAAACATGGTGCTTTATGCCACATATTATTATCCAATGATGTGTTGCCGTCCTATGATGTTTGAGTAGATTCGTTTTGTCCTATGGGTTGATTGATGATCGTGATTAGTTTGAGTTGTATGTTTTATTTTGGTGCTGTCCTATGGTGCCGTCCGTGTTGCGCAAGCGTGTGGGATTACCGTTGTAGGATGTTGCAATAGGTTCATAATTCACTTATAGTGGGTGGCGAGAGTGACAGAAGCTTATACCCGAGTAAGGGGGTTGTTGCGTATGGGAGTAAAGATGACTTGTTACTTAATGCTATGGTTGGGTTTTACCTTAATGATCTTTAGTGGTTGCGGATGCTTGCTAGAGTTCTAATCATAAGTGCATATGATCCAAGTACGAAAAGTATGTTAGCTCATGTCTCTCCCTCATATAAAATTGCAATAGTGATTACCGGTCTAGTAATCGATTGCCTAAGGACAAATCCTTCTCTTGTGTTACAAAACACTTTCTACTAAACAACTAACTTTTATTATCTTGCAAATTACTCCTAGTTTTATTCCCGCAAAGTAGTTCTAGTTTTACACCTACAAAGTAGTTTCATACTTGTTCTAGGTAAAGCAAACATTGGTGTGCGTAAAGTTGTATCGGTGGTCGATAGAACTTGAAGAGAATATAAATTCTACCTTTAGCTCCTCGTTGGGTTCGACACTCTTATTTATCGAAAAAGCTACAATTGATCCCCTACACTTATGGGTTATCACTTGACCATGGAGCAGGCGCACTTCGACGCCACCATGGCGGAGTCGGAGCAGCCTGTGCCGGCTCCTATGTCGGTGTTTCGGCAGGCACAGGAGAAGCAGCGGTACAAGTTGTTCCTCCTCGAGCAGCACCGGCTGGCAGAGGGCCAAATCTACGGCGAGCTCGCAAGCGAGGAGGCTGTAGCCGCCATGGTCGTGGCGAACCCGAATTTCGTTGCGGAGCAGCGAGCGCTCTACGAGGTCGCGCGTGCTCAAGGCGCTGCTCGCAACGCAGAGGTGACGTAGTTGGACACGGGCGCGGCCGCACATGCATTGGCGGCGTATGCGGTCGAGGACAAGAACACCGACAGCTAAGCGTCCTATGCGCCGCCGTCCAACATTCGAGGACGCATGTGGCACGTGGACAGTGACGGACCGTCCATATCCATCATCGACCTCACGTCCACCGACACTAGTGGTAGATTGGTCGCGGACTCCTCCGAGAATGAGTGGGACATAGGAGGCGGCAGGGCATTTTGTCCCAAGTGGGCCGGTCTGCCGCCCATATTCTACTCTTCATTGCCGGAGGCCGCACCTTTACTCCACGGGTCTTGAACCCTGCCGCCCCTCATAAAGATAGCAGATGAAGGACGTGATCGCCGATGCGGAATTCAAAGGAAGTGGACGACGGACACCGCCGTAGGATAGATTTAGGTCCGGCCGTTTTTTATGAAAAATATCCAAATTGTAATGAATGTGTTCCGGTTTATATGAATATTATCCGGTTGCATGAATTCCGTTCGGTTTGTTAAAACAATGTTTAAAATGTATGCAGACAACGTTGGATGACCGGTTTCCACATCCATGTTCGCGGGCTGATACCCCTGTCCACTGACGGATGTGAGATAAAATTTGTAAGTCATCGTTGGAGATGCCTAACTCTGCATACGCATGGATTGTCAGGTTAAGTTCATTTGGTCAAACTGAGGTCCCACTCCCACGTAGAGTAGAGTAGAGTGGCGACGTACAATGCTTAATCAAACAGAAGTGACATGGCACATGAATCACGCCATATATATTGCAGACGGAATACTTATACTAGCAAGCAATCACGACCTAAACACTAACCACCTATTTTGTTTCAAGGTTACAACCAACTAAGGAAACCCAGTGTTGCCATGAGATAACTAATGCAAGCAGATCTTTCTTTAGATTTTGTTTCCTTCTGATCGTATGTATGCAAAACCATATATACGAGTACATCTAGAATATGTGTACATGACCCTTCAACTGATGCGTGCAAAGCAACAGAATCGCTTGAGCAAGAAGCGAAGTGTCCTTTTCAAACAGGGGAGAGTTGGGTTCCGGACCAACCCGGACGCCGGTTGGTCGAACTGGATTAGATTACAAGTGCCGGCTGGTCCAAGGAGGAGACAAGTTACTTGGACTAGATTTATTAGCATGTCTCCTGCAGATCGAAGCTTCGTACTTACCTGGTTGGTGCACATCCCTCTCCGATCAAACCGAAGCCACCATGAATTCCTATCGACCACCGTCGCTACGGCAGCAAGTTGGCCAGGGGCTCAAGTCGCACGCCATTCTGTCGCTCCTTGGCCTCACTTGAGCTGTTGAGCATGCAGCTAGACCCCGGAAGAAACTGACTCATGGTGCTGCCTAATTTGATGTGACCTTTCTTCTTGGACAGGGGATGGCGATGGGTAGTCCTACTATAACAGTGTCCCCTTTCCGTTCTGGACCCAGAAAAAAAATCATCCTTTTTTTGCGGGGAAGAAAAAATCATCGATTATTTGTGCTAAAATCTCCTAGAAGTACTCTACTGCTCCTTCGATCTCAAAATAAGTGTCGCTGGTTTAATACACGGAGGGAGTACTAAGCAGTGTCTTGGTAAGCAATGCATGCAGTTTATTCGTTTGTTGGGACGGGGTAGATTAGCTGTGACTTGTGACTCGTGCTGGCAAGTACTCCGTCCGTTTTTATTTAGTCCGCGTATTAGTTTTGATTAAAGTCAAGCTTTGTAAATTTTGACCAAGTTTATAAACAAAAATATTAACATATACAATAACACATCAATATCATTAGATTTATTATTGAATGTACTTTCACATCATATAAATTTGTTATGATAAAAATTTATATTTTTTTCTATAAACTTGGTCAAACTTTACGAAGTTTGACTTCAGTCAACTCTAATATGCGGAGTAAATAAAAACGGAGGGAGGAGTAGTAGCAACTAGTACACCATTGGCACGAAATAGATTGGTTGTCACTTGTACTAGCAAGTAGTAGCAACTGCACCATTGATATTACTGCTCCATCACAAAAAGTAAGCAAAAAAAAAACTAATTACGAAATCGTTGTAGTATTGATTAATAACTAGGCAGCATGATCATAGAGGAATAGACAAGCAAGTTCCTCTCAAGTAAAGCATACGGTCCGGTGGCTTCGGTGTGGACAAAACACGGGCTATGTACACCGTTTACATGTGTTTCCATGGTATTACCAACAGTACTACTCAAAGACTGTTTGTTGGGACTTAAGCGTCAAGAGTAAGGATTACTGTACATAAAGTAAGGTTGGCATAGACTGTCCTTTGCAGCAATGATCCTTGGAAGTAGAAGCATGGCAATTATTATTTTTAATGGTAAGCATGGCAATTATGAGTGTCACTAGATGCTAAGTACCCAAGCCACCATCACGGTAGGGCCAGCACTCTGCCAAACTCGGTCCGTAGAAGTCCATATTCTCCCAGCATTAATTGGTTGACCTCAACATCTTTCTGTCTTTGTTTTTTTTTTATATTCATGGTATTACTAGAGATAGAATTTTTATTTTATTTTTTTGCGAGGGATACTAGAGATGGAATTAGCTTTTTTTTTTAGAAAAGGAGGATGACCCCCGGCCATTCTCGAAGACCTTACAAAGTATAACAACAATATGCCTGAATCCGTCATCTTGGCAACATCTGTCGCTACTTCTATCCAAATGATGAAGGGGTGCAAGCTAGGCCACATACCTAGACCTCTCACCTAAGCCTAACATCTAAAGCCGGAGGCCCCGACCGAGCCATCTGCCGGGTCCGGGGCTCAAACCGGTCCGACGCACTCACATGTGTCGTCGCCGCCATCTTCCACTGGTCCATCTTCAGAGCAGATTGAGGTGACAACCTTGGCAGGTCCTCCACCATCGACGCCACCACGACGCCAAACGACGACCTCCACCTAGGCGAGCCTTGGCAGGTCCCCCGCCATTGACGCCAGGCGACGACCTCCACCTACGCGAGTCCATCTCCAAGCAACGGACGTAAATCCATGCTAGGATAGGGCCGCACCACCGCCGTCGCCCACCACCCACAAGCGCCACCCAACCCCAAGGTTCCCAAAGCGGCGCCTTCAAGAAGGGAACGGCGCCGTGAGCGCCGCCGCCGCCCAACAAAGTTAGGGCTTTCGCTCGGGAGACCTAGGGGAAGGGGAAGTGAGGAGATCAGTCCATACCGACGCCTCCAAGGAGGGGAACGGCGCCCTTAGGCGTCGCCGTCGGCGTGGCCGGTCATGGCCGGCCAAGGATTTCTCCCGAACTATATCCCCGCCACCACCAGCGCCTCCCGTACAGAACCGGCGACTAAGAGGAAGCGCGGCCCGACCAGGCTGGCCCGCACGCCGAACAGGGGAGGGGGAGGAGGAGGGGCGGAGGAGGAGATGGAATTAGCTAGCACCCATGTCTCGGGACACAATGCTTTTGGTCTGAAAGTTTGCGACGTGCAGGATGATCACCCGTACTACAATGAGCAAACATGATATCGTCAACTTCGTAGGTGCATTTAACCAAATCGCATACACACAGGAGACAGCCCATCAAGCTCAGCACAGCTATATACGTTTGCTGCTCTTTTATTTTAAATTATAAATGATGCAATGCAAAACCCAAACAGGGGAGAGGCCCCGGCAGGAACACGCGCTTGGGATTATTCTACGGCTACTAGTCGGCCGGGCCAACTACTGCTGTGCAACAACAGTAGTGCTATAACGGAGACTTGGATTCTGTTCCAAGCTACTCCCTCCGTTCCAAATTAGTTGATCCAAATTAGTTGTCTCAGATTTGTCTAGATACGAATATATCTAGACATGTTTTAGTGTTAGATATATCCGTATCTAGATAAATCCAAATCAACTAATTTGGAACGGAGGGAGTAGCTAACGATTTCACGAGGAATGGACGAGCACGCAGCAGCCGGCCGGCCGGAGCGCGAAATGGTGGCACGTCGCATTCGGTCGGAGCTGAGACAAAAAGTACGCATACATCTATCCAGCCCGACCCAACTCGATCATCACCACGCACCACACCACACCGGTAGTCGCCAACCAAATCACCCATTGTCGACTCCAACTTAGGAGTAATGTATGTAACTCGTAATCCGCTAGTCAATTTCTTTCTCCTACCATAAACCCTTTCCCTGATACTTACGCTTGGAAGCCTCGCGTACACACCCTGCAGCCAACGCCCATTCCCCAGAATCTTCATTTTTTTTACATCATTGTCCAGAATCTTCATGATCGTTAGGAACGTTCCAAAGAATTTATTAGGCTGTGTACTCCTGCGACGATTTGTCCCAAAGTTAAATGCGTTCACAAGAGAACAGTACGTCGCACGGCACGGAGAAAAACAAGTCGAAGCGGGCGTACACCGCAAAAAAAAAAAAAAAAGTCGAAGCGGGCATGACGGTGCAGCGCGTCAAGTACGAGTCAACGCGCCAACGACCTCACTTTCACGGGGGAGAGGAGCAGCTCGGTTCAAACCCAACCCGCCATTTCTTGGCTTCTTCTCTTCTTGCCCGGCCAACCTAAACCCCCTCCACACTTTTATAACCTATCGTCCGTGGTGTTTCCATTCTCGCCTATGACCGACCTCAAAGTTTACCAGGAAGCATTCGCTCCCATCCCACCCACCGTTTTAATACCCTCCGTCCCAACGATCCCTCCTCCCGCCGCGCCATTAGCAGCAAGCAAGCCTTGCTCAGCCTAACCCATTGCCGATCGTCTGTGTATAGCGGCATGGGGAACCTGATATCGGCGGGCGCGGCGGTGGGCGCGAGCGGAGGGAAGGTGGTGATGGCGGACGGCAGCGTGCGGGCTCTCAGCGAGCCCGTGTCCGTGGCGGAGCTCATGATGGACCACCCGCGCCACTTCGTCGTCGACGCGCGCGTGCTGCAGCAGCGGAAGGGCGGCGCCGGTGGGGCCGGCAAGGTCGCGCCGCTGCCGGCTGACCACGTGCTGGGCGCGGGCGGCGTGTACGTCCTGCTGCCGGCCACCCGCGGCAAGGTGTCCGCCGAGGAGGCGCGGCGCGTGCTGACGGCGTCGCGGTCGCTGGCGCGCTCCCGGTCCATGCCGGGCGGGCTGAGGAGGAAGCTGTCGTCCAGGAAGAGCCGGGAAGCCGACGACGCCGATAGGTCAGCCAAGAACGAGGCGGCGGCGGCGGCAGAAATGGAGAGGAGGGAGGAGACGGCGGCGACGGCGGACGGGTTCGAGGAGCATCGGCCGGAGTTCTTGAGCCGGGAGCTGTCGTGCAGGGGATGGAAGCCGAGCCTAAACACGATCGAAGAGCGTGTCATTCCCAAGAAGGTGTCCCATTGGCTCTTCTGAATTTCTTTCCGATGGATGACCAGACAAGGTGAGCTGGGTAGTAGGCTTCTTTGACTTGTCATCAGGAAGGATCTAGTCTATGCTTCCTTGCTTCCTTTTCTTTTTCTTCGTTCAAATGCTTGTTCTGTCAACTGCATGTGTAACGAAAAGGCATGTAACTTGCATGTGATGAGATAGTGCAAAGTGAAATTAAGCCCCCGTGTAATTATAGGACCGATTAATTAGTTGGATGTTTGAGACTTGTGGATCGATGTGGAAATTAATCGAATTGCAATGAACTCGTAATCTCAGACCATGGTTCCTGAATTGTGATGCTCCGGGCTTATTTTTAATTCGCTGCTGACAACAAATACTCCTAGCTACAGATCGAAACAGAAAAAGATTAGCTACGCATACACTAAATTAGGTAAAATGACACTAATAGGTGAGTAATAAAAGTATTTTGCCTGACCCGCATGTAAGTGGCATAGGCAGCGAGGGGTGAAAATGTCCAGAGAACGCTTTGGAGAAGGTCAAACCCCTTTCGCTGGACGGAAACATCACGGAGGGTATTTCCATCAATGCACCAGACGGAAGAGGGGCAAAGTTGAACACATGATTTTTTAGGGGTAAAGATGAGAGTGGGTGCGGATTAGGGAAAAAATGGAATTGTCCCTAAATATTTTCAGCATGCAAATTTCATCATAAATGTTGTTAGTGCGTTGTCTAAACAGAATGATGAGTTGCTAGCAAATCAAGATGCTGATATTGCATGCGATGTTGAATTGGATGAGCTTGATAAAGGGGAAGGGGCAGGGAGACACAAGATGGAGTTCTCACTTCAAGTCAATTAATAGCTTGAGGAAGGTGTTTGGTGCTACGATTGCATTTCTACGGGGTATAACAAATGAGCATTCAGTCACACCGATATTCTCATGGAGATGAACTGGGCGCCTTAAACATGATTATCTTTTTTGATTTTGTATTCATTCTACACCTCATGGAGAAAATTATGGAGATCATAGATGTCCTGTGCCAAATGCTCCAAAGGAAGTCTTTGGACAGTTTAAACGCATTAGATTGTGTTTGAAACACAAAGTTGCTACTTGGTGAACTGCTTCTAGAGAAGATTGAATCTTTTTTCCTAAAATAAGATATTGATATCTCTAATTTTAATTCCGAGTATGTCTCTTTTTCCTATATTCAGATTGGAACATTATTTATCACAAGTATTTTACTCCAATATATGTTGCAAATTGTAGGTACGTTGATATAACTAAGTCTCGAAACAAGCACGACAATAACACAACACTGCACCACTATAAATTAGATGTATCCAGCGTTTCTATAGATTAGCAATTGATTGAGCTAAATGAATGGTTCGGCGTTGAAGGTACTGAGCTTGTGAGATTTTTTTGTATCCCTGGATTCTTGTCATGATACATTTGGTGTGTCAAATATAGGCACTCTAGCAGAAAAGTTTTATCCCCTCGATTTTCTCACTAAGACGTGGCTCTGTTAAACTCTCAACTTCTCCATTTCATATTGGAAGTACACTCACATCCAGATCTAAAATGCTTACATTCACCTTCTAATCATATATATTCAGAGAGTGATCCCCACTAATTTTTATCTCAACATGCAAGTATACCACATTACCATACATTATGGATGGGATAAGGCCCATGCATGGGAAATTATTTTTCATTCTATTATTCTACTTATGTAAAAGCTGCTGCCTTGTGACTATGAGGTCACGGGTTCAAGTCCTGGAAACAGCCTCTTACAGAAATATAGAGAAAGGCTGCGTACAATAGACCCAAAGTGGTCGGACCCTTCCCCGGACCCTGCGCAAGCGGGAGCTACATGCACCGGGCTGCCCTTTTTTTCTTATTATTCTACTTATATTCAATATATATTTTACATCCCTAGATTCACGTCCGAGGCCCATTTCACACAGTCAAATATAATAAATTGTATGTATTTTGGTTCACGCCGAGACCCATTCCACACAATCAAATCTTATTGAAATATATTGCAACCGATTACCACAACAATGCACGGGGTATCATCTAGTGTGACTATTGGTTTATTCAAATCGGTGAAGTTAGGACTATTCAATGGTTGATAGGCTATTATGGCTGGTTATTATTACTCCTCCAGTCTCAACAACAACCAATGAGCGAGCCTTTTCATTTATAAAGCTAGTGAAGACACGTCTTCAAAACAAACTGAGTGATGATTTTTTTCTATGACATTACATGATCGTCTACATTGGAAAGGAAAGAGCTGCAAAAGCCACACCTCTCATCGCCAAGATGGCAGCCAGAGGGAAGGGACCAAAGGTATCTAATTTTCTAAATAAATTGAAAAGATAATAGTCATACCTCGGCTTTCTGAAGAAAAAGACCACATTAAAGAGACCTGCGCTACTGACTTTTTTGGGGGGAAACACGCTTGACTTTATTGCTCAATTGAAAGGTTTACAGGAATAATAGAACTATTGAAGGGATGTAAAAGCCACAGGTGGCGTCCCTCATCTAGGTGTAAAGCATGTTTAGCTAAGTGATGTGCCTCCATATTTGACGGGTGGCCTTCATAGACAAAGGAGCAAGACTAAAACTCCCTAGATGTCTCGTTAATCTCCTTTACAGCTGGTGCTATGATCCCAAGGGTGCCCGTGTTAATATCCGTCACTACCATACTACAATCCGAGGCCACTCTTAGGTGTTGAATCATCAAGTCTTGCGCCAAAGCTAGTCCTTCTTGGCATGTCAGGGCTTCTAATGTAGTTGGATTCGTGAGTCCATGAAAGACCATCACTGAGAAGCCTAGATAAGCCCCTTGTCCGTCATGTCACACAACACTGATTGACCCAACTTGTGTGTTCTTTCATACCGCAACATCAACATTTGTCTTGCTGCAACCTTGCGGTGCTAGGATCCACGCCTGTACAAGCGCAGGTGCATGATCTCGGCGTTGGGGTGGGTGTACAGGCGATGCCAGCTCCAGGTCCGTCAGGTACCTGCTAATGAACAAGTGAGTAGACATAGGACTTTGATGTTCTCCTTCATGGATTAGCTTATGGCGAGTTGACCAAATCGTCCATAGAGTTACCGCAAGAAGTAAATGGCTAACCGATGGTGCCAATTTTGCCACTTTAATCCCACTTATCTGCGAAGACAGATCCTAAAAGCCCTCTGCTACCAATAAGAATAGGTAGGACAAGATTGAATCCCTTTGACGAATTCTCCTTGTAGGTTTAAATTGCTCGAGCTTTTTTCATTGAATAACACTGAGACTTTAATCGAGCTCACCATCCTCATAACTGAACTGATCCAAGCTAGTGCAAAACCTAGCTTGGTCATTATAGCTTGGAGATAACTCCACTTCAATCGATCATAAGCCTTCATCATATCAAGTTATAGGGCACATAAACTAATTTTCTGTGTTTCATAAAATGAAGATGTTCATATACGGAGATGATATTGTCAATGATGAGATGTCCCGCAACAAAGGGCGATTGTTCCTCAGAGATGATCTCAGAAAGAAAGACTTTCAATCTACTGGCCAAAAAATTTGACGCGGTTTTGTAAAAAACATTGCATAGACCAATCGAGCGAACCCGTGTCAAATGCGTGAGACCAGTTACCTTGGGGATCAGAAGTAAAATAGTGTCATTTAGCCCTTCCACATCCTCTTCTAGTCAATGCCTTTGGAAGAAGTCAGCTGAGTAATCATAACCATCCGAGCCCGAAGCTTTGGTTGGCGCCATTTGAAAATAGCGCAACTTTAATTTCTTTCTTGTTGTATTCGCATACACTCACCCCTATGAACGCGCACACACACACACCCTACCTCTACGAGCATCTTCGAGAGACTGAGTCGACATATCATCTTGAGATTTACGAAGTCATCGTAGGCGTCTCGTCGTCGACGGAACGTCTCCTCCCACTGAAAGCGCATTGCCGGAAATCCTGAAATAAATCCAGGAATAATGCGCGTATCAGGACTTGAACCCTGAGAATACCACTGTCCCTCTAACCATCCAACCACAAGTTGGTTCGCAATTTCTGATAAAAGGTTGTGACCATACCTTCCATGTTCCATCTCATCCGCATCCTCGGAAGTTTTTTTTTTAGAATTCTCGCATCAACCTACGCTACCGACTGACGGGTCATATTTGTAAGTACGGCCCGTGGGCCGTGGCGACTGCGAGCGGAGAGCCTCTGGCTGTTCAGTGATTCTGTCTAGCCCATTCCATGAAGGTGGCGAAATCCAAATCAAAGTCTCTCGCCTACCACACTGGTCCGATCCCCAGCGTCCGCCCTTGATCGGACGGGCGTCGCGGCGTACAAGCCGTTCGCAGATCGTACCCACCTGGACACTTGTTCTCGAACTATAAATGGCACTGGGCGTCTCGTGCCGTCACTCACACCTACACTCTCGTCTCACGCTTTCGACACACTCCCGATTCGTCGCCTTCGTCTTCCTAACAGAAGGAGAGAGAGAGCAGAGCAAGCGAGGATGGGCTCGGAGGGGCCGGGGCATGGGTTCGGATCCGGGGCGGCGGAGCGGGACATCGACGATCTCCCGCGGAACGACGCCAACTACACGGCGCTGACGCCGCTCTGGTTCCTCGAGCGGGCCGCCCTGGCCCAGCCGGACAGGGCGTCCGTCGTGCACGGCCCGGTCCGGTACACCTGGGCCAAGACCTACCGCCGGTGCCGCCGCCTCGCCTCTGCACTGGCGCGCCGATCTGTCGGCCACGGCAGCACTGTAAATTTCTCTCCCCTGCTTTCCTAATTCTCTCCGCCGGTGTCCCCTTTCTAGTCTATCTAGAGAGGCAAAAAAGCAAGCACGAGAGAGCTGGCTGTGAGTCGGTGTAGATTCTGTGTTGTATGACCTCCATTCAGACCTAGAGTGTTTGAGTTCTGCCTAGTATATTTCAGAGAATTTGGCCCTGCTTGGCTGCCTGTGAATTAAAAACCTTGAGGTTAAATGAATTCAGTTACTCCCTACTTTGTACTAAATCAGCGACAGTTAATATGGATCGGACGGAGTAGTAAATTGTGGGGCGCTTAAAGGGAAGAAGAACACTGAATTTCTTGCCATATTTATTGTTGGAGCCATACTACTGTTTCTTTTTTCTATATAAATTGGGAGATACGATCCACTTACTAATGTAAACTTTTATTCTATTTTTGCGGGGCACTCAGAACTTCTAGAACTTTACCTTTCGTTTCCAGTAGGATGGAAACATGGGATGCCTATAGTTTGAAAAAGAAACGAAATGAAAAGAACAAGCATAAGACAGCACTGTCACTGTTATCAATTTGATGGAAACATGTGATCATGTCTCCACAAGGTGCTCCTAACATGTTGCCAAAAAAAGGGTGCTCGTAACCAAACACTAGTTCATTAGCTCTGCTCATCAAAGGAAACACGGAACCGTCACTGTTTCTGGTCAAATAGGATAAGCTTATCTCTTTCTTTTGTTGAGCGTCTCTATCCAAGATATTATTTGTAAGTCTGTTCAGACTATAAGGGTTATACTGACGTATCTTTCCTGTAAGCGCCAAAGAAGCGTGTGGAATGATGGTTTTTTTTTGTTTGCCAAGTCAAAATTTGTACCAATACCTGCGACTATTTTTTAACTGTATTATGATTTTATATGGTTCATAGCTTCGCTGCATATTGCAGTGGCCTTTTTAGATTTTAGGATTAGACAGTACTTATTTGTTTTTCTGTTTGTTTGATTAGGTTGCTGTGATAGCTCCAAATGTTCCGGCAGTGTATGAAGCCCACTTCGGCGTTCCAATGTCTGGAGCTGTGGTGAACTGCGTAAACATCCGGTTAAATGCTGAGACGATCGCGTTCCTTCTTGATCATTCCGTGGCAGAAGTTGTGATGGTGGACCAAGAATTCTTCACCCTAGCCGAAGAATCCCTGAAGATAGTATCAGAGAAGAAGAAGCAGAATTTTAGGCCTCCAATCCTAATTGTTATCGGCGATCCAACCTGTGAACCTAAGTCTCTACAATACGCTCTAGGACAAGGGGCCATTGAGTATGAGGAGTTCCTGAAAACCGGTGACCCAGAATTCAATTGGAAGCCACCGAAGGATGAATGGCAGAGCATTGCCTTAGGTTACACTTCTGGGACTACTTCAAGCCCAAAAGGTGTCGTGTTGCACCACCGTGGCGCCTACCTCATGGCGCTCAGTGTTGCTATGGTGTGGGGAATGCCTGAAGGGGCTGTTTACCTGTGGACTTTGCCTATGTTCCATTGCAATGGTTGGTGTTACACCTGGGCGTTGGCTGCCTTCTGCGGAACCAGCATATGTCTTCGCCAGGTACGTTAAAGATCTGTCCTATCATTGGCAGCTGCTTAAATTAGCTTTGTGATGTCTGCAAATTGAGCTAATTTTGATGATGAAGACAAATGCTATGTTAATGCTGGCTGAGCTAATAATATAGGTTGTTGGAATGCGGTACTTACTCACTGTTGCCAAGTTGCACAGATACAAAATTGCATACAGTTAAACACCCCCAAAAAATCCACCTGCTGGGAGGAATAGGTAGCAAGAATGGAGTACATTATCTCTCATCCGTTCATATTTTGGACTGTTCTAGAATGCATTTCTGGTAGCAAATATGTTATCCAATTATGCAAAGTCTATTTTACCCTTATAATACTAACATGGAATATCGCTTCCAAGAGTAAAAAAGGCACAAGATAAAACAACTGTTCAATACATTCATTCCTATGATGCTACCTGTCAAGTTTGATTCTCAAGACCCATTGTGCTTGTGCAGGTGAGCACAAAGGCTATATACACTGGTATTGCAAAACAAGGAGTGACACATTTCTGCGCCGCGCCGGTCGTCATGAACAACCTCATAAACGCTCCTGCAAGCGAGACCTTCCTGCCACTCCCCCGTGTGGTCAATGTCATGGTGGCCGGAGCCGCCCCGACACCATCGCTTCTTGCAGCGCTGTCTATCCGCGGTTTCCGTGTCACTCACACTTACGGTCTGTCTGAAACCTATGGCCCGTCGACGGTGTGCGCGTGGAAGCCCGAGTGGGACGACCTGCCGCTGGAGGAGCGCTCCCGCCTGCACTGCCGGCAGGGCGTCAGGTACACCGCACTGGAAGGCCTGGACGTGGTTGATCCGAAGACAATGGTCCCCGTCCCGGCCGATGGCAAGTCCTACGGGGAGATCGTCATGAGGGGCAACGCCGTGATGAAGGGCTACCTGAAGAACCCCAAGGCGAACGCCGAGGCGTTCGCGCACGGTTGGTACCACTCCGGCGACCTGGGCGTGAAGCACCCCGACGGGTACATCGAAGTCAAGGACCGGATGAAGGACATCATCATCTCCGGCGGGGAGAACATCAGCACCCTGGAGGTGGAGAAGGTGGTGTACATGCACCCGGCGGTCCTCGAGGCCTCGGTGGTCGCCAGGGCCGACGAGCGGTGGGGGGAGTCGCCCTGTGCCTTCGTTACCCTCAAGGAAGGGGCCGGTGGCTCCGACGAGGTGGCGCTGGCGAACGACATCATGAGGTTCTGCCGGGAAAGGATGCCGGGCTACTGGGTCCCCAAGTCGGTCGTCTTCGGGCCGTTGCCCAAGACGGCGACGGGGAAGATCAAGAAGCACGAGCTGAGGGCGAAGGCCAAGGAGCTTGGCCCTGTGAAGAAGAGCAGGATGTGAGCCCCGATGCTGAGATACATATACGTACAGTGGACCGTGGACGCTAGCGCCATCGTGAATAAAGGTTATGCTCTGGGGAAATTCCCAAGTGAAGTCTTGTCTGTATAAGAAATTCAAGCACTCGTTTTCATTCAAGAAAATACTTAGAAGACAAGAGGGAGACAGAACACGAACTCTGCTTCCGTGCTTACGCTGTGTGTCTTGTGTGATGTGCATGACCAAATGGAGGCGGTTGTTGTGGTCGCTTGAGCGTGCAGATCACCTTTTTGCCTTGACTTCGTCCCACTAAGCGCATCGTTTTCTTAGAAACCGTATTATCGATTTGAATCGTCGTGTGTTATGACTATCAACATTTTCTTGTAGCATCGTGGGTTGATAGAGTGGAATCCTAAGATGACACTGCTGGCCGCCGACTGCAAAATGGTTGTGTTGTTGCCGAAGCTGCGATTTGTTGGACGCGAACCGTTCGCCGCGGGCATCGTTGGAAACGACCGGGAAGGAAAACCTCCTGTCCGGCATCGTTGCCCTCAGTTTTTCTCGCCCTTGGTACCGAGGCAAGGATCGTGTGACCTGGAAAACCAATGGCCAGGTCCCGGCAACGACAGACGGAACGCGAGCTTGATTTGGTGCACGTCCAATCCAAGACCTTTCCCGCTACCGTACAAGCGCGGCGCATGGAGACTGCCCCGCTACGGTACAGAACCGCGAATTGCGTGATGGCACATGGATGGTGCCAGTCGACGTCGCAGGATCTCCCCGCTCGCAACGGGACCATACATTACACCGGACGGACGGGCGTCGCCGATAAACCAACAACAGAACGCCACCCACCCACCCCGGCCGGCAGATCCCCACCACCCGCTTCTCACCCCCTGCCCGCCCCTTCTGCACGATCGCCCCACCGGCAACGGCGTGGCATATATAAAACGCAAGCCAAGCCTTCCCATTCGATCGGCGATTCCGTGCCAAGTCAAAGTCACACGAGGGAGCCACTCAGGGGAGAGAGAGAAGGGGGCGGGGCCGGCCGGCCGCGGCGTTGGGGAGAAATGGCGGCGGAGAGGGACATCGACGACCTGCCGCGGAACGCGGCCAACTACACGGCGCTCACGCCGCTCTGGTTCCTCCAGCGCGCCGCGCTCGCGCACCCGGCCCGCGCGTCCGTCGTGCACGGCGCCGTGCGCTACACCTGGGCCGACACCTACCGCCGCTGCCGCCGCCTCGCCTCCGCCCTCGCCAGCCGGTCCGTCGGCCACGGGAGCACGGTACGGGATGCCATCTCTCTTCTCCTCCATTTCTCCCCTCTCCCCCCTTCCTCCAGGTGTGCCTCTGGTCCCGTGTGTTCCGAGTGAACTGTGCCATAGGCCGTACCTCCCTAGACTTGCACGCTCGTGTCCTATCAACTTTACACATCAGGTCCTATGAACTTGTATGAGTGTGTCAGTAGAGACCCGAAGTTATTTTGATTGTCAAAAAATGATCCCGTGACACTTTAACCCTACTGAATCCAAAGTTTGACCATCTGGTTGCTTAGTAAGATCGATCAAATATTGCAAAAATTTCACCAAATACTCGAATTACATATAACAGTCCCCCGTTGATTTCACTCGTGAGCATGATAAAATTCAGTTGGTATTTAGCTCACGTGTCATACCATATCTGCTTATAACTTATAAATAATAGACTGAAATGTGTAGATTCAAGTTCGGACAAGTGTAAGGACCTGGCTATACCGCATTCTATTCGAAAAAACAAAACATAGAAACTTTCATCCGATCATTCAAACTTGCCTTGAGCGGTTAAACATTATTTTCAGAGAGTCAGAAATATATAGATTTTCGTTGTTCACTTATGCTACCTTCAAAAGGTTACATACATAGCTATTTGTGGTCATAAATGAGCTTTCAGCTCCTGGATTTCTTAACAGATATGAGGTCCCATCATTTGATACACTATTAATAGATGGGTGGGTGAATGTTATGCTTCTTCAGTCCTCAGCTTCTCGTATGATAGGAATGCGTGTTAAAAGCTTCTCCTTTCAATACACATGTCTTGTGCATTTCAGTTAGACAAACACATGCTGAGATTTGATGGTTCACATGAAGACAGAAATGGAGTGGCATACTTCTCAAAGTGAAGTTATAAAGGATACTGTTTCATGTATTGCTGTATCCAAATGGTGTTATCTTTTCTATTGAATAAATGGCATACACCAGCCAGTTCATCCAAAAGTCCGAACTGATGGAGAAGGGTGGATAACGTATTTCAACATTTCCATGTTTCTTACGACCGTAATAAAATACTTTGTAAATACCTTGAATTGTAGATTTTGTTTTATGGAAACGAATTGTGGAATTGTATGATCGTTTTACCAAAATGTGGCATTGCTGCTCTAGAAGAATATCTAGACTATATAACTCATCATCTGCGAACATATGGGAACTAGAATTGCTACTAGCATCTATAATTAGAGTTCCTAAGTTCTGATCGGAAAATATTTTTCCAACTAAGGTTCCATATTCAGTATTGCTGCTTAACACCTTTAGAGTTTACCATTGATTTTGAGCTTTGCAGCATAGTCATGTATAAAGATGAGTTGGCAAGCTCGCAGCTATGGAAAAAAAGGGTACTGTTAGAGGGAAATACACCACACCAGTTTAATTAAGAAATAGCCAAGGATCGATCCCAGGCTGTCTAGATCACCATCCATGGTGCTACTGTGCTAGCCACCAGTAAGGCCCTGGTTGACTCTGAAAAGCATGCGTCTACACAGTGACCATCATCTGGTAGCGTGGAGTGAAACTCTGTGCAAGATGGGTTTGATATTGGTGCTCTCATCACTCATTCATCTTGTTGACACTAAAACTTGTGTTTTCTAAGAGTTCAAACGTTCAATAGATTTGTGTTATACAGAAGATTAACTGCAGAAATCACCTTGAAGACAGTAATATCTCTTCAAGTGCTACTAACGTTCAATAGATTTGTGTTATACAGAAGATTAACTGCAGAAATCACCTTGAAGACAGTAATATCTCTTCAAGTGCTACTATAGTAGTTTGATTGACTATTTCGTGCTAGCTAATACACTGCATGCATTGAATATATTCTCTTATGTTTATATTGATTATCTTCTCTTATATCTGTTAGGTGGCTGTAATAGCTCCAAATATCCCAGCAATTTACGAAGCTCATTTTGGAGTCCCCATGGCTGGAGCAGTGGTCAACTGTGTCAACATTCGACTAAATGCTCCCACTGTTGCATTTCTGTTGGAGCACTCGTCAGCTGAAGTTGTGATGGTTGACCAAGAATTTTTCTCCCTGGCAGAGGATTCTTTGAGGATTATAGCAGATCAAAAGAAAGGTTCTTTCAAAAAGCCACTTGTAATTGTTATTGGTGATCATACCTGCGATCCTTCAGCCCTCCAAGATGCTCTGAGAACAGGGGCAATCGAATATGAGAAGTTCTTGGAAACTGGTGACCCTGAATTTGCATGGAAACCACCGCAGGATGAATGGAAGAGTATTGCCTTAGGTTATACTTCTGGAACAACATCTAGCCCAAAGGGTGTGGTTTTGCATCACAGGGGTGCTTACCTAATGTCACTCAGTGGTGCTCTTGTATGGAAAATGAACGATGGCGCGGTTTACCTGTGGACTTTGCCTATGTTCCACTGCAATGGCTGGTGCTATACATGGACGCTTGCTGCTATCTGTGGAACAAGCATATGTCTTCGTCAGGTATGCCTCGCTATCTTGTAATCATGCTTCATTAGGGACCTTCTTACTGTCAAATGTCTGTAACATAAACCCTGCACAGAACTTAAGTAGTAAAACTTATTTTAGAATGTACACATATGAGCCACTCACGAAATTTAATGCTTCGGGGAATATTGTTTCTATATGGATAGAAGTTATTTATGTATAGAACAGTAAGTATGAGACCGCGATGATCTGGTTGAGAAGTACTTATATTTCGTAGATTGATGATACATGTAAAATACCATGATAAATTCTAACAATAAATGATGCTACTCTACTGAAAGAAATCATTCACCAAGTCATTGAGTATGAATACTCACAGACAAAATAATAACTAGCTTGGTTCACTGTATCAGCTTTACTTTGAAACTAAACATGCAATAGCAACACAGTTGAATCATAAAAGATATTACACCAAGATATGCAAAATACTAGAATGATCCTATGTTCTGGTGCACCCATTATCCAAAACTTAGCAAAAAAAATACTTCTATGTTTTTGAAAATTTTTGGAAAAAATCACGCACATAGGTATCAAGTTGAAACTTACCCATGTAAAATTTCTCAAAATAACATGACAAATCGCTACCTGTATGAAAATGATAAAATGAGAATGCTGCAGTTTAAGTTTCAAAACATAAATTGCAGCACTATCATTTTTTCTTCTTTATCTAGGTTACAAATGACCATATTATTTTACGAAAAGTTACATGAGTAAGTTTATGCCTATGTGCATCATTTTTTCGGAACTTTCCAAAACATAGAAATACGTTTTCTGCCAAGTTTTATGAAGTGGGTTCCACTGTACCCAGGTCCCAAAAATCCTCTCCCACCAAGATATATAAAAGGAGATAAAAAGGATGGCCTCGCAGGAAACCAAGTACAAGTAGTAGAATTATCTGCGCAATACCTGTCTGCAATTTAAGATGATTACTTTCCTGATATCTTGACTCTTTAATTGGAGGAGAATTATAGATCATCTTTCTTTTCTAGGCATCGACATCCTTGTATCAAAACTTGTACTTGGTTTGATACATGGATCATTGTTGTTTTGATACAAGGATGTCGATGCCTAGAATGTGTAAGCTTGGAAATTAAGGGATTTAGCTTGGCTGATCTTCTTTTTGCCGCTCAGTAGGATACACAGAGCCACAACGTTCATACAAAATATTCCAAATGAGAAACAGACGGGAAAGCAAAACAAGTTTGACAACAGCCCCGTGGTTGAAACAAAGAATCACTTAGATGAGTTCACTTTGAACCACTTGTATTGATTTTGAACTTTGAGGTTAAATGTTGTTGGCAACTCACTGAATCATTCATTCTTGTGTTCAGTATAGTGAGCAATTTAACTATCTCGTCTCACAAGCATATATGGTTCTCTTGTGTTGACCCATGTTTATTTATTGGGTGTGGCTAGGTCTCAGTCGACTGAGACTTAACCAAGTCTAAGTCAAGTGATATAGTATGTAAAAA
Organism: Thinopyrum elongatum; assembly: GCA_011799875.1. Lineage (NCBI taxonomy): Eukaryota > Viridiplantae > Streptophyta > Magnoliopsida > Poales > Poaceae > Thinopyrum > Thinopyrum elongatum. The sequence continues at coordinate 392,543,401 of CM022300.1, forward strand.
GAAAAAAGAAAAACTGAAAAGAATTCTTTGCACGAATCTTCATGCAAAATCAAAGGAAGGTACTATCGACTGAGACATAACGAAGTCTAAGTCCACTGAGACTTAGCAAAACTGTTATTTATTTACAGGTCACAGCGAAGGCTATCTTCTCAGCGATATCCAACCAAGGGGTGACTCACTTCTGCGGGGCGCCAGTCGTGCTCAACACCCTCATCAACGCCCCTCCAGTTGACACCATTCTTCCGCTGCCTCGCGTTGTGGATGTCATGACTGCTGGCGCTGCTCCACCGCCCTCAGTCCTTGCGGCAATGTCGAAGCTCGGCTTCCGTGTCTCTCATACGTATGGCCTCTCGGAGACATATGGGCCATCCACGGTGTGTGCATGGAAGCCAGAGTGGGACATCCTGCCAGATGACGAGCGTGCCCGCCTCCAAGCTCGCCAGGGCATTCGCTATGTAGGCCTGGAGGGCCTCGACGTGGTCGACCCCAAGTCCATGGCGCCAGTCCCAGCGGACGGCTCCACCCTCGGAGAGATTGTCATGCGAGGCAACGCCGTCATGAAGGGTTACCTGAAGAACCCCAAGGCCAACGCCGAGGCATTCGAAAACGGGTGGTTCCACTCCGGCGATCTGGGCGTTCGACACCCCGATGGCTACATCGAGGTGAAGGACCGAGCCAAGGACATCATTATTTCCGGCGGGGAGAACATCAGCAGCCTGGAGATGGAGAAGGCGGTCTACCTGCACCCGGCGGTGCTGGAGGCGTCCGTCGTGGCGCGGGCCGACGAGCAGTGGGGGGAGTCGCCATGCGCCTTTGTCACGCTCAAGGACGGCGTGGACGGCTCCGACGAGGCAGCAATGGCTGCTAACGTGATCAAGTTCTGCCGCGAGCGCCTGCCCGGCTACTGGGTCCCCAAGTCCGTGGTGTTCGGGCCGCTGCCCAAGACGGCGACGGGTAAGATCAAGAAGCATGAGCTGAGAGCTAAGGCCAAGGAGCTGGGCCCGGTCCGGAAGAGCAGGATGTGAGCTAGTCTAAAACTCCTTGTGCCCTCGTCCACTCCAGAGCTGTCGTTTGGCGTCGGTGTACTGTATTCTTAGGACACCACACTGTATTTTGTTATATCACGTAACTTCTGCACGAACTAAGGCGCTTACTGAATTGTTTCTTACTGGCTGCTTATCGTGTATACGTCGGATGTACTAGAGTGTTGTAAGTCTTCTGGAAGGCAGAGACGCACTGATTTTTCATGGTGTTGGTGAAAACTGAAAATTAGGCCGGGCAACTACTGACAGCTCTTTCTTGTGGAGGGGTTCAGAATAGGCGATTCCTTCAGTTTAGTTGCATATATCTTGTTGATCGAGTTTGTGAGAAACTAAAAGGCTGGAAAGAGAAAATGCCATCTCTAGAAGGAAGGAAGATCTTGTTAAAAGTTGTGGCACAAGGAAACCCATCTTATGCTATGTCCGTGTTTAAAATCTGCCCTAGGGAATTCTTAAGGCGCCCTTGGGAATTGGTAAGACAATCACTAGTGAAATCTCAGCGTTTTTTTTTTTTGAGGAATACCATGCTCTATTGATTAAGGATAATCAAGAGAGAGTGCCTCCTGGATACAATTCGGGGTTCCATGAAAAATAGAGTCACTAGAGGACTCAGAAGATCTAGCTAGAATATGTGTCGCGACATTCGACAAACAATTTACATGACTAGAGGAGAGGACTCAGCGTCCTGGTGGAACTGTGGGAGATGATGATTTGAAGAAAAAAGGACATTGGATGGTGTGGTGAAAGATGTGAATTCTGAAGAGGATATGAGATACGGGTTTTAGGTACCCTCTACCTTTAATTTTGTTATGTTGGCAAAGCACTGTTGGTGACTAATTCAGAATCCAGAATATTTATGTACACGTGTTCTTGGCGCAAAATGTTTTTCAGATGGTTACATTTTGAAGGCCTCCACTTCGAATACATGGGAGAGTACATTTGCAGGAGTCCAAACTTTTGAAAGGGGATGTATTTGGAGAGTGGTTACTGAACAAAACATAAATACTCCCGCTGCTTCTAAATATAAGTCTTTTAAGAGATTCCAATAAGGGACTACATACGAAGAAAAATGAGTGAATCTACATTATAAAATATGTCTATATACATCTGTATGTAGTTTGTATTGAAATCTCTAAAAAGACTTATATTTAGAAACGAAGAGAGTATATGGAATGACCCATGGATCCCTCCAAGCAATGACAGGAAGATCATTATGCTGAGAGGTCAAAGAATGCTATCAAAAGTAGAAGATGTTATTGACCCATATACTGGAGCATGGGATAAGTTCTGATCCAAGAAACTTTTTATCCATTTGATGCTCACCGCGTATTGCAGATCCCATTTAGTGTACAAGGTATTGATGACTTCGCTGTATGGCATTACACTAAATCCAGGATCTTCTCTGTCCGTCCAGCATATCACAGGGAATGGGATCACAAATGTGATCATTGTTTATACCCGGAGAATGGACAAAGACAGGTAAACATGAACCCTAGCCGGTCTGGAATTTGGAAACTGATGGTTCCCGAGAAAGTCAAGATCTTCCTATGGAAAGTTCTTTTTCGCGAATACGCTAGGTGCGTATCTTTGCATAATTGCATTGATAGGAGGGGAGAAAATACATGGAGCAATCCTCAAATGGCGTACACTGTTAGGCAACGTCGAGGATGCTTGGTGAGCAGTAGGAGGGTATGCTCAGAGCCGATACAGGTGATCAGCTTATAGATAACAACCTATCTAACCCTATGGCACCGGCGGCCGCCCAACTTCTTGCCTCGTCCTTGATGACATCCACAAGAAGGGCAATAGAGGGTCGTATGCCATCAAAGATGATTGCATTTCGGTGCTTCCAAATCTCCCAGGCCGTGAGGATGGTGATCAAAGCCAAGCCCTTGCGCAGGCCGGGTGGGGATTGTTACATGGCGTCAGACTACCATTGGAATAAATGGGTTGTGCCATCAGGCGGGGTAGAAGTGCACCGGCTCCATGAGAGAATTTTGTGCCATGTGATCTTGAGAAGACGCGACCCACAATGGTGGTCTTGCTCTACATGGGTACTCTGGCAAACAGACATGTGGTAACCCAAGCTCAATGTCTGGTCCGTAGGTTGGGGTCCGAGGATATAAAGCACTGCTTGTTCAAGTGTAAGCGCGTCAAGGAAATCTGGAAGCTCGTGGGCCTTATGGAGTTGGTTACCAAAGTTACTTGTTGAGATAGATCGGGTTTAGTCATCACGAGTCAGCTGCTTACTGACAATGCCAGGTGATTTACTAATTATTGAGCTTGTTGTCATGGCTTCTTGGTATGTATGCTGACAACATCGTCAATTGACGAAGGGCGAGATTCTTCAGCCGCCAGGGAGAACAACAACTTCTCAAGGCTTTAGTCACAAATTTCATGCGAGCAACAAGTACAAGGTTGAGAGGAAGGAGGATCGAAAATGGAGAAAGCCTATGCACAGGTTTTTAAAAGTAAATGTTGATGTTTCGTGTCATGAGGAGGAGCTTTCTGGTGCTACAGAGCAATACTAAGAGGAGAATGGGCAGCTTATAGCTGCTGCAACATGGTTTATCCCTCATGTTTCTGATGTTGCTACAGCGGAAACGATGGCACTTTAGAATGGATTGAATTTGGCGGCTCATATAGGGTGCTCCAAGATCGAAGCTGAATTTGATTACTCAATCATAATTGATGTTGTTAAAGACCCATCTTGATTCATTGGGGCGCAGGCTGCAACAATCGTTGAATGCTCACAACCTGCAAAAGAATTTGGACATTTCCGTTTCTCTGCATGTAACCTGTAACACCCCCAGTGTCTTGCTACTGTGACCTCACACTAATGATGCCATGTCATCAAGTTTAACTAAGCCAAATTGCCACTTGATAAAAATCAAAGCAATTTCAAATTTAAAAATAAAGTCAAATAAATTATTTCTTAAAATAGTAAAACTAAAATGTTCACAATGTTCTATAATTTCCCCTGATCATTGTCTTGGTGAAACCAACTTTTAACACAATATTTAATTGCCCTAAACAATTAAAACAAGGGCCAAAAATATGTTTTAATTACTTTTTAATTTATAAAAGTCCCAAACTATTTTAATTAAATCCCAAGCTTTTTATGGCATTGTTCAATTTTGCAATGTGAATTATGGGACAAGTTTCCTATTTTACTAAACCTATTTTCTATTTAAAATAAGTACAAAATAGAATAAATAAAAAGAAACAGAAAAAGAAAAGAAAAACAAAAAAAGGAAATAAAAACAAACCTAACCTACTGGGCACTTGGCCCATCTAGCAAAACTCATGGCCCAGCCCACCCCAGCCATCCCCAACCTCCTGCTACAGGGAGGCAGATGGATCGTGTCATGCATCCTGGCCGTGCCAGCCATCCAGGCCCCCCGCTCGCCTACTAGTCGCCCTCGAGGCCATCCTCGACGCCCCAAACCCTAGCACCCCCTGCCCCTCTCTCCTCGCTCCTCTCCACCCTCGGCCTCGCTCGCCATCGCCGTTGCTCGCGCCCGAGGACGCCTCCCCGTCGCCAGAGCGCGCCGCCACGACCACCCCGAGCATCCTGAGCCATCCCCAAACCTCCCCGTGGTGAGCTCCTTCCCCATCCTCCTGTTCCTCTCCTTAATGGCCACCCATGGCCGAGCGCCGGGGCGCGCTTCCCCGGCCACGCTCACCACGCCCCTGCCCTCGCTCCCCGCGCACGCCCGAGCCCTCCAGCGCGTCCTCGCGTCCACCCGCACCCCGCGCCTCGCGTACAGCCGCCGCGCTCCGCCCCGCTCGCCGGCCGCACCCGCGCCCACACGGCCGCACCGGCCCGTGCCCGTGCCGTCCGATCCACCTTCTCCTCGCCCTGCTCGTCGCGCAGCCCGTGCCGCCCCGCTCGTTTGCTGCTGCTGCTCTGCTGCAGCCCGGCCGCCGCCATCGCTCCACCTGCTGCCTTCGCCGTCCGCCCGCTGTCCCGCTCCGCCTCTCGCCGCTCCTACCGGTGCCACCTCATCGGTCGTGCCCCTGCCGCTGTGCGCCATGGCCCGTGCCCACCGCCCGCGATGATGTGTACATTTACCACGCACACAATTTCTTTGGTTTGTGTCTCTTTTGTGTAGGTACACATGAATACTTGTCAATCTCACAATCCCATGAGTTGACGAAACGAGCTCTAGAGAGCAATGATGCCTTGGGATCCCATGGATTGGCTTTCACACCGTTCCCGTCGCGCAAAGACTTCGTGCATTTATTCTACTGGCCCTCACATGGTTATGAGTTATTGTCCATTACATATTCTATGCCCATCTTGCCATGTTCACTTTGCGTGATATGATCATTCATATGGCTTTGTCATGCATTTGTGACCCATGCTTTGCATTACACATGATCCATGATTCTAGTACTTGTATATGTATTTGCAAGCTTGGTGGAGATATTGCTTGTTATTGCCATGTTCCTCTTATGACCCATTCCTATGATGATACTATGAACTTGCTTTGTGCTCGTGCTTGCGATATGTCATGTGCATTGCCAATATCTATTATTTGCTCACATGACATGATTTTCATGATTTCCTCTAGTGTGTTGCATCTTCGCTCCACTAGTTTGCACGACTTGATTTCTATGCTTGCTCATGTTGCAACACCAATGATTCATACTTGCTCTATTCATGCGGTTGATGACAACCATTGCCATGCTTTACACATGATTGCTATAGCTTCTTGTCACATATCTCCATATGTTGCATCTCTCATGCTAGATGATTTTCCATGTATTGAGTGCAACAATGCTTTTAGTCTTGCTAATGAGATTGCCCCCATAGCATTCTCGCATATATTTGGAGATTTTGACATATTTCTTGTGAAGCATGCTTGCCTTCCTTCTCTGGACCATATACCTAGTGCCATGAATAGCGCCCTTGTTGCATCATATTATTCATGCACTTTTGCTACTAATGGTTATGTGCAAGAGATGAGAACCATCATGATGGATGATGTGTTTATCTACCATGCACATACATTCTTTGTTTTGTTGTGTGCATGTGTAGGAAACTTGGACTTCGTGTCAACTTTCATGTCACGTGAGTTGACAATCCGAGCTCTTGAGAGCGAACCACCTTCTACCACGACGATTCTACATCGCACTTGCTTGTGTTTCGGCATTGTGAAGAATGCACAAGGACACGCCTTCAAGGTGACATCTTTCTTGAGCATGGATATTGAGGATCATACTACTTGTGTTGCTTGCACCATGAGACTTATTGGTCATCTTGGACTACTTGATTGCGCACATGTTAGAGATCTTGCTTCGACTTGCCATTTTCACATTTCCATGCCTCATGACATATATACCTTGTGTGTTGCATCCAATTCTTGGATTACTTACTACTATCATATGGTTGGTTGCAATAATGTCATTCCTTCACATATGCCATGTCCCATCGATTGCTACATGATTGACTTGATTGCCTCACACATGATGAACAATTGCTCATTCTATTGTGTTGAGTGCCACACTATATTCACTACACCCTATGCACGTTATGCTTGGATTGTCTTGCACTTGACCCATGTGTTTATACATCTCATCTTCTTTGGTGTTATGAATGATTCCTATGCCTACCATAGACCTTTCATTGAGTGCTTGATGCATGATTGCTATGATCTTGAGGTAGATGCTTGTTCTCTTGTCACACATATTTGCATCACTACCTCACATTTACATGCTTGTCCCCATGATATCTTTGCTTGTGCTCAGTTTATGTGCTTACATGCCATGTCACAATCCTTTGTCAAACCATATGCTTTGCATGATGACGACACTTGTTGGGTGAATCACCACTTGAATGCTTGGCTTTGCACTAACGCTAGCCACATTTGTTTTTCCAAGTGTTTGTTGTCCTTACTCCTTTTGAAGGAATCACTAGACGGTGCGACATTGGAGAGTGCCCATTTCGACCTTGAAGATGATGAGTACTTGGTGATCATCAACCTCTTCATGGCGATGTGTAGGATCGAAAGTATGTCTAGAGGGGGGGGGGGTGATTAGACTACTTGACCAAATAAAAATCTAGCATTTTCCCAATTTTAAGTCTTGGCAGATTTTAGCAACTTAGCACAAGTCAAGCAATCAACCTACACATGCAATTCTAAGAGTATAGCAGCGGAATGTAAATCATTGCATATGAAGGTAAAGGGAAGGAGTTTGGAGGGAGCAAACGCAATGTAGACACGGAGATTTTTGGCGTGGTTCCGATAGGTGGTGCTATCGTACATCCACGTTGATGGAGACTTCAACCCACGAAGGGTAACGGTTGCACGAGTCCACGGAGGGCTCCACCCACGAAGGGTCCACGAAGAAGCAACCTTGTCTATCCCACCATGGCCATCGCCCATGAAGGACTTGCCTCACTTGGGTAGATCTTCACGAAGTAGGCGATCTCCTTGCTCTTACAAACTCCTTGGTTCAACTCCACAATCTTGATCGAGGCTCCCAAGTAACACCTAACCAATCTAGGAGACACCACCCTCCAAAAGGTAATAGATGGTGTGTTGATGATGAACTCCTTTCTCTTGTGCTTCAAACGATAGTCTCCCCAACACTCAACTCTCTCTCACAGATTTAGATATGGTGGAAAGATGATTTGAGTGGAAAGCAACTTGGGGAAGGCTAGAGATCAAGATTCTAGTGGTTGGATTGGAATATCTTGGTCTCAACACATGAGTAGGTGGTTCTCTCTCAAAAAATGAATAGTGGAAGTGTAGGCACGTTCTGATGGCTCTCTCACAAATGGAGAGGGGGTGGAGGGGTATTTATAGCCTCCACACAAAATCTAACCGTTACACACAATTTACCAAACTCGGTGGGACCGAATAGTGAAACTCGGTCAAACCGATTCAGTTCAAAATGTGAACGTTAGGATTTTCAGTGAGACCGACATGATCAACTCGGTGGGATCGATGTGCTAGGGTTAGGGCATAACTTGATCTCGGTGAGACCGATCACATGAACTCGGTGGGACTGATTTCAGTAATAGGCAAACAGAGAGTTGGTCAGGCAAACTCGGTGGGACCGATCGCTCATTTCGGTTAGACCAAAATGTTACGAAAAGGAAACAGAGAGTTTGCATTGCGAACTCGGTGGGACCGATCGCTCATTTCGGTTAGACCGAAACGTTACGAAAAGGAAACAGAGAGTTTGCAATCCCATCTCGGTGAGACCGAGATCCCTATCGGTGAGACCGAATTGATTAGGGTTTCTGGCTATGGCTATGTCAAGTAAACTCGGTGGCGCCGGATAGATCAAATCGGTGGGGCCGAGTTTGACTTTAGGTTTAGGACATATGTGGAAATGAGAAAGTGGTTGAGGGCTTTTGGAGCATATCACTAAGCATTTTGAGCAAGCAAGCCATTAAGCAACACCTCATCCCCTTTTAATAGTATTGGCTTTTCCTATGGACTCAATGTGATCTTGGATCACTAAAAAGAAAATATAGAGTCTTGAGCTTTTGCCAATATATGTTGTTAGCATTTTGAGGGGTCCACATCTCTAGTCCATGCCATGCCAATCATTGAACTTTCTGAAATGATCATCTTGAAAGAGTATTAGTTCAATGAGCTATATGTTGTTAAGAATTACCAAAACCACCCAGGGATTAGTTGCACTTTCAATCTCCCCCTTTTTGGTAATTAATGACAACATATAGATCAAAGCTTCGACAAATGATAATAAGAATGAAATACATCATCACTTTGAGAAGTATGTGATAAGCAAGAGCTCCCCCTAAATTTGTGCATTATTAAAAAATTTGCTTGTGAATGCAAATGCACAATCGATTAGGATCATGGGTTACTCTTCTATGTCACATACATCTTGGTGGAGCGCTCAAAATGATAGAATATGAAATATGCACTCATCACCAAGACAAAGTGAATGATCATACATGAGAGATAGAGAATATCATCAACCAAGCACAAGCATTAAAGTATGATATGATCAAGCACATGACCATACAAGTATCTCACACGCACAACCATAGAGTATCATCCAAGCAGGCAAACAAATAAGTAGCAAATAAGTAGCTAAAGAGGCAAAAAGAAGCAAAGCTCTCTCTCTCTCTCTCTCTCTCGAAGCCTATGATCTATACACTTTCTCCCCCTTTGGCAACAAGTTACCAAAAAGCTTGAAAATGCATAGTGCTATGCGGCTCTCTAAGCTTGATCTTCGGGAGGTGGCGTGGAGAGGAGTCCTGCAACAAATGCATCTGAAGAGGTTGTAGGAGCTGGTGCAGTTGCAACTGGAGGGGCAACTGAAGTTGTGGCTGCAGGAGCTGAAGTTGTAGCTCTAGTGTCTGTCACTGGCACTGCTGCAGACCTCTGTCTTCTGGGCACCCTTTGATAAGCATCAGTGGTGGTTTTGTCACTCCTATCCTCAAGCTCTTCTTGGATCTTCTCCACAGAAGTCTGAATCTCTGTCACCTTGACATCCAAGTCATGAAGTTTTGTCTCAAAAATTCTCTCAAGACTCTCTTGATTCTGAGTCAGGGTGGCCAATCCTCTCTCAATCCTCAAAGTAGCTTGAATGAGATAGCTAAGTTGATCTTGTTTAGACTTGAGAAAAGCTTGGGATGCCTCTTCAACACTTGGCATCTTGGCTGCCTTCTCTGCTTTTGCTTTTTCTCTCTTCTCTTGAGCCTCTACTGAAGTAGGGTCTGTAGCATCCATGACAATTGTGTTGTCCTCAAAATCAGGCCTCAAGGGAAGGTGCTCTTTGTCCAACAGATATATGCCTTTGCCCATTTTGGAGTTGATGAGCATCTGAATGTGTGGAGCATACCCACATGATCTCTTTTGGTCTGTTGCAGTTCTCTTGATGGTTTCAACTATCAAGCTCATCACCTTGAATTTTTGTGGCACATCAAACAAATGAAGCAAGTTGATGGAGTGGCCTCTGATCATCCTGTGATCTCCTGATTTGGGCAACAGGGTGTGCCTCAAAATGGTGTTTATGGTGGCCAGTCCAGACAACAGATAGTACACTGAGCCTAGCCTGTGAGTTTCCAAGGCCTTGTCAAGTATCTCCTTGTACATGTTGGCTATGGATTTGTGATCTTTCTTGCGCTTTGCATAGACATCAGTGTCATCCTCTTGATCTTCAGGGGCATTGATAAGCTTGGCCCATTCTGCAACAGTTGACTGGTACCTTGTACCCTCAGACATCCAAACAATTCTTCCATCTGGGTAGAAGTGAGCTGTTGAATAAAACTGCATGATAAGCTCATCATTCCACTTGGTCAATTTCTGACCCACAAAGGTGTCAACTCCATTGAGTTTGAAGCTCTCATGTACTCCAGGGAAGTGTTCTTCATTTTCATCAATGTATTCCCAATCAACCCATCTCATGTCACTGACTATGGGCTTCTTATCCAATAGAATTATCTCATAAAAGTCCTACTGTTCATTGGTGTGAAATCTGTAGTCCACAGCAGTTTTTCTCCTTGCAGCATAGGGGTCTGATTGTCTCCACAATCTGAGACCTGCATCCTTTCTTTCCTTCATGTTTTCAGCCACTGGATGATTATCATCATGATCAGGGATCTTTGGCTTCAACTTTCTGAGCACTTAGGCTTCCTCTTCTTCTTCCATTTCAGGCACTGGGGCCTTGTTCTTTTCTGCAGCAGGTATGTTTCTGGTGCTTCTCTTTGGTGCAGCCTTAGAGGCTTGAGAAGTAGCTTTGGGGGCAGTTTTGGGCTTTGATGGAGCAGCCCCAGACTTGATGGCATCCCCCATCAGCTTCTGAGCTTTGGGTGCTGGTGCAGCATCCTCTTCTTCATCTTCTTCTTCATCCTCAGCTGGGTCTCTCATCATAGAGGGTTTGCCAATCACTCTGGCCATGGTCTTCTTGACCCTTTCCTTTCTCTTCTTGCCCTCACCAGCAGCCTCTTCAATAGTTGATTTGGAGGCTTCAAGAGTTGAGGCTCTGGCCTTAGACATGGGCACTCTCTTGGCAGGAGCTTTCTTGTGCAGACCAGGCTTGGTTGAAGCTATAGTGCCAAATTATTTCTTGACAACTTTCTTCTTTGAGCTGACCTCCTCCTCAACAGCAACATAATCTTCATCCTCAGAATCTGAGTTTCTCTTTCTCCTTGTCCTGGTAGCTGCTTTGGTCAAGTTGCTTGGGGTGCTTCTGCTACCCTCATCATAGCTGCCAGAGGGACTAGTGCCCTCACTCATGCTAACTTGCTCCTCAGACTTGTTCTGGCTGTCACTTTGATCTGACATAGCTGGCACTGCAAACTGACCCTGAAAGCTGACCCTGTGAATAGATGTAGTTTGGATAGAGTGGATGAGCATCACAAAGTACAGAGATTTTGCAAAACAATTGAGTCAAAAACTTAGTTTTAGTTTTCTACAGAAAGCATTTCGGATCTACCGATTTGTTAAACTCAGTGACACCGAAGCAACATAAGAGTCTAAACTAGTGGAATCGGTCAGACCGAGACACAGTTCGGTGACTCCGAGATTGCTAGGGTTTCACTGAGAGTTGAACTCGGTCGCACCGATTCGTAAGTTTCGGCCAGACCAAAAATTACAAGTGCAATGGCCTAGGCCAAATCGGTGAGACCGATTTCTACAACTCGGTCGGTCCGAGATGAGTTCGGCGGAAACCTAACCCTAAATTTTTGAATCAAAACTAATCTAAAGGAAGTTTTTGCTGGATAGAGTAATCTCATACATGGTAAGAATCATGGCATTGACCTAAGTGCAGGAATCGGAGGTAAAGATTGCACATAGGGGTCGAGTTCATACCCTAACTCGGCGGTGAACTCGCTACGGTGGCAACGGCGGCGAAGATTCCCGTTGACGGTGGCGGAGACTAGTGGCAGGAGGTCACTGGCGATGAGGAGACGATCCGGAGACTCGAGTCGGCAGAGCAGGATACGCGCGGGTGAAGGGTTTTTGGAGAAATTTCCAAAATTCGACCGGTGGGTATATATATCCTGACCCTGTCGGTGTGACCAAGTGGAATGACTCGGTGGCACCGAGATGCAGAGTCACAAGCGGTTACTGCAACTCGGTGTGACCGAATTGCTCAAATCGGTTGCACCGAGATTGAAAACCTAGATCAACTCAATGAACTCGGTATGACCGAATGGAATGAATCGGTCAGACCGAAATACAGTGAGAGGTTTTGGAAGTTTAAGTCTATGACGAATCGGTGGCTCTGAGTGCTCCTCACCCAGAGGGTTCGAATCTGACTTGATCAAACTTTGTGATGTAGCAAGAATAGAGTTTGAGACGAGAAAAGCATAGATAGCTAGAGGAAGTTCTTAGGCATTCTTGTCCATCCATTTGGCAAAAGAAAAAGAGCCAAACAATCAAAGCAACAAATGGATGTCCTCGAATAATAAAAAATATGCAATCAACATGCTCACACAATAAGATAGCAAATGAAATATGTGGCAAAGCATGCACAAACACTCTAGCATCTATCAAGCATTTGGCGATGACTAGGTCATCTATATATGAGTATATTGACTTAGGAGTCAAATGAGAACATTTGATCATAGGTCATACTCATCGTTTAAGCACAAGTGGGGTTACCACTTTTACATAAAGCATTGTTGTGTTCACACCATTAGAGTTGCTTTAGCTCAATTCCTAGAGTAAAGGTCCCCCTAGATGTGATGTCCCCCCTAAGAGGGATGAACTAACCTTGGGTTTTGTCGATGATGACTTCATGTAGATGTTAAAGATGTGGATGCTCAATGTTGATGTAGATCATTTGGAGCAATCCATTGGAGTGAGTTGCACTTTCAATACCTACATGGGTTAGTCCCACAAGGAACAAGCAAGGATATCCATAGACATAGAGTGAAGTACACACAAGATGATGTCCATGAAAGCATTAGGTTACCTTGTCCCTTGACTTACCAACAAGAGGGTTTGTGACTCCTTGAACTAGTGCAAGATGTGGAAGTTGATTGTACTCGTCCTTGCCAATGTGAATGTGAGTGAAGTATGTTGGCGGAGTCACCCTCAAGAACTCTCTAGTTCTTCTTCTTCGGGATCCACACCATCTTGATGGGAATCCTTGGGGTTGTAGATGAACTTGATGTAGTCTTGGGAACCCACTTGACCAAGGCCTTTGGAGCTTCTTCAAATGCATCAATCTCTTCTTGAAGCTTGTCCTTGCCTTTTAGCTTGTGGTCTTGTGGTGGAAGATCATCTTCAGCTTGTGTCCCCTCGAAGGAAGTAGGATCATACTTCTCTTGTTGAGGAACAAACTTCGTCTTGGGGTATTGATCTTCTTCCCACTCAACTCCATTGGCATTGAACTTTCGTTCAAAACCAACACCTTGATTCTTCCGGTGCCTTCCTTGCTTGCGTACAATTTCCTCAAATTGCGTACTTTCGGCAAGGCTCTTGTAAACACCTTTCTCTATAATTCCCTTCAATAAGCTATTTTCTTGCTCAAGTGTAACTTGGCTAAGAGAATCATTAGTGGAATCAAGAGAACTACTAGAAGCAACAATATTGGATTTAGCATGATTATTGTTACTACTAGAAGAAGAATCTTTCTTACTCTTGTTGCTAGATTTTACTTGTGGCATGTAAGTAGACAAGAGTAAATGCTTGGCAATGTAAGAAGAACTTTTCTTCCGAAGATCATCATTGATGGCTTTTAAGAACTCATGCTCTTGCTCTAGATTGAGCTTTTCAAAGCGTAGCTTCTCATGAGTCTTTAAAAGTTCTCGATGATCTTCTAAAGTAGTTTCATGAGCTAACTTAAGAGTGTTTAGTTCTTTAGTTAGACACTCAATCTCCTCCTTATCATTGTCATTCGTTTTATCTTGATTAGCATGATTAATAGCAAGTTCATCATAGTTTTCATCACTAGAGTTGTCAACAAGTAAATCATCATCTCCTAGCAAATCATCTTCATCACTATTGAAATCAACATACTCGGGGTGTGATACCTTTGGGCCTTTAGCCATGAAGCATCTTCCAATTCCTTCATTTGGTGAATCAAATATGTCATAGGAGTTGGTTGACACAAGTGCTAGACCGGCAACACCTTCATCTTGAGTATATTCAGAGTCGGAGTGATAACTTCTCTCGGAGTAGTGGTCGGAGTCGGAACCGGATACCCATTCACTAACATGAGCTTGATGTCTTCGTCTTGTGTAGCTCTTTGATGACTTGTCCTTCCTTTCCGAGTCCTTGCTTCTGCGAGAGGGTCTTCGTTCCTAACGATCATCTCTACTCCTTCTCTCTCTTGGAGGTGATTCTTCTCTTCCACTTCTTCTCTTAGGTGGGTCTTCCCTTCTTTTGTGTGGGGCCGTACACTCATTGGAGTAGTGTCCGGGTCTTCCACAATTATAGCAATTTCGCTCACGACTAGAAGATCTTTTGTCATTGTAGGACCTTGACTTGGAACTTCTTTCTTTGCTTCTACTCTTGTAGAACTTGTTGAAGTTCTTCACCATTAGGCTCAATTCTTCATTGAATGCTTGTTTCTCACTTGATGATGTAGGAGCATCACATGAGGCTTTGTAAGCACCACCAGACTTGTTGTGAAGCTCCTCTTTATCCTTGAGTGACATCTCATGATCAACAATTCTTCCAATGACTTCGGTTGGTTTGAGATCTTTGTAATTGGGCAACATTTGGATCAAAGTGCACACGGTATCATATTTTCCATCCAAGGCTCTTAGGATCTTCTTGATGATGAATCTATCGGTCATCTCTTCACTTCCTAAGCCGGCAATCTCATTTGTGATGAGAGCAAGCCTAGAGTACATTTCAGCGACACCTTCACCATCCTTCATTTTGAACTTGTCAAGCTGACTTTGAAGCACATCCAATTTGGATTCCTTGATGGAGTCGGTACCTTCGTGCATATCAATCAAAGTGTCCCAAATTTCCTTTGCATTCTCAAGACGGCTGATTTTGTTGAATTCTTCGGGGCACAATCCATTGAAGAGGATATCGCAAGCTTGAGCGTTGTATTGCAACATCTTCAATTCTTCAGCGGTAGCTTCACGGTTTGGTTCTCTCCCATCGAAGAATTCACCTTGCAAACCAATGCACACAATAGTCCAAACGGAGGGGCTATGTCCAAGAATATGCATTTTCATCTTATGCTTCCAACTAGCAAAATTTGTACCATCAAAGTAAGGACCTCTACGGTGGTAATTTCCCTCGCTAGACGCCATACTCTCCTAGGTTGTGAAACCAAGGCTATGATCACCAAAGCTATGGAAATCAAGGCAAATGGAGACCAAAGCTCTGATACCACTTGTAGGATCGAAAGTACGTCTAGAGGGAGGGGGTGATTAGACTACTTGACCAAATAAAAATCTAGCATTTTCCCAATTTTATGTCTTGGCAGATTTTAGCAACTTAGCACAAGTCAAGCAATCAACCTACACATGCAATTCTAAGAGTATAGCAGCGGAATGTAAATCATTGCATATGAAGGTAAAGGGGAGGAGTTTGGAGGGAGCAAACGCAATGTAGACACGGAGATTTTTGGCGTGGTTCCGATAGGTGGTGCTATCGTACATCCACGTTGATGGAGACTTCAACCCACGAAGGGTAACGGTTGCGCGAGTCCACGGAGGGCTCCACCCATGAAGGGTCCACGAAGAAGCAACCTTGTCTATCCCACCATGGCCATCGCCCATGAAAGACTTGCCTCACTTGGGTAGATCTTCACGAAGTAGGCGATCTTCTTGCCCTTACAAACTCCTTGGTTCAACTCCACAATCTTGACGGAGGCTCCCAAGTAACACCTAACCAATCTAGGAGACACCACTCTCCAAAAGGTAATAGATGGTGTGTTGATGATGAACTCCTTGCTCTTGTGCTTCAAATGATAGTCTCCCCAACACTCAACTCTCTCTCACAGATTTGGATATGGTGGAAAGATGATTTGAGTGGAAAGCAACTTGGGGAAGGCTAGAGATCAAGATTTTAGTGGTTGGATTGGAATGTCTTGGTCTCAACACATGAGTAGGTGGTTCTCTCTCAGAAAATGAGTAGTGGAAGTGTAGGCACGTTCTGATGGCTCTCTCACAAATGGAGAAGGGGGTGGAGGAGTATTTATAGCCTCCACACAAAATCTAACCGTTACACACAATTTACCAAACTCGGTGGGACCGAATAGTGAAACTCGGTCAAACTGATTCAGTTCAAAATGTGAACGTTAGGATTTTCGGTGGGACCGACGTGATCAACTCGGTGGGACCGATGTGCTAGGGTTAGGGCATAACTTGATCTCGGTGAGACCAATCACATGAACTCGGTGGGACCGAGTTCAGTAATAGGCAAACAGAGAGTTGGCCAGGCAAACTCGGTGGGACCGATCGCTCATTTCGGTTAGACCGAAACATTACGAAAATGAAACAGAGAGTTTGCATTGTGAACTCTATGGGACCGATCGCTCATTTCGGTTAGACCGAAACGTTATGAAAAGGAAACAGAGAGTTTGCAATCCCATCTCGGTGAGACCGAGATCCCTATCGGTGAGACCGAATTGATTAGGGTTTCTGGCTATGGCTATGTCAAGTGAACTCGGTGGCGCCGGATAGATCAAATCGGTGGGGCCGAGTTTGACTTTAGGTTTAGGACATATGTGGAAATGAGAAAGTGGTTGAGGGCTTTTGGAGCATATCACTAAGCATTTTGAGCAAGCAAGCCATTAAGCAACACCTCATCCCCTTTTAATAGTATTGGCTTTTCCTATGGACTCAATGTGATCTTGGATCACTAAAAAGAAAATGTAGAGTCTTGAGCTTTTGCCAATATATGTCCTTAGCATTTTGAGGGGTCCACATCTCTAGTCCATGCCATGCCAATCATTGAACTTTCTGAAATGATCATCTTGAAAGAGTATTAGTTCAATGATCTATATGTTGTTAAGAATTACCAAAACCACCCAGGGATTAGTTGCACTTTCACGAAGCCATCTCTTTCCCATGGTGATTTGGTTTTTGATCTGAGGTCAGATCTTTCCCAAGGGGGGGGGGAGATGATGCGGAGCATCCTATGGACATCACCATGTCAAGAGTCCGTTTGGCAAGTGACACGTGCGACATCTACTTCACATACATAAAGGTGAATCATCTCCTTTACACGTGCTCACTTGACCCCTTCGAGGATGGTATACTACTTGACACTCCACTCGTGTGCATGCATAGGTATTGTTGGAGCTTCACGGATAACGAGGAGGAGTGCAAGCACCAAGGAACAACTACACCATCCGCGAGGGAAGCGTGGAAGCGAAGACGGAAGAAGACAGAGCTGCGGAGTCTACAGCGGCCGGATGACCAACGTGCCTTCGGACATCTGACACTCTACAGCGCCCGGACGACCGGCGTCCATCGGACGTCCGACACACCCTCCACCCAGCCAGAAGAAGAGCCGACGAGACCTACAGTGGCCGGACGACCGACGACCACCGGACGTCCGACATGTACCAGTGACTGGACGACCGACGCCGACCGGACGACCGGTGCCACCTGTACAGACAAGAAACGTCAGACTTCTGACGCGCGCCGGACGACCGGTCCCCCATGAGCCGTCGGACGTCCGACACCGACCGGACATCCGGTACCTGCCTGTGCGCAGCCGCGGGCCTTTGGCCTTGTACCCCTCTCCCACTTACCCCTTCGTGGCTTAGACTATAAATAGAACTCCCCCTTCTCCTTTCTAGGGTTAGCAAATAGGATAGCTCGTTTGTATGTGAGCTTTGCTCCTACCTTCCTCTACTCTTGAGAGAGAGAGAGAGAGACTACCACTCCCATGGAGTTCAAGACCTCCATGTGAGAAGATCCTGCGGGATATCATTAAGACCCCTCACGGGAAGATCCGTCTAGGATATCATCAAGACCTCCTCATGGAGATGAACTTTACCTTGTATCTTTACCTTTGTTGTTCATGTACATTGTGGATCTTGTGTGTTTGATTGTCTAGTGGATGTGTGATTGGACTTGTTCTGGAGTGTTTCCCCTTGTGATTTCTCTCTGTTCTTCCCCGTGTTCTTCGTGTTCTTCGAGGGAATCCACTCCAATTGTGAAAGATCGGCCTACATCGGGTTAGCCCCGTATCAAAATGCATAGCTATGAGATGGGAGAGTGTGTCTACATACCCTCGTAGACCGTTTAGCGGAAGCATTTATCAACGCGGTTGATGTAGTCGTACACCTTCACGATCCGCCCGATTAAGTACCGAACGTACGACACCTCCGCGTTCAGCACACGTTCAGCTCGATGACGTCCTCGCCTTCTTGATCCAGCAAGACGGGCGAAGTAGTAGATGAGTTCCGGCAGCACGACGGTGTGGTGACGGTGGTGATGCAAGTATCTCCGCAGGGCTTTGCCGAGCACTACGAAAAATATGACCGAGGGTGAACTAGAGGGAGAGGGGCGCCGCACACGGCTTGGGGATCGTGATGTGTGTTGCCCCTCTCCCTCCACACATATATATAGGTGGGGGGAGGAGGGAAGGCAGACTACGGTTCCCCCAAGAGGCCGGCAGCCACCTTGGGCCTTGCCTTAGCCGAGCCCCCTCTTGCCTTTCTTAGGCGAGCGGGGAAAGGCAGGGGAGGGTGGCGCCCCCCTTTCCTTTCTCCCATGAGGAGGGGAAGGCAGGAGGGCCTAGCCCTCCCCCTTTCCTTCCCTAGGGCCGGAGGCCAGCGAGAGGGCGCGCCAACCCCTTGTGGGCTGGTGTGTGCCTCCCCTTGGCCCATTAGGCCCATATAATCCCCGTAGGTCTCCCGGAACCCCTTTCGGTGACCCGATGAATACCCGGTACATCCCAAACCTTTCCGGTGACCAAATAGCAACATCCTATATATCAATCTTTACCACTGGACCATTCTGGAGCTCTTGGTCATGTCTGTGATCTCATCCGGGACTCCGAACAACATTCTGTCACCAAATCACATAACTCATATTATACTATATCATCAACGAGCGTTAAGCGTGTGGACCCTATGGGTTCGAGAATGATGTAGACATGACCGAGACACCTCTCCGGTCAATAACCAATAGCGGGACCTAGATGCCCATATTGGTTCCTACATATTCTACGAAGATCTTTATCAGTCGAACCTTATGACAACATACGTAATTCCCTTTGTCTGTCAGTATGTTACTTGCCCGAGATTCGATTGTCGGTATCTTCATACCTAGTTCAATCTCTTCACCGGCAAGTCTCTTTACTCATTCCATAATACATCATCTTGTAACTAACTCCTTAGTCACTTTACTTATAAGCTTCTTGTGATGTTGTATTACCGAGAGAGCCCAGAGATACCTCTCCGATACACGAAATGACAAATTCCAATCTTGATTCACGCCAACTCAACAGACACCTTCGGAGATACCTGTAAAGCATCTTTATGATCACCAAGTTACGTTGTGATGTTTGATAGCACACAAAGTATTCCTCCGGTATCCGAGAGTTGCATGATCTCATGGTCGAAGGAATATGTATTTGACATTAAGAAAGCAGTAGCAATAAACTGAATGATCATATGCTAAGCTAACGGATGGGTCTTGTCCATCACATCATTCTCCTAATGATGTGATCCCGTTATCAAGTGACAACACATGTCCATGGTTGGGAAACCTTAACCATCTTTGATCAACGAGCTAGTCTAGTAGATGCTTACTAGGGACACAGTATTTGTTTATGTATCCACACATGTATTTAAGTTTCCGATCAATACAATTCTAGCATGAATAATAAACCTTTATCATGAACAAGGAAATATTAATAATAACAACTTTATTATTGCCTCTAGGGCATATTTCCATCAGTCTCCCACTTGCACTAGAGTCAATAATCTAGATTACATTGTAATGAATCTAACACCCATGGAGTCTTGGTGCTGATCATGTTTTGCCCGCGGAAGAGGTTTAGTCAATGGGTCTGCTACATTCAGATCCATATGTATTTTGCAAATTTCTATGTCTCCATCCTTGACCTTTTCATGAATGGAGTTGAAGCGTCTCTTGATGTGTTTGGTTCTCTTGTGAAACCTGGATTCCTTCACTAAGGCAATTGCTCCAGTGTTGTCACAAAAGATTTTCATTGGACCTGATGCACTGGGTATTACACCCAGATCGGATATGAACTCCTTCATCCAGACTCCTTCATGTGCTGCTTCCGAAGCAGCTATGTACTCCGCTTCACACGTAGATCCCGCCACGACGCTATGCTTGGAACTGCACCAACTGACAGCTCCACCATTCAATATAAATAATTATCCGGTTTGTGACTTAGAGTCATCTGGTTCAGTGTCGAGGCTAGCATTGACGTAACCATTTATGATGAGCTCTTCGTCACCTCCATAAACGAGAAACATATCCTTGGTCCTTTTCAGGTACTTCAGGATGTTCTTCACCGCTGTCCAGTGATCCACTCCTGGATTACTTTGGTACCTCCCTTCCAAACTTATGGCAATGCACACATCAGGTCTGGTACACAGCATAGCATACATGATAGAACCTATGGTTGAGGCATAGGGAATGACTTTCATTTTCTCTCTATCTTCTGCCATGGTCAGGATTTGAGTCTGACTCAATTTCACACCTTGCAACACAGGCAAGAACCCTTTCTTTGACTGGTCCATTTTGAACTTCTTCAGAACTTTGTCAAGGTATCTGCTTTGCGAAAGTCCTATTAAGTTTATTGATCTATCCCTATAGATCTTGATGCCCAATATATAAGCAGCTTCACCGAGGTCTTTCATTGAAAAATTCTTATTCAAGTATCCTTTATGCTAACCAGAAATTCTATATCATTTCCAATAAACAATATGTCATCCACATATAATATCAGAAATGCTACAGAGCTCCCACTCACTTTCTTGTAAATACAGGCTTCACCATAAGTCTGTATAAAACCATATGCTTTGATCACATCATCAAAGCGTATATCCCAACTCTGAGATGCTTGCACCAGTCCATAGATGGATCGCTAGAGTTTGCACACTTTGTTAGCACCTTTAGGATCGACAAAACCTTCTGGTTGCATCATATACAACTCTTCTTTAAGAAACCCGTTAAGGAATGCAGTTTTGACATCCATTTGCCAGATTTCATAATCATAAAATGTGGCAATTGCTAACTTGATTCGGATAGACTTAAGCATCGCTACGGGTGAGAAAGTCTCATCGTAGTCAACTCCTTGAACTTGTCAAAAACCTTTCGCGATAAGTCGAGCTTTGTAGATAGTGACATTACCATCAGCATCCGTCTTCTTATTGAAGATCCATTTATTTTCAATGGCTTGCCGATCATCGGGCAATTCGACCAAAGTCCATACTTTGTTCTCATACATGGATCCTATCTCAGATTTCATGGCTTCAAGCCATTTATCGGAATCTGGGCTCATCATAGCTTCTTCATTGTTCGTAGGTTCACCGTGGTCTAATAACATGACTTCCAGGATAGGACTACCGTACCACTCTGGTGCGGAACGTGTTCTGGTCGACCTACGAGGTTCAGTAGTAACTTGATCCGAAGTTTCATGATCATCATCATTAGCTTCCTCTATAGTTGGTGTAGGCATCACGGGAACAGTTTTCTCTGATGTGCTACTTTCCAATTCGAGAGAAGGTACAATTACCTCATCAAGTTCTACTTTCCTCCCACTCACTTCTTTCGAGAGAAACTCCTTCTCTAGAGAGGACCCATTCTTGGCAACAAAGATCTTGCCTTTGGATCTGTGGTAGAAGGTGTACCCAATAGTTTCCTTAGGGTATCCTATGAAGACACACTTCTCCGATTTGGGTTCAAGCTTATGAGGCTGAAGCCTTTTGACATAACTGTCACATCCCCAAACTTTAAGAAATGACAACTTAGGTTTCCTGCCAAACCATAGTTCATACGGTGTCGTCTCAACGGATTTAGACTGTGCCCTATTTAATGTGAATGCGGCTGTCTCTAATGCATAACCCCAAAATGATAGTGGTAAATTGGTAAGAGAAATCATAGAACGCACCATATCTAATAAAGTACGGTTACGATGTTCGGACACACCATTACGCTGTGGTGTTCCAGGTGGTGTGAGTTGTGAAACAATTCCACATTGTTTGAAATGAAGGCCAAACTCGTAACTCAAATATTCACCTCCGCGATCAGATCGTAGAAACTTTATTTTCTTGTTACGATGATTCTCCACTTCACTCTGAAATTCCTTGAACTTTTCAAATGTTTCAGACTTGTGTTTCATCAAGTAGATATCTCCATACTTACTCAAATCATCTGTGAAGGTTAGAAAATAATGATACCCGCCGCGTGCCTCAACACTCATCGGATCGCATACATCGGTATGTATTATTTCCAATAAGTCATTAGCTCGCTCCATTGTTTTGGAGAATGGAGTTTTAGTCATCTTGCCCATGAGGCACAGTTTGCAAGTATCAAATGATTCCTAATCAAGTGATTCCAAAAGTCCATTCGCATGTAGTTTCTTCATGCGCTTTACACCAATATGACCTAAACGGCAGTGCCACAAGTATGTTGCACTATTATTATCAACTTTGTATCTTTGGCATCAATATTATGAATATGTGTATCACCATGATCATGATTCAACAAGAACAGACCATTCATCAAAGGTGCATGACCATAAAAGATATTACTCATATAAATAGAACAACCATTATTCTCGGATTTAAATGAATAATCATCTCGCAATAAACAAGATCCAGATATAATGTTCATGCTCAACGCTGGCACCAAATAACAATTATTGAGGTCTAAAACTAATCCCGAAGGTAGATGTAGAGGTAGCGTGCCGACGGCGATCACATCGACCTTGGAATCATTCCCGACGCGCATCGTCACCTCGTCCTTAGTCAATCTTCGTTTATTCCGCAGCTCCTGTTTCAAGTTACAAATATGAGCAACCGAACTAGTATCAAATACCCAGGTGCTACTACGAGCATTAGTAAGGAACACATCAATAACATGTATATCAAATATACCTTTGTTCACTTTGCCATCCTTCTTATCCGCCAAGTATTTAGGGCAGTTCCGCTTCCAGTGACCATTCCCTTTGCAGTAGAAGCACTCAGTTTTAGGCTTGGGTTCAGCTTTGGGCTTCTTCACGGGAGCGGCAACTTGCTTTCCATTATTCTTTAAGTTCCCTTTCTTTCCCTTGCCCCTTTTCTTGAAACTAGTGGTCTTGTTAACCATCAACACTTGATGCTCCTTCATGATTTCTACCTCCGCGGCCTTAAGCATTGCGAAGAGCTTGGGAATCGTTTTCGTCATCCCTTGCATATTATAGCTCATCACGAAGCCTTTGTAGCTTGGTGGCAGTGACTGAAGAACTCTGTCAATAACACTCTCAACTGGAAGATCAATTCCCAGCTGAGTCAAGTGGTTATGATACCCAGACATTTTGAGTATGTGTTCACTGACAGAACTATTCTCCTCCATCTTGCAGCTATAGAACTTGTTGGAGACTTCATATCTCTCAACCTGAGCATTAGCTTGAAATATCAACTTCAGCTCTTGGAACATCTCATATGCTCTATGACGTTCAAAACATCTTTGAAGTCCCGGTTCTAAGCCGTAAAGCATGGCACACTGAACTATCGAGTAGTCATCAAATCGAGTCCGCCAGACGTTCATAACATCTGTAGTAGCTCCTGCAGCAGGTCTGTCACCTAGCGGTGCATTAAGGACATAATTCTTTTGTGTAGCAATGAGGATAATCCTCAAGTTATGGACCCAGTCCGTGTAGTTGCTACCATCATCTTTCAACTTAGCTTTCTCTAGGATCTAATTAAAATTCAGGGGAACGATAGCACAGGCCATTGATCTACAACACAGATATGCAAAAACTATTAAGACTAAGTTGATGATAAATTAAGTTCAATTAATCAAATTACTAATGAACTCCCACTTAAATTAATATCCCTCAAGTAATCTAAGTGATACATGATCCAAATCAACTAACCCATGTCCGATCATCACGTGAGATGGGGTAGTCATCAATGGTGAACATCTCTATGTTGATCATATCTACTATATGACTCACGTTCGACCTTTCGGTCTCCAGTGTTTCGAGACCATGTCTGTACATGCTAGGCTCGTCAAGTTTAACCCAAATATTCCGCGTGTGTAAATCTGGCTTACACCCGTTGTATGTGAACGTAGAGTCTATCACACCCTATCATCACAAGGTGTTTCGAAACGACGAACTTTAGCAACGGTGCATACTCGGGGAGAACACTTTTATCTTGAAAGTTAGTGAAGGGATCATCTTATAATGCTACCGTCGTTCTAAGCAAAATAAGATGCATAAAGGATAAACATCACATGCAATCAAAATATGTGATATGATATGGCCATCATCATCTTGTGCTTTTGATCTCCATCTCCAAAGCATCGTCATGATCTCCATCGTCACCGGCTCGACACCTTGATCTCCATCATTGCGTCGGGATTGTCTCGCCAACTGTTGCTTCTACAACTATTGCTAATGCATAGCGATAAAGTAAAGCAATTACATGGCGCTTGCATTT
This sequence comes from Thinopyrum elongatum, assembly GCA_011799875.1. NCBI lineage: Eukaryota > Viridiplantae > Streptophyta > Magnoliopsida > Poales > Poaceae > Thinopyrum > Thinopyrum elongatum. The sequence continues at coordinate 392,567,991 of CM022300.1, forward strand.
CATACGATAATTAAGAGACAACCCTAAGGCTCCTGCCGGTTGTCGATATTACAAAACATGATCATCTCATACAACAACGTATATCACATCACGTCTTGACCATATCACATCACAACATACCCTGCAAAAACAAGTTAGACGTCCTCTACTTTGTTGTTGCAAGTTTTATGTGGCTGCTACGGGCAACTAGCAAGAACCGTTCTTACCTACGCAAAACCACAACGGTGACTTATCAAGTTTGTTGTTTTAACCTTCTTCAAGGACCGGCCTAGTCAAATTCGATTCAACTAAAGCAGGAGAAACAAACACCCGCCAACCACCTTTATGCAAAACAAGTTGCATGTCAGTCGGTGGAACCGGTCTCATGTGCGTGGACATGTAAGGTTGGTCCAGGTTGCTTCATCCCACAATACCGTTGAATCAAAATAAGATGTTGGTGGTAAGCAGTATGACCATCACCGCCCACAACTTCTTTGTGTTCTACTCATGCATATCATCTACGCATAGACCTGGCTCATGATGCCACTGTTGGGGAACGTTGCATGGAAACAAAAAAAATTCTACGCACACGCAAGATCTATCCATGGAGATGCATAGCTACGAGAGGGGAGAGTGTGTCTACGTACCCTCGTAGACCGTTTAGCAGAAGCATTTATCAACGCGGTTGATGTAGTCATACACCTTCACGATCCACCCAGTCAAGTACCGAACGTACGACACCTTTGCGTTCAGCACATGTTCAGCTCGATGACGTCCTCGCCTTCTTGATCCAACAAGACGAGTGGAGTAGTAGATGAATTCCGGCAGCACGACGGCGTGGTGACGGTGGTGATGCAAATATCTCTGCAGGGCTTCGCCGAGCACTACGAAAATATGACCGAGGGTGAACTAGAGGGAGAGGGGCGCTGCACACGGCTTGGGGATCGTGGTGTGTGTTGCCCCTCTCCCTCCACACATATATATAGGTGGGGGGAGGAGGGGTGATACGTCCATTTTGCATCATGTTTTCCTACTGTTATTTATAATGTTTTATGCATAATGATGATTTTTGGAGTAATTCTAATGCCTTTTCTCTCATAATATGCAAGGTTTACACAAAGAGGGAGAATACTGGCAGCTGGAATTCTGGACCTGAAAAAGCTACGCCAGAGTTACCTATTCTGCACATCTCCAAATGAGCTGAAAATTTACGAAGAATTATTTTGCAATATATAAAAAATACTGGAGCAAATAACTACCGGAGGGGGCCCACCAGGTGGGCAAAACCCACCTGGGTGCACCAGGCACCGATTTGGATCCAAAAGTTTAATGCCATGGTTAGAATTTATCTTAATACTTTTCTCGTAGTTGCGGATACTTGCGAGGGGGTTAATCATAAGTAGGAGGGTTGTTCAAGTAAGAACAGTACCTAAGCACCGGTCCACCCAGATATCAAATTATCAAAGTAGCAAACATGAAACAAACCAACATGATCAAAGTGATATGGTGAAATTCCCGTGTACCCTCAAGAACGCTTTGCTTATCATAAGAGACCGTTTTGGCATGTCCTTTGCCACAAAAGGATTGGGCTACCTTGCTGCACTTTATTTACTGTTACCATTACTTGCTCATTACAAATTATCTTGCTATCAAACTACTTGTTACCGACTATTTCAGTGCTTGCAGAAAATACCTTGCTGAGAACCACCTGTCATTTCCTTCTGCTCCTCGTTGGGTTTGACACTCTTACTTATCGAAAGGACTACGATTGATCCCCTATACTTGTGGGTCATCAAGAATCTTTTCTGGCACCGTTGCTGGGGAGTGAAGCGCTCTTGGTAAGTGGAAATTGGTAAGGAAAAATTTATACTACGTGCTGAAATTTATTGTCACTTGTTACTATGGAGAATCATCCTTTGAGGGGTTTGTTCGGGGTATCTTCACCTCGACAGGAACCACAATTAGTTACCCCTCAACCTACTGCACCTACTAAAAATATTCGTTATGAAATTCCTTTGGTATGATGGAACAACTGCTAGCTAATCCTTATGTAGGAGATGGAACTGAACATCCTGATATGCACTTGATATATGTGGATGAAATTTGTGGATTATTTAAGCTTGCAGGTTTATCCGGAGATGAAGCTAAGAAGAAGGTTTTCCCTTTATCTTTGAAGGGAAAAGCATTGACATGGTATAGGCTATGCGATGATATTGGATCTTGGAATTGGAATTGATTGAAATTGGAATTTCACCAAAAAAATTATCCTATCCATCTAGTTCATCGTGATCGGAATTATATATATAATTTTTGGCCTCGTGAAGGAGAAAGTATCGCTCTAGCTTGGGGGAGGCTTAAGTCAATGTTATATTGATGCCCCAATCATGGGCTCTCTAGAGAAATTATTATTCAGAATTTTTATGCTCGGCTTTCTGATGATGATCGATCCATGCTCGATACTTCTTGTACTGGTTCTTTTATGAAGAAGACTATTGAATTCAGGTGGGATCTTTTAGAAATAATTAAATGCAACTCTGAAGATTGGGAACTCGATGAAGGTAAAGAGTCAGGTATTAAGCTTGAATTTGATTGTGTTAAATCTTTTATGAATACCGATGCTTTTCACAAGTTTAGCACTAAATATGGACTTGACTCTGAGATAGTAGCCTCCTTTTGTGAATCTTTTGCTACTCATGTTGATCTCCCTAAGGAGAAGTGGTTTAAATATCATCCCCCTATTAAAGAAGAAATTAAAGAACTGGTCATAGTTAAAGATGAAACTATTATTTACAATGTTGATCCAGTTGTGCCTACTGCTTATATTGAAAAACCACCTTTCCCTGTTAGGATAAAGCAACATGCAAAGGTTTCAACTGTGGTTCACAAAAGTAATATTAGAGCACCTAAATCTGCTAAACAAATTAAAGTAGAACCTAGTGTTTCTATGGTTAATGATCTCCTGGTAGAAAATATTGATGGGCATGTTATTTACTTCTACGATGATGCTGCTAGAAATACCAAACCCGATGAAAAAGATAAACATAGACCTGTTGTTGGCATGCCTATTGTCTCAGTTAAAATAGGAGATCATTGTTATCATAGTTTATGTGATTTAGGTGCTAGCGTGAGTGCTATTCCTTTTACCTTATACCAAGAAATTATGAATGACATAGCACCCGCTGAAATAGAAGATATAGATGTTACTATTAAACTTGCTAATAGAGACACCATCACACCACTTGGGATTGTTAGAGATGTTGAAGTCTTGTGTGGGAAAATAAAATACCCTACTGATTTTCTAGTTCTTGGTTCCCCACAAGATGATTTTTGTCCCATTATTTTTGGTAGACCTTTCTTGAACACCATGAATGCTAAAATAGATTGTGAAAAACAAACTGTCGGTGTTAGCTTTGGTAATGAGTCTCATGAGTTTAATTTCTCCAAGTTTAGTAGACAACCACGTAAGAAATAATTACCTAGTATGGATGAAATAATTGGTCTTGCTTCTATTGCCGTGCTTCCTACTGATCCACTAGAACAATATTTGCTAGACCACGAAAATGATATGCATATGCATGAAAGAAATGAAATAGATAAAATTTTCTTTGAACAACGACCTCTGCTCAAAAACAATTTGCCTATTGAAACTCTAGGAGGTCCTCCTCCTCCTAAAGGTGATCCTATGTTTGAATTAAAGCAATTGCCTGACACTTTGAAATATGCTTATCTTGATCAGAAAAGGATATTTCCTATTATTATTAGTGCTAACCTTTCAGAACATGAAGAAGAAAGATTATTGAAAATTCTGAAGAAGCACCGTGCTGCCACTGGATATACTCTTGATGATCTTAAGGGCATTAGTCCCACTCTCTGTCAGCACAAGGTTAATAGGGAACCTGATGCTAAACCCGTTGTTGATCATCAATGATGTTTGAATCCTAAGATGAAAGAAGTGGTAAGAACTGAAATATTAAAGCTTTTGGAAGCAGGTATAATCTATCCCATAGCTGACAGTAGATGGGTAAGTCCCATTCATTGTGTCCCTAAGAAGGGAGGTATTACTGTTGTTCCTAATGATAAAAATGAACTCATTCCACAAAGAATTGTTACTGGCTATAGAATGGTAATTGATTTTAGAAAACTAAATAAAACAACTAGAAAAGATCATTACCCATTGCCTTTTATTGATCAAATGTTGGAAAGATTATCTAATCACACACACTTTTGTTTTCTGGATGGATATTCTGGTTTTTCTCAAATACCCGTTTCACAACCTGATCAAGAGAAAACTACCTTTACTTGCCCATTTGAAACTTATGCTTATAGACGTATGCCTTTTGGTTTATGGAATGCACCTGCTACCTTTCAAAGATGTATGACTGCTATATTCTCTGATTTTTGTGAAAAGAATGTTGAGGTTTTCATGGATGATTTTTCTGTTTATTGAACTTCTTTTGATGATTGCTTGAGCAACCTTGATCGAGTTTTGTAGAGATGTGAGCAAACTAATCTTGTCTTGAATTGGGAGAAGTGCCACTTTATGGTTATGAAGGTATTGTCTTGGGGCATAAAATTTCTGAACTAGGTATTGAGGTGGATAAAGCTAAAGTTGATGCAATTGAGAAAATGCCATGACCTAAAGATATTAAAGGTATTCACAATTTCCTTGGTCATGCTGGTTTCTATAGGAGGTTTATTAAAGACTTCTCTAAAATTTCTAGGCCTCTTACAAATCTTTTACAAAAGGATGTTCCATTTGTTTTTTATGATGATTGTGTAGAAGCCTTTGAAACACTTAAGAAAGCCTTAACCTTTGCGCCTATTATTCAACCACCTGATTGGAACTTGCCTTTTGAAATTATGTGTGATGCTAGTGATTATGCTGTTGGTGCTGTTCTGGGACAAAGAGTTGATAATAAATTGAATGTTATTCATTATTCTAGCAAAACTCTGCCCAAAGAAATTATGCTACTACTGAAAAAGAATTTTTAGCAGTTGTGTTTGCTTGTGACAAATTCAGATCTTATATTGTTGATTCCAAAGTAATTGTTCACACTGATCATGCTGCTATTAAATATCTTATGGAAAAGAAAGATGCTAAACATAGACTCATTAGGTGGGTTCTTTTGCTACAAGAATTTGATGTACATATTACTGATAGAAAAGGAGCTGAGAACCCCATAGCTGATAACTTGTCTAGGTAAGAGAATATTCTTGATGACCCACTACCTATTGATGATAGCTTTCCGGATGAACAACTAGCTGCAATAAATGTTTCTCAAAATACTCCTTGGTATGCTGACTATGCTAATTATATTGTTGCTAAATACATACCGCCTAGTTTCACTTACCAACAAAAAAAAATTCTTCTATGATTTAAGACATTACTATTGGGATGACCCACATCTTTATAAAGAAGGAGTAGATGGTATTATTAGACGTTGTGTACCTGAGCATGAACAGGAAAAAATCCTACGAAAATGTCACTCCGAAGCTTATGGAGGGCATCATGCGGGAGACAGAACTGCTCACAAGGTATTGCAATCTGGTTTTTATTGGCCTACTCTCTTCAAGGATGCCCGTAAGTTTGTTTTATCTTGTGATGAATGTCAAAGAATTGGTAATATTGGTAAGCGTCAAGAAATGCCTATGAATTATTCACTTGCTGTTGAACCATTTGATGTTAGTGGTTTTGATTTTATGGGACCTTTTCCTTCCTCCAATGGGTATACACATATTTTGGTTGCTGTTGATTATGTTACTAAGTGGGTAGAAGCTATTCCAACTAGTAGTGCTGATCATAACACTTCCATTAAAATGCTTAAAGAAGTTATTTTCCCGAGGTTTGGAGTCCCTAGATATTTAATGACCGATGGTGGTTCACAGTTCATTCATGGTGCTTTCGGTAAAATGCTTGCCAAATATGATGTTAACCATAGAATTGCATCACCCTAGCTATCATCCTCAATCTAGTGGTCAAGTTGAACTTAGCAATAGAGAAATAACATTAATATTACAAAAAAATAATAATAGGTCCCAAAAGAATTGGTCTAAGAAATTGGATGATGCACTTTGGGCCTACAGAACAGCATATAAAAATCCTATGGGTATGTCTCCCTATAAAATGGTTTATGAAAAAGCTTGTTATTTGCCTCTAGAGTTAGAACATAAAGCTTATTGGGCAATTAAAGAACTCAACTATGATTTCAAACTTGCCAGTGAAAAGAGGTTATTTGATATTAGCTCATTAGATGAATGGAGAACCCAAGCCTATGAAAATGCCAAATTATTTAAAGAAAAAGTTAAAAGATGGCATGACAAAAGAATCCAAAATCGAGAATTCAAAGTTGGAGAATATGTTCTTTTGTACAACTCTTGTTTTAGATTCTTTGCAGGAAAACTTCTCTCTAAATGGGAAGTACCATATATTATCAAGGAGGTTTATCGTTCTAGAGCCATCAAAATTAATAATGCCGAAGGTACTAACCAGAAGGTGGTCAATGGGCAGAGAATAAAACACTATATCTCAGGTACGCCTATTAATGTTGAAAGCAATATTATTCAAACCATGACACCGGAGGAACACATAAAAGAGACCTTCCGGAACACTTCAGAATACTAAAAAAGGAGGAGGTATGTGATACGGTAAGTAAACGGACTCCGGACGATTAGGAAAATATTTTCTGTCAGTTTTGGAATATTACAAAAATTAGGAAAATAAGAAACAACCAGGAAGGCAACCGAGGAGGGCACAAGACACCAGGGTGCGCCTGGCATGCCTGGCGCGCCCAGGTGGGTTGTGCCCACCTCGAGAACCTTCTTGACTTTGTTTTCCTCTCTTTTGCTTGTTTCCCAAGATAAAAAATCTTCATATACCCCCCGAACGTATTGACCACCGTATCATGGAGATATCTTTTGTTCTTCTTTCTTGCTATTTTCTGATAGATCTGTCAAGCCAGCATCATGTCACTACTGTAGGATTAACGCGACACTACGATCAGAGACCCTTTGACGAAACTATGTGCGATGAATTAATCGCAAACGGTGATGTAAAAAACCGTCAAAAAAGATGCAAAACGTTTGTGATGGCAGAGCCATCAAACACTGTTCTGATTTTAGTTGCGTGTGCGATGCAGGGCACACGGTTGATCCGTCTGAACTGTTTGCGATGAGGTAGAACAACAGAAACGGGCAACCATATCAATGTGTGTGCGATATACGGCATACAGTTCGCTCGGATGAACCGTTTGCGATGATCGAGTTGAACACAAATGATTTGGTGTAACAAGATGTGTGTGATACCCGGCAAACAGGTCGGTAATCTGAATTGTGTGCGATCATTATATACAGCCCATACGGTCTTTTTTGTGAATTGTGTGCTCGTCAGGGCACATAGTTCAAGAAACCAACCTGTGAGCGATAATGTAGAAGATCTCTGTCAAATACCTATTACTAACCGTCTGCGATGAGATTGACAGGATAAACAGAGATAACGAATTAATATGAGCGAACGGAAACAGAGATATATACAGTCTGCTTAATTTAGTCCTTCTTGTTGTTGTTGTTGTTGTTGGATGGCCCCGCGACATCGTCTTGGCGAGGACGCTTCTTACCGCCGACCGTTGGCTTTTCATCGCCGCCGCTGTCGTCATCGTCGTTGCTGTCGTTGTTCTCCTCCTCCTCGTTTGACTATTCCTCCTCATCCTCATCAACGTCCTCCGACGGCTCCTCGTCCATCTGGTCGTCGTCTGACGACTCCGGAGGCGGCGTCCCTTCCATGATCCGGATGTAATCGAGGTCTGGGCTCGACGCCGGACTCATGGAAGACGAGCGGGATGATTTCGGTGTTGACCTATCATTGGGCGCCAGACTGCTGACCGAACGGTCGTCCTCGCTGTCGCTCGACATGGCTGCGGTCGTATGCTTGTGTGTAGTGCGGCCTGCCGGGGACGATGAAGATGGTGGACACTTAAGCGGGGTATGCAGAGAAGAGCAATGCCAATTGAAGCGGGGGTTGACGTATTATCTAACCGCTGATATAATCAACCGCAATTATTTGTACCCAGTCGCTCCAAATTCCCGGGGTTGCGCAGTTCTCAATGTGATAATTAATTACGCACATGCGTTGGACGGTGTATTATTTTAGGCATGGTGACCAAGGCAAATAATTATAGACAAGTTAGGATGAAATTACCCTTAGCAAATTTGTTTATTAGTGGCAAGTAAATCAATTAGTCATGAAAAGTAAGAGATACATGCAATCGACAGAGAGATACTTTCCTTCTTCTTCTTCTACAAGTAAAGATATAGACAATCAGGAGAAAGATAATTTCCTTTTTTTGGAGGGCTAACAACGGAATTATAAAGAATTAGAAGAAATGCACCTTACATTCTGGAATTTTATCAAAAAACAAATACACCTTATAAAGGAACGGAGGGAGTATTGAAAGTGCGTTATATCGACTAAAGGGGGGTGAATAGGCGATTTTTACAAATTCGTCACTCAGGAAATACTACTTGAGGAATTTGCTAAGTGACGAACTACAAGCATCGGAATAAGTACTCAGGTGCAAGCATAACATGGCAGTAACACAGTCATCATGATGATATGAAACAAGCACAGAGCACAGGTAGCGTGAAAACAGGATAAGCAGGCAAAAGACTAGATGACTGAAGAATTAGGATTGAGGAAATTGAGAAAGTCTTCAGTCAAAGTCTTCAAACAGTAACGATCAATTTCATCAACACATGAATGAGGAAATGAAAGGGTTGAGGAAATAAAACTAGTAGCTCGGTGAAGACAATGATTTGGTAGACCAGTTCCAACTGTTGTGACAGTTGTACGTCTGGTTGGAGCAGCTAGGTATTTAAACCTGAGGACACACAGTCTCGGACACACAGTACTCACCGTATTCTCCTGGAGCTAAGGTCACACAGACCTCGCCCAATCACTCGTGGTAAGTCTTCACAGGTGACTTCCAAACCTTCATAGACTTGGTCGCGCGGCGATCCACAATTCCTCTTGGATGCTCTAGACCATGATGCCTAATCGTCTGGAGGATGCACAATCCTCAAAGGTAACAAGCGTCGGTTCCACATAGGAACAATCTCTTCAGTGATGCTCAATCACTTTGGGTTTTAGGTGTTGGGTTTGGGTTTTTCCTCACTGATGATTTTCTCTCAAAGTCCTCGGAGGATGGGATGCTCTAAATGACAAGTGTCAGTTTCTCTCGGAGAAGCCAACCAACTAGTGGTTGTAGGGGGCGGCTATTTATATCCGGGGAGCAGCCCGACATGATAAGACATAAATGCCCTTCAATGATATGACCGTTAGGTGGATAGGATATTTTGGACAGCTGGCGCATAGCATAGCAACGGTCGGAAATTTGAGCTCTCAAATTCCACAGGGCTATCATGTTCCTCACTTGTAGGCAATTCGTACTGGCGAATTCCTAACTCCTCAGTCAGAACAAATTCCTCAGAGAACAGAAGATCTTCGTCTCTGTCACTGAAGAAATTGACTGAACTGTATGACATTTCCAATGGCTTCACTTGAAAGGATTGGGTAGGTGTAGGATTTGAGATGAGCATCACTTGGAAACTTTTCCTTAGTTTTACCTCGACCCCCTTTAACAGTACGGTGTTTCCTATGACTCAAGAAGGAGAAAATGAAACTACGAAAACAAAAGTCTTCACGCTTCGTAATCCTCGCATCAATATCAAAGTCTTCAAGGTCACACCAATTTCCTCACTTTCAAAGTCTTCAAGAAAACCAAAGTCTTCAACTGAAGACATTCATTTTTAGGGGTCGACTTTCTTTGTAAAAATCAAACTCCTCATAGACTTATAGACCTGTGTACACTCATAAACACATTAGTCCCTTAACCTATAAGTCTTCAATACACCAAAATAACTAAGGGGCACTAGATGCACTTACAATCTCCCCCTTTTTGGTGATTGATGACAAATAGGTTAAGTTTTCAACGGGGATAAAACATATGAAGTGTAAATACTGATATTGAGGAATTTGATTGCAAGATATAGAAGAACTCCCCCCTGAAGATGTGCAAACGAGGAATTTGCTTTGGATAGCAAATGCACATTGTAGAGTAATATCATGGAGATCTCCCCCTACATCTTGTAATTCATACACGCATTTAACATATGATATGAAGAATTTGAAATGCATGATGAAATATGGTGTCTGACGAAATTCAGCATGCGTGCATTAAGGTACTTGAGGAAATAAGCATGCAAAAAGCAGTTCAAAAGTATCAGACCACTATAGGACTTAAGTTTACAACTCATCAGAGCAAACACCTCAGAAGAGCAAGAGTTGTAACTTAAAGGAAAAACAGCCCATATATAAGACCCGCTTGAAGACTAACTCAAATTTCTCCCCCTTTGTCATTGAATGACCAAAAGGGACAAAAAAATGAGGACTAACGCCCCTGAAGAATATCATCATGATGTCGATGGAGGAGCGCCAGCGTTATTGGGGTCGTCCGTTGAGGTAGGGCCTGCCGCAGTGTCGTTCAAATCTTCAGCTTCATCCATCTCGCGCGATGAAGAATATGAACTTGTGACCAGCTGAGGAACTTTGACCTTCTTGAATTTCTTCGAAGGTGGCTGAGACCAGTCAAAGTCCTGTTGAAATCCCATTTGCTTGAATCTTCGTCACCGTATAGGTGAGATAATATGGCCCAAGTGCGATCGAAGATTTCATGTGCATAGTAGTGATTCTTCTTCACAGTGTCTTGCGTGACAATCATATTCTGAAGACTTGAGCCAAATTGCCGCTTGACCCACTTGTGATCACGATCGACCTTCTGATGAAGACTTAGAAGAAGCTCACGATCAGTCATCACTCGTGGAGCAGTGGCTTGAGGAGTTGGCTTTGAAGCTTTTGCAGCAGAATCTTGGGTTGCTGAGTCATCATTGGTGGAGTAAGATGCAGCTTTGCGAAACTGACCATCCAATGGACGAGTGCCCTCATCAATGATAGCAACTTTACCTTTTCCATCAACTGAAGAAATAGTCTGCTTGAGGACTTCAATAGGAGGCAAATAGCTGAGATGATTCTGACAATCTACCTGGTAGTGAATTGAAGACCTGGTTCTGATGAACTTCATGATCCATGGAGCATAAGGCTTCAACTCAAATGGTGACAGTGCAACATTCGCCAAAGTCCTCATGAAGAAATCATGGTAGTTAATGGGAATGCCATGTATCATGTTGAACAACAGATTCTTCATGATGCCAACAACTTCCTCTTCTTCAGAGTTATGGCCTTTGATCGACCTAAGGGTTTTGGTCAGAATGCGGTAGATTGTCCTAGGCACATAAAGCAAATCCTTCACTAGGAAGGTAGTTCTTGGAGCTTGGCCTGCCTTCAAAGGATTCATTAGCACTTGCATCATATGATTTGGAAGCTCAGGTTCTTTATACATGAGCCTGGCGCCTTCAGCAGGAGGACTGACTGGTACGACATGAAGTAATTCAGAGGCCGGGGCTTTGTAATGAGTGTTCTCAGTCATCCAGTCAAGCACCCATGAGTTCACATCAGCCACATTTCTAGTGAGGTGCAGTGTGGCATAGAATTGAAGAATTAGCTCTTCATTCCAATCGCAGATGTCAGTGCAGAAATTCAGAAGCCCAGCTTCATGAAAAACATTCAAGACTGGCTGGAAGCAAGGAATGGACTCCATGTCAACATGAGGAATTTGACGGTGCTCAAATACCTTGTCCTTGTCAAACAGAAGTGATGAATAGAAATTCATCTCGCTTGTAGTCCAGAATTGCTTGCGTCGAAGTCTTGCTGAGTCATATGGATTGAAATCCGTGAAGAAATGGTGGTCAGCGAAGAAATCGTCAGCCTTGAATTTTGGCCTTTTAGTATGAGGGTTTTGCTGCTTGGGCTAAAGATTAATAGTTGACTTTTTCACAGCCTCTTGGATCAGAATCTCTGGAGTTGCTGACTATGGAATTGAGAGTTCAGGTTCTTCAGCAGCGGTTTGTGTCTCCATTTCTTCAGCTGTAGTAGCTGGAATTTCCTCAGGAATGGAAAGGAGAGATGTTTGACGTTCTTCAGATCCCGTGTGAATTTCTTCAGTTTGTACATGGGACTGAGGAATTGGATGCAGAGGTGTGGTCAATGGTGAATTGGGGTGAAGTCTGTCCCAATAATCATCATTAAGCACAGGAGTTGTAGAACCAATATCCACGCTTTCTTCTTCCATTTCCTCAACGCCTGCCTCTTCAGCTGAGAACTGAGGCATGGGCAATGATACCAGTGGGGTTGAAGGGATATCTTCCACTTCAATTTCTTCATCCAACTGCTCTGAAGAAGCAGCAGAAGGATTCTCTTCATCGATGTCATCTGGAATGACGTAATCCTCACCATAAGGAATGAGCTCCTTGGACGGTACAACAAAGATTGGAACAACATCAATTGGGTTAGTGAAGGAACTTGTCAAAGTCCTCACTTTCTTGGGAGCTGAAGACTCTTCAGTCGTTGATGCTTTCCTCTTTTTCACAGCTGCCTTCTCAGCAGCCTTGGTTTTCTTTACTTCTGATGCAGAAGGAAGGTTGATTTTCTTCACTACTGAAGATTTAGCAGGAGGAGCAGATGGAGCCGGTTCAGTTTCTTCAGGCACAACTAATGCAGTTGCCCTGGCATGTTCAGTTTCTTCAGGCGCAGCAAATGCTTCAGCTGGCCTGGGTTGTTCTTCAGGCGCAACATTAGTGGTTGCCCTGGCAATTTCTTCAGGAGCTGGAATTTCTTCGGCAGCCCTGGAATTCTCAGTTTCATCAGCAGTCTGATTTTCATCAGCTGCACTTGCAGTTTCTTCAGCAGACTGGACAGAAACATCAGTCTAAGGAATTTGTTGTTGCGATGGTGCTGCAACGTTGGTCTTGAGGTTCTTGGCTAGCTTGACAAATCTGACTTTGGCACCCAGCCAATCGGCATAATATCTGTCAAATTCATCACTGAGGTCTTTGATCTCCTTTTGCAAAGATACAAGTTCTTCAGGAGACATGTTTAGAACATTGTTCTTCAGAAAGCGCTCCTTCTTGTATTGAGCCTTCTTGACTTGCCTGCCCTTTTCAAATTTCCATTTTTCTTCACTGATGAATGCCGTCACCATGTGACTTTGACCAGGAGTGAGGTTTAATTCAGGCAGTGGAGTGTTTGGATCTTTGTGCCAGAGATCGATGAAATCGAGGATCTTCTTCGGATCCAGCATGAGAGGCACAGAACTCCCTTTGGCTTGAGCGGCCCTTTCTTGCCTGTCCCTGATGATTTTAGCAAGTTCTTCATCATCAGCTTCATTGTCATTAGACGGAACATGGAACGCTACTTGCTTCTTATGAGGACTTGGCCTCGTTCCACGTCCAGCAGTGGCCTTTTTCTTCAGCAGAGTTGGACCAGTTGAGGACCGTGGTGGAGCTGAGGAACTTGCAGATGCTCCAGAAGCAATTGAAAAACCTGCAGTCCATTGGCATGTTGCAAGATGCACTGGTGTTGAGGACTTAGCAGCCGCAACTAAGGATTTTGTGGCAACAGAGGGAATTGGCATAGCCCTTGAAGAAGTTGCCTGAGGAATTTGCTTTGAGGGCTTTGAGGAACTTGGCCGTGAGGGCATTGCTGTTGAGGAACTCGGCTTCACAGCTGATTTCTTCGGCATGGCCTTTTTAGGCTTACTGGCAGAGGCCTCAGCAGCAGCAGCTTGAGAATCCTCATTGAATTTCTTCACTGCTTCTTTTGCAATTTTAGCCAATTTGGCTTGGCGCTTGGCCCATTCTTCAGGAAATTCCTCACCACGCCTGATGCTGGTGGGATGAGCTTCTTGGCCAGGTGCCAATGGAGGTCTTGGACATGGAGGGTTTACAGCGAATTTCTTCATGTACTTTGGAGTGACATATCGGTATTCCCTCCATTCCTTAGCCCATCTCCTTTCAATCCTTTGTATGCACACTTTGCGCTGATTCTTGTTCTCTTTGCCATATTTTGCTTCATCAGGTGTGCAGTACTCAGCATAGATATCGTCAGGGATTTCAAAAGCAGTGTTTGTCTCAGGCCTCTTGCCTCCCTTCTGAGGTCTCTTCCCATCTGCCATTTTCCTCACTTGAGGATTTTGAACAATGGATGTTTCTGAGGAAGTATGCAACTTATCTTCGAGGAATGCTGCAAATGAATTAAGTTGATGAGAACCTAGTGATTCAGCAGCGGGCATTTTGTACCTGTGAACAGAGTATAGGTGCAAAGAATTTGGATAGGTCATATACGTTCTCAGATTTTTTTTTTCAAAAAGTATCAAGTTTGAGGAATTTGACCATAGGTGTCTTGAGGAATTTCACTAAGCATTCTTGACTTAGGTTCCAGAGTTGTATAGATTTTGAAAATCCACACAATTGAGGAATCTTGAAGAAAAAACATAGCTTAGAGAAACAATTCAAGATACAGAAGCATTCAGGTGTTTATGGAATGGGAAGTTGAAGAATAAACACCTTTTGAAGATTTTGTGGAAATCATAAGAATCAAAGCAAGGCAGTAAAATTAGATTTTATTTACCTTGGACGAAGAACACGACGAACTGGGAGTGGAGTTGGAGAAGTTCGTCTGTTCAGATCTCTCACGCCCTAACTTGGCGGTGAGAGATAGCTACGGCGGCGGCGGAGTGAAGATTTCCGCGGCCGGCGCGAGTACAACGGCGACGAGGTCGAGGCAGTGAAGCTCTTCCTCACCGGCGATGATGGAGAGTAGCGACGGCGCTAGGTCTGAGAGCTCGAGCGAGATGGTGGTCGAGCGGGGTAAATGAGGACAGAGGAATGGAGGGGGTATTTATAGCCACGGTGAAAAACTGCCCGTCCGAAATTTTTGGACGAACATGCCCCTGACCCTTACTCTTCTAACAATATGTGTCACCCACGTACAGAGTGGTGGAGATCGTGGGCGATCGTGGGTGAATAATTTAATCCATCATGGGATGCGGAACGGTTTGAGCGGCAAAAGCCGAAAATTCAGATATGAAAATTTTAAAGTTTCGTCCGCAAATTCTTCAGCTGTCAAGGACACAGTGAAGACTTTGAACGGGTTTCAAATAGAACGCACATGAAGAATTTGTGAACAAACTTGTCGGTGTACTAGAATAGGGGTACCCTAGTACCCCGTACTTGTGCACGGGCAGTAGTAGCATCCCGCGGCCAGGCTTGCGGGAGGACAGCCAGAGAGAAGCTCAAGATTATTAAGCCATTCAAGAACAAAGTATACAAAGCAAGAGTTAAGGCCCCGGCAAGAGGAGCTTGCCGGGAGGGACAGCTGAGGCCCAGCCTGGGCATTGCTGTAGCAGAGTACTTGCCACGGCAAGGTACTTGCCCCGGCAAGTCATTGGCTGCGGCAAGGTATTGGCTGCGGCAAGATAGCGGCTGTGGCAAGGTACTTGCCCCGGCAAGTTACCTTGCACGGCAAACTATGGGCTGCGGCAAGCTATCAGGTGCGGCAAGGTCTTGCCGCGGCAAGCGTTACTGTACCACTGTGCTACTGTGCTGCTCCGGTGCCTCTACCAGCGTGGCGCTCTGGGTCCTTCCAAGCGTGTGTGGCAGGGCACTGTGTAGACGGCGGTACATTGTAGCTAGCGGTGCAGGAGCAGGTGGGATAGGCTTTTCCCACGTCCAAGACGTCCGGGTACATGTATGTGGACAGCAAAGGCATGGGCATTTAATGCCCTTGTCCCCTGCCGTCAGTGGTAGGTAGGACATGTCATCCTGGTAATAGTGGCCTTACTGTAGCAACTTTCCACCTCTACCTTTACTGTTTGCCACCTGTTGGTGACCCCTTTGTGCGTATAAAAGGAGGCCCATAGGCAACGTGGAAAAGGGAGGAGGAACTGGGAGATGGAGAACTCCAGTATTGTACGCAGTTACTCGGTACTGTAGCGCTCCTGGAGCTAGAACAATCATACAGATAATAAACGAAAAAGCAGGAGTAGGGTTTTACGCATCCGTGCGGCCCGAACCTGGGTAAATCTCTCTCGTGCACTGTCGTGTTCTTCGCTAGATTTGCTCTTCGTGCGACCGTCTCTCCCTGCCGAACGTAAAGGGGTCCTTCCCTGGGTCCCATAGGTGATCGCGGATTCGTCCCCGACATCTTTGGCGCGCCAGGTAGGGGGAAGGAGGTTGTGTGAACCTAATCTAGCGATTTGCGCGCTAGTTTTTGGGCCATCCTCCGTCTTATGGCTCCAAAAAAGAAGACTTTAGCCATCGGTGCGTCTACGTCCAACCCGCCTGCTCCCATGCAGGAGGGTGCCGACGTGATTGCGGCTGCTGGGGGGACTGGAGAGCGAGAGCTCCTATTACCTCCACCTGTCCAAAACCGGGCCAGCAACGCCAATCTTGGCGCTGCTGGGTCTGGGAACGCAGTGCTGCTCGCTGCTGCTGGCCCTGCAAGCTCCAGAAATGGTGCTGCGCGTTCTGGAACGCCTGCGCCGGTTCAGACGCCGCGGCCTTCGCAAGAAGCCCGTGACAGGCAGCGTCCTGACGTCCAAGGTGCCAGGCGCTCCCTGGATAATGAACTTGCGCATCGATCTCGAGATGCGCAGGGTCACCATACGCAACAACACGTTGGCGGGGTCGAGGTGCGGTCGCCTGGGCGTGGAGATGCTCCTTCTAACACTGTTAGGAGTAAGAGCATCCCACAGTCCTCACGCCACTCGATACCTCCCTCACCAGCAGAAGCGTTGGCGCGTGCGTAGCTGCTCCTGAACTTCCCTCCACCAGCAGATAAGCTTGACGAGTGGAGGGCAACCATTCAGAGCCTTCTCAGCTTCGCTGATACCGACCCGGTGCGCGCGGCCGACAAGAGAACTGGTGACAATGCTATCACCAACAAGAACGGCGAGGGGGCAACAACCGTACACTCCCCACCCAGACGGCCTCGGTCGCCGACACGTCGAAACGACGCCCGTGGCGATGATTCCACGGCGTCGTCTGACCCGCGAGCTCGTCGTGACCAGCGCCTCGTTCTTCAGGAACGCAGAGGAGAAGACGCTCGTACCACTATCGAGCGAAGGAGAGAAGCGCATCGTCAGTCCGACAGACGCGCAGGGCCCGCTGTTGACATGCATGCGCCAGGGGATCCTGGCGACTTGCCGTACGCGGTAAGTTGTCCAGCGTTCACCCGTGAGCTGCGGCAGGTCCAGTGGCCCAATCGCAAGGCTTTCAAGCCTGACGTGCCGGAGAAGTATGATGGCAAGACACACCCGTCGGAGTTCCTCAGCATTTACACCATTGCGGTGCAAGCTGCCGGGGGACGAGACGACAAGATTCTTGCTAACTATTTCCCGCTCGTGTTAAAGCGCAACGTCGTCTCATGGCTCATGCACTTGCCGGAGAACTCCATTTCTTCATGGGCGGACTTGTGCCATCAGTTTGTTGGTGCCTTTACTGGCGGTCATCAACCTCATGGCCAGGAGAGTGATCTTCATCTCATCCCCCAGAAGGAAGGAGAGCCCCTGCGCAAATACATTCAAAGGTTCAGCCGCGTACAGTACAACATCCCAGATGTTCACCCCGCTGCGGTTATTAGCGCGTTCCATCAGAACGTGCGTAACCGCAAGATGCGGGAGGAAATGGCGATGACCAAGGTCAGAGACATTGGCCAGCTATATGCTCTCGCCGACAAGTGTGCGCGCGCTGAAGAGGGAAGGAAACTTCCCGGTGAAGGTGTTGGCGCAGGGGGGAGCTCTGACAGCGAAGGTACCGCCCCGGCAAAGAAGGGTCGGCGGCGGCACAACAGGAAGAAAAAGGGCAAAGCTGTGCTTGCCGTCGAGCAGTCCAGCGGCAACGGCAGCGCCGACAAGGCCAAAGTCGAGGGCTCCGGCAAGGAGATTTCCGCGTGCGCCAACTGTCAGGCCTTGGCGGCTGCCGACAAGCAGGACGGCTCCGACAAGCAATATTGCAAGATCCACCGCACCAAGGGACACGATCTCCAGAACTGTCGACGAGTCGAGCAGCTTGTCGAACAGCAGAAAGCTGAGTATGAGAGGCGCGACAAGGAGAAGGCCCCAGAAGGTGCTGGCGGGTCCGGTAAGAAGCGCACTGCCCGAGGAGGGCGTCGCGGCAAGGCCAAGCAGCAGCAGAGAGACAGGCCTCCTCGTGGCCGCGACAAAGATGATGATGATGATGATCTAGATGATGAAGAATCCAGTGAGCACGAATTTCAGAAAGCCGCAGAAGTCTTGTGTGTTGACGGTGGTGCTTCGTTGCATTCTTCTCATCGCCAACTTAAACAGTGGGTGCGAGAGATCAATGCGGCGGAACCATCTGTTGACGCCAGAAAGCTTCTGAAGTGGTCCGACACGCCTATCGTCTTTGACATTGAGGACCACCCTGACCGCACAACGGCGGTTGGGTGCTTGCCGATGTTGGTTTCACCAACGATCCGCAACCTCAAGGTCACGAAGATGTTAGTTGACGGTGGGGCCGGCTTGAATCTGATTTCGCCCGCTGTGCTCCGGAAACTTCAAATCTCTGACGGCGAGCTTGAGGAAACTGGTACTTTCCAAGGAGTCAATCCAGGAAGGAGCAAGCCGAAAGGGAAGATCGCGCTGCCAGTGACATTTGGCGGCGAGCTGAACTACCGGACTGAGAAGGTCACCTTTGATGTTGCCGATATTCCATTGCCTTATAATGGGATACTTGGCCGTCCAGCGCTCGCCAAGTTCATGGCAGCCTCTCATTATGCCTACAACGTGTTGAAGATGCCAGGTCCAGTAGGTGTTATCACAGTTCCCTGCGACAAGAAGTATGCGCTTATTTGCGCCGACAAGATCTACCGGGAAGCAGCTGCCGCAACTGCCACCAAGGCACTTGCCGCTGAAGCGCAGGGGGGGGGAGAACAAGAGGAAGTCCGGTAAGAGCTCCTGTGCCCACTCCGGCAAGCGCACCTCTTCGGAGTGCTGCGCTGCCGTCGAGGACGCACCAAAGAGCTCCACCGGCAAGTGCAAGAAGAACAAAGCCGCTCCGCCGGCGACAAAGAAGGTGCCCACCAAGGAGGACGGCACTGGTGTTTCCTTCACCATCAGTGCCACACTTGACAACAAATAGGAAAACGCGCTCGTTGCTTTCCTGCGGGCGAATGTCGACGTATTTGCATGGCAACCGTCCGACATCCCCGGTGTTCCCAGGAAAGTAATTGAGCACCACCTTGCCGTTTGTCCCCACGTGAGGCCCGTCAAACAGAAAGCCAGAAAGCAAGCTGTGGAGCGGCAAGAGTTTATTGCGGAAGAAATCAAGAAGTTGGAAGCAGCAGGCCTCGTCAGAGGAGTGCTCCATCCTACGTGGTTGGCCAATCCTGTTGTCATGCGCAAAGCGAATGGAAAATGGAGGCTTTGTATTGATTTCACTGATGTCAATAAAGCTTGTCCCAAAGACCCATTTCCTTTGCCCCGCATAGACCAGATTGTTGACTCCACGGCAGGATGTGATTTGCTTTCATTTCTTGACGCATATTCAGGGTATCATCAAATCTTCATGGCTGAGGAAGATGAGGAAAAGACCGCATTTATCACACCCTGTGGCACATACTGTTTCGTACGTATGCCATTTGGTTTGAAAAATGCTGGTTCGACATTTGCAAGAGCCGTCCAGATTGCTTTTGAGCCTCAGCTGCACAGAAATGTGGAAGCCTATATGGATGATATAGTGGTCAAAAGCAAAGACAGGGCTACTTTGGTTCAAGATCTAGAAGAAACTTTTGTAAATCTGCGCAAGATCAACCCGAAGCTCAACACCGAGAAGTGCGTGTTTGGAGTTCCCTCCGGCAAGCTTCTCGGGTTCTTTGTGTCTCAACGTGGAATTTAAGCCAATCCTGACAAGATCAAAGCCATTGAGCAAATTGAAGCACCGAACCGCGTCAAGGATGTACGATGACTTGCCGGCTGTGTTGCTGCCCTCAGTAGGTTTATCTCCAAGTCAGCTGAGCGCGCCCTGCCATTTTTCAAAATCTTAAAAAAGGCAGGTCCATTGAAATGGACTCCGGAGGCGGAGGCAGCGCTGCAAGACTTGAAGAGATACCTCTCCTCTCCTCCAATACTTGTCGCACCTAAACCACAAGAGAAGTTGTTGCTGTATCTAGCGGCAACCAATCAAGTGGTTAGTGCTGCGCTGGTAGCGGAGAGAGAGGTGGATGAGGAGGCAGTAACTGCGGCAAGCACGACCAGCGACAAGCTGGGGGCTCCCCCGACAAGTTTTGCTGCCGACAAGGATTCGTCTGCGCAGTCAGGCGAAGTGATACAAAAGAAGAAAATGGTGCAGCGCCCGGTCTACTTTGTGAGCTCTCTTCTGCAGGGAGCTAGGTCAAGGTATTCTGGTGTGCAGAAGCTGCTTTTCGGCCTTCTCATGGCCTCGAGAAAGCTGCGCCATTACTTTCAAGCACATGAAGTTACCGTCGTCACTCGCTTCCCGCTGAAAAGGATTTTGCAAAATCCAGAAGCGAGAGGCAGGATTGTCGAGTGGGCGTTGGAGTTGTCGAGCTTTGGTCTCAAGTTTGAGAGTACATCAACCATACAGAGCCGAGTTTTGGCAGAGTTTGTCACAGAATGGACACCAACGCCAGACGAAGAAATCCCAGAGACGACTCTCCCCGGCAAGGAGACAAGCAAAGAGTGGCTTATGTACTTTGATGGTGCCTTTTCACTGCAAGGCGCCGGTGCTGGTGTACTGCTTGTCGCACCCACCAGAGAGCACCTCAAGTACGTTGTCCAAATGCACTTTCCCAAGGAACAGGCGACGAACAATACTGCAAAATATGAGGGGTTGCTTGCCAGTCTCAGGATCGCGGCAGACCTTGGGATCAAGAAGCTTCTTGTCAGGGGAGATTCGCAGCTTGTCGTCAGGCAAGTGAACAAGAACTACCAATGCCCATTGATGGAAGCTTATGTAGATAAGGTGAGGAAGTTGGAGGAACGCTTTGACGGCCTACAAATGGAGCACGTCCCACGTGCTGAAAATGACATTGCCGATGGTTTGTCAAAGCGCGCCGCACTCAAATTGCCTGTGGAACCAGGCACTTTTGTGCTCCAACTAACTCAGCCATCCGTGACGCCATCAGTAGGGCAAGGCAGGAAGAGGAAGTTGGCTTCTGGCGACTACTTCCCGGCAGAGCTCCCCGAAGCCGCCGGCAAGAAGGCTGCCAAAGCCAGCGCCAAAGATGCAGAGGGGTAACTTGCTCCGACAAGGCCTCACGCTCTTGTCGTTGAAGCGGGTGCTCCTAGGCAAGAGGCAACGGGGCAACTTGCTCCGACAAGACTTCGGGTCCTTGTCGTTGAAGCAGGCGCTCCTGATCGAAGCGCTGAGGAGCAAGATGCTCCGACGAGGCCTTGGGCTTCCGTCGTTGAAGCAACCGCTCCCGACGAGCTTGTTGAAGGACAGCACGCTCCAGCAGGGCCCCAGGCTCTTGTCGTTGAAGCGGCTGTTCCCGCCAAGCTCGTCGGGGAACGGCCGGCTCTGGTAGAGCGACGAGCTCTTGCCGTAGGGCCTGATGTTCCCGCAGCAGAAGAAATGCCTTTAGTCCTCGTTGTCGAGCCACAGGCTCCAGCGTGGGCGCAGCAGATCGTCCATTTCCTTCAGACAGGAGAACTTCCCGAAGAGCAGGAAGAAGCGGAGAAAGTAGCCCGACGGTCCAATATGTATCAATTTGTCGATGACATGCTGTGCAGAAAAAGACCAAACGGTGTGAAATTGAAGTGTATTCCCCGGGAAGAAGGACAGGAGCTGTTGGCGGAGATTCATGGAGGCATATGTGGTCACCACATAGGGTCAAGAGCCCTTGCGGGAAAGGCTTTCCGGCAAGGTTTCTTTTGGCCCACCGCCCTCCAGGATGCAACTGCACTAGTAACCAAGTGTGAAGCGTGCCAGTTTCATTCCAAGCAGATTCATCAGCCAGCTCAAGCTCTCCAGACAATCCCTCTCTCCTGGCCATTTTCGGTCTGGGGGCTCGACATCCTCGGCCCCTTTCCCCGTGCCACCGGGGGCTTCGAGTACTTGTATGTGGCCATCGACAAGTTTACGAAGTGGCCAGAAGTGGAAGCAGTGAGGAAGGTGATAGCACAATCAGCCATCAAGTTCTTCAAGGGAATTGTTTGTCGCTTTGGTGTTCCTAACAGGATCATCACCGACAATGGTACCCAGTTCACGAGCCACGCCTTCATGCAGTATGTCGAAGACCTTGGTGCCAGGTCTGTTTCGCTTCTGTTGCTCACCCCCGAAGCAACGGTCAAGCTGAAAGGGCAAATGCTGAAGTGCTGCGTGGGCTCAAGACGAGAACTTTCGACAGGCTGCGCAAGTGCGGCAAGAACTGGATCGAGGAGCTGCCAGTGGTTCTTTGGTCGATCAGGACGACGCCAAATCGAGCTACTGGCCAGACGCCTTTTGCTCTAGTTTATGGAGCAGAGGCAGTTCTCCCCACGGAACTCGTATACGGGTCACCTCGAGTGCTCGCTTACGATGAGCTTGAGCAAGAGCAACTGCGGCAAGATGACGCTGTGCTCCTCGAGGGGGATCGTCTTCAGGCTGCTGTGAGAGTTGCTCGATACCAGCAAGCTTTGCGTCGCTACCATAGCCGCAAAGTTAATGCCAGAAGTCTCGAGGAAGGCGACCTTGTTCTTCGGCGCGTTCAGTCGGCCAAGAATTCAAACAAGTTGACGCCGAAGTGGGAAGGCCCTTATCGGGTGAAACGAGTCACCAGGCCCGGCGCTGTCCACCTGGAGACCGAGGATGGCATTCCAGTGATCAATTCCTGGAACATTGAGCATCTTCGTAAGTTTTTTCCATAAGGCGCGGTTGCCGGGCCCTTCCCCGGCAACCACCTTTTGTACAAGTATTGCCGCTGTTGCATGTAATCCTTTGTACAAAGCCAGGCGCAGACCCTGTGCATAAATAAAGCTTTTGTATTTCGCAGTTTTTGACGATTTCATGTTTACTTTTATTTTGCATGATTATCTGACATACTGTGCAGTACAGCCTCCCCGGTAAGCATTAACGAGCCGCCAAGCTCCTATATCTTTATTTTCTCTTCTTTCTTTTTCTCAAAGAGACAGAAGCTTCCCTCGCGCACAAGTTTGCCGGGGGGGGGGGGTGGGGATACTAATATATGGGGACCAGCGTGGACCGGCGTCCGTTCAAAGAAACTTTGCCTTGCCGGGAAGAAGGCAGCGGCAAGCAGTGACAAGACCTTGCCGCGGAGAGATCAGCGACAAAGCTAAGTGCCAAAGTTTGAATAATCAAATTCTTTTTTATTTTCAAGGTTATTTTCCTTGAACGATAATACTCTTTGTATGGAAAACCTGTGCGCGACGGAACCTAAGCGTAATCGGTCGCGCCCTTACCTTGTTTCGAGTCCGCTCAACAACCTAAGTGGCTGCACTGAGCGCGACAAGGTTGCTTGCCGGCAGCGGCACCGCCAGCAGGCTGCTGGAGTCCCGCACCCAGCACTCGCGGCGATGGTGCGCGCACCGGCAAGTTCCCTATAAGCGTAGGGCAAGTACACACAAAGAAAGAAATTGCTCAAGGGAGATGACATGCATTAACTTCAAAATATTGCAAGTTATATTACAAGATAAGTTGCCGCGGCTTAAACACATTGTTCTTTAACATGTCTAGCGGCGGCAAGGAGGGAGAAGAATGGGCTCTCTAATTGCGGTGCTCGCCTTCGACTCTGTGGATTTGGTCCACCCTCTCCACGATGGGCGCGACAAGGGCCTCTAGTGGCGCGGGGTCGTATCCCTTTGGCAAGCTTTTGAAGATGTTGCTGAAGTCGACGCCCGGGTTTCTGTATGCTATCTTCACCAACAACCTCCGGAGAACTCCCCGGCAAAGCCTGCGTGACTCGTCGGCCAGTTGAGCCTTGTGATTGACTTGGAGCTGTTGGAGTGCTTCTACTACTCCGTCGAAGAACTCGGCTAGCTTGACGCTAGTTTGCGTGTTCTTGTCGGTGGAGTACCCGAAGTCCGGCACCTTCAGGGCAGTCAGCTCCTTGTCGATGTCCTCGGCGGCGCTGGCAAGCCTGTCTGTGAAGATCCCCACGTTATCCCTGAACTTCTTGTGGGTTGCAATAGCGTCTTGAAGCAGACCCTTTTCCTTCTGGAGCTCTGTCATTAGAAGCCCTTCGCGCTTTCTGGTGGTGTCGAGCGTCTCCTTCAGCGTGGTCAGCTTCAGCTTCAGGTCTGCTTTGGAGTCGTTGGCGGCGGCAAGCAGATTGTTCTTCTTGGCTATGGTAACTTGCATCTCCGCCAAAGTGTGGGTCACCTTTGCCCTCTCACTTTCAAGCGTTGAGAGCTTGTCACCGTTTGCCTTGAGGGCGGCCTCTAGTCTTGCCACTTTCTCCTCCGTTTCCTTCCTGTTCACTTCTGCAGCAGCAACATCGTTGGTGGCCTCCACCAACTTGCTGGCGTACTCTTGGGCCAAGGCTTCGATTTCCTTCTGGTGTTTTTGTGCCTGCCCCTGGGTCCGCTCTGCGACAAGTCTTCCCACCTCCTCGTCTTTCTGTCAGAGGGTTTCGGCAAGTTTCCTCTTGCGCTCGGCAAGTTCTTCTTCGTGGGCATCAAGGTCCACTTTCCGCTGGTTCAGATCACCGGCCTGAGCAGACAACTCCTTGGCGGTCTCCTCCTATTTTTGTTCAATGTCTTGCTTCATCAGGAGGAGGGCCTGCCGTTCTTCGGCCAGCTGTGCCCGCTTGGCCTCTAACGCATTAAGGGATCGCGCGCGGACGTCCGCCAAGATCTCCGCGCGCCTCAACATGTCAGCTTCGGCCTTCTCGGTGAGCGCCTCCCTGGAAGCTAGCTTCTCCCGTCGGGCGCGATGAAGATTCAGCAGCTTTTGAAGCAGTTGCTCCTCTTCAGATGTGCTGCTGCTGCTGGCGCCTGGCGCATCCACAAGCTGGAGCCCGGCAGCGGCAAGGATCTCCTCGTCCACAACATCCTCCTCGGTTGGCGCTCTGGAGCCCACCGTCCAGGGGAGGCTGACGTAGACGTTCTCGCCGACCCGGATGTATTTGCTTGGCGGAGGCGAGTTGGGCGCTGCCGCCTCGTCAGTGGTTGAGGGACCCGTGGTCGGAGTAGCGCCTGGCGCTCCTGTGGCCTCAGGGCCGTCAGTACGACCACTGGCTCCCTCGCCAGCCTCCTCAGCAGCCTTCTGGGCGGCCTCAGCTTCAGCAGCCTTGGCGGCTTCATCGGTGGGCGCCTTGGCGGTATTATCCTCGGCGGCCTTGCCGGCCTCTTCAGCAGCATTGGCAGTTTCTTCGTCGGCAAGCTTGTCGGCTGCCAGCTTGTCGGCCTTGGCAGCGGCGGCCTTGGCGGCCTCGTCGTCGATGGCCCCTGTGGTGTTCTCCTCGGCAGAAGAGTCAATGTTCATTGGCTCCACCGAGGAGGGCTCTGCCAACCCGAGAAGTAAGGCAAAAAGAGCTTCAGGAAGAAATTCAAGAAGACAAAAGAAAGAAAGCAGAAAGAGTTTTGCGGCAAGTGGGTTTACCTGTGTTGAGCTCAGGAGCGGTGGGCTCCCCTCCCCCGTCAACGTTTGTCATTGGAGTGGGGTCGCCAGCGCTGGTGCTTGGCACTTCGGCGCTTGCCGGCTCCTCTTCGTGGCTCGGCTCGCTAGTGGGAGCCCTTACCGGAGATCTTCTCCTTGGCGGTGTGGTCGAGGGGGGTGGTACTTCTGGAGCACCTTCAGATGGCTCCACTTGTTGCTCCTCTCCTACACGCCCAAAGATGTCAGTGACAAAATGCTTGTTCCTCAGCGACCGCCAGCGAAAGGTAGTTGAAATACTTATGCTGGGGGCTGCGCTGGGGGCTGCGACGAGGGCTGGGCTCCGAGCTGGTCGGCATGGTCTCAGACGCTCTCCCGGTGGTTGCCGTGGGCTCATCTTCGACGACCACCACGGTCTTGCTCGTCGAGACCTTAGCTCTCTGCCTTGTCCTCTCCGCCAAGGTTTCCTCCCTGCGGAAGCAAGGCCGGAGCGCGACAAGTGAGGACAGAAACAAAACCTTACAAAGATTGAGGGTCGCGGCAAGGGAACTTACTCTTCCTCGTCGTCCTCTTCGCTGAGAGCGGAAAAATCAAAGTCCGCCTCCGTGTGAGGAGGGGGAGGAGGGGGAGCTGGACTCCTTGGCCGCTTGGCGGGGGTAGTAGCAGCGGTCTTTGATGACCCTGCTCCAGTTGCCGGGGCCGCGTGAGATGCTCCCGCAGCACCAGCCCTTGCCGCGGTCGAGCGCGTCGAACGGCGCTCCGGCGGTTGTTGAACCTCTTGCCGCTCAGCCACTTTGCCAAGCCTGCGAAGGCGTTTCCTCCTCCGAGGGGCTGGGGACTCTGACTGCGGTGGGCTTTCGGTGCCCTCCTCGGAAGAGGAGCCCTCATCCTCCGAGCTGCCTGACTCGTCGGCAGGCTGGCTTGGCCCGACATCCTTGCCGGGTGCGGCGAGCTCGCCCTTCCCGGCAAGCATCCCCTGCTCGGCAAGGATCTCCTTTTGTGCCTCGTCGAGCTCCGCCAAAGTATAACCAAAATCGCCAGCTTCCCTGGCGAGCCTGTCCTCCTCCACCCTTCGAGCAATGAATTCTATTTCTTGCTCAGTGGTGTTGCGGACGAGCCACTCCTCCTCCCAGACCTGCTTTTCGACCGTGGAGTCAAAGAATCGCCGCACGTCTTCTTCGAGCGGCACGTCCCAAGTTGCTTCAACGCTGTGCGCATTGCAGAGCGGCATCATAGCGATGATTGCACTCAATGCGGAGTTGTTGCAAAGGGGCACGATGTGCTTCGGCAGCGTGAACGCCTTGTCGCGCTTCTCTGGATCTGTCTCTTGCTTGAACAGTTCTCGCATGAAAAAGTCGTGCTGCAGAACTGTGAAGTTGTTGATCAGTCCAGGGCGCAGCCGCATGATATCGGCTGGGTTCTTCCAATCAGAGGCCGGCCTTTCTCTCTGCTGCAGAGGAGCAATGCGGCGGCGGAGGAAGTCTGCGCCAACCATCCCTATGGTGAGCCCGGCCTCCCTGAGCCGTATGATCCTGGTAGCGGCAATCTCCAGCTTTTTGTCCTGGGGATCCAGATCGCTCCAGTCTGTGCCACGCGCTGCTGGGGTCTTGCGAAGCGCACAGTATGGTGGCGGCTCGTCGTCAATGATCCAACACCATTCAGACCGGATTTCTCCCCATCTTGGGCGGAGATCCCCCTTCAGATAATGCTCCTTGGCGCCCAATCTTGAAACGAACGAGACGCCAACAGTGAGAGGCTCCCCCTTTTCAGCACGGGGAGTGAAGTAATGCCTGAACAGCGCAGTGTTGGGTGCGACGCCGACGAAGTTCTCGCACAGATGCGCAAATATTGACATGGTGGATACGGCATTCGGTGTGAGATCCAGCAGACGGAGGTTGAAGGTGTACATGACGTCGCTAAAGAAATCCGAGTACGGTGGGCAGAGCCCGCACCAAAAGTAGCAAGCGAAGAAGGGGTACTTGCTCACTTCGCTCTCGTCGGTGGCAGGGCGAGCGCGGGTGGCCGGATGCGCCTTGGTCCTCGCGGCCCACATGCCTTGGAACTTGGCCTTCAGATCCGCCCCCGTGAGCGTCGGAGCGAAGAGCGCGTACTTCTGCCTCTTCAACTGCGCCTGGGTCTCCGTCCTTGAGGACTTCCCCGTCTTCCCCTTTTCTCCTTTGGGTGGCATGGCGAAGGCGGAGCTGAGGGCCGAGGGAGATGCAGACACGCGCGGTGGCGGAGGATTGGGAAACCGCTTTGTTTTAGAGCGGAGGAAGAAGAAGGCGGAGATTTGGAGATCGAGAATGGTGAGAGGGGTGTGTGAGTGCTTCTGCAGGTCCCTCCTTTTATGGGGAAAGATGCGGAACCATCCGCCCCTTCGTCATTCGAGATAGCTGCGCACGCTTCCCACGCTCCGCATTCAACGCGCGACGCATGGGAGAGCGTGCAATTAAACAGCATAGGGACGTTTCGGCTTATCCCAGCCACGCGTGCCCGTGCACTGTTTGGGCCTGGCCCAACAACGCCCGGCACCTTGTGTGGCCCAGGCCCGGGGGCTCCTGTCGGTGTACTAGAATAGGGGTACCCTAGTACCCCGTACTTGTGCACGGGCAGTAGTAGCATCCCGCGGCCAGGCTTGCAGGAGGATAGCCAGAGAGAAGCTCAAGATTATTAAGCCATTCAAGAACAAAGTATACAAAGCAAGAGTTAAGGCCCCGGCAAGAGGAGCTTGCCGGGAGGGACAGCTGAGGCCCAACCTGGGCATTGCTGTAGCAGAGTACTTGCCGCGGCAAGGTACTTGCCCCGGCAAGTCATTGGCTGCGGCAAGGTATTGGCTGCGGCAAGGTACTTGCCCCGGCAAGTTACCTTGCGCGGCAAACTATGGGCTGCGGCAAGCTGTCAGGTGCGGCAAGGTCTTGCCGCGGCAAGCGTTACTGTACCACTGTGCTACTGTGCTGCTCCGGTGCCTCTACCAGCGTGGCGCTCTGGGTCCTTCCAAGCGTGTGTGGCAGGGCACTGTGTAGACGGCGGTACACTGTAGCTAGCGGTGCAGGAGCAGGTGGGATAGGCTTTTCCCACGTCCAAGACGTCCGGGTACATGTATGTGGACAGCAAAGGCATGGGCATTTAATGCCCTTGTCCCCTGCCGTCAGTGGTAGGTAGGACATGTCATCCTGGTAATAGTGGCCTTACTGTAGCAACTTTCCACCTCTACCTTTACTGTTTGCCACCTGTTGGTGACCCCTTTGTGCGTATAAAAGGAGGCCCATAGGCAACGTGGAAAAGGGAGGAGGAACTGGGAGATGGAGAACTCCAGTATTGTACGCAGCTACTCGGTACTGTAGCGCTCCTGGAGCTAGAACAATCATACAGATAATAAACCAAAAAGCAGGAGTAGGGTTTTACGCATCCGTGCGGCCCAAACCTGGGTAAATCTCTCTCGTGCACTGTCGTGTTCTTCGCTAGATTTGCTCTTCGTGCGACCGTCTCTCCCTGCCGAACGTAAAGGGGTCCTTCCCTGGGTCCCATAGGTGATCGCGGATTCGTCACCGACAAAACTGGGTTGAGTTTAGCATAGAGGGGGAACGGGTCCGATCACATTCACTTAGAGAAAAAAATCAACTTGAAGAATTAGCAATAAGTTAATGCTGTTGAGGACATGAAAAACTCTAATATATATATATATATATATATATATATATATATATATATATATATATATATATATAGTAACGCTAAACTAAGCGTGAGTGTAGAATAGCTTATTCTACACCCCAGTAACTGTACATACAAAATATAGTAACACACTATGTAAAATATAGTAATTTTTGTAAAAAATGTAGTAAATTACAAACTTGGGTGATAAAAAAATATTTTCTGAATTACTACATTTTGTACACCGTTTTACTAGATTTTGTATGTACTATTACTAGGGGGTGTAGAATAAGCTATTCTACACTCATGCTTAGAATAGCGTTACCCTATATATATATAAACACTATTCTGATCACGGGATCAGAATATTATTCTGATCACAACATGAACTTTCTGAGTTACGCAGCCTGAACTTCCCTCTGTAGGAACCCGACCTTCGGGCTATTTTCGCAACCGTGTCTCCCTGCGCGAATTATTCTGGTCAGTCGTGTTCTATATGATGTAAGTGTAATCTAGAAACGGTTTTTAGCAACTAAATGCCCGTTTTACATAGGAATCTCTCTCGTTGGCGGATTTTGCTCTCGGGTCGTGATGAACTTGCGTCTTTTGCAATTTTACTACCTGAGTTGTTCGACCTGAACTTCCACCGGTGCGAGGTTGAACTTCCGCCAACATTGCCCAAATGGGGCTTGCGATATACCGTTGGAAAGCTATGGACATGAGTATCATGACCTAAGATAAATTTTTGGCAAAATGTAAGCGGTTTAAGAGCAGTTTTGAAAACCGTTTTTTCTTCATACAAAAAACGTGAATCATATTTTCGATCGCATTTCTAAACCATTTATCGGAATGAGGCAAATAATATGGCGTTGGAAAGCTGCTGCAAAACCGCTCCTTCCGCATGTTGAAAGTTTTCTCTAATTCCCTATGGTTAAAGAGTAATTTGGAAAATCATAAAATTTCGCAAACCGAACAGCCGAGTTCGTATTTTCGATGCCATTTCTAAACGGCTAATCCAATTGAGGCAAATGATATGGCGTTGGAAAGCTTATGAAAATGCGCCACTTTTTCATGTTCAAAGTTTTTTCTAATTATGAACGGTTTAAAAGTAATTTAGAAAATGGTACAAGGTCCACCGAGTTCGTATTTTCGAGCTAATTTTTTAACCGTACGTCCGAATGTAGCAAATGATATGGCGTTGGAAAGCTTAAGTAAATGCGAAACTTTTTAGTATATATTGTTTCTCCCAATTCCTTAGGGTTTTAAGTCAATTTTGAAAATGGCTAAAAATGTTTTTTGGACGTAATTTCTACAAACTTTATCGGAATGGGGCAAATAATATACTGTTGAAAAGCTACGAAAAATGCGAAACTTTTTCATGTAGATGGTTTTCTCTGATTCCTAGCCATTTTCAAGTAATTTCGAAAACGGCGAGATCATGCGTTCTGCCTTTATCGCGAAACAGATTCTTCGAAAATGCACCGCGTGAAGAACTTGAACTTCTTGGCATGTGTAGTTGAACTTCACTCTATTTTTCACGGGCTTTTTTTGCTCGCAGCTCTCCATCCACTCACCGGAATTGAGCAAGTGATATACCAATGGAAAGCCGCTGTAAACACGCAACTTTCCCGTTTTGATCATTTTTTCATACTCGCGACGATTTTAAAAGTTTTTCATCTGAAATTCATTCAATGTAGTAGTTGAACTTCCTGCTGTTTTCATGTTGAACTTCTGTGACGTATTTTCGTATGTAATTTTCTCATCCATTTTCGTAAGTGTTACACAAATGATATTCCTTTTGTACAAACCTCTCTCACAAGAATTTTTTAACTTTCTCCAACCGAGGACTCGAACTTACACAAATGATATTCCTGCGGTTTTCAAGTAATTTAGAAAATGGCGAGATCATGATTTTTGCCTTCATCGCGAAAGGAAATGCACTGCATGAAGTAGTTGAACTTCTCGGGCATGTCTGTTTGAACTTCACTCTGTTTTTGACGTGCTATTTTTTGCCCGCAACTCCCCAACCAATTACCGGAATTGAGCAAATGGTATACCGATGGAAAGCTGTTGAAAACACGCAACTTTTTCGTGTTGATCATTTTTTCATACTTGCGATGGTTCAAAATATTTTTTTGAATGCGTAAAAATGTGTTTTTAATGGTATACATAAAACTTTTAAACCATTTATCGGAATGTAGCATGTAATATACCGTTGGAAAGCTTATGAATAGGAGCAACTTTTTCATCAAGACAACCGTTACAAATTCGTTGCCGTTTGATAGCAGTATTAAAAATAGCAAAAACAACATAGTTTTTCCTTGTTTTTAACGTGTAATTGAAGGTTGGACGTCTCGCACTAGAGATCTCGAACTGCACCAAGAGGAGCACGTGAACTTCTTGCAACAAACCTTTTAAGCTTTTAGTTTTCTATTCTTATATTCTTATCTGAAACGCATTCCGTGTAGTAGTTGAACTTCCCGCTGTTTTCACCTTGAACTTCTGTCACGTATTTTTGTTCAACTTCTCTCACAAGAATATTTGAACTTTCTCGGGCCGAGCACTTGAACTTCTAGCAACATTGTTTTCCGTGTATGAGTTGTTTCTAAAAAACATAAAATGGCGTTGTGTTTTTTGTTTTTTTTAACATGTATCCTAGGTTTTGATAAACTCCGAACTTCTGTGTTATTTTAATTTGAACTTCACATTTATTTATTTCGAGTAAATACTTGTTTTTTATTTTTAAATAAACAACGAATTTGACTGTTTTTCAATTTGAACTTCATTGTTGGTACTTTAATAATAACGGATATTTGAGTTTCTTAAAAACAGTAAAATCCTAGATTTTTTTATAAACATCGAACCACTTCGTTATTTTAAAATGAACTTCTATTATTTAAAAAGGGAAAATTATATTTAAATATTTTATTTAGTTGTTCCTTTTATTTTAATTTGAACTTTTTCAGTTTATTTTTTAGTAACGAGAAAAAACCGAGCTTTTTATAAACTTAGAACTTCTCGGTTATTTTAATTTGAACTTCTTAGTTTTATTCGTGGAAACAATATGTTTTTAAATAAGCATCCATTTTTTTAAAATGAACTTCATACTTTTATTTTTCCTACAAACGAAAAGAATTTGAATTTTTCGTATAAATTGAACTACTATGTTATTTTAATTTGAACTTCTTGATTTTATTTTTTGTAAAAACTGAATTTTTTATAAATGTCAAACTGCTCCATTTTTTATATTTGGACTTCCTAGTTTTAGAGAATAGGTAAAGTTTGAACTATTCATATTATTAAATTTGAACTTCCGAGTTTTCTTTTTCTCAAGAATGGGGAAAATAAAAACTAAACCTTTTTTTGCACACACATCTAACCATTATGTGTTTCCTTTTATGAACTAATGATACAATACATATTTTGATATTTTTTTCATCAGAACATGAGAATTTTTTGCATGTACAAACTTAATGTTTGTATTTCATATTTAAACTTTCCGCTTATTTTTGTATATGAACTTCCTGGGGGCATTTTTTAATGCACTTATGGATGTGCACTTTTCAAGACCTATTTTTTTGGACTCTCGCACATGATGAAGTAGAACTACAGTGATGGGGTATTTTTACTTATTTTTAGAACTATCTTTTTCATTTAGCTATAATAAGAAACAACAATTTAACGTTGCTCACAGTTGCTTTTTTTACTTTGTACATCTTTGGACATCTTTTCCCTGGTTGAACTTCTTGAATTGCTCTATTTCTTTATTTTGACCTTCTTGGTTTTGTAATAAACATTGATTTTCTGTGTTATTTAAATTTGAACTTCTAGGTTTTTTTAAAAGAGGGAAAGTACATTAAAAAAACTTGTACGAATATATAAGGTAAAAAACAATTATAGAGACTAGTAGGAATCAGTGCATGCATCCATTAGATGAGAATCGATTGGAGAGAGAAAGAGAGAGTAATTTTGTAGCTAAGTTTGATTAAGAATAAAATAATGAAGGTAGATTTTACATCTCATAGCCAAGTGAATGGTGCGCCACGTGAAAATCAATGGCCTTTTTCTCGACCACAACTTCATTTCTTATCCATGTCCTCTCTCCAGTCACCACTGAACATTAAAAAAAAACTCCATCTCTCTTTTTTGTGTTCTTTTTCTCTGAACTTTTCAGGGTATAAGACTATCTGAA
Source organism: Thinopyrum elongatum (assembly GCA_011799875.1). Taxonomy (NCBI): domain Eukaryota; kingdom Viridiplantae; phylum Streptophyta; class Magnoliopsida; order Poales; family Poaceae; genus Thinopyrum; species Thinopyrum elongatum. Next base: position 392,601,337 of record CM022300.1, read on the forward strand.
TCTTCTTTCTATCAGCTTAGTAGTAGCAATAGCTGCTTTGCAGAGGACACACCTAAAGCGCGTGCGATGGAGGTCCAGGATCCCATCTGCGCCATCCAGCGTTGGCCCACTCATATATAGCCACACCCTATTTCCCGTTACATTGGCGCCCGCCCGCCATGCGAGTGCTCCGCGCCATGGTTGAACTTCTACAGTTGCACACATTGATCTGATCTCCACGGCTGCAGCAACTCGCCCTGTTTTGACATGCTCAACTTGTTTTCTCTGAACTTCTATCATCAGACTCTCTGAACTTCAGTACTACTCATTTGTTCAACTCAATTTTTGTTCGACAGTAAATTACAGCGACAAGGCCGCCATGTTCAGACCATGACTGAAACTGGCGCTTGCTGTTCATTTTGGGATGCTGTACACGAGCACACTGAACACCAAAATCATGCAAGAACATACACCGAGAACAATAGGTAGGGGATGGACGCCGGAGAGATGTGGAGGAGAGGACTATGCGTAGTCGTCCGCATCGAGGAAGGTTGACCCGAGGCTGTAGCGCGTGGGAGATGACGACGACGCCAGGGAGCAGTCCATGGCGGCGGCTGGAGGCAATACACAGTGGGAGTTGGGGGAGAAGTCCCGAGGAGGAGCAGCAATGGCGGGGAAAACCAACAGGGGGGAGGAGCCGCCATGGTGGGGAGGCTAGCCCGGGGAGGAGCCACCGTAGACCAGCAACATGGGTAGAGGGAGCTGCCGGAGCAGTCGCCAGGAAATAGCCGCGATGGTAGAGGGAGCGGCCGGGGATCCTGTTGGTGGGCGGAGGCGGCGCGGGATCCTGATGGGGGATGACGGCGGCGTTGGTTCGTGATGGTGGGCGGCGGCGGGGGGGAGGGATCCCCATGGGGGACGGCGGCGGCGCTGGTTCGTGGTGGTGGGCGGCGGCGGCACGGGATCCTAATGGAGGACGATGGCGGCGGGAGGTTGGGAAGTGGGGCGGTGGGCAGCGGCGCAGTGGGAGCCAGGGCAGTGGCGTGGTGCGCGGCGGGGGATGCGCCGGATGTAATCGAGGGGCTTGGGTTGGGTGTTTTTCCCTTTTTTAGAGTTCGGGAACACCTCGTCGCGCCCTTATAGGATTGTTGTGATCAGAATAAGTATTTTGATCCTGGGATCAGAATAGTCCTACTATATATATATATATATAGTCAATGAAGAACACCAGTCGATTTTTTTTTTGAAGACTTTGCAAGTTGAAGAATTTGAAAATTGAAGAATTTGCAAAATAAAGAAAAACTCAATTTTGAAGATTTTCAACTTTTGCTGGTGTCGTGACCCATCGTATAAGAATGATGATTTCAGACACCGCGTACAATTGTCGTAGGGCTCTGAGAATCAAATTCTTCATTAATTTCTTCACACTTAGCGGGTTAGTCTTCATTGATTGAAGAAAAACGTTACTTCGTGTGTTGCACATCTAAGTCATCAATTTTGCATAAGTGTTAGGATGTGTGTCCTTTCAAAGAACATTCGAAGATTCTAAGATATTTAGCTCACACCGCAACTTGCTAAATCTCTTCTCATCCAAGGGCTTGGTGAAGATATCCGCTAACTGTTCTTCAGTCTTCACGTGATCAATAGAGTGTTGGGAAATGTAGCATGCAATTTCAAAAAAAATTCCTACGCTCACGCAAGATCTATCTAGGAGATGCATAGCAACGAGAGGGGGAGAGTGTGTCTACGTACCCTCGTAGACCGAAAGCGGAAGCGTTTGACAACGCGGTTGATGTAGTCGAACTTCTTCTCGTTCCGACCAATCAAGCACCGAACGTACGGCACCTCCGAGTTCTGCACACATTCAGCTCGATGACGTCCCTCGAACTCTTGATCTAACAAGGTGTCGAGGAAGTAGATGAGTTCCGTCAGCACGACGGCGTGGTGATGGTGATGGTGAAGTGGTCCGCGTAGGGCTTCGCCTAAGCACCGCGAGAATATGACCGAGGGTGTAATCTGTGGAGGGGGGCGGCGCACATGGCTAACAGATGTTGTTGTGTGTTCTAGGCGCCCGCTACCCATGTATATATAGGTGGGAGAGGGAGGGGAGCAGCAGGGGGCGCCCCAAGTAGGAGGAATCCTACGTGGGCGCCTCCCCAATTCGGCCTCCCCCCCTTCCATAATTGCCGGAGGGGGAAGGAAGGAGGAGGGAGGAGGGAAGGAAGGGGGAGGCCGAATCCCTCCCCTTCCTTATCTCTTCCCCTCTTTCCTTCTCCTCAGGTGCGGCCCATATGGGGGGCGCAGCAGCCCCTGCTGGCTGCTGTGTTTCCCCTCTTGGCCCATTAGGCCCATATCTTTTGCCGGGGGTGCCCGGAACCTCTTCCGGTGACCCGATATGTACCCGGTACCCTCCGGAACACTTCCGGGGTCCGAATACTATCGTCCTATATATCAATCTTTACCTCTCGACCATTTCGAGACTCCTCGTCATGTACGTGAGCTCATCCGGGACTCCGAACAACATTCGGTCACCAAATCACATAACTCATATAATACAAAATCATCATCGAACGTTAAGCGTGCGGACTCTACTGGTTCGAGAACTATGTAGACATGACCGAGACACTTCTCCGGTCAATAACCAATAGCGGAACCTGGATGCTCATATTGGCTCCCACATATTTTACGAAGATCTTTATCGGTCGAACCATTATGACAACATACGTAATTCCCTTTGTCCATTGATATGTTACTTGCCCGAGATTCGATGGTCGGTATCCACATACCTAGTTCAATCTTGTTACCGGCAAGTCTCTTTACTTGTTCCGTAATACATCATCCTGTAACTAACTCATTAGTCACTTTGCTTTCAAGGCTTATTATGATGTGCATTACCGAGAGGGCCCAGAGATACCTCTTCGATACTCGGAGTGACAAATCCTAATCTCGATCTATGCCAACCCAACAAACACCTTCGGAGATACCTGTAGAGCATCTTTATAATCACCCAGTTATGTTGTGACATTTGATAGCACACAAGGCATTCCTCTGGTATCCGGGAGTTGCATAATCTCATAGTCGCAGGAATATGTATTTGACATGAAGAAAGCAATAGCAATAAAACTGAATGATCAATATGCTATGCTAACGGATGGGTCTTGTCCATCACATCATTCTCCTAATGATGTGATCCCGTCCATCAAATGACAACACATGTCTATGGTTAGGAAACTTAACCATCTTTGATTAACGAGCTAGTCTAGTAGAGGCTTACTAGGGACATGGTGTTTTGTCTATGTATCCACACATGTATCATGTTTCCAGTTAATACAATTCTAGCATGAATAATAAACATTTATCATGATATAAGGAAATATAAAATAACAATTTTATTATTGCCTTTAGGGCATATTTCCTTTAGTCTCCCACTTGCACTAGAGTCAATAATCTAGTTCATATCGCCATGTGATTTAACACCAATAGTTCACATCTTTATGTGATTAACACCCATAGTTCACATCGCCATTTAACCCACACCTAAAGGGTTTACTAGAGTCAATAATCTAGTTCACATCCTTATGTGATTAACACCCAAAGAGTACTAAGGTGTGATCATGTTTTGCTTGTGAGAGAAGTTTAGTCAACGTGTCTGCCACATTCAGATCCGTATGTATTTTGCAAATTTCTATGTCTACAATGCTCTGCATGGAGCTACTCTAGCTAATTGCTCCCATGTTCAATACGTATCTAGATTGAGACTTAGAATCATCTAGATCAGTGTCAAAGCTTGCATCGACGTAACTCTTTACGACGAACTCTTTATCACCTCCATAACCGAGAAACATTTTCTTAGTCCTCTAAGGATAATTTTGACCGCTGTCTAGTGATCTACTCCTGGATCACTATTGTATCCCCATGCCAAACTCATGGCAAGGTACACAACAGGTTTGGTACACAACATGGCATACTTTATAGAACCTATGGCTGAGGCATAGGGAATGACTTTCATTCTCTTTCTATCTTTTGCCGTGGTCGGGCTTTGAGTCTTACTCAATTTCACACCTTATAATACATGCAAGAACTCCTTCTTTTACTGTTCCATTTTGAACTCCTTCAAGATCTTGTCAAGGTATGTGCTTTGTGAAAGTCATATTAAGCGTCTCGATCTATCCCTATAGATCTTGATGCTCAATACGTAAGCAGCTTCACTGAGGTCTTTCATTGAAAAATTCTTATTCAAGTATCCTTTTTATGCTATCCAGAAATTCTATATCATTTCCAATCAGCAATATGTCATCCACATATAATATCAGAAATGCTACAGAGCTCCCACTCACTTTCTTGTAAATACAGGCTTCACCATAAGTCTGTATAAAACCATATGCTTTGATCACCTTATCAAAGCATTTATTCCAACTCCGAGATGCTTGCACCAGTCCATAGATGGATCGCTGGAGTTTGCACACTTTGTTAGCACCTTTAGGATTGACAAAACCTTTTGGTTGCATTATACATAACTCTTCTTTAAGAAATCCATTAAGGAATGCAGTTTTGACATCCATTTGCCAGACTTCATAAAATGCGGCAATTGCTAACATGATTCGGACAGACTTAAGCATCGCTACGAGTGAGAAAATCTCATCGTAGTCAACACCTTGAACTTGTCGAAAACCTTTTGCGACAAGTCGAGATTTGTAGATAGTAACACTACCATCAGCATTCGTCTTCCTCTTGAAGATCCATTTATTCTCAATGGCTTGCCGATCATCGAGCGAGTCCACCAAAGTCCACACTTTGTTCTCATACATGGATCCTATCTTAGATTTCATGGCCTCAAGCCATCTGTCGGAATCTGGGCTCATCATATCTTCTTCATAGTTCGTAGGTTCGACATGGTCTAATAACATGACTTCTAGGACAGGATTACCGTACCACTCTGGTGCGGATCGTGTTTTGGTTGACCTACGAAGTTCTGTAGTAACTTGATTTGAAGTTTCATGATCACCATCATTAGCTTCCTCTCTAGTTGGTGGAGGCATCACGGGAACGGTTTTCTGTGATGAGCTACTTTCCAATTCGAGAGAAGGTACAATTACCTCATCAAGTTCTACTTTCCTCCCACTCACTTCTTTCGAGAGAAACTCCTTCTCTAGAAAGGTTCCATTCTTGGCAACAAAGATCTTGCCTTCGGATCTGTGGTAGAAGGTGTACCCAATTGTTTCCTTAGGGTATCCTATGAAGACGCACTTCTCCGATTTGGGTTCGAGCTTATCAGGCTGAAGCCTTTTGACATAAGTGTCGCAACCCCAAGCTTTAAGAAACGATAGCTTAGGTTTCTTGCCAAACCACAGTTCATACAGTGTCGTCTCAACGGATTTAGACGGTGCCCTATTTAACGTGAATGCAACTGTCTCTAATGCATAACCCCAAAACGACAGTGGTAAATCGGTAACAGACATCATAGATCGCACCATATCTAATAAAGTACGGTTACGACATTCGAACACACCATTACGCTGTGGTGTTCCAGGTGGCGTGAGTTGTGAAACTATTCCACATTGTTGTAAATGAAGGCCAAACTTGTAACTCAAATATTCACCTCCGTGATCAGATCGTAGAAACTTTATTTTCTTGTTACGATGATTCTCCACTTCACTCTGAAATTCCTTGAACTTGTCAAATGTTTCAGACTTGTGTTTCATTAAGTAGATATACCCATATCTGCTCAAATCATCTGTGAAGGTCAGAAAATAATGATACCTGCCGCGTGCCTCAAAACTCATCGGACCGCATACATCGGTATGTATTATTTCCAATAAGTCATTGGCTCGCTCCATTGTTCCGGAGAACGGAGTCTTTAGTCATCTTGCCCATGAAGCATGGTTCGCAAGTATCAAATGATTCATAATCAAGTGATTCCAAAAGTCCATCTGCATGGAGTTTCTTCATGCGCTTTACACCAATATGACCTAAACGGCAGTGCCATAAGTATGTTGCACTATCATTATTAACTTTGCATCTTTTGGCATCAATATTATAAATATGTGTATTACTACGATCGAGATTCAATAAACCATTTACATTGAGTATATGACCATAGAAGGTTTTATTCAGGTAAACAGAACAACAATTATTCTTTGACTTAAATGAATAACCGTATCGCAATAAACATGATCCAATCATATTCATGCTCAATGCAAACACTAAATAACATTTATTTATTTAGGTCCAACACTAATCCCGAAGGTAGAGGGAGTGTGCGATGGTGATCTTATCAACCTTGGAGTCACTTCCAACACACATCGTCACCTCGTCATTAACTAGTCTCTGTTCATTTTGCAACTCCTGTTTCGAGTTACTAATCTTAGCAACTGAACCGGTATCAAATACCCAGGGGCTACTATGAACACTAGTAAAATACACATCAATATCATGTATATCAGATATACATTTGTTCACTTTGCCATCCTTCTTATCCGCCAAGTATTTGGGGCAGTTCCGCTTCCAGTAACCATTTCCTTTGAAGTAGAAGCACTCAGTTTCAGGCTTGGGTCCAACTTTGGGCTTCTTCATGGGAGCGACAACTTGCTTGCCATTCTTCTTGAAGTTCCCTTTCTATCCCTCGCCCTTTTCTTGAAACTAGTGGTCTTGTTAACCACCAACATTTGATGCTCTTTCTTGATTTCTACCTTCACCGATTTCAGTATCGCGAAGAGCCCGGGAATCGTTTTCGTCATCCCTTGCATATTATAGTTCATCACGAAGTTCTAGTAGCTTGGTGATAGTGACTAGAGAACTTTGTCAATCACTATCTTATCTGGAAGATTAACTCCCACTTGATTCAAGCGATTGTACTACCCAGACATTCTGAGCATATGCTCACTTGCTGAGCTATTCTCCTCCATCTTGTAGGCAAAGTACTTGTCAGAGGTCTCATACCTCTCGACACGGGCATTAGTCTGAAATACCAATTTCAGCTCTTGGAACATCTCATATGTTCCATGGCGTTCAAAATGTCTTTGAAGCCCCGATTCTAAGTCGTAAAGTATGGCGCACTAAACTATCAAGTAGTCATCATATTGAGCTTGTGAAATGTTCATAACGTCTGCATCTGCTCCAGCAATAGGTTTGTCACCTAGCGGTGCATCAAGGACATAATTCTTCTGTGCAGCAATGAGGATAATCCTCAGATCACAGACCCAGTCCGCATCATTGCTACTATCATCTTTCAACTTATTTTTCTCTAGGAACATATCAAAAACATAGGGGAGCTACAGCGCGAGCTATTGACCTACAACATAATTTGCAAATACTATCAGGACTAAGTTCATGATAAATTAAAGGGAACTTTAATCAAATTACTTAAGAACTCCCACTTAGATTGACATCCCTCAAGTCATCTAAATGGTACGTGATCCAAATCAACTAAACCATGTCCGATCATCACGTGAGATGGAGTAGTCATCAATGGTGAACATCTCTATGTTGATCATATCTACTATATGATTCACGTTCGACCTTTCGGTCTCCAGTGTTCCGAGGCCATGTCTGTACATGCCAGGCTCGTCAAGTTTAACCCGAGTATTCCGCATGTGCAAAACTGTCTTGCACCCATTGTATTTGAACGTAGAGTCTATCACACCCGATCATCACGTGGTGTCTCAACACGATGAACTGTTGCAACGGTGCATACTCAAGGAGAACACTTATACCTTGAAATTTAGTGAAGGGATCATCTTATAATGCTACCGTCATTCTAAGCAAAATAAGATGCATAAAGGATAAACATCACATGCAATCAAAATATGTGACATGATATGGCCATCATCATCTTGTGCTTTTGATCTCCATCTCCAAAGCATCATCATGATCTCCATCATCACCGGCTCGACACCTTGATCTCCATCGTTGCGTCGTGGTCGTCTCGCCAACTATTGCTTCTACAACTATCGCTAACGCATAGTGATAAAGTAAAGCAATTACATGGTGTTTGCATTTCATACAATAAAGCGACAACCATAAGGCTCCTGCCAGTTGCCGATAACTTTTACAAAATATGATCATCTCATACAACAATGTATATCACATCATGTCTTGACCATATCACATCACAACATGCCCTGCAAAAACAAGTTAGACGTCCTCTACTTTGTTGTTGCAAGTTTTACGTGGCTGCTACGGGCTTCTAGCAAGAACCGTTCTTACCTACGCATCAAAACCACAACGGTGATTTATCAAGTTTGCTGTTTTAACCTTCAACAAGGACCGGCCGCAGTCAAATTCGATTCAACTAAAAGAGGAGAAACAGACACCCACCAACCACCTTTATGCAAAACTAGTTGCATGTCTATTGGTGGAACCGGTCTCATGAACGTGGTCATGTAAGGTTGGTCCGGGCCGCTTCATCCAACAATACCGCCGAATCAAAATAAGACATTGATGGTAAGCAGTATGACGATCACCGCCCACAACTCTTTGTGTTCTACTCGTGCATATCATCTACGCATAGACCTGGCTCGGATGCCACTGTTACGTAGCATGCAATTTCAAAAAAATTCCTACGCTCACGCAAGATCTATCTAGGAGATGCATAGCAACAAGAGGGGGAGAGTGTGTCTACGTACCCTCGTAGACCGAAAGAGGAAGCGTTTGACAACGCGGTTGATGTAGTCGAACTTCTTCTCATTCCGACCGATCAAGCACCGAACGTACGGCACCTCCGAGTTCTGCACATGTTCAGCTCGATGACGTCCCTTGAACTCTTGATCCAGCAAGGTGTCGAGGAAGTAGATGAGTTTTGTCAGCACGACGGCGTGGTGACGGTGATGGTGAAGCGATCCGCGCAAGGCTTCGCCTAAGCACCGCAAGAATATGACCGAGGGTGTAATCTGTGGAGGGGGGCGCCGCACACGGCTAACAGATGTTGTTGTGTGTTCTAGGTGCCCCCTCCCCATGTATATATAGGTGGGAGAGGAAGGGGAGCAGCAGGGGGCGCCCCAAGTAGGAGGAATCCTACTTGGGCGCCTCCCCAATTCGGCCTCCCCCCCTTCCATAATTGTCGTAGGGGGAAGGAAGGAGGAGGGAGGAGGGAAGGAAGGGGGAGGCCGAATCCCTCCCCTTCCTTCTCTCTTCCCCTATTTCCTTCTCCTCAGGTGCGGCCCATATGGGGGGCGCAGCAGCCCTTGCTGGCTGCTGTGTTTCCCCTCTTGGCCCATTAGGCCCATATCTTTTGCCGGGGGTGCCCGGAACCTCTTCCGGTGACCCGATATGTACCCGGTACCCTCCGGAACACTTCCGGTGTCCGAATACTATCGTCCTATATATCAATCTTTACCTCTCGACCATTTTGAGACTCCTCGTCATGTCCGTGATCTCATCCAGGACTCCGAACAACATTTGGTCACCAAATCACATAACTCATATAATACAAAATCGTCATCGAACGTTAAGCGTGCGGACCCTACGGGTTCAAGAACTATGTAGACATGACCGAGACACTTCTCTGGTCAATAACCAATAGTGGAACTTGGATGCTCATATTGGCTCCCACATATTTTATGAAGATCTTTATCGGTTGAACCGTTATGACAACATATGTAATTCCCTTTGTCCATCGGTATGTTACTTGCCCGAGATTCGATCGTCGTTATCCACATACCTAGTTCAATCTCATTACCGGCAAGTCTCTTTACTTGTTCCGTAATACATCATACTGTAACTAACTCATTAGTCACTTTGCTTGCAAGGCTTCTTATGATGTGCATTACCGAGATGGCCCAGAGATACCTCTCCGATACTCGGAGTGACAAATCCTAATATCGATCTATGCCAACCCAACAAACACCTTCGGAGATACCTGTAGAGCATCTTTATAATCACCCAGTTACATTGTGATGTTTGATAGTACACAAGGCATTCCTCCGTTATCCGGAAGTTGCATAATCTCATAGTCGAAGGAATATGTATTTGACATGAAGAAAGCAATAGCAATAAAACTGAACGATCAATATGATATGCTAACGGATGGGTCTTATCCATCACATCATTCTCCTAATGATGTGATCCCGTTCATCAAATGACAACACATGTCTATGGTTAGGAAACTTAACCATCTTTGATTAACGAGCTAGTCTAGTAGAGGCTTACTAGGGACACGGTGTTTTGTCTATGTATCCACACATGTATCAAGTTTTCGGTTAATACAATTCTAGCATGAATAATAAACATTTATCATGATATAAGGAAATATAAAATAACAACTTTATTATTGCCTCTAGGGCATATTTCCTTCATAGAGATGTCACCCTTCAACATATGATCTCGAAGAAAATGATGACGAATCTGGATGTGCTTTGTCTTCGAGTGCTGAACTGGGTTATGAGCAATCTTGATGGCACTCTCATTGTCACGGTAGAGTGGCACATTCTTCATCTTGATGCCATAGTCCTTGAGGGTTTGCTTCATCCACAGCAATTGAGCACGGCAAGAACCAGCAACAATATACTCAGCTTCAGCAGTGGAGAGTGATATGCAGTTCTGCTTCTTCGAGGACCAACATACTAAAGATCGTCCGAGGAAATGGCATGTGCCCGATGTTGACTTGCGATCCACTTGATCACCAGCATAGTCAGAGTCAGAATATCCAATGAGACCAAAAGCCGAGCCCTTGGGATACCATAATCCAAGTGTTGTAGTGTGAGCTAGATATCGAAGAATATGTTTCACAGCCTTATGGTGTGACTCCTTCGGTGTAGCTTGAAAACGGGCACACATGCAAACACTAAGCATAATATCTGACCTAGATGCACATAGATACAATAAAGATCCAATCATGGAGCGGTATACCTTTTGATCGAAGTCTATACCATTTTCATCGGTGCATAGATGGCCATTTGTGGGCATAGGGATTTTGATGCCTTTGCAATCTTGCATGCCGAATTTCCTCAGAACGTCCTTGAGGTATTTCTCTTGAGATATGAAGATGCCATTGCATTGTTGATGAATTTGAAGACCTAAGAAGAATTTCAATTCTCCCATCATAGACATTTGATATTCCTCACTCATCATATAGGCAAATTCGTCACTGTAACGTTGGTTAGTATAGCCAAAGATAATATCATCAACATATATTTGGCACACGAATAATTCATCATCATATGTTTTGGTGAAAAGAGTTGGGTCGAGTGAACCGGGTTTGAAGCCTTTCTTCATGAGGAATTCCTTCAGTGTATCATACCATGCCCGAGGGGCCTGCTTGAGGCCATAGAGGGCCTTATTGAGTTTGAGGACTTTGTCAGGATGCTTAGGATCTTCAAAACCTAGGGGTTGAGCAACATATACTTCTTCCTCAAGCTTACCATTGAGGAATGCACTTTTCACATCCATTTGATATAAGATGATATTATGGTGAGTGAATAGCCTCAAGTCTAGCAACAGGTGCAAAAGTTTCATCAAAATCAATTCCTTCAACCTATGTGTAGCCTTGAGCTACAAGATGAGCCTTGTTCCTCACCACTAGGCCATTTTCATATTGCTTGTTGTGGTAGATACATTTGGTACCGATGATATTGTGCTTGCGTGGGTCTGGTCACTTAACAAGCTCCCACACATTGTTCAGCTCGAATTGATGTAATTACTCTTGCATTGCTTGAATCCACTCAGGCTCCAGAAATGCCTCAGCAACTTTGGTGGGCTCTGTGATAGAGACAAAAGCAAAATGCCCACAAAAGTTAGACAAATGTGAAGCTTTTGAGCGTGTGAGAGGACTTGGTGCATTGATGTCGCTGATGATTCTCTCAATCTGTACTTCATTTGCAACGCGAGGATGAGCAGGTTGATGACTTTGATTTGGCTCAGCATTTTCTTCAGAGCCATTTTCTTCAGATGCACCAGCATGATTTTCTTCACGATCTGGAATGACTTCTTCAGCAGATTCTTCAGTAGGTATGACATCCTCAGTAGCCTTTAGCTTGATGGATTCCTCAGGAGTCATTTCATCTAGCACAGGAGGTAGGTGCTCTCTTTGCGAGCCATTAGTTTCATCGAACCGCACATCTACAGTTTCAACAACCTTGTGGTGATAGGTGTTGAAGACTCTGTAGGTGTGCGAGTCCTTTCCGTAACCAAGCATAAAACCCTCATGTGCTTTCGGTGCAAATTTAGAATTGTGATGGGGATCTCTAATCCAACATTTAGCACCGAAGACTTTGAAATAACTCACATTGGGTTTCTTGTCAGTGAGGGGTTCATATGAGGTCTTCTTGAAGAATTTGTGAAGATATACCCTGTTGATGATGTGGCATGCAGTATCAATTGCCTCAGGCCAGAAGCGACGAGGCATCTTGTATTCATCAAGCATGGTGAGAGCCATCTCAACAAGAGTCCTGTTCTTGCGCTCCACAACGCCATTTTGCTGGGGAGTGTATGGGGCAGATAACTCATGAGTAAGACCAAGTTCATCAAGATAGTCATCAAGACCAGTATTCTTGAACTCGGTCCCATTGTCACTACGTATATGCTTGATCTTCACACCGAAATTTGTCGAATCCCTTGAGGAAAATCGTCTAAAGACTTCCTTGCTTTTGCCTTTGTCAGCGTAGGTGATATGCTTCAAATGTGATGGAGATAAAGGAGAGTCCATCAGTAAGCTCTTGTCACCGGTCATGTGATTTGTACATCCACTGTCGAGGACCCACTCAGTAGCTTTGGGTAAATCATCCTGCAGATGAATTAGTGCTTCTTACGAACTCATATACTTTAGAGTGAAGAATATGACATCAAATTCATCAGATAGAATTTCATCAATTAATGCAACATATGTATATATAGCAGTATGAGGACGTGAGAAATGAATGAATCATTTCTTCATTATTTGCTTGCGTCCTTTCAAGCATTTCAGGTCTCCAGCAAATTCTTCAGACGATTTAGTTCGTCTAGAGACCTGACCCTGCATAAGAGATTAGTTCTTTTTCTTCACCACCCACATCTGGAGGGGTGGCAAAGAGTTCATCATTCTACGAGCTCCATAAGAGAAAGGTGGCATTGAAGCCAATGCGCTTCATTTCACAGAAGAGGGGTTAGAATAGGCATATGAATAAGCAGAGAAATTCTTCGAGGACTTATGAACATAATGATTTGAAGAGTAATGCACATATTCATAGCTCTTAGATTTTTCCTGCAAAACAGAAGTATTAGCACAATGATGTTCATATAAGGATTTGGATCCATGTGAGGAATTTGATCCATATGAGGACTTGGATCCATTTGAAGCCTTTGGTCCATATGAGGAATTTGATCTGGGGTTTCTATTCTTCACAGGTGGTGTCATGATGACATTTACCTGAAGACTTTCAAGGCACTTTTTGGGAACCCAGATTTTCTTCATAAGGAGACCGTTCCTGCAGTTAGTTCCAACATATCTAGCAAATACTTCACCATTCTGATTTTTGAACAGTTTATAGTTGGAGTCAAATGACTCATCAGATGAATATGATGATTCACAAGTAAAGCCAGATAAAGTGGATGGATCTACGGGCGGTCCCTTCACAGCAACCCATGAGGTTTTGGGATACTGCTCAGGTTTGCAGTAGGTTCCATCAGCATTGAGTTTCCTCTCAAATACAGTGATGCAAAAGCAAAGGAGTATGGACCATAGCTACGGAATCTAACCTGAGAATAGTTGCTCTTCTGCTTTAAACGTGGAGTTTGGGTTCGCTGTGGTGGTCTTCATGCTTTGGGCACTGCAGTTGCTTTACAAACTGCTCATGTGGGGGTACTCTATGGTGGACATGGTGCTGTGTCAACTAGAAGTGGGTTACTATCCGCTGGGGTTGGGGTTATATGGGTTGTAGCTGGTTCTCTATCCAACGGTGTAAGTGTGCAATCTGGAAGAGTCTCGATTATGTGTGGTGGGGCTAGTTCGTGGGCCAGTACAACCATGGTTCTATCTGCATCAACGGGTAGCACCATCTTTTGTGAAGAACGGGTTTTTACTCCCTTATATACTGCCATCACCCCCTCCAATTCAAATGGCTGATAGACAAATGTGGTAATTCACATATATGTTGTCTATCCAAACAGGACAACATGACACAATTTCACATATATGATGGCTAACTAAACAGGATAACATGACACAGTTTCAGATATATGATGGATAACTTAACATGATATAATGGCATAATTCAACATATGATGAGTATCTAAACAGGATGACATGACAAAACTATATGATGTCTTTCTAAAATAGGTTGGGATGAAATAATTCACATACATGTTGTCTAAGTATACAGGATGGCATGATATAATTGACATAATTGATTCATATACTAAGCAGCTGGCACTCGCATGTATGGTCTCTAAACTAAGCAGATGGAATTGAATATTGTGCATATGATGTCTAAACTAAGCAATGCAAGACACCATATGCATGATATGAGAAATATAAACATTGCAAGTTAGAGCATACACCTCAGGTGGGATATAGGACTGGTCATCTGTCTCTGAATCCTCCTCTGAGGAGCTACCTGTAACCATCGAGGTATATGCTTCAACAGGTACCATTGCCTGCTCTGAAGACCTTGTTTTCACTCCTGATTTTTCCATAACCGGCTCAAATGGCTGATACACATGAAGAGTAGTTCAATATACACAGATTGTCAACAAATGGAATACGTAATGAAAAAAAAGGATTGGATGAGATAATTCACATATATTATGCCTGGCTACATGGCGGTGCATAATTCACATATATGATAACTGGCTGAAAAACATGGCATTGCATAATTCACATATCTCTACTCTTATAAAAAAACCGAGTTGGTGATGATGGTGTGCCTGCCATCTTGTAATATAGACTGTTCGATCTATATCTGACGGATAGAAAGGAAACTATAACAATTTTACAAAAGATACCTGCACCTCTCTCCACATTTACAGATAAGGCCTTGCCTCATTCATCCTTATCTCCCACTACCTCATTGCTGAGCAATTAAAAAAGGAAGTCTCTGGAATAATCTGGCATGGTGGCCACTGCCGGTGCCGTCCATCCTCATGCCTCCGCCCAGTCCGACCACCAGTCACCACCACACCCCACTCCTCCTCACCTTATCTCTCATCTTTCTCAAGATATCATTTTTTCAATGAAATTCTCGAGATACCATTTTTCCAATAAAATTCTTGAGATATCATTAGTTTTTACACATGGGATTACTCCTGCATGGGTCAATCACAATAGGTGTTTTGTAAAAAAATGCATCTTGATGTTCTGTGCAATGCACGGGCATCTTGCTAGTCTGATATATAAAGCAAACAGGAGGCATTCACACAAAGCATGTCTAATCTAAGCAGATGGCATGGCAATGCAAGACACCATATGCATGATATGAGCAATATAACCTTGCCAAGTTAGAGCATACACCTCGGGGGGGGGGGGGATACTACTAGTCATCTGTCTCTGAATCCTCCTCTGAGGAGCTATCTATAACCAGCAAAAAATCTGCATCGACAGGTAGCACTGACTGCTCAGAAGACCTTGTTTTCACTCCAGATTTTCCCATGACCGACTCAAATGGCTGATGCACAGGAAGAGTAGATGAATGTATAAACATTGTTGACAAATGGAATACATTATGAAAAAAATATGGCACGATACAATTCACATATACGATGACTGGCTAAACAGGATGGCATTGCATGATTCATGTATATGATGCCTGGCTAAAGAAGATGGCATTGCATAATTCCCATATACTCCCTCCGTTCCTAAATATTTGTCTTTTTAGAGATTTCAAATGGACTACCACATACAGATGTATATAGACATATTTTAGAGTGTAGATTCATTCATTTTGCTCCGTATGTAGTCACTTGTTGAAATCTCTAAAAAGACAAATATTTAGGAACGGTGGGAGTATGATATAGAAACCAAACAGGTGGCATTCACACAAAGCAAATCTAAACTAAGCTGATGACATATAAGATGTATAATGTAAGCAATGCGAGGCGCCATATGCATGATATGACCAACATCAGCATGCCAGGTTAGAGCAAACACCTCAGGGGGTAAATAGGAGTGGTCGACTCCCTCTGAATCCCCCTCTGAACAGTTATCTTCCTCTGGAATACAATCTGGAATGGCGGGAGGGGGGCCCACTTCACCCACAATGGAGCGGCGTCTGCATGACATTATATTCCCACGCAATGGTCTTCTCTTTTTCTCTACATGTTCAGTATGATTGTGTACAATAACTGACATGCATAATAAAAAAAACATAGTTAGATTATGTAAGGCCTAAGGGGTGCATGCAGAAATCAAGACTGATGGTAGCAAACGAGTGGATAGATCCAAAACTAATGATAGCAGGTAGATTATAGCTTCAGTTTAAAAAGATAGACGATGGATCATCTACTGTTTGTTGCCCACCCAACATGAACCACATAGAAGACCCCAGATGAACCAGATAGTAGACAGATACTATTCATTGCTGCCTCGATATGTGCCCCACAGGCATTTTAAAACTCAAGTTTGAACATTAGTTTGGACCTGACTCAGAGTCTAAGAGGTGAATAGGACGATAAAGTAGCAGGTAATAATAACCGATGTATAACGTAAGCAGGCACGAAAGAGTGCGACCTCTCTTCCGGAACTGTGTAGTCCTCAGGTTCATCTACTCAGTCGATGATGGTAATGTAGTTGGCATGGCTGCCGGCAATGGGGAAGATGATCTGAGGTGGCGAAAGAAAGTCTGCAGGGGGAATCTCTGCTGCAGTGAACACTTCCGTCGATGGTGCACCTCAGGTGGGGTGGATGACGGCACGGTAGGAGCAGGACATAACACACAAAGTTTTCTTTGACACCTATCTAAAAATGAAGTAAATCTGTAAGGGCTCCTTAGAATTGGAGGATTCTATAAACGCAGTGACAAGAAAATCACAGGAATAGGATAGGAATGCAGGTGCAAAACAGAGCATTTGCAAACATAGGATTTCTGTCAACCTGGGTGTTTGGTTCACATGAATTGGAAGAACAAAGGAATGGAGAAACATGGTCAAATTAAAGTCAAACCACGTGAAAATGAAAAAATAAGAATCTTATTACGCCAGTAATGCAATTAGTCCTGTTCTTCATGCATATTAATTTGAAAAGGACGTCCAAGTAGATATTAAAATTCCTACGTTTTTTCTTTGAAAGAGATACCAAAGGAAAAAAAATCCTCCAGTTTTGCTTTGCTCCATTCCTTCTAACCAAATGCACGAATAGTAGTACCATAGTAAAGTTTCCAATTCCTATGTTTTCCTTCACTTTTTCTTTGAACCAGTGGCGATTCTAATAGGCAGTCTTCAACAGGCTGAAGCCTGCCCTCGAAATATTTTGTGAGCTTAGATTTGGTCCACATGATTATCATATAATGGCTATCTTGCTAAACCGATTAAAATTGTGGTTCAAAAGAGCATTTAGTTTTCTCCCTGTTAACTTTGTGACCATGATTCATTTATTTCTAGATTTGCAACTGCTTTGAACCAAAGGATCCCTGAGGGATCAACATGAATGCAGAGTAACAAAGTGATGCGATGAGTGTACAACCTCTTTGGCATAGCCTTGTTGACCACAACATCATTGGGTTGGACGTGGAGGATGGTGATGCTGGTGTGACTGTCAGAGGTGGGGAAGAAGATCTGAGGCCTCTGGATACGGCGCCGAGGGTATTGCTCCGCTGTGATGGACGGTTTCGCCATTGGAGCAGCTCCTGTGAGGTGTACGATGGCGAGGCTAAAGCAGGACAAGACAGACAACGTTAATCTGAAGTGGGACTCTAATATCATCTGCAATAGATGATGTAAAATACATCACCAAAAAGTGCTAGATGTAAAATGCATCTGCCGCGCCACGGCCACTCCGACAGATGCTGTAAATACTGTTCACTCTGAACTTAACTCAAGAAACTGAACTTTACAGTCGAAACTGAATTTTACTATCGAAACTGATTGAACTAGTAGCAGAGCATTGCAATAGAAGTTTAGGGCATTCGAGCACTAGTAGCAGAGAAGCAGTGATCTAAATCAGCAGCCGCTCGAGCAGGGAACGCACTAGCAGAGAGCAACTCGTGCAGCAGCACCGCGAGCCAGTGCTAAAGCAGCAACTCCTGTAGCTGCTGGAGGTCGTGCAGCAGCAGCAGCAGCAGTAGCATGAGCGAGAGCAAGAGCAGAGCAGCAGCACGAATGAGAGCAAGAGCGGAGCAGCAGGCTGACCGACAGCAATAACAGAGCAGAGCAGCAGCACGAACGAAAGCAAGAGCAGTGCAGCAGCGCGACCGACAGCAAGAACAGAGCTGCAGCGCGACTCAGAGCCAGAGCAGCAGCACCAGCAGCGCGAGCGAGAGCCGGAGCAGCAGCAGCTAGTGCCGGTGTGGAAGTCACCATCGAGGAAGCAACGACATGGGGGAGAGACGCCGTGGATGAAGTGGCCAGCGACGGCGCCGTCGATGGAGCCCGCCATGGCTGCTCGTTATCGAGCACCGGCAGCCCCGTGATATCGAATAAAAGATAAAATGCAGTGGTGAGTGTAGAACCTCCTTGGTGGCGCCGAGTAGGCCTTGGCTTCATCGGAGGAATTGGTGAGGGTGCTGCGGTTCCGGTGGGGCAGGTCAAGACGGCGCTGTGGGGATGGAGGTGGCGCGATAGACGAGGCAAACATCGGGGCAGCTCCTTGGAGGTGGAGGATGGGGCGGCTGATCAGGCGGGACAATGAGATCGATGCCGGGTCCTCATCCGGTGCGGTGGATGAGGGACGGCGAGCTGTTGCGGTGGACGACATCATCGGGAAGAGTCTCCGTTTGGGCGGCGGTCGGGAGGCCGACGGAGGAGTGTGGGGTTTCACGGGTTTTGGCGGCCTCGGTGTACGAATGGGAGGGGGGTGAAGGGGAAGGTAGGGGGAGCCATGGCTTAGGGACGCGCTTGTCCAAAATGTATGGTAAGTTACGAACGTACCCCCACCGGTTTTGACCATGCGACATCGAGGCGGCATTTTTGGCTGAGGGGTAGAAGGGGGATTTCACGTGTCTGGGTTGCGGGACCGATTTCGGATGAGGAGGGAGTTTTCGCACGTGTTGAAATTTTGGGATAACAAGGCGCGGCGTGGGTTGAAGAGGCGGGAGTTTCACAGCAGAAAAGACAAAAGATACTCAAGCTTGAAATTTTCGGGATAACAAGGCGCGGTTTCCATGTTCGGCAGAACAAACTTAACGTGTACAAAAAAAAATTCATACAAGACACAAGAGAGTCATGTCCCCTTTTACTATATTGCTATAAATGCCATTGAAAAACTACAAGAAAAATGTAAAAAAATCGGGAGAACAAGATTACCCTGTACAGTACCAAATCAATTCGCACTTCCCTCAACAACAACAAAAAACAAATCAATTCCCACCACAAGAAAGAGTCATGTCCCTTTTTATATGATTACAAATGCCAGGATCTCGAATTTCAATTTTTGAACCCACGTTATGTTGAATTCGAATATATCATTAGGTGACCTTGCGGTTTATAATGGATGTAGTCCTACATTTTGATCTTCCATCTTATATGAACATTTTACTCCACCCTATGAACATATATATTGTCGTCTGCCATATGGACTAAATTTGAATCAAATTTCCTTATTTGAATACGATTGTTGTCAAGTTATACCATCATTTAAATATTATCTTGATAACAGAAAACATGCATATAGTAGTAATCATATTTCACTATGAACTAGATGTACCATACGATCTCCAATTCAAATATTTGTATCCATTTTATGTTGAATTCAAATCACAGTACATTGGTCTAGGTAGCGAGATGTTCGGGATAATCTAAACCCTTGTTTTCATATGTATAATTTTTGGCCGAATCTTGCAAACCGGAGATTCTCTCAACAAGCCTCGTGGTTCCGAGAGGTAACGTGTCACCTTTGTGTGTGAAACGATATGCGCTGCCTCCCCCCTGATTTTCTTTATAGAGGCAACATAGAACTATATGTGTGTCCTGTTAAATTTTGGAATTATTCCGGGTTCGTTTGGCCTTTTTTATACATTAATTGAGTTTCTGGACATTTAATGTGCATAATTCAAATTTGAACTGCAAGCACATGCTCCGGTGCACCAAAGTTGGTTGAAAAATCACATGTGTGTCCTTGGGTGAATTTCTAGGTCCCATGCAAGAAATGGGAATGAAATTCAAACATCTGGGCGTCGTGACTCGGCCGAGAACATTGAGAAACTTGGTTTTTAAATTCCTGTAAATCCAAAACTCGCCTGGAAATCATGAAACTTGGCATGGTGTCATGTCATGGCACTAACATGTTGTGGTAAAAAGCTTGGCCGAATTGGAACATGTTTTGGTATAAGCTTCTTGCAAACTGGAGCTTCTCTCAAGAAGGCTCGTGGTTCTGAGAGGGAACGTGTCACCTTTGTGTGCGAAACGATATACGCTGCCCCCTCCCTTGATTTTCTTTACAGAGGCAACATAGAACTATATGAGTGTCGTGTTATATTTTGGGATTATTCCAGGTTCGTTTGGCCTTTTTTATTCATTAATTGAGTTTCTGGTCATTTAATGTGCATAATTCAATTTTGAACTACAAGCACATGCTCCAGTGCACCAAAGTTGGTTGAAAAATAACATGTGTGTCCTCGGGTGAATTTCTAGGTCCCATGCAAGAAATGGGAATGAAATACAAACATCTGGGCTTCGTGGCTCGGCCGAGAACATTGAGAAACTTGGTTTTAAAATTCTTGTAAATCCAAAACACGCCTGAAAATCATGAAACTTGGCATGGTGTCATGTCATGGTACTAACATGCTGTAATAAAAAATTTGGCCAAATTGGAACAAGTTTTGGTATAAGCTTCTTGCAAATCGGAGCTTCTCTCAAGAAGGCTCGTGGTTCTGAGAGGGAACATGTCACCTTTGTGTGCGAAACGATATACGCTGCCCCCCTTGATTTTCTTTACAGAGGCAACATAGAACTATATGAGTGTCGTGTTAAATTTTAGAATTATTCCGGGTTCGTTTGGCCTTTTTTGTACATTAATTGAGTTTCTGGTCATTTAATGTGCATAATTCAAATTTGAACTACAAGCACATGCTCCAGTGCACCAAAGTTGGTTGAAAAATCACATGTGTGTCCTCGGGTAAATTTCTAGGTTCCATGCAAGAAATGGGAATGAAATTCAAACATCTGGGCATCGTGGCTCGGCCGGAAACATTGAGAAACTTGGTTTTTTAATTCCTGTAAATCCAAAACACGCATGAAAATCATGAAACTTGGCTTGGTGTCATGACATGGCACCAACATGCTGTGGTAATTTTGCTGTCCGATTTGCGAAGGCGCACACATTAACAATCAACAAAGTCATTTTGGAACAAGTGCTATCACGTTACAATCGGAAACACAAGTATTATTGAAACTGTGGGCGTTCTACTTACCATTTACGTGCCGCCACACGTCCCCTTTTTTTATTAGCTAGGAGGCGCCGTGCAGGGTAGCTATTTGAGTACGGGAGGCGTGCGATCAGACCCCTGCGTGTGCTTATCGGGAGGAGAGCCCTTTGATCTCCATCTGCCACCCACCTCTCTCCCAAGGTCTCCATTAACGGTGCCCGAGCCCCTGTTTAATGGCGTGGCTATGTCTCAGTTGACTGAGATTTAAGAGAGGAAAAAAAATCTAAAAAGAAAATTTTGCATGGATCTTGATGTAAGATCCGACGGACTTATATAGAGGGTGTTTGTTTATAGGGACTTTTTGGTGTAGGGACTAAAAAAGTCCCTTTTAGTCCCATCTAAGCCAAACATGAGGGACTTTTAGGGACTAAAAGTGGGTATTTGGGACTATAGAAAGAAGACCCTGAGGGAGAGTCTTGTTGGGACTTTTTCCAACAGTTGCCCCTGCCCCGCACCGCACCGCACCGTATCTCTATTAGTTCATTACAAGGGGTAACATGGTCTTTTAGCATGTCATTTAATAACCTCTAATCCATGTTTAGTCCCTGGAACCAAACAAGTAGGGACTAGGGACTTTTTAGTTGGGACTAAAAAAAGTCCTAGGACTTTTTAACCAAACAGGGCCATAGCATCTATTGCGACTTATAGCAAGACTGATGAATATATAAGGACGACGACAGTGGATAATAATTGTCTTACATATTTAGGAATATAATTAAAAAAGTCACATGTGGCTACGCCCAAAATACACAAGGGCAAAAGAAGAAGGAAGACGCATACAACAATCTGGCTCGTTGATCTCTACTTTCTTGATGCGCTGCAGGTCGCGGAGACTAGTTCTCGCGGCGAGTGGCGATGATCTCTTTCATGTGTTTCATGTCCTTAATACACTGCTTGGCAGCATCCACGGATTCCTCCACCAACCTTTCGCGCTCGATGCTGAGCATGGCATTCTCGTCCATAAGTTTCTTGACGATGATGCCCGTCCACTTTAACAAGGCAGCGGTCTCCTCCGCCTGCTTTGCCCTTCCGGCGATCTTCACCCTCAGCAGGTCGCGCTCGGCCCGGAGCTTCGCAATGCCCTCCCATAGTTGTCGAATGACGCCGGTAGCCTGTTCAAATGAGGCTTTCATGTCGTCCTGCAACCTAGCCCAGCCGGAGATCTGATCCATCTGGCTAAGGACGATCGCATGCATGCGCCTGTAAGAGTCCTCGCCTGCCCGCGAGACATTTTCCCAGGCCCCCGCGGCGCGGGAGGACATCTCTGCTGCATTCGTGGTGCGGTGGGACATCTCAGCTGCTTCCGCGGCGCGGCCGGACCAGTCTGCTGCATCGACGGCGCGGCGGGACCTCTGTGCTGCTACTGCCGTGCGACTCGACATGTCGGCTGCTTTCGCGGCGAGGCGGGACATCTCTCGTGCTTCCGCTTCCATGCTCGCCTCTCCCTGGTGGTAATCTCTCGACCCAGAACTCACGCTGGCCATGACAGACGCAAGGGAACGATGCTGAATGACTTGTTTGTTTTTGTGGATGAGGAGTTGAGGAGGAATGTGCAGTCATCTTGGCATAGTAGTAGTTATAACCGAGTACTAATACGCTCCTAAGTGGGAAACCGTTTAGGTTGTGATCCGTATGAACAGGTTTGCAATTAAATATAGCATGGTAGTAATTTGGAATGTGACGAGACGCAAGCTCAAAATTTATTGACGCTTCTAGTTTCGAAGTGCGACACTTTTCTCGGATGGCGTAACGTGGGCACGCGTTCTCGGCCGTGGTGTAGCAGTTTTGTAATATGCCATGGTACTTCTTTTTCTACTACTGTGTACGTGCAATAATTGGCACCGTCGGATACACATCTTACGGTTGTTGGGGCGTTCGACAGTATAGCCTCGTGGCGAGCTATAGACTAGTCTTTTTTTCACACGCATTACATCGACACATATCATCTCTCTCCCTCTTTCCCACGCACATACCTAGTCTCTCGGGACTTCTCGCACGCACCATCTCTAGCTCCCTAGCTCGATGCCACCCACATACACTTGTACTCTGAGTTTAGTACGTTATACACGAAGAGAAGAGGTGCACGCACGCACTCGTCCTCTCTCACACACGCATCTGTAGCTATGAATTGTAGTGTTCTCAACCATCCGATTGGCTCTATCATAGGTTCCCGTTGCTCCTTGGCCTTGAGATTGAGAAGTTTAAAATGTGGAGGCTAAGCTGGAGGCGCGAGGTTTTGGTTAATGTGCGGGCCGCACACGGCACCAACACGACACGAGCTTCGTCTGCCTGGTGCGTAGTCGGGTGAGTACTAGTAGTAGTACTACTACTTTGATGTGTCGCGTCAACTCGCACAAGTATGCAACACTTCCTCAACAAACAAGCATATAAGCTGCTTATACTTCTTAACCAAAGGATCTTTATATCCAACAGACACAAAATATCCATTTGACTGTTGGAAATTACTTTAACTGCTGATCTGATGTCGAAGTAATTGCTCCATTGCCACCAAAACCCACCATCTCTTAAGCTAAAGTAGACCGAGCTAACCCCCATATTAGCATATTACTAAGATAAACAGAAGGCACTGTAGAATCATTTAGGAGGTGAGCTTGTCAATCTGAATGTGGAGGGACACCGTCCTCGACAACCCAGCCCCGGCCAGCAGCTTGGGCGGAACTGTGAAGAAGGTCAGCTCCTGCACGGCGACGTCGCCGGGATCCTTGCTGCTTGTCACCTTGATTTCCACCCTGACGGCGTCGGTCCTGCCTATGGGCTCCCCCGACAGGCCGTTCGCCCATAGCTTGGCTGCGTAGTGCGGCAATGGGGACGCGCCCGCTCTGATGCAGACGTTTGACACGGCGATAGGCGTGCCAATGTCGAGCATGCCGCCGACCAAGAAAAACGCGCGGCCGTCCTCCTCCGCGAACAACAAGAGCCGCGGCTCCGACACTGGCACTTGCAGCTGGAGCACCTTGCCGTACTGGATCCTGTGCACGGGCATGGGATGCACGATGCTGATGTGGTGGGGAAGCGCCGGCGGCGGGCCTTCGTAGCTGCAGACGGGCATGGGGCATTTGCAGGGCGCGAGCGGACACATGCTCTGGTGATCGACGAGCTTGTGGTAAGTGACGTAGAGCCCACAGCCTTTGTGTGGGCACTCCACCCTCACCGAGGAGAGGATGGCGTCCATCATTGTGTTTCGCACATCGAAGCCGCCGCCGCGCTCGCACTTCTGGCACTGTCGCTGGTTCCCGAGGCGCTCGCCGCGACAGTCCGCGCAGGCCAGGTGCCCTCCCTTGCACTGCACAAATCAATCAAACAGCACATCAATCAAGAAACCTGCACCTTGCTCGATCAGCCGAACGGACTAGGTGTATTCGAACCTCATACACTAGAGGCTTCAAGGGGCGGAGGCACAAGGGGCGGTGGAGCAAGGTGAGGTCCATAGAGACCATAGAGAGCTCCATCGTTGGGTCATGTTCTGTCGGCATGATCTCGCCCTCCTCGTGCACAACCATCTCTCGCTTTAGGGCTGGGGCATTACAAAGTTTTACCATCACATATTCATAATACTTCAAGGTGCATTAAATCAACACATGCAAGTATCAAAAGGAAAGTCACAACATGCATGCGTTGTAATTAATGCATCGGTAAACGCAAATTATTGAAATATATCGAGTGCACTGCTTTGATGTGTCGCGTTAACTCGTACAACAAGGAGAAGTTTGATTACAATGCCCTCTCCCTCGCCCATGAGTGTGGTGGCTCGCAGGACTAGGAGAAGCTTTCGCTACACGCTCTCCCTCCCGCACGCGGTGGACATGCAGCAGTTCATTCGGTGTCAGATGGCCACAAGCATACTAGTAGTACTCCACTGTAGTAGTACCATCATTGTTCGACTTCCCGAAGAGGCAAAGAGCCAAGCGCAACCCGGACACTCGTGTGGCAGTTTCATGTGTAGGGGAGGTAATATAGTGACATAGTCTAGGATAGTGTGTACCGTGCCTCTAAGCTTAAAATCGTTGGAGTCGGCTCCATGCTATGAGGCCGTCTCAAAGCATTTTTTTGATTAAAATAATCTTCTGGCCCTATCTGTCATCCTGGTGATTGTAGTTTGCACGCTCATCTGGTCAAGACAAGAATATATATTTCAATTTGTGGTGGGGTAAATGTTAGAGGTTGCAGCAAATATATTATACACTGCGGGTCTTTTAGACAAGTTTAGAGGCAAGCATGTGGGGCCAGTGCTATGATGTGTCGCGTCAACTCGTACAATGAGGAGAAGCTTGATTTTACTACTACACGCCCTCTCCCTTGCCCATGCGCACGGTGGCTCGCAGACGAGGACAGACTTTTGCTTATACAACAAGCTATCCCCCCGTACGCGGTGGACGGACATGCAGCAGTTGATTCGATACTGTAGAAGTAGTAACATCATTATTCGTCTTCTCGAAGAGGCGAAGAGCCAAGCGCAATCCGAACATGGCAGTTGTGAATGCTCGCGTGGCAGTCTTTGTGTAGGGGTGGGGCGTGGTGCGGAGCCTTAGAGCACGCATATAGCCAGGCTCTAGCATGAGACAAAATTGCCATGTAAGCAGGCTATAAGCCCACTATTGTACTTGCACTTAATAGTATAGCCCTGTAAACCGGAAAGGAGGGACTACTCCCTCCGTTCCTAAATACTCCCTCCGTTTTTATTTAGTCCGCGTATTAGCTTTGGTAAAAGTCAAGCTTTATAAACTTTGACCAAGTTTATAAAAAAATATTAACATAAGCAATAACAAATCAATATAATTAGATTTATTATTGAATGTACTATCACATCATATAGATTTGTTATGATAAATGTTTATATTATTTTTTATAAACTTGGTCAAACTTTATGAAATTTGACTTCATTCAACTCTAATATGCAGAGTAAATAAAAACGGAGGGAGTATTTGCCTTTCTAGAGATTTCAACAAGTGACTACACACCCTAAATGAGTACATACGGAGCAAAATGAGTGAATCTACACCGTAAATAAATACGTAGTTCTCTCGTTTTCCTCTCCGCCTTGGTCGCGGTGCACAATATTGAGTATACTACTACTGACTAGTCTCTTCTTGACCCGCATTTACATTGATACGGCTTGAATGCCAAGGGGGGAGAGGGTAGTGGTTCCCGAGACATTGAACGGTCAATGATGCATCCTCAATTAGCATGCAGAGGGAATTAACTGGAGAAGCAGAATGGAGCCAGCACGATGTGAATGCAACGTAGTTTGGACTCTCATATAAAGGCGCCCCACCACTCCAATCCATCTACTCCTAGTCTCTGCGCAACACTGCCCACTCCAATCCAGGACCAAGACCAAGTGACCAGAAGCCACAAGCACCCATGGCGTCGATGGACGCGAGCGGCAGTTGGCTGTGCCGGATCATCCAAGACACCGGCCTACGGCCCCGCACCGCGCAACGTTTCCAGACGGTGCTGGCGACCACCGGTGTCATAGCCCTCATCGACGCCGGCTTCGCCTCTCGCATGTGCCAGATGATGGTCGACTCCATCCGCAAGTTCACCACCGTCAAGAAGCGCGTGGACAACCATGCCGTACTGCTCCAGCCCGCGCGCCCAGGCTCCTTGTTGCCTGCCGCCCTCATCGGCCTCCAAGGTGATGAACTCTTTGAAGCACTGGTGGCCCTGCAGCTGCCGGAGGTCGCGATGAAGAATGAGCACCTCGAGGCTGTGCTCGCCGCGCAGCGCCTCGCCATGCAAGAAATCGTCGACCTGCACATCCACGTCTACGAGGAAATCGTCTACATAGGCCACTACAAGGCCAGCGAGGACAGAAAGACGTTGGCCTTCTTCCAGCGACTGGAATCTTGGGACACCATTGTTTAGAAGCACGTCGACCTGGCCACGAAAGCCGCTGCTACTTAGCCGCCGTTCGGTGGGCCGGCGCCCTGAGTCGAGGAGGTGGACGTCGTCGATGGATGCATCTTTCTTCTTGCCTCCTGTAACCAGCACTGCATCGCCTTGTGGCCTTAATGTTTTATTAGTGTATGGCATTTTTATTCCAGTCGTAAATGACATGTGTGATCCCTTGCTCTTATTTGGCATTAATTATATGTAGTATCACTGTCTTCGACCTGGTGTACTACCTAGGTCCTGGTTTATTAGTCCCTTTTGTAATTTGTGCTAAATTTTAACCAAAGATTTAACTGACAAAATGTTAGTGCATGTCAACAAAAATTATATCATTTGATTTGTATTTGAACATAGGTTTCAATGATATAATTTTGGTAACATGCATGAACCTTTTGTTAGTCAAATTTATGGTCAAAATTTGGCACAGACTACGATGGGGAGCAATAAACTAGGACGGAGGTAGACTGGTCCGTCACCATCGTGTTTTGTGTCTAATTTTGACTTCAGCGACCCAACCTACATGGAGGGAGTGCTGTATATATTGGCGCGGCAACCAAACTTATATATTCAAAACTGAGTGTTACTACAAGTCAGGAGTTCAAAACGAGAAAGTGGAACAAGTACAGCATGCCTGTGCCGTTCGCGTCGCACCCCCACATGGTCGCGATGCACAATGTAGTAAATGGCTAGTCTCTTCTTGACCTGCATTTACATTGATACGGCTTGAATGCCAAGGAGGGAGAGGGTAGCGGTTCCCTAGACGTTGAACGGTCAATGATGCATCCTCAATTAGCATGCAGAGGGAATTAATTGGAGAAGCAGAATAGAGCCAGCACGATGTGAATGCAACAGAGTTTGGACTCTCATATAAAGGCGCCCCACCACTGCAATCCATCTACTCCTAGTCTCTGCGCAACACTGCTCACTCCAATCCAAGACCAAGTGACCAGAAGCCACAAGCACCTATGGAGGCGATGGATGCGAGCGGCAGTCGGCTATGCCAGATCATCCAAGACGCCAGCCTGCGGCCTCGCACCGCGTAGCGTTTCTAGACGGTGCTCGCGACCGCCGGCGTCGTAGCCCTCGCCGACGCCGGCTTCGCCTCTCGCATGGACGACATGATGGTCCGCTCCATCCGCAAGTTCACCGCCGTCAAGAAGCGTGTGGACGACCTTGCTGTACTGCTCCAGCCCGTGCGCCCAGGCTCCTCATTGCCTGCCACCCTCATCGGCCTCCATGGTGACAAACTCTTTCAAGCCCTGGTGGCCCTGTAGATGCCGGAGGTCGCGATGAAGAATGTGCACCTCGAGGCCGCGCTCGCCGCGCAGCACCTCGCCATGCAAGAAACCGTCGACCTGCACATCCACGTCTACGAGGAAATCGTCTACATAGGCCACTACAAGGCCAGCGAGGACAGAAAGACGTTAGCCTTCTTCCAGCGGCTGGAATCTTTGGACGCCATTGTTCAGAAGCACGTCGACCTGGCCACGAAAGCCGCTGCTACTTAGCCGCCGTTCGGTGGGCCGGCGCCCTGAGTCGAGGAGGTGGACGTCGTTGATAGATGCAGTGGCGGCGCCACGGTAGGGGCCAGCATGGTCGGCCGCCCCGGGTAGCCAAAACTATGTATACACAAAAATACTATTGGTTTTAATACATAGGCCAATACATGTGCGGATTTGCACCAGAGACACAAAAGCCTAGTTGCAGTCCATAGCCTAAAACTAGTCAGCACGGCCACACCCAATCCTTTGACCTTGTCGTACATGCATTCCAGAAAATCCCCCATTCGAGCCAGGCAGCAACGAGATTAACCTAGCCGTCGCCGGTTCGCTGCCACAGAGCTCTACCTCGCTAGGCCGCCGGCTCGATGCCGAAGAGCTCTGGCGTCTGAACACGGTGGTGGACGCATAACCTCTCCGTTGGCACGGCGAGGCCATGGACGCACAATGGGCGTTGTCCGACACAAATGTTGCGTGGCGTGCCCGTCCAGCGAGGCAGCGGGCACAGGAGTAACCTCAAATAGATTTTTAATTTGAAGTGTCCGGTTGTAGAATAAAATATTTGAGGTGTGACCGGTCAGTGCATGTGGATGCGCTCCGGCGCATCCGTGGGCGTTTGAGGGATCGGATTTGCCAAGTCCAATTGTAGATGCTCTTACAACCTAGTTCTCGAGAATTTTGAACTATTTTGAATCTTTGGTTATGTAAATTTTCGAGTGCATCTAGCTTCATATTCATATTTTATGAGATTTGGTTCAGCGGGCTTGCATTTGTCAATCAAAATTTTTATACCTTAAATGTTTCACCCCGGCTAAGTTCAATTTCTGGATCCGACACTGGATGGATGCATCTTTCTTCTTGCCTCCTATAACCAGCACTGCATCGCCTCGTGACCTTAATGTTTTATTAGTGTATGACATTTTTATTCCAGTCCTAACATTTTCACTGTGAGGTGGGGCCGCAGTTGAGCAAACCGACCATCGGCAAATCCCCACCCCGCCCACCGCGCGTCGGCTGAGTTAGAATTAGAAGAGAGAAACGAGGGAGAAGAGCTAGCTGTAGCACGGACGCTGTTGTCAGATGGGACTCGTGTTGATAGAATAGGAGTACTGAGTACTCGTACCTCCTTTTTTTTGAGGGAAAAAGTAGTCGTACGTCTAGTACCACTAGTTGGGTGCGTGCGACCTATACCTGTCATCACTTTAGGTCTCCTTTTCGAACCGTAGCTACGCTTCATAGTACATATTTTTTTCACGCATTTATCCTCCTATATGTACTCCTAGGCTATTTCCACGTGTTCCCTTTCACCGACATGTGGGACATAGAGCATCTGGGTCGTAGTGCATGCACGACTCGGAGCATATGCAACCATGCCGGTGTACTTTACATTTCAGACCTCATGAATTACATGCAAACCCCCCGCAGAAGAATAAATAAAGAAATGAATTACTACATGCAAACCGGATTATTTTCATAGAAACCAGAGCACGTTCATTAAATTTTGGACATAACACATTTATAAAAAATGACCCCAGTCTAAGGGCCTCTTTGATTTGCAGGATACTGAAAACACAGGAATGGGGAAAGTATGATGGCGATGAACCGAGACGAGGAGGAAGAGGAGTAGTACTGTACATGCTACAGACTGGACTGTAGCACATTTTTTTATGGCCATATCACCACATTGTTTTCTATGGCCTATCGCCTGCTAGTTCACTGGGCTGTCGTGGTTCGCACTCCTCCGATGTGAGTAGTAGTACTAGTATATACACTATATATACCGTATGATTCGTTGCTCCTTCTTACGTACTTCGCCGACATGTGGGAGAGCTAGCATCCGGGTCGACGTGTCATGCACCAGATTAGAGTGGGGAACGGAAGGGGGGCATCACCCCAGTCATAGCGCCAGTAATTCATGACTATAGTGAGTAGTCATATCACAAGACCCCGTCTTTCCAGCAGTAACGCACCGTCAAATCGCACAACCCTACCTTTCCAGCAGTAAGTTGAATCCGCCACTCCCTCACCCTCCTCGCCTCTCTATCAAACAGCCTACGCGAAAACTGCCGCGCGTACTGCCCGGGAAAAGTCCCGCCCTCAACTTTTAACTACTCATAGTATAATTTTGTATCGATGAATTGCGCCATGGAGCAGAAAACCAAAAGAAAAATGTGGTACATGTAAACAAATACAGTTCAAGCTCTAGCTAGCGATTTGGAATGTAAACCTTGCATGTGTTTATACGTATAGGTTACTTCAAAGTACTGAGTCCATTGATGCAATGTGGTCAAACTGTACCATCGATATCTCAAAGCCAAAATAGTTCAAGGTTGTTCGTTCTATATAAATACTAGTACTGTATGTTTATTTACCTGCGGGGTTGTTCAATGAATGGAGGGCCGGGGAGCACAAGTGAACAAAACTACTACTAGTAAGTAAGAGTCGTACAGTTAGTCACGTTAAATAGAGTGTTTCTTTTCTTTAATGCCACGTACACAAATTGAAACGCTTGTTGTGGAGAGAAAAAGATAATCACTCCACTATATATATAGGTAGGGGCTTGAGCGCTTGCTTTACTAGGGTTGCTCTCTTCATTCTCTCATCCTCTCCAGATCTAAACAAGACAGCGGTAGCGACATTTTCTCTCTGCTCACCGCTGGTCACAGATCCGGCCAGATCCCTTCGGCAGGTGTGTGTAGAGGACTAGGTGCATCGTTCACGCGGTCATCGGTGGCGAGGGAGGAAACCCACAGCTGCCGGCGGGTCCCGATCCTCTGCCCGTGCTGTTCTCTCTGACACAGCGCCGGCTCGGGAGGTCCTCCGACCCTTCTTCCTCCCTGCCGTATTGTGCCCAGATCTGACCTGCCGCCGCCGACATCCCGACGACCCTCAGGTATAAGTTCTTCGAAAGCGGCCTTGCTCTACTGCCCCAGCTCCCCATGTGTCTGCATGTGCATCTTTTTCTACTTCCATCAGCTCTTCCAAAGCCACCTAAATTTTTAGTATTATTAGAGGTAAAGCTACATCATACAGTCGAATCTAGGACTTGGTTCAAACAATGAAGAAAGGGAGGAAAGTCGTAGCATGAATCTAGGACTTGATTCAAAGAGGAAATAACAGGGGGGAAAGTAGTAGAGACTAGATACCCAACCGGTCTCTTGGTTGAAAAGGGAAATAAAGGGAGAAGGCAGTACAAACTGGATAAGGAACATATCTATTATTGGTTGAAAAAAGGATAGAAAGAGGCGGCTGGTGGACAAGTCAACAGAGTATGTCCAGGATTAGATTTGCTGCCCTCACATAGTAAAAGGTCTCCAGGATTAGATTTGCTGCCCTCACAGAGTACAAACAAACTCGGCATCACCACTTTATGCCTCCTTGTAGCTACATTGTGCTGATGCGTCCACTGTCGCATGTCCTTATACCAACTTTTTGCTGTTGTTAATGTAAGGGCGCATGTAAAATGAAGCGATCACACTGTTACCTTAAGGACAAGTCTAACCAGTGTTATTGTTAATCTAATGCCTCCAGTGATATGATGCAATTATACCTGGTTACAAATGGTACTCCTGCTGTTTTCCCCAGTATGATAAGTTGCTTCTTTACGCTGTTGAGTGTCCTGGTGTCCCCACGGTCCCATGCCCTTAAACCAACTCTTTAGCTACAGTTGATCTACTGTATCTGGTAAACAAGCAATGCCACCATTAAAGTAATCCCATATTTGATGAATGTTATTGTTGATCATAATGCTTCCGGTAACATGAAGCATTGCTGACGTTTTAAAATTTCTACTGTCCTTGCGTGATTGCCATGAACATAATCAAGATGATTCTTTTCATTTTGTGTATGTTTCGTATCTTGTTATTGACCAGCAACTATTTTCTTTCTATCTTTTTGTGCAGATAGGGATATCCATTTCACCTTGTTGCTATTGTGACCTTGTGGTGAACTGCACAAAACACTTTTTTTTGGAATGAGTGTCTTGTGCAGTTTAACTAAAATGTCACATGGGCAACATCTCCCAATTTTGGTGGAACTGCACAAAATGGTGATTGGAGTTTCCAAAATCTCCGTCAAATTCTGCTGGTAATCTCGTGCAACATTTTATTAGCCTTTGCAAGATGAGCCGTCACTGTCACCACAATGGCACTTTATTTTAGTGGAACTGCACAAAAGGATAAGCAAAATTATAGTTGCACCTTACATGAGCAGGACAACCAACCTTAATGTTGCTCAATTTTAGTGCAACTACTAAAGAAGAACCTGCCAGCTCATGAGAGCAACTACTTCTTGCTAGCTGAATGATGCAATCTTTGCTTCATTTCAGGTGAACTGCAGAAAAAGTCGCATGAATTGAATCATGGATCTGCAGGTTGACCTCATTGAGTTGTGGCGGCGTAGGGGCCCCTCTCTTAGTTATGGTTCCCATGACCAGGTATGTTCCTTTTTGGTTGATTTTGACTCTGCATCCAGCTAGTGATCTTGTGCTACTGTTTTGGCACTGCTACTGCCACTGATAAAATGAAGTAATAATACATTTAAAATAGAACTACTGTCTTAGCTACCATTTCATTTCCAATTTAGATAATTTGCAGAAAAAAGTGATTGAAATGAGTCGACGCTCCTCCTCTCTAACTGGCGGGCGCCATAATTTTAGTTGAACTACACAAAAAAAATGATTGAAATGAGTCGACGCTCCTCCTTCTACTGCCACACTGAGGTGTTAATGAATGTCAATGAATCGCTCTCATAGCAAGATATGGGGACATGAAGAATAACTTGATCTCCCAAAGTCATCTCACACCGGTCAGTACTGTCCTTTATCAACATGATTGTGCTTTGTCATACTGTGCTAACGTTGTATTTTTTAAATAAAGTTATTCTATCACAATCTTTTCTCGTTTTGGAAATAAAGTTTGCTTCAACTAGTGGCACTATTATAGTAATCATGCTCTTTCTTATCTGTGCAAACAGGAATACTCAACTACAGATGTTGTGATGGTCAAGAGCATTCGCCAAGTTCTTGGGTTGTATGACACGGCTAGCCAAGATGGATTTAATCTCGATATTCACTTTATCAAAAGGCTCTAATGGGTTGGTTCTGAATCTTGCAAGCTGGGAATCAATGAGACGTGTAGGCATCTTTGTTGTACTTATTATTTGAATCTTATTTGTTGGTTCTGAATCTTGCAAGCTGGGAATCAATGAGATGTGTAGGCATCTTTGTTCTACTTATTATTTGAATCTTATTTGTTGGTTCTGAATCTTGCAAACTGGGAAACACGGCATGATGATGCAGAGGACAGCAACCATAACAAACTATTCAAACTTGGTAGTATTGTCTGTGTGAAAGTGCGACAAATGTGCTGATCGTGTGCGTCCTGAGAATAATAATTCTAATTGTTGTGCATGTTGATCCTGTGGCACTGATAGAACAAGCCAATACATTGCTTGTTTTAAGAATAAATTTTAGTTAAAGCTAATTAAATTTAAGTAAAGTGACCACTAACACTTGTTATTACAGTACCAATACAGACCCGCTCGTGAACCAACGTGTGGCCGGAATAGGTTTCTTAATGGAGGCGTTTGAATGCGTCGAGGGTGCATGTTCTGCCGGGCGTGCAGCGGGCGAGGGAGAGGTAGTAACTGTTCTCGCCTATACACACTCAGTTTACTGTTGAATCCAGTTCCCCAAGAGCTGAAAAATGAACTGCTGCCGCCGCCTACCCACTCGTTCACTTGAAGAGACTCCAATGGTGATCCGAGGGGTGAGCCTGCTGGATATGGACTTCAGCAAGGAGTTCACCTTTGAGTTCGCCGTTCAGTCCCATGGCTGCACCAAGTTGAATGTGATGTACACCGATGATCCGGACTCGGTGAAGCTCTGCCTCGCCAAGTTCAAGCAGTACCTATAGGAGGAGAAAGCACAAGGTCGCAGGACTAGACCTTGTGCCCATCCATTCGTCTCCTGACAGGGACCAGCGGATCGCCGTTGCCCAGGTATGCGTGCGAGATGAGGTTCTAGTCTACCACTGCTGTAGGGCCATCAGAGGTTCTGGAGCATTCGCCCGTTTCATCGGCAGCGCCAACTGCACCTTCGCTACGGTGGAGAGAAGGAAGAACGCGACGATTCGGCCATCTGGTGCAACAAGCTTGTCGACATCCAGAAGCAATACAAGATCATCAGCAACAGGCAGGAGAAGGACTCCATGGTTGACCTCGCCGAGACCATCATCGACCCCTGCTACGCCTACATGAAAGAAGACAACGATACCAAGGACCTGAACACATGGGAGGTACCTCTGAATCTAGCCTACATAACCTACGCGGCCAAGGACGCACACGCATGCTACGACATGTACAGTCGGATCTTGGACATAAGGGCGTGTCTGCTTCCCGTAACCGACGAGTACACGGACAGCCACAGCGTCATTATCAAGCATGCCAGGAAGGTCTAGATGATGTACTTTATCTGTTTAAGCACCTTTATCATCTGAGTGTTTCATGCATTAGCCTATGTGTCGTAATTATCTGTTTTGTCCAAAATATTTCGTCTAAGAACCCATTAACCCGTTTGCTTTTTTTAGTGGCTATTTGCTTATGTATGTAACTAGTTCACTGGGCTGCCATGCTTTGAATCTCCTTCCTCACAACATATTCCCCTTCTTAGGTGGACCCAATAGGTCTTGTACACAGACATCTGGGACCAACCACCTATCCATTTGTATTTCTTTATTTTGTTCAATCTTTCGTCCTCTTCCTATACATCGGCTGGTGGCGCTGCCGCGCAGCCTCAGTGACCCATCATAGCCTATGGCATTGGCCATGCCATCCCTCTACTCCCACACATTTTCCGGCGGCGGCAGCTCGACCGGCCCACCCTGCACCCGAACAAGTCAACCCTCGTACTCCCCTCCGCCTGCGTCTTCCCCCGCTCTGGTTCGTTTGGTCCGAGGTCTCGACGTCATCCTCCACCTTGGTGCTCTCACCGCGGCGCCGCCGTCTGTCGTTCCCAACATGGTCAGCAAAACAAGAGGAATCGGGAGACGACTATTCGTCGAGAGGCTGACAGTCCCGGGCCCACCAGGTCCATGGCCTAGGTTTTGTTATTTAACATGCGCAGCCCACGACATGTTTCAACTTTTTTTGGATCCAGCAGGTATCAAGTGGCCTCTGGGCCTCCCAGCCTAGCTTGTCTATAACATTAGCAGCCCAAGTTATGTTTGTTTTTTCAAGATGTCGCACAGCTCAGTTCTATTTTTCTATAAGAATGCAAAACTGAACCTATATTTTCCCTTCTATAATAGTATATATATTTATATTTATCTTATTTTATTACATATATATAATAGAAACAACATAAGGTTCCGTTAAACCTGTCATTCGTCCAACCATTTTATAGACCTTCCCACTTCCTTTATTTTTCGTTTTCATTAATCCTATATCTGAATTTTCTCCCACTTTCTTTTTTGATGTAATTTGAGTTTTCTCCCAGCACTTTTCCCTAGAACCAACTCAAATGTCCCACGTCTAGCCTAAAAAATAATAATACCCCACGTCCTATTAACTCATCAAATTAAAATGATATTTTATTTTGTAAATCGAAAGTTCTTACTGAAAGCACAAGTGGTCCCTGGGTGGTTTTGGTAATTGTTGTCAACATATCTCTGGTTGGACTAATACATTTATCTAGTACATTTCAGAAAGTTCAACAATGGCGTGGCAGGAAAAAGAGGATATGGAACCCCTTCAAGATGCTAAGGACAGAGATTGGCGAAAGCTCAAGACTCTTCATTTCTATTTTAGTGATCCAACATCACATTGAGTCCATAGGAAAAGCCAATACTATTAAAAGGGGATGAGGTGTTGCATAATGGTCTACTTGCTCAAAGTGCTTAGTGATATGCTCCAAAGCCCTCAACCACTTTCTCATTTCCTCATATGTCCTAAACCTAAAGTCAAACTCGGCCCCACCGATTTGATCTATCTGGCGCCACCGAGTTTCCTTGACATAGCCACTGCCAGAAACCCTAATCAATTCGGTTTCACCGATTGGGATTTTGGTCTCATCGAGATGGCAATGCAAACTCTCTGTTTCCCTTCGTAACGTTTCGGTCTCACCGAAATGAGCGATCGGTCCCACCGAGTTCGCAATGCAAACTCTCTGTTGCCTGTTGCAATTACTTCGGTCTCACCGGAATATGCAATCGGTCCCACCGACTTCATGCAATCGGTCACACCGAGATGAGGTCTTGCCCTAACCCTAGCACATCGGTTCCACCGAGTTGAGTATATCAGTCCCACCGAGAATCCAAATGTTCACATTTTGAACTAGATCGGTCTCACCGAGTTCTTCTATTCGGTCTGACCGAGTTGGGTCAAATGTGTGTAATGGTTGGATTTTGTGTGGAGGCTATATATACCCCTCCACCCCTTCTCTATCAAAGAGGGAGCCATCAGAACGATCCTACACTTCCACTACTCATTTTCTGAGAGAGAACCACCTACTCATGTGTTGAGATCAAGACATTCCATTCCTACCACAAGAATCTTGATCTCTAGCCTTCCCCAAGTTGCTTTCCACTCAAATCATCTTTCCACCATAGCCAAATCTATGAGAGAGAGTTGAGTGTTGGGGAGACTATCATTTGAAGCACAAGAGCAAGGAGTTCATCATCAACACACCATTTATTACCTTTTGGAGAGTGGTGTCTCCTAGATTGGTTAGGCGTCACTTGAGAGCCTCCGACAAGATTGTGGAGTTGAACCAAGGAATTTGTAAGGGCAAGGAGATCGCCTAATTCGTGAAGATCTACCCGAGTGAGGCAAGTCCTTCGTGGGCGATGGCCATGGTGGGATAGACAAGGTTGCTTTCGGTGTAATAAACAGGGGGGTGTTCACTACCCCTGGACACGCACCAGCAAGTCGCAGCCTCCAGGCGGGAAGGACATGGCAGAGGAGGAATCCACCCAAGAGTACATTCGAAGCCCGGTTCCCGGCAAGGTCTACTTGCCGGGAATGGGTCCACGCAACGCCGGCAAGGCAGAGCTGGCAAGACAAGACTCCAGGCGGATCGACCAGAAGATCAAGTCTACTACTGCCGGCGAGATCAGGGCCGGCAAGCTCAGGACTCGACAAGACTAAAGATAAGGCCCCGGCAAGGTTCTTGCCGGGATGACCAGCTGAACCCGGCAAGGCTTGCCGGGGGACAGCTAGACTGGAGACAAGGCCCCGGCAAGGTTCTTGCCGGGATGACCAGCTGAGCCCGGCAAGGTTCCTGCCCGGCAAGGTTATGCCACTATGCTGCTGCTCCAGTGCGGCCGCCAGCATGGCACTCTGGACCCTTCTCCAGGCATGCGTGGCAGAGCACTGTGCCAAGCGGCGCTGATAGGATGGCCCCTTTTCCCATCCCCAAGAAGCTAAGGGACACCTAGACAGAGCATTTAATGCGCTTGTCCTGACCCGTCAGTGATAAGCATGTAAATGCTGTAGCAGAGTACTTGCCGCGGCAAGTCATTGGCTGCGGCAAGGTATTGGCTGCGGCAAGATAGCGGCTGCGGCAAGGTACTTGCCCCGGCAAGTTACCTTGCACGGCAAACTGTGGGTTGCGCCAAGCTGTCAGGTGCGGCAAGGTCTTGCCGTGGCAAGCGTTACTGTACCACTGTGCTACTGTGCTGCTCCGGTGCCTCTGCCAGCGTGGCGCTCTGGGTCCTTCCAAGCGTGCGTGGCAGGGCACTGTGTAGACGGCGGTGCACTGTAGATAGCGGTGCAGCAGCAGGTGGGATAGGCTTTTCCCACGTCCACGACGTCCGGGTACATGTATGTGGACAGCAAAGGCATGGGCATTTAATGCCCTTGTCCCCTGCCGTCAGTGGTAGGTATGACATGTCATCCTGGTAATAGTGGCCTTACTGTAGCAACTTTCCACCTCTACCTTTACTGTTTGCCACCTGTTGGTGACCCCTTTGTGCGTATAAAAGGAGGCCCATAGGCAACGTGAAAGGGGGAGGAACTGGAAAAGGGAGAACTCCAGTATTGTACGCAGCTACTCGGTACTGTAGCGCTCCTGGAGCTAGAACAATCATACAGATAATAAACCAAAAAGCAGGAGTAGGGTTTTACGCATCCGTGCGGCCCGAACCTGGGTAAATCTCTCTCGTGCACTGTCGTGTTCTTCGCTAGATTTGCTCTTCGCGCGACCGTCTCTCCCTGCCGAACGTAAAGGGGTCCTTCCCTGGGTCCCATAGGTGATCGCGGATTCGTCCCCGACATCTTTGGCGCGCCAGGTAGGGGGTGAGGGGCTGCGCGAACCTGATCTGGCGATCAGCGCGGCAGTTTCTTCATCATCTTCACCGCCATAGCGTCCAAGAAGAAGGGCCTGAACCTTCGCAAAAAGCTAAGTTTTAAAGCTTTAATTACTTTCTGCTGTTAAGTCTTATCCTGGACGATATTTTTGTGCATAACCTGTGCGCGAAGGAGCGCTCCTGAAACATTATGCGCTCCTGGTTGTTTTGGGTCCGCCCAACAATGCAGACGCAACTGCGATTGTTTCTAAGGCGTTAAGCTCCCGAAGAGGCGGCGTTCTCGATAGGCTGCTGAACAGGACCCGATCCTAAGCGCCATCGACCGGAACATGCGCATTCGGGGAGTATTCCGGCAAGCGTGGGGGGCTCACTGTGCAAAAATGCAGTCGTTTAAGGAGAAGGACTTAGCGAGTTTTATTCTAAGGTTCCTGCGTAAACCCGTATGCTGAGGAGCCTTCCCGGGGCTAGTCGCGCTCCTAGTTGCCTCGAGTCCGCTCGGCAACCTGAGCAGCTGCGCCAGAGCCGGGAAGGTAAACCTTTTCGGGAGGCCGCGTTCCCGGCATGCTGCTATGGATCCGTTCCTCAAAGCGCTGCTGACTGGATCGTGCGCACCGGAAAGTGTTCCGGCAAGCAAGGGAATATTCAACAGGAGTCAAGATTGCAGCGAATCCAACATTAACCAGAAGCTAATCAACTTGTTGTGCTCAAACGCTGTTGTGGCATTTCATGCCCAGTCAGTGTTGCAGGAACACGCATGGAAGGCGAGCTCGGGGGCTGGCAACGCCCCAGAGAGTAACCCCCTGAAGAGCCTCCCCGGCAACAAGCTTGCCGGAAGCTGGCGTTGAGAATGTCAAGGTTCTCCGCCAGAGTCAAGAGCCTCCCCGGCAACAAGCTTGCCGGAAGCTGGCGTTGAGAACGTCAAGGTTCTCCGCCAGAGTCAAGAGCCTCCCCGGCAACAAGCTTGCCGGAAGCTGGCGTTGAGAACGTCAAGGTTCTCCGCCAGAGTGAAGAGCCTCCCCGGCAACAAGCTTGCCGGAATCTGGCGTTGAGAATGTCAAGGTTCTCTGCCAGAGTCAAGAGCCTCCCCGGCAACAAGCTTGCCGGAAGCTGGCGTTGAGAACGTCAAGGTTCTCCGCCAGAGTCAAGAGCCTCCCCGGCAACAAGCTTGCCGGAAGCTGGCGTTGAGAACATCAAGGTTCTCCGCCAGAGTCAAGAGCCTCCCCGGCAACAAGCTTGCCGGAAGCTGGCGTTGAGAACGTCAAGGTTCTCCGCCAGAGTCAAGAGCCTTCCCGGCAACCCCTTGCCGGAAGCTGGCGTCGAGAACGTCAAAGTTCTCCGCCAGAGTTAAGAGCCCCCCTTGCCGGGGGCTCCGACAACCACTCTTTGAGCAAGAAACAAGCTCGGGGGCTAGCGGCGCCCTAGCAGAAAAAGCTAAGTTGCACAGATTTTTTGGCAATTGCATTCATTTTACTGTCCTCACTCGCTTCTTACACCTGCACGCGAAGGAGCCTTCTCGGGGCTAGTTGCGCTCCTAGTCGCCTCGAGTCCGCTCGGTGATGTGAGCAGCTGCACCAGAACCGGGAAGGTAAACCTTTCTGGGAGGCGGCGTTCCCGGTAAGCTGCTAAGGACCCGATCCCCAAGCGCCGCTGCCTGGAGCGTGCGCACCGGAAAGCTTTCCAGCAAGCGTGGGTCGTCTTGATTGATTCCTCGTTCTCGTATATCGACCTGCACGCAAAAGGACCTTGCCGTGGTTAGTCCGCGCTCTGGTTTCGCCTCGAGTCCGCTCGGCAAACTTAGCAGCTGCGTTCTGGCCCGGCAAGTCGCCTTGCCGGCGGCGGCGTTTCCAGCAGGCTGCTAAAGACCCGCACCTAGCGCTCGCGGCAAGCGTGCGCACCGGCAGGGTTTCCAGACAGCGTAGGGTACAAGATACGTGCAAGGACGGAATCAATCAAGGGGGAAGCATGCATTCATTTAGCATGAAGGAATATCTCTTGTGCCATAAAGCTTGGCCTAATCAAGGTAAATTGTTTCTTTATGCGTGCCATTGCAGCAACAGGGTTGCGACCTCCAGGCAGGAGGAACGGCAGGGAACAGATCTACATGTTGCCGGTGTGCGTCGTTGGGCCTAGCCCGGACAACCACTGTGCACGCCTGTCCGGCCCAGGCCCGGGGGCTCCTGTCGGTGTAATAAACAGGGGGGTGTTCACTACCCCTGGACACGCACCGGCAAGTCGCAGCCTCCAGGCGGGAAGGACATGGCAGAGGAGGAATCCACCCAAGATTACATTCGAAGCCCGGTTCCTGGCAAGGTCTACTTGCCGGGAATGGGTCCACGCAACGCCGGCAAGGCAGAGCTGGCAAGACAAGACTCCAGGCGGATCGACCAGAAGATCAAGTCTACTACTGCCGGCGAGATCAGGGCCGGCAAGCTCAGGACTCGACAAGACTAAAGATAAGGCCCCGGCAAGGTTCTTGCCGGGATGACCAGCTGAACCCGGCAAGGCTTGCCGGGGGACAGCTAGACTGGAGACAAGGCCCCGGCAAGGTTCTTGCCGGGATGACCAGCTGAGCCCGGCAAGGTTCCTGCCCGGCAAGGTTATGCCACTATGCTGCTGCTCCAGTGCGGCCGCCAGCATGGCACTCTGGACCCTTCTCCAGGCATGCGTGGCAGAGCACTGTGCCAAGCGGCGCTGATAGGATGGCCCCTTTTCCCATCCCCAAGAAGCTAAGGGACACCTAGACAGAGCATTTAATGCGCTTGTCCTGACCCGTCAGTGATAAGCATGTAAATGCTGTAGCAGAGTACTTGCCGCGGCAAGGTACTTGCCCCGGCAAGTCATTGGCTGCGGCAAGGTATTGGCTGCGGCAAGATAGCGGCTGCGGCAAGGTACTTGCCCCGGCAAGTTACCTTGCACGGCAAACTATGGGTTGCGCCAAGCTGTCAGGTGCGGCAAGGTCTTGCCACGGCAAGCGTTACTGTACCACTGTGCTACTGTGCTGCTCCGGTGCCTCTGCCAGCGTGGCGCTCTGGGTCCTTCCAAGCGTGCGTGGCAGGGCACTGTGTAGACGGCGGTGCACTGTAGATAGCGGTGCAGCAGCAGGTGGGATAGGCTTTTCCCACGTCCACGACGTCCGGGTACATGTATGTGGATAGCAAAGGCATGGGCATTTAATGCCCTTGTCCCCTGCCGTCAGTGGTAGGTAGGACATGTCATCCTGGTAATAGTGGCCTTACTGTAGCAACTTTCCACCTCTACCTTTACTGTTTGCCACCTGTTGGTGACCCCTTTGTGCGTATAAAAGGAGGCCCATAGGCAACGTGAAAGGGGGAGGAACTGGAAAAGGGAGAACTCCAGTATTGTACGCAGCTACTCGGTACTGTAGCACTTCTGGAGCTAGAACAATCATACAGATAATAAACCAAAAAGCAGGAGTAGGGTTTTACGCATCCGTGCGGCCCGAACCTGGGTAAATCTCTCTCGTGCACTGTCGTGTTCTTCGCTAGATTTGCTCTTCGCGCGACCGTCTCTCCCTGCCGAACGTAAAGGGGTCCTTCCCTGGGTCCCATAGGTGATCGCGGATTCGTCCCCGACAGTTGGATTTTGTGTGGAGGCTATATATACCCCTCCACCCCTTCTCTATCAAAGAGGGAGCCATCAGAACGATCCTACACTTCCACTACTCATTTTCTGAGAGAGAACCACCTACTCATGTGTTGAGATCAAGACATTCCATTCCTACCACAAGAATCTTGATCTCTAGCCTTCCCCAAGTTGCTTTCCACTCAAATCATCTTTCCACCATAGCCAAATCTGTGAGAGAGAGTTGAGTGTTGGGGAGACTATCATTTGAAGCACAAGAGCAAGGAGTTCATCATCAACACACCATTTATTACCTTTTGGAGAGTGGTGTCTCCTAGATTGGTTAGGCGTCACTTGAGAGCCTCCGACAAGATTGTGGAGTTGAACCAAGGAATTTGTAAGGGCAAGGAGATCGCCTAA
Source organism: Thinopyrum elongatum (assembly GCA_011799875.1). NCBI lineage: Eukaryota > Viridiplantae > Streptophyta > Magnoliopsida > Poales > Poaceae > Thinopyrum > Thinopyrum elongatum. The sequence continues at coordinate 392,644,516 of CM022300.1, forward strand.
TTCGTGAAGATCTACCCGAGTGAGGCAAGTCCTTCGTGGGCGATGGCCATGGTGGGATAGACAAGGTTGCTTCTTCGTGGACCCTTCGTGGACTCGCGCAGCCGTTACCCTTCATGGGTTGAAGTCTCCATCAACGTGGACGTACGATAGCACCACCTATCGGAACCACGCCAAAAATCTCCGTGTCTTCATTGCGTTTGCACACTCCAATCCCATCCCTTTACTTTCTTGCAATTTGCATGCTTTACTCTTTCCGTTGCTCATACTCTTATCATGCTTGCTTGAAATGTATTGTGAATGCTTAAACTTGTGCTAAAACTCTACCTCAACTTGAAGAACATAAAAACTGCCACTTTTGCTTGTTGAGTGTCTAATCCACCCCCCCTCTAGACACCTCTTCTCGATCCCTTTCACTTACAAAATAATAATAATAATAATAATTGTTTATATATAACTTCGCAAGTTAACTCCTGGTGATTGCGTTCATAAGCTTGCAAAGATTTTACTGACCAATGCAGTAGACGTGCAATCATGTGTTTATGTTTTTATAACATTTCTCCGTCCAGCCCAACATAATATTTTCACCCAGCCCAGCAAGTCCGCGGATTTCGAGAAAAATGCAAATGGGCTTTAAATTCTACCATAATATATAAACGGGCTGCATAGACGCTACATCATTGTTTCACCCAGCCCACCAAATGGACTGGCTGACATGTGGGCCAGTAGGTCGAAGTCTAAGCACTTTCGCAAAAAATAAAAATACAAAGGTCGAAGCCTAAGCAAGGCGTTGGATTTACATCCAACGGCCGGCATTCTTCTTCAATCTGTCGTCTTCTTCCCCCAGCGCTGTCGGGACCGCCTGCTCCAGCCTCCGGCATCTAGCTGCGCTGTTTTGCACGCTTCGCAGCGAAACGCTACCCCACCGATGGCCAGGCCATCCCTCCACTCCTCCGCACCTCCTGCTATTCTCTGTCGAGTGTAGGCCCACCCCGCACCCAAACCAGTCAAGTTTCCCACTCCTCTCCATTTGTGACTCCACTGCCACGTCTTCCCCATCTTTGGGGCATTCCAGTCTGGGGCCTCACTGTCGTCCACCGGCTTGGTGCGGTCTGCACGGTGTGGTCAACGTGGTCAACAAACGAGAGTCATCGGAAGATGACTGTACGTGGAGAGGCTGACAATGGGGACGCACCACGCCCATGGGCGCATGCATGCAACTACATCCTTTTTACCCTAAAAATAATGTTTTCTCCCCCTGACAACTGGGACCCACCAGCTACATCTTCGCACGCAAGGAAGTGCATCCTTATTACGGGAAAAAAAATGATTCTTCCCCCTGACAGCTGGGACCACCAGCTATATCTTCGCACGCAAGGAAGTGCGTCCTTATCCTCCCTGACAGCTGGGACCCACCTGGTCGAAGCGTACGTAGCGTTGTCTGTGTACATACCGGTCGATCGGTCTATCTGCCATGATGAACCGTGGCCGAGTAAGCAGCGGTAGCAGTTCAGGCAGTCCAGTCAAAACCATGTACACGTACGTTCAGCCAGATGCCAAAAAATACGACCACGTACATACATATGGGCGGGGTCTCGAATGTGTACTCGCGCATACGTACGGCCAGGGCTCGTGTACATGGAGAGGCAACGGATGACAGCAACGGTGTCCTATTCATCAGAAGCCAACCGGCTGGGTCGGAACGGAGAAACTGCGTCGTGTTCATGGGGAGGCAACGAAATGCGTCGTGTTCATCGGGAGGCAATGGAATACGTCGTGTTCATCTGGAGCCAACCGGCTTGGACGGAACAGCCTAAACAAGGTCTGGCGTACCGCAGAACGGAGGAAACGGGCCTTCTGTTCGACCGTGTATGGACCAAACGGGGTCATGTTCATCGCGAAGGGTCTGGCGTACCGCAGAACGGAGGAAACAGACTTGTGTTCGACCGCGTACGATCGAAACGGGGTCCTGTTCATCGGGAAGGGTCTGGCTTACCGCAAAACTGAGGAAACGAACTTGTGTTGGAGCGCCTACGGTCGAAACGAGGTCCTGTTGATCGGGAGGGGTGTGGCGTACCGCAAAACAGAGGAAACGGACTTGTGTTGGAGCGCCTACGGTCGAAACGGGGTCCTGTTCATCCACCGTCTACTGCCTCGCTCCAGCCTCCACCTGCTACTGTTCATCCACCGTCGACTTCCTCCAACCTCCACCTGCTATTGTTCATCCACCGTCAACTTCCTCCAGCCTCCACCAGCTACTGTTCATCCATGGGGTCCTGTTCATCCAGCCTCCACCGGCTACTATTCAACCAGCCCTCCACGGGGTCCTATTCATCAACCCTCCATCGGCTACTGTTCATGGAGCCTCCACAGGGTCATGTTCATCCACCCTCCACCGGCCTCCTCGATCGGGGTCCTGTTCATCCAGCAGCAACGGCCTACTACTACCATGGGATCCTGTTCATCCAACCCCCATCGGGAACTGTTTATCCAACCCCAACCATGTACGTCTCGACTCGTTCAACCAACCCCCACATTCACTGTTCATCAAGAGGCCGCAGGTTCGATCGGCTTCAGTTAGCAGCAGTAGCGAAGGAATCCCTCGATCGGGTTCAGTTAACAACAAGGGATCGATCGGGGTTCAGTAACGTAGCTAGTGCAATCGCTCGGGTTCAGTTAGAGCCCAACGCCTCGCTCGGGTTCAGTTAGAGCACAACGCCTCTCACACACGCGCGTACGTGTACGAGAGAAACGCGCAAACCTTCGTGCATCGCTCGGCCACGACCACCCACCATAACCGGGAACTCCCCGAAATTTTCCTCGCCCTCGCTTCTACCACGATTTTTTCCGTCATGGACGGCCCAAAGAATGTCATGCAGGTGCATCTCCAGCCCGCCCAGGAGGAAAATCCCATTTTCTGTCATGATTTTTTGTCATAGAAGTAGGAGCCCACCAAATCTATGATGATACCGGGTTTTGTCACAATTATCGTCATAGAAGTGTCATAAGCATGACAGGAAAAAAATTCGTTCGGCCCGAAATGTCACGGATGTGTCTTTTTTTGTAGTGCATGTACATGGGATTTAAGCCGTAAGACTAGTCTTTATGCCTACCCTGCAACTTAATTCGTTCACTTTAGAACTGTCGCGTGTACTGAATTTGTGAGTTATGCCTGATTTTCTGTTGATGCAAGAACCGTTACTATGTTGACCTTGATATGCTGTCATCTCAGGCAATGAATATGAACTGTTTATTATTATTATTATTATTATTATATCATAGAGGTAGCACACTTAATTGATCTCACTCTAGCATGTGTGAACAAAAGATATGCAATCTGGTTTGCGAATAGCACACGGTTCATTCATGAAAGTCGTGTGCCGACCAAACCCCGCGCGCGATCTGAGTCGTGCTTTCTGATTGGCCAGAACCCAAACCCCACGGATCGTACGTCTGCACCGTTGGATGCTCCCAGATCGAACAACAATCCTCATCCCTTTCGACAGCAAATGCAGTTTCGGTTGTAATTTTATTATTATGCACAAAATGCACGTTAAACTCAAAAAATGTCTTAAATATAGCTAACGATACCTGAAATTCACCAAAAAAATCAAACACGTGGTATAATGGTGATTGCGTACCGTGGAAATTTTTATGAGGCCAAACGATGAAGTCACCGACCACTGGAGTTTGAATTGACACGTATCCTTTTGGAAACCATGATCCTTCATGTGAGATGCTCCGGTTTGGAAGGAGCGATCATCAAAACTTGTGCCAAACTTTACCAAAAATTTTCCATGGGGTCGTGAGAGCACACGCCACGGGCACACATCGATTTTGATGATGTCCGGACTCCATCTGAATTTCCTGTAATTAAAATACCAACTAGGCCTATGCCAGTGGCCGCACCTCGCGGCCGAAATGTTTGAAACTTCTCCCCGCTTCTCGGACAAACGGATGAAAACTCGCAAAGCGACGCACAAATGATTTGTACACCTTCTTTGCTAAGGGTGGCCATAGTGGGGGTATCATAGCCGCTATCATGCACTCGGGAATAGCAAATATGATGATGTGGCAAGGAATTAAAGAAGGGAGAGTGGGTTAGAGTAACATAGGTAGATACCGTAACATAATAAATGCTATACTACTTTGTGTCATGCATTGCCATAAATAGGGTCATCATATCTATGATACTACTCTATGATACTATGCACTATGAAGGTAGTATAATACACTAGTATCATATGCATGATACTAGTATATGATACTCCCCACTATAAGGCTGGCCATAGTGGTGGTATCATAGCCGGTATCATGCACTCAGAAATAGCAAGTATGCTGATGTGGCAAAGAATTAAATAAGATAGAAAGGGTTAGAGTAACATATAGGTAGATACTGTATCATGTTAAATGCGATGCTAATTTGTGTCATGCATGGCAATAAATATGATCATCTATGATACTACTCTATTATACTATGCACTATAATTAAAGGTAGTATCATACACTAGTATCATATATATGCATGATACTAGTATATGATACTCTCCACTATGAGTAGCCTAAGTATAGCCTAACTAAAACACCCACATGTAGTTGTAGTAGGGTTTTGACTTTATATGCACTAAATGCAAGGTAAGTACAAAAAATGACTTAAACATAGCAGACGAGACCTGAAATGGGCCAGAAAATCAAACCAAAGGGTATATCCGTGATTGTTTACCATGATTTTTTTCGAGGCGGAACGATGTAGTAACTGACGATTTGGAGTCCGAAGTGCCGCATCTCCTTTTGGAAAGTATGATCCTTCTTGTGAGATGCTCCAGTATGGAAGGTGCGAACACCAAAGCTTGTGCCACACTTTACCAAAAAAAAAATCCATGCGATCGTAAGAGCACGCCACATTGACACAATGATTTTCGTTATTTCCGGACTCTATATGCATTTCTTGAAATTAAAATACCAACAAGGCCTACGCCTCTGGCCGCACCCTGCGGCCGAACTGTTTGAAGTTTTTTCCCGTTTCTCGGACAATGAATGAAAACTCGCAAAGCGACACACAAATGATCTTGTTAACACCCACGTGTAGTTGCGACTATATATATATATGTGTGTGCGCGCGTGTGTGTGTGTGCAAAAAATGACTCAAATATAGTAAACGAGATCTCTTTTTTTTGCATATTCAAAGTTTGAGATTGCTAGCCAGGTCGACCGCCTGGTAAAATGCACCAGAAAATTGAACCATAGGGTACAATCGTGATTTTTTATCGTGGAAAAAAAAGTGGAGGCGAAACGATGAACTCATGTTTTCATTCAAACGAAAATATGCTGTTAGTTACTGTAAATGTTTTCAAATAGCACACGGTTCAGTCACGAAAGCCGTGTGCTTACTAAACCATGGCCAATGCCCCCCTGCCACGCGCGCGATCTGAGTCGTGCGTTCCGATTGGCCAGAACCCAAACCCCACGGATCGTACGTCTGCACCGTTAGATTCTCCTTGATCGAACAGCGATCCTCATCCCTTTCGACAGCACATGCAGTTCCGGTTGTGATTTTATTTATATCCACAAATTGCACATTAAATTCAAAAAATGTCTTAAATATAGCAAATGATACCTGAAATACATTAGAAAATCAAACCCGTGGTATAATGGTGATTGCGTACCGTGGAAATTTTTATGAGGCCAAACGATGAAGTCACCGGCCACTGGAGTTTGAATTGACATGTCTCCTTTTGGAAACCATGGTCCTTCATGTGAGATGCTACGGTTTGGAAGGAGCGATCATCAAAACTTGTGCCAAACTTTACCAAAAATTTTCCCTGGGGTCATGAGAGCACGCCACGGGCACACACCGATTTTGATGATGTCTGGACTCCATCTGAATTCCCTGTAATTAAAATACCAACTAGGCCTACGCTGGTGGCCGCACCTCGTGGCCGAAATGTTTGAAACTTCTCCCCGTTTCTCGGACAATGGATGAAAACTCGCAAAGCGACACACAAATGATTTGTACACCTTCTTTGCTAACTAACACCCAGATGTAGTTGTAGAACGGTTTTGAATTTATATGCACTAAATGCAAGGTAAGTGCAAAAAAATGACTTAAATATAGCAGACGAGACCTGAAATGGGCCAGAAAATCAAACCTAGGGTATATATGTGATTGTTTACCGTGAAAAAAATTCGAGGCGGAACGATGTAGTCACTGACGATTGGAGTCCGAAGTGCCGCGTCTCCTTTTGGAAACTATGATCCTTCTTGTGAGATGCTCCGATTTGGAAGGTGTGAGCATCAAAACTTGTGCCAACTTTACCAAAAAATTTCCATGGGATCCTGAGAGCACGCCATGGTGACACACCGATTTTTGTTATTTCCGGACTCTATATGCATTTCCTGTAATTAGAATACCAACAAGGCCTACGCCTCTGGCCGCACCCTGCTGCCGAACTGTTTGATTTTTTTCCCGTTTCTCGAACAATGAATGAAAACTCCCAAAGCGACACACAAATGATCTTGCTAGCTAGCACCCACGTGTAGTTGCGACTATAGCAAACGACTCAAATATAGCAAACGATACCTCAAATGCAAGAGAAAATCGAACCATAGGGTACAATGGTGATTTCTTACCGTGGAAAACAATTTGGAGGCGAAACAATGAACTCTTGTTTTCATTCAAACGAAAATATTCTCTTAGTTCATGTAAATGTTTTCAAATAGCACACGGTTCACTCACGAAAGCCGTGTGCCTACCAAACCATGGCTGATGCCCCCCCTTGCAGCGCACGCGATTTGAGTCATGCGTTCTGATTGGCCAGAACCCAAACCCCACGGATCGTATGTTTGCACCATTGGATGCTCCCAGATCGAACGACAATCCTCATCCCTTTCGACAACAAATGTAGTCCTGCTAGGATTTGATTTATATGCCAAAATGCACGGTAAATGCCAAAAAATGTCTTAAATATAGCACACGAGACCTGAAATGCGCCAGCAAATCAAACCCGTGGCATAATGGTGATTGCTTAACGTGGGAAAAATTTAGAGGCAAAACGATGAACTCATGTCTTCATTTCAAAATTAGTACGTCTTCATTTCAAACGAAATTATTCTCTTTGTGTACACGAGCGCTTAGAGGCAACCGTTTGCATAGGCCTTTCCGCGCGGCGACCGGGGATATTTTTTCACCCTTTTCACCTAGGCCGCCAACACTCCCCACCGCCCGCCCGCGTTTCACTCAACTAGTCCACCCAATCTCCATCGCCAGCTACCCCTCCTCCAGATCCACAGCAGAACCCTCTCCGGCGCCGGCGTGCTCACCCCGGCCGTGTGCCTGCTCTTCGGCGTCAGGCCTACCTCCACTGTCGTTCCCAACACGCGGTTGCCCATGCCACACCGTCTTCGTTTGCTCGCCAGCCACCCTCGAGCATATCAATCCTGTAACCCTCGCCTCTCCTATGGTCCGGCCGGGTTTGCATTAAGAAACCTGTTAGTTACTTCTCTCCATCGCGGTGAGGCATATTTCCTCGCAATCCCTCTTCCTATTTCATTCCGTATGTTCCCAAATTGGCTATAAAATAACAGAGAGCATATATATGTTCATTATCTACCTTCCTAACTAGTACATATAAGCTCTATTTGTTCCAATAAGATACTGCCGATTTACAGATCGCGGGCGCCCGAGTCACACAAACTTAACAAATAAGCCGTACATTTTCTAAATTATTGCATGACATGTTTAGACAACTTGATACCAAGTTGTTAGTTTTATGCTTATCCTCCTTTCCTGAGTTTCGCATGTGTTCTCTGTACATGCCGAGTAGCAGTGACAGCACTCATGCTTCAGGCGATGTATCTTCATCTGATTCTGACAACCCTAGGTCTTCAGTAGATGGTGAGGGATCAAGTAATCTTGAACGGGATAGAGCTGCAGCAATTACCCTTCCGGCCAGGACATGAAGGAACGCTCCAAGGAAGCCCACACACCAGCCTAAAGGTGTATATGAAGTAACCGAGACCGATTTAAAGTCTTGGGCGCCAACTAAACCAGATAAAGCACACACGAGGTTCAGGCGTGTGTGTGGATTTGTTGGCAGGGCAAGGCTCAACATTAATCTGTCAGGGTTTCGGAAGGCTGACACAGAAACACGGCAAAGGATAGTCCGGGAGATCATGGATCACTTCAACGTTCCAGAGCAGTGGAGAATGCAGGTGGAACACGCTGCACTGAAGAAGGGTAGGGATGCTTGGAGAAACTGGAAGCACGTGCTGTACAAGAAGTACTTGAGTGAAGGCAAGGACCCAATCCCCGCATACCCCAAAATTACAAAGGCAGACTGGGCAGAATTTAAAAGGGTCAGGGCAACTACAGAGTTTGCTGAGAAGAGTGCCAAGCAATCGGAACTTCAGAAGAGGAACACACCCCCCATAGTATGGGTGTGGCAGGATACTACGGCATGAAACCGATATGGACCAGGAGGACAAAGAAGCAGTAGCGGCGGGTGGGAAACCGACCTTTAGTGAAATCAGGGGCGAACGCGCTAGAGACTACTTGCGGGCACGTGCAAGGAGGCGTGATGACGGAACTTATTACTTTGAAAACTCACGTGACAAAGAACTGTATCGCATGATGTTAAAGGCTTCCAAGATCCCTAGAAGCTTCTACAGGAACTCAGGGCCATGTGGCATTCTGTCCATTGCTCTGGAAACAAGAGAGCCCCCTGGCCATGCAAGGGGTATAGGTGTTAATGTCCCGCACAAGAGGACTTTCACACTCAGCAAAGAAGAGAGGCTCAGCATGAAAAAAGCGAGGAGTGAAAAGCAGAATGAATTGTATGAAAGGTTGAGGAAGGACATGTATCCAGCTGTTCGAAAGGATATTGAGGAGTCAATGATGATGTAGAAGACTCTAACACTGACAGATAGCCAGTAGATGGGAGGGGAGGCGGGCATGGAGGATGCTGCTTATTGCGCGACAACACCGCACAAGAGTAGTTGTGCATCAGCTGACCCCAGCGACACTGAGACTGCAGCTGCTCATGATGATGCTATATCTGATCTATCTGGAATGAAAGACAGACTGAAGGGCGGGCTTACACATTATCAAGGTACATTAAAATGTGCAACAGCCTGGGTTTGCCCACCCTTCTTGGAAGAGGGCCTCTTGTTGGACAATGTGCCATTGAAGCCGGGCTGTGTGAAGTGCTACGTGACTGAAGTAAAGCCTGGATTCAATGAATTTGCCCTGAAGAATGTCCTAGGTGACTTTGATAAGCAAAGGACCTTGGGAGAAACACTATTACATCACATCCAGTGGCCATGAAAGGAAATAGAGTTCATCGATGAGATCCCTGAAGCCCCACCAAGAGCAACCAATGTCGCCCTCAACCGGTGACGCTCTCCTTGCCACAGCAGCTCTCGTGTGCTTCCCCCAAAGAACCTAATACTCGTAATCCAACGGCTGATGCATCAACCTGTGATCAGCCGGCCCGACTTTGTGTCATACATGCCATGTCATCGTCCGCCCTAGAGCAGCCAGTGGCAAGGCCTACAACTGCTAAAGACGCACCACCAGTTCAGATGCCGGCCGCTGAAGCAGCGGGGGGAGACCCAGCTGCAGCACATGCTCAGCAAACCAACCTGGTGGAATGGACTGCTAAGCAGTCTGATGCTTCGGAACCGCCTGCTAAGCAGTCTGTAGGTCCAGAACCGACTGCTCATCAGTCCGTCGGTTCGCAGCCGCGTGATCAGCATACCAATGTGTCAGCACTTCCTGCTCAGCAAACCAACGCGTTGGCACGGCCTCCTCAGCACACCGGCAAGTTGGCACCACCTGCGCAGAAACCCGACATAGCTTCAACGCATGGTTAGCAGTCCGATGCCTCTGCTCCTATAGCCCAGCAGTCCGTCACAGTAGCACCGCTAGCTCAGCGGTCTAGCATAGCTAAACTGTCTGCTAAGCAGTCCGTCAAAGCTTCACCGTCTGCTCGGCAGTCTACCTTCTAGCCAACCAGACGTTCTACCAGAAATGCTTCAAGTACCAAGAAGGAAGCGGCCAAAAAGGCTGCACCCCCGAGGAAGCGCGCCGGAGAGTGAAGAGGAAAGAGAACGATTGCCTCTTACTTAAAGCACTCATCGCCCAGAACCAAATTAACAGCAAGTTGTTCGAATCGGAGAGTAATATTATTTCTAATGGCATGAATGATGTAGAAATAGATTTGGTGCTTGCTAAAAATAAAGCAGACGTACTTGAAGCATGCAATTACGTCCATGGCCAGCCATTTCTTGTTGGCGAATACTTTGATGAGTGCAGCTCCAGTTGCCGCGAGTTACATGAATATTGCATGGATCAAATGTCAGCAGGTCATCATGGTCTGCTAGTCCACTACAACAGAGATCATTTCCGACACGATGTTGGTTCCATCAATGTGAGTTTCGAGGACTTACATCTCTTCTTCAACTTCAACGAGCTCGATGCCACTCTTGTTAGATGCCTGATTTTATAAGTACTTAACAAACTCTAATCAACTAATCCATACAAGGCTGTAAATGATAAATAGCTAACTGCATTTTATTCCACTCAGGGGATTGAACGCGCAGAGAAGAAAAAGGGAGAGTGTGTATTTCATAGATCCTGCATTAGCAAATGGCACAACATTAGATGGTAAGGACCTACGGTCTGGGCCATTAACACGGTCGTCCGTATCTTCGAAAACACGTCCCATGCAGAATCATTTCTCTGGCCATATCATGAACGGTTAGTCAAGTAAACAACCACGCATACACTGATTGTCTTTCAGATTTAGACATAATTCGTAAGTTCATGGCTTTCTTAATATGTAGTGTCGGGGACGAATCCGCGATCACCTATGGGACCCAGGGAAGGACCCCTTTACGTTTGGCAGGGAGAGACGGTCGCACGAAGAGCAAATCTAGCGAAGAACACGACAGTGCACGAGAGAGATTTACCCAGGTTCGGGCCGCACGGATGCGTAAAACACTACTCCTGCTTTTTGGTTTATTATCTGTATGATTGTTCTAGCTCCAGGAGCGCTACAGTACAGAGTAGCTGCATACAATACTGGAGTTCTCCATCTCCCCCGTTCCTCCTCTCCACGTTGCCTATGGGCCTCCTTTTATATGCACAAAGGGGTCACCAACAGGTGGCAAACAGTAAAGGTAGAGGTGGAAAGTTGCTACAGTAAGGCCATTATTACCAGGATGACATGTCCTACCTACCACTGACGGCAGGGGACAAGGGCATTAAATGCCCATGCCTTTGCTGTCCAGATACATGTACCCGGACGTCTTGGACGTGGGAAAAGCCTATCCCACCTGCTCCTGCACCGCTAGCTACAGTGTACCGCCGTCTACACAGTGCCCTGCCACACACGCTTGGAAGGACTCAGAGCGCCACGCTGGCAGAGGCACCGGAGCAGCACAGTAGCACAGTAACGCTTGCCGCGGCAAGACCTTGCCGCACCTGACAGCTTGCCGCAACCCATAGCTTGCCGCGCAAGGTAACTTGCCGGGGCAAGTACCTTGCCGCAGATGCTATCTTGCCGCAGCCAATACCTTGCCGCAGCCAATGACTTGCCGGGGCAAGTACCTTGCCGCGGCAAGTACTCTGCTACAGCAAACCTCAGGCTGGGCCTCAGCTGTCCCTCCCGGCAAGCTCCTCTTGCCGGGGCCTTAACTCTTGCTTTATATACTTTGTTCTTGAATGGCTTAATAATCTTGAGCTTCTCTCTGGCTGTCCTCCCGCAAGCCTGGCCGCGGGATGCTACTACTGCCCGTGCACAAGTACGGGGTACTAGGGTACCCCTATTCTAGTACACCGACAGGAGCCCCTGGGCCTGGGCCACAAACGGTGCCGGGCGTTGTTGGGCCAGGCCCAAACAGTGCACAAGCACGCGTGGCTGGGATAAGCCAAAACGTCTCTATGCTGTTTAATTGCACGCTCTCCCATGCGTCACGCGTTGAATGCGGAGCGTGGGAAGCGTGCGCAGTTATCTCGAATGACGAAGGGGCGGATGGTTCCGCATCTTTCCCCATAAAAGGAGGGACCTGCAGAAGCACTCACACACCCCTCTCACCATTCTCGATCTCCAAATCTCCGCCTTCTTCTTCCTCTGCTCCAAAACAAAGCGGTTTCCCAATCCTCCGCCACCGCGCGTGTCCGCATCTCCCTCGGTCCTCAGCTCCGCCTTCGCCATGCCTCCCAAAGGAGAAAAGGGGAAGACGGGGAAGTCCTCAAGGACGGAGACCCAGGCGCAGTTGAAGAGGCAGAAGTACGCGCTCTTCGCTCCGACGGTCACGGGGGCGGATCTGAAGGCCAAGTTCCAAGGCATGTGGGCCGTGAGGACCAAGGCGCATCCGGCCACCCGCGTTCGCCCAGCCACCGACGAGAGCGAAGTGAGCAAGTACCCCTTCTTCGCTTGCTACTTTTGGTGCGGGCTCTGCCCACCGTACTCGGATTTCTTCAGCGACGTCATGTACACCTTCAATCTCCGTCTGCTGGATCTCACACCGAATGCCGTATCCACCATGGCAATATTTGCGCATCTGTGCGAGAACTTCGTCGTCGTCGCACCCGACACCACGCTGTTCAGGCATTACTTCACTCCCCGTGCTGAAAAGGGGGAGCCTCTCACTGTTGGCGTCTCGTTCGTTTCAAGATTGGGCGCCAAGGAGCATTATCTGAAGGGGGATCTCCGCCCAAGATGGGGAGAAATCCGGTCTGAATGGTGTTGGATCATTGACGACGAGCCGCCACCATACTGTGAGCTTCGCAAGAGCCCAGCAGCGCGTGGCATGGACTGGAGCGATTTGGATCCCCAGGACAAAAAGCTGGAGATTGCCGCTACCAGGATCATATGGCTCAGGGAGGCCGGGCTCACCATAGGGATGGTTGGCGCAGACTTCCTCCGCCGCCGCATTGCTCCTCTGTAGCAGAGAGGAAGGCCGGCCTCTGATTGGAAGAACCCAGCCGATATCATGCGGCTGCGCCCTAGATTGATCAACAACTTCACAGTTCTGCAGCACGACTTCTTCATGCGAGAACTGTTCAAGCAAGAGACAGAGACAGAGAAGCGCAACAAGGCGTTCACGCTGCCGAAGCACATCGTGCCCCTTTGCAACAACTCCGCATTGAGTGCAATCATCGCTATGATGCCGCTCTGCAATGCGCACAGCGTTGAAGCAACTTGGGACGTGCCGCTCGAAGAAGACGTGCGGCGATTCTTTGACTCCACGGTCGAAAAGCAGGTCCGGGTGGAGGAGTGGCTCGTCCGCAACACCACTGAGCAAGAAATAGAATTCATTGCTCGAAGAGTGGAGGAGGACAGGCTCGCCAGGGAAGCTGGTGATTTTGGTTATACTTTGGCGGAGCTCAACGAGGCACAAAAGGAGAGCCTTGCCGAGCAGGGGATGCTTGCCGGGAAGGGCGAGCTCGCCGCACCCGGCAAGGATGTCGGGCCAAGCCAGCCTGCCGACGAGTCAGGCAGCTCGGAGGATGAGGGCTCCTCTTCCGAGGAGGGCACCGAAAGCCCATCGCAGTCAGAGTCCCCAGCCCCTCTGAGGAGGAAACGCCTTCGCAGGCTTGGCAAAGTGGCTGAGCGGCAAGAAGTTCAACAACCGCCGGAGCGCTGTTCGACGCGCTCGACCGCGGCAAGGGCTGGTGCTGCGGGAGCGTCTCACGCGGCCCCGGCAACTGGAGCAGGGTCATCAAAGACCGCTGCTACTACCCCCGCCAAGCGGCCAAGGAGCCCAGCTCCCCCTCCTCGAAAGATGTCGGGGACGAATCCGCGATCACCTATGGGACCCAGGGAAGGACCCCTTTACGTTCGGCAGGGAGAGACGGTCACACGAAGAGCAAATCTAGCGAAGAACATGACAGTGCACGAGAGAGATTTACCCAGGTTCGGGCCGCACGGATGCGTAAAACCCTACTCCTGCTTTTTGGTTTATTATCTGTATGATTGTTCTAGCTCCAGGAGCGCTACAGTACAGAGTAGCTGCGTACAATACTGGAGTTCTCCATCTCCCCCGTTCCTCCTCTCCACGTTGCCTATGGGCCTCCTTTTATAAGCACAAAGGGGTCACCAACAGGTGGCAAACAGTAAAGGTAGAGGTGGAAAGTTGCTACAGTAAGGCCATTATTACCAGGATGACATGTCCTACCTACCACTGACGGCAGGGGACAAGGGCATTAAATGCCCATGCCTTTGCTGTCCAGATACATGTACCCGGATGTCTTGGACGTGGGAAAAGCCTATCCCACCTGCTCCTGCACCGCTAGCTACAGTGTACCGCCGTCTACACAGTGCCCTGCCACACACGCTTGGAAGGACTCAGAGCGCCACGCTGGCAGAGGCACCGGAGCAGCACAGTAGCACAGTAGTACAGTAACGCTTGCCGCGGCAAGACCTTGCCGCACCTGACAGCTTGCCGTAACCCATAGCTTGCCGCGCAAGGTAACTTGCCGGGGCAAGTACCTTGCCGCAGCTGCTATCTTGCCGCAGCCAATACCTTGCCGCAGCCAATGACTTGCCGCGGCAAGTACTCTGCTACAGCAAACCTCAGGCTGGGCCTCAGCTGTCCCTCCCGGCAAGCTCCTCTTGCCGGGGCCTTAACTCTTGCTTTATATACTTTGTTCTTGAATGGCTTAATAATCTTGAGCTTCTCTCTGGCTGTCCTCCCGCAAGCCTGGCCGCGGGATGCTACTACTGCCCGTGCACAAGTACGGGGTACTAGGGTACCCCTATTCTAGTACACCGACAGGAGCCCCCGGGCCTGGGCCACACACGGTGCCGGGCGTTGTTGGGCCAGGCCCAAACAGTGCACGGGCACGCGTGGCTGGGATAAGCCGAAACGTCTCTATGTTGTTTAATTGCACGCTCTCCCATGCGTCGCGCGTTGAATGCGGAGCGTGGGAAGCGTGCGCAGTTATCTCGAATGACGAAGGGGCGGATGGTTCCGCATCTTTCCCCATAAAAGGAGGGACCTGCAGAAGCACTCACACACCCCTCTCACCATTCTCGATCTCCAAATCTCCGCCTTCTTCTTCCTCCGCTCCAAAACAAAGCGGTTTCCCAATCCTCCGCCACCGCGCGCGTCCGCATCTCCCTCGGTCCTCAGCTCCGCCTTCGCCATGCCTCCCAAAGGAGAAAAGGGGAAGACGGGGAAGTCCTCAAGGACGGAGACCCAGGCGCAGTTGAAGAGGCAGAAGTACGCGCTCTTCGCTCCGACGGTCACGGGGGCGGATCTGAAGGCCAAGTTCCAAGGCATGTGGGCCGTGAGGACCAAGGCGCATCCGGCCACCCGCGTTCGCCCAGCCACCGACGAGAGCGAAGTGAGCAAGTACCCCTTCTTCGCTTGCTACTTTTGGTGCGGGCTCTGCCCACCGTACTCGGATTTCTTCAGCGACGTCATGTACACCTTCAATCTCCGTCTGCTGGATCTCACACCGAATGCCGTATCCACCATGGCAATATTTGCGCATCTGTGCGAGAACTTCGTCGTCGTCGCACCCGACACCACGCTGTTCAGGCATTACTTCACTCCCCGTGCTGAAAAGGGGGAGCCTCTCACTGTTGGCGTCTCGTTCGTTTCAAGATTGGGCGCCAAGGAGCATTATCTGAAGGGGGATCTCCGCCCAAGATGGGGAGAAATCCGGTCTGAATGGTGTTGGATCATTGACGATGAGCCGCCACCATACTGTGAGCTTCGCAAGAACCCAGCAGCGCGTGGCACGGACTGGAGCGATCTGGATCCCCAGGACAAAAAGCTGGAGATTGCCGCTACCAGGATCATACGGCTCAGGGAGGCCGGGCTCACCATAGGGATGGTTGGCGTAGACTTCCTCCGCCGCCGCATTGCTCCTCTGCAGCAGAGAGGAAGGCCGGCCTCTGATTGGAAGAACCCAGCCGATATCATGCGGCTGCGCCCTGGATTGACCAACAACTTCACAGTTCTGCAGCACGACTTCTTCATGCGAGAACTGTTCAAGCAAGAGACAGATCCAGAGAAGCGCGACAAGGCGTTCACGCTGCCGAAGCACATCGTGCCCCTTTGCAACAACTCCGCATTGAGTGCAATCATCACTATGATGCCGCTCTGCAATGCGCACAGCATTGAAGCAACTTGGGACATGCCGCTCGAAGAAGACGTGTGGCGATTCTTTGACTCCACGGTCGAAAAGCAGGTCCGGGTGGAGGAGTGGCTCGTCCGCAACACCACTGAGCAAGAAATAGAATTCATTGCTCGAAGAGTGGAGGAGGACAGGCTCGCCAGGGAAGCTGGCGATTTTGGTAATACTTTGGCGGAGCTCGACGAGGCACAAAAGGAGAGCCTTGCCGAGCAGGGGATGCTTGCCGGGAAGGGCGAGCTCGCCGCACCCGGCAAGGATGTCGGGCCAAGCCAGCCTGCCGACGAGTCAGGCAGCTCGGAGGATGAGGGCTCCTCTTCCGAGGAGGGCACCGAAAGCCCACCGCAGTCAGAGTCCCCAGCCCCTCTGAGGAGGAAACGCCTTCACAGGCTTGGCAAAGTGGCTGAGCGGCAAGAAGTTCAACAAGCGCCGGAGCGCTGTTCGACGCGCTCGATCGCGGCAAGGGCTGGTGCTGCGGGAGCGTCTCACGCGGCCCCGGCAACTGGAGCAGGGTCATCAAAAACCGCTGCTACTACCCCCGCCAAGCGGCCAAGGAGCCCAGCTCCCCCTCCTCCAAAGATGTCGGGGACGAATCCGCGATCACCTATGGGACCCAGGGAAGGAACCCTTTACGTTCGGCAGGGAGAGACGGTCGCACGAAGAGCAAATCTAGCGAAGAACACGACAGTGCACGAGAGAGATTTACCCAGGTTCGGGCCGCACGGATGCGTAAAACCCTACTCCTGCTTTTTGGTTTATTATCTGTATGATTGTTCTAGCTCCAGGAGCGCTACAGTACAGAGTAGCTGCATACAATACTGGAGTTCTCCATCTCCCCCGTTCCTCCTCTCCACGTTGCCTATGGGCCTCCTTTTATAAGCACAAAGGGGTCACCAACAGGTGGCAAACAATAAAGGTAGAGGTGGAAAGTTGCTACAGTAAGGCCATTATTACCAGGATGACATGTCCTACCTACCACTGACGGCAGGGGACAAGGGCATTAAATGCCCATGCCTTTGCTGTCCAGATACATGTACCCGGATGTCTTGGACGTGGGAAAAGCCTATCCCACCTGCTCCTGCACCGCTAGCTACAGTGTACCGCCGTCTACACAGTGCCCTGGCACACATGCTTGGAAGGACTCAGAGCACCACGCTGGAAGAGGCACCGGAGCAGCACAGTAGTACAGTAACGCTTGCCGCGGCAAGACCTTGCCGCACCTGACAGCTTGCCGCAACCCATAGCTTGCCGCGCAAGGTAACTTGCCGGGGCAAGTACCTTGCCGCAGCTGCTATCTTGCCGCAGCCAATACCTTGCCGCAGCCAATGACTTGCCGCGGCAAGTACTCTGCTACAGCAAACCTCAGGCTGGGCCTCAGCTGTCCCTCCCGGCAAGCTCCTCTTGCCGGGGCCTTAACTCTTGCTTTATATACTTTGTTCTTGAATGGCTTAATAATCTTGAGCTTCTCTCTGGCTGTCCTCCCGCAAGCCTGGCCGCGGGATGCTACTACTGCCCGTGCACAAGTACGGGGTACTAGGGTACCCCTATTCTAGTACACCGACAGGAGCCCCCGGGCCTGGGCCACACACGGTGCCGGGCGTTGTTGGGCCAGGCCCAAACAGTGCACGGGCACGCGTGGCTGGGATAAGCCGAAACGTCTCTATGTTGTTTAATTGCACGCTCTCCCACGCGTCGCGCGTTGAATGCGGAGCGTGGGAAGCGTGCGCAGTTATCTCGAATGACGAAGGGGCGGATGGTTCCGCATCTTTCCCCATAAAAGGAGGGACCTGCAGAAGCACTCACACACCCCTCTCACCATTCTCGATCTCCAAATCTCTGCCTTCTTCTTCCTCCGCTCCAAAACAAAGCGGTTTCCCAATCCTCCGCCACCGCGCGCGTCCGCATCTCCCTCGGTCCTCAGCTCCGCCTTCGCCATGCCTCCCAAAGGAGAAAAGGGGAAGACGGGGAAGTCCTCAAGGACGGAGACCCAGGCGCAGTTGAAGAGGCAGAAGTACGCACTCTTCGCTCCGACGGTCACGGGGGCGGATCTGAAGGCCAAGTTCCAAGGCATGTGGGCCGTGAGGACCAAGGCGCATCCGGCCACCCGCGTTCGCCCAGCCACCGACGAGAGCGAAGTGAGCAAGTACCCCTTCTTCGCTTGCTACTTTTGGTGCGGGCTCTGCCCACCGTACTCGGATTTCTTCAGCGACGTCATGTACACCTTCAATATCCGTCTGCTGGATCTCACACCGAATGCCGTATCCACCATGGCAATATTTGCGCATCTGTGCGAGAACTTCGTCGGCGTCGCACCCAACACCGCGCTGTTCAGGCATTACTTCACTCCCCGTGCTGAAAAGGGGGAGCCTCTCACTGTTGGCATCTCGTTCGTTTCAAGATTGGGCGCGAAGGAGCATTATCTGAAGGGGGATCTCCACCCAAGATGGGGAGAAATCCGGTCTGAATGGTGTTGGATCATTGACGACGAGCCGCCACCATACTGTGAGCTTCGCAAAACCCCAGCAGCGCGTGGCACGGACTGGAGCGATCTGGATCCCCAGGACGAAAAGCTGGAGATTGCCGCTACCAGGATCATACGGCTCAGGGAGGCCGGGCTCACCATAGGGACGGTTGGCGCAGACTTCCTCCGCCGCCGCAGTGCTCCTCTGCAGCAGAGAGGAAGGCCGGCCTCTGATTGGAAGAACCCAGTCGATATCATGCGGCTGCGCCCTGGATTGATCAACAACTTCACAGTTCTGCAGCACGACTTCTTCATGCGAGAACTGTTCAAGCAAGAGACAGATCCAGAGAAGCGCGACAAGGCGTTCACGCTGCCGAAGCACATCGTGCCCCTTTGCAACAACTCCGCATTGAGTGCAATCATCACTATGATGCCGCTCTGCAATGCGCACAGCATTGAAGCAACTTGGGACATGCCGCTCGAAGAAGACGTGTGGCGATTCTTTGACTCCACGGTCGAAAAGCAGGTCCGGGTGGAGGAGTGGCTCGTCCGCAACACCACTGAGCAAGAAATAGAATTCATTGCTCGAAGAGTGGAGGAGGACAGGCTCGCCAGGGAAGCTGGCGATTTTGGTAATACTTTGGCGGAGCTCGACGAGGCACAAAAGGAGAGCCTTGCCGAGCAGGGGATGCTTGCCGGGAAGGGCGAGCTCGCCGCACCCGGCAAGGATGTCGGGCCAAGCCAGCCTGCCGACGAGTCAGGCAACTCGGAGGATGAGGGCTCCTCTTCCGAGGAGGGCACCGAAAGCCCACCGCAGTCAGAGTCCCCAGCCCCTCTAAGGAGGAAACGCCTTTGCAGGATTGGCAAAGTGGATGAGCGGCAAGAAGTTCAACAACCGCCGGAGCGCCGTTCGACGCGCTCGACCGTGGCAAGGGCTGGTGCTGCGGGAGCGTCTCACGCGGCCCCGGCAACTAGAGCAGGGTGATCAAAGACCGCTGCTACTACCCCCGCCAAGCGGCCAAGGAGCCCAGCTCCCCCTCCTCCCCCTCCTCACACGGAGGCGGACTTTGATTTTTCCGCTCTCAGCGAAGAGGACGACGAGGAAGAGTAAGTTCCCTTGCCGCGACCCTCAATCTTTGTAAGGTTTTGTTTCTGTCCTCACTTGTCGCGCTCCGGCCTTGCTTCCGTAGGGAGGAAACCTTGGCGGAGAGGACAAGGAAGAGAGCTAAGGTCTCGACGAGCAAGACCGTGGTGGTCATCGAAGATGAGCCCACGGCAACCACCGGGGGAGCGTCTGAGACCATCCCGACCAGCTCGGAGCCCAGCCCTCGTCGCAGCCCCCAGCGCAGCCCCCAGCGTAAGTATTTCAACTACCTTTCGCTGGCGGTCGCTGAGGAACAAGCATTTGTCACTGACATCTTTGGGCGTGTAGGAGAGGAGCAGCAAGTGGAGCCATCTGAAGGTGCTCCAGAAGTACCACCCCCCTCGACCACACCGCCAAGGAGAAGATCTCTGGTAAGGGCTCCCACTAGCGAGCCGAGCCACGAAGAGGAGCCGGCAAGCGCCGAAGCGCCAAGCACCAGCGCTGGCGACCCCACCCCAATGACAAACGTTGATGGGGGAGGGGAGCCCACCGCTCCTGAGCTCAACACGGGTAAACCCACTTGCCGCAAAACTCTTTCTGCTTTCTTTCTTTTGTCTTCTTGAATTTCTTCCTGAAGCTCATTTTGCTTTACTTCTCGGGTTGGCAGAGCCCTCCTCGGTGGAGCCAATGAACATTGACTCTTCTGCCGAGGAGAACACCGCAGGGGCCGTCGACAACGAGGCCGCCAAGGCCGCCGCTGCCAAGGCCGACAAGCTGGCAGCCGACAAGCTTGCCGACGAAGAAACTGTCAGGGCTGCCGAAGAGGCCGGCAAGGCCGCCGAGGATAATACCGCCAAGGCGCCCACCGATGAAGCCGCCAAGGCTGCTAAAGCTGAGGCCGCCCAGAAGGCTGCTGAGGAGGCCGGCGAGGGAGCCGGTGGTCATACTGACGGCCCTGAGGCCACAGGAGCGCCAGGCGCTACTCCGACCACGGGTCCCTCAACCACTGACGAGGCGGCAGCGCCCAACTCGCCTCCGCCAAGCAAATACATCCGGGTCGGCGAGAACGTCCACGTCAGCCTCCCCTGGACGGTGGGCTCCAGAGCGCCAACCGAGGAGGATGTTGTGGACGAGGAGATCCTTGCCGCTGCCGGGCTCCAGCTTGTGGATGCGCCAGGCGCCAGCAGCAGCAGCACGTCTGAAGAGGAGCAACTGCTTCAAAAGCTGCTGAATCTTCATCGCGCCCGACGGGAGAAGCTAGCTTCCAGGGAGGCGCTCATCGAGAAGGCCGAAGCTGACATGTTGAGGCGCGCGGAGATCTTGGCGGACGTCCGCGCACGATCTCTTAATGCGTTAGAGGTCAAGCGGGCACAGCTGGCCGAAGAACGGCAGGCCCTCCTCCTGATGAAGCAAGACATTGAACAAAAACAGGAGGAGACCGCCAAGGAGTTGTCTGCTCAGGCCGGTGATCTGAACCAGCGGAAAGTGGACCTTGATGCCCACGAAGAGGAACTTGCCGAGCGCAAGAAGAAACTTGCCGAAACCCTCCAGTAGAAAGATGAGGAGGTGGCAAGACTTGTCGCAGAGCGGACCCAGGGGCAGGCACAAAAACACCAGAAGGAAATCGAAGCCTTGGCCCAAGAGTACGCCAGCAAGTTGGTGGAGGCCACCAACGCTGTCGCTGCTGCAGAAGTGAACAGGAAGGAAACGGAGGAGAAAGTGGCAAGACTAGAGGCCGCCCTCAAGGCAAACGGTGACAAGCTCTCAACGCTTGAAAGTGAGAGGGCAAAGGTGACCCACACTTTGGCGGAGATGCAAGTTACCATAGCCAAGAAGAACAATCTGCTTGCCGCCGCCAACGACTCTAGAGCAGACCTGAAGCTGAAGCTGACCACGCTGAAGGAGACGCTCGACACCACCAGAAAGCGCGAAGGGCTTCTAATGACAGAGCTCCAGAAGGAAAAGGGTCTGCTTCAAGACGCTATTGCAACCCACAAGAAGTTCAGGGATAACGTGGGGATCTCACAGATAGGCTTGCCAGCGCCGCCGAGGACATCGACAAGGAGCTGACTGCCCTGAAGGTGCCGGACTTCGGGTACTCCACTGACAAGAACACGCAAACTAGCGTCAAGCTAGCCGAGTTCTTCGACGGAGTAGTAGAAGCACTCCAACAGCTCCAAGTCAATCACAAGGCTCAACTGGCCGACAAGTCACGCAGGCTTTGCCGGGGAGTTCTCCGGAGGTTGTTGGTGAAGATAGCATACAGAAACCCGGGCGTCGACTTCAGCAACATCTTCAAAAGCTTGCCGAAGGGATACGACCCCGCGCCACTAGAGGCCCTTGTCGCGCCCATCGTGGAGAGGGTGGACCATATACAGAGAGTCGAAGGCGAGCACCGCAATTAGAGAGCCCATTCTTCTCCCTCCTTGCCGCTGCTAGACATGTTAAAGAACAATCTGTTTAAGCCGCGGCAACTTATCTTGTAATATAACTTGCAATATTTTGGAGTTAATGCATGTCATCTCCCTTGAGCAATTTCTTTCTTTGTGTGTACTTGCCCTACGCTTATAGGGGACTTGCCGGTGCGCGCACCATTGCCGCGAGCGCTGGGTGCGGGACTTCAGCAGCCTGCTGGCGGTGCCGCTGCCGGCAAGCAACCTTGTCGCGCTCAGTGCAGCCACTTAGGTTGTTGAGCGGACTCGAAACAAGGTAAGGGCGCGACCGATTACGCTTAGGTTCCGTCACGCACAGGTTTTCCATACAACGAGTAGTATTGTTCAAGGAAAATAACCTTGAAAATAAAAAAGAATTTGATTGTTCAAACTTTGGCACTTAGCTTTGTCGCTGATCTCTCCGCGGCAAGGTCTTGTCACTGCTTGCCGCTGCCTTCTTCCCGGCAAGGCAAAGTTTCTTTGAACGACGCCTGGTCCATATCCTTATCCCATCCCCCCCGGCAAACTTGTGCGCGAGGGAAGCTTCTGTCTCTTTGAGAAAAAGAAAGAAGAGAAAATAAAGATATAGGAGCTTGGCGGCTCGTTAATGCTTACCGGGGAGGCTGTACTGCACAGTATGTCAGATAATCATGCAAAATTAAAGTAAACATGAAATCGTCAAAAACTGCGAAATACAAAAGCTTTATTTATGCACAGGGTCTGCGCCTGGCTTTGTACAAAGGATTACATGCAACAGCGGCAAGACTTGTACAAAAGGTGGTTGCCGGGGAAGGGCCCGGCAACCGCGCCTTATGGAAAAAACTTACGAAGATGCTCATTGTTCCAGGAATTGATCACTGGAATGCCATCCTCGGTCTCCAGGCGGACAGCGCCGGGCCTGGTGACTCGTTTCACCCGATAAGGGCCTTCCCACTTCGGCGTCAACTTGTTTGAATTCTTGGCCGACTGAACACGCCGAAGAACAAGGTCGCCTTCCTCGAGACTTCTGGCATTAACTTTGCGGCTATGGTAGCGATGCAAAGCTTGCTGGTAGCGAGCAGCTCTCACAGCAGCCTGAAGACGATCCTCCTCGAGGAGCACAGCATCATCTTGCCGCAGTTGCTCTTGCTCAAGCTCATCATAAGCGAGCACTCGAGGTGACCCGTATACGAGTTCCGTGGGGAGAACTGCCTCTGCTCCATAAACTAGAGCAAAAGGCGTCTGGCCAGTAGCTCGATTTGGCGTCGTCCTGATCGACCAAAGAACCACTGGCAGCTCCTCGATCCAGTTCTTGCCGCACTTGCGCAGCCTGTCGAAAGTTCTCGTCTTGAGCCCACGCAGCACTTCAGCATTTGCCCTTTCAGCTTGACCGTTGCTTCGCGGGTGAGCAACAGAAGCGAAACAGACCTTGGCGCCAAGGTCTTCGACATACTGCATGAAGGCGTGGCTCGTGAACTGGGTACCATTGTCGGTGATGATCCTGTTAGGAACACCAAAGCGACAAACAATTCCCTTGAAGAACTTGATGGCTGATTGTGCTGTCACCTTCCTCACTGCTTCCACTTCCGGCCACTTCGTAAACTTGTCGATGGCCACATACAAGTACTCGAAGCCCCCGGTGGCACGGGGAAAGGGGCCGAGGATGTCGAGCCCCCAGACCGAAAATGGCCAGGAGAGAGGGATTGTCTGGAGAGCTTGAGCTGGCTGATGAATCTGCTTGGAATGAAACTGGCACGCTTCACACTTAGTTACTAGTGCAGTTGCATCCTGGAGGGCGGTGGGCCAAAAGAAACCTTGCCGGAAAGCCTTTCCAGCAAGGGCTCTTGACCCTATGTGGTGACCACATATGCCTCCATGAATCTCCGCCAACAGCTCCTGTCCTTCTTCCCGGGGAATACACTTCAATTTCACACCGTTTGGTCTTTTTCTGCACAGCATGTCATCGACAAACTGATACATATTGGACCGTCGGGCTACTTTCTCCGCTTCTTCCTGCTCTTCGGGAAGTTCTCCTGTCTGAAGGAAACGGACGATCTGCTGCGCCCACGCTGGAGCCTGTGGCTCGACAACGAGGACTAAAGGCATTTCTTCTACTGCGGGAACATCAGGCCCTACGGCAAGAGCTTGTCGCTCTACCAGAGCCGGCCGTTCCCCGACGAGCTTGGCGGGAACAGCCGCTTCAACGACAAGAGCCTGGGGCCCTGCTGGAGCGTGCTGTCCTTCAACAAGCTCGTCGGGAGCAGTTGCTTCAACGACGGAAGCCCAAGGCCTCGTCGGAGCATCTTGCTCCTCAGCGCTTCGATCAGGAGCGCCTGCTTCAACGACAAGGACCCGAAGTCTTGTCGGAGCAAGTTGCCCCTTTGCCTCTTGCCTAGGAGCACCCGCTTCAACGACAAGAGCGTGAGGCCTTGTCGGAGCAAGTTGCCCCTCTGCGTCTCTGGCGCTGGCTTTGGCAGCCTTCTTGCCGGCGGCTTCGGGGAGCTCTGCCGGGAAGTAGTCGCCAGAAGCCAACTTCCTCTTCCTGCCTTGCCATACTGATGGCGTCACGGATGGCTGAGTTAGTTGGAGCACAAAAGTGCCTGGTTCCACAGGCAATTTGAGTGCGGCGCGCTTTGACAAACCATCGGCAATGTCATTCTCAGCACGTGGGACGTGCTCCATTTGTAGGCCGTCAAAGCGTTCCTACAACTTCCTCACCTCATCTACATAAGCTTCCATTAATGGGCATTGGTAGTTCGTGTTCACTTGCCTAACGACAAGCTGCGAATCTCCCCTGACAATAAGCTTCTTGATCCCAAGGTCTGCCGCGATCCTGAGACCGGCAAGCAACCCCTCATATTCTGCAGTATTGTTCGTCGCCTATTCCTTGGGAAAGTGCATTTGGACCACGTACTTGAGGGGCTCTCCGGTGGGTGCGACAAGCAGTACGCTAGCACCGGCGCCTTGCAGCGAAAAGGCACCATCAAAGTACATAAGCCACTCTTTGCTTGTCTCCTTGCCGGGGAGAGTCGTCTCTGGGATTTCTTCGTCTGGCGTTGGTGTCCATTCTGCGACAAACTCTGCCAAAACTCGGCTCTGTATGGTTGATGTACTCTCAAACTTGAGACCAAAGCTCGACAACTCCAACGCCCACTCGACAATCCTGCCTGTCGCTTCTGGATTTTGCAAAATCCTTTTCAGCGGGAAGCGAGTGACGACGGTAACTTCATGTGCTTGAAAGTAATGGCGCAGCTTTCTCGAGGCCATGAGAAGGCCGAAAAGCAGCTTCTGCACACCAGAATACCTTGACCTAGCTCCCTGCAGAAGAGAGCTCACAAAGTAGACCGGGCGCTGCACCATTTTCTTCTTTTGTATCACTTCGCCTGACTGCGCAGACGAATCCTTGTCGGCAGCAAAACTTGCCGGGAGAGCCCCCAGCTTGTCGCTGGACATGCTTGCCGTAGTTACTGCCTCCTCATCCACCTCTCTCTCCGCTACTAGCGCAGCACTAACCACTTGATTGGTTGCCGCTAGATACAGCAACAACTTCTCTTGTGGTTTAGGTGCGACAAGTATTGGAGGAGAGGAGAGGTATCTCTTCAAGTCTTGCAGCGCTGCCTCTGCCTCCGGAGTCCATTTCAATGGGCCTGCCTTTTTTAAGATTTTGAAAAATGGCAGGGCGCGCTCAGCTGACTTGGAGATAAACCTACTGAGAGCAGCAACACAGCCGGCAAGTCGTCGTACATCCTTGACGCGCTTCGGTGCTTCAATTTGCTCAATGGCTTTGATCTTGTCAGGATTGGCTTCAATTCCACGTTGAGACACAAAGAACCCGAGAAGCTTGCCAGAGGGAACTCCAAACACGCACTTCTCGGGGTTGAGCTTCAGGTTGATCTTGCGCAGATTTACAAAAGTTTCTTCTAGATCTTGAACCAAAGTAGCCCTGTCCTTGCTTTTGACCACTATATCATCCATATAGGCTTCCACATTTCTGTGCAGCTGAGGCTCAAAAGCAATCTGTACGGCTCTTGCAAATGTTGAACCAGCATTTTTCAAACCAAATGGCATACGTACGAAACAGTATGTGCCACGGGGTGTGATAAATGCGGTCTTTTCCTCATCTTCCTCAGCCATGAAGATTTGATGATACCCTGAATATGCGTCAAGAAATGAAAGCAAATCACATCCTGCCGTGGAGTCAACAATCTGGTCTATGCGGGGCAAAGGAAATGGGTCTTTGGGACAAGCTTTATTGACATCAGTGAAATCAATACAAAGCCTCCATTTTCCATTCGCTTTGCGCACGACAACAGGATTGGCCAACCACGTAGGATGGAGCACTCCTCTGACGAGGCCTGCTGCTTCCAACTTCTTGATTTCTTCCGCAATAAACTCTTGCCGCTCCACAGCTTGCTTTCTGGCTTTCTGCTTGACGGGCCTCGCGTGGGGACAAACGGCAAGGTTGTGCTCAATTACTTTCCTGGGAACACCAGGGATGTCGGACGGTTGCCATGCAAACACGTCGACATTCGCCCGCAGGAAAGCAACGAGCGCGCTTTCCTATTTGTTGTCAAGTGTGGCACTGATGGTGAAGGAACCACCAGTGCCATCCTCCTTGGCGGGCACCTTCTTTGTCGCCGGCGGAGCGGCTTTGTTCTTCTTACACTTGCCGGTGGAGCTCTCTGGTGCGTCCTCGACGGCAGCGCAGCACTCCGAAGAGGTGCGCTTGCCGGAGTGGGCACAGGAGCTCTTGCCGGACTTCCTCTTGTCCCCCCCCCCCCGGGAGTTTCAGCGGCAAGTGCCTTGGCGGCAGTTGCGGCAGCTGCTTCCCGGTAGATCTTGTCGGCGCAAATAAGCGCATCCTTCTTGTTGCAGGGAACTGTGATAACACTTACTGGCCCTGGCATCTTCAACACGTTGTAGGCAAAATGAGAGGCTGCCATGAACTTGGCGAGCGCTGGACGGCCAAGTATCCCATTATAAGGCAATGGAATATCGGCAACGTCAAAGGTGACCTTCTCGGTCCGGTAGTTCAGCTCGCCGCCAAATGTCACTGGCAGCGTGATCTTCCCTTTCGGCTTGCTCCTTCCTGGATTGACTCCTTGGAAAGTACCAGTTTCCTCAAGCTCGCCGTCAGGGATTTGAAGTTTCCGGAGCACAGCGGGCGAAATCAGATTCAAGCCGGCCCCACCGTCAACTAACATCTTCGTGACCTTGAGGTTGCAGATCGTTGGTGAAACCAACATCGGCAAGCACCCGACCGCCGTTGTGCGGTCAGGGTGGTCCTCAATGTCAAAGACGATAGGCGTGTCGGACCACTTCAGAAGCTTTCTGGCGTCAACAGATGGTTCCGCCGCATTGATCTCTCGCGCCCACTGTTTAAGTTGGCGGTGAGAAGAATGCAACGAAGCACCACCGTCAACACACAAGACTTCTGCGGCTTTCTGAAATTCGTGCTCACTGGATTCTTCATCATCTAGATCATCATCATCTTTGTCGCGGCCACGAGGAGGCCTGTCTCCCTGCTGCTGCTTGGCCTTGCCGCGACGCCCTCCTCGGGCAGTGCGCTTCTTGCCGGACCCACCAGCACCTTCTGGGGCCTTCTCCTTGTCGCGCCTCTCAAACTCAGCTTTCTGCTGTTCGACAAGCTGCTCGACTCGTCGACAGTTCTGGAGATCGTGTCCCTTGGTGCGGTGGATCTTGCAATATTGCTTGTCGGAGCCGTCCTGCTTGTCGGCAGCCGCCAAGGCCTGACAGTTGGCGCACGCGGCAATCTCCTTGCCGGAGCCCTCGACTTTGGCCTTGTCGGCGCTGCCGTTGCCGCTGGACTGCTCGACGGCAAGCACAGCTTTGCCCTTTTTCTTCCTGTTGTTGCACCGCCGGCCCTTCTTTGCCGGGGCGGTACCTTCGCTGTCAGAGCTCCCCCCTGCGCCAACACCTTCACCGGGAAGTTTCCTTCCCTCTTCAGCACGCGCACACTTGTCGCCGAGAGCATATAGCTGGCCAATGTCTCTGACCTTGGTCATCGCCATTTCCTCTCGCATCTTGCGGTTACGCACGTTCTGATGGAACGCGCTAATAACCGCAGCGGGGTGAACATCTGGGATGTTGTACTGTACGCGGCTGAACCTTTGAATGTATTTGCGCAGGGGCTCTCCTTCCTTCTGGGGGATGAGATGAAGATCACTCTCCTGGCCATGAGGTTGATGACCGCCAGTAAAGGCACCAACAAACTGATGGCACAGGTCCGCCCATGAAGAAATGGAGTTCTCCGGCAAGTGCATGAGCCATGAGACGACGTTGCGTTTTAACACGAGCGGGAAGTAGTTAGCAAGAATCTTGTCGTCTCGTCCCCCGACAGCTTGCACCGCAATGGTGTAAATGCTGAGGAACTCCGACAGGTGTGTCTTGCCATCATACTTCTCCAGCACATCAGGCTTGAAAGCCTTGCGATTGGGCCACTGGACCTGCCGCAACTCACGGGTGAACGCTGGACAACTTACCGCGTACGGCAAGTCGCCAGGATCCCCTGGCGCATGCATGTCAACAGCGGGCCCTGCGCGTCTGTCAGACTGACGATGCGCTTCTCTCCTTCGCTCAATAGTGGTACGAGCGTCTTCTCCTCTGCGTTCCTGAAGAACGAGGCGCTGGTCACAACGAGCTCGCGGGTCAGACGACGCCGTGGAATCATCGCCACGGGCGTCGTTTCGACGTGTCGGCGACTGAGGCCGTCTGGGCGGGGAGTGTACGGTTGTTGCCCCCTCGCCGTTCTTGTTGGTGATAGCATTGTCACCAGTTCTCTTGTCGGCCGCGCGCACCGGGTCGGCATCAGCGAAGCTGAGAAGGCTCTGAATGGTTGCCCTCCACTCGTCAAGCTTATCTGCTGGTGGAGGGAAGTTCAGGAGCAGCTGCGCACGCGCCAACGCTTCTGCTGGTGAGGGAGGTATCGAGTGGCGTGAGGACTGTGGGATGCTCTTACTCCTAACAGTGTTAGAAGGAGCATCTCCACGCCCAGACGACCGTACCTCGACCCCGCCAACGTGTTGTTGCGTATGGTGACCCCGCGCATCTCGAGATCGATGCGCAAGTTCATTATCCAGGGAGCGCCTGGCACCTGGGGCGTCAGGACGCTGCCTGTCACGGGCTTCTTGCGAAGGCCGCGACGTCTGAACCGGCGCAGGCGTTCCAGAACACGCAGCACCGTTTCTGGAGCTTGCAGGGCCAGCAGCAGCGAGCAGCGCTGCGTTCCCAGACCCAGCAGCGCCAAGATTGGCGTTGCTGGCCCGGTTTTGGACAGGTGGAGGTAATAGGAGCTCTCGCTCTCCAGTCCCCCCAGCAGCCGCAATCACGTCGGCACCCTCCTGCATGGGAGCAGGCGGGTTGGACGTAGACGCACCGATGGCCGAAGTCTTCTTTTTTGGAGCCATAAGACAGAGGATGGCCCAAAAACTAACGCGCAAATCGCTAGATTAGGTTCACACAACCTCCCTTCCCCTACCTGGCGCGCCAAAGATGTCGGGGACGAATCCGCGATCACCTATGGGACCCAGGGAAGGACCCCTTTACGTTCGGCAGGGAGAGACGGTCGCACGAAGAGCAAATCTAGCGAAGAACACGACAGTGCACGAGAGAGATTTACCCAGGTTCGGGCCGCACGGATGCGTAAAACCCTACTCCTGCTTTTTGGTTTATTATCTGTATGATTGTTCTAGCTCCAGGAGCGCTACAGTACAGAGTAGCTGCGTACAATACTGGAGTTCTCCATCTCCCCCGTTCCTCCTCTCCACGTTGCCTATGGGCCTCCTTTTATATGCACAAAGGGGTCACCAACAGGTGGCAAACAGTAAAGGTAGAGGTGGAAAGTTGCTACAGTAAGGCCATTATTACCAGGATGACATGTCCTACCTACCGCTGACGGCAGGGGACAAGGGCATTAAATGCCCATGCCTTTGCTGTCCAGATACATGTACCCGGACGTCTTGGACGTGGGAAAAGCCTATCCCACCTGCTCCTGCACCGCTAGCTACAGTGTACCGCCGTCTACACAGTGCCCTGCCACACACGCTTGGAAGGACTCAGAGCGCCACGCTGGCAGAGGCACCGGAGCAGCACAGTAGTACAGTAACGCTTGCCGCGGCAAGACCTTGCCGCACCTGACAGCTTGCCGCAACCCATAGCTTGCCGCGCAAGGTAACTTGCCGGGGCAAGTACCTTGCCGCAGCTGCTATCTTGTCGCAGCCAATACCTTGCCGCATCCAATGACTTGCCGGGGCAAGTACCTTGCCGCGGCAAGTACTCTGCTACAGCAAACCTCAGGCTGGGCCTCAGCTATCCCTCCCGGCAAGCTCCTCTTGCCGGGGCCTTAACTCTTGCTTTATATACTTTGTTCTTGAATGGCTTAATAATCTTGAGCTTCTCTCTGGCTGTCCTCCCGCAAGCCTAGCCGCGGGATGCTACTACTGCCCGTGCACAAGTACGGGGTACTAGGGTACCCCTATTCTAGTACACCGACATGTAGCAATCACTAGACATTGGAATTCATTGTTCCAAACAAGAACATAGTTTACTACATGGATTCTCTCAGAGAGTCAACAAACGCTCAAGATCTGACGCATCTTCAGCAATTCATGGATAGGTATTGAATTCTATGATGTTGAAATTAATTTGCATTCATATCTGGTTCGATAATTGATGTTGTTAAAATTCATCTTCATTTGCAGTGTGCTCACATTGTGGAAAACTAAACCAGGGAACCTGTTCAAGAGGGAACTACCTCTGCAGCACGAGATCGTTTCTCCGGTAACACACCAAAATCCGTTATTTTTGGAAAATTTATCCAATAGTCTGCAAATACCTTTTCTTACGCTAGTCAAATGTTCAAGCTTCTAAATAAACCTCTTTCTATTTCTGTCCAAAGAAAAAAAATACATCTAACACCGGTTAGGTTGTTCCTAACAGGACAAATACATGACTAATTCTGTACAAAAAATTTCAGTGTCCTCAGCAACAAGCAGGGACCAACCTTTGTGGATACTATGTTTGCAGACACATGATCTCCATCTGCAAATCTGCTGATAGTTGTGAAGATCCTCGCGAATTAGTACCAGTAAGTCTATCTTAATTAATATCTTCTACTCCACTCATATGGCACATACTGATCTTAAAAATACTGCAGCTCATCTTAGAACCGAGGACCCCTGAACCGATCCCCGCTGGTGAATTGCTGATGGTTCGGAGATTTATCAGCGACTTCTTCCTGAATCACTACATCAATCCCACTGGTGATAATGAAGATTTCAGCATGCATTCTCCTGAAACATTGAGTAAGAGTTAGCCGCTAAACATATACGCATGGATCCATTGTTTTCCATCTGATGAGGTCTTCGTATTTCGTACACTATGATTAATTATGTAATGCATATATGTGTCGACAAATCATTGGAATTTAGCTACCATATGTTCAATTGCAATTGTTGTGAAATCTGATGAATGTTCTTCCTGTGGACACTATTTGTTCAATTGAATATTCTGGCGAATTTGCTTTTTGCATGACAATTCAAAATGGGATATTTTTGTTTTAACCTGGCAATTGCTCCGCACACGATTCAACTAAATGAGTGTGTGCGATCCACATCGGAAAGCATACGTCAATCATAGCAGAACTGTCGGTGATACACAGCAGATCGCAAACGATTTGCAGCGCTACTACATGTGCGTAGGGTCTCCGGAACCGTTTGTGATATCACGTTATCGCACACGAGAGCTCGGAGTAAACCGTGCCCAATGTAAAATACAATCCCAGTCGTAAATTTTTCAGGAAACATGTGGGATCCCAAATGAAAAGCACACGTCACTCTTGCCGCAACCGTCGGTGATACACAACAAATCACAAACGGTCTGCAGCAATTGTATGTGTGCGAAGGGGCTCCCGAACCGTTTGTGATAGAACATTATCGCACACGGTAATTGTTGGGAAACATGTGCGATCGAGTCTTGCAGGCAGACGGGTTCCGCAGAAAACTCATGTGCGATGGGGCACATATCGCACACAGTTCATATGTTGGCCCGTGTGCCTTACATACTATTTCCCAAACGATTCATTACGACACACCGTTTGGTTTCACTGCGTCATTAGAAACGTTTAATCACCGATCCCACATGTGCGAAAGAATTTAGTGTGTGCTGCATCGCACACGATTACATTTTGCAAGGCCTCTGGATCATGGCTCCATATCCCCGACGATTTCTGGGTCGTGTGGGAAGGACCCCCCTATTGCCCACACTCACTTGGCGACGGTTCCAAATGCTGTCGTGGAAAGGGGTTAAAAACCGTTTGTATAGCACCTCGCTGTACCAGTGTGTCTTCTCCCTCCTCCAACAAAGTAGAAGAGGATGCTTGGTTGACGAAGATAGAACTAAAGAGAGAGGAACCAGTGGAAACCATCAAGGGTGATAAGGTCAAGGAAGTCGCGGGAGATCAAGTTCCGGCAGTAGGGCAGGCCGTTCCAGCAGCAAAATAAGAAGACATCCTTCAACCTTACTATGATTATCTTACCCCTACTGAAATTGAAGCTTTCAGGGTCATCGAAATGGTTCATGTGCAAAATAAATATCTCACTCGTGAAAATATTCTGTTGCAAGAGCATATCATCGCCCTCCGGAGCATCATCCGTAGATTGGTGAACCTCCTGAGCCTGAAGTGTGAAGCAACCTCTTCACCACCATCATCATCTTCCCCTGCAAAGAAGACTTGAGTTCATGGTATGGGCACTCCCCTTGGCTTGTACCAAGCTTGGGGGAGGTGCCCCGGTATCGTATCACCACCACTATCTTTGCCTTTATCTATTTTAGTTCGATCTTTAGTTATCCTATGATTTAGTTGAATAAAAGTTTAGTTTGATCCTTTCTTTTCGAGTGCTTGCTTAGTGATCTACCTATCTATGTAATCATGTGAGAGATATATAATAAAGAGTAGTTTTGAGTTTTGTTTCTTTACTCTTTTGTTTCAATAAAAAGAAAGGAAAATAAATGAAAAAGATCATACTCTAATCTTATGGTAAGTAATGACATCACATAAGGAAAAGTATAAGTGGTAAAATTTGTTGGAGATTGACAAACATAGCATTGGTCAATGATGCAATTCATGAAAGAATTAATAAGTGAAGAGAAGATTCACATGCAAATACACTATCTTGACATATTTTATGATTGTGAGCCCCCAATAAATATTTTGTGTCAAAATTGTTGACGTTGGACAAGGAAGACAACGTAATGATTTATGTTTGTTCATATTCACATAGAAGTTATATTGCCATAGATCCTTCAACATGTGGTGCTTGCTCAATATCTTTGCTAGCCAAAAACTCCGCACCAAGTAGAGATACTACTTGTGCATCCAAAAAACCCTTAAACCCAAATCTTATTTTGAGAGTCCACCATACCTACCTATGGATTGAGTAAGATCCTTCAAGTAAGTTGTCATTGGTGCAATAAGGCAATAAAATTTGCTTCTAAAAGTGTTGGAACATTTAGTGGAAGAGAAAATTGAGTGTTGTATGAACTTATGATGGCAAAGTAATAAAACCGATGGACTGCATAATAAAGGTTGCTATCATAATGGGCAATATAACGTGACGTTCTTTTGCATTAAGGGATTTGGCATACAAACAAAAAGCGCATGGCAACCTCTGCTTCCCTCTGCGAAGGGCCTATCTTTTACTTTTATACATTTACTTTATGTAAGAGTCAAAGTATTCTTCCCTATTCCTTTTTATTTTTCTCTTTTTGCAAGCATCATGTGGTGAGGAAAGATCTAGGCACATATAT
Organism: Thinopyrum elongatum; assembly: GCA_011799875.1. Taxonomy (NCBI): domain Eukaryota; kingdom Viridiplantae; phylum Streptophyta; class Magnoliopsida; order Poales; family Poaceae; genus Thinopyrum; species Thinopyrum elongatum. The sequence continues at coordinate 392,678,442 of CM022300.1, forward strand.
CCAGTTGGATCTGAGTGGGCATGAGTTATTATTGTTGGCATCACCCTTGAGGTGAATACGTTGGGAGGCGAAACTATAAGCCCCTATCTTTCTATGTGTCCGGTTGAAACTTTTTGTTCATGGGTATGCAGTGAGTGTTAGCAATCATAGAAGGTTAAATGTTGGTTGACTATGTGGACTTGCCTAAAGGCTCCGATACGTGACCCTTCCTAAAAATATGATGAATTGTAGTTGCAAAGTTTACTGAGAACATAGTTTGTTGGTTTTCAAAAAGGTTTATGCTTTATACTTTGATGTTGTGATCAATTGTTACTTGCTCATGAGAAGTTATACGATAAAAGTTGTGTGATAAGTTTTATGTTAAAGTTCTTTGCTGTTATAATAATATGCATGATGCTTCTATGTCCATATTTTGTTTTTATCGACACCTCTCTCTCTCTCTCTCTCTCTCTCTCTCTAAGCATGTGGACATGTTTTTAGATTTTGGTTTTTCGCTTGAGGACAAGTGCGGTCTAAGCTTGGGAGAGTTGATACGTCCATTTTGCATCATGTTTTCCTACTGTTATTTATAATGTTTTTATGCATAATAATGTTTTTTGGAGTAATTCTAATGTCTTTTCTCTCATAATATGGAAGGTTTACACAAAGAGGGAGAATACCGGCAGCTGGAATTCTGGACCTGAAAAAGCTACGTCAGAGTTTCCTATTCTGCACATCTCCAAATGAGCTGAAAATTTATGAAGAATTATTTTGCAATATATAAAAAATACTGGAGCAAATAACTACAGAAGGGGGCGCCCCTGGTGGGCACAACCCACCTAGGCGCGCCAGGCACCCCAGGCGCGCCCTGGTGGGTTGTGCTCAGCCCAGCCCACCTCCGGTGCCCATCTTCTCGTATATAGGTCATTTTGACCTAGAAAAAATCAGGGGGGGACTTTCGGGACGAAGCGCCACCGTCTCGAGGCGGAACTTGGGCAGGAGCACTTTTGCCCTTCGGCGGAGCGATTCCGCCGGGGGAACTTCCCTCCCGGAGGGGGAAATCATCGCCATCGTCATCACCAACAACTCTCCCATCTTTTGGAGGGCAATATCCATCACCATCTCCTCTCAAACCCTAGTTCATCTCTTGTGTTCAATCTTTGTACCGGAGCCTCAGATTTTTACCTATGGGTGACTAGTAGTGTTGATTACATCTTCTAGTTTATTACAATATGCTTTATTTGGTGGAAGATTATATGTTCAGATCCATTATGCTATTTAATACCCCTCTGATCTTGAGCATGATTATTAGTTGTGAGTAGTTACTTTTGTTCTTGAGGTCACGGGAGAAGTCATGTTGCAAGTAATCATGTGAACTTGATATGTGTTCGATATTTTGATGATATGTATGTTGTGATTCCCTTAGTGGTGTCATGTGAACGTGGACTACATGGCACTTCACCATATTTGGGCCTAAGGGAACGCATTGTGGTGTAGTTATTAGATGATGGGTTGTTAGAGTGACAGAAGCTTAAACCCTAGTTTATGCGCTATTTCGTAAGGGACCGATTTGGGTAAAAAAGTTTAATGCTATGGTTAGATTTTATCTTAATACTTTTCTCGTAGTTGCGGATGCTTGCGAGGGGGTTAATCATAAGTAGGAGGTTTGTTCAAGTAAGAACAGCACCTAAGCACTGGTCCACCCACATATCAAATTATCAAAGTAGCGAACATGAATCAAACCAACATGATGAAAGTGATATGGTGAAATTCCCGTGTACCCTCAAGAATGCTTTGCTTATCATAAGAGACCGTTTTGTCATGTCCTTTGCCACAAAAGGATTGGGCTACCTTGCTGCACTTTATTTACCATTACCGTTACTTGCTCGTTACAAATTATCTTGCTATCAAACTACTTGTTACCGACTATTTCAGTGCTTGCAGAAAATACCTTGCTGAAAACCACTTGTCATTTCCTTCTGCTCCTCGTTGGGTTCGACACTCTTACTTATTGAAAGGACTATGATTGATCCCCTATACTTATGGGTCATCAAGGGGAGGCAGCCTAGGGTTCCTCCAAGGGGCCACCTTGGGCCTTGCCCTAGCCGCGCCCCTGCCTTTCTTAGGCGCGCGGGGAAAGGCAGGGGAGGGTGGCGCCCCCCCTTTCCTTTCTCCCATGAGGAGGAGAAGGCAGGAGGGGCAAGCCCTCCCCCATTTCCTTCCCTAGGGTCGGCAGCCAGGGAGAGGGCACGCCGGCCCCTTGTGGGCTGGTGTGTACCTCCCCTTGGCCCATTAGGCCCATATAATCCCCGTAGTTCTCCCGGAACCCCTTCTAGTGACCCGATGAATACACGGTACATCCCGAAACCTTTCCGGTGACAAAATATCATCGTCCTATATATCAATCTTTACCTCCGGACCATTCCGAAGCTCCTCGTCATGTCTGTGATCTCATCCGGGACTCCGAACAGCATTCGGTCACCAAATCACCTAACTCATATTATACTATATCTTCAAGGAACGTTAAGCATGCGGACCCTACGGGTTCGAGAATGATGTAGACATGACTGAGACACCTCTCCGTTCAATAACCAATAGCGGGACCTGGATGCCCATATTTGTTCCTACATATTCTACGAAGATCTTTATCGGTCGAACCTTATGACAACATACATAATTCCCTTTGTCTGTCGGTATGTTACTTGCCCGAGATTCGATCGTCGGTATCTTTATACCTAGTTCAATCTCGTTACCGGCAAGTCTCTTTACTTATTCCGTAATACATCATCTCGTAACTAACTCCTTAGTCACTTTGCTTGCAAGCTTCTTGTGATGATGTATTACCGAGAGGGCCCAGAGATACTTCTCCGATACACGGAGTGACAAATTCCAATCTCGATTCACGCCAACTCAATGGACACCTTCGGAGATACCTGTAGAGCATCTTTATGATCACCCAGTTACGTTGTGATGTTTGATAGCACACAAAGTATTCCTCCGGTATCCGGGAGTTGCATGATCTCATGGTCGAAGGAATATGTATTTGACATTAAGAAAGCAGTAGCAATAAATTGAATGATCATATGCTAAGCTAATAGATGGGTCTTGTCCATCACATCATTCTCCTAATGATGTGATCCCGTTATCAAGTGACAACACATGTCCATGGTTAGGAAACCTTAACCATCTTTGATCAATAAGCTAGTCTAGTAGAGGCTTACTAGGGACACGGTATTTGTTTATGTATCCACACATGTATTTAAGTTTCCGACCAATACAATTCTAGCATGAATAATAAACCTTTATCATGAACAAGGAAATATAATAATAACAACTTTATTATTGCCTCTAGGGCATATTTCCATCAACTATTCCCCTTTGACCAATCAATGTTGACTGGATCAACCCTACCACTGACCCCACCTGTAATCCACTGTGGCTAGCTCACAGTGTGTACATGATATGTCCATTTTGCATCATTTTTCCTACTGTTATTTCTAATGTTTTTATGCATAATAATGCTTTTGGGAGCAATTCTAATGCTTTTTCTCTCATAATATGCAAGGTTTACACAAAGAGGGAGAATACCGGTAGCTGGAATTTTGGACCTGAAAAAGCTACGTCAGAGTTACATATTCTGCACATCTCCAAATGAGCAAAATTTACGGAGAATTTTTTTGCAATATATGAAGAATATTGGAGCAAATAACTACCAGAGGGGCCCACCAGGTGGGCACAACCCACCTGCGCGCGCCAGGGAGCCCAGACGCGCCCTGGTGGGTTGTGCCCTCCTCGGCCCACCTCCGGTGCCCTTCTTCTGGTATATAAGTCATTTTGACCTAGAAAAAAATAAGGGAAGGACTTTCGGAATGAAGCGCCGCCGTCTCGAGGCAGAACTTCGGCAGGAGCACTTTTGCCCTTCGGCGGAGCGATTCCGCCGGGGGAACTTCCCTCCCGAAGGGGGAAATCATCGCCATCGTCATCACCAACAACTCTCCCATCTTTGGGAGGGCCATCTCCATCAACATATTCAACAGCACCATCTCCTCTCAAACCCTAGTTCATCTCTTGTGTTCAATCTTTGTACCAGAAACTTAGATTGGTACTTGTGGGTGACTAGTAGTGTTGATTACATCTTGTAGTTGATTACTATATGGTTTATTTGGTGGAAGATTATATGTTCAGATCCATTATGCTATTTAATACCCCTCTGATCTTGAGCATGATTATTATTTGTGAGTAGTTACTTTTGTTCTTGAGGTCATGGGAGAAGTCATGTTGCAAGTAATCATGTGAACTTGATATGTGTTCGATATTTTGATGATATGTATGTTGTGATTCCCTTAGTGGTGTCATGTGAATGTCGACTACATGGAACTTCACCATACTTGGGCCTAAGGGAATGCATTGTGGAGTAGTTATTAGATGATGGGTTGCTAGAGTGACAGAAACTTAAACCCTAGTTTATGCGCTATTTCGTAAGGGACTGATTTGGATCCAAAAGTTTAATGCTATGGTTAGATTTTATCTTAATACTTTTCTCATAGTTGCGGATGCTTGCGAGGGGGTTAATCATAAGTAGGAGGTTTGTTCAAGTAAGAACAACACCTAAGCACCGGTCCACCCACATATCAAAGTAGCGAACACGAATCAAACCAACATGATGAAAGTGATATGATGAAATTCCCGTGTATCCTCAAGAACGCTTTGCTTATCCTAAGAGATCGTTTTGGCCTGTCCTTTGCCACAAAAGGATTGGGCTACCTTGCTGCATATTATTTACCATTACCGTTACTTGCTCGTTACAAATTATCTTGCTACCAAACTATCTGTTGCCTACTATTTTAGTGCTTGCAGAAAATACCTTCCTGAAAACCACTTGTCATTTCCTTCTGCTCCTCGTTGGGTTCGACACTCTTACTTATCGAAAGGACTATGATTGATCCCCTATACTTTTGGGTCATCAAGGCTCTTTTATGGCGCCATTGCCGGGGAGTGAAGCGCTCTTGGTAAGTGGAAATTGGTAAGGAAAAATTATTACTACGTGCTGAAATTTATTGTCACTTGTTACTATGGAGAATCATCCTTTGAGGGGTTTGTTCGGGATATCTTCACCTCGACCGGAACCACAATTAGATACCCCTCAACCAACTGCACCTACTGAAAATATTGGTTATGAAATTCCTTTGGGTATGATAGAACAACTGCTAGCTAATCCTTATGCAGGAGATGGAACCAAACACCCTGTTATGCACTTGATATATGTGGATGAAATTTGTGGATTATTTAAGCTTGCAGGTTTGCCCGGAGATGAAGCTCAGAAGAAGGTTTTCCCTTTATCTTTGAAGGGAAAAGCGTTGGCATGGTATAGGCTATGCGATGATATTGGATCTTGGAACTGGAATCGATTGAAATTGGAATTTCAGCAAAAAAATTATCCTATGCATCTAATTCATCGTGATCGGAATTACATATATAATTTTTGGCCTCGTGAAGGAGAAAGTATCACTCTAGCTTGGGGGAGGCTGAAGTCAATGTTATATTCATGCCCCAATCATGAGCTCTCGAGAGAAATTATCATTCAGAATTTTTATGCTCGGCTTTCTCGTGATGATCAATCCATGCTCGATACTTCTTGTACTGGTTCTTTTATAAAGAAGACTATTGAATTCAGGTGGGATCTTTTAGAAAGAATTAAATGCAACTCTGAAGTTTGGGAACTCAACGAAGGTAAAGAGTCAGGTATTAAGCTTGAATTTGATTGTGTTAAATCTTTTATGAATACTGATGCTTTTCACAAGTTTAGCACTAAATATGGACTTGACTCTGAGATGGTAGCCTCTTTTTGTGAATCATTTGCTACTCATGTTGATCTCCCCAAAGAGAAGTGGTTTAAATATCATCCCCCTATTAAATAATAAATTAAAAAACCCGACATAACTAAAGATGAAACTATTATTTACAATGTTGATCCAGTTGTGCCAACTGCTTATATTGAAAAACCACCTTTCCCTGTTAGGATAAAGGAACATGCTAAGGTTTCAACTGTGGTTCACAAAAGTGATATTAGAGCACCTAAACCTGCTGAACAAATTAAAGTAGAACCTAGTGTTGCTATGGTTAAAGATCTCTTGGTAGAAAATATTGATGGGCATGTTATTTACTTCTGTGATGAAGCTGCTAGAATTGCCAAACCCGATGAAAAAGATAAACATAGACCTGTTGTTGGCGTGCCTGTTGTATCAGTTAAAATAGGAGATCATTGTTATCATGGTTTATGTGACTTAGGTGCTAGCGTGAGTGCTATTCCCTTTACATTATACAAGGAAATTATGAATGACATAGCACCCGCTGAAATAGAAGACATAGATGTCACTATTAAACTTGCTAATAGAGACATCATCACACCACTTGGGATTGTTAGAGATATTGAAGTCTTGTGTGGGAAAATAAAATACCCCGCTGATTTTCTAGTTCTTGGTTCCCCACAAGATGACTTCTGTCCCATTATCTTTGGTATACCTTTCTTGAACACTGTCAATGCCACTATAGATTGTCATAAACAAACTGTCAGTGTTAGCTTTGGTGATGAGTCTCATGAGTTTAATTTTTCCAAGTTTAATAGAAAACCTCATAAGAAAGAATTACCTAGTAAGGACAAAATAATTGGTCTTGCTTCTATTGTCGTGCCTCCTACAGATCCACTAGAACAATATTTGCTAGACCATGAAAATAATATGCACATGCATGAAAGAAATGAAATAGATAAAAATTTCTTCGAACAACGACGTCTGCTAAAACACAATTTGCCTATTGAAACTCTAGGAGGACCTCCTCCACCTAAAGGTGATCCTGTGTTTGAATCAAAACAATTGCCTGACACCTTGAAGTATGCTTATCTTGATGAGAAAAAGATATATCATGTTATTATTAGTGCTAACCTTTCAGAACATGAAGAAGAAAGATTATTGAAAATTTTGAAGAAGCACCGTGCTGCCATTGGCTATACTCTTGATGATCTTAAGGGCATTAGTCCCACTCTCTATCAGCACAAGATTAATATGGAACCTAATGCTAAACCCGTTGTTGATCATCAACGACATTTGAATCCTAAGATGAAAGAAGTGGTAAGAACTGAAATATTAAAGCTTCTGGAAGCAGGTATAATCTATCCCATAGCTGATAGTAGATGGGTAAGTCCCGTTCATTGTGTCCCTAAGAAGGGAGGTATTACTGCTATTCCTAATGATAAAAATGAACTCATTCCACAAAGAATTGTTACTGGCTATAGAATGGTAATTGATTTTAGAAAATTAAATAAAGCAACTAGAAAAGATCATTACCCTTTGCCTTTTATTGATCAAATGTTGGAAAGATTATCAAAGCACACACACTTTTGCTTTCTTGATGGATATTCTGGTTTTTCTCAAATACCTGTCTCACAACCTGATTAAGAGAAAACCACCTTTACTTGCCCTTTTGGAACTTATGCTTATAGACGTATGCCTTTTGGTTTATGCAATGCACCTGCCACCTTTCAAAGATGTATGACTACTATATTCTCTGATTTTTGTGAAAAGATCATTGAGGTTTTCATGGATGATTTTTCTGTATATGGAACTTCTTTTGATGATTGCTTGAGCAACCTTGATCGAGTTTTGCAGAGATGTGAGCAAAGAAATCTTGTCTTGAATTGGGAGAAGTGCCACTTTATGGTTAATGAAGGTATTGTTTTGGGGCATAAAATTTCTGAACGATGTATTGATGTGGACCAAGCTAAAGTTGATGCAATTGAGAAAATGCCATGTCCTAAAGATATTAAAGATATTCGTAGTTTCCTTGGTCATGCTGGTTTCTATAGGAGGTTTATTAAAGACTTCTCTAAAATTTCTAGGCATCTTACAAATCTTTTACAAAGGATGTTCCATTTGTTTTTGATGATGATTGTGTAGAAGCCTTTGAAACACTTAAAAAAGCCTTAACTTCTGCACCTATTGTTCAACCACCTGATTGGAACTTGCCTTTTGAAATTATGTGTGATGCTAGTGATTATGTTGTTGGAGCTGTTGTAGGACAAAGAGTTGATAAGAAATTAAATGTTATTCATTATTCTAGCAAAACTCTAGACAGTGCCCAAAGAAATTATGCTACTACTGAAAAAGAATTTTAAGCAGTTGTGTTTGCTTGTGATAAATTCAGATCTTACATTGTTGATTCTAAAGTTATTGTTCACACCGATCATGCTGCTATTAAATATCTTATGGAAAAGAAAGATGCTAAACCTAGACTTATTAGGTGGGTTCTCTTGCTACAAGAATTTGATTTACATATCACTGATAGAAAAGGAGCCGAGAACCCCGTAGCTGACAACTTGTCTAGGTTAGGAAATATTCTTGATGACCCACTACCTATTGATGATAGCTTTCCTGATGAACAACTAGCTACAATAAATGTTTCTCATAATACTCCTTGGTATGCTGACTATGCTAATTATATTGTTGCTAAATACATACAACCTAATTTCACATACCAAGAAAAGAAAACAAATTCTTCTATGATTTAAGACATTACTTTTGGGATGACCCACATCTTTATAAAGAAGGAGTAGATGGTATTATTAGTTGTTGTGTACCTGAGCATGAACAGGAACAAATCCTACGGAAATGTCATTCCAAAGCTTACGGAGGACATCATGCGGGAGATAGAACTGCTCACAAGGTATTGCAATCTGGTTTTTATTGGCCTACTCTCTTCAAGGATGCCCGTAAGTTTGTTTTATCTTGTGATGAATGTCAACGAATTGGTAATATCGGTAAGCGTCAAGAAATGCCTATGAATTATTCACTTGCTGTTGAACCATTTGATGTTTGGGGTTTTGATTATATGGGACCTTTTCCTTCCTCTAATGGGTATACACATATTTTGGTTGTTGTTGATTATGTTACTAAGTGGGTAGAAGCTATTCCAACTAGTAGTGCTGATCATAACACTTCCATTAAAATGCTTAAAGAAGTTATTTTCCCAAGGTTTGGAGTCCCTAGATATTTAATGACTGATGGTGGTTCACACTTTATTCATGGTGCTTTCCATAAAATGCTTGCTAAATATGATGTTAACCATAGAATTGCATCACCCTATCATCCTTAATCTAGTGGTCAAGTTGAACTTAGCAATAGAGAAATAAAATTAATATTATAGAAAACTGTTAATAGGTCCCGAAAGAATTGGTCTAAGAAATTGGATGATGCACTTTGGGCCTACATAACAACATATAAAAATCCTATGGGTATGTCTCCATATAAAATGGTTTATGGAAAAGCTTATCATTTGCCTCTTGAGTTAGAACATAAAGCATATTGGGCAATTAAAGAGCTCAACTATGATTTCAAACTTGCTGGTGAAAAGAGGTTATTTGATATTAGCTCACTAGATGAATGGAGAACCCAAGCCTATGGAAATGCCAAGTTATTTAAAGAAAAAGTTAAAAGATGGCATGACAAAAGAATCCAAAAGCGGGAATTTAAAGTGGGAGAATATGTTCTTTTGTACAATTCTTGTTTTAGATTCTTTGCGGGAAAACTTCTCTCTAAATGGGAAGGACCATATATCATCGAGGAGGTTTATCGCTTTGGAGCTATCAAAATAAATAATGCCGACGGCACTAACCCGAAGGTGGTCAATGGGCAAAGAATAACACTATGTCTCAGGTACGCCTATCAATGTTGAAAGCAATATTATTCAAACCATGACACCGGAGGAACACATAAAAGAAACCTTCCGGAACACTCTAGAATCCCTAAAAAGAGGAGGTACGTGATACGGTAAGTAAACGGACTCCGAAAAATCCGCAAAAAATATTTTCTGTCAGTTTTGGAATATTTTAAAAATTAGGAAAATAAGAAACAACCAGGAAGGTACCCGAGGGGGGCACAAGACATCAGGGTGCGCCTGGGCCCCCTGGGGCGCCCAGGTGGGTTGTGCCCACCTCAGGAACCTTCCTGACTCCATTTTCCTCCCGTTTGCATGTTTCCCAAGATAAAAAATCTTTATATACCCCCCGAACGTATTGACCACCGTATCAGGGAGAAATCTTTTGTTCTTCTTTCTTGATGTTTCCTGACAGATCTAGATCGCCATGGCCGCTTCGAGCTCCTCCAAAGACAAGTTCTTCGAGAACGTCATCAACCCGTATTTGCGGGAGGTGATGCAGCACCCTCAAGCCATTGAGATGCGTGAGGGGGTGCTCCACATCCGGGACGTCCAGGGTCCCAATGGGACGGGAACCATGGATGCCAGGCTCGAAGCTATGGAGCAAGAAGTCTTCAAGTGCAAGGGGATGGTGGAATGTGGACTCAATGCCAATCACCTCATGATCATAGATTACACCCGTGATCTCAAGGTGGATGGCAAATCCATGAAGGACATCGTCTTCACCTTCAACGAGCAAATCAATTTTCTGCAAAGCCAAATCTATGACCTCCAAAATCAAGTCTTTGAATAAGAGGCGAGATTTAAAGGTATGAGTTTAGCTGCCAGTTGCAGGACTCATGAGACTCGTGCTTCTTCTTATGATGGTGAGCCGCTGCCATGGAAGCTGGAGGATAAGCCCGCTACAACTTCACCACCACCTTCATCATCTTCTCCAACAAAAGAAACTTGAGTTCATGGTATGGGCACTCCCCTTAGCTTGTGCCAAGCTTGGGGGAGATGCCCCAGTATCGTATCATCACCACTATCTTCGCTTTCATCTATTTTAGTTCGATCTTTAGTTATCCCATGATTTAGTTGAATAAAAGTTAGTTCGATCCTTTCTTTTCGAGTGTTTGCTTAGTGGTCTATCTATGTAATCGTGTGCGAGATATATAATAAAGAGTAGTTTGAGTTTTGTTTCTTTACTCTTTTGTTCCAATAAAAAGAAAGGAAAATAAATGAAAAGATCATATGCTAATCTTATGGTAAGTAATGACATGACATAAGGAAAAGTATAAGTGGTAAAATTTGTTGGAGATTGACAAACATAGCATTGGTCAATGATGCAATTCATGAAAGAATTAATAAGGGAAGAGAAGATTCACATGCAAATACACTTTCTTGGACATCTTTTATGATTGTGAGCCCCCATTAAATATTTTCTGTCAAAATAGTTGACGTTGGACAAGGAAGACAACGTAATGATTTATGTTTGTTCATATTCACATAGAAGTTATATTGTCATAGATCCTTTAACATTGGTGCTTCCTCAATATCTTTTCTAGCCAAAAATTCCGCACTAAGTAGAGATACTACTTGTGCATCCAAAAACCCTAAACCCAAATCTTATTTTGAGAGTCCACCATACCTACCCATGGATTGAAAAGATCCTTCAAGTAAGTTGTCATCGGTGCAATAAGGCAATAAAAATTGCTTCTAAATGTGTTGGATCATTTAGTGTAAGAGAAAATTGAGCGTTGTACAAACTTGTGATTGCAAAGTAATAAAAGCGACAGACTACATAATAAAGGTTGCTATCATAAGGGGCAATATAACGTGACGTTCTTTTGCATTAAGGGATTTGGCATACAAACAAATAAGCGCATGACAACCTCTGCTTCCCTCTGTGAAGGGCCTATCTTTTACTTTTATGCATTTACTTTTATGTAGAGTTAAAGTTTTCTTCCCTATTCCTTTTTATTTTCTCTTTTTGCAAGCATCATGTGGTGAGGAAAGATCTAGGCACATATATCCAGTTGGATATGAGTGGGCATGAGTTATTATTGTTGACATCACCCTTTAGGTGAATACGTTGGGAGGTGAAACTATAAGCCCCTATCTTTCTATGTGTCTGGTTGAAACTTTTTGTTCATGGGTACGCTGTGAGTGTTAGCAATCATACACTACTAGAATCAGGCACTTTGCCGTCTGCCATGGCTGACGGCAAAGGCATGCCTGGCGGACGGCAAAGGCCTTTGCCGTCAGCCAGCAGACGGCAACAGGTCCGGCTGAATAGGCTACGGCGAAGGGCTCTTTGCCGTCTGCTGGCGGACGGCAAAGATGAAATGGTCTTTGCCGTCCGCCAGCAGACGGCAAAGGACCTGGACGGCACACGTGGTAGCTTAGGGCCGTTAAGGGGTTAACGGCGTGCTTTGTCGTCTGCTAGCGGACGGCAAAGAAACAATATAGGCCAGCCAAGTGCCCCCCAGGTTGCACAGGTAGCTGCCACGTGGCAGCTTTGCCGTCTGCCAGCAGACGGCAAAGTGCCTGTATAGCCCCTGTTTTTTCTTAAATTCATTCAATTTGACAGAATTTCACAGATATATATATATATATACACACATTACAAAATAATTTCAACAAGCATACCAACAATAAGTTTTCAACAACATAAGAAACATACAAGTTTCCAACAACATATCCAACATACAATGATTTCCAACAAGAAGTTTCCAACAACATATCCATATATACATACATATCCAAAAGAAGTTTCAACAACATATCCATATATACATACATATCCAAAAGAAGTTTCCAACAAGTTTCCATAAACAAAAAGGAAGCACAAGGAGAAGAGTACACTCCATCAATGCAAGCTTCCTCATCTAAAGCAAATCTGCAAAATGGGAAAGATGAAAGTTAGAAGAAGAAGAAGAAGACTAGCTAGAAGAAAAAGAAGAAAAGGAAGAAGAAAAAGAAGAAGAAGAAGAATTTATATTCTCTTTCTTTTTCTCCTCTCCTCTTCTTTATCTTCTTCTTCTTCTAACTAAGCTAGGTAAAAATGCTAAGTGTGTAGGTCATTTTAGAGCTAAGCTAGGTAAATAGGTCATTTTGGAGCTAACCTAGGTAAAATGGATCATATTGGAGCTAACCTAGGTAAACTTGGTCATTTGGGAGCTAACCTAGGTAAAATGGATCATATTGGAGCTAACCTAGGTAAAATTGGTCATTTTGGAGCTAACCTAGCTAATTATGCCATTTTTGAGTTAACTAAGCATATTATGCCATTTTTGACATAAGTAAGCTAAGTATAGGTCTTTCTTGAGCTAACCCAGGTAACTAAGCATATTAGAGCTAATTTAGCATTTTAGAGCTAACTTAGAGCTAACTTAGCATATTAGAGCTAACTTAGGTCATTTCAGAGGAAACAAAGCTAAGTATAGATCATTTTGGAGATCTGACATACCTGACATACTTCACTCCTCCTTCTTCTCCTTCTCCTTCATCATCCTGATGCGCTTAGAGCGGCAAGGTAGTGGGATGTACTCTTCTACCACAATTGGCATGGTCATGTCGCCCGGCTGTGGGATCGCCGGCGCCACCACCATCGCGAGGTCATTGTCAGGCACCACCACCATCGCGAGGCCATCTTCAGGCAGCACCATCGCTAGGTCATCGTCAGCCACCACCATCTCTTGCCCATCGTCAGCCACCACCATCGCTTGGCCATCGTCAGCCACCACCATCGCGAGGTCATCGTCAGACAGAATAGGCTGCACCTCCTCATCCCCACTCTGCTCCTCTTCTTCCCCACTCCATTCCGGATCATCCATGCTGCTGCTTTCGCTGTAGCCAGACTCGCTGCTGCTTTTGCTGTAGCCAGACTCGCTGCTGCTGCTCCCATTGCCTGACCAAATGCAACAAAGGTTTTTTAACAATCAGTGTGAGACAAAGCCAAATGGAGAGGAAGAAGAGGCAGAGCGTACTGGCATCATCGTCGTCCTGGTAGCGCATGCGGCACATAGTCGTGTTGAACACCTTCACGGTGAGCATGGCGTCGCCGTCGTACCAGAAGACAAGGAAGTACCCGTGGCGCAGGTCGTAGGCACGGACGAACTGCTCCCAGCCACGATACAGGTACATGTGGTCGTTCCTGATCACCACCTCCACGTCCCAAAGCCTGCGAAGTCCGCTGCCGGCCTGTCGCAGCTTCACATTCTTTGGCCGATGGCCATCCAGCATCTTCATAAAAGTGTCAGGCAGCCTCTGCAGCGTGGGTCAAGGAGTGATGTAGCAAACAGCAGAGTTATGATAAAGAGATGGGTGAAGGGGAGATCTCTCCTTTTATATACCTTCCTCCTGGAGGAATTCTCAAGTACGATCGTGAAGAACTCGAAACCTTCCAAGTCGTACTCCAGTGTGGCAGAGCGCAGCCTGCGGTGGCGGCCTCCCCCCATCTCTGATAAGTAGCAGAAGATACCAATTACTACCCTTACAACATTATCAAACAACATTACAGCAGCAGAAGTTTTGAGCAGTAGATAATCAACTACACCGAGTCATCATTTCATATTCAAAAAGCAATGCACTTGTGGACATATGATGGCAACAGCTAGAACCCTTCAAAACTAGGGATTTCTTTAGACATGAAACAAAACTGAAAATGTAAACCAAATTGATGGTGATACCAATAAGAAAACATTACCACTACCAACGATATTGATGGTGATATTCAAAGATAACACAAGGTTCAAGTGTAACCAATATTTTTTCATTTATTTTTGGTAGAAAAATTATTTGAAATTTGGTGAAATATAGACAACTACAATTCTGCATGACATGCCATGGACCTTATGTCTTCTACTGTCACACTTCAACCAATATCATAATTCATTTAATATTTTTTTTTGCCAAGTGACAATTACGTTGCGGAATTAAAATGGACAGCAGTTCACATAGGGTTAAAAAAATATCATTGAATGATCAGTTCCTCACTCCATATCACATAAAAATTGCCGTTTTTGACAATTAATTGTTATTATAATATTTGTATAAAACATGAAAATCAGGAGATTCAACAAACACTCCTGACAAAAACCTATACATTGTTGTACATGTATGTTGTTCATTAGGATTTTACCCCTTTTCTATAGCACACTTTAATTAATGGGTACAAAATTTTGAGCACACCCAGGTTTTATTTAAAGAAAACATTCCCATGTTCTCAACACGGCCATCACAGTGAATACTTACTTACCATGCATATTTTGGTTATGTGGCGCTGGTATTCTACAGTTTCTAGCACTAGGAGATATGTATAGCCTAAGGACAATCAGCAAAATAATCTTGATTAACTAATCAAAAATCCAACAGATCAGCATGTCTCACTCGAACCAAACTGATATGTATGTTAAACATCACATACAAGTAATTCGAATAAAAGAATGTCAGCGAAAACAGAAGGCACAAAGACATGCTGTCCACTGAATATTTAAATTAAACTAAATGTAAACCAAAACTTAAAAAACAGAATCAAAATCTAAAGTAAACCTAAACTAAACCAAGCCTAATTTAAACTAAACCTAAACTAAATCTAAAAAAACAGAAAAAAGATACAAGTTCTCACCGGAGCAGGGGTCGCCGGAGCGGCGGGGCGGCCGCGGGGGTGGAGGAGAGGGGCGTCGCGGCGGCCGGGGTGGAGGAGGGGGCGCCAAAGCGATGGGGCGGCCGCGGTGGTGGAGGAGAGGGGCGCCGGGGTGGAGGAGGGGGCGTCGGAGCGGCGGGGCGACCGTGGTAGTGGAGGAGAGGGGCGCCGGGGCGGCCGCGGTAGTGGAGGAGAGGGGCGCCGGGGCGGCCGCGGTAGTGGAGGAGAGGGGCGCCGGGGCGGTCGGGGTGGAGGAGGGGGCGCCGGAGCGGTGGGGCGGCCGCGGTGGTGGCGCCTGAGCGGCAGGGCGGCGACGGGGGTGGCGCGGGGCGGAGGAGGTGGTCGCCGGGGCGGCAGGGGCGCCGCGGCAACGGGGATGGTGGTTGCACGGGGGCGGGGCGGCCGGCGACGAGGGTGGCGCGGGGCGGCGGCGGCTAGGGCACGGGGCGGAGAGAGAGAGAGAGTGGACAGAAAGAGGGGTGGGGCGCGGGCATTGGCTTTTTAGTTAGGGCACGGTTCTTTGCCGTCTACTAGCACACGGCAAAGAGCCTAGCTAACGGACGTTAGTTTGGCCAGCTTCTTTGCCGTCTGCTAGCAGACGGCAAAGAAGCTTTGCCGTCGGCTAGCGGACGGCAAAGAAAGTGGCCGTTAGGTGGCTCTCGCTAGTGGGCCACCCTCCCTCTTTGCCGTCCGCTAGCTGACGGCAAAGCTTTTATGCCGTCAGCTAGCGGACGGAAAAGATACGGCTGACGACAAACAATATCTTTGCCGTCTGCTCCTTCTTTGCCGTCAGCTTTCTGTAAGCTGACGGCAAAGACCATATGTGCCATCAGCTAGCAGACGACAAAGAGGCGGCTGACGGCAAAGATTCTGATTCCAGTAGTGATAGAAGATTAAATGATGGTTGAGTATGTGGACTTTCCTAAAGGCTCCGATACATGACCCTTCCTGACAAAATGATGAATTGTAGTTGCAAAGTTGACTGAGAACATAGTTTGTTGGTTCCCAATATGGTTTATGCTTTATACTTTGATGTTGTGATGAATTGTTACTTGTTCATGGGAAGTTATATGATAAAAGTTATTTGATAAAGTTTTATGTTAAAGCTCCTTGCTGATTATAATAATATGCATGATGCTTCTATGCCGTATTTTGTTTTTATCGACACCTCTCTCTCAAAGCATGTGGACATGTTTTTCGATTTCGGTTTTTCGCTTGGCGACAAGCGAGGTCTAAGCTTGGGGGAGTTGATACGTCCATTTTGCATCATGTTTCCTACTGTTATTTTTAATGTTTTTACGTATAATAATGCTTTTGGGAGTAATTCTAATGCCTTTTTTCTCATAATATGCAAGGTTTACACAAAGAGAGAGAATACCGGCAGCTGGAATTCTATACCTGAAAAAGCTACGCCGAGTTACCTATTCTGCACATTTCCAAATGAGCTGAAAATTTACGGAGAATTGTTTTGCAATATATGAAGAATATTAGAGAAAATAACTACCAGAGGGGGCCCACCAGGTGGGCACAACCCACCTGGGCGCGCCAGGGAGCCCAGGCGCGCCCTGGTGGGTTGTGCCCTCCTCGGCCCACCTCCGGTGCCCCTCTTCTGGTATATAAGTCATTTTGACCTAGAAAAAACAAGGGGAGGACTTTCGGGACGAAGCGCCGCCGTCTCGAGGCAGAACTTGGGCAGGAGCACTTTTGCCCTCCGGCGGAGCGATTCAACCGGGGAACTTCCTCCCGGAGGGGGAAATCATCGCCATCATCATCACCAACAACTCTCCCATCTTTGGGAGGGCCATCTCCATCAACATCTTCAACAACACCATCTCCTCTCAAACCCTAGTTCATCTCTTATGTTCAATCTTTGTACCGGAACCTTAGATTGGTACTTGTGGGTGACTAGTAGTGTTGATTACATCTTGTAGTTGATTACTATATGGTTTATTTGGTGAAAGATTATATGTTCAGATCCATTATGCTATTTAATACCCCTCTGATCTTGAGCATGATTATTATTTGTGAGTAGTTACTTTTGTTCTTGAGGTCACGGGAGAAGTCATGTTGCAAGTAATCATGTGAACTTGATATGTGTTCGATATTTCGATGATATGTATGTTGTGATTCCCTTAGTGGTGTCATGTGAACATCGACTAGATGGCATTTAAGGGAATGCATTGTGGAGTAGTTATTAGATGATGGGTTGCTAGAGTGACAGAAACTTAAACCCTAGTTTATGCGCTATTTCGTAAGGGACTGATTTGGATCCAAAAGTTTAATGCTATGGTTAGATTTTATCTTAATACTTTTCTCATAGTTGCGGATGCTTGCGAGGGGGTTAATCATAAGTAGGAAGTTTGTTCAAGTAAGAACAGAACCTAAGCACCAGTCCATCCACATATCAAATTATCAAAGTAGCGAACACGAATCAAACCAACATGATGAAAGTGATATGATGAAATTTCCGTGTATCCTCAAGAACGCTTTGCTTATCATAAGAGACCGTTTTGGCCTATCCTTTACCACAAAAGGATTGGGCTACCTTGCTGCATATTATTTACTGTTACCGTTACTTGCTAGTTACAAATTATCTTGCTATCAAACTATCTGTTACCTACTATTTTAGTGCTTGCAGAAAATACCTTTCTGAAAACCACTTGTCATTTCCTTCTGCTCCTCGTTGGGTTCGACACTCTTACATATCGAAAGGACTACGATTGATCCCCTATACTTGTGGGTCATCAGTACACATAGCTTTTAGCTATTTAATTTCGAATTTAAGATGATTTCAGAAAATCATTTAACTTTGAAAATTCATAGAAATTAAATCGTAACTCGGATGAAAATAATTAATATATGAAAGTTGCTCAGAAAAATATGAAGAATCCAAATACGCCATCCACAAACCTACCACATTCCCCCAACACAGCAAACATGGAACCTCCCCCTCCGGTTCGTCTGACCGATAAATGCCTGGAGCCGGGAAAATATTCCCGGATATTTTCCCGCTCCGTTTGTAATGTGTAGCACTGTGTTACGTCACCCCTAGCACATCGTATTGCCATGTCATGCTTTGTGATGCAATTGATTTCTCTTTTATTTATTGCATTCCCCCTCCATTACTTCTTTTTTGGTAGACCCCGAGACCGTTGTTGATCCGGTGATCGACTGCTTCACCTTCGAGGGTACTTATCTATCTGCAGAGCTTCCAGGCAAGCAAAACCCCCTTGATCATTCCTATATCGCCCATTCCATTCTCTCTTATGCTTGCATTAGATTTTGCTACTGTAATTGATTGCTCCTATTCTGATGCATAGTCTGGTTTTGTAACCTGCTATTGTTACCTACCTGTTTATCATATATGCTTAGTATAGGTTGGTTAGTGATCCACTAGTGACCCCTCACCTTGTCCCTGTTGCCCCCGTTGGATTACCAGATGACTCGATCAACGTGATTGACGTCTAGAGCCCGACACATCACCTCACACCGCCCTAGTTGTATGACTCTGTGGAGCTACTATCGAGTGCCGAGGGTGATACCTCGCATAACACTTCTGATGAGATCTCTGTAGTGTAGTTCATTGGTCATGGTCTACGGAGGGTAATTCCTCCTTCACCACTCCCGATAACGACTCTGTCGTGCAACACCTCAAGTGTGAACCCTCGAGGGTGATACCTCCAAGTTCACCATGACGGTTACATCAAGTGGAATCCATCGAGGGTGATTCCTCAGCTTTCCCCCTTGGTGTTATGGGCACACGGTTACTTTGACTTTACCCCAGAATCATGATGAAGTCGGGTCAGCCCCGAGGGGTACCCCGCGAGAGAAATGTGAAGAGTGATGTGGAGTCGGGTTGACCTGGAGGGTACCCGCGAGATAACTACGTGGCACGGCCGGGCATTCTTAGCCCTTGCCGTAAGTCCATGAGACGGGGCGACGGGACCACATATCGTGGATCATTGATCATTACCGCGCGCTCCCAAGACACTAACAGCTTGGATATGTGATCCGAGTAGGCCTCTGACCTTTTTGCACTGACCACCACGCGGGAATAAGTATGGGCACTCTGCATCGTACGATTCTCCAAAAGCTCTTCGAACGTCAGCGATTGAGCGGCACGCGCCCGGTTGGACGGTAACCACCTATGCTTGTATAAGGGGGTGGGTCTGCTCCTGGCCGCGTATACAACGTGCAGGAGTGCAAAGGGCGATGGGCCCAAGACCCCTGTGCACTTAGCTAGGATGTAGACCGGCGTGTTGGCCTCTCATTGAGCCTAGGTAGGACTACGGTGTGTCGATCAGCCGAGGCCGGGTATGATCGGATGGTGTGCCCGGCCGGAGTAAATCGAGCGTGTTGGGTAAGTTTGTGCACCCCTGTAGGGAAGTTAATCTATTCGAATAGTCGTGTCCACGGTAACGGACGCTCGGAGTTGTATCCCGATCGATACAACTATAACTGGATACTGGAGATGTGAAATGGATATGTTGGCTCCAGGATTGCTTTCTCGCAGGGAGTCGAGAAAGGATCTCTGGGCGCGGTTGCTACAACATACTTGTTACTTATGCTATGATACTCTACTCTCTTCTGTTGCTGCAAGATGCTGCAAGATGCTAGTCTTTGATAGGCTAGGCTTTCCGTTCTCTTCTGGCATTTCTGCAATTCAGTCCAAAGATATAGCCCCATTCCTTTGATACTGATGCATACTTAGTATATATCTGATGTAAGTCTTGCGAGTACTTTGGATGAGTACTCACGGTTGCTTTGCTACCTCTTTTCCCCCCCATACCCGATTGCTGCGATCAGATGATGGATCCCATGAGCCAGATGCCACCACCGACGACTACTACTACCCCGAGGGTGCCTACTACTACGAGGAGGCCGCCGACGACCAGGAGTAGTTAGGAGGCTCCCACGCAGGAGGCCTGCGCCTTTTCGATCTAGATGTCGTTGTTTTGCTTAGCCTTCTTAAGGCAGACTTGTTTATTTATGTCTGTACTCAGATAATGTTGCTTCCGCTGGCTCTTGTGTATTCGAACTTATGTATTCGAGCCCTTGAGGCCCCTGGCTTGTACTATAAAGCTTGTATTATTTTATTTGTGTCTATAGTTGTATTGTGATATCTTCCTGTGAGTCTCTGATCTTGATCGTGCGCATTTGCGTGTATGATTAGTGCACGATTGAATCGGGGACGTCACATAACCAGGAAGCAAACCAAGTTGCATATTCCTTAGCTAAAGAAGCCTTCATGTTAATAAGTTGTTCTGTCTAGGAAAATGACATGCCTGATTTCATTTCGGCTTTTATTGAAAATAACATTGTGGTTCTTTGATGAACACAATCTATACCCTGTAAACAAAACAAAGCACATAGTTATTCGGGCATATGAGTCCAAGCTCATTTGCACCTGATGAACAATATATTAAGAAAATAGTAAAAAAATTGGCATCGAAGATGCTCCAACGCGCTAGGCGCATGCAAGGTTTTGCTCTGAACATTGTTCTTTTCTAAAGTTTCTGCGAGACTAGAAATTTTGGCAATAGCTCCTTCAATGTCATTTTACCATGAGTTTTCGCACCCACTTATGTATTGGAGCATCTTCGCGCCCATTTTTTTGTTTTATTTTTATTTTTTAGCTATTTTATTTCAATTTACTGTTCATGAGTCTAGGTGCAAATGCATCTGGTCATCAAATCGCCACACAATTATTGGTTAACTGGACAATATAAGAGAAGACTTGAAAATATTTGACTTGCAATATTGTCTCGGTTGTATATGAACAATTAGAGCTACATCCTGTAATTTGCGGAGCTTGACAAAAATCATTGCTAGGACCAACACGCAATACAAGAGAGGATTAATTTTGGGAAATGGAAAAAAATTAAGAGATTTGAAAAAATGTTCAGGAAAATTTTAAAACTGATCGTGAATTTTAGAAAATGTTCATAAATATCAAAAACATATTCATGGATTTTACATTTTCACTAATTTTGAAAAATGTTCATGAATTTTGAAAAAAATTATGGTTTGAAAATTGTTCATGAATTTTGGTCAAGAACATGAAAATTGTTCATGAATTTTAAAAATGTTTACCAATTCAAAAAAATGTTCCAGAATTTTAAATATGCTCGTAGACTTAAGAAAATGTTATGAAATTTCAGAAAAAATCATTAATTTTAGAGATGTTCACATATTTAAGAAAATCTTCAAAACAAATTATGAAAATGTTCAAAATTAAAAATATATTTTTAAAAAAGTTCATGAATATTAATAAAAGTGTTCAGGAATTAATAAGTAAGAAAAAGAACAAAAAGAGAAAAAACAAAAATTGAAAAACAACAGAGAAAAAATGATTGAAAACTTCCCAAACCTTGGCCGAAGCTTACCAAAAGTATGGGACGAGCCACCAGCGTGCCCAAGTGCCCATTTGCTAGACAAGGCGGCGGCTAACGCGTTACATGCGAAATAGGAAACACCTAAGAAAAGAAAAGACAACTCCGCACGTGGCCATATGGTCATGTAAATGGGCTATCTATTGAGAGTTACCCAAGATTTTTTTTATTTGGGGTAAGATTTATGGCCCACTCTGGCCACAACAAAGCACCTCCGAGCATGTTCCTGGACACTCCTAGGCTAACCAACAATTCAACTACAAGTGTGTTGCGTTGAGTGGGCATCTTGCTGTATAATACTTGATGGTGTGTAGGTGGACATGTGTTTAACATGTTTATAATCTTTGCATGGAGTTCGTAATGGCTTTCTAGCCTTCTCTATCTTTAATAGATGATATCCACGCTCGTGCATATTCTTGAAAAATTCAACTCCCGGTGTGTTTTGCACGTCTTTTTTTGTCAAGTTTAAACATGTTTATTGTTCTCTTCAATGTAAAACCTCTAGAAGAGTTTAAACTCACCACAAGAATCAGACAAGAATTCAGGAATTGTCATCATATTCAACTACCGTCGCCATATTTATTTCTCGTTGCAGCGGTAGGATTATCGTGTGTGCTTAAAGCAAGTGGACCTTATGCCAATTTGGAAGGACTTAAACAACCCCATCGGCGGTGGCTGCGAGTCATTTATTTTTTGCTGATGATACTCTGGTTTATTTTGGGCTAGTTGGGAAGGTGCTTTAGGTGTTAAACGATCTCTGAAAGCCTATTGTAATGCCTTGAGGCAACGGATGAACTTGAGCAAGTCCACTATCCATCCAAGGGATGGCTTGAGGTGGTAAGAGGGGAGATAAAAACTGTTTTGTAGATCCAGTAAAGTTTTGCATGATAGACATCATGGAAGGCCTACTGCACGTCCTACGCGCCGCCGTGCAACTTTCGAGGACGTATGTGGCAGGTCGACAGTGACAGATCGTCCACGTCCATCATTGACGCGCCGTCGTCCAACTTTCGAGGACGTATGTGGCAGGTCGACAATGACGGATCGTCCACGTTCATCATCGACCTTTTAAACCTCGCCGCCGTTCATGGAGACGGTAGATTGAGGACGTGATCGCCAAGGCGAAATATAAAGGAAGTGGACATCAGGCGCCGCCGTCGGATAGGTTTTACAGTCCGGCCGCTCTTTTAATAAAAAAAATGTTTGTAAGAGCAACTCCAACATGTCGACCCAAACGGACGGCGCTTTTGTCCGCTTTTTGTCCGTTTGGATCGGCCGCCCGCTCGGCGTCCGCCCTGTTTGAGATTTGGGTTGGCAGTGCGTCCAACGCGCCGACCCATTTCATGTCCGCACGTAAATTTTGAAAAGGCCCGCGGCCATAGATCATGCCAGCGGCCATGTCGTCGCCCAAAGTTCATGCCGGCACCATGCCAGCTTCAGAAAACACCACATAGTTCGGCTGGTGCACTTGCCAGCGGCCGGCACATATGCCAGCACACAAAAATGGGCGGGAGTTCGACCACGCCATCGCGGCCGTGGTCATGCCAGCACACTTGCCGGCATACAAAAAAGGATGGCACTCGCCGTCATAGGTCACTCGTTGTCGAACTTGAGCATGTTTGCCTGCATCTTCTCGAACCACGGCCTCTTCCTCGGCGACACGGTGTTGAGATCCACCTTCATGATCTCCACCCCCGTCATCATGCTCGCGAGAGCCACTTCTTTCGCCTTGGTCTTAGCGTTGGCGGCCTCGATCTCTAGCATCTTGGCTTGCTTCTCCGCCTCCATCTCAAGCATCTTGGCTTGCTTCTCCGCCTCCATCTCAAGCCTCCTCCTTTGGATCTCCATGAAGGCGTTCATTTGTTCTTCTTTGTATCGCCGACGCTCCTCCTCCCTTGAGTCCTTCTTGGTCATCATGCCCTCCACGCTTGCGATCAAGGCGTTCGATGCCGCATCCTGCTTGTCCTCCTTCTTGGAGTTGGTCTTCCCCCGCGGCCGTGCCTTCTCGCCGTCCCCAACCTCCTCCACGGCTTGCTTCCCCCCCACGCGACTTGAGGGCGGCATATTGCGCCTTGAACTTCTCCTCATCTTTGATGACCCTCCAACAATGGGAGAGGTTGAAGGACTTGCATTCGTGTTGGACCTTGAATGCCTCCAAAGCTTGGAATGCCTACAAATGAATTGCATGCAAGCATATTGGCAAATGGATATGGAAATGGACATGCAAGCGTAAACGGAATGACACAAAAGGGGTGCTTGCTAGCATACCATGTCTTGCATGCTGATGCTGCTCACGGGGCGTGCCTTGACACTCTCAAGAGTGGCACAAAACTTGTTGCACTCTTCTTGGATGACCTTCCAACGCGTCGAAATAGACACCCACCCGCGCATGCTTTGCATTTGGTACGGCGGAAACTTTTTGCGCTCATGGAACTCACGATGGACACGAGTCCAAAAGGTTAATGCCTTTTGTTCGGCGCCGGTCTTGGGGTCTTGCCCAATGTCCCTCCAACACTCACAAAGGAGCTTGTCTTCAGCCGCCGTGTATGCCTTGGTCCGCCTGCTCTTGCGCTTCGTCTTCCCCTCGGCGGCTTGGTTGGCGAGCTCGTCCTCGAACAAAGGCTCCCCTTCGATGTCCAACTCATCCTCTTCCTCTTGCCCGTAGTCCTCCGGAAACTCGTGATCGAGCGGGAAGCCGTCCAGGTCAAGGCCGACCTGCTCGTGCATGAAGGCCACCTGATCTTGATCGTAGCCCCCTACGGCACCGCCAGCGGCCGGTGCACCACCCTCGAAGATGATGTTCTGCATGTAGTCGTCGTCGCCGGCCTCCGGCATTCCGTCGAACAGGCTGCGTGCGCCCGGCAGCACGTTCGCTGGCATCTATCGCGCACGTTTCCTCACCCGTGCGGATGAAGAGCCACCGGCCACCGGTGTGGCGTTGAGGTCGATGGGCGCGGGCGCGGGCGTGGAAGGTGCCACCACGCTCACCTCGGGCAAGCACTCCCCGAAGAGTCGGGAGGTCTGCGGGTAGACGTGGAAGCCGGGCATCGGCTGCGTCGCCGACGCGCGGGGCGACTCGGGCAACACCATCCGAGGAAACCTAGATGAGCCGGTGCTGGCCGTGGCCACGGCGGCGTTAACGAGGCCGTGCTGGCCAGGGTTTAACCCTAGGTACAACAACGCCTCCCTCGTTGCCGCCGCGACGCGGGCGTTGGTGGCCTCCTGCTGCGCGGCGGCGGCGATGGCGGCCGCCGCGATGGCTTCCTCCCTCGCGTCCGCCGCGTGCCTCCGGCCCTTTCTCTTTGCCGACTCCCTTGCCCGCTCATCGGTCGTCAGCTTCTTCTTCGGCTTGGGCACGGCGGCGGTCTTGTGGGGGGCGCGAGGCTTGCCTTCGCCGGAGGGGGCAGACGTGATGCCAGACGAGGAGAGGGAGGCGAGGCCGGCGGCGGCATCGAGGTCGGCGTCCATGGCAAGCGGCGGGAGTGCGCGCGGGCGGGAGGGTTTTGGGAAAGTGGAGGGAAATGATGGAGGCTGCCACCGACCAGCGGGCCAGGGGGAGGAGTAGGCGGGCGCGCGCACGTCTGTCTCATGTGCGCGCCAACGCAAATCTGGCTCAAAAATGGGCCAGGAATGGGTCGACAGGCGGATGAAAAGCGGACACGTGTCCGTTTGGGTCGGCGCGTTGGGCCGACTTTTCTGTCCGCGCCGACCCAAATGGACGCGCGCGGACGAAATGGGTCGCTGCGTTGGAGTTGCTCTAATGTAATGAATTTTGTCCTTTTTATATGAAAACACGCCGTGTTTGCATGAATTTCGTCTTATTAATTGACACTTGGTTCAAAATATATGCGAGCAGCGATGGATGGCCGGCTTCCACATCAGTATTCGCGAACAGATACCCGGCAAATTTATGGATCAGCAAGATGCCATTAGCCTCGGGGCCTGTATGATGATGGAATTGCACGATGTATTGATCAGGCGCAATCGCACGTATATATGATGTACAACGGTGGACCACGACCTCAACTACACAAGGAAACTAGGAGGTGAGCCGAATACACAATATGCACAACACATATACTCAACACCACCACCCCCCCCCTCCCCCCGCAGTCCAAAGCGGCGCCATTGCTGACACAAAGACTGGACCGGAACTCCTCGAAGGACGCCGTAGGCAAGCCTCTGGTCATGATATCTGTAAATTGTTGGGAAGTAGGAACGTGTAGAACACGAATATGGCCAAGGGCCACCTGATCCTGAACAAAATGAATATCTAACTCAATATGCTTGGTACGACGATGATGAACCGGGTTAGCGAGAGGTAGACAGCCGAGACGTTGTCGCAGTAGACCACCGTTGCTCGGTCGACGGGACATGAAAGCTCCTGGAGCAGCTGACGAAGCCACGAACACTCGGCGACGACGTTGGCCGCAGCGCGATACTCAGCCTCTGCGCTGGAACGGGAGACTGTAGGCCGCCGCTTGGACAACCACAAGATAAGCGAGGGTCCAAGGAAAACACAGTAGCCCGAAGTGGAGCGACGAGTGTCGGGGCAGCCGACCCAGTCAGCATCGGAGTAGGCAGTGAGGACGGTGTCAGTGGAGGCGTGCAACGTGACGCCGAGGTCCATAGTGCCACAGATATAGCGGAGAATCCGCTTGACAGCGGCCCAATGAACGTCCCGAGGAGCATGCATGTGAAGACACACCTGCTGAACTTGCATACTGGAGCTCCGGTCGAGTGAGAGTGAGGTACTGAAGAGCCCCAACAATAGATCGGTAAAAAGCAGTATCTGAAGCAGGAGAACCATCCGTGGCAGAGAGCTTGGCCTTCATATCAACAGGCGTGGCGGCGGGCTTGCAATTAAGCATGCCAGCACGATCGAGGAGCTCATGAGCGTACTTCCGCTGGTGAAGGAAGAAGCCATCCGGACGACGCACCACCTCAACACTGAGGAAGTAGTGCAAAAAACCCAAGTCCTTGATGGCAAACTCAGCACGAAGACGATCAGTGAGCTGACTAAGAAGGCCAGCCGTACATGCCGTCAGGATGATGTCGTCGACGTAAAGGAGCAGATATGCAGTGTTGGAGCCCTGGTGGTAGACAAACAGCGATGCGTCCGAGCGGGTACAGCGAAACCCGAGCTGGTGCAGAAACACCGCGATGCGCTGGTACCAAGCGCGAGGAGCCTGCTTGCGTCCATACAAGGACCACGAGAGCAGACACACGTGGTCGGGATGTGCCGGATCAACGAACCCCGTGGGCTGCTGCAGAAGACCTGCTCCTCGAGGTGACCATGGAGAAAGGCGTTGGAGACGTCCATCTGGTGCACCGGCCAGGCATGGGAGACCGCAAGGTGGAGAACTGTGCGGATCGTCCCGGGCTTAACAACCGGAGCGAAGGTGTCGGTGAAGTCGACGCCAGAACGTTGCCGGAAGCCACGAACAACCCAGCGCGCTTTGTAGCGGTCAAGGGTACCATCAGGACGGAGCTTGTGTTTGAAGACTCACTTCCCGGTAATCACGTTGGCGTGCTAGGGACGGGGAACAAGCTGCCACGTCCGGTTGCGCAGCAAGGCATCAAACTCCTCTTGCATCGCAGCCATCCAGAGCGGGTCACGAAGAGCGGCTCGAACGGAGGACGGCAAAGGCGACGACGTATAGGTGGATGCCGTGTGGATGTACTCGTCCGAAGCATAGCGCGAGCTCGGGCGAAAAACGCCCGTACGGGCGCGAGTGACCAGACCGACCGCGGGTGGTGAGCCCGCAGCCACAGGTGAAGGGGCGCTAGGAGACGTCGAGGCCGCGACCGAGGGCGGCACCGCGGGAGCCGTGTCCGCGGTCGGGGTTGAACCGCCAGGCGATGGCGGCGATGGAGCGGCGGAAGCCTACTCAGACATCAGGCCGACAGGGAAGGCCGCAGGGGCCGCCATGTCGGAGGGCGGCGGCGAGGCGGACGCCGAGCAAGAGAAGGGCGTCAAGGCGGATGCCGAGCCAGAAGGCGGCGTCGAGGCGGGGCTGGGAAGCCCGGCGCTGGACCCGGAGGCAACTGCAGGCGGCGGGTGACGCGCCTCAAAGCCAGGGGTGGGCCGAGGGCGGCACGCGAGCGCCCCGGGCGAGACGCCGATGGTCCCACATCGTCAGCGATGGGAGGGATAGCCGGGGGTACCTACTGAAATGGAAACACATGCTCATCAAAGTAAACGTGCCGGGAGGTGAACACGCGGTGGGAGACGGGATCGTAGCACCGATAGCCCTTGGAGTTAGATGGGTAGCCGATGAAGATGCATGCAACAGAACGTGGTGCAAGTTTATGAGGAGAAGTGTCGGCAGTGCTAGGATAATAGAGACACCCAAAGATACGCAGACCATCATAAGAGGGTGACGTACCAAAGAGGAGATTGTGAGGTGCGTAGTTCCACCGCGGGCGACATGGCCGGAGGTTAAGAAGGAGTGATGCAGTAGCAAGTGCGTCCGGCCAGAAGCGAGGCGGGACGTTAGCATGAAACAGGAGCGTGCGAACGCAGTCATTCAGAGTGCGAAGGACGCGTTCGGCTCGACCGTTTTGCTGTGAAGTATACAGGAAAGTGAGACAAAAAATGGTGCCATGGTGCGACAGAAAAGTGCGGAAAGCAAGATTGTCGAACTCTTTTCCATTGTCAGTCTGAAGAGCAAGAATGGGACGCCCAAACTGCGTGCTGACATAGGATTAAAAAGTCGTCAGGGTGGAAAATGCATCTGACTTCCGTCGCAAAGGAAAAATCCACACATAATGAGAATAGTCATCAAGGATAACCAGATAATATAAATAGCCCAAATTACTAGGAACTGGAGAGGTCCACACATCACTATGAATTAACTGAAAAGGAAAAGAAGCAATGGTGGTGGAGTTAATAAACGGAAGATGAATGTGTTTGCCGACCCGACAAGCAAGACAGGTATGATCCTCTATCTTAGTACAACTGAAACTGAAACTCCTAAGAATATGACGAAGAGTGACGGGGTTGGGATGACCCAGACGAGCGTGCCAGAGATCAACGCCAGCGGAGAGAGCAACCGGTGCGGTGGTGGTGGAGGAAGGCGGATGCACCGGATAGAGCTCGTCGGGGCTATCACATCGGTGAAGTACCATCCTGGTTCGAGCGTCCTTGACACAAAAACCAATCTCGTCAAATTCAATAGTAACAAGATTTTCACAGGTGAAACAACGAACGGAAATAAGATTCTTAATAAGATGAGGTGACACTAGTATGTTAGACAAAGATAAAGGCATGGAATTAGAAGGAAATGAAGTGTGCCCGACGTGTGTAATGGGGAGGGTGGAACCGTCACCGACAATGATGCGGTAGGCGGTGGTGACGGGAGTAAAAGAGGCAAGATTACCAGGATGAGCGAACATGTGAGCAGTGGCCCCGGTGTCCATGTACCAATCACCGCCGCCAGTATAGTTGTTCGGCGTAGGGGCGGTGTGCAGCGCGGCGAGTAACGCCGGGTCCCAAGGCGCTGGTGGCAGCGCCAACGGAGGTGACGGAGATGCCATCGGGAAGCCGTAGCCACCACCTCCATAGGGTTGCGGAGCCGCATAGTACGCCTGATGCGCTGGGGGTCGTGGCACCGGAAGAGTCGGGGCTGGCGCCCATGGGGCCAGCATGGTGTACGCGTGGACAACGCCGGTCCACGGGTTGTACCCGCCGGCCCATGGGGGGGCGCCTGCAACTGCTGCTGCTGATGACGAGGGGCCCCCGCGGGCTGCTACGGCTGCTGCTGGCCACCGCACCGGCCTCCCCGGCGCCGATCGGTGGGTGGCGCGGGAGGGGCGGGCGCGCCGTAGGGAGGCGGCGGCAGGGGCAGCAGCGATGGCTGCTGCTGCTGGTAGAGAGCCGGGTGCCGCGGCTGTGGAGGGGCAGCGGGGGCGGCGGGTGGTGGAGGAGGGCCGTCGCGGGTGGCACCGGCAGCGAGGGCGGTGTGGATAGCCCGCGCCTTTCACCTGCTTCATCCGACGCTCCTCCAGCCGGAGGTAAGCCACGAACTTGGCAAAGGAGGGCTCGGGGATGAACGTGAGGTTCGTCGCAGCGTTGCCAAAGTCCTCGTTGAGGCCGGCGGTGAGCGTGCTGATGAGGAGATCATCATCGATCTTTGCGCCAATATCACGGAACTCGTCAGCGAGAGTCTTGAGATGGCGACAATAGTCGTCGACGGAGGAGTTGTCCTGGTGGCATCCAAAAAACTCTTGCTTAAAAAAAACACAACACTGAAGATGATTGTCGGTGAAGAGTCCATTCAGTTTGGTCCACACGGCGAGAGCGTCATCACCGTCCTGCACGACCGTGTGAAATAGGTCCGGCGAGATGGTGAGGAAGAACCACCAGATGAGCATGGCGTCGATGGTGGACCACTCATGGTGCGCGGGCACGAGGCTGGAGTCGACGGAGCCGTCCACATGGTCGAGGAGGTTGTACTCCCGAAACACGAGGGAGAAGTACGTCTTCCACGCATAGTAGGAGTCCGTCTGAGCAAGACGGACCGGAACCCGCTCGTAGATGTTGAGGTTGCGGATGTCGGCGGCGTCAGGGGGGTTGGCGTCGGCGAACGGGTTGGAGGGGTTGGAGGAGCCGGACGAGGTGACGGAAGACATGGCGTGGGAGGGTGCGGCTAGGGTTAGGGTTGGGCAGCGGCGGCGGAAAAGGGAGATGCGGCGGCGGCTGTGGTGGTGGGGATCGCGGCGGCAGCGGGGAAGGGGCGGCGGTGAGTGTTGGAGGGTGGCGGCGGCGCTTAGGGGAGAGGGGGCGGCGGCTGCGGGTGAGATGCGGCGGCAGCTGGTGAGGCGGCGGGGGAGAGCGTGGCGGCAGCGCGACGGGAAGGCGCCGCGGCTTGGGCGGCGGCGGCTCAAGGAGGGCGCGGCGGTTGCAGAGGAAGCGGAAGCTAAGGTTAAAACCCGAAAACTGATACCATGTATGATGATGGAATTGCACGATGTATTAATCAAACGCAATTGCACGTATATAATAGATCACGATCTCAACTATATAAAAAAAACTAGAAGATGAGCTCAATACACGATATGCACGACACATGTACTCAACGCCGCCTACGATCGAAAACAGCCGCAGCTAGCGCGAAACCAACAGCTAGTTCTGTGAACTGCGCCCACCGGGACAACCAAACCAAGCGTGCCTGTGGATCCTCTGTGCAGAAAGACCACTTAGACCAGGACAACGTCCATCAATTCCAGCCTCGCTTCACGTCCTAGGAAAAAGCGCAAAGCGAGCGCTCTTTCTGCATGCGCGCAGCGCCTCGTGCATGGGAAATCCTCCTCTCCTCAGGTAAAAATCTATCATTGCCCTCGTGGACTGCTCGTCCGGCCGACACCGCGGCCGCGAGTGACATCGGACACGCAGATGCAGCGACCATGAAAAGGGGAAAAAGACGTGTGCATCTCGTCATACTCGTGGCAGGCACAGTGACAGCAGTCTGCAGCCTGTAGGCACAGAATAAACACGGGAAAGCAAGTGCTGTGCATGAACCCTTGGTTTCATAGGGTTTTACCAACCCGTCCGAAGACACAACTTGTCATTGGTTTCGGCGCAATGAAGCAAGGGCATCTCTCCATCTTGCAACGTCGACATGCTCGTTTTCATTGTTCGGGTTTAGCCGAATAATCATAAAGAATGCTTGAAAAAATGCAATACAATCGAGGTGCGTGGCCTCGTGCGTAGTAGAGTAGATGCGTTTGGAAGCAAAAGCTGAGATCAATTAAACGCGCGTGGACCCTTTTCACCCGTCGCAAATCCAGGAATATATTCCGGTCAATTTCTTTTGGGGTCACTTAATGGATCGATACGGCGAATATATGATGAATGAGCCCGGAGCAGACCAGTACGGAGACACGAAACAGAAGATTTCGAGGGTTTCATGATTGGTCCTGCTGAAAAGAACAGCACGAAGATAGAGCAAAGTGGAGGCCGAGTATGAGCGTGCATCAACAATGCCACGAAAGTCGCAAATACTAGCACGACAGTTTCACCTTATTTCAAATAAACCACAACCTAGCGTATTTGATTGGCGAATGCCATGCATATGCTGCGACGCCAACGAATTGACCGAGGTTAGTGACATCCAATTGTTGTGTCTGCAAGGAGAAACGTTGTTAGGCCAACTCCTAAGCACGATCCCAAATTGTCTAGTCGCGTCCGTTTAAGGTAAACGGACACAAAACACGGTGTAACGTGCGGGAGCAAACGGACAAATGTTCGTTTACTGTCCACTTTCGACTCACTCCCGGTTTAAATTTGGCCGTGTTTGCGTCGAAACGGACAGCGCGGACGGGCAGGAGGCGCGCCTTTGTCCTCCTCTGGCCCGCCCGTCGGTGGCACACAACACCCACTTTTCCTCCATTCTAAAAACCCTCTCGCCCTCCCCTCCCTCCTCCATGGGCGGCGCCATGAAAAAACCCGGTGAACCAGCCGCCACCGCGCGCCCCGCAGCCAAGAAGAAGGGCGCGAAGAAGGACCGTCGCAGCTTACGCCGGCGGAGCTCGCGCGGCTCGACGAGGAATCGGCAAAGAGGAGGGGCGACGGACAAGGGAGGCGTAGAAGAAAGCCGCCGCCGAGACCGTGGCCTTGCAGCAGGCCGCGCGGGACAAGGCCACTGTCGACCAGAGCGAGGCCATCCTCACCAAGGCCACGCAGGCAGCAACGGCGCAGACCCTCGTCATGCTAGGGTTGTGCCGATCCGGCCCGGCCATTCTCTCCACCTCTGCCATGGCCATGGTGCTACATGGTCGTCGGCCATTCGCCCTTTGCAGTACCAGTCCCCGAGCTCCTACGTAACACCGGGGACGCCTGGGTTTTGTCCACCACAGCTGCATGGTCAGATCCGGTTCTCCACGTTGCCGGACGTCAGCATGATCGCGTCGGCCACCCCTGCCATCCCGGTCATCATCGACCTCACTGTCACGCCTGGGTTCAGTGGCACTTAGGAGTCATTCGATGGGATGCTAAGGAAGCAGCCCCGGTCCATTCCTACGGCCAACCTTGCTAGCACCGGCAAGCTGTTCGACAAAATGCCACTCCCGACACCGACGGCCGACGACCCTGATTACACCCTGTTCATGGGGAACGTCATCTACGAGGGCCATGTCTAGGTCTTCCACGTCGATGGCCAAGGCCAAGCTTTCGATCCCGACATGACCCAAAGCCAAGACGGTCACAGCTAATATGGTGTCGACCCCTTCGGTGCCCATGAAGAAATGGAGGCCGACGACCATGGCAACTCATGGCATGAATATGATGACATGTATTGTGAAGATGAGGAAGAAGAGGTCGACATTGCGGAGGAGACATTGTTTATCGATGAGCTGACCCAAAGAACCGACACACAAAGAAGGAAGCAAAGCATTCACACGGGATCATACAACAAATATGAGGACACTTTGATTTGCGAGAGTTGGATGGAGATAGGCCAAGACCCCATGAAAGGTGCTGAGCAAAAAGGATCCGTCTTTTGGACAGGAGTTCATAAAATCTTTCATGAGCGGAGGAAGTTTGCGCCCTACAAGTTTGCGAGCACCCTAGGCAATAACTCAATCCAAAAGAGGTGAGGGTTCATTCAACAAGAATGCAACAAGTATTGTGCCGCGCTTGAGAGCGTTGAAGCCCGTCCCGTGAGTGGCCTAGCCGTTGGTGACTTGGTATGACCGCTCATATTTCCATTGATATGCCATGTTTATGTTTGTTGCATCTTGTGTCCTTCGCTATTACATTTGTGGCCTTCTCTTTGATTGTGTATGCATTCCAATCTTTGGAAGTCTTCAAGCCCGGCATAAGAACAAGTCATTCACTCTCACACATTGTTGGCGGTCTGACGACGGCGCGGCGCACATGAGGGGAGGCGGCTGTCGTGGTCGCTCCGCTCCTGACTCACGTGCGTGCGAACTGCGGTGCCTAGGTCGTGGTTGAGGAAGCTTGGCATCCGGGCCTTGGCTATGTCGTGGGCTAGGCCCCGGGCCCATATGAAAAACATAGCATGGTAATAGCTAATAAAAAAACCACGACCCGGGCCTGGGCCCTGGGGGCCTGTGGTGTAGATCCGCCCCTATGACTAGATGAAATTCCCATGTGTACTCGAGAATGCTTTGCTAATATAAGAAGTACTTCCGGCTTGTCCTTTGCAATGAAAGGATCGGGCCACTTTGTTAAACCTTATTACTTTGATTACTTGTTACTTGCTTTCAATTATCTTGTTATCAAGCTATTTGTTACTACTAATTTACAGCACGTGGAGAGAATACCTTGTTGAAACCACTTATCAATTCCTTCTGCTCCTTGTTGGGTTCGACACTCTTACTTATCGAAAGGACTATGATTGATCCCCTATACTTATGGGCCATCAACTACGTAAAGACATTGTCATTGCCCATCATCACTGGATTAAGCCAGAATCTAGGTTTTCACCCCGAAGAACCAGTCCGAGCATATGCATGCAATGCCTTCAACAAGATAACGACATAAAAACATCACCATTGCCAGGTATCACTGGTACAACGAGCTGCTATACAAACGGTTTTTAAACCCTTTCCGCGACGGCATTCTGAATTGTCGCCTAGTGAGTGTGGGCGATAGGGGGTTCCTTCCCATACGACCTAGAAATCGTCGGGGATAGACCCTCCGGTCACACATGCTGGGCAAAATGAGATCGTGTGCGATGGGCGAGCGATCAAATACAATTGTACAGGCCCAATAGGTTCCGGTCGTAAGTACATCACACATAGTCAGTCCCAGACAAACGTTTCCGTTTGTTATGTACATTCCACACAGTCAATCCAAGGAACATGTTTCCGTTCTAATGTACATCTCACACAGTCAATCCAAGAAGTACGTTTCCGTTCGTATGTATATCCCACACAGTCGATCGAGGGAAAACGTTTCCGTTTGTATATACATCCCACATAGTTTTATGTATAGTCTCGTGTGTGATAGTTGGAACGATCACACACACTCTGCCTCGGTTAACCGTTTGCTTTTATTCAACTACATCACAAACGATTTGATGAAGAAAACTGTATGGCATTGGGATATCCATCACAACCGCTTTTACTGCTAGAACCGTTTGCAAAGTTCCATGACCCATTTAGCAGGTTTATTAGTTTACAATTAATAATTCCAGTATTACGCAAATTCACATTTCATATCGAACAGCTGTTTGCCAATTTTATATCAGGCACATAAATATATTTTAACATCACAATATGATAGCTACCTGAAAACAGCACAATACAACATATAACTAGTTCACCTTCATAGAAACAATATTAGAACAATATATTCATTTCCCTAATCGAGATCATCCAGGATCGTCTTATCCACCTCTACTTTCAGTTCAGTAAGAACCTGTTTTGCACTGACCAACTGGGAAAGTGCCTCCTCCTTCGCCAACACCATCTTAGCAAAGTCTAATTTAAAAAATCTGAGCTCATTCTCCATCTTCCTCTTTTTTCCCACATCTTGAAATTGTCGGAATCGGGGCTCCGTGGACCCAACAAGGTTCGAACTCTGGGGTGTGTAGGAAGGATCTCGCTTCACCAGGATGCTCTGCTCACTACACCCAAGGCTCAATCTCACCGAGTACGCGTGATCGAAGAGAAGGGAAGAACACAGAGATTACCCAGGTTCGGGCCACCTTGCGGTGTAAAACCCTACTCCTGCTTTTGGTGGATTGGCCTCACGAGCAGGGTGAGGATGAACTAGTACAGTGGATGAGCAGCCTCGCGAGGGCTCAGGTGGTGAGGATGGATCGATCCCTGTCTACGGTGGAGGTTAGTCTATATTTATACTGGCCTTGGTCCTCTTCCCTCATTGCTCAGGCCGGAAGGGATTCCATAACGGCCAATTTTGAAAGGGGAGAGGAAGTACATCTTATCCTGACGAAAGGTGGTGTTCGCCTGCAAAGCTTCTGACTGTGATGCAGCGGTGGGCTCGGCGATGACATCCGTCCCGCCGAGCTTGTGGTCGTGGCCTCGTTGCACCGGAACGGAAACCTTTGGGGCCTTCCTCGGGAACCTGTGCCTGTCCTTGCTTCCTTAGCACCGAAGAGGAAAATGTCTCCTCTGCGCCCGCAGACGCCCGCCTGGCCTTGGTCGTCATGCCTCACATCATCGCGGCCTCATGAGTCGGGGTACCTGCATAGAGATCTCCGTTCCTCGGGAGGCAGACTTGGGGAGCTGCTCCTCAAGAGGTCTTGGCGCCGCTCGCCTCGCGAGGCTGGGGGCCCTTGCGAGGGACTTCCTCGCGTAGTCTTGCACCTGGGCCTTTGCCGGGCCATCGATGGGGCCACGCGTTGGGCCGCAGGCAGGCAGGTCTGGGTACCCCTGATCCCAAAACACCTACGGTAGCCCCCGGGCCCATGGCGTGTCCGGCCTGGCTTCGAGGCGAAGGCAAGGAGCGAGAGGCGAAACGCCACGGGCCTCAATCTCCTGCGGGCCAGGCTTGACGCATGGCGCATGAGGGGCACGGACGCCTCCACTTCGCCACGTCGCCTCGGCAACTGCCCAGGCTGACAGAAAGCCTGGCGCGCACTACGGAGCCATCATTGCACGATGGCAAGAGGGCGTCGGTTAGCCTCCTCCGATTGCCTATGAGAAGGCGAGGGGGCAATGCCCCGTACCATCTTTGTCTTCTCGCCCGTTCGCCCCAACCTCCGCTGCAGCGACCATGGCACCAGTGAGGAGGTTCACTTCCGATGAGAAAGGCAAGGCTCCCCAGGAAGGACCGGGTTCGCCACTGCCCAAGAGAGGGCGCGGCCGCCCTCACAAGTCTTCAGCCAGGCCAGCAATGTCATCCCGGGGGCGCGGGCGCCCTCCACTGGCGGTCCGCACCAGCTTAGGCGGCTGCGGGAAGAACCCTTCCCGTGGGGGTGGCCATGGAAGCTGCGGTGGCCATGGCCAAGGGAGAAGGCGTGTGGCGGCCGTCCGGCCGCCTCGCTCACGGGCCCATTCGGATGACATGGCCTGCGAGTTTGTGGTGTGGATGGAGGGTCTGCCCCTCACCTGGATCCAGCTTCGCGCTCCTTCGCGGAAGAATTGCCAGCCGGCGGACCCGCTGGCCTGTGGCTACAGCCCGACAGCTGTTGCCACAGGTCCTCGTGGGCGGAGGTCGAGGTAATCTCGGCGGGCTACGTGTTCCTGAACCACGGGTGGCAGACATTCGCTCGCGCCCGCGGCTTGCAGGGGAGGCGCACCCTCCACTTCAAGTACGACGGGGGCGGCGACGGTCTTTGTCAAGGTCTTCGGGGAAGATGTCAGGCGCTTGGAGTGCTACCCAGAGGGCGACAGCGGCGGCGGCGACCACCCCTCGGCGACGACGGCCATCGCGGCGGCGGCGGCCTCGGGGGTGAACTTGCCCTTGGCGACAACCGCGACACCCCCAGCAGCAGCGAGACCTCCGCCGGGGGGAGCTCGAATGACGACGACTATGACGAGCCGGCACGTCGTCGTGCCCGGGTCATGGAGGACAACGAGCTGCCACGCCGCCGCGCCCCTGACAAGGAGGAGGAGGACTCCGACTGAGCGCAGGAGGCGCCGGAGCCTGGCTTCAGGAGCAGCGGCCCTCGGGAGGCTGCCTTTTTGTCCTTTTTTTTGCATCAAAAGTCGTGAAGAGCCCCGTGGGGGTGTGTAATGAACTGCGGCGCTTGCGCCTTTATATCAGTATTTCCTGCTCATATTCTAGCATCATATTGTCATAAACTGAAAGGTTCCTGGCTGGCGCGATTAGGGTAACTTAGCTTGGTGCACTCGTGACCCTTTGTGGGTTCCTACGTCATGGGAGCGCGCTCCTCCGGAGCTTTTGATCCTATGCACGCCCCTCGTTCCAGCAAGGGTGCTGCTGGAGCACCGAGGCAGCCGAGAGAGCTTGTCGGGGAGGCACCCTCCTCACGGACCAGATGGCTTCGGAGTCTTGAGGGGCCCGCGACTCGCGAGGCCCCTGGGGGACTCGCGAAGGTTCAGGGCCTCCGGAGGCGCCTCCGCCAGGCATCGAACCTATCGGAGATGTAAAAAGGCACTTGACGTAGGATTCCTTGATAGTGAGCCGGACCATGGCTGTTCTTTCTTCCGCCACCCTTCCTTGGTGCCCATCTTGTGCCTAGAGCCCCCGAGTGAGGATCGATGGTCGCTGGTATGCCGGGTCGTGATGCCCGGCAAGGCCAGGGGATGAGCGCTCATGAGGCCAGGGGCCGAAGGCAATACGTGCCTGTTGGCTTGCTCAAGAGACTCGCGCGAGGATTTGGACGCCAAAGCCTTGGCGAGGTGTGCGCACGGGCAGACCCATGGCTGTTGTGGCCTGGGCCCTCAAGGGGCCCTCGACGCTGCTGGGGCTGGCTCAAGCGTACACACCGTGCCCAGCCCCGCTCGTGGGACGTGCGGGAGGGAGCAACTGGCAGCTGCCACTCCCCCTAAAAACGAGATTCAAGAGAGAAAACGCTGCAAGGAGAAAAATTCCCACCCCTTTTCGAATAAAGATGCGAGAACTTCAAACTTCATTTGAAGAAATGGCAAATTTGGTTACAAAAGAGGGCGAAAAAGACGGCCGCGTCCGGCGCCTACACTAGTCTTTCCACCAGCGCGGAGCATGGGGCCTCCACTTGGGCATGGGCATAGTCGCTGTTCGACCGTGTCGTCCGCCAGTGCGGAGCATGGGGCTTCTACTTGGGCGTGGGCGGGAGCTCCCGCGGGGCCGTGGGGCGGTGCACCGGGAGCTCTAGGGCGTGTACAACTGAGGGAGTCATGGACTAAGGGGTCCTCGGGGCGACGACCCATTGTACGTGGGCCGGAGTGGTGAAGCCATATATCAACAGGAGATCTATGAAGCCGTGGTGTGCCCTCCAAGTCAAGAAGACATAGTATCTCTTTAAACCCTTGTTGTAATCTATCTTCGGTAACCCAAACCCTATCGGTGTCTATATAAACCGAGGGTGGTAGTCATTAGGGTTAGATCTACTTTCATTACCTCATAGCCTTAGGGTTAGCTCATGCTGATCTCGAGGTAGATCTACTCTATAAACCACATCATACATCCAATATAATCAAGCAGGACGTAGGGTATTACCTCTTCGAGAGGGCCCGAACCTGGGTAAACACTGTGTTCGTCGTCCCTTGTTACCCATCGACCCTAGATCCACAGCTCGGGACCCCCTACCCCAAGGTCTGCCGGTTTTGACACCGACATTGTTGCTTTCATTGAGAGTTCCTCTGTGAGATCGCGAGAAGAGTCGATGGTTCGATCGGTCGACGGAGACCACACCCGTACCGAGGGCTTCATCGCACCTGGTCACCTCCTCGTCTTCGGCGGCATATTAGTGCACGCCGATCCCACTAGTCGCCTCGACCAAATCGAAGGCTTCACCCCCATTGAAGGATTCGTTAGTCCAGGGGCATCGACCCCAGGACCAGCAAACTCACAAAAGTCCGGTATCTTTCAGAGTCCGGCCCCGAAGCCCGACTCCGACGGACCACCGACAAGGTCTCCCGCCGAGTCGCCGGAGCGTTCGGCACCCCTATGTGCCCAGCCGGTAGATCAGTTGGCAGATCTGTTCCGTGCAATGGGAATCTCTGTTATCAGGCCCACGGCCTATGATCGGATCGGGCTTAAACCCGATGACCAAGAAATCAACACCCCTCCGGTCACGCACCTTGTCGCCACAATTGAAGAGGGCCAGGAGCCTATCTGGCCGCACACCAGTTAGGATCCGAGCCCTTTGCGGTCAGAATCGGACATGATTCAACCTCCCTTCAAGGATAATACGGGTCCGCGGTAGGAGGGAATTCTTGAAATTTTCCCACCCACCCACCACACGGAATACTCTCCGGATTCGGGAAACCCAGACATATGGGACCTCATGTACGTCAGACAGCTGCCAAACAAGACAGTCCACCATTATTGGGCTAGATTTCTCCTGGTAAAAAATAGGATGGCACCTTGCTGTGACAAAGAAATAATTAAAGCCTTCCAGTTTAACTGCAGGGACGAGGGCCTCTTAAACGCCCTCGGGCGCCGCCGAATTCAAAGCTTCACCAAATTATCAGACATGGTGCGCAAATATTGCGCCATGGAGAACACATGGAGGGCGCAATAGCTGAGCATGGGGCCACAGCCCAACGCGCATCACAGAAAGCCTCGCCTTAAACGAGCCTACACAAACCGGTCACCGGAGCACGAGCCTAATGAAAAGAAAACCAGGCCCAGATCGGTGTTAGACGAGTTGCTGGATAAACCATGCCCAATACATTCGGTTTTGCTATATGCAAACCCAACCCATAGACTTCGAGCCTATTGGGTGGTAAGACAAGTGGCCAAATATGGCGAGCCAATCTTGGGCCTTACACCCCCAGATAAACAGTCCTCGGCTTCATCACGGGACCACAATGTCCTTACGGTATATGAGACGTTCACCTCAAACAACAAAAGGAAAAAGGCTCTTCGAGAGCTCAGCCAGATATATCATGTGACGGCCACACAACCATGGGCAAATACTCCTATCACCTTTGACGAGAAGGACGAGCCAAGCCCCCGTATCAGCCATGCACCAACCGCACTGGTCCTTGACCCCATCGTCGATGGCTTTCGGCTGACTAAAGTACTAATGGACGGAGGCAGCGGCCTCAATCTCATTTACGAGGATACGCTCGATAAGATGCAGTTCAACAGGTCTCGCATCGAACACAGTCACACCACATTCCGAGGTATAATACCCCGTAGGGAGGCACACTGCTCGGGACGCATAACCCTCGACGTTGTGTTCGGCACACCCGATAACTACAGATCCAAACCCTTGCTATTCCACATTGTGCCCTTCCGTAGCGGATATCACGCCCTTCTAGGGCGTGAGGCATTCTTGAGATTTCAGGCCATACCACATTATGGGTATATGAAACTCAAAATGCCAGGGTCCAACGGGGTAATTTCGCTTAAAAGCGACCCAAGCAAAGCCTTGTGAGCCGAAAACAAAACGGCATCCCTCGCCCTAGAGGCACTTTCCAAAGCCCTCGCGGCCGAAGAATTGACAGCTCTATGCACTACCGTCGACAGGGATGACGTGGTTCTCAGTAAAAGACAAAAATTCACGTCATTCAAGCGAGCAGATGAAATAGTAAAGTTTGAAGTGCACCCAACAG
This sequence comes from Thinopyrum elongatum, assembly GCA_011799875.1. NCBI lineage: Eukaryota > Viridiplantae > Streptophyta > Magnoliopsida > Poales > Poaceae > Thinopyrum > Thinopyrum elongatum. Next base: position 392,719,314 of record CM022300.1, read on the forward strand.
ATCCCAACAAAACGGCGTCCATAGGAGCGCAGCTAGACCCCGCAGTCGACGAGGCATTAAGGACATTCTTGCGTGAAAATTGGGACATATTTGCCTGGCACCACTCGGACATGCCAGGAATCCCACGCTGGAAAGTAGAGCACAGTCTCAACATTCTAAAAGGATTTAAGCCAGTGAAACAGACCCTGCGCCGATTCTCCGAACCCAAATGACAAGCCATGGGCAAAGAACTCACAAAATTGCTGGAGGCCGGATTCATCCGTGAGATCAAGCATCCCGAGTGGTTAGCAAACCTGTTAATGGTACCAAAGAAGGATAAGTCCTGACAGCTCTGTGTCGATTTCAAAGACCTTAACAAGGCCTGCCCTAAGGATCCTTTCCCCCTGCCACGGATAGACCAGATCATCAACGCCACCGCCGGACACGACTCACTATGTTTCCTTGACGCATACTCCGGATACCACCAGATCAAGATGAAAGAGTCCGACCAGGCAGCAACCGCGTTCATTACCCCTTACGGGCCCTTTTGCTTCAACACCATGCCGTTCGGATTGAAAAATGCAGGAGCCACATACCAACGCATGATTCAAGCATGCCTCAAAAATCAAATTGGCAAAACGGTCGAGGCATACGTGGACGATGTGGTTGTCAAAACCAAACACATAGACCAACTGGTAGAGGACCTACGCCAAACCTTTGACAACTTACGCGCTTATGACATACGGCTCAACCCAGAAAAATGTATCTTCGGGGTCCCTGCCGGAAAGCTGCTAAAATTCATCGTTTCCCATAGAGTAATCAAGGCCAATCCAGCCAAAATTAGAGCACTATCTCAGCTCGCAATACCAACAGAGCTCAAACATGTTCAGAAGCTGGCAGGATGCGTGGCAGCCTTGAGCCGCTTCATATCTCGTCTCGGAGAAAAGCATTGCCACTCTACAAGCTGCACAAAAAGACCAAGAACTTTCAATGGACAAACGAAGCAACTGCAGCACTCGAGGAGATTAAAACACTTCTAGCTGGCAACCCTATCCTAACCGCACCCAGTATCGGCGAGCCCATGTTGCTATATGTTTCAGCCACCAATCAGGTGGTCAGCGCGGTGCTTGTGGTGGAACGGGAATCTGAGGGCCATAAATTTCAAGTCTAGAAGCCGGTCTATTATGTGTCTAAGGTGCTAACGCCATGCAAATCACGGTACCCGCAATATCAAAAGATAGCTTACACAGTCTTCATGGTGTCCCGAAAGCTTCAACACTACTTTCAAGAATGTTCGGTCACAGTGGCATCGGAGGTCCCCTTGAATGATATAATCAATAACAGAGACACCACGCGCCGCATCGCCAAGTGGGCCATTGAGCTCCACCCCTTCGAGATAACATACAAACCACGCCGAGCCATTAAACCTCAAGTGTTGCCCAATTTCATAGCCGAATGGACTGAAGCCGAACTACCCCGGGAGTACAGTACATATTCACACTGGATAATGTATTTCGACGCCTCAAAGATGTTAGCCGGACTGGGGGCTGGGGTCATCCTAATCTCCCCCACAGGCGACACTATTCAGTATGTCCTACAAATAATGTACATGGACTCCAACAACGCAGCCAAGTACGAAGCGCTACTACATGGTCTTCATATGGCCACAACAATGGGAGTGCATCGCCTTGAGGTAAGGGAGATTCAAACCTAGCAATCTCTCAAGTTAACGACGAATTCGACGCCAAGGACCCCAAGATGGCGGCATACAGAAACGCAGTCCTCCGGATATCGGCCCGATTCGAGGGCCTAGAATTTCACCATGTCGCTAGAGACAGCAATCAAGCAGCTGACGTCCTCACCCGCATGGGCGCCAAGCGCGACCCGGTTCCCAAAAACACCTTCCTCGAGCGGCTCTTTAAGCCCTCCGTGGTGTGGTAGGACGACGTTACCAGCGCACCAACCAATGAGCCCGCTAACAATGCCTCACCGGAAAACGAACCAGACGACCATATCATCGGCGGCTCCGCACTCGAAGAAACACCCTCCGCCCATGAAGTCATGGCCGTAATCCCAACTTGGACAGAACCCCTGCTAGCCTATCTCACACAACATCAGTTTCCTGAGGATCAAACCAAAGCACGGCATATAGTTCGGCGCTCTAAAGCATACAAGGTCCATGAAGGCGAACTCTATAAAAAGAGTACCACAGGAGTCTTACAAAGATGCATCTCCGAAGAGGAGGGGCAGCAGCTCTTGGCAGAGATACACGCAGGCATGGGCGGACACCACGCGGCGGCTCGGGCTTTGGTCAGCAAGGCTTTCCGAGCAGGTTTCTTCTGGCCTACCGCCCGTGAAGATGCCCGGACATTAGTCCAACATTGCGTCGGATGCCAGCTGTTCGCAAATCAAAGCCACATGCCCCCCACAGCTCTTCGGACGATACCGATTACATGGCCTTTTGCGGTCTGGGGTCTCGACAGGTTCGGGCCACTCAAAGGGGGGACAACAAAAAGAAGTATTTATTGGTCATGGTCGACAAATTCACCAAGTGGATCGAGGCAAAACCTGTCACTTCGGCAGAATCCGGACCAGTCGTCGACTTCTTATCGAATGTCGTACACAGTTATGGTGTCCCCCACAGCATAATTACCGATAATGGTACCAACTTCACCGCCCAAGAAGTTAAAGACTGGTGCGGCAAAATGGGCATTAAGCTCGATTACGTCTCGGTGTACCACCCACAGACCAATGGGTAGGTCGAACGAGCCAACGGACTCATCATGAGCGGCATTAAGCCTCGCCTAGTTCGATCCCTTAAACAATCAGACTGCCATTGGGTGGAGGAACTCAATTCCGTACTATGGGTGATGTGCACTACTCCTAATCGGTCCACCGGATACACACCATTTTTTATGGTATACGGTGCCGAAGCAGTTCTCCCATGCGACATTATCCATGACGCGCCTAGAGTGCGCATGTACGAAGAAAAGGAAGCCGAGCTCGATTGGCAGGATGATCTGGACGCTCTGGAAGAAGAGCGAGACATAGCGCGAGCTCGGTCCGCGTTCTATCAGCAGCAAGCACGACGTTACCACAATCGTGAAGTCCGGGGCAAAGACATACAACGTGGGAGACCTTGTCCTTCGACTCCCCGAAAAACAGAAGAATAAACTATCACCTAAATGGGAGGGTCCGTACATCATCGATGAAGTACTCATAGGAGGAGCGTATCGTCTTCGCCGCCCGTTCGACGACAGCCTCGAGCCGAACCCGTGGAACACAGCAAGGCTGCGGCGTTTTTACGCCCGAGTCCAACATAAATTTTTGCCTTTTCTTTCTTTTTATTTTTTACCCTTTTTCTATCTTTCGCCGTGGTGCTAGTTCGGCTAAACCGAACCATACCAAGCTCATACTATATACACCATTAAATGTAATACCCAGCTTTGCTTGGAGGCTCCCTTAGAAGAGCCGAATATATGTATAAATCGCATTCGTCTTGATTGCATCCTTCTCATATATGTTAAGCCAATATATGCACTTGTTTGACTTAAGATCTTTGCCAAGCCGGGTTGCCTGCCTCCTGTGGTTACCCCTACATTCCCAATTGTTCGACTAGGGAGTAAAGGGAGCACCTCTGCGATTGTTACGACTGGGTCATCTGGGACCGTGCCTCAGACGGGTGAAGCCAAAAGCTAGTGTTCTTACATAATACAATAAGTCGGCCTAAGGGAAGCGAATATAGCCTCGTACTTATCACCAAGGTTTTTTGGCAGCCATTGGTTTCCGTTGATCTTACGTATCCGGATTATCATTCTACCTGAAGAAAGGAACCCTTGGAGGAACTATTTTCATCAGAAGATGTTTCTTATGTCAAACAGTAATATAACATCGTTCTCCGCACATGTTTCGTCTATTTAAGCCAGATGGCCGGATTGCCTCGTTCCCGAGAGTTGCTTTGTTTTCCACGGCACATAGTACAGAACACTTCCCGATCTATGATTGGGGAGGTAGAAGCCGATGGCTGGCTAAGACAACATTCTTTCAAAAAAAAAAGAGCGCGGATTGAACACAGTCAACGTAAAGTACATAGATACATAGAATTGACAAAATTACTCCTTCTCGACATTGTCTATCAATTGCTCTAAAGCACAATCCTTTTGAGAATAGCGAGCGGCTTGCATCACGTCATCATACACCAAGCTTAGTGGTATCTCTTGGTCGTCAGGGCCCATGGGACCAACCCGGGCCATATGCACCGGGTCTAGCTTGGTGAAGCGGGTCTTTACCATAGCCCACGCCTCGCGCGCTCCTTCTCGATAGGCCGAGATCTTCCATAATTCAAACCTTCTCCGCACCCCTTTAAAGCAACTGGCTAGTTCGGCCATACTCTCTGGTGGCGCATCTGACGGCCATAACGCCTTCGCCATGCTTTTCATGGCTTTCCGGGCCTTTTCATAGGTCTTTGACAGTTCCTTTAGAAGGTTCCTGTCATAAGTGCATACTTCTTCCTCAGGCCGCCCAGTCAGGAGACTTAACAAGCAGGTGTTGCACATCATCATTAACACATCAATGACACTTGTCAACAGCACGGTACGATCAGTTCTTACCGAATATGCCACCTTTTAGCTTCTGGTTTTCCTCCGCAGTTTGGGCCAACTGAGTTCTCAAACTTTTAATTTCCTCGGCTTGCCGTTGATTTTCTGCCTTGAGCTCATTTTTCTCCTCCTGACTTCGCGTCAGTACTCGTTTACCAGCCTCCAGCTCTCTCCGCAGCTCGCTTACAGCTCCCACGGCTGTATGGAGAATACGGTGTTAATGCTTAGCATACAACATATACCTACAAAAATAGTCTTTCCTATTCACTGGACAATTCGCTGTTGGCTTTTCGAGCCGCATCCAGTTCGGCCTCGGCTTCGACCAATTGTGTCCGACTCACTTCAAGGTCCTCGGACAGCTTTTTGTTCTGCTCTCTTGCGGCCTACAAAAACAATATCATTATACACCCTTAACTCGGCCGTCCCGCCTGAATTAAGGCTTGGGGCTAGTTGGTTAGGGAACATGATATGCTTTTAAGCTATATACCTGCACCTTGGCGGCAAATAGACCGGCAATCCCATCAAGACCTGTCCGGGCCGCTCCGAGGTACGCATCCACCGAATTAAAAGCATTAAATTCTTCTTCTGCAAAGGCAGTATGACGTAAAGTCGCCCTCCGACGGCGATGGTTCATTACACTTTCGGCCTCGAAATTAGTGACCGAAACATCATCGGAGTCCGCCGGAGGTACACCAGCTGCCGTGTGTTCGGAAGAGGCTCTTGCTTGTGGCGAAGACTTGAGACCGGAGTTGCGGTTCGGCGCATCCGGGTGATCCTCGGATTGGTGTAGGGGCATATGCCTTCTGCAGAATTGAGCAAGCTCTAATAAGAAAGTGCCAACGGCAACCCTCGATGCAATTCCGAAATTTGTTACCTTTGGGCCGAGGGGGCAGATGCCTCTGCCTCGACGGAAGCCTTCCACTTTGATCTCCCGTCAAGGGCCAAAGCTGGCGCGGTCCGCGCCCCTCCTGAGACATTCTTGCACGTAGTGCGGCGGCCCTTGGGAGTAGAAGTCAGCACTTGGGGGATAGCGCGAGACAAGCGCCCTGTTCGGGAGAGGGTCTTCTTTTCACTTACTGTGGAAGAGGGAAGAGCCCCGGGGTGATCGGCTGTTACAGCCACTTTGCCGCCATCAAGGCCCTCCTGATAGAACACCCCATCTTCAAATTTGATTGACGTCTCTGGGTCGTCGTGATACCCCGAATCGCAGTCACGAGAGTGATTCTCTGGTTGAGGAGGAGGACAACTAATGGACGCAACCTGACGCCTACATCCCTATTCAAGTAGCGATCAGTAAGAATTCAGTGTGGTCTGTGGGCTCAAAATAATGGATTGTGGCTTACCCAGTCCATCGGATTGTATCCGGAGCAGCCTTCTCGAATACTCATGCGAGCGAACTCTGCTTCGTCTCCCTTGAAGAGATCGGCCAGTATTTTAGCTAGGGCCGCCTTGTTGTCTGGCCCTTGCCGTTGGTGACGTGTCACATCGTTGGTCCTGTTATAGCACCATAAAGGGTGACCCCGCTGTTGGAGGGGTTGCACGCATCAGGAAATGGCGATGGCCATAACTTCAACCATGGTCAGCTTGCTGCTAGTTAGCAGCCCAATCTTCGCCGACAGCGCACGCACTTCTTCGCTGTCTTGTTGGGAAGGACCTCTAGGCCACCAGTTGTACCGCTTTATAGGCGGGTCATTTGAATATTCGGGTAGCCCTTGCCGTATTGGATCGGTGAGGGGAACATCTTCAATATAAAACCACTCGGAAGTCCATCCTTCGGGATCTTTCTGTGGGGTCCCGATTGGGTACCCTATCCCAGCTATTTGCCATACTTCGACGCCGCCTACCTCAAATACAGATCCCTCATGGAGGTGAGGGACAAGATAGAAATACTTCCTCCACAAGTCAAAGTGGGGCTCGCAACTCAGAAATATCTCGCACAAGGCTACAAAGCCGGAAATGTGCAATATGGACCCCGGGGTGAGGTTGTGGAGCTAGATCCCATAGAACTCTAGCAGACCCCATAGAAAGGGATGAATAGGAAAACCCAAACCTCTTAGAAGGAAGGGCACGAGACATACCCTCTCCTCCTTGTTTGGGGCGGGGGAGTTCTCAGCAAGGGCGCAACCATCAACGGAGATGAGGCCGGCACGGATTGGGACTAGAGCAGCTGGAGGGAGGAAGCGTTGTGTCTGCAGGCGACTCAGCTGGATATGCGAGATCGAACAGCTCGACCAATCACCTGGGAGCGGGCCGTGAGGGCGCAAGGAAGAACCTGGGATATCGGCCATGACTTTGGAGAATTTTTTCTGTGTCGTTCTTGGCGAAGGGGGAGGTAACTATTCTTAGCACCTTCTGGATCTATAAATAGGCATCTTATCATGAAGTCGAAAGGACGGGTGTGTGGAAGGACGGCATTGGGCCACACCCCCTCTAGAAAGGTGTGCGTAACCCTTGCCCCGAGGGACGGCATTAAACCATGATGGTCCCACCTCTATCTCTAGATATCTTCGGATCCCAGAACCTTGAAAACTGTCCGGACCCGAGTATATTAGAGCGGGTTCCGGATAGTGGAAATTGATATAGCTTCATGCAGAATAAAGGAATAAAAGAACTCGTGTCGCAAGCCGATGATGTGAAGATTCCGGAGGACAATCCTCGGCGTTGGAGGCAAGTTCGGGGGCTACTAAGGGAGTCATGGACTAAGGGGTCCTCGGGGCGACGACCCATTGTACATGGGCCGGACTGGTGAAGCCGTATATCAACAGGAGATCTATGAAGCCGTGGTGTGCCCTCCAAGTCAAGAAGACGCAGTATCTCTTTAAACCCTTGTTGTAATCTATCTTCGATAACCCTAACCCTATCGGTGTCTGTATAAACCGAGGGTGGTAGTCATTAGGGTTAGAGCTACATTCATTACCTCATAGCCTTAGGGTTAGCTCATGCTGATCTCGAGGTAGATCTACTCTATAAACAACATCATACATCCAATATAATCAAGCAGGACGTAGGGTATTACCTCTTCGAGAGGGCCCGAACCTGGGTAAACACTGTGTTCGTTGTCTCTTGTTACCCATCGACCCTAGATCCATAGCTCGGGACCCCCTACCCCGAGGTCTGCCGGTTTTGACACCGACAACAACCCCACTCATTATTACGTGAGAGTGTCACGGGTAGAACTTGCGGAGATGCTGGATGTTCCAAGCATTCTGGACGGGGACCCTGTCCTCCGTCTCCAGGCGAGCGCCGCTGGGCCTGGAGATGCGGGCGACCGTGAACGGGTCGTCCCACATGGGCGAGAGCTTGTGGAGGCCCGCCCTGGAGAGGACCCGCCTCAGGACGAGGTCTCCGACTTCGAGAGTCCGGGGGCGGATGTTGCGGCAATGATAGCACCGCAGCACTTGCTGGTACCTCGCGGCACGGAGAGAGGCTTGGCGATGGGCCTCCTCTCCGAGCACGAGATCAGTTCCCCGCGAGGCATCCTGACGCGCCTCGTCGAATGCCAAGGCTCGCGTGGAGCGATGCTTGACCTCGTGCGAGAGGACCGCCTCAGCCCCGTAGACGAGGAAGAACAGGGTCTCGCCGGTGGGCTTCGTCACAGTGGTGCGGACGAACCACAACACGGACTGAAGCTCACCAAGCCAACCCCTGCCGCAGGCCTCAAGCTTCTTCTTGAAGCTCCTTATCTTGAGGCCCCTTAGGACCTCCGCATTGGCGCGCTCAGCCTGGCCGTTGCTCCACGGGTGCGCCACCGAACGGAGCATATCTGCGTTCCAAGGTTAGCACAATATGTCCTGAAGAGGTTGCTTGTGAACTCGGAGCCATTGTCGGTAATGATACGGTTGGGGACACCAAACCGGCTCACGAGGCCCTTGATGAACTTGACGGTCGAGCCAGCGGGGATGGTGCGCACGGGCTCCACCTCCGCCCGCTTGGTGAACTTGTCGACGGCGACGTAGAGGTAGCGGTAACCGCCGGCCGCCCGAGGGAACGGGCCCAGTATATCCAGCCCCCAGACTGCGAAGGGCCACGAGAGTGGGATGGTCTGGAGACCTTGCGCGAGCTGATGAATCTGCTTGGCTTGGAACTGGCAGGCCTCGCAGGATCGGACCAGCTCGACGGCGTCGTGAAAGCGCCGTAGGCTAGTAGAAACCGCTGCGGAACACCTTTCCCACGAGGGTACGTGATGAGGAGTGGTGCCCGCAATCTCCAGCGTGGAATATCGGCCAACGGCTTGCGCCCTTGCTCCTTGGATATGCACCACAGCGAGACGTCGTTGGGGCATTTGTGGTACAGCTTGTCATCCTGCAAGCAGTAAGCAGTGGCCTGGCGAGCCACGCGTTCTGCGTCCTCCTCCTTCTCCAGCAAGGCACCGCGGAGCAAGTACGCCTTGAGCTCCTCGGTCCAGCCGCCTGCCTGAGGTTCCAATGCCAGGAGCAGGCAGGCTCCCGAGGTCGGGCCGCAGGCTGGGGCGCCCGCGGATGACGCCGGTGGTGGCTCTTCCCGGAGCAGCGTCGGGCCTGCAGCTGGGGGTACAACCGACGGCTTGAAGAGCCTCTCCTCGAAGACGCCGTCTTCTGAGGCTCGCGACGAGATGCCCTCTTGGCGATGTCGTCTGCTTCCTTGTTCGCGCCACGTGGGACGTGCTGCAATTCCAAGCCTAAGAAACGCTTTTCAATTTTACGTACCTCTTCCAGGTATGCCTCAATGTGCTCGTCCTTCGTTTTGTACTCCTTGTTGGAAAAGTTGACGAGGAGCTGGGAATCGCCCTTGATAGTGAGCCGTTTGACCCCCAGGGCGGCCGCGGCCCTGAGGCTGGCAATCAAGCCCTCATATTCTACGATGTTGTTGGAGACCTTCTCGCCACGCTGGAAGGAAAGCTGCACGGCATAGTAGAGTTTGACTTGGGTTGGTGAGATGAGCACGACTCCAGCCCCCGCACCCTGCCACGCAAGGACACCATCGAAGTGCATGACCCAGCCATTGGGCGCCTCGTCACCAGGCATGAGGGATTGGCCCTCGCCTAGCCCCTGGTCGGGAGCGTCCGTCCACTCCGCCATGAATTTGGTGAGGGCTGGATACCCCAGGATGGCGTTGTACGGGAGGCCGATGCGGGCCACGTCGAAGTTGATCAGCTCGATGCGGTAATTGTCGCACTTGCCGAAGGTGATGAGGAGGCGCACCTACCCCAAGGGGATGGCGGAGCCTTTGGTCACCCCCGAAAAGGGCCTGGTGGGCGCGAGCTGGTCGTAAGGCACCTGGAGCATGTCGAAGGCCTCCACGGAGAGGACGTTGAGACCGCCGCCGCCGTCGATGAGGGTCTTGGTGACCGCGACATTATTTATGGCGGGCGTGCACAGCATTGGGAGTGTACCAGAAGCGGCCGCAGTCCTGGGATGATCCCTGGAGTCGAAGGTGACGTCGGCTTCCGGCCTCACATGGACTCGCGAGGCCTCCGGCTGTGGCTGAGTAGCGCCTGCCTGACGAAGAAGCTGCTTGACATGGCGACCGGATGTAGGCGCCTGTGACCCGCCGACGATAAAAGTGATCGCGTGGGGTCCCGGGGCCACGAAGCGCATGATGAAATAATCGCGGAGCTCCTCCCAGGAGGACACCGAGGCCACCGGGAGGCCGCGGAGCCAAGAGCGTGGCATCTCCGTGAGGGCCAGAGGGAGCCAGTTCGCCATAGCCTTGTCGTCGCCGCCCGCCGCTCGGATGGCCTGCGCATACAGCTGGAGAAATTCCTGGGGGTCAGCCGCGCCATCATAGCGTGGGGGCAGCGCCAGCCTGAACCTAACCGGCCACTGCACTCAACGCAGGCCGGGAGTGAAGGCCGGGCAACCCGCGGCGCTCCCATAGGCCACGGGCCGCCCAGCCTGGGGGACATCATCTGCCATGTGGACGGTGGAGCGAGGGCGGACCTTGGTCGATGAAGAAACGAGAGCCTCGATAAGCCCCTACCTGGCACGCCAAATGTCGAAATCGGGGCTCCGCGGACCCAACAAGGTTTGAACTCTAGGGCGTGTATGAAGGATCTTGCTTCACCAGGACGCTTTGCTCACTATACCCAAGGTTCAATCTCACCGAGTACGCGTGATCGAAGAGAAGGGAAGAACACAGAGATTTACCTAGGTTCGGGCCACCTTGCGGTGTAAAACCCTACTCTTGCTTTTGGTGGATTGGCCTCACGAGGAGGGTGAGGATGAACTAGTACATTGGATGAGCAGCCTCGCGAGGGCTCAAGTAGTGAGGATGGATCGATCCCTCTCTACGGTGGAGGCTAGTCTATATTTATAGTGGCCTTGGTCCTCTTTCCTCATTGCCCAAGCGGGAAGGGATTCCACAACGGCCAATTTTGAAAGGGGACAGGAAGTACATCTTATCCTGATGAAAGGTGATCTTCACCTGCAAAGCTTCTGGCTGTGACGCAACGGTGGGCTTGATAACCCACAAGTATAGGTGATCACAACAGTTTTCGAGGGTAGAGTATTCAACCCAAATTTATTGATTCGACACAAGGGGAGCCAAAGAATATTTGCAAGTATTAGCAGCTGGATTGTCAATTCAACCACACCTGGAGATTAATTATCTGCAGCAAAGTGATCAGTAGCAAAGTAGTATGGTAGTTTTGATAGTAGTAGCAACAGCAATAGTAACGGTAACAGTAATAGCAATGATTTTGTAGCAAGTGCAAGAGTAACAATAGCAGTGGTAACTTAGCAAGAACAATATGAGAGAAATTCGTAGGCATTGAATCGGTGAATTCGTTGGATGATATTCATCATATAACAGTCATAACCTAGGGCGATACATCACTAGCTCCAGTTCATAAATATAATGTAGGCATGTATTCCGTAAATAGTCATACATGCTTATGGAAAGAACTTGCATGACATCTTTTGTCCTACCCTCCCGTGGCAGCGGGGTCCTATTGGAAACTAAGGGATATTAAGGCCTCATGTTAATAGAGAACCGGAACAAAGCATTAACACATAGTGAATACATGAACTCCTCAAACTACGGTCATCACCGGGAAGTGTCCCGACTATTGTCACTCCGGGGTTGCCGGATCATAACACGTAGTAGGTGACTATAACTTGCAAGATCGGATCTAGAACATAGATATAATGGTGATAACATAAACAGTTCAGATCTGAAATCATGGCACCCGAGCCCAAAGTGACAAGCACTAAGCATGGCAAAGTCATAGCAACATCAGTCTCAGAACATAATGGATACTAGGGATCAAGCCCTAACAAAACTAACTCGATTACATGATGAATCTCATCCAACTCCTCACCGACCAGCGAGCCTACAAAGGAATTACTCACTCCCGGTGGGGAGCATCATGGAATTGGCGATGGAGAAGGGTTGGTGATGAGGAAGATCGAAGAGCCCCCTCTCCGGAGCCCCAAACGGACTCCAGATCTGGCCTCCCAATGAAGAACAGGAGGTGGCAGCGGCTCCATCTCATGAAATGCGATAATTCTTTCTCCCTGATTTTTTTCTCCGAAAATATGACTTTATAGCATCAGGGTTGGAGTCTGCGGGGCCACCAGGTGGGGACAACCCACCTGGGCGCGCCCTGGTGGGTTGTGCCCACCCAGGTGCCCCCCTCCTGTGGTTCTTGGCTCCAAAAATTCTCTTTTATTATATAAAAAATCCTCGCGAAGTTTCGTTCCAATCCGAGAACTTTTATTTCTACACAAAAACAACACCATGGTAGTTCTGCTGAAAACAGCGTCAGTCCGGGTTAGTTTCATTCAAATCGTGCAAATTAGAGTCCAAAACAAGAGGAAAAGCGCTAGGAAAAGTAGATACGACGGAGACGTATCAACTCCCCTAAGCTTAAACCTTTGCTTGTCCTCAAGCAATTCAGTTGATAAACTGAAAGTGAAAAAGAAAAACTTTTACGAACTCTTCTGCTCTTGTTTACATAAATAAGCTTAAGTAGCACCCGGGTTTTCAGCAAAGGTTATAACTAACCATGTCAACAATAACTCTTAAAAATTATATTAACTCATATCAATGGCATAATCAACTAGCGAGCAATAATAAGATATCTCAAACAACAACACTTTGTCAAAGCAACCACGATATAATATGACAATACTGGTATCTCGCTAGCCCTTTCTGAGACCGCAAAACATAAATGCAGAGCACCTCCAAAGTTCAAGCAGTGACTAAACATTGTAATTCATGGTAGAAAAGATCCAGTCATGATGCAACCAACATTAGCTATACACAATGCATGAGGATGACAATAGTGCTCTCAGGTTCTGGCGCTTATTTGAGAAGGTGATGACACAACATAAAAGTAAATAGATAGTCCCTTCACAGAGGGAAGCAGTGATTTGCAGAGGTGCCAGAGCTCAAGTTTTAAAACAGAGGTAAATGAAATTTTGAGAAATGCACCCTTCTTATTTACTTCGCGACCATTAGTTATCGGTATCTTCCATGCTAAACACATTAGTGGCGGTTCCCAAGCGATAAAAGTAAAGATTTACTCCCCCTCCACCAACAATCACACTCCACGGCTTGTCCGAAACAACGGGTGCCGTCCATACCAACAACAGTCCTGGGGGAGTTTTGTTTAATTATTTGCAATTTGAATTCGGGACTGGGAATCCCTATTACCGCCCCTCTCGTGCAAGGATGAGTGAATAAACACTCATCATGTGATTAACCCGCTTAGCATGGAAGATACTGACCACCCCCTGTCGCTCCATGAGCGGTCCAGGCACACAAAAAGGGATATTTATTTGAGGTTTTTAGAGGTGGCACGTGCAAATTTACTTAGGACGGCAGGGTAATACCGCATATAGGTAGGTATGGTGGACTCATCTGGAATAACTTGGGTTTCAGGGTTTTGATGCACAAGCAGAATTCCCACTTAGTACAGGCGAAGGCTAGCAATTAGGTTGAGAAGCGGCCAGCTAGAGAGCAAAAACGGTCATGAACATGCATTATGCATAAGTAACATTGGATACTAGCATGAGTAGGATATGAACACCATGAACATAAATTTCATAGAGGCTATGTTGGTTTTGATTCAACTACATGCATGAACATGTGCCAAGTCAAGCCACTCAAACATTCAGAGGAGGATACCATATCATCATACTACATCACAATTATTTTAACGCAATGTTGACATCCAAGATAAATCATTATCCACTCCTAGCTACTTAAGCATGGCATGAGAAACTATAATCTCTAAGGGTCATTGCAAACATGTTTGATCATAATGAGCTGAATCATGGATACTAGGTTAAACATATTTACAAAAACAGAATAAGTTGAGTTCATACCCGTTTCTCTCTGCCACAGCCAGTTCATCAAATATAGTCATTATTGCCTTTCACTTGCACGACCGAACGATAAGAAAATAATAATAGTGCAAGAGTGCCGTGGACTAAGCTGGAATCTGCAAACATTTTATTCAAAAAGAAGAAAACAAGGTAATATGGGCTCTCTGTTAGATCGACAACAATGCATATGAGAGCCACTCAACATTTTCATCGTGGTCTTCTCCACGGTAAGACTCAAATAACAGAAAAGAAATTCAGAGAAACACACTGAAATATTTTTGGAGTTTTTGGTTTTTCTTGAAGGAAGCAAAATAAAAAGACGAGAAGAGCAAAAACGAGAAAAACTATTTACACGGGAAAGCTCCCAACAAGCAAAAGAAGAACAAGGAAATCTTTTTGGGTTCTCTTTTTAAATACTACAGCTAATTATACTAGAAAGAAAAATCAAAAAGAAGCAGGAAATATTTTTGTATTTTCTCAAAGTTTTTTTTAACACACAAGAAGAAGGCGAGAAAATAAATTTAGCATGGATAATACAATGAAAAAGTGTGGACACTGACAACTGGAATGAAATGTGTGAACATGAAAGTAATGTCGGTGGAAATACGTACTCCCCCAAGCTTAGGCTTTTGGCCTAACTTGGTAATCTCCATCAGTAGACTACATAATGGTTGGAGTGATAGCCCACGGAGGCTCTAGGTGCAGATGTCTCAGCCCGTCGTGCAGCCACAACTGCCGCGTTATGTGCTCGGGCCTCGCTCTCAAGAACATAATATCTTCCCTTGCTATGAACATCAAAGAGAGTAGGTGCAGGCAAAAGGTGTCCACAATGGAACTTTTATTAAACAACAGGTTATAAGTAAAATTATGGGGTTCACCACTAAGGATCTTATGGCGTTTCATAGCATCGAAGTCAAGGTATTGCGTGGCTAAGATGGGGTCATAAGGCCAAGGTGAAACACCTAGCTCTCTTGCTAAGCGTGTGGCGTAAATCCCACCATAAAAATATCCAATACCAGCGTTGTGTTGCAATCTATGTGCCACTATCGCTCCATGGTTATACCTTTTGTCACCGGTGAGAGCGGTGTGGATAAGGCTCAAGTCTGGAGCACAAAGTGTACTACAATCTTGTTTGTCTACAATGAATTTTCCATTAAATAGTGCAAAG
Organism: Thinopyrum elongatum; assembly: GCA_011799875.1. NCBI lineage: Eukaryota > Viridiplantae > Streptophyta > Magnoliopsida > Poales > Poaceae > Thinopyrum > Thinopyrum elongatum. The sequence goes on from CM022300.1 coordinate 392,734,367, forward strand.
TATTGGATTGAGGGAAAATGAATGCTCTTTATTCTACCTTGAGTCACTCCTCTAGTCTCACCATAGCAAAGGCTAGTCAAGAATATCTCAAACTCCGACCTTGGTGGCTCGTCCAATGAACCCCAAAATGGAATTTTGCAGTGATTAGAAAATGTCTCTAGACGTATAGTAAATGAATTGTCATATAGTTTAAATGATACTCTGGACTCATGAGGATGGAATTTAAATTGTTTGGTAAATGATTCAGTGAGGCTGAGGTGTTGGTTGCACTTATCTGCAATGTAGGGACCAAGCTCAAAATTGTGAACATATTGCTCAAATTCTTCTTTAATGCCCACACGCGCCATATAATCGTTGCATGGCCATAAACATGATTTGGTAGTGGCATCTCGAATGGAATTTTCACTTGGTTCAACATAGGACCGAAGAACGGAGCTGCTACTAGAAGATGCCTCCGAGGACCTCCGCCTCGAAGAACTCCTTCCAAAGAGGTTCATCATATTCACGTACAATTTTTTGAAAAAATTTGTGTCATGAATTTTTGTCAACAAAACCTTATAAGAATGATAGCAACCACTCATAGGGATGCATAGAGGCCATATCGAGCATTCAAACTACTTAGAACTCTAAGAATTCAACATGCAAGCTCATCTACAGCAGCACCAAGAGTCACTAATTATTCTAAATATAAACCACTAAAGCAAAAACTAATTGGACCAATGGAGGAGGCACATACCAAGCAACAATCCCCCGAAACAGTTTTGGAAACAGAGCTTCGAGCAAAGAGATCGAAATCCACGGGTTTGAGAGCAAGAACACGAGAGAGAGAGCAATGGTGAATTTTTTCTAGAGGTAGGTGATGATATGGAGTGAAGAGATAAGTGAGAGGGCCCACGTGGGGACCACAACCCACCAGGGCGCGCCCTGGTGGGTTGTGCCCACCTGGAGCACCTCCCTCTGATGTTATTTGCACTAAAAACTCTTAAATATTCATAAAAAAATCGTATTAAATTTTCAGAGCATTCTGAGAACTCTTATTTTTGGGCCATTTTTTTATTGCACGGAAAAATCAGAAAACAGGCAAGGCATTTTATTTTATTTAACTAATAAAAATAGGAAACAAAAGGTAGGGACAGAAGGTAGTGCTCACTGAATTCATCAACTTCATAACTCTCAAAAATGATTTATTAATAAGGTTGATCAAGTCTTATTAACAACCACTTCCGATTAGCATGAAACCGAAGAACTTTCGTAAAACACTAAGTTACCTCAATGGGGATATGGATGTCCCCAACAATAAGCATTTCATATTTCTTTTTAGCAGTAGGTAGAGGTAGTTGAAAACTTCCAATAGTGATTGTAGGAGATTTTTCAATAACATTAATACCATTCACTTGGAATTGTTTCTTCGGAAAGTGCACCGTATGTTCATTACCATTGATATGAAAAGTGACCTTGCTTTTATTGCAATCAATAACAGACCCTGCAATATTCAAGAAGGGTCTACCGAGGATAATCGACATGTTGTCGTCCTCGGGCATCTCAAGTATAACAAAGTTAGTTAAGATAGTAACATTAGCAACAACAACGGGCACATCCTCACAAATAACGATAGGTATGGCAGTTGATTTATCAGCCATTTGCAAAGATATTTCAGTAGGTGCGAGTTTATTCAAATCAAGTCTTTTATATAAAGAGAAAGGCATAACACTAACGCCTGCTCCTAAATCACATAAAGCAGTTTTCACATAATTTCTTTTGATGGAGCAAGGTATAGTTGGTATTCCCGGATCTCCAAGTTTTTTAGGTACTCCACCCTTAAAAGTATAATTAGCAAGCATGGTGGAGATTTCCGCTTCCGGTATTTTTCTCTTATTGGTGATGATGTCTTTCATGTACTTTGCATAAGGAGGCATTTTTAAGATATCAGTCAAACGAGTACGCAAAAAGACTGGCCTCAGCATTTCAGCAAAGCATTCAAATTCTTCATCATCTTTCTTTTTGGTTGACTTAGGTGGAAAGGGCATAGGTTTTTGAACCCACGGTTCTCTTTCCTTACCATGTTTTCTAGCAACAAAGTCTCTTTTATCATATCTTTTATTCTTGGGTTGCGGGTTATCAAGATGAACTGTTGGTTCTATTTCAACATCATTGTATGGTTCTTTATTATTTGTTGGAGTGTCTTCATGAACCTCATCTTTATATTTTTCATTATCAGAAGGTGAGTGTTCACCACCAGATTGAGTTTCAGCATCAGAGATAGAGACTTCATTATCATTATCAGGAGGTTTGTCAACTTTAGGTTCACTAGAGGCATGCAAAGTCCTATCATTTTTCTTCTTCCTTTTCTTTTTAGAAGGACTAGGTACATCAGTGTCAACTCTTTGAGAGTCTTGTTCAATTCTTTTTGGGTGTCCCTCAGGATAAAGTGGTTCCTGAGTCATTCTACCTCCTCTAGTCATTACTCTAACAACATGATCATTGGTATTATTATTCATTTCATCAAGCAACTCTCTTTCAGATTTAGCAACTTGTTCTAATTGAGTTTGAACCATAGAAGCATGCTTTCCTACACCTCTAACATCATTTGAGATTCTAAATAACAAGTCACTCAAGCGAGCAATCATATCAGAATTGTATTTCAATTGTTTCATAACATTTGCATTGAAGTGATCTTGCTTTCTAATGTAATTATCAAACTCATAAAGGCATTGACTAGGATGTTTATTATAAGGAATATCACCTTCATCGAACTTTAGTAAAGAATTTACCTCTACCACCTTAGGTGGTGGTGGTGTTGGTGTTTCAAGCCCATGTATTTCTTCGATAGGTGGTAAATTTTTAACATCCTCTGCTTTAATACCTTTTTCCTTCATGGATTTCTTTGCCTCTTGCATATCATCAGGACTGAGATATAAGATACCCCTCTTCTTTGGAGTAGGTTTAAGTGGTGGTTCAGGAATGATCCAATCATCATAATTTTTCAATATGTTATTCAATAATTCTTCAGCTTGTTCAACAGTTCGCTCCCTGAAAACACAACCAGCACAATTATCTAGGAAATCCCTAGAAGCATCGGTTAGTCCATTATAGAAGATATCAAGTATTTCATTTTTCTTAAGAGGATGATCAGGCAAAGCATTAAGCAATTGGAGAAGCCTCCCCCAAGCTTGTGGGAGACTCTCTTCTTCAATTTGCGCAAAGTTAAATATTTCCTGTAAGGCAGCTTGTTTCTTATGAGCAGGAAAATATTTTTTAGAGAATTAATAAATCATATCCTGGGGACTACGCACACAACCAGGAGCAAGAGTATTATACCAAGCCTTAGCATCACCCTTTAATGAGAACAGAAATAATTTGAGAATATAATAATAGCAAATCTTCTCATCATGAGCAAAAACGGCGGCTATATCATTCAACTTAGTAAGATGTGCCACAACAGTTTCAGTTTCATAACCATGGAAAGGATCAGATTCAACCAAAGTAATTAACTCTGGGTCGACAGAGAATTCATAATCCTTATCATCAACAAAGATAGGTGAAGTAGCAAACCGAGGATCACATTTCATTTTAGCATTCAAAGTCTTTTCTTTATACTTGTATAATAATTTTTCCAGATCATCTCTATCCTTACAAGCAAGAATGTCCCTAGTTGTCTCCTCATCCATAACATAACCTTCCTGTACGTTTGGCAATTCATATCTAGGAGAACTAGGTCTAATAGGTGTTTCAAGATTTTCAGTTTCAAGCTCTTCATCAGTTTCAACAATCTCATGCTATCTTACTCTAGCAATTTGTTCATCAAGAAATTCACCTAGTGGCACATTATCATCAAGCAAGGTACTAGCATCATCATGAGTAGCATTCATAGCAAAAGTAGCATCATCAATAACTTGCGACATTTCAGAATTGATAGCATGTGGTGGTGTTGCAAGTCTACTTATAACAGAAGGTGAATCTGAAGCGGAGCTGGATGGCATTTCCTTACCTCCCCTCATCTTAGAGGGAAAAATCTTAGTCTTAGAATCCTTCAGATTCTTCATCGTGATAATTTGATAATAATCCCAAGTGACTCAACAAATATAGCTATGCTCCCCGACAACGGTGATAATTCGACACAAGGAGAGCCAAAGAATATTTGCAAGTATTAGCAGCTGGATTGTTAATTTAACCACACCTGGAGATTAATTATCTGCAGCAAAGTGATCAGTAGCAAAGTAGTATGGTAGTTTTGATAGTAGTAGCAACAGCAATAGTAACGGTAATAGTAATAGCAATGATTTTGTAGCAAGTGCAAGAGTAACAATAGCAGTGGTAACTTAGCAAGAACAATATGAGAGAAATTCGTAGGCATTGGATCGGTGAATTCGTTGGATGATATTCATCATATAACAGTCATAACCTAGGGCGATACATCACTAGCTCCAGTTCATAAATATAATGTAGGCATGTATTCCGTAAATAGTCATACGTGCTTATGGAAAGAACTTGCATGACATCTTTTGTCCTACCCTCCCGTAGCAGCGGGGTCCTATTGGAAACTAAGGGATATTAAGGCCTCCTTTTAATAGAGAACCGGAACAAAGCATTAACACATAGTGAATACATGAAATCCTCAAACTACGGTCATCACCGGGAAGTGTCCCGACTATTGTCACTCTGGGGTTGCCGGATCATAACACGTAGTAGGTGACTATAACTTGCAAGATCAGATCTAGAACATAGATATAATGGTAATAACATAAACGGTTCAGATCTGAAATCATGGCACCCGGGCCCAAAGTGACAAGCATTAAGCATGGCAAAGTCATAGCAACATCAATCTCAGAACATAATGGATATTAGGGATCAAGCCCTAACAAAACTAACTCGATTACATGATGAATCTCATCCAACTCCTCACCGACCAGTGAGCCTACGAAGGAATTACTCACTCCCGGTGGGGAGCATCATGGAATTGGCGATGGAGAAGGGTTGGTGATGATGAAGATCGAAGATCCCCCTCTCCGCAGCCCCAAACGGACTCCAGATCTGGCCTCCCGATGAAGAACAGGAGGTGGCGGCGTCTCTGCTCGTAAAACATGATAATTCTTTCTCCCCGATTTTTCTTTCCGAAAATATGACTTTATAGCATCAGGGTTGGAGTCTGCGGGGCCACCAGGTGGGAACAACCCACCTGGGCGCGCCTGGAGGGGGGGGGGGCGCCCTGGTGGGTTGTGCCCACCCAGGTTCCCCCCTCCTGTGGTTCTTGGCTCCAGAAATTCTATTTTATTATATAAAAAATACTCGCGAAGTTTCGTTCCAATCCGAGAACTCTTATTTCTGCACAAAAACAACACCATGGTAGTTTTGCTGAAAACAGCGTCAGTCCGGGTTAGTTTCATTCAAATCGTGCAAATTAGAGTCCAAAACAAGAGGAAAAGCATTAGGAAAAGTAGATACGACTGAGACATATCAGGGCTCGGCGATGACATCTGTCCCGCCGAGCTCGTGGTCTTGGTCTCGTTGCACCGGAACGGAAACCTTTGGGGCCTTCCTCGGGAACCTACGCCTGTCCTTGCTTCCTTAGCACCGAAGAGGAAATTTTCCCCTCTGCGCCCGCTGACGCCCGCCTGGCCTTGGTCGTCATGCCTCACATCATTGCGGCCTCATGAGGCGGGGGTACCTACATAGAGATCTCTGCTCCCCGGGAGGCATGCTTGGGGAGCTGCTTGCTACTTCTTGAGCTTGCGTTGGTTTTTCCCTTGAAGAGGAAAGTGTGATGCAGCAAAGTAGAGATAAGTATTTCCCTCAGTTAAGAACCAAGGTATCAAATCCAGTAGGAGATACAAGCAAGTCCCCAATCTATGCACCTGCACAAACACTCAAACACTTGCACCCAACGCGATAAAGGGGTTGTCAATCCCTTCACGGTCACTTGCAAGGATGAGATCTGATAGAGATAGATATAAAAGATTACTAAAACGTAAAATAAAATAAAAGTAAATAAATTGCAGCAAGGTATTTTTGGGTTTTTTGGTTTATAGATCTGAAAATATATGATGGAAAATAGACTCGGGGGCCATAGGTTTCACTAGAGGCTTCTCTCTTGAAGGCAAATAATACGGTGGGTGAACAAATTACTGTCGAGCAATTGATAGAAAAGCGCAAAGTTATGACGATATCCAAGGCAATGATTATGCATGTAGGCATCACGTCCGTGTCAAGTAGACCGAAATGATTCTGCATCTACTACCATTACTCCACACATCGACCACTATCCAGCATGCAAATAGAGTATTACGTTCATAAAGAACGGAGTAATGCCTTAAGTAAGATGACATGATGTAGAGGGATAAACTCAAGCAATATGATGAAAACCCCATCTTTTTACCCTTGATGGCAACAATACAAATACGTGCCTCGCTACCCCAAGTACGTCACTGATGAGGACACCGCAACATTGAACCCAAAACTAAGCACCTCTCCCATTGCAAGAAGAACCAATCTAGTTGGCCAAACCAAACCGATAATTCGAAGAGAAATACAAAGATATCAAATCATGCATATAAGAATTCAGAGAAGATTCAAATAATATTCATAGATAAACTGATCATAAATCCACAATTCATCGAATCTCGACAAACACATCGCAAAAGAATATTACATCTGATAGATCTCCAAGAACATCGAGGAGAACATGGTATTGAGAATCAAAGAGAGATAAGAAGCCATCTAGCTACTAGGTATGGACCCGTAGGTCTGTGGTAAACTACTCACGCTTCATTGGAAGGGCAATAGAGTTGATGTAGAAGCCCTCCGTGATCGAATCCCCCTCCGGCAGGATGTTGGAAAAGGCCCCAAGATGGGATCTCACAAGTACAGAAGCTTACGGCGGCGGAAAAGTATTTTGGTGGACGCTTCTGGTCGTTTGGGAATATTTCTAAATTTATAGGCCAAAGATTAGGGTTGGAGGACTCCCGTGGGACCCACAAGCTAGGGGCGCCCCCCCTAGGGCGCGCCCTGAGGGCTTGTGGAGCCCTCGGGACTCTTCTTACTTCCTCTCCAAGTCCTATGTGTGTCTTCTGGTCCAAGAAAAATCATCGTAAAGTTTTATTCCGTTTGGACTCCGTTTGATAGTCCTTTTCTGTAAAACTCAAAAACAAGGAAAAAACAGAAACTGGCACTGGGCTCTAGGTTAATAAGTTAGTCCCAAAATTAATATAAAATAGCATATTAATGCATATAAAACATCCAAAACAGATAATACAATAGCATGGAACATTCAAAAATTATAAATACGTTGGAGACGTATCAAGCATCCCCAAGCTTAATTGCTGCTTGTCCTCGAGTAGGTTAATGATAAAAACAGAATTTTTGATGTGGAATGCTACCTAACATATTTATCCATGTAATTTTCTTTATTGTGGCATGAATATTCAGATCCATAAGATTCAAAACAAAAGTTTAATATTTACATAAAAACAATAATACTTCAAGCATACTAATAAAGCAATTATGTCTTCTCAAAATAACATGGCCAAAGAAAGTTATCCCTACAAAATCATATAGTCTGGCTATGCTCCATCTTCATCACACAAAGTATTCAAATCATGCACAACCCCGATGACAAGCCAAGCAATTGTTTCATACTTTTGATGTTCTCAAACTTTTTCAACTTTCACGCAATACATGAGCGTGAGCCATGGATATATCACTATAGGTGGAATAGAATATGGTGGTTGTGGAGATGACAAAAAGAAGGAGATAGTCTGACATCAACTAGGTGTATCAACGGGCTATGGAGATGCCCATCAATAGATATCAATGTGAGTGAGTAGGGATTGCCATGCAACGGATGCACTAGAGCTATAAGTTTATGAAAGCTCAAAAAGAAACTAAGTGGGTGTGCATCCAACTCGCTTGCTCACGAAGACCTAGGGCAATTTGAGGAAGCCCATCATTGGAATATACAAGCCAAGTTCTATAATGAAAAATTCCCACTAGTATATGAAAGTGACAACATAGGAGACTCTCTATCATGAAGATCATGGTGCTACTTTGAAGCACAACTATGGTAAAAGGATAGTAGCATTGCCCCTTCTCTCTTTTCTCTCATTTTTTTTTCTTTTTTTGTTTGGGCTTCTTTGGCCTCTTTTATTTTTTGTAAAGTCCGGAGACTCATCCCAACTTGTGAGGGAATCATAGCTTCAATCATCCTTTCCTCACATGGGACAATGCTCTAATAATGATGATCATCACACTTTTATTTACTTACAACTCAACTCGATACTTAGAACAAAAATATGACTCAATATGAATGCCTACGGCGGTGTACCGGGATGTGCAATGATCTAGCATAGCAATGACATCAAAAAACGGACAAGCCATGAAAACATCATGCTAGCTATCTTACGATCATGCAAAGCAATATGACAATGATGGAACGTGTCATAATAAAATCGAACGGTGGAAGTTGCATGACAATATATCTCGGAATGGCTATGGAAATGCCATAATAGGTAGGTATGGTGGCTGTTTTGAGGAATGGTATATGGTGGGTGTAGTGCACCGGCGAAAGTTGCGCGGTACTAGAGAGGCTAGCAATGGTTGAAGGGTGAGAGTGCGTATAATCCATGGACTCAACATTAGTCATAAAGAACTCACATACTTATTGCAAAAGTCTATTAGCTATCGAAACAAAGTACTACATGCATGCTCCTAGGGGGATAGATTGGTAGGAAAAGACCATCGCTCGTCCCTGACCGCCACTCATAAGGAAGACAATCAATAAATAAATTATGCTCCGACTTCATCACATAACGGTTCACCATATGTGCATGCTACGGGAATCACAAACTTTAACACAAGTATTTCTACCAATCCACAATTACTCACTAGCATGACTCTAATATCACCATCTTTATATCTCAAAACAACCATAAGGAATCAAACTTCTCATAGTATTCAATGCTCTTTATATGAAAGTTTTTATTATATCCCTCTTGGATGCCCATCATATTAGGACTAAATTCATAACCTATGAAAATTACCATGCTGTTTAGAGAGACTCTCAAAATAATATAAGTGAATCAAGAGAGTTCAACAATTTCTATAAAATAAAGCCACCACCGTGCTCTAAAAGATATAAGTGAAGCACTAGAGCAAAATTGCCTAGCTCAAAAGATATAAGTGAAGCACATAGAGTATTCTAAGAAATTCACGATTCATGCGTGTCCCTCTCAAAAGGTGTGTACAGCAAGGATGATTGTGGCAAACTAAAAAGCAAAGACTCAAATCATACAAGACGCTCCAAGCAAACCACATATCATGTGGTGAATAAAAATATAGCCTCAAGTAAATTTACCGATAGACGAAGACGAAAGAGGGGATGCCATCCGGGGCATCCCCAAGCTTAGATGCTTGGTTGTCCTTGAATATTACCTTGGGGTGCCTTGGGCATCCCCAAGCTTAGGCTCTTGCCACTCCTTATTCCATAGTCCATTAAATCTTTACCCAAAACTTGAAAACTTCACAACACAAAACTCAACAGAAAACTCATGAGATCCGTTAGTATAAGAAAATAAATCACCACGTTGTGGTACTGTTGTGAACTCATTATTTATTTATATTGGTTTAATATCCACTGTATTCCAACTTCTCCATGGTTCATACCCCCCGATACTACCCATAGATTCATTAAAATAAGCAAACAACACATAGAAAACAGAATCTGTCAAAAATAGAACAGTCTGCGAAGATCTGAATTGTTCTAATCCTTCTGTAACTATTTTTTTTTGAAACTTTAGGAAAACAGAGGCAATTTGTATATCAATCTTGTATAAAAAAATTCAGGGTTTCCACGTTCCAGTGAATTTAAACAATTCTTTTACTGGACGCAGAAGTTTCTATTTTTCAGCAAGATCAAATCAACTATCACCGTAAGCCATCCCCAAGGTCTTACTTGGCTCAAACACTAATTGAAACACCAAAACACTATTACTATAGAGGTAATAATGTGTATTTATTGAAAAACAGAACCAAAAAAAAAAACATAAAAATAAAATTGGGTGGCCTCCCAAAAAGCGCTATTGTTTAACGCCCCTAGCTCGGCATAAACATAGATCTAGGTATTGTCATCTTTGGTATGCAATCGATAAGTAGCCCTCATAATAGATTCATATGGCAACTTAATTTTCTTTCTTGGAAAGTGTTCCATGCCCTTCCTTAACGGAAATTGAAATCTAATGTTTCCTTCTTTCATATCAATATTGCACCAATTGTTCTAAGGAAAGGTCTACCAAGAATAATAGGACATGTAGGATTGCAATCTATATCAAGCACAATGAAATCTACGGGCACATAATTCTTATTTGCAATAATATGAACATCATTAATTCTTCCCATAGGTTTCTTAACAGTGTCCGCGAGATGCAAATTTAAAGAACAATCATCAAATTCACGAAAACCTAGCACATCACATAAAGTTTTTGGAATCGTGGAAACGCTAGCACCCAAATCACACAAAGCATGGCACTCATAATCTTTTATTTTAACCTTAATAGTAGGTTCCCACTCATCATAAAGCTTTCTAGGGATAGAAACTTCCAACTCAAGTTTTTCTTCAAAATATTTCATCATAGCATCAACGATATGTTTAGTAAAAGCTTTATTATGATTATAAGCATGAGGGGAATTCAACATGGATTGCAACAAGGAAATACAATCTATCAAAGAACAATTATCATAATTAAAATCCTTGAAATCCAAAAGAGTGGGTTCATTGCTACTTAAAGTTTTGACCTCTCCAATCCCACTTTTATCAATTTTCGCACTAAGATCTAAAAACTCCGAATCATTGGGATGCCTTGTAGCTAAAGTTGACTCATCTCCAGTCCCATCTTTATCAAGATTTATATTAGAAAACAAAGATTCAATAGGAGTCACACCAATAACTTTAAGATCTTCATCATTATTATCGCAAGAAATCGAAGAACACGCTTTAACAAACCAATCTCGCTTAGCACGCATCCTAGCGGTTCTTTCCTTGCCCTCATCAATAGAAATTTTAATAGATTTTAGATATTCATTAATATCATGCTCGGGTGGCATAGATCTAATTTTCAAAGAATCAATCTCAAGAGAAATTCTATCAATGTTCCTAGCCAAATCATCAATCTTGAACAATTTTTCTTCAACCAAAGCATTAAAAACCTTTCACAAATTAATAAATTCTTTAATATTGTTCTCAAGATAAGAGGGCATCTTATTATAATTTCCATAAGAATTGTTGTAGGAATTACCATAATTATTAGAGGAATTACTAGGAAACGGCCTTGGGTTGAAATTACCTCTACACGCGTTATTACCAAAATTGTTCCTACCAACAAAATTCACATCCATAGATTCATTATTGTTCTCAATCAAAGTAGACAAAGGCATATCATTAGGATAAATAGGAGCACTCTTACTAGCAAACAATTTCATAAGTTCATCCATCTTCCCACTCAAAGTATTAATTTCTTCAATCGCATGCACTTTTTTACTAGTAGAAGATCTTTCGGTATGCCATTGAGAGTAATTAGCCATAATATTATCTAGGAGTTTAGTAGCTTCTCCTAATGTGATTTCCATAAAAGTACCTCCCGCGGCCGAATCTAAAAGATTTCTAGATGCAAAATTCAACCCGGCATAAAAATTTTGTATGATCATCCATAAACTTAAACCATGAGTAGGGCAATTTCTTATCATCAATTTCATCCTCTCCCAAGATTGTGCAACATGTTCATGGTCAAGTTGCTTAAAATTCATTATGTCGTTCCTAAGGGAGATGATCTTAGCGGGAGGAAAATACTTGGAAATAAAAGCATCTTTACACTTATTCCATGAATCAATACTATTTTTAGGCAAAGATGAAAACCAAGTTTTAGCACGATCTCATAGTGAGAACGAAAATAGCTTCAATTTAACAATATCATTATCCACATCTTTCTTCTTTTGCATATCACACAATTCAACGAAAGTATTTAGATGGGATGCGGCATCTTCACTAGGAAGGCTAGAAAATTGATCTTTCATAACAAGATTCAGCAAAGCGGAATTAATTTCATAAGATTCCGCACTAGTGGCGGGAGCAATCGGAGTACTAATAAAATCACTATTATTAGTATTGGAAAAGTCACACAACTTCGTATTTTCTTGAGACATCGTGAAAAAGCAAGCAATCTAGCACACGAGCAACCAAAAAGCAAACGAAAAGACGAACGAAAAAAGGGTGAATAAAAAGGCAAATCTTTTTCTATTTTTCTAATAATCATTTTAGAAGTGGGGGAGAGGAAAATGGCAAATAATGTAATGCAAGAGATGAGAGTTTATGGTGGGTAATTGGTAGGCTTGATGTAGATCTCCCCGGCAACGGCACCAGAAATTCTTCCTGCTACTTCTTGAGCTTGCGTTGGTTTTTCCCTTGAAGAGGAAAGGGTGATGCAGCAAAGTAGAGATATGTATTTCCCTCAGTTAAGAACCAAGGTATCAAATCCAGTAGGAGATACAAGCAAGTCCCCAATCTATGCACCTGCACAAACAATCAAACACTTGCACCCAATGCGATAAAGGGGTTGTCAATCCCTTCATGGTCACTTGCAAGGATGAGATCTGATAGAGATAGATATAAAAGATTACTAAAATGTAAAACAAAATAAAAGTAAATAAATTGCAGCAAGGTATTTTTGGGTTTTTTGGTTTATAGATCTGAAAATATATGATGGAAAATAGACCCGGGGGCCATAGGTTTCACTAGAGGCTTCTCTCTTGAAGGCAAATAATACAGTGGGTGAACAAATTACTGTCGAGCAATTGATAGAAAAGCGCAAAGTTATGACGATATCCAAGGCAATGATTATGCATATAGGCATCACATCCATGTCAAGTAGACCGAAATGATTCTGCATCTACTACCATTACTCCACACATCGACCGCTATCCAGCATGCATCTAGAGTATTAAGTTCATAAAGAACGGAGTAACGCCTTAAGTAAGATGACATGATGTAGAGGGGTAAACTCAAGCAATATGATGAAAACCCCATCTTTTTACCCTTGATGGCAACAATACAAATACGTGCCTCGCTACCCCTACTATGTCACTGGGTGAGGACACCGCAAGATTGAACCCAAAACTAAGCACCTCTCCCATTGCAAGAACCAATCTAGTTGGCCAAACCAAACCGATAATTCGAAGAGAAATACAAAGATATCAAATCATGCATATAAGAATTCAGAGAAGATTCAAATAATATTCATAGATAAATTGATCATAAATCCACAATTCATCAGATCTCGACGAACACACCGCAAAATAATATTACATCGGATAGATCTCCAAGAACATCAAGGAGAACATGGTATTGAGAATCAAAGAGAGAGAAGAAGCCATCTAGCTGCTAGCTATGGACCCGTAGGTCTATGGTAAACTACTCACGCTTCATCGGAAGGGCAATAGAGTTGATGTAGAAGCCCTCCATGATCGAATCCCCCTCTGGCAGGATGCCGGAATAGGCCCTAAGATGGTATCTCACGGGTACAGAAGGTTATGGCGGCGGAAAAGTATTTTGGTGGACGCTTCTGGTCTTTTGGGAATATTTCTGAATTTATAGGCCAAAGATTAGGGTTGGAGGACTCCCGTGGGACCCACAAACCAGGGGGCGCCCCCCCTAGGGCGCGCCCTGAGGGCTTATGGAGCCCTCGGGACTCTTCTAACTTCCTCCCCAAGTCCTACGTGTGTCTTCTGGTCCAAGAAAAATCATGGTAAAGTTTTATTCCGTTTGATATTCCTTTTCTGTAAAACTCAAAAACAAGAAAAAAACAGAAACTGGCACTGGGCTCTTGGTTAATAAGTTAGTCCCAAAAATAATATAAAATAGCATATTAATGTATATAAAACATCCAAAATAGATAATATAATAGCATGGAACAATCAAAAATTATAGATACGTTGGAGACGTATCACTACTCCTATGGAGGTCTTGGCGCTGCTCGCGTCATGAGGCCGGGGGCCCTCGCGTAGTCTTGCACCTGGGCCTTGCCGGGCCGTCGATGGGGCCACGCATTGGGCCGCAGGCAGGCAGGTCTGGGTACCCCCGATCCCAGAACGCCGACAGAAATATTCTTCAGCGTTGACAACACTTTCTCTAAGCCTACCTTTGTTCTCTTCCTCATACATGCTCCATAGCTTTGCTAGGCACATATTCAAGGACTGTGGCCACTCTTGATCAACCCACTCTAGGTAAGAACACTTCCGTTCATCCTATAATATTTAAAACTAGATCAATAACAATTGAAGGGGAAATGGGTTTCTAGCAACATAGAAAATCACCAAATACATATTTTGAAAAACAGAAAAATAGGTTAATTATGACATATCTTCTCAAAAAGATCAATGTGCAAATGAAGTAATTGCTACTGAGACAACAACCAAATTCTGAAACATCAGAAGCTATAATTAACTACAACAATGCTACAAGTTCTTAGTCATGTACTATAAATAACAAATTTAACATTTTATGAGGAAGCTAAATATAACCGCAACAGCATAGCGACAGTGTTTCGACATCAAATTGATACTAACACGTGTGTACATGCACAAATTTAGTAACATAGAACTAATAGCACTAAGGCCGTCCACTATGTATGGCAAAACCAGTGTCAAGACAACTGTTGCTACATTTGGCACCGGTGCCCTGCACTGGCGAGCCGATGCAGCGGAAAAAAAATAAGGGAACCGGACTCCGGAGCACGTAGTTGCTCCAATGCCCAGTTCCTTCCTGCCATAAAGATTTAGTATTTTACTGCTTGGCTGCTCAAATGTGTGGACCAAAGTTGGCTGCACAAACTGCTGAAGCGGTGCCAAATAATTTTCTAATGGCACCGCTGATGAGATGGCAACATTTTTAAATACTAGGTACAAACTGTGACACTGTCTTAACATCCATAATAACATAGCACAGTGACAGTGTCTAAATCACATCTAACAAATGATTTGTAACAACGAAAGTGGTGCTAACCTTCTCTGCACATGCCAGAAACTTCCTCCCACTGTCCACAGATTCAAACGCAACTAAATTCACACATGGATATTGATGGTGATAATGAGCAGGCAGATCTTCAGCCCCCCCGCTCCATTTGTTGCAACTGATGGTCCTAGGAAGCTACAAGAGGAAGACATGACTCAAATCGACCACCGGGTTAAAATCCTTCATTCCAAGTCATAACCCGAAAGAGAGAGAAGAGAGACATACCCAGGTGGTGAAAGAGTCATCGGAGGAGGAGGAACCGCTGGAGAGGTCATTGAAGAAGATCATGGCGACCCTGACGGTAGGATGCGAGACGGCGAGAGCGACGAAGGAAGCGAGGAAGCGGCTATAGCTTCAGAAAGAAGGAAGGAAGAATCAGGGGAAATGTGACTTGTGGTCGGGGAGAAAAGGGTGTGGGGAAGGGGGGTAGATATTTCGGCGGTAGGACAAAAAATTCAAAATGTGGAGGGAAACTTTGCGCGTGGTGCCACCGGACACCATTCACTTTGAACGATTGTGTGCATCGCAAATGATTCTTCTGCTTTACATGCATGGGATAAGTTTGATAATTCAAATTTTGGTGGAAATTTCCCTGGGTACTATCCTCATCCACGTCATTGCATAATTTAACATCGCTTGCTAATTTAGGCACACAAAAGAGCGTACAACACACAGACCACCACTGGTACAGCAAGGTGCTATACAAACGGTTTTTAACCCCTTTTCGTGACGACATTTTGAACTTTCGCCAAGTGAATGTTTGCGATAGGGGGGGTACTTCCCACACGACCCAGAAACCGTCGGGGATAGGGAGCCTTGATGCATACAGTTGTCCCTATAAAACTGTTTCTGATATCTCGAATATCCCAAACGCTTCATCCTTGCAACTCGTTTGTGCTTGCATTGCCATCATAGTCGGTATTCTGTGGTGCTACGTTTACGATGCGCGACCCATCACAAACAGTTCACGATTATAGAATGTGTACGATAAGTAGACAATCACACACATTTACTTTTCCTCGACTGTATGCGATTCGATGTAAGAGCGCATACAGTTGTCCCTATAAAACTATATGCGAAGCTTGAATACATCCCACACGATTCATTCGTCGTACCCGTGTCGGATGAAGACCTATCGCACGTGTTCTTCTATGACCAAACGTTTGCGATGCGCACAACATCATAAATAGTCCATAATTGCCAAGCGTGTGTGATAAGGTAACTTTCACAAATATTTAATAAGAAGGATCTGTGTGCGATGCTGTTGTTAATCGCACATGTTTTTTCTTGGCTGATCGTGTGTGAAGTAGAGATTGATCGCACATGTAGTGAAACGTGTCTGATCTCCACGTCTATCGCAAGTGTTTCGCTTTCGCAAACCGTGTGCAGTGTAATCCCTAATTTAAAAATCACAGATTTTGAATTTGAAAGTAGGCAATCACTTATTCATATCGAACCATGTTTATTACAAATATAGGTTCAACCACGAATGCATAATTCGATGCACAGGTACATATACTGAAGAACTACAGAAGCACCAAGTAAAGAATGACGAACCACAGCTGTCCTAAAGATTGTAAAGAGAGAGGCAAAAGACATTCTGGTTGCTGGAGAAGGTAAAGCGGAATGCCCATATTGTGCCCTCCTCCATGCGTAATGTGCGCACGACTCTAGGCCAACCCCTTGTGATGGCTGCCCATCCATCCTTCACTGTCTTCATTAGGACTTCTCGATGCTCATTGTAGTCTGGATGAAATACTTTAACCTTCATTGCATGTCCACCAATCATGTATTTTGCGAGGTAATCTTGATTAAACTGCTTCAGGAACCACTACGAACGAAAAAGATTCAGACATTGTTGTCTAACAACTCATTATGGGGAGTAAAAAGAGAAGGCTGCAGAGTTTGTAGTTATCATCCTACAGCTCACTGTTGTGTTGGATAGAGCGTAAACAAATAATTTGCTTGCCACCGTTCGTATCTTTTTGCTAATAATATCAGTTTCCTCACTTGATGCTTGTTCATGAATATCTCATTGCCCCATACGCAAAAAGGGTCGATGTGTGGATCTTTGCCAAGGGCATATGTACCTACAAGCAACAAGTCAATATTAGAAACTAACAAGTGTCCAGGCCTGGATCTCTATGCATTACATTATGGAACGACGGGGGAGTACAAGCCGAGGAATGAAACTAACCTCGGCGGAAAATGCTGGCCACTCCCATTGTTGTCCTGCATAAGTAGTGGAAAGGCATGATAAGTACAGCAACCTTAACATCAAACAAATATAGCAAAGGTAAACAACATCATCTCCAAATGATAGTTTGAATGTGTTGGTTTCAGCATGCTGTTAAAGCAGATATAAAATGGAAGGGAATGTTACCTACAATAGGCTTAACAGACATCAAATATTGCAATTCAAACTGGTATTGTTGAAAATGAATAGAACATAGGTCATGCTTAAACATCACATTGGATAAATGTGTAAAACTGAAATAAAGGGCATGTGTTAACTAGACCAGGCATAACTAGAACCAAATATAGCCGTTCAAACTGGTATTGATGAAATCGAGCGGCATAGTTCCGACTTGCACAAAATGAACATCACATTGTGAATGACTGAAATAAACAAGGCATAAATGATCAGTATAAGAACCAAATATAGCCATTGAAAACTGGACAGAGTCTCACTGCGACCAACCTAACAAGCAAATACAGATAATAGGGCATATGCTTGAAAACTGGACAAATGCTCACTGCAACCAACCTAACGAGCAAATACAGATAAACAAGGTATCTACTTGAAAACTGGACAAATGCTCACTGCAACCAACCAACCAAATACAGATAAACAAGGCATCTGCTTGATAACTGGACAAATGCTCACTACAACCAACCTAACAACCAAATACAGATAAACAAGTCATTTGCTTGATAACTGTACAAATGCTCACTTCAACCAACCTAACAACCAAATACAGGTAAACAAGGCATCTACTCACTATAAACAACCAAATATAGCCATTCGTGAAACTGAAGTGGACAATTCATACTTAAACATCACATAGCCCTATTGAACATTACATTTTTGCATAACTGAAATAATTAAACACGACACAGTTAAAACACCGCATGGAAAAAGCTACTACAACAAAGGGTACGGGTTGGCAAGCTAGAAAAGGTAAGATTTGCTGATAGGTTGTTGCCTCACATGTCATGGACGGGATCCTTATAGTTGGAAGAGCACAAACCCATGGTGCGCTCTCTGATGTCGCAGATGGGCTGTTTCACCTTGGAAGACCCTATGTGGGTGCCCTCCTCGTGGTCGTGGTCGATGAGATCTGACTTGGCAATTGAGGATCTCAAGCCACCGTCGTAGAACATGTCCTTCAGAAATGACAAAATGGGCTCGATGGCGTACAAGGATCGCAAATCCTTGACCGCATGGCGGAGGAGATCATCGGCAGGGCCGTCGAAGAGATCGACGACGGTTGAACCAGAGGGGTTGGGGTGGACCACTTAACCTGTGACATGGCTCGCGTGAAGACGTCGCAGTCAACGAGCTTGATGCCGTAGCCTGCTTTCCCGAGATACAGTAATACGCTAGCCCGCTGACGTGAAGCCTTCGGCATGGCAACGTAGTCAATGTCTTCGCCGGCTTCCGCGGCGAGGTGTTGCTCCGGGATCAACAGGTCGGGGCGAACGGCGGCCACCTCGCCAACGTCCGCCGAAGAGGCCATGATAAACCTCTTCTTGGCCAAACGCTCGTCGGGCTCCCTGGGGTACGTGGTCGGGCTTAGGCTGCGACATTCTGGAGCAGGGGTTGTGGATCTGGCGGGGAGGGACACCGCAGGCCTCATCTAAAATCTCAGGGGAGTGGGGCGACGGTATGGGAATCGCTGGGTAACCTGAACTTTATTATCTAAGCTAGGAGGAACGGGTAGACCGGCAGGGGTTGGCGGTGGTGGCGAGCTAGGGTTCGAGGGGGGGACGGGGGGCGGGTGGGGGGACTGTGGAGGGGGGTAGTGTTTCAGGATACGCCACGGCTACTGAAAATTTTAGTAATGGTGGGTGGAGATGGTGGTGGATGAGGGAAGGCGACGGTTCAAATGCCTCGGCTACTACAATTTTACTGTAAGGTCGGTGCTGGAGGAGTGGGGGCGACGGTTGAAGTACCACGGCTACTAAAATTTGGGTAAAGGAATTGATGCGGGGCGCGAGCACCCAAGATCGCACACGGTCCAATAAGAATATGCGTGTATGATAAAAAGGAAAAGCGGTGGAACCACCGATATTTGCAATGCTCAAGGCGGGTAGTTTGTTTTTAGATTTCTAGCTAGCTGGTCTATCACACACGGTTCGTCCTAATTTTTAGACGCAGACGTGGGATTCAATCTAAATAAACTAGCTGCCTTTAGCTTGCGCAGGTGGTGATTTTACAGCGCACTAGCATCGCACACGGTTAAGCCAGTACCTCCACCTTTGCTCGCGCTTGCGCAGTCATGGTGATTCACAGCGCACTTGCATTGCACACGGTTAAACCACTACCTCCACCCCTGCTCGCGCTTGCCCAGTCGTGGTGATTTTACAGCCCACTAGCATCGCACACGGTTAATCCACTACCTACACCCTTGATCGCGCTTGCGCAGTCGTGGTGATTTCTCAGCGCACTTGCATCGCACACGGTTAAGCCAGTACACCCGTGTCCGTTGAGTGTCATCCGAGTCTTTGCAGTAGAAAAAACATCAGAGAGGGTCAGAAGACAGCCACACCAGCATGTGGCCCAAATATAGATGAGTGAAAAGGGTGGTCTGTGATGTTCAAAATTCCAATGCACAACTTTGACCGCACGGGTCCACCGTTGGGCGCGTCGTCGAAGATTGATGAGAGGGGCTAGAAGTCAAGAACCACCTGGAAGTGGCCAAATATATGTAGGAATATAGGGTGTGATGTTTAAAACTTTAAATACACAATGCACAACTTTGGTGGCACCTGCCTCGCAAACCCGAAAGCACCCTTGGATATATCTATAATGACTAATGTCTTAGCTACCTAGCTAGGGTGCTTGACCCACCTCCCACTTCGTGTCGGCGGGGAGGATGCACGTAATGATACTTTGGTCATACATGCATGTCGCCATGACCTACCATAAGACGAACCAGTGAACCTATCACTGGTCAAACGACAACTGTTGTTGTCGATAAAAAATGGATACAATATATATAAACCGCTTGGGCCAATAGATTGAACCATCATAAAAAATCGCACGAGAGGGACCACAAAACCAGCACCGCCTGCATGCGGCCCAAAATGATGTATGTTGGAAGGGGTGATGTGTGTTTTCAATATCAAATAATGAACAATTTAGATGTGGCGCCTGCCTCTCGATACACACAACAACCATGAAAGCCAGGTAATTAAGGACGAGATACGCAGGGTACGGTGTTGGTCGAACCAGCAATCCGAGCGTGTGGGAGGGAATCCTTACAACGCATGAGCTCGAACTATGGTTGAACGACATGTGACGGTGACCGGCCCTAACACGAACTAGGAGGTATCCATTCATGGCCAACACATACCCCTCGTTATCGGTCAAAGGATGATATATATACACTCGGGGAGCCCACATATATGCGTGTCGTCACAAAAAACCGCACAAGGGAGACATGGTCGATCAGAAGACCCCCTATACACTGCATGCGGCCCTAAAATATGTATGGGTGGTGTGTGAAGTGTTCAAATCCCCAATGCACAACCTCGATGGGGGACCAACTACATTACAAACCGAACACCGTACCCGACCCCAAGCCAGGTTCAATACATACGATGTTGGTTCCCCAATTTCGAGGCGGGGGGGGGGGGGGTGTCGTCCAATGCATGCGCTCAAACTTTATTTGGTCTAACATGGCACACATAGCAATAGGAAACCATCATGGTCAAACCCTTCTCGTATGTTGGGTCAAAGGGATAGATTGTGTGGGCCCTCCTCATTATCAGTCAATGATGACATATATAGACCTCGGGGAGCCCACAGATATGTGCGGCGTCTATAAACCACACAAGGGAGCACACAGAGCAAAGAGGAAACCCTTCTCGTGCGTTGGGTCAAAGGGATAATTTGTGTGGGCCTACAAATGTCGATCATTCTTTGATTTTTTAGAACAAAAAATAACCAATAAAAAAACATATTCTACAAATTAGCAGAACAAGGATCCCAAGGTTTATATAATCATCATGACAGGTCACTATAGAGACATTTAGATGATAAATGTCTAAAATGACCGTATCATGGCGCTTTAATGAAGCTTGAGATATGCAACTTCCCACCGGGTCACCCATCCTTAGACTACTCCAGCCCCAGCATGCTTAACTTCTACGTTCTATTCGACTAGGTTAGCGGATGGGAAGCCGCCCCTTGCTGATAATAATTGCCTCCTCGCTTTTAAGGCGTTTCACGTTGGTCACCCTATGGGACCTACTCCCTACTATCACACACGTTTGTGATTTTAGAAACTGTGTGCAATATTTACATGGCCGGTGTGTCACCGCCTAGCCTTCTATGAGCACTGACACTGGCAGCGGGAAACCGATGGGAGAAGAGGCGGGAAACCGATGGGAGGAGTGGCGGGAAACGGCAACGTGTTTGGATATATAACAACATTAATATGGAAAACTTAGTAGAGAAGGAAGCATGAGCTAGCACGACGCATGCACACAGTGCTTACCCACGGGTGACAGAGGTTGACCAGAACTGCTTTAAATATTAAGGGTTTGTTTGGCCTTTTTATACATTATAATTAAGTTTGATAAGCATTAATTTAATGTGCATAATTCAAATTAGTGCACCAAAATGGCTACAAAAATCATACATGTGTCCTTGGATGCATGTTTAGGTCCCATGCAAAGAATGAGAATGAATTACAACTATCTCGGCGTCTGGCTCGGCCTCAGACATTGAGAATCTCGGTTTTTAAATCCCCGTAAATCCAAAACTCACACGAAAATCATGAAACTTGGCATGGTGTCACGACATGGCACACATATGTCGTGGAAAATATTTTTCCATTTTGGGGCAAGTTTTATTACAAGCCTCTTACAAACCGGAGCTTCTCTCAAGAAGCCTCGTGGTTCCAGTAGGGAAACGTGTCCCCCTTGTGGGTGAAACGATAATCACTGCCCCCTTTCGCCTTGTATTTTTTTCTACAGGAAACATGGAATGACAGGATATCGGTGCTGAAATTTAAAATTATTCAGGGTTCGTTTGGCCTTTTTATATATTAATTGAGTTTCCTAGGCATTTAATGTCCATAATTCAAATCTGAACTACAAATACATGCTCCAGTTCACAAAAATGGCTAGAAAAATCATACATGTGTCCTTGGGTGCATGTTTAGGTCCCATGCAAGGAATGGGAATGAATTACAACCATACCGGCATCCTGGCTCATCCTCAAACATTATGAATCTCGGTTTTTAAATCCCCGTAAATCCAAAACTCCCCAGAAAGTCATGAACGTTGGCATGGTGTCACATCATGGCACATATATGTCGTGGTAAAAACATTATCCAATTTGGGCCAAGCTTTATTACAAACCTCCTACAAACCGGAGCCTCTCGCAAGAACCCTCGTGGTTTCGATAGGGAAACGTGTCCCCTTGTGGGCGAAATGATAATCGCTCCCTCTTCTAGCCTTGTATTTTCTTCTACACGCAACATGGAATAACTGGAGATTCACGCTAAACTTTGAAATTATTTAGGGTTCGTTTGACCTTTTTTATTCATCAATTAAGTTTTCAAGGCATTTAATGTCCATAATTCATATCCGAACTACAAATACATGCTCCAGTGCACCAAAATGGCTAGAAAAATCGTACATGTGTCCTTGGGGTGCTTGTTTAGGTCCCATGGAAGGAATAGAAATGAATTCAACCATCTGGGCGTCCTGGCTCGGCCTCAAACATTGCGAATCTTAGTTTTTAAATCTCCGTAAATCCAAAACTCACCAGAAAATCATGAAACTTGGCATGGTGTCACGACATGGCACATATATGTCATGGTAAAAAAAATTGTCCAATTTGGGCCAAGCTATATTACAAGCCTCTTACAAACCGAAGCTTCTTGCAACCCTCGTGGTTCCGGTAGGGAAACATGCCCCTCTTGTGGGTGAAACGATAATCGCTGCCTCTTCTCGCCTTGTATTTTGTTTTCTACAGGCAACATAGAATAACGGGAGTGTCGTGCTGAAAATTGAAACTGTTCAGGGTTCGTGGCCATTTTATATATTAATTGAGTTTTGAGGGCATTTAATGTAGTCCACAGTTCAAATTTGAACTACAAGCACATGCTCCAGTGAAGCAAAATGGGTGGAAAATCGTACATGTGTCATTGGGTGCATGTTTAGGTCTCATTGAAGGAATGATAATGAATTACAAATGTCTCGTCGTCCTGAAACATTGAGAATCTCGGGTTTTAAATCCCAGTAAATCGAAAACTCACCCAAAAAACATGAAACTTGGCATGGTTTCATGACATGGCACATATATGCCATGGTAAAAAAATCGCCCAGTTTGAGACAAGGTGCACACATTAATAGCCAACGAAGTCCTTTTGAAACAAATAGCTGGCACGTTAATATCGCAAACGGTTGTATTATATGAACCGTGTGTGTTCTCATAACCATTTAAGTGCGGCCACACGTGCCTCTTTTCTTATGGGATAGTACTACCTCGGTCCTCGTTCGTTGGTCATCTTTGTATTTTGTGCCAAAATTTAACCATACTCGGTGGCGTTCATGCTGCTGTTTGATTAGACACGACGAGCACGAGAAGTTCGCCGTGCAGGCTTGACGGGACGCGTACGAGCATTCCGCCGCACATGCTCGATGGGACGCGTGTGACCTATCCACCTCGCAGGCTCGACAGGACATGTGCGAGCAGCAAGGCCGCCCACGCTCACCGGGAAGCGAGCTCTTTGACCTCCATCCACCAGTCGCCCGCCTCGCTCACAACTTCTGTGGCGGCCAAGCTCTTTGACGGAGGGTGTTTGCTTATGATCCCATGGCCCCGCTCAACGTTAGCATTTGCTTTGTTCATGTTTTCAACTCGTATTACGGATAATCTAAAATGCCACATAGGGCAACGGATAATATGATGTCAAATAAAATGACAACGGATAATACAACGACAAATTTATAATGGCGCAGATTATAATTGTCTTACATATTCCGGATAATTTAAAATGCCACATGCGGCAAAGCCCGGAAGACACGGGGGCAAGAGAAGAAGGAAATCGCAGACAATGATCTGGGTCGCTACTATCTCTACTCCTCGATGGATCGCCGGGCG
This sequence comes from Thinopyrum elongatum, assembly GCA_011799875.1. Lineage (NCBI taxonomy): Eukaryota > Viridiplantae > Streptophyta > Magnoliopsida > Poales > Poaceae > Thinopyrum > Thinopyrum elongatum. The sequence goes on from CM022300.1 coordinate 392,758,759, forward strand.
ACGACATCCTCCAGCTCCTTCTTCAATTCCTGACGACTTCGCTTGACAGCAGCCACAGATTCCTCCACCTCTTGCTCGCGCTTGATCTGGAGCTTCCTCAAATCACCCATCAGTTCATCGACGACCACTTTCAGTGTCATCCCCGACGCACTGCTCTGCTCATGCAGCTTCTTCCAGCCGGCGGCCTCCTCCTCCGTCTCAGCGAGCGCCTTGAGGAGCTTCGCATTGTCACCCATGAGTTGCTCGACGAGGCCGGTCGCCTTCTCAACCGAGGCATCGCTAATCTCGAGCAGCTTCATCAAGCCGTCGACCAGCTCCTGCTGCTTAATTAGGCCAGCAACAATGTTCTCGTCGCTGGCCAAGGACTTCAGGAATGCTAGCTCGTCGCGATCGCCAACGCGGCGAGTGCGATTGTGGGAGCCCTCGCGTGCCGGTGAGAGCTCGTTCGAGGGCTCCACAGCGCGCCAGGACATCTCTGTTGCGGCTGCCGCGTAGCAGCATGACCTCTCTAGTGCTTCCGCGGCCTTGGTCTTTGCTCCCTGGTTATATATCCACCCGAAACTCCTCCTACCGGTCATGGCGGAACGACTGAAAGGAAAGACCTGTTTTGTGGGTGATGAGGAGAGGAACTGTGAAGTAATTTTCGAGTGGGTAGTTTTTATAGCCCGGTGCTAAGTGTGAACACATTTAGGTTTCATTGGTGTGAACAGATTTGCAATTACTTATTGCATTGTAATCTGGAATGTGACGAGAAACAAGGTCAAAATTTATTGATGGTTCTACTTCTGGGCTCGAAGCTCGTTCCTGCTGTTCTGGCTCATCGCAAATAGTTCTTATAGATCAACCATGTGCCACGCATCGAAAGCCCGAAACGGTCCCATAATGGCGTATGTGGGCCTGTGTTCTCGGATGTACGTGTATACGTGTCTGCCCACTATCACACATGGTCAAGATATCACCATCGTGTCCTATGGATGCTCCGTCGCACCTCCCACGGGATGCCAGAAGGTTGACTAGAATTGCAATATGCGGGTGTTGTTGCTCGCCATTGAGGCGGCCGCGGCGCGCTCTGCTCGCGTCCATCCGCGCGTTTTGCTCGCCATTGAGGCAGCCACGGCGCGCTCCGCTCTAGCGTCGCTGCGCGCACTCTGCTCGCCGTTTAGGAAAATTTACAATGGCAACAGTTAATAATTGTCTTACATATTCAGGATAATTTAAAATGCCACATGCGGCAATGCCCAAAACACTCACGACCTACATATGCATACAATATAATAAAATATAGGCTAAAAGGCTGAGCTGGCGGCCATCCGACGATGGTATTCTCGGACTCCATGATCAGCATAGCACCCTTGCGGCCGTTCATTACAAGTGTCCCAACCTGCCTCCGCCTACAGAGCTGCTGGTGCTGGGAGGCTCTTGGGGCTGCTGGGCCTCTTCTAGAAGAGTTTGACAGCGTGCAATCACGCGCATGACATCTCCGTGGAACCGCTCCATTTCCATGTCTCTGGCCTGGTAGCAAATTTCGTCCATCACCTGCATCCTCAAGATACCACGTTGGCAATGTTCTACTTTGTCGGGGATGTCAATTCCTCCAAGGATGCACTCGAGCCTGGCCACCACATCATTGGGATCGAGGTTGACACGGCCGCCACCGGCAATGATGAAACCGTAGGCTGGCTGTCTCTTAACTGAATCGCAGAGGTCCTCTGCCCATTCCTTGCGAGGCATCAGGCTCTCGATGAGCACTGGTGACGGCGGCTCTTCGGGTGGGTCGTCGATTATGTCGCCGAGCAGCTCTGGATCTTCTGCATGGTGGATGGCAAACTGCTCATCACACTTGCTCTGCAATATGTCGATTGTGCGCCCAAGGACTGTCACGCTGATATAGCTGCCGATGGGCCATGGTACCTGCTCCGGCCGATAAAGCTCTTGCTCCCCGACCTGCTCCGGCTCGTTCTCCTCGCCGAAGATGTAACGCATGTAGGGGTTGACGTTGAAACTTTGTTTGTTGCCTGGCATGCTTGGAATAACTAATGGTAGATGGGTGAGGACTAGATCTGCGCACAGTGTCGCGACGGTGCATTGCCGCCTGGGTTATATGCAGCAAGCCATTAGCTGGTGGCGGGAAACCAATGAGGGAAGAAGTGGGGATTTTACAATTCACCCATGTGGAGCGCGGGAAGCATTCGCTGAAGCACGGAAGCCTTCCCTGGAGCACACAATCCGAATACCGTATGTGGTGTCACGCGTTATCTATCACACAAGTGTTAACATAAGGAAACATATGTGTAACTTACTAATCATCGCACACGAATACTCGCAGACGCATCATGTGCGATACTCCTAGCCACCGCAAGCAACTAGTTTGCATTTTCAATGTTTTTTGTACAAACAGAATCGCACACGAATTAACTGTAGTAACCGTCTGTGTTATAATTTCTCATCGCAAACAGTTCATCCGAGTGGGCTGTTTGCCGCGTATCACACACATCTTGTTTACATGAATCGTTTGTGTTCTTTTGACTCATCGCAAACAGTTCATCTATGTGAATTATATGCCGCATATCACACACATCTTGTTAAGTTGAACCGTTTCTATTGTGTTCCCTAATCGAAAACAGTTCATCTGAGTGAACCGTATGCCGTATACCACACACACCTTGATCTGGCTAAACGTTTCTGTTGCATTCCCTAATAGCAAACAGTTCATCGGAGCGAACTATATGCCATATATGTTGTTCTATCTCATCGCAAACAATTCTTATGGATCAATTGTATGCCCCGCATCGCACATGCAACTACCACTAGTACAACGAGGTGCTATACAAACGGTTTTTAACCCCTTTCCGCGACGGCATTTGGAACCGTCGCCTAGTGAGTGACTGCGATAGGGGGGTCCTTCCCACACGACCCAAAAACTTTCAGGGATATGCCCTCCTAGCACACACGCTCGGCAAAATGAGGTCGTGTGCCGCCGGCGAGCGATCAAATATGGTTATACGTACAGTAGTGCTAAAAAAATCAATTATATAGGTGAAATCATTTCCGGTCGTAAGTTCATCCCACACAGTCAGTCCCCGCTAAACGTTTCCTTTCGTTTATACATCCCACACATTTGCTCCAAGGAAAACATTTCTGTTCACAGGTACATCACACATAATTTTCCCAGTTAAATCGTTTGTGATAGTGTTTCCATTGCACACCGTATTAACAATTTTATCGTTTGCGTTTTTGAATGCATCACACACGGTGCATAGAAGAAACTGTGTGGCAAAGGCTGTCCATCACACACAGTTTTTATGTGGTAAACGTTTGCGCCAGGTGGCCTAACGCAAACAGTTTTCAAGAGGATGTCGTGTGTGATTGTTCATTAATCCAACACGGTTTATTCCTAGAAATTGTGTGCGTTGCCTGATGTCATCGCCCATGGTGTTTTCTCAATAACCGTTTGCAATAGAAAAACCCAATTAGCAGGCTAATTATCCTATTATTAATAATCCATTTATTAATCTAATTGACATTTCATATTAAGCACACAATATATTTCATTTTCATAATAGAAATACATCAGAGTACAACATCATATAGCTTCAGCACTCAGCTACCCCATTACACAACTACACCAGCACCAAGTTTCACATGCCACATCTATAACCTTTCGAAATTAGCATCATAGACGATACATAGACAGATGTATCTCATTTGGAAAACTGCTAAAGGAGAAGGCGAATATTGAGCCTTCATTGATGTTGAAGGTCTTTGCAACTTTAGGCCAGTGCCTGTGGATGATTGACCATCCATCCTTCGTCCTCTTCAGGAACACTTCAATATTGAACCGTGGGTGTTGTATGAATACCTTCCTCGCCTCCTGACCATACAGGTGGTTTGAGAGGTAATCATCAGTGAACTGCTTTGGAAAGGCCTGAAAACAAGTATGTGCATAGATATCTTCTCTATATTGGAAACGGGGCAAAGGAATAAAAAAGGCAAGGCATAATAGTTAGTACCATCCTGTAGTGAACTGATGTCTTCTTCATTGTGCAGACAAAGATCTTGTTATTTTTTGTCGCTAATTTCTTTATCCTAACAATCTTTCTGAGTTTCTTGACTTGTGATATTCATGGACAACTCATTCCCATATGCAAAAAGGGTCGAACAGTGGGTCAAAACCTCTGACAGCAGGACCTGCATGTGCAAGACCAAATTGTTAAAAACCTAAATATTAGAATGGTTCCTGCAATTTCACAATAATGTGCTATTAGACAAAGGACCATGCATGTGCAAACCTCGTTTGTAAACCTCAGTGCTTCCCATTGTTTCCCTGCAACACATATAAGGTAGTTAGTGATCAGGTTGAGTGAGGGTTCGCATGCTATTAGTAAAATATGTTGATGAAAAATAAGCACATTGTAGATTCATCAGATTAATTCAAGCCACATGGAAAACCCATTTATCCATACCAAGCATGATTAAGAACTAGGAAATATAGCAATTGTATATGTTTCCCATGTATTAAGTGCAGCCAAATTCGATTATTCCTCACATGCACAACAATACAAAATTCTACCCACGACAATTGGACATCGCATTGCAGAATTGAATCAAGCAGTTAACTAAACACCACAACAAATGAACGGAACAATAGCTGAGCACCACTTTGCACAATATAACATGCTCCTAATAGAAGATCAGACAGTTAGCCAAACCAAGCATGCTTAACAACTTGGAAATATAGCAATTGTATTTGTTTCTCATGTATTTAGTATAGCCAAATTCGATTTATTTCTCACATGGTATACAATAACAGAATGCACCCACAACAATTGAACATCGCATTGCAGAATTGAACCAAACAGTTAACTAAACACCACAACAAATGAACCAAATGTTAACTGAGCACCACATTGCACAATGTATAACATACTAGAAGATCAGACATTTAACCAAACCAAGCATGCTTGATAACATGGAAATATAGCAATTGTATTTGTTTCTCATGTATTTTGTAAACAAAAATTTGATTTATTTCTCACATGGAAGACAATACAAAATTGCACCCTGAAGAATTGAACATCACATTTGCATAATTGAACCAAACAGTTAACTGAACACGACAACTAATTAACCAAACAGTTAATAAGTGAGCACCACATTGCACGACATATAGAACATATACACTAGAGCAACAGATTGCATGGTAAAAGTAGATAGCACAATTCACTAGAATTTGTTAAGGAAAGGCAGTAGCTAGCAAACTGAACATGGGTCCTTATAGTGAGCTAATAAGACAAGCTACTCCTCATTGTCTGAGATATTGATGACGATTGGCTCCTTGGACATGGAAGAGGGCGAGGCCTCCGCATTGTGGGTGCCCTCGTCGTAGTGGTGAGTTGCTTGAGCCGCTCCGGGCACCAACCTGCTGGCTCTCGAGTTGAGGTAAGCACGTGCACGCTGAGAAAACACCTTGTAGTCTTCGTCGAAGGCACCGAGGGTGGCCTCGAGAAAACACCACGAACTATCATTTAAAGCAGCCAACTGCGTCGCAGCATCGGTGCGCGAGGCATCGACGGTGGCCTCGACGGCGAGGTGCTCCTCCAAGATATGGGGGTCGGCACGAATGGCAGCCATCGCGACCTCATCCGCGCATGCGGCCGCGATTTGCTTCTTCGCTGCCAAATGCTCCTTGAGCTCATGGCTATACTGCGTGCACCATGGCTTAGGGCAGCGCTTATTTGGTGGAGGGGTCGGTGATTTGGGTGGAAGGTGTTGCGCCGGCGGTCGGGGCATGTGGGATGTGGAAGGAGGAGGAGGATGGGGGTCAGGTGTGGATTACCTGCCTAGATAGACGAGGCCGAGCAACGTGAAGGAGGGTCGCCGGCGAGGAGGGGGCGCTACAAGCAAGGAGTCAAGGTTTCAACTTGGAAAGGAAGGCGGAAACAGGGAAAATGTGGCTTTTGGTAAGGGGGAGGGGGCGGGGAGGTAGATATTTCCGCGGAAGCCGAAAATTTTGAATCGGTTCAGCGAAAAAACTGGCGCGCAAAGTGTCATCAGACATGGTCCCTTATTCAGAACTGTGTACGATATGTGAACATCACAAACGATTCAGATAGCTTAACCCGTGTGTGATGACTTTGAACGTAAAAAAATTTGGTTCGAATTCCCCTGGTTACAATGGTCATCCGGCTATGGACTGTAGCCGACGCACCCTTCTGGATGAAACGATATCCATTGCCTCTTCTTGATTTCAATTTTTTCTCTAGTGTCAACATAGAACAACAGGAGTGTTGTGTGAAATTTAGGGATTTTTCGGGGTTCGTTTGGACATTTTTATACATTAATTGAGTTTTCAATGCATTTATGTGCATAATTCAAATTTGAACTACAGGCACATGCTCTAATGCAAATAAATTGGTTGAAAATTCAAATATGTGTCCTTGGTTGCATGCTTAGGTCCCATGCAAGAAATGGGAATGAATGTCAAACACCCTGCCACCGTCACTCGACCGAAACATTGAGATACCTGGTTTTTAAATTCTAGTAAATCCAAAACTCTTATGAAATTCATGAAACTTGGCATACTATCATGGAGCGGCATCAACATGCCGTGGTAAAATTTTTGTCTCATTTGGGGCAGGTTTGGGTATAAGCTTCTCACAAACCAGAGCTTCTCACAACAAGCCTGATGGTTTTGGTAGGGAATGTTTCACCTTTCTGGATGAAACGATATCCGTTGCCTCTTCTTGATTTCAATTTTTTCTCTAGTGTCAACATAGAATAACTGGAGTGTTGTGTGAAATTTTGGGATTTTTCGAGGTTCGTTTGGACATTTTTATACATTAATTGAGTTTTCAATGCATTTATGTGCATAATTCAAATTTGAACTAAACGCACATGCTCTAATGCATATAAATTGGTTGAAAATTCAAATATGTGTCCTTGGTTGCATGCTTAGGTCCCATGCAAGGAATGGAAATGAATGCCAAACACCCTGCCACCGTCACTAGGCCGCAAACATTGAGATACCTGGTTTTTAAATTCTAGTAAATCCAAAACTCGTCAGAAATTCATGAAACTTGGCATGCTATCATGGAGCAGCATCAACATGCCGTGGTAAAATTTTTGTCTCATTTGGGGCAGGTTTGGGTATAAGCTTCTCACAAACCAGAGCGTCTCACAACAAGCCTGATGGTTTCAGTAGGGAACGTTTCACATTTCCGGACGAAACGATATCCGTTGCCTCTTCATGATTACAATTTTTTCTCTAGTGCCAACATAGAGCAACAGGAGTGTTGTGTGAAATTTTGGGATTTTTTGGGGTTCGTTTGGACATTTTTATACATTAATTGAGTTTTCAATGCATTTATGTGCATAATTCAAATTTGAACTATAGGCACATGCTCTAATGCATATAAATTGGTTGAAAATTCAAATATGTGTCCTTGGTTGCATGCTTAGGTCCCATGCAAGGAATGGGAATGAATGTTAAACACCCTGCCACCGTCACTCGGCTGCAAACATTGAGATACCTGGTTTTTAAATTCTAGTAAATACAAAACTCGTTTGAAATTCATGAAACTTGGCATGCTATCATGGAGCGGCATCAACATGCCGTGGTAAAAAATTTGTCCCATTTGGGGCAGGTTTGAGTATAAGTTTCTCACAAAAAAAAGATTCTCACAACAAGCCTGATGGTTTCGGTAGGGAACGTTTCACCTTTTGGGACGAAATGATATCCGTTGCCTCTTCTTGATTTCAATTTTTTCTCTAGTGTCAACATAGAACAACAGGAGTGTTGTGTGAAATTTTGGGATTTTTCGGGGTTCGTTTGGACATTTTTATACATTAATTGAGTTTTCAATGCATTTATGTGCATAATTCAAATTTGAACTACAGGCACATGCTCGAATGCATATAAATTGGTTAAAAATTCAAATATGTGTCCTTACTTGCATGCTTAGGTCCCATGCAAGAAATGGGAATGAATGTCAAACACCTTGCCACCGTCACTCGGCCACAAACATTGAGATACCTGGTTTTCTAATTCTAGTAAATCCAAAATTCGTCTGAAATTCATGAAACTTGGCATGCTAGGAGCGGCATCAACATGTCGTGGTAAATTTTTTGTCCCATTTGGGGCAGGTTTGGGTATAAGCTTCTCACAAACCAGAGCTTCTCACAACAAGCCTGATGGTTTCGGTAGGGAACGTTTCACCTTTCTGGCCGAAATGATATCCGTTACCTCTTCTTCATTTCAATTTTTTCTCTAGTGTCAACATAGAACAACAAAAGTGTTGTGTGAAATTTTGGGATTTTTCGGGGTTCGTTTGGACATTTTTATACATTAATTAAGTTTTCAATGCATTTATGTGCATAATTCAATTTGAACTACAGGCACATGCTCTAATGCATATAAATTGGTTGAAAATTCATATATGTGTCCTTCGTTGCATGCTTACGTCCAATGCAAGAAATGGGAATGAATGTCAAACACCCTGCCACCGTCACTCGGCCGCAAACATTGAGATACCTGGTTTTTAAATTCTAGTAAATCCAAAACTCGTCTGAAATTCATGAAACTTGGCATGCTATCATGGAGCGGCATCAACATGCTGTGGTAAAAATTTTGTCCCATTTGGGGCTGGTTTGGGTATAAACTTCTCACAAACCAGAGCTTCTCACAACAAGCCTAATGGTTTTGGTAGGGAATGTTTCACCTTTCTCGACGAAACGATATCCGTTACCTCTTCTTTATTTCAATTTTTTCTCTAGTGTCAACATAGAACAACAGGAGTGTTGTGTGAAATTTTGGGATTTTTCGGGGTTCGTTTGGACATTTTTATACATTAATTGAGTTTTCAATGCATTTATGTGCATAATTCAAATTTGAACTACAGGCACATGCTCTAATGCATATAAATTGGTTGAAAATTCCAATATGTGTCCTTGGTTGCATGCTTAGGTCCCATGCAAGAAATGGGAATGAATGTCAAACACCCTGCCACCGTCACTCGGCCGCAAACATTGAGATACCTGGTTTTTAAATTCTAGTAAATCCAAAACTCGTCTGAAATTCATGAAACTTGGCATGCCATCATGGAGCGGCATCAACATGCCATGGTAAAATTTTTGTCCCATTTGGGACAGGTTTGGGTATAAGCTTCTCCAAACCAGAGCTTCTCACAACAAGCCTGATGGTTTTGGTCGGGAACGTTTCACATTTCCGGACGAAACGATATCCATTGCCTCTTCTTGATTTCAATTTTTTCTCTAGAGCCAACATAGAACAGCAGGAGTGTTGTGTGAGATTTTGGGATTTTTCGGGGTTCGTTTGGACATTTTTATAAATTAATTGAGTTTTCAATGCATTTATATGCATAATTCAAATTTGAACTACAGGCACATGCTCTAATGCATAGAAATTGGTTGAAAATTCAAATATGTGTCCTTGGTTGCATGCTTAGGTCCCATGCAAGGAATGGGAATGAATGTCAAACACCCTGCCATCGTCACTCGGCCGCAAACATTGAGATACCTGGTTTTTAAATTCTAGTAAATCCAAAACTCGTCTGAAATTCATGAAACTTGGCATGCTATCATGGAGCGGCATCAACATGCTGTGGTAAAAAATTTGTCCCATTTGGGGCAGGTTTGGGTATAAGCTTCTCACAAACCAGAGCTTCTCACAACAAGCCTGATGGTTTCGGTAGGGAACGTTTCACATTTCCGAATGAAATGATATCCGTTGCCTCTTCTTGATTTCAATTTTTTCTCTAGTGTCAACATAGAACAACAGGAGTGTTGTGTGAAATTTTGGGATTTTTCGGGGTTCGTTTGGACATTTTTATACATTAATTGAGTTTTCAATGCATTTATATGCATAATTCAAATTTGAACTACACGCACATGCTCTAATGCATATAAATTGGTTGAAAATTCAAATCTGTGTCCCTAGTTGCATGCTTAGGTCCCATGCAAGAAATGGGAATGAATGTCAAACACCCTGCCACTGTCACTCGGCCGCAAACATTGAGGTACCTTGTTTTTAAATTCTAGTAAATCCAAAACTCGTCTGAAATTCATGAAACTTGGCATGCTATCATGGAGCGGCATCAACATGCCGTGGTAAATTTTTTGTCCCATTTGGGGCAGGTTTGGGTATAAGCTTCTCACAAACCAGAGCTTCTCACAACAAGCCTGATGGTTTCGGTAGGGAACGTTTCACCTTTCTAGATGAAACAATATCCGTTGCCTCTTCTTGATTTGAATATTTTCTCTAGTGTCAACATAGAACAACAGGAGTGTTGTGTGAAATTTCGGGATATTTCGGGGTTCGTTTGGACATTTTTATACATTAATTGAGTTTTCAATGCATTTATGTGAATAATTGAAATTTGAACTACAGGCACATGCTCTAATGCATATAAATTGGTTGAAAATTCAAATATGTGTCCTTGGTTTCATGCTTAGGTCCCATGCAAGAAATGGTAATGATTGTCAAACACCCTGCCACCGTCACTCGGCCGCAAACATTGAGATTCCTCGTTTTTAAATTCTAGTAAATCCAAAACTCGTCTGAAATTCATGAAACTTGGCATGCTATCTTGGAGCGGCATCAACAGGCCGTGGTAAATTTTTTGTCCCATTTGGGGCAGGTCTAGGTATAAGCTTCTCACAAACCAGAGCTTCTCACAACAAGCCTGATGGTTTCGGTAGGGAACATTTCACCTTTCTGGACGAAATGATATCTGTTGCCTCTTCTTGATTTCAATTTTTTCTCTAGTGTCAACATAGAACAACAGGAGTCTTGTGTGAAATTTTGGGATTTTTCGGGGTTCATTTGGACATTTTTATACATTAATTGAGTTTTCAATGCATTTATGTGCGTAATTCAAATTTGAACTACAGGCACATGCTCTAATGCATATAAATTGGTTGAAAATTCAAATCTGTGTCCTTGGTTGCATGCTTAGGTCCCAAGTAAGAAATGGAAATGAATGTCAAACACCCTGCCACCGTCACTCGGCCGCAAACATTGAGATACCTGGTTTTTAAATTCTAGTAAATCCAAAACTCGTCTGAAATTCATGAAACTTGGCATGCTATCATGGAGCGGCATCAACATGCCATGGTAAATTTTTTGTCCCATTTGGGGCAGGTTTGGGTATAAGCTTCTCACAAACCAGAGCTTCTCACGACAAGCCTGATGGTTTCGGTAGGGAACGTTTCACCTTTCTGGACGAAATGATATCCGTTGCCTCTTATTGCTTTAAAAAAATTCTAGTGTCAACATAGAACAAAAGGAGTGTTGTGTTAAATTTTGGAAATTTTCGGGGTTCGTTTGGACATTTTTATACATTAACTGGGTTTTCTAGGTATTTTATGTAAATAATTCAAATTTGAACTACATGCACATGCTCCAGTGCATATAAATTGGTTGAAAAATCAGATATGTGTCCTTGGGTGCATGCTTAGGTCCCATGCAAGAAATGGGAATGAATTTTAAACATCAGGGCACTATTAATTGCCGGCAAAACATTGAGATACTTTGTTTTTAAATTCTAGTAAATCCAAAACTCATCTGAAATTCATGAAACTTGGCATGCTATCATGGAATGGCACTCGACATGCTGTGGTATTTTTTGTGTCCATTTTGAGAGAAGGCGCACTCAAATAACAGCCAACAAAGGCATTTTGAAACAAATAGCTGCCACTCTAACATCGCAAACATTTTAGATAGAACACCCGTATGTAAACCGACAGCTTCCCCAGTAAGCCAAGGGAAAATGTGCCGAGCAGGATTTGTGCAGCTCTTCATCGCAAATGTTTTAGATAGAACACATGTATGCAAAGTGAGGGCTATGGTAAGCCAAGGGAAAATTTGCCGCGCAGGATTTGTGCATCTCTTCAACACAAACGGTTCAGATTGAATAAGGGGTGCAAAGCGAGACTTCGGCGCTAAGCCAAGAGAAAATTTGGCAAGTAGGATTTGTACCTCCCTTCAACACAAACGGTTTTTTCGGATGACCCGTGTGCAACCACTTACAGACAATTTGGTAAGATTTGCATCTGTCATATTGGGTATATTGCCATTTGTCAAACTGAAAAGATTGACATTTGTTGATCTAGTAACATTGCCATTTGTCAATCCTTGTAACACTGCGATTTGTCAAAATATGCACATAAAAATCACTAGCACTATCTAATTTTTGCAACTAAAATTCAGTAATTAAGCATAGATTTCATTCATAGATTAAGCAGCCGTTCTTTATACAAACAGTTTAACTCGACAGCTGAACCAACCAAACTTTTCCCCAATTGTTGCCAACAACGTACTGCAATTGCTAGTTCAACTATATATATTAGCTAATTTTAAGTACGTTGTACAGTTCCACCACATCTATAGTCAGATAAACTGAACAAAATAGCCCCTAAATACTACTACTACTATGGAGGGGCTTTGTACTACTTCCGGTAGCCTCTTCTCTGCCGAGCGTGCTCAGTAAGAGGAAGAGGAGGAGGAGCCTACCGACGAGCTGGACAACTGCAATACGGTGCCTGCCGCTGCTGCACCTTCGGCGACGCTCACCTCAAACGCCCTCTGCCGCTCCAGACGACCCCTCTCGAAGCGGCCGGACTGCTCATAGATCTCCTAATTCCTCGCCTCTGTGTTGGCGTGTGCTGCGGCCACGGTTGCGGTAAGGCTCTTTGCGTGCTCGACGAGGCGCTCCTCCTCCTCCCGCAGGAACTCAATGTAGCGCGCAAGGTCGCTGACGCACGTGCGGGCCTCTACCTCTGCCTCCCTCCTTCGGGCGGTGGTGGCGGAGCGGGTGATGATCCCGGTGCTTGACGGTGGGCTGGCGGCCATGGCGGTCGATGGTGGGCTGGCGGCCACGGCGGCCGACGATGGGGTGGCGACCACGACCACCACCTCCCGCCTTCAGGCCGCGGTGGCGGAGCGGGTGATGGCCACGGTGGCCGGCAGTGGGGTGGCGGCCACGACGGCCACCTCCCGCCTTCGGGCCGCGGCGGCGGAGCGGGCAATGGCCCTGGCTTTCGACGGTGGTGTGGCGGCAACGGCGGCCAGCAACAGCTGCCGACGGGCAGCGGCGGCGGAGCGTGTGGTGGGTGTTCCGCGCACACCCAACAGGGACGCCACGCGCACTACACTACGCCGGGGACTGCGTCGCCGCCGCGGTGTGGCCTCCCAGCTGGAGCTGTACTCTGATGACAGCGGAGTGGCTGAGCGACGACGACGGACCGGCGCCATTGGTGATTGTGGGAGAAGCAGACGAGATAAGCTACAGGGAGGGAGGGGAAAATGCGACGTAGGACTCGCCGGCCGTGAGGGTTTATATAGTAGGCTGGTAAGCATTGGGATTTTGGGGGATTTCACTGAGTCGGGCAGGAAGCTTGCATGGGAACCTGCGCGGTTGCGCGGGAACGGGCTCACCACCGTTTGGACAAACGAACGCCCCCGCGCGCTGCTCAAGCTTGCGCTCGAAGCCGTCTGCGGCCGCGGGGTGACAAGACGTTCGAGAGGAGGACGAAAGGACACATATACATACGGTTAATAAAAAAATGTTTGTGATTCATTTACCTACTATACCCCCGTCCTGGTTTATAAGTAGGATTTAACTAATAAAATATGAATGCATGTCGCCAAAGATTATATCATTGGATTCGTATTTGAACATAGTTTCCAGTTATATAATTTTTGTACCATGCATTAACATTTTGTTGGTTAAATTTAAGGTCAAAATATGGCACAGAATATATAAAGGGGACTAATAGACCAAGACGGCAGTAGTAGCACACGGCCGCTCTCTACGGCGTATCACACACATCTTGTTAAGTTGAACCTTTTCTATTGTGTTGCCTAATCACACACAGTTCATCCTAGTGAATTGTATGTCGTATATCGCACACACCCTCATTTGGCTGGCCGTTTCTGTTGTTCTGCATCATCACGAACAGTTCTTCTTGATTAACCGTTTGCCACTCATCCAATGGAGGGAAGCTTCTACATTCGCGGGGGATGTGGCATTGACCATTGGGCGGCAACAGTCGGTCATCCGGGTGCGCAATAAAGGATGCAAAGAGGGATCGTACAGCAGCAAGGACCAGCTTCCCTGCCGATAGCTCATCTAACAGAACTCCCAAGTTAACTGTGCTGAGGCTGGAGTAGTCATCGGATGGGTGACTGGATGGGAAGTGGCCTCGATGTTAAATTAACTGATTTGATGGGTCACTGTAAACATTTAATTGCATTGAATGTATATAGTGCTGCGTCATATTAGTTGAATTAACCTCGAGGTCCTTGTTTTTTAATTTTTGACATTTTTGTTTTTTGAACACATGTTGATTGGGTTGAAGAAGGTCTATCTCGTTACTTTTTGATAAATTTTGTATTTTGAACACATGTTGATTGGCTTGAATGAAGGTATATCCCGTTACTTTACGACATGTTTCCAAAACATGGACCTCGAGGTTAATTCAACTAATAGGACGGAGCACTATATACATTCAATGCAATCAAATGTTTTCCAAAAAAAGTGATATGATTTCTGTGAAACTTATAAGTCATGTATGTCAAATTAACCTCTGTGTACTTATTCTCAAATTAACCTCCGTGCCTGTTTGCCGCGTATCACACACATTTTGATAAGTTGAACCGTTTATGTTCTCTTCCCTAATCGAAAACAATTCATTCGAGTGAACCGTATGCCGTATATCACACACACCTTGATCTGGCTGAACATTTCTGTTGCTTTCCCTAATAGCAAACAGTTCATCGGAGCGAACTGTATGCCGTATATCGCACACACATTGATGTGGCTGCCCATTTCTATTGTTCTGTATAATCGCAAATAGTTCGTATGGAACAACCGTATGCCCAGCATCGCACACGCAAGTAAAATCTGAACTGTGTTTGATGTACCCGCCATCGCAAAAGTTTTGCATCTTTTTTGACGGTTTTTTTTTACATCACCGTTTGCGATTAATGCATCGCACACAGTTTCATCAAAGGGTCTCTGATCGTAGTGTCGCGTTAGCAGCATCCTGCAGTAGCGTACATCACCGTTTGCGATTAATGCATCGCACACAATTTCGTCAAAGGGTCTCTGATTGTAGTGTCATGTTAGCAGCATCATGCAGTACTACACACTTACTGAATCAAGCAATTTTAGTAATTAAACAGAGCTAGTTGACCTAAACATTGCTCTAACAAAAGACCAACATTATAAACAAAGCCTATGTACACATAATTTTAACAAAGTCGCCGCCGCGCCGGCCTATGCATCGCCAGTGTGAGATGAGACGTAGATGACTTGTCCTGGCGACATGCCGCCGTTGGTGGGCTCCACGTCCCCCCTACCAAAGTCTACTGCGTCCTCGTCCTCGGCGCCACCCTCAAGGTTGTAGTACTCGTAGTAGTGGTTGCGCCAGAGCTCACGTTGGTACTCCACCGCCGATTCCTCGACGGACAGACTCTTCTCTACCTCGACCTCGGCCATGCGCAACTCCTCCTCCCGACGCTCCTTGATCTCTGCCGCCTCCTGCATCTCCAGCTCCCGCTCGGCGATCTCATGAGGAAGCAGGTGCTCCATGGTCACCGCCGCCTTTTCGGACGTGGGTTGCATGCTAGATTCTGAGATGGCCTGGAATATCTTGGCGTGTGCGTCCTTGATCTTGGTGTGGATGGCCTCGACCTGGGCCAGGGCAACATCGGCGGCACGGACGGCAGCTCGAGCGCTCTTGGCATTTGCAGCCACTGTCGCAGCAGCTGCTGCAGCCATCTCGGCTGCTGCAGCTGTCCTGTCGGCTGCCGCAGATGCCCTCTCAACAGATGCGGCCGCGCTCAATGCGGATGCGGTGGTGCTCTTGGCGTAGGCGGCCGCGCTCTCGGCACAGGCGGTGGTGCTTGGGGAGGCACTACTTCAGGATGTTGCTAACGCGACACTACGATCAGAGACCCTTTGGCGAAACTGTGTGCGATGCATTAATCACAAACGGTGATGTAAAAAAATGTCAAAAAGATGCAAAACGTTTGCGATGGCAGAGACATCAAACACGGTTTAGATTTTAGTTGCGTGTGGGATGCAGGGCATACGGTTGATCCATACGAACTGTTTGTGATGAGACAGAACAACAGAAACGGGTAGTCATATCAAGGTGTGTGCAATATACGACATACAGTTTGCTCAGATGAACTGTTTGCTATTAGGGAATGCAACAGAAACGGTTAGCCAGATCAAGGTGTGTGTGATATACGGCATATGGTTCACTCGGACAAACTGTTTTCTATTAGGGAACACAACAGAAATGGTTCAACTTAACAAGATGTGTGTGATATGCGGCATACAATTCACATAGATGAACTTTTTGCGATGAGCCAAAAGTACACAAACGATTCGTGTAAACAAGATGTGTGTGATATGCGACAAACAACCCACTCGGATGAACTGTTTGTGATGAGAAATTATAACACAGACGGTTACTACAGTTAATTCGTGTGCGATTCTATGTGTACAAAAAACTTTGAAAAATGCAAACTAGTTGCTTGCGGTAGCTAGGAGTATCGCACACAATGCGTCTGTGAGTACTCATGTGCGATGATTAGTAAGTTGCACATACGTTTCCTTATGTTAACACGTGTGTGATAGATAACACGTGTGTGAATTTGCAATATGGACAATTAATATGCAAATGCCTTCTCGACATCGGTGCTGATCGCCACGTCGAAAACATGGACGTCCTCTACTCTACCGCTCTACCGGGCACACGCTTAAACTCAATGAACCATGTACGATACTAATACTTTCCATGAAAATTTAAGAACTTGGCTAACGACATTTGAGTAACATATATATAGTGGTTACACTATTCGACAAAAGGAGGATCTTCGTAACACGGTTTTGACAACCATATGGTCCATATCTACTTACTTAACATAGTAACAACTATCACATTTTAAGAGGCTGAGGGCCAACAACCATATGGTCCATATCTACATACTTAACATAGTAACAGCTAGCACATTTTAAGAGGCTGAGGGCCAACAACCACAACTATCCGCTGGAAGCAGTTTGATCACGGCAACTTGGCATCTCGTCAATGAAAAGGAAAGACCCTCCTGTGCCTTAGTAGAGCATGAGTAGAACAGTGTCTCCAATTTTCCAATATGGATGCATTGCCACGACAAGCGAGAATTGTTGATTTGAATGGTTCCATTTCTGCGGGAAATGCAGTACCTTGCAATCACTTTGGCGTTATTAGCAGGCACAAGTGTAATTTGACCACGCAGGGAAATCGATTCAGGAACAGCTGCAGCGGGCAATTTCTGTTGAAATGTAGAATAAAAACCAATTGTAACATACCGTTGAAGATATATATAGTTTATGAGCATCAACATAAAAATAAGACTTTGTACCAACGTTTTGTGCACACAATTGGTCTTGTTCAATGTGTGCACCATAGGTATAATTAATCCCATCCAAAATCTAGCGTTCATACGCTGTGCTACCTCTGTCAGATTATCAACAAATTTTATGACATGCTTCAAGTCTTTCCATTGAAATTTGGTACGCTTAGTAACATACAGATCGTTAACTATGCATCCAACATATCCTGCTTAAAAGGTGGAAAGGTATTATTTATTCAGAAAATGGCAGACGAATATATAGTGTGCATAAATTGGTAAATAGAATTTGTTACTGCCTAGGAAAGGAGTCAGAAAATGAAATCACAATTGGTTGCTTAAATAGTGATCAATTAGTCAGAACATATACCCCGATTTTGCTAAGTAATATGCCAGCATGGAGAAAGTTGAAAGGACACTAACATTGATCAGACTTTGATCGGCTGATGACGTTGGGGAAGTAAACATCCATGTTAATTAGACAAGGTTGTGGTGCACGCACTAGAATTTTATTGCCCGCTTTCAGTTCATAACACTTAGACATTTTTCTCCAAAGGTCCGCATCAAAATAGGAGTGACCATCTTTATCAAGTTTTACGCTAATTGTCATGGTAAATCCATGATGCATTGTCAATATGACATCCATGGAGTCATCAACAAAGTAAAGCCCAATATTTCCTTCTACTCCTGTTCTTGCAAAGCAAGGGATGTACTACTTGAAATGAAAATTAAGATCATAAATTAGATATATTGAAATAATAGAGCAAGATACAAATATGGGAGTAACTGATAGAACAGAACAATATATAGCTGAAAGCAAAGTACAAAATTATATAATTAAAAATAGATAATGTAACAAAGATTTGATGCAAATATGAGAGTAACTGAATGAACAATACATCATAAATTTGCCTAATATAGGGGGAAAATCGGCTTCGACATCTAGGATGCATCTGGCACCGTACCTTTTATCCAAATGTAGTAATAGACGATATATGTTCACAAATTTAGGCCATGCCGATCATGGTAGGGTGAGATTGAACATACCGAGTGCTCCCTTTAGTCATCTGGAATGGTGAGATAGAACTTCGTTTCCAGCTGGCCACGACCACACTTGCCCTATTTGTGCTCGCACTGTGGACACATGAATGAAAATCCTCGAATCAGCTAGAAGAAAAATGAATCCACGACAATTTCCGCCTGTTGATTAACAACGACGGACGGACTGCAATAAGAGATGAGTGAATATTTTGTTAAATTGATTACCTTCTCCATGAGAAAAATCCCCGGCCCAATCCCGCAGAAAACCCCAATCGACCAGTGTCTAGAATGTCGGTGCAAGTTGGTGCAGATAGGCAGCGGCAAGCGGTAGGGGCTAAATCCCGTGCCGTTTGAAGCGCGACCTCCGCCCGCCGATGACAGCCGTCGAGCTTAGGGTGGCTGCCGCGATAGAAGTTGATGAGGTGCAGAGTCGAGAGGAGTCCGCGGTGAGTGGGTGGGGACGAAGTGGGCGAGGGTTTTCTTTTTCCTTTTGCATGTGTGGGTGAACACACCCGGTTCGCAGAGGCGACGGAGATGAATCGTGTGCGATAGTAAAAATCACCGAGATTGAAGGGGAATCCAAATTTCCTTTGTCCTTTGTCCATGAGTTTTTTCTATGATGAACATAAACCCTCCAATTCACCGTGTTCAATTTTGGCACTTTTCCGGGTTCATTTACCATATTTAGGGGATTATGTGCATTTTCTAGGCATTAATGCACATAATTCAAATTCATACAATCGGTGCATGAGAACGGTCTGGAAAACCATGCTCGTGCTATTTAGTAAATTCTCATGCCTTTTACAAGGAATGGGCAGAGATTTCATGGAAATGGGTGGCAATAGTCAACCACAAACGCATCGTTTATTAGTTTTTCAACTGTGGAAAAATGAAATACATGCTTGAAAGCATGACGACTGGCATGGTGCCATGGTATGGCCTCACCGTGCCCTGGTAAAAATTTGAGAAGGTTTGGCTTATGTCGTCGTGCACACCCTTCATAAATCGAACCATCACCGAGGAAGTTTCATTGTTTTGAGGGGGAAATCACCAAGATTGAAGGGGTCGGGAATCCAAATTTCCTTCCTAGTTTGTCATTCAGTTTTTTTCTACGATCAACATTCCCCCTCCAATGCAACGTGTTCAAATTTATCATTTTTCCGAGCTCATTTACCATATTTAGGGGATTATGTGCATTTTCTAGGCATTAATCCACATAATTCAAATTCAAACAATCGGTGCATGAAAAGGTGCACAAGAACGGTCTGGAAAACCATGCTCATGGTATTTAGTAAATTCTCATGGCTTTTACAAGGAATGGGCAGAGATTTCAAGGAAATGTGTCGCAATAGTCAACCACAAACGCGTCGTTTACTGGGTTATCAACTATAGAAAAATGAAATACATGCTTAGAAAACATGACGCCTGGCGTGGTGCCATGGTATGGCCTCGCCGTGCCCTAGTAAAAATTTGAGAATGTTTGCCTTATGTCGTCATGCACGCCTTTCATAAATCGAACCATCACCGAGGAAGTTTCATGGTTTCGAGGGGGAAATCACCAAGATTGAAGGCGAATCCAAATTTCCTTTGTCCTTTGTCCATGAGTTTTTTTCTATGATGAACATACACCTTGCAAATCACCGTGTTCAAATTTGGCACTTTTCCAGGTTCATTTACCATATTTAGCGGATTATGTGCATTTTCTAGGCATTAATGCACATAATTCAAGTTCAAACAATCAGTGCATGAAAGGGTGCACAAGAACGGTCTGGAAAATCATGCTCGTGCTATTTAGTAAATTCTCATGCCTATTACAAGGAATGGGCAGATATTTCGATGAAATGTGTGGCAATAGTCAACCACAAACGTTTGTTTATTGGGTTTTCAACTATAGAAAAATGAAATAAATGCTTGAAAAACATGATGCCTGGTATGGTGCGATGGTATGGCCTCACCATGCCCTGGTAAAAATTTGAGAAGATTTGGCTTATGTCATCATGCACGCCCTTCATAAATCAAACCATCACCAAGGAAGTTCCATGCTTTCGAGAGGGAAATCACCAAGATTGAAGGGGAATCCAAATTTTGTTCGTCTTTGCCCTTGAGTTTTTTTCTACGATGAACTTACACCCTGTAAATCACTGTGTTGAAATTTGGCACTTTTCCGGGCTCATTTACCATATTTAGGGGATTATGTGCATTTTCTAGGCATTTAGCGCATATAAATCCAATCCAGCTATAGCTGCACGGGTGTGATGTGAGGGACATGGATGGCCGTTTGATCGTGGCGCATCCTATGGTGCACACACGCGATCCGCGTGGCTGGGGTACCAGCCAATCATAACGCAACACACAATAGGCTCAGCGCACACTGTTTCCGGAGGCAACGGAGATGAACCGTATGTGATAATGAATGAGCAAGATTGTAAGGGAAGCCAAATTTCCTTTGTCATTTGTCGTTGAGCTCTTAAAAACCACCGCATTGTACGGCTGTCTGGCCACTCCGTCCCGGAGCTCTCTCCAAGCGTCGTTCATGGCACTGCAATGCACAGTAACTGGTAAGGAAGTGATGGCATCCCGCCGAGCCGTGTTCCTCGCCGCCCGCGACCGCACACATGGTATGGAAGCGATGGCATCCCGCTGCGCCGAGTTCATCGCCGCCGCCCACCGCACAAGTACGTGGGCGGACTTTGATGTTGCCATGGCCGAATGGGCGGTGGATCTAGAGGCAGCCAAAGCCGCACAGAAGGAGTGGAAAAGGCAGAAGCAGTCAAGAAAAGGGAGTCCCGCCGCTGCAAGAAAGAAGAGGCCGCACGCCATGTTGAGGAGAGCTCGGCGGAGATCGAAGCACGGTGGGTTGCCGCCTACAAGGCCGGGAAGGAGAACGACGGCGTCTGCCCAGCATGCCCTAATGCCAGCATGTGAGAAGTAGTTAGTGCGTGTGTCGCCCGTAAGTTTGTATAATTAATTACGAGCATCTACTAGTACTACATACGTACTAGTTTTAGAGCAAATTAGCAGTACTACTTTAAGTTGGTACTATCTATTATTAACGTACAATATCGGTAAGCGCATCCTTTGAGGGCTTTGAGTGTTGATTAGCATGTGTTCACTAAAGTTTTGTAGCCGCACCCCGGCCCCTAAATACTCCCGAAACGTCCGCCTGCGGCCACCGGAGACTAGAGCTAGCCGCAGCTAGTTTTTAGTCCCACCTTGCCGCGCGAGTTGGCCGCACACTGGCTTAAATTGCCGTGCTGGCGGATGGCAGCAAGCTTCTCTCTTGTTGCATAGGATCAAATCTGGCTATGCGAGCAAGGCTGGTTGACACTTGATTGCATTTCATAAACCGATGATTGTTCATCGGGTGTCACCGTGCCTCGTTCATGTACATTGAATAATCCTGATACAATGAAAGAGATTTTTGAAATTAGGTGCGGTTGGAGATGCTGATAGATATAAGAATTATTAGAAGATTAAAAAACACACGGTTTCTATTGCGTACCCGTGTGCATTTTTTTGCGTTAATGATCCATAAGTCAGTTACCTGTGTGATGTTTCCTAATAAAGCAAGCGTACCAGTGACCGAAAATATCAACTACACGTGTACATTTTTTTGGAGATGGGATCTGCCAATTTTCTCGTTTCTCGCACACGAGTATTTTACGTGCTTCGTCTGGGTTGTGTGTTTCCCCCGCCCAAGTTTCAAGTTTCGCAGTGAAATTTTCATTAGGCGCGCGATTTCAGAATTTATTCCTCCTACCACATCCCCACCCATCAAATTTCCTCAGTATCTCCCCTCCTCCCTACCGGCAGCTCAAACCGCTGCCGCTTCAACCACATCTATGTTCTGCCTGAGCATCGTCGATCAAGTCAGGTAATCCACCAATCTCTATCACGGCCCCAACCTGATTGCTTAAATGGCTCCTGGGAAACATCCTCATGCCTCCAAATCCCCACCGCCCCTACCTCCAGAGCATCGCCGCACAAGCCCAACCACATATCACGTGGAGGACGAGGAGCTGATGGCGGTCAATGGCGCAATGGCCGTTGTGCGTGTTGACCCGGAGGAACACCTCGCCTCCACCGCCGCCAACTTGGTGCAGGCTCTGGCCCAGATGAAGTGCCCCAGTGACTACCCCCCAGGACTTACCAAGTATGATCTGACCAGCTCAATCTTACCAATACCACTTGCAATGGCTATGTTTTGTACGGTTGATGTATTCAGCATGTTCGTGCCTTGTTTATTTCAGTACTGCACACTATGTGATGTTCAAGTATTAACTGTCCAGCTCAATTTCACCAATACCAGCAACAAACTTACATTACATGACTCAGGATATCACCAGAGATGCTGCCCATTTGCTATTTTTGGTGGATGCTAATCCTGTTGTACTTAACATGCCTGTCCATGTACTTACGTTGGGTCATAACGGGTGATGCTATTGTTTGCCGTCGAGGTTAGCTGCATCCCATGTCTTACAGTATTTCACATAATTTGTGCAATTGCAGTTTAACTTCTAACATTTACTGGTTTCCTGTAGGTACACATGTCAGCGGCACTGATCCATGCTTCGACCCGGAGGAATAGCTCGCCTCTGCCGCCGCTGACTTTGGGCGGGCTCTGGCCAAGATGAAGTGCCCCAGCAACTACCTCTCAGGACTTACCAAGTATGAATTCACCAGTTCAATCTTATCAATACCAGTTGCAATTAATGGCTATGTTTTGTATGGTTGATGTATTAAGCATGTTGTAGTAAACATGCCTAACATGTTTTAGCTATTTTCCCTACCTTTTTATAGACAACTGGGCCATTCTCTGCTCTGGCAGCACCTGCCTTGCGATGTTTAACTCTGCCAATTGCATTTTTATTAGTACCGGTTTCAATGGCTATTAAGCCTGATGCATTTAATAGTTGTATCCATTTTTTAACAGTTGTATTCCAATGGCTACAAACTTACAAAACATGACTTAGGATGCTGTTAAGCCTGTTGCAATTAACAGTTGTATCCATTTTTTAATCTGTCCCTTTGCTACCGTGCTACTCTCCGCAATGAAGATATACTAGAGATGCTGCCTATTTGCTATTTTTAGTGGATGCTAACTCTGTTGTACTTAACATGCCTTTCCATGTACTTACGCAGGGCCATAACGGGCGATGCTATTGTTTGCCGTCGAGGTTAGCTGCATCCCATGTCTTACAGTATTTTACATCATTTGTGTAATTGCAGTTTGGCTTCTAACATTTACTTGCTTCTTGTAGGTACACATGTCAGCGGCACTGATCCACTCTTCGACCCGGAGGAACACCTCGTCTCCGCTGGGGCTAACTTGGGGAAGGCTCTTGCCCATATGAAGTGCCCCAACAACTACCCCTCAGGACTTACCAAGTATGAACTCACCAGTTGAATCTTACCAATACCAGTTGCAATGGGCATGTTTTGTATGGTTCATGTATTAAGCATGTTGTAGTAAACACACCTAGCCCGTCTTATCTATTTTCCCTACCTTTTTATAGACAACAGGGCCATTCTCTGCTCTAGTAGCACCTACCTTGCGATGTTTAACTCTGACAATTTCGTTTCTATCAGTACCAGTTACAATGGCTATACTAGGTTGTCTGTTGCAGTAAACAATTCTATCCATTTTTTAATCTGTCCCTTTGCTACCGTACTACTATTTCGCAATGAAGATATCACTACAAATGCTGCCGTTTTATTACCATTTGCTATTTTTGGTGGATGTTAACCCTGTTATAGTTAACATTGGCTTTCCATGTACTTACACAGGGCTACAGTGGGCGATGCTGTTGTTTGCCGTCAAGGTTAGCTGCATCCCATGTCTTATACACCATCTGTTTCTAAATATAAGTATTTTTAGAGATTTCAATATAGACTACATACCGAGCAAAATGAGTGAATCTAGATTCTAATCTAAACTATGTCTATAATTCTATATACATCCGTATGTAGTCCATATTGAAATCTCTAAAAATACTTGTAACTAGGAACGTAGGTAGTTGTATTTTACATCATTTGTGCAATCTCAGTTTAGCTTCTAACATTTACTGGTTGCTTGTAGGTACATATATGAGCAGTACTGATCCACGCTTCGATCCCTTTTGCGTATGGGGCAATGAGATATTCATGAACAAGCGTCAAGTGAGGAAACTAAGAAAGATTGTTAGCCGAAAGAAACGGGTGATGGGAATTAAGCTCTTTATTTACACTTTGTTCAAGACAACAATGAACTTTAGGATGGTAAGTAATGTGTTGCCTTTTCCCCCAGCCCACAACAAGTTACTCTATTAGACCTAAGTATCTGAACTTTTTTCTCTTTTCAGTGGTTTTTGAAGCTATTTACTGATGATTACCTTAAAAACTACATGACCAGAGTGGAGGCAACTAAGGTTAAAGTATATAATTCATGCTACCATGATAATGCTATAGAAGTCTTCCTGAAGGCGGTGAAGGATGGGTGGGCGATCGTCACAAGGCGTTGGACAAAAGTTGTTCGTGCCTATGGCATGCAGGAGGGAACATTATGGGCATTCCACTTCTTCAACACCATCAGCAGCCAAAATGATTTACACTTGTCTCTTCACCTTTACCGCCTCTAAAAATTGTGGTTCATCACAGTTAATTGATGTCTAATCCTGTAATTACTGAACATATTGTACTGAGAATTTTACTTATGGATTGGTTGTTGAACCATTGTGCTGAGAATTTGAATTCCATGTTTCATATTTCAAAATTTCCAATTTGAATAATAAATTACAGGGAAAAATAAAATTATACAGGAGGAATAAAATAATGTGCACACGGTTAGAAAGAAAACAACGTGTGCGATGAAAAATAGAGAACAGATGGTTCTTTAACATGAAACGTTTGCGATTCCTGACGGACGCACACACGGTTTTGTCTCATATGCGTGTGCGATTCATAGTAATACGACAAACGTTTCAAACCTGTGTGCGTGTGTGATAGGAATACCTATCGCACACAGTTATGAAAATGGACACGTTGGCATTAGTAGAGGCACCGCACACATTTTACATTCTTGAACTGTGTGCGATAACGTACCTATCACAAACACAACGGTAGATTAAATGTTGATGTCTACCTTTTTCACACGACTATAGCGGCCTAATCATTTGGGATGTCTCTCAGATCAGAAACGTAACATCGAGACGTAACGTGTGGGACTGGGGCGACTTCTCATACGTTTATTCTATGGCGATCGTCAGTAGCCGCTCTCCTATCCCCGATAGTTTTTGGGTCATGTGGGAAGGACCCCCCCTATCGCAATCACTCACTCAGCGACGGTTCAGAATGCCGTTGCGGAAAGGGGTTAAAAACCGTTTGTACAGCACGTTACGGTACCAGTGAGGACGCGGCCACCGTACGGGCCCTCACGAAGCGTTTCCATGGCGTCATCTTTGCAAGAAGGGGTTGCGGAAATGGGGATCGGGATTCATGGATTCGGGGGTTGCCGGCACTAGAGCAGACGAAGGAAGCGAAGCTTAAGGAGGAAGACTTAAATAGACCAATGAATTTTCATCGCAAATGGTTCCTACAAAAAAATTGTGTGTGATGTTGTTGATATTTTTTATTAGCTGTGAAAGATGAATTTGTAGTAAAGTGGCAACAGATGGTGTTTTAAATGTACGAGAAAATTTGTAGTACTAATACAACTATCATGTCAAAATTTGGAAAAATTCAGGGGTCACTTGATCTTTTAAGACATTTAAATGATTTTGTAGCCATTAATTACCGTAATTCTAATTTGAACTACATGTACATGCAACAACGAACTATAACGGTTTGAAAAGCCATATTTGTGTACTTGTGTGCGAGTTAATTCCATGTGCAGGAAATTGGAAGGAATTTTCAAACATATTGGTCTCATGGCTATGACACAAAGCATAGAGTGCCATGTCATTTGAATCCCAAAAAATTAAAAAATGATCAGAAACACATGAAACCTTGCTTGACGCAATTGCATGGCAACAAGATGGTGTCGTAAAGAAATTGGCCTATTTGAAGAAAGTTTGGACACACACCCCTCACAAACCAGAGCAACTCACTAGAAGGCTCATGGTTCCGAGAGGGAACAATGCATGTTTGATGACGAACGGGCGATAGCTTCCTCTTATGGCCTTCAATTTTTTTCTACAATTAACACGCACTAATACAACTGTCATGTGAAAATTTGGAAAATTCTAGGGGTCATTTGACCTTTTTAAGACATTTAACTGATTATCTAGCCATTTAATGATCATAATTCAAATTTGAACTACATCTACATGCAACAGCTAACCATAACGGTTCGTAAAATCATATTTGTGTACTTGTGTGCGAGTTAATTCCATGTGCAGTAAATTGGAAGGAATTTTCAAACATATTGGTGTCACTGCCTGGACACATGCATGGAGTGCCATGGCATTTAAATTCCAAAAAATTAAAAAAAATCAGAAACACATGAAACCTTGTATGATGTAATGTCATGCCACCAAGATGATGTGGTAAAACAATTTGGCATGTTTGATGAAAGTTTGGACACACACCCCACAAACCGGAGCAACTCACTAGAAGGCTCGTGGTTTCGAGAGGGAACAATGCATGTTTGATGACGAACGGGCGATAGCTTCTTCTTATGGCCTTCAAAACTTTTCTATAGTTAACGTGCACTAATACAACTATCATGTGAAAATTTGGAAAAATCCAGAGGTCATTTGACCTTTTAAAGACATTTAAGTGATTTTCTAGCCTTTTAATGACCGTAATTCAAATTTGAACTACATCTACATGCAACAACTAACCATAACTATTTGAAAAATTATATTTGTGTACTTGTGTGCGAGTTAATTCCATGTGCAGTAAATTGGAAGGAATTTTCAAACATATTGGTGTCACGGCCTTGACACATGCATGGAGTGCCATGGCATTTAAATTCCAAAAAATTAAAAAAAGATCAGAAACACATGAAACTTGGCTTGATGTAATGTCATGCCACCAAGATGACGTGGTAAACAATTTGGCATGTTTGACAAAAGTTTGGACAAACATCCCTTACAAACCGGAGCAACTCACTAGAAAACTCGTGGTTCCGAGAGGGAACAATGCATGTTTGATGACGAACGGGCGATAGCTTTCTCTTATGGCCTTCGAAAAATTTCTACAGTTAACATGCACTAATACAACTGTCATGTGAAAATTTGGAAAAGTCCATGGGTCATTTGACCTTTTAAAGACATTTAAGTGATTTTCTAGCCATTTAATGACCGTAATTCAAATTTGAACTACATCTACATGCAACGGCTAACATAACGGTTTGAAAAAAAATCATATTTGTGTACTTGTGTGTGGGTTAATTCCATGTGCAGTAAATTCGAATGAATTTTCAAACATATTGGTGTCACGGCTTGGACACATGCATGGAGTGCCATGGCATTTAAATTCCAAAAAATTAAAAAATGATCAAAAACACATGAAACCTTGCTTGACGTAATGTGATGCCACCAAGATGATGTGGTGAAAAAAATTGGCCTGTTTGGCGAAAGTTTGGACACACACCCCTCACAAACCGGAGCAACTCACTAGAAGGCTCATGGTTCCGAGAGGGAACAATGCATGTTTGATGACGAATCAACGATAGCTTCCTCTTATGGCCTTCAAAAAATTTCTACAGTTAATGTGCACTAATACAACTGTCATGTCAAAATTTGGAAAATTTCAGGGGTCATTTGACCTTTTAAAGATATTTAAGTGATTTTCTAGCCATTTAATGAACGTAATCCAAATTTGAACTACATCTACATGCAACAGCTAACCATAATGGTTTGAAAAAGCATATTTGTGTACTTGTGTGCGAGCTAATTCCATGTGCAGTAAATTGGAACGAATTTTCAAACATATTGGTGTCACGGCTTGGACACATGCATGGAGTGCCATGGCATTTAAATTCCAAAAAATTAAAAAATGATCACACGATGTAAAAATCTGGTGTTCAAAAAAGAAAATGTAAAGATCTGGCAAGACAACCGGGCCCCACACGATTGGCACTCTATTTCGCGCCTTGAGGTTTGGAAGGTGAGTGGCGCGGGTTATTAATCAGACGCGGTTCTGCATTGGAAACCACGAACTATTAAGTTCACACACAGCTTTTGCTGCGGGAATCATGTGTAATTCAAATTACAGTACTCGTAAGTGCCGGTGACCGGCGTGTGTAGTGTTCTCGTCGGTCTAGATTCCGGTCGCCAATAAATACTACCTTGCTCATGTCGTCCTGCCTGCATTCTCATCTACATCCTCCCCTCGCTCGCCCTCTCTCTCTCTCAAATCTCTGCCAAGGCACCGCCGATCTACCACGCACCGATGAGGAGGCGGTGCCCCTCGAGGACGCTCAGTCGAAGAGCATCGACGAGGAGGACCCCTACATGCCGCCGGACGAGGTTGCGCCGGACCCCCCAACTTCGGAGTGGTTTTGGGGCCAGTACAATCTTTGTTTGTGGAAGTCGCTGCCGCCGGCTGAGAAAGCCAGACAAGTGGCATTCAAGGAGACGGCGGAGGAGGAGGCCAGGTAGCAGGCGGCCTGTGAAGCCCATGATGCCGCCTGGAAAAAGGAGGTGGGGGAGCTTTGGGGGCAAGCACGTCGTCGTGCGGAGGAGGTGTACGAAGACAGGTCTTTTGCGAGGAAGATCAAAGGCACTAGGCGCCTCATCGCTGCGTGGAAGTGGGCTGATAAGCTCCATCGTGCCACCTACTAGGAGCTCCGGTTGGTGCCCAACAAAATGGCAAGATCGTTCGCGCTCGTCCCGAGCAAGAGGCAGATCGGTACGTCAAGCGCTGCGAGGCGGAGGAGGCGGAGTACTGCCTGCGCGCTGGGAAGACGCCGTGGACCAGGGAGTTGCTGGCGAGGGGCTACTGGAATACTGCCCCCAGGAGAGATTATTAGTTTTAGTATTGTTTGTTTTCAATTTTATGCATTGTACCTAGTAGTTAAGTATCATCACGTATATGTGATGATATTATATATATTCTATGATGAACTAATGAACAATTAATATATATTATGAATTCCATTTTCTATCTGTTTTCGTATACTAATTTGTATCTAGCTGTTATCATCCACATATACATAATGGAAAGCATATACACACACATTGAAACAGAACATATAAGAATGGAAAACAGAGTACACACATTGAAACAGAGCAATATTATGATTGTTGTGAATACATAGCGATCCACGTCGAAATGACTCAGCAAAATAAAACACATCCATGAGACCATGACCGACAGCCCTTCCCTACGGTAGCTCTTGGCTCTACCTGAACTCGTGCAGGCATTTGTCCAAGCGGTCGACACACTCGTGGTACATCTGGAGCGTGATCTCGAGCTCCAAGTTGGCTATTTCATCCGAGATCACCAGCTCGAGGATGTGACGGCCATGTTCCTCTACAGCGCCCAGGTGGACACCTGGGCCAAGGAGGCGGCCGAGCCTAGTGACCAGCGCGTTGGCATCGAGCGGGCCGTGGACAAGGTGAATGGCATGACCCATGCGAACGGCGCGGCGGGCGTCCGGTGCAATTACGACGCGGCCGGCCTTTGGTGCAAGTATGGCGCAGACGGCCTCTGCCCACTCCTGGTGAGGAATGGGGGTAGTGATGAGATGTGTACCCAGCTGCGACGCCCTGTCGACAGCAGGCAAGCGCCGATGGATCCGCTCTCGCTATGCGGCGCGCCGTGCCCCTCGCTCTGCGGCACTCCGACGGTCTCACTATGCGGCGATCCGCAGCCTATCGGCACGGACGCGCCTAGCTTGCTCTGCGGCGTACCATTGATCATGTTGTGCAATGAGCTGCAGCCTCTCGGCGCTGACATGCCTATCTTGATCCGCGGCACTGAAGCGCCATGCAACAAGGGTCTGCTCAACCCTGGCGATGGCGCGCGTCACGGCGTCGTCCATCATATTGCTGGGGAGTGCCTCGGCCTCGACGGGCCATGGCGCCTTCTCTTTTTCCTCGTCGAGGAGGTTGATGGCAGAGGTGGCACTTTGGTGGGTTGGCATGCTTGGAAAAGGTGGATGTGCTACAGGCTGCGCTTGTTGCTGTAGTGCGTCGTGCGCCGCCTAGGTTTATGTGCAATATCGTTGGGTGGCGGCGGGAAACCAGTGAGGAAATGGCGGGAAACGGTGGTGTGTTCATAAAACGCCATCAATTAATGGAAACTTAGCATAGAAGGAACATCGAGCTAGCACGACGCGTGCGGGCACATTGCTCGCCCAAGGCTATGATCCATATACTTGTGTGCCCAACAGAGCACACTATTCATAGTAAAGAATATTGTTCCGTTTATCGTAGTAGAGGAGTGGCGGCAAGCATCACAAGAAGTAGATGATGATCAGATGATCGTTTATCCTAGTTAATTATGCATGTAATAGTTTACTTTGGTGTGTGGAAATGTCATGTGTGTACTAGCCACCTATGTAATTGGATGTTTGCCGCGTATCACACCCATCTTGTTTACACGAAACGTTTCTGTTCTCTTGGTTCAATATAAACAGTTTATCGGAATGAACTGTATGCCCTTCATTGCACACACCTTGATCTGTCTTAATCATTTCTGTTGCGTTGTCTAATCGAAAATGGTTCATCCGAGTGAACCGTATGCCGTATATCGCACACACCTTGATCTTGCTGACCATTTCTTTTGTGTTGCCTAATAACAAACAGTTCATCCGAGTGAACTGTATGCCGTATATCACACACACCTTCATTTGGCTGCCGTTTCTGTTGTTCTGCCTCATCACAAACAGTTTATCCGAGTGAACCATTTGTCGTATATCGCACACGCCTTCATCTGGCTGCCCGTTTCTGTTGTTCTATGTTGGTGCAATGATAGACCGCTTATGTTTTGGAGTTTGTGGACATAAATAGTATGAGACTTATGTGGTTGCTAGTGCACATAGAGTAACAGGTCCCTGAAGTATCGAGGAGTTTGATGCAAACGACGAAGATAATCTCTCTGCGTGGTAGTGAAGGTTATCACCGAAGATAAAGCTAACAAGAGTGACCCCTAAAAATTGCTGAAGTCTAAGCAATGGGTTCGGTGCATGTTTGAAGCAAATGACTGCGCTCAAGGAAGAATGAAGACAAAGTGAAGACGTAGCATTTTATCTCGTTGTTCTTCTTCTTTCATTGAGTCATAGGACAACTGTACTATAAATAGCCACCCCGCGCCGGTGTTGTCCGACGGCTGCTCCGTTTGATTCTGAGAAGTTTGTTGCTCCGAGCGAATTGAGTTTATAATCCACCGAGAGAAAAACCCTAGAGCCGAAGAATTAGATAGTGGTTCAGCATCATTGGAATCTAAGTTTAGTACGCTCCGCCTATTACTCTTTAGAGCTAAAAACTCTCTAGACGGTTAGGTGTCAATTTCCAGAGACCAAGAGTAATTGTGGTTCTCGAAGAAGAAGTCTGTAAAGGTTTGGAGATTGCCTTCAAGTATCTACCACGAGTGATTGGCATCGGTTGGCGAATCGATTATCGAGGAGAATAGGGTGAAGAGAGTTTATCTTCCGTGTTAAGTCACAGCCCCTCCAACCAGACGTAGTCCTTGTGTAGAAGGACAAACTGGTTGAACAAATACCTTGTCGCCATTGAGCATCTTCGGTTACCACTGTCACTCATGTTTACCTTCAATGTGTTTTCATTCGTTTGATTTACATTGATGCATGTTCTAGTTTCCCTTCAGTACCCTATTTTAGTTCACTGTAGTTTGTTTTCACTTATTCCGTTGCTGGGTTCTGAGAGATTTAAGTTTTTCGAAGAAAATTTAAAACTCCCATTCACCCCCCTCTGGTAGACATACTTCGTTCCTACAATTGGTATCAGAGCAAGGTACTCCTTGACACTGCTCATTTTAGTCTAATGACTTTGGAGTTTAAGTATGTCTTCAGTGAACTACAAGTCGCATCTCAAGATTGCCATATTCAATGGGACGGACTATCCCTTCTGGAAGGAGAAGATGAAGATCCATCTTCGAGCTATAGATGATGATATGTGGAACATGGTGCATATCGGGTTCACAGTTGTTATTCCTCAAGCTCCTACCGATGAAGAAAAGAAGCTCATTCAACTAGATGCTCAAGCCAAAGATGAAATTGGTGGCCATCTCTCTTGAGCTCAATTCCTTTGGTATCGCCAGTGTGAGACTACAAAGGAGCTGTGGGATGTCCTCGAAAATATCAATGAAGGAGTTTCAACTCAGAAAGAAGCTCGAATTGATACTCTTCGAGCGAAGTTCAATCGATTCAAGTGTATTGGAAATGAGAGCTGTCAGCAAACCTTCGACCGCCTGAGTGACATAGCAAATGAACTTCAAGGTCTCGGCGCCAAAGATATCACTGACCATGAAGTTGTGAAGAAACTGCTTCGATCCCTTGACACTTCATTTGACACGCTTGTTTTGATGATTCAAGAGAGTCCTGATTTCAAAAGCCTCAACTCTGCTGATGTCATGGAAAGACTGAACACTCACGAAGAACAAGAAGAAGAGAAGAGAGATCTGTGTGGCTCAACTCAACGCAAAAATCATGCTCTCAAAGCTGTGGCTGATTCCTCCTCATATGGAAATGCCGAAGAAGATTCAGATGATCCAGAACGACTCGGCAAAGATCTCGCACTGATCTCGAAATGATTCCAGCATTTCCACAAGAAGAGCCAGTTCCAGAAAAGAAGTTCAAGTAACTCTGGGGGTTCAAAATCTTCAAAACCTGCCGGAGAATACACCTGTTTCAAGTGCAAAAAGCCTGGACACTTCATTTCGGAGTGCCCTCTCTGGGAAGCTGAAATCCGTGCTAGTGGGAGATATGATTCGATCAGCTATCGAGGGAAAAGCAAGAGAAAGAACTACGACTCCGATGATGAGAAGAAAACAAAGAAGTTCTTCAAGAAGAAGGACAGCTCCACCTCAAAATCATCGTCAATATCTTCCTCAAAGAATCCTTCCACGTCCTCCTCCAACCGCAAGAATACCTCTCGCAAGGCCAAGGCATACATCGACAAGGAAATGGATTCTGATGAAGAAGAATCATCAGGTTCCGAAGGAGAAGGAGAATCTAATGAAGATTCCGACTCCAGCATGGCAGGCATAGCATGTGCCTCCTCTCCTATGACAAACTTCTTCGGGAATCTCCCAAGCGATGATGAATCACCTGCTTACTGCTTCATGGCCAAGGCTTCGAAAGAAAAGGTATCCTCGAAACACCATAAGGTTCACTCCAGTGATCAATATTCTTCTGAATGAGGATGACCATGCTAAGTTGATCAAAATTGCAAATATTCAACAAAGTTCTCTTGAGAAAATTGAGAAAACCCTTAGGAAATATTCAGGGTTGTTGGTTGAGGAGATGGAGAAAAACCAGTCGCTGACCAAAGAGTATTCCACACTCAAGTCACGAATGGATGAACTCTCAACTCGTCATGATTTTTTCTCAGCAGACCATGAAAGATTGACCTATGATTAGCTGAAAAGGAAACAGGAACTCGAGGCGCTGAGAGAGGCTCATGAGGATTTGATGAGAGAAAATTCGCTTCTCACCCAACAACTTAAAGAGAAACCTGAAGTGTTTGAGCCACCATGTTTGAAATGCCTTGAACGAACTAATGCTGAATCATGTGTGAAGGCTAACCACTCTATCAATGAAAATGGTTCTGTTTCTGATGAAAATGCTAGGTTAAAGGATCTTCTTCAGACAGGAATATTCAAATCTCTCAAAGGGCATCAAACCGTATGTGATGTCTTGAAGAAATCTATCCTTCACAAAAATCCCAGAAAAGAAGGAATCGGTTTCGAAAGGAAATTGAATGAGGATGGTTCTTACTGGGAACCACACAATATCCTCAAACTATGTGGGTTCCCGCAAAGAGCACAATGATCGATCCAGCATTACCTTTAGGATACAACTCTCCTATTCCTGAATATCCTGATGATGATTCCCTGGCCAACTATAAGTTGTTTAAGAATCAACATGGTGAGACTGTTGCTCGCGTTGTTGGACCCAACAACAGAAATGGCCCTCCTAAGAAAGCTATTTGGGTGCCAAAGAAAATTGTTGATGCTTTGCCTATTTCCGCTCGACTGACCATGCAGGCACAAAGAATTCGACAGAATGAATATATGCATACTGGATACAATCACTATGCTCATGTGTCTGGAAAGAATTTTAATGCTTACTCTTTCAATTATGCTCTTTCCTCATCGGGTAACAACTATGCTTATCGAAAGAAATCATATCCTGCTCGTTCATTTGTTTCGTAGCCACCTGCAAAGATGTGGGTGGTTAAGAAAGCCTAATTCTTCTGCAGGACTATGTCTCCGGGTGCACTGAATGGATTATGGATAGTGGATGCTGTAGGATCGAAAGTAGGTCTAGAGGGGGGTGATTAGACTACTTGACCAAATTAAAATCTAGCCTTTTCCAAATTTTATGTCTTGGCAGATTTTAGCAACTTAGCACAAGTCAAGCAATCAACCTACACATGCAATTCTAAGAGTGTAGCAGCGGAAAGTAAAACATTGCATATGAAGGTAAAGGGAAGGGTTTGGAGAAGGCAAATGCAATGTAGACATGAAGATTTTTGGCGTGGTTCCGATAGATGGTGCTATCGTACGTCCATGTTGATGGAGACTTCAACCCATGAAGGGTAACGGTTGCGCGAGTCCACGGAGGGCTCCACCCACGAAGGGTCCATGAAGAAGCAACCTTGTCTATCCCACCATGGCCATCGCCCACGAAGGACTTGCCTCACTCGGGTAGATCTTCACAAAGTAGGCGATCTCCTTGCCCTTACAAACTCCTTGGTTCAACTCCACAATCTGTTGGAGGCTCCCAAGTGACACCTAACCAATCTAGGAGACACCACTCTCCAAAAGGTAATAAATGGTGTGTTGATGATGAACTCCTTGCTCTTGTGCTTCAAATGATAGTCTCCCCAACACTCAACTCTCTCTCACAGATTTGGCTATGGTGGAAAGATGATTTGAGTGGAAAGCAACTTGGGGAAGTCTAGAGATCAAGATTCTTGTGGTTGGATTGGAATGTCTTGGTCTCAACACATGAGTAGGTGGTTCTCTCTCAGAAAATGAGCAGTGGAAGTGTAGGCACGTTCTGATGGCTCTCTCTTAAATAAAGAAGGGGGTGGAGGGGTATATATAGCCTCCACACAAAATCTAACCGTTACACACATTTGACCCAACTCGGTCAGACCGAATAGAAGAACTCGGTGCGACCGATTCAATTCAAAATGTGAACATTAGGATTTTTGGTGGGACCGACATGATCAACTCGGTGGGACCGATGCGCTAGGGTTAGGGCGAAACCTCTTCTCGGTGTGACCGATTGCATGAACTCGGTGAGACCAATTTCAGCAATGAGCAAACAGAGAGTTGGTCAGGCAAACTCGGTGGTACCGATCGCTCCTTTCGGTGATACCGAAATGTTATGAAAGGGAAACAGAGAGTTTGCATTGCGAACTCGGTGGGACCGATCGCTCATTTCGGTGAGACCAAAATGTTACGAAGGGAAACAGAGAGTTTGCAATCCCATCTCGGTGAGACCGCAATCCCTATCGGTGAGACCGAACTGATTAGGGTTTCTGGCTATGGCTATGTCAAAAGAACTCGATGGCGCCAGATAGATCAAATCGGTGGGGCCAAGTTTGACTTTATGTTTAGGACATATATGGAATTGAGAAAGTGGTTGAGGGCTTTGGAGCATATCACTAAGCATTTTGAGCAAGTAGACCATTAAGCAACACCTCATCCCCTTTTAATAGTATTGGCTTTTCCTATGGACTCAATGTGATCTTGGATCACTAAAATAGAAATGAAGAGTCTTGAGCTTTTGCCAATATTTGTCCTTAGCATTTTGAGGGGTCCACATCTCTAGTCCATGTGCCATGCCAATCATTGAACTACCTGAAATATTTAACTTGGATGGATATTAGTTCAATGAGCTATATGTTGTTATGAATTACCAAAACCACCCAGGGATTAGTTGCATTTTCAGATGCACTAGTCATATGATCGGTGACAAGTCGTTGTTTGTCGACCCCAACTTAACTGCTTCTCCTCTGAAGTATATCACTTTGGCGACAACAACAAAGGAAAGGTAATTGGGCTAGTTAAAGTTGGTATATCCAAGGACAAATCTATTGATGATGTGCTACTTGTTCAACCCCTTGGATTCAATCTTATGTCAGTTGGCAAGTTATGTGATTTAGGCATGCTAGTCTTATTCTCTATCACCAAATGCATTGTCTTCATGGCCTCTGACAATTCCTTCATCTTTGAGGGAATTAGAAAGGGTGATCTTTATATTGTGGATTTCTCGAAGGGTCCCTCAGTCCAAACTTGTTTGCTTGCGAAAGCAACCGAAGGTTGGCTATGGCACCGAAGACTTGGTCATGCAGGCATGAGGAATTTGCAAACTCTGGTGAAGAAAAATCATCTCTGTGGGATTCCTGATGTTAAATTCGACAAGAATCATCTCTGTGCTACCTGTGAAGCTGGTAAATTGGCTAAGAAGCATCATTCATCCAAGACAGTTATGACCACAACAAGACCACTGGAAATTCTTCATATGGATTTATTCGGTCCTCAAAACTATGCAAGCTTCAGTGGCAGTCACTATGGTCTGGTCATTGTTGATGATTTCTCTCGATACACTTGGGTATTCTTTCTCGAAGACAAGACTTGTACTGAAGATATCTTCAAAAGCTTTGCTAAGAAGGCCCAGAATGAATACGATGTGCGAATTAAGCATGTTAGAAGTGATAATGGAACTGAGTTAAAAAATACTCATATTGCTGAATTCCTCGATGAACATGGTATTACTCATGAGTTCTCTGCTGCATACACTCCACAACAGAATGGAGTTGTTGAATAGAAGAACAGAACTCTTATTGAAATGGCAAGAACTATGCTCAGTGAGTATAAAACTCCCATTCGCTTCTGGGCTGATGCTATTAACACTGCTTGTCATGTTATCAATCATGTTTATCTTCACAAGTTCCTTAAGAAAACTTCATATGAGCTTATCACTGGCAAGAAACCAAATGTTTCTTCTCTACATGTTTTTGGTGCACCTTGTTACATTCTTGATATGAATCCTTCCTCCAAGTTTGCACCTAAGGCACATGAAGGTTTTCTTCTCGGTTGTGGCTCAAACTCGCATACGTATCGAGTCTATAACTCTCACCACATGAAAGTTATGGAAACGGTAAATGTGCGGTTTGATGAATCTAACGGCTCTCAAAAGGAGCACCTGCCAAATGTGATAGATGAACCACTCATATCGGATGGTATTCGGCAAATGGCCATTGGGAGCGTCAAGCCTATTGAAGGAAATGCACATGAGTCATCCGATGATGATGCTCCTATGACTCGAAGCAGAACTCGTCAAGCCACTGCCAAAGCAAATACTTCTCCGAATGGAAATGGAAATCAAGATCCAAATGCCGATCAAAATGGCAATCCAGAAGGAAATGGTGACACAAATGCTAATGGTGATGATAATGACAATCACGAAGAAAATGCTCATCCTCGTGTGGCAAATCGTGTTGGTCCATCATTAATTCTCGACAAAGTTGAGAATCCAGGTTATCGACCCACAACTCGTTCACGCACTCGTTTGCCTAACTACTGTACAAGTTTCTCCTTTGTTTCATTGGCAGAACCTACCAAGTATGAAGAAGGCATGAATGATCCAGACTGGATGAATGCCATGCAAGAGGAGTTGGTGCAATTCGAATTGAATGATGTATGGGAACTGGTTGACAAACCAAATCCCAAGAAGCACAATATCATCGGCACAAAATGGATTTTTCGCAATAAGCGAGATGAAAATGGCATTGTGGTGAGAAACAAAGCACGACTTGTTGCTCAAGGGTACACACAGGTAGAAGGTATTGAATTCGGTGAAACATATGCTCCTGTTGCACACATTGAGGCAATTTGCATTCTTCTCGCTTATGCAAATTACAATAATATCTTGCTATATCAAATGGATGTGAAAAGTGCTTTCCTCAATGGAGAAATTGATGAGGAAGTTTATGCTAAACAGCCACCTGACTTTGAACCCCCTGAGTTTCCTAACAAACTTTTCAGGTTGAAGAAAGCTTTATATGGGCTAAAGCAAGCTCCTCGAGCATGGTATGACACCCTAAAGAAGTTTTTGCTCGACAAAGGGTTCAAGCCAAGATCCACAGATCCCACACTTTTCACTCGTGTTGTTGACAATGATTTATTCATTTGTCAAATCTATGTGGATGATATTATCTTCGGCTGTACTAACAAGGCTTGCAACTTAGAATTCGGGAACATGATGTCCGATAAATATCAAATGTCCATGATGGGTGAACTCAAATTCTTTTTCGGACTGCAAATTCGTCAACAAGCAAATGGCATTTTCATTTCTCAGGAGAAATATCTAGAGGAGTGCCTGAAGAAGTTTAAAATGCAAGATTCCAAAATGAAGGGCTATAAGACTCCAACGCCCACGAATGGTAAGCTAGATGCAGATGTGTATGGTAAGGACTACAATCAGAAAGCCTATCGTTCGATGATTGGATCCCTTCTTTACCTTTGTGCATCCAGACCTGACATCATGTTGAGTGTTTTCAATAGGAACACTCATCCAGATTTCTTTCAAGAGAGTCCATATAGCAAGCCTCGTACTTCTGAATCTGCTCGGTTCTGGACTCAGGAACATGCAGTATATTATTCACAGATTCTTTATGACAGCCTGAAGATTTTTCCTCATGAGTTTCTAGATATTGTTGCGATGAAGAACATTGGTTGCTTTACTCAAGTCCGGCAAGACATCAAAGACTATGGTCTCACGCATGTCTTTACATATCAGCATCCATGGAACAGAGAGGTTATCCTTTAATTTTATTCTACTCTATATATCTCCGGTGATAAATTTGACAGTACAAAATGGATCATGGAATGGATGACTGAAGGAAAAAGAATCAAATGCTCTACCATGGACTTTGTATCTCATTTCATTTCCCTCGA
This sequence comes from Thinopyrum elongatum, assembly GCA_011799875.1. Lineage (NCBI taxonomy): Eukaryota > Viridiplantae > Streptophyta > Magnoliopsida > Poales > Poaceae > Thinopyrum > Thinopyrum elongatum. Next base: position 392,798,306 of record CM022300.1, read on the forward strand.
TTTGAACATGGCAAGACTGAAATTCGAGTTCATAACATTAATGCAATCTCTGATGAAGATTTCCGATGCACAATGGATGAAGATAAGATTCGTGACTACCATGGTCCTCCTCTGCCTGAACATTTGACATTCGATAATCAGACTCTTTATCATATACTGACTTATATCCTTTGTCCGCTAGCTGGGATGAATACTGACAATGCTATCTCTGATGTTCTTTGGAACACCATCCATGCCATCTCTCAAGGGTTCATATTCGATGTCAAAGATATGTTTCTACACATACTGATGGATTCAGCTCAGTGTCCCAAAACCATCAAGGTGTATGCGCCCTGGATTCAGAAAGTGATTGACTATGCAATGAAAACCGAATATCTAGCCAAAGTCAGCCACAAAAGCTTCATTCCTCCTGTACGGGATACACTAAAAGTAATGGAAAATTTCTCTTTGGGAAAAGCTCCAGTATCAAGTCCTTTTGATTACCATAACACCTTCAATGGACCAAAGCTACCTCAGCGTGATCATTTTCTGAACACTCAGCCTCCTTCCCATCTTGAAGTGAGCATGTGCACTCAACAGCTACTGCTGAAGCATATGGCTGAAGATAGTCAAGAGAAAGAGCATCTGGCTGCCGAACTAAATGCTATTCACAACCGAACAAAAGTTGTGCACATGATCATAGCAGAAAACAAGAAGCGCTTATGGAAATTGCTTCAGAAATTTTTCTTCAAGAAGCAACTGAGCCGCTCGCATCTCCAGGAGCTCTACAAGTATATCGATCAAGGGTTTACTGCTGAAGATTTTCAAGATCGCATTACTCCGCCTTTGCCAGCTCGTGAACCAACAACGAATTTACTTTGAATTCAGCTGTGCAAATTGCTCGACGAGTCCGAAGCAACCTCGCCCACTGAGAAACCTGCTGAAGCAAATACTCTGTCTCGCAAGATTCATGAGGATGATCCTAATGTGCCTTTCTCTTCTCAGCGCCAAGCCAGTCTTGAAGGATCTGCTGCTGCTGCTGAAGATGAAGATGTTCCAGACACCTCCGAATCAGAAACTTCTTCGGGCAGTTCCTCGGGCGATGCCTCAGAGTGAATCATATTCACTTTTTAGCAGTCGTGTTTTTGTCACCTTTTTTACACTAGTTAACAAAAAGGGAGAGAATAACATCGAGAGTTTCAATAGATTTGCTCTGTTGGATTTGGTCTCTGTGTTTTCTTGCTCTATATCTTGAGACAATTTAAGCCTGTTTTGTGCTCTGATGTAAAAACTTCTGTTCTGGGCTGCAATATTAATAACCCCCCTGCAGCACTATATTCTCTTGAAGCTTATTGTTTTGCATGTGAAATTATTAACGGAAGTCATTAATGATTGCACTATATTCTCGTTGGATTATCTATCATCAGTGTGAATCATTACCTCGAATGATTGAAAATCCTCCACTCACTCAATGAATTGCAAGGACTTTCATTGTATATCAATTGATCCTGCATACATCTAGGGGGAGTATATTTCATCATCGAGTCAAGTAACGCAAGTTCACTCTTGTTCGAGTTACATTTCAATTATCTATCTTCACTTCGATGATTATCGGTTTTGTCAACAACCATCCAAAAAGGGGAAGATTGTTGGTGCAATGATAGGTGATACGTCTCCAACATATCTATAATTTTTTATTGTTCCATGCTATTATATTATCTGTTTTGGATGTTTTATATGCATTAATATGCTATTTTATATTATTTTTGGGACTAACCTATTAACCTAGAGCCCAGTGCTAGTTTCTATTTTTTCCTTGTTTTTTAAGCTTCGCAGAAAAGGAATACCAAACGGAGTCCAAACAGAATAAAACTTCACGATGATTTTTCTTGGACCAGAAGACACCCAGGGGACTTGGAGTCCAAGTCAGAAGAGCCATGAGGCGGCGACAAGGGTGGTGGGCGCGCCCTAGGGGGGGCCCTGCCTTGTGGGCCCCTCGGGACTCCTCTGACCTAGCCCTTCCTCCTATAAATTCACATATATTCCAGAACCACCAGAGCAAGCCACGAAAACACTTTTCCACTGTCAGCGTCCTGGGACCGGGGGTGCCCAGACTTGCCTGCCTGCGGCCCATGGCGTGGCTCCATCGACGGCCTGGTACGGCCCAGCTCCAGTAACAACAGCTCAAGACCCTCGCGAGGGGCCAAGCCTCGCGAGGCGGATGACACCAAGACCTCCACGAAGGGGGGCCTCCCCAGGCTGGCTCCCGAGGAGCGGAGATGTCAATGCAAGCCGCACCTCGTGAGGTTCGCCTAACGTGAGCCATGACGACAAAGACCAAGCGGGCGCCAGTGGGCACAGTGTACCAGTTTCCCCTTTGGTGCCAAGGAGGCGAGCGCAGGCGCGGAGTCCCGAGGAATCAAGCAAAGGTTTCCATATCGGTGCAACAAGACCAGGACCGCCAGGACGACAGGACGGAGGTCATCGCGGAGCCCACTGCAGCGTCACCGCCAGAGGCTTTTGTAGGCAAAGACTACTTTTGTCAGGATAACTTGTACTAGTTGTCTCCCTTCGAATTTGGCCGTTGTGGGATCCCTTCCCGCCTACATTTGGGAAGAGGACCAAGGCCACTATAAATAGGACTGAGCCACCACCATAGAGGGGAGTAGATCGGATCCATTCCACCCTGACCACCTCACCAGCTCATCAAGCTCAAGAACACCTCACCTCCTGAGGTCGTTCCACCTCTGTACTAGTTCATCCTCAGTCCTCAGCGGGGTAGCTGTTGTCGTCGAGCTAGGCCATGGGATCGTTGAGCAGGCAGACTGGGGAGGGAGAGTTCTTCGCACGCACCCCAGAGTTCGAACCTCTTAAGGGTCTACGGAACCCCGAATCCAACATCCACCGCCGCAACCTTCTGTTCCCGTGAGATCCTATCTTGGGGCCTTTTCCGGCATCCTGTCGGAGTGGGAATCGATCACGGAGGGCTTCTACATCAACTCCATTTCCCTTCCGCTGATGCGTGAGTAGTTTACCTCAGACCTACGGGTCCATAGCTAGATGGCTTCTTCTCTCTCTTTAATTCTTAATACAACGTTCTCCTTGATGTTCTTGGAGATCTATCCGATGTAATCTTCTTTTGCGGTGTGTTTGTCGAGATCCGATGAATTGTGGATTTATGATCAGCTTATCTATGAATATTATTTGAATCTTCTCTGAATTCTTTTATGCATGATTTAATATCTTTGTATTTCTCTTCGAATTATCGGTTTGGTTTGGCCAACTAGATTAGCTTTGGGTTCAACCTTGCAGTGTCCTCACCCAGTGACAGTAGGGGTAGCGAGGCACGTATTTTATTGTTGCCATCGAGGATAAAAAGATGGGGTTTTCATCATATTGCTCAAGTTAATTCCTCTACATCATGTCATCTTACTTAAGGCATTACTCTGTTCTTTATGAACTTAATACTCTAGATGCATGCTGGATAGCGGTCGATGTGTGGAGTAATAGTAGTAGATGCAGGCAGGAGTCGGTCTACTAGACACGGACATGATGCCTATATGCATAATCATTGCCTTGGATATCATCATAACTTTGCGCTTTTCTATCAATTTCTCGACAGTAATTTGTTCACCCACCATATTATTTGCCTTCATGAGAGAAGCCTCTAGTGAAACCTATTGCCCTGGGGTCTATTTTCCATCATATTACTTTCCGATCTACTATTTTGCAATCTTTTATTTTTAGATCTATATACCAAAAACCCCAAAAATATTTTATCTTTTGTTTATCTATTTCTATCAGATCTCACTTTTGCAATTGACCATGAAGGGATTGACAACCCCTTTATCGCGTTGGGTGCAAGTGTTTGATTGTTTGTGCATGTGTTGGTGATTTGTGCGTTCTTCTCCTACTGGATTGATACCTTGGTTCTTAACTGAGGGAAATACTTACCTCTACTGTGCTACATCACCCTTTACTCTTCAAGGGAAAAACCAACGCAAGCTCAAGAAGTAGCAGGAAGAATTTCTGGCGCCGTTGCTGGGGAGATCTACGTCAAGTCAAGGCATACCAAGTACCCATCATAAACTCTCATCTCTTGCATTACATTATTCGACATTTGCCTCTCGTTTTCCTATCCCCCACTTCTAATATGATTTTCGAAATAATTTTACTTTTTATTCGCCCTTCTTCCGTTCATCTTTTTTGTTTGCTTTTTGTTTGCTCGTGTGTTAGATTGCTTGCTTTGTCACGATGACCCAAGAGAATACCAAATTGTGTGACTTTTCCAATACTAATAATAATGATTTTATTAGTACTCCGATTGCTCCCGCCACTAGTGCAGAATCTTATGAAATTAATGCTGCTTTGCTAAATCTTGTTACGAAAGATCAATTTTCCGGCCTTCCTAGTGAAGATGCCGCATCCCATCTAAATAATTTCGTTGAGTTGTGTGATATGCAAAAGAAGAAAGATGTGGATAATGATATTGTTAAATTGAAGCTATTTCTGTTCTCGCTACGAGATCGTGCTAAAACTTGGTTTTCGTCTTTGCCTAAAAATAGTATTGATTCATGGAACAAGTATAAAGATGCTTTTATTTCCAAGTATTTTCCTCCCGCTAAGATCATCTCCCTTTGGAATGATATTATGAATTTTAAGCAACTTGATCATGAACATGTTGCACAATCTTTGGAGAGGATGAAATTGATGATACGAAATTGCCCTACTCATGGTTTAAATTTGTGGACGATCATACAATTTTTTTATGCAGGATTGAATTTTGCTTCTAGAAATCTTTTAGATTCGGCCGTGGGAGGTACTTTTATGGAAATTACTTTAGGAGAAGCTACTAAACTCCTAGATAATATTATGGTTAATTATTCGCAATGGCATACCGAAAGATCTTCTACTAATAAAAAAGTGCATGCGATTGAAGAGATTAATGTTTTGAGTGGAAAGATGGATGAACTTATGAAATTGTTTGCTAGTAGGAGTGATCCTATTGATCCTAATGATATGCCTTTGTCTACTTTGATTGAGAACAATAATGAATCTATGGATGTGAATTTTGTTGGTAGGAACAATTTTTGTAATAACGCGTATAGAGGTAATTTCAATCCTAGGCCGTTTCCTAGTAATTTCTCTAATAATTATGGTAATTCCTACAGCAATTCTTATGGAAATTATAATAAGTTGTCCTCTGATTTTGAGAATAGTATTAAAGAATTTATGAGTTCGCAAAAAAGTTTCAATGCTTTGATTGAAGAAAAATGGCTTAAGGTTGATGATTTGGCTAGGAACGTGGATAGAATTTCTCTTGATATTGATTCTTTGAAAATTAGATCTATTCCACCCAAGCATGATATTAATGAGTCTTTAAAAGCTATGGGAATTTCTATTGATGAATGTAAGGAAAGAACCGCTAAGATTCATGCTAAGCTAGATTGGTTTGTGAAAGCGTGTTCTTCTAGTTCTTGTGAAAATAATGATGAAGATCTTAAAGTGATTGATGTGACTCCTATTGAATCTTTGTTTTCTAAAATAAATCTTGATAAAGATTGGACTAGAGATGAGTCAAATTTAGTTAGAAGGAATCCCAATGATTCGGAGTTTATATATCTTGATGCAAAAATTGATAAAAGTGGGATTGGAGAGGTCAAAACTTTAAGTAGCAATGAACCCACTCTTTTGGATTTCAAGGACTTTAATTATGATAATTGTTCTTTAATAGATTGTATTTCCTTGTTGCAATCCATGTTGAATTCTCCTCATGCTTATAATCAAAATAAAGCTTTTACTAAACATATTGTTGATGCTTTGATGAAATCTTTTGAAGAAAAGCTTGAATTGGAAGTTTCTATCCCTAGAAAACTTTATGATGAGTGGGAAACTACTATTAAGATTAAAATAAAAGATTATGAGTTCCACACTTTTTGTGATTTGGGTGCTAGCGTTTCGACAATTCCAAAAACTTTATGTGATGTGTTAGGTTTCCGCGAATTGGATGATTGTTCTTTAAATTTGCATCTTGTGGATTCCACTATTAAGAAACCTATGGGAATGATTAATGATGTTCTTATTGTTTCAAATAGGAATTATGTGCCCGTAGATTTCATTGTTCTTGATATAGATTGCAATCCTATATGTCCTATTATTCTTGGTAGACCTTTCCTTAGAACGATTGGTGCAATTATTGATATGAAAGAAGGAAACATTAGATTTCAATTTACGTTAAGGAAGGGCTTGGAACACTTTCCTAGAAAGAAAATTAAGTTGCCATATGAATCTATTATGAGAGCTACTTATGGATTGCACACCAAAGATGACAATTCCTAGATCTATGTGTTTTTATGCCTAGCTAAGGGTGTTAAACAATAGCGCTTGTTGGGAGGCAACCCAATTTTATTTTTGTTTCTACTTTTTAGTTCTGTTTTTCAATAAATTTTTCATATAGCCTCTGTTTAGATGTGTTTTGGTGTTTTAATTAGTGTTTGTGCCAAGTAAGACCTTTGGGATGGCTTATGGTGATAGTTGATTTGATCTTGCTGAAAAAACAGAAACTTTTGCGTCCAGTCACAGAATTTTAATAATTCACTGGAGCTTTGAAAAAACCCTGAATTGTTTACAAGAGATTGATATACAAATTTCCTCTGTTATCCTAATTTTCCAGAATTTTTGGAGTTACAGAAGTATTAGAACAATTCGGATCTTCGCAGACTGTTCTTTTTTTGACAGATTCTGTTTTCTTTGTGTTGTTTGCTTATTTTGATGAATCTATGGGTAGTATCGGGGGGTATGAACCATGGAGATGTTGGAATACAGTAGATATTACACCAATATAAATAAAGAATTAGTTCACAACAGTACCAAAAGTGGTGATTTTATTTTCTTGTACTAACGGATCTGACGAGTTTTCTGTTGAGTTTTGTGTTGTGAAGTTTTCAAGTTTTGGGTAAAGATTTGATGGACTATGAAATAAGGAGTGGAAAGAGCCTAAGCTTGGGGATTCCCAAGGCACCCCAAGGTAATATTCAAGGATATCCAAGAGCCTAAGCTTGGGGATGCCCCGGAAGGCATCCCCTCTTTCGTCTTCGTCTATCGGTAAATTTACTTGAGGCTATATTTTTATTCATCACATGATATGTGTTTTGCTTGGAGTGTCTTGTATGATATGATTCTTTGCTTTTTAGTTTGCCACAATCATCCTTGCTGTACACGCCTTTTGAGAGGTACACGCATGAATCGTGATTTATTAGAATACTCTATGTGCTTCACTTATATTTTTTGAGCTAGGCAATTTTGCTCTAGTGCTTCACTTATATCTTTTTAGAGCACGGCGGTGGTTTTATTTTATAGAAATTGTTGAACTCTCATGCTTCACTTATATTATTTTGAGAGTCTTTCTAAACAGCATAGTAATTTGCTTTGGTTATAAACGTAGTCCTAATATGATATGCATCCAAGAGGGATATAATAAAAACTTTCATATAAAGTGAATTGAATACTATGTGAAGTTTGATTCCTTATGATTGTTTTGAGATAAAAAGATGGTGATATTAGATTCATGCTAGTGAGTAATTGTGGATTGTAGAAATACTTGTGTTAAAGTTTGTGATTCCCGTAGCATGCACGTATGGTGAACCGTTATTTGATGAAGTCGGAGCATGATTTATTTATTGATTGTCTTGCTTATGAGTGGCGGTCGGGGACGAGCGATGGTCTTTTCCTACCAATCTATCCCCCTAGGAGCATGCGCGTAGTACTTCATTTCGATATCGTTTTGATAACTAATAGATTTTCGCAATAAGTATGTGAGTTCTTTATGACTAATGTTGAGTCCATGGATTATACGCACTCTCACCGTTCCACCTTTGCTAGTCTCTCTAGTACCGCGCAACTTTCGCTGGTATCATATACCTACCTTTTACCTTCCTCAAAACAGCCACCATACCTACCTATTATGGCATTTCCATAGCCATTCCGAGATATATTGTCATGCAACTTTCCACCGTTCCATTTTATTATGACACGTTCCATCATTGTCATATTGCTTTGCATGATCATGTAGTTGACATAGTATTTGTGGCAAAGCCACCATTCATAATTTTTATACATGTCACTCTTGAATCATTGCACATCCGGTACACCACCGGAGGCATTTATATAGAGTCATATTTTGTTCTAAGTATCGAGTTGTAATTTTTGAGTTGTAAGTAAATAAAAGTGTGATGATCTTCATTATTAGAGCATTGTCCCATGTGAGGAAAAATAAAAGAGGCCAACGAAGCCCACAAATAAAATAAAAGAGGCCAAAGAAGCCCACCAAAAAAATGAGAGAAAAGAGAGAAGGGGCAATGTTACTATCCCTTTTCCACACTTGTGCTTCAAAGTAGCACCATGATCTTCATGATAGAGAGTCTCCCATGTTGTCACTTTCATATACTAGTGGGAATTTTTCGTTATAGAACTTGGCTTGTATATTCCAATGATGGGCTTCCTCAAATTGCCCTAGGTCTTCGTGAGCAAGGAAGTTGGATGCACACCCACTTAGTTTCTTTTTGAGCTTTCATAAACTTATAGCTCTAGTGCATCCATTGCATGGCAATCCCTACTCACCCACATTGATATCTATTGATGGGCATCTCCATAGCCCGTTGATACGCCTAGTTGATGTGAGACTATCTCCTTTTTTTGTCTTCTCCACAACCACCATATTCTATTCCACCTATAGTGCTATGTCCATGGCTCACGCTCATGTATTGCGTGAACGTTGAAAAAGTTTGAGAACATCAAAAGTATGAAACAATTGCTTGGCTTGTCATCGGGGTTGTGCATGATTTGAATACTTTGTGTAGTGAAGATGGAGCATAGCCAGACTATATGATTTTGTAGGGATAACTTTCTTTGGCCATGTTATTTTGAGAAGACATGATTACTTTATTAGTATGCTTGAAGTTTTATCGTTTTTATGTCAATATTAAACTTTTTTTTAATCTTATGGATCTGAACATTCATGCCACAATAAAGAAAATTACATGGATAAGTATGTTAGGTCGCATTCCACATCAAAAATTCTGTTTTTATCATTTACCTACTCGAGGACGAGCAGGAATTAAGCTTGGGGGTGCTTGATACGTCTCCAACGTATCTATAATTTTTGATTGTTCCATGCTATTATATTATCTGTTTTGGATGTTTTATATGCATTAATATGCTATTTTATATTATTTTTGGGACTAACCTATTAACCTAGAGCCCAGTGCCAGTTTCTGTTTTTTCCTTGTTTTTAAGCTTCGCAGAAAAGGAATACCAAACGGAATGGAACTTCACGATGGTTTTTCTTGGACCAGAAGACACCCAGGGGACTTGGAGTCCAAGTCAGAAGAGCCGCGAGGCGGCGATAAGGGTGGAGGGCGCGCCCCCTGCCTTGTGGGCCCCTCGGGACTCCTCTGACTTAGACCTTCCTCCAATATATTCACATATATTCTAGAACCACCAGAGCAAGCCACGAAAACACTTTTCCACCGCCGCAACCTTTTGTTCCCGTGAGATCCCATCTTGGAGCCTTTTTCGGCATCCTGACGGAGGGGGAATCGATCACGGGGGGCTTCTACATCAACTCCATTGCCCTTCCGATGATGCATGAGTAGTTTACCTCAGACCTACGGGTCCATAGCTAGTAGCTAGATGGCCTCTTCTCTCTCTTTGATTCTCAATACAACGTTCTCCTTGATGCTCTTGGAGATCTATCTGATGTAATCTTCATTTGTGGTGTGTTTGTTGAGATCCGATGAATTGTGGATTTATGATCAGCTTATCTATGAATATTATTTGAATCTTCTCTGAATTCTTTTATGCATGATTTAATATCTTTGTATTTCTCTTCGAATTATCAGTTTGGTTTGGCCAACTAGATTGGTTTTTCTTGCAATGGGAGCGGTGCTTAGCTTTGGGTTCAATCTTGCGGTGTCCTCACCCAGTGACAGTAGGGGTAGCGAGGCACGTATTGTATTGTTGCCATCAAGGGTAAAAAGATGGGGTTTTCATCATATTGCTTGAGTTTACCCCTCTACATCATGTCATCTTACTTAAGGCGTTACTCCGTTCTTTATGAACTTAATACTCTAGATGCATGCTAGATAGCGGTCGATGTGTGGAGTAATAGTAGTAGATGCAGGCAGGTGTGAGACTACTTGACATGGACGTGATGCCTATATGCATAATCATTGCCTTGGATATCATCATAACTTTGCGCTTTTCTATCAACTGCTCGACAGTAATTTGTTCACCCACCGTATTATTTGCCTTCATGAGAGAAGCCTCTAGTGAAACCTATGGCCCCCGGGTCTATTTTCCATCATATTACTTTCCGATCTACTATTTTGCAATCTTTTATTTTCAGATCTATATACCAAAAAGCCCCAAAAATATTTTATCTTTTATTTATCTATCTCCATCAGATCTCACTTTTGCAATTGACCGTGAAGGGATTGACAACCCCAATATCGCGTTGGGTGCAAGTGTTTGATTGTTTATGCAGGTGTTGGTGATTTGTGCGTTCTTCTCCTACTGGATTGATACCTTAGTTCTTAACTGAGGGAAATACTTACCTATACTCTGCTACATCACCCTTTCCTCTTCAAGGGAAAAACCAACGCAAGCTCAAGAAGTAGCAATAGGCCCCTTATGTTTTGGAGTTTGTTGACATAAACAGTATGGGACTTATGTGTTTGCTAGTGCACACAGAGTAACAGGTCCCTGAAGTATCGAGGAGTTTCATGCAAAAGACGAAGATAATCTCTCTGTGTGGCAGCGAAGGTTATGACCGAAGATAAAGCTAACAAGAGTGACCCCTAAAAATTGCTGAAGTCTAAGCAATGGGTTCGGTGCATGTTCGAAGCAAATGACAGCGCTCGAGGAAGAATGAAGACAAAGTGAAGACGTAGCATTTATTTCGTTGTTCTTCTTCTTTCATTGAGTTATAGGACCACCGTACTATTAAGAGGGGTGTAGCGTTTGAAGCCTTGATTCTCTGATGCTAAAACCAAATCCTATGAAAGCTGTGAGAGAAATCTCTTTGTGCTCCGAGTAAATACTTGCCAGCAAGAGACCGTGATCTTCTTCGCTGCGAGAGATTTGCCTCAGACCGAAAAGTTAGCATTACTTGTTCCTCAAGTAATGTTACCGTTGCTCCAAAATCCGACCGTTGTGAACGTGTCGGTTGGCCATTGGCTAGACCTCATGTCCAAAATGGTTATTTCCCATCTGGAAAGGCTGCGGCTCTAAATAGCCACCCTGCGCCGGCGTTGTCCGGCGGCTGCTCCGTTTGATTCTAAGAAGTTTGTTGAGCAACCCACTCTCTGAGCGATTTGAGTTTAAAATCCACCGAGAGAAAAACCCTAGAGCCGAAGAATTAGATAGTGTTTCAGCATCACTAGAATCTAAATTTATTACACTCCGCCTATTACTCTTGAGAGCTGCAAACTCTCTAGACGGTTAGGTATCAATTTCTTCAGAGACCAAGAGTAATTGTGGTTCTCGAAGAAGAAGTCTGTAAAGGTTTGGAGATCACCTTCAAGTATCTACCACGAGTGATCGGCATTGGTTGACGAATTGATTGTCGAGGAGAATAGGGTGAAGAGAGTTTATCTTCTGTGTTAAGTCACAGCCCCTCCAACCAGACGTAGTCCTTGTGCAGAAGGACGAACTGGTCGAACAAATACCTTGTCGCCATCGAGCATGTTCGGTTACCACTGTCACTCATGTTTACCTTCAATGTGTTTTCGTTAGTTTTGTTTACATTGATGCATGTTCTAGTTTCCCTTCGGTACCATGTTTTAGTTCACTGTAGTTTGTTTTTCACTTATTCCGCTATTGGGTTCTGAGAGATTTAAGTTTTCCGAAGAAAATTTAAAACTCCCATTCACTCCCCCCTTCTCTGGTAGACATACTTCGTTCCTACATTCTGCCTCATCACAAACAGTTCATTGAACTGAACCATATGCCCCGCATCGCACACGCAACTAAAATCTGAACCGTGTTTGATGTATCCGCCATCACAAACATTTTGAATGTTTTTTGACGGTGTTTTTACATCACTGTTTATGGTTAATGCATCACACACAGTTTTGTCAAAGGGTCTCTGATTGTAGTGTCGTGTTAGCAGCATCCTGCAGTAGTGTATAACCAACTCGGTTCTCACCTAGGCTTTCAGCTCGAAGCCCTAGAGTGGGTGCACGAGTAGCACCGCCATTGACATCTCTCATGTGTTGTCGCCACCACTATTCTGCGATCGCAGTGACTACAAGTGATATGCAGCCGTCTTTGATGTAGGAACATCCCTCTACGTCAAGCCGCCATCCATAGTTTGCATCTCATTGCCAAAGCCAACCACCGGATCTCGAGCGAGGAACCCTCATGAAGACCTTTCGGTGGCCACCATAATCTATAGTGAGGTCACTGCCGCGGGAACACCAAAGACGGAGCACACCACTGTAGATTACCACCTCGCAGGAGAGAGCTCTGCCCAGGCCCGTCAACCGAGGGGCCGATATGGCCAGAACAGGAGCACGAAAGGCAGATCACCATCGCTAGATCATGAGGTGCACTGTGACGCCCCCGGCTTAATCGTGCACTAATCATACACGCAAATGCACACGATCAAGCCTAAGGACTCACGGGAAGATATCACAACACAACTCTAAACATAACTAAAGTCATACAAGCTTTATATTACAAGCCAGGGGCCTTGAGGGCTCGAATACATAAGCTTGTGTACAGGCGTCAGCGGAAGCATCAGATATCTGAGTACAGATATAAAAGAAAACACAGAAAGGCCCTTAGAGCGGGGCAAAAGAAAAACACTACGATCGAAAGGCGTAGGCCTCCTGCCTGGGACACTCCGATCCTACTCCTGGTCGGCTGGCTCGATCCAGTAATACGTGCCGTCTGGACCCTCCTGGTAGTAAGCTCTGGCTGGGACAACTGGCTCCTGGACTCCATCGTCTGATGTATCATCAAGGTGGGGTATGGGGAAAAGAGAAAGTAAAGCAACCGTGAGTACTCATCCGAAGTACTCAGCAAGCAAGGATCTATACTACATATGCAACATTATCAATGGAGAAAGGCTGTATATGTGGACTAGGCTACAGAAATGCCAGAATAGAGAGAAGGCCTAGTCCTATCGAAGACTAGCATCTTCAACGGTCTTGCAGCATTAGAAGAGTGTAGCTTAGTACCGTATAAGTAGTAGTATCATTAAGTCTCAACCTCACCCAAAGATCCTTTCTCGACACCCTGCGAGAAAGCAATCCCAGAGCCATCCAGTCATCAACCTCGTCCTGAGATCCCTTCTCGACTCCCTGCGAGAAGCAATCCCAGAGCCATAGTATCCAATTCTAATTGTATCAATTGGGATACAACTCCGAGTGTCCGTTACCGAGGATCCGGCTATGCATAGATTAGTTCTTCCCTGCAGGGGTGCACCAACTTACCCACCACGCTCGCTTAACTCCGGCCGGACACACTTTTCCGGGTCATGCCCGGCCTCGGCCAAACGACACACCGCAACCCTACCTACAGCTCAGCAGAGAGGTCCCCACCGGTCTACATCCTAAGCGCAAGGGGGTCTTGGTCATCGCCCCTCACCCTCCGGGTCGTTGCGCACAGGGTGGATACCAGCGTCGCCTCGGGTGGCCGACATGATCCGACCGTGCCGCAATGCTGAACTGGACGTCTGTCAGAGCTTTCGGCTGATGCTACGATGCAGAACGCCCATACTATGCCCACGTGATGGTTAGTGCTATCGGGCCAGAGGCCCACTCAGATCACATATCCAAACCGTTAGTACCTTGGGGTGCGGTAACGAGCAGAGACTCATGATCGATGTGACCCCGTCGTCCCGTCTCGAGGACTTGCGGCAAGGGCCAAGAATGCCCGGCCACGCCTCGTATTCATCACTCGGGCACCATACCAGCAACCCGTCGTCACATCACACGCGGGTACCCCTCAGGGTCAACCCGCCTTTTCAAGTAACAATAGTACAGTCCAAATATCCGTGTGTCCATAACATCAGGGGGAATCCGAGGTATCACCCTCGTTGGATTCCTACCTGATATATCCGTCAAGGTGAACTCGGAGGAATCACCCTCGCTGGGTTCACACATGAGGTGTTGTACGACGGCGTCGTTATCGGAAGCGGTGAAGGATGAATCACCCTCGATGACCACGACCGAATAGCTACTCTACAGAGTTAACATCAAAAGTGCTACAAGAGGTTTCACCCTCGGCACTTGATAGCAACGCTGCAGTGTCGTTACAACTAAGGGGGTGATGTGCGGTGCCAGGGTCTGGTCTTCAATCCCGTTGATCGGGTCTTCTGATAATCCAGCGGGGCAGCGTGGACAAGTGGGGGTCACTGATAGGTCTCTACCCAGCCTAGACTAAACAGTTTAGGTTAAGCAGGTAAGGTTTCAATAGCAGGTTACCATAAACAGGCTATGCATCAGAATAGGTAAAGCAGTAGAAGCAATTCTAATGCAAGCATGAGAGAGAAAGAATAGGCGATATCGGTATGCTCAAAGGGGGGGGGGTGCTTGCCTAGTTGCTCGGGCAAGAGAGAGGGGTCGTCAACGGGCTGCTCGTCTGTAGTGTAGTAGAACTCAGTCGCGTCGGCGTCGGTCTCGGCGTCTATTGAGAGAGAAGGAGGGGGAGAGAAACAATAAATTCAAGGCAATAATGCAATCAATATGTATGACTTGCCTAAATGATATGTCGGGGTGTTCTACTGCCTATCTAAATGATTTAGTTAATTTAGGAATTTATTTGGATTTATTTAATTAAGGTTGGGCACTATTCATTTACTGATATCGGTCTAAAAGTTCCATGTTCATCTAGCTAGGGGCATCAGACAGGAATACGGAGGGCATATTCGGATTCGTATCGAAATTCTGAGCAAGTTTCATATATAAATTATTTTCATCGGAGTTACGGATTATTTAATATGATTTTCTAAAGTTTTTACTAATTTCTGGAATTTAATTAATTATTTAAATTAAACATTATCCAAAACAGTGTATGGTGACGTCAGCATGATGTGACGATGATGTCAGCAGGTCAACTGGTCGGCTGACCAGTCAAACCAGACAGGTGGGGCCCACATGTCATACACTGTAGCTTTAACAGAGGGGTTAATTTAATTAATTGGGTTAATTAACAGGTGGGGTCCAGCAGTCAGTGACTGATTAGGATTTTAATTATTTTTATTAACCTAATTAGTTAATTAGGCACCTGACAGGGGGGGCCCATATGTCATTGACACAGGGAGAGGGGGCCCACCAGTCAGTGACTGGGCAGTGCCCAGTCAGCCAGTTGACCAAGTCAACTGGTCAACTGGGGTCGGCCTGGCCCACAGGCAGTGGCACTGGGGGTGGCCCCAGGCCAGCCACGTCGGCGGCGACGTCGGCCGGCCACCGGAGTTGCTCCGGCGAGCACCAGAGACGGCGGCGCGGCTCGGAAATGGCGCATAGGGCACCATTGTGAGCGCGGCCGGGCTCGTTCGAACGGGCAGACAACGATGGAGCGTTCTAGGGTGACGGCGGGAGCTGCGGTGGTCGGTAGCGTCAACGGCGAGCAACGAGGCGGATGCCGGAGTTCGGCCATCGTCGGGATCGGGGCTACGGTGTGCAAGAAGGGCAGCGCGAGGTGGCTACGGCGTCTACATGTTGCGGGGAGTGCAACGGTGGCACGCACGGGACCATATGGTCACCGTGGCCACGCCGGCGATGAGGTCAGGCGGCGGCGCATTCGGGCATCTCCAATGCGACCACTACGGCGACAATAACGAGCCGGAAAGAGAGGGAAGGACGGCGACTGCTCACCGGGCCCTGTAGGTGTGCAACAGCGGGCTCGGGGAGGGCTCAACGGAGGCGAATCGACGGCGGAGTGCGGCGGCAATCCGAGGAAGAAGAAGATGGCGCGGGGTTGATGTAGGGCTCCCGGGGCTCGGACGTGTGGTCAAGGAGGACGGGCTCGACGCGGCGGAGCTCATGGACGCGTCGGCGCGGCGAAAGGGGGGCGGTGGCCGCGCGGTTTAGCCGAGGCCATCCATGGCGGCCCTCGGGGAAGTGGGGGGGGACGAGAGAGAGGGACGAACGAGGTGGCTAGGGTTCGCCAGGAGGGCGGGGGGGTCACTCTTATCCACCACAGCGAGCGCGGCGACGCGCTGTCGACCGAGGGAGAGAGGGGGCCATGCCGCGGCTTGCGGGTGCGGCGACAGCGCGCGCGGTGAACAGGGGAGGTAGGGGACGGCGCTAGGTGGGCTGGGCCGCGCTGTAGCGATAGGCTCTAGTGCACAGTAGCGCGTTTAGGCCTTTTCCTTTTTCTCTTTTTCTATTTCTTTCTTTTCTGTTTTGTCTTTTATTTTTATTCCAAATGACTTTTGTAAAATATGGCACTTGTTCTATTAATACCAGTGCAATATCCAACCATGGTATAAAATGGTTTTGGGGCCAAATGTTTTCATATGGATTTTATTTAAATAAAAAGGTAGTAACCACCTCTGTTTTTCTACTGTTAGAGTCACTTAGTTAATTTATTAATTGATGATTATAATTTTAGAATAGTCTCTGTAATATTTGTTATTTATTGAACATTTTAGTTTCTATGTTGAGCAACTTTTATTTTCCACTTTCATTTTAATTTGAATTTTTATTTAGGAGTTGAAATGCAATATGACGCAAATGATGATTTGGCACTGTTAATCATGATGACATGGCATAATCAAAAGGGGATTATGTAGTTAACCACTGGGGGTGTTACAAGTCTCCTCCACTAACAAGAATTCTCGTCCCGAGAATTAAGAGGTAGAAGGGAAAAGTTCGGGGTATTCCGCACGAAGATTATCCTCGCGTTCCCAAGTGGCTTCATCTTCAGTATGATTTGACCACTGAACCTTGAGAACGTTCTCGATTCCTTCCAGAGGTGAGGCGTTCAAGGCATTCAGAACATATATCTGAGCTTCAGGTGACGAGTAACTCGGGCGGTGTAGTTCACTATTTCATCGGAGGGGTGAAGAAGTTGGACAACTTTAGTGGCACAATTGATCGAAGCAATATGAGCTTTCAACCAATCCATTCCGAGAATGAGGTCTATAGTGGAAGACTTCAAGATGATGGGTGAGGCAAGGAATTCCATCCCTTTAATTTCGATGGTAACGTCAGGTGCTATCACGTCAGCATGACAATGACCTCTGGGAGTTTTAATGACTAACGGAGTATGCATCTTCTCATATCGAATGCCATGCATGAATGCAAATTTTCCAGAGATGAATGAATGTGATGCTCCTGAATCAAATAGAACAGAAGCAGGTACTGAGTTAACAAGAAGGGTACCCATCACAGTAGCAGGTTGATCCTGGACTTCTTCAATGTCAATGTTGTAAGCGTGTCCACGACCATGTGCAGTAGACCCAGTATTATAGTTGCGGGCCTGATTATTGCCACGATCATTGCCACGGCCAGTACGAGGAAAATCCAACTGATTCTGAGTCTGGCGGCAGTCTTTAGCCTGGTGACCTGGTTTGCGGCACTTGAAGCACAGACCATCTTCAGGACGAAGAGGAGCATTGTCTTGAATAGCTTGAGCTCTTGGCTGCCTCGGTGGTGGAGGAGGCAGACATGGTGCAGCATAGTTGTTCTTTGGCGTAGAGGTATTGGGACGGAACACATTGTTGGGAATCCAGACACGACGCTTCTGTGCTGAGCCCGAAGATGAGCCAGCATCGCGATAGCGCTTCTGCGAGTCCTTATGCTTCATCTGAGCGGTCTCAACCATAATAGCCTTGTTCACCAGAGTTGAAAAGTCATTGAAGTCTTGAGCAGCAAGGGCAAGCTCGAGGTCTGGGTGTAGTCCATTACGGAACTTCCCTTGTCTACGGGCATCTGTGGCGATGTCTTCTTCTGCATAGCGGGAGAGGTCAAGAAATTCCCGCTGATAAGCTTCGACAGTCTTGTTGCCCTGAGTGAGGTTGCGGAACTGGGTCTTCATTCGTTCCATAATTGCCTGAGGGATGTAACGTGCACGGAAAGCTGCCTGGAACTCATACCGGGTAATGATTGTTCCAGCTGGCAGTGTACGCTTGTGTGTGTCCCACCACTGAGCAGCGGGCCCCTTTAAGAAAAAGGATGCGAAGGCGACAAAGTTGGCAGGGGCGACATTAGCAGACTCCATCTCGTGAGTGATGTCGTGGAGCCAGTCATCAGCATCCAGTGGCTTGTCAGGGTTGCAGAAGTGAGTGGGGTTAAGTCGCATAAACTCCGACAGAGTTATTGAAGGAGGGTTCTGGTTCTGGTTCTGGTTGTTTTGATGCGGAAACTGAGCCATAATTCCAGTCATGAACTGGCGGTTGAGCTCGAACTGTTGCATCATAGCGGCCATATAATCTGGCGGTCGTGGGCGTTCAGGGGCACGACCACGACCACCTGGTCTAACCATCCTGCTGAGTATCAACAGGGGGTAGTTTAGTAAAAGCAATTGCGATTGTTTAGCGACAAGCATGATGTAACCCGACAACAATTTAAGCAGTGTAGCAGATACATAACAGTAGTCAATTTAAGACATACAGATCCATACACAAAGTCGGGTAAATGCGAACAGCATAATGGCGCAAATTTTAAAGGCTAGACATACTAGGCGGCACGCAGGCACGCGGTAAGAAAGTACACAACGAGACATAGCAAAGGCTACATCAACGTCGGGGAAAACCACTGTAACGGGGTAACTGCAAGTGCGGATGACGAATGTTCGTCGCGGAAGGATCCTGTGCTCCATGCGCACTCTGATGCAGAACCCGGTCTCAAGCTGTAAGAAGAGGTCCACGTGTAGGTGTGTGACCTCCAACAGCAGGCCAATCAATACCAGCATACATCTGAGTCTTGCGCGGGTAAAGGATGTGCTCCGGATGTATCCCGGCACGAACAGCGGGTAGCAACTGCGTCATAGCATCGTAGAGACGAGCTCGAGTGGCAACCAACTCGACGGCAAGAGCCCGGACATTGCGATCCAGAGCCTGAGTGCAATGAATCAGAATGCGCGGGTCGTAGCGACGAGGCTCGTGCGGGGCACAGATAGCTGTGTAGTATCCAGTAGCATCTCCAGCAGGGGCATACGGAATGTATCGGAACTCAGAGTCATCCAAGACATCGCTGAACTCTCCTCGGAGACGTGCGACAGCAGAGTAGGCGGCATCATGTACTGCCATCTCAATCGTCACGCTGATACCGTGGAAAAGGTGCAGCTCGGTGTCTGAGTCATTTTGCTGATCATAGATACGAACATCAGCATGGTACTGCTCCTGGTTGAACTCGCGGTAATCCTCGTAGACCATGTACTCGGGGTACCAGCAAATGCGAAGTCTGGTTAGGAGGGCGATCAGAACAGCTGGAAACCCAGGGGCATCACGAGCCCAAGTGCGGAGCACAAGCTGTGTCGTAGGACGCGGTGGGAACAAACGGTCCATCTGAAACAGAGGAAATTCAGCTTGGTCAAACGACAGTGAGAAGTTTAACACAACTCGGAGAGAAAGGTTAAACAAAACAATGGAAAGGAAAATGATTATCAGACTAATCAGATCAATGACAAGGAAATCGCACAGATATCCAGCTCTCTGTGTAGACAGGATTTACGAGATCCTAAGTGTCGGCGTTAGTAAAATTTATTTAACCCGAATAGATGAGAGAACAGAGTCCCAGAGTATAGATGAGGAATAAAAGATCCTAATACCATCCAGTTGGCGACGTGGGCCCGTAAGCCACACAGCCAAGTTAGTAAATTAGTTTTTCGGTTTCTAGACTCAACTTCGGCCAAGGAGTTGGAAAGGGGGGTTCCTACAGTCAGTCGGCTCTGATACCAACTTGTGACGCCCCCGGCTTAATCATGCACTAATCATACACGCAAATGCACACGATCAAGCCTAAGGACTCACGGGAAGATATCACAACACAACTCTAAACATAAATAAAGTCATACAAGCTTTATATTACAAGCCAGGGGCCTCGAGGGCTCGAATACATAAGCTTGTGTACAAGCGTCAGTGGAAGCATCAGATATCTGAATAAAGATATAAAAGAAAACACAGAAAGGCCCTTGGAGCGGGGCAAAAGAAAAACACTACGATCGAAAGGCGTAGGCCTCCTGCCTGGGACCCTCCGATCCTACTCCTGGTCGGCTGGCTTGATCCAGTAGTATGTGCCGTCTGGACCCTCCTGGTAGTAAGCTTCGGCTGGGACAACTGGCTCCTGGACTCCATCGTCTGATGTATCATCAAGGTGGGGTATGGGGAAAAGAGAAAGTAAAGCAACTGTGAGTACTCATCCGAAGTACTCAGCAAGCAAGGATCTATACTACATATGCAACATTATCAATGGAGAAAGGCTGTATATGTGGACTGGGCTGCAGAAATGCCAGAATAGAGAGAAGGCCTAGTCCTATCAAAGACTAGCATCTTTAGCGGTCTTGCAGCATTAGAAGAGTGTAGCTTAGTACCGTATAAGTAGTGGTATCATTAAGTCTCAACCTCACCCAGAGATCCTTTCTCGACTCCCTGCGAGAAAGCAATCCCAGAGCCATACAGTCATCAACCTTGTCCTGAGATCCCTTCTCGACTCCCTGCGAGAAGCAATCCCAGAGCCGTAGTATCCAATTCTAACTGTATCAATCGGGATACAACTCCGAGTGTCCGTTACCGAGGATCCGGCTATGCATAGATTAGTTCTTCCCTGCAGGGGTGCACCAACTTACCCACCCCGCTCGCTTAACTCCGGCCGGTCACACTTTTCCGGGTCATGCCCGGCCTCGGCCAAACGACACACCGCAACCCTACCTACAGCTCAGCAGAGAGGTCCCCGCCGGTCTACATCCTAAGCGCAAGGGGGTCTTGGCCATCGCCCCTCACCCTCCGGGTCGTTGCGCACAGGGTGGATACCAGCGTCGCCTCGGGTGGCCGACATGATCCGACCGTGCCGCAATGCTGAACTGGACATCTGTCAGAGCTTTCGGCTGATGCTACGATGCAGAACGCCCATACTATGCCCACGTGATGGTTAGTGCTATCGGGCCAGAGGCCCACTCAGATCACATATCCAAACCGTTAGTACCTTGGGGGTGCGGTAACGAGCAGAGACTCATGATCGATGTGACCCTGTTGTCCCGTCTCGAGGACTTGCGGCAAGGGCCAAGAATGCCCGGCCACGCCTCGTATTCATCACTCGGGCACCATACCGGCAACCCGTCGTCACATCACACGCGGGTACCCCTCAGGTTCGACCCGCCTTTCCAAGTAACAATAGTACAGTCAAAATATCCGTGTGTCCATAACATCAGGGGGAATCCGAGGTATCACCCTCGTTGGATTCCTACCCGATATATCCGTCAAGGTGAACTCGGAGGAATCACCCTCGCTGGGTTCACACATGAGGTGTTGTACGACGGCGTCGTTATCGGAAGCGGTGAAGGAGGAATCACCCTCGATGACCACGACCGAATAGCTACTCTACAGAGTTAACATCAGAAGTGCTACAAGAGGTTTCACCCTCGGCACTTGATAGCAACGCTGCAGTGTCGTTACAACTAAGGGGGTGATGTGTGGTGCCGGGGTCTGGTCTTCAATCCCATTGATCGGGTCTTCTGATAATCCAGCGGGGCAGTCAGGACAAGTGGGGGTCACTGATAGGTCTCTACCTAGCCTAGACTAAACATTTTAGGTTAAGCAGGTAAGGTTTCAATAGCAGGTTACAATAAATAGGCTATGCATCAGAATAGGTAAAGCAGTAGCAGCAATTCTAATGCAAGCATGAGAGAGAAAGAATAGGCGATATCGGTATGCTCAAAGGGGGGGTGCTTGCCTGGTTGCTCTGGCAAGAGAGAGGGGTCGTCAACGGGCTGCTCGTTTGTAGTGTAGTAGAACTCAGCCGCGTCGGCGTCGGTCTCGGCGTCTATCGAGAGAGAAGGAGGGGGAGAGAAACAATAAATTCACGGCAATAATGTAATCAATATGTATGACTTGCCTAAATGATATGCCGGGGTGTTCTACTGCCTATCTAAATGATTTAGTTAATTTAGGAATTTATTCGAATTTATTTAATTAAGGTTGGGCACTATTCATTTACTGATATGGGTCTAAAAGTTCCATGTTCATCCAGCTAGGGGCATCGGACAAGAATACGGAGGGCGTATTCGGATTCGTATCGAAATTCTGAGCAAGTTTCATATATAAATTATTTTCATCGGAGTTACGGATTATTTAATATGATTTTCTAAAGTTTTTACTAATTTCTGGAATTTAATTAATTATTTAAATTAAACATTATCCAAAACAGTGTATGGTGACGTCAGCATGACGTGACGATGACATCAGCAGGTCAACTGGTCGGCTGACCAGTCAAACCAGACAGGTGGGGCCCACATATCATAAACTGTAGGTTTAACAGAGGGGTTAATTTAATGGGATAATTGTATTCATACCCTTAGTTGTGTCCCCCTCAACCGAATTGCCCCTAGTTTTTGAAAACACGTGGTCTTGCCCAACCCACTTTGTCGTCTTGTGCTTTTGCCCTTTGACCGTTTGACCGTCACTTTGAAAACTTCATAACTAATTCATACTAAATCAGAAAAATGCAAATAAGATACCAAAATGTTTGGAAAAACATCACCTGTATGTCAATGTCACTTGCATTCATGACAAAAGTGTTGGTAAGTGCCCATCCGAGTTTTAGCTCTTATCATACCACCATGAACAGGAAAATCTAAAAAAATTCAAGAAAAATTGGTGGCAAAGAATTGCAAATGTTTTAAGTGCTTACCAAGTTTCATGAGGGAATGACATTCATGGAAGTCGTGGCAAAAAAAAACAATGAACACTCAAAAATAGATTGTTTTTTTTTTGCCATGACTTCCACGAATGTCATTCCCTCATGAAACTTGGCAAGCACTTAAAACATTTGCAATTCTTTGCCACCAAATTTTTCTTGAATTTTTTTAGATTTTCCTGTTCATGGTGGTATGATAAGAGCTAAAACTCGGATGGGCACTTACCAACACTTTTGTCATGAATGCAAGTGACATTGACATACAGGTGATGTTTTTCCAAACATTTTGGTATATTATTTGCATTTTTCTGATTTAGTATGAATTAGTTATGAAGTTTTCAAAGTGACGGTCAAACGGCCAAAGGGCAAAAGCACAAGACGACAAAGTGGGTTGGGCAAGACCACGTGTTTTCAAAAACTAGGGGCAATTCGGTTGAGGGGGACACAACTAAGGGTATGAATACAATTATCCCTAATTTAATTAATTGGGTTAATTAACAAGTGGGGTCCAGCAGTCAGTGACTGATTAGGATTTTAATTATTTTTATTAACCTAATTAGTTAATTAGGCACCTGATAGGGGGGGGGCATATGTCATTGACACAGGGATAGGGGGCCCACCAGCCAGTGACTGGGCAGTGCCCAGTCAGCCAGTTGACCAAGTCAACTGGTCAACTGGGGCCGGCCTGGCCCACAGGCAGTGGCACTGGGGGTGGCCCCAGGCCAGCCACGTCGGCGGCGGCGTCGGCCGGCCACCGGAGTTGCTCCGGTGAGCACTAGAGATGGCGGCGCGGCTCGGAAATGGCGCACAGGGCACCATTGCGAGCGCGGCCGGGCTCGTTCGAACGGGCAGACGACGGCGGAGCGTTCTAGGGTGACGGCGGGAGCTGCGGTGGTCGGTAGCGTCGACGGCGAGCAACGAGGCGGACGCCGGAGTTCGGCCGTCGTCGGGATCGGGGCTACGGCGTGCCAGAAGGGCGGCGCGAGGTGGCTACGGCGTCTACACGTTGCGGGGAGTGCAACGGTGGCACGCACGAGACCATATGGTCACCGTGGCCACGCCAGCGACGAGGTCAGGCGGCGGCGCGTTCGGGCATCTCCAATGCGACCAATACGGCAACGATAACGAGCCGGAAAGAGAGGGGGAGGACGGCGACTGCTCACCGGGCCCTGTAGGTGTGCAACAGCGGGCTCGGGGAGGGCTCGACGGAGGCGAATCGACGGCGGAGTGCGGCGGCGATCCGAGGAAGAAGAAGATGGTGCGGGGTCGATGCAGGGCTCCCGGGGCTCGGACGTGTGGTCGAGGAGGATGGGCTCGATGCGGCGGAGCTCGTGGACGCGTCGGCGGGGCGAAAGGGGGGCGGTGGCCGCGCGGTTTAGCCGAGGCCGTCCATGGCGGCGCTCGGGGAAGTGGGGGGGGGACGAGAGAGAGGGACGAACGGGGCGGCTAGGCTTCGCCAGGAGGGCAAGGGGGGTCACTCTTATCCACCACAGCGAGCGCGGCGACGCGCTGTCGAGCGAGGGAGAGAGGGGGCCATGCCGCGGTGTGCAGGCGCGGCGACAGCGCGCGCGCGGTGAACAGGGGAGGTAGGGGACGGCGCTAGGTGGGCTGGGCCGCGCTGTAGCGATAGGCTCTAGTGCACAGTAGCGCGTTTAGGCCTTTTCCTTTTTCTCTTTTTCTATTTCTTTCTTTTCTGTTTTGTCTTTTATTGTTATTCCAAATGACTTTTGTAAAATATGGCACTTGTTCTATTAATACGAGTGCAATATCCAACCCTGGTATAAAATGGTTTTGGGGCCAAATGTTTTCATATGGATTTTATTTAAATAAAAAGGTAGTAACCACCTCTGTTTTTCTACTGTTAGAGTCACTTAGTTAATTTATTAATTGATGATTATAATTTTAGATGTCTCTGTAATATTTGTTATTTATTGAACATTTTAGTTTCTATGTTGAGCAACTTTTATTTTCCACTTTCATTTTAATTTGAATTTTTACTTAGGAGTTGAAATGCAATATGATGCAAATGATGATTTGGCACTGTTAATCATGATGACATGGCATAATCAAAAGGGGATTACCGTAGTTAACCACTGGGGGGTCACATGCACATCCACCAGGTCAATGCTGATGTGGTCACCTATCATAGGTAGGGTCAAGGACCCATCATTCGGGACCCACATGGGGCCCATGACACCATAGGTAGGTCCATGGACCATGCCAGCATTTGGATACTTACATCAGGATGTCCACTCGGATGGCTCGACGGCACTCGGATGACCACACGCCACTCAGCTGATGGACCACCACTTGAACATAGAAGGCAGTAGGGCGTCGTGGGAGCTACAACGGTCGAGGGATCCTAAGTCGTCCACTAAATAGCCTTAGCTACCGTTGCCCGTAACTGCCGTAGTAGAGGCTCATTATACTAGTAACTGACCTGTTCAGTGTCATTAAATGCCCAAACGGCGTGGAGGGCGTGGGGCTGCAGCGTACTCTATATAAGCCGCACCCCCTCCATGGCCGGGCACGAGCAATCTTTGTAACCATACCCATCAAATCAAAGCAAGCCTCAGGGCATGAGACGTAGGGCTTTTACCTCCGCCGAGAGGGGCCTGAACTCGTTAAACACCCAGTGTTACACCTGCGCCGTAGCTAGGTTCTGCCCCTTATTCGTACCCCTAGTACTCATTGTCAGGATCGCAACCCCGATAGTTGGCGCCCACCATGGGGCTAGGCGTCTAGCAAAATTTCACGGCGTAGGTGGATTTCTTCATCATCATGTCAGTCGGTGGGGAAATCCGTTTCGGGGCACTCTCCTTCATCGCCGACAACTCAGCGTGGCTTCGCGAGGCCCTGCTGGACGTGGAGGCGTTGCCCATCCGCGGTGTGACGCATTTCCATGTGTCATCAAACAGAGTCCTTCTCCGACAGACCTCGGCTCTGTACCGAGTGGCTACCCGCTCCGCCATCACGCGCCGCCGCAAGTGTTCCGGTCGTTCACGGCAGGAGCGCTGGATCAAGCATGTCGTGGACACCCAGGCCATGGTGGAACATGTGGCAGCTCTCGTGTTCGACGACCCCCCCTCGACCTCTCTGAGGGGTCATTCGGCGAATCCTCTGAGGGGTCCGAGTGCGAAAGCACTGAGTCAACCGATGAGGTTCTCATGGCGAATAACTCCGAGCATCGCGCACCCCCGGGATACCCGGACGGTCACGCGAGTGCGTCACACGGCAACACAGACGGCGGTGCCGAGGGCCATGAGCCATACATGCCCCAAGCTCTCACCCAGGAGCAGCGGGACGAGCTCCGTCGCAGGAACAAACAACTCCTGAACACCCCCATCACCGGGATGACTCCCGAGGCGCTGGCCATGAAGTCGACTCGCCTTACCACCTTGGCCGAGCGCGATCGCCTTGAACGGCTTCAGAGGGAGCTGGACGAATGTGAATGCCGTCAACCCAGTTCCGGTCAGCACAAATGCAGACTCTTCTCGAGTGACCAACCTCGTAAGTATCAAGTCCTCAGTACTCCGTTGCAAAATCTGGTGGCTGCCACTCGGATCGCGGATTCCATCCAGCCCTCCGGCTCTGCGGTCGTGTAGGATTGAAAGTAGGTCTAGAGGGGGGGGGTGATTATACTACTTGACCAAATAAAAATCTAACATTTTCCCAATTTTAAGTGTTGGCAAATTTTAGCAACTAGTACAAGTCAAGCAATCAACCTACACATGCAATTCTAAGAGTGTAGCAGCTGAAAGTAAAACATTGCATATGAAGGTAAAGGGAAGGGTTTGGAGAAGGCAAATGCAATGTAGACACGGAGATTTTTGGCGTGGTTCTGATAGGTGGTGCTATCGTACATCCACGTTGATGGAGACTTCAACCCACGAAGGGTAACGGTTGCATGAGTCCACGGAGGGCTCCACCCACGAAGGGTCCACGAAGAAGCAACCTTGTCTATCCCACCATGGCCATCGCCCATGAAGGACTTGCCTCACTCGGGTAGATCTTCACAAAGTAGGCGATCTCCTTGCCCTTACAAACTTCTTGGTTCAACTCCACAATCTTGTCGGAGGCTCCCAAGCGACACCTAACCAATCTAGGAGACACCACTCTCCAAAAGGTAATAGATGGTATGTTGATGATGAACTCCTTGCTCTTGTGCTTCAAATGATAGTCTCCCCAACACTCAACTCTCTCTCACAGATTTGGCTATGGTGGAAAGATTATTTGAGTGGAAAGCAACTTGGGGAAGGCTAGAGATCAAGATTCTAGTGGTAGGATTGGAATATCTTGGTCTCAACACATGAGTAGGTGGTTCTCTCCCAGAAAATGAGTAGTGGAAGTGTAGGCACGTTCTGATGGCTCTCTCACAAATGGAGAAGGGGGTGGAGGGGTATATATAGCCTTCACACAAAATCCAACCGTTACACACATTTGACCAAACTCGGTCGGACCGAATAGAAGAACTCGGTGAGACCGATTTAGTTCAAAATGTGAACGTTAGGAATCTCGGTGGGACCGACTGGAACAACTCGGTGGGACTGATGTGCTAGGGCATAGGGCAAACATCAACTCGGTGGCACCGATTGCATCAACTCGGTTAGACCGAAGTGAAGCAATAAGGCAACAGAGAGGATGTCACGCAAACTCGGTGGGACCGATTGCACATTTCGGTGAGACCGAAATAATTGCAACAGGCAATAGAGAGTTTTCAAGGCCATCTCGGTGAGACCGAGATCTGTATCAGTGTGACTGAATTGTCTAGGGTTTCTGGCACTGGCTATGTCAACTGAACTCGGTGGCACCGGATAGGTCATTTCGGTGGGGCCGAGTTTGACATGGAGTTTTGGACATATGTGGAAATGAGAAAGTGGCTGAGGGTTTTGGAGCAATATCACTAAGCACTTTGAGCAAGTAGACCATTAAGCAACACCTCATCCCCTTTTAATAGTATTGGCTTTCCTATGGACTCAATGTGATCTTGGATCACTAAAATAGAAATGAAGAGTCTTGAGCTTTTGCCAATCTTTGTCCTTAGCATTTTGAGGTGTCCACATCTCTAGTCCATGCCATGCCAATCATTGAACTTTCTGAAATATTCAACTTGAATGGATATTAGTTCAATGAGCTATATGTTGTTATGAATTACGAAAACCACCCGGGGATTAGTTGCACTTTCAATCTCCCCCTTTTTGGTAATTGATGACAACATATAGATCAAAGCTTCGACAAATGATAATATGAATGAAATACATTGTCGCTTTGAGAAGTATGTGATAAGCAAGAGCTCCACCTAAATTTGTGCATTATTTAAAAATTGCTTTTGAATGCAAATGCACAATTGATTAGGATCATGGGTCACTCTTCCATGTCACATACATCTTGGTGGAGCGCTCAAAATGATAAGAGTTGAATAACATCCACTCATCACCAAGGATAAAAGTGATTGATCATACACAAATATCATAGACATAATCATGCAAGCACACACATTAAGCATAGTATGATCAAACACATGATCACATAAGTATATCACAAGCATAACACAAATTGTAGCATAGGAATCAAACAACCAGATGATCAAAGTAGCAAGAGAGGCAAATAAAAGGCAAAACACTCTCTCTCTCTCTCGAAGCCTAACGATCTATACACTTTCTCCCCCTTTGGCAACAAGTTACCAAAAAGTTTGAAAACGTATAGTGCTATGCGGCACTCTAGGCACGATCTCCGGGAGCTGCTGAAGGGGTCTTCTGGCTTGTTGCTCCGGTGTACGTAGATGGCGTGGAGAGGAGTCCATCTGTAAATGCCTCTGAAGAAGTCTGTGGAGCTGGAGGGGTTGACACTGGAGGTACAACCGTGGCAGTTGTTGTAGGTGCTGAAATAGTAGTCCTGGAGTCTCTGACAACTGGCACTGCTGATGACCTTTGTGCCCTTGGCACTCTCTGGAATGTATCTGTGGTTGGTCTATCCTCCCTGTCCTTAGCTTCTTCTTGGAGCTTCTCCACAATGGTCTGTATCTCAGTGACCTTAACATCCAGATCATGGAATTTAGTCTCAATGATCCTCTCAAGACTCTCTTTATTTTGAGTCAGGGTGGCCAAGCCCTTCTCAATTCTCACTGTAGCCTCAAGTAGATAACTGAGTTGATCTTGCTTGGTCTTGAGCATCACTGTGGAAGCATTTGGTGCACTTGCTGCCTTTGCTGCTTTTGCAGCCTTTTCTTTTCTCTCTCTTCTCCTGGGCTTCAACTGAAGTAGGATGTGATGCAACCATGACAATCTCATTGTCCTCAAAATCTGACCTCAAGGGGAGATTCTCTTTATCAAGAAGATATGTCCCAGTTCCCATCTTGGAGTTGATCAACATCTCAATGTGAGGGGCATATCCACACGATCTCTTCTGATCAACAGCTCTTC
This sequence comes from Thinopyrum elongatum, assembly GCA_011799875.1. NCBI lineage: Eukaryota > Viridiplantae > Streptophyta > Magnoliopsida > Poales > Poaceae > Thinopyrum > Thinopyrum elongatum. The sequence continues at coordinate 392,827,572 of CM022300.1, forward strand.
TCTTCACAGTCTTAACAATCAAGCTCATCACCTTGAACTTCTGAGGTACATCAAACATGTGAAGCAAATTGATTGAGTGACCACGGATCATTCTATGATCTCCTAACTTGGGCAAAAGAGTGTGCCTCAAGATAGTGTTGATGGTGGTCAGACCAGACAGCAGATAGTATATTGATCCAAGCTTGTGTGTCTCCACGGCATCATCAGGAATAGTCTTGTACATGTTGGCCATGGAGTTGTGATCCTTCCTAGGCTTGGCATATACATCAGTGTCATTCTCCTCTTCCTCTGGGGCATTGATCAACTTGGCCCATTCTGAGATAGTTGATTGATACATTGTACCTTCATTCATCCAGACAATCTTTCCATTAGGATAGAAGTGAGAAGTGGAATAGAATTGCATGATCATCTCATCGTTCCACTTAGTCAACTTCTGTCTAACAAAATTGTCAGCTTCATTCATTCTGAAGCTCTCATGCACACCTGGGAAATAGTCCTCATTGTCATCAATGTGTTTCTAGTCAACCCATCTCATATCACACACAATGGGCTTCTTGTCGAAAAGGACAATCTCATAGAAATCCTGTTGTTCCTTTGTGTGAAAGAGGTAGTCCACAACAGTTCTCCTCCTGGTGGCATAGGGATCAGTCTGTCTCCAAAGTCTCAGACATGCATCGTTTCTCAGCTTCATATTTTCAGCCACAGGATGATCATCACTATGATCTGGAATCTTTGGCTTGAGCTTTCTGAGCACTAGTGGCTCTTCCTCTTCTTGAGCTTCAGGCACTGGGGCCTTATTCTTCTTAGCAGCAGAAATGTTCCTTGTTGATCTCTTTGGTGCAGATGGTTTGGGAGCTTGAGCTTGAGCTGGAGGCTTGGGGGCAGACTTGGGCTTAGATGAAGCAGCCCCAGTCCTGATGGCATCCCCCATAAGCTTCTGAGTCTTTGCAGGAGGTGCAACTAGCTCTTCCTCCTCTTCTTCATCAGAATCTCTCATCATAGAAGGTCTGCCAATCACTCTGGCAATGGTCTTTCTGACTCTTTCCGTCCTCTTCTTTCCTCCAGCAGCCTCTTCCTCTCTTGGTACAAGAGTGAATTCCATGGTTTCTTGAGTTGAGGCTCTGGCTTTTGACATTGGAGCTCATTTAGCAGGAGCCTTCTTCTTCATTCCAGGCTTTGTGACAGCAGCAGCAACATACTCTTTCTTGAGTATCTTCTTCTTGGAGGTCACCTCCTCCTCAAAGACAAAGTCCTCATCCTCAGATTCAGATGTTCTCTTCTTCCTTGTCCTGGTTGCTGCCTTTGGCAAATTGCTGGGAATGCTTCTGCTCCCTTCATCATAGCTGCTTGAGGGACTAGTGCCCTCCATGAGTTTGACCTGCTCTTCAGACTTGTTCTGGCTATCACTGCCCTCTGACATAGCTGAAACTGACCATGTGAATAGTTGGGTATAGATAGAATGGATGAGCATCACAAAGTGCAGCTTATTTTGCAAAAATATTGAGACAAAAACTTAATTTTAGTTTTCTACAGAAAGCATTTCGAAGCTACCGATTTGACAAACTCGGTGACACCAAAGCACTAACAGAGTCTGAACGCACAGTTTCGGTCAGACCGAAATGCAGTTCGGTGATTCCGAGATGCTAGGGTTTCACAGAGAAAGTGATTTCGGTCGCACCGATCAGTACACTTCGGTCAGACCGAGTTGTACTTGTGCAATGGCCAGGGCCAATCGGTGTGACCGAGATCCTCAGATTGGTCGGTCCAAGATGAGTTCGGCGGAAACCTAACACTAAGTTTTTGCATCAAATCTATTGTAAGGAATTCTTTTGGTGGATAGATCAATCTCATACTTGGAAAGAACATAGGCATTATGCTTTGTGCAAGAATCGAAGTTATGGAAAGCACAAAGGGTCAAATCCGTACCCTAACTTGGCGACGGATTTGCTACGGCGGCAATGGCGGTGAGGATTCCGTTGACGGCGGTGGAGACCAGCGGCATGGGTCACTAGTGACGACGGCGATGATCCGGAGACTAGGAGCGGCAGTGCTGGGGCACGGGCTCGTGCGGTTGAAGTGTTTTTCAACCGTACGGGTATGCAGAGTATAAATACCCAGGCGCTATCGGTGTGACCGAGTGGAACTTTTCGGTGGCACTGAGATGCAAAACTGCTAGCAGTTACTGCAACTCGGTGTGACCGAACGGTTCTAATCGGTTGCACCGAGATTGAAAACCTAGATCAACTTAATGATTTCGGTGAGACCGAATAGGAGTGAGTTGGTCTGACCGAAAGGCATTAAGAGGTTTTGGAGGTTAAGCCCTTGACGGATCGGTGGCTCCGAGTGCTCCTCACCCGAAGGGTCCAAATTCGACTTGTTCAAACTTTGTGATGTAGCATGAATAGAGTTTGAGATGACAAAAAGCATAGATAGATAGAGGAAGTACTTAGGCATTCTTGTCCATCCATTTGGCAAAAAGAAAAACCAAACAATCAAAGCAACAAATGGATGTCCTCGAATGGATAAAATTATGCAACCAACATGCTCACACAATAAGATGGCAAATAGAACATGTGGCAAAGAATGCACAAACACTCTAGCATCTATCAAGCAATTGGCGATGACTAGGTCATCTATATATGAGTATATTGACTTAGGAGTCAAATGAGAACATTTGGTCATAGGTCATACCCATCGTTTAAGCACAAGTGGGGTTACCACTTTTACATAAAGCATTGTTGTGTTCACACCATTAGAGTTGCTTTAGCTCAATTCTTAGAGCAAAGCTCCCCCTAGATGTGATATCCCCCCTTAGAGGGATGAACTAACCTTGGGTTTTGTCGATGATGACTTCATGTAGGTGTTGAAGATGTGGATGCTCAATGTTGATGTAGATCATTTGGAGTAGTCCATTGGAGTGAGCTGCACTTTCAATACCTACACGGGTTAGTCCCACAAGGAACACACAAGGATATCCATAGACATAGAGTGAAACACACATATGATGATGTCCATGAAAGCATTAGGTTACCTTGTCCCTTGTCTTACCAACAAGAGGGTTTGTGACTCCTTGAACTAGTGCAAGATATGGAAGTTGGTTACACTTGTCCTTGCCAAAATGGATATGAGTGAAGTATGTTGGCGGAGTCACCCTCAAGAACTCTCTAGTTCTTCTTCTTTGGGATCCACATCAACTTGATGGGAATCCTTGGAGTTGTAGTCGTACTTGATGAAGTAGAGCTTGATGTAGTCTAGGGAACCCACTTGACCAAGGCCATAGGAGCTTCTTCAAATGAATGAATCTCCTCTTGAAGCTTGTCCTTGCCTTTTAGCTTGTGGTCTTGTGGTGGAAGATCATCTTGAGCTTGTGTTCCCTTCAAAGAAGTGGGGTCATACTTCTCTTGTTGAGGAATAAACTTCGTCTTGGGGTATTGATCTTCTTCCCACTCAACTCCATTGGCATTGAACTTTCATTCAAAACCAACACCTTGATTCTTCCGGTGCCTTCCTTGCTTGCGTACAATTTCCTCAAATTGCTTACTTCCGGCAAGGCTCTTGTAAACACCTTTCTCTATAATTCCCTTCAATAAGCTATTTTCTTGCTCAAGTGTAACTTGGCTAAGAGAATCATTAGTGGAATCAAGATAACTACTAGAAGCAACAATATTGGATTTAACATTGTTATCGTTACTACTAGAAGAAGAATCTTTCTTGCTCTTATTGCTAGATTTTACTTGTGGCATATAAGTAGACAAGAGTAAACGCTTGGCAATGTAAGGAGAACTCTTCTTTCGAAGATCATCATTGATTGATTTTAGGAACCCATGCTCTTGCTCTAAATTTAGCTTCTCGAAGCGTAGCTTCTCATGAGTCCTTAGGAGCTCTCTATGATCCTCTAGAGTTGTTTCATGAGCTAACTTAAGAGTGTTTAGTTCTTTAGTTAGATGCTCAATCTCCTTCTTATCATTGTCATTCATTTCATCTTGATTACCATGATTAATAGCAATTTCATCATAGTTTTCATCACTAGTGTTGTCAACAAGTAAATCATCATCACCTAGCAAATCATCTTCATCACTATTGAAATCAACATACTCGGGGTGTGATACCTTAGGGCCTTTAGCCATGAAGCATCTTCCAATTCCTTCATTTGGTGAGTCAAATATGGCGTAGGAGTTGGATGACACAAGTGCAAGACCAGCAACACCTTCATCTTGAGTATATTCGGAGTCGGAGTGATAACTTCTCTCGGAGTAGTTATCGGAGTCGGAACCGGATACCCATTCACCAACGTGATCTTGTTGTCTTCGTCTTGTGTAGCTCTTTGATGACTTGTCCTTCCTTTCTGAATCCTTGCTTCTACGAGAGGGTCTTCGTTCATAACGATCATCTCTACTCCTTCTCTCTCTTGGTGGTGATTCCTCTCTTTTACTTCTTCTCTTGGGTGAATCTTCTCTTTTCTTGTAGGGAGCCGTACACTCATTGGAGTAGTGTTTGGGTCTTCCACAATTGTAGCAATTGCGATCACGACTAGAAGATCTTTTGTCATTGTAGGACCTTGACTTGGAACTTCTCTCTTTGCTTCTATTCTTGTAGAATTTGTTGAAGTTCTTCACCATTAAGCTCAATTCTTCATTGAAGACTTGTTTCTCGCTTGATGTTGTAGGAGCATCACATGAAGCATTGTAAGCACCACTTGACTTGTTGTGGAGCTCTTCCTTATGCTTGAGTGACTTCTCATGAGCAACAATTCTACCAATGACATCCGTTGGCTTGAGATCTTTGTAGTTGTGCATCATTTGGATCAAGGTGCACACAGTATCATATTTTCCATCCAAGGCTCTTAGGATCTTCTTGATGATGAATTTGTTGGTCATCTCTTCGCTTCCTAAGCCGGCAATCTCATTTGTGATGAGGGCAAGCCTAGAGTACATCTCGGTGACTCCTTCACCATCCTTCATGTTGAACTTGTCAAGTTGACTTTGAAGCACATCCAATTTGGGTTCCTTGACGGACTTGGTACCTTCGTGCCTATCAACCAAAGTATCCCAAATTTCCTTTGCATTCTCAATACGGCTGATTTTGTTGAATTCTTCGGGGCACAATCCGTTGAAGAGAATATCGCAAGCTTGAGCGTTGTATTGCAACATCTTCATTTCTTCCGCTGTCGCTTCACGATCCGGTTCTTTTCCATCCTCAAAGAAATCACCTTGCAAGCCAATACGCACAATAGCCCAAACGGCGGGGTTATGACCAAGAATATGCATTTTCATATTATGCTTCCAACTAGCAAAATTAGTACCATCAAAGTAAGGACCTCTACGGTGATAATTTCCCTCGCTAGACGCCATACTCTCCTAGGTTGTGAAACCATGGCTATGGTCACCAAAGCTATGGAAATCAAGGCAAATAGAGACCAAGGCTCTGATACCACTTGTAGGATCTAAAGTAGGTCTAGAGGGGGGAGATTAGACTACTTGACCAAATAAAAATCTAAGCTTTTCCCAATTTTAAGTGTTGGCAGATTTTAGCAACTAGTACAAGTCAAGCAATCAACCTACACATGCTATTCTAAGAGTGTAGCAGCGAAAAGTAAAACATTGCATATGAAGGTAAAGGGAAGGGTTTGGAGAAGGCAAACACAATGTAGACAAGGAGACTTTTGGCGTGGTTCCGATAGGTGGTGCTATCGTACATCCACGTTGATGGAGACTACAACCCACGAAGGGTAATGGTTGCGCGAGTCCACGGAGGGCTCCACCCACGAAGGGTCCACGAAGAAGCAACCTTGTCTATTGCACCATGGCCATCGCCCACGAAGGACTTGCGTCACTCGGGTAGATCTTCACGAAGTAGGCGATCTCCTTGCCCTTACAAACTTCTTGGTTCAACTCCACAATCTTGTCGGAGGCTCCCAAGCGACACCTAACCAATCTAGGAGCCACCACTCTCCAAAAGGTAATAGATGGTATGTTGATGATGAACTCCTTGCCCTTGTGCTTCAAATGATAGTTTCCCCAACACTCAACTCTCTCTCACAGATTTGGCTATGGTGGAAAGATTATTTGAGTGGAAAGCAACTTGGGGAAGGCTAGAGATCAAGATTCTAGTGATAGGATTGGAATATCTTGGTCTCAACACATGAGTAGGTGGTTCTCTCTTAGAAAATGAGTAGTGGAAGTGTAGGCACGTTCTGATGGCTCTCTCACAAATGGAGAAGGGGGTGGAGGGGTATATATAGCCTCCACACAAAATCCAACCGTTACACACATTTGACCCAACTCGGTCAGACCGAATAGAAGAACTCAGTGCGACCGATTTAGTTCAAAATGTGAACATTAGGAATCTCGGTGGGACCGACTGGAACAACTCGGTGGGACCGATGTGCTAGGGCATAGGGCAAACATCAACTCGGCGGCACCGATTGCATCAACTCGGTTAGACCGAAGTGAAGCAATAAGGCAACAGAGAGGATGTCAAGCAAACTCGGTGGGACCAATTGCACATTTCGGTGAGACCGAAATAATTGCAACAAGCAATAGAGAGTTTGCAAGGCCATCTCGGTGAGACCGAGATCTGTATCGGTGTGACCGAATTGTCTAGTGTTTCTGGCAGTGGCTATGTCAACTAAACTCGGTGGCGCCGGATAGGTCATTTCGGTGGGGCCGAGTTTGACTTGGAGTTTTGGACATATGTGGAAATGAGAAAGTGGTTGAGGGTTTTGGAGCAATATCACTAAGCACTTTGAGCAAGTAGACCATTAAGCAACACCTCATTCCCTTTTAATAGTATTGGCTTTCCTCTGGACTCAATGTGATCTTGGATCACTAAAATAGAAATGAAGAGACTTGAGCTTTTGCCAATCTTTGTCCTTAGCATTTTGAGGGGTCCACATCTCTAGTCCATGCCATGCCAATCATTGAACTTTCTGAAATATTCAACTTGAATGGACATTAGTTCAATGAGCTATATGTTGTTATGAATTACCAAAACCACCCGACGATTAGTTGCACTTTCAGGCCGAAGAAGGCATTCGGCAGATCTAGGTGCTCCTCAAGACGACGCTGTCGTAGAATGCGGCGGTGACCCAGTCCAGAGATCAGATCCACATCGCGTCAGTGCATGATACGTCTCCAATGTATCTATAATTTTTTATTGTTCTATGCTATTATATTATCTGTTTTGGATGTTTTATATGCATTAATATGCTATTTTATATTATTTTTGGGACTAACCCATTAACCTAGAGCCCGGTGCCAGTTTCTATTTTTTTCCTTGTTTTTGAGTTTCGCAGAAAAGGAATACAAAATGGAGTCCAAACGGAATAAAACTTTCGCGATGATCTTTCTTGGACCAGAAGGAAACCAGGAGACTTGGAGATGAAGTCGGAGGAGCCACGAGGCAGCCACAAGGACGGAGGGTGCACCCAGGGGGGTAGGGCGCGCCCCCCACCCTTGTGGGCCCCTCGTGCACCTCCTAACCTAATTCTTTCGCCTATATATACTCTTATATGCCCAAACCACCAGAGCCATCCACGAAAATACTTTTCCACCAACGCAACCTTCTGTACCCGTGAGATCCCATCTAGGGGCCTTTTCTGGTGTCCTGCCGGAGGGGGATTCAATCACGGAGGGCTTCTACATCAACACCATTTCCCTTCCGATGAAGCGTGAGTAGTTTACCTCAGACCTACGGGTCCATAGCTAGTAGCTAGATGGCTTCTTCTCTCTTTTTGATTCTCAATACCATGTTCTCCTCGATGTTCTTGGAGATCTATTCGATGTAATACTTTTTTGTGGTGTGTTTGCCGAGATTCGATGAATTGTGGATTTATGATCAGCTTATCTATGAATATTATTTGAATCTTCTCTGAATTCTTTTATGCATGATTTGATATCTTTGTAATTCTCTTCGAACTATCGGTTTGGTTTGGCCAACTAGATTGGTTTTTCTTGCAATGGGAGAAGTTCTTAGCTTTGGGTTCAATCTTGCGGTGTCCTTTCCCAGTGACAGTAGGGGCAGCAAGGCACGTATTGTATTATTGCCATCGAGGATAAAAAGATGGGGTTTTCATCATATTGCTTGAGTTAATTCCTCTACATCATGTCATCTTATTTAATGCATTACTCCGTTCTTTATGAACTTAATACTCTAGATGCATGCTGGATAGCGGTCGATGTGTGGAGTAATAGTAGTAGATGCAGAATCGTTTTGGTCTACTTGACATGGACGTGATGCCTATATTCATGATCATTGCCTTAGATATCGTCATAACTTTGCGCTTTTCTATCAATTGCTCGGCAATAATTTGTTCACCCACCATATTATTTTCTATTTTGAGAGAAGCCTCTAGTGAAACCTATGGCCCCCGGGTCTATTTTCCATCATATAATCTTCTATTTTCCATCATATTAGTTTCCGATCTACTATTTTGCAATCTTTTACTTTTCGATCTATAAAACAAAAATACCAAAAATATTTACTTTATCGTTTATCTATCTCTATCAGATCTCACTTTTGCAAATAACCATGAAGGGATTGATAACCCCTTTATCGCGTTGGGTGCAAGTTGTTTGATTGTTTTTGAAGGTATTCGGTGATTTGTGCGTTGTCTCCTACTGGATTGATACCTTGGTTCTCAAACTGAGGGAAATACTTATCTCTACTTTGCTGCATCACCCTTTCCTCTTCAAGGGAAAAACCAACACAAGCTCAAGAAGTAGCAGTGCACGCGAAGACCGTTCAGTTGGCTCATTGCCCACTTGGCTCCGGCCGGCGCCGAGTCACTTCCTCCTCGAGAGATCATCATGAAGATCGTAGGCGTGATCGAGTTGCGTCGCCCCGGCGTCACGACGACTACGACGTCACCCTGATGCCTCCACCACGAGATGGTGTGTTCGGGCGCCAGGCCTATGACGACAGGCGGACACACGGCGGCAATCACAGGCTGAGTCCCACTCGTCACACGAGGGACACTCGAGACCCACAGTTCAACGCGAGATCAGTTCTGGCTCAGAACCTGGTCAACAGAGGTCGGGCCCTGCAGGAGGGCCAAGATCACGATGTACCGAGAGGTTCCGTACCATCGGGTCCCGAGTGCTTTAGTCGTTACATACGGGCAGCAGAGATTCCCAACAACTTCAGGTTGGCCACGGGGATCAGCAAGTTCACTGGCGAGTCCAAGCCTAAGATTTGGCTAGAATATTACCGAGTGGTGGTTCAGATTGTCGACGGCAACGAAAATGTGGCCATGAAGCATTTGCCACTTATGCTTGAGGGCTCCACTCGGGCCTGGCTTACACAGCTCCCGCCAAGTAGCATATTCTGTTTGACAACTTGGCGGGAGTCTTCATCAAGACTTTTGAAGGCACTTACAAGAGGCCAGGTGGTCTAGCTGAGTTGCAGCACTGCGTACAGAAGCAAAATGAGACTCTCCGTGAGTTCATTCAGTGGTGCACCACCTTGCGTAATATAGTGGAGAACGTCACTGAGTACCAGGCGATCTGCGCCTTCAAGGCCGGAGTTAGATACCGGGAGCTGAACATGAAGTTTGGCCAAGCTGAAACCCCGACTCTCAGTCGGGCTATGGAAATAGCCAACCGGTACAACAACGGCGAAGAGGAAGATTGGCTGAGAAGCGGAAAAAGCCGAACAGGCAATGCTCATCAGTCAGACAACAAGGGCAAGAAGCACAAGCGGAAGGCCGAGGCTGGAGGGAGCGCCGAGGCTGCGGCTCTGGCCGGCCAGGGCAAAGGCTCCCAAAAGCAGAAGAAGGACTCACTGGTATAGCGAGGTGCTATACAAACAGTTTTTAACCCCTTTCCGCGATGGCGTTTTGAACCATTGCCAAGTGAGTGTGTGCGATACGGGGGTCCTTCCAACATGACCCCGAAACCGTCGGGGATAGGGAGCCTTGATGCATACAGTTGTCCCTATAAAATTGTTTCTGATATCTCGAATATCCCAAACGCTTCATCATTGCAACTCGTTTGTGCTCGCATTGCCATCGCAGTCGGACTTCTGTGGTTTTACCTAAAACCAGGCGTAGTCCAGGCACAGGATTTTTCCAGGCACATACCAAACTGCCTCTACGTTTACGATGCCTGGCACATCACAAACAGTTCATGATTGTAAACCGTGTATGGTAGGTCGACAATCACACACATTTAGTTTTCCCGCACCATTTGTGATATTGTCTGACATCACACACGCTTTGCAAACGGCAACTGTGTGCATGGTTGCACATGTTTTCTCTCTGTGAACCGTGTCAGATTATGATGTATATCACACACGCTGCGCTTTATAGACCGTGTACGCCGTAATGACCTGCAGAGCGTAATTTCACCCTAATTTAATTGCTGCTATTTAAAATTGTGCCTAATTTGAATTTGAAAGTAGGCTATAGTTTTATTCATATCCATCAGGTTCAAACAACCAATGCATTATTCGATTCACAGGTACATATATTCGAGAATTACATAAGCACCAAATAAAGAATGATGAACCAGGGTATAGTTGTACTATTAAAGATGGTAAAGAAAGAGGCGAGAGACATTCTGGTTGCTGAACAAGATGAAGCGGAATGGCCCTATTGTGCTCTCCTCGATGCAGAAGGCACGCACGACTCTATTCCAACCCCTTGTGATGGCCAGCCGCCAATCATGTAGTTTGAGAGGTAATCTTGAGTAAACTGCTTCAGGATCCACTACAAAGGAAAAAGATTTAGACATTATCATCTAACACAACTCATTATGGGTAGTAAAAAGAAGGCTATAGAGTTCTTACTTACCATCCTGCAGATCACTGTTGTCTTGCATAAAGTGTAAACAAATAGTTTGATTGACATCTTTTGACCCATTTTAATAACAATCTTTATCAGTTTCCTCACTTGATGCTAGTTCATGAATATCTCATTGCCCCATACGCAGAAAGGGTCGAAGTGTGGATCTTTGGCAATGACATATGTACCTAAAGGCACCAAGTTAATATTAGAAGCTAAACAACAATTGCAAAATGATGTAGAACAACACTCCCTCCATCCCATTATATAAGATCTTATTACATGTATATCTAGACATCATCAGAACATTAAGGTAACAATCTTCCTTGTTGCTATGTAGCCTGGGATTGCATATTTAGCCATTCAGTACAATGCATGTTGCTATGTAGCCTCAGATATACTCCCTGAGTAAACTAATATAAGAGCGTTTAGATTACTAAAGTAGTGATCTAAACGCTCTTATATTAGTTTATAGAGGGAGTATTGAATATGGCCCTAGTTAATCTACCGATAAATTGGTTAAAGATATATTTAGTGAAATGTTCGATTCGACGATTAATCCCCAGTCTATATGGTACCAGCTACTGATATCCTTAACAGTGAGTATATATAAGCAATGCGATGAAACTAACCTAGATGGAAAACAACAGTTGTTCTCAATATTGTCATGTATGAGTACATATAAAGGCATGTTAATCACAACAGGCTAAACATCAACCAAATATATCCATGGTAGACAACATAATCTACAAACGATAGCTTCAGTGTGCAGGTTTAAGCACGCTAGTTAAGAAAAACAAGAAGTGGAAAGGTGTGTTAACCGCAACAGGCATAACATTTAAAAACAACCAAATATAGTCATTCAAACTGGGATTGTGCAGGTCTAAAGTACACTAATTATTGTTAAAAAATGGAAAGGCGTGTTAACTGCAACATCCTTAACAGCAATCAAAAATCGTTATTCATAGTGGTATTGTTGAAACTGTTATTGATGAAATTGAACTACACGGCAAATAGTTGCACATATAGAGCATCACATTGTGAAGAACTAAAATAAACAAGGCATAAGGCCATCTCTAGCCGAGCTCCTAAAAGTTAACAGACTAAAACCCTTAGTGGAGTATATATATATTCCAGCAATTTTTGGCCGTTTCTAGTCGATCCCCTGAACTTAAAGTTGTAAACTTCAATTTGATCAAGTTCAAAGCAGGTTCAACCGAAAGTAGCATGCATTCAAACATAAACATAGATAGTTTTGCATAACCAAACATAAAACATAAATTTTAACTAAACTAAACTACTTTCGGTCGAAGTGGAGGTCGAGCCAATCCTTCCTCATCAGGTACGATGTGCCGCAAGCCGGGTCCGGGCCGGTGTCGTCGTCGGGGTCGTTGGGGAAGACACTTCTCCACTCATCGACGTTGATCTCCTCATCCTCGCTGCCCACCTCGATGCCCTCTGCATCGTCGTCCTCACCGCCTTTGACCTCGTCATCGGAGGAGAGCACGATAACCTCGCCGCCCTCTGCGCCGACAAAGATCATCCGCTCCGCTCCACGAGCTCCGGGTGCTCCCGACGGAGCTCTTGCATGTAGGCCTCATCGGCGGCCTCAGCCTCGAGGCGCTCCCACGCCTCGCGGTCCTCCCGCACCATAGCCGAGCTCACCACCCCTGGATCCGGTGGTACAAGGTCGACCGGATATGTGCCGAAGGGGAAATTGAGCCTAGCCGTCACACCGTGGTAGCAGACCTGCCAGCGGTCGTACTCCATGGCCGCAAGCTCGGCCGTGTGGAAACTACTGAGCCACGGGTGGGTGTGGGTCTGCCGATCCGTAATCTCGGTGACCCACGTCCCCCGCTGCTGCTGCTAGACCCCGAGGTAGGACCTCATCGGTGGCCAGGCCCGAGGGAGGACGGGGAAGTCCTCGAACAAGCGTAGGGCCGCAGCGGCGGGCGGATCGCGCGAACGGCGATGGCGGATTGATAAAGAGCCCGCGGAGGACGACGGGGACACCTCGGCGGCCACCTCATCGGCATCGGGCGAAGAGTCCGCGATAAACCTCTTTTGGGTCATTGGCTCTTCGAGCTCCCCGGCACACATGCAGAGGTTGAGGATGGAGGTGGCGTCAGCGATGGTTTCAAGCGAGGGAGGGGTGGTGTGTGTCGGTGTGAGCGGAAGTTTTGGGGTGTGTGTGCTGTGTGTGGAGAGGGGGCAAGGTGGTGTTTGAAGAAATATCGCGGCAAGTGAAAATTTTACTAGGCGAGAGTAAAATGCCAGGCTACTGATAATTTGGATCAAGGGCGAGTAGATATTTTTGAGATTGCGAGGGATGCAGAGGCGGGAGTAAAATGCCGGGGCTACTAAAAATTTGGATGAAGGACGGGCAGATTTTTTTAGATTGCGAGGGATGCAGAGGCGGGAGTAAAATACCGGGGCTACTGAAAATTTGAATCAAGGGATTGAAGCAGAGCGGGAGTAACAGACATCGCACACGGTCCACACATACTAATCGCGTGCTATCAAACATAAAAACCTTCCAGGTGGTAGATTTTTTCGAGATTACGAGGCAGTAGATATTTTCGAGACTGGGAGGCAAGCCTCGTGGAGCCCAATCTACTGTGCTGATGTGAGTGACTGCAGGGGCACGGGCGTGGCACACGGGTAGTCTGAATGAACCGTGTCTGTTGTGTCCCCAATCGCAGACGGTTTCTGCGTCCAACTCGTGTGCTGTTTACAAATTTGGCAAAAAGAATAACGCGGGAAAGGGTAAGAACACGAACACACTTGCATGTGGACCAAATATATGTATGAAAAGGGTGGTTTGATGTTTGAATACCTAATGCACAACTTTTATGTGGCACCTGTCGCACAAAAGCACAGTATTGCTAGTTAGCCACCCCCTACGAACCCACTTCGTGTCGGCGGTAAGGGAATCCTAGCTACGAATGCATGCCCCCAAATAGCTAGGTCTGAAATCTCACCCTACCGTAACACAAAACCTATAGGAGTCCATCATATATATGGTCAACTTCGCCTTTCGCTTCCCAACAAAGGTGGACCATGTGCCAACCCACAAATGTGTGCTTGTGGCGCGAGATGGGTGAGACCACATACGAACCACCTGCGGGTGGCCCTACTATATGTATGAAAAGGGTGTGGTGTGATATTTAACTACCATTCACAACTTTGATATGGCACGTGTGCCTCACAAATTAATCGGACTTCCCCGACCCCACGGAGGTTGCAGGTAGTGCAAAGTAGCCCCCCACCCCACCCCCCACACACACATCGGGGGGGAGGGCATCTCACCAAGACCTACTATAACACGGACCAAGCAGAATCCAACTTGGTCATACAACCTCTCCCACTCGTTGTTGGTCAAAGTGATGGATGTCCACACAGCCCCACAAAATGGCTAGCTTCTCGCCGATAACCTCGCGAGGGAGTACTGTATGACAAACCCACTCTGTGCATGTGTCCCAAGTATGTATATGGAAGTGGTGTGTGTGGTGTTTGAATACACAATGCGCAAATTTGACGTGGCACCATGCTTTGGAACCGTAAAATCCCCACACTGAGCAAGGGTTCACGACACGTAGCATGCGCTCAAACTTAATTAGGCTTGGAATGATTGACCTACTATACGGTAACTCAAACCAAAGAAGAAGAATCCACCCTGGTGTTGACATCCGATTTTGGCACGGCGTAAAAGGAAAATAAGTTGGCCTCAAGTGAAAGGGTTTTCAGCATGGAAAGTTTCACGTCGCCGAGTGAAACAACTTTGATGTTTAGGTTATCATCATCCGAACCCATCTTAGAGATCGAAATTGTACTCCGAGTGGCAGAATTCAGTGTTCCGAGTGGTTTTCGGCCGATCACGCCTTCAAGATGACCTCGGATGAAGGAGCACTCTAAAGGAATTGTCTTCGTCTCATCGAGGCAATAGATTTTGATATATAAATCATCTCAATCCAAGTTTGTATGCAAAAGTTAGAGATAATACACTGCAGACAGAACCTAAACAGAAATATGGTGCGAGGTACCAGACACCCTGTCTGATGGGTCGCCCGAGCAATTCGGCCCTCAAGAAGCCCTTGAATCGAAAAACCTTCAACACGGGAAAGTTTCATCTTGTCGAGCCAATTGATTTTCATACATAATTCATCTCAGTCCGAGGTCGTATGAAACCTGGAGAGACAAATCAAGATCAGGCTATGTTTTCAGTCGGGAAATCCGAGTGAAAAGCTTACCATCCGAGTGAAAACTTACCGATCGAGTGAAAACTTACCGATCGGGTGAAAGTTTGCCGTCCGAGTGAACTTATTATCATCCGAGTGAAAATATAGTCATCCGAGTGAAAAGATTACCGTCGGAATGAAAACTTGCCGATCGAGTAAGAGATTGCCTTCCGTGTGAAAATGTAGTCATCCGAGTGAAAGTTTTGCCATCCTAGTGAAAGTTGCCGTCTGAGTGAAGAAGTCTAGTCGGGAAATCCGAGTGAAAGATTCTAACATCCGAGTGAAAAAGTCCAGTTGGACGATCCGAGTGAAAGACTCTAATATCCGAGTGGAGAGATCCGAGTGCTCCGACCAGAAGCTGAAGATGTGCCCGAACGATTATCTAGATGACCTCGGATGAAAAAGTGTTCAACACGAAAGTTGTGCGTATCGTCGAAATGGTCAACTTTGGTTTTGGAGTCGTCATCATCTGAGATAGTATATGACCTGCAAATTCACTATGAGACTCGGACAGTCCAGTCTGCTGCAAGACCGAATCTGACTGGAAGGTAAAGATGACCTCGTAAAGTATTCAAGATGGCCTTGTTTGGAGAAGTGATCAACACGAGAGTAGTTCGTCTCATCGAGGCACACAAATTTTACATTTGGTCCATCTTGATCGGAGTTCATATGCAAATTCAGCGGCTCGCGCAAGAAGGAAGACAGAGTTTGGGCTAGATTCAGACTGAATCCGAGTTGGAATAGAACTAGGATTCTAGGACGTGAATTGATGTAATTTTTTGTGTAAGGAAAGCCTAGATGAATCCTTTACTTGTATGGGAAGTCCAGCTGCCTCTTATATATGTTGGGGTGACGGCCGATTGAACAACACACAATCGACATATCAATATACTACTTTTTCAATCTACATTTTATCTCTCCACCATTTTTCTCTCTCGTTCTTCGCTGTTCCTCGAGTTTGAGAGCTGCGAATACCGAGGCTCTAGGGGCGAGCGAATCGACCTAGGGCAGCCCATAGCCGCCGCACTCCCTGACGGGGTCCCTCCCAGGCGTGCGGGGTTTCGGGTCTACAAAAGCGCCCACCGACTGTCTTGCGTATCGCGCTGTCGGTCGGGTCTCCTTCGACGTGAGCTGCGGTGCATCACCCCCAGCGTCGAAGGTACATGTGATGTGTTCGTGTATCAACACACTTATTTGGCGACTCCGCTGGGGAAGAAGATCAATCGTCATCATCCACCATGTCCGATCTTCCCAAGCCATCTGAGGTAGACGCCGATAACATCATTAAGCCCAGTCTTGATGAGATATCGGCCGATCATCGCCAAATCTATGAGGAGTACAAGAAGGCACGTGAAGAGAAGGATTTGCAGGAGTTCCTTGCAAAATTCAAGAAGGATCTCCAAGGCAACATCACTCCGATTGAAGAAATCAAGTTCCCTCCTCTTCAAGCCGAGCAGGTTAAACCCTCTGTGAGTACTACCTTTTCTCCTGAGCAGTGTGCTGAGATTGAGAGTCGTATTGCTGATGGTAACAATATGGTCTATCAAACTTTCATAGAAAATACTAATGCTCAGAAGAATATATCACAATCGTCTAGTGGTAATGGTGGTGTAGCTGCTAGTGTGCAAAACCCTAATCTAGCTTTACCTATCTCATCGGCGCCTCCCATGCCGATGACTTATTATCCTACCCAAACAAATCAGATTGTAGCTGCACCCATTAATCCTATTATGAGCATGCCAGGTTCAGTGGCAACGCCAAACCAAACCCTACCTACAGGTACAACCACTCGGTCACTACCAAACTATGGTTCGGCATACATGCCACAGTTCCTACCTACAGCTAGTAGTCCTACTCCTCCTATACCACTGCAACAAGCTTCATCATCTACTACAGATGATGCCCTAGCTAATTTTAGAGAGGAGATGGCTAAGATGCTTCGAGAGAATTTTGGAGTTGAGTTACCACGGAATCGGATTTACCAAAAACCGTATCCCGAGTACTTTGATGCCATCCAGTGCCCTCCAGGATATAAGATTCCAGATTTTGTTAAGTTTAATGGAGAAGGCATAAAAACCACATGGGAGCATGTTAGTCAATATTTAGCACAATTGGGTGAAGCAGGCTCACTAAATAAATTGAAAGTGCGTTTATTTCCTTTATCATTAACTGGTACCGCATTTTCATGGTTTTCTTCTTTACCACATGGTTCCATTCGGGTTTGGTCGCAGCTAGAGCAAAAATTTCACGATCACTTTTATAGCGGTGACAATGAACTCAAGTTGTCACATCTAACATCGGATAAGCAGAAGCATGATGAATCGGTCTCCGATTACGTCAAGAGATTCAGAGAAACAAAAAACGGTGTTATAGTTTGGTGATAACCGAGAGAGACTTGGCAGACCTAGTGCTGAGTGGTTTGAGAACTCCCATTAGAGAAAAGCTAGAAGGCTATGAGTTCTTAAATATCAATCAAGTCTTACAAAGGGCTTTGGCTCAGGAAAGCCGAAGCAAAGATCTCAAAGAAGTGCATAGATATAAAGATGATCGTCCAAAGATGAACATTGTTGAATATGATAGTGATCACTCGGACGATGAGGGTGATATTTATGCTATTGAATTTGTTTGGCCGTCTAAGGCCAAACCATTTACTTGCAATGATCTGAAACCGATTCATAAGAATCATGATGAAGAGATGAAGTTTACTTTTAACATTGCTAAGTGTGATAAAATATTTGATGCTTTGCTACAGGCTAAGATTATTAGGATATCTCATACTCTACCACCGTTTGAAGAGCTGAAACGGCGTGCTTATTGCAAGTATCGTAATTCTTTTTCTCATGCTACTAATGATTGCAATGTTTTTCGACGACAGATACAATCGGCCATTAATGACGGACGATTGAACTTTTCTGAGATGCAAGTCGATAAACAGCCCTTTCCAATGATTACCATGGATTTGGAGGGGAAGAAGCTACTCATTCAGCCAGAGGTAGCCAAATATGCTAATAAAGCTAATGTCATTGTTGGTGAGCCCAGGAAAGACAAGGCAGGTGACAAGGTCTTGGGGAGATAGGTTGTGCTTGATAAGCAACCCGATGGCAAGGAAGTGATCAAAATCACCATCAAGAATCCTACACTCGGGGGGCAAACATAGGTGCAATAGGAAACTCGAGTTAAATTTTTCAAACCCAAGAGTCCAGAAGTTGGCAAGTGGAAGAGGAATGAAGCTAAAGTACAGCGCAAGCGAATCAAGCCAACTTTTGATATGTTGCTGTCCAAGTATGCCAACCAGTCAGCCGGTTCTAACTCTAACCGGCCATTAGACTTGAAGCGACCAAGGTCACCATCAGCTGATATGTTCAGTCGGTATATGAAATTGAGTGGACTAAGGGCGCCGTTTCTAGAAGAGCAAAGGAAGTCTGTTTGGGATCGACTTGACTACTCATATAATGGCCGACTGAACATTGGTGACTATCAGTCGGCTGGTGAAAATATGCGATCGAGTGGAATTTATCCGAGTGTAAAACTGCACCCAGGTGGAAGCCATCCGAGTGAAAAAATATGGCTGGGTAGATTCCATCCGAGTGAGTTCCATCCGAGTGGATTCCATCCGAGTGAAATCCATCCGAGTGGATTCCATCCGAGTAAAAAGGTGCGCCCGAGTGGAAATTTCATGCATCTGGAAAGTAAAAAAGAATGGCGTGTTAAGTCACCAAGTGCTGCAACAGTCGAGTCAGGAAAAGAAAAGGAAAAAATCGATACCGACTCACTCATCTTGGGCACCAAAACATTCACCATACAACAGCCGATTGTGCATAGCAGTCTGACTGAGCCAATACTTGCTATCGCGCCAAAGCACTCGGCTAATGACCATGAAGCAAGCACTAGCCAGGTAAAGACAAGAGATCCTATATACACTCAGCCAAAGTGGTGTCCTCCAGGGCTAACAAAGACATAGAAGAGGAAACTACAGAGGTTAAGGAGTCAAGAGATGGCAGAACAGGAGGCCGAGAAGCAAAGGGACAAGTTTTTCAATGACACTCGGCCCATGGTACCTACAAAACAAGTGTGGAGGCCTAAACAAATACAAGATGCAGTGGCTTCTACACCTATCACAGCAGCACCTACACCACCAAAAGAGGACGATGCAATCATTGCATCGTCTATGTTACCTATTGCTTCCTCTTCACTCGGACAGATTTCAGAATCGGTTGATAAACAAGGGGAAGAGGAGGATATGTTGGACTACGAGTCTACACCGGTTCATGAAGGTATGGATATCAATATGGTGTATTACTTACCCGCTGAATTTCGCGCTGTAGATGGAGAAGGGGAAGTGGCTCAGCTGGATTTTGGCCCTAAAAATGCAATATTCGAGAAGCCAAAAGAACCAGTAACGCATCAGAAACCATTGTATCTCAGAGGTCATATCAATGGATTGCCGCTCACTCGGATGCTTGTTGATGGTGGTGCTGTGGTAAATCTTATGCCCTATTCTGTCTTCGAGAAATTGGGTTTGCCTGATGAAGAGTTAATAAAGACGAATATGGTGCTCAATGGATTTGAAGGCAAAGAAAAAATTGAAGCCAAAGGTGTGATGTATGTGGAGCTTACAGTCGGAAGCAAAACTTTGGCTACTGTGTTCTTTGTCGCGGAGGTGCAAGGTAATTACAACGTCATACTAGGCCGTGATTGGGTTCATGCAAACCAGTGCGTGCCATCCACTATGCACCAGTTTTTGATCCAGTGGGTTGATGACGAAATGGAAGTCATTCATGCGGATAACTCGGCCTGTGTTGCTTTGGCCGATGCATCAGTGGATTGGCAACATCCCAATGCTACTTGCTTAACGGGACGTGACTTGTCAGAGTTTGATTTTCTCAGCGCGACCAAGAATGGTTTCGTGCCCGTCTCTTTAAAGCCGACTGAGTGCAATCGGCTCCAAGGTATGATGTATTTAAATGGATTCTAGTTCCGAGTGGTTACAAAAACGTCTTGTGAAATATCGGTCCAGCAAGAACGATATGTATGAATCTATAGAGGAGTTGGATGACATGGATAAACTTGGACAAGGTTTTACATCGGCCGATCCATTAGAAGAGATTGATATTGGAGATGGTTCAGCCACTCGGCCAACGTTTGTAAACAAAAATTTGAGAGCCGATTGTAAAGCTAAGTTAATCGAGCTATTGAAAGAATATGTTTGTTGCTTTGCATGGGAATATCATGAGATGCCAGGTTTAAGCCGAGAGCTAGTGGAGCATCGGTTACCTATAAAGGCCGGTTTTAGACCTTATAAACAATCGGCCAGAAAGTTTAATCCAAAAACATATGACCGGATCAAGGAGGAGATCGGTCGTTTGCTTAAAGCTAATTTTATTAGACCTTGTAGGTATGCCAAGTGGATTTCTAACATTGTCCCAGTGGAGAAGAAAGGATCCGGCAAGTTGAGGGTGTGCATTGACTTCAGAGATTTGAACAGGGCTACACCCAAAGATGAGTATCCCATGCCAATAGCCGATATGCTTATTAATGATGCTTCTGGACATAAGGTTATTAGCTTTCTAGATGGTAATGCCGGATACAATCAAATTTTTATGGCCGAAGAGGACATGTCTAAAACAGCTTTTCGATGCCCTGGTTTCCTTGGTTTATTCAAGTGGACCGTGATGACATTCGGATTAAAAAATGGCGGCGCCACATATCAAAGGGCTATGAATTTGATTTTTCATGATTTACTTGGTGCCATACTTGAAGTTTATATTGATGATATTGTTGTCAAATCAGATGCTTTTGAATCTCACTTGGCCGATTTGCGTTTAGCTTTTGAAAGAATGAAAAAGTATGGACTGAAGATGAATCCTTTGAAGTGTGCATTCGGCGTGTCAGCTGGCAAGTTTTTGGGTTTCATTATTCATGAAGATGGCATGGAGATTGATCCCAAAAAGATAGAGGCCATACAGAAAGTGGAGGCTCCAACATGCAAGAGAGATATGCAAAAGTTCCTTGGCAAGGTCAATTATTTGAGAAGGTTCATAGCTAATCTGTCAGGGAAAGTTGATGCATTTACTCCTATCCTTCGATTAAAGAATGATGTTGATTTCACTTGGGGGGCAAAATAGCAAGAAGCATTTGATATGATCAAGAATTATTTGTGCACTCCTCCGGTGATGAAAGCGCCCAAGCATAAGGAGCCCTTTACGCTTTACATTACAGCAGAGGAAGGTGTTATTGATGCTGTTTTGACTCAAGAAACCGAAGGAAAAGAGCATGCTATTACATATTTGAGCAGGCGATTATTGGACGCCGAGACAAGGTACACATTTATTGAAAAACTATGTCTATGCTTATATTATGCTTGCACAAAATTGAGACATTATTTAGTGCCGAGTGCTTGCGTAGTAGCTTGTCAAACCGATGTCATTAAATACATGTTGCATAGGCCAATTCTTAGTGGTAGAATTGGCAAGTGGGCTTATGCTTTGATTGAATATGATTTGGCTTATGAATCTCTAAAATCCATGAAAGGCCAAATCATTGCTAATTTTATTGTTGAACATCGAATTGATGAAAAACATGATGTTGATATAAACCTTGTCTCATTAGTACCATGGAGATTATATTTTGATGGTTCAGTTTGTAGCAATGGCCAAGGTGTTGGTATTGTTTACATATCTCCTCATGGTGCTGTTTTTGAAGCCTCATGCCGCTTAGAATATTTTTGCACAAACAATTGTTACACATATTGAGGCTTACGGTGATTCGTTACTAGTGGTGCAGCAAATATCCAAAGTCTTTCAGTGTTTGGATGAATCACTTAATGTTTATCTTGATAAATATCTAGATATAATTTCTACTTTGGATTGTTTTAGCACTGCTCATATATCTAGACATGATAATTGGAAAGCAAATGAGTTGGCACAACAAGCATCTGGATATCTTGTTGATCATGGCATGTTTCATATTTCTCAAAGACCGATGTCTTGTCTTACCAGTATAGAAGAGGCCGAACCAGAACCCACTGATTCGGCCTTTAACAAAAAATCTAGTGCAGGTGACAATCCCGACTGGAGAAAGCCCATTGTTGATTACTTGCGTAATCCGAGTGAAAGGGTGGACAGGGCTGTTCAGCGTATGGCTTTCAAGTATACAATGAGAGATGATGGTTTTTATCGCCGAATAGTCGATGATGTTCTTCTAAAGTGCTTGGACGAGGACCAGGCAAGAGTTGCTATGGGAGAGGTACATGATGGCATTTGTGGCACTCATCAGTCGGCTCCCAAGATGAAATGGTTATTGCGACGTGCTGGGTTTTATTGGCCGACTATGATTAATGATTGCTTTAGATATTATAAGGGGTGTGAAGCTTGTCAAAAATTTGGTGATATTCATTTGGCTCCTGCTGCTATGTTACATCCTATTATCAAGCCGTGGCCTTTCAGAGGATGGGGTTTAGACTTTATTGGGCAAATTCATCCGTCTTCCTCGAAGGGGCATCGGTTCGTATTGGTGGCAACTAATTATTTCACTAAATGGTCTGAAGCAATACCTCTCAAGAACATGACACATACGGAGGTAATTCA
Source organism: Thinopyrum elongatum (assembly GCA_011799875.1). Classification (NCBI taxonomy): domain Eukaryota; kingdom Viridiplantae; phylum Streptophyta; class Magnoliopsida; order Poales; family Poaceae; genus Thinopyrum; species Thinopyrum elongatum. Next base: position 392,850,176 of record CM022300.1, read on the forward strand.
ATTCATAATCGAGCACATTATTCATAGATTTGGTATCCCTCAAACGTTAACTACAGATCAAGGTTCATCTTTCATGTCACACCAAGTCAGAGAGTTTGCCGAATCTTATAACATAAAGTTGCTCAATTCCTCTCCGTATTATGCCCAAGCTAATGGACAAGCTGAGTCTAGCAATAAAATTTTAATCAAGCTCATCAAGAAGAAGATTGAGGATAATCCGAGGAGGTGGCATGAGTTGTTGTCTGAAGCTTTGTGGGCTCATAGAATCTCAAGGCATGGTGCTACGAAGGTGACTCCATATGAGCTAGTATATGGTCAAGAAGCTATTTTACCAGTGGAAGTAAATTTGAATGCCTTGAGAATTGCTAAACAAAATGATTTATCGGCAATAGACTTTTATAACTTGATGATGGACAATATTGATGAGGTTGCCGATAAATGTTTGGCTGCTTTAAAGTCCATAGAGAGAGACAAGTTGAGAAGTCAAGTTAAAGAATTTTCAAGTTGGCTATCTCGTCTGGAAAGTGATTCTGCCGATTGGTTCAAGAGATAGAAAATTCGGGAAGTGGTCTCCGAGTTGGAAAGGTCCTTTTAGGATCGCAAGAGTAGTTCCCGGAAACTCATATTTGGTGGAATCTGTACAAGGGGCATTGTTACCTAGAGCTCTCAATGGCAAGTACTTGAAGAAATACCACCCGAGTGTGTGGCAAGAAGCCTAAGTAGGCAATGGCCGATATACGATTATCGCCCTTAGCACAAACATGGCCGATACATAATTATCGCCCTGAGATATATAAATGGCCGATGGAGTGTTGACATCGTCCTTAGAACAAACACTATGCATATTATTTTTCGGCATGCAAGCTTTGCTGAAAAACAGGGGGGCATGTGTTGACATCAGATTTTGGCACAGTGTAAAAGGAAAATAAGATGGCCTCGAGTGAAAGGGTTTTCAGCATGGAAAGTTTCACGTCGCCGAGTGAAACAGCTTTGATGTTTAGGTTATCATCATCCGAACCCATCTTAGGGATTGAAATTGTACTCCGAGTGGCAGAATTCAGTGTTCCGAGTGGTTTTCGGCCGATCACGCCTTCAAGATGACCTCGGATGAAGGAGCACTCTAAAGGAATTGTCTTCGTCTCGTCGAGGAAATCGATTTTGATATATAAATCATCTCAATCCGAGTTCGTATGCAAAAGTTAGAGACAATACACTGCAGACCGAACCTAAACGGAAATATGGCGCGAGGTACCAGACACCCTGTCTGATGGGTCGCGCATGCAATTCGGCCCTCAAGAAGGGCTTGAATCGAAAAACCTTCAGCACGGTAAAGTTTCGTATTGTCGAGTCGATCGATTTTCATATATAATTTGTCTCAATCCGAGGACGTATGAAACCTGGAGAGACAAATCAAGATCAGGCTATGTTTTCAGTCGGGAAATCCGAGTGAAAAGCTTACCATCCGAGTGAAAACTTACCGATCGAGTGAAAACTTACCAATCGGGTGAAAGTTTGCCATCCGAGTGAACTTATTATCATTTGAGTGAAAATATAGTGATCTGAGTGAAAAGATTACCGTCAGAATGAAAACTTGCCGATCGAGTAAGAGATTGCCTTCCGAGTGAAAATATAGTCATCCGAGTGAAAGATTGTCTTCCGAGTGAAAGTTTTGCCATCCTAGTGAAAGTTGCCGTCTGAGTGAAGAAGTCTAGTCGGGAAATCCGAGTGAAAGATTCTAACATCCGAGTGAAAAAGTCCAGTCGGACGATCCGAGTGAAAGACTCTAATATCCGAGTGGAGAGATCCGAGTGCTCCGACCAGAAGCTGAAGATGTGCCCGAAAGATTATCTAGATGACCTTGGATGAAAAAGTGTTCAACATAGAAGTTGTGCGTATCATCGAAATGGTCAACTTTGGTTTTGGAGTCGTCATCATCTGAGATACTATACGGCCTGCAAATTCACTACGAGACTCGGACAGTCCAGTCTATTGCAAGACCGAATCCGACTGGAAGGTAAAGATGACCTCGTAAAGTATTCAAGATGTCCTTCTTTGGAGAAGTAATCAACACGAGAGTCATTCATCTCGTCGAGGCGCACAAATTTGATATTTGGGCCGTCTTGATCAGAGTTCATATACAAATTCGGCGGCCCGCGCAAGAAGGAAGACAGAGTTTGGGCCAGATTCAGACTGAATCCAAGTTGGAATAGAACTAGGACTCTAGGACGTGAATTGATGTAATTTTTTGTGTAAGGAAAGCCTAGATGAATCCTTTACTTGTACGGGAAGTCCAGCTGCCTCTTATATATGTTGGGGTGACGGCCGATTGAACAACACACAATCGACATATCAATATACTACTTTTTCAATCTACATTTTATCTCTCGACCATTTTTCTCTCTCGTTCTTCGCTGTTCCTCGAGTTTGAGAGCTGCGAATACCGAGGCTATAGGGGCGAGCGAATCGACCTAGGGCAGCCCATAGCCGCCGCACTCCCTGACGGGGTCCCTCCCGGGCGTGCGGGGTTTCGGGTCTGCAAAAGCGCCCGCCGACTGTCTTGCGTATCGCGCTGTCGGTCGGGTCTCCTTCGACGTGAGCTGCGGTGCATCACCCCCGGCGTCGAGGGTACACGTGACGTGTTCGTGTATCAACACCTGGTAACCTTTCTCGTCATTGGTTGAAATGATAGACGTCCACGCGGGCCCATGAATATATATAGACTTGCCGCCCATAACCAAGCAAATGAGGGTGTGTCCATAGATAACCATGGCATGTGTGTGTCCCGAACATATTTATGGAGGTGTGTGATGCATGCATATGTGTTGAATACCCGGCCCAATGCACAACATTGATGTGGTGCATGCGTTGAAAATCGCAGAGGTCCCCACACAGAGCAAGAGGTTCATGACGTGTCGTGTGCTCGCCCCTCCCCCCCCCCCTTCGATTCAGCGGGACGGATTCATGTGTACACATGCGCTATTATATATATGTAATCTCACATCATGATCTATATCGTGAGACAAACAAAAAATTAATCCCCTCCTAAGTCAAATTAATTAACCTCTCTCGCTGTCGGTGAAAGTGATGGACCAAGAAGGCCGACAGATGGAAGCGTCGCCGATAACCGCGTGAGTGAGTGCCAGAGGACAACAACCATCGCTTGCTTGTGTGCCAGAACATATATACGGAGAGGTGTGTGGTTGTGATGTTTTTAATACCTAATGCACAACTTTGATGTGGCATTTGCCTCAAAAACTACAAAGTCCCCACACAGAGTGAGGTTCATGTGACACCTAGTATATGCTGGTCACCCCCCTTTCGACACGTACTATACACCTAGTAACACAGCCCTAAAAGAACTAATCCTCCTTGTTCGTCCAATGTACCTCTCTCTTGTTGGGTCAAAGTGATGGATGACGAACTCGCGGGCCCACAGAAAGCGAAGCGTACGTCACACGCGAGTGAGCATCCTATATAGGACTACGTATCATCGTTTGCATGTGGCCCAAAGAGGTGTTTGTGTGATCACTACAAAAAAAATACACTTTCGTGATGATACGTGTTTGTCACAGTAGGTCACGTTTTCTGTCATGTATGTACATCCATGACGATTTTATGACAGAATCAAGATAGTCATACCTATGCTGTCGTAGAAGTGTTCCATGACAATACCAAAATTATCATCACGGAAGTGTTCACTTCCATGACGATAAATGACGCGTCATGGAAGTGCTTTAGTCAAGGGTAACCCACACGTGGCATCCACCGTAACGGGTCGCCGTTAAGCTATCGGGTCTGGTTTTGGATCCGATAACCGTTAACAGCCCGGACCAATGGGGATTTTCCACGTGTAAAATTCTCATTGGCCGAAGGAAACACGTGTCAGCTCGTCATTGGGTCAGATAAGCGCCTATGATATGTCGACACGCACGACAGCCCAACACTGGCCCATTTAGCTTACAAAGGCCGGCCCATTTGACTTGGTCAAGAGTTAGCGGGCCGACCCATGAAAAGCCTGTTAATGGTCTGTTCGCATATAGCGCATTTTACGGCCTGGCACGGCCCGTTAGGGCCTTCTCGAAATTGGCCCAACAGCCTCATGTGGGCCGTCGAATATAACACCAGCCCATTTCACTTTCGGCCCATGTATGGCCCACGACGTCTTTCGGCCCATATGAGGCCTTTCGTATCTTTAGGCCCTTTAGTGGCCCACGGTGACTCTGGCCCATAATGAACAGTAAATTTCTTTGTACCCAGTAACGGCCCATGATTCACATGGGCCGTTTCCAGCTCGTGTTAGCTTTCGGCCTACTAACGGCCCATACGTTCTTGGGCTCCTTTCCGACCCTCGATTACTTTCAGCCCGTTACTGGCATGTTCCCCTAATGGGCCAAATTCGGCCCGTGGTTAGAATCAGCCTGTTTGTGGCCTATTAACCCGTTGCGCCATTTCCAGCCCGTCCTATATTCTGGCCCATTAACGACCCATTATGCCTGTGATAGAATTAAGCATTTGCTGTCTTCCGGCCTATTAACGGCCCATTACCGTGCTGGCCCGATACCAATTACGCCCGTTTACGGCCCATGTGGACCCATTTATCTGACGGCCCGAGGCCCACCGATTCTACGGCCCGTTGGAGGCCCATTTATCCGACGGCCCGTAGGAGGCCCATGGATCCTATGGCCTGTAGTAGGCTCAAGGTTACCATGGTCCGTATATGGCCCATGGTTGTTGCGGCCACTAGCAAACCAGGGAAAAAGAAGACTAGGAAATAAATAAGCCAGAAACTAACGCTAGGCTATTAAGGCGATTGCACAGATTACATCCACTGGGCATCAAAGTTCGCCACTAGTGCAAATATAGGGAACACCCTACAGAATACAAGTGAGACACCGTATGCAACATGCAAGACAATATCACACTGCCAAGCTAGAGAAAGCACAAGGGATGCCGGTTTCGCCGGAAGACCGCCATCAGTCCCTACCTTATTTTTTCCTTCCTATTTCTTAATTGTATTGACTTGTCAAGTAAAACCCACAAGAAAAATGAATAAAAATTCACTTTTCAGAACTCATTGATGCAGGATGCTGACGAGCACTACTTTAATGTAAGGCGACCGCATGATAGGATGATTGAATGTGTAAGAAAAAAGAACAGCATTGCATATTCACAGCTATGATGTGTAAACTAAGCAGAAGGCATTTCAACAAATTAGAAGCAATGAAAGCTAGACACCATATGAAAGATGCAACGAATATCACTCTACCAAGTTAAAACTGTCTCGTCAGAAGTGCCATTTCAACAAATTAGAAGTAGTACAAGCTAGAAAAGAATGCGAGATGTAACCTATATCACACTCCCAAGTCAAACGTGTCTTATGATAAGTGATTGTTGCAGGTTACACAAGAGTAGTACTTTGATGTAAGAACATGGTGTGATAGACAGATATTGTATATTCTAGAAACAGGAACACGTGTCTTACTCACAAGTATAATGTGTAAAGTAAGCAGATGGAATTCAACAAAATTAGAAGCAATACAAGCTAGACATCATACATAACATGCAACCACATATAACAGTGCCAAGTTAGAGGGAGCACCTGTGATGGTGCACTAGGGGAGACGTGCTCATCATCAACACAACTACGTTGAGTGTCTATGCATGTGTTGTCTTGAAAATCTTCTTGGGGGGGGGGGGGGGTGGCGGAGCAGAATCTGTAGAGGCCCTCCATTTGGAAGGAGCACCTTTATCCACTGCCTTGCTAATTTCCTTCCGCTTTATTGATTTTGAATTGTCAAGTAAAACCGGAAAAAAAAGCAATAAAATTCACTCTTCAGAACTCATTCGTGCATGATACTGACAAGCACTACTTTGATGTAAGGCAAACACATGATACCAGGATGGAATATGTACGAAAAACAGGACGACATGGCATATTCACAACTATTTGTGTAAACTAAGCATAAGCCATTTCAACAAATAAGAAGCAATGCAAACTAGACACCACATGAAAGATGCAACAAATATGACTCTGCTAAGTTAAAAGCGTCCCATCATAAATGGCGTTTCAACAAATTAGAAGCAGCTCATGCTATAAATCATATGAAAGATGCAACCAATATCACACTGCATATACTAAAGGTGTCTCGTCATATTGATTGATGCGGGATACAAAAAAACAATAGTTTTATGTAAGGACATGCTTAATAGACAGATGTACTATGTACTAAAAACAGGAAGGCATGTCACATTAACAAGTATAATGTATATACTAAGCAGAATAGCACATGCAATTTAACCAGATTGGAAGAATTACAATCTAGACACTATATACAACATGCAACCACATATCACGCTGCCAAGTTAGAGCAAGCACCTGTGATGCTGGTGTAGGGGAAATGCGGTCATCAACTACAGAGCTACATTCACTATCTTCATCTAGCCTTGCTGTTTCTTGAGAATCATGTGGGGAGGCTTACACTGCATTCTTTAAAAGAGCATATTTTCTCACAGTAACCCACTGGCGTGACTGTCTCATCATAAGTGATTGATGAGGGATAGACAAGAACATTTGTTTGATGTAAGAACATGGTTAATAGACAGATGTACTAGTATGTACCAAAAACAGGAAGGCATGTCATATTCAAAGGTATAATGTGTAAGCTAAGCAGATGTAATTTAACCAAATTGGAAGCAATACAAGCTAGACATCCGGCTGGAGTGGTGAGAATGATCATCGAGGACCTGAGAGCCTGGTGGGAGGCGGGCTGCTTCGCCACCATCGTGGCTTTTTAGTTGGCTTCCAGGTGATGCCTGTCTGTGCTGGGCTTGTCACTGGCTCGGCGAGTGCCCTGACTAGCCATTTGTCTTCTGGTGCTCCCAGGATGGTGGTTCATGTAACAAATATCTTTCCTTATCTTAATAAAGACCGACTTCATCCTTTCGAATACAAGATAGACACCATATGCAACATGCAACCACATATGACACCGCGAAGTTAAAGGAAGCACCTGGGATGGTGGTTCATGGCGAGCGAGATCATCAACTCAAGAGCTACGTTTACCGTCTCCATCTGTTGAACATGCAACCTTTAAAGTGCCAAGACGTGTCTTCCCTGCCAACAAAGAAAACAGGAGCGGCTTCTCTCTTTTATTTCGTGCTTCTGTCAAGGCAGAGTCTGAAATACCCATGCATAAAAAAACAATAGTGAGAGTATGGGTGAAGTGTGTGCAGAACTAGTGCACTATAAAAGTCGCAGATAGTAGGTGGCTGAAAAATAAATGACAGGAGACATATGATAGCTCTACAACATTGCATGGCAAACAAAATTAGATTCTACTCCGTATGATTTTGTAACATATGAGCACATGGATGGCTGGGAAATGCAGGTACTCCTCCAGCACACCACCACAAGAGGTCCTATCAAAATAACAGTCGACTGAAAATAAATAGGTCAGTCAATTTTTTTATGAACCGTCCGATCTACAAGTAACAGGCAGATGGCCTTCGTCTACCTCCCGCTAGTAACTGTTGACGATCTTTCTCAGACCGCCAGGGACCACCGGCCCAGACCCCTGCCTCTGCCGCCCCGCTCTCCCCTGGACCTCACACCACCACCGTGCTTGGCAGCGCCCCCGCCATCCCTTTAAGCCCGGCCGACCTCCAGATCGGGCGCCAGCAGCTCCTAGGCCCCACACACCCCTAAGATAAACACCGAGGCGCTGCTTCCCCGGCGTAATAGGCGGACTAGCACCTGTTACGCTGCGGCATGCTTCCTTTAATTGGGAATCAACTGACTAGGAATTGAAATCCAGGGGGGCGACGGACCTCTAGGTAAGGTGAAATAGTATATGAGGAGAAACCTTGTGCATCGCGAGTTACTAGGAACATCTAGTATCAGGAAGAAGGTGTAGGAAGAAGCGGTCAACTAGTGTCTTTTGTGGGATGAATACCGTGCAAGCAGACACGTAAGATTTGCATGAATAAGGGAAGAGGAGTACCATTTCCGGTTGCCAGTGTTGTGCCCTCCTGACTTCTTGGCGATGTTCTTCTTTTTACCGGGGGAACCGATGTTTTGGAGGAGGATGGAGCCTTGGACGAACCCATGGCCAAATTGTTGACTGTGTTGCGGCGGCCGTCTGTCGGCGGAGGGGAAGCAGATCCGAGGCGGCGAAGGACGGCGTAGCGGGAACAACTCCGGTGCGGTGGACAGTGGCGACGTTGGAGCGGCAGCGGTGAGGCGCAGGACGGTGTGGTTGAACTGGCTCGGGTACGGTGCACGCCGGCGTCCTGGAGGCAGCTCAGCCTCGGCTTTAACTACTAGCCATGGAGGGCGTTGCGGTGGACGACGACGTCGGGGTATCGGCTCTGACATGATGGAGGAGGGCGGCGGTTGATGGGTGGGATGGGGTGGCGGACGGAGGACGTCAGGGTTTCGCGGCTGGTGGAGAGGTAGTTTTGGCGCCCACGGAGTACGAATGGGGAATTGGACAGGGGGGGAGCTAAGGGGGAACCATGTTTCGGTCTGGGACGCGCTTGTTTTTGGTTTTTTTGAACAGATAGGACGCGCTTGTTTGAAATTTGGGGAAAGTACAAACTTTGCCCCCCTCTTAAATTTCGGACCTACTGCGGGTCAGGGGTAGGACGGTAATCCCAGGTGTCCCAAATATTGGGCGGGAGCGATTTCGGCCGAGCGCATGTGTGCTTAGGCGGCCATGGTGTATGAATGTTTTTCGGAGGCGGTTGCGTGGCGTCTAGATGAAGCTACAAACCTACCCCGGTTTAGACCTTTGGACGTCGGGCCGGTAGGTTTCACGGGTCGGAGTTAGAAAAGTAATTTTCTTCTACCAAAAATTGGTCTCACGCAGTTTCGGGTGAGTAGAGGCTCTTTTGGCGCTTCGTTCGAAATTTTGAAACAGAAGCATTCACGTTTAGAGTACTCTTGAACTTTGAGGATTGACCTAAATAGACAACGTTAAATTTGACCTTCTATGTTTGAAAACCTCAATAAATTATGCGCTTCTTTTTGAAATTTTGACACTTGAAAATCCTATAACTACGATTATTTTGGAATGGAGGAGGTAAATTTGAATCTATTTTGCACACGACTATATATGCTATTATGTACAAAAGCAGAGCAAAGATTGGTGCCCCCATAATTTAGGTATGATTTACAAATGCCATGATATCGAATTCAAATAATTGAATGGACTTCATGTTGAATTCGAATTTTTTAAACCACCTTAAGTTGAATTCAAATGTATGCAAGTTCATAGCTAGCTATTTATAATGTTCATTGTGTAACTTTTGTATGTATAATGTGCTTTACACACACAACATGAACTATACTCACGTTTATATTCGATTGCTAAAGCGATGCATTGTCTGGAGTTCAAAATACTAACTCTGTGGATCAATTATGTCGAATAATAACATAGACATGCTTAAATTCGATAGAATATAGATGTCTGATGGATCAATGACCGTTCCTTAAGCGAATTGCAAATATCATGATCCCATCATAATATTTGGATACAATTTATATTTTTAATCAATGTGTACATCAGTCTTTTACGTGTAGTTTCACTCTCCATATGCTCCTCCTCACACACATGCTGACTTTCTCCCTCACACATACGCGCACACGGTGTATATCCATCGGTGGTCTCTCACACATGCTCACACACTCTCTCCCGAGGTGTCTTTCTCGCAGACATGCTCTCGATATAACCCTCCCTCCCTCTCGTAACCATTTACGACTATTTTCACTAACCTTTATCACAAGCACTCTTCCTCTCACAAGCATACACACGCACAATCCTCATCGACCCTTTCTATATACATAGACCTGCCTACGTGTCTCCCGCACGCACATTATCTTTAGGCCTGTATCTCACGCATTGTCTCCACCTCTCTTCCTAATTGACGAGTATGATTCTAGCAGAGCATTCTATAGGATGCCCCTTAAAGTTAGGTTGGATGAATAGTAATATCAGAGATAAGGGGTTACCTTAGTCCGAGGACCCAGGGTTACAAATCCTAGCCGGCTTTGTCAGTGGACACAGAGTCCTTCACGACTCTGCTATCTTTGTCTTGTACGACTAGTCCTCCATGGGTCTCAATAAATGCATCACGGGCCGACCAATGTGGCGCAGGACGGAACCGAACCAAGGGCCTCACCTCGGCCCACCGGACCTCACGCGGTGACACACCCTCTGCCCCCAGGTCTCGTTATCTTCTCACACCCATACATACCAACACACACACAACACAAAATATTTTCTCCTCGTGCCTCTAACCCCTCCCCCCTTGCATATACACACTCAAGGGCATCTCTCGCCGTGACATCCTATTCATCTCTCTCTCTAGACCTCTCTCATTTCTCGTGCTATCTCTCCAACGCCCCCCCCCCCCCGCCGGCCCCTCTATCCATGCCTCTCTCAAATACGTAATACATACACATACCTCTCTAGGCCCTGCGAAATACATCAACTACACATTCACACATGTTACATCACGTACCCCATTGATCTAAAAAGCCCTCTCTTCACGATTATTTCGTATACAACATTCCTTTTGTATAAAACCACACAAAGTGTGGCCAAAAAATTATTTTAGAATTTCTACATATATACAACATTACAAAGTTATATGGAGGAGTATGAACGTTAATTTGCATTGCATGGTACCCCCAATGTTATTTATTCCACACTGTGATTTTTTATATTTTTATACTATATATAAAGTTAGTCATAATAAAGAGAAACGAAGAGCATCTCTCTCTCCATCGCATACACCCCCTCTACGCCCCTTTCACGTACGCACACAAACTATCTCCAGGTCCTCTAAAAGTACGCCCCTAGCACATTCACGCATGTTTCATCTTTCTCTCGCGATATATACAGTGACGATCATTGTATTTGAAGCGAAAGCACGATACATACATTGGACTTCAGAATCCACTCATTACGGTCACCATTTATGTTTTGTGGTTATTATACAGTCACGGGCTCACCGTACAGCTCTGTATTTGCTCAAGACACGACTAGTTGACCAGTTAAACACTCCACGTGGCACCTCTAGTGTTGCATCACATTATCTCACTACCATTGGGCCCACCTGTCGACGTGTATAAGAATGAAAACAAATGATAAAAAAATATTGGACGGTGGTTCGAAGTCATGACCGCGGGCACAGCGGACAAGGTGGCCTTGTATTGGTATGCTGAGACGTCTGTTTTAACACACAGGAGCTGGTGTGGTGATTATACACACACGCACGGATGCAGATGAACTGCATGCACGCAACACTCACACGAACACACGCAGCCACGCACGCACGCAACACTCACACGTACACACACAGCCACGCACGCACGCAACACTCACACGCACGCACGCACGCATGCATGCACACACCACACGACCAACACACACTCCCACGCTCAAGTGCTCAACCTACACGTGCATGCGCACACATCAGGCCCTGATTGACACATACACAACCAGGTGGTTCCCGCGCACGGGTTGGAGTCTTGTCGCGCCTGCGTAAATTTGTGTTTATCTGGCCTTTTTCCTATGCGACCTGACAGGTGGGACCCACAAGGAACATGGTCAATTTAACTAGTCAACATAGTGCCACGCAGACTATTTGGCCAGTCAACAGAGTGCAATCCGATGTTGAACGGTGAGCAAGTGACCGTATAATCACCGCAAAACGTATATAGTGACCGTAATGAGCGTTTCTGAAGTCCAGTGACCGTATTACGCTTTTCGCTTGAAATACACTGACCGCCCGTGTATTTATCTCTTCTCTCGCTCTCTCTGTGGAGCCGAGTAGGCCAACGTGTCAGTGCCTAAATTGGCGCACGCCACCCCATTATTGCTGTACTGGTTTCGTAAGAGCAAACAAGCATTCACGTCTACTGTACAAATTGTAGATATGAGTTACAAATGCTATGAAGACGAATACAAATATTTGAATCCACTTTATGCCTAATTTATCTCTGTAGGCCCTCCAAAAGTTCATCTCTACACGTTCTCGCATGTTACATCTAACAACTATGCAATACAGCACTACTACTACACTCCAACACAATAAATCATATGTGTTTTTAGTTTTACTAGATCTTATATTGTTACTTAATTATTCAGTTTGCATACATTAAAATTGCCTTTGAAATGTATGGCTAGTATCATCTACCGCGCGGGAAAAATCCCGCCCTTGCCTGTTTAATCGGGTTTGTATCGATGGATCATGCGAAACATCAAAACTATAGTAGTACTACAGTACAAGTAATAGTTCTCTGGGCCGCCGTGTCGTGTACTCCTCCGTCGTAAGAGTGGAGCGCTCGCTTTCATAAATGTTCTAGTCCCTTTCACCGACATGTGGGACATCAAGCAACCGGGTCGACGTGCCATACCGAAATAGCTGCAGAGCAGCAGAGGTGAAGCACCCCAGTCATGTCGCCGGCGTAGTCATGAGCAATGAGGCATCAAATCACAAAGCTGCACCTTTCCCGCAGTTAAGTTAGAGGGACGAAGTAATAATGCTAAAAAAAGAAGTTGGAGGGATGAAGCAACCATCATTTCACTCATTGTTGAATCCGCTTCTCCCTCATCTTCTTCAAGTTAACCACGTGTTGCTTCTGCCGTTGTTCTGCCTCATGTGGGACGTGGATCGGCTTGGTAAAGCACTGACACGTGGGACCGCATGTTAGCAAACTGCCAGGCCAACGTCCTCTAAAAATAAGAAACCTCCCCTGCCATCCGCGCGGCAAAATTACCTCCTTTTTACTAATCTTGATACTATAATTTTGTAGATCAATATAATCGAGATTTGTATAGATAGCACACAAGAGCAAAACCAAGTGGTACGGTTAAGGGCATCCACAATATGTAGCCAAATGTGAAAATAGCTTTTGGCATCGATGGGAACCATTGTGGACGGTGCTGCCAAAGCCAAAAAGATGGAACTGAAGCTACCTAATTGATTGATTGAAGGAATAGAAAAATGTAACCTCTCTCCTCTTTCTCCCGTGCTTGGACGCATGTACAGTATAGAGCATATAGTCTACTCCCCTGTCCCTTCTATCACAAATCACAAAGCAGTGAGGCGTCAAATCATAAAGCACGGATGCAGCAACCATCATTTCACTCTTCGCTGACTCCGCTTCTCCATCGTCTTCTTTGAGAAACCACCTTACCGCACTAAGCTGGACGGACGACGCTATTGTGTAGTACTAGTACATTTATGCGTCCTTTGGTTCAACGGACTTCCTGGATGCAAATAAGGCGGTTGTCTCGGCTTGCAGGCGGCACTTGCGAACGACTTACCGTGGTCTCCCTCAATGGTGTTCTCCGTCGAACGCACTTCACCAAACCACAACGTTCGAGATATCATCGACGTCAACGCAATGGGGAAGGAAGTCAAATAGTTACTACCTCCATTTTTTTTGTACACAAGGCCAGTATCAAAATTACAATTTGCAGAAGGCCACTAACACTAATCAAGGCAAAATTGATGGGGTTTGCCTCGTACTAGCAACCAAGGACATTAATATACCCTTTCATGCATGCGGAAGTGAGAAGGTTGGCTTGCATGGCGCTGCATTAATCAAGCGATGAGGAGTGAGATGGTTAGCTCTTTGGGCGTTGGAGAAAAAATACGCATTAATTGACACGTCAAACGAGGATTTGTATCGATCAATCCCGCGATGGAAAACCCCGCCTTTGTTTTTTAACACAAGTAGTACTCCTACATACATACTTGTATCCTGTTTGGGGCTAGGCCTTGCATTGCCATACTTCGCCACACATTTTTGCCAAGCTTGCCTAAAGTTTTCAAAATGAAAAGGAGGTACACTTGCGCACGGCTGTCGCGGTCGCACCACACCCTCACACAGTCGCTCCTGCACGTTGCAAACCCAACCAAGGGAACGCACCCTCACTGACACATGCTACCGCATGTGATCAAACCAAACTCAGCCATCCTACCGCTGACACATAATTTGCATTCATACAGTATGTTTATCCAACCGCATGTTGGGGAAGATCCGAACGGCCCGTGCGGTGGTCTGTTGGGGAAGAAGAAGAGGTGAGGAAGAAGAAGGGTTAGGAGACGTAGGATATTCATCCAACCGCCTGAAATGGTCGACTAACCCAACTAATGAAAGTCAGGCGACTTGCATAAATATATGTTTTTACACAGCAAAAGATCCCTAAAAACAACAACATAAAGAATAACTATCTCTGCTTGCGGAACAAGATGGCCTCGTCGTCTTTGGCTGCCGGCGCGAACCAGCCGTAGCTGCCGACATGTGTCTCCGCACCGTCGTTGTCCTCGGCCTCCAGCTACTCGTTCACGCGGAGCGTGCGGGCGCTCTGCACGGACGCGAGCACCGCCCAGTTCAAGTCCAGGACATCTGGTTCCGCCTGCAGGAGGGCCTCGATGGCAGCGCCATCCGCGCGCTCCGTGTCGAGTTGAGCCTCCGCCTCCCATTCCTCCTTTAGGATCGCCAGGTTGAACCGCTGGTCCGCCTGCACCATGGGGGACCTGGACACCGGCACGAAGTCGACGTCCATCATCTCATACGCATCGGGGGCCTTCTGCGCCACGACCTCTGCCATGAACATTGGATCGGCTTCCTCCTCCTCGGAGGTTGGCTCCAGAGAACTCGGGGATTGGCCCGCCGCAAAGCGAGCTTGGGAACAGGGGTCTGTGGAATCGACCGCCACCGCGATTTCTGCGCGGTGCTCCGACGTCAGCATCTTGTAGTACGTGATCTTGCGGCACACCATGGCTTTTCGGCAAACTATGGGACGCTTGATGCGAGCTAGGGGATCGAAAGGTGGGGGAATGGGCTGGAGAGGAGGTGTGGTTTTGGGGCAGTCGTGACCGGCCGGCAAGTAACTGGCGTAGGCCGAGCAGCGAAGGCTATGGTGTGAATAGTGGTTCTGGTGACGACCGGTTAATCGGTTTTGACTGTACATCGCTCTTGTCACGTTCGCGTTGCACCCCGGCACGCTGGACCCTCCACGTCGCTCACCGAATGGAACGCGCTTCGTCTTGCGTTTTCGCTCGCTTGTGGGACTGCAGTTGAGAGCAAACCGACGTCCCTCCCCCTCCCCCGCCCATGTCATTTATACTACTACTAGAAGAGAGAGAGGTCGGCCGAGTGTTACTAGTACTCCCTCTGTTTTATGCGGAGTAAATAAAAACAGAGGAAGCATACTACTAGTACTATGAGCATTGCACACTCTACTTCAGATGTTGTCAGTACTCCACTAGTACTATTGGACAGGGAGCTTAAAAAAGTTACTATTGGACTGGCTATACGTGGTGAAATCCTAGTAGGAAGAGCATGCGCGAGAACAAGCACATTCACGTGTTTGAAAACAAATTGGAAACCATATCTGTTTGAATACAAATCTAGGAGTACGTACGAATCTAACAATATTGATTGGGCATTGTTGAATGTTGATACTTTTTTCTGTAAGTTTTATCAAAGTAGAGATACTTTGACTACACATAAAACTTATATGTAAACTAGAAAGGATCGGAGGGAGTATATTGTACATTCAAAAGCGAAATGAACATTGAATACCCTTTATATATGATTTGCTGATGCTATGATCACCGGTTCAAAATTTTGAATCCGCCTTAGGTATCACACATGCACCCACTCGTTCTCTCTCGGTTTCATCTCGGGGTCCGGAGAATGATTGAAAGAGGACTAGGGTGGGTACAGTATGTTCGTTTCGCTTTTGAACGTACAATATACTCCCTCCGATCCCCACAGACCCCCCCGGGTCATTTCTATCATAGAAACACATCAAACCTTTATCTCCTTGCACGACACACTTGATCTCTCAACATCAATCGATCTCGTCAAGATGTGTCGGGGCATGAACCGAATGGGATGTCAAAACTAAGATGGGAAGCGACACGTAGTGGAGGCAAAGTGAAACTTTAAACGAACCGTTTGTCTGTATGCATGTCGGACAAATTACAACATTGGAAATACAAGCATGGTCTAGGCCCACATGCGAATGATACTCGGCGGAATGTTCAAATAAGGCATGCGGGAGGATGGACTCGACCGGAGGGTGGCATGATCGATGGAGAAGAGGGTTGGAGAGGAATGAGAAATAAGCAACGCCACATGATTATACTTGAACGGCTCAAATAAACAATAAGTTGTCTCGTTTTCCCTTCCGTCTTGGTCACGGAGTAAGATACTCCCTCCGTTTTTATTTACTCTGCATAATAGGTTTGACTAAAGTCAAACTTCATAAAATTTGACCAAATTTATAGAAAAAATATGAACATTTACAATAGCAAATCTATATGATGTGAAAGTATATTCAATAATGAATCTAATGGTATTGATTTGTTATTGTATATGTTATTATTTCTATCTATAAACTTTGTCAAAGTTACAAAGTTTGACTTTGAGCAAAGCTAAAATGCGGAGTAAATAAAAACAGAGGGAGTACGCAGGGACTAGTATAGTTACTACTGCCGGAACATGGTAAGTTGGACCCCTAAATGCGGGCACGGACCGGGCACACCTCAATTATTCCTTCAAACAGTCGGACACCTACATTAGCACACCATCCGGCTACTTAATCAAGTGTTACGCATCACTAGTTGAAAAGGAAAAGGGTGGTACTGTACCCAAAACCACCACACTTGGGGCTAGGGTAACAACTTGGTACTGTACCGCATTTGAACCAGGGCACAAAAACCACCTGTTCTGCGCCTAATGCGCAACACGGAGCACTGACGCTCAAATTTGGCCGGGAAAACTGGGAAACCGACATGTGGGGCACACCTGTCGGGACGATGTGGCATAGACTAGTCCAATGGAGGAGCTGGTCCACGACCTCCTCGCCACCGGCAACCGTTAATGTGGGTCGTGGGGGCCAGCAACGTGGCGCAGCTCCCGCACCGCCTCTGGACACGGCGACCGCGGTGAGCGACACGCTCATAGTCGCTGGACACGGTCGGCTTCAGGGTGCTGAGGGTGGCGTTAGCGCTGTGGCACAACCAGCAGATCAACACCCGGCTCGGCGAGGATGCACGGGGCGCTGAAGTGCGCGCGTGCCGCGAGGCGTCTGCGGAGTGTTCTAGCGCGGCCAACTGCATCCCCAGGACCTTTGACCATGCCGGGTCGTCTTTCTTTTTCAATGACATGTGGGGATCGCATGTGAGCAAAGGGCATCTCCAACATTGCCACTACCGTAGCTGACTACCCTGGCACAACAAAAACCCTCGTCCCTCGCGCCATCGCGCAGTGCGTTCCTAGCTGGCGCTAGTTGCCCGCATTCATGTCGTCCGTCCGTATGCCGTCATTAAGAGGCTTGGTGCCCGAGGAACCAACTCCGGTGACTTAATGACGCACCCGGACGCTGGGCCTCACCGGAATGCACTACTTAAAGCGGCAACGCCCAGCTAAACTCCACACCATAGCGCATCCTCCTGCTACCTGGCACCACATCTGCCATGACCGCGAGCGCGAACGCTCTGCGGAAGAGCTTGTCTTTGGGGATGAACCTCGAGGTTGCCGCCCTCGCTCAAGTCACCGCTCGCAACGCAATAGCGGCGTTGCTGGACGCGGACGCAACCGCACAAGCGGTGGCCACGCTGGCGGCCGACGACGGGAGCACCATCAGCCACACGTCCTACTTGCCGCCGTCCAACATTCGATGGCGCATGTGGCAGGTGAAGCGACGGACCGTCCATGTCCATCATCATCAACCTCATGTCCACCGGCACCGCCGAGGTCGGGGACTCCTCCGAGGATGAGTAGGGCATGGGAGGCGGCAGGGCATGGTGTGCCAACTGGCCAGTCCATCTCCCGTGTTCTACTGTTCCTCGCCGGAGACCGCACCTTCACTTCACGGGTCTTGAACCCCGCCCCCGTACATGGAGATCGCAGATGGAGGACGTCGGTCGCCACCGTAGAATAGGTTTAGGGTCAGGTTTCTTTTATTTTTCTTTCTTATAAAAGTTCGAAATGTAACGAAAATCTCCCGTGTTTGCATGAATCTCGTCCGGTGTATATGAACTTTCACAATAATAGTAAGATATATTGTAGGAGTATGAAAATATATGGAATGATGATTCATTTTTGTGTGTATAAACTTAGAAGGTTTGACCCCGAGACAAAGCTAACATGCGAAGTAAATAAACACATAGGGTCTACATACACAATTTATCTTAGGCACTCCAATAGTACGTCCACTACACATTCACGCATTTCACATCTTTCTACATCTACGGGAACCTACGATAGGGTTAACGTAAATTGCCTCTCTCTCTCCCCCCTGATTTTCATGGTGGTGGGCCCCTGCCTCCCCCCAATCTCCAATCAACAGCCCACACGTTTCACATTACGTTAATTACGTAACTGGGATTACGTAGGTGTAGCATTACTCGTTCTAAAAAAACAACTAAGCCAACCTCCCAGCATATCGCGCGGGAAAAGACCTGGCCGCGCCGTTTTAGTTAGGATTACCGGATTACTAGTAGTAGTACTGATGGATCGCGCGAAGCACCAAGTTTAAAAGGAAAAAAGGCAGTACACTCATAGCACGCTTGTCGCGGTCGCATTGCACCCCTCACACGGTCGGTCCTGCACACGGCTCACGCAAACGGAACGCACTTCAGCTTGCCTCTTCACTGACATGTGGGACCACACTTGGAGAAATCGACCATGCGCCAAACTCCCCTGCCCACCGCGCAAAAATCCCACCCAAAAATTCCCCCCAAATCCCAAATTCAACCGCCCTTCGGCCAACTAGCCAATAATATTCTCCAAAACCCCCTCCCCCCGGCCCCCTCCACTCCATTTGCTCTGCCAAAGCCGCCCTCCCCGCCGCGCTGATACGTCAGTGCCGCGGTTCGTTGAGGGGACGCACGGCGATCCTCTCGCTCCCACAGTACGCTCTCGTAGACTGCCGTCCTCTAGCCGCGCCACCACCGCTGGCGACGTTCTTGTGGAGACGCACGGCGGTCAGCTTCTCCCATGGTACGTGCATTCTAGACTAAGGCCCCGTGCATGTCAGAGTAGCGCTGAATGTTAGCTGATAGACGATGTTAATCTCACTGTTTGCCGAAGTAGTTTACAGTCAATATGCTCTGCTTAAGAAGCTTCCTTGCCCTGTTCTGCACTCAATCTACTTAGCTGAGATGGCATGCCACGCCCGATTAGTTGCTAAAATATCCTACCATATATTTATTGTGACGTAGATTGCCATGGTCTAGTAGCCAATCTGTTAGGTGAAATAGCTCTACACCATTTTATACTCGATCTTTGTTGCTGAGATGGCCTTCGATGCACTACAAAAAAAAACACTTCCGTGATGATACGTGTTTGTCACAGTAGGTCATGTTTTCTGTCATGTATGTACATCCATGACGATTTTATGACAGAATCAAGATAGTCATATATGTGCTGTCGTAGAAGTGTTCCATGACAATACCAAAATTATCATCACGGAAATGTTCACTTCCATGACGATAAATGATGTGTCATGGAAGTTCTTTCGTCAAGGGTAACCGACATGTGGCATCCACCGTAACGGGTCGCCGTTAAGCTATCGGGTCCGGTTTTGGATCTGATAACCTGTTAACAGCCCGAACCAATGGGGATTTTCCACATGTAAAATTCTCATTGGCCGAAGGAAACATGTGTCAGCTCATCATTGGGTCAGATAGGCGCCTATGATATGTCGACACGTGCGACGGCCCAACACTGGCCCATTTAGCTTACAAAGGCCGGCCCGTTTGACTTGGTCAAAGTTAGCGGGCCGGCCCATGAAAATCCTGTTAACGGTCTGTTTGCATATAGCCCATTTTACGGCCCAGTAACTCACGGCCCGTTAGGGCCTTCCCGAAATCGGCCCAACAGCGTCATGTGGGCCGTCGAATATAACACCAGCTAGTTTCACTTTCGGCTCATGTATGGCCCACGACGTCTTTCGGCCCATATGAGGCCTTTCGTATCTTTAGGCCCTTTAGTGGCCCACGGTGACTCTGGCCCATAATGAACAATAAATTTCTTTGTGCGCATTAACGGCCCATGATTCACATGGGCCGTTTCCAGCCAGTGTTAGCTTTCGGCCTACTGACGGCCCATACGTTCTTGGGCTCCTTTCTGGCCCTCGATTACTTCTGGCCCGTTACTGGCCTGTTCCCCTAATGGGCCAAATTCGGCCCGTGGTTAGAATCAGCCCATTGGTGGCCTGTTAACCCGTTGCGCTGTTTCCAGCCCGTCCTATATTCTGGCCCATTAACGACCCGTTATGCCTGTGACAGAATTAAGCCTTTGCTGTCTTCCGGCCTGTTAACGGCCCATTACCGTGTTGGCCCGATACCAATTACGCCCGTTTACGGCCCATGTGGACCCATTTATCCGACGGCCCGAGTCCCACCGATTCTACGGCCCGTTGGAGGCCCATTTATCCAACGGCCCATAGGAGGCCCATGGATCCTACGGCATGTAGTAGGCTCAAGGTTACCATGGTCCGTATATGGCCCATGGTTGTTGCGGCCACTAGCAAACCAGGGAAAAAGAAGACTAGGAAATAAATAAGCCAGAAACTAACGCTAGGCTATTAAGGCGATTGCACAGATTACATCCACTGGGCATCAAAGTTCGCCACCAGTGCAAATATAGGGAACACCCTACACTATACAAAAATGGCTTGCTGTTTTCTTCAGCCGGTGGCTGCACGTTAAGAACAAATTTTGCATCGCAACAAAACAAATTACAACCATAAAACAATAGGAAGGTTGGCATAAATGTTAACAGTCTCGCAGATAAATGCACCACCAGAAGTTCAGAAGCTCAGTTCATTTGACCTGACTGTTATGCTTTCATGTTGTACTGTCCGATGGAGCACCATAACCTTCGCCTTCATTTCTCCTAGGCTCCTGAACAACATAGCAAATGTCTGATAGTCTAGTTTCGAAACCATGCATATCTTGACGACATCGAACAATGGCTGTCCTTGTTTCACAAAAGGTCTCTGTTAGGGAATGGACTTGTGTCTGGAGCGCAGATATAACATTGTTTTGAGCTTGCATATCTTGATAATGAGGTAGTTTGGACGAGATTGCCTTAACAACCAACCCAGTATTACGCAGGAACGTGCTTTTGGCACTGTTAGTGGACAGGTATTGACCCACTGCAGCAAGAGGTGACATTGCGGTTATATTTGCCTCGTCACCTTCAGAAGGTGGCGGTTCCACCATTTTTTCCATAGCTTGCTGAAAAGTTGAGTTTTTACATTAGTAGTACCAGAACAGAAGATATTAAGGAGGCAGCAAAACCAAACAAAATAGCTTTGGTCTATATATAGAACTTATTCTAGTGAACCTGTGTAAAATATTAGTTGTATTTTACTGCAAAGTACATAATAAAACCAGGTTCCAAACATATGACCATGTACCATGGCTAATGTACTGTCTATTTCTTCACATTGTATTAACAACTAAGGATAAAGAGACAAAGTTTATAATACGGTAATCATAGTATGACATCATTCATATCACAAAACAACCGAGAACAGACAAACAGGCAATTGTAACGTTGTGTGGGCAAGTCCAGCACGGAACTAGATTACAGATCAAGATCAAAGGAACATCACTCCTCTCTTTTAAACCTTGTAAGGTGCAATGATACGCTAAGACAATTGTGTATAAAATTGAAAAGAGTAATAGACATTGGCTGCAAACCATGCAGTTCAATGCACAAGTCAGAGTAAGTAGTAGTTAAAAGGCATGAGGATTAAGGACTTACAACAGCGGCTTTGACTGGTGTAGTCATGCCCTTCGTCTTGCTGGTGTGACAGTCCTTGAAGATTTCCACAGCATTTGGTTCAGGTACTTTTTGGTCCTTGCGGGCTTTCCTCTGCATTTGGAACAAGTCAATATAGATCTGATAACATGGCACATCGAAAAGAGTGAAATAGCAGCTAATTACAAGAGCCTCGCAGTGTGCAATATAGCTACGAGATCATGTCGTCTGTTGGAATTTCACTTTCGTACGGTTGGCCTTGTTCTTTGAACAATTCACCTACAAGAAGATAGATTTGTGAGGCACATGCATAAATAGGAGTTCAACATGTGATCTGATCACATATATATAACATACTTGATACTTTGGATCAGACCAGTGTTTAACGAGGCCTCTCCAGTCTTCATCCGATATATTTTCCACTGGAGATGTTTGGGCAAGTTCACTGTTAGCCTTGCCTTCAAAGTGAGTTTTCCTCAAGTTATACCGATACTGTCGCATAGCAGACTTGAAAACATGGGTGCAAGCTTGTCTAGTTGCATCATCTTGGCTATCCAACTTGAACCTCATCTGTTGAAAATTATGGGAGTCTCATTATCAGCAACCTAGAAAGTATGGGACAGAGCAAGATGATATTACTAGTTTCCAAGCATAACCATAATTACAGATAAATGGTGGAGGAAGGTGTTGAACTGGGTTTTGTCTTTGTCATTCCTATACTGAATCCATGTTGGGAGGATACGTGCATGACACCTAACGGCAACCGCTGCCTCTGATACTAACTTGGCTGACTCTGTAGCATCACGTGGCATTTTTAAACTTGCCTCAAAACGGATCTCCATTCTTCCTCCTCTAGATTTAGTTAACCTATCGAGCATTATCCCTGATGTTTGTTTCCTCTTGTGCCTAGGTGCTAGTCCAACAACGAACATAGGAAGTGTTAGTGTACATCAAACTGTGAGACTACATATAAAGAAGCATGCAACTGTAACTTGACTCCAGCAACTACCTTCTTGCTGTTGAAGCTCATAAGGTTCATCTGATCTTGCCAACTCGTCTTGTGTCAAGAGTGCTTCGGAAGAAGTGTCAGGTGGCAAAGGAGCTTGGGAACGTGCTACTAGCTGAGTTGACAAACGAGTAACTCATGCAGCTGGTGGTACTGTGGAAGGTGTTGCAACAACTAGGGTTGTCGCTGCTTGTTTGGTGGCAGCTATTAGTTTCTGTTTGGCTTGTTTTGCAGCTCGTGTAGCATGGGATACCGTGTTTGTACAATTTTCCGCTGGACTATGACCTTCTATTGCACCATCAGTACCAGCAGAATCTGCATAATTCTTCTGCTTCCGTTTCCGTGTGTCTTTAGTACTAACACCATCCCTTGTCATTCTGTGTTCCTTCCTCTTTCTCTGTGCCATGTTAAGTCAAGCCGACAAGAAAAAGGAATAAAAATTTAGTTCTTCAGAACAAATTGATGTGTGATACAGACGAACTAAACTTTGATGTTAGACAACCACATGATAGGAGGACGTAATATGTACGAAAAATAGGACGACATGAGATAATCAGAACTATGATGTGTAAACTAAGCAGAAGGCATTTCAATAAATTAGAAGCAATGCAATGGAAGGTAGACACCATATGAAAGATTCTACAAATATCGCTCTGCCAAGTTAATAGTGTCTCGTCATAACTGGTGTTTAAACAAATGTGAAGCAGTACAAGAAATAAATCATATGCAAGATGCAAACAACATCACACTACCACGTTAAAGGTCTCTCGTCATTAGTGCCATTGCATATTCACAGCTTATGATGTGTGAACTAAGCAGAAGGCATTTCAACAAATTAGAAGCAATGAAAGCTAGACACCATATGTAAGACGCAACGAATATCACTCTACCAAGTTAAAACTGTCTCGTCATTAGTGCCATTTCAACAAATTAGTAGTACAAGCTAGAAAATAATGCGAGATGTAAACTATATCAGACTCCCAAGTTAAACGTGTCTTGTGAAAAGTGATTGTTGCAGGTTACACAATAGTAGTACTTTGATGTAAGAACATGGTCTGATAGACAGATATTGTATGTTCTAGAAACAGGAACACGTGTCTTATTCACAAGTATAATGTGTAAAGTAAGCAGATGGAATTCAACAAAATTAGAAGCAATACAAGCTAGACATCATACATAACATGCAACCACATATAGCAGTGCCATGTTAGAGGGAGCACCTGTGATGGTGGACAAGGGGGACGTGCTCATCATCAACACAGCTACTTTGAGTGTCTATGCATGTGTTGTCTTCCAAATCTTGTTGGGGGGATGGCCGAGTAGAATGTGTAGAGGCCCTCCGTTTGGAAGAAGCACCTATATCACAGCCTTGCTAATTTCATTATGCTTTCTTGATTTTGCATTGTCAAGTAAAATCGACAAGAAAAAGCAATAAAATTCACTCTTCAGAACTCATTCATGCATGATACTGACAATCACTACCATGATGTAAGGCAAACACATGATACGAGAATGGAATATGTACGAAAAATAGGACGGCATAGCATATTCACAACTATTTGTGTAAACTAAGGAGAAGTAATTTAATCAAATTACAAGCAATACAAGTGAGATACCGTATGCAACATGCAAGACAATATCACACTGCCAAGCTAAAGAAAGCACCTGGGATGCCGGTTTCACCGGAAGACCGCCATCAGTCCCTGCCTTATTTTTTTCCTTCCTATTTGTTAATTGTATTGCCTTGTCAAGTCAAACCCACAAAAAAATGAATAAAATTCCGCTTTTCAGAACTCATTGATGCAGGATGCTGACGAGCACTACTTTAATGTAAGGCGACCGCATGATAGGACGATTGAATGTGTAAGAAAAAAGGACAACATTGAATATTCACAGCTATGATGTGTGATACGTCTCCAATGTATCTATAATTTTTGATTGTTCCATGCTATTATATTATATGTTTTGGATGTTTTATATGCATTAATGTGCTATTTTATATGATTTTTGGGACTAACCTATTAACCTAGAGCCCAGTGCCAGTTTCTGTTTTTTCCTTGTTTTAGAGTTTTGCAGAAAAGGAATACCAAACGGAGTCCAAACGGAATAAAACTTTCGCTATGATTTTTCTTGGACCAGAAGACACCCAGGAGACTTGGAGTGCAAGTCAGAAGAGCCGCGAGGCGGCCACAAGGGTGGAGGGCGCGCCCAGGGGGGTAGGGCTCGCCCCCCCGACCATGTGGGCCCCTCGTAGCCCCTCTGACCTAGATCTTTCGCCTATATATACTCTTATACCCTAAAAACATCCAAGGGAGCAACAAAACCACTTTTCCACCGCCGCAACCTTCTGTACCCGTGAGATCCCATCTTGGAGCCTTTTTCGGCATCCTGCCGGAGGGGGAATCGATCACGGAGGGCTTCTACATGAACACCATTGCCTCTCCGATGAAGCGTGAGTAGTTTAGTTCAGACCTACGGGTCCATAGCTAGTAGCTAGATGGCTTCTTCTCTCTCTTTGATTCTCAATACAAAGTTCTCCTCGATGTTCTTGGAGATCTATTCGATGTAATACTCTTTTGTGGTGTGTTTGCCGAGATCCGATGAATTGTGGATTTATGATCAGCTTATCTATGAATATTATTTGAATCTTCTCTGAATTCTTATATGCATGATTTGATATCTTTGCAAGTCTCTTCGAACTATCAATTTGGTTTGCCCAACTAGATTGGTTTCTCTTGCAATGGGAGAAGTGCTTAGCTTTGGGTTCAATCTTGCGGTGTCCTTTCTCAGTGACAGTAGGGGCAGCAAGGCACGTATTGTATTGTTGCCATCGAGGATAAAAAAATGGGGTTATCATCATATTGCTCGAGTTTATCCCGCTACATCATGTCATCTTACTTAATGCGTTACTCTGTTCTTATGAACTTAATACTCTAGATGCAGGCAGGAGTCGGTCGATGTGTGGAGTAATAGTAGTAGATGCAGAATCATTTCGGTCTACTTGACACGGACGTGATGCCTATATTCATGATCATTGCCTTAGATATTTTCATAACTTTGCGCTTTTCTATCAATTGCTCGGCAGTAATTTGTTTACCCACCGTAATAATTTCTATCTTGAGAGAAGCCTCTACTGAAACCTATGGCCCCCGGGTCTATTTTCCATCATATAAGTTTCCGATCTACAATTTCCATTTCCTATTTCTTTTATTTTGCAATCTTTACTTTCCATTCCATAAACCAAAAAAAACAAAAATATTACTTTACCGTTTATCATCTCTATTAGATCTCACGTTGCAAATAACCGTTAAGGGATTGACAACCCCTTTATCGCGTTGGGTGCAAGGTTGGTGTTTGTTTGTGCAGGTATTCGGTGACTTGAGCGTTGTCTACTACTGGACTGATACCTTGGTTCTCAAAAGCTGAGGGAAATACTTACTCTACTTTGCTGCATCACCCTTTCCTCTTCAAGGGAAAAACCAACGCAAGCTCAAGAAGTGGCAAGAAGGATTTCTGGCGCCGTTGCCGGGAGATCTACGTCAAGCCAAGACATACCAAGTACCCATCATAAACTCTCATCCCTCGCATTACATTATTCGCCATTCGCCTCTCGATTTCCTCTCCCCCACTTCTTAAACGATTTTCGAAAAGATTTGCCTTTTCTTCGCCCTTCTTCCGTTCGTCTTTTCGTTTGCCTTGATGTCTTATTTGGCTCGTTTGCTTGTTTGGTTGGAATAATTGTGTATTTATTGCAAATCAGAGAACCTAAGATCTATGGATCCTCATCCGCTTGCCAATCTTTTTAAGAGATCCAATTATGATGAACCAATTGCTAGTGAGTTTTGTGCACTAGATTATCTTTATGAAGTTTTGCATGAAATTCGTGAATGTAAAAATTGTGATGAAGCACTTTATGAAGTGATTCATAGATCTTTGAATAAAAAGCATGATTGCAATGATGTTATTATAAATTATATTAATGTCAATTATGCTAATAATATGCAAAACCCTAAGCTTGGGGATGCTAGTTTTGCTATGTCCACTACTTGTTGCAGTGATCACGATTGGGGTGATTCTTCTTATGATCTTGAAAATTTATTTAAGCCCCATGATGAATATGAGATTGATAATAATGTTTGCAATAATATTGAAAGTGGGTTTGGAAGAGTGTCAACTTTAGATCCCACATATTTGGAGAATATTCAATCTTATGAATTTTTTGATAAAAGTGGGTTTGGAGAGGTCATGACTTTAGTTAATGTTAATCCCACTATTTTGGAAGAGTGTCAACTTCGCATGCATGTGGATCGTGTTGAGAATATGTTATGTGATAGCTATATTGTTTAATTTTCTTATGATCCTACATGTAATTATTATGAGAGAGGAAAATATGGTCGTAGAAATTTTCATGTTAAATTACCTCTCTTCATGTTGAGATTACTATCGTCTCTTTCTTCTTCCTTGCATATGCTAGTTTTTGCTTGCCTTGATAATTTGTTTGCTTGTAAAATGCCTATGCATATGAAGTATGTTAGACTTAGATGTGTTTTGTCACGTGTTTTATGATGCTCTCTTTGTGCTTCAATTCTTCTCTTTTATGTGAGCATCATTGAAATTATCAATGCCTAGCTAAAAGGCTTTAAAGAAAATCGCTTGTTGGGAGACAACCCAATATTTTTCTTTCCTGTTTTTGAATAAATATTTCATCTAGCCTCTGGTTAGATGTGGTTTTGTGTTTTAATTAGTGTTTGTGCCAAGTAAGACCTTTGGGATGGCTTACGGTGATAGTTGATTTGATCCTGCTGAAAAACAGAAACTTTTGTGCCCAGTCCCAGAATTGTTTAAATTCAGTGGAGAGTGGAATAACTCTTAATTTTTTACACAAGATTTATATATGAATTTCTTCTGTTGTACTAAGTTTTCAGAGGTTTTGGAGTTACATAAGTATTGGAACAATTCAGATCTTCGCAGACTGTTCTGTTTTTGACAGATTCTGTTTTTTATGTGTTGTTTGCTTATTGTGATGAATCTATGGCTAGTATCGGGGGGTATGAACCATGGAAAAGTTGGAATACAGTAGATATTACACAAATATAAATAAAGAATGAGTTCACAACAGTACCAAAAGTGGTGATTTATTTTCTTATACTAACGGAGCTTATGAGAATTTCTGTTGAGTTTTGTGTTGTGAAGTTTTCAAGTTTTGGGTAAGGATTTGATGGACTATGGAATAAGGAGTGGCAAGAGCCTAAGCTTGGGGATGCCCAAGGCACCCCAAGGTAATATTCAAGGATGTCAAAAAGCCTAAGCTTTCCTGGGGCATCCCCTCTTTCGTCTTCGTCTATCGGTAACTTTACTTGAGGCTATATTTTTATTCACCACATGATATGTGTTTTGCTTGGAGCGTCTTGTATGATTTGAGTCTTTGCTTTTTAGTTTGCCACAAACATCCTTGCTGTACACACCTTTTGAGAGAGACACGCATGAATCGTGATTTATTAGAATGCTCTATGTGCTTCACATATATCTTTTGAGCTAGGAAAATTTGCTCTAGTGCTTCACTTATATCTTTTTAGAGCACGGCGGTGATTTTATTTTATAGAAATTAATGAACTCTCGCACTTCACTTATATTATTTTGAGATTATTTAAAACAGCATGGTAATTTGCTTTGGTTATAAATTTATTCCTAATATGATAGGCATCCAAGAGGGATAAAATAAAAACTTTCATATATAGTGCATTGAATACTATGAGAAGTTTGATTCCTTATGATTGTTTTGAGATATGAAGATGGTGATATTAGAGTCATGCTAGTAAGTAGTTGTGAATTTGAGAAATACTTGTGTTAAGGTTTGTGAGTCTCGTAGCATGCACGTATGGTGAACCGTTATGTAATGAAGTTGGAGCATGAGATATTTTTTGATTGTCTTCCTTATGAGTGGCGGTCGGGGACGAGCGATGGTCTTTTCCTACCAATCTATCCCCCTAGGAGCATGCGCGTAGTACTTTGTTTCGATGACTAATAGATTTTTGCAATAAGTATATGAGTTATTTATTACTAATGTTGAGTCCATGGATTATACGCACTCTCACCTCTCCGCCATTGCTAGCCTCTCTTGTGCCATGCAACTTTCGCTGGTGCCATAAACCCACCATATAACTTCCTCAAAACAGCCACCATACCTACCTATTATGCCATTCCATAGCCATTCCGAGATATATTGCCATGCAACTTTCCACCGTTCCGTTTATTATGACACGCTTCATCATTGTCATATTGCTATGCATGATCATGTAGTTGACATCGTATTTGTGGCAAAGCCACCGTTCATCATTTTTCATACATGTCGCTCTTGATTCATCGCACATCCCGGTACACCGCCGAAGGCATTCATATAGAGTCATATTTTCTTCTAAGTATCGAGTTGTAAAGTAAATAAAAGTGTGATGATCTTCATTATTAGAGCATTGTCCCATATGAGGAAATAAAAAAAAGGGAGAGAAAAGGCCAAATAAAAAAAAGGAGAAGGCCCAAAAAAAATGAAAAAAAAATGAGAGAAAAAGAGAGAAGGGGCAATGTTACTATCCTTTTTGCCACACTTGTGCTTCAAAGTAGCACCATGATCTTCATGATAGAGAGTCTCCTGTTATATCACTTTCATATACTAGTGGGAATTTTTCATTATAGAACTTGGTTTGTATATTCCAACGATGGGCTTCCTCAAAATGCCCTAGGTCTTCATGAGCAAGCAAGTTGGATGCACACCCACTTAGTTTACTTTTTTGAGCTTTCATAAACTTATAGCTCTAGTGCATCCGTTGCATGGCAATCCCTACTCACTCACATTGATATCTATTAATGGGCATCTCCATAGCCCGTTGATACGCCTAGTTGATGTGAGACTATCTCCTCTTTTTATCTTCTCCACAACCACTGTCTATTCCACCTATAGTGCTATGTCCATGGCTCACGCTCATGTAATGCGTGAAAGTTGAAACAATTGCTTGGCTTGTCATCGGGGTTGTGCATGATTTAAATATTTTGTGTGATGAAGATGGAGCATAGCCAGACCATATGATTTTGTAGGGATAAGCTTTCTTTGGCCATGTTATTTTGAGAAGACATAATTATTTTGTTAGTATGCTTGAAGTATTATTGTTTTTATATCAATATTAAACTTTTGTTTTGAATCTTACGGATCTGAACATTCATGTCACAATAAAGAGAATTACACAGATAAATATGTTAGGTAGCATTCCACATCAAAAATTCTGTTTTTATCATTTACCTACTCGAGGACGAGCAGGAATTAAACTTGGGGATGCTTGATACGTCTCCAACGTATCTATAATTTTTGATTGTTTCCTGCTATTATATTATCTGTTTTGGATGTTTTATATGCATTAATATGCTATTTTATATGATTTTTGGGACTAACCTATTAACCTAGAGCCCAGTGCCAGTTTCTGTTTTTTCCTTGTTTTAGAGTTTTGCAGAAAAGGAATACCAAACGGAGTCCAAACGGAATAAAACTTTCGCGATGATTTTTCTTGGACCAGAAGACACCCAGGAGACTTGGATTGCAAGTCAGAAGAGCCGCGAGGCGGCCATAAGGGTGGAGGGCGCGCCCAGGGGGGTAGGGCGCACCCCCCGACCTTGTGGGCCCCTCGTAGCCCCTCTGACCTAGATCTTTCGCCTATATATACTCTTATACCCTAAAAACATCCAGGGGAGCAACAAAACCACTTTTCCACCGCCGCAACCTTCTGTACCCGTGAGATTCCATCTTGGGGCCTTTTCCGGCGTCCTGCCGGAGGGGGAATCGATCACGGAGGGCTTCTACATCAACACCATTGCCTCTCCGATGAAGCGTGAGTAGTTTACTTCAGACCTACGGGTCCATAGCTAGTAGCTAGATGGCTTCTTCTCTCTCTTTGATTCTCAATACAAAGTTCTCCTCGATGTTCTTGGAGATCTATTCGATGTAATACTCTTTTGTGGTGTGTTTGCCGAGATCCGATGAATTGTGGATTTATGATCAGCTTATCTATGAATATTATTTGAATCTTCTCTGAATTCTTATATGCATGATTTGATATCTTTGCAAGTCTCTTCGAACTATCGATTTGGTTTGGCCAACTAGATTGGTTTTTCTTGCAATGGGAGAAGTGCTTAGCATTGGGTTCAATCTTGCGGTGTCCTTTCCCAGTGATAGTAGGGGCAGCAAGGCACGTATTGTATTGTTGCCATCGAGAATAAAAAGATGGGGTTTTCATCATATTGCTTGAGTTTATCCCGCTACATCATGTCATCTAACTTAATGTGTTACTCTATTCTTATGAACTTAATACTCTAGATGCAGGCAGGAGTCGGTCGATGTGTGGAGTAATAGTAGTAGATGCAGAATCGTTTCGGTCTACTTGACACGGACGTGATGCCTATATTCATGATCATTGCCTTAGATATTGTCATAACTTTGCGCTTTTCTATCAATTGCTCGGCAGTAATTTGTTTACCCACCGTAATAATTTCTATCTTGAGAGAAGCCGCTAGTGAAACCTATGGCCCCCGGGTCTATTTTCCATCATATAAGTTTCCGATCTACAATTTCCATTTCCTATTTCTTTTATTTTTGCAATCTTTACTTTCCGTTCCATAAACTAAAAAATACCAAAAATAGCACTTTACCGTTTATCATCTCTAACAGATCTCACATTGCAAATAACCGTTAAGGGATTGACAACCACTTTATCGCGTTGGGTGCAAGGATGGTGTTTGTTTGTGCAGGTATTCGGTGACTTGAGCGTTGTCTCCTACTAGATTGATACCTTGGTTCTCAAAAGCTGAGGGAAATACTTACTCTACTTTGCTGCATCACCCTTTCCTCTTCTAGGGAAAAACCAATGCAAGCTCAAGAAGTAGCAATGTGTAAACTAAGCAGAAGGCATTTCAACAAATTAGAAGCAATGAAAGCTAGACACCATATGAAAGATGCAACGAATATCACTCTACCAAGTTAAAACTGTCTCGTCATAAGTGCCATTTCAACAAATTAGAAGTAGTACAAGCTAGAAAAGAATGCGAGATGTAACCTATATCACACTCCCAAGTCAAACGTGTCTTATGATAAGTGATTGTTGCAGGTTACACAACAGTAGTACTTTGATGTAAGAACATGGTGTGATAGACAGATATTGTATGTTCTAGAAACAGGAACACGTGTCTTATTCACAAGTATAATGTGTAAAGTAAGCAGATGGAATTCAACAAAATTAGAAGCAATACAAGCTAGACATCATACATAACATGCAACCACATATAACAGTGCCAAGTTAGAGGGAGCACCTGTGATGGTGCACTAGGGGAGACGTGCTCATCATCAACACAGCTACGTTGAGTATCTATGCATGTCTTGTCTTGCAAATCTTCTTGGGGGGGGGGTGGCGGAGTAGAATCTGTAGAGGCCCTCCATTTGGAAGGAGCACCTTTATCCATTGCCTTGCTAATTTCCTTCCACTTTATTGATTTTGAATTGTCAAGTAAAACCGACAATAAAAAGCAATAAAATTTACTCTTCAGAACTCATTCGTGCATGATACTGACAATCACTACTTTGATGTAAGGCAAATACATGATACCAGGATGGAATATGTACGAAAAACAGGACGGCATGGCATATTCACAACTATTTGTGTAAACTAAGCATAAGCCATTTCAACAAATAAGAAGCAATGCAAGCTAGACACCACATGAAAGATGCAACAAATATGACTCTGCCAAGTTAAAATCATCCCATCATAAATGTCGTTTCAACAAATTAGAAGCAGCGCATGCTATAAACCATATGAAAGATGCAACCAATATCACACTGCATATACTAAAGGTGTCTCGTCATATTGATTGATGCGGGATACAAAAAAACAATAGTTTTATGTAAGGACATGCTTAATAGACAGATGTACTATGTACTAAAAACAGGAAGGCATGTCACATTAACAGGTATAATGTATAAACTAAGTAGAATAGCACATGCAATTTAACCAGATTGGAAGAATTACAATCGAGACACCATCTGCAACATGCAAGCACATATCACGCTGCCAAGTTAGAGCAAGCACCTGCGATGCTGGTGTAGGGGAAATGCAGTCATCAACTACAGAGCTACATTCACTATCTTCATCTAGCCTTGCTGTTTCTTGAGAATCATGTGGGGAGGTTGACACTGCATTCTTTAAAAGATCATATTTTCTCATAGTAACCCACTGGCGTGACTCTCTCATCATAAGTGATTGATGAGGGATACACAAGAACATTAGTTTGATGTAAGGACATGGTTAATAGACAGATGTACTAGTATGTACCAGAAATAGGAAGGCATGTCATATTCAAAGGTATAATGTGTAAGCTAAGCAGATGCAATTTAACCAAATTGGAAGCAATACAAGCTAGACATCCAGTTGGAGTGGTGAGCATGATCATCGAGGACCTGAGAGCCTAGTGGGAGGCGGGCTGCTTCGCCACCATCGTGGCTTTTTAGTTGGCTTCCAGGTGATGCCTGTCTGTGTTGGGCTTGTCACTGGCTTGGCCAGTGCCCTGACTAGCTATTTGTCTTCTGGTGCTCCCGGGATGGTGGTTCATGTAAAAAATATCTTTCCTTATCTTAATAAAGATCGACTTCGGCCTTTCGAATACGAGCTAGACACCATATGCAACATGCAACCACATATGACACCGCGAAGTTAAAGGAAGCACCTGGGATGGTGGTTCATGGTGAGCGAGATCATCAACTCCAGAGCTACGTTTACCGTCTCCATCTATTGAACATGCAACCTTTTAAATTGCCGAGACGTGTCTTGCCTGCCAACGAAGAAAATAGGAGCGACTTCTCTCTTTTATTTCGTGCTTCTGTCAAGGCAGAGTCTGAAATACCCATGCATAAAAAAACAATAGTGAGAGTATGGGTGAAGTGTGTGCAGAACTAGTGCACTGTAAAAGTAGCAGATAGCAGGTGGCTGAAAAATAAATGACAGGAGACATATGATAGCTCTACAACATTGCATGGCAAAACAAAATTAGATTCTACTCCGTATGATTTTGTAATATATGAGCACAGGGATGGCTGGGAAATGCAGGTACTCCTCCAGCACACCACCACATGCGGTCCTATCAAAATAACAGTCGACTGAAAATAAATAGGTCAGTCAATTTTTTTATGAACCGTCCGATCTACAAGGAACGGGCAGATGGCCTTCGTCTACCTCCCGCCAGTCACTGTTGACGATCTTTCTCGAATCACCAGCGACCACCGCCCCAGACCCCTGCCTCCGCCGCCCCGCCCTCCCCTCGACCTCACACCACCGCCGTGCTTGGCAGCGCCCCCGGCCATCCCTTTAATCTCGGCCGACCTCCAGATCGGGTGCCAGCAGCTCCTAGGCCCCACACACCCCTAAGATAAACACTGAGGCGCTGCTTCCCCGGCGTAATAGGTGGACTAGCGCCTGTTACGCCGGGGAATGCTTCCTTTAATTGGGAATCAACTGACCAGGAATTGAAATCCAGGGGGCGACGGACCTCTAGCTAAGGTGACATAGTATATGAGGAGAAACCTTGTGCATCGTGAGTTACTAGGAACATCTATTATCAGGAAGAAGGTGTAGGAAGAAGCGGTCAACTAGTGTCTTCTGTGGGATGAATACCATGCAAGCAGACACGTAAGATTTACACAAATAAGGGAAGAGGAGTACCATTTCCGGTTGCCAGTGTTGTGTCCTCCTGACTTCGCGGCAATGTTCTTCTTTTTACCGGGGGAACCAATGTTTTGGAGGAGGGTGGAGCCTTGGACAAACCCATGGCCAAATTGTTCATTGTGTTGCGGTGGCCGTCTGTCGGCGGAGGGGAAGCAGATCCGAGGCGGCGAAGGACGACGTTACCTGAACAACTCCGGTGCGGTGGACGGTGGCGACGTTGGTCCGGCAGCGGTGAGGCACAGGACGGCGTGGTTGAACTGGCTCGGGTACGGCGCACGTCGGCGTCCTGGAGGCAGCTCGGCCTCGGCTTCAACTACTAGCCGTGGAGGGCGTTGCGGTTGCGGTTGCGGTGGACGATGAAGTCGGGGTATCGGCTCCGGCATGATGGAGGAGGGCGGCGGTTGATGGGTGGGATGGGGTGGCGGACGGAGGACGTCAGGGTTTCGTGGCTGGTGGAGAGGTAGTTTTGGTGCCCACGGAGTACGAATGGGGAATTAGATGGGGGTGGGGCGGGGGGAGCTAAGGAGGAACCATGTTTCGGCCTGGGACGCGCTTGTTTTTGGTTTTTTTGAACATATGGGACTTGCTTGTTAGAAATTTGGGGAAAGTACAAACTTTGCCCCCCTCTTAAATTTCGGACCTACTGCGGGTCGGGGGTAGGACGGTAATCCCAGGTGTCCCAAATAGTGGGCGGGAGCGATTTCGGCCGAGCGCATGTGTGCTTTGGCGGCCATGGTGTATGAATGTTTTTCGGAGGCAGTTGCGTGGCGTCAATATGAAGCTACAAACCTACCCCGGTTTAGACCTTTGGATGTCGGGCCGGTAGGTTTCACAGGTCAGAGTTAGAAAAGTAATTTCCTTCTACCAAACATTGGTCTCACGCGGTTTCGGGCGAGTAGATGCTCTTTTGGCGCTTCGTTCAAAATTTTGAAACAGAAGCATTCACGTTTAGAGTACTCTTGAACTTTGAGGATTGACCTAAATAGACAACGTTAAATTTAACCTTCTATGTTTGAAAACCTCATTAAATTATGCGCTTCTTTTTGAAATTTTGACAATTGAAAATCCTATAACTACGATTATTTTGGAATGGAGGAGATAAATTTGAATCTATTTTGTACACGACTATATATGCTATTATGTACCAAAGCAGAGCAAAGATTGGTGCCCCCATAATTTAGGTATGATTTACAAATGCCATGATATCAAATTCAAATAATTGAATGGACTTCATGTTGAATTCAAATTTTTTAAACCACCTTAAGTTGAATTCAAATGTATACTAGTTCATAGCTAGCTATTTATAATGTTCAATGTGTAACTTTTGTATGTATAATGTGCTTTACACACGCAACATGAACTATACTCATGTTTATATTCGATTGCTAAAGCGATGCATTGTCTGGAGTTGAAAATACTAACTCTATGGATCAATTATGTCGAATAATAACATAGACATGCTCAAATTCGATAGAATATAGATGTCTGATGGATCAATGACCGTTCCTTACGCGAATTGCAAATATCATGATCCCATCCTAATATTTGGATACAATTTATATTTTTAATCAATGTGTACATCAGTCTTTTACGTGTAGTTTCACTCTCCATATGCCCCTCCTCACACACACGCTGACTTTCTCTCTCACATATACACGCACACGGTGTATATCCATCGGTGGTCTCTCACACATGCTCACACACTCTCTCCCGAGGTGTCTTTCTCGCAAACATGCTCTCGATATAACCCTCCCTCCCTCTCGTAACCATTTACGACTGTTTTCACTAACCTTTATCACCAGCACTCTGCCTCTCACAAGCATACACACACACAATCCCCATCAACCCTTTCTATATACATAGACCTGCCTACGTGTCTCCCGCACGCACATTATCTTTAGGCCTGTCTCTCACGCATTGTCTCCACCTCTCTTCCAAATTGATAGTATGATTCTAGCAGAGCATTCTGTAGGATGCCCCTTAAAGTTAGGTTGGATGAATAGTAATATCAGAGATAAGGGGTTACCTTAGTCCGAGGACCTAGGGTTACAAATCCTAGCCGGCTTTGTCAGTGGACACATAGTCCTTCATGACTCAGCTATCTTTGTCTTGTACGACTAGTCCTCTATGGGTCTCCCTAAATGCGTCACGGGCCAACCAATGTGGCACAGGACGGAACCGAACCAAGGGCCTCACCTCGGCCCACCGGACCTCACGCGGTGACACACCCTCTACCCCCAGGTCTCGTTATCTTCTCACACCCACACATACCAACACAGACACCACACAAAATATTTTCTCCTCGTGCCTCTATCCCCTCCCCCCTTGCATATACACACTCAAGGGCATCTCTCGCTGTGAC
Organism: Thinopyrum elongatum; assembly: GCA_011799875.1. Taxonomy (NCBI): domain Eukaryota; kingdom Viridiplantae; phylum Streptophyta; class Magnoliopsida; order Poales; family Poaceae; genus Thinopyrum; species Thinopyrum elongatum. The sequence goes on from CM022300.1 coordinate 392,887,099, forward strand.
ATCCTATTCATCTCTCTCTCTCTCTAGACCTCTCTCATTTCTCGTGCTATCCTCCACGTCCCCCTCCCCCCCCCCCCCACCGCCGGCCCCCTCTATATGCCTCTCTCGAATACGTAATACATACACATACCTCCCTAGGCCCTGCCAAATACATCAACTACACATTCACACATGTTACATCACGTACCCCATTGATCTAAAAAGCCCTCTCTTCACGTTTATTTCGCATACAACATACCTTTTGAATGAAACCACACAAAGTGTGGCCAAAAAATTATTTTAGAATTTTTACATATATACAACATTACAAAGTTATATGGAGGAGTATGAACGTTAATTTGCATTGCATGGTGCCCCCAATGATATCTATTCCGCACTGTGAATTTTTATATTTTTATACTATATACAAAGTTAGTCATAATAAAGAGAAACAAAGAGCATCTCTCTCTCCATCGCATACACCCCCTCTATGCCCCTTTCACGTACGCACACAAACTATCTCCAAGTCCTCTAAAAGTACGCCCCCAGCACAGTCACGCATGTTTCATCTTTCTCTCGCGATATATACAGTGATGATCATTGTATTTGAAGCGAAAGCACGATATGTACATTGGACTTCAGAATCCACTCATTACGGTCACCATTTATGTTTTGTGGTTATTATACAGTCATGGGCTCACCGTACAGCTCTGTATTTGCTCAAGACACGACTAGTTGACCAGTTAAACGCTCCACGTGGCACCTCTAGTGTTACATCACATTATCTCACTACCATTGGGCCTACCTGTCTTCGTGTATAAGAATTAAAACAAACGATAAAAAAATATTGGACGGTGGTTCGAAGTCATGACCGCGGGCACAGCAGACAAGGTGGCCTTGTATTGGTATGCTGAGCCGTCTGTTTTAACACACAGGAGCTGGTGTGGTGATTATACACACACGCACGCATGCACACGAACTGCATGCACGCAACACTCACACGAACACACGCAGCCACGCACGCACGCAACACTCACACGTACACACACAGCCACACACGCACGCAACACTCACACGCACACACGCACGCATGCATGCACACACCACACGACCAACACACACTCTCACGCTCAAGTGCTCAACCTACACATGCATGCGCACACATCAGGCCCTGACAGACACATACACAACCAGGTGGTTCCCGCGCACGGGTTGGAGTCTTGTCGCGCCTGCGTAAATTTGTGTTTATCTGACCTTTTTCCTATGCGAACTGACAGGTGGGACCCACAAGGAACATGGTCAATTTAACTAGTCAACATAGTGCCACGCAGACTATTTGGCCGGTCAACAGAGTGCAATCCGATGCTGAGCGGTGAGCAAGTGACCGTATAATCACCGCAAAACGTATATACTGACTGTAATGAGTGTATTCTGAAGTCCGGTGACCGTATTACGCTTTTCGCTTGAAATACACTGACCGCCCGTGTATTTATCTCTTCTCTCGCTCTCTCTATGGAGCTGAGTAGGCCAACGTGCCAGTGCCTAAATTGGCGCACGCCACCCCATTATTGTTGTACTGGTTTCGTAAGAGCGAACAAGCATTCACGTCTACTGTACAAATTGTAGATATGAGTTACAAATGCTATGAAGACGAATACAAATATTTAAATCCACTTTATGCCCAATTTCTCTCTGTAGGCCCTCCAAAAGTACATCTCTACACGTTCTCGCATGTTGCATTTAACAACTATGCAATACAACACTACTACTACACTCTAACACAATAAATCATATGTGTTTTTAGTTTTACTAGATCTCATATTGTTACTTAATTATTTAGTTTGCATACATTAAAATTGCCTTTAAAATGTATTGCTAGTATCATCTACCTCGCGGGAAAAATCCCGCCCTTACCTGTTTAATCGGGTTTGTATCGATGGATCGTGCGAAACAGCAAAACTATAGTAGTACTACAGTACAAGTAACAGTTCACTGGGCCGCCGTGTCGTGTACTCCTCCGTCGTAAGAGTGGAGCGCTTGCTTTCATAAATGTTCTAGTCCCTTTCGCCGACATGTGGGACATCAAGCAACCGGGTCCATGTGCCATACCAAAATAACAGTACAAAGCAGCAGGGGTGAAGCACCCCAGTCATGGCGTCGGCGTAGTAATGAGCAATGAGGCGTCAAATCACAAAGCTGCACCTTTCCCGCAGTTAAGTTGGAGGGACGAAGTAATAATGCTAAAAAAAAGAAGTTGGAGGGACGAAGCAACCATCATTTCACTCATTGTTGAATCTGCTTCTCCCTCATCCTCTTCAAGTTAACCACGTGTTGCTTCTGCCGTTGTTCTGCCTCATGTGGGACGCGGATCGGCTTGGCCAAGCACTGACACGTGGGACCGCATGTTAGCAAACCGCCAGGCCAACGTCCTCTAAAAATAAGAAACCTCCCCCGCCATCCGCGCGGCAAAATCACCTCCTTTTTACTAATCTTGATACTATAATTTGTATAGATAGCACACAGGAGCAAAACCAAGTGGTACGGTTAAGGGCATCCATAATGTGTAGCCAAATGTGAAAATAGCTTTTGGCATCAATGGCAACCATTGTGGACGGTGCTGCCAAAGCCAAAAAGATGGAACCGAAGCTCCCTAATTGATTGATTGAAGGAAAAGAAAAATGCAACCTCTCTCCTCTTTCTCCCGTGCTTGGACCCATGTACAGTATAGAGCACACAGTCTACTCCCCTGTCCCGTCTATCACAAATCACAAAGCAGTGAGGTGTCAAATCACAAAGCACGGATGAAGCAACCATCATATCACTCTTCGCTGACTTCGCTTCTCCATCATCTTCTTCGAGAAACCACCTTACCGCACTAAGCTGGACGGACGACGCTATTGTGTAGTACTAGTACATTTACACGTCCTTTGGTTCAACGGACTTCTTGGATGCAAATAAGGCGGTTGTCTCGGCTTGCAGGCGGCACTTGCGAACGACTTACCGTGGTCTCTCTCAATGGTGTTCTCCGTCGAACGCACTTCGCCAAACCACAACGTTCGAGATATCGTCGACGTCACCGCAATGGGGAAGGAAGTCAAATAGTTACTACCTCCATTTTTTTGTACACAAGGCCAGTATCAATATTACAATTTGCAGAAGGCCACTAACACTAATCAAGGCAAAATTGATGGGGTTTGCCTCGTACTAGCAACCAAGGACATTAATATACCCTTGCATGCATGCGGAAGTGAGAAGGTTGGTTTGCATGGCGCTGCATTAATCAAGTGATGAGGAGTGAGATGGTTAGCTCTTTGGGCGTTGGAGGAAAAAATATGCATTAATTGACACGTCAAACGAGGATTTGTATCGATCAATCCTGCGAAGGAAAACCCCGCCTTTCTTTTTTAACACAAGTAGTACTCCTACTTATGTACTTGTATCCTGTTTGGGTCTAGGCCTTGCATTGCCATACTTCACCACACATTTTTGCCAAGCTTGCCTAAAGTATTCAAAATGAAAAGGAGGTACACTTGCGCACGGCTGTCGCGGTCGCACCGCACCCTCACACAGTCGCTCCTGCACGCCGCAAACCCAACCAAGGGAACGCACCCTCACTGACACGTGCTACCACATGTGATCAAACCAAACTCAGCCATCCTACCGCTGACACATAATTTTCGTTCATATAGTATGTTTATCCAACCGCATGTTGGGGAAGATCCGTACGGCCCGTGCGGTGGTCTGTTGGGGAAGAAGAAGAGGTGAGGAAGAAAAAGGGTTAGGAGACATAGGATATTCATCCAACCGCCTGAAATGGTCGACTGACCCAAATGATGAAACTCAGGCGACTTGCATAAATATATGTTTTTACGGAGCAAAAGATCCCTAAAAACAACAACATAAAGAAAAACTATCACTGCTCGCGGAACGAGACGGCCTCGTCGTCTTTGGCTGTCAGAGCGAACCAGCCGTAGGTGCCGACGTCTGTCTCCGCACCGTGGCTGTCCTCGGCCTCCAACTACTCGTTCACGCGGAGCATGCGGGCGCTCTACACGAACACGAGCATCGCCCGGTTCAAGTCCAGGACGTCCGGTTCCGCCTGTAGGAGGGCCTCGATGGCAGCGGCATCCGCGCGCTCTGCTTCGAGTTGAGCCTCCACCGCCCGGTTCAAGTCCAGGACGTCTGGTTCCACCAGCAGGAGGGCCTCGATGGCAGCGGCATCCGCGTGCTCCGCGTCAAGTTGAGCCTTCGCCACCCGGTTCACATCCACGACATCCGATTCCGCCTGCAGGAGGGCCTAGATGGCAGCGGCATCCGTGCGCTCCGCTTCGAGTTGAGCCTCCGCCTCCCGGTCCTCCTTTAGGATCGCCAGGTTGAACCGCTGGTCCGCCTGCACCATGGGGGACCCGGACGCCGTCACGAAGTCGACGTCCATCGTCTCATACGCGTCGGGGGCCTTCTGCGCTGTGACCTCCGCCATGAACATTGGATCGGCTTCCACCTCCTCGGAGCTTGGCTCCAGAGAATTCGGGGATTGGCCCGCCGCAAAGCGAGCTTGGGAACAGAGGTCTGTGGCGCCGACCGCCGCCGTGATTTCTGCGCGGTGCTCCGGCATCAACATCTTGTAGTACGTGATCTTGCGACGCACCATGGCTTTCCTGCAAACTAGGGGACGCTTGATGCGGGCTAGGGGATCGAAAGGTGGGGGAATGGGCTGGAGAGGAGGTGTGGTTTTGGGGCAGTGGTGACCGGCCGGCAAGTAGCTGGCGTAGGCCGAGCAGCGAAGGTTCTGGTGTGAATAGTTGTTCCGGTGAGGACCGGTCAATTGGTTTTGATCGTACATCGCTCTTGTCATTTTCGCGTTGCACCCCGGCACGCTGGACCCTCCACATCACTCACCGAATGGAACGCCCTTTGTCTTGCATTTTCGCTCGCTTGTGGGAACACAGTTGAGAGCAAACCCATGTCCCTCCCCCTCCCCCGCCCGCGTCATTTATACTACTATTAGAAGAGAGAGAGAGAGGTCGACCGAGTGTTACTAGTAATCTCTCCGTTTTATGCGGAGTAAATAAAAATAGAGGGAGTATACTACTAGTACTATGAGCACTGCATACTCTACTGCAGATGTTGTCAGTACTCCACTAGTACTATTGGACAGGGAGCTTAAAAAAAGTTACTATTAGACTGGCTATACATGGCGAAATCCTAGTAGGAAGAGCATGCGCGAGAACAAGCACATTCACATGTTTGAAAACAAATTGGAAACCATCTCTGTTTGAATACAAATCTAGGAGTACGTATGAATCTAATAATATTGATTGGGCGTTGTTGAATGTTGATACTTTTTTCTGTAAGTTTGATCAAAGTAGAGATACTTTGACTACACATAAAACTTATATGTAAACTAGAAAGGATCGGAGGGAGTATATTGTACGTTCAAAAGCGAAACGAACATTGAATACCCTTTATATATGATTTGCTGATGCTATGATCACCGGTTCAAAGTTTTGAATCCGCCTTAGGTATCACACATGCACCCACTCGTTCTCTCTCGGTTTCATCTCGGGGTCCGGAGATCGATTGAAAGAGGACTAGGGTGGGTACAATACGTTCGTTTCACTTTTGAACGTACAATATACTCCCTCCGATCCCCACAGACCCCCCCCCCCGGGGTCATTTCTATCATAGAAACACACCAAACCTTTATCTCCTTGCACGACACGCAGTTGATCTCTCAACATCAACCGATCTCGTCAAGATGTGTCGGGGCATGAACCTAATGGGATGTCAAAACTAAGATGGGAAGCGACAGGTAGTGGAGGCAAAGTGAAACTTTAAACGAACCATTTGTCTGTATGCATGTCGGACAAATTACAACATTGGAAATACAAGCATGGTCTAGGCCCACATGCGAATGATACTCGGCGGAATGTTCAAATGAGGCATGCGGGAGGATGGACTCGACCGGAGGGCGGCATGACCGATGGAGAAGAGGGTTGGAGAGGAATGAGAAATAAGCAACGCCACATGATTATACTTGAACAGCTCAAATAAACAATAAGTTGTCTTGTTTTCCCTTCCATGTTGGTCACGGAGTAAGATACTCCCTCCATTTTTATTTACTCTGCATATTAGGTTTGACTGAAGTCAAACTTCATAAAATTTGACCAAATTTATAGAAAAAATATGAACATTTGTAATAGCAAATCTATATGATGTGAAAGTATATTCAATAATGAATCTAATGGTATTTATTTGTTATTGTGTATGTTATTATTTCTGTCTAAAAACTTTGTCAAAGTTTACAAAGTTTGACTTTGAGCAAAGCTAAAATGCGGAGTAAATAAAAATAGAGGGAGTACGCAGGGACTAGTATAGTTACTACTGCCGGAACATGGTAAGTTGGACCCCTAAATGCGGGCACGGACCAGGCACACCTCAATTATTCCTTCAAACAGTCGGACACCTACATTAGCACACCATCCAGCTACTTAATCAAGTGTTATGCTTCACTAGTTGAAAAGGAAAAGGGTGGTACCATACCCAAAACCACCACACTTGGGGCTACGGTAACAACTTGGTACTGTACCACATTTGAACCAGGGCACAAAAACCACCTGTTCTGCGCCTAATGCGCAACGCGGAGCATTAACGCTCGAATTTGGCCAGGAAAACAGGGAAACCGACATGTGGGGCACACCTGTCGGGACGACGTGGCGCAGACTAGTCCAATGGAGGAGCTGGCCCACGACCTCCTCGCCACCGGCAACCGTTCATGTGGGTCGTGGGGGCCAGCAACGTGGCGCAGCTCCCGCACCGCCTCTGGACAAGGCGACCGCGGTGAGCGACACGCTCATCGTCGCTGGACACGGTCGGCTTCAGGGTGCCGAGGGTGGCGTTAGCACTGTGGCACGACCAGCAGATCAACACCCAGCTTGTCGAGGATGCACGGGGCACCGAAGTGCGCACGCACCGCAACGCGTCTGTGGAGTGTTCTAGTGCGGCCAACTGCATCCCGAGGACCTGAGACCATGCCGGGTCGTCTTGCTTTTTCAATGACATGTGGGGATCGCATGTGAGCAAAGGGCATATCCAACGTTGCCACAACCACAGCTGACTACCCTGGCACACCAAAAACCCTCGTCCCTCACGCCGTCGCGCGGTGCGTTCCCAGCCAGCGCCAGCTGCCCGATGTCAAGCCGTTCGTACGTATGCCATCATTAAGAGGCTCGGTGCCCGAGGAACCAACTCCGGTGACTTACTGACGCACCCAGATGCTTGGCCTCACCGGAATGCGCTACTTAAAGCGGCAACGCCCAGCTAAACTCCACACCATAGCACATCCTCCTGCTACCTGGCACCACATCCGCCATGACCGCGAGCGCGAACGCTCTGCGAGAGAGCTTGTCTTCGGGGATGAAACTCGGGGTCTCCAAACTCACTCAAGTCGCCGCTCGCAATGCTATAGCGGCGTAGCCGGACGCGGACGCGACCGCACAAGCGGTGGCCACGCTGTCGGCCGACGACGGGAGCACCGTCAGCCACGCGTCCTACTTGCCGCCGTCCAACGTTCGGTGGTGCATGTGGCAGGTGAAGCGACGGACCGTCCACATCCATCATCATCGACCTCATGTCCACCGGCACTGCCGAGGTCGGGGACCCCTCCGAGGATGAGTAGGGCATGGGAGGCGGCAGGGCATGGTGTGCCAACTGGCCGGTCCGTCTCCCGTGTTCTACTCTTCCTCGCCGGAGACCGCACCTTCACTTCACGGGTCTTGGACCCCGCCCCTGTATATGGAGGTCGCAGATGGAGGACGTCGGTCGCCGCCATAGAATAGGTTTAGGGTCGGGTTTCTTTTATTTTTCTGTCCTTTAAAAGTTTGAAATGTAATGAAAATCTGTCGTGTTTCCATGAATCTCGTCTGGTGTATATGAACTTTCACAATAATAGTAAGATATATTGTAGGAGTATGAAAATATATGGAATGATGATTCTTTTTTGTGTGTATAAACTTAGAAGGTTTGACCCGAGACAAAGCTAACATGCGAAGTAAATAAACACATAGTGTCTACATACACAATTTATCTTAGGCACTCCAATAGTACGTCCACTACACATTCACGTATTTCACATCTTTCAACATCTACGGGAACCTATGAAAGGGTTAACATAAATTGCCTCTCTCTCTCTCCCCCTTGATTTTCATGGTGGTGGGCCCCTCCCTCCCCCCAATCTCCAATCAATAGCCCACATGTTTCACATCTTTCTACATCTACTGGGATTACGTAGGTGTAGCATTACTCGTCCTAAAAAAACCAACTAAGCCAACCTCCCAGCATATCGCGCGGGAAAAGACCCGGCCGCGCCGTTTTAGTTGGGATTACCGGATTACTAGTAGTAGTATCGATGGATCGCGCGAAGCACCAAGTTTAAAAGGAAAAAAGGCGGTACACTCACAGCATGCCTGTCGCGGTCGCATTGCACCCCTCACACGGTCCATCCTGCACACGGCTCACGCAAACGGAACGCGCTTCGGCTTGCCTCTTCACTGACACGTGGGACCGCACTTGGAGAAACAGACCATGCGCCAAACTCCCCCGCCCACCGCGCGACCCCCCCCCCCCCAAAATTCCCCCCAAATCCCAAATTGATCTGCCCTTCGGCCAACTAGCCAATAATATTCCCCAAACCCACCTCCCCCCGGCCCCCTCCACTCCATTCGCTCCGCCAAAGCCGCCCTCCCTGCCGCGCCGATACGTCGGCGCCGCGGTTCATCGAGGGGACGCATGGCGATCCTCTCGCTCCCACAGTACGCTCTCGTAGACTGCCATCCTCTAGCCGCGCCGCCATCGCTGGCGACGTTCTTGTGGAGACGCATGGTGGTCAGCTTCTCCCATGGTACGCGCATTCTAGACTGAGGTCCCGTGCATGTCGGAGTAGCGCTGAATGTTAGCTGATAGATGCTGTTAAACTCACTATTTGCCGAAGTAGTTTACAGTCAATATGCTCTGCTTAAGAAGCTTCCTTGCCCTGTTCTGCACTCAATCTGCTTAGCTGAGATGGCATGCCACGCCCGATTAGTTGGTAAAATATCCTGCCATATATTTATTGTGACGTAGATTGCCATGGTCTAGTAGCCAATCTGTTAGGTGAAATAGCTCTACACCGTTTTATACTCGATCTTTGTTGCTGAGATGGCCTTCGATGGCTGTGTGCTCGGCCTCATTGACTGCTGAATAGCCTGCCATAATTTAGCACTCAAATCTGTTTGCTGAATTAGCTTTACATATATTTCGTTACTCAGATCTGCTTGTCCAAATATCTTGCCATAGCTCATCGACCTAGGTATTTTTTTTCTGGACTTCATAAAAAAGCATATATGTTTTTCCTGTAATATCTAGTAGAAGAACTAATTTGTATGTCTAACAGATGGACAGGACTTGGATAACTTCTGCTCGAAGATTCTCCACTGCATATGTCGAGGGGGTTGAAAACTTCATGAACTTTATCAGAGCTGAGTACGGTGGTCCGAAATCAGATGTGCTCTTCCCGTGTAGCAGTTGTATGAATTCAGTTACAAGACCCCAGTCAACTGTGCAAAATCATCTACACTTTTATGGGATGTCGGTCACATATACTAGGTGGGTTCATCATGGTGAAGCTGTGAACGTCAATGTTACTGACTATGTGGAAGCAGCAGATCACTATCTTGATCTGCCTGATGCTAAGGTGGAAGAGGAGGAGGTGGTGGTGGTGGCGGAGCCAGTGAGTTTGACCAACATTGAAACAATGCTACGAAATGCTCGTGCATTTCATGAACTTTCACCTGCAGAAGAAAAACGGTGGGCACGCATGTTGGAACAATGCAATGTGGTTGTCACCCCAGGAAATAAGCTGTCAGTATTTTCAGCTATGGTCGCCTTTCTTCAGGTGAAGACATCTAAGCGGATGACCAACAAATCATTCGATGCGATGTTGGCTGCTTTCCGCAAATCTTTCCCAGATGCGTCTGAGCTGCCACACACCTACAGTAAAATGAAGCATTTCCTTCGTGCAGTTGGAATTGGATATGATATGATCCATGTTTGTAAGAATAATTGTGTTCTGTTTCGGAAGAATTATGCCAACTTAAGTGAATGCCCAAGATGCAAATCATCAAGATGGAAAGATGGCGATGCTGTGAAGAGGATTCCTCGTAATGTTCTGAGACATTTTCCAATTATACCAAGATTGCAGAGGTTGTTTCAAGATGCTAAAACAAGAGAGGATGTACTGTGGCATTCTAGGAACCAGGAGTACAGAGATCAGAATGTAATGAGCCATCCATCTCATGGTAGTGACTGGAAAAGCTTTAATCAGAAGCACAAAAAGTTTGCTGCTGACCCGAGAAGCATTAGACTTGGCTTAGCTTCAGATGGATTTAACCCATTTGGCCACCAGAGCGCCACATATAGCATGTGGCCAGTGCTTGTTATCCCTTACAACATGCCTCCAAATGTCTGCACCAAAGAATCAAACTACATGATGGCCTTGCTCATCCCAGGTCCAAAAAGTCCTGGAAAGAATTTTGATTTATTCATGGAGCCTCTTGTGGAGGAACTTCAACAGCTATGGAGGGGTGTTCTCACTCGAGACCTATATAGCAGCCCACCAGCTGATTTCTTTCTGCGTGTTGTTATAATTTGATGCATCCATGATTATCCGGCTTTGGGCACTATGTCAGGGCGAATGACACATGGTTACAATGCATGTGTTCGCTGTGACAGGAATCCGTTGTCATACGCAATACTTAGCAACATCTGTTACATTGGACACCGCCGTTTCCTTGCCAAGGACAAGCCGTGTCCTAGAAAATACAGAAGATATGTGTTCAATGCAAAGCATGAAAACCGTGATGTGCCAAAGAGGCTCACCGCCGATGAGTTGCAAGTGGAATTAGAGAAGGTCAGGCATATTACACCAGGAAACCATCCTGATAATGGTAGCAGGAAAAGGAAGCGTGGCAGGGCAGAAGAGAGATTATTGTTTACCCGCAGGTCCACTTTGTGGGACTTGGAGTATTGGAAAGATTTGGATCTGCGGCATAATCTTGATGTGATGCACATCGAGAAAAATATATGTGACAGCATTATCGACACACTTCTTAATATTTAAGGCAAGACGAAAGATACCTTAAAATCTAGGATTGATTTGACACACTTGGGTATCAGAAAGGATTTGCAGGTGGAAAATGAAGGTAAACCACGGGATATGGCACCAGCTGTGTATGTCTTGGACAAGGTAAAAAGAAAAGAATTCTGCGAGGTCCTGTACCGTGTGAGATTCCCACATGGATTTGGTTCCAACACTCAGTGCAGATGGAAACAAGGTACAAGGGTTGAAAACTCATGACTGCCACGTCCTACTTCAAAGGGTTTTACCTGTTATCCTTAGAGGATTGGGCCGCCCTGACTTATACAGAGCAGTTGCAGAGTTGGGACAATTCTTCAGGGAACTCTGCAGTAGAAATATCAAGATAGATGCTTTGGAGCATCTTAGAGACAAGATACCAACTATCCTATGCGACCTTGAGAAGATATATCCTCCAGCCTTCTTTGATGTGATGGTGCATTTGGCTGTTCATCTACCTGATGAGGCACTACTTAGAGGTCCAGTACAGTATGGCTCGATGTACCCTATTGAAAGGCGGCTAGGCACTTTCAAGGGCTATGTTAGGAACAGAGCTAGACCCGAGGGTTCCATTGCAGAGGCCTACATTGCTACAGAAGCATTGACATTCTGCTCAAAATACATTGAAATAGCTTATCAGCTTAGCAAAGAGGTGGGTGAAGACAATCCCGGGCTCAATGTTTTTGATTGCTCTGTTCGAGTTATAGGGAAGAGTCGACAAGATGACAAACCTAAAGATTTGGACAAAATGGTTTGGTATGTGTTGAATAACTGTCCTGAGATTCTACCTTATATCGAGTAAGTGCTAAGTACTGCAGCTTATACATCGTAATCTACTAAATTTGCAGCACATTCTTATATATTTAGATGTTTGACGCGATCACTATGTTGTGCAGCATCTACAAAAAGGAGTTACTACCGCAAAATCCAAGAAACATTAACAAACTGGTTATGGCAGGATTTGCGAAATGGTTCAAGAGCCATGTAAGCTATTGAATTGCACTGTCAGTTTTTTTAATATATTGAGTACATAAGATGATCAGCTTGTCTATTTTCTAACCATAGGTTAAGAAGATGTGGGAGGATGGGCAGGCAGTTAATGATGCCCTTTACGCACTAGCAATGGGTCCTGATACTCGGGTAAGACATTATGAATCTTGCGTTGTTGGAGATGTGTGCTACAACACCCTTGCACGCGACGAAGGCAGGAAGACACAAAACAGTGCCATCATGAGCACGGATAAGTACGGCGAAGAGACAACAGAAATGTATGCTAACATAACAGACATTGTTCAGTTGCAGTATATCTCCAATTTCGAGGTTCATCGGTGTGTGGTTCTATTGTGCTGTCGTTGGTATAATCTGTTTTCTAGGATCGCAAAACCCAGAGCTAATGATTATTTCAAATCCATCAATGTCAAGGCGGCGTACCAGACCTACGAGCCTTTTATTTTGGCAAATCAAGCAACACAGTTATTTTTCTTGGAAGACACATTTGCACGTAGCGATGACTGGAGAGTATTGCAAAGGTTTGAGCAGAGGAATTCGTTTAAGGAAGTTGCACAACAAGATGATGCTTACACTACTCCTGATGTAGAAGATTCCACAGATGTTCCTAATATCTTTGAGAACCATCATGTCAATGACGCTGGCGAAAAGATTGCCTGTCGTGCTGTGGACATACGGGAGTTGATCAATAAGAGGCCAATGTTCGAGGACATCGAGGATGAAGAAGAAGATGACACTGGGGGGAATTATGATTCAGACTGATACACATGGCGAAGATGTTGACGCTGCTGCTGCGGATGATGATTAGATTGCTTTTGTTGTATTTGCCTGTCAGAAAGAGTTTTTTTATCTACTATGTGAAATTGTGTTTGCTATGACAACTGAAACCTGATGAACTTGTTGTTTAGTATTTTGTTGTGAGAACATCACTTATTATGTATGTTGATTTGTCTTTGGTGATTGTATGACGACTAAAACATGATGACATTGTTGTTTAGTTGTACTCATATTTGGCTGTGAAACTTGTATTTGATGACATAGTTTGCTGTTGGACTGCAATTTGCCCGACGTCTTCAAATGGGAACAAAGCTGACCCGACAGGGCCTCTGCTAATTTATTTATTTATTAGCAAAAGGGCCTCTGCTATTTATTTATTTATGAGCAAAACGGGATACCCCCGATTTCCGTTAATAGAAATCATTAGATGTTCACAACACTATGCCCAGCCTGCTAAACAGGTTTCATTCATTACTAGTTTCAACAAAGTGCTCATGTCATAGCCACTGAATACATTACGAGTGCTACATACACTGCAAATAAAGAGACAATCATCCTACAGAGCACATCGATTTTGCCCATTATCTTCACAAGCTCTTTCACCTCCTCATTGCTGTCAAGGCCGTTCAGCAGCTGTTGCTTGGCCATGATCAGAGGAACTGCATCTTTAACCTTCTGCTCTGCATCTTCCTCTTCTGGCGTTCCTTCAGTTACTTGTCCAACACCCCAACCTGCTAGTATTGGGATTCCTCGGCTAACCAAATAATCAGCGTAGTTGCATTCCCCCACATCAGCAACTTCCCAGAAATACAAATCACATGAATCTTCCCTTTTCTGCATGAATCAAATTGGAAGATCATCAACCAAACTATTAAAAAAATTAGCAACTGAAAGCAGCGGAACAACACTTAAACATATTATTACCCCATGATTCGGGCATTTGTAGAAGACTCGGCCAGGGTTGAGGATTGTGGTTGAGACATGACGGATGACTCTGCGTGATTTGCAGCAGTGGCACCACACCAACGGCAGTGGGTTACGAGGAGCAACCGGCTGCGGTGCGTGTGCCGGCGGGGGTGTGATGAGACCCACAGGCGATGGTACGGGTGGCGACTTGGTGCATATATGGTTGTTGCCTGCTGACGAGCAGGTGGATGAGCCGCCAGCGGATATGGTTGCTGCGGCCAAAGCTTCTGATGCTAGGCAGAGTAAGTAGAGAAGAGGAGAAGCGAACGTTGGATATGTCAGTTTCATTACTTGCAGACTAGCATAGCACCATATATAGTCATAGTCTAGGTTTGGATTCGAACCAGCTATAGGAGCACATCTCTCTTTTTTCTAAAACTCAGCAACGTCTCTTTACTGGTACACTAACTTGTTCTGTACGCCTTCTCAAGTCTTTGATTTTCTTTTCTTTTTTGCGAGGAAGGAACGAGGACAAAATTGAGGGTTCCTGGGACTCGAACCCAAGACCTCTCGATTGAAAACCAAGGGTGCTAGTCACTTATGTGGCGAACGTTCCCTAGGAGGAGGACGGCACACAAACGCATTTTCCTCGCAGTTATAGTTGCGACGCAAGATCGATCGGTCGCAGTTTCGGGAATGTTATCAGGCAAACGAGCCCAGTTTTTCTTTTCTTCCTATATATAAAAAGTATGCTACTTGGTGTCGGATTAGTCAACAAACGATTGTGCCAACCTTGACCATTGGATTGACATTCAATGTCTGTCGTGTTTCTTCAGTCTCTTCTTCCTCCAGTCGCCAAAGCCAAACCAGCGCCGGCGGGACCGCCTGCTCCCGCCTCCCACGGCGGGTTGTGCTGCCGCGCACGCATCATGGCCACATCACACCCTAAAACTATGCGCATCTTCCTCAGCTCCTGTTCGTTCCCGTCCGAGGCCTCACCATCGTCCTCCGCCTTGGTTCGCTCACCGCGGCGCCGCCCTCCGGTGTTGTCAACATGGTCAACAACCGAGAGGAATAAGGAGATGACTGTACATGGTGAGGATGACAGTAGGGACACACCAGGATCATGGCAGTAGGCAAGCAAGTGCCTCCTTTATTACAAGAAAAAAGGGTTCCTCCTGATGGTTTCCTGACATCTGGGTCGCACGCCACTATCAACGTAGTCAATAAGCGAGATAAGTGCACAAGGAGCGACAGACACCCGGGACCCAGCAGCGCGCGCAGTATTTTTTTTCGGGGCGGAGAAGGGTATCAACTGGGTTGTGCGGGAGCTGTGGCCTGTCTAGCCCAGGCTTTTATTTCATATGTTTACCACATGACCAGCCTAGTTTTTTTTTCCTTTCTGAAAATGGGTACCCCAGCTATTTTGTTTTTTTGCAGAATAACCAACGTAGGCCTACTTGCTTTTCTACGCCCTGTTGGGCCGGAAATCTTTCAAGACGAGGAGGGATGCATTCGGGCTTGCCCAGAAAATGGGCTATAAGTAATAAGAAATGGGCTATAAATAATAATAAATGGGCTGTAAAATGAAAAAATACTGCAAACAGGCAATTAGTTCCAAAATAATTTTTCTTTCGGATTTTGATATTTTAAATTTCATTGTTTTTGTGCGGGTAAAATTTCATTGGATTTAAATTAAAGTTTGTTTAGTTTTTAAATTAATTTGAATCTGGCTAGAAATTTCGAGCTGTATGCTGTTTGGGACAGATTTGGAGGCTGACTTGTGGGTCTACTAGGTTGACGTGTACGAAAGGCTTTGTCAACTTAGTCCACAAACGATTCTAGCAGCAGTGACCATGGGATGTTAATCCAATGGCCGTGCTGCTTCTTCAATAACTGATCTTCTTGCTCCAGCCGCCCAAACCAGCGCCGGTGGGACTGCCTGCTCCTGCCTCCCGTGGCCGGCTGTGCTGCCGCACAGGCCGCACCGCCCCACCCTACTCCATCGTTATATATATGTGTCGAGGGAGAGGGGCAACAAACACCATGATCCCCAAGCCATGTGCGGCGCCCCTCTCCCTCTAGTTCATCCTCGTTCATATTTTTGTAGTGCTCGGCGAAGCCCTGCGGAGATAGTTGCATCACCACTGTCACCACGCCATCATACTGCCGGAACTCATCTACTACTTTACCCGTCTTGCTGGATCGAGAAGGCGAGGACATCATCGAATTGAACGTGTGCTGTTGGGGATATAACCCCACGGTGAGACCCGCCCTTACTGGGCCGGGCTAGGCTGTTGGCGATTCATAAAGGAGGCCTTAAGCAGGCTTAGAAGATCAAGACGTGAGATCCGGAGGGAGACTTACATGGTGAGCTGCCGGAAGCCCAAGCCCAGAAGCTGGAGCGAGACCCGGCGTTGTAAGCCGCCTGACGGTGACTTGCCTAGCAAGGCAAGGCGACTTAGAACCAGAGTCGGTTACGTTGTATAACTCGGCCTAGACTCTTGTAAGCCCAGGGCCTCAACCTATGTATATAAAGGCGAGACCCTGCGGCGGGTAAACTCAAGTTACAATCGATCGAGTGCTAGGTTAAGCGATTCCGCTCCCTTGTAATCGATACCCAATCAATACAACACAAAGCAGGAAGTAGGCTATTACCTCGTTGGTGAGGGGCCGAAACAGGGTAAAATCATGTCTCTCGTCTCGTTCAACCCCTTCAAGCTAATCATCGTAGCGATGGATCCACACCTAAGTCCTTTCGCTAGGGCATCTGCCGTGTTAACCCCACGACAGTTGGCGCCCACCGTGGGGCCAGCGCACGATGGTTTCGAGTTCTTGAAGGGCTCTTTCCCAGGGATCAAGGGATACGCCGTTGGCAGGATGACCAAGAGTCACCGCGGCAAGCTCTACATCGACAAAGCTGGCTAGGGCCCCGAGGCCGACTCAATCGAGTACGGGTACCGGGTCTCCTTCGGCGGAATTCATGTCTTCATCGGAAAGATCAGCGGATCTAAGCCAGAGCCGGACACCTCCACCGACCTCATCGAGTCGGCTCAGCGCACGCGACCCGCCCAGGTTCAACCCGACCGGAAGCGTGTTTTCGTCGGTTTCGCGCACGGCATGGATCTTGCGAAGGATTCTGTATCTGGAGGAGAGACTCTCATCTACTTAGGTGATGAGTCCTCAACCGGAGAGACGGAGTCGATCTACCAGCTTCAGGACGGTGGGCTTGGGGCTATTCCGATGGTGACATTATTTCGGACCCCTATGAGCTGCCATCCAGGGCTGCTATCTTCATGGCTAGCACAGGGCCGGCTCTCAATTCATCAACGGCTGCAGCTATGACTTCTGGCTCAACTGCTGCTGCGGCGGCTGGTCCTGGCGGCTCAGATAGGCCGCCAGCTCAAATTTTGTCGGATCTCCGAGGCACTTTGACGACTTTGCTAGCGAAAGAAGTTACTGCGGTGAATCTGGTGGAGCACAATGCAGAGGTTGCAAAGGTGCGAGATCAGGTAGCCAAAGCTCAGGAGGATCTCAATGCAGAGAATGTCAGGATGGCAACGGAACGAGCCCAGATGGATGCTGAGTCACAATGTATCAGGGCTGAGGCGTTTCGCTTAAGTTTGGATCAGAACGCCTCTAATGTTGTTCTTCGAAGGAGGCACCAAACCCGCTTGCCTTTGCAGTATGAGGCGCGGAACCTTTTTAACACACCCGGGGCAGGACCAAGTAATCCGCCAGGCACAACCCGGGCTGCAGAGGCGCCAGGGAGTGGAGCGGCGGCTCAGCCTTGCTTGCCAGACCCGCCCCGTAGGGATCAGACCCCGCCTCAACATTTTTTGACACCATCCGATCATTATTCTAATCCGGTGGATAACATGTTAGCGGCAGCTACCCTGCTTAATGCACCTCCCCTTACTGATGAGACGCCCTTCGCAGTAGAGTTGCGTAATGCGATTGAGCTCTTGCAAACAGCGGTGGCACAGCAGGAGAAATATTCATACAACCGTGATCGGGTGCACTCAACTCCTCTCCCAAGCCGCAGTTATAGCCGGCGTATTGAGTCGCCCGCAGTCTCCAGCAGAGAACGATGTCATCGACCGCTCCAGGATGACCCGCCCCATGGGAATAACTCGCCCCTTACTAATGCTCAAGTGATTGTGGATGAAGCCAGAGCCCGCTGAGAGGCGGAGGCGGAGGCGGCAACTCATTTAGCGGCGGCGGCTCAGTTGGGGGCTTATCAGCAACCTCCAGTGACCCCTTCGGCCTCAGTAGGAGCCGGTGCAAGTTCTAGGTCTGTTGGGGTGCCATGTTTAGTACCAGCTTTACGTAATGAACGTCTGCCTAAGGATTTCAAAGGCCCTCGCAAGGTGCCCAATTATATAGCTGATCTCCCTCCTGAAGGCTGGATCGAGAGTTACAAGTTAGCCATGGAGATGTTGGATGTCAATGACGCAGTCTGTGCCAAGTACTTTACTATGATGTTTGATGGGCTAGCCCGTACATGGTTAAAAGGATTACCTCCTAATTCTATCAATTCATGGGCAGAGTTGAAGGCGCAGTTCATTAAGAATTTTCAAGGGACATGCAAGCAGCCTTTGACGATTATCGATCTTGACAACTGTGTGCAACGGGAGGATGAATCGTCTCACCATTTGGTACGGCGGGTCTCAGAAATTATTCACTCGTCAGATAGTATTGCGGCGAATTAGGCGGTTCTGGTCTTGGAGAAAAACTGTCACTTTATACCCCCCTCAAGTAGAAGCTTGGGCGTCTTAAGTGTTATTGTAATGACATGGGTGAGCTCATGGTGGCTCTCATTAAATATGCTGACTCTGATAACACCAAGGACCTTGGGTCTGATGAAGAGAAATCCAACAAGGGCAAGAAGAGCGGCAATGGTAAGGGTCAGCAGCAGAACGTGGCAGGGCATAATGGCAACAACCAGGGCAATGGCGGTAAGCGCAGACACCCCGACGGCGGGTCAGATCTAGTAGCTAACACCAACACTGGGTACAAAAACCAGCGTCGCAACGGTAATGGTAAGCCGCCCTATGGCGGGTCAAAGGCTTTTAACCTGGAGGCAGCACTTAATGCCCCATGCTCGAAGCATAGTCTTCCTGACAAGCCGTCTACTCATGCTTGGAAAGATTGTTGGGTTATGCGAGAATTCAGGAATTACAGCCTTAGTCAGAATCATGGCAATGACAATGGACCGCATGGCAGGTCAAGTTCCAGCTCGCAGGGGTCTGGCTTTGGAGACGGCGGCTCAAATTCTGGCTATCAAGGTCCGGGTAACCATGGTGGTCATAATCAGCAGTCTGGTCAGGGTAACCAGTAGCAAAATAATTAGTCAGGTTATCAGAGTAATCCAAAGCAACTCAACAGAGGTCAATACCACGTTTTTACTACGAGTCTCTGCAAGCGAAATCAGAAAGTTCGTAAGTGTGCGGTCAATGCTGTTGAGCCGGACGTACCCAAACACTTACGATGGTCAGAGCATCCGATCACATGGAGTTGGGAGGATCACCTGCCCCGGTTTGAGAATCCGGGTCATCTGGCATTGGTGGTAGCCCCTCAAGTGGGCGGTTATAAGTTCACCAAGGTGCTCATGGATGGTGGTAGCAGCATCAACATATTGTATTGCGATAGCTTTCGCCGAATGAATTTAACTGACAAGGATCTTAAGCCGTCTTCCACAGTATTCCATGGTGTGGTGCCCAGTAAGTCGGCGTATCCTGTGGGAAAATTTTCCTTGGAAGTAGCCTTTGGTGATGACTATGACTACAGGGCAGAAACATTGTGGTTTGAGGTGGTTAAAATCAAGAGTCCGTACCATGCCTTGTTCGGACGACCGGCTTATGCTAAGTGTATTGCTCGCCCTTGCTATATTTACTTACAGCTTAAGATACCAGGGCGAAAGGGGACAATTATGGTCCATGGTGATCGGAAAATCGCTTTGGAATGCGAGGAAAGAGATGTAGCTTATGCAGAGTTGGCTTGTGCCACGGAAGAGCTGAAGCTCTACAAGGATAATGTTGACCCGGCTGATATGACCCCTCTGAAGAAGCCCACCACTGAGCAAGACCCTTTGTTGAAATTTAAGTCGGCTGATGATACCAAACAGGTTGATTTTTTCCCTAGCGACTCATCTCAGTAGTTCACAGTGGGGGCTAATATGGATCCTAAATAGGAAACCGCGCTCATCGAGTTCATCCGTGAGAATCGGGACATCTTTGCATGGAAACCTTCTGACATGCCAGGTGTACCGAGAGAATTTGCTGAGCACACTCTTAATGTGTATCCTAAGTTTAAGCCGGTCAAGCAGTTCCTCTGTCGTTTCAATGAAGAGTGATGTAAGGCTATTGGAGAAGAGGTGGCCCGGCTCTTAGCGGCTGGGTTTATCGTGGAAGTTTTTTACCCTGAGTGGTTGGCTAACCCTGTGCTTGTACTCAAGAAGAACAGCACATGGCGTATGTGTGTTGATTACACAGATCTTAACAAGGCTTGTCCAGCTGATCTATTTGCCCTCCCCCGTATCGACCAGATCATTGATGCAACAGTGGGTTGTGAGAGCTTATGCTTCCTGGATGCTTATTCTGGTTATCATCAGATCAAGATGGCAGTTAAATACCAAGAGAAGATGGCCTTCATCATGCCTTTTGGGCTTTCTGCTATGTTTCTATGCCTTTTGGGCTCAAGTGTGCTCAGGTGACTTATCAGCGCTGTGTTCAGAATTGTTTTCACAGTCAGATTGGGCGCAATGTTCATGCTTATGTGGATGATATTGTGGTTAAGTCCAGGAAGAAGGAGACTCTCCTGGATGATCTGAAAGAAACTTTTGACAATCCCCGGGTCTACAAAATGATGCTTAACCCGGCCAAGTGTGTTTTTGGTGTGCCTGCAGGTAAACTGTTGGGGTTCCTGGTCTCAAAAAGGGGCATCGAAGCTAACCCAGAGAAGATAAAGGCTATCACTTCACTTTCTAAGCCGGCGTGTGTCAATGATGTCCAGCGTTTGACGTGTCGTATTGCGGCTTTGAGCCGGTTCATAAGTTGCCTGGGAGAGAAGGCAATTCCTTTATATCAGATGCTGAAAAAGACATATCATTTTGTCTGGAGTGATGCTGCCAATGAAGCTTTTGAGGCGCTCAAGAAGTAGTTAGCTGAGCTGCCCCTTCTTGCTGCTCCCATTGAAAAAGAGCCTTTGCTCCTGTACGTGGCGGCTAATAATAAAGCAATCAATGTAGCAGTTGTTGTGGAGCGCAAGGAGGCGGGTAAGGAGTACCCAGTTCAGCGGCCGACTTACTATGTCAGTGAGGTTTTGACTGAGTCCAAGCAACGATATCCACATTGGCAGAAACTAGTGTTTGGGGTGTCCATGGCGAGTCACAAGTTGAAGCATTATTTTCTTAGGCATCCTATTATTGTGGTCAGCTCTGCTCCTTTAGGGGATATTATTCAAAACAGAGAAGCCATAGGCCGGATTGCTAAGTGGGCGATTGAGCTAGGGCCTCATAATTTGAAGTATGTTCCAAGAACAGCCATCAAGTCTCAAGCTTTGGTTGATTTCACCAATGATTGGACAAAATTGCAGACTCCGGAAGAGAAACCCGACAACACATATTGGGCAATCCACTTTGATGCGTCTAGAAAGTTGGAGGGCTCGGGGGCTGGAGTTATTTTGACTTCCCCACGAGGTGACAATTTTTGTTATGTTTTAAGGCTAATGTTTCCTTGTACTAACAATGCAGCTGAGTATGAAGCTTTGCTCCATGGCCTTCGTATGGCTAAGGAGATGAATTTGAGTCGGGTCAGATGTCTGGGCGACTCTGATTTGGTGGCTCAGCAAGTCTCAGGCAAGTGGGATTCTAAAGACCTGCTCATGGCGGCTTATTGCCGGGCGGTTGATAATATTGCTGGTCACTTTAAGGGTTATCAGGTGGATCACCTTGATCGACGGAAGAATGAGGTGGCTGATGCATTGTCTCAGCTTGGGTCTCAACATAAGCCAGTGCCTCCTAATATATTCCTCGATGTGTTACACAATCCTTCGTTCAGGTTACCGTCTGAAGAAGACATTGTTGTCCCTGACCCGGAGGCACAGTTGGTGGCAGCTCTTCACGCTATTCCTGATTGGACGTTGCCTTATCTGGCTTATATGACCCGGGGCGAGTTGCCCGAGGATGAAACTTTAGCACGGCAGATCACCAGGAGGTCTAAGTCTATGACTATTGTTAATGGCGAGTTACACAGATGCAGTGTGACAGGCGTCTTTCAACGCTGTGTTTCTCCTGAGGAGGGCCATGAAATTTTAAGAGAGATTCATGAAGGAGATTGTGGTCATCATGCCGACTCAAAATCTTTGGTGGCTAAAGCCTTTCGTCATGGGTTTTATTGGTTAACAGATCATGCTGATGCAGAGGATACCGTTAGCAAGTGTGATGGATGTCAAAAAAATTCCAGAAAAGCTCATTTGTTGGCTCAGGAATTGCGTATGATCCCAATAACTTGGCCGTTTGCAGTCTGGGGGCTTGACATGGTTGGACCATTCAAGAGGTCTAAGGATAAGAAGACCCACCTTCTGGTGGCGGTTGACAAGTTTACTAAGTGGGTTGAGGCAGAGCCAGTTAGCAATTGTGAAGCGGCGACTGCAGTTCAGTTTGTTAAAAAGATGATCTTCTGTTTTGGTTATCCTCATAGTATCATCACTGATAATGGCACTAATCTGCCTAAGGGTGCTATGAAAGAGTTCTGTCAAAGAGAGCATATTCGTCTTGATGTTTCTTCAGTGGCTCATCCACAGTCTAATGGTCAAGCAGAATGGGCTAACCAAGAAATCTTGAGAGGCATTAAGCCCCGGCTTATGGTTCCTTTGCAACGAACGTCAGGTTGTTGGGTTGAAGAGCTCCCTTCAGTCCTTTGGAGTATCAAAACCACCCCTAACAGGTCAACAGGCTATATGCCTTTCTTCATGGTTATGGTGCAGAGGCGGTTCTCCCAAGCGATATACGTCATGCCTCGCCCAGGGTGGCAGCTTATGTTGAAGCTGATAATGAGACGGCACGTCAGAATGCACTTGATGCTTTGGACGAAGAGCGTGATCTTGCGGTGGCTCGTTCAGTAATCTATCAGCAAGACCTATGTCGCTATCACAGCTGTAGGGTTGGAAGCCGGACTTTTCAAGAGGGCAACTTAGTGCTCCGTTTGATTCAAGATCAGACAGGGATGCATAAGCTTTCACCACCCTGGGAAGGACCTTTTGTGGTCAGCAAAAATCTTAACAACGGGTCCTACTACCTCATCGATATATGAGAGAACAAAGATTCCCGCACGTTTGAGAAGGAGACCAATAGACCGTGGAACATTGCTCATCTTCGGCCTTACTACACTTGAGTCATCGACTCTCATCATTGTACAAACCTCTGTCAATGTATATACTTTATGATCAAAGTTAATAAAGCCGGCATCCCCAAATTCGGGGCCTCTATCGTTTTCATCCCACAAGAATCTTTTCTGGTGAATCATAAGGTCATTTGGGGGCTTCCTGCTCTATGAGCATAGCTTTATAACCCTCTTCATCAGCTCTACATGCCATCTTTGGTCATTTAGGGGCTTCCTGTTCTATGAGCATAGCTTTATAACCCTCTTGATCGGCTCTACATGCCATCTTTGGTCATTTGGGAGCTTCCTGCTCTATGAGCATAGCTTTATAACCCTCTTGATCGACTTTACATGCCATCTTAGGTCACTTGGGGGCTTCCGGTTCTATGAGCATAGCTTTATAACCCTCTTGGCCAGGCTTTCATGCCATAACTGAGTTAAACCTGCCTGTTTTCGACTTGCTACTTCGATAGGCGACACGCCGTACTCTTGGCAGTTAATCTTTTCAAAGACCCTGAACTTGTTAAGGTTTAAATGGCGGCTTATGTCATGTGAGAGCCGGATTACAGTGAGCTAGGATAAACTCACTTGTACGCTATAATCTCTCCGCTATGTGGCCAGTTCATACTCTTAACAGTTAATCTTTCAATAAGACCCTGAACTAGCTAATGTTTAAATGACGGATTTATGTCACGTGAAAGCCGGCTTACGGGATTACATGCTTTTATGCCAAGCTTCTTTGAAGCAAAAAATTGAGTTTTTTCAAAAACCAATCTATTTGGGTCGTGCCTTACAAGCCGGCTTAACAAATATTTGAGTTATGCATACTCTCTATTTCTGTTTTGCAGAAACCTCTTATAGATGAGTAGTATAGTCGGGTCATGCTGATCTGGGTTATATTGCTCTACATTAAGCTTATTGAGGTTATAAGCCGCCAAGGGATCTTTTCAAAAACTGGATATGACTATAAGTCGCCCTGGTTGTTGAGTTATGTAACTCGCCCTGGATTATGATTATAAGCCGCCAGATGAAGGATTAACAACTCTTTGATGAATTCTATAAGCCGCCGAAGTCTTCTGGCAATATTGCAAGCAGAGCTGGGTATAATCAGATCACATCAGTTCAAGCTATTGAAGCATAAGTTGATAAGAACATGCACGAAGGCATGTCAGAGCAGATAATTCTTTTTCAGCTACCAATTACAAGGCTTCAGCTGAGCCCAAAAGTTTGTGACCAAGTGTTTTTGGAGTTAAGATACTCCATTGAGCCGGTGTCAGTGCCGTCCGGGTTTTGGCCTGGCGGGTTATTGTCATTTTGGCGCCTTGAGCTTGAAGCCCCCAAATCATCTTGTGCTGGCTCTTCGTCGATAACCATCTGGAGATTCGCCGATGTCCACTCGATGACGGTTAAAGCTTCAAATGTTTCTTCATTGTTAAGTATAACAGAAGGATCGAAATCAGGAGCAAAGATATGCTTACGCCTTGGCAGGGTAAGGTCTATAACAGCATGGGATGGCGGCTTAATCTTCACATTATTGTTGTCATAAGCCAGCTGGTACTTGTTCAGATCCAGCTCCTTCGCAAGCTTACATGCCAAAGGCCGCATCTCTCTGACGCATTTGTTGAAGTCCTCCTCTTCAAAGATTAACCCGTTATCTTTGAACTCTGGACACCCAGTAGCCATTTCTTCCGGTTCTAGCTCTGATTGCCAAGCTTTGGCCTGGCTTAGAGCAGCAATGGCTCCGGCGCGGGCGGCTGATAATTTAACTTCTTCAACTTGAGCCGGCACCATTGAAAGATGATCCAGTACAGTCTTGATAAAGCTTGGAGGTTTTTTGCCACCTGATAAGGCTACAAGACTGCGCAAAGTTCCAGCATATAACTGCTTAGTCAATGAATAAGCCGACTTCAACTTTAGCAGCATGTTTTGACCAAGACTAGCACTTCTGGGGCCTGTTAAGATTTTTGAACAAGAGTCGCCAGGCAGGTTAGAGTTCATATATATTGTGAGTCGCCAGGCGAGTTACTGAAATTGACAACAGATGATGAGTTACATATTACACTTACCAAAGATGGCGGTTGTCATGTGAGAGATATGTTGCTTTAAGCCGGTTAACTGTTCAGTCGCCGGCTTAAGCTGAGCCTCAGCATCCTATGCTCTCTTTAGAAGATCAGCTTTCTCAGTTTCCAAGGTGGCTCTTTCTTCATCGAATTTGGCTTTGATCTTCTCAATGTCTTCCAATGATGATTTTAGGCTTAATTCAGCCTTGGCGTGCTCAACCTGCTGAGTTTCCAGATTCTTCTTCAGCTCAGCGATGTTTGACTCGCCCACATTCAATGCTTCCTGCCAAGGGTGACCAGTATTGATTAAGATGGTTAAGTTCATATTCAACAATGGTATTCAAGTCCCAAGCACATTGCAAGCAATATACTTGGCACTTGGGGCTAATGTAGGTCATTTCAATTTATAAGACCCGGCTCATCTTATTCAGATAAGCCGGCCCTTGGGGGCTACAGATTTGGTTCTTAAGCAATGGTTGAAAGACCCGGCTCATCTTATCAAGATAAGCCGGCCCTTGGGGGCTACGTATTTGGCTCTCATAAGTGATTATAAGACCCAGCTCATCTTATCAAGATAAGTCGGCCCTTGGGGGCTACACTTTAGAAATTTTTGCAAAGTCTAAAGCATACTCATCGTCATTCTTATACTTAAGACTTGGGGGCTAGTATGGATATATATATATATATATATATATATATATATATATATATATATATATATATATATGCAAGGCTAAAGAGGAGTTGGATATTTTCATACCTCATATTTTTGCTTCATTAACTGGACTAACCCGGCTTCCATATCCCGGCTAGTGTGAAGGCGGCTTAAATAGCCTGCATACACCTCACTTGTATTGAATGAGGAGTAGCTCTCCAGATCCAATTTGGCCTTGCCGTTCTCCAAAGAGGGTATTTCTTCCTTAGTGGAGTGCTTGGTTAGCACGTTGGAGACCTCGGGCGCCTTAAAGGCTGACCCGGTAACAACAATGTCATTAACATCAGCTATGGCAGGGCTCTTGTCAGTTGATTTGGCAAGAGTGGGCAGCTTAGGACTTGGCGGGTCATGGCTGGCGGCCGGGTTAATTTCAGTATCCATTGGCTCAAAGACCGCAGCATCAGTTTGTGGTGGCGGGTCATTGATAGGCTCTTCGGGGTCTTGGATGGGGGCCTTAGAGATTTCTGCCGTTTGCTTCTTCGGCTCAGAAACTTCGGGGGCTTTGGAAGAATCGCCCACCTTCTGCTTCTTGCCAGGCTTGGCTTTAGCCCTATGACAAAAATAGCAAAGCTTATGAGTATATCACCACAAGTCCTTTATCAACAAATGAAAGTACTTACCCATGTGCAACAATGAAGGCAGGCATCTGAGTTCCACTTGAGTCGCCAGATGATGGTGGCATTCCCTGACAGTTTGAATCAGAAGGAGTAAGAGGCTGACGCATGAGACCGGCCTTTGGAAGAGATAAAGTCGGGCTATGAGGCACCTCATTGCAACGCTTGCGAGGAGCCGGTGTGTTAGGTAAGCCAGCTACAAGTTCTTCAGGACCGCCGTTCCGGGTCTTACGCCTGGACTCATGTTGCTGTTTCTTCAAAAGAAAGTTGGGGTCCAGATAAGCAAGAGGATGAGAAAATCTTACTTTCCGGATGACCCGCCATATTTTCTTTCTTGGCAAGGGTTTTGAGTCTGAGGAGACAGGAATTACTTCTGCTGCATCGGCGTGGCTCATCTCTACTTCTTCCTGAGAGGAATCAACATCAATAAGTTGCATAAAGAAAATACCAAGAGAGTCAAGTTCTACCTCCAACTCGTCTAGCTCGAGAAGGTCTTGAGCTATTTGTTTTTAACGGCGGCCCGTAGCACGGGTCTTCCCTCTAGGCTTCTTGGCTGGATCGGCAGCTTGTAGTTTCTTCTTCCAGAAGGGAGAGTCAGCCTGTATATATATGAGCAATAAGTTAAATGATGTGAAATGCAAGAGGTAGACGTACAAAATGAAGATTTGTTCAAAATACTTACAGGAGGAGCCGGGTTAAGAGTGCAGAAAGGATTCAGTCCCACTTTACTGCAGTTCTCTAGAGACTCCCCGAGCAGTGTCTTAACTGTATCATTGACCTCTTTATTAGTCAGGTGTGCTTGGCTGTAGCACTGCTGGTCCTTCGTATCATCGGTATACTGGCACATTAAGCGGTGCGGTGACTCAGGGGTAAAATTTCCATGCAACCCAGCAGCAGACCAGATCAATTCCATTTAAGCTGTTAGCTAGCAAGGCCCTTATCTTTGAAAATGTGGCTGAATACTTAGCATGTTCTGTGGCAGTAAGGCGACCCGGGAGCTCGTGGCTGGAGCTGAGCCAGAAGGGACGGAAACCCGGCAGGGAATTTCCACCAGCTGGAGAGGTATCCTTGCAATAGAACCAAATATAATTCAAGTCCTTGGGGTGACTAGGCAGTGCGGCTGCGGGGAAGTTGACGTCTCTTCGCCTTTGAATGGAAACCCCTCCAAGCTCGAGACTAGGTCCGTCTATCATTTCAGTCTGGCGGTTGAGATAAAAGAAATCTCTGAATAGATCAACATCGGGCTCTTCTTGAAGATACACTTCGCAAAAAACTTGAAAGTTGCATATGTTGGAGACGGAGTTGGGACCAATATCTTGAGGATGAAGTTTGTAAAAATGCAAAATGTCCCGGAAGAATTTTGACCCGGGCGGTGAAAATCTACGTAGAAGGTGATCCGCAAAAATGACTACTTCACCCTCTTTAGGTTGAGGAGTAGTTTCAGAACCTAGAACTCGCCAGTGGATGACAAGATGGCAAACCTCCCATATCCACATACTCGTTTAATGAAAGCTCGGAGACTCTGGTAGCAACCCAGTCGCAAGAAGTGGGAGTCTTAGTCATGGTTGGCGGGTTAAAAAGTTGCGACCTAGGAACAAGAGTATGGCGGGTTAATATTGCAATGATAAACCGCTTAAGTGATTACAATAATGTTTTAGCAGCAGCAAGCCGGGTATGGTCATAAGATTAGTCATTATGAAGAATCATGAGGATATTATGAGCCGCCCTAATCAAGAGCATAAGGCGACTCTCGGATTAATTGAGGTGTGGCAGGTTAAGCTATGATAGCCTAAGCCGGCAGCATGCTGGCGGGTTATAAGTTCATTATTAAGACGCCCATAAAGTGAAGGGCGGATCAGTTTTCTGTGGATCTTACGTTTGCTGAAATCTTGCTAAGTGTGGACTAAACAGATCTCACAATCTACAACTATGTTTTCGGATCCACGACTGCTCAAAAAAGGAGAATAAATATTAAACCTAACAGGTGGCAGTGGAAGAACTAGTAGACTGTATGTTGGTTCTGTGGAAAAAGGGGATCTATCCAAGATGCAAAATAAGGACTAAAACTGCCACCGCTCTGGTCCTACTCTGTTTTTGGATTGAAATACGACTTCTAGGCAGGGGATGGATGAACATGGATGAACTTGGACGAACAACGATGAACTCTATGAACTTGAGTGCCCTAATGTGGATCTGGAAAAGGAAAAGAATGAGACCTGATGGCGTTGATGAAGGGCGGAGGAGCGCCGCAGATCTCTGGTCCCAACAGGTTGATGTAGCGGCCCTGATGGAGTGGTCAGCGAGGTTCGGTTGGCGCAGAGGAGCTTTGGTCACTGCTGAGGTCGCGAGGAAGACGAAGAGGCAGAGGCGATGGGGGTAAAAAGTGAAAAGGCAAGCCTCCCGTGCCTTTTTATAAGGAAAAGTTGGTGGAACAGTGAATAAGCGGGTGCGAAAATCGAGAGGACATGATAATTACTACGCCCAAAGGAGACGCCTCGATTCTCGGTATGGCTGATTAATGCAAAGATCCGTTGTGATGTCATAAGGTTTCTCTGAATTTATTTAACATGATGTCATCTTTCCATATGGCGGGTTATGAAAATCTGTTCAAGGTTAAGCGCTGGAAGGAATCAAAGAAGACTCACCAAGCCAGAGACAAAGGAGATTGACATGAACACGTTCAAATCAATCTGGGGCCTAATGTTGGGGATATAACCCCACGGTGAGACCCGCCCTTACTGGGCCGGGGTAGGCTATTGGCGATTCATAAAGGAGGCCTTAAGTAGGCTTAGAAGATCAAGACATGAGATCCGGAGGGCGACTTACGTGGTGAGCCGCCGGAAGCCCAAGCCCAGAAGTTGGTGCGAGACCCGGCATTGTAAGCCGCCTGACGGTGACTTGCCTAGCAAGGCAAGGCGACTTAGAACCAGAGTCGGTTACGTTGTATAATCCGACCTGGAGTGTGACGCCCCCGGCTTAATCGTGCACTAATCATACACGCAAATGCACACGATCAAGCCTAAGGACTCACTAGAAGATATCACAACACAACTCTAAAACATAAATAAAGTCATACAAGCTTTATATTACAAGCCAGGGCCTCGAGGGCTCGAATACATAGCTCGATGGCACACAAGCGTCAGCGGAAGCATCAGATATCTGAGTACAGGTATAAAAGAAAAACAGAAAGGCCTTTAAAAAAAGGCGGGGCAAAAATAGAACACTACGATCGAAAGACGTAGGCCTCCTGCCTAGGACCCTCCGAACCTACTCCTGGTCGACAGCCAACTCGTAGTAGAAGCCATCCTCGGGGTAGAAGTAGCGATCGCCGGCGGGGCAGCTGTCTCAGGGGCTCCATCAACTGGACACGACAAACTGACATGGGAGAATAGGAAAGCAAAGCAACCGTGAGTACTCTGAAGTACTCAGCAAGCAAGGATCTACACTACATATGCAACATTATCAAGGGATGGCTGTATATGTGGACTGGGCTGCAGAAATGCCAGAATAGAGAGAAGGCCTAGTCCTTTCGAAGACTAGCATCTTCAGCATCTTCAAGCATCTTCGAGCGTCTTGCAGCATATAGAGGAGTACAGAGCAGCATAGTATAAAGTAGTAGTGGTAGTAGCAAGCAACAGTCTCGCCCAGAGATCCTTCCTCATCTCCCTGCGAGAAAGCGATCCCGGAGCCACATATCCAGGTATCATCTCAATTCTAGCTGTACCGATCGGGATATAACTCCGAGTGTCCTTTACCGTAGGACCGGCTATCGATAGATTTGTTCTTCCCTACAGGGGTGCACCAACTTACCCACCACGCTCGCTTAACTCCGGCCGGACACACTTTCCTGGGTCATGCCCGGCCTCGGCCAAACGACACACCGCAACCCTACCTATAGCTCAGCAGAGAGGTCCCCGTCGGTCTACCTCCTAAGTGCTCAGGGGTCCTGGGCCATCGCCCTGTGCACTCCAGCTCGTTGCGCGCAGGGTGGATACCAGCGCCTCGGCGCGATCCGACCGTGCTGCCATGCTGAACTGGACGTCTGACAGAGCTTTCGGCTGATGTTACGATGCAGAATGCCCATACTATGCCCACGTGATGGTTAGTGCTATCCGACCAAAGGCCGGCTCAGATTAAATATCCAAATCGTTAGGACTAGGGGCTTGCAGAAACGAGCAGAGACTCACGAAAGATGTGACCCCGTCGCCCCGTCTCGAGGACTTGCTGCAAGGGCTAAGAATGCCCGGCCGCGCCTCGTGGAATAACTCACGGGTAACTATCCATCATCCGCGGGTACCCCTCAGGGTCGACCCGCCTTCTCAAGTATCAGTATCAACAATAATGTAAGGCATCCGTGTGGTCACCGTATCAAGGGGAATCCGAGGCATCACCCTCGTTGGACTCCCACCTGATGTAACATCAAGATGGACGTAAGAGGCATCACCCTCGAGGTCCACACGTGAGGTGTTGCTCGACTTCGTCGTTATCGGGGGTGGTGTAGGAGGAATCACCCTCGCTTACCACGACCGATTAGCTAACCTACAAGGTTATCATCAGAAGTGCTGACGAGGTATCACCCTCGGCACTCGATAGTAACCCAGTAATGTTGAGCAATGAAGGGGAAGTGAGGTGCGGTGCCATGGTTCTGATCTTCGATCCCGTTGGTCGGGTCTTCTGAAACTCCAGCGGGGCAGTCGGGATAAAGTGGGGTCACTAGTGGGGCTCTACCCAAACTATACTAAGCAGTTTAGGATGAACAGTAAGGTATCAACAGCAGGTTACAATAATCAGGCTATGCAGTAGATATAGGATAACAGTATTAGTAGCAAATTCTAATGCAAGCATGAGAAAATAGAATAGGCGATATCGGGATGATCAAAGGGGGGGCTTGCCTGGTTGCTCGGCGGCAATGGCAAGGTCGTCAGAAGTGCAGCCAATCACCGGAGCTGCGTCGATCTCGAAGGCTACGTCGGTAGCGAGATCTACCGAGAGAGAAGAGGGGGAGGAAACAGTTTAAATACAGAGCAAACAAGTGCTACTCAAAGTATGACATGGCAATATGCAGTGTCGGGTGTGTCCTAACGTATGGTTGCACGTCACCGAGGAAGGAGGAATCCATCCGGGAATGTTTTCCCGGTTCCGGACATTTGTCGGACAGAGGACCGGAGGGGATCGGTTCCATGTTCGGATACTTAGGGACGTGTGACGGATGAACGGACCGCGCATCCGGCTTCGTCTCGTCGTTCTGAGCAACTTTCATGTTTTAAGTTTTTCGATCCGAGCTACGGTTTAAAAGTTATGAATTTCTAAAGATTTAAATATTTTCTGAAATTTATTTTATCTATTAAATCAACATTATCCAGAACAGTAGCATCGACGTCAGCATGACGCAATTGTGATGTCATCAGTCAACGGCCGGCTGACCGTGGTCAAATCTGACCTGTGGGTCCAGCGGGACCCACATGTCAGCCTCTGTGACTAAACAGAGCTTAATTAAAGGGTGGGCCCCAGATGTCAGTGTCTGTTAGTTTAACTAATTATCTTAATTAGCAGTTTATTTACTTATTTAAATTCATTTAACTGAGCGGGGCCCGCATGTCAGCGAGATAGGGCGGCCACCTCAGCGCTGACCGAGGTCAACGGGGCCCAGTGGGGCCCAGTGGCAGTGGCACAGGGGTGGGCCCCAGCTGGCCACGTCGGACGCCGGCCGAAGGGCACTCCGGCGAGCTCCAACGCGGCGGAGCGCGCCGGCGAGGCTCGGGATTTCGCTACGGGGCTCCAAATATGGCGCGGCTGGGCTCGTTCGAAAGCTGGTGGAGCCGCGCATCCAACTACGGCGTCGGCCCGTGCAGAGGAACCTGGAAACGATGGCTACGGCGAGCTCAGGTGGCGGCCGGAGTCGGGTTAGAGCGCATTCGGCGTTCCGTGGCGTTAGCGCGCGATCTGGAGCTACAGGGGGCTTCGCAAGGCCTCCCTGAGCACGAGGACGGGTTCGGCCATCCTTGACATGGACTAGGGCGTCGGCGGCGAGCACGACAGTACGGCGGCTACGGCAATGGCGGCGGTGATTCGTTCAGCTAGCTAGAGGTGTGGAAACGGTGCTCGGACGGGGAGGAGAGAAAGCGTAGCTCACCGCGCGGGCTCACAGAGGCCCTTCGAGAAATGGGAGCGCAGAGGAGGCCGAATCGACGGCGGCGGCGTTCCGGTGATCCGAGGAGGAAGAGGAGGGGATCCGGCGCTCCAGGGCTCGTCAGCTCCAGCAAGCACCGCCGGACGATGAGGCGGGAGTCGGCGAAGCCCTTGGGCAGCGTTGAAGGGTTGGACGACGCCGGTGGCCGTGAGGACAGGCGATGCACGGCGGCGACCGCGTCGGGCGCCGACGGAATCTAGCAGGGGAGAGCGAGGGAAACGAGGGGGAAGTGGAAGAGGATGGCCAGGGGGGATGCTCGGGCTCGGTCTTGTCCTCCCGTCCTCTCCTGTAGCGTCGGTGGCGCCGTGGTGTCGAGCTGCGGCCGGCGCTAGACGGCGCGACCAGGCGCGCACCGACACGGCGATAGAGAGAGGGGGAGAAGGAGAGAGAAGCGGGCCGGCTGGGCTGGACCGGTGCACTGTGCACTTAGGTCCAGTCCAGTTTAGGCCTTTTTCTTTTATTATTTCTGTTTTCAATTTACAGTAGCTCTTTGCAATATTTTGAGCTAGCAAAACATTTTGCAAAAATGTGAATCTTGCTCACACTGATGTATTGCAATGTCCAGCAAGGCCACAAAAAGTTTGAGCCCGTTTGAAAACCATTTGAATTTAATAAAAATGGTTTGAGCTTCATAATTGCTGATTTGGCTCTGTTTCATACTGTTTGAGTCACTTTTCTAACCCCAACTTTATTGATGATGGTTTTACAAACGTTCCTGGATTATTAGCCACTTAATGAACATTTTCCCAATAGTGTTTGCTCAACTTCATATTTCACTTTGGAATTTGAGTTGATTTTTAAAATGGAATTGATTTATTTTGGTTAACCTCTATGACTTGGCACTGCAAATGATATGACTTGGCATTATTAGCATCTAATCACAGTGGCTATTACATAGGGGTGTTACAAGTTCTCCTCCTCTAAAAGAAATTCTCGTCCCGAGAATTCAAGAGGTAGAAGGAAAGAGGTCGGGGTATTCAGCACGGAGGTTATCCTCGCGTTCCCAAGTGGCTTCATCTTCGGTATGATTTGACCACTGCACTTTCAGGAACTTGGTGACCTTCTGACAGGTTCGACGTTCAGCTTCATCGAGAATGCGGATGGGATGCTCCTTATAAGATAGGTCATCTTGCAATTCGAGCATCTCATGATCTACTGCTCGGTGCGGAGACTCCTTGAAGCATTTTCGAAGTTGCGACACATGGAAGACGTCGTGGATATGAGAGAATTGTGGTGGCAACTCCAATTTATATGCCACTTGTCCACGTTTGGCAACTATGGGAAAGGGACCAATATAGCGAGGAGCTAACTTTCCCTTGATTCCGAAACGGTGAGTGCCCTTCATAGGAGTGACTCGCAGATAAGCCTGATCACCAGGTTGATAAGTCAAACCCCATCGTTTGCGATCGTAGTTGCTCTTCTGGCGGTCTTGAGCCGCCTTGAGATTTTCTCGGATGATACGGACTTGTTCTTCTGCGTGTTGAATAATATCCGGACCCACGAGCGGTCGTTCCCCAGCTTCTGACCAATTCAGAGGGGTTCGACACTTACGAACATAAAGCACTTCGAAGGGGGCCATTTTCAAGCTGGCTTGATAGCTGTTGTTATAAGAGAATTCGGCATACGGAAGAGATTCTTCCCACTTCTTGCCGAAAGAAATAACACAAGCTCGCAGCATGTCTTCAAGCACTTGATTGACTCGTTCGACTTGGCCTTGGGATTGAGGATGATAAGCTGAACTCCAGGTGATATGAGTTCCCATAGCTTCTTGGAAACTTTCCCAGAATTTGGAGGTGAATAGACTGCCACAGTCCGAACTGATCTCTTTCGGAATACCGTGGAGTGAAACAATTCTGGAGATGTACAGCTCTGCTAACTGACTAGCAGTGATAGTCTCCTTGACTGGCAGAAAATGTGCAACCTTGGAGAGTTGGTCGACGACGACAAGAATAGCATCGTGACCTTTCTGAGACTTGGGAAGTCCTGTAATGAGATCCATTTGAACCTTATCCCATTTCCATAGGGGAATAGGAAGGGGTTGCAGAATTCCGGCAGGCTTCTGATGTTCTGCCTTGACGCGATGGCAAACGTCACATTCAGCAACATAGCGAGCAATATCCTGCTTCATTCTAGACCACCAGTACCTTTGACGAAGATCACGATACATCTTGGTGCTACCCGGATGAATAGACAGCGGTGTATCATGTGCCTCCTTCATGACTTTGTCAATCATAAGCTCGAAGCGAGGTACGACAATGCGGTCTCTGAAGTACAAGGTTCCATCTTCAGACAACGAGAAATCCCTGTACTTTTCAAGGTGAAGATCCTTCTTCATCAGAGCAACTTCAGCATCTTTAGCTTGTGCACTCTTAACGGCCTTCTCAAGGTCTGGTTCAACAACCAAGGTTTTTAAGTACCCTTGAGGAACTATCTCGATATTTAGCTTTCGAAGCTCTTCATACAGGAGTGGCTGCTCTAGCTGGACTTCAAGTTCACAGCAATAGGATTTGTGGCTCAATGCATCAGCCATTACATTAGCCTTGCTAGGGGTATAAGAAATACCCAAATCATAGTCCGCAATGGTCTCCATCCATCTTTGTTGATGAAGGTTTAAAGATGGCTGAGTGAACAGGTATTTCAAACTTTTATGGTCTGTGTAGATCTTGCAACGATTACCAAGGAGGTAATGTCGCCACAACTGCAGTGCATAGATGATAGCAGCTAGTTCTAGATCATGTACCGGATAATTCTCTTCATGTGGACGCAATTGTCGAGAGCCATAGGCAATCACTTTACGCTCCTGCATTAGGACACAGCCTAATCCTTCACGGGATGCGTCGCAATATATCACAAAATCTTTGCGAGAATCTGGAGGAGCAAGTACAGGGGCAGATGTCAGCTTGTCTTTGAGTGTTTGAAAACTTTCCTGACACTTTTTTGTCCATTCAAACTTAACGCCCTTGTGAAGCAAATCAGTCAAAGGCTTAGCCATCTTTGAGAAATTCTCGACAAAGCGGCGGAAATAGCTTGCAAGGCCAAGAAAACTTCTGACTTGCTTGACGTTCTTCGGAGGATTCCAGTCCAGAATAGCTTGAACTCGTTCTGGGTTAATAGCTATGCCATCCTTGGAGATTACATGTCCAAGGTAGGTTACTTCAGAAAGCCAGAACTCACATTTGGAATACTTGGCATACAGTTGGTGTTCACGCAACTTCTCCAGTACAAGCCGAAGATGTTCGGCATGTTCTTCTTCATTCTTCGAATAAACAAGAATATCATCCAGATATACCACGACGAATTTGTCGAGATAATCCATGAATATGTAATTCATTAACCGGGAGAAGGTAGCTGGAGCATTAGTCAGACCGAAGGACATGACAGTGTACTCATAAGAACCATAGCGAGTAACAAATGCTGTCTTCGGAATATCCTCTTCACGAACTCGGATCTGGTGGTATCCCAATCTCAAATCAAGCTTAGAGAATACTGACGAACTAGCAAGTTGATCATACAGATCGTTGATTCTGGGAAGCGGGTACTTGTTCTGAATTGTTGCTTGGTTCATAGGTCGGTAATCTTGAACCAACCGATTCGTGCCATCCTTCTTCTTGACGAAGAGTGAAGGTGCTCCCCAAGCAGAGGAACTGGGGTGGATGAAACCTTTCTTAAGTGACTTGTCGATCTCTTCCTTGAGTTCAAGAAAGTGGTGCGGAGGCATCTTATAAGGACGCTTCGCAATAGGGGTAGTGTCTGGTTTCAAGTCGATGACAAACTCGACAGCTCTGGCAGGGGGAATTCCTAGAAGTTCTTCCGGAAAGACATCTTGAAAATCATGAACAACTGGAATGTTCTCGATGCCTTCAAGAGGTGAAGCGTTCAATGCATTCAGAACATATATCTGATTCTCGGCATCCTAAGATGTTCGAGCTGAGTATCTGATTGTTTGTCCAGAAGGGTGAGTGAGCTGGACTGTCTTAGTGGCACAGTCAATCAAAGCTTTATTCGCTGTCAACCAATCCATACCAAGAATGATGTCAATGTTGGAAGGTCCGAGCACAATAAGGGAAGCCGGAAAAAGTAGACCTCCAATCTCAATGTGGTTGTGTGGGCTTACTATTGAGGTTTGCACTTAGACCCCGGGGATTGAATCACTAAAGGAGTGGA
This sequence comes from Thinopyrum elongatum, assembly GCA_011799875.1. Lineage (NCBI taxonomy): Eukaryota > Viridiplantae > Streptophyta > Magnoliopsida > Poales > Poaceae > Thinopyrum > Thinopyrum elongatum. The sequence goes on from CM022300.1 coordinate 392,924,065, forward strand.
CAAATTTTCCATACCTAACCCATGCAACTGAGCAAATTGTTGGGACACGAAAGCATGCGATGCTCCTGAATCGAAAAGAACAGAAGCCGGCACTGAATTAACGCGAAGGGTTCCCATCACAATCTTTGGTGACTCATGAGCTTCTTCAATCTTGACATGGGTGACTTGACCTCGAGCTATAGCAGACGGACTGGCATTAGAGCTTCTGAGACGACGGTTCCGACAGCTCTTCTTTCGACCAACAGGGGGACATGGTGCAACCTGAGGAGATGCCATAGCACTAGGCTGTCCATCCTGAACTGTTAGTTGTCTCGGCGGTGAAGGCAGACGAGGTGCAACATAAGATGGTCTTGGTGTTGGAGCCGGTCGGTGATGAACATTGTGCGGAATCCACACTCGACGCTTCTGAACAGGCTGACCCGAGGATGAGCCTACATCACGAGTGCGTTTGAGCGACTCCTGGTATTTAGCCAAACCAGTTTCAACTCGGTAGGCTTGACTGACAAGCGTTGCAAAGTCCTCACAATCATGGACAAGAAGTGCGAGCTGTATATCGGAACGCAGTCCTTCACGGAATTTCTCCTGCTTACGGGCGTCAGTGTCGACGTCATCTTTAGCATAGCGGGACAATTCAAGAAATTTCCTCTGATATTCATCCACAGTCATTGTGCCCTGTGTGAGTTTACGGAACTCCTGCTTCTTCTGGTCGATCAGACCTCGTGGAATGTACCATGCACGAAAAGCTGACTGAAATTCCTGCCAAGTGGTTACAGTCTCTGCAGGCAACGTATCCTTGTGGCTTTCCCACCATTGAGCAGCGGGACCCTTCAAGTGGAATGTCGCAAAGGTGATGTAACTGTCAGGGGCCACATCAGCTGACTCCATCTCGAACTGGATGTCACGCAGCCAATCATCAGCATCCATAGGATTGGTGGGATTGCGAAAAACAGACGGGTTGAGGCAAACAAATTCTGATAGTGAGATCGGTCCAGGCTCCTGACGAGCCTCGTTGCATTCCAAACGTTTAACCAGACTCTCATTGAGCTGACGGTTCAATTCGAACTGCTGCATCATTGCGGCAATATAAGGAGGAGGAGGAGGATCGTCAGCCATCCTGCCAAATCAACAGGGGCAGTTTAGCAAGCAAAATTGCAGGTGTAAGAGGTCATTCATGACGTAACATGAGTAATGAACAAGGAGGCATCAGGTGCATATTAGTAGTCATTAAAGACATACAGAACGATGCACAGAGTTGAACACAAACGGCGATAGGAGTTCGGATACGCACACAGCTAGACAAGCTAGGCGGCGCGCAGGCACACGGTAAGGAAGTACACAACGAGACATAGCAAAGGCTACATCAACGTCGGAGAAAATTGTAGGAGCGAGGAATCTGCAAGTGACAACACAGGGTGCCCTCGATAAGAGGATCCTGTAAGCAGAACCTGGCCCTCAATCTTGAAGCAAGGGGGGATAACTTCAGAACTCCGGGTGGATGTGATCACGAGAACCTAATGTTGGAGTTAGTAAAAAATTTAACCCAAATAGAAGAGAGAGTAGAGTCCCAGAGTAAAGGTCGAGGAGTAAAAGATCCTAATACCACCCAATTGGCGACGTGGGCCCGTAAGCCACACAGCCAAGTTAGTAAAACAGTTTTCGGACCACTAGACTCAACTTCGGCAGAGGAGTTGGAAGGGGGGGTTCCTAGGGGCAGTCGGCTCTGATACCAACCTGTGACGCCCCCGGCTTAATCGTGCACTAATCATACACGCAAATGCACACGATCAAGCCTAAGGACTCACTAGAAGATATCACAACACAACTCTAAAACATAAATAAAGTCATACAAGCTTTATATTACAAGCCAGGGCCTCGAGGGCTCGAATACATAGCTCGATGGCACACAAGCGTCAGCGGAAGCATCAGATATCTGAGTACAGGTATAAAAGAAAAACAGAAAGGCCTTTAAAAAAGGCGGGGCAAAAATAGAACACTATGATCGAAAGGCGTAGGCCTCCTGCCTAGGACCCTCCGAACCTACTCCTGGTCGACAGCCAACTCGTAGTAGAAGCCATCCTCGGGGTAGAAGTAGCGATAGCCGGCGGGGCAGCTGTCTCAGGGGCTCCATCAACTGGACACGACAAACTGACATGGGAGAATAGGAAAGCAAAGCAACCGTGAGTACTCTGAAGTACTCAGCAAGCAAGGATCTACACTACATATGCAACATTATCAAGGGATGGCTGTATATGTGGACTGGGCTGCAGAAATGCCAGAATAGAGAGAAGGCCTAGTCCTTTCGAAGACTAGCATCTTCAGCATCTTCAAGCATCTTCGAGCGTCTTGCAGCATATAGAAAAGTACAGAGCAGCATAGTATAAAGTAGTAGTGGTAGTAGCAAGCAACAGTCTCGCCCAGAGATCCTTCCTCGTCTCCCTGCGAGAAAGCGATCCCGGAGCCACATATCCAGGTATCATCTCAATTCTAGCTGTACCGATCGGGATATAACTCCGAGTGTCCTTTACCGTAGGACCGGCTATCGATAGATGTGTTCTTCCCTGCAGGGGTGCACCAACTTACCCACCACGCTCGCTTAACTCCGGCCGGACACACTTTCCTGGGTCATGCCCGGCCTCGGCCAAACGACACACCGCAACCCTACCTACAGCTCAGCAAAGAGGTCCCCATCGGTCTACCTCCTAAGTGCTCAGGGGTCCTGGGCCATCGCCCTGTGCACTCCGGCTCATTGCGCGCAGGGTGGATACCAGTGCCTCGGCGCGATCCGATCGTGCCGCCATGCTGAACTAGACATCTGACAGAGCTTTCAACTGATGTTACGATGCAGAACGCCCGTACTATGCCCACGTGATGGTTAGTGCTATCCGACCAAAGGCCGGCTCAGATTAAATATCCAAATCGTTAGGACTAGGGGCTTGCGAAAATGAGCAGAGACTCACGAAAGATGTGACCCCGTCGCCCCGTCTCGAGGACTTGCTGCAAGGGCTAAGAATGCCCGGCCGCGCCTCGTGGAATAACTCACGGGTAACTATCCATCATCCATGGGTACCCCTCAGGGTCGACCCGCCTTCTCAAGTATCAGTATCAACAATAATGTAAGGCATCCGTGTGGTCACCGTATCAAGGGGAATCCGAGGCATCACCCTCGTTGGACTCCCACCTGATGTAACATCAAGATGGACGTAAGAGGCATCACACTCGAGGTCCACACGTGAGGTGTTGCTCGACTTCGTCGTTATCGGGGGTGGTGTAGGAGGAATCACCCTCGCTTACCACGACCGATTAGCTAACCTACAAGGTTATCATCAGAAGTGCTGACGAGGTATCACCCTCGGCACTCGATAGTAACCCAGTAGTGTCGAGCAACGAAGGGGAAGTGAGGTGCGGTGCCACGGGTCTGATCTTCGATCCCGTTGGTCGGGTCTTCTGAAACTCCAACGGGGCAGTCGGGATAAAGTGGGGTCACTAGTGGGGCTCTACCCAAACTATACTAAGCAGTTTAGGATGAACAGTAAGGTATCAACAGCAGGTTACAATAATCAGGCTATGCAGCAGATATAGGATAACAGTATCAGTAGCAAATTCTAATGCAAGCATGAGAAAATAGAATAGGCGATATCGGGATGATCAAAGGGGGGGCTTGCCTGGTTGCTCGGCGGCAATGGCAAGGTCGTCAGAAGTGCAGCCAATCACCGGAGCTGCGTCGATCTCGGAGGCTACGTCGGTAGCGAGATCTACCGAGAGAGAAGAGGGGGAGGAAACAGTTTAAATACAGAGCAAACAAGTGCTACTCAAAGTATGACATGGCAATATGCAGTGTCGGGTGTGTCCTAACATATGGTTGCACGTCACCGAGGAAGGAGGAATCCATCCGGGAATGTTTTCCCGGTTCCGGACATTTGTCGGAGAGAGGACCGGAGGGGATCGGTTCCATGTTCAGATAGTTAGGGACGTGTGACGGACGAACGGACCGCGTATCCGGCTTCGTCTCGTCGTTCTGAGCAACTTTCATGTTTTAAGTTTTTCGATCCGAGCTACGGTTTAAAAGTTATGAATTTCTAAAGATTTAAATATTTTCTGAAATTTATTTTATCTATTAAATCAACATTATCCAGAACAGTAGCATCGACGTCAGCATGATGCAATAGTGACATCATCAGTCAACGGCCGGCTGACCATGGTCAAATCTGACCTGTGGGTCCAGCGGGACCCACATGTCAGCCTCTGTGACTAAACAGAGCTTAATTAATGGGTGGGCCCCAAATGTCAGTGTCTGTTAGTTTAACTAATTATCTTAATTAGCTAATTAGCAGTTTATTTACTTATTTAAATTCATTTAACTGAGCGGGGCCCGCATGTCAGCGAGATAGGGCGGCCACCTCAGCGCTGACCGAGGTCAACGGGGCCCAGTGGCAGTGGCACAGGGGCGGGCCCCAGCTGGCCACATCGGACGCCGGCCGGAGGGCACTCCGGCGAGCTCCAACGCGGCGGAGTGCGCCGGCGAGGCTCGGGATTTCGCTACAGGGCTCCAAATATGGCGCGGCTGGGCTCGTTCGAAAGCTGGTGGAGCCGCGCATCCAACTACGGCGTTGGCCCGTGCAGAGGAACCCGGAAACGATGGCTACGGCGAGCTCAGGCGGCGGCCGGAGTCGGGTTAGAGCGCATTTGGCGTTCCGTGGCGTTAGCGCGCGATCTGGAGCTATAGGGGGCTTCGCAAAGCCTCCCTGAGCACGAGTACGGGCTCGGCCATCCTCGACATGGACTAGGGCGTCGGCGGCGAGCACGACAATATGGCGGCTACGGCAATGGCGGCGGTGATTCGTTCAGCTAGCTAGAGGCGTGGAAACGATGCTCGGACGGGGAGGAGAGAAAGCATAGCTCACCGCGCGGGCTCACGGAGGCCCTTCGAGAAACGGGAGCGCAGAGGGGGCCGAATCGACGGCGGCGGCGTTCCGGTGATCCGAGGAGGAAGAGGAGGGGATCCGGTGCTCCAGGGCTCATCAGCTCCAGCAAGCACCGCCAGACGATGAGGCGGGAGTCGGCGAAGCCCTTGGGTAGCGTGGAAGGGTTGGACGACGCCGGTGGCCACGAGGACAGGCGATGCACGGCGGCGACCGCGTCGGGCGCCGACGGAATATAGCAGGGGAGAGCGAGGGAAACGAGGGGGAAGTGGAACAGGATGGCCAGGGGGATGCTCGGGCTCGGTCTTATCCTCCCGTCCTCTCCTGTAGCGTCGGTGGCGCCGCGGTGTCGAGCTGCGGCCGGCGCTCGACGGCGCGACCAGGCGCGCGCCGACACGGCGATAGAGAGAGGGGGAGAAGGAGAGAGAAGCGGGCCGGCTGGGCTGGACCGGTGCACTGTGCACTTAGGTCCAGTCCAGTTTAGGCCTTTTTCTTTTATTATTTCTGTTTTCAATTTACAGTAGCTCTTTGCAATATTTTGAGCTAGCAAAACATTTTGCAAAAATGTGAATCTTGCTCACACTGATGTATTGCAATGTCCAGCAAGGCCAAAAAAAGTTCGAGCCCGTTTGAAAACCATTTGAATTTAATAAAAATGGTTTGAGCTTCATAATTGCTGATTTGGCTCTGTTTCATACTGTTTGAGTCACTTTTCTAACCCCAACTTTATTGATGATGGTTTTACAAACGTTCCTGTATTATTAGCCACTTAATGAACATTTTCCCAACAGTGTTTGCTCAACTTCATATTTCACTTTGGAATTTGAGTTGATTTTTAAAATGGAATTGATTTATTTTGGTTAACCTCTATGACTTGGCACTGCAAATGATATGACTTGGCATTATTAGCAGCTAATCACAATGGCTATTACATAGGGGTGTTACATGGAGTCTTGTAAGGCCAAGGCCTCGACCTATGTATATAAAGGTGAGACCCTGCAGCGGGTAAACTCAAGTTACAATCGATCGAGTGCTAGGTTAAGCGATTCCGCTCCCTTGTAATCGATACCCAATCAATACAACACAAAGCAAGAAGTAGGCTATTTCCTCATTGGTGAGGGGCCGAACCTGGGTAAACTCGTGTCTCTTGTCTCGTTCAACCCCTTCAAGCTAATCATCGTAGCGATGGCTCCACACCTAAGTCCTTTCGCTAGGGCATCTGCCGTGTTAAACCCACGACAGTTGCTGAACACGGAGATGCCGTACGTTTGGTACTTGATCGGGCGTATCATGAAGGTGTACGACTACGTCAACCGCATTGATAAACGCTTCTGCTTTATGGTCTATGAGGGTACGTAGACATACTCTCCCCTCTCGTTGCTATGTATCTCCATGGATAGATCTTGCGTGTGCGTAGATTTTTTTTTGTTTTCCATGCAACGTTCCCCATCAGTGGCATCATTAGCTAGGTCTATGCGTAGATAATATGCATGAGTAGAACACAAAGAGTTGTGGGCGGTGAGGTTCATACTACTTACCACCAATGTCTTATTTTGATTCGGCGGCATTGTGGGATGAAGTGGCCCAGACCAACCTTTCATGTCCACGCACATGAGACCAGTTCCACCGACTGGCATGCAACTTGTTTTGCATAAAGCTGGCTGGCGGGTGTCTGTTTCTCCTACTTTAGTTGAATCGAATTTTACTACGGCTGGTCCTTGAAGAAGGTTAAAACAGCAAACTTGATAAACCACCATTGTGGTATTGCGTAGGTAAGAACGGTTCTTGCTAGAAGCCCATAGCAGCCACATAAAACTTGCAACAACAAAGTAGAGGACGTCTAACTTGTTTTTGCAGGGTATGTTGTGATGTGATATGGTTAAGACGTGATGTGATATACATTGTTGTATGAGATGATCATATTTTGTAATATCGATAACCGGCAGGAGCCTTAGGGTTGTCTCTTAATTATTGTATGAAATGCAAGCGCCATGTAATTGATTTACTTTATCACTATGCGTTAGCAATAGTTGTAGAAGCAATAGTTGTCAAGACGACCCCGACGCAATCATGGTGATCAAGGTGTCGAGCCGGTGACGATGGAGATCATGCCGATGCTTTGGAGATGGAGATCAAAAGCACAAGATGATGATGGCCATATCATGTCACATATTTTGATTCATGTGATGTTTATCCTTTATGCATCTTATTTTGCTTAGAACGACGGGAGCATTATAAGATGATCCCTTCACTTAAATTCAAGATAAAAGTGTTCTCCCCGAGTATGCACCGTTGCTAAAGTTTGTTGTTTCAAAGCACCTCGTGATGATCGGGTGTGATAGACTCTACGTTCACATACAACAGGTGTAAGCCAGTTTTGCACAAGCAGAATACTTGGGTTAAACTTGACGAGCCTAGCATGTACAGACATGGTCTCAGAACACTAGAGACCGAAAGGTCGAGCGTGAGTCATATAGTAGATATGATAAATATAGAGATGTTCACCATTGATGACTACCCCATCTCACGTGATGATCGGACATGGGTTAGTTGATTTGGATCATGTGTCACTTAGATAACTTTAGGGATGTTAATTTAAGTGGGAGTTCATTAGGAATTTGGTTAATTGAACATAATTTATCATGAACTTAGTCTTAATAACTTGCATATCTATGTTGTAGATCAATGGCCCGTGCTACCGTTCCCCTGAATTTTAATGCGTTCCTAGAGAAAGCTAAGTTGAAAGATGATGGTAGCAACTACACGGATTGGGTCCGTAACTTGAGGATTATCCTCATTGCTGCATAGAAGAATTATGTCCTTGATGAACCGCTAGGTGACAGACCTGCTGCGGGAGCTACTGAAGATGTTATGGATGTCTGGCAGGCTCGATCTAATGACTACTCAATAGTTCAGTGTGCCATGCTTTATGGCTTAGAGCCGGGACTTCAAAGACATTTTGAATGCCACGGAGCATATGAGATGTTCCAAGAGCTGAAGTTGATATTTCAAGCTAATGCCCGGGTTGAGAGATATGAAGTCTCCAACAAGTTCTATAGCTGCAAGATGGAGGAGAACAGCTCTATCAGTGAACACATACTAAAAATGTCTGGGTATCATAACCACTTGAATCAGCTGGGAATTGCTCTTCCAGTTGAGAGTGTTATTGACAGAGTTCTTCAGTCACTGCCACCAAGCTACAAAGGCTTCGTGATGAACTATAATACGCAAGGGATGACGAAAACGATTCCCGGGCTCTTCGCAATGCTTAAGGCCATGGAGGTAGAAATTAAGAAGGAGCATCAAGTGTTGATGGTTAACAAGGCCACTAGTTTCAAGAAAAAGGGCAAGGGAAAGAAAGGGAACTTCAAGAAAAATGGCAAGCAAGTTGCCACTCCCGTGAAGAAGCCCAAAGCTGGACCCAAGCCTGAAACTGAGTGCTTCTACTGCAAAGGGAATGGTCACTGGAAGCGAAACTGCCCCAAATACTTGGCGGATAAGAAGGATGGCAAAGTGAACAAAGGTATATTTGATATACATGTTATTTTAATGCTCGTAGTAGCACCTGGGTATTTGATACTAGTTCAGTTGCTCATATTTGTAACTCAAAACAGGAGCTGCGGAATAAACGAAGATTGGCTAAGGACAAGGTGACGATGCGCGTCGGGAATGGTTCCAAGGTTGATGTGATCACCGTCGGCACGCTACCTCTACATCTACCTTCTAGATTAGCTTTAGACATCAATATTGTTTTTTGGTGCCAGCGTTGAGCATGAACATTATATCTGGATCTTGTTTATTGCGAGACGGTTATTCATTTAAGTCAGAGAATAATGGTTGTTCTATTTATATGAGTAATATCTTTTATGGTCATGCACCTTTGGTGAATGGTCTATTCTTGTTCAATCTCGATCGTAGTGATACACTTATTCATAATATTGATGCCAAAAGATGCAAAGTTGATAATGATAGTGCAACAAACTTGTGGCACTGCCGTTTAGGTCATATTGGTGTAAAGCGCATGAAGAAACTCCATTGGATGGACTTTTGGAATCACTTGATTATGAATCATTTGATACTTGTGAACCATGCCTCATGGGTAAGATGAATAAAACTCCGTTCTCCGGAATAATGGAGCGAGCTAATGAATTATTGGAAATAATACATACCGATGTATGCGGTCCGATGAGTGTTGAGGCATGCGGCGGGTATCGTTATTTTATGACCTTCACAGATGATTTGAGTAGGTATGGGTATATCTACTTAATGAAACACAAGTCTGAAACATTTGAAAAGTTCAAAGAATTTCAAAGTGAAGTGCAGAACCATCGTAATAAGAAAATAAAGTTTCTACGATCTGATCACGGAGGCGGATATTTGAGTTACGAGTTTGGCCTTCATTTAAAACAATGTGGAATTGTTTCACAACTCACGCCACCTGGAACACCACAGCGTAATGGTGTGTCCGAATGTCGTAACTATACTTTATTAGATATGGTGCGTTCTATGATGTCTCTTACTGATTTGCCTTTATCATTTTGGGGTTATGCATTAGAGACAGCCGCATTCATGTTAAATAGGGCACCATCTAAATCCGTTGAGACGACACCGTATGAACTATGGTTTAGCGAGAAACCTAAGCTGTCGTTTCTTAAAGTTTGGGGATGCGACACTTATGTCAAAAGGCTTCAGCCTCATAAGCTCGAACCCAAATCGGAGAAATGCGTCTTCATAGGATACCCTAAGGAAACTATTGGGTACACCTTCTACAACAGATCCGAAGGCAAGATCTTTGTTGCCAAGAATGGGTCCTTTCTAGAGAAGGGGTTTCTCTCGAAAGAAGTGAGTGGGAGGAAAGTAGAACTTGATGAGGTAATTGTACCTTCTCTCAAATTGGAAAGTAGCACATCAGAGAAAACCGTTCCCGTGATGCCTACACCAACTAGAGAGAAAGCTAATAATGATAATCATGAAACTTCGGATCAAGTTACTACTGAACCTCGTAGGTCAACCAGAACTCGTTCCGCACCAGAGTGGTACGGAATCCTGTCCTGGAAATCATGTTGTTAGACAACGGCAAACCTGCGAACTATGAAGAAGCTATGATGAGCCCAGATTTCCATAAATGGCTTGAGGCCATGAAATCTGAGATAGGATCCATGTATGAGAACAAAGTATGGACTTTGGTGGACTTGCCCGATGACCGGCAAGCCATTGAGAATAAATGGATCTTCAAGAGGAAGACGGACGCTGATGGTAATATTACTGTCTATAAAGCTTGACTTGTCGCAAAAGGTTTTTGACAAGTTCAAGGGGTTGACTACGATGAGACTTTCTCACCCGTAGCGGTGCTTAAGTCTGTCCGAATCATGTTAGCAATTGCCGTATTTTATGATTATGAAATCTGGCAAATGGATGTCAAAACTGCATTCCTTAACGGGTTTCTTAAAGAAGAGTTGTATATGATGCAACCAGAAGGTTTTGTCGATCCTAAAGGTGCTAACAAAGTGTGCAAGCTCCAGCGATCCATCTATGGACTAGTGCAAGCATCTTGGAGTTGGAATATACGCTTTGATGATGTGATCAAAGCATATGGTTTTATACAAACTTATGGTGAAGCCTGTATTTACAAGAAAGTGAGTGGGAGCTCTGTAGCATTTCTGATATTATATGTGGATGACATATTACTAATTGGAAATGATATATAATTTCTGGATAGCATAAAAGGATACTTGAATAAGAATTTTTCAATGAAAGACCTCGGTGAAGCTGCTTATATATTGGGCATCAAGATCTATAGGGATAGATCGAGATGCTTGATAGGACTTTCACAAAGCACATACCTTGACAAAGTTCTGAAGAAGTTCAAACTGGACCAGTCAAAGAAAGGGTTCTTGCATGTGTTGCAAGGTGTGAAATTGAGTCAGACTCAAAGTTCGACCACGACAGAAGATAGAGAGAAAATGAAAGCCATTCCCTATGCCTCAGCCATAGGTTCTATTATGTATGCCATGCTGTGTACCAGACCTGATGTGTGCCTTGCCATAAGTTTGGCACAGAGGTACCAAAGTAATCCAGGAGTGGATCACTGGACAGCGGTCAAGAACATCCTAAAGTATCTGAAAAGGACCAAGGATATGTTTCTCGTTTATGGAGGTGACGAAGAGCTCATCATAACAGGTTACGTCGATGCTAGCTTCGACACTGATCCGGATGACGCTAAGTCACAAACCGGATACGTATTTATATTGAATGGTGGAGCTGTCAGTTGGTGCAGTTCCAAGTAGAGCGTCGTGGCGGGATCTACGTGTGAAGCGGAGTACATAGCTGCTTTGGAAGCAGCGCATGAAGGAGTCTGGATGAAGGAGTTCATATCTGATCTGGATGTAATACCCAGTTCATCGGGTCCAATGAAAATCTTTCGTGACAACACTGGAGCAATTGCCAAGCGAAGCAATCCAGGTTTCACAAGAGAACAAACACATCAAGAGACGCTTCAACTCCATTTGTGAAAAGGTCAAGGATGGAGACATAGAAATTTGCAAAATACATACGGATCTGAATGTAGCAGACCCATTGACTAAACCTCTTCGGAGGGCAAAACATAATCAGCACCAAAACTCCATGGGTGTTAGATTCATTACAATGTAATCTAGATTATTAACTCTAGTGCAAGTGGGAGACTGATGGAAATATGCCCTATATGCAATAATAAAGTCGTTATTATTATATTTCCTTATTCATAATAAAGGTTTATTATTCATGCTAGAATTGTATTGACCGGAAACTTAAATACATGTGTGGATACATAAACAAATACCGTGTCCCTAGTGAGCCTCTACTAGACTAGCTCGTTAATCAAAAGATAGTTAGGTTTCCTAACCATAGACATGAGTTGTCATTTGATAACGGGATCACATAATTAGGAGAATGATGTGATGGACAAGGCCCATCCGTTAGCTTAGCATATGATTGTTCAGTTTATTGCTACTGCTTTCTTAATGTCAAATACATATTCCTTCGACCATGAGATCATGCAACTCCCGGATATCGGAGTAATACCTTGTGTGCTATCAAACGTCACAACATAACTGGGTGATCATAAAGATGCTCTACAGGTATCTCCGAAGGTGTCTGTTGAGTTGGCATGGATCGAGATTGGGATTTGTCACTCCGTGTATCGGAGAGGTATCTCTGGGCCCTCTCGGTAATACACATCACAAGAAGCTTGCAAGCAAAGTGACTAAGGAGTTAGTTACGAGATGATGTATTACGGAACGAGTAAAGAGACTTGCCGGTTATGAGATAGAACTAGGTATGTAGATACCGACGATCGAATCTCGAGCAAGTAACATACCGACAGACAAAGGGAATTATGTATGTTGTCATAAAGGTTCGACCGATAAAGATCTTCGTAGAATATGTAGGAACCAATATGGGCATCCAGGTCCTGCTATTGGTTATTGACTGGACAGGTGTCTCGCTCATGTCTACATCATTCTCGAACCCGTAGGGTCCGCACGCTTAACGTTCGTTGATGATATAGTATTATATGAGTTATGTGAGTTGATGATCGAATTTTGTTCAGAGTCCTGGATGAGATCACGGATATGACGACGAGCTCCAGAATGGTCCGGAGGTAAAGATTGATATATAGGATGATGCTATTTGGTCACCGGAAAGGTTTCGGAATGTATCGGGTAGTCATCGGATCACCGGAAGGGGTTCCGGGAGGCCCCGGGAGGTTATTGGGCCATATGGGCCAAAAGAGGGGAGCACACCAGCCCACAAGGGGCTGGCGTGCCCCACCTCTAGGCCGCTGGCCCTATGGAAGGAAAGGGGGGAGGACTAGCCCCTCCTGCCTTCCCTCCACCTAAGAGAAAGGAAAGGGGGGCGCCACCCCCTCCTGCCTTCCCCCCGCGCGCCCAAGAAGGAAGGGGCACGGCTAGGGCATGGGCCAAGGGTGGCCGCCGCCCCCCTTGGGATTGCCCTAGGCTGCCTCCCCTCCTCCCCCCACCTATATATATGTGTGGAGGGAGAGGGGCAACACACACCACGATCCCCAAGCCGTGTGCGGCACCCCTCTCCCTCTAGTTCATCCTCGGTCATATTTTCGTACTGCTCGGCGAAGCCCTGCGGAGATAGTTGCATCACCACCGTCACCACGCCATCGTGCTGCTGCAGCTCATCTACTACTTCGCCCATCTTGCTGGATCAAGAAGGCAAGGACGTCATTGAGCTAAACGTGTGCTGAACGCGGAGGTGTTGTACGTTCGGTACTTGATCGAGCGGATCGTGAAGGTGTAGGACTACGTCAACCGCATTGATAAATGCTTCCGCTTTACGGTCTACGAGGGTACGTAGACATACTCTCCCCTCTCATTGCTATGTATCTCCATGGATAGATCTTGTGTGTGCGTAGATTTTTTTTTTCATGCAACGTTCCCCATCGGCATGGAACAATAAAAAATTATAGACACGTTGGAGATGTATCAACTGTCATGGGAGACAAGTTGTACAAGAAAAGCACGACCGGAGTCACTCAGTGATGCATATCACCAGAGGAAGGGCAACAAATTCTGCAAGAGATTCACTCGGGAACATGTGGACACCATGCATCCTCTCGGACCCTGCTCGCCAAAGCATTCACAGCCGGGTTCTATTGGCCCCAAGCCAATGAAGTTGCCCGAGATATAGTGGATCAATGCGTCGGGTGCCAGTTTTACGTGAATCAGTCGCACAAGCCGGCGTTCGCTCTAAAGACTATTCCCCTCATTTGGCCATTCGCCGTCTGGGGACTCGACATGGTCAGCCCCTCCGGACCAGGGCGAGTGGTTTTACGCACCTGTTGGTGGCAGTCGACAAATTCACCAAGTGGATCAAAGCCAAACCAATAAATAAGTTGGACTTGGCCACTGCCATTCAGTTCATCAAAGAGATAATCTTCAGATTCGGAGTCCCTCACAGCATCATCACTGACAACGGGTCTAACTTCGACTCGGACGAGTTTCGTGAGTTCTGCTACACCCAAGGCACTTGGGTCGATTACACCTCTGTGGCGCAGCCGCAGTCGAATGGGCAAGCTGAGCGGGCGAATGAACTCATACTCCAAGGATTGAAACCCTGCCTCATGCGTGACCTAACCCACGCGGCAGGGGCATGGGTAACCGAGCTGCCATCAGTCCTCTGGGTTCTATGGACGACCCCGAATTGATCCACCAATCGCACCCCGTTCTCCATGGTGTACGGGTCAGAAGCAGTTTTGTCGAGTGACTTGCTCCACAATTGCCCCAGAGTGGATCTTTACTCGGCGACCGAAGCTGAAGAGGCAAGACAGGATGGCCTTGACCTCTTGGAGGAGGAACATGAGCTAGCGCTTATAAGATCGACGTTGTACCAACAAGATTTGTGTCGCTACAATGACAGGCACGTCAGAGGGCGTGCCTTCCAGGAAGGTGACCTGGTCCTTCGAGTGGACCAATAGAAGCCTCACAAGATGGCGCCCCCTTGGGAAGGGCCATTCGCCATTTCAAAGGTCCTGCATAATGGAGCATACAGACTTTATAACTTCGCCAGAGAAACAGAAGAGCCCAGAGCTTGGAATGCGGATTTGCTCCGCAAGTTTTACACTTAAATAAAATTTCTCCTTTGTAATAGTTAGCCCGAATGAACTTAGATGAATAAAAGTCTCGCCTTTTCCATATATCGTCTAGTTCGACCTACGGTTGCATTTTCACTCAGGTGACTAACTGCATTCGGCAACTAACACACCTCCAGTGGATGTACATAGTAGATCTTAGCTGCGAATCAGTTTTCGCCTAAGTTAAAAAAAAACCGTGTGAGGATCTATTCCACACTCGGGGGCTTAGCTGCGAACTAGTTTTCGCATAAGTTAAAAAATAATCCGAGTGAGGATCTATTCCACACTCGGGGGCTTAACTGCGAATCAGTTTTTGCCTAAGTTAAAAAAATAATCCGAGTGAGGATCTATTCCACACTCGGGGGCTTAGCTGCGAACCAGTTTTCGCCTAAGTTAAAAAACAATCCGAGTGAGGATCTATTCCACACTCAAGGGCTTAGCTGCGAACCAGCTTTCGCCTAAGTTAAAAAAACAATCTGAGTGAGGATCTGCTCTGCACTCGGGGGCTTAGCTGCGAACCAGCTTTCGCCTAAGTTAAAAAAAATCCAAGTGAGGATCTATTCCACACTCGGGGGCTTAGCTGCGAACCAGCCTTTGCCTAAGTTAAAAAACAATCCGAGTGAGGATCTGCTCCACACTCGGGGGCTTAGCTGCGAACCAGCTTTCGCCTAAGTTAAAAAACAATCCGAGTGAGGATCTGCTCCACACTCGAGGGCTTAGCTGCGGACCAGCTTTCGCCTAAGTTAAAAATCAATCCGAGTGAGGATCCGCTCCACACTCGGGGGCTTAGCTGTGAACCAGCTTTCACCTAAGTCAAACAAAAGCATAGAAAGCAAATAAGTTCTTAAAGGAGAACAAATCAAGTGTTCGATCCGTCCGAATGTTTCGAGAAAAAGTAAAATGAGCCCCAGGCTCAACGAAGTATTTGGTTACATCAACCACCCGGCATTCCGGGGCAAATTTAACCAAGTGTTTTAAGCCTCAGGCGGAGGGCTAGCTGGGTCGATGAAGGTCTCTAGGTCAATCCCGTCAGCGATGCGAGTGGCAGCTTCGGCAAAGGTCTCCATGAAATCTTCAAACTTGAGGTTCTTCTTGTTCATCACTTGGAGGCCCTTCAGCTTCTCTTGTCTACATTCTTGCAATGAACACGAATGAGTGACAGCGCCCCGTCAGCACCGCTCTGAGCAGCCGATTTCTTTCAAGCCTTCACCCGGGCAGGGACTTCGTTCAGCCGCGTCATGGCCAACTCCAGGTCCATCCGAGTCTCCTCACCAGGCTGCAGTTCCTTGTCGATCTGACCCAAAGCACCCCTTGTCCGAGTGATATAGCCTAGATCATTCTCTAAGCGATCTTCCACTTGCAAGATGGCAAGGGCTGCCTTGTCGGCGACAAGTGACCTGGAAGGATTCAGATCCCTCTCGAGCCTCTCCATCTCCAGCTCCTTGTTATAGCAATGCTCTGATGCGAGGAAAGCAACCCATGAGCGGATGATGGAAGAAAGCTTACTTTCATATGGATTTCACTCGGCCAAAGAAAAACTTACCGCCAAGCTTCTCGTTGAACTCCTTGCAGAACTCCTCAATGTGTGACTCTAGGGCGTTCTTCTTCTCAGTCAGCTGCGCGACCTTCTCCTCCAGCGTCTGCTTCTCCTACGTAAAGCCACTGGTTTGATCTTCACATTTCTTCTTCCATTCAGAAGACCCGCCTTTAGTGGCGGCAACGGCAGCCTTGAGGTCCTTGATCTCCTCCTCCAACTTGCCGACTGAAGCCATCTTCTCGTCGGCAAGCTTGGTCTTGGTCCTGGCTTCTGATGACCCACAAGTATAGGGGATCAATCATAGTCCTTTCGATAAGTAAGAGTGTCGAAACCAACGAGGAGCAGAAGGAAATGACAAGTGGTTTTCAGCAAGGTATTCTCTGCAAGCACTGAAATTATAAGTAACGAGTAATTTGATAGCAAGATAATTTGTAACGAGCAAGTAACGGTAACGACAAATAATATGCAGCAAGGTAGCCCAATCCTTTTGTGGCAAAGGATAGGCCAAAATGGTCTCTTATGATAAGCGAAGCGTTCTTGAGGGTACACGGGAATTTCATCATGTTGGTTTGATTTGTGTTTTCTACTTTGATAATTTGATATGTGGGTGGACCGGTGCTTAGGTGCTGTTCTTACTTGAACAAACCTCCTACTTATTATTAATCCCCTCTCAAGCATCCGCAACTATGAGAAAAGTATTAAGATAAAATCTAATCATAGCATTAAACTTTTGGATCCAACAGTCCCTTACGAAGTAGCGCATAAACTAGGGTTTAAGCTTCTGTCACTCTCGCAATCCATAATCTAATAACTACTCCACAATGCATTCCCTTAGTCCCAAATATGGTGAAGTGTCATGTAGTCGACGTTCACATGACACCACTAAGGGAATCACAACATACATACCATCAAAATATCGAACACATATCAAATTCACATAATTACTTGCAGAAAGATTTCTCCCGTGACCTCAAGAACAAAAGTAACTACTGACAAATGATAATCATGCTCAAGATTAGAGGGGTATTAAATAGCATAATGGATCTTAATATATAATCTTCCACCAAATAAACCATATAGTAATCAACTACAAGATGTAATCAACACTACTAGCCACCCACAAGCACCAATCTAAGGTTCCGGCACAAAGATTGAACACAAGAGATGAACTAGGGTTTGAGAGGAGATGGTGATGTTGAAGATGTTGATGGATATTGCCCTCCCCAAGATGGTAGAGTTGTTGGTGATGATGATGATGAAGATTTCCCCCTCTAGGAGGGAAGTTCCGCCGGCGGAATCGCTCCGCCGGAGGGCAAAAGTGCTCCTGCCAAAGTTCCACCTCGAGACGGCGGCGCTTCGTCCCGAAAGTCCTCCCCTTATTTTTTTTCTAGGTCAAAATGACTTATATACAAGAAGAGGGGCACCGGAGTTGGGCTGAGGAGGGCACAACCCACCAGGGCGTGCCTGGGGGCCCTGGCGCGCCCAGGTGGGTTGTGCCCACCTGGTGGGCCCCCTATGGTAGTTATTTGCTCCAATAATTCTTGAATATTCAATAAAAATTCTCCGTGAAGTTTCAGATCATTTGGAGTTGTGCAGAATAGGTGGCCTGACATAGCTTTTTCAGGTCCAGAATTCTAGCTGCCGGTATTCTCCCTCTTTGTGTGAACCTTGCATATTATGAGAGAAAAGGCATTAGAATTACTCCATAAAGCATTATTATGCATAAAATATCATAAATAACAGTAGGAAAACATGATGCAAAATGGACGTATCAACTCCCCCAAGCTTAGACCTCGCTTGTCCTCAAGCGAAAACCGAAATCGAAAAACATGTCCACGTGCTTAGAGAGAGAGGTGTCGATAAAACAAAATACGGACATAGAAGCATCATGTATATTATTATAACAGCAATAAACTTTATTATAAAACTTTTATCATAAACTTCTCATGAACAAGTAACAATTCATCACAACATCGAAGTATAAAGCACAAACTCTATTGAAAACCAACAAACTATGTTCTCAGTCAACTTTGCAACTACAATTCATCATCTTTTCAGGAAGGGTCACGTATCGGAGCCTTTTGGCAAGTCCACATACTCAACTATCATATAGTCTTCTATGATTGCTAACACTCACCGCATACACATGAGCAAAAAGTTTCAACCGGACACATAGAAAGATAGGGACCTATAGTTTCGCCTCCCAACGTATTCACCTCAAGGGTGATGTCAACAATAATAAATCATGCCCACCCATATCCAACTGGATATATGTGCCTAGATCTTTCCTCACCACATGGTGCTTGCCAAAAGAGAAAAATAAAAAGGAATAGAGGGATACTTTGACTCTTGCATAAAAGTAAATTCATAGAAGTAAAAGATAGGACCTTTGTAGAGGGAAGCAGAGGTTGCCATGCGCTTTTTGGTTGTATGCTCAATCTCTTAGTGCAAAAGAACGTCACATTATATTGCCCCTTATGATAGCAACCTTTATTATGTAGTGTGCCGCCTTTATTATTTTGCCATCACAAGTTCGTACAACGCTCAATTTTCTCTTATACTAAATGATCTAACACATTTAGAAGCAATTTTTATTGCCTTATTGCACCGATGACAACTTACTTGAAGGATCTTACTCAATCCATAGGTAGGTATAGTGGACTCTAAAAACAAGATTTGGGTTGAGGGTTTTGGATGCACAAGTAGTATCTCTACTTAGTGCGGAGTTTTTGGCTAGCAAAGATGGGGGCAAGCACCACATGTTAAAGGATCTATCACAATATAACTTCTATGTGAATATGAACAAACATAAATCATTACGTTGTCTTCCTTGTCCAACGTCAACAATTTTGGCATATAATATTTTGATGGGGGCTCACAATCATAAAAGATGTCCAAGATAATGTATTTGCATGTGAATCTTCTCTTCCCTTATTAATTCTTTCATGAATTGCATCATTGACCAATGCTATGTTTGTAAATCTCCAATAAATAATTCTACTTACACTCTTCCTTATGTGATGTCATTACTTACCATAAGATTAGCATATGATCTTTTTCATTTATTTCCTTTCTTTTTATTGAACATGAAAGTAAAGAAAACAAAACTCAAACTAAACTTTATTATATATCTCGCACACGATTACAAGGATAGATCACTAAGCAAGCACTTGAAAAGAAAGGATCGAACTAAATTTTTATTCAACTAAAGGAAAAGATAACTAAGGATCGAACTAAAGTAAATAAAGGCAAAAGATAGTGGTGGTGATACGATACCCGGGCACCTCCCCCAAGCTTGGCACAAGCCAAGGGGAGTGCCCATACCTGATACTCAAGTCTCCTTTGGTGATGAAGAAAGTGGTGGTGGTGAGGTAGTAGCGATCTTATCTTCAGGTTTCCATGGCAAAGGCTCACCATCATAAGAGGAGGAGTGAGTCTCGCGGGTCCTACAACTGGCAGCCAGACTCATACCTTTAAACCTCGCCTCATATTCAAAGACTTGGTTTTGGAGATCATAGATTTGGCTTTGCAAAAAGTTGATTTGCTCGTTGAAGGTGAAGACGATGTCCTTCATGGATTTGCCATCCACCTTGAGATCACGGGTGTAGTACGCGATCATGAGGTGATTAGCATTGAGTCCACGCTCCATCATCCCCTTGCACTCGAAGACTTCCAGCTCCATAGCTTCGAGCCTGGCATCCATGGTTCCCGTCCCTTTGGGACCCTGGACGTCGTGGATGTGGAGCACCCCCTCACGCATCCCGATGGCTTGAGGGTGCTACATAACCTCCTGCAAATATGGGTTGATGACGTTCTCGAAGAACTTGTCGTTGGAGGAGTTTGAAGCGGCCATGGTAATCCAGATCTGTCAGAAAACAGCAAGAAAAGAAGACAGAAGATTTCTCTGCGATACGGTGGTCAATAGGTTCGGGGGGTATATAAAGATTTTTTATCTAGGGAAACAAGCAAACGGGAGAAAAACGGAGTCTGGAAGGTACCCGAGGTGGGCACAACCCACCTGGGCGCGCCTCGCAAGCCAGGCGCGCCCTGGTGTCTTGTGCCCACCAGGGTTGCCTTCCTGGTTGTTTCTTATTTTCCTAATTTTTAATATATTCCAAAACTGACAGAAAATATTTTTGCGGATTTTTCGGAGTCCGTTTACTTACCGTATCACGTACCTCCTCTTTTTTCATGATTCTGAAGTGTTCCGGAAGGTTTCTTTTATGTGTTCTTCCGGTGTCATAGTTTGGATAATATTGCTTTCAACATTAATGGGAGTACCTGAGATATAATGTTTTATTCTTTGCCCATTGACAACCTTCGGGTTAGTACCTTTGGCATTATTTATTTTGATAGCTCCAGATCGATAAACCTCCTCGATAACATAAGGTTCTTCCCATTTGGAGAGAACTTTTCCTGCAAAGAATCTGAAACGAGAGTTGTACAAAAGAACATATTCTCCAACTTTGAACTCACGCTTTTGGATTCTTTTATCATGCCATCTTTTAACTTTTTCTTTAAATAATTTGGCATTTTCATAAGCTTGGGTTCTCCATTCATCTAGTGAGCTAATGTCAAATAGCCTCTTTTCACCGGCAAGTTTGAAATCATAGTTGAGTTCTTTAATTGCGCAATATGCTTTATGTTCTAACTCAAGAGGCAAATGACAAGCTTTTCCATAAACCATTTTATAAGGAGACATACCCATGGGATTTTTATATGTTGTTCGGTAAGCCCAAAGTGCATCGTCTAATTTCTTAGACCAATTCTTTCGGGACCTATTAACAGTTTTTTGTAGAATTAATTTTATTTTTCTATTGCTAAGTTCAACATGACCACTAGACTGAGGATGATAGGGTGATGCAATTCTATGGTTAACATCATATTTAGCAAGCATTTTACGGAAAGCACCATGAATAAAGTGTGAACCACCATTAGTCATTAAATACCTAGGGAATCCAAACCTTGGGAAAATAACTTCATTAAGCATTTTAATAGAGGTGTTGTGATCAGCACTACTAGTTGGAATAGCTTTTACCCACTTAGTAACATAATCAACAGCAACCAAAATATGTGTATACCCATTAGAGGAAGGAAAAGGTCCCATGTAATCGAAACCCCAAACATCAAATGGTTCAACAGCAAGAGAATAATTCATAGGCATTTCCTGACGCTTACCAATATTACCAATTCTTTGACATTAATCACAAGATAAAACAAACTTACGGGAATCCTTGAAGAGAGTAGGCCAATAAAAACCAGATTGCGATACCTTGCGAGCAGTTCTATCTCCCGCATGATGCCCTCCGTAAGCTTCGGAGTGACATTTTCGTAGGATTTGTCCCTGTTCATGCTCAGGTACACAATATCTAATAATACCATCTACTCCTTTTTATAAAGATGTGGGTCATCCCAAAAGTAATGTCTTGAAGAATTTTTCTTTTGTTGGTAAGTGAAGCTAGGTGGTATATATTTAGCAACAATATAATTAGCATAGTCAGCATACCAAGGAGTGTTATGAGAAACATTTATTGTGGCTAGTTGCTCATCAAGAAAACTATCATTAATAGGTTGTGGGTCATCAAGAATATTTTCTAACCTAGATAAGTTATCAGCTACGGGGTTCTCAGCTCCTTTTCTATCAGTGATATGTAAGTCAAATTCCTGTAGCAAGAGAACCCACCTAATGAGTCTAGGTTTAGCATCTTTCTTTTCCATAAGATATTTAATAGCAGCATGATTAGTGTGAACAATATTCTTTAGAATCAACAATGTAAGATCTGAATTTGTCACAAGCAAACACAACTGCTAAAAATTCCTTTTCGATGGTAGCATAATTTCTTTGGGTACTGTCTAGAATTTTGCTAGCATAATGAATAACGTTTAGTTTCTTATCAACTCTTTGTCCTAGAACAGCACCGACAACATAATCACTAGCATCACACATGATTTCAAAAGGCAAGTTCCAATCAGGTGGTTGAACAATAGGTGCAGAAGTTAAGGCTTTCTTAAGTGTTTCAAAGGCTTCTACACAATCATCATCAAAAACAAATGGAACATCCTTTTGTAAAAGATTTGTAAGAGGCCTAGAAATTTTAGAGAAGTCTTTAATGAACCTCCTATAGAAACCAGCATGACCAAGAAAACTACGAATACCTTTAATATCCTTTGGACATGGCATTTTCTCAATTGCATCGACTTTAGCTTTATCCACCTCAATACCTCGTTCAGAAATTTTATGTCCCAAGACAATACCTTCATTTACCATAAAGTGGCACTTCTCCCAATTCAAGACAAGGTTAGTTTGCTCGCATCTCTGCAAAACTCGATCAAGGTTGCTTAAGCAATCATCAAAAGAAGTTCCGTAAATAGAAAAATCATCCATGAAAACCTCAACAATCTTTTCACAAAAATCAGAGAATATAGCAGTCATACATCTTTGAAAGGTAGCAGGTGCATTGCATAAACCAAAAGGCATACGTCTATAAGCATAAGTGCCAAAAGGACAAGTAAAGGTGGTTTTCTCTTGATCAGGTTGTGAAATAGTTATTTGGGAAAAACTAGAATATCCATCGAGAAAACAAAAGTGTGTGTGCTTAGATAATCTTTCTAGCATTTGATCAATGAAAGGCAGAGGGTAATGATCTTTTCTAGTTGCTTTATTTAATTTTCTAAAATCAATTACCATTCTATAGCCAGTGATAATTCTTTGTGGAATAAGTTCATTTTTATCATTAGGAACAACAGTAATACCTCCCTTCTTAGGGACACAATGAACGGGACTTACCCATCTACTATCAGCTATGGGATAGATTATACCTGCTTCCAGAAGCTTCAGTATTTCAGTTCTTACCACTTCTTTCATTTTAGGATTTAAACGTCGTTGGTGATCAACAACGGGTTTAGCATCAGGTTCCATATTAATCTTGTGCTGACAGAGAGTGGGACTAATGCCCTTAAGATCATCAAGAGTATATCCAATAGCAGCTCGGTGCTTCTTCAGAATTTTCAATAATCTTTCTTCTTCATGTTTTGAAAGGTTAGCACTAATAATAATAGGATATATCTTTTTCTCATCAAGATAAGCATATTTCAAAGTGTCTGGCAATTGTTTTAATTCAAACACAGGATCACCTTTAGGTGGAGGAGGACCTCCTAGAGTTTCAATAGGCAAATTGTGTTTAAGCAGAGGTCGTTGTTCAAAGAAAATTTTATCTATCTCATTTCTTTCATGCATATGCATATCATTTTCATGGTCTAGCAAATATTGTTCTAGTGGATCAGTAGGAGGCACGGCAATAGAAGCAAGACCAATTATTTCATCCTTACTAGGCAATTCTTTCTTATGATGTTTTCTATTGAACTTAGAAAAATTAAACTCATGAGAATCATCACCAAAACTAACACCGACGGTTTGTTTCTCACAATCTATTTTAGCATTACTGGTGTTCAAGAAAGGTCTACCAAAGATAATGGGACAAAATTCATCTTGCGGGGAACCAAGAACTATAAAATCAGTAGGATAATTTATTTTCCCACACAAGACTTCAACATCTCTAACAATCCCAAGTGGTGTGATGGTGTCTCTATTAGCAAGTTTAATAGTAACATCTATGTCTTCTATTTCAGTGGGTGTTATATCATTCATAATTTCTTGATATAAGGTAAAAGGAATAGCACTCACGCTAGCACCTAAATCACATAAACCATGATAACAGTGATCTCCTATTTTGACTGAGACAACAGGCATGCCAACAACAGGTTGATGTTTATCTTTCTCATCGGGTTTAGCAATTCTAGCAGCTTCATTACAGAAGTAAATAACATGCACATCTATGTTTTCTACCAAGAGATCTTTAACCATAGCAACGCTAGGTTCTACTTTGATTTGTTCAGTAGGTTTAGGTGCTCTAATATGAATTTTATTGACCACGGTTGACACCTTAGCATGTTCCTTTATCCTAGCAGGGAAAGGTGGGTTTTCAATATAAGCAGTAGGAACAACTGGATCAACATTATAAATGATAGTTTCATCTTTAACTATTATCGGTTCTTTAATTCCTTCTTTAATAGGTGGGTGATATTTAAACCACTTCTCCTTAGGGAGATCAACATGAGTAGCAAATGATTCATGGAAAGAGGCTACTATCTCAGAGTCAAGCCCATATTTAGTGCTAAACTTGTGAAAAACATCGGTATTCATAAAAGATTTAACACAATCAAACTTAAGCTTAATACCTGACTCTTTACCTTCATCAAGTTCCCAATCTTCAGAGTTGCGTTTAATTCTTTCTAAAAGATCCCACCTGAATCCAATAGTATTCTTCATAAAGGTACCAGTACAAGAAGTATCGAGCATGGATTGTTCATCACGAGAAAGCCGAGCATAAAAATTCTTAATGATAATTTCCCTTGAGAGCTCATGATTGGGGCATGAATATAACATTGACTTAAGCCTCCCAGAAGCTAGAGCGATAATTTCTCCTTCACGAGGCCAAAATTATATATATAATTCCGATCACGATGAACTAGATGCATAGGATATTTTTTTTGGTGAAATTCCAATTTCAATCGATTCCAATTCCAAGATCCAATATCATCGCATAGCATATACCATGGCAATGCTTTTCCCTTCAAAGATAAAGGGAAAACCTTCTTCTTAGCTTCATCTCTGGGCAAACCTGCAAGCTTAAATAATCCACAAATTTCATCCACATATATCAAGTGCATATCAGGATGTTCGGTTCCATCTCCTGCATAAGGATTAGCTAGTAGTTGTTCTATCATACCTGAAGGAATTTCATAACCAATATTTTTAGTAGGTGCTGTAGGTTGAGGGGTAACTAATTGTGGTTCCGTTTGAGGTGAAGATACCCTGAACAAACCCCTCAAAGGATGATTCTCCATAGTAACAAGTGACAATAAATTTCAGCACGTAGTAATAATTTTCCCTTACCGATTTCCACTTACCAAGAGCGCTTAGGTCCCCAGCAACGGCGCCAGAAAAGAGCCTTGATGACCCACAAGTATAGGGGATCAATCATAGTCCTTTCGATAAGTAAGAGTGTCGAACCCAACGAGGAGCAGAAGGAAATGACAAGTGCTTTTCAGCAAGGTATTCTCTGCAAGCTCTGAAATTATAAGTAACGAGTAATTTGATAACAAGATAATTTGTAACGAGCAAGTAACAGTAATGAAAAATAATATGCAGCAAGGTAGCCCAATCCTTTTGTGGCAAAGGATAGGCCAAAATGGTCTCTTATGATAAGCGAAGCATTCTTGAGGGTACACGGGAATTTCATCATATCACTTTCATCATGTTGGTTTGATTTGTGTTCGCTACTTTGATAATTTGGTATGTGGGTGGACCGGTGCTTAGGTGTTGTTCTTACTTGAACAAACCTCCTACTTATGATTAACCCCCTCGCAAGCATCCGCAACTACGAGAAAAGTATTAAGATAAAATCTAACCATAGCATTAAACTTTTGGATCCAAATCAGTCCCTTACGAAGTAGCGCATAAACTAGGGTTTAAGCTTCTGTCACTCTCGCAACCCATCATCTAATAACTACTCCACAATGCATTCCCTTAGGCCCAAATATGGTGAAGTGTCATGTAGTCGACGTTCACATGACACCACTAAGGGAATCACAACATACATACCATCAAAATATCGAACACATATCAAATTCACATAATTACTTGCAACAAGATTTCTCTCGTGACCTCAAGAACTAAAGTAACTACTCACAAATGATAATCATGAACAAGATCAGAGGGGTATTAAATAGCATAATGGATCTGAACATATAATCTTCCACCAAATAAACCATATAGTAATCAACTACAAGATGCAATCAACACTACTAGTCACCCACAAGCACCAATCTAAGGTTCCGGTACAAAGATTAAACACAAGAGATGAACTAGGGTTTGAGAGGAGATGGTGCTATTGAAGATGTTGATGGAGATTGCCCTCCCCAAGATGGGAGAGTTGTTGGTGATGATGATGACAATGATTTCCCCCTCCGGGAGGGAAGTTCCCCCGGCGGAATCGCTCCGCCGGGGGGCAAAAGTGCTCTTGCCCAAGTTCCGCCTCGAGACAGCGGTGCTTCGTCCCGAAAGTCCTCCCCTTATTTTTTTAGGTCAAAATGACTTATATACCAGAAGAGGGGCACCGGAGGTGGGCCAAGGAGGGCACAACCCACCTGGTGGGCCCCCTCTGGTAGTTATTTGCTCCAATAATTCTTAAATATTCCATAAAAATTCTCCGTGAAGTTTCAGCTCATTTGGAGTTGTGCAGAATAGGTGGCCTAACATAGCTTTTTCATGTCCAGAATTCCAGCTGCCGGTATTCTCCCTCTTTGTGTGAACCTTGCATATTATGAGAGAAAAGGCATTAGAATTACTCCATAAAGCATTATTATGCATAAAAATATCATAAATAACACTAGGAAAACATGATGCAAAATGGACGTATCAGCTTCCTTCTGGGCCAACGCCAGGTCCTTGTCTTTATTCTCCAGAGCCTGCTTCACAGTTTCTAAAGAAATAGAAGTCCCGAGCCTCGTTACGAGTTGGGTGTTCATGCTACGAACATCTGTCGGAGCGGAATGACTCGGATCAAAAGGGGAAAATAGTATGCAACTACCGAACGGAGGAAATGACTTACCTCCCAAGGCTTTCTTCTCTTTCTCCAGTCGGGCGCTCTTGAGCTTCTCACCTTCCAGATCCAGTCGAAGGGATATCACCTCCTTGTCCATCGCAGTGTAGTGGGATCCCAACTCACAAGTCCGCTGGAGCATACAAGAAACACTCAGTTGGAAGACCAGAAGGAGAAACCAAAGCATTAACTAGCGAACATCCGGAGAGGCATGATGTCTACTACACAACTTGTTCTTGTAGCTCGTGTTGGGCCTCCAAGCGCAGAGTTTTGTAGGACAGTAGAAAATTTCCCTCAAATGGATGACCTAAGGTTTATCAATCCGTGGGAGGCGCAGGATGAAGATGGTCTCTCTCAAACAACCCTGCAACCAAATAATAAAAAGTCACTTGTGTCCCCAACACACCAAATACAATGGTAAATTGTATAGGTGCACTAGTTCGGCGAAGAGATGGTGAAACAAGTGTAGTAATGATAGTAGATATTGATTTTTGTAATAGTAATAATAAAAAACAGCAAGGTAGCAATTGATAAAACGGAGCACAAAGGTATTGCAATGCTTGAAAATGAGGCCTAGGGTCCGTACTTTCGCTAGTGCAATCTCTCAACAATACTAATATAATTGGATCATATAACCATCCCTCAACGTGCGACGAAGAATCACTCCAAAGTTCTTATCTAGCGGAGAACGTAAGAAGAAATTGTTTGTAGGGTACAAAACCACCTCAAAGTTATCCTTTCCGATCGATCTATCTAAGAGTTCGTACTAAAATAACACCAAGTTATCCTTTTCGATCGATCTATCCAAGAGTTTGTACTAAAATAACACCATATGATACACATCAACCAACTCTAATGTCACCTAGATACTCCAATGTCACCGCGGGTATCTGTGAGTTGATTATGCGATATGCATCAAACAATTTCAGATTCATAATACTCAAATCAGCACAAAGAACCTCAAAGAGCGCCCCAAGATTTCTACCGGAGAAACAAGGATGAAAATGTGCATCAACCCCTATGCATAGATTACCCCAATGTCACCTCGGGAATCCACGAGTTGAGTGCCAAGACATACATCAAGTGCTCTCAAATCCAACAAAGTATTCAATCTGATAATAACGAAATCTCAAAGGGAAAATCAATTCATCACAACAAGATAGAGAGGGGAAAACACCATATGATCCAACTATATTAACAAAGCCTGCGATACATCAAGATCGTGCCAAATCAAGAACACGAGAGAGAGAGAGAGAGATTAAAATCATAGCTACTGGTACAAACCCTCAGCCCCGAGAGTGGACTAATCCCTCCTCATCATGGAGGCCGTCGGGATGATGAAGATGGCCTCCGGTGATGATTTCCCCCTCCGGCAGGGTGCTGGAATAGGGTCCAGATTGGTTTTTCATGGCTACTGAGGCTTGCGGCGGTGGAACTTCTGATCTAGGTTAACTTTCGGGGGTTTCTGAATATATAGGATTTTTCAGCGTTGGAATCACGCGAAGATGGGCCTCAGGGGGCCCACCACCCACCAGGGCGCGCCAGGGGTGGTGGCGCGCCCTAGTGTCTTGTGGGCAGCAGGGGCCCCCCTCTGGTGGTTCTTTGCTCCATTATTTCTCTTTTCTTCCAAAAAAATCAACAAAAAGTTTCATCCAATTCCGAGAACTTTTATTTCTGCACAAAAAACAACACCACGGTAGTTCTGCTAAAAACAGCATCAGTCCGGGTTAGTTCCATTCAAATCATATCAAAACCATATAAAATTGTTGTAAACATGGCATGAATACTTCATAAATTATAGATACGTTGGAGACGTATCAGCATCCCCAAGCTTAGTTCCTGCTCGTCCTCGAGTAGGTAAATGATAAAAGAAATATTTTATGAAGTGTGAATGCTAGCATAGTGTGTAAGTTTGATCAATGATAATTTCAATCACTTTTCCTAGCATCATAACAGCAACTCTTTCTCATAAAACTTCTCATGTTAAAGTAGCAACCAATTCACATGTTATGGTTCAAACAATGAATTCTCTTGAAACTTAACAACCTGTGTTCTTAGTCACCAAACAATTGCAATTCAACTTATTCTCAACAAAGTTTAAGTAAGAGCTCCACATACTCAATCATCATATAGTCTTCTATGATTGTTAGTACTCAAAGCATATTTTTAGAACAAATGGCATCCATCGAACATAGAGAAAGATAGGGGCTTAATATTTTGTCTCCCAACTCATTTATGATAGAGATAATTGTCAACAATAATAAGTCATGACCAAATATATTTGACTGGCCATATGTGCCTAGATCTTTCCCCACCACATGATGCTTGCCAACTAGAGAATAATTGAGGTTGAAATGAGAATGCATACTATTGACTCTTGCATAAAAGTATATACTGAAAAGTAAAAGATAGGCCCTTCGCAGAGGGAAGCAGAGGTTGTCATGCGCTTTTTATTTTTGGATGCACAATATCTTAATGCAAAGGAACATCACGTTATATTGCCCCTTATGATAGCAACCTTTATTATGCAGTCCGTCGCTTTTATTAATTTGCCATCACAAGTTTGTACAACGCTTATTTTCCCTTACAATAAAAGATCAAACATATTTAGGAGCATTTTTTTATTGCTTTATGCACCGATGACAACTTACTTGAAGGATCTTATTCAATCCATAGGTAGGTATGGTGGATACTCATGGCAAGAAACTGGGTTTAAGGGGTTTTGGATGCACAAGTAGTATCTCTACTTAGTACGAATTTTTGGCTAGCAAAAGATCCTAAGCAAACACCACATGTTGGAGGATCCATAACAATATAACTTCTATGCAAATATGCAGAACCATAACTCATTACGTTGTCTTCCTTGTCCAAATTCAACTAATTTGCTCAAGTTTGAAAATAATTAATGGGTATTCACAATCATAGAATATGTCCAAGATAATATATTTATATGTGAAAGTTCTCTTCCTTATACTAATCAATCATGAATTGCTTGTATGACCAATATTGTGATTGTCAAGCTTCAAAAGATTTCACTTTCTAAACCCAATGTGAGGCTACTATGGGGCATGATATGAACATATAATCTCAAATTCATGATATTCAATTCATTCAACAATTTACTCATAGGATATAAGTGAAGCACAAGAGTAAATAACAAACTACTCCAAAAAGATATAAGTGAAGATCAAGTGAGTAGTCAAGTAAATGGGTAGCTAATTGAGGACTCTCTCTTATTTAAAAACTTTCAGATCTAAGTATTTTATTAAAACAGCAAGCAAAACAAAATAAAACGACATTCCAAGAATAGCACAACTCATGTGAAGAAGCAAAAACTTAGGTTCAACCGATACTAACCGATAATTGTTGATGAAGAAAGGTGAGATGCATACCGGGGCATCCCCAAGCTTAGATGCTTGAGACTTCTTGAAATATTATCTTGGGATGCCTTGGGCATATCCAAGCTTGCACTTTTGTGTCTCCTTAATTCCTTTTATATCATGGTTTCCCTAAATCTCAAAAAAACTTCATCCACACAAAACTCAACAAGAACTCGTGAGATAAGTTAGTATAAATCAATGCATAACCTTATCATTCTCTACTGTGGAAAATCACTAAAATTATTATTTAACATTGCATACTAATTGCCTCTGCATATTTAATACTCCTATCCTCAAATAGAATCATTAAACAAGCAAACATATGCAAACGATGCAAACATAACAGCAATCTGTCTAAACAGGACAGTCTGTAAAGAGTGCAATTATACTCATACTTCCCTAACTCCAAAAATTCTGAAAATTTACCAAACTTTATAAAATTTATCATAGATTATTGTGAAAAAAAATTCAAAATTTTATCACATTCTGACTTTTCTCAAGACTTCACGCACTAGCATGCAACCTTCTGTTTTCAAACAGCCACATATAGACTTGCAAAATAAGCATAGCAAAGGCTATACTTGACATTTTTATTGAAGTAAAAGATACCAAAAATTATTATAAATAACAGAAAGAAAAACCTAATAAAATAAAATGATGCTCCAAGCAAAACACATATCATGTGACGAATAAAAATATAGCCCCAAGTAAGGTTACCGATAATGTTGGAGACGAAAGAGGGGATGCCTTCCGGGGCATCCCCAAGCTTAGTTGCTTGGATCTTCATTGAATATTACCTTCGGGTGCCTTTGGCATCCCCAAGCTTAGGTTCTTGTCATTCCTTATTCTCCTCATATCGATATCTTACCCAAAACTTGAAAACTTCAATCACACAAAACTTAACGGAACTTAAGAGATGGGTTAGTATGATAAAGACAAATCATTCACTTTGGTACTGCTAGGATAAGATTTATAATTGTTTTCACATAATGCCTACTGTAATCTATAATTTCCAAAATTTAAATTAAGCAATATAAGCCATAGAAACCATAAAACAAGCAAACTATGCATTGCAAACAGAATCTGTCAAAAACAGAACAGTCTGTAAAGATCTGAATTATGGTCATACTTATGTAACTCTAAAAATTCTGAAAACTTAGGAAAACGTAGGCAATTTTTAGGTCAATCATCTTTAAAAAATTAAGAATTTTTCGATGCTCCAGTAATTTTTAACAATTCTGCTACTGGGCACAAAAATTTCTGTTTTTGCACAGAATCAAATCAACTATCATCCACACTATCCCAAAGGCTTTACTTGGTACTTTATTGAAACAAAAGCTATAAAACATGATTACTACAGTAGAATAATCATGTTAACACACAAAAACAGTAGGGGTAAATGTTGGGTTGTCTCCCAACAAGCGCTTTTCTTTGATGCCTTTTTAGCTAGGCATGATGACTTCAATGATGCTCACATAGAAGTAAAGAATTGAAACATAACGGGAGCATCATGAATCACATGTTCCTCTCTCATAATAATTTTTAGTAGCATCATGAATGGATTCATCAATATAACTATCACACAAAGCATTCCTTTCATGATCCACAAGCATAGTATTTTTATTACTCTACACATAAGCAATTTTATTCTCATTCATAATAGTGGGAGTATCATATGAAACTCGAATACTATAAATAGTTTCCACATTAAAAGAGTAATGTTCAGTAAAAAGATATTCAAAATTATGACAATAATTATCATTACTTTTTATAACATAAGTATCATCACAATAATCATTATAAGTAGCAACTCTGTTCTCATCAAAGTCAATTGAAACCTCTTCCGAAATAGTGGAATCACTACTGAATAAAGTCATGACCTCTCCAAATCCACTTTTCTATACCTACTAATAAAAGGGCTATTGCTTCTTACTCCCTAATTTTCATCCGTCATTAAGATGATTTTCGTCCGCCGTCATTAGGATGATTTTCGTCTGTTGTCTGAGCCAGGCTATTCGCTGTGGGCCAGATTTTCGTCCGTCGTCACTGTGGCCCAACTTTGCCGGCCCATCTACTGTATGAAAGAACGCAAAAAAGAGCTGGCAGCAAGCAGGATCGAACTCGCAACCTCTGCACCCAACCTAATACGCTGCAACCAGTTGAGCTAGAATTTGTTGGTGTTTTGACAGAGGGTTCCCTAATGTTGAAATAGGCCCACCTCGACTTCTTATATCAAACCACACCAGTTAATATACGTGCAAAACTTCCACATACCCAGAAGCTGGCTGCCGGATGATTCCTATGAGAGAACGGACGTACGCAGATTGCTATGGCTGGAAGAAATCAGATGAAGGAAGAAAATATGCTCGGATGCATGGAGACAGCGACGGTGATGCGGGGCAGCAATGGCGGGACGAGGTAGGTGGCTCTGCTTGATCTGAGCGGCGGCGAGCAATGGTCAGAGCAGAGGAACGCAGGCGGCGGTGCGGTGCTGAACAAAGGCCGAGGCCACGGCGAGGTCGAGCAGGGGCACTGCGAGGCGATAGAGGAGAGAAGAAGATGGGCATCACTCAAGGAAGCAAGATGATGGACGAGGCAGAGGAGACGGCCGGGGGAGGTGGCGCTCGAGATGGATGCGGCAGCAGGAGGGGTTTGGAATGGGGCGCTGGGCTCGCTGGTGGGAGGGTCGGGCAGGGGAGGCCGGTGTCTGCGCGCTGGTGGCCTCTCCTCCTGGCGGCGCGAGGTTGGGAGGAGGGGATAGTGTGTGTGTGTGTGTGTGTGTGTGTGTGTGTGTGTGTGTGTGTGTGTGTGTGTGTGTGTGTGTGAGAGTGAGAGAGAGAGAGAGAGACGTTGTGGCTGCCCGCCGAGGTGCCGACGGGGATGGAAGTGAAAGCCCACACCATCACCCTACTCTCCTAACCACAGACACCGGCACTTCCTCTCCCTTGGTGCTGCCACGCTGGTTAGCGGCGAGCGAGGTGGAAGTGGAAGCTAGCAAGGGCATGTTTTTTTATCCCGTTCATGCACACATCCGATCAGCATCAGCGGAGGAGACAACAAAAGAAGCACTCCACGTGACCGCCGGCACTAGCCTCCTCAGCCGTCAGGGATGAAGGCACCATGCACCAGGTGCAGGTGGCAGCAAGAACATCGGCAGCTACAGGCACAAGTTTGCCACATTGTCATTCATCGCCGAGACCATTATGTTTCTTATCATGGGATGGACGAGGTGAGCAACAATGCATGCATGTTTCCTCTAAAAAACAATTATGTTTCTTTTTCTTTAGAAGAAAATGGTCACAATAATTTAATTTAATTAGTAGGATATCTGTACTCAAAAGAAGACATAGTTTTACATTATTCTGTAGAGTTTTGGTATCTGAGCTAAGAATAAATAATGAGAATAGGTTCACTGGAATAGTTGTCCCTAGATTTTTTGGTAATTCAACTCATCCAGTAGCTTGATAGTTTTGTCATTATTTTAACATTTTATCTATGTAACTTGATTATTAGGAGATTTATATTCACGATACTAGCGAATGGGTAGACGTTAGGCAGAAGAAGATAGAAGGTACTATTCCAAGGATGAAGAACTAATATCCTAATTTTTTAAGAGGAACTAACGAGTTAGTACCTGAATAAATGACTTTAGATTAGCTACTACTTTTTTTAAAAAGATGTCATTTTGAAATAGAGGTTGTAGACCCGTGGGAAGGTGTGTAATACTTTTTTTCTCCTGTTGCAACGCACGGGCATGTTTCCTAGTATCATTATAATAAAATTCAATACCCTCCAAAATAGTGGGATAATTATTATCTAAA
The DNA here is from genome assembly GCA_011799875.1 of Thinopyrum elongatum. Taxonomy (NCBI): domain Eukaryota; kingdom Viridiplantae; phylum Streptophyta; class Magnoliopsida; order Poales; family Poaceae; genus Thinopyrum; species Thinopyrum elongatum. Next base: position 392,958,026 of record CM022300.1, read on the forward strand.
GTTGACACTCTTCCAAATCCACTTTCATAAATATTGCAATCATCATAAATAGGAGGCATGCAATCATCATAGCGAATTTGATCATTCAAAGTAGGGGGGCTAAAAAGATCATCTTCATTAAGCATAGCATCCCCAAGCTCGGGACAAACATTAATTGCAGCAAATAAATTCTCAAACATGTCATTCTCATCAAACATAGCATCCCCAAGCTTGTGGCTTGGCATATCATAAGCATAATCACTCTCATCATTAATAGTATGAATAGCACAATGGTATAACAATTAATATCATCATAATTTCCCAAGTTGGTGACAAAAAGATTTTTAAGATTATAAGAAGTATCATTATCTTCCCAATCATAGTCATCACAACAAGCAATAGGCATAACAAAATCATCATCAAGTGTATCATCTTCCACAATTATTTTTGATTCATTCTCATGAGGCACAACAATAATAGGAGTAAAATCATTTGGGAGGGATACCTTTTTACCTCTACTCTTTCTTCTTTTCTTCTTCTTCACCACATCATGTGTGGGTTTAATTAATTTTTCCGAGCTTCTTATTGATGAGATTGGTTGAATAGGGAGCTCCTTCTCGTCACCTATTTCATCATGAGAGACAATAGGAGGGAAAGTAGAAATCTTTACCCTTTCATTAGTATTACTTTTATATTCTATTGGTTGCCCCGTCTTTCTATAGTTGGCAATATAAGTATTTTCATTGCAATTTACCATGCAAAACATATGGATTTCTTTCAAATTAGTTTCAGCATGGTCTGTGAATATGAATGATTCAAACCAACCATTTTTATGTGACAATTCTTCACACCCCAAAAATAAACAAAGTTCATTATAAAGTTCAAGGGTGATCAAGTTATTGCAATATTTGGACACGAATCGATCATGAAAAAACATGCATTGGAAATTAAGGTGACCAACTTTATTGCAAAGTTCACAAGTAATAGGATAAAGAGAACATAGCTTTGTAGCAAATTCATCTATCACTTTGAGCAAAAAATTGGTTCTATCATGTTTATGCTTCTTACAAAATCTATCATCCCTATAAGGCATGTCTTCACAAAGTCTTTCCACTCCACAAAAATTGACATGCTTATAAGAAATGTTTTTGTGATGACTAGTGCAATCATCATTAGCATTTTGGATATTCATAGAATTCATACTAACAACATTGCAATCGTGCTCATCATTTATGCCAAACATTTAATTGAATTCTTCTTCAATCAATTGAGCACAATTTTCCTTTCCATCATTTTCAAGAAAGACATGATAAAGACGAATAATATGAGGCCACCTCAATTCCATTTTTTTTGTAGTTTTGTTTTTATAAACCAAACTAGTGATAAAACAAGAAACTAAAAGATTCAATTGCAAGATCTAAAGATATACCTTCAAGCACTCACCTCCCCGGCAACGGTGCCAGAAAAGAGCTTGATGTCTACTACACAACTTGTTCTTGTAGACTCGTGTTGGGCCTCCAAGCGCAGAGTTTTGTAGGACAGTAGCAAATTTCCCTCAAGTGGATGACCTAAGATTTATCAATCCGTGGGAGGCGTAGGATGAAGATGGTCTCTCTCAAACAACCTTGCAACCAAATAATAAAAAGTATCTTGTGTCCCCAACACACCAAATACAAATGGTAAATTGTATAAGTGCACTAGTTCAGCGAAGAGTAATGATAGTAGATATTCATTTTTGTAATAGTAACAATAAAAAATAGCAAGGTAGCAATTGATAAAACGGAGCACAAATGGTATTGCAATGCTTGAAAATGAGGCCTAGGGTCCGTACTTTCGCTAGTGCAATCTTTCAACAATGCTAATATAATTGGATCATATAACCATCCCTCAACGTGCGACGAAGAATCACTCCAAAGTTCTTATCTAGCGGAGAACATAAGAAGAAATTGTTTGTAGGGTACAAAACCACCTCAAAGTTATCCTTTCCGATCGATCTATCTAAGAGTTCGTACTAAAATAACACCAAGTTATCCTTTCCGATCGATCTATACAAGAGTTCGTACTAAAATAACACCATATGATACACATCAACCAACTCTAATGTCACCTAGGGTATCCGTGAGTTGATTATGCGATATGCATCAAACAATTTCAGATTCATAATACTCAATCCAACACAAAGAACCTCAAAGAGTGCCCCAATATTTCTACCGGAGAAACAAGGAAGAAAACATGCATCAACCCCTATGCATAGATTACCCCAATGTCACCTCGGGAATCCGCGAGTTGAGTGCCAAGACATACATCAAGTGCTCTCAAATCCAATATAGTATTTAATCCGATAATAACAAATCTCAAAGGGAAAACTCAATTCATCACAACAAGATAGAGAGGAGAAAACACCATATGATCCAACTATATTAACAAAGCCCGCGATACATCAAGATCGTGCCAAATCAAGAACACGAGAGAGAGAGAGATTAAACACATAGCTACTGGTACAAACCCTCAGCCCCGAGGGTGGACTACTCCCCCCTCATCATGGAGGCCGCCGGGATGATGAAGATGGCCTTCGGTGATGATTTCCCCCTCCGGCAGGGTGCCGGAACAGGGTCCAGATTGGTTTTTCGTGGCTACAGAGGCTTGTAGCGGCGGAACTTCTGATCTAGGTTAACTTTCGGGGGTTTCTGAATATATAGGATTTTTCAGCGGTGGAATCACGCGAAGATGGGCCTCAGAGGGCCCACCACCCACCAGGGCGCGCTAGGGGGGTGGCGCACCCTGGTGTCTTGTGGGCAGCAGGGGGCCCCCCTCTGGTGGTTCTTTGCTCCATTATTTCTCTTTTCTTCCAAAAAAAATCGTCAAAAAGTTTCGTTCAATTCTGAGAACTTTTATTTCTACACAAAAAACAACACCACGGTAGTTCTGCTGAAAACAGCGTCAGTCCGGGTTAGTTCCATTCAAATCATATAAAACCCATATAAAATTGTTGTAAACATGGCATGAATACTTCATAAATTATAGATACATTGGAGAAGTATCAAGGCACTGCTGGAAGGAACAAGTTAGACCAGTACCAGATCCTCAAGTACCCTCTAACTACCGAGTCGGTCACGCACTACCGAGTGGAACAAGCTGGATCAGTGCCAGATCGTGAAGTACTGTTGGGCTACCCACCCGGTCATGCCCCCCAAGAGGAACAAGCTTGACCAGTACCAAATTCTCAAGTACACTCTGGTTACTGGGTCGGCCAAGCACCCCCAGGAAGAGTAAGCTCGATCAGTACCAGATCCTGAAGTACCCTCTGATCTACCCTCACGCGGCCGGCTCTCGAGTCGGTGATGAAGAGGATAGAGGAAAACAACACAAGACGATCTGCTTCATTAAGCTAACCTCCGAGTCGGCAATGAAGAAGATCCTACCTATTATCTCGCCAATGCACGAGTGTTGCCGAGCGTCCTGAACGCCTAGCAACAGTTCTAAAGACCGCCACCGATTGCCTGCAATCGACAGCAGTCTCAGAGACTACACCCAGTGGGTGCACTCAGTGTGCCCCACTGGAAAGTGACTCGTCGATGAGCTAAAAAAATGACAAAAAGCCTCAGGGCGAAATGTCCACAAGTTCTAAGACTACCACCGACTGCTCCAGTCAATGGTAGCCTCGGGAACCACACCCAGTGGGTGCACTCAGCGTGCCCCCACTGGATCGTGTCCACTTGGATACGCTCCGGCTAGACTGCGAGTGAATACAGCAAAAAAACACACAAAAAGTTCAAAGACTCCTACCAACTGATTCCAGTCGACAGGAGCCTCGAGGACTACACCCAGTGGGTGCACTCAGCGTGCCCCCACTGGTTCATGAACACCCAGTGGGTGTGCCCTGTGCAAACCCACTGAAAAAATTCTACCAAGGGAAAAAGAAAAAAGAAAACTTTGACTGGAAATTATACTCACAATGGTACTTACTCGGACGTTGGTCCTCCTTCAGCCGGTCGCACATCAACCCCACCTGGATCAGAGCCTCCGTGCTCGCCCCCACTTGATCTTCAGGGACATGGTGCAGGGGGGAGGAGGTAGCTGGGGCCGATGGAGACGCAGACGCAGGCCTCGGAGCCGGAACCACCGCTGACCCACTCGGAGGAGCCGAGGTAGACCCTGCGGGCGGTACCACTGCGGTTGAAGGCGCCGAACCACCCTGAGCCAGAGGATTCGGCCCTGTAGCCCTTGCAGCGGCCTTCGCCGAAGAAACGTGGGCCACTCGCCGAGGGGAGGCGTCCGGCATCGGCATGTCAACACTCGGTGTTTCCTCCCTGATGGCCTTCGGATTGGGCGGGTCGGTCCTCTCGTCATCATCCAGCTGAATGATCTCGGGTGGAGCTGCATGAATACATGAACCAAGGAAATCATTGGAGTTCAGTCGAAGAATAGCTAACCATCTGAATCAGCCGGAGCGACATACGTTTGGAAGTGGCGGCATCCGCCGCATCAGCGTCACTCGGACCCGGTTTGTGAGCGTGCGGGTCCGCCGAGGTCGTCGAGATGTCGTTGCTACGCGGATCAAAACAACACTCGGTCATCAGTCGGATCAGCACAAAAGCAAGCAAAGGAATCATATAGATACTCACGTCGAAGCCACAGGCACCGCCACCCTGATCGGAGGTACCGCAGCCTTCCAGGGCTTTGCAGAAATCTGCTTGGACTGCTTCTCGGCCAAACTCTCAGCTTCAGCGCGTGCACGCTTAGAGCTGCGGGCCGTCCGCCCCGAAGCAGTCAGTTGTGTTGCCCCTCCAGCCTTGCCACTCGGGTCATGATGGGCCTTCGTGCAGGGTTCTTTGGGGGCTTCATAGGACGGAGAGGACTCGGCCTCCTTCCCATCCTCCGTGCTCTCGTCCTCGCCACTCTCCTCCTCATCATCATCGTCATCATCATCATCGTCTTCATCCTCTTCCGAGTAACGACACTTGGAGTCACTCACTGCATCTTCAGGCAACTGGTCAACCATTCGGACGTTGGAGATCATGTTATGGAATTCCTGAAGAACAAACACATCAAGACACTAGAATCAGATAAACAGAAAACGATGTACCAACGCATCGACTGGACAGAAGTACTTTACCTCAACAGTCGGCGGGAGTTCTTTGGAATAGGCCGGCACCAGCCTGGCCCCCCGAAGATTGTCTCGAGCACAGGTGATGGCCTTGATTTTGGCCCCCACATCCTTCTCGGCGAGCTCCTTCGGGTGCACTCAGGTAGGGTAATTCGACCCCTCGTACAGCCACATGGGGTGGGCCCTGGCCTGCAACGGCTAAATCCGCCGAGTGAGAAAGGTCTCCAGCAGATCCATGCCGTTCACGCCGGCGTTTACAACTCCCACCAGGGCAGTGGGCAAGATGCCAACCTCCGTTTTCTCCTCCTTCGCCACCAAAAGGGACTCGGGGGCCCTCACCCTCTCCGTCGAGTACGGCGGGAGACCCGACTGGTTAGGGCCGCTGGGGACATGATAACCCACAAGTATAGGGGATCGTTTGTAGCCTTTTTCGATAAATAAGAGTGTTGAACCCAACGAGGAGCTAAAGGCAGAACAAATATTCCCTCAAGTTCTATCGACCACCGATACAACTCTACGCACACTTAATGTTTGCTTACCTAGAACAAGAATAAAACTAGAAGTACTTTGTAGGTGTGGATAGGTTTGCAAGATAATAAAGAATGTGAAAATAAAAGTTAGGTGATGTTTAGATAAAGAAACAATTAAGTTTAGTAAAACGAGTGTGGAATAGTGGTGGTAGGATTTGCGGAATTTTCCCTTAGCAATTGACTACGTTACTAGACCGATAGTAAGTTTTTATGTGGGAGAGGCCACTGCTAGCATGTCGTCCCTTACTTGGAATTCTATGCACTTATGATTGGAACTATTAGCAAGCATCCGCAACTACTAACGTTCATTAAGGTAAAACCCAACCATAGCATTAAGATATATATTGGTCCCCCTTCAATCCCGTATGCATCAATTTCTATGGTAGGCTGAAGCTGCTGTCACCCTTGCCCTCCAATGCATAGTCCTATCAACATACAACTAACCCTATGGTGTGATCCACACGCGCGCTCATATGATGGGCACCAAAGGACAGCAACATAACCACAAGCAAATTAAACCAACCATAGCAATCCACCAATTACCGGTAGGCAACAAAAATCTACTCAAGCATCATAGGATGGCAACATATCATTGGATAATAGTATGAAGCATAAAGCACCATGTTCAAGTAGAGGGTACAGCGGGTTGTGGGAGAGTGGACCGCTGAATATAGATGGGGGAAGCTGATGGATTTATTGGTGAAGATGACGGAGTTGTTGGACTAGATCGCCGTCACACGATGATTGCCCCGGCGGCGCTCCGGCGCCACCGGGAGAGAGATTGAGAGAGCCCCCCTCCTTATTCTTCTTCCTTGGCCTCCCCCCTAGATGGGAGGAGAGTTCCCCCTCTGGTCTACGGCCTCCATGGCGGCGGAGGGGCACGAGCCCCTCCGAGATTGGATCTCCCTCATTGTTCTCTTCTGTTTCGCGTTCCTGTTTTCTGGCAGAAAACCGTTTCTTATATTCCCGGAGATCCGTAACTCCGATTGCGCTGAGATTTTAACACGATTTTTTCCGGATATAAGCTTCTTTGCACCCGAAGTAGAGCTCCAACCGACTTACGAGGAGGGCATAAGACACCTGGGCGCGCCTGGGGCCTGGGGCGCGCCCTGGTGTATCCTGGGAGCTGTGGGCCTCCTTTTGCGTTGATTCCACCTCCCAAAAATCACATATATTCCAAAATAGTTATTCGTAAATTTTTATCGCGTTTGGACTTTGTTTGATATGGATATTTTGCGAAACAAAAAAACATGCAACAAACAGGAACTGGCACTGGGCACTGGATCAATAGGTTAGTCCAATAAATCATATAAATTGTTGCCAAAAATTTGTAAAAGTTGTATAATATTGGCATGAAACAATAAAAAATTATAGATACGACGGAGACGTATCAGCATCCACGCGACGTGGGTGACGAGCAGGACTCGCTCATCCTCCTGCGGCACCGGCTCCACCTCGCCCGCACCCGGGCGACGCCACCCATCGCGCGGGAGGAGGCCCTCCTATGCAAGCTCCTCCAGCCGACGAGTCGTGACGCGCGACGGGATCCAATCCCCCGACGCACCTCGACCGCCGTGCCGGAACCCGAGGAAGACACCTTCCCCGCTTTCTTCGCCTTCCCCGCTTTCTTCGCCTTCTCCGCCTTGGCTATGGAGCCCTTCGCCATCGTTGCGCGCTAGAGTGGAGAAGACAAACGGAGGAGTCGGAGCAGTAGAAAGGGGATCTGAGGCCCCGACCTCTGTCTCCGAATCTTGTATATCACCAGGCGAATCTCTCGCCGCGGATCCTTGGATCAACGGCCCATGCGAGAGGGCTTCATGCAGAGCAAGCGTGGCATGTGGCGGATATCGTGAGTGAAAATTGAGGAGCCACGCCCCCACTTTCCCCACTAACGCACAACGTTACCGCTTCTGCGCGCGCGCGCACAAATTCAGATCCCACGATTTCCGGGCCGAATCAATCCGATTGATTACCCACGATGCCCTTCCTAAAGGGCACATGTCAGTCCGACTGACCACCCTCTGCGGGGACCCGTGCACTCGGCCACGTTAAACACCCGACTGAAGTCTTCTTCACGATCATTATGTGACGAGCTTGACGTCCCTCCACGGGTTCACTTGGCCCTCTCAGTAGGCTCCAAGGCGCATGACTCGTAAACCTGGATTCGTAGAAGGCCTGCGCTGGCGTTCCCCTAGGATAAGGAGTGGCCTCTCTTCGGAGAATCAGACCACGCGCCGGCGTCGCCACTCGAGTTGTAATGGCATGCCCTCACTCGGGCCCCTAGTCTATCTCCTCCGAGAGACAAAACGAATGCCACCGGGTTTTTCTTGACGATCAACAACACCCGGTCATCTGGGTAAACCTATAGTCCAAAATCTGTTGTGTTTTCATATAAAGAACAACAAGCCATGACTCGGAAACATATTCCGAATGCCCCCGCAGCACTCGGATTTAACCGAAAGATCGGTTTGTTTGTTCTACGAAATCCCAACAGATTCGGGGGCTAATGATGTGGTCACCTATCACAGGTAGGGTCAAGAACCCATCATTCGGGACCCACATGGGGCCCATCACCACCATAGGTAGGTCCCTGGACCATGCCAGCATTCAGATACTTACATCAGGATGTCCACTCGGACGGCTCGACGGCACTCGGATGACCACACGCCACTCGGCTGATTGACCACCACTCGAACATAGAAGGCAGGAGGGCGTCGTGGGAGCTGCAACGGTCGAGGGATCCTAAGTCGTCTACTAAATAGAGTCATAGCTACCGTTACCTGTAACTGCCGTAGTAGAGGCTCATTATACTAGTAACTGACATATTCAGTGTCATTCAATGCCCAAACGGCGTGGCGGACGTGGGGCTGCAGCGCACTCTATATAAGCCGCACCCCCCTCCATGGCCGGGCACGAGCAATCTTTGTAACCATACCCATCAAATCAAAGAAAGCCTCAGGGCACGAGACGTAGGGCTTTTACCTCCGCCGAGAGGGGCCTGAACTCGTTAAACACTAAGTGTTACACCTGCGCCGTAGTTAGGTTCTGCCCTTTATTCGTACCCCTAGTAATCATTGTCAGGATCGTAACCCCGACAAGTGCCGCGTGTCCCGACCGGAGCCCCGCCGTCGTGCGTCCCGACGACCGTCACTTGGGAGACGCCGTAAAGCACACCCGAAGTCGTGCCACCTGGAAGCCACCGCCTGGAAGAAGAGACCGCCGATGGCCTAGGCCACTCTCTCATTTGAGCGACACCATGCCTCGCTGGACTGACCTATCCCAAGTTCCCAACGCCCCACGTGAAAGAGGAATTCCTGCCACCGCGAATCATCGATGAGCTTTGCTCAGGCAGAGTTTGCCGTCGCCGGCAGCAGGGGGCGGCGGCGGTGCTGCCCGGGGTGCTCGCCTGAGCCGCCTCCTGCGGACAACACATGGGCTTGATCCGGGTTTTTTCGGGAGCAACAATCGGACTTTCTACCCATCCAATTTCATTCCTTTGCATATTAGAAGTGTGTGTTGCCAATGTATGTATGTATAGTGGCGTTTCAAACAAACGAATTATGTAGTTCCATAGGGCATTACTAATAATATCTAGAAGCTTTTTGGGACGCTGCGGTGACTTATTCCTGTCCGCTAATTAGACCCACCTGACACACACCAAGATTTTGCACGACGTGTCCCACTCACATCTTCATGTCACATTGATTGGATTTGGCTTGATCTCACGTGTTTCTCGCCAAACCACTATTATTATTATTACTAACAGACCCTAGCTACACGCTACTGTTTAGCTGCATGTATAAAGTGCGGCCTTTTATGGTTGGAAAACAGGCGCCAAATCAGTAGGAGCAACACAGGCATCACACGAACAGTACACAGCGCCAGCAGAAATTGAGATCATGCCATGCAGCAAGCAAAGAAAATAAATATATCATGAAATAAGTACTAGTATATTTTAAAGAAAATAAAAACAATATATGTATATGTCTAACTAAAACATGAGCATTGCTATACACTGCAGTATGTACCAGGACCACAGGTAGCCGTTAATTTGAGTGTCTCGGAGCAGAGAGGATGCTGTCTCAGACTAGTTAAACGAGAGTCATGCATTTTGCAGCATGCGGTAGGCATGTATGTGATGTCCGTTGGTTGCGTTGTGCACTAGGTAGGTCTTTATGGTTCTCACGCGTGCGACCTCTATATATATCGCTTCACCCCTCCCTCCTCACACTTGACTTCTCCCTCCCTCCTTGCCTCCTCCTCTTCTTCTTCCCACCAACACAGGCTACACAAGGTTTTTCCTCCCCTCTCAACTACCCAACACGATTCTCGCCGATTTTATTTCACGACATTTTCCTCCCGATCTTCATGCCAAAGCTTCTCGCCATCTCCATCTCGCCGTTTATTTTGGTCTTAGCCAAGCACTGAATCTTCAACACGCTTGCCGTTTATTTTGCAGAGCGGCGAGGGAGGAGAAGGAAGAGGAGCGGGGGATGGCGGGCTGCGGTGAAGCCAAGACATCATCGGTTTCCATGGATGAGGAGGTAAGTTCCCATAGCCTCCATGGATGAATCGCTTGCCGGCGAAACAGTCATGCTTGATCGATGATTACAATTTTGACCTTCTTCTCTCGGTAGTCTCGTGGATAAAACTACGATGACTCCGACATCTCCGCGACTTGATTGCAATGGTTTCCTTGGTTGAGCCTTCTGAATTATGGGAGACTCGTAGTTGGTTAGTAGTAACTTGGTAGAGAGATCGGTGAAGTGAGTAATACGTTCACTTCAGATATTAGTTGTACATGAACGCCATTGATGCATAACAGAGAAAGCTTGGGAGTTTCAACCAACCAAACTTGGGAAACAGGGCTTGCTTAGGGAGCTGTTCTCAGTCAGTATTATTACCCTGTGCCCTGTCCCTGTCCGCCCCTACCTCTCTGACATAAATATGCAGAATAAGCCCGTCAATTATCTCTGTTCTCCCATGAGCGTGTCACCTGTTACAAAATGGTTAACTTGTCAGTTTCATCATACTAAAAAGTTACGCATTTGGGTACATCTTAACTTGGAACTTCAGTATACTAGAAGCGCTTTTAATCCGCAAAACTGCGGTTTTAACCACCATTCAGAGCAGGTTCCTAGAGCGGATTACCTAACGCTCGCGCGCTCCTTAATGAAAACGACGCTCTTATCCTGGACACCCACTTAGCAAACCTGCAATGTCCTAATCTATACTTATTAAAGATGGATTCTGCGCCATCGGTTACGTGCAACCATTGCAGATTACTCCTACTGACACCACGCGCACCAACATTTGCTAACGACGTACCAAGAAGCAACTAATGAAGGGCAGGAAGGCTAAACTCTACGCAGTCTGATGTCTGCGTGCGACTCGAGAATCTATTGACCGATCAAAAGGCTCTGAAGGAAACAAAGATGATGTGCGTGTGCGTCCATGATGGCTGACGGGCCGCCGCTTGTCTGCGCACGCTGCTGCGTACACTTTTCACTGACCGCCACACTGGCACTGCCCAAGCAAGAATCTCCCACCTGGCCTGCCCGCGTCACCTCTGCTGGCTGCAACCAGCTACTGCCGCATGAGGGCATGGCCATCGCTCCAGGGTGGACGGGTGATCCGCAGATACACGTCGGACAAGCAGCTCACGTGGAGGAGAAAATCAAAAAGGCAGTCGCTTGCAGAACCAAACGGGCTCTTGCAGAAGAACCGGCTGCCTCACTGCAAAAAGCAAAAGGAAAGAAGGAAATGGAGGAGAGAGAGCTAGTTTTGTTTGGATCGGAAGTAAAAAAGGTAGTCACGGAGAGAGATAGGTGGACCACTAGGAGATAGTGCTTGTGTTGGATAGGAAATATTCATCCGGTGGCCTCACCAAATTTTTTTCTTAGGTGGAGGCTGAGACCACACCTAGGTGATGCCCCCATAGCTCATGCCCTGAGCTAGCAACGTAGTAGTACGAACGAACAAACACCTGTGGTGTGGTACCTTCCCATGTCAGCAGCAGTTCACCACGACGCCAAGAAGTCGACACGGCGGCGGCAGCGAGCCCTCTGGTCAGGATCGATCGGAGTCGGACCCTTGCGTTGCTTTCGTGGGCTTTGTTAGGGGATCGCCATCGCTAGATCGCTCACATGTTTTTAGTGCCTTCTCGTGGATCAGAGGTGACCACGTCGACCGCCATGATTTTGTTGTTGGTTTGGCGCGAAAAGTGGGTTCGTGAACGCTCCCGCTTTTGGCCAAATCTTTCGGCCGTCCGTCGGTTTCGGCGATCGGAAAGGCAGGCGAGCCGACTTGGTGCCGGCCGGGGACATGGCTGGGTGCGTGTATCATGCACGCCGTCGTGTCGGTCGGGATAATTATCTGTCTGCGTCCTGTACCGTGAGCAGACGGATAAGCATGCATGCATCTTTGTTCCGTCCGTCCAGGGAAGCTAGCCGACCGAGTGTGTCGCGGAGCTTTGGAACCTGATCCCGTAGCTTTTTCGCTCGCGTTTGGCGGAGGCCCTGTCTCTGCTCAGTCTCTCTCGTATATTTATTTTCTTCTGATACTGATACTGATACTGATACTGATACAGTGTCTTGTTCTTCTTCAGGCGTGCCGCATGGAGAAGAAGTTTGGCGGGATGGCGCCCAAGAAGCCTCTCATATCAAAGGTATAACAGCGCTAGCTAGTAAATATAGGCACTGTCAAGCAGAGCATGAAATATCTATGGGTCTCTAGAAGAAGACGTTTCCTTGATGAGCTTGGTTGCATGCTAATGCTAATGCTAATAATGCAGGACCATGAGCGTGCCTACTTCGACTCCGCAGATTGGGTCCTTGGCAAGGTCAGACAACACAACACAACACAACACAACACAACACAACTTCTCTCAGTCACTTATATTCAGCAATAGCATATCTTCATTCAGAACCGCATCTGACCATGAATGCTTAATCGATCTCCCGCCATTTTCTCCAGCAAGCTGCAAACAGCAGCTCAACGGCTGCAGTCGAATCGCTCAAGCCCAAGCTGAAGGTTAGTAGAATAGCGGGAAGCTCCAGCCCAGCTGAAGGATACTGCCACTCAGGTCTATCTAGAAACAAATGAAACTGATGCTATTTTTTTTTCTGCTTGCTTCTTCAGAGAACTCCTCATCCCCAGCTTCCCCCTCGCAAGCCCACCTGTGCGTCTGGCTGAGACATGAGGTAAGGGGAGGAAGCCTCAAAGTCGCAGGATTTTGCACGTGCCAGATTCAAGTACGTACGTGACAGTCCTTGCTTCTTGTGGTGCGTTGCAGGGGTCACATTCACATTGCAGCAGCAGCCAGCGGGTGAAGAACTCGTAGGGAGGAGAGGAGTGAGCTCGGATTAATGTTGTTTAGCTGGTTCTGAATTCGTACTGTAGGAAACGACTTTGCATGCGAATTGGCTTGGCACCAATGTTTTAAATAGCGGGCTATGAAAAATAGCAGCGGACCTCCAAATCAGCTATAGCGGAGCTATAGCTGGCTAAAGCGGGCTATTTGTGAAGGCAACCATTTAGCGGCATCCTGATGAGAAGGCTATATCGGGCTATAGCGGAGCTATAGCCGGCTATTTAAAACTATGCTTGACACTTGCTGCCTCTATGTCTGTCACAAGTGATTAACCGTCGCTATCATGGTTATTGAGTCGGATGGCATTTGCTGTTTCAGCAACCCTGCTACTATATTCGCCCTAAAATAACAAGGTCCATACAAATAAAAACCTAAGAACCGGTCAAATTTTACACTTTTCATGATTAAACTGAGAAACTAGTATGCGTTATAGTACTAGTTATGTATATCATTGACTTGCTATATGTCGTGGTTCAGTTATTTTGTATCACATGGTTGCTGACTTAAATTGTTTTGCCTAATGTGTCGCTAACTTGTAAGATATTCTTATACACTCCGAACTGAGTAAACATACCATCCGTATTCGCATTCGAGTACCATCCGCTTTGGGTTCGTATCCTATAACATCCGTACTCGCATTTGGAGTTGCTCTGAAAATATGAAAGCAAAAGTGAGAAGGGCATTATCCGATCTTTCCGAGACTAATTCTACTTACGTTCTTATCGGAAAAATCTACCTCATGATGCGATCAGTATGCCCAAATACGTGGATTTTATAAAATATTTTTATTTCCAAAATTTCAAATCTATACTATCAAATTAAGAAATTGCAAAAGCAACAAAAAGGTATATACTTTTCATGGTTATCCCGGATGAAAAGGCCTCTTAATTGGCGAACGAAAACTGGGCTTTTCTTTGATGTTATTGGGGCCAACCAAAAGAAAAGAACTCCTCTTTGCGCGGTGGGGAACTTTTGGTCTATGGGAACATATAAACCCTATATGAGAAAAAAATTAGTAGTTCAACAAAAGGTCAAAAAATTCAAAAAATATTTTTGAAATACTTGACCTTACATTGTACTTGTGAGAAAATTTTCACAAAAAGAAAATCCCCCTTTGACTTCTTTTCAAAAAAGACAAAATTTTAGCCAAAATAGTGTGAATACTGACCTATAATAGCAAATAATTTTTATCTTTTTCGCTGTGAAGTCAACGTTGGTTTTTTTTTCTTGGAAATTTATATACTAGTGCAAAAGTAAGTCAAGTTTATTCTAAAAAAACTACTGAACTATTTTGACTTTTTGTTTAATTATTAAAAAAAATCTCCATATAGGGTGTATATACAACCAGGAACCAAAGTGTATTTCCCCTCTTTGCCCACCAACTCAAACCTCATCTCCCCATGCAACCATGCGCCCGGGCATCCCCTACACACCAGAGCTCCTCCTGGCCAAACCCTCGCGCCACCAGGACCATACGACGAGGAGAATCCATTTAGACAGAGAACCATTTGAAGTGTGCGTCGTCGAGGACGAATTTCACCTTTCCATCTACCGCCGACCATCACAAGCCTACCCCGCACTCGATGAGAAAATTTCCAATTATTCGCACACAACTACTCATCTAGATGCGCCAAGCTCCTAAACTTTGCCCCACGTCATATTGTTGTTATTACCAGAGTTGGCAACATCCGGTTCACATCCGTGGATGGCACAGGTCATGGTGCACGTGGACCGTGATAGCAATAGCATGAGGGACAATGTCTACGAGGTTTGCAATGTCTAGATGAGTAGATGAGTGAGAGTAATTACAAAAGTTTTCACTGAGCACGATACAAGCTTGCGACGGTCGGTGTAGATTGAAAGGCAAAATTCCTTCTTCGCAATGCACGGTTCAAACTATTCTTCGCTTGCATGGATTTTCATCATTGATAAGGTCCTGATGGTGCGAGGATTTGGCGAGGGAGCTTCGGAGAGGAGAACCCTTTTCGTTGTTGTGGGTAGGAAGACTTCCTTCTTAGTAGCTGTGGGCAACTAAGACTCCTTTTACCTATGCGTGTTACGCGAAAGCAGACTTTTTGTCCGCGACACAGCGAAAAGTACTTTTTTGTCATCGTGGGCAGCGATAGTGTTAGAAGGGAGAGAGGGATTTGGTGGAATAGTTCATTGTATTGCTTGAGCCTCGTGGGCATATATATATAGGAGTACATGGTCAACTTGGAGTACAAGACAAGCCGGAACATATCCTAGTCTATCTCGTATTTCCTAACTAAACATAATACTCAATATCCCCCCGCAGTCGTAACGGTCGATGCATCACGGAGTCGTGGCTGGAGTGGAAACCGACGAGGTTGCTCAAGCAGGCGGTAGCCCTTTGTGCCGTTTGTCGATGTAGCCGAGAGCGGAGGGTGGTGTAGCCGTGGTCGAGGTAGCCGTGCGAAGAATGTCGTGGTCGATGTCGAGTCGGGGTAACCGGTGTCGAGGAAGTCGCCGTGGAGCCGCGGGCGCAAGGAGGCGCCGAGTTAGCATGGGCACAGTGGTGTCGAAGTAGGGGTGCGCCGGGGAGAAGACGGCGTTGACGAGGCGTCGCGCCGGGGTTGCCAAACCCGGGGACACGTCGTAGACGAAGGCACGCGTCGGTGTGGTGTTGCCAGCACCGGGCATGCGTAGATGATCGAAGACGAAGTTGACGAAGCGCCACACCAGGCTTGCCAGGCCCGGGAACACGTCGTGGACGAAGGCACGCATCGGTGTTGCCAGCAACCGGGCATGCATACATGAGAGACCTGCACGAGCTGTACGCCATGTCGAAGAAGTCGGGGGAGCCAGCAGAGAAGAAAACTCGACGAAGGTTGTGGCGCCAATCGGCTTGGTGGCCGATGTCACCACGGTGGTCGGAGTAGATGAAGTGGTCGGGGGTAGATGACGGCGATGCTGGCGACGAGCTGGTGCTGGAAGAAGACGAACGGGGTGGACGGGCAGCGGCGGCGGCTACGGAGGTAGCGGCCGTGGCGGTGGCTAGGTTAGGAGTGCGGGGGCGGTGCTCGAAGTAGGCGAAGAACCCTGACAGCGTGACGAAGAACGGCGTGGACGGTGGCGTTCCCGCGCCAAGGAAGACGGCATGGCGCATACCACGTGAGGTCGACGCGCGGTGACAGTGGAGTGGACCGCGGGCCGCGGCGCTACGGCCCGAAGGGGCGATGCAGCGGCGCCGGGCAGGTCGGGGCGACGGCAGGAAGACCTCGGTGCGGCGGCGGGGACCGTGGGCCGCGGCGCTACGGCCCGAAGGGGTGGTGCAGCGGCGCAGCACGGGCCGGTGCAACCGCGGGGACGGCCTCCGGGCGACGGCTGGGACCACATATCGCGGCACTACGGCCCGTAGGGGCGACGCAGTGGCGATGCGCGAGTCGATGCAGCCGCGAGGAGAACCATGGGGCGGCGGTGCTGCGGCCCGACGGGGCGACGCAGCGGCAGCCCGTTGCTCGATCAGTGGAGGGGCGCGCTGAACTCGGGGACAATCTTCACGGGACCTGCGGAGGCGCGCGTAACCGACGGGCCAGGTCGGTCGCGCGGCGTAGATGAGGCGGATCGCGGCGGCGAGCGGGTGATCAAGCCGATCGCGTGCGAGGTCGGGGACGCCGCTCGGTGGAGGCGGGGTGGCGGCGGAGTCCGAGATGAGGCCGGCGACGACGGACGGCTTGGGACATCGTGCGGACGAGCTTGTCAGCATCGGCACCCGGGCTGCCAAAGCAGCGCCGGCGCCCGGGCAGCGAGGCCCGAGCGACCAACGGAGCAGCAGCACCCGAGTTGAGGCAGCCGACGAGCCTGACGCAGCCGTCCCGATGAGCCGAGGACGAGGCCGGCGAGGTAGACCGCCGGGCCGCCGTGCCAACGCGGCGGAGGCGGGTGATGTGGATCGATGGGTAGGCCGGGGCGCGAGCGACGGCTATGATTGTCTTGAAGGAAATATGCCCTAGAGGCAATAATAAAGTTGTTATTTATATTTCCTTATATCATGATAAATGTTTATTATTCATGCTAGAATTGTATTAACCGGAAACTTGATACAAGTGTGAATACATAGACAATACAAAGTGCCCCTAGTATGTCTCTACTTGACTAGCTCGTTAATCAAAGATGGTTAAGTTTCCTAACCATAGACATGTGTTGCCATTTGATAAACGGGATCACATCATTAGGAGAATGATGTGATGGATGAGACCCATCCGATAGCTTAGCATTTTGATCGTTAAGTTTTATTGCTATTGCTTTCTTCATGACTTATACATATTCCTCTGACTATGAGATTATGCAACTCCCGAATATCGGAGGAACACTTTGTGTACTATCAAACGTCGCAACGTAACTGGGTGATTATAAAGATGCTCTACAGGTGTCTCTGAAGGTGTTTGTTGGGTTGGCATAGATCGAGATTAGGATTTGTCACTCCGAGTATCGGAGAGGTATCTCTGGGCCCTCTCGGTAATGCACATCATATGAAGCCTTGCAAGCAATGTGACTAATGAGTTAGTTACGGGATGATGCATTACGGAACGAGTAAAGAGACTTGCTGGTAACGAGATTGAACTATGTATGATGATACCGACGATCGAATCTCGGGCAAGTAACATACCGATGACAAAGGGAATAACGTATGTTGTTATGCGGTTTGACCAATAAAGATCTTCGTAGAATATGTAGGAGCCAATATGAGCATCCAGGTTCCGCTATTGGTTATTGACCGGAGATGTGTCTCGGTCATGTCTACATAGTTCTCGAACCCGTAGGGTCCGCACGCTTAACGTTCGATGACGATTTGTATTATGAGTTATGTGATTTCATGACCGAAGTTTGTTCGGAGTCCCGGATGAGATCACGGACATGACGAGGAGTCTCGAAATGGTCGAGAGGTAAAGATTCATATATTCGAAGGCTATATTCGGACATCGGAAAGGTTCCGAGTGATTCGGGTATTTTTCGGAGTACCGGGGAGTTACGGGAATTCACCGGGAGAAGTAATGGGCCTTATTGGGCCATAGGGGAAAAGGGGAGGCAGGCCAAAGGGGAGGTGGCGCCCCCCCCCCCCATGGGTCCGAATTGGACTAGGGGAAGGGGGCGGCGCCCCCCTTGCCCTTTCCTACTCCCTCTCTCGTTCCCTCTTTCCTTCTCTCCTACTCCGAAAAGGGAAAGGGATTCCTACTAGGACTTGGAAGTCCTAGTAGGACTCCATACTCTTGGCGCGCCCCTAGGAGGGCCGGCCTCTCTCCCTCCCTCCTTTATATACGTGGGCAGGAGGCACCCCAAAGGCACACCAAGATTTGTCTTAGCCGTGTGCGGTGCCCCCTCCATAGTTACACACCTCGGTCATATCGTCGTAGTGCTTAGACGAAGCCCTGCGCCGGTAACTTCATCATCACCGTCGCCACGCCGTTGTGCTGACGGAACTCTCCCTCGTCCTCAACTGGATCAAGAGCTCGAGGGACGTCATTGAGCTGAACGCGGAGGTGCCGTACGTTCGGTACTTGGATCGGTTGGATCGCGAAGACGTTCGACTACATCAACCGCGTTACTAAACGCT
The DNA here is from genome assembly GCA_011799875.1 of Thinopyrum elongatum. Taxonomy (NCBI): domain Eukaryota; kingdom Viridiplantae; phylum Streptophyta; class Magnoliopsida; order Poales; family Poaceae; genus Thinopyrum; species Thinopyrum elongatum. Next base: position 392,976,589 of record CM022300.1, read on the forward strand.
TCCGCTTTCAGTCTACGAGGGTGCGTGGACATACTCTCCCCTCTCGTTGCTATGCATCTCCTAGATAGATCTTGCGTGAACGTAGGAATTTTTTTGAAATTGCACGTTTCCCAACATGTCTGTCGCATGGCGCGAGGCCGCCGGGTCAGGGCGATGCAGGTTTCCCGGTCGGAGCAGGGCGGTGACGGCCGGCGCAGGGCGACGGGCGGACCGACGCGCGGACAACGGCTGGCCCTGACGGGCCGCCTCGGCGCGCGTGGCCGCCGGGTCGGAGGAGAGGCCGGCTGGCCGCGCCGGGGTTGGAGTAGAGGCGCGCGGGGGTCGATAGCGGCCGCGGGCGACGCAAACCGATCAAGCATAGATCGGAAAACCAAAAAGAAAACGTCGATCAAAGCGACCGGCGAGAGAGCGAAAAAACCCGGAGCAAGGGCTCTGAAAAAAGACTATCTAGGGCAGCCGGTTAACACGACCGGTGGACGAACCCTAGGTACGGGCGGCGCAGCCCCCGACGGCGGTCATGGAGGCCGACCGCCTCGGGGGCGGCGCGCGGGTGCGGAAGCGGCGCGGCTAGGGTTTAGAACCCGGAAACTGATACCATGTTAGAAGGGAGTTTATTGTATTGCTTGAGGCTCGTGGGCATATATATAGGAATACATGGTCAACTTGGAGTACAAGACAAGCTGGAACATATCCTAGTCTATCTCGTATTTCCTAACTAAACATAATACTGAACAGATAGGGTCATACTTATGCAATATTTGAATTTGGTAGCATATATCAGAAATTTCGTAAAAAGACAAAAAAAATCCAAATATGTTTCACCTGACTTGATATACAAACTTCACATATTATCTAGTGCGATGTGAAAGTTGAAACCGGCCTGCTTACGCAACTAGGACTGTATTAAATGCTGAAACTTTTTTAAACAGTAAGTTTCAACTTTCACACAGAAGAGAATGGTAGAATATGTCCTTGTCTATAAACGCATTACTTTTTTTGAGCAAAATAAACGCATTACTTTTTTTTTTTGAGGCAAAAACGCATTACTTATTGATTTCCAACTCCGGGATTTGCCATGTGATGGTTTAGTTGGGCCCTCGGTCTATTGGGGTCCTCATATAACATTTCTTTTTTTAACTTCTGGTACACAGATTGGATTATAGGCCTGAAGACAGGCTCATGGGTACCTATTCAACTTGCAGCCCAACATCACATCAATTTTTCTCACAGAATTCTAAAAAAACATCGCAAACACAGTAGAAAAAGAGCTTATTCGAGAAGACCATCAATTTCAAGAATTAGAAAAGTGATATTTCTAGGAAAACGTACACCATCCTTTTTCCGATTATATTGTATACATAGTCTATACTAATCCTTCGCGCTGCGTGTTGTCCTTTTTCATTTGCCATGATTTTCTTTCACTAAAGAAGTAATGACCGGATTCTGCAAAAGAAAAAAAAAAGGTCTTTGCCTATGTTCTAAACACAAGACACGACAGCGGCATATATGTACTGCAAAAGTAGACGACATGCTTGAATTCGACTGGACCTTACAAGAAATGCTAGGTACAGGCAAGTGCATGAGCTCCTGCATTGTCATGTTTGCCAGCCTGCCTGGGCGACGGTATAGCATACTAGTACCTTGCAAGTGTGAAGTACCTCAAGCCACACTCCGGTGCTCTTTGGTTTGAAGTCAATAAACATTCTTTGTTAGTAAAAAAAATGATAAGTGTCACACGTGTGGGACGAAGCAATTCAGCCCTGACGTTTTTTACAACTAAATTTGCCTTTCAAAAAAAAAAAAAAATGAAACTTGCTATCCAAAAAGAAAGTTATCATGCTTGACAACTAAAATTGCCATCCTCGCGTCATTAAACTTGCCATAAAAAAGTTCAGTGTTGACATATGTTCATACCACACGTGTGACACTTATCATGGTCCAAAAAAAATCTCGCCAAGCTTGCGCATGAGTAAGTCTGAAATCCTGGTAGCACCACGTATGAGAACAACACCTATCAAAAATAAATATAAGCACGTTTGCAAGTTGCAAGTTAGTACTCCATCTTGTTTATTATCCATCCCGTTTAGTTTTTCCCCGTGCCTTTTCCCCTGTCCTGCATTGAATTCGTAACGCATCCACTTTTCAGTTTTGTCAATACTGTTTGAAAACAAAAAAGGAGTGCCAATCTAGATCTGGAGACAGCTGCACATGAGCATTTGGACCAGTGTGCGTACCATACTTCCCCACTCAGGCATACATACATGCAGCTTACTTCAGCTTTGGATCTTGTGGCTTTGTTCTTCCCTGCCGCCCAAAAGATCTTCTCCTCTTACTCTTATGATCTCGGCTGTAAGCCTCTTTCAGATCGTTGTTGTTACATTTTAAAACTCGCCCATGTGTTCCACAAATGAATGATTTGATAATCCAGGTGAAATAATCGATGTTTATATTTCCTTTCTTCAAAGTGGCGATGAAAAGATAAAGTCTTGATGTGACTAGCAGCTTTGTTTCTGAGCTTTCATCTGACTAAATTAGGTTATGATCATGGCATGTGTCTACTTAATTAATCTGCTCCTAAACCGAGTGGCGTCGTAAATCATTTCTCTATTGACTTTGCGGATCAAGATCTCCATTCCTTTTGCTTTTCAGCAGGATGCTTCAATCATGGCTAGGTCGCTAGGATAAGATGTTGGTTTAATCTTTTATCATATTGTTTCCTTGGTACTTCCTCCGTCCGAAAAAGTTTGTCATAATCTTCTCTTTCAAATGGATAGCACTAAGTTGATGCTAGATACATTAATTTGAGGGACAATCTTTTTCGAATGGACGGAGTAGTAATAAGTCAAACAGGTTGGGCTGGCAACAAGAACATGAGCATGCATGCAGCGATACTGGATCCAGATGCAAATGCGCCCATCTATATCTATACATCCATGCAAAAGTTGTACTCCATGTGTGTGTACGGTTGGAAAGTTGGAATAGAACCAACTAGAGCAGCATCATGGAAGGAAACAGCTTTCCATTTGAAAGAAGGGTGAAGGATGCGATGGCAGCGATGAAAAAGGGAAAGAACAAGATCATGAACCGATCGAGTTCTTGATAGGCTTCTCCGTGGACCGAGATCAAATCATCACATACACGCATCCACGTGTCGTCACCCCGATGGAGGCCCGGGAGATTATGCATGGGATGGGGAGCCGATCAGCAGACATGCAGTGCAATGCAGGAGATAGTGATCAACCTACTACCTACGGCCAGCAATTTGGTGCAAATCAAATCGCAACCCTTTCATTTCTTGTACCGGAACGAGCACAGAAGCCATGAAACAAACAGACCCTTTTTCCTACATGGTTTTGTACAAGTGGCAAGTTGCAACTTGCAAGCAACGAAGGATATGCAGGTGGATCCGTATGGGGAGGCAGGAGGAGGATGAGGCCCTGGCAATAGTCACACACCGCAGTGTGGACTGTGGACCAAGAAAAAACACGCATGCAGGCATGCATGCATGCATGCCGCAGCTGGCAAGGTGGACTCACCAAAGTTTCAGACCGGCCGGGCTGTGGTCTGTGGAGGCCTACAGCTACAAGAGCGCGCGTACGCAGGTAGTACGTGCACGCTACGTCCATCCAAAACACCTCCAGCTGCTACCTGCATGCACCGCGCTACGCTACGCTACGTGCCAGACCTCCATAATTGATCAGATCTCTCCCGCCTGACAAGTTAGGCGTGCATCGACCTCCGCGGCCAGCTGACCAATGCAAACAAAGATCTCGACGGCCGCATGCATGCAGATACAGTGAGATGGATGGACCAATGCAAACAAAGATATATACACATCGATCTCGACGGCCACATGGATGCAGATACAATGAGATGGACCAATGCAAACAAAGATACAATATACACATCGATCTCGACGGCCGCATGCATGCTGCGGGGCTCACCAATCAGGATTCCTGCCCTCGTGTCTCGTCGTCCAGGTCACACTGACCAATAAGTACGCCGGGACAAGGCCAAACAGAGCAATCTCCATGGCGTTGGTGTCCGTGTGTATACATGGACTGTGCAGGACTATTGGACTTGTGTATATATGATGGCGGGCCCTACCCATGCCATGCATGCACAGATCGATATGGACCAAGCAATGGCCGGATAGCATGTGCACACCGAAAACCTGAAAACTACCCGTGCCCCGCCCACTCGATCGACAACGCAACAGTGCAACACATACAGATCACCAGCGCCTGATAAGCCCATGTGTAAATACTGAGTATATGCTCGATTAATGCCGGCATAAGTTAGGCTTTCTGCGCGCACTTCCTCGCGTGCTCTCATGTACGAAACCTCTACTAAGAAAGTGTAAGAAACCATGCACATGAGCGAGAGAGATCATCATGGTGCAACAGCAACACTGCTGCTGCCACCGCATGTCAGCTGGAGCAGGACCCAATATTGTCGCTCTCCTTCGGTCCTCCTCCTATCTATCGATCTAGTAACTTTCTTTTTTCTTTTTTTGAGAATCCTCGATCTAGGAGTAGTAACTTTTTTTTTTTGAAGGGGATCTAGGAGTAGTAACTTGGCATGGCCTTGGATACGAGAGGACGGAGGGAGACAGTGCTAAATTCTTTCCCCACCCTCCTCCCCATATAAACTCCAGAGAGAAGGGGCCCAGAAAATATTGCCCAACATATAGTAACGCCCGGACGGACCAGACCAAAGTTATTCTCGCCGACACGCGTGGCCCACGGTTATCGAGCCCTGCTGTCCAGTGAAGGAGAGCGCCGGCGAAGGGGACGTGACATGAATTTTACTTTCTTTTTTGAGATCTGCAAATGCATTATTTACCGCGGTCCAGGGCTGTGGGTGGGACTGGGACTCTCTTTGTGGTTCAGGCCCGGTCTGACGTCGCGGGAGGCCCCTACTGCGCTCTGCAGCCTGGGCCCGGTCGTTACACAAGTTTAGTTGGGCCTGCTTAAACGGGCCCATGTGGCATCCCGGATGGGCCCGTCCCGGGGACAGGGAGCTGGGTTGCCCTTGCCTGCCTGCCGTTCGTCCATGCCATCCACGCAGCGAAGGAACTCTGTGTTTTCACTGCTTCATACCCATGCATGCATACCCCTCAAAAAAAAAAACCCATGCATGCATGCATGGCACGTGACCCACAGTTGCACGAAATAACTTATGCACGTGTCTCTCCAATTGACAGTATCAGTTAGTTCATGCACGCTAGTGTCCGATGAAAAGAAAGCACACCCACATTTAACGGCATATGCGGAAAATCACGTCATTTTAGGCGCGTTCATGTCATATCGGTCTATATGATCAGATCAGTCGATCAACTAGTACGTACGTGTGTTACTCCAGCTCGGGAGGGAGGATCATTTAAGAATACTGAGTGCAACGTGAGTTTTTGGAAATGCATGCCGTCACGGCCCTTGGTGTGGATGCTACGTACTAGAACGAGCTGACGGACACCGAGTGATGGGATGCGACGTGGGTTTGTGTGCCACGGTACACGAAACTTCACTATCAGTCGTCCGTTTGCTCTAGGCGGGGGTCCTGCGCTGCGCTGCTGGCGCACATAGCACCTAACCCAGCAGGCCCTGCTGGAACTCAAGGCTTTGCTTTAATACGCGCACACTGGTCGGTACAGTCGCAGATGCGTATTGAGAATCCTATGTTGAGCTGGGAGCTGGGGGTGTCCTGGCTGCAAAATTTTCCTTTCATTTTCGCGAGCACGAACTAAGGCCAAACTCACTCTCACGCCGACAAAAGCGTTACTACCAGCCAGCAAACACACTTCCAAGACAATCGCCCGCTCCAAAATCTATTTCCAAGTTAGGCCAATGGCCATCCGGTAACATGTTCATTTAGAGCAAAGCCAACACACTGTGCTGGTGTCAATTCATCGGACCTAGCTAGCTGGCCGTCTGCATGCAGCTGTAGCTTTCGGGCACAAAGAGGAAAGGCCCCGCCTTGTTCACATGGGAGCCACCCATAACCCTACACATAATGTATACTCCCTCCGTCCCAAAATAAGTGTCTCAACTTTGTACTAGCTCTAGTACAAATTTGTACTAAGCTGAAGACACTTATTAAGCTCAAGACACTTATTTTGGGACGGAGGAAGTATATACGTAAGGACATCTCCAGCGCGGACCTTTAAACCTCCCGCATCCGTCCGGACAATGGATGCCGTCCAACGCGGGTCTGTATCGGACCGCCGCGCGGCCCGGACACCTTATCTCCCTTAAACTGGAGACAAACGTGGGGAGGTTTGAGGGAGTCCGCGCGTTGTCACGCCCGCTTCTGACCGTCCTGACCCATCAAAACCCCCTCTCCCTCACACGTGTTTTCGGTCAGCGCCGTTTCAGAGCGTCAGTGCTCGTATTCATGCCCGGCCAGAGCGGACGCGACCGTTCACTGGCGCCGGCATTAAAGCGGCACGCCGGCCGAGAGAGCACCGCCCGAGTTGCTTCCTGGTGCAGGTGACAACCGCGCGTTCAAACGACACGACGACCGCCCGTCCGTCCGTCCATCTGCCGCCCACATTGATGGCACACGGTTGCCGGGGCGTCTCCTCCGACGCCACCGTCTGATAGGGAACGAAGCATTAAAATAAAAAAAATCCTAGAACACGCACGATCTATCTAGGAGAAGCATAACAACGAGAGGGAAGAGTGTGTCTATGTACCCTCGTAGACCAAAAGCGGAAGCGTATATAACACGGTTGATGTAGTTGTACTCTTCGCGATGCGATCACGATCCAACCGATCTAGTGCCGAACGGACGGCACCTTCGAGTTTAGCACACATGCGGCTCGATGACGTCTCCTCCTCCTTGATCCAGTAAGAGAAGGCAGAGAAGTATATAGGATCACAACCAGCATGACGGCGTGGTGGTGATGGTGGTGGTGGAGCTAGTTCAGCAGGTCTTCGTCAAGCGCTACTAGAACGAGGACAGAGGAACTACGGAGTAACGGGAGAGAGAGGGGCACAAAGGGCTTGGTGTGTCCTCTTGGGGCGCCCCCTCCCCTTTATATATAGGTGGGGGCGTGGGGAATAACCCCTCCAAGCCCTAGGGCGCAGGCCAGGGGGAGAAGACTTGGACTCCAAGTCCAATCATATTCCTACTAGCACTCCCCTTTTCCCCCCTTCCCTAACCACATTGGCTTTTGAGGACTTGGTGCGCCTAGCCCAATAAGGCTAGGGCGCCTCCCCTCAGCCCATGCCAGCCCTTGGGTCATGGTGGACCCCACTTGTGGACTTCCGGACCCCTCCGGAATCCTCCGGAACCTTCTAGAAGCTTCAAGGTACAATACCGGAAAAACTGCATCTTTTTCCGGAACCCAAAATATGACTTCCCATTTATAAATCTTTACCTCTTGACCATTCCCAGACTCCTCATGACGTCCGGTATCTCATTAAGGACTCTGAACAACATTGGGTTACCAATCATCAAATATCCCAATACTACTCTAGCGTCAACGAACGTTAAGCGTGCGACCCTGCGGGTTCGGGAATCATGTTGTAGGATCGAAAGTAGGTCTAGAGGGGGGGGGGTGATTAGACTACTTGACCAAATAAAAATCTAGCCTTTTCCCAATTTTAAGTCTTGGCAAATTTTACCAACTTAGCACAAGTCAAGCAATCAACCTACACATGCAATTCTAAGAGTATAGCAGCGGAAAGTAAAACATTGCATATGAAGGTAAAGGGAAGGGTTTGGAGAAGGCAAACCCAATGTAGACACGAAGATTTTTGGCGTGGTTCCGATAGGTGGTGCTATCGTACGTCCACATTGATGGAGACTTCAACCCACGAAGGGTAACGGTTGCGCGAGTCCACGGAGGACTCCACCCACGAAGGGTCCACGAAGAAGCAACCTTGTCTATCCCACCATGGCCATCGCCCATGAAGGACTTGCCTCACTCGTGTAGATCTTCACGAAGTAGCCGATCTCCTTGCCCTTACAAACTCCTTGGTTCAACTCCACAATCTTGTCGGAGGCTCCCAAGTGACACCTAACCAATCTAGGAGACACCACTCTCCAAAAGGTAATAAATGGTGTGTTGATAATGAACTCCTTGCTCTTGTGCTTCAAATGATAGTCTCCCCAACACTCAACTCTCTCTCACAGATTTGGATATGGTGGGAAGATGATTTGAGTGGAAAGCAACTTGGGGAAGGCTAGAGATCAAGATTCTTGTGGTTGGATTGGAATGTCTTGGTCTCAACACATGAGTAGGTGGTTCTCTCTCAGAAAATGAGTAGTGGAAGTGTAGGCTCGTTCTGATGGCTCTCTCTTGAATAGAGAAGGGGGTGGAGGGGTATATATAGCCTCCACACAAAATCCAACCGTTACACACATTTGACTCAACTCGGTCAGACCGAATGGAAGAACTCGGTGAGACCGATTCAATTCAAAATATGAACGTTAGGAATTTCGGTGGGACCGACATGATCAACTCGGTGGGACCGATGTGCTAGGGTTAGGGCAAAACCTCATCTCGGTGTGACCGATTGCATGAACTCGGTGAGACCGATTTAAAAAATGAGCAAACAGAGAGTTGGTCAGGCAAACTCGGTGGGACCGATCGCTCCTTTCTGTAAGACCGAAATGTTACGAAAGGGAAACAGAGAGTTTGCATTGTGAACTCGGTGGGACTGATCGCTCATCTCGATGAGACCGAAACGTTATGAAGGGAAACAGAGAGTTTGCAATCCCATCTCGGTGAGACCGAAATCCCTATCGGTGAGACCGAACTGATTAGGGTTTCTGGCAGTGGCTATGTCAAAGGAACTCGGTGGCGCCGGATAGATCAAATCAGTGGGGCCGAGTTTGACTTTAGGTTTAGGACATATTTGGAATGAGAAAGTGGTTGAGGGCTTTGGAGCATATCACTAAGCATTTTGAGCAAGTAGACCATTAAGCAACACCTCATCCCCTTTTAATAGTATTGCCTTTTCCTATGGACTCAATGTGATCTTGGATCACTAAAATAGAAATGTAGAGTCTTGAGCTTTTGCCAATATTTGTCCTTAGCATTTTGAGGGGTCCATATCTCTAGTCCATGTGCCATGCCAATCATTGAACTTTCTGAAATATTTAACTTCGAAGGATATTAGTTCAATGAGCTATATGTTGTTATGAATTACCGAAACCACTCGGGGATTATTTGCACTTTCAATCTCCTCCTTTTTGGTAATTGATGATGACATATAGATCAAACCTTCGACAAATGATAATATGAAGAAAATACATCGTCACTTTGAGAAGTATGTGATAAGCAAGAGCTCCCCCTAAATTTGTGCATTATTTAAAATTTGCTTTTGAATGCAAATGCACAATCGATTAGGATCATGGGTTACTCTTTCATGTCACATACATCTTGGTGGAGCACTCAAAATGAGAGAATGTAAAGCACATGCACTCATCACCAAGGAAAACATGATTGATCATACACAAGTATTATAGATAGCATCATTCAAGCACACATTAAAGCATGATGATCAACCACATGATCAAAAGTGTATCTCACACACAAGCACAAATAATGTAGCAACCAAACGAACAAATATCAAGTAGCAAGAGAGGCAAACAAAAACAAAACACTCTCTCTCTCTCTCTCTCTCGAAGCCTAAGATCTATACACTTTCTCCCCCTTTGGCAACAAGTTACCAAAAAGCTCGAAAATGCATAGTGCTATTTGGCACTCTAGGCACGATCTCCGGGAGCTCCTGAAGTGGTCTTCGGGCTGGTGGCTCCGGTGTGTGTAGATGGCGTTGAGAGGAGTCCGTCTGCAAAGGCTTCTGCTGAAGTCTGAGGAGCTGGAGGAGTTGCAGCTGAAGGTGCAACAGTGGCAGTTGCTGCAGGTGCTGAAGCTGTAGCTCTGGAATCTTTGGCAACTGGCTCTGCTACAGACCTCTGTGATCTTGGCACTCTGTGAAATGCATCTGTGGTGACTCTTCCTTTCCTGTCCTCTACCTCTTTTTGAAGTTGCTCAACTGTGGTTTGGATCTCTGTGACCTTCAAGTCTAGATCATAAAATTTTGTTTCAATGATCCTCTCAAGACTTTCTTGGTTTTGAGTCAGGGTGGCTAGTCCTTTCTCAATCCTCATTGTAGACTCAAGCAGATAAGTGAGATGATCTTGCTTGGTATTGAGATTCACAGCTGATCCATCTGGCATCTTGGAAGTCTTTGCGGCCTTAGCTTGCTCTCGCTTCTCCTGAGCCTCTACAGATGTAGGATGTGATGCATCCATGACAACAACATTGTCCTCAAAGTCTGGCCTCAGGGGAAGGTGTTCTCTGTCCAGTAGATATGTGCATGTTCCCATCTTGGAATTGATGAGCATCTGAATGTGTGGGGCATATCCACATGACCTCTTCTGATCAGCAGCAGTTCTCTTGATGGTTTCAACAATCAATGTCATCACTTTGAACTTCTCTGGCACATCAAACATATGCAGCAGGTTTATTGAGTGACCTCTGATCATCCTGTCATCTCCTGACTTGGGCAACAAAGTGTACCTCAGTATAGTGTTGATAGTGGGCAGCCCTGACAGCAGATAGTAGATGGATCCAAATCTGTGAGATGCCAAAGCAGCATCTGGAATTTCCTTGTACATGTGAGCCATGGAGTTATGATCTTTCCTGGGCTTGGCATACACATCTGTGTCATCTTCACTTTCTTCAGGGGCATTGATCAACTTGGCCCATTCTGCAATTGACGATTGATATCTTGTGCCTTCAGTCATCCAGACTATCTTGCCATCCGGATAGAAGTGTGCAGTTGAATAAAATTGCATGACCATCTCATCATTCCATTTAGTCAGCTTCTGACCAACAAATTTGTCTACTTCGTTCATCCTGAAACTCTCATGAACTCCAGGGAAATAATCTTCATTGTCATCAATGAATTTCCAGTCAACCCATCTCATGTCACTGACTATGGGCTTCTTGTCCAAAAGAACTGTCTCATAGAAGTCTTGCTGCTCCTTGGTGTGAAATCTGTAGTCCACAACTGTCCTTCTCCTCATAGCATATGGGTATGTCTGCCTCCACAGTCTGAGACCTACATCCTTTCTCAACTTCATGTTTTCAGCTATGGGATGATTGTCATCATGATCTGGAATTTTTGGTTTGAGCTTCCTGAGCACTTGCTGCTCCTCATCCTCTTGAACTTCAGGCATTAGGGCCTTGTTCTTTTCAGCAGCTGGGATGTTTCTGGTGGATCTCTTGGATGCTGTAGGCTTTGGGACCTGAGCTTGGGCAGATGGCTTTGGAGTTGTCTTGGGCGTAGATGAATCAACCCCAGACTTGATTGCATCTCCCATAAGCTTCTGAGACTTTGGTGCTGGCTCAACAACTTCTTCCTCATCATCTTCATCTGGATCTTTCATCATTGATGATCTGCCAATAACTCTGGCTATGGTCTTCTTGACCCTTTCCTTCCTTTTCTTGCCTCCAGCAGCCTCTTCTTCTCTTGGTTCAAGAGTGAACTCCATAGTTTCCTGAGTGGAGGCTCCGGCTTTTGACATAGGCACTCTCTTGGCAGGAACTTTCTTCCTCATGCCAGGCTTAGTGGCAGCAGCAGCATACTCCTTTTTGACTACCTTCTTCTTTGAGGTGACCTCCTCATCAACCACAAAGTCCTCATCTTCAGAATCTGAGGTTCTCTTCTTCCTTTGCCTAGTTGCAGCCTTAGGCAAGTTGCTTGGGGTGCTTCTGCTACCCTCATCATAACTGCTATTGGAGGGGCTAGTGCCCTCACTGAGATTTGCTTGCTCCTCTGACCTGTTCTGGCTGTCACTGTTGTCTGACATGGCTGACACTGACCCTGTGAATAGATAGGTATAGGCAGAGTAGATGAGCATCACAAAGTACAACTGTTTTGGCAAAAAGTTTGACTCAAAAACTTAATTTTAGTTTTCTGCAGAAAGCATTTCGGAGCTACCGATATGACTAACTTGGTGACACCGAAGCAACTTTGGAGTCTAAACAGGCAGTTTTGGTCAGACCGAGACGCAGTTCAGTGACTCCGAGATGCTAGGGTTTCACAGAGAAAGTAAACTCGGTCACACCGATTCGTACACTTCGGTCAGACCGAGTAGTACATGTGCAATGGCTTGGGCCAAATCGGTGAGACCGAATACTTCAAATCGGTCGGTCCGAGATGAGTTCGGCGGAAACCTAACCCTAAGTTTTTGTATCAAAACTAATCTAGAGGAAGTCTTGGTTGGATAGGATGATCTCAATCGTGGCTAGAAGCATGGCATTAACCTTTGTGCAAGAATCGGAGTTAAGGAATTCACAAAGGGATCGAGTCCGTACCCTAACTTGGCGGCAGACTCGCTACGGCAACAACAGCGGCGAAGAATCCCGTTGACGGCGGCGGAGACCGGCAGCAGGAGGGCGCTGGCGACGACGGCGATGATCCGGAGACCAAGGGGCGGTAGAGCTGGGCAGGCGCGGTTGGGAGTTTGAAGAAATTTCCAAATTTCAACCCGCAGATATATATACCCAGTCATTGTCGGTGTGACCGAGTGGAACAACTCGGTGGCACTGAGATGCAGAATCGCAAGCGGTTACTGCAACTCGGTGTGACCGAACTGTTCTAATCGGTTGCACCGAGGTGAAAACCTAGATCAACCCAATGATTTAGGTGAGACCAAGATGGATGAATCGGTTAGACCGAAAGCCGTTAAGAGGTTTTGGAAGTTTAAGCCCTTGACGGATCGGTGGCTCCGAGTGCTCCTCACCCGGAGGGTCTGAATTCGACTTGATCAAACTTTGTGATGTAGCATGAATAGAGTTTGAGACGAGAAAAACATAGATAGCTAGAGGGAGTACTTAGGCATTCTTGTCCATCCATTTGGCAAAAAGAAAAACCAATCAATCAAAACAACAAATGGATGTCCTCGAATGGAGAAAATTATGCAACCAACATGCTCACACAATAAGATAGCAAATGAAATATGTGGTAAAGCATGCACAAACACTCTAGCATCTATCAAGCAATTGGCGATGACTAGGTCATCTATATATGAGTATATTGACTTAGGAGTCAAATGAAAACCTTTGATCATAGGTCATACTCATCGTTTAAGCACAAGTGGGGTTACCACTTTTACATAAAGCATTGTTGTGTTCACACCATTAGAGTTGCTTTAGCTCAATTCTTAGAGTAAAGCTCCCCCTAGATGTGATATCCCCCCTAAGAGGGATGAACTAACCTTGGGTTTTGTCAATGATGACTTCATGTAGATGTTGAAGATGTGGATGCTCAATATTAATGTAGATCATTTGGAGCAATCCATTGGAGTGAGTTGCACTTTCAATACCTACATGGGTTAGTCCCACAAGGAACATACACGGATATCCATAGACATAGAGTGAAATACACATATGATGTTGTCCATGAAAGCATTAGGTTACCTTGTCCCTTGTCTTACCAACAAGAGGGTTTTGTGACTCCTTGAACTAGTGCAAGATATGGAAGTTGATTGCACTTATCCTTGCCAAAATGAATATGAGTGAAGTATGTTGGCGGAGTCACCCTCAAGAACTCTCTAGTTCTTCTTCTTTGGGACCCACATCAACTTGATGGGGATCCTTGGAGTTGTAGTCGTACTTGATGTAGTCTTGGGAACCCACTTGACCAAGGCCTTTGGAGCTTCTTCAAATGAATCAATCTCCTCTTGAAGCTTGTCCTTGCCTTTTAGCTTGTGGTCTTGTGGTGGAAGATCATCTTGAGCTTGTGTTCCATCAAAAGAAGTGGGGTCATACTTCTCTTGTTGAGGAACAAACTTCGTCTTGGGGTATTGATCTTCTTCCCACTCAACTCCATTGGCATTGAACTTGCGTTCAAAACTAACACCTTGATTCTTCCGGTGCCTTCCTTGCTTGCGTACAATCTCCTCAAATTGCTTACTTCCGGCAAGGCTCTTGTAAACACCTTTCTCTATAATTCCCTTCAATAAGCTGTTTTCTTGCTCAAGTGTAACTTGGCTAAGAGAATCATTAGTGGAATCAAGAGAACTACTAGAAGCAACAATATTGTATTTAGCATGATTTCAATGCGTAGCTTCTCATGAGTCTTTAAAAGCTCTCGATGATCCTCTAAGGTAGTTTCATGAGCTAACTTAAGAGTGTTTAATTCTTTAGTTAGACGCTCAATCTCCTTCTTATCATTGTCATTCGTTTCATCTTGATTAGCATCATTTATAGCAATTTCATCATAGTTTTCATCACTAGAGTTGTCAACAAGGAAATCATCATCACCTAGCAAATCATCTTCATCACTATTGAAATCAACGTATTCGGGGTGTGATACCTTGGGGCCTTTAGCCATGAAGCATCTTCCAATTCCTTCATTTGGTGAGTCAAATATGTCGTAGGAGTTGGATGACACAAGTGCAAGGCCGGCAACACCTTCATCTTGAGTATGTTCGGAGTCGGAGTGATAACTTCTCTCGGAGTAGTGTTCGGAGTCGGAACCGGATACCCATTCACCAACATGAGCTTGATGTCTTCGTCTTGTGTAGCTCTTTGATGACTTGTCCTTCCTTTCTGAATCCTTACTTCAGTGAGAGGGTCTTCGTTCATAACGATCATTTCTATTCCTTCTCTCTCTTGGAGGTGATTCCTCTCTTCTTTTGTAGGGAGCCGTACACTCGTTGGAGTAGTGTCCGGGTCTTCCACAATTGTAGCAATTTTGTTCACGACTAGAAGATATCTTGTCATAGTAGGACCTTGACATGGAACTTCTCTCTTTGCTTCTACTCTTGTAGAACTTGTTGAAGTTTTTCACCATTAGGCTCAATTCTTCATTGAAGGCTTGTATCTCACTTGATGTTGTGGGAGCATTACATGAAGCTTTGTAAGCACCACTAGACTTGTTGTGAAGCTCTTCCTTATCCTTAAGTGACATCTCATGAGCAACAATTCTACCAATGACTTCCGTTGGCTTGAGATCTTTGTAATTGGGCATCATTTGGATCAAAGTGCACATGGTATCATATTTTCCATCCAAGGCTCTTAGGATCTTCTTAATGATGAATCTGTCGGTCGTCTCTTCACTTCCTAAGCCGGCAATCTCATTTGTGATGAGAGCAAGCCTAGAATACATTTCAGCGACTCCTTCACCATCCTTCATTATGAACTTGTCAAGTTGACTTTGAAGAACATCCAATTTGGATTCCTTGACAGACTCGGTACCTTCGTGCATATCAACCAAAGTATCCCAAATTTCCTTTGCATTCTCAAGACGGCTGATTTTGTTGAATTTTTCGGGGCACAATCCGTTGAAGAGGATATCGCAAGCTTGAGCGTTGTATTGCAACATCTTCAATTCTTCCGCGGTTGCTTCACGATTTGGTTCTCTTCCATCTTCGAAGAATTCACCTTGCAAACCAATACACACAATAGCCCAAACGGCGGGGTTATGTCCAAGAATATGCATTTTCATCTTATGCTTCCAACTAGCAAAATTAGTACCATCAAAATAAGGACCTCTACGGTGGTAATTTCCCTCACTAGACGCCATACTCTCCTAGGTTGTGAAACCAAGGCTATGATTACCAAAGCTATGAAAATCAAGGAAAATGGAGACCAAAGCTCTGATACCACTTGTAGGATCAAAAGTAGGTCTAGAGAGGGGTGATTAGACTACTTGACCAAATAAAAATCTAGCCTTTTTCCAATTTTAAGTCTTAGCAGATTTTAGCAACTTAGCACAAGTCAAGCAATCAACCTACACATGCAATTCTAAGAGTGTAGCAGCGAAAAGTAAAACATTGCATATGAAGGTAAAGGGAAGGGTTTGGAGAAGGCAAACGCAATATAGACACGAAGATTTTTGGCGTGGTTCCGATAGGTGGTGCTATCGTACGTCCACGTTGATGGAGACTTCAACCCATGAAGGGTAACGGTTGCGTGAGTCCACGGAGGGCTCCACCCACGCAGGGTCCACAAAGAAGCAACCTTGTCTATCCCACCATGGCCATCGCCCATGAAGGACTTGCCTCACTCGGGTAGATCTTCACAAAGTAGGCAACCTCCTTGCCCTTACAAACTCCTTGGTTCAGCTCCACAATCTTGTCGGAGGCTCCCAAGTGACACCTAACCAATCTAGGAGACACCACTCTCCAAAAGGTAATAAATGGTGTGTTGATGATGAACTCCTTGCTCTTGTGCTTCAAATGATAGTCTCCCCAACACTCAACTCTCTCTCATAGATTTGGATATGGTGGAAAGATGATTTGAGTGGAAAGCAACTTGGGGAAGGCTAGAGATCAAGATTCTTGTGGTTGGATTGGAATGTCTTGGTCTCAACACATGAGTAGGTGGTTCTCTCTCAGAAAATGAGTAGTGGAAGTGTAGGCTCGTTCTGATGGCTCTCTCTTGAATAGAGAAGGGGGTGGAGGGGTATATATAGCCTCCACACAAAATCCAACCGTTACACACATTTGACTCAACTCGATCAGACCGAATGAAAGAACTCGGTGAGACCGATTCAATTCAAAATGTGAATGTTAGGAATTTCGGTGGGACTGACATGATCAACTCGGTGGGACCGATGTGCTAGGGTTAGGGCAAAACCTCATCTCGGTGTGACCGATTGCATGAACTCGGTGAGACCGATTTCAGCAATGAGCAAACAGAGAGTTGGTCAGGCAAACTCGGTGGGACCGATCGCTCCTTTCGATAAGACCGAAACGTTACGAAAGGGAAACAGAGAGTTTGCATTGCGAACTCGGTGGGACCGATCACTCATCTCGGTGAGATCAAAATGTTACGAAGGGAAACAGAGAGTTTGCAATCCCATCTCGGTGAGACCAAAATCCCTATCGGTGAGACCGAACTGATTAGGGTTTCTGGCAGTGGCTATGTCAAAGGAACTCGGTGGCGCCGGATAGATCAAATCGGTGGGGCCGAGTTTGACTTTAGGTTTAGGACATATTTGGAATGAAAAAGTGGTTGAGGGCTTTGGAGCATATCACTAAGCATTTTGAGCAAGTAGACCATTAAGCAACACCTCATCCCCTTTTAATAGTATTGGCTTTTCCTATGGACTCAATGTGATCTTGGATCACTAAAATAGAAATGTAGAGTCTTGAGCTTTTGCCAATATTTGTCCTTAGCATTTTGAGGGGTCCACATCTCTAGTCCATGTGCCATGCCAATCATTGAACTTTCTGAAATATTTAACTTGAAAGGATATTAGTTCAATGAGCTATATGTTGTTATGAATTACCTAAACCACCCAGGGATTAGTTGCACTTTCACATGTAGTCATGACCGAGACACCTCTCCGGTCAATAACCAATAGCGGGACCTGGATGCCCATATTGATTCCTACATATTCCACGAAGATCTTTTATCGGTTGAACCACGATGTCAAGGATTCGGTTAATCCTTTATGCAATTCCCTTTGTCTACGATATGTTACTTGCCCGAGATTCGATCGTCGGTATCTCCATACCTAGTTCAATCTCGTTACCGGCAAGGCTCTTTACTCATTTCGTAATACAAGATCCCGTGACTAACTCATTAGTCACATTGCTTGCAAGCTCTTTAAGAAGTTGTATTACTGAGAGGGCCCAGAGATATCTCTCTGTCATACAGAGTGACAAATCCCAGTCTTGATCCATGCCAACCCAACAGATACCTTCGGAGATACCTGTAGAGCACCTTTATGATCACCCAGTTATGAAGTGACATTTGGATACACACTAAGTATTCCTCCGATGTCAGGGAGTTACACGATCTCATGGTTTAAGGAACAGATACTTGACATGAAGAAAACTATGTCAAATAAACTAAACGATCTGATTCTAAGCTTACAGTTGGGTCTTGTCCATCACATCATTCTCCTAATGAGGTGATCCCGTTATCAAATGAAAACTCATGTCTATGCTTAGGAAACCTTAACCATCTTTGATCAACGAGCTAGTCTAGTAGAGTCTCACTAGGGACACCGTGTTGTCTATGTATTGTATTTAAGTTTCCGGTCAATGCAATTCTAGCATGAATAATAAAAATTTATCATGAACAAGGAAATATGTTAATAACCAATTTATTATTGCCTCTAGGGCATATTTCCAACAGTCTCCCACTTGCACCAGAGTCAATAATCTAGTTTACATAGTTATGAATCTAACACCCATGGAGTCTTGGTGCTGATCATGTTTTGCCGCGGAAGAGGTTTAGTCAACGGGTCTACCACATTCAAATCCGTATGTACTTTGCAAAGTTCTATGTCTCCGTCCTTAACATAATTACGAATGGAGTTGAAGCGACGCTTGATGTGCTTGGTTCTCTTGTGAAGCTTGGGCTCCTTGGAAATGGCAATAGCTCCAGTGTTGTCACAAAAGATAGTCATTGGATTTGATGCAGTAGGTATTACACCAAAATCAGATATGAACTCCTTCATCCAGACTCCTTCTTGCGCTGCTTCTGAAGCAGCTATATACTCCGCTTCACATGTAGATCCCACCACGATGCTCTACTTGGAACTGCACCAACTGACTGCTCCACCATTTAATATAAATACGTATCCGGTTTGAGACTTAGAGTCATCCGGATTTGTTTCGAAACTAGCATCGACGTAACCCTTTACGATGAGCTCTTCGTCACCTCCATAAGCGAGAAACATGTCCTTAGTCCTTTTCAGGTACTTCAGGATATTCTTGACCGCTGTCCAGTGATCTACTCCTGGATCACTTTGGTACCTCCCTCCCAAACTTATGGCAAGGCACACATTAGGACTGGTACACAACATGGCATACATTATAGAGCCTATGGTTGATGCATAGGGAATGACTTTCATCCTTTCTCTTTCTTCTGCCGTGGTTAGGCTTTGAGTCTTACTCAACTTCACACCTTGCAATACAGGCAAGTACCCTTTCTTTGACTGATCCATTTTGAAATTCTTCAAAACTTTGTCAAGGTATGTACTTTGTGAAAGTCCTATTAGGCGTCTTGATCTATCTCTATAGATTTTGATGCCCAATATGTAAGCAGCTTCACCGAGGTCTTTCATTGAAAAACTATTATTCAAATATCCTTTTATGCTTTCCAGAAATTCTATATCATTTCCAATCAACAATATGTCATCCACATATAATATCAGAAATGCAACAGAGCTCCCACTCACTTTCTTGTAAATACAAGCTTCTCCATAAGTTTGTATAAAACCAAAAGCTTTGATCACTTCATCAAAGCGAATATTCCAACTCCGAGATGCTTGCACCAGTCCATAGATGGATCGCTGGAGCTTGCATACTTTGTTAGCATCCTTAGTATTGACAAAACCTTCTGGTTGCATCATATACAACTCTTCCTTAAGAAACCCGTTAAGGAATGCCGTTTTGACGTCCATTTGCCAGATCTCATAATCATAAAATGTGGCAATAGCTAACATAATTCTAATAGACTTAAGCATTGCTACGGGTGAGAAAGTCTCATCGTAGTAAACCCCTTGAACTTGTCGGAAACCTTTTGCGACAAGTCGAGCTTTATAGACGGTGACATTACCATTAGTGTCTGTCTTCTTCTTAAAGATCCATTTATTCTCAAAGGCTTCCTGATCATCGGGCAAGTCCACCAAAGTCCATACTTTGTTCTCATACATGGATCCTATCTCGGATTTCATGGCCTCAAGCCATTTGTTGGAATCCGGGCTCATCATAGCTTCTCCATAGTTTGTAGGTTCGCCGTTGTCTAACAACATGACTTCCAGGACTGGATTACTGTACCACTCTGGTGCAGAACATACCCTGGTCGACCTATGAAGTTCAGTAGTAACTTGATCTGAAGTTTCATGATCATCATCATTAGCTTCTTCTTCAGTTGGTGTGGGCATCACGGGAACTGCTTTCTGTGATGTGCTACTTTCCAATTTGAGAGAAGGTACAATTACCTCATCAAGTTCTACTTTCCTCCCACTCACTTCTTTCGAGAGAAACTCCTTCTCTAGAAAGGACCCGTTCTTGGCAAAAAAGATCTTGCCCTCGGATCTGTGGTACAAGGTATACCCAATGGTCTCTTTAGGGTATCCTATGAAGACGCACTTCTCTGCTTTGGGTTCGAGCTTATCAGGCTGAAGCCTCTTGACATAAGTGTCGCATCGCCAAACTTTAAGAAACGATAGCTTAGGTTTCTTTGCAAACCACAACTCATACGATGTCGTCTCAATGGATTTAGACGGTCCCCTATTTAAAGTGAATGCGGCTGTCTCTAATGCATAACCCCAAAATGAAAGTGGCAAATTGATACGTCCATTTTGCATCATGCTTTTATGTTGATATTTATTGCATTATCGGCTGTTATTACACATTATGGCACAATACTTATGCCTTTTCTCTCTTATTTTACAAGATTTACATGAAGAGGGAGAATGCCGGTAGCTGGAATTCTGGGCTGGAAAAGAAGCAAATATTAGAGACCTATTCTGCACAACTCCAAAAGTCCTGAAACTTCACGGAAAGTCATTTTGGAATTAATAAAAAATATTGGGCGAGGAAAGCACCAGAGGGGGGCCACCAGCCATCCACAAGGGTGGAGAGCGCGCCCTACCCCCTGGGCGCGCCCCCTGCCTTGTGGGCCACCTGGCAGGCCCCCGATGCCCATTTTCTGCTATACGGTGTGTTTTGACCTGGAAAAAATAAAGAAGAAGCTTTCGGGACGAAGCGCCGCCATCTCGAGGCGGAACCTGGCAGAACCAATCTAGGGCTCTGGCGGAGCTGTTCTGCCGGGGAAACATCCCTCCGGGAGGGGGAAATCGAAGCCATCGTCATCACCAACGATCCTCTCATTGAGAGGGGGTCAATCTCCATCAACATCTTCACCAACACCATCTTCTCTCAAACCCTAGTTCATCTCTTGTATCCAATCTTTGTCTCAAAACCTCATATTGGTACCTGTGGGTTGCTAGTAGTGTTGATTACTCCTTGTAGTTGATGCTAGTTGGTTTATTTGGTGGAAGATCATATGTTCAGATCCTTAATGATAATTAATACTCCGCCGATTTTGATTATGAATATGCTTTGTGAGTAGTTACATTTGTTCCTGAGGACATGTGAGAAGTCTTGTTATAAGTAATCATGTGAATTTGGTATTCGTTCGATATTTTGATGAGATGTATGTTGTCTTTCCTCTAGTGGTGTTATGTGAACATCAACTACATGACACTTCACTATGATTTGGGCCTAGGGGAAGGCATTGGGAAGTAATAAGTAGATGATGGGTTGCTAGAGTGACAGAAGCTTAAACCCTAGTTTATGCGTTGCTTCGTAAGGGGCTGATTTGGATCCATATGTTTCATGTTATGGTTAGATTTATCTTAATTCTTCTTTCGTAGTTGCGGATGCTTGCGAGAGGGGTTAATTATAAGTGGGAGGCTTATCCAAGGAAGGGCAGCACCCAAGCACTGGTCCACCCACATATCAAATTATCAAAGTAACGAACGCGAATCATATGAGCATGATGAAAACTAACTTGACAACAATTCCCATGTGGCCTCGGGAGCGCTTTGCTTTATATAAGAGTTCGTCCAGGCTTGTCCTTTGCTACAAAAAGGATTGGGCAACCTTGCTGCACCTTAGTTACTTTTGTTACTTGTTACCCATTGCGAATTATCTTATCACACAACTATCTGTTACCGATAATTTCAGTGCTTGCACAGAATATCTTCCTGAAAACCGCTTGTCATTTCCTTCTGCTCCTTGTTGGGTTCGACACTCTTACTTATCGAAAGGACTATGATAGAGAAACTGCTGGCACATCCTTATACAGGAGATGGGACACTACATCCTGATATGCATCTAATCTATGTGGATGAAGTTTGTGGATTATTTAAGCTTGGAGGTTTGCCCGAGGATGAATGTCACGCCCAATATGCGATCCTATCCGAGAGGAACTCAAAGGTCCCACCAAGGATAGAGCCACATATTGAAGACGCTTTTGTAAGGTGGATATCATTACATCGTACCATTACATAATAGAGGGGGATACATACAAAGGCATTCAAATGCCACATGAATACAACAACATCATACAGAAGAGAGGCATCCGACTACGGATGAAACACAAATGAAAAACTCAAACGACATCCATCCTGCTAGCCCAGGATGCCGACCAGGAACCTATCCCCTGATCGAAGAAGAAGAAGCAGAAGAAGAACTCCAAAACAAGCAAACGTCGCTCTCATGTCAGATCATCGCATTACCTGTACCTGCAACTGTTGTTGTAGTAATCTGTGAGCCACGAGGACTCAGCAATCCCATTACCATGGGTATCAAGACTAGCAAAGCTTAATGGGTATGGAATGGATAAGTGGTGAGGTTGTAGCAAGCACTAAGCATTGTATGGTGGCTAACTTACGAGTACAAGAGCAAGAAGAGTTGCTACGCATAATGGTCACAACTAGTAATGGTCAATAAGTGATCCTAAACTACTTACGAGTCAAACACAACCCCACCATGTTCTCTTCTCGACCTCACTCGAAAAGAGACGGTCACGGTTACGCACACGGTTGGTGTATTTTAGTTCGGATCTGGTGTCGACTTCTCTACAATCGGATATTAAAAATTCCCATCTGCCACATAACCGCGGGCACGGCTTTCGAAAGATCAAACCCTACAGGGGTGTCCTAACTTAGTCCATTACAAACTCTCACAATCAGCGGAGGCAAATCTTGGGGACAACCCGATAAAACTCGGAATCCAGGTGCACAAGACATTTCGACAATGGTAAAACAAAACCAGCAAGACCTCCTGACGTGCCGACACCCTGATAGTAGCCGTGCGTATATCGTCTCAGGCCACGACGGATGAGCTACATGTACAGGTGCCAAAGAAAATAGGGATAATTAACTTTATGCCCCTAGTTGGGTCCCACTTGTCTGTTTTACCCCTAGTTTCAGAAACTCACATGTTCAGTCCAAGCCACTTTGCAATTCTTATGCTTTTGCCCTTTGACCCTTTGACCGTCACTTTGAAAAATTCATAACAAATTCATACTAACTCAGAAAAATTCAAATAAGATATCAAAATGTTCGGAAAAACATCACCTATATGCGCATATCATTTTCATTCTTGACAAAAGTGTTGAAAAGTCCCCATCTCAGTTTTAGGTCATATGCTCTTAGCATGAACAGTAAAATCTAAAAAAATTCAAAAAAATCTAAAAAAAATTGGTGGCAAGCATTGACCAATATTTTGAGTGCTTGCCAAGTTTCATAATGGAATGACATTCGTGGAAGTCGTGGCAAAAAAAAGAAATTGTCGAGCTTTGATTTTCTTTTTTTTTGCCACGACCTCCAAGAATGTCATTCCATTATGAAACTTGGCAAGCACTCAAAACATTGGTCAATGTTTGCCACCAAATTTTTTTAGATTTTTTTGAATTTTTTTAGATTTTACTGTTCATGCTAAGAGCATATGACCTAAAACTGAGATGGGGACTTTTCAACACTTTTGTCAAGAATGAAAATGATATGCGCATATAGGTGATGTTTTTCCGAACATTTTGATATCTTATTTGAATTTTTCTGAGTTAGTATGAATTTGTTATGAATTTTTCAAAGTGACGGTCAAAGGGTCAAAGGGCAAAAGCATAAGAATTGCAAAGTGGCTTGGACTGAACAGGTGAGTTTCTGAAACTAGGGGTAAAACAGATGAGTGGGACGCAACTAGGGGCATAAAGTTAATTATCCCAAAATAACCCAGGTTGCCCCGGGGCGGCCCCGCACAGTGCTCTAGTTTGGACCAGCACCAACAGCACTGGCCCCCCTGTATTATGTGGAATTAAGAATCCTCGAGGACGCGACCCCCTATGCAAATTAATTAATTATCAGTATTATTATGTTGGCAAATATTAAAACCAAAGTTGGGCCTTGCTGGAAGAGTTTTATTCAAAGCGAACTGTCAAGGGGGGCCCATAAACCCCGACCGTGTTAGGAACGCAAAATCAAGGAAGATAACACCGGTATGACGGAAGCTAGGGCGGCAAGAGTGGAACAGAACACCAGGCAAAAGGCCGAGCCTTCCACCCTTTACCAAGTATATATGTGCATTAATTAAATAAGAGATATTGTGATATTCCAAGATATTCATGTTCCAACATGGAACAAACTGCAACTGCACCTGCAACTAGCAACGCTATAAGAGGGGTTGAGCAAAGTGGTAACATAGCCAAACAAAGGTTTGCTGGGATGGTGGAAAAGGTTAGAGTTTGTTTCATAGCATATTTGGAGGCTTGATAAACAAGTGGTGGGTAGCGCGACATAGCGATAGCATCGAGACAACTAGCAAAGCAAAGATAGTAGTGAGATCCAAGGTATCGGTCATCTTGCCTGAAATCCCGCTAGGAAGAAGACCGAGTCCATGAATAAGATGAACGGGCGTAGACGAACCAAGCGTAGATGAATGAATCCTCACAATCGCAACGAAATCGGGACTATCGAGAAGAAGCACAACCGGAATTAAGCAAACAACATAGTAAACACACAACACATAAACATGGCCTGAAGCACAAACAAGTATGATGCATGACAAGGCTACATGATGCTACTCATGGCAAGAGATGGTGCATACAAGAACCCCACATCAGAGCAAGATTAAATGAGGCCGGAAACAATATATAACAATTCTGGAAACACCCCATATGCAAATTTTGAAATTAGACCAGATCTGAATAAAATTATGTTAGAGTTGTTAAACAACAAGTTAAAATACACCATGATGATCTACGCGGTTTTCTAGTCAAGTTACATATAAGGTTCATTTAATTCGAAGCTACGGCCTAAAAGATATGAGCAAAACAAGTTAAACATGGCATTGATGCAAAATGCATTCAAACATCAAGCACACATACTCAAATCAAGGATGCAATATGACATGACGAAACTACATGCAAAACCAAGCATGTTTCATATAGATCATGCTCCAAACGGAGCCACGGTTCAACATACACACGAAACAAGTTTAAATAACTGTCCAAAAATAGCAACTAGGCATCTTGCAAGCATCAAAACAACAAGCTACAAGAACAAGATTGGCACAAACATGACATGTACTTCAAGTACAGGTTACATGCTTCAAATATCTATAAGGTTCAGGTTCATAGGCAACAAGATTAAACCAATATGATCAATGCAATAAGCAACTTTATAACACAGATTAGGACAGTGAAAAACTGGGCATACATGTGAGCAGAGTTAACATAATGGCATATTGGAGGCATAAAATAAAGATGCTACAATGCAAGATTATGGCAAACAAAAGTATGACATGAAAGTACAGGTTATACATGGCAAATCATGCTTACTAAACATGTTCAAACAACCACCCGATCAATGGAATTCATCAAGACAAGTTTGCAAGTTATAACAGATTCTCAGAGAAAAATAGTTTGGCAGTAAACAGATTCATGATGCATACTTAGAGGCAACAAAAGTATATGCTATAAGAACTATTCATGGCAAACAAGAACATGGCAAGCTGGTACTAAACACCCTTAACAAAACATCCTCACTGAACATGTTCCAGAAACCCTTAGATATGATGAAAGCATCAATGCAAAAAGACAAGTTATATAAGCACTTTCAGACAGCAAAATAAACAGGGCATGGCAAAACCGATTCAAGTAGACATATTCGCAAGCTTGTTGCACTCACTACAATGCATATCATGGCATGGAATAAAAATTAGCAGCAAGTAGACATGATGTTGAATCTAAACATGTGCAAAACTACCACGTAGCATATTTGAATTTAAATACACAAGAATGACAAAATGGCATATGCTGCATATATGACATGTTTACAAACTTGCCCAAATGATGAAATGGATGCCACAGATAGATTGGTGGGATTTTTCTAACCCAAAATGATATATAATATGAATATGTTGCTTTAAGAAAAATGCTCACAAATGCATTTGCAAAACACTGCCAGAAAAGGAAAATGACAGAATCGGCAATATTCCAGATTTGGAATGTCCAGAAATGGACTTGCCTGAAAAGGAAAATAGGCACTTACAAGATTTGGAAAAACACAGGATTTGAGATAAAAGAAAAAGGAAAAAAAGGGAGGGATTGTATGATAGTGGGCCTGTGGGCTGGTGTGTGTGTGTGTGTGTGTGAATGGCAAGTGGGGTCCGATGTCAGCACTCACAAAAGAAATAAAAGGAAAAGGGGCGCGCGCCTGGGATTCGAACCCAGGACGCCCTGGTTGAATGCGCGAAGGGGAGACCAGTGGGCTACGCACTCATTGTTGTCTCAAAGAGGATCGGGCCCCTTTTGTACACATCCAAGGCCTGGGCTAGGCTGATCTACGCGTACAGAGAAGAAAACGACGACGACGCCGGCGAGCGAGGCTGCCATGTCCGGCGAGGTGGTGTGCCAGTGGGGGTGCGGAATTGGAGGGGGGTGCGGTGCGTGCATGCGGAGCTGCTGCGAGAGTGCGAGCAGGGCGTGGTGCGTGAGCAGGGGCGCGTGCTGAGGCGTGGGTGTGCATGAACACAGCGACAACAGAGGCGGCGAGGTGCGGATGGAGTGCGTGCATATTCAGGAGTGGCTGCGCGGGGCTGAGCCTGGCTAGCCATGGCTACGGCCATGGTTGCCGGATACGACGCTCAGAGGTGCGTGAGGCTTGGGTGTTGGGTGTGTGTGCATGTGCAACTGATGCAAGGCACGAGCTTGAACTCGTTCCCCTGGTCGGCATGGCGGACGGCCTCGGGGTTGCGCGGATCGACGGATATGCGGACAACGAGACCGGGGAGAGAGATGGGAAGGAGCGGAGCTTCACCGTGGGGGTGTCGCTAGAGTCGTACGAGCTCGGCTGTGACCGGAGACAGAGGAGGGACGCGCCGACGGAGATGTAGAGGAAGAAGAAGAAGACGCGCCCTGGGATGAAGAAGGTGTAGCCGATCCAGGGAACGTGTGGTCGCGGTCAGGGTCGAGGGAGGTGGAGGAGTCCTGCTGCGGTGCCTCTCACAGCCGGAGGAGGTAGAGGCGATGCTGGGTCCAGCCCGAGCTCGAGCTCAACCTCGCTCGGGCCATGGCGACGACGTGGTGTGGAAAGGTCTTACCCGGCGGCGGCAAGGGTTGGGGAGGAAGGAAATGGAAGGGACTAGGATTAGGGCTAGCTCGGGGTAGGTCTTATAGGGGCTTTAGGGCAACCTCGGCTGTCAAATCAAGCCGGCTGCCGACGTGGAGCCTCCTGATGGCCTGCCGTACAGGAGGTAGGAGAAGAACATGGGCGCTCGGTGGCTGGGCTGCGTTTGGAGCGGCTGCTGTGCGCTGTTGGGCTGCAGGTGAGGGAAAGGCCCAAGTGCGGCACCCGGGTAAGGAAAAGGTAAGTTCCATCTTCTCTGTTTTTATTAGTAAACAGATTTCAGAAAAGGAAAAGAAGAGGGAGCTAGTAGAAGAATTTGGCAGATATAAGAATATACACATGTTGCTGGAATTATGCTCTATTTGATAAAATTGGTTTGGACATTTTTAGAGGTAGAAAAATAAAACAAGTTTGAATTTAATTCAAACTTGGGCCATTTTTGAACCTGACCAAAACAACTCCAAAATGGATGAAATTTCGCAGAGAGGGTGTAGGTAAGGTGCAAGATTAATAGGGAAAGACTGAACATTTATGGAGGAGGGAAATAATACCACTTGCAAAACCATGAAAGAAGAAGGAAGGGAGAGGTGATGGTGCCTGGCTATGGTTTGAGAGAGAGAGATAGCAAGGAGTGATGCACACACACGTCAAAACAAACAACACACAACATATAGACGAGTGCAATGCACATCATGCTCATGGCAACAACATGAATGACCAAATGCAATATGACAATGATGAGCATGGCATATGCAACAAATAAAGGAACAATGCAAAACAAGATGACAACGGCAAACACACCATGACCAAGAAACAAAACACAAGGATGGAATGGCACTATCATGAACATGGCAACAAACAACTGAAACACACGATATCAATGAGAATAAATAGAGAGCAATTGGAGCATCAGTCTTGGGGCGTCACAACACTCCCCCACTAATAGAAGATCTCGTCCCGAGATCTTAGGAACGAAACGGAAGAGAAAGAGGATGATGAAAATGAAAAGACGGGGAGACGGACGAGAAATTCCGAAGAAGAGAATCGACTGAAGAGGACTCATCATGACGTCGAACTTGGAAAAGAATTTGAGAATCACTCCGAAAAAATAGTAGAAGAGCCAGGTAAGATCCTGGGGATAAACCTGTGGGTTAGGGCCCACTCAAAAGAAACACCGGTATGACGATTGAGGAAGAGATGGTGCACCGAAACAATTCGAAGACTTGAATGAGGTGACAACCTCGACTTAGCTTGAACGCAAGCACAAATCTTCTGAGATGACTTCAGCACTCCGGAACAATTAGATGGAGAGAGACGAATGAGCAAGGGGAAACATTTGAGCTAAGGAAAGGAATACGATCAACCCGAAAAACTTGAATTGAATCCACCGGAAAAGAAAACGAGAGAGAAAATGATGAACTAGACAAGAAATTACCGGTTGAAATAATTGAGGAAAGAATGAAGTGACTTTGCACGAAAAAATGGATACTCGATTAGCAACTTCAGACTCCATGAACAAAAGGGCAGGAGGGTGGGAAAAGAAAAATAACTGGGGATGGGGAAACGACACCGTTGAGAAGATGAGAGTTGATCTTGCAAGGATGAAGAGGATGGAATAACTTGAAGATGAATGCTCCGGTTGAAAAGGATTGACAACCCAACGATCAAAAGAAGCCAGCGTGACCCTAAAGAAAATTTGAAGGGGAAGAGGAATAGAATCCAAACCTACGTCAAAATTCCTTACCAGAGCGACGAAGGGGCTGAGGAGTAAAAAGAATTCCTACTCTCCGATATAACTATACTCCGAAATAGTTTTTCTTCTAGACTCGACAACGGCCAAACTACAATCAATCTAGGGGACTCCTATGGTCGGTCGAGGCTCTGATACCAACTTGTCATGCCCAATATGCGATCCTATCCGAGAGGAACTCAAAGGTCCCACCAAGGATAGAGCCGCATATTGAAGACGCTTTTGCAAGGTGGATATCATTACATCGTACCATTACATAATAGAGGGGGATACATACAAAGGCATTCAAATGCCACATGAATACAACAACATCATACGGAAGAGAGGCATCCGACTACGGATGAAACACAAACAAAAAACTCAAACGACATCCACCCTGCTAGCCCAGGCTGCCGACAAGGAACCTATCCCCTGATCGAAGAAGAAGAAGCAGAAGAAATCCAAACAAGCAAACGTCGCTCTCACGTCAAATCATCGCATTACCTGTACCTGCAACTGTTGTTGTAGTAATCTGTGAGCGACGAGGACTCAGCAATCCCATTACCATGGGTATCAAGACTAGCAAAGCTTAATGGGTATGTAATGGATAAGTGGTGAGGTTGCAGCAAGCACTAAGCATTGTATGGTGGCTAACTTACGAGTACAAGAGCAAGAAGAGTTACTACGCATAATGGTCGCAACTAGTAATGATCAATAAGTGATCCTAAACTACTTACGAGTCAACCATAACCCCACCGTGTTCTCTTCTCGACCTCACTCGAAAAGAGATGGTCACGGTTACGCACGCGGTTGGTGTATTTTAGTTCGGATCTGGTGTCAAGTTCTCTACAGCCGGATATTAAAAAATCCCATCTGCCACATAACCGCGGGCACGGCTTTCGAAAGATCAAACCCTGCAGGGGTGTCCCAACTTAGTCCATGACAAACTCTCACGATCAGCAGAGGCAAATCTCCATCTTGGGGACAACCCGATCAAACTCAGAATCCCGGTGCACAAGACATTTCGACAATGGTAAAACAAAACTAGCAAGACCTCCTGACATGCCGACACCCTGATAGTAGCTGCGCGTATCTTGTCTCGGGCCACGACGGATGAGCTACGCGTACAAGTGCCAAAGAAAATAACCCAGGTTGCCCCGGGGCGGCCCCGCACAGTGCTCTAGTTTGGACCAGCACCAACAGCACTGGCCCCGTGTATTATGTGGAATTAAGAATCCTCGGGGACGCGACCCCCTATGCAAATTAATTAATTATCAGTATTATTATGTTGGCAAATGTTAAAACCAAAGTTGGGCCTTGCTGGAAGAGTTTTATTCAAAGCGAACTGTCAAGGGGGACCCATAAACCCCGACCATGTTAGGAACGCAAAATCAAGGAACACAACACCGATATGACGGAAGCTAGGGCGGCAAGATTGGAACAAAACACCAGGCAAAAGGCCGAGCCTTCCACCCTTTACCAAGTATATACATGCATTAATTATATAAGAGATATTGTGATATTCCAAGATATCCATGTTCCAACATGAAACAAACTGCAATTGCACCTGCAACTAGCAACGCTATAAGAGGGGCTGAGCAAAGCGGTAACATAGCCAAACAAAGGTTTTCTGGGATGGTGGAAAAGGTTAGAGTTTGTTTCATGGCATATTTGGAGGCTTGATAAACAAGTGGTGGGTAGCGCGACATAGCGATAGCATCGAGACAACTAGCAAAGCAAAGATAGTAGTGAGATCCATGGTATCGGTCATCTTGCCTGAAATCCCGCTAGGAAGAAGGCCGAGTCCATGAAGAAGACGAACGGGCATAGACGAACCAAGCGTAGATGAACGAATCCTCATAATCGCAACGAAACCGTGACTATCGAGAAGAAGCACAACCGGAAAGAAGCAAACAACATAGTAAACACACAACACATAAACATGGCCTGAAGCACAAACAAGTATGATGCATGACAAGGCTACATGATGCTACTCATGGCAAGAGATGGTGCATACAAGAACCCCATATCAGAGCAAGTTTAAATGAGGCCGGAAACAACATATAACAATTCCGGAAACACCCCATATGCAAATTTCGAAATTGGACCAGATCTGAATAACATTTTCTTAGAGATGTCAAACAGCAAGTTAAAATACACCATGATGATCTACGCGGTTTTCTAGTCAAGTTACATATAAGGTTCATTTAATTCGGAGCTACAACCTAGAAGATACGAGCAAAACAAGTTGAACATGGCATTGATGCAAAATGCATTCAAACATCAAGCACACATACTCAAATCAAGGAGGCAACATGACATGATGAAACTACATGCAAAACCAAGAAAGTTTCATATAGATCATGCTCCAAACGGAGCCACGGTTCAACACATACACACGAAACAAGTTTAAATAACAAACTGTCCAAAAATAGTAACTAGGCATCTTGCAAGCATCAAAACAATAAGCTACAAGAACAAGATTGGCACAAACATGACATGCACCTCAAGTACAGGTAACATGCTTCAAATATCTATAAGGTTCAGGTTCATAGGCATCAAGATTAAACCAATATGATCAATGCAAAAATCAACTTTATAACATAGATTAGGACTTAGTGAAAAACTGGGCATACATGTGAGCAGAGTTAACATGATGACATGTTGGAGGCATGAAATAAAGATGCTACAGTGCAAGATCATGGCAAACAAAAGCATGGCATGAAAGTACAGGTTATACATGGCTAATCATGCTTACTAAACATGTTCAAACAACCACCCGATCAATGGCATTCATCAAGACAACCCGGGCCGTCAAATCCGGGCCGTCAAATCAAGCCGGCTGCCGACGTGGAGCCTCCTGTTGGCTTGCCGTACAGGAGGTAGGAGAAGAACAAGGGCGCTCGGCGGCTGGGCTGCGGTTGGAGCGGCTGTTGTGTGCTGTTGGGCTGCAGGTGAGGGAAAGGCCCAAGTGCGGCGCCCAGGTAAGGAAAAGGTAAGTTCCATCTTCTCTGTTTTTATTAGAAAATAGATTTCAGAAAAGGAAAAGAAGAGGGAGCTAGGAGAAGAATTTAGCAGATATAAGAATATACACATGCTCCTGGAATTATGCTCTATTTGATAAAATCGGTTTGGACATTTTTAGAGGTAGAATAATAAAACAAGTTTGAATTTAATTCATACTTGGGCCATTTTTGAACCTGACCAAAACAACTCCAAAATTGATGAAATTTAGCAGAGAGGGTGTAGGCAAGGTGCAAGATTAATAGGGAAAGAATGAACATTTATGGAGGAGGGAAATAATACCACTTGCAAAACCATGAAAGAAGGAAGGGAGAGGTGATGGTGCCTGGCTATGGTTTGAGAGAGAGATAGCAAGGAGTGATGCACACACACGTCAAAACAAACAACACACAACATATAGATGAGTGCAATGCACATGATGCTCATGGCAACAACATGAATGACCAAATGCAATATGACAATGATGAGCATGGCATATGCAACAAATAAAGGAACAATGCAAAACAAGATGACAATGGCAAACACACCATGACCAAGAAACAAAACACAAGGATGGAATGGCACTATCATGAATGTGGCAACAAACAACTGAAACACACGATATCAACGAGAATAAATAGAGGGCAACTGGAGCATCGGTCTCGGGGCGTCACAATGAATTCAAGAAGAAGGTCTTCCCTTTCTCTTTGAAGGAGAAGGCATTGACATGGTATAGGCTATGCGATGATATTGGGACTTGGAACTACAACCGATTGAAATTGGAATTTCATCAGAAGTTTTATCCTATGCATCTGGTTCATCCTGATCGGAATTATATTTATAATTTTTGGCCTTGTGAAGGAGAAAGTATCGCTCAAGCTTGGGGGACGCTTAAGTCAATGTTATATTCATGCCCCAATCATGAGCTCTCAAGAGAAATTATTATTCAAAAAATTTATGCTCGGCTTTCTCATAATGATCGATCCATGCTCGATACTTCTTGTACTGGTTCTTTTACGAAGAAGAATATTGAATTCAAATGGGATTTATTGGAAAGAATTAAACGCAACTCTGAAGATTGGGAACTCAACAAAGGTAATGAGTCAGGTATAAACCTTAAGTTTGATTGTGTTAAATCTTTTATGGATACCGATGGTTTTCGTGATTTTAGCACTAAATATGGACTTAACTCTGAGATAGTAGCTTCTTTCTGTGAATCATTTGCTACTCATGTTGGTCTCCCTAAGGAGAAGTGGTTTAAATATCATCCTCCCATTGAAGCTAAAGTAGTTGAACCTATTAAAGTTGAAGAAGAAACTATTACTTATAATGTTGATCCTATTGTTCCTACTGCTTATATTGAGAAACCAGCTTTTCCTGTTAGAATAAAGGATCATGCTAAAGCTTCAACTGTGGTTCGTAAGAGTTATACTAGAACACCTACACCCCCTGAACAAATTAAAGTTGAACCTAGCATTGCTATGGTTAAAGATCTCTTGGTTGATAATATTGATGGGCATGTTATTTATTTCTGTGATGAAGCTGCTAGAATTGCTAAACCCGATATTAAAGATAAACATAGACCTGTTGTTGGCATGTCTATTGTTTCTGTTAAAATAGGAGATCATTGTTATCATGGCTTATGTGATGTGGGTGCTAGTATGAGTGCAATTCCTTTTTCCTTATATAAAGAAATTATGAATGATATTCCCCCTGCCTTGTGGCCACTGATGTCTACTACGCAACTTTATCCTTGTAGACGTTGTTGGGCCTCCAAGTGCAGAGTTTTGTAGGATAGTAGCAAATTTCCCTCGAGTGGATGACCTAAGATTTATCAATCCGTGGGAGGCGTAGGATGAAGATGGTCTCTCTCAAACAACCCTGCAACCAAATAACAAAGAGTCTCTTGTGTCCCCAACACACCCAATACAATGGTGAATTGTATAGGTGCACTAGTTCGGCGAAGAGATGGTGATACAAGTGCAATATGGATGGTAGATATAGATTTTTGTAATCTGAAAATATAAAAACAGCAAGATAGCAAGTAACAAAAGTGAGCGAAAACGGTATTGCAATGCTTGGAAACAAGGCCTAGGGTTCATACTTTCACTAGTGCAAGTTCTCTCAACAATGATAACATAATTAGATCATATAACAATCCCTCAACGTGCAACAAAGAGTCACTCCAAAGTTACTAATAGCGGAGAACAAACAAAGAGATTATTGTAGGGTACGAAACCACCTCAAAGATATTCTTTCTGATCGATCTATTGGGCTATTCCTATAAGTGTCACAAACAGCCCTAGAGTTCATACTAAAATAACACCTTAAGACACACGTCAACCAAAACCCTAATATCACCAAGATACTCCAATGTCACCACAAGTATCCGCGGGCTTGATTATACAATATGCATCACACAATCTCAGATTCATCTATTCAAACCAACATAAAGAACTTCAAAGAGTGCCCCAAAGTTTCTACCGGAGAGTCAAGACGAAAACGTGTGCCAACCCCTATGCATAAGTTCACAAGGTCACAGAACCCGCAAGTTGATCACCAAAACATACATCAAGTGGATCACGTGAATATCCCATTGTCACCACAGATAAGCACATGCACGACATACATCAAGTGTTCTCAAATCCTTAAAGACTCAATCCGATAAGATAACTTCAAAGGGAAAACTCAATCCATTACAAGAAGGTAGAGGGGGAGAAACATCATAAGATCCAACTATAATAGCAAAGCTCGCGGTACATCAAGATCGTGCCAAATCAAGAACACGAGAGAGAGAGAGAGATCAAACACATAGCTACTGGTACATACCCTCAGCCCCGAGGGTGTACTACTCCCTCCTCATCATGGAGAGCACCGGGATGATGAAGATGGCCACCGGTGATGATTTCCCCCTCCGACAGGGTGCCGTAACAGGGTCCCGATTGGTTTTTGGTGGCTACAGAGGCTTGCGGTGGTGGAACTCCCGATCTAGGTTTTGTTCTGGAGGTTTGGGGATATATAAGAGGTGTTGGAGTCGAGAACAAGTCAGGGGAGTCCACGAGGGGCCCACAAGGTCGGAGGGCGCGCCCTCCACCCTTGTGGTGGCCTCGGGACTCTTCTGGTGCATCTCCGGTACTCCGTGGGCTTCTTTTGGTCCAAAAACAATCGTCGTAAATTTTCAGCTCAATTGGACTCCGTTTGATATTCCTTTTCTGCGAAACTCAAAAACAAGGAAAAAAAGAAACTGGCACTGGGCTCTAGGTTAATAGGTTAGTCCCAAAAATCATATAAAATAGCATATAAATGCATATAAAACATCCAAGATAGATAATATAATAGCATGGAATACTAAAAAATTATAGATACGTTGGAGACATATCAAGCATCCCCAAGCTTAATTCCTGCTCGTCCTCGAGTAGGTAAATGATAAAAACAGAATTGTTGATGTGGAATGCTACCTAACATATTCATCCATGTAATTTTTTCTTTATTGTGGCATGAATGTTCAGATCCATAAGATTCAAAACAAAAGTTTAATATAGAGATAAAAACAATAATACTTCAAGCATACTAACAAGACAATTATGTCTTCTCAAAATAACATGGCCAAAGAAAGTTATTCCTACAAAATCATATAGTCTGGCTATGCTCCATCTTCATCACACAAAATATTCAAATCATGCACAACCCCGATGACAAGCCAAGCAATTGTTTCATACTTTTGATGTTCTCAAACTTTTTCAACTTTCACGCAATACATGAGCGTGAGCCATGGACATAGCACCATAGGTGGAATAGAATATGGTGGTTGTGGAGAAGACAAAAAGGAGATAGTCTCACATCAACTAGGTGTATCAACGGGCTATGGAGATGCCCATCAATAGATATCAATGTGAGTGAGTAGGGATTGCCATGCAACAGAAGCACTAGAGCTATAAGTTTATGAAAGCTCAAAAGGAACTAAGTGGGTGTGCATCCAACTCGCTTGCTCACGAAGACCTAGGGCAATTTGAGGAAGCCCATCATTGGAATATACAAGCCAAATTCTATAATGAAAAATTCCCACTAGTATATGAAAGTGACAACATAGAAGACTCTCTATCATGAAGATCATGGTGCTACTTTGAAGCACAAGTGTGGTAAAAGGATAGTAGCATTGCCCCTTCTCTCTTTTTCTCTCATTTTTTTGTTTTTTTCGGCCTTCTCTTTTTTTTTGGCCTCTTTTTTTTCGTCCGGAGTCTCATCCCGACTTGTGGGGGAATCATAGTCTCCATCATCCTTTCCTCACTGGGACAATGCTCTAATAATGATGTTCATCACACTTTTATTTACTTACAACTCGATTCTTAGAACAAAATATGACTCTATGTGAATGCCTCCGGCGGTGTACCAGGATGTGCAATGAATCAAGAGTGACATGTATGAAAGAATTATGAACGGTGGCTTTGCCACAAATACGATGTCAACTACATGTTCATGCAAAGCATTATGACAATGATGAAGCGTGTCATAATAAACGGAACGGTGGAAAGTTGCATGGCAATATATCTCGGAATGGCTATGGAAATGCCATAATAGGTAGGTATGGTGGCTATTTTGAGGAAGGTATATGGTGGGTGTATGTTACCGACGAAAGTTGCGCGGTACTAGAGAGGCTAGCAATGGTGGAAGGGTGAGAGTGCATATAATCCATGGACTCAACATTAGTCATAAAGAACTCACATACTTATTGCAAAAATCTATTAGTTATCGAAACGAAGTATTACACGCATGCTCCTAGGGGGATAGATTGGTAGGAAAAGACCATCGCTCGTCCCCGACCGCCACTCATAAGAAAGACAATCAATAAATAAATCATGCTCCGACTTCATCACATAGCGGTTCATTATACGTGCATGCTACGGGAATCACAAACTTTAACACAAGTATTTCTACAATCCACAATTACTCACTAGCATGACTCTAATATCACCATCTTTATATCTCAAAACAATCATAAGGAATCAAACTTCTCATAGTATTCAATGCACTTTATATGAAAGTTTTTATTATATCCCTCTTGGATGCCCATCATATTAGGACTAAATTCATAACCAAAGCAAATTACCATGCTGTTTAAAGACTCTAATATAAGTGAAGCATGATAGTTCAACAATTTGTTCAAAATAAAACAACCGTCGTGCTCTAAAAAGATATAAGTGAAGTACTAGAGCAAATGACATACTACTCCAAAAGATATAAGTGAAGATCAATGAGTAGTCGAATAATTATGTAACTATGTGAAGACTCTATCTCATAAAAGAATTTCAGATCTTAAGTACTTTATTCAAACAGCAAGCAAAACAAAATAAAGTGGCATTGCAAGGACAACACATATCGTGTGAAGAAGCAAAAACTTAGGTTCAACCGATACTAACCGACAATTCTTGATGAAGAAAGGTGGGATGCCTACCGGGGCATCCCCAAGCTTAGATGCTTGAGACTTCTTGAAATATTATATTGGGGTGCCTTGGGCATCCCCAAGCTTGAGCTTTTGTGTCTCCTTAATTCCTTTTATATCACGGGTTCCCTAAATCTTAAAAACTTCATCCACACAAAACTCAACAAGAACTCGTGAGATAAGTTAGTATAAATCAAATGCAAAACCTTATCATTCTCTACTGTAGAAAATCACTAAAATTATTATTTAACATTGCATACTAAATGCCTCTGCATATTTAATACTCCTATGCTCAAATAGAATCATTAAACAAGCAAACAATGCAAACATAACAGCAATCTGTCAAAACAGGACAGTCTGTAAAGAGTGCAATTTTACTGATACTTCCCTAACTCCAAAAATTCTGAAAAATTATAAAACTGTATAAAATTTGTGGTTACTAATTGTGTAAAAATTTCAAGATTTTACCACGGTCTGACTTTCCAGAAGAATTCAGACAATGATAGAAAACTTTCTGTTTTCAAAACAGCAACATATAGACATGCAAAATAAGCATGGTAAAGGCTATACTTTACATTTTTATTGAACTAAAAAATGAAAAATATTATTCTAAATAACATCAAGCAAATCCTAATAAAATAAAATGATGCTCCAAGCAAAACTCATATCATGTGACGAATAAAAATATAGCTCCAAGTGAGGTTACCGATAATGTTGAAGACAAAAGAGGGGTGCTTGGATCTTCCTTGAATATTAACTTGGGGTGCCTTGGGCATCCCCAAGCTTAGTGTCTTGTCACTCCTTATTCTCCTCGTATCGATATCTCAACCAAAAATTGAAAACTTCAATCACACAAAACTTAACAAAACCTTCGTGAGATCCGTTAGTATAATAAAACAAATCATTCACTTTGGTACTGTCAAGACAAGATTCATAACTTTTCTCACATGATGACTACTGTACCCTATCATTTCTACAATTTATATTAAGCAATATAAGCCATAGAAACTAGAAAACAAGCAAACTATGCATCGAAAACAGAATCTGTCAAAAACAGAACAGTCTGTGAGGATATGAATTGATATCATACTTATGTTACTCCAAAAATTCTCAAAAGTTAGTACAACGTAGAAAATTTGTATATCAATCCTCTGTAAAAAATTCAGAGCTTTTCCACGTTCCAGTAAAACATAAGAATTTCTGTACTGGACATAAAAGTTTCTGTTTTTGCACAGAATCAAGTCAACTATCAACCACACTATCCCAAAGGCTTTACTTGGCACTTTATTGAAACAAAAGCTATAAAACATGATTACTACAGTAGCTTAATCATGTTAACACATAAAAACAGTAGGGGTAAATATTGGGTTGTCTCCCAACAAGCGCATTTCTTTTATGCCTTTTAAGCTAGGCATGATGATATCCATGATGCTCACATAAAGGTTAAGAATTGAAACATAATGGGAGCATCATGAAGCATATGACTAGCACATTTAAGTCTGACCCACTTCCTATGCATAGGGATTTTGTGAGCAAACAATTTATGGGAACAAGAATCAACTAGCATAGGAAAGCAAAACAAGCAAAACTTCAAGCTTTTCAACACATAGAGAGGAAACTTGATATTATTGCAATTCCTACAAGCATATATTCCTCCCTCATAATAATTTTCAGTAGCATCATGAATGAATTCAACAATATAGCTATCACATAAAGCATTCTTTTCATGATTCACATGCACAAAAAATTTATTACTCTCCACATAAGCAAATTCCTTCTCATTCATAATAGTGGGAGCAAACTCAACAAAATAACTATCATGGGATTGAAAATTAAAATCAAGATGACAAGTTTCATGGTTATCATTATTCTTTATAGAATACATGCCATCACAATAATCATCATAGATAGGAGGCATGCTTTCATCATAATAAATTTGCTCATCAAAACTTGGGGGACTAAAAATATCGTCTTCATCAAACATAGCATCCCCAAGCTTGTAGCTTTGCATATAATTAGCATCATGGATATTCAAAGAATTCATACTAACAACATTGCAATCATGCTCATCATTCAAAGATTTAGTGCCAAACATTTTATTAACTTCTTCTTCTAGCAATTGAGCACAATTATCGGAATCCTTATTTTCACGAAAGACATTAAAAAGATGAAGCATATGAGGCAACCTCAATTCCATTTTTTTGTAGTTTTCTTTTATAAACTAAACTAGTGATAAAACAAGAAACTAAAAGATTCGATTGCAAGATCTAAAGATATACCTTCAAGCACTAACCTCCCCGGCAACGGCGCCAGAAAAGAGCTTGATGTCTACTACGCAACTTTATCCTTGTAGACGTTGTTGGGCCTCCAAGTGCAGAGTTTTGTAGGACAGTAGAAATTTTCCCTCAAGTGGATGACCTAAGGTTTATCAATCCGTGTGAGGCGTAGGATGAAGATGGTCTCTCTCAAACAACCCTGCAACCAAATAACAAAGAGTCTCTTGTGTCCCCAACACACCCAATACAATGGTAAATTGTATAGGTGCACTAGTTCGGCGAAGAGATGGTGATACAAGTGTAATATGGATGGTAGATATAGGTTTTTGTAATCTGAAAATATAAAAACAGCAAGATAGCAAGTAACAAAAGTGAGCGAAAACGGTATTGCAATGCTTGGAAACAAGGCCTAGGGTTCATACTTTCACTAGTGCAAGTTCTCTCAACAATGATAACATAATTAGATCATATAACAATCCCTCAACGTGCAACAAAGAGTCACTCCAAAGCCACTAATAGCGGAGAACAAACAAAGAGATTATTGTAGGGTACGAAACCACCTCAAAGTTATTCTTTCTGATCGATCTATTGGGCTATTCCTATAAGTGTCACAAACAGCCCTAGAGTTCATACTAAAATAACACCTTAAGACACACATCAACCAAAACCCTAATGTCACCTAGATACTCCAATGTCACCACAAATATCCGCGGGCTTGATTATACGATATGCATCACACAATCTCAGATTCACCTATTCAAACCAACACAAAGAACTTCAAAGAGTGCCCCAAAGTTTCTACCGGAGAGTCAAGACGAAAACGTGTGCCAACCCCTATGCATAAGTTCACAAGGTCACAGAACCCGCAAGTTGATCACCAAAACATACATCAAGTGGATCACGTGAATATCCCATTATCACCACAGATAAGCACATGCAAGACATACATCAAGTGTTCTCAAATCCTTAAAGACTCAATCCGATAAGATAACTTCAAAGGGAAAACTCAATCCATTACAAGAAGGTAGAGGGGGAGAAACATCATAAGATCCAACTATAATAGCAAAGCTCGCGGTACATCAAGATCGTGCCAAATTAAGAACACGAGAGACAAAGAGAGATCAAACACATAGCTACTGGTACATACCCTCAGCCCCGAGGGTGAACTACTCCCTCCTCGTCATGGAGAGCGCCGGGATGATGAAGATGGCCACCGGTGATGATTTCCCCCTCCGACAGGGTGCCGAAACAGGGTCCCGATTGGTTTTTGGTGGCTACAGAGGCTTGCGGCGGCAGAACTCTCGATCTATGTTTTGTTCTGCAGGTTTGGGGATATATAAGAGGTGTTGGAGTCGAGAACAAGTCAAGGGAGTCCACGAGGGGCCCACAAGGTCGGAGGGCGCGCCCTAGTGGGGTGGGAGCGCCCTCCACCCTTGTGGTGGCATCGGGACTCTTCTGGTGCATCTCCGGTACTCCGTGGGCTTCTTTTGGTCCAAAAAAATCGTCGTAAATTTTCAGCTCAATTGGACTCCGTTTGATATTCCTTTTCTGCGAAACTCAAACAAGGAAAAAACAGAAACTGGCACTGGGCTCTAGGTTAATAGGTTAGTCCCAAAAATCATATAAAATAGCATATAAATGCATATAAAACATCCAAGATAGATAATATAATAGCATGGAACAATAAAAAATTATAGATACGTTGGAGACGTATCAGCCACCTCGTGTGCCCTCCGGACTCCGTTTTCTTGCACAATACTTCTTTTGGTCGGTAAAAATTCATTATATAATCTCCCGATGGTTTTGACCACCGTACCACAACACAATCCTCTGTTCTTGTTTCGAGCTATTTTCTGTCAGAGTTTTCAAGGCCAGGCATCATGTCGTCTCCCTCCTCCAACAATGGTGGCGACGATGCTTGGCTAATGAGGATAGAGATGAAGAGAGAAGAACTTGGGGAAACCAACGAGGATGACAAGATCAAGAAGGTCGCGGGAGATCAAGTTCCGGCAGCAGAAGAAGAAGACATTCTTCAACCATACTACAATCATCTTACCCCTACTGAAATTGAAGCTTTTAAGATCATTGAAATAGTTCGTGTGCAAAATAAATATCTCACTCGTGAAAATATTCTGTTGCAAGAGCATATCATTACCCTCCAGAGCATCATTCGTAGATTGGAGTATCTCCTGCGCTCGAAGTGTGGCACTACTTCATCAACAACTCCATCATCACCACCGCCTCCGAAGAAAGAAACATAAATACATGGGTATGGGCACCCCGCTTGGCATCTGCCAAGCTTGGGGGAGGTGCCCCGGTATCGTATCACCATCACACCTTTACCTTTATCATTTTTCTTAGTTCGATCCTTTTGATTATATCTTGATCTAGTACAATAAAGTTTTAGTATGATCTAGCTTTGAGTTTTGTTTTGATATTTATCTATGTAATCGAGTCCGTAAACTATATAATAAAGAGTAGTTTTGAGTTGAGGGCTTTACTTTCTTGCTATGATCTTGAGGGAATAAAAATAAGAGAAAGAAATAAAAGGAAATAAAGAGATCATATATTGACCTTATGGAGAGTAATGACTTCACATATAAAGAGTATGATGAATAAAATTTGTTGGGAGTTGACAAACATATTTTTGGTCATTGTTGAAGTTAATAGGAAGTAATAAAGAAAGAGAGGTTTCATATACAAATATACTATCTTGGACATCTTTTGTAATTGTGAGCTGATGAGGCTTGAAGCTACGTTGGTATTTCCCAAAAGAGGAAGGGATGATGCAACATAGCGGCGATAGGTATTTCCCTCAGTGATGAAACCAAGGTTATCGAACCAGTAGGAGAACCAAGCAACACTACGTATACATCACCTGCACACAAATAACAAATACTCGCAACCCGACGTGTAAAAGGGGTTGTCAATCCCTTTCGGGCAACGGCGCCAAAAATTGGCAAACAGACGTGAGAGAGTAGTAAATATTGATAGATCGAACGCCAAATAAAATAAAGTGCAGCAAGGTATTTTTGTATTTTTGGTTTAATAGATCTGAAAATAAAAGCAAAGGAAAATAGATCGCAAAGGCAAATATATTAAAGAAGAGACCCGGGGGTCGTAGGTTTCACTAGTGGCTTCTCTCGAGAAAAATAGCAAACGGTGGGTGAACAAATTACTGTTGAGCAATTGATAGAACTTCAAATAATCATGACGATATCCAGGCAATGATCATTATATAGGCATCACGTCCAAGATTAGTAGACCGACTCCTGCCTGCATCTACTACTATTACTCCACACATCGACCGCTATCCAGCATGCATCCAGTGTATTAAGTTCATGGA
This sequence comes from Thinopyrum elongatum, assembly GCA_011799875.1. NCBI lineage: Eukaryota > Viridiplantae > Streptophyta > Magnoliopsida > Poales > Poaceae > Thinopyrum > Thinopyrum elongatum. The sequence continues at coordinate 393,019,508 of CM022300.1, forward strand.
GAAACGGAGTAATGCAGTAAGAACAATGACATGATGTAGACAAGATCTATTTATGTAGAAATAGACCCCATCATTTTATCCTTAGTAGCAACGATACATACGTGTCGGTTCCCCTTCTGTCACTGGGATCAAGCACCGTAAGATCGAACCCACTACAAAGCACCTCTTCCCATTGCAAGATAAATAGATCAAGTTGGCCAAACAAAACCCAAATATCGGAGAAGAAATATGAGGCTATAAGCAATCATGCATATAAGAGATCAGAGAAGACTCAAATAACTTTCATGGATGAAAAGATAGATCTGATCATAAACTCAAAGTTCATCGGATCCCAACAAACACACCGCAAAAAGAGTTACATCATATGGATCTCCAAGAGACCATTGTATTGAAGATCAAGAGAGAGAGAGAGGAAGCCATCTAGCTACTAACTATGGACCCGTAGGTCTACAAAGAACTACTCATGCATCATCGGGGAGGCACCAATGGAAGTGGTGAACCCCTCCGTGATGGTGTCTAGATTGGATCTAGTGGTTCTGGACTCTGCGGTGACTGGAATTGATTTTCGTCGACTCCCCTAGGGTTTCTAGAATATTGGGGTATTTATAGAGCAAAGAGGCGGTTTGGGGGGCACCCGAGGTGGGCACAACCCACCAGGGCGCGCATGCCCAGGCGCGCCCTGGTGGGTTGTGCTCCCGTCGGAGGACCGCCCAGGCGCTTCTTCGGCCCACTGGATGTCTTCTGGTCCAAAAAAAATCCACAAAAAGTTTCGCTGCGTTTGGACTCCGTTTGGTATTGATTTCCTGCGATGTAAAAAACATGCAAAAAACAGCAACTGGCACTTGGCACTATGTCAATAGGTTAGTGCCAAAAAATGATATAAAATGACTATAAAATGATTGTAAAACATCCAAGAATGATAATATAACAGCATGGAACAATCAAAAATTATAGATACGTTGGAGACGTATCAGCATCCTCAAGCTTAATTCCAACTCGTCCTCGAGTAGGTAAATGATAAAAATAAAATTTTTGATGTGGAATGTTGCCTAACATGTCATCTCATATTCTTTCCTTTATAGCATGGACATTTGGACTTTTATATGATTCAAAGCAATAGTCTAGTTTTGACATGATGACTTAAATACTCAAGCATATCAACAAGCAGCTATGTCTTTCAAAATATTAACGCTAAAATAAGTTATCCCTAGCCCATCATGCTCAACCATTGATCCATTCATGAAACACACTCACATATTAACTACACCCAATGCTCAAGTACGATCATAGTGCCTCCTAGTTGGTGCTTTATAAGAGAAGATGGAGATTCAAATTAAAAATAAAAATTGCATAAAGTAAAGAAAGGCCCTTCGCAGAGGGAAGTAGGGATTTGTAGAGGTGCCAGAGCTCAAAGCGAAAAACTTAGAGATAAAAACATTTTGGGAGGTGTGCTTTTCCCACCAACGAAAATGACTTAGAGTTCCCAACACTTTCCATGCTAGATATATCATAGGCGGTTCCCAAACAGAAAATAAAGTTTATTCCTTTTTCCATGATACTTTTACTTTCCATGGCTAACCGTATCCACGGGTGCCCTCCATACCAACACTTTCTAAGGAATTTATTATTTGACAACATAAAGTAAATTCATTTTTCATTTTGGGACTGGGCATCCCTAATACCTTTGCCTTACTCTCGTGCAATGACAAGTGAATAAACACTCATCGTGAGAATAACACATCTAGCATGGAAAATATTAGCCACCCCTCACCGCCTCGCGAGCGGTACGAACACACAAAAGAGAAGTTTATTTTGAAAATTAGAGATGGCACATACAAATTTGCTTAGAACGACAAAAGAATACCGCATATAGGTAGATATAGTGGACTCATGTGGCAAAACTGGTTTAAAGGGTTTTGGATGCACAAGTAGTGATCATACTTAGTGGAAAATGAAGGCTAGCAAAAGATTGAGAAGCGACCAACCAAAAAACGAATAATCTCATAAGCGAGCATTAAGCATAATTAACACCGAATAATGCACCACAAGTAGGATATAATTTCATTGCATGACTATTGACTTTCGTGCTTGCATAGGGAATCACAAACCTTAACACCAATATTCTTACTAAAGCACAATTACTCATCAACATAACTCACATATCACATCATCATATCTCAAAACTATTACAAGGAATCAAGTTTATTTTGTCCAATGATCTTCATGAAAGTTTTTATTATATCCTTCTTGGATATCTATCACTTTGGAACTAATTTTCATGTGTTGCTTTTGATAAGCTCAAACAAATATAAGTGAAGATCATGAGCATAATACTTCTTTCTCTCAAATTAATTTAAGTGAAGCAAGAGAGAATTTCTTAAAAAAATTACTAACTCCCAAATAAATCTAAGTGAAGCATGAGAGCATTTCTTCAAAAATAACAAAGCACACCGTGCTCAAAAAGATATAAGTGAAGCACTAGAGCAATTCCATAGCTCATAAAGATTTAAGTGAAGCATAGAGAGCAATTCTAACAAGACATGGCATAATTTTGGCTCTCTCAAGTAGGTGTGTCCAGTAAGGATTCATGACTTAGAACACAAAGCAAAACAAGCAAAGACTAATATCATACAAGACGCTCCAAGCAAAACTCATAGTATGTGACGAATAAAAATATAGCTTCGAGTAAAATACTGATGGTCGTTAGAAGAAAGAGGGGATGCCACTCGGGGCATCCCCAAGCTTAGTTGCTTGCTTCTCTTTGGATAATATCTTGGGATGCCATGGGCATCCCCAAGCTTAGGCTCTTCTTACTCCTTATTCCTTCATCCATCGTAACATCACCCAAAACTTGAAAACTTCAATCACACAAAACTCAACAAAACCTTCGTGAGATCCGTTAGTATAAGAAAGCAAATCACTACTATAAGTACTGTAGCAAACCAATTCATATTTTATTTTTGCATTATGTCTACTGTATTCAAACTTTTCTATGGAAAAAACTCTTCAAAGAAAACCATAGAATCATCAAAACAAGCACACAACGCAAAGAAAACAGAATCTGTCAAAAACAGAATAGTGTGTAGCAATCTGGACATTTATAATACTTATGAAACTCCAAAAATTCTGAAAAATTAGGACCATGTGAGAAATTTGTATATTAATATTCTTCAAAAAGAATAAACTCAAAAGCGCTCTTATGATAAAAATGCGAATTATTTTCGTGAGCGCAAAAGTTCCTGTTTTTCAGCAATATCAAATCGACTATCACCCAAATCATCCCAAAGGCTTTGCTTGACACAAACACTAATTCAAACCACCAAAACACATCTAACCAGAGGAATAATTGGGTATTTTATTGAAAACAGCAAGTAAACCAAAAAGCAAAAAAGGTACAAGGTGGGTTGCCTCCCAACGAGCGCTATCGTTTTACGCCCCTAGCTAGGCATAAGATTTTATTGATGCTCATATAAAAGACAAGAATTGAAACACAAAGAGAGCATCATAATACATGTGACAAACACATTTAAGTCTAACATACTTCCGATGCATAGGTCTTTTATAAGCAAACAAATTATTAAGACAAGATATATCTAACATATGCAAGGAAGAAGGAAGAAACAATAGCAATCTCAACATAACGAGAGGAAATTTAATAGCATGAAAATTTCCACAACCATATTTTCCTCTATCATAATAATTACATGTGGGATCATATTCAAATTCAACAATATAGCTATCATATAAAATTTTCTCTTCATGATCCACATGCATGCAAAGTTGACACTCTTCCAATATAGTGGGATTAACATCAACTAAAGTCATGGCCTCTCCGAACTCACTTTTATCAAAATTCTCATAAGATTGAACACTCTCCGAGTATGTGGGATTCTTTTTACCTAAAGTTGACACTCTTCCAAACCCACTTTCAATACTATTGCAAAAAATATTATCAATAGCATATTCATCATGAGGCATAAATAGATTTTCAAGATCATAAGAAGAATCACCCCAATCATGATCATTGCAAAAAGTAGTGGACATATCAAAATTAGCATCCCCAAGCTTGGGGTTTTGCATATTATTAGCACAATTGACATTAATAGAGTTTATGGTAACATCATTGCAATCATGCTTTTCATTCAAGGAGCTATCGTGAATCACTTCATAAATTTCTTCTTTTAGCACTTCATCACAATTTTCAGATTCATAAATCTCAAGCAAAACTTCATAATGATAATCTAGTGAACTCAATTCACTAGCAATTGGTTCATCATAATTGGATCTTTTGAAAAGATTAGCAAGTGTATGAGGATCCATATCAATAGATTTTTAGCAAGCAAAGATGCAAGCAAATAGAAAGCACATGGAAACACAAGCAAACATAAGATCTCACGAGAAAAAGGCAAACGAAAAAGAAGGCGAATAAAACGGCAAATTTTTGTGAAGTGGGGGAGAGGAAAATGAGAGGCAAATGGCAAATAATGTAAATTGCAAGGAGATGAGATTTGTGATTAGGAACCTGGTAGATGTTGATGATGTCTCCCCGGCAACGGCGCCAGTAATTCCTTTTGATGCGTCTTGAAGCTACGTCGGTATTTCCCCAAAGAGAAAGGGATGTTGAAGCACAGCGGCGGTAGGTATTTCCCTCAGTGATGAAACCAAGGTTATCGAACCAGTAGGAGAACCAAGCAACACTATGTAAACAACACCTGCACACAAATAACAAATACTCGCTACTCGACGTGTAAAAGGGGTTGTCAATCCCTTTCGGGCAACGGCACCAAAAATTGGGAAACGGACGTGAGAGATTAGTAAATATTGATAGATCAAACGCCAAATAAAATAAAGTGCAGCAAGGTATTTTTGTATTTTTGGTTTAATAGATCTGAAAATAAAAGCAAAGGGAAATAGATCGCAAAGGCAAATATATTAATGAAGAGACCCGGGGCCGTAGGTTTCACTAGTGGCTTCTCTCGAGAAAAATAGCAAACGGTGGGTGAACAAATTACTGTTGGGCAATTGATAGAACTTCAAATAATCATGACGATATCCAGGCAATGATCATTATATAGGCATCACGTCCAAGATTAGTAGACCGACTCCTGCCTGCATCTACTACTATTACTCCACACATCGACCGCTATCCAGCATGCATCCAGTGTATCAAGTTCATGGAGAAACAGAGTAATGCAGTAAGAACAATGACATGATGTAGACAAGATCTATTTATGTAGAAATAGACCCCATCGTTTTATCCTTAGTAGCAATGATACATACGTGTCGGTTCCCATTTTGTCGCTAGGATCAAGCACCGTAAGATCGAACCCACTACAAAGCACCTCTTCCCATTGCAAGATAAATAGATCAAGTTGGCCAAACAAAACCCAAATATTGGAGAAGAAATACGAGGCAATAAGCAATCATGCATATAAGAGATCAAAGAAGACTCAAATAACTTTCATGGATAAAAAGATAGATCTGATCATAAACTCAAAGTTCATCGGATCCCAACAAACACACCGCAAAAAGAGTTACATCATATGGATCTCCAAAAGACCATTGTATTGAAGATCAAGAGAGAGAGAGAGGAAGCCATCTAGCTACTAACTACGGACCCGTAGGTCTACAAAGAACTACTCACGCATCATCGGAGAGGCACCAATGGAAGTGGTGAACCCCTCCGTGATGGTGCCTAGATTGGATCTGGTGGTTCTGGACTCTGCGGCGGCTGGAATTGATTTTCATCGACTCCCCTAGGGTTTCTGGAATATTGGGGTATTTATAGAGAAAAGAGGTGATTCGGGGGGCACCCGAGGTGGGCACAACCCACCAGGGCGTGCCTGGGCCTCCAGGCGCGCCCTGGTGGGTTGTGCTCCCCTCGGAGCACCCCCCAGGCGCTTATCCGGCCCACTGGATGTCTTCTGGTCCAAAAAAAATCCACAAAAAGTTTCGCTGCATTTGGACTCCGTTTGGTATTGATTTCCTGTGATGTAAAAAACATGCAAAAAATAGCAACTGGCACTTGGCACTATGTCAATAGGTTAGTACCAAAAAATGATATAAAATGACTATAAAATGATTGTAAAACATCCAAGAATGATAATATAATAGCATGGAACAATCAAAAATTATAGATACGTTGGAGACGTATCATGAGCACTCATTAAAATATGACATGCTAAAAAGTTGATGTTGGACAAGGAAGACAACATAATGAATTATGTTTTCTTATATCCGAATAGAAGTTATATTGTCATGGATCCTCCAACATGTTGAGCTTGCCTTTCCCTCTCATGCTAGCCAAATTCTTTGAACCAAGTAGAGATACTACTTGTGCTTCCAAACATCCCTTAAACCAGTTTTGCCATGAGAGTCCACCATACCTACCTATGGATTGAGTAAGATCCTTCAAGTAAGTTGTCATCGGTGCAAGCAATAAAAATTGCTCTCTAAATATGTATGATCTATTAGTTTGAAAAAAATAAGCTTTATACGAACTTGTGATATGGAAGAAATAAAAGCGACGGACTGCATAATAAAGTTCTTTATCACAAGCGGCAATATATAGTGACGTTCTTTTGCATTAAGATTTTGTACATCCAACCATAAAAGCGCATGACAACCTCTGCTTCCCTCTGTGAAGGGCCTATCTTTTACTTTTATCTTCCACCCTTATGCAAGAGTCATGGTAATCTTCACCTTTCCTTTTTACACTTTTTTCCTTTTGGCAAGCACTATGTGTTGGAGAAAGATCCAGATATATATATCCACTCGGATGTAGGTCATCATAAAGTATTATTGTTGACATTACCCTTGAGGTAAAAGGTTGGGAGGCGAAACTATAAGCCCCTATCTTTCTCTGTGTCCGACTGAAGCTTTGAACCCATAAGTATCGCGTGAGTGTTAGCAATTGTGAAAGACTAGATGATAGTTGAGTATGTGGACTTGCTGAAAAGCTCTTAAATTGACTCTTTCCGTAGTTATGATAATTGCAATTGCTTCAATGACTGAGATCAAAGTTTGTTGCTTTTCAATGAAGTTCTTGATTCATACTTTACTTTGTGAATGAATTGTTACTCTAGCATAAGAAATTATATGACAATATATGTTGTTGTTCTAAAGATGATCATGTTGCCCTCATGTCCGTATTTTATTTTATCGACACCTCTATCTCTAAACATGTGGACATATTTTTTGATTTCGGCTTTCGCTTGAGGACAAGCGAGGTCTAAGCTTGGGGGAGTTGATACGTCCCTTTTGCATCATGCTTTTATATTGATATTTATTGCATTATGGGCTGTTATTACACATTATGGCACAATACTTATGCCTTTTCTCTCTTATTTTACAAGGTTTACATGAAGAGGGAGAATGCCGGCAGCTGGAATTCTGGGCTGGAAAAGGAGCAAATATTAGAGACCTATTCTGCACAACTCCAAAAGTCCTGAAACTTCACGGAGAGTCATTTTGGAATTAATAAAAAATATTGGGCGAAGAAAGCACCAGAGGGGGGCCACCAGCCATCCACAAGGGTGGAGGGCACGCCCTACCCCCCTGGGCGCGCCCCCCTGCCTTGTGGGCCACCTGGTAGTCCCCCGATGCCCATCTTCTGCTATATAGTGTGTTTTGACCTGGAAAAAATAAAGAAGAAGCTTTCGGGACGAAGCGGCGCCATCTCAAGGCGGAACCTGGGCAGAACCAATCTAGGGCTTCGGCGGAGCTGTTCTGCCGGGAAAACATCCCTCCGGGAGGGGGAAATCGAAGCCATCGTCATCACCAACAATCCTCTCATCGAGAGGGGGTCAATCTCCATCAACATATTCACCAGCACCATCTCCTCTCAAACCCTAGTTCATCTCTTGTATCCGATCTTTGTCTCAAAACCTCAGATTGGTACATGTGGGTTGCTAGTAGTGTTGATTACTCCTTGTAGTTGATGCTAGTTGGTTTATTCGGTGGAAGATCATATGTTCAGATCCTTAATGATAATTAATACTCCTCTGATTTTGATTATGAATATGCTTTGTGAGTAGTTACATTTGTTCCTGAGGACATGGGAGAAGTCTTGTTATAAGTAATCATGTGAATTTGGTATTCGTTCAATATTTTGATGAGATGTATGTTGTCTTTCCTCTAGTGGTGTTATGTGAACGTCGACTACATGAAACTTCACCATAATTTGGGCCTAGGGGAAGGCATTGGGAAGTAATAAATAGATGACGGGTTGCTAGAGTGACAGAAGCTTAAACCCTAGTTTATGCGTTGCTTCGTAAGGGGCTGATTTGGATCCATATGTTTCATGCTATGGTTAGATTTATCTTAATTCTTCTTTCGTAGTTGCGGATGCTTGCGAGAGGGGTTAATCATAAGTGGGAGGCTTGTCCAAGGAAGGGCAGCACCCAATCACTGGTCCACCCACATATCAAATTATCAAAGTAACGAACGCGAATCATATGAGCATGATGAAAACTAACTTGACAACAATTCCCATGTGTCCTCGGGAGCGCTTTGCTTTATATAAGAGTTCGTCCAGGCTTGTCCTTTGCTTCAAAAAGGATTGGGCCACCTTGCTGCACCTTAGTTACTTTTGTTACTTGTTACCCATTGCGAATTATCTTATCACACAACTATCTGTTAGCGATAATTTCAGTGCTTGCAGAGAATACCTTGCTGAAAACCGCTTGTCATTTCCTTCTGCTCCTCGTTGGGTTCGACACTCTTACTTATCGAAAGGACTACGATAGATCACCTATACTTGTGGGTCATCACAAATCGGTAAGCGACATCATAGAATGCACCATATCCAATAGAGTACGATTACGACGTTCGGACACACCATTACGCTGTGGTGTTCCAGGTGGCATGAGCTGTGAAACAATTCCACATTGTTTTAAATACATACCAAACCCGTAACTCAAATATTCACCTCCATAATCAGATCGTAAAAACTTTATTTTCTTGTTATGATGATTTTTCACTTCACTCCAAAATTCCTTGAACTTTTCAAATGTTTCAGACTTGTGTTTCATTAAGTAAATATACCCATATCTACTCAAACCATCTGTGAAGGTAAGAAAATAACGATATCCACAGCGTGCTTCAAAACTCATTGGACCGCATACATCAGTATGTATTATTTCCAATAAGTCACTAGCTCGCTCTGTTGTTCCAGAGAACGGAGTTTTAGTCATCTTGACCATGAGGCATGGTTCACATCTCTCAAATGATTCATATTCAAGATATTCCAGAAGTCCATCATCATGGAGTTTCTTCATGCTCTTTACACCAATATGACCTAAGCGGCAGTGCCACAAATATGTGGTACCATCATTATTCTTTGCATCTTTTGGCATCAATATTATGAATATGTGTATCACTACGATCGAGATTCAACAAGAATAAACCATTCACAAGGGGTGCATGACCATAAAAGATATTACTCATATAAATAGAAAAACCATTATTCCCTGACTTAAATGAATAACTGTCTCGCAATAAACAAGATCCAGATATAATGTTCATGCTCAACGCAGACACCAAATAACAATTATTTAGGTTTAAAACTAATCTAGAAGGTAGATGTAGTGGTAGCGTGCTGACGGTGATCACTTCAACCTTGGAACCATTTCCGACGCGCATCATCACCTCATCCTTAGCCAGTCTTCTTTTATTCCGCAGCTCCTGTTTTGAGTTACAAATATGAGCAATCAAACCAGTATCAAATACCCAGGTGCTACTACGAGCACTAGTAAGGTACTCATCAATAACATGTATATCAAATATACCTTTGTTAATGTTGCCAGCCTTCTTATCTGCCAAGTACTTGGGGCAGTTCCGCTTCCAGTGACCATTCCCCTTGAAGTAGAAGCACTCAGTCTCAGGTTTGGGTCCAGCCTTGGTTTTCTTCACGGGAGCGGCAACTGCTTTACCGTTCTTCTTGAAGTTCCCTTTCTTTCCCTTGCCTTTCTTGAAACTAGTGGTCTGTTTCGCCATCAACACTTGATGCTCCTTCTTGATTTCTACCTCCGTGGCCTTAAGCATCGCGAAGAGCTTGGGAAGTGTTTTGTACATCTCTTGCATATTATAGTTCATCACAAAGCCCTTATAGCTTGGTGGCAGTGATTGGAGAATTCTGTCAATAACCGAGTCATCTGGAAGATTAACTCCCAACTGAGTCAAGCGGTTGTGCAACCCAGACATTCTGAGTATATGCTCACTAACAGAACTGTTCTCCTCCATTTTACAGCTAAAGAACTTGTCGGAGCTGTCATACCTCTCGACCCGGGCATGAGCTTGAAATACCAATTTCAGCTCCTGGAACATCTCATATGCTCCGTGGTGCTCAAAATGTCTTTGGAGCCCCGGTTCTAAGCCGTAAAGCATGGCGCACTGAACTATCGAGTAGTCATGAGAACGTGCCTGCCAGATGTTCACAACATCCACAGATGACGCTGGAGGGGTGCGTCACCTAGCGGTTCATCAAGGACATAAGCCTTTTGTGCAGCAATGAGGATAATCCTCAAGTTACGGAGCCAGTCCGCGTAGTTGCTTCCATCATCTTTCAACTTAGCTTTCTCTAGGAACGCATTAAAAATTCAGGGGAACTACAACACGGGCCATTGATCTACAACACAAATTTTGCAAGGACAATTAAGACTACGTTCATGATAATTTAGTTCAGTTAATCAAATTACTAATGAACTCCCACTTAAATCAACATCCATCAAGTTGTCTAAGTGACACATGATCCAAATCAACTAACCCATGTCCGATCATCACGTGAGATGGGGTAGTCATCAATGGTGAACATCTTCATGTTGATCATATCTAATATATGACACATGTTCGAGCTTTTGGTCTCCTGTGTTCCGAGGCCATGTCTGTACATGCTAGGCTCCTCAAGTTTAACCCAAGTATTCTGCATGTGTAAAACTGGCTTACACCCGTTGTATGCGAACGTAGAGTCTATCACACCCGATCATCACGATGTGCTTCGAAACGACGAACTTTTGGAACGATGCATACTCAGGGAGAACACAATTTCTCGAAATTAAGTGAAGGGATCATCTTATAATGCTACTGTCGTTCTAAGCAAAATAACAAGCATAAAAAGGATAAACATCACATGCAATCAATATGTGACATGATATGACCATTATCATCTCGTGGCTTTGATATCCATCTCCAAAGCACCGGCATGATCTCCATCATCACCGGCATGACACCATGATATTCATCATCATGATCTCCATCATCGTGTCGTCACGTGGTCGTCTCCGCCAACTGTTGCTTCTACAACTATTGCTAACGCATAGCGATAAAGTAAAGCAATTACATGGCGATTAATAAATTAAAGACAAACCTATGGCTCATGCCAGTTGCCGTACTCATCGATATGCAAGTCGTGAACCTATTACAAAACATGATCATCTCATACATCAACATATATCACATCGCATTTCGGCCATACCACATCACAACATGCCCTGCAAAAATAAGTTAGATGTCCTCTACTTTGTTGTTGCAAATTTTATGTGGCTGCTATGGGCAACTAGCAAGAACCATTCTTACCTATGCAAAGCCACAATGGTGATAATCAAGTTGCCTTTTAACCTTCTATAAGGACCGCCTTCATCAAATTAGATTGAACTAAAGTAGGAGAGACAGACACCCGCTAGCCACCTTATGCAAAACAAGTTGCATGTTAGTCGGTGGAACAGGGTCTCACGTGCGAGGACATGTAAGGTTAGTCCGAGCCGCTTCATCCCACAATACCGCCGAATCAAAAAAAGACAAGAGAGGTAAGCAATTTGAGCATCAACGCCCACAACTCTTTGTGTTCTACTCGTGCATATACATATACGCATGGACCTAGCTCATGATGCTACTGATGGGGAACGAAGCATGAAAATCAAAATTTTCCTACGAACACCCAAGATCTATCTAGGAGAAGCATAACAACGAGAGGGGAGAGTCTGTCTACGTACCCTCGTAGACCGAAAGCAGAAGCGTATATAACACGGTTGTTGTAGTTGTACTCTTCGCGATCCGATCACGATCCAACCGATCTAGTGCCGAACGGATGGCACCTCCTAGTTTAGCACACGTGCGGCTCGATGATGCCTCCTCCTCCTTAATCCAGCAAGAGAAGGTGGAGAAGTAGATGGGATCACAACCAGCATGACGGCGTGGGGGTGATGGTGGAACTACAGAGTAACAGGAGAGAGAGGGGCGCCAAGGGCTTGGTGTGTCCTCTTGGGGCGCCCCCTCCCCTCTAAATATTGGTGGAGGGGCGTGGGGAACAGCCCCTCCAAGCCCTAGGGCACAGCCAAGGGAGAGAAGATTTGGACTCTAAGTCCAATCCTATTCCTACTAGGACTCCCCTTTTTTCCCTTCCCTAGCCACATGGGATTTTGAGGACTTGGTGCGCCTAGCCCAATAAGGCTAGGGCACCTCCCCTCAGCCCATGCCAGCCCTTGTGTAACACCCAGATGATCAAGCAACAGTAATCCTCTGCTAATGATGCCATGTCACCACTGTTACTGTTGCTAAGTCTCACGTTGATTCAAATCAATTCAAAATTCAAATTAAAAAAATAAAGTCAAACAATTAAAGTTTTCAAATACCAAAACTAAAGTGTTCGAAATGTGGCAAATAGTCCATAAAGAATATTGGTGAAGGAATCAACATTTAATAAAGTATTTAGATGTCCTAAAATAATTAAAACAACAGCAAAAACAATTATCTAAATGCTCTTGAAAAATAAACAAAAAATAATAAAAAGAAGAAAGACCCCCTGGACGGCCCAGCCCACCGACCGCACGGTCGCCTTCCCCCTGTTCCCCCGACCGGGGTCGCAAGAGGGGCGACGCCCCGCCGGACCACCTCGCCGGCCTCAGCAGGTGGATAAGGTCCCGTCCTGCCTCCTCGGGCTCTCCCACTCCCCCCTGCGCTGCCCACTCGCCCGCACGCTCCCCCTCTGCCTCCCTCTCCTCCTCCCTCTCACCCAGATCCCCCTTATCCCCAGCGCGCCCGACCGCTCCTGTGGTTGCCGGCGTGCACCACCGCGGCGAGCGCCGCCCCCACTCCCCTCCGACATGCCCACTCGCTTCGCCTCCGTCGGCTACCCCTCCCCATCAAGCCACACGGAGCCGAACAGCCCCGCGATGCCGTCCCCATCCTCGCTTTCCTCCTCGGGCACCGACGGCCACCGCGTCAATCCACTGCCCTTCGACCACCGCCGGTGTAACACCCCCGGTGATTAGCAACAGTAATCACTTTTGATAATGACATGTTAGCATGATCAACAGTGCATAATCATCATTAGCATCACATTGCATTTCAACTCCTAAGTCAAATTCAAGTTTAAATGAAAGTGGAATATGAAAGTTGTCCAACATAGGAGCTAAAATGTCAGATAAATAACAAATATTCCAGAGGCTATTCTAAAATTGAAACCAACATCATTGGAATTGGATAAGTGACTCGAACAACCTCAAACAGTGGATAAAGATAATATTTAATAACCATTTATTAAATCTGAAATAAATATGGAATTATGTTTTGTCCAAACTAATTTTAGGTGTTAGGGAATAATGCACTGGTATTTATGAACTAGGTCTCATGTTTTACAAAACTCAAATGGTGACCTGACTTACAAACAGAGAAAAGAAATAAAGAAAAGAAAAAGAAACAGCAGGAGAGAGCAAACCCTCCCCCCCTCTCCCTGGGCCGAATGGCCCAGCTACCACAGGCCGGCCCGTCGCTCCCACCGGCCCACCCGCTCGCCCCTGGCCTATAAGCCCCCGACCGAAACCCTAGCCCCACCGACACCCCACTCCCCCCCTCCCCACTCGTTCGCCCCCCCCCCCGATCCAGGAACTGGATCGGGCCGACGCCGCGACGCCGCCCCGCTCCGCGCCGATCGGCCAGCGCTGACGCGCCGCCACACGACGCCGCCCCGTCCTCTCCTCTTCCCCGGCCAGCCGCCTAGCGCTCGGCGCCCCCCCCATCTGGATCGGGATCCCCCGATCCCGTCCGCCCCGCTGCCGTGCCCCGCTGCCGTCGCCTGGTCGCCGGCGCTCCCCGTCCACCCCGCCGTCGTCCCCGACCTCCGCCTCGCGCCCGCTGCCCGTCCCTACATCCACCCCGTGAGCCCCCCTCCTCTTCCCCTTCCCCGCGGCCCTGCCGCGCGCCGGACGCGCCCCGGCAGCGCCCCGCACCGCGCCCCCGTGCCGCCGCTCCGCCCGCGCTCGCCTGCTCGCGCACGCGCCCGCGCGCACCGCAGCCTCGCCGCGCTCTGCCGCACGCGCGCGCGCGCCGCCCACTGCCCTCGCTCGCGCGCCCGCGTCGCTCCTCGCCGCCGACCGCCCGCGCGCCAACCGCCCGCTCAGGCCGTACCCCTCCACGGCCCCGGCGTCTCCCTCCGGTGGCCGCCCGCATCGCCATGGCCTCGCCCCGCCGTGGCCTCGCCGGCGCCCGCGCCCGCCGACTGCCCCGCGCCGCCCAGTCGGGTGCGCACCCGCGGGCCAGCGCCCGTTCGGGCTGCGCCCGTCGCCCCGAACCGTTAGGCCCCCCTGGGCCACTGCCCAGTGGGGCCCGAACCCCCTGTGACGCTGACGAATGGGGCCCACGGCCCAGAAACAATTTTAAGAAAATAAAAATAAAAATAAATAAAATAATTAATTAGTTAGGTTAATTAACCCTAATCAGACTAATTTAATTAATTAATTAGTTTAGTTAATTGTTAATTAGTTAATTAAACCTAATTAACCTAACAGCCTATGACAGGTGGGACCCACCCTGTCAGGTGGCTGCTGACGTCAGCATGATGTCATGCTGACGTCATCAATCACTGTTTCGGATAATGTTGAATTAAATAATTAATTAAATTTCAGAAATTAATAAAAACTTTAGAAAATCATATTAAATAAACCGTAACTCCGATGAAAATATTTTATATATGAAACTTGCTCAGAATTTCGATACGAACCCGAATACGTCCTCCGTATTCCCGTCAGACGCCCGCAGCTATAAGAACATTGAACTTTTAGACCGATTTCAGTAAATGAATAGTGCCCAACTTTAATTAAATAAATCCGAATAAATCCCTAAATTAACTAAATCATTTAGTTAGGCAGTAGAACACCCCGGCATATCATTTAGGCATGTCATACATATTGTTTGCATTATTGCCGTGAAATTTATTGTTTCTCTCCCCCTCCTTCTCTCTCGATAGACGCTGAGACCGACGGCGCTGCACCTGGATACGACTACACTACCGACGAGCAGCCCGTTGACGATCTTCCCCTCTTGCCAGAGCAACCAGGCAAGCCCCCCCCCCTTGAGCATTCCAGATATCGCCCATTCTATTCTCCTGCTTGCATTAGATTTCGCTACTGTTAATGTATGCTCCTATTCTGATGCATAGCCTGCTGTTGTAACCTGTTCATTGCTACCTTACCTGCCTATGATAAACTGTTTAGTATAGGTTGGTATGAACCATCTGTGACCCCACCACCTTACTTTGTCGCCCCTACTTGTTCATCGACGACTCGATCAACGTGATCGTCGATCAGAGACAGACGCCTCACTTCACACCCCCCTTAGTTGTACGACTCTGCGTAGTAACTATCGAGTGCCGAGGGTGATACCTCGTAACGCACTCCTGATGAATACTCTGCAGCATAGCTGTACGGTCGTGGTCATCGAGGGTGATTCCTCCTTCTCCATGTCCGATACGACTCTGTCGTGCAACCCCTCAGTGTGAACCTCGAGGGTGATACCTCATACGTTCACCCTGATGAATATGACCACACGGTTACTTGACCTTTTTCACAGGCGGGTCCACCCTGGTGGGTACCCGCTGGGGATCTATGATTTCGGGTGTGCCGGAAGGGCACTCGAGTGTGACATTGTGGCGGAGCATCAGAGACTCTGATTGTCTCCGCTTGATACTAATTGAGCCTATTGGATTCGGGTGTGTGATCTGAGTGGGTCGACGTGCCCTATACGCACTACCACCACGCGGGATAATGGTTATGGGGCCCTCTGCGATGTACGTTTCGCCGAAAGCTTATCAGACGTCACGATTCACCGTGCGGGCTGATCGTCGGGATTGGGCTGGATACTTCACTGGCGAGTTCAGTGTCGCGCCTGCACCCCGGCCAGCCACGCAACGCGCAGGGTGCCCAGGGTGATGGCCCGAGACCCCTGGGTGCATAGGTTAGTCCGGCGTGCTGACCTCTCTGCTGAGCCTAGGTAGAGCGCTGCTTCGTGTTGATCTTCCGAGGACGGGCATTACCCAGCAAGTATGTCCGGCCAGAGTTGATCGAGCGTGTTGGGTAACAGTAGTGCACCCCTGCAGGGATGAATCTTCTATCGATAGCCGGTCCTACGGTAAAGGACGCTCAGTTTGTGTATCCCGATCTACTACTTAAACTGGATACTTGTTACTTAATTGAAGCTTCGGGATTCCTTTCTCGCTGGGAGTCGAGGAAGGATCTTTGAGCTGTACTTCAACATGTTTGCTAAATAAAATGCTATTCTACTCTCTTCTACTGCTGCAAGATGATGGCTTTGAGAAGATGTTTGAAGATGCTAGTCTTCGATAGGACTAGGCCTTTCTCTCTATTCTGGCATTTCTGCAGCCCAGTCCACATATACAGCCTTTTCTCCATTGATAATGTTGCATATGTAGTATAGATCCTTGCTTGCTGAGTCCTTCGGATGAGTACTCACGGTTGCTTTATTTTCTCTTTTCCCCCATATACCCCACCTTGATGATACACCAGACGATGGAGTCCAGGAGCCAGACGCCACCACCGGAGCCTACTACCAGGCGGGTCCAGAGGGCACGTACTACTGGATCGAGCCAGCTGACCAGGAGTAGGATCGGAGGCTCCCAGGCAGGAGGCCAACGCCTTTCGATCTAGTGTCGCTGTTTGTGCTAGCCTTCTTAAGGCAGAACTTGTCTAACTATGTCTGTACTCAGATATTATTTGTATGACTGACTTATGTATTCGGATCTTCGGATCCCTGGTCTGTAATATTGTGGACCTCCGTTTATTTGTGTTTAGAGTTGTGTTGTGATATCTTCCCGTGAGTCCCTGGGCTTGATCGTACACGTTTGCGTGTATGACTAGTGTACGATTGAACCGGGGGCGTCACAGCCGGCCTCCCTGGGCCTTCTCTGCATTCGCGGTGAGCTCCTCACCCTCTACCCTATCTCTCTCTACTGTCTGGTTCGGCCGCCAGCCATCACTGCCTGTGAGCTGAAGCTCAGTGCCGCTCAAGCTCCTCTCCGGCGTGGCCATGGTGACCTTTTGGTCCCGTGCGTGCCACCGTTGTGCTTGCCGCAACGCCCAGACCCCGCCTAGCTACTTAGAGTGCCCGAAGACGACCCGTAGCCATGTTCCTGATCACGACCGCACCTCGCCGCCGCGCCATGCAACACTGCCCGCCTACTGCCATAGCCGCCACCTGATGCTGCATCACACGCCTGCTCGCGCTGCCGCCGCCTACACACCCGTGTAGCCCGCACCCCCGACACTGCCCCATCCCGTGTCCCGCATCACCGGCTTCGGCCTCGCCCGCTCTGACCATCCACCTCGCTTGACGCCGGCGATGTTCCGGTCGCCCCCGTCGCCAGTCGTCGGCACCACCGCGTACGCGACGTCAGGTCGCGCCCGTAGGACCAAACCACGGGTCTGGAGACCCTCTGTAGCCATTTTTCGACCGGCTCCGGCGCATCGCCGCCGTTGTTTTGGCCGCCGCCGGCGTGCCACCGCCCTCGCTGACATGGCCAGCTTGGGCCCCACCCCCTGGGTCACTGCAGGTGGACCCGTGGGCCCTATTGACCAGTTGACACAGTCAACTGGCTGACTGGGTAGCCCAGGGCCACTGACATGTGGACCCCCACGCACTAATTAAATTTTTTTAATTAAAATTAATCTGTTAATTAATTAAGCCACTGACACATGGAACCAGTAGGTTAATTAGCTATTTTAGGTTAGTTTAAACCTTGTTAACCCCCATTGTCAATGACAGGTGGGTCCCAACCGTCAGTTTGACCAGACAACTGGCTGGTTGACTGCTGACCTCATGCTGACACCATAATTCTATTTTCGAATTATTTTAGATAATAATAATTTTAGAAAATGTTTGAAACTTTGAAAATTAATATAAATTAATTCATAATTCAGATGAAAATAATTTATATATGAAAGTTGCTCGGAAAAATCCAACGTATCCGACTATGCCTTACGTTCGTCTGTCTCATGCCCTAGCATAGCGAACATGGAATCGTCCCCCTCCGTTTCAACTATCCAAAAAATTCCAAACTTCAGGAAAACATTCCTGGATGTTTTCCCTCTTCATCGGTATCATGTAGCACTACGTTAGGTCACATCTAGCGCCACTTATCGTCATGTCATGCTTAGTAATGCATCTGTTTGCTTTATATTTATTGTTTCTTCCCCTCTTCTCTTCGGTAGACCCCGAGACCGATGCTGCCCCCGTGATCGACTACGTCACCGACGACCCTTCTTCCCTTTCAGCAGAGCTTCCAGGCAAGCAAACCCCCCTTGATCATTTCGATATCGCCCATTCCATTCTCTCTCATGCTTGCATTAGATTTTGCTACTGTACTTGATTGCTCCTATTCTGATGCATAGCCTGCTTTTATAACCTGTTGTTGTACCTTACCTGCTTATCCTAAACTGCTTAGTATAGGTTGGTTAGTGATCCATCAGTGACCCTCACCTTGTCCCAGTTGCCCATCTTGATGACCGATGACTCGATCAACGTGATCGACGTTCAGAGCCCGAAACAGCACGTCACCCCCCTTAGTTGCTCAGCTCTGCAGAGCTACTATCGAGTGCCGAGGGTGATACCTCGTAACGCACTCCTGATGATAACTCTATAGGGTAGCTATTCGGTCGTGGTCATCGAGGATGATTCCTCCTTCACAACTCCTGATACGACTCTGTCGTGCAACACCTCAAGTGTGAACCTCGAGGGTGATTCCTCCTAAGTTCACCTTGACGATTACATCAAGTGGATTCCATCAAGGGTGATTCCTAAGATTCCCCCTTGATCTTGTGGAC
Organism: Thinopyrum elongatum; assembly: GCA_011799875.1. Taxonomy (NCBI): domain Eukaryota; kingdom Viridiplantae; phylum Streptophyta; class Magnoliopsida; order Poales; family Poaceae; genus Thinopyrum; species Thinopyrum elongatum. The sequence goes on from CM022300.1 coordinate 393,038,617, forward strand.
ACACGGTTACCTGGACTTTACTTGAGACCATTGTTGAAGTCGGGTCGGCCCCGAGGGGTACCCGTGAGAGTTACTGAAGTCGGGTTGACTTGGAGGGTACCACGAGATAAATACAAGGCACGATCGGGTAGGTAGACCACCCTAGAGAGAGAGGGTTGGGCCTGGCCCTTGCCGTATTTCCTTGAGATGGGGCGACGGAGTCACATGATCGTGAGTCTCTGATCGTCTCCGCGAGCTCCCAACACACTAAGGGTTTGGGTATTTGATCTGAGTTGGCCACTGACCTATACGCACTAACCACCATGCGGGAACAGATATGGGCACTCGGCATCGTACGTTTCTTCCGAAAGCTCTGTTAGACGTCCAGCTCAGCATATTGGCATGGTCGGATTGTGCCATCCATGACAGAGGTGGTGCTGGTATTCACCCTGTGCACAACGACCCCGAGTGCAAAGGGCGATGGGCCCAAGACCCTAGAGCGCTTAGGTAGGACTACGACGTGTTGATCTTCCGAGGCCGGGCATGACCCAGGAAAGTGTGTCCGACCAGAGTAATCAAGCGTGTTGGGTAATGTGGTGCACACCCACACGGAAGTTATCTATTCGAATAGCCGTGTCCATGGTAATGGACGCTCGAGTTGTATCCTGATCTATTACAACTAGAAATGGATACTTGAGATATGAGATGGATATGTTGGCTCCGGGATTACTTTCTCGCGGGAGTCGCGAAAGGATCTCTGGGCGTTAACACTACAACATGCTTGTTAATTATAAAATGCTATTCTGTACTCTTCTGAATGCTGCAAGATACTTGAAGATGCTAGTCTTTGATAGGCTAGGCCTTCCCCTCTATTCTAGCATTCTGTAGTTCAGTCCACAGATACATCCCTTCCCTTGATACCAATGCATACTTAGTATAGATCTGATGCTTGCGAGTACTTTGGATGAGTACTCACGGTTGCTTTGTACCCTTTTCCCCCTTCTTTCTTATTTCCGGTTGTTGCGACCAGATGGTGGATCCCAGGAGCCAGATGCCACCCCTGTCGACTACTGCTACTACCCCGAGGGTGCCTACTACTACGTGGAGACCGACGATGACCAGGAGTAGTTAGGAGGTCCCAGGCAGGAGGCCTTACCTCTTCGATCGTTGATGTTTGTGCTAGCCATCTTATGGCACCTTGTTTAACTTATGTCTGTACTCAGTTATTGTTGCTTCCGCTGACTCGTTTGTATTCGATATTCTGTATTCGAGCCCTCGAAGCCCCTGGCTTGTAATATGAAGCTTGTATTATTTTATTTGTGTCTAGAGTTGTGTTGTGATATCTTCCCGTGAGTCCCTGATCTTGGTTGTACACATTTGCGTGTATGATCATTACAAGAAATATGTCAACTTGTGACCTTCTGTCAGTGACCCTGGAAGAATTGGTCATAAATCTATGACCATTTGAGACCAATTGGTCAAAAGTTGTTCGGGGGGCTCCAAACCCTAAACTATAACGACCATTTTGGTCAGAAAGGTCATAATTTCCTTACACGAAATGGTCATAAAGCAAACAACACTGGTCCGCTGCCTTATTTCTAGCTGATAACGACCAATATAGATGGTCATAGCCTTGTAAATTGTGGTGCATTACTATGACTAGGCGCCACCTCATCAGTTTTGCCTATGTGTCATGTCTATGTGTCAAATTTTGCCCTAGGTTGTGAAGCAACCTATATTTCTGTCATTCCCAAAATTCCCAAAAAAATTGGGCATTCTTTACTATCCAAATGATTGCCTCATGACAATATTCAGCTCCATTTGCCTGGTAAATCTTCCTCGGTAAATTTCCAAAGTTTCTGTTCAGCTAGAACTGTTGTGAAGGAAGTACTAGCTAGGCATATCCTGATGAGCTGAATTTTGGCCACATCTTCTATATTCCCAAATAATATCTCTCCACAAAATTTGAGCCTCATCTAACAATCCATGTGAGCTCATCATCTAACAATCCATGTGAGCTCACCATCCAATCTTTGTTTCTGATAATATTTTGAGTTTGTGAAGCAACTATATTTTATGTTAATTTATAATTGCTGGAAATTTACCAGGACATGACCCTACCCATATAACCTCCCTCCACCAAATTTTAGCTCATTTAATCTGGCCAATTTCCCTCAACATTTTTCCCAATTTTCTGTTCAGTGGAGAGCACTATGAAGGAAGTACCATTTTTATTTGTCCAAATGGTATGAAATTTTTACAGTGCCTTCATATGCCCAAATTATCATCCTCCTCCAAACTTCAGATTAGTCCATTCATTCATTTGAGTCCAGCTTCAACATTCATATTTTTGTCTAGTGTGGTACTTTGTAAAGCAAGTGACACCTAGGCTCCTCCATTTGAGCTGCAAATTTTCCAAGAAAGTGTCCTTAGTAGATGATCATCCTTGGCCAAACCTCAGGCCCATTGGCCATGTGCATTTTCCCTACCACTAATCAAACACTTGGCTGCTAAATCATGTTTGAGCTTAGTTCAGTCTCCTCGTGAGATTCTTCTATTACCTTATTCTTCCTAACACCTACCGGGGTAGTGCCCAACCCACTAGACATGCCTAGGCCACCCAAAACACGTGGCAACACCACAGTCACGCGGTGACCACGCGGCGGGCATGCGAGTTTACGCGCTCTGGAGTTGGGGCCCTCGGCCACCATCCAAACCTCAACATATCGCCACCAAAGCATGTATTTATGATTAAGTAGATACTTATGTAACTAGAAATAATTTTTGGAAAAAATAAAGAGCAAACTATAAGGCAGTTGCAGTTCAAATTTGACCCGTTTCCTACTGAATCGGCAGAAATTTGTCTTTTTCATGAGAGGTGGATCAAAACTTTTGACACCCAACATTTTGTAAATTGTGCATTAAATATGGCCTAGTATTTTATAAAATTGATTTGGTACAATTTTGCAACAAATATATGGTAGGTCCTTCACAAAAAAACTCATTTTGGGCACTCGAAAAATGGAAAATTTATTTTTCGTCCAAAGAAAATGAAGACTTCCTTAGGCAACATTATTTACCATTCCAAGATGCACCCTTGTGCACGATATGAGATCATTTGAACAAACTATGTCATGAATGTGGCCATAAGATTGATCATTTGGCTTGAAAGCCATGAATCTTCACACATGATAGCTCATTTCTGAGAACACTTTTTAAAAATAATTACTGTATTACAAGTTTATTATTTTTCCTGGTAACTTGGTCACATATAATGGCACAATGCGAAGGTTTTTCAATTTTTTTATTTTTTTTGAATTTTTAATGCACGTTTCAAAATGCGGTCAAAACTGCTGGCATGACCGTTCCTAGCTAGTGGTTGAATCTTGGAAAACTTTTGGTGTTTCTCTGATTAAATAGATACTTGCGTACCTAGAAATGTTTTTGGAAAAAATAAACAGCAAACTATGAGGCATATGCAGTTCAAATTTGACCCGCTTCCGACTGAATCGGCGAAAATTTGTCTTTTTCACGAGAGGTGGATCAAAACTTTTGACACCCAACCATTTTGTCAATTGTGCATTAAATATGGCTTAATATTTTATAAAATTTATTTGGTCCAATTTTGCAACAAATACATGGTAGGTCCTTCACAAAAAAACTCATTTTGGGCACTCGAAAAATGGAAAATGTATTTTTCGTCCAAAGAAAATGAAGAATTCCTTAGGCAAAATTGTTTGCCATTCCAAGATGCACCCTTGTGCATGATATGAGATCATTTGAACAAACTATGTCATGAATGTGGCATAAGATTGATTATTTGGCTTGAAAGCCATGAATCTTCACACATGATAGCTCATTTCTAAGAACACTTTTTAAAAATAATTACCGTATTACAAGTTTATTATTTTTCCTGGTAACTTGGTCACATATAATGACACAATGCGAAGGTTTTCTAATTTTTTTTGATTTTTTTTGAATTTTTAATGCCCGTTTCAAAATGCGGTCAAAACTACGGGCATGACCGTTCCTAGCTAGTGGTTGAATCTTGGAAAACTTTTGGTGTTTCTCTGATTAAATAGATACTTGTGTACCTAGAAATTATTTTTGGAAAAAATAAACAGCAAACTATGAGGCATCTGCAGTTCAAATTTGACCCGCTTCCTACTCAATCGGCGGAAATTTGTCTTTTTCACGAGAGGTGGATCAAAACTTTTGACACCCAACCATTTTGTCAATTGTGCATTAAATATGGCTTAATATTTTATAAAATTTATTTGGTCCAATTTTGCAACAAATACATGGTAGGTCCTTCACAAAAAACTCATTTTGGAAACTCAAAAAATGGAAAATTTATTTTTCGTCCAAAGAAAATGAAGACTTCCTTAGGCAACATTGTTTGCCATTCAAAGATGCACCCTTGTGCATGATATGAGATCATTTGAACAAACTATGTCATGAATGTGGCCATAAGATTGATCATTTGGCTTGAAAGCCACGAATCTTCACACATGATAGCTCATTTCTGAGAACACTTTCTAAAAATAATTACCATATTACAAGTTTATTATTTTTCCTGGTAACTTGGTCACATATAATGACACAATGCGAAGGTTTTCCAATTTTTTTTTTAAATTTTAAATGCCTGTTTCAAAATGCGGTCAAAACTGTGGGCATGACCGTTCCTAGCTAGTGGTTGAATCTTGGAAAACTTTTGGTGTTTCTCTGATTAAATATATACTTGTGTACCTAGAAATGATTTTTGGAAAAAATAAACAACAAACTATGAGGCATCTGTAGTTCAAATTTGACCCGCTTTCCACAGAATCGACGGAAATTTGTCTTTTTCACGAGAGGTGGATCAAAACTTTTGACACCCAACCATTTTGTCAATTGTGCATTAAATATGGCCTAATATTTTATAAAATTTATTTGGTCCAATTTTGCAACAAATACATGGTAGGTCCTTCACAAAAAAACTCATTTTGGGCACTCAAAAAATGGAAAATGAAATTTTCGTCCAAAGAAAATGAAAACTTCCTTATTCAACATTTTTTGGCATTCCAATAAGCATCCTTGTGCACAATATGAGATCATTTGAACAAACTGTGCCATGAATGTGGCCATAAGATTGATCATTTGGCTTGAAAGCCATTAATCTTCACACATGATAGCTAATTCTGAGAACACTTTTTAAAAATAATTGCCATACTACAAGTTTATTATTTTTCCTGATAACTTGGTCACATATAATGACACAATACTAAGGTTTTCCAATTTTTTCATTTTTTTTGAATTTCTTATGCCCGTTTCAAAATGCGGTCAAAACGGCGGGCATGACCGTTCCTAGCTAGTGGTTGAATCTTGGAAAACTTTTTGTGATTCCCTGATTAAATAGATACTTATGTACCTAGAAATGATTTTTAGAAAAAAAAAGAGCAAACTATAAGGCAGCTGCAGTTCAAATTTGACCCGCTTCCAGCTGAATTGGCGGAAATTTGTCTTTTTTTCATGAGAGGTGGATCAAAGCTTTTGACATGCAACCATTTAGTCGATTGTACATTAAATATGGCCTAATATTTTCTAAAAATGATGTGGTACAATTTTGCAACAAATATATGGTAGGTCATTCACAAAAAAACTCATTTCGGACCCGAGTGTGCTTGCTGACGCATTGAATAATTTACTCCCAAAACGACACCTCCGTCCCTGTGTGTCACTGCATCCCTGTGTTTTGCACGTAGAAATCCCCTCCCTGTGTGTCTGAGCTTGGGCAGCCAGCCGCAGTGTACTTGGAAGGTGGAACCCCTGCAGCCCGTCTAGCTACCAAATCACTATGCTATGCCTACGCAATTAGTCGAGCAGAGCAGCATCCTATCCTACACGACGCTTCATGGCTTCAGTCGCCAGCAGGGAGATGCAACTAGAAAGTCTGAATAGTTTGCTTGTAGTAGTACTACTACGTACTTACAGTGGCTACTTACGTTAAGTACGTGCTACCCAGCAGGCATCTGTCTATGCTGGGGAGATGTCAGGGGCCGGCCCATGCTTGTTGCCATGGTGGTGCTTGCTACGAACGCGCAGCAGCCGAGCCAACAAGGTCGGGAAGTGGTGGTCCTATGACCACCCTAGTGGTAAGTACTCGCTCCCTGGTCCCTTTGCAGGCAACCAAAGCGACTGGGTCACTACTAACAGATTAGTACTAATTCTGTATGTGTTGTGTGGCTTGCCCCTTTTGGGAGCGGTTAATTTCTTATTCAGTCTAGTCTGCCTGTGTTGGATTTGGCTGCCTGGTTGTGTAAAAAAAGATAGTGTGGGTCATTGAAGGAGTGAGTGATCTCAGTTGTGGTTGTGTCAAAATTTTACTATGTATCATGCTTATTGTTTACTTCATTGAGGCATGTGGGCATCCGAATTTGGGCATGTATGTATAATTTTTAGTCTCTTGAATGAATAATATTTCTTTAGGTGTAATGTGTCTGGTGTTACTACATACATCTATCGTGAAGTACATCGTTCAGGAACTATGGTAACCTGCAGTTTGCTCTACTGGTGATAGTAGGATGATGGAAACATCGCTACTGAATCTATTTTCTGTTTTTGTCTAATAATCATCATTTACTAGAATTTTGCTTCTTCTTGCTACTACTTGGTTTTTGATGCCACTAGTTTGTACTGAAACGTGCAGACTTTACCCCTTGCCAGATCCTTCGGTGGAGGTGACCTATGTGATGGTGATTCATTCCGGCGGTTCTGGTTCCGGCAGTGCTGGTGTTGCCGCTCCTATGATGGCTACACGCTGGTAGGCTTGGCTGCCTCCCCTGGCCGCCGTCGTGGTGATGAAGCTCAGTCTAGGCTACAATCCCTTCCGGTGAGCTCCTCAGGTCCCCTTCCATGATTCTATGCTCTGCCTTTGTGAGGTGTAATTGTTCAATTTTTGTCATAGACGAGCATTGGATGATATTGCATCTGTCATGAGGTACATGGTTCATGAACTATGCCAACCTGCAGCTTGTTGTACTAGTGATAGTAGGATAGTACAGCTTGTTGTACTAATGATGCTGCTATGCCCTTTCACATCCATTCATTCTCTGATTGTTCTAGGAGTCCTCGTTCATTTGAAAAATCTATGCACATGTACGTCATTCGGGAGAAGCATCCCCATACACATGTATTTGAAAAATCTATTCAAATTTGTTCATTCAGGTGAAGCACCCCCATATTGGCCATTGCAGGGGAGGAAGGGACCAGGGAGTTGAGTTGCTTGACTTTCTTTTGTAATATATAATTTGTGCATATGTTGTGCCACGATCGATGATTATTATTGCAGTTTCAGCGCGTGTTCAACTTAATGAGACGGTTTGTTGTGATCGCAGGGGAAGGGATCTTGGAGTGACGACTACCTTTGAGATGTACCGGTGGGCTGCCATCAGTATGATTCTCACGTAGACGCTGAACGAGATGGTTTCCAGCTGTGTGCCCAGTCCTGAACTCGCCATTTGTGTCCTCCTGTAGTTCCACAATGTTCGGTCGTGAGTGCTAACTGACAGGACTCTAAACTATGCCCTTCTCATTTTTGCCTGATTCGCCATGGACAGGTTTCTTGCTGGTTGAGTGCAGGAACATTCTGCATAGCTGAGGCGATGATGCAGACCAAATCTTCTTCAAGTATAGACCCATCCACGGCAGTTATTTGCATATTGAAAAGCATGCTCTATATTGTTTTGTCACATGCACTTTGGTCTATATATGATGGGAGATATTGTACATGAACAAAAGAAACAAAGGTAAAACTGTATTTATCACTTTGCATAACCTCAGTACATTTACATGCACACGCACACACATTTGACTGCTGAGTGTTTGAATTATTGGAATGTGGGGGATGGTCTATTTATTCCCATGCTCTTTGCTTGTTGATCCTATTCAATTTAAACCATGAACTTATTCTGCATGTATTCAACTAGATCAAGTACAAGTACATTAGTTCGTCATCATATCTGCTATTAATACACTGTCCAAGTCATGGATTTCCTGAACTGGTGCCTGTATATATTTGGGTGCTTGTCAAATAGAAAATGTCTTCATCTAGCCTTGTCTCATCATTAAATTTGTGATACATCTTTGCTGAACATTTTTCTTCTCCTATGTTATTCAAGGAAATCTATATGATCTCTATTCTTGACATAAAAAGATGAGCTAAATTACCTCTAGGTATATACAGATGCCATCTACAAGTGAATGCTGAAATACCATGTTTGTACTATGTGCCAGTGTAGCTGTACTGATGCATATACTACTTATGTACTTATGGAGTAGTAAATAACCTGTCATGTAATATATACTAATTGGTGGATCTATGTTCGAGCAGAGTAGGACTGTTCAAGGCGGCCCCTTATTGCTCATATTTCTCTGTTCCTGTCTCTGGTACAAAGCAGACACAGGTATTGTGTTCGAGTAGAGTAGGATCGTATAGGCGCCGCACCAAACTCTGGTTCTAAGCGGGAGCAGTGGGGGCGCTGGATGCTGCTGCTTATGAGGATCTGGGGTATATTTGTTTCCTGATATTTGGATGTTTGCGTAACCTAGCATCAGTCTCTGTATGTCAATTCTAAGAATTTTACTTTTGTTTATATTAGTACTGCTTGTAGCTTACCTGGGACATGATCATATTGAGGAACCACTTTTATCCTGTTTAGATTCTTGATTATATCTGAGTTGCAGTAGTGATTGGGCCACTTCCTAGCCTTAATTTATTTGTCGTCGTGTATGTTTGTGTGCATGCTCGAGCGACTATTGCTGGTGTGCTGAAAGTTGCTTAGAGCTCATGTTGGTTAGTTATTAAACACAACTGAACATATTCATGGAAATTTTGTTAGTGGGTGGATGGCTTCTAGTTCTAAATGCCATACTCAACAAATTGAACTTATTTGAAGAAGACACTACATATTCATTCATCTGCTGTAACGCCAAGTTTGGTCTATTAACGTGGCGTCGATTTTGTGCTGCAGATCAGCATGAACCAAGATTTGGAAGCTGGGAAGCTGGGAAGCTGGGGAATATGAAGTTTGAAGAGACCTGGAGTATCTAGACTGATTGCCATTGTATATGTGTTATATGATGATGTAACACACTGATTCTGCTATTGTATGATGTAACAAACTAATTTTGGCTATTATTTGAAGTATTACGTGTGTTCTTTGTATGTTCCCATTTGAATATTGGTTATTTATTTACTACCAAATTGAAATTTGAAGAAAATGACCTTTTGGGACCCACTTACCAAAAGAACGTTACAATTGGGACCCATCTTTAAAAAAAAGAAATACTTAAACTACTGAGCCAAAAAGGCCACAACCCAGAAAATAAAAAAGGCTTAATTGTTGGGCTTGGCCCATGTAGCTTACCAAAATCAAAAGAAAAATAACTAATAAATGGGCTGAATTATTGGGCTCGGCCCACAAAGACTGCTGAACTGGACCGGGCTGATTCTTATCAATGGCCAATTCAATTGGTCGCAATTTTGCCACGTCAGCTTGCCACGTTGGATCCGACGTGGCCTGGGCAGAAAACCAGCGACCAAAATAAAAGGTTGTAGGACCAATGACCTTTTGTTTTGGTCGTTGCCTTCTATGACCATATCAGAGAGAAGGTCGTTAAGTTTCATTAAAGACGGTCAGCTTTTGACCAATTGTTTTTGGTCATAAAAAGGTCAAAAATGAAAAACAATGACCATTCAGCGACCAATAGTGATGGTCGCAAGTTGACATATTTCTTGTAGTGGATTAGTGTACGATTGAATCGGGGGCATCACAAGTTGGTATCAGAGTCGACTGCCTATAGGAACCCCCCCCCTTTCCAACTCCTTGGCCGAAGTTGAGTCTAGTTTTTGAAAAACTTATTTACTAACATGGTTGTGTGGCTTACGGGCCCACATCGCCATTGGGTGGTATTAGGATCTTTTATTCCTCGTCTATACTCTGGAACTATGATCTCTCTTCTATTCGGGTTAAATGATTTTGCAAAGTCTAACATTAGGATCTCGTGATCACTTCCACCCGTAGATTTGTATTATGCCTTTCTTAAATTGAGGGCCAGGATCTGCTTCACAGTGTTCACGGGCCGCAGGATCCTCTTATCGAGAGCACCCTGCGTCGTCCCCTCCAGATTCCTCGCTCCAGTGGTTTTCTCCGACGTTGATGTAGCCTTTGCTATGTCCCGCTGTTGTATCCCTCCATCGCGTGCATGCGTGCCGCCTAGTATGTCTAGGATGTTTCTTTTGTCCGAACTCATACGAACAACGTGTAATTGGCTCCGTATATGTATCTGTATGTCTTTAATGACTACTGCTTTGTACATACTGCGCCTTTGCTCATTGTTCAGGTTACATCATGAATGACTCAGTACACTTGCTTCACCCCTTGCTGAACTACCCCCTGTTGCATTTAAGCAGGATGGTTAGACCCGCTGGTCATGGCCATGGTGGAGACAATCCACCACCTCCCGAATACATGGCCGGGATGATACAACAGTTGAGCTAAATCGCCAGTTCATGGAAGGAGTCATGGAGCAGTTCCAGCATCCCAATATAAATCAAAAGCCAGGCCCAGTAACTCTGCAAGACTTTGCGCGTCTCAACCATGTCTTCTACCGCAGCTCAACTCATCCCCTTGATGATTGGCTCCGTGACACCTTGGGTCTGCTAATGTTGCCCCTGCCAGTTATGTCACCTTTGCGGCATTTCACTGGAAGGAGCCTGCTGCCCCCGCCGATGTCTGCTTCTACCCCGAGGGTGCCTAATACTACGTGGAGACCGCCGCCGACTAGGAGTAGTTAGGAGGTCCCAGGCAGGAGGCCTTGCCATTTCGATCTGTATCTTGTTTGTGCTTGCCTTCTTAAGGCAGTCTTGTTTAACTTATGTCTGTACTCAGATATTGCTGCTTCCGCTGATTCTTGTGTTCTCGAGCTTATGTATTCGAGCCCTCGAGGCCCCTGGCTTGTAATATAAAGCTTGTATTATTTTAATTTGTGTCTAGAGTTGTGTTGTGATATCTTCCCGTGAGTCCCTGATATTGATCGTACACATTTGCATGTATGATTAGTGCACGATTGAATCGGGGGCGTCACACCTTGGGTCGTGGTGGACCAACTTGTGGACTTCCGGACCCCTCTGGAACCTTCTAGAAGCTTCATGGTATAATACCGAAAAAACTGTATCGTTTTCCGGAACCCAAAATATGACTTTCCACATATAAATCTTTACCTCTCGACCACCAAGACTCCTCGTGACGTCTGGGATCTCATCCGGGACTCCAAAAAACATTCGGTTACCGATCATCCAATATCCCAATACTACTCTAGCGTCAACGAACGTTAAGCGTGCGACCTTGCGGGTTCGGGAATCATGTAGTCATGACCGAGACACCTCTCCGGTCAATAACCAATAGCGGGACCTGGATGCCCATATTGATTCCTACATATTCCACGAAGATCTTTTATCGGTTGAACCACGATGTCAAGGATTCGGTTAATCCCGTATGCAATTCCCTTTGTCCGGCGATATGTTACTGAGATTCGATCGTTGGTATCTCCATACCTAGTTCAATCTCGTTACCGGCAAGTCTTTTTACTCGTTCCAAAATACAAGATCGCGTGACTAACTCATTAGTCACATTGCTTGCAAGCTCTTTAAGATGTTATATTACCGAGAGGGCCCAGAGATATCTCTCCGTCATACGAAGTGACAAATCCCAGTCTTGATCCATGCCAACCCAACAGATACCTTCGAAGATACCTGTAGAGCACCTTTATGATCACCAAGTTACGAAGTGACGTTTGGATACAGACTAAGTATTCCTCCGATGTCGGGGAGTTACACGATCTCATGGTTTAAGGAATATATACTTGACATGAAGAAAGCTATAGTAAATAAACTAAACGATCTGACGCTAAGCTTACGGTTGGGTCTTGTCCATCACATCATTCTCCTAATGATGTGATCCCTTTATCAAATGACAACTCACGTATATGGTTAGGAAACCTTAACCATCTTTGATCAATGAACTAGTCTAGTAGAGGCTCACTAGGGACACTATGTTGTCTATGTATTCACACATGTATTTAAGTTTCTGGTCAATACAATTCTAGCATGAATAATAAACATTTATCATGAAGAAGGAAATATGATAATAACCAATTTATTATTGCCTCTAGGGCATATTTCCAACACCGACGCCGACGAACCAACACCACCCTCCTCCTCCTCCTTCGTGCCAACCTCGCCGGTGCATTGCACCTTAACCATCAGCGAGGCCCGTGCCCATTACATGGACATGGTGTGGGAGGAGCGGGAGGTGCAGTTCCGGGAGGCGCAGACCGATGCCGCCTACAACCACCACCTCCTGTAGGAGCACATGCAGGCGGAGGAGCAGCTGGCCGCTGGCAGGGCTGTCGCGCCGGACGCAGGCCTGGGGGAGCAGCAGGCGCTGCTCGAGTCCTACTGCTCCGCCCTCGAGATCCGCCTCGCCCAGTGACTAGTGGTGGTCTCGGCGAGATCGACAACAAGGAGGACATCGTCGAGTCTGCCGGCGACCATGAAGCCGCACACCCACGGGTGTCGCCGGCAGCGAGGAAGGATATTGCATGGTAGGTCGCCGCCACTCGTGTCCTAGTAAGGTCACTGCTGCTCCCCTCCCATCGACGCCAAGCTTGGTGGGCTCACCATCTTCGGCCAATTAGTCGCTTGGCGGCGATGTGTAGGTGGACAACTAGCTTCACTTCCCAGGTCTCCGGAGGTGTAGGTTACGAAGACGAAGCTGGAGAGCACTGATGCGGAAGTGGAGACGGTGAAGCTTCAGTTCTTGGGGCTGATGGCCGGACACGGGGAATGAGCGTCGGCGACCATTTATATTAGGTATTAATTATACCTTTAGAGCCGGACTAGCACTGCTTTGATGTAAATGTAATAAAATCTGTCATGTTAATATGAAATCTGGACGTGTTTATATGAAATCCGCCATATTCATATGAAATCTGGCCTTGTTTGCACGAATTTCATATGGTTTGTTGAAAAAGAGTTTGAAATGTATGCGGCTAGAGTTGGATGGTGTCCTCCCGCAGCCATGTACATGGACTGGTCCTCCTTTGTCCGTAGTAGGATAAGGGAGGAAATTTACAGGTTGCCGTTGGAAATGCCCTAACCAACGTACATGCACAAGTGCGGGATAGTGCGCCTTGTCTCCACTCGCGACGGTGAATGAAAGGGACATAAGAGCATATACAACCGGAGTACACAAATCCAGGCACTCAAATGCCTGCGGACGCGTTCGTGGGCAGTGATCGATCAATCCTCAAATTTATTCATCTGCATCCGGATACCTCATACTAGAAATCTTAAATCCATACAAAAGCAAGCAAAAAATAAAATCCATGTACTACGTAGATCAACTGTGGCGCCCCTGGCTTAATCGTGCACTAACCATACACGCAAATGCACATGATCAAGCCTAAGGACTCACTTGAAGATATCACAACACAACTCTAAAACATAAATAAAGTCATACAAGCTTTATATTACAAGCCAAGGGCCTCGAGGGCTTGAATACATAAGCTCGCTTACAAGCATCAGCGAAAGCATCAGATATCTGAGTACAGATGTAAAAGATAAAACAGACAGGCCTTTACAAGGCAGAGCAAAAGAAAACACTACGATCGAAAAGGCGCAGGCCTCCTGCCTGGGACCCTCCGAACCTACTCCTGGTCGTCAGCCAACTCGTAGTAGTAACCACCCTCGGGGTGGTAGTAGTAGTCGTCGACGGGGGCAGCTGGCTCCGGGGCTCCGTCATGTGGTTGCATCAAACAGATATGGGGAAAAAGAGGAAGCAAAGCAACCGTGAGTACTCATCCGAAGTACTCAGCAAGCAAGGATCTACACTACATATGCAACATTATCAAAGAAAGGCTGTATATGTGGACTGGGCTGCAGAAATGCCAGAATAGAGAGAAGGCCTAGTCCTATCGAAGACTAGCATCTTCAGCGGTCTTGCAGCATTAGAAGAGTGTAGATTAGTACATTATAAAGTAGTAACAGTAATCAGTATAAACCTCGGCCAGAGATCCTTTCTCGACTCCCTGCGAGAAAGCAATCCCAGAGCCCTAGTATCCATTTCTCATCATTAAGTTCTAGTTGTATCGATCGGGATACAACTCTGAGCGTCTTCTACTTCTTGAGCTTGCGTTGGTTTTTCCCTTGAAGAGGAAAGGGTGATGCAGCAAAGTAGAGATAAGTATTTCCCTCAGTTTGAGAACCAAGGTATCAATCCAGTAGGAGACAACGCACAAATCACCGAATACCTGCACAAACAATCAAACAACTTGCACCCAACACGATAAAGCGGTTGTCAATCCCTTCACGGTTATTTGCAAAAGTGAGATCTGATAGAGATAGGTAAAACTAAACAAAAGATAAAGTAAATATTTTTGGGTTTTTTGGTTTATAGATCTGAAAATAAAAGATTGCAAAATAGTAGATCGGAAACTTGTATGATGAAAAGTAGAAGATTATATGATGGAAAATAGACCCGGGGGCCATAGGTTTCACTAGAGGCTTCTCTCAAGATAGAAAATAATACGGTGGGTGAACAAATTACTGCCGAGCAATTGATAGAAAAGCGCAAAGTTATGACGATATCTAAGGCAATGATCATGAATATAGGCATCACGTCTGTGTCAAGTAGACCGAAACGATTCTACATCTACTACTATTACTCCACACATCGACCGCTATCCAGCATGCATCTAGAGTATTAAGTTCATAAAGAACGGAGTAATGCATTAAGTAAGATGACATGATGTAGAGGAATTAACTCAAGCAATATGATGAAAACCCCATCTTTTTATCCTCGATGGCAACAATACAATATGTGCCTTGCTGCCCCTACTGTCACTGGGAAAGCACACCGCAAGATTGAACCCAAAGCTAAGCACTTCTCCCATTGCAAGAAAAACCAATCTAGTTGGCCAAACCAAACCGATAGTTCGAAGAGAATTACAAAGATATCAAATCATGCATACAAGAATTCAGAGAAGATTCAAATAATATTCATAGATAAACTGATCATAAATCCACAATTCATCGGATCTCCGCAAACACACCGCAAAAAAGTATTACATCGAATGGATCTCCAAGAACATCGAGGAGAACATGGTATTGAGAATCAAAGAGAGAGAAGAAGCCATCTAGCTACTAGCTATGGACCCGTAGGTCTGTGGTAAACTACTCACGCTTCATCGGAAGGGCAATGGTGTTGATGTAGAAGCCCTCCGTGATCGAATCCCCCTCTGGCAAGGTGCCGGAAAAGGTCCCTAGATGGGATCTCACGGGTACAGAAGGTTGCGGCGGTGGAAAAGTCTTTTCGTGGATGCCTCTGATGGTTTGGGCATATAAGAGTATATATGTAGGCGAAAGAATTAGGTCAGGAGGTGCACGAGGGGCCCACAAGGGTGGGGGGCGCGCCCTGCCCCCCTGGGCGCGCCCTCCGTCCTTGTGGCCGCCTCGTGGCTCCTCCGAGTTCATCGCCAAGTCTCCTGGTTTCCTTCTGGTCCAAGAAAGATCATCGCGAAAGTTTTATTCCGTTTGGACTCCGTTTGGTATTCATTTTCTGCGAAAGTCAAAAATAAGGAAAAAACAGAAACTGGCACTGGGCTCTAGGTTAATAGGTTAGTCCCAAAAATAATATAAAATAGCATACTAATGCATATAAAACATCCAAAGCAGATAATATAATAGCATGGAACAATCAAAAGTTATAGATACGTTGGAGACATATCAAGCATCCCCAAGCTTAATTCCTGCTCGTCCTCGAGTAGGTGAGTGATAAAAACAGAATTTTTGATGTGGAGTGCTACCTAACATATTTATCCATGTAATTTCTTTATTGTGTCATGAATGTTCAGATCCGTATGATTCAAAACAAAAGTTTAATATTGACATAAAAACAATAATACTTCAAGCATACTAACAAGATAATTATGTCTTCTCAAAATAACATGGCCAAAGAAAGCTTATCCCTAAAAATCATATAGTCTGGCTATGCTCCATCTTCATCACACAAAGTATTTAAATCATGCACAACCCCGATGACAAGCCAAGCAATTGTTTCATACTTTTGATGTTCTCAAACTTTTTCAACTTTCACGCAATACATGAGCGTGAGCCATGGACATAGCACTATAGGTGGAATAGAAGGTGGTTGTGGAGAAGACAAAAAGAAGGAGATAGTCTCACATCAACTAGGCGTATTAACGGGCTATGGAGATGCCCATCAATAGATATCAATGTGAGTGAGTAGGGATTGCCATGCAATGGATGCACTAGAGCTATAAGTTTATGAAAGCTCAAAAAAGAAACTAAGTGGGTGTGCATCCAACTCGCTTACTCACGAAGACCTAGGGCAATTTGAGGAAGCCCATCATTGGAATATACAAGCCAAGTTCTATAATGAAAATTCCCACTAGTATATGAAAGTGACAACATAGGAGACTCTCTATCATGAAGATCATGGTGCTACTTTGAAGCACAAGTGTGATAAAAGGATAGTAACATTGCCCCTTCTCTCTTTTCTCTCATTTTTTTCTTTTTTTATTTGGGTCTTCTCTCATATTTTTTGGCCTCTTTTTTTTTAGTCCGGAGTCTCATCCCGACTTGTGGGGGAATCATAGTCTCCATCATCCTTCTTCTCACATGGGACAATGCTCTAATAATGAAGATCATCACACTTTTATTTACTTACAACTCCATACTTAGAAAAAATATGACTCAATATGAATGCCTCCGGCGGTGTACCGGGATGTGCAATGAATCAAGAGTGACATGTATGAAAGAATTATGAACGGTGGCTTTGCCACAAATACAATGTCAACTCCATGATCATGCAAAGCAATATGACAATGATGGAACGTGTCGTAATAAATAGAACGGTGGAGAGTTGCATGGCAATATATCTCGGAATGGCTATGGAAATTCCATAATGGGTAGGTATCGTGGCTGTTTTGAGGAAGGTATATGGTGGGTGTATGGTACCGGCGAAAGTTGCGCGGCACTAGAGATGCTAGCAATGGTGGAAGGGTGAGAGTGCGTATAATCCATGGACTCAACATTAGTCATAAAGAACTCACATACTTATTGCAAAAATCTATTAGTTATCGAAACAAAGTACTACGCGCATGCTCCTAGGGGGATAGATTGGTAGGAAAAGACCATCGCTCATCCCCGACCGGCACTCATAAGGAAGACAATAAATAAATAAATCATGCTCCGACTTCATCACATAACGGTTCACCATACGTGCATGCTACGGGAATCACAAACCTTAACACAACTATTTCTCAAATCCACAATTACTCACTAGCATGACTCTAATATCACCATCTTTATATCTCAAAACAATCATAAGGAATCAAACTTCTCATAGTATTCAATGCACTTCATATGAAAGTTTTTATTATATCCCTCTTGGATGACTATCATATTAGGACTAAATTTATAACCAAAGCAAATTACCATGCTGTTTAAAGACTCTCAAAATAATATAAGTGAAGCATGAGAGTTCATCAATTTCTATAAAATAAAACCACCGCCGTGCTCTAAAAAGATATAATTGAAGCACTAGAGCAAAATTGCCTAGCTCAAAAGATATAAGTGAAGCATATGGAGTATTCTAATAAATCACAATTCATGTGTGTCCCTCTCAAAAGGTGTGTAAAGCAAGGATTATTGTGGCAAACTAAAAATAAAAGACTCAAATCATACAAGATGCTCCAAGCAAAACACATATCATGTGGTGAATAAAAATATAGCCTCAAGTAAAGTTACCGATAGACGAAGACGAAAGAGGGGATGCCTTCCGGGGCATCCCCAAGCTTAGGCTCTTGGTTGTCCTTGAATATTACCTTGGGGTGCCTTGGGCATCCCCAAGCTTAGGTTCTTTCCACTCCTTATTCCATAGTCCATCAAATCCTTACCCAAAACTTGAAAACTTCACAACACAAAACTCAACAGAAAATCTCATAAGCTCCGTTAGTATAAGAAAATAAATCACCACTTTGGTACTGTTGTGAACTCATTATTTATTTATATTGGTGTAATATCTACTGTATTCCAACTTTTGCATGGTTCATACCCCTCGATACTACCCATAGATTCATCAAAATAAGCAAACAACACAAAGAAAACAGAATATGTCAAAAACAGAACAGTCTGAGAAGATCCAAATTGTTCTAATACTTATGATTCTAAATAATTATAAAAAATTAGGAAAACATAGGAAATTTGTATATCAATCTAGTATAAATAATTCATGGTTTTTAAACACTCCAGTGAATTATTAAAATTCTGATACTGGACGCAAAAGTTTCTGTTTTTCAGCAAGATCAAATCAACTATCACCGTAAGCCATCCCAAAGGTCTTACTTGGCACAAACAGTAATTAAAACATAAAACCACATCTAACCAGAGGCTAGATGAATTATTTATTGCAAAACAGAACCAAAAAAGCAAAACCAAAAATAAAATTGGGTTGCCTCCCAACAAGCGCTATTGTTTAACGCCCTTAGCTAGGCATAAAAACACGAATAGATCTAGGTATTGTCATCTTTGGTATGCAATTCATAAGTAGCTCTCATAATAGATTCATATGGCAATTTAATTTTCTTTCTAGGAAAGTGCTCCATTCCCTTCCTTAAAGGAAATTGAAATCTAATGTTTCCTTCTTTCATATCAATAATTGCGCCAATCGTTCTAAGGAAAGGTTTACCAAGAATAATAGGACATGTCGGATTGCAATCTATATCAAGAACAATGAAATTTACGGGCACATAATTCCTATTTGCAACAATAAGAACATCATTAATCCTTCCCATTGGTTTCTTAATAGTGGAATCTGCAAGATGCAAATTTAAAGAACAATCATCAAATTCACGAAAACCTAACACATCACATAAAGTTTTTGGAATCGTGGAAACACTAGCACCCAAATCACACAAAGCATAACACTCAAAATCTTTAATCTTAATCTTAATAGTAGGTTCCCACTCATCATAAAGTTTTCTAGGGATATAAACTTCCAATTCAAGCTTTTCTTCAAAAGATTGCATCATAGCATCAACGATATGTTTAGTAAAAGCTTTGTTTTGATTGTAAGCATGAGGAGAATTCAACATGGATTGCAACAAGGAAATACAATCTATTAAAGAACAATTATCATAATTAAATTCCTTGAAATCCAAAAGAGTGGGTTCATTGCTACTTAAAGTTTTGACCTCTCCAATCCCACTTTTATCAATTTTTGCATCAAGATCTAAAAACTCTGAATCATTGGGACGCCTTTTAACTAAAGTTGACTCATCTCTAGTCCCATCTTTATCAAGATTTATATTGGAAAACAAAGATTCAATTGGAGTCACATCAATCACTTTAAGATCTTCATCATTATTTAAAGATTCTGGTTTAGCGGCCATCTTATTTACTAAGGTAGCTTTTTTATCAGAAATTTGGCCTACTAAATTTTCAAGATGAGCAAACTGAGATTTCAAACCATAAAATTCCTTTGACATATCATCGAGCTCTTTATTCATGTATTCCATAAAACTTTTCTGCTCCTTAAGCTCGTTTCTAAAGAAATTAATTTCCTCAAATTGCAAAGACATGAAGCTCCTAACATTATTTTCAATTTCTTCCAACCTCCTAAAGTGAGGATCAACATTCTTTGGTTGAGCCAACGAGACAAATCCAACACACGAGCACACAAAAAGCAAATGAAGAAGTCGAACGGAAGAGGGGCGAAGAAAACGCAAAGAGAGGGGCGAAGAAAAAGGCAAATCTTTTCAAAAATCCTTTTAGAACTGGGGGAGAGGAAAACAAGAGGCGAATGGCGAATAATGTAATACGAGAGATGAGAGTTTATGATGGATACTTGGTATGGCTTGACTTGGCGTAGATCTCCCCGGCAATGGCGCCAGAAATTCTTCCTGCTACTTCTTGAGCTTGCGTTGGTTTTTCCCTTGAAGACGAAAGGGTGATGCAGCAAAGTAGAGATAAGTATTTCCCTCAGTTTGAGAACCAAGGTATCAATCCAGTAGGAGACAACGCACAAATCACCGAATACCTGCACAAACAATCAAACAACTTGCACCCAATGCGATAAAGGGGTTGTCAATCCCTTCACGGTTATTTGCAAAAGTGAGATCTGATAGAGATAGGTAAAACTAAAAAAAAGATAAAGTAAATATTTTTTCGTTTTTTGGTTTATAGATCTGAAAATAAAAGATTGCAAAATAGTAGATTGAAAACTTGTATGATGAAAAGTAGAAGATTATATGATGGAAAATAGACCCGGGGGCCATAGGTTTCACTAGAGGATTCTCTCAAGATAGAAAATAATACGGTGGGTGAACCAATTACTGCCGAGCAATTGATAGAAAAGCGCAAAGTTATGATGATATCTAAGGCAATGATCATGAATATAGGCATCACGTCCGTGTCAAGTAGACCGAAACGATTCTGCATCTACTACTATTACTCCACACATCGACCGCTATTCAGCATGCATCTAGAGTATTAAGTTCATAAAGAACGGAGTAATGCATTAAGTAAGATAACATGATGTAGAGGAATTAACTCAAGCAATATGATGAAAACCCCATCTTTTTATCCTCGATGGCAACAATACAATACGTGCCTTGCTGCCCCTACTGTCACTGGGAAAGCACACCGCAAGATTGAACCCAAAGCTAAGCACTTCTCCCATTGCAAGAAAAACCAATCTAGTTGGCCAAACCAAACCGATAGTTCGAAGAGAATTACAAAGATATCAAATCATGCATACAAGAATTCAGAGAAGATTCAAATAATATTCATAGATAAACTGATCATAAATCCACAATTCATCGGATCTCGGCAAACACACCGCAAAAAGTATTACATCAAATAGATCTCCAAGAACATCGAGGAGAACATGGTATTGAGAATCAAAGAGAGAGAAGAAGCCATCTAGCTACTAGCTATGGACCCGTAGGTCTGTGGTAAACTACTCATGCTTCATCGGAAGGGAAATGGTGTTGATGTAGAAGCCCTCCGTGATCGAATCCCCCTCTGGCAGGGTGCCGGAAAAGGTCCCTAGATGGGATCTCACGGGTACAGAAGGTTGCGGCGGTGGAAAAGGCTTTTCGTGGATGCCTCTGATGGTTTGGGCATATAAGAGTATATATAGGCGAAAGAATTTACTTTATGTTGTCAAATAATAAATTCCTTGGAAAGTGTTGGTATGGAGGGCACCCGTGGATTCGGCTAGCCATGGATTGTGAAAGAATGGTGGAAAAAGGAATAAACTTTATTTTTTGTTTGGGAACCGCCTATGATATATCTAGCATGTAAAGTGTTGGGAATTACTCGGTCGTTTTCGTTGATGGGAAAAGTATGCCACCCAAAATCTTTTATCTCTCAATTTAAGCTTTGAGCCCTGGGACCTCTACAAATCCCTACTTCCCTCTGCGAAGGGCCTATCTATTTACTTTATGCAATTTTTATTTTTTATTTGAGTCTCCATCTTCTCTTATAAAGCACCAACTAAGGGGCACTATGATCGTACTCGAGCATTGGATGGAGCTAATATGCGAGTGTGTTTCATGAATGGATCAATGATTGAGCATGATGGGCTAGGGATAGCTTTCTTTAGTTTTGATATTTTGAAAGACATGGTTGCTTGTTGATATGCTTGTGTATTGATGTCCTCATGTCAAATTATAGACTATTGCTTTGAATCATTCAAGTCCAAATGTCCATGCTACAAAAGAAAAGAGTATATGATAAATATGATAGGTAGCATTCCACATCATTTTTTTTTTCTGTTTTCAATTGCTTCTTTAACATGAGAAGTTTTATGAGAAAGAATTGCTGTTATGATGCTAGGAAAAGTGATTGAAATTATCATTGATCAAACTTGTGCACTTTGCTAGCATTCACACTTCATAAATTATTTCTTTTATCATTTACCTACTCGAGGACAAGTAGGAATTAAGCTTGGGGGTGCTGATACGTCTCCAACGTATCTATAATTTATGAAGTATTCATGCCATGTTTACAATAATTTTATATGGTTTTGGTATGATTTGCATGGAACTAACCCGGACTGACGTTGTTTTCAGCAGAACTACCGTGGTGTTTTTTTTGTGCAGAAATGAAAGTTCTCCAAATGAGCTGAAACTTTTTGATGATTTTTTTGGAACAAAAGAGACCCCCGAAGCTTCGTAGAAGGACCAGAAGGTGAAGGAGTAGGGCACAAGACACCGGGGCGCGCCTGGGCCCTTGCCCGTGCCCTGGTGGGTTGTGCTCACCTCGAGGTCCATCTTAGCGTGAAACCAACGCCAAAAATTCCTATAAATAGAGAAACCATCAGGGGTAACCCTAGATCAGAAGTTCCACCGCCGCAAGCCTCTGTAGCCACGAAAAACCAATCTAGACCCCGTTCCGGCACCCTGCCGGAGGGGGAAATCATCACCGGTGGCCATCTTCATCATCCCGGCGGCCACAATGATGAGGAGGGAGTAGTCCACCCTCGGGGCTGAGGGTTTGTACCAGTAGCTATGTGTTTAATCTTTCTCTCTCTCTCTCTCGTGTTCCTGAGATGTCACGATCTTGATGTATCACGGGCTTTGTTAATATAGTCAGATCATATGGTGTTTTCCCCTCTCTATCTTGTTGTGATGAATTGAGTTTTCCCTTTGAGATTTTGTTTTTTCGGATTGAATACTTTTATAGATTTGAGAGCACTTGATATATGTCTTGCATATGAATACCCGTGGTGACAATGGGGTGTTATATTGATTCACTTGAGATATGTTTTGGTACTCAACTCGCGGATTCCCGAGGTGACATTGGGGTAATCTATGCATAGGGGTTGATGCACGTTCTCGTCTTTTATTTCTCCGGTAGAAATCTTGGGGCACTCTTTGAGGTTCTTTGTGTTGGATTGAGTATTATGAATCTGAATTGCTTTGGTGTTATTTTAGTACGAACTCTTGATAGATCGATCGGAAAGAATAACTTGGTGTTATTTTAGTACGAACTCTTGGATAGATCGATCGGAAAGAATAGCTACAAACAATTTCTTCTTATGTTCTCCGCTAGATAAGAACTTTGGAGTGATTCTTCATAGCACGTTGAGGGATGGTTATATGATCCAATTAGATTAGCATTGTTGAGAGATTGCACTAGCGAAAGTACGGACCCTAGGCCTTGTTTTCAAGCATTGCAATACCGTTTGTGCTCCGTTTTATCAATTGCTACCTTGCTGTTTTTTATTGTTCCTATTACAAAAATCAATATCTACTATCATTACTACGCTTGTATCACCATCTCTTCACCGAACTAGTGCACCTATACAAATTTCCATTTGTATTTGGTGTGTTCGAGACACAAGAGACTTTTTATTATTTGGTTGCAGGGTTGTTTGAGAGAGACCATCTTCATCCTACGCCTCCCACAGATTGATCATCCACTTGAGGGAAAATTGCTACTATCCTACAAAAGTCTGCGCTTGGAGGCCCAAAACGAGTCTACAAGAATAAAGTTGCATAGTAGACATCAAAGGGCTAAGAATGCCCGGCCGCGCCACGTAATTATATCTTGGGCACCCTCCAGGTCAACCCGTCTCCATATCACTCGCGGGTACCCCTCAGGGTCGACCCGCCTTTCCAAGTAACAGTTGTAAAGTCCAAGTAACCGTGTGTCCATAACATCAAGGGAATCTGAGGTATCACCCTCGTTGGATTCCTACTCGATGTATCCGTCAAGGTGAACTTGGAGGAATCACCCTCAATGGGTTCACACTTGAGGTGTTGCACGACAGCGTTGTTATCGGGAGTGGTGAAGGAGGAATCACCCTTGATGACCATGACCAAATAGCTACTCTACAGAGTTAACATCAGAAATGCTAAACAAGGTATCACCCTCGGCACTCGATAGTTATGGTGCAGTGTCGTACAATTAAGGGGGGGGGGTGATGTGCGGTGCTGGGGCCAGGTCGTCGAGTCTTTCGATGATCCAGCAGGGCAACCGGGACAAGTGGGGTCACTGGGGTGTCTATCCAACCTATACTAAGCAGTTTAGGATAAGCAGGTAAGGTATCAATAGCAGGTTACAATAAACAGGCTATGCATCAGAATAGGATAACTCAAAGCAGTAGCAAATTCTAATGCAAGCAGGAGGGAGAAAGAATAGGCAATATAGGCATGTTCAAAGGGGGGTGCTTGCCTAGAAGCTCTGCGACAAAGGTCTGGTCGTCAGGGGCGTAGTCGATCTCCGGAGCTGCGTCAGTCTCGGGGACTATCTCGGTACCGGGATCTACCGAGAGAGAAGAGGGGGAAGAAACAGATGAAGGAAATATGCCCTAGAGGCAATAATAAAGTTGTTATTTGTATTTCCTTATATCATGATAAATGTTTATTATTCATGCTAGAATTGTATTAACCGGAAACTTAGTACATGTGTGAATACATAGACAAACAGAGTGTCACTAGTATGCCTCTACTTGACTAGCTCGTTGATCAAAGATGGTTAAGTTTCCTAGCCATAGACATGAGTTGTCATTTGATGAACGGGATCACATCATTAGAGAATGATGTGATTGACATGACCCATCCGTTAGCTTAGCACTATGATCGTTTAGTTTGTTGCTATTGCTTTCTTCATGACTTATACATGTTCCTATGACTATGAGATTATGCAACTCCCGAATACCGGAGGAACAGTTAGTGTGCTATCAAACGTCACAACGTAACTGGGTGATTATAAAGATGCTCTACAGGTGTCTCCGATGGTGTTTGTTGAGTTGGCATAGATCGAGATTAGGATTTGTCACTCCGATTGTCGGAGAGGTATCTCTGGGCCCTCTCGGTAATGCACATCACTATAAGCCTTGCAAGCAATGAGACTAATGAGTTAGTTACGGGATGATGCATTACGGAACGAGTAAAGAGACTTGCCAGTAACGAGATTGAACTAGGTATGATGATACCGACGATCGAATCTCGGGCAAGTAACATACCGATGACAAAGGGAACAACGTATGTTGTTATGCAGTTTGACCGAATATGTGGGAGCCAATATGAGCATCCAGGTTCCGCTATTGGTTATTGACCGGAGATGAGTCTCGGTCATGTCTACATTGTTCTCGAACCCGTAGGGTCCGCACGCTTAACGTTCGATGACGATCGGTATTATGAGTTTATGTGTTTTGATGTACCGAGGTTGTTTGGAGTCCCTGATGTGATCACGGACATGACGAGGAGTCTTGAAATGGTCGATACATAAAGATTGATATATTGGAAGGCTATGTTGGACACCGGAAAGGTTTCGGATACGTTCGGGCATTTTCCGGAGTACCGGGGGGTTACCGGAACCCCCCGGGGAGTCAATGGGCCTTCATGGGCCTTAGTGGAAGAGAGGAGGAGGCGGCCAGGTGGAGGCGCGTGCCCCCCCAAGCCCAATCCGAATTGGGGAGGGGGGCCAGCCCCCCTTTCCTTCTCTCCCTCTTCCCCTTCCTTCCCCCTCCTAGTAGGACTAGGAAAGGGGGGAACCTACTCCTAGTAGGAGTAGGATTCCCCCCTTGGGGCGCGCCCCATGAGGCCGGCCGACCCCCTCCTCCACTCCTTTATATACGGGGGAGGTGGCACCCCATAGACAAACAAGTTGATTGTTTAGCCGTGTGCGGTTGCCTAAAGACATGTCTAAATTGTTTTAGTTATTTTAGGATTAAAGTTGGAATTATTAACCGGTGTATATGCACTATTCATCTATCGGAAATAGGCCAAAAGTTGCGGGTTCACCTACTTAGAGGGTCCCGACACGGAAACAGATGGCACGGTTGGATTCGTCTCGTCGTTCTGAGCAACTTTCATGTAGAAAGTTTTTCAATCCGAGCTACGGTTTATTTTATATGATTTTCCAAAGTTTTATTCATTTTCTGGAATTTCCTGTTTATTTTTAATTCGAAATTATAAATAGCAAAAGTGCTAAATGCACCCAGCACAGTGTACACAGAAGTGTTCATAGTGGCTGACAGGTGGGGCCAGTTGACTAAGTCAACCGCCCAGTCAGCACCCAGTCAGCACAGGCTGACATGTGGGTCCAGCCTGCTGAGTCAGCAGCTGACTGGGTCAATCTTATCCACTGAAATAGTGGAGGGGCCCCACATGTCAGTGTCTTAGCAGTGTTAATCAGTGTTTTAAATTTAACAGAGATTAATTAGAGGGTGGGTCCTACTGTCAGTGTCTTAGTTAGAATTAGGTTATTTAGTTAATTTAACTGCTACAGTATGGGCCCCACATGTCATTGGGTCATTAGGAGCTAATTAATCCCCTAACACGGGGGACCCACCAGGCCACGTCACACCGGTGTTTAAACATGGTGGCGCGCCGGCGGCGACCACAGAAACGGCGGAGGGCTTCGGGATCCGCCGTCCGGCGACCATTTGGTGCGCCGAAAGGCGGGATCGAACGGGGGCCGAGCCGCGCCTCGATCTGCGGCGGTGGAAGCAGCAGGGGAGACCGGAAGTGGCCGGAATAGCGACGGTGGATGGCGGCGCGTACTGGAGCTTTGACGGAGCGGTGCAGCGGCTCGAACGGGGGCAAACAAGAGGTGCTGGCCGTACCATAGAAGTGCCCCGAGCACGTTCATGTGCTCGGACGGCCACGGCAACGACTACAACGACTGCGGTGAGCTACACGGCGGAGTCAAACTCCGGCGATGGTGCTAGCGACGGCTACGGGGACGGGTTCATGCGGGGGAGTGAGGGGAGAAGAGCGCGGGCTTACAGTGAGCCTACAGATGTGCAAAAGCGGGCACGGGGGAGGCTCGAGGTCGCCGGTTTCGTCGACGATCGCTGGAGATCCGAAGTTTGAAGACGACAGTGACCCGTCAATGCGGGGGCGCAGCGCTCGATCCTATGGTCGGAGAGGAAGGAGAGGAGGCAGGTGGAGCGGATGAGCTCGGTCTCAGGCGCCGGGGAAGACGGTGGCATCGGCGACGAGCTCGGCCATGTCGACGGCGTTCGGGAGAGGTGGAACACGAGCGAGGGAGAGAGTGAGGAGGGGGGGTATGAGGACAGCTAGAGTTTGCGGGGGGAGGGAGAGGCGCTCGGGGATGGTCTTATCCACCTGAGGGACGCGGTGGATGATTGACAGCGAGGCGATCGACGGCGTGTCGATGCAGGAGAGCGACAGCGCGCGGGAGAAAGGGGATGACCGCGCGGTGGGCTGGGCTGGCTACGGTAGCCATGGCCCAGTAACAGGTGGGTGCAGGTAAGTGGCCTCTGGCCTTTTCTCTTTTTAAGTTTTTTTGTTTCTTTTTATTTATTAACAGAGATAGAAAAGGATTTTATGGGCCACCAACATTTTAGAAAAATGTGGAACTAAGCCACAAAACTCTCTAGCAATATTTGGCACTACCACAATTAATTTGGAGGCAAAGTGGAATCAAATGGATTTTTCATAAATGGAATAGCATTTAAAAATGCTGAATTGGTACTGATTTAATTTATACTGTTCATCTTTACATAAGGGTGATGTTGTTTTCCTTAACAATAATTTGTTTTGGAATATTTGCTAGAAGGTGAACATTTTTCCAGCAAATTTTAAGCAACTTCAAAATTCACTTATGATTTTAGTTTGAAGTTGGCTTTGATTTTTGGACAAATGTCAGATGGCATAGTGATCATGATGACATGGCCACTGGAGAGATTGCTGTAGTGTGAGGCTGGGGATGTTACATTAACTATGCTAGTCCTCGTCGGAGATGCCCACTATCGCCGTGCCCGGCTCCTGGTACAAGGGCGGCAGCAGCATCTCTGGCTCCTACAACTCCTCCGGCTTCTCTGCGTCGGCCTCCGCATCCGTCTCCACTTCGACCTCATCGAAGAGCGCGTTGGTCGCCACCAGTTCCTGCCGGATGAGCTACCGATTGGCCTCCACGTAGACATCACCCTGGAAGGACTCGCTGCTCCGCCATCTCGACCGCTTGGGCGACTGATACGTCTCCAACGTATCTATAATTTTTGATTGTTCCATGCTGTTATATTATCAATCTTGGATGTTTTTACAATCATTTTATAGCAACTTTATATCATTTTTGGGACTAACCTATTGACATAGTGCCCAGTGCCAGTTGCTATTTTTTGCTCGTTTTTTCCTTCACAGAAAATCAATACCAAACGGAGTTCAAACGCAGCGAAACTTTTTGGTGATTTTTTCTGGACCAGAAGACACAAGTTGGCCCAAGGAAGTACCAGAGGGGTGCCCCGAGGGGGGCACAACCCACCTGGGCGCGCCTGGGGGCCCGGGCGCGCCCTGGTGGGTTGTGCCCACCTCGGTGGCCTCCCGCACCGCCTCTTTGCTCTATGAATACCCCAATATTCCAGAAACCCTAGGGGAGTCGACGAAATACAATTCCAGCCGCCGCACATTCTAGAAACCACAGATCCAATCTAGACACCATCACGGAGGGGTTCATCGTCCTCATTGGTGCCTCTCCGATGATGCGTGAGTAGTTTATTGTAGACCTACGGGTCCGTAGTTAGTAGCTAGATGGCTACCTCTCTCTCTTTTGATTCTCAATACAATGGTCTCTTGGAGATCTATTTGATGTAACTCTTTTTGCGGTGTGTTTGTTGGGATCAGATGAACTTTGAGTTTATGATCAGATCTATGTTTTTATCCATGGAAGTTATTTGAGTCTGTTGATCTCTTATATGCATGATTACTTATGGCCTCGTATTTCTTCTTTGAATCTTTGGTTTAGTTAGGCCGGCTAGATCGATTTTTCTTGCCATGGGAAGAGGTGCTTTGTGATGGGTTCGATCTTACGGTGCTCAATCCCAGTGACAGAAGGGGAAATGACACGTATATATCATTGCTATTAAGGATAACAAGATGGGGTCTATTCCTACATGAATAGATCTTGTCTACATCATGTCATCGTTCTTATTGCATTACTCCGTTTCTCCATGAACTTAATACACTAGATGCATGCTGGATAGCGGTCGATGTGTGGAGTAATAGTAGTAGATGCAGGCAGGAGTCGGTCTACTAATCTAGGACGTGATGCCTATATAATGATCATTGCTTGGATATCGTCATAATTATTTGAAGTTCTATCAATTGCCCAACAGTAAATTTTTTACCCACCGTATGCTATTTTTCTCGAGAGAAGCCACTAGTGAAATCTACGGCCCCTGGGTCTCTTCTTTATCATATTTGCCTTTGAGATCTATTTTTATTTGCTTTTATTTTCAGATCCATTAATCCAAAAACCCATAAATATCTTGCTGCAATTTATTGTTATTTATTTTATCTCGCGTTCCCTCGAGATCTATTTATCCGATCTACTACAAATTTATCTATCTCTTTACCCGGGAGGGATTGACAACCCCTCTTTTACGTCGGGTTGCAAGTATTTATTTTTTGTGTGCAGGTGTCGTTCACGTAGTGTTGCGTGGTTCTCCTACTGGTTCGATAACCTTGGTCTCATCATTGAGGGAAATACCTACCGTAGCTGTGCTGCATCATCCCTTCCTCTTTGGGGAAATACCGACGTAGTTCAAGCGATATCAGCGACCGCGAACTCCTGCTCTGCGTCCTCCATGTTGAAGCCCGGAGCCGGCGCTGGATCCTGCTTCGGCTGCGCCGCCTCTTCCTCCTCCGGATCCGCCACCTCCATCGGAGCCGGCTGCTGCTCCTCTCCCTCCTCCTTCTCCGCTTGCTCCTCCTCCGGCTCCGGCGAGTCCGGAGGCAGCCCGGCAGTGATGCAGGCGGCATGCCTTGCCCGGATCTCCTGCTTGATCTAGTACCGGCGCTCAGGCGTGAGCATAGCATACGTGATTATCTTTTGCCGGACCATGGCCAAACCGGAGAGCATGGGAAGAGTGGCGGAGCGGGAGATAGGAGGTGGATGGGCTTGGGCTGGCGACGCAGAGAGGGGGGAGGTGGATGGGCTAGGGTTGGGGCACGTCGGTCGGCTTAAATAGCCGAATTTGCCTTCGGGCGGCGAGACAGAGCGGTGCCATGCGGTGTTCACACCCTTGATACGTCTCCAACGTATCTATACTTTTTATTTTTCCATGCTATTATATTATCCATCTTGGATGTTTTATATGCATTAATATGCTATTTTATATCATTTTTTGGGACTAACCTATTAACCTAATGCCCAATGCCAGTTGCTGTTTTTTCCTTGTTTTTGTCTTTTACAGAAAATCAATACCAAATGGAGTCCAAATGGAATGAAACTTTTCGAGGATTTTTCTTGGACCAGAAGACAACCACGGAGGGGGGGGGGCGCAGCCCTAGGCTTGTGAGCCCCTCACAGACCTCCTAACACTAATCTTGGCTCTATAAATACCCAAATATTACCCGTATACCAGAGGGCACACCAAAAATACTTTTCCGCCGCCGCAAGCTTTTGTTCTCTTGAGATCCCATTTTGGGGCCTTTTTCGGCACTCTGTTGGAGGGGGATTCAATCACGGAGGGTGTCGGAGGCAAAACTAGCAGATCTCGGGGTAGGGGGTCCCAAGCTGTGGATTCTTGGATCAATGGTAACAGGAATGGAGGAGACGATGTTTTACCCAGGTTTGGGCCCTCTTGATGGAGGTAAAACCTACGTCCTGCTCTTGTTTATATTGATGAAGTATCAAGGTACATAGTTGATCTACCTCGAGATCATATGTTGTGGTCTAAACCCTAGGGGTATGATGAGTAATGTCATAATCTATCAATCAACGAGCCTGGCCTCGGCTTATATAATGTACCGAAGGCCTCGGATAACAAGAGTCCTAGTCGGCTACGTCGGTGGAGAGAAGTCCTTGTCTTGATCACCAAGTCTTGTGGAATCTTCCTCGTATATGCCATCGGATGTCCGAACTGGCCCATTAGTGAACCACCACGGGGGTCCTCGGCCCGACCCACTGGTCGGGAGATGACATGGTGAGTACCCCCAAGTCCAGGACACCATCAGTAGCCCCCTGAACTGGTCTTCAAGTTGGGGACGCTCCTCGGTTCTTCCGAACTGTTCTTCGTCTTCGGTCGTCGGTCTTGAAAACTGATTCAACAAATCTTCCCACCTCCGATCTTGAGGATTGCCGAGGTATATCCGAAAAGTTCATACGTCGGGTATCCGAGGAGTCTTTTAAGTTCTCGGCCTTTATCAATGCCTTGTTATCTTTTACGCCACACGTCGGGTTCAAAGTTCTTTCCCGTGCGGCAGTGTCCTCTCGCATCCAAGCTCCAACGCCGGACTGCATCCATGGTATCTCTTGCAGCCGAGCTCCAACGCCAGTCTGTTTCCGAGGAGGCATAGAATATCACGTCTTTGAAAGTTTTGAAGCAGGATTATCCGAGCTTAACGCCGAAAAGGTTCTTTTATGGAGCCAGTCACTAGCAGCCGAGCTTTATGCCGGACTACTTCTGAGGTGTCCTCTCACAGCTGAGCACCAACGTCGAACTACATCAGAGGTGTCATCTCGCAGCCGGGCACCAATGCCGGACAGTATCCGAGATGTCATAGATTACCTCGGTCTTGAAAAAGTTAAAAGGGTTAAACCGCGCTTAATGCCGGAGATGCCCTCTATGGAGCTAGCCACTTGCATCCGAGCTTTATGCTGGACTGCTCCCGCGGTGGTGCACCACCTCGGCTGTGGGCTGATTTTTGTGAATTTAATTCTGATTTGTGCAATTTATTATCTGCTAAGGTATATAGCCAGTAGCCCTCAAGGTGTATGCCCGCTCAATGTCCGGCATGCACCTGAAGGATGGCATAAAACCGGTGATCCCAGTAGCCCCTGAGACTCAGGTCGATTCACAAAATCGGCCTGAGGATCAACTCCTAGCTCTGTAGCATACTTAGGAATAGAAATGTGGTGTGCATATTCCTCGAGACTCAGGTTGGGTGCGGCCGACCAACCTGAGGGTCATAATCTCCTCGAGAACTATTTCACACTTTGTAAACTGTCTGCATTGAATCGTCGATGCAGTAGCCCCTGAGCCAATGGTCGGGTGGCAACACCAGATCAGGGGATCGATGTGCCCCTTTAATATTTGTAAATGAGAAGTGCAAAGCCCAGTAGCCCTCGAGCCTTAATGTGCGCACGGGTGGCCGAATTAAGGATCAATGTCCGGAGTATATCACAATTTATGTGTAATGATTCTATGTATCCAAGTATTTTACATCACTAATGCTCGGATCCGCATTGTACAAAACTTTGTTGACCGACCATTGGCTTCAACCTCCTCAGCCAGCAGCCGAAGAGTGTTCGTCCTACTTTATAAACCCTTTATAAGGGCAAAGATTTACGACAAACAAGACAATTCAGCCATACAGTTTTATAAACAAAGGTACGCAAAGAGATACGTTATAAAACATCTTCTGGGAAAAATAGTTTTGTTACAGGTTCCTTTTCCCAGGTTGTCATGTTGATCATGATCATGAAACCTCAACTCCGATCAATGTGGGAGAAAAATATTAAGGATTTAGTTGGGAGAAAGTTCCCGAACTCTGTGGTCCATAATGAACCAACATTTTCACTTCCATCGTGGCCGACCAATTATATTCTTTAAGATAGCTAGCTTTCAGCTTCACCCAGTCTGAGGTACTAACCCAGACGACCCGGTAGTTCTCCATTGAGACTGTTTATAACCTGAAAGTGGCCCATCGTCGGCTTCCACCCCTTTGTAGATGCTACAAAGGGTGTTTCCATACTAACAATACAACCCTTAGCCGACATCTTGGTACCCGGAGGTGGTTGTGATAGCGGAAACAAGGCAATCAGATATGCAGGCTTTATAACTTTCACTTAGTCATAGGAGTTTAAAGTTCGGGGCCAGTTACTAGTCCCCGGTTAGTGTTCGGCGTCAGCCGAGGTCAAACCAGTAACACTTCGGCCAATCTTATGAAAGGACTATCGTTTAACACGGGGTGACCTCTATCGATCTGTAGTTTGACACAGTCATTGGATCGCTGACCAGTTTACGCTTATTGCGACAGTCAGTTTTCGGCTTTCTCCACGGAGGCGCTTAACCATTCGAGCTGGAAGCACAATCGTAGTGGTTCTCCCTTTGCGCTCCTAGCCGAACAAAGCGGAACGTAGGAGGCAAGCATAGGAGCCGGGCAACTCAACTATTGACCGAAGACACAATTCGAAACCGATGCATATAAGGCAATATCCGAGAATGTTTTGCCGAGGACTCCATGACTTACCCTGGCTTTCCGTGGGTTTGGCTCTAGTTGCAGCCCACTGTTGATATTGCCGAATCTGTAAAGGTGTCCGACGTTGCACTGCGAAAGTTATGCTGGAAACACACAAATAGGTTAAAAGTTCCATAGGCTTGGAAAACCAAAAAACTCCAGTAAAAACCTTACGCCCGAACTAAATCAAGTTTTTGGTGCCAATCCGAAATTGGTCTTAAAATTAATTTATGCTTCCGTCGTGCTTTAACATGATACATCCGATCTCCAGACTTCAAGCGGGTCAGCCTTCGGCTTCAACCTCCTATCCGGCTATTGACCACACACTCTCGTCGGAAAAAAGAGTAGTGGAAAAAGACTTTGCAACGACTTAGCAGAAAGAAAAAATATTTATTATAGAATGGCTCATATAAATTTTAAGAGCCCCTAGTTAACATGGGTAGAGGGAGTTTCTTTTAACAAACAACATATGTGAGCAAGGTCGAACCGAACACAAATTAAAAAATTTAAAACTTTGAGCATGAAAGCGACTTAGCTGGTTAATGTGTTCGGCGTTGATGACGTGGGCCGAGCTTGCAGCGGGTTGAGATCCCAGCCCCCAAGCCGGTTCTCACGTGCCCGAGCGAAGAACTCGGCTTGATGAAGTGGCGACGCCGCTCGGTCGATGCGGCGAGGCAAAGCCCCTGGTCTAGCCGAGGTGACGAAGCTGGTCGGCTGGTGATGCCGAAGTCCCCGGTCCAGCTAACATGACGAAGCTGGTAGGCTGGTGACGCCGAAGTCCCCGGAGTAGGTTGATGAAGAGACGGCGAAGCCCCCGGTCTAGCCGAGGTGTTGGAGCAGACGACGCAGACCAGTCGACGTCGATTTTCCTGTGCACATAAAAAAGTGCAAACCAAAAGTAATAACAAATAAAGATAATGATATATATATATATATATTTTAAATCTTCTACTTAATTAATTTAAGTGAAGTAAATAATTAAAGAAATATGGCCTGAAGGCCAATGTAAGTCCGGTGGAGTGGTCATTGTCTGGATCCGATATAGCGTCTCGTTTA
This sequence comes from Thinopyrum elongatum, assembly GCA_011799875.1. Classification (NCBI taxonomy): domain Eukaryota; kingdom Viridiplantae; phylum Streptophyta; class Magnoliopsida; order Poales; family Poaceae; genus Thinopyrum; species Thinopyrum elongatum. The sequence continues at coordinate 393,072,940 of CM022300.1, forward strand.
GCAGGGCGAGATTTAGCCAGATTGGTATCTGAGATTTCTTCAGAGTTGTCCTCCGGTACGATGGTGCGAGGGGCGAGTCCGACGAGGGCTGACTCCTGGTGTTCGGACGCCGAAGTCGCGTCTAGGCTTGGAGCTAGATCCGGGATAAGAAGGCGAGTCCGGCCGGAATTGACTTCTGATCTTCACACGTAGAGGCCGCATCCAGGCTTGAAGCCGGATGCGAGATAAGAGCCGACCCCGGGATCGGGTCGGAGAGAGATCCCTAAGTCAAAGCTTCAGGGTTGTTCAAGTTAGGGTTTCGTGATGCCGATCTCATGCTCGGCTTCACGATGCCGAACTCTTGCTCGGCTCGCGAAGGTTATGATCCGAGGAAATGTCGTCGGCTTGATGGAGCGACGGCGCAGTCGATGCTGGCACAGGTCGGCAGCCGTGTAGCAACGTGGTCGGGGCGGTTTGACATCGGCACGATGGTGAAAATTGCCTCGGGAAAGACTAAAAATTTGTAGGCACGTGTTTGAGAACAACACACAATACCCTAGAAAAGGTTTCCTTCAAAAAGGATGTTCAATATCCCGTTCATGAAGAAAGATGAATTCGGGTCTGATTCCATTTCGCGCAGAAAACAGATCCGATAATTGACGCACTCCTCGGGCCGTTCCCGGAGTTTGAACGGTCGGATCGAGCTGAAACTTTGAGGGGTGGTAGATATTGGAATTCCATAGCCGATCAATGGCTGGATCTTCCAAAGGAAGTCCGAGCTGGACGCTGGACTCCACGCCCTAAACTCATCCAGATTCCTGTCCAGATTTGACAGGGCTCCGGTATATCGTAGATCGCCGGAGATTCCTCCATTGGAACACGACGAAATTTTATAGGGTTGTTATATACACAATTCTGCACTATTTCACCAAAGCAATCATCAAAGCGACACTCGAGGAAGCGGCAACGGCGAATACAAATCCGATGTATAGAAAAACAGCACGGTCGCCCGAGGACAATGTTGAAGTTGAGCCCCCGAGCTATATGGATGATTCCTCCACAATCTTGATAGAGATCGGAGTTGATGTTGATGAAGGCCCTCATCCGATCATGACGATCTGAGGCGGAGCGTAGTCCTCGGTCGAGCCAAGGTGACCAGTCGAGCCGGCGACGAATATGCCAACGTCGCAGTTGATCTGCAGGCGAGCCATTGATCCATTACCAACCACACAGCGGAACTCTCAATGAAAGCACCATTGTCGGTGGCAAAACCAGTAGATCTCGGGGTAGGGGGTCCCAAGCTGTGGATTCTTGGATCAATGGTAACAGGAATGAAGGAGACGATGTTTTACCCAGGTTCGAGCCCTCTTGATGAAGGTAATCCCTACGTCCTGATCTTGTTTATATTGATGAAGTATCAAGGTACAGAGTTGATCTACCTCGAGATCATATGTTGTGGTCTAAACCCTAGGGGTATGATGAGTAATGTCATAATCTATCAATCAACGAGCCTGGCCTCGGCTTATATAATGTACCGGAGGCCTCAGATAACAAGAGTCCTAGTCGGCTACGTCGGTGGAGAGAAGTCCTTGTCTTGATCACCAAGTCTTGTGGAATCTTCCTCGTATATGTCATCGGCTGTCCGAACTAGCCCATTAGTGAACCGCCACGGGGGTCCTCGGCCCGACCCACTGGTCGGGAGACGACATGGTGAGTACCCCCTGTAACACCCCCTGTCATTAGCTACAGTAATCACTTTTGATAATGACATGTCAGCAAGCTTAATAGTGCATGATCATCATTAGCATCATATTGCATTTCAACTCCTAAGTCAAATTCAAATTTAAATGAAAGTGAAATATAAAAGTTGTCCAACATATAAACTAAATTGTTCATTAAATAGCAAATAATCTAGAGGCAATTATAAAATTGTAACCAACATTAATCAGAATTGTTGAATGACTCAAACAGCTAGGAACAGAAATCTGTAACTCCATTTGACATTAATTAAAATGCAAACAAAATCATTTTGGCTCCAAACCTTTTTCTGTCAGTGTTAGATACTGCACTATATTTATTGGACCAGTTAACCTATTTTACAAAACTGTATTTGAGGCTACACATTTTGCAAAGTTGAGAAATAAAAGAAAAGAAATCAAATAACAAAAGTAAAATAAAACAAAAGGTAAGGAACCCTCCCCTGGGCCGTTCGGCCAGCAGGCCAACCCCAGGCCGGCCAAGCTCCTTCCCCGGCCCAACCGCGCCTATACACCCCCACTCCCCGAAACCCTAATCCCTGATCCACCCCACTCCCCCCCACTTTTCCCTCGCTCCTCTGCCCCCCCGACCCGATCCAGATCGAGGGGCGGCGACCCCGGCAACAGCGTCGCCCCGCTCCCCGACACCGGCGCCCGTCCTCGCCGCCGCCTCGCCGCCGTTGCCTCGCCCATCCTCCCCGAAGCCCTTCCTAGCCGCGACGCCCCGGACACAGCGCCTCGAGCCCCGTCGCCGTCGTCGCCCGTGGCCACGCCGGAGCCGCTCGTCAACCGTCGCCGCCTCGCCTCCTCGCCCTCCTCCCCGACGGCCCCCTCGACCCTCGCCGCCCCTCGCCCCTGCAACGCCTGTGAGGCTCCCCTCTGCCTCCCTCTCCCCTCCCGCGCTAGCTCGCCCTATCCCCGCTCGCCGGCCGTGCCCCGCTCGCGCCGACTCGCCTCGCTCGCCGCTGCTGCTGCGCGCACACGCGCCACACCCCGCATCGCCGTTCACCGCGCCGACCGCTCGCCGTGGCCTCGCCCCTTTACCTCACCGCGCCGGCCACGCCCCGCGCGTGCCCGCGCCCGGCCACCCCCACCGCAGCTCTTCCCCGGCAACCGCCCGCGTGACCCCGCTGCCGCTGCTCCGCATCGCCATCGCCCGCGCGCGCCGCCGCTCCCGCCTGCCCTGCACCGCCCGCTCGCGCGCCGACCGTAGCCCCCAGCCGCGCCGTTCGCCACCACCGTGGCCGTGCCTTGCACGCGCCACGGCGCCGTCGCCCGCGCCCGCGCGCCCCTGGGCGAGCGCCCGAGCGGGCCGCGCCCATCGCCCGCGCCCGATCCTCTGGCCTGGTGCCACTGTCCAGTGGGCCAACCCCCCTGGGTCACTGACAAACGGGCCCCGCCCTAAAAACATTTTAGAAAATAAAAATAAAAATAATTAAGATTAATAATTAAAATTAATTAATTAGTTAATTAATTAGGTTAATTAACCCTGTTTACATTAATCTAATTTAATTAATTAGTTTAATTAATAATTAATTAATTAGTTAATCCCTAATTAACTAAACAACCTATGACAGGTGGGACCCACTGGTCCTGACGTCATGATGACGTCAGCATAACACTGTTTCGGATAATGTTAAATTAAATAAATAATTAAATTCTAGAAATTAATAAAAACTTTGAAAATCATATTAAATAATCCGTAACTCCGATGGAAAAACTTTATACATGAAAATTGCTCAGAACGACGAGACGAATCCGAATGCGCGGTCCGTTCGTCCGTCACACATCCCTAACTATCCGAACATGCAACCGTTCCCCTCCGGTCATCTGTCTGACAAATGTCCGGAACCGGGAAAACATTCCCGGATGGATTCCCCCTTCCTCGGTGACGTGCAACCATACGTTAGGACGCACCCGACACTGCACATTGTCATGTCGTGCTTTGTGTTGCTCATGTTTGCTCTATATTTATACTGTTTCCTCCCCCTCTTCTCTCTCGATAGCCCCCGACCCCGACGTCGTCCCTGAGGCCGACGCAGCTCCGGAGACCGAAGACACCATAGACGACCTTGCCCTTGCCGCCGAGCAACCAGGCAAGCCCCCCATTTGATCATCCCGATATCGCCCATTCTATTTCTCATGCTTGCATTAGAATTGCTGCTGCTGCTTTACCTATTCTGATGCATAGCCTATTTATTGTAACCTGCTGTTGATAATTACCTACATACCCTAAACTGTTTAGTATAGGCTGGGTAGAGACCTATCAGTGACCCCACTTATCCTGACTGCCCCGCTGGATAATCTGAAGACCCGATCAACGGGATTGAAGACCAGGCCCCGACACCGCACATCACCCCCCTTAGTTGTAACGACACTGCAGCATTACTATCGAGTGCCGAGGGTGATACCTCGTGTAGCACTTCTGATGTTAACTCTGTAGAGTAGCTATTCGGTCGTGGTCATCGAGGGTGATTCCTCCTTCACCACTTCCGGTAACGATGCTGTCGTACAACACCTCAAGTGTGAACCCAGCGAGGGTGATTCCTCCGAGTTCACCTTGATGGATACATCGAGTGGGAATTCAACGAGGGTGATACCTCGGATTCCCCTGATGTTATGGACACACAGATACTTGGACTGTACTGTTGATTACTTGGAAAGGCGGGTCGACCCTGAGGGGTACCCGTGTGCGCCTGAGAGGCGAGTGTTGTGAAGATGGGTGCCTGTGTGGTGCCCGAGTGCTGAATACGAGGCGCGGCCGGGCATTCTTAACCCTTGCGGCAAGTCCTCGAGACGGGGCGACGGGGTCACATCTTTCGTGAGTCTCTGCTCGTTACCGCAAGCCCCTAGTCCTAACGATTTGGATATTTGATCCGAGCAGGCCTCTGGCCTGATAGCACTAACCATCACGTGGGCATAGTATGGGCGTTCTGCATCATATGCATCAGCCAAAAGCTCTGTCAGACGTCCAGTTCAGCATGGCGGCACGGTCGGATCGTGTCGGCCACCCGAGGTGATGCTGGTATCCACCCTGTGCGCAACGACCCGGAGGGCGAGGGGCGATGGCCAAGTCCCCCTTGCGCTTAGGATGTAGACCGGCGGGGACCTCTCTGCTGAGCTGTAGGTAGGGTTGCGATGTATCGTTTGGCCAAGGCCGGGCATGACCCAGGAAAGTGTGTCCGGCCGGAGTTAATCGAGCGTGTTGGGTAAGTTGGTGCACCCCTGCAGGGAAGAAAACTTCTATCGATAGCTGGTCCTACGGTAAAGGACACTCGGAGTTGTATCCCGATCGATACAGATAGAACATGAGATGAGACTTGGATATAAGGCTATGGGATTGCTTCTCGCAGGGAGTCGAGAAGGGATCTCCGGACGAGGTTGATGACTGTATGGCTCTGGGATTGCTTTCTCGCAGGGAGTCGAGAAAGGATCTCTGGGTGAGGTTGAGACTTAATGATACTGCCACATTATATTGTACTTTTCTACTCTCTTCTAATGCTGCAAGACCGCTGAAGATGCTAGTCTTCGATAGGACTAGGCCTTCTCTCTATTCTGGCATTTCTACAGCCCAGTCCACATATACAGCCTCTCTTTGAAAATGTTGCATATGTACTGTAGATCCTTGCTTGCTGAGTACTTCTGAGTACTCACGGTTGCTTTGTTTTCCTTTTCTCCCCATATCAGTTTGACGTGACCAAGATGACGGAGCCCCTGAGACAGATGCCCCGTCGATCGACTACTACTACTACGCAGAGGATGGATACTACTACGAGTTGACTGATGACCAGGAGTAGGATCGGAGGGTCCCAGGCAGGAGGCCTTTGCCTTTCGATCGTAGTGTTTTATTTTGCCCCGCCTTTATAAAGGCCTTTCTGTTTCTGTTTCATATCTGTACTCAGATATCTGATTCTTCCGCTGACGCTTGTACGCAAGCTTATGTATTCGAGCCCTCGAGGCCCCTGGCTTGTAATATAAAGCTTGTATGACTTTATTTATGTTTTAGAGTTGTGTTGTGATATCTTCCCGTGAGTCCTTAGGCTTGATCGTGTGCATTTGCGTGTATGATTAGTGCACGATTGGGCCGGGGGCGTCACACCCCCTAGTCCAAGACACTGTCAGAGGGCCTCTACACCAACCTTGCTGCTCTTTCGATGATGTGTGAGTAGTTTAGCACAGACCTACGGGTCCATAGCTAGTAGCTATATGACTTCTTCTCTCTCTTTGATCTTCAATACAATGTTCTCCTCGATGTTCTTGGAGATCTATTCGATGTAATCTTCTTTTGCGGTGCGTTTGTTGAGATCCAATGAATTGTGGATTTATGATCAGATTATTTATGAATATTATTTGAGTCTTCTCTGAACTCTTTTATGCATGATTAATATAGCTTTGTATTTCTCTCTTATCTATCGATTTGGTTTGGCCAACTAGATTGGTTTTTCTTACAATGGGAGTGGTGCTTTGTGATGGGTTCAATCTTGCGGTGTCCTCACCCACTGACAGTAGGGGTAGCAAGGCACGTATTTGTATTGTTGCCATTAAGCAGAAAAAGATGGGGTTTTACCATATTGATTGGATCTATCCCTCTACATCATGTAATCTTGCTTAAGGTGTTACTCCATTCTTGTTAACTTAATTCACTAGATGCATGCTGGATAGCGGTCGATGTGTGGAGTAATAGTAGTAGATGCAGGCAGGAGTCGGTCTACTTGTCACGGACATGATGCCTATATTCATGATCATTGTCTTAGATATCATCATAACTTTGCGCTTTTCTATCAATTGCTCAACAGAAAATTGTTCACCCATCGTACGTATTCTTTCAAGAGAGAAGCCTCTAGTGCAAACTATGCCCCCTTGGTCTATTTCTCATCTTATATTTTCAGATCTATAAAATCAAAAACCCAAAAATACCTTCTGCAACTTATTTATATTTACTTTATAGTGCCTTTTACTTATCTTTTATACCTATCTCTATTAGATCTCACTCTTGTTCGTGACCGTGAAGGGATTGGCAACCCCTTTTTCGCGTTGAGTGCAAGTGGTTGTTAGTTTGTGCAGGTGCATCAATAGGGAACTTGCTTGTACCTCCTACTGGACTGATACCTTGGTTCTTAACTGAGGGAAATACTTATCTCTACGTTGCTGCATCATCCTTTCCTCTTCAAGTAAAAAATCAACGCAAGCTCAAGCAATAGCAACCCTTGATCGGAGGAGACGTTCGTCGGACCGCCGGATTTCCAGGCGATTCTGCGTGGGACCACATCTTCAGTCCGACGTGGCGGACGCGCTCGGGCACCCCATATTTGCCCCATATTTAAACTGGATATAAGGGGTGCCGGTCAGTCCGGACAGTTGAGACCCGTTTAAGGAGCCTGTCTGAGTCGCTTTTTCGCGACCGGGCCGTTCGCCTGGACGTTTGAAGCGGATTTGGGGGGCCCAGCTGTGCTCTAATAAGCGTGAGCGATGGTTGGTGCGGCTAGGTCGATGGAGCCTGGTGCATATGCATGCACGCATACGGGCCCCCAAAATGCTATATCTATGTAGTCCTTTTGCGTTCTCCACCTAATCTTTCGTTCAAACTAATCAACCTCCCTCCCCCTAATTTCCAGGTGGGTCCACGCCCTCAATAATTACCATTTATCGGAAAAGGCTTTCACTCTATTTTATTATAAAGCAACAACCAACAATCGACACACGAAACTGATACAAACACAACACCCCAAACCACACTCACAAACATCCAAGGCCAGATACATAGGTGCCAGAAGGCTACAACAACACGCCGAACGACTCGAAGTAGACTAGAAGAGAGGACTTGAGCATCACTACAAAGCCGCCGGTGCCTTTCCAATGAAGATATCGCAATGAGGTGAAGTCAAGACTTGATGAAACTGTGCGCTCCAACACGGTGCCTTCGGGAAGGCCTGACATGCCACCACCCGATCGAAAGATAAGATTTTCATGTGGAGCTCGACAAAGGAAGAGAGCAACCACAACAGAGGCTTCAAGAAAATGGTGGCGCCCACAGGCGCCGCCTCCGTCGGTCTGGCAAATGCCAGACAGGATTTTCACCCCGACACGCATACTTCGTCTTCCACTTGGTGGGCCAGGAAAGGACCACAGTTGCCCACCAGCATAGAACATCGAAATGGCAGTCACCAAACCGTCCACGTGGCCATGGCCACTAGCCGCCCGCACCTGAGCCGCGAGCTCAGCCCACAAAGCACCGCGGCTCCCACCACCAAGGCCGCCGCCCAGGAAACAAGATGCCCCAAAAGTCCTCCATGACTGTGAGTGATGAACTAACCGATATGCTCCGACGGCCGACAAAATGCCCCAAAGGTTCTCACTAATCACCATTTGAAAACAACCACGTCTGTATGCAAAACCCTCACCTATAAACATTATGTGGATGTAGCAAAGCTCTGTATGGGCATGATGTCTACTACACAACCTGTTCTTGTAGACTCGTGTTGGGCCTCCAAGCGCAGAGTTTTGTATGACAATAGCAAATTTCCCTCAATGGATGACCTAAGGTTTACCAATCCGTGGGAGGCGTAGGATGAAGATGGTCTCGCTCAAACAACCCTGCAACCAAATAACAAAGAGTCTCTTGTGTCCCCAACACACCAAATACAATGGTAAATTGTACAGGTGCACTAGTTCGGCGAAGAGATGGTGATACAAGTGTAGTAATGATGGTAGATATTGATTTTTGTAATAGGAACAATAAAAAACAGCAAGGTAGCACTTAACAAAAGTGAGCACAAACGGTATTGCAATGCTTAGAAACAAGGCCTAGGGTCCGGACTTTCGCTAGTGCAATCTCTCAACAATGCTAATATAATTGGATCATATAACCATCCCTCAACGTGCGATGAAGAATCACTCCAAAGTTCTTATCTAGCGGAGAACATAAGAAGACATTGTTTGTAGGGTACTAAACCACCTCAAAGTTATCCTTTCCGATCGATCTATCCAAGAGTTTGTACTAAAATAACACCAAGTTATCCTTTCCGATCAATCTATCTAAGAGTTCGTACTAAAATAGCACCATATGATACACATCAACCAACTCTAATGTCACCTAGATACTCCAATGTCACCGCGAGTATCCGTGAGTTGATTATAAGATATGCATCAAACAATTTCAGATTCATAATACTCAATCCAACACAAAGAACCTCAAAGAGTGCCCCAAGATTTGTACCGGAGAAACAAAGACGAGAACGTGCATCAACCCCTATGCATAGATTACCCCTATGTCACCTCGAGAATCCGCGAGTTGAGTGCCAAAACACATATCAAGTGAATCAATATGATATCCCATTGTCACCACATGTATTCATAGCAAGACATACATCAAGTGCTCTGAAATCCATAAAAGTATTCAATCCGATAAAAGTGAAATCTCAAAGGGAAAACTCAATCCATCACAACAAGATAGAAAGGGAGAAACACCATATGATCCAACTATATTAACAAAGCTCGCGATACATCAAGATCTTGCTAACTCAAGAACACGAGAGAGAGATTGAACACATAGCTACTGGTCCAAACCATCAGCTCCAAGGGTGGACCACTCCCTCCTCATCATGGTGGGCGCCGGGATGATGAAGATGGCCACCGGTGATGATTTCCCCTCCGGCAGGATGCCGGAACGGGGTCTAGATTGGTTTTTCGTGGCTATAGAGGCTTGCGGCGGCGGAACTTGTGATCTAGGGTTATTTCTGGGGGTTTCTGAATATATAGAATTTTTGGGCGTTGGTTTCATGCAAAGATGGGCCACAAGGGGCCCACAAGACACTAGGGCACGCCAGAGGGGGCTGGCGTGCCCTGGTGGGTTGTGGCCACCTCGTGGATCATCTGGCCCTCCCACGAAGCTTCTAGGGCCTCTTTTGTTCCAAAAAAATTGTCAAAAAGTTTCGTTGCATTTGGAGAACTTTTATTTCTGCACAAAAAACAACACCACGGTAGTTTTGCTAAAAACAGCGTCAGTCTGGGTTAGTTCCATTTAAATCATACCAAAACCATATAAAATTGTTGTAAACATGGCATGAATACTTCATAAATTATAGATACGTTGGAGACGTATCAGCATCCCCAAGCTTAATTCCTACTCGTCCTCGAGTAGGTAAATGATAAAAGAAATAATTTATGAAGTGTGAATGCTAGCAAAGTGCACAAGTTAGATCAATGATAATTTCAATCACTTTTCCTAGCATCATAACAGCAATTCTTTCTCATAAAACTTCTCATGTTAAAGTAGCAATTGAAAACAGACATTTGGAATTGAATGATTCAAAACAATAGTCTATAATTTGACATGAGGACATCAATACTCAAGCATATCAACAAGCAACCATGTCTTTCAAAATATCAACATTAAAGAAAGCTATCCCTAACCCATCATGCTCAATCATTGATCCATCTATGAAACACACTCGCATATTAGCTACATCCAATGCTCGAGTACGATCATAGTGCCCCTTAGTTGGTGCTTTATAAGAGAAGATGAAGACTCAAATAAAAAATAAAAAATGTATAAAGTAAATAGATAGGCCCTTCGCAGAGGGAAGTAGGGATTTGTAGAGGTGCTAGAGCTCAAAGCTTAAATTGAGAGATAAAAGAATTTGGGAGGCATACTTTTCCCGTCAACGAAAATGACCGAGTAATTCCCAACACTTTCTGTCGGCGTCCTGGGAACGGGGGTACCCAGACTTGCCTGCCTGCGGCCCACGACGTGGCTCCAACGATGGCCTGGTATGACCCAGCTTTAGCGACAACAACTCAGGACCCTCGCGAGGGGCCAAGCCTTGCGAGGCGGACGACACCAAGACCTCCATGAGGAGCAGCCTCCTCGGGCTGGCTCCCGAGGAGTGGAGATCTCTATGCAAGCCTCACATCGTGAGGTTCGGATGACGTGAGCCATGACTACCAAGGCCAGGCATGTGCCAGCGGGTGCAGTGTACCGGTTTCCTCTTCGGTGCTAAAGAGGCAAGCGCAGGAGCGGAGTCCCGAGGAATCAGCCAAAGGTTTCCATTCCCGTGCAACAAGACCAAGACCACCAGGACGGCAGGACGGAGGTCATCACCGAGCCCACCACGGCGTCACAACCAGAGGCTTTTGCAGGCGAAGACTACTTTTGTTAGGATAGCATCTACTAGTTGTCTCCCTTCGAATTTGGCCGTTGTGGGATCCCTTCCCGCCTTTCATTTGGGAAGAGGACCGAGGCCACTATAAATAGGACTTAGCCACCACCATAGAAGGAGATCGACGGATCATTCAGATCACCCTCACTCCACTAGCTCACCCGAGCTCAAGAACACCTCTCCTCCTGAGGTTGTTCGCCACTGCACTAGTTCATCCTCAGCCCCTTGAGGCCAATCCACCATAAAGCAGGAGTAGGGTTTTACACCGCAAGGTGGCCCGAACCTGGGTAAACTGCTGTGTCTCTTTTCCTTACAGTTCGTCGAGCTAGGCTGTGAGATTAGAGAGTTGGCAGACTGGGGAGGACGAGTTCTTCGCACGCACCCTAGAGTTCGAACCTCTCAAGGGTTTATGGATCCCGAAATCCGACATTTGGCGCGCCAGGTAGGGGTGCGTCAGAGCCTCTCTTCCGCCGGTCGATCCACCACCGCTCCACCGCTTCCATGGCTGACGCTCGTCGAGCTCATGCTGAGCGCCGGGCCGCCCTCGCCGCCCGCGTCGCTCAGACGGCGCCGGCGGGTGACGGCTGCCCTCTCCGCCCCCCGTCTCCAGTGGCAAACGTTGCCACCGGCCCTGCGGGGCACGAGTAGCAAGCTTCGTCGCTGCACCTGTCTGGGCGGCGGGATGGACGCACAGCCACCCCATCGCTGACTCCGGCTAGTTCGTCGTCTCATGCTCGTCGCGGGCCGGCAAACGTTCAGGCTGCGTTGCTCATGGCGCGTGAGCTCCTGCGCTACCGCCCCGTCGACGACCTCTACGAAGACTGGCTGGACCGCATTGCCGAGCTTGTCAGCACCGCCGGGGACTCTCCTACACCATCTTGCTCGCTGCCTTACCCGCCGCCTGCTGCGGGTGATGTAGCCCATGGAGCACCTCCTCCACCTCCCCGTCAAGACGTCGCCCTCGAGCCAAGGCGCGAGGCCCCGCGGCGTGACCTGCCGTGCAGGGCGCCGGCACATGAAGAAGAAAGCTGCCAAGTGGTGTAGCGGCCGCAAGAAAATGTTCGTGCACTCCCAGCACCGCCACGTCAAGACCGCGCGCCGCCTGCGGCGGTGGCGCGCGAGCGCCAAGACCAGGCTCCACCTCCACGATGGGCTCCCGTGACCACAACGGGTTGTCGCGCATTCACTCTGGAGCTTCGCAGCATCGTCTGGCCGGGGAAGTTCAAGCCCGACCTGCCTCCGCGCTACGACGGCACCCCCGACCCTGCCGAGTTCCTGCAGCTCTACGAGCTGAGCATCAAGGCAGCCAACGGCGACGAGAAGGTTATGGCGAACTGGTTTCCCATGGCCCTCAAGGATGGTGTGCACTCGTGGCTCCTAAACCTGCCCGCGGGATCGATCTCCTCCTGGGACAAAATGCGAGAGCGTTTCGTCGCCAACTTCCAGGGCACTCGCGACCGTCCACCGGCCGCGGGTGACCTGCGACGCATCAAGCAGCAGCTAGGAGAGACCTTGCAGAAGTACATCCAGCGCTTCAACAGCGTCCGCCTCAAGATCCCCAAGGTGTCGGACGAGGCCATCATCTCGGTGTTCACTGATGGCATCCGCGACGTCAAGATGAAGGAGGAGCTCGTCATACATGAGGACCAGTGCACGGCTCTGGAGATGTTCAACATGGCAACCAAGTGTGCGAGAGCTGAGGAAGGTCGCCTCTCTCTCCTTGAGCTCCCGGGGGCTGACCCAGAAGACAAGAAGGCCAAGGCTAACGACGTGAAGCGCGAGGGGCCGGCCGTGCTCGTGGCCGAGCCAGAGATGAAGCGCGGCTACGACCACCCAGAGTCATCCAAGGGCAGCCGCCCATTCTGCGTCTTCCACAACGTGCATAGCCACAACACCAATGACTGCCAGGAGCTCAGGGCCATCCGCGACGGCCGCCTCGGTCGACTCCCCGAGCGCAACGACCGAGGCTACGGCCACGGAGGAGGCCGAGGTGGAGGACGCTGGGACGGCCGCGACCCCCGCCAAGAATGGCGCCATCAGCCTCGTGAGGACCACTGGCAGGGCCAGCCTCGCGAGGGCCCCTGGAGGGACCAGCCTCATGAGGACCGTCCTCAGGGCAACGCTGGCCTTCCTCCGCTGCCGCCACCACCAAGAAGGAATGACGACCACCACCAGGACGAGGGGGCTGGGGGCTTCCAGGAGCCCCGTGCCATCGCCTGCATCCTAGGCGGCGCTCAGGCCCCTGCCTCTCATCGCATCTTCAAGCAGTTTGCCCGTGAGGTGAACGCGGCCCTCCCCAAGCTCGAGGCAGCGCGTCCGCTCAGGTGGTCCAAGTGCACCATCACCTTCAGCTCATCCGATCAGCTCAAGTGCGCGGCAACTGCCGGTGCTCTCCCGATGTTCTACTCACCTACCATCAGCAACGTGCTCGTCACTAAGACTCTCATCGATGGCGGTGCGGGGCGCAACGTTCCCTCCATCGAGACATTCGACTGACTCCAGGTGCCCTACGACCAGCTGCAGCCTACCAAGCCTTTCTCAGGAGTGACCGACGGCTCCACCACCCCGATAGGGTAGATCTGCCTCCCTGTCACCTTCGGCAAGCGCGACAACTACCGCACCGAGCTCATCGACTTCAACATCGCCCACATTCGCCTTCCATACAACGCCATCCTTGGGTATCCGGCCCTGGCCAAGTTCATGGCGGTGACTCATCATGGTTACAATGTCCTCAAGATGCCAGGAAGCTGCGGCATCATCACGGTCGCCTGCGAGGAGAAGGACGCGGTGTGCTCTCTCGAGCGCGCCTACAAGGCTACGGCGGTCGAGAACCCAGATGATGAAGGCGCCGTCTACCCTCCTGAGGCTGTCCCCAAGAAGGAGAAGCAGCTGCTCCGCCAAGGACCCTAGGAGAGCGGGGTGTCGAGCGGCACCACCTCAGGCCCTGCGCCCACTAACGGGGCGCCTCCCTCTCTCGCATAGGAAGGCGCGCCCGGTGCCCCTCTCAGGCTGGGCTCGGGGGCTCTCCTTTGGAGGGCCTCTGACCTGGCCAACGTCACGAGGGAGGCGCTCAGGCACCATGTGGAGGCGTGCTTCAGCGCGCGCTTCCGCCAGGAGGGTACAAGGCGCGAGGTACCAGGTGCTCAGGAGTTCATCACCAAGGCAATCAAGGAGCTTCAGGATGCAAGAGCTATGCGAGGCGACCATCACCCACCACCCGGCGCGGCTTCTTGTCCCGGCGAGGACAGTGAGCTGTGCGTCTGCGTCAACATCCCAGGGCTCAACAGGGCCGCATCTCAAGAGCGCTTCTGGCCGTCCCACCCTGGCCGATGCGAGGGTCCCCCTCACAGCTATGTTCGCATGCCATTGGGCTTGCCGAGCGCAGCTGCTGCATTCTAGTGCCACATGCGGGGCGTCCTGGCGGCTCATGAGGCCAGAAGCCAGGTGATCCTATCAGAGGAGGAGATGGATCCTCGCCAGCCCCCTGGGCCCCCAGAGCCTCCCGAGGTTCAGGGCCTGGGCGGCTCATGAGGAGCGACTTCTGCAGCACGCATCTTCAGCTACTCAAACATCTCTTCAGCAACGGTACCAGGTGACATTTTCTGGTTTGTTCAGTTGGGGGCGCCCCTCGGGCAGCATTATCCCCAAGCCGCGTGGGTCCGTCCCTGCGGCATGTATCATTTTGCATCTATCAGAACTAGCTCTACCTTATCTATGGCTTGATTTATGTCATCACCTGTTTGCCTGGTGTTCTATCGCCTCCGCGGCCTCCCGCATTGCTGACCAGCCTCTTGCTCATTCCGCAATGGGGGCTACACATGCTGACATGACGCTTGTGCTCGGGTCCGTCCCTGCAACGCTGACAAATCTGAGAGATCGAGCTCTGGCTCGCGGCCTACCCCGCGCACGTCACCTCACCAGATCCCTTGTGCGGAAAGATCAGCGGCAGGACAGCAAGCGCGATTATAAGTTATACTCTCCTCTCGGACTAACCCGTGGGAATCCATGGAGTTTAGCCATGGGTGGCCCCGCCGGCCGTCCCTTTTTCAGGCAATTCGCTTGCACATTAAAGGGGGGCTCCTGAGCATCGCGCCTCAGGAGCTCTTACTGACTCTCCAGCCCTCACCCCCTGGCCTTGACCACGGCATCGCGACCTGGCATACCAGCGGCGGCTGAGCCTCGCTCGAGGGTCGGGACCCGAGGACGTAGAGCACCTAGATGAGCGGGGAGAAGGGGAGGTCGGCGTGAGCCCTACCTGGAAGCATCACTGCCAAGGCACAATCAGGCGCTGCGCAAAGGAATCACTTCAGGCCTACTAAGATAAGTCACCCGTGCGTATCAGAGTGAACCTCATCGTCCGGTATTTTGATTCTCGCAATCTCGCTTCAGCAATGCCACCTCCCTTTTCAGCCTCCAGGGAGGTGCTTGCACGCCAAAGGGGACCTCTTCAGCATCGCGCCTCAGGAGCTCTTACCGGACCTCGGGCCGCTCACCTTCTAGCCTGGACCACGGCATTGCGACCTGGCATACCAGCGACGGCTGAAGCCTGCCTGGGGACTGGGACCTGCCGGCGTAGAGCACTAAGCTACCGTGAGAACGAAAAGGGGGAACCATGCCGAAGCGAGATACGCGGCTGCAACACCATACTAGGAATAATAAACATTGGAGCAAAAGCATTACAGTTTTTTACATACCCCCACGGGGTTTGTCACAGTTTCGCACAGGGAAACAAAAGAAGGAAGCGTCAAGGGAGCCCGGCTGCTGGGCATCACCGACGACGCCAAGCGGACGCCGCTGCCGCGCTCCGGGCATGGCGAGAGCTCCGCGGCACGTAGCTGTCGTCACTGGACTCCGGAGAATCGCTGGGCTCGGGAGAGTCATTGGATTCCTAGAGTCGTCGCTGCTACTGGAGGAGCTGCCGGTGGCGGGCTCGACGTCCGCGGCCGCGCCGCACGGATTGCTTCCCCCGGGGCAGCACTCCAAACGCTGGCCCTCCTCATCGAAGACCTTGAAGAACAACATAGAGGCGCCGTCGTACTCAAAGTGGATGGCGAGGGCCCCCTCTGGACGGTAGGCACGGGCGACCTCGCCCCATCCTTGGGTCATGAAGATGTCGCCCGGGGGGACGACCTCGACCTCCGCCCCTGTGGCCAGGCTGCAGCACCCGGCGTGCTGCAGCCACAGCTCAAGCGGCCCCCTCGGCGGCATTTCCTCAGCGAAGAACCTCGGGAGCCGGATCCACGTGTGTGGCGGCATTGCCGCCCACACCACGAACTCGTGCGAGGTCCCCTCGCCATGGGTTCGCCGTCCTACTGGCCGCGCAGCTTCGGTCAGTCCGCCAAGACCCCGGCCCACGCGACACTGGGCATTGCCGCCCTGTCCAGAGCCCTGCGCGCGGGTGTACAGAGGAAGCGGGAAGCCAGGTGGAGGCCGCTCGTACCAAGGCCGCGTCACCTCTTGCCTTTCGCCGGCGTCGTGAGGACGGCCGAGCCTCTTCTTCGGCGAAACTGGCCCCGGCTCCTCCTGAGGGGTTTTTCCCTTCTCCGCTGAAGAGAATCTCCTGATCGGCGCCATGGATGCTGCTACAAGACGGCAAGACAAAGAAGAAGAAGAGGGAGCGGGCAGCGAGAAGATGGAGATGAGTGAAGGGGCTTTGCCCCTCCCCTCATTTATAGCCGGAGGGAGGCTAACCGCCTGCCTCCATGATCCCGCGCAATGATGGTTCTTCTCTGCATGCAACGGAGTCTCGTCAAGTTGAACTGTTGCTGAGGCAGCGTCGGGAAGCGGAGACGCCCACGTCTCATCAATCGCCACGCGTCGACCAAGGCCGCAGGTGGTTAGGGCCCGAGGCGCTCCGCACTTGCCCCTTGGCTTCGCCTCGAAGCCAAGTTCGAGCGCGCCTTGGGCCCGGGGGCTACTGTCGGCGTCCTGGGAACGGGGGTACCCAGACTTGCTTGCCTGCGGCCCACGACGTGGCTCCATCGACGGCCTGGTACGGTCCAGCTTCAGCGACAACAACTCAAGAACCTCGCGAGGGGCAAGCCTCGTGAGGCGGACGACACCAAGACCTCCACGAGGAGCGGCCTCCTCAGGCTGGCTCTCGAGGAGCGGAGATCTCTATGCAAGCCTCACATCGTGAGGTCCGGATAACCTGAGCCATGACGACCAAGGCCAGGCGGGCGCCAGCGGGCACAGTGTACCAGTTTCCTCTTCGGTGCTAAAAAGGCAAGCGCAGGCGTGGAGTCCCGAGGAATCAGCCAAAGGTTTCCATTCCCGTGCAACAAGACCAAGACCACTAGGACGGAGGTCATCACCGAGCCCACCACGGCGTCACAACCAGAGGCTTTTGCAGGCGAAGACTACTTTTGTTAGGATAGCATGTACTAGTTGTCTCCCTTCGAATTTGGCCGTTGTGGGATCCCTTCCCGCCTTTCATTTGGGAAGAGGACCGAGGCCACTATAAATAGGACTTAGCCACCACCATAGAAGGAGATTGACGGATCATTCAGATCACCCTCACTCCACCAGCTCACCCGAGCTCAAGAACACCTCTCCTCCTGAGGCTGTTCGCCACTGTACTAGTTCATCCTCAGCCCCTTGAGGCCAATCCACCACAAAGCAGGAGTAGGGTTTTACACCGCAAGGTGGCCCGAACCTGGGTAAACTGCTGTGTCTCTTTTCCTTAAAGTTCGTCGAGCTAGGCTGTGAGATTAGCGAGTTGGCAGACTGGGAAGGACGAGTTCTTCGCACGCACCCCAGAGTTCAAACCTCTCAAGGGTTTGCGGAACCCGAAATCTGACACTTTCCATGCTAGATATATCATAGGCGGTTCTCAAACAGAAAATAAAGTTTATTCCTTTTTCCACCATTCTTTCACAATCCATGGCTAGCCGTATCCACGGCTGTCCTCCATACCAACACTTTCCAAGGAATTTATTATTTGACAACATAAAGTAAATTATTTTGCCTATATATACTCTTATATGCCCAAACCATCAGAGGCATCCACGAAAAGACTTTTCCACCGCCGGAACCTTCTGTACCCGTGAGATCCCATCTAGGGACCTTTTCTGGCACCCTGCCGGAGGGGGATTCGATCACGGAGGGCTTCTACATCAACACCAGTGCCCTTCCGATGAAGCGTGAGTAGTTTACCACAGACCTACGGGTCCATAGCTAGTAGCTAGATGGCTTCTTCTCTCTCTTTGATTCTCAATACCATGTTCTTCTCGATGTTCTTGGAGATCTATTCGATGTAATACTTTTTGCGGTGTGTTCCAAAAAAATCATCAAAAAGTTTCGTTGCATTTGGAGAACTTTTATTTCTACACAAAAAACAACACCAGGGTAGTTCTGCTGAAAATAGCGTTAGTCCGGGTTAGTTCCATCCAAATCATACCAAAACCGTATAATATTATTGTAAACATGGCATGAATACTTCATAAATTATAGATACGTTGGAGACGTATCAGCATCCCCAAGCTTAATTCCTACTCGTCCTCGAGTAGGTAAATGATAAAAGAAATAATTTATGAAGTGTGAATGGTAGCATATTGCATAAGTTTGATCAATGATAATTTCAATGACTTGTCCTAGCATCATAACAACTCTTTCACATAAAACTCATCATGATAAAGTAGCAATTGAAAACAGAATTTTTGATGTCGAATGCAACCTATCATATTCATCATATACTCTTTTCTTTTGTAGCATGGACATTTGGACTTGAATGATTCAAAAAAATAGTCTATAATTTGACATGAGGACATCAATACTCAAGCATATCAACAAGCAACCATGTCTTTCAAAATATCAACACTAAAGAAAGCTATCCCTAGCCCATTATGCTCAATCATTGATCCATTCATGAAACACACTCGAATATTAGCTACATCCAATGCACAGGTATGATCATAGTTCTCCCTAGTTAGTTCTTCATAAGAGAAGATGGAGACTCAAATAAAAATAAAAATTGCATAAAGTAAATAGATAGGCCCTTCGCAGAGGGAAGTAGAGATTTGTAGAGGTGCTAGAGCTCATAGCTTAAACTGAGAGATAAAATATTTTGAGAGGCATACTTTTCCCGCCAACGAAGACAACTGACAATTCCCAACACTTTCCATGCTAGATACATCATAGGTATACCTGGGCATATCTCGGGCCGGGCCGGGCTTCGGGTCGGGCCAAAAAATGTCCGGTGCTTAAAACCCAGGAACGAGCCCGGCCTGGCCCGGCCATCGGGCCTACAAAATTGGGCCCGAGCCCGGCCCGAGCCTGAGAAAGCCCGACACGGCCCGGTCGGCCCGGCCCGACTACGGCAAAAAACACGTTTTGTGCAGGCCCGAGCCCGGCCCGACCTGCCCGTCAGGCTCAGTTTCTAGGCCCGAGCCCAGCCCGATGGTACACTCGGTCTTAGCCCGACCTGGGATTTTCAGGCCGGGTCGGGTCGGGCCGTCCGGGCCGGGCTTCCCATGGCCAGGTCTAATCATAGGCGGTCCCCAAACAGAAAATAAAGTTTATTCCTTTTTCCATCATCCTTTCATAATCCATGGCTAGCCGTATCCACTGCTGCCTTCCATACCAACACTTTCCAAGGAATTTATTATTAAACAATATAAGTAAAAAAATTGCATTTCAGGACTGGGCATCCCTATTACCTTTGCCACACTCTCGTGCAATGACAAGTGATAAACACTCATCTTGAGAATAACACATCTAGCATGGAAAATATTGGCAACCCCCTACCGCTTCATAAGCGGTACGGGCACACAAAAAAGGATTTTTTTTGGAAATTAGAGTTGCACTACAAAAAAATACACTTCCGTGATGATACGTGTTTGTCACAGTAGATCATGTTTTCTGTCATGCATGTACATCCATGACGATTTTATGACAAAATCAAGATAGGCATACCTGTGCTATCATAGAAGTGTTCCATGACATTACCAAAATTATCATCACGGAAGTGTCCACTTCCATGACGATAAATCGCGCGTCATAGAAGTGCTTTCGTCAAGGGTAACCGACTCGTGGCATCCACCGTAACGGGTCACCCTTAAGCTATCGGGTGCCGGTTTGGATCCGATAACCCGTTAACAGCCCCGACCAATGGGGAAATTCCACGTGTAAAATTCTCATTCGCCGGAGAATCCACGTGTCGGCTCAGCGTTGGGACAGATGTCATCCACTCATAGTACAGGAGGGGCCTATGATACGTCGGCACGTGGCAAGGCCCAACAATGGCCCATTCAGGTGAAAAAGGCCGGCCCAGTCAAAATTAGCAGACCGGCCCATATAAGGCCTACTTGTGTCAAGTCCATTTAATCCCACGGCCCATACGAGATGTGCCAATTCGGCCCGTCAACGTCCCGTTAACGATTTGACACCATTGCAGCCCATCGTCAGTTCGAGCCCGTTAACAGCCCGCTATATATTTGGGCTCAATAATGGCCCGATGTGGTTTTGGCCTGTTAACGGCCCATTCAAGGGATGGTCCAATTTTCAGGATGTACGTCTTTCAGCCTTTTAGCGACCTATTTAAGTGTTGGGCCAATTTCTCGCCCGGTGTTTCTTTCAGCCTGTTAACGGCCCATAAATGAGTTGGGCCATTTGCAGTCAGACTTGAGTTTTGGCCTTTTAACGACCCATGCTCTTCATGGTCCAATACCAGCCCGGTTTCTCTTTCGGTCTGCTAAAGGCCCACAACACAGTTGGGCCATATATAGTACGACCTGGCTTTCGGCCTCTTAGCGGCCCATGCTCTTCATGGTCCAGTATGAGCCCGCTGTCTCTTTCGGCCTGCTAAAGGCCCATAGCATAGTTGGGTCATATGTAGCCCGACCTTAGTATCGGCCTGTTAACGGCCCGTGAAATCAAATGGGCCCACCTGTTGCCCGCGTCGATGTTGGCCTGTTGGCGACCCGGGAGGTAACAGGGCCGAGCATTAACTGTCAGCTCGTTTCAATTATAGCACCCAACAGAGCTTTCGGCCTGGTTACGGCCCATTAACTTAATGGGCCCACTAAAGTTCGAACATGTCTGTAGGCCCAATTAGATAATTTGAGCCCATTACGACGAGCAATTATGGACAGGACCAAAACCGATCAATCAAAGGCCCTATGAGAATTTTGGCCCCTGTGAGCCCATTAGGGAAGCCCATTAAGGGCAGTGGGCTGCTTCCTTCATATAGGGCCCACGACTATTCGTGCTAACTAACAATTTCACTACCTTTTTAGCTTCCTAGCGACCAGTTAGCTGGAATGCGAGGCGCGCTAAGCAAACGTATGGCATACAAGGAAAAACGTTGCACATCCAGCATATATTACAGGAAATTACATCCACTGGGCAATCAAAGATTGATGCCAGTGCAAATAAATGAACAGAACCTAACGATCTATAACCTCACAATCTACAACCTCAGCACGGATGACGCCCATAAGCATGCGAGCAAGTTCTTCCTTCTTTGCTACACTGTCTCTGAAAACATTGATCAGTTCTTGTTGCGCAAGAATGTGCACCTCTGATTCCTCCACGATTTCCATCATTGCTTTAGCCAGTAATTGGTTCACAAACATACATTTTTTCCGTTGCATTTGAGGCAGAGGAAACTGAACAGATTCAGATGGCGATTTTGGCAGGCTTGTATTATTGATAGTGGAGAGTGTCTCAACCACTGCATCATAACATAAATTAGGAGGGGAACCGAACAGATTAATCAAGAGTTATTGCCATATTACCTGGCCTAGATTTATTGGAAAGAAACAATGGGGTTGCCTTGCTGTTTTTTGAGTTTGTCTTCTTATCTTCAGCAGCCTGCACCAAATTAACACACTAGCATTTCTATCATTGGCCAGGTCAGATAATAGGAAAGCAACATTAACACAACGAACGTTTGGGCAACCAGACCACACCAGCCTACACCAAATTAACACAATATGGCACAGCTATCATCAGCCAGGTAAGGTAATACGAAAGCAACATTGACACAATGAATGAATGGGCAACCAGAACAGCACTACAATTTAGTAATGTGCATGATATGAGATAGTACACTCATGCAGCTCAGTATGCAAAACTACCAGGCAGTTTTCCTTACAAAAATAAACATTGTCGCCTTTAATTATACATTTTGCTACAACTAAATTTAGATCAGATAAAGGTTGGATTCACGCCGATTAACAAAATACATGCTGATGTAAAAATATAGTGATATACAACAGGTACTTACATCAGCATTGGAGCACAGAGAATTCCCGCAAGATACTTTCCTCGAATACGATCCCAG
Source organism: Thinopyrum elongatum (assembly GCA_011799875.1). Lineage (NCBI taxonomy): Eukaryota > Viridiplantae > Streptophyta > Magnoliopsida > Poales > Poaceae > Thinopyrum > Thinopyrum elongatum. Next base: position 393,095,118 of record CM022300.1, read on the forward strand.
TATAGAAAGTCTTCTATCCTTTAAGCTTATTTTCTAAACGAGAGATGGGTAAGAAACATGTAGAAAATATGATCAGAATGCTATAAAGTTTCATGATGCGAGGATACACACGCTTCTTAGAATGGAGTTGACATATTTTTGCTGGACTGGAGCGGACTAGTTCTTTGGCCACTGGAATCTGCTTATTATCAGTAGGAGTTGGGTTTCTCTGTGCTGGAGCAGTATCTATGAACACTAGAGTTGGTTTACTATCTCCTGGCGTTTGGATCTTTTGCAAAGACCTTGTTTGTAACCCTTCAGATTCTAACATAGTCGCCTTCCCCTTGCATGCCTTATATAGAAGAATGTGCTTCAATTATAAAACATGCTACAACACAGAGATGGAATAGGTACTGAAGAATAGAAAGGCATGACATATTGACATGTACTCCCTCCATCCAAAAATAAATGGATGGGTTTAGGCGTATTTTAGTTCTAGATACATCCATTTTTATCCATTTCTGCGACATGTAATCCGGACGGAGGGAGTATGATGTAAGAGCTAGGGATATGACAGGACAACAGAGTAAAAAAACACTAGTTGAATGTAAAATTGTATGATAGCGGAATACATACAGAAAAACACTAAGGCAACATATGCGTGTATGATTGGAAAACTAAGATGGCATTGCAACAGACCACTAGAGCAGCACTCCAATGTAAAAAAACATGGTATGGTAGACAGATGAAGTACATACTGATGAATAATAATGCATAAGATATTCAGAAGCATGATGTCCAAACTAAGCAGATGGCATTGCGATAGAGTAGAATGACAGTACTTGAATTTGAAAACATGTTATCATGAACGGAATAGGTACTGAAAAACAGGAAGGCATGACATATTTACATGCATGATCAGCAGGCTAAGCACATGGCATTGCAACAGAGTAGATGCACTCCAGGACATTATATGCATGTTGTACCCATATCACGGGCCAAGTTAGAGCAAGGAACTTGTGGGGTGAATAGAATTCATCATCTTTCTGCAAGTCTTCTGAAGAACTGCCTTTACATGTTCCATCATATTGGGTATCATTGACGTCAAGTTTGTTGGCCATTACATTGCTCCGTGAGGTTCTTGTGGATATATCAGTGTGTGCAATTATATCTGACATGCATGGAAGACAACTAGTAGTTAGATTTATGTAATGAGTGCCTGTAGGAGATGACATAAATAGTAGGACTGGGGTTAGCTAGCAGCAACAGGTCTCAAAAACTAAAGGGAGAACACAGATGAAAGCTACAGAATATGTATCGTTTGTACTCGAGATTAACTAGATGGCACACAAAAGTATTAAAGAACAACATAGGTAATACTAGAAGTGGTATAATACTATAATCACCAGCCTGTGGGATAGCATTGGCTGATGGATGATAACTATGGAACAACGTTACCTAAAGAACAAGTCTCTTATCTGAACTATGGAATAGCGTTAACTCCTGAACAAGACCCGTAAGAGATCAGCATGAATATACAGTGAAATGTGATAATCTATTTTCCATGCTTAGATGAATAACAAAGCCATAAATGTTGCACACAAGTAAGATGAGGGTACAACCTATCTGGCCGCCATCCATAGGAGTGAGCATCATGTGCTGACTTGTCGATGGCCCTGCAGTTGTTGTGGCTGTCCATGTCGGGCACGCGCATTCGATGCAGGGAACTATTGAGTGGGGACTATAGCTCCCTTCTGGTGTATGCTTCCCTTGTTGGAGCAGCTGCGATGAGAAGGAAGACGGTGTGGCTAAAGATGCAGAAAACGCATAATGTTAAGAACGACACATATCTCTGATCTGAAGAAATACCCTAAGAGATCAACAGTAAGGTACGAGAGTGGTCACACGTCTGTTGACTGAAAACTAAATTGGGGTCACATGATGTTATTTTATTTTGGTACTGTCCGATCTACGCCGGATGGCTTGATGGCCGTCTTGTGCCTCCCGGCTGACACTGTTCAGAATCTTCCCCGAAGAGCCAACGACTATCGGTAGAGCAGCCTGCCTCCGCCGTCCCTGGCCGCGAGAGCTCCGACCAAAACCCCGCTCCCCGCCCCACCGCACTGCCGTGGTTGCGCCGCCCCCGGCCAATCCGCAAAGACTCGCCGTCATCCAAATCCGGCGGCGGCAGTACCTTCAACCCACGCAACTCTAAGATAGCCACCTAAGCGCTGCTTCCGTGGTGAACTTGCACCCCCACACCCTTACGTTAGACACCAGCCAACCGGTAGCCTAGGAGCTCCGCCGCCTCGAGGGGTGCTGCTTCCCATTGGGAATCGATTGGCCCAGAATAAAAATTCAAACAACTGATGCCTAAATAAAGAGATTTGAGATGAGTGTACGACCTATCTTGCGGCCCGGTGAAGTAGGCAGCTCTAGCTGCCGAGTCAGTGAGGCCGGCGCGGTTGCGGTGGCTACCGGCGGCAGGAAAGCAGAGATGTCGCGATGGTCGATGACTATGGGGAAGCAGCGCCGGGGTCCTAGACACATCCGAAGTTGGAGCCGCTCCGGCGCCGTGCACAATGGCGGGGGTGAATCGGCTCCGGTACGTTTCACGCGGCCGTCGTCAAGGCAACTCCGGCAGCATGGAGTAAGAGGCACACGGCCCAGTGCACGCCGGCAAACGGACAGCGTCTCTGACATTAGGGAGGAGGGCAGCGGTGAATTTGGTGCGGTGGGGGCACCATGGAGGAGGGGCTGAGGTTTTGCGGCTGGGGAGAAGGGAGCTTCCGGGGAGAAGGTGATTTGGCGCCCACGAGGTATGAATGGGGAATTGGGAGGGGGAACCATGTCTTACGGATGCATTTGTCTGAAATGTGTGTGTGGGGGGGGGGGGAGTTACCGTTCTACCCCTGCCTTTAGGCTTCTGGGCTTGGGTCTGTGTACTGAGGGTCGGGGATAGTAGAGTAACTTTGCTTCTCCCAAATAGTGGGCGCGAGCGATTTCGGGCGAGTAGGGCGTGTTTTGAAATAGTGGGCTCGAGCGATTTCGGGCGAGGAGGGCGTGTTTTGAAATAGTGGGCGCGAGCGATTTCGGGAGAGGAGGGCGTGTTTTGAAATAGTTGGCGTGAGCGATTTCGGGCGAGGAGAGGGTGTTTTGCCGCCCATGGTTTATGAATTATTCGGCACCTGTCATTTCGGCCGAGAGAAGGCGCGCTTGGATGAAGTTACGAACCTACCCTCGATGTACAACGGGCCAATTGATGCATGTCCCACATAGGCCGGTAATTTCGCGTCTCCCATTTATTTGCTCGGGCGAATTCCACCGAGCACAGGGTGTTTAGCGATTCGTTCAGATTTTGGGAGAATGAGCATCCACGTCTACCTTACCAAGTCGATTCGAATCAAATTTTGAAATATTAGCTTGCCACTTCTTTTTTAGATGGTGAGATGATGCTTGGGACTAATGTGTTTTTACATGCTCATTGCTAACGATTACTATATGACAAATAGTTGACCCACTCAAAAACGGGAATCAAACCCAAAATGAAATATCTTGATTCAATGAAATAGCTCGTTCACCAGGTCAAAATAGTGAAGTAAATCCAAAATTGAACACCTCAATCGAGTAGCATGTTGTACAGTATTATAGTAATCCATGAACATGTTGAAAGTCAAATTAATGAACTTGTTTGATACGCATATCTCCGTTCATGTGTGGATTACAGACAACATGTTCTCCAATTCAAATATTTGAATGCAAATTTATATCGAAACATGGTTTATATCAGTCTTTGATGCATAAACGAGACCTCCCCCTCTCCCGGACTCATGTTCTCTCTCTCACCGACAATCTTCAATTCTATCGCACGCATCCAAACACAAACCTTGTCGGTCCCTCTCCCTCTCTCTGTATCTCTCTCTCTCTCTCTCTCTCTCTGTGTGTGTGTGGGGGGGGGGGTCTTTCTAGTTCGCATGCACACTCCATGTATAGGTCTCTCCGGCACACTATGTATGATTCTCTAGTCCAAGCTAAATATCTTGGGTGCACTCATCGTACACACACAAATTCCCTGGCTCGTTGCCCGTAACTCTCTCACGCACCACTCTGCCGTCTCCGAGCTCTTCCCTCTCTCTCTCTCAAACTCTCCATCTCCCTGGGTCACACATACACATGCATATCTCATTCGCACTCAATAGACCCATCTAAAACTCTCTCTCTCTCCCTCGTTCTCTCTCCATCTCATACGCACACACACATAATCTCACGCCTAGCCAAGTAAGATGGTCTCTCACTCAATTGTAGGCACACGCAGTTCCCCCTATATGTATATGACTAGCTAATTCTTAGTCTCCATCACAAACATGTGCATGGTCTATCTCGATTTCTCTCGGGGCATCTTTCTATCGCACACGCACCTCGTCCCTCGATCTCGCACCCATATAGTCCCCTCACGATCTCGAGGGGATCTCTCTATCACAAACACACCCTCTCTCCCTCCCCATGCGTCCATCTTCTCCATGCGTCCCTCTCGACCTTTGCCCCTTGTTGGCCAGACCTCTATTGGACATGTGCTATAGGGGTGCCTCTCTCTGTTGCAAACAATCACGCACTAGCTATCTTCGTGTATCTCCTCACCTCGCTTTTCTATCTCGGAGATGCATGCGTGATATGTTTGCATAAGAAACGAACACACACACTCTCTCTAATTTATCGTTTGTTGTCCCTTTCTCTTTCACGCACACACACACACTCTCTCTCTTTTTGCACACTCACTCATTCTCCTTCACGCGCACTTGATCTCTCTCGACTTAGGCACTCTCTTCGGTCCATAGCATATAGATTATTAGATTTATTGAAAAGTCAAACATCACAAAGTTTGACCATGTACGTGGAGAAAAACATTTACATCTAGAACGGCAAACATATATCATTAGATTCATCATGAGATGTAGTTTCGTATGATGTATCTTTGGTATTGTAGATATAAATAATATTTGCGTAAACCTGGTCAAAGTTTCCAAAGTTTGACTTCTAAAAAAATTATATGCACTGCATTATCGAGCGGATGGAGTATCTCTTTCCCCCTCTCAGCTATCTGACGCACCACTCAGCCGTATCGGGGCTCCTCTATCTCTCTCAAACTTTATATCTCCCTGGTTCACACATACACATATCTCGCTCGCGCTACATAGACCCATCTAACACTCTCCGCCCTTGTTATCTCTCTATGTGACACGCACCCCCCATAAGTACCATAATCCCTCACTCCATCATAGGCACACGCACTCCCCCCTAAGTATGACTATCTCTCACTAGCCATCAGGAACACACGTATTGTCTCCTTCCATCCATACATCTATCTCGATATCTCTCGGGGTATCTTCTATCACGCACACACCTCGTCACTCGATCTCCCACCCATGTAGTCCCATCACGATCTCCAGGGGATCTCTCTGTCACAAACATACACTCTCTCCTCCCCATGTCTGCATTTTCTCCATACGTCTCTCTCGAGCTCTCTCCCTTGTTTGTCAGACCTCTCTTGGCCACGTGCTAGGGGTCTTTCTCTCTCGGTTGCAAACAACCACACACTATCTCCTCACCTCGCTTCCACTGTCGAAGATGCATGTGTGATATGTTTGCATAAGACACACACGCTTTTTCTCTACTTTATCGTGTGTTGTCCATGCCTCTTTCACACACGCACACAAGCTTTTTTCACTCACTCTTTCTATTTCACACACACTCTTTCTCTCTCTAGTTAGGTACTCTCTCACGTCCATAAACATATGAATGTTTTGAAAAGTCAAACCTCAGAAAAGTTTGGCCAGGTATATGTGGAGAAAAACATTTACATCTAGAACGATCATTAGATTCATCACAACATGTACTTACTTCATACTATCATTTATCTTTGGTATTGTAGATATAAGTAATTTCTTTATAAACTTGGTCAAAGTTTCAAAAGTTTGACTTTATAAAAAATATAGGCACTACATTATCGAACGGACGGAGTAGCTCTTTCTCTCTCTCTACTATCTCTCACGGGCCTCCCCTCTCACTCGAACTCTCTATACCGAGGGATTATACGGTCACTGTGTCAGCGTATAGCTCTGTATATTGTTTAGTTGACCAGTCAACCAGTCCACATGCTTCCTTGTCAGCTCGTGTTCTCTATCTTCGTGCGCTGGCCCATGTGGCAGTGGGTGAAAATAAGTAAACTAAAGGCCCATCTGACACGCGGTGAAGTAAACAAAGTTGAAATCACTCGCGGTAGCACCCCGCATGCTAGTAAATTGAGGGCACACTTCTTCCGCGTGAAGGACGCACGCGCGCACACTTCACCACTGCGCTGCGGCATGCACACAAGGACGCACTCGCGCACACCCAGCACACAATACACACCAGCACACGTGTACACCGGCGTCGCCGCCGGCTGAGATGGACGGCGAGGCAGCCAACAAGCGGAGGCTGCTCAAGCCAAAACCACATCCGGCGAGCCTGGACTTCATCAGTAGCCTCCCCGACGACTTGCTGCTCATCATCATCAGCCTCCTCCCCACCAAATCTACCGTGTGGACCATTCTTCTCTCCCGGCGGTGGCACCCCCTCCGGCACCGCGTCCCCCTCAACCTCACCGTCGATAGCTGCCTCTATGACGGGGATTGCAAACGCATGGCCGCAGTCTCCAAGATCTTTTCATCGCACCCTAGGCCAGCCAGATGCCTTGAAATCCGCATGTTCAGTACCAACTGCAAGGTCTGAGGGAGTCCTGGATTAGGGGGTCCTCGGGTGTCCGGTCTATTCGATATGGGCCGGACTGATGGGCCGTGAAGATAAAGCAGAAGACCATCCCCCGTGTCCGGGTAGGACTCCTATATGCGTGGACGGCAAGTTTGGTGTCCGGATGTACTATTTCCTTCTTCTGTAAACCGACTCTGTACAACCCTAGGCCCCTCCGGTGTGTATATAAACCGGAGGGTTTAGTCCATAGAGGCAATCAGAATAATCATAGGCTAGACAGCTAGGGTTTAGCCATTACGATCTCGAGGTAGATCAACTCTTGTAACCCCTATACTCATCGAATACAATCAAGCAGGACGTAGGGTTTTACCTCCATTAAGAGGGCCTGAACCTGGGTAAACATCATGTCCCCATTATCCATTCTTACCATCGATCCTCAAACACACAGCTTGGGACCCCTACCCGAGATCTTCCGGTTTTGACACCGACATTGGTGCTTTCATTGAGAGTTCCGTTGTGTTGTCGACAGAAGAATCGATGGCTCGCCTCGTTGTCGATAACGATGCTGTTTCCGGGGAGACTTTTCTCCCTGGTCAACTCTTTGTGTTTGGCGGCTTCACGCTACGTGCCAACTCAACCGGCCACCTTGAGCAGGTCGACAGCTACGCCCCTGGTCACCAGATCAGGTTCGGAAGTCTGAACTACATTGCTGATATCCGAGGAGACCTGGTCTTCGAGGGGTTCGCGGCCACCGCCGCTCCCCACCCGCACGAAGAAGGCCCTTTGGATCCACCAATAGATCCCGTCCAGGGATCGACTATCATGTCCGCCCAGACCTTAGATCCAGAGCGGGACACTTCGTCCGAAGATCGGGGGGTGAACCCCGTCGGACTTTCTCCTATTACGGAGCTTCTAGTCGGAGACCCAGATGCAACCATGCCATCGGCGGACCCAGAGTCAAACGGAACTCTCCCCATCATCAGGAAGCCGGATTCACCTTTGGATGTCAACTCCGAACTCTCGAGGTCTGCGTATATCGGGCTCAGTCAAGTGGTTATTTTCGAACCTAGATCTGCAGATCCTCAGACGCCTGTCCAGCTCTCACTCCTAAACGAAGCACTGGACCTAATGCAATCTCTCGCCATCATGGAAGTATCACCTCCGAACAATGCCCAGCTTGAACTGGGGGCTGAGAGTAGGGAATTTTGCGTCCCACCCACCACCCACTTAATAGCCACTTTTGAGGATTTAACCGACATGCTAGATTACGCCTCCGAAGACATCGATGGCATGGACGACGATGTCGGAGTTGAACCAGGCCAAAACCCGCCTATCACTGGGCGTTGGACGGCCACTTCTACTTATGATGTATACATGGTGGACACGCCTGAAAATAAGGACGATGATGGCATTTAATATCCAGATGAGGAGAAGCCCGTCAACGAACCACCAAAGCGTCGGCGTCAGCGGCGCCGCCCACGATCGCGTCGGGCAAGGGAAAGTAATACCAGCACCGGAGATAATGACACTCTGGACAATGCCGAAGACTCCGACCACCCCAAGAAGCCTGTGTTCGAGCAGGACGAGAGGGAAGAGGGTCAAGTCAACCCCGACGAACTTGCCGATCACGGGGATTCGGAAGATAGTAACTACTTACCTGTCTCCGAAGAGGATATTAGCCTCGATGACGAAGATTTCATTGTCCCAGAGGAACCCCTCGAACAAGAACGCTTCAAGCGACGGCTGATCACCACTGCATGAAGCCTGAAAAGGAAACAACAGCATATTCAAGCCAAACAGGATACGCTCAACGATAGATGGACTAAGGTCTTGGCCGCCGAAGAGGGATACGGCTATGAGCGCCAAACAAAGAGCTATCCTAAGTGCAGGCTCCTGCCACAATTCGACAAGGAGGCCTTCGAGCCAATATCATCAAAATACAATCATGCTAATCAACCGGACTGACCACCACGTGGATGGGACAAAACGGCCAATTATGCCGAACATCAGCCCGCGCCCCCTCGTAATAGAGGCAAGGAAGCAGCGGCTCCGCGCTATACGGACGACCTACGTCAGGACCTGACCAATAGAGCCGGCCAGACCAGATCCATCTATGGATCAAGAGGACATGCCCCCACACGAGATGACGGCCATCAAGCCAGGCATGACAAACCTAACCAAGTCCGGGGTCAGCATCGAACACAGATGTCATTCGAACTCCGTCGGGACATTGCCCGGTACAGAGGTGCCGCACACCCCATGTGCTTTACCGATGAGGTAATGCAGCACCAATTTTCGGAAGGGTTTAAACCCATGAACATCGAGCAATACGATGGAACGATAGATCCTGCCGTATGGATTGAAGATTTCCTTCTGCACATTCACATGGCTCGCGAAGGTGATCTCCACGCCATTAAATACCTCCCTCTAAAGCTGAAAGGATCAGCATGGCACTGGTTGAATAGCCTCCCAGAGAACTCCATTGGAAGTTGGGAAGATTTAGAGGATGCTTTTCGGGACAACTTTCAGGGCACTTATGTCCGGCCACCGGATGCTGATGACTTGAGTCACATAGTCCAGCAACCTAGAGAGTCAGCTCGCAAACTTTGGAATCGGTTCTTAATTAAAAAGAACCAAATCATGGACTGTTCGGACGCCGAAGCCCTAGCGGCATTTAAGCACAGCGTCCATGACGAATGGCTTGCCCGACACCTCGGTCAGGAAAAGCCAAAGACTATGGCAGCTCTTACTGCACTCATGACCCGCTTCTGCGCGGGCAAAGATAGCTGGCCTGCTCGTAGAAGCAACAATACCAGCGACCCCGGCACCTCTGAGGCCAGGGATGGCAATGGAAGGCCATGACGCAGCAAAAACAAGCGCCGAAACAACAACGAAGAAACAGAGGATACGGCGGTAAATGCCGGATTCAGTGGCTCTAAACCCGGTCAGCGGAAGAAGCCATTCAAAGGTACTAGGGATGGTCCATCCAACTTGGACAAGATACTGGATCGACCCTGCCAGATTCATGGCACCCCTGACAAGCCTGCCAACCACACCAACAGAAACTGCTGGGTTTTCAAACAGGCCGGTAAATTAAACACCGAACACAAGGGGAAAGAACCTCCAAGTGATGATGATGATGAGCCTCGCCCACCGCGCACCGGGGGACAGAAACAGTTTCCCCCCGAGGTAAAAACGGTGAACATGATCTACGTCACCCACATCCCCAAGAGGGAGCGCAAACGCGCATTAAGGGACGTCTACGCCATAGAGCCTGTCGCCCCAAAATTCAGCCCATGGTCGGCTTGTCCGATCACCTTTGATCACAGGGACCACCCAACCAGTATCCGTCACGGAGGTTCGGCGGCCCTGGTACTCGATCCTATCATCGACGGATACCATCTTACCAGAGTCCTTATGGACGGCGGTAGTAGCCTCAACTTGCTCTACCACGATACTGTCCGTAAGATGGGTATCGACCCGTCAAGAATCAACCCTAGCAACACTACCTTTAAAGGAGTGATACCTGGCGTGGAGACCCGCTGCACGGGCTCCTTCACACTGGAAGTCGTATTCGGCTCTCCAGATAACTTCCGAAGCGAAGTCTTGATCTTCGACATCGTCCCTTTTCACAGAGGTTATCATGCACTGCTCAGACGAACGGCCTTCCCCCGCTTTAATGTGGTCCCGCACTACGCTTATCTGAAGCTCAAAATGCCTGGACCTCATGGCGTCATCACAGTAAATGGGAATATGGAGCGCTCCCTCCGTACTGAGGAGCATACTTGGCTCTAGTAGCCGAAGTACAGGGCGGCCTCATCAAGCCGGACAACCCATCGGTCATCAAGACCCACGACTCTGCTAAGCGAGTCCGATCTGCGCTACAATGCGATAGCCCAGTGGAGCTGGAGCTTAAATAGCAGTTTAGCCTCCGCCGACCGCCCCATAAGGTTGCGGCATATGTACCGCGTGTACATAACTGCGCACTTATAATACCTTGGGCAGCGCCAGAGGCACACTGCGGAAAAGGTCCATAGTACGGGTTGACCCTATTCGGACCTCAACTTTTTTTCCACTATAGGTTCATTAAAAAACCTACCTGATCTACGGAGGCTCTTTTCCAGGTCCCTCTTTCTTACAGACGACCATCACCTCCTCCTCTTAAAGGATTTCCCTCCAAGGAGAAACGGCACAGACGTGTGGCAGGGCACCATTGGGATCTTCAAACCACTACTTTCAGGCCCTGTGTAAACCTTTTCCTTGTGTAAAACTTTTTGGCATGTAAAATAGCCTCGATATTTATGGCATTATCTGTAATAACACGGCTCAACGTACTCATCAGGGTATAAAGGAAGCAGTTGACCACCACTTTTGTTTGGCACTCATTTATTTTTGTCATCTGTATGCCCTCCCTACTTCAGACTGCCACACGTGCTTTAGTCCGGCCTTAACACCGGGGGCTGTATTCAGTCCTGCACATTTCAAAGTCCGAACACCTATAGGGTACTCTTCGGTGTCCCGGATATTGCATTATATGCATCGGCTCTGAATCATGTCTTTGGTCTATAGTTGGGTTGCCCGGCACCTGTGCTTACCACCTTACGTTCCGCTCGTTCGGCTAAGGTAGTAAAGGGAGAACTATTGCGATTGTACTTCTGGTTCATCCGGTTAAGTACCTCGGTAGAGAAAGCTGAAAACTAACTGTCATGATAAGCGCGAGCTGGTCGGCGATTCGGCGACTTAGTATTATACTACAAATCATTAGCAATTTACTCCGTGTTATGCGAGGGGCTGGTCTTCGTCCAGCCGCGTGGAAAAGGCACCGTAGTCCGGATAGCCGCACACACACCAGGGGCTAGTACTTAGCTCCACAGTCAAACACCTATGGCTAAGTGAAAGTAATAAAGCCGCATAGTCTGATTGCCTGGTTCACCACGCTGACACCTCCTTTACGGACCAAGACGTTGGATAAAGTGTGGTCACGCGTTACGCCGAACACCCCTGTAGCATCTACATGGGGGCTGAAGCTGATGACTGGCAACTTTCAGAAATAAAACAATAAACGGCCGCACAGGAGGAAAAATCGCTTGAAACAAAAGGCGCAAACATAGATATATAAACAACACGGGTTCATCGCATTGTTTGTACAACCTGAACACACTCAATCAAATATTACGTCCTTAGAGCATTGACCCTCGATCACTCGGGCTCCTTCTAGGACGTCATCGAAGTACCTCTCCGGCTTCCGATGATCTTTGCCTTCGGGCGGGCCTGCGGTTGCCACTTTGGTGGCCTTCATCTTTGCCCATTGCATCTTGGCGCGAGCGAAGGCCATCCGGGCACCCTCTATGCTGGCCGAGCGCTTCAATGCATCAATCCGAGGCTGCGCGTCGATAAGTCGCTTCACCAAACCGAAGTAGCTACTAGGGATTGGCTCGGCCGGCCAGAGCTGGACTATCAGGTCCTTCATGGCCAAACCGGCCACCCTATGCAGCTCCGTCAGCTACTTCAGCTGGTCGTTCAGAGGCGTCGGGTGTTCCGGCGTGAGAAATTGTGACCAGAACAGCTTCTCGGTCGAGTTCCCCTCCTAGGCTCGGAAGAACTGTGCGGCATCGGCGGCACTCCTCGAAAGATCCGCAAACGCGCCTGGAGAACTCCATACTCGGGTGAGCAAAGCAAACCTCTGACCTCCAAAGATACTCTGCAAAAGAATGGCCTTCCCAGCCGCTATCTGCCTCGCCTGATGGATCTCTTCACGAGCACTCCGGGACTCGATCCACGCCTCTTTGGCATCATGGAGAGCCTTGGCGAGCTCAATCGACTGGTCCGAAGTCTTCTGCTCCAAAGCTTCACATTTGCTGATGGCATCCTTCAGCTCCTACTCTACTTCGGCCACCCGAGCTTCGTGTTGGCGGCGGGCATCTTGCTCGGTGTTCAGTTCGGCAGCCACCTTGTTAGCGGCTGCCTTATTTGCCTCCGCCTCTTTTTTGGCCTGGGCAAGGAAGCCTTTGAGGGTCTCGACCTCGGCTGCGCCAGCTGTGATTATAATCAAGGCATTCCATGAGTTAATCTCTAAATATACATATCACTTCCGATATCAAAATAAACTTTTAACATTATACGCATACCTTGTGTCTCATCGAACCACTTATTAATGCGGTCGATTTCCTCATTGGCCACCTGAAGCTTCCGATTGAGTTCGGAAACTTCTGCGGCCTGGGCGGTTGCCGCCAACAAGGAAGCATGTTACAATAACAGCACAACAGGTTAACTCTCCCGAATATTATATGGATCCTCTGTCCAGTTTCTTTTAATCGAACAGAGCCTCAGGGGATACTGTCTGTACACAGGTATATTCCTCTATGTGAAAAGTTTTTAGAACATTATGTCGCATACCTCAAAGCCCGTTAGTAGGCTGGTGAAAGCTTTGTTCAGTCCGCTCTTAGCAGACTGAACCTTCTCCACCACCGCACCCATCAGGGTGCGGTGCTCCGCCACGATGGAAGCACGCTGCAGTGCTTCCTCCAGGGCGTTGGGCGCCTCCGGGTTAGTGGAGGTCGCCGATGGAGCTGATGCTCCTCCCCCCTCCTTCGAAGAGGGCTGCTTATCCCATCCCGGAGCCGTGTTGGTCTCCAGAATGGTGTCCGGCTGGGGCCCGGATTGTTGGGGGTCCCCACCGTCGGTTGTCATAGGGGTCGCCTCCGCTAGGTTTTTGGCGACCGAGGTATTAACCTCAGGCGCTTTCTCGGCGGCTTTGTTTGCCCCCTTCTGCCAAGAAAGGTCCTTTGGGACGACACCTCGGTGTACTCCATGATGATAGGCAAGGTGGCACGCGTCGGCGTGTCACTCTCTGCCATTTCGGGTGGCAAAGAGTTCCCCTTCGATAATGGGGTTTGCGGGAGCTCGCGGGGAGGGCTGAAAGGCAAATAACAAAATAACTTATATAATGGAAGCAGGTAGACCGAAGATAAATAGTAAGTTTCCAAATACTTACGATTCGGCCAGGGGCTTCACCCTGGGTGGCTTCTTGGGGACTAGTTCGGTCTCTGAGTCCGAACTGTCCGGAAGGGCCAACTTCCCTCTCTTGGGCGCCTCCTCCTTCGGGTCTTCGGAGGCCGCCCTCTTCTTCTTCCTCCCCTTACGGGGGGAGTCGCTCTCCACCTCCTCCTCCTCTTCTTCCTCATCTCCTTCATGGGAAGAGAGGGCTTCGGTCTCTTCGAACACTGTCTCTGAAGGACCTTTATGGAGGGGGCCGCCCTTGGCCTCCTTGCCTTTCTTCTTCTTGGTTTTCTTCTCCGGCGCCTGATAGGGCGCCGGGACCAGCATCTCCGTTATTTGGGGTATGGCCGGATCCTCAGGCAGCGGTGCCGGACAGTTGATCCGCTCCGCCTTTGCCGTCTAGGCCTGTAAAGAAAGTAGGCAATATAATTTCTATATATCTGAAATATTTATCGGATAGGTCTTCGGAAAGACTATGCTTACCGCCGTGGCTGGGTTCTCGATGTCGAGCCCGATGTCTTCATTCTTCTTCGGCCACTTTTTTTGAGCCTTGAAGAGCAGCTTCAATATATCTTCGTGCGTAGTGCCGAAGAAGCGCTTCAGGGTCCGTGGCTTCTCCGGATCGAACTCCCACATGGGGGAGGCCCGGAGCTGGCAAGGAAGGATGTGGCGGAAAAGCATCACTTGAATCACGTTTGTGAGGCCAGTGTTCTCACCCAACATGTCGGACATGCGTTTTTGGAGCACCTCACCTCCGGTTTGGACCCCCAATCAAGACCCTTGGAGGTCCATGAGGTGAGTCTCGTGGGGGTCCGGATCTGAAGTCAGGCGTGGTTGCCCAGTTGGCGTCGCAGGGTTTGGTGATGTAGAACCACTCCTGCTGCCACACCTTGACCGTCTCCACAAATGCCCCTTTGGGCTAGACGGTGTTGGGGAGCTTGCTCACCATAGCCCCGCCGCAGTCCGCATGCTGACCGTCAACCACCTTCGGCTTCAGATTGAAGACCTTGAGCCATCGGCCGAAGTGTGGGGGGATGCGGAGAAGAGTCTCACACACGATGATAAACGCCGATATGTGAAGGAAGGAATTTGGGGCAAGATCATGGAAATCTAGCCCGTAGTAGAACATAAGACCCCGGACGAAGGGGTGGAGGGGAAACCCTAGCCCCTGGAGGAAATAAGGGATGGAGACGACCCTCTCACCGGGCTCCAGAGTAGGAATAACCTCATCTTTGGCAGGGATCCTATGCGCGATATCCGCGGACAAATAGCCCGCTCTCCGGAGATCCTTGACGTCCTTTTCAGTGATGGTGGAGGCCTCCCACTTGCCCTTGGAGCCGGACCCGGCCATTGCTGGGGTGGGTGGCTGTGGTGGAGGAGATTGGAGCTATGGGCGCTGGAGCTTGGAGATTGAGAGACATAAGCTAGAGGAAGGCGTAAAGAAAAAGGAGAGGTTTTTACCCTTTTATAGACGATGAAAATACCAAACGTCACCCTCCTAAGCCATAAACCTCGCCTGTTCCCAACAAAATCATGCGTAAGGTGCGGTTGGATTACCCAAACCATATTGATGAGATTCTCGTAATGGGTCGGCATGATCTCTGTTTTGACAAGACGTGCCAATGAAGGCTAGACCTCGAAACGCAAAACGGGAGGCGTGAAAACGGTTCGAAATATTAAAGAGTCAAGTGTGACGCTTCGCCGAAAAAGTTGTCAGTAAAAGACACTGTTCCTATTTGACATCTTGCCTTCGTGGCTAAGGGTTGTATTGATTATGCAGAGCCGGATACAGTTTCTTTATGCATGGAGCTAACTTAAAATTTTTGGGGGAAGGAACCTGCCTTGCAATACCGAAGATAATCCGCGTGCGGAACTCATCGTCATCGAAGACTGGTTCAGGGGCTACTGAGGGAGTCCTGGATTAGGGGGTCCTCGGGTGTCCGGTCTATTCGATATGGGCCGGACTGATGGGCCGTGAAGATAAAGCAGAAGACCATCCCCCATGTCCGGGTAGGACTCCTATATGCGTGGACGGCAAGTTTGGTGTCCGGATGTACTATTTCGTTCTTCTGTAAACCGACTCTGTACAACCCTAGGCCCCTCTGGTGTGTATATAAACCGGAGGGTTTAGTCCGTAGAGGCAATCAGAATAATCATAGGCTAGACAGCTAGGGTTTAGCCATTACGATCTCGAGGTAGATCAACTCTTGTAACCCCTATACTCATCGAATACAATCAAGCATGACGTAGGGTTTTACCTCCATTAAGAGGGCCCGAACCTGGGTAAACATCGTGTCCCCATTGTCCATTATTACCATCGATCCTCAGACACACAGCTTGGGACCCCCTACCCGAGATCTGCCGGTTTTGACACCGACAATGTCCAAGCCAAGTTTGACGAGTGGTTCTTATCCCCCGCCCTACATCAGCTCGAGGAGCTCAGGTTTGAAGCTGGACGATGTCGCTCTCTGTCGCCGTTCGCGCTCCGCCTCACGCCAACGCTGCACCGCGCCAGCTTCGACTCCTGCTATTTTCCCCAGATTAATGCTGCGCCCGCCCTTCTTCTCCCTGAACTCAAGAAGCTCGACCTCTTCGACGTTGGCATCTCAAAGAAGGCTATGGAGCACCTGCTCCGTAGCTGTACTGCGCTCGAGTACCTTCGTCTTCGGCATATCCATGGGTTCATTAGCCTCCACATCGCCTCGACGAATCTCCGATGGATTTATGTGTCTTGCTGGCCCCACAACAAGACATCAATTGGGAAGAGATCACTCCGGCTGTTCCATGTTATGGTCACTGAGAATGCGCCTTTCCTTGAGAGATTGCTTGTATCTGATCTAGAAGGTCCAACAAAAATCAGGGTCATTGACGCGCCGAAATTGACAGCGTTGGTGTACTCGTCTGCCAAATTCTCCGAACTCTTTATTGGATCCATAATCGTTCAGGTACAACACTCATCTTCTTCTCCGTCTTCTTGAAATTCACATTTTTAAACTTCTTCTTGATGTATTTATGACTGTCATCTAGAAAATGATTCCCACAAGTTTGACCCAATCTGTGCGCACAGTGAAGATCTTGGCAATAAAATCTATCGGCCCCAATCTGGATCAAGTTGTTTGATTCCTTACATGCTTTCCGTGCACGGAGAAGCTACTCATCGAGGTGAAACTTATTTCCTATTAGTAAACGGTAATCACAACATAGCTCAAATTTTTCGTAATTTTCCCAAATTACGATGACAAGTGTAGTGTTCAAAACTGCATCTACGCACTGCACCGAAAGAAATGTTTTTAGTATTTTTTTCTCACGTGATCACCTGCATCGTTTTTTTGTTTTACTACTGTAGCCTAGGCTAGTCATAGTGGCAAGTAACTTAGACTAGTAACTCTATGGTTAGCCTAAGAGCAAGTACTACCTCCGTCCTGGTTTACTCTTCGTATTTTGTAGTATCAAAATTTGACCATAGATTTAACTAACAAAATGTTAATGCATGTCACTAAAAATTATATCGTTGGATTCATATTTGAACATAATTTCAAATGGTATAATTTTTGGTGACATGCATTGGCATTTTCTTAGGTAAATCTATGGTCAAAATTTTACACTAAATACGAGGTAGTACAAAAGTGGGCTAACGACCCTCCACTATGTAGGCCAAAACACGTGCCAAATTCACTTGTGATGCATTGGGCATCGATGCCCCTCCATTGCTCACCTGGTGCTCCAATCTGGATCACCTACTTTGCTCCGGTGCCAAATTAACTCGCGCAATGAAAAAACACTTGCATGGGAGAGGGAGAGGACCGAGGCAATAAAAAAACACTTGTTTGGGAGAGGAAGAGGCTGGTGTAGTTGGTTTGATTGATTTGTTTATACATGTGGGTCTGTGTGCACAGCGGCGCCAACTCTCTCACATCGCTAGAGCGGTGCCAAAATCTTTTGATTTGACATCGATGCGTATTATGTGGCATACTATTGAGAAATATGGCATCAGCCACATAGTGGAAGGCAACAAATGCCCAAGCTCTTCACGTGCTCCTAGGTAAATGAGAGGAAAGACAAAGAGAGAGAGAGAGAGTGAAAAAATATCACTAGCCTTAGAGCCAACCCTATCGTATGAGCGAATGATATTGGTACCTCTTAATGACACATCAATCTTATACAGCCAGCTGCTCTAATAGGTTCTCTTCTTTTGCAGATAAAAAAAGACCCGAAAGTGAAAAATGTGCTGCACTATAACAATCTCATCGAATGCCTTGATCTCCATCTTACAGAAATTGATTTGGTCGATTATCGAGGCAGCACATCTGAGATTAAATTGGCTAGGTTCTTTGTTCTGGAGGCAAGTGTGCTCAAGTGTCAGTGCAACAAACCCTGGGTCTGTTGCCCAGACTATGCACAGGCACGGGGACGAGATTGAAGCACCAACCCAAGTCAGAATACAAGGGACTAAGAGGTTCAAAGGACTAACATGCAGATCAGATGGGACCAAGATCAAGCCAAAGAAGCAAGGCACCATCAGGAGAAGGGCCTCCTTTGCCGGGCAGGCGAGCTCGGCAAGGGGCGAGGCCACCCCCGGAAGACGATGTCCAAGATGTCCCGGCAGGGCCTGCTGGGGCACACGGAGGCAAAACCACCTCACCAACTACTTCACCACAACCCAAATCGTCAATCAGTGCGGTGTCAAACCGCGGAGTGACTAAGTGGCAGCCATTCACCATATGGTAGCCTCTCCCTACAGGAAACACCTGCAGATGACACTCGTCCTGCGACATGTCAAGTGAACAGGCGTGGAGCTGGCGAGATAGCCCGGCAAGCCTTGCCGGGCAACCAACGATGTGATGTTAAGCGGTGCATTTAATGCGCCCTGTCAGCCCGCAGAGTTAGGTATGATAGCGTTGTTTGCTATCTTATCAGTGCATAATGACTGTTTTGCCATTGTGGTGACCCCTTAATCTATAAAAGGAGGCCCATGGCGACTGTAGAGAGGGTTAGAAGGTTGGATAACTCAGACCCCCATACGCGCGTAGCCACTGCCGCCCTGAGGCAACCCTTGCCGGGCAAGTGTACTACGCTCCACCACCACCTTTCCACCATCAATCCACCAAAGCAGGAGTAGGGTTTTACGCCTCGCGGCGGCCCGAACCTGGGTAAAAATGCCTGTGTGATCTCTGTCGTGCTGCCACACGCTCGTCTGCTCTTTATGCAACATGACGCCCCCTGCCGAACCAGCAAGGGGCCTCCTAGTCCCATAGGTGGCCGTGGTTTCCCGCGACATCTTTGGCGTGCCAGGTAGGGGGACCGCTTGCGCGAACCTGAAGGCGTGTGTAGCGCGTCACCTTCATCACCATCAGCATCATCAACGACGCCATCGACCATGGCACCCAAGAAGAAACCCGGTTCTTTGGCTCGTCCTTCCACCTCGAAGGCTCCGCCGCCCGCGGCCTCTAACGCTGCGGGGGGTGCGGAGACACGCAAAGACGCGGACGCTGCTGGGGATGTGGTCGGAGCAGGCGGCGCCGTCACCACTTCCCCCGCAGCCGACGCAGGAGCAGGAGACATCGAAGGAGAGCAGCATCAGCAACATCCCGACGGGCACAGCCGCAGCAACGGCGCTCGGGCCGGGGCGAATCGCCGCCCTCCGACTGCTCCCACCATGGGTGCGGTCGCAGCGCGTGCACCTCCCCCGGGATGGGTCGACCAAGCCGCTGCGCCCGACGGAGCCACTGGCCCTCGAGCGCCTTCGCCGCACCACCCTGCCATCCAGGTGGTCGCCCCGCAGCAGCGGGGGCGCAGTGCTGCCGCCACTAGCACCGTCAGGAGCCGAGCGACGGTGCGATCGACTTCATCATCACCCATGCCAAGTATAGCCTCGGAGGCCATGGCGCGGGCTCGGCTACTGCTGAGGTTTCCGCCAGCGGCCGAGCAAATGGACGAATGGCGTGCCACCATCCAAAGTCTGCTCGGTTTCGCCGAAGCTGGGGGCTCACGGCGAGCTGGCCCGCCACGGCCACCCCAAGCGACAGCAACGACTCATGCTGCTGACCGTATAGAAGGGGCCATCCCCATGGTGCAATCCCCGCCACGACAGCCAGCGTGAGCGCAACAGAATCAAGACCCCGACGATGTCTCGATGGCCTCTTCTGACCCTCGAGCGCGTCCAGGCCAACGATGAGCCCCGGAGGATAGGCGGAGAGGAGACACGCGCGCCGTTGTCGAGCAACGCTGCGACGACCTTCGCCGGACCGATGGGTGCGACGGCCCCGGCGTCGACGAGCCCGCGCTCGGTATTGGCGGGTGCCTACCTTTCGAGGTTGGCTGCCCTGCCTTTACCTGTGAGCTGCGGCAAGTCCGTTGGTCGTCCGTTCGTACGTTCAAGCCAGAGATACCTGAGAAGTATGATGGGAGGCTGAACCCGGCAGAGTTCCTGAGCATCTACACCATCGTTGTTCAGGCTGCCGGGGGAAGAGATGAGAAGGTGTTCACCAACTACTTTCCTTTGGCCCTCAAGTCCAATGTGAGGTCTTGGCTGATGCACCTGCCGGAGAACTCCATTTCGTCATGGGCAAACCTGTGCCATGAGTTCATCGGTGCCTTCACCGGTGGCCACCAAGAGCCGGGCCGACCCAGCGACTTGCAGCTTCTGCAACAAAAGGAAGGAGAGACCCTCCGTAAGCATTTACAGAGATTCAGCAAAGTTCATAGAAATATCCCAAATATCCATCCGGCAGCCGTGATAGCCGCCTTCCAGTCCAATGTGCGCAACCGCCGGATTCATTCCAAGATGAACGTACGGTTGCCCAAGACTGTGAAGGAGCTCTACACGTTGGTGGATAAGTGTGCTCGGATGGAGGAGGGAAGAAAGTTGCCCGGAGAGGAAGATTGCACCAATATTGATTCAGAGGATGAGGATGAATCAACCAGTCAGAAGAAGAGCAACAAGCGCAGTAAGAAGCGAAGGGATAAGGCAGTAATGACTGTTGAAGGATCGGGTACGCCTAGTACCGGAAAGAAGGCCAAAGCTGAGGCCCCCAGCAAGGGAGCTACCGTGTGCGCTGACTGCCGGGAAGCCGATGCTGCCGAGAAAGCCGGGAAAGGTGATGGGCCGTATTGCAAGATTCATCGGACCAAGGGCCACGACCTTCAAGAGTTTATCAGGTTGAGCAACTTGTCAAAAGATAGAAAGCAGAGTATGAGAAGCGTGACAAGGAAAAGGGTCAGAATGTTGCGGGCGGCAAGGGCCGAGGTGGTGAAGTAAATCACCCCGGCAAACCCTTTCGGAACCAAGGAAAACCCGCCAGAGGTCGAGAGAAGGAAGCCTATGGTGATGAGAGTGATGGAGGGGATGAAGAGGAAACCAGTGAGCAAGAGTTTCAAAAGGCCACCGACGCCCTGTGCATTGACAAGAGTGCATCTCTGCACACCTCTCACCGCCAACTCAAGCGGTGGGCGCGAGAAGTCAATGCCGTGGAGCCAGCGCCCGAGGCCCGGAAGCCGCTCAAGTGGTCCCGTACGCCCATCATCTTTGACGAGGAGGATCATCCTAGCCGTACCACTGCGGTAGGGTGTTTGCCATTGTTGGTCTCCCCAACAATCCACAACCTCAATGTCACGAAGATGTTGGTGGACAGCGGGGCCGGGTTGAATCTGATTTCCCCAGCAGTTATCAGCAAGCTTCAGATAGAAGAGGAAGAGCTGGAGGTTACTGGCACGTTTCAAGGAGTTAATCCCGGCAGGAGCCGTCCTAAGGGAAAGATCATGTTGCCGGTAATGTTTGGGGGAGAACTGAACTACCGGACTGAGAGGATTGTGTTTGATGTGGTCGATCTCCCCCTGCCATTCAATGGGATTCTTGGACGCCCGACCCTGGCTAAGTTCATGGCAGCATCTCACTATGCCTACAACAGCTTGAAGATGCCTGGACCACTGGGAGTCATCACCATCCCATCAGATGAGAAGGATGCAATCATTTGTGTGGACAAGATGTACCGGGATGCGGTCGCAGTAGAAGCAGCGGCAGCAGCAGCTCCCGCTAAGGAAAGCAAAGGAAAGAAGAGGGATTGCAGGGACTCCGGCAAAGAGTCCGGGAAGCGTGCCCCCACCGAGTGCACGGCACCCGTTGATGACGTGCCGGAGTGTTCCAATGGCAAGAGATCCAAGGTTGCTACACCCCAAGTGAAGAAGGTCCCGACAGTGATGGTTGGCGTTGATGGTACTTTCGCTATCAGCGCCACCCTCGATGACAAATAGGAAAGCACGCTCGTTGCCTTCGTGCGGGCGAATATCGATGTGTTTGCCTGGCAACCATCTGATATCCCCGGTGTTCCCAGGGAGGTAATCGAGCACCACCTTGCTGTCTGCCCACATGCCCGATCTGTCAAGCAGAAAGTTCGGAAGTAGGCCTTGGAGAGGCAGCAGTTCATTGCAGAAGAGATCAAGAGACTAGAGGCAGCTGGATTGTTCAGAGGAGTACTGCATCCCACGTGGTTGGCAAACCCAGTGGTAGTCCGGAAGGCTAACGGGAAGTGGAGGCTTTGCATAGATTTCACAGATCTCAACAAGGCTTGCCCGAAGGACCCGTTTCCCTTGCCGCGTATCGATCAGATTGTGGATTCCACTTCAGGTTGTGATTTGCTCTCCTTTTTGGATGCGTATTCTGGGTATCACCAGATCTTCATGTCCAAGGAAGATGAAGAGAAGACGTCGTTCATCACTCCATGTGGTACGTACTGTTTTGTCCGCATGCCATTCGGATTAAAGAGTGCCGGGTCCACTTTTGCAAAGGCAGTGCAGATTGGTTTTGAGCCACAGTTGCACAGAAACATAGAAGCCTATATGGATGATATTGTGGTCAAGACCAAGGATAGGGCCACCCTTATTCAAGATTTGGAGGAGACGTTTGCTAATCTGCGCAAAATCAATTTGAAGCTCAACCCGGAGAAGTGTGTATTTGGTGTTCCCTCCGGCAAGTTGCTTGGGTTCTTTGTATCCCATCGCGGGATCGAAGCCAATCCCGACAAGATCAAGGCTATTGAGCAGATCCAAGCACCAAGGACAGTTAAGGATGTGAGGCGACTGACAGGATGCATTGCCGCGCTAAGCAGATTCATCTCCAAGACTGCCGAGCGTGCCCTGCCGTTCTTCAAAATTTTGAAGAAGGCAGGACCCATGAAGTTGACCCCAGAAGCAGATGCGACTTTGCAAGAGTTGAAGGCCTACTTGTCCTCCATGCCTACCTTGGTCGCTCCAAAACCCCAGGAGCCATTGCTGCTGTACTTAGCGGCAACCAACCAAGTAGTCAGTGCAGCTTTGGTAGCGCAACGAGAAGTGGATAAAGCAGAGAGTGAGCAGAGACCGGCCGAGTCGGAGAAGGATCAAGACAGCAATGAGCACGACAATGAGAGCAACCCCAAGGATGCGACAAGGAAGAAAATGGTGCAGCGCCCAGTGTACTTCGTCAGCTCCTTATTACAGGGGGGCTAGATCGAGGTACTCTGGTGTGCAAAAGTTGATTTTTGGTCTCATCATGGCCTCAAGGAAACTGCACCACTACTTCCAAGCCCATGAGATCATGGTTGTCACTCATTTCCAGTTGCAACGGATACTCCGAAACCCTGAGGCTACCGGCAGAATAGTGGAGTGGGTTTTGGAGTTATCCAGTTTTGGTTTGAAGTTTGAAAGCACGTCAACTATTCAGAGCAGGGCATTGGCAGAGTTTATTACAGAATGGACGCCAACCCTTGATGAGGAAGTGACGGAGACGGCTATCCCCGGCAAGGAATCGCCCCAAGAATGGATTATGTATTTTGATGGTGCTTTTTTTCCTACAAGGTGCAGGAGCTGGCGTGCTTCTTGTTGCCCCCTCCAGGGAGCACTTGAGGTACGTCGTCCAAATGCATTTTGCCCAGGAAGAAGCAACCAACAATACAACAGAGTATGAAGGGCTCCTTGCCGGGCTCAGGATTGCGGCTGAATTGGGAATTAAGAAGCTGATCATTCGAGGAGATTCACAGCTTGTGGTGAGACAAATTAACAAGGATTACCAGAGTCCATTGATGGAGGCATACGTCGAGGAAGTGAGGAGATTGGAGGAGCACTTTGACGGATTGCAAACAGAGCACGTACCCCATGCCGAAAACATCATAGCTGATCATCTGTCAAAGTGTGCTGCGCAGAAGCTCCCTGTGGAACCAGGGACTTTTGTTCTACATCTCACTCAGCCCTCCGTATCCCCAGCAACAATGGCCCGGAAAAGGAGAAAGTTGGACTCCGGTAAGCCTCTCCCGGTAGAGCCATCCGCTCCTGGCAGAGACCCTGCCGGAAACAACTCCTCGCAGTCTGCCGGACCATACCCTCCAGCCGGGCCCATGGACCCCGCGAACGAGGCATGTGCTCCCACAGCAGAGGAGGTGCCGCTAGTCCTCGTTGCCGAGCCCCAGGCTCCAACTTGGGCAAGGCACATTGTCCACTTCCTCCAAACCGGAGAGCTTCCTCGCAACCAAGATGAAGCTGAAAAAGTATCCCGAAGGGCCAGTATGTATCTATTTGTCGTTGACACTCTGTACAGAAGGAGGCCTAACAGTGTGAAATTAAAGTGTGTCTGCCGGGAAGAAGGAAAGGAACTGCTGGCTGAGATACACAAAGGCATGTGCGTCTCCCACATTGGATCAAGGGCGCTAGTTGGGAAAGCATTCCGGCAAGGATTCTATTGGCCCACAGCCCTCCAAGATGCGGTCGAGCTAGTCACCAAATGTGAAGCCTACCAGTTCCATTCCAAGAAAACCCACCTGCCTGCCCAAGCTCTTCAAACAATCCCTCTATCTTGGCCATTTTCGGTCTGGGGGCTCGATATCCTCGGCCCCTTCCCCCGAGCAATCGGGGGCTTTGAATTCTTGTTCGTTGCTATCGACAAGTTTACAAAGTAGCCGGAAGTGACTGCCGTGAGAAAGGTGACTGCTTAGTCAGCTATCAAGTTCTTGAAAGAATTGGTGTGTCATTTTGGAGTTCTGGCAAGGATCATTAACGACAATGGCACCCAGTTCATGAGCTGCGCCTTCATGCAATATGTTCATGCCCTCGGATGCAAAATCTAATTTGCCTTTGTGGCACACCCCTGGAGCAATGGGCAAGCTGAGAGGGCGAACGCTGAAGTGCTGCATGGACTCAAGATGAGAACCTTTGATACGCTGCAGAAGCATAGCAGGCGGTGGATCGAGGAGCTGCCGGTAGTTCTCTGGTCCCTCAGAACGACACCAAACCGAGCTACCGGGCAGACTCCCTTCTCCCTGGTCTACGGGGCAGAAGCAGTTATCCCCACGGAACTCATTTACGGGTCGCCTCGAGTGCTTGCCTACGATGAAGTAGCGCAAGATCAGCACTGGCGTGACGACGCTGTGCTACTCGAGGAGAACCGTCTCCGGGCTGCTACGCGTGCTGCACGCTATCAGCAAGCCCTGCATCTCTATCATAGCCGCAGGGTTCACGCCCGGTGTTTTGAGGAAGGTGACCTTGTCCTTAGGCATGTTCAGTCCGCCAAGGGTACAAACAAGTTATCACCAAAGTGGGAAGGCCCTTACCGGGTAGTACGAGTCACCAGACCTGGCGCAGCCTGTCTGGAGACCGGAGATGGCATTCAGTTGCAAAACTCATGGAATATTGAGCATCTCTGCAAGTTCTACCCGTAAGGCACGGCTGTCGGGCCCTGCCCGGCAGCCACCCTTTAGTACAGGCCTTGCCTCAGCTGCATGTAACCCCTTGTACAAAGCCAGGGTGATGACCCTGTGCAAGAGAAAATAAAGAAGCGCTGTGGGGGGCCCCCGACCAAGATTGTATGCATGCATGAGCATTCCAAGATCACTGCATAAGCATTTCATGAGCATTTGCATATGCATATAGATAGGATCGCATCCTGCATTCATTCTCATCCGCATGAAGCTGCAGGTTCCTGCCGTGAACTTGGCTTTGACAAGGAGTTGAGAAGATTGCCCGGCACTGTGATCCCCGGCAAGCCAAACAGATAAGTTCTACCTCCTGTCCATTAGTGTTCTGTAAGTTATAACTTGTGCATAAGAAAACAACGCCACTCTTTTGAGACTTAGGTGCTCCCATCCCTGACTCAAATGTTGCTTCGGACAGGATGGTTGTAGTGGTCTTTGGTAAAAAGAAGTTGGCGGGGGGCTGGCCCCTTTGCCTGTTGCTCGATAGACACAGCTCTCCGGCAGAAAGAAAAGGTGCCGGCAGGATAGCCTGCCAGGGAAAACTCGTTTATTTACACTAAAGAGGCATCTCTCCTCTGCATGGACGTACACATGCACGGGTTCCCGGCAAGGTTCATCTTTTTCATTAATATGCTGATACAAGTACAAGCATTACAGAACACAAACATGGACTCGAGAGATTACATTATTTGAATTAAATTTTGGCAATTGCCTGCAGATTTAAGATTGAAAAAAGATAAGTGCCCCGTGATGCCCTTTCTTGTCCCTCTCCTCCTAGGCACGGCCATCGAAGGCGAGGAGGGCAAAAGGAGTGCCTGGGCAGGAGCCCAGCCCGCCCCCCTCGGGCTCCGGGAGAGGTAGCCCGACGGGAGCGGGAGCACCGGGGAACGCGTTGATGGAGAGCACGGCGGAGGTGACCCGTCGACCGCCACCACCAGGGCCAGCAGGACACAGCAGGGCTAACGGAGCTGCTGCCCGAGAGGAAGCCTGCTGGGGTCCAGCTGGAGGACTGCTGGAGGAGCCCGGGAGCACCATCCCCACCTCTGCATCCACCTCCCCGGCAAATCGCACTGCCGGGAAGGAGATGCGGATGCAGATGACAGTGCTGCCGCCTGATGAAGATGGTGCGGGCGGCGATCAGCCGAAGTCAGAGTCGTCGCTCCCCCGCCCGCTGCCGTCGTCATCACCGTCACGCTCCTCCTCATCGCTTCCGCTCGAGGAGGAGCTTTCATCGTCAGTCGAGCTCTCCGCGTAGCACCCTAAGCGGCCTCCCAAGCGCCCGAAGATCTTGACAGAGAGCAAGCCGCTCTCCATTAATTTGAACTCGAGAACGTGCCCCTCCGAGAAGCCGTGGGCACGGGCGAAAGTCTTCCAACCACGGTGAAGGTACATGACGTGAGGGGCAGGGAAGTCGACATCAACCCACATGCTATCGTTCCCACAGCCCCTCATGTGCAACCTCAGAGCGCGCGGTTGCTCGAGGTCCATCTCCCGCGCAAAGGGAGTTGGAAGGCGAAGATGACCACACAGAGGCTTGTACAGCCTGATGATGAACTCTCGAGGTTGGTCCCCAACGTGGCCTTCCATCGGGGAAGGAGCCGCCGGCGGGGGCGCAGCCAAGGCGCCGCCCCGCCCTCCTCCTCCTCGAGCACCACGGCGACCTCGACCTCGTCCCCTCCCTCCTCCCCTTGCAGCGGGTTCTGTTACCACAGGATCTAGAGGAGGAGGGATGCGCCGTCGAGTAGAAGCCCTCATCGCCGCCGCTGGGGCACCGTCGCGCCTTCGCCCCCTCACCATGGCTAGAAGGGAAAAGTTGCGGAGAAGAAGAAGAAGTGTGTGCAGAGAGGCATAGCCTCTGCCCCTTTTTATAGGGGGACGAGGTAGGGGGCCGGCTCCTCATACGAGAAATGGCCGCCCCGCTCCTCCAATGCGGCCTCACTGCGCCCTCTAGAGCTCTGAGGATCAAGGCCGACCCTCTGCGCCAACCATCTGCGCTCGGTTTTCGGTCATGGCACTCCTCCCCGTGCCCTCCATATCCACCACCTACCACACCCAATGCATGCGGAACACGTGGCTGGTGCGTGCGAAACGGGAGGCAAGTGGGATGGCAGTTTCCGCCCCATGATCGTGGGGTGAGGAGAACCCGCAGGCCACGATCAAAGTTCTTCCACAGCATTGCGCATGACGCACGAAGAAACCGAAAACTGGCCCGGAATCAAGGCTAATGAAGGAGCGAAGAAGACCTCAAGAGACCGGCCTCTTCGGCGACCCCGCCTGTGCACTTATTAGGACCTACCCTGACAACGCTCGGCAGCGCATTCGGGGCAGGCCCGGGGGCTTTTGTCGGTGCAACAAACCCTGGGTCTGTTGCCCAGACTGTGCACAGGCACGGGGACGAGATTGAAGCACCAACCCAAGTCAGAATACAAGGGACTAAGAGGTTCAAAGGACTAACATGCAGATCAGAGGGACCAAGATCAAGCCAAAAAGGCAAGGCACCATCAGGAGAAGGGTCTCCTTTGCCGGGCAGGCGAGCTCGGCAAGGGGCGAGGCCACCCACGGAAGACGACGTCCAAGACGTCCCGGCAGGGCCTGCCGGGGCACACGGAGGCAAAACCACCTCACCAACTACTTCACCATGACCCACGTCGTCAATCAGTGTGGTGTCAAACCGCGGAGTGACTAAGTGGTAGCCATTCACCATATGGCACCCTCTCCCTACAGGAAACACCTGCAGATGAAACCCGTCCTGCGACGTGTCAAGTGAGCAGGCGTGGAGCTGGCGAGATAGCCCGGCAAGCCTTGCCGGGCAACCAACAATGTGACGTTAAGCGGTGCATTTAATGCGCCCTGTCAGCCCGCAGAGTTAGGTATGATAGCGTTGTTTGCTATCTTATCAGTGCATAATGACTGTTTTGCCATTGTGGTGACCCCTTAATCTATAAAAGGAGGCCCATGGCGACCGTAGAGAGGGTTAGAAGGTTGGATAACTCAGACCCCCATATGTGCGTAGCCACTGCCGCCCTGAGGCAACCCTTGCCGGGCAAGGGTACTACGCTCCACCACCACCTTTCCACCATCAATCCACCAAAGCAGGAGTAGGGTTTTACGCCTCGCGGCGGCCCGAACCTGGGTAAAAATGCCTGTGTGATCTTTGTCGTGCTGCCACACGCTCGTCTGCTCTTTGTGCAATGTGACGCCCCCCTGCCGAACCAGCAAGGGGCCTCCTGGTCCCATAGGTGGCTGTGGTTTCCCGCGACATCAAGGTAATGAGGTTTGGCATTCTCTGGCGCAACAATGAATGGCGTGCTGATCACCGCAAGCGTCTAAGCCTAAATGAAAAAGTCTCCACAGAAGCTGAATTTGTTTTTGAAACATCAAGTCGCCAGAGACTCAAAAATTTATTTGCCCATTAGTGACTTGTCAGGGCGATGTATTTTAGTTTGTACGATAATGCTGCATCCACCTAAAGTAACGAAAGTTCTTACGTAAACTTCCTAATAATTCCCTCTTCGTAGGTGCAGCATTACTCCTAGCATTTGTAATATCAGTTTGAAACTTGTAATATTATGACTATCCAGCACGAGGTAGTACTATGTTATGATAAACGTTCGCGTGCATAGGTGCGGCAACGATATTCCCATTACTCGAGTACAATATTTATTATTACCAGCAAGAGGCCCATGTGTTGCACGGAACATTAAGATGCATATATACGAGCTGTTTATCTTGTGGGAGACGAAGATGAACGAGGGAAGGCCTTATCTGCAAATGTGGAGAGGGGCGCGGGTATCTTTTTGGAAAATTGCCATAGTTTGCTTTCTATCTGTCAGATATAGATCAGACGGTCTATATTGCAGGATGGCAGGCACACCATCATCACCAACTCAGTTTTTTAAAAGAAAAAAGTTTCTCCATTTCTCTATACGACTCCTATAAAAACCTGAGGGCTCCTTTGATTGAAGGGAATTCTATAGGATTTTTGGAGGATTGAAATCCTTTGAAATTTTTCCTATGTTTGTCCTTTGATTCATAGGATTGAATCCCATAGGAATTTTTCCAATGGAATCTTTTGTACTACATTTCATAGGAAATCTAACATCCACTCTAACCTCTTTTTACAATTCCTTTGCTTTTCCCGTGAAATCAAACGCTCCTTGCTAATCCTATAGGATTCAAGTGGGCATGACACTCCTATCCTACACTTTTCCTATTCCTGAGTTTTCAAAATCCTGCGAATCAAAGAGGTCCTGAGTTGGTGATGATGGTGTGCCCGCCATCTTTCACCAATAAACATCGGATCTAGATCTGACGCATACAAAGCAAACTGCTGCAGTTTTGCAAAAAGATGCCCACACTTGTTCCCTATTTACAAACAACTCCGTGTCCCTCACAATCAGCCTTATCTCTTCCCCACCACATCTAGAAGGCCATGGAACAATCTGGCGCGATGGCCGCTGCCGGCGCCGTCCACCCCCAACCTTGGTGTTCCGTGCAATGCACGGGCATCTTACTCGTATAAGAAAAGAGTAGAGATACTCGTGACAACGCACGGGAAATTATGTCGAACACAGCTAGTTGTAAGCAGGGTAGCTCTACAGCCATGATGGTAGTGACTGCACACGGTGAGGCTGGCTTTGGTATGCCAAACACGGCGCCTACACTCAGGTGTCATCTCCGGTGCATTGTCTTGTCACTTCACTGTGAGGAGCAGCACGTAATAATTTGACCAATAGGTAGTACAGTACTAGTACTACATATTAGTCTAGCACGACCGTCTGGATTTAGTGGTACTACCACGTCCGTCTCGATTTAGTATTTGACTAGCAATATCTAGTAATGCATGTCACAAAAAATATACTACTCCCTCTAGTAATGCACATAACATTTTATTAGTTAAATCAAATGTCAAAATTGGCGCAAAATGCAAAGGGGACCAATAAACCAGTAAACATCAAAGTTCTCTCGTTTTGCCCCAACTTTGTCTCGGTGAGATGACTATACTGGACCGGCACGAAGGGAGGGCCGAGGAGTAGATGGCCAACACACACGTGAATGCAACGCAATCTGCACTTCTCATATAAAGGCTCCCCGCTAGTCCAATCTACAAAATCCTACGCACCTACGCACCCTAACCAAGGGCAAGAGTGATCACTCCAATCGCAAGATCAGTTGACTAGAAGCTAGACCCATGGAGGCGATGAGCGCGAGCATCAGCCGGCTATGCTAGATGATCCACGATGCCGGCCTGTGGCCCGGCACTGAGGAACGTCTCCAGGTCATGCTTGAGGCCGCCAGGGCGAGAGGCCTCTTGGACGACAGCTTCGTCTCCTTGTTCGACGAGGTCCTCGTCGGCTTCCTCGACAAGTTCACCGTCATCAAGAAGCTCGCGAATGACCTTGACGTACGCCTCCAGCCCACGCGCTCAGGCTCTGCGATGCCTGCCACCCTCAACGGCCTCTATGGTGACAACTTCTTCGATGCACTGGTGGCCCTGCGACTGCCCGCCGTCGAGCCGGAGAATGTCCACCTCAAGGTCGCGCTCGCCGTGTAGCGCCTGGCGCAGCAAGACACCATCGACAGAATCACCCACGTCTACGCACAAATCATCCACAAGGAGTACTACGTGCAAGAGGAGGATGATAGGATGCTGGCCTTCTTGGACCTCAGGGCAACCTTGGACGGCATTGTTCAGAAGCACGTTGAGCTCGCCGCCAACGTCGCTGCTCCTCACACATCGGTTGGTGACCCGGCGCACTAGGGCGTGAGGATGTAGTTGATGGATCTGTATGTATCTTTATCTTTCCGTCAATTCCATGTAGTAGTATATTGTACTACTAATTATCTTACCTTTTGCATCAACTTCATAATTTTCGTACGTACTCCATGCATGAATCGCACCAGAACCAAACTTCTCATTACACTAGGGAAAATCGTTATTTCTATCTATCGGTCGCGCCATGGAGCAGAACCAAATTTTACAAGTTACAAGTTCAAAAGGAAAAGCCTGCCGTGTTCGCGTCGCACCCCCACACGGTTGGTCTGGCATGCCGCTCAAGGGGGATTGCGTGCTGTGTTGCATTTTCACTTACAAGTGGGACTGCAGTTGAGCAAACCGACTATCGGCAAACCCCCACCCCGCCCACCACGCGATTGCTGAGTTAGAGAAAACAGGAGGGAGAAGAGATAGTTGTAGCACGGACTCCAAGAAAATTGGTGTCAGATGGGACTCGTGTGGGTGGCGTGTGCCGTACTGCTAGAC
The DNA here is from genome assembly GCA_011799875.1 of Thinopyrum elongatum. NCBI lineage: Eukaryota > Viridiplantae > Streptophyta > Magnoliopsida > Poales > Poaceae > Thinopyrum > Thinopyrum elongatum. The sequence goes on from CM022300.1 coordinate 393,126,822, forward strand.
GTGAATGCTAGTTATGGCCCATGCCACCCCACTATATCGAGGTGCTGGTTACGTAGAGCGAACACATTATCTCTCCAGGAGTACGGTACACCACTAGTACTGCTCACATTGTCGCAAAATTTCCTAGAGTCCGTGCTCAGCCCTCCTCTCTCTCTCTTCTCAGCCAGCCAGCAGACGCGAAGAGTGTGCCCATCGTCTGTTTGCTCACATGCGATCGCACATGTCAGTGAAAACACAAGACGACCCACTGAACCTGCACATCTTTCACCTCGACATGCTGGTGATGACAAACAAATCCAATAAAGATCTTCGGTGGCCGCTTTTGGAGTTACTCAAGAATAAGATTCTATTTACAGTTTAACCCAAGAAGCACGTCACATGGCTTCAACTAGCACTCCATTTTCTTGCATGACATGACCTGGTTACTGGATGTCCCACGTGTCGGCAAAAGGAGGAATAAGTCGACCAAATCTTCTTCACATTTAGACCGGAGGAGTAGGAAACACGGCAAGCCCTGTGCCTACATCATACTACGTACAAACCCACCTCACGCAGTCACGCTATCACCATATTTCTCGGCCTCCGTACGACACCTAGCTCTAGTTGATGGTATACTACTACTAGGACTAACTATTGCACTACTCCCTCCTTTCCGGTTTATAGGGCTCAAGTATGAAATCTCATCAACCAAGACAGATGATGAGTGGAGGAATGTATCTCGTACTTTACAAAACTACCCAAGTTAAACTAATGCATTAATGTGGATTAATTGCACTGCATGCATGCTTGGCCACTAGATGAGTAGGAACATTGCATGCATTGGTGAGTTTCTTTTTAATTATTGCATGTAAAGATTTAATGTGCCTCGGAATCTCAATAGTGGAGTAGCATACTCCACTATTAGGTTGGCTCTATGTGATGTGGCAACTTCATATAATCGGATGGTGGCTATACTACTATGGTACTCACACTCCAGAAGTGACTCGAAAACCATTCATAAATTGAGTTTATGACATGCATATGCAAATGTACCATTCATTACATACAACAAGTCATCAACACACAACGACAACGAGGATACATATTGGATTATATATTATTTCCAACAAAACATTCTAGTAAATACTAAAGTTTTTATCACACAACAAATAACAAGTAAAGAAATGAACTTCAGCTCAACCAATCCTCGGCGTTGGAAATGCCTGCTTTGAACCATAAGTAAGCCTCTGGGAAGGGGGAGCTATTGTCAATATCGAGACCAACGCAGAACTCATCATCCAGGCTGAAGCGGCCTATATCAGGATGCATATTGTGATAGCCAGAGTAGGGAACCATAGCAATGTCTGAGGTATAGATACAGTTGCTTCTCATAAATGGTAGTAACGTTGTGCCAACAGCAGCTGGATCGCCTTTCACCATCATTGGATAGTTTTTTCCAAGGAAGAGCGAGTTTTCTCCAAGACTATCAATACGGAACCAGGCAGAAGGTTCTGGTGCTAGCACACTAGTATCCATTCCGAATACCCTGCAACGGATGTTGGAATAGGTCTGGAGAGTGCGACCATGGGAGATAACACCTGCTTCCTTAGTAACATCAGCAGTGCCCTGTATACATACAAGAAGAGGTGATCCATCAGAATAAGTTACCAGACGCCACTGAGTATGTAGGTCCTGCTCGTCCTCATGCTCGTGATCATCAACATCATCATCTCCCCCTTGGTTATAAATTTTTTCAAGTATAGGTAGTGGAATGTTCACAGGACCTTGGAAACACAAGAAGGTTAATTAGTACGGGGATACTAACTCGAATGCACGTGGATGAAACAATTCTAATTACGGTGGAAGAGAAATGTACCGAAACAATAAGGATTCCATGCAAAAATAGTGCCACGAGTGGTGGCAGCAAACACAAGACTCTCATATTGAATTTCATCACAGTACTCATCCGTGTACAGAAATTGATTTTTGAGCAATATCCATCGAGGAGTGGAAGTAAGGACGGCATAAAGCTTGTCAAAGATAGTAACAACATGATAGTTCGTGTAATCCCAAGAGCGGTTGGGAACTCGACAAATTGCTATCTTCTGTAGACGACAGTCACCATGATCGTATTTGAACCTACATAGATCATCTGTGTGCTCAACCTCAGGGCACTCTGAGATTTTTGGAAGTGGAACCCGGTGACGAGTGTACACATTCACAAGTTCCCACTCGCAGTTGTACCCAATATAAACAACCCAATCTCCATTTGCGCCTGCCCAAGCCTTACCCTTAAGCGATGGCATCTTAACATCACACGTATCATAATCAAGCGGCATCAACTTGCACAAGGCGAGGCTTCCGTCGTCCCCGCGCCAGCGAGCAGGGTCATGGCGAAGAAGATAGGGGAGACCAAACCGCTCCTGAACCCTTGGGTTTTTTTAATGATGTTATTTGTTGAGTCGAGAATGGTCTTGAATGAACCTGCCATGCTAGCCGAGGTGATGACGTCGCACCGATCAATGAGTTCCTCCACCATGTCATCTTTCAGATCGGGGCAAGAATAACGGGGTCATTTCCGGCCTGTTCCCTCCATGGAGAAGACGATTGAACAATGGCATAAGGAAGGGTAAAGGCAAATGGAGGGAGGAAGAGCGTGCGACAGCAATTCCAAATTGAGAGGGAAAGGTGAAGAGGCGATGGACGGATACCACGGTACAGGAAGAGGCGGCCCGGCCTACATAGACGTCCGTTCCGAAATTGTACAAAAGGACTCGCCGTCGTCTCACTGACATGTTGGAACGGGACCACATGTCAACGAAACATGGTGTGTCATTTCTCGTGCAGAATGCAATCTGGCTGCGTTGGCTCGAGGTGCCGCATTATTTCTCGACTTTATTTTTTTAATGGCGTGCCATTCAGTTTTGAAGCACGACTAACTGGTACTGTATGCAGAGAAAATATAAACTACTCTACCACTACTCCACCTCTAGTACTAGTATCAAAAAAGATATATAGGCTGGAGCTTCAGCGCTTGCTTGCTAAGGGCTGCCCACTTGCTTCTCACACTATCACCCTCTCTCCAGATCTAAAAAAGATGGCGGTGCCCCTCTCTCTCCCTCCTCACCGGTGGTCACAGATCTGCTGGGGAAGAAAAGGACATGCAGCATTGACACACTCGTGATCGGCGAGCGAGGTCACACACTGACGACAAGGCCGTCCTCTCAGACCTAGCGCTTGCGCGGGATGGCCTCCGTCCCCAACCTCGCTACTGTAGTGTGTGCGGAGGACAACGACCATGAGCAAAGCCACTTCCTGCCGACCCTCAGGTATGCTACCTCTTTTCGAACCATACCCTTGTTCTATTGCCCCATCTACCACGTCGCTGCATGTGGATCTTTTTCCACTCCACCATCTCCCCAATTTTCTATCCTCTGCTCTACTGGTCACCCAGACGAAAACCTTAATTTGCACTATTAAAGGAAACCCTACTTCATGCAGACTAATCCATGTCTGGGTTGAATAAGGAAAGGAAGGGAGAAAGTACTGTCGAAGAGACTATGCATCGAACCCGCATCTAGGTTGAAAAGGGGTAAATCAGTAGCTAAGGAACGAGTCTCGTGTCTCTTGGTTGAAAAAGGGTAGAAAGGCATGACAACGCAATAGAGAATGACTAGGTCGATCGGTTTGTTGTCCTCACATAGGAAAAAGGTGGCTAAAGAGAACAAAAATGGGACATAATCCACATATGCTGCCTGGATATTTGTTGCTCTGGGCAACCATCCCTCCCTCACCTCTCTATGCGTCCGTGGAGGTACATCGTACTGGTGCGCCCACTATCCGAATGGGCCTCCCATGCTCTTATTGCCAATTTTTTGTTGTTAGTATAACGCCAGCGGTAAAGTCAAGCAATGCTACTGCTAAAGTGATGACACATTTAACTAATGCCGCACTCAGTCCAATGCCACCGATAATTTTAAGCAATGCCATTTAATATCACTGGATTATTTCAGGGTTAGCTGTTGATTGTGAATGTATTAAAGATTTTTCAGCTAAGGCATTCTAATGCTGTTGCACAGCCATTATACCAACGATGAAACTTGTTACTACCTTCAGATTTTTGCACCGTTAATGCTGATAGATTACATACCTCACTTTCATGAGATAAGTCAATTTTTTTGTACAGTGTCACTAAAATGCCAAGGCGCTGATGTCATTTTATTTTGGTTAAACTGCACAAAAAATTATGAAGAGAAAAGGAAAGGTCAAGAGTGGGCACCTCCTCCTCCGGCTGTTTTCTTGATTTGGTTGATCAAGTTTTTACGTTTGATCGATTATCAAGATTGGGATAGCAATTTTTCAAGTCCCCTCGAGTTCGAAATGATATTTACCTTGAAGATCATTGTTTGCAAAAAAAAATATACTATCATTAGTTAATAATGCTAGTTACCTTCAGACTTTTGTATTTGGTTTAATCCTGTTGCACAGCTAGTATACGAATGCTGAAACTTGTTACCTTTACATTTTGTATTGTTAATGCTTATAGAAATCTTTGAGTGCTAGCTTATGGAAATCTGTTCAGTAAAACCATTTTATTGTACCCCGTAATAAAAAAACTACTCTACTGTTGCACTAGCCACTGGATTAGTGTATATTTGTACTATTCGAATGGTGTTGCATTAGCGTATGGACATATATAAGGTGTGGCAAGCTTTCCCAGATATGTGCTCAAGAAAACTACTACCTGTTTTTCGAAATACTAGACGTTTGGGTACTTTAAATTGAATTGCGAAAACATCTTATATTAAGGAACAGAGGGTGTAGAGTTCACTCAAATTATGCCGGTAAAGATAGTCACACCTTTGTTAAAATTAATGTTCATTATGTTATCGGAGGAGGTCTGCATGTTTGTCTCTAATGCCTGTCGATCACATACCTGACATCATGATGTAATGGTAAGTCATTTCTTTTTGTACATTGTCACTGAATTGTCAAGGCGGTGATGGAATTTTATTTTAGTTGAACTGCACAAAATATGCTTAGAAGAAGAGGAAAGGTCAGGAATGGTTCAGTTTTTAAGAGAATACTATGTATGCCTTCCTGACATCAGTCGTTGTTGCCTTATTTATTCCTTCAAATAGGTGGTTAGAAACTGTCTTGCTACCTTTTCCCATTAAGAAATTGGAATGCTTATATTAGTGAGTCTACGCTTCAACTAGTGCCACTTTTATAGTAATAACGCTTTCAATATCTGTGCAAACAGGGATGCTAGATTTTAGTGGAACTGCACAAAAAGTCCAAATGGTTCAACATTAGGAGCATGTTTTCTTCCAAACCGTTATATCCAATTGGTGGCACTATGAGCTGTTCATTAAGAAGGTACATGGTTTGCTACTATCTTGCTACTCTTTTTGTACTGTCATTAGATAGTAATATTAGTGGTTTGCATGTGAATATATTGGCAGGGTGGACCTACATTGGAGGTGCAGGACATGATTCAATGATTCGATGCTCAATTTCGGTTGTATCGATTTCACCTCTTCCATCACTGCGAACATGGATATCCTTGGTCTGATGAAGAATAGGCGCTATATTTATGCTCTGTACCAGCAAATCAATTCAGTACGAAATTGTCCAGGGCAAAACATGACAGTATCAAATTGTCCAGTGCAAAACATGACAGATGCTAAGCGGAAGAGACGTGTTTAAACCGAAAATACAAGGTGGGGTATATGTTTACTAGCTGCTTGATAATTGTGCAGACAGATGTCTGCCCGTTGCTATTTGGCAAACAAACAAAGTGACCTCAATTTTGGTGGAACTACACAAGAGAATAGTGTAGTCACTGCATGCAGTGCCATTTGAAAATAGACACAGAAAGATTGGATAGTCACTTCATGGACTACACAAAAGTAGCACTGTACTATTTATTGGCCAACACTAGGTGCTTCATTGCTTTGGTCTGATTATACAATGGGCATCATTTTGCCTAAGTTAAAGTTTGTATTCTGAAAATAGTCTCGTCGTGTGATCGAGAGAAGACCAAATCATATTGCAGTGGATGTTCCTCCATCATGTGTGGTTCATTCTCATGGTTCCAGCTGTTGGTGAAACCACTTATGTTTGCAAGAGGAATTGTAGACTTCACAAACAAATTTGTCTTTTACTCTGTACTGAATGTTGGCCCAGAGAAGCATCCATGTTAGTAGCAAGAACAGATATTTTTTCTAGATCTTTGCTTTTGGAGCTACATATTTGTATATGATCTGTGAATCATTGAGATGCATTAACATGTTGATCTTATGTATGGGAATCATACTAGTTGGTTGTGAATTTGGGCTACTAATCTGAACATATTACAATGCCAGGCCTGTGAGTCTCGTGTGAACATTTCGAACGGATCGGCTCTTACTACTATGCACAGCATGATCCTTATTTCTGTGTGCTCAGTGTTTACAAGTTACTAGCAGTTCCTTATTTCTGTTCGCTCAATGTTTACAAGTTACTGATCGATCACTAGCTAGCCTACTAATATGCTCCTGGCAGTTTTAGTTGTGACGCAAGATCCGAAGGTGGCAGTTTTTTGAATAAAAATGCCTACCTCTAAAGAAACTGACATGATGTTCTGAAGAAAATGCCATGCGAATCTGAAGAAACTGCCAGCAAAAATGTTCGCAAATGCCTTATCTCCCAGCGAACGTTCATCAGCTATTGCGATCCTACACATAAACTATCCGACCAACTCGATCCTACGCGATTAACCAGCGGATCACGCACGTACCTCATCTGGATGAATCGAGCGCACTGGTTTGACCGTCATGCCGACGTGCGACCCAGCACGGACGGGACGCGCCACTGACTAGACGGGACGACATAGTCATAATTTCAGTTTTTCTAGTTTTCCACGGCAAGCTGGCACGCTAAGCCATGCCTGCTTATGCATTGAATTCCGATGACCGCGATGACCGTCGCGTTTCCCGTGACCCACTTGTTCACCTACCTTCTGCCTATAATTACTGGTTCCCGGCGTTCTCCGGTGGCACCATCACCCAACTCGCCCTATCCTCATAAGCCCCCACCGGCCGGACATTACTCGCCACTTGCCCTCGCTCTCGCCACATCTGTCATGCCCTCGCCCGTCCGCAATAGGAGACGCTGGAGGCAGTCACCACCGGAACTAGTGTTCTGTTTTTCACCGGAAGGCAGACGGAGGGAGGAGGCATTCTATCGGTCTTTAGATGGCAATGCGGAGTATGAGGACTTGTTGGAGCACGACCGCCTGGCAGAGGAGCAGCGTATCGCCGATTTGGGCCGCCAGTGGGGCATGGAGCAGCAGCGCACCGATGCTCTGAGTTGCGAGCAGAGCGCCCGCAACTGGGCCGACTACATGGAGGCCGGCGCCCGGCAAATAGCCCTGGAAGCTGTCGGGCACGCACGCGTTCGCGACGCCGAATTTTACTACCAGCTCGTCAAGTGGGTTTCCCGCTTAGAAGCCGAGGCTTCGGTGGACCACGCCGGCATGGAAAGGGCCAACGCGCATGAGCAACGCGCCCTATCGCACCTCTGGCAAGTCTGAGGCGAGGAGGAGGACGTCGGTGCCGGCATTTAGCGTGTACCGCACATGGCTGCCGGCATCGTCTAGTTAGCTAAGAGTAAGTTAGTACTTGTACACTACTAGAGTATTAGTGGGAGTAGATAGTTAACCTGGCTATGATGGTTGTCAACGTGGAAGTTCAGTAATCTATATCTGGATCAGACCTGCTAATTTGCTCTGAATGTTGAACATTCCGTTTAAACGTATGGAATGGGCTGTTTTTTTTAAATGGGTTGTATTTGTCCGCCATGGGTTTAGAGGCTGATTTGTGGGCCTACTAGGTTGACACGTACACAATCAGGAGATGATTGTACATGGAGAGGATGACAGCAGGGACCCACCAGGGTCATGGCAGTACGCAAGCAAGGGCCTCCTTATTTCAAGCCAAAAAAATGGTTCCTCCTAATGGATTTCTGACATCTGGGTCTCATGCCATTGTCAACGTAGTCAATAAACGAGAGAATTGCACAACGAGCGGCTGACACCAGGGACCCAGCAGCTCGCCCTGTTCTTTTAGTTTTTGAGACGGAGGCAGGGTGTCAACTGGGCTGTGCGGGGCACTCTGGCCTGTCTAGCCAGCCTTTTATTTTATGTTTATCGCAAGACCAGCCCAGTAGTTTTTCTTTCTTTCTGAAAATGGCTAGCCTAGTTTTTTTGTTCTTTTGCAGAATACCCAACCGAGGCCTACTTGCTTTGTCAGCCCTGCTGGGCTGCAAATCTTTCAAGACAAAGAGAGTTTCATCCGGCTTGCCCAGAAAATGGGCTATCAGTAATGAGAAATGGGCTGTACATTTTCAAAACACATCAAACCGGCAATTAGTTTCAAATTTCTTTTTTTTCATTTCAAGATTTTAAATTCCATTGATTTTTATGCATGGACAATTATTTGGATTTTATATTGATATAAATTGATTTTTCAAATTAGTTTGAACGTGACTCGAAATTTCGGGATTAAAAACAGTTGGGACCGCACCGAAATATGCAAAATTTCGTATAATTTTTTAACCGTGGCCACAATATGGGCTATAATGCTAACAAAAAAGAATATGGGCTCCAAAAAATCCTTAAGAATTAGCAAACGGGCTGTAAATTATTAGAAATAATGGTAGATGGGCTGTATGCTGTTTTCCACACATTTGAGGCTGAATTGTGCGCCTACTATAGGTTGACACATACGCTTTCCTAAAAAAAGGTTGACGCACACGCAACACCGTGTCAACTTAGTCAACACATGAGAGCAGTGACTGTTAGATGTCCATCCAACGGCCGCCGTGCTTCTTCAATCTCTGCTCTTCCTGCTCCAGACGCTCAAACAAGCGCCGGCGGGACTGCCTGCTCCCTCCTCCCACGGCCAGCTGTGCTGCCGGGAAGGCCTCACTGCCCCACCGTACTCCCATCGCTGGCCTAGCCATCCCTCTACTCACCTAGACCTCCTGTTATTCTCTGGCGATAGCAACCTCACACTGCAGCTGAAGCAGTAAACCCTCGTACTCCCCTCCGTGTGGGAAAAAACTGCCGAGTCTTCCCCGGCTCCTGGTCATTCCCTTCCTAGGCCTCGCCATCGTCCCCGCCTTGGTGCTCTCAATTCGGCATGGTTAACATGGTCAAGGAATGACTTCCATCGAAAGAGGACTGTACGTGGAGAGGCTGACAGCTGGGTCCACGGCCGCAGCAAGGAAGTGCCTCCTTATTACGCGCAAAATAATTATTCCTCCACCTGACAGCAGGGACCAACCTGAAGGGCCTCTGTATTTTGCAAAAAAAACATTCCCCCCGCTGACAGCTCGGACCCACCAGCTATATCTTCGAATGCAAGGAAGTGCCTCCTTATTATGCACAAAAAAATGAATATGCCAGCTGCTAGGCAGGACCCACGATATTTGAAGGCTGACTTGTGGGCCTACTAAGTTGACGCGGACGCAGGGCTTTGTCAACTTAGTCAATATAAACGATTCTAGCTGCGGTGACCGTACGATGTCCATCCAACGGCTGTCGTGCTTCTTCAACCTCTGGTCTTCTTGCTCCAGCTGCCCAAACCATCACGGGTCGTGCCGCCTGCTCCTGCCTCTCGTGGCTGGCTGTGCTGCCGCGCAGGCCTCACCGCCCCACCCTACTACCATTGCTGGCCTGGCCATCCCTGTACTCACCCAGACCTCCTGTTATTCTCCGGCGACGGCAGCCTCACACTGCAGCCGAAGCAGTAAACCCTCGTACTCCTCTCCGCGTGGGCATCCACTGCCGCGTCTTCCCTAGCTCCGCGTCGTCCCCTTCCTAGGCCTCGCCATCGTCCACCGCCTTGGTGCTCTCAGCGCGACGTGGTCAACGTGGTCAAGGAACGACTTCCATCGGAAGAGGACTGTACGTGGAGAGGCTGACAGGTGGATCCATGGCTGCAGCAAGGAAGTGCCTCCTACTACGCGTAAAATAATTATTCCTCCACCAGACAGCATGGACCCATCGAAAGGGACTCTATATTTTGTGAAAAAAATGTTTCCCCCCTGATAGTTGGGACCCACCAGCTACATCTTCGCACGCAAGGAAGTGCGTCCATACTACGGGAAAAAATGATTCTTCCCCCTGATAGCTGGGACCCACCAGCTATATCTTAGCACGCAAGGAAGTGCGTCCTTATCCTCCCTGACAGCTGGGACCCACCCGGTCGAAGCGTACGTAACGTTGTCTGTGTACATACCGATCGATAGGTCTGTGTGCCACGATGAACCGTGGCCGAGTAAGGAGCGGTAGTAGTTCAGGCAGTCCAGTCAAAACCGTGTACACGTACGTATAGCCAGATGACAAAAAATATGGCCATGTACATACATACGGGCGGGGTCTCGAACGCGTACTCGCGCATACGTACGGCCAGGGCTCGTGTACATGGAGAGGCAATGGACGGCAGCAATGGTGTCCTATTCATCGAAAGCCAACCGGCTGGGTCGGAACAGAGAAACTGCGTCGTGTTCGTCGGGAGGCAACGGAATGTGTCGTGTTCATCGGGAGGCAACGGAATACGTCGTGTTCATCGAGAGCCAACCGGCTTGGATGGAATAGCCAAAACGAGGTCTGGCGTACCGCAGAACGGAGGAAACGAGCCTTCTGTTCGACCGCATACGGTCGGAACGGGGTCCCGTTCATCGGGTAGGGTCTGGCGTACCGCAAAACGGAGGAAACGGACTTGTGTTGGAGTGCCTACGGTCGAAACAGGGTCCTGTTGATTGGGAGGGGTGTGGCGTACCGCAAAACGGAGGAAACGGACTTGTGTTGGAGCGCCTACGGTCGAAACGGGGTCCTGTTCATCCACCGTCTACTGCCTCGCTCCAGCCTCCACGGGCTACTGTTCATCCACCGTCGACCTCCTCCAGCCTCCACAGGCTACTGTTCATCCACGGCTACTGTTCATCCAGCCTCCACCGGCTGCTGTTCATAGAGGCTCCACAGGGTTCAGTTCATCCACCCCCAACCGGCTGGGGTGCGGCGGCCTCCTCGGGGTCCTGTTCATCCAGCGGCAATGGCCTACTACCATGGGATCCTGTTCATCCAACCCCCACCAATAATTGTTCTTCCACAGCCAACCAACCGGCTCGACTCACCATGTCTCGACTCGTTCTATGTACCGCGCGCACGGTAGCAATGGTCACTATTCATCAATAGGCAACCCAACACCGGCTGGCTACGTCTCGCACGGGGGCTTGATCGGCTTCAGTAAGCAGCAGCAGTGATCGATCGCTCGGTTCAGTTAGCAGCAGCAGCGAAGGAATCGCTCGGGTTTAGTCAGCAGCCAAGGGATCGATCGCTCGGGTTCAGTAACGTAGCTAGTGCAATCGCTCGGGTTTAGTAAGCGAATGCCTCGCTCGGGTTCAGTTAGAGCCCAACGCCTCGCACACACACGCGTACATATACGAGAGAAAACGCGCAAACCTCCATGCATCGCTCGGCCCCGACCACCCACCGTAACCGGGAACTCCTCGATATTTTCCTCGCCCTCGCTTCTACCATGATTTTTTTCGTCATGGACGGCCCAAAGAATGTCATGCAGCTGCGTCTCCGGCCCGCCCAGGATGAAAAGCCCATTTTTTGTCATGATTTTTTGTCATAGAAGTAGGAGCTCACCACATCTATGATGATACCGGGTTTTGTCACAATTATCGTCATAGAAGTGTCATAAGGATGACAGAAAAAAATTCATTCGGCCCAAAATGTCACGGATGTGTCTTTTTTTTGTAGTGTTGGCACATACAAATTTACTTGGAACGGCACGAAAATACTGCATATAGGTAGGTATGGTGGACTCATTTGGCACAACTTGGTTTAAGGAGTTTGGATGCACAAGCAGTATTCCTGCTTAGTACAAATCAAGGCTAGCAAATAGATTGAGAAGCGACCAACCAAGAAACGAAGACGATCATAAACGAGCATTAAACATAACTAACACTGAATAATGCACCACAAGTAGGATGTAATTTCATTGCATAAATATTGACTTTCGTGCTTGCATAGGGAATCAAAAACCTTAACACCAATATTCTTACTAAAGCATAATTACTCACCAACATGACTCACATATTATTATCTCCATATCGCAAAACTATTGCAAGGAATCAAACTTATCATATCCAATGATCTACATGAAAGTTTTTATTATATCCTTCTTGAACATCCATCACTTTGGTACCAATTTCATACTTTGTGCAAATTGTTATCACTATTATCAACTCTCAAAAATAATATAAGTGAAGCATGAGAGTGTTCGACAAACTACTCCAAAAAGATATAAGTGAAGATCACATGAGTAGTTAAGTAAATAGGTAGCTATGTGAGGACTCTCTCTCAATTAAATTTTTTAGATCTAAGTATTTTATTCAAACAACAAGCAAAACAACATAAAATGACATTCTAAGAATATCACACATCATGTGAAGAAACAAAAACTTAGGCTCAACCGAGGCTAACCGATAATTGTTGATGAAAAAAAGTGGAATGCCTACCGGGGCATCCCCAAGCTTAGATGCTTGAGACTTCTTGAAATGTTATATTAGGATTCCTTTGGCATCCCCAAGCTTGAGCTTTTGTGTCTCCTTAATTTCTTTTATATCACAGTTTCCCTAAATCTTGAAAACTTCATCCACACAAAACTCAACAAGAACTCGTGAGATAAGTTAGTATAAATCAACGCAATAACCTTATCATTCTCTACTGTAGCAAATCACTAAAATTATTATTTAACATTGCATACTAAATGCATCTGCATATTTAATAATCCTATCCTCAAGTAGAATCATTAAACAAGCAAACATTTGCAAACAATGCAAACATAACAGCAATCTGTCTAAACAGGACAGTTTGTAAAGAGTGCAATTTTACTCACACTTCCTGACGACGACATGTACCTAGGGTAGGGTCCTAGGCCTGACCTACACGACCTACCCAAGGACACTACATATGAGGATCCAAGATTTACATAGTTAGAAAGGAGGCGTCGACTAGAATGACCACTGCATGCAGGTCACTCGACACAAGATCCACTCGGTTAATCCTCCACCACTCGACCGTCCTGATTCACTCAGAGTACCTGATTCCACTCGAAGAACAGAAGACCTAGAGCCACTCCAGGATGGCAACGGTCAGGCGATCAGTTCATCTCTGTAATGATCATTAAGTGTAGGTGTTATCAGTAATGCCCACACGTTTACTATCCCATTGAACCCTTGCGTAACGGAGGTCGATGAGGGGTCAGCGGACGCTATATAAGCCACCCCTCCGCTCCGGCACAGGGGTTCACATCCCCTGTAACTCAACACCCCAGATAACAAAGCTCCCGCAGCACTGAGACGTAGGGTCTTTACCTACTCCGAGAGGGGCCTGAACTCGTAAATCCGAGTGTACAACCTCGCCGTAGCTAGGCTCTACCCTCTCCTACGTACCGCTAATCTCTACTGTCAGATCTGTTCCCATGACAGTTGGCGCCCACCATGGGGCAGGCGTCTAAGCGACTTCCGACGAGGTTGTGTTCTTCGACCTCCTTCATCATGGTTTCCGGTGGTGGACTGTTCTTGGGTCGCGAGATCCGTCTCGGCGCTCTCAGTTTTGTCGCCGACGATTCGGCATGGCTCCAAGAAGCCCCTCTGGATGTCGAGGCGCTCCCTATTCGCGGGGCGGCGCACTTCCGTGCCAGTTCCTGCGGCGCTCTCCTCCAGCAGCCGTCGACTCAGTATCAGTCGGTTCTGGCGGTGTTTTCCCTCCCCGCTGCTCGCCGCCGCAAGCGATCCAGTCGCCCTCGGCTCCAGCGGTGGGTGAAACACGCGGTGGCTCGTCAGTCATCCACCTTGCAGATCGCAGCAATCGAGCCCGACGAGTCCCTTTATGGCTTGTTCGATCTATCGCCTGGTCACTCGGATACGCTTTCCGAGTGCGAAAGCAATGACCCAGCAGTGGATGTCCTTGTGATTGGCTCCCAGTGTAGCCCACCCAGATTTCCCCGCGGGGGGGGCGAAAGCGGTAGTCCATCGCACGCCAACAACGAGTACTATCCGTAGGCCCTCACTGCAGAAAAAAGAGAAGAACTGCAGCGCAGGAACGAGCAGGTCCTTTAGACCCCCATCGCTGGGGAGACTGCCGAGGCTCAGGCTTTGGAATCCGCACACGTAGCCACTCTAGCTGAACGCGCACGCCTAGAGGATCTCCAGAAGTCATTCAAAGACCACGCTCGCAGACAGCCTCCAAACCCCAATCGACGGCAGCGACAGCTATTCCCGAGTGGATCGCAAAATAAGTATCAGGTATTCCGCACTCCGATTCAGAATGTTGCAGCTGCTGCACGAATTGCAGATTCCATCCAGCCATCCCGATCCGAAGCAGGAGAAGGTCTTTGGCAGATCCGGGCATTGCTCAGAGTGGCTGGGGAACATAATTTAGCCGTTTCCCAGTCGCGCAATAGGATTCACAGCAGATCAGTAAGGGCGGACATAGTTTAGTTGGCGCACAGCCCAAGGTCGGCTTGCGGCACGTTGATAGCGGTTATCATCAGGATCAGTACCTAGATCAAGGCCGCGGTCCGTTTGCTCCTCGACATCACTAGGATGACCGTCGTCGAGTGCAGATGCCCCCTCCGAGGGACGGGTCGTACGCGCCCCGGCAGTATGACGACAGGCGCCCGTACGGCGACGAGCGGAGAGATCCAGTCGACCCCCGAGAGCCCGGATTTGACGCAAGGTCAGTCCTCATGCATGGCCTAGTTGACAGAGGCAGGGCTCACCGAGAGGGTCTGGATAGAGATCGTCCGAGTGGAAGTGGTGTGTTTGTCTCAGGGCCCGCGTGTTTCAGTAGGGCCATACGAGCTGCTGAGATACCGCCCAATTTCAGATTGGCCACAGGCGTGAACAAGTTCACTAGCGAATCGAAGCCAGATACGTGGTTAGAGGATTACCGGGTGGCCGTGCAGATTGGTGGAGGAAATGATTATGTTTCCATGAAACACCTGCCCTTGATGCTAGAAGGATCGGCCCGGGCGTGGTTGAACCAATTGGCTACTGCCAGCATTTACTGCTGGGAAGACTTGGCCCGAGTGTTTATCAAAACATTCGAAGGCACTTGCAAGCGACCTGCTGGACTGACTGAATCGCAGCACTGCGTCCAGAAGCCAAATGAAACTTTGAGGGATTTCATACAGCGGTGGACCACGCTTCACCATGTAGTGGAAAATGTTACAGAGCATCAAGCAGTATGCGCTTTCAAGGAAGGTGTCAGATACAACTCATCCTAAAATTTTGACGGTCTGGAACCCTGACCATGAATCGAATGATGGAGATTTCCACTCGGTACGCGAATGGCGAGGAAGAAGACCGCCTCTGCAGCGGCAAAGGAAAAGCTAATGAGCATGAGCCCAATAACACCAATCCAAGTCGGAAGCAGAAGCGCAAAGCTGAGGCCGCTCGTCAAGGAGAAGCGGCAGCAGTTGCTGCTCAAGGCAAGTTCAAAGGGAAAGCCAAAGAGCAGTGGGTTCCTAAGAAGAAGAGAGACCAGTCGGGCCAGGACGTCCTGGATCTACCGTGTGCCATTCACACGAAGAAAGACAAGGAGGGTAACCTGATTTTACCCAAGCATACCACTCGGCAGTGCAGACTCCTTATTCAGCAGTTCCGTGAAGGTCAGCCGAGTGAAAAGGGCTCTGACAAAGACGATGATGAAGACAAGGCAAAAGATTATCCGAAGGTTAATGCTACTCTGGTGATTTTTGCCGACATCGAGAGCAAAAGCCGACTGAAAGTCATTAACCGAGAGGTGAATATGGCCGTTCCTGCAACAACGACGTACCTCAAATGGTCGAAGACTCCCATTACCTTCGACCAGTTAGACCACCCAGCTCATGTTGCTACCCCCGGGCGGCAAGCACTGGTAGTGGATCCAGTCGTAGGAGGCACTCGGTTGCGCAAAGTTCTCATGGATGGTGGCAGTGGTTTGAACATTCTCTATGCTGAAACCCTCAAGGGGATGGGCATTCCGATGTAACGACTCAGTGAGAGCAACATGTAGTTTCACGGAGTCATCCCAGGGAAAAAGGCAAGGTCACTCGGTCAGCTTGCCCTAGACTTGGTTTTTGGTGACTCGAAGAATTTTCGGAAGGAGAAGCTGACATTCGAAGTGGTGGACTTTCACAGTGCCTATCATGCTATCCTTGGTCGACCGGCTTATGCCCGTTTCATGGCCCGTCCATGTTATGTGTACCTTAAGCTGAAGATGCCTGAACCCAAGGGCATGATCACCATCACAGGGAATAGGCAGAGAGCCGAGGAATGTCTTTAGCAGGGATCCAAAATTGCTGACGAGCAGATGGCAGTAGTGGAATTGGAAGAGTACAAGAAGAATGCCGATCCGAGTGATTTGCTCCGCTCTAAGAAGCCAGCTTCTGAGTCTGCTTTTCAGACGGTAGGAGAAACCAAGCAAGTTCATGTTCACCCAGAAGACCCTACTGCTGCCCCGACCAACATTTCAACAACACTCGACAGCAAATAGGAAGACACGCTCATCCAGTTCCTCCGTGAGAACTGGGACATCTTTGCATGGAAACCTTCCGACATGCCAGGTGTTCCCAGGGGACTGGCTGAGCACTGACTAAGAGTTGATTCGAAGGTCAAGCCTATGAAAGAACATTTGCGTCGATCTGCAACAGAGAAGAGAAAGGCGATTAGCGAGGAGGTGGCTCGGCTCCTAGCAGCTGAGTTCATACGCGAGATTTACCACTCCGAGTGGCTCGCCAACGTCATCATGGTCCCCAAGAAGGATAAGTCGCTCTGTATGTGTATTCATTTCAAACATCTCAATCGGGCCTGCCCGAAGGATCATTTCCCACTCCCCCGCATCGACCAGATAGTGCATTCGACTGCAGGATGCGAGCGTCTATCTTTCCTGGATGCGTACTCCGGGTACCATCAAATCCGATTGTATGGACCAGATGAAATAAAAACTACCTTCATCACCCCTTTCGGGTGTTTTTGTTATGTCACCATGCCATTCGGTCTCAAGAACGCTGGTGCAACCTTTATGCGCATGATTCAGAAGTGCCTGCTCACTCAAATTAGTGAGAACATTGAGGCCTATATGGATGATATCGTGGTCAAGTCGCGCAAAGGATTCGACCTGTTGACTGACCTCGCTGAAACCTTTGCCAACCTGAGGAGATACGACATCAAGTTCAATCCGTCCAAGTGCACTTTTGAAGTGCCGGGAGGCAAGTTACTCGGCTTAGTCATTTCTGAACGAGGGATAGATGCCAATCCCGAGAAAATTAGCGCAATTGTCCGAATGAAACGCCCTGTGAGCATGCATGATGTCCAGAAACTCACAGGCTGTCTTGCAGCTCTCAGTCGGTTCATTTCTTGCCTCGAAGAAAAGGCGTTGCCTTTGTACCGATTGATGAAGAAATCCGATACGTTCAAGTGGACTCCTGAAGCAGAAGCAGCGTTTATTGAGCTCAAAGCTCTGCTCTCCACCCAGCTGGTGCTTGCCACTCCGAACAGCAAAGAGCCTCTGCTTTTGTACATAGCGACCACTGGCCAAGTCGTCGGTACGGTGCTCGTAGTGGAACGAGAAGAAGAAGGCACGGCCTACATGGTTCAGCATCCATTGTATTACATTTCTGAAGTCCTGACTCCGTTTAGGCAGAGATACCCTCACTATCAGAAGCTTGTCTACGGCATTTACTTGACAGCGAAGAAAGTTGCACATTATTTCCAAGAACACTCAGTTTCTGTCATCAGTGATGCCCCGCTATCTGAAATCATGAACAATCGGGACGCGACTGGCCGAGTGGCTAAATGGGCCATCGAGCTCCTCCCTTTTGATATCAAGTTCGAAGCGAAGAAAGCAATCAAGTCCCAAGCACTCCCAGATTTCATGACCGAGTGGATAGAACAGCAGCAGCCAATACAGATTCACTCGGAGCATTGGACTATGCTCTTCGATGGCTCCAAGATGCTGAATGGTTCTGGTGCCGGAGTGGTCCTGGTATCCCCGGAAGGCGACCGGCTTAGTTATGTCCTCCAAATTCACTTTGATTCTTCCAATAACAAGGCCGAATACGAAGTACTCCACTATGGGTTGCATATGGCCATTTCACTCGGCGTCTGTCACCTGATGGTCTACGGCGACTCAGATTTGGTGGTCAATCAAGTGATGAAGGAGTGGGACGTCAGAAACCCTGCTATGACCGGATACTGCAACGCAGTGAGGAAGTTAGAAAAGAAATTTGAGGGTTTGGAGATTCATCACATTCCCTGAATCAAAAATCAAGCAGCCGACGATCTTGCAAAAATCGGTTCCACTCGGAAGCCTATTCCCAGCAATGTGTTCCTTGAGCACCTCCATTCCCCGTCAGTGCAGGAAGATCCTTTCACTGAAGAGCCTCCTCAGGCGATAAGTCCCTTTGACCCGACTGAAATCAAGATCCCTGCAGTCATCGACTTGGTTATGGAGATTCTTGTAATTACCCCCGACTGGATAGTGCCATACATTGCATACTTACTCAGGTAAGAGCTCCCAGAGGATGAAGTCGAGGCACGTCAGATTGTTCGCAGGTCCAAAGCTTTTACTATGATCAACAGACAGCTGTACAGAGAAAGTGTCACTGGCGTGGCTCAGCGATGTATTTCCCCAGATGAAGGTCGATTGATCTTGGAAGAAATTAACTCGGGGACCTGCGGCCATCATGTGTCCTCTCGAACGATCGTGGCCAAAGCATACCGAGCTGGTTTTTATCGGCCTCATGACAATGAAGCTGCCAAAGAGATCGTTCAATGTTGCGAAGGATGTCAGTTCTATGCGAACCTGTCCCATAAACCTGCATCTGCTTTGAAGACCATTCCACTCGTCTGGCCGTTTGCCGTGTGGGGATTGGACATGGTTGGACCTCTCAAGACTGGCAGGAGCGGTTTCACTCATCTGCTCGTAGGAGTCGAGAAGTTCAGCAAGTGGATTGAGGCTAAGCCTATTGAAAAGCTAGATTCACGCACAACCATCAGGTTCATGAAAGAGTTGATATTCCGATATGGAGTCCCACATAGCATTATCACAGACAATGACTCAAACTTCGATTCGGAAGAATTCAGAGGGTTCTGCGCTTCCCAGGGCACTCGGGTGGATTACGCATCCATTGCGCACCCGCAGTCGAATGGTCAAGCCGAGAGGGCGAATGGCCTTATCCTTCAGAGGCTGAAGCCTCGACTCATGCGGGACCTCGAGCATGCGGCCGGAACCTGGGTGACTGAGTTAACTTCTGTCCTATGGGGTTTAAGGACGACTCCTAACCGGTCCACTGACCGCACTCCTTTCTTCATGGTGTATGGAGGCGAAGCCGTACTGCCGAGTGATCTTCTCCACAACTCTCCCCGAGTGGAACTCTATTCAGAAGCCGAGGCAGAACAGGCGCGGCAAGACGCAGTAGATCTATTGGAGGAAGAACGAGAGATAGCCCTGATACGGTCGACTGTTTACCAGCAGGACTTACGGCGCTTCCACGCTAGGAACGTCAAAGTTCGAGCGTTCTAAGAAGAAGACCTCGTCCTTCAAGTGGATCAGTAGCGTCCCCACAAGCTCGCCCCCGCATGGGAAGGTCCCTTCATCGTCACCAAGGTGCTGCACAATAGGGCCTACCACCTCTACAACCTCGTGAAGAAGATCGATGAACCGCGCGCCTGGAACGCAGATCTTCTTCGTCGATTTTATACTTGACGATCCAATTGTCAAGATGTAATAAGAGTACTTTTAGATTGTTTCTCAAAGACATGACTCCTGCAGTCCTACGATGATTTCACTAGCTGCGAACTGGTTTTTCGCCTAAGTTAAAAACTTCTCCGAGTGAGAGCATCCCTCTCACTCGGGGGCTTAGCCGCGAGCCAGTCCTCGCCTAAGTTAAAAACTTCTCCGAGTGAGAGCACCCCTCTCACTCGGGGGCTTAGCCGCGAGCCAGTCCTCACCTAAGTTAAAAACTACTCCGAGTGAGAGCATCCCTCTCACTCGGGGGCTTAGCCGCGAGCCAGCCCTCGCCTAAGTTAAAAACTACTCTGAGTGTGAGCATCCCTCTCACTCGGGGGCTTAGCCGTGAGCCAGTCCTCGCCTAAGTTAAAAACTACTCTGAGTGAGAGCATCCCTCCCACTCGGGGGCTTAGCCGCGAGCCAGTGCTCGCCTAAGTTAAAAAAACTACTCCAACTGAGAGCATCCCTCCCACTCGGGGGCTTAGCCATGAGCCAGTCCTCACCTAAGTTAAAAACTACTCCGAGTGAGAGCATCCCTCCCACTCAGGGGCTTAGTCGCGAGCCAGTCCTCGCCTAAGTTAAAAAACTACTCCGAGTGAGAGCATCCCTCCCACTCGGGGGCTTAGCCACGAGCCAGTCTGTTGGGATCTACGATAGGGTGCGTCGACTGCAAATTAAAAATTTCCTACGCGCAGAACAACCAGGAACATGATACAGGAATGGATCATGGATCGTTACCACTAGACGTGCAGTGCCGTGCAGCGGAAGAAGAGTTGGGGCAGTGCGTCCGCGTGGTTCGTCTCCTCCTCGTCGGATCTCCCTCGAACAGCCGGTCGTCGGATCCCTCATACAGGTTCACCGGAGCGGCGCAGGTGCACCGCCTCTAATGGTATCCGCGCGTGCAGGAGGAACGTCGTGCGGCAGACTGCTAGGTCCGATCACACAACCGGCGGCGAGTGGAGGTGTCTATTCGCAACACATGCAAACCCTTGTGACAGCGCCGAAGCGATCCCCCGCATGAGTGTGCCTCACCCCCACTATATATAGGCATTCGTCACGGGCTCAACACTTGGGCCTCGCACGAATCCTGAAGCCCACAAGTCTACTCGGCCATGATCCAAGTCCAGCTCGGATCACATCCGATCAGTGTCCTCAGTTCCGACCTCGTAGGTTCCTTCCCTTAAGCGCGCGACCCCTTAGGTTCAAGTTGGCTTGGTCGCAGGTCGGATCACCTCTGACCTGCTCGGTTGGTAGCGGCATCTAGCAAGGCGTGCCGACCACCAAGTAGACAATGAAGCTGGTTGGCGAACCTTTACATCACACTCCCATTCCTTTTGCCACACGATATATGTTGTCGGGCTCAAGGCGAGTCTGTCATCCTTGTGCTAGCCCGACCTCTTTCTTGCTCCAGTGATGCCGACCACAAACCGGATTATCTCATAATCCTTGTCTCATGGCCATGCTTATCCTGGTCGGATCACACGAGGGGTCCAGAGTATATCTCTCCTGATCGGAGGGGCAAATCCCATCTTGCTCGACCACGTCTCACAGCATGGGTCTGGACAAGCCCGAAACCTACCTTTGTAACTACCCAGACACAGAGTAGCGTTTGGTCGGCCCAAAGTAGGTCTGTCACCATCCCGAGTACATGCGCCAGCTCAGGTCTTCGGACATAGAACGTACGTTGTACTAGAGACTCACAGATGACATATCGTTGCGTCTCATGGTTGGGTCTGTCCGACTCGGACCTTATCTCAACTCGGATCCGACTTTGTCGAATCCGACCAGACCCTTCCAATGCTCCATGTCTAGTGAGACCAAGCCATCGACCGTGTCATATGCTAGTCTAGTCGGCTCCGTGTCCACACAGCCCTTTTTACTATGGACCTTTTAGGACAATCATCATACGATGCATAGTCCCACGAACAAGTCACATACTTGCTGATACACATCATTGATGATGTCCAAGGACTATCTTTATTCATAAACACATAGGAAATATCATCATACATGATTGCCTCTAGGGCATATCTCCAATAGTCTCCCACTTGCACTAGAGTCAATCAAATAGACATCGTATGCCCATAGCTCTAACGTGCCCCTATTCATAAACACATTGGAAATATCATCATACATGATTGCCTCTAGGGCATATCTCCAACAGTCTCCCACTTGCACTAGAGTCAATCAAATAGACATCGTATGCCCATAGCTCTAACGTGCCCCTCATGCTTGGGTTGTGGAAGCGGCATAGTCAACGGATCCGCAACATTTGCGTCCGTGTGAATTTTGCATAACTCTACATCACCACTCTTTACGACCTTTCGTATCAGGTGATATTTCTGATCTATGTGTCTGGTCTTGTGGTGATTCCTAGGCTCCTTGGCTTGTGTGATGGCACCAGAATTATCACAATAAAGGTCCAACGGTTTTACCGAGGCTGGGAAAATACCAAGATCATCCAGAAAGTTCCGTATCCAAACACCTTCCTTTGCAGCTTCACAAGCCGCAATGTATTCGGCTTCTGTGGTAGAATCGGCCACCGTATCTTGCTTGGAACTCATCCAGCTCACTTCTCCTCTGTTCATGACATACACGAATCCGGACTGTGATCGACAATCATCTCTGTCGGTTTGGAAACTAGCGTCGGCGTAACCCCTTACAACGAGCTCTTCCTCACCTCCATAAACTAGGAACATCTCTTTAGTCCTTTTCAGGTACTTCAAAATACTCTTTACTGTTGTCCAGTGACTCTCACCTGGGTTGGCCTGGTATCTACTTGTTAGGCTTATTGCAAAAGCAACATCAGGCCGTGTACATATCATGGCATACATGATGGATCCAATTGCCGAGGCATACGGAATCTGACTCATCCTGCTTCGCTCATCAAATGTCGAAGGACTATGAGTCTCGCTTAGCCTTATACCATGTGAGATAGGCAAGAACCCTTTCTTGACTTCACTCATGTTGAACCGCTTCAACACTTTATCTATGTACGTGCTCTGGCTCAAGCCGAGTAGCCTCCTCGATCTATCTCTATAGATCTTAATGCCCAATATGTAAACCGCTTCACCTAGGTCCTTCATCGAAAACTTTCCATTCAATGATTCCTTGATCGAGTTCAGCATCGAAACATTGTTTCCGATCAATAATATGTCATCCACATATAGTATCAAAAACACTATCGAGCTCCCACTCAACTGCTTGTACAAACAAGCGTCCTATTCGCTTTTGATGAAACCGAGACCAGTGACGACCTCATCAAAACGAATATTCCAGCTCCGAGATGCTTGTCTCAATCCATAAATGGATCTCTTGAGCTTGCATACCTTACTAGTGCTAGTCAGATCGACAAAACCCTCGGGCTGTATCATATACACGTCCTCGGTTAAATTTCCATGAAGGAAAGCCATTTTGACATCCATCTGCCATATCTCGTAATCGAAATATGCAGCTATAGCTAGTACGATCTGTACCGATTTCAGCATCGCTACCGGCGAGTAAGTCTCGTCGTAGTTAATTCCTTGAACTTGTCCATAACCTTTAGCGACAAGCCGAGCTTTGTGGATCTGAACATTTCCATCCACATTGGTTTTCTTCTTAAAGACCCATTTGCAACCTATGGCTTTTATGCCAGGCGACTGATCAACCAAGTTCCAGACTTGGTTTTCATCCATGGACTTTAACTCGGATCTCATGGCCTCTAGTCATGCCTTGAAATCTGGGCTTACCATCGCTTCCGCATACGTAGCCGGCTCATCACTTTCAAGTAACAACACATCGCACACTTTGCGCAATCTTTCCGACCTCCGTGGTTCTGCTGCCGCTTCCATTACGGGTTCCCTGACAGACTCCGGTATGATCACATCATCAGCCGAGTTGTCCCCAAGTGGTTTTCGAATTTCTTCGAGCTGCACCTACCTCCCACTGGCTTCCCGCCCGAGAAACTCTTTCTCAAGGAAAACCCTGTTCCGAGCAACAAACACTTTGTTCTCTTCGTGGTTGTAGAAGCTATATCCCAAGGTTTCCCTCGGATATCCCACGTATATGCATTTATGTGACTTGGGTGTAAGCTTGTCTGACATAAGTCGCTTGACAAATGCTTCACAACCCCAAATCTTTAGAAAAGACAACTTGGGACTCTTCCCAGTCCACATCTCATGTGGTGTCTTATCTACGGATTTTGATGGTACTCTATTGAGTGTAAAAGCTACAGTTTCTAGAGCGTATCCCCAGAATGACAAGGGTAAATCCGATTTGCCCATCATAGATCGAACCATGTCCAACAAGGTATGATTCCTTCATTCCGACACACCATTTCTTTGTGGCGTACCCGGAGGTGTGAGCTGAGGTACTATACCTCGACTTTTCAGATGATCATCAAACTCCTGGCTCATGTACTCACCTCCATGATCTGATCGTAGAAGCTTTATAGTCTTGCCGAGTTGATTCTCAACCTCATTCTGAAACTCTTTGAACTTTTCAAAAGTTTCTGACTTGTGCCTCATCAAATAGATATATCCATATCTACTCAAGTCGTCGGTAAAAGTCACGAAGTACTGATAGCCACCTCTGGCAGTTGTGCTCATTGGACCACACACATCACTGTGTATTAGCTCCAACAGCTCGGACGCCCTCTCGCAACTCTTTGCAAAAGGAGACTTAGTCATCTTACCGAGCAAGCATGATTCGCATGTCTCGAACGACCCAAAGTCGGACGAAGTTATGAACCCATCATCATGGAGCTTCTTCATGCGTTTCAAACTAATGTGTCCAAGCCGGCAATGCCAGAAGTATGTCGGATTTATCTCATTAGGCTTATGCCTCTTGACATTCATATTATTGACAAGTTCTATTTCCAGATTCAAAATAAACAGCCCATCAAAAATGGGTGCATAGCCGTGGAACATACCATTCAAAAATATAGAACAACCATTGTCCTTTAAATTGAATTCATAACCCTGACTCATCAAACATGAGGCAGAAATAATGTTTTGACTAAGTGCAGGAATGTAATAACAATTATTCAATTCCATAATGAATCCGGAAGGAAGCTGGAGCTGCATCGTGCCGACCTCCAACGCAGCAACTCTTGCTTTGTTGCCGACCCTGCTGTCAATCTCCCCTTGTGCCACACGCCTAGTTCTTACCAGCCCCTGCATCGAGTTGCAAATATGAACAACCGATCCAGTATCAAATACCCAAGAGCTACTAGGTATGTCAGCAAGGTAAATGTCTATAACATACGTAACAAGTGTACCTTTGCCAGAAGCAGCATTTCCGGCCTTCTTGCCATGCTCTGCAAGCCAGTTGCTACAATTCCTCTTCCAGTGACCAGGTTCCTTGCAATGATAGCAAATGGTCTTCGAGTCCGGCCCTGACTTCGGCGCAGCGGCGGAGGTTACCATCTTCGTGCCCTTTGCCTTAGCCTTCTTCTTGGACCAACTCTTCTTGAACTTGGCCGATTTCTGCACCATCAACACTTGATGCGTGCCTTTCTTAATATCCTGCTCTGCCACCTTAAGCATCCCATGCAATTCAGTGAGCTTCTTATCCATGCCATGCATATGATAGTTCGAGATGAACGTCCCATAGCTAGGTGAAAGAGAACCCAGAACTGCATCAGTAGCCAGCTCATCCAAGAGTGGGAAGCCCAACCGATCCAAAGCTTGCACATATCCGATCATCTTGATCACATGTGGGCTCAATGGATCACCTTCCTTCAGCTTGCAATCCATCAAGGATCGCCAGACGTTGAACCTTTCGGTCCTAGCCTGTGTCTGAAACATGCTCTTGAGACTCTCGATCATATCGTAAGCCTCAACTTTTTTGAAATGCTGTTCCAAATCGGGCTCCATACAAGCCAGCATCAGACAGCTGATCTCCGTTGATTCATCAACGAGTTTCTGGTAGGCATTCTTGGTTGTGGCATTAGCATTATTGGTAGGTTCCTCTGGAAGTGGATCCTCTAGAACATGTTCCTTTTTATCATGCTTGAGAACAATTCTCAAATTTCTATACCAGGTGGTAAAGTTTGTTCCATTCAGTTTATCCTTTTCCCGAATTGATTTCAATGCAAAGTTGGGTTGAGCAGGTGGTGCCATTGATCTACAACAGAAAAATATGCATTCACTAAGCAATGTGTTTATTTAGAGTAATTCAAGCCTAAACAGAAATACTCCCACTGAAGTCGGCATCCCTCTACAAACTCTCAGTGATTCAGGATCCGACTAGCGCATGCAACTAGTGAGCTTTAGCATTACTGCTAGCCAACATGACTATCCGGTAAACAACTCTTTGCTAATTGTATCTCGATACGACTCCTGTCGGTCGGGTAGGTATCTTATACCCCGGCTCCCGACCTCCTTTGCCACAAGGCCCAAAACCATTTTGATAGCCTTGTCAAGACAACCTGATGCAGTGCATGTCCATGTCCGACAAGAACCCTTCAGTTCAAGGACACCTAGTAGCACCCCAATTTTATGATCCCACAACTAGACGTATGTGACGTGCGAAGGTGCAACATCGGGAATGGCAATTTACTTGATATTCATGAGGGATCTTTCTACCATTTTAACATGCATAGAAACTAAGAAGCATAACAATCACAAATAAACATATATTGTGAAATAGTATGGCTCCTTCATGGATGTTCTTCCAGGTCGGCTCCAACTCCGATGACCATCTAGGAACTCCATCTTGTTCGTCATGCCGGGACGCCAAGTCATCAACCTGATCTCTATTATCCAACTACTACAACTAGTAATGAATTTTACATAGAGTCACAAGTCGACACGCAGGTCGTTATACATTATAATGATAGCACTTTGGCTCCTGCCGGCTGACAAACATGACGCGCATGCCATGTATAAATTACACACATTCATCACATACACATGAGCCATACTATTCACATCAAACCCTGCAAAATAAAGTTATGCATAGAATCGCATTCTACTGGTTTGAGTGACCGTGTACGAAATACAAGGCGCTATGCACACGGCGGTCCCATCTGTACTCCGATCACGCCGAATTTTCAGAAATCACAGATCCCATCTGTACTCCGATCACGCCGAATTTTTTGATCTGACCGATCTCATCGATCATCGTGAATCCGATTCAGATTTACGTTCCACTGTTAACCCCGATGGTGGATACCGACCGGTAGGGGTAGGTTGTGTCACGACCTCATCGATCCCGATCATCAGAAAACATAGCCACATCAACTCCCATGTGTAGTTGATCTCATCAACCGTGCACATAGTCGATCTCCTAAATGACAACAGATCTCATCTACGTCTCCACATATCAAATATGCATCCGATCTGAAACCAAATCCTATAGCAGAGGCTCTGATACCACTGTTGGGATCTATGGTAGGGTGCGCCGACTGCAAATTAAAAATTTCCGATGTGCAGAACAACCAGGAACATGCTATGGGAATGCATCACGGATCATTACCAATAGATGCGCAGTGCCGTGTAGTGGAAGAAGAGTTGGGGCAGCGCGTCCGCATGGTTCATCTCCTCCTAGTCGGATCTCCCTCGAATAGCCAGCCATCGAATCCCTCATACAGGTTCACCGGAGCGGCGCAGGTGCGCCACCTCTAACGGTATCCGCGTGTGCAGGAGGAACGTCGTGCGCCAGACTGCTAGGTCCGATCACACAACCGGCGGCTAGTGGAGGTGTCTATTCGCAACACATGCAAACCCTTGTGACAGCGCCAAAGCAATCCCCCCCATGAGTGTGCCGCACCCCCACTGTATATAGGCATTCATCACGGGCTCAACACTTGGGCCTCGCACGGATCCTAAAGCCCACAAGTCTACTCGGCCATGATCCAAGTCCAGCTCGGATCACATCCGATCAGTGTCCTCGGATCCGACCTCGTAGGTTCCTTCCCTTAAGCGCGCGAGCCCTTAGGATCAAGTCGGCTTGGTCGTAGGTCGGATCACCTCCAACCTGCTCGGTTGGTAGCGGCCTCTAGCAAGGCGTGCCGACCACCAAGTAGACAATGAAGCCGGTTGGCGAACCTTTACATCACACTCCCATTCCTTTTGCCACAAGATATATGTTGTTGGGCTCAAGGCGAGTTTGTCATCCTTGTGCTAGCCCGACCTCTTTCTCGTTCCAGTGATGACGACCACAAACCGAATTATCTCATAATCCTTGTCGCATGGCCATGCTTATACTGGTCAGATTACACGAGGGGCCCAGAGTATATCTCTCCTGATCGGAGGGGCAAATCACATCTTGCTTAACCACATCTCGCAACATGGGTCTGGACAAGCCCGAAACCTACCTTTGTAACTACCCAGTCACGGAGTAGCGTTTGGTCGGCCCAAAGCAGGTCTATCACCATCCCGAGTACATGCGCCAGCTCAGGTCTTAGGACATAGAATGTACGTTGTACTAGAGACTCACTGATGACATATCGATGCGTCTCATGGTAGGGTCTGTCCGACTCGGACCTTATCTCAACTCGGATCCGACTATGTCGAATCCGACCAAACCCTTCTGAGTCCATATTATCTGGTTAGCATCCAGTGCTCCATGGCTAGTGAGACCAAGCCATCGACCGTGGCATATGCTAGTCTAGTTGGCTGCGTGTCCACACATCCCTTTCGACTAGGGACCTTTTAGGACAATCATCATACGATGCATAGTCCCACAAACAAGTCACGTACTTGCTGATACACATCATTGATGATGTCCAAGGACTATCTTTATTCATAAACACATAGGAAATATCATCATACATGATTGCCTCTAGGGCATATCTCCAACGCAGTCCTCACCTAAGTTAAAAACCACTCCGAGTGAGAGCATCCCTCCCACTCGGCGGCTTAGCCACGAGTCAGTCCTCGCCTAAGTTAAAAAACTACTCCGAGTGAGAGCATCCCTCCCACTAGGGAGCTTAGCCGCGAGCCAGTCCTCGCCTAAGTTAAAAACTACTCCGAGTGAGAGCATCCCTCCCAGTCGGAGGCTTAGCCACGAGCCGGTCCTCGCCTAAGTTAAAAACTTCTCCAAGTGAGAACAATCCTCCCACTCGGAGGCTTAGCCGCAAGCCAGTCCTCGCCTAAGTTCAAAAATTATTCCGAGTGATGCACATTCTTTCTCACTCGGAGATTTACCTGCAAACCAGGTGAAGTAAGTTTTGCAATAAACCAAGGAAGTAACGTTCGGATAAATCCATAACCTCAAGCGCAAACGAAAGTACTCGGGGAGAAGGCCTGAACGAGTTTTAACGGTTACAAAACCACTTGGCATACCGAGGCAAATAAGTTCGAAACATAAAGTTTCTCTTCATGCGCTGGTGGGACTCGCTGGCTCGACGAAGGTGTCCACGTCAATGCCATCAGCTATCCGAGTGGCTGCCTCGATGAAAGTCTCCATGAAGTCTTCAAACTTGAGCTTCTTCGTGTTGGCCACCTGGAGAGCCTTCAGCCTGTCTTCCTTGACGTCTTTGCAATGGACACGGGCGAGTGAGAGCGCCACGTCGGCCCCACAGCGAGCAGCAGATTTCTTCCAAGATTGCACTCGACCAGGGATCTCATTGAGCCGAGTCATCATGGACTCGAGATCATTTTGAAGTGTATCTTCGGGCCACAATTCTTTATCTATCTTCGCCAGCGTGGCCCTCAGACGAGTGATATACCCCCGGACATCTTCAAGATGAGCTTCGAGTCGCAACATGTTCAGAGCCACCGCGTCCTTTACAAGTGACTTGGTAGGATCTAGATCCATCTCGATCCGATCAGTCTCCTCTTCGAAGTTCTGACAGAATTCTGCACAAGGAAGAAAGAAAAGATTAGTTACACCCTTGCGTCCGAGAGTCAGAGAAATTCACTCGGACAATGAGAGGTACCTTCAAGCATGCCATATATCTTCTTCGTGAAACCTCCCAGATATTTCTCCAGCGCATCCCTCTTCTGGGTAAGTTGGTCCACTTTGTCAGTCAGATCGGTCCTCTCCAGCTCGAAAGCACTCGCCTGATCTTTGATCTTTTTGGCCCACTAGGCCCGTTCTTTCTTGAGATCTTCAACAGCAGTCTTTAGAGACGCAATTTCCTCCTCTAACTTTTCGACTGAAGCTAGGTTTGCTTCAGCGGCGTCAGTCTTCTCCTTAGCCACCTTCTGAGCCCCCACGAGTTCTTCGTCCTTCTTTTCCAGGGCCTGCTTCATGGTGTCTAAAGAAATAACATTCCTGAGTCGCGCTTGAAGTTGATGGTTCTCATTAGGCACATCTGTTTGAGTAAAACAACTCGGCTCAAAGGACAGAAGAAAAGAGTAACAATGCATGCAGTCGACAAGATTTACCTCCCATGGTCTTTGCCTACGTCTGAGCACGCTCCAAGTTCTTTTTGGTCAGTTCCTAGTCCAATTGGAGTTGGATCTTCTCCTTCTCCAGGGCAGCATACTGAGTCCCGAGCTCACAAGTTTTCTGAGATCAACGAAGAAGAAATTCAGTCGACGATGATAAAGAGTTTCGAATATTCCTTTACTTCCGAGTGGAGAGGAGCAAATCCAGTTGCTACAAACAAACAATTCTAAGACCCGCACCGAATCAAACATTCAACAGCAGTCTCGGGGATTACACCCAGTGGGTGCACTCAGCGTGCCCCCACTGGACCCATTGCCACTCGGCTTCAGCCCGACTGATCCGAGTGAAGAGCCAAAAAAAAGTGTTCACTAAAACCCCCGCCGAATCAGACATTCGACGGCGGTCTCGGGGACTACACCCAGTGGGTGCACTCAGCGTGCCCCCACTGGATCCATTTCTACTCAGTATGGCCTGACCAGCCCGAGTGAGGAGCTGCAGGCAAAAGCTTTCTAAGACCCCCGTCGAATCAGACATTCGACGGCGGTCTCGGGGACTACACCCAGTGGGTGCACTCAGTGTGCCCCCACTGGATCAATTTCCCACTCGGCACGACCGGACCGGTCCGAGTGGAAGAGTTACAGACCGAAAAACTACAGAGTGAATACCGAGATTCTACGTTAAAAAAAACACCCAGTGGGTGTACAGAGTCAAGATGGACAAGAAGTAATTCAACCAGAAACCAACTTACAATCGCACTTACTCGGACATTCGCCCGGAGAGCTGTACTGGCATCATAAGCCAACTTGCCACCTTCATACACCTCCTTTAGACGCTGCATCATCAGATTGGCTTGTATCATGGCTTCCTTGCTGGCCCCAGTCTGGTCTTCAGGGACATGATGCAGAACGAATACATTCAACGCAGGAGTCGGTGATGCAGCTGGAGGGATCAGCACTTGAGATTGACTAGTCGGTCCTGAAGCAAGAATAGTCGACACCAAAGGCGAAGTTGTTGACAGTGGAGTAGTAGAGATAGCGACAGCTTGAGACGAGCCACCAGGCTCCTCAGGCGTCGTAGCGGGCAGCACTCGGGGTGTTCTGCTCGACGGCACCCTCCGAGTGAAACTGCAGGGAGTGCTCGAGGTCGTACCATCGTCACCCACACCTTTCGGAAGCTCGTCTTCATCATCGTCAGGAAGCTGGATGATATCTATGGGCTCTGCAGTCGCTCGACAACAACAATTCAGTCGACGGCCAGATCAACCAGTGAAACTAAACAGGGTGAAAATCAGCCATACCTCCTCGAGAAGTGGCCGTGTCCGCAGTGTCCATCTCCACAGGGTCATCATCAACTTGCATGGGCGACGTTACCGAAGTAGCAGCTCTAGCACAATTCTCACTCGATCAACAAAGACATGAAGTTCCGTAACGGTAAGAAAGGATGAAAAGAACACTCACGTCGAAGCAATGGGCACGGCAACCTTTATTCTGGGCAAAGCCTTCCGAGGCTTCGGTGGAGCAATCCTGGCTTGCTTTGTAGTTTTCTCAGTCGGGTCTGGAGTTGGCGTCCGAGTGCGCTTTGGGTTCCTGGCACTCGACGCCACGGCCTTGCCCTGGCTGGCCGCCAGATCTTGGGTTTGTTTGGATCGACGCTCGGTGTGCGGAGGGGACTCGACCTCCTCACTCTCATCCGAGTCATCACTGTTGTCCTCAATGTCATCAGCATAATCGATATCGGCACTGCCGCCTTCGCTCTCCATTCCTTCAGCAAGATGTTCTCCATTCGGCACAGGTAAATACATCTTCGTGAATGCCTGCAGGACACAAAATTCAAAGTCAGTCGGTTCTCAACACAGTGGCATATTGAAAACAAAAGGTAATACACTCGACAAGTTATGTCTCACCTCTCCTGGAGGATGCTCGGCGTCTAAAGGCAGAATTCATTTGGATCCACGCGGGTTGTCACGGGCTCCGGTGATTCTCCTGAGCCACTATGCCATGGTCTCCTCCTTGACTTCCTCTGGATAGGTCCGAGCGGTGTCGTCTGCACCTGAATACAGCCACATGGGGTGGTTGCGTGCTTGCAGAGGCTGGATGCGTCGACTGAGGAACACCTCCAACAGATCCAAGCCTGTCACCCCGCCCCGGATCAACTCAACTACAGCTTCTACCAAGATCCCCACCTCAGCTTTCTCCTCCTCGTCCACAATCAGCAAGTGAGGAGCACTGAGTCTCGCCAACGAGAAAGGAGGAAGGCCAGTCGACAAGCCAGGGGTCGGAACATCATTGCAGTAAAACCAGGTCGACGAGCCAGGGGTCGGGAAAGGTCATGGAAGGGAAGGAACTTCTACCTCTCATCTGGACACCTAAGCCCCCACACAGCTGGATCACGTGGGTCCTCGCGTCACTCGGATTTGCTTTCTTAACCGACTATGAGCGGCATGTCAAGATGTGTTTGAACAACCCCCAGTGGGGGCGAGAACCCAAGAAATTTTCACACATTGAGACGAAGGCAGCGAGATATGATATGGCATTCGGAGGGAGGTGGTGGATTTGCGCACCGAAGAAATTCAGGAAACCACGGAAAAATGGATGAGGGGCAAGGAAAAACCTCTCTCCACGTGAGTGAGTAGGAGGACCCGTTCTTCAGGGCGCGGTGCAGGCTCGACCTCCCCCTCCGGCAGCCTCCAAGAACCAGGGACCAGCAGGCCGTCGGTGGTGAGCCCCTCGAGGTCCTCCGTCGTGACCGTCGAGGGTAGCCAGTCGCCCTGGATCCAGCCCGGCGGCAGAGTGGGCCGGGAGCTTGACCCCTTCTTCCCCTTGGCACCTTCTTGGCTCGCTCCAGCTTCGCCGTCTTATCCTTCACCATATCCGCGGTGGTCATCAGAGCCGAGCGGGGCAGCGCAGCGTAGGGGCGAAAGAGGCAGAAAGACATGGTGGAGAGGGGAAAAGAGGAGAGCACTGTTGCACACCTCGGCCGCGTCGTCCTTTATACCCGCGCGACCGAGTCACTGACCTGTGGGCCAGCAGGATCCCAGCGCATCCCATAACTGGCGCCTGCTTGATACATGGCGATAAAGGGAGCGAAAATTGAGGAGTCCCTCCCCACTTGCCCCACTTACCGTGCTGCAGCCGGCCCGCGCGCTTCTCCAAATTTTTGAATCCCACAAAATCCAGGATTTGGCAGAGCAATCGATCACATCAGAGATATCGACATTCATTCGGGTTGGATCCAGCACTCTACGACTCGCAGCTTGTCTCATTCGGACACTTAACAAGCCGGAATCGATCGAGGCGATTGACAAAGGATCTAGTAGCACATGTACCTATAGACCTCTAAGAAATGTCTCCAAGGCATTAAGTCTGGTCTGAATCGGCTTCAGTCCTTTCTCACTCGAACCCCGATCCATTCGGGGGCTAATGACGACGACATGTACCTAGGGTAGGGTCCTAGGCCAGGCCTACATGACCTACCCAAGGACACTAAATATGAGGATCCAAGATTTACATAGTTAGAAAGGAGGCGTCGACTGGAATGACCGGCTGCATGCAGGTCACTCGACACAAGATCCACTCGGTTCCTCCTCCACCACTGGACCGTCCTGATTCACTCGGAGTACCTGATTCCACTCGAAGAATAGAAGACCTAGAGCCACTCTAGGATGGCAACGGTCAGGCAATCAATTCGTCTCTGTAATGATCATTAAGTGTAGGCATTATCAGTAACGCCCGCACCTTTACTGTCCCATTGAACCCTTGCGTAACGGAGGTCGATGAGGGGTCAGCGGACTCTATATAAGCCATCCCTCCGCTCCTGCACAAGGGTTCGCATCCCCTGTAACTCAACACCCCAGATAACAAAGCTCCCGTAGCACCGAGACATAGGGTCTTTACCTCTTCCGAGACGGGCCTGAACTCGTAAATCCGAGTGTACAACCTCGCCGTAGCTAGGCTCTGCCGTCTCCTACGTACCCCTAATCTGTACTATCAGATCTGTTCCCACGACACTTTCCTATATAAAAAAATTCTGAAAATTTACCACACTATAGAAAATTTATCATAGCTTATTGTTCAAAACAATTCAACATTCTATCACATTCTTAATTTTCTCAAGAATTCACGCACTAGCGTGCAACTTTCTGTTTTCAAACAGCCACATATAGACTTGCAAAATAAGCATAGCAAAGGCTATACTTGACATTTTTATTGAAGTAAGGATGCAAAACATTATTCTAAATAACAGCAAGCAAATCCTAATAAAATAAAATGATGCTTCAAGCAAAACACATATCATGTGACGAATAAAAACATAGCCCCAAGTAAGGTTACCGATAATGTTGGAGACGAAAGAGGGGATGCCTTTCGGGGCATACCCAAGCTTAGTGTCTTTGATCTTCCTTGAATATTACCTTGGGGTGCCTTGTACATCCCCAAGCTTAGGGTCTTGTCACTCCTTATTCTCCTCATATCGATATCTCACCCAAAACTTGAAAACTTCAATCACACAAAACTTAACGGAACTTTGTGAGATGGGTTAGTATGATAAAGACAAATCATTCACTTTGGTACTATCAAGATAAGATTCATAATTGTTTCCAAATAAATCCTACTATAATCTAAAATTTTCACAATTTATATTAAGCAATATAAGCCATAGAAACCATAAAACAAGCAAACTATGCATTGCAAACAGAATCTGTCAAAAATAGAACAATGTGTAAAGATATGAATTATGGTCATACTTCTATAACTCCAAAAATTCTGAAAAATTAGTTCAACATAGAAAATTTATAGACCCATCGACTGTAAAAAAAATTCAGAATTTTTCGATGCCCAGTGATTTTTAACAATTCTGTTACTGGGCGCAAAAGTTTCTGTTTTTGCACAGAATCAAGTCAACTATCATCCACACTACAGTAGCCTAATCATGTGAACACACAAAAACAGTAGGGTTAAATGTTGGGTTGTCTCCCAACAAGCGCTTTTCTTTAATTCCTTTTAGCTAGGCATGAAGATTTCAATGATGCTCGCATAAAAGATAAGAATTGAAACACAAAGAGAGCATCAAGAAGCAGATGACTAGGACATTTAATGCTAACCCACTTCCTATGCATAGGGATTTTGTGAGCAAACAACTTATGGGAACAAGAATCAACTAGCATAGGATGGCAAAACAAGCAAAACTTCAAGATTTTCAACACATAGAGAGGAAACTTGATATTATTGCAATATGTAAAAGCATATGTTCCCCTCTCATAATAATCTTCATTAGCATCATGAATTTATTCAACAATATAGCTATCACATAAAGCATTCTTTTCATGATCCACATGCATAAAAATTTAATTACTCTCCACATATGCAAATTTATCCTCATGAATAGTAGGGGGAGCAAACTCAACAAAGTAACTATCATGTGATACTTGATTTGCATAAGCAAATTGAACACTAAAATCATGATGACAAGTTTCATGGTTATCATTAATCTTTATAGCATACATGTCATCACCATAATAATCATAAATAGGAACTTTGTTTTCATAATCAATTGAAACCTCTTCCAAAATAGTGGATTCATCATTGCATAAAGTAGACACTCTTCCAAACCCACTTTCATCAATATAATCATCATAAATAGGAGGCATGCTTTCATCATAATAAATTTTCTCATCAAAACTTGGGGGACTAAAAATATCATCTTCATCAAATATAGCATCCCAAGCTTATGGCTTTGCATATCATTAGCACCATGGATATTCAAAGAATTCATACTAACAACATTGCAATCATGCTCATCATTCATGGATTTTGTGCCAAACATTTTATTGAATTCTTCTTCTACCAAGTGAGCACAATTTTCCTTTCCATCATTTTCAAGAAAGACATGATAAAGACGAATAATATGAGGCCACCTTGATTCCATTTTTTGTAGTTTTCTTTTATGAACCAAACTAGTGATAAAACAAGAAACTAAAAGATTCAATTGCAAGATCTAAAGATATACCTTCAAGCACTCACCTCCTCGGCAATAGCGCCAGAAAAGAGCTTGATGTCTACTACACAACTTGTTCTTGTAGACTCGTGTTGGGCCTCCAAGCGCAGAGTTTTGTAGGACAGTAGCAAATTTCCCTCAAGTGGATGACCTAAGGTTTATAAATCCGTGGGAGGCATAGGATGAAGATGGTCTCTCTCAAACAACCCTGCAACCAA
The DNA here is from genome assembly GCA_011799875.1 of Thinopyrum elongatum. NCBI lineage: Eukaryota > Viridiplantae > Streptophyta > Magnoliopsida > Poales > Poaceae > Thinopyrum > Thinopyrum elongatum. The sequence continues at coordinate 393,163,173 of CM022300.1, forward strand.
ATAACAAAGAGTCTCTTGTGTCCCCAACACACCAAATACAATGGTAAATTGTATAGGTGCACTAGTTCGGCGAAGAGATGGTGATACAAGTGTAGTAATGATGGTAGATATTGATTTTTGTAATAGGAACAATAAAAAACAGCAAAGTAGCATGTAACAAAAGTGAGCACAAACGGTATTGCAATGCTTAGAAACAAGGCCTAGGGTCCGTACTTTCGTTAGTGCAATCTCTCAACAATGCTAATATAATTGGATCATATACCTCAACGTGCGATGAAGAATCACTCCAAAGTTCTTATCTAGCGGAGAACATAAGAAGAAATTGTTTGTAGGGTACGAAACCACCTCAAAGTTATCTTTTCCGATCGATCTATCCAAGAGTTCGTACTAAAATAACAACAAGTTATCCTTTCCGATCAATCTATCTAAGAGTTCGTATTAAAATAACACCATATGATACACATCAACCAACTCTAATGTCACCTAGATACTACAATGTCACTGCGAGTATCCGTGAGTTGATTATACGATATGCATCAAACAATTTCAGATTCATAATGCTCAATCCAACACAAAGAACCTCAAAGAGTTCCCCAAGATTTCTACCGGAGAAACAAAGACAAGAACATGCACCAACCCCTATGCATAGATTACCCCAATGTCATCTCGGGAATCCGCGAGTTGAGTGCCAAAACACATATCAAGTGAATCAATATGATACACCATTATCACCACGGGTATTCATAGTAAGCCATACATCAAGTGCTCTCAAGTCCATAAAAGTATTCAATCCGATAAAAGTGAAATCTCAAAGGGAAAACTCAGTCCATCACAACAAGATAGAGAGGGAGAAACACCATATGATCCAACTATATTAACAAAGCTCGCGAAATCAAGATCGTGCCAACTCAAGAACATAAGAGAGAGAGAGAGAGAGATTGAACACATAGCTACTGATACAAACCCTCGGCCCCGAGGGTGGACTACTCCCTCCTCATCATGGTGGCCGCCGGGATGATGAAGATGGCCATCGGTGATGATTTTCCCCTCCGGTAGGGTGCCAGAACAGGGTCTAGATTGGTTTTTCGCGGCTACAGAGGCTTGCATGGCGGAACTTCTAATCTAGGGTTATTTCTAGGGGTTTCTGAATATATAGGATTTTTGGGCGTCAGTTTCACGCGAAGATGGGCCACGAGGGGCCCAAGACACCAGGGCGCGACCTGGTGGGTTGTGGCCACCTCGTGGCTCTTCTGGCCCTCCCACGAAGCTTCTAGTGCCTCTTTTGTTTCAAAAAAAAATCATCAAAAAGTTTCGTTGCATTTAGAGAACTTTTATTTCTGCACAAAAAACAACACCACGGTAGTTCTGCTGAAAATAGCGTCAGTCCGGATGAGTTCCTTGTAAATCATACCAAAACCATATAAAATTGTTGTAAACATGGCATGAATACTTCATAAATTATAGATACGTTGGAGACGTATCAGGGCATGAGGTGATAAATCTAGACGCTGCACCCTCTTAAATCGGAGCCTCAATCCCACGTTACAGCCACTGATTTTACGGGTTAGGGCATCTCCAACACCGACTCTCAAACCTTCCGCATACGTATGGACCGCGAAGCCGGATGTGTTTTGCCATCCAACGCGGGTTTGTATAGGTTCGCCGAGCGGTGTGGATGCACTTTTTTCCACAAATTCAAAGCAAAATTGGGAAGATTTGCGGGAGTCCGACAGCAGCCATGTAGGACTCCGACATCCCGGCCCACTAAATCCCCCTCCGGGTCTCATTCTCTTCCACCCCGACTCTTCTCCCTCTATCTTTGCATCCGCACCCTCCTCCTCTGACGTCACTGTTGTACCTCTTCAACCGTCACATAGGCATTGCCGGACCTCTGCAACCAGCACTGACGTGCTCGCTCGGCTTTCACAACAGCGTGGTCCATCCAGGACCCGTCTGTAGTCAGGTACACTCTGCCCCTGTTGACGAAGTCCATGGCGGACACCTTGTCCGGTCAAATGCCATTGAGCTAATTTTTGAACGCCATGTCGTTTTTAGAGTACGAAGGATGCAGGGTACTCGACCATGGAGGATGAGTTGTAGTGCTATGCATGGTTGGCCGTATCCACGGATTTCATAGGCGGGAGCAGAAGGGGGCTGTTCTGGTAGCGCATGCATGATTCGTTTCACGCATGAAAGTACGTTTGACGGTGTCTTGGACTAGGGGGTACTCACCACGTCGTCTACCGACCAGGTGGGTCGGGCCGAGGACCCCCATGGTTGTTCACTAATGGGCTTCTTCGGACAGTCGATGACATATACGAGGAAGATTCCACAAGACTTGGTGATCAAGACAAGGACTCCTCTCCATCGACGTAGCCTACTAGGAGTCTTATTATCCTAGGCCTCCGGTACATTATATAAGCCGAGGACAGGCTAGTCGATTGATATATGCTAGATCATTAGAATCATACAGAACATACGATCTTGAGGTAGATCAACTATGTACTCGATACATCATCATCAATATAAACAAGAGCAGGACGTAGGGGTTTACCTCCATCAAGAGGGCCCGAACCTGGGTAAACACCATCTCCTTCACCTCCTGTTACCCATCGATCCAGGATCCACAGCTCGGGACCCCCTACCCCGAGGTTTGCCAGTTTTGGCACTGGCAATGGTGCTTTCATTGAGAGTTCTGTTGTGAGATCGATGATGGATCAATGGCTCACCTGCAACGTCGGCATCTTTGTCGCCGGCTCGACTAGTCACCTTGGCTCGACTGAGGACTGCACTCTATCTTAGATCATCATGTTCGGACGAGGGCCTTCATCAACATCAACTCCGATCTCTATCAAGATCATGGAGGAATCATCCATGGAGCTCGGGGGCTCAACGTCAACATTGCCCTCGGGTGACCGTGCTGTTTTTTTGGACAGCGAATTGTATCCGCCGTCACCACCTCCTTGAGTGTCTCTTTGACAATTGCCTCGGTGGAATTGTGTGGAATTGAGTCTACAACAACCCTGTAAAATTTTGTCATGTTCTGATGGAGGAATCTCCGGCGATCTCTAATATACCGGAGCCCTGTCGAATCTGGACGGGAATCTGAATGAATTTAAGGCGAGGAGCCAGCGTCTAGCTCAGATATCGTTTGGAAGATCCAGCCGTTCATCGGCTGTGGAATTCCTATATCGACCACCCCTCAAAGTTTCAGCTCGATCCAACCGTTTGAACTATGGGAAACATCCGACGAGTGGATCAATTTTCTGCACGAATAGGAATCCGACCCGAGTTCATCTTTCTTCATGAACGGGATATTGGACAACCTTTTTGGAAGAATCCCGCCCCTCCTCTGCCATGGAGGCCATGGACCAGAGGGGAAACCCTTCTCCCATCTAGGGGGGAGGTCAAGGAAGAAGAAGAAGGAGGGGTGCTCTCTCTCCCTCTCTCCCGGTGGCACTGGAACGCCGCTGGGGCCATCATCGTGACGGCGGTCTACACCAACAACTTCGATGCCGTCATCACCAACTATCTACCCCTCTATGCAGCAGTGTAACACCTCTTCTCCCTGCTGTAATCTCAACTTAAACATGGTGCTCAATGCTATATATTATTTCCCAATGATGTATGGCTATCCTATGATGTTTGAGTAGATCTGTTTTGTCCTATGGGTTGATTGATGATCATGATTGGTTTGAGTTGCATGTTTTATTATTGGTGCTGTCCTATGGTGCTCTCTGTGTCACGCAAGCATGAGGGATCCCTTCTGTATGATTTGCAATATGTTCATGGTTTGCTTATTGTCTGCGTTGCGTGAGTGATAGAAACACAAACACGGATAAGTGGGTTATGGCGTATGGGAATAAAGAGGACTTGATACTTTAATGCTATGGTTGGGTTTTACCTTAATGATCTTTAGTAGTTGCGGATGCTTGCTAGAGTTCCAATCATAAGTGCATATGATCCAAGAAGAGAAAGTATGTTAGCTTATGCCTCTCCCTCATATAAAATTGCAATAACGATTATCGGTCTAGTTATCGATTGCCTAGGGACAAATAACTTTCTTGTGACAAAAAGCTCTCTACTAAAACTAACTTAGTTGTTTCTTTATCTAAACAGCCCCTAGTTTTTATTTACGTGCTCTTTATTATCTTGCAAACCTATCCCATTACACCTACAAAGTACTTCTAGTTTTATACTTGTTCTAGGTAAAGCGAACGTTGAGCGTGCGTAGAGTTGTATCGGTGGTTGATAGAACTTGAGGGAATATTTGTTTTACCTTTAGCTCCTCGTTGGGTTCGACACTCTTATTGAGAAAGGCTACAACTGATCCCCTATACTTGTGGGTTATCAAGACCTTTTTCTGGCGCCGTTGCCGGGGAGCAATTGCGTGGGGTGAATATTCTCGTGTGTGCTTGTTTGCTTTATCACTAAGTAGATTTTATTTGCTGTTCTAAGTTGTTCTCTATCTTTAGTTATGGATATGGAACATGAAATACCAAAAAAATTAGGTGTACTTGCTACTCATGGAGATGGGGAACCTCCTAAAACTGTCGATGCTCATTATGTGAAAGATATTATGCACTACTTTAATAATCCTGAGAAAACCCCATTCAATTATATAATGGGAGACACGTTGGATCAACGTGAATACTTTAGGGATTATCGCTTGACTCAAAAAGGGAAACTGTTATGGGATCAAATTCATATGTTGCATTGGTATGCTCGGGAACTATGCTTGAGATATGATTATACTTGTTGCTCTAGGATGAAGGCTCCACACCTTCCCTTTTCATGTAAATTTAATGATAATGAAACCTTAGCTTCTTATGCTAATGGTAGATATGATTACTATGATGTGGAACGAATTGAAGATTTTGTTGCTTTTAAGGGTGCTTATGAAATTGAATCTTTGTTTGAAAAGTATGAAGCTTTTGATGATAATGTTTATAGGCCTGAAAATTTTGCTATACTTAAATATTGCTATGAGAATTATGAATACAATGCCGATATTAATGCATTTATTGAGAAAGTCTCCGCTGTCCAAGAAGAGACTAATATTTTGCAGGAATCTACGGAAGAAGCATTTGCTGAAACTGTGAGCTCATTAGATGAAAAAGATGATGAGGAGAGCGAAGAACAAAAGGAGGAAGAGCGGATTGATCACCTGTGCCCACCTTCTAATGAGAGTAACTCTTTATCCCATATATTGTTTAATTTCCCTTTGTGCTTACCGATGGTTGAATGTTATGATGATTGCTATGATCCCTTTGATTCGTTTGAAATATCCCTTTTTGATGAACTTGATACTTGCTATGCTTGTGGCCATGATGCCAATATGAATTATGCTTATGGAGATGAACTTGCTATAGTTCCTTATGTTAAGAATGAAATTGTTGCTATTGCACCCACACATGATAGTCCTATTATCTTTTTGAATTCTCCCAACTACACTATATCGGAGAAGTTTGCACTTATTAAGGATTATATTGATGGGTTGTGTTTTACTATTGCACATGATGATTTTGATAGATATAATATGCATGTGCTTGCTGCTCCTACTTGCAATTATTATGAGAGAGGAACTACATCTCCGCCTCTCTATGTTTCCATTGCGATAAAGTTGCAAGAAACTGCTTATGCTATGTATTGGCCTTTACTTTGTGTGCATGAATTGTTCCTTTATGACATACCGATGCATAGGAAGAGAGTAAGACTTCGTTATTGCATGATATATGTTACTTTGTGCTCACTACTAAATTACAAATCATTGTTAACTAAAATTGGCTTTGATATACCTTGGGATCCGGGTGGATCCATTACTTGAGCACTTCATGCCTAACTTAATGGCTTTAAAGAAAGCGCTGCCAGGGAGACAACCCGGAAGTTTTAGAGAGTCATTTATTTCTGTTGTGTGCTTTTATAAATTTTAAAAACAAAAAAAATAAAGAGGGGAACCTAAAACTTTTGCAGAAAGAAAAGTGAAAGTGAGAGAGACGAGCATTGTTAAAGTGGGAGCATGCCTTGAACTTTGTTCATGCCCATGGAAACTTTGTGAATCTTAATTACAGAAACTTTTCAACAAAAATAATTATCCTCTTGTATAAATCCATTGTATTATAAAAATAATGTGCCAAGATTTGCCTTTAGGATGATTAGATTGCTTGTTTGGTGTGTGCAGTGGAAAAATAGAAACTTTTTCCGTAGTGCGTGGAAAACTTCTGTAACTCCAATATTCTACAACTTTCATATACTTTTGGCAACTTTTTATATAATTTTTGGACTAACATATTGATCCAGTGCCCGGTGCCAGTTCCTGTTTGTTGCATGTTTTTTGTTTCGCAGAAAATCCATATCAAACGGAGTCCAAACGGGATAAAAACTTACGGAGATTTTTTTGGAATATATGTTATTTTTGGGAAAAAGAATCAATGCGAGACGATGCCGAGGAGTCCACAAGGCAGGGGGTTGGTGCCCTTCTTCGGCCGCAAGAAAGCTAATATCCGGTAAAAATCGTGTTAAAATTTCAGCCCAATCGGAGTTACGGATCTCCGGGAATTTAAGAAACGGTGAAAGGCCAGAATCCGGGAACGCAGAAACAGAAGGAAACAGAGAGAGAGATCCAATCTCGGGGCGCCCCTCCGCCGCCATGGAGGCAATGGACCAAAGGGGAAACCCTTCTCCCATCTTGGGGAAGGTCAAGGAAGAAGAAGAAGAAGGAGGGGGGCTCTCTCCCCTCTCTCCCGGTGGCACCGGAACGCCGCCGGGGCCATCATCATGACGGCGATCTACACCAACAACTTCGCCGCCGTCATCACCAACTCTCTCCCCCTCTATGAAGCGGTGTACCACCTCTTCTCCCCACTCTAATCTCTACTTAAACATGGTGCTCAACACTATATATTATTTCCCAATGATGTATGGCTATCCTATGATGTTTGAGAAGATCCGTTTTGTCCTATGGGTTGATTGATGATCATGATTGGTTTGAGTTGCATGTTTTATTATTGGTGCTGTCCTATGGTGCTCTCCATGTCGTGCAAGCGTGAGGGATCTCTGCTGTAGGGTTTGCAATATGTTCATGGTTTGCTTATTGTCTGTGTTGCGTGAGTGATAGAAACACAAACACGGATAAGTGGGTTATGGCGTATGGGAATAATGAGGACTTGATACTTTAATGCTATGGTTGGGTTTTACCTTAATGATCTTCAGTAGTTGCGGATGCTTGCTAGAGTTCCAATCATAAGTGCATATGATCCAAGAAGAGAAAGTATGTTAGCTTATGCCTCTCCCTCATATAAAATTGCAATAACGATTATCGGTCTAGTTATCGATTGCCTAGGGACAAATAACTTTCTTGCGACAAAAAGCTCTCTACTAAAACTAACTTAGTTGTTTCTTTATCTAAACAGCCCCTAGTTTTTATTTACGTGCTCTTTATTATCTTGCAAACCTATCCCGTTACACCTACAAAGTACTTCTAGTTTTATACTTGTTCTAGGTAAAGCAAACATTGAGCGTGCGTAGAGTTGTATAGGTGGTCGATAGAACTTGAGGGAATATTTGTTTTACCTTTAGCTCCTCGTTGGGTTCGACACTCTTACTTATCGAGAAAGGCTACAACTGATCCCATATACTTGTGGGTTATCAGGGGCTGGGACCTCGGCCAGGCCGAGGACTACGTCTTCATCCCGCCACAAGCCCAGACCTCTTCATCAACACTGAGCACACTAACCAGTTAAGTCGCTTTCATGCTCAAATTTCCTCAATTCTTCATTTTTTGTTCGGTTCGACCAAGCATTATATTTATGTTAAATTTTATTTGTTAAGAGCGTTGTTTGTTAAAAACACTTCTTTTCCTAGGTTAACTGGGTGCTCTTAAAATTTATATGACCATTTTATAATAATTGTTTTCTTCTAAGTCGTTGCAAAGTCTTTTTCTGCCACTCCTTTCTCGACTCGAGTGTATGGTCAATAGCCGGATAGTCTGGATTCTCTCTAAATCCACTTGAGTTTAGTTTGCTAAACTGGCCTCGGTGAAGCACTCCGCCTTCGGGATAAGGAGGTTGAAGCCGAAGGCTGATCTACTTGAAGTTTAGAGATCGGATGTGTCATGTTAAAGCACGACAAAAGCACAAAAAATTTTAAGACCAATTTCGTATTGAAACCAAAAAACTTGATTTAAATTAGACGTAAAGTTTTTATGTGAGTGTTTTGGTTTTCTGAGTTTGTGGCACTTTTAGCCTATTTGTGTGTCTTCGGCATAACTCTAGCAGTACAACGTCGAACGTCTTTAAAGCATTGACAATTTCAACGGGGGACTGTAGCTAGTGCCGAACCCACCAATAGCCGAGGTAGTCCATGGAGTCCTCAGCAAAACATTCTCGGATATTGCTTTATATGCATCGGTTTCGAATTGTGTCTTCTGTCAATAGTTGGGTTGCCCGGCTCCTGTGCTTGCCTCCTATGTTCCGCTTTGTTCGGCTAGGTGTGCAAAGGGAGAACCACTGCGAGTGTGCTTCCAGCTTGAATGGTTAAGCGCCTCAGTGGAGAAAGGCGAAAACTGACTGTCACAATGAGCGTAAACTGGTCGGTGGTCCAATGACTGTGTCAAACTATAGATCGGTAGAGGTCACTCCGTGTTAGACGATGATCCATTCATAAAACTGGCCGAAGTGTTAATGGCTTGACTTCAGCTGACGCTGAACACTAACCGGGGGCTCGTAACTAGCGTCCCCAACTTAAAGCTCCTATGACTAAGTGAAAGTTATAAAGCCTGCATATCTGATTGCCTCGTTTCCTCTAACACAGCCGCCTCTGGGCACCGAGACATCAGCTAAGGGTTGTCTTGTTAGTATGGAAACACCCTGCATAGCATCTACAAAGGGGTAGAAGCTGACGATGGGACACTTTCAGATTATAAACAGGCGCAACGGAGAAGTTGCCTTCCGCAATCATCGTTATAAAGCCATAAATATGCATCAATTTGACTCCAGATTTTGGCCAAGCTGGGTTGCCTGGCTCCTGTGCTTACCCCCTATGTTCCCGATAGTTCGGCTAGAGGGTAAAGGGAGCACCTCTGTGATTGTTACTTCCGGGTCATCCGGGTTAGTACCGCAGACTGGGTGAAGCCGAAAGCTAGCCATCTTAAGAATATAATTTGTCAGCAATGACAGAAGTGAAAATTTTGGTTCATTAAGACCACAGAGTTCGGGAACTTTCCCCAAACTAAATCCTTAATATTTTCCTCCCACATTGATCGGAGGTGAGGTTTTATGATCATGATCAACATGACAACCTAGGAAAAGGAACATATAAAGGAACTATTTTTCCCAGAAGATGTTTCATACGTTAAATAGTAATATAACATATCTCTTCGTGTACCTTTGTTTATACAACCATATGGCCGGATTGCCTTGTTTGTCATAAATCTTTGCCCTTACAAAGGCTTTATAAAGTAGGACAAACACTCCCCAGCTACTGGCCGAGGAGGTTGAAGCCGATGGTCGGTCAACAAAGTTTTGTACAATGGGGATCCGAGCATTCATGATGGAAATTCCTTGGATACATAGAATCATTACACATGAATTGTGGTTAAAGCCAATTTACTCTGGATATCGATCCTTAGGTCAGCCACCCTTGCCCAAATTAAGGCTCAGGGGCTACTGGGCTTCCCGTTTCTCACTTAAAAGCCATTAACAGGTTACATCGATCCCCTGATCTCGTGTTGCCACCCAACCAGTGGCTCGGGGGCTACTGCATTGCCTATTCAATGCAGAAGATTCAAAGTGAAAAATAATTTCCGAGGAGATTACGATCCTCGGGTTAGTCGGCTACACCCAACCTAAGTCTCGAGGACTATGCACATCGCGTTTCTGTTCTTACGTATGATGCCGATCTAGGAGTTGATTCTTAGGCCGATTTTGCGAATCGACCTAAGTCTCGGGGGCTACTGGGATCAGCGGTTTCATGTTTTCCTTCAAGTGCATCTCGGATTTTAGGCCGACACACACCATGAGGGCTACTGGCTATATATCTCGGTAGAGAATAAATTGCACCAACCGAGAAAAATATATCCGTAAAAAATCAGCCCAAGGCCGAGGTGGTGCAGCACCTCGGAAGCAGTCCGGCATAAAGCTCGGCTACGAGTGACTGGCTCTATAGAGAACTTTTTCGGCATTAAGCTCGGATGAACTCCTTCAACTTTTTCAGAGACCGAGGTAATGTATGACACCTCGGATGTTGATGATGACCCACAAGTATAGGGAATCAATCTGTGACGCCCCCGGCTTAATCGTGCACTAATCATACACGCAAATGCACATGATTAAGCCTAAGGACTCACTTGAAGATATCACAACACAACTCTAAAACATAAATAAATGCATACAAGCATTATATTACAAGCCAGGGCCTCGAGGGCTCGAATACATAAGCTTGATGCCAAACAAGCATCAGCGGAAGCGTTAGATATCTGAGTACAGACATAAGATAGAGAGATAAGCCTTTAACAAGGCGGGACAAAACAAATGCTACGATCAAAAGGCGCAGGCCTCCTACCTGGGACCCTCCGATCCTACTCCTGGACGTCGGCCAGCTCGTAGAAGTAACCACCCTCGAGGTGGTAGTAGTAGTCATTGGCGGGGCAGCTGTCTCAGGGGCTCTGTCATCTAGTTGCATCAATAGGATATGGGGGAAAAAGAAAGCAAAGCAACCGTGAGTACTTATCCGAAGTACTCAGCAAGCAAGGATTTACACTACATATGCAACATTATCAAAGGGAGGCTGTATATGTGGACTGGGCTGCAGAAATGCCAGAATAGAGAGAAGGCCTAGTCCTATCGAAGACTAGCATCTTCAGCGGTCTTGCAGCAATAGAAGAGAGTAGATCAGCACAGTATAATGTAGTAGTGGTTGTGTCAAGTAACAGTCTCGCCCAGAGATCCTTCCTCGACTCCCTGCGAGAAAGCGATCCCGGAGCCATCATATCCAGTTATCATCACAGGTATCCAGTTCTAGTTGTATCGATCGGGATACAACTCTGAGTGTCCTTTACCGTGGGACCGGCTATCGATAGATGTTTTCTTCCCTGCAGGGGTGCACCAACTTACCCACCACGCTCACTTAACTCTGGCCGGACACACTTTCCTGGGTCATGCCCGGCCTCGGCCAAACGATACACCGCAGCCCTACCTACAACTCAACAGAGAGGTCCCTGTCGGTCTACCTCCTAAGCGCAAGGGGGTCTTGGGCCATCGCCCCTCGCCCTCCGGGTCGTTGCGTACATGGCGAATCTCGGTACCACCACTACAGGATGGCGCCGGCCCAGCCGTGTCACGATGCTAAACTGGACGTCTGACAGAGCTTTTGGCTGATGCTACGATGCGGAGTGCCCATAACTCTTCCCACGTGATGGTTAGTGCTATCAGGCCAGAGGCCTGCTCGGATCAAATATCCAAATCGTTAGTGGATTAGGGGCTTGTGGTAACGAGCAGAGACTCATGATCGATGTGACCCCATCACCCCGTCTCGAGGACTTGCTGCAAGGGCTAAGAATGCCCAGCCGCGCCTCGTATTTATCTCACGGGTAACCTCCAGGTCAACCCGACATCCCATCATTCGCGGGTACCCCTCAGGGTCGACCCGCCTTTCCAAGTATCAGTTGTAAAGTCCAAGTATCCGTGTATCGATAACATCTGAAGAATCCGAGGTATCACCCTCGTTGGATTCTTACTCGATGTATCCATCAAGGTGAACTCGGAGGAATCACCCTCGATGGATTCACACTTGAGGTGTTGCACGACAGTGTCGTTATCGGGAGTGGTGAAAGAGGAATCACCCTCAATGACCACAACCGATGATCTAACCTACAAGGTTAACATCAGAAGTGCTGACGAGGTATCACCCTCGGCACTCGATAGTAACCCAGTAGTGTCGCACAACTAAGGGGGTGATGTGCGGTGCCGGGGCCTGTCTTCGATCCTGTTGATCGGGTCTTCTGATAATCCAGCGGGGCAACTGGGACAAGTGGGGTCACTGGGAGCTCTAACCAGCCTATACTAAGCAGTTTAGGATAAGCAGGTAATTATCAAAAGCAGGTTACAAAAATCAGGCTATGCATCAGAATAGGTAAAGCAGTAGCAGCAGCAATTCTAATGCAATCACAAGAGAGAAGAGAATAGGCGATATAGCCATGGTCAAAGGGGGGTGCTTACCTGGTTGCTCGGCGGCAAAGGCAGGGTCATTAGAGGCGTAGTCGATCTCCGGAGCTACATTGGTCTCGGAGGCTACGTCAGTACCGGGCTCTATCGAGAGAGAAAAGGGGGAGGAAACTGATAAATACAAGGCAGACAAAGTAACACAGAGCTTGCTATGCTAACGTGCAGTGCAGGGCTGCCTAAAGACAAACCTAAGTCATTTAAGTTATTATAGAATTTAAGTTGGATTTATTAACCGGTGTATATGCACTATTCACCTACCGGAAACAGGCTAAAAGTTGCGGGTTCACCTCCATAGAGGGTCCCGACACGGAAACAGACGGCACGGTCAGCTTCGTCTCGTCGTTCTGATCAACTTCATGTAGAAAGTTTTTCGTTCCGAGCTGCGGTTTATTTTCTATGGTTTTCTAAAGATTTTAACATTTTCTGAAATTATTTTAGTTAACAGAAATTGAAATATGACGTCAGCAGTGATGTCAGCATTACATCAGCAGGTCAAACCGGCTGACCAGAGTCAATTCTGACCGGTGGGTCCAGTGGGACCCACAGGTCAGTGTCTCAGGACTAATCAGTGGTTAATTAAGGTTAAACGTGGTTACTTAGGGTGTGGGTCCCACATGTCGGAGTCTATTTAGTGATTAGTTTTAATTTTAAAACCTATTTAACTAGTTAATTACGCGGGCCCACTGGTCAGTGACAGAAAGTGCCACATCACCAGTGTTGACCCGGTCAATTGGTCAACTGGGTCCGCAGGGCCCAGCTGCCAGCGACTCGGTGTGGCCCACTGGTCAGGCCACGTCGGACAGCGGCGCCGGAGCTGCTCCGGCGAGCTCTCCGCGGCGGCGAGTTCGCCGGAGAGGCTCGGAATTTCGCTACGGTGGCTCGTTTTCTACGTGGTTGGTTGCATTCGAACGGCCAATGCCGCGCGCGTCGAGTGGTGCGACCGGATGGACTCGGGGGAGGCCGGAACCTCGCCGGCGACGAGCGTAGGCGGAGGTGACATTCGGGCATGGTCGGAAACAGTGAAGCGGCGCACGCGCGAGCGTATGGAGAGGTCAGGCCACACTACGGGAGTGCCCCGAGCTCACCGGTGAGCTCGGATGGCCACGACGACGTTGGAAGCAACCGCAGTGAGCTCGACAGCACGGCGGGTTATGACAATGCTGGCGGTCGCGCGTTCGGCTAGCTAATGGCGAGGAAACGGCACACGATCAGGGAGAGAGGAGGCGGGGCTTACAGTGCAGGCACACGGAGGCCTCTCAGGGTTCGGGAGCGCAGAGGGAGGCCTGTGGTCGCCGGTGGTGGTCGGTGACCGAGGCAGATCCTGGCGAGGGGAAACGGGCGATGGCGCAGCTCGGGGTAGTCCGGCTTGCTCTGCTGCCCGCAGTCGATGGAGTCGACGCCGGTGGACCGCCTGGACACGGCGAAGGAGCGGATTGGCGCCGGTGGCCACGAGTTCGACGATAGTGCAGCAGCGGTAGCGCTCGGGAGAGAGGGGAACGGGCGAGCACGGCGGATCTGGCGCAAGGGGGAAAGAGTGGCGAGGCAGAAAGGGAGAGGGTGAACCCTAGGGCGTCGGGGTGGTCTTAACGGCGCCAGGGGCGGCTCGGATGGCCGACAGCACGACGGCCATCGCCGTGTCCACTCGCGCGGGCGACAGCGCACGAGGAGGATGAAGACACGGTTGGGCTGGGCCAGCTCGGCCTGCCAGGTAAGTGGCCTCGGGCCTTTTTCCTTTTTCTGTTTTCCTGTTTTCTCTTTTATTTAGCAGGAGAGAGAGAGGGATGGAATTATTTGGGTAACCAAATAGTGTAGGAAAAATATGGGACTAGGCCCAATAAATCCAACACAAATTTAGACAGTGCCACAATTATTTTGGGGAGCAAGTAGTTTTGGTTTGTATTTTCCAAAATTAAAATAGCACTGAAGAATGCTGGAATGGTGCTGTTATGATTGCTAATGCTCATCTTTGCTCAAGGGTGATGTTGTGTTCCTTAACACATAATTGTTTTCGAATATTTGCAAGATAATGAACATTTTCTCAGAAACTTTTGGGCAACTTTATTTTGCACTTGAATTTTGAATTGAGTTTCAGAGAGGAATTTGAAATGAAGTGTTTAACCATATGATCAAGCATAGAATAAGGTGATGACTTGGCATACTTATCATTATGTCACAGTGCTTATTACACAGGGGTGTTACACAATCGTAGTCCTTTCGATAAGTAAGAGTGTCAAACCCAACGAGGAGCAGAAGGAAATGACAAGTGGTTTTCAGCAAGGTATTTTCTGCAAGCACTAAAATTGTCGGTAACGAGTAGTTTGGTAGCAAGATAATTTGTAACGGACAAGTAACGGTAATGGTAAATAAAGTGCAGCAAGGTAGCCCAATCCTTTTGTGGTGAAGGACAGGCCAAAATGGTCTCTTATAATAAGCAAAGCGTTCTTGAGGGTACACGGGAATTTTACCATGTCACTTTCATCATGTTCGTTTGATTTGTGTTCGCTACTTTGATAATTTGATATGTGGGTGGATCGGTGCTTAGGTGCTGTTCTTACTTCAACAAACCTCCTACTTATGATTAACCCCCTCGCAAGCATCCGCAACTACGAGAAAAGTATCTAGATAAAATCTAACCATAGAATTAAACTTTTGGATCCAAATAGTCCCTTACGAAGTAGCTCATAAACTAGGGTTTAAGCTTCTGTCACTCTAGCAACCCATCATCTAATAACTACTTTACAATGCATTCCCTTAGGCCCAAATATGGTGAAGTGCCATGTAGTCGACGTTCACTTGACACCACTAAGTTAATCACAGCATACATATCATCAAAATATCGAACACATATCAAAAGTTCACATGATTACTTGCAACATGACTTGTCCCGTGATCTCAAGAACAAAGGTAACTACTCACAAATGATAATCATGCTCAATATCAGAGGGGTATTAAATAGCATAATGGATCTGAACATATAATCTTCCACCAAATAAACCATATAGTAATCAACTACAAGATGTAATCAACACTACTAGTCACCCACAGGTACCAATCTGAGGTTCCGGTACAAAGATTGAACACAAGAGATGAACTAGGGTTTGAGAGGAGATGGTGTTGTTGAAGATGTTGATGGAGATTGGCCTCCCAAAGATGAGAGGGTTATTGGTGATGATGATGGCTTCGATTTCCCCCTCCGGGAGGGAAGTTCCCCGGCGGAATCGCTCCACCGGAGGGCAAAAGTGCTCCTGCCCTAGTTCCGCCTCGAGACGGCGGCGCTCCGTCCCGAAAGTCCTCTCCTTATTTTTTCTAGGTCAAAATGACCTATATACCAGAAGATGGGCACCGGAGGTGGGCTGGGCTGAGCACAACCCACCAGGGCGCGCCTGGGCGGCCTGGCACGCCGTGGTGTCTTGTGCTCACCAGGTGGCCCCCCTCCAGTAGTTATTTGCTCCAGTATTTTTTTTATATTCCAAAATAATTCTCCATAAATTTTCAGCTCATTTGGAGATGTGCAGAATAGGTAACTCTGACGTAGCTTTTTCAGGTCCAGAATTCCAGCTGCCGGCATTCTCCCTCTTTGTGTAAACCGTGCATATTATGAGAGAAAAGGCATTAGAATTACTCCATAAAGCATTATTATGCATAAAAACATTATAAATAGCAGTAGGAAATCATGATGCAAAATGGACGTATCAACTCCCCCAAGCTTAAACCTCGCTTGTCCTCAAGCGAAAAACCGATATCGAAAAACATGTCCACATGCTTAGAGAGAGAGGTGTCGATAAAAACAAAATACGAACATAGAAGCATCATGCTTATTATTATAACAACAAAGAACTTTTAACATAAAACTTTATCACACAACTTTTATCATATAACTTCTCATGAACAAGTAACAATTCATCACAACATTAAAGTATAAAGCATAAACCTTATTGAAAACCAACAAACTATGTTCTCAGTCAACTTTTGCAACTATCATTCATCATATTTTCAGGAAGGGTCACGTATCGGAGCCTTTAGGCAAGTCCACATGCTCAACCATCATTTAATCTTCTATGATTGCTAACACTCACAGCGTACCCATGAACAAAAAGTTTCAACCAGACACATAGAAAGATAGGGGCTTATAATTTCGCCTCCCAATGTATTCACCTCAAGGGTGATGTCAACAATAATAACTCATGCCCACTCATATCCAACTGGATATATGTGCCTAGATCTTTCCTCACCACATGATGCTTGCAAAAAGAGAAAATAAAAAGGAGTGGGGAAAATACTGACTCTTGCATAAAAGTAAATACATAAAATTAAAAGATTGGCCCTTCACAGAGGGAAGCAGAGCTTGCCATGCGCTTTTTGTTTGTATGCCAAATCCCTTAATGCAAAAGAACATCACATTATATTGCCCCTTATGATAGCAACCTTTATTATGCAGTCCGTCGCTTTTGTTACTTTGCCATCACAAGTTCGTACAACGCTTAATTTGCTCTTACACTAAATGATCCAACACAATTAGAAGCAATTTTTATTGCCTTATTGCACCGATGACAACTTACTTGAAGGATCTTACTCAATCCATAGGTAGGTATGGTGGACTCTTAAAATAAGATTTTGGTTTAAGGGTTTTTGGATGCACAAGTAGTATCTCTACTTAGTGCGGAGTTTTTGGCTAGCAAAGATATTGAGCAAGCACCACATGTTGAAGGATCTATGACAATATAACTTCTATGTGAATATGAACAAACATAAATCATTACGTGTCTTCCTTGTCCAACGTCAACAATTTTCACATATAATATTTAATGGGGCTCACAATCATAAAAGATGTCCAAGATAGTGTATTTGCATGTGCATCTTGTCTTCCCTTATTAATTCTTTCATGAATTGCATCATTGACCAATGCTATGTTTGTCAATCTCCAATAAATTTTACCACTTATACTTTTCCTTATGTGATGTCATTACTTACCATAAGATTAGCATATGATCTTTTTCATTTATTTCTTTTTATTTGATTGCAACAAGAAAGTAAGGAAGCAAAAATTCAAACTAAACTTTATTATATATCTCGCACACGATTAGATAGATAGTTGGATCACTAAGCAAGCACTCGAAAATAGATCAAACTAAACTTTTATTCAACTAAATCATAGGATAACTAAAGATCGAAATAAAATAGATAAAGGCATAAGCCAAGGGGAGTGCCCATACAATGTACTCAAGTCTCCTTTGGTGGGGAAGATGGTGATGGTGGTGGTGATGAAGCAGTGGCGTTCTTTCTCCTCAGCTTACTCTTGAGGATGGAATTTTCCTCCTTCAAGTCATCGATCTCCTGCTCTAGCATTAATATCTTTTTGCATAATTCTTGCTTGTTTTCCTCCAGAAGACGAAAAGGGATAAACTTGATCTTAGGTTTCTTTGCTTTATTAGGGAGACTTGACTTCTTGAATTCCACGTGCATGTCCCCAGGTTGGGGCAGTGAGACTTCATCCTCATCTGAGCTTGTCTCTTCTTTTCCTTTTTGATCATAATCTTCTTATTCCTCTGTGGTCCAGCCATAATGCTCCGTATCTCTGTAAACCTTTGGGTTTGCAATATAAGCAGCAAAATAGCTCTCACCCTCCGAGTCTTAAGACGATATATTTTCAGATCTGTTAGAAAACAGCCAAATACAGGAACAGAAGATTTCTCTGCAATACGGTGGTCAGATCGTTCGGGGGTATATAAAGATTTCTTTTATCTTGGGAAACAAGCAAACGAGAGGAAAACGGAGTCGGGAAGGTTCCCGAGGTGGGCACAACCCTCCTGGGCGCGTCAGGCAAAGCAGGCGCGCCCTGGTGTCTTGTGCCCTCCTCGGTTGCCAGGTTATTTCTTATTTTCCTAATTTTTGTAATATTCCAAAAAATGACAGAAAATATTTTTACAGATTTTTCTGAGTCCGTTTACTTACCGTATCATGTACCTCCTCTTTTTCAGGATTCTGGAGTGTTCCGGAAGGTTTCTTTTATGTGTTCCTCCGGTGTCATGGTTTGGATAATATTACTTTCAACATTAATAGGCGTACCTGAGATATAGTGTTTAATTCTTTGCCCATTGACTACCTTTGGATTAGTACCTTCGATATTATTAATTTTGATAGCTCCAGAACGATAAACCTCTTCGATAATATAAGGTCCTTCCCATTTAGAGAGAAGTTTTCCTGCAAAGAATCTGAAACAAAAGTTGTATAGAAGAACATATTCACCTACTTTGAATTCCTGCTTTTTGATCCTTTTGTCATGCATCTTTTATCATTTTCTTTAAATAATTTGGCATTTTCATAAGCTTGGGTTCTTCATTCATCTAATGAGCTAATATTAAATAACCACTTTTCACCGGCAAGTTTGAAATCATAGTTGAGTTCTTTAATTGCCCAATATGCTTTATGTTCTAACTCAAGAGGCAAATGACAAGCTTTTCCATAAACCATTTTATAGGGAGACATAACCATAGGATTTTATATGCTGTTCTGTAGGCCCAAAGTGCATCATCTAATTTCTTAGACCAATTCTTTCAGGACCTATTAACAGTTTTTTGTAATATTAGTTTTATTTATCTATTGCTAAGTTCAACTTGACCACTAGGTTGAGGACGATAGGGTGAAGCAATTCTATGGTTAACATCATATTTAGCAAGCATTTTACGGAAAGCACCATGAATAAAGTGTGAACCACCATCAGTCATTAAATATCTAGGGACTCCAAACATTGAGAAAATAACTTCTTTAAGCATTTTTAATGCATGTGTTATGATCAACACTACTAGTTGGAATAGCTTCTACCCACTTAGTAACATAATCAACATCAACCAAAATATGTGTATACCCATTAGAGGAAGGAAATGGTCCCATATAATCAAAACCCCAAACATCAAATGGTTCAACAGCAAGTGAATAATTCATAGGCATTTCTTGACGCTTACCAATATTACCAATTCTTCGACATTCATCACAAGATAAAACAAACTTATTAGCATCCTTGAAGAGAGTAGACCAATAAAAACTAGATTGCAATACCTTGTGAGCAATTCTATCTCCCGCATGATGCCCTCCATAAGCTTCGGGGTGACATTTCCGTAGGATTTGTTCCTGTTCATGCTCAGGTACACAACGTCTAATAATACCATCTACTCCTTCTTTATAAAGATGTGGGTCATCCCGAAAGTAATGTCTTAAATCATAGAAGAATTTTTTTCTTTTGTTGATAAGTAAAACTAGGTGGTATATATTTAGCAACAATGTAATTAACATAGTTAGCATACCAAGGAGTATTATGAGAAACATTTATTGCAGCTAGTTGCTCATCAGGAAAGCTATCATCAATAGGTAGTGGGTCATCAAGAATATTCTCTAACCTAGACAAGTTATCAGCTACGGGGTTCTCAGCTCCTTTTCTATCAGTAATATGTAAATCAAATTCTTGTAGCAAAAGAACCCACCTAATGAGTCTAGGTTTAGCATCTTTCTTTTCCATAAGATATTTTATAGCATCATGATCAGTGTGAACAATTACTTTGGAATCAACAATGTAAGATACGAATTTGTCACAAGCAAACACAACTGCTAAAAATTCCTTTTCAGTAGTAGCATAATTTCTTTGGGAACTGTCTAGAGTTTTGCTAGCATAGTGAATAACATTTAATTTCTCATCAACTCTTTGTCCTAGAACAGCACCAACAGCATAATCACTAGCATCACACATAATTTCAAAAGGCAAGTTCGGTTGAACAAAAGGTGCAGAAGTTAAGGCTTTCTTAAGTGTTTCAAAAGCTTTTACACAATCATCATAAAAAAACAAATGGAACATCCTTTTGTAAAAGATTTGTAAGAGGCCTAGAAATTTTAGAGAAGTCTTTAATAAACCTCCTATAGAAACCAGCATGACCAAGGAAACTACAAATACCTTTAATATATTTAGGACATGGCATTTTCTCAATTGCATCAACTTTAGCTTTATCCACCTCAATACCTCGTTCAGAAATTTTATGTCCCAAGACAATAACTTCATTAACCATAAAGTGGCACTTCTCCCAATTCAAGACAAGATTAGTTTGCTCACATCTCTGCAAAACTCGATCAAGGTTGCTTAAGCAATCATCAAAAGAAGTTCCATAAACAGAAAAATCATCAATGAAAACCTCGACAATCTTTTCACAAAAATCTAAGAATATAGCAGTCATACATCTTTGAAAGGTAGCAGGTGCGTTGCATAAACCAAAAGGCATACGTCTATAAGCATAAGTTCCAAAAGGGCAAGTAAAGGTTGTTTTCTCTTGATCAGGTTGTGAAACAGGTATTTGAGAAAACCCGGAATATCCATCAAGAAAACTAAAGTGTGTGTGCTTAGATAATCTTTCTAGCATTTGATCAATAAAAGGCAGAGGGTAATGATCTTTTCTAGTTGCTTTATTTAATTTTCTGAAATCAATTACCATTCTATATCCAGTAACAATTCTTTGTGGAATAAGTTCATTTTTATCATTAGGAACAACAGTAGTACCTCCCTTCTTAGGGACACAACGAACGGGACTTACCCATCTACTATCAGCTATGGGATAGATTATACCTTCTTCAAGAAGCTTTAATATTTCAGTTCTTACCCCTTCTTTCATCTTAGGATTCAAACGTCGTTGATGATCAACAACGGGTTTAGCATCAGGTTCCATATTAATCTTGTGCTGACAGAGAGTGAGACTAATGCCCTTAAGATCATCAAGAGTATATCCAATAGTAGCACGGTGCTTCTTCAGAATTTTCAATAATCTCTCTTCTTCATGTTTTAAAGGTTAGCACTAATAATAACAACAAGATATATCTTTTTCTCATCGAGATAAGCATATTTCAAAGTGTCAGGAAATTGTTTTAATTCGAACACAGGATCACCTTTAGGTGGAGGAGGACCTCCTAGAGTTTCAATAGGCAAATTGTGTTTGAGCAGAGGTCATTGTTCAAAGAAAATTTTATCTATTTCATTTCTTTCATGCATATGCATATCATTTTCATGGTCTAGCAAATATTGTTCTAGTGGATCGGTAGGAGGCACGGCAATAGAAGCAAGACCAATCATTTCATCCTTACTAGGTAATTCTTTCTTATGAGGTTGTCTACTAAACTTGGAGAAATTAAACTCATGAGACTCATCACCAAAGCTAACACCGACAGTTTGTTTCTCACAATCTATTTTAGCATTAACGGTGTTCAAGAAAGGTCTACCAAAGATAATGGGAAAAAATCATCTTGTGAGGAACCAAGAACTAGAAAACCAGTAGGGTATTTTATTTTCCCACACAAGACTTCAACATCTCTAGCAATCCCAAGTGGTGTGATGATGTCTCTATTAGCAAGTTTAATAGTAACATCTATGTCTTCTATTTTAGCGGGTGCTATGTCATTCATGATTTCTTGGTATAAGGTAAAAGGAATAGCACTCACGCTAGCACCTAAGTCACATAAACCATGATAACAATGATCTCCTATTTTAACTGAGACAACAGGCATGCCAACAACAGGTCTATGTTTATCTTTTTCATCGGGTTTGGCAATTCTAGCAGCTTCATCACAGAAGTAAATAACATGTCCATCAATATTTTCTACTAGGAGATCTTTAACCATAGCAACACTAGGTTCTAATTTAATTTGCTCACAAGGTTTAGGTGCTTTAATATTACTTTTGCGAACCACATTTGAAACCTTAGCATGTTCTTTTATCCTAACAGGGAAAGGCGGTTTTTCAATATAAGCAGTAGGCACAACTGGATCAACATTGTAAATAATAGTTTCATCTTTAACTATGATCGGTTCTTTAATTTCTTATTTAATAGGTGGATGATATTTAAACCACTTCTCCTTAGGGAGATCAACATGAGTAGCAAATGATTCACAAAAAGAGACTACTATCTCCGAGTCAAGTCCATATTTAGTGCTAAACTTCTGAAAAGCATCGGTATTCGTAAAAGATTTAACATAATCAAATTCAAGATTAATACCTGAATCTTTACCTTCGTCGAGTTCCCAAACTTCAGAGTTGCGTTTAATTTTTTCTAAAAGATCCCACCTGAATTCAATAGTCTTCTTCATAAAAGAAGCGGTACAAGAAGTATCGAGCATGGATCGATCATCATGAGAAAGCCGAGCATAAAAATTCTGAATAATCATCTCTCTAGAGAGCTCATGATTGGTGCATGAATATAACATTGACTTAAGCCTCCTCCAAGATAGAGCGAAACTTTCTCCTTCACGATGCAAAAATTATATATATAATTCCGATCACAATGAACTAGATGCATAGGATAATTTTTTTGGTGAAATTCCAATTTCAATCGATTCCAGTTCCAAGATCCAATATCATCACATAGCCTATACCATGTCAATGCTTTTCCCTTCAAAGATAAAGGGAAAACCTTCTTCTTAGCTTCATCTCCGGCAAACCTGCAAGCTTAAATAATCCACAAATTTCATCCACATAGATCATGTGCATATCAGGATGCTCGGTTCCATCTCCTGCATAAGGATTAGCTAGCAGTTGTTCTATCATACCTGAAGGAATTTCATAACCAATGTTTTTAGTAGGTGCAGTAGGTTGAGGTGCAACTAATTGTGCTTCCGTTCGAGGTCAAGATACCCCGAACAAACCCCTCAAAGGATGGTTTTCCATAGTAACAAGTGACAATAAATTTCAGCACGTAGTATAAATTTTTCCTTACCAAGAGCGCTTCACTCCCTGTCAACGGCACGAAAAAAGAGTCTTGATGACCCACAAGTATAGGGGATCAATGGTGGTCCTTTTGATAAGTAAGAGTGTCGAACCCAACGAGGAGCAGAAGGAAATGACAAGTGGTTTTCAGCAAGGTATTTTCTGCAAGTACTGAAATTGTCGGTAACGAGTAGTTTGGTAGCAAGATAATTTGTAACGGACAAGTAACGATAATGGTAAATAAAGTGCAGCAAGGTAGCCCAATCCTTTTGTGGCAAAGGACAGGCCAAAACTGTCTCTTACAATAAGCAAAGCGTTCTTGAGGGTACACGGGAATTTCACCATGTCACTTTCATCATGTTGGTTTGATTCGTGTTCGCTACTTTGATAATTTGATATGTGGGTGGATCGGTGCTTAGGTGCTGTTCTTACTTGAACAAACCTCCTACTTTTGATTAACCCTCTCACAAGCATCTGCAACTACGAGAAAAGTATTAAGATAGAATCTAACCATAGAATTAAACTTTTGGATCCAAATCGGTCCCTTACGAAGTAGCGCATAAACTAGGGTTTAAGCTTCTGTCACTCCAGCAACCCATCATCTAATAACTACTCCACATTGCATTCCTTTAGGCCCAAATATGGTGAAGTGCCATGTAGTCGACGTTCACATGACACCACTAAGGGAATCACAATATACATATCATCAAAATATTGAACACATATCAAGTTCACATGATTACTTGCAACATGACTTCTCCCGTGACCTCAAGAACAAAGGTAACTACTCACAAATGATAATCATGCTCAAGATCAGAGCGGTATTAAATAGCATAATGGATGTGAACATATAATCTTCCACCAAATAAACCATATAGTAGTCAACTACAAGATGTATTTGATACGTCTCCAGCGTATCTACTTTTCCAAACACTTTTGTCCTTGTTTTGGACTCTAACTTGCATGATTTGAATGGAACTAACCCGGACTGACGCTGTTTTCAGCAGAACTGCCATGGTGTTATTTTTGTGCAGAAATAAAAGTTCTCGGAATGACCTGAAAATCCACGGAGACATGTTTTGGAATTAATAAAAAACATTGGCGAAAGAATCAGCATCAGGGGGTCGACACCCTGTCCACGAGGGTGCAGGGCGCCCCCCCTGGGGCGCGCCCCCTGCCTCGTGGGCCCTCTGGGACTCCACCGACCTTAACCCCAACTCCATATATTCACTTTCGGGGAGAAAAAAATAAGAGAGAAGGATTCATCGCGTAACCTAGGTAAACACTGTCTCCTTCGTCTCCTGTTACCCATCGATCCAAGATCCATAGCTCGGGACCCCCTACCCCGCGGTCTGCTAGTTTTGACACCAACAACGTTGCACCCGATGACATGCACATCGTCCAACAATGCAATGCGAGGTCATTATCATATCGATGGTATACCATCAAGACCACTGTCACCAAGTTTTGTGACGCGGTTACTCGGTTGTAGGCAAGGTGTCCATTGCGTGCACCAGCGGAGTAGATCGTAAGTTTTGTTTCTTCTTGCTCAATTTGTCGATTGAATCATTCATACACTCAATGTTGCTCTACACATTGTGCTGCCCGTACGCGCTGACGTGATGTATCCATAGAATAGAGGGGCGGTCATTTACGTACATACACTATTGAATGAAGCTGGAGGGCAGTATCTATGGGACAACATGATCCATTCATGAAAAACATGTTGAACATCCGGTGAATCTCGTTGAATTTGAACTATTGTTGTACTAGGCTTATTTGTATTCTATGTATGGACGATTTGTGCTCTATCCAATCCGAACTTTGATGAGTTCCGTTGGGCTTGCATGAATTACGTCCGGTATGTTGAAATGCAGTTTGAAATGTATGCGGGTAGCGTTGGATAGCTGGCTCCTGCATCCGTGTCTACGGATGGACGAGGAAGCAAATTTACGGGTCAACATTGAAGATGCCTTTACAAGCACAGTTTTTTAAAATACAGTATAAACATAAATGCTCGCATGCATGCACATACAGACTCTCATAAGACCTGAAATAATAGTACGTAAATGATCCATTAATCTGTAGGCATGGACCGAGGATTTGGTGCATGGTATATACACACAAGTGTGACATCCATCTACAAGGATCGGCAGACAAAATGTCCATGGTTCAAACAGGGCAGTTAGGGCATCTTCAACGGTAACCTGTAAATTTTCTGTCGCATCCGTTCGGAGACAGGAAGGACCAGTCTGTGAACACGGATGCGGGAAGCCGCCGTCCAACACTGTCCGCAGATATTGAAAACTTTTTTTTTAACAAATCGGATGAAATTCATGCAAACATGAGCGGATTTCATATAAAATGGACGACATTCATGCAAACATGGGCGGATTTCATACAAGCCGGATGACATTTATGAAAACACGGTGGATTTTTATTACATTTCAAATATATAGAAGAAAAAAAACCGACCCGACCTTAAACCTATCCTACGATGTCGGCACCCGGCGTCGAGGCCCATGTCGTTCTCCATTCGCCGTGTCCATGAGCACCGACGATAAGACCCGTGAAATGAAGGTGCGGTCTCCAGGGAGGAAGAGTAGAACAGGGGAGACAAAACGGCCCACATGGGACACAAGGCCCTGCCGCCTCCCATGCCCTAC
Source organism: Thinopyrum elongatum (assembly GCA_011799875.1). NCBI lineage: Eukaryota > Viridiplantae > Streptophyta > Magnoliopsida > Poales > Poaceae > Thinopyrum > Thinopyrum elongatum. Next base: position 393,188,792 of record CM022300.1, read on the forward strand.
TCATCCTCAGATGAGTACGCGGCTTGTCTGTCGTCGGTGGACGTGAGGTCCACGATGGAATGGTGGCGCCCGTTGTCGTCCCACCGAGCCGCCTGATAGTTCGTCGGCTGCGCGTAGGAGGCGTAGCTGGCGTTGTTTTCCTCTGCGATTGCCTGCAGTTGTGCCTCCGCGGCGGTCGCTTCATGGCGAGTGGCGGATTGAGTGCGAACGGCATCGTAGATGGCATGCTGCTCCACAGTGAAGTTGGAGTTTGCTGCGGCCATGGCTGCCACGGCCTCCTTGCTAGCGCGTTCGTCGAAGATCTTGCCCTCCTCCAGCCGTTGCTGCTCTAGGAGGAATAGGTTGTACCGCTGTTTTCTCCTGCGCCTGCTGGAACATCGACAAAGGTGCCGGCGCAGGCTGCACCTCCACCATGGCAGCATTTTAGTGCGCTTGTGCCTGCTCCATAGTGAAGCCGGTGTGCAAAGGAGGCGCGGGAGCCGGGGCGGTGTCGTCGGAGCCCGTCTCCATCGTGGGGTCATCGTCGTCGTTGAAGACCTCGGGCGAGCTGGCCAGCAAGCCAGCCTTGATCCGCCTGGCACGGCGGCTCTGCCAAGCGGGAACAAGGGTAGTCACCGCGTGCTTCATCTCAGGGGAAAGGCTTTCCCATAGAGCTTCACCGTATGTAGTCATGGCGGATGCAGTGCAAGAAAGGAGGATGGGGAGCGGCTTGTGATGTGGAGTGGTGTAAGCCGAGTGTGACCGCCTTTAAATAGCGGATTCTGGTGAGCAGGCATCCAGGTGCGTCAAAGTGCGGCGCCGGAGTGGGTTTCTCGGCCGGCGAGCCTGCTTAATGGCGGCATAGATATGGATGGGCATTCAACGGGCATGGTAGATATCCGTCCCGTCTCGTCCTGTCCAGTCACGCGTCTCCGGTATTGAACAAGTGTGGACACCGGAGATGCGTCGTGGGCAGAGCGCCACTTCATTAACAGAGGAAGTGATAGGTCGCACCCGCTGTTGGGGATATAACCCCATGGTGTAACCCGCCGTATAAAGGCCGGGTCATGTTACTGGCGACTCTTGGAGCTAGGCTTCAGATGCCAGAGCGATCAAGACACAGGACTAGAAGGGCGGCTCACAAGATGGGCCGTCTTAGGGCCCAGAACTAGAAGGCGGCGGGCGACCCAGAGGCGTAAGCCTCCATGCGGTGTCTTGTCGAAGAAGGCAAGGTGACTTAGAGTTAGATTCAGTCATGGGTGAGGACACGACCCAAACTCTTGTAAGCCGGAGGCCTCGACCTATATATAAAGGCGAGTCCCCAGCATAGAATAGGGCAAGTTACAATCAATCGATAGCTAGGTCAAACGAACCCGTTCCCTTGTAATCGATACTCAAGCAATAAGCAGAAAAGCAGGAGTAGGCTTTTACCTCCACCGTGAGGGGCCGAACCTGGGTAAACTCGTGTCCTTCGACCCGCTCAACCCGGACAAGCTAATCACCATTTGCGATGGCCTCACGTCTAAGTCCTCACCCTAGGACATTTACCTTGACAAAATCATGACAGTTGGCGCCCACCGTGGGGAAAGCGCATGGTGGTTTCGAGTTCTTGAAGGGCTCTTTCCCAGGGATCAAGGGATACGCCGTTGGCAGGATGACCAAGAGTCGCCGTGGCAAGCTCTACATCGACGATGCTGGTTGGGGCCCTGAGGCCGACTCAATCGAGTACGAATATCGGGTCCCCTTCGGCGGAATCTACGTTTTCATTGGCAAGATCGGCGGATCTGAGCCTGAGCCGGACATCTGCACCGACCTCGTCAGGCCAGCTCGGCGCGCGCAACCCGCCTGGATCCAAACTGGGAGGAATCACGCCTTTGTGGGCTTCACACAAGGCGTGGAACTCACGGAAAATTCCGCATCTGGAGGAGAGACTCTCGTCTACTTAGGTGATGAGTCCTCGATCGGAGAGACGGAGTCAATCTATCAACTTCAAGACGGCGGGTTCAGGGGCTGTTCCGATGGTGACATTATTCCGGACCCCTATGAGCCGCCGTGCCGAGCCGCCATCTTCATGGCAGGGACGGCGCCGACTCTCAACACTACGGCAGCTGGAGCCACGGCAACAACAGATCCTTCAGCCTTCGGCTCAGTCAGGCCTCCATCTCAAGTTTTGTATGAGATGATGAACACCTTAACAACTTTGCTGGCAACTGAGGTCACTGCGGAAAATCAAGTTGAGCGCAATGTGGAGATCGCAAAGCTCAGGGAGCAGATGACCAAGGCCCAGGAGGATATCAACGCCGAGAACGCTCGGACAGCCGAGTTACAGGCCCAGATTAACGCAGAGCAACAACGTCTGAAGACGCAGGCTTGGCAGTTAAACCTTGAGCAGCACGCATCTAACGCGGTCCATCAGCGGAGGTACCGGAGCCGTCTGCCTCCGAGTTAGGAGCCCGCGCGGTTGTTCAACACGCCAGGCGCAGGCCCAAGTATGCCAGGAGCGTCGGTCATACCGAAATTAACCGTGGACGCACCAGGGAACAGAGCAACAGCCCAGCCTCACTAGCCAAAGCTGGTCCAGAGGGAAGAGCCGGGACCTAACTCGCCACCTGGTCGGACACCGCCGCCACACTTTCCGACACCACCGGGTCACTTCTCCAACCCAGTGGATAACATGGTGGCAGCTGCGACCAGGCTTACTGCGATTCCCATCACCGATGAGTCACCAGTTGCGGTAGAGACCCAGAACACCATCGAGCTATTGAAGAAGGCAATTGCTCAGCAGGCTAACTATTCTTATAGTCGGCACCGTGTACACTCAACACCATTGCCGAGTCGCAGCTACAGCCGGCACGCTGAGTCGCCGACGGTTTCAAGCAGTGAAAGGCGTCGTAACCCACCCCAGGTTAACCTGCCCCTTAACCAAAGGACTAATGCTCAGGCAATTGTGGACGATGCAAGAGCCCGCCGAGTGGCAGAGGCAGCAAACCAGGGGGCTTATGAGCCGCCCCCTGTAGTTCCCTCAGCTTCGGTAGGAGCCAGGTTGAGCGCCAAAAGCGTTGGAGTGTCATGCCTAGTGTTGGCTCTACATAATGAGCGCATGCCTAAGGATTTTAAAGGTCCCTGAAAGATACCTAACTACATGGCGGATCTCCCTCCAGAGGCTTGGATTCAAAGCTACGAGCTGGCCATGGATATGTTGGACGTCAGTGATGCAGTATGTGCCAAATATTTCACTATGATGTTGGAGGGGCCGGCTCACACTTGGTTGAAAAACCTGCCCCCAATTCTATCAACACATGGGTGGAGTTGAGGAGCGCTTCATCAGAAATTTTCAAGGAACCTGCAAGCAGCCAATGACAATTGTAGATTTGGAGCACTGTGTGCAGCGTGAGGATGAGTCAGCCCATCATTGGGCCCGCCGGGTCTCCACCATTATCCACTCTTCTGAAAACATTTGGGCGGCTCAGGCTGTTCTGATTCTGGAGAAGAATTGTCGTTTTGAGGCTCTTAAACAAAAATTAGGGCGGCTTAAGCGTAAGTGCACAGATATGGGCAATCTCATGGACGCACTTACCAGATATGTTGATTCTGATGTTATGAAGGATCCCGACTCTGATGAGGATAAGTTGAGTAAAGGCAAGAAAAACGGTGGTGGCAAGGGCCAGCACCCGAATGCCTCAGCGCAGAATGGTAATCCCAATAACCATGGCAATGGCGCCAAGCGCAGACACCCCGATGGCAGGTCAGATTTTGTAGCTAACATGAACGTAGGGTTCAAAAATCAGCATCGTAATGACAAGCAGCCTTATAATGGGGGAAAGCCAAAGAATTATGAGGAAGCCCTTAATGGGTCGTGTCCGAAGCATAGTTATCCTAACAAGCCGTCTAGTCATGCTTGGAATGATTGCTATATCATGCGAGAATTCAGAAACCAGTCTTTTCAGCATCACGGCAACAATAATGAGCCGTCTGGCGGGTCAGGCTCTGGAGGTTTCCAGGGAGACGGCTTCGGTGGTGGCGGCTCAAATTCTGGTTATCAGGATCAGGGCAACCATGGTGGTCATAATCAGCAGTTCGGACATGGTAATCAGCAGCAGAATAATTAGTCAGGATACCAGAGTAATCCTAAGCAGCTCAACAGTGGCCAGTACCATGTGTTCACTACGAATACTTGCAAGCATGACCGGAAGGTCCAGAAGAGGGCAGTTAACACGGTTGAGCCAGCGGTGCCCCAGTACTTACGATGGTCAGAGCAGATGATCACATGGAGCCGGGCCGACCACCCGCCCCGGGTTGACGATCCGGGCGATCTGGCCCTCGTAGTGGCCCCTCAAGTGGGCAGTTATAAGTTCACGAAGGTACTTATGGATGGTGGAAGCAGCATCAATATATTGTATTATGATACCTTTTGGCGGATGAGTCTGACTCACAAGGACCTCAAGCCGTCTTCCACGGTGTTTCATGGAGTGGTGCCTGGCAAGTCGGCTTACCCGTTGGAAAGATAGCTCTGGCAGTGGCTTTTGGTGATGAGTATAACTACAAAGCAGAGACGTTGTGGTTTGAAGTAGTCAAGATCAAGAGTCCTTATCATGCCCTGTTTGGACGGCAGGCTTATGCTAAATTCATGGCTCCCCCTTGTTATATCTATTTGCAGCTTAAGATGCCAGGGCCAGAACGGACGATCATAGTTCATGGGAATCGCAAACTCGCCCTGGAGTGCGAGGAAGGAGATGCGGCTTACGCAGAGTCGGCTTGTGCTACGGAGGAGCTCAAGTTTTATAAAGATAATGTTGACCTGGCTGATATGACCCCTCTAAAGAAGCCCACCACCGAGAAAGACCCTCTGCTCAAATTTAAGTCGGCCAAGGATACACAGCAAGTTGACTTTGTCCCTGGGGATTCTTCTCAGCAATTCACCATTGGGACATGGATGGATCCCAAATAGGAAAGCGCGCTCGTCGAGTTCATCCATGAGAATCGGGACATCTTTGCATGGAAACCTTCTGACATGACGGGTGTACTGAGAGAATTCACTGATCACCACCTTAATGTGGATCCTAAGATGAAACCTATTCGACAGTTCCTCCGTCGTTTTAATGAGGAGAGGTGTAAGGCTATTGGAGAAGAGGTGGCACGACTCCTAGCTGCCGGGTTCATAATTGAAGTGTTCCACCCTAAGTGGTTGGCTGACCCTGTGCTTGTGCTTAAGAAGAATGTCACTTGGCGTATGTGTGTTGATTACACGGACCTTAACAAGGCGTGTCCAGCTGATCCGTTTGCTCTCCCTCGTATTGACCAGATCATTGATGCCACGGCGGGTTGGAATAGTTTGTGTTTCCTAGATGCTTATTCTGGTTATCATCAGATCAAGATGGCAGTTGAGGATCAGGAGAAGACAGCCTTCATCACCCCCTTTGGAGCTTTCTGTTATGTTTCTATGCCTTTTGGGATCAAGAGTGCTCAGGCGACTTACCAACGTTGTGTTCAAAATTGCTTTCATGGATAGATTGGACACAATGTTCATGCCTGTGTGGACGATATTGTGGTTAAATCAAGAAAGAAGGAAACTTTGCTTGATGATTTGAAGGAAACCTTTGACAATCTCCAGGTGTATAAGATGATGCTTAACCCAGCCAAGTGCGTTTTTGGCATGCCAGCAGGAAAGTTGCTTGGTTTCATGGTCTCAGAAAGCTGCATCGAAGCTAACCCGGAGAAGATCGAGGCCATCACTTCTCTTTCTAAGTCGGCATGTATCAATGATGTTCAGCAACTGGCGGGTCGTATTGCAGCCCTAAGCCGTTTTATAAGCCACCTGGGCGAGAAAGCGATTCCCGTGTACCAGATGATGAAAAAGACTCATCACTTTGTCTGGAGCGATGCTGCTAATGAGGCATTTGAGGCGCTTAAGAAACAGTTGTCTGAGCCGCCCATCTTGGCTGCTCTGATAGATAAAGAGCCTCTGCTCCTGTACGTGGCGGCTAATAATAAAGCTATCAGTGTGGCAGTTGTCGTGGAGCGTAAGGAGACATGCAAAGAGTAACCGGTTCAGCGGTCGGCTTATTATGTCAGTGAAGTCCTGACGGAGTCCAAGCAGAGATACCCACATTGGCAGAAGCTGGTGTTTGGAGTGTTCATGGCCAGCCGCAAACTCAAGCATTATTTCCTTGGGCATCCAATCACTGTGGTCAGTTCTACCCCTTTAGGGGATATCATTCAAAACAGAGAAGCCACTGGTCGGGTTGCTAAGTGGGCAATCGAGCTTGGGCCACATCATCTGAAATATGTGCCCAAAACAGCCATCAAGTCTCAAGCTTTGGTAGATTTTATCAATGATTGGACAGAGCTGCAAACACCTGAGGAGAAGCCCAATAATACATACTGGACGATACAGTTTGATGGATCCAGGCAATTAGAAGGCTCGAGGGCTCGAGTTATTTTAGAATGTCCATGAGGTGACAAATTTTGTTATGTCTTAAGGCTCATGTTTCCCTGTACTAACAATGCAGCTGAGTATAAAGCTTTGCTACATGGGCTTCGAATGGCTAAGGAGATGAACTTGAGCCAGGTTAGATGTCTAGGCGACTCAGACTTGGTGGCATAAGTTTCAGGAAAATGAGACTCTAAAGACCCGCTCATGGCGGCTTATCGTCAAGCTGTGACTAACATTGCCGGTCACTTCAAAGGTTATCAAGTGGATCACATTGATCGGCGGCTTAATGAAGCGGCTGATGCTTTGTCCCGGTTGGGTTCTCAGCATAAGCCGGTCCCTCCTAATATGTTTCTTGATGTCTTGCATAACCCTTCTGTCAAGTTACCATCAGAGGAAGACTTGGCTATTCCTGATCCAGAGGGGCAGTTGGTGGCGGCTCTTCGTGCTATCCCAGACTGGACGATGCCTTACCTGGCTTACCTGACTCGAGGCGAGTTACCAGAAGGTGAAAATTTGGCTCGACAAATCACACGGTGGTCTAAGTCCATGACCATTGTCAATGGCGAGTTACACAGATGTAGTGTGACTAGCGTGTTCCAACATTATGTTTCCCCTGAAGAAGGCCGTGAAATCCTACAAGAAATTCATGTAGGCGATTGTGGTCATCATGTCGGGTCAAGATCTTTGGTGGCCAAGGCTTTTCGTCATGGTTTTTTCTGGTTGACAGCTCATGCTGATGCAGAGGACATTGTTAGCAAGTGTGATGGATGCCAGAAATTTGCAAGACAAGCTCATGTGCCAGCTCAGGAATTGCGGATGATCCCAATCACTTTGTCATTTGCGGTCTGGGGGCTTGATATGGTCGAGCTGTTCAAGAGGTCTAAAGATAAAAAGACTCACCTTTTGGTTGCATTTGATAAGTTTACCAAGTGGGTTGAAGTAGAGCCAGTCAGTAATTGTGAGGCAGCAACTGCAGTTCAGTTTGTAAAAAAACTGATTTTTCGCTTTGGTTATCCTCATAGTATCATCATTGATAATGGGACCAATCTGTCTAAAGTTGCTATGAAAGAGTTCTGTCAAAGGGAACACATCCGTCTTGATGTATCCTCGGTGACTCATCCACAGTCCAATGGTCAGGCAGAACGTGCTAACCAGGAGATATTATGAGGGATCAAGCCCTGGCTCATGGTTCCTTTGGAACGTATGCCGGGTTGTTGGGTCGAAGAGTTGCCTTCAATTCTTTGGAGTATCAGGACTACCCCCAACAGATCAACTGGCTACACCCTGTTCTTCATGGTTTATGGCGAGGAGGCGGTTCTCCCAAGTGATGTTCGTCATGACTTGCCCAGGGTGGCGGCATACATTGAGGAAGACAACAAGACGGCGCATCAAAATGCTCTGGATACCTTGGAAGAAGAACGTGATCTTGCGGCGGCTCGATCAGGGATTTACCAACAAGACCTGCGTCGCTATCGTAGCCGCAGTGTTCGAAGCCGAATGTTCCAGGAGGGCGACTTAGTGCTCCGTTTGATTCAAGATCAGACAGGCATGCATAAGCTTTCACCTCCCTGGGATGGGCCCTTTGTGGTTAGCAAGAACCTCAATAACAGGTCATATTAACTCATCGACATACGTGAACACAATAAGTCACGTACCTCTGAGGAGGAGACTAACAGGCCCTGGAATATTGCTCATCTTTGGCCTTACTACACTTGAGCCACAGGCTCCAATCATTGTACATACATATCATGTATATCTTTTTATGATCAACGTAATAAAGCCGGCATTCCCGAAACTCGGGTCCTGTGTCGTTTCATCCCATATTTTTGTGCATGAGCCTTTCATTAATTGATCATAAGGTCACTTGGGGGCTTCCAACTCATCGAATTTAGCTTTCTCACCCTCTTGACCCGGCAAAAACGCCACCCTATTGGTTAAACCTGCCTGTATGCAAGATGCTACTCCGAAAAGATGACCCGTCATACTCTTGACAAGTCAATCTTTATGACCCTGAACTTGTCAAAGTTAAAACGATGGCTTAAGTCATGTGAGAGATGGCTTACGGAAAGCGAGGATAAACCAAGGCTGTCATGTTAGCTTCATTAAAGCAAGACTAGAGCCTCGAAAGCCGATTTTTTGTCGATCTTTAAAAGCCGGCTTGCTGTTTATTCAGTATTTACACATTAATATTACTTATGTATCTACAGGAGTATTATACTCTTAATCATGATTATGGCAATAACAGTGAATCACCGGGTCAAAAGAGTTCCGGGGTGTTTGTGATGAGTATTGACCTTTTCTGACCATGAGTTGCCGTCCTTATAACCGCCTTTCTTGACAGTCAATCTTTATGACCCTGAATTCGTCAAAGTTAAAACAGCGGCTTAGGGTCGGCTTACGAAAACTAACGGTAAACCAAGGCTATCATGCCATGCTTCATTGAAGCGAGATTCGAGCCTTGAAGGCCCATCTTTTTTTATCAAGCCTCGTAGGCCGACTCATAATTATTTTGATATATATATCTGTGCTATTTATTTGTGTGTTTGCAGGAATTTTTTCTCTTGGTCATATTATTGCAACGACTTTAAGTCGCCGGGTCAAAAGGACTCCGGGTTAGCATTGATCAATATTAAGCTTCTTTTGACCATGAGTCACCGGGTTATCAACCCGACATTGCTTCTAAGCACTTAATTATTTTGACTGTAAGTCGCCGGTGTATACATTTCTGGTTTATTTTTTACACCAATTATGGCTTGGTGGAAATTTTTGCAGATGCCAGTCTTTGCACTTCCAGGTTGCTACAGTCGACTTAGCACATACAAATACCAGCAATGGCCGTTGATATTCAAAACACAAGACGCCCAGGCGGGTCAAGTATACATATGTTGATCCCAAATTTTCAATCAATAGACAGACAAGTGTTTGATCAAACGATTAAACATGCGTGAGGGCACGACAAAGCAACCAAGTATTTTTAGCTAGTCCTATTACAAGGCTACAGCTGAGCACATGATATTCATTCAAGTTTTTGCAAGAGTTTCAAACTACTCTTGTAAGTCAGCCTCTGTGTCGTCCGGGTTAGCACCCTGATGGCCCCCCGTAGTTGAAGCTTCCGGGTTATTCCGTGCCGCTTCTTCTGTTTCTTGGATCTGAAGGTTGTCCAGATTTCAGTTGATATACGTTAAAGCCTGGAAGACAGCTTCCTCGTTCAAGATTGGAGATGGGTCAACATCAGGGGCAAAGAGATGCTTACGCCATTGTGGAGTTAAGTCACATGAAATCAATGTTGGCGGTGGGATTCAAGCATTATTGATATCATAACACGGTTGGTATTTCTTCAGTTCCATGTCGGCGACAAGTTGACTCGCCAATACTCACAATTCCTTCACACAGCGCTCATAGTCAGCTTGAGAAAAGGGAGTCCCATCCTCTTTATATTCAGGGAACCCACCAGCCATCTCAACAAGATCCAACTCTGGTGAATAAGCCATTGCCCGGCTTAGCACAGTTGTTGCTCTGTAATGGGTGGCTGATCTCTACAGTTCCTCTACCTGCTTGGGAATAGTGGACAGCTTCTTCAAGGGATCCCTGATAAATTTTGGCAAGTCTTTTTCGCCCATTACGGCCTTTAAAGTCCGCATGCTTCCAGTATACAGCTGCTCCGTAAGAGAGTATACCGCTTTCAGCTTCATGATGTTGTCTTGAAGGCTACAAGTTCTATCACCTGCATAGGAAATTGACATGTATAAGTCGCCAGGCGAGTTGTTACTTATGCATGAGTCGACATGCGAGTTAATGATTCTTTGAAGCTTGATGGATGACTTACCAAATATGGCTTGGGTCATTTGGGTTATATGGTGCTTCAACCCGGCCAGTTCCTCAGTGACTGCAGCCAATTGTTTCTCGGTGGCTTCTGCTCATTGGATCAAGGCGGCTTTCTCTATTTCAAAAGATTCTTTCACCGTCTCAAAATCCGCCTTGATTTTTTCCAGCTCTTCCAAGGAGGATTGCAGGCTTGACTCTGCTTTGGTCTGTTGGGCCTGTTCAGCTTCCATATCCTTTCTAAAGCCAGTCAAGTTTGACTCGGCGATGCTTAAAGACTCCTGCATAATGAGGAGATAATTTAATTCGTAGATGTTGATGCAAGCCGGCGATAATGTGAAGCCCGGTGCCTGGGGGCTCTGACAGTTCAAGATCAATGGAGAAGTCCCAAGCAGATTGCAAGCAATATACTTGGCATTTGGGGGCTAATGCATGTCATTTTTCTATCATAAAAAGTATAAGAATACCCGGCTCATCTCAGAAAGATGAGCCAGCTCTTAGGAGCTGCAAGTCAATTCTTCAAAATATAATCATATTGAAAGACCGGGATCCTCTAATGAAGATAAGCCGACCCTTGGGGACTACATGGTGTTTTCTTTTACTAAGGAGTTGTTTAAAGAACCGGCTTATCATTCGCATGATTACCCGACCCTTGGGGACTACACTTCAGACTCTATAGATTTTTTTCTCTAAGTCTTAACCATACTCAAGTTTTTCCTATGATCAAGACTTGGGGGCTACATAAGGGTATATAACAGGAGAAAATGGAGTGTACCTCATATTTTTTCTTCATCATGCTGACCAAACTGGCCTCCATGTCCCGGCTTGTAGCCAGGCGGCTTAGGTAGCCGGCATGCAATTCCTCAGCACTGAAGTCCTCATAATTTGGCAGCTCGAGTTTTGATTTGCTCTTTTCAAGCAAGGGCGTCTCCTCCTTGGCTGTGTGCTTAGTTAGCACGTTGGAGGTTTCTGGCGTTTTATGACCCACCCCAATAATGGCAATGTCATCATTGTTCTTCTCAGGAGGAGTCTCTTCAGTCGTCTTCACGGGGCTTGAGGCAAGGATGGGACACGACGGGTTGAGGATGTCCGCCGGGTTAGCATCGACACCCATGGCCTCAGAGGCCGTTACTTCAGTTTGCGGGGCGGGTCACCCCGATCGTCATGATGGTCTTTAGGATTCTCAATGTTGGCCTCAGGGGTCACCAATACCTGGTCCTCTGACTCAGGGATCTCGGGGGTTATCGAAGACTCGCCCATCTTCCCTTTCCTACTCTTCGCTTTGGCCCTGTGATCAAGTTGATATATTCAAAAACATATGACAACAGATTAAGCCGTCAACAATTAAGTACAGTTACTTACCCAGGGTTTATAACCAAAGCCGGCAATTGAGTGGCCGATGAGTCTCCTGAAGATGGTGGTGACTCCTGGTAATTGGAATCAGAGGGGTTAAGAGGCTGTCTCATAAGGCCGGCTTTGGGTAAAGAACGAGTCGGACTGTGTGGCACCTCAGTACGCCGCTTGCGAGTAGAGGGTTCATGAGTTAACCCGGCCACCAGATCTCTAGAGCCGCCACTCCAAGTTTGGCGCCTTGACTCATGTTGCGTTTTCTTCAAAATAAAGTACGAGTCTAAATGAGCATCTGGATGAGAAAAGCTTACTTTCCGGACGACCCGCCTTATCTTCTTTGGAGGCAAGGAGTCTGAGCCGGAAGAGATGGAAATTACCTCGGCATCATCGTCCCGGCTTGTTGCTACCTCATCCTGAGAGCAAGAGATGTTAGCTAATTCGATAAAGAGGCGGCCAAGAGAATCGATTTCCACCTGTGATTGATCATCAGCGTCCGCTGACTCGCCCACGACAGCCGGCTCAGTCACAACGACGGGTTTGTTCTTTTTTCGAGTTGGTGCAGTCTTGGTTTTGACCGCCTGAGTTTTCCTTTTCTTGTTCCAGAAGGTAGAGCAGTGCTGCATAAGTTAGAAGGGTTAGAAAGCAAAGTACAAAGTAAGATAAGGATTTATAAGCCAGATAAAGAAGAATGCTTACTGGAGGGGTCGGGTTAAGTTGAAAGAACGGTAAGAGCCCCGTCTTGTTGCAGCTCTCCAGAGGCTCCCCAAGAAGACTCTTTATAGTTTTGTTGACTTCCTCAGTGGTAAAATTATCGGAGGTATACCGTTGAGGGTCAGTTGAGTCTCCCGAATACTCACACATTAAGCCGGGTCGGCGGCTTAAAGGGAGGATTCTCCATGCAACCCAGCACCGGGTTAGATCAACCCCCGTTAAGCCGTTGGCCAGTAAGGCTCTCAATTTTGGATAAATAGGAGTGGCTTCAGCATGCTCTTCTGGAATAATCTTGCTTGGCAGATCCAAGTCCATAGGAAGGCAATCAACTTTGTAACCCGGTAGAGGATTTTCATTGGCTGGGGCGGTATTCTTGCAACAAAACCAAGTCTTGATCCATCCCTTGGGATGACTGGGCAGAGTAGCTGAAGGAAAACAGTCGTCTCTGCGTCTTTAGATTGAAATTCCGCCGAGTTCTAAGCTCGGATCACCCGCACATTCTGTTTGGCGGTTCATATAGAAAAAATTCTTTGAAGAGGGAGAAAGTAGGCTCCATCTGCAAATATGCCTCGCATAGAATCTAAAAGTTGCAGATATTGGATATGGAGTTTGGGCCCAAGTCTTGAGGATGAAGGTTAAAATAGTTCAAGACGTCCCGAAAGAATTTTGACCTGAGCGAAGTGAAGCCTCTAAGGATATGGTCAAAAAAAAACTACCACTTCTCCTTCACCGGGTCGAGGAACATCATCCCCTTGGCCGGCTTGCCAGCCAATTTCTTCTCGAGCCGCCAAGAGACCTTGATCTTGATAATCCTTAAGAATAAGCTCGGGGACTTGGGAAGGCACCCAATTGCAAATAATGGTTTTCGACATATTGAGCCGCCTAAGTAAAATGGAAGACTGCAGAAATATAAATGGCGGGTTACTAAAGAAATAATGACTCGTCACTACGGTGATATGAGCAGGAAAGCATTAGATGAGTCGCCTTAAAATGGTGAACCGACTTAGCAACAGAGGCAGTTTCTAAATACCCGGCGGGTTATGATATGATGGTAAGCCACCCAAGATACGAAGTGTGACATCCCCACTATCACACTACACTGATCTCTCTCTAACAGTGGCCATGTTACCATGATCACTCAGTCAATCTGCCACTTGTCCAAAATCAAACCCAAATTCAATTTGAAATGCAAGTCAAATAATTATTTCTTCAAACAGCAAATCAAAATTGTTCACAATATTGCAAATAATCCAGAAGCAATTATAAAAATATAATCCACATTAAGTGAATGAGTTAAGTCACTCTAACAACCTCAAACAGTACCAAAACAGCAAGCATTAAATCCATTTCATTTAAACCAAAAATCAAATGAAATCATTTTGGCTCCAAACTATTTTCTGGAAGTGGTAAATATTGCACTATAATTATTGAGCTAAATCACATATTTTACAAAACTCAAGCGGTGACTAAAACAATTTGCAAACAGAGTTAAATGAAAACAGAAAAGAAAACAGAAATAGAAATAGGAAAATAGAAAAGGGCCTAGTGCTACTGTGCACTTAGGCCTGCTGCTACAGGATCCGGCCCAGCCCATCTGGTGGTCGTCTCCCTCCTCCCGCACGTGTCAGCACGCGCACGCGCCCGAGCTGCCGATCGTTGCGCGTCGTCCATCCGCCGGCTCCCCGACGCCTATATGGCCTCGCCCGTCCTCGCGAACCCTAGCCCCCTCAGACGCTCACCCGCGCCTCACCTCTCCCTTTTCCCCACTCACCCGAAAGCCACCGTCGCCGCGCCGTTTGATCTCGCGCTCTCCGGCGATCCCTCGCCTCGCCCCGATGACGTAGCGCTCCACCGTCGTCCTCCATGTCATCCGGTACAAGCCATTGGAGCCGGGAGCCTCTGCATCAAGCTCCCCGAGCTCTTCTTCCTCCTTCGGCCACTGCAGCTCCAACGAGGATTCCGGCTATCTCGCGCCTCCCCGAGCTCGCTGCCTAGTCCCTACGCCCCCGCTGTGAGCTCCTGCACCAAATGTGCCTTTCCCTACCCCCTCTAGCCGCCCGTAGCCCCTGCTCCGACGTTAGGCCGAGCCCTCCGCCGCCTGGCCTCGTCGCCGGCGTGGCCACGGCGACCATAGGGTCCCGTGCATGCCACCGTTACACTTGCCGCACCGCGTAGGCCTCGCCTAGCCGCTTAGTTTGCCCGCAAACGCACCCCAGCGCCGATCCCGCGTTTGGCTAAACTCCGGCGTCCGCCTCGCTGCTCACCGCCGTCGACCTAGCCCGTCTCCGGCCGGACAAGTACCACCGCTGGATGTGCCACCTCGTGCGCGTTCGAATGCGACCTCCCGCGTCCAAAATGATGGCCTGTGGCCGATTTCCGGCGGATCCCGAGCCGCGTCGCCGCTGGAAATGGTCGCCGGCGTCGCTCCGGCCGCCGTGCTGACCTGGTGCCGATGGGCCCCACCTCAAAGTCACTGACCGCGGGCCCCACGGGCCCCCTTTGACCAGTTGACTCAGTCAACGCTGACTGGGCTGGCCCTGTGTCTATGACATGTGGGTCCCGCCTGTTAAAATGATTTATATAAATAACTAAATATGTAAATTAATTAATTAGTTAATTAAAACACTAGTCACTCACTGACCATTAGGCCCCACCCTTAATTAATCCTAATTAGTTTAAATAAAACCTAATTAAGCTACTGTGAGGCTGACATGTGGATCCCACAGGTCAGGTTTTACTCTGGTCAGCGGACTGTTGACCGCTGACATCACCTATACGTCATGTTGATGTCACCTTTCACTATTCTAGATAATGTTGATTTAACTTAATTAAATAAATTCCAAAAAATGTTTAAAACTTTAGAAAATCATAGAAAATAAACCGTAGCTCGGATGAAAATACTTTGAACATGAAAGTTGCTCAGAACGACGAGACAAATCCGAATACACCCTTCGTATTGCTGTCAGATGCCCCTAACTACCTGAACATGGAACTTTTAGACTGTTTTCGATAAATGAATAGTGCTCAACTTTAATAAAATAAATCCAAATAAATTCCTAAATCAACTAAATCATCTAGTTAGGCAACAGAACACCTCGGCATATCATTTAGGCATGACATGCATATTGTTTGCATTTTTGCCGTGAATTTATTGTTTCTTCCCCCTCCTTCTCTCTCGATAGACGCCGCGGCCGATGCCGACGCAGCAGAGTACGACTACGCTCCGGACGAGTAGCCTTCTGATGACCAGCCCCTCTCAGCAGAGCTTCCAGGCAAGCACCCCCACTTTGAACATGCCGATATCACCTATTCTTTCTCTCTTATGCTTGCATTAGAAAATTGCTGCTGCTACTGTTATCCTACTTCTGTTGCATAGCCTGTTTTTGTAACTGCTGTTAATACCTTCCTGTTTATCCTAAACTGCTTAGTGTAGACTGGATAGAGACCCACCAGAGACCCTCATTTTGACCCAGTTGCCCCTGCTGGATTATCAGATGACTCGATCAACGTGATCGACAACCAGGCCCCGGCACCGCACATCACCCCCTTAGTTGTACGACACTGCAGCGTTACTATCGAGTGCCGAGGGTGATACCTCGTATAGCACTTCTGATGTTAACTCTATAGAGTAGCTATTTGGTCGTGGTCACCGAGGGTGGTTCCTCCTTCACCACTTCCGATAACGACGCTGTCGTGCAACATCTCAAGTGTGAACCCATCGAGGGTGATTCCTCTGAGTTCACCTTGACGGACACATCAAGTAGGAATCCAACGAGGGTGATACCTCGGATTCCATGATGTTATGGACACACGAATACGTGGACTTTACAACTGTTGCTTGGAACGGCGGGTCGACCCTGAGGGGTACCCGCGAGTGATGTGAAGACGGGATGACCTGGACGGTACCCGAGAGACGAATACGAGGCGTGGCAGGGCATTCCTAGCCCTTGCCGCAAGTCCTCGAGACGGGGCGATGGGGTCACATCTATCATGAGTGTCTGCTTGTTATCACACTACCAAAACACTAACGATTTGGATATTTGATCCGAGTGGGCCTCTGGCAAGATAGCACTAACCATCACGTGGGAACAGTTATGGGCACTCTGCATCGTATCATCAGCCGAAAGCTCTGTCAGACGTCCAGTTCAGCAGTGTGGCATGGAGTGATTGGCGCCATCCATGACAGGGGTGGTGCTTGGATCTGAGCCATGTGCGCAACGACCCGGAGGGCGAGGGGCGATGGCCCAAGACCCCTGAGCGCTTAGGATGTAGACCGACGGGGACCTCTCTGCTGAGCTCTAGGTAGGGTTGCGGTGTATCATTTGGCCGAGGCCGGGCATGACCTAGAAAAGTGTGTTCGGCCGGAGTTAATCGAGCATGGTGGGTAAGTTGGTGCACCCCTGCAGGGAAGAACTAATCTATGCATAGCCGGATCCTCGGTAACGGACGCTCGGAGTTGTATCCCGATCGATACAACTAGAACTTAATTATGGATTGAGATATGGATACTATGGCTCTGGGATTGCTTTCTCGCAGGGAGTCGAGGAAGGATCTCTGGGCGAGGTTGATAACACTACTACTATGGCTCTGGGATTGCTTTCTCGCAGGGAGTCGAGAAAGGATCTCTGGGTGAGGATGATGACTATTACTACTTTATACTATGCTATTCTGTACTCTTCTAAATGTTGCAAGATGCTCGAAGATGCTAGTCTTCGATAGGACTAGGCCTTCTCTCAATTCTGGCATTTCTGTAGCCTAGTCCACATATACAGCCTCTCATTGATAATGTTGCATATGTAGAGTAGATCCTTGCTTGTTGAGTACTTCGGATGAGTACTCATGGTTGCTTTGCTTCCTCTTTTTCCCCATATCCGTTTGATGCAACCAGATGACGGAGCCCCAGAGCCAGCTGCCCCTGTCGACGATCACTACTACTACCCCGAGGATGGCTTCCACTACGAGTTGGCTGAC
The DNA here is from genome assembly GCA_011799875.1 of Thinopyrum elongatum. Lineage (NCBI taxonomy): Eukaryota > Viridiplantae > Streptophyta > Magnoliopsida > Poales > Poaceae > Thinopyrum > Thinopyrum elongatum. The sequence continues at coordinate 393,206,058 of CM022300.1, forward strand.
GACCAGGAGTAGGTTTGGAGGGTCCCAGGCAGGAGGCCTGCGCCTTTTCGATCGTAGTGTTTTCTTTTGCCTTGCGCTTTAAAGGCCTATCTGTCTTTCTTTTATATCTGTACTCAGATATCTGATGCTTCCGCTGACGCTTGTAAGCGAGCTTTTGTTTTCGAGCCCTCGATGCCCTGGCTTGTAACATAAAGCTTGTATTATTTTAATTTGTGTCTAGAGTTGTGTTGTGATATCTTAAAGTGAGTCCTTAGGCTTGATCGTGTGCATTTGCGTCTATGATTATTGCACGATTGAGCCGGGGGCATCATAGGTTGGTATCAGAGCGAACTGCCTGTAGGAACTCCCCCTTTCCAACTCCTTGGCCAAAGTTGAGTCTAGTCATGAAAATTGATTTACTAACTTGGCTGTGTGGCTTACGGGCCCACGTCGCCAATTGGGTGGTATTAGGATCTTTTATTCCTCATCTTTACTCTGGGATTCTGATCTCTCGTCTATTCGGGTTAAAGATTTTACTAACTCCAATTCTAGGATCTTGTAACCACTTCCTCCTGGAGAGCCCCGCATGCCAGATGATCACTTGGTTCATCAGAAGACTCCGAAGATACTCCTCGAACTTCCCGAGACCCTGTGCCACTGCTTTGCAGTTCCTGACCACCGTTAATCCCCGTGAATAACATCCTTGCTGCTTGTACCTTCATCCCTAGTTGCTCTTATTGTTACAAGTTACCCCTAATACTCTCCGTTGTTCCGAGAATCCTTTGTGCCTTCTAATTTGCAACTTCTTTTCACACTGCGGATAACTCACTTACCCAGGGTCCATGCATCCCCAGTTGTTCATATGTCTCACAAAATTCTTCGAATGCAATTCGATCTCCCGAAAATCCTCTGCAGCCTATTGCTCTTGAATCTCCATGCCTGCCTGCATTATGATTAAATCCATATGTCCGGCAATATTCATTAACATCCTTTGTCATTGTCATCCTGAGTCTATTGATTCATTATGTTGCGAATGCACGCAATCATTAGTTGATCTTTAGAAATTATCTTTCAACTCAGACGTCATATTTGGACATAAGTTGGTTCTCGACCAATCTAAGTGTCGTCGATCGTACCCTTAGGTCTATTCAAGTTACCTATCCATCTTCAAATCAGAGCGTCTGCCCCTGATCCTTCGTTTTGGAAATCATAATTCTTTTGCATTTGAACACCAAATTATTCATTTGTTTCTAGAACCCGATGCCCCTGTAATCTTTCTTCTTCTGGTTGAGTACCGATACTCACATCAGATCTGTCGTGAATCACCAGATCCATTGTTGGGTTGTTATCCGGCAGTATCCTTAACATCTCAAATCTTGTAAGTTCTCCTCTGATACATAATGCCTTTGGTAAAATGTTTCCTCTCCTTTAGTCAACCATGCTCTACCATCGAACTTGAGTTATGTACTCCTGAAATTCGAGGTATATGTTCCTAAGATGCCCCTATGGGTTGAACCTATGCTTTCCCTAACCCATGTGAACTCGAAAGTTATGCGAGTCATACTCTTCTGGTGCTTCACCAGATAAATCTTCCGCACTACAATCTCTTCGAAAACGAGGAGTGAATGAAAGGTTATGCATTGAAGAAGTGGGAGTCGACCTTGAACTTTTGCGTTCATGCCCATGGACACGATGCAGAACTTATCATAGAAGCTTCTTGTCATATTAATTATCCCCTTCGTATAAGTTCATATTATATCTGGGATTTGGTCTGCTGCAATCGTGGTTCCGACCATATTGTTCCTTTTGATTCCATTTCCGGACAAGCTAATATACTTGTCCTCTGCAGATCATTTCACCCGTCCAACCTCTACTCTGATTTACCTTCGGGTATTATCCCTAGTACTTGTTACTGGGAAGTTTAATACTCCATCACATCATTCCTAGCCTGATCAGCTATATCATTATCATGCTAATTTTAACCGTGCTACCTGGTCCTTATGCCCAGAGCAACCTCCGACGACGCGCTAAGCTTACATTGATCTTCCTCATCCTATCATTTCACCTCAAACAACAAGCTTGATTTCGAGCTTGTGTCACATTCGTGGTTCCAATAACCTTTCGCTTCATCAGTCCATTTTCTTGGTGTCGTCGCTGATCGATTACATCTCATGAAGCCTCTCGGCAAAATGTTTCACCATCATTGTCAACCTTTTGACTTCCCTAAAGTTGTGAAATAAATTCATGGTTATAAATACCTTCCTTGCTCCTCGATGATTTGTGTTATCATCGATAACATCCTTGACTTTCTGCCAACTCAGACTTGGTTATGTTTGGGTTATACCTTGCGTTCCTCGATACTTCCGAAATTGTTCCTTTGTATCTCTTAAGATCTTCAAACCCAACCCCTACTTGAAACACCATATTAAGGCTACCTTGAAGCATGATTGTGGTATTCCGAATATCCACAAGAACATTGGAAGCACATTGCCAAATGATTCTTGCTCTATTATCCAAACACCGTTGTATGGATAACATCATGAATTCCCGTGCCCCTTTATCCAAATGGTGATGTACTTGTTGATCTGACATGTATATCATGCTCTACTTGTGACGACCCCGGCTTAATCGTGCACTAATCATACACGCAATACACATGATCAATCCTAAGGACTCACTTGAAGATATCACAACACAACTCTAAAACATAAATAAAGTCAAACAAGCTTTATATTACAAGCCAGGGCCTCGAGGGCTCGAATACGTAGCTCGATGGCCTACAAGTGTCAGCGGAAGCATCAGATATTTGGGTACAGATATTACAGAGAAACAAATAGGCCTTTTAGAAAGGCGGGGTAAAAGAAAATACTACGATCGAAAGGCGTAGGCCTCCTGCCTAGGACCCTCCGAACCTACTCCTAGTCGTCGGTCGGCTCCTCGTAGTAGTACTCGCCGGGAGGGTAGTAGTAGTAGCCGTAGTCGTCGACGGGGGCAGCTATCTCAGGGGCTCCGTCATCTGGCGGCGACATATGGATATGGGGAGAAAAAGAAAGTAAAGCAAATGTGAGTACTCATCCGAAGTACTCAGCAAGCAAGGATCTACACTACATATGCAACATTTTCAAAGGAGGGCTGTATATGTGGACTGGACTGCAGAAATGCCAGAATAGAGAGGAAGGCCTAGTCCTATCGAAGACTAGCATCTTCAAGCATCTTCATCGGTCCTGCAACATTAGAAGAGTGCAGATTAACATAATGTAAAGTAGTAGTAGTATCATCAACCTCGCCCAGAGATCCTTCCTCGACTCCCTGCGAGAAAGCAATCCTAGAGCCATACTATCCAGTTATCATCTCAAGTTCTAGTTGTACCGATCGGGACACAACTCCGAGTGTCCGTTACCGTAGGACAGGCTATCGATAGATTAGATCTTCCCTGCAGGGGTGCACCAACTTACCCACCACGCTCGATTAACTCCGGCCGGACACACTTTTCTGGGTCATGCCCGGCCTCGGCCAAACGATACACCGCAACCCGACCAAATACTTAACAGAGAGGTCAGCACGCCGGACTAACCTATGCCCCCAGGGGTCTTGTGCCTTCGCCCCGGGAACTCCTGCACGTTACGTTCATGGCCGAGAGCAGACCTAGCAACCCCTTAATACAAGCGCCGTTACGTAACCAGTCCAACTCGGCGCGCAATGCTCAATCGCTGACATCCATTAAGCTTTGGCTGAAGTATATGACGCAGAATGCCCATACTATGCCCACATGATGGTTAGTGCTATCAGGCCAGAGGCCCCTCAGATCAAATATCCAAACCGTTAGTGTGTTGGTAGTGCGGTAACGAGCAGAGACTCACGAAAGATGTGACCCCGTCGCCCCGTCTCGAGGACTTGCGGCAAGGGCTAGGAATGCCCGGCCACTCCTCGTGTTCAACTCTCGGGCACCATCCAGGTCCACCCGACTCACTATCACTTCGCCTTTGAGCTCGCGCGGGTACCCCTCAGGGCCGACCCGTCTTTATCCAGTATGAATAGTATCATCAGTAATGTAAAGTCATGCGTGTGGCTACCATATCAAGAAGGAATCCGAGGCATCACCCTCGTTGGATCCCCACCTGACATAATCGTCAAGGTGAACATAAGAGGAATCACCCTCGAGGTCCACTCTTGAGGAGTTGCGCGACGGTGTCGGTTTCGGGGGTGGTGTAGGAGGAATCACCCTCACTGACCACAACCGATTAACTTACCTACAAGGTTATCATCAGAAGTGCTGACAAGGTATCACCCTCGGCACTCGATAGTGACCCAGTAGTGTCGAGCAACTAAGGTGAAGTGTCGTGCGGTGTCGGGGCCTGGTCTTCGATCCCGTTGCTCGGGTCTTCTGTTAATCCAGTGGGGCAGTCGGGATATTGTGGGGTCTCTGATAGGTCTCTACCCAGCCTATACTAAACAGTTTAGGATAACAGGAAGATAGCAACAACAGGTTACAATTAAACAGGCTATGCTGCAGATATAGGATAACAGTAGCAGCAGCATCTTCTAATGCAAGCAAAAGAGAGAAGAGAGTGGGCGATATTGGAATGCTCAAAATGGGGGTGCTTGCCTAGTTGCTCGGCGGCAAGGGCAAGGTCATCGATGGTGTCATCGGGCTCCTGAATTGCGTCGGTCTCGGGAGCTACATCGACGTCGGGGTCTACCGAGAGAGAAGAGGGTGAGGAAACATTTAAATACACAGCAAACAATGCAGTACAGGGCATGCCATGACTAGGATGTAGTGCAGGGTTGTCTAAAGTATGTCTAAGTCATTTTTAGTTACTTTAGGATTTAAGTTGGATTGATTATCCGGTGATTATGTACTATTCATCTACCGGATATGGCCTCGATGTTGCAGGTTCACCTACGTAGGGGGTTCCAGCATCGAAACAGACGACACGATCAAATTCGTCTCGTCGTTCTGATCAACTTTCATGTTTTAAGTTTTTCAATCTGAGCTACGGTTTAAAAGTTATTAATTTTCAAAGATTTAAATGATTTTCTGGAATTTATTTATTTAACAGAAAAGGAATTATGACATCAGCATGATGCAATGCTGACGTCAGCAGGTCAGCAGGTCGGCTGACCAGGTCAAACCTGACATGTGGGTCCAGTGGGACCCACATGTCAGTCTTTGTTAAGACTAACAGTGAGTTAATTTAATTAACATTGCAATTAGGGGAGTGGGCCCCGGGTGTCAGTGAGACATTAGTCTAAACTAATTATTTTTATTTATTAAATCGTTTAATTAGCCTAATTACCAGAGGGGCCCACATGTCAGCGGCTGGAGTTGCCCAGTCAGCAGGTTGACTGGGTCAACCCAGTCAACGGGAATACGAGGGGCCCAGCGTCAGTGTCTCAGGGGCACCACCTGTTATGCCACGTCGGCGACGCCGCCGGGGCGACGCCTGCGACCAGAAAACGCGGTGGCGTGTCGCCGAAACGCGTCGGAATTCGTCTATGTCGCGCCAAAACGCACACGACCACTTGTGTTCGATCAGCCTCTCGCTCGCGCACCGTTCCGTGGCGACGGCTCGGCCGGAAACGGCCAGAGACGGCGATGGCGAGCGGCGGGGCGGACGCCGGAGTTCGGCCTCTAGTGGAAATGGAGCTAGGAGGTAAGGGGAGGCATGCAGGCGTGTTCGCTGGACCCGCACGAGCTCCAGGAGCTCGATGCTGAACTTGGTCGAGCACGACGGCGACTGTGGCCTCGGCGGCGAGGTGATCTGCGGCGACTGGAGCTCGGGTTCGACGACGAGCTAGCTATGGCGCAAATTAGAGGTCCTAGAGGGCAGAGGAGGAAAGCATGCTCACCTAGCGGCACGCACGCAGGCCCTCGACGGATTAGTAGCAGCAGAGGCTCGCCGGAGACGACGGCAGCGTTCGGTGGCTGGAGATGCAGTCGAGGTGGATTCGGCAGCTACGGGGTTCCCCGACTCCAACCGAGCGCATCAGGGGATGGGGAAGACGCTGGTGGAGCTTGCGGACGCAGTCAGCGGTCGCGGGGCCGCCGGTGGTCGCGGCAACGATGAACGACGGCGACAATGGCGCTCGGCCAGAGAGGAAGAGGAACGGCGCGAGCGATGGAGGAGAGGAGAGAATGACGAGGAGGCCAGGGGGAGTGCATCGGCTCGTCCTTATCCCCCCTCGCGCGTCGGTGGCTGTCGGTGGCCGTCGCCGTGTCGGCGGGCGACCGAAGCACGCGCGCTCAGCCACGGTGGTGGTGACACACCGAAGGAGAGAGAGGGAGATGGGCTAGTTGGGCCGGTTTCGGGGCACTGTGCACAGTGCCTCGTTTTATTTTTCTTGTTTTCTGTTTTACCTTTTTCTTTATTTATTTCTGTTAGGTAATTGTCTAGGACACTTTTGCACTTATGTAAAATGTGGGACTTGGCCCAAATATTACAATGCAATATTTCTTGTCACCAAAAACTTGTTTGGGCAAAGTAGGATTCTATTTGAATTTGATTTAATTATAAATGAATTAAATAATTCTGTTTTGGCGCTGTTTCATGTGGTTTGAGTCATTTAGCTAACTCCATCATCATTGTTTATATTTTTGTAAGTGCTTCTGGATTATTTACTATTTAGTGAACATTTTTCCCATAGTGTGTGAGCAAATTTATTTTGCACTTTTGAATTTGAGTTGATTTTCAGAATAGAATTTGAATTGTTTTGATTAACCACTATGACTAGGCACTGCAAATGTGATGACTTGGCATTATTAGCAGATAATCACAGTGGCTATTACACAGGGGTGTTACAAATTCTCCTCCTCTAAAAGAAATTCTCGTCCCGAGAATTTAGGAGGTAGAAGGAAAGAGGTCGGGATATTCTTCCCGAAGATGATCCTCGCGTTCCCAAGTGGCTTCATCTTCAGTGTGATTCGACCACTGCACTTTCAGGAACTTGGTCATTTTCTGACGTGTGCGATGTTCAGCTTCATCGAGAATGCGGATCGGATGCTCCTTATAAGAAAGATCATCTTGCAGCTCGAGCATCTCATGATCCACTGCTCTGTGTGGAGATTCCTTGAAGCATTTTTGAAGTTGTCATGGATACGGGAGAATTGCGGCGGCAACTCCAATTTATATGCCACCTGTCCACGTCTGGCAACAATGCGAAAGGGGCCGATGTAGCGTGGAGCTAGCTTGCCCTTGATTCCGAAACGACGAGTGCCCTTGATAGGAGTGACACGAAGATAAGCTTGATCACCTGGTTGATAAGTCAGACCCCATCGTTTGTGATCATAATTGCTCTTCTGGCGGTCCTGAGCCGCTTTGAGATTTTCTCGGACAATACGGACTTGTTCTTCGGCGTGTTGAATAATATCCGGTCCCACGAGAGGTCGTTCCCCAGTTTCTGACCAATTCAGAGGGGTTCGACACTTACGTCCGTATAGCACTTCGAAGGGGGCCATTTTCAAGCTGGCTTGATAGCTGTTATTATAAGAGAATTCGGCAAACGAGAGAGATTCTTCCCACTTCTTACCGAATGATATAACACAAGATCGAAGCATGTCTTCTAGTACTTGGTTAACTCGCTCAACTTGGCCTTGGGATTGGGGATGATAAGCTGAACTCCATGTAATGTGAGTCCCCATAGCTTCTTGGAAACTTTCCCACCATAAGGTTGTTGCAATAGGACTTGCGGCTCAAGGCATCAGCCATCACATTGGCCTTGCCAGGGGTATAAGAAATACCACAGTCATAGTCCGTGATTGTTTCCAACCATCGCTGTTGACGAAGATTAAGATCCGGTTGACTGAACAAATACTTCAAGCTTTGATGATCAGTATAAATCTCACACCGGTTCCCAAGAAGGTAATGTCGCCACTGCTTCAAAGCATAGATTACAGCAGCGAGTTCGAGATCATGCACTGGATAGTTTCTTCGTGTGGACGTAATTGTCGCGAGGCATATGCAATTACCTTCCGTTCTTGCATTAGGACACAGCCTAATCCTTGACGAGAAGCGTCACAATATATCACAAAGTCCTTGTGAGAATCGGGAGGAGCAAGCACTGGAGCAGAAGTAAGCTTGTCCTTGAGGGTCTGGAAACTCTCCTGACATTTGTCTGTCCACTCGAACTTAACGCCTTTGTGGAGCAGCTTAGTCAGGGGCTTGGCAATCTTGGAAAAGTTTTCAACGAATCGACGGCAATAACTTGCAAGGCCGAGAAAACTTCGGACTTGCTTGTCATTCTTCAAAGGAGTCCAGTCAAGAATAGCCTAAACACGCTTCGGATTAACAGTGATACCATCCTTGGAAATCACATGTCCAAGGTAGGTTACTTCAGAAAGCCAGAATTCACATTTGGAGTACTTGGCATACAACTTGTGTTCTCGAAGCCTCTCCAGAACAAGACGAAGATGTTCGGCATGTTCTTCCTTATTCTTCGAATATACCAGAATATCATCCAGATATACCACGACGAACTTGTCGAGGTAATCCATAAATACATAATTCATCAAGCGGGAGAATGTAGCTGGAGCATTCGTTAGGCCAAACGACATAACGGTGTACTCGTAGGAACCATAACGAGTAACGAAGGCAGTCTTCGGAATATCCTCTTCGTGGACACGGATCTGGTGATAACCCAACCTCAAGTTGAGTTTAGAGAACACCGATGACCCAGCTAGTTGATCATATAAATCATTGATCCGAGGAAGCGGATATTTATTCTGAATGGTTGCCTGGTTGATAGGACGGTAATCTTGGACCAACCTATTCGTACCATCTTTCTTCTTGACAAAGAGAGACGGTGCTCCCCAGGCAGAGGAACTGGGACAGATGAAACCCTTCTTAAGTGATTATCAATTTCTTCCTTAAGATCGAGAAGGTGATGCGGAGGCATCTTGTAAGGACGCTTCGCAATAGGAGTGGTGCCAGGCTTCAAGTCAATGACAAACTCGACAGCTCTAGCAGGGGGTATTCCTGGAAGTTCTTCTGGAAAACATCCTGGAATTCGCAGACGACTGGAACGTTTTCGATCCCCTCCAGTGGAGAAGCGTTCAATGCATTCAAGACATAAATCTGAGCCTCGGTGTTCTGAGTGAGGTGAGCATGATAATTCACTATCTCATCTGATGGGTGCAGGAGGTGTACAACCTTGGTGGCACAATTGATTGAGGCGTAGTGAGCCTTCAACCAATCCATTCCCAAGATAAGATCAATCTTGGAAGATTTTAGGATAATGGGAAATGCCTGAAACTTCAACCCCTCAATATCAACAGTGACTTCGGGACTGAACAGGGAGGTTTGACATTGACCCACGGGAGTATTTACCATTAAGGATTGGTGTAGCGTTTCACATTTAACGTCATGCATGAGTGCAAAATGTTCTGACATGAATGAATGCGATGCTCCTGAATCAAATAAAATAGTTGCAGGTACTGAATTAACAAGAAGTGTACCCATCACAGTTTCAGGTTGATCTTGAGCTTCAGCCATGTTGACGTGATAGTTCTGACCACGGCCATAAGACCATTGCTGTAGCGAGGCTGAGAATTCCCACGGCCATTACCATGGCCAGCAGAAGGAAGAGCTAGTTGATTCTGATTCTGAGTACAGTCTCTAGCACGGTGACCTGGCTGGCCACACTTGAAGCAGAGTCCACTATCAGGACGTGGTGCAGGAGCTCGAGGTGGTGCAGCTCGAAGAGGCTGCCTCGGTGGCGGAGGAGGCAGACGAGGTGCAGCATATGCTGGCCTGTACACTGGAGCTGTTGGACGATACATGCTCTGTGGAATCCATATGTGGCGCTTCTGGGAAGACGAGCCCGAAGATGAGTCCGCTTCACGAGTGCGTCTGGTCGCTTCCTTGTGCTTCTTCAGACCAGTCTCGACCATGATGGCCTTGTTCACCAAACTGGCGAAGTCAGGAAAGTCTTGGATGAGCAGGGCTAACTGAATGTCAAGATGCAGCCCTTCACAAAACTTCTCTTGCCTTCGAGCATCAGTGGGGATGTCTTCTTCAGCGTAGCGAGACAAGTCAAGGAACTCGCACTGATAGACTTCTACAGACTTGTTGCCTTGAACGAGGCTACGGAACTCGGCCTTCTTCCGGGCTATGACAGCTTGAGGAATATATCGGGCGCGAAAAGCAATCTTAAATTCTGCCCAGGTGACGACAATACCAAGAGGTAGGGTCTGTCGGTGAGTGGTCCACCATTGTGATGCAGGACCCTTCAGGAAGTATGTCGCGAAGGTGACATAGTTGGCAGGGGCAACATCAGCTGACTCCATCTCATAGAAGATGTCACGCAACCAGTCATCGGCATCCAGCAGATTAACTGTGCTGCGGAAGAATGACGGATTGAGTCACACAAACTCTGGTAGTGTGATTAAAGGTGGCTGCTGGTCGGCATTGGGACGAGGGAACTGTTGCATAATCCCCGTCATGAACTGACGGTTGAGTTCAAACTATTGCATCATAGCAGCCATATAGTCAGGCGGTGGCGATGGAGGTGGATTGTTATCACCCATCCTGCTAAATTCAACAGAGGTAGTTTAGCAGAAGCCATTGCGAGTGTTTAGTGACATGCATGATGTAACGCGATGGAATTTAAGTAGTACAACAGATGCTTAATTGTAGTCATTAAGTCATACAGATCCATACAGAGTCGGTTACATTCGGGCAGCATAACGGTGCAAATTCAAAAGCTAGACATGCTAGGCGGCGCGCAGGCACGCGGTAAAGAAGTACACAACAGGACATAGCAAAGGCTACATCAACGTCAGAGAAAACCACTGAAACGGGGTAGCTGCAAGTGCGGACGATGGACGTTTGTCGCAGAAGGATCCTGTGCTCCATGTGCATTCTAATGCAGAACCCGGTCTCGAGCTGAAAGAAGAGGTCCACGTGGAGGTGTGTGACCTCCCACAGCAGGCCAATCAATCCCTGGTGGCATCTCGGTCCTGCGCGGGTAAAGAATGTGCTCCAGATGTATCCCTGCACGAACAGCTGGTAGCAACTGCGTCATAGCCCCATAGAGCCGTACTCGAGTAGCAAACAACTCGACGGCCAGAGCCCGAACAGTGCGATCCAGAGCCTAAGTACACTAAATCAGAACTCGCGGATCGTAGCGACGAGGCTCGTACGGAGCACTGATAGTCGTGTAGTATCCAGTAGCATCTCCAGCAGGGGCATACGGAATGTATCGAAACTCAGATGCATCCAAGCTAGCGTTGTGCTCTCCTCGGAGACGTGCGATAGCAGAGTAGGTGGCATCATGGACTGCCATCTCAATCGTCACGCCAATACCGTGGAAAAGGTACAACTCAGTGTCTGAGTTATCCTGCTAATCATAGATGCGAACATTAGCATAGTACTGCTCCTGGTTGAACTCGTGGTAAACCTCGTAGACCATGTACTCGGGGTACCAGCGGTAACCCAGTCTGGTCAAGAGAGCAATCAGGACAGCTGGAAACCCAGGGACATCACGAGCCCAAGTGCGAAGCACAAGCTGCGTCGTAGGGCGCGGTGGAAACAGACGATCCATTTGAAACAGAGGAAGTTCAGAGTTGTCATACGACGACGAGAAATATAACAGATCTCGGAAAGAAAGGTTAAACAAAACAATGGAAAGAAAAATGATTATCAGACTAATTAGATCAATGACAGGGAAATCGCATAGATATCCAGCTCTCCGGGTGGACGGGATTTACGAGATCCTAAGTGTTGGCGTTAATAAATTTCATTAAACCCGAATAGAAGAGTGATCAGAGTCCCAGAGTAAAGACGAGGAATAAAAGATCCTATTACCACCCAGTTGGCGACGTGGGCCCGTAAGCCACACATCCAAGTTAGTAAAATAGTTTTTGAGGACTAGACTCAACTTCGGCCAAGGAGTTGGAAAGGGGGATTCCTAGAGGCAGTCGGCTCTGATACCAACCTGTGACGACCCCGGCTTAATCGTGCACTAATCATACATGCAATGCACACGATCAAGCCTAAGGACTCACTTGAAGATATCACAACACAACTCTAAAACATAAATAAAGTCATACAAGCTTTATATTACAAGCCAGGGCCTCAAGGGCTTGAATACGTAGCGCGATGGCCTACAAGTGTCAGCGGAAGCATCAGATATCTGGGTACAGATATTATAGAGAAACAAATAGGCCTTTTAGAAAGGCGGGGAAAAAGAAAATACTACGATCGAAAGGCGTAGGCCTCCTGCCTAGGACCCTCCGAACCTACTCCTGGTCGTCGGTCGGCTCCTCGTAGTAGTACTCGCCGGGAGGGTAGTAGTAGTAGCCGTAGTCATCGACGGGGGCAGCTATCTTAGGGGCTCCGTCATCTGGCGGCGACATATGGATATGGGAAGAAAAAGAAAGTAAAGCAAACGTGAGTACTCATCCGAAGTACTCAGCAAGCAAGGATCTACACTCCATATGCAACATTTTCAAAGGAGGGCTGTATATGTGGACTGGACTGTAGAAATGCCAGAATAGAGAGGAAGGCCTAGTCCTATTGAAGACTAGCATCTTCAAGCATCTTCATCGGTCTTGCAGCATTAGAAGAGTGCATATTAACATAATGTAAAGTAGTAGTAGTATCATCAACCTCGCCCAGAGATCCTTCCTCAACTCCCTGCGAGAAAGCAATCCCAGAGCCATACTATCCAGTTATCATCTCAAGTTCTAGTTGTACCGATCGGGATACAACTCCGAGTGTCCGTTACCGTAGGACAGGCTATTGAAAGATTAGATCTTCCCTGCAGGGGTGCACCAACTTACCCACCACGCTCGATTAACTCCGGCCGGACACACTTTTCTGGGTCATGCCCGGCCTCGGCCAAACGATACGCCACAACCCGACCAAATACTTAACAGAGAGGTCAGTACGCCGGACAAACCTATGCCCCCAGGGGTCTTGGGCCTTCACCCCAGGAACTCCTGCACGCTACGTTCACGACCGAGAGTAGACCTAGCAACCACTTAATACAAGCGCAGTTGCGTAACCAGTCCAACTCGGCGCGCGTTGCTCAATCGCTGACGTCCATTAAGCTTTGGCTAAAGTATACGACGCAGAACGCCCATACTATGCCCACGTGATGGTAAGTGCTATCAGGCCAGAAGCACCTCGGATCAAATATCCAAACCGTTAGTGTGTTGGTAGTGCGGTAACGAGCAGAGACTCACGAAAGATGTGACCCCGTCGCCCCGTCTCGAGGACTTGCGGCAAGGGCTAGGAATGCCCGGCCACGCCTCGTGTTCAACTCTCGGGCACCATCTAGGTCCACCCGACTCACTATCACTTCGCTTTTGAGCTCGCGCGGGTACCCCTCAGGGCTGACCCGTCTTTATCCAGTATGAACAGTATCATCAGTAATGTGAAGTCATCCGTGTGGTTACCACATCAAGAAGGAATCTGAGGCATCACCCTTGTTGGATCCCCACCTGACATAATCGTCAAGGTGAACGTAAGAGGAATCACCCTCGAGGTCCACTCTTGAGGAGTTGCGCGACGGTGTCGGTTTCGGGGGTGGTGTAGGAGGAATCACCCTCATTGACCATGACCGATTAACTAACCTACAAGGTTATCATCAGAAGTGCTGACGAGGTATCACCCTCGGCACTCGATAGTGACCCAGTAGTGTCGAGCAACAAAGATGAAGTGTCGTGCGGTGCCGAGGCCTGGTCTTCGATCCCGTTGCTCGGATCTTCTGTTAATCCAGCGGGGCAGTCGGGATATTGTGGGGTCTCTGATAGGTCTCTACCCAGCCTATACTAAACAGTTTAAGATAACAGGTAGGTAGCAACAGCAGGTTACAATTAAACAGGCTATGCAGCAGATATAGGATAACAGTAGCAGCAACAACTTCTAATGTAAGCATAAGAGAGAAGAGAGTGGGTGATATCAGAATGCTCAAAATGGGGGTGCTTGCCTGGTTACTCGGCGGCAAGGGCAAGGACGTCGACGGTGTCGTCGGGCTCCTGAACTGCGTCGGTCTCGGGAGCTACGTCGACGTCGGGGTCTACCGAGAGAGAAGAGGGGGAGGAAACATTTAAATACACATCAAACAATGCAGTACAGGGCATGCCATGACTAGGATGCAGTGCAGGGTTGTCTAAAGTATGTCTTTGTCATTTTTAGTTACTTTAGGATTTAAGTTGGATTGATTATCCGGTGATTATGCACTATTTATCTACTAGATACGGCCTCGATGTTGCGGGTTGACCTACGTAGGGGGTTCCGGCATCGAAACAAATGACACGATCAGATTCGTCTCGTCATTCTGATCAACTTTCATGTTTTAAGTTTTTCAATCTGAGCTACGGTTTAAAAGTTATTAATTTTCAAAGATTTAAATGATTTTCTGGAATTTATTTATTTAACAGAAAAGGAATTATGACATCAGCATGATGCAATGCTGATGTCAGCAGGTCAACAGGTCGGCTGACTAGGTCAAACCTGACATGTGGGTCCAGTGGGACCCACATGTCAGTCTCTGTTAAGACTAACAGTGAGTTAATTTAATTAACAGGGCAATTAGGGGAGTGGGCCCCGGGTGTCAGTGAGACATTAGTCTAAACTAATTATTTTTATTTATTAAATCATTCAATTAGCCTAATTACCAGAGGGGCCCACATGTCAGCGGCTGGAGTTGCCCAGTCAGCAGGTTGACTGGGTCAACCCAGTCAACGGGAATACGTGGGGCCCAGCGTCAGTGTCTCAGGGGCCCCACCTGTCATGCCACGTCGGCGACGGCGCCGGGGTGACGTCGGCGACCAGAAAACGCGGCGGCATGTCGCCGAAACGCGTCGGAATTCGTCTACGTCGCGGGAAAACGCATGCGACCACTTGCGTTCGATCGGCCTCTCGCTCATGCACCGTTCCATGGCGGCGGCTCGACCGGAAACAGCCGGAGAAGGCGATGGCGAGCGGCGGGGCGGTTGCCGGAGTTCGGCCTCTAGCGGAAATGGAGCTAGGAGGTAAGTGGAGGCATGCACGCGTGTTCGCTGGACCCGCACGAGCTCCAGGAGCTCGATGCTGAACTTGGTCGAGCACGATGGCGACTGTGGCCTCGGCGGCGAGGCGATCTGCGGCGACCAGAGCTCGGGTTCGACGACGAGCTAGCGATGGCGCAAAATAGAGGTCCTAGAGGGCAGGGGAGGAAAGCATGCTCACCTAGCGGCACGCACGCAGGCCATCGACGGATTAGTAGCAGCAGAGGCTCGCCGGAGACGACGGCGGCGCTCGGTGGCCGGAGATGCAGTCGAGGTCGGTTCGGTAGCTACGGGGTTCCCCGACTCCAACCGAGTGCATCAGGGGATGGGGAAGACGCTGGTGGAGCTTGCGGACGCAGTCAACGGTCGCGGGGCCGCCGGTGGTCGCGGCAACGGCGAACGACGGCGACAATGGCGCTCGGCCAGAGAGGGAGAGGAATGGCGCGAGCGATGAAGGAGAGGAGAGAATGACGAGGAGGCCAGGGGGAGTGCATCGGCTCGTCCTTATCCCCCCTCGCGCGTCGGTGGCTGTCGGTGGCCGTCGCCGTGTCGGCGGGCGACCGGAGCGCGCGCGCTCAGCCACGGTGGTGGTGACACGCCGAAGGAGAGAGAGGGAGATGGGCCAGTTGGGCCGGTTTCGGGGCATTGTGCACTTAGGCCCAGTGCACAGTGCTTCGTTTTATTTTCTTGTTTTCTGTTTTACCATTTTCTTTATTTATTTCTGTTAGGTAATTGTCTAGGCCACTTTTGCACTTATGTAAAATGTGGGACTTGGCCCAAATATTACAATGCAATATTTCTTGTCACCAAAAACTTGTTTGGGCAAAGTAGGATTCTATTTGAATTTGATTTAATTATAAATGAATAATTAATTCTGTTTTGGCGCTGTTTCATGTGGTTTGAGTCGTTTAGCTAACTCCATCATCATTGTTTATATTTTTGTAAGTGCTTCTGGATTATTTACTATTTAGTGAACATTTTTCCCATAGTGTTTGAGCAAATTTATTTTGCACTTTTGAATTTGAGTTGATTTTCAGAATATAATTTGAATTGTTTTGATTAACCACTATGACTAGGCACTGTAAATGTGATGACTTGGCATTATTAGCAGATAATCACAGTGGCTATTACATAGGGGTGTTACACTACTTTTCCTTGGGAAAAGTTACACTCCTAATTCTTGTGTATAAACATATTTTCCTTTCCATTTGTTTGTTAAATCTTTCTTGTGATCTATATAATATAAATAGAGATAATACTCTGCTTATCAAAACACATCGATCTACAACTCTGTTAGTGTGACCCTGTTACTATTGTTGATGACAATCCGGTAACCACCGATGGACGAGAACTTTGCCTATTGGTTCGCCTCATTTTAACGAGCAGGAAAATGGTTATCTTCGTCCCTCGCCCTTGGTACCGATGTTGCCACCGACTTAACTGACAGACTATCCTCTGACATACCTTGCTGTCATGGCCGGTAAGATGACACCGTTCTCCCTACTCTCGATCAACCCTTATCACAGTTCCACAGGATCGGAACCTGACTCTCCTGAACAACCTTGCTTCCGAATATTCTTGCATTTGGCTTCATATCATATCACAAGCCACCCTCCGAGAGATGATCTATTCCCGATGTTCTGAACCCCTTTTCACACCCTGTTCACATATCGATCGGATGTCCATTCGCTAAAAACTTCCTATTGTACTTTCATACTTTACTCTCGATGTTTCCTTAAGTTTCAACTCGAGAGATACTTCTGCCGCATTCCTTGAATTGTTCACCAGATAATTAACCCTATAAGGGTCAGTTCCCCCGAAGATACCCTTCACTTCCCCACTTAAATCTTGGGACGAGATTACTTGTAGTGGAGGAGACTTGTGACATACCCACTATCACACTACAGTGATCTCTCTCTAATAGTGGCCATGTTACCATGATCACTCAGTCAATCTGCCACTTGTCCAAAATCAAACCCAAATTCAATTTGAAATGCAAGTCAAATAATTATTTCTTCAAACAGCAAATCAAAATTGTTCACAATATTGCAAATAATCCAGAAGCAATTATAAAAATATAATCCACATTAAGCGAATTAGTTAAGTCACTCTAACAACCTCAAACAGTACCAAAACAGCAAGGATTAAATCCATTTCATTTAAACTAAAAATCAAATGAAATCATTTTGGCTCCAAACTATTTTCTGGCAGTGGTAAATATTGCACTATAATTATTGAGCTAAATCACATATTTTACAAAACTCAAGCGGTGGCTAAAACAATTTGCAAACAGAGTTAAATGAAAACAGAAAAAGAAAACAGAAATAGAAATAGGAAAATAGAAAAGGGCCTAGTGCTACTGTGCACTTAGGCCTGCTGCTACAGGATCCGGCCCACCCCATCTGGCGGTCGTCTCCCTCCTCCCGCACGCGTCAGCACGCGCGCGTGCCCGAGCCGCCGCTCGCCGCGCGTCGTCCATCTGCCGGCTCCCCGACGCCTATATGGCCTCGCTCGAGAGCCCCTCACCCGTCCCCGCAAACCCTAGCCCCCTCAGACGCTCGCCCGCGCCTCACCTCTCCCTTTTCCCCACTCACCCGAAACCCGTCGTCGCCGCGCCGTTCGATCCCGCGCTCTCCGGCGATCCCTCGCCTCGCCCCGATGACGTAGCTCTCCGCCGTCATCCTCCGCGTCATCCGGTCCAAGCCATTGGAGCCGGGAGCCTCTGCATCAAGCTCCCCGAGCTCTTCTTCCTCCTTCGGCCACCGCAGCTCCGGTGAGGATTCCGGCTATCTCGCGCCTCCACGAGCTCGCTGTCTAGTCCCTACGCCCCCGCAGTGAGCTCCTGCGCCAAATGCGCCTTTCCCTACCCCCTCTAGACGCCCGTAGCCCCTGCTCCGGCGTTAGGCCGAGCCCTCCGCCGCCTGGCCTCGTCGCCGGCATGGCCACAGCGAACATAGGGTCCCGTGCATGCCACCGTTGCACTTGCCACACCGCGTAGGCCTCGCCTAGCCGCTTAGTTTGCCCGCAAACGCACCCCAGCGCCGATCCCGCGTTTGGCTGAACTCCGACGTCCGCCTCGCCGCTCACCGCCGTCGACCTAGCCCGTCTCTGGCCGGACCAGTACCACCGCTGGATGCACCACCTCATGCGCGTTCGAACGCGACCTCCCGCGTCCAAAATGATGGCCTGTGGCCAATTTCCGGCGAATCCCAAGCCGCGCCGCCGTTGGAAATGGTCGCCGGCGTCTCTCCGGCTGCCGTGCTGACCTGGCGCCGGTGGGCCCCACCTCAGAGTCACTGACCGCGGGCCCCACGGGCCCCCTTTGACCAGTTGACTCAGTCAACGCTGACTGGGCTGGCCCTGTGTCTATGACATGTGGGTCCCGCCTGTTAAAATGATTTATATAAATAACTAAATCTGTAAATTAATTAATTAGTTAATTAAAACACTAGTCACTCACTGACCATTAGGCCCCACCCTTAATTAATCCTAATTAGTTTAAATAAAACCTAATTAAGCTACTATGAGGCTGATATGTGGATCCCACTGGACCCACAGGTCAGGTTTCACTCTGGTCAGCGGACTGTTGACCGCTGACGTCACCTATACGTCATGCTGATGTCACCTTTCACTATTCCGGATAATGTTGATTTAACTTAATTAAATAAATTCCAGAAAATATTTAAAACTTTAGAAAATCATAGAAAATAAATCGTAGCTCGGATGAAAAATACTTTGTACATATAAGTTGCTCAGAACGACGAGACGAATCCGAATACGCCCTTCGTATTGCTGTCAGATGCCCCTAACTACCTGAACATGGAACTTTTAGACTGTTTTTGATAAATGAATAGTGCTCAACTTTAATAAAATAAATCCAAATAAATTCCTAAATTAACTAAATCATCTAGTTAGGCAGCAGAACACCTCGGCATATCATTTAGGCATGACATGCATATTGTTTACATTTTTGCCATGAATTTATTGTTTCTTCCCCCCTCCTTCTCTCTCGATAGACGCCGAGACCGACGCCGACGCAGCAGAGTACGACTACGCTTCGGACGAGCAGCCTTCTGACGACTAGCCCCTCTCAGCAGAGCTTCCAGGCAAGCACCCCCCCTTGAACATGCCGATATTGCCTATTCTTTCTCTCTTATGCTTGCATTAGAAAATTGTTGCTTCTACTGTTATCCTACTTCTGTTGCATGGCCTGTTTTTCTAACTGCTGTTGATACCTTCCTGTTTATCCTAAAGTGCTTAGTGTAGGCTAGATAGAGACCCTCACTTTGACCCAGTTGCCCCCGCTGGATTATCAGATGACTCGATCAACGTGATCGACAACCAGGCCCCGGCACCGCACATCACCCCCTTAGTTGTACGACACTGCAGCGTTACTATTGAGTGCCGAGGGTGATACCTCGTATAACACTTCTAATGTTAACTCTGTAGAGTAGCTATTTGGTTGTGCTCACCGAGGGTGGTTCCTCCTTCACCACTTCCGATAACGACGTTGTTGTGCAACATCTCAAGTGTGAACCCATCGAGGGTGATTCCTCCGAGTTCACCTTGATGGACACATCGAGTAGGAATCCAACGAGGGTGATACCTCGGATTCCCTGATGTTATGGACACACGGATACTTGGACTTTACAACTGTTGCTTGGAACGGCGGGTCGACCCTGAGGGGTACCCGCGAGTGATGTGAAGAAGGGATGACCTGGACGGTACCCGAGAGACGAATACGAGGCGTGACCGGGCATTCCTAGCCCTTGCCGCAAGTCCTCGAGACGGGGCGACGGGGTCACATCTATCGTGAGTCTCTGCTCGTTACCGCACTACCAAAACACTTACGATTTGGATATTTGATCCGAGTGGGCCTCTGGCCCGATAGCACTAACCATCATGTGGGAACAGTTATGGGCACTCTGCATCGTAGCATCAGGCGAAAGCTCTGTCAGACGTCCAGTTCAGCAGTGCGGCATGGAGTGATTGGCGCCATCCACGACAGAGGTGGTGCTTGGATCTGAGCCATGTGCGCAACGACCCGGAGGGCGAGGGGCGAGGGCTGAGCTCTAGGTAGGGTTGCGGTATATCGTTTGGCCGAGGCCGGGCATGACCCAGAAAAGTGTGTCCGGCCGGAGTTAATCGAGCGTGGTGGGTAAGTTGGTTCACCCCTGCAGGGAAGAACTAATCTATGCATAGCCAGATCCTCGGTAACGGACGCTCGGAGTTGTATCCCGATCGATACAACTAGAACTTAATGATGGATTGAGATATGGATACTATGGCTCTGGGATTGCTTTCTTGCAGGGAGTTGAGGAAGGATCTCTGAGCGAGGTTGATAACACTACTACTATGGCTCTGGGATTGCTTTCTCGCAGGGAGTCGAGAAAGGATCTCTGGGTGAGGATGATGACTATTACTACTTTATACTATGCTATTCTGTACTCTTCTAAATGTTGCAAGATGCTCGAAGATGCTTGAAGATGCTAGTCTTCAATAGGACTAGGCCTTCTCTCTATTCTGGCATTTCTGCAGCCCAGTCCACATATACAGCATTTCATTGATAATGTTGCATATGTAGAGTAGATCCTTGCTTGCTGAGTACTTCGGATGAGTACTCACGGTTGCTTTGCTTCCTTTTTTTCCCCATATCCGTTTGATGCAACCAGATGACGGAGCCCCGGAGCCAGCTGCCCCTGTCGACGATCACTACTACTACCCCGAGGATGGCTTCCACTACGAGTTGGCTGACGACCAGGAGTAGGTTCGGAGGGTCCCAGGCAGGAGGCCTGCGCCTTTTCGATCGTAGTGTTTTCTTTTGTCTCGCCTTTTAAAGGCCTATCTGTCTTTCTTTTATATCTGTACTCAGATATCTGATGCTTCCGCTGACGCTTGTAAGCGAGCTTTTGTTTTCGAGCCCTCGAGGCCCCGACTTGTAACATAAAGCTTGTATTATTTTAATTTGTGTCTAGAGTTGTGTTGTGATATCTTCAAGTGAGTCATTAGGCTTGATCATGTGCATTTGCGTGTATGATTAGTGCATGATTGAGCCGGGGGCGTCTCAGGAAGGCAAGTCAACTAAAGTGGGGGATTGCTAAAGTTTTCTGCTAAGTGTGGTATAAACAAGTTTCATCTAAATCAGCTACAATTTTGGATCTACGTGCAGTTTGAAAAAGGAGAATAATTGCTAAACCTAATGGTAGCGGCGGAACTATTGACGAACTGTTCGAGGATTCTAGAGGAAGTATAGTCTACTTAGATGCAAGGCCAATATTGAATCTGTTGCCGTAGCGTTTTTATGGGCATCTCTGAGAAAAATACAAGATCTACTTAAAATGTGATGGAGAGGAACGGACGAACGCCGACGAACTTCATGAACTCATGCAACCTAGTATGAGTCTGAGAAGGGGAGATATGAGTACCTGGCTGCGGCGGCAGAAGGCGGAAAGGCACTTCTGAACTCCGACGAAGGTGGGGCGGTGCTGTGGTCCCGAGCGAGGTGGCCGGTGAAGGTCGACATGCGCGGTGGAGCTCCGGTCGCAAGAAGCTTCGGGAGAAAGAAGAAGAAGCAGAGGAGACGAGGTAAAAATGAAAAAGAGGACCCCCGTGCATACTTATAAGGGGAAGGCAGCAGTAAATGGCAGGTGCGAAAGTCGAGGAGGCGCCGTAACTTTTGGAACAAAAAGACGCCTCGATTTTCGGGATAAGTAGATATACACAAGATTCGTTATGACGTCATGAGGGATTCCTCAAAATTGCGGAGGTGACATCATCATTTCATATGGCGGGTTGTGAAGTTTTTCAAGCTGAGGTTGTGAGACCAAGAGGGAAGACTCGCCAGATTAATAGATTGAAGACTGACCTGAACAAGTCCAAGTCAATCTGGGGCCTAATGTTGGGGATATAACCCCACGGTGTAACCCGCCGTATAAAGGCCGGGTCATGTTACCGGCGACTCTTGGAGCTAGGCTTCAGATGGGCCAGAGCGATCAAGACGCAGGAATGGAAGGGCGGCTCACAAGATGGGCCGGCTTAGGGCCCGGAACTAGAACGCGCTGGGCGGCCAGAGGCGTAAGCTGCCATGCGGTGTCTTGTCGAAGAAGGCAAAGTGACTTAGAGTTAGATTCAGTCACGGGTCATGACACGACCCGGACTCTTGTAAGCCGGAGGCCTCGACCTGTATATAAAGGCGAGTCCCCGGCACAGAATAGGGCAAGTTACAATCAATCGATAGTTAGGGCAAGCGAACCCGCTCCCTTGTAATCGACACTCAAGCAATAAGGAGGAGTAAGCTTTTACCTCCACCGTGAGGGGCCGAATCTGGGTAAACTCGTGTCCTTCGACCCGCTCAACCCCGACAAGCTAATCACCGTTTGCGATGGCCTCATGTCTAAGTCCTCACCCTAGGACATCTGCTGTGACAAAACCACGACACCCGCCCTGAGCTGGCTTCAATGTGGAGCGACGCGCTCTATAGCGGCATGAACGCAAGCAGTTGGCGCCGGGCGAAAAGGCGCGCGGGCGAGGAGGGGGTTTGGGTTGGCGAATGCGGTCAGAAGCGGGCTTGACAGCGGTCCGGACTCTCGCAAAGCCTCTCACGTTTATCTTCGATTTACGTATGTCCGGATCGTGCCGGAGTGATACATGACCATGTTAGATGGATTCCACAGTCCAGACGAGCGTGACCACGTACGGTGCGGCCGGAAACTGAAACACTTCATGTGGCAGACCACCGATTACGAGCTAGGAGGAGAACTAAACCTTACACAAATAATCCTTCCTCACGCGCACAGCGAACGGAAGAGATGGATCGACCGATCATGAGCTGGAGGCGAGTCATATACGTCCATGCGTGCGTGCATTTGATCGATCCATCCACATGGTGGCAGCGAGACGATCGACAACATGCATATGCACGCACACGTCACACAGTGGTCTTGCTTGCCTGACCACTCCACATCTATTGCTAGCAATTGAGCAGGCAATGCTGCGTGCTGAGTTTTATCTTGCCCCAGTCGTCCGGGCAGATGCATGCATGGATCGTGCGCCGTTCGTTCTATGCCGTGCTGTTGGTGGACAGTGGAGATGACAATGGCTGATCCGCCATGCATCCCCAGCTCCTGTGCATTTGTGCTTATCCTTGTGCCCGCTGGTCTCCTTGCAAAAGAGCTCGCGCGTGGCGCATACACAGTCCGGCCTCCTTGCTGGCAAGTCGTCTGCAGACCATGCATGCTATGCTAGCATGACATGTACTCCTACTGCTCAACAGCATTTTACAGCTTTTTTTTCGAATACACACGAGTGTGCGTATCATATATCGAAGATAGAAAAAAGGGGGAAGAGTGGCTCTTTTGGCCTCGTCTCTTTGCATGGATGCTCTTAGATATAAAGTTTTTATCACTGTCAGTGTGTGTGTGTGTATGTGTCACTGCTCAGATATAAAGGGGCAGCGGTTTTTGCAGGCATGCCTTCTAGCCCACGTGATCTATGTTAATTCGAATATATGCTTTACGGAAAGTAATCAAATCGAACTGGAAAAGACTACTGTATTACGTACTCTACGTACGGCACCAGGAACCAGGGAGTAGTGTACAAATGTGCACGTAGCGAGCGCATGCATGCAAAGCTCGGACCGGGTTACTGGAGATCAACTCTACCGTTTGTGTCCAAAACAAGACAACGTAAACATACTGTCAAAAAAAAGAAGACAAGATAAAGATAGCTCGAGCTAGCTAGGAGCATTCATGATCATGGCCGATCGAAGAAGCAATCCAATTATTATTTATAACCTGTGTCGAGAGTACTTGCACTACAGTACAATGTACAACACACACAGAGATGCAGGTGATGGGTGCTTGGGTCGTCGACAAGGCTGGCGAGACGCCTCGAGCCACACCATCCTAGTAGTATTAATTACGGCGTACGTTACGTACTCCGGTCCCTTGTTTCCTGCACGTTGTAGCCGACCGATTGACGTACGTAAGTACGCTAACAATGAGCTGTGTTTACGTGGATGCAATACCTGCATGTCCGTCCAGTAGAGAGTACCGTAGGGAGTAGAATAGATGGAGTATTGCCATACACGTACACAGTTACGTCGACGCCATGGAAGACCATGAGATCATCACTTAGGGACTGTTTGGTTCTAGGCCTAACATTGCCACACTTTGCCACACATTTTTACCAACCTTACCTAAGCGTAGTTCGTCAAAATGAGAGCCACAAGTTGGCAAGCCTAAGTGAATCTTGCCACACTTTTTATGTGTATGTCATATGGGACTCAAATATGATTTGCCTAAGGTATGGCTTGAACCAAACACTCATCTAAATTACACCCACCTAGATTAGTCAAACTTGTGTGGCAACCTTTGGCAAACTCCTGCCACGTAGGTACTGCCATCGGTCTGAAAAGAAGTGCATCATGCTAGCACAGTTACTACGACAGTGCTAGTAGTACAGAGTATCAGTAACGAGCAGAAGTAATTTCCCTCTGACTCTGAAGTCTGAACCGTAGAGAAAGGCACGAATCGAGTCCTGAGGAAAAGGCAGCAGATATTCAGTGGCCAAGTAAAGTAATCGGTGTACGAAGTGTACGTATCGTAACAGGAGCACTGTACTACATATCTACCAGACGACGGCTGTATCGATTGGCACAAGCACCGGAGCTAGCTAGTTGTTGCTTGTGTTGCGAGTATTCGCTCCAAAACGTCAACCCGTGTGTATTTTGCCGCCGCTACTCCACGCAGGTGAACCGCACCAACCCCGTAGTTATTGCTAGCACTGTTGAGGCTGTGTCATCGACGGGGGAAGGGAAAAGACGAGCGAGCGAGAGCAAGACGCTCGAGCCAAAGACGGGAAAAGTGAGGAGATCACAAGAAAGCTGCTTCGCTTTAACCAAAAGGCCATACGTACTACTACCACATACCAGGGTTTCCAGAGTAGTGGTAGCTGGGGTATCAAGGCTAGCTAGAAGAAGAGGCCGTAGGGTCCAGAAGGAGAGATGGATTGTTCTCGCTCAACTCCGTCGTTTTGACCCATATGGCGCAGTAGCAGGACCAGGCATGACCATGACTCTCCCCTCCTTGCAATTTTCGTCTTAAAACCATTTGTTAATGGGCCGAGTGCTCAGTTTTTAAATCGACATACTATTGTTTATTGTACTAGTAGTACTACTACTACTGAAATGTCTACAGTTGCCCTCCAGACTGGGTCCTCTGTGCTCCTGCTACAGTTGATTTCCATGGTCCAGATGTTAACCGCGTCTCCTTCTCCGCTCTCTTACTCGTACGTATGGTGTAGTTGCGCCTTAGGGTTTAGACCAGTGGTTAGCAATAAATCGGGCATATATTGTCGAATCCTCCACAGTGTACTCGAAGATTTGCTGCTCATGGAAAATGTGTGCGTGCGAAAAGAAGGAGAAGTAGCTACCCCAAGAAAATCAACCAATTCATGGAAAGTAACCTTCTCAGCTCGAGCTTGAGCGAACAGTAAAATCAAAACAAAATTGATGAACTTGCAAAATTTCATCCAGAAATCACATTTGCAGAAGTCATGGCAAAAAAAAATCAGTGCTCCAAAAATGATTTTCAAAGTAGCATTTTCAGAGATCGATTTTTTTTTTGCCACACCTTTCAGGAATGTGATTCCATGACGAATCTTTCCAAACACTCGAAACATTTGTCCATGTTTATCACAAAAAAATTCAGATTTTTTGAATCTTATTTGAATTGTTTTTGATTTTACTGTTCACTACAATGAGGCGGTCGGAAATGCGGATCTATGGTGCCGATGGATGATACAACAACTCAAAGGACCACACAGATGTGCCAAACAGGCTAGTGAAGATCGTAGAAGATGTATCTAGGTGAATTACACCCCTACTTTTCTTCTAGGATGTATTCAGTCACATTGTAATCCTCCTAAGTAATTCAATATAGCCAGTTCTTGTGCTAAAAAAAACAACTCAAAGGACCAAATAGTTTGTCGAGTAACTGTACAATTTATCTGTCTAATCAGCCTTAGGGGATGCATTCTGGTGACGCTAAATGTTCCCTTTCTTGTGATACCTGGAGAGCAATGCAAGGGTGATTTTACGTAATTTGCCACAAATGAAAAAGAGAAAAATATCTTTTTCGTCCCTCAAGATCCCTGAAAATATACATCTAGTCCCTCAAGAATTTTCTGGCGAAATTTGGTCCCTGAAGTTTCAAAACCAGACAAAATTAATCCAAAACCAGATTTAGAGAGGAAAATGTAACACCCCATGTCATTAGCCACAGTAATCACTTTTGATAGTGACAAGTTAGCATGATTAACAGTGCCAAATCATCATTTGCATCATATTGCATTTCAACTCCTAAGTCAAAATTCAAATTTAAATGAAAGTGGAAAATAAAAGTTGTCCAACATAGAAACTAAAATGTTCAATAAATAACAAATATTACAGAGACTATTCTAAAATTGTAACCAACAATAAATAAATTAATTAGGTGGCTCTAACATTACCAAAACAGCAAGGTTTAATACATTTTATTTATTATAAAATTTGTGTGAACTCCAATAGTCTCCAAATCAATTTTTGGCAGTGGTAGATAATCCCTAGCATTTAATGGAACAAGTGACATATTATACAAAAGTCATTTTGAGGTCTAACTAATTATAAAACAGAAAATAGGAATAAATAAAAGAAAAAGACAAAAGGAAAACAAAACAAAAAAAATAAAAATAAAAGCAAACCCCCCCCCCCCCCCCGCCCAACTGGCCACAGCCCAGCCCCGCCCACCCCGCACCTCCCCTGGCCTATATGGCCCTTTCCGCCGAAACCCTAACCCCCCCACCCCCCGCTCCCCTGTCCCCCCCCCCCCCCCCCCGATCCTGATCGGCGTCTGCCCCGCGCCTGCTCCCTCCGCGCCTCGCTGCGCTCGGACGCTGTCGCCGCTCGCCGTCCTCCTCGTCCTCTCCCCCGACGAGCTCCACCGAGCCTCGCCGCCCCCTCTTCCCTGCAACGTACGGTGAGGCCACGGCCTCCGTCGCCCCGCCCCCTCCTTCTTCCCTCGGTCACCGCGCGCCCGCGCCGTCCCGCACGCGCTCACCGCCGCAGCTGGCCGCGCCTTGCCTCGCGCCCGCGCGCGCCCTCGCCTCGCCCGCGCCCCTGCCTCGCATCGCCACCGCGTCGCTCGCCCCGTCGCCGACCCCTCCTGCTGGCCGCGCCCGTTCGCGCCCACGGCCGCGCCTCCGCCCACTGCCGCACGCCCGCCCGCTTCCCCCCGTGCGCGCTCGCCATGCTCGGGCCTCGCCCGCGCGCGCGTGTGGCCGCTGCCGGCCGCTCGGTCTCCCCCCGCTGCTGCTTTGCTCTGCTGCGCCGCTGCCTCTGCTTCTGCTGTCGCCGCAGCCACCATCCGCGCCCCCGCTCGCCTCTGTTGCTGCCCGCCCCCGCGGCCATGCCGCCCGCTGCCGCTGAGCCCAGCTCGCGCCTGCACCCGCGCGCCGCTCGCCCTTGCCTCGCCGCTCCCCGCGTTGGCGCGCGCCCGTAGCCGCGTCGCCGCGTGCTATGCACGCGCGCGCGCGTTGACGCCCACAGTGGCCCAGTGCCACTGCCAGGTGGGGCCCAATGCCCCTGTGCCACTGACCGAACGGGCCCACGGCCCAGAACGTTTTAAAAATAAAAGAAAATAAAAATGTAATCAATAAAAATAATTAATTATTTATTTAATTAGTGAATTAATTAAGTTAATTAACTCTAATTAAGTTAATCTAATTAAGTAGTTAGTCTAATTAAATAGTAATTAAATTAACTAAACCCTAATTAAACCTAACAGAGTATGACAGGTGGGGCCCACACGTCAGGTTGACCCAGTCAACTGCACTATTGACTGCTGACGTCAGCATGATGTCATGCTGACGTCATCAATTACTATTCTGGATAATGTTGAATTTAAATAAATAATTAAATTTCAGAAATTAATAAAAACTTTAGAAAATCATATTAAATAAACCGTAACTCCGATGAAAATACTTTATACATGAAACTTGCTTAGAATTTTGATACAAACCCGAATACGTCCTCCGTATTCCTGACAGATGCCCCTAGCTAGATGAACATGGAACTTTTAGACCGATTTCAATAACTAAATAGTGCCCAACTTTAATTAAATAAATCCGGATAAATTCCTAAATTAACTAAATCATTTAGTTAGGCAGTAGAACACCTCTGCATAGCATTTAGGCATGTCATACATGTTGTTTGCATTATTGCCGTGAATTTATTGTTTCTCTCCCCCTCCTTCTCTCTCGATAGACGCCGAGACCGACGACGCTGCAGCTGGGTACGACTACACTCCAGACGAGCAGCCCGTTGACGACCCCTCTTTCTTGCCAGAGCAACCAGGCAAGCCCCCCCTTTGAGCATCCAGATATCGCCCATTCCATTTCTCCTGCTTGCATTAGATTTTGCTACTGTTAATGTATGCTCCTATTCTGATGCATAGCCTGCTGTTGTAACCTGTTCATTGTTACCTTACCTGCCTATGATAAACTGTTTAGTATAGGTTGGTAGTGAACCATCAGTGACCCCCACCACCTTACCCTTGTTGCCCCTGCTTGATCATCGACGACTCGATCAACGTGATCGTCGACCAGAGACCGACACCTCACTTCACACCCCCCTTAGTTGTACGACTCTACATAGTTACTCTCGAGTGCCGAGGGTGATACCTCGTAACGCACTCCTGATGAATACTCCGCAGTGTAGCTGTTCGGTCATGGTCATCGAGGGCGATTCCTCCTTCTCCATTTCTGATACGACTCTGTCGTGCAACCCCTCAGTATGAACCTCGAGGGTGATGCCTCATACGTTCACCCTGATGATTTCATCGAGTAGAATTCACCGAGGGTGATTCCTCGGGGTTTCCCCCTTGATGTTATGACCACACGGTTACCTTGACCTTTGTTACAGGCGGGTCCACCCTGGTGGGTACCCGCTGGGGATCTGTGATGTCGAGTGTGCCGGAAGGGCACTCGAGTGTGATATTGTGGCAGAGCTTCAGAGACTCTGATTGTCTCCTCGTGATACTAAATGAGCCTATTGGATTTGGCTGTGTGATCTGAGTGGGTCGACGTGCCCTTTACGCACTACCACCACGTGGGATAATGGTTATGGGGCCCTCTGCGATGTACGTTTCTCCCGAAAGCTCGTCAGACATCACGATTCACCGTGCGGGCTGATTGTCGGGATTGGGCTGGATACTTCACTGACGAGTTCAGTGTCGCGCCTGCACCCCGGCCAGTCTCGCAACGCGCAGGGTGCCCAGGGCGATGGCCCAAGACCTCTGGGTGCATAGGTTAGTCCGGCGTGCTGACCTCTCTGCTGAGCCTAGGTAGGGCGTTGCTTCGTGTTGATCTCCCGAGGCCGGGCATTACCCAGCAAGTGTGTCCGGCCAGAGGTGATCGAGCGTGTTGGGTAACAGTAGTGCACCCCTGCAGGGATGAATGATCTATCGATAGCCGGTCCTACGGTAAAGGACGCTCAGTTTGTGTATCCCGATCTACTACTTGAACTGGATACTTGTTACTTAATTGAAGCTTCGGGATCGCTTTCTCGCAGGGAGCCGAGGAAGGATCTCTACGCTTTGCTTCAACATGTTTGCTAAATAAAATGCTATTCTACTCTCTTCTACTGCTGCAAGATGATGGCTTCGTGAAGATGCTAGTCTTCGATAGGACTAGGCCTTCTCTCCATTCTGGCATTTCTGCAGCCCAGTCCACATATACAGCCTTTCTCCATTGATAATGTTGCATATGAAGTATAGATCCTTGCTTGCTAAGTACTTCGGATGAGTACTCACGGTTGCTTTACTTTTTGTTTTCCCCATACCCCACCTTGATGATACATCAGATGATGGAGTCCAGGAGCCAGATGTCCCAGCCGGAGCTTACTACCAGGAGGGTCCAGATGGTACTTACTACTGGATCGAGCCAGCCGACCAAGAGTAGGATCGGAGGCTCCCAGGCAGGGGGCCAACGGCTTTCGATCTAGAATCGTTGTTTGTGCTAGCCTTCTTAAGGAAAAACTTGTCTAACTATGTCTGTACTCAGATAATATTTATATGATTGACTTATGTATTCGGATCTTCGTGATCCCTGGTCTGTAATATTGTGGATCTCCGTTTATTTGTGTTAGAGTTGTGTTGTGATATCTTCCCGTGAGTCCCTGTGCTTGAT
Source organism: Thinopyrum elongatum (assembly GCA_011799875.1). Classification (NCBI taxonomy): domain Eukaryota; kingdom Viridiplantae; phylum Streptophyta; class Magnoliopsida; order Poales; family Poaceae; genus Thinopyrum; species Thinopyrum elongatum. The sequence goes on from CM022300.1 coordinate 393,236,251, forward strand.
CGTGCATGTTTGCGTGTATGATTAGTGCACGATTGAGTCGGGGGCGCCACAAGTTGGTATCAGAGCCGACTGCCTGTAGGAAGCCCCCTCCAAATTCCTTGGCCGAAGTTGAGTCTAGAAACCGAAAAACTAATTTACTAACTTGGCTGTGTGGCTTACGGGCCTACGTCGCCAACTGGGTGGTATTAGGATCTTTTATTCCTCGTCTATACTCTGGGACTCTGATCTCTCTTCTATTCGGGTTAAATAAATTTTACTAACGCCGACACTTAGGATCTCGTAAATCCCATCTACTCGGAGAGGTGGATATCTGTGTGATTTCCCTGTCATTGATCTGATTAGTCTGATAATCATTTTCCTATCCATTGTTTTGTTTAACCTTTCTCTCCGAGTTGTGTTAAACTTCTCATTGTCGTTTGACAAACCCGAATTTCCTTTGTTTCAGATGGACCGTTTGTTCCCACCGCGTCCTACGACACAGCTTGTGCTTCGCACTTGGGCTCGTGATGCCCCTGGGTTTCCAGCTATTCTGATCGCCCTCCTGACCAGACTTGGCTACCGCTGGTACCCCGAGTACATGGTCTACGAGGATTACCACGAGTTCAACCAGGAGCAGTACCATGCTGATGTTCGTATCTATGATCAGCAAGATGACTCAGACACTGAGCTGCACCTTTTCCATGGTATCGGCGTGACGATTGAGATGGCAGTACATGATGCCGCCTACTCTGCTGTCGCACGTCTCCGGGGAGAGTTCAGCGATATCTTGGATGACTCTGAGTTTCGATACATTCCTTATGCCCCTGCTGGAGACGCTACTGGATACTACACAGCTATCTGTGCCCCGCACGAGCCTCGTCGCTACGACCCGCGCATTCTGATTCAGTGCACTCATGCTCTGGATCGCACTGTTCGGGCTCTTGCCGTCGAGTTGGTTGCCACTCGAGCACGTCTCTATGATGCTATGACGCAGTTGCTATCCGGTGTTCACGCAGGGATACATCCGGAGCACATCCTTTTCCCGCGCAGGACTCAGATGTATGCTGGTATTGATTGGCCTGCTGTTGGAGGTCACACACCTACACGTGGACCTCTTCTTACAGCTCGAGACCGGGTTCTGCATCAGAGTGCACATGGAGCGCAGGATCCTTCCGCGACGAACATTCGTCGTCCGCACTCCCAGTTACCCCGTTACAGTGGTTTTCCCCGATGTTGATGTAGCCTTTGCTATGTCTCGTTGTGTACTTCCTTACCGCGTTCCTGCGCGCCGTCTAGTATGTCTAGCCTTTAAATTTGCGCCGTTATGCTGTCCGCATGTACCCGACTTTGTGTATGGATCTGTATGTCTTAATTGACTACTGTTATGTATCTGTTACACTGCTTAAGTTGTTGTCGAGTTACATCATGCTTGTCGCTAAACACTCGCAATTGCTTTTACTAAACCAACCCCTGTTGATACTTAGCAGGATGGTTAGACCAGGTGGTCGTGGTCGTGGCCCTGAACACCCACCACCGCCAGACTATATGGCAGCTATGATGCAACAATTCGAGCTCAACCGCCAGTTCATGACTGGAATTATGGCTCAGTTTCCGCATCAGAACAACCAGAACCAGAACCAGAACCCTCCTTCAATAACTCTGCCGGAGTTTATGCGACTCAACCCCACTCAGTTCCGCAACTCTAACAAGCCACTGGATGCTGATGACTGGCTCCGCGACATCACTCACGAGATGGAGTCTGCTAACGTCGCCCCTGCCAACTTCGTCACCTTCGCGGCCTTTTTCCTAAAAGGACCCGCTGCTCAATGGTGGGACACACACAAGCGTACACTGCCTGTTGGAACAGTCATTACCTGGTATGAGTTCCAGGCTGCTTTCTGTGCACGTTACATCCCTCAGGCAATTATGGAACAGATGAAGACCCAGTTCCGCAACCTCACTCAGGGCAACAAGATTGTCGAAGCATATCAGCGGGAATTTCTTGATCTCTCCCGCTATGCTGAAGAAGACATCGCCACAGATGCTCGTAGACAAGAGAAGTTCCGTAATGGACTCCACCCAGACCTCGAGCTTGCCCTTGCTGCTCAAGACTTCAATGATTTTTCAACTCTTGTGAACAAGGCTATTCTTGTTGAAACCGCTCAGATGAAGCATAAGGACTCGCAAAAACGCTGTCGTGATGCTGGCTCATCTTCGGGCTCAGCACAGAAGCGTCGAGTCTGGATTCCCAACAATGTGTTCCGTCCAAATACCTCTGCGCCAAAGAACAACTATGCTGCACCACGTCTGCCTCCTCCTCCACCGAGGCAGCCAAGAGCTCAAGCTATTCAAAACAATGCTCCTCTTCGTCCTGAAGATGGTCTGTGCTTCAAGTGCCGCAAACCAGGTCACCAGGCTAAAGACTGCCGCCAGACTCAGAATCAGTTGGCTTTTCCTCGTACTGGCCGTGGCAATGGTCGTGGCAACAATCAGACCCGCAACTATAATACTGGGTCTGCTGCACATGGTCGTGGACACGCTTACAACATTGACATTGAAGAAGTCCAGGATCAACCTGCTACTGTGATGGGTACCCTTCTCGTTAACTCAGTACCTGCTTCTGTTTTATTTGATTCAGGAGCATCACATTCATTCATCTCGGAAAAATTTGCATTCATGCATGGCATTCGATATGAGAAGATGCATACTCCGTTAGTCATTAAAACTCCCGGAGGTCATTGTCATGCGGACGTGATAGCACCTGACGTTACCGTCGAAATTAAAGGGTTGGAATTCCTTGCCTCACCCATCGTCTTGAAGTCTTCCACTATAGACCTCATTCTCGGAATGGATTGGTTGAAAGCTCACATTGCTTCGATCAATTGTGCCACTATAGTTGTCCAACTTCTTCACCCCTCCGATGAGATAGTGAACTACACCGCCCGCATTACTCGGAACGCTGAAGCTCAGATATATGTTCTGAATGCTTTCAACGCCTCACCTCTGGAAGGAATCGAGAACGTTCCTGTCGTTCGAGATTTTTCGGATGTCTTTCCAGACGAACTTCCAGGAATACCCCCGGCTAGAGCTGTTGAGTTCGTCATTGACTTGAAACCTGGCACTGTCCCTATTGCGAAGCGTCCTTATAAGATGCCTCCGCACCACCTTCTCGAGCTTAAGGAAGAAATTGACAAGTCACTTAGGAAAGGTTTCATCCGCCCCAGTTCCTCTGCTTGGGGAGCACCTTCACTCTTTGTTAGGAAGAAGGATGGAACTAACCGATTGGTTCAGGATTACCGGCCCATTAACCAAGCCACAATCCAGAATAAATACCCACTACCCCGGATCAATGATCTTTATGATCAGCTTGCTGGATCCTCTGTCTTCTCGAAACTCGACTTGAGGTTGGGTTATCATCAGATCCGTGTTCGCGAAGAGGATAACCCGAAGACTGCCTGTGTTACTCGATATGGCTCTTATGAGTACACTGTCATGTCATTTGGCTTAACAAATGCTCCAGCAACCTTCTCCCGGTTGATGAACTATATCTTCATGGATTACCTCGACAAATTCGTCGTGGTTTATTTGGATGATATCCTTATATATTCCAAGAATGAAGAAGAACATGCTGAACATCTTCGGCTTGTATTGGAGAAGCTACGAGAACATCAGTTGTATGCTAAATTCTCCAAGTGTGAGTTTTGGTTATCTGAAGTGACTTATCTTGGTCATGTGATTTCCAAGAATGGCATTGCCGTTAACCCTGAACAAGTTCAGGCTATTCTTGATTGGACTCCCCCGAAGAATGTCAAGCAAGTCAGAAGTTTTCTCGGACTCGCTAGTTATTGCCGTCGATTCGTTGAGAACTTTTCCAAGATTGCAAAACCATTGACGAATCTGCTCCACAAAGGTGTTAAATTTTAGTGGACAGAAAAATGTCAAGAAAGCTTTCAGACACTAAAAGATAAGTTAACATCTGCCCCAGTGCTAGCACCCCTGGATTCCCAAAAGGATTTCGTGATATACTGTGATGCATCTCGTCAAGGATTAGGCTGTGTCCTAATGCAAGAGCGTAAAGTGATTGCTTATGCCTCTCGACAATTGCATCCTCATGAAGAAAATTATCCAGTGCATGATCTTGAACTTTCTGCAGTTTTTTATGCCCTGAAGCTATGGCGACATTACCTTCTCGGTAACCGTTGCGAGATATACACGGATCATCAAAGTTTGAAGTATTTATATACTCAACCAGATCTGAACCTTCGTCAACAAAGATGGCTCGAAACAATTGCCGATTATGATATGAATATCTCATATACCCCTGGCAAGGCTAATGTAATGGCCGATGCTTTTAGTCGCAAGGCTTATAGCAGCAATCTTATGGTTCAGGAAACACAACCTCTTCTCCATGAAGAGCTTCGCAAGTTGAACCTCCATATTGTTCCACAGGGTTATCTCAATACCCTGGTTGTTGAACCAGATTTAGAGCACAGCATCAAGACTATGCAATGGTATAACTCTGAAGTTGAAAGGATCAAGCGATACCTCGAAAAGGGAAAGCCGTCGGAATTCCATCTTGATGATGATGGGATCCTATTCTTCCAGCACCGTCTCTTTGTACCCAAGTTCAAGGATGAGAGGGAACACGTTATGAAAGAAGCTCATGACACTCCTCTGTCTATTCATCCTGGTAGCACAAAGATGTACCGTGACATTTGTCAGAGATACTGGTGGACTAATATGAAGCGAGACATTGCTCGTTATGTTTCTGAGTGTGACGTTTGCCGCCACAATAAAGCAGAACATCAAAGGCCTGCTGGAACTCTGCAACCCTTTGAAATTCCTGAATGGAAATGGGACAAAGTCCAAATGGATTTCATTACTGGTTTTCCCAGATCTCAGAAGGGTCATGATGCTATTTTTGTCGTCATTGACCGATTCTCAAAGGTTGCTCACTTTCTGCCAGTTAAGGAGACATTCACTGCTAGTCAGTTAGCAGACTTGTATGTTTCCCGAATTGTGTCACTTCATGGTGTTCCCTTGGAGATCAGTTCTGATCGTGGTAGCCTCTTCACCTCCAGATTCTGGAATAGTTTCCAAGAAGCTATGGGAACTCATCTGTCCTTCAGTACCGCTTTTCACCCTCAGTCACAGGGTCAAGTCGAACGAGTTAATCAAGTGCTCGAAGATATGCTTCGAGCTTGCGTCATCTCCTTCGGTAAGAAATGGGAGGAATCTCTCCCGTATGCCGAATTCTCTTACAACAATAGCTATCAAGCAAGTCTGAAGATGGCACCGTTTGAAGTTTTATACGGTCGTAAGTGTCGAACCCCTCTGAATTGGTCAGAAACTAGGGAACGCTCACTCATCGGACAGGACATTGTTCAGCAAGCTGAAGAACAAGTCCGTATTGTCCGTGAACATTTGAAAACTGCTCAATCTCGTCAGAAGAGCAACTATGACCGAAAGCACCAGGAAATGGTCTATCAACCTGGCGAGCAAGCTTACCTCCGCGTCACTCCGTTCAAAGGCACTCATCGGTTCGGAATCAAAGGCAAGTTAGCTCCTCGCTACATTGGTCCGTTCCGTATCCTTGCCCGTCGAGGTGAGGTGGCATATCAGTTGCAATTGCCGCCTAATATTTCACAGGTGCATGATGTCTTTCATGTATCCCAACTCCGTCGCTGCTTCAAGGATCCTATTCGAGCTGTGGATCATGAAATGCTTGAATTGCGGGAAGATCTGTCTTATCAAGAACATCCCATCCGTGTTCTTGATCAAGCTGAACGCCGAACTCGTCAGAAGTAATCAAATTCCTCAAGGTTCAGTGGTCGAATCATTCTGAAGATGAAGCCACTTGGGAACACGAGGATCGTCTTCGTGAAGAATACCCCGCTTTCTTTCAGTCTTCCTCTTAATTCTTGGGACGAGAATTCTAGATAGATGAGGAGAATTGTAACACCCCATGTCATTAGCCACAGTAATCACTTTTGATAGTGACAAGTTAGCATGATTAACAGTGCCAAATCATCATTTGCATCATATTGCATTTCAACTCCTAAGTCAAAATTTAAATTTAAATGAAAGTGGAAAATAAAAGTTGTCCAACATAGAAACTAAAATGTTCAATAAATAACAAATATTACAGAGACTATTCTAAAACTATAACCAACAATTAATAAATTAATTAGGTGGCTCTAACATTACCAAAACAGCAAGGTTTAATACATTTTATTTATTATAAAATTTGTGTGAACTCCAATAGTCTCCAAACCAATTTTTGGCAGTGGTAGATAATGCCTAGCATTTAATGGAACAAGTGTCATATTATACAAAAGTCATTTTGAGGCCTAACTAATTACAAAACAGAAAATAGGAATAAATAAAAGAAAAAGACAAAAGGAAAACAAAACAAAAAAATAAAAAGAAAAACAAACCTCCCCCCCCGGGCCCAACTAGGCCACAGCCCAGCCGGCCGGCCCACCCCGCACCTCCCCAAGCCTATATGGCCCTTTCCCCCGAAACCCTAACCCCCCCACCCCGCTCCCCTGTTCCCCCCCCGATCCGGATTGGGCGCTGCCCCGCGCCTGCTTCCTCCGCACCTCGCTGCGCTCGGACGCCGTCGCCGCTCGCCATCCTCCTCGTCCTCTCCCCCGACGAGCTCCACCGAGCCTCGCCGCACCCTCTCCCCTGTAACGTACGATGAGGCCACGGCCTCCGTCGCCCCACCCCCTCCTTCTCCCCTCGGTCACCGCGCGCCCGCGCCCTCCCGCACGCGCTCACCGCCGTAGCTGGCCGCGCCTGGCCTCGCGCCCGCGCGCACCCTCGCCTCGCCCGCGTCCCTGCCTCGCATCGCCACCGCGTCGCTCGCCCCGTCGCCGACCCCTCCAGTTGGCCGCGCCTGTTCGCGTCCACGGCCACGCCTCCGCCCACTGCCGCACGCCTGCCCGCTTCCCCCCGTGCGCGCTCGCCATGCTCGGTCCTCGCCCACGCGCGCGTGTGGCCGCTGCCGGCCGCTCGGTCTCCTCCCACTGCTGCTTTGCTCTGCTGTGCCGCTGCCTCTGCTTCTGCTGTCGCCGCAGCCACCATCCGTGCCCCCGCTCGCCTCTATTGCTACCTGCCCCCGTGGCCATGTCGCCCGCTGCCGCTGAGCCCAGCTCGCGCCCGCACCCGCGCGCCGCTTGCCCTTGCCTCACCGCTCCCCGCGTCGGCGCGCGCCCGTAGCCGCGTCGCCGCGTGCTGTGCACAAGCGCGCGCGTTGACGCCCGCAGTGGCCCATTGCCACTGCCAGGTGGGGCCCAATGCCCCTGTGCCACTGACCGAACGGGCCCACGGCCCAGAACGTTTTAAAAATAAAAGAAAATAAAAATATAATTAATAAAAATAATTAATTAATTAGTGAATTAATTAAGTTAATTAACTCTAATTAAGTTAATCTAATTAAGTAGTTAGTCTAATTAAATAGTAATTAAATTAACTAAACCCTAATTAAACCTAACAGAGTATGACAGGTGGGGCCCACACGTCAGGTTGACCCAGTCAACTGCACTATTGACTGCTGATGTCAGCATGATGTCATGCTGACGTCATCAATTACTATTCTGGATAATGTTGAATTTAAATAAATAATTAAATTTTAGAAATTAATTAAAACTTTAGAAAATCATATTAAATAAACCGTAACTCCGATGAAAATACTTTATACATGAAACTTGCTCAGAATTTCAATACGAACCCGAATACGTCCTCCGTATTCCTGACAGATGCCCCTAGCTAGATGAACATGAAACTTTTAGACCGATTTCAATAACTAAATAGTGCCCAACTTTAATTAAATAAATCCGGATAAATTCCTAAATTAACTAAATCATTTAGTTAGGCAGTAGAACACCTCTGCATAGCATTTAGGCATGTCATACATGTTGTTTGCATTATTGCCGTGAATTTATTGTTTCTCTCCCCCTCCTTCTCTCTCGATAGACGCCGAGACCGACGACGCTGCAGCTGGGTACAACTACACTCCAGACGAGCAGCCCGTTGACGACCCCTCTTTCTTGCCAGAGCAACCAGGCAAGCCCCCCCTTTGAGCATCCAGATATCGCCCATTCCATTTCTCCTGCTTGCATTAGATTTTGCTACTGTTAATGTATGCTCCTATTCTGATGCATAGCCTGCTGTTGTAACCTGTTCATTGTTACCTTACCTGCCTATGATAAACTGTTTAGTATAGGTTGGTAGTGAACCATCAGTGACCCCCACCACCTTACCCTTGTTGCCCCCTGCTTGATCATCGACGACTCGATCAACGTGATCGTCGACCAGAGACCGACACCTCACTTCACACCCCCTTAGTTATACGACTCTGCATAGTTACTCTCGAGTGCCGAGGGTGATACCTCGTAACGCACTCCTGATGAATACTCCGCAGTGTAGCTGTTCGGTCATGGTCATCGAGGGTGATTCCTCCTTCTCCATTTCCGATACGACTCTGTCGTGCAACCCCTCAGTATGAACCTCGAGGGTGATGCCTCATACGTTCACCCTGATGATTTCATCGAGTGGAATTCACCGAGAGTGATTCTTCGGGGTTTCCCCCTTGATGTTATGACCACACGGTTACCTTGACCTTTATTACAGGCGGGTCCACCCTGGTGGGTACCCGCTGGGGATCTATGATGTTTAGTGTGCCGGAAGGGCACTCGAGTGTGATATTGTGGCGGAGCTTCAGAGACTCTGATTGTCTCCGCGTGATACTAAATGAGCCTATTGGATTTGGGTGTGTGATCTGAGTGGGTCGATGTGCCCTTTACGCACTACCACCACGCGGGATAATGGTTATGGGGCCCTCTGGGATGTACGTTTCTCCCGAAAGCTCGTCAGACGTCACGATTCACCGTGCGGGCGGATTGTCGGGATTGGGCTGGATACTTCACTGACGAGTTCAGTGTCGCGCCTGCACCCCGGCCAGTCTCGCAACGCGCAGGGTGCCCAGGGCGATGGCCCAAGACCTCTGGGTGCATAGGTTAGTCCGGCGTGCTGACCTCTCTGCTGAGCCTAGGTAGGGCGTTGCTTCGTGTTGATCTCCCGAGGCCGGGCATTACCCAGCAAGTGTGTCCGGCCAGAGGTGATCGAGCGTGTTGGGTAACAGTAGTGCACCCCTGCAGGGATGAATGATCTATCGATAGCCGGTCCTACGGTAAAGGACGCTCAGTTTGTGTATCCCGATCTACTACTTGAACTGGATACTTGTTACTTAATTGAAGCTTCGGGATCGCTTTCTCGCAGGGAGCCGAGGAAGGATCTCTAGGCTTTGCTTCAACATGTTTGCTAAATAAAATGCTATTCTACTCTCTTCTACTGCTGCAAGATGATGGCTTCGTGAAGATGCTAGTCTTCGATAGGACTAGGCCTTCTCTCCATTCTGGCATTTCTGCAGCCCAGTCCACATATACAGCCTTTCTCCATTGATAATGTTGCATATGTAGTATAGATCCTTGCTTGCTGAGTACTTCGGATGAGTACTCACGGTTGCTTTACTTTTTCTTTTCCCCATACCCCACCTTGATGATACATCAGACAATGGAGTCCAGGAGCCAGATGTCCCAGCCGGAGCTTACTACCAGGAGGGTCCAGACGGTACTACTGGATCGAGCCAGCCGACCAGGAGTAGGATCGGAGGCTCCCAGGCAGGAGGCCAATGCCTTTTGATCTAGAGTCGTTGTTTGTGCTAGCCTTCTTAAGGCAAAACTTGTCTAACTATGTCTGTACTCAGATAATATTTGTATGACTGACTTATGTATTCGGATCTTCGTGATCCTTGGTCTGTAATATTGTGGATCTTCGTTTATTTGTGTTAGAGTTGTGTTGTGATATCTTCCCGTGAGTCCCTGTGCTTGATCGTGCATGTTTGCGTGTATGATTAGTGCACGATTGAGTCGGGGGCGCCACAGAAAACCAGCCATGTGTCCTCGTTTTTCTCTGTCCCGCGCCTGCCCCTACCCCTGCTGTTGCACCGCGCCACCACACCCCACCTACATCGCCCCAGCAGAACACGCCAGCATCGCCCCTCCCGTCCCTTCTCTCTGACGCATCCCTACTCTGGTGAGCCCTCAAAGGTTGCTCGGATTCGTCGATAGCCAGGGCATCGTAGACTAGATCTTCACTGGACCCCCACGTCGACGTGAGGCGCCGTGCTGGTCGCGCTCCTCCTGTCGGTGGCGGATCCACCGCGGTGGTGAGCCGAAGCTGGCACGGCTTAGATCCATCTGCGCCGATGGCCGTGCTGGTCTGCGTCGGACGACCGCAAGGAGGGTTGTGCCACTGCTCCCTTTGATCTGCAGCATCGTCGACGACACAGAGATGAGAGCCTCCCCCTCCCCCCGTCCCCACATGGTCGGCGAGGCCCCATCGGGCGACAAGAACCCACCAGCATCGATCTCACATCACCCTCGATCTACTGCGACCATAGAAACCCACCGCCGTGCGTGTGCAATTCACTTTTCTAGTTTTGGACAAAGAAAACAGCTTCCATGTGGCCAGTTTTCTACCCCAATCTGGTTTTGGACTAATTTTGTTTGGTTTTGAAACTTGAGGGACCGAATGTCGCCAGAAAATTCTTAAAGGACCAGATGTAGACTTTTGGGGAACTTGAGGGACGAAAAACATACTTTTGTCAATGAAAAAAATGACTGTTTACAACCCATTGTCAAATTTTAATTATTAAATGGTGTATATGTCCCTTCTGCTTCTCGCGGATCTGAAATTTTCCATCATGCAATACAAATTGTTAGCGGGCAAATGTTTTCTAATTATTAATTAGTAATGTTCCATTAATCAGAGAAAAAGCAGGCGAAAACCAGGCGTCGGGAGGGGGCCGAGAAGTTGTCACACGTTTTTATGTGTTTATACAGATTTGACCCAAAAAAAAAATCAATCCCAGACACTCAGACAGAGCCAGCTTTTGTCAAAAGAGAGGTGATAACGATGGATTAATCGCTATTCAAAGAGCTAGCTAGCTCTAGTCACGACCTTAATTAGCTAGGCATGTAGGTGCTTAACAGCTCGGATTAATGAATGGCTGGAAATGATACGGCTTGTTTAGTGGTTGCTTGAGCCTCAAGTCGCGATGGCTCGATGCCTCCGTCTGAGCAAACAACAACCGAACCGACAGAAATGATTCGCCCGGGATTAATTTGCGACTCCTATCAGCGGCGGTATATGTGTAATCGTGATAGTGATGGTGATACTGCTCCCTACTACAATGATCACTACCACCTGTATTTCGAGAACCAACCACGATTAGAAGGTTTAGGCATTGTGGTGATGGTGATGGTGGTGCTACTTCCTAGTGCTAGTACATGATTACGACCTGTATATCATATACTAGTACTAATCATGGTTACAAACTCAGATCTGAGGTTTCCTCTCACTCAGCCGCCTTGCGACACGTCGCCAGTTTCAATCATGCGGTTGACAGAAAGGAAAAGCTAATTGATGGATGTACGGGTACAACTCGCCATGGAGAAGTAAAGAAACATGTGCAACAATATATATGAAGCAAAAAGGAGTGCTGGTGTTAGTGATTGTGTAGTTGTATAGGTTCGTGCATGCTTTATTCGACGAAATACTTCATATATGTAGTAACTTTTTTTTATGGTAGCAGTTGATGCCCGTTTGCATGCAACGTCCAAAATATATTCTGCCTATCCATTATAAAAGGGTTGAGCCAGTTTTCCATTTCAAAATACGACGATACGAAACTAAATCAACTCTACTACAACAAGGTTTGCCTAGCTCCAATGAGGGAGTGGCGAAGATGGCGGCACGTCTTTGGCTCGTTCAAGTGTTTATAGTCGTCCTTAGGTGGTCTACGGACCTGGATGTATTTTTTACTTGTAGTGTTCTTTGTAGTACCTTGACAGTTGATGAATAGATCGGAAGTTTTTCTTGCGAAAAAAAAAACTAAATCGACTCTGAACTACTAAAAGAGAATCAAGTCTGAACTAAAACAAAACATGCAAGATATTCACTTGGCTTTCATTGCTTATTTTATGTACCAAAAGTAAACGCCGCGTGTAGAACAATTTGCTGGTACTGCTTGCCAGTCTATTAAGGCATGAAGCAACTTGTTGGCAGGATTACACATTTACATTAACCGTGATCAAGGATCAAGTGTATACAAAACAACCTTAGAGGTGTCCATAGTGTACGTACGATGGAGTTGAGGTTTTCTTGGATCATTCGCCTGTTGACTTTCTCCCTGATCCAAGTAATGCGAGCCTAAACAAAACCCACTGGCATGCTGTGATGCATGGAATGGCTGGGGATGCGGGTATATTGTGCCAGATCTCTCTCTCTCTCTCTGCAGAGCAACGTACAGACTGGATTCTATCCGGAGACAGGCAACGGGATTACTGGCGCAGCAGAGCATCCGATGGTCGCGGCCGCGCCGATGGCTGCGCGGGCACGCCCGGAGCCACCATACACGCCAACCTCGCTTCGCTGTTCCCCACCCAACGGCAAACAGAGTCAATCCGGCGGCCAGCTATGATGGCAGGTAGTAGTAGTAAACCGAACGGAATGGGGTGGTGGTGCGTTGCGTGCAAAAATCGCACACATTCATTTATGCCAAGTTACGCTCCACGAAACGCAGAGCGAGATGCGTGGATGGCATGCAGGGTTAAATTTCGTGTTTTGACCATTTTCGTATACTATTTCGGGATCTGACCCTCATTGGAATTTTTTTTGAGATCTGACCCTTTTCTTACCGCCAGATCCTTTGGCGGTAGGGTATAACAGCCTACTGCCAGGGGGCTTGGCGGTAGGGTTCCTGCCTACCGCCAAGGCGTCTGGCGGTAGGCTGTTATATCCTACCGTCAAGGGGTCTGGCGGTAGGCCCTGGGCACGCTCTGTGTTGAAAACTTATAACTTGTTGGCGGTAGGCTGTTATACCCTACCGTTAAGGGGTCTGACGTTAAGAAAAGGGTCAGATCTCGAAAAAAAATTCAATGAATGTCATATCCCGGAATAGTATACGAAAAGGGTCAAAACACGAAATTTGTTCGCATGCGGCGTGCAGCAGGCTGGCACTTGCAATTCAATGGAGCAGTTTTTTGTTGTTGCTGGCCAGCAATTAAGTTGTCCTTTTCCTTTTCTTGGTTCGTTCGAGACGATAGAACTGTTGGCAGTGATTGGTCAATTGTACTCCCTCTGTCCAATATAAGAACGCACTAGTATGAAAAACGCTCTTATATTTTGGGACGGAGGGAGTAGTATTGACAGAGTAATAATAAATAACCTTATTTCAACATACCTCAGATTTTTTTGATACCAAAAAGTATGAATTTTATTTATTTATTTTTAAAAATGGCCTCCATGAAGGCCTAGCTCCAAAATGCCGTTCTCATATTTCTTGCATCTCAAAGAACAGTTTTTCTTCTTCTGCAGCGGTACTCTTTGCCCTTAGATTCCTGTTTTGGTATTTCCCTTAAACTTTTGCTATAATCTCTACTATAAAAAGAGGGTCTGTACATTCGCTTCCTCGCCTCCAACCCCTTCCATCGATTCACTTGGAATAATATAAACCAAATCAGTGCCATACTCATTTCCTAAAAAATATGCATTAATTTATGAAGAGTATCATTCTTTGGACGGGAGGATCATATTAATTACAAAGGACGTCGATAACTGCCACACGTGTGGCAGGAAGGGAGGCACACCACACGTCTCTAAAGCAAACAGATTGCCACGTCATCGCATGCATGCATGTAAGAATCTTCTTGGATTTCCAGTTTTTAAAATGTTTTATCTCTTAAATGAAAAATCTGATTGACGATCCGTTTTCACCATTAAATCTATCGCGACGAGATCTTCGAAACTAGATCTCATATCAATATGTTTCGACGACTTTTTATTTATTAAAAATTGCCATGTCTATTGCACATGAATTGCCATGGTGTTTACACTGAAGTTGCCATGATATGTTTCAGCTATTTTCTTCTACATTTAAAAGTAAATTTTGACATATTATAAAACGGGAAATTAAAAAACTATACTTGCCATGAACCATAAACTAAAATTTCCATGACACATGCACTTAAAATTGCCATGATTCATAAAAAAATAATTTTCATGGTCAAAGTACTGGAATTGCCATGATCAAAATACTAAAATTGCCATGCTCTATAAACTAAAATTGCCACATGGCAACTTTAGTGTAACACTATGGCAACTACAGCGTAAACATCATGGCATCTTTTGACAAAAAAAATTCGTCGAAACATATCAACATAGGATCTAGTTTTGAAGATCTCGTCGAGACGGATTTAATGGTGAAAACGGATTTTTAATTGGATTTTTTAATTAGGAGATAAAACATTTTTAAGCCAAAAACCAAAAAGATTCCCGCTGATGTCATATGCTTTGATGTGGCAAAATGAATAGTACTGGAGGCGTTTGGACCATGTTGCTTCGTGCCACACGTGTGGGCGTTAACATTTGCGATTACAAATGTTATCATTCCTTGTATGGGAGGATCATGTTAATTAGGAAAAGTATCATCGAGGGTTGGACGGGAGGATCACATTCTATCATCGTGCGTTCGACGGGAGGATCACGCTAATTATGGAGAGTGTCATTCTTCGGACGAGAGGATCACATTAATTATGGAAAGTATCATCAAGTGTTGGACGGACGGATCTTGTTAATTATGAAAAGTATCATTGGGCGTTGGACGGGAGTATCACCGTGTCCGGTAATTATGGATATCATTATCCTTTTACTGAGTACATGTTGGGGTAGCATTATATTTTATGTAGAAAATTTGCTATAGGCATGTAGTGAATAACATCTGAAGGCGGTTGCCGCCCTTGTGCCTTGCTGCTGGCCTGTCATGGCGGCGTCGATCACTTACTCACTCAGAACGCGACTTAGTGAATTTTGTGATAAGAGTGAGGGTTTAGAGTGAGCGGGGTTGGGGTTGGTCTTTTCAATTACGCTTGTCTAAGCGGAATAATGTCCCTACTTTATAAAAGATGGCAAATTGCATTTCATTAGAGCATCTCTAGCAGACCCCGTATATCGCCGACCTGCAAAACTCGTTTACAGTTCGTGGAAAAACGATTTTGCGGGCCGGCGCGGGGGCCGGCAGAGCAGACCCCGCATAGCGGAACTGTAAAACGGAATATTCACGGATATTCCGTTTTACAGTTCCGCTATGCGGGGTCTGCTCTGTCGGTGCCCGCACCAGCCCGCAAATCAAATGGTTTTTTATCTGAATTTGACACATATGCCACATATTCATGATTATTAATTCAATATAAGATAAAATATCAATATTACAATACAACAATCATCCAAACTACAATAATTATTGAAATCACCGAAGCAAACTAAACAATTCAATACAAAACTTGTCCCGAATACAAATCACACATGAATTAAATGAAATGGATGCAAAAATGGAATGTGTTACTACCCAGCCCTTAGCCAATGGTGCTCAGTGAGATCCTCCTGAAGCTGGAAGTGGGTGTTTGCATTTTCAATCTCCCTGTAGGTCTGAAGAAATGCTCTAATGCGGTTAGGGTCTCTAGCTGGTTTGTCACGGCTACCCACATTGTTGTAGAAGAACTCCAAGTTCATGCCTCTCTCATCTTCAAGAATCATATTGTGAAGAATAACACAACATGTCATGATGTTTTTCAAGGATCGCTTGTCCTAAAAACGAGCAGGACCACAAACAATGGCAAACCTAGATTGCAAAACCCCTAATGCTCTTTCAATATCTTTTCGGGTTGCCTCTTTTACCCTTGCAAATTCACATTTTTCCTAGTTGTGGGGTCTTTGATGCTCTTGACAAATGTGCACCAAGAAGGGTAGATACCATCTGCAAGATAGTACCCCTTTATGCATTCATGCCCATTGATAGTGTAGTTGCAAGCAAGAGCATCACCACTAGCAATCCTAGCAAACAAATGAGACCGTTGCAACACATTGATATCATTGAGAGTACCCGGCATACAAAAAAAGCAATGCCAAATCCATAAATCCTTGGATGATACCGCCTCTAGCACAATTGTTGCATCATGAGACTTGCCACAATACATTCCCTGCCATGCCTTCCGGCAGTTTTTCCAAGTCCAATGCATACAATCAATGCTTCCTAGCATGCTAGGGCAACCTCTGCTCTCACTTGACGCCATCAACTTTTTTGTGTCTTCCTCGTTGGGTGTCCGAAGATATTCAGGACCAAAGACACGTATGATCACTTTGGCAAACCTACGCACTGACTCAATTGTAGTATCTTCACCAATGCGA
The DNA here is from genome assembly GCA_011799875.1 of Thinopyrum elongatum. Taxonomy (NCBI): domain Eukaryota; kingdom Viridiplantae; phylum Streptophyta; class Magnoliopsida; order Poales; family Poaceae; genus Thinopyrum; species Thinopyrum elongatum. The sequence goes on from CM022300.1 coordinate 393,252,544, forward strand.
AGGTACTCATTGGCATAGTCAGCCGGAATGCCGTATGCAATTACCCGCATAGCTGCAGAGATTTTTTGATATGCACTAAATCCCTTCAAGCCTCTTTGAGTAAAATACCGACAATTGGCCTCGCAAGCTTGCACTACTTTTACAAACAGGGGTCGGCGCATTCGGTACCTTCTCCGAAAGAGGTGCGGTGGATACGTTGGATTGTCCGCGAAGTAGTCTTGCATCAACATCTCTTTCCCAAGATGGCGATTTCGAGGAATGCAAAGACGGCCGACGGTCGATCCTCGCCGTCTCTTTCGGTTCTCATCTTCGTGCTCCTTCACGGCGAGGGCCATCACCAACACCTGTTGCCGATGGTTCACAAGCAACGTCTCAACATCTGAGTCGTCCGAATCGAACGAATCCTTGAGCAAAAACCTCTCGCAAGGGCTCAATTCCATCTAAATTCACAAATACGAATGCCGCATGAACCAACTATGCATCACGCATCCCAAAGCACAAGCACAAGTACTCACCGGCGGCTCGGGGCGATGGCTCTGTGGTGGTGGATCCCGGGGCGGCGACGACGACTAGGGGCGGCTCGGCTCGGCGGATCCGGGGAGCCGGTGATGCGGCTAGGTGGAACAGGGTGAGGGGCACCCCCGCGGTGTGATTCCGTCCGCAGATTTGGCCGGAATCGCCGGCGGCGGACGGGCGGAACTAATGGCAGGCAGCTGTGGAAGGGGGTGGGGAACGGACGCGGGCTGAAATGTCCCTCCCGCCAACCGCTTTTCTGGGAAACGGGGCACCGTCGGGTCGAGGGGAAAACCTACGTTTTCGCGGGTTGGAGATAGCATTTTACCGCGCCCCTCAAAAATTTTTACGGGTCCGACCCGTTTACAGTGTCTGATCGGGCAACATTTTTCGCGCGGACCCGTATTTTGGTGGTTATTTTGTGGGTCGGGGCATTGTATGGGGTCTGCTAGAGATGCTCTTAGAGATGGGTTTGCATCAAATCGCATGAGTGAGCGGTTCATTTTTTTCATCAAGTCGTGCAATTTTTTGATTAGGATAAAAGAGTAAATGCATTGGTTGGTTGCTTCAAGAGTTAATAACGGACACGGTGACGTATCAGTTGCATGGCCAACAAAAGGCATCATATTGTTTCTTGGTAATGCACGATATTCAACTATATGTTACAACGTTGCAATGGCTAATGAGACACCGGATATGCTTTCTTGGTCGGGGAGGAGGCATGGAATGTCATGGGCGGCGCATGCCTCCCCCCCTTGAGGGCGGTGGTGGATCAGCACAAACACAGGGGGGAGGGGATCAGGGTGGAGTGGGGCGCCTGGTGGGTGACTTCTCCTTGGCAGACTGTGGGGAAGTACGGTGAGAATGGGAGAGGGCGCCATGGGGAATGTGAGGTGGGCATCGTTCGGTTTTAAAGGAGAGGGCTCCAACAAAGTCCAACAGGAAAAGGAAAAGGTGTGTCGAGAGGTGGGGTTTCTATGTTGGGACCGCATGTTGGAGGTAACATGGTGGCTACTCCGGACAACCACATTTCTCCCTCACATGTGGGCTGGATTTGGGGTAGCCCACACTGTCAGACTGTTGAATTTTGGGAGCCCATTGGGCGCCTGTTTCATGTTCGAACACACTCAGGCATATGAGGGAGAAATAAGCTTCAATCTTGGAGACAATCTTAATCACCTGTTAGATTTATTTATATACATTGTAGCCCATAGCAACGGACGGGTGGTCTACTAGTGTACAAAATTGTTATTATGTTAAGGTTGTCTCAGTTTTCTTTTTCTGTCAGTTATGGTGTACCCCCTCCACTCGGGTTTATTGAGCCCCTCTTATTTCGACTTAGGGTTTGACTATCTATATGACTAGTAAAATAGGATTTATATGATACAAAAAATCTGCCATTAAATTTGTATTCAAAAAAGGATTCCCATAATATAATTGTTGTGACACATATATTGTATATTAGTTAAATTTATGATCAAATCCTAAATACACGGGCTCCTAATAAACCAGAACAGGGAGGAGTACTTGCTAGGTCCCTTATTCGTTGTAGGGTTTAGCGTTTATTAGGAATCAACCCGGACCATTCTAGAATCAATCATCGACCGCTTCGGTGACATCTGCCTTCGTACTCCGGCTCTACTACGAGCGCAGGAGGTGTTTCTAGGGTACCGCTCGGAGTGCGAACCACAAACCGATTCGCCTCCTCCAGCTCCTCAACTAGGGGACACGACGGAACCTCCATCAACCCACCCGCTCGCCCCTATCTCACATCTAGTGGGCACGGTAGAGCTGATCTACCCCATGATGGAAGATCACGAGTCTAATGGTCACTCATAGGACGGATCTCATGGCTACCATAGCTCTGTAGATGCCCGTCGGCAAGCAATCGACATGTAGAAAGTCCTCATGGTGAATCCATGCGACGCTACAAACGCAGTTAGGAACGCAGTCCGGAACGCAAACACCACGCCCAAGAACAACCCATCACCCAAAAGAGAGGCGGCCGCTGACCTGTGTTAAAGGTATAATAGTTGGGCTCCCCTTGTATGGAAATGGAGCCAAGTAGTAGACATTTTCTCTTAGTGAGAAACCAAGGTATCAATCCATACAAGTGTTTGCAATAGTTAAATGTTGATACGTCTCCAACGTATCTATAGTTTTTATTGTTTCATGCAATTATATATCAATCTTGTATGCTTTCTATGCAATTTTATATCATTTTTTGAAACTAACCTATTAACCTAGTGCCGAGTGCGAGTTCCTGTTTTTGCCTATTTTATTGTTCACAGAAAAACAATACCAAACGAAGTCCAAACGCGATGAACCTTGATGGTGATTTTTTCTGGCCAAAAGGCACACTGGAAGCTTCGGGAGGAGGCCATAAGATATGCGAGTGGGCCACAAGCTCACAGGGGTGCACCAGCTGAGCTTGTGGGCCCCTCATAGCTCCATTTGAGCTAATTGCACTTCAATAAATACCCTAAAATCCCAAAACTACCAGAGCGAGGCCTGAAACAACTATTCTGTCGCCGCAAGCTTCTGTTCTTCCTCAATCCCATCCGGTGGCCTCCGTTGGTACTCTAACAGAGGGGGAATCGATCATGGAGGGCTTCTACATCAACCTTGCTGCATGTCCGATGATGTGTGAGTAGTTCACCATAGAACTACGGGCCCATAGTGATTTGCTAGATGACTCTCTCTCTCTCTCTCTGATCTCCAATACAGTGTTCTCCTCGGAGTTCTATTCGATGTAACCTTCTTTTGCGGTGTGTTTGTTGGGATCCAATGAATTGTGGGTTTATGATCAGATTATTCATTGGAAAGAATTGAGTCTTTTCTGAACTTTATTATGTGTGATAGCTATGTGATGTTTTCCAATCTATGAGTTTTCTTTGGGCAAGTTGATGATTAGATCTTCTGTGGAAGTGGTGCATAGTAGTAGGTTCAATCTTGCGGTGTCCTCACCTTGTGACACAAGGAGTGGTGGGGCACATATTTGTATTGTTGCTACTAAGGGGAAAACGACGGGGTTCAATCATATTGCTTGATTTTATTCTTTCTACATTATGTCATCATACTTCATGCATTACTCTGTTTGTTATGAACTTAATACCTAGAGAGGCAAGCATAAAAGCACTCTCGGAGTGGAGTAATAGTAGTAGATGGAGGCAGGAGTCGGTCTACCTGTCATGGGCGCAATGCCTATGTACTGATCATGCCATGAATAACGTCATAACTATGCGCTTTTCTATCCATTTTCCAGTAGTAATTTGTCTACCCACCGTATGCTATGCTCTTGAGAGAGATGCCTCTAGTGAAAACTATGGCCCCCGGGTCTATTCATCATATTTACTAAAACCCTAAATACCTTGATGCAATTTATTTACTTTTATTTTACTTTGCAATTTATCTTTCTCCTACTATCAGATTTGATCCTTGCAAGGGATTGACAACCCTCTTGCCCACGTTAGGTGCAAGTATTTGCTCTTATGTGTGTAGGTACTGTCAACAGTTGTTTGCGTGAATCTCCTATTAGTTCGATAAACCTTGGTTATCTACTGAGGGAAATAGTATCTGCTACTATATTGCTTCACCCTTCCTCTTCGAGGAAAATCCCAACGCAGCTCACAAGTAGCAGAAAGAATTTCTAGCGCCTTTGCTGCGGAGATATCATGAAACAACTCAAGGTACCTTCATACACATTATCATTTACTTGTTCTACTTTTTATTTTCCTTTATTTTCTTTTATTACTCTCATTAAAAAATTCAAAAACATAAAAATATTTTATTTTGCCTGCTTGTTTGAAGTTGCTATCATGTCTGAATTTATCATCGCTGGAAGTGCTAGTAAGGATCACCCTAGTAAGACTTATGAGGAAGGACATAAATTGTTTGATCCTAATAGTGATCCTCCTGACAATGAATTGCAAAATGATGAGCCTCATGTAACTTGGAAAACAAAATACTTTCTCTTTGGTAGTGGAAACATTATTGGAAAAAGTGTTATCCAATAATTTTTTTACTTGCACTGGAGGTTTGCCTTCTAGTCAAGGACCTATTCTTAAAAGAACAAATTGCTATGATCATGCTATCGTTATGCTAGTGCGTAAGCCTGAAAATAAGTTCGCTTGTACCCATCCTACTTTACAAAGATTATTTTTTGAACTTTGCATCATAGCCAATCCTAGGGATAAGAAGATTTCCACCATTATCCTTATGAGCGAATTTGATTACATAATTCAAGAGGCTAGAGATATGTTTGATTGTTATGATATGAATTATGAATATCCTTTAATAGATGAAGTTCTTTATGATAAGGATTTTATTCGAAAGATTGAATCTAAGGATTGTTATGCCTTTGAAGAGAATGCTAGAAAAAAGGTCCTAATACGTCTCCAACGTATCTATAATTTTTGCTTGTTCCATGCTGTTATATGATCATTCTTGGATGTTTTACAATCATTTTATAGCAACTTTATATCATTTTTTGGGACTAACCTACTGACATAGTCCCAGTGCCAGTTGCTATTTTTTGCTTGTTTTTTACTTCGCAGAAAATCAATACCAAATGGAGTCCAAACGCAGCAAAAAAAATTGGAGATTTTTTCTGGACCTGAAAGAACAACTTGGGCCGAAGAATTACCAGAGGGGTGCCCCAAGGGGGGCACAACCCACCTGGGTGCGCCTGGGGGGCCAGGCGCGCCCTGGTGGGTTGTGCCCACCTTGGTGGCCTCCCGCACCGCCTCTTTGCTCTATAAATACCCCGAAAATCCAAAAACCCTAGGGGAGTCGATGAAACACAATTCTAGCCGCCGCAAGTTCCAGAACCACCAGATCCAATCTAGACACCATCACGGAGGGGTTCATCATCCTCATTGGTGTCTCTCCAATGATGAGTGAGTAGTTCATTGTAGACCTACGGGTCCATAGGCAGTAGCTAGATGGCTTCCTCTCTCTCTTTTGATTCTCAATACAATGGTCTCTTGGAGATCTATTTGATGTAACTCTTTTTGCGGTGTGTTTGTTGGGATCCGATGAACTTTGAGTTTTTGATCAGATCTATTTTATCTATGAAAGTTATTTGAGTTTTGATCTCTTATATGCATGATTGCTTATAGCCTCGTATTTCTTCTTCGAATCTTTGGTTTAGTTAGGCCAACTAGATCATTTTTTTGCCATGGGAAGAAGTTCTTTGTGATGGGTTCGATCTTATGGTGCTCAATCCCAGTGGCAGAAAGGGACATGACACGTATGTATCATTGCTATTAAGGTAACAAGATGGGGTCTATTCCTACATGAATAGATCTTGTCTACATCATGTCATCGTTCTTATTGCATTACTCCGTTTCTCCATGAACTTAATACACTAGATGCATGCTGGATAGCGGTCGATGTGTGGAGTAATAGTAGTAGATGCAGGCAGGAGTCGGTCTACTAATCTTGGACGTGATGCCTATATAATGATCATTGCCTGGATATCGTCATAATTATTTGAAGTTCTATCAATTGCCCAACAGTAATTTGTTTACCCGCCGTATGCTATTTTTCTCGAGAGAAGCCACTAGTGAAATCTACGGCCCCCGGGTCTATTCTTTATCATATTTGCTCTCCGATATATTATTTGCCTCTTTTATTTTCAGATCTATTATTCCAAAAAACCCAAAATGCCTTGCTGCATTTTTTAGTTATTTATTTTATTTCGCGTTTCCGCGAGATCTATTTATCCAATCTACTACAAATTTATCTATCTTTTACATGGGAGGGATTGAGAACCCCTCTTACGCGTCAGGTTGCAAGTATTTGTTATTTGTGTGCAGGTACCGTTTACATAGTGTTGCGTGGTTCTCCTACTGGTTCGATAACCTTGGTCTCATCACTGAGGGAAATACCTACCGTAGCTATGCTGCATCATCCCTTCCTCTTCGGGGAAAATACTGACGCGGACACGAGCCATCAGGTCCCACCTATAACTCTAATCCAACATCTACTTAATATCACTAATGATTAATATGCTTGGATTGTTAAGGGAAACCAACAAGGTTATTATGAGAAATGCCTTATAAATGCTAGAGTTGCTCTTGATGATAAATTTACAATTACCTATGAAGGGCCATATGATGATCATATTCCAGAAACAACTGATATTGAAAACATTAAGATCGCAGATGATAGCCCTTTTCATTATTTAAGTTCCCCAAATAGAAAATGCATTGTTGAGAAGAGGGAACTCTTGCGGAGAGCTTATGAAAATACTATTTTCAAAGGAGTGATAGAATCAAAGGATGACAAAACTTGAAACTATGCATTATGCCTAGCTAGGTGCATAAAACAATAGCGCTAGTTGGGAGGCAACCCAATATTTATCTTATTTGCAAAAAACCTCTGGGATGATTTGGATGATAGTTGAATTGATTGCGTGCAAAAACAGAAACTTGTGCACCCAGTGCAGGAATTTATTATTTTTAATGGAAGTGATCTTAGTCTGAAATATTTTCACAGTATTAAGATTCAAATTTTATATGTTGTCCTATTTTCTTTCATAATTTTTGGAGTGACAGAAGTATTGTTTTAGTTCAGATCATTACGGGTTGTTCTGTTTTAGACGGATTCTTTTTTTATTGCATAGTGTGCTTATTTTAATGATGCTATGGATTATATTGGGGCGTATAAGTCATGGAGAAGTTAGAATACAATAGATATTATGCACAAATAATTATGAATCAATTCACAACAATACCTAAGTTTATGGTTTACCCATTATACTAATGGATCTCATGAAGTTTTTGTTGAGTTTTGTGTGCTAAAGTTTTCAAGTTTTGTGTGAGATCACGATGAATGAAGGAATAACGAGCGGCAAGACCCTAAGCTTAGGATTTCCAAGGAACCCCAAGTTAATATTCAAGGAAGACCCAAGCGTCTAAGCTTCGGGATGCCCGGATGGTATCCCCTCTTTCGTTTACAATTCATCAGTATGTTACTTGGAGCTATACTTTCATTCATCACATGATATGAGTTTTACTTAGAGCGTCATGTGTCATAGTTTTATTTTGTTTGCTTGTTAGTTTGCCACAATCACTGTTTGCTAGACACACGTTTTGAGAGATACACACATTCATCATGATTTGTTAGAATACTCTATGAGCTTCACTTATATCTTTTGAGCTATGCAGTTGCTAATGTTCTTCACTTATATCTTTAGAACATGGTGGTGGTTATACTTTATAGAAATCATTTGCACTCTCATGATTCACTTAAATCTTTTTGAGAGTCTCTTATATGAGACTAGTCTAAAAATTATAGGTATACAAGAGGGATATAATAAAAACTTTAATGTAGATCACTGAATATTAAACGTGTGATTTAATTATATTGATGTAATAATATGAAAGGGTATTGGTTCATAATCATAAGTTAGTAACACTACAAAAAAACACTTCCGTGATGATACGTGTTTGTCATAGTAGGTCACGTTTTCTGTCATGCATGTATCCATGATGATTTTATAATAGGATCAAGATAGTCATACATGTGCTGTCGTAGAAGTATTCCATGACAATACTCAAATTATCATCATGGAAGTGTCCACTTCCATGATGATAAATGGCGCGTCATGGAAGTGTTTTCGTCCAGGGTAACCGACACTTGACATCCACCGTAACGGGTGGCTGTTACACTACAAAAAAACACTTTCGTGATGATACGTGTTTGTCATAGTAGGTCACGTTTTCTGTCATGCATGTACATCCATGACGATTTTATGACAGAATCAAGATAGTCATACCTGTTGTTGGTGCAATATTTGCTCTCTTGTGTTTTGGAGATTGTTGAGATAAACAGGCATGGACTGATTTGTTTGCTAGTGCACACAGAGAGAAATAGTCGATGCAGAACCGAAGAGAATCTTGTCTCCAGTGTCAAGTTCGAGGAACTTCACCGAAGAATATCTGCGTTGCAGAGAAGAATAAGCTACATCTATTGAAAACATGTAGGCGAGAAGATTGATGTGAAGGAGTTAACCCCTCGAAACTTTATTGCTGTTGTGAAATAATTGGTTCAGAGATTCTGTCCGAAGCAAATTGACTGCAGCGAATGGAAGTCGAAGACAAAGTGAAGACGTAGTATTCATTTCCTTGTTCCTCTTTCATTTATTTGAGTCATAGGATCTCCTGAAAGGATCGATACGGTCAACTAGAGGGGGGTGAACAGGAGACTACAAATTTAATATTTATTGTCAATTTTAAGGTTTAGCGGATAAATAGGGTTCACTAGATATGCAACTATGTGAACACAACCAATGTGACAAGCAAGCTTAAAGCTAAATATGCTAGGAAACAATCTAATTAGCAAGCCAACAAGCATACAAGGCAAAGTAAAGTGCGGGAAAGGATTAACCACAAGTGAGGCGAGGACGCGGATTTTACCCCAAAGTTCACTCTTCCTTGGGGAAGAGCTACTCTCCATTTAGAGCGATGACGGAGCCAAAGCTTGCGGAACGCCACGAAGGCTCACCGTAATCTCTTTCGAGTCACCCCCAACGGATGAGCCTCAAATCACTCGGGGTTTGTCTTGAAGGCGACCACCACACCTTTACAAACTTCTCCGGAGCACACCACAAGCAAGGAAGCTTCCGGAGGAACCTCTAACCGCCTAGGAGCCCAAGCTCTAAGAGTAACAAGTTAATGGGGAAGAAATGTTGTGGGGAACGCGATTTGGTTTGGTCAAGATGTAGATCGGGTCTTGCTCTCCCAATCCCCAAAGTTTCAACAATTAGGAATCTTCTATTCACCCCCCTCTAGTCGACCGTATCGATCCTTTTAATTGGTATCAGAGCAATTGCAAAGGTCTTCTTGGACTTGGTCTCCAAAAGAACATGAGTGGAGAAAGTGGAGAAAACTTGAGCCGCGGTCAACTTGTGATAATCCGGACATTGATGTATCATCATGACCTTGGTATGTTCCGTGAGAACCATAGCATCTATGAACTTACCCTTGATGAAATCATCATTTGCCCAAGTGCACCCAAAGGTTCTCAAGTTGAGCACAAGGGACTTCAACCTTCAGTAAACCTCTTCCGTGTACTCACCCTCATTCCTCACAAAGAGATTGACTTCTTACTTGAGCAAAGCCAACCGAGATCTTAGAATTGCGTCATCTCCTTCGAGAGCCTTCTCAAGGCAATCCCAAATTTCCTTGGCGGTCTTAAGGAGAGCAATGGAGTCACTATAGTCATCGGCCACCACGGTGCGCAACATGTTGTGGGCGGTTGTATTGAGTTGATCATCAACCGCTTCTCTTGGAGTGAGATTCATTGGGTCCTTGGGGTTGAATCCATTGACCACAATCTACCAAATTTGTGTTGAAGCACGGCGAATATGAGACTCCATATCTAGCTTCCATTTAGCAAATGCATTAGCTTTCAAAGGGGGCAGAGGCCCAACTGGATTAATGCAAGGATGTTGCAAGGGTTGTGGTGAGTAAAAAGGTTCCACGGCATTGTACTTGGGAACTTGAGTACGAGCCGGAGATGCAAGGGGTTCTCTCGATTCATCCGCATCATGAATGGCATTTGGATCAAATGAGTTTGATGCGGATGTCGAGGGCTTTAAGAGAGCATCAATTTCCTCCTTGACCAAGGAATGGACTTCTTTCAACATAGTGGTTTTGAGGTCCACAAACATTGACAGAATATCGGCCGCGGTCAAGGGGGCACCCGTGTTAACGGGAGCGGTGGGAGCAACGACCGGAGCACCAAGTGCATCGAGCGAGGCGGGGGGGGGGGTAGGTTTTCACCATCCTCCGCAATGGGTGCGCCACCTCCTACATTCCCTAGGTCGACCATTGATAACCCACAAGTATAGGGGATCGCAACAGTTTTCGAGGGTTGAGTATTCAACCCAAATTTATTGATTCGATACAAGGGGAGCCAAAGAATATTCTCATGTATTAGCAGCTGAGTTGTCAATTCAACCACACCTGAAAGACTTAATATCTGCAGCAAAGTATTTAGTAGCAAAGTAGTATGGAAGTAACAGTAACAGTAGCAGAAGTAACAGTAGCAGTGTTGTAGCAATTGTAACAGAGGCAACGGAAAAGTAACTTAGCAAAGATCAATATGTGAAAAGCTCATAGGTAATGGATCAATGATGGATAATTATGTCGGATGGCATTCATCATGCAACAGTTATAACATAGGGTGACACAGAACTAGCTCCAATTCATCAATATAATGTAGGCATGTATTCCGAATATAGTCATACGTGCTTATGGAAAAGAACTTGCATGACATCTTTTGTCCTACAATCCCGTGGCAGCGGGGTCCTATTGGAAACTAAGGGATATTAAGGCCTCCTTTTAAAAGAGAACCGGACCAAAGCATTAGTACTTAGTGAATACATGAACTCCTCAAACTACGGTCATCACCGGGAAGTGTCCCGACTATTGTCTCTCCGGGGTTGCCGGATCATAACACGTAGTAGGTGACTATAACTTGCAAGATAGGATCAAGAACGCATATATATTCATGAAAACACAATAGGTTCAGATCTGAAATCATGGCACTCGGGCCCTAGTGACAAGCATTAGGCATAGCAAAGTCATAGCAACATCAATCTTAGAACATAGTGGATACTAGGGATCAAACCCTAACAAAACTAACTCGATTACATGGTAAATCTCATCCAACCCATCACCGTCCAGCAAGCCTACAATCGGATTACTCACGTACGGCGGTGAGCATCATGAAATTGGTGATGGAGGATGGTTGATGATGACGACGGCGACAATTTCCCCTCTCCGGAGCCCCAAACGGACTCCAGATCTGGTCTCCCGAGGAAGAATAGGAGGTGGCGGCGGCTCTGTATCGTAAAACGCGATGAATCCTTCTCTCTAATTTTTTTCTCCCCGAACGTGAATATATGGAGTTGGAGTTGAGGTCGGTGGAGGTCCAGGGGGCCCACAAGGACGGGTGGTGCGCCCTGGGGGGTGGGCGCGCCCTCCACCCTTGTGGACAGGGTGTGGGCCCCCTTTAGTTGATTCTTTCGCCAATATTTTTTATTTATTCCAAAACTGATCTCCGTGAAGTTTCAGATCATTCCGAGAACTTTTATTTCTGCACAAAAATAACACCATGGCAATTCTGCTGAAAACAACGTCAGTCCGGGTTAGTTCCATTCAAATCATGCAAATTAGAGTCCAAAATAAGGGCAAAACAGTTTGGAAAATTAGACACTATGGTGACGTATCAACTCCCCCAAGCTTAACCCATTGCTTGTCCTCAAGCAATTCAGTTGACAAACTGAAAGTGATAAAGAAAAACTTTTACAAACTCTGTTTGATCTTGTTGTTGCAAATATGTAAAGCCAGCATTCAAGTGTTCAGCAAAGATTATGAACTAACCATATTCACAATAACATTTAGGTCTCACGTTTACTCATATCAATAGCACAATCAACTAGTGAGCAATAATAATAAATCTCGGATGACAGCACTTTTGCAAAACAATAATGATATGATATAACAAGATGGTATCTCTCTAGCCCTTTCTGAGACCGCAAAACATAAATGCAGAGCACACTTGAAGATCAAGGACTGACTAGACATTGTAATTCATGGTAAAAGAGATCCAGTCATACTCAATATCAATTAATAACAAAGCATACAAATGACAGTGGTGCTCTCTAACTGGTGCTTTTTATAAGAGAATGATGACTCAACATAAAAGTAAATAGATAGGCCCTTCGCAGAGGGAAGCAGGGATTTGCAGAGGTGCCAGAGCTCGAATTTTTAAAACAGAGATGAATATAATTTTGAGCGGTATGCTTTCATTGTCAACATAACAACCAAGAGATCTCGATATCTTCCATGCTACATACATTATAGGCGGTTCCCAAACAGAATGGTAAAGTTTTTTTTACTCCCCCTCAACCAACAAGCACACTCCACGGCTGGTCCGAAACAACGGGTACCGTCCATACAATCAACAATCCTGGGGGAGTTTTGTTTTAATTTATTTTGATTTGATTTGAGCATGGGACTGGGCATCCCGATTACCAGCCATTTTCTCGTGAATGATGAGCGGAGTCCACTCATAGCGAGGATAACCCACCTAGCATGGAAGATACTGACAGCTCCCAGTCGCTACTTGAGCGATTCGGGCATAAAAAACAGATTATCATTTGAAGGTTTAGAATTTGGCACATGCAAATTTACTTGGAACGGCCGGTAAATACTGCATATAGGAAGGTATGGTGGACTCATGTGGAATAACTTTGGGTTTATGGAAGTGGATGCACAAGCAGTATTCCCGCTTAGTACAAGTGAAGGCTAGAAAAAGACTGGGAAGCGACCAACTAGAGAGCGACAACAGTCATTAACATGCATCATGATTAACCAACATTGAATGCAAGCATGAGTAGGATATAAATCACCATGAACATAAATATCGTGGAGGCTATGTTGATTTTGTTTCAACTACATGCGTGAACATGTGCGAAGTCAAGCCACTCGAATCATTCAAAGGAGGATACCATCCTATCATACTACATCACAACCATTTTAAAAGCATGTTGGCACGCAAGGTAAACCATTATAAACTCCTAGCTAATTAAGCATGGCATGAATAACTATAATCTCTAATTGTCATTGCAAACATGTTTCATTCATAATAGGCTGAATCAAGAACGATGAACTAATCATATTTACAAAAACAAGATAGGTCGAGTTCATACCAGCTTTTCCTCATCTCAATCATTTCATCATATATCATCATTACTGCCTTTCACTTGCACGACCGAATGGTGTGGATAATAATAATAGTGCACGTGCATTGGACTAAGCTGGAATTTGCAAACATTTATTCAAGGGAGAAGACAATATAATATGGGCTCTTTGTTAGATCAACAATAATGCATATGAGAGCCACTCAACATTTTCATCATGGTCTTATCTCTTCGACCCCCAAAGAAAAGAAAAGAATTTCAAAGAAACATACTGAAATGTTTTTGGAGTTTTTGTTTTTCTGAAGAAAGTAAAACAAGAACGAGAAAAACTATTTACACTGGAAAGCTCCCAACAAGTGAAAGAAGAATGAGAAATCTTTTTGGGTTTTCTTTAATACTACTACTAAACATGGCAAGTAAACTAAGCTACAACTAATTTTTTGTTTTTCTCAAAGGTTTTCAAACACTCAAGAAGAAAGCGAGAAAAAGAAAATAAACTAGCATGGATAATACAATGAAAAAGTATGAACACCGACAACTGGAATGAGTGTGTGAACATGAATGTAATGTCGGTGAGAAATACGTACTCCCCCAAGCTTAGGCTTGTAGCCTAAGTTGGTCTAAGCCCATGGATCAAAGTGGCCCTCTCCGGTGTACTGAGGAGGATCCTGAGGGTTCCACTGGTTAGCGAGCTCCTGTGGCTCCCACTGATAAATAGACTCCTGATATGAATCAGGTGATGGCTCTGGCTCAGGAACTGGAGACCGCGTTCCCTCCCAGTATGCGTAAATGTCCGCGGGCATGATGAAGTACCTGCCTGAATGAATATCGAACAAAGAAGGTGCAGGCAAGGTAATAATCTGAAAAGTATCATCGCTAAATATCAAGTTATAAATGAGTCTCTTTTCCTCATCATAGCGAATAAACTTATGTGCTACCATGCTGTCATAATCTAAGTATATAGTGGGTAACAGCTTCTCCTCTTTATCATTATGCCTAATGGGTATCTCAAAGCGTCTAGCAAGTCGAGAGGCGAAGATACCTCCGAAAATAGGACCCTTAGTACGGTTGAGACTCAACCGTCTAGCAACCATAGCGCCTAAACTGAAAGTTTTATCGCGAAGTAAAGCATGTCGTAAAATGGCAAGGTCAGGAGCACTAAGGCCTCCACTCTCTCCGCGACCAATTAAACATCTCCTAGCAAATAATGAGTAGTAGCGCAAAACAAGAAAATGTAAACTAGCTACTCTCGCTTCCGACACCTTTCTCCTTTCCCCTAAGGTAACTTCATTAATAAAATCTCCCACATCAATAGGACATGGTTCCTCGACGCTACCCTCATAAGGTAATTTACAAACCTCACAAAAGTCATAAAGTGTCATCTCCTTATGCTCATCATATAAGTGAAACTCTACCATGGGTGATGATCTCCTAGCATGAAAATGAAAATTTTGCACGAAAGTATTAGTGAGTAGGAGATACTGATCACAATGGTCGTGGAGGAAGTCGGTGACGCCTGCATTCTCAGCCAAATAATAGAAATCCTCGTAAATTCCGACCGCTTCCAAGAATGCATCACATGGCCATTCACACGGCCGAATCTCCGCGGCACGAGGAAGATTGTACTTGGGCTTTTCCTTCTCCTGATTTTCTTTTTCCTTTCGAACCCCGGCTCGAAGAGCTTCTCAACAATCTCCTCATCATTTTCTTCCTCTGAATTTTTTCTGAAATTTTTAGTAACTCAAAATAAAAGTGAACCAAACTCAACAAAACTGATAGCAACTATTCCTACAAGTGCCTAGAGGCTATATCATGCATCAAAACTACTTTGGACCATATAAATTTGACATGCAAGCTCAAGAACAGGGTCACTACAGCAGCAAAAATTTGCAATATATAAAGCACTAGAACAAAAACTAATTGGACCATTGGAGGAGTCACATACCGAAGAATAATCCCCCAAAGCAGTTTTGCAAATGGAGCTTTACAAAAGGAGATCGAAAATGGCAGCAAAATGAGCAAGAACACGAGTTTGAGCTATGGGATGATTTTTCTGGAGGAAGACGAAGTGAATGGGTGCTGGAATAAGTGGAGGGGGGGCACGTGGGACCCACAAGACTGGGGGCGCGCCCTCCGTTCTTGTGGACAGCTGGTGGGTCCCCCTGGTGTGTTCTTAGTGCCAGAAATTCTCAAATATTCTATAAAAAATCATACTGAATTTTCAGGGCATTTGGAGAACTTTTATTTTTGGGTCATTTTTTATTTCATGGATAATTCAGAAAATATACAGAAAATACTATTTTTACTTTATTAAATCTAAATAACAGAAAGTAAAAAGTAGGTACAGAAAGTTGTGCCTTCTAAATTCATCCATCTCATGCCCATCAAAAGGAATCCGTTAACAAGGTTGATCAAGTCTTATTAACAAACTTCTTCCAAATGACATGAAACCGGAGAATTTTCGAGTAACACTAGGTTACCTCAACGGGGATATGCATGTCCCCAACAATAAGAATATCATATTTCTTTTTGACAGTAGGAAGAGGGAATTCAAAACCTCCAATAGTAATAGTTGAAATTTTTCCAATAGAATTGATACTATGAACTTGAGGTTGTTTCTTCGGAAAGTGTACCGTATGCTCATTACCATTAACATGAAAAGTGACATTGCCTTTATTGCAATCAATAACATGCCCTGCAGTATTCAAAAAGGGTCTACCAAGGATGATCGACATACTGTCATCCTCTGGAATATCAAGAATAACAAAGTCCGTTAAGATAGTAACGTTTGCAACCACAACAGGCACATCCTCACAAATACCGATGGGTATAGCAGTTGAGTTATCAGCCATTTGCAAAGAGATTTTAGTAGGTGTCAACTTATTCAATTCAAGTCTATGATATAAAGAGAAAGGCATAACACTAAAACCGGCTCCAAGATCACATAAAGCAGTTTTAACATAGTTTCTTTTAATGGAGCATGGTATAGTTGGTACTCCTGGATCCCCAAATTTCTTTGGTATTCCACCCTTAAAAGTGTAATTAGCAAGCATGGTGGAAATTTCAGCCTCCGGTATCTTTCTTTTATTTGTAACTATATCTTTCATATACTTAGCATAAGGAGGCATTTTAAGCATATCAGTTAAACGCATACGCAAAAAGATAGGTCTTATCATTTCAGCAAAGCGCTCAAAATCCTCATCATCCTTTTTCTTGGATGGCTTAGGAGGAAAGGGCATGGGTTGCTGAACCCAAGGTTCTCTTTCTCTACCATGTTTCCTAGCAATGAAGTCTCTCTTATCATAACGTTGATTCTTTGATTGTTTGTTATCAAGATCAACAGCAGGTTCAATCTCTACATCATTATCATTACTAGGTTGAGCATCAACATGAACATCATCATTAACATTATCACTAGGTTCATGTCCATCACCAGATTGTGTCTCAGCATCAGAAATAGAAATATCATTTGGATTCTCAGGTGTGTCTATAACAGGTTCACTAGAAGTATGCAAAGTCCTATAAGTTTTCTTTTTTTTTTCTTACTAGGACTAGATGCATCAGTATTAATTCTCTGAGAATCTTTCTCAACTCTCTTAGGATGGCCCTCAGGATACAAAGGTTCCTGAGTCATTTTACCACCTCTAGTCATAACCCTAACAGCATTATCATTGTTTTTATTATTCAACTCATTAAGCAAATCATCCTGTGCCTTAAGTACTTGTTCTACTTGAGTTGTAACCACGGAAGCATGTTTACTAATAAGCTTAAGATCATTAACAGTTCTACTCATATAATTACCCAAGTGGTCAAGCATGTAAGCATTACATTTCAATTGTCTACTAACATAAGCATTGAAATTTTCTTGTTTAACAATAAAATTATCAAACTCATCCAAGCATTGACTAGCAGACTTATTATGAGGAATATCACCTTCCTCAAATCTACGGAGAGAGTTTACCTCTACTACCTGTGTCGGGTTATCAAGACCATGTATTTCTTCAATAGGCGGTAGATTCTTAACATCCTCAGCTTTAATACCTTTTTCTTTCATAGATTTCTTTGCCTCTTGCATATCGTCAGCTAGCAATTTCTTAAGATCTTCTCTATCATTGCAAGCAAGAAAGTCTCTAGCAGTTTCTTCATCCATAATATAAACCTCAGGTACAACAGGCAATTCATATCTAAGGGGAGAATCATAATCTTCAGTTTCAATAATATTTTCTTTAACCCTAGCAAGTTGTTCATCAAGAAATTCACCTAGTGGCACAGTATTATCAAGCAAAGCAGTAGTAGCATCATCAATTACTTGCGACATATCAAAATTACTAGGAGGTGTTGGTGTCGCAAGCTTACTCAAAAATAGAAGGTGAATCAAGTGCAGAGCTAGATGCCAGTTCCTTACCTCCCCTCGTAGTAGAGGAAAAAATCTTGGTTCTAGTATCTTTCAAATTCTTCATAGTGATCAACAGATATAAATCCCAAGTGACTCAGAGAATAGAGCTATGCACCCCGACAATGGTGCCAGAAAAAGGTCTTGATAACCCACAAGTATAGGGGATCGCAACAGTTTTCGAGGGTAGAGTATTCAACCCAAATTTATTGATTCGACACAAGGGGAGCCAAAGAATATTCTCACGCATTAGCAGTTGAGTTGTCAATTCAACCACACCTGAAAGACTTAATATCTGCAGCAAAGTATTTAGTAGCAAAGTAGTATGGAAGTAACGGTAATGGTAGCAAAAGTAACAGTAGCAGTTTTGTAGCAATTGTAACAGAGGCAACGCAAAAGTAACTTAGCAAAGATCAATACGTGAAAAGCTCATAGGCAATGGATCAATGATGGATAATTATGTCGGATGGCATTCATCATGCAATAGTTATAACATAGGGTGACACAGAACTAGCTCCAATTCATCAATATAATGTAGGCATGTATTCCGAATATAGTCATACGTGCTTATGGAAAAGAACTTGCATGACATCTTTTGTCCTACCCTCCCGTGGCAGCGGGGTCCTATTGGAAACTAAGGGATATTAAGGCCTCCTTTTAATAGAGAACCGAACCAAAGCATTAGCACTTAGTGAATACATGAACTCCTCAAACTACGGTCATCACCGGGAAGTGTCCCGACTATTGTCACTCCGGGGTTGCCGGATCATAACACGTAGTAGGTGACTATAACTTGCAAGATAGGATCAAGAACGCATATATATTCATGAAAACATAATAGGTTCAGATCTGAAATCATGGCACTTGGGCCCTAGTGACAAGCATTAGGCATAGCAAAGTCATAGCAACATCAATCTTAGAACATAGTGGATACTAGAGATCAAACCCTAACAAAACTAACTCGATTACATGGTAAATCTCATCCAACCCATCACCGTCCAGCAAGCCTACGATGGGATTACTCACGCACGGCGGTGAGCATCATGAAATTGGTGATCGAGGATGGTTGATGATGACGATGGCGACGATTTCCCCTCTCCGGAGCCCCGAACGGACTCCAGATCTGGTCTCCCGAGGAAGAACAAGAGGTGGCAGCGGCTCCGTATCGTAAAACGCGATGAATCCTTCTCTCTGATTTTTTTCTCCCTGAACGTGAATATATGGAGTTGGAGTTGAGGTCGGTGGAGGTCCAGGGGGCCCACAAGGACGGGTGGCGCGCCCTCCACCCTTGTGGACAGGGTGTGGGCCCCCTTTAGTTGATTCTTTCGCCAATATTTTTTATTTATTCCAAAATTGATCTCCGTGAAGTTTCAGGTCATTCCAAGAACTTTTATTTCTGCACAAAATAACACCATGACAATTCTGCTGAAAACAGCGTCAGTCCGGGTTAGTTCCATTCAAATCATGCAAATTAGAGTCCAAAACAAGGGCAAAAGAGTTTGGAAAAGTAGATACGATGGAGACGTATCAACCATATCCTCTAAGGTTGTAAGACCTTATATTAGAGCACGAGGCTCTGATACCAATTGAAAGGATCGATATGGTTGACTAGAGGGGGGGGGTGAATAGGAGACTACAAATTTTAATCCTTCTTGTCAATTTTAAGGTTTAGCGGATAAATAGGGTTCACTAGATATGCATCTAGGTGAACACAACCTATAAGACAAGCAAGCTTAAAGCTAAATATGCTAGGGAACAATCTAATTAGCAAGCCAACAAGCATACAAGGCACAGTAAAGTGCGGGAAAGGATTAACCACAAGTGAGGCAAGGACGCGGATTTTTATCCCGAAGTTCACTCTTCCTTGGGGAACAGCTACTCTCCGTTTAGAGTGGTGCCAGATTCAAAGCTTGCAGAATGCCACGAAAGCTCACCATAATCTCTTTCGAGTTGGTGGGGAGGGGATTCCTACCCGTTGGACCCCGTGCGCACGGGCTACTCAGCAATAAGTTACGCAGTACCCCGTGCACACGGGGGTCAAAAGATCCCGTGCACACGAGGTACCCAGAAACTTTCTGTTGCAAACTTTCTGAGTACCACACGCAAGCACACTATGGATTTAAGTGGTAGGAATGCGTAGGCTGGTGTTATGTTTCGGCAATGGCATTCCCACACAACACATATCCACACCGACCCCTCTTAATAGTGCGGTCTTTCCTATGACTCGAATCGAGCCAAAAGAAAAACCTTCGAATCGCCGGTAGACTACGCGTTTCATCTTTTTGAATTGGGGGGTCGCACACCTCCATCAAGAACAACTTGGAACCAATATCCTGAGATAAACTTTTGCACCCGATATTAATTCCTCTAACCATATTGTCATCACACCAAAATATACTTTAAGTGACACTTGCACTTTCACCTCCGTACTATTAAGAGGGGTATAGGTTCTCGAAGCTTAGATCCGCTGTGATGCTTAGCCAAAAACCTATGCAAGACTGAGAGAAATCTCTTTATGTTTCGAATGATTACCTGCTAGTAGTAGACATTGTTCTTCGTGCTGCAGGAGATATCTTTCGAACTGAGGAGTTAGCATTACTTGCTCCGCAAGGAATGTTACCGTTGTGCTCAATTTCCGACCGTTGGACTCGTGTCGTTCGGCCATTGCCTGCTCCACATGTCCAATATGGTCATTTCCCTTCAGGGAAGGCTGCGGCTATAAATAGCCAACCCGCTCCAACGTTGCCCATTGTCTGCTCCACTTAAGATTTCTGAGAAGATTTATTGAGCATCCTCTCTCCGAGTGATTTGAGTTTAAGATCCACCGAGAGAAAAATCAAGAGCCGAAACTTAGACAGTGGTTGAGCATCACAGTAGTTCTGAGTTAAGAGTTCTTGTACATATTACTCATGAGAGCTGCGCACTCTCTAGACGGATAGGTGTCGGCTCGAGTGTTGAAGAGTCATTGTCTTCACCAAGCAAGATCTTCAGTAACCAAGAGTCATTGTGGTTCGTGAAGAGGTATGTCAAATGTTTAGAGATCGCCGACAAGTATCTACCACAAGTGAAATCAACTGGAGTCTGATCAGCTCCTAGTTGAAGGAGAATAGGGCGAAGAGAGTTTATCTTCTGTGTTAAGTCACAACCCCTCCAACCAGACATAGTCCTTTGGCAAAAGGGCGAACTGGTCTACCAAATCTCCACTGGTTCAATTTGCTTTACTGCATTATCTTCAGCAGTTTACTTTCATGCTCTGTGACGATGGTTTATCCGATCATTCATTGACTGTTGCATATCATTCATTTCTATCATCTCTGTCGTACCCATCTGTTAAAGTTCGTTGCTCTCCATGTTGCATTATCATCATTTGGTTTAGTCGTCCCAGTCATATTAACTTCTCTTCGCACTTATCTTATTAAGACTGGCGTGCTTTTCCTTTGTAGTCCATACCCTATTTTTCTCTCATGCTGCTGCATCTGTTCGCATACTGCATTACCATCATTATCGTCAAACCTGTGATATCCTATGTTTGAACGATTATTTCTTCCTACTTTGATAGATACGTTCCTCAATAACATGCTTGATTAAGTTTTTTTATACCGAACCTTATTTCCGCTGCTGTGTTTGGGATCAGTTCATAACATTCGAATGAATTTTTGAATCTCCCATTCACCCCCTCTTATCGATATACTCTCGGTCCTAACAATTGGTATCGGAGCAGGTACTCCCTGTCTCTGCTTATTAAAGGTCTAACAACCTTGGGGTTTTGAGTATGTCGTATGCTGGTAGACCCTCGCACTCTGAAAGGTTTCCTATCTTCGATGGAAATGACTATATCTACTGGAAAGAGAGGATGAGAATCCGACTTCAACCCATCAACATAGAACTTTGGCAGATTGTGGAAAATGGATACACCATTCAGCACCCCGATGCTCCAAATTCTAATGATAAAGCTATACTGTGGTTGAATGCTCAAGCAAAAGATATTATCTGTGAAAGTATCCCAAAAGACATTTTCATTCGGTTCCGAAAGCTTGACACTGCAAATCAACTCTGGGATGCCATCAAAAACACTAATGAAGAATTCATTACCAGAACAGATTCTCACACTGAAATGCTTCGTGCCATGTTTGCTGGTTTCAGAAGTTTTCGTAAGGAAAGTGCTATGGAACTCACAGATTGGTTGACCAATATTGTTGAAAGACTTCATCAACGAGGAGTAACAGATATCACCGATAGAGACGTAGTCAACAAGCTACCGAGTGCTCTTGATGCAACCTTCGATCCAATCGTAGCTGAAATCAAGCAAAGACCAGACTATGAAGTACTTCACTAAGTCGAGATCATGGCGTTGTTGTCTATTCACAAAGAAAAGATGGAACATGAAAATGACATCAAGAATCTTCTTCAGGAAGTGAAGGAGAAATTCTTTCACACTATGGCAGTTCACAAGAAGAAGACGTTGAGAATCAAAACACTATCACAAGGGAACTAGAAATGCTCACAGAAAGGCTAAGTGATCTCAGAAGACAGAATTTGTGTCTCACAAATGATGATGAATTTGACTTGCCTGAATCTTCAAGAAGGTTACCTCCGAAAGAAATAAAGTGCTTTAAGTGCAACAATTCGGTCACCTCATAGCAGACTGTCCTTGCTGGGATAGAAAACCTAGCAACAGATGGATGTATCTTCATGGCAATGGATTCACTCGAGTGGATCGTCACACTAAGCTCTCAAAGAAAAATGAATCTTTCTCATCCTCTTTGACGAGACCAGTCACTGACGTGCAAACCAAAGCAAACATCAAATCCAATATGAAGAGAATATCGCAGCTGAACAGAGTATGTGCTGAAATGAAAATGGAATCTGAAGATGAGACATCCGAATCAGAATCAGAAGATGAAGAGCTTCACAGAAGGATAGGAAGAAGCAATGCTTTCGTTGCTTATGAATCATCTGAGAAATCACTCGAATCAGACACTGATGAAAATGCTTCAAGTGATGATGAACCAATCACATTCTGTCTCATGGCAAAGACCTCTAAGGATCAGGTATCAGCAAAACACCAAAAATCTATGACTAGATACACTCCTGAATACATTGCTTATGCTAAACAGGTTAAGATTGCAAAATCTCAACAAGATGAGGATGAAAAACTTGAGAAGAATATTAGGAAAGCCGAAGGATTACTGGTCGAAGAGATGGAGAAGAATAAAAAGTTGACCAAAGAGCATGATGCTTTTTCTTCAACTATTGATGATCTTTCCAACCGATATGATTCTCTTACAGTCGACTACGAGAGTTTATCAGATGAACTCCTTAACAAGGATCAAGAACTCGAGTCACTGAAAGAGTCTCATAACCCGCTAGCGAAAGAAAAAGCTTCTCACTTTGCTGAGCAATGTAAATGACTTCCTGATGATTTTGTTCCTCCTTGCTCACAATGCCTAAAACGTAGCAATGCTGATTCACATGCTGAAACATCCAATGCTGTCATCGAGAATAGTGCAACAACTATGAATGGTATTTCTAACCCCTCTTCTGAGGAATTTGTTGCTATCTCTGATGAAAATTGTAGGTTAAAGAGCTTGCTTGAGACAGGAATGCTAAAGAGCCTCAAAGGGCATCAAACTCTCTGTGATGTGCTCAAGAAGTCAATACTGCACAGAAATCACCGAAAGGAAGGTTTGGGTTTCGAAAGAAAACTCAACGTTGATGGAACCTACTGGACTCCCGAGCAATATCCTCGAACGAGTTGGGTTCTTGCTAAAAGTAAAACTCTTGAACCTGCAATTCTGTCTGGATATGACACACCCACTTCTGTTGTTTCTGATGTGTGTGATGACTCAAACTACAAATTCTTCAAACAACATAATGGTAAGGTTTTCGCTAGGTATGTTGGAACTAATTGCAGGTCAGGTTCACCCAAGATGCAAATCTGGGTGAAGAAGCGCATTATTGAAAATTTATCTGTCACTGCTAACTTGAATATGCAGGGTGATTCCCATCGAGGAAATGATTATCATTCACAGATTGGCGCTGAAACTTCCTCGAATGGACATCGGTCAAACCTTCGACAAAAGGAGTACATGTGTACCTCCTTGAATCATTATGCTCATGTCTCTGGAAACAATTTCAATGCCTATTCATATGATTACTCTCAAAATGCACAGGCGAACTACAGAGCTCATCGAAGGAATGTTCCTGCTCAGTCAAGACAAATGAGATTCTCGCTACCCACACAAGTGTGGGTTGCGAAAAAGAACAAACCCTTCTTGCAGGAACTCTCTCTCAGGGATTCTACTTGTTTATTCTTAGCCCTTAGATCTATATTGTTGATGCTCGTTCTTTGTGTTTATTTGCTCTTGTTCGTGTGTTTGTCTTCGTTTCACTGTGTTTGTGTTTTGTCCGATGAACAACTCACTCATAGCTCCATGTTTGTGTGTTTCCTCTCTTCTGGCTGAGTGTTTTGTTTCGGCCCCTTTTATCCCTCTATTTTTTCTCATCCAAATCTATGCCGTCCATCATAAGCATGCAATTTGATCTGAAGAAAATTTTTGTCCGACGTCCTTGGTCGCGAAAGAAATCGAGTTCAAACTTTTAACCATTTTTGGCGTTTGCCCTTCTTCAAACCTTTCGGTCTCCCGCTCTCTTCCCGAGTTTCTCGCAGAAAACGGTTGCCACGTACCCCCAATCCCCATGATCATGATTGTGTCCGTCGACTGCGGAACGTCCGGCAACTGTGGGCCATAGATCTCGGAGAGGAGGTTCAGCTCTCTAGCTATAAATATCCCTCACCGTGTCTACATCCATGTCTTCTTCCTCCCGGTTCCTCAAACCCTTGTCCACCTCCACCCGAGCCCTTTCTCAAAGCAACTCCGACGAGGAGCCTCGCCGTGCTACTCCGGTGAAAACTTCGTCGCAATTGATCACGCTGGTGCGGTAATCTTTCCTCCTGCATTGCCGTAGCTGATCCAAGCTGCCAAGTTAGGGCGCTTGGATCTGGAACTGCTCCTATCCACAACTCTGTTCTGAGGGCAGTTATTACCGATGCTATTTTTCTTGATTTATTTCACTCTGATATATCTTTAGGAATCACTAGGATTTGACTAGTATGGTTTGTAGATCTTCCTCGTACTTGTTCTCCTCGACCTAGGGTTCATGTGTCCTTATCCGAAAGATTAGATAGTCTTTATTCAGCCTTGAACTCTCTATGGCTAGTTTAAAATCTATTGAGGATATCTTCTCTAAGACTACCATGAATTCCTATGTTTCTTCCAAAAAAATTCTTTTTCATTCAAAATACCTTCTATGCATGTTTATGACCCTACCCCATTTTCCCTCGTATCTATTCTTCTCACAGGTTGGTCATGACATAGAGTTCGGAAGAGTATTCAGATTCTGAAGGAGAATTGCCTCAGCTTCCACCAAGGTCTGATCGAATGAGATTAACAGGAGGAGGAAAATCTTCAAAGCCTCCCAAAGCACCGATAAAGAAACATGAGTCTGAATCCAAAGAAGATGATGAGGAGATTCCCTCTGCTCATAGTCAGCCCGAGGATGAATTGGTCACAGAAGCCCTAACCATGTTCTCGGATGGTAATCCTAAAAAGGGTGGTCGTGGTAGAGAAAAGAATACCATAGCTGAAATGTCTAATCCAGATGGTTACAAAACTCCACCTGGGGTTGAATCAACGACTGAACGCAACAACAGGCTTCAAAGGATTCGCCGCCACTGGGCAAGAAAATGGTACAATTAGGAAAATGTTCGCGAGAAGTATCAGATTCTGTTTGCTTTCACACCACCGTGGAATGACTGCATTGCTGAAAATTGCATTAGCCCAGATGATGAAAATGTCAGACCACCACAGCCTTCAAATGCTCATCCCGAATCCCTCAAAACCATCGCTGATTTTCCCAAGGATGCTGCTAAGAGGGCGAAGGCCAAAGCCAAGCATGATGCTAGGGAAGCAAAGAAAAACCAAGTTGAAGCGAAAAACGTCGAGCTGACTCAGCAAGACGTCCAAAAGTAGAAGGATCGTGCTTCTACCTCCAAGGGAAGCAAGTCCAAGAAATTTGTTTCTCCTCGTGGTTCATGAAAGAAAACCGTTGTCAGGAAATCAAAGAAGGCCGTTTTCTAACTCGTGTGATGAGTCATCCAGCGAAGATGCTCCTGATGATATTCCAATGTATGATCAACATGCCATTCTCAACAAGCCATCCAAGAGCCCCTCACCAGTGAAAGTTTTGCCCTCTCCAAGGAGATCACCAAGGCATGCACCCATTCCCCTCACCGACAAACCTTCGGGTTCTGCAGCTCCGAGATCTTTGACTAACCCTGTTGTGAAGAGAAAGCTGCAGTCTGAAGGAAAAACTGATGCATCTGCTAGGAAGGCCAGACCCTGTGTTCCTGCTTCCACAGAGGAACAGAAGTATTATTTCAATCTCATGATTGATGTGATTGAGAGTGCTGCATATGATGCAAAATCTATTGATATACGTAGTTTGAGACTTCCTGATGATGTTACCAAAATGGTAATGAAACATTTCATCGAGCTGAGAAAAATCTCCAAGAAGCTGAATCAAGCTATCAAAGACAAGCAAGCCATCGAACAAATGAGGAGACAGGCCAACTCTAAATTCAAAAGAAAGAATCTGAACAAAGAGATTGTTGAACTCACCACGGCTCTCAGTCTCATGCGGAACAAGGAAATTGATTGGCACTCGCAGTTGCACATGGAGGTATCTCAGTTGTGTGACAGAATAGATGAGGAGATTGACCGCAAGGCAGATCTTGCTCGAAGGAGAATTAAAGAAGAAAAACGTCAAAAGGCCAGAGTGGGAGTTAGCAAACCAAAAGAAAACAAAGATCGCCGCCTTAAGACTGTTGCTGATGCAACACTTGACTCAAGTACTCCTTTGCAGCAGATTCCACCATCTCCACCTCACGAGGATGAAGCAATGCAGCAGGCTAGCCATGTGGAGGTTATCATTCCTACTCCAGCAGCCCAAGAACAACCTGATGTTGTTGATATCTTCCTGGAAAAGGTTGATGAAGGAAATGCTTCGCCTAAGCAGCAAGTCCAAGTTGATGATGTTGATGAGGAAATTGAAGTTGAGAAGGCAGATCCATCACCTCCGAGAAAATTGCAAGCTGAGCCCTCCGAATCAAATAAGGAGGAGATTGACAAGAATGAGGGGGAGCTAAATGCTTCCCGAGACAAATCCTCCCTGGTCACAACATCTGGTGCCCCTACCCATATGGATGTTGATTTTGCTCCTCATTTCACTTCACCACAGTTGGAAGAGGAAGAAAAGAAATATGATGAGCCGATGGCTCAAAAAGTAATTGCTCCACTAGTTGTGCCCCAAGCGTCTGAGAAAGAGGTCGATGTGCCTCCAACTGAAGGGAAAAATTTGAAAGAAAAGGCCCTAGTGCCCGAAAGACGGAAAGCCGTTGAAGGAGTTCCAGCGAGCAAAAATGATAGACCGTCAAGTTCTTCAAAGCAATCTGTACAAGAGAAGTCAAGGAAGCCTCGTGCTCCTCTCAAGCCTATTGAGGAAGGTGTGCCTGCACCTGATGACATTTAGACCAGGATTATGGGTGAAGAGGAACATCTGAGAAACCTATTGGAAATCTTTCCTTTGTTTCCTGTCGAAGATGGCCCGAATGGTCCTGCCTTTAATGAGCAGTTTCATCTTTTGATACTTGCATTCTTTGGAACCCGCCCATATGAAGGAGAAAGAACTTCCTTGTCACCAAGATTCTGGACAAAGGAACAGGCCGTGTACTATGCTCGTATTCTGTATGGCAAGAATCGCATTTTCAAGCACAAGATTCGGGATTTCGCAGAGCTCGAAAGTTTACCCTGCTTCCATCATACCATCGAGCAGATTGAACTAGTCTTCCTGAAGAGCTTCCTTCGTTTCAATCAAGGCTGGAATCATGAAGTGATTCTTCAGTTCTATGCCACTCTCTATACCTCAGGGGATCTTATAAATAGTAGTACTTGGATTCTCGAATGGATGACAGGAGAACAAATGATCAAATGTTCGGCTGACTAGTTCCTTGCACTGTTGAATCTTCCTCGGTGCGAATTTGATTCTACTAGTGAACATAGACTGCACTATTAGGATGTATCCGAAGCTCAACTTCATATGCTGATGGACCCCAACTTGTTGGTGATGAATGTATAGAGGCAAATCCAAAGAATCTGGCTTATGAGAACAAAGTGTTGTTCTATATCCTCTGCAACTCCCTCACTCCAACAAACAGGCCAGAAACCATTAATGACATCTTGGCAAATGCTCTTCTAGCCACAGCTCAGGGTATTCGTTTTGACATTCCGGATCTTTTCATTCGCAACCTGGCTTGCACAGCTGATATCCCTCAAGTTCTGAAGCCATATGCACCCTGGGTCATGTTTGCCATTGAGCAGCTCATTGAAGAAAAGTTTTTCTGCCAACATATCCCGAAAGTTTTTATGCCACCAGTCCGCGACACACTCCAGATTATGAAGGACATCGGCAAAGGGAAGATACTGATGGATGCTACTGTTTCTTCTCCTATGTCTGCTTCTGATGAAGCTCCAAAGGTCAGGAAGGCAAAACTTGAAATCCCTCGTGAAGAGAATCCTTCGCTGTATGAGATTTGTCTTCGCACTCAGCAAGCCCTGGAAAGTCATATCAAGCTCGACCAGAAAGTTAAGCTGGAAATGATGACTAAGATAAATCTGCTTCACAATTATACTGGCCAAGCTCTCTTGTATGAAAAGGAACAAGAAGCACTCCTAGACCCTAAATTCTAAAAATGCCAAAAACAATTTTCACCGTCTAAATAAAATATTTAGAACAAAGTGAACATTTTCTTGGCCTAAAAATGAAATTTTGAAAAATGCATATTTTTTTCTAATTCAAATAAAATAGCAATAAAATCCAAATAAAATTATTTATTTGATTTTAACATTTTCCTCCAATATTTCTTTTATTTTGGAGAAGTCATATTATCTCCTCTCATATGTTTTTATATTGGAAATATTTTGGAGAGAAAATTAATTAAAACCAAAATGATCCTCTTTTCAATATTTGAGAAATTTCAAATATGAAAATAATAAAATCCCCAACTCTCTTCGTGGGTCCTTGAGTTGCTTAGGATTTTTAGGGTCACAATCAAAATGCAAATAAATTATGATATGCATATGATGACCTATGTATAACATTCCAAATTGAAAATTTGGGATGTTACAAACCTACCCCCCTTAAGATGAATCTCGTCCTCGAGATTCGGGTTGGCTAGAAAATAGGTGTGGGTGGTCTTTCCGTAGATCTTCCTCTCGTTCCTAGGTGGCTTCATCCTCGGTATGGTGGCTCCACTGAACTTTGCAAAACTTGATAACCTTGCTGCGTGTAACTCTGCTGGCAAACTCGAGAATCTTGACGGGTTTCTCCTCGTAGGTCAGATCACTATCCAACTAATTTGCTTCCAGGGGTACTGTATCTCTCAGAGGAATATCGGCCATCTCAGCATAGCACTTCTTCAACTGGGAAACGTGAAACACATCATGAACTCCTGATAGTCCGTCGGGTAACTCCAACTTGTAGGCCACCTCTCCCATACGTTCCAAAACTCGGTATGGTCCTACAAATCTCGGGGCTAACTTTCCCTTGACTCCAAACTGTTTAACTCCTCGCAGACGTGACACACGAATATATTCTCTGTCTCCGATTTCATAGACTACCTCCTTGCGCTTGGTATCGGCATAACTCTTCTGTCTGGACTGAGCTACCTTCAGTCTATGCCGAATCAACTTAACCTTCTCTTCAGACTCTTTATTCAAATCTGGTCCAAACAACTGACGGTCTCCAACTTCATCCCACATCAACGGTGTTCTGCACCTCCTTCCATACAAAGCTTCAAAAGGGGCCATCTTCAAACTGGCTTGGTAGCTGTTGTTGTATGAGAACTCCGCGTAGGGAAAATTGTCATCCCAACTCGATCCGTAATCTAGTGCACAAGCTCTCAACATGTCCTCCAGAATCTGATTGACTCTCTCGGTCTGTCCATCTGTCTGCGGATGAAAGGCTGTACTAAACTCTAGCCTGGTACCCAAGGTCTGGTGCAGCTAGTGCCAAAACTTTGAAGTAAACTGTGTTCCTCTATCTGATACGATGGTCCTCGGAACTCCATGCAGACATACGATCCTGGTCATATATATCTTGGCCAACTTTGCACTCGTATAGGTGGTTTTCACTGGGATAAAGTGAGCCACTTTGTCAAACGATCCACTACTACCCAGATAGAATCATATCCCGATCGGGTCCTGGGTAATCCGGTGATGAAATCCATGCCAAGCTTATCCCACTTCCATTCGGGTATCGGCATAGGCTGCAGTAATCCTGCTGGCTTCTGATGTTCTGCTTTCACTCTCTCACATACATCACATACGGCTACATACTCGACAATGTCCTTCTTCATACCAGTCCACCAGAAACGCTCCTTCAGATCCAAATACATCTTGGTGTTTCCGGGGTGTATCGAGTATGGCGAGTCATGAGCTTCCTGAAGTATTAACTTCCTGATCTCTACATTATTGGGTACATAAACATGGTCCTCAAACCATAAAGTTTCGTACTCATCCTCACAAAAACCTTTGGCTTTTCCTTTGTTCATCCTCTCCTTTATCTCAGCAATTTCCTTATCTTCGTTCTGAGTTGCTCGAATCTTCCCCAATAATGTTGACTGAACTTCTAATGCTGCAACAAAACCTCTAGGAACTATCTCCAAACGAAGCTCCCTGAGATCTTCGGCTAACTCCTTTGGCAATCCTCCGCTTATGAGGGTATTGACATAACTCTTCCGGCTCAAAGCGTCTGCTACGACATTGGCCTTTCCTGGGTGATAATGCAACTTCATATCATAATCCTTTATAAGCTCCAACCATCTCCTCTCCCTGAGATTCAGCTCCTTCTATGTGAAAATGTACTTCAAACTCTTATGATCCGTGTACACATCACAACGGTTCCCAATAAGAAAATGTCTCCAGGTCTTGAGTGCATGAACTACAGTTGCTAACTCCAAATCATGCGTGGCATAATTCAACTCATGCGGTCGAAGCTGACGTGAGGCATATGAGACAACTCTTCCGTCCTGCATAAGTACACCTCCAAGTCCTAAGCGAGAAGCGTCGCAATACACATGGATATCCTTGCGTATATCCGGCAGAATCAGCACTGGGGCTGTAACCAAATGTTTCTTCAGCTCCTGAAAACTTGCCTCACATTCATCTGTCCATTTGAACTTGGTGTCCTTCTTCAGTAACTCCGTCATAGGCTTCGCAATCTTAGAAAAATTCTCAATAAATCTCCGATAATATCCTGCAAGTCCAAGAAAGCTGCGGATCTCTCCAACTGAGGTGGGTGCCAACCACTCAGTGACTGACTGGACCTTGGTGGGGTCTACTGCTATACCTTCTCCTGATATAACATGTCCAAGAAATCCAACTTCCTTCAACCAAAACTCACATTTGCTGAACTTGGCATACAACTGATGTTCCCTGAGCTTCTCGAGAACTAAACGCAAATGCTCCTTGTGTTCCTCTTCATTCTTCGAGTACACCAAGATATCATCAATGAACACCACGGCAAACTTATCCAAGAACTCCATGAACACTTTATTCATCATACTCATAAAATAGGCAGGGGCATTAGCTAATCCAAATGACATTACCGTATACTCATATAGCCCATACCTTGTGGTGAAGGCTGTCTTAGGTATATCCTGTTCTCGGATCTTCAACTGGTGGTATCCTGATCTCAGATCGATCTTGGAGAACACTTTAGCTCCTTGCAACTGATCAAACAAATCATTGATCATCGGCAGTGGGTACTTGTTCTTGATCGTCACTTCATTCAATGCACGATAATCAACAACCATTCTCAATGATCCATCCTTCTTCTCAACCAAGAGCACTGGGGCTCCCCACGGTGATGAACTTCGTCGAATGTAACCTTTCTCCAATAACTCCTTTATCTGCTTCTTAATCTCCTCCAGGTCATTTGCGGGCATCCGGTATGGTCTCTTCGATATCGGTCCGGTGCTTGGCAACAGCTCTATCAAAAACTCAATGTCTCGATCCGGCGGCATGCCTGGTAACTCCTCTGGAAATACATCTGGGTAATCCTTCACTACTGGCACTTCCTCCTGAACAACTCTTGAGAGGGAATTTATTTGGGTTCTCCTTGACGTATGCCTGGATACATACTTGATCCTTTTTCCCTCCGGGGTGGTGAGCAGAATTGACTTGCTGGCGCAATCGATGTTTCCTCCATACATCGATAGCCAATCCATGCCTAGTATCACATCCAATCCTTGTGACTCCAAAATTATTAAGTCTGAGGGGAACACGTGCCTACCTATGGTCAATGGCATCTGAAAACATCCTTGACTTGCCATATACTCCGCTCCTGGTGAGCTTACTAACATAGGTGTCCTAAGAACTTTAGTGGGCAACTTATACTTATCCACAAATCCCCTTGAAATGTATGAATGCGATGCACCAGTATCAAAAAGAACGATTGCAGTAAATGACTTAACCAAAAACTTACCTATAACTGCATCTGGCTGCTCTTCAACCTCCTCCACGTTAATGTGGTTCACTTGTCCCCTGTTGAAAGGGTTGGGCTTCTTCCCAGAGCTTCCATTGCCATTACCATTCTTCGGTTCAGGACACTCATTGGCATAGTGTCCAGTCTTCCCGCACTTGAAACAAGTAATGTGACTTTGATCCTTCTTGGCGGGTGTGGCTGGGTTAGAGCGGTTCTGATTGCTGCCTGCTCCATTCCCGTTTCCATTCTTGGGGCCACTGTGGTTATGCGAACTTCCTCCATTGTGAGTATGGCCTCCATGGTTATGTGTATATCCTCCCGAGTTCGGGGTAAAACGAGGCTTCTGCTGAGCTCCTGAATTGTACTTCCCTTGTCCATACTTCCTTTTACGGCTCTCAATCTGTTGATGCTTCCCTTCAATCATAAGAGCCCGGTCTACCAACTCCTGGTAGTTAGCGAATGTTGCTACCATCAGCTGCATGCTCATCTCATCATTCAACCCTTCCATAAACTTCTCCTGCTTCGCGGCATCAGTGGCCACATCATCCGGGGCATAGCGAGCTAACTTACTGAACTCATCCACGTACTGCCCCACAGTACGGTTTCCCTGGCGCAAGTTGTGAAACTCACGCTTCTTCATGCTCATAGCTCCAGTTGAGACATGTGCAGTGCGGAATGCTTGCTGAAACTGATCCCAGGTGACATTGGCTATAGGGAATGTGGCTGTGTAATTCTCCCACCATGAGGCTGCGGGTCCATCCAATTGATGTGCGGCAAAACACACCTTCTCAGCATCTGTGCATCCTGCGGTGGTCAACTCCCTTCCAATCCTACGTAGCCAGTCATCAGCAACATTGGCTCGGTGCTACTAGAAAACACCGGCGGCTGCAACCTCAGAAAACGGGCTAGGTTGTCAACTGGAGGTGGGGGCGGTGGGTTGTTGTTGTTGTTGCCTTGGTTCTGGACTAGTATCTACATCAAGGCATTCTGCTGCTGGATCAACTGTGTGATCTCCGGTGGGAAGACAAATCCGGTGTCGCGTCTCGGAGGCATCTGATGGGTTTAGAGGGGAGAGATTAGAATAGAGTGAGGTCTAATGAGAAAGCACTACCCATATGCACATGAGACAAACACATTCATATCACACCAAATCAATTCAAGCAGGGGCATACAATCGATCTAACTATCGTTACAAAAGTGCTCGGACTACTACTATATACATGGGGAAATACTACTAATCATATGGTGGTCATCTAGAAATTTTGATCGGTGGAAGACTCCATGATATCCGCTCCAGCTTCGTCTTCATAGTCATCATCACTACTGTCGGGGTCGGAGTCGGTGTCGTCGATGATGATGTAGTCCTCGGGATGGTTGTCATCTCCTCCTGGCGCGGGGTCTCCCATGAATACTCCTAGCTTCCTTGTCAGGTCATCATTCTTCTCCACTAGTATTGCGATTTCCTCCTCGTATCCGTCGCGTGTAGACTCGAGTTCCTCTTCTAGCTCCATGTTCCTGGTCATCACCTTCTTCAAATCTATCATGCTTGCGCACATCTGGTTCTCCTGTCGACGAATGTGCTGGTTTAACTCCTGGATGAAAGCTGCAATGGACCTGTTTCTCCTGGTGCTGATCATCTCCCATTGCTCATCTCGGCGGCCACATATCTGGTAGATGGTGTCCTTAAGATCTTTGTGATAAAGTTCACCGATGCGTCCCATGGCGATGTGGGCTGCCATGCTCTTACCTAGACTCCAGGTTGGTGCATCAAAGGAAAACTCTATGGACTCGGTAACTGGCATGAACGTCCTTCCTGGAACTTGAACTCGAATCATCCAATGCTCCTCTTCTGGTAAAGTGGCGGTGTAGGTCCCGGTGAAGCTTGGTATTCCGATGTTCAGGTACTTAGTGATTTCCTTCAAGTGTCTCCCAAAGGGTGTGTCTTCATCCGGTTGTGCAAACTTGTTCCTTGAGTCTGCCATCCTAGAGAGTAGAAGATGGAGATAGTCAGAAATGAGTAGAGAAGAGTGTCCTATGGCTTTTCTTAGTGGTCGTGTCTTACAGTCAGCGTGTGCTCTGATACCATCTTGTAGCGATCCGACCTCAGATGGTCAAATCTCGGTGTTCAAGTGTCATCCCTGGATCGGTAATGCTGACACACACAGTACTCGAAGGATTTATAACAGAGAGCAATCACACACTTATTACATCGAATGTCTCAAAAGAGAACTTATTACAATAAATATGGCTTAAGGCCATCTAAATAAGATAACAGCGGAAGGCTTGGAAGATAAAGTGAGTCCATCAACTCCAACGGCATAGCTGAGTGCACGACAACGACCTAGCGCACCTTACTCTTCGTCTGAAAAGTCTGCAACATGATATGTTGCAGCCCGAAACGGGTCAGCACATGGAATATGCTGGCAATATAACACAGTAGAGCAATGAACAGATAAATGCTATCACTACATGCATATATGGCTGGTGGAAAAGCTCTAGGGTTATATTGTTTTGCGAAAAGCCAATTTTTCCCTACATCAAAGGAATATGTTTTATTTAACTATCATGGTGGTTGAAACATTGAGAAGGTAAATCCCCATCTCAATCCCAATTAAAAGTAATCATTAAACCCAACAAATTAATTTAGAGTGATGGGATCAAATCAATAATTCAAGTACCAGATACTCAAGATGTCCATAGCCACGGCTAACCATGATTAGTTTATACACTCTGCAGAGGTTTGTGCACTTTTCCCCACAAGACTCGATCTCCTCCGTTGGATTTCTCGCACTACATGGTGTTTGAGAAACGGATGACCGAGACACAGTCTTTCAGAAGCATTAACTCTTTACTCTGGGTAGACAGTTACACCTACTTTCCCCTACATCTGCTAGCCTACCACTGAAAGAGGTCATGCAACATACTCAACTATGCTAGAGCCCATAATAGCTTGTGGCTGCACACGGAAGTTTCTAGCATGAATAATCTTATGATCCCTTTGAGCCTGGGTGGCGAACCAAAAAGACAACACTGGTATATCCCCAGGTGCCTGCAACCAATCCACCCAGATGTGTGTTTAAGTAGCCACCTTAAGTTAACCATTAATTAACAATCTCACATCTGTCATGGATACACTCAAACCCAATCCACGTCTACGAGCATAGCATGACAATATAAGCATAACATAGAAGTAACTCCCAAGGTTTGATAATAAAGGGCAATAGGTTCTACCTCATCATCTACTTCCCAATACCCACAAGTTAATCACATCCTAATCATGCAGTGTTTGAGGATTGTAACTAATGCATAAAAACTGGGTAATGATGGGATATGATCAAAGTGTTACTTGCCTTGCCGACGATCTGCAAACCCTAGAGACTCGTAGTAGCACGCTTCACACTCCGGGAATTCTATCACAACCAAACAATAGCATACATAAGCAATCAAGCATAGATGCAAGGGTAAAACTCAAATAAGAAGATCAAATCTGAAAGTTCAACTGAAGAGATTCGATCTGCAAAAAGAATCAATCGAATCGGAGCTACGGAACTGAAACTACGGTCAAAAGAACTTCGAAAACAAATCTGCTTGAAACCAAATTTTAAATTATCAAAATCATGTTCAAGTTGATTAAACAGAAAGAGGGGTTCGAGACGAAGATTTTCGCGTTGGTTTCACTGGATTTGGACGAACGGTTTAGAAACGGCGAGGGTTTGAAGATCAGGGGCTAACCTGCGATAAAAATAATCGTGGATAGGTCCCTGGCCAAAAATAAACGGAAAAAGAAAAATCTATCGGACGAACGTCCGCTAGCAGAGACGAACGGGCGAAAAACGTTCGTTAAAACGAACGAACGAACGTTCGCAAATGAACTAAACCGATAAAAACTGAACCGATCTAATAAAAAAATGAACCTAGGGTTTTAAGAAAAACCGACGGTTTTTACCTAAAACCGAAAAAAACAGGCGGCGAGATTCGGCGGCTCCGGCGGCTTCCGGCGAGGCGCGGCGCGGCGGCGGCAGGGCGGTGGCGGCGCGGCTGCAGCAGGCGGCGGCGGCAGCAGCAGCAGCGGCAGCAGCGGCGACGGCGATGGTGTGGGGACGAGGGGGGCGGCTCGGCTTATAAGGGGGGGGGGCGGCGCTGGCGTGCGGGAGGGGGCGCGGGAGGCCGACCCGGACTCCTCCTCGCCGGAGTCCGGCGTCCGCACGGGAGGAAGGCGGCGGCTCGGTTGGGCCGGCTGGGCTTCGGCCCGGATCGGTCCGAATTTTTATTTTTTTTTTAAATAAGATTCCGCCGAGAAAAATCCTAATAAAATAAATAAAAAAATTCTAAAAATGCCAAAAACAATTTTCACCGTCTAAATAAAATATTTAGAACAAAGTGAACATTTTCTTGGCCTAAAAATGCAATTTTGAAAAATGCATATTTTTTCCAAATTCAAATAAAATAGCAATAAAATCCAAATAAAATTATTTATTTGATTTTAACATTTTTCCTCCAATATTTCTTTTATTTTGGAGAAGTCATATTATCTCCTCTCATATGTTTTTATATTGGAAATATTTTGGAGAGAAAATTAATTAAAACCAAAATGATCCTCTTTTCAATATTTGAGAAATTTCAAATATGAAAATAATAAAATCCCCAACTCTCTCCGTGGGTCCTTGAGTTGCTTAGGATTTTTAGGGTCACAATCAAAATGCGAATAAATTATGATATGCATATGATGACCTATGTATAACATTCCAAATTGAAAATTTGGGATGTTACAAACCTACCCCCCTTAAGATGAATCTCGTCCTCGAGATTCAGGTTGGCTAGAAAATAGGTGTGGGTGGTCTTTCCGTTGATCTTCCTCTCGTTCCCAGGTGGCTTCATCCTCGGTACGGTGGCTCCACTGAACTTTGCAAAACTTGATAACCTTGCTGCGTGTAACTCTGCTGGCAAACTCGAGAATCTTGACGGGTTTCTCCTCGTAGGTCAGATCACTATCCAACTGAATTGCTTCCAGGGGTACTGTATCTCTCAGAGGAATATCGGCCATCTCAGCATAGCACTTCTTCAACTGGGAAACGTGAAACACATCATGAACTCCTGATAGTCCGTCGGGTAACTCCAACTTGTAGGCCACCTCTCCCATACGTTCCAAAACTCGGTATGGTCCAACAAATCTCGGGGCTAACTTTCCCTTGACTCCAAACTGTTTAACTCCTCGCAGAGGTGACACACAAAGATATGCTCTGTCTCCGATTTCAGAGACTACCTCCTTGCGCTTGGTATCGGCATAACTCTTCTGTCTGGACTGAGCTACCTTCAATCTATCCCGAATCAACTTAACCTTCTCTTCAGACTCTTTAATCAAATCTGGTCCAAACAACTGACGGTCTCCAACTTCATCCCACATCAACGGTTTTCTGCACCTCCTTCCATACAAAGCTTCAAAAGGGGCCATCTTCAAACTGGCTTGGTAGCTGTTGTTGTATGAGAACTCCGCGTAGGGCAAATTGTCATCCCAACTCGATCCGTAATCTAGTGCACAAGCTCTCAACATGTCCTCCAGAATCTGATTTATTCTCTCGGTCTGTCCATCTGTCTGCGGATGAAAGGCTGTACTAAACTCTAGCCTGGTACCCAAGGTCTGGTGCAACTGGTGCCAAAACTTTGAAGTAAACTGTGTTCCTCTATCTGATACGATGGTCCTCGGAACTCCATGCAGACATACGATCCTAGTCATATATATCTTGGCCAACTTTGCACTCGTATAGGTGGTTTTCACTGGGATAAAGTGAGCCACTTTAGTCAAATGATCCACTACTACTCAGATAGAATCATATCCCAATCGGGTCCTGGGTAATCCGGTGATGAAATCCATGCCAAGCTTATCCCACTTCCATTCGGGTATCGGCATAGGCTGCAGTAATCCTGCTGGCTTCTGATGTTCTGCTTTCACTCTCTGACATACATCACATACGGCTACATACTCGGCAATGTCCTTCTTCATACCAGTCCACCAGAAACGCTCCTTCAGATCCAAATACATCTTGGTGTTTCCGGGGTGTATCGAGTATGGCGAGTCATGAGCTTCCTGAAGTATTAACTTCCTGATCTCTGCATTATTGGGTACATAAACACGGTCCTCAAACCATATGGTTTCGTACTCATCCTCACGAAAACCTTTGGCTTTTCCTTTGTTCATCCTCTCCTTTATCTCAGCAATTTCCTTATCTTCGTTCTGAGCTGCTCGAATCTTCCCCAATAATGTTGACTGAACTTCTAATGCTGCAACAAAACCTCTAGGAACTATCTCCAAACGAAGCTCCCTGAGATCTTCGGCTAACTCCTTTGGCAATCCTCCGCTTATGAGGGTATTGACATAACTCTTTCGGCTCAAAGCGTCTGCTACGACATTGGCCTTTCCTGGGTGATAATGCAACTTCATATCATAATCCTTTATAAGCTCCAACCATCTCCTCTCCCTGAGATTCAGCTCCTTCTATGTGAAAATGTACTTCAAACTCTTATGATCCGTGTACACATCACAATGGTTCCCAATAAGAAAATGTCTCCAGGTCTTGAGTGCATGAACTACAGCTGCTAACTCCAAATCATGTGTGGCATAATTCAACTCATGCGGTCGAAGCTGACGTGAGGCATATGAGACAACTCTTCCGTCCTGCATAAGTACACCTCCAAGTCCTAAGCGAGAAGCGTCGCAATACACATGGATGTCCTTGCGTATATCCGGCAGAATCAGCACTGGGGCTGTAACCAAATGTTTCTTCAGCTCCTGAAAAATTGCCTCACATTCATCTGTCCATTTGAACTTGGTGTCCTTCTTCAGTAACTCCGTCATAGGCTTCGCAATCTTAGAAAAATTCTAAATAAATCTCCGATAATATCCTGCAAGTCCAAGAAAGCTGCGGATCTCTCCAACTGAGGTGGGTGCCAACCACTCAGTGACTTACTGGACCTTGGTGGGGTCTACTGCTATACCTTCTCCTGATATAACATGTCCAAGAAATCCAACTTCCTTCAACCAAAACTCACATTTGCTGAACTTGGCATACAACTGATGTTCCCTGAGCTTCTCGAGAACTAAACGCAAATGCTCCTTGTGTTCCTCTTCATTCTTCGAGTACACCAAGATATCATCAATGAACACCACGGCAAACTTATCCAAGAATTCCATGAACACTTTATTCATCATACTCATAAAATAGGCAGGGGCATTAGCTAATCCAAATGACATTACCGTATACTGATATAGCCCATACCTTGTGGTGAAGGCTGTCTTAGGTATATCCTGTTCTCGGATCTTCAATTGGTGGTATCTTGATCTCAGATCGATCTTGGAGAACACTTTAGCTCCTTGCAACTGATCAAACAAATCATTGATCATCGGTAGTGGGTACTTGTTCTTGATCGTCACTTCATTCAATGCACGATAATCAACAACCATTCTCAATGATCCATCCTTCTTCTCAACCAAGAGCACTGGGGCTCCCCACGGTGATGAACTTCGTCGAATGTAACCTTTCTCCAATAACTCCTTGATCTGCTTCTTAATCTCCTCCAGATCATTTGCGGGCATCCGGTATGGTCTCTTCGATATCGGTCCGGTGCCTGGCAACAGCTCTATCAAAAACTCAATGTCTCGATCCGGCGGCATGCCTGGTAACTCCTCTGGAAATACATCTGGGTAATCCTTCACTACTGGCACTTCCTCCTGAACAACTCTTGAGAGGGAATTTATTTGGGTTCTCCTTGACGTATGCCTGGATACATACTTGATCCTTTTTCCCTCCGGGGTGGTGAGCAGAATTGACTTGCTGGCGCAATCGATGTTTCCTCCATACATCGATAGCCAATCCATGCCTAGTATCACATCCAATCCTTGTGACTCCAAAATTATTAAGTCTGAGGGGAACACGTGCCTACCTATGGTCAATGGCATCTGAAAACATCCTTGACTTGCCATATACTCCGCTCCTGGTGAGCTTACTAACATAGGTGTCCTAAGAACTTTAGTGGGCAACTTATACTTATCCACAAATCCCCTTGAAATGTATGAATGCGATGCACCAGTATCAAAAAGAACGATTGCAGTAAATGACTTAACCAAAAACTTACCTATAACTGCATCTGGCTGCTCTTCAACCTCCTCCACGTTAATGTGGTTCACTTGTCCCCTGTTGAAAGGGTTGGGCTTCTTCCCAGAGCTTCCATTGCCATTACCATTCTTCGGTTCAGGACACTCATTGGCATAGTGTCCAGTCTTCCCGCACTTGAAACAAGTAATGTGACTTTGATCCTTCTTGGCGGGTGTGGCTGGGTTAGAGCGGTTCTGATTGCTGCCTGCTCCATTCCCGTTTCCATTCTTGGGGCCACTGTGGTTATGCGAACTTCCTCCATTGTGAGTATGGCCTCCATGGTTATGTGTATATCCTCCCGAGTTCGGGGTAAAACGAGGCTTCTGCTGAGCTCCTGAATTGTACTTCCCTTGTCCATACTTCCTTTTGCGGCTCTCAATCTGTTGATGCTTCCCTTCAATCACAAGAGCCCGGTCTACCAACTCCTGGTAGTTAGCGAATGTTGCTACCATCAGCTGCATGCTCATCTCATCATTCAACCCTTCCATAAACTTCTCCTGCTTCGCGGCATCAGTGGCCACATCATCCGGGGCATAGCGAGCTAACTTACTGAACTCATCCACGTACTGCCCCACAGTACGGTTTCCCTGGCGCAAGTTGTGAAACTCACGCTTCTTCATGCTCATAGCTCCAGTTGAGACATGTGAAGTGCGGAATGCTTGCTGAAACTGATCCCAGGTGACATTGGCTATAGGGAATGTGGCTGTGTAATTCTCCCACCATGAGGCTGCGGGTCCATCCAATTGATGTGCGGCAAAACACACCTTCTCAGCATCTGTGCATCCTGCGGTGGTCAACTCCCTTCCAATCCTACGTAGCCAGTCATCAGCAACATTGGCTCGGTGCTACTGGAAAACACCGGCGGCTGCAACCTCAGAAAACGGGCTAGGTTGTCAACTAGAGGTGGGGGCGGTGGGTTGTTGTTGTTGTTGCCTTGGTTCTGGACTAGTATCTGCATCAAGGCATTCTACTGCTGGATCAACTATGTGATCTCCGGTGGGAAGACAAATCCGGTGTCGCGTCTCGGAGGCATCTGATGGGTTTAGAAGGGAGAGATTAGAATAGAGTGAGGTCTAATGAGAAAGCACTACCCATATGCACATGAGACAAACACATTCATATCACACCAAATCAATTCAAGCAGGGGCATACAATCGATCTAACTATCGTTACAAAAGTGCTCGGACTACTACTATATACATGGGGAAATACTACTAATCATATGGTGGTCATCTAGAAATTTTGATCGGTGGAAGACTCCATGATATCCGCTCCAGCTTCGTCTTCATAGTCATCATCACTACTGTCGGGGTCGGAGTCGGTGTCGTCGATGATGATGTAGTCCTCGGGATGGTTGTCATCTCCTCCTGGCGCGGGGTCTCCCATGAATACTCCTAGCTTCCTTGTCAGGTCATCATTCTTCTCCACTAGTATTGCGATTTCCTCCACGTATCTGTCGCGTGTAGACTCGAGTTCCTCTTCTAGCTCCATGTTCCTGGTCATCACCTTCTTCAAATCTATCATGCTTGCGCACATCTGGTTCTCCTGTCGACGAATGTGCTGGTTTAACTCCTGGATGAAAGCTGCAATGGACCTGTTTCTCCTGGTGCTGATCATCTCCCATTGCTCATCTCGGTGCCCACATATCTGGTAGATGGTGTCCTTAAGATCTTTGTGATAAAGTTCACTGATGCGTCCCATGGCGATGTGGGCTGCCATGCTCTTACCTAGACTCCAGGTTGGTGCATCAAAGGAAAACTCTATGGACTCGGTAACTGGCATGAACGTCCTTCCTGGAACTTGAACTCGAATCATCCAACGCTCCTCTTCTGGTAAAGTGGCGGTGTAGGTCCCGGTGAAGCTTGGTATTCCGATGTTCAGGTACTTAGTGATTTCCTTCAAGTGTCTCCCAAAGGGTGTGTCTTCATCCGGTTGTGCAAACTTGTTCCTTGAGTCTGCCATCCTAGAGAGTAGAAGATGGAGAGAGTCAGAAATGAGTAGAGAAGAGTGTCCTATGGCTTTTCTTAGTGGTCGTGTCTTACAGTCAGTGTGTGCTCTAATACCATCTTGTAGCGATCCGACCTCAGATGGTCAAATCTCTGTGTTCAAGTGTCATCCCTGGATCGGTAATGCTGACATACACAGTACTCGAAGGATTTATAACAGAGAGCAATCACACACTTATTACATCGAATGTCTCAAAAGAGAACTTATTACAATAAATATGGCTTAAGGCCATCTAAATAAGATAACAGCGGAAGGCTTGGAAGATAAAGTGAGTCCATCAACTCCAACGACATAGCTGAGTGCACGACAACGACCTAGCGCACCTTACTCTTCGTCTGAAAAGTCTGCAACCTGATATGTTGCAGCCCGAAATGGGTCAGCACATGGAATATGCTGGCAATATAACACAGTAGAGCAATGAACAGATAAATGCTATCACTACATGCATATATGGCTGGTGGAAAAGCTCTAGGGTTATATTGTTTTGCGAAAAGCCAATTTTTCCCTACATCAAAGGAATATGTTTTATTTA
This sequence comes from Thinopyrum elongatum, assembly GCA_011799875.1. Lineage (NCBI taxonomy): Eukaryota > Viridiplantae > Streptophyta > Magnoliopsida > Poales > Poaceae > Thinopyrum > Thinopyrum elongatum. Next base: position 393,295,461 of record CM022300.1, read on the forward strand.
ACTATCATGGTGGTTGAAACATTGAGAAGGTAAATCCCCATCTCAATCCCAATTAAAAGTAATCATTAAACCCAACAAATTAATTTAGAGTGATGGGATCAAATCAATAATTCAAGTACCAGATACTCAAGATGTCCATAACCACGGCTAACCATGATTAGTTTATACACTCTGCAGAGGTTTGTGCACTTTTTCCCACAAGACTCGATCTCCTCCGTTGGATTTCTCGCACTACATGGTGTTTGAGAAACGGATGACCGAGACACAGTCTTTTAGAAGCATTAACTCTTTACTCTGGGTAGACAGTTACACCTACTTTCCCCTACATCTGCTAGCCTACCACTGAAAGAGGTCATGCAACATACTCAACTATGCTAGAGCCCATAATAGCTTGTGGCTGCACACGGAAGTTTCTAGCATGAATAATCTTATGATCCCTTTGAGCCTGGGTGGCGAACCAAAAAGACAACACTGGTATATCCCCAGGTGCCTGCAACCAATCCACCCAGATGTGTGTTTAAGTAGCCACCTTAAGTTAACCATTAATTAACAATCTCACATCTGTCATGGATACACTCAAACCCAATCCACGTCTACGAGCATAGCATGACAATATAAGCATAACGTAGAAGTAACTCCCAAGGTTTGATAATAAAGGGCAATAGGTTCTACCTCATCATCTACTTCCCAATACCCACAAGTTAATCACATCCTAATCATGCAGTGTTTGAGGATTGTAACTAATGCATAAAAACTGGGTAATGATGGGATATGATCAAAGTGTTACTTGCCTTGCCGACGATCTGCAAACCCTAGAGACTCGTAGTAGCACGCTTCACACTCCGGGAATTCTATCGCAACCAAACAATAGCATACATAAGCAATCAAGCATAGATGCAAGGGTAAAACTCAAATAAGAAGATCAAATCTGAAAGTTCAATTGAAGAGATTCGATCTGCAAAAAGAATCAATCGAATCGGAGCTACGGAACTGAAACTACGGTCAAAAGAACTTCGAAAACAAATCTGCTTGAAACCAAATTTTAAATTATCAAAATAATGTTCAAGTTGATTAAACAGAAAGAGGGGTTCGAGACGAAGATTTTCGCGTTGGTTTCACTGGATTTGGACGAACGGTTTAGAAACGGCGAGGGTTTGAAGATCAGGGGCTAACCTGCGATAAAAATAATCGTGGATAGGTCCCTGGCCAAAAATAAACGGAAAAAGAAAAATCTATCGGACGAACGTCCGCTAGCAGAGACGAACGGGCGAAAAACGTTCGTTAAAACGAACGAACGAACGAACGTTCGCAAACGAACTAAACCGATAAAAACCGAACCGATCTAATAAAAAAATGAACCTAGGGTTTTAAGAAAAACCGACGGTTTTTACCTAAAACCGAAAAAAACAGGCGGCGAGATCCGGCGGCTCCGGTGGCTTCCGGCGAGGCGCGGCGCGGCGGCGGCAGGGCGGTGGCAGCGCGGCTGTAGCAGGCGGTGGCGGCGGCAGCAGCGGCGGCAGCAGCGGCGGCGGCGGTGGTGTGAGGACGAGGGGGGCGGCTCGGCTTATAAGGGGGGGCGGCGCTGGCGTGCTGGAGGGGGCGCGGGAGGCCAACCCGGACTCCTCCTCGCCGGAGTCCGGCGTCCGCACGGGAGGAAGGCGGCGGCTCGGTTGGGCCGGCTGGGCTTCGGCCCGGATCGGTCCAAATTTTTGTTTTTTTTAAATAAGATTCCGCCGAGAAAAATCCTAATAAAATAAATAAAAAAAATTCTAAAAATGCCAAAAACAATTTTCACCGTCTAAATAAAATATTTAGAACAAAGTGAACATTTTCTTGGCCTAAAAATGTAATTTTGAAAAATGCATATTTTTTTCAAATTCAAATAAAATAGCAATAAAATCCAAATAAAATTATTTATTTGATTTTAACATTTTCCTCCAATATTTCTTTTATTTTGGAGAAGTCATATTATCTCCTCTCATATGTTTTTATATTGGAAATATTTTGGAGAGAAAATTAATTAAAACCAAAATGATCCTGTTTTCAATATTTGAGAAATTTCAAATATGAAAATAATAAAATCCCCAACTCTCTTCGTGGGTCCTTGAGTTGCTTAGGATTTTTAGGGTCATAATCAAAATGCAAATAAATTATGATATGCATATGATGACCTATGTATAACATTCCAAATTGAAAATTTGGGATGTTACACTCCATCATATCATCTTTGTTGCAGGAAAACCTCATCTGAAGCATATCTACTCCGAGCAATATACCTATGATTCCCTTGCCCTGATTCTCCTTGAGTATCTAGCTTGCAGGGAACTTATATCTCGTGTGGATTCAAACTGTGTTCTGAGTGAACCCTCATGGCTTATCCTTTGTCACAAATCATTTCAAAGTATTCACTCTATCTAACAAATCTTTTTCAAAGGTTGTGTGTGACAGGAAATACCTCAGACACTGTCGAGTGCATTGAAAGAGACCACTAATGAGATTATATGTCAATATCACTTGTACGAAGATTCATCTCGCTACCTTCCAATTTATCTCCAATGCATTCTCCAAATGATTCATATCTTCAGGGGGAGCGTGTTTTATCTTTGTAATTATCTCTTGTCTTTCATTATCCTTCACATTCCATTTAATTCCGTTATCTATCTTTTGATGTGTTCTGTTTTGTCAACAATCATCCTAAAAGGGGGAGATTGTTGGTGCAATATATGCCCTCTTGTGTTTTGGAGATTGTTGACAGAAACATGCATGGACTGATTTGTTTTCTAGTGCACACAGAGAGAAATAGTCCATGCAGAACCGAAGAGAATGTTGTCTGGTGTCAAGTTCGAGGAACTTCACTGAAGAATATCTGCATTGCAGAGAAGAATGAGCTACATCTATTAAAAACATCTAGGCGAGAAGATTGCTGTGAAAGAGTTAACCCCTCAAAACTTTATTGCTGTTGTGAAGCAATTGGTTCGGAGATTCTGCCCGAAGAAAATTGACTGTAGTGAATGGAAATCCAAGACAAAGTGAAGACATAGTATTCATTTCCTTGTTCTTCTTTCATTTATTTGAGTCATAGGACCACCATACTATTAAGAGGGGTATAGGTTCTCGAAGCTTAGATCCGTTGTGATGCTTAGCCCAAAACCTGTGCGAGACTGAGAGAAATCTCTTTATGTTTTGAATTATTACCTGCCAGCAGTAGGCATTGTTCTTCGTGCAGGAGATATCTTTCGAACTGAGGAGTTAGCATTACTTGCTCCGCAAGGAATGTTATCGTTGTGCTCAATTTCCGACCGTTGGACTTGTGTCGTTCGGCCATTGATTGCTCTGCATGTCAAATATGGTCATTTCCCTTCAGGGAAGGCTGCAGCTATAAATAGCCACCCCGCTCCAACGTTGCCCATTGGCTGCTCCGCTTAAGATTTGTGATAAGATTGATTGAGCATCCCCTCTCTGAGTGATTTGAGTTTAAGATCCACCGAGAGAAAAATCAAGAGCCGAAACTTAGACAGTGGTTGGGCATCATAGTAGTTCTGAGTTAAGAGTTCTTGTACCTATTACTCGTGAGAGCTGCACACTCTCTAGACGGATAGGTCTCGGCTCGAGTGTTGAAGAGTCATTGTCTTCACCGAGCAAGATCTTCAGCAACCAAGAGTCATTGTGGTTCGCGAAGAGGTCCGTCAAAGGTTTGGAGATCGCCAACAAGTATCTAGCATGAGTGAAATCAACTAGAGTCTGATAAACTCCTAGTTGAAGGAGAATAGGGCGAAGCGAGTTTATCTTCTGTGTTAAATCACAACCCTTCCAATCAGACATAGTCCTTTAGCAGAAGGGCGAACTGGTCTACCAAATCCATCTGTCGCCATCGAGCACCACTGGTTCAATTTGCTTTACTGCCTTATCTTTAGCAATTTACTTTCGTGCTCTGTGACGATGTTTTATCTGATCATTCATTGACTCTTGCATATCATTCATTTCTGTCACCTCTTTCGTACCCATCTATTAAAGTTCGTTGGTCTCCATGTTGCATTCTCATCATTCAGTTTAGTCGTCCCAGTCATATTAACTTGTCTTTGCACTTATCTTATTAAGACTGGTGTGCTTTTCCTTCGTAGTTCATACCCTGTTTTTGTCTCATGCTGCTGCATCTGTTCGCATACTGCATTACCATCATTATCGTCAAACCTGTGATATCCTATGTTCGAAAGATTATTGCTTCCTACTTAGATAGATACGTTCCTCAATAACGTTCTTGATTAAGTTTGTTTATACCGAACCTTATTTCCGATGTTGTCTTTGGGATCAGTTCATAACATTCAACAGAATTTTTGAATCTCCCATTCACCCCCCTCTGGTCGATATACTCTCGGTCCTAACACCTATGCTATCGTTCCATGACAATACTCAAATTATCATCACAGAAGTGTTCACTTCCATGACGATAAATGACGCGTCATGGAAGTGCTTTCGTCAAGGGTAACCGACACATGGCATCCATCATAACAGGTCATCGTTAAGCTATCGGGTCCGGTTTTGGATTGGAAAACCCGTTAACAGCAACGACCAATGGCGATTTTCCACGTGTAAAATTCTCATTGGCTGGAGGAAACATGTGTTGGCTCTGTGATGGGCCAGATGTCATCCATCCAATGGAGGAGACGTGCCTATGATACGTCAATACGTGGCACGGCCCAAGAGAGGCCCATATAGGTTAAAAAGGCCGGCCCAGTCAAAGGCACATATGATTTACTCAAGTACTAGTGGGATGGCCCACTAACGGCCTGCTTAAACATGGACCATTTACGGCCACCGCCAGATCTGGCCCTTTAATTGTTCGCTCTGTCTTTGAGCCCAATTACGGCCCAGTGAGTTTTTGGCCTGTTAGAGGCCCGATGTAGACATGGGCCCATTTCAGCCCGGTGTATCTTTCAGCCTGGTAATGGCCCGTGCTACCCATGGGCCATATATGGTCTGACGCGACATCCGACCCACTAACGGCTCGTGATCACGGTGGCAACAGTTCATCCCAACTTGACTTTGGGCCTGTTAAAGGCCTGTTGTATAATTTGGCCCGTTGATGCCTCTACTAAGCTTTCAACCTCTTAAAGGCTCATGGTATCAGTGGACCAACCAAGGCCTGAGATATATTTCGGCCTGGTAACGGCCCATCATAAAACTGGGCCAATAATGGCCCAGTGTACATTTCAGCCTGCTAAAGGTTCATGGACGACTATTGAAAATTGAGGCCCATCATGCATTTCGGCCCGCGAAAGGCCCATGGTATCTTCTGGGCCGTAACAGGCTAGCAGAATATTCAGCTTGTTAATGGCCCGAAGCTACATGGGCCCAACTAAGCGTTGGGTCCACTAAAGGCCGAACTAAACATTGGGCCCAATGAATGACCATGAAAGATATGGGCCTGGCGCACGGTGTCCATGAAGGGCCCAAATGGCCGGTCAGTGCAGGCCCAAGAAAGTTGTGCGTCGGCCCAATTGTGGCCCGCTGAAATGCAGGCCCGTTAGAGGCGACTATTTCGGCCCGGTCGCCTACATCAGATTTTCGTCGTTTTTTTCAGATAGCGAATGATGGCATATATGGTAACTAGGAATTAAGAACAATCCTACTCTATACAATAAAGAATTTATGGCATAGTAACTTAGAGTAAACCTACACTATACAATAAAGGATTTATGGTATATTATATCCACTGCGCATCAAAGTTTGCCACCAGTGATCATAAAGCGCAACGAAGAAGCAGATTACAAAAACTGGGCGCCATTGCAGCGTAACAAAATAATACTGAACCAAGACCATAGTTCAAGAAAGGTTAGCCTTGCGCGGGAGCTGCTACGCAAGCAGCTGAGCAAGGCTGTGAGACCGGCCTAGCATGTCGGTCATAGATTCCAGCTGTAGGTGTTTAGCAATGAGGTTCTCATTGGAGTTCTCCGTGATCTTCCTTAGAGATTGGACTTCAAGTCAAAGTTGAGTTGTAGAATGCCTTTCTGCTTGAAGTTGAGACTGAAGAAGTCGAACTGATCCAGGCAGTGAAATCTGTGAGCTTGTGTGACTGCTAGTCTCAAGTAACTTGAACACTGCATCAAGACATGACTTTGGGGTTGTCTCGCTATCTTCAAGATGTTTTGCCTTCTTTGCTGCAATATATGTTGGGTTTGTCTCACAGCCTTAAGCAGACTTGTGCATGCCATCAGGCATATCACCCTGAAACAAGCAGAGAGATGGCAGGTTTTGCACGTATATAAACAAAGATGGTAACTGTGCTGTAAATTCCATCCAATTTCAAATTAGAGACAGTTCAAAATGTCAATAACATAATTTGGTATTGTTCATAATGCGGGGAGCTTCACCACACTACTAGATTACCATATCAACAAAACAAGCATAGATGAAGGTCAAAAGACAATCATTGTATCTATTTTGGTTAATTTGCATGGCATGTTGTTCATATCATCAGCCACATCAGTAAGATAATGTAGGAAATGACAAGGTGCAAATGTGGGCTGCTTCACCACACACTGGATTATAGATCAACAAAAACGAGCATACATGCAGGGCTAAAAAAAATCATTGGATCTGTATTGAGTAATGTGCATGGTATGAATAAGGAATTTGGTTTTACAACTAAAACTTGGAACTTACAGTTGTTGCGAACATGCATTTTGATAGAAACAACAAACTAAACAACAGTTTATGATAGGGAGTATGAGCAAATTAAACAGAAATTGAGGATAAAGGCTTTAGAAGGACTGACTTACATTAACAGTTAACACCAGCTCTATAATGCCCTTCTCCATGTCAAGGGAAGGATAACTCAAGAATTTCAGCATAGAATCTTGTTCATAAGAATTGCATGTACTCTACATTTTGTAGAGAGTAATTATAGAAATGGTTATACTAGTAGGGATAGAGGATAATGAAGATAAGATGCAGATTGATGCTACATAATCAACTACCTATCCATGTAAGTACAAGCATTACTGGACAAAATGTACTGACAAGAGCAATGGGCTACACTTCTGTACTGGCATTGTGTGTGTATTCAAGTTTTTGTAAGATTAAATATAGATCTGATTATTTTTAGTAAATGGTGGGCGAGGGAGATAAGATGCAGAGTAATGCTACCCAATGAACCAATCCCTCCTTCCCATAATATAAGAGTGTTTTGTACACTGGTGTACTGTACAAAATACTCTTATATTATGGGACGGAGGGAGTAGCTGTTAATGTAAGTATAGTGATACAAGATGTTCGATCCTTACAAGAGGACTGTAGAGCTAAACCTCTTCAAAAGCATTTGGTTGATTCTAAATTTATGTAAGAGTCGATACGGATCTTATAATGTCCACCAAATGGAGGATAAGGAGGCTAACATGAGCAGTGATGCTACATAATCAACCAGCTATGAAAGTAAGTATGGTGATACAGGGAAAGAGGTACTCACAAGAGCAATGAGGTGTACAGTATAGTTGCGAGATTTTGTGGTCCCTTGAGAATGAATATTCTTCTGCAAACAGTTTTCGTACAAGTGAGACGGTAAGGCACATGCATAAATGTAGTTCAAATTGTGATATGATATCATAGAGAGTACCTTATGCTACAGACGATACCAATGTGTAACAAGATTATTGCAGTCACTGTCTACTAAATGTAGCACCGAAGACTTTACAGAAATTTCGTTTAGAGGCTTGCCATCGAAGTGCGCTTGCCTTAGGTAGCAATGATACTTCATCAACGCGTGCTTGAAAAGCGCAACCAAGCCTTGCTCTTCTTGACTATCCAGTTTGGTCCTCGCCTATTTAAAAGAATGAAATCTGTTGTCTTCTGTCAGCAGAAACACATGCACTAATTACCGCGAATACATTAGTACATTACTTACACGTAAGTTGTGGACGAAGATTGGAAATTGTTCTTTGTCTGTGGTATAATCTTTCCATGAAGGAAAGATGCACACAAAGTTCCTGACAACAATATAAGCTTCGTCTTCTAAACTGGGAAGAAGTGGAACAGGGGACCCATTTGCTGCAATTGGGGCTCTCTCTCTCATTCGAAAGGGATTTGGCAACTGGATTTGGTGTACTCTTTGCTGGAATGGGGGTTTTGCGTCGTAGAGCTGGTGCTATGTCAACTGGCATCATCATACTGTTTGCTGCAGTTGGGGTCTGCTGAGTTGGGGCATCAGAGATGGCCAGTGTTGTAGGGCTAGAGTCTGCTAGAGTTGGGGCCGTGTTTTGTAGGTCTGGTGATATTGCCACTACACCTAATGGGCTATTTTATTTATCAGGTGTCACTACCTTTTCCAAATACTTTGTTCGTGCTCCTTCACGATCAGCAATCGCCCTCTTCCTTTTGAACGTCTGATACACAAGAACAACATTTGAATGGAGAAATATGGTATGATGACAGATGAAATATGTACTGAAAATGGATAGGTAGGGCGTATTCACATAGACAATGTGTAAACTAAGCAAATGGCAGTGCAACAAAGTAGAAGCAATGCAAAGCATCATTGCAAGATATGTGCGACCAATATAACCTTGCAAAGTTAGAGCAAACAACTTGATGGGTGAATAAGATAGGGCATCTACCTTTGACTCCTCCACTAGGGAGCTACATTGACTTAGGTCTCCCTCTAGCTCAGAATCATTGTTAGGATCATATTTTGAACACAAATCTGTAGGTGGAGAGCGTTTGCATTGCATTGCATCCAGACTGGATCTTAGTCCCTTAATGCCAAGTTCGATAGCCATGGCATTGTTCTGCTTTATTCTTTTCATGCGCGCAAGCTCATAATCATTATGATGCTATTCAGTATCTGAGATTCATGAAAACATAAAAAAGTAGTTAGATTATCTATGGAGTGCATTGCAGATTCTACTCGAATAGTGTCTCCCTACAAATCCCTGCATATACAAAGTGCATCCCCCAACCGTGCTGACCAGACCACACACGGAAATACAAACCTCTTATGTCTCTATAAGGGACGGACACACATTTCAAAACTGAAGTAGGAACATTAGAATCATATCAAATTTGTATTTGAACAAATAAACTTTGGAATTATGAGTGGCATAATGTTTAGCTTCAAGGTTGGAGTATTGGTAGTGCGACACAAAGCAAGTAGGTAGATTGTATTCCATGTAAAAGATCGTAGTCTATGTAAAAGGTGGATATGACACTTTTCTTTCTATACAATGCAGTGTTCGTTGCCCACACATGATGGAAGAGATCACACATAGAAATACTATTCACTCATGTCTGCGGTTCCAGTATTTTGAAACAGGGTGGTCCACCCTAAAAGAATATTGACAACAAATATGACAAGGAAAGCATAGAGGTAGTGAATCAATCATTACTTGTGAGCTTACTAGACCAAGTATGCAGAATCCTAACTGCAGTAAGAGACCATGCAAAATCTGAATCAAGGAGTTGGTCTAGCACTTATTGTTTGCAACGAATCAAAGTGAATAATTGGATATCATATCAAATGAGTAAGAAAGACAAGTAAAATTGTCAACAAACCTGGCCTACAGTAGTAATCTGGGTCAATGTCACTATGAGCAACAATCCAACATGACTATTGTCTGTTCCTAGGGCAGGAATTTTGAAACCCTGTGAACTTTACATGTACTAAAGATTACTGAAATATCTGAACCATTAAGTGTAGGTAGCACTCAATACATAACAAACCCTAATGACAGTCCTGCCTAATGAGTAATGAATCAATAGAAAATGTGTGATGGGGAGTGGTTGCTGAGTGTTGAGGACGTATCTCAGGATAAATCGGGTTGGCTGAGTGGGTGATGCACGCCTGAGCCCTGAATAGACTGGGAAGGTAGGAACGGTGGCGCGCCCAAGTAGCGGTGACGTTGCTGGGCGAGCGGCTCCTGACCTCCTATTAGTCCGGCGTCTCCTCCTAAAGTCATGTCGTCCGAGGACAGCAAGTCACCAGCGAGGCAGGTGGCTGGGGGCGAGTAGAGATCGGAAGCGCGACAAAATAGAGGGGAATCAGGGTCTGGGCTGACCCAAAATCCCAGGGTGGGCCGCGGCCCACCGTCGCCACCCTGTAGATCCGCCCCAGCGGTGTACATGTATTTCGAAACTAAATTAGGAACATTTAGCTGACCAATTAAATGACTCTGTTTTAATAATATCAGCATCATATCATATTCGTATTTGAACAACTAAGCTTGTTTAGCTTGATGGGTGGAGCAGTGCTATTATGACACGAAGCATGTAGGTTGATCGTATAGTGATCATAAAAGGGGGGAAACCCTAAGCATGATCAATTAAACCCTATTATGACTGTGCCATGGCAGGATTGAACCTGCAAACCATAGAAATGCTACTTAGCAACCATTGTTTGCTTCGAACTAAGAACTAAGATTCTAAGAGCTGAAAAGAAAGTACGTTAACCAAGTTACAATCTATTTTATTGCTGAGATAAAAAAATTGAGCAAATATGAAGTAGTACCACCTCTCTTGCGGCGTTGTGTAGGCATCGGGGGTGCGATGGCTGTCGGTGGTGTGGAAGAAGATCTGCGACGGTAGAATGAGGCATCAGGGGATAAGTCCCGTTGCGGTGGACGAGAAGGTCATCGGAGCGGCCCCGGCAAGGAGGACGCCGACGCCGATGAAGCGAGAGGACGTGATGCAAGGCTCCTGGTCCGTCGCCGTGGATGAGAAACATCCATCTCTAGCAGTGCACGGCACGGTCTTGGTAGGCGCTCCGGCATGGTGGAGGACGGCGGCGATGGATGGGGTGGCGGACAAAGGAGGCTGGTGTGGGGATGGTGTTCTAGCGCTGATGGTGTATGAATGGGAAAATGGAGGGAGAGGTATGGGGAACCATGTCTTTGGGACGCACCTATCTAAAATATGGGAAAGTTATGAACTTAGGCCCCGTTTAAAATTTGGACGTCTCATCGGTTGGGGATAGGACGGTAATGTCGCATCTCCCCAATATTTGCCCAAAGCGATTTTGGGCGAGGAGAGGGTGTTTTCGCGCCCACGGTTGGCGCCCACGGTGTATGAATGGGGCTGACAGGTAGGGCGGTTGTGTCACGTATGAGTGAAGTTACAAACCTGCCCCTATTAAAAATATTTGCCTACATCGATTTCGGCCGAGTCGAGTTTGTTTTGCCGCCCACCCTGTATGGATGGGGAAATGGAGGGAGAGATAGAGGTCTTTCAGACAAGCTTGAATCAAATGTATTTTGCCGCCCATGTTTGGCACCCACCGTGTCTGGATGGGCCGAGAGGCGGTCGTGACACGTCTGATTGAAGTTACTAACCTACCCCTATTGAGAGCAGTGGAAATCGGGCCGATGGGTTGTCCGTGTAAGGGGTAGACAATAATTTCCATCTCGCAAACACTGGTTTCGGGTAGCCGACGTGGGAGTGGATGTTTTGCCGCTTCTTACAAATTTTTGGACAATAAGCATTCACGTTTACCGTGACAACTAAATTCGAATCCATTGTGTATTCTTATACGAATCTTTATAAACCATTCTATGTATATATATATATATATATATATATATATATATATATATATATATATTCAAAAGCACAACAAAGATGTATTCCACTATCATATATGAATATGATTTACAAATGCCAATACTTGAATTCAGAAGGTAGAATCCAGTTTAAGGTGAATTCAAATATTTGAAACCACTTTATGTCCAACTCAACTGTAACATGTATGGCACACGCATCATATAGTGTACTCCCATTTAGATATGGACACAAGCGATGTCTCAAGATTCAAAATACTGAGTCAATCAACCAATAATATAGGAAACTAATAGACATATAAACACTTATAGAGTATATGGATCAATAATATCAACTAACATACATAAGCCAAGCTGTTGTACTTTTTTTCTAGAAGAGCATCATGGCCCTTTTAGATGCGTGCCACTTAAGGACCATCTATACTACTATTATTGCTGAATGCACATTCAGCCCGATTGGCGTATTTGTAGGTCTGGCATAGCAAAAAAAAATGAAATATCTCCGCCTCACCAAAAAAATGAAATGTCTCACAGTCTTATCAATTAATAAAGAGTCATGCTAAAAAATACAGACCAAAAAACAAAAAACAATTATTACATGATCTCTAAAACAAATGGTTTGATCGATTACATGAACAAACAACACAAAGGTTATTCAACGATGGAAAAAACAATTCACCTATGATTTACTAAGTGGGATTTTAATTTCCTTTTTTCCTTCAGGACCTTAACAATGCGGTCAGTCTCAGCTTGCTTTGTTTTGAAATCCACCAAATATTTAATGGTTGTCTTAAGTACTGCTTGTGATTGTGTTGTTTGCTTCCTCCACATGTCAACTTCATCTCTAAGTGCAGAAGAAGAATATCTTTCTACCAATAGTTTAGCCTCTAGAGCATCAGCAGTTGGCAATTCATGATGCACGATTGGGCCGGTGCCACTGCTCTGGGATGATACAACGTCCATGGGGACCTCACTCTTTGATCTTGCTATTTTGCCATTACAGTTTTGATTGGATTTGGAAAAGTCAAAGTTAGCAAAATATCTCAACTGGGAGTTAGAACGGCAACCCAGTTAAACAAACAAGGAATTAAAGAGTTTCGATTGGATGCTGAAAAGTATAAGTTATTAACATCATTGCAACCGGTTGCAGCAGCAAAGTAGTTAAACAAACAAGTTTTGCAAAAGGTACCTGTTGTGGCATTGGAGTTTCTCTTGGATCCTGAAAAGTTGAGTAGCCTGTAACTTGATTAGAGCAACCGGTTGCAGCAGCAAAGCAGTTAAACAAAAAAGTTTTGCAAAAGGCACCTGTTGTGGCATTGGAGTTTGTCTTGGATCCTGAAAAGTTGAGTAGTTAGTAACTTGATTAAAGCAACAAGTTATAGCAGCAATACTGTTACACAAATAAAATTTTGAAAATGTACCTTCTGTGCAATTGGACTTCCAATTGGATCCTGAAAAGTTAAAGTTGGTAACCTGATTACAGTAGAAAGTTATAGCAGCAAACCAGGTAAACAAGGAAGTTTTTGAAAACATACCTGTTGTGCCGTCGGAGTTTCAGTTGGATCCTGCAAACTTGAATGTTAGCAATCATAAATAAAGTGTTGCAAGAGCCATAAGAAACTAACATCAAACTAGTAAAACTAACCAGTTTTGACAACGTATTTAATTACACATGAACTAGTAAAACTAACAAGTTCTTGGCAACATATTAAAGTAACAAGTTGGTACTGTTTACCAGCAACACAGACATCTATAAATTTATTTGATGTAAGCAAAATGATTCTGACACATATATATAAGTTAAAAAGACGTTGTCCCTCATACAAACCTGACAGTTGTCTGTCGATGAACATGCAAACATTACTAGTGCCACAAGTCATAACAGCAAACCATTTAAACAAATAGGGTATCAGAAGGTACATTACACATGAATTTTGCTGCAACCCTAGAAGTAGATATGAACAGCTATCTACGTGCTTAAGTAGCTATTTAAGTTCAGGCAACCAGGTAATTCTATAAATAGTAAGTATCCAACACATAGATTGGCATAGTCTATAATAGGATTAACAGACTATGGCATTATGTAATCAGTAGCAAACTAAATTAAGCCAATCAAGGTAATTGAACAATTTTACAAACAACGGCTAACTAAAATTCCGAGAAGCAGGTAATTGAACTTACGCTAGCTCTTTGTACAAGCACACTGCAACTTGTTTTTCGCTTACAAGGTCTTATGAAGGAGTCCATGGCATCAATTGCTTGGATACGCAGTCCCAATACTTCTTTCTTCCCACACTGCATTGGTAAGTCAAATGGTTAATCTGATAAGCTGGTGTGTCCTTGATATGTTATATGAGGACGGGTTCTTAGACTGGTTGTAGCAACACACATCACACTGGCTTTTACTGTATATTTCATGCGATTATATTTGGCATATCGAGATCTAAGCAATCTACAATAGGATGAAAAGACTGGCATCCTTCTCATTATTGGCGAACTCAGTTCATAGAAACAAGCAACTGAACCACTCTGTGGGTAAATCAAAAGCGCCACTGGAATATTTTTCACTAGCCCAATCATACACACAAAAAGGGGCGGCACCACAGTAGGGGCTGGTATGGGCGGCCGCCTCGGGTGGCTGGAAAGTGCGCACCTAGTTTGAGGCATCCAAGTTGGCCCATGCTAGTTTTGTTCGTCCCAGCGCGCAAGCAGGCAATGTAAAAAATGAAGAAAAGCATTTCAATTTGGATGGGACAATAACGTAAGTGCAAGGCAGGCCCAATAGTAGGCTTGAAGCCCAAACGAGCGCCTCCCATATTGATCGACAGTAGGAAAAATCCCCGATTTATTCGCTCAGCCTCCAGTCTAGTTCGCTCCTAACCTAGCCGCCATTGGACAGACCGACAAAGCTCTTCCTCATGCCCTCGTTGGACGCCGGTCCCCGGGCTTCAAGCGAATGGAAGGACAAGAAGATGAAGATCCAACCCTGGGTGTAGCCTATGTGGGAGGCAGTGGTGGCAGCACGGGCATGGCATCGAGCTTGCGCAAATAGACAGTCGCAACTTGCAAGAGCAGCATGCGCAACGAGCAGGTACATCACATCCCTGATTATATCTAATTCAACTATTCAATTTCTGGCCTATAGTTAAACCTGATGGTGTTGTAAAACTGCTTGTATGTAGGGAATCTATAAGAAAATGAAACCAATTTCTGCTTATTTTATAACTCCCCCAATCAATATTGAACTGACTGAACCTGATGTGTCTAATCAAGTTTCCGTTGCAAATATACAAGCTCATGGTGTTCTTGAGCCTGAAGTGTCTAATGAACAGACTGCTAATGAAGGATTTGATGCAAACATTTTACATGCTCCTGGTGATGAACATATAATGTCTAATGAGGGATCTAATGCAAGCATTTTGCAAGCTCCCATTGAAGGATTTAGTGTCTAATGATGATCTGCTATGTGGAGAGAGAGAGAGAGAGATTTGCTGGACTTGATGACAAGCAAATTATAGTACATTTTCATGGGTTGAGGAAACATCGAGGCCATCTAGCACAACGTCCCTGTATCATGACAACCTAGCATAAATACTTTTCTAATATGTTGTTTCAAACTATTGGCATACTTGTGCAAGATAGATATATTGATATCCAGTTTGCGCACTGGT
Source organism: Thinopyrum elongatum (assembly GCA_011799875.1). Taxonomy (NCBI): domain Eukaryota; kingdom Viridiplantae; phylum Streptophyta; class Magnoliopsida; order Poales; family Poaceae; genus Thinopyrum; species Thinopyrum elongatum. The sequence continues at coordinate 393,310,672 of CM022300.1, forward strand.
TATATGTGCAATTAGACTTGGTTATTTTTGGCCAGAGAATGAATAATTCAAGCAGGTACAACCTATGTTAGTATTCCTTGTCCACCATGTTGTATTTTGTGTTTTTTGGTGCTTAGATCATCTAGTTGTTTATAATCTGGAACAACTTTGGATCATTAGCTGGTTTTCAAAGTGCATGTAGCTTCACATTTCTCAGGTTATGTTGATTTCCAGAGTGCAAGTGCCTTCGTATTTTTTAAGTTAAATTTTTGCCCCTGTTAAATTGAATTTGTCAATCCGCCACTACACACAAATCATACACGCAGTCCAGTATGAATTAAATGAAATGCATGGACTTACGCTAGCTCGTTGTACAGGCTCACTGCAGCTCTTCTTGCGCTTGGGAAGTTCCATGTACAAGTCCATGTTACCACTTGCTTGGATGTGCAGGCCATGTGCTCCTTCCATCCCCCTCTACATTTTTGGCATGGCGAATGGTTGATCAAATGAGACGAATCGACCCTGTTGTTGTACCGGAGGACATGTACTTACAGGGTTATACCGGCGTGCAGGATGTGTACCAGATCCTGAAGCACCGTCATGCTTCGCTAAAAAATGGTTTTGCTTGTTTCTGATTATATCTCCAGAAGAAATAAGAGTTAAAGTCAGAGTTGCATATGCGTGTAAGCTAAGAGAGCAGTAAAAGGATATCCAAACATCATCGGAACAATGCACATGGGAGTGATATGTGGATACCTAGTTCGGGCTGGTGTTCGGGCATGGTCACCTAGAGTGTGGGTCACTTCAGAGCCGTTGAGGGTGATGCGCTGGCGTTGGCTGGCCGCGTACGAATGCAGATCTTGAGCGGCAGCGGAGCACTACGATGCGGTGGACGAGGCCATTAGTGAAGCACCAACGGCCTCGGGGGGTGGAGGTGCGACGATGTGCTCGGTGAAGTAGCCTCGGTGAGGTGGGAGACCTCATCGGTGAAGCACACCTGATGCGGTGGAAGTCGGTGTCTGTGAGGCACGTCGGTTGCGGCGGCCGACGTTGTCATTGGACCACCCGGTGTGGTGGACGAGGGCGTAGATGAGGTAGCTCCGGTGCGGTGGTGAAGTGCGACTATCGTATTCGTCCGGTACAGAGGTGGGGAAAGAGACGAGACGAGGGGCGATTCGAATTTTGCTTGGGTTAACGGTGAATTAGGGATTTGAGCGCTCTGGGCGCGGTAGGGACGGGGAAGAAGGGAGATTTTGTAGGGCTAGAATTGGGGCCGCTAGATAATTCAATCCGAAATGTGGAAGCGCGAAGTTTTTTGTCGTCGTTCTTTTTTTGGGGGGGGGGGGGGGGGTGGGTGCTAGCGTCCGTACGACACACGCGACCACCGCGACACGACCCTGGTCTGCCTGGTGCGCCTACATTTGAGAATGCAAATGAATCTTCTTTCATTGGCAAAGGAATCTATATGTATTACCATGCCCGTGTTTTCCTTGCAAATAATTAGTCCTTCGAAACGAGATACTATAAATTAATTAATGAGGAATTCTTTGAATAAGAGTGTATTTGTCACATAGCGATCTCCAATTCTAACGTGGATTCCGCATTTCAAGGTATCCACACTACTTTTTTTAATACAAATTCATATTTATAAGATGAACACTATGGTAGTGAGAAAACTTTGGATGGATTCAAGCATATGACCACACACATACAAAATACCACAACAATCGAGTCAATATTAGTGCATCAACTTTTCCAAACCTAGTATGGAATGAATTTGAAATAATTACGGAAGCCATATGCATGGTCCTCAATTCAAATCTTACAATGTACACTAAATTGAAACATCAATATTAAGTCTAGTACTATCTACATTGAAATGTTGTTTTTAGGTCCCCCCCCCCCTCGGCACACACACTACATACTTCCTCTATCGACCAATCTTCCTCTCCTAACCACCTTACAAAGGTATTGGTTTCTGACACATGCTCATTCTTTCTCTCCATGTTTCGATCTCTAAATCTGTCAAATACACAACCCCCTTTTTCCACTCTGTCAACAAATGTATCTCTCTCACACACCCGCCATTGCACTCCATGCCGAGCTCTCTCTCTCTCCCCCTCCCACCCTCTCTCGCTAGATACTTGCATTGCCTATCTAGACCCCCCCTCTCGCGCGCACGCATGCAAATAGTCTATCTAGGTCACTCTCTCGAGACCGTGCCACTCTTTCGTCTGCATGACGGCTCACGCTCGCTCGCTCAATCTCTCTCTCTCTCTCTCTCTCTCTTTATCTAAGTCTCGATGACCTCGCTTTCTCTCTCACAGAAACGATATATCTCCCTGTTCGGGCCTCGATCGACACACTCTATACTCTCTCATGCAGATTGTCAATCTAGGTCAGTCTCTTCAAGCCGTCCCACTCTTTCGACCTCATGGCGGCCCACGCTCGCACAATCTCTCTCTATCTCTCTCGCTCTCTCTCTTTATGTATGTCTCGATTGACCTTGATCTTTCTCACAAACAAATGATATATCTCCATGTTTGGGCCCAATTTGACATATTGTATACTCTCTGACGCACATTGTCTATCTAGGTCACTCTCTCCAAGCCGTCTCACTCTTTAAACCGCATGACGACCCACACACGCTCAATCTCTCTCTTTATCTATGTATCGATTGACCATGCTTCCTCTCACGGACAAACAATATATCTACCTGTCTGTGACTGGATCCACACTCTGTATGCCCTTGCATGCACATCGTCTATGTAGGTCAATCTCTCAAGCTCTCTCTTACAGCCCTCACCCTTCCCAAAAGCTCAATCGGACAATATCTCTCCAGAGCATATATATCTTTTCAACGAATGCCGGGCCACACTTACTTTGTCTCTCTATCTATCTATGTCTCGATTAACCTCGCTTTCTCATGCCGTCTCTTCCACACACTGAAGCTACCTATCCATCCCTCGTAGAGCCGGGCTATTTACATTGCGAGGGGGACTCCAACCTTGGATTAATTTGTGAAGGCATTTATTCCGGTGGGGTTAGATTATATTTTTGTAGCATTCGGCCCACAACTACTCCAAACACCGTTGCAACCCCCGCCCCTCCCCCAATTGATTTCCCTCTGGCTCGTTCACCGCTCTGTCGCACACCCTTTCTCACCTTCCACGTCGCACCATGGTATTTTTGCAAAAAACCCTGGTGTTCTCTTTAATTATTACAAATAAGCTACAAACTACACACCAGGAGTCCACCTGTAATGGAACAAATTTTGACCCAGTAATTAAGGTGCTACAAACTACACACCGGGGGACCCACCTGTCATGGAACAAATTTGAACCCATATATAAATTAAAAATGAAAAAGGACAAGGATCGAACATGCGACCAGGGCCTTCCAAGCGCACGTCAATAGGCAACATAGTAGCAACGTTTGTTGTACTCCCCTTCATTGATATAATGTTTTTATTTTACCACAGCCTATTTAATGGATAACATATTTTTATATTAATTTTAGTAGATTAGTGGGAGCGGCTCGTCTGCACGTACTATTTCCCTTCACTTACTAGTGGGTTCCATGTCTGCTCTCTCTCCCCTCCCCTTCTACGTTTAGACACACGGGCAAACACGTACTATTCCCCTTCACTTACTAGTAGTAGTATATGTAACAAGTTTAGGAACAAAAGTGACCGTGATGGACAAGTTAGGCTAGTAGTAGTATTTATCTAGTAATAATTAAATGCGTGGATAAATAGATGTATCACCTAGTGCTCGAACAAGGGGCATGGTCGCGCCCTACAAGTATTTGGAATTGACTTCCCTAAAAAAAGTATTTGGAATTGACGTGGTATTTAATATGAAATATTTGCGATGAGAAGGAATACATGTCGCTTGGTGACTTTTTATATTTAATTCGATATGGCTCTAGCAGAACATTCAATCGATCAAACCATAGATTTCATTCAGTCTGACTGCGACTTTACATTCATACCATGATCGAACTAAAATAAAAGGAAATGATAAATCCCAAACGTTTGAATTTTAGGCATGGCAATCCGAACGTTTTTCATGGCAAATTTAGATCACGCGACGGCGGCAGAGGCGTCTTGCGGCGGGAAGCGGCCCTTTGCCATGCTTTGTGTGTCATCGGGCCACTGACCGGCGGCGTCTTGTGCCGTTATTGGCGTACTCCTAGACGTTGGCCCTAGCTTCAAGGAATGCCAGAATGTTCTGGACTTCGGTCTCCAGGAGCCAGTCAACTGGCAGGAGGCGGTGACTAGCGTTGGTGCAAGGAAGCGGTCGACGACAGCGATCCATGCCACTGAGGGGAGCACTAGCACCGGAGCAGTAGGCGCTGGCAGCGGCGCAATGGAGACATTCGTCTGCACGGGCACCGGCACGGGCGCGCGCGTCAGTGCACGCCCAGGCGTACGCGCTGGCAGGCGCACGCGCTGGCAGGCGCACGAGCGCGTGAATGTCAGCGGGGATCTCATGGAACCCCGTGGCTTCAAGCTCAGCAACAATGTGCGGCTCCCAGCCCATCAATGGCACGGGGATGGGCGCTGGCGCAGTTGGGGCGACGAGAGCTTGAACGGGAGCGGGGACAGGCGCGGCGTCTTCCTGCAAGGCCAGTTTAAGCTCGTCTCAAAGCGCCTTATGTTCTTGCGACTCCAGCTGGGTGTCTTCCTCAGGAAACTGGAAGACTAAGGGCAGCCCATCGTGATGCGGCATGGCGTATGGTGAGGTCAGGATGGATGGAGGTAGACGACATGAGAATCGGAGAATAAGAGAGAAGATTGTAGCGAGACCGGGGAGTGCGGCGGTGATTTATACTGCGGCATGAGCGCCATTAAAAGTGGGGGCAGTTGGGAGGAGGGTGGGCGGCGGAGGCTGGTCAAAGGGCTCGCCTCCCGATGAGCATGCGCAGCGGCCTGCTCCCATGCCTCCCGGTCAGCCTGCACAACGGTCTACTTGCACGCCTCCCGTCGACTCAGGGCATGAGCAATGGAGGCATCACCTTGATGCTGCTCCATGCCTTTGTTCAGACATAAAGTATTAGAACTACCATTCACATTTTTCTTCACCCAATGGAGGCACGCATAGGTAGATGTCATACTAGTGGACCCATATCAATTCTTTTCTCCCCATCTATCTCTTCTTCCTTCGTTCCCCACCTTCCCTCTTCCCCTTTTCCCACTTTTCTCTTGCTTTTATCCTGGAGCGGCTAACTCCTCTGCAGGAGACCGCTTCCTCTCCAAAGCATCACCCGAACCTGAGTTGCAGGATCCGAGCCGAGCTGGACCTGCGGGGCAGCCCGTTGGTCATTCCCTCGCACGCTTGCTCGGACGACACCTGCTGATGAGAAGCGGGATGCGTCACGGCACGTTGGTCTAACGCCCATGGTTTGAATAGTGAAATTGTTCACGTTAACGTGACAGGTCTTTGTTCCAAAATACCTGGGCTCTTCCTGTGTGCATCTTTTCATAAGCAGCTTGTCTAAAATTGAACAAAAAAATTACGATAGCCTATTTATGCCATACCACGAGACCATGATCAGTTTCATGAATTTAGGTGAGTTTTGGATTTTCTCGAATTTCAAATCCAGGATTCGAAACAATATCATTACCTGCATCATGAACTAAATTTTGAAGCGATACATCTTTATTGTTGTAGATGTTAATATTTTTTAAGAAAGAATTTGGTCAAACATTTTGCTTAGTTAGACTTCAAACAAGTTATATATGCATAGTAAAAGGATAATCCCTCCGTACCAGTGCATTACATGATATAGTACTCTAGTAGGCACGAACAAACGGAGCTCCATTCTGTACTCATTCTGCTATGGTACTATTAGTATGTACTAGGAAATGGAGTTGACGGGTGACCTTGGGTAGCGGCGACCGAGGGAATTCAACCGTGCTCGGCACGGTAGGTAACATGGGCTAGTTACTAAAGCATCCCTCTGTTGTGTTAATCGGTACTCTAGTCATTATCGACTGGGGACATGAGGGGAATTTGCTAGAGCTGGAATTCTGGCTGCCAGATATTTCGATTCAAATTGCGGAGGCTGAAGTGGAGGCGTGAAGTTTAATATCGTGGTTCTTTTGATTGGGGTTGGCTAATGTGCGTACGACGCATGCCACTAGCAGGACACGAGCCCGGTCAGGCTGGTACGCCGTCGGGTGCTACCATTCGAGAATGCGAAAGGAATCTTTTTAAAAAAATTGCCGAACCAATCTATATGTATTACAATGGTCGTATTTCCTTGCAAATAACTGGTCATTCCAAAAGGCACGGTAATTGATTTATGTCGAGTTCTTGAATTAGAGTGAGTTTGTGATATAGTGATCTCAACGTGGATTTCACATTTCATGGTATCCACAGTAAGTTTTTCATTGCAAATTTAAATTTAAAAGATGAACGGTATGGTGGTGAGAAAACTTTGGGTGTATTCAAGCATATGACCACACACACACACACAAATACAACAACAATCTAGCAAGTATAGTGAATCTATTTTTTCCAGACCATGCATGTATGACATGAATTCAAAAATAAAATGTAAGCCATGCATGGTCCTCAATTCAATATTTAAAATGCATAGTAAAATGAAACATGAATACTAAGTTTAGTACTATGTACATGCAAATGTTGTGTTTAGGTCTCTCCATCGACCCCCCTCACCACACATACTTCATGTATCGACAGATCTTTCATTTCTTTGTTAATAGAGCTATTGGTATCCAACACACACGTGCTCATTATTTCTCTTCACGTTTTGATCTCCATTTATGTCACACCCACCCTCACGCTCTCAACAAATGTATTTCTCACACACAACCTCGTCGTGCCCTCCATGACAAGCTCTCCCTCTCTCTCAATACACATACATTGCCTCTGTAAAACACCTTCAGCGTGCGCGCACACACAAAGTCTATCAAGGCCACTCTCTCGGTAACTATCTCCCTCCAGCCCTCACTGCAGCTTCGTCGCACGATATCTCAGTGTATCATCTTTAACATTCGAGTGTACGCTAGGCCACACTCACTCGATCTCTCCCTCTATAAATGACTCGATTGACCTTGCTTTCTCGCGTCGTCTCCCTCACACATAGACGCTCCCACTATGCCTCTTGCATAGGCAGATCTATGTAGATTGTCGGGGGGTAACCCCCGACCTTAGATAAAATTGTGAAGATCTTTTTAGGATTGTTTAGATTATATTTTTTGAACATTATATTTGGCCCACCCTCCCAAACACCGATGGGTTGTGCACCCCCCGGGAGAATATCATGTGCCCCCACACCTTAGATGGTATATGGTGATACGAGTTCCTTGGAGCTGGTAGATGTGAGATCTAGCGTCTCACAGGATGTCTTAATATTTTTACAAGAAACCTTAATGAGTTTGGGAATTGCACACAATTAGTACAAAAACTACTCCGATGCCCTTGGATCCCATGTCCAACAGCCTCGAAGCTCGTATCACCGTAGCATCTAAGATGTAGGATGACCTCATATTCTCTTGTATGTAAGAATATCATGTGCTACCACACCTTAGATGATGTGGTGATACAAGCTCCTCGGAGCCATTGGATCTGAGATCCAACAGCTCCTTGGTGGTTCGAATGTTTTTTTGCAAAAAAAACCCTCAAAGAGTTCAAGAACTACTCACAAGTACAAAGACTATTCAGATGCCATTGGATCTGAGATCGAACGACCTCGAAGCTCATAACACTGTAGCATCCAAGCTGTGAGAGCACCTCATGTTTTCTCGCATGGGAGAATATGAGGTGCTCCCACACCATAGATTCTATGGTGATATGAGCTCCCAGGATATCTAACGGCTCCCAGTAGGAGGTTCGAATGTTGTTGAAATATAGGCCTCAAAAAGTTTGGGAATTGCGCAGAAGTACAAATACTACACACATGGCATTGGATCTCAGATCCAACGACCTAGATGCTCGTATCACCGTAGCAGCTAATTAAGCTGCGGGGAGCACCTAATATGAGCTATTGGGAGCCGGTGGATCCAAGATCCAGCGGCTCACGCATGAATGTTTTTTTCCAAAACCCTTGAAGATTTTGGAAATTGCGGATAATTATAAAGACTACTCCCAAGCCATTGGATCTGAGATCCAACGACCTAAAATCTCGTATCACCATAGCATCTAAGCTGCGGGGAGCACGTGATATTCTATGCCGCTATCACTTTTGTTCCTAAACTTGCAAAATACGTGTAACTGGTGCCGTAACTTGTCTAACCGCACAAAGTGTTTGTGAAAAAAAAACCTCCTCCACTGAAATATCGAAACAACACATGGGGGTCCCACTTGTCATTGATCAAATTTGGACCTAAAACTAACAAATCAGAAGGATGAGATTTGAACCAGCAACCTAGACTACAAAGCGTACGTCGATTGCCAAACAACAACAGTTGTTGGCTTCGCATAACTTGATTTTATACAGTATTATGTTGAGTAGAGTAAAGGGAGTAGCTCATCAACACGTGCATGAACGGTGACTCACTTACTGGTGGGTCCCATGTCTACGATCTCTCTCTCCTCTCCATCTAGTACAATCTTTAGACGCACGGGCAAACACAAAGAGTGGCCCGAGCTTGCCGTGGTGTTATTATAACTAAAAAAATGTTGGAAAATAGATGAATCGCCTAGAACAAGAGACATTGTGGCTGGTCGAGACGGAGATAACCACGCCTATCCTCCATGCCAGGTTAGCATGATGAAGCTATGTGGCTAGTGGGGTGTTCTCGATCGACTGGCTGGGTCCCGAGTTCGAACCATAGGTAGTACGTACGTCTGATACAATATATTTTTACACGCACATTTTTCCTCCGTGCCGAGACGTGGTGCACCCTACCGCGTGGTTTCTGGGTCCTCCCAGGTGGTGCACGCATATTTTCTTCCTTGCCGAGATGTGAGACGCCCTACCACGCGGTTTCTGGGTCTTCCTTGGTCGTAGTGCCAAAGCAAGTAAATGAGTCGTCAAATCACAAAAGCCCACCTTTCCCGCTAAGTACATCAGTGAAGCACGGTGGCTAGCTAGTTGGGCCAGTGCGATCGATTAGCTAGGACGCCGCCACATTTGTTTTTTCACCCCTTTTTTCTCTCCTTGCCAGTAGGTAAATTAAATATCCACTGCTGCGTTGCTTTGGTCTTTGGGTGCGGCACACGCGGCAGGATTTTTATTTTTTTGACGGGAGCAGGCGCGGCAGCAATTAGTCATGATGACTCTGCCTGTAAAACCCACTGCTCCCTGATGTGAAAAGTCATCGACTGGGGCTTTCCCATGGTGAAAACCAAAAGATTCACCCCGCTCCTCAACTAGCTCCCTTCGCCTTCCCGTAGATTGCATTGCCTTTCAACCGTTTCGTCCCCTTTGCTTCCTCTCCCCATTGCTTCTACCTGGTACCATGGCGGCTCACTAGATCATGGAGTCTGAGGTGAGGCGCCTGACAGAGGAGCTCCAGGCCAAGGATGTGGAGCTCAGGGCCAAGGATGTGGAGCTCCGTGAGCTCAAGTAGGAGAGGAGTGCCATGTTCCTCCTTTATGTGCGGGAGTTCACGGAGCTTCAAAAGCGGCAGGAGTCCACCACAAAGATGCTTGAGGCGTCGCCGACGTTGTTGCAGAAAGCGGGAGGTACGATAGGCGGTCAGGTGAGCCGGCTGGAGCGCGAGTGGGCCAATCGTGACGAGGTCCAGGATCGCCTCAACCACTTGCTGGACCATGTTGCCTCGCACGTGTTGCGGCTACGTGATGCCTACCATCATGCCAGCGCGACCATCCCGGCTGTCGGGATAAACCTTTTCAACCACCCCATCGACTTCAATGAGCTGCGGCATCCTGACCTGATCTCCTTCTTCACCTATATCTTCGAGGAGCTGGGCTGTCTCCGTACGGTGGCGGGGGCGGAGCTGGATGCTACTTCTTGAGCTTGCGTTGGTTTTTCCCTTGAAGAGGAAAGGGTGATGCAGCAAAGTAGAGATAAGTGTTTCCATCAGTTGAGAACCAAGGTATCAATCCAGTAGGAGGACCACACAAGTCCCCAATAATTGCACCTACACAAACAAACAAATACTTGCACCCAACGCGATAAAGGGGTTGTCAATCCTTTCACGGTTACTTGCAAGGATGAGATCTGATAGTGATAGATATAAAAGATAAGTAAAAGTGCGAAACAAAATAAAAGTAAATAAATTGCAGCAAGGTATTTTTGTGTTTTTGATTTTATAGATATGAAAATAATATGATAAAAGATAGACCCAGGGGCCATAGTTTTCACTAGAGGCTTCTCTCTTGAAAGAAAGCATACGGTGGGTAAACAAACTATTGTTGAGCAATTGATAGAAAAGAGCACAGTTATGATGATATCTAAGGCAATGATCATGTATATAGGCATCATGTCCGTGACAAGTAGACCGACTCCTGCCTAAATCTACTACTATTACTCCACACATCGACCGCTATCCAGCATGCATCTAGTATATTAAGTTGACAAGAATGGATTAACGCCTTAAGCAAGATGACATGATGTAGAGGGATAGATCCAATCAATATGAAAAGAACCCATCTTTTTATCCTTAATGTCAACAATACAAATACGTGTCATGTCCCTTTCTGTCATTGGGAATAAGCACCGCAAGATTGAACCCACTACAAAGCACCTCTCCCATTGCAAGAAAAATCAATCTAGTTGGCCAAACCAAATCAATAGATCGGAGAGAAATACAAAGCTATATAAATCATGCATAAAAGAGTTCAGAGAAGACTCAAATAATATTCATAGATAATTTGATCATAAACCCATAATTCATCGGATCTCAACAAACTCACCGCAGAGGAAGATTACATCGAACAAATCTCCAAGAACATCGAGGAGAAAATTGTATTGAAGATCAAAGAGAGAGAAGAAGCCATCTAGCTACTAGCTATGGACCCATAGGTCTGTGCTAAACTACTCACACATCATCGGAAGGGCAGCAAGGTTGATGTGGAAGCCCTCCGTGGTCGAATCCCCCTCCGGCACAGTACTGGAAAAGGTCCCCAGATGGGATCTCACGAAGACAGAAACTTGCGACGGCGAAAAGTATTTTTGGTGTCCCCTCTGGTCTACGGGGAATATTTCAGTATTTATAGAAGAAGAATTAGGGTTGGAAGTGCCATGGGGGGCACACAAGCTTGCAGGGCACCCCCTAGGGCGCGCCTTGTGAGCTTGTGGCCGCCTCGTGGCTCTTCTAGCCTCCTCCCGAAGCTTCGAGGGTGTCTTGTGGTCCAAGAAAAATTGTCAAAAAGTTTCATTCCATTTGGACTCCGTTTGGTATTGATTTTCTGTAAAGGCAAAACAAGGAAAAAACAGCAACTGGCACTGGGCACTAGATTAATAGGTTAATTCAAAAAAATGACATAAAATTGCATAATAATGCATATAAAACATCCAAGATAGATAATATAATAGCATGGAACAATAAAAAATTATAGATACGTGGGAGACGTATCAAGCATCCACAAGCTTAATTCATGCTCGTCCTCGAGTAGGTAAATGAGAAAAACATTTTGATGTGGAATGCTACCTAATATGTTTATCATGTAATCTTTCTTTATGTGGCATGAATATTCAGATTCATAAGATTCAAAAAAAAAGTTTAATATTGACATAAAAACAATAATACTTCAAGCATACTAAAAAGCAATCATGTCTTCTCAAAATATCATGGCTAAAGAAAGTTATCCCTACAAAATATATAGTCTTGTCATGCTCTATCTTCTTAACACAAAGTATTTATCATGCACAACCCCGATGACAAGCCAAGCAATTGGTTCATACTTTTCAATGCGCCTCAGCTTTTTCAACTCTCATGCAATACATGAGCGCGAGCCATGGATATAGCACTATGGGTGGAATAGAGTATGATGTTGGTGGTTGTGTGGAGAAGACAAAAAAAGAGAAAGTATCACATTGACGAGGCTAATCAACGGGCTATGGAGATGCCCATCTATTGATGTAAATGCAAGGAGTAGGGATTGCCATGCAACGGATGCACTAGACCTATAAGTGTACGCAAGCTCAAAAGAAAACTAAGTGGGTGTGCATCCAACTTGCTTGCTCATGAAGGCCTAGGGCGTTTGAGGAAGCCCATCATTGGAATATACAAGACAAGTTCTACAATAAAAAAAATCCCACTAGTAATATATAAAAGTGTCAAAATAGGAGACTCTCTATCATGAAGAACATGGTGCTACTTTGAAGCACAAGTGTGGAAAAGGATAGTAACATTGTCCCTTCTCTCTCTTTCTCTCATTTTTTTGTTGGGCACTTCAACCTCTTTTTCTTGGGCTCTTTTTGGCCTCTCTTTTTTGTTCGGAGTCTCATCCCGACTTGTGGGGGAATCATAGTCTCCATCATCCTTTCCTCACATGGGACAATAATCTAATAATGAATATGATCATGACACTTTTATTTACTTACAACTCAAGAATTACAACTCGATACTAGAACAAAAATATGACTCTATATGAATGCCTCCGACGGTGTACCGGGATGTGCAATGATGTAGCGTGACATGTATAAAAAATATGAACGGTGGCCAAGCCAAAAATACTATGTCAACTATATGATCATGCAAAGCAATAGACAATGATGATGTGTGTCATAATAAAACAGAACAGTGGATGTTGCATGATAATATATCTCGGAATGGCTATGGAAATGCCATAATAGGTAGGTATGGTGGCAATTTTTAGGAAGATATAAGGAGGCTTATGTGTGAAAGATCGTATCATATCACGGGGGTTGGATGCACCGGCGAAGTTTGCACAACAACTCAAGGTGAGTAAGGGCAATGAATGGTACCGAAGAGGCTAGCAAAATGCGGAAAGGTGAGAGTGCGTATAATCCATGTACTCAACATTAGTCATAAAGAACTCACATACTTATTGTAAAAGTTTATTAGCCCTTGAAGCAAAGTACTACTACGCATGCTCCTAGGGGCATAGATTGGTAGGAAAAGACCATCGCTCGTCCTCGACCGCCACTCATAAGGAAGAGAATAAAAAAATAAATCATGCTCCAATTTCATAGCATAACGAGAGACCATACGTGCATGCTTCGGGAATCACAAAACTTAACATAAATATTCTTACTAAACCACAATTATTCACTAGCATGACTCTAATATCACCACCTTTATATCTCAAAACAAATGCAAGGAATCAAACTTCTCATATATTCAATGATCTTCATGGAAGTTTTTATTATATACCTCTTGAATACCCATCATATTAGGACTAAATTCATAACCTAAGAAAATTTCTATACTATTTATAAGACTCTCAAAATAATATAAGTGAAGCATGAGAGTTCATCAATTTCTTTAGAATATAACCACCGTCGTGTTCTAAAAAATATAAGTGAAGCACTAGAGCAACTACCTAGCTCAAAAGGTGTGTCCAGCAAGGATGATTGTGGCAAACTAAAAAGAAAATAAAGCAAAGACTCATATAATACAAGACGCTCCAAGCAAAACACATATCATGTAGTGAATAAAAATATGGCCTCAAGTAATTTACCGATGGATTGTAGACGAAAGAGGGGATGCCATCCGGGGCATCCTCAAGCTTAGATGCTTGGTTGCCCTTGAATATTACCTTGTGGTTCCATGGGCATCCCCGAGCTTAGGCTCTTGCCACTCCTTATTCCTTAGCCCATAGAAACTTCACCCAAAACTTGAAAACTTCACAATACAAAACTCAACAGAAAATCATGAGATCCGTTAGTATAATAAAGCAAATCACCACTTTTAGGTACTGTTGTAAACTCATTCCAATTTTATATTTGCATTATATCTACTGTATTATAACTTCACCTTGGTTCATAACCCCTAATACAACCCATAGATTCATCAAAACAAGCGAACAACACAATGAAAATAGAATCTGACAAAAACAGAATAGTCTGTAGTAATCTGGACATCAGCCAAACTTCTGTAACTCCAAAAATTCTGAGAAATTAGGACAACGTAGGAATTTTGTATATAAATTTTATGTAAAAAATTGAGAGCAAAAGCACATTTGTGTAAATTTAAAAAATTCTAGAACTGAGCACAAAAGTTTCTGTTTTTCAGCAGAATCGAATCAACTATCACCCAAATCATCCCAAAAGGTCTTACTTGGCAAAAAACTAATTAAAACACTAAAACACAATCATAACATAAGTATAATTGCATATTCTCGTAAAAACAGAAAAAATAAAAATATTGGGTATTCTCCTGATACGTCTCCAACGTATCTACAATTTTTCATTGTTCCATGCTGTTATATTATCATTCTTGGATGTTTTATATTCATTTTATAGCAACTTTATATCATTTTTTGGGACTAACCTATTGACAAAGTGCCCAGTGCCAGTTGCTGTCTTTTGCTTGTTTTTGACTTCGTAGAATATCCATATCAAATGGAGTCCAAACGCAGCGAAACTTTTTGGAGATTTTTTTCTGCCCAAAAAACAACTTGGGAGCCAAGGAAGTGCACGAGGGGAGGCCCGTGGGGCCCACAAGACACCAGGGCATGCTAGAGGCCATTGGCGCGCCCAGGTGGGTAGTGAGGCCCACAGGAGTCCTTTCCACCGCCTCTCAGCTCTATAAATACCCAAATATTCCGAAAACCCTAGGGGAGTCGATGAAACACAATTCCAGCCGCTGCAAGTTCCAGAACCATGAGAGCCAACCTAGAGCCCTATTCTGGCACCTTGCCGGAGGGGAACACAATCATGGAGGGGTTCATCATCCTCATTGGTGCTCCTTCGATGATGCGTGAGTAGTTTACCACAGACCTACGGGTCCGTAGGCAGTAGCAAGATGGCTTCTTCTCTCTTTTTGATTCTCAATACAATGTTCTCCTCGATGTTCTTGGAGATCTATTTGATGTATTGACTTTTTACGGTGTGTTTGTTGGGATCCGATGAATTGCGAGTTTACGATTGCTTCTATCTATGAATATTAATTGAGTCTTCTTTGATCTCTTATATGCATGATTGTTATAGCCTCGTATTTATTCTCTGAAACTTTGGTTTGGTTTGGCCAACTAGATTGATTTTTCTTGCAATGGGAAGAGGTGCTTTGTGATGGATTCGATCTTGCGGTGTCCTCACCTAGTGACAGAAGGGGTAGCGAGGCACGCATGTATCATTGTCATTAAGGATAAAAAGATGGGGTCTATTCCTACATAAATAGATCTTGTCTACATCATGTCATCATTCTTATTGCATTACTCCGTTTCTCCATGAACTTAATACACTAGATGCATGCTGGATAGCGGTCGATGTGTGGAGTAATAGTAGTAGATGCATAATCGTTTTGGTCTACTAATCTTGGTTGTGATGCCTATATACATGATCATTGCCTTGGATATCATCATAATTATTTGCTCTTCTATCAATTGCCCAACAGTAATTAGTTTACCCACCGTATGCTATTTTATTGAGAGAAGCCACTAGTGAAATCTACGGCCCCCGGGTCTATCTTTTATCATATTGTTTTCAGATCTATTATTCCAAAAAACCAAAAATACCTTGCTGTAGTTTTCCTTTCTTTATTTTATTTTGCATTTTTGTCAGATCTATTTATCCAATCTCATACAATTTAATCTATCTCAATACTGAGGAGGGATTGACAACCCCTCTTACGCGTCGGGTTGCAAGTATTTGTTATTTGTGTGCAGGTACCGCTTACATAGTGTTGCTTGGTTCTCCTACTGGATTGATAACCTTGGTTTCATAACTGAGGGAAATACATACCGTTGCTGTGCTACGTCATCCTCTCCTCTTCAGGGAAATACCAACACAGATACAAGCAATCAGGAAGAATTTTTGGCGCCGTTGCCGGGTACACATCATCAACAACTATCAGGTTCCTAATCACAAATCTCATCTCCTTGAAATTTACATTATTTTCCATTTGCCTCTCGTTTTCATCTCCCTCACTTCTAAAATGTTTTTTGCGAAAAGCACAAATATATTTGCCTTCTTTTTTGTTTGCCTTTTTCTTGTTCGATCTTTTGTTCTTTTGTTATCTTGCTTGCCTACTTTGTGGTTATGGCTAGTTTCTCCTCTATTGCATGTACCCCCGAGAATGAAGTTCGTAACTTTAAGCAAAGGGGAGGGGAGAATCTAAAAGATGCTTGGTGTAGGATTTGCAATGCTCATAGTAGATCTATTCGTAAGCAATCTACCGTTATTCCTCTTTGTAGTTTTTATGTGGGCATTACCACTTGGTATAGATTCGTTCTTGATACTATTACCGGTGGGAATTTCTTGATGTGTCCCTCTTTGGATGCTTTTAATGCTATGGGAGATTTAGTGGGTGCACCACCTATCATTATTAATGAAACATTCTTAACTCTCGAGCATGTTATGCAAAGGTTAGATGCTATTGAAAAGAAGATGATTACCGAAGAACATGTTGAAAATTTGGATAAAAGAATCCATAACCTTGCTAATAAAATAGGGTTAAAAGCAGGAGATGCTCTTAAACTGTTAAAAGAAAAGGGACCCATAGTTAACGAAAGAGTAGAAGAGAGCCTCGCTCGGATTGATAAGTTGGAAGATATTTTTAGTAACTTGAGCTCGGCCTTTTCTTCTGTTAAAGTTATCGAAAAAACTCCTAAAAATTGCAAGACTACACAATTTTCTAAAAGCAAGGGTGTCGCTTCTATTAGCAACAATGAAGATCTTAAAATGATTAGTATTCACCCCAACTTTGTTAAAGTAATAAAAACCCTACTTGCAAGAATGAATCCTTCAATCTAATTCCTAGGAGTATTATTATAGAAAATATGCATGCTAAATCCTTGAAGAATTTTTGTGGTGTGATTGAGGAGTTGGAAATCGAAGATGATAATACTTCGATCTATGCATTATGCCTAGCTAGGGGCATAAAACGATAACACTTGTAGGGAGGCAACCCAATGAATAAAATATATTTTTCTAATTTTCTTTCTGTTTTTGTGTGTTCACACAATTATGCCTCTGTTATGATTGTGTTTTTTATGTTTTAATTGGTGTTTGTGCCAACTAATTCCTTTAGGATGACTTTGCGTGATAGTTGATTTGATCCTGTTGAAACACAGAAACTTTTGCGTCCAGTAGCTGAATTGTTAAAAATCACAGAAGCGACAAAAAATTCTAAATTTTCTACACACGATTGATATATAAATTGCCTCTGTTGTCCTTTTTCAGAATTTTTGGAGTTACACAAGTATGAGTAAAATTTGAGTCTTTACAGACTGTTCTATTTTTGACAGATTCTGTTTTCGTTGCATTGTGTGCTTATTTTGATGAATCTATGGATTGTATCGGGGGGTATAAGCCATGGTAAAATTAGAATACATTAGTTATAATGCAATAACAAAATATGAATGGGTTTGCAACAATACTTAAAGCAAAGATTTGGTTTTGTTATACCAACGGATCTCACGAACGTTTTGTTAAGCTTTGTGTGATTGAAGTTTTCATATTTTGGGTGAGATCTCGATGGATGAAGGAATAAGGAGTGAAAAGAGCCTAAGCTTGGGGATGCCCATGGCAACCCAAGGTAATATTCAAGGAGAACCAAGCAACTAAGCTTGGGGATGCCCTGGAAGGCATCCCCTCTTTCTTCTAACAACCATCGGTAATTTTACTTGGAGCTATATTTTTATTCGTCACATATCATGAGTTTTGCTTGGAGCGTCTTGTATTATATGAGTCTTTTCTTGTTTTATTTTTTATTTTTTTGCAGTCATCCTTGCTGGACACACCTATTTGAGAGAGCCATAATGATGCTAATATTTGTTAGAATTGCTCTATGTGCTTCACTTAACTTTTTTGAGCTACGGAATTGCTCTAGTGCTTCACTTATATCTTTTTGAGCATGGTGGTGCTTTATATTTTGAAGAAATATGCTCTCATGCTTCACTTAGACTATTTTGTGAGTTAGTAGATTTTTGAATCAATTCTCTCATGCTTCACTTATATTATTTTGAGAGAAGAGAAAAAATTATTTATGCTCATGTTCTTCACTTAAATTTATTTGAGAGATTGTTAAAAGCAACGGTAATATATTAATCTAGTCCCAAAGTGATAGATATCCAAGAGGGATATAATAAAAACTTTCATGAAAGATCATTGGACAAAATAAACTTGATTCTTTGTAATAGTTTTGAGATATGATGATAGTAATATGTGAGTCATGTTGGTGAGTAATTATGCTTTAGTAAGAATATTGGTGTTAAGGTTTGTGATTCCCTAAGCAAGCATGAAAGTCAATAGTTATGTAATGAAATTACATCCTACTTGTGGTGCATTATTCGATGTTAGTTATGGTTAATGCTCGTTTATGAGAATTTTTGCTTTTTGGTCTGTTGCTTCTCAATCTATTTGCTAGCCTTTCCTTGCAGTAAGTGGGAATACTACTTTTGCATCCAAAATCCTTAAACCAAGTTGTGCCATATGAGTCCACCATACCTACCTATATGCGGTATTTTCGTGCCATTTCAAGTAAATTTGTATGTGCCAACTCTAATTTTCAAAATGAATTTCCTTTTTGTGTGCCCGTACCGCTCGTGAAGCGAGTGGGGCTGGCCAATATTTTTCCATGCTAGATGTGTTATTCTTAAGATGTGTGTTTATTCACTTGTCATTGCATGAGAGTGTGGACGTAATAGCGATGCCCAGTCCCAAAATGAAAAAGAAATTTACTTTGTGTTGTCAAATATTAAATTCCTTGGAAAGTGTTGGTATGGAAGGCACCGGTGGATACGGCTAGCCATGGATTGTGAAAGAATGGTAGAAAAAGGAATAAACTTTATTTTATGTTTGGGAACCGCCTATGATGTATCTAGCATGGAAAGTATTGGGAATTCTCGGTCGTTTTCGTTGACACGAAAAGCATGCCTCTCAAAATATTTTATCTCTCAATTTAAGCTTTAGCTCTGGCACCTCTACAAATCTCTGCTTCCCTCTGGGAAGGGCCTATCTATTTACTTTATGCAATTTTTATTTTAATTTGAGTCTCCATCTTCTCTTATAAATCACCAACTAGGGAGCACTATGATCATACTTGTGCATTGGGTTTAGCTAATATTCGAGTGTGTTTCATGAATGGATCAATGATTGAGCATGATGGGCTAGGGATAGCTTTCTTTAGTGTTGATATTTTGAAAGACATGGTTGCTTGTTGATATGCTTGAGTATTGAAATCGTCATGTCAAATATAGACTATTGCTTTGAATCATTTAAAAGTCGAAATGTCCATGCTACAAAAGAAAAGAATATGTGATGAACATGTTAGGCATCATTCCACATCAAAAATTCTGTTTTTATCATTTACCTACTCGAGGAGGAGCAGGAATGAAGCTTGGGGATGCTGATACGTCTCCAACGTATCTATAATTTTTTATTGTTCCATGCTATTATATTATCATTCTTGGATGTTTTATATTCATTTTATAGCAATTTTATATCATTTTTTGGGACTAACCTATTGACATAGTGCCCAGTGCCAGTTACTGTTTTTTTGCTTGATTTTTACTTTGCAGAATATCCATATCAAACGGAGACCAAACACAGCGGAACTTTTTGGAGATTTTTTTCTGCCCAGAAGACAACTTGGGAGCTGAGGAAGTGCACAAGGGGAGGCCCGTGGGGCCCACATGACACTAGGACGCGGCAGAGGCTTCGGGCGCGCTCAGGTGGGTAGTGGGGCCCACGGGAGTCCTTTCCACCGCCTCTCAGCTCTATAGATATCCAAATATTCCATAAACCCTAGGGGAGTTGACGAAACACAATTCCCACCGCTGCAAGTTCCAGAACCACGAGATCCAATCTCAAGCCCTATTCCGGCACCTTGCCGGAGGGGAACACGATCACGGAGGGGTTCATCATCCTCATTGGTGCTCCCCCGATGAAGCGTGAGTAGTTTACCACAGACCTACGGGTCCGTAGGCAGTAGGTAGATGGCTTCTTCTCTCTTTTTGATTCTCAATACAATGTTCTCCTCGATGTTCTTGGAGGTCTATTTGATGTAATGACTTTTTGCGGTGTGTTTGTTGGGATCTGATGAATTGCGAGTTTATGATTAGTTCTATCTATGAATATTATTTGAGTCTTCTTTGATCTCTTATATGCATGATTGTTATAGCCTCGTATTTCTTCTCCGAAACTTTGGTTTGGTTTGGCCAACTAGATTGATTTTTCTTGCAATGGGAAGAGGTGCCTTGTGATGGTTTCGATCTTGCGGTGTCCTCACCCAGTGACAGAAGGGGTAGCGAGGCACACATGTATCGTTGCCATTAAGGATAAAAAATGGGGTCTATTCCTACACGAATAGATCTTGTCTACATCATGTCATCGTTCTTATTGCATTACTCCGTTTCTCCATGAACTTAATACACTAGATGCATGCTGGATAGCGGTCGATGTGTGGAGTAATAGTAGTAGATGTAGAATCATTTCGGTCTACTAATCTTAGACGTGATGCCTATATACATAATCATTGCCTTGGATATCGTCATAATTATTTGCTCTTCTATCAATTGCCCAACAGTAATTTGTTTACCCATCGTATGTTATTTTCTCGAGAGAAGCCACTAGTGAAATCTACGGCCCCCGGGTCTATCTTTTATCATATTGTTTTCAGATCTATTATTCCCAAAAACCAAAAATACCTTGCTGCAGTTTTTCTTTCTTTATTTTATTTTGCATTTTTGTCAGATCTATTTATCCAATCTCATACAATTTAATCTATCTCAATACCGAGGAGGTATTGACAACCCCTCTTACACGTTGGGTTGCAAGTATTTGTTATTTGTGTGCAGGTACCGCTTACATAGTGTTGCTTGGTTCTCCTACTGGATTGATAACCTTGGTTTCATAACTAAGGGAAATGCTTCCGTTGCTGTGCTGCATCATCCTCTCCTCTTCGGGGAAATACCAACGAAGATACAAGTAATCATCTCCCCACACGCGCTTTTCTTTAAAGCCTTTTAGCTAGGCGTTGATAATTTTAATGATGCTCACATGAAAGACAAAAAATTGAAGCACAAAGAGAGCATCATATAGCATGTGAAAAACAAGTTTAAGTCTAACATACTTCCTATGCATTGGCATTTTATATGGAAAAGATTTATCAAGACAAGCAAAAACTAGCATATGCAAGGAAGAAAAAAGAAACAATAGCAATCTCAACATAACGAGAGGTAATTTAGTGACATGAAATTTTTCTACAACCATATTTTCCTCTCTCATAATAATTACATGTAGGATCGTATTCTATAGTCTTCCAAGATAGTGGGATTAACATCAACTAAAGTCATGACCTCTTCAAACCCACTTTTATAAAAAAAATCATAAGATTGAACACTCTCCAAATATGTGAGTTCATTTTTACCTAAAGTTGACACTCTTCCAAACCCACTTTCAATATTATCGCAAACATATTCATCACGAGGCTTAAATAAATTTTCGAGATCATAAGAAGCATTATCACCCCAATCATGATCATTGCAATAAGTAGTGGACATAGCAAAATTAGCATCCCTAAGCTTGGGGCTTTGCATATTATTAGCACAATTGACATTAATAGAATTTATAATAACATAATTGCAATCATGCTTTTCATTCAAGAAGCTATCATGAATCACTTTTTAAATTTATTCTTTTAGCACTTCAACACAATTTTCAGATTCATGAATTTCAAGCAAAACTTCATAAAGATAATATAGTGCACTCAACTCACTAGCAATTGGTTCATCAAAGTTGGATATTTTAAAAATATTAGCAAGTGGATGAGGATCCATAAACTTTTTGCTTCTGATTTGTAATAAACATACAATTATGCCAAGCGAAAAAGCAAACAAACCAAGTAAGACATAAAGGCAAACAAAAAGGCAAACGGAAACTATTTTTGTATTTTTCTGAAAACGTTTTACAAGTGGGGGAGATGAAAACTGGAGTTATATGGAAAATAATGTAAATGCAAGAGATGAGAGTTTATGATGGGTACTTGGTAGGCTTGATGTCGACCCTCCCCGGCAACGTCGCCAGAAATTCTTCCTGCTACTTCTTGAGCTTGCGTTGGTTTTTCCCTTGAAGAGGAAAGGGTGATGCAGCAAAGTAGAGATAAGTATTTCCCTCAGTTGAGAACCAATCTATCAATCCAGTAGGAGGAACACACAAGTCTCCAATAATTGCACCTACACAAACAAACTAATACTTGCACCCAACCGATAAAGGGGTTGTCAATCCCTTCACGGTTACTTGCAAGGATGAGATCTGATAGTAATAGATATAAAAGATAAGTAAAAGTGCGAAACAAAATAAAAGTAAATAAAATCCAGCAAGGTATTTTTGTGTTTTCGATTTTATAGATCTGAAATAATATGATAAAAGACAGACCCGGGGGCTATAGTTTTCATAGAGGCTTCTCTCGTGAAAGAAAGCATACAGTGGGTAAACAGATTATTGTTGAGCAATTGATAGAAAAGCGCATTGTTATGACAATATCTAAGGTAATGATCATGTATATAGGCATCACATCCGTGACAAGTAGACCGACTCCTGCCTAAATCTACTAATATTACTCCACACATCGACAACTATCCAGCATGCATCTAGTGTATTAAGTTAACAAGAACGGATTAACGCCTTAAGCAAGATGAAAGATGACATGATATAGAGGGATAGATCCAATTAATATGAACAAACCCCATCTTTTTATCCTTAATGGCAACAATAGAAATACGTGTCATGTCTATTTCTGTCATAGGAAATAAGCACCGCAAGATTGAACCCTCTACAAAACACCTCTCCCATTGCAAGAAAAAACAATCTAGTTCGCCAAACCAAATCAATAGATTGGAGAGAAATACAAAGCTATATAAATCATGCATAAAAGAGTTCAGAGAAGACTCAAATAATATTCATAGATAATCTGATCATAAACCCACAATTCATCGGATCTCAACAAACACACCGCAAAAGAAGATTACATAGAATAGATCTCCAAGAACATCGAGGAGAACATTGTATTGAAGATCAAAGAGAGAGAAGAAGCCATCTAGCTACTAGCTATGGACCCATAGGTCTGTGGTAAACTACTCACGCATCATCGGAAGGACAGCAAGGTTGATGTAGAAGCCCTCCATGGTCGAATCCCCCTCCGGCAGAGTACCAGAAAAGGTCCCCAGATGGGATCTCATGAAGACAGAAACTTGCGGCGGCGAAAAAGTATTTTTAGTGTGCCCTCTGGTCTACGGGGAATATTTGGGTATTTATATAAGAAGAATTAGGGTTGGAAGTGCCGCGGGGGGCCAACAAGCTTGCAGGGTGCCCCCTAGGGCGCGCCCTGTGATTTTGTGGCCGCCTCGTGGCTCTTCCGGCCTCCTCTCGAAGCTTGGTATTGACTTTCAGGGTGTCTTGTGGTCCAAGAAAAATCATCAAAAAGTTTCATTCCGTTTGGTATTGACTTTCTGTAGAGGCAAAAACAAGGAAAAAGAACAACTGGCAATGGGCACTGGGTTAATACGTTAGTCCCAAAAAATGATATAAAATAGCATAATAATGCATATAAAACATCCAAGATAGATAATATAATAGCATGGAACAATAAAAAATTATAGATAAGTTGGAGATGTATCACTGGACAAGGAGGGGGTTGGGGCGGCCCTCGCCGTTGCCGGGTGAATCCTCTCAGAGCTTCATCACCGGAATCCATTCGTGCCATTGGACGCTGTCTTTGACGAGCTGGCTCCCGTCGACCGAGAGCGGGCTCTGTGGGCGGTGGCACCTTGCATCACCACCATCGTGCCCCTGGAGAAGCAGAGGGACTTCAGTGGTGTTTAGGAATCCTCTGCATGGGCATGTCTCGGTGCAACATGACCGTTGGATCAAACTCAGACGGTGCAGATCAGTCACTGTAGCACAAAGCGTGCGGGTGTGTTTGGTTGCATTCTCTTCTCAACATAGTTGTTCCCTCTTCGTGCATGCTCATCTCAGCACCCCTCTTCATGCATGCTCTGTTCATGCATGCTCCAAGTGTATTTGTGTTAACCTAGTGTGGACTCATGCGCCCTTCATGCACTGTGCAAAACAACCAAAAGTGGGTCGAGAAGGGAACTTTTGCTCCCATGCACCCTTTGTACACCCTACCTAACATAGATTCGTGTTTCATATGGTTCATGTTCCGCGGAGTAATGTAGCACTATACTCTTCGTGCACTATAGACCTAGTTCTGTTAACATTGATGTCACCGTTCATTCTCGACTGGACAGACAAAAAAGGGACGTGTTACACTACTGTTCATAGTTGACATGCGCACAACATCTCAACGGATGTCAATCCTCCAGAGACACCCTTACGGAGCAGCTGCCGTCTCTAGCCCTTGATTCTACTTCTCCGGTTGCCTTGTCTGCTAAAAACAATACACCATAGTACGCCTGTACACCGATGTATAGCGGGATGGGAGGCACGTACACGCAGGGACCCTCCAAGGACCGTTTTCATAAATAGTAGCCTCTATGTGAACCAAAAATCTGTTGAAACACTCGCAACAATATCCCTCACCATAGATTTATTTATAATCAGTTAGAGTACTAGACATCATTTTTTATGGTAATATCTTACTACACTAGCAACAAGATTATAATAATGATGTATGAACCACTACACATGCCTAGTAGTAGGAGTACTAGTAGCGTGAGTTCAAGTGGCTGTCGTGTTTCGCACTCCTGCGTCATAAGAGTGGAAACCCTTGCTGTAATCATTTTTTTAAGAAATAGTGGACACGCTCTACCGTGCAGATCCTCCTCGACGGTCGTCGGGAACCTTGCTACTCACTTTCGCCGACATGTGGGACAGCCAGCATCGGGGTCCACTTGCCATGCACTAAATTACTCCATACTAGAGTGCACACCCACACGTTAGACTACCTCGGTCAAAGCGCCACAGTAATGACCAATGAGCCATCAAATCACAAAACCCCACCTTTGCAGCAGTAAGTTGGACGGACGATGCAACCATCATTTCACTCTTCTCCCTCATCTTCCTATCTTGAAGAAAACCCCAACTCTCTTCTCCCTCATCTTGTTCCTCATTTCTTCAAAAAAAAAAACCAACGCGCTTCTGCCATTGTTCTTCTCTCCCAAAGAAGTAAAGGTGAGCACATCAATGGTGTTGCTTCTAGCCGAGGCATGGTCATCTTTTGCAACCCCGCGACCGATCCTAACTCCCTCTCTGTTATTCTGTTGGGTTTGTGATTATGGTTTTTTTTTATTTCTATTTGACAGTTTCTTGATGGACCCTGGAGCATCGTCCGAAGTGATGTCTATGGCTATGGCCAAAACCGTCGAGGCTCAGGGTACAAAGAAGCACAAGCACCCCGCCAAGACTACCGCAGACAAGCTCAAGGCCATCGCCCTGTCCAAGCCCCCCTCTCCGGGATCCGTCTTGATTGTGTTATTTCATCTAACTTGCAAAGTGCTTGCTAATATGCGAGGTTTGTGTAACATACATGCAGTACTAGTAGTACAACTTTCTAGGCAATCGTGCATGTGATTTTTGTGTACCAAATGACGGTTCTAAATGGCTCTTTTGACCAAAACATGCGAGAGCTTGACATACATATGATTTTTGTACATAACGCTGATTTCTTATAGATTACTTTCAACTACTTTATGAACATCAATGCTAGCTGTAGGAAATGGAAGATTTTAGCTCTCATGCCTTGGAAGAGAGTATAGTAGCCTCAGTAACTTGTGTTATGGATATTGCAAGTAATCCTCTGTTCACAAATATAAGATGTTCTAACTTTTTTGTGTATCTCATGTAGACATGTTTCAGTGTCTTTGTTCACTCATTTCTGTGCGTATATGTAGTCTTATATGGAGTAAAATATCAAAAATCATCTTATATTTCTGAACGGAGGTAGTAATAAAATATTTGGTTTCTATTTGAATTAGAACCAGGTCTGCTGTGGATATGAAGTTCTCAAAGTCATGCCGTGTGAACTGGAAGACCTGAGGATGTGTTCTACTAAACTATCCAGCTGTTGTTTCCTTGTAGCCACATGTCGTGAACAAGTGTTTTCCAGTAGCATTGTTGTCAGGCATGTTCTCGAGGGTGTACTTCACCACAACAATTTCCTAGTTGTGCCTTCGATTACGAAGGGTGTGGTTCTTGTAAAGCTTCCCGATAAATCTGATGCGGACTGTCTTCATCGTCATGTTTATGAGTTAAAATACCACTCTGTTAGGTTCTCCAAGGTTGACGAGATGGCAAAGGTGCTGGTAGACATCTCTCACGAAGTCCATGGCCTCGTCAGTTATGTGGGGCACATCCCGTAGATCGGTGGCAAGAAATAGTCTATAGAGTTTAATTAGTGCAACTTTGCTTGTCTGTAGTAAGTAATATTGTTCAGTACTTGATTTGTGTGTGTGAACCCTGTATTGTTTAGTACTGTCGCTTTTGTTGTGTGGTGAATCCTGAGAATAGTCTATGTTAATGTTTGTCCACTCAATTCAGTCCGTATATTTTGAAGTATCCAGCACATCTTTTTTGTGAGGACGGTGGGAGTATATATCTATTATGGTTACACTCCAATATATGTATGCATTACAGGGTTTATCGCACCCACCAGGATTTCCAGTCCCAGGGATGTTCGCTCCATACGAGTTGTCACGACCTTTGGACTGTCCTACTTGCGAGAGTAAGTGCGGGCCCTGCATGCCACCCGTAATTGGACGATCAACCTTCAATTTAGAACTTGAACATAGTGATATCCTCGTAAGGATTCACTCGAGTCACATCAAGTAAATCTTATTGATTTACTGTCATGTTTTCTTACTTTTGCTGCAATTTTACGATGCAGGTTTTGCCATGTCACATTCGTTACAGAATAAACCGTTTGGTTTGCTCTATGATGGTTATTTTAGCAGGTTTCACTTCTTATGACATCTCAGTAATGAAGGCACTGTACATCACTTATATTACTGGACACAATTGGATAAGTCTGTTGTCTGAGTACAATTTGAAGCCCTCTGATCAACTGCTGTTTGTTTTAACAAACACTCCACAACTAGTCCTTATCGCATTTAAAAGAAGGAAAGAAAAATACTGGATCCAGGTCACGGAGCCTAGAAAAGCTAAAATGCTGAAGTATGAAATCATAGCAGACCAGAGACGATCGCTACTGTCTCGCACACTAGTACCACCTTCAGCATCGGATCGAGCACCGGCACCTGCTCCAACGGCATTGGCTCTAGCACTGACAGTGGCAGCATCTCAGTCTGATCCACCAGAGGATTGGGCACCGACCACGTCAGCGGACCAGGCTGATATACCAGAGGATCGGGCACCACCACGGGCACCTGCTCCGACACCAGCACCAGCTCCAGAAGGAGCACCATCTCCGGCAGCAGCAGCGGCACTACCAGTCGCATCGCCACGGGCACCAGCAACGGCTCCGGCACCTGCACCAACACTTGAACTTGCACTTGCATCTGCTCCGTCCCGTGCAGCGGCAACGGAACCAGCACTTGCACCGGCAACAAACTGGGCTGTAGCTTGCACTGCATATACCAAAGTCCTTACAAAAAGCGACATCTCAACCTTCTTGGTAAGCATTGGCAGCCAAGTGCTTCGTACTTTTTTCTTTCCATGTTGTTTCACATGATTCATTGTGTTGATCTAACTATTTGTGTATGTCTTCTTGTTTGCAAATAGAGAATTCCTAGAGCAACGAGGGAGTCGTCCAATAATCCGGGCGAAAGTGGCCAAGTTTCTCTTACCATGCGCAGCCTTGGTGTGAATGAACCTGCTCAATATACCGTAAGTAGAAAGGATGGTCGCATGATGATTGATGCTAAAGGATGGTCAAGGTTCAAAACTCTATCAAATCTTGTGGTTGGGGATGATGTCAAAATCAAACTTTCACGGCAAGGAGAGCTGATCTTAATCGACTTTGAAATTCTTCAGTAGCAGCACGCAACTGCTGAACTAACCTATCCTCCGAGAGCTTTTGATGTAATATGGCATGGTGAAAAAGTGTCCTGTGTGTATAAGTAGTACTACAATATTATTTATCACGTAGGATATCGTGAAAGAATTGCAACTCTGGTTGCTGGTTAGGAACTGTCGTTTGATTTCATTCTAACAGTTGCCGTGGTTTATTTAATTTTCTGTATTCACCTTGCGACAACATCTAAAACCAGCAACGTACTGATCACATGCAATATTTACTGGATGAAATGCGCTGAGTTAGCACACATGGGCCCCCAAACATGCAGGCCCACTGGGCTGTGGCCCAAAGTCCAGGCCGTCAGCTAGAAATTCCTTTTGATGTCGCTTGAACTTTGTCGGTATTTCCCCAAAGAGGAAGGGATGATGCAGCACAACTACGGTAGGTATTTTCCTCAGTTATGAAACCAAGGTATCAATCCAGTAGGAGTACCAAGCAACACTATGTAAACGGTACCTGCACACAAAGAATAAATACTTGCAACCCGACGCGTAAGAGGGGTTGTCAATCCCTCCATGGTAAAAAGATAGATAAATTTGTGGTAGATTGGATAAATAGCTCTCGATAAAATGCGAAATAAAATAAGTAATAAAAAAGTGCAGCAAGGTATTTTTGGGTTTTTGGAATAATAGATCTGAAAAAAAGCGAATAAAAATAGATCTCAAAGCAAATATGATAAAGAATAGACCCGGGGGCCGTAGATTTCACTAGAGGCTTGTCTCAAGAAAATAGCACACGGTGGGTAAACAAATTACTGTTGGGCAATTGATAGAAGATCGAATAATTATGACGATATCCAAGGCAATGATCAATATATAGGCATCAGGTTCAAGATTAGTAGACCGACTCCTGCCTGCATCTACTACTATTACTCCAGATATCGACCGGCATCCAGCATGCATCTAGTGTATTAAGTTCATGGAAAAACGGAGTAATGCAATAAGAACGATCACATGTTGTAGATAAGATCTATTCATGTAGGAATAGCCCCCATCTTGTTATCCTTAATAGCAACGATACATGCGTGTCTTGCTGGCCCTTCTGTCACTGGGAAAGAACACCGCACGATCGAACCCATCACAAAGCACCTCTTCCCATGGCAAGAAAAATTGATCTAGTTGGCCTAACTAAACCAAAAATTCAAAGAAGAAATACGAGGCTATAAATAATCATGCATAAAAGAGATCAAAAGAAGACTCCAATAATATTCATGGATATAGATCTGACCATAAACTCAAAGTTCATCAGATTCCAACAAACACACCGCAAAAAGAGTTACATCAAATAGATCTCCAAGAGACCATTGTATTGAGAATCAAAAGAGAGAGAGAGAGGAAGCCATCTAGCTACTGCCTACGGACCTGTAGGTCTATGATGAACTACTCACGCATCATCGGAGAGGCACCAATGAGGATGATGAACCCCTCCGTGATGGTGTCTAGATTGGATCTCGTGGTTCTGGAACTTGCGGCGGTTGGAATCCTGTTTCGTTGACTCCCCTAGGGTTTCTAGAATATTTGGCAATTTATAGGGCGAAGAGGTAGTGCGGGAGGTCACCGAGGGGGGCACAACCCCCATGGGTGCGCCTGGGCCCCCAGGCACGCCCTGGTGGGTTGCGCCCACCTCAGGCCTCCCCTCTGGTACATCTTTGGCCCATCTGGTGTCTTCTGGTCCAAAAAAATTCTCCAAAAAGTTTCGCTGCGTTTGGACTCCATTTGGTATTAATATTCGCGAAGTAAAAAAACAAGCAAAAAACAACAACTGGCACTGGGCACTATGTCAATAGGTTAGTCCCAAAAAATGATATAAAGTTGCTATAAAATGATTGTAAAACATCCAAGAATGATAATATAGCAGCATGGAACAAGCAAATATTATAGATACATTGGAGACGTATCAGCATCCCCAAGCTTAATTCCTACTCGTCCTCGAGTAGGTAAATGATAAAAACAGAATTTTTGATGTGGAATGCTGCCTAACATGTTCATCACATATTCTTTTCTTTTGTAGCATGAACATTTGGACTTTTATATGGTTCAAAGCAATAGTCTAGTTTTGACATGAAGGTTTCAATACTCAAGCATATCAACAAGCAACCATGTCTTTCAAAATATCAACACTAAAGAAAGTTATCCCTAGCCCATCATGCTCAATCATTGATCCATTCATGAAACACACTTGCATATTAGCTACATCCAATGCTCAAGTACGATCATAGTGCCCTTTAGTTGGCACTTTATAAGAGAAGATGGAGACTCAAATACAAATAAAAATGCATAAAGTAAATAGATATGCCCTTCGCAGAGGGAAGTAGGGATTTGTAGAAGTGCCAGAGCTCAAAGCTTAAATTGAGAGATCAATTTTTTTGAGAGGCATACTTTTCCCGTCAATGAAAACGACCGAGTAATTCCCAGCACTTTCCATGCTAGATATATCATAGGCGGTTCCCAAATAGAAAATAAAGTTTATTGCTTTTTCCACCATTCTTTCACATTCCACGGATAGCCGTATCCACGGGTACCGTCCATACCAACACTTTCCAAGGAATTTATTATTGGACAACATAAAGTAAATTTCTTTTTCGTTTCAGGACTGGGCATCCCTATTAACGCCGCACTCTCGTGCAATGACAAGTGAATAAACACTCATCTTGAGAATAACACATCTAGCATGGAAAATATTAGCCACCCCCCTGCCGCTTCATGAGCGGTACGGGCACACAAAAAGGAAATTTATTTTGAAAATTAGAGATGGCACATACAAATTTGCTTAGAATGGCATGGAAATACCGCATATAGGTAGGTATGGTGTACTCATATGGCAAAATTGGGTTTAAGGATTTTGGGTGCACAAGTAGTATTTCTACTTAGTACAAGTGGAGGCTAGTTAAAAGATTGAGAAGCAACCAACCAAGAAAAGAAAAATCACATAAGCGAGCATTAAGCATAACTAACACTGAATAATGCACCTTAAGTAGGATATAATTTCATTGCACAACTATTGACTTTCTTGCTTGCATAGGGAATCACAAACCTTAACACCAATATTCTTACTAAAGCATAATTACTCACCAACATGACTCACATATCACTATCATCATATCTCAAAACTATTACAAAGAATCAAGTTTATTTTGTCCAATGATCTTCATGAAAGTTTTTATTATATCCCTCTTGAATATCTATCAGTTTGGGATGAATTTCATATGTTGGATTTGCTTTTGACAAGCTCAAACAAATCTAAGTGAAGAACATGAGCATAAAATTTTTCGTCTCTCAAAATAATATAAGTGAAGCATGAGAGAAGTTCTTCAAAAATTTACCAACTCTCAAATTAATCTAAGTGAAGCATGAGAGCATTTCTTCAAAAATATTAAAGCACACCGTGCTCAAAAAGATATAAGTGAAGCACTAGAGCAATTCCATAGCTCAAAAAATTTAAGTGAAGCATATAGAGCAAATCTAACAAATCATAGCATAATTTTGGATCTCTCAAATAGGTGTGTCCAGCAAGGATACTTGTGACAAAATAGAAAGCAAAACAATCAAAGACTCATATAATACAAGACGCTCCAAGCAAAACTCATGAAATGTGACGAATAAAAATATAGCTCCAAGTAAAATACCGATGGTCGTTAGAAGAAAGAGGGGATGCCTTCCGGGGCATCCCCAAGCTTAGTTGCTTGGTTCTCCTTCAATATTAACTTGGGGCGCCATGGGGCATCTCCAAGCTTAGGTTCTTTTCACTCCTTATTCCTTCGTCCATCGTGATCCCACCCAAAACTTGAAAACTTCAATCACACAAAACTTAACAAAACCTTCGTGACATCCGTTAGTATAAGAAAACCAATCTTTACTTTAAGTACTGTAGAAAACCCATTAAAATTTTCTTATTGCATTATATCTACTTTATTATAACTTTACCATTGCTTATACCCCCCGATACAATCCATAGATATATCAAAATAAGCACACATTGCAAAGAAAACAGAATTTGTCAAAAATAGAACAGTCTGTAAAGATGCGAATTTTTCTCATACTTATGTAACTCTAAAAATTCTGAAAATTTAGGACACTAGAGTAAATTTGTATATCAACTTTTTGTAAAAAAATTCAGAATTTTTCGGCGCTTATGTGAATTTATAAAATTCTGTTACTGGACGCAAAAGTTTCTGTTTTTCAACAGGATCAAATCAAATATCACCAAAGCTATCCCAAAGGCTTTACTTGGCACAAACACTAATTAAAGCATAAAAAACACAATCATAACAGAGGAATAATTGTGCAAACACTCAAGAATAGAAAGAAAAAGGAAAAAATAAATTTTATTCATTGGGTTGCCTCGCAACAAGCGCTATCGTTTTATGCCCCTAGCTAGGCATAATGCATAGATTCAAGTATTGTCATCTTTAGTTTTAGATCCATAGGATGCCCTCATGATTGATTCATATGGTGGCTTAATTCTTGTTCTAGGGAAGTGTTCCATACGCTTTCTTAGTGGAAATTAAAATTTAATATTGCCTTCTTTCATATCAATCACGGCACCAATAGTACGTAAAAACGGTCTACTAAGTATAATTGGACAAGACGTATTGCAATAAATATCAAGAACAATAAAATCTATGGGCACATAATTCCTATTTGAAAGAATAAGAACATCATTAATTCTTCCCAAAGGCTTTTTAATAGTAGAATCCTCCAAGTGCAAATTAAGAGAACATTTTTCAATATCGGTAAGACTAAGCACATCACATAAAGATTTCAGAATTGTGGAAACACTAGCACCTAAATAACATAAAGCAAAACACTCATAATTTTTAATCTTGACTTTGATAGTAGGTTCCCATTCATCATGCAATTTTCTATGAATTGAAATCTCTAACTCCAACTTTTCTTCCAAATCTTTCATCATGGCATCAACAATATGTTTAGTAAAAGCTTTATTTTATTCATAAGCATGGGGTGAATTTATCATGGATTGCAACAAAGAAATACAATCAATCAAAGAGCAATTATCATAATTAAAGTCTTTGTAATCCAAAAGAGTGGGCACATCGCTAGTTAAAGTTTTGACCTCTCCAAACCCACTTTTATCAATTTTTTCATCAAGATTTTCATCCTCCGAATTATCGGGATGCCTTCTAACTAAAGTTGACACTTCTTCTATCCATTTATCATCAATTTTAATTTTACTAAACAAGGAATCAATAGAAGAAACAACAATCACTTTAAGATCTTCATCATTTTTATGAAAGCAATCACTAGAAAACACTCTTTCTAAAAATTCTCGTTTAGCTCTAAGCATAGCGGTTCTTTTCTTACTTTCATCCATAGAACATATCAAGCTTTAATTGATTCATCAACCTTGGGTACAAAATTTTCAACTTGAGATTTTCTACATTGTTAGAAATTCTATCAATGCTTCTAGACATATCATCAATCTTATTCAACTTTTCTTCTATCGTAGTATTGAAAACTTTTTGAGCATTGATAAATTCTTTAATATTATTCTCAAGATTAGAGGTATTCCTATTATTATTGTAAGAAGAATTACCATAGGAGTTACCATAATTATTAGAGGAATTTCCAGGAAAAGGCCTAGGATTAAAATTACCTCTATAAGCATTGTTATTAAAATTGTTTCACGAGACAAAATTCACATCTACGGGATCACTATATTGCTCAATCAAAGTAGACAAAGGCACATCATTAAGATAAATAGGAGCACTTTTATTAGCAACCAATTTCATAAGAGCATCTACTTTTTCACTCAACGTACTAATTTCTTCAACCGAATTAACTTTTTTACTAGTAGGTGCTCTTTCGGTATGCCATTGTGAATAATTTGCCATAATATTATCAAGAAATTTAGTAGCTTCACCCAAAGTAATTTCCATAAAAGTACCACCCGCGGCTGAATCTAAAAGATTTCTAGAAACAAAGTTCAATCCCGCATAATTTTTTTGTATGATCATCCAAAGATTTAAACCATGAGTATGAAAATTTCTTACATCAACTTCATTCTTTCCCAAGATTGTGCAACATGTTGATGCTCAAGTTGCTTAAAATGCATGATTTGAGTTTTAAGGGAAATAATTTTCGCGTGCGGAAAATACTTAGTAATTAAAGCATCTTCGCACTTATCCCAAGAATCGATACTATTGCGAGGCAAAGAAGAAAACCAAATTTTTGCACGATCCCACAAAGAGAAAGGAAATAATTTCAACTTCACAATATCATTGTCCACATATTTTTTCTATTGCATATCGCATAATTCTATGAATGTGTTTAGATGGGACGCTGCATCCTCATTAGGAGTACCGGAAAATTGATCTTTCATAACAAGATTCAACAAAGCGGCATTAATATCACAAGATTCCGCACTAGTGGCGGGAGGAGAAAATCGGAGTGCTAATCAAATCATTGTTATTGGTATTGGAAAAATCACACAACTTGGTGTTTTCTTGAGTCATCCTGACTACGCAAAAAAGATTGCACACAAAAACAGATCTGACGAGAAAACGGCGAACGAAAGAGAGGGCGAATAAAACGACAAATTTTTGTGAAGTGGGGGAGATGAAAACAAGAGGCAAAGGGCAAATAATGTAAATTGCAAGGAGATGAGATTTGTGATTAGGAACCTGGTACATGTTGATGATGTCTTCCCGACAACGGCGCAAGAAATTCCTTTTGATGTCGCTTGAACTACGTCGGTATTTCCCCAAAGAGGAAGGGATGATGCAGCACAATTACGGTAGGTATTTACCTCACTTATGAAACCAAGGTATCAATCCAGTAGGAGAACCAAGCAACACTATGTAAATGGTACCTGCACACAAAGAACAAATACTTGCAACCCAACGCGTAAGAGGGGTTGTCGATCCCTCCACGGTAAAAAGATAGATAAATTTATGGTAGATTGGATAAATAGCTCTCGATAAAACACGAAATAAAATAAGTAATAAAAAAGTGCAGCAAGGTATGTTTGGGTTTTTGGAATAATAGATCTGAAAACAAAAGCGAATAAAAATATATCTCAAAGCAAATATGATAAGAATAGACCCGAGGGCCGTAGATTTCACTAGTGGCTTCTCTCAAGAAAATAGCACACGGTGGGTAAACAAATTACTGTTGGGCAATTGATAGAAGATCGAATAATTATGACGATATCCAAGGCAATGATCAATATATAGGCATCACGTCCAAGATTAGTGGACCGACTCCTGCGTGCATCTACTACTATTACTCCACACATCGACCGCTATCCAGCATGCATCTAGTGTATTAAGTTCATGGAAAAATGGAGTAATGCAATCAGAACGATGACATGTTGTAGATGGGATCTATTCATGTAGGAATAGCCTCCATCTTGTTATTCTTAATAGCAATGATACATGTGTGTCTTGCTGCCCCTTCTGTCACAGGGAAAGAACACCGCACGATCGAACCCATCACAAAGGACCTCTTCCCATGGCAAGAAAAATCGATCTAGTTGGCCTAACTAAACCAAAAATTCGAAGAACAAATACGAGGCTATAAATAATCATGCATATAAGAGGTCAAAAGAACACTCAAATAATATTCATGGATATAGATCTGATCATAAACTCAATGTTCATCGGATCCCAACAAACACACCGCAAAAAGAGTTACATCAAATAGATCTCCAAGAGACCATTGTATTGAGAATCAAGAGAGAGAGAGAGAGGAAGCCATCTAGATACTGCCTACAGGCCCGTAGGTCTATGATGAACTACTCACGCATCATCGGAGAGGCACCAATGAGGATGATGAACCCCTCCGTGATGGTGTCTAGATTGGATCTCGTGGTTCTGGAACTTGCGGCGGCTAGAATTGTGTTTCGTCGACTCCCCTAGGGTTTCTGGAATATTTGGCAATTTATAGGGCGAAGAGGTTGTGCGGAGGTCACCGAGGGGGCACAACCCCCTGGGTGCGCCTGGGCCCCCAGGCGCGCCCTGGTGGGTTGTGCCCACCTCAGGCCTCCCCTCTGGTACATCTTTGGCCCATCTGGTGTCTTCTGGTCCAAAAAAATTCTCCAAAAAGTTTCGCTGCGTTTGGACTCCATTTGGAACTGATATTCTGTGAAGTAAAAAAACAAGCAAAAAACAACTCACACTGGGCACTATGTCAATAGATTAGTCCCAAAAAATCATATAAAGTTGCTATAAAATAATTGTAAAACATCCAAGAATGATAATATAACAGCATGGAACAAGCAAAAATTATAGGACGTATCAGTACCGCACAAAGCGTTACTACCGCTCTACTACCATGTAAGCAGTGAGGGACTACACAACCAAAGAGATAGGTGATAGTGTGGCGGTAGTCGGATGCGGAAGTACCACAAAGCAGTACTACCACTGGGCAGGTGCGGTACTACCGTGCCCAACTTCCACCCTACTGGTGCCGAAGAGAAAACGAGTCCAGAATCCCAAAAACAATTCAAAATAGTCCAAGCAAACAGATGGATACAATAAACCCTGAACTGCCATAACTTCTACAAATGAGCTCCGAAATGGGCAAACTCAAACTTGTTCGATAGATGACGACAAATACTATCCAACAGCGAAAACCACTATGAATGAAGAACCGGCAAAAACCCCAACATCAAAAACATTATAGAAGATGCATGTGAACTTTGTTTTTGATGAACTCGAGCTTGTCATAAAGATGACCATAAGCTCCAAATATCACTAGGAGAAATACCAAACAAGAACCAAGAAAGGTGATGCAAGGATGCAAAGAATATGTGATAAACTTGTTAGGCAGCATTCCACATCAAAAATTCTATTTTTATCATTTACCTACTCAAGGATGAGCAGGAATTAAGCTTGGGGATGCTGATACGTCTCAATGTATCTATAATTTTTTATTGTTTGATGCTGTTATATTATCAATCTTGGATGTTTTATATTCATTTACTAACAACTTGATATCATTTTTTGTGACTAACCTATTGACATAGTGCCCAGTGCCAGTTGTTGTTTTTTGCTTGTTTTTTACTTCGTAGAATATCAATACCAAACGGAGTCCAAATGACACGAAACTTTTTGGAGAATTTTTTCTTCCCATAAGACACCCAGGATGCCCAAGAAGTGCACCAGAGGGGGCCCGTGGGGCCCACTAGGCACCAGGGCGTACCAGAGGCCCCTGGCGTGCCCTGGTGGGTAGTGCAGCCCACAGGCACCCCCTCCACCGCCTATCAGCTCTATAAATACTCTAAAATCCCAAAAACCCTAGGGGAGTCGAGAGAAAATAGCTTTCGCCGCCGCAAGTTCCAGAACCACGAGATCCCGTCTAGAGGCCTTTTCCGGCACTGTGCCAGAGCGGTCAACAATCACGGAGGGGTTCTTCATCAACACCCTTGCCCCTGTGATGATGCGTGAGTAGTTTACTACAGACCTAAGGGTCCGTAGGTAGTAGCTAGATGGCTTCTTCTCTCTTTTTGATCTTCAATACAATGTTCTCCTCGATGTTCTTGGAGATCTATTTGATGTAATGACTTCTTGCAGTGTGTTTGTTGGGGTCCGATGAATTGTGAGTTTATGATCAGATCTATCCATGAATATTATTTCAGTCTTCTCTGAACTCTTTTATGCATGATTGTTATAGCCTCGTATTTGTTCTCCGAAACTTTGGTTTGGTTTGGCCAACTAGATTGATTTTTCTTGCCATGGGAAGATGTGCTTTTGATGGGTCCGATCTTGCGCTCCTCAATCTCAGTGACAGAAGGAGACATGACACGCATGTATCAATGCCATTTAGGATAAAAAGATGGGGTCTATTCGTACATGAATAGATCTTGTCTACATCATGTCATCGTTCTTATTGCATTACTCCGTTTCTTCATGAATTTAATACACTAGATGCATGCTGGATAGCGGTCGATGTGTGGAGTAATAGTAGTAGATGCACGCAGGAGTCGGTCTACTAATCTTGGACTTGATGCCTATATACATGATCATTGCCTTGGATATCATCATAATTATTTGCTCTTCTGTCAATTGCCCAACAGTAATTTGTTTACCCACCGTATGCTATTTTCTCGAGAAAAGCCTCTAGTGAAATCTATGATCCCCGGGTCTATTTTCCTATCATA
This sequence comes from Thinopyrum elongatum, assembly GCA_011799875.1. Lineage (NCBI taxonomy): Eukaryota > Viridiplantae > Streptophyta > Magnoliopsida > Poales > Poaceae > Thinopyrum > Thinopyrum elongatum. The sequence goes on from CM022300.1 coordinate 393,348,833, forward strand.
TTAAACCAAAAATACCTTGCTAGAATTTTCTTTATTTATTTTATTTTGTGTTTTTGTTAGATCTATTTATAAAATCTCATACAATTTAATCTATCTCTATACCGAGGAGGGATTGACAACCCCTCTTACATGTTGGGTTGCAAGTATTTTTTATTTGTGTGCAGGTGTTGTTTACATTGTGTGGGTGGATCCTCCTACAGGATTAATACCTTGGTTTCATAAATGAGGGAAATACTTACCGTTGTAGTGTTGCATCATCCTCTCCTCTTCGGGGAAATACCAACGCAGATACAAGCAATCAGGAAGAATTTCTGGCGCCGTTGCAGGGGAGACATCATCAACATTTATCAAGTACCCAATCAGAAATCTCATCTCCTTGCAATTACTTTATTTGCCATTTGCCTCTTGTTTTCATCTTCCCCAGTTCTAAAAAGTTTTTACCACAATACATAAATATTTTCCGTTTGCCTTTTTGCTTGTTTGCTTTCTTCGCTTGTGTTGCCATGTGCCTTCTCTTTGCTTGCATCTTCGCTTGCTAAAAATCTATTGATATGGTCCTCAACCACTTGCTAATCTTTTCAAAAGACCAAATTATGATGAACCAATTGCTAGTGAGTTGAGTGCACTAGATTATCTTTATGAAGTTTTGCTTGAAATTCATCAATCTGAAAATTGTGATGAAGTGCTAAAAGAAGAAATTTATAAAGTGATTCATGATAACTCCTTCAATGAAAAGCATGATTGTAATGATGTTATTGTAAATTCTATTAATGTCAATTGTGCTAATAATATGCAAAACCCCAAGCTTGGGGATGATGATTTTTTTATGTCTACTACTTATTGCAATGATCATGATTGGGGTGATAATGTTTCATATGATCTTGAAAATTTATTTAAGCCCCATGATCAATATGAAATTGATAACGTTTGCAATAATATTGAATGTGAGTTTGGAAGAGTGTTAACGCTAGGTAAAAATAACCCCACATATTTGGAGAGTGTTCAATCTTATGAATTTTTTTATAAAAGTGGGCTTGGAGAGGTCATGACTTTATTTGATGATAATCCCACTATTTTGGAAGAGTGTCAACTTTGCATGCATGTGGATCATATAGAGAATATGTTATGTGATAGCTATATTGTTGAATTTGAATATGATCCCACATGTAATTATTATGAGAGTCAGAAATATGGTTGTAGAAATTTTCATGCTACTAAATTACCTCTCTTCATGTTGAGATTGTCAATGTTTTATTCTTCCTCCTTGCATACGCTAGTTTTTGCTTGTTTTGATAATTTATTTGCTTATAAAATGCCTATGCATAGGAAGTATGTTAGACTTAAATGTAATTTTCACATGCTATATGATGCTCTCTTTGTGCTTCAACTCTAGTCCTTCATGCGAGCATCATTAGAATTATCAATGCCTAGCTAGGGGCGTAAAACAATAGCGCTTGTTGGGAGGCAACCCAATGAATGAAATAAAATTTTCACTTTTTATTTTTGTTCTTGTGTGTTTGTACAATTATGCTACTATTATGATTATATTTTTATGTTTTAATTAGTGTTTGTGCCAAGTAAATCCTTTAGGATTATGTTGGTTGATAATTGATTTGATCATGTAGGAAAACAGAAGGTTCCACGTCCTGTACTAGAATTGTTAAAATTTTCTGGAACATGGAAAAGTTCTGAGTTTTTTACACATGATTGATATACAAATTGCCCACGTGGTCCTAATTTTTCAGAAGTTTTGGAGATACAGAAGTATGAGCTTAATTCGATTTTCTACAGACTGTTCTGTTTTTGACAGATTCTGTTTTCGTTGCATTATGTACTTATTTTGACGAATCTATGGATTGTATCGGGGGGTATAAGACATGGTAAAGTTAGAATACAGTAGGTATAATGCAATAACAAAATATGAATGGGTTGCAATAGCACTTAAAGTAGTGTATTGTTTTCTTATACTAACAGAGCTCACGAAGGTTTTGTTAAGTTTTGTGTGATTGAAGTTTCAAGTTTTGGTTGATAGCTTGGGGATGCCCATGGCACCCCAAGGTAATATTCAAGGAGTACAAAGCAACTAAGCTTGGGGATGCCCCAGAAGGCATCCCCTCTTTCTTCTAAGGAAAGGTCTACCAAGAATAATAGGACATGTAGGATTGCAATCTATATCAAGAACAATGAAATCTACGGAAACATAATTCCTATTCGCAACAATAAGGACATCATTAATTCTTCCCATAGGTTTCTTAATAGTGGAATCCGCAAGATGCAAATTTAAAGAACAATCATCAAATTCACCGAAACCTAACACATCACATAAAGTTTTTGGAATCGTGGAAACACTAGCACCCAAATCACACAAAGCATAGCATTCATAATCTTTAATCTTAATCTTAATAGTAGGTTCCCACTCATCATAAAGTTTTCTAGGAATAGAAACTTCCAAATTAAGCTTTTCTTCATAGGATTGCATCATAGCATCAACGATATGTTTAGTAAAAGCTTTGTTTTGATTATAAGCATGAGGAGAATTCAACATGGATTGCAACAAGGAAATACAATCTATTAAAGAGCAATTATCATAATTAAAGTCTTTGAAATCCAAAATAGTGGGTTCATTGCTATCTAAAGCTTTGACCTCTCTAATCCCACTTTTATTAGTTTTTGCATCAAGATCTAAAAACTCCGAATCATTGGGACGCCTTCTAACTAAAGTTGACTCATCTCCAGTCCCATATTTATCAAGATTTACATTGGAAAACAAAGATTCAATAGGAGTCACGTCAATCACTTTAAGATCTTCATCATTATTCTCATGAAAACTAGAAGAACACATTTTTATGAACAAATCTTTTTTAGCACGCATCTTAGCGGTTCTTTCTTTGCACTCATCAATGGAAATTCTCATGGCTTTGAGAGACTCATTGATATCATGATGTGGAATAGATCTAAGTTTCAAAGAATCAACATCAAGAGAAATTCTATCCACGTTCCTAGCCAAATCATCAATCTTAAGCAATTTTTCTTCAATCAAAGCATTGAAATTCTTTTGCGAACTTATACATTCTTTAACACTATTCTCAAATTCAGAGGGTATCTTATTATAATTTCCATAAGAATTGTTGTAGGAATTACCATAATTATTAGAGGAATTACTAGGAAACGGCCTAGGATTAAAATTACCTCTATATGCGTTATTACCAAAATTGTTCCTACCAACAAAATTCACATCCATGGATTCGTTATTGTTTTCAATCAAAGTAGACAAAGGCATATCATTAGGATCAATAGGAGCACTCTTATTAGCAAATAATTTCATAAGTTCGTCCATCTTTCCACTCAAAATATTGATTTCTTCAATCGCATGCACCTTTTTACTAGTGGAAGATCTTTCGGTATGCCATTGAGAATAATTGACCATAATATTATCTAGGAGTTTAGTAGCTTCTCCTAACGTAATTTCCATAAAAGTACCTCCCGCGGCCGAATCTAAAAGATTTCTAGAAGCAAAATTCAATCCGGCATAATTTTTTTGTATAATCATCCACCGATTCAAACCATGAGTAGGGCAATTTTGTATCATCAATTTCATCCTCTCCCAAGATTGTGCAACATGTTCATGATCAAGTTGCTTAAAATTCATAATATCTTTCCTAAGGGAGATGATCTTAGCGGGAGGAAAAAACTTGGAAATAAAAGCATCTTTACACTTATTCCATGAATCAATACTATTTTTAGGCAAAGATGAAAACCAAGTTTTAGCACGATCTCGAAGTGAGAACGGAAATAGCTTCAATTTAACAATATCATTATCCACATCTTTTTTCTTTTGCATATCACACAAATCAACAAAATTATTAAGATGGGATGCGGCATCTTCACTCGGAAGGCCGGAAAATTGATCTTTCATAACAAGATTCAGCAAAGCGGCATTAATTTCACAAGATTCCGCATTAGTAGCGGGAGCAATCGGAGTACTAATAAAATCATTATTATTGGTGTTGGAAAAATCACACAATTTGGTATTCTCTTGAGTCATCGTGACGAAGCAAGAAATCCAACACACGAGCACACAAAAAGCAAGCGAAGAAGACGAACGGAAGAGGGGCAAAGAAGGGAGGTAGAAGGGCGAATAAAAAGGCAAATTTGTTCGAAAATCATTTTAGAAGTGAGGGAGAGGAAAACGAGAGGCGAATGGCAAATAATGTAATGCGAGGGATGAGAGTTTATGATGGGTACTTGGTAAGTCTTGGCTTGGCGTAGATCTCCCCGGCAACGGCGCCAGAAATCCTTCTTGCTACTTCTTGAGCTTGCATTGGTTTTTCCCTTGAAGAGGAAAGGGTGATGCAGCAAAGTAGAGTAAGTATTTCCCTCAGCTTTTGAGAACCAAGGTATCAATCTAGTAGGAGATAATGCTCAAGTCACCGAATACCTGCACAAACAAACACCAACCTTGCACCCAACGCGATAAAGGGGTTGTCAATCCCTTAACGGTTATTTGCAACGTGAGATCTGATAGAGATGATAAACGGTAAAGTAATATTTTGGTATTTTTGGTTTATGGAACAGAAAGTAAAGATTGCAAAGTAAAAGAAATAGGAAACGGAAATTGTAGATCGGAAACTTATATGATGGAAAATAGACCCGGGGGCCATAGGTTTCACTAGAGGCTTCTCTCAAGATAGAAATTATTACGGTGGGTAAACAAATTACTGCCGAGCAATTGATAGAAAAGCGCAAAGTTATGACGATATCTAAGGCAATGATCATGAATATAGGCATCACGTCTGTGTCAAGTAGACCAAAATGATTCTGCATCTACTACTATTACTCCACACATCGACCGACTCCAGCCTGCATCTGGAGTATTAAGTTCATAAGAACAGAGTAACGCATTAAGTAAGATGACATGATGTAGCGGGATAAATTCAAGCAATATGATGAAAACCCCATCTTTTTATCCTCGATGGCAACAATACAATACGTGCCTTGCTGCCCCTACTGTCACTGGGAAAGGACACCACAAGATTGAACCGAAAGCCAAGCACTTCTCCCATTGCAAGAAAAACCAATCTAGTTGGCCAAAACAAATCGATAGTTCGAAGAGACTTGCAAAGATATCAAATCATGCATATAATAATTCAGAGAAGATTCGAATAATATTCATAGATAAGCTGATCATAAATCCACAATTCATCGGATCTCGGCAAACACACCGCAAAAGAGTATTACATCGAATAGATCTCCAAGAACATCGAGGAGAACTTTGTATTGAGAATCAAAGAGAGAGAAGAAGCCATCGAGCTACTAGCTATGGACCCGTAGGTCTGAAGTAAATTACTCACGCTTCATCGGAGAGGTAATGGTGTTGATGTAGAAGCCCTCCGTGATCGATTCCCCCTCCGGCAGGACGCCGGAAAAGGCCCCAAGATGGGATCTCACGGGTACAGAAGGTTGCGGCGGTGGAAAAGTGGTTTTGTTGCTCCCCTGGATGTTTCTAGGGTATAAGAGTATATATAGGCGAAAGATTTAGGTCAGAGGGTCTACGAGGGGCCCACAAGGTCGGGGGGCGCGCCCTACCCCCTGGGCGTGTCCTCCACCCTTGTGGCCGCCTCGCGGCTCTTCTGACTTGCACTCCAAGTCTCCTGGGTGTCTTCTGGTCCAAGAAAAATCATCGCGAAAGTTTTATTCCGTTTGGACTCCGTTTGGTATTCCTTTTCTGCAAAACTCTGAAACAAGGAAAAAAACAGAAACTGGCACTGGCACTGGGCTCTAGGTTAATAGGTTAGTCCCAAAAATCATATAAAATAGCATATTAATGCATATAAAACATCCAAAACAGATAATATAATAGCATGGAACAATCAAAAATTATAGATACATTGGAGACGTATCATTTGGCCAACTAGATTGTTTTTTCTTGCCATGGGAAGATGTGCTTTGTGATGGGTTCGATCTTGTGGTGCTCAATCTCAGTGGCAGAAGGAGACATGACACGCATGTATTGTTGCCATTAAGGATAAAAAGATAGGGTATATTCCTACATGAATAGATCTTGTCTACATCATTTACTCGTTCTTATTGCATTACTCCATTTCTTCATCAACTTAATACACTAGATGCATGCTAGATAGCGGTCGATGTGTGGAGTAATAGTAGTAGATGCTGGCAGGAGTCGGTCTACTAATCTTGGACGTGATGCCTATATACATGATCATTGCATTGGATATCGTCATAATTATTTGCTCTTCTGTCAATTGCCCAGCAATAATTTGTTTACCCATCGTATGCAATTTTCTCGAGAGAAGCCTCTAGTGAAATATACGGCCCGTGGGTCTATTTTCCTATCATATTAAACCAAAAATATCTTGCTGCAATTTTTTGTGTGTTTTTGTTAGATCTATTTAGCAAATCTCATACAATTTAATCTATCTCAATACTGAGGAGGGATTGACAACCCCTCTTACGTGTTGGGCTGAAAGTATTTGTTATTTGTGTGCAGGTGCTGTTTACAAAGTGTGGGTGGATCCTCCTACTGGATTGATAACCTTGGTTTCATAACTGACGGAAATACTTACCGTTGTTGTGCTGCATCATCCTCTCCTCTTCGGGGAAATACCAACGCAGATACAAGCAATCAACCCCCAACAGGCTGGGATGTTTGGCGGCCTCCTCGGGGTCCTGTTCATCCAGTGGCAACCGCCTACTACCACGGGGTCCTGTTCATCTAGCGGCAACCGCCTACACATGGTCGGGGTCCTGTTCATCCAACCCCCGCCGGGAACTGTTCATCCAGACTGGACTCGCTATAACTCGACTCGTTCTAAGTATCGTGTGTGCGGCAACACATGCATTGTTCATCCAGAGGCAACCCAACCGGCTATCTAGCTACGTATCACACGGGGGTTTGATAGGCTTCAGTTAGCAATGAAGGAGTCGGTCGGGTTCAGTTAGCAGTGAAGGGATCTATCGATCGGCTTCAGTACGTAGTGCTAGCAGTGCGATCACTCAGGTTCAGTAAGCGACCGCCTCTCGCTCGAGTTTAGTTATTGCGACACGGCTCGCACCACATGAGTGTACGAGAGGGAAACAGGCAAACCACACTGCATCGCTCGGCCCCGACCACCCACCGTAACCGAGAACTCCGCGAAAATTTCCTTGCCCTCACTTCTACCATGATTTTTGATGTCATGGACGGCCCAAAGAATGTCATGCAGGTGCGTCCTCAGCCCGCCCAGGACAAAAAGCCCATTTTCTGTCATGATTTTTTGTCATAGAAGTAGGAGCCCACCACATCTACGATGATACATGTTTTTGTCACAATTATCTTCATAGAAGTGTCATAACCATGACATAATTTTTTTCGGGCCTTAATGTCACGGATGTGTCTTTTTTTGTAGTGTTAAGCTATCGGGTCCGGTAACCCATTAACAGCAATAACCAATGGAGATTTTCCATGCGTAAAATTCTCATTGGCTGAAAGAACCACGTGTCAGCTCCACGCTTGGACATATGTCATTCATCCAATGGACGAGACACGCCTATGATACGTCAACATGTGGCACAACCCAATAGTGGCCCAGATATGTTAAGAAGGTTGGCCAGTTTGACTTGTTCATAATTTAGTAGGTCGGCCCATGGAAAGCGTGTTAACGGCTTGTTTGCATAAATGGCCCGTTAACTCACGACCCCTTATTGCCTTTCCGAATTCGGCACAGTAGCGTCATGTGGACTGTCCAATATAATTCTAGCCCGTTGTCACTTTCGGCCCATGTATGACCCATGACGTCTTTGGTCCCATATGAGGCCTTTGGTATCTCTGGGCCCTTTAACGGCCCGTGGTGTTTCTGACCCATAATGAACAGTACATTGCTTTATACCCATTAACGACCCATGATTCAGTTGGGCCGTTTCTAGTCCGTGTTAGCTTTTAGCCTTCTTTGGGCCCATATATTCTTGGGCTCATTTCTGGTGCTAGATTACTTACGGTCTGTTACTAGCATGTTTCGCTAATGGGCCAAATTCAGCATGTGGTTACAATCGGCCCGTTTGTGGCCTGTTAAACCATTGGGCCATTTTCATCCGGTCAAGTATTCGGGTCCATTAATGACCTGTTATGCCTTTCGATAGAATTAAGCCTGTGATATTTTCCAGCCTATTAACGACCCGTTATGGTTGGGCCCATAATGGACGATTCCGATTTTGGCCCTTTTATGGCCCATATTGCGGTCCGTTATCGATCCACAAATAGTACGTCCCATGTGCCGCCCATGGATCCTACGGCCCGTAGGAGACCCATGGATCGTACGACACGTAGGAGGCCCCTAGATCATAAGGCCCGTAGGAGGCCCATGGATCCTATGGCCCGTAGGAGGCCAATGGTCACTACAATAGGTACTAGGCCCATGGTTACAACGGTCCGTATGTGGCCCATGTTTGTTGTGGCCACTAGCAAACCACGAAAAAAGAACTGCAGTGACTACAAGCAAACAAATAAACAAGACAATAAAGAAATAAATGAGCAAGCAACTAACGCTAGGCTATTATGACTATTACACGTATTACATCCCCTGGGCGTCAAAGTTCACCACCAGTGCAAATATAGGGAACAACAAAGCAACATATTACATATACTAGCGTCTAAATTGGTCACCAGTGCAAATAAACACGGCAGCAAAACAAGTCCAGAACTGAAACAACTCCAGAAGAGCTCAAGAAATGTTATCCTGGGTATCCACCATCCTGGCAATAAGCTGATCAAGCTTATTAGCTCTCTCTTGTTTAGCGCTAAAATCCTCCAACGCTTGATGTTGCACTAGAAAGTATGCATCTGATTTCTCCAAGGACTTCCTCAATCCTTCGGCTTCTTGTCACAGCACAACTGATTGATGTCTTTCAGCTTATAGTTGAGACTCAAGAAATGAAGCTGCTTCAGCCAGCGAGTTCAAAGAGCTTATGCCAGCGGTAGTGGCCAGCAACTCGAACACTACATCAAGACAAGACTTTGGGGTTGCCTCACCGTCTTCAAGATAGTTTTCCTTTTCTATTTTATCAGCTTTGTTGGAGACCAACAAGGTTGTCTCGCAATCTTGAAACCTTAACTGCATTCCTTCCTTAACCATTGCTTAATGGGGTACTCTTCTCCAATATTCTGCCAGCATTCTAAAAGAAGAAACAAGCAGACACATAACTGGTTTAGCATGTAGTATATGAAACTCATTTTGGTGAACCAGTTCAGTAGTAAGGTGGAGAGGATTAAACTAACAAGTCTTCTATCATAAAAGCATCAAACAAATATATATCTAGGTGCTATGCTCACTGCATTGTCTTGTCAAATCAAAATAGAGACACAGTTCAAATCATGTCAGTTCAAGACAAAGCAGCATTGGAAGAATATAATTTGGAAAACTACACGGCACCACAAGATTTCAGATGGGTACCACTGGTATACATGTACAACTAACAACACTATTGGATTTGTTTTGGTGCTAGTAATGTGCATGATATGAGAAGGCAACTGTCTACACAATTGAAACTGAAAACAACATAGAGCAATTTAGAGGAGCAAACCAGTTAATGAAACATGTTTAAACATACCTGCTGTGCCATTGGAGTTTAGATTGGATTCTTCAAATTAAAAATTAGTTGGTATGAGTAAATATAGTGATACAAGAGCAAAGCAGTGTGCACCATAGCTATGGACTCTTACATGAGAACAGTTGTTCTTCAGGTTTAAGCACTTGTTCTACAAGAACAGAGTACAATAAGATGCAGACATATATTACCTCAAAATGAAATATGATCTCATAGACCCTACCAGATTAATGGGCCTGGACCAGTACATAACAAGGCGTTCCCAATCATCATCCCGTAAATGTGTCTCAGCAGAAAGTAAGGGAATTTTATGAGTTTCCTTACCAGTGAAGTACGTTTTCTTCAGGTATTTCTGATACTGCCGCAAAGCATTCTTGAAGATAGCATAGGTATTAACACAGCTTACCTCATCCTTAGTATCCAAATCGGTCATTCTCTATAGAGAAAAATGCGAACATTTTTTGTGTTATAACTAGCAGGGAGGTAGAAAGTATGGGAGAAAGCAAAGTAATTGCCATGAATAACATTACTTACACATAACTCCTGGAGGAACACCTGCAACTGGATTTTTTCCTTCATCTTCAGTATAATATTTCCATGATGGGAAGATACACACATAGGATTTAACAACAAAAAACACGGTAGATGCTAAACTATGGATGACTAGTTGTGCTTCGTCCACAGGAATATGTGTACTAACTGGTGGAGTTGGGGTTCACCGTGGTAGTCCTGGCATTTTGGGCACTGGAGTTGCGTTACTAACTGCTCTTGTTTGGGAGCTCTATGGTGGAGATGGTACTGTGTCAACTGGAACTAGGTTACTATCTACTAGGGTTGGGGTTTGATTGGGTGAAGTTGATTCTCTCTCCATCAGAGTAAGGGTACAATCTGCGAGAGTCTGGGTTATGTGTGGTTGGGCTAGTTCTTGTGCAAGTACAATCGGGGTGCTATCTCCATTGGTAGATAGCACTGTTTTATTTGAAGACCATATTTTTATTCCTCTAGATACCTCCGTCACCACATCCAATTCAAATGGCTGATTAACAAGAAAAATAGTTGAATGTACGGACCTTGTATGAGAGACAGATGCAATAGATAGTGAGAAAAAATAGGGCACGAAATAGTTCACATATATGTTGTTTAACTAAATAGGATAGCATGACATAATTCACATATATGATGTCTATCTAAACAGGATGGCAAGACATAATTCAAAGATGTGATGACGAACTAAACAGGATGGCATGAGATAATTATATGATGTCTTTAGTAAACAGGTTTGCATGACATAATTGACATACATTTTATGTAAGTAAACATGATGGCATGATATAATTCACATATGTGATTTCTATACTAAGCAGATGGCATTCACATATATGATTTCTAAACTAAGAAGATGGTGTTGAATATTGTGTATATGATGTCTAAACTATGCAATGCAAGACACCATATGCATGATACAAGCAGTATAACCCTGCCAAGTTTGAGCATACACCTCGGGGGGATAGGACTAGTCATCTGTTTGTGAATCATCCTCTAAGGAGCTATCTGGACCCAGCAAGAGATCTGCTTCGATAGGTAGCACTGTCTGCTCTGAAGAACTTGTTTTCACTACAGATTTTTTCATTACCCACTCAAATGGCTGATTCACAGGAAGTGTAGTTGACTGTACAAACATTGTAAACAAATGGTAATGTAATGAAAAAATGGAATGGCAAGATATAATTCAAATATATGGTGCCTGGCTAAACAGGATGGCATTGCATATTTCACATATATTATGGCTGGCTAAAATAGATGGCATTGCGTAATTCACATATATGATATAGAAACTAAACAAGTGGCATTACCGAACATGTCTAAACTAAGAAAATGACATATACGATGTCAAAAGTAAGCAATGCAAGGGATCATATGCATGATATGACCAACATCATTATGCCAAGTTAGAGCAAACACCTCGGGGGTAGATAGGAGTGGCCATCTCCCTTTGAATTCACCTCTGAACAACTATCTTCCTCTGGATTACAATCTAGAGAAGGGGGTGGGGAGTTGCCATTGCACCCACCATGGAGCGATGTCTGCATGATATTGTATTGCCGCGCAAGACTCTTCTCTTTTTCTCTACATGTTCAGCATGACTGTGTAGAATAACTGATATGCATACGAAAAAATATAGTGAGATTATGTAAGGAGGGCATATAGAAATCTAGAGTGATGGTAACAACCAGGGGATAGATCCAAAAATAATGATATCAAGTTGATGATAGCTTTAATTTAATAAAAAGATAGATGATGGTTGCTTTGCTATTTGTTTCCCTCCCAAGATGAACCACATAGTACATACCCTAGATGAATCATATAGTAGACAGAGATACTATTCATTGCTGACTTGATATGTGCCCCACAAGCATTTTAACTCTCAAGTTTGAACATTAATTTGGACCTGACTTGGAGTCTAAGAGGTGAACAGGATGATAAAGTAGCAAGTAATATTAAGCAATGCATAACTTAAGCAGAAACAAAAGAGCGTGACCTCTTTTGCGGACCTGTGTACCCCTCAGGTTCATCTGCTGAGTCGACGATGGTGATTTAGTTGCGGTGGATGCTGGCGGCGGGGAAGGAGATCTGAGGCGGCGAAAGACGATCAAGAGTCATGATGTCTGGTATGGTGGATGCTTTTGCCGATGGAGCAGCTTAGATGTGGTGGAAGACAGCGCGGCAGGAGCGGGACAAACGACACAAAGTTTTCTTCGACACCTATCTCTAAGCGAAGTAATTTTGTAATGGCTCATTTGGCTTGCAAGATTCTAAAAATGCAGGTATAGGAAAAACACATGAATAAGATAGGAATGCATGTGGAAAACATAGCCTTTGTAAACACAGGGTTTCTGTTAACTTAGGTGTTTGGTTCACATGAATGGGAACAGCAGAGGAATGCAAAGAAACATGGCCAAATTAAAGTCTAACCACATGAAAATGTGTACAGTTAGAATGTTAATATGCCACTAATGCGCTTAGTCTAGGTGGATGTTAACATTTCTATTTTTCCTTTGAAATAGACACGAAAGGAAAAATATTTCAATTTTGTTTTGTTCCTTTTAACCAAATGCATGAATAATTGAATAGTAGAGTACCATAGGAAAATTTCCTATTGCTATGTTTTTCCTTTGAACCAACATATCCCTTAGGCATCAAAATGAATGTAGAGTAAAAAGTGATGCGACAAGTGTACAACCTCTTTGGCGTAGCTGTGTCGACCTCAACATCATAGGGTTGGTCGCTGAAGACGTTGTGACGGAGGTGGCTATCGGAGGTGGGGAAGAAGATTTGAGGCATATGTAGACGGCATCGAGGGTACTGCTCTATTGTGATGGATGGTTCCATCGTTGGAGCAGCTCCGATGAGTTGTACAATGTCGAGGCTGAAGCAGTACACGACAAACACCGTTAATCTAAAGTCGGATTCTAATAGCATCTCCAGTAGATGATGTAAAATACATTACCAAAAAGTTCTAGATGTAAAATTTACATCACCAAAAAAACACTTAACTCCAACAGATGATGTAAAAACTATTGATTTTGAACTTAACTGCCGAAACTGAATTTTACTATCGAATTTGAATGTTACTGTCAAAACTGAACACACTAGTAACAGAGAAGCACTTCACATGTCGTTTAGGCTGCTCGAGCACTAGTAGCAGAGAAGCAGTGATCTAAATCCGCAGCTAGGTAACCAGGAACGCACTAGCAGACAGAAGTCGGAGCAGCATGACATGTCTCTAACGTCTCTATAATTTTTTATTGTTCTATCTATTATATTATCAATCTTGGATGTTTTATATACATTTACTAGCAACTTTATACCATTTTTTGGGACTAACCTATTGACATAGTGCCAGTGCCAGTTGCTATTTTTTGCCTGTTTTTTACTTTGCAGCATATCAATACCAAACGAAGTCCAAATGCCACGAAACTTTTTGGAGATTTTTTTCTGACCAGAAGACACCCTGGGAGCCAAAGGAGCACACGAGAGGCGGCCCTTGGGGCCCACTAGGCACCAGGACGCACCAGGGAGCCCAGGCGCGCCCTGGTGGGTAGTGGAGCCCATGGGAAGCTTCTTGACCGACCTCCGCTTCTATAAATACTTTAAAATCCCAAAAACCGTAGGGGAGTCGAGGAAACATAGTTTCCGCTGCCGCAAGTTCCAGAACCACGAGATCCAATCTAGAGGCCTTTTTCGGCACTCTGCCGGAGGGGGCAACGATCACGGAGGGGTTCTTCATCATCCTTGTTGCCCCTCTGATGATGCGTGAGTAGTTTACCACAGACCTACGGGTCCATGGCTAGTAGCTAGATGGCTTCTTCTCTCTTTTTGATCTTCAATACAATGTTCTCCTCGATGTTCTTGGAGATCTCTTTGATCTTTTTTGCGGTGTGTTTGTTGGGATCCGATGAGTTGTGAGTTTATGATCAGTTCTATCCATGAATATTATTTGAGTCTTTGCTGAACTCTTATATGCATGATTCTTATATCCTCGTATTTCTTCTCCGAAATTTTGGTTTGGTTTCACTAACTTGATTGATTTTTATTGCCATGGGAAGAGGTGCTTTGTGATGGTTTCGATCTTGCGGTGCTTAATCTCAGTGACAGAAAGTGACATGACACACATATATCATTGCTATTAAGGGTAACAAGATGGGTTTTATTCATACGTGAGTTTATCTTGTCTACATCATGTCATCATTCTTATTTTATTACTCCATTTTTCCATGAACTTAATACACTAGAGGCATGCTGGATAGTGGTCGATGTGTGGAATAATAGTAGTAGATGCAGGCCGGAGTCGGTCTACTAATCTTGGACGTGATGCCTATATACATGATCATTGCCTTGGATATCATCATGATTATTTCCTTTTCTATCAATTACCCAATAGTAATTTGTTTACCCACCGTATGCTATTTTCTTGAGAGAAGTCTCTAGTGAAAACTACGGCCCCCGGGTCTATTTTCCTATCATATTAAATCCAAAATACCTTGCTGCAATTTTTATTTATTTATTTTATTTTGTGTTTTAGTTAGATCTATTTATCAAAATGTATACAATTTAATCTATCTCAATACCGAGGAGGGATTGACAACCCCTCTTACGCGTTGGGTTGCAAGTTTTTGTTGTTTGTGTGCAGGTGCTATTTACATAGTGTTGCTTGGTTCTCCTACTGGATTGATAACCTTTGTTTTATAACTGAGGGAAATACTTACCTTTGCTGTGCTGCATCATATTCTCCTCTTCGGGGAAATACCAACGCAGATACAAGCAATCACAATAGCACGAACTAGAGCCAGAGCAGTGACTCGTGTAGCCACAGTAGCCCATGTACCAGCAGTGCGACGGAGAGCAAGAGCAGAGCAGCAGCGTGAGCGAGAGCCGGAGCAGCAGCAGCTCCGGCTGGTATGGACGCCGGGGCCGAGGGAGCCTTGCACCGGGGGAGCCGACGTGGAGGATGTTGCCGACGGCGACATCGTCGAGGAGTCGTGCCATGGTGGAGCAGCATTGAGTACCGATGCTGCCATGAGGTCGAGTTAAGGAGAAGATGCGACGCGGTGAGTGTACAAACTCTTTGATGGCGTCGAGTAGGCCTCCGCTTCATCCAAGGAGTCGGTGAGGATGTTGTTGTTCCGGTGGGGCAGGTTAAGGCAGTGCTGTGGGGATGGAGCAGCCACAATTGATGAGGCGATGGTCGGAGCAGCTCCTTGGAGGTCGAGGACGGGGCGGCTGAACCGGCGGGACGACAAGATCAATGACGGATCCTCATCCGGGGCGGTGGATGAGTGACGTCGACCTATTACGGTGGACGACATTGTCGGGGAAGAGGCTCTGGCCGGGCAGAAGTAGGGTGGCGGACGGAGGAGGGTGAGGTTTTGCGGTTGGAAGAGAAAGGTTTTGGCGGCCTGGGTTTTCGAATGGTGAAAAGGAGGTGATGGGAGGGGGAACCATGCCTTAGGGACGCGCTTATCCGAAATGTAGGTGTGTTAAAAAAGTACCTCCACTGATTTGAACTAGCCGCTCTTTCAGCTCAGGGTTAGAACGGGGATTTCGCGTATCCGAATTTTGCAGCACGAGGGTTTTTTTGCGCGTGTTGTAATTTCAGGATAGCGACGCGCGGGTTGAGAAGGAGGGAGTTTTCGAAGCACAAAGAGACAAAGAGATATCTTGAAATTTCGGGATAACAAGGCGCGGGTTGAAATTTTGGGACAAGCCTAACATGTGCTGTACCAAATCAGTTCGCACTTCTGTCCACGAAAAAAAGAAAAACAAATACCAGTTCACACCACACAAGAGAGTCTTGTCCCGTTTTAATGTATGAATTACTACAAATGCCATTCAAAAATTTGAATCCATGTTATGTTCAGTTAAAATATTTTGCTAGGTGTATAATGCATGTAACCTACTCAAATGAACATTTTAGTGCATTCTAAATGTATACAGTACCGCTGCAATATGAACTAAATTTGAATTCGTTTCTCTATTTGAATAAGAATCTACAATCATGATTGTTGTCAAGTCAAACCATCATATGTATATTATCTTCACAACACACCACATGATTACTATCAAGTTAGATATGAACTATGTGTACTATATGAATTCGAATTCAAAATTTTGAATCCACTTTATGCTGATTTCAAATAATAGTACATTTCAAGCTCTAGCTAGATCTTCATAATCTAAACCATGTGTCATCTGTATAATATGTTTATCACACAATATATAGTGCCCCGCCCCCTACGCCTACAAGTATTTAGCAGTGAGCTGCAAAGGCCACACATTATCACTAATTCAAATAAATGTGAGATTGTTTGATATATATATATATATATATATATATATATATATATATATATATATATAGTATAACATGTTCATAACCTCACCATGCGTATCACCATTATATTTATGCACGCACGAGTTTAAACACACTATCATCTCTTATTCAAATATCTAAATCCACTTTTATAATGAATTATGATCTCTGTTAGTCTTTTACACCCACACAATCCTCTTCTCTTTGTACCTAGCACTAACTTTCTCTCGTGCATGGACATGCCCTCCTCACCCTCCCCCTCCCTCCCTCAGCATTCTCTCCATCGTGCACATTTGTAATTTTTCTATAGGTCGTTCTCCCACGGTCACTATAGGTCTCCCCAGCTCCTTCTTTCCGGCACACACCGATCGATATACCTCTCTAGCCAGGTCTGTCTACCACATACACACACTTTCCCTCTTCTCCTCTCACCATCCATGCCCCCTATCTCTCATACGATCCTACACACATGCACACTCTCACCCCTCTTTTCATCTATCTCGCACTCGCACACTCCTCCCCCTCTCTATATAGTAGGCCTCTCGCATGACCTCCTAGCCGCATCCCGCTCTCTCTATCCATCTCTCCATGCCTTACTTTCCTCTAACATATGCATGTAGATCAATCTCCCTCTATACATATTGCTAGGTCGACTATAACTATTTTCCCCATGCACCGCTCGATCTACATCACTAGTTATGTCTCTCCCTTTCTCTGACACACGACGATTGATCTACCTATCTAGTTAGGTCTGCTTACCACAGACATATCGTTCCCCCCTCATTATCCATGCATGCCTCCCGACCCGTCTCTCACACGCATGTGCACACACAGACACACATCCCCTCTCTTAATTATATTGTAATCGCACCCTCCGTTTGTCTAGTAGGCCTCTCCCACCATCTCCGAGAAGCAACTCCACCACCACCCCGCCAGCACTCTAGCTCCGTCTCTCTCCCAACCTTATTCCTCACCTACACATATGTATGGATGCCGATTGATCTCCCTTAATACATATCTAGGTCTCTCCTTCTCCACACATATACTAGTCGTTCTACCTCTCTATTTAGGTCTATGCTGCCCCTCCCCAGACACTGATATTCGAACGCTCTTGTTCGGTCTCCCTGCCACACAAAAGCTGCACCTCTCCCCTCTCACGTTCCAGTAAGCCAGCCACCCTATATCTTTGACGTGCGCACACACAATTTCACTGTCTCTCTTTATCGATCTCGCACCCATACACTTCATCCCTCTCTTCAATTCTATTGATATGTCACGCTGATGATCCCTCCCCTCTCTGCTCGTGGATCGCCCCCTCTATATATGATATATCTAGGCCTCTGTTTCACACACATTCCATATGTTACATTTTTTTGCGATATCATCGACACATATTCCCTATCTATCTATCTCACACGCACATACACTTACGAAATCACCCCCCAAAAAACACTCACGAACGCACACACCATCTCTCTCTAGGTTTCTATCTCTCTGACACAGACCCATGTGCTACTTACTGCGTTGGGATATCCCCGAAGAGGAGAGGATGATGCAGTACAGTAGAGGTAAGTATTTCCCTCAGTTAAGAGCTAAGATTATCGAACCACGCAAGAGCTCTTGAACAACACCTACACACAAAATAACAAATACTTGAACCGAACGTAAATAAGGGGTTGTCAATAAGGGGTTGTCAAATCTCGTAGTGATAGATAGATAAATAAAAACACAAAATAAAATAACAGTAAATAAATTGCAGCAAAGTATTTTTGGATCTAAATATAGGATAAATATAGACCCGGGGGCCATAGTTTTCACTAGAGGCTTCTCTCTTGAACATAGCATACGGTGGGTAAACAAATTACTGTTGGGAAATTGATAGAAAAGCGCATAGTTATGACGATATCCAAGGCAATGATCATCTATATAGGCATCACGTCCGAGACAAGTAGACCGACTCCTGCCTGCATCTACTACTATTACTCCACACATCGACCGCTATCTAACATGCATATATAGTATTAAGTTCATAAAGAATGGAGTAACGCCTTAAGCAATATGAGATGATGTAGACAAAGTAAACTCAATCGATATGAATAAACCCCATCATTTTATGCTTAATGGCAACACTATAATATGTGTCTTGTCCCCTTCTGTCCTGGGATATATATCACCGCAAGATTCAAACCATCACAAAGCACCTCTCCCATTGCAAGATAAATCAATCTAGTTGGCCAAACCAAACAGATAGATCGGAGAGAAATACGAAGCTATAACAATCATGCATAAAAGAGTTCACAGAAGACTCAAATAATATTCATAGATAATCTGATCACAAACCCACAATTCATCGGATCCCAACAAACACACCGCAAAAGAAGATTACATCGAATAGATCTGTAAGAACATCAAGAAGAACATTGTATTGAAGATCAAAGAGAGAGAAGAAGCCATCTAGCTACTAGCTATGGACCCGTAGGTGTGTGGTAAACTACTCACACATCATCGAAAGGGTAGCAAGGTTGATGTAGAGGCCCTCCGTGATCCATTCCACCTTCGGTAGAGTACCGTAAAAGGAATCCAGATGGGATCTTGCAAGAACAGAGGCTTGCAGCGGCAGAAAAAGTATTTTGGGTGGCTCTCTGTTGGTTTCTCGATTTTAGAGAATTTATAGAGTTGGAATTAGGTCAAATGGACGAACGAGGGGCCCATAAGGCACATGGGCGAGCCTAACCCCCTAGCCGCGCCCATGCGATGTGTGGCCTACTCCTTCGCCTTCTGGCCTCCTCCCGAAGCTTCTAGGGTCTCTTATGTCGAGAAAAATCGTCATAAAGTTCTGTGGCATTTGGACTTCGTTTGTTACTGATTTCTTGGAAAACCAAGAACAGGCAAAATGCAGCAAATGGCACTTGGCACTAAGTTAATAGCTTAGTCCCAAAAATGATATAATATTGCATATAATTGCATACAAAACATCCAAGATTGATACTATAATAGCATGGAACAATCCAAAATTATATATACGTTGGAGACGTATCACCACATAGGTGGGGTAAGTGCATGAAGAGAATAGGTGCATGCACGACGCAGTTACTCATGTATTGTTCCCAACCACACCTGCGCGGGTACACGATGGAGCTCATTTCTGTATGAAAAGGCAGCCCACGTGATAATTTGACACGTGTAGCGGTTGTTCACTTGATGAAGGGTCGTGTACCACGCGTGAACGAGAGACTATACGTGCATGCTTTGGGAATCACAAACCTTAACACCAATATTCTTACTAAACCACAATCATTCACTAGTACCTCCCACATATTACCATCTTTATATCGCAAAACTATTGCAAGGAATCAAACCTATCATATTCAGTGATCTACATGAAAGTTTTTATTATATCCCTTTTGAATACCTATGATATTAGGACCAATTTCATAACTTGTGCATATTGCCATTACTTTTATAAAATCTCAAAATTATATAAGTGAAGCATGAGAGTGCAACTATTTCTTTAAAATATAACCACCGACGTGCCCTAAATATATATATAAGTGAAGCACTAGAGCAACTGCCTAGCTCAAAAGATATAAGTGAAGAACAAAGAGTATTCTAACAAATCACGATTAATGTGTGTCCCTCTCAAAAAAGGTGTGTCAAGAAAAGATGATTGTGGCAAACTAAAGAGCAAAGAAAGCAAAGACTCATATAATACATGATGCTCCAAGCAAAACTCATATCATGTGATGAATAAAAATATAGCTCCAAGTAATTTACCGATGGTTGGTAGACAAAAGAGGGGATGCCATCCGGGGTATCCCCAAGCTTAGATGCTTGGGTGTCCTTAAATATTACCTTGGGGTGCCTTGGGCATCCCCAAGATTAGGATCTTGCCACTCCTTATTCCTTCATACATCGCGATCTCACTCAAGACTTGGAAACTTCAGCACACATAACTCAACAAAAACCTTCGTGAGATCCATTAATATAACAACCAAATCAAAAACTTTAGATATCGTTGTAAACCCATTCATATTTTATTATTGCATAACACCTACTATAGTCTAACTTCACCATGGCTTATACCCCCCGATACAATCCATAGATTCATCAAAACAAGCAAACAATGTAGAAAATAGAATGTGTCAAAAACAAAACAATCTGTAGTAATCTGAAGAATCACTATACTTCTGTAACGCCAAAAATTCTGAAAACTTAGGGCAACATGGGAAATTTGTACATAAATCATGTGTAACAAATTTAGATCAAAATAAGGGTCCAGTCATTTTAGGAAATTCCAATAGTGGGTGCAATAGTTTCTGTTTTTTTCACAGAGTCAAATCAACTATCATCCAAATCATCCCAAAGGGTTTACTTGGCACAAACACTAATTTAAACACAAAAACACAACCATAATAGTAGCATAATTGTGTGCACACACAAAATCAGAAAAGAAAAATAAATATACCTATTGGGTTGCCTCCCAACAAGTGCTATTGTTTTACGCCCTAGCTAGGCGTAATGCATAGTTTCAAGTGTTGTCATCTTTCATAGTAATTCCATAGGTGGCCCTCATAATGGATTCATATGGTGGCTTAATTTTCTTTCTAGGAAAGTGTTCCATACCCTTCTTGAGTGGAAATTGAAATCTTATATTTCCTATTTTCATATCGATAATAACACCTATGGTACGTAAGAATGGTCTACCAATTATTATGGGACAAGACGGATTGCAATCAATATCAAGCACAATGAAATAAACGGGCACATAATTCCTATTTGCTAGAATAATAACATCATATATTCTTCCCCAAAGGTTTCTTAATAGTAGAATCCGCCAAGTGCAAATTAGGAGAACATTCATCCAAATCATGAAGGCCTAGCACATCACATAAAGATTTTGGTATTGTGGAAATCCTAGCACCCAAGTCACATAAAGCATTGCACACATAATTTTTTATCTTTATTTTAATAGTAGGTTCCCATTCATCATATAATCTTCTAATTATTGAAACCTCTAATTCTTACTTTTCTTCTAAAGCTTTCATCATAGCTTCTACAATATTTTTAGTGAAAGGCTTATTTTGTTCATAAGCATTGGGTGGATTTATCAAGGATTGCAACAAGGAAATACACTCAATTAAAGAACAACCATCATAATTGAAATCCTTGAAATCCAAACTAGTGGGCACTATTTAAAGTTTTAACCTCTCCAAACCCACTTTTATCAATATTTTCATTAAGATCATCACCCTCCGAACAATGGGGACGCCTTCTAGCTAAAGTTGACTCATCTTCAGTACCCTTTTCATCAAGTTTTATATGGCTAGAAAAATATTCAAAGGGTGAGACACCAATCAATTTAATCTCTTCATCATGATTATGATAAAAACTGGGCGGAATCACTTTTTCTAGAAATTCATGCTTAGCCCTCAACCTAGCGGTTCTTTCTTTACTTTGATCAATGGAGAACTGGAGAGCTTTAATAGACTCATCAATATCAAGCTTGGTTGGCAAAATTTTATTTTTGAGATTTTCCACATCATGAACAATTCTATCCATGCTCCTAGACATATCATCAACTTTACTCAATTTTTCTTCTATCATGGTATTTAAAACCTTTTGAGAATTGATAAATACTTTAATATTACTTTCAGATCAGAGGGCATCCTATTATTATTATTATTATTATAAAAATTACCATAGGAATTACCATAAATATTAGAGGAATTTCCAGGAAACGACCTAGGATTAAAGTTACCTCTATAAGCATTACTATTGAAATTGTTTCATGAGACAAAATTCACATCTACGGGATCATTATTTTCCTCAATCAAATTAGACAATGGCACATAATAAGGATCAATATGAGCACTCTTACTAGCAACTATTTTCATAAGCACATCTACTTTATCACTCAAAGTATTAATTTCTTCATCAGAATTCAAGTTTTTATTAGTGGGAGTTCTTTCGGTATGCCATTGTGAATAATTTGCCATAATATTATCAAGAAAATTTGTAGCTTCTCCTAGTGTAATTTCCATAAAGGTACCACCTCCCCTTCCCCCGCGTGGTAGAATCTAAAAGATTTCTAGAGACAAAGTTCAATCCTACATAAATTTTGTGTACGATCATCCATAAACTTAAACCATGAGTGGGGCAATTTCTTATCATTAATTTTATCCTCTCCCAAGATTAGGAAACATGTTCATGCTCAAGTTGCTTAAAATTCATGATTTGATTTCTAAGAGAAATAATTTTCGCGGGAGGAAAATACTTGGCAATAAAAGCACCTTTACACTTATCCAAAGAATCAATACTATTTCGAGACAAAGATGAAAACCAAGTTTTAGCGTGATCTCGTAGTAAGAATGGAAATAATTTTAATTTGACAATATCATTATCCATATTTTTTTTATTTTGCATATCGCATAATTCAACAGAAGTATTAAAATGGGATGCATCATCTTCATTAGGACTACCAGAAAAGTGTTCTTTCATAACAAGATTTAGCAAATCGGCATTAATATCACAAGACACGACACTATTGGCGAGAGGAGCAATTGGAGTACTAATAAAATCATCATTGTTAGTATTGGATAAATCACACAACTTAGTATTTTCTTGAGACATCGCGACAAAGCAAGCAAGCAAGCAAACATGCAGACGAACAAAAAGGAAAAGGGAAAATATTTTTGTATTTTTGGTGAAAGCATTTTAGATGTGGGGGAGATGAAAATGAGAGGCAAATGGAAAACAATGTAAATGCAACGAGATGAAAGTTTATGCGTGGTATTTGATATGTTTTGGTGACATCTCCTCGGCAACGGCGCCATAATTTCTTCCTGCTACTTGTGAGCCGCGTTGGGATTTCCCCGAAGAGGAGAGGATGATGCAGTACAGTAGAGATAAGTATTTCCCTCAGTTAAGAACCAAGGTTATCAATCCAGTAGGAGAACCAGACAAGACCTTGCGAACAACACCTACACACAAAATAACAAATACTTGCACCCAACGCAAACAAGGGGTTGTCAATCCCTTGGTGATTAATTGCAAGGATCAAATCTCATAGTGATAGATAAAAAAGCACAAAATAAAATAACGGTAAATAAATTGTAGCAAAGTATTTTTGGATTTTAATATCTGATAAAGATAGACCTGGGGCCATAGTTTTCAATAGAGGCTTCTCTCTTGAACATAGCATACGGTGGGTAAACAAATTACTGTTGGGCAATTGATGGAAAGGCCCATAGTTATGACGATATCCAAGGCAATGATCATGTATACAGGCATCACGTCCGAGACAAGTAGGCCGACTCCTGCCTGCATCTACTACTATTACTCCACACATCGATCGCTATCCAACATGCATCTAGAGTATTAAGTTCATAAAGAACGGAGTAACACCTTAAGGAAGATGACATGATGTAGACAAAGTAAACTCAATCAATATGAATAAGCCCCATCATTTCATCCTTAATGGAAACAATACAAATACGTGTCTTGTCCCCTTCTGTCACTGGGATATAGATCACTGCAAGATTGAACCCATCACAAAGCACCTCTCTCATTGCAAGATAAATCAATCTAGTTGGCCAAACGAAACGGATGGATCAGAGAGAAATACAAAGCTATAACAATCATGCATAAAAGAGTTCAGAGAAGACTCAAATAATATTCATAGATAATGTGATCATAAACCCACAATTCATCGTATCCCAACAAACACACCACAAAAGAACATTACATCAAATAGATCTCCAAGAACATCGAGGATAACATTGTATTGAAGATCAAAGAGAGAGAAGAATCCATCTAGCTACTAGCTATGGACCCGTAGGTCTGTGGTAAACTACTCACACATCATTGGAAGGGCAGCAAGGTTGATGTAGAGGCCCTCCGTGATCGATCCCCCCTCCGGCATTGTACCATAAAAGGCCTCCAGATGGGATCTCGCAAGAACAGAGGCTTGCGGCGGCGGAAAAGTATTTTGGGTGGCTCTTTGTTGGTTTCCCAATTTTAGAGAATTTATAGAGTTGGAATTAGGTCAAACGGAGGAATGAGGGGCCCATAAGGCACATGCCCGCGCCTACCCCCTTGGTTGCGCCCATGTGGCTTGTGGCCTACTCCTTCGCCTTCTCGCCTCCTCCTGAAGCTTCTAGGGTCTCTTATGTCGAGAAAAAAATCATCAAAAAGTTTCGTGGGAGTTGGACTTCGTTTGTTACTGATTTCCCGGAAAACCAAAAAACAGGCAAAAAACAACAACTGGCACTTGGCAGTAAGTTAATAGCTTAGTCCCAAAAATGATATAATATTGCATATAATTGCATAGAAAACATCCAAGATTGATACCATAATAGCATGGAACAATAAAAAATTATAGATACGTTGGAGACGTATCACCACATAGGTGGGGTAAGTGCATGAAGAGAAGAGGTGCACAAACGATGCACTTACTCATGTCTCGTTCCCAACCACACCCACGCGGGTACATGGTGGAGCTTATTTCTGTAAGAAAAGGCAGCCCACGTGATAATTTGACGCGTGTAGCGGTTGTTCACTTGATTGAGGGTCATGTACCACACGTGAACGAAGCAAAGTGTGACTTGACGCGTTGGTGCATTATTTTTAAATAAATTTTTATTCCTCATAGACAGGAGCCTCAGTGCTTGCTTGCTGGGGTTGGTCTCTCTTCACACTCTCTCACACAAGACGGCGATGGCCACTCTCTCTCTCACCACTGGTCACTGATCCGGCCGGATCTCATCCGCCCGCAGAAAGGGAGGATGTGCAGCGTTCTTTCGTTCAATGGCGTCGAGGCATGAAACCCACTGTCGGCTTGTCCCGATCTGTAGTACCCGCCGTTCTCTCTGACCAAGGTCCGGTGTAGTAGGGCCATCGCCCCTTGCTCGCTGCCATAGTATGGGCAGATCTCGGCGGCCGACGCCCTCCTATTTACATCCGATGATCCTTAGGTACAGCTGCGTCCGGCCTTGCTCGACTACCCATCTTCCCATGAAATTGCATGTGGATCTTCTCTAGTTCTTTGGCTAAAATGTAGATCGGTCGGCATACTTTCCATCTTCCTATCTCGTCCTCACACTGTTTTGGATAAACCACCATGATGATATATTTCCCTTAGGACAAGGAATATGCTTCTTTTTTGTCGGCGTATGTGTTATCAACTGTTATTGGCTAGTAATCGTTTCCTTTCTATCTCCTTTTCCAAACAGGGCTATCCATTTCACCTCATTGCTATTTGCGACCTTTTGGTGAATTAGACAAAGCACTTTTTTCTTAAGAGTGTTTTGTGCAGTTCTACTAAAATATCACATGGGCAATGGTTCTACATTTCAATGGGACTGCATAAAGGGAGATTGGTTTTGCTATCCTCCTCATCCAACTCTGAGCCTAATCTTCTCTAACAAGTAGTTAGTTTTATGAGAGATTGCAAAGGTGATTGGCTTCTATTTGACTGTAATCGCGCTTATTCAATACCTTTGCAAACAGGGATGCTGAGCTCGATTTTAGTGGAACTGCACAAAATGATCGGATGCTCCATGTCTTCCATACATCTATTTCTTGGCTAACATGTCTTGTTCAGTTCGATAGAGCTGCGTGAAACTAGCTGCCAACCAATGAACTCCGTGGCTAGGAAATGGAACCATGCCTACGGACAACACCGATCAATTTTTTATTTTTCTATATTTGTACACCTCTCACAACTTTGTCTACAGTTGTGATGTAAATATTGGCGCTGATCTGCGAATCATTGAGATGCATTAGCATCCATGTTAGTTTCCTTTGTATTTGATTGAATGTTGTAACAAGACAACCTTGGAGGCAAGAGGACACATGAAACCAAAGTTGATACCTTCATAGCATTACAATACAATTTCATTATGCTAGAAATTATGTGTACATATAAACAAATCCTGAAAACTTGATAGCCATGCCATAAACCATTCAACTTCGTTTCACCGACATGTGGGACATCCAGCATCGAGGTCCACCTGCCATGCACCAATATTGTGTGCACAACCGTAGGGGAGATTCACCCCGGTCATTGCACCGCAGTAATAATGACTAGTGAGTAGTCAAATCATAGAGCTCCACCTTCACCATAGTAAGTTGCTCGGACGAAGCAGCCATCATTTCACTCTGTGTTGAATCCACTCGTGCTCCATATTCCCACAGTAAAGTTGCTCGGACGAAGCAGCCATCACTTCATCTTTCCCACGGTAAGTACCTCCTTTTTGTTCTACCACCACACGCGAATATTGGATGGTAGTAGCACAACATCAACTGTGTTGCTTTATGGGACTCAATTCAAAAATGGAAACCAACCAATGAACTACTAGATGGTGTGTTTTTACTAATTACATGATACCTCCTTTTGTATCATGTAGTATTAATTGCAACACATGCATGCGTGAGGAGTACAATGAGCAAGAACATTTACATGCATTGGTTTATTTTCTGTTAATCATTGCACGCAATAATCTAATGCACTTTGAAATCTAAACATGTGATTGTGACCAATAAAATTGAGATAGACAAAATGGTATAGTAGTACGTACAAAAATTTGGAGATTAAGCTCTATAAACCAGATGTGAGTGATACAGTATACTCTAGTAGGACGGTTGACGGGATTAGTACGAAAAAATGAAGCGCCTTTCTAGCGGGGATTTGCATCAATCTATGAGGGTGCAAAACCAAGTATTACTACTACACCAAACAAGTTCAAAACGAGAAACTGGACGCACTCACAGAATGTCACGCATGTCTTGTTTGGTCCGTCGGTCAAAGCGCTTCCTCTTGGTATATCACTAACATGTGGGACTGAGTGTAAGCAAACCGACCTCAGTTGATGGCAAAATTGCCAGCCCGCCGCACTTTGAGAGAGACAAGGACAGAGAAGTGATACGGGCTGGTGGATTACTAGAGCTAGGTGTCGCACGGAGGCCGAGAAATATGGTGATAGCGTGAGGTGGGCCATGTATGATGTAACTACACTGGGCTGCTATGTTTCGGACTCTTCCGGTCTAAATGTGGAGAGGAATGGATTTATTTTATATTGGTGAATAACATAAAATATTTATTAAGAGTGCAGACGCCCCACCGCGAGGTTCCTGGCTCCTTCTCGATCATCGGAAAGTGTTCTTCTTCCTTTTGCCGACACGTGGGACATCCAGCATCCAGGTCCATGTGTCATGCAAGAAAATGGAGATAAGTAATACATACTATAAGACTAGCCATGTGTAACTTCAAGAGTAACATCGGGCACAACCCAGCAAATTTGCCTACGTGGCAATGAGTTAATGAGGAGAGAGCTAAATTGAGTACTATCTCCGTCCTGGTTTATTGGTCCTCTATGTAGTAACTTAGCTATTATCGTAACATCACAGATCCCAAGAAATCTGAGTCTATAACCTAATAAATGAAGCTTTGCATGACACCACACATATGTTACTACCCACTAATGTACTGTAGTAACATAGCCTAGGGTAGCGTGTACCATATTACTAGTGTAACTTACTCTCCACTATGGCTAGTTTAAGTGAGACTCACCAACGGTCACGAACGTAGGTGGAGTACGTGCACGAACCACCCAAAAAAGGAGTACGTGCACAAAAAGAAGAGGTGCACGTACCGACGCACATACTCTTTGCCTCTTTCCCTTACACACACGCGCATGTATGCGCTGGAGCTCATTTTTATACGAAAAGGCAGCTCACATGATAATTTGGCGTGTGTAGTAGTTGTTCACACTTAGTGGAGGGTCGGGAACCACACGTGAACAAATCAAAGTTTGACCATGACACGGTGGTGTGTTATTTATACTAGTTGAAGGCATGTGTGTGCACGTGGTTTCTTGGGTTAAACTGTAAATAAGATCTTGTTACCGTTGAGTAACTCCAAAAGCGGCCACGGAAGATCTTGAATGGATTTGTTTTTCATCAACAACATGTGGAGGTGAAAGATGTGTAGGTGCAGTGTGTGGATAACTCCAGAAAAAATCCTCTCGACCTCGTTTTGGTGCGTGACTGCGGGGAGCGAATCCGACAAACTATAGCCATTGGATCAATTGAGTTTTGGTATGATAAGCGGCAGCGATTCACTTTGTGGAATAAATCAATGGCTAAAAACTATTCTATGTGAGGGTGGATGGCTGGTCTCAACTTTAAAACCTGTTGCAGTATATAGTAGCAGAGAAATTAATTTTTTCTTCAATGGCACATAAGCAATATTTGTTTCTTCAATGGCACGTGAATCGTGCACATACTCAGTGACAGAGCACGGGATGGTAGCCATGGACATGCTCGGTCCTTTCTGGAGACTACCACTACTTTGATGTGTCCTGTCAACTCGCAGAATGAGGAGAAGCTTGCTTACTATGTCCTCTCACTCGCCCACGCACGCGCGGTGGCTCGCAGAATGAGGAGAAGCTTGCGTACTATGCCCTCTCCCACACCCACGCACACGCGGTGCCTCGCAGGACGAGGAGAAGCTTTTGATTACAATAGTGGGCTTATACACACGATGGACGTGCAGCGGTTCATCCGGTGTCAGATTGCTAGAAGTATATACTATAGCACCTTATCATTATTCGACTTCTGGAAGAGGTGAAGAGCCAAGCGCAAGGTCACCTATAGCCAAAGTTGTGCCACCTCGCTAAGTTGTGCACTACATGCCACACAAGTTCATACCCCATTCATGTATTAAATTTCTGCACGACTACTCTACATATTCCACTTATAGTTTACCATACTCCACTTTCACCGTGCTCGCTATTGAAGCGGTGGACTGGCCGAGGGCACCGCCCACTGCACGCCCGGCTGAACGCGCCTCCTCGCCGCATTCAAATGCCTACATTAAACCCACGTGGAAGCCGATAAACATACTCCGGCCACACGTTTTTTGTTCAGGAGCGGGCCGGCATTAAACGCAACGCCGGCCAAGCTCCTCCTTCCACCATTTTCTCCACTCTTTCAATGGCATTTAACAAGCAGGAAGAGCAGTTCTTTGGTATAAAAGTCAGCTCGGTGGCCCGCCGAGCCCGGCGATTACGAGCGAGACAGCTTGCTGCTCCACCTCCATCGCCTAGCCTAACGGAGCCAGTTGCCGCCCTAAGCCAGCGCGTGGTTCCGCAACTCGCCGCTCCAATCTAGCTCGAGGAGGAGTGGAGAGTTACTCCACGCCAGCACAACGGGGAGCACGGTGGCACAGGCATCGCTGCTGCCGTCGAC
Organism: Thinopyrum elongatum; assembly: GCA_011799875.1. Classification (NCBI taxonomy): domain Eukaryota; kingdom Viridiplantae; phylum Streptophyta; class Magnoliopsida; order Poales; family Poaceae; genus Thinopyrum; species Thinopyrum elongatum. Next base: position 393,378,552 of record CM022300.1, read on the forward strand.
GATACCACATCGTACCGCGCCATCCACCGTCGACGCATACGTAGCCGTGTCATGAAGGTAGAGCAAGAAGCCAGCTGCACGAATGTCGACGAGGTGATGGCCAGCATGTCCGCGTCCGCCGCCATCATCGAGGAGAAGTAAAACATGGGAGGCTGTCGGCGCTTGTATCCCTTTAAGGCCACAGCTAAGGCGACGTCGGCGTACACAGCCGACAAAGTATCGTTGACCCTGCATGGCCTCCATGGTTGTGGAGCCACCCTCTTCCCCTTCAACTGAAGCATTAGTCGAGGGTTCGACTCCAATGATTGGTGGGGAAGCGAGCCACCCCTTGCTCGAAAGCATATACCTCCGAGGCTCCCGGCAGTCCGGTGATCAGGCTGCCGGACATGACGAAGACAAAGAGATCCGACAGCGACCATTTAGATTAGGTATTAACTATACCTTTATCCCAGGACTACCACCGCTTATTTTATGTAAATGTCATGAAATCCGTCATGTTTATATGATATCCGGCCGTGTTTGCGCGGATTTTGTTCAGATGGTTCAAACTTTGTCAAAAAGTATGCAGCTATGGTTGGATGGCGTCCTCCCGCATCCGTGTCCACTCTCACCCACACACACACACGCACAGTCGCGACTTTTTGTACACACCATCTCTGTCTAGGTTAGTGTCTTGTTGTCAAAAGTCGGATTCGAACCATCGAACCAAAAACATAAGGAACGACTGCGGCGCGTGGTAACCATCCCAACTATAACTTGCTCATGTCAAATTATTAGCCTTACATATAATTTATAAAAAACATGAAAACAAGAAAACTGACATGTGCTTGCTTGCTTGGCAGGGACGACCATGCATGTCTTATAAATCCGCCTTGAAGATGGCATAGGTGCCACTCAGCGTGGAAGATAGATCATAGATGCACGAGTAGGGAGAGCGACTGGGACGGGATGTCAGGGTTGCTGGAGCTCGTCGGGAAAGCAATCTCCACATACGTATCTGCGTCCATGCTTGCGCTCTTCGTCGGTGGTCCTCGGCATCGCCACCATGGTATGCAACCTCGCCCTTGTTCCTCCTCGCTTCCAAAAAGCCCTTCTTCCTCCTTGCTTCCACTTGACTGCAGCTCACTCGACTCTCTCCCTCATCACCCCCAATTCCTCACCTCACTCCTACAGAAAACCCCCGCTCCCCTTCTTCCTCAATCATACAGAAAAGCCCTGCTCCCATTCTTCCTCACTCCTATAGAGAACCACATCCCTCCTTCCCCACTCTCACTACAACTAGGCTAGTCTCTCGCTACTCTACTCAAACTCATGAGCTCAACACGATGACCATAAGGAAAATGGAGTAGGCTGGCCCCATCGCCAAGAAGATGAGGCTCCCGCCATCGGTGACGATAGTTGTAGACCCCGCACCCGACAGTGCGGGGAGAAGCGACGAGGGTCCGCCCCCTAGATCTGGGGAACCCGAAGAATCTCGGTTGAACCGCATCAGCGACCTACCGGATGCCCTCCTTGGCGAGATCATCTCCCTTCTCCCCACCAAGGATGGCGGCTACACCCAAGTCCTCGCATCTCGTTGGCGTCCTCTATGGCATGTCGCGCCTCTTAATCTTGACTGTCGTGACCTATCGCTCTTTAGTGAGTTTGAACTCCCCGAAGCCATCATGTCCTCCCACGAGGGCTCCGTGCCTATGCATCCCGGTGTGCTACCTGTACAAACTGTCCATGGTGGATGCCTGGCTGACATCCCCTGAATTTAATAAACTCTAGCTTCTTAAGTTCTACCATTCCTACAGATGTCAGATACTACTAGCCGAACGCCATGTATCTGAGCCGTCGCTACCGATGTCCATCTCGTGGTTTTCCTCCTCTCTCCACACCGCCACCTTGGCCATGTGCCAACTAGCAGACAATCTAGTACAAATGCTTCAACTCCCACTCTCAAAAAACTTTCACCTGTGGAGATTGATATCTCGGAGGCCTCACTGCACCATCATCCACTCCAGTTGCCCTGTCCTGGAGTGCTTGTTGCTTGTTCTCGGAAAAAAAATTGTTTGTCTCCAAAGAAAGTGTCCTAACCTTATAAGCATTGGACTTTGTTTTCATGCAGGGGAGATCATCATCGAAGATGCCCCTTCACATCAAAGGTTGCTCCACAATTTTAATTATTTGCCTTTGCAAATAACTGTCGTCTCTGCGCCTAACTGGAGACCTTGGGTGCAATTTCTGATGAGTCCGATGATTCCAAGGTCGTGCTTGGCTCTTTAATTATTCAGGTACCATATATTATCATTGACACTTTTTTTATCATAAGCTGCATTCATTTGGGCACATATGTTTTATACCATCTAGGGTACACTTCTTGTACTAATATTATGTTGTATGCTCAATGAAGGGTTAGTCCATAGATAGCCTATCAATGGTGCTGGATTCTGTCATGATCTTTTGTGTCAGTATGAGAAGTTTTGATCTGAACAAAATTATTGGCTTGCTGTGATGCTTTCCATGTATGGAGAAGTTGTATATACACGTGATGATTTCACGCACATTGAAAGCCCAAATATAGTGTACTAGAATTAACTGTTATGTTGCTCTTTCGACATACTCTATTTTTAGACCATAACTATTTACAATCTTCATATCTATTTAGGAAAGATCAGTGGGTAGAGAATTATAACCAATCGGTGGCATCATAATCGCTGGGAGTTTCTCAGTTCTCATGTCATTTGTTTGAAGACAATAACGCTAGAAAACTATATCCCATGGCAAACACTAACATTGTCACCTTCTTCCTGCTGAACGTGAGGGAACTATTGTCCATCGGGCTTAAGTTTCTTAGCGATGATTTCACGGATGAATATGTCGAACAACAACAGAAGTTATTTCAGGTGGGCAAAAGGGCTTCTGAACATGCTCGGCTTCTATTTAGAACATATTGTCGCCATATTTCTTTAAAGTTGAAAACCAACGATGTTAATTATATGGATCTGACTGATCCATTAGACTGTGAATGCTAAAAACAATGTTGGGGTTAGATGTTGTTGCCTTTTTTAATCTGGGTTTTGTCAGAAGTTGATGAACAATCCTTATGCTTTTGTATCATTTTTAAGATGGAGTTATAAGTTGTTCCCCCTTTCCACTGTATTTTTCACCATGTTTATGATTATATTCCAACATATATCCTCCTGTCAGTTGGACCTGATAGTTTTTTTTCTTGAGATAAACCCAGCAGGTTCCTTGTATCTGGTATCGAGCAACTATCAACTTTTTTTATTAGATCGAGCAGGTTGCAACTAGGCTCCGGTACGCGCGGACCTGGTATATTTACATCCTAGATACAACCCAGCCTAGTTGATTTCTATCTGACTAATTTCTTTTGAGGATCAAAAGTAAATTACTCCATGATGTGGTTACAAAGGAAAAGAACATCACTCTAACAACATTACAGAACCCAAGTGCTTATACAAGGTGGTGTCAACTTAGTCAACAAACGATTATGCATACCATAGCCATTGGATTGACATCCAATGTCTGTCGTGCTTCTATCTCTTGTCTTCTTCCTCCAGCCACCCAACCCAAACCACATCGTCGGTCCCGCCCACTCCTGCTCCTACGGCTGGATCCGCCTCTGCCCACGCATCACAGCCCCACCATAACCTAAACCATTGGTCTAACCATCCCTCTACTCCCACACACCTCCTATTATTCTCCAGCGAAGCCAGTCCCATCCTTCACTCCAACCAGACAACCCTCGTACTCCCCTCGGACTGCGACTACATTGCCACATCTTGCCTGACACTTGTTCATTCCCGTCAGAGGCCTCGCAGTCGTTATCCGCCTTGGTTCGCTCACCGTGGCGCGACCCTCTGGCGTTGTCAACATGGTCAACTACTGAGAGGAATTAGGAGATTATTGTACGTGGAGAGGATGAGAGTAGGGACACACCAGGGTCATGGCAGTACATAAGCCAGTGCCTCCTTACTACAAGAAATAAATGTTTCCTCTTAATGGTTTCCTGACATCTGGGTCCCACGCCATTGTCAACGTAGTCAATAAATGAGAGAATTGGGCAAGGAGCGGCTGACATGTGGGACCCAACAGCTCGCGTTGTAGTTTTTTTGTTCTTTAGAGGGAGCAGGGTATCAACTGGGTTGTGCGGGGGTTGTGGCATGTCTAGCCCATGCTTTTATTTTATGTTTACCACATGACCAACCTCAGTTGTTTTTTTCTTTCTGAAAATGGCTAGCGCAGTTTTTTTGTTTTTTAGAGAATACCCAACGTAGGCCTACTTGCTTTTCTCCGCCTTGCTGGGCTGTAAATCTTTCAAGACGAGGAGGGATGCATTCAGCTTGCCTAGAAAATGGGCTATAAGTAATAAGAAATGGGTTGTAAATTCAGAAAAATATAGCAAACAGGCAATTAGTTTCTAATTACTTTTTTCTGGATTTTGATATTTCTAAAATTCCATTGTTTTTGCAGATTTCATTGGATTTTAAATTAATATAAATTTATTTTTAAAATTAATTTGAATCTGACTAGAAATTTCGGGATTGAAAATAGTTCAGACCCACCGAAATATGAAAAATTCCTTGAAATTTTTAAACGTGGTGAGAATATGGGTTGTAATGCTAACAAAAAGAATATGTGCTGCAATAAATTCGTTAAGAATTAGAAAACGGGTTGTAAATTATTAAAAATAATAGCAAATGCGTTGTATACTGTTTGTGGCAGATTTGGAGGCTGACTTGTGGGCCTACTAGGTTAACGTGCACGTGAGGCTATGTCAAATTAGTCAACAAACGATTCTAGCAGCAGTGACTGGTCGTGCTGCTTCTTCGATCTCTGATCTTCCTGCCGCCTTCTCTGGCCTCCCGTGGCCGGCTGTGCTGCCGGGCAGGCCTCACCTCCCCACCTTCTCCCACCGCTGGTCAGGTCATCCCTCTACTCAGTCACACCTCATGTTATTCTCTGGCGATGGCAGCCTTACACCTGTGGCGCCCCCGACTCAATCGTACACTAATCATACACGCAAACATGTATGATCAAGCACAGGGACTCACGGGAAGATATCACAACACTACTCTAACACAATTTAAACGGAGATCCACAATATTACAGACCAGGGATCCGAAGATCCGAATACATAAGTCAGTCATACAAATATTATCTGAGTACAGACATAGTTAGACAAGTTTTGCCTTAAGAAGGCTAGCACAAACAACGACACTAGATCGAAAGGCATTGGCCTCCTGCCTAGGAGCCTCCGATCCTACTCCTGGTCGGCTGGCTCGATCCAGTAGTACGTGCCCTCTGGACCCTCCTGGTAGTAAGCTCCTGAGGTGGCATCTGGTTCATGGACTCCATCATCTGGTGTATCATCAAGGTGGGGTATGGGGAAAAGAGAAAGTAAAGCAACCGTGAGTACTCATCCGAAGTACTCAGCAAGCAAAGATCTATACTACATATGCAACATTATCAATGGAGAAAGGCTGTATATGTGGACTGGGCTGCAGAAATGCCAGAATAGAGAGAAGGCCTAGTCCTATCGAAGACTAGCATCTTCAAACATCTTCACGAAGCCATCATCTTGCAGCAATAGAAGAGAGTAGAATAGCATTTTTTTAGCAAACATGTTGAAGCAAGCCTAGAGATCCTTCCTCGACTCCCAAGCGAGAAAGCGATCCCAAAGCTTCAATTAAGTAACAAGTATCCAGTTCAAGTAGTAGATCGGGATACACAAACTGAGCGTCCTTTACCGTAGGACCGGCTATCGATAGATCATTCATCCCTGCAGGGGTGCACTACTGTTACCCAACACGCTCGATCAACTCTGGCCGGACACACTTGCTGGGCAATGCCCGTCCTCGGAAGATCAACACGAAGCAGCGCCCTACCTAGGCTCGGCAGAGAGGTCAGCACGCCGGACTAACCTATGCACCCAGAGGTCTTGGGCCATCGCCCTGGCACCCTGCGCATTGCGAGACTGGCCGGGGTGCAGGCGCGACATTGAACTCGTCAGTGAAGTATCCAGCCCAATCCCGACAATCAGCCCGCACGGTGAATGGTGACGTCTGACGAGCTTTCGGGAGAAACGTACATCGTAGAGGGCCCCATAACCATTATCCCGCGTGGTGGTAGTGTGTATAGCGCACGTCGACCCACTCAGATCACACACCCAAATCCAATAGGCTCATTTAGTATCACGCGAAGACAATCAGAGTCTCTGATGCTCCGCCATAATATCACACTCGAGTGCCCTTCCGGCACACTCGACATCATAGATCCCCAGCGGGTACCCACCAGGGCGGACCCAACTGTAACAAAGGTCAAAGTAACCGTGTGGTCATAGCATCAAGGGGGAAACCCGTGGAATCACCCTCGGCGGATTCCACTCGACGAAATCATCAGGGTGAACGTATGAGGCATCACCCTCGAGGTTCACACTGAGGGTTGCACGTATCGGAAATGGAGAAGGAGGAATCACCCTCGATGACCATGACCGAACAGCTACACTGCAGAGTATTCATCAGGAGTGCGTTACGAGGTATCACCCTCGACACTCGATAGTTACTATGCAGAGTCGTACAACTAAAGGGGGTGTGGAGTGATGTGTCGGTCTCTGGTTGACGATCACGTTGATCGAGTCATCGATGATCAAGCAGGGGCGACAAGGGTAAGGTGGTGGTGTCACTGATGGTTCACTACCAACCTATACTAAATAGTTTATCATAGGCAGGTAAAGTAACAATAAACAGGTTACAAAAGTAGGCTATGCATCAGAATAGGAGCATACATTAACTTTAGCAAAATCTAATGCAAGCAGGAGAATGGAATGGGCGATATCTGGATGCTCAAAGAGGCGGGGCTTGCCTGGTTGCTCTGGCAAGAGAGAGGGGTCGTCAATGGGCGGCTCGTTGGTAGTGCAGTCGTACCCAGCTGCAGCGTCGTCGGTCTCGGCGTCTATCGAGAGAGAAGGGGGGAGAGAAACAATAAATTCACGGCAATAATGCAAACAATATGTATGATATGCCTAAATGATATGCCGGGGTGATCTACTGCCTAACTAAACGATTTAGTTAGTTTAGGAATTTAACCGGATTTATTTAATCAACGTTGGGCACTATTCATTTATCGAAATCGGTCTAAAAGTTCAACGTTCATATAGCTAGGGGCATCTGACAGGAATACGGAGGGCGTATTCGGGTTCGTATCGGAATTCTGAGCAAGTTTCATATATAAATTATTTTCATCGGAGTTACGGATTATTTAATATGATTTTATAAAGTTTTTATTAATTTCTAGAATTTAAATTAAACATTATTCGAAACAGTGTATGCTGACGTCATCTACTGTTTAATTAAACTAACTACTTAATTAGATTAGGCTAATCAGAGTTAATTAACTTAATTAATTTGCTAATTAATTAATTAATTACTTTTTTATTAATTTTATTAATTCATTTTTATTTTATTTTTTAAAAAAATCGTTTCTGGGCCGTGGACCCGTTCTGTCAGTGGCACAGGGCGTCAGGCCCCACTGGGCAGTGGCCCAGGAGGCCATTCGGGGCGGGCGCGTGCGCGGGCGCGGCCAGGGCGAGCGGGCGCCGGGCGCGGTGACCGCGGGCGGCGAGCGCGGGTTGCGTGCGCGCGCGATGCAGGCGAGCTGCGGCAGCGGGTGCGGGGCGTGCGAGCGTGCGGTGGCGGGGTCGGAGCGGCGCAGGCTGGCGCGAGGGCGCGGTGAACGCGGGGCAGGGACGGCGCAGAGAGAGTGCTACAAACGATGGCACTACTCATGTCTCGTTCCCAACCACACCCAGCGGGTACATGGTGGAGCTTATTTCGTAAGAAAAGGCAGCCCACGTGATAATTTGAGCGGTGTAGCGGTTGTTCAACTTGATTGAGGGTCATGTACCACACGTGAACGAAGCAAAAGTGTGACTTGACGCGTGGGTGCAATCATATTTTTAAATAAAATTTTATTCCTCATAGACAGGGCCTCAGTGCTTGCTTGCTGGGGTTGGTTCCTCTTCACACTCTCTCACACAAGACGGCGATGGCCACTCTCTCTCTCACCACTGGTCATGATCCGGCCGGATCTCATCGCCCGCAGAAAGGGAGGATGTGCAGCGTTCTTTCAGTTCAATGGCGTCGAGGCATGAAACCCACTGTCGGCTGTCCCGATCTGTAGTACCCGCCGTTCTCTCTGACCAAGGGTCGGTTGTAGTAGGGCCATCGCCCCCTTGCTCGCGCCATAGTATGGGCAGATCTCGGCGGCCGACGCCCTCCTATTTACATCCGATTGTCCTTAGGTACAGCTGCGTCCGGCCTTGCTCGACTACCATCTTCCCTGAAAATTGGCATGTGGATCTTCTCATGTCTTTGGCTAAAATTGTAGACGGTCGCGCATACTTTCCATCTCCTATCTCGTCCTCACACTGTTTGGATTAAACCACCATGATGATATATGATTTCCCTTAGGACAAGGAATATGCTTCTTTTTTGTCGGCGTATGTGTGATAACTGTTATTGGCTAGTAACGTTCCTTTCTATCTCCTTTTCCAAAACAGGGCATCCATTCACCTCATTGCTATTTGCGACCTTTTGGTTGAATGTAGACAAAGCACTTTTCTTAAGAGTGTTTTGTGCAGTTCTACTAAAATATCACATGGGCAAGGTTCTACATTTCCTGGGACTGCATAAAGGGAGATTGGTTTTGCTATCCTCCATCCAACTCTGAGCCTAATCTTCTCTAACAAGTAGTTAGTTTTATGAGAGATTGCAAAGGTGATGGCTTCTATTGACTGTAATCGCGCTTATTCAATACCTTTGCAAAAAAGGGAGCTGAGCTCGTGTTAGTGGAATGCACAAAATGATCGGATGCTCCATGCTTCCATACATCTATTCTTGGCTCCATGTCTTGTTCAGTTCGATTAGAGCTGCGTGAAAACTAGCTTGCCACCAATGAACTCGTGGCTAGGAAATGGAACCATGCCTACGGACAACACCGATCAATTTTATTTTTCTATATTGTACACCTTCACAACTTTGTCTACAGTTGTGATGTAAATATTGGCGCTGATCTGCGAATCATTGAGATGCATTAGCATCCATGTAGTTCCTTGTATTGATTGAATGTTGTAACAAGGACAACGTGGAGGCAAAGAGGACACATGAAACCAAAGTTGATACCTTCATAGCATACAATACAATCATTATGCTAGAAATTATGTGACATATAAACAATCCTGAAAACTTGATAGCCATGCCATAAACCATTCAACTTCGTTTCACCGACATGGGGGACATTCCAGCAATCGAGGTCACCTGCCATGCACCAATATTGTGTGCACAACCGTAGGGGAGATTCACCCGGTCATGCACCGCATAATAATGACTAGTGAGTAGTCAAAATCATAGAGCTCCCACCTTACCATAGTAAGTTGCTCGGACGAAGCAGCCATCATTTCACTCTTGGTTGATCTCACTCGTGCTCCATCATTCCCACAGTAAAGTTGCTCGGACGAAGCAGCCATCACTTCATCTTCCCACGGTTAAGTACCCCTTTTTGTTCTACCACCACACGACGAATATTGGATGGTAGTAGCACAACATCAACTGTGTTGCTTATTGGACTAATTCAAAAAATGGAAACCAACCAATTGAACTACTAGATGGTGTGTTTTACTAATTACATGATACCGCATTTTTATCATGTAGTATTAATTGCAACAACAATGCATGCTGAGGAGTACAATGAGCAAGAACATTACATGGCATTGGTTGTATTTTCTGTTAATCATATGAACGCAATAATCTAATGACTTTGAAAGTCTAAACATGTTGTGATTGTGACCAAAATGAGATAGACAAATGGTATAGTAGTACGTACAAAAATTTGGAGATTAAGCCTTATAAACCAGAGGTGCAGTGATACAGTATACTCTAGTAGGACGGTTGACGGGATTAGTACGAAAAAATGAAGCGCCTTTCTAGCGGGGATTGCATCAACTATGAGGGTGCAAAACCAAGTATTACTACTAACCAAAACAAGTTCAAAACGAGAAACTGGACAGCACTCACAGAATGTCACGCATGTCTTGTTTGGTCCGTCGGTCAAAGCGCTTCCTCTTGGTATATCACTAACATGTGGGACTGAGTGTATACAAACACGACCTCAGGTGATGGCAAAATTGCCAGCCCGCCGCACTTTGAGAGAGACAAGGACAGAGAAGTGATACGGGCTGGTGGATTACTAGAGGATAGGTGTCGCACGGAGGCCGAGAAATATGCGTGATAGCGTGAGGTGTGGCCATGTATGAGTAACTACACGGGCTGTATGTCTTCGGACTCTTCCGGTCTAAAGTGGAGAGGAATGGATTTATTTTATATTGGTGAAACATAAAATATTTATTAGAGTGCAGACGCCCACCGCGAGGTTCCTGGCTCTTCTCGATCATCGGAAAGTGTTCTCTCTTCCTTTGCCGACACGTGGGACATCCAGCATCCAGGTCCATGTGTCTATGCAAGAAAATGGAGATAAGTAATACATACTATAAGATAGCCATGTTGAACTTCAAGAGGAAACACGGGCACAAAACCAGCAAATTTGCCTACGTGGCAATGAGTTAATGAGGAGAAGAGCTAATGAGTACTATCTCCGTCCTGTTTATTGTCCTCTATGTAGTAACTTAGCTATTATCGTAACATCACAGATCCCAAGAAATCTGAGTCTATAACCTAATAATGAAGCTTGCATGACACCACACATTGTTACTACCCACTAAGTACTGTAGTAACATAGCCTAGGGTAGCTCGTGTACATATTAATAGTGTAACTTACTCCCACTATGGCTAGTTTAAGTGAGAATCACCAACGGTCACGAACGTTAGGTGGAGAGTAGTGCACGAACCACCCAAAAAAGGAGTACGTGCACAAACAAGAAGAGGTGCACGTACCGACGCACATACTCTTTGCCTCTTTCCTCTACACACAGCGCATGTATGCGTGGAGCTCATTTTTATACGAAAAGGCAGCTCACATGATAATTGGCGTGTGTCGTGTAGTAGTTGTTCACCTTAGTGGAGGGTCGGGAACCACACGTGAACAAATCAAGTTGACCATGACACGGTGGGTGTGATTTATACTAGTTGAAGGCATGTGTGGCAGTGTGTTCTTGGGTAAACTGTAATAAGATCTTGTTACCGTTGAGTACTCCAAAAGCGGCCACGGAAGATCTTGAATGGATTGTTTTTCAAACAAACATGTGGAGGTGAAAGATGTGTAGGTGCAGTGTGTGGATAACTCCAGAAAAAATCTCTCGACCTGGTTTGGTTGCGGGACTGCGGGGAGCGAATCCGACAACTATAGCCATGATCAATTGAGTTGGTATGATAAGCGGGTCAGCGCTTCACTTTGTGTGAATAAATCAATGGCTAAAAACTATTCTATGTGAGGGTGGATGGTGGTTCAACTTAAAACCTGGTGCAGTATATAGTAGCAGAGAAAATTAATTTTTCTTCAATGGCATAAGCAATAGTTTCTTCAATGGACGTGAAATCGTGCACATACATCAGTGACGAGCACGGGATGGTAGCATGGACATGCTCGGTCCTTTCTGGAGACTACCACTACTTGAATGTTTCGTCAACTCGCAGAATGAGGAGAAGCTTGCTTACTATGTCCTCTCACTCGCCCACGCACGCGCGGTGGCTCGCAGAAATGAGGAGAAGTTGCGTACTATGCCTCCTCCCACACCCACGCACACGCGGTGCCCTCGAAGGACGAGGAGAAGCTTTTGATTACAATAGTGGGCTTTACACACGATGGCGTGCAGCGGTTCATCCGGTGTCAGATTGCTAGAAGTATATACTATAGCACCATTATCATTATTCGACTTCTGGAAAGAGGTGAAGAGCCAAGCGCAAGGTCAACCTATAGCCAAAGTGTGACACCTCGCTAAGTTGTGCACTACATGCCACACAAGTTCATACCCCATTCATGTGATTAAATTTCTGCACGAACTACTACATATTTCACTTATAGTTTACCATACTCCACTTTCACCGTGCTCGCTATTGAAGCGGTGGACTGGCGAGGGCACGCCCCCACGAGCCGGCTGAACGCGCCTCCATCGCCGCCATTCAAATGCCTACATTAAACCCACGTGGAAGCCGATATAAACATACTCCGGCCACACGTTTTTTGTTCAGAGAGCGGCGCCGGCATTAAACGCAACGCCGGCCAAGCTCCTCCTTCCACCATTTTCTCCACTCTTTTCAATAGCATTAACAAGCAGGAGGAAGAGCAGTTCTTTGGTATAAAAGTCAGCCGTGGCCCGCCGAGCCCGGCTATTACGAGCGAGACAGCTTGCGCTCCACCTCCATCGCCTAGCCTAACGGAGCCAGTTGCCGCCCTAAGCCAGCGCGTGGGTTCCGCAACTCGCCGCTCCAATCTAGCTCGAGGAGGGGTGGAGAGTTAACTCCACGCCAGCCACAAGGGGGACACGGTGGCACACGGCATCGCTGCTGCCGTCGACGATACCACATCGTACCGCGCATCCACGTCGACGCATACGTAGCCGTGTCATGAAGGTTAGAGCAAGAAGCCACGGCACGAATGTCGACGAGGGGTGGGTGATGGCCAGCATGTCCGCGTCCGCCGCCATCATCGAGGAGAAGTAAAACATGGGAGGCTGTCGGCGCTTGTATCCCTTTAAGGCCACAGCTAAGGCGACGTCGGCGTACACAGCCGACAAAGTATCGTTGACCCTGGCCATGGCCTCCATGGTGTGGAGCCACCTACTTCCCCTTCAACTGAAGCATTAGTCGAGGGTTCGACTCCAATGATTGGGGGGAAGCGAGCACACCCTTGCTCGAAAGCATATACCTCCGATGGCTCCCGGCAGTCCGGTGATAGGCTGCCGGACATGACGAAGACAAAGAGATCCGACAGCGACCATTTAGATTAGGTATTAACTATACCTTTATCCCAGGGCTACCACGCTTATTTTAGTAAATGTCATGAAATCCGTCATGTTTATATGATATCCGGCCGGTGTTTGCGCGGATTTTGTTCAGATGGTTCAAACTTTGTCAAAAAGTATTGCAGCTATGGTTGGATGGCGTCCGCCCGCTCCGTGTCCACTCTCACCCACACACACACACGCAACAGTCGCGACTTTTTGTACACACCATCTTGTTAGGTTAGTGTCTTGTTGTCAAAAGTCGGATTCGAACCATCGAACCAAAAACATAAGGACGACTGCGGCGCGTGGTAAACCATCCCAAACTATAACTGCTCATGTCAAATTATTAGCTTACATATAATATTATAAAAAACATGAACAAGAAAAAATGACATGGCTGCTTGCTGGACGCAGGGACGACCATGCATGTCTTATAAATCCGCCTTGAAGATGGCATAGGTGCACACTCAGCGTGGAAGATAGATCATAGATGCACGAGAGTAGGGAGAGCGACTGGGACGGGATGTCAGGGTTGCTGGAGCTCGTCGGGAAAGCAATCTCACAACGTATTGCGTCCATGCTGTGCGCTTCGTCGTGGTCCTCGCATCGCCACCATGGTATGCAAACCTCGCCTTGTTCCTCCTCGCTTCCCAAAAAGCCCTTCTTCCTCCTGCTTCCACTGAGAGCTCAACGACTCTCTCCTCTCACCACCCCAATTCCTCACCTCACTCCTACAGAAAACCCCCGTCCCTTCTTCCTCAATCATACAGAAAAGCCCTGCTCCCATTTCCTCACTCCTTAGAGAACCACATCCCTCCATCCCCACTCTCACTACAACTAGGCTAGTCTCTCGCTACTCTACTCAAACTCAGAGCTCAACACGATGGACCAAAGGAAAATGGAGTAGGCTGGCCCCATCGCCAGAAGATGAGGCTCCCGCCATCGGTGACGATAGTTGTAGACCCCGACACCCGACAGTGCGGGGAGAAGCGAGAGAGGGTCCGCCCCCTCGATCTGGGGAACCCGAAGAATCTCGGTTGAACCGCAATCAGCGACTACGGATGCCTCTCCTTGGGAGATCATCATCCTACTCCCCACCAAGGATGGCGGCTACACCCAAGTCCTCCGCATCTCGTGGCGTCCTCTATGGCAGTCCGCCTCTTAATCTTGACTGTCGTGACTATCGCTCTTTAGTGGAGTTTGAAACTCCCGAAGCCATCATGTCCTCCCACGAGGGCTCCGTGCCTATGCATCCCGGTGTGCTACTGGACAAACTGCATGGGGATGCCTGGCTGACATCCCCTGAATTTAATAAACTCTAGCTTCTTAGTTCTACCATTCCTACACGAAGTCAGATACTACTAGCCGAACGCATGTATCTGAGCCGTCGCTACCGATGTCCATCTCGTGGTTTTCCTCCTTCTCCACACGCCACCTTGGCATGTGCCAACTAGCAGACAATCTAGTACAAAGCTTCAACTCCCACTCTCAAAAACTTTCACCTGGAGATTGATATCTCGGACCTCACTGCACCATCATCACTCCAGTTGCCCTGTCCTGGAGTGCTGTGCTTGTTCTCGGAAAAAAAATTGTTTTGTCTCCAAAGAAAGGTCCTAACCTTATAAGCATGGACTTTGTTCATGCAGGGGAGATCATCATCGAAGATGCCCTTCACATCAAGGGTTGCTCCACAATTTTAATTATTTGCCTTTGCAAATAACTGGCGTCTCTGCGCCTAACTGGAGACCTTGGGTGCAATTTCTGATGAGTCCGATTGATTCCAAGGTCGTGCTGGCTCTTTAATTAATTCAGGTACCATATATTATCATTGACCTTTTTTTATCATAAGCTGCATCATTTTTGGCACATATGTTTTATACCATCTAGGGTACACTTCTTGTACTAATATTATGTTGTATGCTCAATGAAGGTTAGTCCATAGATAGCCTATCAATGGTGCTGGATTTCTGTCATGATTTTTGTGTCAGTAGAGAAGTTTTGATCTGAACAAAATTATTGGCTTGCTGTGATGCTTCCATGTATGGAGAAGTTTGTATATACACGTGATGATTTCCAGCACATTGACAGCCCAAAATAGTGTACTAAGAATTAACTGTTATGTGCTCTTTCGAATACTCTATTTTTAGACCATAAATATTTCAATCTTCATATCTATTTAGGAAAGATCAGTGGTTAGAGAATTATAACAATCGGTGGCATCATAATCGCTGGGAGTTTTCAGTTCTCATGTCATTTGTTTGAAGACAATAACGCTAGAAAACTATATCCCATGGCAAACACATAACATTGTCACCTCTTCCTGCTGAACGTGAGGGAACTATTGTCCATCGGGCTTAAGTTTCTTAGCGATGATTTCACGGATGAATATGTCGAACAACAAAGAGAAGTTATTTCAGGTGGGCAAAATGCTTTGAACATGCTCGGCTTCTATTTAGGAACATATTGTGCCATATTCTTTAAAGTTGAAACCAACGATTGTAATATATAGGGATGAATGATCCATTAGACGGTGAATGCTAAAAACAATGTTGGGGTTAGATGTTGTTGCCTTTTTAACTGGTTTTGTCAGAAGTTGAGGAACAATCCTTATGCTTTGTATCATTTATAGATGGAGTTATAAGTTGTTCCCCTTTCCATGTATTTTTCACCATGTTATGATTATATTCAAACCTATATCCTCCTGTCAGTTGGACCTGAAGTTTTTTTCTTGAGATAAACCCAGCAGGTTCCTTGTATCTGGTATCGAGCAACTATCAACTTTTTTATGAGACGAGCAGGTGTGCCAACTAGGCTCCGGTACGGCGGGACCTGGTATATTACATCCTAGATACAACCCAGCCTAGTTGATTTCTATCTGACTAAGTTTCTTGAGATCAAAAGTAAATCTACTCCATGATGTGGGTTACAAAGGAAAGAACATCACTCTAAACAACATTACAAAACCAAGTGCTTAATACAAGGTGGTGTCAACTTAGTCAACAAAGATTATGCATACCATAGCCATTGGATGACATCCAAGTCTGTCGTGCTATCATCCGTTTGTCTTATTCCTCCAGCCACCCAACCCAAACCAACTTCGTCGGTCCCGCCCACTCCTGCTCCTACGCGCTGGATCCGCCTCTGGCCCACGCATCACAGCCCCACCATAACCTAAACCATGGTCTAACCATCCCTTCTACTCCCACACACCTCCTATTATTCTCAGCGAAGCCAGTCCATCCTTCACTCAACCAGACAACCCTCGTACTCCCCTCGGACTGCGACATACATTGCCACATCTTGCCGACACTTGTTCATCCCGTCAGAGGCCTCGCAGTCGTTATCCGCCTTGGGTTCGCTCACCGTGGCGGACCCTTGGGCGTTGTCAACATGGTCAACTAACTGAGAGGAATAGGAGATTATTGTACGTGGAGAGGAGAGAGTAGGGACACACCAGGGTTCATGGCAGTACATTAAGCAGTGCCTCCTACTAAAAGAATAAATGTTTCCTTAATGGTTTCCTGACATCGGGTCCCACGCCATTGTCAACGTAGTCAATAATGAGAGATTGGGCAAGGAGCGGCTGACTGGTGGGACCAACAAGCTCGCGTTGTAGTTTTTTTTGTCTTTGAGGGAGCAGGGTATCAACTGGGTGTGCGGGGGTTGTGGCATGTCCTAGCCATGTTTTATTTTAGTTTACCACATGACCAACCTCAGTTGTTTTTTTCTTTCTGAAAATGGCTAGCGCAGTTTTTTGTTTTTGAGAGGAATACCAACGTAGGCCTACTTGCTTTTCTCCGCCTTGTGGGCTGTAAATCTTTCAAGACGAGGAGGGATGCATTCAGCTTGCCTAGAAAATGGGCTATAAGTAATAAGAAATGGGTTGTAAATTCAGAAAAAATAGCAAACAGGCAATTAGTTCTAATACTTTTTTCTGGATTTGTATTTCTAAAATCCATTGTTTTGCAGATTTCATGGATTTAAATTAATATAAATTTATTTTTAAATTAATTGAATCTGACTAGAAATTGGGATGAAAATAGTTCAGACCCACCGAAATATGAAAAATTCCTTGAAATTTTAACGTTGGTGAGAATAGGGGTTGTAATGCTACAACAAAAAGAATATGTGCTGCAAATAAATTCGTTAAGAATTAGAAAAAGGTTGTAAATATTAAAAAATAATAGCAAATGCGTTGGATACGTTTGTGGCAAGATTTGGAGGCTGACTTGTGGGCCTACTAGGTTAACGTGCACGTGAGGCTATGTCAAATTAGTCAACAAACGATTCTAGCAGCATCGAGTGACTGGTCGTGCTGCTTCTTCGATTCTGATCTTCCTGCGCCTTCTCTGGCCTCCGTGGCCGGCGTGCTGCCGGGCGGCCTCACCTCCCCACCTTCTCCACCGCTGGTCAGGTTATCCCTCTAATCAGGCACACCTCATGTTATTCTCTGGCGATGGCAGCCTTACACCTGTGACGCCCCCGACTCAATCGTACACTAATCATACACGCAAACATGGATTGTCAAGCACAGGGACTCACGGGAAGTATCAACAAAACATACTCTAACACAATTTAAACGGAGATCCACAATATTACAGAACAGGTGATCCGAAGATCCGAATACATAAGTCAGTCATTACAAATATTCTGAGTACAGACCTAGTTAGACAAGTTTTGCCTAAGTAAGGCTAGCACAAACAACGACACTAGATCGAAAGGCATTGGCCTCCTGCCTAGGAGAATTCAAGTGAGTTTTTTATTAGTGGGATTTCTTTCGGTATGCCATTGTGAATAATTTGCATAATATTATCAAGAAAATTTTGTAGCTTCTCCTAGTGTAATTTCCATAAAGGTACCACCTCCCCTTCCCCCCGCGTGGTAGAATCAAAAGATTCTAGAGGACAAAGTTCAATCCTACATAAATTTTGTGTACGATCATCCATAAACTAAACCATGAGTGGGGCAATTTCTTATCATTAATTTTATCCTCTCCCAAGATTAGGAAACATGTTTCATGCTCAAGTTGCTTAAAATCATGATTTGATTTCTAAGAGAAATAATTTTCGCGGGAGGAAAATACTTGGCAATAAAAGCCACCTTTACACTTATCCAAAGAATCAATACTTTCGAGACAAAGATGAAAACCAAGTTTTAGCGTGATTCGTAGTAAGAATGGAAATAATTTAATTTGACAATATCATTATCCATATTTTTTTTATTTTGCATATCGCATAATTCAACAGAAGTATTAAAATGGGATGCATCATCTCATTAGGACTACCAGAAAAGTGTTCTTTCATAACAAGATTTAGCAAATCCGCATTAATATCACAAGACACGACACTATTGGCGAGAGGAGCAATTGGAGTAAGTACTAATAAAATCATCATTGTTAGTAATGGATAAATCACACAACTTAGTATTTTCTTGAAGACATCGCCGAGACAAAGCAAGCAAGCAAGCAAACATGCAGACGAACAAAAAGGAAAAGGAAAATATTTTTGTATTTTTGGTGAAAGCATTTAGATGTGGGGGGAGATGAAAATGAGAGGCAAATGGAAAACAATGTAAATGCAACGAGATGAAAGTTTTATGCGTGGTATGATATGTTTTGGTGACATCTCCTCGGCAACGCGCCATAATTTCTTCCTGCTACTGTGAGCCGCGTTGGGATTCCCCGAAGAGGAGAGGATGATGCAGTACAGTAGAGATAAGTATTTCCCTCAGTTAAGAACCAAGGTTATCAATCCAGTAAGGAGAACCAGACAAGACCTTGCGAAACAACACCTACACACAAAATAACAAAAATTGCACCCAACGCAAACAAGGGGTTGTCAATCCCTTGGTGAAAATTGCAAGGATCAAATCTCATAGTGATATGATAAAAAAGCACAAAATAAAATAACGGTAAAAAATTGTAGCAAAGTATTTTTGGATTTTAATATCTGATAAAGATAGACCTGGGGCCATAGTTTTCAATAGGAGGCTTCTCTCTTGAACATAGCATACGGTGGGTAAACAAATTACTGTGGGCAAATGATGGAAAGCCCATAGTTATGACGATATCCAAGGCAATGATATGTATACAGGCATCACGTCCGAGACAAGTAGGCGACTCCTGCCTGCATCTACTACTATTACTCCACACATCGACGCTATCCAAATGCATCTAGAGTATTAAGTTCATAAAGAACGAGCAGTAGAGAACACTTAAGGAAGATGACATGATGTAGACAAAGTAAACTCAATCAATATGAATAAGCCCCCATCATTTCATCTCTAATGGAAACAATACAAATACGTGTGTCTTGTCCCCTTCTGTCACTGGGATATAGATCACTGCAAGATTGAACCCATCACCAAGCACCTCTCTCATTGCAAGATAAATCAATCTAGTGGCCAAACGAAACAGGATGGATCAGAGAGAGAAATACAAAGCTATAAACAATCATGCAATAAAGAGTTCAGAGAAGACTCAAATAATATTCATAGATAATGTGATCATAAACCCACAATTCATCGATCCCAACAAAAACACCACAAAAAGAACATTACATTCAAATAGATCTCCAAGAAACATCGAGGATAACATTGTATTGAAGATCAAAGAGAGAGAAGAATCCATTAGCTACTAGCTATGGACCCGTAGGTCTGTGGTAAACTACTCACACATCATTGAAGGGCAGCAAGGTTGATGTAGAGGCCTCCGTGATCGATCCCCCTCCGGCATTGTACCTAAAAGGCCTCCAGAGGGATCTCGCAAGAACAGAGGCGCTGCGGCGGCGGAAAAGTATTTGGGTGGCTCTTTGTGGTTCCCAATTTTAGAGAATTTATAGAGTTGGAGAATAGGTCAAACGGAGGAATGAGGGCCCATAAGGCACATGCCCGCGCCTACCCCCTTGGTTCGCCCATAGTGGCTTGTGCCTACTCCTTCGCCTTCTCGCCTCCTCCTGAAGCTTCTAGGGTCTCTATGTCGCAGAAAAAAAAATCATCAAAAAGTTTCGTGGGAGTTGCGACTTCGTTTGTTACTGATTTCCGGAAAACCAAAAAACAGGCAAAAAACAACAACTGGCACTGGCAGTAAGTTAATAGCTTAGTCCAAAAATGATATAATATTGCATATAATTGCATAGAAACATCCAAGATTGATACATAATAGCATGGAACAATAAAAAATTATAGAGATACGTTGGAGACGTATCACACATAGGTGGGGGTAAGTGCATGAGAGAAGAGGTGCACAAACGATGCACTACTCATGTCTCGTTCCAACCACACCCACGCGGGTACATGGTGAGCTTATTTCGGTAAGAAAAGGCAGCCCACGTGATAATTTGAGCGATGTAGCGGTTGTTCACTTGATTGAGGGTCATGTACCACACGGAACGAAGCAAAGTGTGACTTGACGCGTTGGTGCATATTTTTAAATAAATTTTTATTCTCATAGACAGGAGCCTCAGTGCTTGCTTGCTGGGGTTGGTCTCTCTTCACACTCTCTCACACAGACGGCGATGGCCACTCTCTCTCTCACCACTGGTCCTGATCCGGCCGGATCTCATCGCCGCAGAAAGGGAGGATGTGCAGCGTTCTTTCGTTCAATGGCGTCGAGGCATGAAACCCACTGTCGGCTTGTCCGCCATCTGTAGTACCCGCCGTTCTCTCTGACCAAGGTCCGGTTGTAGTAGGGCCATCGCCCCCTTGCTCGCTGCCATAGTATGGGCGAATCTCGGCGGCCGACGCCCTCCTATTTACATCCGATGTCCTTAGGTACAGCTGCGTCCGGCCTTGCTCGACTACCATCTTCCATGAAATATGCATGTGGATCTTCTCTAATTCTTTGGCTAAAAGTAGATCGGTCGCGCATACTTTCCATCTTCCTATCTCGTCCTCACACTGTTTGGATAAACCACCATGATGATATATATTTCCCTTAGGACAAGGAATATGCTTCTTTTTGTCGGCGTAGTGTGATCAACTGTTATTGGCTAGTAATCGTTTCCTTTCTATCTCCTTTTCCAAACAGGGCCACCATTCACCTCATTGCTATTTGCGACCTTTGGTGAATTAGACAAAGCACTTTTTTCTTAAGGTGTTTTGTGCAGTTCTACTAAAATATCACATGGCAATGGTTTACATTTCAATGGGACTGCATAAAGGGAGATTGGTTTTGCTATCTCCTCATCCAACTCTGAGCTAATCTTCTCTAACAAGTAGTTAGTTTTATGAGAGATTGCAAAGGTGATTGGCTTCTATTTGACTGTAATCGCGCTTATTCAATACCTTTGACAAAAGGGAGCTGAGCTCGATTTAGTGGAACTGCACAAAATGATCGGATGCACCTGTCTTCCATACATCTATTTTGGCTACATGTCTTGTTCAGTTCGATAGAGCTGCGTGAAACTAGCTGCCAACCAATGAACTCCGTGGCTAGGAATGGAACCATGCCTACGGCAACAACACCGATCAATTTTTATTTTTCATATTTGTACACCTCTCACAACTTTGTCTACAGTTGTGATTGTAAATATTGGCGTGATCTGCGAATCATTGAGATGCATTAGCATCCATGTAGTTCCTTGTATTGATTGAATGTTGTAACAAGACAACCTTGGAGGCAAGAGGACACATGAAACCAAAGTTGATACCTTCATAGCATATACAATACAATTTCATTATGCTAGAAATTATGTGACATATAACAAATCCTGAAAACTTGATAGCCATGCCATAAACCATTCAACTTCGTTTCACCGACATGTGGGACATCCAGCATCGAGGTCCACCTGCCATGCACCAATATTGTTGTGCACAACCGTAGGGAGATTCACCCCCGGTCATTGCCACCGCAGTAATAATGACTAGTGAGTAGTCAAAATCATAGAGCTCCACCTCACCATAGTAAGTTGCTCGGACGAAGCAGCCATCATTTCACTCTGTGTTGAATCCACTCGTGCTCCATATTCCCACAGTAAAGTTGCTCGGACGAAGCAGCCATCACTTCATCTTCCCACGGTAAGTACCTCCTTTTTGTTCTACACCACACGCGAAATATTGGATGGTAGTAGCCACAACATCAACTGTGTTGCTTTATGGGACTCAATTCAAAAATGGAAACCAACCAATTAGAACTACTAGATGGTGTGTTTTACTAATTACATGATACATCCTTTGTATCATGTAGTATTAATTGCAACAACACATGCATGCGTGAGGAGTACAATGAGCAAGAACTATTACATGCATGGTTTATTTCTGTTAATCATTGCACGCAATAATCTAATGCACTTTGAAATCTAAACATGTGATTGTGACCAAAAAATTGAGATAGACAAATGGTATAGTAGTACGTACAAAAATTTGGGAAGATTAAGCTCCTATAACCAGATGGTGAGTGATACAGTATACTCTAGTAGGACGGTTGACGGGATTAGTACGAAAAAATGAAGCCCCTTTCTAGCGGGGATTTGCATCAATCTATGAGGGTGCAAAACCAAGTATTACTACACAACCAAACAAGTTAAAAAAGAGAAACTGGACGCACTCACAGAATGTCACGCATGTTGTTTGGTCGTCGGTCAAAGCGTTCCTCTTGGTATATCACTAACAATGTGGGACTGAGTGTAAGCAAACCGACCTCAGTTGATGGCAAAATTGCCAGCCCGCCGCCACTTTGAGAGAGACAAGGACAGAGAAGTGATACGGGCTGGTGGATTACTAGGAGCTAGGTGTCGCACGGAGGCCGAGAAATATGGTGATAGCGTGAGGTGGGCCATGTTATGAAGTAACTCAGGGCTGCTATGTTCGGACTCTTCCGGTCTAAATGTGGAGAGGAATGGATTTATTTATATTGGTGAATACATAAAATATTTATTAAGAGTGCAGACGCCCACCGCGAGGTTCTGGTCCTTCTCGATCATCGGAAAGTGTTCTTCTTCCTTTTGCCGACACGTGGGACATCCAGCATCCAGGTCCATGTGTCATGCAAGAAAATGGAGAAAGTAATACATACTATAAGACTAGCCATGGTAACTTCAAGAGGTAACACGGGCACAACCCAGCAAATTTGCCTACGTGGCAATGAGTTAATGAGAGAGAGAGCTAAATTGAGTACTATCTCCGTCCTGTTTATTGGTCTCTATGTAGTAACTAGCTATTATCGTAACATCACAGATCCCAAGAAAATCTGAGTCTATAACATAATAATGAAGCTTTGCATGACACCACACAATGTACTACCCACTAATGTACTGTAGTAACATAGCCTAGGGTAGCGTGTACCATATTACTAGTGTAACTTACTCTCCACTATGGCTAGTTAAGTGAGACTCACCAACGGTCACGAACGTAGGTGGAGTACGTGCACGAACCACCCAAAAAAGGAGTACGTGCCACAAAAAGAAGAGGTGCACGTACGACGCACATACTCTTGCCCTTTCCCTTACACACACGCGCATGTATGCGCTGGAGCTCATTTTTATACGAAAAGGCAGCTCACATGATAATTTGGCGTGTGTAGTAGTTGTTCACACTTAGTGGAGGGTCGGGAACCACACGTGAACAAATCAAAGTTTGACCATGACACGGTGGTGTGTTATTTATACTAGTTGAAGGCATGTGTGGGCACGTGGTTCTTGGGTTAAACTGTAAATAAGATCTTGTTACGCTGAGTAACTCCAAAAGCGGCCACGGAAGATCTTTGAAGGATTGTTTTCATCACAAAATGTGGAGGTGAAAGATGTGTAGGTGCAGTGTGTGGATAACTCCAGAAAAAATCCTCTCGACCTCGTTTTGGTGCGTGACTGCGGGGAGCGAATCCGACAAACTATAGCCATTGGATCAATTGAGTTTGGTATGATAAGCGGCAGCGCACGATTCACTTTGTGGAATAAATCAATGGCTAAAAACTATTCTATGTGAGGGTGGATGGTGGTCTCAACTTAAAACCTGTTGCAGTATATAGTAGCAGAGAAATTAATTTTTCTTCAATGGCACATAAGCAATATTTGTTTCTTCAATGGCACGTGAATCGTGCACATACTCAGTGACAGAGCACGGGATGGTAGCATGGACATGCTCGGTCCTTTCTGGAGACTACCACTACTTTGATGTGTCCTGTCAACTCGCAGAATGAGGAGAAGCTTGTTACTATGTCCTCTCACTCGCCCACGCACGCGCGGTGGCTCGCAGAATGAGGAGAAGCTTGCGTACTATGCCCTCTCCCACACCACGCACACGCGGTGCCTCGCAGGACGAGGAGAAGCTTTTGATTACAATAGTGGGCTTATACACACGATGGACGTGCAGCGGTTCATCCGGTGTCAGATTGCTAGAAGTATATACTATAGCACCTTATCATTATTCGACTTCTGGAAGAGGTGAAGAGCACAGCGCAAAGGTCACCTATAGCCAAAGTGTAGCACCTCGCTAAGTTGTGCACTACATGCCACACAAGTTCATACCCCATTCATGTTTAAATTTCTGCACGACTACTTACATATTCCACTTATAGTTTACCATACTCCACTTTCACCGTGCTCGCTATTGAAGCGGTGGACTGGCCGAGGGCACCGCCCACTGCACGCCGGCTGAACGCGCCTCCTCGCCGCCATTCAAATGCCTACATTAAACCCACGTGGAAGCCGATAAACATACTCCGGCCACACGTTTTTGTTCAGAGGGGCGGCCGGCATTAAACGCAACGCCGGCCAAGCTCCTCCTTCCACCATTTTCTCCACTCTTTCAATGGCATTTAACAAGCAGGAAGAGCAGTTCTTTGGTATAAAAGTCAGCTCGGTGGCCCGCCGAGCCCGGCGATTACGAGCGAGACAGCTTGCTGCTCACCTCCATCGCCTAGCCTAACGGAGCCAGTTGCCGCCCTAAGCCAGCGCGTGGTTCCGCAACTCGCCGCTCCACATCTACTCGAGGAGGAGTGGAGAGTTACTCCAGCCAGCACAACGGGGGCACGGTTGGCACAGGCATCGCCTGCCGTCGACGATACCACATCGTACCGCGCCATCCACCGTCGACGCATACGTAGCCGTGTCATGAAGGTAGAGCAAGAAGCCAGCTGCACGAATGTCGGCGAGGAGGTGATGGCCAGCATGTCCGCGTCCGCCGCCATCATCGAGGAGAAGTAAAACATGGGAGGCTGTCGGCGCTTGTATCCCTTTAAGGCCACAGCTAAGGCCGACGTCGGCGTACACAGCCGACAAAGTATCGTTGACCCTGCATGGCCTCCATGGTGTGGAGCCACCCTCTCCCCTTCAACTGAAGCATTAGTCGAGGGTTCGACTCCAATGATTGGTGGGGAAGCGAGCCACCCCTGCTCGAAAGCATTACCTCCGAGGCTCCCGGCAGTCCGTGTGATCAGGCTGCCGGACATGACGAAGACAAAGAGATCCGACAGCGACCATTTAGATTAGGTATTAACTATACCTTTACCCAGCGACTACCACCGCTTATTTATGTAAATGTCATGAAATCCGTCCTGTTTATATGATATCCGGCGCTGTTTGCGCGGATTTTGTTCAGATGGTTCAAACTTTGTCAAAAGTATGCAGCTATGGTTGGATGGCGTCCTCCCGCATCCGTGTCCACTCTCACCCACACACACACACGCACAGTCGCGACTTTTGTACACACCATCTCTGTCTAGGTTAGTGTCTTGTTGTCAAAAGTCGGATTCGAACCATCGAACCAAAAACATAAGGAACGACTGCGGCGCGTGGTAACCATCCCAACTATAACTTGTCATGTCAAATTATTAGCCTTACATATAATTTATAAAAAACATGAAAACAAGAAAAACTGACATGTGCTTGCTTGCTTGGCAGGGACGACCATGCATGTCTTATAAATCCGCCTTGAAGATGGCATAGGTGCCACTCAGCGTGAAGATAGATCATAGATGCACGAGTGAGGGAGAGCGACTGGGACGGGATGTCAGGGTTGCTGGAGCTCGTCGGGAAAGCAATCTCCACATACGTATCTGCGTCCATGCTGCGCTCTTCGTCGGTGGTCCTCGGCATCGCCACCATGGTATGCAACCTCGCCCTTGTTCCTCCTCGCTTCCAAAAAGCCCTTCTTCTCCTTGCTTTCACTTGACTGCAGCTCACTCGACTCTCTCCTCATCACCCCCCATTCTCACCTCACTCCTACAGAAAACCCCCGCTCCCCTTCTTCCTCAATCATACAGAAAAGCCCTGCCCATTCTTCCTCACTCCTTAGAGAACCACATCCTCCTCCCACTCTCACTACAACTAGGCTAGTCTCTCGCTCTCTACTCAAACTCATGAGCTCAACACGATGACCATAAGGAAAATGGAGTAGGCTGGCCCATCGCCAAGAAGATGAGGCTCCCGCCATCGGTGACGATAGTTGTAGACCCCGCACCCGACAGTGCGGGGAGAAAGCGACGAGGGTCCGCCCCCTAGATCTGGGGAACCCGAGAATCTCGGTTGAACCGCATCAGCGACCTACGGATGCCCCTCCTGGCGAGATCATCTCCCTTCTCCCACCAGGATGGCGGCTACACCCAAGTCCTCGCATCTCGTTGGCGTCTCTATGGCATGTCGCGCCTCTAATCTTGACTGTGTGACCTATCGCTCTTTAGTGAGTTTGAAACTCCCCGAAGCCATCATGTCCTCCCACGAGGGCTCCGTGCCTATGCATCCCGGTGTGCTACCTGTACAAACTGTCCATGGTGGATGCCTGGCTGACATCCCCTGAATTTAATAAACTCTAGCTTCTTAAGTCTTACCATTCCTACAGATGTCAGATACTACTAGCCGAACGCCATGTATCTGGCCGTCGCTACCGATGTCCTCTCGTGGTTTTCCTCCTCTCTCCACACCGCCACCTTGGCATGTGCCAACTAGCAGACAATCTAGTACAAATGCTTCAACCTCCACTCTCAAAAAACTTCACACTGTGGAGATTGATATCTCGAGGCCTCACTGCACCATCATCCACTCCAGTTGCCCTGTCCTGGAGTGCTTGCTTGTTTCGGAAAAAAAATTGTTGTCTCCAAAGAAAGTGTCCTAACCTTATAAGCATTGGACTTTGTTTTCATGCAGGGGAGATCATCATCGAAGATGCCCCTTCACATCAAGGTTGCTCCACAATTTAATTATTTGCCTTTGCAAATAACTGTGTCTCTGCGCGCTAACTGGAGACCTTGGGTGCAATTTCTGATGAGTCCGATGATTCCAAGGTCGTGCTTGCTCTTTATTATTCAGGTACCATATATTATCATTGACACTTTTTTTATCATAAGCTGCATTCATTTGGGCACATATGTTTTATACCATCTAGGGTACACTTCTTGTATAATATTAGTTGTATGCTCAATGAAGGGTTAGTCCATAGATAGCCTATCAATGGTGCTGGATTCTGTCATGATCTTTGTGTCAGTAGAGAAGTTTTGATCTGAACAAAATATATTGGCTTGCTGTGATGCTTTCCATGTATGGAGAGTTGTATATACCGTGATGATTTCACGCACATTGAAAGCCCAAATATAGTGTACTAGAATTAACTGTTATGTTGCTCTTTCGAAATACTCTATTTAGACCATAAATATTTACAATCTTCATATCTATTTAGGAAAGATCAGTGGGTAGAGAATTATAACCAATCGGTGGCATCATAATCGCTGGGAGTTCTCAGTTCTCATGTCATTGTTTGAAGACAAAACGCTAGAAAACTATATCCCATGGCAAACACTAACATTGTCACCTTCTTCCTGCTGAACGTGAGGGAACTATTGTCCATCGGGCTTAAGTTTCTTAGCGATGATTTCACGGATGAATATGTCGAACAACAACAGAAGTTATTTCAGGTGGGCAAAAGGGCTTCTGAACATGCTCGGCTTCATTTAGAACATATTGTCGCCATATTTCTTTAAGTTGAAAACCAACGATGTAATTATATGGATCTGACTGATCCATTAGACTGTGAATGCTAAAAACAATGTTGGGGTTAGATGTTGTTGCCTTTTTTAATCTGGGTTTTGTCAGAAGTTGATGAACAATCCTTATGCTTTGTATCATTTTAAGATGAGGTTATAAGTTGTTCCCCTTTCCACTGTATTTTTCACCATGTTTATGATTATATTCCAACATATATCCTCCTGTCAGTTGGACCTGATAGTTTTTTTCTTGAGATAAACCCAGCAGGTTCCTTGTATCTGGTATCGAGCAACTATCAACTTTTTTTATTAGATCGAGCAGGTTGCAACTAGGCTCCGGTACGCGCGGACCTGGTATATTTACATCCTAGATACAACCCAGCCTAGTTGATTTCTATCTGACTAATTTCTTTTGAGGATCAAAAGTAAATTACTCCATGATGTGGTTACAAAGGAAAAGAACCTCACTCTAACAACATACAGAACCCAAGTGCTTATACAAGGTGGTGTCAACTTAGTCAACAAAAGATTATGCATACCATAGCCATTGGATTGACATCCAATGTCTGTCGTTGCTCTATCTCTTGTCTTCTTCCTCCAGCCACCCAACCCAAACCACATCGTCGGTCCCGCCCACTCCTGCTCCTACGCGGATCCGCCTCTGCCCACGCATCACAGCCCCACCATAACCTAAACCATTGGTCTAACCATCCCTCTACTCCCACACACCTCCTATTATTCTCCAGCGAAGCCAGTCCCATCCTTCACTCCAACCAGACAACCCTCGTACTCCCCTCGGACTGCGACTACATTGCCACATCTTGCCTGACACTTGTTCATTCCGTCAGAGGCCTCGCAGTCGTTATCCGCCTTGGTTCGCTCACCGTGGCGCGACCCTCTGGCGTTGTCAACATGGTCAACTACTGAGAGGAATTAGGAGATTATTGTACGTGGAGAGGATGAGAGTAGGGACACACCAGGGTCATGGCAGTACATAAGCCAGTGCCTCCTTACTACAAGAAATAAATGTTTCCTTAATGGTTTCCTGACATCTGTCCCACGCCATTGTCAACGTAGTCAATAAATGAGAGAATTGGGCAAGGAGCGGCTGACATGTGGGACCCAACAGCTCGCGTTGTAGTTTTTTGTTCTTAGAGGGAGCAGGGTATCAACTGGTTGTTTGCGGGGGTTGTGGCATGTCTAGCCCATGCTTTTATTTTATGTTTACCACATGACCAACCTCAGTTGTTTTTTTCTTTCTGAAAATGGCTAGCGCAGTTTTTTTTGTTTTTAGAGAATACCCAACGTAGGCCTACTTGCTTTTCTCCGCCTTGCTGGGCTGTAAATCTTTCAAGACGAGGAGGGATGCATTCAGCTTGCCTAGAAAATGGGCTATAAGTAATAAGAAATGGGTTGTAAATTCAGAAAAATATAGCAAACAGGCAATTAGTTTCTAATTACTTTTTTCTGGATTTTGATTTCTAAAATTCCATTGTGTTTTGCAGATTTCATGGATTTAAATTAATATAAATTTATTTTTAAAATTAATTTGAATCTGACTAGAAATTGGGATTGAAAATAGTTCAGACCCACCGAAATATGAAAAATTCCTTGAAATTTTTAAACGTGGTGAGAATATGGTTGTAATGCTAACAAAAAGAATATGTGCTGCAAATAAATTCGTTAAGAATTAGAAAACGGGTTGTAAATTATTAAAAAAAATAGCAAATGCGTTGATACTGTTTGTGGCAGATTTGGAGGCTGACTTGTGGGCCTACTAGGTTAACGTGCACGTGAGGCTATGTCAAATTAGTCAACAAACGATTCTAGCAGCAGTGACTGGTCGTGCTGCTTCTTCGATCTCTGATCTTCCTGCCGCCTTCTCTGGCCTCCCGTGGCCGGCTGTGCTGCCGGGCCGGCCTCACTCCCCACCTTCTCCCACCGCTGGTCAGGTCATCCCTCTACTCAGTCACACCTCATGTTATTCTCTGGCGATGGCAGCCTTACACCTGTGCGCCCCCGACTCAATCGTACACTAATCATACACGCAAAACATGTATGATCAAGCACAGGGACTCACGGGAAGATATCACAACACTACTCTAACACAATTTAAACGGAGATCCACAATATTACAGACCAGGGATCCGAAGATCCGAATACATAAGTCAGTCATACAAATATTATCTGAGTACAGACATTTAGACAAGTTTTGCCTTAAGAAGGCTAGCACAAACAACGACACTAGATCGAAAGGATTGGCCTCCTGCCTAGGAGCCTCCGATCCTACTTCCGGTCGGCTGGCTCGATCCAGTAGTACGTGCCCTCTGGACCCTCCTGGTAGTAAGCTCCTGAGGTGGCATCTGGTTCATGGACTCCATCATCTGGTGTATCATCAAGGTGGGGTATGGGGAAAGAGAAAGTAAAGCAACCGTGAGTACTCATCCGAAGTACTCAGCAAGCAAAGATCTATACTACATATGCAACATTATCAATGGAGAAAGGCCTGTATATGTGGACTGGGCTGCAGAAATGCCAGAATAGAGAGAAGGCTAGTCCTATCGAAGACTAGCATCTTCAAACATCTTCACGAAGCCATCATCTTGCAGCAATAGAAGAGAGTAGAATAGCATTTTTTTAGCAAACATGTTGAAGCAAGCCTAGAGATCCTTCCTCGACTCCCAAGCGAGAAAGCGATCCCAAAGCTTCAATTAGTAACAAGTATCCAGTTCAAGTAGTAGATCGGGATACACAAACTGAGCGTCCTTACCGTAGGACCGGCTATCGATAGATCATTCATCCCTGCAGGGGTGCACTACTGTTACCCAACACGCTCGATCAACTCTGGCCGGACACACTTGCTGGGCAATGCCCGTCCTCGGAAGATCAACACGAAGCAGCGCCCTACCTAGGCTCGGCAGAGAGGTCAGCACGCCGACTAACCTATGCACCCAGAGGTCTTGGGCCATCGCCCTGGCACCCGCGCATTGCGAGACTGGCCGGGGTGCAGGCGCGACATTGAACTCGTCAGTGAAGTATCCAGCCCAATCCCGACAATCAGCCCGCACGGTGAATGGTGACGTCTGACGAGCTTTCGGGAGAAACGTACATCGTAGAGGGCCCCTAACCATTATCCCGCGTGGTGGGTAGTGTGTATAGCGCACGTCGACCCACTCAGATCACACACCCAAATCCAATAGGCTCATTTAGTATCACGCGAAGACAATCAGAGTCTCTGATGCTCCGCCATAATATCACACTCGAGTGCCCTTCCGGCACACTCGACATCATAGATCCCCAGCGGGTACCCACCAGGGCGGACCCAACTGTAACAAAGGTCAAAGTAACCGTGTGGTCATAGCATCAAGGGGGAAACCGTGGAATCACCTCGGCGGATTCCACTCGACGAAATCATCAGGGTGAACGTATGAGGCATCACCCTCGAGGTTCAAACTGAGGGTTGCAGCGTATCGGAAATGGAGAAGGAGGAATCACCCTCGATGACCATGAACGAACAGCTAACACTGCAGAGTATTCATCAGGAGTGCGTTACGAGGTATCACCCTCGACACTCGATAGTTATATGCAGAGTCGTACAACTAAAGGGGGTGTGGAGTGATGTGTCGGTCTCTGGTTGACAGATCACGTTGATCGAGTCATCGATGATCAAGCAGGGCGACAAGGGTAAGGTGGTGGTGTCACTGATGGTTCATACACAACCTATACTAAATAGTTTATCATAGGCAGGTAAAGTAACAATAAACAGGTTACAAAAGTAGGCTATGCATCAGAATAGGAGCATACATTAACTTTAGCAAAATCTAATGCAAGCAGGAGAATGGAATGGGCGATATCTGGATGCTCAAAGAGGCGGGGCTTGCCTGGTTGCTCTGGCAAGAGAGAGGGGTCGTCAATGGGCGGCTCGTTGGTAGTGCAGTGCCGCTACCCAGCTGCAGCGTCGTCGGTCTCGGCGTCTATCGAGAGAGAAGGGGGGAGGAGAAACAAAAAAATTCACGGCAATAATGCAAACAATATGTATGATATGCCTAAATGATATGCCGGGGTGATCTACTGCCTAACTAAACGATTTAGTTAGTTTAGGAATTTAACCGGATTATTTAATCAACGTTGGGCACTATTCATTTATCGAAATCGGTCTAAAAGTTCAACGTTCATATAGCTAGGGGCATCTGACAGAATACGGAGGGCGTATTCGGGTTCGTAAGGAATTCTGAGCAAGGTATATATAAATTATTTTCATCGGAGTGTTACGGATTATTTAATATGATTTTATAAAGTTTTTATTAATTTCTAGAATTTAAATAAACATTATTCGAAACAGTGTATGCTGACGTCATCTATGTTTAATAAACTAAATACTTAATTAGATTAGGCTAATCAGAGTTAATTAACTTAATTAATTGCTAATTAATTAATTAATTACTTTTTTATTAATTTTATTAATTCATTTTTATTTTATTTTTAAAAAAATCGTTTCTGGGCGTGGACCCGTTCTGTCAGTGGCACAGGGCGTCAGGCCCCACTGGGCAGTGGCCCCGGAGGCCATTCGGGCGGGAGCGGGGAGGGGAGCGAGGAGGGGGGAGAGGGCGAGGCGGGGGAAGGGGGGCGGGTGAGGGGGAGGGCGAGGAGGAGGAGGGGGGACTGGAGAGGGGGGAGGGAGTGGGAGAGGGGAGGTGGGGGGTGCGAGAGGGCGGAGGGGAGAGGCGGGTGAACGAGGGGCAGGAAGGGGGCCGGGAGGGCGGGGAGAGCCGGGCGGGGTCGGTGGCCAAAGCAGCAGGGGGAGCGGGCGCGCGGCGAGACGGTGGTGACCGAGGGGAGAGAGGGGTGGGGGCGGGGGCGACGGAGGCCGGTGGCCTCACTGTTCGTTGCAGAGGAGAGGGGTGGCGAGGCTCGGTGGAGCCAGCGATGGAGAGGCGGGGCAGGGCAGTCCAGCGGCGGGGACGAGATGGCGACGGCGACGGCGCCGACGAGGTTCAGGCGGTGGTGGTGTAGACGAGCGGCGAGGGGGTTCGCGCCCCGATCCAGATCGGATCGGGAGGAGGCAGAGAGGGAGGGGGAATGGGGTGTCGGTGGGGTTAGGGTTTCGGCCAGGGGAGGGTATAGGCCGGGGGGGAAATGGGCCGGCCGGCTGGGCTATGGCCCAGTTGGGCCAGGGGAGTTTTCTCTTCTGTTATTTTTTTTTGTTTTCTCTTACCTTCTTCTTTTTATTTATTCCTGTCTCCTGTTTTGTAATTAGTTAGGCCACAATATGATTTTTGTAAAACATGGCAATTGTTCCATTAATTACTAGGCATTATCTGCTACTACCAAAAATTGGTTTGGAGGCAATTGGAGTTCACACAAACTTTATAATAAATAAAATGTATTAAACCTTGCTGTTTTGGTAATGTTAGAGCCACCTAATTAATTTATTAATTGTTGGTTACAATTTTAGATTAGCCTCTGCAATATTTGTTATTTATTGAACATTTTAGTTTCTATGTTGGATAACTTTTATTTTCCACTTTCATTTAAATATTGAATTTGTCTTAGGAGTTGAAATGCAATATGATGCTAATGATGATCAAGCACTGTTAAACATGCTGACATGTCATTATCAAAAGTGATTACTGTGGCTAATGACATGGGGTGTTACAACACCATTGTCGAACCAGTAAACCCTCATACTGCACTCTGTGTGGGCAACCACTGCCTCGTCTTCCCCGACTTTGGATTGTTCCCTTCCTATGCCTCGCCATCGTCCATCGCCTCTCGGCAAAGCATTGTTGACGGGTTCAACGAACGACAGCGATGGCCCGCAAGTATACGCGATCACGCATAGTCCTTTCGATTAGTAAGAGTGTCGAACCCAATGAGGAGCAGAAGGAAATGACAAGTGATAGATAGTTTATAGCAAGATAATTCGTAACAAGTAACAAGTAGCAATAGTAACAAGGGTGCATCAAGGTGGCCCAATCCTTTTTATAGCAGAGGACAAGCCAGCACGTTCTCTTATATAAAACAAAGCGTTGTGGAGGATACATGGGAATTGTTGTCTAGTCACATTCATCATCTTTAGTTATTCGCGTTCGCTACTTTGATAATTTCATATGTGGGTGGACCGATGCTAGGGTGATGTTCTTACTTGAACAAGCAACCCTCTTATGATTACCCCCTCTCGCAAGCACCCACAACTACGAAAGAAGAATTAAGATAAATCTAACCATAGCATGAAACATATGGATCCAAATCAGCCCCTTATGAAATAACACATAAACTAGGGTTTAAGCTTCTGTCACTCTAGCAACCCATCATCTACTTATTACTCCGCAATGCCTTCCCTTAGGCTCAAGTATGGTAAAGTGTCATGTAGTAGACGTTCACAAGACACCACTAAAGGAAGAACAACATACAGATCATCAACATACCAAATGAATACCAACTTCACATGATTACTTATAACAAGACTTCTCCCATGTCCTCAAGAACAAAAGTACCTACTCACAAATCATATAAATGTTCAAGATTAGAGGTGTATTGAATATGTTGAAGGATCTGAACAAAAGTAACTACTCACAAATCATATAATGCTCCACCAAATAAACCAACTAGTATCGACTACAAGATGTAATCAATAAGGTTGTCAGAATCGCGATTTCGAATCGGATTGGAGCTTCGATCATAGGATCACAAATCGTAGAATCTTCACTATCTAGATCATAGAAATATCGATTCTAAGAACTAAAATCGTAGAATCATACGGGTTTGTTTGGATCGTAATGTCCTAGAATCGTATAACAGGATCGCGATTCTGACAACCTTGGTAATCAACACTACTAGCAACCAACAGGTACCAATATGAGGTTTTGGAACAAAGATTGATTACAAGAGATGAACTAGGGTTTGAGACGAGATGGTGCTGGTGAAGATGTTGATGAAGATTGGTGGTCCCATGATGAGAGGATCATTGGTGATGTCGATGGCTTCGATTTCCCCCTCCTTAAGGGAGGTTTCCCCGGCAGAATCGCTCCGCTAGAGAGAAAAAGTGCTCCTGCCGAGGTTCCGCCTCGAGACAGCGACGCTTCATCCCGAAAGTCTTCTTCTTATGTTTTTGTAGGGAAAATAGCCTCATGTAGGAGAAGATGGGCCCAGAGGCCTGTTGGTGGAGCCACGAGCTCACAGGGGGTGCCCTCGGGGTAGGGCACGCCGCTCTTGGTGCCCCTTCTAGTAATTCTTTCACCAGTATTTTTTATATATTCCAAAACTATTCTCCATAAATTTTTAGGTCATTTGGGGTTGTGCTGAATAGCTATCTCTGCGGTAGCCTTTTCAGGTCTAGAATTCCAGATGCCCGCAATCTGCCTCTTTGTGTGAAACTTGCAAAATAAGAGAGAAAAGCATTAGAATAGCATCATAAAGTGAAATAATGACCCAAAACATAATAAATAACAATAGGAAAACATGATGCAAATTGGAAGTATCAACTCCCCCAAGCTTAGACCACGCTTGTCCTCAAACGAAAACCGAAATCAATATCATGACCACATGTTTAGAGAGAAAGAGGTGTTGATAATACAAAATATGGACATGAAAGCATCATGATCATTATCATAGCAACAATATATCATCATAAAATTTCTTATGATCAAGTAACAATTCATTCACAACATTTAGTATGAACCTTAAACTTCATTGAAAACTAACAAACTATGATCTCAGGCATTGAAACAATTGCAATTTATCATATTTTCAGAAAGCGTCTGTGTAAGAGCTTAGTTTAGCAAGTTCACATACTCAACTATCATTTAGTCTTCTATAATTGCTGGCACTCACGGCATATTTATGGAGCGAAAGTTCCAGTCAAACGCATAGGAAGATGGGGTTTATAATTTCACCTCCCAACTTTTTTCCTCGAAGGTAATGTCAACAATAATATACCTACATCCAACTGGATATATATGCCTGGATCTTTCCTCAACACACGATGCTTGCCAAAAGAAAAATAAAATCAGAATAGAAATGAACGATATTGTCTCTTGCATAAAAGTAAATACTGAGAAGTAAAAGACAGGCCCTCCGTAGAGGGAAGCGGAGGTTGCCATGCTCTTTTTATTTTTGGATGTGCGAGCTCTTAATGTAAAGGAACGCCACTTTATATTGCCCCTTGTGATATCAACCTTTATTACGTAGTCCGTCGCTTTTATTTCTTTGCCATCACAAGATCGTACAAAGCTTATTTTCTCATACAAAAATATCATACATATTTAGGAGCAATTTTGATTGCTTTTTGCATCGATGGCAACTTACTTGAAGGATCTTATTCGATCCATAGGTAGATATGTTGGACTCTCATGGAAATAAACTGGGTTCGAGGGTTTTGGATGCACAAGTAGTATTTGTACTTAGTACAAATATTTTCCTGGCAAAAGATTGTGAGCAAGCACCACATGTTATAGGATCCATGACAATATAACTTCTATGTGAATATAAGCAAACATAACTCATTACGTTGTCTTCCTTGTCCAATGTCAACTATTTGATCAAGCATAGAACATTTACTGGGGTCTCACAATCATAAAAGATGACCAAGATAGTGTATTTATATGTGAGACCGCTCTTTCTTTATTACTTTTCATGAATTGCAGCAATGACCAATGCTATGTTTGTTAACTTTCAGCAAATTTCATCAATGATACTTCTTCTATGTGAATTCATTACTCCCGATGGGATTAGCATATGATCTTTTTATTCTTTTATTGCAAAGATTGAAACAAGAAAATAAAACCAATCAACTAAGGATAAAAAAAGATAGATAACGATGATAAAGCACTCGGAACTAAATCATACTAAAACTTTATTCTTCTAAATCACGAAATAACTAAGGATAAAAAAAGATAGATAACGATGATAAAAGTGATGCTGATACGATACCTGGACACCTCCCCCAAGCTTGGAACAAGCCAAGGATGTTGCCCATACCATGTACTAAAGTCTGATGACCCCCAAGTATAGGGGATCTATCGTAGTCCTTTCGATAAGTAAGAGTGTCAAACCCAACGAGGAGCAGAAGGAAATGACAAGCGGTTTTCAGGAAGGTATTCTCTGCAAGCACTGAAACTATCGGTAACAGATACTTTTGTGATAAGATAATTCGTAACGGGTAACAAGTAACAAGTGTTACTAAGGTGCAGCAAGGTGGCCCAATCCTTTTTGTAGCAAAGGACAAGCCTAGGCAAACTCTTATATAAAGCAAAGCGCTCCCGAGGACACATGGGAATTATTGTCAAGTTAGTTTTCATCATACTCATATGATTCGCGTTCATTACTTTGATAATCTGATATGTGGGTGGACCGATGCTCGGGTGCTGTCCTTACTTGGACAACCTGCCACTTTTGATTAACCCCTCTCGCAAGCATCCGCAACTACGAAAGAAGAATTAAGATAAATCTAACCATAGCACGAAACATATGGATCCAAATCAACCCCTTATGAAGCAACGCATAAACTAGGGTTTAAGCTTCTGCCACTCTAGCAACCCATCATCTACTTATTACTTCCCAATGCCTTCCCCTAGGCCCAAACAATGGTGAAGTGTCATGTAGTCGACGTTCACATAACACCACTAGAGGAAAGACAACATACATCTCATCAAAATATTGAACGAATACCAAATTCACATGATTAATTATAACAAGACTTCTCCCATGTCCTCGGGAACAAACGTAAATACTCATAAAGCATATTCATGTTCATAATCAGATGGGTATTGAATATCATTAAGGATCTGAACATATGATCTTCCACCGAATAAACTAAGTAGCATCAACTACAAGGAGTAATCAACACTACTAGCAACCCACAGGTACCAATCTGAGGTTTTGAGACAAAGATCGGATACAAGAGATGAACTAGGGTTTGAGAGGAGATGGTGCTGGTGAAGATGTTGATGGAGATTGAGCCCCTCTCGATGAGAGGATCGTTGGTGATGATGATGGCTTTGATTTCCCCCTCCGGGAGGGAAGTTTCCCCGGTAGAACAGCTCCACCGGAGCCCTAGATTGGTTCTGCCCAAGTTCCGCCTCGAGACGGCGGCGCTTCGTCCCAAAAGCTCTCCCCTGATTTTTTCCAGGTCAAAACCCTCCATATTGCAGAAGATGGGCACCGGAGACCTGCCAGGGGTCCCACAAGCCCTAGGGGTGTGCCCAGGGGGTAGGGTGCCCCCCCAGGCTTGTGGCCTCCTGGTGGGTCCCCTCTGGTATTTTCTTCACCCAATATTTTTCATATATTGCAAAATAATTCTCCGTAAATTTTCAGGACTTTTAGAGTTGTGCAGAATAGGTCTCTCAGATTTGCTCCTTTCTGTCCAGAATTCCAGCTGCCGGCATTCTCCCTCTTTGTGCAAACCATGTAAAATAAGAGAGAAAAGGCATAAGTATTGTACCATAATGTGTAATAACAACCCATAATGCAATAAATATCAATATAAAAGCATGATGCAAAATGGACGTATCAACTCCCCCAAGCTTAGACTTCGCTTGTCCTCAAGCGAAAGCCGAAATTGATAATCATGTCCACATGTTTAGAGATAGAGGTGTCGATAAAATAAAATACGGACATGAAGGCATCATGATCATATTTTAGAAAAGCAACATATATTGTCATATAATTTCTTATGCTAAAGTAACCATTCATTCACAAGGTAAAGTATGGAACAAGAACTTTATTGAAAACTAACAAACTATTATCTCAGTCATTGGAGCAATTGCAATTTATCATAACATAGGAAAGAGTCAATATAAGAGCCTTTCAGCAAGTTCACATACTCAACTATCATTTAGTCTTTCATAATTGCTGCCACTCACGTGATACTTATGAGATCAAAGTTTCAATCAGACACAGAGAAAGATAGGGGCTTATGGTTTCGCCTCCCAACCTTTTACCTCAAGGGTAATGTCAACAATAATAGTTTATGAATATCTACATCCGAGTGGATATATAGATCTAGATCTCCCCCCAACATATAGTGCTTCCCAAAGTGAAAAGGTGTAAAAAGAAAAGGTGATGATCACCATGACTCTTGCATTAAGGTAGAGGGTAAATAAAAGATAGGCCCTTTGCAGAGGGAATCAGAGGTTGTCATGCGCTTTTATGGTTGGATGCACAAAATCTTAATGTGAAAGAACGTCACTTTATATTGCCGCTTGTGATAAAGAACTTTATTATGCAGTCTGTCGCTTTTATTTCTTCCATATTACAAGTTCGTATAAAGCTTATTTTCCTCACACTAAAAGATCATACATATTTAGAGAGCAATTTTTATTGCTTTCACCGATGACAACTTACTTGAAGGATCTCGCTCAATCCATAGGTAGGTATGGTGGACTCTCATGGCAAAACTGGGTTAAGGGATTTTGGAAGCACAAGTAGTATCTCTACTTGGTGCAAAAGATTTGGCTAGCAAGGGGTGAGAATCAAGCTCAACATGTTGGAGGATCCACGACAATATAACTTCTATTCGGATATAAAGGAACATAGCCCATTATGTTGTCTTCCTTGTCCAACATCAACCTTTTAGCATATAATATTTTAATGAGTGCTCACAATCACAAAAGATGTCCAAGATAGTATATTTATATGTGAGACCTCTCTTTCTTTATTACTTCCTATTAATTGCAACAATGACCAAAACTATGTTTGTCAACTAACAAGTTTCATGCGACATACTTCTTATATGTGAAGTCGTCACTTCCCATAAGATCATTATATAATATTTTTATTTCTTTCATTCTTTATTTCTTTTTCTCATGATCATAACAAGAAAGCAAAGCCCTCAACTCAAAACTAATCTTTATTATATAACTCTCGGACTCGATTACATAGAGGGAACATAAAGCAAATCTCAAAGCTAGATCATACTAAAAACTTTCATCTACTAAACATAGATATAACCAAAAGGATCGAACTAAGAAAAAAATGATAAAGGTAAAGATGTGATGGTGATACGATACCAGGGCACCTCCCCCAATCTTGGCAGTTGCCAAGGGGAGTGCCCATACCCATGTATTTAGATCTCTTTCTTCGGAGGTGGTGATGTTGGAGTTTCGGTTAGCTTGATTAAGCTAACCTTCAGATCCTGCAATTCTTGGAGTACACATTGAAGCATAATTGCATTCTTCTGAATATCCTCTAAAAGATGCTTGTTTTCTGGCCACCATGAACTTTTCCCTGCACCACTTTCACTTGGACGGGATATATCCCAATTGGAGGGTATGTGTGTGCGAGGAGTATTCTCCACTCCATAATTATGAACCAAATTATGAAAGTTGTTCCAATGTAACCTGTGTAAGGACCTCCTAGGAGGAAGTCCTTCTTGTATCTGTTGTCCTTCATGGTTGCTTGTCGTCCCTACAGCTTGATGGGGATTAGGAATAGTGGAGATGCCAGCCAGAGTGCCCCTCTCCGAAGCCAGAGGATGAACCTCAAGCGAATCCTGTTGATCTTCTTCCATCGTGACTTCCTCGGCCTCCGCCCTCCTGAGTTCCATCTGCATCAACCAAGCATCATCGTCCACATTGTTGGAGGAGGAGGAAGACATGATGCCTGGCCTTGAAAACTCTGGCAGAAAACAGCTCAAAATGAAAACAGGAGATATTGTCATGGTACGATGGTCAAAACCTTCGGGAGATTATATAATGAATTTTTACTGACCAAAAGAAGTGTTCCACAAGAAAACGGAGTCCGGAGGGCACACGAGGTGGCCACAAGCCAGGGAGGCGCGCCCGAAGGGCTTGTCGCCTCCTCGTGCACTTTTCGAACTACTTTTTATTTTCCTAATTTTTTGAATATTCCAAAACAGAGTAAAATTGCCATTGGAAAAGTTTTGGAGTCGGTTTACTTACCGTACCACATACCTATTCCTTTTCGGAGTCTGAAACGTTCTGGTATGTCTCCCTTATGTACTCCTCCGGTGTTATGGTATTAATAATATTAGTCTCAACATTTATGGGAGTACCTGAGATATAATGTTTGATTCTTTGCCAGTTTACTACCTTCGGGTTGGTTCCTTCGGCGCTGTTGATTTTGATGGCACCGAAACGGTAGACCTCCTCAATAATATAAGGACCTTCCCATTTAGAGAGAAGCTTTCCTACAAAAAATCTTAAACAAGAGTTGTATGGCAAGACAAGGTCACCTACATTAAATTCACGCTTTTGTATCCTTTTGTCATGCCATCTTTTAACTTTTTCTTTAAACAACTTGGCATTCTCATAGGCTTGGTTTCTCCATTCATCAAGTGAGCTAATGTCAAATAACCTCTTCTCACTGGCAAGTTTGAAATCGTAGTTGAGCTCTTTAATTACCCAATAAGCTTTATGTTCAAGAGGCAAGTGACATGCTTTTCCATAAACCATTTTATATGGAGACATGCTACTTCTTGAGCTTGCGTTGGTTTTTTCCTTGAAGAGGAAAGGGTGATGCAGCAAAGTAGAGATAAGTATTTCCCTCAGTTTGAGAACCAAGGTATCAATCCAGTAGGAGACAACGCACAAATCACCGAATACCTGCACAAACAATCAAACAACTTGCACCCAACGCGATAAAGGGGTTGTCAATCCCTTCACGGTCATTTGCAAAAGTGAGATCTGATAGAGATAGATAAACGATAAAGTAAATATTTTTGGTATTTTTGTTTTATAGATCGGAAAGTAAAAGATTGCAAAATAGTAGATCGGAAACTTGTATGATGAAAAGTAGAAGATTATATGATGGAAAATTGACCCGCGGGCCATAGGTTTCACTAGAGGTTTATCTCAAGATAGAAAATAATACGGTGGGTGAACAAATTACTGCCGAGCAATTGATAGAAAAGCACAAAGTTATGATGATATCTAAGGCAATGATCATGAATATAGGCATCACGTCCGTGTTAAGTAGACCGAAACAATTCTGCATCTACTACTATTACTCCACACATCAACCACTATCCAGCATGCATCTAGAGTATTAAGTTCATAAAGAACGGAGTAATGCATTAAGTAAGATGACATGATGTAGAGGAATTAACCCAAGCAATATGATGAAAACCCCATCTTTTTATCCTCAATGGCAACAATACAATACGTACCTTGCTGCCCCTACTGTCACTGGGAAAGGACACCGCAAGATTGAACCCAAAGCTAAGCACTTCTCCCATTGCAAGAAAAACCAATCTAGTTAGCCAAACCAAACCGATATTTCGAAGAGAATTACAAAGATATCAAATCATGCATATAAGAATTCAGAGATGATTCAACTAATATTCATAGATAAGCTGATCATAAATCCACAATTCATCGGATCTCGGCAAACACACCGCAAAAAAGTATTACATCGAATAGATCTCCAAGAACATCGAGGAGAACATGGTATTGAGAATCAAAGAGAGAGAATAAGCCATCTAGCTACTAGCTATGGACCCGTAGGTCTGTGGTAAAGTACTCACGCTTCATCGGAAGGGCAATGGTGTTGATGTAGAAGCCCACCGTGATCGAATCCCCTTCCGGCAGGGTGCCGAAAAAGGTCCCTAGATGGTATCTCACGGGTATAGAAGGTTGCGGCGGTGGAAAAGTCTTTTCGTGGAAGCCTCTATTGGTTTGGCGATATATGGGTATATATAGGCGAAAGAATTAGGTCAGGAGGTGCACGAAGGGCCCACAAGGGTGGGGGCACGTCCTACCCCCCTGGGCGCGCCCTCCGTCCTTGTGGCCGACTCGTGGCTCCTCCGACTTCATCTCCATGTCTCCTGGTTTCCTTCTGGCCCAAGAAAAATCATCACGAAATTTTTATTCCGTTTGGTATTCCTTTTCTGCGAAACTCAAAAACAAGGAAAAAATAGAAACTGACACTGGGCTCTAGGTTAATAGGTTAGTCCGAAAAATAATATAAAATAGCATATTAATGCATATAAAACATCCAAAATAGATAATATAATAGCATGGAACAATAAAAAATTATAGATACGTTGGAGACGTATCAAGCTTCCCCAAGCTTAATTCCTGCTCGTCCTCGAGTAGGTAAATGATAAAAATATAATTTTTGATGTGGAATGCTACCTAACATATTTATCCATGTAATTTTCTTTATTGTGGCATGAATGTTCAGATCAGTAAGATTCAAAAAAAAGTTTAATATTGACATAAAAGCAATAATACTACAAGCATACTAACATGGCAATTATGTCTTCTCAAAATAACATGGCCAAAGAAAGCTTATCCCTACAAAATCATATAGTCTGGCTATGCTCCATCGTCATCACACAAAATATTCAAATCATGCACAACCCCGATGACAAGCCAAGCAATTGTTTCATACTTTTGATGTTCTCAAACTTTTTCAACTTTCACGCAATACATGAGCGTGAGCCATGGACATAGCAATATAGGTGGAATAGAAGGTGGTTGTGGAGAAGACAAAAAGAGAGATAGTCTCACATCAACTAGGCGTATCAACGGGGTATGGAGATGCCCATCAATAGATATCAATGTGAGTGAGTAGGGATTGCCATGCAACGAATGCACTTGAGCTA
Source organism: Thinopyrum elongatum (assembly GCA_011799875.1). NCBI lineage: Eukaryota > Viridiplantae > Streptophyta > Magnoliopsida > Poales > Poaceae > Thinopyrum > Thinopyrum elongatum. The sequence goes on from CM022300.1 coordinate 393,421,992, forward strand.
TAAGTTTATGAAAGCTCAAAAAGAAACTAAGTGGGTGTGCATCCAACTCGCTTGCTCACGAAGACCTAGGGCAATTTGAGGAAGCCCATCATTGGAATATACAAGACAAGTTCTATAATGAAAAATTCCCACTAGTATATGAAAGTGACAACATAGGAGACTCTCTATCATGAAGATCACGGTGCTACTTTGAAGCACAAGTGTGGTAAAAGGATAGTAACGTTGCCCCTTCTCTCTTTTCTCTCATTTATTTATTTGGGCCTTCTCTCATTTTTTTGGCCTCTTTTTTTTTATTTTTCGTCCGGAGTTTCATCGCGACTTGTGGGGGAATCATAGTCTCCATCATCCTTTCCTCACATGGGACAATGCTCTAATAATGAAGATCATCACACTTCTATTTACTTACAACTCAAGAATTACAACTTGATTCTTAGAACAAAATATGACTCTATATGAATGCCTCCGGCGATGTACCGGGATGTGCAATGAATCAAGAGTGACATGTATGAAAGAATTATGAACGGTGGCTTTGCCACAAATACGATGTCAACTACATGATCATGCAAGGCAATATGACAATGATGAAGCGTGTCATAATAAAACGGAACGGTGGAAAGTTGCATGGCAATATATCTCGGAATGGCTATGGAAATGCCATAATAGGTAGGTATGGTGGCTGTTTTGAGGAAGGTATATGGTGGGTGTATTGTGGCGCCCCCGGCTCAATCGTACACTAATCATGCACGCAAACGTGTACGATCAAGATCAGGGACTCACGGGAAGATATCACAACACAACTCTAAAACATAAATAAGTCATACAAGCATCATAATACAAGCCAAGGGCCACGAGGGCTCGAATACAAATGCTCGATCATAGACGAGTCAGCGGAAGCAACAATATCTGAGTACAGACATAGGTTAAACAAGGTGCCATAAGATGGCTAGCACAACCAGGGATACAACAGATCGAACAGGCGCAGGGCCTCCTGCCTGGGATCCTCCTAACTACTCCTGGTCGTCGGCGTCCTGGACGTAGTAGTAGGCTCCGCCCTGGTGGTAGTAGTCGTCGAAGGTGGCGTCTGGCTCCTGGGCTCCAGCATCTGGTTGCGACAACCAGCAAGAAGGGAAAGGGGGGGAAAAGGAGGGGGAAAGCAACCGTGAGTACTCATCCAAAGTACTCGCAAGCAAGGATCTATACTACATATGCATGGTATATGTGTAAAGAGGCAATATCGGTGGACTGAACTGCAGAATGCCAGAATAAGAGGGGGATAGCTAGTCCTATCGAAGACTACGCTTCTGGCAGCCTCCATCTTGAAGCAATAGAAGAGATTAGTTGGAAGTTAACCAAACAACAACGTATAGCATAATCCTACCCGTCGATCCTCTCGTCGCCACCATGCGAGAGAGCGACCACCGGGTTATATCTGTCACTTGTAAGGGTGTGTTTTATTAAGTATCCATTTCTAGTTGTCATGAGGTCGGGATACAACTCCGGGTCGTCCTTTTACCGAGGGACACGGCTATTCGAATAGATAAACTTCCCTGCAGGGGTGCACCACATATTCCCCAACACGCTTGATCCCCTTTGGCCGGACACACTTTCCTGGGTCATGCCCGGCCTCGGAAGATCCACACGTCGCAGCCCCACCTAGGCTCAACAGAGAGGTCAGCACGCCGGACTAATCCTAGGCACTCTGGGGTCTGGGCCCATCGCCCAGTGCGCTCCTGCACGTTGCGTACGCGGCCGCGAGCAGACCTAGCAACCCACACGATCACGGCGGTTACGTTAGTGCGGTCCAACACGGCGCGCGCCGCTCAGTCGCTGACGTCAAGAAGGCTTCAGCTGATACCACGACGCCGGGATACCCATAACTACTCCCGCGTAGTTGGTTAGTGCGTATAGGCCAGTGGCCAGACTCAGATCAAATATCCAATCTCGTTAAACGTGTTATTATGAAGTAAACGCGAACGCCGACCAGGGCCTGGCCCACCTGTCTCCTAGGTGGTCTCAACCTGCCCTGTCGCTCCGCCACAAAGATCCACTCAAAGGGCCGTTGGGACAAAGGTCCTTTCAGCCCCCAATCCGTGAATCACTCGCGGGTACTCATCGAGCCGACCCGACTTTAGTCACCATCTGTATAGTATGTATATATGTATAGTATACACCCGTGATCACCTCCCGAGTGATCACGGCCCGATAGTATAGCAAGGCAGACTGACAAGAATGCAGGGCCAATGATGACAAACTAGCATCCTACACTAGGCATTTAGGATTGCAGGTAAGGTATAAACACAGTAGCAACAATGACAGGCTATGCAGCAGAATAGGATAACCGAAAAGCAGTAAACAGGCTACACTACTCTAATGCAAGCAGTATAGAGAAGAATAGGCGATATCTGGTGATCAAGGGGGGGGGGGCTTGCCTGGTTGCTCTGGAAGTAGGGGTCGTCAACACGTAGTGGCGGGGCACCAGCAGTGCGTCGGTCTCGTAGTCTACCGGAAGAGAAGAGGGGGAAGAAAACAGTAAACACACAGCAATAATGCAACAGGGATGCATGACTGTCAAACGCAGGGCCAGGGTGATATACAGCCTAACTAAGCGATTTAGTTAATTTAGGAATTTATCGGATTTATTTAATTAGGGTTGGACACTATTCATTTATCGAAAATCGGTCTAATTGTTCAACGTTCTCATAGTTGCGGGCGTTCGACGGGAATACAGAGGATGTATTCGGGTTCGTATCGTGTTCTGAGCAAGTTTCATGTATAAAATATTTTCATAGAGTTACGGTTTAAAAGATATGATTTTCTAAAGTTTTTATTAATTCTGAAATTTTAATAATTATTTAATTCAACATTATCCGAAACAGTAATTGATGACGTCAGCAGACATCATGCTGACGTCAGCAGTAATTAAGTTAATTATAATTCTGTTTAATTACACTAATTAGTTAATTAGATTAACCTAATCAGGATTAATAACTAATTAATTAATTATTATTAATTAATTATTTAATTATTAATTATCTATTTTTATTTCTATTTCTTAAAACTGTTTCTGGGCCGTGGGCCCCATTCGTCAGCGTCACAGGGGTTCGGGCCCCATGGGCAGTGGCCCAGGGGCGGACACGTCCGGGGCGTGCCCCTTCGGGACGGACCATGTCGTGCCCAAAGGGGACGCAAGGCGAGGTACGGCGGGAGAGGGCGCAGGCGGGCCAAGCAGGGGACGGGGAGGCGGCAGGAGGAGGATGGATGGAGACGGCAGCGGGGGGTGACGAGGGAGAGGCGAAGAGGGGGTGGCGGACGGGGCGGTGGCGGGAGGAGGAGGACGAGGGAGCGCGAGCCGAGGGAGAGTCGAGGAGGCGCGAGGGAGCGCGTGGAGAGCGCGGCGAGGCTGCGGTGAGATCGGGCGCGTGCGCGAGCAGAGAGGGGGGGAGAGGGCCCGAGGCCTCCCGTGATCCGTAGGGACGGGGCAGCGGGGGTCGGGGTGGTCGACGGGGACGACGGCGATGGGGAGGCAGGCCGGCGGGGACAAGGGCGGCGACGTAGACGAGGCAGAAGGCGAGGGAGGCGGGTCCGGGCGGCGGCGTCAACGGCGAGGCGAGGCGGCGCGGTCGGGCAGCGGACCGAGGGCGACGGGGTCGTTCCCGCGATCCGATCCGATCTGGATCGGGAGGTGGGGGCTGACGAGGGGGAGGCGGCGACGGGGCGGCGTCGGCGAGCGGCGTCGGCGACGGGCGGAGGCGGGATCGGGAGTGACCGATCCAGATGGGGGGGGAGGAGAAAGCGAGGGGGAGGGGGGATGGGGGTAGGGAGGGTTCGGCTCCTGGGGGAGGCCAGCTAAGTAGGCGCCGGCTGGGCCGGCCTGGCGGCCCGGTGGCTTGCTGGGCCGAGGCCCAGTCGGGGGGGGGGTTCCTTTATCCTTTTCTGTTTCTTTTTTCCTTTTCTTTATTCTCTTTTCTCTAATGTTAAATGTTTAGGCCTCAAATGGTTTTTGTAAAAAGTGTGACCTATTTCATAAATACCAGTGCATTATTCCCTAACACCTAAAACTAGTTTGGGCAAAACATAATTTCATATTTATTTCAGATTTAATAAATGGTTACTAAATATTATCTTTATCCACTGTTTGAGGTTGTTCGAGTCACTTATCCAATTCCAATGATGTTGGTTTCAATTTTAGAATAGCCTCTGGAATATTTGTTATTTATCTGACATTTTAGTTCCTATGTTGGACAACTTTTATATTCCACTTTCATTTAAATTTGAATTTGACTTAGGAGTTGAAATGCAATATGATGCTAATGATGATTATGCACTATTAATCATGATGACATGGCCTCATCAAAAGGGTGATCACTGTAGCTTAATACAGGGGGTGTTACAAATCTCCCCTACTACAAGAAATCTCGTCCCGAGATTTAGGAGGTAGAAAGAAACAAAGCAGGGTATTCATCGCGAAGACGATCCTCGCGTTCCCAAGTGGCCTCATCTTCAGAATGGTTTGACCACTGAACCTTGAGGAACTTGATAACCTTCTGGCGTGTGCGACGCTCGGCTTGATCGAGAATGCGGACCGGATGCTCTTTATAAGAGAGGTCTTGTTGCAGTTCAAGCAATTCGTGATCTACTCCGCGGATAGGGTCTTTGAAGCAGCGGCGGAGTTGTGATACGTGGAACACATCGTGAACCTGAGAAAGGTTCGGTGGAAGTTCCAACTGATATGCCACTCTACCACGCCTTTCAAGAACAGTGAAAGGACCAATATAGCGAGGAGCTAGCTTGCCCTTGATCCCGAATCGGTGTGTACCTTTCATCGGTGTGACTCGAAGATAAGCCTTTTCGCCAGGTTGATAGACCATATCTTTGTGTTTGCGGTCATACTGAATCTTTTGACGTGACTGAGCAGTCTTCAAATGCTCGCGGACAACGCGAACTTGATCTTCGGCAAGTTGGATAATATCCGGACCGAAGAGTGGACGTTCCCCAGTTTCTGACCAATTTAGAGGGGTTCGGCACTTTCGTCCGTACAATACTTCAAAGGGGGCCATCTTCAGACTGGCTTGATAGCTGTTATTGTAAGAGAATTCGGCATATGGGAGAGATTCTTCCCATTTCCTTCCGAAGGATATGACACAAGCTCGAAGCATGTCTTCGAGAACTTGGTTGACTCGTTCAACTTGTCCTTGAGACTGAGGGTGAAAAGCGGTGCTGAAGGACAGATGAGTTCCCATAGCTTCTTGGAAACTTGCCCAGAATCTTGAAGTGAATAAGCTGCCACGGTCTGAACTGATAACCAGTGGAATACCGTGAAGTGAAACAATTCTGGACATGTAGAGAGTTGCGAGCTGACTAGCAGTGATCGTCTCTTTGATGGCTAGAAAATGTGCAACTTTGGAAAGTCGGTCAATGACGACAAGAATAGCATCATTACCTTTCTGTGATTTGGGAAACCCAGTGATAAAGTCCATTTCAACATGGTCCCATTTCCATTCAGGAACAGCAATTGGTTGCAGAGTTCCGGCGGGCCTTTGATGTTCTGCTTTGACGCGACGGCAAACATCACATTCAGCAACATAGCGAGCAATGTCTTGCTTCATGTTTGACCACCAGAATCTTTGACGGATGTCTTGGTACATCTTGGTACTGCCGGGATGAATAGACAACGGAGTGTCGTGAGCTTCTTGCATGACCTCCTGAGTCATACCCAGGTTACCTTTAGAGGGGACCACTAGACGACTTTTAAAGAACAATGTGCCAGTATCATCAATAGTGAAGAACGAAGGCCTTCCTTCAGCGAGATAGCGCTTAATCTTGTGGGCTTGAGAGTCATAACCCTGCAGCGTCTTGATGCTGTCCACGAGATCTGGTTTAGCAACCAGGGTATTAAGAGAACCCTGGGAAACAACGTGGAGGTTCATTTTGTAGGAACCTTCAGGAGGGGGAGCGAGTGCTCCAGGAGGAACGATGTGGAGATTCAGCTTTCTGAATTCTTCAATAAGCGAAGGTTGAACTTCGTGAAACTGGAGGTGACTGCAATAAGACTTGCGGCTCAAGGCATCGGCCATTACATTAGCCTTGCCAGGGGTATAAGAAATACCCAAGTTAAAATCCGCTACGGTCTCCATCCATCTCTGTTGACGGAGGTTCAGGTCTGGCTGAGTGAACAGATACTTCAGACTTTGATGATCGGTGTAGATCTCGCAACGATTACCGAGAAGGTAATGTCGCCACTGTTTTAGTGCATGGATGACGGCAGCAAGCTCGAGGTCATGTACTGGGTAATTCTCTTCGTGCGGACGCAATTGACGCGAAGCATAAGCAATTACTCTGCGGTCTTGCATTAGGACACCGCCTAATCCTTGACGGGATGCATCACAATAGATGACAAAATCCCTCTGGGAATCAGGAGGGGCAAGCACTGGGGCAGAAGTCAGTTTGTCTTTGAGCGTCTGGAAACTTTCCTGACACTTTTCCGTCCAATCGAACTTGACGCCTTTATGAAGCAGGTTAGTCAGGGGCTTGGCGATCTTGGAGAAGTTCTCGACAAATCGACGGCAATAGCTGGCGAGTCCGAGAAAACTTCGAACTTGCTTGACATTCTTTGGAGGAGCCCAATCAAGAATAGCCTGAACTCGCTCGGGGTTGACGGCAATACCATCCTTGGAGATGACATGCCCAAGGTATGTTACTTCGGGAAGCCAGAATTCACACTTGGAAAACTTAGCATATAGTTGATGCTCTCGAAGTTTTTCCAGAACAAGTCGAAGATGTTCAGCATGTTCCTCTTTGTTCTTGGAGTATACTAGGATATCATCCAGGTAAACCACGACGAACTTGTCAAGGTATTTCATGAATATATAATTCATCAGGCGGGAGAATGTGGCGGGAGCATTGGTTAAGCCGAATGACATGACAGTGTACTCGTATGAGCCATATCGAGTAACGAAGGCGGTCTTTGGGATATCCTCTTCACGAACGCGGATCTGGTGGTAACCCAACCTTAAGTCGAGTTTAGAGAACACTGATGAACCCGCCAGTTGATCATACAGATCGTTTATCCGAGGAAGGGGATATTTGTTCTGGATAGTTGCTTGGTTAATAGGACGGTAATCTTGGACCAATCGGTTTGATCCATCCTTCTTCCTGACAAAGAGAGAAGGTGCTCCCCAAGCAGAGGAACTTGGGCGAATGAAACCCTTACGAAGTGAAGCGTCGATTTCCTCCTTAAGTTCAAGGAGTTCATGCGGCGGCATCTTGTAGGGTCGCTTGGCGATAGGAGTGGTGCTTGGTTTCAAGTCGATGACAAATTCGACAGCTCGAGCAGGGGGTATCCCTGGGAGTTCTTCTGGGAAAACACCTTGGAATTCGCGAACAACTGGAATGTTCTCGATGCCTTCAAGTGGTGATGCGTTTAACGCATTCAAGGCATAAAGTCTCGCCTCGGCATTTTGGATGATTTGAGCCTGGTAGCTTATTATTTCATCAGAAGGGTGTAGAAGATGGACGATCTTCGTGGCGCAAACTATAGAAGCAGTATGCGCTTTCAACCAATCCATTCCGAGAATGAGGTCGATACTACAAGACTTTAGTATGAAAGGGGAGGCGTGAAACTCCAGCCCTTCAATTTCAACGGTGACGTCGTTGCTACCCATGGAGGTTTGACATTGACCCGCGGGGGTGTGTATTACTATTGCAGTGTTCATGACCTCACATTTAATGTCGTGTTTGTATGCAAATTCTTCGGACATGAATGAATGCGATGCTCCCGAATAAAATAAAACAGAAGCTGGTACTGAATTAACAAGGAGAGTACCCATCACGGTGGCAGGCTGGTCCTGAGCTTCATTGAAATCGGTGTGGTTGGCCTGAATACGCCCATAAGTCTTGGCATTGTTGTTGCGAGGCTGATTGTTCCTACGGCCAGTTGCAGGAAGTGCCAGTTGGTTCTGGTTCTGAATGCAGTTCCTGGAAAAATGACCTGGCTGCCCACACTTGTAGCACAGACTATCATTGGGATTAGGAGCAGGAGCTCGGGGTGGTGGAGCTGGAAGTCCTGGCTGCCTAGGTGGTGGAGGCAGGCGTGGTGCAGTATAGGACCGTCTTGGAGCAGGTGCAGCTGGACGGTACACGCTGTTTGGAATCCAGATCCGACGCTTCTGTGCAGGCTGGCTCGAAGATGAACCAGTGTCACGGTTGCGCCTAAGAGATCCCTGGTGTGCCTGCAGACCAGTCTCGACCTGGATAGCCTTGTTCACCAAGAAGGAGAAATTATCAAATTCATGCACAAGGAGCGCTAGCTTGATGTCAGCTTGAAGTCCTTCGCGAAACCTTTCCTGACGGCGAGCATCAGTGGGAATGTCTTCTTCAGCATAGCGGGATAATTCCAGAAACTCCCGCTGATAAGCTTCCACTGTCTTGTTGCCCTGGGTGAGGTTGCGGAACTCTTGCTTCTTCCGGTCCATGATTCCCTGGGGAATGAAACGGGCACGAAAGGCAGCTTGGAAATCCGGCCAAGTGATGACTGTGCCAGCTGGTTGAGTGCGCCTGTGGCTGTCCCACCATTGAGCAGCGGGGCCCTTGAGAAAGAAGGAGGCGAAGGTGACATAGTTTGCAGGGGCAACGCCACCAGATTCCAACTCATAGGTGATGTCGCGAAGCCAGTCATCCGCATCCAGGGGCTGAGTTGAGCCGCGGTAGACGGTTGGGTTGAGGCGCATAAAGTCCTGCAAGGTCCCTGGGCCCGGATACTGGTTCATATTGGGACGAGGAAACTGATCCATGATCCCTTGCATGAACTGACGTTGCAGTTCAAATTGCTGCATCATTCCAGCCATATAGTTCGGCGGTGGTGGATCGTTGGCACCACGTCCACGACCACGACCAGCGGGTCTAACCATCCTACTAATTTACAACAGGGGGGGTAGTTTAGTAAAAGCAAGCACGAGTGCTTAGCGACAAGCATGATGTAACTCGACAATAGTTTAAGCAGTGCATCAAATACATAAAAGTAGTCGATTAAGACATACAGATCCATACACAACGTCGGGTACAAGCGGACAGCATAACGGCGCAAATCAAAAGCTAGACATACTAGGCGGCGCGCAGGCACGCGGTAAGGAAGTACACAACGAGAGATAGCAAAGGCTACATCAACGTTGGAGAGAACCACTGTATCGGGGTAGCTGCGAGTGCGGACGACGAATGTTCGTCGCGGAAAGATCCTGTGCTCCATGTGCACTCTGATGCAGAACCCGGTCTCGAGCTGTAAGAAGAGGTCCACGTGTCGGTGTGTGACCCCCAACAATAGGCCAGTCAATACCAGCATACATCTGAGTCCTGCGCGGATAAAGGATGTGCTCCGGATGTATCCCTGCACAAACAGCGGGCAGCAACTGCGTCATAGCATCGTAGAGACGTGCTCGAGTGGCAACCAACTCGACGGCAAGAGCCCGAACAGTGCGATCCAGAGCCTGAGTGCACTGAATCAGAACGCGCGGGTCGTAGCGACGAGGCTCGTACGGGGCACAGATAGCTGTGTAGTATCCGGTAGCATCTCCAGCAGGGGCATACGGAATGTATCGGAACTCGGAGTCATCCAAGATAGCATTGTGCTCCCCTCGTAGACGTACGACAGCGGAGTAGGCGGCATCATGGACTGCCATCTCAATCGTCACGCCTAATCCGTGAAAAAGGTGTAGCTCGGTGTCTGAGTTGTTCTGCTGATCATAAATCCGAACTTCAGCATAGTACTGTTCCTGGTTGAACTCGCGGTAAACCTCATAAACCAAGTACTCAGGGTACCAACGGTAGCCAAGTCTGGCCATGAGAGCGATCAGGACAGCTGGAAACCCAGGGGTCTTACGAGCCCAAGTGCGAAGCACAAGCTGTGTCGTAGGACGCGGTGGAAACAAACGGTCCATCTGAAAATAGAGGAAATTCAGGTTTGTCAAACGACAATAAGAGGTTTAACACAACTCGGAGAGAAAGGTTAAACAAAACAATGGAAAGGAAAATGATTATCAGACTAATCAGATCAATGACAGGGAAATCGCACAGATATCCAGCTCTCCGGGTAGACAGAATTTACGAGATCCTAAGTGTCGGCGTTAGTAAACTTCATTTAACCCGAGTAGAAGAGAGATCAGAGTCCCAGAGTATAGACGAGGAATAAAAGATCCTAATACCACCCAGTTGGCAATGTGGGCCCGTAAGCCACACAGCCAAGTTAGTAAAACGGTTTTCTTTGTCTAGACTCAACTTCGGCCAAGGAATTGGAAAGGGGGATTCCTACAGGCAGTCGGCTCTGACACCAACTTGTGGCGCCCCCGGCTCAATCGTACACTAATCATGCACGCAAACGTGTACGATCAAGATCAGGGACTCACGGGAAGATATCACAACACAACTCTAAAACATAAATAAGTCATACAAGCATCATAATACAAGCCAGGGGCCACGAGGGCTCGAATACAAATGCTCGATCATAGACGAGTCAGCGGAAGCAACAATATCTGAGTACAGACATAGGTTAAACAAGGTGCCATAAGATGGCTAGCACAACCAGGGATACAACAGATCGAACAGGCGCAGGGCCTCCTGCCTGGGATCCTCCTAACTACTCCTGGTCGTCGGCGTCCTGGACGTAGTAGTAGGCTCCGCCCTGGTGGTAGTAGTCGTCGAAGGTGGCGTCTGGCTCCTGGGCTCCAACATCTGGTTGCGACAACCAGCAAGAAGGGAAAGGGGGGGGGGGAAAAAGGTAGGGGGAAGCAACCGTGAGTACTCATCCAAGTACTCGCAAGCAAGGATCTATACTACTATGCATGGTATATGTGTAGAGGCAATATCGGTGGACTGAACTGCAGAATGCCAAATAAGAGGGGGATAGCTAGTCCTGTCGAAGACTACGCTTCTGGCAGCCTCCATCTTGAAGCAATAGAAGAGATTAGTTGGAAGTTAACCAAACAACACTATAGCATAATCCTACCCGTCGATCCTCTCGTCGCCACCATGCGAGAGAGCGACCACCGGGTTATATCTGTCACTTGTAAGGTGTGTTTTTATTAAGTATCCATTTCTAGTTGTCATGAGGTCGGGATACAACTCCGGGTCTCTCTTTTACCGGGGACACGGCTATTCGAATAGATAACTTCCCTGCAGGGGTGCACCACATATTCCCCAACCGCTCGATCCCCTTTGGCCGGACACCTTTCCTGGGTCATGCCCGGCCTCGGAAGATCCACACGTCGCAGCCCCACCTAGGCTCAACAGAGAGGTCAGCACGCCGGACTAATCCTAGGCACTCTGGGGTCTGGGCACTCGCCCAGTCGCTCTGCACGTTGCGTACGCGGCCGCGAGCAGACCTAGCAACCCACAGATCACGGCGGTTACGTTATCGCGGTCCAACACGCGCGCGCCGCTCAGTCCTGACGTCAAGAAGGCTTCAGCTGATACCACGACGCCGGGATACCCATAACACTCCCGCGTAGTTGGTTAGTGCGTATAGGCCAGTGGCCAGACTCAGATCAAATATCCAATCTCGTTAAACGTTTTATATAAGTAAACGCGAACGCCGACCAGGGCCTGGCCCACCTGTCTCCTAGGTGGTCCAACCTGCCCTGTCGCTCCGCCACAAAGATCCACTCAAAGGGCCGTTGGGACAAAGGTCCTTTCAAGCCCCCAATCCGTGAATCACTCGCGGGTACTCATCGAGCCGACCCGACTTTAGTCACCATCTGTATAGTATGTATATATGTATAGTAACACCCGTGATCACCTCCCGAGTGATCACGGCTCGTAGTATAGCAAGGCAGACTGACAAGAATGCAGGGCCATGATGACAAACTAGCTCCTACACTAGGCATTTAGATGCAGGTAAGGTATCACAAACAGTAGCAACAATGACAGGCTATGCAGCAGAATGGATTAACCGAAAGCAGAACAGGCTAAACTACTCTAATGCACAGTATAGAGAGAATAGGCGATATCTGGTGATCAAGGGGGGGGGGCTTGCCTGGTTGCTCTGGAAGTAGGGGTCGTCAACAACGTGTCGGTCGGGGCACCAGCAGCTGCGTCGGTCTCGTAGTCTACGAAGAGAAGAGGGGGAAGAAACAGTAAACACCGGCAATAATGCAACAGGGATGCATGACATGTCTAAACGCAGGGCCAGGGTGATATACAGCCTAACGCGATTTAGTTAATTTAGGAATTTATTCGGATTTATTTAATTAGGGTTGGACACTATTCATTTATCGAAATCGGTCTAATTGTTCAACGTTCTCATAGTTGGCGGGCGTCTGACGGAATACAGAGATGTATTCGGGTTCGTATCGTCTTCTGAGCAAGTTTCATGTTATAATATTTTTCATCGGAGTTACGGTTTAAAAGATATGATTTTCTAAAGTTTTATTAATTTCTGAAATTTTAATTAATTATTTAATTCAACATTATCCGAAACAGTATTGATGACGTCAGCATGACATCTGCTGACGTCAGCAGTTAATTAAGTAAATTACTAATACTGTTTAATTAACACATTAGTTAATTAGATTAACCTATCAGGATTATTAACTAATTAATTAATTAATTAATTAATTTAATTATTTTAATATTTTAATTATCTATTTTTATTTCTATTTTCTTAAAACTGTTTCTGGGCCGTGGGCCCCATTCGTCAGCGTCACAGGGGTTCGGGCCCCACTGGGCAGTGGCCCAGGGGCGGACACGTCCGGGGCGTGCCCCTTTCGGACCGGACATGTCCGGTGCCCAAAGGGGACGCACGGGCTCGGCGGGCGCGGGCGCCGGCGAGGCCACGGCGGGGGGGGCCGGGGCGGCGTGCGCGTGGCTGGAGCGGCCGCGGGCGGCGGTCGTGCGGAGGCGAAGCGGTGGGGGGCCGGAGCGGGCGGTTGCGCGAGGAGCGACGCGCGCGCGAGCGAGGGCAGTGGGCGGCGCGCGCGCGCTGCGGCAGAGCGCGGCAGGCTGCGGTGCGCGCGGGCGGTGCGCAGCTGAGAGGGGGGGAGAGGCCCGAGGCCTCACCGTGATCCGTAGGGACGGGCAGCGGGGTCGTGGTGGTCGACGGGGACGACGGCGATGGGGGGCAGGCCGGCGGGGACGGCGGCGACGTAGACGAGGCAGACCGGCGAGGGAGCGCGGGCTCCGGCGGCGGCGTCCAACGGCGACGGCGAGGCGCGCGGTCGGGCAGCGACCGAGGGCGACGGGGTCGTTCCCGCGATCCCGATCTCGATCTGGATCGGGAGGTGGGGGCTGACGAGGGGAGGCGGCGACGGGCGGCGTCGCGAGCGGCGTCGGCGACGGCGGACGGGATCGGGAGATCCCGATCCAGATGGGGGGGGAGGAGAAAGCGAGGGGGAGGGGGGGATCGGGGGTAGGGCTAGGGTTTCGGTCTCCTGGGGGGGCCAGCTAAGTAGGCGCCGGCTGGGCCGGCCTGGCGCCCGGTGGCTTGCTGGGCCGAGGCCCAGTCGGGGGGGGGGGGGGGGGTTTTAGTGGTGGTGGGTGGGGGGGGGGGTTTCCTTTATCCTTTTCTGTTTCTTTTTTCCTTTTCTTTATTCTCTTTTCTCTACTGTTAAATGTTTAGGCCTCAAATGGTTTTTGTAAAAAGTGTGACCTATTTCATAAATACCAGTGCATTATTCCCTAACACCTAAAACTAGTTTGGGCAAAACATAATTTCATATTTATTTCAGATTTAATAAATGGTTACTAAATATTATCTTTATCCACTGTTTGAGGTTGTTCGAGTCACTTATCCAATTCCAATGATGTTGGTTTCAATTTTAGAATAGCCTCTGGAATATTTGTTATTTATCTGACATTTTAGTTTCTATGTTGGACAACTTTTATATTCCACTTTCATTTAAATTTGAATTTGACTTAGGAGTTGAAATGCAATATGATGCTAATGATGATTATGCACTATTAATCATGATGACATGGCCTCATCAAAAGGGTGATCACTGTAGCTTAATACAGGGGGTGTTACATGTATGGTACCGGCAAAAGTTGCACGGTACAAGAGAGGCTAGCAATGGTGGAAGGGTGAGGGTGCGTATAATCCATGGACTCAACATTAGTCATAAAGAACTCACATACTTATTGCAAAAATCTATTAGTTATCGAAACAAAGTACTACGTGCATGCTCCTATGGGGATAGATTGGTAGGAAAAGACCATCGCTCGTCCCCGACCGCCACTCATAAGGAAGACAATCAATAAATAAATCATGCTCCGGCTTCATCACATAACGGTTCACCATACGTGCATGCTACGGGAATCACAAACCTTAACACAAGTATTTCTCAAATCCACAATTACTCACTAGCATGACTCTAATATCACCATCTTTATATCTCAAAACAATCATAAGGAATCAAACTTCTCATAGTATTCAATGCACTTTATATGAAAGTTTTTATTATATCCCTCTTGGATGCCTATCATATTAGGACTAAATTTATAACCAAAGCAAATTACCATGCTGTTTAAAGACACTCAAAATAATATAAGTGAATCATGAGAGTTCAATAATTTCTATAAAATAAAGCCACCGCCATGCTCTAAAATGATATAAGTGAAGCTCTAGAGCAAAATTGCCTAGCTCAAAAGATATAAGTGAAGCACAAAGAGTATTCTAATAAATCACGATTCATGCGTGTCCCTATCAAAAGGTGTGTACAGCAAGTATGATTGTGGAAAACTAAAAAGCAAAGACTCAAATTATACAAGACGCTCCAAGCAAAACACATATCATGTGGTGAATACAAATATGTCTCAAGTAAAGTTACCGATAGACGAAGACGAAAGAGGGGATGCCTTCCGAGGCATCCCCAAGCTTAGGCTCTTGGTTGTCCTTGAATATTACCTTGGGGTGCCTTGGGCATCCCCAAGTTTAGGCTCTTGCCACTCCTTATTCCATAGTCCATCAAATCCTTACCGCAAACTTGAAAACTTCACAACACAAAACTCAACAGAAAATCTCATAAGCTCCGTTAGTATAAGAAAATAAATCACCACTTTGGTACTGTTGTGAACTCATTATTTATTTATATTGGTGTAATATCTAATGTATTCCAAATTTTACATGGTTCATACCCCCCGATACTACCCATAGATTCATCAAAATAAGCAAACAATACATAGAAAACAGAATCTGTCAAAAACAGAACAGTCTGTAGTAATCAGAGAACTTCAAATATTTCTGTTACTCCAAAAATTCTGAAAAATTAGGAAAACCTGGGAAACTTGTGTGCCAATATTTTGCAAAAATAATCACATCAAAAGCATACTTCTGTAAAAAAATGAAATTATTTTCCTGGGCGCAAAAGTTTTTGTTTTTCAGCAAGATCAAAACAACTATCACCGTAAGCCATCCCAAAGGTCTTACTTGGCACAAACACTAATTAAAACACAAAACCACATCAAACCAGAGGCTAGATGAATTATTTATTGGACAACAGCAAGGAAAAATATTGTGTTGTCCCCCAACAAGCGCTTTTCTTTAAAGCATTTTAGCTAGGCATTGATAAATTCAATGATGCTCACATAAAAGAGAAGAATTGTAGCACAAAGAGAGCATCATAAAACATGTGACAAACACATCTAAGTATAACATACTTCCTATGCATAGGCATTTTATAAGAAAACAAATTATCAAGGCAAGCAAAAACTAGCATATGCAAGGAAGAAGACAGAGACGATAGCAATCTCAACATGAAGAGAGGTAATTTAGTAACATGAAAATTTCTACAATCATATTTTCCTCTCTCATAATAATTACATGTAGGATCATAAGAAAATTCAACAATATAGCTATCACATAACATATTCTCAACACGATCCACATGCATGCGAAGTTGACACTCTTCCAAAATAGTGGGATTAACATTAACTAAAGTCATGACCTCTCCAAACCCACTTTTATCAAAAAATTCATAAGATTGAATATTCTCCAAATATGTGGGATCTAAAGTTGACACTCTTCCAAACCCACTTTAAATATTATTGCAAACATTGTTATCAATCTCATATTCATCATGGGGCTTAAATAAAATTTCAAGATCATAAGCAAAATCACCCCAATCATGATCATTGCAACAAGTAGTAGACATAGCAAAATTAGCATCCCCAAGCTTAGGGTTTTGCATATCATTAACACAATTGACATTAATGGAATTTATAATAACATAATTGCAATCATGCTTTTCATTCAAGGAGCTATCATGAATCACTTTATAATTTTCTTCTTTCAACACTTCATCATAATTTTCTGATTCACGAATTTCAAGCAAAACCTCATAAAGATAATCTAGTGCACTCAACTCACTAGCAATAGGTTCATCATAATTGGATCTCTTAAAAAGATTAGCAAGTGGATGAGGATCCATAAACCTTTGTTTCTGTTTTTCAATAAACACACAATTTTACCAACCGAACAAGCAAAAAAACCAAATAAGACATAAGGGTAAACGGAAAGAAGGCGAACGGAAGAAGGGCGAATAAAAAGGCAAATCTTTTTGAAAATCATTTTAGAAGTGGGGGAGAGGAAAATGAGAGGCAAATGGTGAATAATGTAATGCAAGAGATTAGAGTTTTATGATGGGTACTTGGTATGTCTTGACTTGGCGTAGATCTCCCCGGCAACGGCGCCAGAAGTTCTTCCTGCTACTTCTTGAGCTTGCGTTGGTTTTTCCCTTGAAGAGGAAAGGGTGATGCAGCAAAGTAGAGATAAGTATTTCCCTTAGTTTGAGAACCAAGGTATCAATCCAGTAGGAGACAATGCTCAAATCACCGAATACCTGCACAAATAATCAAACAACTTGCACCCAACGCGATAAAGGGGTTATCAATCCCTTCATGGTTATTTGCAAAAGTGAGATCTGATAGAGATAGATAACCGATAAAGTAAATATTTTTGGTATTTTTGTTTTATAGATCGGAAAGTAAAAGATTGTAAAATAGTAGATCAGAAACTTGTATGATGAAAAGTAGAAGATTATATGATGGAAAATAGACCCGGGGGCCATAGGTTTCACTAGAGGCTTCTCTCAAGATAGAAAATAATACGGTGGGTGAACAAATTACTGCCGAGCAATTGATAGAAAAGCACAAAGTTATGATGATATCTAAGGCAATGATCATGAATATAGGCATCACGTCCGTGTCAAGTAGACCCAAACGATTCTGCATCTACTACTATTGATCCACACATCGACCGCTATCCAGCATGCATCTAGAGTATTAAGTTCATAAAGAACGGAGTAATGCATTAAGTAAGATGACATGATGTAGAGGAATTAACTCAATTAATATGATGAAAACCGCATCTTTTTATCCTCGATGGCAACAATACAATACATGCCTTGCTGTCCCTACTGTCACTGGGAAAGGACACCGCAAGATTGAACCCAAATCTAAGCACTTCTCCCATTGCAAGAAAAACCAATCTAGTTGGCCAAACCAAACCGATAGTTCGAAGAGAATTACAAATATACCAAATCATGCATATAAGAATTCAGAGAAGGTTCAAATAATATTCATAGATAAGCTGATCATAAATCCACAATTCATCGGATCTCGGCAAACACACCGCAAAAAAGTATTACATCGAATAGATCTCCAAGAACATCGAGGAGAACATGGTATTGAGAATCAAAGAGAGAGAAGAAGCCATCTAGGTATTAGCTATGGACCCGTAGGTCTGTGGTAAACTACTCATGCTTCATCGGAAGGGCAATGGTGTTGATGTAGAAGCCCTCCGTGATCGAATCCCCCTCCGGCAGGGTGCCGGAAAAGGTCCCTAGATGGGATCTCACGGGTACAGAAGGTTGCGGTGGTGGAAAAGTATTTTCGTGGATGACTCTGGTGGTTTGGGGATATATGGGTATATATAGGCGAAAGAATTAGGTCAGGAGGTGCACGAGGGGCCCACAAGGGTGGGGGGCGCGCCCTACCCCCCCGGGCGCGCCCTCCGTCCTTGTGGTCGCCTTGTGGCTCCTCCGACTTCATCTCCAAGTCTCTTGGTTTCCTTCTGGTCCAAGAAAAATCACCGCGAAAGTTTTATTCCGTTTGGACTCCGTTTGGTATTCCTTTTCTACGAAACTCAAAAACAAGGAAAAAACAGAAACTGGCACTGGGCTCTAGGTTAATAGGTTAGTCCCAAAAATAATATAAAATAGCGTATTAATGCATATAAAACATCCAAAACAGATAATATAATAGCATGGAACAATAAAAAATTATATATACGTTAGAGACGTATCAAGACATACCCATAGGATTTTTATAAGCAGTTCTATAAGCCCATAATGCATCATCAAGTTTCTTAGATGAGTTCTTTCTAGATCTATTAACAGTCTTTTGTAGGATCAACTTTATTTCTCGGTTACTCAATTCTACTTGACCACTAGACTCAGGATGATAAGGAGATGCAATTCTATAGTTAACATCATACTTAGCAAGGAATTTACGGAAAGCACCATGAATAAAGTGTGAACCACCATCAGTCATTAAATATCTAGGGACTCCAAACCTCGGGAAAATAACTTCTTTACGCATTTTAATGGAGGTGTTATGATCAGCACTACTAGTTAGAATAGCTTCTACCCACTTAGTAACATAATCAACCGCAACCAAAATATGTGTATACCCATTGGAGGAAGGAAAAGGTCCCATATAGTCAAATCCCCAAACATCAAATGGTTCAATAACAAGTGAATAATTCATAGGCATTTCCTGATGTCTACTAATATTACCAATTCTCTGGCATTCATCACAAGACAAGACATACTTACGAGCATCTTTGAAGAGAGTAGGCCAATAAAAACCAGATTATAATACCTTGTGTGCAGTTCTATCTCCATCATGGTGTCCTCCATAAGCTGCAGAGTGACACTTCCATAGGATTTGTTCATGTTCATGCTCAGGTACACAACATCTAATAACACCATCTACTCCTCTTTATAAAGGTGTTGGTTATCCCAAAAGTAATGTCTTAAATCATAGAAAAACTTTTTCTTTTGTTGGTATGTGAAACCAGGTGGTATAAATTTAGCAACAATATAATTGGCATAATCAGTATACCAAGGAGCACTACGAGAAGCATTTATGATAGCTAGTTGTTCATCAGGAAAGCTATCATCAATGGGTAGTGGGTCATGAAGAATACTTTCTAACCTAGACAAGTTGTCTGCTACGGGGTTCTCAGCTCCCTTTCTATCAATAATATGCAAATCAAATTCTTGCAGCAAGAGAACCCATCTAATAAGTCTAGGTTTAGCATCTTTCTTTTCCATAAGGTATTTAATAGCTGCATGATTGGTGTGAACAGTTACTTTGGAGTCAACAATATAAGATCTAAACTTATCACAAGCAAAGACAACTGCTAAAAATTCTTTTTCAGTAGTAACATAATTTCTTTGAGCACTGTCTAGAGTTTTACTAGCATAATGGATAACATTTAAATTCTTATCAACTCTTTGTCCTAGAACAGCACCAACAGCATAATCACTAGCATCACACATAATTTCAAAGGGTAGGTTCCAATCAGGTGGTTGAACAATAGGTGCAGAAATCAAGGCTTTCTTAAGAATTTCAAATGCTTCTACACAATCATCATCAAAAACAAATGGAACATCTTTTTGCAAGAGATTAGTGAGAGGCCTAGAAATTTTAGAGAAGTCTTTAATAAACCTCCTATAGAAACCAGCATGACCAAGGAAATTTCTTATACCTTTGATATCTTTAGGACACAACATCTTTTCAATAGCATCTACTTTAACTTTATCAACTTCAATACCTCTTTCAGAAATTTTATGCCCCAAGACAATACCTTCATTAACCATAAAGTGGCACTTCTCCCAATTCAAGACAAGATTAGTTTCTTCACATCTCTGCAAAACTCGATCAAGGTTGCTTAAGCAATCATCAAAAGAAGTTCCATAAACGGAGAAATCATCCATGAAAACCTCAACAATCTTTTCACAAAAGTCAGAGAATATAGCAGTCATACATCTTTGAAAGGTAGTAGTAGCATTGCATAAACCAAAAGGCATACGTCTATAAGCAAAGGTACCGAAAGGGCAAGTAAAAGTAGTTTTTCTTGATCCTCTTTTGACACAGGTATTTGAGAAAAACCAGAATAACCATCTAGAAAGCAAAAGTGTGTATGTTTTGATAGTATTTCTAGCATTTGATCAATAAAAGGTAGAGGATAATGATCTTTCCTAGTAGCTTTATTCAACTTTCTAAAATCAATAACCATTCTATAACCTGTAACAATTCTTTGTGGAATCAATTCATTCTTATCATTAGGAACAACAGTAATACCTCCCTTCTTAGGGACACAATGAACAGGACTTACCCATCTACTATCAGCAATAGGATAAATTATACCTGCCTCTAGAAGCTTTAGTATTTCATTTCTTACCACTTCTTTCATCTTAGGATTTAACCGTCGTTGGTGATCAACAACTGGTTTAACATCTGGCTCCATATTAATTTTGTGCTGACATAGAGTGGGACTAATACCCTTAAGATCATTAAGAGTATATCCAATAGCGGCACGGTGCTTCTTCAGAGTTTTCAATAATTTCTTTTCTTCATTCTCTGAAAGGTTAGCACTAATAATAATAGGATATATCTTCTTTTCATCAAGATAAGCATATTTCAGAGTATCAGGTAATTGTTTAAGCTCAAACATGGGATCACCCTTGGGTGGAGGAGGATCCCCAAGAATCTCAACAGGCAAGTTGTGTTTCAAAAGAGGCATTTGGTTAAAGAATACTTCATCTAATTCCTTCCTTTCATTCATGAACATGTCATTTTCATGGTCTAGCAAATATTTGTTCTAAGGGATCAATAGGTGGCACAACAATAGAAGCAAGACCAATAATTTCATCTTTATTAGGCAATTCTTTATCATGGGGTTGTCTATGAAATTTAGAGAAATTAAAATCATGAGACACATCCCTAAAACTTACAGTAATAGTTTCTTTTTCACAATCTATTTTGGCATTAACAGTGTTCAAGAAAGGTCTACCAAAAATAATGGGACAAAAATCATCTTGTGGGGAACCAAGAACTAGAAAATCAGTAGGTTTTTTTATTTTCCCACACAAGACTTCAACATCTCTAACAATCCCAATTGGTGATATAGTATCTCTATTAGCAAGCTTAATAGTGACATCAATATCTTCTATTTCAGCAGGTGCAATATCATTCATAATTTCTTGATATAAAGTAAAGGGAATTGCACTCACACTAGCACCCACATCACATAAGCCATGATAACAATGGTCTCCTATCACTACAGGAATCAGCTGATTTGCCGTCTGCCACTCCTATCACTACAGGAATCAGCTGATTTGCCGTCTGCCGTGGCAGACTGCAAAGGACTGGAAAGCGGACAACAAAGGTCTTTGCCATCAGCCCCGGACGGCAAACATGCCCGGCAAAGTAAGTAACGGTAAATAGCTAATTTGTCGTTTGCTATTTGCCAGCGGAGGGCAAAGACCCCTTTGTCGTCTATGGCAGACGACAAAGAAGGTGGATGGCAAACAACTAACGTTAGCCATGTTAGGTGGCTAACGGGAGGCTTTGCCATCTACCACAGATGGCAAACATGCCCTCCCCTTTGCCATCTGCTATTTGACGTCAGCCACGTGTCATGGCCTCCCTAGTCTTAATCGTCTGCCACAGACGGCAAACCCCCCAGCCTTTGCCGTCTGCCACAGACGGCAAACTCCCACAGCCTTTGCCGTCTGCCATACACGGCAAAGTAACCAAATGGGTCAGCTCCCAGGTTGCACAGGTTGCTGCCACGTGGCCTCTTTGTCGTCTGTGGCAGACGACAAAGGCCCCTTTGCCATCGGTGGCAGATGGCAAAGAGGCTGCATTGCCTCTTTTTTCTATTTTTCTTATATCCAAGCATTTTCACAGCAAATAGCTATATCTATATATATTATATATATAATATAATATATATATATAATATATATATATTTATATTAGGTAAAACTGTGTCTATCATAACTTTCCACAGAACTAGTTAAGGCTTGCTAAACATTTAATGGTTAAAAGTTATTAAAAATATGAAATAAATAGGGGAGCCTCACTCTAATATGCATTTATGTGTCTTCGGCGGAAAAAAAGAAGCATTTCAACTCACTGGAGGAGTATCAATATATTATATATATATTATACCTAATATATATAATATATATATATCACAGGGCAATTTCACAGACAGACATGAATACCAACACATAAGTTTCATCATACATACATATCCAACACATAGTTCCATCCATACATATTACAATATTTCACATTGTTCATCCAATAACAAGTTCCACAATGTTCATCGATACAAAGAAATACAGAAAGGGAAAACAAGCACTCCATCAATGCAAGCTTCCGTGAAGTGAATGAAATCTGCAAATGGGAACAAGAAAGTTAGAAGAAGAAGATTAGAAGAAGAAGAAGAATAAGAACAGAGAGAAGAAGAAAATGAAGAAGAAGAAAGTATATGACATTTATGAGCTAACTTAGGTAAAAAATGACATTATGAGACTAACTTAGGTAAATGGATCATTTATGAGCTAACTTAGGTAAAATGGATCATTTATGAGCTAACTTAGCTAAAATGCATCTATGAGCTAACTTAGCAAAACGTCATTTATGAGCTACTTAGCTAAAGATCATTATGAGCTACTAGGTAAAATGGATCATTTTGGAGCTAATTAGGTAAATGGATCATTTTGGAGCTAACCTAGGTTAAAAGGATCATTGAGCAATAGAACTTAGGTAAAATATGATATTTGGAGCTAACCTAGGTAAAATGATCATTTTGGAGCTAACTTAGGTAAAATGTATCATTTTGGAGCTAACCTAGGTAATTATGCCATTTTTTAGTTAACTAAGCATATTATGCCATTTTTTATATAAAGCAGCTAAGTATAGGTCATTATTGAGCTAACCTAGGTAACTAAGCATATTAGAGCTAACTTAGGTCATTTTGGACGTAACTTAGGTAAAATGGATCATTTATGAGCTAACTTAGCTAAAATGGATCATTTTGGAGCTAACTTAGGTAAAATGGATCATTTATGAGCTAACTTAGGTAAAATGGATCATTTATGAGCTAACTTAGATAAAATGTATCATTTTGGAGCTAACTTAGGTAAAATGGATCATTTTGGAGGTAAAATGGATCATTTTGGAGCTAACCTAGGTAAAATGGATCATTTTGGAGCTAACTTAGGTAAAATGGATCATTTTCGAGCTAACCTAGGTAATCATGCCATTTTTACGTAAGTAAGCTAACTATATTACATTTATGAGCTTACCAAGGTTATCATGCCATTTATGAGCTAAGTAAGCTACTTATATCATAAATGAACTAAATAAGCTAAGTATAGGTCACTATTGAGCTAACCTAGGTAATTATGCCATTTTTTGAGTTAACTAAACATATTATGCCATTTTTGACATAAGTAAGCTAAGTATAGGTCATTATTGAGCTAACCTAGGTAACTAAGCATATTAGATCTAACTTAGCATATTATAGCTAACTTAGAGCTAACTTAGCATATTATAGCTAACTTAGGTCATTGTGGAGCTAACTTCGGTAAAATGGATCATTTTGGAGCTAAGTAAGGTTATTATGTCATTTTAGAGGAAAATAAGCTAAGTCTAGGTCATTATGGTAAGCATATTGGAGGAAATAAAGCTAAGTCTAGGTCATTATGAATTTGTTAAGCAAAACACTAGAGAAAACTTACCCTCATCACGGATGTGAAGCACCGGGGTTGCTCGTGCCGGTACCACCTGGAGAAGAATCGTGCGATGCTTGTCTGGAGTTACGCTGCACCAAAGATCATTTGCAATGTCTCGTTAGCATGATGACACTCAAATGTTAAGACTAGTAACTAATGACCATTCAAATGAAACTCACCGTGGTCCCCGGAGCAATGACTGGCATCGGCGGTGGGGTCTGACCGGTCTTCTCGCACAGAGTCTGCATATTTGGTTTGACGAGTCAGTCATACTAGTTAGTAATGAAACGAACATTAAGTGCATGATTTGGCTAATATGCAGAAGAAACTTACCACGAGGAGCTCGTACATGGCCTGGTTCAGCATGTCATTCCGTGCCCTTTCCTCCTCCAACATCCTAGCGGTCCTCTCCTCCAACTCCCGCTCCTTCTCCGCCGCCTACCAGTCCCTCTCTGCCAGAAGTGCCTGGGTTCTATCTCTCTCTCTCTCTGAAGAGCAGCCTGCAACACCACTCCTCATTAGCATTGTAATCATCGATGGCCGCACACACAATGTAATGGAGGAAAGATAGCTGAGTCCGTATAACTAACCTCGAAGGAGAGCTCATAAGGCCGTTGACGAGGCCTTATCTCAGGAGCAGAGCTCGACTGGCGCGCCTTGATCTCCGGGAGAGTGCAAGGACAACGGATAAGTCCATCTCCAATGGCTATCGAGCCATGGGACCTCCCGCCACCAGATATCATCACCAGCTCTGGATCAATGGGACCCTGGCTCGGGTTAAAGTCCTCCCCTTTCCTCACCTTCCCCTCATGTATGTACTTCACGAGCTTGTTGTGGGAGGAGATGTTGGTGAAGTTCTCTAGATGATCAAGGTCAGACTCAGAGAATGCCTTAACCTTCTTGTACGAGGCAGTATGGGCCATGGCTTAGAGGTCGTACACCTCTGGCACCTCCGCCTTATTGTGTCGCACCTGAAAGAGAGGAACAGAGTAAATTAGTAATTAAAGGGCTCAAGCTAGCATGAAGAATGAATTGCATGAATCATGAAGCAAACACATACCGAGTTCCGCCCGAACTGATATAAGTTGGCGCTGCCTTGATGGTGTGGCACACCTTCCATTTGGGCACGCCGGTCCTTGGCATTGTTGTGGAGGGCTAACCATTGGTTTGAGCACCACTCATCGACCAACACCTCCCAACAATCCATCTGATCAGCACACCATCTCGGGGGCACCTAAGTTAGTAAAGAGAAACTTGAGCGCTAGGCCTACGAATCAAATCAAGGAAACTAAGTACAAGGCCTTAAGAATAGGTAATTACCATCATGTACTGCTCGTTCTTCAGAAACTTTCCGCGGCACGCCGACTTGGTCTTCTTAATACCACGCGAGGAGGGGGCGGGGCGGCCTGGGGCAGGGCCGGCAGGGCCCGGGGGCGCTGGGGGGCGGGGGCGACGGGGCGGTGGTGGCGATGGGGCTGCAGGGCTCCGGGGCGGCGGCGGAGTAGGGCGGTGGTGGGGTGGTGGGGCGGCGGCAGTGTCCGGGCAGCGGCGGTGCTCGGCGGCGGCGGTGCGGGCGCGGGTGGGCAGAAAGAGAGGGGTGGGTCCGGGGAGAGAGAAAGGGGTGGCCGTTAGTTAGAGGATGGGGCACGTTCTTTGCCGTCTGCTTGCAGACGGCAAAGGGGGGTGGGCCGTTACAGCGCTGGCCTAAAATGGACCCCACCCATCTCCTTGTCGTCTACTAGCAGACGGCAAAGAACTGGCTGATGGCAAACTGTATCTTTGCCATCGGCCAGTTCTTTGCCATCTGTTTTTTGTAAGCGAATGGCAACTACCTTCTTTGCCGTCAGCTAGCAGACGGCAAAGAATTAGCTGATGGCAAATTCCCTGATTCCAGTAGTGTATTTTAACAGAAACAACAGGCATGCCAACAACAGGTCTGTGTTTATCTTTATCATCAGGTCTAGCAATTCTAGCAACTTCATCACAGAAGTAAATAACATGCCCATCAATATTATCGACCAAGAGATCTTTAACCATAGCAATACTAGGTTCAACTTTAATCTGTTCAGGGGGTGTAGGTGTTCTAGTATAACTCTTACGAACCATAGTTGAAGCTTTAGCATGTTCCCTTTATTCTAACAGGGAAATGTGGTTTTTCAATATAAGGAGTAGGAACAATAGGATCAACATTATAAGTAATAGTTTCCTCTTTAGCTTTAATAGGTTCTACTACTTTCACTTCAATGGGAGGATGATATTTAAACCACTTCTCCTTAGGGAGATCAACATGAGTAGCAAATGACTCACAGAAAGAAGCTACTATCTCAGAGTCAAGTCCATATTTAGTGCTAAATTCACGAAAAGCATCGGTATCCATAAAAGATTTAACACAATCAAACTTGAGGTTTATACCTGAATCCTTACCTTCATCGAGTTCCCAATCTTCAGAGTTGCATTTAATTCTTTCCAATAAATCCCAATTGAATTCAATAGTCTTCTTCATAAGAGAACCAGTATAAGAAGTATCGAGCATGGATTAATCATTACGAGAAAGCCGAGCAAAAAAATTCTGAATAATAATTTCTCTTGAGAGATCATGATTGGTGCATGAATATAACATTGACTTAAGCCTCCCCCAAGCTTGAGCGATACTTTCTCCTTCACGAGGCCAAAAATTATACATATAATTCTGATAAAATTCGAATTTCAATCGGTTGTAGTTCCAAGTCCCAATATCATCGCATAGCCTATACCATGGCAATGCCTTCTCCTTCAAGATAAAGGGAAGACCTTCTTCTTGACTTCATCCTCGGGCAAACCTGCACGCTTAAATAATCCACAAACTCCATCCACATAGATTAGATGCATATCAGGATGTAACGTTCCATCTCCTGCATAAGGATTAGCTAGCAGTTTCTCTATCATACCCGAAGGAATTTCATAATAAATATTTTCAGTAGGTTCAGTGGAAACTCTTTGCTCTTCTGGTCGGGGTGAAGATACCCCGAACAAACCCCTCAAAGGATTATTTTCCATAGCAACAAGTGACATTAAATTTCAGCACATGATATAAATGTTTCCTTACCAAATTCCACTTACCAAAGGCGCTTCTCTCCCCGACAATGGCGCCAGAAAAGAGTCTTGATAACCCACAAGTACAGGGGATCTATAGTAGTCCTTTCGATAAGTAAGAGTGTCGAACCCAACGAGGAGCAGAAGGAAATGACAAGCGGTTTTCAGCAAGGTATTCTCTGCAAGCACTGAAATTATTGGTAACAGGTAGTTTTGTGATAAGATAATTCGTAATGGGTAACAAGTAACAAGTGTAACTAAGGTGCAGCAAGGTGGCCCAATCCTTTTTGTAGCAAAGGACAAGCCTGGACAAACTCTTATATAAAGCAAAGCGCTCCCGAGGACACATTGGAATTATTGTCAAGTTAGTTTTCATCATGCTCATATGATTCGCGTTCGTTACTTTGATAATTTGATATGTGGGTGGACCGGTGCTTGGGTGTTGTCCTTACTTGGACAAGCCTCCCACTTATGATTAACCCCTCTCGCAAGCATCCGCAACTATGAAAGAAGAATTAAGATAAATTTAACCATAGCATGAAACATATGGATCCAAATCAGCCCCTTACGAAGCAACGCATAAACTAGGGTTTAAGCTTCTGTCACTCTAGCAACCCATCATCTACTTATTACTTCCCAATGCCTTCCCCTAGGCCCAAACAATGGTGAAGTGTCATGTAGTCGACATTCACATAACACCACTAGAGGAAAGACAACATACATCTCATCAAAATATCGTACGAATACCAAATTCACATGATTACTTATAACAAGACTTCTCCCATGTCCTCGGGAACAAACGTAACTACCCACAAAGCATATTCATGTTCATAATCAAAGGGGTATTGAATATCATTAAGGATCTAAACATATGATCTTCCACCGAATAAACCAACTAGCATCAACTACAAGGAGTAATCAACACAACTAGTAACCCACAGGTACCAATCTGAGGTTTTGAGACAAATATCAGATACAAGAGATGAACTAGGGTTTGAGAGGAGATGGTGTTGGTGAAGATGTTTATGGAGATTGACCCCCTATTGATGAGAGCATCGTTGGTGATGACGATGGCTTCGATTTCCCCCTCCGGGAGGGAAGTTTCCCCGGCAGAACAGCTCCACCGACGCCCTAGATTGGTTGTGCCCAAGTTCCGCCTCGAGACGGCGGCACTTCGTCTCGAAAGCTCTCCCCTGATTTTTTCCAGGTCAAAACCCTCCATATAGCATAAGATGGGCACCGGAACCTGCTAGGGGGCCCACAAGCCCTAGGGGCGCGCCCAGGGGACTAGGGCACGCCCCCCAGGCTTGTGCCCTCCTGGTGGGTTCCCTCTGGTATTTTCTTCGCCCAATATTTTTTATATATGCAAAATAATTCTCCATAAATTTTCAGGACTTTTGGAGTTGTGCAGAATAGGTCTCTCAGATTTGGTCCTTTCCGGTCCAGAATTCCAGCTGCCGGCATTCTCCCTCTTTGTGTAAACCTTGTAAAATAAGAGAGAAAAGGCATAAGTATTGTATCATAATGTGTAATAACAGCCCATAATGCAATAAATATCAATATAAAAGCATGATGCAAAATGGATGAATCAAAGTCTCTTTCTTCAGTGATGATGGTGATGAGGTGGTAGGCTTGTTCTCCTTCTTCCAAGGCATAGGCTCTCCATCATAAAAGGACGAACGTGTTTCCGGAATCCTGAAATTTGTAGTTAAGCTCATACCTTTAAACCTGGATTCATACTCAAAATTTTGGTTTTGTAAGTCAAAAATTTGGGCCTGAAGATGATCAATGTGGTCATTGAGCTTGAAGATGACGTCCCCAATATCCTTGGTGTCCTCTTTGTGCTCACGGATGAATTCCGTGATCATGGAGTGGTTGGTGCTGAGTCCGTGCTCCACCATCCCTTGGCAATTGAAGATCTCCTGCTCCACTGCTTCAAGCCTGGCCTTCTCGCTTCCGTCCTTTTTGGGCCCTTGAACGACCCAGATGTGAAGCACCCCCTCACGCATCTCAATGGTCTGAGGGTGTTTCATCACCTCTCGGAGGTAAGGGTCAATTACCTTATAATATGTAACATCCCAAATTTTCAATTTGGAATGTTATACATAGATCATCCACTGCATATCATATTTTATTGCATTTCGTTTTGCGATCCTTGAAAATTCTAAGCAACTCAAGGACCCACGGAGAGAGTTGGGGATTTCACCGTTTTCATATTTGAATTTTCTCAAATATTGAAACAAGGATCAATTTGGTTTAATTATTTTTCTCTCCGAAAATATTTCATATTAAAAATATATGAGAGGAGATAATATGACTTCTCCAAAATAAATGGAATATTGGAGGAAAAATATTAAAATCAAATAAATATTTTTTTTTTTGGATTTTTATTGCAATTTTATTTGAATTTAGAAAAATATGCATTTTTCAAAATTGCATTAGAGTCCCAAATAAATGTTTACCTTGTCCGGGAGATTTTTACAGGACGGGGAAAATTTATTTCGGGAATTTTGGAGTCCGTTTAATATTTCTTTTATTTATTTTTCTGCGCGGAATTATTTAAAAAAAAAACTCCGCCGGACCGAACTGGGCCGAAGCCCAGCCGGCCCAGCAGGCCGCCGCCGCCTTCGTCCCCGTCCCCGAGCCGGACTCCTCCAGGGAGTCCGAGCCGCCGCCGTCGCTGCCCATCGCCCCTTCCCCAAGCCGCCCCGGCCCTCCCCCTTAAATAGCCGCCCCCCTCTCTCTCGACCCGCCCCGCCGGAGCCGCCGCTGCACGCTGCTGCTGCCGCCGCCGCCGCTCGCCGCCACCGCCATCCCGCCGACCGCCGGAGGTAGTAGCCGCTGCCGCCGTTCGTCGTTGTTTTTTTCGGTTAACCGTTCGGTTTTTGTTTAAACCCTAGATCTAGATTCGGTTTTTTTTTAAATTCCGGTTTATTCTTTTTAGATCGGTTTTCCGTCGGTTTAGTTATTTAGCGGACGTTCGTCCGTACGTTCGTTTTAACGAACGGTTTTCACCGTTTAACCGCAGACAGCGAACGTTCGTTCGTTAGCCTGTTCGTTAGTTTTTCGTTTTCTCGGATTTTCCGCGATTATTTTCGATCGCGATTTCTGATCCGATTTTCGTTTTAGTATAACTTTTCGCTCGTTTGTCGGAATCAGGCGATTCAAGCGCCTAGATCTTCGTCTCGAAGCCCTCTTACTGTTTAACCAACTTAAACAAGTTTTTGCTACTGTAAAATTTGACTTTAGTCCAGATTAGTAATCGAAGCTTGTTTCTTTCACAGTTTGAGTTTCGTTGCTCCGTTTGATTTGATTCTTTTTGCAAACCGGAGTTCTTCAGTTGAAATTTCTGGTTAGGTCTTCTCATCTGGGTTTTACCCGTGCATCTTCGCTTGATTGCTTATGTATGCTATTGGTTGTTTGCGATAGAATTCCCGGAGTGCGAAGCGTGCTACTACGAGTCTCTAGGATTTGCAGATCGTCAGCAAGGCAAGTAACACATTGATCATACTTCTTCGTTACCCAGTTTTTATGCATTAGTTTCGACCCTCAAATATTGCATGATTAGGATGTGATTAACTTGTGGGTACTGGGAAGTAGATGATGAGGTAGAACCTATTGCCCTTTTAATAACAAACCCTTGGGAGTTACTTCTACGCTATGCTTATGTTGCCATGCTATGCTCGTAGACGTGGATTGGGTTTTGAGTGTATTCATGACAGATGTGAGATTTTTAATTAATGGTTCAACTTAAGGTGGCAACTTTAATACACATCTGGGTGGATTGCTTGTTTGGGCACCTGGGGATATACCAGTGTTGTCCTAGGAGATCCCGGGGATATACCGGGTGATCCTCCTACGGTCCGCCACCCAGGCTCAAAGGGATCATAAGATTATTCATGCTAGAAACTTCCGTGTGCAGCCACAAGCTATTATGGGCTCTAGCATAGTTGAGTATGTTGCAGGACCTCTTTCAGTGGTAGGCTAGCAGATGTAGGGGAAAGTAGGTGTAACTGTCTACCCAGAGTAAAGAGTAAATGCTTCAGAAAGACTGTGTCTTGGTCATCCGTTTCTCAAACACCATGAAGTGCGAGAAATCCAACGGAGGAGATCGAGTCTTGTGGGGAAAAGTGCACAAACCTCTGCAGAGTGTACAAACTAGTCATGATTAGCCGTGTCCCCGGTTATGGACATCTTGAGTATCTGGTTCTTGGATCATCATATTGAATCCCATCACTCTAAATTAATTTGTTGGGATTAATGATTACTTTTAATTGGGATTGAGAGGGGGTTTTACCTTCTCAATGTTCAACAACCACCATGATAGTTAAATAAAATATATTCCTTTGTTGTAGGGAAAAATTGGCTTTTCGCAAAACAGTATAACCCTAGAGCTTTTCCACCAGCCAAATATGCATGTAGTATTAGCATTTATTCTGTTCATTGCTCTACTGTGTTATATTGCCAGCATATTCCATGTGCTGACCCGTTTCGGGCTGCAACGTATCATGTTGCAGACTTTTCAGACGAAGAGTAAGGTGTGCTAGGTCGTTGTCGTGCACTCAGCTATGCCGTTGGAGTTGATGGACTCACTTTATCTTCCAAGCCTTCCACTGTTATCCTATTTAGATGGCCTTAAGCCATATTTATTGTAATCAGTTCTCTTTTGAGACATTCGATGTAATAAGTGTGTGATTGCACTCTGTTATAAATCCTTCGAGTACTGTGTGTGTCAGCATTACCGATCCAGGGATGACACTTGAACACAGAGATTCGATCCATTCGGGTCGGGTCGCTACAGAGATGGTATCAGAGCACACGCTGACTGTAGGACACGACCACTAAGAAAAGCCATAGGTCACTCTTCTCTACTCATTTCTGACTTCTCTCCATCTTCTATTCTCTAGGATGGCGGACTCAAGGAACAAGTTTACACAACCGGATGAAGACACACCTTTTGGACGACACTTGAAGGAAGTCACTAGGTACCTGAACATCGGAATACCAAGCTTCACCGGGACCTACACCACCACTGTACCAGAAGGGGAGCGTTGGATGATTCGAGTTCAAATTCCAGGAAGGACATTCACGCCAGTTACGGAGCCCATAGAGTTTTCCTTTGATGCACCAACCTGGAGTCTAGGAAAGAGCATGGCAGCCCACATCGCCATGGGACGCATCGGCGAAGTGTATCACAAGGATCTTAAGGACACAATCTACCAGTTATGTGGGCGCCGAGATGAGCAATGGGAGATGATCAGCACCCGGAGGGACAGGTCCATTGCAGCTTTCATCCAGGAGTTAAACCAGCACATTCGTCGACAGGAGAACCAGATGTGTGCAAGCATGATAGATTTGAAGAAGGTGATGACCAGGAACATGGAGCTAGAAGAGGAACTCAAGTCTACACGCGATGGATACGAGGAGGAAATCGCAATACTAGTGGAGAAGAATGACGACCTGACAAGGAAGCTAGGAGTATTCATGGGAGACCCCGCGCCCGGAGAAGAAGACGACGAACCTGAGGAAATTCGATCTGAAGACTACATCATCATCGATGACACCGACTCCGACCCCGACAGTAGTAATGATGATTATGAAGACGAAGCTGGAGCGGACATCATGGAGTCTTCCACCGATCAAAATTTCTAGATGACCACCATATTATCATTAGTATTTCTCCCCATGTAAATAGTAATAGTCCGAGCACTTTTGTAACGGTAGTTAGATCGATTGTATGCTCTTGCTTGAATTGAGTGGTGTGTTATGAATGTGTTTGTCTCATGTGCATATGGGTAGTGCCTTCTCACTAGACCTTACCCTATTCTAATCTCTTCCCTCTAAACCCATCAGATGCCATTGATCATTGGAAGTCATGTTTTCCCCTCAGACCTGATGGTTTTGAAGTCACAAGGATTGGATGTGATACTAGGCATGGATTGGCTATCGATGTATGGAGGAAGCATCGATTGTGCGAGTAAGTCGATTTTGCTTACCACCCCGGAGGGAAAAAGGATCAAGTATGTATCTAGGCATGTGCCTAGAAGGAGCCAAGTAAATTCTCTCACGGGAGTTGTTCAGGAGGAGGTGCCTATTGTGAAGGATTACCCAGATGTATTTCCAGAGGAGTTACCAGGCATGCCGCCGGATCGAGACATTGAATTCTTGATAGAGTTGTTGCCAGGCACCGGACCAATATCAAAGAGACCATACCGTATGCCCGCAAATGATCTGGAGGAGATTAAGAAGCAGATCAAGGAATTATTGGAGAAAGGTTACATTCGACGAAGTTCATCACCGTGGGGAGCCCCAGTGCTCTTAGTTGAGAAGAAGGATAGATCCTTGAGAATGGTTGTTGATTATCGCGCATTGAATGAAGTGACGATTAAGAACAAGTACCCACTGCCAATGATTAATGATTTGTTTGATCAGTTGCAAGGAGCTAAAGTGTTCTCCAAGATCGATCTGAGATCAGGGTATCACCAGCTGAAGATCCGAGAACAGGATATACCTAAGACAGCCTTCACCACCCGGTATGGGCTATATGAGTACACAGTTATGTCATTTGGATTGACTAATGCCCCTGCCTATTTCATGAGTATGATGAACAAGGTGTTCATGGAGTTCTTGGATAAGTTTGTCGTGGTGTTCATTGATGATATCTTGGTATACTCAAAGAATGAAGAGGAGCACAAGGAGCATCTGCGTTTAGTTCTCGAGAAGCTCAGGGAACATCAGTTGTATGCCAAGTTCAGCAAATGTGAGTTTTGGTTGAAGGAAGTTGGATTCCTTGGACATGTTATATCGGGCGAAGGTATAGCAGTAGACCCCACTAAGGCTCAGTCTGTCACTGAGTGGTTGGCACCCACCTCAGTGGGGGAGATCCGCAGTTTTCTTGGACTTGCAGGATATTATCGGAGATTTATCGAGAATTTTTCTAAGATTGCGAAGCCTATGACGGAGTTACTGAAGAAGGACACTAAGTTCAAATGGACAGATGAATGTGAGGCAAGTTTTCAGGAACTGAAGAAACGTTTGGTTACAGCCCCAGTTCTGATTCTGCCAGATATACGCAAGGATTTCCAAGTGTATTGCGAAGCTTCTCGCTTAGGACTGGGAGGAGTACTTATGCAGGAAGGGAGAGTTGTTTCATATGCCTCACGTCAGCTTCGGCCGCATGAGTTGAATTATGCCACGCATGACTTGGAGTTAGCAGCTGTAGTTCATGCACTTAAGACTTGGAGACATTTTCTTATTGGGAACCATTGTGATGTGTACACGGATCACAAGAGCTTGAAGTATATTTTCACTCAGAAGGAGCTGAACCTCAGGCAGAGGAGATGGTTGGAACTTATAAAGGATTATGATATGAAGTTGCATTATCATCCAGGAAAGGCCAATGTCGTAGCAGACGCTTTGAGCCGGAAGAGTTATGTCAATACCCTCAAAAGCGGAGGTTTACCAAAGGGGTTATCCGAAGATCTCAGGGAGTTTCGTTTGGGGATAGTCCCTAGAGGTTTTGTCGCAGTTATGGAAGTTCAGTCAACATTATTGGGAAGGATTCGAGAAGCTCAGAAAGATGACAAAGAAATTGCCGAGATAAAGGATAGAATGCGCAAAGGAAAAGCCAAAGGTTTTCGTGAAGATGAGCACGACACCTTATGGTTTGGGGACCGTGTGTATGTACCCGATAATGCCGAGATCAGGAAGTTGATACTACAGGAGGCTCATGACTCGCCATACTCGATACACCCCGGAAACACCAAGATGTATTTGGATTTAAAAGAGCGTTTCTGGTGGACGGGTATGAAGAGGGATATTGCTGAGTATGTAGCCGTATGTGATGTATGTCAGAGAGTGAAGGCAGAGCATCAGAAGCCCGCAGGATTGCTACAGCCTATGCCAATACCCGAATGGAAGTGGGATAAACTTGGCATGGATTTCATCATCGGATTACCCAGGACTCGATCAGGATATGATTCTATCTGGGTAGTAGTGGATCGTTTGACCAAAGTAGCTCACTTTATTCCAGTGAAAACCACATATACGAGTGCGAAGTTGGCCAAGATATATATGACCAGGATCGTATGTCTGCACGGAGTTCCGAGGACCATCGTATCAGATAGAGGAACCCAGTTTACTTCAAAGTTTTGGCGCCAACTACACCAGACATTGGGAACCAGGCTAGAGTTTAGTACAGCTTTTCATCCGCAGACAGATGGACAGACCGAGAGAGTCAATCAGATCCTGGAGGACATGTTAAGAGCTTGTGCGCTAGATTATGGATCTAGTTGGGATGACAATCTGCCCTACGCGGAGTTCTCATACAACAACAGCTACCAAGCCAGTTTGAAGATGGCACCCTTCGAGGCTTTGTATGGAAGGAGGTGCAGAACACCGTTGATGTGGGATGAAGTTGGAGACCGTCAGTTGTTTGGACCGGATTTGATTAAGGAATCCGAAGAGAAGGTTAAGCTGATTCGAGATAGACTGAAAGTAGCCCAGTCCAGACAGAAGAGTTATGCCGATCCAAAACGCAAGGAGGTAACCTATGAAGTCGGAGACAGAGCATATCTACGAGTATCACCCTTACGAGGAGTGAAACGTTTTGGAGTTAAAGGAAAGTTAGCCCCGAGGTTTGTAGGACCATACCGAGTATTGGAACGTATGGGTGAAGTTGCCTACAAGTTGGAATTGCCCGAAGGACTGTCAGGAGTTCATGATGTGTTTCACGTTTCCCAGTTGAAGAAGTGCCATGCGGAGATGGCTGATATTTCTCTAAGAGATACAGTGCCCCTAGAAGCAATTCAATTGGATAGTGATCTAACCTACGAGGAGAAACCCGTCAAGATTCTCGAGTTTGCCAGCCGAGTTACACGCAACAAAGTTATCAAGTTTTGCAAAGTTCAGTGGAGTCATCATACCGAGGAGGAAGCCACCTGGGAGCGCGAAGAAGACCTCCGGAAGGACCACCCACACCTATTTTCTAGCCAACCCGAATCTCGAGGGCGAGATTCATCTTAAGGGGGGTAGGTTTGTAACATCCCAAATTTTCAATTTGGAATGTTATACATAGATCATCCACTGCATATCATATTTTATTGCATTTCGTTTTGCGATCCTCGAAAATTCTAAGCAACTCAAGGACCCACGGAGAGAGTTGGGGATTTCACCGTTTTCATATTTGAATTTTCTCAAATATTGAAACAAGGATCAATTTGGTTTAATTATTTTTCTCTCCGAAAATATTTCATATTAAAAATATATGAGAGGAGATAATATGACTTCTCCAAAATAAATGGAATATTGGAGGAAAAATATTAAAATCAAATAAATATAATTTTTTTTTTGGATTTTTATTGCAATTTTATTTGAATTTAGAAAAATATGCATTTTTCAAAATTGCATTAGAGTCCCAAATAAATGTTTACCTTGTCCGGGAGATTTTTAGAGGACGGGGAAAATTTATTTCGGGAATTTTGGAGTCCGTTTAATATTTCTTTTATTTATTTTTCTGCGCGGAATTATTTAAAAAAAAAAACTCCGCCGGACCGAACTGGGCCGAAGCCCAGCCGGCCCAGCAGGCCGCCGCCGCCTTCGTCCCCGTCCCCGAGCCGGACTCCTCCAGGGAGTCCGAGCCGCCGCCATCGCTGCCCATCGCCCCTTCCCCAAGCCGCCCCGGCCCCCCCCCTTAAATAGCCGCCCCCCTCTCTCTCGACCCGCCCCGCCGGAGCCGCCGCCGCGCCGCCGCAGGCTGCTGCTGCCGCTGCCGCCGCTCGCCGCCACCGCCGTCCCGCCGACCGCTGGAGGTAGTAGCCGCTGCCGCCGTTCGTCGTTGTTTTTTTCGGTTAACCGTTCGGTTTTTGTTTAAACCCTAGATCTAGATTCGGTTTTTTTTTAAATTCTGGTTTATTCTTTTTAGATCGGTTTTCCGTCGGTTTAGTTATTTAGCGGACGTTCGTCCGTACGTTCGTTTTAACGAACGGTTTTCACCGTTTAACCGCAGACAGCGAACGTTCGTTCGTTAGCCTGTTCGTTAGTTTTTCGTTTTCTCGGATTTTCCGCGATTATTTTCGATCGCGATTTCTGATCCGATTTTCGTTTTAGTATAACTTTTCGCTCGTTTGTCGGAATCAGGCGATTCAAGCGCCTAGATCTTCGTCTCGAAGCCCTCTTACTGTTTAACCAACTTAAACAAGTTTTTGCTACTGTAAAATTTGACTTTAGTCCAGATTAGTAATCGAAGCTTGTTTCTTTCGCAGTTTGAGTTTCGTTGCTCCGTTTGATTTGATTCTTTTTGCAAACCGGAGTTCTTCAGTTGAACTTTCTGGTTAGGTCTTCTCATCTGGGTTTTACCCGTGCATCTTCGCTTGATTGCTTATGTATGCTATTGGTTGTTTGCGATAGAATTCCCGGAGTGCGAAGCGTGCTACTACGAGTCTCTAGGATTTGCAGATCGTCAGCAAGGCAAGTAACACATTGATCATACTTCTTCGTTACCCAGTTTTTATGCATTAGTTTCGACCCTCAAATATTGCATGATTAGGATGTGATTAACTTGTGGGTACTGGGAAGTAGATGATGAGGTAGAACCTATTGCCCTTTTAATAACAAACCCTTGGGAGTTACTTCTACGCTATGCTTATGTTGCCATGCTATGCTCGTAGACGTGGATTGGGTTTTGAGTGTATCCATGACAGATGTGAGATTTTTAATTAATGGTTCAACTTAAGGTGGCAACTTTAATACACATCTGGGTGGATTGCTTGTTTGGGCACCTGGGGATATACCAGTGTTGTCCTAGGAGATCCCGGGGATATACCGTGTGATCCTCCTACGGTCCGCCACCCAGGCTCAAAGGGATCATAAGATTATTCATGCTAGAAACTTCCGTTTGCAGCCACAAGCTATTATGGGCTCTAGCATAGTTGAGTATGTTGCAGGACCTCTTTCAGTGGTAGGCTAGCAGATGTAGGGGAAAGTAGGTGTAACTGTCTACCCAGAGTAAAGAGTAAATGCTTCAGAAAGACTGTGTCTCGGTCATCCGTTTCTCAAACACCATGAAGTGCGAGAAATCCAACGGAGGAGATCGAGTCTTGTGGGGAAAAGTGCACAAACCTCTGCAGAGTGTACAAACTAGTCATGATTAGCCGTGTCCCCGGTTATGGACATCTTGAGTATCTGGTTCTTGGATCATCATATTGAATCCCATCACTCTAAATTAATTTGTTGGGATTAATGATTACTTTTAATTGGGATTGAGAGGGGGTTTTACCTTCTCAATGTTCAACAACCACCATGATAGTTAAATAAAATATATTCCTTTGTTGTAGGGAAAAATTGGCTTTTCGCAAAACAGTATAACCCTAGAGCTTTTCCACCAGCCAAATATGCATGTAGTATTAGCATTTATTCTGTTCATTGCTCTACTGTGTTATATTGCCAGCATATTCCATGTGCTGACCCGTTTCGGGCTGCAACGTATCATGTTGCAGACTTTTCAGACGAAGAGTAAGGTGTGCTAGGTCGTTGTCGTGCACTCAGCTATGCCGTTGGAGTTGATGGACTCACTTTATCTTCCAAGCCTTCCGCTGTTATCCTATTTAGATGGCCTTAAGCCATATTTATTGTAATCAGTTCTCTTTTGAGACATTCGATGTAATAAGTGTGTGATTGCACTCTGTTATAAATCCTTCGAGTACTGTGTGTGTCAGCATTACCGATCCAGGGATGACACTTGAACACAGAGATTCGATCCATTCGGGTCGGGTCGCTACATAATAGAACTTGTCCTTGGATTAACTTGGAGGCGCCATGGTGATCTAGACCTGTCAGGAAAACATCACAAAACAAGAACAGAGGGAAAAGTTGCAATACAATGGTCAAAACATCTGAGAATACATATAATGAATTTTTCCCGTGTAGGACAAGTAATCTGGAAGAAAACGGAGTCGGGAAAGTCCTAGGGGTAGGGCGTGCCCCCTGAGCTCGTCGCTCCCTCATGCACTTTCCTGATAGTTTATTATATTCCTGATTTATCATATATTCCGAAACAAACAAAAAGTGCTTTTATGGAACTTTTGGAGTTGGCTTACTTACCGTACCACGTACCTACTCCTTTTCAGGATTCTGGAGCATTCCTGAAGGTCTCTCTTATCTGTTCCTCCGGTGTCATTGTTTGAATAATATTAGTTTCAACATTAATAGGTGTACCTAAGATATAATGCTTAATTCTTTGCCAACTAACCACTCTCGGATCAGTGTCCTCGGCATTGTTGATCTTGATAGCTTCGGAACGATAAACTTGTTCGATGATATATGGTCCTTCCCATTTAGAGAGAAGTTTTCTTGCAAAGAATCTGAAATGAGAATTGTATAATAGAACTTGATCACCTACTTTAAATTCCCATTTTTGGATTATCTTATCATGCCATCTTTTAATTTTTTCTTTAAATAACTTGGCATTTTCATAAGATTGTGTCCTCCATTCATCTAGAGAACTAAAATCAAATAACCTCTTTTCACCGGCAAGTTTAAAATCATAGTTAAGTTCTTTAATTGCCTAATAAGCTTTATGTTCCAACTCAAGAGGTAAATGACATGCTTTTTCATAGACCATTTTATATGGAGACATACCCATAGGGTTTTTATAAGCAGTTCTACAAGCCCATAATGCATCGTCAAGTTTCTGAGACCAATTCTTCCTGGATCTATTAATGGTCTTTTGCAAGATTAATTTTATTTCTCTATTGCTGAATTCAACTTGACCACTAGATTGAGGATGATAAGGTGACGCAATTCTATGGTTGACATCATATTTAGAAAGAAGTTTATGGAAAGCACCATGAATAAAATGTGAACCACCATTAGTCATTAAATATATAGGGACTCCAAACCTCGGAAAGATAACTTCCTTAAGCATTTTAATAGATGTGTTGTGATCAGCACTACTAGTTGGAATGGCTTGTACCCACTTAGTAACATAATCAACAGCAACTAAAATATGTGTATACCCATTGGAAGAAGGAAAAGGTCCCATATAATCAAAACCCCAAACATCAAATGGTTCAATAACAAGTGAAATATTCATAGGCATTTCCTGATGTCTACCGATATTACCAATTGTTTGACATTCATCACAAGAAAGGACAAACTTACGTGCATCTTTGAAGAGAGTAGGCCAAGAAAAACCGGACTATAATACCTTATATGCACTTCTGCCTCCACCAAGGTGTCCTCCGTATGCCTCGGAATGACAACTCCGTAGGATTGTTCCTGTTCATTGATAACCCACAAGTATAGGGGATCGCAACAGTTTTCGAGGGTAGTGTATTCAACCCAAATTTATTGATTCGACACAAGGGGAGCCAAAGAATATTCGCAAGTATTAGCAGTTGAGTTTTCAATTCAACCACACATGAAAGACTTAATATCTGCAGCAAGGTGATCAGTAGCAAAGTAGTATGATAGTAACGGTAACAGTAGTAGCAGAAACAGTAGCAATTTTGTAGTGATTGTAACAGCAGCAGCAGCAGCAGCAGCGAAAGTAACTTAGCAAAGATCAGTATGCGAAAAGCGTAGGTATTGGATCAGTGATGGATAATATTCATCATGTAGCAGTTATAACCTCGAGCGACACAGAACTAACTCCAATTCATCAATGTAATGTAGGCATGTATTCCGTATATAGTCATACGTGCTTATGGAAAAGAACTTGCATGAAATCTTTTGTCCTACCCTCCAGTGGAAGCGGGGTCCATAAGGAAACTAAGGGAAATTAAGGCCTCCCTAATAGAGAACCGGAACAAAGCATTAGCACTTCGTGAATACATGAACTCTTCAAACTACGGTAATCACCGGAAAGAATCCGAACTATTGTCACCTTGGGGTATGCGCATCATAACTCGTAATAGGTGCGTATAACTTGCAAGATAGGATCAAGAACACAAATATATTCATGAAAACATAATAGGTTCAAATCTGAAATCATGGCACTTGGCCCTAGTGACAAGCATTAAGCATAGCAAAGTCATAGCAACAACAATCTCAGAACATAGTGTATACCAGGGATCAAGCCCTAAAAAAAACTAACTCGGTTACATGATAAATCTCATCCAACCCATCACCGTCCAGCAAGCCTACGAAGGAATTACTCACTCTCGGTGGTGAGCATCATGAAATTGGCAATGAAGGAAGGTTGATGATGATGACGGCGACGGATTCGACCCTCCGGAGCCCCGAACGGACTCAGATCAGCCCTCCCGATGAAGAAGAGGAGGTGGTGGCGGCTCCGTATCGTAAAACGCGATGAATCCTTCTCTTTGTTTTTTCTTGGCGAATAGGTATATATGGAATCAGAGTTAGGGTTGCTGGAGGTCCATGGGGCCCACAAGCTCGCTAGGCGCGCCCTGGGGGGTGGGCGCCCCCCTGAGCTTGTGGCTCCTGGGTGGGCCCCCTCTGGTATCTTTTTTCACCAGTATTTTTTATATATTCCACAAAAAAATTTCGTAAATTTTTAGGTCAATCCGAGAACTTTGATTTCTGGACAAAAATAACACCATGGCAATTCTGCTAAAAACAGCGTCAGTCCGAGTAAGTTTCATTCAAATCATGCAAATTAGAGTCCAAAACAAGAGCAAAAGTGTTTGGAAAAGTAGATACGATGGAGACGTATCAACTCCCCCAAGCTTAACTCATTGCTTGTCCTCAAGCAATTCAGTTGACAAACTGAAAGAGACAAAGAAAAAACTTTTACGAACTCTGTTTGATCTTGTTGTTGCAAATATGTCTAACCAATGTTCAGGTTTTCAGCAAAGATTATGAACTAACCACATTCACGATAACACTTGGGTCTCACATTTACCCACATCAATGGCATACCTAACTAGCGAGCAATAATAAGATATCTCGGATGACAACACTCACATTCGCGATAATACAATATGATATAACGGTATCTCGCTAGCCCTTTCTGAGACCGCAAAACATAAATGCAGAGCACCTCTGAAGTTTAAGCACTGACTAGACATTATAATTCATGGCAAAACAGATCCAGTCACACTCATACTCAATATCAACTAAACACAAAGCATATAAATGACAGTAGTGCTCTCCAGCTGGTGCTTTAATAAGAAGATGATGAGTCAACAATAAAAGTAAATGGATAGTCCCTTTGCAGAGGGAAACAGGGATTTGCAGAGGTGCCAAAGCTCGAAGCTTTTAAAACAGAGTTGAATATAATTTTTAGAGGTATGCTTTCATTGTCAACGTAACAACCAAGAGATCTCACTATCTTCCATGCTAGACACATTATAGGTGGTTCCCAAACAGAATGGTAAAGTTTTACTCCCCCTCCACCAACAAACACAAGCCATGGCTAGCCGAATCCTCGGGTACCCTCCATACCAACAACAATGCCGGGGAGTTTTGTTTCATTATTCTATTTTGATTTTGATTTTGATCATAGGACTGGGCATCCCGATTACCAGCCACTTTCTCATGAACGACAAGTGAATAAACACTCATCGTGAGAATAACCCACCTAGCATGGAAGATATTGACAGCCCCCTATCGCTACATGAGCGATTCGGGCATACAAAACAAATTATTATTTGAAGATTTAGAGTTTGGCATATGCAAATTTACTTGGAACGGCAGGTAAATACCGCATATAGGTAGGTATGGTGGACTCATATGGAATAAATTTGGGTTTAAGGAAGTGGATGCACAATCAGTGTTCCCGCTTAGTACAAGTGAAGGCTAGCAAATAGACCGAGGAGAAACCAACTACAGAGCGACAACTGTCAAACATGCATTGAGATTAATAAACATTGGGTACAAGCATGAGTAGGATATAAATCACCATGAACATAAATATCGTGGAGGCTAGGTTGGTTTTGATTCAACTACATGCGTGTACATGTGCCAAGTCAAGCCACTTGAATCATTCAGAGGAAGATACCATCCTATCATACTTCAGCATAACCATCTTAAATGCATGTTGACACGCAAGATAAACCATTATCCACTTCTAGCTATTTAAGCATGGCATGAGTAACTATGATCTCTAATTGTCATTGCAAACATGTTCATTCATAATAGGTTGAATCAAGAACGATGAGCTAATCATATTTACAAAAACAAAATAGGCCGAGTTTGTACCAGCTTTTCTTCATCTCAATCATTTCATCAAATTTCGTCATTATTGCGTTTCACTTGCACGACCGAATGATGTGAATAATAATAAGAGTGCACGTGAAGTGGTATAAGCTGGAATCTGCAATCTTTTATTCAAAGGAGAAGACAAGGTAATATGGGCACTTTGTTAGATCAACAATAATGCATATAAGAGCCACTCAACATTTTCATCGTGGTGTTCTCCTTACGACCCAAAGAAAAGAAAAGAGTTTTAGGGAAACACACTGAAATATTTTTGGAGTTTTTGTTTTTCTCTTTGAAGAAACTAAAATGAAAGAAAAATGAAAACGAGAAAAACTATTTACATAGGAAAGCTCCCAACAAGCATAAGAGGAAGAAATCTTTTTGGGTTTTCTTTTAATACTACAACTAACAAAAACTAAAAAGAAACGAGAAATATTTTTTTGGATTTTATTAAAGTTTTTCAAATAGACAAGAAGAAAACAAGAAAAATAAACTAATCATGGATTATACAATGAAAAAGGATGAACACCGACAGCTAGAATGAATGTGTGATGCGTGAATGTAATGTGGGTGAGAAATACGTACTCCCCCAAGCTTAGGCTTTTAGCCTAAGTTGGTCTATGGACATGCATCGAAGTAACC
The DNA here is from genome assembly GCA_011799875.1 of Thinopyrum elongatum. Taxonomy (NCBI): domain Eukaryota; kingdom Viridiplantae; phylum Streptophyta; class Magnoliopsida; order Poales; family Poaceae; genus Thinopyrum; species Thinopyrum elongatum. The sequence continues at coordinate 393,465,662 of CM022300.1, forward strand.
CTCTCTAGGATACTACGGAGGGTCTGAGGGTTCCACTGGTTGGCGAGCTCCTGTGGCTCCCACTGATAAACAGACTCCTCGTATGGCTCAGGCGCTGGTCCTGGCTCAAATACTGGGGGTTGTATTAGACTCCAGTATGTGTAGATGTCATCGGGCATAATAGTGTACCTGCCTGAATAAAGATCGAACAACGAAGGTGCAGGCAAAGTAATAATCTCACGACTACCCTGACTGAATACTAAGTTGTAGAGGAGTCATTTTTGCTTATCATTGTCAATAAAATGATGCGCTACCATACTAGCATAATCTAAATAATTAGTGGGTAGCAGCATCTCCTCCTCCTCCTTGTAACACCCCTGTGTATTAGCCTCTGTGATCAACTGCTAATAATGCCAAGTCATCTTCATTTTCAGTGCCTAGCCACTTTGGTTAAATATTCGATTCAAATTCTATTCTGAAAATTAACTCAAATTCAAAAGTGAAATATGGAGTTGCTCAAAACTTTTGGGAAAAATGTTCACCTTATAGCAAATAATCTAAAACTATTTGCTGTTAAGGAACACAACATCATCATCAAGTCTAGATGGGCCTAAAGTATTTTATCAAAGCCAAAACAGCATTTAAATGCCCCATTCATTTTGAATAAATTCAAATGGTTTCCAAAAATGCCCAAACTTTTTGTGGCAGTGCTGGATATTACAATGCATCAGTGAGGGCAAGTTTCACATTTTTGCAAGTTCATTTGGATGCTCAAAATATTCCAAAACTATCTCAGATAAAAGAAAAAGCAAAAACAGAAACTAGAAAATAAAAAAGAGGCACTGTGCATATTGCCTAAGTGCACAGTGCCCCGATCCAGCCCACCTAGCCCATCTCCCTCTTCTCTCCCCTGCGTGTCACCGCCGCCGTGGTCGAGCGCGCGCGCGCCGGTGTGACACCGACAGCACGATGTCCACCGACGCCGCGGCTCGACGAGGGGATAAGGCTGAGGTCTCGTGCATCTCCCCTGGCCTCCTCACCATTTCCCCCCCACTCTCTCCCTCGCTCCGCTGAGCTTGTTTGCCCCTCTCCACTCTATCTCAAGCAGACTCATCGCCACGCCGTCGTCACCACCGTGGACACCGAGCCGTCCGCGTCGCCTCACCGTGCCTCACTGCCCTGCCTCGACGCCGCGCACCATTTGCCCCAACCTGCGCACCTTGGGGAGCTCTACGGCGAGCGGATCGAGCTCGGCAGCAACCTCTCCGTCGCCGACGATCTCCGGCAACCCCGAGCCCTCTGCGCCACTAAGCTAATCATGGGCCTTTCTTGAGCCGCTAGGTGAGCTCCGCTTCCCCCTGCTTCCTTCTCCGCTCACCTGCGTGTCTTCGTCGAACTGCCGCCATTGTCGTGCTCTGACCGCCGCCGCATTCACCATTATCGCGCTCCCGAGCTCCTGCAGCTTGAACCAGCAACGCCAACGCGTTCCTGGTGAGCTCCTGCTTCGCCGTAGCTAGTTCGCGCGCTCGGAAACGGCCCGAAGCCATGGTTCCACTCTGGTCCGAACAGCACCGCCACCACGGCTCGACGCCGGCGGCCCTGTCGACCTCCCCTGCCCGATCTGTCGCTGCCAACCGATGCAGGGTGAAGTGCCCGATCGAATGCAACTGGAATCACACGAAACGGCCCGCTGTGGCGATTTTCCGATGCTCTCCGGCGAGTTCGCCGCTGCGGGAGGCTCACCGGAGCAGCTCCGGCGGCTCCGCTGACCTGGCGCCGCGTGGGACCCACCCAGGGTCACCGGCGAGTGGTCCCCTGTGCCTCGTTTGACCGCGTTGACCGCAGTCAACACACGCACACTGTTCACTAGTGCCACTGACAAGTGGGCCCGTGCGGCTAATCTCTATTAGTGGTTAATTAATCAAAAGCTGATAACCAGTATAGTCACTGACATGGGGGCCCACGCCTCTAATTAGCATGTTAGCTTAGATTAAACTACTGTTAGAATAACAGAGGCTGACATGTGGGTCCCACTGGACCCACAGGTCAGGTTTGACCTGGTCAGCCGACCTGTTGACTGCTGATGTCATCTTTGCGTCATGCTGACATCATAAAACCATTTCAGTGATTTCTGTTAATAAAAATAAATCCAGAAAATACTTAAAACTTAAGAAAAATCATAGAAAATAATCTGTAGCTCAGATCGAAAAACTTTATACATGAAAGTTGCTCAGAACGACGAGACGGATCTGACGGTGTCGTCTGTTTCCATGTCGGAACCCCCTACATAGGTGAAGCTGTAACTTTTAGCCCGATTCTGGTACATGAATAGTGCATATTCACCGGTTAATAAATCTCACCTTAATCCTAAAAATAACTGAAATGACTTAGACAAATCTTTAGGCCACCATACACTGCATCCTAGGCATAGCATGCTCTGTGTTGCATTATTGCTATGTATTTATTTGTTTCCTCCCCCTCTTCTCTCCCGTTAGACCCCGACACCAACGTAATCCCGGAGGCCGACGCGGCTCCGGAGGTCGACTACGCCCCTGACGACCAGACCCTTGCCGCAGAGCTTCCAGGCAAGCACCCCCCTTTTGAGCATATCGATATCGCCTATTCTCTTCTCTCTTATGCTTGCATTAGAAGTTACTGCTGCTGCTGCTGTTATCCTATTTCTGCTGCATAGCCTGTTTATTGTAACCTGCTATTGTTACCTACCTGCTTATCCTAAACTGTTTAGTATAGGTTGGGTAGAGACCCATCAGAGACCCCACTTTATCCCAACTGCCCCGCTGGATTATCAGAAGACATGATCAACGGGATCGAAGACTAGGCCCTGGCACCGCACATCACTTCCCCCTTAGTTGCTCGACACTACTGGGTTACTATCGAGTGCCGAGGGTGATACCTCATTAGCACTTCTGATGATAACCTGGTAGGTTAGTTAATCGGACGTGGTCAGCGAGGGTGATTCCTCCTACACCACTCCCGATAACGACACCGTCATGCAACTCCTCAAGAGTGGACCTCGAGGGTGATTCCTCCTTCGTTCACCTTGATGATAACATCAGGTGGAATTCCATCGAGGGTGATTCCTCATGGTTCCCCTGGGTGTTAGACACACGGTTACTATGGTTACTGTGACTTTACACTGAACCATGTTACTAAAGACGGGTCGGCCCTGAGGGGTACCCGCGCGAGCATATTTGCGAAGTGATGTCGAGACGGGTTGACCTGGAGGGTGCCCGAGAGATGAATACGAGGCGTGGCCGGGCATTTTAGCCCTTGCCGCAAGTCCTCGAGACGGGGCGACGGGGTCACATCTTTCCTGAGTCTCTGCTCGTTACCGCACTACCAACGCACTAATGGTTCGGATATTTGATCTGAGGGGCCTCTGGCCTGATAGCACTAACCATCACGTGGGCATAGTATGGGCGTTCTGCGTCGTATACTTCAGCCGGATCTTAATAGACGTCAGCGACTGAGCGGCGCGCGCTGGGTTGGACTGGTAACGCCCTGCACTTGTATAAGGGGGGCTAGGTCTGCTCACAGGCCGCGTTCGCAACATGCAGGAGTTCCCGGGGCGATGGTCCAAGACCCCTGGGGGCATAGGGTTAGTCCGGCGTGCTGACCTATCTGTTAAGTTTTCGGTCGGGTTGCGGCGTATCATTTGGCCAAGGCCGGGCATGACCCAGAAAAGTGTGTCCGGCCGGTGTTAATCGAGCGTGGTGGGTAAGTTGGTGCACCCCTGCAGGGAAGAACTAATCTATCGATAGCCTATCCTACGGTAACGGACACTCGGAGTTGTATCCCGATCGGTACAACTAGAACTGGTGACTTGAGATGATAACTGGATAGTATGGCTCTGGGATTGCTTTCTCGCATGGAGTCGAGGAAGAATCTCTGGGCGAGGTTGATGACATTACTACTACTTTACATTATGCTAATCTGCACTCTTCTAATGCTGCAAGACCGCTGAAGATGCTTGAATATGCTAGTCTTCGATAGGACTAGGCCTTCCTCTATTCTGGCATTTCTGCAGCCCAGTCCACATATACAGCCTCCTTTGATAATGTTGCATATGTAGTGTAGATCCTTGCTTACTGAGTACTTTGGATGAGTACTCATGTTTGCTTTGCTTTCTTTTTCTCCCCTTATCCTTTTGTCGCAACCAGACGATGGAGCCCCGGAGCCAGCTGCCCCCACCGACGGCTATTACTACTACTACCCTCCCGGCGAGTACTACTACGAGGAGCCGACCGACGACCAGGAGTAGGTTCGGAGGGTCCTAGGCAGGAGGCCTACGCCTTTCGGTTGTAGTGTTTTATTTTGCCCCGCCTTTCTAAAGGCCTCTCTGTAACTCTGTTATATCTGTACCCAGATATCTGATGCTTCCGCTGACACTTGTATGCCATCGAGCTATGTATTCGAGCCCTCGAGGCCCTGGCTTGTAATATAAAGCTTGTATGACTTTATTTATCTTTTAGAGTTGTGTTGTGATATCTTCAAGTGAGACCTTAGGCTTGATCATGTGCATTTTCATGCATGATTAGTACACGATTAAGCCGGGGTCGTCACACTCCTCATGTCTAATAGGAATCTCAAAATGTGCAGCGAGGCGGGAGGCATGGACACCACCATAAATAATACCCTTCGACGGTTTGTGTGTAACCGCCGAGCAACCATGGAACCCAGACTAAAAGTTCTATCAGAATATAAAGCATGGCGCAGAATAGCAAGGTCAGGTGCACTGAGAGATCCACTCTCCCAACGACCAATCAAACATCTCCCGACAAATAATGCATAGTTACATAAAACAGGAAAAATGTAAACTAGCCACTCTCACTTCCGACACTCCTCTCTCTTCCCCCATAGTAGTTTCGGAGATGAAATATTCCATGTCTCTAGGACATGGATCACTGTGGCTACCCTCATAAGGTATTTCGCAAACATTGCAAAAATCATATAATGTCATTTCCTTAGGCACATCATACAAGTTAAATTCTACCATGGGTGCTTCCTTCCTAGGATAAAAGCAAAAGTTTTGCACGAAGGTATTAGTGAGTAGGAGGTATTGGTCGCACTTATCTTGGAGGAAGGGGATGATGCCGGCATTATGCGCCAAGTAATAGAAATCCTCATAAATTCCCGCCTCCTTCAAGAATGTGTCACACGGCCACTCACACGGTCGAACCTCCGTCGCACGCGGAAGATGGTACTTGGGCTTCTCCTTCGGGGTTTCCTCTGAATCCCGGCTTGATGAACCCCTTAACCACCTCCTCATGGTTTTTCGTTTCTCTGGAAAATTCTGAAATTTTTAGTAACTCAAAATAAAAGTGAACAAAACTTCAACAAAATTGGTAGCAACTACTCCCACAGGTGTCTAGAGGCCATATCATGCACCAAAACTAGTTTGAACCATATAAATTTGACATGCAAGCTCAATAACATGGTCACCAACAATAGCTAAATGTGCAAATAATAAACCAGTAGAACAAAAACTAATTGGACCAACGGAGGAGTCACATACCGATGAACAATCGCTCAACATAGTTTCAGAAATGGAGTTCTGAGCAAGGAGATCGAAAATGGCAGCAAGATGAGCAAGAACACGGGTTTGAACAGGTTGGTGATTTTTTCAGGAGGAAGAAGAAGAGCATGGGTGTCAGCAATAAGTGAGGGGGCCTACGTGGGCCCCACAAGCTTGCTGGGCACGCCCAGGGGGGTGGGAGCGCCCTGTGAGCTTGTGCCTCACAGGTGCACCCCCTTGGGGTGTGTCCAGTGCCACTATTTTTTAAATATTACAGAAACATCATACTAAATTTTCAGGGCATTTGGGGAACTTTTATGTTCTTGTCATTTTTTATTGCATGGATAATTCAGAAAATAGTATAATCATGGCATTTCTACTTTATTAATTCCAAATAACAAAAAGTAAATAGTGGGTACAAAAGGTTGTGTTTACTAAATTCATCCATCACATGCCCGTCAAAAGGTATCCATTAATAAGGTTGATCAAGTCTTATTAACAAACTTCTTCCGAATGACAAAAAACCGAAGAATCTTCGTATAGCACTAGGTTACCTCAACGGGGATATGCATGTCCCCAACAATAAGAATTTCATATCTCTTTTGGAGAGTAGGAATAGGGAATTCAAAACCTCCAATAGTAATTGTTGAAATTTTTCCAATAGAATTGATACTACTCACTTGAGGTTGTTTCTTCGAAAAGTGTACCGTGTGTTCATTACCCTTGACATGAAAAGTGACATTGCCTTTATTGCAATCAATAATAGTCCCTACAGTATTTAAAAAGGGTCTACCAAGGATGATCGACATACTGTCGTCCTCAGGTACATCAAGAATAACAAAGTCTGTTAAGATAGTAATATAACATTTGCAACTACGACAGGCACATCCTCACAAATACCGATGGGTATAGCAGTTGATTTATCAACCATTTGTAAAGAGATTTTAGTTGGTGTCAACTTATTCAAATCAAGTCTTCGATACAAAGAGAAAGGCATAACACTAACATTGACTCCTAGATCACATAAAGCAGTTTTAACATAGTTTCTTTTAATGGAGCAAGGTATAGTTGGTATTCCTGGGTCTCCTAGTTTCTTTGGTATTCCACCCTTGAATGTATAATTAGCAATCATGGTGGAAATTTCAGCTTTCGGTATCTTTCTTTTATTTGTAAAAATATCTTTCATATACTTAGCATAAGGAGACATTTTCAGAATATCAGTCAAACGAAGACGCAAAAGGACAGGTCTAAGCATTTCAACAAAGAGCTCAAATTCTTCATCATCTTTATTCTTTCAAGCTTTAGGAGGTAAAGGCATGGGTTTCTGAAGCCATGGTTCTCTTTCTTTACCATGTTTCCTAGCAATGAAGCCTCTCTTATCATATCTTTTATTCTTAGGTTGTGGGTTATCAAGTTCAATAGCAGGTTCTATTTCCACATCATTATCATTACTAGGTTGAGCATCTACATGAACATCACAATTATCATTGTTACTAGGTTCATGTTCATCTCCAGATTGTGTTTCAGTATCAGAAATAGAAATATCATTTGGATTTTCAGGTGTGTCTACAGTAGGTTCACTAGAGGCATGCAAAGTCCTATCATCTTTCTTTTTCTTTTTAGATGGACTAGGTGCATCAATATTAATTCTTTGAGAATCTTGCTCAATTCTGCAAGGGTGACCTTCAGGATACAAAGGTTCCTGAGTCATTTTACCACCCCTAGTCATAACTCTAACAGCATGACCATTCATCTTATTGTTCATCTCATTAAGCAAATCATTTTGTGCTTTGAGGAATTGTTCTACTTGAATTTTTATCATGGATGCATGTTTACTCACACCCTTGACATCATTAACAGTTCTAAACGTAAAGTCACTCAAGCATTTAATCATATAAGCATTTTGTTTCAATTGTCTACTAACATATGCATTAAAGTTTTCTTTTTTAACAATAAAGTTATCCAATTCATCCAGGCATTGACTAGCAGATTTAGTATAAGGAATATCACCTTCATAAAATCTATAGAGAGAATTTACCTATACTACCTGTGTCGGGGTATCGATACCATGTATTTCTTCAAGCGGTAGTAAATTCTTAACATCTTTAGCTTTAATACCTTTTTCTTTCATAGATTTCTTTGCCTTTTGCGTATCTTCAGGACTGAGAAATAAAATACCTCTCTTCTTTGGAGTTCGCTTGTGTGGTGGTTCAGGAAGAGTCCAATCATTATCATTAATCAATATATTATTCAATAGTTCTTCAACTTGTTCAACAGTTCGTTTCCTGAAAACACAACCAGCACAACTATCTAGGTGGTCCCTAGAACCATCGGTTAGTCCATTATAAAAGATATAAAGTATTTCATTTTTCTTGAGAGGATGATCAGGCAAAGCATTAAGTAATTGGAGATGCCTCCCCCAAGCTTGAGGGAGATTCCCTTCTTTAATTTGTTCAAAGTTAAATATTTCCTGTAAAGCAGCTTGTTTCTTATGAGCAGGAAAATATTTTTCAGAGAAGTAATAAATAATATCCTGGGGACTACACACACAACCAGGAGCAAGATAATTAAACCATATCTTAGCATGACCCTTTAATGAGAAAGGAAACAACTTAAGAATATAGTAGTAGCGAATTTTTTCCTCAAGCAAATAGGGTAGCTATATCATTCAACCCAAATTTATTGATTCGACACAAGGGGAGCCAAAGAATATTCGCAAGTATTAGCAGTTGAGTTGTCAATTCAACCACACCTGAAAGACTTAATATCTGCAGCAAGGTGATCAGTAGCAAAGTAGTATGATAGTAACGGTAACAGTAGTAGCAGAAATAGTAGCAATTTTGTAGTGATTGTAACAGCAGCAGCAGCAGCGAAAGTAACTTAGCAAAGATCAATAAGCAAAAAGCATAGGCATTGGATCAGGGATGGATAATTGTGTTGGATAATATTCATCATGCAACAGTTATAACCTAGAGTGACACAACTGGCTCCAATTCATCAATGTAATGTAGGCATGTATTCCGTATATAGTGATACGTGCTTATGGAAAAGAACTTACATGCCATCTTTTGTCCTACCCTCCCATCACAACGGGGTCTATAAGGAAACAAAGGGATATTAAGGCCTCATTTTAATAGAGAACTGGAACAAAGCATTAGCACTTAGTGAATACATGAACTCGTCAAACTACAGTAATCACCGAAAAGAATCCCAATTATTGTCACCTTGGGGTATGCGGATCATAACTCGTAATAGGTGCGTCTAACTTGCAAGATAGGATCGAGAACACAAATATATTCATGAAAACATAATAGGTTCAGATCTAAAATCATTCCACTCGGGCCCTAGTCACAAACATTAAGCATAGCAAAGTCATAGCAACATCAATCTCAGAACATAGTGGATACTAGGGATCAAGCCCTAATAAAACTAACTCGATTACATAATAAATCTCATCCAACCCATCACCGTCCAGCAAGCCTATGAAGGAATTACTCACTCCCGGCAGTGAGCATCATGAAATTGGCGGTGAAGGAAGGTTGATGATGATGACGGCAAGGGATTCCACCCTCCGGAGCCCCGAACGGACTCCAGATCAGTCCTCCCGATGAAGAACAGGAGGTGGCGGTGGCTCTGTATCGTAAAACACGATGAATCCTTCTCTCCAATTTTTTTCTCGGTGAATAGGTATATATGGAGTTGGAGCTAGGGTTGCCGGAGTTGCAGGGGGCCCACAAGCTCACTAGGCCCGCCCTGGGGGGTGGGCGCGCCCCCTGAGCTTGTGGCTCCTGGGTGGCCCCCCTCTGGTATCTTTTTTCACCAGTATTTTTTATATATTTCACAAAAAAACTCCATAAATTTTCAGGTCAATCTGAGAACTTTGATTTCTGCAAAAAAATAATACCATGGCAATTCTGTTGAAAACAACGTCAGTCTGGGTTAGTTTCATTCGAATCATGCAAATTAGAGTCCAAAACAAGAGCAAAAGTGTTTAGAAAAGTAGATACGATGGAGACGTATCTTTCATGCTCAGGTACACATAGTCTAGTAACACCATCTACTCCTTCTTTATATAGATGTTGGTCATCCAAAAAGTAATGTATTGAATCAAAGAAGAACTTCTTCTTTTGTTGGTATGTGTAACTAGGTGGTATATACTTAGCAACAATCTACTTAGCATAGTCTGCATACCATGGATTATTACGAGAAGAAGAAGCATTTATAACCGCTAATTGCTCATCAGGAAAACTATCATCAATAGGCAATGAGTCATCAAGAATATTTTCTATCCTAGAAAAATATATCTGTTATAAGATTCTTAGCCCCTCACTACTGCAGGATGGTCCAAACGCGACAGTCAAATCGGAGACCCTTCGACGAAACTGTGTACGATGCATCAATCACAAACGGTGAAGTAATAAAACCGTCCAAAAAGATGCAAAACGTTTGCGATGGCAGCGACATCAAACACCATTCATACTAGAGTTGCGGGTGCGATGAGTGGCAAACGGTTAATCCAGAAGAATTGTTTGCGATGATGCAGAACAACAGAAACGGGCAGCCAGATGAGGGTGTGTGCGATATACGGCATACAGCTCACTAGGATGAACTATGTGTGATTAGGCAACACAATGGAAATGGTTCAACTGAACAAGATGTGTGTGATACGCGACAAACAGGTCCGTAATCAGAAATGTGTGTGAAGACCAATAATAACACAGACGATTGCTGCTAATAAGCCATGTGATTTGCTCTGTCTACAGAAGAATAACATGTATATATATATATAAATGAAATAAACATCCAATTACATAAGTGACTATACAGATCATTCGCACAAACCTCAATAAACAATTGCATGCATTCTAAACTAGGAGAAACGATCGTCTAGTCATCTATTTCTTGTGACACTCCTGTCACAGCTCTGTGGCTCGATCCCTTTTCTGGGGCAGGAAGACGACACTCCCTCATGTCAACAATCTGCTTGTACATCTTGCAGCTTGTGTACGCGTCCTTGGCCGCGTACTTGATGTGTTGTTCATCTAGTCTCTCATGCCAGACACTGTGCCAGGCGTTCTTGTCCTTCTTGCTCTCATCCTTCATCTTCATGTAGTAGGGGTCGATGATGGCCGAGGCGAGGTCAACCAGGGAGTTCTGTTTGCTGTTGTCGCTGCCCCAGACCTTGTAGTGGTCCTAGATGTTGACAAGATTCTGGCATTTCAAGCCCGAAACCTTGAGCGCTTCTAGATCGTTGGTGGTGTCCACCGTAACGAAACTGTAGTCGGAGCTGTTGATAAACCTGGAGAAACGCTCGCAAGGCCTTGTGGCCAGGTGGTAGTGGTAGACGAGGACGTCATGTCGCACGCACAACTGGGCGACGGCAACCTTCTGATCGTGCCCGGCATGACCGATGGTGTATGATAACCCACAAGTATAGGTGTCGTGGAATTGTCACGGCAGATGTCCTAGTGTGAGGACTTAGTCGTGAGGCCAACGCATCTATGTCGTAGCTTGAGAGGGGTTGATCGGAATTGACAAAAGGCAACACAAGACAAGGGTTTAGACAGCTTCGGGCCCCGGGAAACATCATCCGGTAACAACCCTACATGCTGTTTGTGGCTAGGTCTCATTATCATCACGAGGGAGTCGCCGTAAACCGGCTCTCCTAGTTATGTCTAGCCCTAAGCTTCTTCTCCCTCTCTCCCCTTTGGGGTGCCCTGCCCCTCCTTATATATGTTGAAGGGGCGGGTTACATGTAGAGTCCAACTTGGATTAAGACTTAAACTATTCTGACTTCTCTTCATGGGCTTCTTAACGTCTTGGGCTTCATAACGTCTTGGGCTTCATAACTCCTGGCAACCGAGTTATCACTGTCTGTCGGGTTATGACTGGTGCCGGTTTATGACTGGTGCCGGTTTATGATGGTCCACCGGTTTATGACTTCCTGCCGGTTAATGATTGTCTGCCGGTTTACCGTCTGGTTTAACTGTCTGCCATAACTGTCTGTCTTAACTGCCTGTTTTAACTGTCTGTCTTAACTGTCTGTCTTAACTGTCTGCCGGTTTACCATCGGCAAGTTTACCAAGTCCCAGCCGGGTTATGACTCCGGTCGGGTCATACCGCGGGGTATATCCCTGACATTAGCCCCCAGTTTAATTTGGATTTATCCATGTTAAACTGATCTTGACCATCCTTAAGTCCTCGTCATTTCCTTCTTCTAGAAAATCCGGGTCAATAGGCTAGCTTCATAATCAATTTGCTGACATTGGTTTGTCACAGAGAAATATTGTGAAGAATAACTCCTTTGACTCAGCTCCCAATGCTTAACAAAAATATTGGTCCTTGAAATACTCATCTGATCTTCAACTGGTTTTAAGGATATAGAACTCGCCGGTTTATCATTGCCAAAATTGCCGGTTTATAAATATTGATGGCACCGGGTTATAATTGTAGTTAACATCAAGCTTGAAAATATACCTCTTATATGCCTATCACTTGTAGCCCCCAAGTCTTAAGAAGGTAGCGTAGCAACAGCTTAAGACTTGCTTCAATATAAATGTCACCGTCTTGAAGAAAACCGATTTGTTCATCTCCGTCATTAGTCATAAACTGAGTATTCCACATAAGTAGACCCCACGTGCCAGGTTGTCATGCTTGCAGCAACCTGGGACTTGAAATCGCTTTATGCTCATAAAAACTTCAACCAGTGTAGCCCCCAAGGGCCGGGTCATTATGCAATAATGAGCAGGGACTTTTGTAAATATAATCATGTAGTCTTTGAACAGCAACGTGTAGTCCCCAAGGGCCGGCTCAGTAAGATAATATTGAGCTGGGACCTTATATATACTTCATTGAGAATAACATTATATGATGTAACCCCCATCATGGGGCTTGAACCTTGAATTTTGACAGGAGCAATTGGTAGCCCCCAAGGGCCGGCTCATTATGATGTGATGAGTTGGGTCTTCGATGAGGTGAGCAAAAATGACTTTGCATTAGCCCCCAAGTACCATGGTACATGCTGGCAGTGACATGGGACTTGCATATTTGATGTAACTCTCAACTTGAATAATGTAGCCCCCAAGTGCCGGGTCATAAGCCTGCAGCGACTCGGGACTATTCCTTCCATTGTAGAATAAATCATATCCATTGATAAAATAATAGCCATTGCGCTTAAAGCGACTTTGAAAACCTCAATCATAATATTGGTTATTGATAATCATAATAAAAATCCAGCCATATTGGCTATTAAAGATTTGAATAATATAATCCAATGATTTATAAGCGCATGTTTCCAATGGCGCAATCCCAATACATACTGGCGACTTAATGTCCAAAGCCAGACCGGGTTAATAAACACCAGATAATTACTTTCTCTCATACTGGCGACTTATAGTCAAAACAAGACCGGGTTAATAAGCACCGGATTATGACTAATCATGTACTGACAACTTGTAGTTGAAAGCCGAGCCGGGTTGATTAACGCCGGTTTACCAAAATCATCATAAATCTCATCAAAGGAGAAAAACTTGGCAAATAAAAGCATATGAAAACTTGTAGTCGAGGCTTTTCACGGGCTGCCAGGCCCCAAATTCGAGTCTTTTCATGGGCTGCCAGGCCGCTGAGTTAAACCATTTTACAAAGCCTTTTAAGATGGACCTCAATCTTTAACCAATCGTCGTTTTAACTTTGACAAGTTCAGGGTCTTATGAGATTGACTTGTCGAAGTTCGACGGGTCATACCAGGTTTACCTGGACGGAGTGACTTACTTAAAAAAGACAGGCTAACCCGGGGTTTTAGGTGTATAGACCATGCTTCCAAGCCGTGGCTTGATAGCCTATTACAAGTGTAGATTCTTTGTTCATTGCGATAGCAAAGAATCCCCAAGCAATATTTTGAGCTGTGCTCAGTGGGTGCCTATGTTTGAGCTGTTCTTTTTTGGAACACTCTCTTTGGCCCCCAAGTAATTTTTCTTTTTGGCTCCGAGCCAATCAAGAGGTGTAGCTATGGTTCGAATATGACCAAGCCCCCAAGTGATTTTTCTGGTGGCCTTACGCCGATCAAGAGGTGTAGCTATGGTTTGAATACGACCAAGCCCCCAAGTGATTTTGTAGGAGTGGCATATAAGCCGGTTTAAAGGGTAATCACAGCTTCGCTTCAATGAGCAGGAAAGCCCCCATGTGACCAATAAGATAAGCCCATAAGGCAGGATACCCATGTTTGAACCGCGTATCATGGCAGCAAGTTCTCTTTGGCAACCTTTAATTTTTCTGAGAACTCGAACTTGCGAGAGATGAATTCTTTTTGAACCGGAATTTCAAACCGGATATTAAGAGCTTTAAAACTTTGTGAGAGACAGATTTCCCTTGAACCGGAATCCTTCCTGATAACCCGAAATTCTTCTATTGAGCCAGAAATTTTCTGACAGCCTTTAAATTTTCATCAATATGGCAGCAGCCTCCGGGATCGGGTTATTTTTCCCGTCAATGGCTCGGGGTTTTGACTTGCTTTACTTTAAACCATCAGTCATTTACTGAGTCATGTCATCATAGCCCCCGAGTCTCAAGGTGACTCGAAGAGTTGTCTTGAGATTCTTCATATTTTGACCATAGCATAAGATGTGTATTATTGGCGTTTGATAACACGATGTCAATCCGCAGAAGGTTGAGGTGACTGAAGCGGGTTATAAATGATCCCGTATAAGCTGTGTCAGCGACTCGGCCAATGGTTCATCCCAACTGACTGTTTTGAAGTTATCCAAACTGTAGTGGCGGCGACTTGTGCGCCTGCTCCTTGAGCCATCCAGTGCAGACGGTGGCTGATAATATATGATAATTGGCCTTCAATTTGTTGGAAGAAAAACTGGGCTACCCGAGTAGTGACTTGGTTGTACTCAATAAATAGCTCACGCAGACAGGGTGCAGCTCCAGTGTGTTGATACACATCGAACCGCGGAGGCGGACGGTAAAAACAACTGCAGCATTTAGAGGCAGTATGGACGCAGGCGAGTCACTACCGCTCTTGTAGTGAATAATTGTCTTGCATAAACAATATCACGAACCGGAGTAATTATTCTCAAAAGAAAAAGTTAATATGTGCTATTTAAAATAGTATGGACGGATATCACCTGATGTTTTTGTCGGGTACTGATATGACTGACGGTACATGAACCAGTCAGCTAGGTGCAGCATTCACAACGCAACCACGGAAATTTTGCAAGAGCTGCCAGCTTTAGTACTGAACAAGTCATCAACAACGCAGCTTCTCAGCATGCCTTTTTAAGCTCTGGGTTAATCTCTTCATCAAAATCCAAATTTTCTGCCAAGTGAAAACCATGAGCAGCACCTTCCCTTTTCTTTTTAACTTTGACTTTGCTGTCCCTCAAGCCGGCCCCTTACTTGCGTTTCCTGAAGCACCTGAAGCAGGGCCGGCTTAGAACAGCGTTCTGACGGCCAGCGGTTTGTCTCGCAGCGGTAGAGGAAGAGCCAAGCGAACAAAGTTGGCGCGGCGGCGACTTGTCTTGGCCGCAACAAAGTTGGTCCGCAGTGAAGCGGCTCAGTAACAGAGGCGTGCCGACGGAGGCCGACGACTCACCGCGAGGCCTGTGTGAGATCGGCTCATACTAAAAAGCGGAGCGGCGACTCAGGAGCGGATGAAGAGGACGGCGGCGCCCAGTGACTCGGCCTACGCAGGGGCGGCTCAGAGGTAATAGCTCGAGGCCGTCCTGCGGAAGAGGATGCAATGGCGAGGCCGGGGCAGCGCTGGGCACAACAGTCCGGGTTGAGCTCGGAGTAGGAGGCGGGGTATCGCAGGCGGGGCCAGCAGGCGTCTGGACCGATTGGTCATGCTGCGGAGCAACTGGCGCTGACCGGAGGTGACTGCGACGGTGGGCCCGGGATTGTGGAGGCGTCGGGCAGGTCGCGGCACTCGGCGTTGTGCAGAAGCGGACGGACTGCAGGGCGAAGATAAGGCCAGCGCGACGGCGGGCCGCAGTAGGAGTGGACGGCTCTGAATCTGCCCGGTGGGAGGGAGTCATAGCGGTGGAGGCTCGAGGCCGGCCATGATGGATGTAGGGCGTCAGCGACTTGCACGCATTTGAGGTGAGGCTCGGTGGCTCTTAGCTGACCACAGCAGGGCTGGAGTGAGGTTAGGCTTGCGGCGGTGACTCAGCAGTAGGGGTTGGGGTGACTTGAAGACAACAAGCGACGGTGGTGGCTTGTCAACAACACCAGGCGACACAAAGGTAGACGGCGAGGCCAACGACTTGGCGCGAGATGACTGAGGCGAAGCGACTCACAGAGGCGGTATGCAGGCAGGCCCACGCTGGCGGCTTGATGTGCAGCGGAGGCAACCAAGGCGAGGTCGGCGAGGTGACAATGGCGCACGGCGACCTGGTGATGGCACGGCAGTGAAGGTGAGGCCGGGTTAAAACAGTGCTGAACAAAGGGAGGCCGTGGCGGCTCGACCGGCAGAGGCGTGCTCGGTGGTGACTCAGAGGCCGGGTCATAGTTGCTCGGTGGCGACTCAGAGGCGTGCTCGGCGGCGACTCACCAAGTCCCAGTTGTCCGGTTCAAGGTGCATCGACTCAGCGGAAGGGGCCCGGCAACTTGCGGTGAAGCCGAGGCACGTCCAGGGCTGAAGCGAAATACGACGGCTCAGAGGCCAGGGCGCAGACCAACCGTGACGTGCTTGAGGAAGTGCTCGGAGGCGGCCGGGTTAGCCTGCGGTGACTTAGGCCAGCGAAGAATTGGATGCAGCCATGTCAATATACGGTGGCTCATAGCTCAATGGTCACTCGGTCAGGCAGGGTCCGAGTTGTTCTCCAGGTCGTGATTGATTTGACCAATCTAAATCCGGGTCGTTTGCTGTTTTCTTTGGTAATACCATTATCAGGATGGCCATCACGTGATTGCTAGTTTAGCTCATAGGCAGCCTTGGGTCTTGAGCCCTTGAAGTCAGACGTATAGTAGCAGATTACTTCTCATAATACGGTACGATGATTCGTGGATTGCACTGGTCTCCATGGATTTAGCTTAACACATCTGCCTTGGTCAATAGAACCTGCTAAGTTTATACAGATCACACAGGGCGGCGACGGCGGGTTACGGCAGCAGCGGCTCAGCGGACGGAGGAAAGGCCGAGCAAGCCAGTCCCGCAGCTGACAATCACAGGCGGGTCAAACCAGGCAGGTTAAACCGGGATGGCGCAGCACAGTCTCAGGCGACGACTCGGAGCGAGGGTTACCGCAGAACCCATGTCCTTCTCGGGTCATGGTCGTAGAATTCCCAAACCGAGCTGTACTGATTGGATCTTTCAGGCGGTTGATTTTCTCCATCTACTTCATGCAGGTGCTGAGTATTATGTTTTCTCCTTATCTGGTCTGCTTTTGGTCCAGCAAGTACGCAATGTTTCCAAGTGTCGACTTGGCGACACAGTTGAACCGCTTCATCTCGGTCTCGGCGGATCGTAGGATGACGGGCAGCGGGAAAACTACAAACCGAGGTTGTCACGCGCCGGGCTATCCTGCATGATCGTTCCATGCCGGCTCTTCGTCATCCTGCCATCCATGACCTTCTCGATCCCTGAAGAAATCCCTTCAAAAACTCAACACCACCGTGTGCAGGCCCTACGGTGGGCGCCAACTGTCGTGGAATTGTCACGGCAGATGTCCTAGTGTGAGGACTTAGTCGTGAGGCCAACGCATCTATGTGGTAGCTTGAGAGGGGTTGATCGGAATCGAGAAACGCAACACAAGACAAGGGTTTAGACAGCTTCGGGCCCCGGGAAACATCATCCGGTAACAACCCTACATGCTGTTTGTGGCTAGGTCTCATTATCATCACGAGGGAATCGCCGTAAACCGGCTCTCCTAGTTATGTCTAGCCCTAAGCTTCTTCTCCCTCTCTCCCCTTTGGGGTGCCCTGCCCCTCCTTATATATGTTGAAGGGGCGGGTTACATGTAGAGTCCAACTTGGATTAAGACTTAAACTATTCTGACTTCTCTTCATGGGCTTCTTAACTTCTTGGGCTTCATAACGTCTCGGGCTTCATAACTCCTGGCAACCGAGTTATCACCGTCTGTCGGGTTATGACTGGTGCCGGTTTATGACTGGTGCCGGTTTATGATGGTCCACCGGTTTATGACTTCCTGTCGGTTTATGATTGTCTGCCGGTTTACCGTCTGGTTTAACTGTCTGCCTTAACTATCTGTCTTAACTGCCTGTTTTAACTGTCTGTCTTAACTGTCTATCTTAACTGTCTGCCGGTTTACCATCGGCCGGTTTACCAAGTCCCAGCCGGGTTATGACTCCGGCCGGGTCATACCGCGGGGTATATCCCTGACAATAGGGGATCGCAACAGTTTTCGAGGGTAGAGTATTCAACCCAAATTTATTGATTCGACACAAGGGGAGCCAAAGAATATTCTCAAGTATTAGCAGCTGAGTTGTCAATTCAACCACACCTGAAAGACTTAATATCTGCAACAGAGTATTCAGTAGCAAAGTAGTATGGAAGTAATGGTAACAGTGGCAAAAGTAATAGTTTTGTAGCAATTGTAACAGTGGCAATGGAAAAGTAACGTTGCAAAGATCAATATGTGAAAAGCTCGTAGGCAATGGATCAATGATGGATAATTATGTCGGATTGCATTCATCATGCAACAGTTATAACCTAGGGTGACACAGTACTAGCTCCAATTCATCAATATAATGTAGGCATGTATTCCGTATATAGTCATACGTGCTTATGGAAAAGAACTTGCATGACATCTTTTGTCCTACCCTCCCGTGGCAGCGGGGTCCTAATGGAAACTAAGGGATATTAAGTCCTCCTTTTAATAGAGAACCAGACCAAAGCATTAGCACTTAGTGAATACATGAACTCCCCAAACTACGGTAATCCCTAGAAAGAATCCCAATTATTGTCACCTTGGGGTATGCGGATCATAACACATAATAGGTGTCTATAACTTGCAAGATAGGATCAAGAACACAAATATATTCATGAAAACATATTGGGTTTAGATCTGAAATCATGGCACTCTGGCCCTAGTGACAAGCATTAGGCATAGCAAGGTCATAGCAACATCAATCTTAGAACATAGAGGATACTAGGGATCAAACCCTAACAAAACTAACTTGATTACATGATAAATCTCATCCAACCCATCACCGTCCAGCAAGCCTACGATGGAATTACTCACGCACGGCCATGAGCATCCTGAAATTGGTGATGGAGGAAGGTTGGTGATGATGATGGCGATGATTTCCCCTCTCTGGAGCCTCGAACGGACTCTAGATCTGGCCTCCCGATGAAGAACAGGAGGTGACTGCGGCTCCGTACCGTAAAACGCGATGAATCCTTCTCTCTGATTTTTTTTCTCCCCGAACGTGAATATATGGAGTTGGAGTTGAGGTCGGTGGAGGTCTAGGGGACCCACAAGGCAGGGGGGCGCGCCCTGCACCGTTCTGGACAGCAGGTGGGTCCGCCTTTGTTGATTCTTTCGCCAATATTTTTTATTTATTCCAAAAATATTCTCCGTGAAGTTTCAGGTCATTCCGAGAACTTTTATTTCTGCACAAAAAAAAACACCAAGGAAATTCTGCTGAAAATAGCGTCAGTTCGGGTTACTTCCATTCCAATCATGCAAATTATAGTCCAAAACAAGGGCAAAAGAGTTTGGAAAAGTACATACGATGGAGACGTATCAGTGTACTCGAGGTCGAAGCCGACCACTTGGTACTTGTCCTCGGCAAGCAACTGCTCCATAGTTTGGATGGAGCTCTCCACTAAGACCGGATCATTCGTGTACACCACCGAGGGGCCTTCCCCCTCACGTGGGTGTCCACTACGTGATGCGTGGTGAACTGCCCGCCGTTGTCATCGTCGGCCGCTGGGAGCGCCATTGGAGCCACGGGGAGCGCCATTAGAACCACTGGATGTCCTCTCTGTTTGTGTCGTCGTGGATGTGCTTATTGTGTCGTGTGGCGCGAGAGATGAAGGTAAATGGCTGCAGGAATAAATGGGGGCTGGGCGGCCTGGATTTTCGGCGCGTCCGCATGGCAGTTTTTGCAGCGGGAAATTGCATCGTCACGCCGCGCCCGGCGCAACCGCATGCACACGAACATGCGTGATCATGCGCCGGCCCCAAACACTAGTAGCACGCATGGAGGGACGAGGGCAGAGCGCCCGGAGGGATGCGAGAGCAGAGCGCGCGCGCGGCGGGACACGAGCAGAGCGTGCCGCGGCCGCCTCAACCGCAAGCAACCACACGCATAGAGCAGTTGAACACGCAGGATATGGTCGCCTACAAGCCGGCCGACAGTTGCGTCGCTGCGTAGAGAGCGGCCATGTGCTACTACCTCCGTCTTGGTCTATTAGTCCCCTTTATATTCTGTGACATACTTTGCCCTTAAATTTAACCAACAAAATGTTAATGCATGTTATAAAAATCATATAATTGGAAGCTATGTTCAAATACGAATCCAACTATATAATCTTTGGTGACATGCATTCGTATTTTATTAGTTAAATCCTACTTATAAACCAGGACGGGGGTATAGTAGGTAATTAAATCGCAAACATTTTTTTCATTAACTATATGTGTACGTGGCCTTTCATCCTCCTCTCGCACGTCTTGTCACCCCGCTGCCGCAGACGGCTTACAGCGCTAGCTTGCGCAGCGCGCGGGGCGTTCTTTTGGCCGAACGGTGGCTCGAAGTGGAGCCAATGAATCATCGGTGAGCCCGTTCCCATGCAACCTCGCAGGTTCCCGCGCAAGCTTCCCGCCCGACTCGATGAAATCCCCCAAAATCCCAATGCTTACCGGCTTGATATATAAACCCTCATGGCCGGCGAGTCCTTCATCGCATTTTCCCCTCCCTCCCTGTAGCTTATCTCATCTGCTTCTCCCACAATTGCCAATGGCACCGGTCCGTCGTCGTCGCTCAGCCACTCCACCGTCATCAGAGGACAGCTCCAGCTGGGAGGCTACACCGCGGCGGCGGCGCAGTCCCCAGTGTAGTGTAGTGCGCGTGGCGTCCCTGTTGGGTGTGCGCGGAACACCCACCACACGCACCACCGCTGCTGCCCGTCGACAGCTGTTGCCGGCCGCCGTTGCCGCCACACCACCGTCAAAAGCCAGGGCCATCGCCCGCTCCGCCGCCGCAGCCCGAAGGCGGGAGGTGGCCGTCGTGGCCGCCACCCCACTGCCGGCCACCGTGGCCATCACCCGCTCCGCCACCGCGGCCCAAAGGCGGGAGGTGGTGGTCGTGGTCACCACCCCGTCGTCGGCCGCTGTGGCCGCCAGCCCACCGTCGATCGCGGGGGTCATCACCTGCTCCGCCACCGCCGCCCGAAGGCGGGAGGCGGAGGTGGAGGCCCGCACGTGCGTCAGCGACCTTGCACACTACACCGAGTTCCTGCGGGAGGAGGAGGAGCGCATCATCGAGCACGCGAAGAGCCTTACCGCCGCCATGACCGTGGCACACGCCGCCTCAGAGACGAGGAATCAGGAGATCTACGAGGAGAACCACCACTTCGAGAGGGGTCGACTGGAGTGGCAGAGGGCGTTCGAGGTGAGCGTCGCTGAAGGTGCAGCAGCAGCAGGCACCGTATTGTAGTTGTCCAGCTCATCGGTAGGCTCCTCCTCCTCTGCCTCTTACTGAGCGCGCTCGGCAGAGGAGAGGCTGCCGGAAGTAGTACAAAGCCCCTCCGTAGTAGTAGTATTTAGGGGTTATTTTGTTCAGTTCATCTGACTATAGATGTGGCGGAACTGTACAATGTACTTAAAATTAGCTAGTATATATAGTTGAACTAGCTATTTCAGTACGTGGTTGGCAACAATTGGGGAAAAGTTTGGTCGGTTCTGCTGTCGAGTTGAACGGTTTGTATAAAGAACGACTGCTTAATCTATGAATGAAATCTATGCTTAATTACTGAATTTTAGTTGCAAAAATTAGATAGTGCTAGTGATTTTTAGCTGCATATTTTGACAAATCGCAGTGTTACAAGGTTGGCAAATGGCAATGTTACTAGATCAACAAATGTCAATCTTTCCAGTTTGACAAATGGCAATATACCCAATATGACAGATGCAAACCTTACCAAATTGTCTGTACATGGTTGCACACGGGTCATCCAAAACAACCATTTGCGTTGAAGGAATGTGCAAATCCTACTCGGCACATTTTCTCTTGGCTTAGCGCCGAAGTCTGGCTTTGCATACCGTATTCAATCTGAACAGTTTGCGTTGAAGAGCTATACAAATCCTGCGCTGCGAATTTTCCCTTGACTTAAGGGGGAAGACCATAGCTCTCACTTTGCATACGGGTGTTCTATCTAAAATGTTTGCGATCAAGAGATGCACAAATCCTGCTCGCACATTTTCCCTTGGCTTCCTGGAGAAGCTGTCGGTTTGCATACGGGTCTTCTAACTAAAATGTTTGCGATGAGTGTTTTATATTTAAAAACCATTGACATTTTTTTCAAAAGAAAATCATTTGATAAGTCTGTACATTAAGAGAGAAAAACGCAAGTTCGTTCAAACCATATCTTTCATTTAGTCACACTGCGAATTTATATTCATATGATCGGGATACAGTATTAAACCCCAAAAAAACTATTTTCGGCGACGGCGGAGGCGGCGTGCCACGCCGTCATTGTCGTTGTCGTCCTCCGGGATGACGTTGTTGAAGTCTTCAATGCAGCACAGAATGTTCTTCACTTGAAAATCAAACATCATGTCGTCGCGTGATCGACGGGCGGGGCGCGGGAGGATGGCAACTGGCGGTGCTGAGAGGTAGCGGTCGACGGCGGTGTCCCATGCCGCTGAGGGGGGCGCGCGCACGGGCACGGGCGCGGCGGGTGCAGCCAAACGCACGGGGACCAGCACCGCGGTGGGAGGAGGGGCGCGCACGGGCATGGGCACGGGCACGGGCGCTGGCGCTGGCATGTACACAAGCTCGCGCGGGTCCGCGGAGACCTCGCTGACGCCCGCGGCTTCCAGCTCTGTGATAGTGCTCGGCGACCAGCCCGTCAATGCTACGGGGATGGTCGCTGGCGCGGGCACGTAGATGGGAGCTGGGACGGGAACGGGGGCAGCAACCGCCACGGCCAGCTCGTTCAGGGCCATGTCCATGAGGCCCCATTCCTCCTTATTTTCTATCTCCTCCGGCTCAAAGTCGACTTCACCAAACTTGAAGACTAGTGGCAGATGATCCTTCTGCGCCATGGCGTTGGTGGAGATCTGCGGCTCGTATTAAACAGCGGCTCGGGCGCCATTACTGGAGAGGATGCGAGCAAGGTAGGCGGCCATGGAAGTCAAATGGCTTGCTTCCCAGTGAGCCTACGCAGCGTACAGCTCGCACGCTTCCCGATGAGCCTGCGCATTGGAGGACAGCTTGCATGCCTCTCGGTCAGACTGCGCTCGCACGCCTCTCGTTCTGTCAAGCAGCTATCCGCACGGCACCACCTATAGCCATTAAAACCAAGACACGTGGCGTCACGTGAATGGTTAACAGAACGCACACGATTTGAATTATACAAACGTTTGAGATATTAAAGTGGTAGCAATTTTTTCAAAATGCAATTGTTGGCTGTTATTCGAGTGCGCCTTCTCTCAAAATGGACATGAAAAATACCACAGCATGTCGGGTGCCATTCCATGATAGCATGCCAAGTTTCATGAATTTCAGACAAGTTTTGGATTTACTAGAATTTAAAAATAAAGTATCTCAACATTTTGCCGGCAATCAACAGTGCTCTGGTGTTTGAAATTCATTCCCATTTCTTGCATGGGACCTAAGCATGCACCCAAGGACACAGATTTCATATGTCAACCCATTTTTCTGCACTGGAGCATGTGCATGTAGTTCAAATTTTAATTATGCACATAAAATGCCTAGAAAACCCAGTTAATGTATAAAAATGTCCAAGTGAACCCCAAAAAATCCTAAAAATTGACACAACACTCCTGCCGTTCTATGTTGACACTAGAAAAAAAATTGAAAGCAAGAAGAGGCAACGGATATCGTTTCGTCCCCAAGGGTGGCACGTTCCCTCCTGAAACCATCAGGCTTGTTGTGAGAAGCTCTGGTTTGCGAGAACCTTATAGCCAAACCTGCCCCAAATGGGACAACTTTTTTTACCATAGCATGTTGATGCCGCTCCATGATAGCATGTCAAGTTTCATGACCTTTAGACGAGTTCTGGAATTACTAGAATTTAAAAACCATGTATCTCAATGTTTGCGGCCGAGCGACAGTGGCAAGGTGTTTGACATTCATTCCCATCTCTTGCATGGGACCTAAGCATGCATCCAAGGACACATATTTGATTTTTCAAATAATTTACATGCACTGGAGCATGTGCCTATAGTTCAAATTTGAATTATGCACATAAATGCATAGAAAACTCAGTTAATGTATAAAAAAGTCCAAACGAACCCCGAAAAATTCCTAAAATTAAAGAACACTCATGTTGTTCTATGTTGACACTAGAAAAAAATTGAAATCAAGAAGAGGCAACGGATATCGTTTCGTCCAGAAAGATGAAACGTTCCCTAGCGTAACCATGAGGCTTGTTGTGAGAAGCTCTGGTTTGTGAGAAGCTTATATACCCCAACCTGCCCCAAATGGGACAATATTTTTACCACTGCATGTTGATGCCGTTCCATGCTAGCATGTCAAGTTTCATAAATTTCAGACGCATTTTCGATTTACTAGAATTTGAAAACCATGTATCTCAATGTTAGTGGCCGAGCGACAGTGGCAAGGTGTTTGACATTAATTCTCATTTCTTGCATGGGACTTAAGCATGTAACCAAGGACACACATTCTAATTTTGAACCCATTTATATGCACTGGAGCATGTGCATGTAGTTCAAATTTGAATTATGCACATGAATGCATAGAAAACTCAGTTAATGTATAAAAATGTCCAAGCGAACCCCGAAAAATCCCAAAAATTGACACAACACTCCTGTTGTTCTATGTTGACATGAGAAAAAATTTGAAAGTAAGAAGAGGCAACAGATATCGTTTCGTCCCCTAAGATGGCACGTTCCCTACCGAAACCATCAGGCTTGTTGTGAGAGAAGCTCTGGTTTGCGAGAAGCTTATACCCAAACCTGTCCCAAATAGGACAATATTTTTACCACGGCATGTCGATGCCGTTCCATTATCATGTCAAGTTTTATGAATTTCAGATGAGTTTTGATTTACGAGAATTTTAAAACCATGTATCTCAATGTTAGCGGCCAAGCGACAGTGTCAAGATGTTTGACATTCATTCTCATTTCTTGCATGGGACTTAAGCTTGCAACCAAGGACAAACATTTGATTTTATGGACTGGAGCATGTGCATATAGTTCAATTTTGAATTATGCACATAAATGCCTTGAAAACTCAGTTAACGTATAAAAATGTCCAATCGATCCCGGAAAAAATCCAAAATTTAACACGACACTCTTGTTGTTCTATGTTGACACCAGGAAAAAAATTGAAAGGAAGAAGAGGCGACGAATATCGTTTTGTCCACAAAGGTGACACGTTTCCCTAACGGAACCATGAGGCTTCCTGTGAGAAGCTCTGGTTTGTGAGAAGCTTATACCATAACCTGCCCCAAATGGGACAATATTTGTTACCCCAGCATGTTGATGCCATTCCATGATAGCATGCCAAGGTTCATGAATTTCAGACGGGTTTTGGATTTACTAGAATTACAAAAGCAAGTACCTCAACATTTGCCGGAGAGCCATGGTGCCGTGGTGTTCAAAATTCATCCCCATTTCTTGCATGGGACATAAGCATAAACCCATCGACACATATATGATTTTACAACCCATGTTGGTGCACCGGAGCATGTGCATGTAGTTTAATTTTGAATTTTGCACCTAAAATGGCTAGAAAACCAATTTAATGTATAAAATGTCCAAACGAACCTTGAATAATTCCAATTTTTTTACGACACATATATAGTTGCATGTTCACTGCAGATAAAAGTTCTAGCAATTCAAACACCCTCCATTGCCACTGTGACCCCATTATGTAATTCAAATCAAGATGAAAAATCAAGTAGATCCCACACAGTTTATTATCACCAACCATGTAAGATGCAGTACAAAATATCTTGGAGCACCGCCGGTGAATAGTATGCCTATGGCTTACGCGAGAAGGTGCGTCGGCTATAGTCCATAGCCGGCGTGTCAAGCACACTATCTCGCTCCCCAAATATCATTACATTGTTCAATCGTCGCCGGTGAAAGATGGGAACGTGGACCCGCGTCGTGAGGGAAACTTCGGCGGCCCACTACGGTGAGAGCGCGGCCGCAGCCGCCATGTGCGTGCTAACAAGGTTCATGAGCGCAGCCGCAATCTGCGACCAGGCGGCCAAGGCAGCCCAAACGGCCGCTGTTACTTCTCAAGTGGCGGCAACAACATCTGCCTCGGGGTTAGCAACCGGCGAGAGCGGCACAGTAGCTGTCCGTTCCGCAGCGGCGGCCTTAGCCCTGATGGAGGCCACCCACGACCATGTTGAGGCCGCCCACGCCCAGCTCGTGGCGGTCACCGCACAAATTGAACAAAGCTTCTCCGACAACGGTCGGCAACCCACGGCCAAAGAGTTGGCAATCGCCGAGAGCGTTCGAGCAGCCGTCCGTTCCTCCGCAGCATACCTTGCCACGACGGAGCCCATCCAAGCCCAGACCGCGACCGCCCATGCCCAGCTCGTGGCGGCCTTTTCCAAAGATATGGCGGACGCGGATGGCGAGATGCTTGCCGAGTGTGGTGCGATGGATGCCATGGAGCCCCTTCCCCAGGAGGCCGTCGGGCGTGAGCTGGACATGGAGGAGGCGGCGGAAATCGATGAGCACCAGCTGTAGTAGTACTATTTGTTTTGTTTAATTAAGAGCGCCGGTCTTTAATTTGTTAGAGTAATGTTTAGGTCAGCTAGCTCTATTTAATTGCTGAACTTGCTCGATTAAGAAGTGTGGGTGTGATGTAGTCTCCTTTGTGTACCCAAATTATGCAATGACGCGGATGACCATTGTAACTAGGGAAATTCGAACCAAAATTTTTGACGTTCAAACTATCTGAATTGTTTGTGATGTTCACATATCGTACACAGTTTTGAATAAGGGACCGTGTCTGATGACACTTTGCGCGCCAGTTTTTTCGCTGTACCGATTCAAAAATTTTGGCTTCCG
This sequence comes from Thinopyrum elongatum, assembly GCA_011799875.1. Classification (NCBI taxonomy): domain Eukaryota; kingdom Viridiplantae; phylum Streptophyta; class Magnoliopsida; order Poales; family Poaceae; genus Thinopyrum; species Thinopyrum elongatum. The sequence continues at coordinate 393,492,383 of CM022300.1, forward strand.
CGGAAATATCTACCTCCCCGCCCCCTCCCCCTTACCAAAAGCCACATTTCCCCTGTTTCCGCCTTCCTTTCCAAGTTGAAACCTTCACTCCTTGCTTGCAGTGCCGCCTCCTTGCCGGCGACCCTCCTTCATGCTGCTCGGCCTCTTCTATCCAGGCAGGTAATCCAAACCCGACCCCCATCCTCCTCCTCCTTCCACATCCCACATGCCCCGACCGCCGGCACGACACCTTCCACCCAAATCACCGACCCCTCCACCAAATAAGCACCGCCCTAAGCCATGGTGCACGCAGTATAGCCAGGAGCTCAAGGAGCATTTGGCAGCGGATAAGCAAATCGTGGCCGCACGCGCGGATGAGGTTGCGAGGGCTGCCATTCATGCCGACCCCCAGATCTTTGAGGAACACCATGCCATTTTCTAGCTACGCCAGTTAAGCATGCTCGGTTTACCCATTGCGTGTGCTGCTCCTGCCTTTCCTTAACAAATTCTAGTGAAATGTGCTATCTAATTTTACCATGCAATCTGTTGCTCTAGTGTATATGTTCTATATGTCATGCAGTGTGGTGCTCACTTATTAACTGTTTGGGTAATTAGTTGTCATCTTCAGTTAACTGTTTGGTTCAATTCTGCAATGTGATGTTCAATTCTGCAGGATGCAATTTTGTATTGTCTTCCATGTGAGAAATAAATCAAATTTATCTTTACAAAATACATGAGAAACGAATACAATTGCTATATTTCCAAGTTGTCAAGCATGCTTGGTTTCGTTAACTGTCTGATCTTCTAGTATGTTATACATTGTGCAATGTGGTGCTCAGTTAACATTTGGTTCATTTGTTGTGGTGTTTAGTTAACTGTTTGGTTCAATTCTGCAATGCGATGTTCAATAGTTGTGGGTGCATTCTGTTATTGTATACCATGTGAGAAGTAAATCAAATTTGGCAGTACTAAATACATGAGAAAGAAATACAATTGCGATATTTCCAAGTTGTTAGGCATGCTTGGTTTGGTTAACTGTCTGATCTTCTATTAGGAGTATGTTATATTGTGCAATATGGTGCTCAGTTAACATTTGGTTCATTTGTTGTGGTGTTTAGTTAACTGTTTGGTTCAATTCTGCAATGCGATGTTCAATTATTGTGGGTGCATTCTGTTATTGTATACCATGTGAGGAATAAATTGAATTTGGCTGTACTAAATACATGAGAAACAAATACAATTGCTATATTTTCAAGTTGTTAAGCATGCTTGGTTTGGTTAACTGTCTGATCTTCTATTAGGAGTATATTATATTGTGCAATGTGGTGCTCAGTTAATGTTTAGTTCATTTTTTGTGGTGTTTAGTTAACTGCTTGGTTCAATTCTGCAACGCGATGTCCAATTATCGTGGGTAGAATTTTGTATTGTTGTGCATGTGAGGAGTAAATTGAATTTGGCTGCACTTAATACATGAGAAACATATACAAGTGCTATATTTCCTAGTTCTTAATCATGCTTGGTTTGGATAAATGGGTTTTCCATGTGGCTTGAATTAATCTGATGAATCTGCAATGTGCTTATTTTTCATCAACATATTTTAATGATAGCAAGCGAACCCTCACTTAACCTGATGACTAACTACCTTATATGTGTTGCAGGGAAACAATGGGAAGCACTGAGGTTTACAATCGAGGTTAGCACGTGCATGGTCCGTTGTCTAATAGCACATTATTGTGCAACTGCAGGAACCATTCTAATATTTAGGTTTTTAACAATTTGGTCTTGCACATGTAGGTCCTGCTATCAGAGGTTTTGACCCACTGTTCGACCCTTTTTGCATATGGGGAAATGAGTTGTCCATGAATATCAATCAAGTTAAGAAACTCAGAAAGATTGTTAGGATAAAGAAATTAGCGACAAAAAACAACAAGATCTTTCTCTGCACAATGAAGAAGACATCAGTTCACTACAAGATGGTACTAACTATTATACCTTGCCTTTTTTTATTCTTTTGCCCCATTTCCAATATAGAGAAGATATTTATGCACATCCTTGTTTTCAAGCCTTTCCAAAGCAGTTCACTGATGATTACCTCTCAAACCACCTCTATGGTCAGGAGGCGAGGAAGGTTTTCATACAACACCCACGGTTCAATATTGAAGTGTTCCTGAAGAGGACGAAGGATGGACGGTCAATCATCCATAGGCACTGGCCTAAAGTTGCAAAGACCTTCAACATCAATGAAGGCTCAATATTCGCCTTCCGCTTCAGTAGTTTTCCAGATGAGATGCATCTGTCTATGTACCGTCTATGATGCTAATTTCGAAAGGTTCTAGATGTTGCATGTGAAACTTGGTGCTGGTGCTCTTGTGTAATGGGGTAGCAGAGTGCTGAAGCTATATGATGTTGTACTCTGATGTATTTCAGTTATGAAATCCTGCTTCCTTAATATGGAAATGAAATATATTATGTGCTTAATATGAATGTCAATTAGATTAATAAATGGATTATTAATAATAGGGCAATTAGCATGCTAATGGCCAATTAGCCTGCTAATGGCCAATTAGCCTGCTAATTGGGTTTTTCTATTGCAAACGGTTATTGAGAAAACACCATGGACGATGACCTCAGGCAACGCACACAGTTTCTAGGAATAAACCGTGTTGGATCAATGAACAATCACCCACGACATCCTCTTGAAAACTGTTTACGTTAGGCCACCTTGCGCAAACGTTTACCACATAAAAACTGTGTGTGATGGACAGCCTTTGCCACACTGTTTCTTCTACGCACCGTGTGTGATGCATTCAATAACGCAAACGATAAAATTGTTAATATCGTGTGCAATGGCAATGCTATCACAAACGATTTAACGGGGAAAATTGTGTGTGATGTACCTGCGAACGGAAACGTTTTTCCTGGAGCGACTATGTGGGATGTATATACGAACGAAAACATTTAGCGGGGACTGACTGTGTGGGATGTACTTACGGCCGGAAACGATTCTGCCTGTATAATTGTATTTTTTAGCACTACTGTACGTATAACCGTATTTGATCGCTCGCCGGTCGCACACGACATCATTTTGCCGAGCATGTGTGCCAGGAAGGCATATCCCCGACAGTTTCTAGGTCGTGAGGGAAGGACCCCCCTATCGCAGTCACTCACTAGGTGACGGTTCATAACGCCGTCACAGAAAGGGGTTAAAAACCGTTGGTGTAGCACCTCGTTGTACCAGTGCCTATTCTATCAACCATATGCAAATCAAACTCTTGTAGTAAAAGAACCCACCTAATTAGTATAGGTTTATCATCTTTCTTTTCCATAAGATACTTAATAGCAGCATGATCTGTGTGAATTGTAACTTTAGAATCAATGATATAAAGTCTAAATTTATCACATGCAAACACAACTGCCAAAAACTATTTCTTAGTACTAGCATAATTTCTTTGAGCATTGTCTAAAGTCTTACTAGCATAATGAATAACATTCAATTTATTATCAACTCTTTGTCGAGAACAACGCCAATTGCATAATCACTAGCATCACACATAATTTCAAAGGGTAGGTTCCAATTAGTTGGTTGAAAAATAGGTGCATAAATTAAGGCTTTCTTAAGTATTTCATAGTCTTCTACACAATCATTATCAAAAACAAATGGAACATATTTTTGCAAAAGATTGGTAAGAGGCCTAGAAATGTTTTAGAGGTCCTTTATGAACCTTCTATAAAAAACAGCATGACCAAAGAAACCTCTTATACCTTTGATATCTTTAGGGCAAGTCATTTTCTCAATTGCAATAACTTTAGCTTTATCCACTTCAATGCCTTTTTCAGAAATTTTGTGCCCAAGGACTATACCTTCATTCACCATAAAGTGGCACTTCTCCGAATTCAAGACAAGATTAGTTTCTTCACATCTCTGCAAAACTCGATCAAGGTTGCTCAAGCAATCATCAAAAGTGGTTCCATAAATCAAAAAAATAATCCATGAATAATACCCCAACAATCTTTTCACAAAAATCAGAGAATATAGCAGTCACACATCTTTGAAAGGTAGCGGGTGCATTACATAAACCAAAAGGCATATGTCTGTAAGCATAAGTTCCAAAAGGATAGGTAGAGGTGGTTTTCTCTTGATCTTCTTTTGATACAGGTATTTAAGAAAAACCAGAATAACCATCTAGGAAACAAAAATGTGTATGCTTAGATAACCTTTCTAACATTTGATCAATAAAAGGCAAAGGGTAATGATCTTTTCTAGTAGCTTTACTTAGTTTCTGGAAATCAACTACCATCCTATAACCGGTTACAACTCTTTGTGGGATAATTTCATTTTTATGTTAGGAACAACAGTAATGCCTCCTTTCTTAGGGGCACAATGAACAGGACTTACCCATCTACTATCAGCTATAGGATAAATTATACCTGCCTCCAGAAGCTTCAATATTTCAGTTCTTACCACATCCTTCATTTTAGGGTTCAAACATCATTAATGATCAACAACTAGTTTAGCATCAGGCTCCATATTAATCTTGTGCTGACATAAAGTGGGACTGATGCCCTTTAGATCATCCAGGGTATATCTAATGCTAGGACAGTGCTTTCTCAGAGATTTATGTAATCTCTTTTCTTCATGCTCTGAAAGGTTAGAATTGATAATAACAGGATATATCTTCTTTTCATAAAGATAAGCATATTTCAATGTATCAGGTAGTTTCTTTAATTCAAACATAGGATCACTCTTAGGTGGGAGAGGATCTCCCAAAGTTTCAACAGGCAAATTGTGTTTAAGGATAGGTGCTTGTCGAAAGAACATTTCATCTATTTCATTTCTTTCATTCATATGCATATCATTTTCATGGTCTAGCAGATATTGTTCTAAAGGATCAGTAGGAGGAACAATAGTAGAAGCAAGACCAATGATTTCACCTTTACTAGACAATTCTTTATCATGAGGTTGTCTACGAAACTTAGAGAAATTTAATTCATGAGATACATCACCAAAATTAACACTGACTGTTTCGCTAGTGCAATCAATCTTAGCATTAACTATATTCAGAAAAGATCTACCAAATATAAAGGTACAAAAATCATCTTTTGGAGATCCAAGAACAACAAAATAAGTAGTGTATTTGATCTTACCATACAAGACTTCAACATCTCTAACAATCCCAAGCGATGAAATAGTATATATGTTTGCAAGCTTAATAGTAACATCAATGTCTTCTATCTCAACAGGTGAAATATCATTCATGACTTCTTGGTATAGAGTAAAAGGTATAGCACTTACGCTAGCACCCATGTCACATAAAACAAGATAACAATGGTCTTCTATTTTGAGACAAACAACATGCATGCCAACAACAGGTTTTTTATCTAAGTTATCGGGCTTAGCAATCCTAGTTGCTTCATCACAGAAATATATGACATGTCCATCAATATTATCAATCAAAACATCTTTAATCATTGCAACATTCGGTTCCACTCTAATTTGTTCGTATGGTTTAAGTGTCTTAGCATTACTCTTATTAATCATAGTGAAGCTTTAGCATGTTCCTTAATCCTAACAGGGAAAGGAGATCTCTCAATATAAGCTGTAGACACAATTGATCAACATTATAAATGATTGTTTCATCTTTAACTATAATAAGTTCCTCAAGGATTTCTTCAATAGGTGGATGAAATTTAAACCACTTCTCCTTATGGAGATCAACATGAGTAGTAAATGATTCACAGAAAGTAGCTACTATCTCAAGTCAAATCCATATTTAGTACTAAACTTATGAAAAGCATCAGTTTCCATAAAAGATTTAACAGAATCGAACTCAAGATTTATACCTGACTCTTTACCTTTGTCGAATTACCAATCTTCAGAGTTGTGTTTAATTCTTTCCAAAAGATCCCATTCGAATTCAGTAGTTCTCTTCATAAATGAACTAGTAGAAGAAGTATCGAGCATGGATTGATCATTATGAGAAAGCCAGGCATAAAAATTATGTATAATTATTTATCTTGAGAGCTCATGATTGGGACAAGTGTGCATCATTTATTTAAGCCTCCCCCAAGCTTGAGCGATACTTTCTCCTTCACAAGGAAAAAATTATATATATCCCGGAGCGAAGTATCCCCGGCGGAATCGCTCCGCCGGAGAGCAAAAGCGCTCCTTCCCAGGTTCCACCTTGAGATGGCGGTGCTTTGTCCCGAAAGTCTTCTTCTTATTTTTCCTGGGGCAAATAGCCTCATATAGGAGAAGATGGGCCGCGGAGGCATGCTAGTGGAGCCACGAGCTCACAGGGCGCGCCCCCTGAGCTCGTCGCTCCCTGGTGGCCCCGCTTCTGGTAATTCTTTCGCCAGTATTTTTTATATATTCCAAAACGATTCTCCGTAAATTTTCAAGTAATTTGGAGTTGTGTTGAATAGCTATCTCTACTGTAGCCTTTTAAAGTCAAGAATTCTAGCTGCCGGCAATCCCCCACTTTTTGTGAAACTTGAAAAATAAGAGAGAATATGCATTAGAATAACATCATAAAGTGAAATAATGACCAAAACATAATAAATAATAGTAGGAAAACATGATGCAAAATGGACGTATCAGACAACCATTGGAAGAGGACTCTACATGGAGAGGCTGACAGCTAGGACCCATGAGGTCCATGGTCGCACGCAAAGAAGTGCCTCCTTATTACGCGAAAAAAAGGTTTCCTCCCCCTGACAGCTGGGACCCACCAGCTACATCTTCTGGCGGAAGGAAGTGCTTCCTTATTGCGCGCAAAAATTGATTCCTCCCCCTGACAGCTGGGACCCACCAGCTATATCTTCGCACGCAAGGAAGTGACTCCTTATCACCCTGACAGTTGGGACTCACCTGGTCGAAGCATACGTAGTGTTATCTGCTCATCGCAAACGTGTATACGTACATACTGGTCGATCGGCCTCATGAACCGTGGCCGAGTAAGGAGCGGCACCTGTCGTTGTAGAGTTGCCGACGTACGTAGCATGTCACGCAGTCCTGTCTATATTGTGTACATGTACATACAGCCACACTGTAAAAAATATGGCCACGTACGTACATATGGGCGTCGTCTCGAACGCATACAACAAAGGCATCTGATTCATTTGCAGCCAACCGGCTGGGTCGGAATGAAGGAAACAGCATCATGTTCATCGAGAGCCAAGCGACTGGGTCAGAATGTGTCCTGTTCATATGAAGCCAGCCGGCTTGGACGGAACAGCCAAAACGGGGTCATGTTCATTGACTCGGGGTCTGGTATACCACAAAACGAAGGAAACAGAGTTCTCTTCGACCGCCTATGATCAAAACAGGGTCCTGCTCATCGAGAGGGGTCTGGTGTACCGCAAAACGGAGCAAATGGACTTCTGTTCAATCGCCTATAGTCGGAACGGGGTCTTGTTGATCGAGAGGGGTCTGGTGTACCGCAAAACAGAGGAAACATACTTCTCTTTGAGCCCGTACGGTTGAAACGGGGTCCTGTTCATCGGGCGGGGTGTGGCGTACCGCAAAACTGGACTCCACGGGCTACTGTCCATCCACCTTGGACTTCCTCCAGTCTCCACCAGCTACTGTTCATCCACCATCGACTTCCTCCAGCCTCCATCGGCTACTATTCATCCAGCCTCCATGGGATGCTGTTCATCCACCCCAACCGGCTAGGGTGTGCTGCAACCTCAGGGTCCTGTTCATCCAGGGGAAACCGCCTACTACCATGGGGTCCTGTTCAACCAGAGGCAACCGCCTACTACCATGGGGTCCTGTTCATCCAACCCCCACCGAGAACTGTTCATCCACAACCAACCAACCTGCTAGGTCAACTGACCATGTTTCATGCAAGGGGCTCGATCGATGCATCTCGACTTGTGTCTACGTGTATCACGCGTGCGAGAACAATGCGCACTATTCATCGAGAGGCAACCCAACACCGGTTGTCTATGTCTCTCACGGGGGCTCGATCGATCGGCTTCAGTAAGCAGCATGCAGGAGCGATTGATCGCTCAGGTTCAGTTAGCAGCAACAATGAAGGAATCGGTCGGATTAAGTAAGTAGCGAGGAAGAATCGCTCAGGTTCAATTAGTAGCGAAGGGATCGATCGGCTTCAGTGTGTAGTGGGATCGATCGCTCGTGTTCAGTACATAGCTAGTGTGATCGCTCGGGTTCAGTAAGCGAATGCCTCACTCGGGTTCAATTAGCGAACACCTCGCACACACGCGTGCATGAGAGAAATGCACAAACCACACTGCATCGCTCGGCTCCAACCACCCACCATAACCGAGAATTCCCCGAAATTTTCCTCGCCCTCACTTCTACCATGATTTTTTACGTCATGGACGGCCCAAAGAATGTCATGCAGGTGCGTCTCCGGCCTGCCCAGGATGAAAATCCCATTTTCTGTCATATTTTTTTGTCCTAGAAGTAGGAGCACACCACATCTATGATGATACATGTCTTTGTCACAATTATCATCATAGAAGTGTCATATCCATACCAAACGAGATATATGGTTTTCTACATGTTTTTTATTTTCCAGAAAATCCATACCAAACGAACTCCAAATGCTACGAAAATTTACGGTGATTTTTTGGAACATAAGAGGCCCCAGAAGCATCGAGGGAGGACCAGAAGACCCATGAGGCGCCCACATGCTCGCGTGCACGCGCGTCCTCGGGGGTAGGGAGTGCCACCTAAGCTTGTGAAACCTAGAACCCTCAGGCCGCTGCCGCAAGCCTCTGTACCAAAGAGATCTCATCTAGAGGCTTTCTCCGGCACCCTGTCGGAGGGGGAAACCTTCACCGGAGGCCATCTTCAGCATCCTGGCAGTCTTCATGATGAGGAGGGAGTAGTTCACCCACGGGGCTGAGGGTATGTACCAGTAGCTATGTATTTTATCTCTCTCTCTCTCTCTCTCGTGATCTTGATAGGGCACGATATTGATGTACCACGAGCTTTGTTAATATAGTTGAATCATATGTTGTTCTTCCCTCTCTATCTTGTTGTAATGAATTAAGTCTTGCTCTTTGAGGTTTCATTATTATCGGATTGAATATTTTGGATTTGAGATCACTTGATGTATGTCTTGCATGTGGATACCCGTGGTGATGATGTCTACTACGCAACTTTTATTCTTGTAGACTCGGTTGGGCCTCCAAGCGCAGAGTTTTGTAGGAGAGCAACAAATTTCTCTCAAGTGGAGGACCTAAGGTTTATCAATTAGTGGGAGGTGTAGGATGAAGATGGTGTGTCTCAAAAAACCCTGCAATCAATTACAGGAAATCTCTTGTGTCCCCAACACACCCAATATAATGGTAAATTGTATAGGTGCACTAGTTCGGCGAAGATACGGTGATACAAGTATATATAGGTTTTTATAATCTAAAACAATTAAAACAGCAAGCTAGCAAGTAGTAAAAGTGAGAACAATTGGTATTTCAATGTTAAGAAATAAGCCATAGGATTCCTAATTTCACTAGTGCAATCTCTCAACAATGCTAACATAACTGAATCATATAATTAACCATCCCTAAATTTGCGACAAAGAATCACTCTGAAGTTCTTAACAATAGCGGAGAGCATAATATTAAATTATTGTAGGTAGCAAACTACCTCAAAGTTATCATTTCCGATCAATCTATTGAGCCATACCTATAAGCATCACAAATAGGCCTAGAGTTTGTACTAAAATAACACCATATGATATGCTCCAATCAACTCTAATGTCACCTAGATACTCCAATGTCACCACAAGTATCCATTAGTTAATTATTCGACATGCATCAAACAATTGCAGATTCGTAATATTCAATCCAACACAAAGAACTTTAAGGAGTACCCCAAAGTTTCTACCCGAGAAAGTAGGATGAAAAATGTATCAACCTATGTGCCTAGATTACCCCAATGTCACCTCGGGAATCCGCAAGTTGATTACCAAAACATATACCAAGTCACTCAATAGAATACCCCATTGTCACCACGGGTATCCACATGCAAGACATACATTAAGTGTTCTCAAATCCAAATATTCAATCCAATAATAATGAAACCTCAGAGGGAAAGACTCAATTCATCACAACAAGATAGAGAGGGAAGAACATCATATGATCCAAATATATTCACAAGGCTCGTGGTACATCAAGATCGTGCCAAATCAAGAACACGAGAGAGAGAGAGAGAGCGAGAGAGATCAAACACATAGCTACAGGTACATACCCTCAGCCCCAGGGGTGAATTACTCCCTCCTCTTCATGGAGACCGCCACGATAATGAATATGGCCTCCGATGATGGTTTCCCCCTCCGGTAGGGTGCTGGAAAAAGCCTCCAGATGAGATCGCTTTAGTACAGAGGCTTGCGGTGGTGGCGTCAAAGTTCTAGGTTTCTTTCTAGGGGTTTCCCGATTTATAAGAATTTTCAGCAATGGTTTTATGTCACGGGGAGTCCCGTGGGACCCACGAGCTTAGACGGCTCGCCCTAGGGGGCGCCAGGTGACCTCGTGACTCCCATGGACTTCATCTAGCCCTCTTCCGAAGCTTCATAGGTCCCTTCTTGTCCAGAAAAAATCACCGTAAATTTTTATGGCTTTTGGACTTCATTTGGTAGGGACTTTCTGTGAAACAAAAAATAGCCAAAAAACAGGAACTGGCACTGGGCACTAGGTCAATAGGTTAGTTCCCAAAAATCATATAAAAGTGCACCAAAACCATATAAAATTGTTGTAAGCATGGCATGTACTTCATAAATGATAGATATGTTGGAGACACATCAGCATCCCCAAGCTTAATTCCTACTCGTCCTCGAGTAGGTAAATGATAAAAGAAACAATTGATGAAGTGTGAATGCTAGCATAGTGCATAAGTTTGATAAATGGTAATTTCGATCACTTTTCCTAGCAACATAACAACAACTCTTTCTCATAAAACTCATCATGATAAATTAGCAATCAATTCACATGCTATGGTTCAAACAGTGCATTCTCTTGAAACTTAACAACCCATGTTCTTGGTCACCAAACAATTTCAATGCACCTTATTTTCAGCAAAGTCTAAGTAAGAGCTCCACATACTCAATTAGCATATAGTATTCTATGATTGCTAGTACTCAAAGCATATTTTTAGAACAATTAGCATCCATCAAACACAGAGGAAGACAGGGCTTAATGTTTCCCCTCCCAACTTACTTATCATAGAGATAATTGCCAACAATATTTATGATCAAATATATTTGACTGGATATATGTGCCTGGATCTTTCCCCGCCACATGGTTCTTACCAAGTCGAGAATAATTGAGGTTGGAATAAGAAGTTGCTTCAACAAAAATAAAGTTAACAGAAAAAGGAAAGAGATGCCCTTCAGCCTTCGTAGAGGGAAGTAGGGATTTGCTTATGTGCCAGAGCTCATTGCTTAAAACAGAGATGAATACATTTTGAGTGGTGTACTTTTCCTGTCAACGACACGATAAAGGATTTGAATATCTTCCATGCTAAACAAATTATTGGTGGTTCCCATGCAGAAAGGAAAAGATTTACTCCCCCGCAACCATACAATCACCAGCCATGGCTAGCCAAATCCACGGGTGCCCTCCAAACAATCATCTTTCCAGGGGGAGTTTGTTTTATTATATTTTTCTTTGTTTTTTTACATGACTGGGCATCTCAATTACCAGCCTCTCTCGTGCAATGACAAGTGAATAAACACCCATCATGAGAATAACCCGCTTAGCATGGAAGATACTGAATCCCCCGTTGCTCGATGATTGATATGGGCACACAAACAGATGTTTATTTGAATGATTAGAGATGAAACATGCAAATTTAATTGGAACTGCAGGGTAATACCGCATATAGGTAGGCATCGTGGACACTCATGGAAGAAACTTGGCTCAAGTATTTGGATGCACAAGCAGTATTCCCGCTTAGTAAAGAAATTTTTGGCTAGCACAAATTATAAACAAGCACCACATGTTGGAGGATTCATAACAATATAACTTCTATGCAAATATACACAACTATAACTCATTATGTTGTCTTTCTTGTCCAACTTCAACTAATTTGATCAAGATTAAAAATAATTAATGGGTATTCACAATCATAAAAGATGTCCTAGATAATATATTTGTATGTGAAAGTTCTCTTCCTTATACTAATTATTCATGAATTGCTTGTATGACCATATTATGATTTTCAAACTTCAGTAGATTATACTTTCTAAACCCAATCTAAACCCAATAGATCCCTCAATGTGCGACAAAGAATCACTCCAAAGTTCTTATCAATAGCAGAGTACATAAGATGAAATTGTTGTAGGTAGCAAACCACCTCAAATTAATCCTTTCCGATCAATCTTTTTAGCCATCCCTATAAGTGTCACAAACAGCCCTAGAGTTTGTAATAAAATAACACCATATGATACGCATCAATCAACTCTAATATCACCTAGATACTCCAATGTCACCACAAGTATCGAGTTAGTTATTCCACATCCATCAAACAATTTCTGATTCATAATATTCAATCCAACACAAAGAACATAGAGGAGTGCCCCAATGTTTCTACCGGAGAAAGTAGGATGAAAACGTGTATCAACCTACGTGTCTAGATTACCCCAATGCCACCTCAGGAATCCACAAGTTGATTTCCAAAACATATATCAAGTGACTCAATAGAATACCCCATTGTCACCATGGGTATCCACATGCAAGACATACATCATGTGTTATCAAATCGAAATATTCACTACGCTAATACTGAAACCTCAAAGGAAAAGATTCAATTCATCACAACTGGATAGAGAGGGAAGGACACCATATGATCCAACTATATTAACAAGGCTCCTGGTACATCAAGATCATGCCAAATCAAGAACACGAGAGAGAGAGAGATCAAACACATACCTACTGGTACATACCCTCAGCCCTGGGGGTGAACTACTCCCTCCTCATCATGGAGACTGCCGCGATGATGAAGATGGCCTCTGGTGATGGTTTCCCCCGTCCGCAGGGTGCCAGAAAAGGCCTCCAGATGAGATCACTTTGGTACAGAGGCTTGCGGTGGGGGCGTCAAGGTTCTAGGTTTCTTTCTAGGGGTTTCCCAATTTATAAGAAATTTCAGCATTGGTTTCATGTTAGGGTGAGTCCTGTGGGAGCCAAGAGCTCAGACGGCACGCCCTAGGGAGGGGGCGTCAGGTGAGCTCGTGACTCCGTTGGACTTCATCTGGCCCTTCTCCAAAGCTTCGTAGGTCTCTTCATGTCGAGAAAAAATCACCGTAAATTTTATTTGCGTTTGGACTTAGTTTGGTATGGATTTTATACGAAACAAAAAATAGCCAAAACAAGAACTGACACTGGGCACTAGATCAATAGGTTAGTTCCGAAAAATCATATAAAAAATTGCACCAAAACCATATACAATTGTTGTAAACATGGCATGAATACTTCATAAATTATAGATATGTTGGAGACGTATCAGTGACAATGGGGCATTCTATTGAGTCACTTGATGTATGTTTTGGTAATCAACTTGTGGATTCCCGAGGTGACATTGCACTGGTACAGCGAGGTGCTATACAAACGGTTTTTAACCCATTTCCACGACGGCATTTGGAACCGTCGCTAAGTGAGTGTTGGCGATAGGGGGGTCCTTCCCACACGACCCAGAAACCATCGGGGATAGGCCCTCCTGGTACACACGCTCGACAAAATGAGGTCGTGTGCGATGGGCGAGCGATCAAATACGGTTATACATACAGTTGTGCTGAAAAATACAATTATACAGGCCAAATCGTTTCCGGTCATAAGTACATCCCACACAGTCAGTCCCGGCTAAACGTTTCCGTTGTATGTACATTCCACACAGTCAATCCAAGGAATACGTTTTTGTTAGTATGTACATCCCACACAGTCAATAGAAGAAGTACGTTTTCATTCCTATATACATCCCACACAGTCACTCCAAGGAAAACGTTTCCGTTCGCAGGTATATCACACACAATTTTCCCCATTAAATCATTTGTGATAGCGTTGTCATTTTAGATGATATTAACAATTTTATCATTTGTGTTATTGAATGCATCACACACGGTGCGTAGAAGAAACTGTGTGGCATAGGTTGTCCATCACACACACTTTTTATGTGGTAAACGTTTGCGCAAGGTAGCCTAACGCAAACAGTTTTCAAGAGGATGTCATGTGTGATTGTTCATTGATCCAACACGTTTTATTCCTAGAAACTGTGTGCGTTGTCTGAGGTCATTGCCCACGGTGTTTTCTCAATAACTGTTTGCAATAGAAAAACCCAATTAGCTGGCTAATTAGCCATTAGCAGGCTAATTGTCCTATTATTAATAATCCATTTATTAATCTAATTGACATTTCATATTAAGCACACAATATATTTCATTTTCATATTAAGGAAGCAGGATTTCATAATTGAAATACATCAGAGTACAACATCATATAGCTTCAGCACTTAGCTACCCCATTACACAACTACACCAGCACCAAGTTTCACATGCAAAATCTATAACCTTTGGAAATTAGCATCATAGACGGTACATAGACAAATGAATCTCATCTGGAAAACTGCTGAAGCGGAAGGCGAATATTGAGCCTTCATTGATGTTGAAGGTCTTTGCAACTTTAGGCCAGTGCCTGTGGATGATTGACTATCCATCCTTCGTCCTCTTCAGGAACACTTCAATATTGAACTGTGGGTGTTGTATGAATACCTTCCTCGCCTCCTGACCATACAGGTGGTTTGAGAGGTAATCATCAGTGAACTGCTTTGGAAAGGCCTGAAAACAAGGATGTGCATAAATATCTTCTCTATATTGGAAATGGGGCAAAGGAATAAAAAAGCCAAGGTATAATAGTTAGTACCATCCTGTAGTGGACTGATGTCTTCTTCATTGTGCAGACAAAGATCTTGTTGTTTTTTGTCGCTAATTTCTTTATCCTAACAATCTTTCTGAGTTTCTTGACTTGACTGATATTCATAGACAACTCATTTCCCCATATGCAAAAAGGGTCGAACAGTGGGTTAAAACCTCTGACAGCAGGACCTACATGTGCAAGACCAAATTGTTAAAAACCTAAATATTAGAACGGTTCCTGCAATTGCACAATAATGTGCTATTAGACAAAGGACCATGCATGTGCGAACCTCGATTGCAAACCTCAGTGCTTCCCATTGTTTCCCTGCAATACATATAAGGTAGTTAGTGATCAGATTAAGTGAGGATTCGCATGCTATCAGTAAAATATGTTGATGAAAAATAAGCACATTGCAGATTCATCAGATTAATTCAAGCCACATGGAAAAACCATTTATCCAAACCAAGCATGATTAAGAACTAGGAAATATAGCATGTGTATATGTTTCTCATGTATTAAGTGCAGCCAAATTCGATTTATTCCTCACATGCACAACAATACAAAATTCTACCCACGACAATCGGACATCGCATTGCAGAATTGACCCAAGCAGTTAACTAAACACCACAACAAATGAACCAAACATTAACTAAGCACCCCATTGCACAATATAACATACTCCTAATAGAAGATCTGACAGTTAACCAAACCAAGCATGCTTAACAACTTGGAAATATAGCAATTGTATTTGGTTCTCTTGTATTTAGTACAGCCAAATTCGATTTATTTCTCACATGGTATACAATAACAGAATGCACCCACAACAATTGAACATCGCATTATAGAATTGAACCAAACAGTTGAACTGCAATGACATGCTGATTGAGGCCAAAAACTGGACACAGATCCAACCATTCAAAGAATGCCTAATAGCTGGCTGCTGGACCATTTGGAAGCATAGAAACAGCATAATCTTTGACAACAAGACAAGGGATTTCAGCTACTGTATCATTTGTTTCAAAGAACATTATGGTTCTATCATCAAGAGAGCCAAGCCTATCCTTAAGAAGGGAATACAGAGTTGGCTGGATTATTTGTAAACAATTAGATTACTTCTTCATCCCTAACCTGTTGTATTCCATCTGTACATAACCTCCCTTTATTAATGAAAAAAATAGAGTTACAGTAGGGTTTTTACCCTACCGTGTTTGCTAAAAAACAGTTAACTAAACACCACAACAAATGAACCAAACGTTAACGGAGCACCACATTGCACAATATATAACATACTAGAAGATCAGACAGTTAACCAAACCAAGCATGCTTGACAACTTGGAAATATAGCAATTGTATTTGTTTCCCATGTATTTTGTAAAGATAAATTTGATTTATTTCTCTCATGGAAGACAATACAAAATTGCACCCTGAAGAATTGAACATCACATTTGCAGAATTGAACCAAACAGTTAACTGAACACGATAACTAATTAACCAAACAGTTAATAAGTGAGCACCACATTGCACGACATATAGAACATATACACTAGAGCAACATATTGCATGGTAAAAGTAGATAGTACAATTCACTAGAATTTGTTAAGGAAAGGCAGGAGCAGCACATGCAACTGGTAAACCGAGCATACTTAACCGGCGTAGCTAGCAAACTGAACATGGGTCCTTATAGTGACTAATAAGACAAGCTACTCCTCATCGTCGGAGATATCGATGATGATTGGCTCCTTCGACATGGTAGAGGGCGAGGCCTCCACATCATGGGTGCCCTCGTCGTAGTGGTGAGTTGTCTGAGCCGCTCTGGGCACCAACCTACTGGCTCTCAAGTTGAGGTAAGCACGGGCACGCTGCGAAAACACCTCATATTCTTCATCGAAGGCACCGACGGTGACCTCGAGAAAACAACATGAATGTCGTTTAAAGCACCCAACCGCATTGTGGCGTCGGTGCGCGAGGCGTCGACGGTGGCCTCAACGACGAGGTGCTCCTCCAAGATCTGGGGGTCGGCACAAATGGCAGCCATCACGACCTCATCCGCGCGTGCGGCCGCGATTTGCTTCTCCGCTGCCAAATGCTCCTTGAGCTCCTGGCTATACTACGTGCACCATGGCTTAGGGCGGTGCTTATTTCGGGGAGGGGTCGGTGATTTGGGTGGAAGGTGTCATGTCGGCGGTCGGGGCATGTGGGATGTGGAAGGAGGAGGATGATGGGGGTTGGGTGTGGCTTACCTGCTTGGATCGACGAGGCCGACCAGCGTGAAGGAGGGTCGCCCAAGAGGAGGCGGTGCTACAAGCAAGGAGTGAAGGTTTCAACTTGGAAAGGAAGGCAGAAACAGGGAAAATGTGGATTTTGGTAAGGGGGAGGGGGCGGGGAGGTAGATATTTCCGCGGAAGACGAAAATTTTGGATCGGTGCAGGGAAAAAACTGGCGCGCAAAGTGTCATCAGACACGCCCCCTTATTCAGCACTGTGTACGATATGTGAACATCACAAACGATTCATATAGCTTATCCCGTGTGTGATGAGTTTGAGCGTGCACATTTTGGTTCGAATTTCCCTAGTTACAGTGGTCATCCATGTCATTACATAATTTGGGTACACAAAGGAGACTACAGCACACCCACACTTCTTAATCGAGCAAGTTCAGCAATTAAACAGAGCTAGCTGACCTAAACATTACTCTAAGAAATTAAAGACCGACGCTCTTAATTAAACAAAACAAAGAGTACTACTTCGGCTGGTGCTCGTCGATCTCCGCCGCCTCCTCCATGTCCAACTCGTGCCCGACGATCTCCTTGGGAAGGGGCTCCATGGCATCCATCACACCATACTCGACAAACATCTCGCCATCCGCGTCCGCCATCTCTTTGGAAAAGGTCGCCACGAGCTAGGTGTGGGTGGCCGTGATCTGGGCTTGGACGGGATCCGTCGTGGCAAGGTATGCCGCGGAGGAATGGATGGCTGCTCGAACGCTCTCTGCGATTGCCAACTCTTCGGTCGTGGGTTGTTGACCGTTGTCGGAGATGCTTCGTTCGATTTGTGCGGTGACTGACACGAGCTGGGCGTGGGCGGCCTCGACATGGTCACGGGCAGCCTCCATCAGGGCTAAGACCACCGCTGCGGAACGGACAACTGCTATGCTGCTCTCGCCAGTTGCTATCCCCGAGGCAGATGTTGTTGCCGCCACCTGAGAAGCAATAATGGCTGTTTGGGCGGCCTTGGCCACCTGGTCGCAGATTGCGGTCGCGCTCACGAAGCTTGTTTGCACGCGCCTGGCAGCTGCGGTCGCGCTCTCGCCGGAGTGGGCCACCGAAGTTGCCCTCACGAAGCGGGTCCATGTCCCCATCTTTCATCGGCGATGATTGAACAGTGAAATGATATTTGGCGAGCGACCTAGTGTGCTTGACACGCCGGCTGTGGACTGTAGCCGACGCACCTTCTCGCGTAAGCCATAGGCGTACTATACTCCTACGGTGCTCCAAGATATTTTGTACTGCATCTCACACGGTTGGTAATAATAAACTATGTCTGATCTACTTGATTTTTCATCTTGATTTGAATTATATAATGGGTTCACAGCTTAGGGTGTGCAAAACCGAACCGGAAACCAAAAACCAAACCAAAAAATCAAAACCAAACTGAAATTTCGGTTTTTTCAGTTTTCGGTTTCAGTTTCAGTTTTGAATTTTAGAAACCATTTGACCCTCGGTTATTTCGGTTTAAAACCGAAAACCATAGGGTTAAACCGAATTAACCGAAGTTGGAAAAAAAATATGCCCACGATGGCCGACAGAGAGAAGCGTAGAGCTGCGTGCTTGTGTCTGCTGCAAAGCCGCTCCAATATATAACGAGCTAGCCAGCTACTTGCTGCCTCAACTGGCGAGGTGGGATTATTCTCATGGGAACTCACCGCTCCAACACGCAACAACGGTAGTACAGATTTTTCATCTGTTGGGCTAGCAGACTGAAGCTTGAGTGGGCCTGATAATTTGTCGGCTGGTAGACTGAAGCTAGCCGACTACTTTTTTTGTGAGAAATTTAAGGCTTAGCACAATTATGCACTACAATCATCAGATCGTGTGAGCATGAAAAGCTACCGATGGCCTTCACTCTAATGGCTTAACACACGTATGCATGTAGGATAGCTTTAGCGCTACATGCACGTACTTCCCTGGTGGTAATACTAACTCAGTACCATTATTTGGAGACAACACCAATTTTCTTTTGGGATAAAATTATATGTTGTTTGAAAATTCGCGTCAACTTTGGTTATTTTGGTTATTACCGAAACCGGACCGAAGCTTAATGGTTATTACCGAAACCAAACCGTATTCTGTATAAAACCGTTAAACTGAAGTATAAAAATGTATAAAACCGAAAACAATATAAACCAAACTGAAGCAAACCGAAAAAACCGAACGCACACCCTGAGTCACAGCGGCAAAGGAGGGTGTTTGAATTGCTAGAACTTTTATCTGCAGTGAACATGCAACTATAGGTGTGTCGTCAAAAAAATTGGAATTATTCAGGGTTCGTTTGGAGATTTTTATACATTAACTTGGTTTTCTAGGCATTCCAGGTGCACAATTCAAAATTAAAATGCATGGACATGCTCCCGTGCACCAAAATGGGTTGTAAAATCATATATGTGTCCATGGGTTAATTCTTATGTCTCATGCAAGAAATGGGGATGAATTTCAAACACCACGGCACCGTGGCTCTCCGGCAAACGTTGAGGTACTTGCTTTTGTAATTCTAGTAAATCCAAAACTCTTCTGAAATTCATGAACCTTGGCATGCTATCATGGAATGGCATCAACATGCTGGGGTAAAAAATATTGTCCCGTTTGGGGCAGGTTATGGTATAAACCTCTCACAAACCTGAGCTTCTCACAAGAAGCCTCATGGTTTCGGTAGGGAAACATGTCACCTTTGTGGACAAAACGGTATTCGTCGCCTCTTGTTGCTTTCAATTTTTTTTTCTGGTGTCAACATAGAACAACAGGAGTGTCGTGTTAAATTTTGGAAATTTTCGGGGTTCATTTGGACATTTTTATACGTTAACTGAGTTTTATAGGAATTTATGTGCATAATTCAAATTGAACTACATGCACATGCTCCAGTGCATAAAAACGGGTTGAAAAATCAAATGTGTGTCAAACACCTTGACACTGTCGCTTGGCAGCTAACATTGAGATACATGGTTTTAAAATTCTAATAAATCGAAAACTCATCTGAAATTCATGAAACTTGACATGATATCATGGAACGGCATCAACATGTCGTGGTAAAAATATTGTTCCATTTGGGGCGGGTTTGGATATAAGCTTCTCGCAAACCAGAGCTTCTCACAACAAGCCTGATGGTTTCGGTAGTGAACGTTTCACCTTTGTGGATGAAATGATACCCATTGGCTCTTCTTGATTTCAAAATTTTTCTAGTGTCAACATAGAACAACAGGAGTGTTGTGCCAATTTCTGGGATTTTTTCGGGGTTCGCTTGGATGTTTTTATACATTAACTGAGTTTTCTATGCATTTATGTGCATAATTCAAATTTGAACTACATGCACATGCTCCAGTGCATATAAATGGGTTCAAAATTCAAATGTGTGTCCTTGGTTGCATGCTTTAGTCCCATGCAAGAAATGGGAATGAATGTCAAACACCTTGCCACATCGCTCAGCCGCTAACATTGAGATACATGGTTTTTTAAATTCTAGTAAATCAAAAACGCGTCTGAAATTTATGAAACTTGATATGCTGTCATGGAACGGCATCAACATGCCGTGGTAAAAATATTGTCCTATTTCAGTCAGGTTGGGGTATAAGCTTATCACAAACCAGAGCTTCTCACAACAAGCCTCATGGTTACAGTAGGGAATGTTTCACCTTTCTAAACGAAACGATATCCGTTGCCTCTTCTTGATTTCAAAATTTTCTAGTGTCAACATAGAACAACAGGAGTGTTGTGTTAAATTTTGGAATTTTTCGGGGTTTGTATGGACATTTTTATACAGTAACTGAGTTTTCTATGCATTTATGTGCATAATTCAAATTTGAACTATAGGCACATGCTCCAGTGCATATAAATTGGTTGAAAAGTCAAATGTGTGTCCTTGGTTGCATGATTAGGTCCCATGCAAGAAATGGGAATGAATGTCAAACACCTTGCCACCGTCGCTCGGCCGCAAACATTGAGATACATGGTTTTCAAATTCTAGAAAATCCAAAACTCGTCTAAAATTCATGAAACTTGGCATGCTATCATGGAACGGCATCAACATGCTGTGGTAAAAAAATTGTCCCATTTCGGTCAGGTTGGGGTATAAGCTTCTCACAAACCAGAGCTTCTCACAATAAGCCTCATGGTTACGGTAGGGAACGTTTCACCTTTCTGGATGAAATGATATCCGTTGCCTCTTCTTGATTTCAATTTTTTTCTAGTGTCAACAAAGAACAACAGGAGTGTTGTGTTAAATTTTGGAATTTTTCGGGGTTCGTTTGGACATTTGTATACATTAACTGAGTTTTCTATGCATTTATGTGCATAATTCAAATTTGAACTACAGGCACATGCTCCGGTGCATACAAATTGGTTGAAAAATCAAATATGTGTCCTTGGTTGCATGCTTAGGTCCCATGCAAGAAAGGGGAATGAATGTCAAACACCTCGCCACTGTCGCTCATCCGCAAACATTGAGATACATGGTTTTCAAATTCTAGTAAATGCAAAACTCGTCTGAAATTCATGAAAGTTGGCATGCTATCATGGAACGGCATGAACATGTTGTGGTAAAAAAATGTCTCATTTGGGGCAGGTTTGGGTATAAGCTTCTCACATACCAGAGCTTCTAACAACAAGCCTCATGGTTCCGATAGGGAATTTGCCTTCTTGGTGGATGAAACGATATTCGTTCCCTCTTCCTGTTTTCAATTTTATTCCTAGTGGCAACATAAAGCAACAGAAGTGTCGTGTTAAATTTTGCAATTTCGGGGTTCGTTTGGACATTTTTATACATTAACTGAGATTTCTAGGCATTTTATGTGCATAATTCAAATTTGAACTACATGCGCATGCTCTAGTGCAGAAAAATGGGTTAACATATCAAATGTGTGTCCTTGGGTGCATGCTTAGGTCCCATGCAAGAAATGGGAATGAATTTCAAACACCAAGGCACTGTTGATTACCGGCAAAACATTGAGATACTTTGTTTTTAAATTCTAGTAAATCCAAAAACTCTTCTGAAATTCATGAAACTTGGCATGCTATCATGGAATGGCACCCGACATGCTGTGGTATTTTTCCTGTCCATTTTGAGAGAAGCTGCACTCGAATAACAACAAACAAAGGCATTTTGAAACAAATAGCTGCCACTTTAACATCTCAAATGTTTTGTATAATTTAAATCATGTGCGTTCTATTAACCATTCACGTGACGCCATGCGGCTAGGAGGTGCCGTGCGGACAGCTGCTTGACTGAACGGGAGGCGTGCGAGCGCAGGGTGACCGAGAGGCGTGCAAGCTATCCTCCAATGCACATGCTCACCAGGAAGCATGCAAGTTGTACGCCGCACAGGCTCACTGGGAAGCGAGCCCTTTGACTTCCATGGCCGCCCGCCTTGCTCGCATCCTCTCCATTAATGGCGCCCAAGCCGCAGTTTAATACGGGTGGCCTTACTGTTCACCTCATATTCCCCTCCTGCAGACCGGCGTCCCAGAGGACGACAACGAGAACACCGACGTGGCACGCCGCCGTCGGAATTAGTTTTTTTTGGTTTAATACTTTACCTGGATCATATGAATATAAATTCGCAGTGTGACTGAATGAAAGATATGGTTTGAACGAACTTGCGTTTTTCTCTCTGAATGTACAGACTTATCAAACGATTTTATTTAAAAAAAAGGTCAATGGTTTTTAAATATAAAATACTCATCTCAAACGTTTTAGTTAGAACACCCGTATGCAAACCGACAGCTTCCCCAGGAAGCCAAGGGAAAATGTGCAGAGCAGGATTTGTGCAACTCCTCATCGCAAACGTTTTAGATAGAACACCCGTATGCAAAAGTGAGAGCCATGGTCTTCCCCAGAAAGCCAAGTGAAATTCACCGCGCAGGATTTGTGCATCTCTTCAACACAAACGGTTCAGATTGAATATGGTATGCAAAGCAAGACTTTGGCGCTAAGCCAAGAGAAAATCTAGCACCCAGGATTTGTACATCCCTTCAACGCAAATGTTTTTTTCGGATGACCCGTGTGCAACCACATACAGACAATTTGGTAATATTTGCATCTGTCATATTGGGTATATTGCCATTTGTCAAACTGGAAAGATTGACATTTGTTGATCTAGTAACATTGCCCTTTGTCAACCTTGTAACACTGCCATTTGTCGAAATATGCAGCTAATTAAAAATCACTAGCACTATCTAATTTTTGAAACTAAAATTCAGTAATTAAGCATAGATTCCATTCATAGATTAAGAAGTCGTTCTTTATACAAACAGTTCAACTCGACAGCTGAACCGACCAAACTTGTCCCCAATTGTTGCCAACCATGTACTGAAATAGCTAGTTCAACTATATATACTAGCTAATTTTAAGTACGTTGTACAGTTTCACCACATCTATAGTCAGATGAACTGAACAAAATAGCCCCTAAAAACTACTACGACGGAGGGGCTTTGTACTACTTCCGGCAGCCTCTCCTCTGCCGAGCACGCTCAGTAAGAGGCAGAGGAGGAGGAGCCTACCGATGAGCTGGACAACTGCAATATGGTGCCCGCCGCTGCTGCACCTTCAGCGATGCTCACCTCGAATGCTCTCTGCCGCTCTAGATAACCCCTCTCGAAGCGGCGGGACTCCTTGTTGATCTCCTGATTCCTTGCCTCTATGTCGGCGTGTGTTGCAGCCACGGTGGTGGTAAGGCTCTTTGCGTGCTCGACGAGGCGCTCCTCCTCCTCCCGCAGAAACACGATGTAGCGCGCAAGGTCGCTGACACACGTGCGGGCCTCCACCTCCGCCTCCCGCCTTCGGGCAGTGGTGGTGGAGCGGGTCATGACCCCGGCGGTCGACGGTGGGCTGGCGGCCACGGCGGCCAATGATGGGGTAGCGGCCACGACCACCACCTCCCGCCTTTGGACCGCGGTGGTGGAGTGGGTGATGGCCACGGTGGCCAACAGTGGGGTGGCAACCACGACGGCCACTTCCCGCCTTCGGGCCATGGCTGCGGAGCGGGCGATGGCCCTGGATTTCGACGGTGGTGTGGCGGCCACGGCGGCAGACGGTGGGGTGGCGAAAACAGCGATCGACAACAGCTGCCGACGGGCAGCAGCGGCGGAGCGTGTGGTGGGTGTTCTGCGCACACCCAACAGGGACGCCACGCGCACTTCACTACGCCCGGGACTGAGCCGCCGCCGCGGTGTAGCCTCCCAGCTGGAGCTGTCCTCTGATGACAGCGGAGTGGCTGAGCGACGATGATGGACCGGTGCCATTGGCGATTATGGGAGAAGCAGACGAGATAAGCTACAGGGAGGGAGGGGAAAATGCGACGCAGGACTCGCCGGCCGTGAGGGTTTATATAGCAGGCTGGTAAGCATTGGGATTTTGGGGGATTTCACCGAGTCAGACGGGAAGCTTGCGCGGGAACCTGCGCGGTTGCGCGGGAACGGGCTCACCACCGTTTGGCCAAAAGAATGCCCCCACGCACTGCTCAAGCTTGCGCTCGAAGCCGTCTGCGGCAGCGGGGTGACAAGACGTGCGAGAGGAGGACGAAAGGACACATACATATACGGTTAATAAAAAAACATTTGCAATTTAATTACCTACTACCCCCTTCCTGGTTTATAAGTCGTCTATGTATTTTTGTGCCAAGTTTTGAATAGAGATTTAAATAATAAAATACGAATGCATGTTGCCAAAGATTATATCGTTGGATTCGTATTTGAACATAGTTTCCAATTATATAATTTTTATAACATGCATTAACATTTTGTTGGTTAAATTTAGGGTCAAAATATGGCAAAGAATATAAAGGGGACTAATAGACCAAGATGGAGGTAGTAGCACACGGCCGGTCTCTATGCAGCGACGCAACTGCCGGCCGGCTTGTAGACGATCATTCCCTGCGTGTTCAACTGCTCTATGTGTGTGGTTGCTCGCGGTTGAGGCAGCCGCGGCGCGCTCTACTCCCGCGTCCCTCCGGGTGCTCTGCCCTCGTCCCTCCACGCATGCTGCCAGTGTTTGGGGCCATCGCACGATCAAGTACGTTCGTGCCACCATTATGCATGCGGTTGCACCGGGCGTGGCACCACAATGCAGTTACCCGCTGCAAAAACTGCCATGCGGACGCGCCGAGATTCTAGGCCGCCCAGCCCCCATTTATTCCTGCGTCCATTTACCTTCATCTCTCGCGCCACATGAGACAATAAGCACACCCACGACGACACATATAGAGAGGACATCCAGCGGTTCCAATGGCGCTCCCCGTGGCTTCAATGGCGCTCCCAGCGGTCGACGATGACAATCGGGGGCAGTTCACCATGCATCACGTAGTGGACACCCACATGAGGGGGAAGTCCCTCTCGGTGGTGTACACGAACTAGCCAGCCTCGGTGGAGAGCTCCATCCAAACTATGGAGTAGTTGCTTGCTGAGGACAAGTACCAAGTGGTCGGCTTCGACCTCGATTTCACCAGCGGTCGTGCCAAGCACGATCAGAAGGTTGCCATCGCCCAGTTGTGCGTGCGACATGACGTCCTCGTCTACCACTACCACCTGGCCACAAGGCCTTGCGAGTGTTTCTCTAGGTTTATCAATAGCTCCGACTACAGTTTTGCTACAGTGGACACCACCAACAATCTAAAAGCGCTCAAGGTTTTGGGCTTGAAATGCGAGAATCTTGTCAACATCCAGGACCACTACAAGGTCTGGGGCTGCGACAACAACAAACAGAACTCCCTGGTTGACCTCACCTCATCCATCATCGATCCCTACTACATGAGGATGAAGGATGAGAGCAAGAAGGACAAGAACGTCTGGCACAGTGTCTGGCATCAGAGACTGGATGAACCACATGTCAAGTACGCGGCCAAGGACGCGTACACAAGCTACGAGATGTACAGGCGGATCGTTGACAAGAGGAAGTGTCTTCTTCCTGCCCCAGACGAGGGATTGAGCCACAGAGCAGTGGCGGGGCGTGTCACAAGGAGTAGATGACTAGACGATCGTTTCTCCTAGTTTAGAATGCATTCAATTGTTTATTAAGGTGTGTGCGAATGATTTGTATAGTCACTTATGTAATTGGATGTTTATTTCAGTTATATATTTGTGTGTATATATATATATATATGTTATTCTTCTATAGACAGAGCAAATCACACGGCTCATTAGCAGCAATCTTCTGTGTTATTATTGGTCTTCGCACACATTTCTGATTACGGACCTGTTTGCCGCGTATCACACACATCTTGTTCAGTTGAACTGTTTCTGTTGTCTTGGCTCATCGCAAACAGTTCATCTGAGTGAACTGTATGCCCTCCATCGCACACACCTTGATCTGGCTGACTGTTTCTATTGTGTTGCCTAATCACATATAGTTCATCCTAGTGAACTATATGCCATATATCGCACACACCCTCATTTGGCTGCCCGTTTCTATTGTTCTGCCTCATCGCAAACAGTTCTGCTGGATTAACCGTTTGCCATGCATCGCACACGCAACTCTAATCTGAACCGTGTTTGATGTCACCACCATCGCAAACATTTTGTATCTTTTTTGATGGTTTTATTACATCACCATTTGTGATTAATGCATCGCACATAGTTTCGTCGAAGGGTCTCTGATTGGACTGTCGCGTTTGGATCAACCTGCAGTAGTGTTGGGTAATCTAGGCACATAGATTGATACATGTTTTCATCCTACTTTCTCCAACAGAAAGTTTGGGGTAATTTTTGAAGTTCTTTGTGTTGGATTGAATATTATGAATCTGGAATTGTTTGATGCGCATCGAATAATTAACTCACGGATACTTGTGGTGACATTGGAGTATCTAGGTGACATTAGAGTTGATTGTTGTGTGCTAGTTGTGAGCTGCATTGGGATTTTCCTCGAAGAGGGAAGGTGAAGCAATATAGTAGCTGATAAGTATTTCCCTCAGTGAGAACCAAGGTTATCGAACCAATAGGAGAACAACGCAAATCCTAGTGAACAACACCTGCACACACAAGAGCAAATACTTGCACCCAACACGGACAAGAGGGTCGTCAATCCCCTTGAACTTGTTACTTGGAAGGATTAAATCTGGTAGTGGTAGATATATAAATTGAAAAGTAAAATAAAAAGAGTAAAATTGCAGCAAGGTATTTTTGGTTTTAGTAATATGATTAAGATAGACCTGGGGGCCATAGTTTTCACTAGAGACTTTTCTCTCGAAACATAGCATAGGGTGGGTAGACAAATTACTATTGGGAAATTGATAGAAAAGCGCACAGTTATGATGTTATTCATGGAAATGATCACATATATAGGCATCATGTCTGTGACAAAGTAAACCGACTCCTGCCTGCATCTACTACTATTACTCCACTTCGAGAGCGCTTCTATGCTTGCCTCTCTACGTATTAAGTTCATAACAAACAGAGTAATGCATAAGGTATGATGGCATCAAGTAGAAAGAATAAAACCAAGCAATATGATTAACCCCCGCCGTTATAACCTTAACGCCAGCAATACAAATATGTGTCTCACTACCCTTTCTGTCACTGGGTGAGGACACCGCAAGATTCAACCCACTAAAAAGCACCTCTCCCGCTGAAGATAAATCAATCTAGTTGGCCAAATCAAACGGATAGTTCAGAGAGAAATACAATGCTATAATAATCAGGCATAATAAAGTTCAGAAAATAATCAATTACTTTCAATGAATAATCTGATCATAAACCCACAATTCATCGGATCCCAACAAACATACCGCAAAAGAAGGTTACATCAGATAGAACTCCAAGAAGATCGAGGAGAACATTGTATTGAAGATCAAAGAGAGAAGAAGTTGTAACACCCCTATGTAATGAGCTACATTGATCATCATCATTAGTCTAAGCTATCTTGGTTAACTAGTCTTAATCATCTCTAATACATATCTCATTTCAAATTCCACTTTGAAATCAAATTCAAATTACAAGTGAAATTAAGAAATTCACAAACATGAAAACAAAAATGTTCATAGTGTTGCAAATAATCCTTGGATAATTGTCATGGCGAATCCAAAATTTAATAAAATATTTAAATTCCCTAAAACAATTAAAACAAGGGCCAAAACAATATTTTAAATGCTTTTAAAATTATAAAAGTTCCAAACTATTTTAAATAAAAGCCAAACTTTTTGTGGTAGTGGCCTAAATTACAATGCTAATTAAGGTGCAGGTTTCATATTTTATAAAAATGAAAATAAAAAGAAAATAGAAGCTAAATAAAAGAAAAAGAAAAATATTGAAAAGAAAAAGAAAAAGCTGCCCCTCGGCCATAGGCCACAGGGCAGGCCCAGCCGGCCCAGCCCAGCAGCCCCCCCCCGGTCATCCCACACCTCGCTACAGTGGGGCGACCGAGGGCGCGCCCCCGCGCGTCGCCGTCGAACCAGCTCGCTCCCCCCGCCTCGCCGGCGAGGGAATAAAGCCAAGCCCCTCGACCTCGTCAGCTCCCCCCCCCCCCGAGCAGATCTTTCCCCCCTCGCCACTCCTCCCCCTCTCCACCTCGCTCGCTCCGCTTGCTTTGCCTGACCCGAGCGTAGCCATGGCCTCGCCGCCGTAGTGGACGCGTCCATCGTGCCCTCCTCGCTGCCGCTCCGTGCCAGAGGAGGCCGTCGCCATTCGCTTCACCATCTACCACCTCGAGATGAGCTAGGGACCACTTCGACGCCGCCCCGACCCCCTCTTCCTCCTCGGATCCCCTCCGCCATCCGACTCCGATTCTGGCCACTCTCTGAGCTACTAATCCTTTCACCGGCCTCCTTGAGCCACATGGTGAGCTCCCAGTCTGGGTCCCCTCTTTGCTGCCCCTCTCTGTGCACGTAGCCGCCGCGCCACCATTGCCAAGCCCACCGCCGCCTCTAGCTTCACCGATGCACGTACCGTTGCTACTACTCGTACCCGAGCCTTGCGCCATGCTACTGGGCTTCCTAGGAGTCCAAGGGGACCACCCGCGCCTTCGCTCGTGCCCCCTGTCGCCGAGCCCGACCATGCCCGACTCTGGCCTCCACCTCCATTCGACGCTGGCGCCTTTTTCGGCAGCCCCCGCTCCGGCCGGCAGTACCATCTGACGCGACACCCTCTCCCGGTTCGAATGGACCCCTCAGCTCGCCAAATGGTCGCCGGAGGGTGAATCTCGACGAGGGCCCGAGCCGCTCCTGTCGGAATCAGGGCTCCGCAGACCCAAAGAAAGGTTCAAACTCTGGGGTGTGCGCGGGGGACTTCGCTAGGCTACGACTCGCTACTCACTGCCTCGCGGCGATGCTCCGCCGTGCTCGAGCGAGATGGAAGAAGGAAAGACACAACGGTTTACCCAGGTTCGGGCCACCTTGCAGTGTAAAACCCTACTACTGCTTTGTGGTGGATTGCCTCACGAGGAGGATGAGTATGAACCAATACAAGGATGAACTGCCTCTCGAGGGTTCTAGGGATGCCAAGATTCGATCGACCTCTCTCTACGGTGGAGACTAACCTATATTTATACTGGCCTGGTGCTCTTCCCCCAAAGCTAGGCGGGAAGGGATGCCACCACCGCCAATTTTGAAGGGGACAGCAGTATACCCTATCCTGACTAAAGGTGGTCTTCGCCTGCAAAGCTTCTGTCCATGACGTGCTGGTGGGCTCGACGATGACCTCCGTCCTGCCGATCCGACGTCCTAGTCTTGTTGCACCAAAGAGGCAACCTTTGGGGCTGCCTTGGGAACCCGCGTGCTTGCCTTGCCTCTTTTAGCACCAAAGAGGAAAGCCTCATTGTCCGCGCCCACTGGCAGCGGTCCTGGCGACACCTGTCGTGGCCCGCGTCACCCACGTGCAGCGTGAGGCAGGGTGGTGAGCCTAGAAGTATCCACCCTGTGAGGGGCCTTGGGATGCAGCCTTGGGAGGCCGCCCCTTACGGAGCCCTTGGGGCACCAGAGGAAGCTTGTCGCTGCTTGCCTCGCGAGGCGGGGGCCTCGCGAGGGCTTTGCTCATGGAATCTTGACGCTGGGCCGCGCCGGGCCCTATGACGATGCCGCGAGATGGGACGCGGGCAGACGGGCCTGGGTACCCCCAGTCCGATAGCCCCGATAGTAGCCCCCGGGCCCGCGACACGCACGGCCCGGCTTGCGAGCGGAGACGAAGAATAGAGAGGCGAAGCGACGCGAGCCCTAGCCACCTGCGGGCCAGGCTCGATGTGTGGCGCACGATGGGGCACGGGACGCCCCCACTTCCCCATGCCTCCTCGGCAACTGCCCAGGCCGACAAAAAGCCTGGCGCACGCCGGGGCTCATCATTGCTCCCTTGTCCTCTGTCTTCAACCACCACGCTGTAGCCATGGCGCCTTTGAGAAGGTTCTCCGCCACCGAGAAGGGCAAGGCGACGCTGGAGGAACTGGAGCCAGCGCAGCCCGCAAGAAGGCGGGGCCATCATTGCAAGTCCATCCCTGTGCCTCCCCAGGGACGCGAGCGTCCTCCATTGTCGGCACGCACCGGCTGGGGCAGCCGGGGAAAGAACCCCACCCGCGGGCGCGGCCGCGGTGGTCGCGGCAGCCGGGGCCGAGGAGGGAGAAGTGGCGCAGCCGCCCGACCACCCTGGGCGGGGGCCCACTCTGCCGACACGGCCCGTGAGTTCATCGTATGGATGAACACTCCGCCCCGCACCTGGATCTAGCTCCCGGACTCCTTCGTGGAGGAGCTGGTGGTAGACTCGCCCCTGGGGCTGCGGCTGCAGCCGGACAACTACTTCAGCAAGTCCTCCTGGGTGTCGGCCGAGTTCACCCCGTCTGGCTACATCACTGGTACAACGAGGTGCTATACAAACGGTTTTTAACCCCTTTCTGCGACGGCTTTCTGAACCGTCACCTAGTGAGTGACTGCGATAGGGGGGTCCTTCCCACACGACCCAGAAATCATTGGGGATAGGCACTCCTGGCACACACGCTCTGCAAAATGAGGTCGTGTGCAACGGGTGAGCGATCAAATATGATTATACAGGCCCAATCGGTAACGGTCGTAAGTACATCCCACACAGTCAGTCCCAAAGAAACATTTTTGTTCGTTATGTACATTCCGCATAGTCAATCCAAGGAATACATTTCCATCCTTATGTACATCCCACATAGTTAATCCAGGGAAAATGTTTTCGTTCGTATGTACATCCCACACAGTCAATCCAGGGAAAACGTTTCCGTTCGTATATACATCCCACACAGTTTTATGTATAGGCTCGTGTGAGATAGGTGTAACTATCACACACGCTTTGCCTCGATTAACCGTTTGCTTTTATTCAACTACATCACACACGATTTGATGAAGAAAACTGTATGGCATTGGGCTATCCTTCACAAGCGCTTTTACTGCTAGAACCGTTTGCAAAGTTCCATGACCCATTTAGCAGGTTTATTAGTTTACAATTAATAATTCCAGTATTACGCAAATTCACATTTCATATCGAACAGCTGTTTGCCAATTTCATATCAGGCACATAAATATATTTTAACATCACAGTACGATAGCTACCTGAAAACAGCACAGTACATCATATAGCTAGTTTAGCTTCATAAGAATAATATTATAACATTATATTCATTTCCCTAATCGAGATCATCCAGGCTCGTCTTATCCACTTCAGTAAGAACATGTTTTGCACTGGCCAACTGGGAAAGTGCCTCCTCTTTCGCCAACACCATCTTAGCAAAGTATGATTTAAAAAATCTGAGCTCATTCTCCACCTTCCTCTTTTTATCCCGCATCTTCAAATATTCTTCAGTGTTGACAACACTTTCTCTGAGCCTACCTCTGTTCTCTTCCTCATACATGCTCCAGAGCTTTGCTAGGCACATCTTCAAAGACTGTGGCCACTCTTGATCAACCCACTCCAAGTAAGAACACTTCCGTTCATCCTATGATATTTAAAACTAGATCAGTAACAACTGTAGGGGAAATGGGTTTATAGCAACATAGAAAATCACCAATACTTATTTCGAAAAACTGAAGAAACAGGTTAATTATGACATATCTTCTCAAAAAGATCAATGTGCAAATGAATTAATTGCTACTGAGACAACAACCAAATTCTGAAACATCAGAAGCTATAATTAACTATAACAACGCTACAAGTTCTTACTCATGTACTATAAATAACAAATTGAACATTTTATGACGAAGCTAAATATAACTGCAACAGCATAGCGATAGTGTTTGGATGACAACAAATTGATACTAACAGGTGTGTACATGCACAAATTTAGTAACATAGAACTAATAGCACTAAGGTCGCCCATTATGTATGCCAAAACCGGTGTAAAGACAACTGTTGCTACATTTCGCACCGGTGCCCCGCGCTGGCGAGCCGATGCAGCGGAAAAACATCAGGGACCCAGACTCCGGAGCACCTAGTTGCTCCGATGCCCAGTTCCTTCGTGCCATAAAGATTTAGTATTTTACTGCTTGGCTGCTCGGATGTGTGGACCAAAGTTGGTTGCACAAACTGCTGAAGCGGTGCCAAATAATTTTCTAATGGCACCGCTGATGAGATGGCAACATTTTTAGATACTAGGTACAAACTGTGAGACTGTCTTAACATCCAGAATAACATAGCATAGTGACAGTGTCTGAATCACATCTAACAAATGATTTGTAACAACGAAAGTAGGGCTAACCTTCTCTACACATGCCAGAAACTTCCTCCCACTGTCCAAAGATTCAAACGCAACTAGCTTCACTCATGGAGATTGATGGTGACAACGAGCAGACAGATCTTCAGCCACCCCGCTCCAATCATTGCAACTGATGGTCCTAGGGAGCTACAAGAGGAAGAAATGACTCAAATCGACCGCCAGGTTAAAATCCTTCATTCCAAGTCATAGCTCGAGAGAGAGAAGAGAGGCATACCCGGGTGGTGAAGGAGTCATCGTCGGAGGAGGAACCGCTGGAGAGGTCATTGAAGAAGACCATGGCGACCCTGGCGGTAGGATGCGAGACGGTGAGAGCGAGGAAGCGGCTATAGCTTAGGAAGGAAGGGAGGAGGAAACAGGGGAAATGTGACTTGTGGTTAGGGAGAAAAGGGGGTGGGGAAGGGGGGGGGCGGGGTAGATATTTCGGCGGTAGGCCAAAAATTTCGAAATGTGGAGGGAAACTTTGCGCGCGGTGCCGCCGAACACCATTCACTTTGAACGATTGTGTGCATCCCAAACGATTCTTCTGCTTTATGCGCATGGGATGAGTTTGATAATTCAAATTTTGGTGGAAATTTCCCTGGGTACTGTCCTCATCCACGTCATTGCATAATTTAACATTGCTTGCTAATTTGGGCACACAAATGAGCGTACAGCACACAGACCGCACTTACTAAATCGAGCAATTTTAGTAATTAAACAGAGCCAGTTGACCTAAACATTGCTCTAACAAAAGACCAGCATTAAAAATAAAGCCTAAGTATGCATAATTTTAACTAAGCCGCCGCCGCGCCGGCCTATGCATCGCCGATGTGAGATAAGACGTCGATGACTTGTCCTGGCGACATGCCGCCATTGGTGGACTCCGCGTCCCCCCTGCTGAAGTCGACTACGTCCTCGTCCTCGTCCTCATCCTCGGCGCCGCCCTCAAGGTTGTACTACTCGTAGTAGTGGTTGCGCCAGAGCTCGCGTTGGTACTCCACCGCCGATTCCTCGACGGACAGACTCTTCTCTACCTCGACCTCGGCCACGCGCAACTCCTCCTCCCGGCGCTCCTCGATCTCCGCCGCCTCCTGCATCTCCAACTCCCGCTCAGCGATCTCATGAGGAAGCAGGTGCTCCATGGCCACCGTCGCCTTTTCGGACATGGGTTGCATGCTGGAATCCTAGGTGGCCTGGAATATCTTGGCGTGTGCGTCCTCGATCTTGGCGTGGATGGCCTCGACCAGGCCCAGGGCAACATCGGCGGCACAGACGGCAGCTCGAGCGCTCTCGGCGTTTGCAGCCGCCGTCGCAGCAGCAGCTGCAGCTGTCTCGGCTGCAGCAGCTGCCCTATCGGCTATCGCAGACGCCCTCTCGGCGGATGCGGCCACGCTCAATGCGGATGCGGGGTAACTCTCGGCGTAGGCGGCTGTGCTCTCGGCGCAGGCGGCGGCGCTCGGGGAGGACGCAGGCTCCGTACGGGCCTTCACGAAGCGTTTCCATGGCGTCATCTTTGCAAGAAGGGGTTGCGGGAATGGGTATCAGGATTCGTGAATTTGGGGGTTGCCGGCACTGGAGCAGACAAGCCGGCGAAGCTTAAGGAGGAAGAGTTAAATAGACCCACAAATTTTCATCGCAAACGGTTCCTACAAAAAACTGTGTGTGATGTTGTTGATATTTTTTATTAGCTGTGAAAGACGAATTTGGAGTAAAGTGGCAACGGATGGTGCTTTAAATGTATGAGAAAATTTGTAGTACTAATACGACTGTCATGTCAAATTTTGGAAAATTTCAGGGGTTATTTGACCTTTTAAGACATTTAAGTGATTTTTAGCCATTTAATGACCGTAATTCAAATTTGAACTACATGTACATGCAACAAGTAACCATAACGGTTTGAAAAGTCATATTTGTGTACTTGTGTGCGAGTTAATTCCATGTGCAGTAAATTGGAAGGAATTTTCAAACATATTGGTCTCACGGCTATGACACAATTAAGCATGGAGTGCCATGGCATTTAAATCCAAAAAATTAAAAAAAGATAAAAAAACACATGAAACCTTGCTTGATGTAATGTCATGCCACCAAGATGATGTGGTAAATTTTTTGGCACGTTTGACGAAAGTTTGGACACACACCCCTCACAAACCGAAGCAACTCACTAGAAGGCTCGTGGTTCTAAGAGAGAACAATGCATGTTTGATGACGAATGGGCGATAGCTTCCTCTTACGGGCTTCAAAAAATTTCTATAGTTAATGTGCACTAATACAACTGTCGTGTCAAAAATTGGAAAATTTCAGGGGTCATTTGACCTTTTTAAGACATTTAAGTTCTTTTCTAGCCATTTAATGAACGTAATCCAAATTTGAACTACATCTACATGCAACGGCTAACCATAACGGTTTGAAAAATCATATTTGTGTACTTGTGTGCGAGTTAATTCCATGTGCAGTAAATTAGAAGGAATTTTCAAACATATTGGTCTCACGCCCTGGACACATGCATGGAGTATCATGACATTTAAATTCCAAAAAATTAGAAAAAGATCAGAAACACATGAAACCTTGCTTGATGTAATGTCATGCCACCAAGATGATGTGGTAAAAAAATTGGCATGTTTGACGAAAGTTTGGACACACACCCCGCACAAACCGGAGCAACTCACTAGAAGGCTCGTGGTTCCGAGAGGGAACAATGCATGTTTGATGACGAACGGGAGATAGCTTCCTCTTACAGTCTTCAATTTTTTCTACATTTAACGTGCACTAATACAACTGTCATGTAAAAATTTGGAAAATTCTAGGGGTCATTTGACCTTTTAAAGACATTTAAGTGATTTTCTAGCCATTTAATTACCGTAATTCAAATTTGAACTAAATCTACATGCAACAGCTAACCATAATGGTTTGAAAAATCATATTTGTGTACTTGTGTGCGAGTTAATTCCATATGCAGTATATTAGAAGGAATTTTCAAACATATTGGTGTCACGGCATGGACACATGCATGGAGTGCCATGGCATTTAAATTCCAAAAAATTAAAAAATGATCAGAAAAACATGAAGCCTTGCTTGCTGTAATGTCATGCCACCAAGATGATGTGGTAAAAAAATTGGCCTGTTTGACGAAAGTTTGGACACACACCACTCACAAACCGGAGCAACTCACTAGAACGCTCGTGGTTCCAAGAGGGAACAATGCATGTTTGATGACGAACATGAGATAGCTTCCTCTTATGGCCTTCAAATTTTTTCTACATTTAACGTGCACTAATACTACTGTCATGTGAAAATTTGGAAAATTCTAGGGGACATTTGACCTTTTAAAAACATATAAGTGATTTTCTAGCCATTTAATGACCGTAATTCAAATTTGAACTACATCTACATGCAACAGCTAACCATAACGGTTTGGAAATCATATTTTTGTGTACTTGTGTGCGAGTTAATTCCATGTGTAGTAAATTGGAAGGAATTTTCAAACATATTGGTTTCACGACCTCGACACACATGCAAGGAGAGCCATGCCATTGAAATTCTAAAAAAATTAAAAAATGATCAGAAACACATGAAACTTTGCTTGACATAATGCCATGCCACCAAGATGATGTGGTAAAAAAATTGGCCTGTTTGACGAAAGTTTGGACACACACCCCTCATAAACCGGAGCAACTCACTAGAAGGCTCGTGGTTTGGAGAGGGAACAATGCATGTTTGATGACGAACGGGCGATAGCTTCCTCTTATGGGCTTAAAAAATCTACAGTTAACATGCACTAATACAACTGTCATGTTAAAATTTGGAAAATTTCAGGGGTCATTTGACCTTTTTAAGACATTTAAGTGATTTTCTAGCCATTTAATGACCGCAATCCAAATTTGAACTGCATCTACATGCAGCGGCTAACCATAACGGTTTGAAAAAAATATTTGTGTACTTGTGTGTGAGTTAATTCCATGTGCAGTAAATTGGAACGAATTTTCAAACATATTGGTGTCACGGCTTAGACACATGCATGGAGTGCCATGGCATTATATTCCAAAAAAATAAAAAATCATCACACGATGTAAATATCTGGTGTTCAAAAAGAAAATGTAAAGATCTGGCAAGACAACCGGCCCCCACACGATTGGCACTCTATTTCGCGCCTTGAGGTTTGGAAGGTGAGTGGCACGGGTTATTAATCAGACACAGTTCTGTATTGGAAACCGTCAGCTATTGAGTTCACACATGGATTTTGCTGCGGGAATCGTGTGTAATTCAAACTATAGTACTCGTAAATTCTGACGACCGGCGTGTGTACTGCTCCGGTGATCTAGATTCCGGCCGCCAATAAATACCACCATGCTCACATCGTCCTGCCTGCATTCTCATCTACATCCTTCCCTCGCTCGCCCTCCCTCTCTCTCTCTCTCTCTCAAATCTCATCCATGGCGCCGCCGATCTGGCCACGTCCGACAAGAGGCGCCGTCCCCCGAGGACGCTCAGTCGAAGAGCATCAACGAGGAGGACCCCTACGCGCCGCCGGACGAGGTTGCGCCGGACCCCCCAACTTTGGAGTGGTTTTGGGGCCAGTACAATCATTGTCTGTGGAAGTCACTGCCGCCGGCTAAGAAAGCCAAGCAAGTGGCATTCAAGAAGGAGATGGCGTAGGAGGAACCCAGGTACCAGGCGGCCTGTGAAGCCTGTGATGCCACCTTGAAAAAGGAGGCGGTGGAGCTTTGAGGGCGGGCGCGTCGTCGTGTAGAGGAGGTGTACGAAGACGGGTACTTCGCGATGAAGGTCAAAGGCGCTAGGCGCCTCATTGCTGCATGGAGGTGGGCTGATAAGCTCCAATGTGCCACCGACGAGGAGCTCCGGTGGGCGCCCAACGAAATGGCAAGGTCATTCGCGCTCATCCGCCAGCAAGAGGCAGATCGGTACGTCAAGCGCTGCGAGGCGGAGGAGGCGGAGTACTGCCTCCGCGCTGGGACTGCTGGCGAGGGGCTGTCGGAATACTGCCCCCAGGAGGGATTATTAGTTTTAGTATTGTTCGTTTTCAATTTTATGCATTGTACCTAGTAGTTAAGTATCATCACGTTTATGTGATGATATTATATATATTCTATGATGAACTAATGAACAATTAATATATATTATGAATTCCATTTTCTATCTGTTTTTGTATACTAATTTGTATCTAGCTGTTATCATCCACATATACAGAATGGAAAGCATATATACACACAATGAAACAGAACATATAAGAACGGAAAACAGAGTACACACATTGAAACAGAGCAATAAACAGAGCAATATTATGATTGTTGTGAATACATAGTGATCCACATCGAAATGACTCAACAAAATAAAACGCGTCCATGAGACCATGACCTGCAGCCCTTGCCTACGGTAGCTCTTGGCTCTGCCTGAACTCGTGCAGGCGTTCGTCCAAGCGGTCGACACGCTCGCGGTACATCTGGAGCGCGATCTCGAGCTCCAAGTTGGCTATTTCATCGGAGATCACCAGCTCGAGGATGCGACGGCCATGTTCCTCTATTGGGCCAAGGAGGCAGTCGAGCCTAGCGACAAGCGTGTTGGCATCGAGCGGGCCGCAGACAAGGCGAATGGCGCGACCCATGCGAACGGCACGGTGGGCGTCTGGTGCAAGTACGGCGCGGCCGGCCTCTGGTGCAAGTACGGCACAGAGGGCATCTGCCCACTCCTAGCGAGGAATGGGGGTACTGACGGAACATGTACCCAGCTGCGATGCCCTATCGACAGCAGGCAAGCGCCGATGGATCTGCTCGTGCTGTGCGGCGCACCGTGCCTCTCGCTCTGCGGCGCTCTAACGGTCTCGCCGTGCGGCGAGCCACAGCCTATCCACGTGGACGCGCCTAGCTTGCTCTGCAACGCGCCATCGATCATGTTGTGCAGAGAGCTGCAGCCTCTCGGTGCTGACATGCCTACCTTGATCCGCGGCAATGAAGCGCCATGCGCCAAGGGTCTGCTCAACCCTGGCGATGACGCGCATCACGACGTCGTCCATCGTGTTGCCAGGGAGCGCCTCAGCCTCGACGGGCCATGGCGCCTTCTCGTTTTCCTCGTCGACGAGGTTGATGGCAGAGGCGGCGCTTTGGTGGTTTGGCATGCTTGGAAAAGGTGGATGTGCTACAGGCTGCGCTTGTTGCCTCCGTGCGTCGCATGCCGCCTAGGTTTATGCACAATATCGCTGGATGGCGGGAAACCAGTGAGGAAATGGCGGGAAACGATGGCGTGTTCATAAAACGCCATCAATTAATGGAAACTTAGCATAGAAGGAACATCGAGCTAGCACAAGAAGTAGATGATGATGATTAGATGATCATTTATCTTAGTTAATTATGCATGTAATAGTTTACTTTGGTGTGTGGAAATGTCATGTGTGTACTAGCCACCTATGTAATTGGATGTTTGCCGCGTATTACACACATCTTGTTTATGTGAAACATTTCTGTTCTCTTGGCTCAACACAAACAGTTTATCAGAATGAATTGTATGCCCTCCATTGCACACACCTTGATCTGGCTGAACCGTTTCTGTTGCGTTGCCTAATCGAAAACAATTCATCCGAGTGAATCGTATGCCATATATCGCACATACCTTGATCTGGCTGACCGTTTCTTTTGTGTTGCCTAATCACAAACAGTTCATCCGAGTGAATTGTATGCCGTATATCACACACACCTTCATCTGGCTGCCCGTTTCTGTTGTTCCGCCTCATCACAAATAGTTTATCCGAGTGAACTGTATGCCGTATATTGCACACGCCTTCATCTGGCTGCCTGTTTCTTTTGTTCTGCCTCATCGCAAATAGTTAATTCAACTGAATCGTATGCCCCGCATCGCACACGTAATTAAAATCTGAACCGTGTTTGATGTATCCTTCATTGCATCTTTTTTGACATTTTTTTACATCACCGTTTGCGATTAATGCATCGCACATAGTTTTGTCAAAGGGTCTCTGATCGTAGTGTCGCATTAGCAGCATCCTGCAGTAGTGCATGTACCTGACCCGGGGGTGGAAGTCGTTCGCCCGCGCCCGCGGCCTGAAGGAGGGGCACACCCTCCACTTCAAGTTCAACGAGGCCGCGATGCTCTTCGTGAAGATCTTCGGGGAGGCCGGCAGCCGCCTGGAGTGCTTCATGGAGAACGACAACAACAGCGATGGAGGTAGTGCCTCCTCCGGTCGAGGCGGAAGCAACGACGACTCCGACGAGCCCCCACATCTCCGCGCCAAGATGGAGGAGGACTCCAACTAGGCGCTGGCGATGCCAGAGCCCAGGCCTCAGGAGTGGCCACCGCCCAGAGGAGGTTTCTTTTGTTTTCTTTTATTTCCTACATCAAAATATCATGGGCCCCGAGGGGGCATGTAAGGACTCTGGTGCTTGCGCCCTTATCTCAAATGCTTTTAGCTCATGGTTAAGTTATCGTGATGCTTCTTGTTTAGGGCTTAGCCTTTTCCTCATGGTTGCTTAGTGCTTTGCGTCGCCGGGACCCAGTCCCCAAGCAAGCCTCAGCCATCGCAGGTATGCCAGGTCACGATGCCTCGGGCAAGGCCAGGAGGTGAGGGGCTCGAGATCCGGTAAGAGCTCCTGAGGTGCGATGCTCAAGAGGTCCCCCATGATGCACAAGTGGTTCACGAGAGAGAAAAGGTTTTCGCCCCGACGAGATTCACGAAAGCAGTGGCAAAACATTATTAGGAAAACTTGCGTGCCGCGTGAAGCATTCAACTTAGCTTAGGGTGTAGCGTGGGGCGATCTGCAGCGTGCTGTGAATCCTTGCGACGTGCGAGCGCGCTTCCTTAGAGCCTGGCTTCCTGTTCGCCTTCCGTTCTGTGGCAAATTAACACATGTCCTACGAGGGGTGCGTGAAAAGTCAACGTCCTCCGCGTTATAGCCGATGTCGCTCAGCCGAACAGTGGCCCTCCATTCCAAACTTCCTCGCGAGGCCTGCCTCTGTTTTCCTTGCTCGCCAAAGTGCTCTACATCCTCAGGACCCGGCACTCGAGTGAGGCTCAGCCGCCGCTGGTATGTCAGGTCACGATGCCTGGGACAAGGCCAGGGGGTGAGGGCTCGAGAGCCAGTAAGTGCTCCTGAGGCGCGAT
Organism: Thinopyrum elongatum; assembly: GCA_011799875.1. Lineage (NCBI taxonomy): Eukaryota > Viridiplantae > Streptophyta > Magnoliopsida > Poales > Poaceae > Thinopyrum > Thinopyrum elongatum. The sequence continues at coordinate 393,533,252 of CM022300.1, forward strand.
GCTCAAGAGCACCCCCTTTAACGTGCAAGCGACTCCTACAGAAAAGACGAGACGTGCTCCGCGAGGTCATAGGGGAAGGGATCCCGTCTGGCAACGGTGCAGCATATGAGATGGCTGCACTTAGCTTTTTGCGGTTGGTAAACAGGATCAGACTGTCGCCCGTCCAAGGCCGGCCCTCCTAAGGCGATGAGGCACTACTGAAGCGCCACCGAAAGCCCGGCTCCTGTAACTCCTGCATGCTGACAGATTATAGGGTAGACAGGGCAACGCGCGCTTGCTGATCAGCTCGTGATTGTTCCATGAGAAGACTAGGCACTAAGGACCTGAGAGGTGAAGTGCGCGGGGGCTGCCCGTGAGCAAGAGCTCGGTTTCTTAGATTTACCAGGACTGCAGGGACAAGCCCGAGCACAGACGCCATGCCAGTAGCCCCCTCTCATGGGATGTTCAGGAGGAGAGCTGCTAGCGCGTGGGCCCGTGGGGCGACGCCTCCGAGGCGATGTGGTATTGCGGGTAAGGTTAACAATCATAGTGATTCACAAAAGCGTAGCCAGTTCAGATACATAGCCAAAAGATACACAGCTGCGGGGGCTGGCCCCAAACAGCCTGAGGATAATGCAGCCCGAGGGGCGCCCTCAATTGAACAAACCAAAAAGTCACCTTGCAATGTTGTTGCGATAGCGTCGAGGAAGCCGAGGAAGCGTGATACAGAGATTTGCTCCTGACAACCTGGGCGGCTTCTGAGGCTCGGGAGGCTCTCGAGGGGACAGGGCCTCTCGAGGTGCCAGCGTTGAGTGCCTGGCCTCGTGAGATGCCAGCACGAGCTAGGCAAACCGCTGGTACGTGGCACCCGCGTTCAGCAGGCCCAAAGGCATGCGGATGTAGTTGCAGGGGTAACCCCCGCTCCTACCGATGCGTGACGGCCAGAAGAGGTCCTGAGAAGCGGCCTTGTTGAGGCCTGGGATGTTGACGCAGACGCGCAGCTCGCCGCCTGTGTCAGGAGCGGCGGCTGAGTCAGTGGGGTATGCGGGGCGGCGCTCGTTGCGCATGGCATGTGCTTCTGAAGCTCGCTGATCGCCTTGGTGATGAATTCTTGTGCTCCTGGCGCCTTGTGACGCCCCCGGCCCGATCGTGCACTAATCATACACGCAAATGCACACGATCAAGCCTAAGGACTCACGGGAAGATATCACAACACAACTCTAAAACATAAATAAGGTCATACAAGCTTTACATTACAAGCCAGGGGCCTCGAGGGCTCGAATACATAAGCTTGCGAACAAGCGTCAGCGGAAGCATCAGATATCTGAGTACAGATATGAAACAGAAACAGAAGGGCCTTTAGAAAGGCGGGGCAAAATAAAACACTACGATCGAAAGGCGTAGGCCTCCTGCCTGGGACCCTCCGATCCTACTCCTGGTCGTCAGTCAACTCATAGTAGTATCCATCCTCTGGGTAGTAGTAGTAGTCGATCTACGGGGCATCTGTCTCAGGGGCTCCGTCCTCTTGGTCATGACAAACTGATATGGGGAGAAAAAGGAAAACAAAGCAACCGTGAGTACTCAGAAGTACTCAGCAAGCAAGGATCTACACTACATATGCAACATTTTCAAGGGGAGGCTGTATATGTGGACTGGGCTGCAGAAATGCAAGAATAGAGAGAAGGCCTATTCCTATCGAAGACTAGCATCTTCAGCGGTCTTGCAGCATTAGAAGAGAGTAGAACGGTACAATATAATGTAGCAGTATCATTAGGTCTCAACCTCACCCAGAGATCCTTTCTCGACTCCCTGCGAGAAAGCAATCCCAGAGCCATACAGTCATCAACCTCGTCCTGAGATCCCTTCTCGACTCCCTGCGAGAAGCAATCCCAGAGCCATAGTATCCAAGTGTCCAGTTCTAAATTGTATCAATCAGGATACAACTCCGAGTGTCCGTTACCGTAGGACAGGCTATCGATAGAAGTATTCTTCCCTGCAGGGGTGCACCAACTTACCCAACACGCTCGATTAACTCCGGCCGGACACACTTTCCTGGGTCATGCCCGGCCTCGGCCAAACGACACATCGCAACCCTACCTACAGCTCAGCAGAGAGGTCCCCGCCGGTCTACATCCTAAGCGCAAGGGGGTCTTGGCCATCGCCCCTCGCCCTCCGGGTCGTTGCGTGCAGGGCGAACCAGGCTCCACCCCTCAGGATGGTGCCGGCCCAGCCCGGCCGCAGTGCTGAACTGGACGTCTGACAGAGCTTTCGGCTGATGCATACGATGCAGAACGCCCATACTATGCCCACGTGATGGTTAGTGCTATCAGGCCAGAGACCTGCTCGGATCAAATATCCAAATCGTTAGGACTAGGGGCTTGCGGTAACGAGCAGAGACTCACGAAAGACGTGACCCCGTCGCCCCGTCTCGAGGACTTGCTGTAAGGGTTAAGAATGCCCGGCCGCGCCTCGTATTCACCATTCGGGCACCACACTGGCACCCGTCTTCACAACACTTGCCTCTCAGGCGCACGCGGGTACCCCTCAGGGTCGACCCGCCTATCCAAGTAACATTGTAAAGTCCAAGTATCCGTGTGTCCATAACATCAGGGAATCCAAGGTATCACCCTCATTGAATTCCCACTCGATGTATCCGTCAAGGTGAACTCGGAGGAATCACCCTCACTGGGTCCACACTTGAGGTGTTGTACGACAGCGTCGTTATCGGAAGCGGTGAAGGAGGAATCACCCTCGATGACCACGACCAAATAGCTACTCTACAGAGTTAACATCAAAAGTGCTACCAGAGGTTTCACCCTCGGCACTCGATAGTAACGTTGCAGTGTCGTTACAACTAAAGGGGGTGATGTGCGGTGTCGGGGCCTGGTCTTCAATTCCCGTTGATCGGGTCTTCTGACGATCCAGCGCGGCAGTCGGGATAAGTGGGGTCACTGATAGGTCTCTACCCAGCCTAGACTAAACAGTTTAGGATATGCATGTAATTATCAACAGCAGGTTACAATGAACAGGCTATGCATCAGAATAGGTAAAGCAGCAGCAGCAGCAGCAATTCTAATGCAAGCATGAGAAATAGAATGGGCGATATCGGGATGATCAAGGGGGGGGGGGCTTGCCTGGTTGCTCGGCGGCAAGGGCAAGGTCGTCAATGGTGACTTCGGTCTCCGGAGCTGCGCCGGGATCTATCGAGAGAGAAGAGGGGGAGGAAACAGTATAAATATAGAGCAAACATGAGCAACGCAAAGTACGGCATGACAATATACAGTGCCGGGTGTGTCCTAACGTATGGTTGCACGTCACCGAGGAAGGAGGAATCCATCCGGGAATGTTTTCCTGGTTCCGGACAATTGTCAGACAGATGACCGGAGGGGAACGGTTGCATGTTCGGATAGTTAGGGACGTGTGGCGGACGAACGGACAGCGTATTCAGATTCGTCTCGTCGTTCTGAGCAATTTTCATGTATAAAGTTTTTCGATCGGAGTTACGGATTAAAAGATATGATTTTCTAAAGTTTTTATTAATTTCTGGAATTTATTTAATTTATTAAATCAACCTTTCCGAAACAGTGTCTGCTGACGTCAGCATGACGTCAGGACCAGTGGGTCCCACCTGTCATACACTGTTTAGCTTAATTAGGTTTTAACTAATTAAATTACTGTTTAATTAACACTAACTACTTAATTAGATTAACCTAATCTGGATTAATTAACTAATTAATTAACTCACTAATTAATTATTTCATTAATTAATTATTTTTATTAATTATTTTTTATTTTATTTTTATTTTCTATTTCTTAAATCGTTCTGGGGGTAGGCCCCACATGTCATTGGCCCTAGGGGCAGGGGCCCATTTGGCAGTGGCACTGGGCACGGGGCCCCACCCGTCGGTGGCCCAGGCCACGGACGCGGGCGATGGGCGCGGCGCGCGTGCGCCTGCGCGGCAGGGGCGAGCGGGCGCCGGAGCGCGCGGCAGCGCGGGTGAAGGGGGCCGCGGGCGCGGGGCCACGGCCACGCAGCGGCGCGGGGTGGCCGGAGCCGGAGCGGGGCAACGATGGAGGCAGCAGCCGCAGCAGCGGGAAGGGAGCTAGCAGCGGCCAGCAGCAGGGCGCGGCCCGGGCGCGCGCGGGGCGGAGCCTGGCCGGAGCGCGGCGGGGAGCGGGCGTGGCGATCGCGGGACGGGCGCGGGGAGCGTGGCATCGGGCGCGCGGCGGCGGTGACGAGCACGAGCGCGCGAGGGAGAGGGAGCGAGCGAGGAGGGGCGTGGCTCACGGGAGGATGCAGGGAACGGGGCAGTGGGCGCGATGTGGCCGGCGAGGGAGAGGCGAGGAGGAGCGACGGGGTGCAGCGAAGTCCGACGATGGGGCGACGCCGGGAGTTGGCGACGGCGCGAGGCGCCGGGGTCGACGACGAGGCGAGGCCGCGCGGCGATGGCGACCGGCGACAGGGTCGGGGGCGCGCGCGGGGTGGCGCCCGATCCAGAATCGGGAAGGGGGGGAGAAGGGGATCGAGGGAGTGGGGTGGAGTGGGGGTGACGGGGATTAGGGTTTGCGGGGGTGAGTGGATAAGGAGTGGTGGTTGGGCTTGGCCGGTTGGGCGTTTGCCCAATTGGGCCGGTGGCCTGCTGGGCCGGAGCCCAGTGGGGGGGGGTTGTTTTCCTTTTTTGCTTTATTTCTTTTCTGTTTTCTGTTTTTGCAATAACGTGTGGCCTCACAATTAGTTTTGTAAAATAGGTTATCTGGTCCAACAAATATAGTGCAGTATCTAGCACTGACAGAAAAAGGTTTGGAGCCAAAAATGATTCTGTTTGCATTTTAATTAAATGAATATAGATTAAGTACTCCTGTTTTGCTGCTGTTAGAGTCACTTCATTAATTTGGTAAATATTGATTACAATTTTAGAATTGTCTCTGGATTACTTGCTATATAATGAACAATTTAGTTTTTATGTTGGACAACTTTTATTTTCCACTTTCATTTAAATTTGGATTCTGAGTTAGGAGTTGAAATGCAATATGATGCAAATGATGTTTAGGCATTGATAATCATGATGACATGGCATAATCAAAAGGGTGATTACTATAGTTAACCACCGGGGGTGTTACAAATCTCCTCTACTAACAAGAATTCTCGTCCCGAGAATTAAGAGGTAGAAGGAAAAAGTTCGGGGTATTCCGCACGAAGATTATCCTTGCGTTCCCAAGTGGCTTCATCTTCAGTATGATTTGACCACTGCACTTTGAGGAACTTGGTAACTTTCTGACGGGTCCGACGTTCAGCTTCATCGAGGATGCGGATCGGATGCTCCTTATAAGATAGGTCATCTTGCAATTCGAGCACCTCGTGATCCACAGCTCGGTGCGGAGATTCCTTGAAGCATTTACGAAGTTGTGACACATGGAAGACCTCGTGGATATGAGAGAATTGCGGCGGCAACTCCAATTTATAGGCCACCTGTCCACGTCTAGCAATAATGCGGAAAGGACAAATGTAGCATGGAGCTAGCTTGCCCTTGATTCCAAAACGGTGAGTGCCCATCATAGGGGTGACACATAGATAAGCTTGATCACCAGGTTGATAAGTCAAACCCCATCGTTTGCGATCATAGTTGCTCTTCTGGCGGTCCTAAGCCGCCTTGAGATTTTCCCGGACAATACGGACTTGTTCTTCGGCGTGTTGAATAATATCCGGACCCACGAGCGGTCGTTCCCCAGTTTCTGACCAATTCAGAGGGGTTCGACACTTACGTCCATAGAGTACTTCGAAGGGAGCCATTTTCAAACTGGCTTGATAGCTGTTGTTATAAGAGAACTCGGCATACGGGACAGATTCTTCCCACTTCTTGCCGAAAGAAATAACACAAGCCCGAAGCATGTCTTCAAGCACTTGGTTGACGCGTTCGACTTGGCCTTAGGACTGGGGGTGATAAGCTGAACTCCAGGTAATATGAGTTCCCATAGCTGTTTGAAAACTTTCCCAGAACTTGGAAGTGAAAAGGCCGCCACGGTCCGAACTAATCTCCTTCGGAATACCGTGGAGTGAAACAATTCTGGAGATATACAACTCTGCTAACTGACTAGCAGTGATCGTCTCCTTGACAGGCAGAAAGTGTGCAACTTTAGAAAGTTGGTCAACGACGACAAGAATAGCATCGTGACCCTTCTGTGACCTGGGAAGTCCTGTAACAAAATCCATCTGAACCTTATCCCATTTCCATAGAGGAATAGGAAGCGGTTGCAGAATTCCAGCTGGTTTCTGATGTTCTGCTTTAACGCGTCGACACACATCACATTCAGCAACATATCGAGCAATATCCTGCTTCATTTTAGACCACCAGTACCTTTGACGGAGATCACGATACATCTTGGTGCTACCCGGATGAATAGACAACGGGGTATCATGTGCCTCCTTCATGACTTTGTCAGTCATAAGCTCGAAGCGAGGTACGACAATGCGGTTTCTGAAATACAAGGTTCCATCTTCAGACAACGAGAAATCCCTGTACTTTACAAGGTGAAGGTCTTTCTTCATCAGATCAATTTCAGCATCTTTAGCTTGCGCACTCTTAACAGCTTTCTCAAGATCTGGTTGTATCACAAGGTTATTTAGAGAGCCCTGTGGGACAATACGCAGATTCAGCTTGCACAGTTCTTCAAAAAGACGAGGTTGAGCTCGCCTAACCATGAGGTTGTCGCAATAGGACTTGCGGCTTAAGGCATCAGCCATCACGTTAGCCTTGCCAGGGGTATAGGATATACCCAAATCATAGTCCGCAATGGCCTCCATCCATCTTTGCTGACGGAGGTTTAGAGATGGCTGAGTAAACAAGTACTTCAGAATTTTATGATCCGTGTATATCTTGCAACGATTACCGAGGAGGTAATGTCGCCACAACTGCAGTGCATAGATGACAGCAGCTAGTTCTAGATCATGTACCGGATAATTCTCTTCATGTGGGCGCAACTGACGAGAGCCATAAGCAATCACTTTACGCTCTTGCATTAGGACACAGCCTAATCCTTCACGGGATGCGTCACAATAGATCACAAAGTCTTTGCGGGTATCTGGAGGAGATAGTACTGGGGCATATGTCAGCTTGTCTTTGAGTGCTTGAAAACTTTCCTGACATTTGTCTGTCCATTCAAATTTAACGCCCTTGTGAAGCAGATCAGTCAGGGGCTTAGCAATCTTGGAAAAGTTCTCGACAAATCGACGGCAATAGCTTGCAAGGCCGAGAAAACTTCTCATTTGCTTGACGTTCTTCGGAGGAGTCCAGTCCAGAATAGCCTGAACTCGTTCTGGGTTAACGGCAATTCCATCTTTTGAAATCACATGACCAAGATATGTCACTTCAGATAACCAGAACTCGCATTTGGAGTATTTGGCATACAACTGGTGTTCTCGGAGCCTTTCCAGTACTAGACGGAGGTGTTCAACATGTTCTTCTTTATTCCTCGAATATACCAGAATATCATCCAGATATACCACGACAAATTTGTCGAGGTAATCCATGAAGATGTAATTCATCAGACAGGAGAATGTGGCTGGAGCATTTGTTAAGCCAAATGACATGACAGTGTACTCGTAGGAGCCATAACGAGTAACAAATGCAGTCTTCGGAATATCCTCTTCACGAACACGGATCTGATGGTAACCCAACCTCAAATCAAGCTTAGAGAATTCTGAGGTATCACCCTCGTTTGATTTCCCACTCGATGTATCCATCAAGGTGAACTCGGAGGAATCACCCTCGCTGGGTTCACACTTGAGGTGTTGTACGACAGCGTCGTTACCGGAAGTGGTGAAGGAGGAATCACCCTCGATGACCACGACCGAATAGCTACTCTACAGAGTTAACATCAGAAGTGCTACAAGAAGTTTCACCCTCGGCACTCGATAGTAACGCTGCAGTGTCGTTACAACTAAGGGGGGGTGATGTGCGGTGTCGGGGCCTGGTCTTCAATCCCGTTGATCGGGTCTTCTGACGATCCAGCGCGGCAGTCGGGATAAGTGGGGTCACTGATAGGTCTCTACCCAGCCTATACTAAGCAGTTCAGGATATGAAGGTAATTATCAACAGTAGGTTACAATGAACAGGCTATGCATCAGAATAGGTAAAGCAGCAGCAGCAGCAGCAATTCTAATGCAAGCATGAGAAACAGAATGGGCGATATCGGGATGATCAAAGGTGGGGCTTGCCTGGTTGCTCGGCGGCAAGGGCAAGGTTGTCAGTGGTGTCTTCGGTCTCCGGAGCTGCGTCGGCCTCTGGGACGACGTCAGTGTCGGGGGGCTACCGAGAGAGAAGAGGGGGAGGAAACAGTATAAATACACAGCGAACAAGTGCAGCACAAAGCATAACATGGCAATACGCGGTGACGGAGGTGATCTAACGGAGTGCCGGGTGATACTGGCGAAGGTGGGATTCATCCGGGAATGTTTTCCCGGTTCCGGACATTTGTCAGACAGATGACCGGAGGGGAACGGTTGCATGTTCGGATGGTTAGGGACGTGTGGCGGACGAACGGACCGCGTATTCAGATTCGTCTCGTCGTTCTGAGCAATTTTCATGTATAAAGTTTTTCGATCGGAGTTACGGATTAAAAGATATGATTTTCTAAAGTTTTATTGATTTTCTGGAATTTATTTAATTATTTAAATCAAACATTATCCGAAACAATGTCTTGCTGACGTCAGCATGACGTCAGGACCAGTGGGTCCCACCTGTCATAGGCTGTTTAGTTAATTAAGGATTAACTAATTAATTACTGTTTAATTAACACTAACTACTTAATTAAATTAACCTAATCAGGATTAATTAAATTAATTAATTCACTAATTAATTATTTAATTAATTAATTTTTTTATTAATTTTTTTATTTAAATTTAATTCGTTCTGGGCCGTGGGGCCCCACTGTCATTTGCTAAGGGGGCCTTGGGCCCATTGGTCAGTGGCACGAGGCCAGAACGGGCGCGGGCGTGTGCGGTTTGCGGGGCGGAGCCGGGCGTGGGCGCCCGGCAGGGCGCGCGGCGAGGGACGGCGCGGGGCGCGGGGCGTGGCCAGGCACACGTGGGCGCGCGCGCACGCACTGGCCGAGGCCAGGGTGCGGTGGCCGGCCGGGGGTGGCGGCGAGGGGCAGAGGGAGCGGCGGGCGGAGGAAAAAAATAGGGGGGGCGGCCGCGGTGGTCGGGCGATGGCCGGAGCGCGGCGAGCGCGCAGCTAGGCACGGGCGGCCAGCAGAGCAGCGGCAGCGCGGAGCAGCAGCAGCACGCGCAAGCGGCATAGGCGGGCGAGCACGGGGTCGCGGCGAGCGGGGCGAGGGAGAGGCCCGGGACAGAGAGGGAGGCTACGGGCGCAGCGGCCAACGCGGGCAGGAGTGGGCGAGCCGGGCGGCAGTGCAAAGGCAGCAGGTGATGTGCGAGGGCGGCGAGTGAGCGATGGTGCCGGAGCACGGCAATGGCGCGACAGGTGGGGTGGCCGGCGACAGGAGAAGGAGGAGACGAAGGGGGGGGGTTCTCACGAGCGTTGGTGAGGAGGGGGGCGGCGTGGCTCGATGGGGCCGGTGAGGAGGAGATGAGGAGGTCCGGTGACGGCGACGCCCTCGGGCGGCGATGGCGATCCGGGGCGGCGAGGGGCAACGGCGAGCGGCGACGTGAGCTCGGGCCTCTCCCTGGATCTTGATCCAGAGGAGAGCCGAGGAAGCGGATATTTATTCTGGATTGTAGCTTGGTTAATGGGCCGATAATCCTGAACCAATCGGTTAGTTCCATCCTTCTTCTTAACGAAGAGTGAAGGTGCTCCCCAAGCAGAGGAACTGGGGCGGATGAAACCTTTCTTAAGTGACGTGTCGATTTCTTCCTTAAGCTCGAGAAGATGATGCGGAGGCATCTTATAAGGGCGCTTCGCAATAGGGGTAGTGCCAGGCTTCAAGTCGATGACGAACTCAACAACTCTAGCAGGGGCTATCCCTGGAAGTTCTTCTGGAAATACATCTTGAAAATCACGAACAACTGGAACGTTCTCGATGCCTTCAAGAGGTGAAGCATTCAATGCATTCAGAACATATATCTGGCTCTCAGCATCTTAAGCTATTCGGGCTGAGTAATTGATCACCTGACCAGAAGGGTGTGTGAGCTGGACTGTCTTAGTAGCACAGTCAATCAAAGCATTATGGGCTGTCAACCAGTCCATACCGAGAATGATGTCTATGTCGGAAGGTCCAAGAGCAATAAGGGAAGCAGAGAACATCAACCCTTCAATTCTGATCTGATTGTTGTGACTTACCATCTTGGTTTGCCACCGGGAACGGGGAGTGATGATTTCTAAAGGAGTGGGTAATGAGCTTATAGCTAACCCATGCAATTGTGCAAATTGCTGGGACACAAAGGAATGTGATGCCCCGGAATCAAAGAGAACAGAGGCTGCAACTGAATTAACTGACAGAGTTCCCATCACGATTTTTGGAGACTCACGAGCTTCTCCCATATTGACATGAGTGACCTGGCCACGACCCATAGCAAGCGGCCTGGCCTTACGACTTCTTGAATGATGGGTTCGATGGCCCTTCGTACGACCATCAGGAGGACGTGGTGCAGCCTGAGGTGTAGCCATGGCATTGGACTGTCCACCCTGAATCGTTAGCTGTCTCGGCGGCGAAGGCAGACGAGGTGCAACATATGACGGCCTTGGTGTTGGAGCAGGTCGGTGGTAAACATTGTGGGGAATCCAGACTCGACGTTTCTGAACAGGCTGACCGGAAGACGAGCCGACATCTCGAGTACGCTTAAGCGACTCCTGGTACTCAGTCAGAGCTGTTTCAACTTGGAAAGATTTGCTGACAAGCGTTGCGAAGTCTGTGAAATCATGGACAGCAAGTGCAAGTTTTATATCCGTACGTAGTCCTTCACGGAATTTTTCCTGCTTGCGTGTGTTGGTGTCGACGTCATCCGCAGCATAGCGGGACAATTCAAGAAATTTCCTCTGATATTCATCCACAGTCATTTTGCCTTGTGAGAGTTTGCGGAACTCATGCTTCTTCTGGTCCATCAGACCTTGAGGAATGTAACGTGCACGAAAAGCTGACTCGAATTCCTGCCAAGTGGTTACAGTCTCCGCAGGCAACATAGCCTTCTGGCTTTCCCACCATTGAGCAGCTGGGCCCTTCAGGTGGAATGTGGCAAAGGTGACGTAACTGTCAGGGGCAACATTAGCTGACTCCATTTCAAACAGGATGTCACGAAGCCAATCATCAGCATCCATAGGATTGGTGGAGTTGCGGAAAACGGACGGATTGAGGCCCACAAATTCTGGCAGCAAGATCGGTCCAGGCTCCTGGCGAGCCTCGTTGCGTTCCAAACTTCTTACCAGACTCTCGTTGAGCTGACGGTTCAATTCAAACTGCTGCATCATTGCGGCAATATAGGGTGGAGGTGGAGGATCGTCAGCCATCCTGCCAAATCAACAGGGGCAGTTTAGCAAGAAAAACTGCAGGTGTACGGAATGATTCATGAAGTATCACGCACAACAGAAGGAAGTGCAATAGATAATTTAGCATATTCGCACCAGATATTCAAAGCCAGACATAGCCTTGGTTATTATCCGGCATTACGACAGTTAAAAAAGGGGAGGGCTAGACATCTAGGCGGCGCGCAGGCACGCGGTAGGGAAGTACACAACAAGACATAGCAAAGGCTACATCAACGTCGGTGAAAACTATTGGAGCAAGGAATCTGCAAGTGACAACACAGGGTGCCCTCGATAAAAGGATCCTGTAAGCAGAACCTGGTCCACAATCTCAAAGCAAGGGGGGATATTTCAGAACTCCAGGTGGATGTGATCACGAGAACCTAATGTTGGAGTTAGTAAAAATTTAACCCGAATAGAAGAGAGGTCAGAGTCCCAGAGTAAAGGTCAAGGAGTAAAAGATCCTAATAACACCCAATTGGCGACGTGGGCCCGTAAGCCACACAGCCAAGTTAGTAAAATAGTTTTGGACCACTAGACTCAACTTCGGCCAAGGAGTTGGAAAGGGGGCTTCCTAGAGGCAGTCGGCTCTGATACCAACTTGTGACGCCCACGGCCCGATCGTGCACTAATCATACACGCAAATGCACACGATCAAGCCTAAGGACTCACGGGAAGATATCACAACACAACTCTAAAACATAAATAAGGTCATACAAGCTTTATATTACAAGCCAGGGGCCTCGAGGGCTCGAATACATAAGCTTGCGAACAAGCGTCAGCGGAAGCATCAGATATCTGAGTACAGATATGAAACAGAAACAGAAGGGCCTTTAGAAAGGCGGGGCAAAATAAAACACTACGATCGAAAGGCGTAGGCCTCCTGCCTGGGACCCTCCGATCCTACTCCTGGTCGTCAGTCAACTCGTAGTAGTATCCATCCTCTGGGTAGTAGTAGTATTCGATCGACGGGGCATCTGTCTCAGGGGCTCCGTCCTCTTGGTCATGACAAACTGATATGGGGAGAAAAAGGAAAACAAAGCAACCGTGAGTACTCAGAAGTACTCAGCAAGCAAGGATCTACACTACATATGCAACATTTTCAAGGGGAGGCTGTATATGTGGACTGGGCTGCAGAAATGCAAGAATAGAGAGAAGGCCTAGTCCTATCGAAGACTAGCATCTTCAGCGGTCTTGCAGCATTAGAAGAGAGTAGAACGGTACAATATAATGTAGCAGTATCATTAGGTCTCAACCTCACCCAGAGATCCTTTCTCGACTCCCTGCGAGAAAGCAATCCCAGAGCCATACAGTCATCAACCTCGTCCTGAGATCCCTTCTCGACTCCCTGCGAGAAGCAATCCCAGAGCCATAGTATCCAAGTGTCCAGTTCTAAATTGTATCAATCAGGATACAACTCCGAGTGTCCGTTACCGTAGGACAGGCTATCGATAGAAGTATTCTTCCCTGCAGGGGTGCACCAACTTACCCAACACGCTCGATTAACTCCGGCCGGACACACTTTCCTGGGTCATGCCCGGCCTCGGCCAAACGACACATCGCAACCCTACCTACAGCTCAGCAGAGAGGTCCCCGCCGGTCTACATCCTAAGCGCAAGGGGGTCTTGGCCATCGCCCCTCGCCCTCCGGGTCGTTGCGTGCCGGGCGAACCAGGCTCCACCCATCAGGATGGTGCCGGCCCAGCCCGGCCGCAGTGCTGAACTGGACGTCTGACAGAGCTTTCGGCTGATGCATACGATGCAGAACGCCCATACTGTGCCCACGTGATGGTTAGTGCTATCAGGCCAGAGACCTGCTCGGATCAAATATCCAAATCGTTAGGACTAGGGGCTTGCGGTAACGAGCAGAGACTCACGAAAGATGTGACCCCGTCGCCCCGTCTCGAGGACTTGCTGCAAGGGTTAAGAATGCCCGGCCGCGCCTCGTATTCACCATTCGGGCACCACACTGGCACCCGTCTTCACAACACTCGCCTCTCAGGCGCACGCGGGTACCCCTCAGGGTCGACCCGCCTATCCAAGTAACATTGTAAAGTCCAAGTATCCGTGTGTCCATAACATCAGGGAATCCGAGGTATCACCCTCATTGAATTCCCACTCGATGTATCCGTCAAGGTGAACTCGGAGGAATCACCCTCACTGGGTCCACACTTGAGGTGTTGTACGACAACGTCGTTATCAAAAGCGGTGAAGGAGGAATCACCCTCGATGACCACGACCGAATAGCTACTCTACAGAGTTAACATCAGAAGTGCTACCAGAGGTTTCACCCTCGGCACTCGATAGTAACGCTGCAGTGTCGTTACAACTAAAGGGGGTGATGTGCGGTGTCGGGGCCTGGTCTTCAATTCCCGTTGATCGGGTCTTCTGACGATCTAGCGCGGCAGTCGGGATAAGTGGGGTCACTGATAGGTCTCTACCCAGCCTAGACTAAACAGTTTAGGATATGCAGGTAATTATCAACAGCAGGTTACAATGAACAGGCTATGCATCAGAATAGGTAAAGCAGCAGCAGCAGCAGCAATTCTAATGCAAGCATGAGAAATAGAATGGGCGATATCGGGATGATCAAGGGGGGGGGGCTTGCCTGGTTGCTCGGCGGCAAGGGCAAGGTCGTCAATGGTGACTTCGGTCTCCGGAGCTGCGCCGGGATCTATCGAGAGAGAAGAGGGGGAGGAAACAGTATAAATATAGAGCAAACATGAGCAACGCAAAGTACGGCATGACAATATGCAGTGCCGGGTGTGTCCTAACGTATGGTTGCACGTCACCGAGGAAGGAGGAATCCATCCGGGAATGTTTTCCCGGTTCTGGACAATTGTCAGACAGATGACCGGAGGGGAACGGTTGCATGTTCGGATAGTTAGGGACGTGTGGCGGACGAACGGACCGCGCATTCAGATTCGTCTCGTCGTTCTGAGCAATTTTCATGTATAAAGTTTTTCGATCGGAGTTACAGATTAAAAGATATGATTTTCTAAAGTTTTTATTAATTTCTGGAATTTATTTAATTTATTAAATCAACCTTATCCGAAACAGTGTCTGCTGACGTCAGCATGACGTCAGGACCAGTGGGTCCCACCTGTCATACACTGTTTAGCTTAATTAGGTTTTAACTAATTAAATTACTGTTTAATTAACACTAACTACTTAATTAGATTAACCTAATCTGGATTAATTAACTAATTAATTAACTCACTAATTAATTATTTAATTAATTAATTATTTTTATTAATTATTAATTATTTTATTTTTATTTTCTATTTCTTAAATCGTTCTGGGGGTAGGCCCCACATGTCATTGGCCCTATGGGCAGGGGCCCATTTGGCAGTGGCACTGGGCGCGGGGCCCCACCCGTCGGTGGCCCAGGCCACGGACGCGGGCGACGGGCGCGGCGCGCGGGCGCGTGCGCGGCAGGGGCGAGCGGGCGCCGGAGCGCGCGGCAGCGCGGGTGAAGGGGGCCGCGGGCGCGGGGCCACGACCACGCAGCGGCGCGGGGTGGCCGGAGCCGGAGCGGGGCAACGATGGAGGCAGCAGCCGCAGCAGCGAGTTGGGAGCTAGCAGCGGCCAGCAGCAGCAGGGCGCGGCCCGGGTGCGCGCGGGGCGGAGCCTGGCCGGAGCGCGGCGGGGAGCGGGCGTGGCGACCGCGGGACGGGCGCGGGGAGCGTGGCGTCGGGCGCGCGGTGGCGGTGACGAGCGCGAGCGCGCGAGGGAGAGGGAGGGAGCGAGGAGGGGCGTGTCTCACGGGGAGGATGCAGGGAACGGGACAGTGGGCGCGATGTGGCCGGCGAGGGAGAGGCGAGGACGAGCGACGGGGTGCAGCGAAGTCCGACGATGGGGCGGCGCCGGGAGTTGGCGACGGCGCGAGGCGCCGGGGTCGACGACGAGGCGAGGCCGCGCGGCGATGGCGACCGGCGACGGCGACGGGGTCGGGGGCGCGCGCGGGGCGGGGCCCGATCCAGAATCAGGAAGGGGGGAGAAGGGGATCGAGGGAGTGCGGTGGAGTGGGGGTGACGGGGATTAGGGTTTGCGGGGGTGAGGGGATAAGGAGTGGGGGTTGGGCTTGGCCGGTTGGGCGTTTGCCCAATTGGGCCGGTGGCCTGCTGGGCCGGAGCCCAGTGGGGGGGGGGTTTCCTTTTTTGCTTTATTTCTTTTCTGTTTTCTGTTTTTGCAATAACGTGTGGCCTCACAATTAGTTTTGTAAAATAGGTTATCTGGTCCAACAAATATAGTGCAGTATCTAGCACTGACAGAAAAAGGTTTGGAGCCAAAAATGATTCTGTTTGCATTTTAATTAAATGAATATAGATTAAGTACTCCTGTTTTGCTGCTGTTAGAGTCACTTCATTAATTTGGTAAATATTGATTACAATTTTAGAATTGTCTCTGGATTACTTGCTATATAATGAACAATTTAGTTTTTATGTTGGACAACTTTTATTTTCCACTTTCATTTAAATTTGGATTCTGAGTTAGGAGTTGAAATGCAATATGATGCAAATGATGTTTAGGCACTGATAATCATGATGACATGGCATAATCAAAAGGGTGATTACTGTAGTTAACCACCGGGGGTGTTACACGCCTCGCGCCGTGTTCCTTACTTGAGGGGCGCGCGTCAAAGCACGCCTCCAAGTGGTGCCCGAGCAACTCCCTCGTCACACTGGTCAGGTCAGACACTCTCCAGGCGGAAGCCCCCGAGCCCGTCCTGAGGGAGGCGCCGGGCGCGCCTTCCTATGCGGGAGGAAGGCACACCCTCGTGACAGGCACGGCAACCGAGGCGTCACCGGTGGGTGCCTTCTTGGCCTCAGGATGGCTCTTGGGGAGGAGCTGCTTCTTCTCCGTGGGGACAGCCTCAGGCAGGGCGTCTCCTTCGCCATCGGAGTTCTCGGCCGCCGCGGCCCAGTAGGCGTGCTCAAGGGAGCAAACAACATCCTTTTCATCACAGGCGACGGTGATGACGCCGCTGCACCTTGGCATCTTGAGGACGTTGTAGCCATGGTGGGTTGTCGCCATGAACTTGGCAAGGGCGGGATACCCCAGGATGGCATTGTACGGGAGGCCGATGTGGGCCATGTCGAAGTCGATGAGCTTGGTGTGGTAGTTGTCGTGATTGCCAAAGGTGACTGGGAGGCGCACCTACCCCAGGGGAGTGGTGGAGCCGTCGGTCACCCCAGAGAAGGGCCTGGTGGGCATGAGCTGATCATAAGGTACTTGAAGCGTCTCGAAGGTCTCCACAGAGAGCACATTGAGGCTGGCGCCGCCATCGATGAGGGTCTTGGTGACTGAGACGTTGTTGATGGTGGGCATGCACAACATGGGGAGCGCGTCAGCGGTGGCTGAACACCTGAGGTGGTCCTTGGAATCGAAGGTAAGGGCGTACTGCGACCACTTGAGGGGGCGCACAGCCTCAAGCCTCGGGAGGGCTGCGTTCACCTCACGAGAAAACGACTTGAAGA
The DNA here is from genome assembly GCA_011799875.1 of Thinopyrum elongatum. Classification (NCBI taxonomy): domain Eukaryota; kingdom Viridiplantae; phylum Streptophyta; class Magnoliopsida; order Poales; family Poaceae; genus Thinopyrum; species Thinopyrum elongatum. Next base: position 393,550,187 of record CM022300.1, read on the forward strand.
GATGGTTTGACGTGGGGGCCTGAGCTCCGGCGAGGATGCAAGCTATGGCGCGAGGCTCTTGGTAGCCCCCAGCCCCCTCGCCTGGCTGGTTGTTGTCGTTCCTCCTGGGGAGCGGCGGCGGCAGCGGTGGAAGGCCCGCATTGTCCTGAGGACAGACCTCACGAGGCTGATCATGCCAGGCGCCGTCACGAGGTTGATCGCGCCAGCCCTCCGCGCGAGGCTGGTCACGCCAGCCCTAGCGGGGGTTGCGGTTGTCCCAGTGTCCTCCATCGTGGCCTCCTCCGCGGCCGACACCACGGTCACCACACTCAGGGCGGCGGCCCAAGCGCTCGTCACGGAGCGCCCTGAGCTCCTGACAGTCGTCGGTGTTGTGGGTGCGCACATTGTGGAAGATGCAAAACGGGTGACCATCCTTGGCGGGCTCGTCGCGGTCACGGCCCCGCTTCAGCTCAGGCTCCGCTGCCAGCATAGCAGGGCCCGTGCGCTTCACCTCCTTGGCCTTGGCCTTCTTGTCTTCGGGATCGACGTCGGAGTTGTTGAGCAGGGAGAGGACACCTTCCTCCGCCCTCGCGCACTTGTCGGCCAGGTTGAGCAGCTCCAGCATTGTGCACATGTCATCATTGATGGCGAGCTTCTCACTCATCCGGACGTCTGTGACGCCTTCGGTGAATGCCGAGATGATGGCCTCGTCCGAGGCCTTCGAAATCTTGAGCCAGACTTGGGTAAAGCGCTGAATGTACTTGCGGGGGGTCTCGCCCGGGCGCTGCTTCATGCGCCGCAGGTCGCTGATGGTGAGGGCACGCTCGCAGGTGCCTTGGAAGTTGGCGATGAACCGCTCGCGAAGCTCGTCCCACGAGGATATTGACACCTCGGGCAAATTCATGAGCCAAGAACGTACGCCATCCTTGAGGGCCATGGGGAACCAGTTCGCCATGACCTTATCATCATCGTTCGCCGCCTCGATGCTCAACGCGTAGACCTGGAGGAACTCCACGGGGTCGGGGATGCCGTCGTAGCGAGGGGGCAGCTCCGGCTTGAACTTGACCAGCTAGGCCACCCGGCGCAGCTCACGGGTCAAGGCGCGGCAGCCAGCAGCGCTCACGGGTGCACATCGAGCAGGAGCGGTGCGGTCATGGTGCCCATGCGCCACGGCTTCTTGGACGGCCCGGTCTTGGAGCTGGTGCAGCGGCACGGGGGGCGCGTGCGTCGTGCAGCGACTGATGCACAATCTGGCAGCTGGCCTCGTCATGAGCCGGCACTGGTGCTCCACAGGCAGAACGTGAGGCCGCGCGTCATGGCAGGGCTCGTTGTTGTCGCCGTGCAGGGGAGGAGGCGGAGGTGCACCGTGCGCCATGTCGCCCGCACGGGGCAGTGGAGGACAGAGCAAGTGGGAGGGCGCCGGGGCCTCGCCCGCGGCGTCGACGAGCTCGGTGATGCGGCCTAGCCAGGTGTCGTAGCCCTCATCGGCGGGGCAGTAGCGCAACAACTCATGTGCCATGAGCAGTGCTGCCTGCGCGTTTGCCGGCCCGCGGCGAGCATGGAAGGACGAAGCCGCGGCCGGGGTGAGAGAAGGTGTGGCGGTGCAACAGTCGTGCTGCAAGGAGGGCGGCAGGGAGAGGTCCTGCTGCTCGTGAGCAGCCGGGTCAGTGGCGGCGTTGGCCATGGCCGGCGGGGAGAGGCAGCTGCCGTCCCGGCCCGCCGGCTCTGTCTGGGTGACACGAGCCGCACGGCGCTCAGCACAAACACGACAAGTGTTGGCCATGGGGACGGTGAAGCGGGATCGAAACAAAGTGAAAGAACTCCGGCACACCCCTACCTGGCACGCCAAATGTCAAAATTAGGGCTCTGTAGACCCAAAGAAAGATTCGAACTCTGGGGTGTGCGCGGGGGACTTCGCTAGGCTACGACTCATTGCTCACTGGCTCGCGGCGATGCTCTGACGTGCTCAAGCAAGATGGAAGAAGGAAAGACACGACGGTTTACCCAGGTTCGGGCCACCTTGCGGTGTAAAATCCTACTCCTGCTTTGTGGTGGATTGCCTCGCGAGGAGGATGAGTATAAACCAGTACAAGGATGAACTGCCTCTCGAGGGCTATAGGGATGCCAAGATTCGATCGACCTCTCTCTACGGTGGAGACTAACCTATACTTATACTAGCCCGGTCCTCTTCCCCCAAAGCTAGGCGGGAAGGGATGCCAAAATGGCCAATTTTGAAGGGGGGCAGCAGTACACCCTATCCTGATTAAAGGTGGTCTTTGCCTACAAAGCTTCTGTCCATGACGCGCTGGTGGGCTCGACGATGACCTTCGTCCTGCCGAGCCGGGGTCCTGGTCTTGTTGCACCAAAGAGGGAACCTTTCGGGCTGCCTTGGGAACCCATGTGCTGGCCTTGCTCCTTCAGCACCAAAGAGGAAAACCTCACTGTCCGCGCCCGCTGGCATCGGTCCTGGCGGTGCCTTCATACGTCTCCAACGTATCTATAATTTTTTATTGTTCCATGGTATTATATTATCTATTTTGGATGTTTTATATGCATTATTATGCTATTTTATATTATTTTTGGGACTAACCTATTAACTTAGAGCCCAGTGCCAGTTTCTGTTTTTTTCTTCTTTATTGGGTTTTACAAAAAAGGAATATCAAACGGAGTCCAAACGGAATAAAACTTTCGCGATGATTTTTCTTCGACCAAAAGACATCCAGAGGACTTGGAGAGGGGGCCAGAAGGATACCTAGGAGGCCACAAGCCTGCTAGGCGCGCCCCAGGGGGGCGCCCTGAGGGCTTGTGGGCCCCTCGGGAGTCCTCCATCCCTAATCTTTGCGCTATAAATTCCCAAATATTCCCAAACCACAAGAAGCGTTCACCAAAATACTTTTCCGCCGCCGCAAGCCTCTGTTCTCGTGAGATCCCATCTTGGGGCCTTTTCCGACGATCTGCCGGAGGGCGATTCGATCACAGAGGGCCTCTACATCAACTTTGCTGCCCTTCCAATCATGCGTGAGTAGTTTACCACAGACCTATGGGTCCATAGCTAGTAGCTAGATGGCTTCTTCTCTCTCTTTGATCTTCAATACAATGTTCTCCTCGATGTTCTTGGAGATCTATTCGATGTAATACTTTTTTGCGGTGTGTTTGTTGAGATCCGATGAATTGTGGATTTATGATTACATTATCTATGAATATTATTTGAGTCTTCTCTGAACTCTTTTATGCATGATTAAGATATCTTTGTATTTCTCTTCGAACTATCGGTTTGGTTTGGCCAACTAGATTAGTTTTTCTTGCAATGGGAGAGGTGCTTAGTTTTGGGTTCAATCTTGCGGTGTCCTCACCCAGTGACAGAAGGCGTAGCGAGGCACGTATTGTATTGTTGCCATCGAGGATAAAAAGATTGGGTTTTCATCATATTGCTTGAGTTTATCCCTCTACATCATGTCATCTTGCTTAAGGCATTACTCCGTTCTTATGAACTTAATACTCTAGATGCATGCTGGATAGCGGTCGATGTGTGGAGTAATAGTAGTAGATGCAAACAGGAGTCGGTCTACTTGTCACAGACGGATGCCTATATTCATGATCATTGCCTTAGATATCATCATAACTTTGCGCTTTTCTATCAATTGCTCAACAGTAATTTGTTCACCCACCGTATGCTATCTTTAAGAGAGAAGTGATAAGTCTCCAACGTATCTATAATTTTTTATTGTTACATGCTATTATATTATCTGTTTTGGATGTTTTATATGCATTAATAAGCTATTTTATATTATTTTTGGGACTAACTTATTAACCTAGAGCCCAGTGCCAGTTTTTGTTTTTTCCTTGTTTTTGAGTTTCGCAGAAAAGGAATATCAAACGGAGTCCAAACAGAATAAAACTTTACGATGATTTTTCTTGGACCAGAAGACACCTGCGAGACTTGGAGTCGAAGTCAGAAGACCCACGAGGCGACGACAAGCCGTAGGGGCGTGCCCCTGGCTTGTGGCCCCCCTCGGGAGTCCACCGACCTACTTCTTCATCCTATATATTCACATATATTCCAAAACCCTAGAAGAGAGCCACGAAAATACTTTTCCACCGCGGCAACCTTTTGTTCCCGTGAGATCCCATCTTGGGGCCTTTTCCGGCGATCTACCGGAGGGGGATTCGATCACGGAGGGCATCTACATCAAACCTATTGCCTCTCCGATGAAGCGTGAGAAATTTACCTCAGACCTACGGGTCCATAGCTAGTAGCTAGATGGCTTCTTCTCTCTCTTTGATTCTCAATACCATGTTCTCCTTGATGTTCTTGGAGATCTATCTGATGTAATATTCTTTTGCGGTGTGTTTGTCAAGATCCAATGAATTGTGGATTTATGATCCGATTATCTATGAATATTATTTGAATTTTCTCTGAATTCTTATATGCATGATTTGATATCTTTGTATTTCTCTTCGAATTATCGGTTTGGTTTGGCCAACTAGATTGGTATTTCTTGCAATGGGAGAGGTGCTTAGTTTTGGGTTCAATCTTGCGGTGTCCTCACCCAGTGACATAGTAGGGGTAGGCACGTATTGTATTGTTGCCATCAAGGATAAAAAGATGGGGTTTTCAGCATATTGCTTGAGTTTATCCCTCTACAGCATGTCATCTTACTTAAGGTGTTACTCCGTTCTTTATGAACTCAATACTCAAGATGCATGCTGGATAGCGGTCGATGTGTGGAGTAATAGTAGCAGATACAGCATTGTTTCGGTCTACTTGACACGGACGTGATGCCTATATGCATAGTCATTGCCTTGGATATCATCATAACTTTGCGCTTTTCTATCAATTGCTCGACAGTAATTTGTTCACCCATCGTATTATTTGCCTTCAAGAGAAAAGCCTCAAGTGAAACCTATGGCCCCTGGGTCTATTTTCCATCATATATTTTCAGATCTATATATGAGAAATACCAAAAATACCTTGCTGCAATTTATTTACTTTTATTTTGTTTTACGTTTTGGCTATCTTATATACCTATCTCTATCATATCTCACCTTTGCAATTGACCGTGAAGGGATTGACAACCCCTTTATCGCGTTGGGTGCAAGTGTTTGATTGTTTGTGCAGGTGCATAGATTGGGGACTTGCTTGTACCTCCTACTGGATTGATACTTTGGTTCTCTAACTGAGGGAAATACTTATCTCTACTTTGCTGCATCACCCTTTCCTCTTCAAGAGAAAAACCAACGTAAGCTCAAGAAGTAGCAGGAAGAATTTCTGGCGCCGTTGCCGAGGAGGTCTACATCAAGCCTACCAACTACCCACCATAAACTCTCATATCTTGCATTACATTATTTGCCATTTGCCTCTCGTTTTCCTCTCCCCCACCTCTAAAACGATTTTCAAAAAAAATTCAAAAAGATTTGCCTTTTTATTCGCCCTTCTTTCGTTCGTCTTTCCCTTTGCCTTTATGTCTTACTTGGTTTGTTTGCTCATTTGCTTGGCATAATTGTGTATTTTATTCCAAATCAGAAACAAAAGGTTTATGGATCCTCATCCACTTGCTAATCTTTTTAAGAGATCCAATTATGATGAACCAATTGCTAGTGACTTGAGTGCACTAGATTATCTTTATGAAGTTTTGCTTGAAATTCGTGAATCTGAAAATTGTGATGAAGTGTTAAAAGAAGAAATTTATGAAGTGATTCACGATAGCTCCTTGAATGAAAAGCATGATTGCAATGATGTTAGTATAAATTCTATAAATTTCAATTGTGCAAATAATATGCAAAACCCTGAGCTTGGGGATGCTAATTTTGCTATGTCCACTACTTGTTGCAATGATCATGATTGGGGTGATTTTTCTTATGATCTTGAAAATTTATTTAAGCCTCATGATGAATATGTTTGCAATAATATTGAAAGTGGGTTTGGAAGAGTGTAAACTCTAGGTAATAATGATCCCACTACTTTGGAGTATGATCAATCTTATGAATTTTTTGATAAAAGTGGGTTTGGAGAGGTCATGACTTTAGTTAATGTTAATCCCACTATCTTGGAAGAGTGTCAACTTTGCATGCATGTGGATCATCTAGAAAATGTGTTATGTGATAGATATATTGTTGAATTTGAATACGATCCCACATGTAATTATTATGAGAGAGGAAAATATGGTTGTAGAAATTTTCATGTTACTAAATTACCTCTCGTTATGTTGAGATTGCTATTGTTTCTTTCTTCTTCTTTGAATATGCTAGTCTTTGCTTGTCTTGATAATTTGTTTGCTTATAAAATGCCTATGCATAGGAAGTATGTTAGACTTAAATATGTTTGTCATATGTTCTATGATGCTCCCTTCGTGTTTCAAGTATTATCTTTTATGTGAGCATCATTGAATTATTAATGCCTAGCTAAAAGGCTTTAAAGAAAAGCGCTTGTTGGGAGACAACCCAATATTTTTCCCTTTCTGTTTTTCTTATGTATACACATTATTGCCTCTGTAGTAGTTGTGTTTTGGTGTTTTAATTAGTGTTTGTGCCAAGTAAGACCTTTGGGATGGCTTACGGTGATAGTTGATTTGATCTTGCTGAAAAACAGAAACTTTTGCGTCCAGTCACATAATTGTTTAAATTCACTGGAGCATGGAAAAACCCTGAATTGTTTACACATGATTGACATACAAATTGCCTCTGTTTTCCTAATGTTTCAGAATATTTGGAGTTACAGAAGTATTAGAACAATTCAGATCTTCGCAGACTGTTCTGTTTTTGACAGATTCTATTTTCTTTGTGTTGTTTGCTTATTTTGATGAATCTATGGGTAGTATCGGGGGGTATGAACCATGGAGAAGTTGGAATACAGTAGATATTACACCAATATAAATAAAGAATGAGTTCACAAACGTACCAAAAAGTGGTGATTTATTTTATTATACTAACGGATCTCATGAGTTTTCTGTTGAGTTTTGTGTTGTGAAGTTTTCAAGTTTTGGGTAAAGATTTGATGGACTATGGAATAAGGAGTTGCAAGAGCCTAAGCTTGGAGATGCCCAAGGCACCCCAAGGTAATATTCAAGGACAACCAAGAGCCTAAGCTTTGGGATGCCCCGGAAGGCATCCCCTCTTTCGTCTTCGTCTATCGGTAAATTTACTTGAGGCTATATTTTTATTCACCACATGATATGTGTTTTGCTTGGAGCATCTTGTATGATATGAGTCTTTGCTTTTTAGTTTTCCACAATCATCCTTGATGTACACACCTTTTGAGAGGGACACGCATGAATCGTGATTTATTAGAATACTCTATGTGCTTCACTTATATCTTTTGAGCTAGGCAATTTTGCTCTAGTGCTTCACTAATATCTTTTTAGAGCACGGCGGTGGATTTATTTTATACAAATTGTTGAACTCTTTTGCTTCACTTATATTATTTTGAGAGTCTCTAAACAGCATGGTAATTTTCTTTGATTATGAATTTAGTCCAAATATGATGGGCATCCAAGAGGGATATAATAAAAACTTTCATATAAAGTGCATTGAATACTATGAGAAGTTTGATTCCTTGTGATTGTTTTGAGATATAAAGATGGTCATATTAGAGTCATGCTAGTGAGTAATTGTGGATTGGTAGAGATACTTGTGTTAAAGTTTGTGATTCCCGTAGCATGCACGTATGGTGAACCGTTATGTGATGATGTCGGAGCATGATTTATTTATTGATTGTCTTCCTTATGAGTGGCGGTCGGGGACGAGCGATGGTCTTTTCCAACCAATCTATCCCCCTAGGAGGATGCCTGTAGTACTTTGTTTCAATAGCTAATAGACTTTTGCAATAAGTATGTGAGTTCTTTATGACTAATGTTGAGTCCATGGATTATACGCACTCTCACCCTTCCACCATTGCTAGCCTCTCTAGTACCGCACAACTTTCGTCGGTGCACTACACCCACCATAACCCTTCCTCAAAACAGCCACCATTCCGTTTATTATGACACGCTTCATCATTGTCAAATTACTCTGCATGATCATGTAGTTGACATCGTATTTGTGGCAAAGCCACCATTCATTTTTTTATAATTGTCTCTCTTGATCATTGCACATCCCGGTACACCGTCGGAGGCATACATATAGAGTCTTATTTTTGTTCTAAGTATCGAGTTGTAATTCTTGAGTTGTAAGTAAATAAAAGTATGATGATCATCATTATTAGAGCATTGTCCCATGTGAGGAAAGGATGATGGAGACTATGATTCCCCCACAAGTCAGGATGAGACTCCGGTCGAAAAATTAAAAAAAAAAGAGAAAAAAGGGGGAAAAGAGGCCAAAGAGCCCAAAATAAAAAAATGAGAGAAAAGAGAGAAGGGGCAATGCTACTATCCTTTTTCCACACTTGTGCTTCAAACTAGCACCATGATCTTCATTATAAAGAGTCTCCTATTTTGTCACTTTCATATACTAGTGGGAATTTTTGTTATATAACTTGGCTTGTATATTCCAATGATGGGCTTCCTCAAAGTGCCCTAGGTCTTCGTGAGCAAGCGAGTTGGATGCACACACACTTAGTTTCTTTTTGAGCTTTCATACACTTATAGCTCTAGTGCATCCGTTGCATGGCAATCCCTACTCACTCACATTGATATCTATTTATGGGCATCTCCATAGCCCATTGATACGCCTAGTTGATGTGAGACTATCTCCTTCTTTTTGTCTTCTCCACAACCTCCATGTTCTATTCCACCTATAGTGCTATATCCATGGCTCACGCTCATGTATTGCGTGAAAGTTGAAAAAGTTTGAGAACATCAAAAGTATGAAACAATTGCTTGGCTTGTCATCGGGGTTGTGCATGATTTAATACTTTGTGTGATGAAGATGGAGCATACCAGACTATATGATTCTGTAGGGATAACTTTCTTTGGCCATGATATTTTGAGAAGACATGATTGCTTTATTAGTATGCTTGAAGTATTATTGTTTTTATGTCAATATTAAACATTTGTTTTGAATCTTATGGATCTGAACATTCATGCCACAATAAAGAAAATTACAAGGATAAATATGTTAGGTAGCATTCCACATCAAAAATTCTGTTTTTATCATTTACCAACTCGAGGACGAGCAGGAATTAAGCTTGGGGATGCTTGATACGTCTCGAACGTATCTATAATTTTTGATTGTTCCATGCTATTATATTATCTATTTTGGATGTTTTATATACATTAATATGCTATTTTATATTATTTTTGGGACTAACTTATTAACCTAGAGCCCAGTGCCAGTTTTTGTTTTTTCCTTGTTTTTGAGTTTCGCAGAAAAGGAATATCAAACGGAGTCCAAACGGAATAAAACTTTACGATGATTTTTCTTGGACCAGAAGACACCTACGAGACTTGGAGTCGAAGTCAGAAGACCCATGAGGCGACGACAAGCCGTAGGGGCGCGCCCCCTGGCTTGTGGCCCCCTCGGGAGTCCACCGACTTACTTCTTCGTCCTATATATTCACATATATTCCAAAACCCTAGTAGAGAGCCACGAAAATACTTTTCCACCGCCGCAACCTTCTGTTCCCGTGAGATCCCATCTTGGGGCCTTTTTCGGCGATCTGCCGGAGGGGGATTCGATCACGGAGGGCATCTACATCAACCCTATTGCCTCTTCGATGAAGCGTGAGTAGTTTACCTCAGACCTACGGGTCCATAGCTAGTAGCTAGAAGGCTTCTTCTCTCTCTTTGATTCTCAATACCATGTTCTCCTCGATGTTCTTGGAGATCTATCCGATGTAATATTCTTTTGCGGTGTGTTTGTCGAGATCCGATGAATTGTGGATTTATGATCAGAATATCTATGAATATTATTTGAATCTTCTCTGAATTCATATGCATGATTTGATATCTTTGAATTTCTCTTCGAATTATCGGTTTGGTTTGGCCAACTAGATTGGTATTTCTTGCAATGGGAGAGGTGCTTAGTTTTGGGTTCAATCTTGCGGTGTCCTCACCCATTGACATAGTAGGGGTAGCGAGACACGTATTGTATTCTTGCCATCAAGGATAAAAAGATGGGGTTTTCATTATATTGCTTGAGTTTATCCCTCTACATCATGTCATCTTACTTAAGGCGTTACTCCATTCTTTATGAACTTAATACTCTAGATGCATGCTGGATAGCTGTCAATGTGTGGAGTAATAGTAGTAGATGCAAAATCGTTTTGGTCTACTTTACACGGACGTGATACCTATATGCATAATCATTGCCTTGGATATCTTCATAACTTTGCGCTTTTCTATCAATTGCTCGACAGTAATTTGTTCACCCACCGTATTATTTGCCTTCAAGAGAGAAGCCTCTACTGAAACCTATGGCCCCCGGGTCTATTTTCCATCATATATTTTCAGATCTATATATCAAAAATACCAAAAATACCTAGCTGAAATTTATTTACTTTTATTTTGTTTTACGTTTTGGCAATCTTCTATACCTATCTCTATCATATCTCACCTTTGCAATTGACCGTGAAGGGATTGACAACCCATTTATCGCGTTGGGTGCAAGTGTTTGATTGTTTGTGCAGGTGCATAGATTGGGGACTTGCTTGTACCTCCTACTGGATTGATACCTTGGTTCTCTAACTGAGGGAAATACTTATCTCTACTTTGCTGCATCACCCTTTCCTCTTCAAGGGAAAAACCACCGCAAGCTCAAGAAGTAGCAAGAAGCCTCTAGTGAAACCTATAGCCCCCGGGTCTATTTTCCATCATATATTTTCAGATCTATAAACAAAAAAACTCAAAAATATCTTGCTGCAATTTATTTACATTTACTTTGGTTAGCCTTTTTAATTATATTTTATACATATCTCTATTAGATCCCTCTCTTGTTCGAGACCGTGAAGGGATTGACAACCTCTTTTTCGCGTTGAGTGCAAGTGTTTGTGGTTTGTGCAGGTGCATAGATTGGAGACTTGCTTGTGCCTCCTACTGGATTGATACCTTGGCTCTTAACTGAGGGAAATACTTATCTCTACTTTGTTGCATCACCCTTTCCTCTTCAAGGAAAAAATCAACGCACGCTTAAGAAGTAGCAGGAAGAATTTCTGGCGCCGTTGCAGGGAAGGTTCTACATCATGCCTACCAAGTACCCATCATAAACTCTCATCTCTTGCACTTACATTATTTGACATTTGCCTCTCGTTTTCCTCTCCCCCACTTCTCAAACATTTTCAGAAAACACAAAAATATTTGCCTTTTTATTTGCCTTTTTTCCGTTTGCCTTTATGTCTTACTTGGTTTGTTTGCTTGTTCGCTTGGCATAATTGTGTGTTTATTGGAAATCAAGAACAAAAAGCTTATGGATCCTCATCCACTTGCTAATCTTTTTAAAATATCCAACTATGATGAACCAATTGCTAGTGAGTTGAGTGCACTAGAGTATATTTATGAAGTTTTGCTTGAAATTCGTGAATCTAAAAATTGTGATGAAATTTATGTAGTGATTTACGATAGCTCCTTGAATCAAAAGCATGATTGCAATGATGTTATTATAAATTCTATTAATGTCAATTAAGCTAATAATATGCAAAACCCGAAGCTTGGGGACGCTAGTTTTTGTATGTCCGCTACTTATTGCAATGATCATGATTGGGGTGATTCTTCTTATGATCTTGAAAATTTATTTAAGCCTCATGATAAATATGTTTGCAATAATATTTAAAGTGGGTTTGTAAGAGTGTCAAATTTAGGAAATAATGATCCAACTACTTTGGAGATTGATCAATCTTATGATTTTTTTTGTAAAAGTGGTCTTGGAGAAGTAATGACTTTATTTTATGTTAATCCCACTATTTTGGAAGAGTGTCAACTTGGCAAGCATGTGGATCATGAAGAGAAAATTTTATGTGATAGCTATATTGTTGAATTTGAATATGATCCTACATGTAATTATTATGAGAGAGGAAAATACGGTTGTAGAAATTTTCATGTTACTAAATTACCTCTCGTTATGTTGAGATTGCTATTGTTTCTTTCTTCTTTCTTGCATATGCTAGTTTTTGATTGTCTTGATAATTTGTTTGCTTACAAAATGCCTATGCATAGGAAGTATGTTAGACTTAAATATGTTTTTCACATGCTACATGATGCTCTCTTCGTGTTTCAATTGCTATCTTTCAAGTGAGCATCATTAAAATTATCAACGCCTAGCTAAAAGGCTTTAAAGAAAAGCGCTTGTTGGGAGACAACCCAATATTTTTATTTTATGTTTTTATGATAATTCACATTATTACCTCTGTGGTAATTTTTTTTTCGTGTTTTAATAGTATTTGAGCCAAGTAAGACCTTTGGGATGGTCTACGGTGATAGTTAATTTGATCTTACTGAAAAACAGAAACTTTTGCGCTCATTGCCAGAAATTTAAAAACATCACAGAAACATGCTTTTGATCTGAATTTTTTACAGAAGATTTATATACAAATTTCCTAAATTTTCCAAATTTTTCAGAATTTTTGGAGTTACAGAAGTATATAAAATTTCTAGATTACTACAGACTGTTCTGTTTTTGACAGATTCTGTTTTCTATGTGTTGTTTGCTTATTTTGATGAATCTATGGGTAGTATCGGGGGGTATGAACCATGGAGAAGTTGGAATAAAGTAGATATTACACCAATACAAATTAATAATGAGTTCACAACAGTACCTAAAGTGGTGATTTATTTTATTATACTAACGGATCTTATAAGTTTTCTGTTGAGTTTTGTGTTGTGAAGTTTTCAAGTTTTGGGTAAAGATTTGATGGACAACGGAATAAGGAGTGGCAAGAGACTAAGCTTGGGGATGCCCAAGGAACCCAAGGTAATATTCAAGGACAACCAAGCATCTAAGCTTGGGGATGCCCCGGATGGCATCCCCTCTTTTGTCTTCAATCCATCGGTAAATTTACTTGAGGCTATATTTTTATTCACCACATGATATGTGTTTTGCTTGGAGCGTCTTGTATGATATGAGTGTTTGCTTTTTAGTTTGCCACAATCATCCTTGCTGTACACACCTTTTGAGAGGGACGCACATTAATCATGAATTTATTAGATACTCTATGTGCTTCACTTATATCTTCTGAGCTTGGCAGTTTGCTCTAGTGCTTCACTTATATGTTTTTAGAGCACGGCGGTGGCTTTATTTTATAGAAATTGTTGAACTCTCATGCTTCACTTATATTATTTTGAGAGTCTTAAACAGCATGGTAATTTGCTTAGGTTATGAATTTAGTCCTAATATGATGGGCATCCTAGAGGGATATAATAAAAACTTTCATATAAAGAGCATTGAATAGATGAGAAGTTTGATTCCTTGCATTTGTTTTGAGATATAAAGATGGTGATATTAGAGTCATGCTAGTTATTAATTGTGGAATGGTATAAATACTTGTGTTAAAGTTTGTGATTCCCGTAGCATGCACGTACGGTGAACCGTTATGTGATGAAGTCGGAGCATGATTTATTTTTTGATTGTCTTCCTTATGAGTGGCGGTCGGGGACGAGCGATGGTCTTTTCCTACCAATCTATCCCCCTAGGAGCATGCGTGTAGTACTTTGTTTTGATAGCTAATAATTTTTTGCAATAAGTATGTGAGTTCTTTATGACTAATGTTGAGTCCATGGATTATACGCACTCTCACCCTTCCACCACTGCTAGCCTCTCTAGTACCGCGCAACTTTCACCGGTGCATTAAACCCACCATATACCTTCCCTCAAAACAGCCACCATACCTACCTATTATGGCATTTCCATATCCATTCCGAGATATATTGCCATGCAACTTCCACCGTTCCGTTTATTATGACACGCACCATCATTGTCATATTACTTTGCATGATCAAGTAGTTGGCATAGTATTTGTGGCAAGGCAAGTTGGATGCACACCCACTTAGTTTCTTTTTGAGCTTTCATACACTTATAGCTGTAGTGCAACCGTTGCATGGCAATCCCTACTCACTTGCATCAATATCAATTGAGTTTTGCAGAAAAGGAATACCAAACAGAGTCCAAACGGAATAAAACTTTCGCGATGATTTTTCTTGGACCATGCTACTTCTTGAGCTTGCGTTGGTTTTTCCCTTGAAGAGGAAAGGGTGATGCAGCAAAGTAGAGATAAGTATTTCCCTTAGTTAGAGAACCAAGGTATCAATCCAGTAGGAGACAATGCACAAATCACCAATACCTGCACAAACAATCAAACACTTACACCCAACGCAATAAAGGGGTTGTCAATCCCTTCACAGTCACTTGCAAAAGTGAGATCTGATAGAGATATATAAAACTAAACAAAAGAGAAAGTAAATATTTTTAGGGTTTTTGGTTTATAGATCAGAAAATAAAAGATTGCAAAATAGTAGATCGGAAAGTAATATGATGGAAAATAGACCCGGGGGCCATACGTTTCACTAGAGGCTTCTCTCAAGATAGCAAATAATACGATGGGTGAACAAATTACTGTCGAGCAATTGATAGAAAAGCGCAAACTTATGACGATATCCAAGGCAATGATTATGAAATATAGGCATCATGTCTGTGTCAAGTAGACCGACTCCTGCCTGCATCTACTACTATTACTCCACACATCGTCCGACTCCTGCATGCATCTAGAGTATTAAGTTCATGAAGAACAAAGTAACGCTTTAAGTAAGATGACATGATGTAGAGGAATAAACTCAAGCAATATGATGTAAACCCCATCTTTTTATACTCGATGGCAACAATACAATACATGCCTCGCTGCCCCTACTGTCACTGGGAGAGGACACCGCAAGATTGAACCCAAAGCCAAGCACTTCTCCCATTGCAAGAAAAACCAATCTAGTTGGCCAAACCAAACCGATAGTTCGAAGAGAATTACAAGGATATAAAATCATGCATAAAAGAATTCAGAGAAGATTCAAATAATACTCATAGATAAGCTGATCATAAATCCACAATTCATCGGATCTCGACAAACACACCACAAAAGAAGATTACATCGGATAGATCTCCAAGAACATCAAGGAGAACGTTGTATTGAGAATCAAAGAGAGAGAAGAAGCCATCTAGCTACTAACTATGGACCCGTAGGTCTGAGGTAAACTACTCACGCTTCATCAGAAGGGCAATAGAGTTGATGTAGAAGCTCTCAGTGATCGAATCCCCCTCAGGCAGGATGCTGGAAAAGGCCCCAAGATGGGATCTCACGGGAACAGAAGGTTGCGGCGGTGGAAAAGTGTTTTCGTGGATGCCTCTGGTGGTTTGGGAATATATGTGAATATATAGGAGGAAGATCTAGGTCAGGGGGTCACCGAGCGGCCCACAAGGCAGGGGGCACGCCCTACCCCCCTGGGCGCGCCCTCCCCCCTTGTGGCCGCCTCGTGGCTCTTCTGACTTGCACTCCAAGTCTCCTGAGTGTCTTCTGGTCCAAGAAAAATCATCGCGAAGGTTTTATTCCGTTTGGACTCCGTTTGGTATTCCTTTTCTGCGAAGCTCAAAAACAAGGAAAAAATATAAACTGGCACTGGGATCCAGGTTAATAAGTTAGTCCCAAAAATAATATAAAATAGCATATTAATGCATATAAAACATCCAAAACAGATAATATAATAGCATGGAACAATAAAAAATTATGGATACGTTGGAGATGTATCAAGCATCCCCAAGCTTAATTCCTGCTCGTCCTCGAGTAGGTAAATGATAAAAAATAGAATTTTTTATGTGGAATGCTACCTATCATATTTATCCATGTAATTTTCTTTATTGTGGCATGAATGTTCAGATCCATAAGATTCAAAACAAAAGTTTAATATTGACATAAAAACAATAATACTTCAAGCATACTAACAAGGCAATTATGTCTTCTCAAAATAATATGGACAAAGAAAGTTTATCCCTACAAAATCATATAGTCTGGCTATGCTCCATCTTCATCACACAAAGTATTCAAATCATGCACAACCCCGATGACAAGCCAAGCAATTGTTTCATACTTTTGGTGTTCTCAAACCTTTTCAACTTTCACGCAATACATGAGCGTGAGCCATGGACATAGCACTATAGGTGGAATAGAATATGGTGGTTGTGGAGAAGACAAAAAGAGGGAGATAGTCTCACATCAACTAGGCGTATTAACGGGCTATGGAGATGCCCATCAATAGATATCGATGTGAGTGAGTAGGGATTGCCGTCCAACGGATGCACTAGAGCTATAAGTTTATGAAAGCTCAAAAGAAAACTAAGTGGGTGTGCATCCAACTTGCTTGCTCATGAAGACCTAGGGCAATTTGAGGAAGCCCATCGTTGGAATATACAAGCCAAGTTCTATAATGAAAAATTCCCACTAGCATATGAAAGTGACAACATAGGAGACTCTCTATCATGAAGATCATGGTGCTATTTTGAAGCACAAGTGTGAAAAAAAAGGATAGTAACATTGCACCTTCTCACTTTTTCTCTCTTTTTTTTGTTTGGCTTCTTTGGCCTCTCTTTTATTTTTTTCCTCGCATGGGACAATGCTCTAATAATGAAGATCATCACACTCTTATTTACTTACAACTCAAAAATTACAACTCGATACTTAGAACAAAAATATGACTCTATATGAATGCCTCTGGCTGTGTACCGGGATGTGCAATGACTCAAGAGTGACATGTATGAAAGAATTATGAAAGGTGGCTTTGCCACAAATACGATGTCAACTACATGATCATGCAAAGCAATATGACAATGATGGAATGTGTCATAATAAAATGGAACGGTGGAAAGTTGCATGGCAATATATCTTAGAATGGCTATGGAAATGCCATAACAGGTAGGTATGGTGGCTGTTTTGAGGAAGGTATATGGTGGGTTTATGGTACCAGCAAAAGTTGCGCGGCATAAGAGAGGCTAGCAAAGGTGGAAGGGTGAGAGTGCATATAATCCATGGACCCAACATTAGTCATAAAGAACTCACATACTTATCGCAAAAATCTATTAGTCATCGAAACAAAGTACTACGCGCATGCTCCTAGGGGGATAGATTGGTAGGAAAAGACCATCGCTCATCCCCGACCGCCACTCATAAGGAAGACAATCAAAAAATACCTCATGCTCCAACTTCGTTACATAACGGTTCACCATACATGCATGCTATGGGAATCACAAACCTCAACACAAGTATTTCTCCAATTCACAATTACTCACTAGCATGACTCTAATATCACCATCTCTATATCTCAAAATAGTCATAACGAATCAAACTTCTCATAGTATTCAATGCACTTTATATCAAAGTTTTTATTATATCCCTCTTGAATGCCTATCATATTAGGACAAAATTCATTACCAAAGGAAATTACCATGCTGTTTAGAGACTCTCAAAATAATATAAGTGAAGTATGAGAGTTCAATAATTTCTACAAAATAAGGCCACCGCCGTTCTCTAAAAAGATATAAGTGAAGCACTAGAGCAAAATTGCCTAGCTCAAAAGATATAAGTGAAGCACATAGAGTATTCTAATAAATCACGATTCATGCGTGTCCCTCTCAAAAGGTGTGTACAGTAAGGGTAATTGTGTCAAACTAAAAAGCAAAGACTCAAATCATACAAGACGCTCCAAGCAAAACAGATATCAAGTGCTGAATAAAAATATAGCCTCAAGTAAAGTTACCGATAGACGAAGACGAAAGAGGGCATGCCTTCCGGGGCATCCCCATGCTTAGGCTCTTGGTTGTCCTTGAATATTACCTTGGGGTGCCTTGGGCATCCCCAAGCTTAGGCTCTTGCCACTCCTTATTCCATAGTCCATCAAATCCTTACCCAAAACTTGAAAACTTCACAACACAAAACTCAACAGAAAATCTCATAAGCCCCGTTAGTATAAGAAAATAAATCACCACTTTTGTTACTGTTGTGAACTCATTATTTATTTATATTGGTGTAATATCTACTGTATTCCAACTTCTCCATAGTTCATACCCCCCGATACTACCCATAGATTCATCAAAATAAGCAAACAACACATAGAAAACAGAATCTGTCAAAAACAGAACAGTCTGCGAAGATCTGAATTGTTCTAATACTTATGTAACTCCAAAAATTCTGAAAAATTAGTACAACAGATGAAATTTGTATATAAATCTTGTGTACAAAATTCAGGGTTTTTTCATGCCCCAGTGAATCTAAAAAATTCTGTGATTGGACGCAAAAGTTTCTGTTTTTCAGCAAGATCAAATCAACTATCACTGTAAGCCATCCCAAAGGTCTTACTTGGCACAAACACTAATTAAAAAACAAAAACACATCTAACCAGAGGCTATATGAATTATTTATTCAAAAACAGAAAATAAAAATATTGGGTTGTCTCCCAACAAGCGCTTTTCTTTAAAGCCTTTTAGCTAGGCGTTGATAATTTTGATGATGCTCACATGAAAGATAGCAATTGAAACACGAAAAGAGCATCATGTAGCATGTGAAAAACAAGTTTAAGTCTAACATAATTCCTATGCATAGGCATTTTATAAGCAAACAAATTATCAAGACAAGCAAAAACTAGCATATGCAAGGAAAAAGAAAGAAACAATAGCAATCTCAACATAACGAGAGGTAATTTAGTAACACGAAAGTTTCTACCACAATATTTTCCTCTCTCATAATAATTACATGAGGGATCATACTTAAATTCAACAATATAACAATCGCATAAAATATTCTCTTCATGATCCACATGCATGCAAAGTTGACACTCTTCCAAACTAGTGGGATTATCATCAAATAAAGTCATGACTTCTCCAAACCCACTTTTATCATAAATTTCATGAGATTGATCATTCTCCAAAGTAGTGGGATCATTATTACCTAGAGTTGACACTCTTCCAAACCCACTTTCAATATTATTGAAAACACTATTATCATGAGGCTTAAATAAATTTTCAAGATCATAAGAAGAATCACCCCAATCATGATCATTGCAATAAGTAGTGGACATAGCAAAACTAGCATCCCCAAGCTTAGGGTTTTGCATATTATTAGCACAATTGACATCAATAGAATTTATAGTAAAACCATTGCAATCATGCTTTTTATTCAAGGAGCTATCATGAATCACTTCATAAATTTCTTCGTCACAATTTTCAGATTCACGAATTTCAAGCAAAACCTCATAAAGATAATCTAGTGCACTCAACTCACTAGCAATAGGTTCATCATAATTGGATCTCTTAAAAAGATTAGCAAGTGGATGAGGATCCATAAACCTTTGTTTCTGTTTTTCAATAAACACACAATTTTACCAAGCGAACAAGCAAACAAACCAAGTAAGACATAAGGGCAAACGAAAAGAAGGCAAATAAAAAGGCAAATGAAAAGACGAACGGAAGAAGGGCGAAGAAAAGGCAAATCTTTTTGAAATTCATTTTAGAAGTGGGGGAGAGGAAAATGAGAGGCAAATGGCGAATAATGTAATGCAAGAGATGAGAGTTTTATGATGGGTACTTGGTAGGCTTGACGTAGATCTCCCCCGCAACGGCGCCAGAAATTCTTCCTGCTACTTCTTGAGCTTTTGTTGGTTTTTCCCTTGAAGAGAAAAGGGTGATGCAGCAAAGTAGAGATAAGTATTTCCCTCAGTTAGAGAACCAAGGTATCAATCCAGTAGGAGACAACGCACAAATCACCAATACCTGCACAAACAATCAAACACTTCCACCCAACGCGATAAAGGGGTTGTCAATCCCTTCACAGTCACTTGCAAAAGTGAGATCTGATAGAGATAGATAAAACTAAAAAAAAGATAAAGTAAATAATTTTAGGGTTTTTGGTTTATAGATCTGAAAATAAAAGATTGCAAAATAGTAGATCAGAAAGTAATATGATGGAAAATAAACCCGGGGGCCATAGGTTTCACTAGAGGCTTCTCTCAAGATAGCAAATAATATGGTGGGTGAACAAATTACTGTCGAGCAATTGATAGAAAAGCGCAAAGTTATGACGATATCCAAGGCAATGATTATGAAATATAGGCATCACGTCCGTGTCAAGTAGACCGACTCCTGCCTGCATCTACTACTATTACTCCACACATCGACCGACTCCTGCATGCATCTAGAGTATTAAGTTCATGAAGAACATAGTAGCGCTTTAAGTAAGATGACATGATGTAGAGGAATAAACTCAAGCAATATGATGTAAACCCCATCTTTTTATCCTTGATGGCAACAATACAATACGTGCCTCGCTGCCCCTACTGTCACTGGGAGAGGACACCGCAAGATTTAACCCAAAGCCAAGCACTTCTCCCATTGCAAGAAAAACCAATCTAGTTGGCCTAACCAAACCAATAGTTCGAAGAGAATTACAAGGATATCAAATCATGCATAAAAGAATTCAGAGAAGATTCAAATAATATTCATAGATAAGTTGATCATAAATCCACAATTCATCGGATCTCGACAAACACACCGCAAAAGAAGATTACATCGGATAGATCTCCAAGAACATCAAGGAGAACGTTGTATTGAGAATCAAAGAGAGAGTAGAAGCCATCTAGCTACTAGATATGGACCCGTAGGTCTGAGGTAAACTACTCACACTTCATCGGAAGGGCAATAGAGTTGATGTAGAAGCCCTCCGTGATCGAATCCCCCTCCGACAGGACGTCGGAAAAGGCCCCAAGATGGGATCTCACGGGAACAGAAGGTTGCGGTGGTGGAAAAGTGTTTTCGTGGATGCCTTTGGTGGTTTGGGAATATATGTGAATATATAGGAGGAAGATCTAGGTCAGGGGGTCACCGAGGGGCCCACAAGGCAGGGGGCGCGCCCTCCCCCCTTGTGGCCGCCTCGTGGCTCTTCTGACTTGCACTCCAAGTCTCCTGGGTGTCTTCTGGTCCAAGAAAAATCAACGCGAAGGTTTTATTCCGTTTGGACTCTGTTTGGTATTCCTTTTCTGCGAAGCTCAAAAACAAGGAAAAAACAGAAACTGGCACTGGGCTCTAGGTTAATAAGCTAGTCCCAAAAATAATATAATATAGCATATTAATGCATATAAAACATCCAAAATAGATAATATAATAGCATGGAACAATAAAAAATTATAGATACGTTGGAGACGTATCAGACCAGAAGACATCCAGAGGACTTGGAGACGGGGCCAGAAGGTTCCCGAGCAGACCACAAGCCTGCTAGGCGCGCCCCAGGGGGGCGCGCCCTGAGGGCTTGTGGGCCCCTCGGGAATCCTCCAACCCTAATCTTTGCGCTATAAATTCCCAAATATTCCCAAATCACAAGAAGCATCCACCAAAATACTTTTCTACCGCTGCAAGCCTCTGTTCCCGTGAGATCCCATCTTGGGGCCTTTTTCGGCGATCTACCGGAGGGGGATTCGATCACGGAGGGCCTCTACATCAACCTTGTTGCCCTTCCGATGATGCGTGAGTAGTTTACCATAGACCTACGGGTGCATAGCTAGTAGCTAGATGGCTTCTTCTCTCCCTTTGATCTTCAATACAAGGTTCTCCTCGATGTTCTTGGAGATCTATTCGATGTAATACTTTTTTGCGGTGTGTTTGTTGAGATCCGATGAATTGTGGATTTATGATCAGATTATCTATGAATATTATCTGAGTCTTCTCTGAACTATTTTATGCATGATTAAGATATCTTTGTATTTCTCTTCGAACTATCGATTTGGTTTGGCCAACTAGATTGGTTTTTCTTGCAATGGGAGAGGTGCTTAGTTTTGGGTTCAATCTTGCGTTGTCCTCGCCCAGTGACAGAAGGGGTAGCAAGGCACATATTATATTGTTGCCATCGAGGATAAAAAGATGGGGTTTTCATCATATTTCTTGAGTTTATCCCGCTACATCATGTCATCTTGCTTAAGGTGTTACTCCGTTCTTATTAACTTAATACTCTAGATGCATGCTGGATAGCGGTCGATGTGTGGAGTAATAGTAGTAGATGCAGGCAGGAGTCAGTCTACTTGTCACGGATGTTATGTCTATATTCATGATCATTGCCTTACATATCGTCATAACTTTGCGTTTTTCTATCAATTGCTCAACTGTAATTTGTTCACCCACCGTATGCTATCTTCAAGAGAGAAGCCTCTAGTGAAACCTATGGCCCCTGGGTCTATTTTGCATCATATATTTTCAGATCTATAAACCAAAAAACCCAAAAATATCTAGCTGAAATTTATTTAGATTTACTTAATTTGCCTTTTTAATTTTCTTTTATACCTATCTCTATTAGATCTCACTCTTGTTCGAGACCATGAAGGGATTGACAACCCCTTTTCGCGTTGAGTGCAAGTGTTTGTTACTTTGTGCAGGTGCATAGATTGGATACTTGCTTGTGCCTCCTACTAGATTGATACCTTGGTTCTTAACTGAGGGAAATACTTATCTCTACTTTGTTGCATCACCCTTTTCTCTTCAAGGGAAAAATCAACGCAAGCTCAAGAAGTAGCAGGAAGAATTTCTGGCGCCGTTGACGGGGAGGTTCTACATCAAGCCTACCAAGTACCCATCATAAACTCTCATCTCTTGCACTTACATTATTCGCCATTTGCCTCTCGTTTTCCTCTCCCCCACTTATAAAACGTTTTCAAAAAAAACATAAAAATATTTGCCTTCTTTCCTTTTGCCTTTATGTCTTACTTGGTTTGTTTGCTTGTTCGCTTGGCATAATTGTGTGTTTATTGGAAATCAAGAAATAAAAGCTTATGGATCCTCATCCACTTGCTAATATTTTTAAAAGATCCAACTATAATGAACCAATTGCTAGTGTGTTGAGTGCACTAGATTATCTTTATGAAGTTTTGCTTGAAATTCGTGAATCTGAAAATTGTGATGAAATTTATGAAGTGATTCACGATAGCTCCTTGAATCAAAAGCATGATTGAAATGACGTTATTATAAATTCTATTAATGTTAATTGTGCTAATAATAAGCAAAACCCCAAGCTTGGGGACGCTAGTTTTGCTATGTCCGCTACTTATTGCAACGATCATGATTGGGGTGATTCTTCTTATGATCTTGAAAATTTATTTAAGCCTCATGATAAATATGTTTATAATAATATTGAAAGTGGGTTTGGAAGAGTGTCAACTTTAGGAAATAATGATCCCACTACTTTGAAGATAGATCAATCTTATGATTTTTTTTTATAAAAGTGGTCTTGGAGAAGTTATGACTTTATTTTATGTTAATCCCACTATTTTGGAAGAGTGTCAACTTTGCAAGCTCAGCGGCGATTCCCTCCCAGCTCCTCCCTAGCCCCATCCATGGCCGGATCTGGCGCAAATGGCAAGTGGGACGCTTCCATCATCACCAACGATGACATCGTGGAGCTGAAGCGGGCCGGCTACTTATCGGCCGACATCGGCCATCGGGCCCCCGAGGAGGGCCAAATCAACCCCACGCCCAAGCCATGCGAGAGGGTAGTATTCCTTCCCCATTTCATCCGAGGGCTAGGATTTCCCCTGCACCCATTCGTGAGGGGGTTGATGTTCTTCTACGGGCTAGATTTCCATGATCTAGCCCCCAACTCTCTCCTCCATATTTCGGCTTTCATCATCGTCTCTAAAGCCCTGCTGCGGGTTCAGCTGCACTTCGGCCTGTGGCTGAAGGTGTTCAACGTCAAGCCCAAGGTGGTCAGCGGTGCCCAGGCAGACTGCGGCAGAGCCATGATCAGTAAGCTGACCCAGATCCAATGGTCGGAGGGTCGGTTTATTGATACCATCAAGGTGTGGCAAAAGGAGTGGTTCTACATCACAGAACCAAGGGATGCGGCCTGGGCAGCCGCTCTCGAATTCAGATCCGGCCCCCCAGTGAGATTGACCTCGTGGACCCAAAAGGGCCCTAACTGGGGGTCTGCCAGTGAGGTGAAGATGCTGTAGAAGTGTGTCACCAGCGTGATGGAGACCAGCGCCAAGCTGACCAACGTGGTCCGGATAATGCTCAAGCATCGGTTACTCCCTTGCCAGCAAAGGGCCAGCCCCATTTGGGTTTACAAGTCTAATGACTCGACCACCATGCAGTACCTCTACGGGACAACCCACGACAAGGTGTGGGGTCAACTGTTCAAGTCCCAGGAGGACTGGCCGGCCGAGAAGGAAGACATCGGCCTCGACACCGCAACCTAGCTGAAGAAGGTAATTGAACCCTTCCCCGGTCCATATTCGGGAGGGCGTACTGCACATAGTCCGGTCTAAGAGTCTGTCTGTGGTTTTTGCGGGGTTGGCTCGAAAAGTCTGAGAAGATCAGTAGCCCAACTCCTCTACATGAAGGGCCTCGATCGGCCCAACTAGAGGAGCTGCTGGTCGTGGCGCCATACAAGGCGCCAGAAAAGAAAGAGAAAAAGAAGAAGGATTTACCGGAGGCCAGAGAGGGCCTCCGCTGAAGAAGTCGTCCGGACACTAAGTTTGGAGACACTGCCGCCCCGTCTGCCCAAGATGGGGATGAGGAGGAGGACAAGGAGGAGAGCGCTTCCTCCCACTCCAAGAAGTGGGCGGCGGCCGGAGACGTCGAGGAGGAGGAGCCTCCTCGGGCCCAGAAGAGGCAGTGTCGGCCTAAGCTGGTCCTGTCCGGACTCCGAAGAGGAGTCCGTGGCGTCAGAGAAGGTTCTGGACAGGGAACCTAGGGTCAAGCCTCCTGCTGCCAGGTACGTATTTTGGCATTTTTAGTTGCTTTATTTTTAATCGTCCCTTACTCACGGAAGCTGATTGTATGATGTCACAGCCCACCGCACGGCCACCCCGCCGAGCAGACCTCGGAGGGGATCTCTCCACTCGCCGATTTATCTGACAGTGGATCCGCGTCGCGCTCCGCTCCTCCCCTGATCCCCGAAGAGGTCGGGGAAGTGCTGTCCCGAGGGATCTCTACCCGTCCGAACACGGGGGAGGAGGGTGATGCCACCATGGCCGAGGCTAATGCTTCGGTCACCAAAGACAAGGAGGAGCGTCCCTCCTGGCCAATGTGGAGGGGGATCCGAACCGTCCGGACCCTCCCAGCCAGCCGCACCTGAGCCCCCAAGGCCTTCACAGGTGCCGGTCCCGCCTTCCGATGCGGAGGGGGTTGAGGTCCCGCCACCCGCACCAGATACCAACAACCAGGCGGTGACGGGCTGGCCGGACACATTGGAGGAGCTGGTCAACAACTCCGTCATTGTCGACGGGCACCGCACCCTCATGGGTGCGGTTCTAAGGGGTGTTCGGTCTGCCCAAACCGGACTGAACAATGCCGCCTAGGGCCTTCTAACTGGCTTTGAGGTGAGTCAAGTAATACACTTTTCCCGAAAACGGGCTTTACTTTTTTAGTCAAAGTTTGAACAGGCCGTATGTATATAACAGCCCCCGGAACTCTGTGAGGTTTTCAAAAAAACCTTACAGAGGGTCAAATATTCGTAGGCCAGCTTTTAAAGTGTCGTCATTGATTTGATATCGCTGGCATCATCCTTGGCCGCGACTTCTAATGCTGCTGCCCTGGAGGAGATGAATATGAAGCTTAAACTCTCCGATGAAGAGCTTGATCTCGTCAACAAGCGGCTCGATGAGGCACAAGGTGAGCTTTCACCGAAGTACATAGGTAACAATGCCGGATACTTACAGTCCGGATTATATGCTGAGCTTATGGTGTTTGGTGCATGCAGTTGCCGCCGCGGAGGTTGAGAGCCTGAAGGCAGCGCTAAAGAAGGCCGACGCTGATGCGGCCAAGAAGAAAGCGGTTGCCGAAAGGCTGCCGAAAAGGCAGCTGCCAAAATTGAGAAGGCGAAGACCGCCAGAGAGAAGCACGAGGCTCGAGTGGCCGAAGTGCAGGTGGAGCTCAAGGATGCCATCACAAAGTGTGAGGCCCTTGAGCAAAAGCCAAAAGAGCAGTCCTCCAAGTTGTCCAAGGAGGATAAGGAGCTCAAGGAGGCCAGGACGGAGGTGTGGGCTGCCTGGGAGGAGCTTCGCCAAATAGGGCAAATCGCAGATGGTAAGAAGTACTAACTGCAGAGTGTTTTTGGCGGCAACACTGATGCGGGTCTGGCGTTCCGCAGGCGTTTTCACCGAGCTTCCGAGGAGAGCAGCTGCTATGGCGGAGCATTACGCGACGCGGGAGGAGGACTCCGAACGGCGGCTTTTCTGATCATAGTTCCAGGCACCCGAACACCCTTCGCTCCTTAGCAACCAGATGAAGCAACTGATGGAGCTGCATCGGATGGTCGAGCCATCCCTGAAGGATCTTTGTGTCCGGTTTTGGCCACTGAGCCTATTCCGGACAACTACTTCGGCTTGGTGTAGAGGCTGCATGACGCATCGCCGCGGATTGGCCGAAGATCAAGCCGATGGATATGGCCACTGGTCCTCCTCCAGTCGGAAAGGAGCACCGCCATCCCGATCTGTATTTTGCACATGATATGGATGGTGCTCGGGCAATAGAGGGCCAGTGTTCAAAAGATGTAATCATTGAGTGAATGTGTTAAACTATCGATCAAACCTTTTTGCTTTATAATGCAGTTCATTTGGATATTATGGTGTGTTTAATTTTGACTCCTGTGCGGCCGTTTATTATTCTGAAAGTTACCAGTCGTCGGCTTCAACCCCCAAGTAAATGGTACAAGGGGTCTTTCGTCTCTGCACTGTTACCCTTAGCCAACGTCTCGGTGCCCGAAGGCGGTAGTGCGAGAGAGAGCGACTAGGCAATCAGACTATATGGCTTTATCGCTTTCACTTAGCCATAGGAGCTTGACGGTGGGGGCTAGTGACTAGCCCCCAGGTTTTTTTGATGTATGTGGGAGCCGAGGCATACCTTTGTAATCACATGGTTTGTGCTAGGATGAACCCTGCGTATGATACGGATAAATCGCCAATGATTTCTTAGTTTAACAATGGTCGTCGGATCGCTGACTAGTTCTCGCTTACTATGACGGTCAGTTTTTGGCTTTTTCCCCTGAGGTGCTTGACTGGACTAGCCAGAAGCACAATCGCAGGGGTTCTCCCTTTACCTTCTTAGCTGAACGTGCGGAACATAAGAGGGCAAGCACAGGAGCCGGGCAACCCAACTATTGACCCAAGACATAGTTCGAAACTGATGCATATAATGCAATATCCGAGACGCCGAACACACAACGAGAAGTTGAGCCAGACTTGGTACATGGAGGTGATGGAAAAATCAAGCCTTCGGTCGATTAACCGAGTTGTATTTATTGTGTGCCTGCCTAGCTGTTCGAAGAGAGGAAAAAAGGAAACAAAAAAAGAGAGAAGATGGCTAGACAATGCGGATTCCCGAACACCGTAAAAGGCATTTTTTTCATAAGCTCTTGATGTCTATCCGTACAATTTGAACTGCTGAGGTGTTTATAATAAGGAAAAAGAAAATTTTACAGAGGAAGGTTTACACAGGGACTTGATGTATGGGTCGAAGCCTCAAGTGTGCCCTGTTGCACGTCTGCGTCTTTCCTTCTGCGAGGTGGAGGGGAGTGAATTGGACATCCATTTAGAACACCGCGTGCTGGCAAGGGGTGCCTTCAATAGGGACCTTGAGATGTAGTCTTGTTGTCATAGCTTGATGCTGAGCGAGTCCGGAGTCCTGCCCGTTGTCGTCCGAGGATGTCGCGAAGCCATAGTTCGGTTGAGCCAAACATATGGTGTTATAATCCCCCACGATCGCCCATGGTATTTTGAGCGCGAAGTTGTGCTGATAAGGCATGTAAAGTGCGGTGAAGGTGGGCGTGCCTTGGGGAGCGTATCCCTATTTGCGGCATACGCAGGCGGGTTCCCATGATGGGGATCGGGTTCGAGCCCGTTTGAGTGTATCTTTTGCCTTTACGGCGGGCTGATACTTCGGCCTGTTGGTGACGGATTGGTCTTCGGCTGCCAGGGCCATAGTGTGTTCCTTAGTCCGGAGCGAGCGCTCCATGTTGTCGTTGATTGTTATGACGCCCACAGGACCAGGCATCTTCAGCTTGAGGTATGCGTAATGCGGGACGGTGTTGAATTTGGCGAACGTCGTTCGGCCGAGGAGGGTGTGATAGCCACTGCGGAATGGGGCTATGTCTAAGATCAAGTCTTTGCTTCAGAAGTTATCTGGTGAGCCGAATACCACTTCCAAAGTTACCGTGCCTGAGCATCGGGCTTCTACGCCCGGGATAACCCCCTTGAAGGTGGTGTTGCTGGGCTTGATCCTCGATGGATCGATCCCCATTTTCCTCACTGTGTCTGCATAGATTAGATTGAGGCTATTGCCCCCGTCCATTAGGACTCGTGTGAGGTGGTACCCGTCGATAATCGGGTCCAATACCAGGGCTGCCGATCCTCCATGACGGATACTGGTCGGATGGTCCTTGCGGTCGAAGGTGATCGGGCAAGCCGACCTCGGGTTGAACTTCGGTGCTACGGGCTCGACGGCATACACATCCCGCAGCGCGCGCTTCCTTTCCTTCCTTGGTATATGGGTGGTGTTGGGGATATAACTATTGGGTATGACCTGCCTAGGAGGGGTCGGGTCATACCACTGGCAACTTAAAGATGAAGATGGCGGGTCATGAAGCAAGCCTATTGAAGGCCCAAGACCCAGAGGCGACTTGAGGCCCAAGAGGATGAACCGCCATATGATTAACTTGTATTGTAAGGCAAGCTTAGTTAGTCACCAAGCCGGACACGTTGTGTATGAGCCGGCCGGGACTCTATAAGCCGCCGGGCATCAACCTGTATATATAAAGGGGTGACCCGGCGGCGGGTTAACTCAAGAAACAATCAATCGAGAGCTAGGTCAAGCGTATTCGCTCCCTTGTAATCGAAACTCTAGCAATACAACTGAAAGCAGGACATAGGCTTTTACCTCATTGAGAGGGGCCGAACCTGGGTAAACTCTCTGTGTCTTTTGTCCCGTTCAACCCCTTCAAGCTAACCTAGTTGCGATGGCTCCACACCTAAGTCCTTTCTCTAGGGCATCTGCCGTGTTAAGTCCACGACAGTTGGCGCCCACCGTGGGGCCAGCGCATGGTGGTTTCGAGTTCTTGAAGGGCAACTTCGCAGGGATCAAGGGATATGCTGTGGGCTGGATGACCAAGAGTCGTCGCGGCAAGCTCTACATCGACGACGCAGGCTGGGGCCCCGAGGCCGACTCAATCGAGTACGGGTATCGGGTCCCCTTCGGCGGAATCCATGTCTTCATTGGCAAGATCGGTGAGTCGGAGCCTGAGCCGGACACCTGCACCAACATCGTCGAGACGGCTCAGCGTGCACGACCCGCCAAGTTTCAACCCGCCATAAAGCGCGCCTTTGTTGGTTGCATCCAATGGGCGGATCTTGAGGAAGGATCTGTATCCGGTGGAGAGACGGCCATCTACTCTGGTGATGAGTCCTCAACCGGCGAGACCGATTCAATGTATCAGTTACAAGACGGCTGGCTTGGGGGCTATTCCGATGGTGATAGTATTCCGGACCCCAATGAGCCGTCGAACAAAGTCGCGATCTTCATGGCCAGCACTCAACTGGTGCTCAATTCATCAACTACTGCAGCCATGACTTCCGGTTCGACTGCCGCGGCAACGGCCGCGGCGAGTAACTCTTCGCGCCCACCGACTCAAGTTTTATCTGAGCTCTTGGAGGCTTTGGCGACCTTATTAGCTGCAGAGGTAACACCGGAGAATCAAGCACAACATAAGGTGGATGTCGCGAAGCTGCGAGATGAGATAGCTCAAGCCAAGGAGGAGTTTAATGCTGAAAATACTAGGATGGTGACAAAACGAGCCGCCCTGGACGCTGCGTCTCAACGGATTCAAGCAGAGAATTTCCGGTTAAGCCTGGATCAGAATGCATCTAACGCCGTTCTGCGAAGGCGGCACCAGAGTCATCTACCTCCGGAGTACGATGCAAGGAATCTTTTCAACACACCTGGGGCTGGAACTAGTAACCCGCCCGTGGTGAACCGGGTTGTTGAGGCGCCCGGAACTGGAGCGATGGTTCAACCACGTGCTGCAGACCCGCCTCGTTTGAATTTGACCCCGCCTCGGCATGTCCCAACACCGCCGGGTCATTATTCTAACCCCTTGGACAATATGATTGCGGCAGCTACGCGATTGGCGGCTCTCCCTGTTGAAGGCGAGTCACCAGCCGCGATGGAGATACGGAGAGCCGGAGAGCTTCTTCAGACAGCGGTGGCATAGCAGGCGGCTTATTCATATAGTTGGGAACGGATTCATTCAACCCCGTGGCCAAGCCCGAGTTATAGCAGGCATATTGACTCGTCAGCAGTTTCAAGCAGTGAGCGGCACCATAACCAGCCTCGTAGGCATGACCCGCCGCGTGCCGATGCTCAGACTTTGGTAAATCAGGGCAGGGCACGTCGGGAGGCAGAGCTGGCGGCTCAGTTGACAGCTCATCAACAATCTCCAGTTTACCCATCGGCGTGTGTGGAGGCAGGAGTGACCTCTAGAACCCTTGGTGTGCCATGCTTAGTTCCGGCTTTACGTAATGAGCGCTTGCCCAAGGATTTTAAGGGCCCTCGCAAGGTGCCTAATTACACGGCGGATCAGCCCCCAAAGGCTTGGATTGAGAGTTATGAGATGGCCACGGAGATGTTGGATGTTAGTGATGATGCGTGTGCTAAGTACTTCACTATGATGTTGGATGGACCAGCGCGCACTTGGCTGAAGGGATTGCCCCCTAACTCCGTCAGGTCATGGGCTGACTTGAAGACGCGTTTTATCCAAAATTTCAAAGACACGTGCAAGTAGCCTATGTCGATTCTTGATTTAGACTCTTGCGTCCAGGGTGAGGGCGAGTCAACCACCAATTGGGTGCACCGGATACCAACTATTATTCACTCGTCGGACAGTATCAACGCCGGTTCATCTGTCCTGATGTTGGAAAAGAATTGTTGTTTCCTCCCCCTTAAGCAGAAGCTGGGGCGGCTTAAGCGCCACTACAATGATATGGGAGAGCTCATGGTGGCTCTCATCAAATATGCTGATTCTGGCACTAAGGACCCCGAGTCCGATGAGGAGAAAGTTGGGAAGGGGAAGAAGAATGGCAATGCAAAGGGACAACAACATAGTCCGGCGGGTCAAGGTAACAATGGTAAGCGCAAGCAGTCGGATGGCGGTTCAGATTTTGTGGCGAACACCAATACGCAGAATAATAATCAGCGTCGCAAGGGGAAGTCATCAGTGCCCCGGTTTGGCGGGCCAAAGTTCAACATTGAGGCGATGATGAATCAGCCTTGCCCAAAGCACGACACGCAGGATAAGCCGGCCAGCCATCTATGGAAAGATTACTTCATCATGAGGGAATATAGAAATTCCATTTTTTTTCCAGAACAATCACGGCCCGCATGGTGGGTCAGGATCCGGCTCTCATGGACCTGGCTTTGGAGGTGGCGGTTCAAGCTCCGGCTTTCAGGGCCAAGGCAATCAAGGTGGTTTTAATCAGCAATCTGGTCAAGGGAATCAGCAGCAACAATCTGGTTATCAGAGTAATCCAAAGCAGTTGAATAGTGGTCAATATCATGTGTTCACCATGAGCTTATGCAAGCGATACCAAAAACTTCATAAGCGAGCAGTGAACGCGGTTGAGCCGGCAGTTCCTCGCTACTTGCGATGGTCTGAACAGCCTATTGTGTGGAGTCATGAGGATCACCCGCCCTGGGTTGACAATCCAGGTCAATTGGCTTTGGTGGTTGCGCCTCAGGTTGGAGGGTACAAGTTTACTAAAGTGCTGATGGATGGAGGCAGTAGTATCAATATCCTTTACTATGATACTTTTCGCCGTATGAATTTAACTGACAAAGATCTTAAGCCGACTTCTACTGTCTTTCATGGGGTGGTGCCTGGTAAGTCGGCGTATCCGATGGGTAAGATAACTTTGGAGGTAGATTTTGGCGATGATCACGATTACAGGGCTGAAAAGTTAACTTTCGAGGTGGTCAAGATTCAGAGCCCTTATCACGCCTTGTTTGGGCAGCCGGCTTATGCCAAGTTTATGGCGCGGCCTTGTCATGTTTATCTGCAGCTCAAAATGCCGGGTCATAAGGGCACCATCACGGTGCATGGTAACAGGAAGATAGCCCTAGAATGTGAAGAAGGTGACGCTGCTTATGCTGAGTCTGTTTGTGCGACAGAGGAGTTGAAGTTCTACAAAGATAATGTTGACCCGGCAGATATGACACCTTTGAAAAAGCCAACCACAGAGCATGATCCCTTGTCGAAGTTTAAGTCGGCAAATGACACCAAGCTGGTTGGCTTTGTTCCTGGCGACTCATCCAAGCAGTTCAGTATCAATGCTAATATGGATCCGAAATAGGAAGGCGCGCTCATCGAGTTCATCCGTGAGAATCGGGACATCTTTGCATGGAAACCTTCAGACATGCCAGGTGTACCGAGGGAACTCGCTGAGCACACTCTCAATGTTGATCCAAAGTTTAAACCGGTCAAGCAATTCCTTCGTCGTTTTAATGAAGAGAGGCGCAAGGCCATTGGTGAGGAAGTGGCCCGGCTCTTGGCGACTGGGTTTATTGTTGAAGTTTTTCATCCTGAGTGGTTGGCCAACCCGGTGCTGGTACTTAAAAAGAATGGCACTTGGCGTATGTGTGTGGATTACACAGACCTTAACAAGGCCTGTCCGGCTGACCCTTTTGCTCTCCCTCGTATTGATCAGATCATTGATGCTACGGTGGGTTGTGAGCGTTTGAGTTTTTTGGATGCTTACTCTGGTTATCATCAGATCAAGATGGCAGTTAAGGACCAGGAGAAGACAGCTTTCATCACTCCCTTTGGAGCCTTCTGCTATGTGTCTATGCCTTTTGGGCTCAAGAGTGCCCAGGCGACTTATCAGCGGTGTGTTCAAAATTGCCTCCACGACCAGATTGGATGCAATGTTCATGCTTATGTGGATGATATTGTTGTGAAATCCAGGAAGAAAGAGACTTTGATAGATGATTTGAAAGAGACCTTTGACAATCTCCGGGTCTACAAGATGATGCTTAACCCGGCCAAGTGTGTCTTTGGTGTGCCAGCAGGCAAGCTATTGGGTTTTTTGGTTTCTGAAAGAGGCATTGAAGCTAACCCGGAGAAAATCAAGGCTATCACTTCTTTGGCTAAGCCGGCGTGTATTAATGACGTCCAGCGTCTGGCAGGTCGTATTGCGGCTTTAAGCCGGTTTATAAGCCGTTTGGGCGAAAAGGCTATCCCTCTGTATCAGATGATGAAGAAAACAGATCATTTTGTCTGGAGTGATGCTGCTAATCAGGCATTTGAGGCATTGAAAAAGCAGTTGGTTGAGCCGCCAATCCTTGCAACTCCTATTGATAAGGAGCCCTTGTTGTTATATGTAGCTGCAAATAGCCGAGCTGTCAGTGTGGCAATTGTTGTGGAAAGAAAGGAATCAGGTAAGGAATATCTGGTTCAGCAGCCGGTTTATTATGTCAGTGAGGTACTCATTGAATCCAAGCAGAGATACCCACATTGGCAGAAGCTAGTCTATGGCGTGTTCATGGCTAGTTGCAAGTTGAAGCAGTATTTCCTTGGTCATCCCATCACTGTGGTCAGTTCTGCTCCCTTGGGAGATATTATTCAAAACAGAGAAGCCACAGGTCGGGTAGCCAAGTGGGCCATTGAGCTTGGACCCCATGGTTTGAAGTATGTGCCTCGGACAGCTATCAAGTCTCAAGCACTTGTGGATTTCATCAATGACTGGACAGAGTTGCAGATGCCTGAGGAAAAGCCGGATAGCACATATTGGACTATTCACTTTGATGGATCCAGGCAGTTGGAAGGCTCGGGGGCTGGAGTTATTTTGACTTCCCCACGAGGTGATAAATTTTGTTATGTTCTAAGGTTGATGTTCCCTTGTACTAACAATGCAGCTGAGTATGAAGCCTTGCTCCATGGTCTTTGGATGGCTAAAGAGATGAATCTAAGCTGGGTGAGGTGTTTTGGCAACTCAGACTTGGTGGCTCAGCAAGTTTCAGGCACTTGGGATTCCAAGGACCCACTCATGGCGGCTTATCGCCGAGAGGTTGATGCTATTGCTGGTCATTTCAAGGGTTATCAAGTGGAGCATGTTGATCGCAGGAAAAATGAGGCTGCTGATGCTTTAAGCCGGCTAGGGTCCCAGCGTAAGCCGGTGCCACCTAATACCTTCCTTGATATCTTGCATAATCCTTCGGTTAAATTGCCTACGGAGGAAGATCTTGCTTTTCCTGACCTGGAAGCACAGTTGGTGGTGGCTCTCCATGTTATTCCTGATTAGACAGTTCCATATTTGGCTTATATGACCCGGGGCGAGTTACCTGAAGACGAAACTTTGGCCAGGCAGATAACCCGGCGGTCTAAGTCAATGACTATTGTCAATGGTGAGTTGCACCGATGCGGTGTTACAAGGGTGTTTCAGTGTTGTGTTTCTCCTGAGGAGGACCATGAGATTCTACGAGAGATTCATGAAGGAGATTGTGGCCATCATGCCGGCTCTAAGTCTCTCATGGCTATGGCTTTTCGTCATGGGTTCTATTGGCTGACGGCTCATGCTGATGCAGAGGATTTGGTTAGCAAGTGCGATGGTTGTCAAAAAATTTCAAGACGAGCTCACGTGCTGGCTCAAGAATTGAGGATGATTCTAATTACTTGGCCGTTTGCAGTCTGGGGGCTGGACATGGTTGGACCTTTTAAAAGATCCAAGGATAAAAAGACTCACCTCCTGGTGGCAGTTGACAAGTTTACAAAGTGGGTTGAGGCTGAGCCGGTCAGCAAGTGTGATGCAGCGATGGCGGTTCAATTCATCAAAAAGGTGATCTTTCGTTTTGGATAACCTCATAGTATCATCACTGATAATGGTACTAATCTGTCTAAGGGTGCTATGAAAGAATTTTGTCAACAAGAGCATATTCGTCTTGACGTTTCATCTGTGGCCCACCCCCAGTCCAATGGTCAAGTTAAAAGAGCCAATCAAGAAATCTTGAGAGGAATAAAACCCCGGCTTATGGTCCCTTTGCAGAGGACGCCGGGTTGTTGGGTTGAGGAGTTGCCTTCAGTGCTATGGAGTATCAATACTACCCCCAACAGATCTACGGGTTACACGCCTTTCTTCATGGTTTACGGAGCAGAGGCGGTTCTCCCTAGTGACATTCGTCACGACTCGCCCCGTGTGGCGGCTTATGTTGAAGCTGATAATGAAAAAGCACGTCAGGATGCTCTTGACCTTCTGGATGAGGAACGTGACCTTGCGGCGGCTCGTTCAATGATTTACCAGCAAGACCTGCGTCGTTATGATAGCCGCCGGGTTAAAACCCGGACCTTTCAAGAAGGTGACTTGGTGCTCCGGCTCATCCAGGATCAAACTGACATGCACAAGTTATCCCCACCTTGGGAAGGGCCCTTTGTGGTCAGCAAAAATCTGAACAACGGGTCATACTACCTTATCGATGTTCGAGACCACAAGGACTCACGCACGTCGGAGGAGGAGACCCGTCGGCCGTGGAACATTGCTCATCTTTGGCCCTATTACACCTGAGCCACCGGCTCTTGTGATGTACATATTTCTACCAATGTATATATTATGATTAGTATAATAAACCCGGCATGCCTGATAATTCAGGGCCTCTGTCATTTCATTTCTGAGAATCTGAGTCTTTATTGTCGATTCATAACATCACTTGGGGGCTTCCTGCTCACTAAGCATAGCTATGATTACCCTCTTGATCCGGCTTGCACGCCTTGTTATAAATAACATGGGGGCTTCCTGCTCATTGAGCACAGCTGTGACTACCCTATTGCTCCGGCTTATACGCCTGGATTGAAAGATTGCATGGGGGCTTCTTGTTTAATGAAACAAAGCTTTGTTGTCCCGTGTAATAGGCTTGGACGCCAAGTGTATTCACCAAAAATCCGGTTTATCCTGCCTTTGTATACCTGCCACTCCGACCAGGTAATCCTGGAATGACTCGCCGTACTCTTGATAGTCAATCTTATAAAGACCCTGAACTTGTCAAAGTTAAAACGGCGATTGGTCATGTGAGGCCCGGTTTACAGGTTTGAATGAAGGGTTATGTAAGTGCATCTAGTGCCCCTTAGTGATTTTGGTGTATTGAAGACTTATAGGTTAAGGGACTAATGCGTTTGTGAGTGTACACAGGTCTATAAGTCTATGAGGAGTTTGTTATTTACGATGAATGTCGACCCCTAAAAATGAATGTCTTCAACTGAAGACTTTGGTTTTCTTGAAGACTTTGAAAGTGAAGAAATTGGTGTGACCCTGAAGACTTGATATTCATGCGAGGATTATGAAGCGTGAAGACTTTTGTTTTCGTAGTTTCATTTTCTTCTTCTTGAGTCATAGGAAACACCGTACTGTTAAAGGGGGTCGAGGTAAAACTAAGGAAAAGTTTCCAAGTGATGCACAACTCAAAATCCTACACCTACCCAATCCTTTCGAGTGAAGCCATTGGAAATCTCATACAGTTTAGTCAAGTTCTTCAGTGACAGAGACGAAGTTCTTCTGTTCTCTGAGGAATTTGTTCTGACTGAGGAGTTAGGAATTCGCCAGTGCGGATTGCCTACAAGTGAGGAACATGATAGCCCTGAGGAATTTGATACTCAAATATCCGACCGTTGCTGTGCTACGCGCCAGCTGTCCAAATATCCTACCCACCTAACGGTCATATCATTGAAGGGCATTTATGTCTTATCATGTCGGGCTGCTCCCTAGGCTATAAATAGCCGCCCCCTACAACCACTAGCTGGTTGGCTGCTCCAAGAAATAGATTGACACTTGTCATTTAGCGCATCCCATCCTCCGAGGACTTTGAGCGAAAATCATCAAGTGAGGAAAAACCCAAAAACCCAAACACCTACAAACCCAAAGTGATTGAGCATCACTGAAGAGATTGTTCCTGTGTGGAACCGACGCTTGTTACCTTTGAGGACTGTGCATCCTCCAGACGGTTAGGCGTCATGGTCTAGAGCATCCAAGAGGAAATTGTGGATTGCCGAGTGACCGAGTATGTGAAGGTTTGGAAGTCACCTGAAGACTTACCACGAGTGATTGGGCGAGGTCTGTGTGACCTTAGCTCAAGGAGAATACGGTGAGGACTGTGTGTCCGGGACTGTGTGTCCTCAGGTTTAAATACCTAGCCGCTCCAACCAGACGTACAACTGTCACAGCAGTTGGAACTGGTCTACCAAATCATTGTCTTCACCGAGCTACTGGTTCTATTTCCTCAACTCTTTCATTTCCTCATTCATGTGTTGATTTACTTGATCGTTACTGTGTGAAGACTTTGACTGAAGACTTTCTCAATTTCCTCAATACTATTTCTTCAGTCACTTAGTCTTCAGCCTGCTTATCATGTGTTTCACGCTACCTGTACTCTGTGCCTATTTCAATTTATCATGATGACTGTACTTATGCCATGTTATGTTTGCATCTGAGTACTTATTCCGCTGCTAAGTAGTTCTTCGCTTAGGAATTTCCTCACCTTGAAATTCCTCAGTGATGAATTTGTAAAAATCGCCTATTCACCCCCCCCCCCTCTAGTCGATATAACGCACTTTCAATTGGTATCAGAGCAAGGTACTCCCTTGTTCTGTGTGATTTTGGTTTAACCACCTGGTGTTTTAGTTATGTCGACTGCAGGCATGATCAAGGTCTCAGCTGGGTGTCCTACCTTCGATGGGACGGACTACCCCTACTGGAAGAATAAGATGCGCATGCATCTTGAGGCAATTGACAACGATCTCTGGTATGTTGTGGAAAAGGGTGTTCCCTCTGTCACTCCTTCCGTAAACGCTGCTGATGTGAAGAGATTCAAGCAACTCGACTCTCAAGCAAAGAATATCATATGTGGCCATCTGAGCAAAGGGCAGTATGGCAGAGTGAGTGCTTTGGAGACAGCTAAGCTTATCTGGGATAGGCTGTCCAAGGTCAACGAAGGAGTCTCAACTCAACGTGACTCTCGAGTTGACGTTCTTCGCAATCTCTTCAACCGCTTCAAAAGACTCGACAACGAAAATGTTCAGCAAACCTTTGATCGCCTCACTGACATCTCAAACGAGCTTCAAGCACTGGGTGCCACTGACATCACCGACCATGAGGTGGTGAAGAAATTGCTGAGGTCACTCGATTCTTCATTCGATACACTGGCACTGATGATTCAAGAACGTGGAGACTACAAG
This sequence comes from Thinopyrum elongatum, assembly GCA_011799875.1. Taxonomy (NCBI): domain Eukaryota; kingdom Viridiplantae; phylum Streptophyta; class Magnoliopsida; order Poales; family Poaceae; genus Thinopyrum; species Thinopyrum elongatum. The sequence goes on from CM022300.1 coordinate 393,588,297, forward strand.
TCACTTGATCCTGCTGATATCCTCGAGAGGCTAAATACTCATGAATTCCAACTAGCTGAGAAGAGAGATCTCTACGGACCGAGCTATGGTAGATCTCGTGCACTGAAAGCCAAGGCAGTCTCTGAATCTGAAGATGAAGATTCTGGTAGCAGCCTTGGTGATCCTGAAGAACTGAGTCAGGAGCTAGCAATGCTCGTGAGGAAATTCCAGAAGTTCTCTAGACGTGGCCGATTTGGAAAATCCTCAAGAGGTGATGACATGAAATCAGATTCCTCATCCCGTGATTACAAGAGAACTTGCCATAAATGCAAGAAACCTGGTCACTACATTACTGATTGTCCTCGGTGGGAGAAGGAATCAAAGAAGAAGAAATACAAGGATGATAGTTCAGATGACTCTAAGAAGAAAAAGAAATCTTCAAAGTCCTCATCATCAAAATCTTCAAAGTCTTCATCTCACAAGAAGAGCAGCTCCAAGAAAGCTCGGGCATTCATTGGCAAGGAAATGGACTCTGAAGCTGAATCTGAGGAACATGAGGAAGAGGAGGCATCTGAGGAGTCAGACTCTGGTGTGGCGAGCCTAGCCCTCGCTACTGCTTACGTCAGCAAGTCCATCTTCAACACTGAGGAAAATGGCTTCCCCAACATTGCTGATGACGGCAACGATGACTATGCTCCCACCTATTGCTTAATGGCAAAAGGTGCCAAGGTATTCAAATATCCCTCCTCTGAATCTAGTGAGGATGAATCTGATGATAACCTCAAACCCAGCTATTCCAAACTTGCTAATATTGCTGTTAAACAACAAAAGGCTTTGGAAAAGGTTCAAAATATGCTAGACAAAAGCGATGACCTGTTAGGTGAGGAAATGGATTGAACTCAAACACTGACTGATAATCTTCAGCAACTACAGTCTAAGTTTGACAACCTTCAAGGTCGTCATGAAACTCTCTTAGCCGATCATGAGAAGCTTTCTTATGAATTTCTTCAAAGAAAGCAAGATCTTGAGAAGCTAAGGGTGAGTCATGAAGATCTTCAGAAGGAAAATGATTCTTTGCTTGCTCAACAGATCAGTTCCGCTCAGGAAGAATTTATTCCACCATGCTTGAAATGCATTGAACGTGAAACTGCTAATTCTTCACCTGAATGTTCAAATGCTTCTATTGCTGCAAATTCTTCAACTATCTCTGTGGTCACAAATTCCTCATCTGAGGATACCACTAGTATCACTGATGAAAATGCAGGGTTGAAGGAATTGTATGTGACAGGCATGTACAAAAGCCTCAAAGGGCATCAGACTCTTTGTGATGTGCTCAAAAAGCAGATCTTGAACAGGAACCCTAGGAAAGAGGGTATTGCCTTTGAGAGGAAACTCAATGCTGATGGAACCTACTGGAAACCTGAGCAGTATCCCAAAACCTCATGGGTTGCTGCGAAGGGACCTCCCGTAGATCCATCCACTTTATCTGGCTTTACTTGTGAATTCTCATATTCATCTGATGAGTCATTTGACTCCAACTATAAACTGTTCAAAAATCAGAATGGTGAGGTATTTGCTAGATATGTTGGATCTAACTGCATGAATGGTCCCCCTATGAAGAAAATCTGGGTTCCCAAAAGGTGCCTTGAAAGTCTTCAGGTGAATGTCCTCATGACACCACCTGTGAAGAATAAGAACCCTAGATCAAATTCTTCATATGAATCAAATTCTTCATATGGATCCAAGTCCTCACATGAACATCATCGTGCTAACACTTCTGTTTCGCAGGGAAAGCCTAAGGGCTATGAATATGTGCATTATTCTTCAAATCATTATGTTCATAAGTCCTCGAAGAATTTCTCTGCTTATTCATATGCTTACCCTAACCCCTCTTATGTGAATCGAAATGGTCTGGCGTCTATGCCACCTTTCTCTTATGGAGCTCGCAGAATGATGAACTCTTTGCCACCCCTCCAGATGTGGGTGGTGAAGAAAAAGAACTAATCTCTTATGCAGGGTCAGGTCTCCAGACGAACTAAATCGTCTAAAAAAAATTTGCTGGAGACCTGAAATGCTTGAAAGGACGCAAGCTAATCATGAAGAAATGATTTATTCATTTCTCACGTCCTCACATTGCTATATATACATATGTTGCTTTAATTGATGAAATATGTCTGATGAATTTGATGTCATATTCTTCACTCTGAAGTATATGAGTCCGTAAGATGCACTATTTCATCTGCAGGATGATTTACCCAAAGCTACTGAGTGGGTCCTCGATAGTGGATGTACAAATCACATGACCGGTGACAAGAGCTTACTGATGAACACTCCTTTATCTCCATCACACTTGAAGCATATCACCTACGCTGACAAAGGCAAAAGCAAGGTATTGGGTCTAGGTAGGGTTGCAATCTCAAAGGATCGACACATGGATAAAGTCATGCTTGTCGAGTCCCTCGGATTCAACCTCATGTCTGTCTCAATGCTTTGTGATCTTGATATGGTTGTTGTCTTTGGCAAATATCGTTGCTTAGTGCTCATGGAATCTGACAATTCCAAAGTCTTCGAAGGCTTTAGGAGAGGAGACTTGTATATTGTTGATTTCTCTGCAGGACCACAGCCTGCCACTTGTCTACTTGCTAAAGCTTCAGAAGGCTGGCTATGGCATCGACGACTGGGTCATGCTGGCATGAGGAACTTACACACGCTCGTGAAGAAAAAGCACGTCATTGGCATCGAGGATGTCAAATTCCTCAAAGATCATCTTTGTGGGGCTTGTGAGGCTGGAAAGATGACCAGAGCCAAGCACCCCTTGAAGACTATCATGACTACTTCTCGTCCTTTTGAATTGCTTCATATGGATCTCTTTGGCCCTACTCATTATGCCACACTAACAAATGCAGCATCTCTATATGGCTTTGTCATTGTTGATGACTATTCTCGTTACACATGGGTGCATGTCATTACTTACAAAACTGAAGTGCAGGAAGTCTTCAGAAGATTTTCCTCAAGGGCTTCGACGAATTTCGGCGTGAAGATCAAGCATATACGTAGTGACAATGGGACTGAGTTCAAGAATAATGGTCTTGATGACTATCTCGATGAACTTGGTATTACTCATGAGCTATCTGCCCCATACACTCCTCAGCAGAATGGCGTTGTGGAGCGCAAGAACAGGACTCTTGTTGAGATGGCTCGCACCATGCTTGATGAATACAAGACACCTCGTCACTTCTGGCCTGAGGCAATTGATACTGCATGCCACATCATCAACAGGGTATATCTTCACAAATTCTTCAAGAAGACCTCATATGAACTCCTCACTGACAAGAAACCCAATGTGAGTTATTTCAAAGTCTTCGGTGCTAAATGCTGGATTAGAGATCCCCATCACAATTCTAAATTTGCACCGAAAGCACATGAAGGTTTTATGCTTGGTTACGGAAAGGACTCGCACACCTACAGGGTCTTCAACACCTATCACAACAAGGTTGTTGAAACTGTAGATGTGCGGTTCGATGAAACTAACGGCTCGCAAAGAGAGCACCTACCTCCTGTGCTAGATGAAAAGACACCTGAGGAAACCATCAAGTTCAAAGCTACTGAGGATGTCATTCCTACTGAAGAATCTGCTGAAGAAATCATTCCAGAACATGAAGAACAGCATGCTGGCGCAACTGAAGAAATTGGCTCTGAAGAAAATACTGAGCCAAATCAAAGTCGTCAACCTGCTCATCCTCGCGTTGCAAATGAAGTACAGATTGAGAGAATCATCAACGACATCAACGCACCAGGTCCTCTGACTCGCTCAAAAGCTTCACATTTATCTAACTTTTGTGGGCATTTTGCTTTCGTGTCCATCACAGAGCCCACCAAAGTTGATGAGGCATTTCTGGAGCTTGAATGGATTCAAGCAATGCAAGAGGAATTACATCAATTCAAGATGAACAATGTATGGGAGCTTGTCAAGCGACCGGACCCATGCAAGCACAATATCATCGGTACCAAATGGATCTACCGCAACAAGCAAGATGAAAATGGCCTAGTGGTGCGGAACAAGGCTCGTCTTGTGGCTCAAGGCTACACACAGGTTGAAGGAATTGATTTCGATGAAACTTTTGCACCTGTTGCTAGACTTGAGGCAATTCGCATATTGCTTGCTTATGCTAACCATCATAATATCATCTTATATCAAATGGATGTGAAAAGTGCATTCCTTAATGGTAAGCTTGAGGAGAAGTATATGTTGCTCAACCCCCAGGTTTTGAAGATCCTAAGCATCCTGACAAAGTCTTCAGACTCAATAAGGCCCTCTATGGCCTCAAGCAGGCCCCTCGGGCATGGTATGACACTTTGAAGGAATTCCTCATGAAGAAAGGCTTCAAACCCGGTTCACTCGACCCAACTCTTTTCACCAAAACCTATGATGATGAATTATTCATGTGCCAAATATATGTTGATGATATTATCTTTGGCTGTACTAACCAACATTACAGTGACGAATTTGCCTACATGATGAGTGAGGAATATCAAATGTCCATGATGGGGGAATTGAAATTCTTCTTAGGTCTTCAAATTCGTCAACAACGCGATGGCATCTTCATTTCTTAAGAGAAATACCTCAAGGACGTTCTGAGGAAATTCGGTATGCAAGAATGCAGAGGCGTCAAAATCCCTATGTCCACAAATGGCCATCTATGCACTGATGAAAATGGAATAGACTTCGATCAAAAGGTATACCGCTCCATGATTGGTTCTTTATTGTACCTATGTGCATCTAGGCCGGATATTATGCTTAGTGTTTGCATGTGTGCCTGTTTTCAAGCTACACCGAAGGAATCACACCATAAGGCTGTGAAACATATTCTTCGATATCTAGCTCACACTCCAACACTTGGATTATGGTATCCCAAGGGCTCGGCTTTTGATCTCATCGGATATTCTGACTCTGACTATGCTGGTGATCGTGTGGACCGCAAGTCAACATCAGGCACATGCCATTTCCTCGGACGATCCTTAGTATGTTGGTCCTCGAAGAAGCAGAACTGCGTATCACTCTCTACTACTGAAGCTGAGTATATTGTTGCTGGTTCTTGCTGTGCTCAATTGCTATGGATGAAGCAAACCCTCAAGGACTACGGCATCAATGTGAAGAATATGCCACTCTACTGCGACAACGAGAGTGCCATCAAAATTGCTCATAACCCAGTTCAGCACTCGAAGACAAAGCACATCGAGATTCGTCATCATTTTCTTCGAGATCATGTGTTGAAGGGTGACATCTCTATTGATCCCGTGAAGTCTGAAGAACAACTAGCAGATATCTTCACAAAGCCCTTGGATGAGAAGAGATTTAGCAAATTGCGGTGTGAGCTAAATATCTTAGAATCTTCGAATGTCCTTTGAAAAGGACACACATCCTAACACTTATGCAAATTGATGACTTAGATGTGCAACACACGAAGAAACGTTTTTCTTCAATCAATGAAGACTAACCCTCTAAGTGTGAAGAAATTAATGAAGAATTTGATTCTCAGAGCCCTACGACAATTGTACGCGGTGTCTGAAATCATCATTCTTACACGGTGGGTCACGCCACCACAAAAAGTTGAAAATCTTCAAAATTTGAGTTTTTCATCATTGTGCAAATTCTTCAAATTTTCAAATTCTTCAACTTTGCAAAATCTTCACTCTTTCCGTCTGTGTTCTTCATTGACTATATATATATTTGAGTTTTCTGTCCTCTACAGCATTCACTTATTGCTAATTCTTCAAGTTGTTTTTCTTCTAAGTGAATGTGATCGGACCCTTTCCCCCTCTATGCTAAACTCAATCCAGTCCGTTCACAAATTCTTCATGTGCGTTCTATTTGAAACCCGTTCAAAGTCTTCACTGTGTCCTTGACAGCTGAAGAATTTGCGAACGAAACCTTAAAATATTCTTATCTGAATTTTCGGCTTTTGCCGCTCAAACCATTCCATATCCCTCGATAAGATTTATCTATTCACCCACGATCTAACAAGATCTCCACTTCACAGTACGTGGGTGACACATGTCGCTAGGATGGGAAGGGCCAGGGGCATGTTCGTCCATTTTCCTCGGACAGGCGGTTTTTCACCTCGGCTATAAATACCCCTCGCCCTCCTCAGAGCTCATTTACTCCGCTCGATCTTACTCCCTCGCTCGAGCTCTCAGACCTAGCGCCGCCGCTACATTCCATCGTCGCCGGTGAGGAAGAGCTTCACTGCCTCGACCTCGTCGCCATCGTACTCACGCCAGCCGCGGAAATCTTCACTCCGCCGCCGCCGTAGCTGTTTTCCATCGCCAAGTTAGGGCGTGGAAGATCTGAACGGACGAACATCTCCACTGCTACTCTCAGTTCGTCGTGTTCTTCGTCAAGGGTAAATAAAATTTATTTTTACTGCCCTTGTTGATTCTGATGATTTCCACAAAATCTTCAAATGGTGTTTATTCTTCTACTTTCATGCTCTTAAACACCAACTTGCTTCTGTCCTTGATCAGTTTCTCTAAGCAACGTTTTTCTTCAAGATTCCTCAATTGTGTGGATTCTTCAATCTACACAACTCTGGAACCTAAGTCAAAATGCTTTGTGAAATTCCTCAAGACACCCCTGGTCAAATTCCTCAAACTTGATACTTTTGAAAATCTTCTGAGAACGCATATGACCTCTCCAAAATTCTTCGCACCTATATTCTGTTCACAGGTACACATGTGCGCTGCTGAATCTCTAGGTTCTCATCAACTTAACTCATTTGCAGCGTTCCTTGAAGAAAAATTGCATACCTCATCAGAAAATTCGATTGTTCAAAATCCTCAAGTGAAGAGTATGGCTGATGGTAAAAGACCTCAGAAGGGAGGAAAGAGGCCAGAAACAAATACTGCTTTTGAGATCCCTGATGACATCTATGATGAATATTGTACTCCTGATGAAGCAACTCATGGCAAGGAGAACAAAAATCAGCCCAAAGTGCGCATTCAGAAGATTGAGAGGAGATGGGCAAGAGAATGGAGGGAATATCGCTATGTCACTCCCAAGTATATGAAGAAATTCGCTGTTAACTATCCATGTCCAAGACCTCCATTGGCTCCTGGCCAAGAAGCTGATCCCACTAGCATCAGAAGAGGTGAGGAATTTCCTCAGGAGTGGGCTAAGCGTCAAGCCAAGCTGGCCAAAGTGGCTAAAGAGGCAGTGAAGAAATTCAATGAAGATTCTGTTGCTGCCGCTGCTGAGGCCTCTGCTATCAAGCCTAAGAAGGCTATGCTGAAGAAATCAGCTGTCAAGACAAGTTCCTCAGCTGCAATGCCCTCACGGCCAAGCTCTTCAAAGCCCTCACGGCCTATTCCTCAAGCAAATTCCTCTAAAGCAGCTCCAACTCCCTCAGTTGCAAAATCCTCAGCTGCTCCTACAATGTCCTCAGCACCTGTGCATCTTGCCACATGCCAAAGAACTACTGGAATCTCAATTGCTTCAGGAGTCTCTGCAAGTTCTTCAGCTCCACCTCAGTCTTCAACAACTCCTATCTTGCTGAAGAAAAAGGCCACTGCTGGACGAGGCACAAGGCCAAGTCCTCACAAGAAGCAAGTCGCCTTTCAGGTTCCGTCAAGTGAAGACGAAGCTGATGATGAAGAATTAGCTGAGATCATCAGAGATCGACAACAAAGGGCCGCTAGAGCCAAAGACAGTGCTGTGCCCCTCATGCTGGATCCAAGGAAGATCCTTGATTTCATCGATCTATGGCACAAGGATCCAAATACACCTTTGCCTGAATTAAACCTCACTCCTGGTCAAAGCCACATGTTGACGGCCTTCATAAATGAAGAGAAATGGAAATTTGAAAAGGCCAGGCAGGTGAAGAAGGCTCAGTACAAGAAGGAGCGTTTTCTGAAGAACAATGTTGTGAAAATGTCTCCTGAAGAACTTGTGACTATGCAGGCTGAGATCAAAGCACTCAGTGATGAATTTCATGCATTCCATGCAGATTGGCTAGGTGCCAAAGTCAGATTCGTCAGAATGGCAAAAGGATTTACTCCAAGTGTTGCAGCTTCATCGCAACCCAAATTTCCTCAGACTGGAACATCTGTTCAGTCTGCTGAAGAAAATGAAAGCACCAGAACTGCTGAAGAAATTCCAGTCTCTGAAGAAATTGCCAGGGCAACCTCCAATATTGCGCCTGAAGAGCAATCCAGGCCAGTTGAAGCATCTGCTACTGTGCCTGAGGAATCTGAACAAGCCAGGTTAACTGCATCAGTTGTGCCTGAAGAAATTCAACCAATTTCCTCTGCTCCTCCTGCACCGATGACAAGCATCAATCTTCCTTCTGCAACAGAAGCGAAGAAAACCAAGGCTGCGGAGCGTGCAGCTGTGAAGAAAAGGAAAGCATCTGCCTCCTCAGAGTCTTCAGCTCCCAAGAAAGTGAAGACTTTGGTGAGTTCATCTGAAAACCCCATTGATGCTATTCCAATATCAAGCATGCCATCAAAGGAGATCATTCCCTTTGGTGAGGAATATGAAATTCCTAGTAAATCTGATGAAGAAGATCCTTCTGCTGCTTCGACAGAGCAGATGGATGAAGAAATTGAAGTGGATACTTTCTCTTCAACCCCACTGGTATCATCGCCCATGCCTCAGTTCACAGCTGAAGAGGCAGGCATCGAAGGAACTGAAGAAGATGAGGATGTGGATATTGGGTCTACAACACCTATTCTGAATGATGACTTTTGGGAAAGTCATCACCCCAATTCACCTCTGACAACCCCTCTACATCATGTTCCTCAGTCCCCTGTGCAAACTGAAGAAATTCATATAGGCTCTGATGACCGTCAAGCTTCACTTCATTCTATTCCTGAAGAAGTTCCAGTCACTAGCGCTGATGTACAGATGGATGAAGAAATGGAGGCCAAGGCTGCTGCTGAAATTCCTCAGCCTATGGCTCCAGTGGCTATACCTCAAGAGGCTGTAAATTCTTCAACTGTTAATCTTCAGCCCAAGCCACAGAACCCTCACTCCAAGAAGCAGAAGTTTAATGCTGAGGATTTCTTCAATGAGCACATATTCTTCACTGACTACAATCCCTACGACTCTACTCGTCTTCGTCGCAAGCGCTTCTGGACTGCAAGCCAGATGAACTTCTACTCCTCATTGTTGGTTGATAAGGATAAGATCTTTGAACATGAGCAAATTCCTCATGTAGATATGGAATCGCTGCCCTGCTTCACCCCAGTCCTCAGTGTTCTTCATGATGCTGGGTTACTCAATTTCTGCACCGACATCTGCGATTGGAATGAAGAACTCATTCTTCAATTCTTCGCCACGTTGCACATTACTGGAAATGTTGATGATGTCAATTCACGGGTATTGGACTGGATGACCGATAATACTCATTTCAAAGCACCGGCCTCTGAATTGCTTCATGCTGTCCCAGTCAGTCCTCCCACTGAAGGTGCAAGGCTTCTCTATGTTGAACCTGAATTGTCTGATCATCTGATGAAAGTGCTGATGAAGCCATTGAAGCCAGGCCAAGCCCCAAGGACCAAATTCCTCGTCAAGGAATTGCTCTATGTGCCAAGGACAGTCTATCGCATATTGACCAAAACCCTCAGTCCAATCAAGGGCCACAACTTTGATGATGAAGAAGTTGTTGGCATTATGAAGAATCTGCTGTTCAATATCATTCACGGTATTCCTATCAACTACCACGATTTCTTCATGAGGACTTTGGCCAATGCTGCTCTGTCACCTTTTGAGTTGAAGCCTTATGCTCCCTGGATCATGAGATTCATCAGATCAAGGTCTTCAATTCATTATAAGGCTGACTTTCAAAATCATCTCAGCTATTTGCCCCCTATCGAAGTCCTCAAACGGACTATTTCCTCAGCTGACAAGAAGGGCAAGGCTGCTGTTATTGATGAAGGTACTCATCCATTGGATGGACAGTTTCGCAAAGCTACTTCCTATTCCACCAATGATGACTCTGCAACTCAAGATTCTGCCGCCAAAGCTTCAGAACATCATCCTCAAGCCACAGCTCTGCGTGTGATGACTGATCGTGAACTTCTCCTTAGTCTTCATCAGAAAGTTGATCAAAATCACAAGTGGGTCAAGCGTCAGTTTGGTGCAATTCTTCAGAACATGACAGTCACTCAAAATACTGTGAAGAAGAATCACTACTACTTGCATGAAGTCTTTGACCGCACTTGGGCGATTCTGTCTAATCTTCATAGTGCTGAAGAACTCAAGGAGATGGGCTTCCAACAGGACTTTGACTGGTCTCAGCCACCTTCGAAGAAATTCAAGAAAGTCAAAGTTCCTCAGCTTGTTGCCAGTTCATATTCTTCATTGCGCGAGACGGATGAAGCTGAAGACTTGAACGACACTGCGGCAGGCCCTACCTCAACGGACGACCCCAACAATGCTGGCGCTCCTCCATCGACATCATGATGATATTCTTCAGGGGCGTTAGTCCTCATTTTTTGTCCCTTTTGGTCATTCGATGACAAAGGGGGAGAAATTTGAGTTAGTCTTCAAGCGGGTCTTATATATGGGCTATATTTCTGTCAAGTTACAACTCTTGCTTTTCTGAGGTGTTTGCTCTGATGAGTTGTAAACTTAAGTCCTATGGTGGTCTGATACTTTTGCTCTGTTTTTCTGCATGCTATTTCCTCAATACCATAATGCACGCATGCTGAATTTCGTTAGACACCATATTTCATCATGCATTTCAAATTCTTCATATCATATGATAAATGCGTGTATGAATTTCAAGATATAGGAGGAGATCTCCATGATATTACTCAACAATGTGCATTTTCTATTTCAAAGCAAATTCCTAAAATATGCACATCTTCAGGGGGAGATCTTCTATATCTTGCTATCAAATTCCTCATTATCAGTATTTACACTTCATATGTTTATCCCCGTTGAAAACTTAACCTATACTATCATCAATCACCAAAAAGGGGGAGATTGTAAGTGCATCTAGTGCGCCTTAGTGATTTTGGTGTATTGAAGACTTATAGGTTAAGGGACTAATGCGTTTGTGAGTGTACACAGGTCTATAAGTCTATGAGGAGTTTGTTATTTACGATGAATGTCGACCCCTGAAAATGAATGTCTTCAACTGAAGACTTTGGTTTTCTTGAAGACTTTGAAAGTGAAGAAATTGGTGTGACCCTGAAGACTTGATATTCATGCGAGGATTATGAAGCGTGAAGACTTTTGTTTTTGTAGTTTCATTTTCTTCTTCTTGAGTCATAGGAAACACCGTACTGTTAAAGGGGGTCGAGGTAAAACTAAGGAAAAGTTTCCAAGTGATGCTCAACTCAAAATCCTACACCTACCCAATCCTTTCGAGTGAAGCCATTGGAAATCTCATACAGTTTAGTCAAGTTCTTCAGTGACAGAGATGAAGTTCTTCTGTTCTATGAGGAATTTGTTCTGACTGAGGAGTTAGGAATTCGCCAGTGCGGATTGCCTACAAGTGAGGAACATGATAGCCCTGAGGAATTTGATACTCAAATATCCGACCGTTGCTGTGCTACGCGCCAGCTGTCCAAATATCCTACCCACCTAACGGTCATATCATTGAAGGGCATTTATGTCTTATCATGTCGGGCTGCTCCCTAGGCTATAAATAGCCGCCCCCTACAACCACTAGCTGGTTGGCTACTCCAAGAAATAGATTGACACTTGTCATTTAGAGCATCCCATCCTCCGAGGACTTTGAGCGAAAATCATCAAGTGAGGAAAAACCCAAAAACCCAAACACCTACAAACCCAAAGTGATTGAGCATCACTGAAGAGATTGTTCCTGTGTGGAACCGACGCTTGTTACCTTTGAGGACTGTGCATCCTCCAGACGGTTAGGCGTCATGGTCTAGAGCATCCAAGAGGAAATTGTGGATTGCCGAGTGACCGAGTATGTGAAGGTTTGGAAGTCACCTGAAGACTTACCACGAGTGATTGAGCGAGGTCTGTGTGACCTTAGCTCAAGGAGAATACGGTGAGGACTGTGTGTCCGGGACTGTGTGTCCTTAGGTTTAAATACCTAGCCGCTCCAACCAGACGTACAACTGTCACAGCAGTTGGAACTGGTCTACCAAATCATTGTCTTCACCGAGCTACTAGTTCTATTTCCTCAACTCTTTCATTTCCTCATTCATGTGTTGATTTACTTGATCGTTACTGTGTGAAGACTTTCTCAATTTCCTCAATCCTATTTCTTCAGTCACTTAGTCTTCAGCCTGCTTATCATGTGTTTCACGCTACCTGTACTCTGTGCCTATTTCATTTCATCATGATGACTGTACTTATGCCATGTTATGTTTGCATCTGAGTACTTATTCCGCTGCTAAGTAGTTCTTCGCTTAGGAATTTCCTCACCTTGAAATTCCTCAGTGATGAATTTGTAAAAAATCGCCTATTCACCCCCCCTCTAGTCGATATAACGCACTTTCAGGTTAACTCAGTGGCTGTGCGGCCCTTGAATAGCACTTAATATTGAGGCTTGGCAGCCTATGAAGGCCTTGTTTTATCTGATTTATCTTTGCTTTGAACATTTTTTGGGTTCATCTTTTGTACCATATTGATATATGGTTTGAAATTGATTCAGGCCATGTAGCCTTAATCCTTATAACTCATGTTTGAGTATATCCGGAGTTTTGATAACCCGGCCTAGCTTTGGACGATGAGTCGCTTGTGTGTTTTGATTATACGCTTGGAGTTCTGCGCTCTAAGTCCTTGGGATGTTACCCTTACTGCATATGGCGTGGTAAGCCGACAGTATGAACAAATATCACAGGTATGATATTTACTTGTTATGAGTATATGAGGTTTGTATAATCCCGCCCTGGTTATGGACTATATAGTCACCAGTGGATTTTTTGTGGGGTATTATGACCCGCCCTGGGGTAAACCGCCAAGGCACATGTTATCTGTTTGTGTGCAGGCATTATGATAAACATGATATGCATGATGGACGATATTATGAGCATAAGTGGCAGATCTTCAACATCGGATCGGTGGCTCAAAAGTATTATACATAAACATGCACGATGGCATGGCAGATCATTGTTTTCAACTACCTATTACAAGGCATTGGACGGCCCAAAAGAATTAAGTGTTTTTGATGCACACAGCATCCAATGATGCGGATGGTAAACCGGCTCTTGATCAGTTGGTTTGGTCTTGGAGGGTTGAGGCTTCCGGGTCATCCTGCGCTGATTCTTCTTCCTCCTCTGTCGTCTGGAAGTTAGGCGATGACCAATCGATCCCAGTCAAAGCTTTGAAAACAGCTTCATCATCTATAAGGGTTGACGGGTCAATGTCAGGAGCGAAGGTGTGCTTACGCGTTGGTAGGATAAGGTCCACGGCCTCATACACCGGCGCCTTCACTTTGGCATTTTCAGCATCATAAACCGGATGATATTTGGAGAGATCAGTCTCTTGGGCCAATTTGCTTGCAAAGGGACGCATCTCCCTTACTATTTTTGTGAAGTCCTCGGCACTGAAGGGAGACCCATCTTCTTTTAAACTCGGGCAGCCGGTGGCTAGTTCTGCCGGGTCAAGCTCTGCTTGCCATGCCTTTGCCCGGCTCAAGGCCGTGATGGCACCGGCTCTGGCGGCTGATCATTTCAATTCTTCAACTCTTTGTGGCAGCACAGATAGCTTCTCCAACATTTCCTTGATGAGGGAAGGCGGTTGCTTCTTATGGGTGGAGACAGAGATAGCTCGTTGAGCGCCAGTGTATAATTGCTCTATAAGAGTGTAGGCAGCTTTCAGCTTCATGCGCATGTCTGAGCCAAAGTGGGAGATTCTGGAGCCTGCGTTGCCAAAGAGATTGATAAACCGGCTGAATGATTGTTCAAGGCATGGATGATGAAAGATTGAAATATATTATCGCTTACCAAAGATGGTGGCTGTCATGCTATTGATTTGATGTTTTAAGCCGGATAACTCATCAGTAACCGGCTTAAGGGCAGTCTCAGCATCTTCTGCTCTTTTTTGTAGAGCTGCCTTCTCAGTTTCCCAGCCGTTTCTCTCAGCACTGAAGTCCTTTCTCAGCTTTTCAATATTTTCCAAAGCAATCTTCAGTTCTGATTTGGCCTTGGAAGACTCAGATTGCTGGGTCTAAATGTTTTGCCTCAGATCACTGACTTGAGATTCCTTCATGTTCAATTCAGCCTGTCACATAAAGGCAGGCAGTATGACGTTCAGATGATCATCTTATTTTAAGTCCCAAGCATAATACAAGTATTTTACTTGGCACTTGGGGGCTAATGCACATTGCTCTTTTCTTGAAGACAATTATATGATGACCCGGCTACACTGTTATAACTATAGCCGACTCATGGGGGCTACATACTTGGATTTTATTCACAATTATGGTGATAAGTCCCGGCTTAACTTGTCAGTTTAAGCCGGCCCTTGGGGGCTACATGCGAAACTGTATTACAATTTGAAGTCCTGGCTTAACTTGTCAGTTTAAGTCAGCCCTTGGGGGCTACATATGCGAAGTTGAGAACTACAATTTGAAGTCCCGGTTTTAGCTATGCAGCTTAAGCCGGCCCTTGAGGGCTACTCGTTTTGATTCTGCAACTCCAAGACGCTATGATAGTAATGAAAGATTAAAGAGGCTATTTGAAGTCTACAGTATATTCAATTCTATCATATCCAGTAGACTTGGCGGCTGGCAGAGATATATGGAAAATATGATAGTGTTTACCTCAAAACGCTCTTTCATTAATTTAACCAAGCCGGCTTCAAAGTCACGACTGGTGTAGAGGCGGTTCAGGTAGCCCGCGTGAAGCTCCTGGGTATTGAATTGAGCATAATCTTCCAGATTCAGTTTCCACTTGCCTTTGTCAGCAGCTGAGAATTCCTCTTTTGCGCTATGCTTGGACAAGACGGTGGGGTTACCTGGTGCTACATAAGCCGTCCCAGTAACTATGACATCTTCAGTCTCTTGAGCCGGATGAGCGGGGCTGGGCGGCTTAGCAATTTCTAGATCAATATTCATGGTGTCCATAGTGACAAGGGGCTCTTCTGGTGGCGGGTCATCCATAGCCGTTTCTGAGGTTCGAGGCATGGATTCAGACACGGTCTGCTTCTCCGGGTCAATAGCCTTGGGATCTTCAGCCGGCTTGTTAACTTTAAGCTTTTTGCTGGGCTTGGCCATGGCACTGACAATAACAATTCATGATGAGATTAGTGTATTAATGGAGTAAGGTATTAAGGCAAACAGGCTTAAGTGTTTCTTACCCAGGAACAGTTTTGAACAAGGGAATTTGAGTCCTAGTTGAGTCGCCAGAGGAAGAATGAGAGGTCCCCTGATAGTTTGAATCAGATGGGTCAAGAGGTTGGCGAAAAAGACCCGCCTTGGGGTAAGCTAAGTCGGAAATAAGTGAAACCTCTAGACGACGCTTGCGAGGAGCCGGCGTGTTTGGTAAGCTGGAAGAAAGAATCCCGCCACCACTGTTCCAGGTTGTGCGGTGAGCTTCATGCTGCTGCTTCTTCAAAATAAAGTTGGGATCCAAGTAAGCTAAAGGGTGAGAAAACCTTACTTTCCGGCTTGCTTGACGAATTTTCTATCTTGGCAGAGGTTCTGAGTCAGAGGAAAGGATAGTTACCTCTTCACCATCTGCGTGGCTGCCTTCCGCGTCATCCTGATAGTGATCATTGTCAATAAGATGTACAAAAAAGGAGCCAAGAGAATCAAGTTCTACCTCTGACTCTTCATCAAGAGTAAACGGATCAACCGCTTCTGATTTCTTCTTGGCAGGTTTCTTAGCCAAGTTCTTGGTCCTGGTCTTCTTGGCCGGTTTATCTTGAAGCTTCTTCTTCCAAAAGGGGGAGTCGGGCTGTAGAAATTCAAGTAAGAATGAAAAGGCAGATTGACAGATAATGAGTTAATGAAAATAGTTCACAAATACTCACAGCTGGCGGCTTGTTGAGGGTGCAAAAGGGGTTCAGCCCCGTCTTGCTGCAAGTGGCCAAGCTTTCGTTCAGCAATGTCTTGACCATCTTGTTGAGGCTCTCGTCATCTAATTGCACTCGGCTGTGGCGTTGTGGATCTTTGACGTCACAGGTATAGTCGCACATTAAGTCGGTCCGGCGGCTTAAAGGTAAAATTCTCCATGCGACCCAGCATCAAACTAGGTCAACTCCACTTAAGCCATTGGCCATTAAGGCTCTGCTTTTTCCAAAAATGGGCATATATTTGGCTCGTTCTGCTGTGCTAATCCGGTCAGGAAGGGGGTGCCTGTTGCTAAGCCGGCTCTGACGATAACCCGGCAAGGGATTTTCACCTTCTGGAGATGTGTCTTGGCAGTAAAACCAAGTCTGGTTCCAGTCCTTGGGATGACTGGGAAGTGTAGCGGCTGGGAAAGTAGTTTCTTTTCGCCTCTGGATTGAAATGCCACCTAGTTCTAGGCTGGGCCCATCTGTGAACTCAGTCTGGCGGTTTAAGTAATAGAATTCCCTGAACAGCTCTACAGTGGGTTCCTGTTGAAGATATACTTCGCAGAAAACTTGGAAGTTGCAGATGTTTGAAACAGAGTTGGGCCCAATATCTTGCGGATGAAGTTGAAAGAAGTGCAGCACATCACGAAAGAATTTTGAGCCGGGTGGAGTGAACCCCCGGAGCATGTGATCAGTGAAAACTACAACTTCACCCTCTTTTGGTTCAGGGGTGGTCTCGGTTCCTGGGGCCCTCCAGTGGATCACACTCTTTTTAGCCAGGATGCCTTCATTTACAAATTCATTAAGGATTTCTTCCGTGACAGTGGAAGCGACCTAGTTGCACGAGGTGACAGTTTTGGTCATTTTGAGGATGAAGGCCTAAAAAGAAAATATTGCCGGTTTAAGATTATGTTGTTAAGCCGGTCAATGATCGGAAAGTAAATGCTATAAAGGTGGACATGATTAAACCGGAAGGCAGTGCTGGGTCATACGAATTGTGAACACGTATTGGCGGCTTAACAAGGGGACTAATGCTACATGGCGGGTTACAGTTTGTCAGTTAAGCCGCCCAAACAGTTGCCATATTTCAGATCTATAAGTGAGGATTTGCTAAGTAATGGACTAAACAGATTTCACAGATTGGCGCTATAATTTTGGATCTGCAGCAGCTCAGAAAATAAAATAAATTCTAAACCTAAAGTGGCGGCAGTAGAGGAACTTGTGTGTTCAGATGAGATTTTTTGTACAGAGGAAGGATCTTCTTTGATTGAAAAGGGATGTTAAACTGCTACCGCAAAACTTTGGTACCATATTCAGATCAAACTACACGATTTAGAGAGGAAAATAAGGAGCAGTGAAGAACACCGACGAACGGTGAAAACCCTAATGCAGATCTGCTACGAGGAAGGAGAATACTTACTGATGCTGATGAACAACGGAGGCGTGCCGCAGTGCTCTGGTCCGATCAGGTTGATGTAGCGGCCGGAGTTGAGGATGCTGGACGGAGACGGCGGCGGTGGAGCTTGGGATGGCAGAGGCGTCGCGAGGAAGGAGATGAAGATGAGGGGGTAAGGTAAATGTGAAAAAGGAAGACCCCTATCCCTATTTATAAGGAGGTGGATAAATGGCATGCGCGGGAATCGAGGAGGCTGAAAAAATGATTATGTGGCTACAAAGATGCCTCGATTTTCGGGAGGTCCATTAAAGATAAAGATTTGTTGAGATATTCTGGGTTTGTGTGTAATTAATGCGCCTGATGTCATGGCGGGTTACCATGGTTCTGTGAACTGACGTCATGGCGGGTTACAGAAAAGTTCATAAAGTTGATGATGGAAGATTCTGCTAAGTCAAGAACTGAAGATTGATGTGAACAAGTTCAAATCAACCTGGGACCTAATGTTGGGGATATAACTATTGGGAATGACCCGCCCAGGAGGGGCCGGGTCATACCACTGGCGACTTAAAGATGAAGATGGTGGGTCATGAAGCAAGCCTATTGAAGGCCCAAGACCCAGAGGCGACTTGAGGCCCAAGAGGATGAACCGCCATATGATTAACTTGTATTGTAAGGCAAGCTTAGTTAGTCACCGAGCCGGACACATTGTGTATGAGCCGGCCGGGACTCTGTAAGCCGTCGGGCATCAACCTGTATATATAAAGGGGTGACCCAGTGGCGGGTTAACTCAAGAAACAATCAATCGAGAGCTAGGTCAAGCGTATTCGCTCCCTTGTAATCGAAACTCTAGCAATACAACGGAAAGCAGGACGTAGGCTTTTACCTCATTGAGAGGGGCCAAACCTGGGTAAACTCTCTATGTCCTTTGTCCCGTTCAACCCCTTCAAGCTAACCTAGTTGCGATGGCTCCACACCTAAGTCCTTTCGCTAGGGCATCTGCCGTGTTAAGTCCACGACAGGTGGCGTAGATCATGTTCACCGTCTCGACCTTAGAAGGGGAGGGTTTTTGGCCTCAACTGTTCACCCTGCAGGGCTCATCATCGTCCTCGCTTCGTGGGCTTTTGCCCGAGTCTTCGGCTGTAAGCTTGCCGACCTGCTTTATCACCCAACAATTCCAGTTGGTGTGGTTGGCGGGCTTTTCGGCGGTGCCATGAATCTAGCAAGGCCTGTCCATGATTGCGTCCAGCTTAGTTGGGCCGTCCTGGTTGCCTTTAGAAGGCTTTTTCCGTGACCCAGACTTCGGGTTACGAAATTCGGCATTGACTGCCGCTTCATCAGCTTCGCCGTCATTATGGAGGCGTTTGTTTTTGTTCTTTCATGGCTTCCCATTCCCATCCCGAACTTTCAAGGTTCTGGGGGTGTCGGGGTTGGTGCTCCGACGAGCCAGCCAACTGTCTTCTCCAGCGCAGAAGCGGGTCATCAGGGAGGTGAGCGCCACCATCGTCTTTAGCTTGTCCTGGCCGAGCTGGCGTGCTAGCCATTCGTCCCGAATACTATGCCTAAAGGCGGCTATGGCTTCGGTGTTCGGACAGTCAACGATTTGGTTCTTCTTGGTCAAAAACCGGTTCCAGAATTGCCGGGCCGACTTGTTGGGCTGCTGGATTACATGGCTCAAGTCATCAGCGTCCGGGGGCCGGACATAAGTGCCCTGAAAGTTAGCTCGGAAGGCGTCCTCGAGCTCCTCCCAACATCCTATGGAGTCTTCGGGGAGGCTGTTTAACCAGTGTCGAGCCAGACCCTTGAGCTTCAATGGTAAGTACTTGATGGCATGAAGGTCGTCCCCTCATGTCATGTGAATGTGCAGCAGGAAGTCTTTGATCCAAACAGCCGGATCTGTTGTCCCATCGTAAGGCTCAATATTTACAGGTTTAAAACCTTCAGGGAACTGGTGTTGCATCACTCTATCTGTGAAGCAGAGAGGATGAGCGGTGCCCCTGATTCGAGCTACGCCACCCCGGAGATCATCTGTCATCCAAGCTCGTTGCAGCTCCTGAGTTCTATCATTTCGGTCTAGCCAGCATTTGTATCCATCCCGTCTAGCGGGGGGATCATCTCTGGGTCCGTAAATGGACCTTGTTCAACCTGCCCGAGCATCCAAGTCGCGTCGTAGGTCGTATGCATAGACTGGCCGCACTGGCTCCTTGCCTTGACGGTGGGGTGGGTTGGGAGGCGGTTCAGCTTTATCAGCTGTCCTGTCCCGTCCTCGAGGGGGCGGTCTGGCTGGTCCGCCTGAGTGTGCCTTGCAAGCGCTGGCTCTATGGCCTCGTCATCGAATTGCGGCAGTAGCCTGCGCTTGGGGTACCTCTTGGTTTGCCGTGTGTGGCTGTACTCCTCTTCGGCGACGAGGACCTCGGTCCATCTGTCGTTGAGGGTATCATGTTCGGCCTTTATCTTCTGCCGATGTTTCTTCAGGTTTTGTGCGTTGGCGATTAGCTGCCGCTTAAACCGCTCTTGATCCAGCGGGTCTTCGGGCACGATGAAATCCTCGTCGCCCAGACTAACTTCCTCTTCGGAAGGGGGGAGGTAGTTGCTATCTTCGGAGTCATCGAGGTATTCGAGATCTAGCGGGTCCTTATGCTCCTCGTGGTCATTTTGTGGCTGTTCGTTGGTGCCGGGATCGCCGAGGTCGTCCGCATCGTCCGGGGTGGCATTCTCTCCGGTGTCCATGTTGCTTGCATGGCTTCGACGCGCCTTGGAGCGGCGGCGCTGTCTACGGCATTTCGGCGGCTCGTCAATGGGCCTGCCGTTATCCTTTCCGGGAGTGCTGTTGTCTTCTTTCGGGGTGTCCACCATGTAGACATCATAGGTGGACGTGGCCGTCCAGCGGCCGGTGATGGGGGGAGCGGCATCGGTGTTAGCCGTGGCTCCGCTGTCCTCATCCATGTATTCGGCATTTTCCGAGGTGTAATCCAACATGTCGGTTAAGTCTTCGACAGTGGCCACTAAGTGGGTGGTGGGTGGGACGTAAAATTCCCCGAAATTTGCCTCGAAATGCTGCTGAACGCAAGCCGAGGGTGGGTCCTCCCAAATAGCCATCATCTGGATTCGATCCAGTGCCTCGTTTAATAAGGCGAGGGTTGCCGGACTGGTATGCGGTGACCGCCGAGGTTCGGCTTCTGATGTGGCAGGGCGAGGAATAATCCGGGCCCGGGCCGGATCCTGATCTTCAAGGGCCGAGTTAACCTCAAGGCCCGGGGTTGGACAGTCGTAAGAGACCATGGGTAAGACCTGGTCTTCTGACACTACTTCCGTATTGGGGTTCAAAACTGAATTGATGAGGGGGAGTTCGGTCAGGGATGACTCCTGTCCGCTGAACGTCGACCCGTCGCAGGGGCTCAAGGCTGGGGGCGTGTTGTGAGGAGAGGGTTCAGCCGAGAGTGACTCTCGGCGTTCGAACACTGTTTCCGTATTGAGGCCCGATGATGGGTCTTCGGCGGGCATGGCAGGCGTGGTCAAAGGGGAGTCCTGGCCTCCATTCAAGGTGGAGATGTCCGAGCTCAAGGCCGGCTGAAGGATTGGGGTCGATCCGTAGATTGGATCGGGGAAAAACTTCGGAGCCAGCACGCCGAGGCCCATGGGGGTGCGGGCAGAGGCTGCGAATCCAGCAAAGACCAGATCGCCTCGGGCGTCCGCAACATACTCCAGATTGCCGAATCGAATCCGGTGCTCAGGGGCGAAGTTGTTGATTTGGTCTAGATGACCAGTTGGGTTGGCGTGTAGCACGATGCTGCCGAACGCGAAAAGTTGGCCAGGGACAAAGAGGTCCCCGGAGCTGACGCCTTCTCCGATGATTAGGCGGGCCATTGATCCTTCGGTGACCCAACAACAAAACTCTCAATGAAAGCACCAATGTCGGTGTCAAAACCGGCGGATCTCGGGTAGGTTGTCCCGAGCTGTGGATCTAGAATCAATGGGGAACAAGGGACGATGAACACGGTGTTTACCCAGGTTCGGGCCCTCTCGAAGAGGTAATACCCTACGTCCTGCTTGATTGTATTGGATGTATAGTATGGTTACAGAGTAGATCTACCTCAAGATCAGGCGAGCTAAACCCTAAGGTGATGAGGTGATGGATGTAGCTCTAGCCCTAAAGCCCTAAACCCTCTGGTTTATATAGATACCGGTAGGGTTAGGGTTACATGCGATCGGTTACAATGAAGGAAAGATCACACTAATCTTGACTTGGAGGGCACACCACGACTCTGAAGATCTCGTGTTCGGTCACGGGTCCGCACTCTAGTTTGGCACCATAGTGGCCCATCAGTCCGGCCCACATGTAATGGGTCGACAACCTGAGGACCCCTTAGTCCAGGACTTCCTCACGCCCCTCACGGAGCCCTTTGGGCGCTAGATGAAGCTTGTCGCTGCTTGCCTCGCGAGGTGGGGGCCTTGCGAGGGCTTTGCTCAAGGAATGTTGACGCTGAGCCGCGCCGGGCCCTTTGACGAGGCCGCGCGATGGGCCACAGGCAGACGGGCCTAGGTACCCCCAGTCCCAGAGCCCCGACAGCTCCGCCACTGGTGAGGTCACTGGAGCCCTCTCTAGCGCCGCCGCTGACGTGGCTTGCCTCGGGCCACCCTTGGGTCGCTGACCAGTGGGCCCCAGGGGCCCAGCTGACCCGTTGACCTCGGTCAACTGTGCTGACTGGGCAGCATAGTTACTGACCGGTGGGCCACCCCCCTAATTTAACTAAAAATAATTAAATTAATTAATTTAACTTAATTAGACACTAACTAGTGGGCCAAGTTAGCTAATTAACTAATTTAGTTAAATTAAACCTATTAATTTAACTGGGTCACTGACAGTGGTGTCCCACTTGTCAGTTTGACCAGTCAACTGCTTGTGTTGACTGCTGACGTCATCCCGACGTACTGCTGATGCAATAAAGTTATTTTTGAATTAATAATAATTTCACAAAATGTTTAACAGTTTGAAAAATCATACGAAATAACTTGGATGAAAATATTTTATATATGAAAGTTGCTCAGAAAAATATAATGAATCCAAATATGCTATCCACATACCTGCCACACCCCTCTAACACTGTAAACATGTAACCTTCCCCTCTGTTTCATCTGTCCAAAAACTACCTAATGCCGGGAAAACATTCCCAGATGTTTTCCCGCTTCGTCTATAACGTGTAGCACTACGTTAGGTCACCCCTAGCACTGCATATTGCCATGTCATGCATCGTGATGCATTTGTTTACTTTATATTTATTGTTTCTTTCCCTTTTTTCTCCGGTAGACACCGAGACTGACGCTGCTCCCGTGTACGACTACACCTCTGACATCTAGCCACTTGCAGTAGAGCTTCCAGGCAAACAAAACCCCCTTGATCATTCCTATATCGCTCATTTCCTTCTCTCTCATGCTTGCATTAGAGTTTGCTACTGTATTTGATTGGTCCTATTCTGATGCATAGCCTAATTTTGTAAACTGCTTTTGTTACCGACCTGCTTATCCCATATGCTAAGTATAGGTTGGTTAGTGATCCACCAGTGACCCCTCACCTTGTCCCTGTTGCCCCCGCCTTATCACCGATGACTCGATCAACATGATCGACGACCAGAGCTTGACACATCACCGACACCCCCTTAGTTGCATGACTCTGTAGAGATACTATCGAGTGCCGAGGGTGATACCTCGTAACGCACTCCTGATGATATCTCTATAGTGTAGCTAATCGGTCGTGGATTTCGAAGGGTGATTCCTCCTTCTCCACTCCCGATAATGACTCTGTCGTGTAACACCTCAATTGTGAACCCTGCGGGGTGATTCCTCCAAGTTCACCTTGACGGTTACATCGAGTAGGAATCCATCGAGGGTGATTCCTCGAATTTCCCCCTTGATGTTTTAGACACACGGTTACCTGACTTTACCTCAGAACCTTGTTGAAGTCGGGTCGGCACCGAGGGGTACCCGCGAGAGATGTGTAGTCGGGTTGACCATGAGGGTACCCGCGAGAGTTACTATTTCTGCGGGACTACAGGGACGGGCGGTACCACCCCGGTAGAGGTGAACCTGAGATCCCGACAGCTCCTTGTGAGTCGGGTTGTCCTGGAGGGTACCCGCGAGATAATTACGTGGCACGGCCGGGTATTCCTAGCCCTTGCCATAAGTCTGCGAGACAGGGCAGCGGGACCACGGATCATGGATCATTGATCGTCTCCGGGCGCTCCCAACACACTAACGGTTTGGATATGTGATCCGAGTAGGCCTCTAGCCTTTTCGCACTGACCACCACGCGGGAATAAGTATGGGCACTCGGCGTTGTACGATTCTCCGAAAGCTCTTCGGACATCAGCGACTGAGCGGCGCGCGCCTGGTTGGACGGGAACCACCTGTGCTTGTATTAGGTGGTGGGTCTGCTCCAGGCCGCATACACAACTAGCAAGAGTGCAAAGGGCGATGGGCCGAAGACCCCTGAGCGCTTAGGATGTAGACCGACATGCTGGCCTCTCTGTTGAGCCTAGGTAGGACTACGGCGTGTTGATCGGCCGAGGCCGGGCATGACCCGAAAAGTGTGTCTTGCCAAAGCTAATCGAGCGTGGTGGGTAAATTGGTGCACCCCTGCAGGGAAGTTAATCTATTCAAATAGTCGTGTCCATGGTAACGGACGCTCAGAGTTGTATCCTAATCTATACAACTAGAACTGGATACTGGTGATTGATGACCCACAAGTATTGGGGATCTATCGTAGTCCTTTCGATAAGTAAGAGTGTCGAACCCAACGAGGAGCAGAAGAAAATGACAAGTGGTTTTCAGCAAGGTATTTTCTGCAGGCACTGAAATTGGCGGTAACTGATAGTTTGATAGCAAGGTAATTTGTAACGAGCAAGTAATAGTAACGGTAACAAAAGTGCAGCAAGGCAGCCCAATCTTTTTTGTAGTAATTGACAGGCCAAAACGGTCTCTTAAAATAAGCAAAGCGTTCTTGAGGACACACGGGAATTTCATCTAGTCACTTTCATCATGTTTGTTTGATTCGCGTTCGTACTTTGATAATTTGATATGTGGGTGGACCGGTGCTTGGGTGTTGTTCTCACTTGAACAAGCCTCCCAGTTATGATTAACCCCTCTCGCAAGCATCCGCAACTATGAAAGAAGAATTAAGATACAATCTAACCATAGCATTAAACATATGGATCCAACTCAGCCCCTTATGGAATAGCGCATAAACTAGGGTTTAAGCTTCTGTCACTCTAGCAACCCATCATCTAATAACTACTCCACAATGCATTCCCTTATGCCCAAAGATGGTCAAGTGTCATGTAGTCGACGTTCACATGACACCACTAAGGGAATCAACAACATACATATCACCAAAATATCGAACGAATACCAAATTCACATGATTACTTATGACAAGACTTCTCCCAAGTCCTCAAGAACAAAAGTAACTACTCACAAAACACATTCATGCTCAAGATCAGAGGGGTATTGAATAGCATGATAGATCTGAACATACGATCTTCCACCAAATAAACCAACTAGCATCAACTACAAGATGTAATCAACACTACTAGTCACCCACAGGTACCAATCTGAGGATTTGATACAAAGATTGAACACAAGGGATGAACTAGGGTTTTGAGATGAGATGGTGTTGTTGAAGATGTTGATGAAGATTGACCCTCCCACGATGAGAGGGTTGTTGGTGATGACGATTGCTTCGATTTCCCCCTCCCGGAGGGAAGTATCCACGACGAAATCTCTCCGCCAGAGAGCAAAAGTGCTCCTACCCAAGTTCCGCCTTGAGACGGCGGCACTCCGTCCCGAAAGTCCTCTCTTTATTTTTTTTCTAGGGCAAATGGGCTTATATACTAGAAGATGGGCACCGGAGGCTGGCCAGGGGCCCCACTACCCACCAGGGCGCGCCAGGGGGGTATGCGCACCATGGTGCCTAGTCGACACCTGGGTGGCTCCCTCTGATATTTCTTTTCTCCAATAATTTTTATATATTCCAAAATAAATCTTCGTAAAATTTTAGCTCATTTGGAGATGTGCAGAATAGGGATCTCTGACATACCTTTTTCAGGTCCAGAATTCTAGCTGTTAGTATTCTCCCTCTTTGTGTAAACCTTGCATATTATGAGAGAAAAGGCATTAGAATTGCTCCACAAAGTGTTATATTGATTCAAAACACTGTAAATAACAGTAAGAAAACATGATGCAAAATGGATGTATCAGTGATACTAAATGGATATGATGGCTCCGGGATCGCTTTCTCGTAGGGAGTCGAGAAAGAATCTCTGGGCATTACTACAACACACTTACTACTTTATATTATACAAATCTGCATTCTTCTAATGCTTCAAGACGATGCAAGATGCTAGTGTTCGATAGGTTAGGCCTTTCCCTTCTCTTCTAGCATTTCTGCAGTTCAGCCCAAAGATATAGCCCCATTCCTTTGATACTGATTCATATTTAGTATAGATCTGATGTAAGTCTTGCAAGTACTTTGGATGAGTACTCACGGTTGCTTTGCTACCCCCTTTTCCCCTTTACCCGACTGCTGCGATCAGATGACGGAGTCCAGGAGCCAGCTGACACCGCCGATGAATACTACTACCCCGACGGAGCCTACTACTACGTGGGGACCGCCGACGACCAGGAGTAGTTAGGAGGCTCCCTGTAACATCCCCACTATCACACTACAGTGATCTCTCTCTAATAGTGGCCATGTTATCAGTAAATCTGCCACTTGTCCAAAATCAAACCCAAATTCAAATTTGAAATGCAAGTCAAATAATTATTTCTTCAAACAGCAAATCAAAATTGTTCATAATATTGCAAATAATCCAAAAGCAATTATAAAAATATAATCCACATTAAGTGAATTAGTTAAGTCACTCTAACAACCTCAAACAGTAGCCAAACAACACATTTTAATACATTTTTACTAACCCCATTTACAAATGAAATTAAACTTTACCCAAACCAATTTCTAGTGTTAGAGGATATTGCACTGCAATTTAGGAGCTAGGTCACACATTTGATAAAAGTCCAGAAGTGCTCAAACAATTTGCAAAACAGAGTCAAACAAAAAACAGAAAATAAGAAATAGAAAAAGGCCGAATTGCTACTGTGGCGCTGGGCCTAAGTTCAAACAGTATAGGCCCAGCCCAGCATAGCACCTCCCCTAATCTCTCGCTCTCTCTCTCTCCCCGGTGTCGACTGCACGCGCCGACACGTCGCCGATGCCGCATGCGTCGGGCATTCGGCGAGCCGCGGAGGTGGATAAGGACCACCTCGGCCCCCCCTCAAACCCTAGACCCCGCATTCCTCTTCCCCTCGCTCTCTCTCTCTCTCTCTCTCTCTCTCTCTCTCTCTCTCTCTCGCGCGCAGATTTCGGCGGCGCCCGAGAGCTCGACGTCGCGCCGCTCTCGCCGTCGCGGCCCCTGACCACCTCCCGCCGCTCCGTGCTACCCGACGGCCTCCTCGCCTTCGTCGCCATCGAGCCGAACCCCGCGACCGACCAGTGCTGCTCCGGAGCGCCCCCATCGAGCCGTCGCCTCTGTTGATCTCCACTGTCGCCATGACCTTGACGTTGGTGAGGCCACCGAGATCCCCCTGCCTTTTCGTCGAGTCCCTCTGCTGCGCCGCCGTCTTCCGCATCGCCTGCTACCGCTGGGTCAAGCCGGGAGCCGCTGTGTCGAGCGCCACGAACTCGTCATCTTCCTCGGCTCCAACGAGCTCCTCCGGCGATTGCGCCACCTCTGCCGCTCCTAATCTATCGCCGGCCACCTTGTGCCGCTCGGTGAGACCCGCTACACCCTCCCCTCTCTTCCTGGACCGCCCCCTGCGCTATTGCGTGCTGTCGCCACTGCTGCACCCCAGCCGCCGCTGTTTTTGCTCCTCGCCGTAGCCATCGTCCACCATTAGGCCAACTAAGCTCGCATCCGAGCTCAGGGCACCTTGCTGGAGCCGCACATGCCATCTGCTCATTTCCCCTGCCCCGGAGCGGCGATTCCGGCGAAGCCTGACTCCATCCGCCGCGGAACAAGGTCGCCGCCGTCGTTCCCGGCCTGCTCCGGTCGATCTAACAGCACCATGCGATGCACGATGCCGTGAGCTCTCGAACGCGACCTCTTGCGCGTTAAACGGGCCACTGTGGGCGAGACCCGAAGCTCGCCGATGCGTGCCGCCACATTTCGAGCTCGCCGGAGTTACCCCGGCGCTGGCAGCCGACGTGGCGGCCAAGTGGCATCGCCTGTGTCACTGGCAGCTGGGTCCCGCGGGCCCAGTTGACCAGGTCAACGCTGACTGGGCAACACCAGTCACTGACTGGTGGGCCCCGCCCCTAAAACTAATTAGGTTAGTTAATTTAATTAGTTTAAATTGTTAAGTCACTAACATCTCGGCCCCACACTTAACTAGATTAGTTAAGCTTAAATTAAACATGTCCTATTAACTGTCTCACTGACCAGTGGAGCCCACTTGTCAGTTTTGACAAGTCAACGCTCTGTTGACTGCTGACCTCATGCTGACATCACTGCTGACGCAATAAATCAATTTATGTTAATTTAGATAATTCCAGAAAATTGCTAAAACTTTGAAAAATCATAGAAATTAAACCGTAGCTCGGATCGAAAAACTTTATAAATGAAAGTTGCTCAGAACGACGAGACGAATCCGATCGTGCCATCTGTTTCCATGTCGGGACCCTCTACGGAGGTGAACCCGCAACTTTTAGCCTGTTTCCGGTAGATGAATAGTGCATATATACCAGTTAATAAATCCAACTTTAATCCTAAAATAACTAAAATGATTTAGACATGTTTTTAGGCAACCCTGCACTGCACGTTAGCATAGTCTGCTCTGTGTTGCATATGTTTGCTGCGTATTTATTTGTTTCCTCCCCCTCTTCTCTCTCGATAGACCCCGATACCGATGATGACCCAATGATCGTCTACCTCGTCGAAGACCCATTGATGTCTGCAAAGCAACCAGGCAAGCACCCCCCCCTTTGAGCATGCCTATATTGCCTATTCTTTCTCCCTCCTGCTTGCATTAGAATTTGCTACTGCTTTGAGATATCCTATTCTGATGCATAGCCTGTTTATTGTGACCTACTATTGATACCTTACCAGCTTATCCTAAACTGCTTAGTATAGGCTGGATAGAGATCCACCAGAGACCCCCCACTTTGACCCAGTTGCCCCCGCTGGATTATCAGATGACTCGATCAACGTGATCGACAACCAGGCCCCGGCATCGCACATCACCCCCTTAGTTGTACGACACTACAACGTTACTATCGAGTGCCAAGGGTGATACCTCGTTTAACACTTCTGATGTTAACTCTGTAGAGTAGCTATTCGGTCGTGGTCCTCGAGGGTGATTCCTCCTTCACCACTCTCGATAACGACGCCGTCGTGCAACACCTCAAGTGTGAACCTCGAGGGTGATTCCTCCTAAGTTCACCTTGATGACTACATTAGCTGGAATCCATCGAGGATGATTCCTCAGGTTTCCCCCTGGTGTTTGGACACACGGTTAATTTGACTTAACATAGAACCATGAAGACATCGGGTAGGCCCTGAGGGGTACCCGCGAGTGATGTGGAGACAGGTTGACCTGGAGGGTACCCGAGAGTTAATTACGAGGCGTGGCCGGGCATTCTTAGCCCTTGCCGCAAGTCCTCGAGATGGGGCGACGGGGTCACATCGATCGTGAGTCTCTGCTCGTTACTACACTACCAACACACTAATGATTTGGATATTTGACCTGAGTGGGCCTCTGGCCCGATAGCACTAACCATCACGCGGGAAAAGTTATGGGCACTCTGCATCATTGCATCAGCCGAAAGCTCTGTCAGACGTCCAGTTCAGCATGGCGGCCGGGTCGGATCGTGCCGTTGGCGCTGGTATCCACCCTGCACGCAACGACCCGGAGTGCACAGGGCGATGGCCCAAGACCCCTAAGCGCTTAGGATATAGATCTGCGGGGACCTCTCTGCTGAGCTCTAGGTAGGGTTGCGGTGTGTCGTTTGGCCGAGGCCGGGCATGGCCCAGAAAAGTGTGTCCGGCCGGAGTTAAGCGAGCGTGGTGGGTAAGTTGGTGCACCCCTGCAGGGAAGAACTAATCTATGCATAGCCGGATCCTCGGTAACGGACGCTCGGAGTTGTATTCCGATCGATACAACTAGAACTGGATACTTGAGATGAGAAATGGATAGTATGGCTCTGGGATTGCTTTCTCGCAGGGAGTCGAGAAAGGATCTCTGGGCGAGGTTGATAACACTACTACTACTTTATACTGTACTAATCTGCACTCTTCTAATGCTGCAAGACCACTGAAGATGCTAGTCTTCGATAGGACTAGGCCATGGAGGAGGAAGCACAAGGGGGAGACCATCGCCGTGGTGATCGTCTTCATCAAAATCACCTTGTTCATCACCTTCCTCATCTCTTTTAAGTGGTCCACTCTCCCGCACCCCACTGTAATCCCCTACTTGAACATGGTGCTTTATGCCACATATTATGATCCAATGATGTGTTGCCATCCTATGATGTTTTGAGTAGATTTCTTTTGTCTTTTGGGTTGATTGATGATCTAGATTGGTTTGAGTTGTATGTTTTATTTTGATGTTGTCCTATGGTGCCCTCCATGCCACGCACACATGAGGGATTCCCGCTGTAGGGTTTGCAATATGTTCATGCTTCTCTTATAGTGGGTTGCTAGAGTGACAGAAGCTTAAACCCAAGTAAGGGGGTTGTTTGCGTATGGGAATAAAGAGGACTTGATACTTTAATGCTATGGTTGGGTTTTACCTTAATGATCTTTAGTAGTTGTGGATGCTTGCTAGAGTTTCAATCATAAGTGCATATGATCCAAGTAGAGAAAGTATGTTAGCTTATGCCTCTCCCTCATATAAAATTGCAATAATGATTACCGATCTTGTTAACGATTGCCTAGGACAATTCCGCACACCGTTCCATCATTATTCCACACTCGCTATTTGTAATATATTATAATATATTTTAACTTTATGTTAACATCACCTATTTTTATATTTTAGCTCTCTGATATCATGCAAAGCTATCCTCTTTATACCCACAACGTAGTTTTATTTCTCGTTTCTAGATGGAAGCAAATGTTCGATGTACGTAGAGTCGTATGAGTGGCAGATAGGACTTGAGAGAATATTGATCTTACCTTTAGCTCATTGTGGGTTCGACACTCCATACTTATCACTTCCATCTTTGGAAATTGCTATGATGATTCCTTGCACTTGGGGATTATCAAGCTCTTTTCTGGCGTCGTTGCCGCGGAGCAATAGCGTGGGGTTGATATTCTCGTGTGTGCTTGTTTGCTTTCTTCACTAAGTAGATTTTGTTTTCCCTTTTGTTTTTGTTTTATTTAGTTGTGGGTGAAACAAACAAAAACAATTTAAAAATGCAAAATACAAAATACAAAAAAAAAAAACTTGCCTCTTATGCCTAAAAACTTTTTTCAAAAAAGAGAAGTGATTCGAAGGTTATGCATTGGAGAAGTGAGGGTCGACCTTGAACACTTGTGTTCATGCTCATGGAAACAATGTAGAATTTTTCATGGAAGTTTCTCAAAAATAAGTATCCCCTTGTATATATCCATTGTATTATAAAAATAATGTGCCAAGATTTGTCTTTAGGATGATTAGATTGCTTGTTTGCTATGTGCGGTGCAAAAACAGAAACTTTCATTGTAGTGCGTGAATTTACTTTTTTATTGGAACGTCAAAAGTTTCTGAAATTTTTACATAGTACTGCTATGCAAATATTTTATTTTTTTCGTATTTTTTCAGAATTTTTGGAGTTACATAAGTATGGTAAATGTTCAGATTGCTACAGAATGTCCTGTTTATGACAGATTCTGTTTTCTATGTGTTGTTCGCTTATTTTGATGAATCTATGGGTTGTATCGGGGGGTATGAATCATGGTGAAGTTGGAATACAGTATATATAATGCTAATATGAAACTGGTATGAGTTTACAACAGTACCTAAAGGTAGTGATTTGCCTTATTATACTAACGGATCTCACAAGGGTTTTTGTTAAAGTTTTGTGTGGATGAAGTGTTCAAAGATCGAGGAGGTATCGATATAAGAAGAATACGGAGAGACAAGAGTTCAAGCTTGGGGATGCCCAAGGCACCCCAAGTAAATATTTCAAGGAGACTCAAGCATCTAAGCTTGGGGATACCCCGGAATGCATCCCATCTTTATTCTTCAACAATTATTGGTATACCTCAATTTTTGTTTTGTTCACATGATATGTGTCTTTTGTGTTTTTCTTTTCCTTTATGCACAATGCTAGTATGAGTAGTACTTCATTGATTTGTAGAATGCTTCATGCGCTTCACTTAAATCTTTTGAGTATGGCTTTATAGAATGCTCTTTGTGCTTCACTTAAATCTTTTGAGTATGGCTTTATAGAATGCTTCGTGTGCTTCACTTATATATTTTGAGCTTGGATATTGGTCAATCTATATTAATTGTAGAATGCTCTATGAACTTCACTTATATCTTTTAGAGTATTAATAAAATTATCATCGAAATTGGGCTTGGAAGAGTATCATTAAAATATCATTGCTTAGCTAAAAAGCTTTAAAGAAAAGTTCTTGTTTAGAGACAATGGAAGAACATGCGGTGCCCCCATGTTTGGTTTTGGTAATTGATGACAATCTATATGGACTAATGGTTGCCTTGAGTTATACTTGAAGGATTTGTCCATAGGCTTTTCTTGAAGTCCATGTGTTGGTTTCAAGGAGTTTATGAGATGACCAAGGTGCTTTTCAAGGAATTATCCAAAGATGGGTCATGTGAGAGTTGAGCTTATGGCAAGCATGTCTTGAAGAATTATATTGTGTGGACATTCATGTTTACCTTCAAGACATCATCCTAATGAAGAGAGGTGGAAAGATTCAAGGTTGATCAAGACTAAGTACAAAGAGTAATTCAAGTCGATCTACACACAAAGCGTACAAGATGTACCGAGTGGGATCAAGTGATCCCATGGTATGGTAAGCACTGTCCATTGCGCTTTGTGTACTAACCCATGGTCTACGTGAGAGTTCTATGTGGGGTTAGGTATGTTTCCATGGGCTTGCGTCAAGAGGAAGATATCATACAACCCATGGAGAGGATGACATCAAGTGGTGATCGTCATCAAGATCGTGGTGTGCAAGTTCAAGTGGAGCATCACGAAGAGATCAAGTGTTTGAAGCTTGCCGTCCATTGTGGTGACAATGGACTTGTGAATATGTGCCGAAGAGTGGCTCACCCATAGTGGAGTATGGAGGAGCAATCAACTAGTCTTCATCGACCCAACGCAATCAAGAAAGGTGGTCCATCTTGAGGAGGACAAGATCGTCATCATCTAGCTCAAGTGGATTATGCACAAGGCAAAGGTTTGCCCTTGATAGGTTTTCTATTTTACCGGTCTCATGGTGGTAGTTGGGAGACCGGGTTATAGGATCGATTGCCGTACTATCAAGGGGGGCTCTCAAGTTGGTAGCTTGATCATATCGTTCGTAGAGAGCTCAAACCATTGCATCCTTACATCATCTTTCTTGGTTCTTGTTTGGTTCTTCTCCTTGTGAGATTTGGAGCTTGTGGTCATCTTCATGACAAGCTCGAGTTCATCGAAAACGGAGTTCACATGCATCTTCTATGATGTTTTCGATGTTGGGGTTTTTGCCGGTCTTCATTCATAGAGGTTTCACATCTCTATACCTTTGACATTTTTTCGCTGTTGGATGCTAATCGTCGTCATCTATCCAACAAGCTTGAGTTTGCTCAATTCAGAGCTCATTTGCAGAAGTTGTGACAGTTCAGGCTTTATTGTACCCTCTGGTTTCTCTGTTGTGTTCCTGAAGGCCTCAAGCGGTAGTACCGCTCTCTCGAGCGGTAGTACCGCTTGTAAGCGCCAGTACCGTGGCCCTGTGCTGCACGTAGTACCGTTGCTTCTGGGGATGCGATTTTTCGTGTCGGGTTGCGCGGCAGTGGAACGGTAGTATGAGCGGTAGTACCGCCCATGCATTACCGCTCCACTTTCGCTCCTCTCTAGGACCCTGCGTGCTCCCGACGGTTGTAGAGCGGCAGTGGGTGTGTGGCACTACCGCCTATAAGCGGTAGTACCGCTACTTTGAGCGGTAGTACCGCTGGTGCGGCTCTGCTTCACCCCATCTGTCCTGCTCTGCCTCCTTAGTGCCCTGAGCTGCAACCCCAGCAGTAGTACCGCTGGGGCGAGCGGTAGTACCGCTCCGGTGGTACTACCGGCTCGTGGTCTCGCACCATTGCACTGCTCTATGTGCACTACCGCCCGGGCAGTAGTACCGCTCCCCTGAGCGGTAGTACCGCTCGTGTGTGGGCTGAGCACTTAACGGTTGGATTTTTTTCCACCTATAAAAGAGGGTCTTCTTCCTCATTGAACCTTATCTTTTGAGCTCGTATTTTGCCCCCATTGTTGACCTTCTTCAAGCCTGCTATCTCTCAATCCCTCCATGGATTCTTGCTAGTTTTCGGGGGAAAATAGAGAGGAGATCTAGATCTACGTGTCCACCAATCACTTTCTCCTCTATGTGAGGGGAACCCCTTGGATCTAGATCTTGGAGTTCTTGGTGTTTTCTTTCTTGTTCTTCCTCTCATTTTCCTCCATAGCTTTTGTTGCTTTGGTGGGATTTGGGAGTGAGGGACTTGGGCACTCCTTGTGCCCTTGCCATTGCATTTGGTGCATCGGTTTGAGTTCTCCACGATGATACGTGAAAGTGAAGTTGAGAAGCTTATTACTCTTGGGTGCTTGGTACCCTTGAGCTTGTTCCTCTTGGGTGCCTTGGTGCCCTAGACGGTTTATGGTGTTCGGAGCTTAATCATTGTGGTGTAAAGCTCCGGGCAAGCGTCGGGGTCTCCAATTAGGTTTTGGAGATCGCCCCGAGCAATTTGACGGGTTCCGGTGACCGCCCCCAAGGGTTGCCAAAGTGTACGGGTTCTGTGACCGCCCCCAAGGGTTGCCATTTGTACGGGTTCGGTGACCGCCCTCAAGGGTCCCTTAGTGGAATCACGGCACCTTGCATTGTGCGAGGGCGTGAGGAGATTACGATGGCCCTAGTGGCTTCTTGGGAAGCATTGTGCCTCCACACCGCTCCAAACGGAGATTAGCATCCGCAAGAGTGTGAACTTCGGGATACATCATCGTCTCCGCGTGCTATAATAATCATGCATAATAAAGTTCAGAAAAGACTTAGTTACTTTCAATGAATAATCTGATCATAAACCCACAATTCATCGGATCTCAACAAACACACCGCAAAAGAAGATTACATCAGATAGAACTCCAAGAAGATCGAGGAGAAGGTTGTATTTAAGATCAAAGAGAGAGAAGAAGCCATCTAGTTACTAGCTATGGACCCGTAGGTCTGTGGTGAACTACTCACACATCATCGATAGGGCAGTAAGGTTGATGTAGAAGCCCTCCTTGATCGATTCCCCCTCCGGCAGAGTACCGTAAAAGGCCTCCAGGTGGGATCGCGGAAGAACAGAGACTTGTGGCGGTGGAAAAATTATTTCGGGTGGCTCTCTGGGGTTTCCCCAATATTTGAGAATTTATAGAAGTGGAATTAGGTCAGACAGAGCCACGTGGGGCCCACAAGGCATCAGGGCGCGCCCTATGCCCCCAGGCGCGCCCTGTTGCCTTACCGTCTCCTTGCTTCACGTTTGGTCTCCTCCCGAAGCTTCTAGGGTCTATTTTGTCCAAAAAATCATCAATTTTTTGTAGTGTTTTGACTCCGTTTCGTACAGATTTTCTAGAAAACAAAAAACAAGCAGAACACAGTAACAGGCACTAGGCACCTGATTAATAGGTTAGTTCCCAAAATGATATAAAATTATAGAAAAAGTATCTAACATTGGTAAATAATAGCATAAAACAATCAAAATTTATAGATATGTTGGAGACGTATCAGTGCGTATCATATGGTGTTATTATAGTAAGATCTCTATGGCTATTTATGACACTTATAGGGATGGCTCAATATATTGATTGGACAGATAACTTTGAGGTGGTTTGCTACCTACAATAATTTCATCTTTTGTTCTTCACTATTGATAAGAAATTTGGAATAATTCTCTGTCGCACATTGAGAGATTGTTATATGATTCAGTTATTCTAGCCTATTGAGAGAGTGCACTAGTGAATGTATGAACCCTAGGTCTTGTTTCTAAGCATTGACATACCATTTTGCTCATTGTTTGCTACTTGTTACCTTGTTGTTTTAAATTGTTCAGGTTATAAAAACTATTTCTACAATCTGTATTGCACTTGTATCACCATCTCTTCGCCGAACTAGTGCGCCTATACAATTGACAACTGTATTGGGTGTGTTAGGGACACAAGAGACTATTTGTATTATGATTGCAAGGTTGTTTGAGAAAGACCGTCTTCATCCTACACCTCCCACGGATTGATAAATCTTAAGCCATCCACTTGAGGGAAATTTACTGCTATCCTACAAAACTCTGCGCTTAGAGGACCAACAGAGTCTACAAGAATAAAAGTTGCGTAGTAGACATCAAGCTATTTCTGGCACCGTTGCCGGGGAGATGAGTGCTTGAAGGTATATCTTTAGATCTTGCAATTGAATATTTTAGTTTCTTGTTTATTCGCTAGTTTGGTTTATAAGAGAAAACTACAAAAAAAATGGAAATGAACTACCATCAAATGCTTTACCTTTATGATGTCTTTCTTGAAACTATGGATTCCGATAATTGTGCTCAATTGTTAGAAGAAGAATTAAACAAAATGTTTGGTATAAAATCCTTGAATGAGAAGAATGGTTGCAATGTTGTTAGTATGCTTTCTATGAATATACATAATACTAATGATGATTGCACTAGTCATGATAAAAGGATTTCTTATAAGTATGTCAATTTTTGTGGAGTGCATAAACTTTGTGAAGACATGCCAATTAGGGATGGTAGATGTTGTAAGGAGCATAAATATGAAAAAACTAAATGGTGGCTCGAAGTGATAGATGATTCTGCTAAAAGTTATGTTCTCTTCATCCCATTACTTATGAACTTTGCAATAAATTTGGTCATCTTAATTTTTCAATGCATGCTTTTTCATGATCGAATCGTTGCCAAATATTGTAATAACTTGATCACCCTTAAACTTTATAATAAACTTTGTCTATTTTTGGGGTGTGAACAATTGTCTCATTATAAGGTGATGCTCGTTCTACCTAGAGACACCTTACAATCTTTCAGCTTAGTTTCGAGAGAATATACATCAACCCTATTGTAACCCCCTCATACGAGGTGATTCATTCTTCAATCAAATCCAATCAGGAGTGGGGTATTATCTCAACCATCAGGGACTGAACCTAGGTAAACGTTTCTTGTGCGATCCCTTTTAGTACTTCCGATCACACTCACCACCCTGGCGGACCAACTTTAGACAGAAAATATCAATAGCTACAATACCAAACCAGTATCACTATATTCATATTTTATTTATTCTTTTGGTTTTGATTCCGTTCTCTAGATGTTGACAACTTTTTCTAGAACCTTTGTCAAAGTTTACAAGTTTTGATTTTTGAAGAAATTTATATGGACTATATTTTGGTAATGGGAGTATATCATATGGCTCAACAAAAAGAAGCATGTGCTATTCATACTCGTTTCGACGGCAAAATAAGTTTTTCTTTACAGAGATCTATAGTGACAAACTCGATTTGTTGGCCTACTTAATTTTACTTGAAGAAAGACACGTCTTACAAAATGATGGTGGTAGTATAACCCAAAAGATCACGCCAATTACGAATATGTGGAGGGCAGTTGATAGTTTGCTTCATTGTCCACACATTGTGCTTGGTGACGATACCAGCCGGAAATGCCTGTGATATGAGATGAAAATAGATTTGATCCAAA
This sequence comes from Thinopyrum elongatum, assembly GCA_011799875.1. Lineage (NCBI taxonomy): Eukaryota > Viridiplantae > Streptophyta > Magnoliopsida > Poales > Poaceae > Thinopyrum > Thinopyrum elongatum. The sequence goes on from CM022300.1 coordinate 393,625,622, forward strand.
ATCTGAAAAGAAGCAAACACGCTTTCTGAACAAGTTACTCCACGAAAGAATATGTGGACAGATGAATAGAATACCGGAATTAGGGTGAACATGCGCACATGATTAGCGAGAGATGCTCACCCCCTAATTTCTGCTCCAATGATGGGACTGCTTTTGCCAGTGCCAGTGCTCATATATTCCCTCCACGCAGTAGAGTGGCATGGACGCAAAGCACAAACGTACGTACGTAGACGTACGCAGCGACTCGTATCCGCATACCACGTGGATCCACAAGTACGTACGTACGTAGGCAGGACGGATTAGCCAGTGGGTTGACCCATCCTCGTTTACGAAAGTATTTTTTTTTTTTGAGTAACATTTACGAAAGTAAGTAAAAAGGATGGATTAGTGCAGGCGGGGGAAGGGAGAAGAAGGCGATGACGGGGAACGGGAAGGCCAACATGAACATGGGTTGGGCCGGATAAAGTTGGTGCGTGCACTCCCGTGGCTGTAAAGCGGGCAGGCAGGCAGGCGACGCTGACATTTCCTCGTCACGTGACCCATTCAATGCCGATTGGTAAAGGCCGGTACAGACAGTAGGGGCTAAAAGAAAAGAAAAGTACGTACTGTACGTATTTATTTAATTTATTTATCGATTTATTTTTATGAAAGGCGCGTGCATGCATACGATCCAGCCAGCCAGCCAGACGGAGGGAGAGCCAACAGCAACAAACAGGGGTGGCGTGTTGCTTCTGCAGCACTCCACACATTCCGACTCATAAATTGCCGAGTCTGTCTATGGCTATGGCGTGTTGCTTCTGCAGCACTCCACACATTCCGACTCATAAATTGCCGAGTCTGTCTATGGCTACGGTGTGGTGTAGTACTAGTAGTATGCATGATGAGCAGCAGTAAAAGAAAACTAGTGTAGCTCCTGCTGGCACGGTGACACCAGCACAGTAGCGCATGCATGGATATGGGCCGATGTGAGCAGCAGCGAGCGAAAAGGTGGCGAGACTTTGGCGCCTTGCAAGTAAAACGAGGTCCGATCCGATGGAGCGAGCAACATTCATCCAGAGCCAAGCCAACCAGCCAGCGACCAAAGTTGCGGCTCACGTAAATACCACCACGGAAACTCCTTTTCAGTTTTCACCACATGCGTTCGTCAATGGTCATGGAGTAGTAGCAGCAGCTATAATAAGGCACAGGACTGGCGTTTAATCGAAGCGTACGCTCAAGGCCAAGGGGAGTACTCCTAGATAGTACTAGAATTAAGCTCGAAACAGAAGCTCAAATGCTGGTGGTTGCGTCGTGTCATCCGCTGGATCTGTTGCACGTTGGTACTTACAGCTTTGCTTTAGTATCGCTTCTCCCCTATTCTCACTGTGCCGTATCCGTATCATCACTATAGCAATACACGGATGATCGATTAGATTTGGGAAAATTTAGATTTGATGGTCAGCCTGGCAATCACAATCAAGATTAAGATCGCAGTCGCATGTTGCGTTGAAAGAGTCTCCAAATCGGGCACGCCACACCAGAGGGCAGTAGGTGTACGCTTGATTGTTGGTTCACGGCAAAAAGAGGGGGCCTCTCGCTGGCCGGGTGGGTCCGACAGCTCAGCGGTGACATGGACCGCTACGCATGACGCGTCGTGAAGGCGTATAAATACGAGCGCCTAGGCGGCCGTATTTAAGTCCACCTTTTCTCCGTGTCCCCGTGTGCCCACGCTCCTGCCCTGCCCTGCCCGTGAAGGGACCACCGATTTTACTCCTCCAAAGCCTAATCTTTTGGCCTCAAATAATAACCTACTGTATTTTTTTTCGGTACAGTTACGTAGTGGGATACGTGGGCTGTTCACTGCACGTCAAAAGTTTCCAGATTCCGTGTATTAGCAGGAAGCACAGAAGTAATAATAACTCGCATGCGATGCGATTGGATCCTCTACCCGTATACAGTGTGGAGGGCAGGAAGTATGCGGTACACTACATTTATGAGTGCAGTAGCTTCATATTTCTGCAAGATATCTCTGGTACTGTATTTGCCCACCTAAGTACAAGCAACTATTCCCTCGCAAAAAAAAAGTACAAGCAATTATTCGTACTATATAATCTGCACGTTTTGTGGCAAAATATAGCGAGTAGGATTAGGAGAACATGTAGTAGTAGTACTACCACAGCACGAATATGCTGGGTTAACTGTATCTACTCGGCGTGTCCAGAAGAGCAGAACCGCACATAATGGTGCATAACAGAAACTTTCTTCACCTGAAAGAGTCTGTGGCTTTAAAATTGAATGATACTTAGCTTAGAATAAGCGAGAGAATAAACGAATCGTCCAAAGGAAAAAAGAAAAGAGGAGAAAATAAAGAGAGAGAAAAGAAGAAAAAATGGTTGGGTACAGAGCAAGGAGAGGAGGAGGAGGAGTAGTGGGGCAGCAACACTATTCTCTCTCCACGCTTTTAAAACCTCACCACACCACACCCTACGCGAGACTTTTTTTATTTTATTTTATTTATTTACTGGGCCTGTGATTTGAGTGAGGAAGGGGAGATGTGTTGGATAGGCATCTTGGCCAGCTAGAATGGGTGGGCGTTGAGGGATCCAAGCTTTCTCCACTCCTCTCTCTCAAAGGGAAAGCACGAGAGTGCAGTCAAAGCTGGCATTTCTCCCTCATTTGCCATCTCATATTCCCCTTGCCCATCCCCCATTTTCTCTTTCTCCCCAACCAATTCAAACCCAGATAGTAACATTATAAAATACGCTCCACACAAGGTGTTAGATTTGGGAGAGGGGGCCGTATATATAGCCTCTTCTCTCCTCTTGCCTTCTCGCGTAGCCATTCCCCCCCTGCCTCTCTTCCGGTCCAGCGTCCCCTGTCCTTGGGGATCGATCCGAGCTCCGTTGGGTGGGTTCGCCGATTGATGCGTGTGAAGCAATGGCGGTCTCCTCGCCTTCTTCTGCTCCGGACAAGAAGAGGAAGTGGCTCCTCAGCAACAGGAAGGTCAGTATCAGTATGAGCTCGGCGATTTGCCTTGCCTGCTCACAGCTGGGCGAGCTGAGATATCTCCACTCCACATTATTTTCTTTGGATGGTGTTCTTCCGCCGGCCAGTTCTTGCCACGCCAATGGCTCATCTGTGCTACAACTGTTTGCTTTTTCTTCTGTACTGCGCAAGTGCCAAGAACATTTGGTCCTTTTGACTCCACAAGCAGGGTTGTTTGGTCGTGCCGTCCAAATTCCAAATCACAGGACAGCTCCTTTGAGCTCAGAACTATTTGCTTTGCTTCTTTCGAGCATGGCGTGCCTTTTGTTTTTGTTTTTGTTTTTATTTTTTCTCTCCAATATCGAGCTGCTTGATCTGAGCGCACTGTCTGCTCTGCTCCGCTCTCGGTTTTCTTTCTTGTTTTGTCCCTCCAAAAATTTCATTCGTTTTTGCTGTCCCGAATTGGTCCATCTTTCTCTGTTTGTGCCAGAATCCAACCTCGGCTGGCAAAAATCTCATGCTTGTTTCGGTATATATGCGCAGGTGATCGACAGGTACCTTCGGGAGGCGCGGGCGATTCTCGCGGCGGCGCCGGAATCCGGCGGCGGGGACGCCGTGGCGGCGCTCGGTCTCATCGACGCCGCGCTGGAGCTGTCGCCGCGGATGGAGGCCGCGCTGGAGCTGCGGGCGCGGGCGCTCCTCGCGCTGCGGCGTTACCACGAGGTCGCGGAGATGCTCCGTGACTACATCCCCAGCTGCGGCAAATCCTGCTCCGGCGAGGATGCCTCCTCCTCCTCCAGCTCCGGTGAGCTTGGCACGATCTCCCGTGCCAAGCTCCTCTCCCCCGACCGCCACCGCTCCGACGCGGCCGAGACTGACACCGGGACCGCTCGCTCCTTCCGCTGCTTCGATGTCTCCGAGCTCAAGCGCCGCGTCCTGGCCGGCCTCTCTAAGAACCCCAACACGGACACGCAGTGGAGGTACTTGGTCCTGGGGGAAGCTTGCTTTCACCTGGGCCTCATCGAAGATGCCATGGTTCTTCTCCAGACCGGCCGCCGCCTCGCCTCGGCGGCTTTCCGCCGCGAGAGCGTTTGTTGGTCGGAGGACAGCTTCTCATCATCGACTGTCGCCGCAGCTGTTGCCTCGGTGCCGTCGGGCAACGCTTCCAAGTCCGGGTCGGCGTTCATCATACCGGCCGTGGAGTCGGAGGCCATGTCCCAGCTCCTGGCTCACGTGAAGCTCCTGCTCCGACGCCGCACTGCCGCTATGGCGGCGCTCGACGCGGGCCTCCCGGCGGAGGCTGTCCGCCATTTCTCCAAGATACTCGAGGCACGCCGTGGCGTGCTCCCGCACACCTTCGCCGCCGCGTGCCTCGTCGGCCGCGCCGCATCATTCCAGGCTGGCGGCCGCCCGGCAGACGCCATAGCAGATTGCAACCGTGCGCTGGCTCTCGACCCGGCGTACATCCCGGCGCTCCGCGCCCGTGCCGATCTCCTTCAGTCCGTGGGGGCACTCTCCGATTCCCTTCGTGACCTTGACCACCTCAAACTTCTGTACGACGCGGCGCTCCGTGACGGCAAGCTGCCGGGGCCTAGGTGGCGACCGCAGGGTGGCGTGCGCTACCGCGAGATCGCCGACGCGCACCGCAAGCTGATCGCCCGGATTCAGGGATTACGCAGCCGCGCCGCCGTCGGCGAGGGGTGCAACATCGATTACTACGCCCTGCTGGGCGTGCGGCGCGGGTGCACGCGCTCTGAGCTGGAGCGCGCGCACTTGCTGCTCTCGCTCAAGCTCAAGCCGGACCGCGCCGTGGTATTCGGCGAACGGCTGGAGCTGGTGGACGAGCACCGCGACCTGGAGGCGGTGCGGGACCAGGCCCGCATGTCCGCTCTGCTCTTGTACAGGATGCTGCAGAAAGGGTACTCGTTCATCATGTCGGCCGCGATCGACGAGGAGGCTGCCGCTAGGCAGAGGGCGAACGAGGCCGCAGCCGCCGCCGCGGCGTTGCCCAAGCAGCAACAACAAGCGGCGCCGATACCGGAGAATCCTCCCGTCGTAAACAGCTCCACCGCGAGGACGACGGCGAAACCGAAGGCGAAGGCTGCTGCGACCGTTGCAACGCTGTCGTCCCAGGCGACGGCGCCGGTGTACCAAGGGGTGTTCTGCCGCGACCTGGCGGTGGTGGGCACGCTGCTGTCCCGCAGCGGGTTCGACCGCTCCCTCCCGGTGAAATGCGAGGCGATGAGCTGCTGATGGCGATGGGTTCCAGTCCAGCCGTGCAGGGGCGATCTGATGCGGTTGGGATGGGGAACAGACAGAGGAGCTGGCGGGAAAAAGCAGAGGCGTTTGAATTTATTGGATAGAACTCGCCATTGTACAGTTTTGTGAACGGAGGGTTCTTGGAGAAAAAGAAAAAAACAGAGCGACGCATCTTGTCCTGTAGAATGTGTGGAGGTGAATGAAATTTTTTGGTTTCATCTTGTTGAATGCGAGTTGTTACAGTGCAGTAAAGTTTTTCTTTCTTTTGTTGTATTCCTAGTAGAGTACTCTGCTTGGAGAGTATGATGCACATTTTGAACTCTACTTTTTGACCTCATGATTCCGGTTTCTACCATTTGCACTCCCTCCGCCTGCCTCATGTATGATGTATGATGTATGATGTATGTATACGAGTCATCTGAAACCGATCTATACACACAGGTACTACAACGGAGTCAGGATTGCAGCGAGTAGGTACTAGTATCTTTGCGTCGCATGGTGCCAAGGAAGGAAGGAGGCGTTGAGTGGGGGTGTTTGCTCTTAAAGCTGGCCGTAAATGGCGTGCAGTGACTGATTGCCTGGGACTCTCTCTGTTGGTGGGGTGTGCCCGTCCCTGCAGCGTGCAGCCTGTGGTGCCCGGTCCAGCTCCTGCCATTTGTGTTTGCGCTCCCGTGCTGGGCTGGGCTGGATGGAGGGAGGACGATCGGATCTAGCGGCTAGATCATCATCTCGTCTCTTTTGCCCGCTTTTACAAGTAAACTGTACCTCATCGCCGCCAGCAGAAGACTACTTTGCAGCCGGTACAGAGAGAGGGGGGGGGGGGGGGGGGCCTTTTTTCCCACCCGTGCTGTGTAGTCACTGAAAGCGAAGGATGATGATGCATCGGTACGTGCATCCGCGTCGTCACCACCAAAATATCCAGCCAGCGCTTGCAGCTGCAGCCTCCATCAGCGAGCGACTCCAACGCGCCGACCAAAATCGACGGTGTTTTTGTTCCTTAATGTCCGTTTGGGTCAGCTGCCCCTGAGCGTTCGTCATGTTTAATATTTGGGTCGGCAGTGCGCCTAACAGCCACGACATATTTTATGTCCACACGCAAATTAAAAAAATGTCCACGGCCATAGATCATACCAGCGGTCATGCCGTCACCATGCCAACGGCCGGCATACAATACCAGCTTAAAAAAAAACACCACACAATTCATACTGGCGCACTTGTGAGCGGCCGGCGCACATGTCAGCACACAAAAAGGGATAGGAGTTCGACCACGTCATCACGGCCGTGGTCATGCCAGCACACTTGCCGGCATACAAAAAAGGATGGCGCTCGCCGCCATAGATCACTCGTCGTCGAACTTGACCATGTCGGCCTGCATCTTCTCGAACCACGGCATCTTCTTTGGCGCCACGGTGTTGAGACTCATCTTCATGATCTCCCCCCCCTCCCCCGTCATCATGCTAGCGAGAGCCACTTCTTTCGCCTTGGTCTTGGCATTGGTGGTCTCGATCTCTAGCATCTTGGTTTGCTTCTCCGCCTCCATCTCAAGCATCCTCGTTTGCTTCTCCGCCTCCATCTCAAGCCTCCTCCTTTGGATCTCTGTGAAGGCGTTCATTTGCTCTTCCTTGTCTTCCCGGCGCTTCTCCTCCATTGAGTCCTTCTTGGTCATCATGCCCTCCACGGTTGCGATCAAGGCGATCGACGCCGCATCCCGCTTGTCCTCCTTCTTAGAGTTGGTCTTCCCCCGCGGCCGTGCCTTCTCGCCCTCATCAACCTCCTCCACGGCTTTCTTCCTCCCACGCGTCATGAGGGTAGCATATTGCGCCTTGAACTTCTCCTCGTCTTTGATGAGCCTCCAACAATGGGAGAGGTTGAAGGACTTGCCTTCGTGTTGGACCTTGAATGCCTCCAAAGCTTGGAATGCCTACAAATGAATTGCATGCAAGCATATTGGCAAATGGATATGGAAATGGACATGCAATCATAAATGGAATGACACAAAGAGGGGCGCTTGCATGCATACCATGTCTCGCATGCCGATGCCGCTCACGGGGCGTGCCTTAATGCTCTCAAAAGTGGCACAAAACTTGTTGCACTCTTGTGGGATCACCTTCCATCGCTTCGAAATGGACACCCACCCGCACGTGCTTTGCATTTGGTACGGCGGAAACTTCTTGAGTTCATGGAACTCACGATGGACACGAGTCCAAAAGGTTGATGCCTTTTGTTCGGCGCCGGTCTTGGGGTCTTGCCCAATGTCCCTCCAACACTCACAAAGGAGCTTGTCCTCGGCCGTCGTGTATGCCTCCGTCCGCATGCTCTTGCGCTTCGGCTTCACCCCGGCAGCTTGGTTGGCGAGCTCATCCTCGAACAAAGGCTTCCCGTCGATGTCCAACTCATCCTCTTCCTCGAGGCCATAGTCCTCCGAAAACTCCTGGTCGAGCGGGAAGCCGTCTAGGTCCAGGCCGGCCTGATCTTGCATGAAGGCGGCCTGCATGCCAGCTTGATCAAAGGTCGACGGCGTGAACGGCCCTCGGCCGACCTGGCTTTGTGTCTCATCGGGATCGTAGCCAGCCGCGGCGGCACCGCCAGCGGCCACCGTACCACCCTCGAAGATGATGTTCTACATGAAATCGTCGTCGCCGGCCGATGGCATTCTGTAGAACACGTTGCGGGCGCCGGGGAACATGTCGGCTGGCATCTCCCGCACGAGTTTCCTTGGCCCACCGGATGACGAGCCACCGGCTACCGGTGTGGCGTTGAGGTCGATGGGCGCGGGCGCGGGAATGGAAGGCGCTACCACGCTCACATCCGGCGAGCATTCCCCGGAGAGTCGGGAGGCTTGCGGGTAGACGTGGAAGCCGGGAATCGGGTGAGCCGCCGACGCGCGGGTCGACTCTGGCAGCACCATCCGAGGAATTCTTGGGCAACTGCGTAAATTTATGGAATCACTTACTTTACTATATCTTTTTTTTTGCATAGAATTTTTTTGCATAGAAAAAAGAAGGGGAATATTGATATATATTAGAGGGTATTGATATATATTATGATCTGATGTGCTTTCTTGGTATCCTAAATATAAGATTAATACTTCAAGTTGCTGAGTTGCGAACAATTTCAATGAAATCTTTCAATTTCTCATTTTATTATGTTCAACTTTATATATTCCTCTATCCGTAGAGTACATTGAATATACAGAAATGGCAGTCAGCCAAAATAATTAATTGGAATTCCAATTAATCATTGAAGAAATTAAAAAGGGATTAAATAAAAAAATCCAAGTCTTAAATGAAAGGATCTGGTTGGAATCTTAAAGTGTGGTAGAAAGAACTACATATAGTTTTTTCTACGACACTTTAGATTCTTTCCAGCAGTATAGCCAACCCTACCCTATCACGTCAATCCCACAAGCCTCTTATCCATTCCCGTTCGCTCGTGACGGGGGAGTAAGTCAAAATAAAAAAAACTCACATTGGGTTTAGGGATAATCAGGCTCGAACTGATGACTTCATATGAATTTATTACTAATGCAATTTCTTCTGTAAGTCTAGCTATCTTTGGTTTATTCATAGCATATATCTTCTATGGATCTGCTTATTCTTTTTTTTTCAGAATTTGGATTTAATAAACTCTTTTTACAAAGGAAATCCTAAAAAAGAATTTTTAGATCAAGTAAAAAACGCAGAAGAGCCGGTGATGATGACATCGGTAGGGTCATAGGCCTGACCTACATGCCTTACCCAAGGACGCTACACAAGGGGCCAAGGCCCACAAAGGTAAACAAGAGATACCGACTGAAATCGTCATGAAGTGCAATACACTCGACAAGAGATCCCACTCGGATATCCCAATTCCACTCGACCATGATTACTTCACTCGACCACACAAGAATCCACTCGGAGTACAGAATCCCTTGAGTCATCCCAGGATGGCAACGGCCAGGCATTCACTCCGACGTCATAAAGATCATTTAATACGGACGTTACCAGTAACGTGCGTGACATAATACTCTCATTAAACCCTGGTGTAATGGAGGGCTGCGAGGGGTCGGCGTACTCTATATAAGCCACCCCTCCCCTCGTGCACAAGGGTTCGCACCCCCTGTAGCTATTCAATACTCCAATCGACAAAGCCTCCGCGACACCGAGACGTAGGGCTGTTACCTCCTCCGAGAGGGGCCTGAACTCGTAAAACTGTGCGTACAACCTCGCCGTAGCTAGAACTCTGCCCTCTCCTACATACCCCCTACCTCTACTGTCAGATTCGTTCCCACGACAGTTGGCGCCCACCGTGGGGCGGCGTCTAAGCGACTTCCGGTGAGGTTGCAATTTTTGATCTTCGTCAACATGGTTTCCAGCGGTGGATTGTCTCTGGGCCGTGAGATCCGTCTCGGCGCGCTCTCCTTCATCGCCGACAATTCGGCCTGGCTCCAGGAGGCTCCCCTCGACGTCGAGGCGCTCCCCGTTCACGGCGCGGCTCACTTCCGCGTGAGTGCCTGCGGCGTTCTCCTGCGGCAGCCGTCGATTCATTATGGGTTGACTCCCGCGGCGTCTTCGCTCCCCGCGACTCGTCGCCCCAAGAGATCCGGTCGCTCGCGGCTCCAGCGGTAGGTGAAGCACGCAGTGGCCCGTCAGTCGGCCACGCCCCAAATCGCGGCGATTGAGCCCGATGAGTCCCTGTATGGCTTGTTCGATCTGTCGACTGGCCACTCGGATACTCTCTCCGAGTGCGAAAGCAACGACCCCGCGGCGGAAGTCCTCATGGTTGGCCCTCAGCGCAGCCTGCCAGGATTTCCCTGTGGCGGCGGCGGTAGCGGCGGTTCAGCGCACAAAGACAGCGATTACTACCCTCAAGCCCTCACTGCGGAACAGAGGAAGGAGCTGCGGCGCCGGAATGATCAGGCCCTCCAGACCCCCATCGTTGGGGAGACCCCCGAAGCTCAGGCTTTGGAGGCTGCGCGCGTAGCCACTCTGGCTGAGCGTGCGCGCCTGGAGAATCTTCAGCAAGCACTCGACGACCGCGCTCTCAGAAACATTCCAAGTTCCAGTCGACGGCAGCGGCAACTGTTCCCGACTGGACGTCAAGACGACTGTCAGGTATATCGTACCCCGATCCAAAATGTTGCAGCCGCTGCGCATATTGTAGATTCGATCTAGCCATCCCGTTCCGAGGCTGGTATAGGGTTGCAGCAAATTCGAGCACTGCTCAAGGCGGCAGGGAACAGAACTCGGTTGTTTCTCAGTCGCGCAACAGAATTCACAGCAGGTCTGTTATGGCGGACATAGTTCAGTCGGCACACAGCCCAAGATCGCCTCCACGGCATGAAGATCGTGGTTTCCGCCAGGATCAGTACCTGGGTCGGGACCACGGGCAGTTTGAGCCTCGCTACCACCATGATGGCCGCCGTCGAGTGCCTACGCCCCCTCCGAGGGGTGGTTCATACGCGCCCCGGCGGTATGATGACAGGCACCCGTTCGGCAATGAGCGGAGGATTCCAGTCGACCCCCGAGAGCCCGACTTTGATGCGAGGTCAGTCCTCGTTCAGGGCCTGGTCGACAGAGGTAGAGCTAACAGAGAAGGTCTAGACAGAGATCGCCTGAGTGGAAGCAAAGTGTTCGTCTCTAGGCCCGAGTGTTTTAGCAGAGCCATACGAGCTACTGAGATTCCTCCCAACTTTAGATTGGCTGCTGGAGTAAGCAAGTTTACTGGCGAGTCAAAGCCAGACACATGGTTGGAAGATTACCGAGTGGCAGTGCAGATTGGTGGAGGCAATGACGAAGTGGCCATGAAGCACCTGCCCTTGATGCTCGAGGGCTCGGCCAGGGCCTAGTTGAATCAGTTAGCCCCTGCTAGCATATACTGTTGGGAAGATTTGGCCCGAGTGTTTATCAAGACATTTGAGGGCACTTGCAAGCGTCCCGCTGGGCTGCCTGAATTGCAGCGTTGTGTCCAAAAACCGAATGAAACCTTGAGAGATTACATCCAGCGGTGGACTACACTTCACCATCTGGTGGAAAATGTTTCAGAGCACCAAGCGGTCTGCGCTTTTAAGGAAGGCGTTCGGTACAGAGAGCTCACTCTGAAATTTGGCCGCTCCGGACCCATGACTCTGAATCAGATGATGGAGATAGCCACTCGATACACGAATGGTGAAGAAGAAGACCGACTCCGGAATGGCAAGGGGAAAACAGTCGACCCCAATGCCGGGGGTGGAATCCCCAGTCGGAAACAGAAACGCAAGGCCGAAACCTCCGGGTAGGCTGAAGTGGCAGTGGTGAATACACAAGGAAAGTTTAAAGGAAATCCCAAGGGGCAGTGGGTGCCCAAGAAATTGAAGGATCAGTCCGGCCAGGATGTCCTGGATTTGCCGTGTCACATCCACACGAAGAAGGATGAGGAGGGTAACTTGATTCTGCCCAAGCATACCACTCGACAGTGCAGACTCCTGATTCAGCAGTTCCGAGAGGGTCAGCCCAGTGAGAAAGACTCTGATAAGGACGAAGACGAGGAAAAGGACGATGGTTACCTGAAGGTCAATGCTACCTTGGTGATTTTTGCTGATGTTGAGAGCAAAAGTCGACTGAAAGTCATAAACAGAGAGGTAAACATGGTTGCTCCGGCAACTACGACGTACCTGAAGTGCTCAAAGACACCCATTACATTCGACCAGTCCGACCACCCTGCTCATGTTGCTACCCCCGGGCAGCAAGCTTTGGTGGTCGACCCAGTTGTTGGGGGCACCCGACTGACTAAAGTCCTCATGGATGGAGGCAGTGGTCTAAACATTTTATATGCTGAGACCCTCCAGGGGACAGGCATTCCGATGTCCCGACTCATCGAAAGCAATATGCAGTTCCACGGAGTCATCCCAGGGAAGAAGGCAAAGTCACTCGGACAAATTGCTCTTGATGTGGTTTTTGGTGATTCCAAGAATTTCCGCAAAGAGAAGCTGACGTTTGAAGTGGTCGATTTTCACAGTGCCTATCATGCCATTTTGGGCAGGCCGGCGTATGCTCACTTCATGGCTCAACCATGTTACGTATATCTCAAACTGAAGATGCCCGGACCCAAAGGTGTGATCACGGTCACTGGGAATAGACAGAGGGCGGAGGAATGCCTCCAGAAGGGTTCCAAGATAGTTGATGAGCAAATGGCGGTGGTGGAACTGGAAGAGTACAAGAAGAATGCTGACCCGAGTGATTTTCTCCGGTCCAAGAAACCCGCTTATGACTCAGCATTTCAGTCGGCTGGCGAGACGAAGCCAGTTCACATTCACCCGGAAGATCCCACAGCTGCCCCGACCCACATTTCAACAACACTCGACAGCAAATAGGAAGCCGCGCTCATCCAGTTCCTCCGTGAGAACTGGGACATCTTCGCATGGAAACCATCAGACATGCTAGGTGTACCCAGGGGACTGGCTGAGCACCGTCTGCGTGTCGACTCCAAAGCCAAACCTGTCAAGGAGCACCTCCGTCGGTCCGCCGCGGAGAAGAGGAAGGCGATTGGCGAGGAAGTGGCTCGGCTCTTAGCAGCTGAGTTCATACGCGAGATATACCACTCCGAGTGGCTCACCAACGTCGTCATGGTACCTAAGAAGGATAAATCACTCCGCATGTGCATTGACCTCAAGCATATCAATCGGGCCTGCCCGAAAGATCATTTTCCGCTCCCTCGCATTGATCAGATAGTTGACTCGACTACGGGATGTGAGCGTTTGTCTTTTCTTGATACGTATTCCGGATACCATAAGATCCGGCTGTATGGGCCAAATGAAATAAAAACGGCCTTCATCACCCCATTCGGGTGTTTTTGCTATATCACTATGCCTTTCGGTCTCAAAAATGCCGGCGCCACATTCATGCGGATGATCCAGAAGTGTCTGCTCACACAGATCAGTCGGAATATGGAGGCATATATGGACGATATCGTGGTTAAGTCACGCAAGAGTTCCGACCTGCTGGCTGACCTCGCTGAAACATTTGCCAATCTGAGAAGATATGACATCAAGCTGAATCATCCAAGTGACCATTTGGAGTTCTCGGAGGAAAGTTGCTCAGTTTTCTCGTTTTCGAATGAGGAATAGATGCAAATCCCGAAAAGATTAGTGCAATTCTCCGAATGAAATGCCATGTGCGTGTGCATGATGTTCAGAAGCCTACAAGTTGCCTTGCTGCGTTAAGCCGATTCATTTCTCGCCTCGGTGAAAAGGCATTGCCTCTTTACCGACTGATGAAAAAGTCTGATACATTCGAGTGGACTCCTGAAGCTGAAGCAGCGTTTGCGGAACTCAAAGCCCTGCTTTCCACCCAGCCGGTGCTTGCTGCCCCAATCAGCAAAGAGCCTCTACTGTTATATATTGCAGCCACTGGTCAAGTTGTCAGCACAGTGCTCACAGTAGAGCGAAAAGAAGAAGGCAAGGCCTATAAAGTTCAACGCCCAGTATATTACATTTCTGAATTCTTGACTCCATCCAAGCAAAGGTATCCGCATTACCAGAAGCTTGTCTATGGAATTTACTTGACTGCGAAGAAAGTTGCACATTATTTCCAAGACCACTCGGTTTCAGTCGTCAGCGACGCTCCATTGTCTGAAATTTTGAACAATCGAGATGCAACCGGTCGAGTGGCTAAGTGGGCAATTGAACTTCTTCCTCTGGACATCAAGTTCGAAGCAAAAAAGGCGATCAAGTCTTAAGCAATCGCAGATTTCTTGGCCGAGTGGATTGAGCAACAGCAGCCGACTCAAGTTCACTCGGAACACTGGACCATGTTCTTTGATGGATCCAAGATGTTAAATGGTTCTGGTGCCGGAGTAGTCCTGGTGTCCCCAAGAGGTGATAAACTCAGTTATGTCCTCCAGATTCACTTCGATTCCTCCAATAATGAAGCTGAGTACGAAGCGCTCCTCTACGGGTTGCGTATGGCCATCTCACTTGGCGTCCGTCGCCTGAAGGTCTACGGCGACTCGGATTTGGTGGTCAATCAGGTGATGAAGGAGTGGGTTGTCAGAAACCCTGCCATGACCGGGTACTACAATGTAGTGAGGAAGTTCGAAAAGAAGTTTGAAGGGTTGGAGCTCCACCACATTCCCCGAATCAAGAATCAAGCTGCGGATGACTTGGCAAAAATAGGTTCCACTCGGAAGCCTATCCCCAACAATGTGTTCCTTGAGCATCTCCGTTCCCTGTCAGTGCAGGAAGATCCTTTTACTGAAGAACCTCCCCAGCCAATAAGTGCTACCAATCTGACTGAAGTTGAGGTGCCAGCAGTTATCGATCTGGTTATGGAGATGCTGGTAATCACCCCCGACTGGACAGTGCCGTATATTGCATATCTGCTCAGGCAGGAGCTTCCAGAGGATGAAGTTTAAGCACGTCAGATCGTCCGCAGGTCCAAGGCCTTCACAGTGATTGGCGGGCAGCTCTACAGAGAAAGCGTTACTGGCGTGGCTCAGCGATGTATCTCTCCAGAAGAGGGTCAACTGATATTGGATGAGATCCACTCGGGGACCTGTGGTCACCATGCGTCCTCTCAGACCATCGTGGCCAAAGCATACCGAGCAGGATTTTACTGGCCACGGGCCAATGAAGTTGCGAAAGAGATCGTTGAGAAGTGTGAAGGTTGCCAATTTTACTCGAACATGTCTCACAAGCCCGCATCTGCTTTAAAGACTATTCCACTCGTCTGGCCATTCGCTGTGTGGGGATTGGACATGATTGGGCCGCTAAGGATCACAGAAGTGGTTTCACTCATCTACTTGTGGCAGTCGACAAGTTCACCAAGTGGATTGAAGCCAAACCAATCAAGAACTTAGATTCAAGCACAGCCATCAGTTTCATAAGAGAGCTGATTTTCCGATATGGAGTTCCACATAGCATCATCACAGACAACGGCTCGAATTTCGACTCGGAAGAGTTCAGAGCATTCCGCGCTTCTCAAGGCACTCGGGTGGATTACGCATCTGTTGCGCACCCGCAGTCGAATGGTCAAGCTGAAAGAGCAAATGGTCTGATCCTCCAAGGTTTGAAACCTTGACTCATGTGTGACCTTAAGCACACAGCTGGGGCTTGGGTAACTGAGTTGCCATCTGTTTTGTGGGGATTGAGGACAACTCCCAACCGATCCACTAACCGAACCCCTTTCTTCATGGTGTACGGGGCTGAAGCCGTGCTTCCTAGTGACTTGCTTCACAATGCACCCCGAGTGGAACTTTTCTCAGAAGCTGAAGCTGAGCAAGCGCGTCAAGATGCTGTAGATCTTCTGGAGGAAGAGCGAGAGATGGCTTTGATCGGGTCGACCATTTATCAGCAAGACCTTCGTCGATTCCACGCCAGAAACGTCAAGGGTCGAGCATTTCAAGAAGGAGACCTTGTGCTCCGAGTGGATCAGCAACGGCCTCATAAGCTCGCACCTGCATGGGAAGGCCCTTTTGTCGTCACCAAAGTGCTTCACAATGGGGCATATCACCTTTACAACCTAGCTCAGAAGAAAGACGAGCCACGCGCCTGGAACGCAGATCTTCTTCGTCGCTTTTTACTTGACAGTCGAACTGTCAGGGTGTAATAAGAGTACTTTTTCCTAGATTGTTTATCAAGACATGATTCCTGCAGTCTCATAATGATTGTTCTCGCATAAACACGTGTTCAAATCCCCTAGTGGGTAACTTAGCTACGGAATCCGTTTTCGCCTAAGTTAAAAATCCGCTCCGAGTGAGAGCAATCCTCTCACTCGGGGGCTTAGCTGCAAATCAGTTTCGCCTAAATTAAAAATCCGCTCCGAGTGAGAGCATCCCTCTCACTCGGAGGCTTAGCCGCGAATCAGTTTCGCCTAAGTTAAAAACCTACTCCGAGTGAGAGCAATCCTCCCAATCGGGGGCTTAGCTGCGGAATCAGTTTTGCCTAAGTTAAAAATCCGCTCCGAGTGAGAGCATCCCTCTCACTCGGGGGCTTAGCCGCGAATCAGTTTCGCCTAAGTTAAAAACCTACTCCGAGTGAGAGCAATCCTCTCACTTGGGGGCTTAGCTGCGGAATCAATTTCGCCTAAGTTAAAAACCTACTCCGAGTGGAGAGCAATCCTCCCACTCGGGGGCTTAGCTACGACCCCGTACTCGTCTAAGTTAAAAACCTACTCCGAGTGAGAGCAATCTTCTCACTCAGGGGCTTAGCTGCGGAATCAGTTTCGCCTAAGTTAAAAACCTACTCCGAGTGGAGGGTAATCCTCCCACTCGGGGGCTTAGCTGCGACCACGGGCTCGCCTAAGTTAAAAACTACTCCGAGTGGAGAGCAATCCTCCCACACGGGGGCTTAGCTGCGACCCCGTACTCGCCTAAGTTAAAAACTACTCCGAGTGGAGAGCAATCCTCCCACTCGGGGGCTTAGCTGCGACCCCGTACTCGCCTAAGTTAAAATCTACTCCGAGTGGATAGCAATCCTCCCACTCGGGGGCTTAGCTGCGACCCCGTACTCGCATAAGTTAAAAACTGCTCCGAGTGGAGAGCAATCCTCCCACTCGGGGGCTTAGCTGCGACCCCGTACTCGCCTAAGTTAAAAACTACCCCGAGTGGAGAGCGATCCTCCCACTCGGAGACTTAGCTGCGACCCAGTACTCGCCTAAGTTATAAATTATTCCGAGTGGAGAGCGATCCTCCCACTCGGGGACTTAGCTGCGACCCAGTACTCGCCTAAGTTAAAAATTACTCCGAGTGGAGAGCAACCCTCCCACTCGGAAGCTTAGCCGCGAACCAGCTTCGCCTAAGTCAAAAAATCCAATCACACAAAACATCATGGAAGCAGGAAAAGAAATATTCGGATAAACCCACCAAGTTCGGGCAAGACAGTCAAGTTTCAGAACCACGAGCAAAAGTACTTAGGCATCAGGCCCGAGAAAGTGTAATGGTTACAAGATCACTCGGCATCCCGAGGCGAATAAATTCGGATCATTAAAGTTTTTTCACTCGGCGGGAGGAGGACTCGCTGGCTCAACGAAGGTGTCCAAGTCAATGCCGTCAGCGATCCGAGTGGCTGCATCAATAAAAGTCTCCATAAAGTCTTCAAACTGGAGTTTCTTCGTGTTAGCCACCTGGAGAGCCTTCAGCTTGTCCTCCCTAGCCTTTGAAGTGGACACGAACGAGTGATAAGGCCACATCAGCTCCGCAACGAGCAGCCGACTTTTTCCAAGCTTGCACTCGACCAAGGATATCAGTGAGGCGAGTCATCAGTGACTCGAGTTCATTCTGAAGAGTGTCCTCTGGCCATAGCTCCTTGTCTATCCGAGTCAGTGCGACCTTCAATCGAACAATGTACCCCAAGACACTATTGAGATGAACTTCAAGTCGCATCACATTCATCGCAGCTTCATCTCTGACGAGTGACTTTGTGGGGTCCAAGCCTGGTTCAATCTGTTCGGTCTCCTGCTCGAAATTTTGGCAGAACTCTGCACAGTGAAAGTAAGTATGGGTCAGCAGCAGCAGCATTATGTGGAAGTTTCTGAATTCACTCGGATGAAGAAATATACATTCAAGCATGATATACATCTTCTTCGCGAGACCTCCCAAGTAAACTTCTAGCTCGTCTCTCTTCCGAGTGAGCTCATCCACCTTGTCAGCCAGCGCCACTTTCTCTTCTCTCAGTTGTGCAGCCTCCTTCTTCGCTTCATCAACAACAGTCTTCAGTTTGGCATTTTCATCCTCAAGCTTGCCGACTAAAGCCAACTTTCTCTCAGCCAATTCAGTCTTCTCACGCGCCACCTTCTGTGCCCCCGCAAGATCAGTGTCCTTCTTCTCCAATGCCTGATTCATGGTTTCTAAAGAAATAACATTCTTCAGTCGTGCTTGGAGTTGACGGTTTTCACTACGCACATCTATTCGAGTGGATTCACTCGGTTCAAAGGAGGGAAAGGAAAAAATATCAAAGCATGCAGTGAGCAAGTTGTTACCTCCCATGGTTGCCACTTCATCCTGAGCTTTCTTCAGGTTCGTCTTGGCGAGCTCCAGGTCAAGCTTGAGTTTGATCTTCTCCTTCTCCAAGGCAGCATAATGGGTCCCAAGTTCACAAGATTTCTGTGATCAGCAAAAAAACAATTCAGTCGACGGAAACAAAGGCCCTTTACTTCCGAGTAAAGAAGAGCAAGTTCGGATTGCTACTGCAAAGGAGTTCTAAGACCACCGCCGAATCAAACATTCGACAGCGGTCTCGAGGACTACACCCAGTGGGTGCACTCAGCGTGCCCCCACTGGTTCGATTTCCCACTTGGAACGGCCTGCCCGGCTCGAGTGGAAGAAGCAAAAAAAATCCTTTGTTCTCAGACCCCCACCGACTACCCGTAGTCGACAGCTCTCTCAGGGACTACACCCAGTGGGTGCACTTAGCGTGCCCCCACTGGATCAGTTACCCACTCGGCACGGCTTGCCCGACCCGAGTGAAGAGCTACAAACAGACATATTCTAAAGACCCCCGCCGAATCAAACATTCGACGACGGTCTCGGGGACTACACCCAGTGGGTGCACTCAGCGTGCCCCCACTGGTTCGATTTCCCACTCGACGTGACCTTCCTAACTCGAGTGGAAGAACTACACAGCAAATAAAACACCCAGTGGGTGTACAGATGCAAGACACAGACCCATGATAGATGCACATTAAAGGTTCCAAAACGCTCATCCATGGACATTTACGAATAATAAAGCAGCAGTTCTCAGATAGCATATCCTAACAGAGCAAAGTTCAAGCTGAAAGGCCAACCGGAAATCAACTTACAGTCCCACTTACTCGGACATTGGTCTGGAGGGCAGAGCTGGTGTCATAAGCAGCCTTGCTGGTCTCATACACCACCTTCAGTTGGTCCATCATCAGGCCATCCTGGATCATTGCTTCCTTGGCAGCTCCTGTTTGGTCCTCCGGGACATGGTGTGGAGTGATCAGAGGTTGGGAGTGCCCAGTCAGACCCGAAGTTTGAACAGTGGACGCAGGAGGCTGATCAGTCGACAGAGGGATAGCAAAAGAAACAGTAGCTCGGGACGTGTCACCAAGTTCTTGAACAACGGGCTCGGAAGACAGGCGAGACGCCCGACCGGAAGACGCTCTCTTGCTCAGGGCCCTACTTCTTCCCCCTGCACTCCTTGGAGGCTCCTTCTCGTCGTCGTCTGGAAGTTGGATAACGTTTGCTAGGACTAAGAT
This sequence comes from Thinopyrum elongatum, assembly GCA_011799875.1. Taxonomy (NCBI): domain Eukaryota; kingdom Viridiplantae; phylum Streptophyta; class Magnoliopsida; order Poales; family Poaceae; genus Thinopyrum; species Thinopyrum elongatum. The sequence goes on from CM022300.1 coordinate 393,645,016, forward strand.
CACTTGACAGTAAGATCCCAGTCAACCGACAGAACAATTGAGAAAATAAGAACCGATCATACCTGCTCGAGAAGTGGCCGCGTCGGCAGTCTCCGCGTCAGCATGTTCGTCGTCGATCTCCATATGGGACGTAGAGGTAGCCGCCCTGGGATTCAGAATCCCACTCGGTCAGCAAAAATATAAGTGAAACGATTCGCAACACAGAAAGTGAAACGATTCGCAGCAAAGACACTTACGTCGAAGCGATGGGCACAACAACCTTGATCCTGGGCAGAGCCTTCCGAGGTTTGGGTGGAGCAACTTTTGCTTGTTTGGCGATTTTCTCAGTCGGGTCAGGGGTTGGCGTCCGAGCGCGCTTCAGAGTACCGGCACTCAACCCCCCAGCCTTGCCCTGGCAAGCTGTGGGATCTTGGGTCTGCTTGGTATGGTGTTCAATACGTGGTGGTGACTCGACCTCCTTGTCGTCCTCTGAGTCATCACTGTCACCTTCACTATCATCCGCATACTCGATGTCGGCGCTCCCCCTCGCTCTCCTCTTCCCCAGTGAGTTGTTCCCCATTGGGTACAGGCGAGTACAGCTTTGTGAATACCTGCAAGACACAGATTGCAAAGATCAGTCAGACTGCAATACATATGCATTTCGAAAGCAAAAGACAAAAACACTTGGCAAGATTATGTCTCACCTCTCCTGGGAGGTGATCGGCGTTGAATGGCAAAATCCGTTTTGCTCCACGACGATTATCCTTGTTCCCAGTAATGCTCCGAAGCCACTGCGCAACTGTCTCCTCTCATGCCTTCTCCGAGTGGGTCCGGGCAGTGTCCTCTGTGCCCGAGTACAGCCACATAGGGTTGTCGCGAGCTTGCAAGGGCTGGATGCGTCGACTGAGAAACACTTCCAGCAAATCCATGCCCGTCACTCCCCCCCTGAACCAGTGCAACGACTGCGTCTACCAAGATGGCCACTTCACCCTTCTCCTCCTCCTCTACAACCAATGAACGAGGGGCGCGGGGTCTCTCCAAAGAAAAGGGGAGAAGGCCAGTCGACTGGCCTGGAGTTGGAGCATCTTTTCAGTAAAACCAGGTCGACTGCCACCCCCTAACCGACTCAGGAAAGGTCATAGGAGGAAAGGAGCTCCTACCCCTCATTTGGATTCCCAAACCACCACACATTGGGATCACATGGGTCCTCTCATCAGTCGGATTGGCTTTTTTAACCGACTGAGATTGGCAAGTGAAGATGTGCTTGAATAGGCCCCAATGAGGATGGCACCCAAGGAAGTTTTCACACATTAAGACAAATGCAGCAAGATACGAGATGGTGTTTGGAGGAAAGTGATGGATCTGAGCCCCAAAGAAATTCAAGAAACCTCGGAAGAACGGATGGGGAGGCAGAGAGAAACCTCGCTTGACGTGTGTCGTGAGGAGAACGCGCTCGCCGTCGCGCGGCGCAGGCTCGATCTCTCCCTCCGGCAGCCTCCAGGATCCGGGCGCTATCAGGCCATCGGCGACGAGATCCTCCAAATCTTCCTCCTTGACAGTGGAGCGGATCCAAACCCCCTAGATCCAAACAGGCGGCAGAGCGGACCGCGAGGTCGACCCCTTCGCCCCCTTCTTGCCCTTCGCCGTCGACTTCTTTGCGCGCTCCAGAGCCGCAGTCTTGTCCTTCGCCATTGATGTGGAGCTCGAGAGGAGTGGGCTGGGGAGCGTGGCGATGTGGGAGACGAGGCGGAGAAGCAGAGAGCAAAGGAGCGAATGGAGAGCACAGTACCATGCATCGGCGGCAGCGCCATTTATGGCCACACTTCCGAGTGACTGACCTGTGGGCCCGTGTGTTGGAAATATGCCCTAGAGGCAATAATAAAATGGTTATTATTATATTTCCTTGTTCATGATAATTGTCTGTTATTCATGCTATAATTGTGTTATCCGGAAATCGTAATACATGTGTGAATACATAGACCACAACATGTCCCTAGTAAGCCTCTAGTTGACTAGCTCGTTGATCAATAGATGGTTACGGTTTCCTGACCATGGACATTGGATGTCATTGATAACGGGATCACATCATTAGGAGAATGATGTGATGGACAAGACCCAATCCTAAGCCTAGCACTAGATCGTGTAGTTCGTTTGCTAAAGCTTTTCCAATGTCAAGTAACTTTTCCTTAGACCATGAGATTGTGCAACTCCCGGATACCGTAGGAGTGCTTTGGGTGCACCAAACGTCACAACGTAACTGGGTGGCTATAAAGGTGCACTACGGGTATCTCCGAAAGTATCTGTTGGGTTGGCACGGATCGAGACTGGGATTTGTCACTCCATGTAACGGAGAGGTACCTCTGGGCCCACTCGGTAGGACATCATCATAATGAGCTCAATGTGATCAAGGAGTTGTTCACGGGATGATGTGTTACGGAAATGAGTAAAGAGACTTGCCGGTAACGAGATTGAACAAGGTATCGAGATACCGACGATCGAATCTCGGGCAAGTATCGTACCGATAGACAAAGGGAATTGCGTACGGGATTGATTGAATCCTCGACATCGTGGTTCATCCGATGAGATCATTGAGGAGCATGTGGGAGCCAACATGGGTATCCAGATCCCGTTGTTGGTTATTGACCGGAGAGTCGTCTCAGTCATGTCTGCGTGTCTCCCGAACCCGTAGGGTCTACACACTTAAGGTTCGGTGACGCTAGGGTTATAGAGATATTAGTATGCGGTAACCCGAAGGTTGTTCGGAGTCTCGGATGAGATCCTGGACGTCACGAGGAGTTCCGGAATGGTCCGGAGGTAAAGATTTATATATGGGAAGTCCTATTTTGGCCACCGGAAAATGTTCGGGATTTTTCGGTATTGTACCGAGAAGGTTCTAGAAGGTTCCGGAGTGGGGCCCACCTGCATGGGGGGACCCACATGAACGTGGGTAGTGGGGGCAAGGCCCCACACCCCTAGTCAAGGCGCACCAAGATTCCCCCTTAGAAGGAATAAGATCATATCCCGAAGGGATAAGATCAAGATCCCTGAAAAAGGGGGATAACAATCGGTGGGGAAGGGAAAGGATGGGATTTATTTCCTTCCACCTTTGCCAACACCCCAATGGACTTGGAGGGCAAGAAACCAGCCCCCTCCACCCCTATATATAGTGGGGAGGTGCATGGGAGAAACAGCTCAGCCCCTGGCGCCTCCCTCTCCCTCCCGTGACACCTCTTCCTCCTCCAGTAGCACTTGGCGAAGCCCTGCTGAAATCCCGCTGCTTCCACCACCACACCGTCGTGCTGCTAGATCTCCATCAACCTCTCCTCCCCCCTTGCTGGATCAAGAAGGAGGAGACGTCTCTGCTCCGTACGTGTGTTGAACGCGGAGGTGCCGTCCGTTCGGCGCTCGGTCATCGGTGATTTGGATCACGACGAGTACGACTCCATCAACCCCGTTCTCTTGAACGCTTCCGCACGCGATCTACAAGGGTATGTAGATACACTCCCCTCTCACTCGTTGCTAGATGACTCCATAGATTGATCTTGGTGATGCGTAGAAAATTTTAAAATTCTGCTACGTTCCCCAACAGTGGTATCAGAGCCAGGTCTATGCGTAGTATCTTGCACGAGTAGAACACAAAGTAGTTGTGGGCGTCGATTTGTCAATCTTCTTGCCGTTACTAGTCTTATCTTGATTCGGCGGCACTGTGGGATGAAGCGGCCCGGACCGACCTTACACGTACGCTTACGTGAGACAGGTTCCACCGACTGACATGCACTAGTTGCATAAGGTGGCTAGCGGGTGTCTGTCTCTCCCACTTTAGTCGGATCGGATTCGATGAACAGGGTCCTTATGAAGGGTAAATAGAAATTGGCATATCACGTTGTGGTTTTGGCGTAGGTAAGAAACGTTCTTGCTAGAAACCTATAGCAGCCACGTAAAAACTTGCAACAACAATTAGAGGACGTCTAACTTGTTTTTGCAGCAAGTGATTTGTGATGTGATATGGCCAAAGGATGTGATGAATGATATATGTGATGTATGAGATGATCATGTTCTTGTAATAGGAATCACGACTTGCATGTCGATGAGTATGACAACCGGCAGGAGCCATAGGAGTTGTCTTAATTTATTATATGACCTGCGTGTCATTGAAATTCGCCATGTAATTACTTTACTTTATTGCTAACCGTTAGCCGTAGTAGTAGAAGTAATAGTTGGCGAGACAACTTCATGAAGACGCGATGATGGAGATCATGATGATGGAGATCATGGTGTCATGCCGGTGACGATGATGATCATGGAGCCCCGAAGATGGAGATCAAAAGGAGCAAAGTGATAATGGCCATATCATGTCACTATTTTGATTGCATGAGATGTTTATCATGTTTTTGCATCTTATTTGCTTAGAACGACGGTAGCATATATAAGATGATCCCTTACTAAAATTTCAAGAAAGTGTTCCTCCTAACTGTGCACCGTTGCGAAGGTTCGTTGTTTCGAAGCACTACGTGTTGATCGGGTGTGATAGATTCTAACGTTCGAATACAACGGGTGTAAGCCAGATTTACACAGCAATACACTTAGGTTGACTTGACGAGCCTAGCATGTACAGACATGGCCTCGGAACACAAGAGACCGAAAGGTCGAGCATGAGTCGTATAGAAGATACGATCAACATGGGGATGTTCACCGTTGATGACTAGTCCGTCTCACGTGATGATCGGACACGGCCTAGTCGATTCGGATCATGTAATCACTTAGATGACGAGAGGGATGTCTATCTGAGTGGGAGTTCATTACATAATTTGATTAGATGAACTTAATTGTCATGAACTTAGTCTAAATGTTACATATATATCTTGTAGATCAAATGGCCAACGCTAATGTTACCCTCAACTTCAACGCGTTCCTAGAGAAAAACAAGCTGAAAGACGATGGTAGCAACTATGCGGACTGGGTCCGTAACCTGAGGATTATCCTCATAGCTGCCAAGAAATCATATGTCCTTGAAGCCCCGTTAGGTGACCCACCTGCTCTCCCAGCACTGCCAGACGATTTGAACGTTTGGCAGACACGCACCGATGATTACTCCTTCGTTCAGTGCGGCATGCTCTTCAGCTTAGAACCGGGGCTCCAAAAGCGTTTTGAGCATCACGGAGCATATGAGATGTTCGAAGAGCTGAAAATGGTTTTCCAAGCTCATGCCCGGATCGAGAGATATGAAGTCTCCGATAAGTTCTACAGCTGTAAGATGGAGGAAAATAGTTCTGTCAGCGAGCACATACTCAAAATGTCTGGGTTGCACAGCCGCTTGTCTCAGCTGGGAGTTAATCTCCCGGATGACGCGGTCGTTGACAGAATCCTTCAGTCGCTTCCACCTAGCTACAAGAGCTTCGTGATGAACTTCAACATGCAGGGGATGGAAAAGACCATTACTGAGGTATATGCGATGCTGAAGTCAGCGGAGGCAGAGATCAGAAAGGAACATCAAGTGTTGATGGTGAATAAAACCACTAAGTTCAAGAAGGGCAAGGGTAAGAAGAACTTCAAGAAGGACGGCAAGGGAGTTGCCGCGCCCGGTAAGCCAGCTGCCGGGAAGAAGTCGAAGAATGGACCCAAGCCTGAGACTGAGTGCTTTTATTGCAAGGGAAACGGTCACTGGAAGCGAAACTGCCCCAAGTACTTGGCGGACAAGAAGGCCGGCAATACCAAAGGTATATATGATATACATGTAATTGATGTGTACCTTACCAGCACTCGTAGTAGTTCCTGGGTATTTGATACCGGTGCGGTTGCTCATATTTGTAACTCAAAGCAGGAACTGCGGAATCAGCGTAGACTGGCAAAGGACGAGGTGACGATGCGCGTCGGGAATGGTTCCAAGGTCGATGTGATCGCCGTCGGCACGCTACCTCTGCATCTACCTATGGGATTAGTTTTAAACCTTAATAATTGTTATTTAGTACCAGCTTTGAGCATGAACATTGTATCTGGATCTCGCTTAATGAGAGATGGCTACTCATTTAAATCTGAGAATAATGGTTGTTCTATTTATATGAGAGATATGTTTTATGGTCATGCCCCGCTGGTGAATGGTTTATTTTTATTGAATCTCGAACGTGATGTTACACATGTTTATAATGTGAATGCCAAGAAATGCAAGGTTGATAACGATAGTCCCACATACTTGTGGCACTGCCGCCTTGGTCATATCGGTGTTAAACGCATGAAGAAACTCCATGCAGATGGACTTTTGGAGTCTCTTGATTATGAATCATTTGACAGATGCGAACCATGCCTCTTGGGCAAGATGACCAAGACTCCGTTCTCCGGAACAATGGAGCGAGCAACCAACTTATTGGAGATCATACATACTGATGTGTGTGGTCCAATGAGTGTTGAGGCTCGCGGTTGTTATCGTTATGTTCTCACCCTCACCGATGATTTGAGTAGATATGGGTATGTCTACTTGATGAAGCACAAGTCTGAGACCTTTGAAAAGTTCAAGGAATTTCAGAGTGAGGTTGAGAATCAACGTGACAAGAAAATAAAGTTCTTACGATCAGATCGTGGAGGAGAATATTTGAGTCATGAATTTGGCACGCACTTAAGGAAATGTGGAATTGTTTCACAACTCACGCCGCCTGGAACACCTCAGCGTAATGGTGTGTCCGAACGTCGTAATCGCACTCTATTGGATATGGTGCGATCTATGATATCTCTTACCGATTTACCGCTATCCTTTTGGGGTTATGCTTTAGAGACTGCCGCATTCACTTTAAATAGGGCACCGTCAAAATCCGTTGAGACGACACCGTATGAATTATGGTTTGGGAAGAAACCTAAGCTGTCGTTTCTGAAAGTTTGGGGATGCGATGCTTATGTGAAGAAACTTCAACCAGAGAAGCTCGAACCCAAGTCGGAAAAATGCGTATTCATAGGATACCCTAAGGAAACTATTGGGTATACCTTCTACCTAAGATCCGAGGGCAAGATCTTTGTTGCCAGGAATGGATCCTTTCTAGAGAAAGAGTTTCTCTCGAAAGAAGTAAGTGGGAGGAAAGTGGAGCTTGATGAGATGACCCTCGAATCGGAGAGTAGCGCAGCACAGGAAAATGTTTCTGTGGAGCCTACACCGGCTAGAGAGGAAGTTATTGATAATGATCATGATCAAGCTACCACTGAACTTCGAAGGTCCACGAGGACACGTTCCGCACCAGAGTGGTATGGCAATCCTGTCCTGGAAATCATGTTGTTAGACAACAGTGAACCTTCGAACTATGAAGAAGCGATGGCGGGCCCGGATTCCGACAAATGGCTTGAAGCCATGAAATCCGAGATAGGATCCATGTATGAAAACGAAGTATGGACTTTGACTGACTTGCCCGATGATCGGCAAGCCATAGAAAATAAATGGATCTTTAAGAAGAAGACTGACGCGGATGGTAATGTGACCATCTATAAGGCTCGGCTTGTCGCTAAGGGTTATCGACAAGTTCAAGGGGTTGACTACGATGAGACTTTCTCAACCGTAGCGAAGCTGAAATCCGTCAGAATCATGTTAGCAATTGCCGCATACTATGATTATGAGATATGGCAAATGGACGTCAAAACGGCATTCCTTAATGGTTTTCTTAAGGAAGAGTTGTATATGATACAACCGGAAGGTTTTGTCGACCCTGAGAATGCTGACAAGGTATGCAAGCTCCAGCGCTCAATCTATGGGCTGGTGCAAGCATCTCGGAGTTGGAACATTCGCTTTGACGAGATGATCAAAGCGTTTGGGTTCACACAGACTTATGGAGAAGCCTGTGTTTACAAGAAAGTGAGTGGGAGCTCTGTAGCATTTCTCATATTATATGTGGATGACATACTGCTGATGGGAAATGATATAGAATTCTTGGAAAGTATAAAGGCCTACTTGAATAAGTGTTTTTCAATGAAGGACCTTGGAGAAACTGCTTATATATTAGGCATCAAGATCTATAGAGATAGATCGAGACGCCTCATAGGTCTTTCGCAAAGCACATACCTTGATAAGATATTGAAGAAGTTCAATATGGATCAGTCCAAGAAGGGGTTCTTGCCTGTATTGCAAGGTGTGAAATTGAGCTCGGCTCAATGCCCGACCACGGCAAAAGATATAGAAGAGATGAGTGTCATCCCCTATGCCTCAGCCATAGGGTCTATTATGTATGCCATGCTGTGTACCAGACCTGATGTAAACCTTGCTGTAAGTTTGGTAGGTAGGTACCAAAGTAATCCCGGCAAGGAACACTGGACAGCGGTCAAGAACATCCTGAAGTACCTGAAAAGGACTAAGGATATGTTTCTCGTATATGGAGGTGACGAAGAGCTCGTCGTAAAGGGTTACGTCGACGCTAGCTTCGACACAGATCCGGATGACTCCAGGTCACAAACCGGATACGTGTATATTTTGAATGGTGGAGCGGTAAGCTGGTGCAGTTGCAAGCAAAGCGTCGTGGCGGGTTCTACATGCGAAGCGGAGTACATAGCAGCCTCGGAGGCAGCACACGAAGCAGTATGGATGAAGGAGTTCATCACCGACCTAGGAGTCATTCCAAATGCGTCGGGTCCAATGGCTCTCTTCTGTGACAACACTGGAGCTATTGCCCTTGCCAAGGAGCCCAGGTTTCACAAAAGGACTAGGCATATCAAGCGTCGCTTCAACTCCATACGTGAACATGTTCAAGATGGAGACATAGATATTTGTAAAGTGCACACGGTTTTGAATGTAGCAGATCCGTTGACTAAACCTCTTTCACGAGCAAAACATGATCAACACCAGTACTCTATGGGTGTTCGATTCACTCACAAGTAAACTAGATTATTGACTCTAGTGCAAGTGGGAGACTGTTGGAAATATGCCCTAGAGGCAATAATAAAATGGTTATTATTATATTTCTTGTTCATGAAATTGTTGTTATTCATGCTATAATTGTGTTATCCGGAAATCGTAATACATGTGTGAATACATAGACACACAACATGTCCCTAGTAAGCCTCTAGTTGACTAGCTCGTGATCAATAGATGGTACGGTTTTCGACATGGACATTGGATGTCATTGATAACGGGATCAACATCATTAGGAGAATGATGTGATGGACAAGACCAATCTAAGCCTAGCACTAGATCGTGTAGTTCGTTTGCTAAAGCTTTCAATGTCAAGTAACTTTTCCTTAGACCATGAGATTGGCAACTCCCGGATACCGTAGGAGTGCTTTGGGTGCACCAAACGTCACAACGTAACTGGGTGGTATAAAGGTGCACTACGGTATTCCGAAAGTATTTCTGTGGTTGGCACGAATCGAGACTGGGATTGTACTCCATGTAACGGAGAGGTACCTCTGGGCCCACTCGGTAGGACATCATCATAATGAGTCAATGTGATCAAGGAGTGTGTAGGGATGATGTGTTACGGAAACGAGTAAAGAGACTTGCCGGTAACAAGATTGAACAAGGTATCGAGATACCGACGATCGAATCTCGGGCAAGTATCGTACCGATAGACAAAGGGAATGCGTACGGGATTGATTGATCCTCGACATCGTGGGTTCATCCGAGAGATCACGAGGAGGATGTGGGAGCCAACATGGGTATCCAGATCCCGCTGTTGGTTATTGACCGGAGAGTGTCTCGGTCATGTCTGCGTGTCTCCCGACCGTAGGGTCTACACACTTAAGGTTCGGTGACGCTAGGGTTATAGAGATATTAGTATGCGGTAACCCGAAGGTTGTTGGTCGGTCTCGGATGAGATCCTGGACGTCACGAGGAGTTCGGAATGGTCCGGAGGTAAAGTTTAATATGGGAAGTTCTATTTTGGCCACCGGAAAATGTTCGGGATTTTTCGGTATTGTACGAGAAGGTCTAGAAGGTTCCGGAGTGGGGCCCACCTGCATGGGGGGGCCCACATGAAGTGGGTAGTGGGGGCAAGGCCCACACCCTAGTCAAGGCACACCAAGATTCCCCCTTAGAAGGAATAAGATCATATCCCGAAGGGATAAGATCAAGATCCCTAAAAAAGGGGGATAACAATCGGTGGGGAAGGGAAAGGATGGGATTTCTTCCTTTCACCTTTGCCAACGCCCCAATGGCTTGGAGGGCAAGAAACCAGCCCCCTCCACCCCTATATATAGTGGGGAGGTGCATGGGAGAAACAGCTCAGCCCCTGGCGCCTCCCTCTCCCTCCCGTGACACCTCTTCCTCCTCCAGTAGCGCTTGGCGAAGCCCTGCTGAAATCCCGCTGCTTCCACCACCACACCGTCGTGCTGCTGGATCTCCATCAACCTCTCCTCCCCCCTTGCTGGATCAAGAAGGAGGAGACGTCTCTGCTCCGTACGTGTGTTGAACGCGGAGGTGCCGTCCGTTCGGCGCTCGGTCATCGGTGATTTGGATCACGACGAGTACGACTCCATCAACCCCGTTCTCTTGAACGCTTCCGCTCGCGATCTACAAGGGTATGTAGATACACTCCCCTCTCACTCGTTGCTAGATGACTCCATAGATTGATCTTGGTGATGCGTAGAAAATTTTAAAATTCTGCTACGTTCCCCAACACCGTGCAATCCTGGCGCATCCCGTAACAGGCGCCGGCCCGATACATGGTGAAAAAGGTGGCGCGAGGATCGAGGAGTCTCTATCTGCTTGCCCCGCTTATTGCGCCGCGTCCCGTCCCGCGCGCTTCTCCAAATTTTGAATCCCGCGAGATCCGGGAACCGCAGAGCAGTCGATTGCGCCGGAGGTATCCAAATCTAATCCACTCGAAGACATATAGCATGTTTCACTCGACAATTCCAGAAGCCAGAATAGATCAAGGGGACTGGCGAAGGAATAAACTACCAGCATACAGTCGAACCTCAGAGAAGGTGTTCCAGAGACAATGAGTCGGGTCGAAGCCAGCTTCAATCCTTCTTCACTCGGTCCTCGATCCATTCGGGGGCTAATGATGATGACATGTACCTAGGGTAGGGTCATAGGCCTGACCTACATGCCTTACCCAAGGACACTACACAAGGGGCCAAGGCCCACAAAGATAAACAAGAGATACCGACTGAAATCGTCATGAAGTGCAATACACTCGACAAGAGATCCCACTCGGATATCCCAATTCCACTCGACCATGATTACTTCACTCGACCACACAAGAATCCACTCGGAGTACAGAATCCTTAGTCACCCCAGGATGGCAACGGTCAGGCATTCACTCCGACGTCATAAAGATCATTTAATACGGGCGTTACCAGTAACGTGCGTGACATAATACTCTCATTAAACCCTGGTGTAATGGAGGGCTGCGAGGGGTCGACGTACTCTATATAAGCCACCCCTCTCCTCTTGCACAAGGGTTCGCACCCCCTGTAACTATTCAATACTCCAATCGACAAAGCCTCCGTGGCACCGAGACGTAGGGCTGTTACCTCCTCCGAGAGGGGCCTGAACTCGTAAAACTGTGCGTACAACCTCGCCGTAGCTAGGACTCTGCCCTCTCCTACGTACCCCCTACCTCTACTGTCAGACTCGTTCCCATGGCAGCCGGTGCTGGCCGCGGCCACAACGGCGTTTACGAGCCCGTGCTGGCCAGGGTTTAACCCTAGGTACATTAGCGCCTCACTCGTTGTCGCCACCGACGCGGGCGTTGGTGTCCTCCTGGTGCGCTGCGGCGGCGATGGCGGCCGCGGCCGCTGCTTCGCCCCTTGCGTCCGCCGCGTGCCTCCGGCCCTTTCTCTTCGCCGACTCCCTGACCCGCTCCCCGGGCGTCAGCTTCTTCTCCTGCTTGGCGTGGTGGCGGTCTTGCGGGGGGCGCAAGGCTTGCCTTTGCCGGAGGGGGCGGTCGTGATGCCGGACGAGACGAGGTCGGCGGCGGCATCGAGGTCGTCGTCCATGGCGAGCGGCGGGAGCGTGCGCGGGCGGGAGGATTTTGTGGAAAGTGGAGGGAAATGATGGAGGCTGCCACCGACTGGCGGGCCAGGGGGAGTAGTTGGCGCGCGTCCGTCTTGTGTCCGCGCCGACGCAAATGAGGCTAAAAAATGGGTCGAGAATAGGTCGGCTGGCGGACGAAAAGCGGACACGCGTTCGTTTGATTTAGCACGTTGGACCGACTTTCTGTCCGCTACGACCCAAATGAACACGCGCGGAGAAAATGGGTCGGCGCGTTGGAGTTGCTCTTAGCTCCCTGTCATATCGGCGAGACCTAAGCTGGCATGCCATTGATCTCCCCATCTCTTCTCAGACTAATGGCAACCACGACGACGGCAGGCTCGGTTAATTTAAGCAATGGGTCCGGCGGGCGGGCGTCATCTCTTGTCACGGCCCCTCCCCTCCCCTCCCCGGCAAATTTGACAATTTGGACCTGTGGACAAAATCAATTCACAAAATGAACTGCCCCTAAAAAAATTTCACTCGGCTGACCTTTTTGAGTGGCGCCCGACACGCAGGCGCCACACCCTACGGTGCAGCACCTAGCTCTGGGGCGTTGTACCTCTGTCCAGCATGGCAGTCCCTGGGCCCGCACCCAGCAGTGCAGCGCCTCAGAGCTAGGCGCCACACATGCAATGTGCAGCGCCTAGCCCTTAGGCGTTGCACTCCCCACCCCCGCCCCATTCGATCAGTTACAGAAGCAGCGCCGCCGGCGGCTTCCTCCTCTCCCCCTCTCAATCCCTCTCCCAAATCCTTCAGATCTGACGATTTGGTCCGTGGATTTCTTCACCAATCCATCCTAGAAGGTACTCTCCTCCGATATCTTTCTTTCTATCCATAGAATGTATGCTATTTTGAAGATTTGGGGAACCCTTGTTTGATTAGATTAGAATCTTGCATGTATTAGATACCTAATTGTAGATGATCTTTATTATTTTGCAACCCTAGTTTAGTATATTTTATTGAAAAAATATGCTTTGGATACATAGGTTGACATGTTATTTCTATGGAAAAGATATTTGTATTGAATCTTGCATGAAGTAGGCCTAGTTTAGTTTATTTGTATTGAAATTATATTCGTATTGACAAGAATGCTTTGGATACATATGCTTTGAATCTTGCATATAGTAGGCCTACTTTAGTTTATTTGTATTGAAAAGATAATCGTGTTGACAAGAATGCTTTGTTTGAAATTGTTAGGATGGTTTGGCTTCTCGATGATCACTGGGACCATCAACACCGGTCGTACGCTATGTCGATGCAGCAGCGGGTAATAATGAAAGTGGCCGGTATTATGAATTTCGTGTTTATTTCAAACACAAATGCCCCATATGTAATTTTCTGATTTGCTTGTTTGTAGGATCTTGCACCTCTGAAGATTCGGTCTCACGGGGTCAACCTTGGGGGGATGCGCTATGATGAGCGATACACACCGTATGTAAGGGAGACAGGACTCCTCCCTTTCATTCAGTTGGTCAGCCGGTCGACGCCACCCTTCAATGCTGCAGCAATCACCGCGCTTACTGATCGTTGGAGGCCGGAGACACATAGTTTCCATCTTCGGACCGAGGAGATGACCGTGATGCTCCAGGATATTGCTATGATCACCGGTCTTCCTATCGAGGGGAATCCTCTATGTATGAGCACCGATTCTGATGGGTGGCGTGAGCAGATGCATGCCCTTATCGGTATGGTTCCTCCGGAGCCTCGGGAACCAGAAGGAGAAGACAAGAAGAAGGAAAGAGTCGCAGCCGGTGCTCCTTTCACCTGGATTACATGGAACTTTGGTACTTGCCCCGAGGATGCTAATGAGGATGAGGTCAAGACATATGCTCGTGTCTACATGTGGTACGTTATATCCAGAACTATGTTTGCTGATGGCACAGGCAAGAATGCTCCATGGATGTGGCTGAAGGCGTTGACCGTCTTCGATAGAAAATGGAGTTGGGGTTCAGCGACACTGGCTTACTTGTATAGACAGGTAGAAATTTGTTTCTTTTTCACTTCATTGCTACATTATCAATGCGATCTTCTTGTTATTTCAACCATGGTCTCTTTTATGTGCAGTTGGATGAAGCCTGTTGTAGGAAATCTGGAGGTATTGGTGGTTGTATGCTCGCACTTTCTATATGGAGCTGGGAGCGATTACCGGTTGGACGACCAAAGACCGTGAAGTACGAGGACTGGGACGACAAAGACGACCAACTACGGTTCCCAAATTGGGCTTACAAGTGGGATGTGGTAAATGAGACGACGGATGATCCCTCGGTCTTGTACAAGTTGTACACGAGCGAGCTGGACACGATTACGGCTGAGCAGGTGACTCGACATTGTATAAGTGATTCTCATGATTCTATCGTAACTCGAAATCAATTTTGCATTCTATGCTATGTTGCAGGTGGAATGGGAGCCATATGGAAGAGGGGATAGTTTTTGTAACCCTAGAGAGTTCGTGCTAAATCCGATGTGCACTAGGGATAGGGATCTTTGGCATATGCGGTGCCCACTCATATGCAACTGGGCGGTTGAGCTTCACCTGCCACATCGGGTGTGCCGCCAGTTTGTTTTATTCTAGCCACACCCACTGGAGTGGGAGGACACGGACAAGTTGCTGCACGCGTAAGATAGAATTAACCTTGAGCACTTAGCAGCTTCTCGGCGGTTTCGATGGTGCTAATATTCTATTTTCTAACTTGCAGGTTGGATAGGAGAAAGCAGCGGAAGATCAAGGACTGGGACAAGCATCACAGGAAGTATATCATACAGTTCGCGCTTAGTGTGGAGCAAGCTAAGGCTGGAAAACGAGCCCAGCTTCGTGAGCACTGCCCGATCGCGTTCAACAACTATCTCACATGGTTTCTTGCAAGTACCCGTGTGGAGGTATGCAAGCCGGCGTATGCTGAGGAGATTTTGGAAGATCCCACCGTCTTCGATGAGCTAACCCAGCATCAGTACAACAAATTAGTCAGGGAAGGCACCTCAGTCCCTTCAGCTCCAATGATGAACTTTGTGGTACTTCCCCTTTTTGCTTTCCCATTCGCACTATTCACATCTTCGCTTGCCTAACACGTTAATGCCGTTTCTGTTCATAGCGTGCCCAGATCAAAAAAGCAGCTGATGAGACCGAGAGTATTCTGGAGACAACCCCGGTTGGGAAAAGCAATGGGGAAGGTGCACTTCGAGCATTCATTAAGGTTCACATCTCCTTCAATTGTCCATGTAACATGTGTTGCTACGTTCGATATCTCATTCACTTGTACATGTTGCAGCGCCAGGGCCAAAGGTTAAGGCGGCTATCGAACCTTGTCGGTTGTCGTGACCCCGAGTATGTATCACCTCAACGGTCTAGGTCGGCGACACCATCAGATCCCACTTCTGGCCATGGTGCTCCTTTGGAGGATGAGGATGTGGGTGTGGTCACCCAAGAGGTATGCCAATTATTGATGCATTGCTAACTTTATCCTCACACACGGTCTTTTCCATATCGTTTGTTCTTGTAATAGGTTTTTGATGACATGACCTTGGGGACCTATCAAGTTCGGTCAAAATACATGTTAAAGCCTAGGAGGGGAATCAAAAAATACACACCCGAAGACTTCACCAAAAGAGGCAAGAGGACGGTCGGCACCTCGCGGATGGCGGCTTTGGATGACTATGTGGATGAGGAGGAGGAGGAACCGGAGCCGGAGCCGGAGCCGGTTGCTCGTGGTAGGAAGGCGAAGAAGATAGCCAGCAGGAGGGGGGCAATAGCCAATAAGCGCGGAAGGAACTAGTCGTCGTCGTCTATTTGTTATGTAACTCGCCTAGTGGGCGTTTTTCTTATGTCGATCTTGTTATGTCGTTGAACTTGAAGTGGTGGTAGCTCTTAGTAATGTTGAACTTGAAGTGATTCTATGTCTTAGTAATGTTGAACTTGAAGTGATGGTCACTCTTTGAAGTGAAAATGTCATAATGATGATCATTACTGTTTATTCTGTGATGCAAGTATGTGTACCTGATAATGTGGCTTAAAATGTGACTGAAATGACCCAGTTTGAGGGACAAAAAAACACTAACTATTGGAGCAGTGCCTAGCAGGGAGGCGCCACACTGTATAGTGCAACGCCTATAATAACAGAGGCGTTGCACAATACAGTGTGGAGCCTCCCTGCTAGGCGCCACATTAAAACTTGGCAAATTTTGGCCCCAAACTGAGTGCAAATTTTCTGTTGCTCTCTGGATAGCTCTAGCCAGGCGTGCAACGCCTCCGAGCTAGGCGCCACACGGTGTAGTGCAACGCCTAGCTCTGAGGCATTGCACGCCTGGGTAGAGCTATCTAGAGAACAACAGAAGCTACAGCCAGGTACAGCCTGGTGTGGCGCTTAGCTCTGAGGCGCCACACTGTATTGTGCAACGCCTGCCAGCTAGGCGTTGCACAATACAGTGTGGCACCTCAGATCTTGGCGCCACACCAACACTTAGTGAATTTTTTGCCCCAAACTAAGTGCAAACTTTCTGTTGCTCTCTGGATAGCTCTACCAAGGCGTGCAACGCCTCCGAGCTAGGCGCCACACGGTGCAGTGCAACGCCTAGCTCGGAGGCGTTGCACGCCTGGGTAGAGCTATCCAGAGAGCAACAAAGCTACAGCCAGGTACAGCCTGGTGTGGCGCCTAGCTCTGAGGCGCCACACTGTATTGTGCAACGCCTGCGAGCTGGGCATTGCACAATACAGTGTGGCGCCTCAGGGCTAGGCGCCACACCAACACTTAGCGAATTTTTGCCCCAAACTAAGTGCAAACTTCTGTTGCTCTCTGGATGCTCTACCAAGGCTGCAACGCCTCGAGCTAGGCCCACACGGTGCAGTGCAACGCCTAGCTGGAGGCGTTGCACGCCTGGGTAGAGCTATCCAAGAGCAACAAAGCTACAGCCAGGTACACCCTGGTGTGGCGCCTAGCTCTAAGGCGCCACATTGTATTGTGCAACGCCTGAGAGCTGTGGCACAATACAGTGTGGCGCCTCAGGGCTAGCACCACACAAAACACTTAGCGAATTTTTTGCCCCAAACTGAGTGCAAACTTTCATTGCTCTCTGGATAGCTCTACCAGCGCAACCTCCGAGCTAGGCGCCACACGGTGCAGTGCAACGCCTAGCTGGAGGCGTTGCACGCCTGGGTAGAGCTATCCAGAGAGCAACAAAGCTACAGCAGGTTAAGCCTGGGGTGGCGCCTAGCTCTGAGGCGCCACACTGTATTGTGCAACGCCTGCGAGCTGGGCATTGCACAATACAGTGTGGCGCCTCAGGGCTAGGCGCCACACCAACACTTAGCGAATTTTTTGCCCCAAACTAAGTGCAAACTTTCTATTGCTCTCTGGATAGCTCTACCAAGGCGTGCAATGCCTCCGAGCTAGGCGCCACACGGTGCAGTGCAACGCCTAGCTCAGAGGCGTTGCACGCCTGGGTAGAGCTATCCAGAGAGCAACAAAGCTACAGCCAGGTACAACCTGGTGTGGCGCCTAGCTCTGAGGCGCCACATTGTATTGTGCAACACCTGCGAGCTGGGCGTTGCACAATACAGTGTGGCGCCTCAGGGCTAGGCACCACACGAACACTTAGCGAATTTTTTGCCCCAAACTGAGTGCAAACTTTCTGTTGCTCTCTGGATAGCTCTACCCACGCGTGCAACGCCTCCGAGCTAGGCGCCACACGGTGCAGTGCAACGCCTAGCTCGGAGGCGTTGCACGCCTGGGTAGAGCTATCCAGAGAGCAACAGAAGCTGCATCCAGAGACAGGCTGGTGTGGTGCCTAGCCTGGAGGCGCCACACTGTAAAGTGCAACGCCTCTGAGCTAGGCGTTGCACTTGGACTTTGCGAAATTTTTGGCAAACAGAGAACTGTGAAGATAGCATATGCACATAGAGTAGTGTGATGATGTGCAGTAGGATTGACAGCAAGCATACAACTATGAAGACAACATATGCACAAAGTACTTCACGACACATAGTAGTTCATAACACATAGTACTTCAACTTGAGGAGTAGTTCATACAACCAAATCGAGGAGGAAATACATAGTACTTCACGACACATAGTAGTTCACAACCAAATCGAGGAGGAGTCCAAAATACATAGTAGTTCATGACACATAGTAGTTCACAACCAAATCGAAGAGCATAGTTTAGAGGATAACACGGTCATAGTCCACAAGCAAATTGAAGATGACATAGCTCTATTGCGTAGAGCAAGGCCCCTTTCCCTTCCTCTTCTTCCTCTCTTCTTCCTCTTCCTCCTCCCTTTTCCTTATGCGGTGAGCCTCCTTAACCACCCTCTCCATGAATATCTTGTTCTCCCTCTCTTTCTTTTCAGCTTCGAACGCCCAAAGTTTCAAGGTTCTTTCTTCAAAATCCTTGAGACGCTTCTTCTGTGCCTCCTCACATTTCCTCTTCAATGCACGCTCCCTAGCGCGACACTCAAAATCTGCTCTCTCTTGTTCCTTCCTCTTCTCTTCGAGCTCCTCTTCCTTCTTCTTCTTTAGTGCGGCTGCATCCTCCTCTCTTAGCTTCTTCGTAGCCTTCTCCCACCATCCCGCCATCTCACCTTCGCCATCCTTCTCCTCCACTCCCTTCATTGTTGGTTTGTTGAGTTGGGAAGCCGCCATACCTACAATGAGTGAAACATAATAGTTAGTAATGACAATAAGAACAAATTGAAGAACATGTACATTGCAACATGTAAGGACAACAACAATATATGAAAATAAAATAAAATTATAACATTATAGTTAGTGAGTAAACATACGGAAATGGTCCATCGAGGTATCCAAACATTCCTCTATAACGACCTTGCCCAAGACCACCACCACAGCCAAGTCCATCACCACCAAGGCCAAGACCATCACCAAGGCCAAGACCACCACCACGGCCAAGACCACCACCAAGGCCAAGACCACCACCACGGCCAAGACCATCACCAAGGCCAAGACCACCACCACGAGCTCTATCATCACCACGGCCTTGACCACCACCACGAGCTCTACCACCACCACGAGCTCTACCACCACCACGGCCTCTTGTAAGTCCTAGTTGCCTCCCTCTTTGTTGCCTAGATCCTCTTTGGCTACCACTTGGTTGCCTTGGCACTTCTTGGCTACCACTTGGATCCCTTGGCACTTGTTGGCTACCACTTGGTTGGCTACCTTGTGTAGCTCCTTGTTGGCTTGTGCTTGCATCATTTTTATTTGACCTCTTTCTTGGTTTCGTACATTTTCTTTTGTTGTGGCCATGACCTTTGCATTCCCCACAACGGGAGGTCTCACGAGGCTCTTGGAATTGGTCGTTACCAGATTCGCGGCGGCCACCATGGCCCCATCCATCCATGTCGCCTCAAAGACGCTTTGTATTACGTCTACCCCGTTTAACAACCTTCAACTCCGGATCCGGCCATAATTGAAGTCCATGGTACTCCGGCCATTGTGATTGGTCAAAGTATGGGTGAAAGCGGGGAGCCCATGTTTTCTTGGCCGTCATGATTGAGAACTCCGACTCTCTCACGGTGAGCGGGTGATTGACGTCCACATTCCTAACGCGACCGGCGGTATACAAGTGTGAGCATGGGAGATGAAGCAACAATGGCCTCCCGCAAGAGCAATCACACCGTGTTAACGAGACCTTGAAAGCCCGACCTCCATGTTGGCGGCCATCGTTTGTGGTTCCTCCTGGCTCTTTCACTTCGTACTTCCACTCTTCGTTGTCATATAGTATAGCTTCTTGTGAGTCCGCCTTCCGTGATTGAAATTCCAACCATTCATCAACCTTGGGCGGGAACTTGTACTTGTACTTGCGCTTGTTCTCACCCGCTATCTGTGCATCCGTTTCCATCGAGTACTTTAGAAAGTACGTATTCATCTTGTCAAATGTGTATTGAACTATTGCCGTCACGGGTAATCCACGTGCACCTTTGAGCACCCTATTGAACCATTCGGCCATATTGCTTGTCATTTGACCGTATCTCCGGCCATCTTCATCAAAAGCACATGCCCACTTGTTCCGGTATTGAATGTGCCTATTGAGAGAGTCTTGACCCCCGGGATCAAGTTTTTTGTGTGCGAGCAATTTGTTGAACAAAGTGGCGAACCGCTTGTCGGAGAAAGCGAGACAACAATCTTGAAGATCATCGGCCAACTCCTTAAGGCCACATGCCCTATAGAAGTTCGAACAAAAGTGCCTCATGCACCATCGATGGTGCAACGGAGCATGCCCGGGAATGTCAATCTCCACCGCGTTAAGAATTCCTGGATGCCGATCCGATATGACACAAATTTCCCTCTGAGCGGGTAACACATTGGTCCTCAAAAGACGCAAAAACCACTCCCAGTTGTCATTGTTCTCCACCTCAACCAAAGCAAATGCCAATGGCAACACCCGGTTATTGGAATCACTTGCTATCGCAACCAACAAGGTGCCCTTGTATTGTCCGGTCAAGAACATGCCATCAATGGCGATGACCGACTTACAGTGTTCGAAAGCCCTCACGCATTGCTCGAACGCCCAAAATGCACGGCCAAATACTCGGACTTTCCTTCCGTCATGAACCGTTGTTTTTTCCCCATGAGGCTCGACCACATGAACCATGCCCGGGTTTGTGGCAGCCATGGCTAACAACAACCTAGGGATTCGGTTGTATGCTTCCTCCCAACTACCATACAACATCTTAAATGCGGCTTGCTTCGCCTTCCATGCCTTGCCGTATTTCACCTTGTAATGAAAGATGGCTTTCACAAGGTCCATGACATGTTGGATGCTCATTGTTGGAAGTGTGGATATTGAGTTGGAGAGCCTGTAAGCGATGAACTCGGACGTGAGTTGTCTGTGGTCTTGGGGCACAACCTTGCCATCCACCCTTTTGCCTCGGCACATGTGAGTTGGCACACAACTCACTACGTGCCAAGTGGGACCTCCTTTTCATGGTCTTGCACGCACAATCCACGGACATATTTCATCTTCACATGCACATGCAACCGTGTAGCGCACATTGACGTCCGAGTTCACCACCTTCTGTGGACGATAATGTGTAACCGAGTAGTTGTCGAGACACATCTTCAATTCCAAGAAGGTTTCGAACTTAGACCCTTTAGCAATCCCGTTCTTGCCGTCTTCCAAATCACGGTGAGATCTTGGCCTAACCCCAAGAGATATACCTTGGCCACCATCTACCATGGCTTCATCCGCGAGACTAACATCCTTGAACAATGTAGTCCGATGATCCCGCCCGAATACCTTCTCGAAAGCTTCGGCCTCCTTCACCGTGAACCCTTCCTCATCAACTTGTTCATGGGGACCTTCGTCATCCGAATCCGATGCATAGCCACGGGAATAAGGGATGGAATGGTCCATTGTCTCTTGCAAATGATATTTGTCGAAATCACCCACATTGCTGTCATGGAGATCAACTTCATTGTCATCGTCCGCATACTCATCATTCTCCTCTTGCAAAGCTTCATTTTGGTTGTTTCAAAACAGGCTCAATGTTGGCCTCACTTGTTGGCTCAAAAGAGGTTCAACAATTTCATCTCGGTTCAAGGGTGGGGGGCTACTAGCAACCAAAGGGGAGGGGTTCCGGTTCAAGTCCAAACATAAACTTGAATCAACCTTCTTCGTTGCAAATAACTCAAGAGCCTTGTCAAGTGATTCGGCCACCGTCTTCTTGTATGCAACCCAACGTTGCTCCGAGTTGACACGCATTGTCTTCCAACGGATGTGCATTCCAAAACCAACATTATGCCTTCCCTCCAACTCAATGATATCACTAGGTCCATCCAATTCAGATTTTTCCTCACTTGTTCCAAGAGCTTCGCATAGCTAGGACTATTATCAAACACCATGTCAAGCTCATCCAGGTCCGGTTCAATATTGCCTTTCAAGAAGGCATCTTTGTCCCCATGATGAACAAACACACATGTTCTTCCCATCCCTATAAGCATTCAAACAACAAAACATAACATTTCTTCCATCAGTACTAATCCAAGGATTAACACGGAATACAAACCCTAACATATATATGAAACAACAACCCTAACCCTAACCCTTGCCCCAACATAACAACAACCATAACCTTAACCCTAACATACTAACAAGCCTAACCCTAGCACCAACATAAGAACACCCATAAGAATAACCCTAACATACTAACAAGCCTAATCATAGGAAATTGGCAAACAAACATCTCACATCTCCATACAAATCTCTAGATCCATAAAAAACTAGGGTTTCCCCAAACTAGCAACAAATGAGCAATTTGTTAACATTTCTTGGATCAAAACAAGGGGATTACCTTGAGGGAGGGATTGAGTTCAAAATCCACGGACAAAATCTTCAAATTTGGAAGATTAGGAAAAGGATTTGAGAGGGGAAGAGAGGGGGGGAGGGGGCAAATGGGTTGGGGTGTGTGTGGGGGGAGGGGGGCCAGCCAGCCAACTAGTAATAGACAGTGCATCGCCTAAGGGCTAGGCGCTGCACATTGCATGTGTGGCGCCTAGCTCTGAGGCGCTGCACTGCTGGGTGCGGGCCCAGGAACTGCCACGCTGGACAGAGGTGCAACGCCCCAGAGCTAGGCGCTGCACCGTAGGGTGTGGCGCCTGCGTGTCGGGCGCCACTCAAAAAGGTCAGCCGAGTGAAATTTTTTTAGGGGCAGTTCATTTTGTGAATTGATTTCGTCCACAGGTCAAAATTGTCCAATTTTCCCCCCTGCCCCTCCCCTCCATCATCGGATTCGCTGTCGCACGAAACAATGTTTGACAGGTTTACTGATGAGGTGAGGTGAGGTGAGGCGGCACGGGGTTCCTGAACCTGCCATTATTTACCACCATTGACCACGCATCAACTTGGCGCTAAACAAAGAGGACGCCCTGGTTGTGCCGATGAGAGTCGAGAGCGATGTGATGCAACTGACGGTTGTGAACATCCATAACTGTACACGCATCCCATCACTTTGGGCTCCACACATTGCATTGCATCTGCATGCATGTGGCTTCCACGTGATCTCATCCACGGGCGAGGCAGGAGGAGGTGCCTTCCGATTTCTGAACGAATGAATGATTAGGAGGCCACAGATTGGTTAATTATTCCCTTCATTCAGTCCTGTAATCCAAACCGCCCTCATCTCATCTCATCAGGCATGTGGTGTGGCCGGCCGGACGATTGGATTGGATGAATGCCCAGCGGAGCCGTGACGTAGGTGCCGTTGCCAGTGTGGTTTTACTGCTCACGGTCTGTGCCGACTTGGTTAAAGAAATCGAGTAGTCCTTGCACGGAGCACGTACTTCTGCGGATGCGCTTAAACTAACGGAGCCGGTACGGCTAAGCACAAGAGAGTAACTACTACTGTATACTGTAGTACTTTTTTTTACAGTACTAGTACTCTGCTGGTGCCTGGTAGTAGTAATACGGTACAGTACCATCGTCTAGTCGGTCTCTGTACTACGTAAGAGCTGCGTAGACAGCTCGGGCGCTGTAAACTAAGCGTGAGAAATCGACAAAAATCTAGCTTTTCGTCACCAGTGATGGCAAAATTTCGTGTTTTGATCCTTTTCATGTACTTTACCAGGATCTGACCCTGGTTGGGAAATTTTTCGGGATTTGACTCTTTTGGCTACCGCCGCAGATCCTGGCGGTAGCTTCAGACAACCTACCGCCGCACCCCCCGGCGGTAGGTGGCATAGACGGCTGTTTGGCCATTAATGGCCAATGACGTGGCAAAGTACCCTACCGCCGTGGCCCGCGGCGGTAGGGTAACAAAACATACCGCCGGGGTCCATGGTGGTAGGGTCCTGGATAAGGTTGTGAGGGGTGGGGGTTGTACTCCCCCACCCACTCATTCACCCCCATTCCCCATTCTCACTCTTTTGAGCTAAAGGCCTCTTCTCCCCTCTTCTCCTCACACAAGGCCCTCTCAAATCTCACTCATTTGCTTGAGATTTGTCCGGTGGATCTGGAGCACTTTCATCACCCAAGGTACCTCCCTCTCTCCCCCTAATTTTGGTTGGTTGGAATCATGTATTTTGCTCATTTTGTTGCAAACCCTAGTTCATGATTTTGTTGTGGTGAAATCAATGTATATGATGCATTTAGGGTAATGTTTGTGCTTTGACAATGTATTGTGTGACTAGCATTGTTTGCGGTACTAAGAAATAGCATTTATGGTTTTGTTAGGGTTAGGTTTAATGTTATGGTTAGGGTTAATGTTATGGTTAGGGTTATGCTTAAGTATATGCCCATGATGACCGTTATATTACTTACCCCTCGAATTGTAGCTCGATCTAGTCCTAGGGTTAGAGTTTTTATCAAGAAACGGTTAGAATTTTTGCCTTGGATGACCGTTATAGTAATCCCTCGACTTGTAGGATGGGATCGATCATCTTTGTTGAGACTTCTGCGGAGGTGGCGGCGAAGCATGAACGTGCAGTCATTGAGAAAAAGATGGACCCGTGGGTCGAAGCCGTCAATGTGTTGAATGTGGCTTGTAGAGACTTTTCAAAGTACTATGTGTCCAAGTGCGACAACGACAAAGTTAAGTTCTACCAAGCTAAAGAGAAAAACATAAGCAATCTCAAGAAGGAAGAGAAATTTCATAGAC
Organism: Thinopyrum elongatum; assembly: GCA_011799875.1. NCBI lineage: Eukaryota > Viridiplantae > Streptophyta > Magnoliopsida > Poales > Poaceae > Thinopyrum > Thinopyrum elongatum. The sequence continues at coordinate 393,669,540 of CM022300.1, forward strand.
GTTCTCTTGCAAGGCAAATTGCATTGTGCGGAATAAGGAATGAAGTGCATGAGATGGACTTTAAGAACCCTTGCCAGATCATTGACTGGCTAGTTAGGCAACTATCATCGGCAATAGCTAGTCGGGCTTCTCGTTGGGCTTGGGTCCGTGAAAGAAATGATATCATTTGTTGCAACCCGGGGCCGTACGACAAAGATGTCGTGTTGATGGACGAATAAAGGGGGTTGAACCACATGATGTCGTAGTGTCATTTGGACTATAATGGCATGTACCCTTACCATTTATGTAACCTATGTCATTTGAACTTCTACTTATGTTATGTAAGCTATATCATTTGAATTCGTTCTTATGTTATGTACCATATGTCATTTGAACCCATGAGAACTTTGTGTCTTAGGTCATTCTAAATAAGCTATGTTTTGTGTTTGTCTGATATCATTTGATTTAAGTTATGTTTTGTTCAATTTCCTATAGCATGAAAAAAAAAGACCCCGGCAGTGCAGATAGCATATGAGAAGTGTGAAGGAGAACGACGCCGTAGGATGATGATGGAGCTTAGAAAATGGATTAAGAGTTGTGAAGAGGCAAACGCAGCTATGAGTGATTTCAACAAGTATGTGTTCTATGACTTCTCTGAAGAGCTCGAGAAAGAAAAATGGAAGATAGTTCACGAGTTCCAGGATAAGGAAGATGAGTGTAGATGGACTTTGGCAATGGAGATAGCGTTCTCCGTAAGCATTGATGAATTCAAGGAGGTGGACATGGCAAAGCCCGGGTAGATCATTGGATGGGCAACCGATCAACTAGTATCGAAGAATCCAACCCGACGTGCTCGATGGGCCTGGTTTCGCGAGGAACTGGGCTCAATGATCCATTGGGCGGGTTCTGCCGAGTACCGACCGAAGCCTAATCCAGAGCGTGATGCAACGGTCGAACGTATTAAGGCGATTAGGGAGTACTTTCCGGTTTATTAGGGCTCCTTTCTAGGTAGACGTCATTTGAGAATGTTCAGGAGCTATATTCCGGTGTAGAACACTTGTCATTTGAACCAATAGTCTAAGTCATTTTGTAGATGGAACTTGATGTAATGAACTTCATGTTGTGATGTTATTTATGCATTTTTGTGGTATTTGATCATGTCGATTGAATGTTTGTCGGAATGGATCAATGCTCTAAGTCATTTACGTAGTAATGATGTAATGACATTTACATTGTATGGCTAAACAAGAAAGGCAAAGGCAAAGGCAAAGTGCTACCCTACCGCCATGGCCTGCGGCGGTAGGGTAGCCAACCCTGCCGCAGAACAGGGAGCCATGCCCGTCACAGTAGAGTTGGCTACCCTGCCGCCATGGGATGTGGCGGTAGGGTAGCCAAACCTACCGCAAAACAGGGGGACATGCCCGTCACAGTACAGTTGGCTACCCTATCGCCATGGCCTGTGGCGGTAGGGTAGCCTACCCTACCGCGGAACAGGGGGATTCGTCACAGGGGAGGTGATCACCCTATCGTCGTACTCCCTGGCGGTAGGTTTCTGAATCCTACCGCCGTACCCCTTGGCGGTAGGCTATGAAAACAGAGTTTCCTCTGCTTTTGTAGTTTATGATCAAAGCACACAACAGCAAATAATCAAAGCAATAGTGCATGGTCATGGAAAAAATAAGGCTAACACAACATGTAGTCCACGATTTACAAATTAAGTATATAGTTCATCACAAGTTATCGAATTGAGGACATAGTTCATGACAAGTTTTGAAATCAAAGACATAGTTCATGACAAGTTTTGAAATCAAAGGCATAGTTCATTCCATCTTGCACGATACAGCCTTATTGGGTCACACGAGGCCATTTTCCTTACTTGTCGCGCGCCTCATCCTCCTCTTGGGCTTCACGAGCCCTTGCAAGCTTTCTTGCCCTCTCCTCTTCACAAGCAACCTTCTCTTTGCGTGCCCTCTCTTCCTCACGCTTCTTTCGCTCAATCTTCTCCTTCTGACGACGCTCTTCATCCAAGCCTCTCTGAAATGCTTCTTCAAACAACCGCTGCCTCCTTAGACAATCTCAATGTTGATCCTTTTTAACATCTTCTGGCACATCTTGATCTATCCATGTGAAGTACTTGCAAAGTGGAGGCGGCGACTACATAGGAAGAATGAATTTGATTATTAGTATTATAGGTTCAAGTTGAAGCAACGTTGAGAATACTCTTTGAACTTGAACAACATACCGGCGGTACATCATAGGCGTGAGTTGGACGAGGATGATCATATGCATAGTTGGGACAAACAAAAAACCTTCTTCCTTCTGTCCATGACTTCTTGCGGTCGGTGGATACCTTCACTTTGCAAACATCTCCACACCAACATGATGGAGTTTTCATATCTTTCTCCTTCACCTTGTCCAACTTGGCGTCTACCCACTTGTCTGGCATATCCTCGCGGTTAGCACACGGGGGCCTCGTCATGGAACCGGATGAAGCCATGCCTATAAAGAAAATTTTGGTTGTTAGTAAAGTAAATAAGCATGTATAGATGCAAGAAAAACAATAAACAAGACCGAATTAAGCCAATAAATTTATTACCATTCATATTATTTCAACCATCCTGATTAAGCAAAATGTCAATAGGCCTTCCTCTATCAACCCTTCTCGTCCTACGACCACGGCCACCGGCTCCTCTAAGACTCGACCGTCCTCCACGCCCACCAATAGTGCATCCTCGTCCACTACCTCTAAGATTCGTCCATCCTCCACGGCCACCACTCCTACCTCCTCGTGTGCCACCGGCTCCTCTAAGACTCGACCGTCCTCCACGCCCACCAATAGTGCCTCCTCGTCCACCCGTTTGACTAGTGGGAGTGTTTGCATCGGTCCGTGGCCTTTTGGTGCATTTTCTAACATTGTGTCCTGGCTCGTCACATTGACCACAACTGTTGATGTCCGGTGCCTCCATGAAATGGCCGCTACCAGATTGTTTCATTCCGGTGTATCCAGCTAGATCATCCATGTCACCCCTAAACCTCTTCTTTCTTCTTCTTCCCTTTGTAGGCACCATGAGTTCGGGGTCAGGGACGATGTGTGGCCCATCATACTCAGGCCACTGTGACTGATCGAGGAAGGGATGAAACCTAGGAGCCCATGTCAACCTCGTTTGTTCCAATGTGAACTCATGCAACCGCACGGTCGTACCATCGGATACGTTCAAGTTTCTGAACCTTGTCGCGGTCATCACGTGCGAGCAAGGCCAATGATACTTGTGATGTCTCTCTCACCGACACCACCGGTTCTTGAGGTGCACCTCGTAGGCAACTCCATCGTACGTCACGTCGTCCCTTGTTGTGCCACCCGGCTCATCGACTTGGTATATTTGTTCTTTTTCATTGAAACTAATTTTTTGTTGACGCGAGGACTTGCGCGCTTGATGCTTCAACCAATCCTCAACTTTGAAGGGAAACTCCATCTTCTCACCTATCCATTTGGCCGTGACTTCGGAATGCCTCAGAAAATAGTCGTTGAGCTTGAAGAAAGTATATTTCACTATTGCAGTCACCGGCAAGGAACGGACACCCTTGAGCACATTGTTGAAGCATTCCACCATGTTACTTGTCATGTCTCTGTATCGGAAACCTCATTCATCGTAAGCACGTGACCACTTATGCTTCTTTGGAAGATGCCTTGTCAAGAATTCTCTCCCTCCTTTGTTCTTCCCCAACACCTTGAATAGTTTATCATAGCGGCTTTGGAATGTGTCAGTGTTGAATGCCACACAAACATGGGTAAGATCCTTGCAAAACTCCTTACTCTTGCATGCCCGGTAAAAGTTTGCCACGAAATGCCTCATGCACCAACGGTGTTGGAGTTTTGGATAGCCTAGAATGTCAACTTCTATTGCTTCGAGAATCCCATGATGGCGATCCGATATGATGAACACCTCTCTTTTGGGGCCAATCACCTTTGTCCTCACATGATCCATAAACCACTCCCAATTTTCATCGTGCTCGGAAGGCACCAACGAAAATGCCACCGGCAACATGTTGTCATTGGACGAGTGGGCCATTGCCACCATCAACGTGCCCTTGTACTTGACGGTCAAGAACGTGCCATCAATTGACAAGATGGGGCGGCAATGCCTAAATGCGTCGATGCATTGCCCAAACCTCCAAAAAGCTCGATGAAACACTCCCTCAATTGACTCGACCCTATGGCGCATGCCCGGGTTCCGATGAGCAATGGCTCCCAATATTCTCGGAAGAATATTATTCGTGGCGGCATAATCACCATGCAACATCCATATAGCGTTTTCCTTGGCCATCCACACCTTTCCATACTTGACCTCGTACCCGAATCGTTCGAAGACCGAACTCATGAGGAACTTCACCTTCACGGTTGGATCGTGGGATATCTCATTCAACAATTTGTAGCCTAGATACTCAGACGTGAGTTGACGGTGTCCCTTGCTTCGGTTCGCTTTGTCCGGCGGTATGCACTCATGGGTGGCCACACAACTCTTCAACTCCCATTGCCCGGTTTCGTTGATCTTTCTTCCACATACCTTCCATGGGCAACCTTCTTTGTCACATTTGATGGTGTAGCGCACATTTTGGTTGGAATGACCAACAACGAACGGCCTATGGTTCCGAGTGGCGTAGTCACTCAACCATATCTTGAACTCTTGCAAACAACCAAACTTGATCCCTTTCTTCAAATGAGCATTCTCCTCCTCACTCGGTGGCCTTGGATCACCCATCCTCGGGAAAGTTGATGGTTCGACCAAACACAACCTCATGCCACCATCAACAACGGCCTTGTCGGCAAGACTAAGATCACGAAACAAGGAGGGTCATCTTTCCTTGCCATTGATCTTCTTGTAGACTTGATTTTCTTGCGTCGTGAATCCATCCTCGTCCAATTCTTCCGGCGGACCCTCATCATCCGACTCATACATACACATACGACTATAAGGGAGGTTATGATCCATGTCTTGTTGATGCACAATGACATCCAAGTCACCAACGGGATTGCAATGAATCTCTTCTCGTTCCGCATACACATCATCTTGAGCAATAGCATCTTCATCAACATGACCAATGGCATCTTCATCAACATGAACAATTACATGTTCATCAACATGAGCAATGGCCTCATCTCCAACATGATCAATATCATCACCTCGAACAACTATGGCTCTAGCATTGTTGTCCTCTTCATTTGGTTGGCTACTTGGTGGTTGGCTACAAGCATTGTGGGCATACACCACGACACTATCATGTATTGGGGAGGACACATTCCGGTTCAAGTCGAGTAGTAGCCGAGGAACTTCAACCTTCGTGGCAAATAACTCAAGTGACTTGTCTTGTGATTCCTCAACTTTATGCTTATAAACATTCCAATGCAATTGAGAGGTGATGGACATACTATTTAATCGGGACTTTACTCCCACTCCCACATCATACCTCCCAATAAGGTTCACCTCATCACTTGGGTTAATCCAATTGAGGACGCTTCTCACTTTCACGATAATATCATCATAGCCCGGGCTTGTGTAAAAAACCATGGCCTCCTCCCCTTCATCGGCATTTCCATTCATAAAAGTCGCATTGTCCAAATAATGCACATTTACTAGTTTATCCATCTAAAAACAATGGAAAAAAATTGAGTCATCCATGGGCCGGCCATTTCATATGGATGAACTACCTAAAATATGCATACTATGAATCAAACAACTAGTATACCTTAATCATAGCATTAACCCAAACCCTAACCCTTCCCTAACTAAATCACTAACCCTTACACAAAATCTAGTTTCCAACAAAAAGGATTGACACAAAATACTTAGGCAAACCATAAATGCACCATAAATGCATCATAAATGCAAGAACTTGAGGTGCACCTAGGGTTTGCAAAACTAGTTGATTCCAACCAACCAAAAGAAGGGGGAGTGAGAGAGGTACCTTGGATGATGCAAATGCCTCGGATCCACCGGACAAATCTCAAGCAATAGAGGAGGATCTAGAGTGTGCTTTGGTGGGGGAGAAAAGGGGGAGAGGGATTGAGCTGGGGGGGAAGAAGATGGTTGGATGGATGGGTGGTGGGTGGGCCCCACCACCTTATCCACCATGCGACCCTACCGTCGGGGTCCCTGGCAGTAGGGTGTGTGGACCTACCGCCGTCACCTCTGGCGGTAAGCCCTTTGCCACACAAGCAGCCGCCATTAACGGCTTGACGGCTGTCACCACCCTACCGCCGGGCGTGCCGATGGTAGGTTGTTCAATTCTACCGCCAGAGGCTTTGGCAGTAGCAAAAGGGTCATATCTAAAAAAAATACCAACCAAGATCAGATTCTGGTAAAGTACATGAAAAAAGTCAAAACACGAAATTTGGCCACCAGTGGTGCGCGACCCCGATGGGATCAAGTGACTACTTGGGCATCACCGCATCACTAGGCTGATTGCAACGCCATCACGGCTCACGGGTAGTAGTTGCTTGTGCTGATCTGATTGGAAAATTGATTTAATTCTTGTCGTGGTTGAACATTTCAGACGGCCGTGTCAGGTCCAGGCAACAGCTAGCAAGTGGCAGTGTGGCTCGTGACAGCAAGCTGGTACTCTACGCTTTGGGAGCGAGCCGGTCGCGGACGTGTGAAGCGACGCGCTCGATCTGGCTCTTGTGCCCCCTTGCCTGGCATGACGAGACGGATACTAGTACTAGATCAGATGGGAGTGGAATCATTGCGTGATAATGGTGGTAGTATAAAGAAGCAGGGGAAATTAGCTGTCGTCCATGAACGAAAATGATACTTTGACCTGTGGTGTGGGAGTGGTGTGGAGGGGGGACAAGTGGCGCAGAGAATTCAAACCTGGGTCAACAGAAATATTAGTACATATATAATACAAAAAAACGCGCTGGGAAATCTTGTTTGGTTCGAAAATGCCATCTCAGAGGCATATTGTAACTCCTGCCAGCTGGGAGTACAGGCGTGGACGGCAGAGGATTTTTTTCTTTTTCTTTTTTTATTAGCACTGGATCAAGTACCGTTGCAGCACATCACCGCCCTCGCCCTGACAATGTGACGGATATCCAACAAAATCCGACGTACTACTATTATTATGTATACTTACTTTTTTATGGCAGGTTTTCTGGTCGACAGGACCTGTGGTTGGATTATTAGAGTGACTGTGGTATCCCCAACCCACCAGGTTTCAAATTCTGGTGCTCGTATTTATTTCTGGATTTATTTCAGGATTTCCGGCGATGCTCATTCAGTGGGAGGAGACGTTTCCGTCGACGACGAGGTGCCTATGGCGACTTCGTAAATTTCAAGATGATATGCCGGCTCAGTCTTTCGGAGGTGCTCATAGAGGTAGGGTGTGCGTGTGTGCGTTCATATGGGTGAGTGTATGCGCGTGTATATGAGCGCTTGCGTCTGTACTGTGTTAAAAAAAATATGCGCGGTGGGCCCGCCGTGGACGGTGCGATCCCTGCCGTGCACGCAACACCGCGCCTGTCGCGGTTTTGGTATCCGCTGCCGCTTTTGATAGCTAAACTAAAAGTAGCTAGCTCTCTCAAGATCAATGCACACACACACTTGCACTGGGAATGCTCACGTACACTACTAACTTTGAAGCTTCATTGCTTGAGTTTACAAGAGATGGATGCATGCCCTTCTATAGGGGCTTACAAGCTGGTTGTGAGCAACACGTGCACAGCCACGTACACACACCAGAAACTAGCTACTACCACGTACACACATGCTAGAAGGTAGTACTTGATTACAACTCAGCCTTATTCACTGCACGTAGGTACCTTAGCTACTAAGCTAGCCAGCCTTGCCGACGTCCGCTGATATTTCTACTGCTACAGATATTTCTTCTCTCCATGGATACATGCACTGCCGACATCCTCTGATATTATTAGTACACTGCCTACATGCAACAAGATTATATGCAACATTCACCCCCCTAATCTTGTTGCTCCTTGAATTCACTTATGTAGATCACCTGTATCCACTGACGTCACACCAAGTGCTTTGTTTGTCAGCATCACACTGACATCTTGCCAAAATGGAATCACACCACTCTCTTGCCGGCATCGCACCGACTATCGGCATCACACCAATACTTCTTGTGACAATGGCATCGCACCATCATCACACTGACTCCTCACTATGATAGCCTCACACCACCAGCGTCGGTCTCACACCGACTCTTCTAATGATGGCCTCACACCACCAACATTGTTGGCCTCACACCAACACTTCATATGACAATGGCATCACACCAGTGTCATTTGTGCATAGTCCCTAACGGCATCACGCCGTCAGGCGTGCACTCCCCTCAACTTTTCTCACAGGAGTGTTGGCTCATCGTCATCACGATGAGCAAGGAGTGCTTTGTGTTTCTTCTCTGGACACTCATATGAAAAATGTCCATACTCATGACATCTATAGCACTCGACCTCACTTTTATCTTTGAGTCCTCCACCACATCCATAGCCACGACCGCGACCACGACCTCGTCCTCGCGACGAGTCGTGTCCTCTGGTCATGAGAAGTTGCTCTTCTACACCTCTCGGCTCCATCCCTTTCAGGAGCTCCTCATGCGCCTTAAGTGACCCAATGGCCTCCTCCATGGCCATCTTGTTGACATCACTAAACAGCGCAATCGATGAAGCAACATGGATGAATTTGTTGGAGACGGCTCGCAACAACTTCTTCACCACGTACTTCTCCTGCATCGGGTCTCCGAGTTCACGAATATGCCCCACGAGTGTTGTGAACTTCATCGCAAAATCATCCACAGACTCTCCATCAGCCATCTTGAGGTTATCAAATTCAGAGCGCAAGGACTGGATCCTTTACTCTCGGACGCGCTCAACACCCACATGCATGGAGCGTAGCGCCGCCCACACATCAGACGCGGACTCCTTTTCTGCAACTCGTAGTAGCGTCGCGTCGTCGATTGACTGTGAGATGATTGTCATGGCTAGCTCCTCCTTGCTTTCATCAACCTCCTTGGATGAGCTCTCACGATCAACGACACCCCATGCACCATGTGCTCGCAAGAGGTACTTCATCCTCATCGCCCATGCTGCGTAGTTTGTCCTTGTCAGTTGCGGGAACAGAATCTTCCTTGCCGCTGCCGCTGCTATCGCCGGGTTGCCTGATCCACTGAGCACCATTGCTGTAGTGTCACGTGGCATCATCTTTGTCATAACCTAGCTCTGATACCAATTGATAGCTAAACTAAAAGTAGCTAGCTCTCTCAAGATCAATGCGCACACACACTTGCACTGGGAATGCTCATGTACACTACTAACTTTGAAGCTTCATTGCTTGAGTTTACAAGAGATGGATGCATGCCCTTTTATAGGGGCTTACAAGCTGGTTGTGAGCAACACGTGCACAGTCACGTACACACACTAGAAACTAGCTACTACCACGTACACACATGCTAGAAGGTAGTACTTGATTACAACTCAGCCTTATTCACTGCACGTAGGTACCTTAGCTACTAAGCTAGCCAGCCTTGCCGACGTCCGCTGATATTTCTACTGCTACAGATATTTCTTCTCTCCATGGATACATGCACTGCCGACATCCTCTGATATTATTAGTACACTGCCTGCATGCAACAAGATTATATGCAACAGCTTTGCTCCTCACACCTCGCACTCGTCTCATCGGCCGTCTCGACTTCGACCACTGGCAATCGCATTGCTCCAACTCCAATCAAGATTAGAGGCACACAACATGCATGCACCAACAGGGAGCTTGCATGCATGCATATGCATCGATATTGCAAGAGCGCATATGCATGGATATTTTGCCTAAAACTAAGCTTTTCATCTCATGAAAGCTAGTAGAAAAGCTGCGACTCTTTCTTTTGTTTACGGGTTACCATGCATGCATGCATGCATGAGGCCGGTAGCGTTATGGGCCGGCGCGCGCATGTCAACGACACGACATGCACGCTCGGGGAAGAGGGTCGGCGCTCGCTACTTTGCTTGATCTTTGCGTTCTGCGTGGCTTTCCAAACCGCTCCTTATTCCTGCTGTCTTCGAGGCACCTCCGACTGTCCCCGTCCCAGATGGACATTCCACTCACTCTCCCGGTGATGAATATGAAATCAAATCACTGGGCCACCTGGTTCGTGATTTCCACCAAAAAGGAGAGCGGAAGAGATATCATGGCGGCTCTAATTGTGGGGTATAGGTACCGGACTACATAGTTAAACTTTGAACCCGTACCACGGTTCATTGCTGCAATTTGCACTTTTTTTTAGTCACACTACTTATCATGCATCACGTGTTTCTTACAACACCTTTTGCTGAATCTCCCTGCTCCTCCAATCGGAGCTTAACGTTTTCTCCGATGCTTCCGCTGTTGTTGTAGTACTCTCAACGAGAAAGTGAGCTTAAGCTATCGACACGAATTTAGAGCATCTACCATCGGACTTACCAAATCTGACCCCCTAAACGCCCGCGGACGCGTCCGGTCAGTGAACACATCTGCCCGTTTTAAGCCCCTATTTGTCCGTTCATGCAGCCACACTTCACATTTTCTTCCTTATATATCGGTCATTTGCACGTGATTAGTGAAAATGAAGAGAGAGAAAGAGAAGAAAGAAAAAAGGTGGTTCGGGGCCGCGTTCTACATGGCGGACTGACAAGGAGCGCCCGCGAGCCCTCATATTCTCCCTACATTTTGTCCTCAATATGAGGGTTCGCGGATAGCCCAGGCGTATAGGGATGATTATGGGGGGTCCGATTTGGTCACCGACTGATTGCGTCCGCAGACATTTGAGGAGGATTTCAGAATGCCAGTTGTAGATGCTCTTAAGTTCATACATTTTCTATACTAGCAAAAGTGCTCATTCGTTGCAATAAGAGAAGAAGAAAAAACACCACATTCCCCTAACCAAATAACCATGAGCCAAGAGCCCAATAAGTCCATGTCCTTTCTTCCAACACATGGCATCCCATCTTTGTTGCTACTTATCCTCCTTCTTGCCCTCGTCGATGATGATCTCAGCGCTCACACAATCGAAATGCGTTTGAATGTTGTCAATTCTAAGGCGTCTCTCTTGGCATAAGATAAAAATATGATGCTAATTGGTTTGATGCCAAAAATTGGTATGCCAACATTTGGCAAATGCCAAATATTGGCTAGGGTTTGGTTGGTTACCAAATTTTCTTGCCAACCTCACAAAAAATTACCAATTTTTGACAGCTTTTGAAATTGCCAATTGTTACCTTGCCAAGTATTGGCAATGCCAAATGTTGGCATCAAACCAATTAGCCTTTATATATTTTTCTTGTGATTTTTTGGCGAGGCGTGCATGCATAGTTATAGATGGTTTCTTTCGGCTCCAACCCTGATTTTACTGAGTTGTTCATTTTCAATCCGGATCGGCACCGGTATGAAAGAAAGGCGGATCATGCACTATTGATTAAGGTTGCACCCTAAATAATATTTTTAAATAGCTAACAGGTAAAATAACATCATATTTAGATTCTACACATTTTTCTAACCAATTTCATATATAACATGTTAAATTTGGAGCTTGAGTTTAAAAGATATGGATATTTTTAAAAAGCATTTGATATGTACCACGGGTTGATTAACCCCATCACCAAGGGTTTTCCTGCAAAAGTGAAAATTAGACTAAAACGGGTTGCAGGTTGATTACCAGAAACATCAGGGGGAGGCTTTATGCAAAAGTGAAAATCTGACTTAAAACAGTCCCGCGGGTTGATTACCAGAACAACAGTTTTTTTGGCAAAATAGCATATGACGGGCCAAGAATACCTATTTCCTTTATTAGTAGGTATAGACTAGCAAAAGGGCCCGTGCGTTGCAATGGGAGAAAAGAATACCACATGCTTTTAATATACAAAAAAAGGTCTATAATCTTAGTATTTGTAGCTACGGCCCAAACAAAGATGGTCTTTACCTACAAAAGCGCAAGTTCAAGATTTCACGTGTCTTCTATTTAAACACGGCTTGCATGTAGATTTAATACGTACAAAGAAACGGGCAAGTGATCTTCAATTTTGTCTCCAATCCTGAATCCTGATTTTGCTGAGATGTTCATCCACAATCCGGATCAGTATCGATATGAAAGAAAGACGGATAATGCATTATTGATTAAGATTGCACCCTAGATAGTATTTTTTTAAATGGTTAACAGGTAAAAATAACATTATATTCAGATTCTATATATTTTTCTAATCAAATTTCATATATAACATGTTAAATTTGGAGTTACGGTTTAGAAGGTATGAGTATTTAAAAAAATATTTGATATATACTACGGGTTTAATGTCAGAAACATCAGGGGTTTTTCTATAAAATAGCATGACGGACTAAGAATACCTATTTGCTCTATTAATAGGTATAGATTGTTGTGGCATGTCCTACAATTTCTAGTATGTCCAAGTAGACTCCTTTGGATCATACCTTTCTTACATTTTGATTGTGTATTTGTGATTTTTTTTTCAAAAACTATGTATTTTCAAGTAACTAGCAGGATCATACCGTCAATGTCTATAGTCTCTACTACATTAAAAAAATATGTAAGGTTAATTCTCACATCAACGAGCGTTTCACTTGATTGGTTTATCCCCCCTCCCTTGCTTCCTCCATCCTCACCAGGTCCTTTTCCATACCGAACAGCTCGCATAGATTAGGTTTGCTCTCCATCGGTTTATTTTCCCCACGATCGCATGTCTCCATCCTAGCTAGCCCTAAAACATGACACACCCAAGTGCCGCCACTCCTGCGTACCTACCGGTCCGACACCTCACAACTTCCCCTTCCCTTTTTGACGACATCACCTACAACCTAACTCACGCCACCATCTCAAGGTCTCGCCATCACCGACACCATGTCTGTCGCCACATCGTCAACCTTTGAAACAACTGTTGGGAAATGTAGTAGAAAACAATTTTTGTTTGCCCTACGAACACCTTGGAACAATATGAAGATGCATATAGGGTTTGGATCAACGATCATTACCGACTTCGGGAGTGCAGCGAAAGTAGACGAGTCGGTGTAGATCATACTTGGAGTCCCTCGAACGTCGATGACGATCCCGCGAACCTCCCTCGAACGATCCCTCGAACGGAAGTCCGAAAGCATGGCCTCTCTACTTGGTTGCAAGCGTACGGTCTTCACAATCTAGCAGCGCTTCGTCGTCCAGAGCTAATCGTCGCCGGAGAATTAGAGGGAGGAGATTAGAACCACACATGGCTTCTAATTATGAGGATTATAGGTGGCTATGGCTCGCTCTAATTAGTCAACTAGGACCAACTAGAACTAGAAGTAGATCAGCTAGAGGAGGCTCCAAAACTTGTGTCTCAAAAGGGTGGAAATCCTCTAGTATATATAGGTTTAAGAGGAGAGGGAGGTGAGGGAGTCATGGACTAAGGGGTCCTCGGGGCGATGGCCCATTGTACATGGGCCAGACTGGTGGAGTCGTATAATGATAGGAGATCTACGAAGCCGTGGTGTGCCCTCCAAGTCAAGAAGGCGCAGGATCTCCTTAAACCCTTATTGTAATCTATCTTTGGTAACCCTAACCCTACCGGTGTCTATATAAACTGAGGGCTTTTAGTATTTAGGGCTAGAGCTACATTCCTCACCTCATCTCCTTAAGGTTTAGCTCATGCTGATCTCGAGGTAGATCTGTTGTGTAAACCACATTATACATCCAATACAATCAAGCAGGACATAGGGTATTACCTCTTCGAGAGGGCCTGAACCTGGGTAAACACTGTGTTCGTCGTCCCTTATTCCCCATCGATCCTAGATCCACAGCTCGAGACCCCCTACCCCGAGGTCTGCCGGTTTTGACACCGACATTGGTGCTTTCATTGAGAGTTCCGTTGTAGGGTCGCCCAAAGGATCGATGGCTCGCCTGATCATAGGAGAGGGCATCGGATCCGGGGACTTCTTCATCCCCGGAATACTCTTCGTGTTTGGCAGCATCATGCTGCACGCGGACCCGACTGGCCGTGTGGGTCAGGTCGACGCCTTCGCCCCCGGACACCGGATTCGATTCGGTGGTCTGGAATACATTGCGGACGCACGGGGCGATCTGGTTTTCACCGGATTCACTTCCCCCTCCCCCTCCCACGCCCTCGCCACGCCCTTTCTGATCCGATCGGCAGATCGGCCTCGCCAGCGTCAAGCCAAGAGAGCTCCGCTTCGAGCAGGGGCCAAACTCCGCCTCCGTCCGGACACGTCATGACTGCGGAAGACCTATCCTCGACCTTCGAGGTAGAATCAGGAGGCAGAGGCCAAGAGTCAATCTCGGCCGAACCTTCTTTTCTCAACGCTCCCTGGCCTTGAGCCCTTACGACAAAGCGGCAGCTAACGGCCAGGGGTCACCCCCAGCCCAAAGCAGCTCGATCTCGAACCCCGATTGGGAAGCCACAAGCAAGGACCAAAGCCCATCCTTAACCTCCAGTGACTACTCGGACCCCTTCAAGGATCCGGCCCCGCATCCCGAGCTCAGCATGGCTAGCGGAAACCAAGGACCGGCTAGGGCATTGATCGCCCCCCACGCCGTTACAACAGAATTCGGCTCGGAGCCCTCGAACTCGGCGACCCTCGCAATGTTGAACGAGACGCTGGACCGAATTCAGAACATGACCATCCAGGAGGACCTGCCCTCCGCTTTCAATCATCAACCCCTCGAGGCGTACCATAGGGAATTTTGCGCCCACCCACCACCCACTTGGTAGCCACTATCGACGGTTTAACCGATATGCTAGACTACAATTCGTAAAATGCCGAATACATGGACGAGGAGGGCGGACCCACGGTCAATACTTACGTCCCCCCCCCCCCCCCCCGCGTCACTGGTCGCTGGTCGGCCACATCCACCTACGACATTTACATGGTGGACACCCCCAGGACGGCGATGGCACTCCTGATCAGGACCGGGGCAAGCCCAGAGACGAGCTGCCCAAACGCCGAAAACAACACCGTCGATCAAAGCCACGTCGAAGCCATGCGAGCAACATGGACTCTGCGGAGAACGGAACCGTAAATAATACAGATGACCTCGCCGCACACGCAGCCCTCAAACATCATTAGGATGACCCCGCGGGGCAGGAGGACCCGCTTAATTTAGAAAACCCCGACGACTCTGAGGGTAGCAACTACCTCCCACTCTCTGAAGAGGAGGTCAGTCTTGGGGAGGATGATTTCATCGTCCCCGAAGACCCCCTGGAGCAGGAATGGTTCAAGCGGAGGCTTCTAGCCACCGCCCGTAGCCTAAAGAAACAAAAACGCAAAATCAAAGGCGAACAGGACACCCTCAACGGCCGATGGACTAAAGTCCTAGCTGCCGAAGAAGGGTATAGCCGCGAACAGCCAACCAAAAGCTATCCCAAGGGAAGACTCCTGCCGCAGTTCGACGACGAGGCCGTAGAGCCCACGTGCCTGATATACACAAGCGCCGCATAGTCGGACCGCCCCCCTAGAGGGCGGGACAGCGAAGCTGACGAGGCCTAACACCCAGCCGCCCCACCTCACCGTCACGGCAAGGATCAAGTGCGGCCCACTTATGAGTACGACCTCCACCATGACCTAGACGCTCGAGGAGGCCGTACCAGGTCCATCTATGGACCCAGAGAAGACCCGCCCGTTTAGCGGGAAGGATACTACGATCGGCTAAACCGAAACGATAGAATCCGGGAGCAGCAGCAGATTCGGAGGGCCGAAGACCTCCGACGCGATGTAGCCCGAGTTCGGGGTGCCGCACACCCTTTGTGCTTCACAGAGAGGGTAATGCAACACCAATTCCCAGAAGGCTTCAAGCATGTGAACATCGAATCATATGACGGAACCACAGATCCAGCCGTATGGATAGAGGATTTCCTCCTCCACATTCACATGGCGCGAGGAGATGACCTCCATGCCATCAAAGGTCCAGCTCGACACTGGTTGAACAGCCTTCCCGAAGACTCTATAGGCTGCTGGGAAGAGCTCGAGGACGCTTTCCGAGCAAACTTTCAGGGCACCTATGTCCGGCCTCCGGATGCTAACGACCTAAATCGCATCACACAACAACCCAGAGAATCTGCCGGACAATTTTGGAACTGATTCCTGACCAAGAAAAACCAGATCGTCGACTGCTCGGATGCCAAAGCCTTGGTTGCCTTCAAGCATAGTGTCAAGGATGAATGGCTCGTACGGCAACTTGGCCAGGACAAACCAAGAACTATGGCAGCCCTTACTTCCCTCATGACCCGCTTTTGCGTAGGCGAAGACAGTTGGCTTGCTCGCAAAAACACCAACCCAGACACACCCGGTACCTCCGAGGTTCGGGACGGAAATGGAAAGCCCCGACGCAGCAAGAATAAACATCACCACAATGACGGCGAGGGCGAGGATACGGTAGTAAATGCCGGGTTTTGAAACCAGAAGTCCAGACCCCGAAAGAAAGCCCCTAAAGGCAACAGTGACGGCCCGTCCAGACTGGATACAATTTTGGACAGGCCCTGTTAGATCCACAGCACGTCGGAGAAGCCTGCCAACCACTCCAACCAAAATTGTTGGGTGATCAAACAGACCGGCAAGCTCACAGCCGAAGACTCGGGCAAAAGCCCACGGAGCAAGGATGATGATGAGCGCCGCAGGCCAAACAGTGGAGGCCAGAAACCCTTCCCTTCCATGGTCAAGACGGTAAACATGATCTACGCAACCCACATACCGAAGAAGGAGAGGAAGCGAGCGCTACGAGACGTATATTTCGTTGAGCCAGTAGCGCCAAAGTTCAATCCATGGTCAGCCTGTCCAATCACGTTCGATCGCAGGGACCATCCGACCAGCATACACCACAGAGGGTCTGCAACCTTAGTGCTCGACCCTATCATCGATGGATTCCACCTCACTAGAGTCCTCGTGGACGGAGGTAGCAGCCTCAATCTGATATATGAAGATACAGTGAGGAAAATGGGGATCGATCCATCAAGGATCAAACCCAGTAACACCACTTCTAAGGGAGTCATTCCGGGAGTAGAGGCCCGCTGCACAGGCACCGTGACGCTTGAAGTAGTGTTCGGATCTCCGGATAACTTCCGAAGCGAGGACTTGATCTTCGACATAGCACCTTTTCGCAGCGGCTATCACGCCCTACTCGGCCGAAGAGCTTTCGCCAAATTCAATGTTGTCCCACATTACGCGTACCTCAAGTTGAAAATGCCTGGTCCCTCAGGCGTCATAACTATCAACGGCAACACAGAACGCTCACTTCGAACCGAAGAGCACACTGCGGCCCTAGCGGCCGAAGACTACACTGGCCCATATAGGTCCAGATGCCGACCCGCCGTAAAGGCCGGCAACAATAGTAAACGGGTTCGAACCCGTTCCCCATCATGGGAACCCGCATGCGTTCACCGCAAATAGGGATACACGCCCCACGGCATGCCCACATTCTTCACGCTCCACGTGCCTCGTCAGCACACCTTCACACTCAAAATACCATGGGCAGCCATGAGGCGTACATTAATGAATCCGAAGTGCATGTTCGGTTAAACCAAACTCAGAATTACTTCGTCTTCGGACGACCCGGGGACCAATTCTGGATAACCCCAAGCATAAAGCTTCATCGGTAGGGTCCTCGCCCATCAAGGTCTCATCGAAGGTCCCAACCCCCACCTATCAGAAGCAAAGGCGCAGACGTGCAGCAGGGCACAGTGAAGGCTTCAACTCACGCATCAAGGCCCTGCGTCAACCTTTACTCTGCAAACTTTCTTTTTTCTTTCGCAAGTACTGCCATCGCAGTTTGAATTGTACGGATAGACGTCCCGAGCTTATGAGAAATAATAAAAATACCCTTTATGGTGTTTGGATATCCACATCCTGTGATTTGTCTATTCCCTTTCTGATTTCTCCCCTCGCTCTTCGAATAGCCCGGCATGAAAATACATTAACTAGTCCAGAGTTTGATTTATACATTAGCTCAATATCTTCAAGTCCGGCACCGCTTTCCGCTAGGTGTTCGGCGTCTCGGATATTGCATTATATGCATCAAGTTTCGAACCATGTCTTGGGTCAATAGTTGGGTTGCCCGCTCCTGTGCTTGCCCCTTA
Organism: Thinopyrum elongatum; assembly: GCA_011799875.1. Lineage (NCBI taxonomy): Eukaryota > Viridiplantae > Streptophyta > Magnoliopsida > Poales > Poaceae > Thinopyrum > Thinopyrum elongatum. The sequence goes on from CM022300.1 coordinate 393,687,634, forward strand.
TGTTCCGCACATTCGGCTAAGAGGGCAAAGGGAGAACCCTTGCAATTGTACTTCTGGCTCGCCTGGTCAAGTACCTCAAGAGGAGAAAAGCTGAAAACTGACCGTCATGGTAAGCGCGAACTGATCAGCGATCCGACGACGAGGTTCGACTCCAAAAATCATTGGCGATTTCGCCGTGTCACACGAAGGGTTCATCTTAACACAAACCACATGATCGGAAAGGGCAGGTTTTGATCCCCAAGTACGTCACAACACGTCGGGGGCTAGTCCCTAGTCCCCACCGTCAAGCTCCTACAGCTAAGTGAAAGCAATAAAACTGAATAGCCCGATTGCCTGGTTTCGCTCCCACACTACCGCCTCCGGGTACCAAGACGTTGGCTAAGGGTAACAGTGCGGAGATGAAACACCCCTCGTGATATCCACTTGGGGGATGAAGCCCACAACTGGTAGCTTTCATAATAAACATACGGCCGCACAGGAGTCAAAATTAAATCATGACAATATAAAGCAAGTCAGGCAGATGCATTATAAAGCATGAGGTCCGCTTAATACAAAATCAATACAATCACTCAAGCACTACATCTTTCGAACACTAGCCCTCTATCGCCCGCGCGCCTTTCATCACCTGTGCAAAGTATTGCTCAGGGCGGCGATGCTCCTTTCCCTTGGGCGAAGGACCAGTGGCCATTTCCACCGGATTAATCCTCGGCCAATGCACCATGGTCTTCGCGAATGCAAGCCTCTCCCCCTCAAGGCACGCTGACCGCTTTACGGCGTCAATCCGGAGCGGCGCTTCCCGCAGCTTCTGCACAAGGCCGAAGTAGGTGTCCGGAAGGGGCTCAGCAGGCCACAGACTGACACAGAGGTCCTTCACGGCCAGCTCGGACATCCGATGCATCTCCATCAGCTGCTTCATTTGATCACTCAGGAGGGGAGGATGCTCGGAATCCGAAAACTGTGACTAGAAGAGCCGCTGCGTGGAGTCCTCCTCGAGGGTGGCATAGTGCCTCGCCACGGCCGCCGCATTCTTCGGAAGTTCGGCGAAGACGCCTGCGGAGCGCCAGACCCGCGTCAGCAGGGCGAACCTGTTGCCTCCGAACACACTCTGCAGTAAGTATTTCTTACCATTTGAAATTTGCGCGGCTTGGCGGAGCTCCTCCCGGACACCTCGCGCGTCAGTCCTCGCCTCCTGGAGTTCCTTCTCCGCCTTGGATAGACGGGAGGACTGCTCCTCCTACCCCTTCTCAAGGGCCTCCAGCTTCTCGGCGGCATCCTGGAGCTCCACTTGGACTTCGGTCACTCGAGCCTCGTGCTGCTCAGCAGCAAGCTTGGCCTTCTCAAGCTCGGCCACCGCCTTCTCAGCGGCCGTCTTCTTCGCGGCCGCCTCGGCCTCGGATTTCTTCAGGGCCTCCCTCAAGCCCTCAACCTCGGCGGCAGCAGCTGCAGGATCGTCAAGATAAAGGATTAGCATACAGTCCGGATCGTCAATATCCGACGTCAAGCAAAGTACACATCTTCCCACAGGACTTACCTTGCGCCTCGTCAAGCCGTTTGTTGACGAGGTCAAGTTCTTCATCGGAAAGCTTGAGCTTCCGATCCATCTCCTCTAACGCCGCGGCATTAGCAGCCGCGGCCACGGAAGATGCCTGTGTCAGCAAAAGAAATGTCAACATCATTAATCGGCCTACCGAATTTGATCCTCTGCAGTTTTCTTTGAAGTCCTTGCAGAGTCTCGGGGGCTGCTATTTATACGGCCTACCCAAACTAACAATTACAACTGCACTATGAGGAAAGAGCATTACTTGACTTACCTCAAAGCCTGTTAGAAGGCCTTGGACAACGTCGTTCAGTCCGGATTGGATGGACCGAACACCCTACACGCGGTGCCCGTCAATGATGGCGGAGTTGTTCACCAGCTCCTCCAGCATGTCTGGCCAGCCAGTCACTGCCCGTGTGGAGGTGTTCGGCGCTGATGTTGGCTCCCCAGCCCCTTCCCCGCTGGGAGGAGCCTGGGCCATCGAAGGTCTTGGGGGCTCGGGAGCGGTTGACGGATGGGGTCCGGATGGTCCGGACTCCTTTCCCGCGTCAGCCAGGAGGGATGCTCCCTCATGGTCTTCGGTGACCAAGGTGTTAACCTCGACCATTATAGCGTCGGCCTCTCCCCCTGTGTTCGGAGGAGGAGGAGTCCTTCGGGACCGCACCTCCTCAACCTCTTCGGGGACCAGGGGAGGCGCGGAGTGCGCCATAGACCCACTGTCCGCTAGTTCGGTGGGTGGAGATGTCCCCTCCGAAGTCTGCTCGGTGGGGCATTCATGTGGGGGGCTGCAATTCAGAAGGGTTAGCCTTCAACTAAAACGAATTACTGAAAATAGGATAGCTAAAAATACCAACGCCTTACCTGCTGGTTGGGGGCTTGACCCTGGGTCCCTTCTGCGGGATCTCCTCGAACGCCTCAGACTCCTTGTCGGAGTCCGAGCTGTCGGACAGGACCAGCTTAGGCTGGCATCATCTCTTCGGGGCCGGAGAAGGTTGGACCTCCACGACGTCCTCAGACACCGCCCTCTTTTTGGAGCGCGAGGAGGTGCTTTCCTCCTTGTCCTCATCCTCGTCCCCATCCTGCACGGATGAGGCCGCAGCATCTCCGGACCGGTTGCCCAGACGAACCCTGCGGCAGAGGCCCTCCCTGACCTCTGATACTTCTTTTTTCTTGCCCTTCTTGAGAGGCGCCTTATAAGGCAGTACGACCAGCAGCTTTTCCAGCTACTCTGATCGGCGCCCTTCCGGCAGTGGCGCCGGGCCGCTGATCTTCTTGGCCTTGGCAAGCCAGCCCTGCAAAATCCACATAACTAGGTCAGGCCGAACCAAACGCGATATGAATATCCAAACACTCCTTGAAGAAGAGCGCCGCTCACCTCCTTTGGGGGGTTCGCGGCGTCGAGGCAGATGTCCTTCCCCTCGACCGGCCACTCCTTCTGGGGCTGGAATAATTGGCCCCATATTTTGTTAGGAGTCGTGCCATAGAGGTATCTAACGGTGGCCGGATCCTCGGGCTCATGCTCCCACATAGGCTTGGCCCTCTCCTGGCAAGGGAGGAGCCAGCGGTGGAGCATGATCTGGACCACGTCGACCAGCTTCGCGCTGGTCTCTATTATGTTGTCGACGCGTTTTTGCAGCGCCTTCGTGTGAGCGACACACCCCCAGTCCGGGCTCTTGGTGGTCCATGAGGCCAAACTGGTAGGGGGTCTGGACCTGAATGCGGGGGCCGCTCCCCAGGCGGCCTCCCTCGGCTCGGTGATGTAAAACCACTGCTTTTGCCACATCCGGACAGTGTCGACGAAGTGGCCGTCCGACCACTGGACCCATGTCAGTTTACTAATCATGGCCCCTCCACAGTCTGCATGCTCGCCGCCAACCACCTTGGGCTTGACATTGAACACCTTCAGCCATAAACCAAAGTGCGGCTGAACTTGAAGGAGCACTTCACAGAAGACGATGAAGGTCGAGATGTGGAGGAGGGAATTGGGGGCTAGCTCATGAAAATCTAGGCCGTAGAAGAACATCATCCCCCGCACAAAGGGGTGCAGGGGAAATCCTAGCCCCCTAAGGAAATGGGGAAGAAACACGACCCTCTCGCCTAGCTGGGGCATGGGGATGATCTGGCCCTCTTCGGGGGGGCCCGATGAGCAATGTCGGCCGGCAAATATCCGGGCTGCTTCACCGCACGATGTCGTCATCGGTGACGGAGGAGGCTTCCCACTTCCCGTTGGCGCCCGAGCTTGCCATGGTCAAAGGAGACGGGACAGGGTTTGCTGTGGAAGCAGAGGAAAGGGGCACTGGAGCTCTGAGGATCTGCGTGAGTGGGAGGTGGAAGAAGGCGTGGGTTGCTGATTGTGATAGCTCTCCCTTTATAGACTGTTGATAGGCCTGGGATTCCTTTTTCCATGCCGTTGGCTTCTCCACTTCCCGATATGCCCGTGACGTTATGTGCGGGGAGGGGGATCGAAATCATTAACCATATCCCCCAAAAAGCGGGACACGATCTCCACCTTGAGGGGACGTGCCAAACGTGGCGTCGGCCTCGAGCTGCGCTTCGAGAAATAGTAACTACTCGGCGTTATGGCCGGAAGCGACTCTTCGTTGGAGGAGAAAAAGTTGTCAGATGAAGGCACCATTTACACTTGAACGGTGTTTTCTGTTGAGTTTTGTGTTGTGAAGTTTTCAATTTTTGGGTAAAGATTTGAAGGACAACGGAATAAGGAGTGGCAAGAGCCTAAGCTTGGGGATGCCCAAGGCACCCCAAGGTAATATTCAAGGACAACCAAGCATCTAAGCTTGGGGATGCCCCGGATGGCATCCCCTCTTTCGTCTTCAATCCATCGGTAAATTTACTTGAGGCTATATTTTTATTCACCACATGATATGTGTTTTGCTTGGAGCGTCTTGTATGATATGAGTATTTGCTTTTTAGTTTGCCACAATCATCCTTGCTGCACACATCTTTTGAGAGGGACACGCATGAATCGTGAATTTATTAGAATACTCTATGTGCTTCACTTATATCTTTTGAGCTAGGCAGTTTGCTCTAGTGCTTCACTTATATCTTTTTAGAGCACGGCGGTGGCTTTATTTTATAGAAATTGTTGAACTCTCATGCTTCACTTATATTATTTTGAGAGTCTCTAAACAGCATGGTAATTTGCTTAGCTTATGAATTTAGTCCATATGATGGGCATCCAAGAGGCATATAATAAAAACTTTCATATAAAGAGCATTGAATACTATGAGAAGTTTGATTCCTTGCATTTGTTTTGAGATATAAAGATGGTGATATTAGAGTCATGCTAGCGAGTAATTGTGGATTGGTAGAAATAGTTGTGTTAAAGTTTGTGATTCCCGTAGCATGCACGTATGGTGAACCGTTATGTGATGAAGTCGGAGCATGATTTATTCTTTGATTGTCTTCCTTATGAGTGGCGGTCGGGGACGAGCGATGGTCTTTTCCTACCAATCTATCCCCTAGGAGCATGCGTGTAGTACTTTGTTTCGATGACTAACAATTTTTTGCAATAAATATGTGACTTCTTTATGACTAATGTTGAGTCCATGGATTATACGCACTCTCACCCTTCCACCTTTGCTAGCCTCTCTAGTACCGCGCAATTCTCGCCGGTGCATTAAACCCACCATATACCTTCCTCAAAATAGCCACCATACCTACCTATTATGGCATTTCCATAGCCATTCCGAGATATATTGCCATGCAACTTCCACTGCTCCGTTTATTATGGCACGCATCATCATTGTCATATTGCTTTGCATGATCATGTAGTTGGCATAGTATTTGTGGCAAGGCCACCGTTCATATTTTTTATACATGTCACTCTTGATCATAGCACATCCCAATACACCGCCGGAGGCATTCATATAGAGTCATATTTTGTTCTAGTATCGAGTTGTAATTCTTGAGTTGTAAAGTGAATAAAAGTGTGATGATCATCATTATTAGAGCATTGTCCCATGTGAGGAAAGGATGATGGAAGCTATGATTCCCTCACAAGTTGGGATGAGTCTCCGGACTTTACAAAAAAATAAAAGAGGCCAAAGAAGCCCAAATAAAAAAGAAGAGGCCAAAGAAGCCCAAACAAAGAGAGAGAGAGAGAAAAAAGAGAGAAGGAACAATGTTACTATCCTTTTTCCACACTTGTGCTTCAAAGTAGCACCATGATCTTCATGATAGAGAGTCTCCTATTTTGTCACTTTCATATACTAGTCGGAATTTTTCATTATAAAAATTGGCTTGTATATTCCAATGATGGGCTTCCTCAAACTACCCTAGGTCTTTGTGAGCAAGCGAGTTGGATGCACACCCACTTAGTTTCTTTTTGAGCTTTCATACACTTATAGCTCTAGTGCATCCGTTGCATGGCAATCCCTACTCACTCACATCGAGACTTTCTCCTTCTTTTTGTCTTTCTCCACAACCACCATATTCTATTCCACCTATAGTGTTATATCCATGGCTCACGCTCATGTATTGCGTGAAAGTTGAAAAAGTTTGAGAACAAAAAAAATATGAAACAATTGCTTCGCTTGTCATCGGGGTTGTGCATGATAAAATACTTTGTGTGATGAAGATGGAGCATAGCCAGACTATATGATTTTGTAGGGATATAATTTTCTTTGGCCATGTTATTTTGAGAAGACATGATTACTTCATTAGTATGCTTGAAGTATTATTGTTTTTATGTCAATATTAAACTTTTGTTTTGAATCTTATGGATCTGAATATTCATGCCACAATAAATAAGATGACATGGATAAATATGTTAGGTAGCATTCCACATCAAAAATTCTGTTTTTATCATTTACCTACTCGAGGACGAGTAGGAATTAAGCTTGGGGATGCTTGATACGTCTCCAACATATCTATAATTTTTTATTGTTCCATGCTATTATATTATTTGTTTTGGATATTTTATATGCATTAATATGCTATTTTATATTGGGACTAACCTATTAACCTAGAGCCCAGTGCCAGTTTATGTTTTTCCTTGTTTTTGAGTTTTACAGAAAAGGAATATCAAACGGAGTCCAAACGGAATCAAACTTTACGATGAATTTTCTTGGACCAGAAGACATCCACGGAGCTTGGAGAGGGGGTCAGAAGAGTCCCGAGGGGCCCACAAGCCCTTAGGGCGCGCCCTAGGGGGGCGCCCCTTGCTTGTGGACACCTCGGGAGTCCCCAACCCTAATTCTTGCTCTATAAATTCCCAAATATTCACAAACCAACAAAAGCGTCCACCAAAATACTTTTTCGCCGCCGCAAGCCTCTGTTCCCGTGAGATCCCATCTTGGGACCTTTTGCGGCACCCTGCCGGAGGGGGATTCGATCACGGAGGGCCTCTACATCAACCTTGCAGCCCTTTCGATGAAGCGTGAGTAGTTTACCACAGACCTACGGGTCCATGGCTAGTAGCTAGTGAAGAAAATATGCCCTAGAGGCAATAATAAAGTTTTTATTTTATATTTCCTTATTCATGATAAAGGTTTATTATTCATGCTAGAATTGTATTGATCGGAAACTTAAATACATGTGTGAATACATAAACAAATATCGTGTCCCTAGTAAGCCTCTACTAGACTAGCTCGTTGATCAAAGATGGTTAAAGTTTCCTAAGCATAGACATGTGTTGTCATTTGATAACGGGATCACATCATTAGGAAAATGATGTGATGGACAAGACCCATCCGTTAGCTTAGCATAATGATCGTTCAGTTTATTGCTATCGCTTTCTTCATGTCAAATACATATTCCTTCGACTATGAGATTATGCAACTCCCAAATACCGGAGGAATACCTTGTGTGCTATCAAATGTCACAACGTAACTGGGTGATCATAAAGATGCTCTACAGGTATCTCCGAAGGTGTTTGTTTAGTTGGCATAGATCGAGATTAGGATTTGTCACTCCGAGTATCGGAGAGGTATCTCTGGGCCCTCTCGGTAATACACATCATAAGCTTGCACGCAAACGACTAAGGAGTTAGTCACGAGGTGATGTATTACGGAACGAGTAAAGAGACTTGCCGGTAACGAGATTGAACTAGGTATAGAGATACCGACGATCGAATCTCGGGCAAGTAACATACCGATGGACAAAGGGAATTACGTATGTTGTCATAACGGTTCGACCGATAAAGATCTTTGTAGAATATGTAGGAGCCAATATGGGCATCCAGGTTCCGCTATTGGTTATTGACCAGAGAGGTGTTTCGGTCATGTCTACATAGTTCTCGAACCCGTAGGGTCTGCACGCTTAACCTTCGTTGACGATATAGTGTTATATGAGTTATGTGATTTGGTGACCGAATGTTGTTCGGAGTCCCGGATGAGATCACGTACATGACGAGGAGTCTCAAAATGATCAAGAGGTAAAGATTGATATACAGGGCGATGGTATTCGGACACCGGAAGTGTTTCGAAGGGTACCGGGTACTTATCGGGTCACCGGAAGGAGTTTCGGGCATCCCTGGCAAAGATATGGGCCTTATGGGCCAAGTGAGGGAACACACCAGCCCACAAGGGGCTGGTGCGCCCTCTATAGGACCGGCCTAAGGGGAGGGAAAGTAAAGGGGAGGAGGAAAGGAAAGTGTGAAGTTGGACTCCCACTTCCTTCCCTCTCCCCCCTCTTTCCTATCCCCTTGTCCAAACATGGCAGGGGGGCGCGGCCAGGGCAGGAGCCCTAGGGCCGGCCGGCCACCTATGTGGTGCACCAGGCTGCCTCTCCTCCCCCTCCCACCTATATATATGTGGGAGGGGGGCGCCTAGCACACCCCAGATCAATTGTTAGCCGTGTGCGGCGCCCCCCTCCACCATTTACACCCCCGGTCATATTTTCGTAGTGCATAGGCGAAGCCCTGCGGAGATAACTTCACCATAACCGTCACCACGCCGTCATGCTGATGGAACTCATCTACTACCTCGCCGTATTGCTAGATCAAGAAGGCGGAGGACGTCACCGAGCTGAACGTGTGCTGAACGCGGAGGTGTCGTACGTTCGGTGCTAGATCGGTTGGATCGCGAAGAAAGTTCGACTACATCAACCGCGTTGTGAAACGCTTCCGCTTACGGTCTACGAGGGTACGTAGACACACTCTCCCCTCTCGTTGCTATGCATCTCCTTGATAGATCTTGTGTGTGCGTCAAATTTTTTTTGTTTTCCATGCAACATTTCCCAACAGTGGTATCAGAGCCAGGTCTATGCGTAGATGATATGCACGAGTAGAACACAAAGAGTTGTGGGCGGTGATAGTCATACTACTTACCACCAACGTCTTATTTTGATTCGGCGGTATTGTGGGATGAAGCGGCCCGGACCAACCTTACATGTCCACGCACATGAGACCGGTTCCACCAACAGACATGCAACTAGTTTTTCATAAAGGTGGCTGGCGGGTGTTTGTTTCTCCTACTTTAGTTGAATCGAATTTGACTGTCGCCGGTCCTCGAAGAAGGTTAAAACAGCAAACTTGATGAATCACCGTTGTGGTTTTTGCTGTAGGTAAGAACGGTTCTTGCTAGAAGCTCGTAGCAGCCACGTAAAACTTGCAACAACAAAGTAGAGGACGTCTAACTTGTTTTTGTAGGGCATGTTGTGATGTGATATGGTCAATACATGATGTGATATTCGTTATTGTATGAGATGATCATGTTTTGTAAGTTATCGGCAACCAGCAGGAGCCTTATGGTTGTCTCTTTATTGTATGAAATGCAAACGCTATGTAATTGCTTTACTTTATCACTATGCATTAGCAATAGTTGTAGAAGCAATAGTTGGCGAGACGACCACGACGCAACGATGGAGATCAAGGTGTCGAGCCGGTGACGATGGAGATCATCACGATGCTTTGGAGATGGAGATCAAAAGCACAAGATGATGATGGCCATATCATGTCACATATTTTGATTGCATGTAATGTTTATCCTTTATGCATCTTATTTTGCTTAGAATGGCGGTAGCATTATAAGGTGATCCCTTCACTAAATTTGAAGATAAAAGTGTTCTCCCCGAGTATGCACCGTTGCTAAAGTTCGTCGTTTTGAAGCACCTTGTGATGATCAGGTGTGATAGACTCTACGTTCACATACAACGGGTGTAAGATAGTTTTGTACATGCAGAATACTTGGGTTAAACTTGACGAGCCTAGCATGTACAGACATGGTCTCGGAACACTGGAGACCGAAAGGTCGAACGTGAGTCATATAGTAGATATGATCAACATAGAAATGTTCGCCATTGATGACTACCCCATCTCATGTGATGATCGGATTTGGGTTAGTTGATTTGGATTACGTATCACTTAGATAACTTGAGGGATGTTTATTTAAATGGGAGTTCTTTAGTAATTTGATTAATTGAACTTAATTTATCATGAACTTAGTCTTATAGTTTTGCATATCTATGTTGTAGATCAATGCCCCGAGCTACCGTTCCCCTGAATTTTAATGCGTTCCTAGAGAAAGCTAAGTTGAAAGATGATGGTAGCAACTACACGGACTGGGTCCGTAACTTGAGGATTATCCTCATTGCTGCACAGAAGAATTATGTCCTTGATGCACCGCTAGGTGAAAGGCCTGCTGCAGGAGCTGAAGCTGATGTTATGAACGTCTGGCAAGCTTGATCTGATGACTACTCAATAGTTCAGTGTGCCATGCTTTACAGCTTAGAACCGGGACTTCAAAGACGTTTTGAACATCATGGAGCATATGAGATATTCCAGGAGTTGAAGTTAATATTTCAAGCAAATGCCCGGGTTGAGAGACATGAAGTCTCCAACAAGTTCTATAGCTGCAAGATGGAGGAGAACAGTTCTGTCAGTGAACACATACTCAGAATGTCTGGGTATTATAATCACTTGACTCAGCTGGGAGTTGATCTTTCAGTTGATTGTATTATTGACAGAGTTCTTAATCACTGCCACCAAGCTAAAAAGGCTTCATGATGAACTATAATATGCAAGGGATGGACAAAACAATTCCTGAGCTCTTCGCAATGCTTAAGGCCGCGGAGGTAGAAATCAAGAAGGAGCATCAAGTGTTGATGGTTAACAAGACCACTTGTTTGAAGAAAAAGGGCAAGGGAAAGAAAGAGAACTTCAAGAAGAATGGCAAGCAACTTGCCACTCCCGGGAAGAAACCCAAAGCTAGACCCAAGCCTGAAACTGAGTGCTTCTACTACAAAGGGAGTGGTCACTGGAAGCGGAACTGCCCCAAGTATTTGACGGATAAGAAGGATGGCAAAGTGAACAAAGATATATTTGATATACATGTAATTGATGTGTTCCTTACTAATGCTCGTAGTAGCGCCTGGGTATTTGATACTGGTTCGGTTGCTCATATTTTTAACTCGAAACAGGGGCTGCGGAATAAACAAAGATTGGCTAAGGATGAGGTGACGATGCGCGTCGGAAATGGTTCCAAGGTCGATGTGATCGTCGTCAGCACGCTACCTCTACATCTACCTTCGGGGTTAGTTTTAGACCTCAATAATTGTTAATTGGTGCCCGCATTGAGCATGAACATTATATCTGGATCTTGTTTATTGCGAGATGGTTATTCATTTAAGTCAGAGAATAATGGTTGTTCTATTTATACGAATAATATCTTTTATGGTCATGCACCCTTGAAGAGTGGTCTATTCTTGTTGAATCTCGATTGTAGTACACATATTCATAATATTGATGCCAAAAGATGCAAAGTTGATAATGATAGTGCAACATATTTGTGGCACTGCCGTTTAGGTCATATTGGTGTAAAGCGCATGAAGAAACTCCATGCAGATGGGCTTTTGGAATCACTTGATTATGAATCATTTGATACTTGCGAACCATGCCTCGTGGGCAAGATGACTAAAACTCCATTCTCCGGAACAATGGAGCAAGCTAACGACTTATTGGAAATAATACATACCGATGTATGCGGTCCAATGAGTGTTGAAGCACACGGCAGGTATCATTATTTTCTGACCTTCACAGATGATTTGAGTAGATATGGGTATATCTACTTAATGAAACACAAGTCTGAAACATTTGAAAAGTTCAAAGAATTTCAGAGTGAAGTGGAGAATCATCGTAACAAGAAAATAAAGTTTCTACGATCTGATCGCGGAGGCGAATATTTGAGTTATGAGTTTGGCCTTCATTTAAAACAATGTGGAATTGTTTCACAACTCACGCCACCTGGAACACCACAGCGTAATGGTATGTCCGAACGTCGTAACCGTACTTTATTAGATATGGTACGATCTATGATGTCTCTTATCGATTTACCACTATCGTTTTGGGGTTATGCATTAGAGACTGCCGCATTCACGTTAAATAGGGCACCGTCTAAATCCGTTGAGACGACACCGTATGAACTGTGGTTTGGTAAGAAACCTAAGCTGTCGTTTCTTAAAGTTTGGGATTGTGGCACTTATGTCAAAAGGCTTCAGCCTGATAAGCTCGAACCCAAATCGGAGAAGTGCATCTTCATAGGGTACCCTAAGGAAACAATTGGGTACACCTTCTACCACAGATCCGAAGGCAAAATCTTTGTTGCTAAGAATGGATCCTTTCTAGAGAAGGAGTTTCTCTCGAAAGAAGTGAGTGGGAGTGTTGGGGATATAACTATTGAGTATAAACCGCCCAGGAGGGGCCGGGTTATGCTCATAGTGATTTACCTGTATTGAAGCCCATGAAGACATAGAAGATGGCGACTTACGAAGGAGACTTAATAAGAAGGCCCAAAGCCCAAAGGCGAGTTAGGGCCCATAGATGTAAACCGCCATAAGTATATGACTTGTATTGTAAGATAGGAAAGAGTGGATGCCGAGCCGGACACGTTTATGAGCCGGCCGGGATTCTGTGAACCACCGGGCGTCAACCTGTGTATATAAAGGGACAACCCGGCGGCGGTTTGGGGACAAGAAACAACAGATCAAGAGCCAGGTTAAGCGTATTCGCTCCCTGGTCGTCGAAGCCCTAGCAATACCACCTCAAACTGGATTAGGCTTTCACGTTCACCGCAAGGGGCCAAACCAGTATAAACTCCCTGTGTCCTTTGTCCTGATTAACCCCTTTAAACTAACCTCATTGCGATGGCTCCATGACTAAATCCACACACTAGGACATCTGCCGTGACTATTCCATGACAGTTGGCGCCCACCGTGGGGCCAGCGCACGGTGGTTTCGAGTTCTTGAAGGGCAACTTCGAAGGGATCAAGGGATACGCTGTGGGCCGGATGACCAAGAGTCATCGCGGCAAGCTCTACATCGACGATGAAGGCTGGGGCCCGAGGTCGGCTCAATTGAGTACGGGTACCGGGTCCCCTTCGGTGGAATTCATGTCTTCATTGGCAAGATCGGCGAACCGGGCCCTGAGCCGGACACCTGCACCAACATCATCGAGACGGCTCAGCGTGCAAAACCCGCCCGAGTTCAGCCCGCCATGAGTCATGCCTTCGTGGGATTCATCAATGGTGCGGAATCTGAGGATAAATCGGTATCTGACGGTGAGACAGTTGTCTATTCTGATGGCGAGTCATCCACCGGTGAAACCGAGTCATTGTACCAACTGCAAGACGGTCGGCTTGGGGGCTGTTCCGATGGCGATAGTATTCCGGACCCCTACGAGCCGCCGAACCGGGTTGCAATCTTCATGGCCGGTACGCAGCCAGTGCAGCACTCTTCAACTGCAGCGGCATTGATTTCCGGGTCAGCAGCGGCGACGGCAGCCGAGGCAGGAGGCCCTGCGTGCCCGCCGGCTCAAGTCTTGTCTGGTTTACTAGACGCCTTGGCAACACTGCTGACGACGGAGGTTAACCCGGATAATCAAGATCAGCATAACGCGGAAGTCGTGAAATTGCGAGATCAGATAGCTCAAGCTAAGGAAGACTTGGCAGCTGAAGATGCCAGGATGGCTGCGGAGCGGGTTACGTTGGATGCTCAGGCGCAGCGGATTCAGTCGGAGTCTTACCAGCTCATGCTAGATCAGAACGCTTCAAACGAAGTCATGAGTAGGAGGCATCAGTCTTGCCTGTCACCGGTTTATGAGGCGAGGAACCTCTTTAACACGCTAGGAGCAGGAACCAGTAACCCGCCAGTGGCGGACCGGGTTGAAACGCCTGGGACGGGAGCACCGGTTCAGCCGCGCACCACGGATCCGCCTCGGCAGAACAATATCCTGCCGCAACACATGCCAACACCACCGGGTCATTACTCTAACCCTTTGGATAACATGATCACTGCGGCGTCACGATTGGCAGCTATCCCGGTTGAAGGCGAGTCTCCAATGGCGGTTGAGATGCGGAGGGCTAGAGAGCTCCTTCAGACAGCATTGGTTCAGCAGCAGGCTTATTCTTACAATCGAAGCCAGATTCATTCCACCCCTCGCCCAAGCCGGAGTTACAGTAGGCACATTGATGAACCGGCTGTGTCAAGCAGTGGGCGGAACCAAAACCTGCCTCGTGGACATAACCCGGCGGGCGGTGGTGCTGATGCTCAGAACATGGTGGATCAGGGTAGAGCACGTCGAGAGGCCGAGCTGGCGGCGCAATATGCGGCCCGTCAACCTTCTCCGGTTCGTCCGACAACTTCAGTGGAGCCAGGTGTAACCTTTAGGAATTTGGGCATGCCATGTTTAGTGATGGCCATACGTAATGAGCGTCTGCCCAAGGATTTTAAGGGTCCTCGCAAAGTGCCTAACTATACAGCCAATTTACCTCCTGAAGCATGGATCGAGAGTTATGAGATGGCCATGGAATTGCTAGATGTTAGCGATACGGCATGTGCTAAATATTTCCCCCTGATGTTGGATGGAACGGCTCGCACTTGGTTGAAGGGGCTCCCTGCCAACTCCATTGGGTCATGGGCCGAGTTAAAGGCCCGGTTTATCCAGAATTTCAAAGATACGTGCAAGCAGCCTATGTCAATTATGGATCTGGATGCCTGTGTCCAAGAAGAGGGTGAGTCCACAACCCATTGGGTGCGCCGGGTTTCGACCATCTTACATTCATCGGATCGCATCAATGCCAGTTCAGCGGTCATAATGTTGGAGAAGAATTGCCGGTTTACGCCTCTTAAGCAGAAGTTGGGTCGGCTCAAGCGCCACTGCAATGACATGGGAGAGCTGATGGCGGCTCTGGTTAAGTACGCTGACTCTGATGGTACCAAGGACCCCGAGTCTGATGATGATAAGCCGGGAAAGGGAAAGAAGAGCAGCAGCACCAGAGGACAGCAGCATAATCCGGCGAATCAGGGAGGCAATGGTAAGCGCAAAGCTGATAATAGTTTGGACTTTGTGGCTAACACCAACGCACAGAATAATGGCCAGCGTCGTAAAGGTAAACCGCCCCCACGGGCCGGAGGGTCAGGCTTTAATCTTGAGCAGATGCTAAATCAGCCCTGCCCAAGGCATGGGACGCGAGAAAGACCGTCTGGCCACCTCTGGAAGGATTGCTACATCATGAAGGAGTATAAAAATTCCAATCTTTTTCAAGACAATCATGGACCGGGTGGTGGTTCAGGGTCCGGTTCTCATGGGCCGGGTTACGGCGGTGGCGGTTCTAGTTCTGGATTCCAAGGTAATCAGGGCAATCAAGGCAATCAGGGTGGCTACCATCAACAGTCAGGTCAGGGGAATCAGCAGCAGCAATCTGGGTATCAGAGTAACCCAAAGCAGCTGAATAGTGGGCAGTACCACGTCTTCACCACAAATTTATGCAAACGGGATCAGAAGCTTCATAAAAGGGCAGTGAACACCATTGAACCGGCGGTTCCCCGTTACTTGCACTGGTCTGAGCAGCCCATCGTGTGGAGTCGGGAAGATCACCCACCCCGGGTTGATAATCCGGGTCACCTAGCATTGGTGGTTGCACCCCAGGTTGGAGGGTATAAGTTT
The DNA here is from genome assembly GCA_011799875.1 of Thinopyrum elongatum. Taxonomy (NCBI): domain Eukaryota; kingdom Viridiplantae; phylum Streptophyta; class Magnoliopsida; order Poales; family Poaceae; genus Thinopyrum; species Thinopyrum elongatum. Next base: position 393,703,072 of record CM022300.1, read on the forward strand.
ACCAAGGTACTCATGGACAGAGGGAGCAGCATCAATATCTTTTTTTACGAAACTTTCCGTCGCATGGGGTTGACAGATAAAAATCTTAAACCGTCGAATACGGTTTTCCATGGTGTGGTGCCTGGTAAGTCGGCATACCCTGTTGGTAAGATAGCTCTGGAAGTTGCCTTTGGAGATGATCATGACTCTAGGTCAGAGACATTGACCTTTGAAGTAGTCAAGATTCACAGCCCATATCACGCTCTGTTTGGACGGCCGGCTTATGCCAAGTTCATGGCACGGCCTTGTTATGTTTATCTGCAGCTCAAGATGCTGGGTTACAAGGGGACCATCATAGTACATGGGAGCCGAAAGATAGCCTTGGAATGTGAAGAAGGTGATGCGGCTTATGCTGAGTCGGTTTGTGCAACGGAGGAGTTAAAATTTTACAAGGACAATGTTGATCCGGTGGATATGACGTCTTTGAAAAAGCCAACTACTGAGCATGATCCGATTTTGAAGTTTAAATCGGCAAATGACACTAAGATGGTTGATTTTGTTCCTGGTGATTCATCCAAGCAGTTCAGCATCAGTGCTAATATGGATCCGAAATAGGAAAGCACGCTCATCGAGTTCATCCGTGAGAACCGGGACATCTTTGCATGGAAACCTTCTGACATGCCAGGTGTACCGAGGGAACTCGCTGAGCACACTCTCAATATTGATCCCAAGTTTAAACCGGTCAAGCAGTTTCTTCGTCGTTTCAATGAAGAAAGGCGTAAGGCCATTGGTGAAGAGGTAGCCCAGCTCTTGGCGGCTGGGTTTATTGTTGAAGTTTTTCATCCTGAGTGGTTGGCTAACCCGGTGCTGGTACTTAAGAAGAACGGCACTTGGCGCATGTGTGTGGACTACACGGATTTAAACAAGGCTTGTCCGGCTGATCCTTTTGCTCTCCCTCGTATTGATCAGATTATTGATGCTACGGCGGGTTGTGAGCGTTTGAGTTTTTTGGATGCTTATTCTGGTTATCATCAGATCAAGATGGCAGTTAAGGACCAGGAGAAGACAGCTTTCATAACTCCCTTTGATGCAATGTTATGAAAGCAAGGCTCCAAAGGCATAGACACATAGCAGAAGGCTCCAAAGGGAGTTATGAAAGCTGTCTTCATAATCAGATTGGACGCAATGTTCATGCTTATGTGGATGATATTGTGGTGAAATCCAGAAAGAAGGAGACGTTGATAGACGATTTGAAGGAAACCTTTGATAATCTCCGAGTTTATAAGATGATGCTTAATCCGGCCAAGTGTGTTTTTGGTGTGCCAGCGGGCAAGCTTTTGGGCTTTCTGGTGTCTAACAGGGGCATTGAAGCTAATCCGGAGAAGATCAAAGCCGTTACTTCTCTGGCTAAACCGGCGTGTATCAATGATGTTCAACGTCTGGCGGGTCATATTGCGGCGCTAAGCCGGTTCATAAGCTGCCTCGGTGAGAAGGCTATCCCTTTGTATCAGATGATGAAAAAGACAGATGACTTCGTCTGTAGTGACGCTGCTAATGAGGCATTTGAGGCGCTTAAGAAGCAGCTGGCTGAGCCGCCGGTCCTAGCTGCGCCCGTTGATAAGGAGTCGCTGTTGTTATATGTGGCTGCTAATAGCCAGGCTGTCAGTGTGGCCATTGTGGTGGAAAGGAAAGAGGTAGGCAAGGAATATCCGGTTCAATGGCCGGTTTATTATATCAGCGAAGTGCTTATTGAGTCCAAGCAGAGATACCCACATTGGCAGAAGCTTGTATATGGGGTTTTCATGGCAAGCCGGAAGCTTAAGCAATATTTTCAGGGTCACCCCATTACTGTGGTTAGCTCTGCTCCTTTAGGAGATATCATCCAAAACAGGGAAGCAACAGGCCGGGTTGCCAAATGGGCCATTGAACTTGGGCCTCATGGTTTGAAGTATATGCCTCGCACGGCCATCAAGTCTCAAGCACTAGTGGATTTCATCAATGACTGGACAAAGCTGCAGATGCCTGAGGAAAAACCAGATAACACGTATTGGACTATTCACTTTGATGGGTCCAGGCAATTGGAGGGCTCGGGGGCTGGAGTTGTGCTAGCTTCCCCTCGAGGTGATAAATTTTGTTATGTTCTCCGTTTGATGTTCCCTTGCACTAACAATGCAGCTGAATATGAGGCCTTGCTCCACGGTCTTCGGATGGTTAAGGAGATGAACTTAAGCCGGGTAAGGTGCTTTGGTGACTTAGATTTGGTGGCTCAACAAGTCTTTGGTACTTGGGATTCTAAGGATCCCCTCATGGCGGCTTATCGACGAGAGGTGGATATTATTGCTGGTCACTTCAAAGGTTATCAAGTTGAGCATGTTGATCGGAGGAAAAATGAAGCGGCTGATGCCTTAAGCCGGTTGGGTTCTCAACGTAAACCGGTGCCACCTAATGTCTTTCTTGACGTTTTGCATAACCCATCGGTTAAGTTACCTACAGAGGAGGATTTGGCTATTCCTGACCCGGAAGCTCAGTTGGTGGCGGCTCTTCATGTTATTCCTGATTGGACAGTTCCATATTTGGCATATATGACCCGGGGCGAGTTACCTGAGGATGAAACCTTGGCCAGGCAAATAACCCGGTGGTCCAAGTCAATGACAATTGTCAATGGAGAGCTGCACCATTGCAGTGTTACCGGGGCGTTTCAGCGTTGTGTTTCTCCTGAAGAAGGCTGTGAGATTCTGCGTGAGATCCATGAAGGAGATTGTGGTCATCACGCCGGCTCTAAATCTCTTGTAGCCAAGGCTTTTCGTCACGGTTTTTATTGGCTGACGGCTCATGCTAATGCTGAGGACTTGGTCAAAAAATGTGACGGTTGTCAGAAGTTTTCACGTCGAGCTCATGTTCCGGCTCAGGAGTTGAGAATGATTCCAATCACTTGGCCGTTTGCAGTTTGGGGGCTTGATATGGTTGGACCTTTTAAGAGGTCCAAGGATAAGAAGACCCACATCTTGGTGGCGGTTGATAAATTCACTAAGTGGGTAGAGGCAGAGCCAGTCAGTAAGTGTGATGCAGCAACGGCGGTTCAATTCATGAAGAAGGTGATCTTCCGTTTTGGCTTTCCACACAGCATTGTAACAGACAATGGCACTAATCTCTCCAAGGGTGCTATGAAAGAATTTTGTCAACGTGAGCATATCCGGCTTGATGTATCGTCGGTGGCTCACCCCCAATCTAATGGTCAAGCTGAGAGAGCTAATCAAGAGATCTTGAGAGGCATCAAGCCCCGACTTATGGTTCCCTTACAGAGGACGCCGGGTTGTTGGGTAGAGGAGTTACCCTCGGTGCTATGGAGCATCAACACAATGCCCAACAGATCTACGGGTTACACGCCTTTTTTCATGGTTTATGGAGCAGAGGCGGTTCTCCCCAGTGACATCCGTCACGACTCACCCCGTGTGGCGGCTTACGTTGAAGCTGATAATGAAAAGGCACGTCAGGATGCACTTGACCTGTTAGACGAGGTGCGTGATCTCGCAGCGGCTCGTTCGGCGATTTACCAGCAAGATCTACGTCGTTATCACAGCCGCCGGGTCAAGACCAGAACCTTTCAAGAAGGCGACTTAGTGCTCCGGCTTATCCAGGATCAGACTGATATGCACAAGTTAGCCTCACCTTGGGAAGGACCCTTTGTGGTCAGCAAGAATCTGAACAATGGGTCATACTACCTTATTGATGTTCGAGACCACAAGGACTCACGCACGTCGGAGGAAGAGACTCGCCGGCCGTGGAATATTGCTCATCTTTGGCCGTACTACACCTGAGCCATTGGCTCTTCTGATGTACATATTTTTGACTATGTATATATTGTGATCAATATAATAAACCGGCACCCCTACTAAAGCAGGGCCTCTGTCGTTTTTTCTTAATGAGTCTTTGGTTACTTGGGGGCTTCCGGCTTATGAGCGAAGTTATGATTACCCTTTGAACCGGCTTATAAGCCAATTGAAAAAAAACTTGGGGGCTTGCTACCCAGGTTAAAGGTACCAAAGAGAGTCTGTTGCAAAATCAAAGCTCAAACATAGGTGCCCCTTGAGCACAGCTAAAAAATATTACTTGGGGGCTCCTTGATTCTAAAGAACAACGAGTTTGTATAACCCTTGTAATAGGCTTAAAACCCAGGCTTGGAAGCCAGGTGTATTCACCTGAAACCCCGGGTTATCCTGCCTTTTTAAGTAAGCCACTCCGCCCAGGTATTCCTGGAATGACCCGTCGAACGTTTGACAAGTCAATCTTATACAGACCCTGAACTTGTCAAAGTTAAAACGACGATTGGTTATGCGAGGTCCATCTTATAAGGTTTGTATATAGGTTTAACTCAGTGGCTGTGCGGCCCGTGAAAGCACTCGATTTTCGGCCTGGCAGCCCATGAAAAGCCTCGTTTTTTCGTTTGTTTTATTCCACAGTATTTTTTGAGGTTTATTTGATGAGGCTTATAATGCTTTATGATCATAATTCATTCGGTGTTTATTAACCTAGCCTGGCTTTTGACTATAAGTCGCTAGTATGAGATAAGATAATATCCGGCGTTTATTAACCCGGCCTGGTTTTGGTCATAAGCCAAGCAATCTATGATAATTACCAGTGCTCAAAGTTTGGGTAAACCAACAGTGTGATCAAATATCACAGGTATGATATATTTCAAATTTGGTTATTCTTAAAGTCCAGCCTTGGGTATAAGCTATGTTTGTTTCCATGGTTTTATATTGGGCGTTATGACTCGTCCAGTGGTAAACCGCCAGGACACTTTTAATCCGTTGCATGCAGGAGCAGATTCCACATTGTTAATATTGTAAGCATAAGCGGCATATCTTAACATGGTGGATTAGCAGTGTCATGCAAAGTAAATATGCACGATGGCATAGCAGAACAAGAGTTTAAGCTAGCCTATTACAAGGCGTTTAGTGCCCAAAAGAATAATTGTTTTAACAAGTCTTAAAGAAAGCAGCTGCTAAACCGGCCCCCGGTTTATGAGTCCTGGCCTGGCTGACTTGAAGGTTGCAGATCGTCCAGCGCTGGTTCATCTTCCTCCTCTCTACCCAGTGGCTGGAAATCAATGGTGGTCCAATCGATCCCAGTTAAGGCCTTGAATACAGCTTCATCACTTATAAGTGTGAAGGGGTCAACATCAGGGGCATAGGTATGCTTACAGATTGGAGGAATAAGATTTGGAGCATCATAAGTTGGCGCGTTAACTCTCTTGTTGTTGGCATCATAAATCGACTGATAATGTGAAAGATCGGTTTCTTCAGCCAATTGGCTAGCCAATGGGCGCATTTCCCTCGTCAAGGCTCTGAGGTCATCGTTATTAAACTCTGACCCGTCCTCCTTTATGCTCGGGTAGCCGTTTCCCACATCGGCCGGATCAAGATCGGATATCCAAGCTTTGGCCCGAGTCAGTGCAGTAAGAGCACCCGCCCTGGCAGCTGACTTCTTTAGCTCTTCAAACCGTGCAGGCATCATCGCCAGCCTTTCCAATGTCTCCTTGATCAAGGTTGGGGGTGGTTTATTATGGGAAGCTGTGCAGATAACCCGTTGTATGCCGGTATATAATTGCTCTACAAGTGTATAGGCGGCTTTCAGTTTTTGCCGCATATCTGAGCCAAGATGAGCAATGCGAGTTCCTGCATCATCAAAAACATCGGTAAACCGGCAGTCTCTTAAATAATACATGTTCAAAGCTTATGAAGAAGTTATTTACCAAATACGGCAGCGGTCATGGCATTTATTTGCTGTTTCAAGCCAGTCAGCTCCTCAGCTACCGGATTAAGGGCAGCCTCAGCATCCTCAGCCCTCTTCAGTAGAGTTGACTTTTCTGTATCCCAACCTGCCCGCTCGTTCTTGAAACTCTCCTTCAGTTTTTCCATTGCTGTTAAGGCACTGGTCAGTTCCTCCTTGGCTTTGGAGGTCTCGGCTTGTTGCGACTTGATATTTTCTTGAAGGTCGGCAATTTGAGATTCCTTCTTGTTAAGATCAGCCTGCAAGAGACATGTAATTAATTACATAGCAGTGCATATTCAAAGTCCCAGGCACATAACAAGTAATATACTTGGCACTTGGGGGCTAATGTCTATTGCTTCTTATCAAAAAAAAATTACAAGTCCCAAGCACATAACAACTATCAGCTTGATGGTCAACCGGATTATAAAGGTCCTAAGTAAGAATTTTGAGCCTTACAGCATAATTAGTCTCAACTTAACATATTTATTAAGTCGACCCTTGGGGGCTACACAGGCGAAATTGAAGATTTATTATTCTAAAGTCCCGGTTCATATTGACATTATAAACCGGCCCTTGCGGGCTAGTGGAGTTGATCTATATGGATCTTGAAAGTTTGTAGAACATTCTATTCTTTTATGTCCAGTAAACTTGGCGGCTAAGGGAAGAATATTTATGCAGAGTTAACAGCATTTACCTCATATCGCTCCTTCATCATGTTCAGTAAACCGGCTTCATAATCACGGCTTGTGTACAAACGGTTTAAAAACCCAGAATGAATATCTTGGGCGCTGAGGTGGGCATAGCTTTCCAAATCCGCCTTCCACTTGCCCTTGTCAACAGCAGAAAATTCTTCTTTGGCACTATGTTTTGACAGAGCAGTGGGGTTGTCTGGGGCTGTATATCTGACACCGGTAACTACAACATCGTCAGCTTTATCATCAGCAGCCTTAGTTGGGCTTGGTGGTTTATCAGCATGACCCATCGGATCAATTTCCATCTGCTCAACAAAGGTGTCATGATCTTGCGGTGGCGGATCATCAAGAATAGCTTCAGTATTTGTTTTAAACTGTTCCGGGTTCTTTTCCAGATCAGTTGGCGCGCTGTCATCAGCCGGTTTGTTCAATTTGGCCTTTTTACTGGGTCTGGCCTTGGCTCTGACAGAGACGCAAATAACAGGTTAGTATAATGATCAAGCATAAGGTATAAGGGGTTAGTTAAAAATGCTCACCCAGGAACAATTTTGAGGGTTGGAATTTGTGTCCCTGTGGACTCGCCAGAGGATGAAAGGGAAGTTCCCTGATAGTTTGAATCAGACGGATTAAGAGGTTGTCGGAAATAACCCGTCTTGGGATAAGATGTGTCAGAAATAGAAGAGACCTCTGGGCGGCGTTTACGAACTGGCGAGTTCGGTAAACCGGAAGAAGTGCCCACATGGCCGCTATGCCGGGTTGTGCGGCGAGCTTCGTGTTGCTGCTTCTTCAAAAGAAAGTTTGGATCCAAGTAAGCTAGGGGGTGAGAAAATTTTACTTTCCAGCTTGCTTGTCGGGTTTTCTGTGTGGGCAGAGGTTCTGAACCGGATGAGAGAATAGTTACCTCTATGTCATTTACGCGGCTAGCTTCTGCGTCGTCCTGATAAAAATCATCGTCAATGAGATGTATGAAAAAAGAGCCAAGTGAATTAAGTTCTACCTCTGACTCCGGATTATCATCGTCAATGTTTAACTCGGTAGGCTCGGTGTTTTTCTTCTTAGCGGGCTTCTTGTTGACCTTGGTTTTGACACGAAGTGTTTTGGCCGGTTTATCCTGCGGTTTCTTCTTCCAGAACGGATCATCACCCTGTTTAAAGATTGAAAAAGGTCATAAAGGAGTATTAAGAATATGGATTAAAGCAGGAGTGGGGCAATTCTTACAGCTGGCGGTTTATTTGAAGCGCAGAAAGGACTAAGTCCTGTTTTGCTGCAGTCGGTCACCGGTTCATCCAACATCCTCTTGACAGATTCAGTAATTTCAGCATCAGTCAGCTGAATATCAGTGTGGCGTTGAGGGTCTTTCACATCCCCTGTGTACTCACACATTAAACCGGGGCGACGGCTTAAAGGAAAAATGCTCCAAGATACCCAGCAACGGACAAAATCAATGCCTGTCAAACCGTTTGCCATAAAGGCTCTGAGCTTTGAAAGATGTGGTGCATATTTGGCCCGTTCCTTTGCATTGAGTCTTTGGGGGAATGGATGTGCATCGGTAAGCCGGTGAGCACGGTAACCCGGCAGAGGATTCTCGCCAGCTGGAGATGTATCTTGGCAATAGAACCAAGTTTGATTCCAGTCTTTGGGATGGCTATGATGCCTAGCGTGAGGAAAGCTGACGTCTTTTCTCTTCTGAATTGAAACCCCGCCAAGTTCAGTATTGGGCCCATCCGTAAATTCAGTACGGTGGTTTAAATAGAAGAAATCTCTGAACAGGCCGACTGTGGGCTCTTCTTGCAGGTAGGCTTCACAAAACACTTGAAAATTGCAAATATTGAACACGGAGTTAGGCCCAATATCTTGAGGGTGAAGTTGGAAGAAGTGAAGCACATCACGGAAATTTTTTGATCCGGGAGGGCTGAACCCTCGACTCAGATGATCAACAAAAACGATCACTTCCCCATCCTTGGGCTCAGGAGGATTTTCTGGACCGGGGGCTCTCCAGTGGATGTCTTCCTTTTTCGCTAAAGCGCCGGTTGCAACACACCCGTTCAGTTCTTCTTCTGTAACCCGGGATGGAACCCAGTTACAGGAATAAAAGGATTTGGCCATTTATACGATAACCTGGAAAAGATTTGTGCCGGTTTAAGGTTCATGGTTAACAGGCAGAAAGTGTTGAAGCATGCATAAATGTTAAACCGGACAGTGACGTTATTAAAGTACAAAGACGAGCACTTGGCGGTTTAAGAGGGGACTAATGGTACCTGACAGGTTATTATTTTCTGAGGTTAAACCGCCTACACGGATATTGAAAGTATAGATCTGAAGTTGGAAAATGGCTAAGTGATGAAAAACAGGTTTCACAGATTGGTATTGCAATTTTGGATCTACCGCGTGTCAGGAAATGAAAATATATCCAGACCTAAAATACTGGTACTTGAGCAGTTTATGAAGGTCCAGATTGGATTTTTCCTACCTAAAAGAGATGCTCTGATGAGGAAAAAGGGACTAGGATTATTGCCGCACAGGATAAGTATCAAGTTTGAATCAAACCTCATGCTACAGCGAAGAACAGGTGAAGAACAGTGCCGAACCTCCATGAATCTGTTCGAAACCTAATGAGATCTACGGAGGGGGAAGGAGGAAGAACTTACCAAGGTTGTTGAACGGCGGAGGCGCGTGAACAAAATCTGGACCAAGTCAGGTTGAAGCGGCGGCCAATAGTGATGCAGAGGAGAGGGTCGATGGCGGCGGCTGGACTCGAGGGCAGCGCGTCGCGAGGAAGACGATGAAGACGAAGGGGCCGAGGGGGGAAAGTGAAAAGGACCCCTGGCCCTATTTATAAGGTGAATGGATAAGTGGCATGCACGGAAATCAAGGAGCTCCAAATTGGGTGACGTCATGGCGGGTTATCATGATCTCGGAAGATGACGTCACGGCGAGTTACAAATTTTTGCGAAGGTAATGAAGAAGGAATTTTCCTAAGTGTTGAAGATTGACATGAACAAGTTCAAATCAACCTGGGGCCTAATGTTGGGGATATAACTATTGAGTATAAACCGCCCAGGAGGGGCCGGGTTATGCTCATAGTGATTTACCTGTATTGAAGCCCATGAAGACATAGAAGATGGCGACTTACGAAGGAGACTTAATAAGAAGGCCCAAAGCCCAAAGGCGAGTTAGGGCCCATAGATGTAAACCGCCATAAGTATATGACTTGTATTGTAAGATAGGAAAGAGTGGATGCCGAGCCGGACACGTTTATGAGCCGACCGGGATTCTGTGAACCGCCGGGCGTCAACCTGTGTATATAAAGGGACGACCCGGCGGCGGTTTGGGGACAAGAAACAACAGATCGAGAGCCAGGTTAAGCGTATTCGCTCCCTGGTCGTCGAAGCCCTAGCAATACCACCTCAAACTGGATTAGGCTTTCACCTTCACCGCAAGGGGCCGAACCAGTATAAACTCCCCGTGTCCTTTGTCCTGATTAAGCCCTTTAAACTAACCTCATTGCGATGGCTCCATGACTAAATCCTCACACTAGGACATCTGTCGTGACTATTCCACGACAGGGAGGAAAGTAGAACTTGATGAGGTAATTGTACCTTCTCTCGAATTGGAGAGTAGCACATCATAGAAAACTGTTCCAGTGATGCCTACACCAACTAGAGAGGAAGCAAATGATGTTGATCATGAAACTTCAGATCAAGTTACTACTAAACCTCGTAGGTCAACCAGAGCACGATCCGCACCAGAGTGGTACGGTAATCCTGTTCTGGAAGTCATGTTACTAGACCAAGGCGAACCTACGAATTATGAAGAAGCTATGATGAGCCCAGATTCCGATAAATGGCTTGAGGCCATGAAATCTGAGATAGGATCCATGTATGAGAACAAAGTGTGGACTTTGGTGGACTTGCCCGATGATCGGCAAGCCATAGAGAATAAATGGATCTCTAAGAAGAAGATTGACGCTGATGGTAATGTTACTGTCTATAAAGCTCGACTTGTCGCGAAAGGTTTTCGACAAGTTCAAGGAGTTGACTACGATGAGACTTTCTCACCCATAGCGATGCTTAAGTCCGTCCAAATCATGTTAGCAATTGTCGCATTTTATAATTATGAAATCTGGCAAATGGATGTCAAAACTGCATTCCTTAATGGATATCTTAAAGAAGAGTTGTATATGATGCAACCAGAAGGTTTTATCAATCCTAAAGGTGCTAACAAAGTATGCAAGCTCCAGCGATCCATCTATGAACTGGTGCAAGCATCTCGGAGTTGGAATATACACTTTGATGAGGTGATCAAAGCATATGGTTTTATACAGACTTACGGTGAAGCCTATATTTACAAGAAAGTGAGTGGGAGCTCTGTAGCATTTCTGATATTATATGTGGATGACATATTGTTGATTGGAAATGATATAGAATTTCTGGATAGCATAAAAGGATACTTGAATAAGAATTTTTCAATGAAAGACCTCGGTGAAGCTGCTTATATCTTGGGCATCAAGATCTATAGAGATAGATCAAGACGCTTAATAGGACTTTCACAAAGCACATACCTTGATAAAGTTTTGAAGAAGTTCAAAATGGATCAGTCAAAGAAAGGGTTCTTGCCTGTATTACAAGGTGTGAAGTTGAGTCAGACTCAAAGCCCGACCACTGTAGAAGATAGAGAGAAAATGAAAGTCATTCCCTATGCCTCAGCCATAGGTTCTATCATGTATGCTATGCTGTGTACCAGACCTGATGTGTGCCTGGCCATAAGTTTAGCAGGGAGGTACCAAAGTAATCCAGGAGTGGATCACTGGACAACGGTCAAGAACATCCTGAAATACCTGAAAAGGACTAAGGATATGTTTCTCATTTATGGAGGTGACGAAGAGCTCATAGTAAATAGTTACGTCGATGCAAGCTTCGACACTGATCCGGATGACTCTAAATCACAAACCGGATACGTATTTATATTGAATGGTGGAGTTGTCAATTGGTGCAGTTCCAAGGGGAGCATCATGGCAGGATCTACGTGTGAAGCAGAGTACATAGCTGGTTCGGAAGCAGCACATGAAGGAGTCTAGATGAAAGAGTTCATATCCGATCTGGGTGTAATACCCAGTGCATCGGGTCCAATGAAAATCTTTTGTGACAACACTGGAGCAATAGCCTTGGCGAAGGACTCCAGGTTTCACAAGAGAACCAAACACATCAAGAGACGCTTCAACTCCATTTGTGAAAAGGTCAAGGATGGAGACATAGAAATTTGCAAAGTACATACGGATCTGAATGTGGTAGACCCATTGACTAATCCTCTTCCGCGAGCAAAACATGATCAGCACCAAGACTCCATGGGTGTTAGATTCATTACAATGTAATCTAGATTACTGACTCTAGTGCAAGTGGGATACTAAAGGAAATATGCCCTAGAGGTAATAATAAAGTTGTTATTTTATATTTCCTTATTCATGATAAAGGTTTATTATTCATGGTAGAATTGTATTGATCGGAAACTTAAATACATGTGTGAATACATAAACAAATACCATGTCCCTAGTAAGCCTCTACTAGACTAGCTCGTTGATCAAAGATGGTTAAGGTTTCCTAACCATAGACATGTGTTGTCATTTGATAATGGGATCACATCATTAGGAAAATGATGTGATGGACAAGACCCATCCGTTAGCTTAGCATAATGATCGTTCAGTTTATTGCTATCGCTTTCTTCATGTCAAATACATATTCCTTCGACTATGAGATTATGCAACTCCCGAATACCGGAGGAATACCTTGTGTGCTATCAAACGTCACAACGTAAATGGGTGATCATAAAGATGCTCTATAGGTATCTCCGAAGGTGTTTGTTGAGTTGGCATAGATCGAGATTAGGATTTGTCACTCCGAGTATCGGAGAGGTATCACTGGGCCCTCTCGGTAATACACATCATAAGCTTGCAAGCAAACAACTAAGGAGTTAGTCACGAGGTGATGTATTATGGAACGAGTAAAGAGACTTGCCGGTAACGAGATTGAACTAGGTATAGAGATACCGACGATCGAATCTCGGGCAAGTAACATACCGATGGACAAAGGGAATTACGTATGTTGTCCTAACGGTTCAACTGATAAAGATCTTCGTAGAATATGTAGGAGCCAATATGGGCATCCAAGTTTCGCTATTGGTTATTGACCGGAGAGGTGTTTTGGTCATGTCTACATAGTTCTCGAACCCGTAGGGTCCGCACGCTTAACGTTCGTTGACGATATAGTGTTATATGAGTTATGTGATTTGGTGACCAAATGTTGTTCGGAGTCCTGGATGAGATCATGGACATGACGAGGAGTCTCAAAATGGTCGAGAGGTAAATATTGATATATAGGACATTGGTATTCGGACACCGGAAGTGTTTCGAAGGGTACCGGGTACTTATCGGGTCACCGGAAGGAGTTTCGGGCATCCCCGGCAAATATATGGGCCTTATGGGCCAAGTGAGGGAACACACCAGACCACAAGGGGCTGGTGCGCCCTCTATAGGACTGGCCTAAGGGGAGGGAAAGGAAAGGGGAGGAGGAAAGGAAAGTGTGGAGTTGGACTCCCACTTCCTTCCCTCTCCCCCCCCCCCTCTTTCCTTTCCCCTTGTCCAAACATGGCAGGGGGGCGCGGCCAGGGCAGGAGCCCTAGGGCCGGCCGGTCACCTATGTGGTGCGCCAGGCTGCCTCCCCTCCCCCTCCTACCTATATATATCTGGGAGGGGTGCGCCTAGCACACCCCAGATCAATTGTTAGCCGTGTGCGGCGCCCCCCTCCACCATTTACACCCCCGGTCATATTTTCGTAGTGCTTAGGCGAAGCCCTGCGGAGATCACTTCACCATCACCGTCACCACGCCATCGTGCTGACGGAAATCATCTACTACCTCGCCGTCTTGCTGCATCAAGAAGGCGGAGGACGACACCGAGTTGAACGTGTGCTGAACGCGGAGGTGCCGTACGTTTGGTACTAGATCGGTTGGATCGCGAAGAAAGTTCGACTACATCAACCGCGTTGTGAAACGCTTCCGCTTACGGTCTACGAGGGTACGTAGACACACTCTCCCCTCTCGTTGCTATGCATCTCCTTGATAGATCTTGCGTGTGCGTAGAATTTTTTTTGTTTTCCATGCAACGTTTCCCAACAGCTAGATGGCTTCTTCTCTCTCTTTGATCTTCAATACAATGTTCTCCTAGATGTTCTTGGAGTTCTGTCCGATGTAATATTCTTTTGCGGTGTGTTTGTCGAGATCCAATGAATTGTGGATTTATGATCAGATTATCTATGAATATTATTTGAGTCTTTTCTGAACTCTTTTATGCATGATTAAATATCTTTGTATTTCTCTTCGAATTATCGGTTTTGTTTGGCCAACTAGATTGGTTCTTCTTGCAATGGAAGAGGTGCTTAGTTTTGGGTTCAATCTTGCGGTGTCCTCACCCAGTGAGAAAGTAGGGGTAGCGAGGCACGTATTGTATTGTTGCCATCAAGGGTAAAAAGATGGGGTTTTCATCATATTGCTTGAGTTTATCCCTCTACATCATGTCATCTTACTTAAGGCGTTACTCCGTTCTTATGAACTTAATACTCTAGATGCATGCAGGATAGCGGTCGATGTGTGGAGTAATAGTAGTAGATGCAGGCAGGAGTCGGTCAACTTGACACGGACGTGATGCCTATATTCATAATCATTGCCTTGGATATCGTCATAACTTTACGCTTTTCTATCAATTGCTCGACAGTAATTTGTTTACCCACCGTATGTTTTCTTTCAAGAGAGAAGCCTCTAGTGAAACCTATGGCCCCAGGGGCTATTTTCCATAATATATTTTCAGATCTATAAACCAAAAAACCCAAAAATACCTTGCTGCAATTTATTTGTTTATACTTTGTTTTACGTTTTAGTAATCTTTTATACCTTTCTCTATTAGATCTCACTCTTGTTCGAGACCGTGAAGGGATAGACAACCCCTTTTTCGTGTTGAGTGCAAGTGTTTGTTAGTTTGTGCAGGTGCATAGATTGGAGACTTGCTTGTATCTCCTACTGGATTGATACCTTGGTTCTTAACTGAGGGAAATACTTATCTCTACTTTGCTGCATCACCCTTTTCTCTTCAAGGAAAAAATCAACGCAAGCTCAAGAAGTAGCAATAATACAAATATTATTGCCTCTAGGGCATATTTCCAAATACAATGCCACCCTGAGATGATCCCCGCCGCAAGGGGCTGCGCACGGATGCTCCCATGGAAACCATGGCTATGGCCATTAATCTCATCGCAAACATGGTCGCCGCCCACTCCTCGTGTGGACTCTCCATCCTGGTCACCGCCCACTCTAACGCCTAACGTCGTTGTTGTCGCCCTGCCAACCAACTCCTCACATAGACACCACGACCTCGGCCTAGAGGATGTGAGTTCGAAATGGCGTTGTCGTCACCTCACAGACCTCATCCTCGAGCAGACACCATGGCCTGGAGTTCTACATGTTGTTGTCACGCCTGCCCCACTCATCATGCATATGCGATGGTTTGGACTCCTTAGCAGCTCTACACCACACACGATTAAGAATTCCTTCAGGTTTTTTGCATGTTGATGAAGCAATTTTTTGGATTGTAACTGCAAATGTTGGTCCACTTCTTTAGGAAACACTATTAGGAGTACATTATGAAAAATATGAGCAAAGTTTATCATGGTTAAATGAGTTGGAATAAAATCCCATTTCCTTATTTTTACTGTACATGAATTGGGTATTCTTGATCACTATAAAAGGATAAATTAGGTATGCTTCATCAACAGCATACAAATTCTTGTAACTTTAAAGGCACCTGCGGTTGGTGTGCTTCTGGAAATTTTCTGTTACATTCTTATGCTTTTGCAATACATCTCTGATTGTCTATCTGAAGTTAGAAAAATGTCATTTGCCAAGATTTAGGGAAAAAAAGAGGGGCCTGCCACTCTTCATTCTTCATTCGAAACTCATGAATGTCGGGTCGGAGGTTTTTGCCTTATTATCAAATAGGGGAGTTTGGTAAAGCAAACTCCCTCCTTGGACGAGCACGGGGCTTAGTCAAGTAGAACTGGGTTGCGCTGCTTGATACTCCGATCGAAAACAAATCAGTGGGGCTAAACACATTTTTTATTGTCGATTGTTAACTTTGAACATGATATCACTAGTGCTCTACCCTTGCATTTTCCTTTAAAAGGAAACCAATGTATAAGTTCATTTGTTTGAGTGTTGCAAGTGACACTATGGCTATGTGAATCCTGACATCATTAGGAAATGAGTGCAGGTGAGGACCTGGCTAATTTGTTGGAAAGAGGGGGTGAGACATGTACCTTGTAAAAAAGGATTGGATGGTCAAATAGGACCATGCTAATACTATCACACGATAGTCTTTGTGAGATTACAAATTGGTAGGAGTATTGAGTATGGATATCAAGAATGCTGGTTGTAGGGCAAATCTCCATTACGGACTATTCATGCATTTTTACAGCTTTGCACTGATGTACTTTTGTGGTTGTACTTATATTAATTGCAAAGTGAAATTACTACAATGGCTAACCAAATGTCATCATAGTCCCCATTTTGTATTTATCTATGATTTTACGGATCATCTTAACATCCTGTTTTTTGCAAACACCCTCCTCTTGTGATCAACCTTGATTCTTTAGTGTATGCTTGTAATCGAGGTATTGACAAAGATAATGAATTGCTTCCTTAAATACCATGTTTTAATCATACAAATATTGGTGCTTTGACAGATGTTGTAAAAAATCTTATATTTTGTTGTTCGTAGAAAAGGAATAACATATTTGATTAATTAGCAACAAACATTCATCAAACATAGTGACCATTGTACTCCCTTCGATCTGTATTACTTGTCGCTCAAACGGATATATCTAGCACTAAAATACGTCTAGATATACCCGTTTGAGCGACAAGTAATATGGGTCGGAGGGACTAATATATTTATAGTTGACTTGCACAGAAGCTGCAATAAACTTTGCTATGATCTTTGCCTTTGGTGATGGGAGCTTTTTCATGGTCTTAGTCCTAGGGATGTTGCCACAAGTAGCATGGTCCTTGCACAACCTAGGGTATAACGCATGAAAGATTTGCAACAGAGAAGTAGTCATGACAAAATTGCAAGTCAAAAGCCTTATGATGGGTAGGATGGTGTCTTGATAGTGCCTCCGAAATATGTATGGCCCCATTGGAACACACGGTCAATTATGTAGTACTAAACAGATATAATATAAAAATATATTCCATGATGGATCTAATGATGATATTTTGGTATTATGAAAGTTATTATATTTTTTCTATAAACTCAGTCAAACTTTAGAGACTTTAACTTAAGACAAACCTAATATCATGAGTGAATATAAATGGAGAGAATACTTGACATAGTTGGTTGCTTCTAATATTTATAGTCATATATACGATAATGTTTAGCCTTCTTTCATATGACATGGCGTTTGCACAAGTATCATATTCAAAATGATCCGCCTATTCGCATTTGCATGTGTCGCACCAGTCAAAATCTATCATTTTAGTGTCAAATTTTCTCGTGGTTATCAATTCAAACATACGTTAGCTCAAATCTATTCTAGATAGTGTTTTAGAGCGAATGAGGGCAGTCTCAGTGCACTATATCTATTGCCATTAAATAGATGTTTAGATATAGTAGTCCCAATGCATTTTATCTCAGCGTTGTATCTAAAACAACTTCATTTAATGTGTTTTGTGAAAGAAAAAATATAAGATGTCTTGGATTTGGTGCTAAGATATACCCCCTTTGGATAGGAATATAAGTCCGGCATGGGAATTTAGGTCATCAGTTTAATTAGTGAAACATGCCAAGAATATATTTGTTTGAAAATTTCATTCAACAACAAATCTAAAAATATTCCTTCTGACATACAATAAATTTTCTATTAATCAAATCGAAGACTTAAAAACTCATGTCCGACTTAATTTTTTTTTCTCGAATACGCAAAGCTTGTGTATCATTGCATTGATAGAAGAAGTAAGAATGGTTACAGGAGTTGGTACAACACATGACACGGACGCAAGGGGCGTCAACATGGTGCCCGAAGCGGAGAGATGAAAGATGCACGACCCAAACAAAGAAGAAAACGGCTAAACTCTCCGACCAGAGAAGCAAACCAATCTACAACTAGACGACCAAAACTCTGAAGCTCGCACCGAGGATGCCGCGAGCAACCAAGACAACGCCTTCAAGAAGGAGAACGACACCGAGACGCCGTCGTCGTCCGATCCGGAAGCCCGGACCTAGGGTTTCCCCTGATGCTCGAAGAGGGGCACATAACGGCCATGACAACGCCTCCAGGAAGGTGACGGCACCCGCGGGTGTCGCCGCTACCAGCAAAAGATGCAGGGCTTTCGCCCTGGCCAATTCCAAGCAATCCCAAGCCGTCGGAACACGAGTCGAAGAGGAGGTCATCGGGTGTAGGCCGGTGCTGCGACTGCAGGAAGGGGAGCCACGCGCGGTGCCAAAGGAGGCACCGTGCATCGCCGGGCGCGCGAACTCCGGAGGAGGACGAGGATGCGTGGCTGTGCCGAATGAAGTGGGGATGGGACGGTGACCATAGCCCCAGATAAGCCAGGATCTGGAAGGAACGCAGATCCGGGCCACTGGGACCGGAGCAGCAGGGACGCCGGCGGGCCCAGGGAACTGGAAGGGGACGCAGCTCCCAGAGCATGCCGGTGATGAAGATGCACCGGGACGGATGGCCAACCAAGACACCGCAGGGTGGTGATGGTGCGGATATGCCGAGGAGCCAAAGAGCCAAGAGAGCCAGAAAGAGCGCAGCTTTCGAGGCTCGTCGGGTCCGAAGCCGCGCCGGCCGGCAATGGACGCAGGAAGGGGACCCAGGTCCATTGCCGCCGGGCCGAAGCCGCCCCTGCGGGGGGAGGTGGGGCGAGGTGGTGGTGTTGAAGTGGATTCGCGCGCAGCCAAACCCGACCGGCGTGCCAAAGGAGGCAGACACCGACGGGCACAATCGCAGCCAGCAGCCTCCATGGCCGGCCCCCGAGGAGGCGGCCTTGGAACTCGCCCGGGGGGGGTAGGAGGGGGAGGAGCCGCAGCTAGCAGGGCCCTGCCGCGGCCGGCCGGCCGGAGCGCCGCAGCTAGCCGGAGACGGCATCCAGATCACGTCGGGGCGGACCAGAGCATCACCGCAGGGAACTGCGGCCGGGGCAGTCCACCCGCGCCGCCAGCGAGCAGGTGAGGCCGGGGGAGGCTGCCGCCGCAACCGACCCAGATCGAGCCGAGGGGGGGCTGGGGCGGGAGGAGGAAGGGCAGCCCCGCCGCCGCCATCCCAGGGCCCGGCGCGGCTTCGCCGGCCGGCCCTCCGGCGGCGGCGACACGGGGGCGAGCGGAGGGCGGGCGAAGGGGCGCCGGCGGCTAGGTTTCCCCATCCGGAGGAAGTATATCTACATTAAGATCCTGATGAAGATCTGGCTCCTCTATCTTTCATCATTAAATAGGGTTTCACGTCAAATTTTTACCTACGAAACTGTGCTAAGATATAAACATTGGGAGTACCCTGTGTGCAAGTATGTTCATGTATTAGAATCCACCGCCACACAGAATCACCGGACACAAAATCGTACAAGTGCGGTATGGACCCCAAAGAGTTATATAAGTAGGAAAATAGGAAGAATTGTAGGGCCGAGGAGTCGGATCAGGTTCTTAAAAGTTGATAAAAGAAGTCAGGTGAAAATTAAAAGGACCAAATTAGCATCTGCCAGCTATTGTTTATTTCAGCCAAACCTATAGGAATTTCTTTATAGATTTTTAAGTAAACACTAAAGAGTATTATACAACCGAGGAAAGCAAAAGAAAAAGAAAATCTAAAAGTAAGAACCATGGGGTCCATACCGCACTTGTACGATTTTGTGTCCGGTGATTCTGTGTGGCGGATAGATTTTCTTCCTGATGCCGCGGCCTCCAACTTGTGAGACATAAAATATTAAATGTCCAAACTGCATGATATGATTGACCGTTTGGGCATCAGGAAGATCCTACTATCTTATCTGAACCACTTCTCTTATCTTACCTGTAAAACTACCACTCTTATACGTGTGAGGTGTGACCCATGCTTGTAGTAAAGTAGGGATAGATCGGATCCCGGTTTGTTTCTGTTGGCCACTCACGGCACAGCCTAGAAGCACTCAACCATTTTTTGCAGCCTCGACGCGGAGCACTAAGCGTATGGTTTGGTGCTCCTATCTCACTTATTGAGTAAAGATCACTTGCTTAATACTAGTGCAATATTTTTTCAAGAATTTAGACCAATGGGAGGAGATCAATCCTAGTGATGGACCATAGTACGGGCAGTCAATTCCTTCAGACTATTAGACGTAGTGAACTGTCAGCGCCAGCCCTAGGATACCCTATCATCTATGTGGTGCTCTTCACAATCGGATACTAACTGCAATAGTATTAAAGCCAGTGGGCAGATAGTGGTCACCCCCACCCCTGGTGCCATAACCATAACCAGCATAACTTATAACAATGGACCTTGTTTTGAATTCTCATGTAATTATTTCACATAGACCCGTTAAACTGCACTCTCTAGACCTAAAAATTTGTGTTTTTTTTTCCACAGGAAAACAAGTTTCCTTGAAAGGTACTGCCTTGTGGTTCCTCTGCAAAAATTAGCCCTTCATTCCTCGACAACAACAGCAGCACACAATCCTGCAATGGACCACACCAGTCCCTTTGCAATGGAACTGGTAAAAATGGATAACCTTACATGCACATGAGCCCCCGGAAAGAAGAGTGCGAGGCAGCATCATGTGAAACGAAAAGGCAGTGCGTAATTGAGTGCAGTCGAAGAAAGAAGAATAATAAACGCATGCTTTTAGTAGAACACAGCTTTATACACACACACCAATACATGATGGTACTAGTTTTCTGTGATACCTTGCTATTTGGGGACAGCAAAATTCGGCGAGAATCTATGGCGCACGCATTGATGGAGATCATGAGCATGAAAGGATTCCAAAATTCCTGTTAGGGAGATCACAGATCGGTGTACGAGAACATGCATGAGTGGTCCGGGTCCGTGTCATGTGAAGCTGCGTTGCTTGTGTTGGCCATGATGGAACTCATGTGAATGTCATATATCTTTGGACAATATGCCACACAGAGCATATGATCCCAGCAGCACTTTCTTTTCGCTCTGCTTTTGCGGGGATCTTTTTTGTGTGAACTAAAACCACGTATGTTATTTCCGGACGGAGGGAGTATACAGTTTTTTTTCTTTTGAAAAGAGGATTACCTCGGTCTCTGCGTCACATGATGCACACAATCATATTATTAAACATAAATCATGTTCTAGTCACCGAGTTCTAGATAGTTAAAGAACGACCACAACCGGTCAAACTCGAGATTACATAGCGCATCTACATAATTTACGAGTGGCTCATCCACAGCCGGAGAGAGTATACACACACCCGCACTTACAGAAAGGGGTAAATTTCACACATTTAATTGTAGATATGTGGATACGCATTTGTCTCGATGCCACACAACGAAAACATAAGACTACCAACAAGGCATGATTCGCGTAATAATTGGCAGGGGATACCCTGCCATTCTTTCCCCTCCCGCAAAGCCACTGAGGCAAAATTTCTTCCCCTCGATCTCCGCTGACGAGCCCGTGGACTCGCCTCCCCTCTGCTGATCACTCTGATGGTCTGTGGCAGGGAGGGAAATGTTGGTGTCTTGGCTCCGACTAGTAGATAGGTTAAGGTTTAATGCTTGCAGGGGAGCGGCTTGGACAAATGGCAGCGGTTCTTCTTCGATTCAATCTTTTGGGCTTCGATCCTCATCAAGTTCGCCCGTTGGAATGGATTAGACGGAGTTTCGGCTTGATTCCTGCTAGCTCCTTGGGCGGTGAGGTTAGGTCTTTTTGTCGTGTGTACGAGATGACAAGATTTGGTGTCATTTCTTCAGACCAATTCAAGGGTTCAACGGCGACGACCGCGGCTCTTTTTTCTTTTTTTTTGAAAAGCAGGATTACTCTGCATCTGAGCGATGCATGCAGCCATTTTATTAATTATTCTTAGAGACCTTACAAAGCATTACATCAGTAAGCCTGAAGCCATCATCTTGGCGACACCTGTCGCTACTCCTATCCCCTTGATGCAGGGGTGCCGAATGTCCGAGCCTAATATCAAACAGACATCGCACCAAAACCTAACATCTAACGTCGGTTGCCCCATCCCAGCCACATACCGGTAATGGGTCACACAACGGTCCGGCGCACTCACCGAGGCTACCGCAGCCGTCATCCACCTAACCATCTTCAGAGCAGGTACCAACGCAAAGACCATGCCAGGTCAGCTGTTGACGCCACCATGGCGCCAGACGGCCGCGGCTCTGGGGCGCCGACTCTGGGGCGCTGATTCTTATGAACACGTGCACGAAGACTTACCGACTGTTTTCGTTAAAATCAGACCGGCTCCGATATAAGAGCGGGGACAACGACTCATGGGCAGATCGTTCTAGCGTTTCACCATCTGTGAAGTTCCTGCAAAATTATCGCTCCAGCAAGCCATCTGGGAAAAGAAGACTTGTGACCTTGTGCAATCTACTCCGTACAATCGATCACACACGACGACTAGTAAGAGATGATCACACAAGCCAGCTACGTACAAAGTTCACACAACGGCACTTAGTAGGAGATGATCACGCATAAACACGATCTTGGAAAGTATTATTGTGACCGTTGTCGTACCATGGGGAGAGTGGACCATGATCCATGACCACATTCTAGCAACTTGATATGAGGCCATAAACAACGTATAAGTAATGCTCATAATTAGATTACATACTCCCTCCGTCCTTGAAAGAGTGTACTTCCAACTTTGTTGGAGGGTCAAACTATTTTAAAGTTTGACTGAGTTTATGCAAAAATATATCAATGCTTGTGAAACCAAATAGGTATATGACGAAAATATATTTTATCATAAATCTAATGCTACTAATTCGATGACATAAATGTTGGTCTAGTATTGTATAAATACGGTCAAACATAAAAAAAGTTTGACTTTTCAACAAAGTTGGAAGTACACTTTTTCAAGGACCGAGGTACGTACGCTGGCACAGGAAATTCTGGGCAGAGCCCAATAATGAGTTGCTTAATTGCCCAAGCATCTTCCCTGCTGGCGATTCCAATCGCAAGCCGCTTTACGCATGCGTTCGTTGGTTTCTTCCGCTCCGGTTTCGGTTTAAATCTGGGCGGTTTTGCTATTAGGCGCAAAGCGTAGCATCACGCTGAGCCTTGGATGCCACAGGAGGCCTGGAGACAGCGGCTGTTTGGATGGCGCGTGCGACTGACTGAGTTGAGCGGCATGCGGGGAGATGGGGGCCTTGACTTCGGCCGTAGCGTCCCTTTTCCCACATATGAAAGCAAAGGTTGTGTACTTGCCAGCATTTCTTAGGCGATGCCCGTGCACCGTGGGGAAATGTAGTATTCGTTTTTCTCCTTTTGAGAAAAGTCTGAAATAACCTTGAACTCGTACTCTTAATCTGAATCAAACCTTAACCTATTTTCCGTAGTCCAATTGCATGTATGAACTCCGCTATGCATAGGGCCGCTTTGGAGGTAGTGCCGGAGGACGATGCTCCTGGTTCGTAGAACATGCCAAATTTTTTTAGTCCAATGTCACGTATGAACCATACGTTGCATGATATTGTATGGATTTGAGAATTTACTAACGAGAGATTATGGACGCAAAAATTTGAGGGTTGACCGGACGTGGTCTGCGGATGCGTCCACGAACATTTAGGGGCTCACTTTGCTAGGTGTAGATGCTCTAATGGATATATCGACGTAGGCGCTATCATTCCAGGCTTGCCATCCGGTGCAAACAATGCGCGAGAAGATCACGACACACCCTTTCTCAAGTAGGGGGAGTATATGTTTCTACGATCTTGGCTCGGCAGGCCAGGACGCCCTCATCTTTTGTGCTTCCTCTTTTCGTGTGGGGATCGAAAGGATAAGCGTGATGCTTGCGTGTGTGGACGTCGTGTGAGCGAGATGGAATGCACGTGTATGTGCTATGTAGAAGGAAAAGGATCGGGTCACATGAATTGTAAGGCATGGGAGTGTGATGGCTGCACTGGCCTTTGTGGACAACTTCAAGCGGGATCCAAAATGGATGCACGCTTTGAGTGCTGCGGCAGAGGAGGAAGAGGACAAGCCAAGCGCTATGACAAAAAGCCTCAGACCTAACTGCTCAATCGGGCCATGGCTGAAGGATAACGCGGGAGCTATATCTCACTTATATCGAAATGTACGTGGGTGCACTATGTCTCGCTTCACACGAGACGTAGGGAACTCTCGCGGGAAAGCAAACGCAAGATGGGCCAGACCAGGCGTGTGGGAGGCCACTGCATTTTTTCATGTTTTTGTTTCCTTTTTTGCGTTCTTTTTTTGCCTTTCTTTATACTTTCAATATTCTAAATAAATATATTACAAAATAAGTTAACATAAAACATTTAAATAAATGTTAACGAAGCGCCTGAAAAATGTTAAATGTTTTACCATGTATTCAAAAATGATAAATTAATCAGGAATTTGATAAAAAAATTGCTAAATGTGTACAAAAAATGTTGACCATGTATTAAAAAATGTTAATTTTATATTTCAAAAGTGTTAAACATGTATTACAAAAATATGTTAGATATATACCAAAAAATATACAATGTGTATGGAAGAAAGTAGACATAAAAAATATATGTTCTATAAAGTGTTAATCATGTATTTAAAAATATTAAACATGTATATAGAAAATAATACTAATGTATAAAAATGTTGAATGTGTACAAAAAACAAAGTTTATGTGTTAAACAAAAAATCAATGAAAATCAACCAAAATAAAGGGTAATGAAGAAACCCAATAAAACAAAAAAAGAATAAAATAAAATAAACCAAAGAAATTGAAAAATCAACGAACCAATGCAAAAAGAACGAATACCATGAAAATCGAGAAAGAAACAAAGAGAAATGAAGGAAAATGATGAAAAGCGAGAAAGAGACAACAAAATTAGAGAAAAACGGAGAAAAAGAAAGAAAATAAGAAGTGAAAAACAAAGAAAAAAACCAGTGAAACAGAGAAAAAACAAAAAAGGTGGGAAACAAAGAAAAAAAGATAAGACCATTGAAAACTGACAAAGAAACGAAGAAAAACGGTTAAGAAACAAATGGAAACAGAAATGGTGGAGAAACTTGTGAGGAAACACAGAAAACAAAGAAAATCCTAGTGAAACCAGCGAACGAAGCGCATTGAGCGAGCTCGATAAAAAAACTAGCAAATGAAAAAAGAACCAAAAATGGGCGGGCCCAATAGCTACATCGCATGGGAAAAGCTTCAGCGAGATAGAAGGAGGCAAATCCTAAACGGCGCCCATAGCGCCCGTTATAGGTTTAACCGTATAGGGTGCACACCCCCCCTGCGCGACGGGCCAGCCCACATTCATTTTTTTTCTTTTTCTAATAAAGATGCAAAAAGCGAAGTGAGGAGGATTCGAACCCGTGCCGCAGCGGTTCAAAGCAAGACGCAATAATCACACTGCCACTTCACCTACTGCGGTCAAGTTCATTTTCTTCCCTCTTTTGTTGTTTCGTTTTTATTTTATTTTATCTTTTTATTCCTTCTTTTCTTTTCCTTTTATTATTTTTTTTCGTTTCTAATTCGATGAAAAAAGTTCACCGGATTTTATGAACTTTTTCAACTTCGATGAACTTTCTAAAATTTTGATGAACTGTTTTTGAATTGTGATGAACTTTTTATTAAGTTCAATGAACATTTTTTCAAATTCGATGATTTTTTTCAAATGCGATGAACTTTTTTTCAAATTCGATGAACTTTTTACAAATTTGATGCACTTTTCGCAAATTCGATGAACACTTTTAAAATTCAATGAACTTTTTTTCAAATTCGATGAACTTTTTTTAAACTCGATGATTTTTTTCAAATTGGATGACCTTTTTTCAAATTCATGAACTTTGTTTTAGAAATCGATGATTTGTTTTAACGTAATCGATGATTTTTTTTCAAATGAGGATCGTGGTTTATACAAATTTTAAAAATAGAACCATGATACGGAAAATTTTGGTTCCTATTTAGCGACTAGAGCGTTGTTTCTTACTATTTTTCTCAATTGGGGTACACCCCCTCTGTCCTAGGCTCAGCTCATTTGACTTCTTTCCTCTTCCTGTTCGCATTCCGCGTCAACTGTACGCAGCACCCACGCGAGTTTAGTGAGGTGGTGCTTTTTTGGGAACTTTTAAAAATTAATGAAGATTTATTAAATCCGTGAATATTTTTCAAATTCATGAACATTTTTAATTAACCCATTTTTTTGAATTCGTGAACTTTCTTAAAATCTGGTAAGTTTTTTCAATTCATGAATTTTTTTGAATTCATGAACTGTTTCCAAATTTGCAAACTTTCTTTGAATTCATGATTTTTTTAGGACTCATGATTTTTTTGAATCCGTGAATTTTCTTTAAATTCATTAAAAATTTGAAGCATGATCTTTTTTCAAATTCACTGTAATTTTGGGAATTCTTGAGCTTTTTTCAAATTCAAGAACTATTTTCAAATTCGCTAACTTTTTTTCCAAATTCGTGAAATTTTCTGTAATCCGTGAACATTTATAATAAGTACCAATTTTTAAATACATAAAAACGGTAGCCGTTTTTTCAGCTAAACCATTAGCTACTAGTTTCTTATGAACCAATATCTACTGGTTTACCTGAACGAGCAATGGGCGAACAAATCGGGCGAGGAGGTCCTGGCATGCGGGGGGCGCTATTTCTCGCATTACGCGAGTTAAGAAGGAACTTTCGCTGAAGCTTTTACGTGACGGGCCGGCCCATCAGCTTGCACCGAAAAGAGAAATAATGAGAGAACATTTATAATAAGTACCAATTTTTAAATACATAAAAACGGTTAGCCGTTTTTTCATCTAAACCATTAGCTACTAGTTTCTTATGAACCAATATCTACTGGTTTACCTGAACGAGCAATGGGCGAACAAAATCGGGCGAGGAGGTCCTGGCATGCTGGGGGCGCTATTTCTCGCATTACGCGAGTTAAGAAGGAACTTTCGCTGAAGTTTTTACGTGACGGGCCGGCCCATCAGCTTGCACCGAAAAGAGAAATAATGAGAGAAGAAAAAGGGACGAGCGCGAGGAGTCGACCCCGTGATCTCAAGATAGTTGACAGCGCCTCTAGCCAATGCGTTAGCTTACCATTTTGTGATAATGAGGAGGGGCGTGAACTACTTAGAGGAAAATAAATCTGGTTTTTCATTGGTTTTGTCATTCTTTTTTGCATTTTATTTTTTCTTCTCCATCTTTTGCTCGGTTTTCTTTTCCTTATCCATAATTTGTTTTTCTTTTGTTTATTTTTGTGTTCACTCTACATTTTTGTATATGTCAAAAACATTTTTTAATAAGTGATCGACATTTTTTGTATGCACGTTCAATATTTCTTTATTTTTCTTCTCCATTAAAAATTGTTGAATGAATATTTGAAAAATGTTGAGGAAGTATTTGAAAAATCTTGAACAACTATTTGAAAATGTTGAATAGCTATTAAAAAATGTTGAACCACTATTTAAAAATTGTTGAACATGTATTTGAAAAATGTTGAGTAAGTATTAAAATGTTGAATAAGTGTTCGGACAATGTTGAACGTGTATACAAAAAATGTTGATCATGTATTTGAAAAATGTTGAGCAAGTATTTGAAAATATTGAACAAGTATTTGAAAATGTTGAAAGACTATCTAAAAATTATTGAACATGTATTTAAAAAATGTTGAACAAGTAATTGAAAAAAATGTTGATCATGTATATAAGAATGTAGAATGAAAAACATAAAGAAACAAAGAAAAAACCAAAAATGAAAAAAATGGAGAAGAAGAAAAAGGTAGAAGAATGAAAAAATCAGAGAAGAAAAAAATGAAAAAACAAAGAAAACCGGAGAAGACCGGCTCTGCTCACCTCTACTAGGCCGCGATCCTATTCTAACCACTAGCTTGGAGTAGTCGGTTGCGCCTGAGATCTCCGTGGAGACCAGGGTTCGATTCCCTGGTTTGCCCTTTTACTTCATGATTTTTGCAATGTGCGAGCACTAAACGGGCCGGCCCGATACTACTGTGTCGACGCGAGTGACCCCTACAGAATCGCTTAATGCGATAAATAGTCGTTGCGCTGGCATGCAGTCACCGAGCGAGTGGTGGTGAGAGCTAATGGGCCGGCCCAGGCGAGACACGCGCCTGTGCTGGTGCTGCAGTGAGTGACTGAAGCGCATTAGAAGCTCCCACGAAAAATCAGCTGTCATGCTTTTCGCTAAAGCTTGTTGTGAAATGTTTGTCGGTTCCCTTTTAAGAATTTCAATCCAAGTCATTTTGCCTTCTTGGATAAGTTACTTGTCAAAATCATGGTTACGCTTTGCAGAGGCCACTCTACACCTTCTCAGCGGCTGACAAGTGGCGCATTGCATGTAACTCGGAGTTTCTCCCCTTTTGCTGATTTATTTATTCAAAACATTTTATTTTTTGAACTACGCGTCCAAATCCCAAACCGTTTTCATCATTGGATTTCCCGCGTCGAGATTTTCGAACCATATTAATAGGTTTTGATGAATTAATTTTTCACAAAAATCAAAAAAGGGAAAACTAGAACCCGAAAAAAACCAATATCGAAAAAATGGAAGAAAAAAAAGAAGAATGGAAGCACGGTTGCGGTTTTTCACGTTTTTCCCTTTTGGGGAAGCATGGTCACGGAAGGAAATCTGTGCTTCTCATGGAAGCACATTTTGTTTATCCTTTCTTGAGAAGCACAATTTTTATTTATCGAGAAGTAGTTGTGCTCCTAGTGGAATCAAATATGTGCTTCTCCACATATTTTCCCTTTCGAGAATCACAACTGTATTCCGCAGAAAAAAGTGACCCTTGTGTGAGCCCCCCAAAGGGTAACCGGTGATTACTTGCGTGCTCGGAGATCCCTAAAAAATACTTGTGTGCACCAAGATTTCCCGGTTTAAATAGGGGCGCACTCTTATCATCGTATGGTCTCATGATGGCTATGCTACCCTGACATGATGCATCCGGAAGGTATTGAAAGTTTCAAACAAAGAGCTGAAGGCAATCAAAAGACATGGCATCACAACAGCATCGGCTTGTCTCTGTACGAACGTGTGCGTGCTCGGAGCATAGCATGAACATGCATTGTCCATATTGGTTGGTGTTGCCAGGGTTCCCAAGTGAAGAAATGGCTAGTGGCCCAGGCCCAGTAGTGTGGGTTTTTTTTTTTGAGAAAATGGTAGCATGTTTGGTTCTTGAATGAAAGATGCATATACTCTTGCCTAAAAAAATGCATACACTCAAAAATGTATCTATATCTATATTAATATAGAAAGACCAAAAGGGACGGATCCAATTAATCTCGGCCGCCGAACCATGTCAATCCAACGATCTAAACTGCTTTAACGGTGAGTGCTCAACATGTTGAGTGTGAAGTTAATATCATACAAATATCAACACTAGCACTAATCATATAATTAACAGGTAACCAATATCCTATCTAATATCAACATGCAATCAATTTCCTCGCCAATACCAACATGCAGTGCACGTACATATTATTTACTAGTGAAAGAAAGTTATGATATCACTTGATTCAAAAGACTTTACAACAAGAATTGCTCAAACTCAACAAAAAAAGAATTTTCGTTGAAAAAAAGAACATGATAATAGAAGAGTATTTTTACAGAAACAGGATAGAAAGGTAATCTGCATATCTGTTTTCCGGCCCATCTGTTCACCTAAGTATTAAGCTCAAAACTCGTTCCCGAATGGCCGGGGCATGAAACTCATAGAGCATTCGTCCAGTGTGCCCCACGATGGATAACTATCGTCCGCCCTAACACAGAACTTGTCCTCACAGTGTCATCAAAGTTTCGTAATTTAACAAAACAACACTGGGATGTAGCTCAGATGGCAGAGCGCTCGCTTAGCATGCGAGAGGTATGGTGTGGGGATCGATACCCCACTTCTCCAATTTTTTGTTTTTCGTTTCTTTGCAGATCCGAAAATACTGTGACAAAAACACTATCTTTGACTTTACTTTCTTTTCGTTGAGAGAAATCTCGACTTTGCTTTTGCAAACTCCAAATCTCACAAACAAAAAGCATACACAAGCAGTGCAATAATAATCACAGGCCAAGAGCGGAATGTTACCATTCACGATTTTGTTAGAATATCCTTTGTAGAAACACTAGCGGCCAAAAGGGGATGTAGCTCGGATGGTAGAGCGCTCGCTTAGCATGCGAGAGGTGCGGGGATCGATACCCCGCATGTCCATTAACTTTTTGTAAACTAACTCAACAACTTTCAGATTTTTCATATAACAGGTAGCCACTGTGTGTTTGCTGTTGGCCGGTAGCACAAACAGCAGGTCTGTAGTTCCATCCAAACGCATTTTTCTTGCCGCGGTTGCTGTCATCCAGAAGCTTAGCTAGTGGAAAGAGAGCAGGCAGGTGCGGGTCGGTCTGAATTTGCCGCTCCCTTTTTTCTTATATTATTACTTTTTTTAGGCAATCTTATATTACTACAGTACCAATGAACGATCATCGCGCTCCCGCTATAAGTCACTCACAATGGGCATGGGGTAACCCACTGCGGTGAACGCAGAGCCGGGTCTCCGCCGATGGGCCTCCACGCTCGACTCAGCCGCTGCTGGTGCGGCTTGGCAGTCCTTTGCCTGCTCCTGTGCGCATCATCCTGCAACCCAGGTAAGGTAAGGTATAGTGGACGCACAAAACACAGCAATGCTAACGCTTCCGACGTCGACTGACGTGAACTCTCTGCATGCGTGCGTGCCTGACAGACGTTGCGCCGATAGAGCCTCTGCCCGCGAGGTCACTGCAGTGCTTCGAGGACGGCCAGGTACCAAGTAAGTCTGCCTTCGATTCTTGAACCGACGGTGGGTCTTACCTTGGTCCTCTCCTGGTGCTGGTGGGCAGGTGTACGGGTGCTGCGAGGGCGCGCTCCGGCTGGACCCGTCGGGGGTGATCGGCGTGCCGCTGGGGGCGGTGGACTACTACTGCGGCGGGGCGTGCGTGGTGGAGACGGAGGACGTGCTCAACTGCGTGGCCAGCGCGCTGGACGGCTTCAGGTTCCACAACGGCGCCTCCGTGGAGGACGCGCGCTACGCGCTCAGGAGGGGGTGCAGCCACACCATCAAAAGAGGGGACTTCAACGCTTTGGAGCCACCCATGGGCGACTACCCGGACATCTACGGTGACTACCGCGGCGATGGCTGCAGGGCTACGCCTCCTCGCAACATCAACATGCTCGCGTTTCTTGGTGGCGCCTGGCTGCTGCTCATTCAAGGTCGCTGATCGGTAGTTCACTTCTCACAGAATAGTAGCAGCAGTTTCTTTTTGGCTCTAGCGAGCAGATGCTGTCTTATGCATACACTTTTTGGTGGTACAACGATAAGTTTCTTTTTGGAGCAAGTTTCTAACACAACTTACGAAACCTTAGTTACACAAACCAATGCAGCAATCAGGCAAACAAATGTGTACAAATTTGTTTCTCCAAAGGCAAACCATATAAATTAGGAAATTTCTTTTGTGTTGTAAGCCTTTTAGGCTAACTGCTACTCTCCTTTCTAATGAAATATAAAGGCTTGCTTTTTCACGCCTTTATATTATAATCAACGGAAAAAGAAATTTCTCTCCATACAAACAGGTGGGACTCGGTTGCTTTATAACTCGGGACTAATATTTGCCATCCCATAAAAAAACTTATCAGTTCAAAAAGAGAAAGGAAAGGTACAATTCATGCTGAAAGAAATTAAAAATGAACTCCTCATGTCAACTTTCCATGCATCATCTTCAAGGCTTCAACGAGAATCTTAGATGAACAAGTTGCAACTTCGCTTTAAATTGCTACCATCAAGCCGATTTCCTGGCAACTACAAACTGGAACGCATCAGAGATCCACTATCTTCACAAGCGTTGTATATATAACACGATTATCCCTTGACGAATTGCTCTCAGCAAGTGCGGCCTCCACCAAGTCCTGCCGAGGGAAAACGTGTCGCTGTTAGGTGCAGCAAACAAAATGCCAGAAAAACTAATGCATTGATACGATATCAAACCATACATAATTAAAACGTTCAGAATTGAGAAGGATACAAAAGATAATTTCAACAAATAAAGACCATAGAAGGTAAGTAACAGGTTCAGATATCTAACCTTCACGTCCCTATTAGACAAGAACTTCCCCAGGTTGTGAACAATGCACCTTAGATCTTCTGCCTGCAGTTGTGAATACAGATAATGCAACATAAGAACAATAGCCACAAAAATATTGTGCAAGTAATAGCAGAGTCAGTGCTTAAAGAAAAAGCCATCATGGTTTCAAAAGAAAGGCATTATTAGTATGTTACCTTGATATAGCCCACTCTGCTCTTGTCAAAGTAGCAAAAAGCCTACAAGATAAGGGGGGGAAACTGCACACATTAGCGACATCTTAACATTTTATGGCAACTCTTAGTCACTTACAACAGAAAATTTACCTGCAACAGGTCCTTATCAACTACTTCATGTTTTGCTGAATCTCCTTTCGGTGATACAGCTGCCTTCCCCTCATTACTGACGACTACCTTATCACCAACTTCTACCAAACCTTCTTTCTCTGCTATAGTAGGTTTGACCTTCCCCGAAACAGGCTTTTCATCTATACAGGCAACATTTTCTAATTCGATCTCCTTCCCTGCTTTCTGGTTCACTTTATCTTCTTTTGTTACTTCTTCTAATTTGACCTCTCTACTGTTCAAATTACCATCCTGCAGCACGCACACAAGCAAACACAGATACACATAATTAATCTCCTGGCACAGATAAAACAATCAGGTACACTGTGAAACATGAGGGAACAGCAGGATGTTATCCTTTTCCATTTGCTTCCAATAGTTCGACCTATCCAGAAAAATTGTCGGCTTACAAATGTGGTTCCGATCCCTGTGATGCGTGTACTTTCAAGATAAAAGATTATAAACCAGCTTTCTTTTACATGAAATTTGAACTATCATTCAATGACCAGTGTACAAAACCGACTGTAGAAAACAGCTCTCTTCTACATGAAATTTGAACTATCATCCAATGACCCTGTCAGGTGTAAAGGCCACTGCACAAAATTTTGTAAGCTATGACAAAGTATAGGAGCCTTGAGAGGTTAGCTTGAGCACTGAGACGACCAAATTTCTGCATTAGTCCAGGATGAAACTGACAAAACATAATAGCAAAACCTGTTCTCATCCAAAACTATCAACTTAAGATATGGAAAGCTGATGTAGATTCCATATTATGGAAACAATTAATTAAGCACAAGTAAAAATTCCACAATAACATTAGCCTGTAACAAATACCTCTACTGCTATGAAGAAAGGAGATTCCAAAAGAAACACAAGATAAATAAATGGCATGTCTGATTGTCAATCAACTATAACTAGTGTGTACAAAATTGTGTGCAGAACATGTTTACCTGTTGCTCAGCAGTATCACCATCCATGTCCTCGTCGTCTTCATATATTTCTACTTCCTCGGGATCTTCTTCATAGTCAGGATCTTCATCCTCCATCTTCTCTGCTGCTTCAGGTTCATCACGAGTAGCTGGTAAAGGTATCTGATCTATGCTCATCTTTTTCTTGTCGTCTTCCATTATTTTATCGTTTTTTGGAGCACTGATATTATTAGGGGTACTTTCAATGTGAGCATCGTCAGTTGTCTTTGATCTCTTTTCTGATGATTTTGTGCCTTCCTTCGTTAGATCATCCTCTCTTGTGCGCTTACGTCGGTTCTTCTTTGTAACATAGTGCTTGTGTAGTTTCTGTGAAACAAGTAAACATCAAGCCCCATGTGGGCAGATATTAACACGTAAAAAACTCCTGAACACAAGAACTGCTACCCCTTTTGTTATGAAAACAAGACGAAACAGGATTAGGCTCCTAATGTTCCAGAACGGAAAAGAAGGCCAAACAGGATTTTGTTTGGGAACAGGCAGAAAACCAACAGCCTACCGGAGAATACAGACATGATATCCCGACTGCTAAGCGAACCGCATCCTCATATAGGTATAACCTTAATGCCACAGTTTCAACAATGACCAGGAAACATGATCAAGTGTGATAACTTTTGCACTCACTGGTTCCATAATAGCTTTATCCCCCAAAAGCAAACTACAGCATTATTAATGTGCTGGATTTTGTTAGTATTAAAATAGAAATTAGTGGCCAAAGCTGTGTTCTGGAGACTGCTGTTTTACAAAGCGAAAACCTTTAGAGCACTAGACGAGCCAAGTAATAACCACATGAATTTGTCAATGTGAATTAGTGGAAAGCATACATGGCGTACTCAGTGCAGAGTTTTCTCATTTTAGGATTCAAAATATGCACTAGATTACAAACAAAAAAAGGATTGACCGTGTCACAAAATTGATGACATGGGTAAATGGTACTTGACAAAGACCAACTGCTATTATGCTTAAGCTAAAGGTGTCGGCAGAGCTAAAGAAACTTACCTCAAGAAAAGACAGGATAATGCAGCCCATTCTGAATTGAAGCATTTCACTGAACGACTCAGCAAACAGCGAAAGCTAAAAAGGGAAATAAGAGCATATATCAATGTCAAAAGATAATAAAGTTTATTCTTCAGAAAGAATTAAAATCACATTTACGGTGGTAATTACATAAAAAAATACGTCCATTTGTTATCAGGGCAAAAAACTGTGGAAAATAGAATATATACCTCAAAAACAGATTCCTCTGTGTCATTGGTTGTATAGTCTAGTAGGCCATCCAATGAAAGGGATATTGGACGGAGCTGCAAAATTGTGGTTCAATAAATATTTTCGTGTAACTTTTAAAAACTTTTACAAAACGCAACACTATAAATAAAAAGGAATTACAGAGCACATTAGGCGTACTTTAGACTCTTTACTCTTTTTTGTCTGCAGAATGAATCCTGGATGTTTAGGAGGTTCATCAGATTTCTTCTTCTCTTTGGCGTCGTTAAGTGACTTTTGCTTTGGATCCTTCTTCAGGTCCCTAATCTTCTTTTCTTTACCATCCTTTGCCTTATCTTTCATTCCATTTCCCCCCTCTTTATTCACATCATCTCCATTCACACCTTCCTGTTCACTAACCTCATCTCCATTTGATTTTTTATCCTCGGTACATAGATGTGCCTTATCTGCCTTTTCAGCAGCAATGTTCGACTGTTTTGCCAGCTTAATCTGAGAATTTCCAGCATCAGTCAAGCTTTCATCATTCTTTTCTTGTTGAACTTCCCCTCCTTGTTTACTTGTTTCTGCAGGTACAGCAGGTGTAATCAACTTGGATCCTGAAGCAGGAACTTTTCTCTTAATAATCCTTCGAATTACTTTCTTCTTCCCAGTTTTATTGGTCTCAGGTTGCAGATTAATGCATGTTCCATCCTTTTCTTTACTAACATCCTCAGTTGTTTGTTCAACCTGCTCTTCCACAGTTTTGTTTGTGGTTTCTGCCACCACAGCCTTGTCCACCTGAGATGATTTGTCAATTGAAGTTTCAGCAGTTGGCTTTTCACGGACAACTTTTCTGATAACCTTCCTTATTACTTTCCTTCGTGTGGGCTTCTTATCCTCAACTGTATGCTGAACGGAGGCGTCACCTGAGGTATTTCCTTGAACGTCCCCACCCTTCTTATTATGTTCCACAGCATTATCAAGTGGTTTCCCTTCATTCTCAGCAAACTTTGCCTCCCCATCTTTGCCCTGCTCATCCATTTTAGTATCAACTTTCTCAATTTTGGTAACATCCTTGCAAATACCCCCCTCCCTCATATGACCATCATCTGCTCCTTCCTTCTGTTCCTTTGTATCACAAGGGGCCTAAAATAAATGAATCGGGAAATAGAGCTATTAGTATTAAACACAGACTAAGATAAATTATTATGCTACAATTGTCAACCATGGTAGGAGTATGACGAACTAACATTTTCACTCTTTATAGCCAGTTTCTCCCTTTCTACTTTTGAATTTCTGTATGTAATCCAGGTTTTCTTCCATAACTCTACTGAAGATATGCATTCTGACAGGTTTGGCACAAACAGTACGGTAATCTCTTTATGACTAAAGAGTCCATCTTTGCCAATTCTGTTGTAATGGACCTGCAAATAGTTAAACACGTTATAGAAACGACAACAATTTCAGCAATGGTGTTTCATAACTGTGCAGTGACAAGTATGCTAAAACAAAACTGAATGTACTTCGTGATAGGAGCAAATGCTCATAACCAATCCCTCAGAAAGTACTTGTATCAGAGAAGTATGGTTCAAGATTTTATTACAACCTATCAGGTCCAAACTTTACCAAAAACAATGTTTGAAATAGTGGATATCAAGTCTATCGCCTGAGTGCTCCAGTGTACTGAGATCATATCAAACAATGTGTCTGGTACTTTTTCCATGTATATTCCTATTTATTTATATAATTTCAAAGTTATAATATAATCATTGTGATATCATAACATTTGCAAATCAAGCAGCGCGAAGACACTATTACTCTGTGTTTAGAACTTTAGACCAAGTCATCAGCGCGAAGACACTATTTGCAAATACTTCTTTAAATACATGAAAGAAAAATTACTTAGGCTTTATTTAAGAAGTTACAACTCCTCATATTGATATTTTTTTTATCAGAGTAAATACTTCCATACCGAACATATCAGTCAATAGATAAGAAATTATCTTCCATTATCAGAAACTGAAACGAATACTATATATCTATCTAAGTAGTTCCTGGGTGCTCCACACCCCTATACGAATATTAAATGTAAAAAATACCCAAATTTTTTATTTTTTTAAATTTGGGGATATCAAACGTGGATTCTCAATCTACTCCAGTGTGAAGTTTCGTGAAAAAGTACCAGGAAACATATCCATGGCGAAGGAAATACTGTCCGAACAAAAATCCATCCAAACAGTTTTTTTCTATACATAGGAAATTTTTGTCTTTTTGCCACGAATACATTTCCTGGTATTTTTTCACAAAATTTCACATGGGAGTAGATCGGTAACCCAGGTTTGATATCCCAAAATCTCAGATTTTTTTTCAAATTTCTCGGTACTTTTTTGAATTTAATGTTAGTATAGGGGTGTGGAGGACCCGGGTGGTACAAATCCGCTTCCTTGATCCCCACTACTTCTATTTATCATAACATGCACACATGCCACCTCATCAAAGGCCCACCTCAACATGCATGAGAAGAAGTTTTTCATTAATTGATCCCACTACTTTTACTTATCCGAGGTCAAGGAGGCTTTAAAAAGGATGAAAGGAGGCAAGGCGATGGGCCCTGAATGTATCTCCATTGAGGTGTGGGGAGGCCTCGGAGACATAGCGATAGTATGGCTAACTAAGCTTTTCAACCCTATTTTTCGGGCAAAAAAGATGCCAGAAGAATGGAGACCGAGTATATTAGTACCAATCTTCAAGAACAAGGGGGATGTTCAGAGTTGTACTATTTACCATGGAATTAAGCTGATGAGCCATGCAATGAAGATATGGGAGAGTCATTGAGCCCCGCTTAAGAAGTACAAGCGTGACCAAAAATCAGTTTGGTTTCATGCCTGGGAGGTCGACCATGGAAGCCATTATCTTGGTACGACAACTTATGGAGAGATACGGGGAGCAAAAGAAGGGCATGCATATGGTGTTAATTGACTTGGAGAAGGCATGCAATAAGATACCGCGGAATGTCATGTGGTGGGCCTTGGAGAAACACAAAGACCCAGCAAAGTACATTGCCCTCATCAAGGACATGTACCATAATGTTGTGACAAGTGTTCGAACAAGTGATGGAGACACTGGTGACTTTCCGATTAAAATAGGACTGCACCAAGGGTCAGCTTTGGCCCCTTATCTTTTTTGCTTTGGTGGTGGATGAGGTCACAAGGAGATATCCCATGGCGTATGCTCTTTGCGGATGATGTGGTGCTAGTCGATGATAGTCAGACAGGGGTTAATAAGAAGTTAAGAGCTATAGAGACAAACCTTGGAATCGAAAGGTTTTAGACTTAGCAGAGGTAAAACCGAGTACATGAGATGCGGTTTCGGTACTACTAGGCACGAGGAGGAGGTTAGCCTTGATGGGCAGGTGATGCCACAGAAGGACACCTTTCAATATTTGGGGTCAATGCTGCAGAAGGATGGGCATGTTGGCCGACTAAAAGGCGACATGTTCAACAGTTAGGTGTGGCGGAGATGCGCATGTTGAGATGGATGTGTGGTCACACAAGGACCGGGTCCAGAATGATGATATAAAAGAGATAGAGTTGGGGTAGCACCGATTGAAGAGAAGCTTGTCCAACATCGTCTTAGATGGTTTGGGCATATTCAGCGCAGGCCTCCAGAACCTCCAGTGCATAGCGGACGGCTAAAGCATGCTGATAAAGGTCGGGGTAGACCGAACTTGACATGGGAGGAGTCCGTAAAAAGAGATCTGAAGGACTGGAGTATCACCAAAGAACTAGCCATGGACAGGGGTGCGTGGAAGCTTGCTATCCACGTGCTAGAACAATGAGTTGGTTGCGAGATCTTATGGGTTTCAGCTCTAGCCTACCCCAACTTGTTTGGGACTAAAGTCTTTGTTGTTGTTGTTGTTGTTGTTGTTGTTGCTGGAACAGACAGCTCAGCAGAAAAATAAATAGGGGCTTCATTTACAATTAATGATTTCCATGACGCCCGAACAGGCAGGTCAAGGAACTGAGATGTCAACCGGGGTCTGTTTAATCCCGTTTAAACCCACTAATAATCTAACAGTTAAAAAAATCCGGGGAAAATGAACTATGGAGCTAGCTAAAACTAACTAAACGGGACTTGCTGATGCCGCTTATTTACCATTTACATCCCTAAACTGAGCCTATCTCAGTTGGTGGGAGCTGTGGATGTGCAATACCCACCACCACCACCCACATTCTACTTGTTTTCAACTCAATTTAGGTGCTTACTACTTTTTATGACTTCCTCCCAAGGAATTCTTGACAAAAACATCATAGTTTCACAAACACTACTTTGGACAGCAGACTATATCTGAACTGGCAATGTGATTGAGACCTAGAACATAACGGGCATAATGTTACATGCAAGTTCATCCAATTAATACAGCATCTTAAGATAAATTTCAATAAGGTGGAAGCATAATGTTACATGCAAGTTCATCATAAGTGCTAAAAATAAATTGACATGTACCTCGAGGAAATGATTCCAGTGTGTGCAATTAGATAGATCAATCTGAACCAGTTCTTTAGTGCATCTGTACAAGTAGGGTAAATTTTAGCACAAATGCCAGTTCACAAATGGATCAGTATGTTATATGATTACATACCTGATAGCAGTTCGCACCAAGCACGAACAGTCAATCAATTGATCTCCACCATCTATTGCTGCACTCCAAGGACCTCCAATTGTAACAAGTGCATGATCCTTCTTAAATACAGCAAATTTCAAGACATTGTTCCAATGCGCTATTCGTTCCTCGGCACTTCTCAATGAACATATATCAGCAAAGGCACCGTTGCTCATACCACTCATCAAGAGAACCTGCACACGCTCATCAGAATAAGAATTATTACAAAGATCAATCTGGCAATACTTCGATATTTGAAAATATACAAACAGTACATCCCAAGATCTTGACACCCCACATGAGAATTTCGTGCTTTTTGACAAAAATCAGATATGCATAATAACCAAACCATGTCATAAAGTACTCAAATGAGAATTCTGAGCAAAAAATGGGAAAGCAATTTTAATGGCATCAGACAATGCAGTACCACAACTTATGGACCGCATAGATTTGCATGCCACCAGGGATTGTACACAGAGTCTGCAAACATGAGTATAACTCCAACCAGTGTGCCACATGATTCCTACACATATTGATGTAGTAATCGTCTACTTGTAGCTACTCTAGTTCAATCTAGTCCATACTTTAAAATAAAATATACAAAATTGTAGACACAAACCTTTACATTCCAAACAGTGTCTGGAGTGCTGGTGCTGTACGATTTCTCTGAAGATAAAACTGTTCTTTCGTCGGCCTTATCATCCGCTTCATGGATGTCATGCTCCAAACTGTTTTATGGCAATAGCAACAATGTGGTAAAATGATGCTATTAAAATGAAGAATAATCACTTCGGCAAAATAGAAAGCATACCTGACTGGTGTGCGCATTGAAAGATTAAGGTTTCCTTTTGGCCAGTTCAAGACAACCTATAAACAAATCGCTGATTAGGAAAAAATAATCCTATGATTTTCCCCATTGAAAAGAAAATTTATTCATACAACAACAGACCTTAGAAACATCTGGAGAAATCACTAGTCTAGGATATCGCTTTGTCAAAGATAAGTAGTCCCTCTCAGCATCCACCAAGCGAAATGGAAAGACCTGCGAAAAAGAAACTGATTGCATTAGATTCATATTAGGAAGCAAACTAGACAATAACATAAATGTGCAAAAAGAAAAGCCATGATCAGTTGCATAAACGGTGAGGCAAATGGCGAAAAGGAGGCAAATGTGTTCATGATTGCACTATCATGGACGCTGGAGCACAATCTCCAATTAAGGTGGGGATGGCCTTCCAA
This sequence comes from Thinopyrum elongatum, assembly GCA_011799875.1. Classification (NCBI taxonomy): domain Eukaryota; kingdom Viridiplantae; phylum Streptophyta; class Magnoliopsida; order Poales; family Poaceae; genus Thinopyrum; species Thinopyrum elongatum. Next base: position 393,743,293 of record CM022300.1, read on the forward strand.
TTGGATAAGAAACATCTCATGATTTTTCATATCACTTGGAGGTAAGTGATATCTTGGTGCCAGATAAAGAGAAATATCTACTAGAAATGCTGAGACATGGCTCAGTGAAGATGGATGAATAACTGGAACTCCAGACACAAACAGAACTAAATAATTCCACATGTGTGTGCAGGGACAAAGGTGCTAAAACTAACTGGCTTCAGAAGGACAAGAATCAGGGGCTTTAATACCGAGAGCACATTGAAGAGATTAGCCCCTAACATTATTATTTGATCTGAACAGCAACAATGTGACAAACTCAACTATCTGTTTACCTTGCAAATATATTCTCTCTTTAGTTGTTTAACAGGTGAACGAGGCCTTCAGGACAACAAACGAAAGAGTTAGTTATAAAGGCTGGCAGAAGACGAAGCAGCAACCGGTTGCATCCACAAAACTACATAGGAAACATGGAGGTCCACCTATGCAGGACATCACGTCGAGGCGAAAGCCGCCGCAAAGGCTTCTCAGATCTAACAGAAGAAGAACGCCGCCTTTCACCAGGTGTCCTTGGAGGAGTGTGCTGCCGCCTTGGAATAGCCACATGCTTCCTATCCCGCTCCCTCTCATTCTCCCGGCGCTCGCGAAGACGTACTCTTTCTCGTTCGCGTCCCCTTTCCCTTTCACGCTCTCTTAGTCGTTCGTGCTCCCGCTCCCTGTCTTGCTCTCTTTCCATTTCATGGTTTCTTAGCTCTTGTTCGCGTTCCCATTCCCTTTCCTTTTCTCTTTCCCACAAAAGGCCCCTTCTATGCTCCTCATCTCTTAGATCCAGTTCGCGGCGATAACCAACCCTGTCTCTTGTTCGCTCATCAACCATGGGGATGCTTGGATGTACACGAGGTAAGATGCTATCTCGGTAATCAGACTCTGAAGATGCATGCAGCAAGCTCTTCCCTGAAGCATAGTCGCGTCCAGGGGGTAGGCCCATCACGTAACCACTGCCCGATGACCCTTGTCCATAGACAAGGCTGTCCATGTTTGTCCTCTGAGTTCCCCCCAAGATTGAAGCTTGTTGTTGGCCGCCATATGGAACAGATCCAAGAATTGACAAGCTGTGATGATCGGCTTCAACTCTTCCATATGCACTAACTTCCTGGGAACCTTGATGGACTGGACCGGTCCTTCCTGCAAAGTAATCGGCTTGTCTGCCAGAAATGCATACTTTTACTCAGTGCATGTGCTATATTTTGTTGTGGTGACAGACACAAAGGTCACTAATTCGCTAGTGGTTTACTTTCCAAGCTTATCAACAAATTTTTTACAGCTTATCAAAACCTAGTCATAGGGCAGAGATGTCTGGATGAAGCAACTTTTCACTTATCTGAGGCATCTTTTTATGTGGTTATAATCAAGACATAATTATAATACTGATAATACTAATAACAGTAACGATAGCAGAAATAATCATGATGTGAACCAAAAACCTGACAATTATCAGTATAACCTTACTGTGAGCTAACATGCCGTATGTCAGAGACAAGCTGCAGTGGAGTTTTTAGGAGTTGCTGATGTCGCGTCGATGAAACCTAAAATTTCAACGTCATTTAATAATGGGAATAAACTAATTATCAAAGACAGCAGATAAATGAGAACAGAACGATGCTTTCTGCAAAGAGGGGGGAAGAGGGGATTTTACCTGATCCACACGGTCATGAATCTGAGATTACGTAAAAGCCAGTGAGTTATAGTTATACATTGTCAAAATCTAAGAGGTGCTGAACAAAAGAAAAACAAATGGGCAGTAGAGAGAGAGAAAGAGAGACCTGATGGCTTCCAGGAATATGATCGGGGTATCTTCTATCCAAATCATTGAAGCCATCTCTCCTGCCAATATTAGCTGACTGTTCACCGTACATCCTTCTCTCCAATTCATAATTCGTACTGTACTGCTCTAGCTTTGGCACATACGCATGAGAAGCTAGATAGTCATCATTTGGCCTTCCCAGGCTGGACCCTACAGCTCCAGATGAGAACTTTGATGACTCGGAGAGTGATGTTTGATGAGTTTGCAGATTGGGAAGACCAGAAGAACTTGGACCTTTGCCAGCAAGTCCACCAACCTGTTAAATATATTAGGCGGAATTTTCAATTGGCATATTCTGTAACAAGATCATGTAACAATAGTAGTTGCCACTTGTTCAATTCTAGTTTGGGGGCGAATGAAACTTCACCTATATTATGAAAGGCTTGATCAAAGCATCAATTATGCGATGGAAAAGGAAAAACTTCTTCAAACAACTTTGTGACGCAAAACATGTACTCCCTCCGTAAAGAAATATAAGAGCGTTTAGATCACTAAGTAGTGATCTAAACGCTCTTATATTTCTTTAAGGAGGGAGTAATTAATTGAGATGAAGCTCAACTCCAAAAATGGCAAACTATATTTTTGTCATCCTTTACTATACGTGAACTGACTTGATGAGGAAAAGCATAAATGATTTCAAGGTTGCAGACCCCAATCTCCTGAGTCCTGTTCACCACCCAAAAGACCAAAACAGCTCAATGCATAACCAGATATATGTGGTGAACACTGAACAGAAGTGGGAACGGGGAAGGAGAGGGATCTTAAAGAGGGTAGACTTCTGATTCTCTATAGTCTTCATATAGATATGTATTGATTGCTCTGGTTGATAGAGAAAGAAATTGCACATGGAGAAAAACGCCGTGGTTTCAGATATCACATCATCTATGGTAAAGCAGTTGTGGGGGCTATAACTTCTATCTGTACCTACGCAAAATAATGGCAACATTTGTGTCATTCTACCCAAACTAACCCAAGTAAGCTGTAAGATCAAGATCTTGGATTTCACCCAGCTTCAGAACCGGAATTGTTGGGGAGCTCAGTGATCCATAGGGGACCCATGTTACCAGTTTGGGATAGCTTAAGGCCCTTAACTTCTTCAGCTAAAGCTTGTGCTCTCCCAAAAGGCATGAAAATGTAGCTGTAAAATGATGCAAGTTCATTGCTAGAACGTTAGGAAAGGTGGCAAGGGACCCAAGTTACCAGTTTGGGATAGCTTAAGGCTCTTAACTCCTTCAGCTAAAGCTTGTGCTCTCCCAAAAGGCATGAAAATGTAGCTGTAAAATGATGCAAGTTCATTGCTAGGACGTCAGGAAAGGTGGCAAGGGGATAATGTGCAAGAGCTGTTGCTTTGCAACTTATATAAAACTCTACACCTTCCATTAAATAAAAGGTGATGACAGGATTTATCTTTCAGACTGAGGAAGATCAATAGCTCATGTAGGCAGATTTTAGGAGCCAACTTTTTTCAAAGTTTGACTCTATCCTTGCTCAAAAGGAAAGTTTTTACAGGACCAGAGGGAGTATACGATTAAGCTTTATATTGCTCAGATCATCCCATAGAGCTGTTTTAAATTTCTGGATTGTACCGCAAATTCTCAACTAATAACTCTAATAGAAAGCGAGTGTTTAGACCTTGTTTCCAAAGCAGGCATGTATTTCACATTTTGCCCAAAGTTCTGACTGTTCTTTCCGTGGGTGACAGTTGAGGGACCAGGTAAACTTTGAAATATATAAAATTATTTGTATTTACGCATCGATTATTTCTGTGCATAAGACAAAGAGTACAGAAGGGATATAAATGGACCTTTTCGGGTTCAGGAACCGGGCTGATTCTAAATAAACCCATTTGTTTTATTTTATTTATAGACCAATAATGCCGGACACTAGCTTTAACACTGGTCAAACCTAGGATTCGCTTATCACAGATGTCCATGTGGACCTATTATAATTCTCTAAAGCATGTACTGGGTAATATTTAGATACAATTGGATTGATATCTAATAACCTCGATTATTTGCCTTCACTCAAAGAGATGCCTTTGGTATATACGAGTACAACACAAACCGACAAACGACAACTCACACAATTCAGTTACATGTGTAACATCAATGAGCAATAAGCAACATTAGGAAACAAAATTAATTGCATCCAGAATTCAAATTGAAAAGGAGCACAAATTAACCTTCTGCGCGCCATAAACCGCAGCGTAAGGCCCTCCATACTGCCCCACAGCACCCTGTGCCGCATTGCCGCCAAACTGAGGGCCATCGGTGCCACCAGCTGCTGCAGTAGATGTCACATACCCGCCGCTACCAGGCTGCAAAAACCCAACCAAAAGGGCGCAAGTGTTTGCACACATATATCAGAACCTTGCACCATTAGATAGGGTTGCCAATCAAAGCATCAGATGAGTTTCACAGAGCGCCTTACAATTTTGCCGTAAGGTTGCTGCGCGCCATACTGCGGCGGCTGGCCGTAGGGATTGGGCCCTTTCTTCGGAAACATTGCGGATACGACCGCCTCAGATCCTGTGGATCACAAGACCCGGCCGAAACACCGCGCAGAAGCAAGCAAACACAGACGGCTGGCACAGCTGCACACAGGCTTCTGCAGGGAAAATGAATCCTATATAAATTACATCTGCGGCGGCAAGAACGTCAGCAATCAATCCTAGATAACCACGCACGCGGGCATGACCAGGATGGACCAGGCGATTTGGTTGCTGGCAAATAGAGAAAAGGTGAAACTGCTAGGGCTTGCCTGTGGAGGGTGGACGAGGATGCTATTTGTTGGGATGCTGAGTTAGCCTTCGAAGGAGATTGGGCTCGGCACGAGACGACGTCGGCAGCGGCGCCGCGGGATCGGCGGCGGCGGAGGACGAAGAGAAGGGGTTGGGAAACTGGGGTTCAGACTAATTGTAGTATCGATCTGAACGAAGAATGTGCAAGCGCAGCGTGCCTGCCTTTTTTTTTAAACACTTGTAACTTTATCTATACCTCTATATCTATATCTACACCTACTACCTACTTTTTTTCTATATACCCCTACACTTTTTTTACTAATAATAATTATTTTTAATATATATAAATATAAATATAAATAATAATGATAAATAAATATAAATATAATTAAATAAATAATTCTTACCACCGTAATTTCGTCCGTTTTTGGTCCGTCTGTCCACTTATTATTTTCTATATCCGATGTGGTACTAATCTATCTATATAATCCCTGCCCGCACGTCTTGTCCATCCCTCGACTGGACCAAGCCGTAAGTTTCGTCGTCACGCGCGTGGGCCGAACTGACATAGCCCACATTTTACTAAAACGATAAGCAGGGGAGCAGCGAAAAATACTTTCTGCGTGAGGATTAAAACTCCTAAATAGCCCCACCTCGCTCCTTTTCAATCAATTTATATACGCGGGCGACTTTGCCGCATCAGAAATCAACAAGCCTCTGAGGGGAACAGAACGAAGGATAATACTCGAAGAGCAAGTAGGTTCGAAGGAAGGATCAGATACGCGCACAATCGGCAACCCGTGGCACAAACCAAATATGCGGCAGGTCAGGCTGTTGAATCAGCGACATTAGAAATCAAAACAACCGACCCCAGGAGAGGGAACGGAATGGAATTGGAAGGAGGGGGTGGGTGCACACCGCCGGGCCCGGCGTCTTCTCCTGGCCCAGGCTGGAGGCGGACACGACACGGCCGCGCACTCCAGGAGTGCATCATCGGCGCCGAGGGAGGACGGAGGTGTGACCGCGCGCGTGCTCGATCTGTTCTTCTTGGTTGGTTGTGGAAGAGGCAAGAGAGAGAGAGATGGGAGTACGCGGCGCCGTGGGTGGGTGTGGGAACCTGGGGCCGGGGCGGAGAAGGAGGAGCAGTGCTGCTGGGTTGGGAAGAGATGTTGGGTGCTGGCCTGCTGGGTGATGAGGAGCAGCGCAACGCTGCGTGGATAAAAGAGGGCCACACAGGAGGATTACTCGGTGGGATTGTTTACTATGTTTGCTGAAATGTAGAAGAAGCGTAGACGTGATGGATGGTGTACGTCGCCTTCACATGAAATTTATCAAAAAAGTTTGCCTTTTTTATGGTGATGGTGGAGAGTGAGTGCGGTTCGGTCTTTGGGCCAACTTCAAGTAGTGCAAAAGAAAAGAAACATAATATAATCTTGCAAACCAAGCAACCAACATTTTCTTAAAAAAATATCAACATAGTAAAAACCTGTTTGCGTTCGAATATTAACAAAAAAAAAGTATATAAACAATCCCACTTCAATGCACCACTACTCTTCCATTCAAAATAAATTTGTTTGCATTTAAATCTTTTGAAAATTCTAAGAAAAAACATTTAGATTAGTTATTAAACTCTCGGACAGTATACAACAATTTCAACGTCTCTATATCCCGCTAAAAGCACTTACACCATTGCTCTTCCACCCTATGATAGTGCTAAGATGAAGGAGGGCCCTTCAAAGGACACCCCGACGACTTTCTCAACTTTGCACTACATGGTCTGGACACCAACAATTCTTTTTCTAATTGCGGACACCAAGTGTGTGTGTGTGTGTGTGTGTTTTAGATAAAGAGTGTTTCAAATTCTTCTTATTTTTTTTTAAAAAAAACATGCTTTTAAATATGTCCATGCTTGTTTAAAAATGAACAAAACTCTCAAAAAATGTTCCAACTTTTTTTTAACAAAACCATTTAAAATCGGCCACAAAATTTTCAAATTTCATAGTTAAAAAACATGTGTTCAAAAAATGTTCATCTTCAAAAGATGTTTCAATTCTAATAAAAAGATTAAAATTTTCAAAATTGTTTAATTATTTTATAATAAAGAAATATTTGTGTTTTCTCAAAAGTAAAAAATAGAACCGATTACTAGACTATTCCATGCACCACTACTCGTTCATTGATGAAAGATGTTAGGGTGGCCTATTTACGTCCATGCGTCATACTCCGAAAAGAGATATCATTATAAACTTATGCCGATGTTTATCAGAACTGGATATAAGAAATGACCCGTAATATCATACAGAGCAGGTTGTAGGAATGTTTAGCCCGTTGCAACGGACGGGCATTTGTACTAGTTGTGGTATCGATCTGAACGAAGGATGTGCAAGCGCAGCGTGCCTGCCTTTTTTTTAAACACTTATAACTTTATCTATACCTCTATATCTATATCTATACCTACTACCTACTTTTTTTTCTATATACCCCCACACTTTTTTTATTAATAATTATTATTTTTAAAATATAAATATAAATAATAATGATAATGATAAATATAAATATAAATAAATAAATATATTATTCTGATCACGGGTTGAACTTCGGATCAGAATATTATTCTGATCACGGGTTGAACTTCCCGAGTTACACAACCTGAACTTCCCTCTCCAGGAACCCGACCTTCGGGCTATCTTCGCAACCGTGTCTCCCCGCGCGAATTATTCTGGTCAATCGTGTTCTATGTGATGTAAGTGTAATCTGGAAACGGTTTTTAGCAACTAAATGCCCGTTTCTAAATAGGAATCTCGCTCGTTGTCGGATTTGCTCTCGGGATGTGATGAACTTGCGTCTGTTGCAATTTTACTGCCTGAATTGTTCGACCTGAACTTCCTTTGGTGACAGGTTGAACTTCCCGCAACATTGTCCAAATGAGACTTTCAATATACCGTTGGAAAGCTATGAACACAAGTATCATGACCCAAATTTAATTTTTGGCAAAATGTAAGCGGTTTAAGAGCAGTTTTGAAAACCGTTTTTACTTCATACAAAAAACGTGAACTGTATTTTTGATCCCATTTTTAAACCGTTTATCGGAATGAGGCAAATAATATGGCGTTGGAAAGCTACTGCAAATCCGCTCCTTCCACATGTAGAACATTTTCTCTAATTCCCTATGGTTAAAGAATAATTTGGAAAATCGTAAAATTTCGCAAATCGAACAGTCGAGTTCGTATTTTCGAGGTCATTTCTAAACGGCTAATCCAATTGAGGCAAATGATATGGCGTTGGAAAGCTTATGAAAATGCGCTTCTTTTTCATGTAGATAGTTTTTTCTAATTTTAAACGGTTTAAGAGTAATTTAGAAAACCGTCCAAGTTCCACCGAGTTCGTATTTTTGAGTTATTTTTTTAACCGTACGTTGGAATACAGCAAATGATATGGCGTTGGAAAGCTTGAGGAAATGCGAAACTTTTTGGTACATAATTTTTCTTTCAATTCCTTACGGTTTTAAGTCAATTTTAAAAATGGTTAAAAAAGTTTTTTGGTCGTAATTTTTGCAAACTTTGACGAAATGGGGCAAATAATATACCGTTGGATAGCTATCGAAAGTGCAAAACTTTTTCGTATGTAAAGTTTTCTCTAATTCCCAGCCGTTTTCATGTAATTTAGAAAATGGCGAGATCAGGATTTCTGCCTTCATCGCAAATGGAAATGCACTGCATGAAGTACTTGAACTTCTGTGGCAGTTCTGTTTGAACTTCACTCTGTTTTTTACGTGCTGTTTTTTGCCCGTTACTCCCAAACCACTTACCGGAATTGAGCAAATGATATACCCGATGGAAAGCTGTTGAAAATACGCAACTTTCCTGTGTTGATCAGTTTTTCATACTCGCGATGGTTCAAAAGAATTTTTGGAATGCATTAAAATGTGTTTTAAATGGTATACATGAAAATTTTAAACCGTTCGTCGAAATGTAGCACATAATATACCGTTGGAAAGCTTATGAATAGCAGTAAGTTTTTCACGTAGACATGTGTTACAAATTCATTGTCGTTTGAGAGCAGTTTTTAAAATGGCAAAAACAACGTTGTTTTTCCCTTTTTTCAACATGTAAATGAACGACGGACGTCTCGCACATGAATTTTGAACTATGCTAGGAGGAGCACGTGAACTTCTTGCAATAAACCTTTTAAGCTTTTTGTTTTCTATTCTTATATTCTTATCTAAAACGCATTTCGTGTAATAGTTGAACTTCCCGCTGTTTTCACCTTGAACTTCTGTCACGTATTTTGGTTCAACCTCTCTCACAAGAATTTTTGAACTTTCTCGGGCCGAGCACTTGAACTTCTAGCAACAAAACTTTTAGCCTTTGCTTTTTCATTCTTTTTTTAATACAAAATGCACACCGTCTAGTACGTGAACTTCTGGCAGTTTTCAATCTGAACTTCTTAGATCATGGGTTCTGCCTTTATCGCAAAAACAGAGTCTCCGCAAATGCATGGCGTGAAGAGGTTGAACTTCTGGAGCAGTTCTGTTTGAACTTCACTCTGTTTTTCACATGTTGTTTTTTGCCCGTAACTCCCCAACCACTTACATGAATTGAGCAAATGATATACCGATGGAAAGCTGTTGAAAACACGCAACTTTCTCGTGTTGATCATTTTTTATACTCGCGACGATTTAAAAAAAAATCATCTGAAATTCATTGAGTGTAGTAGTTGAACTTTCTGCTGTTTTCACGTTGAACTTCTATGACGTATTTTTGTTTGTAATTTTCTCATCCATTCGTCAGTGTTACACAAATGATATTCCTTTTGTACAAACCTCTCTCACAATAATTTTTTAACTTTATCCGACGGAGGACTTGAACTTACAACAACAACAAAATTGGACCTTGCCTTTTAATTCATTTTTCTCATATTAAACACACACCATGTAGTACATGAACTTTTTTCATTTTTATAATTTGATTTTTTTTCTTTTTGAAATCAAATTGCTCCCAAATAATAACTAAACTTCTTTGTGGATTGAGAGAATTATTTTAAAACGCAAAAAAATAATTCTTTTTGTGTTTTTGAACATGGAAATACAAGGTGAACCTCTCGCAAGAATTTTTGAACTTCCCCGGACAGAGCACTTGAACTTCTTTCAACAAACCTTTTAAGCTTTTATTTTTCTATACTTTTACTTTTCACTTGAAATGCATTCCTTGCGGTACTTGAACTTCTCGTTGTTTTCACTATGAACTTCTATCACATCTTTGTGTATACGTCGAATTACACGCAATTGAAGGTCAGACGTCATTTTTTGCCATTTTAAAACATGTAATTGAAGGTCGGACGTCCCGCAATATAAATTCTGAATCGTGCACGGAGGTGCACGTGAACTTCTTGCAACAAATCTAAGTTTTTTTATATACTTCGAACTTCTCTGTTATTTTAATTTCAACTTCTCAGTCATATTCTTAGAAAGGAAATGAGTTTTTAAATAAGCATCAAACATTTTTTTGTAAATTGAACCTCATAGTTTTATTTTTCTTAGAAATGGTAATAATTTGAGTTTCCCGTATACATCGAACTACTCCTCTATTTTAATTTGAACTTCGTCATTTTTATTCTTTAGTAACAAGGAATATTTGAATTTTTTTATAAATATCGAACTTCTCTATTTTTGTAATTTGGACTTCTTGGTTTATTTGAAATACTTTCTTTTTCCATTTTTTTTGAAACCATAAAACAATGTTGTTTTTATAAAAAATAAACATCAAAGTCATGTGTTATGTTAATTTGAACTTCTTGCTTTTCTTTAGATACAAAATTTTCTGATTTTTTTATAAACTTTGACCTGCTATGTATCTTAAATTTGAACTTCTTGGTTTAGTTTCACACACGGAAAAAATTGTCTACTGTTTTGTCTTTTAACTTATAGGCTTTTTTGGGGTTTTGTGAACTTCTAGAGTTTATTTTTGTGCAAAGTTACACACACACACACATAATAGAACACACCCCCACACGCTGATGCTCACATGTTGTTTTCCCCTTCTTTCAATATACACATTGAACGCCACCAGTAGCTAGGATGAACTTCTCTCTTTCTGTCCTAAAGAAACACACGTACGCATGCGAGAGGTACTGCCGTCCAAGTTTAGTTTTTCAGAGGACAAACACAAAAACAAAAGTTCAGAGAAGGTAAAATCCTTCAAAAGAGATAGTTCAGAGAAGGTCAAATCCTTCAGGAACTCCCGTCCAAGTGCAGTTTTACAGGGCGGCGACGGAGGTGGAGGTGGAGGTGGCCGGGGCGGAGGTGGAGGTGGTCGAGGCGGAGGGCGGCTGCGGAGGTGGAGGTGGTCGGGGGTGGAGGGAGGTGAAGGGGGTTGTCGGGTGGTGGCTGCGGAGGAGGTCGGGTGGTGGGTGGCGGTGACTGTGAAGGTGGTCGGTGGTGGTGGCAACGTCTTCGGTCAGGGCCGGGCCCGGGCGGCGGCGTCTTCGGTCGGGGGCGAGGCCGGGCCGGGCAGCGGCGCCTCCGGTCGGATCCGGGCGTGGAGGCACTAGGGGCGACCTGCATCGGGCGATGGCGCTCGGGGGAGACCTGCATCTGGCGGCAATGCTCAGGGTGTGTGGGCGTGGCCCACGGCGGCTGGGGGGTGCACGGCGGCCGGGGCCTGGGAGGCGCGCTCGGCCGGGGGCGGTGGTTCGCCGGCGGGTCGGGGGTGGGGGCGCGGCGGTGGGGGGGTGTGGGGTGTGGGGATCGGGAGGTGGAAGACGGGTCGGGTGGGCCGGTTCTTTTGCTTTTTCGGGAGTTCGGGAACACCCCCATCAGGCCTATATAGGGGCGCTATGATCCTGTGATCATAATAGTGCTACCCTATATATATATATATATAGATAGAGAGAGAGAGAGCAAGGTGCGTTTCGTCAATTTTTTTCATCCGTTCACCGTCGAAAAAAAAATTCTATCCGAGGTGATACTAGATTCTTATGCGTTTGTGTGCTAGAAAAAAAGAATTTTTGTACGTGGGCCGCGTGCTGTGGCCCAGCGAAGCCAGCCCACTTATTTTTCTGACCATGCAGTTGGAAATTTTTATTTTCCGCACTAGGCCACAAATAGTTAGTGTTTCGCACAGGACAACCAATAATGGGCTGGGCCATTTTCTATTTTTTCTGTGTTTTACTTCTATTTTTATTCTCCTTTCCCTATCTCTTTTTTCCCTTACAAGTTTATTTTTCTTTTAGAATTTATTTCGTAAATTAAAAATTCTCAAAAAACATACAGAATTAAAAAAAATGGAAATGTTTAGAATTCCAAAATTTTGTTGCTATTTTTAAAAATATTCGGAACTTGCAAAAAGTCGCCAATTTTTCAAAAAAATTAGTATTATTCAAATATGTTCGAGATTTCTAAAAAAAATGGCATTTCAAAAAATGCTCCAAATTCGAAAAATATTCTTGTTTTAGTGAAATTTTCAAAATTAAAATTAATGTTAGTGTATAAAAGATACACATTTTCTAAAAATCTTATGAATTTTCAACACATGTTCTCGTTTAAAAAAATGTTCATAAATTTAAATAATGTTCATGTTTTTATAAAATAGTTGGTGTTTTCAGAAAATGTTTGTGAATTTTAAAAGATGTTCCCTTTCATATTATTGATCGTCTTTTTTGAAAGTGTACATAATTTTCAACAAACTGTTCATCATTTAAAAAATTGTTCATGTTTCTTAGAATATTCAGAAACTTCATACCATAAAATCCCCTCAATTGAAAGGATTGAAAGGAAGAGTGGATTGAATAACTCATGGGTCTTCTCTGGCGTACGATGATGTAACAAAACTCTTAAATGCCGTCGATCAATGAATGGAAAAATAACGGATTAATTCCTTCACACGCGGCGAAACTGAGAAGCTAAATGTTCCTTTTTCGTGTGCACACAGGGTTTTGCTTGCACATATAATTCTCACTGACGTTAAATGCATACTATTTTATCTCTCGTTGCAACACACGGACATATGTGCTATTATAAGCGTGAGTGTAGAATAGCTTATTCTACACCCCATAGTAACGCTATATACAAAATCTAATAAAATGGTGTATAAAATGTAGTAATTCAGAAAATATATTTTTACTACCCAAGCTGATAATTTACTACATTTTTTACAAAAAATACTATATTTTACATAGTGTGTTACTATACGCACACACACACACACACTAAGCGTGAGAATTTTTGAACTTCCCCGCACAGAGCACTTGAACTTCTTTGAAAGGAACGATATAGTTGACTAGAGGGGGGGGGGTAAATAGGCAACTAACAATTTTTAGCTTTTCTTTACCAAATTAAACTTTGCATCAAAGTAGGTTGTCTAGATATGCAACTAGGTGAGCAACCTATATGATACAACAACAAACACACAAGCAAGCAAGGGATACAACACAATATAAGTTTGCACAAGTAAAGGTAAGAGATAACCAAAAGTGGAGCCGGTGGAGACGAGGATGTGTTACCAAAGTTCCTTCCCTTTGAGAGGAAGTACGTCTCCGTTCGAGTGGTGTGGAGGCACAATGCTCCCCAAGAAGCCACTAGGGCCACCGTATTCTCCTCACGCCCTCACACAATGCGAGATGCCGTGAATCCACTCTTGATGCCCTTGGAGGCGGCGACTGAACCTTTACAAACAAGGTTGGGGCAATCTCCACAACTTAATCGGAGGCTCCCAACGACACCACGAAACTTCACCACAATGGATATGGCTCCGAGGTGACCTCAACCGTATAGGGTGCTCAAACACCCAAGAGTAACAAGATCTGCAAGGGATTAGTGGGGGGAATCAAATTTCTCTTGGTAGTGTAGATCAGGGCCCTCTCAACCAATCCCTAGAAAATCAACAAGTTTGATTGGCTAGGAAGAGAGATCGGGCGAAAATGGAGCTTTGAGGAACAATGGAGCTTGGGGAGGGAAGAGGTGGTCTTCTTGGGGAAGAAGACCCCCTTTATATAGTGGGGGAAAAGATCCAACCGTTACCCTCTTACTCAGCCCGCGACACGCGGTACTACCGCACAGACACGCGGTACTACCGCAAGGGATTGTGGTACTACCGCTAGACGGTGCGGTACTACCGCTCGCGTGGCAGAGACCAGACAAGGCCCTGTTTCGTATAGCAACGAGCGGTAGAACCGCCGGAGCGGTACTACCGCGCGCCCTTGCGGTACTACCACAAGGCAGGGTTCAACTGGGCTGGGAAGGCACGGACTAATAAAATTACACCCGTGACTACTTCCGCTGAGTTTCGGTCTGTGCAAAAATCCGGCATGGTACTACCGCCCGCAGGGAGCGGTACTACCGCGTAGGGCGCGGAAGTAAAAAATTACTTCCGCACCTACTTCCGTGCGCGCCAGCGTTCTGGGCTAGAGGCCGTGGTACTACTGCACGTGAGGAGCGGTACTACCGCACGTGAGGAGCGGTACTACCGCACAGCGCGGTACTACCACTACCCTGTGCAGTACTACCGTGGTCCGCTGCGGCACTACTGCTCCCTTGAGCAGTACTACCGCACGCCACAGACACTATAGCACTTGGAGGCCTTCATTTTGCAAGGACACGGATAAGCGGACGGTGCTCCAAAGAGGCGAAGGAAAGGTGGTGCAAAGGAACAGATGTGTACGTGTTGATTCCACCCTAACCTTTCCGAAGCGGACCCCCTCTTAATAGTACGGCTTTCCTACGACTCAAATCCACCGAAAAGAAACGTAGAGAAACGCCATCTTCAATAGGCTCCGAGGGGCACCGAATCGTCTTGTGCCTAGACATGAGATATCTGAAATGCTCAATGCACACGATTAGTCCGCAAATGCATTGTCATCAATCACCAAAACCACATAGGGAGAAATATGCCCTTACAATCTCCCCCTTTTTGGTGGATTGATGACAATACGGGATTTGCACATAAGGATATACAATGATTATAAGCAAACCCAACATCTATAAAATATAGACAGGCTCCCCCTAGATGTGTGCACTCTATAGATATGCTTTGGATTCCATGGCACACATACTAGGATCAACACTCCCCCTATATTTTATAGACAAGGCAAAACTTGCAACAATATAAGTGACACTAAGCATGGAGGCAAGGTAAAGTAAGTGAGCATGAAGTAAAGGGGCACAAGATAACATAAGCTCACAATCTACTAAACATACTAGACAATAAGATAAGCTTGAGGGCATATGTCTCACACCATATGATAGCAAAGATCTCCTGGACTCGCACGCACACCAACACAAACCAACAAACCAAAGCAACGAAAGCAAAGCGACACAAGACTCGACACAAGACTCACAAATCCTACACTCTCTCCCCCTTTGGCATCGAGACACCAAAAAGGCAGAGAGGACACCTAAGACACAGGTGGTGGTAGAACTCCAAGGCATCACCAGTCATGCTCCTCGTCCTCAGACTCCTCTGCAGCACGGGATGAAGAGCGAACTCCAGTATCCTCCTCAGACTCACTCCACCGGCAGTGCTGTCTGGTCCATGATTCCTCATCTGTGATCCTCTCCTTGGAGCCACTCGCAACCTCAAGATCAACCTGCCTCATAATAGCCTTGTCGCGACGACGAGCCATCTTGGCGTTCACATGAGCCTTGTACTGCCCCTTGGCCTGCATGCAGAACAGAGCCTTCATCTTGGCCTTGAGCTTCTTAGCCCAAGAAGGCTCAGCAGTGGGAGGAGCGAACCCCTCAGAACTGTCCTCAGCCTGCTCCTCCTCAAACTCATCCTCATCAACATCCATCCGTGCAGCCTCATCCTCAGCCCGGGTTGTGGTATTAGCCCACTTACTCTTGATGCGTAGCTTGATAGGCTCATGGCGAACCCAGTTTGGAGCACGAAACTCTTCATCTAGAAAGAGCTTCTCCCAAGTCTTTGAGATCAAGAGGTGCAAATACGGTCCATAGATGGGAACTTTGCGATTGAAGACCGCAAACCGGAGCTCACACCACATGATATGAGAGACATCAAGTGGTCTAGGAATTTGACGACGCGCCTCCTCACAAAGAAGCATCATGTCCACGAGATAGGCATGCACCTTGTCCTTGTCACCAATGCGCGGAAAGAGAGTGTTGCGGAAGATCCGGTGCATGATGTCAAGGAACGGGTTCAGCACCCAAGTCTTCTTGTCATTGGCTAACTTCTTCTCAACAAGGTAGGGTTGAAGCTTATTCTTGTTGGTAGACTCTGGGTTGCCATGAGGGCGGACACCAACCGGCACATCTAGCCCCTCATCACGAACATGCAGAAGACCCATGAACTCCTTCCACTCAGCAGACATCCTCTTCCCATTCGTCATCCAAGTCATGGTCCTCTTCTCATCTGTGTGGAAATGGACAGAAGCAAAGAATTGAACCACAATCTCTGGGTCAAAGTCAAGGTGGAATGTGAGGAGCTCCTCAATGCCAAATTGCTCCACCAAGTCCAGAGGCTCACCAAAATAGTCCCGATTCTTCTTCAGATGCTCCATGTCAATCCACTGAACTGGAACATAGATGTTCTGCTTGGCCTTGATCACATCGAGGTAGATAAGATTTTGCTGCTTGGTCCAGAACAAGTCATTTCCTCTGACATTCTCACGAGGCTTCACATAGGGGTTGAGCCTCCTTCGCATTAGAAACTCGGCTTGAGGCATCTCATCCATGCCAACATTTGGCTCCTTGATCTTGGTAGCTGTGGTCTTGACGTTGCGTTGTGGGGCACTGGACCCCTCAGGAGCATCTTGGTTGCGAAGCCACTTGGAGCTCGTGTCACGGCTGGGATTCGAGCGTCGGACATTGGAACCGGAGCCACCACCTATGACACACAACACAACCACACGAGAAAAACGAGAAGGATTATTGCAAAGACCAAGGCCAAAACCAAACGAAACAAGTAGAAATGAGATTGGGTGGACAAAACAGAGTAATTTTTAACTCAACGGTAGTACCGGGCCAGGGTGCGGACGTAAAATTTTACATCCGCTCTAGCCGCGGTAGTACTGTGCCTGATTGGCACGGTAGTACCGCGCCTGGAGCGGAAGTAAAATTTTACTTCCGCGCGCCGCGCGGTAGTACCGCTCCAGCGGAGCGGTAGTACCGCACGGGGCGGATCTCGCACGAGCACGCGGTAGTACCGCTCCAGGAGGAGCGGTAGTACCGCACGGAGAAACATCGCGCAAGAACGGCAAGAACAGATCTAGAAACATCTGTAAAAGTAGATCGGTACTACCGTTGATCAAAACTACACTGTTGCATCACACCAAATAGCATATCTACTGCACTAGCACTCTCCAACAATCTCCTCTTGCAAAGATTTAGCCAAAAATCACAAGAACTACACATGCATCTCCCAAAACCTAGAAGCACAACAACGGGGCAAAGAGAGAGGGACTAAGGGAGATACCGGGTTCCATGGCAAGAGGGCAAGGTGGGGATCGATCCCACCGGTCGGAATGCGAGGAGAGCGGCCGGAGACGGAGATCCGGCGAGGTCCTCCGGCGCCGTTCTTGGGCAGGAGAGAGAGAGACGAAGTGAGGGGAAGAGATGAATGGGTATGGGGGAGTTGGAACTCCCCCTGCCCGCTCTTAACCCCCACGCACTTTCGACAGAGCGGTAGTACCGCGGGTCATCGCGGTAGTACCGCCCGGGCGGAAGTACCGCACACAGGGCGGTAGTACCGCTCTTCCAGCGGCAGTAAAAAATTACTGCCGTGCTGGAAACGGTAGTACCGTGCCGGGGTTGCAGCTGCGCAAGCACAGATGCCACCCACCTCCTGCGGTAGTACCGTGGCTTGCCACGGTAGTACCGTACACCCAAGGAAGTGCTAGTTTTGACAACAGCAGAAAAACACGGCCTTTGCAATGCAAACTTCAAGCAACCGGACACACAAACGAGCACACACGAAGCAACTTACACACAAACACGGCTCAAAAGAAGGCAAAAGACAACGAGGATCAACCACGAACCAAAACCTCTCAAAGAGAGAGGGCGGTGGCCGGAGCCACCTATGTTTGAGTCAATTGGTATGGCACCGTGAAGAATTATCCTTGGGCCCATGACCAAAACTCGTCTTCGAAGCACATGTACCATAAAAAATGGCTAATGTGAAAGAGTTGATCAATTTATGCATAATGGGGGGAGGGAGAGTTCATTGAGAGAACAACACTCCCCCTATGTCCATGCCTACACCTAAACAAGACATCAAGATGAGTATGGTGGGATGTGCAAAGGTTCAAGCCACATTGCTCAAATCAATGATATTTAGCTCATGCCTTAACTCGCAAAATCTTGCTTCATCCAAGGGCTTCGTGAAAATATCTGCAAGGTTATCATGAGTGTTGACATAGTTGAGCTCGATCTCCCCTCGCCTAATGTGATCCCGGATGAAGTGATACCGAATCTTAATATGCTTCGTCTTGAAGTGTTGCACCGGGTTGAGAGAAATCTTGATGGCACTTTCATTGTCACACCAAAGAGGCACTTTGTCACAAATGACACCGTAATCCTTTAAAGTTTGCCTCATCCATAGAAGTTGAGCACAGCAACTACCGGCGGCCACATACTCCGCTTCGGTGGACGAGAGACACACACAACTTTGCTTCTTAGAAGACCAACTCACCAAAGAGCAACCAAGAAATTGGCACCCTCCGGAAGTTGACTTCCTATCCACTTTGTCTCCCGCCCAATCCGAGTTCGAAAAGCCCACAAGGTTGAAGTTTGCTCCTCTTGGGTACCATAAGCCAAAGTTTGGGGTATGAGCCAAATATCGAAAGATTCGCTTGACCGCCACATAGTGGCTTTCCTTAGGTGCGGCTTGAAACCATGCACAAATTCCCACACTCAACATGATATCCGGTCTAGATGCACAAAGGTAAAGCAAGGAGCCAATCATGGAATGATATACCTTTTTTATCCACCGCTTTACCATTGGGATCTATGTCAAGTTGGCATTTGACGGGCATTGGAGTGGAAGCCGGCTTGACATCACTGAGCTTGAATCTCTTGAGCATGTCTTGAGTGTATTTGGCTTGGTTGATGAAGGTTCCTTCTCTTCTTTGTTTGATTTTGAACCCGAGGCAGAACTTCAACTCTCCCATCATGGACATCTTGAACTTCGAGGTCATGAGAGCGGCAAACTCCTCATTGAAAGCTTTGTTAGGAGAACCAAAGATAATATCATCAACATATAGTTGGCATACAAACAACTCCCCTTTGACCTTCTTAGTAAAAAGAGTGGGGTCGATTTTCCCAATTTCAAACCCACGATCTTGCAACAACTCGGTAAGGTGCTCATACCACGCACGTGGGGCTTGTTTAAGGCCATAGAGTGCCTTATCAAGTTGGTACACATGATTGGGGAACTCGGGATCCTCAAACCCCGGGGGTTGTTTGACATACACCAACTCATTAATAGGACCATTAAGAAAAGCACTCTTCACATCCATTTGTTGCAACTTAAAGTTATGATGAGAAGCATAGGCAATCAACAAATGAATAGACTCAAGGTGGGCAACAGGAGCAAAGGTTTCACCGTAGTCGATACCCTCGACTTAGGAGTAGACTTGTGCCACCAAACGAGCCTTGTTGCGAACAATAATCCCATGAGCATCTTGCTTGTTCTTGAATATCCACTTGGTTCCAATGACATTATGGTTCTCCGTTGGCCTTGGCACCAATATCCACACTTTGTTGTGCTCGAAGTTGTTGAGTTCTTCATGCATGGCATTAAGCCAATCCGGATCCTCGAGCGCCTCATAGACCTTTTGGGGTTCAACACAAGAAACAAACGCGTGATGTTCACAATAGTTTGCTAATTGTCTACGAGTGCTTACCCCCTTTCTCAAGCTTCCAAGCACATTCTTCATAAGATGATCTTTGGTAGTGAGCTTGGATGCAATCTTCGCGGCACGACGCTCCAATTCCTCCTCGAGAGAGAGTTGAGGAGCGGTAACTTGATCATCTTGAGCGTCGTCTTGAGCTTGATCTTGATCTTGATCTTGAGCTTGCTCTTGATCTTGAACTTGCTCGGTGGTAAAAACTTGACCTTGGGCATCATTTGGTGGTTCACCACCATTTTGAGGTTGATCTTGCCCTTGATCTTGTTCATTTGGTTGAGGGCCTTCACTTTGTTCTTCGGAAGCGTGTGGGTCTTGGGTTGGTGATGGTTCCACTTGAGTGGAACATTGTCCTTCTCCTTCAGCCACAAGGGGTTCCTCAATGGGTAGGATATGACCAACACCCATTCTTCTTATGGCTTGGGGAGGAATTTCATCACCTACATCACAAGTACCACTTTGCTCCACTTGGGAGCCATTATTCTCATCAAACTCCACGTTACACGTCTCCTCAATAAGTCCCGTGGACTTATTGAGGACACGGTAAGCATGAGAGTTTGTAGCATAACCAACAAATATGCCCTCATGAGCTCTAGCCTCAAATTTAGACAAACGAACACCTTTCTTGAGAATGAAACACTTACACCCGAACACCCGGAAGTACTTGAGGTTGGGCTTGTTGCCAGTGAGTATCTCATATGGAGTCTTGTTCAAACCTTTGAGGAGATAGAGCCGATTAGATGCATGACAAGAGGTGTTGATGGCTTCGGCCCAAAAGTTGTATGGAGACTTGAACTCCGCCATCATGGTCCTTGCCGCGTCCATCAACGTCCGGTTCTTCCTCTCCGCTACACCATTTTGTTGAGGGGTGTAAGGTGCGGAATATTGATGCTTGATCCCCTCATCACTAAGAAACTCATCCAAGGTATAGTTCTTGAACTCGGTGCCATTGTCACTTCTTATCATCAAGATCTTTGCATTATGTTGACGTTGAGCTTCATTTGCAAAGTCGATGACGGTTTGTTGGGTCTCACTCTTCCTCTTGAAGAAATATACCCAAGTGTATCTTGAATAATCATCCACAATCACCAAGCAATACTTTCTACCCCCAAGACTATCAAAGGATGGAGGCCCAAAGAGATCCAAGTGAAGGAGCTCCAAGGGCCTCTTCGAGTAGATGATAGTCATGGGAGGATGAGCCTTCTCATGAAGCTTTCCTTCGATACAATAACTGCAAGCACGATCTTTGGCAAAACTAACATTTGTTAGTCCACGGACATGGTCCCCCTTGAGAAGACTTTGCAAAGATCTCATATTGATGTGGGCTAAACGGCGATGCCAAAGCCATCCCACATCAACTTTAGCCATTAGGCATGTCGCAGTCTTAGTGGGTCGCTCCGAAAAGTTAATCACATAAAGACCGTTCTCGACATGCCCAACAAAGGCTACTTTAAGAGTCTTGCTCCACAAGAGGGCCACGGTATCAATATCAAAGAAAGTGGCAAAGCCCATGAGTGCAAGTTGATGAACGAAAAGTAAGTTGTATGCAAGGGACTCAACAAGCATGACTTTCTCGATCGTGAGATCATGAGAAATGACAACCTTGCCAAGACCCAATACCTTAGAAGATGAAGCATCACCCTACTCGACATTGGTGGGCATAGATGAAACCTTGTGCATGTCCACCACCAAGTCCTTGCTTCCGGTCATATGATTTGTGGCTCCATTATCGAGCAACCATGATCCCCCACCGGAAGCAAACACCTACAAGAGATCAATGCTTGGTTTTAGGTACCCATTTTGTAATGGGTCCTTTGATGTTAGTAACAAGGGTCTTAGGAACCCAAATAGACCATTCAATGTACTCATAAGGAGAACCAACAAATTTGGCATAAACATGCCCACCACTAGCACGGCATAACACATAAGAAGGGTTAAAGTCGCTAGCTTTGTTGGAAGGGGTGGCATTTCCCTTCTTGACACCACCACCCTTCACATTGTTCTTCTTCTCCTTAGAAGCACCCTCTCCCTCCTTCACAAAGGTTTGCTTGAGAGGGGGAGGTTGTTTGGCCTTGTCATTCTTCTTCTTATTCTTGGACTTGGGTGCAAACCCAATTCCCTCCTTGCACACAACTTCCTTTTGATTGCTCAAAAGGTCATTGAGGTTCTTCTCACCTTGTATGCAAGACACAAGGCCTTTCTCAAGTTGTTCCTTCAACTTGGCATTCTCCTCCACAAGATGCACATGCTCACAACACGGGTTAGTAGCATTTGCATTATCAATTAAAACCATATGAGGAAATGTGGCTTTCTCCTTGGTTAGCTTCACTTGGAGTTGATCATGAGACTCTTTGAGGTTAGCATGAGCACTCTTCAAGGTCTTGTGAGCCTTGTCAAGTATATCAAACTCCTTCTTGAGTCTAGCATGGTCAACCCCAAGTTTAGCCTTCTCGGAATTGAGCACACGAGATACAACAAGAGCATGATCAAGATCTTTCTTTAATTTAGCATGATCATCGTTGTGTGACTCCTCAAGAGCCAAACGATGACCACGCTCTTCCTCAAGCGCATTAGAGAGATCCGATATCTCATCGGCATAGTCATGACTATGCCCTTCCATCTTAGAGATGGTTTCTTCGTGAGCCTCGATCATGTCATTGGCTTCACCAAGTTGTTCCAAGAGAGCAACAAAGTGCTTCTTGGATTTACCCTTGAGCTTACTCATAAAAGACTCAAATTCATTCTCCTCCTCCTCCGTCCCCTCACTTTCATCAATGCAATCCGTCAAGGAAGGATTAGTAATGATGGTGGTTTTGATGTTGGGGGTTACCTTGTTAGTGGCTTTAGCCATGAGGCACTTGGCGGTGATGTTCTCGTTGGGTGAATCGAAGAGGGACACCCGTGGAGTTGTTGCAATGGCAATGGAGGCCATGGCAACCATCTCACCGTCTTCATCATCCTCATTGTACTCTTCTTGTGCCACCAACCCCTTGGGAGGAGTCTTCTTGGTGAAGTTGTTCTTGTTGGGGAAAGACTTGGCCTTGTCTTTTCGGATAAGCTTGCCACCATTGTCTTCCCTCTTCTCGTACGGGCACTCCGCAACGAAGTGGCTAACATTGCCACAATTATAGCATGTCCTCACGCGTTGCTTGCCCTTGATGCCACTTGAGTTGTTCTTGTTGAAGTTGGGCCTTGAGTTCTTCTTACTCCAAAATTGCCGAGAAGCGAGAGCCATATGCTCATGATAAGCATATTTTGTATCTTCGGGGCAACACTCTTATTCTTCCTCTTCACCCTCTTATTCCACACTAGCCTTGGCCTTCAAAGCAAGGTTGGGCTTCTTTGCACATTGAGAACGCAACACCGCATTGTCGGCGGTCTTGTCCAAGATCCTCATTGCCACAAACTCATCCAACACTCCACTTGAGGACAAGGCGTGAAAGTCCGGCCTTTGACGGATGACGGAGGACATGGCCTTATGGTAAGGCATCATGGCCTTGAGAAACTTGCGCTTGATCCAATTGTCATCCGTATCCTTGCTCCCATGATCTCGGAGTGAGACCGCGAGAGTGGTTAATCTCCGGTAAAGCTCTCGAGGTTCTTCATCTTCATTCATTGCAAACTCATCGGCTTCATCTTGCACCACTTCAAAGTTTGAGCGTTGAATGCTTGCGCTTCCCTTGTAAAGGGACACAACATGTTGCCATGCTTCCTTGGCCATGGTGAAAGGTCGGAGATGCGCAATATCTTCGGGTGGAATTGCTTCTTGGAGAATGAAGAGAGCGGACTCGTTGAATTGATGATCCGCAGCTTCTCTAGGAGTGAAGTTGCTTGGGTTGTGCGGGTAGAAACCTTGCTCAATAATTCTCCAAAGGTTAGTAGAACTATGATTTAAATGACGTTTAAAGCGATAGACCCAAGAGGCAAAATCCTCATTTTTCACAAGCTTAGGAGGAGGACCAACATGATTCATATGCGTGGAGGGAACCGGTCCTCCATAAGTAATTCGAGGTTCAACATGGGCAAAGGTGCCATTTCCACTTCTACCACTAGGCAAAGGAACTTGTTCACTAGTAGCTTCCCCCTTACTGGAGTTGGCATCCGTCACCTTGTTAGCGGGTTCACCCACTTTCATCGGTGCGGTGGATAATTTAAGGCCTTCTAAAAACTTATTGAACATGCCTTCAACCTCGGTCGTCATGGAGGTTTTCAATGTGTCCAAAGCCGCATTGAACTCCTCACGAGAGACCGAGGATCCCCCATCGGCCGTAGGCGAGAATGGATTCACACCGGAGTGCTCCTCCTCACCGTCTACAGTGTCAACCATACTCTTCGGACGATAAAGTCCTTAATAAAGAGACGAGGCTCTGATACCAATTGAAAGGAATGATATAGTTGACTAGAGGGGGGTGAATAGGAAACTAACAATTTTTAGCCTTTCTTTACCAAATTAAACTTTGCATCAAAGTAGTTTGTCTAGATATGCAACTAGGTGAGCAACCTATATGATACAACAACAAGCACACAAGCAAGCAAGGGATACAATACAATATAAGCTTGCACAAGTAAAGGTAAGAGATAACCAAAAGTGGAGCCGGTGGAGACGAGGATGTGTTACCGAAGTTCCTTCCCTTTGAGAGGAAGTACGTCTCCGTTGGAGTGGTGTGGAGGCACAATGCTCCCCAAGAAGCCACTAGGGCCACCGTATTCTCCTCACGCCCTCACACAATGCGAGATGCCGTGAATCCACTATTGGTGCCCTTTGAGGCGGCGACCGAACCTTTACAAACAAGGTTGGGGCAATCTCCACAACTTAATCGGAGGCTCCCAACGACACCACAAAACTTCACCACAATGGATATGGCTCCGAGGTGACCTCAACCGTCTAGGGTGCTCAAACACCCAAGAGTAACAAGATCCACAAGGGATTAGTGGGGGGAATCAAATTTCTCTTGGTGGAAGTGTAGATCGGGGCCCTCTCAACCAATCCCTAGAAAATCAACAAGTTTGATTGGCTAGGGAGAGAGATCGGGCGAAAATGGAGCTTTGAGGAACAATGGAGCTTGGGGAGGGAAGAGGTGGTCTTCTTGGGGAAGAAGACCCCCTTTATATAGTGGGGGAAAAGATCCAACCGTTACCCTCTTACTCAGCCCGCGACACGCGGTACTACCGCACAGACACGCGGTACTACCACATGGGATTGCAGTACTACCGCTAGAGGGTGCGGTACTACCGCTCGCGCGGCAGAGACCAGACGAGGCCCTGTTTCGTATAGCAACGAGCGGTACTACCGCAAGGCAGGGTTACTCTGGGCTGGGAAGGCACGGACTAATAAAATTACATCCGTGACTACTTCCGCTGAGTTTCGGTCTGTGCAAAAATCCGGCACAGTACTACCGCCCGCAGGGAGCGGTACTACCGCGTAGGGCGCGGAAGTAAAAAATTACTTCCGCACCTACTTCCGTGCGCGCCAGCTTTCTGGGCTAGAGGCCGCGGTACTACCGCACGTGAGGAGCGGTACTACCGCTACCCTGTGCGGTACTACCATGGTCCGCTGCGGCACTACTACTCCCTTGAGCAGTACTACCGCACGCCACAGACACTATAGCACTTGGAGGTCTTCATTTTGCAAGGACACGGATAAGCGGACGGTGCTCCAAAGAGGCGAAGGAAAGGTGGTGCAAAGGAACAGATGTGTACGTGTTGATTCCACCCTAACCTTTCCGAAGCGGACCCCCTCTTAATAGTACGGCTTTCCTACGACTCAAATCCACCGAAAAGAAACGTAGAGAAACGCCGTCTTCAATAGGCTCCGAGGGGCACCGAATCGTCTTGTGCCTAGACATGAGATATCTGAAATGCTCAATGCACACGATTAGTCCGCAAATGCATTGTCATCAATCACCAAAACCACATAGGGAGAAATATGCCCTTACATTCTTTCAACTAACCTTTTAAGCTTTTATTTTTCTATACTTTTACTTTTCACTTGAAATGCATTCCTTGCGGTACTTGAACTTCTCGTTGTTTTCACTATGAACTTCTATCACATCTTTGTGTATACGTCGAATTACACGCAATTGAAGGTCATACGTCATTTTTTGCCTTTTAAAACATGTAATTGGAGGTCGGACGTCCCGCAATATAAATTCTGAACCGTGCACGGAGGTGCACGTGAACTTCTCGCAACAAATCTAAGTTTTTTATATACTTCGAACTTCTTTGTTATTTTAATTTCAACTTCTCAGTCATATTCTTAGAAAGGAAATGTGTTTTTAAATAAGCATCAAACATTTTTTTATAAATTGAACCTCATAGTTTTATTTTTCTTAGAAACGGTAATAGTTTGAGTTTCCCGTATACATCGAACTACTCCTCTATTTTAATTTGAACTTCGTCATTTTTATTCTTTAGTAACAAGGAACATTTGAGTTTTTTATAAATATCGAACTTCTCTATTTTTGTAATTTGGACTTCTTGGTTTATTTGAAATACTTTCTTTTTCCATTTTTTTGAAACCATAAAACAATGTTGTTTTTATAAAAAATAAACATCAAAGTCATGTGTTATGTTAATTTGAACTTCTTGCTTTTCTTTAGATACAAAAATTTCTGATTTTTTTTATAAACTTTGGCCTGCTATGTATCTTAAATTTGAACTTCTTGGTTTAGTTTCAGAGATGGAAAAATTTGTCTACTGTTTTGTCTTTTAACTTATAGGTTTTTTTGGGGTTTTGTGAACTTCTAGAGTTTATTTTTGTGCAAAGTTACACACACACACATAATAGAACACACACCCACACACTGATGCTCACATGTTGTTTTCCCCTTCTTTCAATATACACATTGAACGACACCAGTAGCTAGGATGAACTTCTCTCTTTCTATCCTAGAGAAACACACGTACGCATGCGAGAGGTACTGTCGTCCAAGTTTAGTTTTTCAGAGGACAAACACAAAAACAAAAGTTCAGAGAAAATAAAATCCTTCAAAAGAGATAGTTCAGAGAAGGTCAAATCCTTCAGGAACTCCCGTCCAAGTGCAGTTTCCCACGGCGGCGGCGGAGGTGGAGGTGGTCGGGGCGGAGGGCGGCTGCGGAGGTGGAGGTGGTCGGGGTGGAGGGCGGTGAAGGGGTTTGTCGGGTGGTGGGCGGCGGTGACTGTGAAGGTGGTCGGTGGTGGTGGCAGCGTCTTCGGTCGGGGCCGGGGCCGGGCGGCGGCGCCACCGGTCGGATCCGTGTGTGGAGGCGCTAGGGGCGACCTGCATCGGGCGGTGGCGCTCGGGGGAGACCTGCATCTGGCGGCGATGCTCAGGGTGTGTGGGCGTGGCACACGGCGGCTGGGGGGTGCACGGCGGCCGGGAGGCGCGCTGGGCCGGGGGCGGTGGTTCGCCGGCGGGTCGGGGGTGGGGGCGCGGCGGTGGGGGATGTGGGGATCGGGAGGTGTTTTCAGAAAATGTTTGTGAATTTTAAAAGATGTTCCCTTTCATATTATTGATCGTGTTTTTTGACAGTGTAAATAATTTTC
Source organism: Thinopyrum elongatum (assembly GCA_011799875.1). Classification (NCBI taxonomy): domain Eukaryota; kingdom Viridiplantae; phylum Streptophyta; class Magnoliopsida; order Poales; family Poaceae; genus Thinopyrum; species Thinopyrum elongatum. The sequence continues at coordinate 393,770,257 of CM022300.1, forward strand.
AACAAATTGTTCAGCATTTAAAAAATTGTTCATGTTTCTTAGAATATTCAGAAACTTCATACCATAAAATCCCCTCAATTGAACACAGGGTTTTGCTTGCACATATAATTCTCACTGACGTTAAATGCATACTATTTTATCTCCCGTTGCAACACACGGACATATGTGCTATTATAATCGTGAGTGTAGAATAGCTTATTCTACACCCCATAGTAACGCTATATACAAAATCTAATAAAATGGTGTATAAAATGTAGTAATTCAGAAAATATATTTTTACTACCCAAGTTTATAATTTACTACATTTTTTACAAAAAATACTATAGTTTACATAGTGTGTTAATACACACACACACTAAGCGTGAGTGTAAAATAGCTTATTCTACACCCCAATAACGGTGTGTGTGTGTGTGTGTATATATATATATGACAAATTTTCCCTACTACCGGGTGTAGTTACTCCCACTTTTGTTTCGTACATTCCATGTAGTATATATCATATCAGAGTGTATGTACGTGTAGTATGTAGTATATAAGAATATTTAGGTAGTATATATACTATTTTTTTGGTAGTATGTATCATATTTTGAGCATGCTCCATTTTAAGTACAAATATGTACGTATTTCACAAATAAAATAAAAACTATGGGCTCACTTGCAATTTTTTCATATAACTCACTTTGGAGTATCTTGGATATATTGTATGAACATACTAAAAATAATAAAGTAGTGTATATACTACCACATGGTGGTATATGAGATATGAGTGTAACTACAGCCGGTAGTAGGATGCATTTTCGATATATATATATATATATATATATATATATATATATATATATATATATATCCGCACAGGACGGCAAATAGTCGGAGCTTCGCACGGGACAACCAATAATGGACTGGCTCAATTTTCTTCGTTTTACGTCTATTTTTATTCTCCTTTCCCTATCTCTTTTTCCCTTTCAAGTTTATTTTTCTTACATAATTTATTTCATAAATTCAAAATTCTCAAAAACGTTCAGAATAAAAAAAAAATCAAATTTTGGAAAATATTCATAATTACAAAATTTTGTTGCTATTTTGAAAAATATTCTGAACTTGAAATAAGTTTCTCATTTTAATTTTTTTATTGTTTTTCAAAATTATTTGAGATTTCTAAAAAGAAAATGGCATTTAAAAATATCCAAATTTGAAAAAAAATCTTGGTTTAGTGAAATTTTCAAAATTAAAAATAATGTTCACGTATAAAAGATAAAAAAATTGACAAATATTATGAATTTTCAACACATGTTCCCTTTTTAAAAAATGTTGACAAATTCAGTGTCCATGTTTTTATAAAAAAAAGTTGCTGTTTTCAAAAAATGTTTGTGAATTTTAAAAGATGTTCCTGTTTCAAATATTGTTCGCGTTTTTTTTAAAGTGTACATAATTTTCAAAAACCTATTCAGAATTTAAAAATGGTTAATGTTTCCTACAATATTCAGAAACTTCATACCTTAGAATCTCCTCGATTGAATGGAAAAGTAGATTGAATAATTCATGGGCCTTCTCTGGCGTACGATGACGTATCAAATCTCTTAAATGCTCTCGATCAATGAATGGAAAAATAGTGGATTGATTACTTCACACCGGCGAAACCGAGAAGCTAAATGTTCCTTTTTCACATGCACACAGAGTTTTGCTTGCAGATATAATTCTCACTAACTTTAAATGCATATCATTTTTTCTTTCGTTGCAACGCACAAGCATATGTGCTAGCGAAAACATAATAGTTTCAAATCTGAAATCATGGCACTCAGGCCCTAGTGACAAGCATTAAGCATAGCAAAGTCATAGCAACATCAATCTTGGAACATATTGCATACTAGGGATCAAGCCCTAACAAAACTAACTCGATTACATGATAAATCTCATCCAACCCATCACTGTCCAGCAAGCCTACGAAGGAATTACTCACTCACAGGGCGCGCCCTAGGGGGTAGGCGCGCCCCCTAAGCTTGTGGCTCCTGGGTGGCCCCCCTCTGGTATATTTTTCCGCCAGTATTTTTTATATTTTCCACAAATATTCTCCGTAAATTTTCAGGACAATCCAAGAACTTGGATTTCTACACAAAAACAACACCATGGCAATTCTACTGAAAATAGCGTCAGTCCCGGTTAGTTTCATTCAAATCATGCAAATTAAAGTCCAAAACAAGAGCAAAAGTGTTTGGAAAAGTAGATATGATGGAGACGTATCATGCTTCTTAGAGGGGGATGCTTCATTTGCTTGAGTCTGCTTACGCTTGCGAGCTTCAGCTTTAGCAAGCTTTGTCTTCTGCCGCTCTGTTGCAATAGAGGAGGCCAATGGCTTCGCGCCAGAAAAGTTAGGTGGGAAGATAATGTTGGGCACATCTTGCCTAGCGGCAGGCTGACTTGTAGAGATTGGCTTTGTGACGCCCCCGGCTTAATCGTGCACTAATCATACACGCAAATGCACACGATCAAGCCTAACGACTCACTTGAAGATATCACAACACAACTCTAAAACATAAATAAAGTCATACAAGCTTTATATTACAAGCCAGGGGCCTCGAGGGCTCAAATACATAAGCTCGCATACAAGCGTCAGCGGAAGCATCAGATATCTGAGTACAGATATAAAGATAAAACAGACAGGCCTTTAAAAGGCGGGGCAAAACAAAAGCTACGATCGAAAAGGCGCAAGCCTCCTGCCTCGGACCCTCCGAACCTACTCTGGGTCGTCGGCCAACTCGAAGTAGTAACCACCCTCGGGGTAGTAGTAGTAGTCGTCGGCGGGGGCAGCTGTCTCAGAGGCTCCGTCATCTGGTTGCATCAAACGGATATGGGGAAAAGAGGAAGCAAAGCAACCGTGAGTACTCATCCAAAGTACTCAGCAAGCAAGGATCTACACTACATATGCAACATTATCAAAGAAAGGTTGTATATGTGGACTAGACTGCAGAAATGCCAGAATAGAGGGAAGGCCTAGTCCTATTGAAGACTAGCATCCTCAGTGGTCTTGCAGCATTAGAAGAGTGCAGATCAGCACAATATAAAGTAGTAGTAGTGTTATCAACCTCGCCCAGAGATCCTTCCTCGACTCCTTGCGAGAAAGCAATCCCAGAGCCATACTATCCATTTCTCATCACAAGTATCCAGTTCTAGTTGTATCGATCGGGATACAACTCCGAGCGTCCGTTACCGAGGATCCGGCTATGCATAGATTAGTTCTTCCCTGCAGGGGTGCACCAACTTACCCACCACACTCGATTAACTCCGGCCGAACACACTTTTCTGGGTCATGCCCGGCCTCGGCCAAACAATACGCCGCAACCCGACCTAGGCTTAATAGAGAGGTCAGCACGCCAGACTAAACCTATGCCCCCAGGGGTCTTGGGCCATCGCCCCAGGAACTCCTGCACGTTGCGTGGGCGGCCGGTGAGCAGACCTAGCAGCCTCCATTACAAAGGAGGGTGCTTAACGCGGTCCAACCCGGCGCGCGCCGCTCAGTCGCATGACGTCTATTAAGCTTCGGCTGATGCATACGACAAAGAGTGCCCATAACTGTTCCCACGTGATGGTTAGTGCTATCAGTCCAAAGGCCTACTCGATCAAATATCCAAATTGTTAGTGTATTGGGAGCGTGCGGTAACGAGCAGAGACTCACGATCGATGTGACCCCGTCGCCCCATCTCGAGGACTTGCGGCAAGGGCTATGAATGCCCGGCCACGCCTCGTAATTTATCTCACGGGCACCCTCCAGGTCAACCCGTATCCACATCCCTTGCTTCTTATGCGCGCTCGGGTACCCCTCAGGGTCGACACGACTTTCCAAGTAACAGTTGTAAAGTCCAAGTATCCGTGTGTACATAACATCAGGGGAATCTGAGGTATCACCCTTGTTGGATTCCCACTCGATGTATCCGTCAAGGTGAACTCGGAGGAATCACCCTCGATGGGTTCACACTTGAGGTGTTGCACGACAGCGTCGTTATCGGGAGTGGTGAAGGAGGAGTCACCCTCGATGACCACGACCAAATAGCTACTCTACAGGGTTAACATCAGAAGTGCTATACGAGGTATCACCCTCGGCACTCGATAGTAACGCTGCAGTGTCGTACAACTAAGGGGGTGATGTGCGGTGCCGGGGCCTGGTTGTCGATCACGTTGATCGAGATATCTGATAATCCAGCGGGGACAACTGGGTCAAAGTGGGGTCTCTGGTGGGTGTCTAACCAGCCTATTCTAAGTAGTTTAGGATAAGCAGGTAATTATCAAAAGCAGGTTACAAAATCAGGTCATGCATCAGAATAGGTAAAGCAGTAACAACAGCAATTCTAATGCAAGCACAAGAGAGAAGAGAATAGGCGATATAGGTATGCTTAAGGGTGGGGTGCTTGCCTGGAAGCTCTGCGGCAAAAGCAAGGTCGTCAACGGTATCGTCGGGCTCCTGAGCTGCGTCGGTCTCGGGGTCTACCGGAATAGAAGAGGGGGAAGAAACAATAAATAAAAGGCAGACAATTGCAATCACAGATGCATGGCATGGCAGCACATTATACGAGGTATGCCCTAATGCAGCACTACGCAAGTTAGTGGGAGCGGGAAATTATCCGGGAGTGTTCTCCCAGCTCCGGGTGATTATCGGACAGATGAAACTGAGGGGAAAGTTCTATGTTCATCATGTTAGAGGCACGTGACAGCTATGAGGAGGGCATATTCGGATTCGTCTCGTCGTTCTGAGCAACTTTCATGTAGAAAACTTTTTCATCCGAGATACGGTTTATTTTATATGATTTTTCCAAATTTTTATTCATTTTCTGGAATTTCCTGTTTATTTTTAATTCAAAATTATAAATAGCAAAAGTGCTAAATGGACCCAGCACAGTGTACACAGAAGTGTTCACAGTGGCTGACAGGTGGGGCCAGTTGACTAATTCAACCGCCTAGTCAGCAGAGGCTGACATATGGGTCCAGCCTGCTTAGTCAGCAGCTGACTGGGTCAATCTTATCCACTGAAACAGTGGAGGGGCCCCACATGTCAGTGTCTCAGCAGTGTTAATCAGTGTTTTAAATTTAACAGAGATTAATTAGCAGTCGGACCCCACCTGTCAGTGACTGATTAGTAATTTAATTAATTTTAATTATAAAAACATTTTAATTAGTTTAATTAAGCGGTGGGGCCCACTTGTGAGTGGCAGTTGTTGCCACGTCACCACAGTTGACCAGGTCAACTGGTCAACCAGGACCCCTGGGCCCACTTGCCAGCAACCCAGGGGGTGGCCCAGGTGGTGCCACGTCGGCGTCGGCCGGCGGCAAGCCACCGACGTCCAAACGCACGGCTGCGACCTCGGGATCTCGTGGGAAAACGCGCACAGGGGGTCATTTTGCGCGCGCTTGGGCGCGTTGGAACGGAGGTTCGATGCCGCATCATTTGGTGGCGGTGGCCGAGCCTGGGGTGGCCGGAAATGGGCGCTGCGACATCTCCGGCGGCGAGATGCTCGGGCGAGCTACGGCAACAGTGGCACGATGCACTAACGAGCAATCTGAATGGTTAGGCGTGCTCTACGCGGCGCGGTGAAGCTAACGGACACATGCCTGTGACCATTTGGTCACTGAAGCCTCGCTGGCGATGAGCTCCGCGGCGATGGGCTCGGGCTCGCGTGGAACAGCAGCTATGGCACGCCGAAGCAGGGAGAAGAGAGCGGGGAGGAGCTGCGGCTCACCTTGCGGCTAAGAAAAGCCCTTGATGGGTTTAGTAGCTGCAGGGGTGGCCGGAGTCGAAGGAGCTCGCCGGCGGCCGAGGCGGAAGGGGGCGGCTCGATCCGCGGCCTACGGTGCTCCCTGGCTTGCGCTCGTGGACGGGGACGGGGTAGACGGTGACGGCGGAGACGATGGGCACGATGGCGAGGCAAACGACGCTCGGTGGTCGCGAGGACGAGCGAGGCACGGCGGCGACCGCATTGGCCTCCTCTCCAAAATGAGGGAGAGGGAGAGGGAGAAGGGGAGAGTGGGTGAGGGAGAGTGGCCAGGGGGAGGGATGGCTCGGCCTTATCCTCTCGGGGTGCCCTGTGGCGGCAGGTGTCGAGGAGCGGCCGGAGGAGCGCGTGGCGGCCACGGTGCAGGCGACATGCGCAGAGAGAGAGCGGGAAGAGGGAGAAAAAGGCTAGCTGGGCTGGGCCATGCCACTGTGCACTTAGGCCCAGCTCGATGTAGCTGTTAGGGCCTTTTTCCTTTTTCTATTTTCTTTTTCTTTTTCAGAGACGGGTTTTGAATTAAAATGAGCTGCCAAATGATTTTGTACAAATGTGAAACTTGGTCACATAAGTACAATGGATTATTTTGCACTGCCACATAAAGTTGGGCAATTTTTGGAATTCATTTGAATTTTTCATAAATGGAATTGGCATTTTAAAATGCTGTTTTGCACTGTAATAATTGCTACTGTCCATCTTAGCATTGAGGTGATGTTGTTTTCCTTAACAATAAATTGTTTTGGAATATTTGCTAAATGATGAACATTTTTCCAGCAAATTTTGTGCAACTTGAAATTTCACTTTGAATTTGAATAGAATTCAGAGAAGGAATTTGAAATGAGATATTAATCCAATATGATTAAGCTTTGTAAATCAAGATGACTTGGCACTGATCATAAGGGATTACTGTAGTGTGATGCTGGGGATGTTACAAATCTCCTCCACTACAAGAAATCTCATCCCAAGATTTAAGTGGGGAAGTAAAGGGTAACTTTGGGAGAACTGACCCTTATAGGGTTAATTAACTGGTGAACAATTCATGGAATGTGGCAGAAGTATCTCTCGAGTTGAAACTTAGGAAAACATCGAGAGCAAAGTATGAAGGTACAATAGGAAGTTTCAAGCGAATGGGAAAACGATCGATACCTGAACAGAGTGTGAGAAGGGGGTTCAGAGCATCGGGAATAGATCATCTCTCGGAGGGTGGCTCGTGACAACACACAAAGCCAAAAGCAAAGGATACTTCGGAATCAAGGATGTACAGGAGAGTCAGGTTCCGATCCTGTGGAACTGTGATGAGGGTCGATCGAGAGTAGGGAGAACAGTGTCATCTTAACGGTCACGACATCAAGGTATGTCAGAGGATAGTCTGTCAGTTATGTCGGTAATAACGTCGGTACCAAGGGCGAGGGACGAAGAGAACCATTTTCCTGCTCGTAAGAATGAGGCGGACCATTAGGCAAAGTTCTCGTCCATCGGGGGTTACCGGAATGTCATCAACAATATTAACAGGGTCTCACTGACAAGGTTGTACATCGGGGTGTTTTATAAGCAGGGAATTATTTCTGCTTATAACATATATAGATCACAAGAAAGGTTAAACAAACCAATGGAAAGTAAAATGTGTTTATGCACAAGAATTAGGAGTGTATCTTTTCCCAAGGAAAAGTAGAACACGATATACATGTCAGATCAACAAGTACACCACCATTTAAATGAAGGGGCAAGGGAATTCATGATGTTATCCATACAATGGTGTCTGGATAATAGAGCAAGAAACATTTGGCAATGTGCCTCCAATGTTCTTGTTGATATTCGGAATACCACAGCCATGCTTCGAGGTAGCATTGGTATGGTGTTTCAAGTAAAAGGTTGGATCTGAAGAGCACAAGAGTTGCAAAGGAACAATTCACAGATACAAGATGAACTTATACCAAGGGAACAATTGATTTTAAGAGAAGCTTCCATGATAAGATCTACATCGTGTCTATGGGCATGAACACAAAGTTCAAGGTCGACTCCCACTTCTCCAATGCATGATTTTCATTCACTGCTCTGTTAAAATTTATATGATCGTGAAGAACTACTTGGTGAAATACCAGAGGAGTATGACCCGCGAAAATTATCGGGTTCACACAGATTAAGAAGGCATATCTTCAACCCATCGGGGCATCTTAGGAACATATACCATGAACTTCAGGAGTAATCACTCAAGCTCGATAGTAGAGCATGGTTGACAATAAGAGAGGATACAATTTACCAAAGGCATTATGTTTCCGAGGAATAACTCACAAGGTTATTAGATATGATGGGTGCTGTTGGATAATAATCCAGCAAAGGATCTGGTAGCCCACAAGGGAGCTAAGGTGAGCATCGGTACTCAATCAGAGGAAGAAAGAATGCAAAGGTATCGGATTATAGAAATATCTGAATAGTCTGATGCTTAAACTCAAAGGAATTATGATTTCCAAAGCAAAGGATCAGACGCAGAGGCTCTGATCAACAGATGAGTAAGTAGAATAGAACTAGATGGACAATTAGTTGCAACTTGACCGGCGAGAACCAACTCATGTCCAAAATGACGTCTGAGCCGGAAGGACGAATTCTAGGAATCGACGGATGATAGGGATTATTCTCATTCATATTGAATCAATAGACTCGGAATGACAATGACAAAGAATGCTAATGAATATCGTGAGACATATGGATTTAACCATAATGCAGGCCGACAAGACTTTCGGGAGCAATAGACTGCAGAGGATCTTCGGGAGATCGACTAACAATGGAAAGTATTTTGCAAAACACCTGAACAACTGGGGATGAACGGATCCCTAGTAAATGTGAGGAATTATCCGCAGTGCGAAAGAAGCTGCACGGCAGTAGGCTCAAAGGATTCCCAGATTAACGAGGAGTATTTCGGGGTATCTCGTACATAAAGGAGTATCTGGGAATGAAGATACAAACGACAAAGATGTGTAGCTGTCCACGGTGATTATCGGTAGTAGGGAACTTGCAAAAGCAGTGGGCATAATGGCCTCGGAAAACATCGAGGAGTATCTGTAGAATCTTCTAGCGAAGCAAGCGATCATCTATGGTGAAGGAGCTCTCCGGGATGAAGTGGTTACGAGAACCTAATGTCAGAGTTAGTAAAATATTTAACCCGAGTAGACGAGAGATCAGAATCCCAGAGTATAGACGAGGAATAAAAGATCCTAATACCACCCAATGGCGACGTGGGCCCGTAAGCCACACAGCCAAGTTAGTAAAACAGTTTTGGACGACTAGACTCAACTTCGGCCAAGGAGTTGGAAAGGGGGATTCCTATAGGCAGTCGGCTCTGATACCAACCTGTGACGCCCCCGGCTTAATCATGCACTAATCATACACGCAAATGCACACGATCAAGCCTAAGGACTCACTTGAAGATATCACAACACAACTCTAAAACATAAATAAAGTCATACAAGCTTTATATTACAAGCTAGGGGTCTCGAGGGCTCGAATACATAAGCTTGCATAGAAGCGTCAGCGGAAGCATCAGATATCTGAGTACAGATATAAAGATAAAACAGACAGGCCTTTAAAAGGCGGGGCAAAACAAAAGCTACGATCGAAAAGGCGCAGGCCTCCTGCCTGGGACCCTCCGAACCTACTCCTGGTCGTCGGCCAACTCGAAGTAGTAACCACCCTCGGGGTAGTAGTAGTAGTCGTCGGCGAGGGCAGTTGTCTCAGAGGCTCCATCATCTGGTTGCATCAAACAGATATGGGGAAAAGAGGAAGCAAAGCAACCGTGAGTACTCATCCGAAGTACTCAGCAAGCAAGGATCTACACTACATATGCAACATTATCAAAGAAAGGCTGTATATGTGGACTAGGCTGCAGAAATGCCAGAATAGAGGGAAGGCCTAGTCCTATCGAAGACTAGCATCTTCAGTGGTCTTGCAACATTAGAAGAGTGTAGATCAGCACAATATAAAGTAGTAGTAGTGTTATCAACCTCGCCCAGAGATCCTTCCTCGACTCCCTGCGAGAAAGCAATCCCAGAGCCATACTATCCATTTCTCATCACAAGTATCCAGTTCTAGTTGTATCGATCGGGATACAACTCCGAGCGTCCGTTACCGAGGATCCGGCTATGCATAGATTAGTTCTTCCCTCCAGGGGTGCACCAACTTACCCACCACGCTCGATTAACTCCAACCGGACACACTTTTCTGGGTCATGCCCGGCCTCGGCCAAACGATACGCCGCAACCCGACCTAGGCTTAATAGAGAGGTCAGCACGCCGGACTAAACCTATGCCCCCAGGGGTCTTGGGCCATCGCCCCGGGAACTCCTGCATGTTGCGTGGACGGCCGGTGAGTAGACCTAGCAGCCTCCATTACAAAGGAGGGTGCTTAACGCGGTCCAACCCAACGTGCACCGCTCAGTCGCATGACGTCTATTAAGCTTCGGCTGATGCATACGACGCAGAGTGCCCATAACTTTTCCCACGTGATGGTTAGTGCTATCAGGCCAAAGGCCTACTCGGATCAAATATCCAAATCGTTAGTGTATTGGGAGCATGCGGTAACGAGTAGAGACTCATGATCGATGTGACCCCGTCACCCTGTCTCGAGGACTTGCGGCAAGGGCTAAGAATGCCCAGCCACGCCTCGTAATTTATCTCATGGGCACCCTCCAGGTCAACCCGTATCCACATCCCTTGCTTCTTATGCTCGCTCGGGTACCCCTCAGGGTCGACCCGACTTTCCAAGTAACAGTTGTAAAGTCTAAGTATCCGTGTGTCCATAACATCAGGGGAATCTGAGGTATCACCCTCGTTGGATTCCTACTCGATGTATCCGTCAAGGTGAACTCGGAGGAATCACCCTCGATGGGTTCACACTTGAGGTGTTGCACGACAGCGTCGTTATCGGGAGTGGTGAAGGAGGAATCACCCTCGATGACAATGACCAAATAGCTACTCTACAGAGTTAATATCAGAAGTGCTATATGAGGTATCACCCTCGGCACTCGATAGTAACGCTGCAGTGTCGTACAACTAAGGGGGTGATGTGCGGTGCCGGGGCTTGGTTGTCGATCACATTGATCGAGATATCTGATAATCCAACGGGGACAACTGGGTCAAAGTGGGGTCTCTGGTGGGTCTCTAACCAGCCTATTCTAAGCAATTTAGGATAAGCAGGTAATTATCAAAAGCAGGTTACAAAATTAGGTCATGCATCAGAATAGGTAAAGCAGTAACAGCAGCAATTCTAATGCAAGCACAAGAGAGAAGAGAATAGGCGATATAGGTATGCTCAAGGGTGGGGTGCTCGCCTAGAAGCTCTGCGGCAAAAGCAAGGTCATCAACGGTGTCGTCGGGCTCCTGAGCTACGTCGGTCTCGGGGTCTATCGGAATAGAAGAGGGGGAAGAAACAATAAATAAAAGGCAGACAATTGCAATCATAGATGCATGGCATGGCAGCACATTATACGAGGGATGCCCTAATGCAGTACTACGCAAGTTAGTGGGAGCGGGAAGTTATCCGGGAGTGTTCTCCCAGCTCCGGGTGATTATCAGACACATGAAACGGAGGAGAAAGTTCCATGTTCATCATGTTAGAGGCATGTGATAGGTATGAGGAGGGCATATTCGGATTCGTCTCGTCGTTCTGACCAACTTTCATGTAGAAAACTTTTTCATCCGAGTTACGGTTTATTTTATATGATTTTCCCAAAGTTTTATTCATTTTCTAGAATTTCCTGTTTATTTTTAATTCAAAATTATAAATTGCAAAAGTGCTAAATGCACCCAGCACAGTGTACACAGAAGTGTTCATAGTGGCTGACAGGTGGGGCCAGTTGACTAAGTCAACCGCCCAGTCAGCAGAGGCTGACATGTGGGTCCAGCCTGCTGAGTCAGCAGCTGACTGGGTCAATCTTATCCACTGAAATAGTGGAGGGGCCCCACATGTCAGTGTCTCAGCAGTGTTAATTAGTGTTTTAAATTTAACAGAGATTAATTAGCAGTCGGACCCCACCTGTGAGTGATCGATTAGTAATTTAATTAATTTTAATTATAAAATAATTTTAATTAGTTTAATTAAGCGGTGGGGCCCACTTGTCAGTGGCAGTTGCTGCCACGTCACCATAGTTGACCAGGTCAACTGGTCAACCGGGGCCCCTGGGCCCACTTGCCAGCGACCCAGGGGGTGGCCCAGGTGGTGCCACGTCGGCGTCGGCCGTCGGCAAGCCGCCGACGTCCAAATGCACGGCGGCGACCTCGGGATCTCGTCGGAAAACGTGCACAGGGGGTCGTTTTGCATGCGCTTGGGCGCGTTGGAATGGGCGTTCGACACCGCATCGTTTGGTGGCGGTGGCCGAGCCTGGGGTGGCCGGAAACGGGTGCTGCGACGTCGCCGGCGGCGAGATGCTCGGGCGAGCTACGACAACAGCAGTACGATGCACTAACGAGCGATCTGAAAGGTTAGGCCTGCTCTACGCGGCGCGGTGAAGCTAACGGACACATGCCTGTGACCATTTGGTCATCGGAGCCTTGCCGGCGACGAGCTCCACGGCGACGGGCTCGGGCTCGCGTGGAATAGCAGCTACGGCACGCTGGAGCAGGGAGAAGAGAGCGGGGAGGAGTTGCGGCTCACCTTGCGGCTAAGAAAAGCCCTTGATGGGTTTAGTAGCTGCAGGGGTGGCTGGAGTCGAAGGAGCTCGCCAGCGGCCGAGGCGGAAGGGGGTGGCTCGATCCGCGACCTGCGGTGCTCCCCGGCTTGCGCTCGCGGACGGGGACGGGGTAGATGGCAACGACGGAGATGATGGGCATGATGGCGAGGCGAACGGGGCTCGGTGGTCGCGAGGACGAGCGAGGCACGACGGCGACCGCGTCGGCCTTCTCTCCAAAACAAGGGAGAGGGAGAGGGAGAAGGGGAGAGTGGGTGAGGGAGAGTGGCCAGGGGGAGGGATGGCTCGGCCTTATCCTCTTGGGGCACCCTGTGGCGGCAGGTGTCGAGGAGCGGCCGGAGGAGCACGCGGCGGCCACGGCGCAGGCGACACGCGCAGAGAGAGAGAGCGGGAGGAGGGAGAAAAAGGCCAGCTGGGCTGGGCCGTGCCACTATGCACTTAGGCCCAGCTTACTGTTGCTGTTAGGGCCTTTTTCCTTTTTTTATTTTGTTTTTCTTTTTTTCTTTTTCAGAGACGGGTTTTGAATTAAAATGAGCTGCCAAATGATTTTGTACAAATGTGAAACTTGGTCACATAAGTACAATGGATTATTTTGCACTGCCACATAAAGTTTGGGCAATTTTTGAAATTCATTTGAATTTTTCATAAATGGAATTGGCATTTTAAAATGCTGTTTTGCACTGTAATAATTGCTACTGTCCATCTTAGCATTGAGGTGATGTTGTTTTCCTTAACAATAAATTGTTTTGGAATATTTGCTAAATGATGAACATTTTTCCAGCAACTTTTGTGCAACTTGAAATTTCACTTTGAATTTGAATAGAATTCAGAGAAGGAATTTGAAATGAGATATTAATCCAATATGATTAAGCTTTGTAAATCAAGATGACTTGGCACTGATCATAAGGGATTACTGTAGTGTGATGCTGGGGATGTTACAGGCTTCTTCTTTTTCTTGATCAACTTCGGATCAATGGCAGGACGGCCAAGTGCTTTCCTCTTTAGTTCTTCATTGTGAGTTTGCACTGTCTTCTCAGCATACTTTTTCAGAGGATCTCTGGCGCCTTTAGCTTCATCATGATGCCTTTTGAACTCTTCATTGAGATCAGCCATCATCGGCTTGTAGCCTCTAATGTGCTTGGCTTCAAGTTTATCAACATTCTTCCTGAAGACCTTCTTCCCATGATCAATCTTGTTCTTCTGTTCAATCACTTTTTGAACAATACCCATCTCTTTGGCTATGAAGCCTTGAAATGTGACGGTGATGCCAATGGGCGGTTGAAGATGGTCAAGTGAAAGAGAAGGGTCTTGAAACCATTCATCTATGAAGTTGTTCAGTATGTCTGCATCGAACAGAGGCAGGTCCTTGAAGATATCAGACTCTTCCTACTTGTTCTTAATCAACTGCTCGAGTGCATCATCATCAGATAAGTCAATGATGTCATCATCATCTCGCAGAGTACTTGGTGGTTTGGGGCCTTGCCCAGCAGATGCCTTTGTCTTAGGAGAATTCCTAGACATGGTTTCAGAGTGCACACTAGTTTCAGGAGGTGGAATTTTCAATGGCTTCACTCTTGAAGCTTTTGGACCAGCAATAGTCCTTGATGCCTTTGGCTCTTTGGCCTTGGAAGCCTTTGACAGGCGCTTGGGCTTCAGCGATTCTGGAGGAACATCAGCTTGTTGTTCTTCTTCTTGGGCGGCAGCAGCGGTAACACAAAGAGCGACAAGATGCTCTAAGTAAGCCTTGTAATTTTCCCATGGCCTAGTTATATTGGGATTGACTTCACATGTGCCATCTAGCCTTGGTCTATTGGGGCCAGGATTGAAGTCAATGCCATATTCTTTCTTCTTTATTTCTGTTGAAGCCTTTGCAAACTGGTAATTCGCTTCAAACAAATCATCTTCACGACACCATCGAATTCTGGATGGGTCAGGATCTTAGGTGTTGCATATCGTACCATACATGGGTAGAAGCCTAATCCAATGGCGTCAGCCTTTGTCTTCGGGACAAGTTTCCTATTACAATATCCGCCCATGGGGGCCTTACTGCATTTTTGGATGCATACTCAGGGGTGTCAAAATGATAGAAGAACCATTCCTCTGCCCAATATCTTCAATCCACTGAGTGCGCGATTTGCGCTGGCCATAAGTTTCCTCGGGATCAAATTTGTAGTTCTCATAGAGTGCGGGGGGAAGATCTTGAGCAGTATTATGACGCCTTTGTCTTCCGCCCCTTATGGGACCAGGAGCATTATCTTCAACCATTGGCTTCACAGAAATGATTGACTTCATTGCACTGATAAGCTTCACATGGCTGATACGACAAGAACTAGCTTCAGGAGAGTCAAGGTGAAGCTATAAGAAGTCGGCAAATGAATTCAGACTATGAGAACCAAGCGACTCGGCCACGGACATGTTGCTGGGTAACGTTGCATGGAAAACAAAAAAATTCTACGCACACGCAAGATCTATCCATGGAGATGCATAGCTACGAGAGGGGGAGAGCATCTTCATACCCTTGAAGATCGCTAAGAGGAAGCGTTTATCAACGCGGTTGATGTAGTCGTACACCTTCATGATCCGTCCCGATCAAGTACTGAACGTACGACACCTCCACGTTCAGCACACGTTCAGCTCGATGACGTCCTCGCCTTCTCGATCCAGCAAGAGAGGCAAAGTAGTAGATGAGTTCTGGCAGCACGACAGCGTGGTGACGATGGTGGTGAAGAACAATCTCCGTAGGGCTTCGCCAAGCACAACGATAAACTATGACGGAGGATAAACTAGAGGGGACGGGGTTGCCGGCACATGGCTTGGTGAATCTTGATGTGTCTTGGGTGCTAGCCCTGCCCCTCTATTTATATGTTGAGCCCTGGGGTTGTTTCTTGGAGAAAGAGCCTCCTCAAAGTCGGTTTAGCTCGCAAGGCAAGAGTCCTACTCGGACTCCAGGACCAGACACCAGGGTCCTCGGCGTCTGGCCCCAGATGCAAGGGTCCCTGGCGTCTGGCCCCTAGCCTTCGCAAAACTTCCTTTTGCACCTTCCTTAAACCTCGTGGGCTTTACCCCTTGGCCCAAATAAAGTGTTCTCGCACCAGAACATTTCAGGAAACATTCGAAATCCCTTCCGGTGAATTCCAGAACCCTTCTGGAGACCAAACACTATTATCCCATATATTAATCTTTACCTCCGGACTATTCCGGATCTCCTCGTCATGTCCATGATCTCATCCAGGACTCCGAACAATATTCGGTCACCAACATACATAACTCATATAATACTATATTGTCCCCGAACATTAAGCGTGCGGACCCTACGGGTTCGAGAATGATGTAGACATGACCGAGACGCCTCTCCGGTCAATAACCAATAGAGGGACCTGGAAGCCCATATTGGTTCCTACATATCTACGAAGATCTTTATCGGTCAAAACTTTATGACAACATACGTAATTCCCTTTGTCTATCGGTATGTTACTTGCCCGAGATTCGATCGTCGGTATCTTCATACCTAGTTCAATCTTGTTACCGACAAGTCTCTTTACTCGTTCCATAATACACCATCTCATAACTAACTCCTTAGTCACTTTGCTTGCAAGCTTCTTGTGATGTGTATTACCGAGAGGGCCCAGAGATACCTCTCCGATACATGGAGTGACAAATCCTAATCTTGATCCATGCCAACTCAACAGACACCTTCGGAGATACCTGTAGAGCATCTTTATGATCACCCAGTTATGTTGTGACATTTGATATCACACAACGTATTCCTCCGGTATCCGGGAGTTGCATGATCTCATAGTCAAAGGAATATGTATTTGAGATTAAGAAAGCAATAAAAATAAACCAAACAATCATATGCTAAGCTAACAGATGGGTCTTGTCCATCACATCATTCTCCTAATGATGTGATCCCGTTATCAAGTGACAACACATGTCTATGGTTAGGAAACCTTAACCATCTTTGATTAACGAGCTAGTCTAGTAGAGGCTTACTAGGGACACGGTATTTGTTTATGTATCCACACATGTATTTAAGTTTCCGATCAATACAATTCTAGCATGAATAATAAACCTTTATCATGAATAAGGAAATATAATAATAACAACTTTATTATTGCCTCTAGGGCATATTTCCATCAGTCTCCCACTTGCACTAGAGTCAATAATCTAGATTACATTGTAATGAATCTAACACCCATGGAGTCTTGGTGTTGATCATGTTTTGCTCGCGGAAGAGGCTTAGTCAACGGGTCTGCTACATTCAGATCCGTATGTATTTTGCAAATCTCTATGTCTCCATCCTTGACCTTTTCACAAATGGAGTTGAAGCGTCTCTTGATGTGTTTGGCTCTCTTGTGAAACCTGGATTCCTTCGCTAAGGCAATTGCTCCAGTGTTGTCACAAAAGATTTTCTTTGGACCCGATGCACTGGGTATTACACCCAGATCGGATATGAACTCCTTCATCCAGACTCCTTCATGCGCTTCTTCCGAAGCAACTATGTACTCTGCTTCACACGTAGATCCTGCCACGACGCTCTGCTTGGAACTGCACCAATTGACAGCTCCACCATTCAATATAAATACGTATCCGGTTTGTGACTTAGAGTCATCTGGATCAGTGTCGAAGCTAGCATCGACATAACCATTTATGACGAGCTCTTCGTCACCTCCATAAATGAGAAACATATCCTTGTTCCTTTTCAGGTACTTTAGGATATTCTTGACCGCTGTCCAGTGATCCACTCCTGAATTACTTTGGTATCTCCCTGCAAAACTTATGGCAAGGCACACATCAGGTCTGGTACACAGCATAGCATACATGATAGAACCTATGGCGGAGGCATAGGGAATGGCTTTCATTTTCTCTCTATCTTCTGCAGTGGTCGGGCTTTGAGTCTGACTCAATTTCACACCTTGTAACACAGGCAAGAACCCTTTCTTTGACTGGTCCATTTTGAACTTCTTCAAAACTTTGTCAAGGTATGTGCTTTGTGAAAGTCCTATTAAGCGTTTCGATCTATCCCTATAGATTTTGATGCCCAATATATAAGCAGCTTCACCGAGGTCTTTCATTGAAAAATTCTTATTCAAGTATCCTTTTATGCTATCCAGAAATTCTATATCATTTCCAATCAACAATATGTCATCCACATATAATATCAGAAATGCTACAGAGCTCCCACTCACTTTCTTGTAAATACAGGCTTCACCGTAAGTCTGTATAAAACCATATGCTTTGATCACCTCATCAAAGCGTATATTCCAACTCCGAGATGTTTGCACCAGTCCATAGATGGATCGCTGGAGCTTGCACATTTTGTTAGCACCTTTAGGATCGACAAAACCTTCTGGTTGCATCATATACAACTCTTCTTTAAGAAATCCATTAAAGAATGCAGTTTTGACGTCCATTTGCCAGATTTCATAATTATAAAATGCGGCAATTGCTAACATTATTCGGACCGACTTAAGCATCGCTACGGGTGAGAAAGTCTCATCGTAGTCAACCGCCTGAACTTGTCGAAAACCTTTTGCGACAAGCGAGCTTTGTAGATAGTGACATTATCATCAGCGTATGTCTTCTTCTTGAAGATCCATTTATTCTCAATGGCTTGCCGATCATCGGGCAAGTCCACCAAAGTCCATACTTTGTTCTCATACATGGATCCTATCTCAGATTTCATGGCCTCAAGCCATTTATCGGAATCTGGGCTCATCATAGCTTCCTCATAGTTCGTAGGTTCACCATGGTCTAATAACATAACTTCTAGGACAGGATTACCGTGGCACTCTGGTGCCGAATGTGCTCTGGTCGACCTACGAGGTCCAGTAGTAACTTGATCCAAAGTTTCATGATCATCAACATTAGCTTCCTCTCCGGTTGGTGTAGGCATCACAGGAACGGTTTTCTCTGATGTGCTACTTTCCAATTCGAGAGAAGGTATAATTACCTCATCAAGTTCTACTTTCCTCCCACTCACTTCTTTCGAGAAAAACTCCTTCTCTAGAAAGGACCTATTCTTGGCAACAAAGATCTTGCCTTCGGATCTGTGGTAGAAGGTGTACCCAATAGTTTTCTCAGGGTATCCTATGAAGACGCACTTCTCCGATTTGGGTTCGAGCTTATCAGGCTGAAGCCTTTTGACATAAGGGTCGCATCCCTAAACTTTAAGAAATGACAGCTTAGGTTTCTTGCCAAACCATTGTTCATACGGTGTCGTCTCAACGGATTTAGACGGTGCCCTATTTAACGTGAATGCGGCTGTCTCTAATGCATAACCCCAAAACGATAGTGGTAAACCGATAAGAGACATCATAGAACACACCATATCTAATAAAGTATGGTTACGATGTTCGGACACACCATTATGCTGTGGTGTTCCAGGTGGCGTGAGTTTTGAAACAATTCCACATTGTTTTAAATGAAGGCCAAACTCGTAACTCAAATATTCGCCTCCGCGATAAGATCGTAGAAACTTTATTTCTTGTTACGATGATTCTCTACTTCACTCTGAAATTCCTTGAACTTTTGAAATGTTTCAGACTTGTGTTTCATCAAGTAGATATATCCATATCTACTCAAATCATCTGTGAAGGTCAGAAAATAACGATACCCGCCGCATGCCTCAACACTCATCGGACCGCATACATCGGTATGTATTATTTCCAATAAGTCATTAGCTCGCTCCATTGTTCCGGAGAACGGAGTTTTAGTCATCTTGCCCATGAGGCATGGTTCGCAAGTATCAAATGATTCATAATCAAGTGATTCCAAAAGTCCATCCGCATGGAGTTTCTGCATGCGCTTTACACCAATATAACCTAAACGGCAGTGCCACAAGTATGTTGCACTATCATTATCAACTTTGCATCTTTTGGCATCAATATTATCAATATGTGTATCACTACGATTGAGATTCAACAAGAATAGACCATTCATCAAGGGTGCATGACCATAAAAGATATTACTCATATAAATAGAACAACCATTATTCTTCGATTTAAATGAATAACCGTCTCGCAATAAACAAGATCCAGATATAATGTTCATGCTCAATGCTGGCACCAAATAACAATTATTGAGGTCTAAAACTAATCCCGAAGGTAGATGTAGAGGCAGCGTGCCGACGGCGATCACATCGACCTTGGAACCATTCCCGACGCGCATCGTCACCTCGTCCTTAGCCAATCTTCGTTTATTCCGTAGCTCCTGTTTCGAGTTACAAATATGAGCAACCGAACTAGTATCAAATACCCAGGCGCTACTACGAGCATTAGTAAGGTACACATCAATAACATGAATATCAAATATACCTTTGTTCACTTTGCCATCCTTCTTATCCGCCAAGTATTTGTGGCAGTTTCGCTTCTAGTGACAACTTCCTTTGCAGTAGAAGCACTCAGTTTCAGGCTTGGGTCCAGCTTTGGGCTTCTTCAGGGAGCGGCAACTTGCTTGCCATTCTTCTTGGAGTTCCTTTTCTTTCCCTTGCCCTTTTCTTGAAACTAGTGGTCTTGTTAACCATCAACACTTGATGCTCCTTCTTGATTTCTACCTCCACCAATTTCAGCATCGCGAAGAGCTCGGGAATCGTTTTCGTCATCCCTTGCATATTATAGTTCATCACGAAGCCTTTGTAGCTTGGTGGCAGTGACTGAAGAACTCTGTCAATAACACTCTCAACTAGAAGATTAATCCCCAGCTGAGTAAGTGGTTATGATACCCAGACATTTTGAGTATGTGTTCATGACAGGACTATTCTCCTCCATCTTGCAGCTATAGAACTTGTTGGAAACTTCATATCTCTCAACCCAGGCATTAGCTTGAAATATCAACTTCAGCTCTTGGAACATCTCATATGCTCCGTGACATTCAAAACGTCTTTGAAGTCCCGGTTCTAAGCCGTAAAGCATGGCACACTGAACTATTGAGTAGTCATTAGATCGAGTCCGCCAGACGTTCATAACATCTGCAGTAGCTCCTGCAGCAGGTTTGTCACCTAGCGGTGCATCAAGGACATAATTCTTCTCTACAGTAATCAGGGTAATCCTCAAGTTACGGACCCAGTCCGTGTAGTTTCTACCATCATCTTTCAACTTAGTTTTCTCTAGGAACGCATTAAAATTCAGGGGAACGATAGCACGGGCCATTGATCTACAACATAGATATGCAAAACTATTAAGACTAAGTTCATGATAAATTAAGTTCAATTAATCAAATTACTAATGAACTCCCACTTAAATAAACATCCCTCAAGTTATCTAAGTGATACATGATCCAAATCAACTAACCCATGTCTGATCATCATGTGAGATGGGGTAGTCATCAATGGTGAACATATCTATGTTGATCATATCTACTATATGACTCATGTTCGACCTTTCGATCTCCAGTATTCCGAGACCATGTCTGTACATGCTAGGCTCATCAAGTTTAACCCAAGTATTCTGCATGTGCAAAACTGTCTTACACACGTTGTATGTGAACGTAGAGTCTATCACACCCGATCATCATGAGGTGCTTCGAAACGACGAACTTTGGCAATGGTGCATACTCGGGGAGAACACTTTTATCTTGAAATTTAGCGAAGGGATCATCTTATAATGCTACCGCCGTTCTAAGCAAAATAAGATGCATAAAGGATAAACATCACATGCAATCAAAAATATGTGACATGATATGGCCATCATCATCTTGTGCTTTTGATCTCCATCTCCAAAGCATCTTCATGATCTTCATCGTCACCGGCTCGACACCTTGATCCCCATCATTGCGTCGGGGTCGTCTCGCCAACTATTGCTTCTACAACTATTGCTAACGCATAGCGATAAAGTAAAGCAATTACATGGCGCTTGCACTTCATACAATAATTAAGAGACAACCCTAAGGCTCCTGCCGGTTGTCGATATTACAAAACATGATCATCTCATACAACAACGTATATCACATCACGTCTTGACCATATCACATCACGACATGCCCTGCAAAAACAAGTTAGATGTCCTCTACTTTATTGTTGCAAGTTTTACGTGGCTGCTACGGGCTTCTAGCAAGAACTGTTCTTAACTACGCAAAAACCACAACGGTGATTATCAAGTTTGCTGTTTTAACCTTCTTCAAGGACCGACCATAGTCAAATTCGATTCAACTAAAGTAGGAGAAACAGACACCCGCCAACCACCTTTATGCAAAACAAGTTGCATGTCAGTCAGTGGAATCGGTCTTATGTGCGTGGACATGTAAGGTTGGTCCAGGCCGCTTCATCCCACAATACCGCCGAATCAAAATAAGACATTGGTGGTAAGCAGTATAATCATCACCGCCCACAACTCCTTTGTGTTCTACTCGTGCATATCATCTACGCATAGACCTGGTGAAAGCACAAGTGCTCCCTGGGTGATTTTGGTAATTAATGTCAACATATCTCTTGTTGGACTAATACTTTCATCTAGTATATTTCAGATGAGTTCAACAGTGGAGTGGCAGGACAAGAGGATGTGGAACCCCTTCAAGATGCTAAGGACACATATTGGCAAAAGCTCAAGACTCTACATTTTCATTTTTAGTGATCCAAGATCACATTGAGTCCATAGGAAAGCCAATACTATTAAAAGGGGATGAGGTGTTGCTTAATGGCTTGCTTGCTCAAAATGCTTAGTGATATGCTCCAAAAGCCCTCAACCACTTTCTCATTTCCACATATGTCCAAAACCAAAAGTCAAACTCGGCCCCACCGATTTGATCTATCCGGCGCCACCGAGTTCACTTGACACAGCCACTGCCAGAAACCCTAATTAGTTCGGTCTCACCGATGGGATCTCGGTCTCACCGAGATGGGCTTGCAAACTCTTTGTTGCCTACTGCAATTATTTCGGTCTCACCGAAATAGGTAGTCGGTCCCACCGAGTTTGCTTGGCCAACTCTCTGTTTGCTTATTACTAAAATCGGTCTCACCGAGTTTGTGTAATCGGTCAAACTGAGATGAGGTTTTACCCTAACCGTAGCACATCGGTCCCACCTAGTTGACCTTGTCGGTCCCACCGAAAATCCTAACATTCACATTTTGAACTAAATCGGTCTGACCGAGTTTCACTATTCGGTCCCACCGAGTTTGGTAAATTGTGTGTAACGGTCAGATTTTGTGTGGAGGCTATAAATACCCCTCCACCCCCTTCTCCATTTATGAGAAAGCCATCAGAACGTGCCTACACTTCCACTACTCATTTTTTGAGAGAGAACCACCTACTCATGTGTTGAGACCAAGACATTCCAATCCAACCACTAGAATCTTGATCTCTAGCCTTCCCCAAGTTGCTTTTCACTCAAATCATCTTTCCACCATATCCAAATCTGTGAGAGAGAGTTGAGTGTTGGGGAGACTATCATTTGAAGCACAAGAGCAAGGAGTTCATCATCAACACACCATTTATTACCTTTTGGAGAGTGGTGTCTCCTAGATTGGTTAGGTGTTACTTGGGAGCCTCCGTCAAGATTGTGGAGTTGAACCAAGGAGTTTGTAAGGGCAAGGAGATCGCCTACTTTGTGAAGATCTACCCAAGTGAGGCAAGTCCTTTGTGGGCGATGGCCATGGTGGGATAGACAAGGTTGCTTCTTCATGGACCCTTCGTGGGTGGAGCCCTCCGTGGACTCGCGCAACCGTTACCCTTCGTGGGTTGAAGTCTCCACCAACGTGGATGTATGATAGCACCACCTATCGGAACCACGCCAAAAATCTTTGTGTCTCCAATTGCGTTTGCACACTCCAATCCCATCCCTTTACATTCTTGCAAGTTGCATGCTTTACTTTCCGCTGCTCATATACTCTTGCCATGCTTGCTTGAAATGTATTGTGAATGTTTAAACTTGTGCTAAAACTCCACCTAAACTTGAAGAACTTAAAAACTGCTACTTTTCTTTGTTGAGGGTCTAATCACCCCTCCTCTAGACACCTCTTCTCGATCCTTTCACCTGGCTCTGATACCACTGTAGGGTAATGTTGCATGGAAAACAAAAAAAATCTATGCACACGCAAGATCTATCCATGGAGATGCATAGCTACGAGAGGGGAAGAGCATCTTCATACCCTTGAAGATCGCTAAGCGAAAGCGTCTATCAGCGCGGTTGATGTAGTCGTACACCTTCATGATCCGTCTCGATCAAGTACCGAACGTACGACACCTCCGCGTTCAACACACATTCAGCTCGATGACGTCCTCGCCTTCTCGATCCAGCAAGAGAGGCGAAGTAGTAGATGAGTTTCGGCAGCACGATGGCGTAGTGACGGTGGTGGTGAAGAACAATCTCCATAGGGCTTCGCCAAGCACAACAGAAACTATGACAGAGGATAAACTAGAGGGGACGGGGTTGCCGGCACACGACTTGGTGAATCTTGATGTGTCTTGGGTGCTAGCCCTGCCCCTCTATTTATATGTTGAGCCCTGGGGTCGTTTCTTGGAGAAAGAGCCTCCTCAAAGTCGGTTTAGCCCGCAAGGCAAGAGTCCTACTCGGACTCCAGGACCAGACACCAGGGTCCTCGGCGTCTGGCCCTAGACGCCAGGGTCCCTGGCATCTGGCCCCTGGCCTTCGCAAAACTTCCTTTTGCACCTTCCTTAAACCCCGTGGGCTTTACCCCTTGGCCCAAATAAAGTGTTCTCGCACCAGAACATTTCGGGAAACATCTGAAACCCCTTCCGGAGACCAAACACTATTATCCCATATATTAATCTTTACCTCCGGACTATTCCGGATCTCCTCGTCAGGTCTGTGATCTCATCCAGGACTCTGAACAATAGTCGGTCACCAACATACATAACTCATATAATACTATATTGTCAACGAACGTTAAGCATGCGGACCCTACAGGTTCAAGAATGATGTAGACATGACCGAGACGCCTCTCCGGTCAATAACCAATATCGGGACCTAGATGCCCATATTGGTTCCTACATATTCTACGAAGATCTTTATCGGTCGAACCTTTATGACAACATACATAATTCCCTTTGTCTGTCGGTATGTTACTTGCCTGAGATTCGATCATCGGTATCTTCATACCTAGTTCAATCTCATTACCGGCAAGTCTCTTTACTCGTTCCATAATACACCATCTTGTAACTAACTCCTTAGTCACTTTGCTTGCAAGCTTATTGTGATGTGTATTACCGAGAGGGCCCAGAGATACCTCTCCGATACACGGAGTGACGAATCCTAATCTCGATCCATGCCAACTCAACAGACACCTTCGGAGATACCTGTAGAGAATCTTTATGATCACCCAGTTACGTTGTGACGTTTGATAGCACACAACATATTCCTACGGTATCCGGGAGTTGCATGATCTCATAGTCGAAGGAATATGTATTTGAGATTAAGAAAGCAATAGCAATAAATTGAACGATCATATGCTAAGCTAACAGATGGGTCGTGTCCATCACATCATTCTCCTAATGATGTGATCCCGTTATCAAGTGACAACACATGTCTATGGTTAGGAAACCTTAACCATCTTTGATTAAAGAGCTAGTCTAGTAGAGGCTTACTAGGGACACAATATTTGTTTATGTATCCACACATGTATTTAAGTTTCCGATCAATACAATTATAGCATGAATAATAAACCTTTATCATGAATAAGGAAATATAATAATAACAACTTTATTATTGCCTCTAGGGCATATTTCCATCACATGTACCTGCGAAAGAATTAGAGATGCGAGGGAAGTAGAAGAGGTCATATGCATTCTTAGAGGATTTGAAGATAAATTAGTTTTAAAGATAATGACCTCATACCGCAAAGCCATTCACTTAGTGTGTGAGAGGTTGGTTCCAGATTTGTACAAATTCGAGAATAAGTACAAGTGAGGAATCATACTAGTCATGTATCACAAGTGAAAAACTTTGCAAAATATGAGAGGAAATGATGGAAAATGTATATTGGAAGTGAAAGAACAACTTTTAAAGATATTGCAAAAATTTGTCGGATCAAACGACCGGTAAAAATGAGATTTTAATTATCACACAAAGAACAGACACAGAACAGCTCGACAAGGCGAAGAAGCCGAGTAGTCCAATCTCCCACGCACTAAAATGGCGGTGGAGGATAGCTATGACGGTGACGGTGTGAAGATGTTCCGCAGCCAGCATGAGTACTTCGACGGAGGAGCGCGGCAGCGAAGCACTTCTTCTCTGGAGAAGATGAATCTTAGCGATGGTGCTAGGGTTTGGAGGAGGTGAGAGCGATAGGTGATAAGGCCATAAATGACCGCAGGGGTGAAGTATTTATAAGAAGGAGATCGACCTGGGTGAAATTATGATTTTACCCCTGGCGCTTCATATGTGCTCGACGCGTGGCTTGCATGCACAGCTTTCATTGCCATGCATTAACTCCACTAGCCCACTACTTAGGGACTTTGGTAGGAGGTCGTTCCAGCTTCTAAGGCATCTGCCGAAATCAGATAAGGATAAGAATTAATTTTAAATTTGTGATCTCAAAATCTTTGACTGACAAGGACACAGTGAAGAAAATCGACACGTATCAAGTAGAATGCATATGAAGATTTAGAGAGATTGGAAGAGATGAGCACAGACGGGGTAAGGGTCCGATCACATTCACTTGGTACAGAAAAATCAACTTGAAGACATAGCTATAAGTGAATGCTGTTAAGGATAAAATCATATATATATATATATATTATAATAGGCAAGGGATTCAAGAAAAGTGTGAAGATAAATGCCACAACGAAGACAAACCAAATTAACAAGATATTGCAAAAGATGCGACGCCAAATGAAAATCCTCAAGAAATTTGGTGGTGGCGTTACTCGTCGTGTAGTAAGTATTAGACCGAGACACAGTGCACAACTAGTCGTGGTGCTCTGAAGTCATATTCCGTGTTAATTTATTCACACTTAGAGCGTAAGTCTTCATTAGTTGAAGATATACGTTACTTCGTGTGTTGTACATCAAAGTCATCAACAATGCATAAGCGTTTGGAAGTGTGTTCATTCACTAGACATTTGAGGATTCTAAGATATTTAGCTCACACCACAACTTGCAAAACCTCTTCTTATCCAAAGTCTTCGTGAAGATATCTGTCAATTGATCTTCAATGTTGACATGAATGATGTCAATGTATTCCTTGAGCACATGATCACGAAGAAAATGATGTCGAATCTGGATATGCTTTGTCTTCGAGTGCTGAACTGGGTTGTGGGCGATCTTGATGGCGCTTTCATTGTCGCAGAATAGAGGTACTCTCTTCTTTTTGACGTCGTAGTCCTTGAGGGTTTGCTTCATCCGTAGAAGTTGAGAGCAGCAAGATCCAGCAGCAATGTATTCAGCTTCAGCAGTAGAGAGTGATATGCATTTCTGCTTTTCTGAAGACCAACATACAAGTGATCGACCAAGAAAGTGACATGCGCTTGATGTAGACTTGCGATCCACCTTGTCACTAGCATAATCAGCATCAGAGAATCCAACAAGATCAAACTCTGAGCCCTTTGGATATCATAATCCTAGCGTTGGGGTGTGAGCCAAATATTGAAGTATTTGCTTCACCGCGAGGTGATGCGATTCCTTTGGTGCCGCTTGGAATCGGGCATACATGCAAATGCTAAGCATTATATCTAGCCTAGATGCACATAGTACAATAAAGAACCAATCATGGAGCAGTATACCTTTTGATCGAAATCTTTAGCATTTTTGTCGGAGCTCGGGTGGCCATTGGTCGACATTGGCATCTTGTAACCTTTGCAGTCTTGCATACCAAACTTCTTCAAACAATCCTTGAGATATTTCTCCTGAGATAAGAAGATGTCATTGCATTGTTGGTGAATTTGAAGACCTAGTAAGAATTTCAGATCTCCCATCATGAACATCTGATATTGCTCTTGCATCATGTGACTGGACTCATCACTGTATCGTTCATCAGTGCATCCGAAGATTATGTCATCCACATAGATGTGACAGACAAACAGTTCACCATCATAGGATTTGGTGAAGAGAGTGGGATCAAGTGAATCAGGTTTGAAGCCTTTGCTCTTCAAGAATTCTTTGAGTGTATCATACCAGGCTCGTGGTGCTTGTTTGAGGCCATACAGATCCTTATTGAGCACGTACACCTTGTCAGGGTGCTTCAGATCTTCAAAACCAGGTGGTTGAGCAACATAGACCTCTTCTTCAATCTTTCCATTGAGGAATGCACTCTTCACATCCATTTGATACAAAAGGATACCATGATGGTTGGCATATGCTAGCAGTATACGAATGGCTTCAAGCCTAGCCACAGGAGCAAAAGTTTCCTCGAAGTCAATTCCTTCAACTTGTGTGTAACCTTGAGCGACAAGACGAGCCTTATTCCTGACGACTTGACCATGTTCATCTTGCTTGTTGCGGTAGATCCACTTCGTGCCAATAATGGTGTGTTTGTGAGGATCAGGGCCCTTGACAAGTTCCCACACATTGTTCAGCTCAAATTGCTGAAGCTCTTCTTGCATAGATTGAATCCATTCAGATTCCATGAAAGCTTCATCAACTTTGGTGGGCTCTGAGATAGAGACAAAAGCGAAGTGCCCACAAAAGTTGGCTAGATGTGCCACTCTTGAACGGGTGAGAGGGTCTGATCCATTGATGTTGTCAAGTATCTTCTCAATCTGTACTTCATTGTCCACACAAGGATTAATAGGGCAAAGGCTTTGTTGTTGCTGAGCATTGTCTTCATTGCCAGCAGCATTGTCTTCAGGCTGAGCATTGTCTGCACGCTGGACAGGAGCAGGTATCACAACCTCTTCATCTCCTGGCTCCTCAGTGGGTATGATATCTCCAGTACCCATTAGCTTGATCGATTCACTAGGAGGCAGTTCATCCAGCACATTGGGCAGGTGCTCTCTTTGCGAGCCGTTAGTCTCATCAAACCGCACATCTACAATTTCAACCACTTTATTGTGAAAGAGGTTGAAGACTCTGTAGGTGTACGAATCCTTTCCGCAGCCAAGCATAAAACCCTCATGTGCTTTCGGTGCAAATTTGCAGGTGTGATGTGGATACCTTATCCAAGACCTAGCACCGAAGACTTTGAAATAACTTACATTTGGCTTCTTACCACTAATTAGCTCATATGATGTCTTCTTGAAGAACTTGTGAAGATATACCCTGTTGATGATATGGCATGCAGTATCAATAGCTTCAGGCCACCACTTGTGTGGTGTCTTGTATTCATCAAGCATGGTGCATGCCATCTCAATGAGAGTCATGTTCTTGCGCTCCACGACGCCATTCTACTGCGGGGTATATGGGGTAGATAGCTCATGAGTGATGCCAAGAACATCAAGATAAGTGTCGAGCCCAGTGTTCTTGAACTCAGTGTTGTTGTCACTCCTGATGTCCTTGATCTTGACGCCATAGTTGGTCATGGCACGTTTAGTGAACTGCCTAAAGACATCCTGCACTTCAGTCTTATGCAGGTGTTAGGGCATATTTCTCCCTAAGTGGTTTTGGTGATTGATGACAATGTGCTCGCGGACTAATCATGTGCATTGAGCATTTCAGACTTTCAAGCATATGGCACAAGACGATTCGTGCCCCTCAGAGTTTCAAGTGAAGACGGTTTTCTTCCTTGTGTTTCTTTTTGGTGGACTTGAGTCATAGGGAAAACCGTACTATGAAGAGGGGGTCCACTTCGAAAAGGTTTGGGTGGAATAAACACGTACACACTCATATTCCACCCATCGCCACTTTACGCCTCTTTGGAGTTGTCCATTGTTTGTGCCGAAGAAGGGGTGGAGAGCTGCAAGCGGCAGTACCACTTATTAGCGGTAGTACCGCTGCTAGTACCGCTGGCACTGCTGCTCTCTGCTCGGGCCTCGATTTTTTGTGTCGGGTTCCCAGAAGAGCATGTGGAAGTAGGAGTGGCAGTAGGCGCGGTAGTACCGCCTGTAGGTGGTAGTACCGCCCCTACCACCGCTGCCACTACTGCACGGTGTTTTGCTTTTCACTCTGACTCTGCCGCTCACTAGCGGCAGTAGGGACGGTAGTTTCGGCTACAAGCGGTAGTACCGCATGTCATGGGCGGTAGTACCGCTCTAGCCGTTCTACCTCCGCCCCCGCTGCCTACTCACTGTGGTAGGGCAACCCCAGCGGTGCGGTAGTACCGCTTCGGCGGCACTGCTGGCCCCTGGCCCTGTGCCATTGCCTTTAATTCTGGTGACTACCGCTTGGGCGGTAGTACCGCTCCCAGAGTAGTAGTACCGCTTGTGTGTGGTCTGTGAGCTACATAACGGTTGGATTCTTTCCCCACTATAAAAGGGGGTCTTCTTCCCCAAGAAGTTTTACCTCTTCCTCCCCCAAACTCCATTGTTGCTCCAAAGCTCATTTTCGCCCGATCTCTCTCCCTAGCCAATCAAACTTGTTGATATTCTAGGGATTGGTTGAGAAGGCCCCGACATACACTTCCACCAAGAGAAATTTGATTCCCCACACTAATCCCTTGCGGATCTTGTTACTCTTGGGTGTTTGAGCACCCTAGACGGTTGAGGTCACCTCGGAGCCACATTCCATTGTGGTGAAGCTTCGTGGTGTTGTTGGGAGCCTCCAATTAAGTTGTGGAGATTGCCCCAACCTTGTTTGCAAAGGTTCTGTCGCCGCCTTGAAGGGCACCACTAGTGGAATCATGGCATCTCACATTATGTGAGGGCATGAGGAGAATACAGTGGCCCTAGTGGCTTCTTGGGGAGCATTGTGCCTCCACACTGCTCCAATGGAGACGTACTTCCCCTCAAAGGGAAGGAACTTCGGTAACACATCCTCGTCTCCACCGGCTCCACTTGTGGTTATTTCTTACCTTTACTTTGTGCAAGCTTTACTTGTGTTTTATATCTTGCTTGCTCTTGTAATTGTTGTTGTTAGCATCATATAGGTTGCTCACCTAGTTGCACATCTTGACAACCTATTTGGTGTTAAACCTAATTTGTTAAGAAAAGCTAAAAATTGGTAGTTGCCTATTCACCCCCCCTCTAGTCAACCATATCGATCCTATCAGCATGATTATGTGCACCCAATTATATCGAGAATAATCATAAAAAATTACGAACCCATATAGATGTGCAGTAGTGGTAAGAGTGGAATAATGAGTAGGGCCAAATAAGTCCATGTGTAGTAGCTCGAAGGGACGTGTAGTCGTCATGATTATCTTCGAGGGATGCTTTGCCCTAGTCATCTTCCCCACTTCGCAGGCACCACATAGATGATCCTTCTTGAACTTGACGCCCTCGATCCCAATGATGTGATTCTTATTCACAACGGTGTCCAAGTTCCTCATGCCAGCATGTCCTAGCCGTCGATGCCAAAGCCAGCATTCTGAAGCTTTTGCTAGAAGACATGTGGCTAGTTGTGGTCTTGCAGAGAAATCTACCATATACAAGTCACCTGTTTGAAAACCTTCGAAGACTTGTGTTTTGTCAGAAGCCATTAGCACAAGGCAACGATATTTTCAAAGATGACAATCATATCAAGATCACAAAGCATTGAGACTGACATTAGGTTGAATCCAAGGGATTCGACAAGCATCACTTTATCCATGTGCCAGTCCTTTGAGATTGCAACCCTACCTAGACCCAATACCTTGCTTTTCCCAGTGTGAGCAAACGTAATATGACATTGTGTGGATGGACGGAGAGTTGAGTCCATCAATAAGCTTCGATCACCAGTCATATGGTTAGTACAACCACTGTCCAGGATCCACTCAGTAGCTTTTGGAAGTGTGCCCTACAGTGAGTTAGTAGGAATAGGCTTCGCCAAGACAATTGTGAAGAACAAACAATTGACGACAAACACTTTCATGAAATGTAAGTTTCTTGGAGGATATGACATGGTGATTATCAAGAAATCCATGAACGAAATAAATGGTAAGACCATTTGGATATATTATCTTGCGTCCAACAAGATTTTTCAGGTCCCCAACATTGTCTTCAGAATCCAATGCATTTTGGCTGGAATCCCGACCCTGGAAGAGAGATCAATTCTTCTTAACCACCCACATCTGAAGGGGTGGCTTAGAAGCAATAAGTCTAAGTGCAGCATCTGAGAATTTTGGCTTTGAAGCCCTAGCAATATAGCTTCACAGGGGGGTTAGAGTACTCAAATGAATAAGCAGAGAAATTCTTCGATTTGTGAACATAGTGGTTCGAAGAATGGTGCTCCTATTCATGAGCTTGATCATTGTTACACTATGAAACATAGGTGTTAGCATGACCATATGAGGTCCTTTGTCTGTATGAAGACTTTGGGCCATATAAAGCGTTTGGTCTGGGGTTTGTCTTCTTCCCTGGTGATTTCATGATGACATTCACAAGAAGCTTTTCAAGAAGACATTTAGGTACCTAGATCATCTTCATAGGGGACCCATTCCTGCCGTTAGTTCAGATAAACCTGGAAAACACTTCACCATTCTGATTTTTGAACAATTTATAGTTTGAGTCAAATGACTCATCAATGATGATAGGGTTAGCACAGTTATAGCCAGATAATGTGGGTGGATCCATTGATGGTCCCTTTGCAACAACCCAGGTGGTTTTGGGGTACTGCTTAGGCTTCCAGTAGGATCCATCAACATTCATTTTCCTCTCGAAATCAACACCCTCTTTCCTAGGGTTTTTGTTCAAGATCTGCTTCTTGAGGACATCACAAAGAGTCTGATGCCCTTTGAGGCTTTTGTACATGCCTGTTTCAAGCAATGTCTTCAACCTAGTAGTGGTTTCCTCAGAAGAGGAGTTAGTTACCACATCAGTAGTTGAAGATATTGCAATCATAGAAGCAATTGAACATTCAGTAGAAGAAGTAGCATTATCACGCTCAAGACATTTTAAGCAAGGTGGCACAAACTCTTCCTGAGCGGTACTGATCTGTTGAGCAAGTAGTGAATCATTTTCAGTTCGAAGATCATCATGAGACACTCTCAGTTTCTCTAGATCTCGCTTACTTTGAAGATAATCATAGGAAAGCTTCTCATGATCAGCCGAGAGAGTATGATGACGACTTAGAAGTTCATCATACTTAACTTGAAGATTTTTTATGTCTTCAATTAAGGATTAACTTTGATTCATTTCCTCGTCCAACGGATCATCGCTTCTGTCTAACAGTTTTTGAATCTTTTCCATAGTAGTTTGTTGCTCAGTTGCAATTTTAACAAGTGTCTTATATCTAGGTTTGGATTCACATTCATAGTCATCTTCACTTGAAGTTTGAAAGTAGGCAGCACGGGATGTTACCTTTGCGCCTCTTGCCATGAAGCAGTAGGCAGGAGCAGAGTCATCATCGTCGCGGGCTTCAGTATCGGTGACATAGCCATTGTCTTCATTGCTGAAGATGGACTTGGCGATGAATGTTGATGCTAGAGCTAGGCTTGCCATGCCTGAATTCGATTCATCCTCTGACTCCTCCACGAACTCCTCAGAAGCAAACTCCTCCTCTAAATCCATTTCCTTGCCGATGAATGCACAAGCTTTGCCGGAGGAAATCTTCTTGTGCGATGAAGACTTTGAGTATTTCTTCTTCTTCTTTTCATCAGAGTCATAGTTCTTGCTCTTCTTCTTCTTCTTCTTCTTCTTCTTCTTCTTTGATTCCTTTTCCCATTGAGGACATTCAACCATGTAGTGGCCTAGCTTCTTGAATTTGTGTCAAGTTCTCTTCTTGTAGTCACGAGTGGAACCCTCTGCCTTCTTGGAGTCATACTTTGAAGACCTTTCGAAGCAGTTTTTCTTGGAGGACTTCTTCACAAGCATTGGAAGTTCTCTGCCAATGTCTTCAGGGTCATCGGAACTACAGTCAGAGTCTTTAGACGAAGACATATTTTGCCTTCAGAGCACAGGCACGTCCATAGTTGGGACCATAGATGTCTCTCTTCTCAGATAGCTAGAATTAATGAGTATTGAGCCTCTCAAGAATATTTGCAGGGTCCAATTGCTTGAAATATGGACACTCTTGTATCATCAGAAATAGTGTGTCAAACGAACCATCAAGAGACCTCAACAGCTTCTTTACAACTTCATTCTTAGTGATGTCAGTGGCGCCGAGAGCATGAAGCTCATTGGTGATATCAGTGAGACGATCGAAGGTAAGCTGAACATTTTCATTGTCGAGCCTCTTGAAGTGATTGAAGAGATTGCGAAGAACATCGATTCTTGAATCTTGATGGGAAGATACGCCTTCATTGACCTTCGAGAGCCAGTCCCAGACTAGCTTCGCAGATTCCAGAGCACTCACATGGCCATACTGCCCTTTGGTCACATGACCACAGATAATGTTCTTGGTGATCGAGTCCAGTTGCACGAACGTCTTCACATCAGCAGCGGTGACACCTTCACCTACTTTGGGAACACCAGTCTTGACGACATACCAGAGGTCATTGTCGATAGGTTCAAGATGCATGCACATATTATTCTTCCAGTAGGGGTAATTAGTGCCATCAAAGACGGGGCACGCAGCATAAACCTTGATTATACCTGCAGTCAACATCGCTAAAACTCCAGGTGGTTAACCTGAATCACACAGAACAAGGGAGCACCTTGCTCTGATACCAATTGAAAGAGCTAGTTATCGACTAGAGGGGGCTGAATAGGTGTTTTTTATGAAAGTCTTTGAAATAGGCAATGTATTCAAAGATGCAGAAGCAGAACAGTCACTAAACAGGACACGGTGGAAGATAAACTACACTAGGCATGTTGGCATGCCAACAACAATTGAAGTAAGATGCGAAGACAGACAACAACTAGGTATACAGAGTAGTTGAGGAAGATAGTGTGAAGACAAAGATGTAATCAGAGGAAATGTATTCACACAATGTCTTTGAACAGAACGAGCATGCAAAGGCTTCACGAAACTAAACAGTAAGTAAAGTACTAAAGTGATAGAACCTGTTGCTCGGAGAAGACACATGATTTGTTTGACTAGTTCCGGATGCTATGACAGTTGTATGTCTGGTTCGAGAGGCTGAGATTGAACTCTCAAGACCTAGTCTTCACCTTATTCCCCATGAGCTAAGATCCACAAATCTCGCTGTAACACCCTGGATTTTTGCCTTTTCTTTTTCTTATGGATTTCTTTGGATTTTGCTTTGATTTTCTTTTTCTGTGGCTCTGTGGTCTTAAAACTTGGGAAGATGAGCTCTTCTTTCTCTCCCAAGTGCCTTGTCACTCTCAAATCCATCCCAAGACCATGTCATTTCCATCTTAGCCGAAACCAAAATTCTTTTTC
Source organism: Thinopyrum elongatum (assembly GCA_011799875.1). Classification (NCBI taxonomy): domain Eukaryota; kingdom Viridiplantae; phylum Streptophyta; class Magnoliopsida; order Poales; family Poaceae; genus Thinopyrum; species Thinopyrum elongatum. The sequence continues at coordinate 393,804,940 of CM022300.1, forward strand.
TTGGGAATATTCCTTTTTCTATTAAAGGAATAACCTTGTCTGCTCTAGGTTGTGAAGCAACCTATATTTCTATATTGCCATAAATTCCCACAAAATTCTAAAAATTCATTCGGATCATGTGAACCTTGGATATGCAAAAATATTCAAGATTCCATCCTCATGGTGAGTGCAGCATCCAATCTTTGATTTTGGTCATAATTTCAGGTTGTGAAGTAACTATATTTTATGTTGCTCCATAAATTCTGAAATTTTTCCAGGACATTCTCCTACCTATATAACCTCTCTCCACAAAATTTGGGCTCATTTAATCAAGCCATTATTTTTCTATAATTCTCTCAAGTTTCTGTCCAACAAGAACCACTATGAAGGAAGTACCATTTTGGTGTGTCCAATTGGTATAATTTTTTTACAGTATATTCATATGTCCACATAACCCATCTCCTCCAAATTTCAACGCAATCCATTCATCTATTTGAGCACATCTTCAATTTTTGTTTTTCTGTCTAGTCGGGTACATTGTGAAGCAAGTGCTAGCTAAACCCCTCCGTTTGAGCTCAAACCTTGCCACATTGGTCATCTTAGTGATTGATAACACCCAGAAAAATCTCAGAACCTATCACCAAGTGATCCTTCCCCGGTACACAACAAACACCTTTCTGTTCCAGTGTCTTCAAGCTAACTGTGGTCACATCATGGGTTTCTGTGCTTGTTCATTTGCTCCTTGGAACTCTTTGGTGAATGAGCTATCTACCAGACATGGTAGGGCTGACCAGAGTGTGTTCCCTCGCCGCGTTCATGTGGTGACTACGCGTCTAGCATGCCTGTGCGCACGCTCTGGGCATTGGGGCCCCCGGCCTCGTCCGTTTCTTTCAGCTCTAGAACCCTCGCCTTGTCCAAGAGCTTCCCCGTGATCACGCGCTCACTCCCCTGCCCTGGACCCTTCCTCTCTTTTCGTCCTCACGCGCCGGCAGCCGCGCCCATGACTTGGCCACCTCTGCCCACCTCCTTGTCCGGTCGGCCGCAAGCTCTCGAGCATTCCCGAGTTCTCCCCGAGGCTATAAATAGCTTCCCCGACCTCCGCGTCATCTCATCGACCTCTCCACCCCTCCCTCGACCACCGGAGCCCTCTCCACCTCGCCTTTGTCCGCCATGGCCGCCTCGGTCCTGGCCTAAATTAGAGCCACGCCGAGCCCCTCCCTCCCTGCTGTCGCCACCAGCCTGTTCCCCGAGCTCCAGTGAGCCGCCCCGCCTTCTTTCTTCGTCGTCAAGTCGCCGGTGGTCTCATCCCCAAGATTTGGCCGAAGCCATTTCCGCCGGGGCCTGCACCGTCACGGCCTCGGTCCCTCGGTGCTCGTGCCCTGGGCAGGCAGGCGCGGCGTCTTCTCCTGCTTCCGCCGGTGGCCGGAGCACGGCCGGAGACGGCCGAAGTCGCCGGAACTAGCCGGCGTACGCTCGGCCTCGGGCTCCTCTGTCTCCAGCGTCAGGAGGTAGAAGAGGATGCAGGAGAGAGAGAGAGAGCACCACGGGGCCCACCTGTTGGCCTCTGAACATTGACCCAGCCCCGGGCCCGCGCTGGATAAGTGGAGACGTACTCCAGGACATACGTCTTTGGTCTATGAAAGCGTACTCCAGCTATGTACCAGGGAGGAATACATCTTCTCTATTCTGAAGGCGTATTTTAGCGAAAGGCGTCTTCTGTTTCCAGCCGCCGGCCGAAACCCTTATTTTGTGAACGTTCGCCCGTTAGCCGTAGAAAAGAATGGTTTTAATTTATTCTCTGCCTAATGAACGAACGACCGTATCTTTTCAACCGCAACTCCGATTCAGGTGATTCCAAAGCCCACGTTCTCGCCTTGTTGAGCCCGTTCTGTTGGTAACATTTTCACTATGTTGTCACATTCTGAAAATGACCATTTTGCCCTTGCCCTTATTTAGCCCCCTCCGAGAGAGAAACATTTTCGGCGGATCCTTCTGTGACTTCATCGCACTTCTTCCCAGAGAATCCTTCATCCCCAGGCAAGCCACGACAGCCACTTGCATGATGGCCTTGCAGTAGCCATGGTTTTCTACTTAAATATTTAATAATTGTTCGCTCATTTACTACTGATATTCCTGTTTCGGTTATGCTTGTGGATCCATGCTCATCATCATGCTTTGTGCTTATGCACCCTGTTAGTTATGTGACTACTTGCTAGTATTATTATTCTCATATGTCATTCTTGCTGTTATTACATGCTGGTAATAGTGATGTTCTCCAATGCATTATTATCGTCTATTATGAAAAGTACCTGTGATATGCATGATCATCGCTATGCCATGTTCATCTGCATCTAGTAGACTAAGTGTTTTATTATTGTTGATGCTAATGCTTCATATGTTAAATGATTATACTTCCCATCCATGTTCATGTTGATATCATGCTCATATGCATTATCATTTCATCATGCTATTTTATTATGACTCATCTCATTACTTTTCAAGTTTAACCGGACATTAATTGAACTTGAACACCTGTTGGCTGAGTCATAGTGCCATCGAATCGAGCTGACCAGTGCAACCACACTTGCCTGGATGGGGAGGCCTTAATGCGGTCTATTGTCATGCCTCTCGCCGGTGCCTCCAACTAGGGAAGGTTATGTGCGCGTGCTGCCCTGGCCCAGTAGGCGGCAATAACCTTGTGTGCCCAAGTTGTGTTGTACCCGGGTTGTCCCTGTTTCGGAATAGATTGGTTTTATCGAAACATCGTTGATCCACCTGATACGTCCATTTTGCATCATGTTTTCCTACTGTTATGTGCTACTTCTTGAGCTTGCGTTGGTTTTTCCCTTGAAGAGGAAAGGGTAATGCAGCAAAGTAGAGTAAGTATTTCCCTCAGCTTTTGAGAACCAAGGTATCAATCCAGTAGGAGACAACGCTCAAGTCCCCGAATACCTGCACAAACAAACACCAACCTTGCACCCAACGCGATAAAGGGGTTGTCAATCCCTTAACGGTTATTTGCAGCGTGAGATCTGATAGAGATGATAAACGGTAAAGTAATATTTTTGGTATTTTTGGTTTATGGAACGGAAAGTAAAGATTGCAAAGTAAAAGAAATAGGAAACGGAATTGTAGATCGGAAACTTATATGATGGAAAATAGACCCGGGGGCCTTAGGTTTCACTAGAGGCTTCTCTCAAGATAGAAATTATTACGGTGGGTGAACAAATTACTGCCGAGCAATTGATAGAAAAGCGCAAAGTTATAATGATATCTAAGGCAATGATCATGAATATAGGCATCACGTCCGTGTCAAGTAGACCGAAACGATTCTGCATCTACTACTATTACTCCACACATCGACCGACTCCTGCCTGCATCTAGAGTATTAAGTTCATAAGAACAGAGTAACGCATTAAGTAAGATGACATGATGTAGCGGGATAAACTCAAGCAATATGATGAAAACCCCATATTTTTATCCTCGATGGCAACAATACAATACGTGCCTTGCTGCCCCTACTGTCACTGGGAAAGGACACCGCAAGATTGAACCCAAAGCTAAGCACTTCTCCCATTGCAAGAAAAACCAATCTAGTTGGCCAAACCAAATCGATAGTTCGAAGAGACTTGCAAAGATATCAAATCATGCATATAAGAATTCAGAGAAGATTCAAATAATATTCATAGATAAGCTGATCATAAATCCACAATTCATCGAATCTCGGCAAACACACCACAAAAGAGTATTACATCGAATAGATCTCCAAGAACATCGAGGAGAACTTTGTATTGAGAATCAAAGAGAGAGAAGAAGCCATCTAGCTACTAGCTATGGACCCGTAGGTCTGAAGTAAACTACTCACGCTTCATCGGAGAGGCAATGGTGTTGATGTAGAAGCCCTCCGTGATCGAATCCCCCTCCGGCAGGGTGCCGGAAAAGGCCCCAAGATGGGATCTCACGGGTACAGAAGGTTGCGGTGGTGAAAAAGTGGTTTTGTTGCCCCTCTGGATGTTTTTGGGGTATAAGAGTATATATAGGCGAAAGATCTAGGTCAGAGGGGCTACGAGGGGCCCACAAGGCCGGGGGGCGCGCCCTACCCCCCTGGGCGCGCCCTCCACCCTTGTGGCTGCCTAGCGACTCTTCCGACTTGCACTCCAAGTCTCCTGGGTGTCTTCTGGTCCAAGAAAAATCATCGCGAAAGTTTTATTCCGTTTGGACTCCGTTTGGTATTCTTTTCTGCAAAACTCTAAAACAAGGAAAAAAACAGAAACTGGCACTGGGCTCTAGGTTAATAGGTTAGTCCCAAAAATCATATAAAATAGCATATTAATGCATATAAAACATCCAAAACAGATAATATAATAGCATGGAACAATCAAAAATTATAGATACGTTGGAGACGTATCAAGCATCCCCAAGCTGAATTCCTGCTCGTCCTTGAGTAGGTAAATGATAAAACAGAATTTTTGATGTGGAATGCTACCTAACATATTTATCCGTGTAATTCACTTTATTGTGGCATGAATGTTCAGATCCGTAAGATTCAAAACAAAACTTTAATATTGATATAAAAACAATAATACTTCAAGCATACTAACAAAATAATTATGTCTTCTCAAAATAACATGGCCAAAGAAAGCTTATCCCTACAAAATCATATGGTCTGGCTATGCTCCATATTCATCACACAAAATATTTAAATCATGCACAACCCCGATGACAAGCCAAGCAATTGTTTCATACTTTTGACGTTCTCAAACTTTTTCAACTTTCACGCAATACATGAGCGTGAGCCATGGACATAGCACTATAGGTGGAATAGACGGTGGTTGTGGAGAAGACAAAAAGGAGGAGATAGTCTCACATCAACTAGGTGTATCAACGGGCTATGGAGATGCCCATTAATAGATATCAATGTGAGTGAGTAGGGATTGCCATGCAACGGATGCACTAGAGCTATAAGTTTATGAAAGCTCAAAAAGAAAACTAAGTGGGTGTGCATCCAACTTGCTTGCTCACGAAGACCTAGGGCAATTTGAGGAAGCCCATCATTGGAATATACAAGCCAAGTTCTATAATGAAAAATTCCCACTAGTATATGAAAGTGATATCATAGGAGACTCTCTATCATGAAGATCATGGTGCTACTTTGAAGCACAAGTGTGGTAAAGAGGATAGTAACATTGTCCCTTCTCTCTTTTCTCTCATATATATATATATATATATATTTTGTGGGCCTTCTTTCATTTTTTTGGCCTCTCTTTTTTTTTCGTCCGGAGTCTCATCCCAACTTGTGGGGGAATCATAGTCTCCATCATCCTTTCCTCACATGGGACAATGCTCTAATAATGAAGACCATCACACTTTTATTTACTTACAACTCAAAATTTACAACTCGATGCTAGAAAAAGATATGACTCTATATGAATGCCTCCGGCGGTGTACCGGGATGAGCATTGAATCAAGAGTGACATGTATACAAATATGATGAACGGTGGCTTTGCCACAAATACGATGTCAACTACATGATCATGCAAAGCAATATGACAATGATGAAGCGTGTCATAATAACGGGACGGTGGAAAGTTGCATGGCAATATATCTCGGAATGGCTATGGAAATGCCATAATAGGTAGGTATGGTGGCTGTTTTGAGGAAAGATATGTGGTGGGTCTATGGCACCGGCGAAAGTTGTGCAGTACAAGAGAGGCTAGCAATGGCGGAGAGGTGAGAGTGCGTATAGTCCATGGACTCAACATTAGTCATAAAGAACTCATATACTTATTGCAAAAATCTATTAGTCATCGAAACAAAGTACTACACGCATGCTCCTAGGGGGATAGATTGGTAGGAAAAGACCTTCGCTCGTCCCCGACCGCCACTCATAAGGAAGACAATCAAAAAATAAATCATGCTCCGACTTCATCACATAACGGTTCACCATACGTGCATGCTACGGGACCCACAAACTTTAACACAAGTATTTCTCAAATTCACAACTATTCACTAGTATGACTATAATATCACCATCTTCATATCTCAAAACAATCATAAGGAATCAAACTTCTCATAGTATTCAATGCACCATATATGAAAGTTTTTATTATATCCCTCTTGGATGCCTATCATATTAGGACTAGTTTTATAACCAAAGCAAATTACCATGCTGTTTAGAAAGGCTCTCAAAATAATATAAGTGAAGTGTGAGAGTTCATCAATTTCTATAAAATAAAATCACCGCCGTGCTCTAAAAAGATATAAGTGAAGCACTAGAGCAAATTTGCCTAGCTCAACAGATATAAGTGAAGCACATAGAGCATTCTAATAAAACACGATTCATGTGTGTCTCTCTCAAAAGGTGTGTACAGCAAGGATGATTGTGGCAAACTAAAAGCAAAGAATCAAATCATACAAGACGCTCCAAGCAAAACACATATCATGTGGTGAATAAAAATATAGCCTCAAGTAAAGTTACCGATAGACAAAGACGAAAGAGGGGATGCCTTCCCGGGGCATCCCCAAGCTTAGTCTTTTTGACATCCTTGAATATTACCTTGGGGTGCCTTGGCCATCCCCAAGCTTAGGCTCTTGCCACTCCTTATTCCATAGTCCATCAAATCCTTACCCAAAACTTGAAAACTTCACAACACAAAACTCAACAGAAATTCTCATAAGCTCCGTTAGTATAAGAAAATAAATCACCACTTTTGGTACTGTTGTGAACTCATTCTTTATTTATATTGGTGTAATATCTACTGTATTCCAACTTTTCCATGGTTCATACCCCCCGATACTAGCCATAGATTCATCAAAATAGGCAAACAACACATAAAAATAGAATCTGTCAAAAACAGATCAGTCTGCGAAGATCTGAATTGTTCTAATACTTATGTAACTTCAAAAATTCTCAAAAATTAGGAGAACATATGAAATCCGTATATCAATCTTGTGTAAAAAATTCAGAGTTATTCCACGCTCCAGTGAATTTAAACAATTCTGGGACTGGACGCAAAAGTTCCTGTTTTCCAGCAGGATCAAATCAACTATCACCATAAGCCATCCCAAAGGTCTTACTTGGCACAAGCACTAATTAAAACACAAAACCATATATAACCAGAGGCTGGATGAAATATTTATTGCAAAACAGAACCTAAAAAGCAAAAACAAAAATAAAATTGGGTTGCCTCCCAACAAGCGCTATTGTTTAACACCCTTAGCTAGGCATAAAACACGAATAGATCTAAGTATTATCATAATAATGATAAGGCAAGTCTCGAAAACTCATCTCATACTCTCTTCTTTCAGCAGCAAGTTTTATTTGAGGCAAGCAAAAGTAGTCAAAAGGGCTAAATTTAATGGGATAAGAATCCTCAAGATCGATCTCGGGAGGAATTGGTTCCTCCTTCGGCCCTTCATATTGTATGACCAACACATCATTATAAGCATTCTTTTGGCAAAAAGTCATGAGCTTGTGTCCAAGAGAGAAAACCAATCCGTTATTTTGAATAGAAAAATCATCATTAAGCTCAGAAATCTTATTCACTAAAACATCAGTAGGAACCCTCTTTCTTAAATTTTCGTTATAAGCAACATGATCCAAAGACCGTAAACGCATTATATCCTCTTGATTAAAGAGAATTCCCTCTATGGGAGGGCGACCACAATCTACTTTATAATGAGCGAAATTTCACTAGCTTCTTTCATAATAAATCTAAACTCATGAGCTAGGAATATAGTGGCGGCACGCTTAACAGAAGAATGCTCAATATTAGAAAACTCTAGAAAAATCCTTTGTATGGACGGATGCATGTGAACAAATTGTCTTTCAAGTTCAACAACAAGCAAAGATATAGCATCCGCAAGGCTACTAGTTTTATGGAGGATAGATCCACCAATAGTGGGGAGTGCACCAACACAAGTAAAGAAATCTTGAATAACCCCCTTTCCAATAATATTTCCGCTACCTATGCGGAATTTCTTAGCGTGCAAGATAGTAGATTCTTCATGAGGATTAGTAAAAGCATCAAGGTTTTCCCCATCGTTACTACTATCTTTTTCAATAATAACCTCCCCAGTTTCAGACATGGTGACGAAAAACGAGCAAACGGAAAAGGCGAACAAAAGAGGTGCGAAGAAAAGATGAATTTTTTTTAAAATCATTTTAGAAGTGGGGGAGAGGAAAACGAGAGGCGAATGGCAAATAATGTAATGCGAGGGATGAGAGTTTATGATGGGTACTTGATATGTCTTGGCTTGGCGTAGATCTCCCCGGCAACGGCGCTAGAAATTCTTAATTCTTCCTACTACTTCTTGAGCTTGCGTTGGTTTTTCCCTTGAAGAGGAAAGGGTGATGCAGCAAAGTAGAGTAAGTATTTCCCTCAGCTTTTGAGAACCAAGGTATCAATCTAGTAGGAGACAACGCTCAAGTCACCGAATACCTGCACAAACAAACACCAACCTTGCACCCAACGCGATAAAGGGGTTGTCAATCCCTTAACGGTTATTTGTAACATGAGATCTGATAGAGATGATAAACGGTAAAGTAATATTTTTGGTATTTTTGGTTATGGAACGGAAAGTAAAGATTGCAAAGTAAAAGAAATAGGAAACGGAAATTGTAGATTGGAAACTTATATGTTGGAAAATAGACTGGGGCCATAGGTTTCACTAGAGGCTTCTCTCAAGATAGAAATTATTACGGTGGGTGAACAAATTACTGCCGAGCAATTGATAGAAAAGTGCAAAGTTATAATGATATCTAAGGCAATGATCATGAATATAGGCATCACGTCCGTGTCAAGTAGACCGAAACGATTCTGCATCTACTACTATTACTCCACACATCGACCGACTCCTGCCTGCATCTAGAGTATTAAGTTCATAAGAACAGAGTAACGCATTAAGTAAGATGACATGATGTAGCGGGATAAACTCAAGCAATATGATGAAAACCCCATCTTTTTATCCTCGATGCCAACAATACAATATGTGCCTTGCTGCCCCTACTGTCACTAGGAAAGGACACCGCAAGATTGAACCCAAAGCTAAGCACTTCTCCCATTGCAAGAAAAACTAATCTAGTTGGCCAAACCAAATCGATAGTTCGAAGAGACTTGCAAAGATATCAAATCATGGATATAAGAATTCAGAGAAGATTCAAATAATATTCATAGATAAGCTGATCATAAATCCACAATTCATCGGATCTTGGCAAACACACCACAAAAGAGTATTACATCGAATAGATCTCCAAGAACATCGAGGAGAACTTTGTATTGAGAATCAAAGAGAGAGAAGAAGCCATCTAGCTACTAGCTATGGACCCATAGGTCTGAAGTAAACTACTCACGCTTCATCGGAGAGGCAATGGTGTTGATGTAGAAGCCCTCCGTGATCGAATCCCCCTCCGGCAGGGTGTCGGAAAAGGCCCCAAGATGGGATCTCACGGGTACTGAAGGTTGCGGCGGTGAAAAAGTGGTTTTGTTGCCCCTCTGGATGTTTTTGGGGTATAAGAGTATATATAGGCGAAAGATCTAGGTCAGAGGGGCTACGAGGGGCCCACAAGGTCGGGGGGCGCGCCCTACCCCCTAGGCGCGCCCTCCACCCTTGTGGCCGCCTCGTGGCTCTTCCGACTTGCACTCCAAGTCTCCTGGGTGTCTTCTGGTCCAAGAAAAATCATCGCAAAGTTTAATTCCGTTTGGTATTCCTTTTCTGCAAAACTCTAAAACAAGGAAAAAACAATAACTGGCACTGGGCTCTAGGTTAATAGGTTAGTCCCAAAAATCATATAAAATAGCATATTAATGCATATAAAACATCCAAAATAGATAATATAATAGCATGGAACAATCAAAAATTATAGATACGTTGGAGACATATCATTATGTATGATGTTTTTATGCATAATAATGCTTTTTGGAGTAATTCTAATGCCTTTTCTCTCATAATATGCAAGGTACACACAAAGAGGGAGAATTCCGGCTGCTAGAAATATGGACCTGGAAAAGCTACGTCAGGCCACCTATTCTGCACAACTCCAAACAAGCTGAAACTTTACGGAGATTTTTTATGGAATATTTGAAGAATATTAGAGCAAATAAGTACCAGAGGGGGCCCACAAGGTGGGCACAACCCACCTGGGCGCGCCCTGGTGGGTTGTGCTCACCCAGGCCCACCTCTGGTGCCCATCTTCTGGTATATAAGTCATTTTGACCAAGAAAAAAATAAGGAGAGGACTTTCGGGACGGAGCGCCGCCGTCTCGAGGCGGAACTTGGGCAAGAGCACTTTTGCCCTCCGACGGAGCGATTCCGCCGGGGGAACTTCCCTCCCGGAGGGGGAAATCATCGTCATCATCATCACCAACAACTCTCCCATCTTGGGGAGGGCAATCTCCATCAACATCTTCAGCAACACCATCTCATCTCAAACCCTAGTTCATCTCTTGTGTTCAATCTTGTTACCGGAACTATAGATTGGTGTTTGTGGGTGACTAGTAGTGTTGATTACATCTTGTAGTTGATTACTATATGGTTTATTTGGTGGAAGATTATATGTTCAGATCCAATATGCTATTTAATATCCCTCTGATCTTGAGCATGATTATCATTTGTGAGTAGTTACTTTTGTTCTTGAGGTCATGGGAGAAATCATGTTGCAAGTAATCATGTGAACTTGATATGTGTTCGATATTTTGATAGTATGTATGTTGTGATTCCCTTAGTGGTGTCATGTGAACGTCGACTACATGACACTTCACCATATTTGGGCCTAAGGGAATGCATTGTGGAGTAGTAAGTAGATGATGGGTTGCGAGAGTGACAGAAGCTTAAATCCCAGTTTATGCGCTATTCCGTAAGGGACCGATTGGATCCAAAAGTTTAATGCTATGGTTAGAATTTATTCTTAATACTTTTCTCGTAGTTGCGGATGCTTGCGAGAGGGTTAATCATAAGTAGGAGGCTCTTTCAAGTAAGAACATCACCTAAGCACCGGTCCACCCACATATCAAATTATCAAAGTAGCGAACACAAATCGAATCAACATGGTGAAAGTGACTAGATGAAATTCCCGTGTACCCTCAAGAACGCTTTGCTTATTATAAGAGACCATTTTGACCTGTCCTTTGCCTCAAAAGGATTGGGCTACCTTGCTGCACTTTTGTTACTACTATCATTACTTGCTCGTTACAAATTATCTTGCTATCAAACTACTTTGTTACTTACAATTTCAGCACTTGCAGACATTACCTTGCTGAAAACCACTTGTCATTTCCTTCTGCTCCTCGTTGGGTTCGACACTCTTACTTATCGAAAAGAGCTACAATTGATCCCCTATACTTGTGGGTCATCAAGGCTATTTTTTGGCGCCGTTGCCGGGGAGTGAAGCGCCTTTGGTAAGTGGAATTTGGTAAGGAAACATTTATATAGTGTGCTGAAATTTATTGTCACTTGTTAGTATGGAAAACAATCCTTTGAGGGGTTTGTTCGGGGTATCTTCACCTTGACCGGAACCACAATTAGCTACCCCTCAACCTACTGCACCAACTGAAAATATTGAATATGAAATTCCTTCGGGTATGATAGAACAACTGCTAGCTAATCCTTATGCAGGAGATGGAACCGAACATCCCGATATGCACTTGATATATGTGGAACAAATTTGTGGATTGTTTAAGCTTGCAGGTTTACCCGGAGATGAAGTTATGAAAAAGGTTTTCCCTTTATCTTTGAAGGGAAAAGCATTGGCATGGTATAGGCTATGCGATGATATTGGATCTTGGAATTGGAATCGATTGAAATTGGAGTTCCACCAAAAAAATTATCCTATGCATCTAGTTCATCGTGATCGGAATTATATATATAATTTTTGGCCTCGTGAAGGATAAAGTATCGCTCTATCTTGGGGGAGGCTTAAGTCAATGTTATATTCATGCCCCAACCATGAGCTCTCAAGAGAAATTATTATCCAGAACTTTTATGCTCGGCTTTCTCGTGATGATCAATCCATGCTTGATACTTCTTGTACTGGTTCTTTTATGAAGAAGACTATTGAATTCCGGTGGGATCTTTTGGAAAGAATTAAATGCAACTCTGAAGATTGGGAACTCGACGAAGGTAAAGAGTCAGGTATTAAGCTTAAGTATGATTGTGTTAAATCTTTTATGAATACCGATGCTTTTCAAAAGTTTAGCACTAAATATGGACTTGACTCCGAGATAGTAGCGTCCTTTTGTGAATCATTTGCTACTCATGTTGATCTCCCTAAGGAGAAGTGGTTCAAATATAACCCACCTATTAAAGAAGAAGTTAAAGAACCGGTACCAATTAAAGAGGAAACCATAATTTATAATGTTGATCCAGTTGTTCCTACTGCTTATATTGATAAACCACCTTTCCCTGTTAAGATAAAGGAACATGCTAAAGTTTCAACTATGGTTAACAAAAGTTATATTAGAACACCTAAACTTGATGAACAAATTAAAGTAGAACCTAGTGTTGCTATGATTAAGGATCTCCTGGAAGAAAACGTAGATGGGCATGTTATTTACTTCTGTGAAGAAGCTGCTAGAATTGCCAAACCTGATAAAAAGGATAATCATAGACCTGTTGTTGGCATGCCTGTTGTCTCAATTAAAATAGGAGATCACTGTTATCATGGTCTATGTGACATAGGTGCTAGTGTGAGTGCTATTCCTTATTCCTTATATCAAGAAATTATGAATGAGATAGCACCCGCAGAAATAGAAGACATAGATGTTACTATTGAACTTGCTAATAGAGACACCATATCACCAATTGGGATTGTTAGAGATGTTGAAGTCTTGTGTGGGAAAATAAAATACCCTACTGATTTCCTTGTTCTTGGTTCCCCACAAGATGACTTTTGTCCCATTATCTTTGGTAGAACTTTCTTGAACACCGTTAATGCTAAAATAGATTGTGAAAAACAAACTGTCGGTGTTAGCTTTGGTGATGAGTCTCATGAGTTTAATTTTTCCAAGTTTAGTAGAAAGCTTCATGAAAAAGAATTGCCTAGTAAGGATGAAATAATTGGTCTTGCTTCTATTGTTGTGCCTCCTACTGATCCTTTAGAATAATATTTGCTGGACCATGAAAATGATTTACATATGCATGAGAGAAATGAAATAGATAAGATTTTCTTTGAACAACGTCCTCTGCTTAAACACAATTTGCCTATTGAAACTCTAGGAGGTCCTCCTCCACCTAAAGGTGATCCTTTGTTTGAATTAAAACAATTGCCAGACACTTTGAAATATGCTTATCTTGATGAAAAGAAGATATATCCTGTTATTATTAGTGCTAACCTTTCAGAACATGAAGAAGAAAGATTATTGAAAGTTCTAAGGAAGCACCGAGCTGCTATTGGGTATACTCTTGATGATTTAAAGGGCATTAGTCCCACTCTATGTCAGCACAAGATTAATATGGAACCTGATGCTAAACCCGTTGTTGATCACCAACGTCGGTTAAATCCGAAAATGAAGGAAGTGGTAAGAACGGAAATCTTAAAACTTCTGGAAGTAGGTATAATCTATCTGTCAGATTCGGGGTTCTGCAGACCCTTGAGAGGTTCGAACTCTGGGGTGCGTGCAAAGAGCTCTCTCTCCCTAGTCTGCCTGCTCAACGATTCCATAGCCTAGCTCGACGAACACAAGGAACAAGAGACACAGCAGTTTATCCTGGTTCGGGCCACCTTGCGGTGTAATACCCTACTCCAGCTTTGTGGTGGATTGCCTCGGAGGGCTGAGGATGAACTAGTACAGAGGTGGAATGACCTCAGGAGGTGAGGTGTTCTTGAGCTCGATGAGCTGGTGAGGTGGTGAGGGTGGAATGGATCTGGTCCAGCTCCGGTTGCTCCCCCCTCCCAAGGTGGTGGCTAAGTCCTATTTATAGTAGCCTTGGTCCTCTTCCCAAATGTAGGCGGGAAGGGATCCCACAACGGCCAAATTCGAAGGGAGACAACTAGTACAAGTTATCCTGACAAAAGTAGTCTTCGCCTGCAAAAGCCTCTGGTGGTGACGCTGCAGTGGGCTCCTCGATGACCTCCGTCATGCCATCCTGGCGGTCCTGGTCTTGTTGCACCGACATGGAAACCTTTGCTTGATTCCTCGGGACTCCGCGCCTGCGCTTGCCTCCTTTGCACCAAAGAGGAAATTGGTACACTGCGCCCGCTGGCGCCCGCCTGGTCCTGGTCGTCATGGCTCACGTCAGGTGAACCTCGCGAGGTGCAGCTTGCATGGATATCTCTGCTCCTCGGGAGCCAGCCTGGGGAGGCCACCCCTCATGGAGGTCTTGGTGTCGTCCGCCTCGCGAGGCCTGGCCCCTCGCGAGGGTCTTGAGTTGTCGTTGCTGAAGCTGGGCCATACCAGGCCGTCGATGGAGCCACGCCATGGGCCGCAGGCAGGCAAGTCTGGGCACCCCCGGTCCCAGGACGCCGACAGTAGCCCCCGGGCCCAAGGCGCACTCGAACTTGGCTTCGAGGCGAAGACAAAGGGCAAGTGCGGAGCGCCGCGGGCCCTAACCGCCTGCGGCCTTGGTTACCGTGTGGCAATTGATGGGACGTGGGTGCCTCCGCTTCCCCACGCTGCCTCGGCAACTGCTTCGACTGACAAAAGGGCTGGCGCCCATTGCGAAACCTTTATTGCCTTCCTTTCGTCTTTCCCCAGATCCCCTTCTCCTTCTGCCTAGAGAACTCTCAGATCCGCCAATCTCCCCCGAGCTCGCCACCAATGGCTTCCGAGCAGGCAGGATCTTCAGCCGCGGCCGCGCGCTCTGTCCCCTGGCATGAGCCGGCCTTGAGCACGTCCACCATCACCGTGGAGAAGCACCTCGCGCTCCACCTGACGGCGGGGGGTAGCAACAAGGGGGGTGAGACGAAGCTCTGGGTCGGCTCCGCCAAGCCGGAAGCTTTGGGGAGCACCGTCTACCCCTTCTTCTGGCACAGCGTCCTCGCCGGGTTGGTTCCCCCTTTCTCCAAATTCTTCTATGCCGTCCTCCACCATTATGGGCTCCATGCCCTCCATCTTCATCCCAACTCTGTCCTCCTCCTGTCGGTCTTTGCCTTTTACTGCGAAGCGTTCTTGGGGGTGATGCCCTCTATTGCACTTCTTCGCCACTTCTTCTACCTTCGGATCAACGGCAGCCAGTGCTTGGGGTGCGCCAGCTTCATTGCTGCCAATGGCAGCAATGCGATCTCTCGGACGTGGAAAAAGGTGGATACCTTCCGGAACAAGTGGATCTTCCTGGACGCCAAGCGCGCTGACGTTCGGCTGGAACTGCCGACCTCGCAGCCGGCGCCCCTGGAAGGATGAGCTCACAAGAAGCTCACCGATCCCAGGGCGGAGCTGTTGCTGGAGAGGATGGCAGCAGATCTAAAGACCGATGACCCGAAGGCGGAGAAGCTGACAGGGGCCATGATTGTCAAGGAATTCCTGACGCAGCGCCTGGCTCCACTCCAGGCACACTCGCGCCCCCTGTGGAAGCTCAAGGGCGCAGAAGAGGGTCTCCGGCTGCGCCCGGATGACTTGTCCAAGGAGGAGCTGGACAAAATCGTCCGCGCCCTGCTTGGAGTGGATCAGGGCTGCCCCCCGGACTCCCATCTTCAGCTGTACCGCCGCCCTGACGAGGAGAAGATTGTTGATGCCATGCCTATCTTCAACGAGCGCGGGCTCGCACCTCAGGGGCCTTCCCAGCCTCTGAGCTTCCCTGTTCCGGTGTCCTCCGGCGAGCCCGGCGAGGTAGAGGGGACGGACTCGGAGGCGACGTGGGAAAGCGCGGGGGAGACCTCCCCTCCGCGCCAGACCAATCTCCTCCGTGACCTCTCTAACGACGACGACGCCAGTGAGTACCCGATCAGGGAGGCGCCGCGGTCCGCAGGCGTCACCACGCGGTCCAAGGGCACCCCTCCGAAGAAGCTGAAGTCGGGGGTCACGAAGAAGGGCAGGTCGGCGCTGATCTCTCAAGGCGGTGCCCCCGCCTCGCCGCCAGTCATTGCTGCTACAAAGCCGGTCGTGCGCCCGCCTGTTCCTGAGGGCATGATGGCTCCCATGCCCGCGAAGCCTGTGGGCCTCGCGCTCTTGAAGAGGGCGAGGGACTACGTTGCTGCGGACCAGTAAGTGCGCCGTCTTGACTTTGCTTCCTGCTCTTGTCTTGGTATCTTAACGTTCGCCTATTCTGTGGCTAGGCCAACATCGGCGGCGAAGAAGAAGAAGGAGGAGGTTGTAGCTGTTGCCGCGACGAAGGTGCTTGCCGCAGCCGCACCACCTCCGCCGCAAAAGGACGGGGCCGGCCTGCGCGCTCCTGCGGCCGGGTCGTCCCCTGGTGGCTCGAAGACCCAGCCTCAGGAGGAGGCGTCCCCTACAGTCGGGCCTGCTCAGGAGGCGCTCGCCCTCAGCTCGCCTGCCAAGGCCTCGAAACCTCCGGAGCCCCCAGCGTCTTCTAGCACTGCTGCTTCACCAGCCCTGGTGCCTGCGCCGTCTCCTCCCTCGTCCATCATGCCGGTGAACCATGGCTCTTCTGCCGCGCCCGGTGCTCTGGAGGGGGCCCTTTCTGCGCTGAACCAGCTTCGCGTCGACCTTCAAGGTGCCGACCGGCGCCTGGCGTCTGGGCTCCTGGAACTAGTCTCGGGGTGGCTTCGAGCCAACGCATTCATCAAGATGGCCTGGCAGCAAGCCATGACAGCCTCAGAGGAAGGTGAGAAGGCAGCCGGCTTGGCTGCGGCCACCCGCGACGCGGCGATGAAGGACACCAAGGCCGCCAAGGAGCACTGTCGAGCGGCGGAGGCCGAGCTGAGTACCCTCCGTGATGAGCAGGCCGCCGAGGCCCGTCAGCGCAAGGTGCAGGAGGAGGAGCTGAAGGCCTAGAAAGCTGCAATTGCTGATCGTGATGCCGAGCTGGAGCGGGCGGCCCGGGAACAGGCCACAGAGCGCGTCCGCCTGGAGAAATTGAAGGAGGAGGTGGAGGCGGAGAAGGCCCAGCTGGAGACCAGGGAGAATCTCCTTGCCAAGGCTAAGGAGGCAGCCGCCGCGGGGCGCGCTGCCTTTGACTCCCTCGAACAGAGGTCCCGCAAGGCACTGCAGGACCTTTACGGGAGCAAGTTGAAGGAGCCGCTGGTGACCTCGGAGGAGGGCCCCGCCGAGCTACTCCCCAAGCTGGTCACGGCGCTCGAGGGCGTCATTGTTGGATTTGGCCCCATGGTGGAAGGGGAGGCCCGCGCGCTTTCCACCTCGGCCGTGACATGCGTCTTCTACCACCTCCGTCTTCGCGACCCCAACTTTGACCTCGGTGCCATGCTTGAGCCTGTGAACCCGGATCACTACACCACCATTACTGACGCCGTGAAGGACCAGGTGGAGGCCCTGCTGCAGAAGTTCCTTGCCGTCGACCCCACGACTACGGCCGGCAGCACGGGCGACGGCGACGTCGTCGACGACGGGGCTCCCCAGGCGGGCGATGGTGGCGCCCAAGGCTGAAGGAGAAGCTTGATGGTGGCGTTCGCTCCATTTTATTTCCTGCAATATGAACCGTGCCTCGCGGAGGTGTGAGAACTCATGTTTGGTAATTTGGAGAAACAATATGTCTTGTAATAATTTGCTAGGATTTTGCGATTTCCTTCCCGTTTGCTTTAGTGTTCTGCGTCGGCAGGGCCCGGCCCTGCGCGTACCTCAGCCACCATTGGGTCGTCCGGATCACCAGGACGAGACCAAGGGGTGAGGGGCTACGTGACCAGTTAGGCCCTTGGGTCGCGATGCCCAAGGGTCCCCCTTGACGTACAAACAGCCCTCGAGAAGGAGACGCGAGATTAGGCCTTAGCGTTCTGCGTCGGTAGGGCCCGGCCCCGCGCGTACCTCAGCCGCCATTGGGTCATCCGGATCGCCAGGACGAGACCAAGGGGTGAGGGGCTACGTGACCAGTTAGGCCCTTGGGTCGTGATGCCCAAGGGTCCCCCTTGACGTACGAACAGACCTCATACCTGTCCTCGCCGGGCTCTCGCTCGGGAGGGTTGCGCGAAGACCAGGTCCGAGGGACCTGGCGAGGTGGCGTACGCCAGGCGTGACCTGAGCGTAGCCCCCGTGCCCAGCCCCCTCGCGCTACTCTCCCAGGGGAAAGCAGCGCGGTGAGGCTAAGCACCGAGCCTGGTGGCTCCCTGAGGTTACTGCGGCCGTGAGGCCACCCTCAGTTGTTTATCACCAGCGCGGAGCATGGCGCTACCATTCTTGCACGGGCATAGCCGCTCCTCGACCGTGTCGACTGCCAGCGCGGAGCATGGTGCTTCCACTGGCACGTGGGAGGGGGCTCCCTCTGAGGAGAGCCCCCGTGGCGTGTACAGCCCCGCCCTGACACGTGGCTTGCATGGCAGGGCTAGAGGAGGTGTGTCTGGGCACCCGTGAGCCAGCGCAGGACTCACGGGGCCCTACCTCAAGGCGGGTTGCGCCTGGTCTTGATTGAGAGCACTTGTAATGATCCTGCGAGATGGTTAGGCAGCCTGCGCCGAGTGAATCTCCTGAGGTTACCACATGAGAAGGCCAAGCACCAACGGCCCCAGGAGGTGACGTGAACGGGGCCGGCCCGCCAGACAGAGCTCAGCCATTGGGTTTATCGATGCTGCAGGGATGGACTCGAGCACAGACGCCGTGCCCAGTCTTCTCATGCGGATGTCCTGAAGAAAGACAGCCGGCGCGCGGCTCCCGTGGTGACGGGGCACCGTGTCGCATGCCCTCACTCATCCGCCCGTGATTAGCTCATGCGAGGACAAGGCACCAAGGAACATGGGAGGTGACGTACACGGGAGTTGGCCCGTGAGCCAGAGCTCAGTCTCTTGGGTTTAGCGATGCTGTAGGGACGGACCCGAGCACAGACGCCGTGCCAGCCCTTAATCATGAGGCGGTCGTGGGTGGGCTTGCAAGGGCGTACGACGTTCATGGCAACGAAGTACCGGACAGGCAGATGATAATCATAAAGCGACCGATGGCAAGAATAAGGCTAGTTCTAATAGATGCAAAGTGATACATACCACAGGGACGAACCCACGCGGCTTGGGGATGATGCAGCCCGAAGGGCGCCCCAATGGAGTGAATCAAGATGCAAAAGGATACATGTCGCAGGGACAGGCCCACGCGATCTGGGGATAATGCTGCCCGAGGGGCGCCCCCAACTGAATAAACTGGAAAATGTCACCTGGTATTGTTGCTGAAGAGATGTTGGAGTAGCTGAAGATGTGTGCTGAAGAAGTCGCTCCTCACGAGTCGCCTGTGTCCTGAACCTCGGGAGGCTCTGGAGGCTCAGGGGGCTCACGGAGAACCGTCGCCATCTCCACCAGGACCGCCTGGCGCCTGATCTCCTGAGCCGCCAGGACGCGCCGCAGGTGGCGCTGGAAGGTGACAGCCACGTTCGGCAGGCCATACGGCATGCGAACGTAGCTGTGAGGGGGGCCCTCGCACCGACCAACACGCGATGGCCAGAAGCGCTCCTGAGACGCAACCCTGTTTAGCCTGAGGTAGTTGATGCAGCTGCGCAACTCACCGTCCTCGCCAGGACAAGGAGCCGAGCCAGGTGGTGGGCAGCGGTCGCCGCGCATGGCTCTTGCCTCTTGAAGCTCCTCGATTGCCTCGATGACGAACTCCTGAGCACCGGGCACCTCGTGCCTTGTGCCCTCTTGGTGGAAACGCGCGCCGAAGCACGCCTCCACGTGGTGCCCGAGCGCCTCCCTCGTGATGTTGGCTAGTTCAGAGGCCCTCCAGAGGGAAGCCCCCGAGCCCAGCCTGAGAGGGGCGCCGGGCGCGCCTTCCTATGCGAGAAAGGGTGGAGCCCCGTTCGAGGGCGCTGGTCCTGAGGTGGTGCTGGTGGAGACGCCGTTCTCCTGAGGCTCTCGGCGGAACAACTGTTTCTTCTTCTTGGGGATAGCCTCAGGAGGGGAGATGGTGCTTTCGTTGTCTGGGTCCTCAACCGCCGCGGCCTGGTAGGTGCGCTTGAGAGAGCACACCGCGTCCTTTTCCTCGCAGGCAATCGTAATGATGTCGCGGCTCCCAGGCATCTTGAGGACATTGTAGCCATGATGAGTCACCGCCATGAACTTGGCTAGGGCTGGGTACCCAAGGATGGCATTGTACGGAAGACGAATGTGGGCGACGTCGAAGTCGATGAGCTCGGTGCGGTAGTTGTCGCACTGGCCGAAGGTGACAGGGAGGCGGATCTGCCCTATCAGGGTGGTGGAGCCGTCGGTCACTCCTGAGAAGGGCTTGGTGGGCTGCAGCTGATCATAGGGCACTTGGAGGCAATCGAATGTTTTGATGGAAAGGACATTGAGCCCCGCACCGCCATCGATGAGGGTCTTGGTGACGAGGACGTTGCTGATGACGGGAGAGCAGAGCATCGGGAGGGCGCCGGTGGTTGCCGCGCACTTGAGCTAGTTTGCCGAGCTGAAGGTGATGATGCACTTGGACCACCTGAGCGGGCGTGTGGCCTCGAGCCTGGGGAGAGCCGCGTTCACCTCATGGGCAAACTGCTTGAAGATGCGCTAGGAGGCTGGGGCCTGAGCACCGCCCAGGATGCAAGCGATGACACGAGGCTCCTGGAAGCCCCCAGCCCCCTCATCCTGGTGGTGGTCGTCCTTCCTCCTTGGTGGCGGTGGCAGCGGAGGGTGGCCGGCATTGCCCTGAGGATGGTCCTCACGAGGCTGATCTCTCCAGGTGCCCTTGCGAGGCTGGCACTGCCAGCGGTCCTCACGAGGCTGGTCTCTCCAGGCGCCCTCGCGAGGCCCGCGGTCGTCCCAGCGTCCTCTGCCTCGGCCTCCTCCGCGGCCGTAGCCTCGATCGTTGCGCTCGGGGCGTCGACCGAGGCTCCCGTCGCGGATGGCCCTGAGCTCATGGCAGTCGTTGGTGTTGTGACTATGTATGTTGTGGAAGACGCAGAATGGACGGCTACCCTTGGATGACTCTGGGTGGTCGCAGCCGCGCTTCATCTCTGGTTCAGCCGCAAGCACGGCCGCCCCCTTGCGTTTCACGTCCTTGGCCTTGGCCTTCTTGTCTTCTGGGTCGGCCCCTGGGAGCTCGAGGAGGGAGAGGCGTCCCTCCTCAGCTCTCGCGCACTTGGTCGCCATGTTGAACATTTCCAGAGCCGTGCACAGGTCCTCGTGTATGGCGAGCTCCTCCTTCATCTTGACATCGCGGACGCCATCAGAGAATGCTGAGATGATGGCCTCGTCCGACACCTTGGGGATCTTGAGACGGACGCTGTTGAAGCGCTGGATGTACTTCTGCAGGGTTTCCCCTGGCTGCTGCTTGATGCGTCGCAGGTCGCCCGCGGCAGGCGGGCGGTCACGGGTGCCCTGGAAGTTGGCGACGAAACACTCGCGCATCTCGTCCCAGGAGGAGATCGATCCTGCGGGCAGGTTCAGGAGCCATGAGCACGCGCCATCCTTGAGAGCCATGGGGAACCAGTTCACCATGACCTTCTCATCGCCGTTGGCCGCCTCGATGCTCAGCTCGTAGAGTTGCAGGAACTCAGCAGGGTCGGGGGTGCCGTCGTAGCGTGGAGGCAGGTCAGGCTTGAACTTCCCCGGCCAGACGACGCTGCGTAGCTCGGGAGTGAAGGCTCGGCAGCCCGCGGTGGTTACGGGAGCCCGACGTGGAAGTGGAGCTTAACCTTGGCGCCCGCGCGCCACCACCACAGGCGGCACGCGGTCTTGGTGTGGGGGCGCTAGGAGTGCAGGAGCATCTTCCTGCGGCCGATGGACCTCCTAGCAGCTTGCTTCTTCGCGCGTGGGCGCCCGGCGTGGCGGGTCACGCCGTGGGGCCGCGCGCCTTGGTACGAGGGCGACGTCTTGATGGGGAGGTGGTGGAGGCGCCCCGTGGGCTACGTCGCCCGCGGCAGGTGGCGGGCGAGGCAGCGAGAGAGAGGGCGCGGGCGAGCCTCCTGCGGCGCTAACGAGCTCGGCGATGCGCTCGAGCCAGTCCTCATAGAAGTCGTCGACGGGGCGCTAGCGCAAGAGCTCGCGCGCCATGAGCAACGCAGCTTGGGCGTCCGCTGGCCCGCGACGAGCGTGAGACGACGAACCTGCCGGGGTCAGCGACGGAGTGGCCGTGCGCCCATCACGCCTCACGGAGGGGTACAGCGACGAAGCCTGCTGCTCGTGTCCCGCCGGGCCGGTGGCTGCGTTAGTAGCAGGCGATGGAGAACGGCGGGGAGGCCCGCCGGCGGGCGCCGTCTGGGCGACGCGAGCGGCGAGGGTGGCCCGATGCTCAGCACGGGCTCGATGGGCGTCAGCCATGGAAGCGGTGGAGCAGCGGCGGGTCGACCGACGAGAGAAAGGCTCCAACGCACCCCTACCTGGCGCGCCAAATTTCGGATTCGGGGTTCCGCAGACCCTTGAGAGGTTTGAACTCTGGGGTGCGTGCGAAGAACTCTCTCTCCCAAGTCTGCCTACTCAACGATTCCACAGCCTAGCTCGACGAACCCAAGGAACAAGAGACACAGCAGTTTATCCTGGTTCGGGCCACCTTGCGGTGTAATACCCTACTCCAGCTTTGTGGTGGATTGCCTCAGAGGGCTGAGGATGAACTAGTACAGAGGTGGAACGACCTCAGGAGGTGAGGTGTTATTGAGCTCGATGAGCTGGTGAGGTGGTGAGGGTGGAATGGATCTGGTCCAGCTCCGGTTGCTCCCCCCTCCCAAGGTGGTGGCTAAGTCCTATTTATAGTAGCCTTGGTCCTCTTCCCAAATGTAGGCGGGAAGGGATCCCACAACGGCCAAATTCAAAGGGAGACAACTAGTACAAGTTATCCTGACAAAAGTAATCTTCGCCTGCAAATGCCTCTGGTGGTGACACTGTAGTGGGCTCCTCGATGACCTCCGTCCTGCCGTCCTAGCGGTCCTGGTCTTGTTGCACTGATATGGAAACCTTTGCTTGATTCCTCGGGACTCCGCGCCTGCGCTTACCTCCTTTGCACCAAAGAGGAAACTGGTACACTGTGCCCGCTGGCGCCCGCCTGGTCCTGGTCGTCATGGCTCACATCAGGTGAACCTCGCGAGGTGCAGCTTGCATGGATATCTCCGCTCCTCGGGAGCCAGCCTCGGGAGGCCACCCCTCGTGGAGTTCTTGGTGTCGTCCGCCTCGCGAGGCCTGGCCCCTCGCGAGGGTCTTGAGTTGTCGTTGCTGAAGCTGGGCCGTACCAGGCCGTCGATGGAGCCACGCCACGGGCCGCAGGCAGGCAAGTCTGGGCACCCCCGGTCCCAGGACGCCGACACTATCCTATAGCTGATAGTAGATGGGTAAGTCCTGTTCATTGTGTTCCTAAGAAAGGAGGTATTGCTGTTGTCCCTAATGATAAGAATGAACTTATTCCACAAAGAATTGTTACAGGCTATAGAATGGTAATTGATTTTTAGAAAATTAAACAAAGCAACTAGAAAAGATCATTACCCTCTGCCTTTTATTGATCAAATGCTAGAAAGATTATCTAAGCACACACACTTTTGCTTCCTTGATGGATATTCTGGTTTTTCACAAATACCTGTTTCTCAACCTGATCAAGAAAAGACCACTTTCACTTGTCCCTTTGGAACTTATGCTTATAGACGTATGCCTTTTGGTTTATGCAATGCACCTGCTACCTTTCAAAGATGTATGACTGCTATATTCTTTGACTTTTGTGAAAAGATTGTTGAGGTTTTCATGGATGACTTCTCTGTTTATAGGAAGTCTTTTGATGATTGTTTAAGCAATCTTGATCGAGTTTTGCAGAGATGCGAGCAAACAAATCTTGTCTTGAATTGGGAGAAGTGCCACTTTATGGTTAATGAAGGTATTGTTTTGGGTCATAAAATTTCTGAAAGAGGTATTGAAGTGGACAAAGCTAAGGTTGATGCAATTGAGAAAATGCCATGTCCTAAAGATATCAAAGGTATTCGTAGTTTCCTAGGTCATGATGGTTTCTATAGGAGATTTATCAAAGACTTTCTAAAATTTCTAGGCCTCTTACAAATCTTTTGCAAAAGGATACTCCTTTTGTTTTTTATGATGATTGTTTAGAAGCCTTCGAAACACTCAAGAAAGCCTTAATTTTTGCACCTATTGTTTAACCACCTGATTGGAACTTGCCTTTTGAAATTATGTGTGACGCTAGTGATTATGCTATTGGTGCTGTTCTAGGACAAAGAGTTGATAAGAAACTGAATGTTATTCATTATGCTAGTAAAACTCTAGACAGTGCACAATGAAATTATGCTACTACTGAAAAAGAATTCCTAGCAGTGGTGTTTGCTTGTGACAAATTTAGATCTTACATTGTTGACTCTAAAATTATCGTTCACACCGATCATGCTGCTATTAAATATCTTATGGAAAAGAAAGATGCTAAACCTAGACTTATTCGATGGGTTCTCTTGCTACAAGAATTTGATTTACATATCACTTTTAGGAAAGGAGCTGAGAACCCCGTAGCTGATAACTTGTCTAGGCTTGAAAATGTGCTTGATGACCCACTACCTATTGATGATAGTTTTCCTGATGAGCAGTTAGCTGCAATAAATGTTTCTAATAACACTCCTTGGTATGCTGACTATGCTAATTACATTATTGCTAAATATTTACCACCTAGCTTTACATACCAACAAAACAAAAAATCTTCTATGACTTAAGACATTACTTTTGGGATGACCCACATCTTTATAAAGGAGTAGATGGTATTATTAGACATTGTGTACCTGAGCATGAACAGGGACAAATCCTATGGAAATGTCACTCCGAAGCTTATGGAGGGCATCATGCTGGAGACAGAACTGCTCACAAGGTATTGCAATCTGGATTTTATTGGCCTACTCTCTTCAAGGATGCCCGTAAGTTTGTCTTATCTTGTGATGAATGTCAAATAATAGGTAATATCGGTAAGCGTCAAGAAATGCCTATGAATTATTCACTTGCTGTTGAACCATTTGATGTTTGGGGATTTGATTACATGGGACCTTTTCCTTCCTCTAATGGGTATACACATATTTTGGTTGCTGTTGATTATGTTACTAAATGGGTAGAAGCTATTCCAACCAGTAGTGCTGATAATAAAACCTCTATTAAAATGCTTAACGAAGTTATTTTCCCAAGGTTTGGAGTCCCTAGATATTTAATGACTGATGGTGGTTCACACTTTATTCATGGTGCTTTCCGTAAAATGCTTGCCAAGTATGATGTTAACCATAGAATTGCATCACCCTATCATCCTTAGTCTAGTGGTCAAGTTGAACTTAGTAAGAGAGAAATAAAATTAATTTTGCAAAAGACTGTCAATAGGTCCCGGAAGAATTGGTCTAAGAAATTAGATGATGCACTTTGGGCTTATAGGACAGCATATAAAAATCCTATGGGTATGTCTCCTTATAAAATGGTTTATGGAAAAGCTTGTCATTTGCCTCTTGAGTTAGAACATAAAGCATATTGGGTAGTCAAAGAACTCAACTATGATTTCAAACTTGCCAGTGAAAAGAGGTTATTTGATATTAGCTCACTAGATGAATAGAGAACCCAAGCTTATGAAAATGCCAAATTATTTAAAGAGAAAGTTAAAAGAAGGCATGATAAAAGAATCCAAAAGCGTGAGTTCAAAGTTGGAGAATATGTTCTTTTGTACAACTCTCGTTTCAGATTTTTTGCAGGAAAACTCCTCTCCAAATTGGAAGGACCCTATGTTATCGAGGAGGTTTATCGATCTGGAGCTATCAAAATAAATAATGCCGAAGGTACTAACCCGAAGGTTGTTAATGGGTAACGAATAAAACATTATATCTCAGGTACGCCCATTAATGTTGAAAATAATATTATCCAAACTTTGACACCGGAAGAACACATAAAAGAGTCCTTCTGGAACACTCCAGAATCGTGAAAATAAGGAGGTACGTGATACGGTAAGTAAACGGACTCCGAAAAATCCGCAAAAATATTTTTTGTCAGTTTGGAATATTTAAAAAATTAGGAAAACAAGAAACTTCCAGGAAGTGTACCCTGGTGGGCACAAGACACCAGGGCGCGCCTGGCTTGCCAGGCGTGCCCAGGTGGGTTGTGCCCACCTGGGACACCTTCCCGACTCCGTTTTTCTTCTGTTTGCTTGTTTCCCAAGATAAAAAATCTTTATATACCCCTCGAACCTGTTGACCACCGTATCACAGAGAAATCTTCTGTTTTCTTTTCCTTGCTGTTTTCTATCAGATCTCATCTACCATGGCCGATTCAAGCTCCTCCAAGGACAAGTTCTTCAAGAATGTCATCAACCCATATTTGCGGGAGGTGGTGCAGCACCCTCAGGCCATACAGATGCATGAGGGGGTGCTGCACATCCGCGATGTGCAAGGACCCAAGGGGACGGGAACCATGGTGGCCAGGCTTGAAGCTATGGAGTAGGAAGTTTTCCGGTGCAAGGGGATGGTGGAGCGTGGACTCAATGCCAATCACCTCATGATTACGGACCTTACCCGTGATCTCAAGGTGGATGGCAAGCCCATGAAGGACATCATCTTCACCCTCAATGAGCAAATCAACTTCCTCCAAAGCCAGATCTATGATCTTCAAAACCAAGTCTTTGAATATGAGGCGAGGTTTAAAGGTATGAGTTTGGCTGCCAGTTGCAGGACCCGTGAGACTCATTCTTCCTCTTATGATTATGGACCTCGGCCATGGAAACCCGAGGACAAGATCGCATCTACTTCATCACCACCACCTTCTTCTTCATCACCAAAGGAAAATTGAGTTTCGGGTATGGGCACTCCCCTTGGCTTCCACCAAGCTTAAGGGAGGTGCCCCGGTATCGTATCATCCCCACTATCTTTTTGCCTTTACTTATTTTAGTTCGATCTTTTGCTTTAGATGAATAAAAGTTTAGTTCGATCCTTTCTTTTCGAGAGCTTGCTTAGTGGTCTATACTTGTAATCGTGTGCAAGATATATAATAAAATTTCGTTTGAGTTTTTGCTTTCTTTACTTTCATGTTGCAATAAAAAGAAAGGATATAAATAAAAAGAAAGGAAATAAAAGAAAAAGATCATATGCTAATCTTATGGTAGGTGATGGCACCACATAAGGAAAAGTATGAGTATAAAATTTTATTATAGATTGACAAACATAGCATTGGTCAATGATGCAACTCATGAAAGAATTAATAAGGGAAGAGAAGATTCACATATAAATACACTATCCTAGAAATCTTTTGTGATTGTGAGCCCCCATCAAAATATTATATGCCAAAAATTGTTGACGTTGGACAAGGAAGACAACGTAATGATTTATGCTTGTTCATATTCACATAGAAGTTATATTGTCATAGATCCTTCAACATGTGGTGCTTGCCCCCTATCTTTGCTAGCCAAAAATTCCGCACTAAGTAGAGATACTACTTGTGCATCCAAAAACCCTTAAACCCAAATCTTATTTTCAAGTGTCCACCATACCTACCTAGGTATTGAGCAAGATCCCTCAAGTAAGTTGTCATCGGTGCAATAAGGCAATAAAAATTGCTTCTAAATGTGTGAGATCATTTAGTGTAAAGGAAAATTGAGTGTTGTACGAACTTGTGATGGTGAAGAATAAAAGCGACAGACTGCATAATAAAGGTTACCATCACAAGGGGCAATACAACGTGACTTTCTTTTGCACTAAGGGGTTGAGCATACAAACAAATAAGCGCATGGCAACCTCTGCTTCCCTCTGCGAAGGGCCTATCTTTTACTTTTATGCAAAGAGTCAAAGTTCTTATCTCTTTTCCTTTTATTTTTATCCTTTGGCAAGCATCATGTGGTGAGGAAAGATCTAGGCACATATGTCCAGTTGAATATGGGTGGCATAAGTTATTATTGTTGACATCGCCCTTGAGGTGAATACATTGGGAGGCGAAACTATAAGCCCCTATCTTTCTATGTGTCTTGCTGAAACGTTTTGCTCATGTGTATGCGGTGAGTGTTAGCAATCATAGAAGACTATATGATGGTTGAGTATGTGGACTTGCCTAAAGGCTCCGATACGTGACCCTTCCTGAAAAGATGATGAATTGTAGTTGCAAAGTTGACTGAGAACATAGTTTGTTGGTTTCTAATAGAGTTTATGCTTTATACTTCAATTGTGTGATGAACTATCACTTATTCATGAGAAGCTTATGATAAAAGTTCTATGATAAAAGTCTTATGTTTAAATTTGTTGTTGTTATAATAATCTACATGATGCTTCTATGTCCGTATTTTGTTTTTATCGACACCTCTCTCTCTAAGCATGTGGACATATTTTTCGATTTCGGTTTTTGCTTGAGGACAAGCGAGGTCTAAGCTTGGGGGAGTTGATACGTCCATTTTGCATCATGTTTTCCTACTGTTATGTATGATGTTTTTATGCATAATAATGCTTTTTGGAGTAATTCTAATGCCTTTTCTCTCATAATATGCAAGGTACACACAAAGAGAGAGAATTCCGGCAGCTGGAAATCTGGACCTGGAAAAGCTACGTCAGGCCACCTATTCTGCACAACTCCAAACAAGCTGAAACTTTACGGAGATTTTTTATGGAATATTTGAAGAATATTGGAGCAAATAAGTACCAGAGGGGGCCCACCAGGTGGGCACAACCTACCTGGGTGCGCCAGGGAGCCCAGGCGTGCCCTGGTGGGTTGTGCTCACCCAGGCCCACCTCTGGTGCCCATCTTCTGGTATGTAAGTCATTTTGACCTAGAAAAAAAATAAGGAGATGACTTTTGGGACGGAGCGCCGCCGTCTCGAGGCGGAACTTGGGCAGGAGCATTTTTGCCCTCTGGTGGAGCGATTCCGCCGGAGGAACTTCCCTCCCGGAGGGGGAAATCATCGTCATCATCATCACCAACAACTCTCCCATCTTGGGGAGGGCAATCTCCATCAACATCTTCAACAGCACCATCTCATCTCAAACCCTAGTTCATCTCTTGTGTTCAATCTTGTTACCGGAACTATAGATTGGTGTTTGTGGGTGACTAGTAGTGTTGATTACATCTTGTAGTTGATTACTATATGGTTTATTTGGTGGAAGATTATATGTTCAGATCCAATATGCTATTTAATACCCCTCTGATCTTGAGCATGATTATCATTTGTGAGTAGTTACTTTTGTTCTTGAGGTCACGGGAGAAATCATGTTGCAAGTAATCATGTGAACTTGATATGTGTTCGATATTTTGATAGTATGTATGTTGTGATTCCGTTAGTGGTGTCATGTGAACATTGACTACATGACACTTCACCATATTTGGGCCTAAGGGAATGCATTGTGGAGTAGTAAGTAGATGATGGGTTGCGAGAGTGACAGAAGCTTAAACCCCAGTTTATGCGCTATTCCGTAAGGGACCGATTGGATCCAAAAGTTTAATGCTATGGTTAGAATTTATTCTTAATACTTTTCTCGTAGTTGCGGATGCTTGCAAGAGGGTTAATCATAAGTAGGAGGCTCGTTCAAGTAAGAACAACACCTAAGCACCGGTCCACCCACATATCAAAGTAGCGAACACAAATCGAATCAACATGGTGAAAGTGACTAGATGAAATTCCCGTGTACCCTCGAGAGCGCTTTGCTTATTATAAGAGACCGTTTTGGCCTGTCCTTTGCCTCAAAAGGATTGGGCTACCTTGCTACACTTTTGTTACTACTATCATTACTTGCTCGTTACAAATTATCTTGCTATCAAACTACTATGTTACTTACAATTTCAGCACGTGCAGACATTACCTTGCTGAAAACCACTTGTCATTTCCTTCTGCTCCTCGTTGGGTTCGACACTCTTACTTATTGAAAAGAGCTACAATTGATCCCCTATACTTGTGGGTCATCACCACCCAAATGGGAGCACGAGGACATGGGTTCTGTGGTGTGGGTACAGTGTACTAACCTCTGTAGAGTGTATAATCAATCGATAGCTATGCCCGCGGATATGGGCCCAGTTCGTAGTAGGTCACACTGTGGGTCAACAGTAATAATAATCTGACTAATAACAACCCCGGTTCGATGAGGAAAGAAGTTGGTTGATCTTTATGTGATCATGAGAGGATCACGGTGGTATCACGGATACCGAAGTTGGTTGATATTTATGGTGTCATGTGATGATCCCGGGTAAAGATCAAGCTCCTTGTGGTCATGTGATCACTATGGTATTGTTAATACCAAGCTTGGTTGAACCTGATATGATCGTGTGATGTCCATGATGGTAAGTTGATACATGTGGTGGTTACGAGGTAACCTCCGAACAGAGTAAGTTGAATCATGATAGTTTAAACATGCTGCATGCTAGTACCACCATATGTTCATGCCATGCTTATATTGTTCTAGTAGTATCATGTTCATGGTTGCCTAAACCTGTAAATGCCATGCTGTTGTTTGTCTTGATTGCTGTGAGTTTGTGAGTACATTCAAAGTACTCAACTGGCGTGTCATGCCAGCTTGCAGGTCATGCCATGAGTGCTTGCTTGTCGAGGACCCCGAGTTTGTGAGCTAGGATATGCGTTCCAGCCAGGGTCCCTGCGGAGTGGAGTCCATCGCTGTCGTTGTTGTTCCGCTGCTAGAAGATACTCCATTGTTTCAAGTTGTTCCGCTGCTAGCATAGAGCTACCTCAGCAGGAGTAGTGTCACCGTGCCGATGTAATCCATTGTTTTATCGGAACCCTTGTATCCGGTTTATTTGTAATAAGAACTGATTTGTTCTATGCCAAGCAGTGCCATATTCCAGAAGACTTGATCTCTGGGCTGGAATACGGGGTGTTTCGGTTTCTCTGAGATGCGGTGCAACTGAGTTTGTGTTGGGACCGAGAGTATATTGACCAGAGGGGGGGGGGGTGAATGGGAGATTAAAAATTTCTTTCGAATTTTGTGAATTGATCCCAAACGCAGCAGCGGAAATAAGGTTCGATAGATACAAACTTAAGCAAGCACTTTATCTAGGAACATATCTATCGATGAAAGAGGCAATGATGGTACGAGCATATGATATCACAGGTTTTACAATGACGATGGTAATGCAATATGCTAACAGATGCAACAACATGAGAGAGATACAAGGTGAAGAGCTACGATAGATAACTATGAGAAAGAACTATGACAGGGTGAATGAAAACAATACAGGGGGACATACAATATCGAATAAGTATGAGCAGCAGAGTAAGTGAATGAAATGACTACATTGAATGAGGAGAAAGTAACAGAGTGAGCAACGAATGATAACAGATGATAAAGACAAAGGATATGCCACATACAACGACTGATCAGATAAACTATCGACACAGAGCACGAATGTAAACTGCTGAAGGTAATGCAGTAAAGTAGATTGAACCAGTGGTGCTCGATGGCGACAAATGAATTTGGTAGACCAGTTCGCCCTTCTGCCAAAGGACTACGTCTGGTTGGAGGGGTTGTGATTTAACACAGAAGATAAACTCTCTTCGCCCTATTCTCCTTTAACTCGAAGCTGATCAGACTCCAGTTGATTTCACTCATGGTTGATACTTGTCGGCGATCTCCAAACCTTCGGTCAACCTTCGCGAACCACAATCACTGTTGGTTGTTGAAGATCTAGCTCGGTGAAGACAACAACTCTTAAACACTCGAGCCGACACCTATCCATCTAGAGAGTGCGCAACTCTCAAGAGTAATAGGTATGAGAACTCTAGACTCAGAACTACTGTGATGCTAAACCATTGTCTAAGTTTTGGGCTCTTGATTTTTCTCTCAATGGATCTTAAACTCAAATCACTCGGAGAGGGGATGCTCAGTCAATCTTCTCAGAAATCTTAAGCGGAGCAGCCAATGGACAATGTTGGAGCGGGGTGGCTATTTATAGCTGTAGCCTTCCCTGAAGGGAAATGACCAAACTGGACATGTGGAGCAGCCAATGGCCGAACGACACGAGTCCAACGGTCAGAAATTTGAGCACAACAGTAACATTACTTGTGGAGCAAGTAATGCTAAATCCTCAGTTTGAAAGATATCTCCTTCAGCACGAAGATCAATGTCTACTGCTGACAGGTAATCATTCAAAACACAAAGAGATTTCTCTCAGTCTCGCATAGGTTTGGGCTAAGCATCAAAGTGGATTTAAGCTTCGAGAACCTATACCCGTCTTAATAGTACGGAGGTCCTATGACTCAAATAAATGAAAGAAGAACAACGAAATGAATACTACGTCTTCACTTTGTCTTTGACTTCCACTCGCTGCAATCAATTTCTTCGGACAATAGCACCGAACCAATTGCTTTGCTTCAACAATAACTTTCGAGGGGTTAACTCCTTCACATCAGTCTTCTTTTCTACAAGTTATCAACAGATGTAGCTCATTCTTCTCTGCAATGCAGATATTCTTCGGTGAAGTTCCTCGAACTTGACACCGTAGACAGCATTCTCTTCGGTTCTGCATGGACTATTTCTCTCTCTGTGTGCACTAGCAGACAAATCACTCCATGCCTATTTCTGTCAACAATCTCCAAAACATAGGAGGGCAAATATTGCACCAACAATCTCCCCCTTTTTGGACGATTGTTGACAAAATAGAACACATCGAAGGATAGATAATTGAATGAAATGAAATGCGAAGGATAATGAAGGACGAGAGATAATTACGAAGATAAAACACGCTCCCCCTGAAGATATGCATCGAATGCATCATAGATAAAATAGTAGGTAGCGAGATGAATCTTTGTACGAGTGATATTGACATATGATCTCATTCATGGTTTCTTTCAATACACTCGACAGTGTCTGAGGTACTTCCTGTCACACACAATCTTTGAAAAAGATTTTTTAGATATAGCTAATGCTTTGAAATGATTTGTGACGAAAGATAAGCCATGAGGATTTGCTCAGAACACAGTTTGAATCCACACGAGATATAAGTTCCTTGCAAGTTAGATACTCGATGAGGATCAGAGCAAGGGAAACAAAAGTATATTTGCTCGGAGTAGATATGCTTCAGACAAGGTTTTCCTGCAACAAAGGATGACACAAGGGAGATATGCGAGGAAAAACATCTTATGAACAGATAGGGATAATTAGCTTTCGAAGCTTAATTCAATCTGAAGCTAACTTTCTTCTCCTGTAGGGTTAGATAGCGAAAGATAATCAATATAGAACATCTACCCACAAGACACATATAGTTTCAAGGAGTAAAATGTCTCTTTCTCAGAGAAGTATGATTTCCTGTCCTCCTTGAAATTTTTTTACTTTCCCTACACGAAAGATAAGTGTCGAGGATAATGCAAGGAAGTAAACTTTCGATTGCACCTGCAAACAAATAATTTGGAAGCATATAGCATTGCAGGGGGGGTTATTAACAGTACACGACGACTGAGTATTTCAACATCACAAGCGCTGCAATAAGTTTCAAACACAAACTGTTCGAGGAAAACCAAATAGTTCGAGAGCAAAGCAACTGGCGAATGAAAACACCCTGGAAATAACCCGCATTCCTATCACTCGATGTTCTTCTCCCCCTTTTTGTCAAAAAGTGTCAAAAAGGAAAGAGAAAGCATGTGAGGAACTACTCGTCTGAAGAATCCTCATCAGAACTTAAACTGTTCGGAGAAGCAGAGCAAGCAATGGTTGAGGCCGAAGTAGGAGTTGGAGACGCAGCTTGGGCTTCAGGAACAACTTTGGAGGAGGCATTGCGAGGTGCATCTGGCTTGTAGATAAAAGTTCCCGATGTGTCTTCAAGAACATCATCAGGTTCGACAAACAGCAGGTCAGTTGAGGCAGAACGCTGAGGGAGCACATGGGTTTGCCTTCGAATGTGAGGTACTTCAAACAACTCTAGATGATCATATTCCCTTTCGATACCCTCTGCAGAAAATTGCTTGCGAGAGTAATGCTTGCGCAGAAGGGTCCAGGAGTGTTTCTTCTGTTCCTTCTCATATATAAGGGTTTGCCGAGAATAATTGTGAAGCAAATTGATCTTTGTCATCATTTCCAGCTTAACTTTTCTATCGAGCTTGATGCGGCTTTCCAATGCTTGCTGAGTGCGAAGACAAAACTCATATAGTGAAGGATTTTCTTCACTGGGAATTTCAACTTTAGCCTTCTTGATCTTCGAAACTCCAGCAGAGGCAGGCAAAGAAGCAGAAGTAGTGGCATCCATTGGCATCTTTCCTTTGCCTATGTCCTTCACAATTCTGAGCATGTCGCAGACGGGTGGCATGAAAACTTTCAGAACATATGGACAGTAGAACTTTTCTTCAAGGAGCTGCTCAATGGCATACATGATCCAAGGAGCATATGGCTTCAAGACTTGAGGGCTATCAGCTGCACATGCCAAGTTGTGAATGAAAAGATCTGGGACATCAAAGCGAATACCCTGAGCAATGGCAAGCAGTGCATTTCCTACGATGCCATTTATGGTTTCTGGCCTGTTAGTTGGAGTGAGGGAGTTGCAGAGGATGTAGAACATAACTTTATTTTCATATGCCAGATTCTTCGGGTTGATCTCAATGCATTCATCACCAACCAACTTGGGGTCCATCAGCATATGCAGTTGAGCTTCAGATACTTCCCAATAGTGCAGCCTGTGTTAACTAGTTGCATCGAATTTGCACCGAGGCAGATTCAACAGCGCTAAGAACTGATCTCCCGAGCATTTAATCTTTTCCTCTCTTGTCATCCATTCGAGGATCCATGTAGAACTATCTCCAAGTTCTCCTGAGATATACAGAGTGGCATAGAATTGATGAATCACCTCACGATTCCAGCCATGATTGAAGCGAAGAAAACTCTTTAGGAAAGCATGCTCAATTTGCTCGATGGTGTGATGGAAGCAGGGTAATCTTTCGGGCTATGCAAAGTTCAGAATCTTGTGCTTGAAGACGCAATTCTTTTCATACAAAATGCGAGCATAATACACAACCTGTTCTTTAGTCTAGAACCTTAGCGATAGGGAAGTTCTTTCTCCTTCATACGGGCTGGTCCCAAAGAATGCAAGTTTTGAGAGGTGAAACTGCTCGTTAAACGCAGGACCATTTGGGCCATCTTCAGCTGGGAACAACGAAAATGTTTCCAAAGGATTTTTCAGATGTTCTTCGCTCACATTCCGGGTCCTAATGTCATCTTGTGCTTGCACACCTTCCTGGATTGGTTTGAGTGGTGCACGAGGCTTCCTAGACTTCTGATGTGCAGATTTCTTCGAGGAACTAGACTGACCATCATTCTTGCTTGCTGGAACTCCTTCAGTGTCTTTCTGGTTTTCAGGCACTAGGGCCTTTTCCTTCACAGTATTTTCTCCAACTGGGGGCACAACAACTTCTTTCTAGGTCTCTTGGGACACAACAGGTGGGACAATTCCTTCGTGAGCCATGGGCTCTATAGATTTCTTCTCTTCCTCTTCCAACTGTGTAGCAGTGGAACGAGGAGCAGGATCAACATCCATCTGGGTAGGGGCACCAGATGATGTGACCGGGGTGGTTTTCTCTTGGGAAGCATTTAGCTCCCCCTCAATCTTGTCATTTTCCTCCTTAGATCCGGAGGGCTCAGCTTGCAATTTTTTTGAAGGCGATGGGTCTGCCTTTTCAACCTCAGTTTCTTCATCAACTTCATCATCAGCTTTGGCTTGCTGCTCGGGAACAACATTTCCTTCATCATCCTTCTCGAGAAAGATATCAACAACTTCTTGTTGCCCTTGGGACACTGGAGTGGGAATGATAACTTCCACATAGACATCTTGCTACATGGGTGCATCTTCATGAGGTGGAGAAGGTGGGATCTGCTGCAATGGAGTACTTGAGTCAATAGGGTGAGCATCAGCGACAGTTTGAAGGTGGCGATCCTTGATTCCTTTCGGTTTGCTGGCCCTTGCCTTAGCCTTCTGTCGTTTTTCCTCTTTGATTCTCCTGCGAGCCAGATCAGCCTTGCGCTCAATCTCATCATTCCTTCTGTCACACAGCTAAGAAATATCCATCTTCAGTTGCGAGAGCCAATCAATTTTGTCATTTCTCATGACATTGAGTGCCTTAGTGAGCTCAACAATCTCTTCGGTTAGGCGTTTCCTTTCGGATTCAATACTTGCATCTCTCCTCATCTGCTTGAGGGTTTGCTTGTCCTTGACAGCCTGATTCAGCTTCTTTGTAATTTTCTTCAGCTCGATGAAATGTTTCATCACCATTTTGGTAACATCATCAGGAAGGCCCAGACTGCTGATATCTGCGATTTTCCATCGCAAGCAGCACTTTCAATCACATCAATCATAAGATTGAATTCATACTTTTGTTCCTCTATGGAAGCAGGAACACTGTGTTTGGGCTTCTTAGTAGTAGCTTCCGCTTTTTCTTCAGGCAGTAGCTTTCTCTTTGCAACAGTGGAGCCCGAAGGTTTATCAGTGAGGGGACTTGGTGCATGCCTTGGTGATTTCCTTGGTGATGGTGAAACTTTCACCGGTGAGGGGCTGCTGTGCGGCTTGTTGAGGATGGTACATTGATCGTACATGGGAATTTCATCGGGAGCTTCTTCATCGGAAGACTCATCAGACGAGCTGGAAACAACCTTCTTGGATTTTCTAGAGATAGTTTTATTTCGTGAGGCATGAGGAGAAACCGACCTTCTGTACTTGCTTCCTTTGGATGCACGATCCTTTTTCTTCTGCACGTCTTGCTGAGTTAGCGCGATGTTTTTAGCTTCGACTTGATATTTCTTCGTTTACCTAGCATCACGCTTGGCTTTAGCCTTTGCCCTGTTGGCTACTTCATCGGGAAAATCCGTGATGGTTTTGAGAGGCTCTGGATTTGCATTAGAAGACATTGGTGGTCTGACTTTTTCATTGTCTGCCCCAATGCAGTTTTCTGCTATGCAGTCGTTCCACGGCGGTGTGAAGGCAAACAAGATCTGATACTTTTCCCGAACATTTTCATAGTCTAACCATTTCTTCGCCCAGTGACGGCGAATCCTTTGCAGCCTGTTATTTCGTTCGGTTGTTGTTTCAACCCCGGGTGGAGTTCTATAACCATCTGGTTCAGACATCTCAGCAGTGGTATTTTTCTCTCTGCCATGTCCACCCTTCTTGGGATTTCCATCAGAAAAGAGAGTAAGAGCGTCAGTGACCAATTCATCCTCAGGCTGACTGTGAGTAGAGGGAATTTCATCTTCTTCTTCTTCGGATTCAGACTCGGAATTCTTCTTCGGTGTCTTGGGTGGCTTTGATGATTTTCCTCCACCAGTCAATCTCATTCGGTCAGATCTGGGAGGATACTGAGGCAAATCTCTTCAGACTCTGTGTACTCATCCGAACTTTGTGCCAATGCTGATCTGTGAAGAGAATAGATACGAGGGAAAATAGGGTAGGGTCATAAACATGCACAGAGGCATTTTTGAAATAAAATGAATGTTTTTCAGAAGGAACAGAGGAATCCATGAAGCACTTGAAAAGATATCTTTGATAAATTTTCACCTAGCCAAGACTTGGTCAAATCTATCTAATCTTTCGAAAAGTACTTATGAACCCTAGATCAAGGAGAACTAGTCTGAGGAAAAAGCTACAAATTGTACCAGCCAAAACTTAGAGATTCCTAAAGATCTACCACAAAGAATAAATCAAAAGAAATGGCATCGGTATGAACTGCCCTACGAACAGGACAGAGTAGGGGCAGATTCGGATCTAGGCGCCCTAACTTGGCAGCACAGATCAACTACGGCAATGCGAAGAGGGAGATTACCGCACTGGCGTGATCAACCGCAGCGAGACTTCATCGGAGTCGCATGGCAAGGCACCTCATCGGAGTTGCTTTGAGCTCGGGCTCGGGATGACGGTGGATATGAGGGTTTGAGGAAGAAATGAAGAAGAAGACCCCGGGAGGGGTATTTATAGCAAGAGAGCAGAACCACCTCATTCGAAATCCACGGCCCTCAGAGGCTGAACATTCCACATTCAACGGATGCGATCACGATCGTGGGGATCGTGGGCACGTGGCAACCGTTTCCTGCGAAAAACTCAGAAACTGAGCGGGAGGCCAAAAGTTTTGAAGAAGGGCAAGCGCCAAAACAGATTAAAGTTTGAAGTAGATTTCTTTCGCGACCAAGGATGTCAAAAAGAAACTTTCTTCAGATTAAATTGCATGTTTATGATGGACAACATAGATTGGATGAGAAAGAATAGAGGGATAACAGGGTCCAAAACAAAACACCCAGCCAAATGAGAGGAAACACAAAAGCATGGAGCTATGAGTGAGTTGTTCATCGGACAAAACACAAACACCATGAAACAAACACAAACAGACAAACAAGAGCAAATAAACACAAGGAGCGAGTGCCAACAATGTAAATCTCAGGGTTAAGAATAAGCGATAAGAATCCCTGAGAGAGTTCCTGCAAGAAAGGTTAGTTATTTTTCGCAACCCACACTTGCGTGGGCAGCGAGCATCTCTTTTGCTTAGTCAGAGCAAGGACATTCCTTTGGTGAGATCTGTAGTTTACCTGTGCATTTCGAGAGTAATCATATGAATAAGCATTGAAATTGTTTCCAGAGACATGAGCATAATGATTCGAGGAAGTATGCATGTACTCCTTCTGTTGAAAGTTTGACTGAATTCCATTCGAGGAAGTTTCAATGCCAATATGTTAATGATAACTATCTCCTCGAATGTAATTACTCTGCATATTCAAGTTAGCAGTGACAGATAAATTTTCAATGATGCACTTTTTCACCCAGATTTGCTTCTTGGGTGAACCTGACCTGCAGTTAGTTCCAACATACCGAGCGAAAACCTTACCATTCTGTTGTTTGAAGAATTTGTAGTTTGAGTCATCAGACTCATCTGAGGCAACAGAAATGGGTGAATCATATCCAGACAGAATTGCAGGTTTGAGAGTTTTACTTTTAGCAAGAACCCAACTCGTTCGAGGATATTGCTCGGGAGTCCAGTAAGTTCCATCAACGTTGAGTTTTCTTTCAAAACCCAAACCTTCCTTTCGAGGGTTTTTGTGCAGTATAGACTTCTTGAACACATCACAGAGAGTTCGATGCCCTTTGAGTCTCTTTAGCATTCCTATCTCAAGCAAGCTCTTTAATCTGCAATTTTCATCAGATACATCAGCAAGTTCCTCAGAAGAGGGGTTAGAAATATCATACGTAGAAGTTGCAATATTCTCAATGACAACAGTAGATGTTTCGGCATTTGAATCAGTATTGCAATGTTCTAGGCATTTTAAACAAGGGGGCACAAAATCATCAGGAAGCTGTTCAGGTTGCTTGGCGAAGAGAGAAGCTTTTTCTTTCACAAGCATGTTATGAGAATCTTTCAGTGACTCGAGTTCTTGATTCTTGTTAAGGAGTTCATCTGATAAATTCTCATAGTCGATTGTAAGGGAATCATATCGGTTGGAAAGATCATCAATAGTTGAAGAGAAAGCATCATGCTCTTCGATCAACTTTTGATTCCTCTCCATCTCTTCGACCAGTAATCCTTCGGTTTTCCTGAGATTGTTCTCAAGTTTCTCAAGCTCTTCTTGTTGAGATTTTGCAATCTTGACCTGCTTAGCAGAGGCAATATATCCAGGAGAATATTCATTCATAGATTTTCGGTGTTTTGCTGATACCTGATCCTTTGAGGATTTTGCCATGAGACAGAATGCGATAGGTTCATCATCACTTGAAGCATAGTCATCAGTGTCTGATTCGAGTGATTTCTCAGATGATTCACAAGCCATGAAGGCATTGCTTCTCCCTATCCTTCTGTGAAGCTCTTCATCTTCTGATTCTGATTCGGATGTCTCCTCTTCAGACTCCAGGTTCATATTAGCGCATGCTTTAGCTGAGATATTCTCTTCATATTGGACTCGATGGTTGCTATGGCTTTCACGTCAATGACTGGTCTCGTCGAAGAAGATGAGGAAGATTCATTTTTCTTCGAGAGCTTAGTGTGATGATCCACTCGAGTGAATCCATTTCCGTGAAGATACATCCATCTGTTGCTTGGTTTTCTATCCCAGCAGGGACAGTCTGTGATGAGGTGACCGAATTGTTTGCATTTGAAGCACTTCATTTCTTTCGGTGGTAACACTCTTGAAGATTCAGGCAAGTCAAATCCATCATCATTTGTGAGACACAAATTTTGTCTTCTAAGATCACTTAGCCTTTCTGTGAGCATTTCCAGTTCCCTTGTGATGGTGTGTTGATTTTCAACATCTTCTTCTTGTGAGCTGCCATAGTGTAAGGTAATGTCCCCTTCACTTTCCGAAGAAGATTCTTGATCTATATTTTCAAGTTCCATCTTTTCTTTGTGAATGGACAACAGTGTCATGACCTCGATGTAGTGAAGTTCTTCATAGTCTGGTCTTTGTTTGATTTCAGCTACGATTGGATTGAAGGTTGCATCAAGAGCACTCAGTAGCTTGTTGACCACATCTCTATCGGTGATATCAGTTACTCCTTGTTGATGAAGCCTTTCAACAATGTTGGTCAACCGATCAGTGAGCTCCATAGCACTTTCCTTATGAAGACTTCTGAAACAAGCAAACATAACATGAAGCATTTCAGTGTGGGAATCTGTTCTGGTAATGAATTCTTCATGAGCATTTTTGATGGCATCCTAGAGTTGCTTTGCAGTGTTAAGCTTTTGGAATTGAATGAAAATGTCTTTCGAGATACTTTCAGAGATAATATCTTTTGCTTGAGCATTCAACCGCAGTATAGCTTTGTCATCAGTATTTGGGGCATCTGGGTGCTAAATGATATATACATTTCCCACAATTTGCCATAGATCAATGTTGATTGCTTGAATTCTGATTCTCATTCTTTCTTTCCAGTAGACATAGTCATTTCCATCAAAGATAGGAAACCTTTCAGAGTGCAAGGACCTACCTGCATACGACATACTCAAAACTCCAAGGTGGTTAAACCTTTTGTCAGATTCAGGGCTCCACAGACCCAAGAAGGTTCGAACTCTGGGGCGTGTGCGAAGATCTCAACCTCTCAAGCTTAGAGCCCGTCGCCCCACAGCCTAGCCTAGCCGGATTCGCGTGAGGAAGGAAGAAGATGAACACAACAATTTACCCAGGTTTGGGCCACCTTGCGGTATAAAACCCTACTCCTGCTTTGTGGTGGATTGGCCTCACGAGGGGCTGAGGATGAACTAGTACAGAGGATGAACAACCTCGCGAGAGCTCGGGGGTGGGAATCCGTCGACCCCTTCTATGGTGGTGGCTAACCTATATTTATAGTGGCCTTGGTCCTCTCCCCTTGAAACTTAGGCGGGAAGGGATACCACAATGGCCAATTTGAAAGGGGACAAGTAGTACATCTAATCCTGATGAAAGGTGGTCTTCGCCTGCAAAGCTTCTGGTCGTGACGCAGTGGTGGGCTCGGTGATGACCTCCGCCTTGCCGAGCCTGTGGTCTTGGTCTTGTTGCACCGGAATGGAAACCTTTGGGAGATTCCTCGAGAACCCACACCTGTCCTTGCCTCCTTAGCACCAAAGAGGAAACTGCCTCCTTTGCTCCCGCTGGTGCCCGCCTGGCCTTGGTCGTCATGGCTCATGTCATCGCAGCCTCGTGAGGCTGGGTACCTGCATAGAAATCTCCGCTCCTCGGGAGGCCGCCTGGGGAGGCCGCTCCCTCGGGAGGTCTTGGTGTCGTCCTCCTCGCGAGGCCTGGCCCCTCGCAAGGGTCTTGTCTTGGTGGTGTTGGAGATGGGCCGTACTAGGCCGTTGAGGGAGCCACGCCGTGGGCCGCAGGCAGGCAAGTCTGGGTACCCTGGTTCCCAGAACGCCGACAGTAGCCCCCGGGCCCAAGGCGCGCTCGGGCTGGCTTCGAGGCGAAGCCAAGGGGCTAGGGTGAAGCGTCACGGGCCCCAATTGCCTGCGGGCCAGGCTGACGCATGGCGCTTGACGGGACGCAGACGCCTCCACTTCCCCACGCTGCCTCGGCAACTGCCTAGCGATGCAGCAGCGCCATTATCGCTCGGAACGTGGAAGGGGGCCGGTTAGCCTTCGACTGCCTATAAGAGGGCGAGGGAGGCAGAGCCCCCAGCCTGTGCTCATCCTCTCGTCTGCAATCTCCTCTTCTCCTATCCCTGTTGTGCCGCCACCTTACCGAAGTGACCATGGTGCCACCGAGGAGGTTCTCGGCCGAAGAGAAGGGCAAGGCCCCTCAAGCCGGGCCGGAGGCGCCACTGCCTAAGAGAGGGCGCGGCCGTCCCCGCAAATCCACGACCGCACTGACGACGTCTTCACGGGGGCGCGAGCATCCACCTCTGGCGGTTCGCAACGACTTCAACAGCCGGGAGATGGCCCTCCCCCGCGAGGGTGGCCACGGGGGCGATAGCAGCCATGGCCAAGGGGGGAGGCATGCCGTGGCCAGCCGACCGTTGCGCCCGCATGCTCGCTCGAGTGACTCGGCACGCGAGTTCGTCGTGCGGGTGGAGGGCCCTCCAGGCACTTGGCTTCTGCTTCCGAGCTCCTTTGCGGAGGAGCTATCGGCGGCAGGACCCGTTGGGCCGCGGCTGTAGCCCGACGGCTGCTGCAACGGGTCCTCGTGGGTGGAGGTCAAGGTCAACTCCATCGGCCATGTGTTTCTGACCCACGGATGGCAGTCGTTTGCCCGCGCCCACGGTCTGAAGGGGAGGCACACCCTCCACTTCAAGTACGACGGGGCGGCAACACTCTTCGTCAGGGTCTTTGGGGAGGACGGCATCCGCCTGGGGTGCTGCCTGGAGGGCGACGATGACGGCGACCACCCTTCGGACGAAGATGGCCGGTGCGGCGGCGGTGTCCTCGGCGGTGAACTTGCCCTTGGCCGCCACACCTCCAGCAATAGCGGCGACGTCTCTTCCAGGGGGAGCTCAAGCGATGACAACTACGGCGAGCCGCCTCGTCGCCGCACCCGGACCGAGGAGGGCGGCAGGCCGCCACGCCGTCTTGTTCCCGCTCAGGGGGACACCGAGCTGCCTCATCACCACGCCCCCATCAAGCAGGAGGAGGACTCCGACTAAGCGTGGGTGGTGACGGAGCCACACCTCAGGAGCAGCGACCCTCGGGAGGCTGCTTCTTTTGCTTCAACGCCTTTTTTTTAATTTCCTGCATCAAGAGTTTGCAAAGACCCCTGCGGGGCGTGTAATGAACTATGGCGCTTGCGCCTTCATATTAGTGTTTCATGCTCGTACTCTGACATCATATTACCGTTAATCGAAAGTCTGCTGCCTCGCGTAATTAGAATAACTTAGCTTAGTGCGCTCGTGACCCTTGGCGGGTCCCCTTGTTGTGGTGGCGCACTCCTCCGAAGCCTCTCCTGGTGATGACCTAGGGAGGCCCCTTGACAAGCTCCTAAGCCTTGAATGGCATGCACCCACGACTTGCGCAGGCCTCTGGAGCCCCCGGGCGAGGGCCAGCCGTTAATAGCGCGCCAGAGCACGATGCTCGGCAGGGTGGGGAGGCGAGCACTTCTGAGGCCGAGGGGTCGTAATCGGTGCGTGCCAGCTAACTTGCTCGAAAGCGCTGCGCGAGGATCAGACGCCAAGGCCTTGGCGAGGTGTGCGCACGAGCGGCCTAAGCCAACTCAAGCATACCGTGCCCATCCCCCGCTCGTGGGGCGCGATGGAGTGAGCCATGGGCAACCATCACAATGCTTAAGAACGAAAGTCAAGAGGGGAAGCACTGCGGGAAGCAACAAACAGAAAAAAGAATAAACCCCTCCCTTTTTGAATAAAGACGCGAAAAGCTCAAATTCATTCCAAGAACAGCAAATTTGGTTACAAGAGCAAAGCAAGAGAACAACCGCGTCCGGCACTTATGCTAGTCTTCTGGTCTTCCCGCCAGCACGGAGCATGGGGCTTCCACTAGGCGTGGGCATAGTTGCTGATTGGCCGTGTCGTCCGCCAGTGCGGAGCATGGGGCTTCCAATTGGGCATGGGTGGGAGCTCCGGTGAGGCCCAGGGGCGGCACTCAAAAGTCTCCGGGGCATGTACAACCCCACTCATTATTACGTGAGAGTGTCATGGGTAGAACCTCCAGAGGTGCTGGATGTTCCAAGCATTCTGGATGGGGACCCCGTCCTGCGTCTCCAAGCGTACGGCGCTAGGCCTGGAGACGCGGGCAACCCTGAACGGGCCCTCCCACATGGGCGAGAGCTTATGAAGGCCCTCCCTGGAAAGGACCCACCTCAGGACGAGGTCTCCCACCTCGAGGGTCCGGGAGCGGACGCTGCGGCAGTGGTAACGCCGCAGCGCCTGCTGGTACCTTGCTGCATGGAGCGAGGCTTGGCGGCGGGCTTCCTCCCTGAGCATGAGGTCTATCCCCCGCGAGGCATCCTGACGCGCCTCGTCGAATGCCAGGACTCGCGGGGAGTGAAGCCTAACCTCATGAGGGAGGACCACCTCGGCCCCGTAGACAAGGAAGAACGGGGTCTCGCTGGTGGGCTTAGTCGCAGTGGTGCGGATAGACCACAGCACAGACTGAAGCTCACCGAGCCAACCCCTGCCGCAAGCCTCAAGCTTCTTCTTGAAGCTTCTCGCCTTGAGGCCCCTCAGGACCTCCGCGTTGGCACGCTCGGCCTGGCCATTGCTCCGTGGG
This sequence comes from Thinopyrum elongatum, assembly GCA_011799875.1. Lineage (NCBI taxonomy): Eukaryota > Viridiplantae > Streptophyta > Magnoliopsida > Poales > Poaceae > Thinopyrum > Thinopyrum elongatum. Next base: position 393,849,450 of record CM022300.1, read on the forward strand.
TGTGCCACCAAAGCGTAGCATATCTGCATTCCAAGGTTAGAGCAGTACGTCTTGAAGAAATTGCTTGTGAATTGTGAGCTATTGTCAGTAATGATACGATTAGGGACGCCGAAACGGCTCACGAGGCCCTTGATGTACTTGATGGCTAAGCCAGCGGGGATGGTGCGTACTGGCTCTACTTCCGCCCACTTGGTGAACTTGTCAATGGCGACGTACAGGTAGCGGTACCCACCAGCCGCCCGAGGGAACGGGCCCAGGATATCCAATCCCCAGACCGCGAACGGCCACGAGAGCGGGATGGTCTGGAGGCCTTGCGCAGGCTGGTGAATCTTCTTGGCATGGAACTGGTAGGCCTTGCAGGATCGTACCAGCTCGGTGGCATCGTTGAGCGCCGTCGGCCAGTAGAAGCCACTATGGAACACCTTGCCCACGAGGGTGCGCAACAAGGAGTGGTGCCCGCAGTCCCCGTCGTGGATATCAGCCAGCAACTCGCGCCCTTGTTCGTCGGATATGCACTGCATCAAGATGTCATTGGGGCATCGCTGATACAGCTCGCCGTCCTGCAAGCAATAAGCAGTGGCCTGGCGAAGCATGCGCTCTGCGTCCTCCTCTTTCTCCGGCAAGGTGCCACGGATGAGGTACGCCATGAACTCCTCGGTCCAGCAGCCTACCTGAGGTTCCAGCGCCAGGAGTAAACGAGCTCCTGAGGCCGGGCCATAGGCCGGGGCTTCTGAGGTCGGGGCTGGCTGCAGCTCCTCCTTGAGCAACGCCGTACCCGTGGCCGGGGGAGCCGCGGATGGCCTGTGAAGCCTTTCTTCGAAGACGCCAGGCCTCTGGGGCTCATGGCGGGACGCCCTCTTGGCGATGTCGTCGGCTTCCTTGTTTGTGCCCCATGGGATGTGCTGCAATTCCATGCCCAGGAAGCGTTTTCGATTTTATGTACCTCCTCCAAGTAAGCTTCCATGTGCTCATCCTTCGGCTTGTACTCTTTGTTGGAGAAGTTGACGAGGAGTTGGGAGTCGCCCTTGATGGTAAGGCGTTTGATTCCCAGGCCAGCCGTGGCCCTGAGGCCGGCAATCAAGCCCTCGTACTCTGCGATGTTGTTGGAGACCTTCTCGCCGCGCTGGAAGCAGAGTTGCACGCGTAGTACAGCTTGTCCTTGGTTGGCGAGATGAGCACGACTCCAGCCCCCGCGCCCTGCCGCGCAAAGGCACCATCGAAGTGCATGACCCATCCGTCGGGTGCTTCGTCATCGGGCACGAGGGATTGGCCCTCATCCAGTCCCCGATCAGGGGTGTCGGTCCACTCCGCCATGAAGTTGGCCAGGGCCGCCCCCTTGATGACCCTGGTCATGCAGAACTTTAGCTGGAAGGCCTGCAACTCGATGTTCCATTCTGCAACCCTCCCAACGGCGTTGGGGCTGTGCAGCACCTTCTCCAGGGGATGCGCTGATACGACCTTGATGGGGTGGCCTTGGAAGTAGTGATGCAGCTTCCTAGAGGCGACGAGGAGTGCGAGCAGGAGTTTCTGCTGCATGGGGTAGCGCGCGTGTGCATTGCGCAGCACCGTGCTGATGAAGTACACCGGGTGCTCGACGAGTGGTGAGGAGTCGGGGGCGCCTTGCTCGTGGGACGATAAAGCAGTGGGGTCCTCAGAAGCATCACCCTGGGACAGCGAAGGTTGCGCGGCTTCCTGCTGGCCGCTCTGCTTCGAGCCTGCGCCGGCGGGCCCCTCTCTAACCGCCACGAGCGCCGCACTGGCTGAGTGGGGAGTGGCCGCCAAGTAGAGCACCAGAGGCTCACGCGGGTGGGGCGCCACCATGACAGGTGGGCTCATGAGGTTTCGCTTGAGGTCTTCGAAGGCCGCCTCAGCCTTCGGGGTCCACTCGAACGGGCCCTTCTTCTTCATCAGCTTGAAGAAAGGGAGGGCGCGCTCACCAAGCTTGGAGATGAAGCGCCCCAATGAGGTTACGCACCCTGCGAGCTTCTGCATCTCCTTGAGGGTCTGAGGCAGGCTCATCCGCTCTATTGCCTTGACTTTCTCGGGGTTGGCTTCGATCCCTCTGTGTGACACCTGGAAACCCAACAGCTTGCCGGACGGGACCCTGAACACACACTTCTCCGGATTGAGCTTCAGGTTTATGTTGCGCAGGTTAGTGAACGTTTCTTCTAGGTCTTTGATCAGGGTCCTCGCTTCCCGTGACTTGACCACAATGTCATCGACGTATGCCTCCGCGTTCCTCCCCAACTTTGGCTCGAGCGCTATGTGCATCAGTCGCTGGAAGGTGGCGCCAGCATTCCGCAGCCCGAAGGGCATGCAAGCGTAGCAGTACACACCGCATGGAGAGATGAAGGCTATCTTCTCGACGTCCTCCACCGCCATCTTGATTTGATGATATCCCGAGAAGGCATCCAAGAAGCATAGCAAATCGCACTCAGCTGTGGAGTCCATGATCTGGTCAATACGTGGGAGTGGGAAAGGATCCTGAGGGCAGGTCTTATTGAGGCTGGTGAAGTCGACACACATGCGCTCCTTCCCGCCTTTCTTGGGGACGATCACAGGATTCGCCAACCAGTCCGGGTGCCGCACCTCCCGGATGACGCCGGCCTCTTGGAGCTTGCCGACCTCCTGGATGATGAACGCCTGCTTCTCTTGTGCCTGGCGCCGCGCTTTTTGCTTCACCGGGCGCGCGCCAGGGCACACCTTCAGGTGATGCTCAGTTACCTCCCTCGGGACACTGACCAAGTCTGACACTTCCCACGCAAATACGTCTTTGTTGGCCCTCAGGAATGCCACCAGTGCCTTCTCCTGATCCAGAGGAAGGCCCGCACCAATGGTGAAGGTGGGGCCCGAGCCCCCGGTGTCGATAGGCACCTGCTTCGTCTCGGCCCGGTCCTGAGAGAACAACTGCTTTTTCTTCGTGGGCACGACCTCCTGAGCCACCGCTGCGCCTGCAGTGGCAGGGCGCGAAGCGGCCACGGCCCTGTAGACAAGCTTGAGGGTCTGGACCACATCCTTCATATCCCCGACCACCGTGATGATGCCGCTGCTGCCCGACATCTTGACGACGTTGTAACCCGGATGGGTAGCCACCATGAACTTGGCGAGGGCCGAATACCCCAGGATGGCGTTGTACGGGAGGCCGATATGGGTTACGTCGAAGTCGATGAGCTCGGTGTGGTAGTTGTCGCGCATGCCGAAGGTGACGGGGAGGCGTATCTGCCCCAGGGGAGCTGCCGCGCCCTTGACCACCCCCAAGAAAGGCCTGGTGGGGAGTATCTGATCATATGGTACTTGAAGCAAATCGAAGGTTTCCACCAAGAGGACGTTTAGGCCGGCGCCTCCGTCGATGAGGGCCTTGGTCATCGCGACGTTGCTGATGGTGGGAGTACACAACATGGGGAGAGCACCCCCCGCGGTCGTGGCCTTGGGGTGGTCTCTAGAATCGAAGGTGATGCTAGTCTCAGGTCCGGCGGGGCCTTGCGCCGCCACGCGCTGCGGTCGGGCGGTACCTTGCTGACGGAGAAGCTGCTTGATGTGGTGGCCTAACGGAGGCGCCTGCGATCCGCCGACGATGCACGCGGCCACGTGCGGCGCTGGGGTCGTGAAGTGTGTGACGAACTGGTCGCAGAGTTCCTCCCAAGAGGAGATCGAGGCGCGCGGTAGGCCGCGGAGCCAGGATCGAGGGGCCTCCGTGAGGGCGAGGGTGAACCAGTTTGCCATGGCCTTATCGTTGCCGCCCGCCGCCTCGATGGCTTGCGTGTATGACCGGAGGAACCCTTCGAGGTCTGCAACGCCGTCGTATCGCGGGGGCAACACCGGCCTAAACCTCGCGGGCCACTACACTCGTCGCAGATCGGGGGTGAAGGCAGGGTGACCCGCGACGCTCCCGTACGCCTTGGGCGGCCACGCCTGCAGGACCGCGCCCGCCATGGGGGCCGCGAGGCGAGGGCGAAGCATGGTCGACGGAGGAGCAGACTTCGACACGCCCCTACCCAGCGTGCCAAATGTCGGATTCAAGGCTCCGCAGACCCCAAGAAGGTTCAAACTCTGGGGCTTGTGTGAAGATCTCAACCTCTCAAACTTAGAGCCCGTCGCCCCACAGCCTAGCCTAGCTGGATTCGCGTGAGCAAGGAAGAAGATGAACACGGCAGTTTACCCAGGTTCGGGCCACCTTGCGGTGTAAAACCCTACTCCTGCTTTGTGGTGGATTGGCCTCACGAGGGGCTAAGGATGAACTAGTACAGAGGATGAACAACCTCGTGAGAGCTCGGGGGTGGGAATCCGTCGAGCCCTTCCATGGTGGTGGCTAACCTATATTTATAGTGGCCTTGGTCCTCTTCCCTCAAAACTTAGGCAGGAAGGGATACCACAATGGCCAATTTGAAAGGGGACAAGTAGTACATATAATCCTGATGAAAGGTGGTCTTCGCCTGCAAAGCTTCTGGTCGTGACGTAGCGGTGGGCTCGGTGATGACCTCCGCCTTGCCGAGCCTGTGGTCTTGGTCTTGTTGCACCAGAATGGAAACCTTTGGGAGATTCCTCGGGAACCCACGCCTGTCCTTGCCTCCTTAGTACCAAAGAGGAAACTGCCTCCTCTGCGCCCGCTGGCGCCCGCCTGGCCTTGGTCGTCATGGCTCACGTCATCGCAGCCTCGTGAGGCTAGGTACCTGCATAGAAATCTCCGCTCCTCGGGAGGCCGCCTAGGGAGGCCGCTCCCTTGGGAAGTCTTGGTGTCGTCCTCCTCGCGAGGCCTGGCCCCTCGCGAGGGTCTTGTCTTGGTGGTGTTGGAGATGGGCCGTACCAGGCCGTCGAGGAAGCCACGCCATGGGCCGCAGGAAGGCAAGTCCGGGTACCCTAGTTCCCAGAACGCCGACACCTTTAATAAGCAGAGACAGGGAGTTCCTGCTCTGATACCAATTGTTGGGACCGAGAATATATCGACCAGAGGGGGTGAATGGGAGATTAAAAAATTCTTTCGAATGTTGTGAATTGATCCCAAACACATCAGCGGAAATAAGGTTCGGTAGATACAAACTTAAACAAGGACTTTATCTAGGAACATATCTATCGATGAAAGAGGCAATGATGGTACGAGCATATGATATCACATGTTTGACAATGACGATGGTAATGCAATATGCTAACAGATGCAGCAGCATGAGAGAGATACAAGGTGAAGAGCTACGATAGATAACTACGAGAAAGAACTATGACAGGGTGAACGAAAACAATACAGGGGGGCATACAATATCGAATAAGTATGAGCAGCAGAGTAAGTGAATGAAATGACTACAATGAATGAGGAGAAAGTAACATAGCAAGCAACGAATGATAACCGATGATAAAGATGAAGGATATCCCACATACAATCACTGATCAGATAAACTATCGACACAGATCACGAATGTAAACTGCTGAAGCTAATGCAGTAAAGTAGATTGAACCAGTGGTGCTCGATGGCGACAGATGAATTTGGTAGACTAGTTCACCCTTCTGCCAAAGGACTACGTCTGGTTGGAGGGGTTGTGATTTAACACAGAAGATAAACTCTCTTCGCCCTATTCTCCTTCACCTCAAAGTTGATCAGACTCCAGTTGATTTCACTCATGGTAGATACTTGTCAGTGATCTCCAAACCTTCGGTCAACCTTCGCGAACCACAATCACTCTTGGTTGCTGAAGATCTAGCTTGGTGAAGACAACAACTCTTAAACACTCGAGCCGACACCTATCCATCTAGAGAGTGTGCAACTCTCAAGAGTAATAGGTACAAGAACTCTAGACTCAGAACTACTATGATGCTAAACCATTGTCTAAGTTTTGGGCTCTTGATTTTTCTCTCGGTGGATCTTGAACTCAAATCACTCGGAGAGGGGATGCTCAGTCAATCTTCTCAGAAATATTAAGTGGAGCAGCCAACAGACAATGTTGGAGCGGGGTGGCTATTTATAGCCGCAACCTTCCCTGAAGGGAAATGACCAAACTAGACATGTGGAGCAGCCAATGGCCGAAAGACACAAGTGCAACAGTCGGAAATTTGAGCGCAACGGTAACATTACTTGTGGATCAAGTAATGCTAACTCCTTAGTTTGAAAGATATCTCCTTCAGCACGAAGAACAACGTCTACTACTGATAGGTAATCATTCGAAACACAAAGAGATTTCTCTCACTCTCGCATAGGTTTGGGCTAAGCATCACAGCGGATCTAAGCTTCAAGAACCTATACCCCTCTTAATAGTATGGAGGTCCTATGACTCAAATAAATGAAAGAAGAACAACAAAATGAATACTACGTCTTCACTTTGTCTTCGACTTCCACTCGCTGCAGTCAATTTCTTCGGACAACAACACCAAACCAATTGCTTTGCTTCAGCAATAACTTTCGAGGGGTTAACTCCTTCACATCAGTCTTCTCCTCTACAAGTTCTCAACAGATGTAGCTCATTCTTCTCTGCAACACAAATATTCTTCAATGAAGTTCCTCAAACTTGACACCGTAGACAACATTCTCTTCAATTCTGCATGGACTATTCTCTCTGTGTGCACTAGCAGACAAATCAGTCCATTCTTGTTTCTGTCAACAATCTCCAAAACACAGGAGGGCAAATATTGCACCAACAGTTTGGTATCAGAGCAGGTCTGGCTGTAGGATGCCCTAGTCCACGCGAGTGTTAGAAAACGGTAGTATAGGGCCTAGTTTGTTTGTTGCGTTTGGTTCCTGCATTTGGTTATTGCATTTGTCTGCCGCATAGCATGCATGTAGATTTATTTCCTTATTCCGAATTGTTTATTCCATGGGTATAGATGGCTGCCGTTCCTATTGCATTCAGCGCCACCCCTGCACCTCTCAGCTTTGCCACCCTACTTTGCGACATGTGGCGTAGTCTCTACTCGAATGGAGATCCACCAAATTATCAAGTCTTCCAGGTTCCAGTCGGAGGAAGAATCCTGGAATATATTGCCCATGTTCATCTGACAGCCGCGATTCCTATTGGGAGGCGCACCTACAGTTTCTATGGTGGTTATGGAGCCACTCTAGAACATGCGGTTCAGCTGGCCGCAATGGCAGGAGTCACGGTTCTTCATCGTCAAGAGAGTATGATGCAAGAGAACCGTGCTTATCAGTACTATCCTACCATCGTCGAGAATCCTAAGCGGGTCAGTTTCCCCTTTGTTCGTCCTCAGGATGATGCGGCCATCTTTGCCATGTCCCATTACATGACGGCCGAGTATCTTCTTATTTTTGAGCTAGTCCGAGACGCCACCAGAGCCAGGAGACTGCTTGGTGCTACCCTAACTTCATCACAGTCAACTTCTCCACCCACCCCTCCAACTACTTCCACCAGAGCTTCTGTGTCAGCTGCTCCACTCACTACTCCTTTAGCTTCTTCATCAGCCACCCAGCGTTTGTCCAAGCATAAGGTTTAAGCATCCGTGTAGTTCATGTTGCATCTGTTGTAGCATCATGCATGTGTATGACTGTGTGGAGTAGTTATGTAACTTGTGCTTTGTTGCAATCGATCATTTCTTGTGCTTCTTTATTTGAATCTTCGATGTTACCTTATTTTTCCCCTTATGAAAGTTGCTCATCAACCGACACCGGACCAGAAGAATCAGTGAGAAGTTTATATATACTCGGGAGCTCAGTTAAACACAATGAAATTTTCAGCTGACAACATCGTATTGAAGACATCCGGTATGAATGCAACTTATATCTTGGTCTGACTATCAACATCAATCCTACATCAGTGAGCCATCTTCACAGCGGCAATGATTAAACCAGCAGGAGGACAAATTGGGTGCAAGACCAACAGTATATTTTCAGTCAAAGCAGGAGCCATGACGTTACATGTATGGCATTCAGTTCGCAGAGAGAAGTTTTTGGTGTCAGCAATATAGTCTTTCTTCACAAGATAACAACGAAGCTTACATGCAAGATTACTCGATCTTCCTCAGTATGATATGTGGATGACTTCCCATGCAAGATAACCAGTCTTCTTTAGTAAGCTTCCAGGCATAAGGTACCGAGTCTTCCCTAGCAAGCCACTAAGGGGGAAGCTTCTAAAGTATGATACCCAATCTTCTTCAGCAAGCTGCCCGACGAAAGCTTCAAGCACCAGCTATTCAGTCTTCCTCGGCACGATGGTTTTCAGCACAAGCTGCCTCAGTATGGCACTGGTGCAAGATATTACACAATGAGTTGGCATCATATAGCAATGCATACTAAGGATCAGGTCCGCAATAGTTTTGTTAGAAGCAAAAATCAGTCAGGACACAAGTGTCTGCCTCGGGAATCAAATGTGCAGCTACACGTATTCTTATTGTGAGCATGCTGCCAAGTCCTTGCAAGTCACTGATATGATGATGAAGTCAAGGTAAGAATCCAACAACCTCACCAGTTATGCAAGAGGAAGAAAGCCAGTATACACCTCAGTGTGAAGCAAGGACCGACAAAATATGGAAACATTAGGACCACAAACTTGGCAACAGTTACCAAGGCCAGCTTCCTCACACCCGACAGAGTGATATCATTAACCTTTGTCACGATCTTGTATGATTGACGACAACAATGAGCTTCGTACAAGCACAAGTGAACCTGGCATAGATCCTATGACACGAGACATGAACGAGGATAATGTATGATTCCCAGAATATTACACCTGACGGTGCCTTTGGTCACCCAAAGAATATATATAAGTGGCCAAGCTCTGTCCAACCAAAGGACCCAGACAAAAGGAAACAATAATGAAGGAGCAAGACCGACAATACAGGTATGATAATTGTTGCATAATCAACATGGGACAGTTACCCAGGACAATCTAATTCAGTATGGATCACCATGAACATACGCCCAAGGGGTCTACTCCATTTTGGAAAGGACCTCATATCAAGGCAACCTGTTTGTCCAGCCGTATAGGCTCAGAATTGTCAGCATGGTATATCCAAGTCTATCACGTCAGACCAAAGGCCAGCTCAACAGTTTGACTTCAGTGATCGTGTTAAAGCATCACACGGCCCACTATCCACATGTGTATACCGATAGAATGAGTAATCAGAATATTGAACAATAGTCTCGAAGCATGTGCCCTCACATATGGGAATCAGTTAAAGGATAGCCTGCCGTGAACAAGATTCTTCTGCCAGAACCAACATCAGTCAAATCATTTGTACGGGTTGGATACTCATGATAGTGGAGCTATCCAAGATGATTCAAGAAACCTTGCAAGAAGTCGGATTCCGCCAGGAAAAGGTTATGATTCTTAGCATTGTTGTGAACCCGGAGGACATGCAACTATTTGAGCAACCCAATGCCAGGATGAAAAGATTCCATGTTCCCCAAGAAGATTTGTTCACAACTCCATGGAATATTCTTAGTACTGGATATAAGAATCACATCTCCATCGTAAATCACTCTCGGACTTGTGAGGAGGGCATATATTCTAGTCATGATAATTTTCACACCCCAGCTAAGTCAGCAGATATGAAAGAAATTGGAGCCAGTGTGAACATAAACATGTAAGGTAATCCCTGTCAGAATGTGGATACAGTAAAGCAAACCACACCAGAGCCAGACAGTCAGTCATATGAAATCCAGTGGGAACATATTATAAAGGAAAAGGGATACCCGAGTTGGAAACAATTTCTTTAAGTCAGAATATTCACTTGTTCCCTGAGCAACCAAATCTCGAGGATGAGATTTCTTTAAGGGGGGAAGGTTTGTAACACCCTGGATTTTTGCCTTTTCTTTTTCTTATGGATTTCTTTGGATTTTGCTTTGATTTTCTTTTTTGTGGCTCTGTGGTCTTCAAACATGGGAAGATGAGCTCTTATTTCTCTCCCAAGTGCCTTGTCACTCTCAAATCCATCCCAAGACCATGTCATTTCCATCTTAGCCCAAACCAAAATTCTTTTTCTTGGGAATATTCCTTTTTCTATTAAAGGAATAACCCTGTCTGCTCTAGGTTGTGAAGCAACCTATATTTTTGTCTTGCGATAAATTACCACAAAATTCTCAAAATTCATTTGGATCATATGAACCTTGGATATGCAAAAATATTCAAGATTCCATCCTCATGGTGAGTGCACCATCCAATCTTTGATTCTGGTCATAATTTCAGGTTGTGAAGCAACTATATTTTATATTGCTCCATAAATTCTGAAATTTTGCCAGGACATTCTCCTACCAATATAACCTCTCTCCACAAAACTTGGGCTCATTTCATCAAGCCATTATTTTTCTATAATTCTCTCAAGTTTCTGTCCAGCAAGAACCACTATGAAGGAAGTACCATTTTGGTGTGTCCAAATGGTATGAAATTTTTACAGTATATTCATATGTCCATATAACCCATCTCCTCCAAATTTCAGTGGAATCCATTTATCTATTTGAGCACATTCAACTTTTGTATTTCTGTCTAGTCGGGTACATTGTGAAGCAAGTGCTAGCTAAACCCCTCCATTTGAGCTGAAACCATGCCACATTGGTCATCTTAGTGATTGATCCCACCCAGAAAAATCTCAAAACCTATCACCAAGTGATCCTTCCCCGGTACACAACAAACACCTTGCTGTTCCAGTGTCTTCAAGCTAACTGTGGTCACATCATGGGTTAGTGTGCTTGTTCATGTGCTCCTTGGCACTCTTTGGTGAATGACCTATCTACCAGACATGGTCGGGCTGACCAGAGCGTGTTCCCTCACCATGTTCACGCGGTGACTACGCATCTAGCATGCCTGTGCGCACGTTCTGGGCATTGGGCCCCCGGCCTCGTCCGTTTGTTTCAGCTCTAGAACCCTCACCTTGTCCAGGAGCTTCCACATGATCACGCGCTCACTCCCCTGCCCTGGCCCCTTCCTCTCTCTTCATCCTCATGCGCCGGTAGCTGCGCCCGTGATCTGGCCACCTCTGCCCACCTCCTTGTCCAGTCGGCCGCGAGCTCTCGAGCATTCCCGAGTTCTCCCCGAGGCTATAAATAGCTTCCCCGACCTCCGCGTCATCTCATCAACCTCTGTCAGATTCAGGGCTCCACAGACCCAAGAAGGTTCGAACTCTGGGGTGTGTGCAAAGATCTCAACCTCTCAAGCCTAGTGCCCGTCGCCCCATAGCCTAGCCTAGCCGAATTCGCATGAGCAAGGAAAAAGATGAACACAGCAGTTTACCCAGGTTCGGGCCACCTTGTGGTGTAAAACCCTACTCCTGCTTTGTGGTGGATTGGCCTCATGAGGGGCTGAGGATGAACTAGTACAGAGGATGAACAACCTCGCGAGGGCTCGGGGGTCAGAATGGTTGACCTCCTCTATGGTGGTGGCTAACCTATATTTATAGTGGCCTTGGTCCTCTCCCCCCAAAATGTAGGCGGGAAGGGATACCACAATGGCCAATTTGAAAGGGGACAGGTAGTACATCCTATCCTGACAAAAGGTGTGTCGGATTCAGGGCTCCGCAGACCCAAGAAAGGTTCGAACTCAAGGGCGTGTGTGAAGAATTCAACCAATCCAGGCTACCAGCTCGTCGCCCCACGGCCTAGCTCGGTTCACACGAACAAGGAAGAAGATGGACACAACAGTTTACCCAGGTTCGGGCCACCTTGCGGTGTAAGGCCCTACTCCTGCGTTGTGGTGGATTGGCCTCACGAGGGGCTGAGGATGAACTAATACAAGGGATGAACAACCTCGCGAGGTTCAGGGGTGAGAGGAGTCGACCCCTTCTACGGTGGTGGCTAACCTATACTTATAGTGGCCTCGGTCCTCTTGCCCCCAAATGTAGGCGGGAAGGGATCCCACAGTGGCCAATTTGAAAGGGGACAAGTAGTACATCTTATCCTGAAGAAAGGTGGTCTTCGCCTGCAAAGCTTCTGGTCGTGATGCAGTGGTGGGCTCGGCGATGACATATGTCCTGCCGCGCTGGTGGTCTTGGTCTCGTTGCACCGGAATGGAAACCTTTGCCAGATTCCTCGGGAACCCACGCCTGTCCTTGCCTCCTTAGCACCAAAGAGGAAATTGCCTTCTCTGCGCCCGCTGGCGCCCGCCTGCCTTGGTCGTCATGGCTTGCGTCATGGTAGCCTCATGAGGCTGGGTACCTGCAAAGAAATCTCTGCTCCTCGGGAGGCCGCCTGGGGAGGCCACTCCCTCAGGAGGTCTTGGTGTTGTCCGCCTCGCGAGGCTTGGCCCCTCGCGAGGGTCTTGTCTTGGAGGTCTTGTAGATGGGCCATACTAAGCCGTCGATGTAGCCATACCATGGGTCGCAGGCACGCAAGTCTGGGTACCCTGGTTCCCAGAACACCGACAGTAGCCCCTGGGCCCAAGGCACACTCGGACTTGGCTTCGGGACGAAGCCAAGGGGCAAGGGTGAAGCGCCGCGGGCCCTAATCGCCTGCGGGCTAGGCTGACGCGTGGCGCCCGATGGGACGTGGGCGTCTCCGCTTCCCAACGTCACATCGGCAACTGCCCGACTCGACAAATGCCTGGTGCATGCAGAGGGGCCATCATTGCTTGGAACGTGAGAGGCCGGCGGTCAGCCTTCCTCCGGCTATAAATGGGGGAAGGGGGCGGAGCCCCCAGCCCATCTTCATCTTCTTGCTGCTCGCTCCTTCTTCTTCTTCGCCGTGCCTCCATCTCGCCAGTGCATCCATGGTGCCAGTGAGGAGGTTCTCGGCCGCCGAGAAGGGAAAGGCCCCCAAGGAGGGACCAGGCTCGCCACCGCACAAGAGGGGTCGCGACCGTCAATGCAAGTACGCCGCGACACCGGCGATGGCTCCCCGAGGGCGTGGGCGCACCCCCTTGAGGGCTGGCACCACCTCTGGCAGTCGTGGGCGAAGAGGCCTGCAGGCATCTAGTTCCAGCTCCCACGCTTCTTCGCGGGCGCGCTGCTGGCCGGGGGACCTGGCGGCCTCTAGCTCCAGGCCGATGGTTGCTGCAGCAAGGCCTCGTGGGTGGAGGTCGAGGTCACCCCCGCCGGTAACATGTTCCTGAACCGTGGGTGGTAGCCGTTCGCCCATGCACGCGGCCTGCAGGGGGGTGTACTCTCCACTTCAGGCATGATGGCGCTGCGACCCTCTACGTCAGGGTCTTCGGGGAGGACAGCGGGCGTCGGGGGTGTTGCCCCGAGGGCAACGATGACGACGATGATGTCCATTTCTTCGACGGCGACGGCCGGGGGGCCACCGGCATCCTCGGGGGTGAGCTCGCCCTTGGCGATGGTCGCGACGCCTCCAGCAGTGGCGGCTCCCCTTTTGGGGAGAGTACGAGCGACGACGACTACGATGAGCTGCCACACCGCCAAGCTCGGACCGGGGAGGGCGATGAGCCGCCTCGCCATCGCGCTCCGGTGAAGCAAGAGGAGGACTCCGACTGAGCGCGGGCATCGCTGGAGCCGGGCCTCGGGAGCCGTGGTGGTCGTGAGGCTGCTTGTTTCTTTTCCCTGCATCAAGAAGTAGAAAGCCCTGCCGGGGCATGCAATGGATCATGGCGCTTGCGCCGTTATACTAACATTTTTATATCGCATCCTGGCATTCATGTCGCTACTAATTGACTGGTTCTTGCTGATCATGATGAGGATAACTTAGCTTAGTGTGCTTGCGGTAGACTCTTGCGCCTCGAGGGCGTGCTCCTCCGGAGCCCGGGTCCCCTGCGTGCTTCTCGTTCCAGGAAGATCCTGCTGGGTGTTTTCCTCCCGAGGACCCGAATGTTCCCAGGCTCGGGAAGCGCCAACGGCCGCGAGGCCGGTCTTTAGCAGGCCATGAAGATACGGGACCTCCGGAGGTGCCTCACAGGGTGCCGCGCCCTGCCCGAGCCCCCGAGTGAGGGCCGATCACTGCTGGTACGCCGTGTCGCGATGGCCGGCGAGGCCAGGAGGTGCGGACTTAGGAGGGCGTGCATGCCCATTGTCTCGTTTAAGGGCGTCACGCGAGGATTAGGATGCCAAAGGTTAGGACACCAAGGCTTTGGCGAGGTGTGTTCGCAGGCGGGCCTAGGTGCCCACACCGTGCCCAGCCCCCACACGCGAGACGCGCGAGGAAGAGCGACGGGCAATTGTCACTCTCCCTAAAGCGAGACTTGAAAGAGCGAACGCTGCGAGGAGAAAAATTCCCATCCCTTTCAAATAAAGATGCGAGAAATTTGAATTTCATTCCAAGAAGTGGCAAACCAGCTACAGAAAGCAAGGAAAAGAACAGCCGCGTCCGGCACCTACACTAGTCTTCTGGTCTTCCCGCCAGCGCGGAGCATGGGGCTTCCACTAAGACATGGGTGGGAGCCCCCATGAGGCTTAGGGGCAGCACTCAAGAGACTCCGAGGCGTGTACAGCCCCACTCATTATTACGTGAGAGTGTCACGAGTGGAGACTTGAGAGGCGCATGGCACTCGCCTGTTATGGGTAGAAGTTCCGGAGGTGCTGGATGTTCCAGGCATTCTGGATGGGGACCCTGTCCTGCGTCTCCAGGCGCGTGGTGCCAGGCCTGGAGACACGGGCGATCCTGAACGGGCCCTCCCACATAGGCGAGAGCTTGTGAAGCCCCTCCCTGGAGAGCACCCGCCTCAGGACGAGGTCACCCACCTCGAGGGTCCTGGAGCGGACGCTGCAGCAGTGATACCGCCGCAGCGCCTGCTGGTACCTCGCGGCACGGAGCAAGGCTTGGCGGCGGGCCTCCTCCCCGAGCATGAGATCTGTCCTCCGCGAGGCGTCCTAGCGTGCCTCGTCAAACGCCAAGACCCTCGAGGAGCGATGTTTGACTTCATGTGGGAGGACCGCCTCAGCCCCGTAGACGAGGAAGAACGGGGTCTCGCCGGTGGGCTTAGTCGCGGTGGTGCGGATGGACCACAACACGGACTGAAGCTCATCGAGCCAACCCCTGCCGCAGGCCTCAAGTTTCTTCTTGAAGCTCCTTGTCTTGCGGCCCCTCAGGACCTCCGCGTTGGCGCATTCGGCTTGGCCGTTACTCCGTGGATGCGCCACTGAAGCGTAGCATATCTGCGTTCCAAGGTTAGCACAATATGTTTTGAAGAGGTTGCTTGTGAACTGAGAGCCATTGTCAGTTATGATATGGTTGGGGACCCCAAAGCGGCTCACGAGGCCCTTGATGAATTTGATGGCCGAGCCAGCTGGGATGGTGTGCACGGGCCCCACCTTCGCCCACTTGGTGAATTTGTCGATGGCGACATAGAGGTAGCGGTAGCCCCCGGCTGCTCGGGGAAACAGGCCCAGGATATCAGGCCCCCAGACTGCAAACGGCCATGAGAGCGGGATGGTCTGGAGGCCTTGAGTGGGCTGGTGGATCTGTTTGGCATGGAACTGACAGGCCTCACATGATCGCACCAGCTCAGTGGCATCGTTGATCGCCGTGGGCCAGTAGAACCCGCTGCGGAATGCCTTGCCCATGAGGGTGCGCGATGAAGAATGGTGCCCACAATCCCCGCCATGGATGTGAGCCAGCAGCTCGCGCCCTTGCTCCTTGGAGATGCATCGCAGCGAGATGTCGTTTGGGCGCCTTCGGTAGAGCTCGCCGTCCTGCAAGCAGTAAGCGGTGGCCTGACGAGCCACGCGTTCTGCATCTTCCTCCTTCTCCGGCAGGGTGCCATGGAGCAGGTATGCCTTGAACTGTTGGGTCCAGCAGCCCTCCTGAGGTTCCAGCGCCAGGAGCAGGCGGGCTCCTGAACTCGGGCCGCAGGCCGGGGCACCCGAGGAGGGGGCCTGGGGCGGTTCCTCCCAAAGCAGCGCCGGGCCCGCAACACGTGGAGGGGGGCTGCTGATGGCTTGAAGAGACATTCCTCGAAGACACCAGCCTTCTGGGGTTCGTGCCGGGATGCCCTCTTGGCGATGTCATCCGCCTCCTTGTTCCTGCCACGTGGGACGTGCTGCAATTCCAAGCCCAAGAATCGTTTTTCAATCTTGCGTACCTCTTCTAGGTATGCCTCCATGTGCTCGTCCTTAGGCTTGTATTCCTTGTTGGAGAAGTTGACGAGGAGCTGAGAATCGCCCTTGATGGTGAGACACTTGACCCCCAGGGCCGCCGTGGCCCTGAGGCCAGCGATCAGGCCCTCGTATTCAACGATGTTGTTGGAGACCTTCTCACCATGCTGAAAGCAGATCTGCACAGCGTAGTATAGCTTGTCCTGGGTCGGCGAGATGAGTACGACCCCAACCCTGGCGCGCGAATGCGCCGTTGAAGTACATGACCTAGCCATCGGGCGCCTCATCTCCGGGCATGAGGGAGCGGTCTTCACCCATCCCCCAGTCAGGGGCGTCAGTCCATTACGCCACAAAGTCAGTGAGGGCCGCGCCCTTGATATCCCTGGTGGTGCTGAACTCTAGCTGGAATGCTTGCAGCTCGATGTTCCATTCAGCGACCCTCCCCACGGCATTGGGGCTACGGAGCACCTTCTCTAGGGGGGTACGTGGAGACGACCTTGATGGGGTGGCCTTGGAAGTAGTGGCGCAGTTTCCTGGAGGCGACGAGGAGCACGAGCAGGAGCTTCTGCGGCATGGGGTAGTGTGCGCACGTGTCACGCAACACCGTGCTGACAAAATACATGGGGTGCTCGACGAGGGAAGAGGTGTTGACGATGTCCCACTCCGCTTGAGACGAGGGGGCCTCAGGAGCCTTGCCATCCGAGGGGGTAGTCGAGGCCTCAGGAGTGCCATCCTGAGGTGGTGATGGCGCAACTGTACGCGGGGCGCTGCGCCATGCATCCGCACCTGCGCGCTCTTCCCGGACCGCCACGAGCGCTGCGCTAGCCGAGTGGGGTGTGGCGGCTAGGTAGAGCACCAGGGGCTCAAGAGGACGAGGTGCCACCATTACCGGCGGGCTCGTGAGATACCTCTTGAGGTCTTGAAAGGCCGCCTCAGCCTCTGGAGTCTATTCAAAGGGGCCTTTCTTTTTCATCAGCTTGAAGAACGGCATGGGGCACTCGCCGAGCTTGGAGATGAAACGCCCCAGCAAAGTTACGCAGCCCGAGAGCTTCTGCATCTCCTGGAGGGTCTGCGGCGGGCTCATCCTTTCTATTGCCTTGACCTTCTCTGGGTTTGCCTCGATTCCTCTGTGCGACACCAGGAAACCCAGCAACTTGCCGGACGGGACTCCGAGCACGCACTTCTCTGGATTGAGCCGCAAGTTTACCTTGCGCAGGTTGGCGAATGTTTCTTCCAGGTCTTTGACAAGGGTCCTTGCTTCCCACGACTTGACCACTATGTCATCGACGTACGCCTCGGCGTTCCTTCTGAGCTGCTGGCCCAGAGCGATATGCATCAGTCGCTGGAAGGTCGCGCCAGCGTTCCACAGCCCAAAGGGCATGCAGGTGTAGCAATACACCTCGCACAGGGATAGGAAGGCTGTCTTCTCGACGTCTTGCACCGCCATCTTAATCTGGTGGTAGCCCGAGAAGGCGTCCAGGAAGCACAACAGGTCGCACTTAGTGGTGGAATCAACGATCTGATCAATGTGCGGAAGAGGGAAGGGGTCCTGAGGGCACGCCTTGTTGAGGATCGTGAAGTCGACGCACATGCGCTCCTTTCCGCCCTTCTTGGGGACGATGACCGGGTTGGCCAGCCAATCTGGGTGCCGCACCTCCCGAATGACGCCGGCCTCTTGCAGCTTGCAAACCTCTTCGACGATGAATGATTGCTTCTCCGGGGCTTGCCGCCGCGCCTTCTGGTTTACCGGGCACGCACCGGGGCACACCATCAAATGGTGTTCGATCACATCTCGCGGGACGCCGACCAGGTCTGTCGCCTCCCATGCAAACACATCCTTGTTCGAACAGAGGAAGCTGACCAGCGCCTCTTCCTGATCTAGGGGGAGGCCAGTGCCTATGGTGAAGGTGGGGCCTGAACCCCCGTCATCGACTGGCACCTGCTTCATCTTGGCCCGATCTTGAGAGAATAATTGCTTCTTCTTTGTGGGCGCGGCATCCGGAATCTCTGGAGTGTCTTTAGCGCCTAGTCGTGTTGCTGCCGCGGCCTTGAAGGCGAGCTTGAGGGCCAGGAGCGCATCCTTGGCGTCCCCCACCACGGTGATGATGCCGCTACTTCCTGGCATCTTGACAACGTTGTAGCCGGGGTGCGTCGCCGCCATGAACTTGGCAAGGGCCGGATACCCAAGGATGGCGCTGTACGGGAGCCCGATGCGGGTGACGTCGAAGTCAATAAGCTCGGTGCGGTAGTTGTAGCATGTGCCGAAAGTGACTGGGAGGCGGATCTGCCCTAGGGGGACAGTGGAGCCATCGACCACCCCTAAGAAGGGCCTCGTGGGGGTGAGCTGGTCATAGGGCACTTGAAGCAGACCGAAGGCTTCCACGGAGAGGACGTTGAGGCCAGCACCACCATCGATGAGGGTCCTGGTGACCGCAATGTTGCTGATGGTGGGCGTGCACAGCATGGGAAGCGCGCCGGCACGGACCATGGTCCTGGGGTGATCCCTGGAGTCGAAGGTGATGGCGGTCTCAGGCACAACGCGGCCCAGAGGAGCCCCCTGCCGCTGAGCAGCTCCCGGCCGATGGAGGAGTTGCTTGACATGGCGGCCCGAGGATGGCTCCTGCGACCCGCCGAGGATGGACGCAACGACGTGGGGCGCTTGCGCCATGAAACGCGCGATGAACAGACCGCGCAGCTCCTCCCAGGAGTCCAGCAAAGACTCCGGCAGGATGAGCATCCAGGAGCGCGGCGCGCCCAAGAGGGCCATAGGGAGCCAGCTCGCCATGACCTTGTCGTTGCCGCCCGCCTCCCAGATGGCCTGCGCGTATAAACGGAGGAACTCCTCGGGGTCCCCCGCGCCATCGTACCACGGGGGTAGCACCGGCCTGAACTTCTGCGGCCACCGCACCCGCTACAGGTTGGGGGTGAAGGCCTGGAGGCCCGCCATGAGAGTCACGAAGCGCGAGCAGAGCACGGTTGATGAATAGGCTGAGCTTTGACACGCCCCTACCTGGCGCGCCAAATGTCGGATTCAGGGCTTCGCAGACCCAAGAAAGGTTCGAACTCTGGGGCGTGTGTGAAGAACTCAACCTATCCAGCCTACCAGCTCGTCGCCCCACGGCCTAGCTCGATTCACACGAACAAGAAGATGGCACGGCAGTTTACCCAGGTTCGGGCCACCTTGCGGTATAAGACCCTACTCCTGCTTTGTGGTGGATTGGCCTCACGAGGGGCTGAGGATGAACTAGTACAAGGGATGAACAACCTCACGAGGTTCGGGGGTGAGAGAATGAGTCGACTCCTTCTACGGTGGTGGCTAACCTACACTTATAGTGGCCTCGGTCCTCTTCCCCCCAAACATAGGCGGGAAGGGATCCCACAGTGGCCAATTTGAAAGGGGACAAGTAGTACATCTTATCCTGACGAAAGGTGGTCTTCGCCTGCAAAGCTTCTGGTCGTGACGCAGCGGTGGGCTCGGCGATGACATCCGTCCTGCCGCGCTGGCGGTCTTGGTCTCGTTGCACCAGAATGGAAACCTTTGCCAGATTCCTCGGGAACCCATGCCTATCCTTGCCTCCTTAGCACCAAAGAGGAAACTACCTTCTCTGCACCCGCTGGCGCCCGCCTGCCTTGGTCATCATGGCTTGCGTCATGGTAGCATCATGAGGCTGGGTACCTGCATAGAAATCTCTGCTCCTCGGGAGGCCGCCTGGGGAGGCCACTCCCTCGGGAGGTCTTGGTGTTGTTTGCCTCACGAGGCTTGGCCCCTCGCGAGGGTCTTGCCTTGGCGGTCTTGTAGATGGGCCATACCAGGCCGTTGATGGAGCCACGTCGTGGGCCGCAGGCTGGCAAGTCTGGGTACCCTGGTTCCCAAAACACCGACAAGGTGGTCTTCTTCTGCAAAGCTTCTGGTCGTGACGCAGCGGTGGGATCGGTGATGACCTCTGCCTTGCCGAGCATGTGGTCTTGGTCTTGTAGCACCGGAATGGAAACCTTTGGGGGTTCCTCGGGAACCCACGCCTATCCTTGCCTCCTTAGCACCAAATAGGAAACTGCCTCCTCTGCGCCCGCTGGCGCCCGCCTGGCCTTGGTCGTCATGGCTCACATCATCACAGCCTCATGAGGCTGGGTACCTGCATAGAAATCTCCGCTCCTCGGGAGGCCGCCTGGGGAGGCCGCTCCCTCGGGAGGTCTTGGTGTCGTCCTCCTTGCGAGGCCTGGCTCCTCGTGAGGGTCTTGTCTTGGTGGTCTTGGAGACGGGCCGTACCAGGTCGTCGTGGGAGCCACGCCATGGGCTGCAGGCAGGCAAGTCTGGGTACCTGATAACCCACAAGTATAGGGGATCAGCTGTAGCCTCTTTCGATAAGTAAGAGTGTCGAACCCAACGAGGAGCTAAAGGTAGGATTTGTATTCCCTTCAAGTTCTATCGACCACCGATACAACTCTACGCGCACTTAACGTTCGCTTTACCTAGAACAAGTATGAAACTAGAAGTACTTTGTAGGTGTGATAGGATAGGTTTGCAAGATAATAAAGAACATGTAAATAAAATCTAGGGGCTGTTTAGATAAAGAAACAACTAAGTTAGTTTTAGTAGAGAGCTTTTTGTCACAAGAAAGTTATTTGTCCCTAGGCAATCGATAACTAGACCGGTAATCATTATTGCAATTTTATATGAGGGAGAGGCATAAGATAACATACTTTATCTTCTTGGATCATATGCACTTATGATTGGAACTCTAGCAAGCATCCGCAACTACTAAAGATCATTAAGGTAAAACCCAACCATAGCATTAAAGTATCAAGTCCTCTTTATTCCCATACGCCATAACCCACTTATCCGTGTTTGTGTTTCTATCACTCACGCAACGCAGACAATAAGCAAACCATGAACATATTGCAAACCCTACAGCGGGGATCCCTCATGCTTGCGCGACATGGAGAGCACCATAGGACAGCACCAATAATAAAACATGCAACTCAAACCAATCACGATCATCAATGAATCCATAGGACAAAACGGATCTACTCAAACATCATAGGATAGCCATACATCATTGGGAAATAATATATAGCATTGGGCACCATGTTTAAGTAGATATTACAGTGGGGGGAAGAGGTGTTACACCGCTGCATAGAGGGGGAGAGAGTTGGTGATGACGGCAGCGAAGTTGTTGGTGTAGATCACCGTCACGATGATGGCCCCGACGGCGTTCCGGTGCCACCGGGAGAGAGGGGGAGAGAGCCCCCCTCCTTCTTCTTCTTCATTGACCTCCCCCCTAGATGGGAGGAGGGTTTCCCCTCTGGTCCTTGGCCTCCATGGCGGCGGAGGGGCGAGAGCCCCTCCGAGATTGGATCTCTCTCTCTCTGTTTCCTTCTGTTTCTGCGCTCTCAGATTCTGGCCTTTCACCGTTTCTTAAATTTCCGGAGATCCGTACCTCCGATTGGGCTGAAATTGTCGGCGTCCTGGGACCGGGGGTGCCCAGACTTGCCTGCCTGCGGCCCGTGGCGTGGCTCCATCGACGGCCTGGTACGGCCCAGCTTCAGCAATGACAACTCAAGACCCTCGCGAGGGGCCAGGCCTCGCGAGGCGGACGACACCAAGACCTCCGCGAGGGGCGGCCTCCCCAGGCTGGCTCCCGAGGAGCGGAGATATCCATGCAAGCTGCACCTCGCGAGGTTCACCTGACGTGAGCCATGACGACCAGGACCAGGCGGGCGCCAGCGGGCGCAGTGTACCAGTTTCCTCTTTGGTGCAAAGGAGGCAAGCGCAGGTGCGGAGTCCCGAGGAATCAAGCAAAGGTTTTCATATCGGTGCAACAAGACCAGGACCGCCAGGACGGCAGGATGGAGGTCATCGAGGAGCCCACTACAGCGTCACCACCAGAGGCTTTTGCAGGCGAAGACTACTTTTGTCAGGATAACTTGTACTAGTTGTCTCCTTTCGAATTTGGCCGTTGTGGGATCCCTTCCCGCCTACATTTGGGAAGAGGACCAAGGCCACTATAAATAGGACTTAGCCACCACCATAGAGAGGGGGGGAACCGGAGCTGGACCAGATCCATTCCACCCTCACCTCCTCACCAGCTCATCGAGCTCAAGAACACCTCACCTCCTGAGGTTGTTCCACCTCTGTACTAGTTCATCCTCAGCCCTCCGAGGCAATCCACCACAAAGCTGGAGTAGGGTATTACATTGCAAGGTGGCCCGAACCAGGATAAACTGCTGTGTCTCTTGTTCCCTGGGTTCGTCGAGCTAGGCTATGGAATCGTTGAGCAGGCAGACTGGGGAGAGAGAGTTCTTCGCACGCACCCCAGAGTTCGAACCTCTCAAGGGTCTGCGGAACCCCGAATCCGACATTTGGCGCACCAGGTAGGGGTGCGTCGGAGCGTTTATCCCATTGGTCGACCTGCCACTGCTCCGCCGCTTCCATGGCTGACGCCCGTCGAGCCCGTGCTGAGCGTCGGGCCGCTCTCGTCGCTCGCGTCGCCCAGACGGCGCCCGCCGGCGGGCCTCCCCTCCGTTCTCCATCGCCTGCTGCTAACGCCGCCACCGGCCCGGCGGGACACGAGCAGCAGGCTTCGTCGCTGCACCCCTCCGTGCGGCATGATGGGCGCACGGCCACTCCGTCGCTGACCCCGGCAGGTTCGTCGTCTCACGCTCGTCGCGGGCCGGCGGACGCGCAAGCTGCGTTGCTCATGGCGCGCGAGCTCTTGCGCTACCGCCCCGTCGACGACTTCTACGAGGACTGGCTCGAGCGCATCGACGAGCTCGTCAGCGCCGCAGGAGGCTCGCCCGCGCCCTCTCTCTCGCTGCCTCGCCCGCCACCTGCCGCGGGCGACGTAGCCCACGGGGCGCCTCCACCACCTCCCCGTCAAGACGTCGCCCTCGCACCAAGGCACGCGGCCCCACGACATGACCCGCCGCGCCGAGCACCCGCGCGTGAAGAAGCAAGCTGCCAGGAGGTCCATCGGCCGCAGGAAGATGCTCCTGCACTCCCAGCACCCCCACACCAAGACCGCACGCCGCCTGTGGTGGAGGCGCGCGGGCGCCAAGATCAAGCTCCACTTCCACGTCGGGCTCCCGTAACCACCGCGGGCTACCGAGCCTTCACTCCCGAGCTACGCAGCGTCCTCTTGCTGGGGAAGTTCAAGCCTGACCTGCCTCCACGCTAGGACGACCACCACCAGGATGAGGGGGCTGGGGGCTTCCAGGAGCCTCGTGCCATCGCTTGCATCCTGGGTGGTGCTCAGGCCCCAGCCTCCCAGCGCATCTTCAAGCAGTTCGCCCGTGAGGTGAACGCGGCTCTCCCCAGGCTCGAGGCCACACGCCCGCTCAGGTGGTCCAAGTGCATCATCACCTTTAGCTCGGCAGACCAGCTCAAGTATGCGGCAACCGCCGGCGCCCTCCCGATGCTCTGCTCTCTCGTCATCAGCAACGTTCTTGTCACCAAGACCCTCATCGATGGCGGTGCGGGGCTCAATGTCCTTTCCATCGAAACATTCGATCGCCTCCAAGTGCCCTATGATCAGCTGCAGCCCACCAAGCCCTTCTCAGGAGTGACTGACGGCTCCACCACCCCGATAGGGCAGATCCGCCTCCCTATCACCTTCGACCAGCGCGACAACTACCGCACCGAGCTCATCGACTTCGACGTCGCCCACATTTGTCTTCCGTACAATGCCATCCTTGGGTACCCATCCCTAGCCAAGTTCATGGCGGTGACTCATCATGGCTACAATGTCCTCAAGATGCTAGGGAGCCGCGACATCATTACGATCGCCTGTGAGGAAAAGGACGCGGTGTGCTCTCTCGAGCGCGCCTACCAGGCCGCGGCGGTTGAGGACCCAGACAATGAAAGCACCATCTACCCTCCTGAGGCTATCCCCAAGAAGAAGAAACAACTGTTCCGCCAAGGGCCTCACGAGAACGGCGTCTCCACCAGCACCACCTCAGGACCAGCGCCCTCGGACGGGGCGCCACCCTCTCTCGCATAGGAAGGCGCGCCCGGCGCCCCTCTCAGGCTGGGCTCGGGGGCTCCCCTCTGGAGGGCCTCTGAACTAGCCAACATCACGACGGAGGCGCTCGGGCACCACGTGGAGGCGTGCTTCAGCGCATGTTTCCGCCAAGAGGGCACAAGGCACGAGGTGCTCGGTGCTCAGGAGTTCGTCACCGAGGCAATCGAGGAGCTTCAAGAGGCAAGAGCCATGCACGGCGATCGCTGCCCGCCACCTGGCTCGGCTCCTTGTCCTGGCAAGACGGTGAGCTGCGCATCTGCATCAAATACCTCGGGCTAAACAGGGCTGCGTCTCAGGAGCGCTTCTGGCCATCGCGTGTTGGTTGGTGCGAGGGCCCCCCCTCACAGCTACGTTCGCATGCCGTACGGCCTGCCGAACGCGGCTGTCACCTTCCAGCGCCACCTGCGGCGCGTCCTGGCGGCTCAGGAGACCAGGCGCCAGGCGGTCCTGGTGGAGATGGCGACGGTTCTCCGCGAGCCCCCTGAGCCTCCAGAGCCTCACGAGGTTCAGGACCCAGGCGACTCGTGAGAAGCGACTTCTTCAGCACACATCTTCAGCTACTCCAACATCTCTTCAACAATGATACCAGGTGACATTTTCCAGTTTATTCAGTTGGGGGCGCCCCTCGGGCAGCATTATCCCCAGATTGCGTGGGCCTGTCCCTGCGACATGCATCCTTTTGCATCTTGATTCACTCCATTGGGGGCGCCCTTCGGGCTGCATCATCCCCAAGAAGCGTGGGTCTGTCCCTGTGGCATGTATCGCTTTGCATCTATCAGAACTAGCCTTATTCTTGCCATCGGTTGCTTTATGATTATCACCTGCTTGCTCATTGAATTTCGCGGCCTCCCGCGTTGCCGACCTGCCTCCTGCTCATCCCGCAACGGGGGCTACACATGCTGGCACAGCGCTTGTGCTCGGGTCCGTCCCTGCAACGCTGACAAATCTGAGGGATCGAGCTCTGGCTCGCGGCCCGCCCTGTGCATGTCACCTCACCAGATCCTCAGTGCCTTCATCTTCTTGCGAAAAGATCAGCGGCAGGACAGCAAACACGACTATAAGTTATATCCTCTCCTTAGACTAACTCGCAGGAACCTCCGGAGTCAGACTACGAGTGGCACCACCCCCACCCCGGTGTGTGCGAGCCAGAAGTGGGTCTTCTCTTGGGGAAGGCGCCGGCGAGTCCTCTCCCCCGGAGGAGGCCCGCATCCCCCTCGCCACCGCTCGCGTGGCCCCTTGCCCCTTGGTCCTGTCCTGGTTTCCGGACGCCCCAACGGTGGCCGGGGGATGCGCGGAGCGGGGTTCCTGCCCAGGGGGCGGGGAGTGTTCCTCAACTCGCCGGTGTGTGCGAGCCAGAAGCGGGTCTTCTCTTGGGGAAGGCGCCGGCGAGCCCTCTCCCCCGGAGGAGGCCCACAGCCCCCTCGCCACCGCTCACATGGCCCCTTGCCCCTTGGTCCTGTCCTGGTTTCTGGATGCCCCAATGGTGGCCGGGGGATGCGCGGAGTGGGGTTCCTGCCCAGGGGGCGGGGAGTGTTCCTCAACTCGCCGGTGTGTGCAAGCCAGAAGCAGGTCTTCTCCTGGGGAAGGCGCCGGCGAGCCCTCTCCCCCGGAGGAGGCCCACAGCCCCCTCGCCACCGCTCGTATGGCCCCTGGCCCCTTGGTTCTGTCCTGGTTTTCCGGACGCCCCAACGGTGGCCGGGGGATGCGCGGAGCAGGGTTCCTGCCCAGGGGGCGGGGAGTTTTCCTCAACTCGCCCATGAGCAAGGCCCCGCGCCTGTGAAGGTCTCCGCTCGTGACCTGCGGTCGCCGAGGGCACCGCTAGCGTCCCCCTTGCCCCTTGGTCTCGTCCTGGTTTCCTTACGCCCCAACGGTGGTCGGGCGAGGCGCAGGGCAGGGCCCTCATCAGGCGACGTGAAGCAAGGCCCCGCGCCTGTGAAGGTCTCCGCTCGTGACACTCTCACGTAATAATGAGTGGGGCTGTACACGCCCCGGAGTCTCCAGTGTGCCGCCCTCCGGCCTTGGGGGCTCCCTCCCACGTCCTAGTGGCAGCACTTAGCTCCGAACTGGTGAGAAGACTAGACTAGGTGTCGGACGCGGCTGTTCATTTGCTTGCTTTCTGCAGCTGGTTTGCAACCTTTTAATGGAATTTGGAGCTCTAGTATTTCTCGATTGCCTTGTTGGTTTTCTCTTCTTGCCTCGCTTGCTTTCTTTTTCCTGGTCAAGGAGAATGGCAGTTGCCCGTCGCTCTCCCTCGAGTGCCTCCCACGGGGGCTGGGCAGGTGTGTGCATCCGTTGGGCTAGCTCACCTCGCGGACAAACCTCACCAAAGCCCTGTTGCCCCAGGGCTTCGGCTTCCTTGATCTTCGCGAGGCGCCCTCGATTG
The DNA here is from genome assembly GCA_011799875.1 of Thinopyrum elongatum. Classification (NCBI taxonomy): domain Eukaryota; kingdom Viridiplantae; phylum Streptophyta; class Magnoliopsida; order Poales; family Poaceae; genus Thinopyrum; species Thinopyrum elongatum. The sequence continues at coordinate 393,875,760 of CM022300.1, forward strand.
AGCTCGTGATTTGCGCACCCTCTTAAGTTCATGCCCCCCGGGTACCGCGATGCGGTGAACTTAGCCACGGCTAGTCATGACTGAGGGCTCACACAAGGAAGAACAAGGCCTTCGAAAGGTTTTCTAATAGACCCTGCAGTTTTATGGTGCCTCCCGAGGCCGGTGGCTCCTAGGTCGGCAGCAAGGGGGCCTCTCCAGATGCTGAAGGACGAGCCCTCACGAGGAGGGAAGCTACCGAGGGTGTACCAAGCTAAGTTATCCTACCACACCTGCTCGGGACATGAACACCATAGCATAACACAAGAACAATAAACATAGCATAGCTGCATAAGTGCCATGGTTCATTACACGCCCTAGCAAGGCTCTCTACTTTTTTCAAAATGCAGAAGAAAGGAAAGGTTAAACAAAGGCGGCTCGTGCGACTGTAGCAGTTCCTGAGGCTCGGCTCCGGAGGTTCTCTGGGCTCAGCCTGAGCCCTCCTCCCGCTTCACCAGGGCGCGGCGGCAAGAAGATCCGCCACCTCCCTCGAAGCGAGCCCGGTGGCGGGGCGGTTGGTCGTAACCGCCGCTGCTTGTGCTCTCGCCGGAGGAAGAGCCGCCACCGCTGAACGAGCCGCAGCCATCGCCAAGGCCAAGCTCATCGTCACCGCCGTCGTCTTCGGGGCAGCACCCTGCGCGGCGGCCATCTTCCCCAAACACCCTCACGTAGAGGGTCGCAACGCCATCGTACCTGAAGTGGAGGGTGCACCTCCTGCTCAAGCCACGCGCACGGTCGAACGTCTGCCAGCCGCCGGTCAGGGCCATGTTCCCGGCGGCGGAAACCTTGACCCCGACCCATGAAGCCTTGCTGCAGCAGCCGTCAGCTTGCAGCCAGAGGCCGTCAAGACCAGCAACCGACAGCTCGCCCGCGAAGAAGCGGCGGAGTGAGAGCCAGGTGCCGGTCGGCCCCTCCGACCACACGACAAACTCTGGGAGCACTTTCGCCGAGTGGAAGCGCGGCCGAGGAGGCCGCACGACCACGGTGTTCCTCCCTCCATCCCGGGGGCTGCCTCGCCCCCGGCGGCTCTCACCATGAGAAGAGGCATCGCCACGACCACTCGAGGCGCGCTCGCGTCCACAAGGAGCCACCACAGGGAACGCCGCATGCTTGCGGGGGCGACCTCGTCCTCTCTTGGGCGGCGGCAAGCCGGGCCCCTCCTTAGGGGCCTTCCCCTTCTCGGCGGCAGAAAACTTCCTCGTCAATGCCATGAACACCGTGGCAAGACGGCGAGGCAAGAAGGAAGAAGAAGGAGCGGGTGGTGAGAAGACGAAGACGAGCAAAGGGGGCTTCGCCCCTCTCCTCATTTATAGCCAAGGGAAGGTCGATCGCCGGCCTCCATGATCACGCGTAATGATGATTTTTCTCTGCATGCAGCAGGGTCTCGTCAACTCGAAGCAGTTGCCAAGGCAGCGTGGGGAAGCGAAGGCGCCCACGTCCCATCAATCGCCACGCGGTAACCAACGCCACAGGCGGTTAGGGCCCGCGACGCTCCGGACTTGCCCTTTGGCTTCGCCTCGAAGCCAAGTTCGAGCGCGCCTTGGGCCCGGGGGCTAGTGTCGGCGTCCTGGGACCGGGGGTGCCCAGACTTGCCTGCCTGCGGCCCGTGGCGTGGCTCCATCGACGGCCTGGTACGGCCTAGCTTCAGCAACGACAACTCAAGACCCTCGCGAGGGCCAGGCCTCGCGAGGCAGACGACACCAAGACCTCCGCGAGGGGCGGCCTCCCCAGGCTGGCTCCCGAGGAACGGAGATATCCATGCAAGCTGCACCTCGCGAGGTTCACCTGACGTGAGCCATGACGACCAGGACCAGGCGGGCGCTAGCGGGCGCAGTGTACCAGTTTCCTCTTTGGTGCAATGGAGGCAAGCGCAGGCACGGAGTCCCGAGGAATCAAGCAAAGGTTTCCATATCGGTGCAACAAGACCAGGACCGCCAGGACGGCAGGACGGAGGTCATCGAGGAGCCCACTACAGCGTCACCACCAGAGGCTTTTGCAGGCGAAGACTACTTTTGTCAGGATAACTTGTAGTAGTTGTCTCCCTTCGAATTTGGCCGTTGTGGGATCCCTTCCCGCCTACATTTGGGAAGAGGACCAAGGCCACTATAAATAGGACTTAGCCACCACCATAGAGAGGGGGGGAACCGGAGCTGGACCAGTCCATTCCACCCTCACCACCTCACCAGCTCATCGAGCTCAAGAACACCTCACCTCCTGAGGTCGTTCCACCTCTGTACTAGTTCATACTCAGCCCTCCGAGGCAATCCGCCACAAAGCTGAAGTAGGGTATTACACCGCAAGGTGGCCCGAACCAGGATAAACTGCTGTGTCTCTTGTTCCTTGGGTTCGTCGAGCTAGGCTGTAGAATCGTTGATCAGGCAGACTGGGGAGAGAGAGTTCTTCGCACGCACCCCAGAGTTTGAACCTCTCAAGGGTCTACGGAACCCCGAATCCGACAGAAATTTTAACACGATTTTTATCCGGATATTAGCTTTCTTGCGGCCGAAGAAGGGCACCAACCGCCTTACGGGGTGACCACAAGGGCCCAGGGCGCGCCCTACCCCCTGGGGCGCGCACCTGCCTTGTGGCCCCCTCGGGCATCCTCTCGCGTTGATTCTTTTTTCCCAAAAATCACATATATTCCAAAAAAAATCTCCGTGAGTTTTTATCGCGTTTGGACTCCGTTTGATATGGATTTTCTGCGAAACAAAAAACATGCAACAAACAGGAACTGACACTGGGCACTGGGTCAATATGTTAGTCCCAAAAATAGTATAAAAAGTTGCCAAAAGTATGTGAAAGTTGTAGAATATTGGCATGAAACAATCAAAAATTATAGATACGACGGAGACGTATCAACATCCCCAAGCTTAATTCTTGCTCGTCCTTGAGTAGGTAAATGATAAAAAGATAATTTTTTATGTGGAATGCTACCTAGCATAATCTTGATCATATAATCTAATCATGGCATGAATATTAAGACACGAGTGATTCAAAGCAATAGTCTATCATTTGACATTAAGACAACAATACTTCAAGCATACTAATAAAGCAATCATGTCTTTCTCAAAATAACATGGCCAAAGAAAGTTATCCCTACAAAATCATATAGTCTGGCTATGCCCCATCTTCATCACACAAAGTATTTCATCATGCACAACCCCGATGACAAGCCAAGCAATTGTTTCATACTTTTAATGTTCTCAAGCCTTTTCAACTTTCATGCAATACATGAGCGTGAGCCATGGATATAGCACTATAGGTGGAATAGAATATGATGGTGGAGGTTGTGTGGAGAAGACAAAAAAAAAGAAAGTCTCACATCGACGCGGCTAATCAACGGGCTATGGAGATGCCCGTCAATTGATGTCAATGAGAGGAGTAGGGATTGCCATGCAACGGATGCACCAAGAGCTATAAGTGTACGAAAGCTCAAACTGGAACTAAGTGGGTGTGCATCCAACTTGCTTGCTCATGAAGACCTCGGGCATTTGAGGAAGCCCATCATCGGAATATACAAGCCAAGTTCTATAATGAAAATTCCCACTAGTATATGAAAGTGATAGCTCAAGAGGCTCTCTATATGAAGAACATGGTGCTACTCTGAAGCACAAGTGTGGTAAAAGGATAGTAGCATTGCCCCTTCTCTCTTTTTCTCTCATTTTTTTGGGCTCTCTCTTTTTTTTGGGCTCTTTTTTTTCATCCGGAGTCTCATCCCGACTTGTGGGGGAATCACAATCTCCATCATCCTTTCCTCACTGGGGCAATGCCCTAATAATGATGATCATCACACTTTATTTACTTACAACTCAAGAATTACAACTCGATACTTAGAACGAACAATATGACTCTATATGAATGCCTCTGGCAGTGTACCAGGATGTGCAATGATCTAGCGTAGCAAAGATATAAAAAACGGACAAGCCATGAAAATATCATGCTAGCTTTCTTACGATCATGCAAAGCAATATGACAATGAATGCTCAAGTCATGTATATGATGATGATGGAAGTTGCATGGCAATATATCTCGGAATGGCTATGGAAATACCATGATAGGTAGGTATGGTGGCTGTTTTGAGGAAGATATAAGGAGGCTTATGTGTGATAGAGCATATCATATCACGGGGTTTGGATGCACCGGCGAAGTTTGCACAGACTCTCGAGGTGAGAAAGGGCAATGCACGGTACCGAAGAGGCTAGCAATGGTGGAAGGGTGAGAGTGCGTATAATCTGTGGACTCAACATTAGTCATATAAAACTCACATACTTATTGCAAAAATCTATTAGCTATCGAAACAAAGTACTACACGCATGCTCCTAGGGGGATAGATTGGTAGGAAAAGACCATCGCTCGTCCCCGACCACCACTCATAAGGAAGACAATCAAAAAATAAATCATGCTCTGACTTCATCACATAACGGTTCACCATACGTGCATGCTACGGGAATCATAAACTTTAACACAAGTATTCTTACCAATCCACAATTACTCACTAGCATGACTCTAATATCACCATCTTTATATTGCAAAACTATTGCAAGGAATCAAACATATCATATTCAGTGATCTACAAGTTTTATGTAGGATTTTATGACTAACCATGTGAATGACCAATTCCTGTCAACTCTCTAAATAGATATAAGTGAAGCAAGAGAGTTTAATTCTTTCTACAAAAGATATGCCCACGCTCTAACAAATATAAGTGAAGCAAAAGAGCATTCTACAAATGGCAGTTTTCTATGTGTAGAGAAATAGGCAATCCAAACTTCAAATGATATAAGTGAAGCACAGGAAGCATTCTATAAAGCCATACTCAAAAGATATAAGTGAAGTGCAAAGAGCATTCTATAAATCAATCAAGGACTATCTCATACCAGCATGGTGCATTTATTAAAAGAAAAATAAAAAGCACACGACGCTCCAAGATTTACGCATATCATGTGACGAATAAAAATATAGCTCCAAGTAAAATTACCGATGATCGTTAGAAGAAAGAGGGGATGCCTTCCGGGGCATCCCCAAGCTTAGTTGCTTGGGAGTCCTTGAATATTACCTTGGGGTGCCTCAGGCATCCCCAAGCTTAGGCTCTTGCCACTCCTTATTCCTTCATCCATCGTGATCTCACCCAAAACTTGAAAACTTCAATCACACAAAACTTAACAAAACCCTCGTGAGATCCGTTAGTATAATAAAGCAAATCACCACTTTAAGTACTGTTGCAAAACCATTCATATTTTATTTTTTCATTGTAGCTACTGTATTATAACTTCTCTATGCCTTATACCACTGATAAAACTTGAACTCACCCAAAACTTGAAAACTTCAATCACACAAAACTTAACAAAACCCTCGTGAGATCCGTTAGTATAATAAAGCAAATCACCACTTTAAGTACTGTTGCAAAACCATTCATATTTTATTTTTTCATTGTAGCTACTGTATTATAACTTCTCGATGCCTTATACCACTGATAAAATCGATAGTTTCATCAAAACTAGCAAAACAATGCATCAAAAACAGAATCTGTCTTAAACAGGATAGTCTGTAGCAATCTGAACATCTACCATACTTATGTAACTCCAAAAATTCTGAAAAATTAGGAAAAAATAAAAAATTTGTATAGAAGTACTGTGCAAATTTTTTCAGAAGCGTTTGACTTTCCAGTAAAAAAATGTAAAATCACGCACTACAGCCAAAGTTTCTGTTTTTGCACCGCACAAACCAAACAAGCAATCTAATCATCCTAAAGGCAAATCTTGGCACATTATTTTTATAATACAATTGATTTATACAAGGGGATAATTATTTTTTTTGAAAAGTTTCTGTAATTAAGATTCACAAAGTTTCCAAGGGCATGAACAAAGTTCAAGGCATGCTCCCACTTTAACAATGCTCGTCTCTCTCACTTTCACTTTTCTTTTTGAAAAAGTTTTAGGTTCCCCTCTTTATTTTTTTGTTTTTAAACTTTATAAAAGCACTCAACAGAAATAAATGACTCTCTAAAACTTCCGGGTTGTCTCCCTGGCAGCGCTTTCTTTAAAGCCATTAAGCTAGGCATATAGTGCTCAAGTAATGGATCCACCCGGATCCCAAGGTATATCAAAGCCAATTTTAATTAACAATGATTTGTACTTTAGTAGTGAGCACAAAGTAACATATATCATGTAATGACGAAGTCTAACTCTCTTCCTATGCATCGGCATGTCATAAAAGAACAATTCATGCACACAAAGTAAAGGCCAATGCATAGTATAAACAATTTCTTGCAATTTTATCGTATTAGAAACATAGAGAGGCGGAGATGTAGTTCCTCTCTCATAATAATTGCAAGTAGGATCAGCAAGCACATGCATATTATATTTATCAAAATCATCATGTGCAATAGTAGAACGCAACCCATCAATATAGTCCTTAATAAGCACAAACTTCTCCGATATGGTATAGTTGGGAGAATTCAAAAAGATAATAGGACTATCATGCGTGGGTGTAATAGAAACAATTTCATTCTTGACATAAGGAACTATAGCAAGTTCATCTCCATAAGCATAATTCATATTGGCATCATGGCCACAAGCATAGCAAGCATCAAGTTCATCAAAAAGGGATATTTCAAACGAATCAAAGGAATCATAGCAATTATCATAGCAATCATCCTTCGGTAAGCACTAAGGGAAATTAAACAATGTATGAGTTGAAGAGTTACTCTCATTAGAAGGTGGGCACAGGTGATCAATCCGCTCTTCCTCCTTTTGTTCTTCGCTCTCGTCATCATCTTTTCATCTAATGAGCTCACAGTGTCATCAATTTCTTCTTCCATAGTTTCCTGCAAAATATTAGTCTCTTCTTGGACAGAGGAGACTTTCTCAATAAACGCATCAACATCAGAATTATATTCATAATTCTCATAGCAATATTTAAGTATAGCAAAATTTTCAGGTCTATAAACATCATCATCAAAAGCTTCATACTTTTCAAACAAAGATTCAATTTCATAAGCACCCTTAAAAGCAACAAATTCTTCTATTCATTCCACGTCATAGTAATCATATATACCATTAGCATAAGAAGCCAAGGTTTTATTATCATTAAATTTACATGAAAAGGGAAGGTGTGGTGCCTTCATCCTAGAGCAACAAGTATAATCATATCTCAAGCATAAATTCCGAGCATACCAATGCAACATATGAATTTGATCCCATAACAGTTTCCCTTTTTGAGTCAAGTGATAATCCCTAAAGTATTCACATTGATCCAATGTGTCTCCCATTATATAATTGAATGGGGTTTTCTCAGGATTATTAAAGTCGTGCATAATATCTTTCACATAACGAGCATCGAGGGTTTTAGGAGGTTCCCATCTCCATGAGTAGCAAGTACACCTAATTTTTTTGGTATTTCGTGTTCCATATCCATAACTAAAGATAAAGAATAACTAAGAACAGCAAATAAAATCTACTTAGTGATAAAGCAAACAAGCACACACGAGAATATTCACCCCACGCTATTGCTCCCCGGCAACGGCGTCAGAAAAAGGTCTTGATAACCCACAAGTATAGGGGATCAGTTGTAGTGTCTTTCGATAAGTAAGAGTGTCGAACCCAACAAGGAGCTAAAGGTAGGATTTGTATTCCCTTCAAGTTCTATCGACCACCGATACAACTCTACGCGCACTTAACGTTCACTTTACCTAGAACAAGTATGAAACTAGAAGTACTTTGTAGGTGTGATAGGATAGGTTTGCAAGATAATAAAGAGCACATAAATAAAATCTAGGGGCTGTTTAGATAAAGAAACAACTATGTTAGTTTTAGTAGATAGCTTTTTGTCACAAGAAAGTTATTTGTCCCTAGGCAATCGATAACTAGACCGGTAATCATTATTGCAATTTTATATGAGGGAGAGGCATAAGCTAACATACTTTCTCTTCTTGGATCATATGCACTTATGATTGGAACTCTAGCAAGCATCCGCAACTACTAAAGATCATTAAGGTAAAACCCAACCATAGCATTAAAGTATCAAGTCCTCTTTATTCCCATACGCCATAACCCACTTATACATGTTTGTGTTTCTATCACTCACGCAACGCAGGCAATAAGCAAACCATGAACATATTGCAAACCCTACAGCGGGGATCCCTCATGCTTGCGCAACACAGAGAGCACCATAGGACAGCACCAATAATAAAACATGCAACTCAAACCAATCACGATCATCAATGAATCCATAGGACAAAACAGATCTACTCAAACATCATAGGATAGCCATACATCATTGGGAAATAATATATAGCATTGGGCACCATGTTTAAGTAGATATTACAGTGGGGAGAAGAGGTGTTACACCGCTGCATAGAGGGGGAGAGAGTTGGTTATGACGGCGGCGAAGTTGTTGGTGTAGATCACCGTCACGATGATGGCCCCGGCGGCGTTCCGGTGCCACCGGGAGAGAGGGGGAGAGAGCCCCCTCCTCCTTCTTCTTCTTCCTTGACCTCCCCCCTAGATGGGAGGTGGGTTTCCCCTCTGGTCCTTGGCCTCCATGGCGGCGGAGGGGCAAGAGCCCCTCCGAGATTGGATCTCTCTCTCTCTGTTTCCTTCTGTTTCTGCGCTCTCAGATTCTGGCCTTTCACCGTTTCTTAAATTTCCAGAGATCCGTAACTCCGATTGGGCTGAAATTTTAACACGATTTTATCCGGATATTAGCTTTCTTGCGGCCGAAGAAGGGCACCAACCGCCTTACGGGATGACCACAAGGGCCCAGGGCGCGCCCCCTGCCTTGTGGCCCCCTCGGGCATTGTCTCGCGTTGATTCATTTTCCCAAAAATCACATATATTCCAAAAAAAATCTCCGTGAGTTTTTATCGCGTTTGGACTCCGTTTGATATGTATTTTCTGCGAAACAAAAAACATGCAACAAACAGGAACTGGCACTGGGCACTAAATCAATATGTTAGTCCCAAAAATAGTATAAAAAGTTGCCAAAAGTATATGAAAGTTGTAGAATATTGGCATGAAACAATCAAAAATTATAGATACAACGGAGACGTATCAGTACCCTGGTTCCCAGAATGTCGACAGTAGTCCCCGGGCCCAAGGCGCGCTCGGGCTGGCTTCGAGGCGAAGCCAAGGGGCAATGGTGAAGCGCCGTGGGCCCCAATCGCCTGCGGGCCAGGCTGACGCGTGGCGCTTGACGGGACGCGGAGGCCTCCGCTCCCCCATGCCGCCTCGGCAACTGCCCCGACTTGACAACTGCCTGGTGCATGCAGTAGGACCAGCATTACTCGAAACGTGGAGGGGCGCCGGTTAGCCTTCATCTGCCTATAAGAGGGCGAGGGAGGCGGAGCCCCCTGTTCATCTTCATCTTCTCGCCAACCTCCTCCCCTCTTTTCCCTTCTTTGAGCCACTGCCCCGCATCCATGGCACCCGTGAGGAGGTTTTCCGCTGCTGAGAAAGGGAAGACCCCCATGGAGAGACCAGGCTCGCCGCCGCCCAAGAGGGGCCGCGGCTGCCCAAGCAAGTATGCTGCGACACCGAGGGTGGCTCCCCGGGGGCGTGGGCGCACCCCCTTGAAGGTTGGAGCCACTTCTGGTAGTCGTGGGAAGGCTCCTTCCTGCGCTGGAGGCTGCGGCAGCCAAGGCGGCCACGGCCAAGGGGGAAAGCATGTGGCGGCCGTCCGGCCACCGCGCCCGTGATCCCATTCGGCCAACGTGTCCCCGGAGTTCATGGTGCGGGCGAGGCCGGCAGGCACCTGGTTCCAGCTCCCGCGCATCTTCGCGGGCGCGCTGCCGGCCGGAGGACCTGGCGGCCTCTGGCTGCAGGCCGATGGCTGCTGCAGCAAGGCCTCGTGGGTGGAGGTCGAGGTCAACCCTGCCGGCTACATGTTCCTGAACCGTGGGTGGCAGTCGTTCGCCCGTGCGCGACCTGCAGGGGAGATGTACCCTCCACTTCAGGCACGACGGAGCAGCGACCCTCTACGTTAGGATCTTCGGGGAGGACGCCAAGCGTCTGGGGTGCTGCCCAGAGGATGATGACGACGGCGGCGACGTCCACCCCTCCGACGATGACGGTCGGAGGGGCGGCGGCATCCTCGATGGTGAATTCACCCTTGGCGACGGTCGTGGCACCTCCAGCAACGGCGGCTCTCCCTCCGGGGAAAGCACGAGCAACGATGACTACGACGAGCCGCCACATCGCCGCGCCCGGTCCAGGGAGGGTGGTGAACCACCGCGTCGCCGCGCTTCCGCTCGGGAGGACGTCGAGCCGTCTCGCCACGGCACTCTGGTGAAGCAGGAGGAGGACTCCGACTGAGCGCCGACGTCGCTGGAGCCAAGCCTCAGGGGTTACAGTGGCCGCGAGGCCGCCTTTTGCTTTTTCTTTTTCCTGCATCAAGAAACAGAGAGGGCCCCGACGGGGCGTGTAATGGACCATGGCGCTTGCGCCGTTATGTTAACGTTTTTATTCCGTATCCTAGCATTTGTGTTGATATCAATCGACGGGTTCCTGCTTGATCGCGTTTAGGATAACTTAGCTTGGTGTACTTATGGCGGACTCCTGCGTGCCTCTCGTTCCCGTAACAGTGCGGCTGGGGCACCGGAGCGGTTTAGAGATCTTTCCGGGGGCTTCTTTCTTGAGGATCAGAAGGCTCTCGGGCCTCAGGAGGCGCCCAATGTCCGCGAGGCTCCCAAGGGTTCATGAGGACGCGGGGCCTCCGGAGATGCTTCATAGGGCGCCGCGCCCCACGCGAGCTTTCGAGCGAGGACCGATTGCCACTGGTACGCCGGGTCTCGATGCCTGGTGAGGCTAGGAGACGAGGGTTCAGGAGGATATACATGCCCGTTGGCTCGCTTGAGAGCGTCGTGCGAGGATCGAGACGCCAAGGTCTTGGCGAGGTGTGTTCATGGGCGGGCCCCAGGCGTACACACCGTGTCCAGCCCCCGCTCGCGAGACGCGCGGGAGGGAGCGACGGGCAACTGCCACTTCCCTCAAAGCAAGACTCAAGAGAGCAAACGCTTCAAGGAGAAAAATTCCCACCCCTTTCAAATAAAGACGCGAGAACTTTGAATTTCATTCCATGAAGTGGCAAATTGGCTACAAAAGCAAGCAAGAGAAAAGCCGCGTCCGGTGCCTACACTAGTCTTCTAGTCTTCCCGCCAGCGCGGAGCATGGGGCTTCCACTAGGCGTGGGAATAGTCATTGAAAGACCGTGTTGTCCGCCAGCGCGGAGCATGGGGCTTCCACTTGGGTGTGGGCGGGAGCCCCCGTGAGGCCCCATGGCGGCGCTCAAGAGACTCCGGGGCGTGTACAACCCCACTCATTATTACGTGAGAGTGTCACGGGTAGAACTTCCGGAGATGCTGGATGTTCCAGGCATTCTGGATGGGGACCCCGTCCCGTGTCTCCAGGCGCGCGGCGCCAGTCCTGGAGACGCGGGCAACCCTGAACGGGCCCTCCCACATAGGCGAGAGCTTGTGGAGCCCCTCCCTGGAGAGCACCCGCCTCAGGACGAGGTCACCCACCTCGAGTGTCCTGGAGCGGACGCTGCGGCAGTGGTACCGCCGCAGCGCCTGCTGGTACCTCGCGACATGGAGCGAGGCTTGGCGGCGGGCCTCCTCCCTGAGCACGAGATCTGTCCCCCACGAGGCGTCCTGGCGTGCCTCATCAAACGCCAAGACCCGCGGGGAGCGATGCTTGACCTCGTGTGGGAGGTCCACCTCTGTCCCATAGACGAGGAGGAACGGGGTCTCGCAGGTGGGCTTAGTCGCGGTGGTGCGGATGGACCACCACACAGACTGAAGCTCACCGAGCCAATCCCTGCCGCATGCCTCGAGTTTCTTCTTGAAGCTCCTCATGTTGTGGCCCCTTAGGACCTTCGCTTTAGCGTGTTCAGCTTGGCCGTTACTCCATGGGTGTGCCACTGAAGCGTAGCATATCTGCGTTCCAAGGTTAGCACAATATGTCCTGAAGAGATTGGTTGTGAACTGGGAGCCATTGTCAGTAATGATACGGTTGGGAACCCCGAAACGGCTCATGAGGCCCTTGATGAACTTGACGGCCGAGCCAGCAGGGATGGTGCGCACGGGCTCCATCTCCGCCCACTTGGTGAACTTGTCGATGGCGACGTAGAGGTAGCGATATCCCCCGGCCGCCCGAGGGAACGGTCCCAGGATATCTAGCCCCCAAACCGCGAATGGCCACGAGAGCGGAATGGTCTGGAGACCTTGCGCGGGCTGATGCATCTGCTTGGCGTGGAACTGGCAGGCCTCGCTGGCCCGCACTAGCTCAATGGCGTCGTTGAGCGCCGTGGGCTAGTAGAAGCCGCTGCAGAACACCTTGCCCACGAGGGTGCGCGACGAGGAGTGGTGCCCGCAGTCCCCGCCGTGGACATCAGCCAGCAACTCGCGCCCTTGCTCGCTGGATATGCACCGTAGCGAGACATCGTTGGGGCATCGCCGGTACAACTCGCCGTCCTGCAAGCAATAAGCAGTGGCCTGGCGGACCATGCGCTATGCATCCTCCTCTTTCTCCGGCAAGGTGCCACGGGTGAGGTACGCCTTGAACTCCTTGGTCGAGTAGCCTGCCTGAGGTTCCAGCGCCAGCTGTAAACGAGCTCCTGAGGCCGGGCCGCAGGCCGGGGCTCCTGAGGTCGGGGCTGGCGGCAGCTCCTCCCTAAGCAATGTCGAACCTGCGGCCGGGGGAGCCGCGCACGGCTTGTGAAGCCTTTCTTCGAAGACGCCAGTCCTCTGGGGCTCACGGCGGGATGCCCTCTTGGCGATGTCGTCGGCTTCCTTGTTCGCGCCCCGCGGGATGTGCTATAATTCCAAGCCCAGGAAGCGTTTTTCAATCTTACGTACCTCCTCCAAGTAAGCTTCCGTGTGTTCGTCCTTCGGCTTGTACTCTTTGTTGGAGAAGTTGACGAGGAGTTGGGAGTCCCCCTTGATGGTAAGGCATTTGATTCCTAGGCCAGCCGCGGCCCTGAGGCCGGCAATCAATCCCTCGTACTCTGCGATGTTGTTGGAGACCTTCTCGCCGCGCTGGAAGCAGAGTTGCATGGCATAGTATAGCTCGTCCTTGGTCGGCGAGATGAGCACGACTCCAGCCCCCGCGCCCTGCCGCGCAAAGGCACCGTCAAAGTGCATGACCCATCCGTCGGGTGCTTCATCGCCGGGCGCAAGGGATTGGCCCTCATCCAGTCCCCGATCAGGGGTGTCGGTCCACTCCGCCATGAAGTCGGCCAGGGCCGCCCCCTTGATGACCCTGGTCGTGTTGAACTCCAGCTGGAAGGCTTGTAGCTCGATGTTCCACTCCGCAACCCTCCCCGCAGCGTTGGGGCTATGGAGCACCTTCTCCAGGGGGTATGCGGAGACGACCTTGATGGGGTGTCCTTTGAAATAGTGGCACAACTTCCTGGAGGCGATGAGGAGTACGAGCAGGAGCTTCTGCGGCATGGGGAAGCGAGCGCGTGCATGGCGCAACACCGTGCTGACGAAGTACACTGGGTGCTCGACGAGTGGTGAGGAGTCGGGGGCGCCTTGCTCCATCGGGGGCACGAGGGACTCGCGAGGATCGGGGGTCGATGAAGCAGCGGGGTCCTCAGGAGTATCACCCTGGGACAGCAAAGGTTGCGCGACTTCCTACTGGCTGCTCTGCCTCAGGCCTATGCCAGCGGGCCCCTCTCTGACCGCCACGAGCGCCGCACTGGCCGAGTGGGGAGTGGCCGCCAAGTAGAGCACCAGAGGCTCATGCGGGCGGGGCGCCACCATGATAGGTGGGCTCGTGAGGTACCGCTTGAGGTCTTCGAAGGCCGCCTCAGCTTCCGGGGTCTACTCGAATGGGCCCTTCTTCTTCATCAGCTTGAAGAAAGGGAGGGCGCGCTCACCAAGCTTGGAGATGAAGCGCCCCAAAGAGGTTACGCACCCTGCGAGCTTCTGCATCTCCTTGAGGCTCTGAGGGGGGCTCATCCGCTCTATTGCCTTGACCTTCTCGGGGTTGGCTTCTATCCCTCTGTGCGACACCAGGAAACCCGACAGCTTGCCGGACGGGACCCCGAACACACACTTCTCCGGATTGAGCTTCAGGTTTATGCTGTGCAGGTTAGCGAACGTTTCTTCCAGGTCTCTGATCAGGGTCCTTGCTTCCCGTGACTTGACCACGATGTCATCAATGTATGCCTCCGCGTTCCTCCCCAACTGCGGCCCGAGCGCTATGTGCATCAGTCACTGAAAAGTGGCGCCAGCGTTCCGCAGCCCAAAGGGCATGCAAGTGTAGCAGTACACACCGCTCGGAGAGATGAAGGCTATCTTCTCGACGTCCTCCGCCGCCTTCTTGATTTGATGATATCCTAAGAAAGCATCCAGGAAGCACAGCAAATCGCACTCGGCGGTGGAGTCCATGATCTGGTCGATACGTGGGAGTGGGAAAGGATCCTGAGGGCAGGCCTTGTTGAGGCTGGTGAAGTCGACGCACATGCGCTCCTTCCCGCCTTTCTTTGGGACGATCACGGGATTCGCCAACCAATCCGGGTGCCGCACCTCCCGGATGACGCCGGCCTCTTGGAGCTTGCCGACCTCCTGGACGATGAACACCTATTTCTCTTGTGCCTGGCGCCTTGCTTTTTTGCTTCACCGAGCACGCGCCTGGGGACACCATCAGGTGATGCTCAATCACCTTCGTTGGGACACCAACCAAGTCTGACGCTTCCCACGCAAATACATCTTTGTTGGCCCTTAGTAATGCCACCAGCGCCTCCTATTCCAGAGGAAGGCCCGCACCAATGGTGAAGGTGGGGCCTGAGCCCCCGGTGTCGATAGGCACCTGCTTCATCTTGGCCTGGTCCTAAGAGAACAACTGCTTTTTCTTCGTGGGCGCGGCCTCCTGAGCACCGCCGCACCCGTGGTGGCAGGGCGCGTAGCGGCCGCGGCCCTGTAGACAAGCTTGAGGGCCCGGACCGCATCCTTTGTATCCCCGACCATCGTGATGATGCCGCTGCTGCCCGGCATCTTGACGATGTTGTAACCTGGATGGGTAGCCACCATGAACTTGGCGAGGGCCGGATACCCCAGGATGGCGTTGTATGGGAGGCCGATATGGGCGACGTCGAAGTCGATGAGCTCGGTGCGATAGTTGTCGTGCGTGCTGAAGGTGACGGGGAGGCGTATCTGCCCCATGGGAGTGGCCGCGCCCTTGACCACCCCCGAGAAAGGCCGGGTGGGGAGTAGCTGATCATATGGTACTTGAAGCAAATTGAAGGTTTCCACTGAGAGGACGTTTAGGCCGGCGCCTCCGTCGATGAGGGTCTTGGTCACCGCGACGTTGCTAATGGTGGGAGTACACTGCATGGGGAGAGCACCTACCATGCTCGTGGCCTTGGGGTGGTCTCTGGAATCGAAGGTGATGGCGGTCTCAGGTCCAGCGCGGCCTTGCGCCACACACACTGCGGTCGGGCGGTACCTTGCTGACAGAGAAGCTGCTTGATGTGGTAGCCTAACGCAGGCGCCTGCTATCCGCCGATAATGCACACGACTGCGTGGGGCGCTGGGGCCACGAAGCGTGTGATGAACTGGTCACAGAGTTCCTCCCAAGAGGAGATCGAGGCGCGCGGGAGGCCGCGGAGCCAGGATCGAGGAGCCTCCGCGAGGGTGAGGGGGAACCAGTTTGCCATGGCGTTGTCGTCGCCGCCCGCTGTCTCGATGGCCTACGCGTATGACCGGAGGAACCCTTCAGGGTCTGTGATGCCATCGTATCGTGGGGGCAACGCCGGCCTGAACTTCACGGGCACTGCACCCGCCGCAAGCTGGGGGTAAAGGCCCGGTGGCCCGCAGCACCTCCGTAGGCGCCCAGCATCCTGCCATGGGAACCATGAAGCATGGGCGGAGCGCGGTCGATGGAGAGGTAGAGCTTCGACACGTCCCTACCTGGCGCACCAAATGTTGGATTCTGGGCTCCGCAGACCCAAGAAGGTTCGAACTCTGGGGCGTGTGCGAAGATCTCAACCTCTTAAGCCAAGCGCCCGTCGCCCCACAGCCTAGCCTAGCCGAATTCACGTGAGCAAGGAAGAAGATGAACATGGCAGTTTACCCAGGTTCGGGCCACCTTGCGGTGTAAAACCCTACTCCTGCTTTGTGGTGGATTGGCCTCACGAGGGGCTGAGGATGAACTAGTACAGAGGATGAGCAACCTCACGAGGGCTCGGGGGTCAGAATGGGTCGACCTCCTCTATGGTGGTGGCTAACCTATATTTATAGTGGCCTTGGTCCTCTTCCCCCAAAACGTAGGCGGGAAGGGATACCACAACGGCCAATTTGAAAGGGGACAGGTTGTACATCCTATCCTGACAAAAGGTGGTCTTCTCCTGCAAAGCTTCTGGTTGTGACGCAGCGGTGGGCTCAGTGTTGACCTCTGCCTTGCCGAGCCTGTGGTCTTGGTCTTGTAGCACCGGAATGGAAACCTTTGGGGGATTCCTCGAGAACCCATGCCCGTCCTTGCCTCCTTAGCACCAAAGAGGAAACTACCTCCTCTGCGCCCGCTGGCGCCCGCCTGGCCTTGGTCGTCATGGCTCACGTCATCGCGGCCTCGTGAGGCTGGGTACCTGCATAGAAATCTCTGCTCCTCGGAAGCCCACCTGGGAAGGCCGCTCCTTCAAGAGGTCTTAGTGTCATCCTCCTCGCGAGGCTTGGCTCCTCGTGAGGGTCTTGTCTTGGTGGTCTTGCAGATGGGCCGTACCAGGCCGTCGTGGGAGCCATGCCGTGGGCCGCAGGCAGGCAAGTCTGGGTACCCTGGTTCCCAGAACGCCGGCAACCTCTCCACCCCCTCCCTCGACCACTGGAGCCCTCTCAACCTCGCCTCTGTCCGTCATGGCCGCCTCGGCCTAAATTAGAGCCACGCCGAGCCCCTCCCTCCCTACTGTCGCCACCGGCCTCTTCCACGAGCTCCAGTGAGCTGCCCCGCCTTCTTTCTTCGTCGTCAGGTCACCGGTGGTCTCATCCCCAAGATTCGGCCGAAGCCGTTTGTGCCGGGGCCTGCACCATCGCAGCCTCGGTCCCTCTCGGCACTCATGCCCTGGGTAGGAGCGCGCGGCGTCTTCTCCTGCTTCCGCTGGTGGCCGAAGCACGACCGGAGACGGCCGGAGTCGCCGGAATGTGGTGGCGTACGCTCGGCCTCGGGCTCCTCTGTCTCCATCGTCGGGAGGTAGAAGAAGAGGACACAGGAGAGAGAGAGAGAGAGAGCGAGCACCATAGGTCCCACATGTCGGCCTCTAATCGTTGACCCAGCCCCGGGCCCGCGCTGGATAAGTGGAGACGTACTCCATGACATACGTCTTTGGTCTATGAAAGCGTACTCCAGCTATGTACCAGGGAGGAATACGTTTTCTCTGTTCTGAAGGCGTATTTTAGCGAAAGGCGTCTTTTTTGTTTCCAGCCGCCGGCTAAAACCCTTATTTTAAGAATGTTCGCCCGTTAGCCATAGAAAAGATTAGTTTTTATTTATTCTCTGCCTAACAAACGAACAACCTTATCTTTTCAACTGCAACTCTGATTTAGGTGATTCCAAAGCCCACATTCTCGCCTCGTCGAGCCCGTTCTATTGGTACCATTTTCACTATGTTGCCTGATACGTCTCCAACGTATCTATAATTTTTGATTGTTCCATGCTATTAATATGCTATTTTATATTATTTTTGGGACTAACCTATTAACCTAGAGCCCAGTGCCAATTCCAGTTTTTTCCTTGTTTTTGAGTTTCGCAGAAAAGGAATACCAAACGGAGTCCAAACGGAATGAAACCCGCATGATGATTTTTCTTGGACCAGAAGACAACCAAGAGACTTGGAGATGAAGTCAGAGGAGCCACGAGGCGGCCACAAGGACGAAGGGCGCACCCAGGGGGGTAGGGCGTGACCCACACCCTTGTGGGCCCCCTGTGACCCTCCTGACCTAATTCTTTCGCCTATATATTCCCAAATATCCCCAAACCACCAGAGGCATCCATGAAAACACTTTTCCATCGCCGCAACCTTCTGTACCCGTGAGATCCCATCTAGGGACCTTTTCTGGCACCCTGCTGGAGGGGGATTCGATCACGGAGGGCTTCTACATCAACTCTATTGCCCTTCCGATGAAGCATGAGTAGTTTACCACAGACCTACGGGTCCATCTCTAGTAGCTAGATGGCTTCTTCTCTCTCTTTGATTCTCAATACCATGTTCTCCTCGATGTTCTTGGAGATCTATTCGACGTAATACCTTTTTGCGATGTGTTTGCCGAGATCCGATGAATTGTGGATTTATGATCAGCTTATCTATGAATATTATTTGAATCTTCTCTGAATTCTTATATGCATGATTTGATATCTTTGTAATTCTCTTCGAACTATCGGTTTGGTTTGGCCAACTAGATTGGTTTTTCTTGCAATGGGAGAAGTGCTTAGCTTTGGGTTCAATCTTGCGGTGTCCTTTCCCAGTGACAGCAGGGGCAGCAAGGCATGTATTGTATTGTTGCCATCGAGGATAAAAAGATGGGGTTTTCATCATATTGCTTGAGTTAATTCCTCTACATCATGTCACCATACTTAATGCGTTACTCCGTTCTTTATGAACTTAATACTCTAGATGCATGCTGGATAGCGGTCGATGTGTGGAGTAATAGTAGTAGATGCAGAATCATTTCGGTCTACTTGACACGGACGTGATGCCTATATTCATGATCATTGCCTTTGCGCTTTTCTATCAATTGCTCGGCAGTAATTTGTTCACCCACCGTGTTATTTGCTATCTTGAGAGAAGCCTCTAGTGAAACCTATGGCCCCCGGGTCTATTTTCCATCATATAAGTTTCTATTTTCCATCATACAAGTTTCCGATCTACTATTTTGCAATCATTTACTTTCCGATCTATAAACCAAAAATACCAAAAATATTTACTTTATCATTTATCTATCTCTATCAGATCTCACTTTTGCAAGTAACCGTGAAGGGATTGACAACCCCTTTATCGTGTTGGGTGCAAGTTGTTTGGTTGTTTGTGCAGGTATTCGGTGATTTGTGTGTTGTCTCCTACTGGATTGATACCTTGGTTCTCAAACTGAGGGAAATACTTATCTCTACTTTGCTGCATCACCCTTTCCTCTTCAAGGAAAAAACCAACGCAAGCTCAAGAAGTAGCAGGAAGAATTTCTGGCGCCGTTGCTGGGGAGATCTACGCCAAGTCAAGACGTATCAAGTACCCATCATAAACTCTCATCTCTTGCATTACATTATTCACCATTTGCCTCTCATTTTCCTCTCCCCCACTTCTAAAATGATTTTCGAAAAGATTTGCCTTTTCTCTCGCTGTCCTCTTGTTTGCTTAAGTTCGCCTTTCTATCATTATGGCTAAATCAAAAAGGGCTAAGGGTTTTCTTCCGAGTTTTAAAGCTTTAGATAGCCCCTCTGTCCTCTCTAAGCTCATAAATAATGATGCTACGAAAGGACCTACCGGGGTTGTTAATGAGAATTTTAACAATTTTGATGAAGATGACCCCGGAATTTTTCGTTATCTGCTTGATGAATCTTTGAAAGATGCTTGGGATAGGCTGTTGAGGATCCGAGCTAGCTATGTGCCTCAATATCATATTGAGATATACTTGAAAAGCTTTTATGTTGGTTTACCCCCTTCTTTTAAGCAAGTTTTGGATTCTATATTTGAAAATGGTTTTCTTGAAGGGGTTGCCATCAATACTTATAAAAAGATGAAAACTATATTTGGGCACTCCAAAGGTAAAAATGTTGAATCAACTACTCTTATGTGCTTTTATCAAAATGAAATAATCAAAGAGATGAAGGCTAGTTTAGATGCAAATTTTCGAAGTGTGCTTAATCTTTCTTCTAACAGCAGGCTGATGGATATTCTTGGAGTGGAACTGGCAGGCTGCACATTTGGTGACTAGCTCAATTGCATCTTGGAGGGCTGTGGGCCAGTAAAAACCTTGCCAGAAGGCTTTTCCAACTAGGGCCCTCGATCCTATGTGGGAGCCGCATATACCCTTGTGTATCTCTGCCAACAGTTCCTTTACTTCTTCCCAGCAAATGCACTTCAATTTCACTCCGTTGGGCCTTCTTCTGTATAGCGTGTCGTCAATGAACTGATACATACTGGCCCTCCGAGCTACTCTTTCAGCTTCTTCTTGCTCTTCGGGAAGTTCTCCTGTTTGGAGGAAATGGACTATGTGCCGCGCCCAAGTTGGAGCCTGAGGCTTGGCAACGAGGACCAGCGGCACCTCCTCATTCGTGGGAGCGCACTCCTCGACCGCAGAGATTGGTAGTTTGGCGGGAGGGTGCAGCTCACCGTTCGAAGGGGAGTTGCTCCCGCCAAGCTCTCTGCCAGGGACCTCAGAGGGCCCTGCCAGGAGAGGCCTGCCGGAGTCCAGTTTCCTCCTCTTCCTAGCCATTGTTGCCGGGGATACAGAGGGTTGAGTCAGATGGAGAACAAAAGTCCCTGGTTCCATAGGGAGATTTTGCGCAGCGCACTTTGACAGATGATCAGCAATGTTGTTTTCTGCACGCGGTATGTGCTCTGTTTGCAATTTGTCAAAGCGCTCCTCCAACTTTCTCACTTCCTCGACGTATGCCTCCATCAATGGGCTTTGATAATCCTTGTTCACTTGCCTCACCACAAGTTGCAAATCTCCATGAATGATCAACTTCTTGATTCCCAGTTCTGTTGCGATCCTGAGCTCGACAAGGAGTCCTTCATATTCTGCTGTATTGTTGGTAGCCTTCTCCCGGGGGAAATGCATTTGAACCACGTACTTGAGGTGCTCCCCAGAGGGAGCAACAAGAAGCACGCCAGCTCCTGCACCTTGTAGGGAGAAGGCACCATCAAATTACATGATCCATTCTTGGGGTGCTTCCTTGCCGGGGATAACTGTCTCCAACACGTCTTCGTCAGGGGTAGGCGTCCATTCCACAATAAACTCCACCAGTGCTCTGCTCTGAATGGTTGACGTGCTCTCGAACTTCAAGCCAAAGCTGGATAACTCCAAAGCCCATTCCACTATCCTGCCAGTGGTCTCAGGGTTCCTCAGTATGCGTTGCAAGGGGAAGCGGGTGACAACCGTGATCTCGTGGGCTTTGAAGTAGTGGCGCAGTTTCCTTGAGGCCATGATGAGGCCAAAAATCAACTTTTACATGCCAGAGTACCTCGACCTAGCCCCCTGCAACAGGGAGCTGATGAAGTACACTGGCCGCTGCACCACTTTCTTCCTTGCCGCGACCTTGGAGCTGTCTCCATTACCCCGCTCCTCCTTGTTCTGATCTGCCTCCGGGGTCCACTCCATGGGCCCAGCCTTCTTCAAGATTTTGAAGAACGGCAGGGCGCGTTTGGCGGACTTGGAAATGAACCTACTTAGCGCGGCAACACATCCAGTCAAACACCTCATGTCTTTAACTGTCTTGGGTGCTTGAATCTGCTCAATTGCCTTGATCTCCTCGGCAATAAACTGTTGCCGCTCCAAAGCTTGCTTTTGGACCTTCTGTTTGACGGGTCGGGCATGTGGGCAGACAGCAAGGTGGTGCTCGATTACCTCCCTGGGAACACCGGGGATGTCAGATGGTTGCCAAGCAAACACATCGACATTCTCCCGCAGGAAGGCAACGAGCGCGCTTTCCTATTTGTCATCAAGGGTGGAGCTGATAGTAAATGTACCATCAACGCCAACCAACCTTGCCGGGACCTTCTACACAGCAGGCACAGCAACCTTTGATCTCTTGCTATTGGAACTCTCCGGCAAATCATCAACAGGCGCAGCGCAATCCGAAGAGGCGTGCTTCCCGGATTCTTTGTTGGCGTCCTTGCTAGCTTTCGTCCCTTTCTTGCTTTCCTTGGCGGGAGCAGTAGCTTCCACGGCCTCTGCAGTGACTGCTTCTCGATATATCCTATCCATGCATATGACTGCGTCCTTCTTGTCTGATGGAATGGAAATGACGCCCATCGGTCCTGGCATCTTCAGAGTGTTGTAGGCATAGTGGGATGCCGCCATGAATTTTGCAAGGGCAGGGCGTGACGATGAGGCAGATGCGCTTGGGGGTTGACGACCCCATTCGGCGCATCGCCTCGGCTAGCTTGTCCTGGGGGTGGTGCAGGCCCCGTAGCCGCACCCGCGGTGGGGGCAGCTAGGTGATTACGATCCGCTTCAGGGCGAGCGCCACCTGCGACTGTGTCCCTCTGCGAGGTGGGGAGGCGGAGACGGAGCGTTCTCCCCACCCACACCTTGCGGAGCATGGCCGTCGGGTTGTTGTTGGTGTTGCTCTCCTCCGGTGCCTTTTGCTCCTGCTTCAGCCGCAGGGGGAACGGTGATGGCGCCGCCTGCGCCGGTCACGTTTCCCGCGGCGTCGGCCTTCCCATGTTCCCCCGCAGCCCCCACGGCATTAGTGGCCGCATGCGAGGGGGCCTTCGAGGTGGACGGGTGAGCTGAAGCACCGGATTTCTTCTTGGGCGCCATGGATGATGAAGTCGTTGATGAAGAAAATGATGATGAAGATGACGCGCTACTTACACTCTCGGGTTCGCGCAAACGCTTCCCCCTACCTGGCACGCCAAAGATGTCGTGGTATCACACGGCCACCTATGGGGCCATCGGCCCCTTGTGGTTCGGCAAGGGGGAAGAGCGCATTGCACAAAGAGCGGAAAGCACAGAACATCACGGCAACGATGACACGGGCAGTTTTACCCAGGTTCGGGCCGCCGCGAGGCGTAAAACCCTACTCCTGCTTTGGTGGATTGATGGAAGGACCGTGGTGGAGGTGTAGCACTCTAGCCCGGCAAGGTCGCCTCGGGGCGGGAGCAGCTACGCGCGTACGAGCGTACAAGGGTCCGAATCCTTTCTAAGGTAGCCACAGCCCTCCTTTTATAGGTCAAGGGGTTACCACAATGGCAAAACAATCATTTATCCAACGATTAGATAGCCACAGTGCTATCATACCTAACTCTGTGGACAGGTCAGGGTGCATTAAATGCACCGCTTAGTGTCACATCGTGGCGTAGCCCGGCAAGCCTTGCCATGCCATTCAGCCACCTTTTCGCCTGTCCGTGCGACAGGTTGCCTGGACGGGTGTCATTTAGGGATGATCTTCCTCAGAAATGGCCTACCACATACCAAATAACAGCCGCTTAGTCACTTGGTGGCTCGACACCGCACCGATGGGTGACTTGCATTGCTGTGAGGTGGAGCGGTGGAGCTTTGGCGGGGTAATCCGCCCTTGGCATCCCCGGCAAGCCTGCCGAGGGAGTCTTGAGGCTTGTCTTTGGGTAACCTCGACCCCGCCAGGCTCGCCTGCCCTGCAAGCGAGGTTTTTCCATAGTGATATCTTGCTTGTTTGGTTGGTCTTAGTCTTCTTCATCCGCCCTTTGATTTCTCAAAGAGCCATCTCTTCTGCTTGGTCTTGTCTTGAATGTCGTAACCTTGCTCTTGAGCCAGTGTACAGTCTGGGCAACACACCTGGGGGTTTGTTGCACTGACACTTTATGTTCTAACTCAAGAGGCAAATGCCAAGCTTTTCCATAAACCATTTTATAGGGAGACATACCCATAGGATTTTTATATGCTGTTCTGTAGGCCCAAAGTGCATCATCCAATTTCTTAGACCAATTCTTTTGGGACCTATTAACAGTTTTCTGTAATATTAATTTTATTTCTCTATTGCTAAGTTCAACTTGACCACTAGAATGAGAATGAAAGGGTGATGCAATTCTATTGTTAACATCATATTTAGCAAGCATTTTACGGAAAGCAACATGAATAAAGTGTGAACCACCATCAGTCATTAAATATCTGGGGACTCCAAACCTTGGGAAAATAACTTCTTTAAGCATTTTAATGGAAGTGTTATGATCAGCACTACTAGTTGGAATAGCTTCTACCCACTTAGTAACGTAATCAACAGCAACCAAAATATGTGTATACCCATTAGAGGAAGGAAAAGGTCCCATATAATCAAAACCCCAAACATCAAACGGTTCAACAGCAAGTGAATAATTCATAGGCATTTCTTGACGCTTACCAATATTACTTATTCCTTGACATTCATCACAAGATAAAACAAACTTACGGGCATCCTTGAAGAGAGTAGGCCAATAAAAACCAGATTGCAATACCTTGTGAGTAGTTCTATCTCCCGCATGATGCCCTCCATAAGCGTCAGAGTGACATTTCTGTAGGATTTGTCCCTGTTCATGCTCAGGTACACAACGTCTAATAATACCATCTACTCCTTTACAAAGATGCGGGTCATCCCAAAAGTAATGTCTTAAATCATAGAAGAACTTTTTCTTTTGTTGGTATGTGAAACTAGGTGGTATGTATTTAGCAACAATGTAATTAGCATAGTCAGCATACCAAGGAGTATTACGAGAAACATTTATTGCAGCTAGTTGTTCATCAGGAAAGCTATCATCAATTGGTAGTGGGTCACCAAGGATATTTTCTAACCTAGATAAGTTATCAGCTACGGGGTTCTCAGCTCCTTTTCTATCAGTGATATGTAAATAAAATTCTTGTAGCAAGAGAACCCACCTAATGAGTCTAGGTTTTGCATATTTCTTTTCCATAAGATATTTAATAGCAGCATGATCGGTATGGACAATAACTTTAGAATCAACAATGTAAGATCTGAATTTGTCACAAGCAAACACAACTGCTAAAAATTCTTTTTCAGTAATAGTATAATTTATTTGGGCGCTGTCTAGAGTTTTGCTAGCATAATGGATAACATTTCATTTCTTATCAACTCTTTGTCCTAGAACAGCACCAACAGCATAATCACTAGCATCACACATAATTTCAAAAGGCAAGTTCCAATCAGGCGGTTGAACAATAGGTGTAGAAGTTAAGGCTTTCTTAAGTGTTTCAAAGGCTTCTACACAATCATCATAAAAAACTAATGGAACATCCTTTTGTAAAAGATTTGTAAGAGGCCTAGAAATTTTAGAGAAGTCTTTAATAAACCTCCTATAGAAACCAACATGACCGGGAAAACTACGAATACCTTTAATATCTTTAGGACATGGCATTTTCTCAATTGCATCAACTTTAGCTTTATCCACCTCAATACCTCGTTCAGAAATTTTATGTCCCAAGACAATACCCTCATTAACTATAAAGTGGCACTTCTCCCAATTCAAGACAAGATTAGTTTGCTCACATCTCTGCAAAACTTGATCAAGGTTGCTCAAGCAATCATCAAAAGAAGTTCCATAAACAGAAAAATCATCCATGAAAACCTCAACAATCTTTAAAAAAAATCAGAGAATATAGCAGTCATACATCTTTGAAAGGTAGCAGGTGCATTGCATAAACCAAAAGGCATACGTCTATAAGCATAAGTTCCGAAAGGGCAAGTAAAGGTGGTTTTCTCTTGATCAGGTTGTGAAACAGGTATTTGAGAAAAACCAGAATATCCATCTAGGAAGCAAAAGTGTGTGTGCTTTGATAATCTTTCTAGCATTTGATCAATAAAAAGCAAAGGGTAATGATCTTTTCTCGTAGCTTTATTTAATTTTCTAAAATCAATTACCATTCTATAGCGAGTAACAATTCTTTGTGGAATGAGTTCATTTTTATCATTAGGAACAACAGTAATACCTCCTTTCTTAGGGACACAATGAACGGGACTCACCCATCTACTATCAGCTATGGGATAGATTATACCTGCTTCCAGACGCTTTAATATTTCAGTTCTTACCACTTCCTTCATCTTAGGATTCAAACATCGTTGATGATCAACAACGGGCTTAGCATCAGGTTCCATATTAATTTTGTGCTGACAGAGAGTGGGACTAATGCCCTTAAGATCATCAAGAGTATATCCAATAGCAGCACGGTGCTTCTTCAGAATTTTCAATAATCTTTCTTCTTCATGTTCTAAAAGGTTAGCACTAATAATAACATGATATATCTTTTTCTCATCAAGATAAGCATATTTCAGAGTGTCAGGCAATTGTTTCAATTCAAATACAGGATCACCTTTAGTTGGAGGAGGACCTTTTATTTATCTCATTTCTTTCATGCATGTGCATATCCTTTCTTTCATGGTCTAGCAAATATTGTTCTAGTGGATCAGTGGGAGGCACGGCAATAGAAGCAATACCAATTATTTCATCCATACTAGGTAATTCTTTCTTATGAGGTTGTCTATTAAACTTGGAAAAATTAAACTCATGAGACTCATCGCCAAAGCTAACACCGACAGTTTGTTTTTCACAATCTATTTTAGCATTGACAGTGTTCAAGAAAGGTCTACCAAAGATAATGGGATAGAATTCATCTTGTGGGGAACCAAGAACTAGAAAATCAGTAGGGTATTTTATTTTCCCACACAAGACTTCAACATCTCTAACAATCCCAAGTGGTGTGATGATGTCTCTATTAGCAAGTTTAACAGTAACATCTATGTCTTCTATTTCAGCGGGTGCTATGTCATTCATAATTTCTTGGTATAAAGTAAAGGGAATAGCACTCACGCTAGCACCTAAATCATATAAACCATGATAATAATGATCTCCTATTTAACTGAGACAACGGGCATGCCAACAACAGGTCTATGTTTAGCTTTTTCATCGGGTTTGGCAATTCTAGCAGCTTCATCATAGAAGTAAATAACATGCTCATCAATATTTTCTACCAGGAGATCTTTAACCATAGCAACACTAGGTTCTACTTTAATTCGTTCAGCAGGTTTAGGTGCTCTAATATTACTTTTGCGAACCACAGTTGAAACCTTAGCATGTTCCTTTATCCTAACAGGGAAAGGTGGTTTTCAATATAAGCAGTAGGAACAACTGGGTCAACATTATAAATAATAGTTTCATCCTTAGCTATGTTGGGTTCTTTAATTTATTCTTTGATAGGTGGGTGATATTTAAACCACTTCTCCTTAGGGAGATCAACATGAGTAGCAAATGATTCACAAAAGGAGGCTACTATCTCAGAGTCAAGTCCATATTTAGTGCTAAACTTGTGAAAAGCATCAATATTCATAAAGGATTTAACACAATCAAATTCAAGCTTAATACTTGACTCTTTACCTTCATTGAGTTTCCAATCTTCAGAGTTGCATTTAATTCTTTCTAAAAGATCCCACCTGAATTCAATAGTCTTCTTCATAAAAGAACCAGTACAAGAAGTATCGACCATGGATCGATCATCATGAGAAAGCCGAGCATAAAAATTCTGAATAATAATTTCTCTTGAGAGCTCATGATTGGGGCATGAATATAACATTGACTTAATCCTCCCCCAAGCTAGAGCGATGCTTTCTTCTTCATGAGGCCAAAAATTATATATATATAATTTCGATCACGATGAACTAGATGCATAGGATATTTTTTTTGGTGAAATTCCAATTTCAATTGATTCCAGTTCTATGATCCAATATCATCGCATAGCCTATACCATGCCAATGATTTTCCCTTCAAAGATAAAGGGAAAACCTTCTTCTTAGCTTCA
Organism: Thinopyrum elongatum; assembly: GCA_011799875.1. NCBI lineage: Eukaryota > Viridiplantae > Streptophyta > Magnoliopsida > Poales > Poaceae > Thinopyrum > Thinopyrum elongatum. Next base: position 393,903,271 of record CM022300.1, read on the forward strand.
TCTTCAGGCAAACCTGCAAGCTTAAATAATCCACAACTTTCATCCACATATATCAAGTGCATATCAGGATGTTCAGTTCCATCTCTTGCATAAGGATTAGCTAGCAGTTGTTCTATCATACCTGAAGGAATTTCATAACCAATATTTTCAATAGGTGTAGTAGGTTGAGGGGTAGCTAATTGTGGTTCCGGTCGAGGTGAAGATACCCCGAACAAACCCCTCAAAGGATGATTCTCCATAGTAACAAGTGACAATAAATTTCAGCACATAGTAATAATTTTCCCTTACCAATTTCCACTTACCAAGAGTGCTTAACTCCTCGGCAATGGCACCAGAAAAGAGCCTTGATGACCCACAAGTATAGGGGATCAATCGTAGTCCTTTTGATAAGTAAGAGTGTCGAACCCAACGAGGAGCAGAAGGAAATGACAAGTGGTTTTCAGCAAGGTATTTTCTGCAAGTACTGAAATTGTCGGTAACAGGTAGTTTGATAGCAAGATAATTTGTAACAAGCAAGTAATGGTAACGGTAAATAAAGTGCAGTAAGGTAGCCCAATCCTTTTGTGACAAAGGACAGGCCAAAACAGTCTCTTATGATAAGCAAAGTGTTCTTGAGGGTACACGGGAATTTCATCATATCACTTTCATCATGATGATTTGATTCGTGTTCGCTACTTTGATAATTTGATAAGTGGGTGGACCGGTGCTTAGGTGTTGTTCTTACTTGAACAAACCTCCTACTTATGATTAACCCCCTCGCAAGCATCCGCAACTACGAGAAAAGTATTAAGATAAAATCTAACCATAGCATTAAACTTTTGGATCCAAATCAGCCCCTGACGAAATAGCGCATAAACTAGGGTTTAAGCTTCTGTCACTCTAGCAACCCATCATCTAATAACTACTCCACAATGCATTCCCTTAGGCCCAAATATGGTGAAGTGTCATGTAGTTGACGTTCACATGACACCACTAAGGAAATCACAACATACATATCATCAAAATATCGAACACATATCAAGTTCACATAATTACTTGCAACATGACTTATCCCCTGACCTCAAGAACAAAAGTAACTACTCACAAATAATAATCATGCTCAATATTAGAGGGGTATTAAATAGCATAATGGATCTGAACATATAATCTTCCACCAAATAAACCATATAGTAATCAACTACAAGATGTAATCAACACTACTAGTCACCCACAAGTACCAATCTAAGGTTCCGGTACAAAGATTGAACACAAGAGATGAACTAGGGTTTGAGAGGAGATGGTGTTGTTGAAGATGTTGATGGAGATGGCCCTCCAAAAGATGGGAGAGTTGTTGGTGATGATGATGACGATGATTTCCCCCTCCGGGAGGGAAGTTCCCCTGGCGGAATCACTCCGCCGGAGGGCAAAAGTGCTCCTGCCCAAGTTCCGCCTCGAGACGGCGGCGCTTCATCCCGAAAGTCCTCTCCTTATTTTTCTAGGTCAAAATGACTTATATACCAGAAGAGAGGCACCGGAGGTGGGCCGAGGAGGGCACAACCCACCAGGGCGCGCCCAGGTGGGTTGTGCCCACCTGGTGGGCCCCCTCTGGTAGTTATTTGCTCCAATATTCTTCATATATTGCAAAACAATTCTCTGTAAATTTTCAACTCATTTGGAGATGTGCAGAATATGTAACTCTGACATAGCTTTTTCAGGTCCAGAATTCTAGCTGCCGGTATTCTCCCTCTTTGTATAAACCTTGCATAATATGAGAGAAAAGGCATTAGAAATACTCCAAAAAGCATTATTATGCATAAAAACATTATAAATAACAGTAGGTAAACATGATGCAAAATGGACGTATCACCTTCTACCATAGATCCAGAGGCAAGATCTTTGTTGCTAAGAATGGGTCATTTCTAGAGAAGAAGTTTCTCTCGAAAGAAGTGAGTGGGAGGAAGTAGAACTAGATGAGGTAATTGTACCTTCTCTCGAATTGGAAAGTAGCACATCATATAAAACCGTTCGCGTGATGCCTACACCAACTAGAGAGGAAGCTAATGATGATGATCATGAAACTTCGGATCAAGTTACTACTGAACTTCATAGGTCGACCAGAACATGTTCCGCACCAGCATGGTACGGTAATCCTATCCTGGAAGTCATGTTGTTAGACAACGGCGAACCTACGAACTATGAAGAAGCTATGATGAGCCCAGATTCTGACAAATGGCTTGAGGCCATGAAATCTGAGATAGGATCCATGTATGAGAACAAAGTGTGGACTTTGGTGGACTTGCCCGATGATCGGCAGGCCATTGAGAATAAATGGATCTTCAAGAGGAAGACGGACACTGATGGTAATATCACTGTCTACAGAGCTCGACTTGTCGCCAAAGGTTTTTGACAAGTTCAAGGAGTTGACTATGATGAGACTTTCTCACCCGTAGCAATGCTTAAGTCTGTCTAAATCATGTTAGCAATTGCTGCATTTTATGATTATGAAATCTGGCAAATGGACGTCAAAACTGCATTCCTTAACGCATTTCTTAAAGAAGAGTTGTATATGATGCAACCAGAAGGTTTTGTCAATCCTAAAGGTGCTAACAAAGTATGCAAGCTCCAGTGATCCATCTATGGACTGGTGCAAGCATCTCGGAGTTGGAATATACGCTTTGATGAGGTGATCAAAATGTCGTGGGGGATCACGATCACCTATGGGGCCATGAGCCCACTTTGTGGTTCGGCAAGGGGGAGTTCACGTTGCACAAAGAGCGAAAGCCATGGAACAACACAACGGTGCTGACGTTGGTGGTTTTTACCCAGGTTCGGGCCGCTGGATAGCGTAAAACCCTACTCCTGCTTTGGTGGATTGGGTGGAAGAACACAACGAGCACGCAGCGCCCAAGCCCGGCAAGATCACCTCGGGGAGAGCAGCTATGCGTGTACAAGTGTGTGAGGGTCCGAATCCTTTGCTAGGTCGCCTTGGACCTCCTTTTATAGCTTAAGGGGTAACCACAATGGCAAAACAGTCTTTATCTACTGATTAGATAGCCAACAGGGCTATCATACCTAACTCTGGCAGTTAAGACAAAGTGCATTAAATGCACTGCTAGGTGTCATGTGGAGGGCGAAACCTGGCAGGCCTGCCGAGCCGCTTAATTATCTCTTGCTTATCATCTTGACACGCCTCTGGACAGGTGTCATTTGGATAAATATTGTCTTCCAATGGGCCGCCACGTGCTTAGCAGAGGCCACTTAATCACTTGGGGGCTCGACACCGCACTGATAAGTGACTTGCGTCGCTGTGCGGTGGAGCGGTGGCGCCTTGGCGGGGATCCCTGCTCCTGGCGGACCTAGCAAGCTTGCCGGGGGAGTCTTGGACTTGTCCCTGGGGCGGCCTCGACCCGGCCAGGCTCTCCTGCCCGGTAAGGGAGGCTTTCCCAAGGTTATATTCTTCCGTCGTGCTTATCCTTGGTCTTCTTGATCCGCTCTTTGATCTCACTAGGAGTTGGTTCTCTAGCCTGGCCTTGGTTTGTAGCGTTGATGTTGAACAAACGACACCAACGCGCCTGTGTGTAAGTCTGGGCAACGAACGTGAATGTTTGTTGCACCGACAGGAGCCCCCGGGCCTGGGCCACACGTGCTGCTGAGCATCGTTGGGGTAGGCCCCAACAATCACACAGGCGGGCACTTGGGCCATGTCACCACGGGTTTTAAGTCTCTCCTGATGTTCTCCTTGCTTCTTCATTAACCTGTGATTGAGTCAATTACCGTTTTTCCCGCGTGTCATGCGGAACGACGTGGGAGTACCCACGTAGTGACTCATGGGCTGCCCACGTTCACGGGGAGGTAACTACCATTTTACTCGTCCCACTACCCCTGTCGTTTCTGTCATGTACGCTACATGCATTGCGCAGGGTTGGTGGCGGATACGTAGGGCGCGGGAATGAGTGCCATGGCAGAAAACTGGGCGCCGTGGATAGGCGCAAGAGGGCGGCCTTGATTCTGCAAGTCATCAGCGGCGCAGAGGAGCTAGAGTGGTGGAGTGGGACGGCTTCCCTTTGGGTGCTGAGGAGCCAGCCCCCGACCATACCTCCCTATAAAAGGGGCAAGGTGTGAAATTGAGTCAGACTCAAAGTCCGACCACGACAGAAGATAGAGAGAAAATGAAAGTCATTCCCTATGCCTCAGCCATAGGTTCTATTATGTATGCCATGTTGTGTACCAGACCTAATGTGTGCCTTGCCATAAGTTTGGCAGGGAGGTACCAAAGTAATCCATGAGTGGATCACTGGACAACGGTCGAGAACATCCTGAAGTACCTGAAAAGGACCAAGGATATGTTTCTCATTTATATATGGAGGTGACGAAGAGCTCGTCATAAAGGGTTACGTTGATGCTAGCTTCAACACAGATCCAAATGACTCTAAGTCACATACCGGATACATATTTATATTGAATCGTGGAGCTGTCAGTTGGTGCAGTTCGAAGTAGAGTGTTGTGGCGAGATCTACGAGTGAAGCGGAGTACATAGCTGCTTCGGAAGCAACGCATGAAGGAGTCTGGATGAAGGAGTTCATATCCGATCTGGGTGTAATACCCAGTGCATCGGGTCCAATGACAATCTTTTGTGACAACACTGGAGCAATTGCCTTAGCAAAGGAATTCAGGTTTCACAAGAGAACCAAACACATCAAGAGACGCTTCAACTCCATTTGTGAAAATGTCAAGGATGGAGACATAGGAATTTTCAAAGTACATACGGATCTGAATGTGGCAGACTCGTTGACTAAACCTCTTCTGCGGGCAAAACATGATCAACACCAAGACTCCATGGGTGTTAGATTCATTACTATGTAATCTAGATTATTGACTCTAGTGCAAGTGGGAGACTATTGGAAATATGCCCTAGAGGCAATAATAAAGTGGTTATTATTATATTTCCTTAATCATGATAAAGGTTTATTATTCATTCTATAATTGTATTGACCGAAAACTTAAATACATGTGTAGATACATAAACAAATACCGTGTCCCTAGTAAGCCTCTACTAGACTAGCTCGTTGATCAAAAGATGGTTAAGGTTTCCTAACCATAGACATGTGTTGTCACTTGATAACGGGATCACATCATTAGGAGAATGATGTGATGGACAAGACCCATCTGTTAGCTTAACATATGATCGTTCAGTTTATTGCTACTGCTTTCTTAATGTCAAATACATATTCCTTCGACCATGAGATCATGCAACTCCTGGATACCAGAGGAATACCTTGTGTGCTATCAAACGTCAGAACATAACTGGGTAATCATAAAGATGCTCTACAGTTATCTCCGAAGGTGTCTGTTGAGTTGGCATGGATCAAGATTGGGATTTGTCACTCCGTGTATCGAAGAGGTATCTCTGGGAGCTCTCGGTAATATAGCATCACAAGAAGCTTGCTAGCAAAGTGACTAAGGAGTTAATTACGAGATGATGTATTACGGAACGAGTAAAGAGACTTGCCAGTAACGAGATTGAACTAGGTATGGAGATACCGACTATCAAATCTCGGGCAAGTAACGTATCGACAGACAAAGGGAATTACGTATGTTGTCCTAAAGGTTCGACCGATAAAGATCTTCGTAGAATATGTAGGAACCAATATGGGCATCCAGGTCCCGCAATTGGTTATTGACCGGAGAAGCGTCTCGGTCATGTCTACATCATTCTCGAACCCGTAGGGTCCGCACGCTTAACGTTCGTTGACGATATAGTATTATATGAATCATGTGAAATAGTGACCAAATGTTGTTCGGAGTCCCAGATGAGAACATGGACATGACGAGCAGCTTAGGAATGGTCCGGAGGTAAAGATTGATATATAGGACGATACTATTTGGTCTCCGAAAAGGTTTTGGAATGCACCGGGTATTCATCGGGTCACCGGAAGGGCTTCCGGGAGACCTACGGGGAGTATATGGGCCTAATGGGCCAAGGGGAGGAACACACCAGCCCGCAAGGGGCTGGCGCGCCCTCTCCCTGGCCGCCGGCCCTATAGGGAAGGAAAGGGGGGACGCCTAAGGAAAGGGAGCTGCCGGCCCCCTCCTGCCTTCTCCTCCACCCCTAGGAAGGAAAGTGGGGCGCCTAGGGCAGGCGCCCTAGGGCTGGACGCCGCCCCCCTTGGGGCGCCCTAGGCTGCCTCCCCTCCTTCCCCACACCTATATATATGAGAGGAGGGAGAGGGGCAACACACACAACGATCCCCAAGCCGTGTGCAGCGCCCCATATCCCTCTAGTTCTAGTTCCTCCTCCATCCACGTCCGTTGTGCTTGGCGAAGCCCTGCGGATAGTTTCACCACCTTCATCACCATGCCGTCGTGCTGTAGGAACTCATCTACTACTTCGCCTCTCTTGCTGGATCGATAAGGCGAGGACGTCATCGAGCTGAACATGTGCTGAACACGGAGGTGCCGTACATTCGGTACTTGATCGGGACGGATCGTGAAGGTGTACGACTACATCAACCGCGTTGATAAGCGCTTTTGCTTAGCGATCTACAAGGGTATGTATATGCTCTCCCCCTCTCATAGCTATGCATCTCCATGCATAGATCTTGCGTGTGCGTAGAATTTTTTTTGTTTTCCATGCAACGTTCCCCAACAGGTTGTCCCTAGAAGCATCGGTTAGTCCATTATAGAAGATATCAAGTATTTCATTTTTCTTGAAAGGATGATTAGGAAAAGCATTGAGTAATTGGAGAAGCCTCCCCCAAGATTGTGGGAGACTCTCTTCTTCATTTTGCACAAAGTTAAATATTTCTTTTAAAGCTTCTTGTTTCTTATGAGCAAGAAAATATCTTTCAGAGAAGTAATATATCATATCCTGGGGATTATGCACGCAGCCAGGAGCAAAAGAATTATACCATATCTTAGCATCACCCTTTAATGAGAAAGGAAACAACTTAAGAATATAGTAATAGCAAATTTTTTCCTCATGAGCAAATAGGGTGGCTATATCATTCTGTTTAGTAAGATGTGCCACAACAGTTTCAGTTTCATAACCATGGAAAGGATCAAATTCAACCAAAGTAATCAACTCAGGATCGACAGAGAATTCATAATCCTTATCAGTAACAAAGATAGGTGAAGTAGCAAACTTAGGATCATATTTTATTCTAGCATTCAAAGATTTTTATTTCCACTTGCATAGTAATTTCTTAAGATCATCTCTATCCTTACAAGCAAGAAAGTCCCTAGCTACCTCTCCATCCATAACATAACCCTCAGGTATATCAGGCAATTCATAAGTAGGAGTGCTAGGTCTAATAGGTGTTTCAAAGTTTCTAGTTTCAATAATTCCATCAGTTTCAAAAATATCATCAGTTTCAGCATTCTCATTTTCTTTAGCTCTAGCAAGTTGTTGATAAAGAAATTCACCCAGTGGCATAGTATTATCAATCAAAGTACTAGTATCATCATAAGTATCATTCAAAGCAGAAGTAGCATCATCAATTACTTGCGACATATCAGGATTAATAGTAGGTGGTGGTGTTGCAAGCTTACTCAAAACAGAAGGTGAATCAAGTGCAGAGCTAGATGGTAGTTCCTTACCTCCCCTCGTGTTAGAGGGAACGATCTTGGTTCTGGTATCTTTCAGATTCTTCATAGTGCTCAACAGATATAAATCACAAGTGACTCAGCAAATAGAGCTATGCTCCCCCGCAACGGTGCCAGAAAAAGGTCTTGATAACCCACAAGTATAGGGGATCGCAACAGTTTTCGAGGGTAGAGTATTTAACCCAAATTTATTGATTCGACACAAGGGGAGCCAAATAATATTCGCAAGTATTAGCAGTTGAGTTTTCAATTCAACCACACCTAAAAGACTTAATATCTGCATCAAAGTATTTAGTACCAAAGTAGTATGATAGTAACGGTAACAGTGGCAAAAGTAACAGTAGTACTTTTGTAGTGATTGTAACAGCATCAACGACAAAAGTAACTTAGCAAAGATCAATATGTGAAAAGCTCGTAGGCTTTGGATCAGCAATGGATAGTTGTGTTGGATAATATTCATCATGTAGCAGTCATAACCTAGGGCGACACAAAACTAGCTCCAATTCATCAATGTAATGTAGGCATGTATTCCGTATATAGTCATACGTGCTTATGGAAAAGAACTTGCATGACATCTTTTGTCCTACCCTCCCGTGGCAGCGGGGTCCATAAGGAAACTAAGGGATATTAAGGCCTCCTTTTAATAGAGAACTAGAACAAAGCATTAGCACTTAGTGAATACATGAACTCCTCAAACTACGGTAATCACCGGAAAGAATCCCAATTATTGTCACCTTGGGGTATGCGGATCATAACTCGTAATAGGTGTCTACGACTTGCAAGATAGGATCAAGAACACACATATATTCATGAAAACATAATAGGTTCAGATCTGAAATCATGGCACTTGGGCCCTAGTGACAAGCATTAAGCATAGCAAAGTTATAGCAACATCAATCTCAAAACATAGTGGATACTAGGGATCAAGTCCTAACAAAACTAACTTGATTACATGATAAATCTCATCCAACCCATCACCGTCCAGCAAGCCTACAAAGGAATTACTCACTCCCGGCGGTGAGCATCATGAAATTGGCGATGGAGGAAGGTTGTTGATGATGATGGCGACGGATTCCACCCTTCAGAGCCCCGAACGGACTCCAGATCAGCCCTCCCGATGAAGAACATGATGTGGCGGCGGCTCCGTATCGTAAAACGTGATGAATCCTTCTCTCTGATTTTTTTCTCCGCGAATAGGTATATATGGAGTTGGACTTAGGGTTGCTAGAGGTCCAGGGGGCCCACAAGCCTGGGAGGCGCGCCCTCGGGGGTACGCGCGCCCCCAGAGCTTGTGGCTCCTGGGTGGGCCCCCTCCAGTATCTTTTTCCGCCAGTATTTTTTATATATTCCACAAAATTCTCCGTAAATTTTCAGGTCAATCCGAGAACTTTGATTTCTGCACAAAAATAACACCATGGCAATTCTGCTGAAAACAGCGTCAGTCCGGGTTAATTCCATTCAAATCATGCAAATTAGAGGCCAAAACAAGGGTAAAAGAGTTTGAAAAAGTAGATACGATGGAGACGTATCAGTATGCATGCTTTCTGTTGCTGTGATGATTTAGTTTCCTCGTGTTTCTATTTCTTCACTCTGGTCTTTGTTAAATTCATCAGAGTTTGACGAATTTATAAAAATATCCCATTCATCCCCCCTTTGGGAGTAAACCTGCGCTTTCAATTGGTATCAGAGCAAGGTACTCCCTTGTTCTGTGTGATTTTGGTTTAACCACCTAGAGTTTTAGTTATGTAAACCGCAAGTATGATCAAGGTCTCTGCTGCATGCCCCATCTTCGATGGCACAAATTATCCTTACTGGAAGAACAAGATGCACATGCATCTTGAGGCAATTGACAACGATATCCGGTTCATCGTTGAGAATGGCATTCCCACTGTTGGCCCTAGCACCAATGCTGCAGATGTGAAGAGACTCAAGCAACTCGACACTTCTGCATAGAATATCATATGTGAACATCTGAACAAAGGACAGTATGGTAGAGTGAGTGCACTGGAAACATCAAAGCTTATCTGGGATAGGCTCTCCAAGGTCAATTAAGGAGTTTCCACTCAACGTGACTCTTGAGTTGATGTGCTTCGCAATCTCTTCAACCGCTTCAAGCGGCTCGACAATGAAAATGTTCAGCAAACCTTCGATCGCCTCACTGATATCTCAAATGAGCTTCAGGCTCTCGGTGCTCCTGACATCACAGACCACGAGGTGGTGAAGAAATTCCTGAGGTCTCTTGATAGCTCGTTTGACACCTTGGCCTTGATGATAGCGTCCTGATTACAAGTGACTTGATCCGACTGAAATTCTTGAGAGGCTCAATACTCTTGAATTTCAGCAAGCTGGGAAGAGGGGTGTGTATGGTCCCAGCTATGGACGACCCCGCACTCTGAAGGCAAAAGAAAAAGCCAAGGAAATTTCTTCATCTGAAGAAGAAGACTCTGAATGCAGTACTGATGGTGCTGAGGAAATTGGCAGAGAACTGGCTATGCTTGTGAGGAAGTTCCAGAAGTTTTCCAAGAGGAATCGCTTTGGAAATGTAACTCCCCAAAAATCGGGTTATCAATTTTTGTGCTGTTATTCCTTCCTAGCTTTCCTCTCCTTAATTTTTCCTCTGGAATCTGGTGAGTGACCAGGTGAATCCAGACAATCCTCAACCTCTTAGTGCCTTTCCCAGGGTCTTGTGTCAGTCAAGCTCCTAACAGTAAATCCCGAATCTTGTTCAAACCCTAGTTCCAAAATATTGGAATTGGAAATCCCGCCTTTGTGTTTACAAAGGAGCTCTCATTTTCCTTGCTCTGTTAATCCTCCCAAAATTTCCAGAGATTCTCCCTCACTCATAAACCCTAGATGTGCAAAAAAATATTGCCAAGTCATATGCAATATTTCTCATCTAGAATTAATTCATTTTTCTGCCTTTCTGAGGAATTAAATCCAAGAAAATATCTATCCATCTCCAAAGTTCATGAAAACTTGTGGAGACATTCTTTATGATCATATTGAGCTCTCATAAAAATATTGGCCATAATTAAATAGGGGAAATTGCATTTTCCTATTTAAAGCCAATATTTCAATTTGGGCCCTTCCTAAAGGAACTACCATTTTGATAGCCAAAGAAAAATTCCTAAATAATTTGTGGAGCTTATCCTAGATATATCTTCACCATTTCCATCCTAACCGCCTGTTCCATGGTTCAAAATTTGAGCACATGATCCAATACAAGTTTCTGCCTTGTCTGAAATTTTGTAAAGGAAGTGCTTGATTCCTTGATCCAATTGAGATGAAATTTTGCTGGGTAGTGCCTATTGATATATTACTAATGTAAACCAAAAAATCAGCTCAATTCATCAAACCAATCTTTTTCTATAATTTTCTTAACTTTCTGCTCAGATGGCATCTCTGTGAAGGAAGTACCCTCATAGAGGATCAATTTGAGCTGAAACTTTTCCAGCTAGCTCTCATAACCAAATCATCACCCTACACCAAAAATCATCCAAATCCATCCAGCCATTTGACCCCAGCATCCTCATCTTCATTTCTAGTCAGTGGGCAAGGTTACAAAGGAAGCAACATCTATACTTGTTCATTGGGGCTGAAATTGGCCACGATGACCACCTTGCTAGATGATTGACCCATGCCAGAGATCAAGCCAAGAAGAGCACTATGGTGGCCACACTACATGTCAAACACCTTGCTGCTGGAAACTGTTTGACCTAGGTGTAGTCACACCAGGCCTCCCTGTTCTTGCTTGAGGGGTCAAGTAAGCTCAGGGAAGAGTGGAGAACCCCCTATACAAGTTTTGGCATCGCGTAGGGCGTGGCAAAGCCGTGGCCACCTGGTGACCATGGGCAGAGCGCGCCAAATGCAGTGCCCTGTGCACTGGAGCCTTCGGGAGCCGTCTCCGGGGAGTCCCAGCTTGTCCGGGAGCGTCGGTGAGCTCTCCACCGCGCGGGAGGGCCTTCTGAAGCCCTCTTCCCCTTTTCCTCTAGCCCGTGGATGGCCGTGCCGACATGGATTCCCCGCCGGAGTATCGCCATGCCTCGCGGAGCTTCGGTGCCAGCTCCTCTCCCTCTCGAGCCTTCTCCCGCAGCTATTTAAGGCGTGCCCTGAGCTCCTCTCCTCATGAGCAACCCCCTCATCCCCTCAGCCGAGCTCCCCGAGCTCTCTCCGGCCTCCCATGGCCGAAGGCTTGCCGTCGGCCTCCTCTCAAATTAGAGCCACCCAAGCCTCCTCTCGCCCTCTAGGCCACTCCATGGCGCTCCCCTCGTCGTCGCAAGCACCCCAGTGCCTCGCCTCATCGTTTCCATGACCAGAGCGCTGGCGGCTGTCGCCCGAGCCGCCCCTGCCATCCGCCACAACCGGCACCGTGGGCACCTCGGCCCTCTCCCACGACCCTTGCTTTGTCTCTCCAGTGCGGCGCCACCTCCCGCGTCCTCCGGTGACCGGACCCCGGCCGGGGGTGGCCTGAGCCGTCGGGAAGCACCGGTGTCGGGCCGGCCAAGCGCCCGTACTCCTCCTCTGTTCTCTGGTCGTGGGGAAGAGAAGAGAGGAGAGAGATAAGAGATGAGGTGGGGCCCGCATGTCACCCTCACAGTGTTGACCGGCCGGGCCCACTGACCGAAGTAAGTGGGCACGTATTTTCCAAAATACGTTTCCTGTTATTGAAAGCGTACTTTGGAAAATGCGCTTTCGTTTTTCCAGCCGACTGCCAAAGTGGTTAATTAGCGGACGTTCGCCTGTTAAGAACGAAAACGGACAGATTTTTGTCTGTTATTCGCTTAATGAACGAACGGCCCTAACTTCGCGACCGTAACTCCGATTGAGGTAAAACCAACGCCCACGTCTTCAGATCTTCGAGCTCGTTCCGATGGCATCATTTTCCTAATGTTTTCACACTATGAAAATGACCATTTTGCCCTTGCCCTTCGATCAGCCCCTCCGAGAGGGAAACTTTTCCAGCAAATCTTCCCGGAGCTTCATCGCACTTCCACCCGGCGTATTCCTTCACCCACAGGCAAGCCAACCTCTTATCATGAGCTCCGGACTTGCGTGATGACTTTGCTTGCACCCTGTGTGTGTGTGTGTGTGTGTGTGTGTGTGTGTGTGTGTGTTGCAGTATATTCCGGATCATTTGTTAGTGTGCACTGCCATAGCCCTGTTATTTTATATGTGCCTGATGCTAGTGTTATTTACCATGTGATATCATGCATTGCTTCCATGCCATGTTCTCCCCTGCTAGTAACAATATTTTGAATACCATTATCATGTTAGTACCATGATTTGATCTCATGCCATGTTTGTCAACGTTGTTATGATTTTACTATGCTGTTGTTAAGTGATTGATCGCGCTTATAATTGTCGATGTAATGGTACGATGATGGAGATGTTGAACTGAATCTATAAACTAAACTTAGTTGGTTGATCAAGAGCCACCTGTCCGGACTTATCCGTGCATCCACATTTGCCGGTATGGGACGACCTTGACTTGGTCTGGCTTTGTGCTCTTTTATCGGTACCACCAAAGAGGGAAGGTTATGCGCGCGTGCTGCCCTGATCAGGTAGGCGGCGATAACCTTGTGAGCCCAGTTATTTGTTTAGCCCGGGAGTCCCCGTTTGGGACAGTTGTTTGGCCACGACGGTGGTAGGTGTTAGGAGTGACATAGGGGACACCCAAGGCATGACTCCGGGGGAGGATGATTGTCGGTGGTACGATAGGAGAGTCACGGGTTTGGCAGGTTTCGTTGGAGCAACACTGGTCCACCCGAATGGGATCACGAGGCCAGGTGCTCCATGGTGTGGGTAAAGTGCGCAACCTCTGCAGAGTGTAAGAATCTATTCAAATAGCCGCGTCCATGGTATTGGACAGTCCGTCCAGGCCTCACTAGGTGGTCAACCGCAACAAAGATAATAATGATGGAAGAACTTGTCTTATGTTCGGAAGTGCTCAGTGGATCATGAGTATTCTGAGGGTTGTGGGACAACCCAGAAGAGGGTAAGTTGGTACTCGGTAACAGTAAGCACTTTAAGCACCTAATGTGATCATTGCCATGCTATGTTATGTAGTTAATATGCTCGATCCATGCTATTCCATGCTTGATTCATGTTTTCCTGTTAATTCCATGCCATGTTTAGAATAAATCCTTATAATAGCATAGGGCTTGCTTTGTCATCTGCTTGTTTGGATGCTATGTATTTGGTTGTCTTGCGAGTACATTCAAATACTCACCTGGCCTTGCACGTGGCCAGTTGCAGGAGAAGATCCGTCAGGCTAGATCGTAACCCAGCCAGTCCTGTGAGTTGTGAAGCCCAGCCAGAGACGTCGTTGCCGCTGAACCAAGACCTCCGCTGCCATTTTAGTTAGCCTTGGAGCCATGTAATATTGTTGTAAGCAACAGTATTGTAATACTCCACTTCCTATAATAAAGCCATTTTTGTGCCTGGAATTGCTGTATCATGTCTTTGACGTGCGCCAGGTCTTATTCTGGGGCTGGCGTGCATCGGCCCTCTATCGGGGTGCCACAGGACATGGTATCAGAGCCAGGCTGGCTGTAGGTTACCCTAGCATCAAACCACCCCTATTTTCAACCGGTAGTGAGCCCAATAGAGTTAACCCATCCCTGGCTTCCGACATGGCCACTGTTGATCCACGGGCGGCGCAGTCAGAGTTGACGTGTCCCTACCCAGCTGTCTGCCCACCCAGCCACCCTGGATTGGACTGCGACCCTACCCCATTGTCGGTTGTGCCGGCGTATCTTCTACCCGGCACGAGAAGTATCCACGTCATGCTGGTGTGTCCCAGCCCGACTGCCTATTTAAACCCCCTCCCACCTACAAGTCGTATCCCTCTCCATTCAGTAAGCCAGAACCCTACAAGAGAACCCATGCTAGTATCCTCAAACCAGCAGCCATGGCCAGTTCTTCCAAAGCACCCACTTTCCATAGCCGAACTTTGGCTAATGGTTATCCCGGCTTTCCACCCCTCCTTTCGAGTATGCTCACCCAAGCCCTTGGCTGTAGTACTCCTCCGGTGTATCCGGTGTTCTAATCGGAACCCGTTCCCCACCTTTGCCGATTCTATGCGAAGACACATATCAATCCAGGTCCAGCAGCGGATGGGAAGCCCATGATTTTTCAGGGCAAACCCATGCCCACCCCCACATTGGCTATCCAGATAGCTGCTCGGAAGCCATCACTCTTCTTCATTTCCAGTGTCCACAAGTAGCGGAGATGCGGGAGTTTTGCTACTTTCCCTCTGCAACCAGCACAGACTGTGAGTTCTTCAGCATACTCGAAGACGCTGACCCAGCAATAGCTCGCCTGGTTCAGTTCATTGCTGCCCAGGGGCTACTGCTCTCCGGCATTCTTGGAGAGTTCAAATCCGTTGACCGTGACACCCTTCGGGTTGTTATGGCATTGCTGACTGTGAGTTCTTCAGCACACTCGAAGACGCTGACCCAGCAATAGCTCGCCTGGTTCAGTTCATTGCTGCCCAGGGGCTACTGCTCTCCGGCATTCTTGGAGAGTTCAAATCCGTTGACCGTGACACCCTTTGGGTTGTTACGGAAGCATACTGTGAGGCCCGTCAAACTGCATCCAGGCCACTAGTTCCCTATTGCCAAACCCAGTGCCACCTTCGCAGCTAGTACCACCCTCGCAATCCGTGAACCCATGTCTACCCGACATCATCCACCCAAATTCCATTCGAGGAGCTATTCGGCGACTTCATCGTCGGGATGTGTTCCGTCAGGTTTCGGCCGCAACCCAGCCAGTTGCGCCCCAACCCATAGAGGTGTCCGACGATGAAGACAAAAGTTGGCTCAGCCTTCGTCCCCCAGGAAAGCCCCAGCAAGAGTAGGCCCATTTGTAGCTCCGGCAGTGAGTGTAGCCAGGGAATACCGCGAGTATGTGTGTTGCAAAGACTGTTTCTTCACCCTCATCTAGGATTAGAACCCTGTAGTTCGGAGTGAGTTGTTGCTGTTAGCTGCTTAGTAAGGATGTGCGTTGTTGTATGCTTGTATTGCTTGTACTGCTTGTGCTTGTGTGCTGTTGTAATGTTATGTATGCTCTGCGTGTTTGGTTCATCTGTCACTCTGTTAAGCAGAAATGTTTAACAGAGTTGGCAGTGGATTCTTAGCAAGATGTTAGTCAGTAGAGCACTTACACCTAATAACATTGGACTCACCTAAAGTCCCTAATAAAATGTGAGCTGGTGTAGGTGTATGTATACCAGGAGTACATACACCCACTAGCATGAAAACACCTTAGTGTAATTTGCTCGATTTGTTTCTTTCCTCTGTCTATATTTTGCTACGATGTGCATTCTGCATTTGCTTGCATATTAGTCTGAATAGATTGCATGTGTATCGTGTGAGCAATGTCTGCAAGCCAAGTTCTTTCTCCACTTCCTATAATAAAGCCACCTATCGGGGTGCCACAGGAAAGTCTTCAAAGTATGACTCGAAGAATACTAGAGAAGCTTCTGCTCAAGACTACAACAAGAGAACTTGCCACAAATGCAAGAAACCAGGCCACTACATCGCTGACTGCCCCCTCTAGCAAAAGGGATCAAGGAAGAAGAAGTCTTGCCAGGATGATGACTCTGATGACAAAAGGAAGAAGTCCTCAAAGTCTTCATCAAAATCTTCATCACGAAAGAAAAGCACCTTCGGCAGAGCTTGTGATTTCATTGGGAAGGAAATGCATTCTGAGGAAGAATCTGATCAAGAGGTAGCTGAGGAATCCGAGGAGGAGTCCGACTCTGGGGTGGCAAGCTTGTCCCTTGCTACGGAGTTCGTCAGCAAGTCCATCTTCAACCATGAAGAAAATGGTGACTCCACCAATCTTGAGGACTGTGCTGATGACTACACTCACACCTATTGTTTCATTCCAAGAGGTGCCAAGGTAACCTCACAAGAAGCTTACTTCAATACTTCTAGTGATGATGACTCTGAATGTGAAGCAAAACCTAGCTATAAGAAACTTGCTAAAATTTCAACTGAACAACAAACTGCTATTGAAAAGATGCAAAAATTGCTAGACAAAAGTGATGAGCTGTTAGATGAGGAAATGGATCATAGTCAATATTTGTCTGAATACCTCGGACATCTTAAGTCACAGTTTGACGAACTTGAAAGTCGTCATGTGGCCCTCTCAGCCGACCATGAGAAGCTGTCCTATGAATTTCTTCAAAGGAAGTAAGAACTCAAGAAGCTGAGAGCGTCTCATGATGATCTTCAGAAAGTCAATGATTCATTACTCGCTCAACAGATCAGCACCGCTCAGGAAGAATTTGTTGATCCATGCTTAAAATGCCTTGAACGTGAAAATGCAAATTCTTCAGTTGAATGTTCAAATGCTTTAACTGCTGCTATATGTTCAAATGCCTCTGTTGTTTCAATCCCCTCATCTGAGGAGACCACAAGTGTTAATGACTAAAATGCAGGTCTAAAGGAATTGTGCGTCTCACAAGCATGTACGAAAGCCTCAAAGGGCACCAAACTCTTTGTGATGTGCTCAAGAAGCAGATTCTGAACAAGAACCCTATGAAAAAGGGCATTGCTTTTGAGAGAAGGCTTAATGGTGATGAACCCTACTGGAAACCTAAGCAGTATCCCAAAACCACATGGGTTGCTGCAAAAGGACCTCCAGTTGATCCATCCACTCTATCTGGCTACAACTATGATAATCCACATATTTCTGATGAGTCACTTGACTCCAACTGCAAACTATTCAAAAATCAGAATGGTGAAGTATTTGCTAGATTTGTTGGTACTCACTGCGGGAACGCCCCCCAGTGAAGAAAATATGGGTGCCCAAAAGTCTTCTTCAAAATCTTCAGGTGAATCTCATCATGACACCACCAAAGAAGAAGAGAAACCCCAGGGAAAATTCTTCACATGGACCAAAGTTGTCAAATGGACGCAGGCCAAATTATAGCCACTCTAATGCTTCTATTTCACAGGGAAACAAACAACGTTCTAATGAATATGTGCATTATTCTTTAAATCACTATGTGCACAAAACTGCTAAGAATTTGTCTGCATACTCTTACAAGTACTATTCCCCTCCTGTGAAGAGAAACGCATATTCGGCAATGCCCAAGTTATCTATCAATGCTTTGCGATACATTGCTTCTCAGCCACCCATTCAGATGTGGGTGGTTAAGACGAAGAACTAATCTCTTCTGCAGGATCAGGTCTTAAGACACAATAAATGTTTGATGAATTTGCTGGAGACCTGACATAATGCTTGTTGGGATGCAAGCTAATCATGATGAAATGAATTCTTCATTTCACACATATGAATTTGTAATGTTGATGAAATTCACTAACGAAATTAATCATCATATTCTTCAAACTGAAATATATGAATTTGTAAGTGAGACTAATGCTACTACAAGATGACACACCAAAACCTACTGAATGGGTTCTAGACGGTGGTTGCACCAATCACATGACTGGTGATAGGAATCTCCTCACCGATGCTCCCCTTACTCGGTCTCATCTGAAGCATATCACCTACGCTGACAAAGGAAAATAGCAAGGTATTGGGTCTAGGTAAGGTTGCTATCTCAAAGGATCGACACATGCTTGTCGAGTCCCTAGGATACAACCTCATGTCTATCTCAATGCTTTGTGATCCTGATATGATTGTCATCTTTGGCAAATATAGATGCATTGCGCTAATGGAATCTGAGAAGTCCAAAGTCTTTGAAGGCTTTAGGAGAGGTGATTTGTACATTGTATATTTCTCTCTAGGTCCTCAACCTGCCACATGTCTACTGACAAAAGCTTCAGAGTGCTGGCTCTAGCATCGACGACTTGGACATGCTAGCATGAGGAATTTGAGCACACTCGTCAAGAAGAAGCATATCATTGGCATCGAGGACATCAAATTCGTCAAAGATCACCTTTGTGAAGCTTGTGAGTCTGGGAAGATGACCAGATCCAAGCACTATGCGAAGACAATCATGATCACTACTCGTCCCTTTGAATTATTTCATATGGATCTCTTTGGTCCCACTCATTATGCCACACTAACCAATGCAGCATCACTCTATGGATTCATCATAGTTGATGATTATTCTCGTTACACCTGGGTGCATATCATTACCTTAAAGACTGAAGTGTAGGGTGTCTTCAGACGGTTCTCCAATTGGGCCATGACGAATTATGGTCTCAAGATCAAGCACATCAAAATCGACAACGGCACCGAGTTCAAGAACACCGGCCTTGATGACAATCTTGATGAACTTGGTATCACTGATGAGCTATCTACTCCATATACGCCTTAGCAGAATGGGGTTGCAGAATGCAAGAACATGACACTCATCGAGATGGCTCGCATTATGCTTGATGAATACAAGACCTCTCGTCGATGGTGGACTAAAGCAATTGATACTGCATGTCACATCATCAATCGGGTATATCTTCACAAATTCCTCAAGAAGACCTCATATGAGCTCCTCACTGACAAGAAACCCAATGTGAGTTATTTCAAAGTCTTCGGTGCCAAATGCTTGATTAGAGATCGACATCACAATTCTAAATTTGCACCGAAAGCACATGAGGGTTTTATGCTTGCTTACAGAAAGGACTTGCACGCCTACAGAGTCTTCAACACCTACCACAACAAGGTCATTGAAATTGTAGATGTGCGATTCGATGAAACTAACGGCTCCCAAAGAGAGCACCTGCCTCCTGTGCTAGATGAAATGCCTCCTCAGGAATCTATGAAGTTGATGGGCACTGGTGAAATTGTGCCTAGTGAAGAAATATCCGGTGAAGAAGTGATCATTTCCCATCGTGAAGAAATTGCTGATCCTAAAGAAAATGACTCTGAAGAAAATGCTCAACAACAACAAGGCCCTCGTCCAGCTCATCCACGAGTGGCAAATGAAGTACAGATTGAGAAGATCCTCGACAACATCAATGCACCTGGTCCCCTCACTCACTCAAGAGCTTCACATTTAGCTAACTTCTATGGGCATTTTGCATTGTCCTCAATCATAGAGCCCACCAAAGTTGATGAAGCATTTCTGGAGACTAAATGGATTCAATCCATGCAAGAAGGATTGCAAAAATTTGAGCTCAACAATGTGTGGGAGCTTGTCAATCGTCCTGATCCACGCAAGCACAATATCATTGGCACCAAGTGGATCTACCACAACAAACAAGATGAAAATGGCCAAGTGGTGAGGAATAAGGCCCATCTTGTAGCACAAGGGTACACACAGGTTGAGGTTATTGATTTCGGTGAAACCTTTGCACCTTTTGCTAGGCTTGAAGCTATTCGTATACTGCTTGCATATGCTAACCCTCACAATATTCTCTTATATCAAATGGATGTGAAAAGTGGATTCCTCAATGGTAAGCTTGAGGAAGAAGTATATGTTTCTCAACCACCAGGTTTTGAGGATCCAAAGAATCCTGACAAAGTCTTCAGACTCAACAAAGCTCTCTATGGCCTCAAGCAAGCCCCATGGGCTTGGTATGACACTCTAAAGGAATTCCAGAAGAAAAAGGGATTCAAACCCGGTTCACTTGACCCTATTATTTTCACAAAGTCTTATGATGGTGAACTATTCATATGCCAAATATATGTTGATGATATTATCTTTGGTTGCACTAACAAGCGTTTCAGTGACGAATTTGCATATATGATGCGTGAATAATATCAAATGTCTATGATGGGAGAATTGAAATTCTTCCTTGGTCTTCAAATTCATGAACAACCTAATGGCATCTTCATTTCTCAAGAGAAATACCTCAAAGATTGCCTGAATAAATTCGGCATGCAAGACTGCAAAGGCCTCAAAATACCAATGCCTACAAACGGTCAACTCTGCACTGACGAAAATGGTAAAGATTTCGATCAGAAGGTATATCGCTCCATCATTGGTTCGCTACTTTACCTATGTGCATCTAGGCCAGATATTATGCTTAGCGTTTGCATGTGTTCCCGATTTCAAGCGACACCAAAGGAATCACACCACCAGGCTGTGAATCAAATTCTTCGATATTTAGCTCACACACAAACGCTTGGATTATGGTATCCCAAGGGCTCATCTTTTGATCTAGCTGGATTTTCTGATTCTGATTACGCTGGAGATCGTGTGGATCGCAAGTCTACATCAGGCACATGCCACTTCCTCGGATGATCTCTTGTCTATTGGTCCTCGAAGAAGTAGAACATCGTAGCACTTTCCACAGCTCAGGCTGAATACATTGCCGCTGGTGCCTACTGCTCACAGTTGCTATGGATGAAGCAGACCCTCAAGGACTATGGTGTCAACGTGAAGAAAGTCCCTCTCTATTGCGACAATGAGAGTGATATCAAGATCGCCCACAACCCAGTGCAATGCTCCAAGACGAAGCATATTCAGATTCATCACCACTTTCTTCATGATCATGTGCTGAAGGGAGACATTGTCATCGACCACGTGAAGACTGAAGACCAGCTTGCCGTTATCTTCACTAAGCCCTTGGATGAGAAGAGGTTTTGCATGTTGTGGTGTGAGCTAAACATCCTAGAATCTTCAAATGTCCTCTAAAGTGGACACACATCCTAACGCTTATGCATTTTTTCATGACTTTGATGCCAGTGGTGGAGCCAGAATTTTTGTGGAGCCTAGGCAAGTTGAACCAAAGTGTATAATCTAGAAATAAAAAACCGGGTATTCAGATACACAACATATAATATATATAGCAAAAAACTTCCAAACCACAAATTCGCATTAATAATCAAGTGAAAACCTTAAGATAATAGTCTGACAAAAATGAAGTTTTCCTAGATTGAGACTTGGCAACAGAAGACATAAAACTAGCCTTGCATAGAGGCAAACTCACCATGTTGCCAACAAAAGTAAAGCTATCCATACCAGATGCCACCAGATGTCATTGTGCAATTTCTTCCACCATGGTCAAAAGCCTCTGTCACTTGTTCATTTTGCCAAAAGAACGACTTAACAAGCTTCCATAGAGGCAAACTCGCCATGTTACCAAAGTCCTAGAAGACACTATAAGATAAAAAAATGGATTTGTAATTCAAATAAATTTAGTTGTGAGATGTGAATATATTCAAAATAAAAAGCCTACAAAAAATAGAGATGGTCAGATGAAACATACCAATAGTGCGCTAAAGAAAATCACGAGTCAGATGGAACATACCAATAGTGCGCTAAAGAAAATCACGAGGCAAATGCCCTTTCTGAGACTTCATTGCACCAAATATTCGAATAATAACATCAACTGACTTGAATAACTCCCGCTCGATGTTAGTTGTTACACTAGTAAATATGAAAATGAGCTACAATAAGCAACAAGTTTATAGAAACATCAACTACATGTGTCGGACATACTTCGATTTTGTAGTCTCCATCAGCCAACAAATATAATTTTTCTCTAGTCATGATCATCCCCAATGAAATATTCCCTAAATTGAAGTCCTAAGTCTATTGGTTCATTGCCAAATGAATTTTCAGATGTAAAGAAATCATCAAACACTTCCGTATGAAAATTGATTCTTCTGGAGGATGTAGTAGTACTAATTAGCACTTCAACTAACATCATAGCACAGAGGAGGGCAGCGCTAATGCTATTTTGAGGTTGTACTTGAGGTCTTGGGTGTGCTTCAAATTGATCCCTAATCCTAATTTCCGTGGAGGATTCTTACTGAACAAACTGCCAAACCTGAATGAGACTATGAGAGGAAGGAGGGGATGATGGACGATTAGACTTGCCCAGGCCCGACGTGTTGTGCGTTCCTCGCAGCCTGAGAAACGAACAGACAGGGAGTAGGAGAAATCGATCTATCGATGCGTCATATGCAGTATTTTTCTTAGAAAAACGTACATAGTATTGGTGGCATGTATTCCCTCGTGTCAATTGTTTCAACATGGGTTGTGAACTGTGACAAACAAGGCCCAAAGTGTTTTTTCCCTGGTAAAGCAGGAAACGAACAGGTTTAGCCCATTATATCTTTGTCGATCACTATTGTCGCCGCTCCAGCGAGCCCGGGCAAGTGCCCAGGGTCGCTGGGTGATGCGGCTTGAAGCTACGTCGGTATTTCCCCAAAGAGGAAGGGATGATGCAGCATAGCGGCGGTAGGTATTTCCCTTAGTGATGAAACCAAGGTTATCGAACCAGTAGGAGAACCAAGCAACACTATGTAAACAGCACCTGCACACAAATAACAAATACTCGCAACCCGACGTGTAAAAGGGGTTGTCAATCCCTTTCGGGCAATGGCGCCAAAAATTGGCAAACAGGCATGAGAGAGTAGTAAATATTGATAGATCGAACGCCAAATAAAATAAAGTGCAGCAAGGTATTTTTGTATTTTTGGTTTAATAGATCTGAAAATAAAAGCAAAGGAAAATAGATCGCAAAGGCAAATATATTAAAGAAGAGACCCGGGGGCCGTAGGTTTCACTAGTGGCTTCTCTCGAGAAAAATAGCAAATGGTGGGTGAACAAATTACTGTTGGGCAATTGATAGAACTTCAAATAATCATGACGATATCCAGGCAATGATCATTATATAGGCATCACGTCCAAGATTAGTAGACCGACTCCTGCCTGCATCTACTACTATTACTCCACACATCGACCGCCATCCAGCATGCATCTAGTGTATTAAGTTCATGGAGAAACGGAGTAATGCAATAAGAACGATGACATGATGTAGACAAGATCTATTTATGTAGAAATAGACCCCATCGTTTTATCCTTAGTAGCAACGATACATACGTGTCGGTTCCCCTTCTGTCACTGGGATCAAGCACCGTAAGATCGAACCCACTACAAAGCACCTCTTCCCATTGCAAGATAAATAGATCAAGTTGGCCAAACAAAACCCAAATATTGGAGAAGAAATACGAGGCTATAAGCAATCATGCATATAAGAGATCAAAGAAGACTCAAATAACTTTCATGGATAAAAAGATAGATCTGATCATAAACTCAAAGTTCATCGGATCCCAACAAACACACCGCAAAAAGAGTTACATCATATGGATCTCCAAGAGACCATTGTATTGAAGATCAAGAGAGATAGAGGAAGCCATCTAGCTACTAACTACGGACCCGTAGGTCTACAAAGAACTACTCACGCATCATCGGAGAGGCACCAATGGAAGTGGTGAACCCCTCCATGATGGTGTCTAGATTGGATCTGGTGGTGCTGGACTCTGCGGCGGCTGGAATTGATTTTCGTCGACTCCCCTAGGGTTTCTGGAATATTGGGGTATTTATAGAGCAAAGAGGCGGTTCGGGGGGCACCCGAGGTGGGCACAACCCACCAGGGCGCGCCTGGGCCTCCAGGCGCGCCTTGGTGGGTTGTGCTCCCCTCGGAGCACCCCCCCAGGCGCTTCTCCGACCCATTGGATGTCTTCTGGTCCAAAAAAATCCACAAAAATTTTCGCTGCATTTGGACTCCGTTTGGTATTGATTTCCTGTGATGTAAAAAACATGCAAAAAACATCAACTGGCACTTGGCACTATGTCAATAGGTTGGTACCAAAAAATGATATAAAATGACTATAAACTGATTGTAAAACATCCAAGAATGATAATATAACAGCATGGAATAATAAAAAATTATAGATACATTGGAGACGTATCAGCATCCCCAAGCTTAATTCCTGCTCGTCCTCGAGTAGGTACATGATAAAAACAGAATTTTTGATGTGGAATGCTGCCTAACATATCATCTCATATTCTTTCCTTTATAGCATGGACATTTGGACTTTTATATGATTCAAAGCAATAGTCTAGTTTTGACATGATGACTTAAATACTCAAGCATATCAACAAGCAACTATGTCTTTCAAAATATCAACGCTAAAATAAGTTATTTCTAGCCCATCGCGCTCAACCATTGATCCATTCATGAGACACACTCGCATATTAACTACAACCAATGCTCAAGTATGATCATAGTGCCTCCTAGTTGGTGCTTTATAAGAGAAGATGGAGACTCAAATTAAAAATAAAAATTGCATAAAGTAAAGAAAGGCCCTTCGTAGAGGGAAGTAGGGATTTGTAGAGGTGCCAGAGCTCAAAGCGAAAAACTTAGAGATAAAAATATTTTGGGAGGTGTGCTTTTCCCACCAACAAAAACGACTTAGAGTTCCCAACACTTTCCATGCTAGATATATCATAGGTGGTTCCCAAACGGAAAATAAAGTGTATTCCCTTTTCCACCATACTTTCACTTTCCATGGCTAACCGTATCCACGGGTGCCCTCCATACCAACACTTTCCAAGGAATTTATTATTTGACAACATAAAGTAAATTCATTTTTCATTTCGGGACTGGGCATCCCTAATACCTTTGCCTTACTCTCGTGTAATGACAAGTGAATAAACACTCATCGTGAGAATAACACATCTAGCATGGAAAATATTAGCCACCCCTCACCGCCTCGCGAGCAGTACGAACACACAAAAGAGAAGTTTATTTTGAAAATTAGAGATGGCACATACAAATTTGCTTAGAACGGCAAAATAATACTGCATATAGGTAGATATAGTGCACTCATGTGGCAAAACTGGTTTAAAGGGTTTTGGATGCACAAGTAGTGATCATACTTAGTACAAAATGAAGGCTAGCAAAAGATTGAGAAGCGACCAACCAAAAAATGAATAATCTCATAAGCGAGCATTAAGCATAATTAACACCGAATAATGCACCACAAGTAGGATATAGTTTCATTGCATGACTATTGACTTTCGTGCTTGCATAGGGAATCACAAACCTTAACACCAATATTCTTACTAAAGCACAATTACTCATCAACATAACTCACATATCACATCATCATATCTCAAAACTATTACAAAGAATCAAGTTTATTTTGTCCAATGATCTTCATGAAAGTTTTTATTATATCCTTCTTGGATATCTATCACTTTGGAACTAATTTTCATGTGTTGCTTTTGATAAGCTCAAACAAATATAAGTGAAGATCATGAGCATAATACTTCTTTCTCTCAAATTAATTTAAGTGAAGCAAGAGATAATTTCTTAAAAAATTTACTAACTCCCAAATAAATCTAAGTGAAGCATGAGAGCATTTCTTCAAAAATAACGAAGCACACCGTGCTCAAAAAGATATAAGTGAAGCACTAGAGCAATTCCATAGCTCATAAAGATTTAAGTGAAGCATAGAGAGCAATTCTAACAAGACATGGCATAATTTTGGCTCTCTCAAATAGGTGTGTCCAGCAAGGATTCATGACTTAGAACACAAAGCAAAACAAGCAAAGACTAATATCATACAAGACGCTCCAAGCAAAACTCATAGTATGTGACGAATAAAAATATAGCTTCGAGTAAAATACCGATGGTCGTTAGAAGAAAGAGAGGATGCCACTCGGGGCATCCCCAAGCTTAGTTGCTTGCTTCTCTTTGGATAATAGCTTGGTATGCCATGGGCATCCCCAAGCTTAGACTCTTCTTACTCCTTATTCCTTCATCCATCGTAACATCACCCAAAACTTGAAAACTTCAATCACACAAAACTCAACAAAACCTTCGTGAGATCCGTTAGTATAAGAAAACAAATCACTACTATAAGTACTGTAGCAAACCAATTCATATTTTATTTTTGCATTATATATACTGTATTCCAACTTTTCTATGGCAAAAACTCTTCAAAGAAAACCATAGAATAATCAAAATAAGCACACAACGCAACGAAAACAGAATCTGTCAAAAACAGAACAGTTTGTAGCAATCTGAATATTTCGAATACTTCTGAAACTCAAAAAATTATGAAAAACTAGGACCACGTGAGAAATTTGTATATTAATCTTAGTCAAAAAGAATCAACTCAAAATCACTCTTCCGATAAAAATGAGAATTATTTTCGTGAGCGTAAAAGTTTCTGTTTTTCAGCAAGATCAAATCTACTATCACCCAACATAATCCTAAAGGCTTTACTTGGCACAAACACTAATTAAAACACAAAAAACACAATTATAACAGTAGCATAATTGTGCAAACACTCAAGAATAGAAAGCAAAAAGCAAAAATAAATTTTATTCATTGGGTTGCCTCCCAACAAGCGCTATCGTTTTACGCCCCTAGCTAGGCATAAGATTTTATTGATGCTCATATAAAAGACAAGAATTGAAACACAAAGAGAGCATCATAATACATGTAACAAACACATTTAAGTCTAACATACTTCTGATGCATAGGTCTTTTATAAGCAAACAAATTATTAAGACAAGATATATCTAACATATGCAAGGAAGAAGGAAGAAACAATAGCAATCTCAACATAACGAGAGGAAATTTAATAACATGAAAATTTCCACAACCATATTTTCCTCTATCATAATAATTACATGTGGGATCATATTCAAATTCAACAATATAGCTATCATATAAAATTTTCTCTTCATGATCCACATGCATGCAAAGTTGACACTCTTCCAATATAGTGGGATTAACATCAACTAAAGTCATGGCCTCTCCGAACCCACTTTTATCAAAATTCTCATAAGATTGAACACTCTCCAAGTATGTGGGATTCTTTTTACCTAAAGTTGACACTCTTCCAAACCCACTTTCAATACTATTGCAAAAATTATTATCAATAGCATATTCATCATGAGGCATAAATAGATTTTCAAGATCATAAGAAGAATCACCCCAATCATGATCATTGCAAAAAGTAGTGGACATATCAAAATTAGCATCCCCAAGCTTGGGGTTTTGCATATTATTAGCACAATTGACATTAATAGAGTTTATGGTAACATCATTGCAATCATGCTTTTCATTCAAGGAGCTATCATGAATCACTTCATAAATTTCTTCTTTTAGCACTTCATCACAATTTTCAGATTCATAAATCTCAAGCAAAACTTCATAAAGATAATCTAGTGAACTCAATTCACTAGCAATTGGTTCATCATAATTGGATCTTTTGAAAAGATTAGCAAGGGGATGAGGATCAATATCAATAGATTTTTAGCAAGTAAAGATGCAAGCAAATAGAAAGCACATGGTAACACAAGCAAACATAAGATCTGACGAGAAAAAGGCAAACGAAAAAGAAGGCGAATAAAACGGCAAATTTTTGTGAAGTGGGGGAGAGGAAAATGAGAGGCAAATGGCAAATAATGTAAATTGCAAGGAGATGAGATTTGTGATTAGGAACCTGGTAGATGTTGATGATGTCTCCCCGGCAACGGCGCCAGAAATTCCTTTTGATGCGGCTTGAAGCTACGTCGGTATTTCCCAAAAGAGGAAGGGATGATGCAGCACAGCGGCGGTAGGTATTTCCCTCAGTAATGAAACCAAGGTTATCGAACCAGTAGGAGAACCAAGCAACACTACGTAAACAGCACCTGCACACAAATAACAAATACTCGCAACCCGACATGTAAAAGGGGTTGTCAATCCCTTTCGGGCAACGGCGCCAAAAATTGGCAAACGAACGTGAGAGAGTAGTAAATATTGATAGATCGAACGCCAAATAAAATAAAGTGCAGCAAGGTATTTTTGTATTTTTGGTTTAATAGATCTGAAAATAAAAACAAAGGAAAATAGATCGCAAAGGCAAATATATTAAAGAAGAGACCCGGGGGCCGTAGGTTTCACTAGTGGCTTCTCTCGAGAAAAATAGCAAACGGTGGGTGAACAAATTACTGTTGGGCAATTGATAGAACTTCAAATAATCATGACGATATCCAGGCAATGATCATTATATAGGCATCACGTCCAAGATTAGTAGACCGACTCCTGCCTGCATCTACTACTATTACTCCACACATCGACCGCTATCCAGCATGCATCTAGTGTATTAAGTTCATGGAGAAACGGAGTAATGCAATAAGAACGATGACATGATGTAGACAAGATCTATTTATGTAGAAATAGACCCCATCGTTTTATCCTTAGTAGCGACGATACATACGTGTCGGTTCCCCTTCTGTCACTGGGATCAAGCACCGTAAGATCGAACCCACTACAAAGCACCTCTTCCCATTGCAAGATAAATAGATCAAGTTGGCCAAACAAAACCCAAATATCGGAGAAGAAATACGAGGCTATAAGCAATCATGCATATAAGAGATCAAAGAAGACTCAAATAACTTTCATGGATAAAAAGACAGATCTGATCATAAACTCAAAGTTCATCGGATCCCAACAAACAAACCGCAAAAAGAGTTACATCATATGGATCTCCAAGAGACCATTATATTGAAGATCAAGAGAGAGAGAGAGGAATCCATCTAGCTACTAACTACGGACCCGTAGGTCTACAAAGAACTACTCACGCATCATCGGAGAGGCACCAATGGAAGTGGTGAACCCCTCCGTGATGGTGTCTAGATTGGATCTGGTGGTTCTGGACTCTGCGGCGGCTGGAATTGATTTTCGTCGACTCCCCTAGGGTTTCTGGAATATTGGGGTATTTATAGAGCAAAGAGGCGGTTCGGGGGGCACCCGAGGTGGGCACAACCCACCAGGGCGCGCCTGGCGCGCCCTAGTGGGTTGTGCTCCCTTCGGAGCACCCCCCAGGTGCTTCTCCGGCCCACTGGATGTCTTCTGGTCCAAAAAAAAATCCACAAAAAGTTTCGCTGCGTTTGGACTCCGTTTGGTATTGATTTCCTGCGATGTAAAAAACATGCAAAAAACAGCAACTGGCACTTGGCACTATGTCAATAGGTTAGTACCAAAAAATGATATAAAATGACTATAAAATGATTGTAAAACATCCAAAAATGATAATATAACAGCATGGAACAATAAAAAATTATAGATATGTTGAAGACGTATCACTGGGCGGTGCATCCGCCACTGTTTGATGCACAACACACGAAGTAACGTATTGCTTCAATCAATGAAGACTTACCAAGTGTGAAGAAATTAATAAAGAGCTTGACTCTCAGAACCCTACGATAATTGAACGTGGTGTCTGTAGTCATCATAGTTCTTATACGGTGGGTAACACCACCACCTCTTATAACATTCTTCAAATTTGAGTTTTTCGTCAAACTCTTTAAATTCATCATTTAAGGTTATTCTTCATCGCTCGAGATGATTCTATGTAGGAAGGAGATTTTCTACCATAGCTTGCCCCGGTAATAGCTATCAGAACCGTTGGCGTCTGCATCACGATTCGAACTGCTTGCTTCTTCCAGTACCTTATCTAACCTATTTGATGAATTATGGGAGGCCCATGGCAGTGCACATACTGACAACTTTCTGCCTTAGGTGCTGACTAAAGCTGCGTCCGGGTGACCCTGGTCCACGCACTCGTTTGAATCTTGTCACAAGCTTGTCTAGCAGCGGTTCCACGACCTCAAAAAAATATGTGCAGGTTCTGCGTTCAACAGGACACCCTATGGCGCCGTTTTGCACCCATGTGACATCCTACCGCCGTGAGTGTATGCAGAGGTTCGGTCAAGCTAGGAGACGGATCCGGATGCCCCGTTCGACTGGACCTGGAGACATCCGTTGTAGAACCTATTCATGTTTGTACCTACTTGACTCGCATTGGACCATGCCGTGTACGTGACGCCCACAGTACCTTACGATGGTGCACTCTCTGTAGGTAAAGAATACCGTACGTATAAGCTTTTTTTGGTATCGATGTACGTGTTTGTCTAGCTCTGGTCCGCATCCTGTTCTCAAAAGTAATATAGGCGTCCATACGCGGGGGCACTCGCAGTCGCAGGCGTGGAGATAACTATATTGATGCAAAAAAAGGTAACCACTATATTGTAATCTCAGTTTAAGATGTTGGGATGACTGACCGACAAACAAGTGCTGTTCTTCACCCTGTCGGACGGGACATGATATGTGGATGTCCTTTTATTTTTGGATGGCTGCTATGCACCCTGCATACCCCATGGTCCTCACAAGGGCTCCACCGGCTGCACATGTGTCCAACAGGTTTCAGTGCACATGCGCAAGCGTCCACCGGTCCATGTAAGGGCATCGAATGTACATTTGATGGTTCTTCATGATAAAAGCCTCGTGTTGTATCAGACAAGAATTCCGCGAAGGCCTTGGTTCTTCACAAAAAATATCTGTTTTGGTTCTGAATGTACATTTTACTGTTCTTCATGACAAAACCAAACCTTAAAAAAGGTCACCTCCCTCGCCGCTCTCGGCCCCTGAGGGCTGCTCTGTTTTACCCCCTGTTCTGTCTCTTTCTTTGTCCTCTAACACCATCCAGTATACTAGCGCTCCCCTTTTCTATCGATTTGATCCGGCTTGCCTTGATCTGCTTTGCTCCTTTTGCTTCTCGATTTCCCTTGGATGGCGCTTGGGTGCGTTGGCCTGGATTCAAGGATCCTTCATGAGTTGAAGACGCGCGCGATGCATTTGGTCCGCAGCTCGTGCGACCCGAAGCGATGCCTGCAGGTTATGCGGGCTCGGGCTGTGGCTTCCTTCGATTTGGGCCATCTGGGAGGTGTTGGCAAGGAGGATCCCGTGGAGGAGGGGCGCGGTTTCGTCGATCGGTCGGAGTCTGCGCCTCCACTCTCGATGGCTATCTCCGAAAGGGAATCAATTACTGAACCGATTGAGGAACCCCCTGTTGAAGATGAGGTGGCTGATGAAAATTGCAGAGGATTTGAGAGTGAGGTGAAGATTGTTCCTCATTTGTATGTGGAATCCAAGTCTTTTACGGTTACAAAATGTTCGGGAGGTGATGGTCAAGGTCTAGGTGCTTGTCACGATTATACTTTGCTGCTCATGGACTTTACGTGTGAGCAAAACAGAAGGCAGTCAGAGGAATTCAGGTGGCATGTTAAGTATCCCATGATTATTTTTACCTTCGATCCTGGTTTATTGCCATTCCCATCAACGCCTCCATTGATGCCGCTGGATGTGAGGAATGACAAATTTGGTAAAGTATCAGGCGATTTCCTGGGACAACTGGTTAAAGTTATTGTTGAACAAGACAGGAAACGAGGACCTTGGCAGGTTTGGGTGGGGAAGGTCTCGGGTGTTCATGCCACGGAAGAAGGGCTTGTTCGAGACGAGAGACAGATAGTGTCCTTGGTGTTTGACAATCTCTTTCATCCCTTTGATAGATCGGCGGACTTCGCGGCAGTGCGGAGCCGCCGGGACCAATGATTCTCTTGGCCTGGAACTGTCGAGGGTTGGGGTTGGACTCGACAGTTGGCGAACTCCGGGACCTGGTAAGGTCATACAACCCAACGGTGGTGTTTTTATGTGAAACTAAGAAAAGATCTGGTGCAATGGAAAAGTTGAGGTGGAGCCTGGGCTACCGGCATGGGGTAGCGGTAAATTGTGTGGGGAAGAGTGGGGGAATGGCCCTATGGTGGAGAGATGGGCTGGATGTTTCGGTGAGGCCGTGGTGCCAATATTATATTGATGCGGCTATCTCTTGTGAGGGCAAGCAATGGCGATTCACTGGAATCTATGGGGAGCCTCGGACTGAACTTAGAACTAGAACCTGGGATGCGCTGAGATACTTGAGGGCCCAAGATAACCTCCCCTGGATTGTTGCAGGAGATTTTAATGAGATACTGAGGCAGGAGGAACAAAGGGGCAGGAATGAAAGAAGTGAATCCCAGATGGAAAGGTTCAGAGAGTGTTTGGCGGTTTGTGAGCTCATCGATATGGGTTTTGAGGGGTACTCTTTCACATGGAATAACAGGAGAGATGGAGTTGATAATGTCCAAGCTCGGTTGGATAGGGCGGTTTGCACAGATAGCTTTTATCAGATGTTCCCGGCGATCGAGGTGGGACATGTCATTACGGAGGAATCAGACCACCTAGCACTGGCCATCAGGGTTAATGCGGAACCTTCGTTCCATGCGTCACCACAGAAGGGCTTCCAGTACGAGGAGATGTGGACGAAGCACGAGCTATACGAAGAGATGGTGCTGCAGGCGTGGTCGAACGCGGACCAAGGATCTAGGGGCATTGGTCCATGCTGGGAGCGGCTGCGCTCGGTTTCCAAGGAAATGCAAACCTGGAGCAGAAAAGTTTTTGGTTCGGTGAGGAAGCAAATTAAACAACTGAAAGCGAAATTGGGAGCTGCAAAAGAGGCCTCGCCGGATACACATCTCTCCCAGGAAGTTCATGCGATTGAGCTAAAACTCCATGAGCTATATGAGCGAGAAGAGGTAATGTACAGGCAACAGTCGAGGGTCGGCTGGCTCAAGGCTGGAGACAAGAATACGCGCTACTTCCAGAACCGAGCATCTTACCGGAGACGGAAAAATACAGTTCGTGCGTTACTGAGGGAAGATGGCAGCAAATGCATGTCTGATGAAGAGATGAGGAATTTGGCGAAGGATTTTTATACTCACTTATATGCTTCACAAGGTGCTTCGGAGATGGAGGCTGTTCTGGGCAACTTTGGACCAGTTATTTCCCAGGAGATGAACGAAAAGCTGACTGCAGTGGTGGCAGATGAGGAGATTGAAAGAGCTCTCTTCCAGATGGGGCCCACCAAATCTCCGGGACCTGATGGTTTCCCAGCTATGTTCTATCAGAGACACTGGTCACTTTTACGGGATGATGTGTGCGCGGCTGTCCGTGACTTTCTTAGTGGCAAAGATGTTCCAGAGGATTTCAATGACACTATCCTGGTATTGATCCCAAAGGTAGACTTGCCCGACCGTTTGACTCAGTTCCGGCCTATCAGTTTATGTAATGTCCTTTACAAAATTGCGTCGAAAGTGTTGGCAAACAGGCTCAAGCTATTTTTGCCTATTCTAATCTCGGAGGAGCAAAGTGCATTTGTACCTGGAAGGTTGATCACAGACAATGTTCTCATTGCGTACGAGTGTGTCCATTCTATTAGATCCAGGAAGAGGAAGAAACCTTTGTGTGCGGTGAAGCTCGACATGATGAAGGCATATGACCGTGTGGAATGGATTTTTTTGGAGCGGATTTTGTCAACCATGGGGTTTGCACAGGCATGGAGGGACATGGTTATGCGTTGTGTGAGCTCAACTAGATTTTCGGTGAAGCTTAATGGAGGCCTTTCGGACAGATTTTGTCCTTCGCGCGGATTGCGGCAGGGTGACCCACTATCGCCATATCTTTTTCTGTTCTGTGTGGAGGGCTTCTCAGCTTTGTTGAGTGCAGCTCAGAGAGATAGAGAGATCAAGGGGGTGCAATTTGGAGGTACTGGTCCGCATATTACCCACCTGCTGTTTGCTGACGATAGTGTTGTTTTCCTGGAAGCATCTTCAACAAACATGAATGCACTGAAGGGCATCCTTCGCTCCTATGAGCTTGCCTCGGGTCAAAAGGTGAACTTTCAGAAATCATCTATCTTCTTTGGGGTTGGTTGTGATGAGGATGAAAAGACGAGGCTTAAAAATTGTATTGGCATTCACTCGGAGGCTCTTTCAGAGAAATATTTGGGGTTGCCAACTATGGTAGGTCGGTCTAAGGACGGCTATTTTAAGAACACAAAGGATAGATCTTGGGCTAAAGTTAATGGATGCAAGGGCCAAGGACTGTCGAAGGCAGGGAGAGAGGTCTTGGTTAAGTCTCAGCTACAGGCTATTCCAACGTATCCCATGAGTTGTTTCCAATTCACCAAAAAATTGTGCCGGAAGCTGACTTCCATCTCGTCTAAATTTTGGTGGGGAGCAGCAAATGGAACGCGTAAGGTACACTGGGTTGCATGGGACAAAATGTGTGTGGCCAAGCGAGCAGGAGGCATGGGGTTTCGAGATTTTGAGGTTTTCAATCAGGCGCTTCTGGCAAAACAAGCGTGGAGGCTCCTCACAGTCCCTAAATCTTTATGTGCTCGGGTTTTGAAAGCTCGGTATTTCAAAGACACTGACTTTCTCTCGGCATCTTGCCCTAGACGTGGTTCTTTCTCTTGGCGGAGTATTTGTCATGGCAGAGCCCTGTTGAGAGATGGGCTGATATGGAGAATAGGGGATGGCAGTCTAGTTAATGTGTGGAAGGATAACTGGATACCCCGGAGTGGTTCTATGAAGCCGGTGGGATATATTTCAAACCAAAATGTTCATACGGTAGCTGATTTGTTGGATGATGAGGGCATGAACTGGAACGAGGAGAAGCTGCGTCAAACCTTCCATGCTTGTGATGTTGATGATATATTACAGATTCGTGTGGGGGGTGCAAGCCGAGATGACTTTGTGGCCTGGAATTACACTAGAAACGGCCTTTTCAATGTCCGGTCTGCATACCACTTCAGGTTGGAGCAAATGAGACGGCGCAGTGATGCCGCTGAATCTTCGACGGCCTCCTCTGCTGCCACCCACAGGGGCTGGCTTCAGTTGTGGGGAGCTGATGTTCCGGGTAAGGTGAAGGTGCATACTTGGCGGCTTATAAAAAATGGGCTAGCACTTGGTGCCGAGCTGCGTAGACGAAGGATTAAACTTGGAGTATTTTGTGTAGCTTGTGGTGGAGAAGAAACTGCAGTGCACAGGTTCTGGAGATGCCCTCATGCGCAGATGATTTGGAACATACACAAACAGGTGCAGGGGTTCCCCTTTCAGGACCCGCCGGCATGGGTAGAATCACCTAGGGACATGAAAAATTGGATGCTGGAGTGGCTGGGTCAGGCTTGTTCTCAGGAGAAGGAGCTGGTTCTGATGACACTGTACCAAATATGGTTGGCAAGAAATGATGCGCGGGACGGTAAAAGGATTGAAGAACCAAGATCTGTTGCGAACAAAGCGTGGCGTTTCCTGGAAGAATGGCATGAAATCAAGGAACCCAGATCGACTATATCCACACGGCCTACGGGACACTGGCTCCCACCGGAAGTGGGATGGATCAAAGCAAACACGGATGGTGCAACGGCAATGAACTTGGGTGTCGGAGGAGGTGGGGCGATCCTTAGAGATCACCACGGCAGTTTCGTGGCTGGAGCTTGTCATTTTTTTCCGTCAATCTCGGGTCCAGAGCAGGCTGAGCTGCTTGCATGCAGACGAGCAGTCCAAGTCGCGTCGGAACTTGGCGTAAGGAAGCTGATGCTGGAAACGGATAGTCAGACTCTGGTGTATATGCTAAGAGATAGGGAGCTCAATAGATCAGTCCATGGCATGCTTGTTGAGGAGATCAAGAGGATGCTGGAGCTCATGGATGACCACAAGGTGATGTGGGCACGGCGTTGTGCAAACAAGGCAGCGCATATCCTAGCGGCTGAAGGCTGCAGGCGTAGATTGTGTAAAACTTGGTTCCAAGTGTTTCCTAAATGTATTTCGAACGTTGTTATCTCTGATCTGGTATAAATAAAGCCTGCAAGTCCTTCTAAAAAAAAGGCCAAACAAAAAGTACTTGTTTCGAATTCTAACCTTAATTATTGTGTAATTGCATTTAGCCTTCAGAAGTCATATTTTGAGTGTCTTACTCACAATGATTTTTTTCAAAAGGCTAATTATTAAAATACAGTTGTTAACACAACAATAAAATGGTTGGGTGCAAACAATAGAGGAATCTTTTAATGGCATATGAAGATGGTGCTTCTGGTTCCAATGTTTCCATCGATGGTGCTTCCGTGGATCCCTTTCGCGTCCTCCGGTTCCAATGTTTCGATCAACGATGCTTCCGTGGATCCCTTTCGCGTCCTCCGGTTCCACGAGTGTGATCGAACGGGCCATGACTGGGATAGTATGCGTCCGGTTCCAATGTTTCGAACGAGGATGCTTCCGTGGATCCCTTTCGCGTCCTCCGGTTCCATGAGTGTGATTGAACGGGCCGTGACTGGGATAGTAGGTGTCCGGTTCCAATGTTTCCATGGACGGTGCTTCCGTGGATCCCTTTCGCGTCCTCCGGTTCCACGAGTGTGATCGAACGGGCAGTGACTGGGATAGTAGGCGTCCGGTTCCAATGTTTTCATCGACGGTGCTTCCATGGATCCCTTCCGCGTCCTCCGGTCCCACAAGTGTGATCGAACGGGTCATGACTTGGATAGTATGCGTCCGGTTCCAATGTTTCGATTGACGATGCTTCCGTGGATCCCTTTCGCGTCCTCCGGTTCCACGAGTGTGATCGAATGGGCCGTGACTGGGATAGTAGGCGTCCGGTTCCAATGTTTTCATCGACGGTGCTTCCATGGATCCCTTCCGCGTCCTCCGGTCCCACAAGTGTGATCGAACGGGTCATGACTGGGATAGTATGGTCCAGTTCCAATGTTTCGATCGACGATGCTTCCGTGGATCCCTTTCGCGTCCTCCGGTTCACAGTGTGATCGAACGGCCATGACTGGGATAGTCGGCGTCCAGTAAAATGTTTCCATCATGCGGTGCTTCCGTGGTCCCTTTCGCGTCCTCCGTTCCACGAGTGTGATCGAACGGGCCGTGACTGGGATAGTAGGCGTCCGGTTCCAATGTTTGCATCGACGGTGCTTCCATGGATCCCTTCCGCGTCCTCCGGTCCCACAAGTGTGATCGAACGGGTCATGACTGGGATAGTATGCGTCCGGTTCCAATGTTTCGATCGACGATGCTTCCGTGGATCCCTTTCGCGTCCTCCGGTTCCACGAGTGTGATTGAACGGGCCATGACTGGGATAGTAGGCATCTGGTTCCAATGTTTCCATCGACTGTGCTTCCGTGGATCCCTTTCGCGTCCTTCGGTTCCACGAGTGTGATTGAACGGGCCGTGACTGGGATAGTAGGCATCCGGTTCCAATGTTTTCATCGACGGTGCTTCCATGGATCCCTTTCGCGTCCTCCGGTCCTACCAGTGTGATCGAACGGGTCATGACTCGGATAGTATGCGTCCGGTTCCAATGTTTCGATCGACGATGCTTCCGTGGATCCCTTTCGCGTCCTCCGGTTCCACGAGTGTGATCGAACGGGCCATGACTGGGATAGTAGGCGTCCGGTTCCAATGTTTCCATCGACGG
The DNA here is from genome assembly GCA_011799875.1 of Thinopyrum elongatum. Classification (NCBI taxonomy): domain Eukaryota; kingdom Viridiplantae; phylum Streptophyta; class Magnoliopsida; order Poales; family Poaceae; genus Thinopyrum; species Thinopyrum elongatum. The sequence continues at coordinate 393,940,701 of CM022300.1, forward strand.
TGCTTCCGTGGATCCCTTTCGGGTCCTCCGGTTCCACGAGTGTGTCGAACGGGCCGTGACTGGGATAGTAGGCGTCCGGTTCCAATGTTTTCATCGACGGTACTTCCATGGATCCCTTCCGCTTCCTCCGGTCCCACAAGTATGATCGAACGGGTCATGACTGGGATAGTATGCGTCCGGTTCCAATGTTTCGATCGACGATGCTTCCGTGGATCCCTTTCGCGTCCTCCGGTTCCACGAGTGTGATCGAACGTGCCATGACTGAGATAGTAGGTGTCCGGTTCTAATGTTTCCATCGACGGTGCTTCCGTGGATCCCTTTCGCGTCCTCCGGTTCCACGTGTGTGATCGAACGGCCTGTGACTGGGATAGTGAAACGAGAAACTTCCATTGTTGTAGTTTGAACAGCGAGCTGGGATTTTTAGTTGAACACGAGCTGGTTGGTATTGTCATTCCCGAGCACAGCTAGTCTTTAGATCACCTTCTAGAAAACAAAACTATTAATCGGTAGCAAACTAGCATCGATAAGAATAGCGACAAGCACTGTAGCAGCGGCGTCTCGTTCGGATAAAATAGCGACGCATGTGGCGGAAGCAACATGCAACGAGCTCAGCTGGCCTTGCAGGTAGATCTTCGCTGTTTAAACGAGAGATTCTGCCACTGACACGGGAGGCAACCACTTGGTTACGAGCATGCACTCCTTCTGACATAACCAGATTATTTCGCCGAGCAGGAACTGTGTGGCAATGTTTTACTGAATATGTTTTCTTTCTCGACACAAGACGTACGCATCTAGTTAGGCGCAGAACCTCTAACACAACCTACTGTCGAGTTGAACACACTAAAAAAAATGGGATCCCATACTTATTCCACGAGTACACGGCTAACCAACACCACTGGCATGCCAACATGTACTGATCTATCTTAGACGAGAAAAAACACAAACTAGTATTGTGGGCGGCCAGTACGAACCACATGAAACGCTTTTTTTAGGGGCACAGGAAACAGACGGCACGGTTGTACTCTTTTTTTAGATTGTCTGTACAGTAAAATCCACTGCACATGACTTGTCTCGGGATCTGCTCCTGGCGGCAAATTTGACAATTTTGACCTCGGGACGAAATCAATTCACAGAATGAACTGCCCGTGAAACTATTTCACTCCCCTGACCTTTTTGTGTAGCGCCCGTCACGCCGGCGTCACACCCTACGGTGCAGCGCCTACCTCTGGGGCGTTGCACTCCAGTCCACCGTGGCAGCCCTGGGCCCCACACCCAGCAGTGCAGCGCCTATGATCTAGGCGCCACACATGTAATGTGCAGCGCCTAGACCTTAGGCGCTGCACTGTGACTTAGATGCCAGCCGCCCGCTCCCCCTCCCCCCACCCCACCCATTCGTTCCAGGAGGAGTTACAGAACAGGCGCGCCGACGGCTTCCTCCTCTCCCCCTCTCAATCCCCTCTCCTGCATTTCTTCGCCAATCCATTCTAGAAGGTACTCTCCTCCGATCCCCTTCTTTCTATCCATAGAAAATATGGTATTTTGAAGATTTGGGGAATCCTTGTTTGATTTGATTAGATTTGAATCTTGCATGTATTAGAATTTTGCATGTATTACAACCCTTGTTTGTTTGATTTGTGGAACCCTAGTTTAGTTTATTTTATTGAAAAGATATGGTTGGATACATAGATTGACATGTTATTTCTATGGAAAAGTTATTTGTATGAAGTAGGCCTAGTTTAGTTTATTTGTACTGAAATTATACTCGTATTGAGAAGAATGCTTTGGATACATATGCTTTGAATTTTGCATCTAGTAGGCCTACTTTAGTTTTTTTGAATTGAAAAGATAATCGTGTTGACAAGAATGCTTTGTTGAAATTGTTAGGATGGTTTGGCTTCTCGATGATCACTGGGACAAACAACACCGGTCGTACGCTATGTCGGTGGAGCAGCGGGTAATAATGAAAGTGGCCGGTGTTATGAATTTCGTATTTATTTCAAACACAAATGCCCCATATGTAATGTTATGATTTGTTTGTTTGTAGGAGCTTGCACCTCTGAAGCTTCGGTCTCACGGGGTCACCCTTGGATGGATGCGCTATGATGAGCGGTACACACCGTATGTAAGGGAGACATGACTTCTCCCTTTCATTCAGTTGGTCAGACGGTCGACGCCACCCAACAATGCTGCAGCACTCACCGCGCTTATTGATCATTGGAGGCCGGAGACACACACTTTCCATCTTCGGACCGGGGAGATGACCGTGACGCTCCAGGATATTGCTATGATCACCGGTCTTCCTATCGATGGGAACCCTTTATGTATGAACACCGATTCTGATGGGTGGCGCGCGCAGATGCATGCCCTTATCGGTATGGTTCCTCCGGAGCCTGGGGTTCCTCTTCCTAGGAAGGTGAAGAAGATAAGCATCAAGAGGGAGGGAGGAGCCAGCAAGCGCGGAAGGCACTAGTCATCATCCTCTATTTATAATGTTGAACTTAGAGTGGTGGTAGCTTTTAGTAATGTGGAACTTGTTATGTCGTTTAACTTGGAGTGGTGGTAGCTCTATGTTAAACTTGAAGTTGTGGTAGCTCTATGTTAAACTTGAAGTTGTGGTAGCTCTTAGTAATGTGGAACTTGTTATGTCGTTGAACTTGGAGTTGTGTTAGTAATGTTGAACTTCTTGTGATGGTCATTCTAGGAAATGCTGTCTTTGTTGAACACTTTTTGATCCTTACTGTTTATTATACGAAATGTTGAACTATGCCTGAAAATGACCCAGTCTGAATGACAAAAAAACACTAAGTGTTTGTGTGGCGCCTAGCTGGGAGGCGCCACACTCTACCGTGTAGCGCCCAGAGCTTGGGCGTTGCACTGTACAGTGTGGCGCCTCCCATCTAGACGTCACACAAACACTTAGCAAATTTTTTGGCCCAAACTGGAGGCAAGCCTTCTGTTGCTCTCTGGATACCTACAGACTTGTGTGGTGTCTAGCTTGGAGGCGCCACACTGTACAGTGCGGCGCCTAGATCGTGGGCGTTGCACTATACAGTGTGGCGCCTCCATGCTAGGCGCCACACAAGTCTATAACTTGCCCTACGTTCTGTTGCTCTCTGGATAGCTACAGGCCTGTGTGGCGCCTAGCTTCGAGGCGCCACACTGTACAGTGCAGCGCCTAGCGAGTGGGCGTTGCACTATACAGTGTGGCGCCTCCCAGCTAGGCGCCACACAGGTCTGTAACTTGCCCTCCGTTCTGTTGCTCTCTGGATAGCTATAGACTTGTGTTGCGCCTAGCTTGGAGGCGCCGCACTGTACATTGCAGCGCCTAGCCCGTGGGCGTTGCACTATACAGTGTGGCGCCTCCACGCTAGGCGCCACACAGGTCTGTAACTTGCCCTGCCTTCTGTTGCTCTCTGGATAGCTACAGACTTGTGCAGCGCCTTGATTGGAGGCGCCACACTTTACAGTGCAACGCCCATGAGCTAGGCGTTGCACTTGGACTTAGTGAATTTTTTAGCATATGCAGACATAGTAAGGTGATGTGAAGTAGGATTGATACATAGCAAGCAAACAACTATGAAGACAACATATGCACAAAGTACTTCACGACACATAGTAGTTCATAACACATAGTACTTCACGACACATAGTAGTTCTTACAACCAAATCAAGGAGGAGACATAGTAGTTCACGACACATAGTAGTTCTTACAACCAAATCGAGGAGGAGACATAGTAGTTCACGACACATAGTAGTTCACAACCAAATCGAGGAGGAGACATAGTAGTTCATGACACATAGTAGTTCACAACCAAATCGAAGAGGATGACATAGCTCTATTGCGTAGAGCAAGGCCCCTTTCCCTTCTTCTTCTTCCTCTCTTCTTCCTCTTCCTCCTCCCTTTTCCTTATGAGGTGAGCTCTCCTTAACCACCCTCTCCATGAATATCTGATTCTCCCTCTCTCTTTTTTCAGCTGCAATTGCCCAAAGCTTCATGGTTCTTTCTTCAAAATCCTTCTGACGCTTCTTCTGTGCCTCCTCACATTTCCTCACCAACGCTTGCTCCCTAGCACGCATCGCATTTGACGCTCTCTCTCTTTCCTTCCTCTTCTCCTCAAGCCCCTCTTCCTTCTTCTTTATTTAGCTTGGCTGCATCCTCCTCTCTAAGCTTCTTCGCAGCCTTCTCCCACCATCCCGCCATCTCATCTTCGCCATCCTCCTTCATTGTTGGTTTGTTGGGTTGGGAAGCCGCCATACCTACAATGAGTGAAACATAATGGTTAGTAAAGACAATAAGAACAAATAGAAGCACATGTAAAACAAGAACATATGAAAAATAAGAACATATGAAAAACAAGAACATATGAAACATTATAGTTAGTGAAGAACATACGGAAATGGTCCATCGAGGTATCCAAACATTCCTCTATAACGAACTTGCCCTTGTCCATCACCACGGCCAAGTCCACCACCAAGGCCAAGACCATCACCAAGGCCTAGACCACCACCACGAGCTCTACCACCACCACGGCCTCTTGTAAGTCCTAGTTGCCGACCTCTTTGTTGCCTAGATCCTCTTTGGCTAACACTTGGTTGGCTTGGCACTTGTTGGCTACCACTTGGTTGCCTTGGTACTTGTTGGCTACCACTAGGTTGGCTACCACTTGGTTGGCTTGGCACTTGTTGGCTACCACTAGGTTGGCTACCACTTGGTTGCCTTGGCACTTGTTGGGTACCACGTGGTTGCCTTCGCACTTGTTGGCTACCTCTTGGTTGGCTTGGCACTTGTTGGCTACCACTTGGTTGGCTCCCTTGTGTAGCTCCTTGTTGGCTTGTGCTTGCATCATTTTTCTTGGACCTTTTCCTTGGTTTCGTACATTTTCTTTTGTTGTGGCCATGACCTTTGCACTCCCCACAACGGGAGCTCTCACGAGGCTCTTGGAATTGGTCGTTGCCCGCTTCGCGGCGGCCACCATGGCCCCATCCGTCCATGTCGCTTCTAAGACGCTTTGTCTTACGTCTACCCCGTTTAACAACCTTCAACTCCGGATCCGGCCATAGTTGAACTCCATGATACTCCGGCCATTGTGATTGGTCAAAGAACGGGTGAAAGCGGGGAGCCCATGTTTTCTTGTCCGTCATGATTGAGAACTCCGACTCCCTCACGGTGTGTGGGTGATTGATGTCCACATTCCTAACGCGACTGGCGGTATACAAGTGTGAGCATGGGAGATGAAGCAACAATGGCCTCCCGCAAGTGCAATCACATTGTGTTAACGACACCTTGAAAGCCCGACCTCCATGTTGCCGGCCATCATTTGTGGTTCCTCCTGGCTCTTTCACTTCGTACTTCCACTCTTCGTTGTCATATAATATAGCTTCTTCTGAGTCCGCCTTCCGTGATTGAAATACCAACCATTCATCAACCTTGGGTGGGAACTTGTACTTGTACTTGCACGGGTTCTCACCCGCTATCTGTGCATCCGTTTCCATCGAGTACTTTACAAAGTACACATTCATCTTGTCAAATCTGTATTAAACTATTGCCGTCACGGGTAATCCACGTGCACCTTTGAGCACCCTATTGAAGCATTAGGCCATATTGCTTGTCATTTGACCGTATCTCTGGCCATCTTCATCAAAAGCACGTGCCCACTTGTTCCGGTATTGAATGTGCCTATTGAGAAAGTCTTGACCCCCGGGATCAAGTTTTTTGTGTGCTAGAAATTTGTTCAACAAAGTGGAGAACCGCTTGTCGGAGAAAGCGAGACAACAATCTTGAAGATCATCGGCCAACTCCTTAAGGCCACATGCCCTATAGAAGTTCGAACAGAAGTGCCTCATGCACCATCGATGGTGCAACGGAGCATGCCCGGGAATGTCAATCTCCACCGCGTTAAGAATTCCTTGATGCCGATCCGATATGACACAAATTTCCCTCTGAGCAGGTAACACCTTCGTCCTCAAAAGACGCAAAAACCACTCCCAGTTGTCATTGTTCTCCACCTCAACCAAAGCAAATGCCAATGGCAACACCCGGTTATTGGCATCACTTGCTATCGCAACCAACAAGGTGCCCTTGTATTGTCCGGTCAAGAACGTGCCATCAATGGCGATGACCGACCTACAATGTTCGAAAGCCCTCACGCATTGCTCGAATGCCCAAAATGCACGGCCAAATACTCGGACTTTCCTTCCGTCATGAACCGTTGTTTTTTCCCCATGAGGCTCGACCACATGAACCATGCCCGGGTTTGTCGCGGCCATGGCTAACAACAACCTAGGGATTCGGTTGTATGCTTCCTCCCAAGTACCATACAACATCTTAAATGCGGCTTGCTTCGCCTTCCATGCCTTGCCGTATTTCACCTTGTAATGAAAGATGGCTTTCACAAGGTCAATGACATGTTGGACGCTCATTGTTGGAAGTGTGGATATTGAGTTGGAGAGCCTGTAAGCAATGAACTCGGACGTGAGTTGTTTGTGGTCTTGGGACACAATCTTGCCATCCACCCTTTTGCCTTGGCACATGTGAGTTGGCACACAACTCACTACATGCCAAGTTGGACCTCCTTTCCATGGTCTTGCACGCACAATCCACAGACATATTTCATCTTCACATGCACATGCAACCGTGTAGCGCACATTGACGTCCGAGTTCACCACCTTGTGTGGACGATAATGCGTAACCGAGTAGTTATCGAGCCACATCTTCAATTCCAACAAGGTTTCGAACTTAGAACCTTTAGCAATCCGGTTCTTGTCGTCTCCCAAATCACGGTGAGAGCTTGGCCTAACCCCAAGAGATACACATTGGCCACCATCTACCACGGCTTCATCCGCGAGACTAACACCCTTGAACAATGTAGTCCGATGATCCCGACCGAATACCTTCTCGAAAGCTTCGGCCTCCTTCACCGTGAACCCCTCCGCATCAACTTGTTCATCGGGACCATCGTCATCCGAGTCCGATGCATATGCACGGGAAAAAGGGATGGAATGGTCCATTGTCTCTTGCAAATGATATTTGTCGAGATCACCCACATTGTTGTCATGGAGATCAACTTCATTGTCATCGTCCGCATACTCATCATTGTCCTCTTGCAAAGCTTCATCTTGGTTGTTTGTAAACGGGCTCAATGTTGGCCTCACTTCTTGGGTCAAAAGAGGTTCAACAATTTCATCTCGCTTCAAGGGTGGGGGGCTACTAGCAACCAAAGGGGAGGGGTTCCGGTTCAAGTCCATATGCAAACTTGAATCAACCTTCTTCGTTGCAAATAACTCAAGAGCCTTGTCTAGTGATTCGGCCACCGTCTCCTTGTATGCAACCCAACGTTGCTCGAGTTGACACGCATTGTCTTCCAACGGATGTGCATTCCAAAACCAACATTATGCCTTCCCTCCAACTCAATGATATCACTAGGGTCCATCCAATTCAAATCTTTCCTCACTTGTTGCAAGAGCTCCGCATAGCTAGGACTACTATCAAACACCATGTCAAGCTCATCCGGGTCCGGTTCTATATTGCCTTTCAAAAAGGCGTCTTTGTCCCCATGATGAACAAACACACATGTTCTTCCCATCCCTATAAGCATTCAAACAACACAAGGTCACATTGCTTCCATGAGTACTAATCCAAGGATTAACACGGAATACAAACCCTAATATATATATCAAACAACAACCCTAACCCTAACCATAACCCTAACCATAACCATAACCATAACCATAACCATAGCCCTAAACCTAACCCTAGCACCAACATAAGAACACCCATAAGAATAACCCTAGCATACTAACAAAGCCTAATCATAGGAAATTGGCAAACAAACATCTCACATCTCCATGCAAATCTCTAGATCCAAACAAAACTAGGGTTTCCCCAAACTAGCAACAAATGAGCAATTTGATAACATTACTTGGATCTAAACAAGGGGATCGGAGAAGATTACCTTGAGGGAGGGTTTGACTTCGAAATCCACGGACAAATTCTTCAAATTTGCAAGATTTGGGAGAGGATTTGAGAGGGGGAGAGAGTGGGAGAGGGGGCAAAGCTCGGGGAGAGAGTGGGAGAGTGGGAGAGTGGTTGGTGTGGGGGGAGTGGGGGAGGGGGGCCACCAAGTGGCTGGATAAGTCACAGTGCAGCGCCTACGCGCTAGCGCCTGCACTTCAAATGTGTGGCGCCTAGATCTTAGGCGCTGCACTTTACATGTGTGGTGCCTAGCTCGGAGGCGCTGCACTGCTGGGTGTGGGCCCAGGGGCTGCCACGGTGGACAGGCGTGCAACGCCCCCGATCTAGGCGCTGCACCGTAGGGTGTGGCGCCGGCGTGGCGGGCGCTACACAAAAGGGTCAGGGGAGTGAAATAGTTTCACGGGCAGTTCATTCTGTGAATTGATTTCATCCAGAGGTCAAAATTGTCAAATTTGCCGCTCCTGGCGCGCTCGGTTGGAACCATGGGAGCCATATCCTGTTTGAGCTAGAGGTTCCACCGGGGTGAGTGTGTCGTTCACGTGCATTTCCAAACCCCATGTCAATCTGGACAGGCCAGTAGGACCACCTGACGTTGTCCCCACCACTTCAGACTTTCTTTGACGAAGAGACCGCAGAAACTCAGCAAAATCCCTTCACCACTTTCAACAGCTCCGCCCTGCACGAATCACGGCGCACTAGCCTATGGCTCAGATAGCTATTTCTGTAGCAAGCTAGGATAGACACAATTTTGCCTATATATATATATATATATATATATATATATATATATATATATATATATATATATATATATATATATATATATTCTTGAGCTTTTCATGTCCTCAAGAGCATCCCCATATTGCTAATTCTTCAAGTTGTTTTCTTCGTCTATATGAATGTGATCGGACCCGCTCCCCTCTATGCTAAGCTCAACCCACTCTGTTCACAAATTCTCTACTTGTCACTATACAAAGTCTTCACTGTGTCCTTGACGGCTGAAGAAATTGCGAACACATTTTAAAATTGTCAAAAGTTTTTTTTGGCGGTTGCCACAGTAACTCCATCCCGCACTTCACTTGCGTGGATAAGCATGTGAAAATGCATGTGTGACACATGTCACAGAGATGCGAATGGTCAGGCGCTTATTCGTCCAAAATCTTCGGACCACTCGATTTTCACCATGGCTATAAGTAGCCTTGACTCTCTCAACCTAATTTCACTTTGCTCCTCTGCTCCCGTCGCTCTCACTCTCAAACCATAGCGCCACCTTTGGAATTCATCGCCGCCGGAGAAGAAGAGCTTCACTGCCTCGACTTCTTCGTTGACGTACTCACGCCAGACGCGGATTTCTTCATCTCCGTCGCCGCCGTAGCTGTCTTTCATCACCGAGTTAGGGCATGAAAGATTTGAACTGACGATTTCCTTCATTTCTTCGTCCAGTTCATCGAGTTCATCCTTTGGGTAATTAAAAGTTCATTTTTACTACCCAGTTTGATCTCTTAACTGCCTCAAAATATTCAAGTGTTGTTTTTACTTCACTCCAATTCTTCGGCACTTCCATTTGGCCAGTCTTGAGTACTTCATCTAAGTTATGCTTAACAATTAGATTCCTCAATTGTGCAATTGCTTCAATCTGTACAACTCTGGAATCTAAGTCAAGAACACTTAGTTAAATTCTTCAAGACGATAAGGGTCAATTTCCTCAACTGATTTATTTTGAAAACATCTGAGAACGCACGTGACTCTTCCCAATTTCCTTGCAACTATACTCTGTTCACGGGTACAAATGTCTGCCGACGATTCTCTAGGTTCTCATAAAATTAATTCATTTGCAGCGTTGCTTGAGGAAAACCTTCAAACTTCTTCATAGTCATCAAAAGCTCAGAAACCTTAGTTAAAGAAAATGGCTGATGGTAAAAAGCCTCAAAAGGGAGGCAAGAGGAAAGAGGAACAGGTTGATTCTGAAATCCCAGATAATATTTACTCAGGGTATTGTACGCCTGATGAAAATATATATGGCAAAGAGACTGACAAGCAGCACAAGACGCGTATGCAATGCATCAAGCACCGATGGGCTTATGAATGGATGGATTACAGATATGTAACTCCAAAATACATGAAGGAATTCGCTGTAAAGCCTCCATGCAATAGGCCACCATGATGTTTACTACGCAACCTTCTTCTTGTAGACGTTGTTGGGCCTCCAAGTGCAGAGTTTTGTAGGACAGTAGCAAATTTCCCTCAAGTGGATGACCTAAGGTTTATCAATCCGTGGGAGGCATAGGATGAAGATGGTCTCTCTCAAACAACCCTGCAACCAAATAACAAAGAGTCTCTTGTGTCCCCAACACACCCAATACAATGGTAAATTGTATAGGTGCACTAGTTCGGCGAAGAGATGGTGATACAAGTGTAATATGGATGGTAGGTGTAGGTTTTTGTAATCTGAAAATATAAAAATAGTAAGGTAACTAGTAACAAAAGTGAGCAAAAACGGTATTGCAATGCTTAGAAACCAAGCCTAGGGTTCATACTTTCACTAGTGCAAGTTCTCTCAACAATGATAACATAATTGGATCACATAACAATCCCTCAAGTGGATCAATAGAACATCCCATTGTCACCACAGATATCACATCGCAAGACATACATCAAGTGTTCTCAAATGCAATACTCAATCCGACATAACGAAATCTCAAAGAGCAAGACTCAATTCATCACAACAAGAGATAGAGAGGGAAGAAACACCATATGATCCAACTATAATAACAAAGCTCGCGGTACATCAAGATCGTGCCAAATCAAGAACACGAGAGAGAAAGATCAATCACATAGCTACTGGTACATACCCTCAGCCCCGAGGGTGAAGTACTCCCTCCTCGTCATGGAGACCGCCGGGATGATGAAGATGGCCACCGGTGATGATTTCCCCCTCTGGCAGGGTGCCGGAACAGGGTCCCGATTGGTTTTTTGTGGCTACAGAGGCTTGCGGCAGCGGAACTCTCGATCTAGGTTTATTTCTGGAGGTTTTGGGATTTATAGGAGGTGTTGGCGTCGGGGACAAGTCAAGGGGGACCACGAGGCGACGACAAGGCAGGGGGGCGAGCCCTCGGGAGGGGGGGGGGGGGGCGCCCTCCACCCTTGTGGTTGCCTCGGGACTCTTCTCCGATATCTTTTCGTTTCAGTATTTTTTATATTTTCCAAAAATATTCTCCGTAAATTTTCAGCTCGTTCCGAGAACTTTTATTTCTGCACAAAAAACGACACCACGGTAGTTCTGCTGAAAACAGCGTCAGTCCGGGTTAGTTCTAATCAAATTATACCAAAATCATATAAAATTGTTGTAAACATGGCATGAATACTTCATAAATTATAGATACGTTGGAGACGTATCAGCATCCCCAAGCTTAATTCCTGCTCGTCCTCGAGTAGGTAAATGATAAAAGAAATAATTTATGAAGTGTGAATGCTAGCAAGTGCACAAGTTTGACCAATGATAATTTCAATCACTTTTTCTAGCATCATTATATATCATAAACAGTAGCTCATCTCATAAAACTTCTCATGATCAAGTAGCAAGCTATTCACATGTTAAAGCATAGACCATAAACTTTCTTGAAAACTAACAAACTATGTTCTCAGTCATCAAACAATTACAATTCATCTTATTTTCAGGAAGGGTTTATGTAAGAGCTTTGATTTAGCAAATCCCACATACTCAACTATCATATAGTCTTCCATGATTGCTACCACTCAAAGCATATTTTTAGAACAAATAGTATCCATTGAACACAGAGAAAGATAGGGGCTTAATGTTTTGCCTCCCAACTTATTTATCATATAGATAATTGTCAACAATAATAATACATGATCAAATATATTTGAATGGCCATATATGCTTAGATCTTTCCCCACCACATGATGCTTGCCAACTAAAGAGTAGGTTGGAATGAGAAGGAATATTACTGACTCTTGCATAAAAGTAAAAGATAGGCCCTTCGCAGAGGGAAGCAGGGATTTGCAGAGGTGCCAGAGCTCAAAACTTTTAAAACAGAGATGAATATAATTTTGAGAAGTATGCTTTCATTGTCAACGTAACGACCGAGAGTTCCCAATATCTTCCATACTAGACACATTATAGGCGGTTCCCAAACAGAAAGGTAAAGTTTTTACTCCCCCTCCACCAACAATCACACTCCACAGCTGATCCAAAACAACGGGTACCGTCCATACCAATAACAGTCCTGGGGGAGTTTTGTTTAATTATTTGCGATTTTGTTTTTGATCTTTTGATCATAGGACTGGGCATCCCAATTACCAGCCACTCTCTCGTGAATGATAAGTGAATAAACACTCATCGTGAGAATAACCCACCTAGCATGGAAGATACTGACAGCCCCTAGTCGCTACATGAGCGATTCGGGCATACAAAACATATTAATATTTGAAGGTTTAGAGTTTGGCACATGCAAATTTACTTGGAACGGCAGGTAAATACCGCATATAGGTAGATATGGTGGACACTCATGGAAGAAACTTGGTTCAAGGATTTTGGATGCACAAGCAGTAATCCCGCTTAGTACAGAAATTTTGGCTAGCAAAAGATTCTAAATAGCAAGCACCACATGTTGGAGGATCCATAACAATATAACTTCTATACAAATATACCCAAGCATAACTCATTACGTTGTCTTCCTTGTTCAACTTCAACTAATATGCTCAAGTTTGAAAATAATTAATGGGGCTCACAATCATAGAAGATGTCCAAGATAGTATATTTATATGTGAAATCTCTCTTCCTTTAATATTCTTTCATGAATTGTTCAAGTGACCAATAATATGTTTGCTAACTTTCAATAAATTTACCACCTCTACTTCTTATATGTGAAGTCATTACTCCCCATGGTATAAGCATATGAAGCATATATAATTTCAGATTTATGATATTCAATTCATTCAACCATTTACTCATAGGATATAAGTGAAGCACGAGAGTAAATGAAAAACTACTCCAAAAAGATATAAGTGAAAATCAATGAGTAGTCAAATAATTAATTAGCTATGTGAAGATTCTCTCTCATTTAAAAATTTCAGATCTAAGTATTTTATTAAAACAGCGAGCAAAACAAAATAAAATGACTTTCTAAAAATAGCACACATGATATGAAGAAGCAAAAACTTAGGCTCAACCGATACTAACCGATAATTCTTGATGAAGAAAGGTGGGATGCCTACCGGGGCATCCTCAAGCTTAGATGCTTGAGACTTATTGAAATATTAACTAGGGATGCCTTGGGCATCCCCAAGCTTGAGCTTTTGTGTCTCCTTAATTCCTTTTATATCACGGTTTCACTAACTCTTTCATGCACACAAAACTCAACAAGAACTTGTGAGAAAAGTTAGTACAAATCAAATGCAAAACCTTATCATTATCTACTGTAGCAAATCACTAAAATTATTATTTAACATTGCATACTAAATGCCTCTGCATATTTAATACTTCTATCCTCAAATAGAATCATTAAACAAGCAAACAATGCAAACATAACAGCAATCTGTCTAAACAGGACAGTCTGTAAAGAGTGCAATTGTAATCATACTTACCTAACTCCAAAAATTCTGGAAAATTACCACACTATATAAAATTTGTTTTTACTCATTGTGTAAAAATTTCAAGATTTTATCATGTTCTGACTTTCCAAAAGAATTCAGACAACGATAGAAAACCTTCTGTTTTCAAATCAGCAACATATTGACTTGCAAAATAAGCATGGTAAAGGCTACACTTGACATTTTTATTGAAATAAAAGATGAAAAACATTATTCTAAGTAACATCAAGCAAATACTAATAAAATAAATTGACACTCCAAGCAAAACACATATCATGTGACGAATAAAAATATAGCCCCAAGTAAGGTTACCGGTAATGTTGAAAACGAAAGAGGGGATGCCTTCCGGGCATCCCCAAGCTTAGTTACTTGGATATTCCTTTAATATTACCTTGGGGTGCCTTGGGCATCCCCAAGCTTAGGGTCTTGTCACTCCTTATTCTCCTCATATCGATATCTCACCCAAAACTTGAAAACTTCAATCACACAAAACTTAACGGAACTTCGTGAGATGGGTTAGTACGATAAAACGAATCATTCACTTTGGTACTGTCAAGACAAGATTCAAATTTTTATCACATGATACCTACTGTACCCTATCATTTCTATAATTTATATTGAGCAATATAAGCCATAGAAACTAGGAAACAAGCAGACTATGCATCGAAAACAGAATCTGTCAAAAACAGAACAGTCTGTAAAGATCTGAATTAAGCTTATACTTCTGTTACTCCAAAAATTCTGAAAAACATTTACAACGTAGAAAATTTGTAAATCAATCAATTGTAAAAATTACAGAATTTTTACATGTTCCAGTAAAAGACAGGAATTTCTGTACTGAACGCAAAAGTTTCTGTTTTTGCACAGAATCAAGTCAACTATCAACCACACTATCCCAAAGGCTTTACTTGGCACCTTATTCAAACAAAAGCTATAAAACATGATTACTACAGTAGCTTAATCATGTGAACACACAAAAACAGTAGGGGTAAATATTGGGTTGTCTCCCAACAAGCGCTTTTCTTTAATGCCTTTTTAGCTAGGCATGATGATTTCAATGATGCTTCCATAAAAGTAAAGAATTGAAACACAAAGAGAGCATCACGAAGCATATGACTAGAACAGTTAAGTCTAACCCACTTCCTATGCATAGGGATTTTGTGAGCAAACAACTTATGGGAACAAGAATCAACTTGCATAGGAAGGCAAAACAAGCAAAACTTCAAGATTTTCAATACATAGAGAGGAAACTTGATATTATTGCAATATGAAAAAGCATATGTTCCTCTCTCATAATAATTTTCAGCAACATGAATGAATTCAACAATATAACTATCACATAAAGCATTCTTTTCATGATCCACAAGCATAGAAATTTTATTACTCTCCACATAAGCAAAATTCTTCTCATTCATCGTAGTGGGAGGAGCAAATTCAACAAAATAACTATCATGGGATTGAAAATTAAAGTCAAGATGGCAAGTTTCATGGTTATCATTATTCTTTATAGCATATATGTCATCACAATAATCATCATAGATAGGAGGCATGCTTTCATCATAATAAATTTGCTCATCAAAACTTGGGGGACAAAAAATATCATCTTCATCAAACATAGCCTCCCCAAGCTTATGGCTTTGCATATCATTAGCATCATGGATATTCAAAGAATTCATACCAACAACATTGCAATCATTCTCATTATTCAAATATTTAGTGCCAAACAATTTATAGACTTCTTCTTCTAACACTTGAGCACAATTTTCCTTTCCATCATTTTCACGAAAGACATTAAAAAGATGAAGCATATGAGGCAACCTCAATTCCATTTTTTTGTAGTTTTATTTTATAGACTAAACTAGTGATAAAACAAGAAACTAAAAGATTCAATTGCAAGATCTAAAGATATACCTTCAAGCACTAACCTCCCCGGCAACGGCGCCAGAAAAGAGCTTGATGTCTACTACGCGACCTTCTTCTTGTAGACGTTGTTGGGCCTCCAAGTGCAGAGTTTTGTAGGACAGTAGCAAATTTCCATCAAGTGGATGACCTAAGGTTTATCAATCCATGGGAGGCGTAGGATGAAGATGGTCTCTCTCAAACAACCCTGCAACCAAATAACAAAGAGTCTCTTGTGTCCCCAACACACCCAATACAATGGTAAATTGTATAGGTGCACTAGTTCGGCGAAGAGATGGTGATACAAGTGTAATATGGATGGTAGATATAGGTTTTTGTAATCTGAATATATAAAAACAGCAAGGTAACTAGTAACAAAAGTGAGCAAAAACGGTATTGCAATGCTTAGAAACAAGGCCTAGGGTTCATACTTTCACTAGTGCAAGTTCTCTCAACAATGATAACATAATTGGATCACATAACAATCCCTCAACGTGCAACAAAGAATCACTCCAAAGTTTCTTTTGGAGAACATAGGATGAAAACGTGCATCAACCCCTATGCATAGATTACCCCAATGTCACCTCGGGAATCCGCGAGTTGAGTGCCAAAACATACATCAAGTGAATCAATAGAACATCCCATTGTCACCACAGATATCCCATCGCAAGACATACATCAAGTGTTCTCAAATCCAATACTCAATCCAACATAATGAAATCTCAAAGAGCAAGACTCAATTCATCACAACAAGAGATAGAGAGGGAAGAAACACCATATGATCCAACTATAATAATAAAGCTCGCGGTACATCAAGATCGTGCCAAATCAAGAACACGAGAGAGAGAGAGATCAATCACATAGTTACTGGTACATACCCTCAGCCCCGAGGGTGAACTACTCCCTCCTCATCATGGAGACCGCCGGGATGATGAAGATGGCCACCGGTGATGATTTCCCCCTCCGGCAGGGTGCCAAAACAGGGTCCTGATTGGTTTTTCGTGGCTACAGAGGCTTGCGGCGGCGGAACTCTTGATCTAGGTTTATTTCTGGAGGTTTTGGGATTTATAGGAGGTGTTGGCATCGGGGATAAGTCAAGGGGGCCCACGAGGCGACGACAAGGCAGGGGGCGCGCCCTCCACCCTTGTGGTTGCCTCGGGACTCTTCTCCGATACCTTTTCGTTCCAGTATTTTTTATATTTTCCAATAATATTCTCCGTAAATTTTCAGCTCGTTCCGAGAACTTTTATTTCTGCACAAAAAACGACACCACGGTAGTTCTGCTGAAAACAGCGTCAGTCCGGGTTAGTTCTAATCAAATCATACCAAAATCATATAAAATTGTTGTAAACATGGCATGAATACTTCATAAATTATAGATACGTTGGAGACGTATCACACCACTTGTTGAAGGTCAAGTGGCACATCCCACAAGTGTGAGAAGGGGTGAAGAATTCCCCAAAGAATGGGCAAGGCATCAAGCAAAACTGGCAAAACTGGCCAAGAAGGCTGTTGATGAATTCAATAGGGCCACAAAGGCCTCATCTGAAGCAGGTGCAAGTGGTAGTGGCAGTGCAAGTGCACCGAAGAAGTCCATGCAAAAGAAGCCTGCACACAAGCCAAAGCCATTAGATCCAAAGCCCTCAGTGGCCAAGCCGGCTGCTTCAAAGGCCTCAGCGCCCAAGATTGCAAAATCTTCAGTGCCTCCACCTGCCACAAGTTCTTCAATGGCAGCAGCAAGAGCTTCAACACCGATTGTGCTCGCATCTTGCCAGCGCACCGAGGGCTTTCCAACAGCCTCCATTGCTGCATCAAGTGCCTCAGCTAGTGGGCTTATACCCTCAACAACACCCAAGCTAAAGACAAAGGTCACTGTTGGCCGTGGCACAAGGCTGGGTCCCAAAGGCGAGGCTGTAGTTCCTCAAGCTGACGCACATGGGCTGGCTAACGAAGATGAGCTCACTGAGTTCCTCAGAAGGAAGCAAGAACAAGCTACTATTGCCAAGAATTCTTCAGTCCCATTGCTGCTGGATCCCAAGAAGATCATTGATTTCATTGATATATGGGTGAAAAAACTAGACACTCCACTTGATGACCTCAACTTGCCTCCAGGACCAAGTCATGTATTATCTACATTCATCTTGAATGAGAAGCACAAGATTGTACAGGCAAAACTGGTGAAGAAATAGTAGATTCAGAAGGAGAGGGAGTTGAAGAAAAACATGCTCACCATATCTCCTCAGCAGCTCATGACTCTTCAATCTAAAATTCAGCGGCTGTCTGAAGAATATGAGCGCCAAGCCAATCACTACTGTGGCGTCAAGGACAGATTCATCACTGCCACCACCAAGGTAGTTGATGACCACAACAAGAGTGAGGCAGCTAAGTGTGCTACTGTGCCTCCTTCAAGTTCTTCAGCTACTCCACCAACTGCTCAGGCCAATGAAACTACACCTTCACCTCCTCCACAAGACCAACCCTGGGCAACTGAGGAAGTTGCGCTTGAAGAAGCTGCCAGGGCGACTGCATAAGTCATGCCTGAAGAAACTGCTCCAACAAATTCCTCAACAACAGCGCCTCCAACGACTTCATCTTTGAAGATCATCACTCTTCCTTCTACATCAGAAGCGAAGAAGACCAAGACCACTGAGAAGGAAGCCAGGAAGAGAAAGGCTTCAGCTCCTCCTACCACCACTGAATCAGTGAAGAAATTCAAGACGGCCACATTATCTTCAATTATTCCAATTGATGCAATTCCAATTTTATCAGTGCCCCTAGCTCGTACCACTGACGATCGTCAGATTGTTCCTTTTGGGGTGGAATACGAAATTCCTCCAGCTGATGAAGATGAAGAAACTGATACCCATTCTGTTGCTACCACGAAGCAAATGGATGAAGAAATTGAAGTGGAAGCAGATGCTTCACTTCATCAAGTGTCCTCACGAAAGCCTTCTCAAGCTCCGATGACTGAAGAAAATGCCACTGCTTTATCTGGAAGTAGTGACGCAACTGAAGAGGATGTGGATATTGATGGTGCTACAAAGCTTGTACTCCATGATGAATTCCGGGAAGCAGCTCATCCCAATTCACCCGTAACCACACCTCTGACGCAAGTGCCTCAGTCGCCTGCGCGCACTGAAGAAATTCACACTGGTTTTGAAGAAAGACAACCTTCTCTTCAAACCATTGATGAAGAAATTCTAGCTGCAACAGCTGATGAGACTGCACAATATGACCTGATGGTGGAAGTCATCAATACATCCCCTCAGCGCGATGACTTGATTCCTTCAGCAGATACTGATACTGTTCCAACTGCTACTGTTAAGGAAATTGCAAAATCACTTGCTGTGACAGACCCATAAGACTTAACTGGATCTCCAAGACCAGTGTTTGATGTCAGGCCGAAGAAGATAAATCTTCAACCAGTTCTGGTCATGCCAAAGATTGGCAGAAGCCTCAGACGGACCCAGTTCGACAGATCCAAATTCTTCGAAGAGAATAATTTCTTCATCAACGAGTCACCTTATGACTCAGCCAAGATCTGGCGTATGCGCTTCTAGACCAAGACACAAATGAACTACTATGCTTCATTAATGTTTGAGAAGAACAAGGTCTTCCCACATCGTCATATTCTTCATGTGGACATGGAATCTATTCCATGCTTCTGGCCAGTGTTGGCTGTTCTTCATGATGTTGGGCTGCTTAGATTCTGCTCGGATGTCTGCGATTGGAATGAAGAGCTAATTCTTCAATTCTATACAATTGTGCACTTCTCAAGAAATGTTGATCACATTGCGACATGGGCTCTGGACTGGATGAGTGAAGACACTCACTATAAATCACCAGTTGACGAACTACTTCGTGCTCTTCCAATAGATCCACCCCTTGAAGAAGCTAAGAGGGTCCATGAAGAACCTGAGCTGACAAATTATCTGATGCAAGTGCTGATGAAACCATTGGCTGAAGGAGAAGCTCAAAGAACCACCTTCCTAGTGAAGGATTTGTTGTATGTGCCAAGAACTCTCTATAGAATTCTGGCCAAGACCCTCAGTCCCATCAAAGGTCACAACTCTCACACTGAAGAAGTTGTGGGAGTCATGAAGAATCTGCTTTTTCACATCATACATAGAACTCCCATCAACATACATGATTTCTTCATGAGGAATTTGGTTACAATGGCCTAGTCACCCTTTGACCTGAAGCCGTATGCTCCATGGATCATGAGATTCATCAGATCCCGGTCTTCAATTCACTACAAGGCTGATTGTCAGAATCATCTCAGCTATCTGCCAGAGGTAGAAGTTCTTCAGAGCACAATATCCTAATTTCCTGCCAAGGGCAAGGCAGTCATAGATGAAGGAATTCGTCCCCTTGATGGACAATTTTGCCAGCCTGACTCCAACTCCACTTGTGATGAAACTGCCAGCCAGGACACTGCTGCAAAAGCTTCAAGGCATTCTCCTCCACTAGAAGTTCCACGTGTCATGACTGACCGTGAACTCCTCATCAGCTTGCACCAAAAAGTAGATAGAAATCATGATTGGGTTAAGCGTCAACTTGCTGCCATCAATGCAAATATGACTATGACGCATAACTCTGTTCAAAAAAATCACTATTATGCCCACGAGATCTTTGACAGAACATGGGCCATACTCTCACACCTGAAGACGGATGAAGAACTTATTGCAATGGAATTCCAGATGAAGTTTAATTTGGCAAATCCACCCAAGAAGAAGATAGACAGGAATCATGATTGGGTTAAGCATCAACTTGTTGCCATCAATGCAAATATGACTGTGACACATAACTCTGTTCAGAAAAATCACTATTATGCCCACGAGATCTTTGACAGAACATGGGCCATACTCTCACACCTGAAGACGGATGAAGAACTTGTTGCAATGGAATTCCAGATGAACTTTAATTTGGCAAATCCACCCAAGAAGAAGTTCAAGAAGGCATGTTCCTCCTCTCATCCCGAGCTCAGTGTCTCCTTCACGATCTATTGATGAAAATGAAGATGTTTAAGACACTGCGGCTGGCCCTTCTGCCTCACGCGACCCCAACAACAACGCCGACGCTCCTCCGACTTCGTCATGATATTCTTCAGGGGCGTTAGTTCTCGGTTTCGTCTCCTTTCAGCCATTTGATGACAAAGGGGGAGAAATCTGAGTTAGTCTTCAAGTAGGTCGTTATATGGGATGTTTTTTTATGAGTTACAACTCTTGGACTTCATTTGATTCTCTCTTTGATGAGTTGTAACTTAAATAACTGTTGGCTGTCTGAATCTTTTGTTATTTCTTATATGCATGCCTTGATCTTAAGTATATCTGCTTATGCATGCACAATTTCATCAGACACAAATTTTCATCATGCATTCAAATTCTTCAATATCTTATGGTCATGCATGATTGGATTCTAAGATATAGGGGGAGATCTCCACAATTTCAACCTGCCATGTGCATTTGCAATTCAAAGCAAATTCTTCATATGCACATCTTCAGGGAGTGTTCCTTAATATCTTATAACCAATTTCTTCATACTCTGTACTTACACTTCCATTATTTACTCTAGTTGAAAACCTAACCAATTTTTCATCAATCACTAAAAAGGGGGAGATTGTAAGTGTATCAAGTGCCCCTTAGTGGTTTTGGAGTATTGAAGACAAATAGGCTGAGGGACTAACATGTTTGTGAGTGTACACAGGAGCTATAGTCCCTGAAGACTTGGTTTAACCCATGGAAGACAACCCCTAAAAATGTACTTTTTCAAGTGAAGAATTTGGTGATGAAATTGGTATGGCCTTTGAAGAAATTGATGCGAAGACTTTCAAGCTTGAAGACTTTGTTTTCCTAGTTTCTTTCTTCTTATTTTGAGTCATAAGAAAAACCGTACTGTTAAAGGGGGTCTAGGTGAATCATAGTTCACATTCCAAAGTGATGCTCAAACCTATACTTACACAAGACGCTTCGAGTGAAGCCTTTGGAAATCTCCGGAACAGCTGATGAATTTGCTAGCGAGAGTGACGAAGTTCATCTGGTTGCTGACGAATTTGGTCAGGCTGAGGAGTAGGATTTCGTCAGTGCGATCTGCCTATTGTGAGGAAATTGAGTGCCCCGAATAAATCGAGAGTTCAATTTTCCGACCGTTGCTGCGCCGTGGGCCAGCTATCGAGTGGATCCATATCCTGACAACCGTCATATCAGAGAATGGCATTTATGACAATTCATGTCGGGTTGCCCCCTGGCTATAAATAGCCGCCCTCCACAACCACTTGTTGGTTGGCTGCTCAGAGAGAACTTGACACTTGTCATTTGAGAGCAACCCATCCTCTGACGACTTTGAGAGAATCCTAAGTGAGGAAAACCCCGGAGCCAAAGTGATTGAGCATCATTAAAGAGATTGATTTGTGTGATCCGACGCCTATTACCTTTAAAGACTGCCATTCTTCCAGATGGTTAGGCGTCAAGTTCTGAGCACCCAAGAGTCATTGTGGTGTGTCGGTGAACAAGTCTGTGAAGGTTTTGGAAGTCTACCTTGAATACTTACCATGAGTGATTGGGCGAGGTCTAGGTGACCTTAGCTCAAGAGGTCTACCAAATCGCTGTGTCTTCACCGAGCCTACCTGGTTTCAAATTCCTCAACCCTTACCTTATGTTATTCCGCTGCTGAAGAATTTGTGATCTACCCTTACCTTCGGACCCTTCCTTCACGCTTGGTTTCCCTCCGTAGCGGGACATTTTTCGCTGGAGCCTTCTCCTTTAAAACCATGATGCACCTTTGCCATGGAGCTCTCTCTCCTTCACATTGTACTTCCTCACGTACCACCCAGGAGGAGTCCCCCACCAACCACCCCCGCTCCCGCTCCCTACCCCTAATGCGATTTGCTATAAATCCATCTCTAATGAAATGGAATTTGCCACACTTTCTAAAGTACAGAAATTATTCCACTTAGACAACTGTATCTTCACAGACCAGCCCAACCCCATCCCGCTAACTCTCAACCCTCACTCTTATAAAAAATATCCACTAACTCGTGTTCTAAATGAGCCAGTGATCGACGCCGCCGTAGCAGGCCAGCAATAAGGGACAAGGGTTGCAACCGCCTTCCCCTCTTAGTGGGAGTACCCCTGGTGATATGGAACCGGCTCCTCTAACTTAGCTCTTGCGAAGTTAGGAGCCTAACTTAGCAATGTTTCAACCGTTAGATCTGGAATAAATGGTTGAGATCTAGCGCTACAGTTCTTGAACAGTATCAATTGCTACAGGTAAAACAACAGTCTTTTTAGCTATGGTGATCATCCAAACAGTGTGCTGCAGGCCCTGTGAACAGTACCGAATCCTGGCCATCTATTTCCCATCCAACGGTTCCCAGACTAAGTTAGGGTACTATTTCCCCAACTTAGTAGAAGCTAAGTTAGAGGAGCCGGTTCCCTGGTGATATAGTGGACCCACCCCTCATCCCAGGCTCTACCATAACGGCAACATGCTCATCCTGGGCTGGAGTCCATACCGCCCAGGGGTACTTGCACGCCTTCCTCAATGTGGGCTGGGCCGCTATTGTAGACGCCGCAGCGGCCTTTGTCCCTTCTCGTCCAACCAGACAAGAGTCACTATGCTCTTCTAAAAAAAAAGAATCACTATGCCGCCGAGGGCGCGTTCAAGCTGCTCGGCCAGCCGTGCAAAGCCTTCTCCTCCGCCCCAACAACGTAGTGCTACCGCACAGGGTGGTTCCGATTGATCACACCACGGCAATGTCGTTGGAGCTGCTCGCACCCGAGGAGCCACTGTCTGCTGCGGAGTCCGTGGGGTAGTCACCCGCCGCACCACGACCACTGCACCTGCACAAACCACCGCACTAGAGTTGTAGGTTTTCTTGTCTTAATCGATGATTTAGTAGTAGAACAAAAATACGTGCACGAACCTCCCATAATTGAACCATCATGCATATCCAGCTTGTTCTAGAATCAAGATCGGTTCTCTGGCACGCCCTTTACGGCATTGCCATCATGAAGCTCATCTTGCAGGCGTCGTTGGCGGCGAGGCCGACCCTACAGAACAAGGTCCTGAATGTGTGGACTTTTGTTGTGCTAATTAACGTCCACACCCTGTAGCTACGACCACCTGTATCGTTGGCGAGCTGCGGCAGATGCACACATGGAAGAAGGCATATTTACACGTTAGCATGCACATGCAACACATGTATTTCTTAAAAAGAAAATACATGTTCATCCTAGTTAATAGATAAAAAATTAAATAAAATAAGAAAAAAATCTAGTGATGCATTGTTAATAAATATTACACAATCAATAGCTGATAATAATAATAATAATGTCCTAATAATGAACAAACGTTTTCATTTAGCGCATGAACATTGAATTTATTTTTTGTATTGAAAGGAGGATATTTCCTTTGCGGAGAGGAGTAAATAACATATGCCATCTTCTCATGCAAAAAGTATATATTAATAATTTCCAACAACTGAAAAAACTGGACAGTTATAATAATAAAAATCTTGTTATTGTTGCAAGCATAAGACTCATAACGAAATAAAGAAACATGAACATCGTGAATTCAATCTTTCCAAAGAACAAAATATTTGAATGTTTCAATAAAACTATATTTTCTAAATTTAAATATAGATGTTCTCTGTGTGGGTAAAATATTCATTAGACAATGCACAAATTTCTAGGCTACGCAAAGGAAGAGAGATTTGTAGTTCAAAGAAACAAAAAGTAACCCGTTCTGATTCATCCAGTCTTATTTGTACATATATAACAGTATTGGAATTTTTTAGGATACAATATTAATGTTTTCAAAGTTTTTTTAAGGGCTACCTGGTTCCAAATGATATTTTTAAGTGTTCCACAATTTATTGATGTTCAGTCAACCTGAATTAAGCTTGGAAAAGTACGATGATAATCAAATAGATTGTACCTCATACATTCACCATGATAGCACATGACCATCTCGCGGAACTCAACTTAATGAACTGATGATTATAGATTGAACGCAAAACCAGGATGTCACTACTTACAAATACCAGAAAAAAATCATGGATGGTGAGCTTGTTCTTGACTTCTCTGAACTCTAACACTAGAATTCTTCATGGAAACAAAGCACACAAGAGGATCAAAAGGCCAAAGCTGGTGTCTTTCTTTTGCCGAGCGACACAACCTGCACCTGATCAGGCCATGGACCTGGGTATCTCTTGGTTGCTGTCAGTAAAAATATTTCAAATTTTTATGCTTGGCTTCAACTTCTTTAAAGATTCCTCACAAAAAAGAGAGGTTAAGTCACTAACATGACCATTCTGCAGAATCTGTGTCAAATATTAGTATAAAGATGAGATTAGGCTTTATGGGTCAAATAACGTCAAACTTTTGGGAAAAATCAAGGACAGAAGGTCCCTGTCACCACGAAATCTTCTGTGGCAGAATATCTAACAGAGGATGAGTGCACAACAGCTCGCATCAGAAGTTGAGAACACAACCCACTATTTAGTACACAGGACACGGACACAACACCAACGTTCTCCTCAAACTCTGGCCACGCACGCTCTCCTTTATCTGCACCCGCGTTCTTCTCAACCAACAATCGCATTGCCTCCTCAAGCCCTAGTCGGCGTCGTCCGCGCTAGCCCTCCTCATGTCCCGATCCGCGTCGCCCGTGAGCCCTCGGCAACGCCCGACCCTTCTTTAGGGAGCAGGCAAGCCTCGCCTGAGGTATGGTAAGGTTAGATGTATGGAAAGATTAATTAATGTGACTCAGCGACTTACAGTAAGGTTACTTAATTTAGATTTGGTCTTTAGAGATTGATTAAAGATTGACTGTGACTGATTCTTTTCCATAAAGATATTATTACTAAATAACTTGGGCCTGCATAGAAATTTCTGATCCGTTCAAAAAAATCGTTGTATGGGAGGTGAGGTGAAAAGAACCCAGATGAAATAGATGGTGATGGGAGGTGAGGCGAAAAAATCCAGATGAAATTAAACCGTAGAGGAAAAGCTACCAAGTCACCCTTTAGGAGTAGAGATGTTGCAATCAACTAGAGAATGTGTCGACTGTCCACTACTTCACAAATAGCACAAACACTGGATGTCGCCATGTTTAGGTGATGTAACAAATCTCCAGTAGGCAACAAATGTTGAGTGAGCCGCGAAGCAAAAACATTAAGTTTGGAGGGTACCTTGGTTCGCCACAATTTGAACCACCCCTTGCTCTCGGTGTCGGTGCTAGATGCACTTTGCCATCATGCATGGATAACCATCATGCCGAGTTAGATGAATGAGAAACCAGTTATTTATAGCCAACTACTAACATTGTGACGAGAATATACCAATACATGTATATGATGTTATCAAATCAACTATGAAGTGTAATTCTCGTGTATATCCTCTTTTTTATTATTGTAGCATATGAGAGCAAGATGGGTGACATGGTTCTTCAGAGATGTGTTGCCTGGTACCCGATGTCATGTCTTATTATCGAACAAAGCAAAAATGGTATCATGGGAAGGTGAAGTTTAGTTGTGAGTTCTGACCAGCGAGGATTAACATGGATTGGATATACATGAGGGGTAATTTCATACTACACATTGCCATCATTGGATTTTCATCAAAGAACTTTAGTGCCAACTCCAAATCGCTAAGGTAGTGAAGGCCATAGTTGTAGTTGTGCCTTATTTTCCGTTGGAC
The DNA here is from genome assembly GCA_011799875.1 of Thinopyrum elongatum. Classification (NCBI taxonomy): domain Eukaryota; kingdom Viridiplantae; phylum Streptophyta; class Magnoliopsida; order Poales; family Poaceae; genus Thinopyrum; species Thinopyrum elongatum. Next base: position 393,966,885 of record CM022300.1, read on the forward strand.
CGAGCGCGTATCAGCCAACCGTGTAGCATGGTGGTGAGCATGGAGAACTGGTTGTTGCTATCACTCACAACTACCAGAGTATGATGACGAGGAGGACAAGGGCGAGGAGATATTACCTGGAAGGATGGTGCGGCTCTGAAATGTATCCAGGAGGTGAGAGGCGCACCTACAGGTGGCACTCCCGAGCAGCTTGGTCAGCTCAGCGTCATTGCGCACGATGAGTGATACGTCCATTTTGCATCATGTTTGCCTACTGTTATTTATAATGTTTTGGGTCAATATTTCACTTTATAATGCAATTCTAATGCATTTTCTCTCTTATTAAGCAAAATTTATATGAAGAGGGAAATTGCGGACGGCTGGAATTTTGGACCTGAAAAGAGCTACAACAGAGATAGCTATTCTAAAGAGCTCCAAACGATCTAAAAATTTACGAAGCCATCGTCATCACCAACAATACTCCCATCATGGGAGGACCCATCTCTGCATCAACATCTTCACGAGCACCATCTCATCTCAAACCCTAGCTCATCTCTTATATTCAATCTTTGTCTCCAAAATTCAGATTGGTACCCGTGGGTTGCTAGTAGTGTTGATTACATCTTGTAGTTGATGCTGGTTGGTTTATTTGGTGGAAGATTATGTGTTCAGATCCTTAATCATATATTATACTCCTCATATCTTGAACATGAATATGATTTGTGAGTAGTTCCGTTTGTTCTTGAGGACATGGGAGAAGTCTTGTTATAAATAATCATGTGAAGTTGCTATTCGTTCAATATTTTGATGATATGTATGTTGTTCTTCCTCTAGTGGTGTAGTGTGAACGTCGACTACATGACACTTCACCATATTTAGGCCGAGGGGAAGACATTGGGGAGTAGTAAGTAAATGATGGGTTGCGAGAGTGATAGAAGCTTAAACCCTAGTTTATGCGCTATTCCGTAAGGGGTTGATTTGGATCCATATGTTTCATGCTGTGGTTAGATTTATCTTAATTCTTCTTTCATTGTTGCGGATGCTTGCAAGAGGGGGTAATCATAAGTGGGTTTCTTGTTCAATTAAGAACAACACCCTAGAACCGGTCCACCCACATATCAAATTATCAAAGTAGTGAACGCAAATCAACTAAACACGATGAAAGTTAACTAGACAATATTCCCATGTGTCCTCCAGAACTCTTTGCTTACTATAAGAAGTACTTTCATCTTGTCCTTTGCTATAAAAAGGATTGGGCCACCTTGCTTCACCTTTTTTTACTATTGCCACTTGCTACTTGTTACGAATTATCTTGCTATCAAACTATTTGCCATTACTACTTTCAGCACTTGTAGGAAATACTTTGCTGAAAACCGCTTGTCAATTCCTTTCGCTCCTTGTTGGGTTCGACACTCTTACTTATCAAAAGGACTACGATTGACCCCTATACTTGTGGGTCATCAAGACTCTTTTCTTGTGCTGTTGCCAGGGAGTAAAGCGCTTTTGGTAGGTGGAATTTGGCAAGTAAACATTTATAATACATGCTGAATTTTATCTTCACTTGTAACTATGGAAGATTATCCTTTGAGGGGCTTGTTCGGGGTATCTTCACCTCGACCGGAAGTGGTAAGAGCCGCTCCTCAACCTACTGAAGCTACTAAAAATATTTACTATGAATTTCCTTTGGCTATTATGGAGAACCTTCTTGCTAATCCCTACTTAGGAGATGGAACAATACATCATGATATGCACTTAATCTATATAGATGAAATTTGTGAATTGTTTAAGCTTGCAGGTTCATCAGAGGATACAGTTAAGAAGAAAGTATTCCCTTTATATTTGAGGGGAAGGACATTATCTTGGTACAGGCTACTGGATGATATCGGAACATGGGATTGGAACTGATTGAACTGGAATTCCATCATAAATTTTATCCTATGCATTTGGTTCATCTTGATCGAATTATATATATTTTTGCCTCGTGAAGGAGAAAGTATCACTCAAGCTTGGGGGAGGCTTAAATACATGATGCACACATGCCCCAATCATGAGCTCCCGAGAGAAATTATTATACAAAACTTTTATGCTCGGCTTTCTCATGAAGTTAAAGCAATGCTTGGTACCTCTTCTGATGTTTCCTTAATGAAGAGAAATATTGAATTCAAAAGGGATCTTATTGAAATAATTAAACGCAACTTTGAGGGTTGGGAAATCAACAAAGGTAAGTATTTAGGTATAAATCTTGAATTTGATTGCAGTAAGTCTTTTATACAAACAAATGTTTTTCATAAGCTTAGTGCAAAATATGGACTTGACTCCGAGATAGTAGCCACTTTCTCTGAATCATTTGCTGCTCATGTTGACCTCCCTAGGGAGAAGTGGTTTAAATTTCACCCACCTATTGAAATTCGTGAAGAACCAATTATTGCTAGAAGTGAAACAATTGCCTATACTGCTAATCCTATTGTCTGTTCTACTTATATAGAGAAACCTCCGTTCCCTGTTAGGATTAAGGAACATGCTAAGGCTACAACTGTGGTTCATAAGAGCAATACTAAAACACCTAAACCCTCTAAACAAATTAAGGTGGAACCTAATATTGTAATGGTTAAAGACCTCTTGGTTGATAATATTGACGGGCATGTTATCTTTTCTTTTTGAGGTAGCATGTTATCTGTTTTTGTGATGAAGTTACCAAAATTGCTAAACAAGTTAATTCTAAACAAGACAAGCTAGATAAGAATAAGCCAGTTGTTAATATGCATGTTGTTTCTATTAAGATTGGAGATAATTGCTATCATGATTTATGTGATATGGGTGCTAGTATAAGAGCTATTCCATTTTCTTTATATCAAGAAGTTATGCATGATATTTCATCCGCTGCAATAGATGATATCGATGTAACTATTAAGCTTGCAAATAGAGATATTGTTACACCGCTTGGAATTGTTAGAGATGTTGAAGTCTTCTGCGGTAAGATCAAATATCCTACTAATTTCTTAGTGCTCGGGCCACCACAACATAAATTCTATCCCATAATATTTGGTACACCTTTATTGAATATTGTTAATGCTGAAATTGATTGTGCTAAAGAAAATGTTAAAGTTAAGTTGGTGATGTATCTCAGGAATTCAATTTCTCCAAGTTTAATAGACAATCATATGATAATGAATTACCTAGTAAAGATGATATTATTGGTCTTGCTTTAATTGTTGTACCTCCTACTGATTCGTTAGAACAATATTTGTTGAACCATAAAAATGATATGCATATGAATGAGAGAAATGAAATAGATGAAATATTCTTTAGGCAAGCACCAATTCACAAGCATAATTTGCCGGTTGAAACTTTGGGAGACCCTCTTCCACCTAAGAGGGATCCTGTGTTTGAATTAAAGAAACTCCCTAATACATTGAAATATGCTTATCTTGATGAAAAGAAGATACATCATGTTATTATCAATGCTAACCTTTCAGTGCATGAGGAAAAGAGATTATTGAAAACTTTGAGAAAACATCATGCTACAATTGGATACACTCTTTATGATCTTAAGGGCATTAGCCCTACCTTATGTTAGCATAAGATTAATATAGAACCTGATGCTAAGCCAGTTGTCGATCATCAACGTCGTTTGAATCCTAAAATGAAGAATGTGGTAAGAACGGAACGAAAATATTAAAACTTCTTAAGGCAGGTATAATCTATCCTATAGCTGATAGTACATGGGTAAGTCCCGTTCATTGTGTTCCTAATAAAGGTGGAGTCACCGTTGTCCCTAATGATAAAAATGAACTTATCCCACATAGAATTGTAATCGGTTATAGGATGGTAATTGATTTTAGAAAATTAAATAAAGCTACTAGAAAAGATCATTATCCCCTGCCTTTCATTGATTAGATGTTAGAAAGATTGTCTAAGCATACACATTTTTGTTTCTTAGATGGATATTCTGGTTATTCTCAAATACCTGTATCACAAGAAGGTCAAGAGAAAACTACTTTTACATGTCCTTTTGGAACTTATGCTTATAGACATATGCCTTTTAGTTTATTTAATGCACTTGCTACCTTTCAAAGATGTATGACTGCTATATTCTCTGATTTCTGTGAGAAAATTCTTGTGGTATTCATGGATGGTTTCTCCGTTTACGGAATTGATGATCGCTTAAGCAATCTTGACAAAGTTTTGCAGAGATTGAAGAGACTAATCTTGTTTTGAATTGGGATAAGTGCCACATTAAGGTATAGTCCTTGGTCATAAAATTTTCGAAGGAGGTATTGAGGTAGATAAAGCTAAAGTTAATGCAATTGAGAAAATGCCATGTCCTAAAGATATTAAAGGTATAAGAAGTTTCCTTGGTCATGCTGGTTTTTATAGAAGGTTCATTAAAGACTTTTCTAAAATTTGTAGGACTCTTACTAATCTCCTACAGAAAGATGTTCCATTTTTATGATGATTGTGCCTTTGAAATACTTAAGAAAGCTTGAATAATTGCACATGTTGTTCAGCCACCCAATTGGAACTTACCCTTTGAAATTATGTGTGATGCTAGTGACTATGCTATTGGTGTTGTTCTAGGTCAAAGAGTTGATAAGAAATCAAATGTTACTTATTATGCTAGTAAGACCTTAGATAGTGCTCAAAGGAATTATGCTACTACTAAGAAATAATTTTTAGCAGTTGTGTTTGCATGTGATAAGTTCAGACATTATATTGTTGAATCTAAAGTCACTGTTCACACCGATCATGCTGCTATTAAATATCTTATGGAAAATGAAGATGTCAAGTCTAGACTGATAAGGTGGGTTCTTCTATTACAAGAATTTGATTTGCATATTGTTGATAGAAAAGGAGCTGAAAATCCTGTAGCAGATAATTTGTCTAGGATGGAAAATGTTCTTGATGACCCACTACCTATTGATGATAGTTTTCCTGATGAGCAATTAGTTGTTATAAATGCTTCTACTTCTTGTGATAATCATTGGTATGCAGATTATGTCAATTTCATTGTTGCTAAATATATACCACCTAATTACACATACCAAAAAAAAGAAAAGTTCTTCTTTGATTTAAGACATTACTTTTGGGATGACCCACATCTATATAAAGGAGTAGATGGTATGATTAGACATTTGTATACCTGAGCGTGAGCAAGGACAGATCATCAGGAAGTGTCACTCTGAGCCATACGGAGGACACCATGCTGGAGATAGAACTGCACACAAGGTACTGCAATCTAGTTTTTATTGGCCTACTCTCTTCAAGGATGCATGTAAGTTTGTCCTTTCTTATGATGAATGTCAAAGAATTGGTAATATTAGTAGATGTCAAGAAGTGACTATGAATTATTTGCTTGTTATTGAACCTTTTGATGTCTGGGGCTTTGATTATATGGGACATTTTCCCTCCTCTAATGGATATACTCATATTTTAGTTGTTGTCGATTATGTTACCAAGTGGGTAGAAGCTATTCCAACTAGTAGCGCTAATCATAATAGATCCATTAAAATGCTTAAGGAAGTTATTTTTCTAAGGAAGATATTTAATGACTGATGGTGGTTCACATTTCATTCATGGTGCATTCCATAAAACCTTAGCCGAATATGATGTGAATCGTAGAATTGCATTACCTTATCAACCTCAGTCTAGTGGGTAATTTGAACTGAGAAATAGAGAAATAAAACCAATCTTGCAAAAGACTATTAATAGATCCAGAAAGGATTGGTCTAAGAAACTATATGATGCTTTGTGGGCATATAGAATTGCTTATAAAAATCCAATGGGTATGTCCCCGTACAAAATGGTCTATGGGAACACTGGTACAACGAGGTGCTATACAAACGGTTTTTAACCCCTTTCCACGACGGCATTTGGAACCATCGCCAAGTGAGTGACTGCGATAGGGGGGGTCCTTCCCACACGACCCAGAAACCGTCGGGGATAGGGAGCCACCTAGACGCTGCATCCTTGCAACTCGTTTGTGCACGCATTGCCATCGCAGTCGGTATTCTGTGGTGCTACGTTTACGATGCGCGGCCCATGACAAACGGTTCACGATTATAGAATGTGTATGATAAGCAGACAATCACACACATTCGCTTTTCCCAAACTGTATGCGATAACTAATTAAGAAGATGAGCTAATCGTCGTACGAGTGTTGGACATGATTACGAAACATCGGACCGTCGTAACATCGTCGTACATGACAACTATCGCACACGCTATTCTATGGCGCAACGTTTACAATGCATACCACATCAGAAACAGTTCATGGTTGCGAATCATGTATGATAAGGCAACTATCACAAATGTTTAGTTTGCCCGCACCGTTTGTGATATTGTCTGACATCGCACATGCTTTGCAAACGGCAACTGTGTGCATGCTTGCACACGTTTCCTCTCTGTGAACCATGTCGGATTATGGTGTATATCGCAAACGTTTGTGTTTTACCAACTGTGTGCGCCGTAACGACCTGGAGAGCGTAATTTCACCGTAATTTAATTGCTGCTATTTCAAATTGTACCGGATTTGAAATTTAATGTATGCTATAGCTTTATTCATATCCATCAGGTTCAAACAACCAATGCATTATTCGATTCATAGGAACATATGTTCAATAATTACATAAGAACCAAATAAAGAATGATGAACCGCAGTTGTATACTTGTACTATTAACGACGGTAAAAAAGAGGTGAAATACATTCTGGTTGCTAAACAAGGTGAAGCGGAATGCCCATATTGTGCCCTCCTCCATGCAGAAGGCACGCACGACTCTAGTCCAACCCCTTGTGATGGCCGACCGCCCATCCTTCACGGTCTTCATGAAAACATCTAGATAATCATCGTGTTCTGGTAGATATTCTTTAACCTTTGCATGCCCACCAATCATGTAGTTTGAGAGGTAATCTTGAGTAAACTTCTTTGGGAACCACTGCAAAGGAAAAAGATCCAGACATTGTCATCTAACACAACTCATTATGGGCAGTAAAAAGAAGGCTGCATAGTTCTTACTTACCATCCTGCAGTTCGCTGTTGTCTTGGATAAAGTGTAAACAAATAGTTTAATTGCCATCTTTTAACCCATTTTACTAACAATCTTTATCAGCTTCCTCACTTGATGCTGGTTCATCGATATCTCATTGCCCCATACGCAGAAAGGGTCGAAGCGCGGATCTTTACCAATGACATATGTACCTAAAAGCACCAAGTTAATATTAGAAGCTAAACAGCAATTGCACAATGATGTAGTACAACACTCTTTTATAATATCTTATAACATCCAAATACTCACATATTAGATGAATTAACATCTTTTCTTATGGGTAGGAAGGAGTTTATTGCATTTTTACAAATTATCGGCTGATTAACTGCTGCTGTATCCATGGGTTAGAGTTAGTTTGAGCTAGTTCGGGCTCAAATAGCCCTAAAGTATATCCAAACATGAGGGCTAGTTTGAGCTAGTTGCATCTAACCCACCCAAAAAAACTATTCCACCCAAGAGGTGCTAATTGGAGCTAGTTCTCCTAGTGCATTTATTGTCAATCTAACCCTGTCATCCAAACACCTCTTTGGATGGAGTTAGTTCAGGGTTAGTCATGAGCTAGAAACTAACTCTAACCTCTAGCTAAGTTGAGTATCCAAACAGGGTTGTGTTGTTGTTGTTGTTGTTGTTGCTGCTGCTGCTCTTCTACGTATATCTAGACATCATCAGAACATTAAGGTAACACTCTTCCTTGTTGCTATGTAGCCTAGGATTGCGTATTTAGACATTAAGTATAGTGCATGTTGCTATGTAGCCTCAGATATATTACATATGGCCCTAGTTAACCTAACGATAAATGGGTTACAGATATATTCAGTTAAAAGTCCGATTCACCGATTAGTCCCTTATCAGCCCCCGGCCTATATGGTACCAGCTACCGATATCCTGAACAGTGAGTATATATAAGCCATGGGATGAAACTAACCTCGATGAAAAACAACAGTCGTTCCCAAAATTGTCCTGTGTAGGTACATCAAGAGGCATGTTAAGCACAACAGGCTAAACATCAACCAAATATATCCATGGCAGACAAAATAATCTCCAAAAGATAGCTTCAGTGTGCAGGTTTAAGCACGCTAGTAAAGCAAAACAAGTGAAAAGGTGTGTTAACTGCAACAGGCCTAACATTTAACAACAAGCAAACATAGTCATTCAAACTGGTATTGTGCCAGTCTAAGTACACTAGTTATTGTTAAATAAAAATGGAAAGGCGTGTTAACTACAAGATGCAGCAACCAAATGTAGTCATTCATAGTGGTATTGTTGAAACTGGTATTGATGAAATTGAACTGCACAGTTCATACTTGCACATATAGAACATCACGTTGTGAATAACTGGAATAAACAAGGCATACTAAGAACAACCAAAGATAGCATTTGAAACTGGACATATGCTAACTACAAACAACCGAACAATAAAAAAACTTTAAAAGAGGCATATGCTAGCTATAATAGGCTTAACAGCAAACAAATATATGCATTCCTATCGGTATGTTTAAAACTGGATTGATGAAATGTACTGCATAGTAAATAGTTGCACATATAGAGCATCACATTGTGAACAACTGAAATAAACAAGGCATACTGCAAACAACCAAATATAGCAATTAAAACTGGACATATTCTCACTACACTACAAAAGGGACTCGACAAAACAAATCATGGGTTACCCCCTGTGAATAGGCACGGCAAAACAAATCATGGGTTACCCCCTGTGAATAGGCACGGCAAAACAAATCATGGGTTTCCCCACTTGTCACAGATGGGCTCGTTCCCGTGGGAAGAGCACGGACCCTGGATGTGCTCCATGTTGTCGCAGATGGGCTCCTTCCCCTTGGAAGAGCACGGCTGTAGGGTGCCCTCCCTGATGTCGCAGACGGGCTCTTTCCCCTTGGAAGAGCAGATGGGCTCTTTCCCCTTGGAAGAGCCGGAAAGGGTGCCCTCCTCGTGGTCGCCGTCGATGAGGTCTGACTTGGAAGTTGTGGATCCCAAGCCAGCGTCGCAGAACGTGTCCTTCAGAAATGACAAAAGGGGCTCGATGGCGATGTAGGATGGAAAATTCTTGACAGCGAGCCAGAGGAGATCAGCGGCGGGGCCATGGATGAGATCGATGGCGGTTAAACCCGAGGGGTTGGGGGTGGACCACTTAACCTGTGACATAGCCCGCGTCAGGCCATCGCTGTCGACGACCTCGATGTCGTAGCCGGTGTCCGCGACATACCATCATACTCTAGCCCGCTGATTGAGTGTCTGCGGCCAGTAATGGTCGTCAGCTTCCTCGGCGACGTCGGGCGAAGAGACCGCGATACACCACTTTTGGGCCAGTCGCTCCTCGAGCTCCACGGGAAGCGTAGCCGGGCTTAGGCTGCGATGCTCTAGAGTGGGGGATGGGGATCTATGGGAAAGGGGGCATTTGGCAGGCGTCATCTAAGAAACTCAGGGTGGCCTAGGTATGGAGATCGGTGGGTAAGCTGCACGGGAAAACTGGCAGATGTTGACAATGGAGGCCTTGTGGCGGCGGTGGCGACCTTGCTAGGGTTTCAAGCGAGGGGGGGTGTGTGTGTGTGTGTGCACGCGCGCGCGCCCGAGGAGCTTTTGGGGTGTGTGTGTGGGGGGGGGCAGGGGGTGTGTTTGAGGAAATGACGCGGCTACTGAAAATTTTACTACGCGGGAGTGAAATGCCGGGGCTATTGAAAATTTGGATGATGGTGCATCGCACACGATCCAGAAATAACAACCGTGTGTTATGAAACAGAAAAACCCTCGAGGCGGGCAGATATTTTCGAGGGATGCAGGCGGGAGCGGGAACAAGAAACATCACACACGGTCAAAACATAATAACCGTGTGTTATCAAACAGAAAAAGCCTGCAGGTGGGTAGATATTTTTGAGAGGGGAAGCCTCGTGGAGCCCAATGTACTGTGCAAATGTGCGTGACAGGGGCACCGGCATGGCACATGGTTAGTGTGAGTGAACCGTGTCTGTTGCGTCATCCAACTTGTCTAATGTTCTTAAATTTGGCAAAAAATGACGCGGGAGAGGGTCAGAACATGAACACACTTGCAAGTGGACCAAATATATGTACGAAAAGGGTGGTTTGATGTTCAAATACCAAATGCAACTTTGATGTGGCACCTATCTCGCAAAGCGCACGGTATTACTTGCCCCCCCTCGTGTCGGCAGGAAGGGAATCCTAAGCTATGAATGCATGCCCCCCCCCACGGAGGTTCACCTAGCAAAGTGCGAAGTAGCAACTCCCCCCCCCCACACACACACTTTTAGTGGGCAGGCCAGAGAGGGCATCTCACCAAGATGGATCGTCAAACGGACCAAGAATAATCCACCTTGGTCGTACAACCTCTCTCTTGTTGTTGGTCAAAGTGATGGCCGTCCATGCGACCCTGGAGATGGGCTAGCTCACCAATAATCACGCAAGTAGCTAGTCCCCGAAGACAACCACTGCCTGCGTGTGGCCCAAACATATGTATGGAGAGGTGTGTTTGAATACACAATGGAACAACTTTGATGTGGCACCGTGCTTTCGAACCAGAAATCCCCACACTGAGCGAGGGTTAGTTGACGATGCATATGTATGTCACTCCACACTTCAAGCGGATGACGGGGATTCTTGCATGCATGCATGCATAGTATGCACTCAAACTTAATTAGGTCTAAATCTCACCATGACCTATACTACAATAACATGAACCAAAGGAAGATTCCGCCATGGTAACCTATCTTGTTGTCGGTCAAGGTCATCATGGATGTCCACGCAGGCCCACGAATGTATAGGCTTGTCGCCGATAACCACGCGAGGGAGTGTATCGTTTGAAGACAACCACTACATGCATATGTATGGAGGTGATACGTGCATGCATGTTTGAATACCATTTCACAACATTGATGTGGCGCGTGCATCGAAAATCGTACAGTCCCTACACAGAGCGAGATCGGTTCATGACGTGTCTTGGTACTAGCCACTTCGACTCGATGGGAGGTATTCATGCGTACACATGCATGTGTGTGCTCAAACTGTATCATGTCATCCCAGAGCATGACCTATATATATATACCGTATTACAAACAAAAATAATAATCCCCTCCTAAGTCAAATTAACCTCTCTCATTGTCAGGCAAAGTAGTGATGGACCAAGCGGGCCCACAGATGGAAAGCATCGATATTGCCGATATCCGCTTAAGTGGGTGCGAGAGGACAACCACCATCGCTTTGCATGTGGGCCAAACATATGTTGAATACCCAAAATGCACAACTTTGATGTGGCACATGCCTCGAAAACCGTAAAGTCCCCACACGGAGCGAGGTTCATGAAGCGTACTACATATGATGGTCCCTTTCCCCCTCTTCGACGCATACTATATGCTCCTAACATAATACAACCCAAAAAGAATCCTCCTTGATGGTGAAATTAATTAACCTCTCCCGATGTAGGTCAAAGTGATGCATGCATCGACGATGGCCTCGTGAGCCCACAGATGCAAGCGTCACACGTGAGTGTCCTAGGATAACCACCGCCTACATGCATGTGGCCCAAAGAGGTGTTGTGTGATGTTTGAATAGCCAATTTCACAACTTTGATGTGGCACGTGCCTCGGAAACCGAAAAGTCCCAACACTGAGTGAGGTGTACTTGTTCACGGACGCGTACGTATAGTATATATGCTAGTCCCCTCCCACCTCTTCGACGCGTACTATATACTCCCACCATAACACAAACAAAAAAGATTCTACCTTCCTGGTCAAATTAACCTCTCTGCCGGATGTTGGTCAAAGTGATGGATGATGACCTCGCGGGCCCACAGAAAGCATCACACGCGAGTATCGAGTGTCGTGTAGGACAACCATCGACTGCATGTGGCCAAAACATGTATGTATGAAAGGGTTGTGTAATATTTTAAATAATGAATTCATGACTCTGATGTGGCACCTGCCTCACAAAACGGCCAACCCACACGGTGGCTCATGACTCGTAGTGTACTGCCAACCACCCCCACCCCCCAGACACACACACACACACACACACACCGTGAATCCACCGCAACTACGATGCATGTTAAATTATCCCGCGGTGAACATATGTCACCAAAGGAGGGACGTTTTAATTTTGAAAAAAAAACAGAGATCATTAAGACGTTTTAGTACATTGATTGATTTTCTAGGGGTATAATGTGCAAAAATCAAATTTGAGCTACATGCACACGTGACAGTGCACCTAAATGGATTGCAAAAACACATGTGTCTCACTAGGTGCATGTTTACTCCCCATGCAAGAAATTTCAAACATTTGAGAATCTTGATTTTTAAATTCTAGTACATCCAAAACTTATTTGAAATTCATGAAACTTATCGTGTTGTCATATGGACACCAATACAAAGTGGCATTGTACTTTTTTTTTGTCAAATTTGAGACCAGTTTTGATGTAATCTTTATCTTCTTACAAACGGGAGATTTTTAATAATTGGGAACCAATATCGCAAACGGATTATTTATTCGAACCGTGAGCATTAGACCAACAATGGATACGTGCCATGCTTCGGTTAAGCAATAAAGCGGCAGCATTAATCATCCAAATAGAAAAACAATATACGTGCCGCCACGTGACCCATGTGCCGTGCAAGCAGGCGTGAGTTGATGGGACGCATGTGAGCAGTCCGCTGCGCAGGCAGACCGGGAGGCGTGCGTGCAGGTGTGTGAATTGACAGGAGGCATGCTCGCTGCGTAGTGTCATCGGGAGGCATGCGAGTAGCTGTGTGAAACGACGGTAGGCATGCCAGCAGTCCGGTGCGCAGGCTCACCGGGAGGCGAGCCAGCGGTTTGACCGCCGCCCGCCTCTCTCCCACTACTCCATATTAATGGCACGCCCGAGTGGCCACACCCCCATCCTTGCCACAAACACAATCCTCTCTCTCCGCTTGCATCCTCGATGCCGCTCTCGGTCCTCAAAGCCATCAGTGTATGAGGATGCCGCCGAAGTGCCCCATCGGAGGGAGTGGCGATGCCGGGGCTGCTGAAGCACCGGAGCACGGCATGGAGATGGAGACAGAGGTTGTCGTCACCGCAGGCGAGGTATCACTGCACCCTGACGTCGTCGACGACGTCGTGCTTCCACAACCAGGGGCGGAGGTCCACACCGACTCCGGTGACGACTCGGGCGACGACCCCGGCGACTACTCCGACAACCACTCTGGCGATGACTCCAACAACAATGGACAACCGGTTAGTCATCTATACCCATTTATGTGTCAAATAGATCCTAGGGTTTCTCTGGTTACTCCTGCCTTCCCCTTTTTGAAATAGAAATCCTATGATTATGTTCTCCCAATCCATGAAATCTGAGTAAGTTTCGTTAGATCCATGTAGTGTATTGATTGTTTGAATGGTACAAGTGATAAGTGATTAGTTGTTTCATCTGTGCAAATGATTTCTGCTAGTAATCCGACTATGATTAGTGTTCGTGCTAATAATTCCTAACCAGGACTTGACAATTGATTTTGAATGACCTACATATATGTTTGTGCCATTATTTTCTTCAAGATTGATCTGTACATAGATGATTGTGCTTAAAAATCGAACCATAATCTCTGGATATATATAAAAATTATCCATAAATTCCTAATCCTACTTCACGGCATGTAAACATTGATTTGATGCCAAATTTTGGCAACTGCCAAATGTTCGCTAGAGATTAGTTTGTAAACATTAATTTGACGCCACATTTTTTTTACTATTTGTATAGGTGCTGTCTGACGATGTGGACAGTGAGGATGAAGATGGCCAAAGGAGGTACAAGAGGCAAATCCTAAGGGAGCATTATGCGGGAATGCATAACAGGCGTATTAGGACCTGGGACGGCGGCTATCGATGCCCATTTTGCAACCAAAAGCTTCATGACGCGTATGAAAGTGTTCTGGCGCATGCAAGAGGACGAGCCGTTGGCTCCTTCAAGCAGAAGTATTCTCGCAGGGTGGCGCATGCCACGTACGCCGAGTTCCTGGAGAAGCTTCGGGATCGTGCCGGCAGATGAGATGAGATGTGGGATCGAACTATGTACGCTTGAGTATGCTTAATGACGGTTAAACTATGTACTAATGGTTGAACTATGCTTGTGTATGCTTATTATCTATGTCTGAGTATGTTTAATCTATGTTTACTTATGTCAAAATATGGGATATGGATGCAATCAGTTCGGTTAATGGAATCTACCTCCGTCCTGGTTTATTGGTCCCCTTTGTAATTTGTGTTAAATTTTGACCAAAGATTTAACTGACAAAATGTTAGTGCAGGTCAGCAATAATTATATCATTGGATGCATATTTGAACATAGTGTTCAATGATATAATTTTTGGTGACATGCATAAACATTTTTTAGTTAAATATTTGGTCAAAATTTGGTACAAATTACAAAGGGGACCAATAAACCAGGATGGAGGTAGTACGTCAATCACACACGGTTCCCAAAATTGGATCCGTGTGCAATGACTTTCATTTTCCCTGTTACGTCAATCACACACGGTTGGCTCTGGCAAACCGTTGCCTCCGAAACTCTTTGTGGGACAGAAAACCCTCACCACCCAATTCAAAAAAGAAAAAAGAAAACCCTCACCATCCCCACGTCACAAAAACCCTCACCCCACCCGCCACCCCCTCCGGTCCCCATTCACACCTGCACAAGCTCCTCCGCATCTATGCATGGCACCGCCTATTGCGGCGGCAACCACTTAGCTCGACGCCTGCCGCCGCTGCAAGGCTGCCGGCAAACCCCACCACATTTCGCCACTTCCGCTTGCCGCCGCCTATCGCCATCGACTTTCTCGACGGTGCTCGCGGTCGACCCAGCTCCGCCCGGTTGGGGAATCCGCCGTATTGAGGGTTTTTCTCATGGAAAACAAGGTAACTAATTTAATGAGATATTATCTCATCTCTTATCCCAGTTCATCTCCCTCCTTTAATAACCCGGCCGAAATTGCCGTGAATTCATTTTTATTCGAGCTGATTTGAGGGTTTTCTTTCATTCATAGAGTGTACAGTGTGCGGACACATCAGGACTTTGCAGCCTCCGCCAGACATCCATGGAGTTCCATCCCACCGTACCAGATGACTTGAGGATGCGCGCGGTATGATCAATCTCACCCTAAATCGGTTGGCATGGCCTACTTTCCTGAACATATACTAAATATTGCTACATTTGGAAGGTGCCACATGCACCATATACGTCAAAGGGGATTTTTTCCCTCTTCTTTCTATATTAGGCAAATTAATGATGTATTGTTCTTTCGATTACTCTCATATTTCCATGACATCATGTTTACCCTATCTGTTTAATTATAGTTTTTTGTCCTTCGATTTCAACTGCTGTACAGTTCTTTTAATTTGGGCCCATATTTGCATGTTACTAGATTTTCTTTAACAATCCTACCATTTTCTACAGCGCGTCCCTTGCTATGCAATAGAATCTGTAGTACACAATCTTTCCCTTTACATAAATCAAGACTGCAGGGATGTCATACTGAACACAAACCATGGATTTACAATCATTGCTACTATAAGACTTGATGAACATGGTGACTCCTATTTTGGCACTGGCCTTTGGAAAGAAATTTCTAAGTTTTATGTACTGAAAGCTGGCACTAAAATTGCACTGCACATAAAAGAGCCTGGTCATGAGATATATGCTAACTTCCCCGACGATATCGTCTGTCCAGACTTTGTTCGAAGTAAGTGTTCTTTTCAAGTATCTGCATGTTGACTTACCCAGCAATATCAAATGAATTGTGTAGTATTTAAGCAACAAATTGTTATTCCATTTTCTTACTCTATTCCTACCTACTAACTTCTAGTTAATAATACACTTTTCTATTGCCCTATTTTAACTAAATATTCCCTGTACTCCCACTTCTATCAGAAAGCGCCGCAGACAAGGAGACTCCAGAGGTGGAGAATGGGGCTGCCAACAAGCAGAGGCGGGTCGAGCAAGATCCGCAAGCGACTCCAGCAGGCCTAGACTTCATCAGCAGCCTCCCCGATGATATGTTGACAGTCATCATCTCCATCCTCCCAATCAAATATGGGGCGCGGACAACCGTCCTTTCCTGGTGGTGGCGCCCCCTATGGAACTCCACCCCTCTTGACCTCATCGACACCCACGAGCTCTGCCATGGCTATCGCAAAAGCTTGGATGCGTTCTCCAAGATCCTCGGCAGTCACCCTGGCCCAACCAGAGGCCTTAGCATGGGCAAGTTTCGTTCCAACGGCAAGGACCGAGCCAAGCTTGACGACTGGTTCCGATCCCCCGCCCTAGATTAGCTCGAGGAGCTCACTTTTGATGATGGGCATATGCGCTCCTGCCAATGTCCGTGCTCCACCTCGCGCCCACGCTGCGCGTCGCCAAGTTCAGGAACTGCCATTCCCCCCTAATGACGCGCCCGCTCTTATTCTACCACGACTGAAGCACCTCGAGCTCGTCACTGTCTGCCTCCCAAACGGTGACATGGAGCGCCTGCTCCGTGGCTGTACTGCACCCGAGTACCTTCGTCTTCAGGCGATCAATGGGTTGAGTAGCTTCCACATCACCTCCATGACTCCCCGGACTATTTATGTGTACTGTTGGTGCGGCAAGAAGACATCACAAGATGTCTACCATGGTATGGTCATTGAGGACACACCTTCACTTGAGAGATTACTTGTAGTTGATCAAGAAGGTCCAACAAGAATCAATGTCATTTCTGCGCCGAAATTGACAGTGGTGGGCTACTCGTCTGACAAATACTCCGAACTTGTTATTGGATCCACACCCGTTCAGGTACAACAGCTGCCTTCTACCTCTCCTTCTAGAAATTAACATTATTTCTAATTTTGAAGATGTATGTTCGTCTGTCATCCAGAAAATGATTCCGACAAGCTTGACCCCAAAACTGCGCACAGTGAAGGTCTTGGCACTAGAATCTATTGGCCCCAACCTGGAGCAAGTTGTTAGTTTCCTGAGATGCTTTCCGTGCCTGGAGAAGCTATATATCGAGGTGATGTTCCTTTCCTGTTAAATGTTAACCATAAGGGAGTTCAATTTGTTACACCTTTTTCCAAGTTTACAATGACAATGTACTACGATTTCTGAAGGATTTTTTTGGAGGATTTCAGTACATACATGTTCCCCCCCATATTGGTTGCTTGATCCATATGGTTACAATCCATAAGCATTTCTCCTTTGGATTCATCTGTACTAGTTTTCTTAGGGAACTTTTCATCCACTCCAACCTCTTGTGAAGAAGGCTACATTTTTCTAGATTGTAATCAAATGCCCATGTTAATCATGTCGGATCGAAGATGGCATGTTAGTGCATTTTACAAATCCTGCAAACCAAATAGGCCTGTAGTAGTGTTCAAAAATGCATGTAGGCACTAACACGTTTTCTTCTTTTGCAGATAAGATTAGGCCCAGTGGTGGATAATGTGATACAATATAACAATCACATCGAATTCCTAGATCTGCATCTCTCAGAAATTACTTTGAACTCCTACTGAGGGACCTTACCGGAGATTATATTCGCCAGGTTCTTTGTTGTCAGAGTAAGGGTGCTGAAGGTAATGAGGTTTGCCCTACATTTATTTCGCAAAAATGAATGGTTTGTTAATCAGCACCGGCGGCTGCGGTAGAATGGAATAGACTCCAAAAATGCTGAATTTCATTTTGGAACTTCAGATGACAGAGTAATCGGAAGTCATCGTGTCAACTCCATACATGACTTCTCAGTGGCTGACCCCTTTGCAAAAATTATGAGGTTTCGAAACCATACTTACAAGTGGTAATATTAGTTTGAACCTCTCTGATATCCATGTTCAGCGGATTAGTGCGAGCGTTTGCAGCTGATGAGCTGAATTTCATTTCTAATATTAGTTTGAACCTTGTAATCTTCGAATTTGAGCCATATAACTCTGGAATTTGAACCTTGTAATATTTCGAGCTTTTGTGGTACAATCGTTGAAATGGCATCGTATGAGACTCGTATATTGGTAGCACTATTTTGACCTTAATATGCAATGGACTTAGATTTTATTAACCATTATTGAATCTGTTTACCTTGTCGATCTCATAGCACATGATCTGTATAGCTAACTCGACTGCGATCTTCGACATTATTGCACACAGTTGGTTTCTTCAACCGTGTGCCCTGTAGAGCGCAGAATTAATTATCGCACTCGAGTGTCCATCATCACCCTTCCGTGTAACTTTGACCTCATCACCCACGGGTGAACTTATGACCGAAGTCATTCCACACACTTTATTTTTACAAAGCTTTTTGCCAATAAACGCCCATGATTTGTCCCTCTTCTAGCCGACGCGTGGCCAAACTAGCCGGGCGGGAAGCTTGCGCGGGAACAGGCTCACCGACAATACATTTGGCACCTCTTCGAGCCCACGCGTGGTCAAACGAAACATGTGCGGTGCGGTGTTGTCAAGCGTGCACTAGAATCCTCCGCTATGAACGTGGTGATAAGACGTGACGATTACAGGCCGGCCGGCCCCCATTTATTACAGCGGCCATTTAACGCTTATGTCTCTTCAACCTTTCGATCGCGCCCCACCATTGCAAGAAGCACACCCACCACCACAAATTATTAGAGGGTATACTGCGTGGCTCTAATGGCGCTCCGAGCGGCAGCCGGCGACGAGCAGCAGTTCACCATGCATGCCATGGTGGACACCCATAGAAGGTTCACGGAGCTCTCGGTGGTGTACACCAACAACCTGGTCTGGGTGGAGCACTCCATCCACATCATGGAGCTGTTGCTTGCTGAGGAGAAGTACAAGGTGGTCGGGTTCGACCTCGAGTACACCCGCGCTCGTGCCGGGTCTCGTCCCAAGGTCGCCATCGCCCAAATGTGCGTGCGCAATCACGTCCTCGTCTACCACTACTACCTGGCCACAAGGCCTTGCGAGCGTTTCGCCAGGTTTGTCAACAGCCCCCACTACATGTTCGCTATGGTGGACATCACCAACGATGTAAAGGTGCTCAAGAATTCGGGCATCGCCTGCCAGAATCTTGTTGACATCCAGGGCCAATACAAGATCTGGGGCGGCAACAAGCATGAGAAGGACTCACTAGTTCACCTCCCCGAGGCCATCATCAATCCCTACTATAGACACATGAAGGATTCCTGCAACAAGGACAAGCGTGCCTGGCACTCGGTCTGGATGGAGAAACTCGACAAAGCTCACATCATGTACGCGGACAAGGAGGCGTACACGAGCTACAAGATGTACATGCGGATCATTGACATGAGGAAGTGCCTCCTTCCCCAAAACGGCCAGGGATCCAGCCGGAAGCAGAGCAATGGCAAGCGTCGTCGCAACAAGAAGTAGATGATTATATGCTCATTTCTCCTAGTTTAGTATGCATGTAATTGCTTACTTTGGTGTGTGGAAATGTTATGTGTGTAGTCACTTGTGTAATTGTATGCTTAATTTGGTTTTGCAATGCTGTCTTTTTAAGTATATATGTTGATGCTCTGTAGATAGAGCGTAGATGTTGTGCGGATAAAGCAAATCACATCACACATGGACTAAACAATGGAACCCGTCGGTGATGATTTCATCAATCATTGACAATTGTATACCAGCAATCGTTTGCTCACAACACACACGGCTTGTTAACAGGAATTGTCTATGTTGTTATTGGTCTTCCCACACATTTCCGATTACAGACCTGTTTGCCACGTATCACACATATCTTGTTAAGTCGAACCGTTTCTGTTCTCTTCCCTAATCGAAAATAGTTCATTCGAGTGAACCGTATGCCGTTTATCACACACACCTTGATCTGGCTAACCGTTTCTGTTGCTTTCCCTAATAGCAAACAGTTCATCGGAGCAAACTGTATGCCGTATATCGCACACACACACATTGATATGGCTGCCCGTTTCTGTTGTTCTGTCTAATCGCAAACAGTTTGTATGGATCAACCGTATACCCAGCATCGCACTCGCAACTAAAATCTGAACCGTGTTTGATGTATCCGCCATCGCAAACATTTTGCATCTTTTTTGACGGTTTTTTTACATCACCGTTTGCGATTAATGCATCGCACACAGTTTCGTCAAAGGGTCTCTGATCGTAGTGTCACGTTAGCAGCATCGTGCAGTAGTGAAAGCATGTCATTTATCTCTTGAGTTAGAACATAAAGCTTATTGGGCAATTAAAGAAGGGACATTTCCATTTCCCCCCCTAATTTTTGCCCGACCTCATCTTTACCCCTAAATAAAAACAGTGCTCAACTATACCCCTCTTCCGTCTGGTGCCTCTATGGAAATACCCCTCGTGCTGTTTCCATATGGTCAAAGGGGTTTGACTGTCAGATGGACATTTTCTGGACATTTTTACCCCTCGCTAAAGAAAATACAAAAAATTGAAACAAAAGAATAAGGAAAAAGACAGACAAAAACTTACCTGTAGCCGGCCCATGTAGCTAGCCCAGCCCACCACCGCACAGTTGTCTTCAACTTCGAGCCAGGATCGACCCCGAGAGTTGATGCTTGTCGCTGCTCCACGTCTACGTAGCCACCGGCTTGCCCCCCTCCAACCACCATGTCCATGAGCTTTACAAGGACGCCTTCTACCTCACCACCCACGAGTTCGATCTAGGAGGGCCAAAATCAACCAAATCCCCGTTGTCTTTGTCTCCTACAACAAGCACCGCCGTCGCTCAATTTGTCGTCTGTAGAGCCTCCCCCGCCTCACCAACTGCACTGACAGCTTTGTCGTGATCTCACGAACCTTTCCCCTGTGCACCCTCCTTGATTTCATGCCCAACCTATGATCCCCACCATGGCCGAGCTTCGTTGAGGCTATGGCCACAAGCCATCACTGCAACTCGTGCTCGTTGTCGCTAAGCATGTTAGTGTGCTCCTTGCATCTCCAACAGGCTAATGAGCCCCTCATCCTACTCGCCCGTGCCATATAGAGTCATCGTCATTGCGTCTGAGCTATTGTCGCCTCTTTGGTCCACCGACAGCTCACCTCTGGCCGCCTCGCGACCTCCTGTTGCATGCCCTGGATGCGTGCGAGCTAGGGGTGCACCCTGGCAGACCCATCTTACGCTCCCGTGGCCTGCAATGCGGACTCCGTCGTCCATTTTGGTCGCTGGTGATGTCCTCACCGGGATATGCCACCGACAGTGGGCCTGGCTGGTAAGAGAGAGAGAGAGTTTCTAGGATGGGGTCCACCTGTAAGAGAGGGAAGTTTTTTCTTTTTTGGCAAAGGTAGGTCCCATATGTCAGTGCCATTGCATACAAGGACAACTATGTCCACAAAACGTCCATCTGACGGCCAAACCCCTTTGATCGGACAGAAACGACATGGAGGGGTATTTCCATAAGGGCACCAGACGGAAGAGGGGTATAGTATAGCATTGTTTTTATTTACGGGTAAAGATGAGATCGGGTGGAAATTAGGGGGGGGGGAATGGAAATGCCCCATTAAAGAACTTAATTATGATTTCAAGCTTGCCGATGAAAAGAAGTTGTTTGATATTAGTTCTCTAGATGAATGGAGAACGCAAGCTTATGAGAATACTAAGTTGTTTAAAGAGGAAGTTAAAAGATGGCATGACAAAAGAATTCGAAAGCGAGAATTTAATGTGGGCGATAAAGTTCTATTGTACAATTCTCGTTTTAGATTTTTTGCAGGAAAACTTCTCTCCAAATGGGAAGGCCCCTATGTCATCAAAGAATTTTATCATTCTAGAGCCATCAAGATCAACAATGCCGAAGGATCTAGCCCGAAGGATGTTAATGAGCAAAGAATTAAACATTATATTGCAGGTACCCCCATTAATGTTGAAACCAATATTATTCAAGTAATTAATTTGGAGGAATATCTAAAGGAAACCTTCCGGAGCACTCCAGAACCCTGAAAAGGGAACAGGTATGCGATACGGTAAGTAAACCGACTCTAAAAATTCCATAAAAATACTTTTTGTACCTTTCGAAATATATAAAAATTAGGAAAATAAGAAACAATGGGGGAAGTGCATGAGGGGGCCATAAGCTTAGGTGGCGCGCCGTACCCCCTAGGGCCTGCTTCCCAAGCTTGTGGGGCCCTCGTGGACCTTTCCGACTCTGTACTCCTCCCGAGGACTTGTCCCGCAAGAGAAAAATCATTATATATATCTTTCTTTGTTTTGACTCCCGTATAGCAAGTTTCTCCTCTGTTCTTGTTTTGGGCTATTTTTCTGGCAGATCTAGATCGTCATGTATTCATCAAGCTCATCCAAGGACAAAGTTTTCAAGAAGGTCATCAATCCCTACCTTCTGGAGGTGATGAAGCACCCTCAAATTATGGAGCTACGTGAAGGGGTGCTTCACATCTAGGTCGTTTAAGGACAAAAGAATGAGGGGAGCGAGAAGGCCAGGCTTGAGAAAGTAGAGCAAGAAATCTTCAAGGTCCAAGGGATGGTGGAGCACGGACTTAGTGCCAACCACTCCATGATCATGGATTTCATTCGTGAACATAAGTGGGACAACAAAGAGATTGGAGAGGCTGCCTTCAAGCTTCACGACCAGATTGAGCATCTCCAAGCAGAAATTTATGATCTACAAAACCAAAACTATGAGTATGAATCCAAGTTTAAAAGAATGAGCCTAGATGTAGATTTCAGGATTCTGGAGACTTGTTCTTCTTTCTTCGATGGTGAGCCCATGCCTTGGAAGGCAGAAGACAAGCCCGCTACTCCATCACCACCATTGCCGAAGAAGGAAACTTAAGTACACGGGTATGGGCACCACCCTTGGCTTGTTTCAAGCTTGGGGGAGGTGCCCCGGTATCGTACCACCATCAATTTTATCATCATTACCTATCTTAGTTCGATTCTTAGTTATTTCATGATTTAGAAGAATAAAGTATTAGTTTGAAGTAGTTTTCGAGTGCTAGCTTCGTGATCTGTCTATCTATGAAATCATGTGTGAGAGCTATATAATAAAGAGTAGTTTGAGATTGGTTGCTTTGCTTTCTTGTTTTGATTTAAGCAATAATAAAAGATCATATGCTAATCCCATGGGGAGTAATGACTTCACATATAAGAAGTATAATTTATAAAATTTATTGGAAGTTAGCAAATGTAGCATTGGTCATTGATGCAATTCATGAAAGAATAATAAAGGAAGAGAGATTTCACATATAAATATACCATCTTGGACATCTTTTATGATAGTGAGCCCCCATTAATTATTTCCAAGCTTTACCAAATAGTTGATGTTGGACAAGGAAGACAACTCTTATATTCACATAGAAGTTATATAATCGTGGATCCTCTAACATGTGGTGCTTGCTCGTAATCTTTTGCTAGCCAAATTTCGTACTAAGTAGAAATATTACTTGTGCATCCAAAAACCCTTCAACCCGGTTTCTTATCATGAGAGTCCACCATATCTACCTATGGATTGAATAAGATCCTTCAAGTAAGTTGTCATCGGTGCAAAAGGCAATAAATTGCTATTAAATATGTATGATCTTTTATAGCAAGGGAAAATAAGCTTTGTACAAACTTGTGATGGGAAAGAAATAAAAGCAACAGAATGCATAATAAAGGTTGCTATCACAAGGGGTAATATAAAGTGACATTCCTTTGCATTAAGAGCTTGCACATCCAAAAATTAAAACCGGATGACAACCTCTGCTTCCCTCTGTGAAGGGCATGCCTTTCACTTTTCCGTCTTTACTTTTATGCAAGAGTCAGAGTATCTATCTCTATTCCAACCTTAATTATTCTCCACTTGGCAAGCATCATGTGGTAGGGAAAGATTCAGGCACATATATTCAGTTGGATGTAGGTGATCATAAATTATTATTGTTGACATTATCCCTGATAAACAAGTTGGGAAGTGAAACATAAAACACCCATCTTCATTCGTGTCTGATTGACACATTTGTTCTGTAAATATGCTTTGAGTGTTAACAATCATGGAAGACTATATGATAGTTGAGTATGTGAAATTTGCCAAATCAAAAGCTTTTCCATAGAATCTTCCTGAAATATGATGAATTATAATTGCTTTGATGTATGAGAACATAGTTTTTTATTTTTCAAGAAAGTTTATTGTTTATACTTTGGCATTGTGGCTGAATTGTTACTTGATTATGAGAAGTTTTATGGTGAATAATTGATGTTATAATAATGACCATGATGCTACTACGTCCGTATTTTTGTTTTATTGGCGCCTCTCTCTATAAACATGTGGTCATGATTATCGAGTTCAGCATTCGCTTGAAGACAAGCGAGTTCTAAGCTTGGGGGAGTTGATACGTCCATTTTGCATCATGTTTTCCTACTGTTATTTATTGAGTCAATATTTCACTTTATAATGCAATTCTAATGCCTTTTGTCTCTTATTATGCAAGATTTATATGACTAGGGAAATTGTCTGCAGTTGGAATTTTTGGACCTGAAAAGAGCTACAGCAGACATAGCTATTCTCCGGAGCTCCAAACAATCTGAAAATTTACGGATATTTATTTTGGAATTAATAAAAAATACTGGAAGAAGAAATACCAGGAGGGCCCCACAAGTGAGCCACAAGCTCAGGTGGCGCCCCCTTGGGGCGCAGCATGTGAGCTTGTGGGCCCAGCAGCAGGCCTCTGTGGCCCTCCTTTTCCTATATGAAGCCTTTTTCACTAGAAAAAGCCAAAGAAAGACTTTCGGGACGAAGCGCCGCCATCTCGAGGTGGAACCTGGGCAGAAGCACTTTTGCACTCCGGCGGAGCGATTCCGTCGGGATACTTCCCTCCGGGAGGGGGAAATTGAAGCCATCGTCATCACCAATGATCCTCTCATCATGGGAGGACCCATCAACATCTTCACCAGCACCATCTCATCTCAAACCCTAGTTCATCTCTTGTATTCAATCTTTGTATCCAAACCTCATATTGGTACATGTGGGTTGTTAGTAGTGTTGATTAAATCTTGTAGTTGATACTAGTTGGTTTATTTGGTGGAGGATTATACGTTCAGATCCTTAGTCATATATTATACTCATCTGATCTTGAACATGAATATGATTTGATTACTTTTGTTTGTTCTTAAGGACATGGGAGAAGTCTTGTTATAAGTAATTATGTGAAGTTGGTATTCATTCAATATTTTTATGATATGTATGTTGTTCTTCCACTAGTGGTGTAGCGTGAACGTCGACTACACAACACTTAATCATGTTTGGGCCTAGGGGAAGGCATTGGGGAGTAGTAAGTAAATGATGGGTTGCGAGAGTGACAGAAGCTTAAGCTGTAGTTTATGCGCTATTCTATAAGGGGCTGATTTGGATCGATATGTTTCATGTTATGGTTAGATTTATCTTAATTATTCTTTCATAGTTGCAGATGCTTGTGAGAGGGGGTAATCATGAGTGGGTTGCTTGTTCAAGTAAGAACAACACCCTAGCACCGGTCCACCCACATATGAATTTATCAAAGTAGTGAACGCGAATCAACTAAACACGATGAAAGTTATCTAGACAATATTCCCATGTGTCCTCGAGAACGCTTTGCTTACTATAAGTACTTTCGGCATGTACTTTGCTATAAAAAGCATCAGGCCACCTTGTTACACCTTTGTTACTATTCCCATTTGCTACTTGTTATGAATTATCTTGCTATCAAACTATTTGCTACTACTACTTTCAGTACTTGCAGGAAATACTTTGCTGAAAACCGCTTGTCAATTCCTTTCGCTCCTTGTTGGGTTCGACACTCTTACTTATCAAAAGGACTACGATTGATCCCCTATATTTGTGGGTCATTAGTGAGTTGGATGTGGCGGGGCATGATATGGGTCTTCTTGTTGTCCCTGGCAGTGTTGTCAGCCAGCTCCAGGACATGCATGAATGGGGAAGAATGACAAGATTAGCACAAATATTTAGGCATAGCTACTAATTGATGGTACGGTCAAAAACAAATTTAAGGATAGCCTGATTAATGGGAACCCAGGAACAAACCAGGTTGAGGAATAGAATATCAAAGAAGAAGGCCAAGGATAAGATTTGGGGGAAACGCACCTCAGCGGTGAGGTACTCATGGATGGCGGCGTGGTAGATAGGGGCGCCGGCGCCGACGCGCTCGGCATACTTACCGGCCTTGAGGAATGTGGCGATCATGCCAACGAAAAATTGTAGCCCGGCCTTGGAGCTCCTCGATGTTGCCTTCTTGGTTGCATTGACTGCCTTCCCACGACCGGCCATCTAAAAAACCGAGGAGGAAGAGAACGATGAGAGCCAAAGCCCAAACTGTTTGCCATCACACACACACCATCCTGCCGAGTCGTGCACCCGAACAAAACCCGCATCATAGCCCGGTGAGGCACTGTTCGAACCTAGCAAGGTCAGCATGGGAATCCGTCGCTCCAAAATTGGTCGCCGTCAATTCGGATGGAAAGATTCGTTGATAACCCACAAGTATAGGGGATGGAAACAGTTTTCGAGGGTAGAGTATTCAACCCAAATTTATTGATTCGACACAAGGGGAGCCAAAGAATATTTGTAAGTATTAGCAGTTGAGTTGTCAATTCAACCACACCGGGAGACTAAATATCTGCAGTAGCGTGATCAGTAGCATAGTAGTATGGTAATTTGATTGTGATAGCAGCAATGATAGTAACAATAACAGTAACAGTAGTAGCAGTAGTTTTGTAGCAGTTGTAACAGTAGTAACTTAGCAAGAACAATATGTGAAAAGCTTGTAGGCATTGGATCGGTGATAACGTTGGATAATATTCATCATGTAACAGTCATAACTTAGGGTGACACAGAACTAGCTCCAATTCATCAATATAATGTAGGCATGTATTCCGTATATAGTCATACGTGCTTATGGAAAAGAACTTGCATGACATCTTTTGTCCTACCCTCCCGTGGCAACGGGGTCCATAAGAAAACTAAGGGATATTAAGGCCTCCTTTTAATAGAGAACCAGAACAAAGCATTAACACATAGTGAATACATGAACTCCTCGAATTACGGTGATCACCGGAAAGAATCCCAATTATTGTCACCTTGGGGTATGCGGATCATGACACGTAATAGGTGCGTATAACTTGCATGGTAGGATCAAGAACACAAATATATTGGTGAAAACACAAATGGTTCAGATCTGAAATCATGGCACTCGGGCCCTACTGACAAGCATTAGGTATAGCAAAGTCATAGAAACATCAATCTCAAGGCATAATGAATACTAGGGATCAAGCCCTAACAAAACTAACTTGATTACATGATGAATCTCATTCAACCCATCACCGTCCAGCAAGCCTATGAAGGAATTACTCACTCCCGATGGTGAGCATCATGAAATTGGTGATGGAGGATAGTTGATGATGATGAAGCCGGAAGATCCCCCTCTCCGAAACCCCGAACGGAATCCAAATCTGGCCTTCCGATGAAGAACAGGAGGTGACGGCGGCTCCGTATCGTAAAACGCAATGAAACTTCCTCCATGATTTTTTTCTCGGGAAATCTGAATTTATAGCGTCAGAAATAGGGTCAGCGGAGCCTCGTGGGCCCCACTACCCACCAGGGCATGCTAGAGGGGGGTGGCGCGCCCTGGTGCCTAGTGGGCAGCAGGGGGCCCCTCCGGTGGGTCTTTGCTCCAATATTTTTCTTTTATTCCAAAAAAAAATCTCCAAAAAGTTTCGTCCAATTCCGAGAACTTTTATTTCTGCACAAAAACAACACCATGGTAGTTCTGCTGAAAATAGTGACAATCCAGGTTAGCTTCATTCAAATCATGCAAATTAGAGTCCAAAACAAGAGCAAAAGTATTTGGAATAGCATATACGACGGAGATGTATCAGCCACCGGTATGCGAAGGGTGGGGGAGTGCAACCTAGCGGAGGAAACAATTGATGGCTTCCCAACATGTAGGGGAGGCTGCCAGAGGCCCGCAAGGGAGTCTGTTACAGCCAATGAGGCCCATTTAACCCAAGACAGTCGAAAAAGCGACCATAGTAGCGACCCATAACGGTTCGCCATTGTTAATAGGGAATGAAGGCTGATTAGGTGTGATTAATAGCTAATCTGACGGCCGAAAATGGTTTAAATTAGTGATTGGGCGGTCGGGAGGGCTGATGCCTTGAGATAGCTGGAGAAGTGCTCAGTTTTAATCTAAGGCCACTAATAAAGTACGGAGCGGTTCTGCCCGTCTGCCTCATACATTTTATTGAAAGAAACCCTGATTTTGTCTTTAAGTAACCCACGGTCCAACATTAAGTTCCCTTTCTCTATTGGACTTCAGTGCAACTGCGGTAGAGGCTATCTCATGCGCCTGGGCGCTGGTTAGTATTCCATGTCCTGCTTCAGTGCAGTAGGCCCAGATCACCCTGTTTTTAGTCCGTTTAGGTCCCTGACTTTCTATACCTACTAATAAAGGTATTAGTGCTTCTTCCTTCATTTTTTTATTTATATTTTCGTATGTCCATAAACTTGTCACGTTCGTACGTTGCTCAACGTCTCTTCTCCTCGATCGAATTG
The DNA here is from genome assembly GCA_011799875.1 of Thinopyrum elongatum. Classification (NCBI taxonomy): domain Eukaryota; kingdom Viridiplantae; phylum Streptophyta; class Magnoliopsida; order Poales; family Poaceae; genus Thinopyrum; species Thinopyrum elongatum. The sequence continues at coordinate 393,995,430 of CM022300.1, forward strand.
TAAAAATATTGTACGTCGATCCTTTCCTTGATAACTCCCTGGTTACTTAGGCCTAAAATTTTGTAACCACGTACTGGCAGCCACGCCCTTATGGGATACGTGCACGCGAGTGGGCTTTCTTATGTTAGGTCTTAGAGAAATAAAAAAATCCGCTACAATGCAGAATCGAACTTAGGATCTCCTCTAATTCTTTCGGCCAGGACAACCAACTGAGATAAACATATTACATGAAGAATAGTCCTACCTCATGATTTTAAACACAGTCAGACCGGTTAATATACCAGCCGCCACAATAATTAACAAACAACCATGAAAAAAGGGGAGCTAATCAGCTAATTAAGAGGATGGGGTAATTATTGTGGCTATAGATGCGGCTAATTCTAAGGAAGGATTGTGTGAGCTGGGCAGAATATTTGAATATGGATGGGATCCTTAATAAGGTAAAGAAGGATTGTGGTGGGCTTGGTAGAATATTTAAATGGATGGGATCCTTAATAAGGTCGAGTCTAATAATTAAAAGGAAGGATTTGATTGTGGGCTGAATATTTGAAAACGGTTGAGGAGGATTGTATGATTCTTAATATTGAAGGATTCAAACGGGTGGGATCCTTTATAAGGAAGGATTGTGTGAGGCTACTAATTAAAAAGGAAGGATTTGATTGTCGTTTGAATATTTGAACAGTTGAGGGTGCACACAATCAAATACGAACATTGCTTTGGAGGGATAGAAAATATGAACGCGGCTAAAATATCGACATATTTTTTATGTTATATTTGTATATTAATTAATGAGTTTATTTCTTTAAGAGCTTATATTGCGGTTGCCCGTTTGAAATGTCAATTAATACTAGGAGCATTGCAAGTCCACAAAATTATAAGTTGGTGGAAAAGGGAGATTCACGAAGAGGTGTTTTACAGTATGATGATCAAACTAATAGTTGTGGGATTAATCACGTTTGTCATGAATAAGTGGACAAACTTGACCGCCATTGACAATGGCAACGAAAAGAACAATTAGCAACAACAATGGGTCTCTTGAAATGTACAACTTTTGTTTCTCTAGTTGCAATGATGTCCATCGGTTGAATCAGTGCTAACAAAAAATTGTCTTGTCAATCTCAACAGGCCCAATAATAAAAGCAAATCTCAAGCTACTGAGTCAATTAAAGTTAATGATCCCTAGATATATCCATTATCTTCTTCCATAAATAACATTAATATGTCAATCAACCGTGTGATCTCATTATTTATGCTTTTTATTAATATTAATTTTATTTATAGAGATAAGTTAGTACCTCTTCTCCTAATTAGTTGATAACATATGTATCATCCTATCACAATTGAAACACATGTTTTTAGGACCTCTAGAGCTTGCTACCTACTATTTTTGTTGTCTAGAATTGTTTGTGTAAAATGCAAGGATTCCCACTTTTTTTGCTAATATTGTGTGACAACGGCACAGATCGCTGACAACTAGTGCTCACCAGCCACCCAACACATGCTGACACCACATCTACAACCATCATGGAATATATTTCAAGCGAGGATCAAGATAACTAGTTCTATTTTAACTTAGAATATGATGATGAATTATAAATCTTATACAAAAATTGAAGTCCATTTGGAATCAATATATAACTTGCTATTGTGTGGGTTCACAAATTTTGGTGCACATTAAATTCCGCATGAACCATCATCGTGTTTCACCCATCTAATTCTAACTAAATTTAAATACACATCAATTATGTCATCCGTTGCAACGCACATGCATTTTTGCTAGTTATTATTTATACAGATAATATGTTAAATATGATCATGCTATAACTTTGCAAGTGCGACTTCGATTAAAATAATTTGTATATGTAATTTGATCAGAAAAATGTGTAGTTTTCAACCATGCTACTATTTGTTTCGGTGAACCACTTTAAAATTCTGTTTAGGGCATAACCTTAATTAACCTAATTAATTGCTATGGTGTATTTTGGAAAATGCTAACACACAATATAACCTTTATATGCATGGATCGGAGGAAGTATGAATGATCAATTTCAATGGGCATACAGGAGTAATAAAGAAAGAGAGAATAAATGGCGTGATCAGTGGGGATAGACGTAGATTTTTTTATTAATCTTCAAGCGCATGTAGAGATGGCATAAAATGCATTTAATAGAATCCTTTCATTGAGATTTTTCTCACAATTTGGTGTAAGTGCATCTAGTGCCACCCTTTGTTGGCTTTGGAGTATTGATGACAAACGTGGTTAAGGGACTAATGTGTTTGTCAGATTCACAGGAGAACACTGGTAGAAGGCCCTAGAGTTTCGATTTACCCATCAAACATGACCCCTAAAAATGTATGAAGACATTGAAGATAATGGTGGTACGCAAAGACATTCGTTTGAAGACAATGGAACGCGAAGACTTTCCCTTGAAGATAATGGAGTGAATACATAGTCTTTTGGTAGTTTCATTTTGTTTTTCCTTGAGTCATCGAAACCACTGTACTGTTAAGTGGGGTCGAAGTAAACAAAAGTAAGAAACTGACGTGATGCTCAACCTAAAATCCTATTTCTTCCAGTAAAGACAATGAGAGGAAACCTCTTCCAGAGTTGGTTAAGTCACCTTTACTTGGTGCTCAAGTAAAGTTGTCGCATGTGTTTGAAATCCGACCATTGGACACGTGTCGGTTGGCCACTGACCCAGGGTCATCTCGGTCATATCATGTCGGGTTGCCTCCTAGCTATAAATAGCCCACCCCTCCACCATAAGTTGGTGGCTACTCCGAGTTATTACACGGTTGTTGTCGTTTGAGAGCAACCCATCTCCAAAACTTTTGAGAGAGATTCCTTGCGAGGATAAACCCAAACACACAGAGCCCAAAGTGATTGAGCATCACATAAACCTTTCTGTTTGGCGGGAATCGAAGACTTGTTACACTTGAAGACTATGATCTTCCAATCGGTTAAGCATAGCGTTCTGAGCATCCAAGAGTCATTGTGGATTGCCGGTGAATGAAGTCTGTGATGGTTTGGAAGTATACATTGAAGACTTACCCGAGTGATTGGGTGAGTGTGGCACCCTGGCTCAGAGAGACCGGAACACCCCGTGTCGGGGGGATGGACCCCGGGCAAGCAACGGAACCCGGATCTCTTTCAAGAACATCGGGGTATGCAAAGCCCCTCAATCTGGCTCGCCGGCTAGCGCATGCCGGCCATCCACAAGAAGTCAACCCACGAGACAAGCAAGCATGGCAACAGTGCCCCCCTTTACGCCGACCCCGGCGGGCGCGGCAGCGGAGCTCCCACGTCCCCACCCGGGGCGGGCAGTATCCTGCGGCATGGCCCTGTAGCAGGACGGCGCTGACCATTCGATGATGTCTGGTGAGGCGTGCCACAATACCTAGCAGTTGGCCGTACCCGCACCCGGCGGCCCCGGTACGGCCCGCACCCGGCGGACCCGGCGACACCCGCACCTGGCGGACCCGGCAGACCTGGTGGCCCCCACTGCCGGCTGCTAGACACTGGCACCAGGGCCTGCGCCCATGTAATATTACCATTGTAACCCCGGGGGACCAGCCTTTAAGACCCCCCGATGCCCCTCCATGCAAAGGGCTGGACTCTAGTAGAACTCATATCCACACACACACACACACACACACACACACACACACACACACACACACAGAGGGAGTGAGCCTATGCACTGGCCTGTCTTCCCTCCTCCTCAGAATAGCTCAAGGAGCAAGCTTGTATCCACTTCATATAAACCATGCTCGGCAGGACTAGGGTGTTATCTCTCCGGAGAGCCCCGAACCTGGGTACGTCTTGCGTCCCCCGCTTGCTCGTACCAACCTCGCCTCTGGAGCCCACCGGTGCCCTCGTGCCTGTTCATCCCTTTAGCCATCCCATGGCATCTGTCGTGAGCTCACCACGACAGTTGGCGCCAACCGTGGGGCAGCTCGAGGCACCGGCCGGAGTCACATTCCAGACGGGGCCCTTCACCGACTCCGGTGCACGCATCATGCACTGTGCGGTCCCCGCGCTCGGCGTGGCATCGGCCGGCTTCGTCGGCTCGTCCGTCATCCCCTCTGGCGTGCTATGCATCTCCGTCGCACTCGCCTCCGACGAGTACCCCAGCGGGGTGCTCGACGTCACCGACTCCCTCGTCCCCTTTGGCTGCGACATCTCCGATGACATGGCGGATCTCTGCACCCGCGTGGAGGTGCTCGTCACCGATTCAAGCTCCACTTCATCCAGCACCGCGAAGAAGGCCGCCGCGGCCAAGGCCCCAGCCGCTCGCGCCAACATGGCCGACCCGCTGCATGCAACACTTCAGAACCTCAGCATCCCCATCGCCACTGACGTCGACGCCACCCAGGCCCAGGCCCGGCTCGACGAGGAGCGCGTGCGCCTGTTGGACGAGGCCACGGCGCTTGCTGCTATGCAGCGTCGGCGAGGCGTGCCACAGTACCTAGCAGGCGACCGTACCCGAGCCCGGCGGCCCCGGTACGGCCCGCACCCGGCGGACCCGGCGACACCCACAGCCGGCGGACCCAGCGGCCAGGCAGCCCCCACTATCGGCTCCTAGACACTGGCACCATGGCCCCACGCCCATGTTTTATTACCATTATAACCCTGAGGGGGCAGCCTATAACCCCCCGGTGCCCCTCCATGCAAAGGGCTGGACTCTAGTAGAACTCATATCCACACACACATGGAGAGGGAGCGAGCCTATGCACTGGCCTGTCTTCCCTCCTCCTCAGAACAGCTCAAGGAGCAAGCTTGTATACACTTCATATAAACCACGCTCGGCAGGACTAGATGTGTTATCTCTCCGGAGAGCCCCGAACCTGGGTATGTCTTGCGTCCCCCGCTCGCTCATACCAACCTCGCCTCTAGAGCCCACTGGTGCCCTCGTGCATGTTCCTCTCTTTAGCCATCCATGGCATCTGCCGTGAGCTCACCACGACACCCCGTATTCCAGCCCAGAGATCAAGTCTTCTGGAATATGGCACTGCTTGGCATAGAACAAATCAACTCTTATTACAAATAAATCGGATACAAGGGTTTCGATAAAACAACGGATTACATCGGCACAACGACACTACTCCTGCTGAGGTAGCTCTATGCTAGCAATGGAACAACTCGAAACAGCGGAATATCTTCTAGCAGCGGAACAACAACGACAGCGATGGACTCCACTCCGTAGGGACTCTGGCTGGAACGCATATCCTAGCTCGCAAACTCGGGGTCCTCGACAAGCAAGCATTCATGGCATGACCTGCAAGCTGGCATGACACGCCAGCTGAGTACTTTGAATGTACTCACAAGATCACGGCAACCAAAGCAATCAAGACAAACAACAGCATGGCATTTACAGGTTTCGGCAACGATGAACATGATACTACTAGAACAATATAAGCATGGCATGAACATATGATGGTACTAGTATGCATCATGTTTAGACTATCATGATTCAACTTACTCTATTCGGAGGTTACCTCATAACTACCACATGTATCAACTTACCATCATGGACATCACATGATCATCTCAGGTTCAACCAAGCTTGGTATTAACAATACCATAGTGATCACACGACCACAAGGAGCTTGATCTTTACCCGGGATCATCACATGACACCATAAATATCAAGCAACTTCGGTATCCATGATACCACCGTTATCCTCTCACGATCACATAAAGATGAACCAACTTCTTTCCTCATCGAACCGAGGTTGTTATTAGTCAGATTATTAATACTGTTGACCCATAGTGGAACTACTACGAACTGGGCCCATATCTATGGGCGCGGCTATCGATAGATTATACACTCTGCAGAGGTTAACAGAACCCATGACCTCGTGCTCCCATTCGGGTGGACCAACGACATTCCGATAAAACCAATCTATTGCATGGCACTCTCCCAGCCACTCCGACCAACTCCCCTTTGGGCTAAGTCATGGGTGGCCCCGATGTCACCTCGTGACATCCGCCACCTACGTGGCCGGCCACCGTCATGGCAAAACAAAAACGGTCCCAAACGGGGACAACCCGGGTACAACACAACTTAGGCACACAAGGTTATTGCCACCTACCGGGCCAGGGCAGCGCACACACATAACCTTCCCTAGTTGGAGGCACCAGTGAGAGGCATGACAATAGACCACATTAAGGCCTCCCCATCCATGCAAGTATGGTTGCACTGGTCAGCTCGATTTGATGGCACTATGACTCAGCCAACAGGTGTTCAAGTTCAATTAATGTCTGGTTAAACTTGAAAAGTAATGAGCTGAGTCATAATAAAATAGAATAATGAAATGATAATGCATATGAGCATGATATCAACATGAACATGGATGGGAAGTATAACCATTTAACGTATTAAGCATTAGCATCAACAATAATAAACCACTTAGTCTACTAGATGCAGATGAACATGGCATAGTGATGATCATGCATATCACAGGTACTTTTCATAACACAGGATAATAATGCATTGGAGAACATCACTATTACCAGCATGTAATAATAGCAAGAATTACATACGAGAATAATAATACTAGTAAGTAGTCACATAACTAATAGGGTGCATAAGCACAAAGCATGATGATGAGCATGGATCCACAAGCATAACCGAAACAGGAATATCAGTAGTAAACGAGCAAACAATTATTAAATATTTAAGTAGAAAACCATGGCTACTGAAAGGCCATCATGCAATTGGCTGTCGTGGCTTGCCTGGGGATAAAGGATTCTCCGGGAAGAAGTGCGATGAAGTCGCAGAAAGATCCGCCGAAAATGTTTCTCTCTCAGAGGGGGATAAATAAGGGCAAGGGCAAAATGGTCATTTTCAAAATGTGACAATGCTACTTCTTGAGCTTGCGTTGGTTTTTCCCTTGAAGAGGAAAGGGTGATGCAGCAAAGTAGAGATAAGTATTTCCCTCAGTTTGAGAACCAAGGTATCAATCCAGTAGGAGACAACGCACAAATCACCGAATACCTGCACAAACAATCAAATAACTTGCACCCAACGCAATAAAGGGGTTGTCAATCCCTTCATGGTTACTTGCAAAAGTGAGATCTGGTAGAGATAGATAAACGATAAAGTAAATATTTTTGGTATTTTTGGTTTATAGATCGGAAAGTAAAAGATTGCAAAATAGTAGATCGGAAACTTGTATGATGGAAGATAGAAACTTATATGATGGAAAATAGACCCGGGGGCCATAGGTCTCACTAGAGGCTTCTCTCAAGATAGCAAATAACATGGTGGGTGAACAAATTACTGCCGAGCAATTGATAGAAAAGCACAAAGTTATGACGATATCTAAGGCAATGATCATGAATGTAGGCATCACGTCCGTGTCAAGTAGACCGAAATGATTCTGCATCTACTACTATTACTCCACAAATAGACCGCTATCCAGCATGCATCTAGAGTATTAAGTTCATAAAGAATGGAGTAACGCATTAAGTAAGGTGACATGATGTAGAGGAATTAACTCAAGCAATATGATGAAAACCCCATCTTTTTATCGTCGATGGCAACAATACAATACGTGCCTTGCTGCCCCTGCTGTCACTGGGAAAGGACACCGCAAGATTGAACCCAAAGCAAAGCACTTCTCCCATTGCAAGAAAAACAAATCTAGTTGGCCAAACCAAACCGATAGTTTGAAGAGAATTACAAAGATATCAAATCATGCATATAAGAATTCAGAGAAGATTCAAATAATATTCATAGATAAGCTGATCATAAATCCACAATTCATCGGATCTCGGCAAACACACCGCAAAAAGGTATTACGTCGAATAGATCTCCAAGAACATCGAGGAGAACATGGTATTGAGAATCAAAGAGAGAGAAGAAGCCATCTAGCTACTAGTGATGGACCCGTAGGTCTGTGGTAAACTACTCACGCTTCATCGGAAGGGCAATAGAGTTGATGTAGAAACCCTCCGTGATCGAATCCCCCTCCGGCAGGGTGCCAGAAAAGGTCCCTAGATGTGATCTCACGGGTACAGAAGGTTACGGCGGTGGAAAAGTGTTTTTGTGGATGCCTCTGGTGGTTTGGGGATATTTGGGAATATATAGGTGAAAGAATTAGGTCAGGAGTGTCACGGGGGGCCCACAAGGGTGGGGGGCGCGCCCTACCCCCCTGGGTGCACCCTCCGTCTTTGTGGCCGCCTCGTGGCTCCTCCGACTTCATCTCGAAGTCTCCTGGTTGTCTTCTGGTCCAAGAAAAATCATCGCGAAGGTTTCATTCCGTTTGGACTCCTTTTGGTATTCCTTTTCTGCGAAACTCAAAAACAAGGAAAAAACAGGAATTGGCACTGGGCTCTAGGTTAATAGGCTAGTCCCAAAAATAATATAAAATAGCATATTAATGCATATAAAACATCCAAAACAGATAATATAATAGCATGGAACAATCAAAAATTATAGATATGTTGGAGACGTATCAAGCATCCCCAAGCTTAATTCCTGCTCGTCCTCGAGTAGGTAAATGATAAAAACAGAATTTTTGATGTGGAATGCTACCTAACATATTTATCCATGTAATTTTCTTTATTGTGGCATGAATGTTCAGATCCATAAGATTCAAAACAAAAGTTTAATATTGACATAAAAACAATAATACTTCAAGCATACTAACAAGGCAATTATGTCTTCTCAAAATAACATGGCCAAAGAAAGCTTATCCCTACAAAATCATATAGTCTGGCTATGCTCCATCTTCATCACACAAAATATTCAAATCATGCACAACCCCAATGACAAGCCAAGCAATTGTTTAATACTTTTGATGTTCTCAAACTTTTTCAACTTTCACGCAATACATGAGCTTGAGCCATGGACATAACACTATAGGTGGAATAGAATATGGTGGTTGTGGAGAAGATAAAAAGAAGGAGATAGTCTCACATCAACTAGGCGTATCAACGGGCTATGGAGATGCCCATCAATAGATATCGATGTGAGTGAGTAGGGATTGCCATGCAATGGATGCACTAGAGTTATAAGTTTATGAAATCTCAAAAGAAAACTAAGTGGGTGTGCATCCAACTCGCTTGCTCACGAAGACCTAGGGCAATTTGAGGAAGCCCATCATTGGAATATACAAGCCAAGTTTTATAATGAAAAATTCCCACTAGTATATGAAAGTGACAACATAGGAGACTCTCTATCATGAAGATCATGGTGCTACTTTGAAGCACAAGTGTGGTAAAAGGATAGTAACATTGTCCCTTCTCTCTTTTCTCTCTTTTTTTTGGGCCTTCTCATTTTTTTGGCCTCTTTTTTTTTCGTCCGGAGTCTCATCCCGACTTGTGGGGGAATCATAGTCTCCATCATCCTTTCCTCACATGGGACAATGCTCTAATAATGAAGATCATCACACTTTTATTTACTTACAACTCAAGAATTACAACTCGATACTTAGAACAAAATATGACTCTATATGAATGCCTCCGGCGGTGTACCGGGATGTGCAATGAATCAAGAGTGACATGTATGAAAGAATTATGAACGGTGCCTTTGCCACAAATACGATGTCAACTACATGATCATGCAAAGCAATATGACAATGATGGAACGTGTCATAATAAACGGAACGGTGGAAAGTTGCATGGCAATATATCTCGGAATGGCTATGGAAATGCCATAATAGGTAGGTATGGTGGCTGTTTTGAGGAATGTATATGGTGGGTGTAAGGTACCGGCGAAAGTTGCGCGGCACTAGAGAGGCTAGCAATGGTGGAAGGGTGAGAGTGCGTATAATCCATGGACTCAACATTATTCATAAAGAACTCACATACTTATTGCAAAAGTCTATTAGTTATCAAAACGAAGTACTACGCGCATGCTCCTAGGGGGATAGATTGGTAGGAAAAGACCATCGCTCGTCCTCGACCGCCACTCAGAAGACAATCAATATATAAATCATGCTCCGACTTCATCACATAACGGTTCACCATACGTGCATGCTACGGGAATCACAAACTTTAACACAAGTATTTCTCAAATTCACTATTACTCACTAGCATGACTCTAATATTACCATCATTATATCTTGTGTTTTCAGGGAACGAACTGTTGATCAAGCTGAAGAATTATTGAATAATATATTGAGTAATGATAATGACTGGACTCTTCCTGAACCACCGCCCAAGCCAACTCCAAAGAAGAGAAGTATTCTATTTCTTAGTCCTGAAGATATGCAAGAGGCATAGAAATCTATGAAAGAAAAAGGTATTAGAGATTAAGATGTTAAGAATTTACCACCTACTGAAGAAATACATGGTCTTAATACACCGACACAGGTAGTAGAGGTAAATTCTCTCTATAGATTTGATGAAGGTGATATTCCTTATACTAAATCTACTAGTCAATGCTTGGATGAATTTGATAACTTTATTGTTAAGCAAGAAAACTTCAATGCATATGTTAGTTGACAATTGAAACAAAATGCTTATATGGTTGAACGCTTGAGTGATTACATGTTTAGAACTATTAATGATCTCAAGGGTGTGAGTAAACATGCTTCCATGATAAAAACTCAAGTAGAACAAGTCCTCAAGGCACAAAATGATTTGCTTAATGAGATGAACAATAAGAAAAATGATCATGCTGTTAGAATTATGACCAGGGGTGGTAAAATGACTCAGGAACCTTTGTATCCTGAAGGTCACCCTAAGAGGATTGAACAAGATTCTCAGAGAATTAATACTGATGCACCTAGTCCTCCTAAAAAGAAAGATGATATGACTTTGCATGCTTCTAGCGAACCTATTATAGACACACCTGAGAATCCAAATGATATTTCTATTTCTGATGCTAAGACACAATCTGGTGATGAACATGAACCTAGTAATAATGCTAATAATGATGTTCATGTTGATGGTCAACCTAGTAATGATAATGATGTGGAGATAGAACCTGTTGTTGATCTTGATAACCCACAACCCAAGAATAAAATATATGATAAGAGAGACTTCATTGTTAGGAAACATGGTAAAGAAGGAGAACCATGGGTTCAGAAACCCATGCCCTTTCCTCCTAAAGCTTCAAAGAATGAATATGATGAAGAATTTGAGCGCTTTGTTGAAATGCTTAGACCTGTCTTTTTGCACCTTCGTTTGGCTGATATTCTGAAAATGTCTCCTTATGCTAAGTATATGAAAGATATTGTTACAAATAAAAGAAAGATACCGGAAGCTGAAATTTCCACCATGCTTGCTAATTATACATTTAAGGGTGGAATACCAAAAAAACTAGGAGACCCAGGAATACCAACTATACCATGCTCCATTAAAAGAAACTATGTTAAAACTGCTTTATGTGATCTAGGAGCCGGTGTTAGTGTTATGCCCTTCTCTTTATATCGTAGACTTGATTTGAATAAGTTGACACCAATTGAAATCTCTTTGCAAATGGCTGATAAATCAACTGCTATACCCATCAGTATTTGTGAGGATGTGCCTATCGTAGTTGCAAATGTTACTATCTTAACGGACTTTGTTATTCTTGATATACCTAAGGATGATAGTATGTCGACCATCCTTGGTAGACCCTTTTTGAATACTGCAGGGGCTGTTATTGATTGCAATAAGGGAAATGTCACTTTTCATGTTAATGGTAATGAGAATACGGTACACTTTCCGAAGAAACAACCTCAAGTGAATAGTATCAATTCTATTGGAAAAATTTGAACAATTACTATTGGAGGTTTTGAATTCCCTATTCCTACTATCAAAAAGAAGTATGAAATTCTTATTGTTAGGGACATGCATATCCCCGTTGAGGTAATAGTGCTATACGAAGATTCTCCGATTTCATGTCATTCGGAAGAAGTTTGTTAATAAGACTTGATCAACCTTATTAATGGATTCCTTTTGACAGGCATGTGATAGATGAATTTAGTAAACATAACTTTCTGTACGCACTTTTTACTTTCTGTTATTTAGAGTTAATAAAGTAGAAATGCCATTATTTTACTATTTTTTGAATTATCCGTGCAATAAAAAATGACCAAAAAATAAAAGTTCTCCAAATGCACTGAAAATTTTATATGATTTTTTCTGCAATATATGAAAAAATTTGGCACTGAACACACCCCGAGGGGTGCACCTGTGAGCCACAAGCTCACAGGGCGCACCCCCCTCACTACAAAAAAAGACACATATGTGACATTTTGGCCTGAACGATTTTTTTTGTCATGCTTATGACAATTCTATGATGATAATTGTGACAAAACCCGGTATCATCATATATGTGGTGGGCTCCTACTTCTATGACAAAAAATCATGACATAAAATGGGCTTTTCGTCCTGGGCGGGCCGGAGACGCACCTGCATGACATTCTTTGGGCCATCCATGACGGAAAAAATCATGGTAGAAGAGAGGGCGAGGAAAATTTCGGGGAGTTCCTGGTTACGATGGGTGGTCGGGGCCGCGCGATGCACTGAGGGATTGCGCGTTTCTCTCGTACACGTACGCGCGTGTGTGCGAGGCGTTGGGCTCTAACGGAACCCGAGCAAGGCGTTCGCTTACTGAACCCGAGCGATTGCACTAGCTACGCGCGTTACTAAACCCGAGTGATCGATCCCTTGGTTGTTAACTGAACCCGATCGAGCGATTCCTTCGCTACTACTGCTAACTGAACCCGAATGATCGATCGCTGCTGCTGCTGCTTACTGAAGCTGATTGAGCCTGCTGCCTCTTGATGAACAGTGAATGTGGGGGTTGGTTGAACGAGTCGAGACGTACGTGGTTGGGGTTGGATGAACAGTTCCTGGTGGGGGTTGGATGAACAGGACCCCGTGGTAGTAGTAGTAGGCCGTTGCCGCTGGATGAACATGACCCCGAGAGGAGGCTGCCACATCCGAGCTGGTTGGGGGTAGATGAACAGGACCTCGTGGAGGGCTGGTTGAACAGTAGCCGGTGGAGGGCTGGATGAACAGTAGCTGGTGGAGGCAGGAGGAAGATGCGGTGGATGAATAGTGCAGGTGGAGGCTGAAGGAAGTCGACGGTGGGTGAACAATAGACCGTGAAGTCCCGTTTTGCGGTACGCCACAACCCTGCGATGAACAGGACCCCCGTTTTGACCGTAGCGCTCCAACACAAGTTTGTTTCCTCTGTTTTGCGGTACGCCACACCGCTCCCGATGAACAGGACCCCCGTTTCGACCGTAGTGCTCTAACACAAGTCCGTTTCCTCCGTACTGCAGTACGCCACACCCCTCCCGATGAATAGGCTGCCGTTTCGACTGTAGCCGGTCGAACAGAAGGCCGTTTCCTCCATACTGCGGTACGCCAGACCCCATTTCAGCTGTTCCGTCCAGGCTGGTTGGATCCCGTTGAACAGGACGCATTTCTGACCCAGTCTGTTGCCTCCCGATGAACAGGACACTGTTTCTCCGTTCTGACCTAGCCGGTTGGTTGCACGATGAACGGGATGCCATTGCTGCCGTCTGTTGCCTCTCCATGTACACGAGCCCTGGCCGTACGTATGCGTGAGTAGGCGTTCGAGACCCCGCCCGTATGTACGTACGTGGCCGTATTTTTTGGCAAGTGGCTGTATGTACATGTACATGGTTTAGAAGGGACTGCCTGAACTGCTACGTCGGGGGCTCTACTACTACACGTGCTGCTGCTTGCTCGGCCATGGTTCATCGTTGCAGAGAGACCGATCGACTAGTATGTACGTACATGTTCACGACCAGAATGATAATGCTACGTACGCTTCGACCAGGTGGGTCCCGGCTGTCAGGGAGGATAAGGAGGCACTTCCTTGCGTGCGAAGTTATTGATGGTGGGTCCGAGCTGTCAGGGGGATGATTCATTTTTTCCGCGCCTAATATGGAGGCACTTCCTTGCGTCTGAAGATATAGCTGGTGGGTCCCAGCTGTCAGGGGGGAAAACGTTTTTTCGCAAAATACAGCTAAGCCAAAATACAGAGGCCCTTCCGGTAGGTCCCTGCTGTCAGGTGGAGGAATCATTATTTTGCGCGTAATAAGGAGGCACTTCCTTGCTGCGGCCGTGGACCCAGCTGTCAGCCTCTCCACATACAGTCCTCTTCCAATGTAAGTCGTTCCTCAACCACGTTGACCACGCCGCGCTGAGACCACCAAGGCGGTGGACGACGGTGAGGCCTAGGAAGGGAATGACCCGGAGCCAGGGAAGACTCGGCAGTTGTTTCCCACGCGAAGGGGCGTACGAGGGTTTACTGGTTGGGCTGCAGTGTGAGGCTGCCATCGCCGGAGAATAACAGCAGGCCTGGGTGAGTAAAGGGATGGCCAGGCCAGCGATGGGAGTAGGGTGGGGTGGTGAGGCCTGTGCGGCAGCAGAGCCGACCACAGGAGGCAGGAGCAGGTGGCACCACCGGCGCTGGTTTGGGCGGCTGGAGCAAGAAGACCAGAGGTTGAAGAAGCACTACGGCCGTTGGATGGACATCGTACGGTCACTGGAGCTAGAATCGTTCATATTGACTAAGTTGACAAAGTCCTCCGTCCGCGTCAATTTAGTAGGCCCACAAGTCAGCCTCCGACTATGGTGGGTCCCAGATAGCAGGGGGAGTATTCATTGTTTGTGCGTAATAAGGAGGCACTTCCTTGCGTGCGAAGATATAGCTGGTGGGTCCGAGCAGTCAGTGGGAGGAACATTTTTTTCGCGAAATAGAGAGGCCCTTCCGGTGGGTCCCTACTGTTAGGTGGAGGAATCATTATTTTGCGCGTAATAAGGAGGCACTTCCTTGCGTGCAGCCATGGACCCAGCTGTCAGCCTCTCCACGTACAGTCCTCTTTCGATGGATGTCGTTCATTGACCACATTGACCACGCCGCGCAGAGAGCACCAGGGCGGTGGACGACGGAGAGGCCTAAGAAGGGAACGACCCGGAGCCGGGGAAGACTCGGCAGTTGTTGCCCACGCAGTGGGGAGTACGAGGGTTTACTGGTTCGGCTGCCGTCGCCGGAAAATAATAGGAGGTGTGGGTGAGTAGAGTAATGGCCTGGCTAGCGATGGAGTAGGGTGGGGCGGTGCGTCCTACGTGGCAGCACAGCCAGCCACGGGAGGAGGGAGCAGGATGTCCCTCCGGCGCTGGTTTGAGCGGCTGGAGTAGGAAGAGCAGAGATTGAAGAAGCACGGCGGCCGTTGGATGGACATCCAACAGTCACTGCTGTCGTGTGTTGACTAAGTTGACACGGCCTTGCGTGTGTGTCAACCTTTTTTTAGGAAAGCGTTCGCGTCAACCTATAGTAGGCGCACAAGTCAGCCTCAAATCTGTGGAAAATAGCATACAACCCATCTGCCATTATTTCTAATAATTTACAACACATTTGCTTCAATTTATCGACGGCACTAGACCATTACTTAATAGTGATATTAGGTGGCATTGCTTCATGCTTCATGTGATTTTACATTAACGGTAGCGATATGGGCGTAGGGACAGCAGGGGCATAAAGTGGTGAGGCAGATGTGGTTGCCGAGAGCGGCAAACATTCAGGTAGCGTGTCTGCATTTGTCCCATTTTTTATCTCCTCGGTGACATTTTCCTATGTGAGCACAGGAAATCTAGACCTGCTCGTTCTCATTTGCGTTGTCCCCCAACACCCCTCACTTTCTTTCATTTTTTGACAAGAGACAGGTCCACTTCCCCCACCCTTCGCCATCCACCCCGCTTTCTTCGCCTTTTCAACCAAGAGACTGGTTGGGTAGCCAGTATCTACTACTTTCCCCCGTTTCCTCTTAGAACCAAGTCCTAGATTCATGCTACAGCTTTCCCACTTTTTTCCCTGTTTGAATCAACTCTTAGATTCGACTATACGAACTAGCTTTACCTCTAATAATAGTAAAAGTCTAGGTGGCTTTGGAACAACCGACGGAGGTAGAAAAAGATCCACACGCAGCCACGTGGGGAGCTGGGGCAGTAGAGCAAGGCAGGTTTCGAAGGAATATACACCTGAGGGTCGTCGGGATGTGGCAAAGACAGCATCGGGAGGCCGCATCTTGGCCACAATACCGCAGGGAGGAAGAAGGGGTCGGAGGCCCTCCCGAGCCAGCGTTGTCTCGAAGAGAATGGCACGGCCGTCGATCGGGACGCGCGGGCAGCTGTTGGTCTCCTCCCTCGCCGCCGACGACAGCGTGAACGATGCACCTACACCCCTGCCCCTACCGAGGTGGTCCGGCCAGATTTGTGACTAGCCGTGAGCAGAGAGAGAGTGTGGCCACCTATGTCTTGCTTAGATCTGGAGAGCATGAGAGAGTGAAAGAGAGGAACCCTAGTAAAGCAAGCACCGAGGCTCCTGCTTATATATATAGTGGAGTGATTTTGTTGTAGCAGCCGTTATTAAATTGAATACGCGCGAACCACTATTTTCATTTAAAGTTCAAGTAAAAATAAAACTCAATCAATAACGTGCCTCCGCTTCCAGGTCGCACTATCAAATCACCGCGTCCAGGACGCACTATGTACTGTATCATTCACGTGCGGTCACTGACCCTCCATCAAGTTGAAAACTAGACTAGTCAAAATGTCAATTGGGATGCCTCTTTGTAAACAAATGCGCTCCTAGCTTCCAAAAAAATGCGCTCCTACGTGTACCCGCGAGTGGGTATGATAGAACTAGTGCGTGCGTGCACCGCTTCTCTTCATGAGAGTACAATATACTACGCCCAGAGAACATTTGCCACAAGAGTAATAGTATAAGTGTGTGACGTGTGAGTTAAAATAAAAGGTGCGCGACGTCTTCTATTTTTTAGAAGTTATGAGGGTAGGGAATGAAGAGCACATATGTGCGTGACGTCTGCCTACAAATAGACGGTGGGGGCGAGAGGACTCGGGAGAGTCGTGACTCGTGAGGGTGCGTGTGTGCGTGAGAGAGAGGGGCACGTATCAATGCAATGCATGTGTCCGTAAATCATATCTGACAAGCGTTCGCCACAAGCCGTTTCCTGACAAACGCCGCAAGAACCGTTAGATCGGCATCCGACAGTGTTAGTTTTGCCATGGCATTTAACAGAACAGCCACTCCTCCGACACACAAATCTTCCACGTGAGTGTTAGCAACTGTCGTATGCTCCTCCCTCCGTTCCAAAATGTAGTGCATATAGCTTTATTGAAAATTCGAACCTCACAAACTGTTACCGAGTTTTCGTATACCAAAATTCACATATAGAATACCCAGTATATATCATTTCATTCATCTTCGAGAGGTAACTATAAAGTTGGGGGAGGAGTGTACAAAGAAAGACCGTCGTAGCACCTGCAGCAATTTCAACCATCCTTTGGTGTGGAGGAATATCATAGGAACTCTATATGATATGATTTTTATAGGATTATTTCCTTTAGAGCCAATTGGTTCATAGGAATAGATTCATATACTCCACATTTCAAAGGAAAATAAACATGATATCATTTTTATATCTTTAGAGCCACTTGGTTCATATGAATTGATTCCTATACTCCCACAATTTCAAAGGAAAATAAACATTAGCCTAGATTCAATAGAAAAGTTCCTATGATGTGAACCAAATGACATCTCTTTTCCAATCCCTCCTCATAGGAATTGAGATACATGTCATCTCTAGATTCAATAGAAAAGTTCCTATGATGTGAACCAAATGACATCTCTTTTCCAATCCCTATTCATAGGAATTGAGATACATGTCATCTCTTTCCCTACAACTTCCATATATACATCTTCTATTCCTAAATTGCTAGTACAACCCACTAGCTTTTTTCGTGGACATGCAACTATGGCACATGAACACGTGATGCATGCAAGTCATAAATCACACGTACTGTTTTTGTACTCTATGCATGCAAGAACCACATCATCAATTCGTGCATGTTACTCATAAGCTATTTCTTGCATTAGATTTTGTATTAACAATGTATGTGTTGGTCACGTGCACACATACGTAGTTCACATTCACATTTTTGTTAGAAATGTCATTCTTTTAACTGCAATTCATTCTTCTCTTTGTATTACATTTTCATTTTAAGCATACATTCACTTCCCATTAGTTATAGATGTTTTTGGAGGAACTTTTATGCATTATTTTGAGTAGCAAATTTCTCGCGGCCGCGGATATATCAAAATGCGGGGCCCATGCGTCATTGCCTTTCGGTCGAACCTACGTCCACAATTTTTTGTACGTATATCTCCACTGCTCCCCGAACCCAAAATGTTGCCTCGTTCCCGTAAAACCGAGTGGCCCACTCGCACCTCCCAATGATCCACCTTGTACAGGTGCTAAGGCTGCCATCTAAGCAAAAAATCTCATGTGGCAAGGTAATTAAGAGGAGAGAGATGAGTGTGGTGACCCCAGGAAGAAACAATGCCAAGCACGAGAACCTAGGCAAAACACTTAAATGGAAGAAGCCCACCAATGCATGAAGAACTTTAGTTGCAAAATTATTAAATGAAGGATGCTTAGCACCAACAAGTTAAGCACCTATGCATTGGGGGCTTTTGTTGCTAAAGTTTTTAATGTGCTTAGCACC
The DNA here is from genome assembly GCA_011799875.1 of Thinopyrum elongatum. Classification (NCBI taxonomy): domain Eukaryota; kingdom Viridiplantae; phylum Streptophyta; class Magnoliopsida; order Poales; family Poaceae; genus Thinopyrum; species Thinopyrum elongatum. The sequence goes on from CM022300.1 coordinate 394,013,938, forward strand.
TCATGTAAGCACCAATGCATTCGAGGATAGCCTTAAGGCGTCGACTCGAACTCAATCCCTCTCCCGTTTAATATGGCGTGGCCCCGCACGCCGTAGTACTCCTACAAACCCTACCCGCCGCACACATCATCGGTTTTCTTCAAGAGGACGAGGGAGAAGCGAATTTGTAGTGAAGGCTCCTACCCTAGGGCGCCCTAGGTAGTTGTCGCACGCATAATTGGTTTTCTTTTTTCTTTATATGCTCTTGCGCCCTAGAGTGAAATGATGGTTGCTTCGTCCGTCCAGCTTAATGCGGGAAAGGTGGGGCTTTGTAAGTTAACCCCTCATCGCTCATTTACTACTACTGCGGCGCTACGTCCGGGGTGCCTAGTCCAACCACTGCTTCGAACTGTAATTTGGTGCATCGCATGTGGAACAAGACGGTGGATGAGCCACATGTCGGCCAAAGGGGTCCTGTAAGTGTGTCGCCATTTCGTGTGCGGACTGACCCTGGTGAGGCTGGTCATAGTGGGAGTAAGTAACATAACGCATTCCAAGACAAGTTTGCTTATGTGGCATATAGTTAATGAGGAGAGAGGTGTTTGGAGTAATGATGACCCACAAGTATAGGGGATCAATCATAATCCTTTCGATAAGTAAGAGTCTCGAACCCAACAAGGAGCAGAAGGAAATGACAAGCGGTTTTCAGCAAGGTAATGTCTGCAAGCACTGAAATTATAAGTAACGAGTAGTTTGGTAGCAAGATAATTTGTAACGAGCAAGTAACGGTAATGGTAACAAAAGTGCAGCAAGGTAGCCCAATCCTTTTGAGGCAAAGGACGGGCCAAAACGATCTCTTATGATAAGCAAAGCGTTCCTGAGGGTACACGGGAATTTCATCTAGTCACTTTCATCATGTTGGTTTGATTTGTGTTCGCTACTTTGATAATTTGATATGTGGGTGGACCGGTGCTTAGGTGCTGTTCTTACTTGAACAGAACTCCTACTTATGATTAACCCCCTCGCAAGCATCCACAACTACGAGAAAAGTATTAAGAATAAATCTAACCATAGCATTAAACTTTTGGATCCAAATCAGTCCCATACGGAATAGCGCATAAACAAGGGTTTAAGCTTCTGTCACTCTCGCAACCCATCATCCAATAACTACTCCACAATGCATTCCCTTTGGCCCTAATAAGGTGAAGTGCCATGTAGTCGACGTTCACATGACACCACTAAGGGGATCACAACTGTCGCGGGAAACCACGACCACCTATGGGACCAAGAGGCCCCTTGCTGGTTCGGCAGTGGGGCGTCGCGTTGCACAAAGAGTAGACGAGCGTGTGGCAGCACGACAGAGATCACACACGCATTTTTACCCAGGTTCGGGCCGCCGTGAGGCGTAAAACCCTACTCCTACTTTGGTGGATTGATGGTGGAAAGGTGGTAGTGGAGCGTAGTACACTTGCCTGGCAAGGGTTGCCTCAGGGCGACAGTGGCTACGCGCGTATGGGGGTCTGAGTTATCCAACCTTCTAACCCTCTCTACGGTTGCCATGGGCCTCCTTTTATAGATTAAAGGGTCACCACAATGGCAAAACAGTCATTATGCACTGATAAGATAGCAAACAGTGCTATCATACCTAACTCTGCGGGCTGACAGGGCGCATTAAATGCACCGCTCAACGTCACATCATTGGTTGCCCGGCAAGGCTTGCCAGGCTATCTCGCCAGCTCCACGCCTGCTCGCTTGACACGTCGCAGGACGGGTGTCATCTGCAGGTGTTTCCTGTAGGGAGAGGCTGCCATGTGGTGAATGGCTGCCACATAGTCACTCCGCGGTTTGACACCGCACTGATTAACGACGTGGGTCGTGGTGGAGTAGTTGGTGAGGTGGTTTTGCCACCGTGTGCCCCGGCAGGCCCTGCCGGGACGTATTGGACATCGTCTTCCGGGGATGGCCTCGCCCATTGTCGAGCTCGCCTGCCCAGCAAAGGAGGCCCTTCTCCTGATGGTGCCTTGCTTCTTTGGCTTGATCTTGGTCCCTCTTGATCTTCATGTTTGGCTCTTTGATGATCTTGGTCTCTTGTATTCTGGCACGGCCTTGGCATGTCCGTGCACAAGTCAGGGGAAAATACATGCCCCTGTTTGTTTTCCCCAACATAAGCCCCCGGGCCTGAGCCATACGTGTCACGTGGCACGTTGGGTTAGGTCCCAAAAAGTGCACGGGCACGTGGCAGGAGTGGGCTGCGCATGCCGTTTTGCCAAGGTGACTAGTCAATCCAACGTCCACTTCGCGCAATTACTGCGCGTCGTGGGGCCATGGGACTGTTGCAGTTGAGGTAAAAATAGTAACTTTCTGAAGCGTCATGCCTCTGTTCCGCATTTCCCTCTTTAAAAACAGGGAAAAGCGGAGCGGCATGGTTCACCTGTTGCTCGTCTCGCTCCCCCATCTTCTTCCGCAAGTCAATCGACGGTTCCCCCCTTTCTCTTTCCCATCCACTGCTGCCCTTTTCACTGAATCCCTTCCCCTTCTGTATCGCCACCGCGGAAATGAGGAAGAAGCCCGCAGAGAAGGTAAAGCAGACGGCCGCGGCGAAGCAAGTCACCGCCGAGGAGGGCAAGAGGGCGGCGGAGCAAAACAAGAAGCGGAGGGGAGATGTCGTCTTCATTCCGTTAACCTTGAGCGGCCCAGTTCTTCAAGCGAGGTATGGATATCTATGGGCGAGGCCGGTCCCAAAAGGGCATGGAGCGCCCGTAGTTTATGCGGCGGGGAAGGAAGATCCGCCGGACTCATATCACTTTTTTTGTGCTTACTTTATCTGCGGCCTCTGTCTCCCCTTCTCCGAATTCTTTGAGGCAATCATGAATATCTATGGATTCCACCTCCTCGACTTCACGCCAAATGCAATGACAACCATGGCCATTTTCGCGCATTTGTGCAAGAATTTCATTGGAGATAGGCCCAATGTGGATCTGTTCCGGCATTATTTCGCTCCGCGGGTGGAGAACAAGGGCCATCGCTCCAGAAACATTAGCTGGATGCCACGGGTGGCGAGGAAGCTCTGGGATTACATCTGTCGGTGTACTAGAATAGGGGTACCCTAGTACCCCGTACTTGTGCACGGGCAGTAGCAGCATCCCGCAGCCAGGCTTACGGGAGGACAGCCAGAGAGAAGCTCAAGGTTATTAAGCCATTCAAGAACAAAGTGTACTAAGCAAGAGTCAAGGCCCCGGCAAGAGGAGCTTGCCGGGAGGGACAGTTGAGGCCCAGCCTGAGGTTTGCTGTAGCAGAGTACTTGCCCCGGCAAGTCATTGGCTGCGGCAAGGTATTGGCTGCGGCAAGATAGCAGCTGCGGCAAGGTACTTGCCCCGGCAAGTTACCTTGCGCGGCAAGTTATTGGTTGCGGCAAGCTGTCAGGTGCGGCAAGGTCTTGCCGCGGCAAGCGTTACTGTACCACTGTGCTACTGTGCTGCTCCGGTGCCTCTGCCAGCGTGGCGCTCTGGGTCCTTCCAAGCGTGTGTGGCAGGGCACTGTGTAGACGGCGGTACTCTGTAGCTAGCGGTGCAGGAGTAGGTGGGATAGGCTTTTCCCACGTCCAAGACGTCCGGGTACATGTATCTGGATAGCTAAGGCATGGGCATTTAATGCCCTTGTCCCCTGCCGTCAGTGGTAGGTAGGACATGTCATCCTAGTAATAATGGCCTTACTGTAGCAACTTTCCACCTCTACCTTTACTGTTTGCCACCTGTTGGTGACCCCTTTGTGCGTATAAAAGGAGGCCCATAGGCAACGTGGAGGGAGGTTAGGAACTGGGAGATGGAGAACTCCAGTATTGTACGCAGCTACTCTGTACTGTAGCGCTCCTGGAGCTAGAACAATCATCCAGATAATACACCAAAAAGCAGGAGTAGGGTTTTACGCATCCGTGCGGCCCGAACCTAGGTAAAATCTCTGTCGTGTGCTGTCGTGTTCTTCGCTAGATTTGCTCTTCGTGCGACCGTCTCTCCCTGCCGAACGTAAAGGGGTCCTTCCCTGGGTCCCATAGGTGATCGCGGATTCGTCCCCGACATCTTTGGCGCGCCAGGTAGGGGAAAGGAGGTTGTGTGAACCTAATCTAGCGATTTGCGCGTTAGTTTTTGGGCCATCCTCCGCCTTATGGCTCCAAAAAAGAAGACTTCGGCCATCGGTGCGTCTACGTCCAACCTGCCTGCTCCCATGCAGGAGGGTGCCGACGTGATTGCGGCTGCTGGGGGGACTGGAGAGCGAGAGCTCCTATTACCTCCACCTGTCCAAAACCGGGCAAGCAACGCCAATCTTGGCGCTGCTGGGTCTGGGAACACAGCGCTGCTCGCTGCTGCTGGCCCTGCAAGCTCCAGAAACGGTGCTGCGTGTTCTGGAACGCCTGCGCCGGTTCAGACGCCGCGGCCTTCGCAAGAAGCCCGTGACAGGCAGCGTCCTGACGCCCCAGGTGCCAGGCGCTCCCTGGATAATGAACTTGCGCATCGATCTCGAGATGCGCGGGGTCACCATATGCAACAACACGTTGGCGGGGTCGAGGTATGGTCACCTGGGCGTGGAGATGCTCCTTCTAACACTGTTAGGAGTAAGAGCATCCCACAGTCCTCACGCCACTCGATACCTCCCTCACCAGCAGAAGCGTTGGCGTGTGCACAGCTGCTCCTGAACTTCCCTCCACCAGCAGATAAGCTTGACGAGTGGAGGGCAACCATTCAGAGCCTTCTCAGCTTCGCTGATGCCGAACCGGTGCGCGCGGCCGACAAGAGAACTGGTGACAATGCTGTCACCAACAAGAACGGCGAGGGGGCAACAACCATACACTCCCCGCCCAGACAGCCTCGGTCGCCGACACGTCGAAACGACGCCCGTGGCGATGATTCCACGGCGTCGTCTGACCCGCGAGCTCGTTGTGACCAGCGCCTCGTTCTTCAGGAACGCAGAGGAGAAGACGCTCGTACCACTATCGAGCGAAGGAGAGAAGCGCATCGTCAGTCCGACAAACGCGCAGGGCCCGCTGTTGACATGCATGCGCCAGGGGATCCTGGCGACTTGCCGTACGCGGTAAGTTGTCCAGCGTTCACCCGTGAGCTGCGGCAGGTCCAGTGGCCCAACCGCAAGGCTTTCAAGCCTGACGTGCCGGAGAAGTATGATGGCAAGACACACCCGTCGGAGTTCCTCAGCATTTACACCATTGCGGTGCAAGCTGCCGGGGGACGAGACAGCAAGATTCTTGCTAACTACTTCCCGCTCGTGTTAAAGCGCAACGTCGTCTCATGGCTCATGCACTTGCCAGAGAACTCCATTTCTTCATGGGCGGACCTGTGCCATCAGTTTGTTGGTGCCTTTACTGGCGGTCATCAACCTCATGGCCAGGAGAGTGATCTTCATCTCATCCCCCAGAAGGAAGGAGAGCCCCTGCGCAAATACATTCAAAGGTTCAGCCGCGTACAGTACAACATCCCAGATGTTCACCCCGCTGCGGTTATTAGCGCGTTCCATCAGAACGTGCGTAACCGCAAGATGCGGGAGGAAATGGCGATGACCAAGGTCAGAGACATTGGCCAGCTATATGCTCTCGCCGACAAGTGTGCGCGTGCTGAAGAGGGAAGGAAACTTCCCGATGAAGGTGTTGGCGCAGGGGGGAGCTCTGACAGCGAAGGTACCGCCCCGGCAAAGAAGGGCCGGCGGCGGAACAACAGGAAGAAAAAGGGCAAAGCTGTGCTTGCCGTCGAACAGTCCAGCGGCAACGGCAGCGCCGACAAGGCCAAAGTCGAGGGCTCCGGCAAGGAGATTGCCGCGTGCGCCAACTGTCAGGCCTTGGCGGCTGCCGACAAGCAGGACGGCTCCGACAAGCAATATTGCAAGATCCACCGCACCAAGGGACATGATCTCCAGAACTGCCGATGAGTCGAGCAGCTTGTCAAACAGCAGAAAGCTGAGTATGAGAGGCGCGACAAGGAGAAGGCCCCAGAAGGTGCTGGCGGGTCCGGCAAGAAGCGCACTGCCCGAGGAGGGCGTCGCGGCAAGGCCAAGCAGCAGCAGAGAGACAGGCCTCCTCGTGGCCGCGACAAAGATGATGATGATGATGATCTAGATGATGAAGAATCCAGTGAGCACGAATTTCAGAAAGCCGCAGAAGTCTTGTGTGTTGACGGTGGTGCTTCGTTGCATTCTTCTCACCGCCAACTTAAACAGTGGGCGCGAGAGATCAATGCGGCGGAACCATCTGTTGACGCCAGAAAGCTTCTGAAGTGGTCCGACACGCCTATCGTTATTGACATTGAGGACCACCCTGACCGCACAACGGCGGTCGGGTGCTTGCCGATGTTGGTTTCACCAACGATCCGCAACCTCAAGGTCACGAAGATGTTAGTTGACGGTGGGGCCGGCTTGAATCTGATTTCGCCCGCTGTGCTCCGGAAACTTCAAATCCCTGACGGCGAGCTTGAGGAAACTGGTACTTTCCAAGGAGTCAATCCAGGAAGAAGCAAGCCGAAAGGGAAGATCACGCTGCCAGTGACATTTGGCGACGAGCTGAACTACCGGACCGAGAAGGTCACCTTTGACGTTGCCGATATTCCATTGCCTTATAATGGGATACTTGGCCGTCCAGCGCTCGCCAAGTTCATGGCAGCCTCTCATTATGCCTACAACGTGTTGAAGATGCCAGGCCCAGTAAGTGTTATCACAGTTCCCTGCGATAAGAAGGATGCACTTATTTGCGCCGACAAGATCTACCGGGAAGCAGCTGCCGCAACTGCCGCCAAGGCACTTGCCGCTGAAGCTCCCGGGGGGGAGAACAAGAGGAAGTCCGGTAAGAGCTCCTGTGCCCACTCCGGCAAGCGCACCTCTTCGGAGTGCTGCGCTGCCGTCGAGGACGCACCAGAGAGCTCCACCGGCAAGTGCAAGAAGAACAAAGCCGCTCCGCCGGCGACAAAGAAGGTGCCCACCAAGGAGGACGGCACTGGTGGTTCCTTCACCATCAGTGCCACACTTGACAACAAATAGGAAAGCGCGCTCGTTGCTTTCCTGCGGGCGAATGTCGACGTGTTTGCATGGCAACCGTCCGACATCCCCGGTGTTCCCAGGAAAGTAATTGAGCACCACCTTGCCGTTTGTCCCCATGCGAGGCCCGTCAAGCAGAAAGCCAGAAAGCAAGCTGTGGAGCGGCAAGAGTTTATTGCGGAAGAAATCAAGAAGTTGGAAGCAGCAGGCCTCGTCAGAGGAGTGCTCCATCCTACGTGGTTGGCCAATCCTGTTGTCGTGCGCAAAGCGAATGGAAAATGGAGGCTTTGTATTGATTTCACTGATGTCAATAAAGCTTGTCCCAAAGACCCATTTCCTTTGCCCCGCATAGACCAGATTGTTGACTCCACGGCAGGATGTGATTTGCTTTCATTTCTTGATGCATATTCAGGGTATCATCAAATCTTCATGGCTGAGGAAGATGAGGAAAAGACCGCATTTATCACACCCTGTGGCACATACTGTTTCGTACGTATGCCATTTGGTTTGAAAAATGCTGGTTCAACATTTGCAAGAGCCGTCCAGATTGCTTTTGAGCCTCAGCTGCACAGAAATGTGGAAGCCTATATGGATGATATAGTGGTCAAAAGCAAGGACAGGGCTACTTTGGTTCAAGATCTAGAAGAAACTTTTGTAAATCTGCGCAAGATCAACCTGAAGCTCAACCCCGAGAAGTGCGTGTTCGGAGTTCCCTCCGGCAAGCTTCTCGGGTTCTTTGTGTCTCAACGTGGAATTGAAGCCAATCCTGACAAGATCAAAGCCATTGAGCAAATTGAAGCACCGAAGCGCGTCAAGGATGTACGACGACTTGCCGGCTGTGTTGCTGCTCTCAGTAGGTTTATCTCCAAGTCAGCTGAGCGCGCCCTGCCATTTTTCAAAATCTTAAAAAAGGCAGGTCCATTGAAATGGACTCCGGAGGCGGAGGCAGCGCTGCAAGACTTGAAGAGATACCTCTCCTCTCCTCCAATACTTGTCGCACCTAAACCACAAGAGAAGTTGTTGCTGTATCTAGCGGCAACCAATCAAGTGGTTAGTGCTACGCTAGTAGCAGAGAGAGAGGTGGATGAGGAGGCAGTAACTGCGGTAAGCATGTCCAGCGACAAGCTGGGGGCTCCCCCGACAAGTTTTGCTGCCGACAAGGATTCGTCTGCGCAGTCAGGCGAAGTGATACAAAAGAAGAAAATGGTGCAGCGCCCGGTCTACTTTGTGAGCTCTCTTCTGCAGGGAGCTAGGTCAAGGTATTCTGGTGTGCAGAAGCTGCTTTTCGGCCTTCTCATGGCCTCGAGAAAGCTGCGCCATTACTTTCAAGCACATGAAGTTACCGTCGTCACTTGCTTCCCGCTGAAAAGGATTTTGCAAAATCCAGAAGCGACAGGCAGGATTGTCGAGTGGGCGTTGGAGTTGTCGAGCTTTGGTCTCAAGTTTGAGAGTACATCAACCATACAGAGCCGAGTTTTGGCAGAGTTTGTCGCAGAATGGACACCAACGCCAGACGAAGAAATCCCAGAGACGACTCTCCCCGGCAAGGAGACAAGCAAAGAGTGGCTTATGTACTTTGATGGTGCCTTTTCGCTGCAAGGCGCCGGTGCTGGCGTACTGCTTGTCGCACCCACCGGAGAGCACCTCAAGTATGTGGTCCAAATGCACTTTCCCAAGGAACAGGCGACGAACAATACTGCAGAATATGAGGGGTTGCTTGCCGGTCTCAGGATCGCGGCAGACCTTGGGATCAAGAAGCTTATTGTCAGGGGAGATTCGCAGCTTGTCGTCAGGCAAGTGAACAAGAACTACCAATGCCCATTGATGGAAGCTTATGTAGATGAGGTGAGGAAGTTGGAGGAACGCTTTGACGGCCTACAAATGGAGCACATCCCACGTGCTGAGAATGACATTGCCGATGGTTTGTCAAAGCGCGCCGCACTCAAATTGCCTGTGGAACCAGGCACTTTTGTGCTCCAACTAACTCAGCCATCCGTGACGCCATCAGTAGGGCAAGGCAGGAAGAGGAAGTTGGCTTCTGGCGACTACTTCCCGGCAGAGCTCCCCGAAGCCGCCGGCAAGAAGGCTGCCAAAGCCAGCGCCAAAGATGCAGAGGGGCAACTTGCTCCGACAAGGCCTCACGCTCTTGTCGTTGAAGCGGGTGCTCCTAGGCAAGAGGCAAAGGGGCAACTTGCTACGACAAGACTTCGGGTCCTTGTCGTTAAAGCAGGCGCTCCTGATCAAAGCGCTGAGGAGCAAGATGCTCCGATGAGGCCTTGGGCTTCCGTCATTGAAGCAACTGCTCCCGACGAGCTTGTTGAAGGACAGCACGCTCCAGCAGGGCCCCAGGCTCTCGTCGTTGAAGCGGCTGTTCCCGCCAAGCTCGTCGGGGAACGGCCGGCTCTGGTAGAGCGACAAGCTCTTGCCGTAGGGCATAATGTTCCCGCGGTAGAAGAAATGCCTTTAGTCCTCGTTGTCGAGCCACAGGCTCCAGCGTGGGCGCAGCAGATCGTCCGTTTCCTTCAGACAGGAGAACTTCCCGAAGAGCAGGAAGAAGCGGAGAAAGTAGCCCGACGGTCCAATATGTATCAATTTGTCGATGACATGCTGTGCAGAAAAAGACCAAACAGTGTGAAATTGAAGTGTATTCCCCGGGAAGAAGGACAGGAGCTGTTGGCGGAGATTCATGGAGGCATATGTGGTCACCACATAGGGTCAAGAGCCCTTGCTGGAAAGGCTTTCCGGCAAGGTTTGTTTTGGCCCACCGCCCTCCAGGATGCAACTGCACTAGTAACCAAGTGTGAAGCGTGCCAGTTTCATTCCAAGCAGATTCATCAGCCAGCTCAAGCTCTCCAGACAATCCCTCTCTCCTGGCCATTTTCGGTCTGGGGGCTCGACATCCTCGGCCCCTTTCCCCGTGCCACCGGGGGCTTCGAGTACTTGTATGTGGCCATCGACAAGTTTACGAAGTGGCCGGAAGTGGAAGCAGTGAGGAAGGTGACAGCACAATCAGCCATCAAGTTCTTCAAGGGAATTGTTTGTCGCTTTGGTGTTCCTAACAGGATCATCACCGACAACGGTACCCAGTTCACGAGCCACGCCTTCATGCAGTATGTCGAAGACCTTGGCGCCAAGGTCTGTTTCACTTCTGTTGCTCACCCGCGAAGCAACGGTCAAGCTGAAAGGGCAAATGCTGAAGTGCTGCGTGGGCTCAAGACGAGAACTTTCGATAGGCTGCGCAAGTGCGGCAAGAACTGGATCGAGGAGCTGCCAGTGGTTCTTTGGTCGATCAGGATGACGCCAAATCGAGCTACTGGCCAGACGCCTTTAGCTCTAGTTTATGGAGCAGAGGCAGTTCTCCCCACGGAACTCGTATACGGGTCACCACGAGTGCTCGCTTACGATGAGCTTGAGCAAGAGCAACTGCGGCAAGATGACGCTGTGCTCCTCGAGGAGGATCGTCTTCAGGCTGCTGTGAGAGCTGCTCGCTACCAGCAAGCTTTGCGTCGCTACCATAGCCGCAAAGTTAATGCCAGAAGTCTCGAGGAAGGCGACCTTGTTCTTCGGCGCGTTCAGTCGGCCAAGAATTCAAACAAGTTGACGCCGAAGTGGGAAGGCCCTTATCGGGTGAAACGAGTCACCAGGCCCGGCGCTGTCCGCCTGGAGACCGAGGATGGCATTCCAGTGATCAATTCCTGGAACATTGAGCATCTTCGTAAGTTTTTTCCATAAGGCGCGGTTGCCGGGCCCTTCCCCGGCAACCACCTTTTGTACAAGTCTTGCCGCTGTTGCATGTAATCCTTTGTACAAAGCCAGGCGCAGACCCTGTGCATAAATAAAGCTTTTGTATTTCGCAGTTTTTGACGATTTCATGTTTACTTTTATTTTGCATGATTATCTGACATACTGTGCAGTACAGCCTCCCCGGTAAGCATTAACGAGCCGCCAAGCTCCTATATCTTTATTTTCTCTTCTTTCTTTTTCTCAAAGAGACAGAAGCTCCCCTCGCGCACAAGTTTGCCGGGGGGGATGGATAATGATATGGACCAGGCGTCGTTCAAAGAAACTTTACCTTGCCGGGAAGAAGGCAGCGGCAAGCAGTGACAAGACCTTGCCGCGGAGAGATCAGCGACAAAGCTAAGTGCCAAAGTTTGAACAATCAAATTCTTTTTTATTTTCAAGGTTATTTTCCTTGAACGATACTACTCTTTGTATGGAAAACCTGTGCGCGACGGAACCTAAGCGTAATCGGTCGTGCCCTTACCTTGTTTCGAGTCCGCTCAACAACCTAAGTGGCTGCACTGAGCGCGACAAGGTTGCTTGCCGGCAGCGGCACCGCCAGCAGGCTGCTGAAGTCCCGCACCCAGCGCTCGTGGCAATGGTGCGCGCACCGGCAAGTTCCCTATAAGCGTAGGGCAAGTACACACAAAGAAAGAAATTGCTCAAGGGAGATGACATGCATTAACTCCAAAATATTGCAAGTTATATTACAAGATAAGTTGCCGCGGCTTAAACAGATTGTTCTTTAACATGTCTAGCGGCGGCAAGGAGGGAGAAGAATGGGCTCTCTAATTGCGGTGCTCGCCTTCGACTCTCTGGATATGGTCCACCCTCTCCACGATGGGCGCGACAAGGGCCTCTAGTGGCGATGGGTCGTATCCCTTCGGCAAGCTTTTGAAGATGTTGCTGAAGTCGACGCCCGGGTTTCTGTATGCTATCTTCACCAACAACCTCCAGAGAACTCCCCGGCAAAGCCTGCTTGACTCGTCGGCCAGTTGAGCCTTGTGATTGACTTGGAGCTGTTGGAGTGCTTCTACTACTCCGTCGAAGAACTCGGCTAGCTTGACGCTAGTTTGCGTGTTCTTGTCGGTGGAGTACCCGAAGTCCGGCACCTTCAGGGCAGTCAGCTCCTTGTCGATGTCCTCGGCGGCGCTGGCAAGCCTGTCTGTGAAGATCCCCATGTTATCCCTGAACTTCTTGTGGGTCGCAATAGCGTCTTGAAGCAGACCCTTTTCCTTCTGGAGCTCTGTCATTAGAATCCCTTCGCGCTTTCTGGTGGTGTCGAGCGTCTCCTTCGGCGTGGTCAGCTTCAGCTTCAGGTCTGCTCTGGAGTCGTTGGCGGCGGCAAGCAGATTGTTCTTCTTGGCTATGGTAACTTGCATCTCCGCCAAGGTGTGGGTCACCTTTGCCCTCTCACTTTCAAGCGTTGAGAGCTTGTCACCGTTTGCCTTGAGGGCGGCCTCTAGTCTTGCCACTTTCCCCTCCGTTTCCTTCCTGTTTACTTCTGCAGCAGCGACAGCGTTGGTGGCCTCCACCAACTTGCTGGCGTACTCTTGGGCCAAGGCTTCAATTTCCTTCTGGTGTTTTTGTGCCTGCCCCTGGGTCCGCTCTCCGACAAGTCTTGCCACCTCCTCGTCTTTCTGCTGGAGGGTTTCGGCAAGTTTCTTCTTGTGCTCGGCAAGTTCCTCTTCGTGGGCATCAAGGTCCACTTTCTGCTGGTTCAGATCACCGGCCTGAGCAGACAACTCCTTGGCGGTCTCCTCCTATTTTTGTTCAATGTCTTGCTTCATCAGGAGGAGGGCCTGCCGTTCTTTGGCCAGCTGTGCCCGCTTGACCTCTAACGCATTAAGAGATCGCGCGCGGACGTCCGCCAAGATCTCCGCGCGCCTCAACATGTCAGCTTCGGCCTTCTCGATGAGCGCCTCCCTGGAAGCTAGCTTCTCCCGTCGGGCGCGATGAAGATTCAGCAGCTTTTGGAGCAGTTGCTCCTCTTCAGACGTGCTGCTGCTGCTGGCGCCTGGCGCATCCATAAGCTGGAGCCCGGCAGCGGCAAGGATCTCCTCGTCCACAACATCCTCCTCGGTTGGCGCTCTGGAGCCCACCGTCCAGGGGAGGCTGACGTAGACGTTCTCGCCGACCCGGATGTATTTGCTTGGCGGAGGCGAGTTGGGTGCTGCCGCCTCTTCAGTGGTTGAGGGACCTGTGGTCGGAGTAGCGCCTGGCGCTCCTGTGGCCTCAGGGCCGTCAGTACGACCACCGGCTCCCTCGCGGGCCTCCTCAGCAGCCTTCTGGGCGGCCTCAGCTTCAGCTGCCTTGGCGGCTTCATCGGTGGGCGCCTTGGCGGTATTATCCTCGGCGGCCTTGCCGGCCTCTTCGGCAGCCCTGGCAGCTTCTTCGTCGGCAAGCTTGTCGGCTGCCAGCTTGTCGGCCTTGGCAGCGGCGGCCTTGGCGGCCTCGTCGTCGACGGCCCCTGCGGTGTTCTCCTCGGCAGAAGAGTCAATGTTCATTTGCTCCACCGAGGAGGGCTCTGCCAACCCGAGAAGTAAAGCAAAAAGAGCTTCAGGAAGAAATTCAAGAAGACAAAAGAAAGAAAGCAGAAAGAGTTTTGCGGCAAGTGGGTTTACCCGTGTTGAGCTCAGGAGCGGTGGGCTCCCCTCCCCCGTCAACGTTTGTCATTGGGGTGGGGTCGCCAGCGCTGGTGCTTGGCGCTTCGGCGCTTGCCGGCTCCTCTTCGTGGCTCGGCTCGCTAGTGGGAGCCCTTACCGGAGATCTTCTCCTTGGCGGTGTGGTCGAGGGGGGTGGTACTTCTGGAGCACCTTCAGATGGCTCCACTTGCTGCTCCTCTCCTACACGCCCAAAGATGTCAGTGACAAATGCTTGTTCCTCAGCGACCGCCGGCGAAAGGTAGTTGAAATACTTACGCTGGGGGCTGCGCTGGGGGCTACGACGAGGGCTGGGCTCCGAGCTGGTCGGGATGGTCTCAGACACTCCCCCGGTGGTTGTCGTGGGCTCATCTTCGACGACCACCACGGTCTTGCTCGTCGAGACCTTAGCTCTCTTCCTTATCCTCTCCGCCAAGGTTTCCTCCCTACGGAAGCAAGGCCGGAGCGCGACAAGTGAGGACAGAAACAAAATCTTACAAAGATTGAGGGTCGCGGCAAGGGAACTTACTCTTCCTCGTCGTCCTCTTCGCTGAGAGCGGAAAAATCAAAGTCCGCCTCCGTGTGAGGAGGGGGAGGAGGGGGAGCTGGGCTCCTTGGCCGCTTGGCGGGGGTAGTAGCAGCGGTCTTTGCTGACCCTGCTCCAGTTGCCGGGGCCGCATGAGACGCTCCCGCAGCACCAGCCCTTGCCGCGGTCGAGCGCGTCGAACGGCGCTCCGGCGGTTGTTGAACTTCTTGCCGCTCAGCCACTTTGCCAAGCCTGCAAAGGCGTTTCCTCCTCAGAGGGGCTGGGGACTCTGACTGCGGTGGGCTTTCGATGCCCTCCTCGGAAGAGGAGCCCTCATCCTCCGAGCTGCCTGACTCGTCGGCAGGCTGGCTTGGCCCGACATCCTTGCCGGGTGCGGCGAGCTGGCCCTTCCCGGCAAGCATCCCCTGCTCGGCAAGGCTCTCCTTTTGTGCCTCGTCGAGCTCCGCCAAAGTATAACCAAAATCGCCAGCTTCCCTGGCGAGCCTGTCCTCCTCCACTCTTCGAGCAATGAATTCTATTTCTTGCTCAGTGGTGTTGCGGACGAGCCACTCCTCCACCCGGACCTGCTTTTCGACCGTGGAGTCAAAGAATCGCCGCACGTCTTCTTCGAGCGGCACGTCCCAAGTTGCTTCAACGCTGTGCGCATTGCAGAGCGGCATCATAGCGATGATTGCACTCAATGCGGAGTTGTTGCAAAGGGGCACGATGTGCTTCGGCAGCGTGAACGCCTTGTCGCGCTTCTCTGGATCTGTCTCTTGCTTGAACAGTTCTCGCATGAAGAAGTCGTGCTGCAGAACTGTGAAGTTGTTGATCAGTCCAGGGCGCAGCCGCATGATATCGGCTGGGTTCTTCCAATCAGAGGCCGGCCTTCCTCTCTGCTGCAGAGGAGCAATGCGGCGGCGGAGGAAGTCTGCGCCAACCATCCCTATGGTGAGCCCGGCCTCCCTGAGCCGTATGATCCTGGTAGCGGCAATCTCCAGCTTCTTGTCCTGGGGATCCAGATCGCTCCAGTCCGTGCCACGCGCTGCTGGGGTCTTGCGAAGCTCACAGTATGGTGGCGGCTCGTCGTCAATGATCCAACACCATTCAGATCGGATTTCTCCCCATCTTGGGCGGAGATCCCCCTTCAGATAATGCTCCTTGGTGCCCAATCTTGAAACGAACGAGACGCCAACAGTGAGAGGCTCCCCCTTTTTAGCACGGGGAGTGAAGTAATGCCTGAACAGCGCGGTGTTGGGTACGACGCCGACGAAGTTCTCGCACAGATGCGCGAATATTGCCATGGTGGATACGGCATTCGGTGTGAGATCCAGCAGACGGAGATTGAAGGTGTACATGACGTCGCTGAAGAAATCCGAGTACGGTGGGCAGAGCCCGCACCAAAAGTAGCAAGCGAAGAAGGGGTACTTGCTCACTTCGCTCTCGTCGGTGGCTGGGCGAACGCAGGTGGCCGGATGCGCCTTGGTCCTCACGACCCACATGCCTTGGAACTTGGCCTTCAGATCCGCCCCCGTGAGCGTCGGAGCGAAGAGCGCGTACTTCTGCCTCTTCAACTGCGCCTGGGTCTCCGTCCTTGAGGACTTCCCCGTCTTCCCCTTTTCTCCTTTGGGAGGCATGGCGAAGGCGGAGCTGAGGTCCGAGGGAGATGCGGACGCGCGCGGTGGCGGAGGATTGGGAAACCACTTTGTTTTGGAGCGGAGGAAGAAGAAGGCGGAGATTTGGAGATCGAGAATGGTGAGAGGGGTGTGTGAGTGCTTCTGCAGGTCCCTCTTTTTATGGGGAAAGATGCGGAACCATCCGCCCCTTCGTCATTCGAGATAACTGCGCACGCTTCCCACGCTCCGCATTCAATGCGTGACTCGTGGGAGAGCGTGCAATTAAATAGCGTAGAGACGTTTCGGCTTATCCCCGCCACGCGTGCCCGTGCACTGTTTGGGCCTGGCCCAACAACGCCCGGCACCGTGTGTGGCCCAGGCCCGGGGGCTCCTGTCGGTGTACTAGAATAGGGGTACCCTAGTACCCCGTACTTGTGCACGGGCAGTAGCAGCATCCCGCGGCCAGGCTTACGGGAGGACAGCCAGAGAGAAGCTCAAGGTTATTAAGCCATTCAAGAACAAAGTGTACTAAGCAAGAGTCAAGGCCCCGGCAAGAGGAGCTTGCCGGGAGGGACAGTTGAGGCCCAGCCTGAGGTTTGCTGTAGCAGAGTACTTGCCCCGGCAAGTCATTGGCTGCGGCAAGATAGCAGCTGCGGCAAGGTACTTGCCCCGGCAAGTTACCTTGCGCGGCAAGTTATTGGTTGCGGCAAGCTGTCAGGTGCGGCAAGGTCTTGCCGCGGCAAGCGTTACTGTACCACTGTGCTACTGTGCTGCTCCGGTGCCTCTGCCAGCATGGCGCTCTGGGTCCTTCCAAGCGTGTGTGGCAGGGCACTGTGTAGACGGCGGTACTCTGTAGCTAGCGGTGCAGGAGCAGGTGGGATAGGCTTTTTCCATGTCCAAGACGTTCGGGTACATGTATCTGGACAGCTAAGGCATGGGCATTTAATGCCCTTGTCCCCTGCCGTCAGTGGTAGGTAGGACATGTCATCCTAGTAATAATGGCCTTACTGTAGCAACTTTCCACCTCTACCTTTACTGTTTGCCACCTGTTGGTGACCCCTTTGTGCGTATAAAAGGAGGCCCATAGGCAACGTGGAGGGAGGTTAGGAACTGGGAGATGGAGAACTCCAGTATTGTACGCAGCTACTCTGTACTGTAGCGCTCCTGGAGCTAAAACAATCATCCAGATAATACACCAAATAGCAGGAGTAGGGTTTTACGCATCCGTGCGGCCCGAACCTGGGTAAAATCTCTCTCGTGTGTTGTCGTGTTCTTCGCTAGATTTGCTCTTCGTGCGACCGTCTCTCCCTGCCGAACGTAAAGGGGTCCTTCCCTGGGTCCCATAGGTGATCGCGGATTCGTCCCCGACAACATCCCTGGGAGGCAGCGTGAGAGGTGAGACAAATGGAGGGGAGATTGGTGTTGGGTTCAAGATAAGGAAGCCCCCGAGTTTTGTGAAGCACGAAAGGAATGTGTTGAGTGCAGCAAGGAATGGAGCGCCAAGGGCATCACTAAGGATAGGTTGCGCCCGGCAATCAACAGGATTACCCATTTGAAGGCTGTCGGGCTTACCATTGAGCACGTGGGGTCAGATTTTCTCCTCCGCCGCATCTCGCCGTTGCAGGAGAGGGATAGACCCGCCTGGCTGTATGGAGATGCTGCCGACAGGATGAGGCTGCTCCCAGGGTTGCTTAACAACCTGTCAGTTTACGGCCATGGCTGGTTGTGCGACCAACTGTTCGCCCGCTTCGAGCTGTTCAAACTCCCGGCAACCGTCATCCCCATGAACATCAACTCTGCCCGGGATCAGATACTGAAATGGATGCTGGACTGTAATGCTGAAGGGGTAGCGAGTACCTGGCAGCTACCTACCCTGGATGAAGAGCTCCAGTGGTCGAACACCCTGGTGGAGAAGGCCACCAGGGTTGAAACGGGGATGTACAAATGCACCTCCTCCGCGGAGGTGGTGTATATCTTGAGGAGGGTCAAGGAGCACAAGGTGGCCCGCCTCGCGGAGATGGCGAAGGCCGCGAAGGCTGGGAAGGGCAAGGGAAAAGCTGAGGATGAGAGTTCTTCCCATGGCGGCAGCGAGGCGCAGGCCACGGAAGGGGCTGCCGGGGAAGAGCTTGCCGGGGATAACCTTGCCAGGATGGAGACCCTAGCCACGGCAGCAACGAAGTTCTAGGAGGAGGAGGATGTTGGCGAGGTGGTGGAGCTTGGGGAGGAGTGGCTGGCGGCTGGGCCTCAAGCCCCCGAGTCAGTCCCAGACCAGCACACCCGTAGGCGCACCGGCAACCGAGGTGAAGAAGACCTCCACCAAGGCCACCAAGGCTGTGGTGGCGTGCCGCCAGTCTCCCCGCCTTGCTCGGAACAAGGTTCCCTCTGCCAAGCAATCTGCGGGCACAGAAACGGATTCCAGCTCCCAATCTGGCTCGGGCTCCCCACAGAGCTCGTCTTCCCCGGAGCCCCCGGCACCGCGCCAGGCACCGAAGCTGCCGGGGAGTTCTGTCCCCCCCCCCCCTCCAAAGAGAGGAAGGGACTCACCGCCTCCCATGGAGTTTAATTTGAACTCCATGCTTATCGCATAAGAGTAAGGGAGATCTTTCCTACCCTTCCAAAGCTCTCTCTTTTTTTTTGATTGATTACCTTCGCTGACTGATCTTTTGTTTTGCTGTTGCTGGCAGGGAGGTGGAGGAAGACACAGAGACCCTGGTCAACCGCCCATGGAAGAGACTCCGTCATCTCGGGTCGTTGCAGGGCGCGACGAGTTCGGCCTTGGCGGGGAGCGATGCAGAGGATCTCGTGTCGAGCCCCTAGTCCAGCCCCCGGCCCAGGGGCGGGGATTTGGCACCACCCGTCAGAGGCGATGGAGGTGACCTCCCAGTTCCCCCGGACGGAGGAGGAGGCGAGATGGTGCAGAACAAGCCCCCCTGGAGGGGCGAACTCCCCCCGCCGCCCGAGCCGAAGGGATCCCCATGGAACCTTCCGCGGATGAGGTCGTGTGGAAGGCTGCCGCGATTACCATGGCAGAGGGCGAAGTTCACGGCCCGGCAACAGACGTTGCAGGGGAAACTGAGATTCCTGCCCAGCAGACCTCCCCAGGTGCTCCACTTATTCCTTTTCTTCTTTTCTTGTTCTGACCATTTCTCTTGATTCCCCAATTGCTTGAATTTCCGTTTCTTCATTGTTCGTTGGTTTCCTTATCTGCAGATCCCCGAGCTGAAGAGCCAAAACTTCTAGAGGTGGTGGCTGACATAGGGAGGGCTGCCCCGGACGAAGTCGTCGAGATTGCTGCTGCCGAGGGGCAGGTCCTGGCTGCCGGGAATGTTCAGGATTCCTTGGCGGTGGTGGAACACTCCCCAGCAGACGTCCCGGAAGAGGAGGTGGTGGTTGAGATGAAGGTCCCACTTTGGACTATGGACCCGCTCCCCTCCTCCGGGATCGTTATGGAGATTCTGTCGCCTCCCTCAAGTACACTGGCTATGGTGTTATCGCCGCCTGACATGGGAGCCCCTGGCCTATCTCTGTCGACAGGCGTGGAGCTTGACGAAGAGCTTCAACGTCTCCTGGCGCCGCTGTACCAGGAAGCTGGGGAGGCCGATGACTCAGTCGCTGTCACAATGGACTTGTCCTTCATGGAATCCATGGCGATGGGCGTGAAGGAGATGCAGGCCCGGCACAACCAGAAGTGGCAGGCGCTCAAGGAGCGGCGTGAGTCTGCCAGCAAGGTGGACCAGAAGCTGAAGGAAAAATGCCTGGAGTTGCGTGAGTGGCATGACAAGCAGTTCAAGGTGCTTATGAGGCAGCAGGAGACGCTCCTGATGATAAGGGAGGATGTCTTGGCCTGCGAGGCGCGCCTGACGAACCACAAGGCATCCCTGGACGCCAGGGAGCGGGAGATCTCCCTCCGGGAGGAGAAGCTCGAAGCCACTCTCCGCGCCAAGGATGACGATCTCGAGGCCCTCGTGCGCCAGCGCACCAAGGAGCTAGAGGACAAGCACGGAGCCGCCCTAGATGCCCTTGCTACTGACTCTGCTGCCCAACTGAAGAAACTCACTGACAACCTGGCTGTCGCGTCCGCTGCCAAGACTGGCCTTGACCAGCAGGTGGCTAAGCGGACGGAGGATCTTGTCGGGAGCGCAAAGGAGGTGACGTCCCTCAAGGAAGAAGTGCGGCAGGTAGAAATCCTCTTGGCCGATACGCAATCGCAGCTCTCCTACAAAACCCAGAGCCTTGAGACCGCCAACGGTCATATCACAGACATGAAGGCTCGGATCGGCATGTTGGAAAGTTCGGCAGAGTCTCTTGAATCCCGCCAACAGCTGCTATCCAAGGACTTGGACACCGCCAAGCGTCTCCGGCAGGATGCAGAAGACAAGCTGAAGAATCAGTCTGAGCAGGTCAACCTATGGATCAAGAGCCTGATTGATATCGCTGAGCGTCTTGGCGCCCAGGCTGCGGTGATGGGCATGGATGGTCCAGTCTTCTTGGCCAGCAAGCACGAGGTCCCGAGCGTCAAGCTGGGACTCTTCTTCAATGAGCTGATCGAGAAGTTGAAGGTGCATGATGAGGGGAGGGCTGGGCGTTTTGCGACCGAGTCTCGGAAGCTTGCCCGCGACACCCTCTTCATGGTCTTGAGCAATATCACCTGCCGCCATCCGGACCTCGACCTCGATGACGGATTCAAGAAACCGCCAGCGGGCGCCGATGTTGCAGCTGCCAAGGAGAAAGCTGCCCCCGGGCCGACAGGGTCCTTCACGTCTGAACTGCTTCGCCCAGCCACGAGGCTAAGTATCGGGCCCCTGTTGCTCCAGCGTTGCCCTGTAATGAAAACATGACGCATATTTTGTGTTTAGTCACTCTATCTCTAGTGTTTGCGTGAAAACCAATATTCTTTGTTAAATCTTTAAATGCATGTTTATCCCTTTGAGCCCTTGTATGTTTGTGTTCGTATGATCCATCCCTGTGTCTGCTCTGGATGCCTGCCGATATCATATTGCCGCAATTGTCGTAAGGGTCTGGCCCTTAACAGTCATCTTGGCGTGGACGCATCCCGGCAGGTTTTTCCTAGGTAGCTCTCGATGCAGCCTCTCGTCCTGTGAGCATGGCTTGGGACAGGACGATGGTGCGATCAAAGAAACTAACCAAGGTTCCATCACATGAGGGTTCTCATGATACGAACACTCGCTAAAGTTAAGGGATAAACAACTGCAAAGGTTCAGAATGTGTCAACAAGAAGTGATAATGTGTACTTAGCTTTCGTTTTAAGCTTCTTTTCTCCTCTGTCGGGCCGCGCGTGAGTGGCACGCGCGCACGATGCCTGGAGGATCGAAAGCTAATCTGGCAGCTCTTCTATTCCCGGCAGGGATAGACACGTGCTTCGTGCGGCTGGCGGGCGTCGGGGTATAGTGCCGGGCTCCTCTGGTCCCCCTCCCCTTTTCCCCTTTCCTTTCGAGTCAGCCTTGCGGCTGCCGTTGCACGGGTCATGCTGATGCAGGCAGCCTTGCTGAAGTACACTTGCCGGGGCATCAATCAATGGAATCATACCGGCGCTTTGCTCAGGATTGCCCAAAATAGGGGAAATACTGAACCGAGCGTCGCGCGGTCATCGTCGACATCGACGATGCCGGGGCTGAAGCAGTTCGACTGCTGATGAAGGGAAGGGATGGGAAAGGGAGGGAGCTCACGCCCGCACGTCTTGTGCCCTTTCTCCGAACGGCAACCGAACGGCGGGTACACCATACGGGCCGCCGAGATGGGCATATTGCCACCAGCAGCGATCTTCGCCGTAGTCGCGGCTACGGCGAGGCGTGGAGACCAACAATATGGCGCGGGGATGGCCCCGCTTTTGTTTCTATGTCTTTGTGGGTGCCGCGAATGCCAGAGGCTTCAAGCGGGCAACCATGGGCAAAGCGCGCTGCACACGCCTTCAGGTTCGCGCAAGCGGTCCCCCTACCT
Organism: Thinopyrum elongatum; assembly: GCA_011799875.1. NCBI lineage: Eukaryota > Viridiplantae > Streptophyta > Magnoliopsida > Poales > Poaceae > Thinopyrum > Thinopyrum elongatum. The sequence goes on from CM022300.1 coordinate 394,035,468, forward strand.
GGCGCGCCAAAGATGTCGCGGGAAACGACGGCCACCTATGGGACCAAGAGGCCCCTTGCTGGTTCGGCAGGGGGGCATCGCATTGCACAAAGAGCAGACGGGCATGTGGCAGCATGACAGAGATCACATAGGCATTTTTACCCAGGTTCAGGCCGCCGTGAGGCGTAAAACCCTACTCCTGCTTTGGTGGATTGATGGTGGAAAGGTGGTTGTGGAGCGTAGTACACTTTCCCGGCAAGGGTTGCCTCAGGGCGGCAGTGGCTACGCGCGTATGGGGGTCTGAGTTATCCAACCTTCTAACCCTCCCTACGGTTGCCATGGGCCTCCTTTTATAGATTATGGGGTCACCACAATGGCAAAACAGTCATTATGCACTGATAAGATAGCAAACAATGCTATCATACCTAACTCTGCAGGCTGACAGGGCGCATTAAATGCACCGCTCAACGTCACATCGTTGGTTGCCCGGCAAGGCTTGCCGGGCTATCTCGCTAGCTCCACGCCTGCTCGCTTGACACGTCGCAGGACGGGTGCCATCTGCAGGTGTTTCCTGTAGGGAGAGGCTGCCATGTGGTGGATGGCTGCCACATAGTCACTCCGCGGTTTGACACCGCACTGATTAACGACGTGGGTCGTGGTGGAGTAGTTGGTGAGGTGGTTTTGCCTCCGTGTGCCCCGGCAGGCCCTGCCGGGACATCATGGACGTCATCTTCCGGGGGTGGCCTCGCCCTTTGCGGAGCTCGCCTGCCCGACAAAGGAGGCCCTTCTCCTGATGGTGCCTTGCTTCTTTGGCTTGATCTTGGTCCCTCTTGATCTTCATGTTTGGCTCTTTGATGATCTTGGTCTCTTGTATTCTGGCACGGCCTGGGCTTTCTGGCGCGCCCAGGTGGGTTGTGCCCACCTGGTAGGCCCCCTCTGGTACTTATTGGCTCCAATAATTCTTATATATTCCATAAAAATTCCTCGTGAAGTTTCAGCTCATTTGGAATTGTGCAGAATAGGTAGCCTGACGTAGCTTTTTCAGGTCCAGATTTCCAGCTGCCGGAATTCTCCCTCTTTGTGTGAACCTTGCATATTATGAGAGAAAAGGCATTAGAATTGCTCCAAAAAGCATTATTATGCATAAAAACATCATAAATACAGTAGGAAATTGTCGGGGAAAATAAACAGGGGCATGTATTTTCCCCTGACTCGTGCACGGACATGCCAAGGCCATGCCACAATACAAGAGACCAAGATCATCAAAGAGTCAAACATGCAGGTCAAGAGGGACCAAGATCAAGCCAAAGAAGCAAGGCACCATCAGGAGAAGGGCCTCCTTTGCCGGGCAGGCTAGCTCGGCAAGGGACGAGGCCACCCCCGGAAGATGATGTCCAAGACGTCCCGACAGGGCCTGCCGGGGCACACGGAGGCAAAACCAACTCACCAACTACTCCACCACGACCCACGTCGTCAATCAGTGCGGTGTCAAACCGTGGAGTGACTAAGTGGCAGCCATTCACCACATGGCAGCCTCTCCCTATAGGAAACACCTGCAGATGACACCCGTCCTACGACGTGTCAAGCGAGCAGGCGTGGAGCTGGCAAGATAGCCCGGCAAGCCTTGCCGGGCAACCAACGATGTGACGTTGAGCGGTGCATTTAATGCGCCCTGTCAGCCCGCAGAGTTAGGTATGATAGCACTGTTTGCTATCTTGTCAGTGCATAATGACTGTTTTGCCATTGTGGTGACCCCTTAATCTATAAAAGGAGGCCCATGGCGACCGTAGAGAGGGTTAGTAGGTTGGATAACTCAGACCCCCATACGCGCGTAGCCACTGCCGCCCTGAGGCAACCCTTGCCAGGCAAGTGTAGTACGCTCCACCACAATCTTTCCAGCATCAATCCACCAAAGAAGGAGTAGGGTTTTACGCCTCACAGCGGCCTGAACCTGGGTAAAAATGCCTGTGTGATCTCTGCTGTGCTGCCACACGCTCGTCTGCTCTTTGTGCAACACAACGCACCCCCTGCCGAACCAGCAAGGGGCCTCCTGGTCCCATAGGTGGCCGTGGTTTCCCGCGACATCTTTGGCGTGCCAGGTAGGGGGACCGCTTGCGTGAACCTGAAGGCGTGTGCAGCGCGCTTTACCCATGGTCGCCCGCTTGAAGCCTCTGGCGTTCGCGGCACCCACAATGGCACAGAAACAAAAGCGGGGCCATCCCCGCGCCATATTGTTGGTCTCCACGCCTTGCCGTAGCCGCGACTACGGCGAAGATCGCTGCTGGTGGCAATATGCCCATCTCGGCGGCCCGTATGGCGTACCCGCCGTTCGGGCGCCGTTCGGAGAAAGAGCACAAGACGTGCGGGCGCGAGCTCCCCCCTTCCTGTCTCTTCCCTTCATCAGCAATTGAGCTGCTTCGGCCCCGGCATCGTCAATGTCGACGATTACCGCGCGACGCTCGGTTCAGTATTCCCCTATTTTGGGCAATCCTGAGCAAAGCGCCGGTATGAGTCTGTTGATTGATACCCCGGCAAGCCTACTTCGGCAAAGATGCCTGCATCGGCATGACCTATGCAACGGCAGCCGCCAGGCTGACTCGAAAGGAAAGGGAAAAGGGGAGGGGGACCAGAGGAGCCCGGCACTATACCCCGACGCCTGCCAGCCGCACGAAGCACGTGTCGATCCCTACCGGGAATAGAAGAGCTGCCCGATTGGCTTTCGATCCTCCGGGCATCGCGCGCGCGCGCCATGCACGCACGGCCCGACAGAGGAGAAAAGAAGCTTAAAACGAAAGCTAAGTACACATTATCACTTCTTGTTGACACATTCCGGACCTTTGCAGTTGTTTATCCCTTAACTTTAGCGAGTGTTCGTATCGTGAGAACCCTCATGTGATGGAACCTTGGTTAGTTTGTTTGATCGCACCATCGTCCTGTCCCGAGCCATGCTCACAGGACGAGAGGCTGTGTCGGGAGCTACCTTGGAAAAACCTGCCGGGACGCATCCACACCAAGATGACTGTTAAGGGCAGACCCTTACGACAATCGTGGCAATATGATACCGGTAGGCATCCAAAGCAGACACAGGGATGGATCATACGAACACAAACATACAAGGGCTCAAAGGGATAGACACACATTTAAAAATTTAACAGAGAATAGCGGTTTCACGCAAACATTAGAGATAGAGTGACTAATCACAAAATATGCGTCATGTTTTCATTACAGGGCAACACAGGAGCAATAGCGTCTCGATACTTAGCCTGGTGGCTGGGCGAAGTAGTTCAGACGTGGAGGACCCTGTCAGCCCTGGGGGCAGCTTTCTCCTTGGCAGCTGCGACATCGGCGCCCGCTGGCGGTTTCTTCAATTCATCATCGAGGCCGAGGTCCGGATGGCGGCAGGCGATATTGCTCAAGACCATGAAGAGGGCGTCGCGGGCAAGCTTCCGAGACTCGGTCGCAAAACACCCAGCCCTCCCCTCGTCATGCGCCTTCAACTTCTCGATCAGCTCATTGAAGAAGAGTCCCAGCTTGACGCTCGGGACCTCGTGCTTGCTGGCCGAGAAGACTGGACCATACATGCCCATCACCGCAGCCTGGGCGCCAAGACGCTCAGCGATATCAAGCATGCTCTTGATCCAGAGGTCAACCTGCTCAGACTGATTCTTCAGCTTGTCTTCTGCATCCTGCCGGAGACGCTTGGCGGTGTCCAAGTCCTTGGACATCAGCTGTTGGCGGGATTCAAGAGACTCTGCCGATCTTTCCAATGTGCCGATCCAAGCCTTCATGTCTGTGATATCGCCATTGGCGGTCTCAAGGCTCTGGGTTTTGGAGGAGAGCTGCGATTGCGTATCGGCAAAGAGGATTTCTGCCTGCCGCGCTTCTTCCTTGAGGGCCGTCACCTCCTTGGCACTCTCGATAAGGTCCTCCGTCAGCTTAGCCACCTGCTGGTCAAGGCCAGTCTTGGCAGCGGACACGGCAGCCAGGTCGTCAGTGAGTTTCTTCAGTTTGGCAGCAGAGTCAGCAGCAAGGGCATCCAGGGTGGCTCCGTGCTTGTCCTCTAGCTCCTTGGTGCACTGGCGCATGAGGGCCTCGAGATCGTCATCCTTGGCACGGAGAGTGGCTTCGAGCTTCTCCTCCCGGAGGGAGATCTCCCGCTCCCTGGCGTCCAGGGATGCCTTGCGGTCTATCAGGCACGCCTCGCGGGCCAAGACATCCTCCCTTGTCATCAGGAGCGTCTCCTGCTGCCTCATAAGCACCTTGAACTGCTTGTCGTGCCACTCACGCAACTCCAGGCATTTGTCCTTCAACTTCTGGTCCACCTTGCTGGCGGACTTGCGCCGCTCCTTGAGCGCCTGCCACTTATGGTTGTGCTGGTCCTGCATCTCCTTCACGCCCGTCGCCACGGATTCCATGAAGGACAAGTCCATTGCGACGACGGCTGAGTCATCGGCCTCCCCAGCTTCCTGGTACAGTGGCGCCAGGAGACGTTGAAGCTCTTCGTCAAGCTCCGCGCGTGTCGACAGAGATAGGCCAGGGGCTCCCATGTCAAGCGGCGACAACACCATAGCCAGTGTACTTGAGGGAGGTGGCGGAATCTCCATAGCGATCCCGGAGGAGGGGAGCAGGTCCATGGTCCGAAGTGGGACCTTCATCTCAACCACCACCTCCTCTTCCGGGACGTCTGCTGGGGAATGTTCCACCACCGCGAAGGAATCCTGAACATTCCTGGCAGCCAGGACCTGCCCCTCGGCAGCAGCAATCTCGATGGCTTCATCCACGGCAGCCCTTCCTATGTCAGCCACCACCTCTCGCAGTTCTAGCTCTTCAGCTCGAGGATCTGCGGATAAGGAAACCAACGAACAACGAAGAAACAGAAATTCAAGCAATTGGGGAATCAAGAGAAATGGTCAGAACAAGAAAAGAAGAAAAGGAATAAGTGGAGCACCTGGGGAAGTCTGCCGGGCAGGAATCTTAGTTTCCCCGACAATGTCTGTTGCCGGGCCGTGAACTTCGCCCTCTGCCATGGTATTCACGGCAGCCTTCTACGCGACCTCATCCGCGGAAGGTTCCGTGGGGATCCCTTCGGCTCGGGCGGCGGGGGAAGTGCGCCCCTCCGGGGGGGCTCGTTCTGCACCTTCTTGCCTCCTCCTTCATCCGGGGGAACTGGGAGGTCACCTCCGTCGCCTTCGGCGGGTGGTGCCCAATCCCCGCCCCTGGGCCAGAGGTTGGACTGGGGGCTCGACACGAGATCCTCTGCATCGCTCCCCACCAAGGCCGAGCTCGCCGCGCCCTGCAATGACCCGAGACGACGGAGTCTCTTCCGTGGGCAGTGGACCAGGGTCTCCGTGTCTTCCTCCACCTCCCTGCCAGCAACAGCAAAAGAAAAGGTCAGTCAGCAAAGGTAATCAAGCAAAAGAGAGAGAGAGAGAGCTTTGGAAGGGCAGGAAAGATCTTCCTTACTCTTCTGCGATAAGCATGGAGTTCAAATTAAACTCCATGGGAGGCGGTGAGTCTCTTCCTCTCTTTGGAGGGGGAGGGACAGAACTCCCTGGCAGCTTCGGTGCCTAGCGCGGTGTCGGGGGCTCTGGGAAGGACGAGCTCTGTGAGGAGCCCGAGCCAGATTGGGAGCTGGAATCCATTTCCGTGCCCAAAGATTGCTTGGCGGAAGGGACCTTGGTCCGAGCAAGGCGGGGAGACTGGCGGCACGCCACCTCAGCCTTGGTGGCCTTGGTGGTGGTCTTCTTCACCTTCTTGGCGGCTGGCGCTGGGTTGGAGACCACCGCCCCTCGGTTACCGGCGCGCCTACGGGTGTACTGGTCTGGGACTGGCTCAGGGGCTTGAGGCCCAGCCGCCAGCCACTCCTCCCCAAGCTCCACCACCTCACCAACATCCTCCTCCTCCTAGAGCTTCGTTGCTTCCGCGGCTAGGGTCTCCAGCCCGGCAAGGTTATCCCCGGCAAGCTCTTCCCTGGCAGCCCCTTCCGTGGCCTGTGCCTCGCTGCCGCCATGGGAAGAACTCTCATCCTCAGCTTTTCCCTTGCCCTTCCCAGCCTTCGCGGCCTTCGCCATCTCCGCGAGGCGGGCCGCCTTGTGCTCCTCGACCCTCCTCAAGATATACGCCACCTCCGCGGAGGAGATGCGCTTGTACATCCCCGTTTCAACCCTGGTGGCCTTCTCCACCAGGGTGTTCGACCATTGGAGCTCTTCATCCAGGGTAGGTAGCTGCCAGGTACTCGCTACCCCTTTGGCATTACAGTCCGGCATCCATTTCAGTATCTGATCCCGGGCAGAGTTGATGTTCATGGGGATGATGGTTGCCGGGAGTTTGAACAGCTCGAAGCGGCCGAACAGTTGGTTGCACAACCAGCCGTGGCCGTAAACTGACAGGTTGTTAAGCAACCCTGGGAGCAGCCTCATCCTATCGGCATCATCTCCATACAGCCAGGCGGGTCTATCCCTCTCCTGCAACGGTGAGATGCGGCGGAGGAGAAAATCTGACCCCACGTGCTCAATGGTAAGCCCGGAAGCCTTCCAACGGGTAATCCTGTTGATTGCCGGGCGCAGCCTATCCTCAGTGAGGCCCTTGGCACTCCATTCCTTGCCGCGCTCAACACATTCCTTCCGTGCTTCGCAAAACTCGGGGGCTTCCTTATCTTGAACCCAACACCAATCTCCCCTCCATTCATCCCACCTCTCACGCTGCCTCCCAGGGATGTAATCCCAGAGCTTCCTCGCCACCCGTGGCATCCAGCTAATGTTTCCGGAGCGGTGGCCCTTGTTCTCCACCCGCGGAACGAAATAATGCCGTAACAGATCCACATCGGGCCTAACTCCAACGAAATTCTCGCACAAATGCGCGAAAATGGCCATGGTTGCCATTGCATTTGGTGTGAAGTCGAGGAGGTGGAGTCCATAGATATTCATGATTGCCTCAAAGAATTCATAGAAAGGGGGGAACCGTTGATTGACTAGCAGAAGAAGATGGGGGAGCGAGACGAGCAACAGGTGAATCGTGCCGCTCTGCTTTTCCCTGTTTTTAAAGAGGGAAATGCGGAACAGAGGTGCGACGCTTCAGAAAGTTACCATTTTTACCTCAACTGCAATGGTCCCACGACCCCACGACACGCAGTAATTGCGCGAAGTGGACGTTAGATTGACTAGTCACCTTGGCAAAACGGCATGCGCAGCCCGCTCTTGCCACGTACCCATGCACTTTTTGGGACCTAACCCAACGTGCCACGCGACACGTATGGCTCAGGCCCGGGGGCTTATGTCGGGGAAAACAAATAGGGGCATGTATTTTCCCCTGACTCGTGCACGGACACGCCAAGGCCGTGCCAGAATACAAGAGACCAAGATCATCAAAGAGCCAAACATGCAGATCAAGAGGGACCAAGATCAAGCCAAAGAAGCAAGGCACCATCAGGAGAAGGGCCTCCTTTGCCGGGCAGGCGAGCTCGGCAAGGGACGAGGCCACCCCGGAAGATGATGTCCAAGACGTCCCGGTAGGGCCTGCTAGGGCACACGGAGGCAAAACCACCTCACCAACTACTCCACCACGACCCACGTCGTTAATTAGTGCGGTGTCAAACCGTGGAGTGACTAAGTGGCAGCCATACACCACAAGGCAGCCTCTTCCTATAGGAAACACCTGCAGATGACACCCGTCCTACGACATGTCAAGCGAGTAGGTGTGGAGCTGGCGAGATAGCCCGGCAAGCCTTGCCGGGCAACCAACGATGTGACGTTGAGCGGTGCATTTAATGCGCCCTGTCAGCCCGCATAGTTAGGTATGATAGCACTGTTTGCTATCTTATCAGTGCATAATGACTGTTTTGCCATTGTGGTGACCCCTTAATCGATAAAAGGAAGCCCATGGTGACCGTAGAGAGGGTTAGAAGGTTGGATAACTCAGAACCCCATACGCGCGTAGCCACTGCCGCCTTGAGGCAACCCTTGACGGGCAAGTGTACTACGCTCCACCACCATCTTTCCACCATCAATCCACCAAAGCAGGAGTAGGGTTTTATGCCTCACAGCGGCCCGAACCTGGGTAAAAATGCCTGTGTGATCTCTGTCGTGCTGCCACACGCTCGTCTGCTCTTTGTGCAACGCGACACCCCCCTGCCGAACCAGCAAGGGGCTTACTGGTCCCATAGGTGGCCGTGGTTTCCCGCGATAGAAATCATGATGCAAAATGGACGTATCAACTCCCCCAATCTTAGACCTCGCTTGTCCTCAAGCGAAAACCGAAATCAAAAAACATGTCCACATGCTTAGAGAGAGAGGTGTCGATAAAAACAAAATACGGACATAGAAGCATCATGTATATTATTATAACAACAACAAACTTTAACATAGAATTTTATCATATAACTTCTCATGAACAGGTAACAATTCATCACAACATCGAAGTATAAAGCATAAACTCTATTGAAAACCAACAAACTATGTTTTTAGTCCAGTTTGCAACTACAATTCATCATCTTTTCAGGAAGGGTCACGCATCGGAGCCTTTTTGGCAAGTTCACATACTCAACCATCATATAGTCTTCTATGATTGCTAACACTCACCGCATACACATGAGCAAAACGTTTCAACCGGACACATAGAACCATAGGGGCTTATAGATTCGCCTCCCGACATACTCACCTCGAGGGTGATGTCAACAATAATAACTCATGCTACTCATATCCAACTGGATATATGTGCCTAGATCTTTCCTCACCACATGATGCTTGCCAAAAGAGAAAATAAAAAGGAATAGAGAGAAGAACTTTGACTCTTGCATAAAAGTAAATACATAAAAGTAAAAGATAGGCCCTTCGCAGAGGGAAGCAGAGGTTGCCATGCGCTTATTTGTTTGTATGCTCAATCTCTTAGTGCAAAAGAACGTCACGTTATATTGCCCCTTGTGATAGCAACCTTTATTATGCAGTTTGTCACTTTTATTCTTTTCCATCACAAGTTCGTACAACGCTCAATTTTCTCTTACACTAAATGATCCAACACTTTTATAAGCAATTTTTATTGCCCTTTTGCACCGATGACAACTTACTTGAAGGATCTTACTCAATCCATAGGTAGGTATGGTGGACTCTCAAAATAAGATTTGGGTTTAAGGTTTTTGGATGCACAAGTAGTATCTCTACTTAGTGCGGAATTTTTGGCTAGCAAAGATAGGGGCAAGCACCACATGTTAAAGGATCTATGACAATATAACTTCTATGTGAATATGAACAAACATAAATCATTACGTTGTCTTCCTTGTCCAACATCAACAATTTTGGCATATAATATTTTGATGGGGGCTCACAATCACAAAAGATGTCCAAGATAGTATATTTGCATGTGAATCTTCTCTTCCCTTATTAATTCTTTCATGAATTGCATCATTGACCAATGCTATGTTTGTCAAGCTCCAATAAAATTTTCTACTTATACTCTTCCTTATGTGATGTCATTACTTACCATAAAATTAGCATATGATCTTTTTCATTTATTGCCTTTCTTTTTATTGAACATGAAAGTAAACAAAACTCAAACTAAAATTTATTATATATATCTTGCACACGATTACAATAGATCACTAGGCAAACACTCGAAAAGAAATGATCGAACTAAACTTTTATTCATCTAAAGCAAAAGACAACTATGGATCGAACTAGGATAAGTAAAGGCAAAAGATAGTGGAGGTGATACGATACCGAGGCACCTCCCCCAAGCTTGGCACAAGCCAAGGGGAGTGCCCATACCCGATACTCAATTTTCCTTTGGTGATGAAGAAGGAGGTGGTGGTGATGAAGTGGTGGCCCTCTCCAACAGCTTCTCCAATCTACGGATGATGCTCCGGAGGGCAATGGTGTGCTCTTGTAATAGAATATTTTCACGGGTGAGATATTTATTTTGCACACTAACCGTTTCGATGATCCGAAAGGCTTCAATCTCAGCGGGGGTAAGATGATCATAGTGAGGTTTAAGGATATCTTCTTCTTCCTCCTCCGCAGGCAAAGCTTGCTCGACCACCGGCGCTTGATCTTTGGTGGCCTCCTTGCTCTTATCCCCTTTGATGACTTCTTCAGGCTCTTCTCTCTTCAACTCGATCTTCATCAACCAAGCATCATCTTCCACGTTGTTGGAGGAGGAAGAAGACATGATGCCTGCCTTAACAAATCTGACCAGAAATAGCAAGAAAAGAAAACAAAAGATTTCTCTACGATACGGTGGTTAAGAGGTTTGGGGGGGGGGTATATAAAGATTTTTTATCTTGGGTAACAAGCAAGTTGAAGAAAAACGGAGTCCAGAAGGTACCCGACGTGGGCACAACCCACCTGGGCGTGCCTGGCAAGCCAAGCGCACCCTGGTGTCTTGTGCCCACCAGGGTTGCCTTCCTGGTTGTTTCTTATTTTCCTAATTTTTGTTATATTCCAAAACGGACAGAAAATATTTATTCGGATTTTTCGGAGTCCGTTTACTTACTGTATCACGTACCTCCTTTTTTTCACGATTTTGGAGTATTCCGGAAGGTTTCCTTTATGTGTTCTTCCGGTGTCATGGTTTGGATAATATTGCTTTCAACATTAATGGGCGTACCTGAGATATAATGTTTTATTCGTTGCCCATTAACAACCTTCGGGTTAGTACCTTCGGCATTATTTATCTTGATGGCTCCGGATCGATAAACCTCCTCGATAACATAGGGTCCTTCCCATTTGGAGAGGAGTTTTCCTGCAAAGAATCTGAAACGAGAGTTGTACAAAAGAACATATTCTCCAACTTTGAACTCACGCTTTTGGATTCTTTTGTCATTCCATCTTTTAACTTTGAACTCACGCTTCATAGGCTTGGGTTCTCCATTCAACTAGTGAGCTAATATCAAATAACCTCTTTTCACCGGCAAGTTTGAAGTCATAGTTGAGTTCTTTAATTGCCCAATAAGCTTTATGTTCTAACTCAAGAGGCAAATGACAAGCTTTTCCATAAACCATTTTATACGGAGACATACCCATAGGATTTTTATATGCTGTTCTATAAGCCCAAAGTGCATCATCTAACTTCTTAGACCAATTCTTTCGGGACCTATTAACAGTTTTTTGTAATATTAATTTTATTTCTCTATTGCTAAGTTCAACTTGACCACTAGACTGAGGATGATAAGGTGATGCAATTCTATGGTTAACATCATATTAGCAAGCATTTTACAGAAAGCACCATGAATAAAATGTGAACCACCATCAGTCATTAAATATCTAAGACTCCAAACCTTGGGAAAATGACTTCCTTAAGCATTTTAATAGAGGTGTTGTGATAAGCACTACTAGTTGGAATAGCTTCTACCCACTTAGTAACATAATCAACAGCAACCAAAATATGTGTATACCCACTAGAGGAAGGAAAAGGTCCCATGTAATCAAATCCCCAAACATCAAATGGTTCAACAGCAAGAGAATAATTCATAGGCATTTCCTGACGCATACCAATATTACCAATTCTTTGACATTCATCACAAGATAAAACAAACTTACGGGCATCCTTGAAGAGAGTAGGCTAATAGAAACCAGATTGCAATACCTTGTGAGCAGTTCTATCTCCCGCATGATGTCCCCCATAAGCTTCGGAGTGACATTTTCGTAGGATTTGTCCCTGTTCATGCTCAGGTACACAACGTCTAATAATACCATCTACTCCTTCTTTATAAAGATGTGGGTCATCCCAAAAGTAATGTCTTAAATCATAGAATTTTTTTTCTTTTGTTGGTATGTGAAGCTAGGTGGTATATATTTAGCAACAATATAATTGGCATAGTCAGCATACCAAGGAGTGTTATGAGAAACATTTATTGCAGCTAATTATTCATCAGGAAAATTATCATTAATAGGTTGTGGGTCATCAAGAATATTTTCTAACCTATACAAGTTATCAGCCACGGGGTTCTCAGCTCCCTTTCTATCAGTGATATGTAAATCAAATTCTTGTAACAAAAGAACCCACCTAATGAGTCTAGGTTTAGCATCCTTTTTTTCCATAAGATATTTTATAGCAGCATGATCGGTGTGAACATTCACTTTAGAATCAACAATGTAAGATCTAAATTTATCACAAGCAAACACAACTGCTAAAAATTCTTTTTCAGTAGTAGCATAATTTCGTTGAGCACTGTCTAGAGTTTTACTAGCATAATGAATAACATTTAATTTCTTATTGACTCTTTGTCCTAGAACAGCACCAACAGCATAATCACTAGCATCACACATAATTTCAAAAGGCAAGTTCCAATCAGGTGGTTGAACAATAGGTGCAGAAATCAAGGCTTTCTTAAGTGTTTCAAAGGCTTCTACACAATCATCATCAAAAACAAATGGAACATCCTTTTGTAAAAGAATTGTAAGAGGCCTAGAAATTTTAGAGAAGTCTTTAATAAACCTCCTATAGAAACCAGCATGATCGAGGAAATTACGGATACCTTTGATATCTTTAGGGCATGGCATTTTCTCAATTGCATCAACTTTAGCTTTATCCACCTCAATACCTCGTTCAGAAATTTTATGTCCCAAGACAATACCTTCATTAACCATAAAGTGGCACTTCTCCCAATTCAAGACGAGATTAGTTTGCTCGCATCTCTACAAAACTCGATCAAGGTTGCTCAAGCAATCATCAAAAGAAGTTCTGTAAATGGAGAAATCATCCATGAAAACCTCAACAATCTTTTCACAAAAATCAGAGAATATAGCAGTCATACATCTGTGAAAAGTAGCAGGTGCATTGCTTAAACCAAAAGGCATATGTCTATAAGCATAAGCTCCAAAAGGGCAAGTAAAGGTGGTTTTCTCTTGATCAGGTTGTGAGACAAGTATTTGAGAAAAACCGGAATATCCATCAAGAAAGAAAAAATGTGTGTGCTTTGATAGTCTTTCTAACATTTAATCAACAAAAGGCAGAGGGTAATGATCTTTTCTAGTAGCTTTATTTAGTTTTCTAAAATCAATTACCATTCTGTAGCCAGTAACAATTCTTTGTGGAATAAGTTCATTCTTATCATTAGGAACAACGGTAATACCTCCTTTTTTAGGGAAACAATGAACGGGACTTACCCATCTACTATCAGCTATGGGATAGGTTATACCTACTTCCAGAAGCTTCAGTATTTCTGTTCTTACCACTTCTTTCATTTTAGGATTTAAACATCGTTGGTGATCAACAACGGGTTTAGCATCAGGCTCCATATTAATTTTATGCTGACAGAGAGTGGGACTAATGCCCTTTAAATCATCAAGAGTATATCCAATGGCAGCTCGGTGCTTCTTCAGAACCTTCAATAATCTTTCTTCTTCATGTTCTGAAAGGTTAGCACTAATAATAACAGGATAAATCTTTTTCTCATCAAGATAAGCACATTTCAAAGTGTCTGGCAATTGTTTTAATTCAAACACATGATCACCTTTAGGTGGAGGAGGACCTCCTAGAGTTTCAATAGGAAAATTGTGTTTAAGCAGAGGATGTTGTTCAAAGAAAAACTTATCTATTTCATTTCTTTCATGTAGATGCATATCATTTTCATGGTCTAGCAAATATTGTTCTAGTGGATCGGTAGGAGGCATAGCAATAGAAGCAAGACCAATTATTTCATCCTTACTAGACAATTCTTCCTTATGATATTTTCTACTAAACTTGGAAAAATTAAACTCATGAGACTCATTACCAAAACTAACACCGACGGTTTGTTTCTCACAATCAATTTTAGCATTGACGGTGTTCAAGAAAGGTCTACCAAAGATAATGGGACAAAAGTCATCTTGTGGGGAACCAAGAACAAGAAAATCAGTAGGGTATTTTATTTTCCCACACAAGACTTCAACATCTCTAACAATCCCAAGTGGTGTAATCGTGTCCCTATTAGCAAGTTTAATAGTAACATCTATGTCTTCTATTTCAGCGGGTGCTATATCATTCATAATTTCTTGATATAAGGTAAAAGGAATGGCACTCACGCTAGCACCTATGTCACATCAACCATGATAACAGTGATCTCCTATTTTAACTGAGACAACAAGCATGCCAACAACGGGTCTATGTTTATCTTTTTCATCGGGTTTGGCAATTCTAGCAGCTTCATCACAGAAGTAAATAACATGCCCATCTATATTTTCAACCAAAAGATCTTTAACCATAGCAACACTAGGTTCTACTTTGATTTGTTCAGCAGGTTTGGAAGTTCTAATATAACTTTTGTTGACCACAGTTGAGACTTTAGCATGTTCTTTTATCCTAATAGGGAAAGGTGGTTTTTCAATATAAGCAGTAGGCACAACTGGATCAACATTGTAAATAATAGTTTCATCTTTAGCTACTACTGGTTCTTTAATTTTTTCTTTGATAGGTGGGTGATATTTAAACCATTTCTCCTTAGGGAGGTCAACATGAGTAGCAAATGATTCACAAAAGGAGGCTACTATCTCAGAGTCAAGTCCATATTTAGTGCTAAACTTTTGAAAAGCGTCGGTATTCATAAAAGATTTAACACAATCATACTTGAGCTTAATACCTGACTCTTTACCTTCCTTGAGTTCCCAATCTTCAGAGTTGCATTTAATTATTTCTAAAAGATCCCACCGGAAATCAATAGTCTTCTTCATAAAGGAACCAGTACAAGAAGTATCAAGCATGGATCGATCATCGTGAGAAAGCCGAGCATAAAAATTCTGAATAATAATTTCTCTTGAGAGCTCATGATTGGGGCATGAATATAACATTGACTTAAGCCTCCCCAAGCTAGAGCGATACTTTCTCCTTCACGAGGCCAAAAATTATATATGTAATTCCGATCACGATGAACTAGATGCATAGGATAATTTTTTTGGTGAAATTCCAGTTTCAATCGATTCCAATTCCAAGATCCAATATCATCGCATAGCCTATACCATGCCAATGCTTTTCCCTTCAAAGATAAAGGGAAAACCTTCTTCTTAGCTTCATCTTCAGGTAAACCTGCAAGCTTAAATAATCCACAAATTTCATCCACATATATCAAGTGCATATCAGGATGTTCGGTTCCATCTCCTGCATAAGGATTAGCTAGCAGTTGTTCTATCATACCCGAAGGAATTTCATAGCCAATATTTTCAGTAGGTGTAGTAGGTTGAGGGGTAACTAATTGTGGTTCCGGTCGAGGTGAAGATACCCCGAACAAACCCCTCAAAGGATTGTTCTCCATAGTAGCAAGTGACAATAAATTTCAACACGTAGTACTAATTTTTCCTTACCAATTTCGACTTACCAAGAGCACTTCACTCCCCGGCAACGGTGCCAGAAAAGAGCCTTGATGACCCACAAGTATAGGGGATCAATCGTAGTCCTTTTGATAAGTAAGAGTGTCGAACCCAATGAGGAGCAGAAGGAAATGACAAGCGGTTTTCAGCAAGGTAATGTCTGCAAGCACTGAAATTATAAGTAACGAGTAGTTTGGTAGCAAGATAATTTGTAATGAGCAAGTAACGGTAATGGTAACAAAAGTGCAGCAAGGTAGCCCAATCCTTTTGAGGCAAAGGACAGGCCAAAACGATCTCTTATGATAAGCAAAGCGTTCTTGAGGGTACACGGGAATTTCATCTAGTCACTTTCATCATGTTGGTTTGATTTGTGTTTGCTAGTTTGATAATTTGATATGTGGGTGGATCGGTGCTTTGGTGATGTTCTTACTTGAACAGACCTCCTACTTATGATTAAACCCCTCGCAAGCATCCGCAACTATGAGAAAAGTATTAAGAATAAATCTAACCATAGCATTAAACTTTTGGATCCAAATCTGTCCCTTACGGAATAGCGCATAAACTAGGGTTTAAGCTTCTATCACTCTCGCAACCCATCATCTAATAACTACTCCACAATGCATTCCCTTAGGCCCTAATAAGGTGAAGTGCCATGTAGTCGACGTTCACATGACACCACTAAGGGAATCACAACATACATATCATCAAAATATCAAACACATATCAAGTTCACATGATTACTTGCAATAAGATTTCTCCCGTGACCTCAAGAACAAAAGTAACTACTCACTAATGATAATCATGCTCAAGATCAGAGGGGTATTAAATAGCATAATGGATCTAAACATATAATCTTCCACCAAATAAGCCATATAGTAATCAACTACAAGATGTAATCAACACTACTAGTCACCCACAAGTACCAAGTTATAGTTTCGGTACAAAGATTGAACACAAGAGATGAACTAGGGTTTGAGAGGAGATGGTGCTGTTGAAGATGTTGATGGATATTGCCCTCCCCAAGATGGGAGAGTTGTTGGTGATGATGATTTCCCCCTCCGGGAGGGAAGTTCCCCGGCGGAATTGCTCCGCCGGAGGGCAAAAGTGCTCCTGCCTAAGTTCCGCCTCGAGACGGCGGCGCTTCGTCCCGAAAGTCCTCTCCTTAATTTTCTAGGTCAAAATGACTTATATACCAGAAGAGGGGCACCGGAGGTGGGCTGAGGAGGGCACAACTCACCAGGGCGAGCCTGGGCTCCCTGGCGCTCCCAGGTGGGTTGTGCCCACCTGGTGGGCCCCCTCTGGTACTTATTGGCTCCAATAATTCTTATATATTCCATAAAAATTCCTCGTAAAGTTTCAGCTCATTTGGAGTTGTGCAGAATAGGTAGCCTGACGTAGCTTTTTCAGGTCCAGATTTCCAGCTGCCGGAATTCTCCCTCTTTGTGTGAACCTTGCATATTATGAGAGAAAAGGCATTAGAATTACTCCAAAAAGCATTATTATGCATAAAAACATCATAAATAACATTAGAAAATCATGATGCAAAATGAACGTATCAAGTAACCTAATATGTTACTGTAACATAACGCAACCCAAAGCAAAATGAGTCTATAATGTAATAAATGCAATTATGTATGATACTACTTGTATGTTACTTTGCACTATGAAGGTAGTACTAACAAAGACTACTGTCATATGCATGACACTAGTCTAAGTTACTCCCCACTATGACTAGCCTGAGTTGCTACGCCAACGCGATAGGAGCAGCCTACCACTTGGTTTTGCTCCTTGGTGAATCCCGACTATATTTATTGATCTAAAAAGATACTAGAGGATCCAGATTAGTAAAAATGAGGTGATTTTACCGAGCGGTGGGTGGGGGAGCATGGCCTGTGATGCGGTCCCACGTGTCATGATGTACCAAGGCAATGCGCGTCCCTCTTGAGGTAGAACAATGGCAGAAGCAATACGTGGTTTTCTTGAAGGAGATGATGGAGAGGCGGATTCAGCGAAGTGTGAAATAATGGTTGCTTCGTTCATCTGGGGGAAAGGTGCGGCTTTGTGATTTGACGTCTCATTGCTCATTACTACTACTGGGCCGCTACGACTGGGATGCGTCCCCCTGCTGTTCTGCACTGTTATTTGGTGCATGACACGTTGACCCGGTTGCTATATGTCCCACATGTCGGCAAGAGGAAGTACAACATTCATAAAAGCGAGCGTCTCCACTTTTTAGTACGACGGAGGAGTACAAGACACGGCTTGGTTTTTGCTGCTTCACGCGATCCATTGATACAAACCCGGACTAAAAAAGGCGAGGGCGGGTCTTTTCCCGCGTGGCAGGCAGGGGAGTTTGGCATAGTCTATTCGAGGCAACGAGGCAGGAAGGGAAACAAGCAAATAAAGGTTGAGCGACTTAGTTTTGGGAAAATCTGATTTTATGGAGTACATAGTCTAGTGTAGCTTGCTGCAGCACGGACTCCAAGGAAATTGCTGTAAGTAGTACTACTCCTACCACTGTACTACTCCTACTACTAAAAGACATAGTATATTTCAAACAATATGATAATCTCTCTAACCAAGGTAGGGCAGTATATATCTAACGGAGGGAGTAGTAAAATTTTCTCCTCGTCCTGCGAGCCACCGTGTGCGTGGGCGAGGGAGCGGGCGTAGGCGTAGTAAGCAAGCTTCGCCTCGTCCTGCGACTCTGTGAGCCAACGCACTCGTGGGCGGGGGAGAGGGTGTACTAAGCAAGCTTCTCCTTGTTCTGCGAGTTGACGGGACACATCAAAAGTAGTACTACAGAGCATCTCCAGTGTATAGAGCCTTGCCTCTAATTTAGGCCCCACATGGTTCGCCTCTTATCAAATGAAAATACCACAATGTATAGAGACTCTAACCAGCCTCTAAGGTGGGCCCTAGCAGAAATTTAAAAGTATTGATTAGCACCACATTTGTCCAATCAGTACTATTTCTCTTGTACTTTCTTATGCTTCCTAAGGTTGACAAGTGGGACCAGATGGATTGTTACATTGTTAGAGGCAGCCTCTAATGTTAGACGCGATGCTAGCCAATTTTTTGTTAGAGGCAGTTCATGCAATGTATAGAGGCCTGCCTCTAAGAGGAGAGAGAGAGGGCTTAGAGGAAACAAAAAGCATACATTGTGGATGCCCTAAGTGCCTACTTTCCGGTCTATATGACTCAATTTGAAATCCACAATGTATCCATAATAGATGCTGAGTGGTGGAATACATTTGTTACTTCCATAGTTCGCAAAAGTACTGAGCATGTGAGATGGTGAACGGAGGGAGTACGATACCATTAGTACTACAGTTCTTTTGGAAGGGTTGTAGTAGTCCCTCCCATTCACATGTTCGCATTTCAAGCTTCAATAAAAATGTTGCATGCAAGGATTAAGAGAAACGTCAGCAATGCATGTACTCCCTCAATCCATAGGGTCTAAAATGCGTTTTGGAGGCTAACTTTGACCACATGTTAGAGCAATAATATGACATCCAACTTACACAAATCTTACCATCAAATTCGTACGTGGTCATTATACTGCTAACACATGCATGCGTTGCAATTAGTACGTACTTACATGATACAGTAGTAAACACTCACTATCTAGTAGTACTAGTACTCTAGTACACTACTACTACTATGAGGCCATCCAACTGTGTCCCGGCAGAAGACCGCGGACACCGATTATTCGTTCATATTTAAATTTGTTTTCACACAGCAAAATATCCATGAAAACAACACATGGCAAAATTTCACGGCGAACGAGGGATTTAAATGTGCTGGGAGGGGTGGGGCTGGAAGGGGCTGTTTGGATCTTGCCCGGGGTAGCCAAAATATTGGCGACCCTTTTGTCCACCCGTGCCTTTGCCACCGATGAACAAGGAAGAGCTCGGGTGCTCATGCATCCTCCAGCGCGCGCGTTGGAGACAAGCTCGCACGAGCTGTGCTTTTTTTGTCCCACCTCGCCGCCCGAGCCGGCCGCAGACCGATCGGCGACCCGCAAATTACGCCATCCAACCATAGCCGCACCCATTCTGACAGCAACTCAACCAACTGGACGAAATTCATGCAAACACGGCGATATTTCATATAAACAATGATGGAATTCATATAAAATACCGGATTTTCATATAAACATGACGGATTTCATTACATTCAAATCAACTAAGCGGTGCTACTCCTAAACAGCACAGGTATAATAATACTTCCAATAATACCTAGCCTAAATGGTCGCCCGCGGATCCATTTGTCTTCCTCATGTCCGGCAGCACGATCATCGGACTGCCGGGAGCCCCGGAGGTATATGCTTCAGCGCAAAGGACGGCTCACTTCCCCACCGCTCAACTGACATCGTTGGCTGATGCCCAAGATGGAGTCTGAAGGGGGCTTCTCCGCTTCCGTGGAGCCCATGCGGGGTCGACGAAGGTCCTCGCAACAGAAGGATCTGGCAAGACACCTACTGTGTACGCCGGCGTCGCCTCAGCGGTGGCCTTCATGGGACCCAAGCGACGGCGGCCTCCCGTGTTCTACTTCTCCTTGATGATGGCGGCGAACGCGGAGGCGCTGGACACCCTCGTCGCTCTCCGCGCACCCGGCTTCTGTCTCTGCTTGGATGGCGCAACCGCAAGCATGGGAGTCTCGACCACAGACACGGGAGACGCAGTCGCAGACACGGGAGGCGCGGTACGAGGCGGCGGCGTGGACGGCAGCGACGACGCCCATGCTCCCCGCCGTGCCGGCGTGGAGCAGCTTGCCGCTCCTCGTTGAGCTGGCCTGGAGCGGCGAGTTGATGAACCACGCACCGGCTTGGGGCGGCAACTG
Organism: Thinopyrum elongatum; assembly: GCA_011799875.1. Classification (NCBI taxonomy): domain Eukaryota; kingdom Viridiplantae; phylum Streptophyta; class Magnoliopsida; order Poales; family Poaceae; genus Thinopyrum; species Thinopyrum elongatum. Next base: position 394,055,564 of record CM022300.1, read on the forward strand.
GCTCCGTCGGGCGAGGGGAGGGAGTTGGATCAGCGAACTGCATAGCTCGTTTCCGGCGGGCTCGGCGGGCCACCCAGCAGGCTTGGATGCCGGATAACTACTCTTCATAAGCCATTGTAAGAGTGGAGAAAATGGTGAAGGAGGAGACAAGGGAGCGGCGGAGGTGTGCGATTCTTCGTCGGCGTCTGGCCTAGTTTACATATGAGATTAAATAGACGACGGACGGGAGGAGCTCTGCCGGCGTTGCATTTAATGCCGGCCCGGTCATGAACGGGCGTGTGTCCGGAGTGGGTTTCTCGGCTTCCACACAGGTTTCATGGAGGCGTTTGAATGCGGCAAGGAGGCGTGTTCAGCCGGGCGTGCAGCGAGCGGCGCCCTCGATTCTGACGTACAACACCGCGCCGTTCTTCCACTAACGTGTGGGCTCATTGGGTACCTGGCCTACATGTCAGTGACCCAACGCAGACAGCGCACGGCAGAGGAGCTTTTGGTGGGCCAGGGCAGTGAGAAGCGGGCATTTCATAAACCGTGATTGTTCATTGAGTGTGACATCATCTAATTCATGTAGGTTGATAAGCCTACCATATAATGTAAGAGAATTTTAAAATTTTCATATATACGTTGATAGCCCGTTCGATACGTTGTGATTCATAAAGACTGCTACAAACATCAATGTTCTGCTTATCACAGATAAGATTGATTAATACCCATAACAATCCATGTCCTTAACAAAGGGTGCATGCACGTATAGGTTGAGCGTGTGTCTTGCGTCATGTGTTGTGTGCATGCAGACGTGCGAGTGTTGCGTGTGTGCATGTGTACGTTTTAGTGTTGCATGCATGTGTGCATGCATGCTTGTGTTTGTGAGTGCATGTGTACGTGTCAGTGTTGCACGCCTGCATGCGTGCGTGTGTTCGTGCAAGTGTTGCGTGCGTGCATGTGTACATGTGAGTATTGCATGCATGCATGCGGGCCGTTGTGGGCATGTTTGTGCACATGTGTGATGTGTTTGTATTCACCACGGTGGCTCGTGCGTGGGTGCAACTAAAACGGCTGGCTCAGCATATCATCACAAGGCAACCTTGTTCGCTGTGGTTAGGGCGCGCGGGCTGCCAACCAGAGGTCGCACGATGTCGAATCCCCACCGACCACTAATTTATTACCATTTCTGTCTTTCATATACGCGTTGATGAGTGGGCCCTACGGTAATGTGCGCTGGTGAATGTGGACCGTTTGACTGGTCAATTGATCGTGTCACCAACAAATTACGGAGCTGTATGGTGAGCCAGTGACCGTATGATCACCATAAAATGTATTTTATTAACACAGTACAGACTCAAGCTACCATTTCTTTCTTTCATATACGCACTGACAGGTGGGCCCCACGGTTACGTGCGCTGATGGTGCAACACTAGTTGCGCCACGTGGAATGTTTGACTGGTCAATTGATCGTGTCATCAACAAATTACGGAGTTGTACGGGTGAGCGAGTGACCGTATAATCACGACATGTATTTTTTTAACATAGTACAGACGCAAGCGCTCATATATACGCGCAAACACTCACCGCTATAAGCGCACACACGCACACCCTACCCCTATGAGCACCTTCGAGAGAGTGAGCCAGCATATGATCTTGAGATTTTACGAAGTCACCATAGGTGCCTCGTAGTCGAGGGGAACGTCTCCTCCCACTGAACGCACATCACCAGAAAATACTGAAATTAATTCAGGATAAATGCGAGCACCAGGACTTTAACCCTGGTGGGCTGGGGAAACCACTGTCCTCCTAACCATCCAACCACAGGTTGCTTAGCACCACAAAATGTATATGGTGACCGTGATGAGCTTATTCTGAAGTCCAGTGACCATATCGTGCTTTCGCTTCAAATACAATGACCGTAAGTGTCGTCAACAAAATACGGAGCACACATCAAATACAATGTCCGTCAGTGTCATCAATAAAATACGGAGACGTATCGTGAGCTAGATACCGTATGATCACCACGAGAATGTATACAGTGACCGTAATGAGCATATTCTGAAGTCTAGTGACCGTATAGTGCTTTCGCTTGAAATACAGTGACCGTCACGCGTGAATGTGTCAGGGGCATACTTTTAGAGGGCCGAGAGATAGTTTGTGTGCGTACGTGAAAGTGGTGTAGAGAGAGGGGGTGAACGGTGGAGACAAAGAGAGATATGCCCTTCGTTTCTCTTTCCCGTGACTAATATTTTAGGAGAAAATATAAACATTCACAATGCAGAACAAATATTATTGGATGCACCCTGCAATTAACTTTCATGTATAACTTTGTACTATTGTATATGCTTATTTTCGTAGTGGCCGGTTGTGTGTGGGGTGTGGTGGGCACATCATTTCTAGTTGTGGTGGGTCAATGTGAGGACTCATGGGTCGGTTCCATCCTGCGCCACATAGGTTGGACCGAGACGCATTATACGAAGACCCATGTGGAGGACTTGGCGTACAAGACGAAGCTACCAGAGTCGTGGAGGACTCTATCCCCACTGATGATAAGCCGACTATATATGATTTGTAACCCTAGGCCCCAAGTATGTTATATAAGCCCGGGGGCTACTTCGTCGATAGTATACACACACGCACAATGCCTGGTATTCACGTGTACTTTGTACACACCCCTATCACAAATATACAGTACCAGGAGTAGACTTTTTCCTCAACTGGAAGGGCCCGGACTTGGGTAAAACTTTGCCTCGTATTACCATCCAGCCTAACAGTCAGGGATATCCTACCGAATGATCTGATGGAATCATATCTGCCAACTACAAAGAGAGAGGTGTGGGGGGCAATGTGTGCGAGAGAGGCCTAAAGATAATGTGCGTGCGGGAGACACGTAGGCACATATATGTGCCTATAGAGGGCCAGTAGAGACCGTGCGTGTGTATATATGCATGTGAGAAAAATAGTATTTTCCAACTGAGATTAGTGAAAAGAGTGATACATAGTAGTAAGAAAGAGAGAGGGAGATATATAGAGAGTGTGTGTGCGTGAGATACCCCGGGAGAGAGTGTGAGCGTGTGTGAGAGAGAAATGCCGATGTATATAGTGTGTGCACTTATGCCTTAGATAGAGAGATATATAGCACGTGTGTGGGAACGGGCCAAGGCATAGTGCATCTACGTGTAAAAGGCGGTTCTACGCATTAAATTAAAATATAAATGGCATTTTTATTTTTGGATGAGATCATGAATTTTGCAATTTGCGTATGAATGAACATCGGTCTATCAGACACCCATACTCTATTGAATTCGAGCATGTGCATGGGTTTATTTCATATTATCGATCCATAGAGTGAGAGTGGTTTGAAATCCAGACAATGCATTGCTTTTGCAAATTCATATATAAACATTTTTTTTGAGGGAGTGTCAAGCACTTTATACATTTGTCACTTACATGGATACATTCCAAATTGCTAGCAACGAAATAGAATACATGTTGAATTCAACATAAAGGGGGTTTCAAAGATTCGAATTCATAGGAAGTGCATTCATCTATTTGAATCCGAGATAATGGCATTTGTAAATTAGATCTAAAAGGGGGCATCAATCTTTGTTGTGCGTTTGAACATGCTATATATTCATACACATGTCTAAATATTTTTTTGCAACCAAAGAGATTATATTTGGAACCATGCATGAATTGAGGTAAGTTGCGTATTTTTTAATATATACTCATGTACAATGTATATTCAAATGTATCCCCTCCATTCAAAAATAATCGTAGTTTTAAGATTTTCCAGAGTCAAGATTTGTGAAGTTTGACAAATTCTGAAAGTTCAATTCAAGAGAACTGTAAACGTTAATGCTTCTGCTCCCAAATATTGAACGAAGCGCCAAATAAGCCTCTGATCATCCGAAACCGCGCGAGACTAATGTTTGGTGGTAGGAAATTACTGTCCTGACTCTGACCCATGTAGCCTATCGGCCCGATGTCCAAAGGTCTAAACCGGGGTAGGTTTGTAACTTCACCAAGACGCCAGTCTCTCAACCGCCTCCGAGAAGCATTCATACGCCGTGGGCGCCTAAACACCCATGCGCTCGGCCGAAATCTATCCCGCCCACCATTTGGGACACCTGAGATTACTGTCCTACCCCCGACCCGCAATATGTCTAAAATTTTAGATGGGGGCAAAGTTTGTAACTTTCCCCAAATTTCAAACAAGCGTGTCCCAAACCAAAACATTGTTCCCCCTTAGTTCCCCCTCCCTCCGTTTCCCCATTCATACTCCATGGGCGCCAAAACGCCCTCTCCACCAGCCGCGAAACCCGGCCCAGCCTCCTCCGTCCTCCACCCCATCGCGCCCAATCCACCGCCGCCCTCCTCCATCACGCCAGAGCCGGTACCCCGACGTCGTCGTCCAACGCAACCGCAACAGCAACGCCCTCAAGGACTTAATAGCTGAAGCCGAGGCAGAGCTGCCTCCACGACGCCGACGTGCGCCGTACCAGAACCACTTCGACCACGCCGTCCTGCGCCTCACCGCTGCCGCTCCACTGTCGCAACCGTCCACCGCACCAGAGTTGTTCCCGCTACGCCGTCATTCGCCGCCTCGGATCTGGTTCCCCGCCATCGACAGATGGCCATTGCACCACACTAAACAACTTGGCCATGGGTTCGTCCAAGGCTCCACCATCCTCCACAACTTCTCTTTTCTAGCGAACCACAAGAAGATCGTTGGAAAAACAGAAGGAGGACACACCACTGCCAGCAGAAAGAGGTACTCCTCTTCCCTTATTCGTGCAAATCTTACGTCTCTGCTCACACCGTATTCATCCCACGAAAGAAACTAGTTGAGCGCTTCTTACCGCACCTTCTTCGTGATACTAAATGCACAAGGTTTCCTCCCATTTACTATTTCACCTTAGCTAGAGGTCAGTCGCACGCCTGGATTTCAATTCAGGGTCAGTTGATTCACAATTAAAAGAAGCAGCACCCGCTTAGGCGCGCGGAGCACCTAGTCTGCCTGTTCGCCGGGGAAGCGGCGCATCGGTGTCTATCATAGGGGTGTGGGGTCCAGGAGCTGCTTGCGCCCGATCTGGAGGTCGGTGGGGCTTGAAGGGATGGCCGGGGGGAGGTGCCAAGCATGGCGGTGCGGTGAGGTCGAGGGGAGGGCGGAGGCAGGAGACTAGGCTGGTGGTCGCTAGCGTTTCTAGGAAGATAGTCAACACTGACTGGCTGGAGGTAGATGAAGGCGATCTTCCCGTTCTTTGTACATCGGACGGTGCAGAAAAAATGGACTGACCTATTTGTTTTCAGTCGACTGTTATTTTCATAGGACCACACCTTGTGGTGTGCTGGAGGAGCATCTGCATTTTCCAGCCATCCCTGTGCTCATATTTCAAAATCATAGAATCTAGTAATTTCGTGTGCCATGCATGTTGTAGAGCTATCATATGTCTCCCGTCATTTATTTCTCACCCACTTGCTATCTGCTACTTTTACACTGTACTACTTGTACACACACTTCACCATACTCACACTATTATTTTTTATGCATGGGTATTTCAGACTCTGACGCAGTGTTGATGAATACACAAAAGAAAAGACAGAAGTCGCTCCAGTGTAATTCAAAGATAAGCACTAAGCATTTCAGCGCTCTAAAGGGTGTAGTGTCAGCAGATGGAGACAGTAAACGTAGCTCTGCAGTTGATGATCTCAATTGCCACACACAACCATCCCAGGTGCTTGCTTTAACTTCGCTCTGTCAAATATGGTTGCATGTTGCATATGGTGTCTAGCTTGTATTGCTTCTAATTTGTTTAAATTGCATCAGCTTACTTTACACATTATACCTTTGATAATGACATGCCTTCCTATTTTTGATACATACTACATATGTCTATTAACCATGTTTTTACATCAAACTAATGCTCTTTTGTATCCCTCATCAATCACTTATGATCAGACAGTCACCCCAGTAGGTTACTGTGAGACGCGCTACTCGTTTAAAGAGTGCAGTGTCATCCTCCCCACATGATTCTCAAGAAACAGTAAGGCTAAATGAAGATAATCAACGTAGCTCTCTAGTTGATGACCGCAATTCCCCTACACCACCATCGCAGGTGCTTGCTCTTACTTAGCAATGTGATATGTGATTGCATGTTCATATGGTGTCTACCTTGTAATGCTTCTAATTAGGATAAATTGCATCTGCTTAGTTAACACATCTTTACCTAATATTAAAGGACGGAGTCTTTCATAGTTCTCCATACGTCACCTCTTCATATCCGTTGATTTTATGTTAATCATAAAGATCGACGACCAAGATTAAAATATAGATCTGTTACGTCCAACTGTGCCGGTCTTCTATTAAATTGGCCTCTAGGTCGCATGACCTGGGCCTTTCTTCTCTTAAGTTGGCCTTCACGTGCCCAATCCTACAGAATCGGTATCGATACGCTGCCGGGGTCGAGAGGTCCTATGCGACGCGTTTTGTGTCAAATTGCTGCGCTCTCGCACAGACGCACGTCCTTGATGGGCTTTATGGGCCGCGGGCGGGTGTTTCCTTTGAATGCGCCGTGAAAAATTAACAAAAAAGAGCGACGTGGTGGGAATCGAACCGTCGACCAGCGCCAGGGAAGACAGCGGAGCCAACCACTGCGACAAGCTAACTGTAGTGGAAGATTAGCAACGTAATATTTAAAAGAAGCAGCTGGCAACGGCAAAGTTGAAAGAAAAAGTTCCCAAATACGTGTGGGTGGGGCTTCGAACACAAGACTTCAAGTGAGTGCACCACATGGCTAGACACTGTGTTCATAGATATGTTTTGCCTAAAATGCCACCACAGTAAATATAAACTATATGCGGCGAAAAAAGTAACTTTTCTTTGAAATTTCGAACGTGGTTTTCTTTTTCATAAAAGTAGATATATTTAGAAAAACAAACATTTTCAAAATTTGATAATAAACTTTTCAAAACACGAACATTTTCTGCGAAACCTAACAGCTTTCTAAAACGTGAACAATTTTTAAACAAATTGAATATTTATTGACATTGTGATTTTTTTAAATAGAAACATTTTCTAAAATTCCTAAACATTTTTTGAAACACAGAATTTTTTCTGAAATTGTGAACAAATTTGGGAATTGCGAACATGTTTTGACATTCCTGTACATTTTCTGAAACATGAACATCTTATGAATGAAATTCTTAACAGATTTTCAGAAGGAGAACATTTTTGAAATTCCTGAACATTTTCTGAAAACATGAACATAAAAAATTTGAAAACGAGAATTAAAAAAAAATACTAAGTATTTTTCAAAACACGAACATTTTTTGAAATTGTGAACAAAATTTGAAAACAAAAACATTATAAGAAATTTCTAAAAAGAATTTTTGAAACACGAATATTTCTTGAAATCCTGAATTTTTTTTAAACGAGAACATTTTTTTTAAAATTACTGATTTTTTTTTTGAAATTGTGACAATATTTCAGAAATAAGAACATTTTATGAAATTACTAAAAAGACTTTTTGAGACACGAACATTTTTTGAAATTCTGAACAAAATTTGAAAATGAGAATTACTGAACATTTTTCAAAACACGAACATTTTTTAAAATTGTGAACAAAATTAGAAAACAAGAAAATTTTATAAAATTCTAAAAAGACTTTTTGAAACACGAACATTTTTTGAAATTCTGAACAAAATTTGAAAATCAGAACATTTTTTGAAATTTCTGACTTTTTCGAAATTGGGAGCAAAATTTGAAAACAGGAACATGTTATAAAATTCTGAATAAAAATTTGAAATTTAAAAAGAAACATGAAAAAGAAAAAACGAAAGGGCAAAGAAAAGAAAAAAGAAAAACAAAAAGAAGAATTAAAACGAAAAAAACAGAAAAATAAAAGAAACAAAAAGAAAAAGGGGAAAATAGAAAAACCGGTCCAGGAACCTTCTAGAAGGTTCCCAAACCCAGAAAAACCGGCTGGAAACCACCTAGAAGATTCCCAAAACCGGAATCGCTCAATGGTTTGCACGGGCCAGCCCATCAGAACGCTCCTCGATGTGTGCCTGTGCGTCGCCTCGACTACTTGCCGCAACGAGCGGCAAATAGGAAATTCCGCCGGGGTCGACCCCATCTTTTCCGTCGTTGCCTTGCTGATCTCCTTCTTCCTCTCTACCAGGAGCCGCAGCTGACCCAATCTTCTTCCTTTCCAAGCTAACGGACACAATTTCGATCGAGCCTATCTCCTGAAAGTAAACAGACACTGTTTCCATCTAGACTCCCACCGTGTGATTACCTACACCTCTATCTATATATATTGAGGGAGGGAGATCGATTCAGATATAGGCAGGGGAGACGATTGATGACCGGCGAGGAGCAGGAGACGCACGACCAGAACGCGGTCATGGATATCGGCAAGGGCTTCTATACTTTTCGCATGCGGATTGCGCCCCGCTTCGCTATGAAACCTCGCCGTCGTCCTCCTGTTCCACAATTTCGAGGGTCTCAAGTTGCACGCCGGCACGGCGTAAGCACACCGGCCACACGTTGAAGAAAGGTCATAGGGAGGCGGAGGCCACCACTAGCCAATTAAGGCGTGCATGACGTCTGATCCGGCCGATGCGAGTATGTGGGGGACGACGCCGGCCGATACCGGTGCCTGGGGCTGAAGCACCCATGCGAGACACCATGGTGTGATGGATCATTGGGTGCGCTGGAGAGGAATTGATGGGTTGCTCCGCCCCGCGAGGCCAAAAGGAGTGAACGCATTGCAGCAAGTTTCTCCGTGGAGGAGTTTGAGGCGGAGCGGAAACAGAGGATTGCTGCCAGCGGTGACGCATCAGCTGTTTGTTCGAGCCAGGTGTTGTGCGCCAAGTACGTCGTCGAGGACGAGGACGTGAAAGGGGGCTGAGAATTATGAGGAGATGGCGAACAACAAGAAAAGGAGGGAGATCTGACTGCAATGACCAAGGAGGAAAAAGAGGCAGCCGCACAGCAACACGGTACCAGCAGACGCTCAGGTAAGCGAGCCGTCGCTGGTGGATTCATCCCGAGCATGCATCGAATATGGGATCATAGAATTTCTGTCTATTTTATAAGTTATCGCTGACTTCTAGCCAGCCTTTCATGGAATTTGGTCAAGCCAAAGACGACCATGAATCCGTGATTAGACCAATAATTTTCTACAACATCCATTTTAGTCTTTGAAGCAGACTTTTTTGTAAACGTAGTCACATTGTCTGTCAGCTTTGGCGTTCGATTTCCACACACTTAAACAATTCATAGTTATTTACTGTTGCAATTTAGGAGTTCAGAAAGGAAGCTGATGTTTTTGGTTCATCTACAGGGCAGAAGGTTGCACTTAGTCTTTTTATTCTCTTATTAGTTGGTGCCCCCAGAATTTCATATTTCTTTTATTATTATAAAGCCTGAAATTAGTGTTCACAAAAAATACAAAGCTTGGCTACAAGTCAAAGTTGTTGTACTATGTCTATGATGATTTACCCTATTTTCAGAAACCCACTACTGAGTTTCCCCTACTATAGTTGACCTCTCACGTTGATGCACTGGATTTCCATTTTAACATGACTAGCTGCCTAAACACTTCTACTCATGGAAAATTTGGATGAGTAACAAGTGTGTGAACTCAAGTTTCTGTATGAGCTTATACTAGATAAGAAAAAACTTAGAAATTTATGAGGCCACCGAATCTCATGAAGAGAAGCCGACGAACGTTTGCGTTTGAGAATTGTCATAAGTTCATATTTCTCTACCACATCTGTATAGCATAAGTGTGCAAGGATATATTTTATTTTTATTCCATTTTTGCTAAAATAACTGCGCACATGCATAGTAGTTAGGCGATTAGGCATTAAGCAGTGCGGCATCCTGGTATGCCTTGCGTTGTATGTAGTCATCCTTTTTTTTTGACGGGAATACCTTGCCTTCGTCCGTTCCTATACTACATTGTACAAACCTTGGTTACTTTTTCATGCTGAAAATTTCAGAATGAACATGTGTATTACTTAGCAGACCAAATATTCATATCGAATTGGGAAGATAGAAAATACTCAAGTAGTATTATTTGTTTTAAATCTCAGATTGCAAATCTGCTGTACTAGATGTATCTTTACCTACTAATAAAAGGGCTAATGTTTCTGCCCGTTCACCGTCGTAATACGTCTATTGCACGTCCTAATATGCTACCTGTCATCGTTCGACCGAGGGGCTCACAAAATTTCCCCTGGTCGTCAGGCTTTGGGCCTTAAATGCATGTTTAGTTTTGAGGATCTGGGCCTTGCATGTATGTGGTCCATCATGCCGAAAAAATTACATGATTTTCTTCTATGCTCGTTCAGATAAATAATAATCCCACATCGATCGCTTCTTTACGTCTAATCTCACCGGTTCATATAGGTACTCAAAGATGATTCAACAAGCAACCAAAAAAATCAGCAAACAGAGATGAGGCATAGTGAATACTCTTATTCACAAGAGGGGCAAGGGAACGGTGGCTACAAAACTGCCATAAGAGCCTAATAATTGATCAAAGAAAGATCAAAGAAATCCGAAGGATCAAAACAAGCAAGCTACGCCCAAGCAAGGCGTCGGAGTAAAGGAAAAGAGGGGCACCGGCCGGTATGGCGGCGGCAGCTCGCAGAGGAAAAGAGGGCCGACGGCGGTGGAGCGGAGGTGGGCGCGGGGGAGCGGTCGGATGGGGAGGGGGGGGGGGGGGAGCTCGGGGCTCTCCTGGTCGATCGAAGGCGGCGGCGGCGGCGGCGGGGCGACATGGCCTCAGGCGGAGGCGAGCGGCTCAGGCGGCGGGGCTGGAGGGAGCCGGGCGGCGCAGAGGGAGGCCTGGCGATGTGGATAAGGGCCACGTAGTTGGGAGATAGCTCTCTCGATGGGGGTTTTTTGTGGGGAGATTGCTTTTTTTTAATGGCTACCAACGAGAAGCTGCCGGAGTACTACCACCGAGCCACCGATTGTATTTTTTTTCTAATCGAGCACCGATTATAATTACTTGCTTTTGTTTGTTGTTACTGTCATACTTTAATGTTCATGACTACCACATATTATGAATATGTTATCAGATACAATAATTAAAAGTGAGCAAACTATTACAAATAAATATTTCTTGAGGGACAAGATATTTGGAGCTCATCGATTTGCTGACAATTAAAATATTCCTCAACTCTGGATGTCACCGATGTCGTTGGCGAGACACGGAGGAGAGAGGGACGGGTGAAGAGTAGAGAGAGAATGTGACAACAGTGCATCTTGCTCGCGTCCTGTTTTGCCCCGCACGCCAACTGGTGGGGGGGGGGGGGGGATCACTCCCCTCCGTTTTACCATGCAACTCTGCGTACCCTAATCCTGATCCTAACGAGGCGAGATGATGATGTCCAGGGAAGTTGTCATGTTGGCGAGTGGGGTGTGCTCCTATTGCTGGCGGCAACATGTCAACAAAATAACGGCAAGCATTGTAAACTCTTTACCTTTCGGACGTCATATTTTTGAAGTGGAAAAGTATAAATATTAATTAATGTTAATAGGGATTCCAAGGGAGAGAAGGAGGACAGTAGGGCGAGACAAATGGAAATAAGTGGACGTATGGGACGGGTAACAATGTCTTCCGTTGCAACGCACGGGCATTTGTGCTAGTTATACCTGTGAATATGACATGCCTTCCTGTTTTTGGTACATACTACGTCTTTCTATTAACTATGTTCTTACATCAAACTACTTTTCTTGTGTATCCCTCATCAGTCACTTCTGACGAGACACCTTCAAATTGACAGTGTAATATTGGTTGCATCTTGCATATCATTTCAAACATGTATTGCCTCTAATTTGTTGAAATGCCACTTATAATGAGACACTTCTAACTTGGTAGAGTGATTTTGGTTGGATCTTTCATATGGTGTCTAGCTTGCATTGCTTCCAATTTGTTGAAGTGCCTTCTACTTAGCGTTTTTCGTACATATTCCATCCTCCTACAATGTGGTTGCTTACATAAAAGTTGTGTTCGTCAGTATCATGCATCAACAAATTTGGAAGAGCGAATTTCATTCCTTTTTCTTGTGTGTTTACTTGACAAGGCAAAATCTAAAAGGACGAACGCACGGAATGATGGTGGTCCTCTAGAGCAACCGAAACAGATGATCTCTGCAGATTCTCCTGCTACTCCTACTGCAGTGCAAGTTCCAAATCTCATCTCACCGACTCCACAACGCCAGGTGCTTGCTCTAACATGGCAGTGTGATATCTGGTTCCATGTTGCATATGGTGCCTAGCTTGTATTGCTCCTAATTTGTTAAATTGCATCTCCTTAGCTTACACATTATACATGTGAATATGACATGCCTTCCTATTTTTGGTACATACTACATCTGCCTATCACACCATGTTCTTACATCAAACTACTGTTCTTGTGTATCCTGCATCTATCACTTATGATGACACAGTCATGCCCGTGGGTTAGTATGAGACGTGCTACTCTTATAAAGAGTGCAGTTTCATCCTCCCCACTTGATTCTGAAGAAACAACAAGTCTAAATGAAGATACCGAGCATAGCACTGTACTTGAAGACCGCATTTCCCCTACACCACCATCGCAGGTGCTTGCTCTAACTTCGCAGTGTGATATGTGGTTGCATGTTGCATACGGTGTCTAGCTTGTAATGCTTCAAATTAGGGTAAATTGCATTTGCTTAGTTTACATATTATACCTGTGAATATGACATGCCTTCCTATTTTTGGTACATACTACATCTATCTATTAACCATGTTCTTACATGAAACTACCTCTCTTCTGTATCCTGCATAAATCACTTACGACGAGAAACCTTTATTCGTTGCATATTGCATATTATTTCTAGCCTGTTGCCATGTATTGCTTCTAATTTGGTCAAATACATTTATGAGGCCACCCTTTTAATTTGGCAGAGTGATATTGGTTTCATCTTTCATATGGTGTCTAGCTTGCATTGCTTCTAACTCGTTCAAACACCTTGTGCTTAGTTTACACTTTACACATCATACATGTCAATATGTCATGCCATCCTGTTTTTCATACATATTCCATCCTCCTATCATGCGACTGCCTTACATGAAAGTAGTGTTCGTCAGTATCGTGCATCAATGAGTTCTGAAGAGCAAATTTTATTCGTTTTTCTTGTGGGTTTGACTGGACAAGTCAAAATCAAAAAAGAGGAAGGAAAAGAGTAAGAAAGGCGATGATGATGGTCCTCTGCAGCAACGTAAACGGAGCATCTATACGGATTCTCCTCGTACTGCTAGTGCATTACAAGTTCCAAGTCTCCGCTCCCATACTCCACCATCCCAGGTGCTTGCTCTAACTTGGAAGTGTGATATCTGGTTGCATGTTGCATATGGTGTCTAGCTTGTATTGCTTCTAATTAGTGTAAACTGCATCTGCTTAGCTTACACATGATACGTGTGAATATGACACGCCTTCCTGTTTTTGGTACATACTATATCTGTCTATCACACCATGTTCTTACATGAAACTACTCTTCTTGTGTATCCTGCATCAGTCACTTATGATGGGACACCTTTAAGTTGGCAGTGTGATATTGGTTTGCGTCTTGAATATGATTTCTAGCATGTAGTGCTTCTAATTTGATGAACGCCACCTATGACGAGACAGTTTTAACTTGGCAGAGTGATATTGATTGCACCTTCCATATGGTGTCTAGCTTGCAGTGCTTCTAATTTGTTGAAGTGTCTTCTGCTTAGTTACCATATCATAGGTGTGAATATGTCAAGCCGTCCAATTTTTCGTACATATTCCATCCTCGTATCATGACTTTGCCTTTCATTAGAGTAGTGTTCGTCAGTATCATGCATGATTGAGTTCTGAAGAGCGAATTTTATTCCTTTTTCTTGTCGGTTTGACCTCACAAAGCAAAATCAATAAAGCGGAAGGAAATTGGTAAGGCATTGGATGATGGTGCTCCTTCCGAGCAACTGAAACGAAGGGTCTCTACAGATTCTACTCTGCCATCCTCCCAACAAGATTCGCAAGACAACACAAGGCTAGACAGTCAACGTAGCTATGTAGATGATGAGCACATCTCCCCTACTCCACCATCACAGGTGTTTGCTCTAACTTGGCACTATTATATGTGGTTGCATGTTGCGTATGATGTCTAGCTTGTATTGCTTCTAACTTTGTTGAATTACATCTGCTTACTTTACACATGCTTGTGAATATGACACGTGTTCCTGTTTCTAGAACATACTATATCTGATCACACCATGTTCTTACATCAGACTACTGTTCTTGCGTATCCCGCATCAGTCACTTATGATGAGGCACCTTTAAGTCGCCACTGTGATATTGGTTGCGTCTTGCATATGATTTCTAGCATGTACTGCTTCTAATTTGTTGAAACGCCAGATAGTTTGAACTTGGCAGAGTGATATTGGTTGCATCTTTCATATGGTGTCTAGCTTGCAGTGCTTCTAATTTGTTGAAATGTCTTCTGCTTAGTTACCACATCATAGGTGTGAATATGTCATGCCATCCTGTTTTTCGTACATATTCCATCCTCGTATCATGTGTTTGCCTTTCATCCGAGTAGTTTTCATCAGTATCATGCATGAATGAGTTCCGAAGAGCGAATTTTATTCCTTTTTCTTATCGGTTTGACTTCACAATGCAAAATCAATGCAGCTGAAGGAAATTAGTAAGGCAGTGGATGATGGTGGTCCTTCGGAGCAACTCAAACAGAGGGTCTCTACAGATTCTACTCCGCCATCCTCCCAACAAGATTCGCAAGACAACACAAGGCTGGACAGTCAACGTAGCTGTGTAGATGATGAGCACATCTCCCCTACTCCACCATCACATGTGCTTGCTATAACTTGGAACTGTTATATGTGGTTGCGTGTTCCGTATGATGTCTAGTTTGTATTGCTTCTAATTTTGTTGAATTGCATCTGCATAGCTTACAACTTATACCTGCAACAATCACTTACCCATAAGACATATTTAACTTGGGAGTGTGATGTAGGTTGCATCTTGCATTGTCTTCTAGCTTGTACTGCTTCTAATTTCTTGAAATGACACTTACGACAAGACACTTTTTACCTGGTAGAGTGATATTAGTTGCATGTTCATATGGTGCCTAGCTTTCATTTCTTCTAATTTTGTTGAAATGCCTTCTGCTTACTATTTTTCATACATATTCCATCCTCCTATCGTACGTGTGAATATGCAATGCTGTCATTTTTTTTGTATATATTCCATCCTCCTATCATGCGCTTGCCTTACATCAAAGTAGTGTTCGTCTGTATCATGCATCAACCAGTTATGCAGAGCTAATTTTATTCATCTTCTTGTGGTTTTGATTTCAGAAGGCAATATCAAAAAAGAGGAAGGAAAAGAGTAAGTTAGGGGATGTTGGTGGTCCTCCGGACCGACGCAAATGGAGACTCTCTAGATTTGCCACTGCTACTGCTAATGCAGTTGAAGTCCCAAGTCTACATGATGAGTTCATCTCCCCTACTCCACCATCGCAGATGCTTGCTCTAAGTTGACGGTGTGATAATTGGTTTCATGTTGCATATGTTGTCTAGCTTGTATTTCTTCTATTCTGATTAAATTGCACCTGCTGAGTTTATACGTTATACATGTGCATATGACATGCCTTTCTGTGTCTAGAATACACTGCATCTATCTATCATACCATGTTCTTACATCAAAGTACTGCTGTTGTGTATCCCGCATCAGTCACTCATGATTGGACGCTTTTAACATGGAAGTTTGATAGTGATTGCATCTTGCATTGATTTCTAGGTTGTACTGCTTCTAATTTTTTGAAATGCCACTTATGACAAGACACTTTTAACTTGGCAAAGTGATATTGGTTGCATCTTTCATATGGTGTCTAGCTTGCATTACTTCTATTTTCTTGAAAATCCTTCTGCTTAGTTTACACATCGTAGCTGTGAATATGTCACGCCGTCCTATTTTTCTTACATATTCCATCCTCATACGGTTGTCTTACATCAAAGTATTACTTGTCTGTATCATGCATCAATGAGTTCTGAAGAGCGATTTTATTCTTTTGTGTTGTGGGTACGACTTGACATGGCAAAGTCAAAAAAGAGCAAGGAAAAGAATATAGTAGGGAATGGTGTTACTCGTCAGGTGCAACGGAAAAGGATCTGCCCTCGAGATTCTGCTGGTACTTATAGTGCAGTAGAAGGTCCAAGTCCACCGGCTAAATCTACAAACACAGTATCACCTGCTCCACCAGCTGCAGCATTGTCTTCAATTGTACCGGCATCTCAACGAGTTACTCATTCGTTTGCTCCGCAATTGGCCAGTTCCCAAGCTGCCTTCACACCTAACACTACTTCCGAAGCACTGCTGACACAATAGAACTTGGCAAGATTAGATGAACCTCATGAGCATTAACACCAAGACGGTACCTGACCGAGTCAAGTTGCAGTTGCATGCTCCTTTATATGTACTCTCACATTTTGATGTGCACTAACACTTTCCATATTCGTTGTTGAACTAGCACCACGGCACAAGCGGAAACAGACATCAGGGATAATGCTTGACATATTAACAAAATCTAAAGGAGGAAGAATGGAGATCCATTTTGAGGCAGGATTAAAAAGGCCACTTGATGCTACAGAGTCAGCCAAGTTAGTATCAGAGGCAGCCATTGCCATTAGGTGTCATGCACGTATCCTCCCAATGTGGATCCAGTACAGGAATGCGAAAGATGATACCCAGTTTAACACCTTCCTTGACCATTTATTTGTAAGTAATGTTATTCATTGCAATTTGTAATATTGTCTTGCTCTGGCCCATACTTTCTAGCTTCCTCCTAATAAGACTCACATTCTCTTTTCAGCAGATGAGGTTCAAGTTGGATCCGAAAGATGATGCAACTAAATAAGCATGCACTCATGTTTTTTAGTCTGCTCTGCGACAGTATTCGTATCACCTTAGAAAAACTCACTTTGAAGGCAAGCCTAACAATGAAATCGCCCAAACATCTCCAGTGGAATATATTACAGATGAAGACTGGACAGCCCTTGTTAAACACTGGTCTGATCCAAAGTATCAGGTAGGGTATATGTATTTGATCAGATCATATATTGAACTTGTATTTACGTATGTGCCTTACAAGTGTATCTTCTTCTAGGCTAACTGTTTGAAGAACAAGACCAACCGTTCTAAAGTGAAATTCCAATAGACAACATGATCTCATAGCTATATTGCACATTGCGAGGCTCTTGTAAATAGCTGCTAGTTCCTTCTTTTTTCTGTGCCATATTATCGTATCTATATTGACTTGTTCCAAATACAGAGGAAAGCCCGTGCGGACCAAAAAGAACCTGAACCGACTGCAGTGCAAATCTTCAAGGATTGCCACACTAGCAAGATGAAGGGAATGAGCACACCAGTTCAAGCCGCTGTTGTAAGTCCTTACTCCTCCAGCCTTTGAACTGTCTGTTACTATGACGTGTTCATTTAACTTCTTGGTTTGCAGCCAATGTCAGTTACTCTGTTCACTTTTATACACAGTTGTCTTAATGTATCATTTCACCTTACATGGTTTAAAAGAGATGAAGGATATTCTTTTGGTCTTGATCTGTAATCTAGTTGTGATGTTCACGTGCCCACACAATGATACAATAGCCTGTTTGTTTTATATTTGTTTGCCCATGATATGAATGATGTCATACTATGTTCATCCTACTTTAAACCATGTCTCTTTATCCTTAGATGTCAACGAATTTGAGGAAATAGACAATACAGTAGGCATTTATCCTTAGATGTCAACGAATATGAGGAAATAGACAATACAGTAGGCATGCTACATGGACATATGTTCCGAAAGTGATTTTATTATGTAGTTGGCACTACTATACATGCTAATGTATTACAGTAGTTCACCAAAATAAGTTATGTACAAACGTGAAACCTACTTTGTTTGTTTTTGTCTCATTAGTAACTTATCTGGTACACTAATCTACAAGTTCAAACTTTCAGCAAGCTATGGAAAAAATGATTGAACAACCACAACCACCTGAAGGTGACGAGGCTACCACAGGCACAATGTCACCTCTTGTTGTAGTGCGTCAGTATCTCTCCACTAATAGTGCAAAAAGCACCTTCCTGCGTAATTCTGGGTTGGTTGTCAAGGTAACCTCGTCCAAATCGCCTACTGAACAAAATCCTCCGGCTAGACAGAGTGATATATCTGTGCTCCAGACACAAGTCCAATCCCTAATAGAGGTCGTTTCGGAAAGAAGAATAGTGGTTGACAAATGTCGTCAAGATATGAATGGTTTTGAAACCAGACTATCAGACATTTGCTTCGTTGTTCAAAAGCAATGGTGGAAAAAAGGGAAGATCATGCTGCTCCATCAGATTCTACAGCCTGAAACATTAGCACTCAGGTCAAATGATCTATGCTTCTATACATCTAAT
Source organism: Thinopyrum elongatum (assembly GCA_011799875.1). NCBI lineage: Eukaryota > Viridiplantae > Streptophyta > Magnoliopsida > Poales > Poaceae > Thinopyrum > Thinopyrum elongatum. Next base: position 394,074,034 of record CM022300.1, read on the forward strand.
GGTGCTTTTATCTGCAAGGACTGTAAACTTTATGCCAACAGGCCTTTTGTTGTATGGCTGAAATTTATTTGGTTGTGATACAGCATTTATCGTGCTGCCAAAGGCTGTAGAAATTACGATGCTATTTTTGTATAGTGTAGGTAATGTATTCGACCGAAAGCTTCATAGGAGCCCAACGTGCCAACATTCGTCGGGCCCATTCCAATTGGGCTAAAAACGATTATGGGCCGTAATTTGCATGTAGCCCACTAAAAATATCTGGGCCTAAATCAGCATAAGCTTTCATATTTTTGGTAGGCCTGTGCCCACAGTGGGCCTTTAACAGGCCGAAACATAATTTGGGCCCACAGTAACAATAGGCCGTTAACATGTGTAAATATCTCGAGCCCATAAATAACATGGGCCTTTAATAGGCCGAAAGTGAGATTGGGCCCTGATTGTGCCAAATTACCCAATGGTCATTAGCAGGCCAAAATGTATCTCAGCTCGTGGTGGCGCATTTACAATGCGGATCATTCACATGCCGAAATTCAGATGGGCCGTAAATGCGCCGACCTACTACACGGGCCTTTAACAGGCCGGAAGTTCGGTCGGGCTTGATTAGTATCAGTTTTATATGGGCCGTTAATAGGCCCGATGTGGCGTTGGGCCACATATGGCCCATGGATTTCGTCCGACGTTAACAGGCCGAAAATCACAACAGGCTGGAAGTGGCCCAAATCTACAGTGGGCCTCTAACAGGCCGAATGTCAGACATGGCCGAATATGACCCAAATCCTTCACAGTCGTTTATGGGCCGAAAGTTTCAATGGCCAATAAATGGGCCCAAATGAAGCAGGACCTTTAACAGGCCGAAAACACACCGGGCCGTAATTCGGCCCAAATACTTAGAGGACTGTTAACAGGCCAGAAGTGACCATGGGCCGCGATGATGACAAGTTTAGAACGGGCCGTTGACAGGCCGATTTGACACTAGCCATACGAGCCTTAACTACGAATGGGTCGCCTGCAAGTAGGCCATTAATGGGCCAGCCCGCTAATTTTAACTGGGCCAGCCTTTTTAACCTAAATGGGCCGTTGTTGGGCCTTGCCACGTGTCGACGTATCATAGGAACCTCATGTCCATTGGGCAGTTGACATCTGTCCTTTCGCGGTGTTGACACGTGGTTGCTATAGCCAATGATAATTTTACACGTGGAAAATCCTCATTGGTCCCAGCTGTTAACGGGTTATCGGATCCAAACCGGAACCCGATAGCTTAACGGTGACCCGTTACGGTGGATGCCACGTGTCAGTTACCCTTGACGAAAGCAGTTCTATGACACGCGATTTATCGTCATGGAAGTGGACACTTCCGTGATGATAATTTTGGTAATGTCATGGAACACTTCTACGACAGCACATGTATGACTATCTTGATTCTGTCATAAAATCGTCATGGATGTACATGCATGACAGAAAACGTGACCTACTGTGACAAACACGTATCATCACGGAAGTGTATTTTTTTTGTAGTGCCTAGGTGCGCCATGCAGGCTTTTGGGGCCCACATAGGCCCCCTCACTTATTCCAGCTACCCATGCCCTCCTTCTTCCTCCAGAAAAGATCACACACCTGCTCAAACCCGTGTTCTTGCTCATCTTGCTACCACTTTTGATCTCTTTGCTCGGAGCTCCGTTTCTGAAACTGTTTTAGGGGATTGTTCATCGGTATGTGACTCCTCCGTTGGTCCAATTAGTTTTTGCTATAGTGCTTTATATATTGCAAATTTTTGCTGCTGTGGTGACCATGTTCTTGAGCTTGCATGTCAAATTTATATGGTTCAAAGTAGTTTTGTTGCATGATATAGCCTCTAGACACTTGTGGGAGTAGTTGCTATCAATTTTGTTGAGTTTTGTTCACTTTTATTTTGAGTTACTAAAAGTTTCAGAAATTTTCAGAGAAAGGAAAAGCCATGAGGAGGTGGTTAAGGGGCTCATCAAGCCAGAATTTGGAGGAGAAGCCCAAGTACAATCTTCCGCGTGTGGCGGAGGTTCGGCCGTGTGAGTGGCCAAGTGACATATTCTTGAAGGAGGCGAGAATATATGAGGGTTTCAATTATTTGGCAAATAATGCCAGCATCATTCCTCTCCTCCAAGATAAGTGCGACCAATACCTCCTACTCACTAATACCTTCGTGCAGAACTTTCGCTTTTATCCTAGAAAGGAACCACCCATGGTAGAATTTAATTTGTATGATGTGCCTAAGGAAATGACATTATATGATTTTTGCGATGTTTGCAAAATACCTTTTAAGGGCAATATCAGTGAGCCACGTCCTAGAGACATGGATGATTTCATCTCTGACACCACTGTGGGGGAAGAGAGAGGAGTGTCGGAAGCAAAAGTGGCTAGTTTACATTTTCATTTTTTACGTTACTATGCATTATTTGCCGGGAGATGTTTGATTGGTTGTGGGGAGAGTGGATCTCTTAGCGCACCTGACCTTGCTATTTTACGCCATGCTTTATATGCTGATAGAGCTTTTCGTTTGGGCGCTACGATTGCTCGGCGGTTGCACACAAACCGATCGAAGGGTGCTATTTACGGTGGCATCTATGCCTCCCACCTTGCTAAACATTTTGAAAATCCTATTAGACATGAGGAGGAGGAAGAGATGCTGTTACCCACTAAATATTTATATTATGATAGTATGGTAGCGCATCATTTTATTGACAATGACAAGCAAAAGCGACTCCTCTACAACTTAGTATTCAGCCAGGGCACTCGTGAGATTATTACCTTGCATGCACCTTCTTTGTTCAATATTTATTCATGTAGGTACATTATTATGCCCGAGGACATTTATGCACACTGGGTTCTGACACAACCCCCAGCACTTGAGCCAGCACCAACACCTGAGCTATACCAGGAGCCTGTTTATCAGTGGGAGCCAAGGGAGCTTGCCAACCAGTGGAACCCTCAGGACCCTCCGCAGTATTCAGGAGAGGCTTACTACGAGCCATGGCCATAGACCAACTTAGGCCAAAAGCCTAAGCTTGGGGGAGTACATAGTTCTCACCGACATTACATCCATGCATCACATATTCATTCCAGTTGTCGGTGATCATCCTTTTTCAATGTATTATCCATGTTAGTTTATTTCTCTTGCTTTCTTCTTGTGTGTTTGAAAAACTTTGTTAAAATCCAAAAATATTTCTTGCTTCTTTTTAGTTTTTTCTTTCTAGTTCAATTTAGTTGTAGTATTAAAAGAAAACCCAAAAATATTTCTCGTTCTTCTTTTACTCGTTGGGAGCTTTCCCGTGTAAATAGTTTTTCTCGTTTTCATTTTTCCTTCGTTAATTTGCTTTCTTCTAGAGAAAAACAAAAACTCCAAAAATATCTCAGTGTGTTCCTTTGAAATTCTTTTCTTTTTCTTTTGGTCGTAAGGAGAAGACCACGATGAAAATGTTGAGTGGCTATCATATGCATTATTGTTGATCTAACAAAGAGCCCATATTACCTTGTCTTCTCCTTTGAATAAATGTTGCAGATTCCAGCTTAGTCCATGGCACATGCACTATTATTATTATTATTATTCATATCATTCGTTCGTGCAAGTGAAAAGCAATAATGACGAGATTTGATGAAATGATTGAGATGAAGAAAAGCTGGTATGAACTCGACCTATTTTGTTTTTGTAAATATGATTAGCTCATCGTTCTTGATTCAGCCCATTATGAATTAACATGTTTGCAATGACAATTAGAGATTATAGTTACTCATATAGTTTATCTTGTGTGTTAACATGCATTTAAAATGGTTATGATGTAGTATGATAGGATGGTATCCTCCTTTGAATGATTCAAGTGGCTTGACTTGGCGCATGTTCACGCATGTAGTTGAATCAAAACCAACATAGCCTCCAAGATATTTATGTTCATGGTGATTTATATCCTACTCATGCTTGCATTCAACGTTGATTAATCTCAATGCATGTTTATGACCGTTGTTGCTCTCTAGTTGGTCGCTCCTCAATCTTTCCGCTAGCCTTCACTTTTACTAAGCAGGAATACTGCTTGTGCATCCACTTCCTTAAACCCAAAGTTAGGCCATATGAGTCCACCATACCTAGCTATATGCGGTATTTACCTGCCGTTCAAGTAAATTTGCATGTGCCAAACTCTAAATCTTCAAATAATAATCTGTTTGTATGCCTGAATCGCTCATGTAGCGACAAGGGGCTGTCAGTATCTTCCATGCTAGGTGGGTTTTTCTCATGATGGGTGTTTATTCACTTGTCATTCATGAGAAAGTGGCTGGTAATTGGGATGCCCAGTCCTATGATCAAAATCAAAATCAAAACATAATAATGAAACAAAACTCCCCCATATTGTTGTTGGTATGGAGGCTACCCGAGGATTCGGCTAGCCATGGCTTGTGTTTGTTGGTGGAGGGGGAGTAAAACTTTACCATTCTGTTTGGGAACTGCCTATAATGTGTCTAGCATGGAAGATAGTGAGATCTCTCAGTTTTTATGTTGACAATGAAAGCATACCTATCAAAATTATATTCATCTCTGTTTTAAAAGCTTCGAGCTCTGGCACCTCTGCAAATCCCTGCTTCCCTCTGCGAAGGGCCTATCCATTTACTTTTATTGTTGAGTCATCATCTTCTTATTAAAGCACCAGCTAGAGAGCACTACTATCATTTATATGCTTTGTTTTTAATTGATGTTGAGTATGAGTGTGACTGGATCTCTTTGCCATGAATTATAACATCTAGTCAGTGCTTGAACTTCAGCGGTGCTCTGCATTTATGTTTTGCAGTCTCAGAAAGGGATAGCGAGATACCATTATATCATGTTGTATCATGATTGTCTTGAAAAACTGTTGTCATCCGAGATATCTTATTATTGCTCACTAGTTAGTTATGCCATTGATATGAGTAAATATGAGACCTAAATGTTATTGTGAATGTGGTTAGTTCATAATCTTTGATGATAACCAAAATATTGGTTAGACATATTTGCAACAACAAGATCAAACAGAGTTTGTAAAAGTTTTTCTTTGTCACTTTCAGTTTGTCAACTGAATTTCTTGAGGACAAGCAATGGGTTAAGCTTGGGGGACTTGATACGTCTCCATCGTATCTACTTTTCCAAACTCTTTTGCCCTTGTTTTGGACTCTAATTTGCATGATTTGAATGGAACTAACCCGGACTGACGCTGTTTTCTGCAGAATTGCCATGGTGTTATTTTTGTGCAGAAATCAAAGTTCTCGGATTGACCTAAAAATTTACGGAGAATTTTTGTGGAATATATAAAAAATACTGGCGTAAAAAGATACCAGAGGGGGCCACCCAGGAGCCACAAGCTTTTGGGGCACGCCTGCCAGGCTTGTTGGCCCCCTGGACCTCCGGCAACCCTAAGTCCAACTCCATATATACCTATTCATGGAGAAAAAAAATCAGAGAGAAGTATTCATCGTGTTTTGTGATACGGAGCCGCCGCCACCTCCTGTTCTTCGTCGCGAGGGCTGATCTAGAGTCCGTTTGGGGCTCCGGAGGGTGGAATCTGTCGCCATCGTCATCATCAACCTTCCGCCATCGCCAATTTCATGATGATCACCGCCGGGAGTGAGTAATTCCTTCATAGGCTTGCTGGACGGTGATGGGTTGGATGAGATTTATCATGTATTCGAGTTAGTTTTGTTAGGGCTTGATCCCTAGTATCCACTATGTTCTGAGATTGATGTTGCTATGACTTTGCTATGCTTAATGCTTGTCACTAGGGCCTGAGTGCCATGATTTTAGATCTGAACCTATTATGTTTTCATGAATATATGTGTGTTCTTGATCCTATCTTACAAGTCGTAGACACCTATTACGAGTTATGATCTGCGTACCCCAAGGTGACAATAATTGGGATTCTTTCTGGTGATTACTGTAGTTTGAGGAGTTCATGTATTCACTAAGTGCTAATGCTTTATTCCGGTTCTCTATTAAAAGGAGGCCTTAATATCCCTTAGTTTCCTTATGGACCCCGCTGCCACGGGAGGGTAGGACAAAAGATGCCATGCAATTTCTTTTGCATAAGCACGTATGACTATATACGGAATACATGCCTACATTACATTGATGAATTGGAGCTAGTTCTGTGTCGCCCTAGGTTATGACTACTACATGATGAATATTATCCAACACAACTATCCATCACTGATCCAATGCATACGAGCTTTTCACATATTGATCTTTGCTAAGTTACTTTTGTCGTTGCTGCTGTTACAATGACTACAAAACTGCTACTGTTACTGTTACTTTTTCCACTGTTACCGTTACTATCATACTACTTTGCCACTAAATACTTTGCTGCAGATATTAAGTCTTTCAGGTGTGGTTGAATTGACAACTCAACTGCTAATACTTGCGAATATTCTTTGGCTCCCCTTGTGTCGAATCGAAAAAATTGGGTTGAATACTCTACCCTCGAAAACTATTGCGATCCCCTATACTTGTGGGTTATCACATACAAGATACATATAGGTGAAGAACATGCAATCATATGAGCATACAAGCATGAGGAAGATGAACTAAAGAAATGAAGAACAACATAATAAAAGTCTTTAGTTCAAATTCGTCAGAAGGTAGATCACTAATTCTTCAGCAACGGAATAACATAAGGTAAGGATTGAGGAATTTGAAATCAGGTAGGCTCGGTGAAGGCACAGCGATTTGGTAGACCAGTTCCAGTTGTTGTATTAATTGTACGTCTAGTTGAGGCGTCTAAGACGAACTTAGAGGACACACAGTCCTCACCGTATTCCTCTTGAGCTAAGGTCACTTAGACCTCGCCCAATCACTCATGGTAAGTCTTCAAGGTAGACTTCCAGAACCTTCACAGACTTGTTCACCGACACACCACAATGACTCTTGGGTGCTCAGAACTTGACGCCTAACCATCTGGAAGAATGACAGTCTTCAAAGGTAACAGGCGCCGGAACACACAGATCAATCTCGTCAATGATGCTCAATCACTTTTGCTTTGGGGTTTTCCTCACTTAGGATTCTCTCAAAGTCGTTAGAGGATGGGTTGCACTCAAATGACAAGTGTCAAGTTCTCTCTGAGTAGCCAACCAACAAGTGGTTGTGGGGGCGGCTATTTATAGCCAGGGGCAACCCGACATGAATTGTCATAAATGCCCTTCTCTGATATTACCGTTGTCAGGATAAGGATCCACTCGACAGCTAGCCCGCGGTGCATCAACGGTTGGAAAATTGAACTCTCAATTTCTTCATGGCACTATATTTCCTCACGATAGACAGATCGCATTGGCAAAATCCTAACTCCTCAACCTAACCAAATTCGTCAGCAACCAGATGAATTTCATCACTATAGCTAGCAATTTCGTCAGCTGTTTCAGCGATTTCCAAAGGCTTCACTCGAAGCGGCTTGTGTAAGTATAGGTTTGAGCATTGATACGTCTCCAACGTATCTATAATTTTTTATTGTTCCATGCTATTATATTATCCATCTTGGATGTTTCTCGATGTTTTATATTATTGTGCCCAGTGCCAGTTGCTGTTTTTTCCCATGTTTTTGTCTTTTACAGAAAATCAATACCAAACGGAGTCCAAACGGAATGAAACTTTTCGACGATTTTTCTTGGACCAAAAGACACCTAGGAATATTCGGGAGGAGGCCACAAGAGCCATGGATGGGCCACAAGCTTGGAGGCCGCGCCCTAGGGGGGCGCCTCCCGAGCTTGTGGGCCCACCGTGGCACCTCTAACCCTAATCTCAGCTCCATAAATACCCAAATATTCCCCGTATACCGAAGGGCACACCAAAAATACTTTTCCACCGCCGCAAGTTTCTGTCCTTGTGAGATCCCATCTGGAGACCTGTTCTGGTACTCTGCCGGAGGGGGATTCGATCATGGAGGGCCTCTACATCAACCTTGCTGCCCTTCCGATGATGTGTGAGTAGTTTACCATAGACCTACGGGTCCATAGCTAGTAGCTAGATGCCTTCTTCTCTCTCTCTTTGATCTTCAATACAATGTTCTCCTTGATGTTCTTGGAGATCTATTCGATGTAATCTTCTTTTGCGGTGCGTCTGTTGAGATCCGATGAATTGTGGATTTATTATCAGATTATCTATGAATATTATTTGAGTCTTCTCTGAACTCTTTTATGCATGATTAAGATAGCTTTGTATTTCTCTCCGATCTATTGATTTGGTTTGGCCAACTAGATTGATTTTTCTGGCAATGGGAGAGGTGCTTTGTATTGGGTTCAATCTTGCGGTGTCCTCACCCAGTGACAGTAGGGGTAGCGAGGCATGTATTTGTATTGTTGCCATTAAGGATAAAAAGGTGGGGTTTATTCCATATTGATTGGATCTATCCCTGTACATTATGTCATCTTGCTTAAGGCATTACTCCGTTCTTGTTAACTTAATACACTAGATGCATGCTGGATAGCGGTCGATGTGTGGAGTAATAGTAGTAGATGCAGGCAGTAGTCAGTCTACTTGTCACGGACATGATGCCTATATTCATGATTATTGCCTTAGATATTGTCATAACTTTGCGCTTTTCTATCAATTGCTCAACAGTAATTTGTTTACCCACCGTATGCGTTCTTTCAAGAGAGAACCCTCTAGTGAAAACTATGGCCCCGGATCTATTTTTATCATATTATTTTCAGATCTATAAAACCAAAAACCCAAAAATACCTTGCTACAATTTATTTACCTTTACTTTATTTTGCACTTTTATTTATCTTTTATACCTATATCTATCAGATCTCATCCTTGCAAGTAACCGTGAAGGGATGGGCAACCCCTTTATCGCGTTGGGTGCAAGTATTTGTTTGTTTGTGTAGGTGCAACCATTGGTGACTTGTGTGTTCCTCCTACTGGATTGATACCTTGGTTCTCAAACTGAGGGAAATACTTATCCCTACTTTGCTGCATCACCCTTTCCTCTTCAAAGGAAAAACCAATGCAAGCTCAAGAAGTAGCAGGAAGAATTTCGGGCGCTGTTGCCGGGGAGGATCTACATCAAGCCTACCAAGTACCCATCATAAACTCTCATCTCTTGCATTTAAATTATCTGCCATTTGCCTCACGTTTTCGTCTCCACCACTTCTAAAACATTTTCAGAAAAACACAAAAATATTTGCTCTTTTTCGCTTTCTTTTCGTTTGCCTTTATGTCCTACATGGTTTGTTTGCTTGTTTGCTTGGCATAATTGCATGTTTATTCCAAATCAGAAAGCAAAAAGTTTATGGATCCTCATCCACTTGCTAATATTTTTAAAAGATCCAATTATGATGAACTAATTGCGAGTGAGTTGAGTGCACTAGATTATCTTTATGAAGTTTTGCTTGAAATTCGTGAATCTAAAAATTGTGATGAAGTGTTAAAAGAAGAAATTTATAAAGTGGTTCATGATAGCTCCTTGAATGAAAAGCATGATTGCAATGATGTTATTATAAAATCTATTAATGTCAATTGTGCTAATAATATGCTAAACCCTAAACTTGGGCATGCTAATTTTGCTATGTCCACTACTCATTGCAATGATCATGATTGGGGTGATTTTCCTTATGATCTTGAAAATTTATTTAAGCATCACAATGAATATTATATTGATAATAGTGTTTGCAATAATATTGAAAGTGGGTTTGGAAGAGTGTCAACTTTAGCTAAAAATAAACCCACATATTTGGAGAGTGTTCAATCTTATGAATTTTTTGATAAAAGTGGGTTTGAAGAAGTCATGACTTTAGTTGATCTTAATCCCACTATTTTGGAAGATTATAAAACTTTTATGCATGTGGATCATGAAGAGAAAATTTTATATGATAGCTATATTGTTGAATTTCATTATGATCCTACATCTAATTATTATGAGAGAGGAAAATATGGTTGTAGAAATTTCCATTTCACTAAATTACCTCTTGTTATGTTGAGATTGCTATTGTTTCTTTCTTCTTCCTTGCATATGCTAGTTTCTGCTTGTCTTGATAAATCTTTTCCCTATAAAATTCCTATGCATAGGAAGTATGTTAGACTTAAGCTTGTTTTTAACATGCTATATGATGCTCTCTTTGTGCTTCAATTTTTTGTCTTTTATGTGAGCATCATTAAAATTATCAATGCCTAGCTAAAAGGCTTTAAGGAAAAGCGCTTGTTGGGAGACAACCCAATATTTTTATTTTCTGTTTTTATGAGTATATGCAATTATACATCTGTTATGATTGTATTTTAATGTTTTAATTAGTGTTTGAACTAAGTAAGACCTTTGGGATGATTTGGAAGATCGTTGATTTGATTTTGCTGAAAAACAGAAACATTTGCGTCCAGTAGCAGAATTGTTAAAATTTGCTGGAACATGGAAAAACTCTGAATTTTTTACAAAGGATTTATATACAGATTTTCTACGTTTTCGTAATGTTTCAGATGTTTTAAAGTTACATAAGTATGAGTTTAATTCGAGTCTTTACAGACTGTTCTGTTTTTGACAGATTCTGTTTTTGTTGTGTTGTTCGCTTATTTTGATGGATCTATGGGTAGTATCAGGGGGTATGAGTCATGGAGAAGTTAGAATACAATATATATAATGCAAATATAAAATTGGAATGATTTTACAACAGTACCTAAAAGTGGAGATTTGTTTTATCATACTAACGGATCTCATGAGTTTTTTGTTGAGTTTTGTGTTGTGAAGTTTGCAAGTTTTGAGTGAAGTTTCGATGGACTACAAAATAAGGAGTGGTAAGGGCCTAAGCTTGGGGATTCCCAAGGCACCCCAAGGTAATATTCAAGGGCAACTAAGCATCTAAGCTTGGGGATGCCCCGGATGGCATCCCCTCTTTTGTCTTCAATCCATCGGTAAATTACTTGAGGCTATATTTTTATTCACCACATGATATGTGTTTTGCTTGGAGCGTCTTGTATTATATGAGTCTTTGCTTTTTAGTTTTCTGCAATCATCCTTGCTGTACACACCTTTTGAGAGGGACACACATTAATCATGAATTTATTAGAATACTCTATGTGCTTCACTTATATCTTTTGAGCTAGGTAGTTGCTCTAGTACTTCACTTATATCTTTTTAGAGCATGTCGGTGGTTTTATTTTGAAGAAATTGATGAACTCTCATGCTTCACATATATTATTTTGAGAGTCTTAAAAATAGTATGGTAATTTTCTTAGGTTATGAATTTAGTCCTAATATGATGGGTATTCAAGAGGGATATAATAAAAACTTTCATGAAGATCATTGAATATATGAGAAGTTTGATTCCTTGCATTTGTTTTGAGATGTAAAGATGGTGATATTAGAGTCATGCTAGTGAGTAATTGTGGTTTAGTAATAATATTTGTGTTAAGGTTTGTGATTGCCGAAGCATGCACATATGGTCTCTCGTCATGCGATAAAGTTAGAGCATGATTTATTTTTTATTGTCTTCCTTACGAGTGGCGGTCAGGGACGAGCGATGGTATTTTCCTACCAATATATCCCCCTAGGAGCATGCGTAGTAATACTTTGCTTCAAGGTCTAATAAACTTTTGCAATAAGTATGTGAGTTCTTTATGACTAATGTTGAGTCCATGGATTATACGCACTCTCACCCTTCTACCATGGCTAGCCTCTTCGGTACCATGCTTGCCCTTTCTCACCTTGAGAGTTGGTGCAAACTTCGTCGGTGCATCCAAACCCCGTGATATGATATGCTCTTTCACACATAAGCCACCTTGTATCTTCCTCAAAATATCCACCATACCTACCTATTATGGCATTTCCATAGCCATTCCGAGATATATTGCCATGCAACTTCCACCGTTCCATTTTATTATGACACATACCATCATTGTCATATTGCTTTGCATGATCATATAGTCGACATAGTATTTGTGGCTTGGCCACCATTCATATTTTTACATGTCATGCTAGATCATTGCACATCCCGGTACACAACCGGAGGCATTCATATAGGGTCATATTTTTGTTCTAGTATCGAGTTGTAATTCTTGAGTTGTAAGTAAATAAAAGTGTGATGATCATCATTATTAGAGCATTGTCCCATGTGAGGAAAGGATGATAGAGACAATGATTCCCCCGCAAGTCGGGATGAGACTCCGGACTTAAAATTAAAAAAAGAGGCAAAAGAGCCCAAAATAAAAAAAAGAGGCAAAGAGCCCAAAATAAAAAAAGAAGAAAAGAAAAAAATAAAAAAGAGAGAAAAAGAGAGAAGGGACAATGTTACTATCCTTTTCCACACTTGTGCTTCAAAGTAGCACCATGTTCTTCATGATAAAGAGTCTCCTATTTTGTCACTTTCATATATTACTAGTGGGAATTTTTCATTATAGAACTTGGATTGTATATTCCAATGATGGGCTTCCTCAAATTGCCCTAAGTCTTCGTGAGCAAGCAAGTTGGATGCATGCCCACTTAGTGTTCTTTTGAGCTTTCATACACTTATAACTCTAGTGCATCCGTTGTATGGCAATCCCTACTCCTTGCATTGACATCAATTGATGGGCATCTCCATAGCCCATTGATTAGCCTCATCAATGTGAGACTTTCTCCTTTTTTGTCTTCTCCAAACAACCTCCACCATCATATTCTATTCAACCCATAGTGCTATATCCATGGCTCACGCTCATGTATTACGTGAGAGTTGAAAAACCTTAAGAGCGTTAAAAGTATGAACCAATTGCTTGGCTTGTCATCGGGGTTATGCATGATAAATACTTTGTGTTAAGAAGATAGAGCATAACAAGATTATATGATTTCGTAGGGATAACTTTCTTTAGCCATAATATTTTGAGAAGACATGATTGCTTTATTAGTATGCTTGAAGTATTGTTGTTTTTATGTCAATATTAAACTTTTGTTTTGAATCTTATGGATCTAAATATTCATGCCACATAAAGAAAGATTACATGATAAACATGTTAGGTAGCATTCCACATCAAAAATTCTGTTTTTATCATTTACCTACTCGAGGACGAGCAGGAATTAAGCTTGGGGATGCTTGATACGTCTCAAACGTATCTATAATTTTTTATTGTTCCATGCTATTATATTATCCATCTTGGATGTTTTATATGCATTATTATGCTATTTTATATGATTTTTTGGGACTAACCTATTAACCTAGTGCCCAGTGCCAGATGTTGTTTTTTTTTCATGTTTTTTGTCTTTTATAGAAAATCAATACCAAACGGAGTCCAAATGGAACGAAACTTTTTGACGATTTTTCTTGGACCAGAAGGCACCTAGGAAGCTACGGGAGGAGGCCAGAAGAGCCACGGATGGGCCACAAGCTTGGAGGCCGCGCCCTAGGGGGGCGCCTCCCGAGCTTGTGGGCCCACCATGACACCTCTAACCCTAATCTCAGCTCTATAAATACCCAAATATTCCCCATATACCAGAGGGCACACCAAAAATACTTTTCCGCCACCGCAAGTTTCTGTCCTCGTGAGATCCCATCTGGAGACCTGTTCCGGTACTCTCCCAGAGGGGGATTCAATCACGGAGGGCCTCTACATCAACCTTGCTACCATTCCGATGATATGTGAGTAGTTTACCACAGACCTACGGGTCCATAGCTTGTAGCTAGATGTCTTCTTCTCTCTCTTTGAACTTCAATACAATGTTCTCCTTGATGTTCTTACAGATCTATTCGATGTAATCTTCTTTTGCGGTGCGTTTGTTGAGATCCGATGAATTGTGGATTTATGATCAGATTATCTATGAATATTATTTGAGTTTTCTCTGAACTCTTTTATGCATGATTAAGATAGCTTTGTATTTCTCTCTGATCTATTGATTTGGTTTGGCCAACTAGATTGATTTTTCTTGCAATGGGAGAGGTGCTTTGTATTGGGTTCAATCTTGCGGTGTCATCGCCCAGTGACAGTAGGTGTAGCAAGGAACGTATTTGTATTGTTGCCATTAAGGATAAAAGGTGGGGTTTATTCCATATTGATTGGATCTATCCCTCTACATCATGTCATCTTGCTTAAGGCGTTACTCCGTTCTTGTTAACTTAATACACTAGATGCATGCTGGATAGCAGTCGATGTGTGGAGTAATAGTAGTACATGCAAGCAGGAGTCGATCTACTTGTCACGGATGTGATGCCTATATTCATGATATCATTGCCTTAGATATCATCATAACTTTGCGTTTTTCTATCAATTGCTCAACAGTAATTTGTTTACCCATCATATGGGTTCTTTCAAGAGAGAAGCCTCTAGTGGAAACTATGGCTCTCGGGTCTATTTTTATCATATTATTTTCATATCTATAAAACCAAAAACCCAAAAATACCTTGATGCAATTTATTTACCTTTACTTTATTTTGCACTTTTATTTATCGTTTATACGTATCTCTATCAGATCTCATCCTTGCAAGTAACCGTGAAGGGATTGACAACCCCTTTATCATGTTGGGTGCAAGTATTTGTTTGTTTGTGTAGGTGCAACCATTGGTGACTTGTGTGTTCCTCCTACTGGATTGATACCTTGGTTTTCAAACTGAGGGAAATACTTATCTCTACTTTGCTGCATCACCCTTTCCTCTTCAAGGGAAAAACCAACGCAAGCTCAAGAAGTAGCAAGCATCACATTGGAAATGTGAACTATGATTCACCTAGAACCCTTTAATAGTATGGTTTTCCCTATGACTCAAAATAAGAAGAAAGAAACTACGAAAACAAAGTCTTCAAGCTTCAAAGTCTTCACATCAATTGCTTCAAAGGCCATACCAATTTCATCACCAAATTCTTCACTTGAAGAAATACATTTTTAGGGGTTGTCTTCCATGGGTTAACCAAATCTTCAGGGACTATAACTCCTCTATACACTCACAAACACGTTAGTCCCTCAACCTATTTGTCTTCAATACTCCAAAACCACTAAGAATGCACTTGATGCACTTACAGTATTGGAGGGCATGAAGGTCGTCTACGCCTCCTATGGTTTCCTTCTAGTCTTGGGCCTAACGGGCCCCGTGTAATTGACGAGGTCAGGCTTCTTGTGTAGGCCAGCCCTGGTACAAGACCACGTCAGTAGCCCCCGAGATGGGCGGAGGTTGCAAGCGCTCTAGCTGTGAGACCCCCGTCAGACTCTTTTCATCATAATGTTTAGCCCTCCTCTTCTCTTGATGCTCCTTGGTCGTAGCGCGAGCTCCATTCTTCAGTGTCGTTGCTTCGTCTTCGGGATGGTGTGGGCCCAATGTCTTTTCTTGGACGGCCCGGGTGGAGCCCAAGGCTGACGCTTCGAGCGCCTCCACCGTCACGAGTAAGATTTATGCGCCCCCATTTAAATACGGTAATGGGGATCAGTACTGTGGTTGACGGTTCTTCTTCCTCAAACGACCCATCCCGCCATCACCTCCTGACTATCGCTCAATAGTTAGGGCAAGCCAATGGCGTCACCTGCGACTGCCTATAATGGTCATCGTCGAGGGGGTCGTCTGGTGAATCCGCGGCCAGTCCACCTTGTCACCATGCCGGAATGGGCCAACGATTGGAAAAAAGTCCCAAGTCAGTAGGGATGACTTGGATCGCCTGGTGAAATTGGGATGGCTGCCCAAGAAATCCTCCATGCTATGGTTAGCTCCCACCTTGGGGGAAAGAATTCCGCGCCCATTGCTTTGGAACCTGGTGATAACCCACAAGTATAGGGGATCGCAATAGTTTTCGAGGGTAGAGTATTCAACCCAATTTATTGATTTGATACAAGGGGAGCCAAAGAATATTTGCAAGTATTAGCAGTTGAGTTGTCAATTCAACCACACCTGGAGAACTAAATATCTACAGCAGAGTGATCAGTAGCACAGTAATATGATAGTTTGATACTAGTGGTAACATTAGCAATAGTAACAGTAACAATAACAGCAGCAGTAGCAGTTTTGCAGTGATTGTAACAGCAGCGGCAGTAGTAGTAACTTAGCAAAGATCAATATATGAAAAGCATAGGAATTGGATCAATGATGGATATTTGTGTTGGATGACATTCATCATGTAACAGTCACAACCTAGAGCGACACAGAACTAGCTCCAATTCATCAATGTAATGTAGGCATGTATTTCGTATATAGTCATACGTGCTTATGATAAGAATTTGCATGGCATCTTTTGTCCTACCCTCCCATGGCAGTGGGGTCCATAAGGAAACTAAGGGATATTAAGGCCTCCTTTTAATAGAGAACTGGAACAAAGCATTACCACATAGTGAATACATGAACTCCTCAAACTATGGTAGTCACCGGAAAGAATCCCAATTATTGTCACCTTGGGGTATGCAAATCATAACACGTAATAGGTGCATATAACTTGCATGATAGGATCAAGGAATCAAATATATTCATGAAAACATAAAGGGTTCAGATCTGAAATCATGGCACTCGGGCCCTAATGACAAGCATTAAGCATAGCAAAGTCATACCAACATCAATCTCAAAACATAGTGGATACTAGGGATCAAGCCCTAACAAGTTGACTCGATTACATGATAAATCTCATCCAACCCCATCACCGTCCAGCAAGCCTACAAAGGAGTTGCTCAATCCCGGTGGTGAGCATCTTGAAATTGGTGATGAAGGAGGGTTGGTAATGATTATGGCGATGAATCCCCCTCTCTAGAGCCCTGAACAGACTCCAGATGTGGCCTCTTGATGACGAACAGGAGGTGGCGGCGGCTTCGTATCGTAGAACGTGATGAAACTTCTTCTCTTATTTTTTTTCTCAGGAAATAGGAATTTATAGATTTGAGATTAGGGTCAGCAGAGCCACGTGGGCCCCACAAGGTACTTGGGCTCGCCCAGGGGGGTGGTTGCGCCCAAGTGCCTTGTGGGCCACTGGTGGGTCCCCTCTTGTGGGTCTTTGCTACAGTATTTTTATACATTCCATAAAAAATCTCCAAAAAGTTTAGTCTAGTTCCAAGAACTTTTATTTCTGCACAAAAACAACACCATGGTAGTTCTGCTGAAAACAACGTGAGTCCGGGTTAGTTTCGTTCAAATCATGCAAATTAGAGTCCAAACCAAGAGCAGAAGTGATTGGAAAAGTAGATACGACGGAGACGTATCAACTCCCCCAAGCTTAACACATTGCTTGTCCTCAAGCAATTCAGTTAACAAACTGAAAGTGAGAAACAAAAACTTTTATGAACTCTTTTGTTCTTGTATCCGTATATAAGCTTAAATAGCACCCAAGTTTTCAGCAAAGATCATAACTAACCATGAAAATGATAACTCTTAGAAATTATATTTACTCATATCAATGGCATAATGAACCAGCAAGCAATTATAACATATCTCAAATTCCAACACTTTGTCAAAACAATAATGATATAATATGATAACATGGTATCTTGCTAGCCCTTTCTTAGATCACAAAACATAAATGCAGAGCACCTCTAAAGTTCAAGCTGTGACTAAACATTGTAATTCAGGTTAGAAGAGATCCAATCATGATGCACACAACATTAACTGTACTCAACGCATAAGAATGACAATAATGTTCTCAAGATTGGTGCTTTAATTGAGAAGATGATGACTCAACAATAAAAGTAAAATAACATAAAAGTAAATAGATAGGTCCTTCACAGAGGGAAGCAGGGATTTGTAGAGGTGCAGAGCTTGAAGCTTAAATCAGAGATAAATATAGTTTCAAGAGGTATACCTTTCCTGTCCACGTCCTGACCAAGAATTTTCAATATCTTCCATGCTTAACACATTAGCAGTGGTTCCCAAGCAGAAAGGTAAAGTTTACTCCCCCTCCACAAACAAACACAAGCCATGGCTAGCCGAATCCATGGGTGCCCTCCATACCAACAACTTTCTGGGGGAGTTTGTTTTTAATATTTTTTTATTTTGATTATAGGACTGGGCATCCCAATTACCAGCCCCTCTCGTGCAATGACGGGTTAATAAACCCCCATTGTGAGAATAACCCACTTAGCATGGAAGATACTGACCACCCCCTATCGCTCCATGGGTGGTACGAGCACACAAAACATATGTTGATTTGAATGATTAGAGGTGGGACATGCACATTTACTTGGAACGGCAGAGTAATACCGCATATAGGTAGATATAGTGGAGTCATCTGGAACAACTTTGGTTTAAGGATTTGGATGCACAAGCAGTATTCGCTCTTAGTATAGGCGAAGGCTAGCAAATAGATAGAGAAGCGACCAACTAGAGAGCAAAAACGGTCATAAACATGCATTGAGAATAATTAACATTGAATACTAGCATGAGTAGGATATAAACCACCCTGAACATAAATATCATGGAGGCTATGTTGTTTTTGAATCAGTTACATGCGCGAACATGTGCCAAGTCAAGCCACGTGAAACATTCAGAGGAGGATACCATATTAACATACTACATCATAACCATTTTAATGCATGTTGACACCCAAGATAAATCATTATCCACCCCTAGCTACTTAAGCATGGCATGAACAACTATAATATCTAATTGTCATCACAAACATGTTTACTCATAATATGCTGAATCACTGATACTGAGTTAAATATATTTACAAAAACAAAAACAAGTTGAGCTCATACCCGCTTTTCCTTGCCATAGTCACTTCATCAAATTATCGTCGTTATTGCCTTTCACTTGCACGACCGAATGGTATGAAAATAATAATAGTGCAAGAGTGCCATCGACTAAGCTGGAATCTGCAAACATTTTATTCAAGGGAGAAGACAAGGTAATATTGGCTCTTTGTCAGATCATCAATAATTCAAGGGAGCCATCAACACTTTCATCGTGGTCTTCTCCTTACAACGACTCAAAAAAACAATTTCAGAGAAACACACTGAAATATTTTTGGAGTTTTTAGTTTTTCTGAAGGAAGCAAATTAATAAAGGAAAAACAAAAATGAGAAAAACTATTTACATGGGAAAGCTCCCAACAAGTAAAACAAGAAATGAGAAATCTTTTTGGGATTTCTTTTAATACTACAAACTAAATAAACAAGAAAGAAAAACCGAAAAGAAGCGAGAAATGTTTTTGGATTTTCTGAATGTTTTTCAAACACAAAAGAAGAAAAAGGAAATAAAACTAACATGGATATACAATGAAAGAGGATGAACATCGACAACTGGAATGAAATGCGTGAACATAAATGTATTGTCGGTGAGAAATACGTACTCCCCCAAGCTTAGGATTTTGACTAGCTTGGTAATCACCACCGCTGGTGTGGGTAATAATCAAAGTGATAGCTCGTGGAAGCTCTCTGTGCAGCCTCCTCGGCCAGACATGTAGCTTCTACTGTCGTGTTGTACTCCCGTGCCTCGCTCTCATAAACATAATATCTTTGTTTGCTCTGAAATCAAATAGAGCAGGCACATGCAAAATAACAGAGACAATCCAATATTTATCAAATATTAAATTGTAATCGTAGTTCTGAGGTTTATCCCTAACAAAGTCATGGCACTGTATTTCCTCAAAGTCTAAGTATTTATCAGATAATATAGGATCATTGGGCCTGGGTGAGACCCCTAGCTTTGTAGCTACGCGAGAGGCATAAATTCCTCCATATAAATCACCATTGCCCGCGTTGCGTTGCAGCCTTCATGCAACAATTGCCCCAAGATTATATGGTTTGAGGCCCGTTAGAGCAGTATGAGTAATGCTGAAGTCAGGGGCGCAAAGTGCACTATGGTCTTGTTTGCCAGCGATGCATTTCCATTAAATAGTGCAAAGTAACGAATAGAGGGAATTGGAATACTTTTTATTCTAGCTTGAGTGACTCCTCTATCCACACCATTGCGATGACAATTAAGGAACATATCATAACCAGATTTTTGTGGCTCGTTAAGTGAACCCCAAAATGGAATTTTGCATGCATCACAGAATTCTTCTAGAGGCATACCATAGGATCTATCATAAAGATTAAACAAAACTCTAGAATCACGGGAATGATACTCAAACTTTTTGGTGAACGAATGAGTGAGATAATAGTGCTGAATACGCTTATCTGCGAGGAAGGAGGTGAGCTCAGTGTTCTGAATATATTGATTAAATTCTTCCTTAATACCAGTGCGTATCATAAACTCGTTGCACGGCCAACGACATGATTTGGCATCGGTAATCTGCGCCGAACTTGCCCTTGGTTCAACATACACCTGATGTACCGAGCTCTCGCTCGATGATCCCTTCGAGGACCTCCTCCTCGAAGAACTCCTCCTAAAGAAGTTCATTTTCCCGAAGAACAAATTTCTAAAAATTTTGGAACACAATAATGATGTTAATAAAACTTCACAAGACTGATAGCAACTACTCATATGAATGTCTAGAGGCTATATCAAGCATTCAAACTACTTGGAACTCAAAGAATTCAACATGCAAGCTCATTTTCAGTAGCACCAAGAGCAGCTAATTATGCAAAATATAATCCACTAAAGCAAAAATTAATTGGAGCAATGGAGGAGTCATATACCAAAGAGCAATCCCCCAAAACAGTTTCGGAAATGGAGTTTCGAGCAAAGAGATTGAAAATCTTAGGTTTGGGAGCAAGAAAACGAGGGAGAGAGCGACCAGAAATTTTTTCTAGAGGTAAGAGATGAAGTGGGCTAAAGGGATAAGTTAGTGGGTCCCTGTGGGGCCCACAAGGCACCTTGGAGCGCCTTGGGGGTGGCCGTGCCCTGGTGCCTTGTGAGCACCAGGGCATCCCCTAGGGTTTTATTCAGTGCCAAAAATTCTTATATATTCCAAAAAAATCATGTTAAAATTTTACGACATTCTGAGCACTTTTATTTTAGGGCCATTTTTTATTGCATAGATAATCCAGAAAATAGGATAATCATGTTTTTTCTTTTATTTAACTAAGAATAACATAGAACAAACAGTAGGTACAAAAAGTTGTGCTTACTAAATTCATCGACCTCATGCCCCTAAAAAAGAATCCATTAATAAGGTTGATCAAGTCTTATTAACAAACCATTTTCGAATGACATGAAACTGAAGAATCATCGTATAACACTAGGTCACCTCAACGGGGATATGCATCTCCCCAATAATAAGAGTTTCATATTTATTTTTGATAGAAGGAAGAGGGAATTGAAAACCTCCAATGGTGATTGTGCAAACCTTTTTAATAATATTAATACCATTCACTTGAAATTGTTTCTTCGGAAAGTGCACCATATGATCATTACCATTAATATGAAATATGACTTTGCTTTTGTTGCAATCATTAACAGCCCCTGCAGTATTCAAGAAGGGTCTACCAAGAATAATCGACATGTTGTCGTCTTCAGGCATATCAAGTATAACAAAGTCTGTCAAGATAGTAACAATTGCAACTACAACAAGCACATCCTCACAAATATTGATAGGTATGGAACTTGATTTATCATCCTTTTACAATGATATTTCAGTAGGTGTGAGTTTACTCAAATCAAGCCTTCTATATAAAGAGAAAGGCATAACACTAACATAGGCTCCCAAATCACATAAAGCGGTTTTAACATAATTTATTTTAATGGAGCATGGTATAGTGGGTATTCCTGGATCTCCTAGTTTCTTAGGTACTCCACCCTTAAAAGAATAATTTGCAAGCATGGTGGAGATTTCAGCTTCAGGTATCTTTCTTTTATTAGTGACAATATCTTTTATATACTTAGCATATGGGGCCATCTTCAAAATATCATTCAAACAAGTACGCAGAAAGACTAGCCTAAGCATCTCATCAAAGAGTTCAAATTCTTCCCCATCCTTATTCTTAGGCGGCTTAGTGGGAAAAGGCATGGGTTTCTGAACCCATGGTTCTCTTTCTTTATCATGTTTTCTAGCAATGAAATCTCTCTTATTATATCGTTTATTCTTAGGAGGTGGGTTATCAAGATCAACAGCAAGTTCTATTTCAACATCATTATCAGGTTCTTTATCATTTTCTAGTTGAGAATCAACATGAACATCATCATTATCCACCACAAGAAATATGTCAACATGCGACCATCACTATTGGTCGCTGAATGGTCATTGTTTTTCATTTGCGACCTTTTTATGACCAAAAACAATTGGTCAAAAGCTGACCGTCTTTAATGAAACTTAACGACCTTCTCTGTGATATGGTCATAAAAGGCAACGACCAAAACAAAAGGTCATTGGTCCTATGACCTTTTGTTTTGATCGCTGGTTGTCTACCCAGGCCACGTCGGATCTGACGTGGCAAGCTAACGTGCAAAATTGCGACCAAATTAAAAGGGTCGTTGATTAGAATCAGCCCAGTCCAATTCGGTGTCTATATGGGCCGAGCCCAGTAATTCAGCCCATTTAATATATTGTTTGCTGCTAATTTTTGTTAGCTACATGGGCCTGGCCCAACTATTCAGCCTTTTTAATTTCTGGGCCATGGCCTTTTTGTACCAGTAGTTTTAGTTTTCTTTTTTTTATAAAATGGTTCCACTAGTCAATCAGGTCCCACTTGTCAGGTTCTGATAAGTGGGTCCCAACTATTTGGCTCAGATTCTTCATATTTCAATTTGACAGTAAAACAATAACCAATATTTAAATTGGCAAGCAGAAAACACACATAATACTTCAAATAACAATAGCCAGATTCAATACAAGCTCTACCAATAACACATAATACAAGCTGTAACATATACAATACTTTACAAGCTCTACAAGTGTAATAACTAGATACAAGCTCTACAAGTATGGGAATCATAGTTACAAGCTCTACAAGTGTTTTCTTCTTCAGCATGGAGCTCCTTCGATAGCGATCAAATGTCGGACTCACGGACAACCATAGTCAGGACTGGGCTAACAGAACGACAACATGCCTTCCACGATCGCCCTGTTACATGAATCGGCTGAGAAGAATCAAAAAAACTGGAGCCAATATAATATGAACATTCCATTCAAAAAAAGTAGTAAAGGAGTAAATGATAATTCTTTATATAATGATAAACATATTTCAGCTAGTACCGAGCTTTTTTAGCTGAGCTAGTTAAAATGAAATATTCATACAAGACAATAGAGACAATATGAATATGCATGGCACAAGTGCAGGTCATGGTTACTGGCTACACATGTAACACCAATAAAATGGATAGAACAATAACGGGAACAACTCCAGATTACACACAAAGCTCTATCCATAGTGCCAGCTATGGATAAAATCATGCACACCCCCAAGAGAACTCAGACACACAGTATAATTCTGACTATAATATAACCAGAGAACTAAAGATTCTACATACTTAGAACTCAACTAATAAGTGAGAATGATCTGATTGTATGCCAACAATCTTTTTTGATTTGTTTATATTACTAAAACAGACATATCTTCCTTTATGTGAAGAAGTCTGCTTCCTTCTTTAGTTAGTAGTAATTGTTCCATGCAAATCAACCATGTGCGTATGCTTGATCATGGTCTGGAGATTACACGCATAGAGGAATAGAATCCTAAACAAAATAGCATCAAACATCGGTCGGTGCTCAACCTATTTACCATACACAAGCAACACTTAAACCAAAGCATGTGCATATACTTGTGTCACATTAGGGGGTTCAGAATGTACTCAATATATTCTAATAAAAAGGATTGGGAGCAGAGGGAGAGGGAGGTGGAGATGGACGTGCTACCTGCTGCTGCGGTGGTGCCTCTTGGTGGTCGTGCTTGAGCTCCTCCTCCTGATGCTGCTCACTAACCTACAGGACAAACAAGACCATGGGTGAGCTGCAGCACATGCACATACAAGAAGTGAAGGTAAGGAGAAGAACCTGGAAGAAGAGAGGTGCTCTGTCCTCCTCCGTCCGTGCCCATCCTCCTCCTCCGTGCCGATGTCGAACAGCCTCCGTTCGTCGCTTGTGAGCACCATGCGCCTTGGTTGGCCATGAAGCCCTTGTCCTCTGCTGCACGGATGAAACCCAAAGCATCAGTACAGCTACACTGGCACATAGTACAGACATGGTATCACAGACATTCTCTAATTGACTAGCACCCAAATATATACATGCACCAGTTGAGAAAAATCATGACTTGGATAGTGTATTAAAGAAAAATCAGTGTTCCATGCACACCAAATCATTCAAAAAACTAACTACACTACTACAGTTCTAAACAGCTATCGGTGCATCAAGAAAATATGGAACAACAAGCACTGCATGACAACTAGAGTATATTATAGCACTCAATAGTGAACAATTATCACAGAGAACAAGATACCATGAGATGAATGATGGCACTCAAATTCTAATCTCACATAGATCAAATTCATTGCCATAGTAATAGGTGCCGATTTTATAAGAGAACCAGCTCATCAAAAGAAGGTGAACTGATTTCAGTATCTTATAAAATCATGAAAGTATAACTCTGCAATTCATCAAGTTCTATATGAATGGTACATTAGTAACTGTGCAATGATATCAGCAGGAGGAGTACTTCAAAAGCATAAATATTAAAATAGTACATAAAAACCCAAGGAAAAGAACAGCTAACAATCTAACATGTGTAGTAGCACCAGCAAAAGAGCAAGACACGAAAGAATTTACAAGAACAGCACCCTGGAAAGAACTTGGGAGTCCAGTTACATGTACATGAGGTACTGCTGCCAGTATATATAGAACCAATCAAGCTGCTGGTGTACACGGGGTGCTTGAGCTCCTGCTGCTTAGTATGTATACATGGTAGAATCTTGCTGGCAGTGTTCTAAACCAACATAGCATGATATAGGAGCAGAAAATAGGGAGCTAGGGGTAGGAGAAGGATCCAACTCACCAGAGAACATGTGGTCGCCGCCGTACATAGCCTCCATAACGCCGGTCACCTTGTTGATCTTGTCCTTGAAGTTCTCAAACTCCAGGTTGTTCCACTGCAGCTCGGTATTTGCTCAACCGTGTGTGTA
Organism: Thinopyrum elongatum; assembly: GCA_011799875.1. Classification (NCBI taxonomy): domain Eukaryota; kingdom Viridiplantae; phylum Streptophyta; class Magnoliopsida; order Poales; family Poaceae; genus Thinopyrum; species Thinopyrum elongatum. The sequence continues at coordinate 394,098,922 of CM022300.1, forward strand.
CATGCATCAGGGCATACATAAAATATTCAAGTCAATATTCTCAGCTAATTGTGATGTAATGAAAATAATTACTTAAGGACTTAAGGTAAAAATTGATTTTAGACGTCAAAATTTGCAGCTCTCATTTCAACCATGTTCAGATAAACTTGAGGTAAATTAGCAGTAAGGATATTAGTTACATGCTAGGTGAAACACAAACAAAGTCCTATTGTATTTATGGATCCCAACTTGTTCAAACTAGTTCAACTTGTACAATCTAGCAGTCTAAAAAGAGAGAAATATGTTCATTCTCAGTTACACATTAATTAGGACAGAAATGAAAGACACTAATGTAAGCAAGAACTTACAACATAAACATCAAACACATACAAGTGGCAAGAAATGTTTACATTTGTAGCTGCTATATTAAACAGTGCTCCAAGGCAAAGACTTTGATTTGGATCCATGTAAGAGCTCTCCTGAAACCGGCGGAATTTGCCTTTTCCTTTTTGTTGCCTCTTCTGTCCAAATTTAACACACATGAGGATGGCATGCAAAATATTGTTGACACCAGGATAAAGCAACTTCAGCAAGTATCTGTAAGATCTAATACTACATGAATAAACTTGAATCCGCAACAAAACAAGAAAGAAATGGTTGAGTCAATAATCCAAAGATACAAAAATAATCGTAAGCTTTCAGGCATTTAGGTGTCAGTGAGTACAGTAGTAGAAATGAATGTGGCGCTCAAATATACTCCTATACAGTGCTGCCTTTCAAGGTTTTTTAGTCTTGTTTTCAATTAAATATGTTTAATTATTACACGTTAACATAAGTACAATATGAAAAGAGCTGAATCTTTTTAATATACAAAATAAACCTGGTATTGCCATGAATGCAATAGGCAATGGTGTAAGCATGATTCCCTGTTTAATATACATTTCGCAGTGTTATGGAATTTCCAGTTATGTATATTGTCCGTGTGTGTTTACAATATGCGTAACATCTCAGTCCCTAAATGAAGTTCTATTTCAGTCTTACTAACAAGGATCGACATGTTGCTGCTTAGTATGACACACGAGGGAGCTTAGTAGTTCACGCTCAACTAAGATTCAGTACCTCGAAAGCGGTGACTCGGAGAGGCACCAAGTTACCGCCTATCTGAACAAGCCCATCGGAAGTGAACAGCGTGATTTTTTCCTCTTGCCCCCACTCGATATCTGCCAGGAGAAACACATGCAGATCGAACCCGTCAGGGCGCATGGCATGGCACACAGATCAGATCAGGGCGAGGCAGACATTCTACCCAACGAGCACAACAGCCTATCCCACTACCAACTACCATCTCATGTAGCACGAAACTGCAATCACAGCATCAATATCACTTCTCTCTCTCTAAAAAAAACATCGCTAGTCAAAGCGCTCGGGCAAACATCAGCTCAACTGATGAGTAAGTCCATCCAGATGTCCCTTTGGGGGAGCTTGGTCGCTCTGCTGTTCAACAACAACATCAGGCTCCAGATCCATGGCACCTGCGGACGTATTGCACACCTCCCGGTAGTGGGCTGCGCCATTACGTAGCCGCATCACCTCCTCAACAATCGGCTTCCCCAGTCTACAAGAGATTCGAAAAATCATCACACAAACATGAGATCCAAGGATGAACTAAGAGCAGGGAGGGGAAACATACACGACACTCTGAAGAGGACGCGTTTTCGCCGAGAGCAGGACCTTGGCGAGGCGAGCTAGGCGCACAGCCGCCATTGACGCCCAGAGGGAGGGGAGGGAGAGGAGCCGCCGGGTGGTGGAGGAAGGAGGATTCGTCAAGGGACCGGGCCCTTCCTCGCCATCGTCTCCGGCCGCTGTGGGGTGCGGGGTCGGGGCCCGCACGGTGGTGGCACCCTGATCGGCGCGGTGGTGGACTGGTGGAGGCCGAATCCGGCGACGCAGGAGACCATGGCGCTGCTGTATGCGGGCGATGCAGAGGCTGGGCGCTGGCTCGCAGCTCCGCCCGCAACGAGATGAAGCAGGGGCACGACACGACACTACAACAGCGGTTGTGGTAGATCGACGCACTCAGGAGAGCGGCTCGGGGTTGGGGATTGGGTTTGGTCTCAGGGAGGAGGGGCATCGATGGAGGGAGACTTCGTCGTCGATCTGGATCGGGGAGAGAGGGAGAGACATGCGGCGGCGGGTGTGTTCTCGGGGAGAGGAGGAGAGAGATCTGGATCTGGATCGAGCGAGGAGAGGGGGCTGCTAGGTTTTGGGTTGGGTTGCTGTGACCTGAGAGGTGAATGAGAGACGTTGGATCCTTCGGGTGTGGACGGTTCAGATCGGCTACAGTGGGGTGATCCGTGGGAAGAGCCCTAATTGGTTCAGAAAATCGATGATTTAAAATAGTTTTAAGTACTAAAACTAGGGGAATTTTGTGAAGCAGCTATCAAAATATTTTGCAAAATGGCACAACTAAAATTTTCACTCAAGTTAGACCACATTTTATGGATGATCACCAATTTGCATGCATTTTTTATCTTTCTAGCTATTTTTAATCATTTTTCTTGTGGCAAAAATGATTTTTTTTGTGAAGAACCTACCAAATATTTGTTGCAAAATTGGACCAAATCAATTTTCTAAAATATTAGGCCATATTTAATGTACAATTTACCGAATGGTTGAGTGTCAAAAGTTTTGATCCACCTCTCGTGGAAAAGACAAATTTCCACCAATTCAGTGGAAGTGGGTCAAATTTGAACTGCACATGCCTCATAGTTTGCTCTTTATTTTTTCCAAAATTCATTTCTAGGTACATAAGTATCTATTTAATCAGAGAAACACCAAAAAAATTCCAAGATTCAGCCACTAGCTAGGAATGGTCATTCCCGCCGTTTTGACCGCGTTTTGAAATGGGCATGAAAAATTCAAAAAAATCAAAAAATTGGAAAACCTTTGCATTGTGTCATTATATGTGACCAAGTTACCAGAAAAAATAATAAACTTGTAATACGGTAATTATTTTAAAAAAGTGTTCTCAGAAATGAGCTATCATGTGTGAAGATTCATGGCTTTCAAGCCAATGATCAATCTTATGGCCGCATTCATGGCATAGTTTGTTCAAATGATCTCATATTGTGCACAACGGTGCATCTTGGAACGGCAAACAATGTTGCCTAAGGAACTTTTCATTTTCTTTGGACGAAAAATTCATTTTCCATTTTTCGAGTGCCCAAAATGAGTTATTTTTTGTGAAGGACCTACCATATATTTGTTGCAAAATTGTACCACACCATTTTTAGAAAATATTAGGCCATATTTAATATACAATTGAACAAACGGTTGTGTGCTAAAAGTTTCGAGCCACCTCTCGTGAAAAAGACAAATTTCCGCCGATTCAAAGGAAGCAGGTCAAATTTGAACTGCAGCTGCCTCATCGTTTGCTCTTTGTTTTTTCCAAAAACCATTTCTAGGTACATAAGTATCTATTTAATTAGAGAAACACCAAAAGATTTGCAAGAATCAACCCCTAGCTACGAACGGTCATACCTGCCGTTTTGACCGCATTTTGAAACGGGCATAGAAAATTAAAAAAATTCAAAAATTCAAAAACCTTTGCATTGTGTCATTATATGTGACCAAGTTGCCAGTAAAAATAATAAACTTGTAATACGGCAATTATTTTTAAAAAGTGTTCTCAGAAATGAGCTATCATGTGTGAAGATTCATGGCTTTCAAGCCAGATGATCAATCTTACGGCCACATTCATGCCATAGCTTGCTCAAATGATCTCATATTGTGCACAAGGGTGCATCTTGGAATGACAAACAATGTTGCCTAAGGAAGTTTTCATTTTCTTTGCACGAAAAAATCATTTTCAATTTTTCGAGTAATCAAAATGAGTTTTTTTTTGTGAAGGACCTACCAAATATTTGTTGCAAAATTGGACCAAATCAATTTTTTAAAATATTAGGCCATATTTAATGTACAATTGACCAAATGGTTGCATGTGAAAAGTTTTGATCCACCTCTCGGGAAAGATACAAATTTCATCCGATTTAGTTAGAAGTGGGTCAAATTTGAACTGCAACTGCCTCATAATTTGCTCTTTATTTTTTTCAAAAATCATTTCTAGTTACAAAAGTATCTATTTCTTCATAGATACTGCAAAATATTTGCAAGAATCAACCCATAGCTACGAACGGTCATACCCGCCGTTTTGACCACATTTTAAAATGGGCATGAAAAATTCAAAAAAATCAAAAAATTGGAAAACCTTCGCATTGTGTCATTATATGTGACCAAGTTACCAGAAAAAATAATAAACTTGTAATACGACAATTATTTTTAAAAAATGCTCTCAGAAATGAGCTATCATGTGTGAAGATTCATGGCTTTCAAGCCAAATGATCAATCTTATGGCCACATTCATTGCATAGTTTGTTCAAATGATCTCATATTGTGCACAAGGGGCATCCTAGAGTGTCAAACAATGTTGGCTAAGGAAGTTTTCATTTTCTTTGGACGAAAATTTCATTTTCCATTTTTTGAGTGCCCAAAATGAGTTTTTTTGTGAAGGACCTATCATATATTTGTTGCAAAATTATACCAAATAAATTTTCTAAAATACTAGGACATATTTAATGCACAATTGACCAAATGGTTGGGTGTCAAAAGTCTCGATCCACCTCTCGTCAAAAAGACAAATTTTCGCCGATTCAGTAGGAAGCGGGTCAAATTTGAATTGCAGTTGCCTTATAGTTTGCTATTTTTTTTTCCAAAAATCATTTCTAGGTACATAAGTATCTATTTAATCATAAATACATGGTTTGGTGGCGATACGTCAAGGTTTGGATGGTGGCCGAGGGCCCCAACTCCAGAGCGCGTAAACCCGCATGCCCGCCACGTGGTCACCGCGTGACCGTGGTGTTGCCGCGCATTTTGGGCGGCCTAGGCATGTCTAGTGGGTTTGGCACTCCCTCGGTAGGTGTTAGGAAGAAGAAGGCAATAGAAGCATCTCACGAGGAGACTGAACTAAGCTCAAACATGAATTAGTAGCCAAGTGTCTGATTAGTCGTGGGGAAAATGCACATGGCCAATGGGCCTGAGTTTTGGCCGAGGATGATCATCTACTAAGGACATTGTCTTGGAAAATTTGCAGCTCAAATGGAGGAGCCTAGGTGTCACTTGGTTTGCAAAGTACCACAGTGGACATAAATATGAATGTTGAAGCTGGACTCAAATGAATGAATGAATTGATCGGAAATTTGGAGAAGGATGATAATTTGGGCATATGAATGCACTGTAAAAAATTAATACCATTTGGATTAATAAAAATGGTACTTCCTTCACAGTGATCTTCACTGAACAGAAAATTGGGAAAAATGTTGAGGGAAATTGGCTAGATTAAATGAGATAAAATTTGGTGGAGGGAGGTTCTATTGGCAGGGTCATGTCCTGGTAAAATTTCAGCAATTATAAAGTAACATAATATATAGTTGCTTCACAAACTGAAAATATTACCAGAAACAAAGATTGGATGGTGAGCTCACATGCATTGTTAGATGGGGCTCAAATTTTGTGGATAGCTATGATTTGGGAATAGAGAAGATGTGGCAAAAATACAGCCCATTAGGATATGCCTAGCTAGTACTTCCTTCACAATGGTTCTAGCTGAATAGAAACTTTGGAAATTTCTGGAGGAAGATTTACTAGGAAAATGGAGCTGAATTTTGTCATGATGCAATTATTTGGATAGTAAAGAATGCCCAATTTTTTTGGAAATTTTGGGAATGACAGAAATATAGGCTGCTTCACAACCTAAGGCAAAAATTGACACATTGACATGACACATAGGCAAAACCGATGAGGTGGCGCCTAGTCATAGCAATGCACCACAATTTACAAGGCTATGACCATCTATATTGGTCGTGATCAGCTAGAAATAAGGCAGCGGACCAGTGTTGTTTGCTTTACGACCATTTCGTGTAAGGAAATTATGACCTTTCTGACAAAAATGGTCGTTATGGTTTAGGGTTTGGAGCCCCCCGAATAGCTTATGACCAATTGGTCTCAAATGGTCGTAGATTTACGACCAATTCTTCCAGGGTCACTGACAGAAGGTCACAAGTTGACATATTTCTTGTAGTGATTATTATCATTATCACTAGGTGAATGTTCATTGCCAGATTGTGTCTCAGCATCCGAAATAGAAACATCATTACTATAATCAGGAGGGTTTTTTCCACCTCAGGTTCACTAGAAGCATGCATAGTTCTATCATTTTTCTTTTTCTTTTTCTTCTTAAATGAACTAGCTACATCAATATTAATTCTCTAAGAATCTTGCTTAATTCTTTTGGGATGTCCTTCAGGATATAGTGGCTCCTGAGTCATTCTACCTCCCCTAGTCATTACTCTCATAGCATGATCATTCATATTATTATTCATCTCATTAAGCAAATCATTTTGAGACTTAGGAATTTATTCTAACTGAGTTTGGACCATGGATGCATGTTTACCTAGACTTTTAACATCATTAGCAATTCTGAACATTAAGACACTGAAGCGATCAATCATGAAGCATTACGTTTCAATTGCTTGGTAACATACATATTAAAGTGTTCTTGCTTAACAATGTAATTGTCAAATTCATCTAGGCATTGACTAGCAAATTTATTATAAGGAATATCACCTTCATCAAATCTCATAAGAGAATTTACCTTTACTACCTATGTCGTGGTGTCGAGCCCATGTATTTCTTCAACAGGTGGTAAATTCTTAACATCTTCTGCTTTAATACCCTTTTCTTTCATAGATTTCTTTGCCTCTTGCATATCTTCAGGACTGAGAAATAGAATACCTCTCTTCTTTGGAGTTGGTTTAAGTGGTGGTTCAGGAAGTCTCCCATCATTATCATTCCTCAATTTTTTTTGAGGAACTGAGACAGTGGGAGAGTCTCCCACTGTTATATATTACCTTCAAAACCGTTTACAATGTACAAGGTATATACATGTTCACTCCAAGTCCACTTTGTGGGGGAGGAGTCTAAGAAATAATCTAAAACACTAATTAGAAGGAAGGGAGTCTAAAAGTAAGAAGATAAAATCTTTTCTTATTATCTTTTACCCTATACTGGAGTAGACTAAAATCTTCCTTAAATCTAGCCAGCCAAGAGTGGTATGAGGGATTGATGTCTCTGAATAGTTTGTTATTTCTCTTTCCATATACTCCAGGAAGCTTGCAAGAAAATCTCCATGAACAATGGTCTGTCCCAATTGAGCTTTGCTTGTTCTAGCCAGGATAGACGTGTGGCGTGGTTACCAACTTGTTCTTGTAGACTCGTGTTGGGCCTCCAAGCGCAGAGTTTTGTAGGATAGTAGCAATTTTCCCTCAAGTGGATGACCTAAGCTTTATCAATCCGTGGGAGGCGTAGGATAAAGATGGTCTTTCTCAAACAAGATCCAAAATTGACGGGTTAATGTGAGCTTATCCATTCGGTTAGGCACTCTTCAAATGCAACCAAATAATAAAAAGTCTGTTGTGTCCCCAATACACCAAATACAATGGTAAATTGTATAGGTGCACTAGTTTGGTGAAGAGATAGTGATACAAGTGTAATATGGATAGTAGATATTGATTTTTTTAATAAGAACAATAAAAAACAGCATGGTAGCAATTGATAAAACGGAGCACAAATGGTATTTCAATGCTTGAAAATGAGGCCTAGGGTCTGCACTTTCGCTAGTGCAATCTCTCAACAATGCTAATATAATTGGATCATATAACCTTCCCTCAACGTGCAATGAAGAATCACTCCAAAGTTCCTATCTAGCGGAGAACATAAGGCTGCGTTCGGTTCATAGGTTTGGTGCAGGATTTTCATAGGAACATAGTTCCTATGGTATTCTTTCCTTACAATCGTTCGTAACACAGGAAATGTGAATAGTATTTCAGAGGAAAACTGGCCTGGCGGTAATGATTTCATAGGATTAGAAACATCCACCCGCACCTCATTTTTTGGGCGGAAGACCGAGGCAGGCGCTCGCTGCCATGCGTTAGACAAGGTTGGAGCTGTGCTTGCCGGAATAAAAAAATCGACCTATGTGTGGTACTTGAGGTGAGGACAAGAGTACTCACTGTGCGGCTGAATAAACAAATAACATCTCATACTGCCAAGCATGGTACTCTAAGAAAAACAAATCTATACATTTCGCAGTCCATCCGAACGCCTTCTCCTGAGAGGTTCCTCGGGTTCTCTTTTCCATAGTTTCATACCAACATTCCTTTCCTATTCCTCTATTTTCATCCAGTCCAATGTTTTCTGTCCCTTTATTCCGAACGGAGCCTAAGAAGAAATTGTTTGTAGGGCACAAACCACCTCAAAGCTATTCTTTCCGGTCAATCTATCCTAGAGTTCATACTAAAATAACACCAAGCTATTATATCGATCTAACCAAGAGTTCGTACTAAAATAACACCATATGATACACATCAACCAACTCTAATGTCACCTAGATACTCCAATGTCACCGCGAGTATCCGTGAGTTGATTATGCGATATGCATCAAACAATTTCAAATTCATAATACTCAATCCAACACAAAGAAGCTCAAAGAGTGCCCCAAGATTTCTACCGGAGAAACAAAGACGAGAACGTGAATCAACCCCTATGCATATATTACCCCAATGTCACCACGGGAATCCGCGAGTTGATGCAATTGAGAAAATGCCATGTCCTAAAGATATTAAAGGTATTCATAGTTTCCTTGGTCATGCTGGTTTCTATAGGAGGTTCATTAAAGACTTCTCTAAAATTTCTAGGCCTTTTACAAATCTTTTACAAAAGGATGTTCCATTTGTTTTTGATGATGACTGTGTAGAAGCCTTTGAAACACTTAAGAAAGCCTTAACTTCTGCACCTATTGTTCAACCACCTGATTGGAACTTGCCTTTTGAAATTACGTGTGATGCTAGTGATTATGTTGTTGGTGCTGCTCTAGGACAAAGAGTTGATAAGAAATTAAATATTATTCATTATGCTAGCAAAACTCTAGACAGTGCCCAGAGAAATTATGCTACTACTAAAAAAGAATTTTTAGCAGTTGTGTTTGCTTGTGACAAATTCAGATCTTATATTGTTGATTCCAAAGTAATTGTTCACACTAATCATGCTGCTATTAAATATCTTATGGAAAAGAAAGATGCTAAAACCTAGACTCATTAGGTGGGTTCTTTTGCTACAAGAATTTGATTTACATATTACTGATAGAAAAGGAGCTGAGAACCCCGTAGCTGATAACTTGTCTAGGTTAGAGAATATTCTTAATGACCCACTACCTATCGATGATAGCTTTCCTGACAAACAACTAGCTGCAATAAATGTTTCTCATAACACTCCGTGGTATGCTGACTATGCTAATTATATTGTTGCTAAATACATACCACCTAGTTTCACATACCAACAAAATAAAAAATTCTTCTATGATTTAAGACATTACTTTTGGGATGACCCACATCTTTATAAAGAAGGAGTAGATGGTATTATTAGATGTTGTGTACCTGAGCATGAACAGGAATAAATCCTACGGAAATGTTACTCCGAAGCTTATGGAGGGCATCATGCGGGAGATAGAACTGCTCATAAGGTATTACAATCTGGTTTTTATTGGCCTACTCTCTTCAAGGATGCCCGTAAGTTTGTTTTATCTTGTGATGAATGTCAAAGAATTGGTAATATCGGTAAGTGTCAAGAAATGCCTATGAATTATTCACTTGCTGTTGAACCATTTGATGTTTGGGGTTTTGATTATATGGGACCTTTTCCTTCCTCTAATAGGTATACACATATTTTGGTTGCTGTTGATTATGTTACTAAGTGGGTAGAAGCTATTCCAACTAGTAGTGCTGATCATAACACTTCCATTAAAATGCTTAAAGAAGTCATTTTCCCGAGGTTTGGAGTCCCTAGATATTTAATGACTGATGGTTGTTCACACTTTATTCATGGTGCTTTCCGTAAAATGCTTGCTAAATGTGATGTTAACCATAGAATTGCGTCACCCTATCATCCTCAATCTAGTGGTCAGGTTGAACTTAGCAATAGAGAAATAAAATTAATATTACAAAAAACTATTAATAGGTCCCGAAAGAATTGGTCTAAGAAATTGGATGATGCACTTTGGGCCTACAGAACAGCATATAAAAATCCTATGGGTATGTCTCCCTATAAAATGGTTTATGAAAAAGCTTGTCATTTTCCTCGAGAGTTAGAACATAAAGCATATTGGGCAATTAAATAACTCAACTATGATTTCAAACCTGCCGGTGAAAAGAGGTTATTTGATATTAGCTCATTAGATGAATGGAGAACCCAAGCCTATGAAAATACCAAATTATTTAAAGAAAAAGTTAAAAGATGGCATGACAAAAGAATCCAAAAGCGGGAATTCAAGGTTGGAGAATATGTTCTTTTGTACAACTCTCGTTTTAGATTCTTTGCAGGAAAAATTCTCCCCAAATGGGAAAGACCATACATTATCGAGGAGGTTTATCGCTCTGTAGCCATCAAAATTAATAATGCCGAAGGTACTAACCCGAAGGTGGTCAATGGGCAAAGAATTAAACACTATATCTCAGGTACGCCTATTAATGTTGAAAGCAATATTATTCAAACCATGATACCGGAGGAACACATAAAATAAACCTTCCGAAACACTCCAGAATACTAACCACAAAAATATTTTTTGTCAGTTTTGGAATATTACAAAAATTAGGAAAATAAGAAACAACCAGGAAGGCAACCAAGGAGGGCACAAGACACCAGGGCACGCCTGGCTTGCCTGGCGCGCCCAGGTGGGTTGTGCCCACCTCGGGAACCTTCCCGACTCCGTTTTCCTCTCGTTTGCTTGTTTCCCAAGATAACAAGCTTTATATACCCCCCAAACGTATTGACCACCGTATTGCGGAGAAATCTTCTATTCTTCTTTCTTGTTGTTTTCTGACAGATCTAGATCTCCATGGCCGCTTCGAGCTCCTCCAAGGACAAGTTCTTCCAGAACATCATCAATCCGTATTTGCTGGAGGTGATGTAGCACCCTCAAGCCATTGAGATGCGTGAGGGGGTGCTCCATATCCGGGACGTCCAGGGGCCCAAGAGGACGGGAACCGTGGAGGCTAGGCTCGAAGCTATGGAGCAAGAGGTTTTCAAGTGCAAGTGGATGGTGGAGCTTGGACTCAATGCCAATCACCTCATGATTGCGGATTTCACCCGTGATCTCAAGGTGGATGGCCGGTCCATGAAGGACATCGTCTTCACCCTCAACGAGCAAATCAATTTTCTGCAAAGCCAAATCTATGATCTCCAAAATCAAGTCTTTGAATATGGGGGTATGAGTTTAGCTGCCAGTTGCAGGACTCTTGAGACTCACGCTTCTTCTTATGATGGTGAGCTGCTGCCATGGAAGCCAGAGGATAAGCCTACTACTACTTCACCACCACCATCATCATCTTCCCCACCAAAGGAGACTTGAGTTCATGGTATGGGCACTCCCCTTGGCTTGTGCCAAGCTTGGGGGAGGTGCCCCGGTATCGTATCACTGCCACTATATTTACCTTTATCTATTTTAGTTCGATCTTTAGTTATCCTATGATTTAGTTGAATAAAAGTTTAGTTCGATCCTTTCTCTTCGAGTGCTTGCTTATTGATCTATCTATCTATGTAATCGTGTGCGAGTTATATAATAAAGAGTAGTTTGAGTTTTGTTTCTTTACTCTTTTGTTTCAATAAAAAGAAAGGAAAATAAATGAAAAAGATCATATGCTAATCTTATGGTAAGTAATGACATCACATAAGGAAAAGTATAAGTGGTAAAATTTATTGGAGATTGACAAACATAGCATTGGTCAATTATGCAATTCATGAAAGAATTAATAAGGGAAGAGAAGATTCACATGCAAATACACTATCTTGGACATCTTTTATGATTGTGAGCCCCCATTAAATATTATGTGTCAAAATTGTTGACGTTGAACAAGGAAGACAACGTAATGTTTTATGTTTGTTCATATTCACATAGAAGTTATATTGTCATAGATCCTTCAACATGTGGTGCTTGCTCAATATCTTTGCTAGCCAAAAACTCCGCACTAAGTAGAGATACTACTTGTGCATCCAAAAACCTTTAAACCCAAAATCCTATTTTGAGAGTCCAGCATACCTACCTATGGATTGAGTAACATCCTTCTAGTAAGTTGCCATCGTTGCAAGAAGGCAATAAAAATTGCTTCTAAAGTATTGTAGTTGCAAAGTTGACTAAGAACATAGTTTGTTGGTTTTCAATAAGGTTTATGCTTTATACTTCAATGTTGTGATGAATTGTTACTTATTCATGAGAAGTTTTATAATAGAAGTTACATGATAAAAGTTTTGTGATAAAGTTTTGAAAGTGCGTTATATCGACTAGAGGGGGGGTGAATAGGCGATTTTTACAAATTCGTCACTGAGGAATTTCAAGGTGAGGAAATTCCTAAGCAACGAACTACTTAGCAGCGGAATAAGTACTCAAATGCAAGCATAACAGAGCAGTAGCACAGTCATCATGATGAAATGAAAACAAGCACAGAGTACGAGTAGCGTAAACACAGGATAAGCAGGCTGAAGACAAACTGACTGAAGAATTTGAACTGAGGAAATTGAGAAAGTCTTCAGACAAAGTCGTCAAACAGTAATGATCAAATACATAGCAAGTATGCGAGGAAATGAAAGGGTTGAGGAAATAGAACCAGTAGCTCGGTGAAGACACTGATTTGGTAGACCAGTTCCAACTGCTGTGACAGTTGAACGTCTGGTTGGAGCGGCTAGGTATTTAAACCTGAGGACACACAGTCCCGGACACCCAGTCCTGAACACACAGTCCAGGACACCTAGTCCTCACCGTATTCTCCTTGAGCTAAGGTCACACAGACCTCGCCCAACCACTCGTGGTAAGTCTTCAGGTGACTTCCAAACCTTCACATACTCGGTCACTCGGCAATCCACAATTTCCTCTTGGATGCTCTAGACCATGACGCCTAACCGTCTGGAGGATGCACAGTCCTCAAAGGTAACAAGCGTCGGTTCCACACAGGAACAATCTCTTCAGTGATGCTCAATCACTTTGGGTTTGTAGGTGTTTGGGTTTTTGGGGTTTTCCTCACTTGATGATTTTCGCTCAAAGTCCTCGGAGGATGGGATGCTCTAAATGACAAGTGTCAATCTATTTCTTGGAGCAGCCAACCAGCTAGTGGTTGTAGGGGGCGGCTATTTATAGCCTAGGGAGCAGCCCGACATGATAAGACATAAATGCCCTTCAATGATATGACCGTTAGGTGGGTAGGATATTTTGGGACAGCTGGCACGTAGCACAGCAACGGTCGGAAATTTGAGTATCAAATTCCTCAGGGCTATCATAATCCTCACTTGTAGGCAATCCGCACTGGCGAATTTCTAACTCCTCAGTCAGAACAAATTCCTCAGAGAACAGAAGAACTTCGTCTCTGTCACTGAAGAACTTGACTAAACTGTATGAGATTTCCAATGGCTTCACTCGAAAGGATTGGGTAGGTGTAGGATTTTGAGTTGAGCATCACTTGGAAATTTTTCCTTAGTTTTACCTCGACCCCCTTTAACAGTACGGTGTTTCCTATGACTCAAGAAGAAGAAAATGAAACTACGAAAACAAAAGTCTTCACGCTTCATAATCCTCGCATGAATATCAAGTCTTCAGGGTCACACCAATTTCTTCACTTTCAAAGTCTTCAAGAAAACCAAAGTCTTCAGTTGAAGACATTCATTTTTAGGGGTCGACATTCATCGTAAATAACAAACTCCTCATAGACTTATAGACCTGTGTACACTCACAAACACATTAGTCCCTTAACCTATAAGTCTTCAATACACCAAAATCACTAAGGGGCACTAGATGCACTTACAATCTCCCCCTTTTTGGTGATTGATGACAATATAGGTTAAGTTTTCAACGGGGATAAGCATATGAAGTGTAAATACTAATATTGAGGAATTTGACTGCAAGATATAGAAGAACTCCCCCTGAAGATGTGCATATTTGAAGAATTTGCTTTGAAATAGCAAATGCACATTGTTGAATAATATCATGGAGATCTCCTCCTATATCTTGAAATTCATACACACATTTATCATATGATATGAAGAATTTGAAATGCATGATGAAATATGGTGTCTGACGGAATTCAGCATGCGTGCATTAAGGTACTTGAGGAAATAAGCATGCAGAAAGCAGTTCAAAAGTATCAGACCACCATAGGACTTAAGTTTACAACTCATCAGAGCAAACACCTCAGAAGAGCAAGAGTTGAAACTTAACAGAAATATAGCCCATATATAAGACCCGCTTGAAGACTAAACTCAAATTTCTCCCCCTTTGTCATCGAATGACCAAAAGGGACGAAAAATGAGGACTAACGCCCCTGAAGAATATCATCATCATGTCGATGGAGGAGCGCCAGCATTGTTGGGGTCGACTGTTGAGGTAGGGCCTGCCGCAGTGTTGTTCAAGTCTTCAGCTTCATCCGTCTCGCGCGATGAAGAATATGAACTGGCAACAAGCTGAGGAACTTTGACTTTCTTGAATTTCTTCGAAGGTGGCTGGGACCAGTCAAAGTCCTGTTGGAAGCCCATCTCCTTGAGTTCTTCAGCACTATGAAGATTAGACAGAATCGCCCAAGTGCGGTCAAAGACTTCATGCAAGTAGTAGTGATTCTTCTTCACAGTATTTTGAGTGACTGTCATGTTCTGAAGAATTGCACCAAACTGACGCTTGACCCACTTGTGATTTCGATCAACTTTCTGATGAAGACTAAGGAGAAGTTCACGATCAGTCATCACACGCGGAGCTGTGGCTTGAGGATGATGTTCTGAAGCTTTGGCGGCAGAATCTTGAGTTGCAGAGTCATCATTGGTGGAATAGGAAGTAGCTTTGCGAAACTGTCCATCCAATGGATGAGTACCTTCATCAATAACAGCAGCTTTGCCCTTCTTGTCAGCTGAGGAAATAGTCCGTTTGAGGACTTCAATAGGGGGCAAATAGCTGAGATGATTTTGAAAGTCAGCAATGTAATGAATTGAAGACCTTGATCTGATGAATCTCATGATCCAGGGAGCATAAGGCTTCAACTCAAAAGGTGACAGTGCAGCATTGGCCAAAGTCCTCATGAAGAAATCGTGGTAGTTGATAGGAATACCGTGAATGATATTGAACAATAGATTCTTCATAATGCCAACAACTTCTTCATCATCAGAGTTGTGGCCCTTGATTGGACTGAGGGTTTTGGTCAATATGCGATAGACTGTCCTTGGCACATGGAGCAATTCCTTGACGAGGAATTTGGTCCTTGGAGCTTGGCCTGGCTTCAAAGGCTTCATCAGCACTTGCATCAGATGATCAGACAGTTCAGGTTCAACATAGAGAAGCCTAGCACCTTCAGTGGGAGGACTGACTGGGACGGCATGAAGCAATTCAGAGGCCGGTGCTTTGAAATGAGTATTATCGGTTATCCAGTCCAATACCCATGAATTGACATCATCAACATTTCCAGTAATGTGCAGCGTGGCGAAGAATTGAAGAATGAGTTCTTCATTCCAATCGCAGATGTCGGTGCAGAAATTGAGTAACCCAGCGTCATGAAGAACACTGAGGACTGGTGTGAAGCAGGGCAGCGATTCCATATCTACATGAGGAATTTGCTCATGTTCAAAGATCTTATCCTTATCAACCAACAATGAGGAGTAGAAGTTCATCTGGCTTGCAGTCCAGAAGCGCTTGCGACGAAGACGAGCAGAGTCATAGGGATTGTAGTCAGTGAAGAATATGTGCTCGTTGAAGAAATCATCAGCATTAAACTTCTGCTTCTTGGAGTGAGGGTTTTGTGGCTTGGGCTGAAGATTAACAGTTGATGAATTTACAGCCTCTTGAGGTGTAGCCACTGGAGCCACTGGCTGAGGAATTTCAGCAGCAGCCTTGGCCTTCATTTCTTCAGACATATGTACATCAGCGCTAGTGACTGGAACTTCTTCAGGTATAGAGTGAAGTGAAGCTTGACGTTCATCAGAGCCTGTATGAATTTCTTCAGTTTGCACAGGAGACTGAGGAACATGATGTAGAGGGGTTGTCAGAGGTGAATTGGGGTGATGACTTTCCCAAAAGTCATCATTCAGAATAGGTGTTGTAGACCCAATATCCACATCCTCATCTTCTTCAGTTCCTTCGACGCCTGCCTCTTCAGCTGTGAACTGAGGCATGGGCGATGATACTAGTGGGGTTCAAGGGAATGTATCCACTTCAATTTCTTCATCCATCTGCTCTGTCGAAGCAGCAGAAGGAATTTCTTCATCAGATTTACTTGGAATTTCATATTCCTCGCCAAAGGGAATGATCTCCTTTGATGGCATGCTTGATATTGGAATAGCATCAATTGGGTTTTCAGATGAACTCCTCAAAGTCTTCAATTTCTTGGGGGCTGAAGACTCTGAAGATGCAGATGCTTTCCTTTTCGTCACAGCTGCTCGCTCCGCAGCCTTGGTTTTCTTCGCTTCTGATGCAGAAGGAAGGTTGATGCTTGTCATCGGTGCAGGAGGAGCAGAGGAAATTGGTTGAATTTCTTCAGGCACAACTGATGCAGTTGCCCTGGCTTGTTCAGATTTCTCAGGCACAGTAGCAGATGCTTCAACTGGCCTGGATTGCTCTTCAGGCGCAATATTGGAGGTTGCCCTGGCATTTTCTTCAGAGACTGGAATTTCTTCATCAGCTCTGGCGCTTTCATTTTCTTCAGCAGACTGAACAGATGTTCCAGTCTGACGAAATTTGGGTTGCGATGAAGCTGCAACACTTGGAGTAAATCCTTTTGCCATTCTGACGAATCTGACTTTGGCACCTAGCCAATCTGCATGGAATGCATGAAATTCATCACTGAGTGCTTTGATCTCAGCCTGCATAGTCACAAGTTCTTCAGGAGACATTTTCACAACATTGTTCTTCAGAAAACGCTCCTTCTTGTACTGAGCCTTCTTCACCTACCTGGCCTTTTCAAATTTCCATTTTTCTTCATTTATGAAGGCCGTCAACATGTGACTTTGACCAGGAGTGAGGTTTAATTCAGGCAAAGGTGTGTTAGGGTTCTTGTGCCATAGATCAATAAAATCAAGGATCTTCCTTGGATCCAGCATGAGGGGCACAGCACTGCCTTTGGCTCTAGCGGCCCTTTGTTGTCGATCTCTGATGAGCTCAGCTAATTCTTCATCATCAGCTTCGTCTTCGCTTGACGGAACCTGAAAGGCGACTTGCTTCTTGTGAGGACTTGGCCTTGTGCCTCGTCCAGCAGTGGCCTTTTTCTTCAGCAAGGTCGGAGTTGTTGAAGACTGAGGTGGAGCTGAAGAACTTGCAGAGACTCCTGAAGCAATTGAGATTCCAGTAGTCCTTTGGCATGTGGCAAGATGCACAGATGCTGAGGACTTTGCAGGAGCAGCTGAGGATTTTGCAACCGAGGGAGTTGGAGCTGCTTTTAAGGAATTTGCTTGAGGAACAGGCCGTGAGGGCATTGCAGCTGAGGAACTTCTCTTAACAGCTGATTTCTTCAGCATAGGCTTCTTAGGCTTGATAGCAGAGGCCTCAGCGGCGGCAGCAACAGAATCTTCATTGAATTTCTTTACTGCCTCTTTAGCCACTTTGGCCAGCTTGGCTTGACGCTTAGCCCACTCCTGAGGAAATTCCTCACCTCTTGTAATGCTAGTGGGATCAGCTTCTTGGCCAGGAGCCAATGGAGGTCTTGGACATGGAGGGTTAACAGCAAATTTCTTCATGTACTTGGGAGTGACATAGCGATATTCCCTCCATTCTCTTGCCCATCTCCTCTCAATCTTCTGAATGCGCACTTTGTGCTGATTTTTGTTCTCCTTGCCATGAGTTGCTTCATCAGGAGTACAATATTCATCATAGATGTCATCAGGGATCTCAAAAGCAGTATTTGTTTCTGGCCTCTTTCCTCCCTTCTGAGGTCTTTTACCATCAGCCATTTTCTTCACTTGAGGGTTTTGAACAATCGAATTTTCTGATGAGGTGTGCAATTTTTCTTCAAGGAACGCTGCAAATGAGTTAAGTTGATGAGAACCTAGAGATTCAGCAGTGGACATGTGTACCTATGAACAGAATATAGGTGCGAAGAGTTTTGGAGAGGTCATATGCGTTCTCAGAAGATTTTCAAAAGTATCAAGTTTGAGGAAGATGACCAGGGGTGTCTTGAGGAATTTCATTAAGCATTTTTGACTTAGGTTCCAGAGTTGTGTAGATTGAAAATCCACACAATTGAGGAATCTTGAAGAAAAACGTTGCTTAGAGAAACTGATCAAGGACAGAAGCAAGTTGGTGTTTAAGAACATGAAAGTTGAAGAATAAACACCTTTTGAAGATTTTGTGGAAATCATCAGAATCAACAAGGGCAGTAAAAATAAATTTTATTTACCCTTGATGAAGAACACGACGAACTAAGAGTGGCAGTGGAGATGTTCGTCCGTTCAGATCTTCCACGCCCTAACTTGGCGATGGAAAACAGCTACGGCGGCGGCGGAGTGAGGATTTCCGCGGCCGGCGTGAGTACGACGACGACGAGGTCGAGGCAGTGAAGCTCTTCCTCACCGGCGACGATGGAGTGTAGCAGCGGCGCTAGGTCTGAGGGCTCGAGCGAGGGAGTAAGATCGAGCAGGGTAAATGAGCTCTGAGGAGGGTGAGGGGTATTTATAGCAGAGGTGAAAAACCGCTCGTTCGAAGAAAATGGACAAACGTGCCCCTGACCCTTCTCATCCTAGCGACATGTGTCACCCACGAACTGTGAAGTGGAGATCGTGTTAGATCGAGGGTGAATAGATAAATCTTATCGAGGGATAAGGAACGGTTTGAACGGCAAAAGCCGAAAATTCAGATAAGAATATTTTAATGTTTCGTTCGCAAATTCTTCAGCTGTCAAGGACACAGTGAAGACTTTGAACGGGTTTCAAATAGAACGCACATGAAGAATTTGTGAACGGACTGGATTGAGTTTAGCATTGAGGGGGAACGGGTCCGATCACATTCACTTAGAAGAAACACAACTTGAAGAATTAGCAATAAGTGAATGCTGTAGAGGACAGAAAACTCAAATATATATATATATATATATAGTCAATGAAGAACATAGACGGAAAGAGTGAAGATTTTGCAAAGTTGAAGAATTTGAAAATTTGAAGAATTTGCACAATGATGAAAAACTCAAATTTTGAAGATTTTCAACTTTTTGTGGTGGCGTGACCCACCGTGTAAGAATGATGATTTCAGACACCGCGTACAATTGTCGTAGGGCTCTGAGAATCAAATTCTTCATTAATTTCTTCACACTTAGAGGGTTAGTCTTCATTGATTGAAGAAAAACGTTTCTTCGTGTGTTGCACATCTAAGTCATCAATTTGCATAAGTGTTAGGATGTGTGTCCTTTTCAAAGGACATTCAAAGATTCTAAGATATTTAGCTCACACCGCAACTTGCTAAATCTCTTCTCATCCAAGGGCTTTGTGAAGATATCCGCTAGCTGTTCTTCAGACTTCACGGGATCAATAGAGATGTCACCCTTCAACACATGATCTCGAAGAAAATGATGACGAATCTCGATGTGCTTTGTCTTCGAGTGCTGAACTGGGTTATGAGCAATTTTGATGGCACTCTTGTTGTCGCAGTAGAGTGGCACATTCTTCACATTGATGCCGTAGTCCTTGAGGGTTTGCTTCATCCGTAGCAATTGAGCACAGCAAGAACCAGCAGCAATATACTCAGCTTCAGCAGTAGAGAGTGATACGCAGTTCTGCTTCTTCGAGGACCAACATACTAAGGATCGTCCGAGGAAATGGCATGTGCCTGAAGTTGACTTGCGGTCCACACGATCACCGGCATAGTCAGAGTCAGAATATCCAATGAGATCAAAAACCGAGCCCTTGGGATACCATAATCCAAGTGTTGGAGTGTGAGCTAGATATCGAAGAATATGTTTCACAGCCTTATAGTGTGATTCCTTCGGTGTAGCTTGAAAACGGGCACACATGCAAACACTAAGCATAATATCCGGCCTAGATGCACATAGGTACAATAAAGAACCAATCATGGAGCGGTATACCTTTTGATCGAAGTCTATTCCATTTTCATCAGTGCATAGATGGCCATTTGTGGGCATAGGGATTTTGACGCCTCTGCATTCTTGCATACCAAATTTTCTCAGAACGTCCTTGAGGTATTTCTCTTGAGAAATGAAAATGCCATTATGTTGTTGACGAATTTGAAGACCTAAGAAGAATTTCAATTCTCCCATCATGGACATTTGATATTCCTCACTCATCATGTAAGCAAATTCGTCACTGTAATGTTGGTTAGTACAGCCAAAGATAATATCATCAACATATATTTGGCACATGAATAATTCAACATCATAGGTTTTGGTGAAAAGAGTTGGGTCGAGTGAACCGGGTTTGAAGCCTTTCTTCATGAGGAATTCCTTCAGAGTATCATACCACGCCCGAGGGGCCTGCTTGAGGCCATAGAGGGCCTTATTGAGTCTGAAGACTTTGTCAGGATGTTTAGGATCTTCAAAACCTGGGGGTTGAGCAACATATACTTCTTCCTCAAGCTTACCATTGAGGAATGCACTTTTCACATCCATTTGATATAAGATGATATTATGATGGTTAGCATAAGCAAGCAATATGCGAATAGCCTCAAGTCTAGCAACAGGTGCAAAAGTCTCATCGAAATCAATTCCTTCAACCTGTGTGTAGCCTTGAGCTACAAGACGAGCCTTGTTCCTCACCACTAGGCCATTTTCATCTTGCTTGTTGCGGTAGATCCATTTGGTACCGATGATATTGTGCTTGCATGGGTCCGGTCGCTTGACAAGTTCCCACACATTGTTCAGCTTGAATTGATGTAATTCCTCTTGCATTGCTTGAATCCATTCAGGCTCCAGAAATGCCTCATCAACTTTGGTGGGCTCTGTGATAGAGACGAAAGCAAAATGCCCACAAAAGTTAGATAAATGTGAAGCTTTTGAGCGAGTCAGAGGACCTGGTGCATTGATGTCGTTGATGATTCTCTCAATCTGTACTTCATTTGCAACGCGGGGATGAGCAGGTTGACGACTTTGATTTGGCTCAGCATTTTCTTCAGAGCCATTTTCTTCAGATGCGCCAGCATGCTGTTCTTCATGTTCTCGAATGATTTCTTCAGCAGATTCTTCGGTAGGAATGACATCCTCAGTAGCTTTGAACTTGATGGTTTCCTCAGGCGTCTTTTCATCTAGCACAGAAGGTAGGTGCTATCTTTGCGAGCCGTTAGTTTCATCGAACCGCACATCTACAGATTCAACAACCTTGTTGTGATAGGCATTGAAGACCCTGTAGGTGTGCGAGTCCTTTCCGTAACCAAGCATAAAACCTTCATGTGCTTTCGGTGCAAATTTAGAATTGTGATGTGGATCTCTAATCCAGCATTTAGCACCGAAGACTTTGAAATAACTCACATTGGGTTTCTTGTCAGTGAGGAGTTCATATGAGGTCTTCTTGAAGAATTTGTGAAGATATACCCTGTTGATGATGTGGCATGCAGTATCAATTGCCTCAGGCCAGAAGTGACGAGGTGTCTTGTATTCAT
This sequence comes from Thinopyrum elongatum, assembly GCA_011799875.1. Lineage (NCBI taxonomy): Eukaryota > Viridiplantae > Streptophyta > Magnoliopsida > Poales > Poaceae > Thinopyrum > Thinopyrum elongatum. Next base: position 394,120,628 of record CM022300.1, read on the forward strand.
CAAGCATGGTGCGAGCCATCTCAACAAGAGTCCTGTTCTTGCGCTCCACAACGCCATTCTGATGAGAGAGTGTATGGGGCAGATAGCTCATGAGTAATACCAAGTTCATCGAGATAGTCATCAAGACCAGTATTCTTGAACTCAGTCCCATTGTCACTACGTATATGCTTGATCTTCACGCCGAAATTCGTCGAAGCCCTTGAGGAAAATCGTCTGAAGACTTCCTGCACTTCAGTCTTGTAAGTAATGACATGCACCCATGTGTAACGAGAATAGTCATCAACAATGACAAAGCCATATAGAGATGCTGCATTTGTTAGTGTGGCATAATGAGTAGGGCCAAAGAGATCCATATGAAGCAATTCAAAAGGACGAGAAGTAGTCATGATAGTCTTCGAGGGGTGCTTGGCTCTGGTCATCTTTCCAGCCTCACAAGCCCCACAAAGATGATCTTTGAGGAATTTGACACCCTCGATGCCAATGACGTGCTTTTTCTTCACGAGCGTGTGTAAGTTCCTCATGCCAGCATGACCCAGTCATCGATGCCATAGCCAGCCTTCTGAAGCTTTAGCAAGTAGACAAGTGGCAGGCTGTGGTCCTGCAGAGAAATCAACAATATACAAGTCTCCTCTCCTAAAGCCTTCGAAGACTTTGGAATTGTCAGATTCCATGAGCACTAAGCAATGATATTTGCCAAAGACAACAACCATATCAAGATCACAAAGCATTGAGACAGACATGAGGTTGAATCCGAGGGACTCGACAAGCATGACTTTATCCATGTGTCGATCCTTTGAGATTGCAACCCTACCTAGACCCAATACCTTGCTTTTGCCTTTGTCAGCGTAGGTGATATGCTTCAAGTGTGATGGAGATAAAGGAGTGTTCATCAGTAAGCTCTTGTCACCGGTCATGTGATTTGTACATCCACTATCGAGGACCCACTCAGTAGCTTTGGGTAAATCATCCTTGGCACCTTTTGCCATGAAGCAGTAGGTGGGAGCATAGTCATCGTTGCCGTCATCAGCAGTGTTGGGGAAGCCATTTTCCTCAGTGTTGAAGATGGACTTGCTAACGTAGGCAGTAGCGAGGGCTAGGCTCGCCACACCAGAGTCTGACTCCTCAGATGCCTCCTCTTCCTCATGTTCCTCAGATTCAGCTTCAGAGTCCATTTCCTTGCCAATGAATGCCCGAGCTTTCTTGGAGCTGCTCTTCTTGTGAGATGAAGACTTTGAAGATCTTGACGATGAGGACTTTGAAGATTTCTTCTTCTTCTTAGAGTCATCTGAACTATCATCCTTGTATTTCTTCTTCTTTGATTCCTTCTCCCACTGAGGACAATCAGTAATGTAGTGACCAGGTTTCTTGCATTTATGGCAAGTTCTCTTCTTGTAATCACGGGATGAGGAATCTGATTTCATGTCATCACCTCTTGAGGATTTTCCAAATCGGCCACGTCTAGAGAACTTCTGGAATTTCCTCACGAGCATTGCTAGCTCCTGACTCAGTTCTTCAGGATCACCAAGGCTGCTACCAGAATCTTCATCTTTAGATTCAGAGACTGCCTTGGCTTTCAGTGCACGAGATCTACCATAGCTCGGTCCGTAGAGATCTCTCTTCTCAGCTAGTTGGAATTCATGAGTATTTAGCCTCTCGAGGATATCAGCAGGATCAAGTGACTTGTAGTCACCACGTTCTTGAATCATCAGTGCCGGTGTATCGAATGAAGAACCGAGTGACCTCAGCAATTTCTTCACCACCTCATGGTCGGTGATGTCAGTGGCACCCAGTGCTTGAAGCTCGTTTGAAATGTCAGTGAGGCGATCAAAGGTTTGCTGAACATTTTTGTTGTCGAGTCTTTTGAAGCGGTTGAAGAGATTGCGAAGAACATCAACTCGAGAGTCACGTTGAGTTGAGACTCCTTCGTTGACCTTGGACAGCCTATCCCAGATAAGCTTAGCTGTCTCCAAAGCACTCACTCTGCCATACTGCCCTTTGCTCAGATGGCCACATATGATATTCTTCGCTTGAGAGTCGAGTTGCTTGAATCTCTTCACATCAGCAGCGTTTACGGAAGGAGTGACAGAGGGAACACCCTTTTCCACAACATACCAGAGGTCGTTGTCAATTGCCTCAAGATGCATGCGCATCTTGTTCTTCCAGTAGGGGTAGTCCGTCCCATCGAAGGTAGGACACCCAGCTGAGACCTTGATCATGCCTGCAGTCGACATAACTAAAACTCCAGGTGGTTAAACCAAAATCACACAGAACAAGGGAGTACCTTGCTCTGATACCAATTGAAAGTGCGTTATATCGACTAGAGGGGGGTGAATAGGCGATTTTTACAAATTCGTCACTGAGGAATTTCAAGGTGAGGAAATTCCTAAGCAACGAACTACTTAGCAGCGGAATAAGTACTCAAATGCAAGCATAACAGAGCAGTAGCACAGTCATCATGATGAAATGAAAACAAGCACAGAGTACGAGTAGCGTAAACACAGGATAAGCAGGCTGAAGACAAACTGACTGAAGAATTTGAACTGAGGAAATTGAGAAAGTCTTCAGACAAAGTCTTCAAACAGTAATGATCAAATACATAGCAAGTATGCGAGGAAATGAAAGGGTTGAGGAAATAGAACCAGTAGCTCGGTGAAGACACTGATTTGGTAGACCAGTTCCAACTGCTGTGACAGTTGTACGTCTGGTTGGAGCGGCTAGGTATTTAAACCTGAGGACACACAGTCTCGGACACCCAGTCCTGAACACACAGTCCAGGACACCTAGTCCTCACCGTATTCTCCTTGAGCTAAGGTCACACAGACCTCGCCCAACCACTCGTGGTAAGTTTTCAGGTGACTTCCAAACCTTCACATACTCGGTCACTCGGCAATCCACAATTTCCTCTTGGATGCTCTAGACCATGACGCCTAACCGTCTGGAGGATGCACAGTCCTCAAAGGTAACAAGCATCGGTTCCACACAGGAACAATCTCTTCAGTGATGCTCAATCACTTTGGGTTTGTAGGTGTTTGGGTTTTTGGGTTTTTCCTCACTTGATGATTTTCGCTCAAAGTCCTCGGAGGATGGGATGCTCTAAATGACAAGTGTCAATCTATTTCTTGGAGCAGCCAACCAGCTAGTGGTTGTAGGGGGCGGCTATTTATAGCCTAGGGAGCAGCCCGACATGATAAGACATAAATGCCCTTCAATGATATGACCGTTAGGTGGGTAGGATATTTTGGGACAGCTGGCACGTAGCACAGCAACGGTCGGAAATTTGAGTATCAAATTCCTCAGGGCTATCATAATCCTCACTTGTAGGCAATCCGCACTGGCGAATTTCTAACTCCTCAGTCAAAACAAATTCCTCAGAGAACAGAAGAACTTCGTCTCTGTCACTGAAGAACTTGACTAAACTGTATGAGATTTCCAATGGCTTCACTCGAAAGGATTGGGTAGGTGTAGGATTTTGAGTTGAGCATCACTTGGAAATTTTTCCTTAGTTTTACCTCGACCCCCTTTAACAGTACGGTGTTTCCTATGACTCAAGAAGAAGAAAATGAAACTACGAAAACAAAAGTCTTCACGCTTCATAATCCTCGCATGAATATCAAGTCTTCAGGGTCACACCAATTTCTTCACTTTCAAAGTCTTCAAGAAAACCAAAGTCTTCAGTTGAAGACATTCATTTTTAGGGGTCGACATTCATCGTAAATAACAAACTCCTCATAGACTTATAGACCTGTGTACACTCACAAACACATTAGTCCCTTAACCTATAAGTCTTCAATACACCAAAATCACTAAGGGGCACTAGATGCACTTACAAGTTTTATATTAAAGTTCTGTGCTGTTATAATAATAAGCATGATGCTTCTATGTCCGTATTTTGTTTTTATCGACACCTCTCTCTCTCTCTCTCTAAGCAAGTGGGCATGTTTTTTGATATCTATTTTTCACTTGAGGACAAGCGAGGTCTAAGCTTGGGGGAGTTGATACGTCCATTTTGCATCATGTTTTCTTACTGTTATTTATAATGTTTTTACGCATAATAATGCTTTTTGGAGTAATTCTAATGCCTTTTCTCTCATAATATGCAAGGTTTACACAAAGAGGGAGAATACCGGCATCTGGAATTCTGGACCTGAAAAAGCTACGTCAGAGTTACGCACATCTTCAAATGAGATGAAAATTTACGGAGAATTTTTTTGGAATATATAAAAAATACTGGAGCAAATAACTACCGGAGGGGGCCACCCTGCTGCGCACAAAACACCAGGGCGCGCCCTGGTGGGTTGTGTCCTCCTCGGCCCACCTCCGTTGCCTATCTTCTGGTATATAGGTCATTTTGACCTAGAAAAAAATCAGAGGGGACTTTCGGGACGAAGCGCCGCCGTCTCGAGGTGGAACTTGGGTAGGAGCACTTTTGCCCTCCGATGGAGCGATTCCGCCTGGGGAACTTCCCTCCCGGAGGGGAAAATCATCGTCATCGTCATCACCAACAACCCTCTCATCATTGGGAGGGCAATCTCCATCAACATCTTCAACAACACCATCTCCTCTCAAACTGTAACACCCCCAGTGGTTAGCTATAGTAATCACCCCTTTGATTGTGCCATGTCATCATGTTAAACAGTGCTTAATCATTATTTGGCTCATATCTCATTTCCAAATTCAAATTCAAATGGAAATTAAACTGAAAGTGAAAATAAAAGTTGCTCAAATTTGAAAACTAAATTGTTCATAATATGGTAAATAATCCAGAGACACTCCTAAAATTATATTCAACATATACTTAATAAATTATGTGACTCTAACAACCACAAAACAGGGTTGGTTAATACCTATTTATTTGAATAAAACCCAAATAAAAAGATATGGACACCAAACCAATTTCTAGTAGTGACTAATAATGCACTGATATTAAATGAGCAAGTTCCAAGTTGGTATCAGAGCCAACTGACTGTAGGAACCCCCTTTCCAACTCCTTGGCCGAAGTTGAGTCTAGTGGTCCAAAAACTAATTTACTAACTTGGCTGTGTGGCTTACGGGCCCACGTCGCCAATTGGGTGGTATTAGGATCTTTTACTCCTCGACCTTTACTCTGGGACTCTGATCTCTCTTCTATTCGGGTTAAAATTTTACTAACTCCAACATTAGGTTCTCGTGATCACATCCACCCGGTGTTCTGAAAATATCCCCCCTTGCTCCAAGATTGTGGGCCAGGTTCTGCTTGCAGGATCCTCTTATCGAGGGTACCCTGTGTTGTCACTTGCAGATTCCTCACTCTAATAGTTTTCTCCGACGTTGATGTAGCCTTTGCTATGTCTTGTTGTGTACTTCCTTGCCGCGTGCCTGCGCGCCGCCTAGTTGTCTAGCCCTCCCCTTTCAGCTGTCGTATTGCCGGATTGTAATCGAGGCTATGTGTGGATTTGAATGTCTGGTGCAGATATGATGAAGTATCTATTGCACTTCCTTCTGTTGTGCGTGTTGCTTCATGAATCATTCCATACACATGCAGTTTTACTTGCTAAACTGCCCCTGTTGTTTTGGCAGGATGGCTGACGATCCTCCACCTCCACCCTATATCACCGCCATGATGCAGCAGTTTATGACCGGACTTTTGGCTCAGTTCCCAAATTAGAATGCTCATCATCAGCCTACACCAATAACTCTGCCAGAATTTGTGCGCCTCAATCCGTCCGTTTTCCGCAACTCCACCAATCCTATGGATGCTGATGATGGGCTTCGTGACATCCTGTTTGAGATGGAGTCAGCTAATGTTGCCCCTGACAGTTACATCACCTTTGCGACATTCCACTTGAAGGGTCCCGCTGCTCAATGGTGGGAAAGCCACAAGGGTATGTTGCCTGCAGAGACTGTAACCCCTTGGCAGGAATTTCAGTCAGCTTTTCATGCACGGTACATTCCTCAAGGTCTGATGGACCAGAAGAAGCAGGAGTTCCGCAAAATCTCACAGGGCACAATGACTGTGGATGAATATCAGAGGAAATTTCTTGAATTGTCCCGCTATGCTGAAGATGGCGTCTGCACTGACGCACGCAAGCAGGAGAAATTCCGTGAAGGACTATGTACTGATATAAAACTTGCACTTGCTGTCCATGATTGCACAGACTTCGCAACGCTTGTCAGCAAATCTTTCCAAGTTGAAACAGCTCTGACTAAATACCAGGAGTCACTCAAGCGCACTCATGAAGCTGACTCAACCACGGGTCAGCCAGTTCAGAAACATCGAGTCTGGATCCCACACAATGTTCATCATCGGCCTGCTCCAACACCAAGGCCGTCTTATGTTGCACCTCGCCTGCCTCCACCGCCAAGACAGCTTACGGTTCATGATGGACCGCCTGATGCTATGGCTTCCCCTCAAGTTGCGCCACGTCCTCCTAATGGTCGTAAGAAGAATTGTCGGAACCGCCGACTCAGAAACCGTAATGTCATACCATCTACTGTTGTACTTGGCCATGTCAATCACGTCAATGCTGAAAAGGCTCAGAGGGAACCGACTATCATCCTGGGAACACTCTCTGTGAATTCAGTGCCAGCTTCTGTTCTTTTTGATTCAGGTGCATCACATTCCTTCGTGTCCTAGCAATTTGCATAATTGCATGGGTTAGCTATGAGCTCATTACCCACTCCTTTAGAAATCATCACTCCCCGTTCCCGGTGGCAAACCAAAATGGTAAGTCACAACAATCAGATCAGAATTGAAGGGTTGATGTTCTCTGCTTCCCTTATTGCTCTTGGACCTTCCGACATAGACATCATTCTCGGTATGGACTGGTTGATCGCCCATAATGCTTTGATTGACTGTGCCGCTAAGAAAGTCCAACTTACCCATTCTTCGGGCCAGACAGTCAGATACTCAGCCCGAATAGCTCAAGATGCCGAGACTCAAATATATGTTCTGAATGCATTGAATGCCTCACCTCTTGAAGGCATCGAGAATGTTCCAGTTGTTTGTGATTTTCAAGATGTATTTCCAGAAGAACTTCCGGGAATACCCCCTGCTAGAGCTGTCGAGTTTGTCATCGACTTGAAGCCTGGCACTACCCCTATTGCAAAGCGCCCTTATAAGATGCCTCCGCACCACCTTCTTGAAATTAAGGAAGAAATCGACACATCACTTAAGAAAGATTTCATCCGCCCTAGTTCCTCTGCTTGGGGAGCACCTTCACTCTTCGTTAAGAAGAAGGATGGAACTAACCGATTGGTTCAGGATTATCGGCCCATTAACCAAGCTACAATCCAGAATAAATATCCGCTTCCCCGGATCAATGATTTATATGATCAACTTGCCGGTTCCTCAGTATTCTCTAAGCTTGATTTGAGATTGGGATACCATCAGATCCGTGTTCGCAAAGAGGATATTCCCAAGACTGCATTTGTTACTCGCTATGGCTCCTACGAGTAAATGGTCATGTCCTTCGGCTTAACCAATGCTCCAGCCACATTCTCCCGTCTGATGAATTATATCTTCATGGATTACCTCGACAAGTTCGTCGTGGTTTATCTAGATGATATTCTGGTATATTCAAAGAATAAGGAAGAACATGCTGAACACCTCCGTCTTGTACTGGAAAGGCTCCGAGAACACCAGTTGTATGCCAAGTATTCCAAATGTGAATTCTGGCTTTCTGAAGTGACATACCTCGGCCATGTGATTTCCAAAGATGGCATTGCCGTTAACCCGGAACGAGTTCAGGCTATTCTTGACTGGACTCCTCCGAAGAACGTCAAGCAAGTGAGAAGTTTTCTTGGCCTTGCAAGCTATTACCGTCGATTTGTCGAGAACTTTTCTAAGATTGCTAAGCCTTTGACTGATCTACTTCACAAGGGCGTTAAATTTGAATGGACAGAAAAATGTCAGGAAAGTTTCCAGACACTCAAAGACAAGCTGACATCTGCCCCAGTACTATCTCCTCCAGATTCTCGCAAAGACTTTGTGATTTATTGTGACGCATCCCGTGAAGGATTAGGCTGTGTCCTAATGCAAGAGCGTAAAGTGATTGCCTATGGCTCTCGTCAGTTGCGCCCACATGAAGAGAATTATCCGGTACATGATCTAGAACTAGCAGCTGTCATCTATGCACTGCAGTTGTGGCGACATTACCTTCTCGGTAATCATTGCGAGATATACACGGATCATAAAAGTCTGAAGTACTTGTTCACTCAACCTTCTCTAAACCTCCGTCAGCAAAGATGGATGGAGGCCATTGCGGACTATGATTTGGATATTTCCTATACCCCTGGCAAGGCTAACGTGATGGCTGATGCCTTAAGCCGCAAGTCCTATTGCGACAACCTCATGGTTAGGTGAGCTCAACCTCGTCTTTATGAAGAATTGTGCAAGCTGAATCTGCGTATTGTTCCATAGGGTTCTCTTAATAACCTTGTGATACAACCAGATCTTGAGAAAGCTATTAAGAATGCGCAAGCTAAAAATGCTGAAGTTGATCTGATGAAGAAGAATCTTCACCTTGAAAAGTACAGGGATTTCTCGTTGTCTGAAGATGGAACTTTGTATTTCAGAAACCGCATTGTCGTACCTCGCTTCGAGCTTATGACTGACAAGGTCATGAAGGAGGCACATGACACACCATTGTCTATTCATCCGGGTAGCACCAAGATGTATCGTGATCTCCGTCAAAGGTACTGGTGGTCTAAAATGAAGCAGGATATTGTTCGATATGTTGCTGAATGTGATGTGTGTCGTCGCGTTAAAGCAGAACATCAGAAGCCTGCTGGAATTCTGCAACCACTTCCTATTCCTCTATGGAAATGGGATAAGGTTCAGATGGATTTCATTACTGGCCTTCCCAGGTCACAGAAGGGTCACGATGCTATTCTTGTCGTCGTCGACCAACTCTCTAAGGTTGCACACTTTCTGCCTGTCAAGGAAACTATCACTGCTAGTCAGTTAGCAGAATTATATATCTCCAGAATTGTATCACTCCACGGTATTCCGAAGGAGATCAGTTCGGACCGTGGCGGCCTTTTCACTTCCAAATTCTGGGAAAGTTTCCAAATAGCTATGGGAACTCATATTACCTGGAGTTCAGCTTATCACCCCCAATCCCAAGGCCAAGTCGAGCGAGTCAATCAAGTGCTTGAAGACATGCTTCAGGCTTGTGTTATATCGTTCGGTAAGAAGTGGGAAGAATCTCTTCCTTATGCGGAATTCTCATATAACAACAGCTATCAAGCCAGCTTGAAAATGGCCCCCTTCGAAGTACTTTATGGACGTAAGTGTCGAACCCCTCTGAATTGGTCAAAAACTGGGGAACGACCGCTCGTGGGTCCGGATATTATTCAACATGCCAAAGAACAAGTTCGTATTGTCAGGGAAAATCTCAAGGCGGCTCAGGACCGCCAGAAGAGCAACTATGATCGCAAACGATGGGGTTTGACTTATCAACCTGGTGATCAAGCTTATCTGCGTGTCACTCCTATGAAGGGCACTCACCGTTTTGGAATCAAGGGCAAGCTAGCTCCGCGCTACATTGGTCCTTTCCGCATTATTGCTAGACGTGGTCAGGTGGCGTATAAATTGGAATTGCCGCCGCAATTCTCCCATATCCACGATGTCTTCCATGTGTCGCAACTTTGTAAATGCTTCAAGGAATCTCCGCACCGAGCTGTGGATCACGAAATGCTCAAATTGCATGATGATCTTTCTTATAAGGAGCATCCGATTCGCATTCTCGATGAAGCTGAACGTCGCACCCGTCAAAAGGTTACCAAGTTCCTCAAAGTGTAGTGGTCAAATCATACTGAAGAAGAAGCCACTTGGGAACGCGAGGATAATCTTCGTGCGGAATATCCCGAACTTTTTCCTTCTACCTCTTAATTCTCGGGACGAGAATTCTTGTTAGTGGAGGAGACTTGTAACACCCCCAGTGGTTAGCTACAGTAATCACCCCTTTGATTGTGCCATGTCATCATGTTAAACATTGCTTAATCATTATTTGGCTCATATCTCATTTCCAAATTCAAATTCAAATGGAAATTAAACTGAAAGTGAAAATAAAAGTTGTTCAAATTTGAAAACTAAATTATTCATAATATGGTAAATAATCCAGAGACACTCCTAAAATTATATTCAACATATACTTAATAAATTATGTGACTCTAACAACCACAAAACAGGGTTGGTTAATACCTATTTATTTGAATAAAACCCAAATAAAAAGATATGGACACCAAACCAATTTCTAGCAGTGACTAATAATGCACTGATATTAAATGAGCAAGTTCCATATTTTTACAAAAGTGTTTTTGGAATAAAAACAAAAGACAAAATAGGAAAGAAAAACAGAAAAGGAAAAGAAGAAATGGAAAAGTGCCCCTGTGCACTTAAGCCCACAGTGGCACAGTGTGGCCCAGCCCACCTAGCTCCTCCCCTACCTCTCTCTGTTCACGCTGGCTCGCTGTCGCCTCCACCACACACGCGTGCTCGCCCGAGCCCGGCCCCCCCTTCTCTCTCGATCGACAGCGCGCCGGCGTCCTCCGTCGAGGATAAAGCCGCTGATCCCGCGCTCCTCTGGCCCTCCCTCGCCCCTGGCCTCTCCCTCTCGCTCTCCCCCTCTCTGCCTCGTCGGATCCTACTCGCCCGAGCGCCACCGCCGACGCACCGTCGTCAACACCGCGGCCACCGAGTTCGTTTCGTCGCCATGGCAAGTCCAGGCTCGTCGCCGACCTCGACTACGTCATCTCCGCCTCGCCCTTGAGCTCGTGGAGGATCACACAGAGGGGATCGAGCTGACTTCATCTTCTCGGTTGCCGGCGATCTCCGGCGACCGCGGCTCCCTCTGCGCTCCCGTTGCTCGCCGGACCTTCTTGTGTCCCCACGGTGAGCCATCTCCTCTCCTCTCCCTTCTCGTTTCCTTCCCGCGCGTGTAGCCGTCGCTCCCATCGAGGTCGAGCTCGCCGCCGCCTGAGCTCCTCGCCGGCCTTGTTCCGGTGGCCTCACAGCCGCGTGGTGCTGTCCAACATGTTCGCCCGCTCCCGTAGATCACTTCCACGCCTCGCGTTCGAGCCGCAGCGCGCTACACTGCTATTTTCGCTGTCGCCCGAACACCACCGCCGCCATACATCATCGCCGGCGATGTTCCGGCCACCCCGCGGCCTCGCGTCCGTCGTCACTGGACGCGGCACGAACTGCCCGATCAAACGCAAAAGAAATCGCGCGAAACGGGCCCCTGTGGCGGAATTCCGAGCCTCTCCGGCGAACTCGCCGCCGCGGAGAGCTCGCCACGTGGACGTGGCAGTCCACGTGGACCTCCCCCACAGTCGCTGCCACTGGGCCCCTGGGTCCCGTTGACTCAGTCAAATGCTGACTGGGCAACACCCAGTCACTGCCAGTGGGCCTCGCGTGGGCCCCGTTGACCAGTCAACTTGTCTGTTGACCGCTGACGTAGTGATGACGCCAGGATGACGTCATAATTCATTTTCTGACGAATTTAAATAATTAAATAAATTCCAGAAAATCAATAGAACTTTAGAAAATTATATCTTTTAATCCGTAACTCCGATGGAAATAATTTATATATGAAAAATGATCAGGAAAATGAGACGAATCCGAATACGCTACCCACATACCTGTTAGTTGCCTCTAACTATCTGAACATGCAACTTTTTGCCTGTTTCAGATAGATGAATAGTGCATGACTTTAATAAAATAATTCCAAACAAATTCCTAAAATAACTAAATGACTTTGACATGTCTTCAGGCAACCCTGCACTGCACGTTAGCATAGCCTGCTCCATGTTACTTATGTTTGCTCTATATTTATACTGTTTCCTCCCCCTCTTCTCTCTCGTTAGACCCCGACGCAGTTCCCGGTACCGCCGCAGCTCCGGAGCTCGAAGACACTATTGACGACCTTGCCCTTGCCGCCGTGCAACCAGGCAAGCCCCCCCCTTTGATCATCCCGATATCGCCCATTCTATTTTCTCATGCTTGCATTAGAATTGCTACTGCTACTGCTTTACCTATTCTGATGCATAGCCTGTTTATTGTAACCTGCTGTTGATAATTACCTGCATATCCTAAACTGCTTAGTATAGGCTGGGTAGAGACCTATCAGTGACCCCACTAGTCCCGACCGCCCCGCTGGATTATCAGAAGACCCGATCAACGGGATTGAAGACCAGGTCCCGGCACCGCACATCACCCCCCTTAGTTGTAACGACACTGCAGCGTTACTATCGAGTGCTGAGGGTGATACCTCGGGTAGCACTTTTGATGTTAACTCTGTAGAGTAGCTATTTGGTCGTGGTCATCGAGGGTGATTCCTCCTTCACCACTTCCGATAACGACGCCGTCGTACAACACCTCAAGTGTGAACCCAGCGAGGGTGATTCCTACGAGTTCACCTTGACGGATACATCGAGTAGGAATCCAATGAGGGTGATATCTCGGATTCCCCTGATGTTATGGACACACGGATACTTGGATTTTACACTGTTACTTGGAAAGGCGGGTCGACCCTGAGGAGTACCCGCGTGCGCCTAAGTGGCGAGTGTTGTGAAGACGGGTTGCCTGCATGGTGCCCGAGTGATGAATACGAGGCGCGGCTGGGCATTCTTAACCCTTGCAGCAAGTCCTCAAGACGGGGCGACGGGGTCACATCTTTCGTGAGTCTCTACTCGTTACCGCAGGTCCAAGGTACTAACGATTTGGATATTTGATCCGAGCAGGCCTCTGGCATGATAGCACTAACCATCACGTGGGCATAGTATGGGCGTTCTGCATCGTAGCATCAGCCGAAAGCTTTGTCAGACGTCTAGTTCAGCATTGTGGCTGGGTCGGATCGTGCCGTTGGCGCTGGTATCCACCCTGCTCGCAACGACCCGAGTGCACAGGGCGACGGCCCAAGACCCCCGAGCGCTTAGGATGTAGACCGGCGGGGACCTCTCTGCTGAGCTATAGGTAGGGTTGCGATGTATCATTTGGCCGAGGCCGGGCATGACCCAGGAAAGTGTGTCTGGCCGGAGTTAATCGAGCGTGTTGGGTAAGTTGGTGCACCCCTGCAGGGAAGAAAACATCTATCGATAGCCTGTCCTACGGTAACGGACACTCGGAGTTGTATCCTGATTGATACAATTAGGACTGGATACTTGGATACTATGGCTCTGGGATTGCTTCTCGTAGGGAGTCGAGAAGGGATCTCAGGACGAGGTTGATGACTGTATGGCTCTGGGATTGCTTTCTCGCAGGGAGTCGAGAAAGGATCTCTGGGTGAGGTTGATATCATTACTGCTACCTTATATGGTACTGTCTACACTCTTCTAATGCTGCAAGACCTCTGAAGATGCTAGACTTTGATAGGACTAGGCCTCCTCTCTATTCTGGCATTTCTGCAGCCCAGTCCACATATACAGCCTCCCTTTGAAAATGTTGCATATGTAGTGTAGATCCTTGCTTGCTGAGTACTTCTGAGTACTCACGGTTGCTTTGTTTTCCTTTTCTCCCCATATCAGTTTGTCATGACCAGAGGACGGAGCCCCCTGAGACAGATGCCCCGTCGATCGACTACTACTACCACCCCGAGGATGGATACTACTGCGAGTTGGATGACGACCAGGAGTAGGTTCGGAGGGTCCCAGGCAGGAGGCCTGCGCCTTTCGATCGTAGTGTTTTATTTTGCCCCGCCTTTCTAAAGGCCTTTCTGTTTCTCTTTTAATATCTGTACTCAGATATCTGATTGCTTCCGCTGACGCTTGTATGCGAGCTGATGTATTCGAGCCCTCGAGGCCCCTGGCTGGTAATATAAAGCTTGTATGACTTTATTTATGTTTTAGAGTTGTGTTGTGATATCTTCCCGTGAGTCCTTAGGCTTGATCATGTGCATTTGCGTGTATGATTAGTGCACGATTGAGCCGGGGGCGTCACACAAACCCTAGTTCATCTCTTGTTTTCAATCTTTGTACCGGAACCTCAGATTGGTACCTGTGGGTGACTAGTAGTGTTGATTTCATCTTCTAGTTGATTACTATATGGTTTATTTGGTGGAAGATTATATGTTCAGATCCATTATGGTATTTAATAACCCTCTGATCTTGAGCATGATTATCATTTGTGAGTAGTTACTTTTGTTCTTGAGGTCACGGGAGAAGTCATGTTGCAAGTAATCATGTGAACTTGATATGTGTTCGATATTTTGATGATATGTATGGTGTGATTCCCTTAGTGGTGTCATGTGAACATCGAATACATGGCACTTCACCATATTTGGGCCTAAGGGAATGCATTATGGAGTAGTTATTAGATGATGGGTTGCTAGAGTGACAGAAGCTTAAACCCTAGTTTATGCGCTACTTCGTAAGGGATTGATTTGGATCCAAAAGTTTAATGCTATGGTTAGATTGTATCTTAATACTTTTCTCGTAGTTGCGGATGCTTGCGAGGGGGTTAATCATAAGTAGGAGGTTTGTTCAAGTAAGAACAAAACCTAAGCACCGGTCCACCCACATATCAAATTATCAAAGTAGCGAACACAAATCGAACCAACATGATAAAAATGACATGGTGAAATTCCCGTGTACCCTCAAGAATGCTTTTCTTATCATAAGAGACCGTTTTGGCCTATCCTTTGCCACAAAAGGATTGGGATACCTTGCTGCACTTTATTTACCATTACTGTTACTTGTCCGTTACAAATTATCTTTCTATCAAACTACTTGTTACCGATCATTTCAGTGCTTGCAGAAAATACCTTGCTGAAAACCACTTGTCATTTACTTCTGCTCCTCGTTGGGTTCGACACTCTTACTTATCAAAAGGACTACTATTGATCCCCTATACTTGTGGGTCATCATCACAATGCCACCAGAAGCTCCTCGAGAAGGGATGAAAGCAAATTTATCGAATCTTTTTGGACAGTTAGATTTAATGAAAAAATTATCAAAAGTAAGCTTCTTAGTTTCCTGGAGGCAAATAACCGCTCAACCACTAGATAGAATAGCATTCGAAAGAGCCAAAAGCTTAGGGTCTGAGTTCATGCCACAAATATTCCAACATAAGACATTCCAGTTCGATAAAAGTACCATTATTAAGCTAGAAGATAAGATAAATTAAGGAGTGGAAGGTCCTTCCTCCATATCAGCAAGAAGCACATCTGCTGATAGTTCTTCAGGTGGTACTGCACACTTCTGGACACCAATCTGCTGGATTTGAGCTACCGTCATTGGTGGTGGAATTGCATCTTCTACCTGCTCCTCATTCACTTCAAAGATAACCACTACAGATGCCACATTTGGAATCAGTCTAGGTTTCACCTTGGAGGTTTTGGCCTTGCTGTTAGTGATTAGGGGAACCTTAAAGCCATCATACTTGTTGGAGCGGGTGCTTCTACGAACACTGGTGATAGTTATTGGAGCTTTTGCCTTGCCATGTTTGCTCTGTTTTCCTCCCATGGTAGATCCTATCAGTTCCAGACTTGTGCTCTGGGCAGAAGCAGATCATCAGTTGGCGCCAAGGTGTCAGCCAGGGGATTTTCTTTACCATGCTCTTGTTCCTCAGAGATTTTAGTAATAGTGACTGCAGGGGTCTGGTTGGTGGAAGTGAGTGGAGCATAGTCATGTTGTTGAATGGACCAGAACTAGGTGGTAGAGCTAACAGAGCCAGTTGTTTCCTTCTGTGTGATAACTAAAGCTACTTGCACTAATTCGTCACCAGTAGCAGAGAGAGTGAGCTGTATTTCTAAGTTGGCCGGCCTGATGCCATATCCATGTGCCCAAGGACCAAAAGTGGCCAGAGTTGGCAATATTGAGCTTGACAAGAAGTTAGTTATTGGCACATAAGAGAGTGGCTCAGCAAGTAACATTGCATTGGTTAACTCATTGTCAGTAGAGAAACTGATGTTGATTCCAGCATTTGAGATAGATAAGTTGATTTTGACCTGTTGAGACTGTATCTCAGAGCTGGTAGGAACAGTAAGCTCATTGTGTTGCACTGTGGAGGGCATCTGGTTGTGGGCAGTGAAGTTTAGAGAGCCATTTCTCTGCAGAGCCGACATTATATTTACTGGGACTAGCACCAAAGCATCAGACTCAAAGCTGGAAGTAGAACTGCTCTAAAGAGAAATGGAATCATTCCAAGCTGCAGAAGGGCTATCCTGAAGATTATTGGGAGGATGAATGCCATCTTGAACCTGCAATCCCTCCTTTTCCAACCATTCTTGGAAGTTGTACAGTGCAGGTGGTGCCTGTGGGGGTGGAGCTGGCCATTCACCCCATTGTGGTTGAAACTCAATGTCTACCTATTGTTGCACTGCAACATGGTCCTCCTCAACCTCCACAGCATTGTTGCCAGCACCCTGTTAAGCAATCTAGTTATTGAGCTGCAGTTGATATATCTGCTCTGCTGTCAGACCATCACCATACAGAGGGTGGGGTATACCATTTTCAGGTGGTGGATATTCCCCCGCTGGTCAATAGTTCAATAGTTCTTCAGCTCGCTCAACAGTTTGTTCCCTGAAAACACAACCAGCACAACTATCTGGGTAGTCCCTAGAAGCAACAGTTAGTCCATTATAAAAGATATCAAGTATTTCATTTTTCTTGAGAGGATGACCAGGCAAAGCATTAAATATTTGGAGAACCCTCCCCCAAGCTTGAGGGAGATTTTCTTCTTCAATTTGCACAAAATTAAATATTTTCTATAAGGCAGCTTGTTTCTTATGAGCAAAAAAATATTTTTCAGAGAAGTAATATATCATATCCTTGGTCTACACACACAACCAGGAGCAAGGGTATTAAACCATATCTTAGCATCACCCTTTAGTGAGAAAGGAAACAACTTAAGTATATAGTAGTAGTGAATTTTTTCCTCATGAGCAAATAGGGTGGCTATATCATTCAATTTAGTAAGATGTGCCACAACAGTTTAGTTTCATAACCATGAAAAGGATCAGATTCAACAAAATTAATCAACTCAGGATCGACAGAGAATTCATAGTCCTTATCAGTGACAAAGATAGGTGAAGTAGCAAACTTAGGATCATATTTCATTCTTGCATTCAGAGATTTTTCTTTTAGATTACATAATAGTTTCTTAACATCATCTCTATCACTACAAGAAAGAAGTTCTCTAGTTATCTCCTCATCCACAAGATAACCCTCAGGTATTTTAGGCATTTCAATTCTAGGATATGTCTAATAGGTGAATCATAAATTTCATCAGTTTCAGCATTCTCAATTTCAGCACTTTCAATTTCTTTAGCTCTAGCAAGTTGTTCATCAAGAAATTCACATAGTGGCATAGTTTCATCAAGCAAACTACTAGCATCATCAATAGCATCATTCATAGCAGAAGTAGCATCATTAATTACTTGCGACATATCAAAATTAATAGCAGGTGTAGGTGTCGCAAGCTTACTTAAAACAAAAGGTGAATCAAGTGCATAGTGTGATGGCAGTTCCTTACCCCCCCTCGTTTTAGAGGGAACGATCTTGGTTCTATCATCTTTTAGATTCTTCATAGTGATCAACAGATATAAATCCCAAGTGACTCAACAAATAGAGCTATGCTCCCCGGCAATGGCGCCAGAAAAAGGTCTTGATAACCCACAAGTATAGGGGATCGCAACCGTTTTTTAGGGTAGAGTATTCGACCCAAATTTATTGATTCGACACAAGGGGAGCCAAAGAATATTTACAAGTATTAGCAGTTGAGTTGTCAATTCAACCACACCTGGGGAACTAAATATCTGCAGCAAAGTGATCAATAACACAGTAATATGATAGTTTGATAGCAGTGGTAATAGTAGCAACAATCACGGTAACAGTAACTGCAGCAGTAGCAGTTTTGTAGTGATTGTAACAGCAGCGGCAGTAGTAGTAACTTAGCAAAGATCAATATATGAAAAGCATAGGCATTGGATTAGTGATGGATATTTATGTTGGATGACATTCATCATGTAATAGTCACAACCTAGAGCGACACCGAACTAGCTCCAATTCACCAATGTAATGTAGGCATGTATTCCGTATATAGTCATCTGTGCTTATGATAAGAACTTGCATGCCATCTTTTGTCCTATGCTCCCGTGGCAGCGGGATCCATAAATAAACTAAGGGATATTAAGGCCTCCTTTTAATAGAGAACCGGAACAAAGCATTAACACATAGTGAATACATGAACTGCTCAAACTACGGTAGTCACCGGAAAGAATCCCAATTATTGTCACCTTGGGGTATGTGGATCATAACACATAATAGGTGTGTATAACTTGCATTATTGGATCAAGAACTCAAATATATTCATGAAAACAAAAAGGGTTCAGATCTGAAATCATGGCACTCGGGCCCTAGTGACAAGCATTAAGCATAGCAAAGTCATAGCAACATCAATCTCAGAACATAGTGCATACTAGGGATCAAGCCCTAACAAATTGACTCGATTACATGATAAATCTCATCCAACCCCATCACCGTCCAGCAAGCCTACGAAGCAATTACTCACTCCCAGTGGTGAGCATCATGAAATTGGTGATGAAGGAGGGTTGGTGATGATGATGGCGACGAATCCCCCTCTATGGAGCCCCGAATGGACTCCAGATCTGGCCTCCAGGTGAAGAACAGGAGGTGGCGGCAGCTCCATATCATAAAATGCGATGAAACTTCTCTTATTTTTTTCTTGAGAAATTGGAATTTATGGACCTGAGATTAGGGTCAGCGGAGCCACATGGGCCCACAAGGTACTTGGGCGAGCCCAGGGGGGTGGCAGCACCCAAGTGCCTTGTGGGCCACTGGTGGTTCCCCTCCTGTGGGTCTTCGCTCCAATATTTTTTATATATTCCATAAAAAGTCTCCAAAAAGTTTCATACAATTTCGAGAACTTTTATTTCTGCAAAAAAACAACACCATGGTAGTTCTGCTGAAAACAGCGTGAGTCTGGGTTAGTTTCATTCAAATCATGCAAATTAGAGTCCAAAACAAGGGCAAAAGTCTTTGGAAAAATAGATACGATGGAGATGTATCACCTGTTGGTCCACGAGGCATTCATCTTTTGTGGGCTTCGATTCCCCTTGAGCACCTTTACCCATGGGATCCTAACCCATTACGGGCTTCAGCTTCGCCACCTGACCCCGAGTGGGGTGCTTCACTTGTCATGCTTCGTGACTTTCTGCAAGTGCTTCCTGGGGATACTGCCCCATTTCAATCTCCTTAGATTCTTTTTCGAAGTGATTCCCCACTTCAAAGAGGGCAAGATACTTCCCGTGTAGTACATAGCTCCGCCCTCGCTTGGGCGCCAGTTACTTTGAGATACCTGCCATCGACGGGCCTAAGTCATGGGAGCAAAGATGGTTTTATGCCACCGATGTCACCCGGGGTCATCGTGAGGTCGCCATGCCTGTCTTTGCTGGTGTCCCATGTCAGCAGAGACCAGACTGGAGCTCAAAGATAGATTTTGAGCCCGAGATCGGCCTCCTGATTCAATCTGTCTTTGAGATGTGCGAGAGAGGGTTAGCGGGTATCCAACTCGTGAAGACATGGGTGGAGAAGAACATTCCTCCCATTGGCTCCATGGCGTCCTTTATGTTTGAGTATAGGGGCCTGGATGATCCTAATCGTTTGCTTTAGAGGGAACTCCCAGAGAATGAGGTCGAGGCCCGCATGCATCTGATAACGGGCCTCCCTCTTAGAGAGATACATATGGGGGTTACCCTCGAGCCTTTCAGTCTGGCGAACTCACGTTCACTGGTAAGACACAGAGGTTACGACCTCTTTTGTTTTTTCTTTGTCAGCGTGCCACACGGCGCGGGCTTCCCGCTAATCTCTTCTTAAATGTGCTCAAATTGCAGGCATTCAGTGACCTTGTCTCAAATACTCCACAACCCCGGAGGTATGCCGCAACATTGTATGTTGTTCAGCACTAGCGCATCTCTGAGGCTAGTTATGGGCCCGCGACATCTGGGGTTCCAGATGATGCAAGCCCTGAAGGCCGCCTTGGGGGTTCATCAGCTAAGGTCGCCTCCGGAGCAGGAGGGCCTGGAAAGAGGCCAGGTGAACCGCTGGAGGGCGCATCAGCAGTGAAGGCCATGCGGCCCCCAATGGGTTTGTCTTATGATCTGTTGGGAAGGACAGACGTGCCCCGTGTGAGTACTACGGGGCCCGTTCCTTAGATACCTTCACTTGATCCATTCGAGGCCTTGGGAGGAGGGCTCTTGCTTCTCACAGGTCGTACAGAAGGAACTTCCAAGGTTGGAGCCTCTGTGCCCATGGCCGTTCCTTTGCAAAGGCCAAACGTCAGGGCTAAGAAAAAACTCGCAAGCCGGCGACCATCTTCATCACATGTGATCCAGCTTCCTTTAGGGGAACGACCCCGTGATGCACCTCAGTCCGGGGATCCACAGCGCCAGTGTTCTTTTATGGCGCCGCTCGTGCCGCGGGGGTGGTTGTGATGTCATCCCACGAGCTCCCTCCTAGGGGTAGTATGGTGAGTGGTGTCCCTTCCTTGTTGGCCTTGCTGTCCGTGAGCGATCCGGGCAGTCCTCCATTATTGTGCCGCCTGGAGGCCGCCATATGCCTGGGCGGAGCGTCGAACCGGGCACTGCAGGTCACGCTGAAGCATCACCATCAAGCGGTGGAGGACGGGACTAAGGTAGCAGATCTTCCCTTCCCCCAGTAGCCCACGAGCCTGAAGTATATTATACCATAACGTGCTTGAGGCTCTTTTTATCTTGATGTAGGCCCTTGTCTCCCGCATGAGGAAACTTGAAGTCCGAGCCCAGGAGCTTAGGCGTCAGGTTGTGGTGGAACAGGAGCGGGTGGCTCGCTTGTAGAGGTCGCTCGCAGATGTTTGCTATAAGTCCTCAGTGTGTTTCGTTTGTATGCAGTATGGTGTATAAAGGTTCTGCTCTGGCTACTGCTGTATGGAAAAGGCCCGGTTCCATGGCACTATGAATTGACCAGTCATGAGGGTTTAAATTAATGAGCTTGTTTCTAACATAATTAGTTCTACACATTTTAGTTGACCTAGATCAATTCATTTATGCTAATGTCTTTCCCCGACCGTGATCATTATAACTCTAAAGTCATTTCTCCAAAGATGATCATTTTACTATTTAAGTGATTCACAAGATGACCACTGCTACTCTAAAGTTTATCCCCAAAGTGACCTCTTTTATGCTAGACTTGATACTATCACTTTTATTATGATTCACTTTGTCGAAAGAAATTATCAGTTCTATCACTAGCATCGCCTAGCTTCATTCTCGGTGAAAAGCTATTGTCCATCTGAATATAACCAGATGCAACACTAGTGTAACTATAACTCTAGCTTCAATGCTTTACCACACTCATTTCAAGCAAATTAAATAAAAGCAAGAAAATCAGAATAAGCAAATAAATGCAAGTTTCAACCCATGGCTGATACGTCTCCAACATATCTATAATTTTTTATTGTTCCATACTATTATAGTATCAATCTTGGATGTTTTATATGCAATTACATGAAATTATATATCATTTTTTGGGACTAACCTATTAACCTAGTGCCCAGTGCCACATGCTATTCTTTGCTTCTTTTTGACTTTTCAGGAATTTAGTACCAAACGGAGTCCAAACGCTGCAAAACTTTTTGATGATTTTTTTTGGACCAAGAGAGACCCTAGAAGGTTTGGGAGAAGACCAGATGAGCCACGAGGGAGCGACAAGCTCACCAGGCGCGCCCTGGAGGGTGCCCCCTGGGCTTTTGGGCCACTCGTGGCACATCTTGACCTAATTCCACCTCTATAAATTCTCAAATATTCCCAATACATCAGAGAGCCACCTGAAACACTTTTTCTGCCGCCGCAAGTTTTTGTTCTTCTGAGATCCCATCTGGAGGCCTTCTCCGTACTCTGCCAGAGGGGGAATCAATCACAGAGGGCTTCTACATCATCCTTGCTACCCATCCGATGATATGTGAGTAGTTCACCACAGACCTACAAGTCCATAGCTAGAAGCTAGATGGCTTCTTCTCTCTCTTTGATCTTCAATACAATGTTCTCCTCGATGTTCTTGGAGTTCTACATGATGTAATCTTCTTTTGTGGTGTGTTTGTTGGGACCCGATGAATTGTGGATTTATGATTAGATTATTCATGAATATTAATCGAGTCTTCTCTGAATTCTTTTATGCATGATTGTTATAGCTTTGTATTTCTCTCCGATCTATCCGTTTGGTTTGGCCAACTAGATTGATTTCTCTTGCAATGGGAGAGGTTCTATGTGATGGGTTCAATCTTGCGGTGCTCAATCCCAGTGAAAGAAAGGGATATGACATGTATTTGTATTATTGCCATTAAGGATAAAAGCACGGGGTTTATTCATATTGTTTGGGTTTACTTTGTCTACATCATGTCATCTTGCTTAAGGCGTTACTCTGTTTTTATAACTAAATACCCTAGATGCATGCTGGATAGCGGTCGATGAGTGGAGTACTAGTAGTAGATGCAGGCAGGAGTCGGTCTACTTGTCTTAGACGTGATGCCTATATACATGATCATTGCCTTGAATATTGTCATAACAATGCGCTTTTCTATCAATTGCCCAACAGTAATTTGTTTACCCACCGTATGCTTTGTGTTCGAGAGAGAAGCCTCTAGTGAAAACTATGTCCCCCGTGTCTACTTTTATCATATATAAAATACAAAATACCTTGCTACAATTTTATTTCCTTTATTTTATTTAGCAATTTACTCTATCTATCTACCAATACAAGATTTGATCCTTGCAAATAACCGCCGAGGGGATTGACAACCCCCTTGTTTGTGTTGGGTGCAAGTATTTTCTTTTGTGTGTGCAGGTGCTGCTAATGAGGTTCTGTGTGGTTCTCCTACTGGATTGATAACCTTTGTTCTTAACTAAGGGAAATACTTATCTCTACTATACTACATCGTCCTCTCCTCTTCGAGGAAATCCTAACGTAGGTCACAAGTAGTAATGGCCTTGCTTTGCCATCAAGCAAATGGATGTGGTGGCTTCGCTCAAATGGAAGGTCAGAAAACTTCTGGTCTTGACCTCCTGAATTATTTCCCTCTGGAAAATATTTCCAAAGTATATTTAACATAAAGCAATAAACAAAAGTTTACTATCCATAAATTCTAGACAGGTAAAATAAATCTCAAACTTTTCCAGCAGATAAATAATTTCATAAGAAAAATAATGCAAAAATCAACTTAATTGGACTTATGGTTTAGGAGTTAATTAGGGTCAAAGTTTGGTCAACACAAACCTTTTAACTCAGTTTAAACTAATTTCCATAAAATCCCAGAGTGGGCCACGTTGAAGAGGTATTCTCAAAATACGCTTCCACTAGCGTACCGCTTCGGGCATTAAGTGAGCCACTGACTGGTGGGGGCCACCCATCAGGTTTTTCTTTTAAAACAATGGTCGAGGGGACAGTGGCTCACCGGCGATGATTCATCGGCATAGAGGTCTCTCCGGCGTGAGTGGATGGGCGGGTTGGATCGGCGGCTTGATGGAAAACCTCCTGGTACTCGTAGCTTCTCCTCGGGTGGACGGACAACGTTGCTTTCTTCTCCTCCGACAGCGGCGAGCTTTGGGCCGGGTGTGGTTCAACTCCGGTGAGGGGGCTTCAATTCAACCGGTTGGGCTTGGTTTCAGAGTCAATGGAGTGAGGGGAGGCTAGAGGTGGTGGTGGCATGACTCGGGGAGCTGCGTGTGTGGCTGCCGGTGAAACCACAAGTATAGGGGATCGCAATAGTTTTCGAGCCTAGAGTATTCAACCCAAATTTATTGATTTGATACAAGGGGAGCCAAAGAATATGTGCAAGTATTAGCAGTTGAGTTGTCAATTTAACCACACCTAGAGAACTAAATATTTGCAAAAAAGTGTTTAGTAGCATAGTAGTATGATAGTTTGATAGTAGCAGTAACGATAGCAATAGCAACGGTAACAGTAACAGTAGCAGTTTTTGTAGTGATTGTAACAGCAGCAGTAGCGAAAGTAACTTAACAAAGATTAATATATGAAAAGCATAGGAATTGGATCAGTGATGGATATTTGTGTTGGATGATATTCATCATATAACTGTCACAACCTAGAGTGATGCACAATAGCTTCAATTCATCAATGTAATGTATGCATGTATTTCGTATATAGTCATACATGCTTATAATAAGAACTTGCATGAAGGGACATTAGGGCCTCCTTTTAATAGAGAACCAGAACAAGGCATTAACACATAGTGAATACATGAACTCCTCAAACTACGGTAATCACCGGAAAGAATCCCAACTATTGTCACTTTGGGGTATGCAAATCATAACACGTAATAGGTGCATACAACTTGCAATATAAGATCAAGAACTCAAATATATTCATGAAAACATACAAGGTTCAGATCTGAAATCATGGCACTCAGGCCCTAGTGACAAGCATTAAGCATAGCAAAGTCATAGCAACATCAATCTTAGAACATAGCGGATACTAGTGATCAAGCCCTAAAAAATTGACTCCATTACATGACAAATCTCATCCAACCCCATCACTGTCCAACAAGCCTACGAAGGAATTACTCACTCCCGGTGGTGAGCATCATGAAGTTGGTGATGAAAAAGGGTTGGTGATAATGATAGTGTTGAATCCCCCTCTCCGGAGCCCCAAACGGACTCCAGATGTGGCCTCCCGATGAAGAACAGGAGGTGGCAGCGGCTCCGTATCGTAAAACGCGATGAAACTTCATCTCTTATTTTTTTCTCGGGGAAAAGGAATTTATAGGCTTGAGATTAGGGTCAGCGGAGCCACGTGAGAACCACTAGGCAACTGGGCGCGCCTAGGGGTGGTGGTCATGCCCTGTTCCCTTGTGGCGAACAGGTGGCCCCCGCCTGGTGGGTCTTGGCTCTAGTATTTCTTATATATTCCATAAGAAATCTCTAGAAAGTTTCTTCCAATTCTAAGAACTTCTATTTCTTCATGAAAAACAACACCATGGTAGTTCTGGTGAAAACAGCATCAGTCCGGGTTTGTTTCATTCAAATCATGCAAATTAGAGTCCAAAACAAGAGCAAAAGTGTTTGGAAAAGTAGATATGACAGAGACATATCAACTCCCCCAAGCTTAACTCATTGCTTGTCCTCAAGTAATTTAGTTGACATACTGAAAGTGATAAAGAAAAACTTTTACAAACTCTTTTGTTCTTGTTATCCGTATATAAGCTTAAATAGCACCCAAGTTTTCAGCAAAGATTATAAACTAACCATGTAAATGATAACACTTAGAAATCACATTTACTCATATCAATGGCATAATCAACTAGTGAGCAATAATAACATATGTCAAATGCCAACAATTTGTTAGAACAATCATCATATAATATGATAACATGGTATCTCACTAGCCCTTTCTGAGAAAGCAAACATAAATGCATAACACCTCCAAAGTTCAAGAAGTGACTAAACATTAATTCATGGTAGAAGAGATCCAGTCATGACACACACAATATTAACTATACATAATGCATGAGTATGAAAATAGTGCTATGTAACATCCCAAATTTTCAATTTGGAATGTTATACATAGGTCATCATATGCATATCATATTTTATTTGCATTTTGATTGTGACCCTAAAAATCCTAAGCAACTCAAGGACCCACGGAGAGAGTTGGGGATTTTATTATTTTCATATTTGAATTTTCTCAAATATTGAAAAGAGGATCATTTTGGTTTAATTATTTTTCTCTCCAAAAATATTTCCAATATAAAAACATATGAGAGGAGATAATATGACTTCTCCAAAATAAAAGAAATATTGGAGGAAAAATGTTAAAATCAAATAAATAATTTTATTTGGATTTTATTGCTATTTTATTTGAATTAGAAAATATGCATTTTTCAAAATTGCATTTTTAGGCCAAGAAAATGTTCACTTTGTTCTAAATATTCTATTTAAATGGTGAAAATTATTTTTGGCATTTTTAGAATTTTATTTATATTTTATTAGGATTTTTCTCGGCGGAATCTTATTTAAAAAAAAAGAGGTTTCGGACCGACTAGGCCGAGGCCCAGCCGAGCCAGGCCGCCGCCGCCTTCCTCCCGAGCGGGAGAGTCCCGCGCCGCACGGACGCCGAGGGAGTCCGAGCCGAACTCCCCATGGCCGCCCCCTCGCCCAAGGAAGCCGCCGCCCCTCCCCTCCTTAAATACCGCCCCGGCCCCCCCCTCCTCCTCATCGCGCCCCGCCGCCGCCTGCTAGCGCCCCCGCCTAGCGCCGCCGCCGCCTGCTAGCTGCTGCCGCAGCCCACGCTGCGCCTCCGCCGCCGCACGCCACCGCACGCCGTCAGATCTCGCCGCCGCCGACGCCGTTGACCGGTAAGAACCGGTCGGTTCTATCGGTTTTTTTTTTGTTTGTCGGTTTAGTTTTTAGATCAGTTTTTTGTTTTTGTTTTAGTCTAATTAGTAAACGTTCTCTGGTTAGATCGTTTTAACGAACGAATTAGCCCGTTCGTCTCTGTTAGCGGACGTTCGTCCGATAGTTTTGTTCTTTTTATTTTCTTTTTCGGCCAGGGACCTATCCGTGATTATTTTTATCGCAGATTAGCCCCTGATCTTCAAACCCTCGCCGTTTCTAAACCATTCGTCCAAATCCAGTGAAACCAACGCCAAAATCTTCATCTTGAACCCCTCTTTCTATTTAATCAACTTGAACATGATTTTGACAATTTAAAATTTGGTTTCAAGCAGATTTGTTTTCGAAGTTCTTTTGACCGTAGTTTCAGTTCCGTAGCTCCGATTCGATTGATTCTTTTTGCAGATCGAATCTCTTCAGTTGAACTTTTAGATTTGATCTTCTTATTTGAGTTTTACCCTTGCATCTATGCTTGATTGCTTATGTATGCTATTGTTTGGTTGCGATAGAATTCCCGGAGAGCGAAGTGTGCTACTACGAGTCTCTAGGGTTTGCAGATCGTCAGCAAGGCAAGTAACACATTGATCATATTCTTTTCATACCCAGTTTTTATGCATTATTTACAACGCTCAAACATTGCATGAGTAGGATCTCTTAACATGTGGGTTCTGGGAAGTAGATGATGAGGTAGAACCTATTACCTGTTTTAATTTCAAACCCTTGGGAGCTACTTCTACGTTATGCTTATATTGCCATGCTATGCTCGTAGACGTGGATTGGGTTTTGAGTGTATCCATGACAGATGTGAGATTGTTAATTAATGGTTAACTTAAGGTGGCTACTTAAATACACATCTGGGTGGATTGGTTGCAGGCACCTGGGGATATACCAGTGTTGTCTTTTTGGTTCGCCACCCAGGCTCAAAGGGACCATAAGATTATTCATGCTAGAAACTTCCGTGTGCAGCCACAAGCTATTATGGGCTCTAGCATAGTTGAGTATGTTGCATGACCTCTTTCAGTGGTAGGCTAGCAGACGTAGGGGAAAGTAGGTGTAACTGTCTACGCAGAGTAAAGAGTAAATGTTTCTGAAAGACTGTGTCTCACTCATCCGTTTCTCAAACACCATGTAGTGCGAGAAATCCAACGGAGGAGATCGAGTCTTGTGGGGAAAAGTGCGCAAACCTCTGCAGAGTGTATAAACTAATCATGGTTAGCCGTGTCCCCGGTTATGGAAATTTTCAGTATCTGGTACTTGAATTATTGATTTGATCCCATCACTCTAAATTAATTTGTTGGGTTTAATGATTACTTTTAATTGGGATTGAGATGGGGATTTACCTTCTCAATGTTTCAACCACCATGATAGTTAAATAAAACATATTCCTTTGATGTAGGGAAAAATTGGCTTTTCGCAAAACAATATAACCCTAGAGCTTTTCCACCAGCCATATATGCATGTAGTGATAGCATTTATCTGTTCATTGCTCTACTGTGTTATATTGCCAGCATATTCCATGTGCTGACCCGTTTCGGGCTGCAACATATCATGTTGCAAACTTTTCAGATGAAGAGTAAGGTGCGCTAGGTCGTTGTCATGCACTCAGCTATGCCGTTGGAGTTGATGGACTCACTTTATCTTCCAAGCCTTCCGTTGTTATCTTATTTAGATGGCCTTAAGCCATATTTATTGTAATAAGTTCTCTTTTGAGACATTCGATGTAATAAGTGTGTGATTGCACTCTGTTATAAATCCTTCGAGTACTGTGTGTGTCAGCATTACCGATCCAGGGATGACACTTGAACACAGAGATTTGACCATCTGAGGTCGGATCGCTACAATATGGTATCAGAGCACACGCTGACTGTAAGACACGGCCACTAAGAAAAGCCATAGGTCACTCTTCTCTACTCATTTCTGACTCTCTCCATCTTCTACTCTCTAGGATGGCGGACTCAAGGAACAAGTTTGCACAACCGGATGAAGACACACCCTTTGGGAGACACTTGAAGGAAATCACTAAGTACCTGAACATCGGAATACCAAGCTTCACCGGGACCTACACCGCCACTTTACCAGAAGAGGAGCATTGGATGATTCGAGTTCAAGTTCCAGGAAGGACGTTCACGCCAGTTACCGAGTCCATAGAGTTTTCCTTTGATGCACCAACCTGGAGTCTAGGTAAGAGCATGGCAGCCCACATTGCCATGGGACGCATTGGTGAAGTTTATCACAAAGATCTTAAGGACACCATCTACCAAATATGTGGGCACCGAGATGAGCAATGGGAGATGATCAGCACCAGGAGAAACAGGTCCATTGCAGCTTTCATCCAGGAGTTAAACCAGCACATTCGTCGACAGGAGAACCAGATGTGCGCAAGCATGATAAATTTGAAGAAGGTGATGACCAGGAACATGGAGCTAGAAGAGGAACTCAAGTCTACACGCGACGGATAAGAGGAGGAAATTGCAATACTAGTGGAGAAGAATGACGACTTGACAAGGAAGCTAGGAGTATTCATGGGAGACCCCGCGCCAGGAGGAGATGACAACCATCCCGAGGACTACATCATCATCGACGACACCGACTCCGACCCCGATAGTAGTGATGATGACTATGAAGACGAAGCTGGAGCGGATATCATGGAGTCTTCCACCGATCAAAATTTCTAGATGACCACCATATGATTAGTAGTATTTCCCCATGTATATAGTAGTAGTCCAAGCACTTTTGTAACGATAGTTAGATCGATTGTATGCCCTGCTTGAATTGATTTGGTGTGATATGAATGTGTTTGTCTCATGTGCATATGGGTAGTGCTTTCTCATTAGACCTCACTCTATTCTAATCTCTCCCCTCTAAACCCATCAGATGCCTCCGAGACGCGACACCGGATTTGTCTTCCCACCGGAGATCACACAGTTGATCCAGCAGCAGAATGCCTTGATGCAGATACTAGTCCAGAACCAAGGCAACAACAACAACCCACCGCCCCCACCTCCAGTTGACAACCTAGCCCGTTTTCTGAGGTTGCAGCCACCGGTGTTTTCCAGTAGCACTGAGCCAATAGTTGCTGATGACTGGCTACGCAGGATTGGAAGGGAGTTGACCACCGCAGGATGCACAGATGCTGAGAAGGTGCGTTTTGCCGCACATCAATTGGATGGACCCGCAGCCTCATGGTGGGAGAATTACACAGCCACATTCCCTATAGCCAATGTCACCTGGGATCAGTTTCAGCAAGCATTCCACACTGCACATGTCTCAACTGGAGCTATGAGCATGAAGAAGCATGAGTTTCGCAACTTGCGCCAGGGAAACCGTACTGTGGGGCAGTACGTGGATGAGTTCAGTAAGTTAGCTCGCTATGCCCCGGATGATGTGGCCACTGATGCCGCGAAGCAGGAGAAGTTTATGGAAGGGTTGAATGATGAGATGAGCATGCAGCTGATGGTAGCAACATTCGCTAACTACCAGGAGTTGGTAGACCGGGCTCTTATGATTGAAGGGAAGCAGCAACAGATTGAGAGCCGCAAAAGGAAGTATGGATAAGGGAAGTACAATTCAGGAGCTCAGCAGAAGCCTCGTTTTACCCCAAACTTGGGAGGATATACACATAACCATGGAGGCCATACTCACAATGGAGGAAGTTCGCATAACCACAGTGGCCCCAAGAATGGAAACGGGAATGGAGCAGGCAGAAATCAGAACCGCTCTAACCCAGCCACACCCGCCAAGAAAGATCAAAGTCACATTACTTGTTTCAAGTGCGGGAAGACTGGACACTATGCCAATGAGTGTCCTGAACCGAAGAATGGTAATGGCAATGGAAGCTCTGGGAAGAAGCCCAACCCTTTCAACAGGGGACAAGTGAACCACGTTAACGTGGAGGAGGTTGAAGAGCAGCCAGATGCAGTTATAGGTAAGTTTTTGGTTAAGTCAGTTACTGCAATTATTCTTTTTGATACTGGTGCATCGCATTCATACATTTCAAGGGAATTTGTGGATAAGTATAAGTTGCCCACTAAAGTTCTTGGGACACCTATGTTAGTAAGCTCACCAGGAGCGGAGTATATGGCAAGTCAAGGATGTTTTCAGATGCCATTGACCATAGGTAGGCACGTGTTCCCCTCAGACTTAATAGTTTTGGAGTCACAAGGATTGGATGTGATACTAGGCATGGATTGGCTATCGATGTATGGAGGAAACATCGATTACGCCAGTAAGTCAATTCTGCTCACCACCCCGGAGGGAAAAAGGATCAAGTATGTATCCAGGCATGCGTCAAGGAGAACCCAAATAAATTCCCTCTCAGGAGTTGTTCACGAGGAAGTGCCAGTAGTGAAGGATTACCCAGATGTATTTCCAGAGGAGTTACCAGGCATGCCGCCGGATCGAGACATTGAGTTTTTGATAGAGCTGTTGCCAGGCACCGGACCGATATCGAAGAGACCATACCGGATGCCCGCAAATGATCTGGAGGAGATTAAGAAGCAGATCAAGGAGTTATTGGAGAAAGGTTACATTCGACAAAGTTCATCACCGTGGGGAGCCCCAGTGCTCTTGGTTGAGAAGAAGGATGGATCATTGAGAATGGTTGTTGATTATCGTGCATTGAATGAAGTGACGATCAAGAACAAGTACCCACTGCCGATGATCAATGATTTGTTTGATCAGTTGCAAGGAGCTAAAGTGTTCTCCAAGATCGATCTGAGATCAGGATACCACCAGTTGAAGATTCGAGAACAGGATATACCTAAGACAGCCTTCACCACAAGGTATGGGCTATATGAGTATACGGTTATGTCATTTGGATTAACTAATGCCCCTGCCTATTTTATGAGTATGATGAATAAAGTGTTCATGGAGTTCTTGGATAAGTTTGTCGTGGTGTTCATTGATGATATCTTGGTGTACTCGAAGAATGAAGAGGAACACAAGGAGCATTTGTGTTTAGTTCTCGAGAAGCTCAGGGAACATCAGTTGTATGCCAAGTTCAGCAAATGTGAGTTTTGGTTGAAGGAAGTTGGATTTCTTGGACATGTTATATCAGGAGAAGGTATAGCAGTAGACCCCACCAAGGTTCAGTCAGTCACTGAGTGGTTGGCACCCACCTCAGTTGGAGAGATCCGCAGCTTTCTTGGACTTGCAGGATATTATCGGAGATTTATTGAGAATTTTTCTAAGATTGCGAAGCCTATGACGGAGTTACTGAAGAAGGACACCAAGTTCAATTGGACAGATGAATGTGAGGCAAGTTTTCAGGAGCTGAAGAAACGTTTGGTTACAACCCCAGTGCTGATTCTGCCAGATATACGCAAGGATTTCCAAGTCTATTGCGACGCTTCTCGCTTAGGACTTGGAGGTGTACTTATGCAGGACGGAAGAGTTGTCTCATATGCCTCACGTCAGCTTCGACCGCATGAGTTGAATTATGCCACGCATGATTTGGAGTTAGCAGCTGTAGTTCATGCACTCAAGACCTGGAGACATTTTCTTATTGGGAACCGTTGTGATGTGTACACGGATCATAAGAGTTTGAAGTACATTTTCACACAGAAGGAGTTGAATCTCAGGCAGAGGAGATGTTTGGAGCTTATAAAGGATTATGATATGAAGTTGCATTATCACCCAGGAAAGGCCAATGTTGTAGCAGACGCTTTGAGCCGGAAGAGTTATGTCAATACCCTCATAAGCGGAGGATTACCAAAGGAGTTAGCCGAAGATCTCAGGGAGCTTCGTTTGGAGATAGTCCCTAGAGGTTTTGTCGCAGCAATGGAGGTAACGTCAACATTATTGGGAAAGATTCGAGCAGCTCAGAACGATGATAAGGAAATTGCTGAGATAAAGGAGAAGATGAGCGGAGGAAAAGCCAAAGGTTTTCGTGAGGATGAGTACGAAACTTTATGGTTTGAGGACCGTGTTTATGTACCCAATAATGCAGAGATCAGGAAGTTGATACTACAGGAAGCTCATGACTCGCCATACTCGATACACCCCGGAAACACCAAGATGTATTTGGATCTGAAGGAGCGTTTCTGGTGGACTGGTATGAAGAAGGACATTGCCGAGTATGTAGCCGTATGTGATGTATGTCAGAGAGTGAAAGCAGAACATCAGAAGCCAGCAGGATTACTGCAGCCTATGCCGATACCCGAACGGAAGTGGGATAAGCTTGGCATGGATTTCATCACCGGATTACCCAGGACCCAATCGGGATATGATTCTATCTGGGTAGTAGTGGATCGTTTGACCAAAGTGGCTCACTTTATCCCAGTGAAGACCACCTATACAAGTGCAAAGTTGGCCAAGATATATATGACCAGGATCGTATGTCTGCATGGAGTTCCGAGGACCATCGTATCAGATAGAGGAACACAGTTTACTTCAACGTTTTGGCACCAGCTGCACCAGACCTTGGGTACCAGGCTAGAGTTTAGTACAGCCTTTCATCCGCAGACAGATGGACAGACCGAGAGAGTCAATCAGATTCTGGAGGACATGTTGAGAGCTTGTGCACTAGATTACGGATCGAGTTGGGATGACAATTTGCCCTACGTGGAGTTCTCATACAATAACAGCTACCAAGCCAGTTTGAAGATGGCCCCTTTTGAAGCTTTGTATGGAAGGAGGTGCAGAACACCGTTGATGTGGGATGAAGTTGGAGACCGTCAGTTGTTTGGACCAGATTTGATTAAAGAGTCCGAAGAGAAGGTTAAGTTGATTCGGGATAGACTGAAGGTAGCTCAGTCCAGACAGAAGAGTTATGCTGATAGCAAGCGCAAGGAGGTAGTCTATGAAATCGGAGACAGTGCATATCTTCGTGTGTCACCTCTGCGAGGAGTTAAACGCTTTGGAGTCAAGGGAAAGTTAGCCCCGAGATTTGTAGGACCATACCGAGTTTTGGAACGTATGAGAGAGGTGGCCTACAAGTTGGAGTTACCCGACGGACTATCAGGAGTTCATGATGTGTTTCACGTTTCCCAGTTGAAGAAGTGCCATGCTGAGATGGCCGATATTCCTCTGAGAGATACAGTACCCCTGGAAGCAATTCAGTTGGATAGTGATCTGACCTACGAGGAGAAACCCGTCAAGATTCTCGAGTTTGCCAGCAGAGTTACACGCAGCAAGCTCATCAAGTTTTGCAAAGTTCAGTGGAGCCACCATACCGAGGATGAAGCCACCTGGGAACGAGAGGAAGATCTATGGAAAGACCACCCCCACCTATTTTCTAGCCAACCCGAATCTCGAGGACGAGATTCATCTTAAGGGGGGTAGGTTTGTAACATCCCAAATTTTCAATTTGGAATGTTATACATAGGTCATCATATGCATATCATATTTTATTTGCATTTTGATTGCGACCCTAAAAATCCTAAGCAACTCAAGGACCCACAGAGAGAGTTGGGGATTTTATTATTTTCATATTTGAATTTTCTCAAATATTGAAAAGAGGATCATTTTGGTTTTAATTATTTTTCTCTCCAAAAATATTTCCAATATAAAAAAATATGAGAGGAGATAATATGACTTCTCCAAAATAAAAGAAATATTGGAGGAAAAATGTTAAAATCAAATAAATAATTTTATTTGGATTTTATTGCTATTTTATTTGAATTAGAAAATATGCATTTTTCAAAATTGCATTTTTAGGCCAAGAAAATGTTCACTTTGTTCTAAATATTCTATTTAGACGGTGAAAATTGTTTTTGTAATTTTTAGAATTTTATTTATATTTTATTAGGATTTTTCTCGGTGGAATCTTATTTAAAAAAAAGAGGTTTCGGACCGACTGGGCCGAGGCCCAGCCGAGCCAGGCCACCGCCGCACGAACGCCGAGGGAGTCCGAGCCGGACTCCCCATGGCCGCCCACTCGCCCAAGGAAGCCACCGCCCCTCCCCTCCTTAAATACCGCCCCGCCCCCCCTCTCCTCCTCATCGCGCCCCGCCGCCGCCTGCTAGCGCCGCCGCCGCCGCCTGCTAGCTGCTGCCGCCACCTGCCCTTCGCCTCCGCCGCCACCGCACGCCGTCGGATCTCGCCGCCGCCGACGCCGTTGACCGGTAAGAACCGGTCGGTTCTATCGGTTTTTTTTGGTTTGTCGGTTTAGTTTTTAGATCGATTTTTCGTTTTTGTTTTAGTCTAATTAGTAAACGTTCTCTGGTTAGATCGTTTTAACGAATGAATTCGCCCGTTCGTCTCTGTTAGCGGACGTTCGTTCGATAGTTTTGTTCTTTTTATTTTCTTTTTCGGCCAGGGACCTATCCGTGATTATTTTTATCGCAGATTAGCCCCTGATCTTCAAACCCTCGCCGTTTCTAAACCATTCGTCCAAATCCAGTGAAACCAACGCCAAAATCTTCGTCTCGAACCCCTCTTTCTGTTTAATCAACTTGAACATGATTTTGACAATTTGAAATTTGGTTTCAAGCAGATTTGTTTTTGAAGTTCTTTTGACCGTAGTTTCAGTTCCGTAGCTCCGATTCGATTGATTCTTTTTGCAGATCGAATCTCTTCAGTTGAACTTTCAGATTTGATCTTCTTATTTGAGTTTTACCCTTGCATCTATGCTTGATTGCTTATGTATGCTATTGTTTGGTTGCGATAGAATTCCCGGAGTGCGAAGCGTGCTACTACGAGTCTCTAGGGTTTGCAGATCGTCAGCAAGGCAAGTAACACATTGATCATATTCTTTTCATACCCAGTTTTTATGCATTATTTACAACGCTCAAACATTGCATGAGTAGGATCTCTTAACATGTGGGTTCTGGGAAGTAGATGATGAGGTAGAACCTATTACCTGTTTTAATTTCAAACCCTTGGGAGTTACTTCTACGTTATGCTTATATTACCATGCTATGCTCGTAGACGTGGATTGGGTTTTGAGTGTATCCATGACATATGTGAGATTGTTAATTAATGGTTAACTTAAGGTGGCTACTTAAATACACATCTGGGTGGATTGGTTGCAGGCACCTGGGGATATACCAGTGTTGTCTTTTTTGGTTCGCCACCCAGGCTCAAAGGGATCATAAGATTATTCATGCTAGAAACTTCCGTGTGCAGCCACAAGCTATTATGGGCTCTAGCATAGTTGAGTATGTTGCATGACCTCTTTCAGTGGTAGGCTAGCAGATGTAGGGGAAAGTAGGTGTAACTGTCTACGCAGAGTAAAGAGTAAATGTTTCTGAAAGACTGTGTCTCGGTCATCCGTTTCTCAAACACCATGTAGTGCGAGAAATCCAACGGAGGAGATCGAGTCTTGTGGGGAAAAGTGCGCAAACCTCTGCAGAGTGTATAAACTAATCATGGTTAGCCGTGTCCCCGGTTATGGACATTTTGAGTATCTGGTACTTGAATTATTGATTTGATCCCATCACTCTAAATTAATTTGTTGGGTTTAATGATTACTTTTAATTGGGATTGAGATGGGGATTTACCTTCTCAATGTTTCAACCACCATGATAGTTAAATAAAACATATTCCTTTGATGTAGGAAAAAATTGGCTTTTCGCAAAACAATATAACCCAGAGCTTTTCCACCAGCCATATATGCATGTAGTGATAGCATTTATCTGTTCATTGCTCTACTGTGTTATATTGCCAGCATATTCCATGTGCTGACCCGTTTCGGGCTGCAACATATCATGTTGCAGACTTTTCAGACGAAGAGTAAGGTGCGCTAGGTCGTTGTTGTGCACTCAGCTATGCCGTTGGAGTTGATGGACTCACTTTATCTTCCAAGCCTTCCGTTGTTATCTTATTTAGATGGCCTTAAGCCATATTTATTGTAATAAGTTCTATTTTGAGACATTCGATATAATAAGTGTGTGATTGCACTCTGTTATAAATCCTTCGAGTACTGTGTGTGTCAGCATTACCGATCCAGGGATGACACTTGAACACAGAGATTTGACCATCTGAGGTCGGATCGCTACATGCTCTCAGGACTGGTGCTTTAATTGAGAAGGTAATTACTCAATAATAAAAGTAAATAACATAAAAGTAAATAGATAGGCCATTCACAGAGGGAAGCAGGGATTTGCAGAGGTGCCAGAGCTCAAAGCTTAAATCAGAGATAAATGCAATTTTGAGAGACATGCGTTTCCTGTCAACGTCACAACCGAGAGTTTCCAATATCTTCCATGCTAAACACATTATCGGCGGTTCCCGAGCGCAAAGGTAAAGTTCACTCCTCAGCCAACAAACACAAGCCATGGCTAGCTGAATTCATGGGTGCCCTCAAGACCAACAACTTACCGGGGGAGTTTGTTTCATTATATATATTTTTGTTTTGATTATAGGACCGGACATCCCAATCACTAGCCTCTCTCATGCAATGACAGATGAATAAACACCCATCGTGAGAATAACCCCCTTAGAATGGAAGATACTGACCTCCCCCCTATCGCTCTATGAGCGGTACGGGCACACAAACATATGATTATCTGAAGGATTAGAGATGGCACATGAAAATTTACTTGGAACGGCAGTAATACCGCACATAGGTAAATATAGTGGACTCATCTGGAACAACTTTGGTTTTGGGATTTTGATGTACAAGAAGCATTCCCGCTTAGTGCTACTTCTTGAGCTTGCATTGGTTTTTCCCTTGAAGAGGAAAGGGTGATGCATCAAAGTAGTGATAAGTATTTCCCTCAGGTTGAGAACCAAGGTATCAATCCAGTAGGAGGAACACACAAGAAACCAATGGTTGCACCTACACAAACAGACAAATACTTGCACCCAATGCGATAAAGGGGTTGTCAATCCCTTCACAATTACTTGCAAGGATGAGATCTGATATAGATAGGTATAAAAGATAAATAAAAGTGCAAAATAAAGTAAAGGTAAAAAATTGTAGCAAGATATTTTTGGGTTTTTGGTTTTGTATATCTGAAAATAATATGATAAAAATAGACTCGGGGGCCATAGTTTTCACTAGAGGCTTCTCTCTTGAAAGAACACATACGGTGGGTAAACAAATTACTGTTGAGTAATTGATAGAAAAGCACAAAGTTATGATGACATCTAAGGCAATGATCATGAATATAGGCATCACGTCTCTGACAAGTAGATCGACTCCTGCCTGCATCTACTACTATTACTCCACACATCGACCGCTATACAGCATGCATCTAGTGTATTAAGTTGACAAGAACAGAGTAACGCCTTAAGCAAGATGACATGATGTAGAGGGATAGATCGAATCAATATGGAATAAACCCCACCTTTTTAACCCTTAATGGCAAAAATACAAATACGTGCCTCGCTACCCCTACTGTCACTGGGTGAGGACACCGAAAGATTGCACCCAATACAAAGCACCTCTCCCATTGCAAGAAAAATCAATCTAGTTGGCCAAACCAAATCAATAGATCGAAGAGAAATACAAAGCTATCTTAATCATGCATAAAAGAGTTCAGAGAAGACTCAAATAATATTCATAGATAATCTAATCATAAATCCACAATTCATCTGATCTCAACAAACGCACTGCAAAAGAAGATTACATCGAATAGAACTCCAAGAACATCGAGGAGAACATTGTATTGAAGATCAAAGAGAGAGAAGAAACCATCTAGCTACTAGCTATGGACCCGTAGGTCTGTGGTAAACTACTCATACATCATCGGAAGGGCAGTAAGGTTGATGTAGAGGCCCTCCGTGATCGAATCCCCCTCCGGTAGAGTACCGGAACATGTCTCTAGATGGGATCTCACGAGGACAGAAACTTGCAATGGTGGAAAAGTATTTTTGGTGTTCCCTCTGGTATACGGGGAATATTTGGGTATTTATGGAGCTGAGATTAGGGTTAGAGGTGCCACGATGGGCCCACAAGCTCAAGAGGCACCCCCCTAGGGCGCGGCCTCCAAGCTTGTGGCCCATCCGTGGCTCTTCTGACCTCCTCCCGAAGCTTCCCAGGTGTCTTCTGGTCCAAGAAAAATCATCAAAAAGTTCCATTCCGTTTGGACTCCGTTTGCTATTGATTTTCTGTAAAAGACAAAAACACGGAAAAAACAGCAACTAGCACTGGGCACTAGGTTAATAGGTTAGTCCCAAAAATGATAAAAAATAGCATAATAATGCATATAAAACATCCAAGATGGATAATATAATAGCATGGAACAATCAGAAATTATAGATACCTTGGAGACGTATCAAGCATCCCCAAGCTTAATTCTTGCTCGTCCTCGAGTAGGTAAATGATAAAAACAGAATTTTTCATGTGGAATGCAACCTAACATGTTTATCATGTAATATTTCTTTATGTCGCATGAATATTCAGATCCATAAGATTCAAAACAAAAGTTTAATATTCACATAAAAACAATAATACTTCAAGCATACTAATAAAGCAATCATCTCTTCTCAAAATACTATGGCTAAAGAGAGTTATCCCTACAAAATCATATAATCTTGTTATGCTCTATCTTCTTAACACAAAGTATTTATCATGCACAACCCCGATGACAAGCCAAGCAATTGGTTCATAATTTTAACGTGCTTCAGCTTTTTCAACTCTCACGCAATACATAACATGAGCCACGGATATAGCACTATGGGTGGAATAGAATATGACGGTGGAGGTTGTGTGGAGAAGACAAAAAAGGAGAAATTCTCACATTGACGAGGCTAATCAATGGGCTATGGAGATGCCCATCAATTAATGTCAATGCAAGGAGTAGGGATTGCCATGCAACGGATGCACTAGAGCTATAAGTGTATGAAATCTCAAAAGAAAACTAAGTGGGCGTGCATCCAACTTGCTTGATCACGAATACCTAGGGCAATTTGAGGAAGCCCGTCATTGGAATATACAAGCCAAGTTCTGTAATGAAAAATTCCCATTAGTAATATATGATCGTGACAAAATAGGAGACTCTCTATCATGAAGAACATGGTGCTACTTTGAAGCACAAGTGTGGAAAAGGATAGTAACATTATCCCTTCTCTCTTTTTTATTTTTTCTACTTTTTTTCTTTTTATTTTATTTTATTTTGGGCTCTTTGGCCTCTTTTTATTATTTTGGGCTCTTTGGCCTCTTTTTTTATTTTAAGTCCGGAGTCTCATCCTGACTTGTGGGGGAATCATTGTCTCCATCATCCTTTCCTCACATGGGACAATGCTCTAATAATGATGATCATCACACTTTTATTTACTTACAACTCAAGAATTACAACTCGATACTAGAACAAAAATATGACCCTATATGAATGCCTCCGGCGGTGTACCGGGATGTGCAATGATCTAGCGTGACATATAAAAAACATGAACGGTGGCCAAGCCACAAATACTATGTCAACTATATGATCATGCAAAGCAATATGACAATGATGGTATGTGTCATAATAAAATGGAACGGTGGAAGTTGCATGGCAATATATCTCGGAATGGCCATGGAAATGCCATAATAGGTAGGTATGGTGGCTATTTTCAGGAAGATATAAGGTGGCTTATGTGTGAAAGAGCGTAATCATATCACTGGGTTTGGATGCACTGGCGAAGTTTGCATCAACTCTCAAGATGAGAAAGGGCAATGCATGGTACCGAAGAGGCTAGCAATGGTGGAAGGGTGAGAGTGCATATAATCCACGGACTTAACATTAGTCATAAAGAACTCACATACTTATTGCAAAAGTTTATTAGCCCTCGAAGCAATGTACTACTACGCATGCTCCTAGGGGGGTAGATTTGTAGGAAAAGACCATCGCTCGTCCCCGACCGCCACTCATAAGGAATACAATCAATAATAAATCATGCTCCAACTTCATCGCATGACGAGAGACCATACGTGCATGCTTTGGGAATCACAAACCTTAACACAAATATTCTTACTAAACCAGAATTAATGACTAGCATGACTCTAATATCACCATCTTTATATCTCAAAACAAATGCAAGGAATCAAACTTCTCATATATTCAATGATCTTCATGAAAGTTTTTATTATACCCCTCTTGAATACCCATTATATTAGGACTAAATTCATAACCTAAGCAAATTGACATATTATTTTTAAGACTCTCAAAATAATATAAGTGAAGCATGAGAGTTCATCAATTCCTTCAAAATAAAACCACCATCGTGCTCTAAAAAGATATAAGTGAAGTACTAGAGCAACTACCTAGCTCAAAAGATATAAGTGAAGCACATAGAGTATTCTAATAAATTTACGATTAGTGTGTGTCCCTCTTGAAAGGTGTGTACAGCAAGGGTGATTGTGGAAAACTAAAAAGCAATGCCTCATATAATACAAGACGCTCCAAGCAAAACACATATTATGTGGTGAATAAAAATATAGCCTCAAGTAATTTACCGATGGATTGAAGAGAAAAGAGGGGATGCCATCCGGAGCATCTCCAAGCTTAGATGCTTGGTTGTCCTTGAATATTACCTTGGGTTGCCTTGGGAATACCCAATCTTAGGCTCTTGCCACTCCTTATTCCGTAGTCCATCGAAACTTCACCCAAAACTTGAAAACTTTACAACACAAAACTCAACAAAAAACTCTTGAGACCCGTTAGTATGATAAAACAAATCTCCACTTTTAGGTACTGTTGTAAACTCATTCCAATTTTATATTTGCAATATATCTTCTGTATTCTAACTTCTCCATGGCTCATAGCCCCCGATCCTACCCATAGATCCATCAAAATAAGCAAACAACACAACGAAAACACAATCTGTCAAAAATAAAAAAGTCTATAAAGACCCAAATTAAAGTCATACTTCTGTAACTCCAAAAAAGGATGAAAAATTAGGACAACGTAGACAATATGTATATAAATCTTGTGTAAAAAATTCAGAGTCTTTCCATGTACCAGCAAATTTTAACAATTCTGCTACTGGACACAAAAGCTTCTGTTTTTCAGCAAAATCAAATCAACGATCTTCCAAATCATCCCAAAGGTCTTACTTGGATCAAAAACAAATTAAAACATTAAAAAAATCATAACAGAGGTATAATTGTATATTTATTCAAAAACAGAAGAAAAAACAAAAAACAAAAAATAAATTGGGTTGCCTCCCAACAAGCACTATTGTTTTATGCCCCTAGCTAGGCATATTGCATAGATCTAGGTATTGTCATCTTTCGTATTAAATCTATAAGTGGCCCTCATAATAGATTCATATGGCAACTTAATTTTATTTCTTGGAAAGTGTTCCATGCCCTTCCTTCATGGAAATTGAAATCTAATGTTTCCTTCTTTCATATTAATAATTGCACCAATCGTTCTACGGAAAGGTCTACCAAGAATAATAGGGCATGTAGGATTGCAATCTATATCAAGCACAATAAAATCTACGGGAACATAATTCCTATTTACAATAATAAGAACATCATTAATCCTTCGCATAGGTTTCTTAATAGTGGAATCCGCTAAGTGCAAATTTAAAGAACAATCATCAAGTTTATGGAGACCTAGCACATGACATAAAGTTTTTGGAATAGTGGAAATGTGTCGGCGTACGACACCTATGGGACCGCGGGGATCCCTTTTTCGGTTCGGCAAGGGGGAGAGGTTTGCATAAAGAGCAGAACCAATGATCGATGTGAGGTGATTTTACCCAGGTTCGGGCCGCTAATCCGCGTAAAACCCTACTCCTGCCTTGTTTTATTAAGAGTGTTCTTGAGCCCAAGCTCCAGGAGCGCTTGCAATGAACAGTGCGTTCAAAGAGCAGCTACGCATGCAGAATGGGCCAGAAGATCCTCCTTCCCTGTAGCAGTTGCCTTGGGCCTCCTTTTATATGTTCAAAGGGGTCACCACAGTGGAAAAATGTAGATACATTGAGGTGTAAAGTAGCTACAGGGTCATCATACCTAACCACTGACGGTTTAGGACAAATGCATTTAATGCACCGTGAGGTGTCCGTTTAGGTGTCCTTATTCTCTTGGGGATGGAAAAAGGGGCCATCCCATCAGCACCGCTTAAGCTCTCCTCCACTGGTGCCTTGCCACGCATCCAGAGAAGGGCCCAGAATGCCAGGCTGGTTGCTGTGCTGAAGCGGTGGCACAGTGATAGAATCTTGCCGGGCACAGATCTTGCCGGGCTCCGCAAGCTACCCCGGCAAGATCTTGCCAGGGGCCTAATCTTCGGCCTTCAGCCCTTATTATCTCCTGATCCTCTGATTCTTGGTTTGAGTGTCCCTTTTGACAACCTTGAATTAATCTCCAACTGTTCCCCCGACAAACCTTGCCGCGGGCTTGGCTACAACTGCCCATGCACAAGTATGGGGTACTAATGGCCCAATACTTAGTACACCGACAGGAGCCCCCGGGCCTAGGCCACACACGAGTGCGAGGCGTTGTTGGGCTAGGCCCAAACAGTGCACGGGCACGCGTGGCTGGGGTTAACTTCTTGCAATCGTCCTGCTTATTGCGCCCCTCCAGTGCGCGCGTTGAATGCGCGACGTGGGAAGCATGCGCTGAAAGGCTGCAGCCGCAGCGCGCTTGTAGAGGCGTAGTTACATTGGGCAGTAAAAGAGGCGGCCTCACTCCTTCCCCATAAAGAGGAAACTGCAGAGACGCTGCCCATTTACCCCCCCTCCCCTCTTCTTTCCAATCTGGAATCCGCCATTGCCTTCCTTCTCTCGAGCCCAGAGTAAAGCTTCTCCTCATCCGCTCACCGCCTCCGCACCCATTCCATCTTCGGTTTCCGCCCTCATAGCCGCCATGCCACCCAAGGCCAGCAAAGGCAAGGGAAAGGAGATGAAAGCCGATGTCCCGGAGAGCGAGCTGGTGAAGATGCGGAAGAAGTACATCGTCTTCACCCCGACGCTCGACGCGAAAGCTCTGAAGAACCGGTACCAGTGCATGTGGGCGAGGGAGACGAAGGCTCACCCCGTGACTCGCGTGGTTCCAGGTTCTTGTTCCAAAAGCAGACCAGATAGATATCCCTTCTTCGTCGCTTATTTCTATTGCGGGCTCTGTCCTCCATTCTCTGATTTCTTCAATGACATTATGTACACATACGGCTTCCATCTTCTTGATTTCACGCCGAATGCCGTACTATGTATGTCCATCTTTGCCCATCTTTGTGAAATTTTTGCCAGATAGTTCCCAACACTGCCCTCTTCCATCATTACTTTATTCCTTGCATCCAAAAAGAGGAGGCCCTTTCCGGTTCTATCGCCTGGATCCCAAGGGCTTGGAACAAGGAAATATACCCAGATGGGGTTTATCGCGAGAAGTGGGATGAATGGCGGTCCTAGTGGTGCTGGATCAAGGAAAAAGATCCCCATCCGTTCTGTTTGCCCCGACAGCAGAAGGCGGTCCGCGGCAGTGACTGGAGCAATTTTTCCGCGGAAGACGAGAGGCTCATGATCGCCACCACCAGAATCCTTCGTCTGAAAGCTGCCGGGCTCACAATGGAGATGATTGGCTTCGATTTCCTCCACCGCCGCATCGCCCCCCTACAGAGCAAGGGAAGACCAGCTTGGGAGTACCGGAACGCTGCAGATATCATGAGACTGCGCCCCAAGCTGAACAACAACTTGACTGCTATGCAGCTTGGCGCTCTCCGCCACAAGCTATTCCAGCGCGATGACAAACATCGATTGCCGGCAAGAATTGTCCCTTTGTGCAACAACTCCGCCTTGGGGTCGATCATCGCCACAATGCCAATGTTCAACGCCCATGGTCTTGACGCGACTTGGGCCGAGCCATCCAAGGAGGAAGCACAAAAGTTCTTCGACAACTTGTCGGAGAGGGCCATCCGGGAAGAGACGAACCTCATTCGCGCCACCACTGACGAAGAAGTGGCGTATATCGCCGCTAGGGCGAAAGATTCGAATCTTGCCGCGGAGGTCGGCATCGTCGGCTTCACAGAATGGGAAACCAGTGACACAGAAGTTGTGATGGAAGAGAATCCTGCCGGGGAGGATAAGGCTGCCGGGGAATAGAGCAGCGCAGTCGCTGAGAGCTCGTCCAACGAAGACGCAGCTGAAGAAGAGCCGCAAGAGGAGCCCCCAGCCCCGAAGAAGACAAAGCGTGTTCTTCGAAAGGCTGCTTCTGGCATCCCGGCAAGCCAACCCTCTTTGAGCAACAAGGCTCCCGGCAAGAAGGCGGCCGGCAAGACTGCACCGCAGCAAGGAGTTCGACAGCAACCTGTGCGGCGCGCGAGACACACACCTGCGGCAACTACTGGGGCGGCAGGGGCGTCTCACACAACCGCACCAGAGGCTGAGGCAGCGGAGCCACACCAACCCGCTGCACCTGCTACAGCCAAGCGACCCAGGACCCCTCCTCCGCCCCCCCACACGGACACTGCAACAGAAGTCGATTTCGACATCTTCGGCTTCAA
Source organism: Thinopyrum elongatum (assembly GCA_011799875.1). Classification (NCBI taxonomy): domain Eukaryota; kingdom Viridiplantae; phylum Streptophyta; class Magnoliopsida; order Poales; family Poaceae; genus Thinopyrum; species Thinopyrum elongatum. The sequence continues at coordinate 394,165,317 of CM022300.1, forward strand.
CCCAAAACGAGAAGAGGAAGAGTAAGTATCCTGTCACAGCCTTTATCTCCCAAATTTCGGATTAATCTCATAGCCTTGTTTTGTCTTGTCTCTGAAGTGATGCAGAAACCTTGGCAGAGAGGATGGCGAAGAGGGCGAAGACTTCCATGGTCGACAAGCCTCCGGCAGGTTCCACAAGCGCGCCAGGAACTATCGTCATCAAACCGGAACCTAGCCCTCGACGCAGCCCCCAGCGTGAGTTCATTACTCATTTTCCGCTGGCGGATGCTGAGGTTTCTATCCTTGCCACTGATATCTTTGGGCTTGCAGGAGAAGAACGGCAACATGGAGAGTTATTGGAAGACGCCCCCTTCGTGCCACCTCCGTCGACCATGCCGCCCACAAGCGCATCCCTGGCAAGAGATCCTACCGACGAGCCTATCTTGGTTGAGGAGGAGCCGGCAAGCATGGGCACCGGCAACCTTTCCCCGGCAACCAAGGTTGCCGGGAGGGGCGAGGCCACCTCTCAACAGCTCGACGCAAGTAATTGATTGCCTCAGAGCGCTTGTTATCCTTTCCTTTATCTCTCTTTTTTTGTCTTCTTGAACTTCAATCTTGATCTCATTTTGTTTCCCTCCTTCGTCCTTTAGAATTCCCTATGATGGAACACATGGACGTCAACGCTGTCATCAAGGAGACCGCCAGGGATGCTGCAGCCGAAGCTGACAGGATCACTACTAGCGAGGCCTCCAAGGATGCCGCCGTCAAGGCCGGCGGTACCTCTGCCGATGAGGCCGCCAAGGATGCACAGGAGGAAACCGCCAAGGAATCTGCTGAAAGGGCCGGCGAGGAGGCTGGTGACCGTACTGACGGCATTCCTACCGCTGGAGCGCCAGGCGCTACGCCGGCCACGGAGCCCCCAGCTACCGGTGAGGCGGTTGCTGAGGATCAACCGTCAACATCCGAAGTTCCCTTATCAAGCAAATATCTCAAAGTTGGTGAGAACCTGTTCGTCAAATTGCCGGGGACGGCAAGCATTGGGGCACTGACCAAAGGGAAAACTTTTGATGAAGAAATCATTACTGCTGCTGGGCTCGAGATCGTCAATGAACCAAGTGTCAGCAGCAGCAAATCTGAGGAAGATCAGCTCCTTCAGGCCATGGGCGGTAACTTCCGCAAGCTCCAAGCGCTCCACCGTGCTCAAAAAGAGAAGGTAGATTCCAGAGCTGCAGTTGTTGAAGCAGCTGAGGCTGATTTTCAAAAACGCGTTGAGCAAATGCAAATCTAGTACGCCGAGGCCTTTCAGGAGCTGACTGCCAACCGGGAACAAGTGAGCCAAAGCTGGACGGAGCTCCTCTTGAAACAATCTGACATAGAGAAGGCGCAAGAGGAAGCTGCGCAAAGAATTGCCGCTAAAGATGCCCTCCTGACAGAGCGTCGCATTGCGCTTGATGCTCACGAGGAAGATCTTGCCGCACGTGAGCAGGCGCTCACCGCCAAGCTTCACAGCAAAGATGAAGAAATCGAGAAGCTTGTCGCGCAGCGGACCCAGGAGCTGGAGCAGAAGCACAAGGAGGCGCTCGAAGCTCTAACTGTAGATCACGCCGGCAAGCTCAAGGAGGCCGTCGATACTGCTGACGCTGCAGAGGCCGCCAAGAATGAGCTAAGCGACAAAGTGAAGAAGCTGGAAGTGGATCTTGAAGAACACAGCAAGGAGCTCTCAGTGCTCAAAGGTGACAGGGAGAAAACTCTCCACAGCCTGGCGGAGATGCAAGTTGCCATATCTGACAAGACCAAGCAACTCTATTCAGCGAACGATACCATCGCCGATCTGAGGCTGAAACTGACCACGCTGGAGAAGTCTCTTGAGGATGACAGGACCCGCGAGAAGGCTCTGAGCAAAGATCTTCAAAATGAGAGGAGCTTGCTTAAAAGCGTTGCCGCCGCCCAAATCGACTATGAGAAGGGGGTGAAAATCTGGACTGAATGCCTTGTCGACACTGCGGAGAAGCTCACAGCACAGCTGTCAACCATGGGCCTGCCAAACTTCAAGTATTCTTCCGAAGAAAGGGTATCTCCAAACGCCAGGTTGACCATGTTCTTTGAAAGAATCATCGATGCTCTAAAGCTACTCCAGTCCAACCGAGCAACCCAACTAGCCGATGAATCCCGCAAACTTTGCTGGGCCGTCCTTCGCAAGGTGCTCATCAAGGTGGTGCACAAGAACCCTGGCGTCGACCTCACCAACGTGCTCGATCATTTGCCGAAGGATGCAGATATCAAGGAACTTGAGGAGCTTGTCGCGCCCATCCTTGAGAAAGTAGATTCAATCAAGAGGGTCGAAGGCCAGCGCAGGGACTAGCTGCCTCATTTTCCCTTGTCGCCACCATTCCATGCCAAAGACAATTAAGTCTTGAGTTAGAACTGCGGCAACTTATTGATGTAATATAACTTGCTTATGTTTGGGTACATGCATGCTATTTCCCTTGTCTGATTCCTTTATATATGGAGTACATCCTACGCTTACTGAAAACTTGCCGGCGCGCAACCTGCCGCGAGCGCTGGGTGCGGGACTTCAGCAACCTGCTGGAGGTGCAGCGGCCGGCAAGACACCTTGGCGTTCTCAGTGCCGCCACTTAAATTGTTGAGCGGACTCGAAACAAAATAAGGGCGCAACCGATTACGACAAGGGTTCCTTCGCGTGCAGGTTTTCCATACAAAGACCGAAATTGTCTAAGGAAAATAACTTCATAATAAAAGAAACTTGCTCAAAGTTTTGTAACTTAGCTTTCTGTCGCCGTACTTCCTTCGGTAAGATGTCAATTCTGAACATCGCCCACTGGTATCCATATCTTCCTTCCCCCCCGGCAAACGTGCGCGCGAGGAACCCTTCTATCTTTTGAGAAAAAGAAAGAAGAGAAAATAAAAATATGGAACCTTGGCGGTTCGTTAATACTTACCGGGAACAAGTGTCATACAACATCTCAGGCAAGCATGCATATATATATAAACATGGAAATCGATAAGAAAATGTACAACACTTAATCTTATTCATCTGCGCACAGGGTCTGCGCCTAGCTTTGTACAAAGGATTACGTGCCCTACCGGCAAGACTTGTACAAAAGGTGGTTGCCGGGGGCCCCCGACAACCGCGCCTCACGGGTAAAACTTGCGAAGATGTTCAATATTCCAGGAGTTGCTCACTGGAACGCCATCCTCGGTCTCCAGGCGGACAGCGCCGGGCCTGGTGACTCGTACTACCCGATAAGGGCCTTCCCACTTCGGCATCAACTTGTTTGAATTCTTGGCGAACTGAATCCGTCGAAGATCAAGGTCGCCTTCCTCAAGGCTTTGGGCATGAACTTTGCGGCTATGGTAGCGGCTCAAAGCTTGCTGGTAGCGAGTGGCTCGCACAGCAGCCTGAAGGCGATCCTCCTCAAGGAGCACAGCGTCATCTTGGCGCAGTTGCTCTTGCTCAAGCTCATCATAAGCGAGCACTCGAGGTGACCCGTATATGAGTTCCATGGGGAGAACTGCTTCCGCTCCGTAGACCAGAGCGAAGGGCGTCTGGCGAGTGGCTCGATTCGGTGTCGTTCTGATTGACCAAAGAACCGCCGGCAACTCATCAATCCAGCGCTTTCCGCACTTTTTCAGCTTATCAAAAGTTCTGATCCTGAGACCGTGCAGCACTTTAGCATTAGCCCTCTCCGCTTGGCCGTTGCTTCTCGGATGAGCAACAGAGGCAAAACAAATTTTGCCGCCAAGGTCTTGGACGTACTGCATGAAGGTGCGACTTGTGAATTGCGTGCCGTTGTCGGTGATGATCCTGTTGGGCACACCGAAACGGCAAACTATTCCCTTAAAGAACTTGACGGCTGATTGTGCTGTCACCTTTCTCACCGCTTCCACCTCCGGCCACTTTGTGAACTTGTCGATCGCAATGCATAAGTACTCAAAGCCCCCGGCAACACGGGGAAAGGGGCCCAGTATGTCAAGCCCCTAGACCAAAAATGGCCAGGAGAGAGGGATCGTCTGAAGAGCTTGAGCTGGCTGATGTGATTTCTTTGAATGAAACTAGCACGCTTCACACTTGGTTACTAGTGCAGTTGCATCCTGGAGAGCAGTAGGCCAAAAGAAACCTTGTCGGAATGCTTTTCCGACAAGTGCTCTTGATCCTATGTGAGAGCCACATATGCCTCCATGTATCTCTGCCAACAGCTCTAGTCCATCCTCCCGAGGAATACACTTCAATTTCACACCGTTAGGTCTCTTTCTATACAGAACGTCATCGATGAACTGGTACATAGTAGACTAACGGGCTACTTTTTCTGCTTCTTCCTGCTCTTCGGGGAGTTCTCCTGTCTGAAGGAAATGGACAATGTGCTGTGCCCATGCTGGAGCCTGGGGCTCGACAGCTAGGACTAAAGGCATCTCTTCCGCCGGGGGAACATTTGTCTCGACGGCGAAAGCCTGAGGCTCCGCAGGAGCCTGTCGTTCCTCGGCAGGCTTGTCGCTGATCCCGGCAAGTTCCTTGCCGGCGGCCCCAGGGAGCTCTACCGGAAAGTACTATCTAGAATTCAACTTTCTTCTCTTTTCTTGTCTCATTGACGGTGCCACAGATGGTTGAGTCAAATGGAGCACAAAAGTTCCTGGTTCCACAGGCAACTTGAGGGCAGCGCGCTTCGACAGGTCATCAGCAATATTGTTCTCGGCACGAGGAATGTGCTTCATTTGCAGACCATCAAAGCGCTCTTCCATTTTTCTCACTTCATCCACATAAGCTTGCATCAATGGACTCTGGTAATTTTTGTTAACTTGCCTGACAACAAGCTGTGAATCACCTCTGATGATGAGCTTCTTGATACCAAGGTCTGCCGCGATCCTGAGACCGGCAAGCAGCCCCTCGTACTCCGCAATGTTGTTTGTCGAACTCTCCCGGGGGAAATGCATTTGGATTACATACTTGAGGTGCTCTCCGGTGGGTGCGACAAGCAGCACGCCAGCATCGGCGCCTTGCAGCGAGAAAGCCCTGTCAAAGTACATAACCCATTCTCGATCAGTTTCCTTACCGGGGAGAGTCATTTCTTGAATCTCTTCGTTTGGCGTTGGGGTCTATTCCGCAATGAATTCCGCCAAGGCTCTGCTCTGAATTGTTGAAGTACTTTCAAACTTGAGACCAAAGCTTGACAATTCCAACACCCATTCCACGATCCTGCCGGTTGCCTCTGGATTTCGCAAAATCTGCTGCAACGAAAAGCGAGTGACGACGGTAATTTCATGTGCTTGAAAATAATGGCGCAGCTTCCTCGAGGCCATAAGAAGGCCGAAGAGCAACTTTTGCACACCAGAGTATCTTGACCTAGCTCCTTGCAAAAGGGAGCTAACAAAATAAACTGGGCGCTGAACCATCTTTTTCTTTTGCACTGGTTCTTCTGGCTGCGCAGATCCTGTCTTGCCGGGGCCAGTCCTTGCCGGGGATGATCCCGGCGCGTCATTTGGCCGTCCTGCCGCTGGCGTTGCCTCCTCATCAGCTTCTCTCTGTGCCACTAACGCAGCACTAACCACTTGATTTGTTGCTGCCAGGTACAGCAGCAACGGCTCTTGTGGCCTAGGCGCGACTAGCGTCAGCGGAGAAGAGAGGTATCTCTTCAAATCTTGCAGCGCAGCCTCCGCTTCCGGAGTCCATTTCATTGGACCTGCCTTCTTCAAAATTTTGAAAAAGTGCAGGGCGTGCTCAGCAGATTTGGAGATAAACCTGCTTAAGGGACCAACGCAGCCAGCAAGATGACGTACATCCTTGACGTGTCTTGGTGCCTCAATCTGCTCAATAGCTTTGATCTTGTCAGGGTTCGCCTCGATCCCTCGCTGAGACACAAAGAACCCGAGAAGCTTGCCGGAAGGAACGCCAAACACGCACTTCTCGGGATTGAGCTTTAAATTGATCTTGTGCAGATTTGTAAATGTTTCTTCTAGATCTTGTATGAGCATCGCTTTGTCCTTGGTCTTGACCACTATGTCATCCATGTATGCTTCCATGTTTCTATGTAGCTGAGGCTCAAAACCAATTTGGACCGCTCTCGCGAATGTAGAACCAGCACTTTTCAACCCGAAAGGCATTCGTATAAAACAATACGTACCACATGGGGTGATAAATGCGGTCTTTTCTTCATCTTATTTTCCTATGAAGATCTGATGATACCCTGAGTAGGCATCAAGGAACGATAGTAGGTCACAACCAGCAGTGGAGTCCACAATCTGGTCGATGCGCGGCAAGGGGAAAGGATCTTTTGGATAGGCTTTATTGATACCTGTATAATCAATACATAGCCTCCATTTTCCGTTCACCTTGCGCACTACAACTGGATTGGCTAGCCACGTTGGGTGAAGCACCCCTCTAACCAAACCTGCCGCTTCTAACTTCCTGATCTCTTCGGCAATAAATTCTTGCCGCTCTAAGGCTTGCTTTCTCACCCTCTGCTTGACGGGCCGCGCGTGAGGACAGACAGCAAGGTGGTGCTCAATCTCCTCCCTGGGAACACCGGGGATGTCAGATGGTTGCCATGCAAGCACATCAACATTCGCCCCGCAGCAAGGCAATGAGCGCGCTTTCCTATTTTTCATCAAGGGTGAAACTTATGGTGAAAGTTCCTCCCATTCCATCCTCTTTGACGGGCACTTTCTTGGTCTCCGGTGGAGCAGCCTTGGATTTCTTGTTCTTGCCGGTGGAACTTCCTGGTACATCCTCAACGGGAGCGCAGCACTCCGAGGAGGTGCGCTTGCCGGAGTTTGCGCCAAGGTTCCTGCCGGTCTTCTTCTTCCCCCTGGGAGTTCCAACGGCAAGAGCAGATGCCTTGACGGCAGGTGCTGCGACTGCTTCCCGGTAGAGTTGGTCGGCGCAGATGAGCGCATCCTTTTTGTCAGAGTGAACAGTGATGACGCTCAACGGCCCGGGCATTTTCAGCACATTATATGCTTAGTGTGACGCCTCCATGAACTTGGCCAACGCTGGACGGCCAAGGATCCCATTGTATGACATGGGGATCTTGGCGACATCGAACACCACCTTCTCCGTCCTGTAATTGAGTTCACTACCAAATGTTACTGGTAGCGTTATCTTGCCTTTTGGCTGGGTCCTCCCTGGATTGATCCCTTGAAACGTGCCCGTTTCCTCGAGATCTTCATCAGGAATTTGCAACTTCTTGAGCACGTCTGGTGAGATTAGGTTCAGTCCGGCCCCACCGTCAACTAGCATTTTTGTCACCTTGAGGTTGCGGATTGTCGGTGAAACCAACAATGGCAAGCACCCGACCACAGTTGTGCGATCAGGGTGATCCTCGGCGTAAAAAATGATAGGCGTGTTGGACCACTTCAGGGGTTTACGTGCATCAAACGATGGCTCCGTTGCATTAACCTCACGCACCCACTATTTAAGTCGACGGTGGGAAGAATGCAACGAGGCGCCTCCGTCGATACACATGGCCTCTGTAGCTTTCTGGAATTCATGCTCACTGGACTCGTCATCTTCTTCATCATCATCATCACCCTCTTCCTTGTCACGGCCTCGAGCAGGCCTCTCCTTCTGTTGCTTGGCCTTGCCGCGGCGACCCCGCCGGCCACCACGCTTCTTGCCGGACCCCTCAGCACTATCTTGGGCCTTCTCCTTGTCTCGCCTCTCATACTCAGCTCTCTGCTTCTCGACAAGCTGTTCAACTTGCCGGCAATTTTGGAGATCATGGCCCTTGGTGCGATGGATCTTGCAATACTGCTTGCTAGAGCCTTCCGGCTTGTCGACAGCCGCCAAGACGTGACAGGAGGCACACCCGGCAACTTCCTTGCTGGGGTCACCAACTTTGGCTTTCTTGGCGGTGCTAGGGTCACCGGATCCCTCGACAGCAAGCATGGCCTTGCCTTTACGCTTCTTGTTTCACCGCCGGCCCTTCTTTGTCGGGGCGGCAGCATCTTCGCCTTCAGAGTCGCCTCCTACGCCAACATCCTCGCCGGGGAGTCTCCTTCCCTCTTCAGCCCGAGCACATTTATCAGCCAGAGCATAAAGCTCGGCGATATCCCTTATTTTGTTCATCGCCATTTCTTCCCGCATCTTGCGGTTATGCATGTTCTGACGAAACGCGCCGATAACAGCGGCAGGATGAACATCCGGGATGCTGTATTGCACACGGCTGAACCTTTGGATATACTTGCGCAGAGGCTCGCCCTCCTTTTGAGGGATGAGATGCAAATCACTTTCCTAGCCAGGAGTTTGATGGCCTCCAACAAAGGCGCCAATAAACTGATGGCACATATCTAACCAAGAAGAAATAGAATTCTCCGGCAGATGCATCAACTATGACCTGACGTTGGGTTTGAGCACCAACGGGAAGTAGTTGGCAAGTATCTTGTCGTCTTGGCCCCCGGCAGCCTGCACCGCAATGGTGTAGATGCTCAAGAACTCCGACGGGTGGGTCTTGCCGTCATATTTCTCCGGGACCTCTGGCTTGAAGGTTCGGGAATTGGGCCTCTGGACTCGCCGCAACTCACGGGTAAATGCTGGACAACCTACCTCATAAGGCAAGTCGCCTGCGTCCCCTGGCGCAGGCTTGTCGATAGTAGGTCCTGCGTGTTTATCAGATTGATGGCGCGCCTCCCGTCGCTGCTCGATGGTAGTTCGAGCGTTCTCTTTGCTTCGTTCCCGAAGAACTTGATGCTGATCGCGGCGCATCCGCGGATCGGACGACGCCGTGGAATCATCATCATGGTCATCGGTCCGCCGGGTCATCGATCGCCGCTGCTGTCGTGGAGGAGAGTGCACCATGGTCGCACCGCCTCCAGTCTTCTCTCCATCGGCTCGCGCCGGATCGATGGACCGCCGCCGCGAGGGCCCTGCCTGCTACGGCCCATCCTTGTTGATGAAGCCGATGAGGCTCTGGATGGTAGATCGCCACTCCTCCATCTTCTCCGGAGCAGGAGGAAAATCGAGGAGCAGCTGCGCATGTGCCAAAGCTTCCGCTGGTGTAGGCGGCGGCGACAGGTGTGAGGTACGTGAGGTGCTCTGACTCCTAACAATGTTAGAAGGAGCACCTTCACGATCGCACGATCGCGCGCCACTTCCACCAGCAGCTTGGCGTGCATGCTGGGCCTGCGCACCTTGGGATCGATGCGCAGAAGTCTTTTCATGGGGACGTCTTGAACCACCAGCGCCATGGCGCTGGTCGTCACATGCAACCTGTGAAGGCCGTGACGCTTGCGCCGGCGCGGGAGTCCTAGGAGGCGTCCTTCGATCTCTGGAGTTCGCTGCACCGCCCGTAGGCCGCACAGCCCCATCTCTGGATCCAGTGGCGTGCAGGTTGCCATCGCCGCTGCGAACGACGCCGCTCGCCTGGCTTGGGTCACCAGAACACCGTGGAGGCTCTAAACCTCTACCTTCTGCATCCACGCCATCACCCGTACGCGAGGGCACGGGCAAAACGGACGTAGATGGTAGCGCCGTTGCGGCACTCTTCTTCTTGGGTGGCATGGTGATGAAGATGACGAAGAAACTGAGGCGCCGATCACTGGATTAGGTTCATGCAACCTTCTTCCCCCTACCTGGCGCGCCAAAGATGTCGGCTCACGACACCTATGGGATCGCGGGGATCCCTTTTTTGGTTCGGCAAGGGGGAGAGGTTTGCACAAAGAGCAGAACCAACGATCGACGTGAGGTGATTTTACCCAGGTTTGGGCCGCTAATCTGCGTAAAACCCTACTCCTGCCTTGTTTTATTAAGAGTGTTCTTGAGCCGAAGCTCCAGGAGCGCTTGCAATGAACAATGCGTTCAAAGAGCAGCTACGCATGCAGAATGGGCCAGAAGATCCTCCTTCCCAGTAGCAGTTGCCTGGGGCCTCCTTTTATATGTTTAAAGGGGTCACCACAGTGGCAAAATGTACATACATTGAGGTGTAAAGTAGCTACAGGGTCATCATACCTAACCACTGACGGTTTTGGACAAATGCATTTAATGCACCGTGAGGTGTCCGTTTAGGTGTCCTTATTCTCTTGGGGATGGAAAAAGGGGCCATCCCATCAGCACCGCTTAAGCTCTCCTCCACTGGTGCCTTGCCATGCATCCAGAGAAGGGCCCAGAATGCCAGGCTGGTTGCTGTGCTGAAGCGGTGGCATAGTGATAGAATCTTACCGGGTGCAAATCTTGCCGGGCACAGATCTTGCCGGGCTCCGCAAGCTACCCTGGCAAGATCTTGCTGGGGGCCTAATCTTTGGCCTTCAACCCTTATTATCTCCTGATCCTTTGATTCTTGGTTTGAGTGTCCCTTTTGACAACCTTGAATTAATCTCCAACTGTTCCCCCGACAAACCTTGCCACGGGCTTGGCTACAACCGCCCGTGCACAAGTATGGGGTACTAATGGCCCAATACTTAGTACACCAAAAAACGCTAGCACCCAAATTGCACAGATCATTGCACTCATAATCTTTAATGTTAATTTTAATAGTAGGTTCCCATTCATCATAAAGCTTTCTAGGGATTGAAACTTCCAACTCAAGTTTTTCTTCAAAAGTTTTCATCATAGCATCAACGATATGTTTAATAAAAGCTTTATTTTGATTATAAGAATGAGGTGAATTAAGCATAGATTGAAACAAGGAAATACAATCAAGCAAAGAACAATTATCATAATTAAAGTCCTTGAAATCCAAAAGAGTGGGCCCATCACTAGTTAAAGTTTTGACCTCGCCAAACCCAGTTTTATCAATTTTTTCATTAAGATATTCACTCCAAATTATTGGGACGCCTTCTAGCTAAAGTTGACTCATATCCAAGTCCCTTCTTTATCAAGTTTTATATTAGCTAACAAAGCTTCAATAGGATTCACACCAATCACTTTAAGATCTTCATCATGATTATCGCAAAAACTAGAAGAACACACTTTTCTCGCCATTCTCTCTTAGCACGCATCCTAGCGGTTCTCTCCCTACTTTCATTAATAGAAATTTGAATAGCTTTCAGAGAATCATTAATATCAAGCTTGGGTGGCATAGATCTAAACTTAAAATAATCAATCTCATGAGAAATTCTATCAACATTTCTAGCCAAATCATCAATCTTGAGCAATTTTTCTTTTACCATAGCATTGAAGATCTTTTGGGAGTTAATAAAATCTTTAATATTATTCTCAAGATCAGAGGGTATCTTATTATAATTTCTATAATAATTGTTGTAGGAATTACCATAATTATTAGAGGAGTTGCTAGGAAAAGGCCTAGGATTAAAATTGCCTCTATACACGTTATTACCAAAATTGTTCCTACCAACAAAATTCACATCAATAGATTCATTATTATTCTCAATAAAAGTAGACAAAGGCGTATCATTAGGATCAATAGGATCACCCTTGCTAGCAATCAATTTCATAAGTTCATCCATCTTTCCACTCAAAGTATTAAATTCTTCAATAACATGCACTTTTTTACTAGTGGAAGATCTTTCAGTATGCCATTGAGAGAAATTTGCCATAGTATTATCTAGGAGTTTAGTAGCTTATCCTAATGTGATTTCCATAAAAGTACCACCCGCGGCGGAATCTAAAAGATTTCTAGATCAAAATTCAATCCGGCATAAAAAAATTGTATGATCATCCATAAACTTAAACCATGAGTAGGGCAATTTCTTATCATCAATTTCATCCTCTCCCAAGATTGTGCAACATGTTCATGATCTAGTTGTTTAAAATTCATTATATCGTTCCTAAGGGAGATGATCTTAGCGGGAGGAAAATACTTGGAAATAAAAGCATCCTTACACTAATTCCATGAATCAATACTATTTTTAGGCAAGGATGAAAACCAAGTTTTAGCACGATCTTGTAGTGAGAACGGAAATAGCTCCAATTTAACAATATCATTATCCACATCTATTTTCTTTTGCATATCACACAATTCAACAAAAGTATTTAGATTGGATGCAACATCTTCATTAGGACTACCAGAAAATTGTTCTTTCATAACAAGATTCAACAGAGCGGCATTAATTTCATAATATTCCGCACTAGTGGCGGGAGCAATCGGAGTACTAATAAAATCATTATTATTAGTGTTGGAAAAATCACACAACTTAGTATTTTCTTCATACATCATGAAAAATCAAGAAATCTAGCACACAAGCAAACAAAAAGCAACCGAAAAGACAAACGAAAAGACGAAAGGAAGAAGGCAAATAAAAGGGCAAATATTTTTGTGTTTTTCTGAAAACATTTTAGAAGTGGGGGAGACAAAAATGAGAGGCAAATGGCGAATAATGTAAATGCAAGAGATGAGAGTTTATGATGGGTACTTGGTAGGCTTGATGTAGATCCTCCCTGGCAACGGCGCCAGAAATTCTTCCTCTACTTCTTGAGCTTGCGTTGTTTTTTCCCTTGAAGAGGAAAGGGTGATGAAGCAAAGTAGAGATAAGTATTTCCCTCAGTTTGAGAACCAAGGTATCAATCCAGTAGGAGGAACACACAAGTCACCAATGGTTGCACCTACACAAACAAACAAATACTTGCACCCAACGCAATAAAGGGGTTGTCAATCCCTTCACGGTTACTTGCAAGGATGAGATCTGATAGAGATAGGTATAAAAGATAAATAAAAGTGCAAAATAAAGTAAAGGTAAATAAATTGCAGCAAGATATTTTTGGGTTTTTGGTTTTATAGATCTGAAAATAATATGATAAAAATAGACCCGGGGGCCATAGTTTTCACTAGAGGCTTCTCTCTTGAAAGAATGCATATGGTGGGGAAACAAATTACTGTTGAGCAATTGATAGAAAGGCACAAAGTTATGACAATATCTAAGGCAATGATCATGAATATAGGCATCACGTTCATGACAAGTAGACCGACTCCTGCCTGCATCTACTACTATTACACCACACATCGACCTCTATCCAGCATGCATCTAGTGTATTAAATTGACAAGAACGGAGTAACGCGTTAAGCAAGATGACATGATGTAGAGGGATAGATCCAATCAATATGGAATAAACCCACCTTTTTATCCTTAATGGCAACAATACAAATACGTGTCTCGCTACCCCTGCTGTCATTGGGTGAGGACACCGCAAGATTGAACCCAATACAAAGCACCTCTCCCATTGCAAGAAAAATCAATCTAGTTGGCCAAACCAAATCAATAGATCGGAGAGAAATACAAAGCTATCTTAATCATGCATAAAAGAGTTCAGAGAAGACTCAAATAATATTCATAGATAATCTGATCATAAATCCATAATTCATCGGATCTCAACAAACACACCGCAAAAGAAGATTACATCGAATAAAACTACAAGAACATCATGGAGAACATTGTATTGAAGATCAAAGAGAGAGAAGAAGCCATCTAGCTACTAGCTATGCACTAGTAGGTCTGTGGTAAACTACTCATACATCATTGGAAGATCAGCAAGGTTGATGTAGAGGCCCTCCGTGATCGAATCCCCCTCCGGCAGAGTACCGGAACAGGTCTCCAGATGGGATCTCACGAGGACAGAAACTTGCAGCGGCAGAAAAGTAATTTTGGTGTGCCCTCTGGTACACGGGGAATATTTGGGTATTTTTGGAGCTGAGATTAGGGTTAGAGGTGCCACGATGGGCCCACAAGCTTGGGAGGCGTGCCGCCCTAGAGCACGGCCTCCAAGGTTATGGCCCATCCGTGGCTCTTCTGGCCTCCTCCCGAAGCTTCCTAGGTGTCTTCTGATCGAAGAAAAATCGTCAAAAAGTTCTGTTCCGTTTGGACTTCGTTTGCTATTGATTTTCTGTAAAAGACAAAAAGATGGAAAAAAACAGCAACTGGCACTGGGCACTAGGTTAATAGGTTAGTCCCAAAAAATAAAATAAAATAGCATAATAATGCATATAAAACATCCAAGATGGATAATATAATAGCATGGAACAATAAAAAATTATAGATACATTGGAGACATATTGATACGTCCATTTTGCATCATGTTTTCCTACTGTTATTTATAATGTTTTTATGCATAATAATGCTTTGGGGAGTAATTCTAATGCCCTTTCTCTCATAATATGCAAGGTTTACACAAAGAGTGAGAATACCGGCAGCTGGAATTCTGGACCTGAAAAAGCTACATCAGAGTTACTTATTCTGCACATCTCCAAATGAGCTGAAAATTTACGGAGAATTATTTTGCAATATATGAAAAATACTAGAGCAAATAACTACTGGAGGAGGCCCACCAGGTAGGCACAACCCACCTGGGCGCGCCAGGCCACCCAGGCGTGCCCTGGTGGGTTGTGCCCTCCTCGGCCCACCTCCGATGCCCATCTTCTGGTATATAGGTCATTTTGACCTAGAAAAAATCAGGAGGGGACTTTCGGGATGAAGCTCCACCGTCTTGAGGTGGAACTTGGGCAGGAGCACTTTTGCCCTCTGGCGGAGCGATTCCGTCGGGGGAACTTCCCTCCCGGAGGGGGAAATCATCGCCATCATCATCACCAACAACTCTCCTATCTTTGGGAGGGCCATTTCCATCAACATCTTCAACATCACCATCTCCTCTCAAACCCTAGTTCATCTCTTGTGTTCAATCTTTGTACCGGAACCTTAGATTGGTACTTGTGGGTGACTAGTAGTGTTGATTACATCTTGTAGTTGATTACTATATGGTTTATTTGGTGGAAGATTATATGTTCAGATCCATTATGCTATTTAATACCCCTCTGATCTTGAGTATGATTATTATTTATGAGTAGTAACTTTTGTTCTTGAGGTCATGGGAGAAATCATGTTGCAAGTAATCATGTGAAATTGATATGTGTTCGATATTTTGATGATATGTATGTTGTGATTCCCTTAGTGGTGTCATGTGAACGTCGACTACATGGCACTTCACCATATTTGGGCCTAAGGGAATGCATTGTGGAGTAGTTATTAGAGGATTGGTTGCTAGAGTGACAGAAGCTTAAACCCTAGTTTATTCGCTACTTCGTAAGGCGCTGATTTGGATCCAAAAGTTTAATGCTATGGTTAGGTTTTATCTTAATACTTTTCTCGTAGTTGCGGATGCTTGCGAGGGGGTTAATCATAAGTAGGAGGTTTGTTCAAGTAAGAACAGCACCTAAGCACCGGTCCACCCACATATCAAATTATCAAAGTAGCGAACACAAATCAAACCAACATGATGAAAGTGACTAGATGAAATTCCCGTGTACCCTCAAGAACGCTTTGCTTATTATAAGAGACCATTTTGGCCTGTCCTTTGCCACAACAGGATTGGGCTACCTTGCTGCATATTATTTACCAATACCGTTACTTGCTCGTTACAAATTGTCTTGCTATCAAACTACTTGTTACCGACTATTTCAGTGCTTGCAGAAAATACCTTGCTAAAAACCACTTATCATTTCCTTCTGCTCCTTGTTGGGTTCGACACTCTTACTTATCGAAAGGACTATGATTGATCTCCTATACTTGTGGGTCATCAAGGCTCTTTTCTGGCGTCGTTGCCGGGGAGTGAAGCACTCTTGGTAAGGAAAAATTATTACTATGTGCTGAAATTTATTGTCACTTGTTACTATGGAGAATCATCCTTTGAGGGGTTTGTTCGGGGTATCTTCACCTCGACCGGAACCACAATTAGCTACCCCTCAACCTACTGCACCTACTAAAAATATTGGTTATGAAATTCCTTCGGGTATGATAGAACAACTGCTAGCTAATCCTTATGCAGGAGATGGAACCGAACATTCGGATATGCACTTGATATATGTGGATGAAATTTAGGGATTATTTAAGCTTGAAGGTTTATCCGGAGATGAAGATAAGAAGAAGGTTTTCCCTTTATGTTTGAAGGGAAAAGCCTTGACATGGTATAGGCTATGCGATGATATTGGATCTTGGAACTGGAATCAATTGAAATTGGAATTTCACCAAAAAAATTATCCTATGCATCTAGTTCATCGTGATTGGAATTATATATATAATTTTTGGCCTTGTGAAGGAGAAAGTATCGCTCTAGCATGGGGGAGGTTGAAGTTAATGTTATATTCATGCCCCAATCATGAGCCACTACAAGAAACATGTCAACTTGCGACCATCACTATTGGTCGCTGAATGGTCATTGTTTTTCATTTGCGACCTATTTATGACAAAAAACAATTGGTCAAAAGCTTACCATCTTTAATAAACTTAACGAACTTCTCTGTGATATGGTCATAGAAGGCAACGACCAAAACAAAAGGTTGTTGGTTCAATGACTAATTGTTTTGGTCGCTGGTTGTCTGCCCAAGCCACGTCGGATCCAACGTGGCAAGCTGACATGGCAAAATTCCGACCAAATGAAAAGGTCGTTGATTAGAATCAGCCCGGTCCAATTCGGTGTATATATGGGTCGAGCCCAGTAATTCAGGCCATTTAATATACTATTTTCTGTTAATTTTTGTTAGCTACATGGGTCTGGCCCAACAATTCGGCCTTTTTATATTCACAATTTAGCCTTTTTATATTCTGGGTCATGGCCTTTTAATACTCAATTTCTTATTATTTCCACCCTTCTCTAATGAATTTTTTCCATTAAATAAACAGCTCCAGTCCAACTTTGTTTGGGCCATGGCCGATTCAGGCCCAGTACTATTTTCTGTCATATTCAACCCATATGAAGTAGCATGTACACAATTTTCATAATCTTCATGTCATTTAAAGCAGCATGTACACAGGGAATACAACATTTAATTACACAGGAATACATCATCTACACAATTTACCTTAACTTACTACTACATCACATTGTTCAACTCGTATTAGCACATCTGGTACTGTCTTAATGGTAAGAACCAAGTAGTACAAACTTCATTGTTCCCTCTGATGTACTCCAGATGCGACAACTTGCCTTCCTACAAGAACATAACATTACATGAATAGATCAATCAAGGAGGAAAGGGAAAAAACAGGCTCAAAGCATCATGCACACAAATAATAACATAATACATTAATGTATAATGTAATAAGAATATATGTATAATCAGGGCAATTTCTAGCCAACATGCATACAAGAATCATAGTAGAACTAGCAAAAGATGTATAATTATCAGCAAACAACAAGTATCAGTCAAAGCAGTACTGAGTAACTGGCAGCAAGCTCAATGTTTTGGCACAATTGCTAGAAGTACATTTTATTTTTGCAAAGTGAGTAAGAGCTACGATATTTTCCTACATGTACTTTCTGATTTCTTAGTCATATAGTGATCTGCTCACTCCAGTTCTATCTACTCACCCCATTCACATGCAACATAAGAAGCTGGTGTAGAACGCCATCTTAACCACATTCGCAACAACAGAAGCTGGTGTAGAGCGAGAAGCTTCAGCAAGGAAGCGCATGCTCCACCCTTGCATCCGGTGGCACCTACAAGGAGGGAGAGAGACTGAGAAGCAAGAAAATAAAACACTGAAGTTCAGGGCAACCAAGCTCATGCTAGGGATCAACCAAGCAAGCAAATAAAACAGCTAGTAAAAAAAAATTAGTTGCTCACAGCAAAAGGTGGATAAATCAGTTGCCATCTCATAGCAAAAGGTGGATATATCAGTTGCCATCTCATAGCAAAAAGCAAATTAGCTATGCAAGGGACAGAACAGAAAACATATTTAAAGATCACAATACAATGGCTCAATGCCTAAAGCTTTTTCGCTTACGATAGGAGATTATACAAAAAAGAATACAAGATGCCTCTGAACGGGAGCAGAGCAGGTCTAGAGCACCTATGTTAATGATGCCCATACAATTTATTTAACTCTTAGGTTCATATTAAATTCAAATAATCTGGGACGGTTCAACAAACAAATATGTGAAGCAAATAGCATCTTCAGTTCAGCAACAGGTTATACATACAGTATGAGCAGAACAGGACAGTAAAAAAAGTGAGCAAAAACCAAATGAGTTGCTTTAACTCTAACTAGTTGGTAACAAATTGACATAATCTGGGACAGTTCAACAGATCAACATGTGAAGCTAACATCATATGCTCAGCTGACAAACGATTCATATGTAACCCCTCTACATTATAAAGTACTACACTAACAGAGCTGCATCTCTAGATGCAAGAACAAAAGCGGTACGTTGATGGCATGCTAGGCATCGGTTTTAAAAAGCTTGATTTTAGATCATCAACAACCAGAAAGGCCTCAGCGGTCTAAATGTTCAGCACACCATCATCACATCACCGACGAGCAGGACCCGATACGACCCATACACAGCAACTAGGAAAAAAATGGGATCAAGCAGAGATGGAGGCGGGTACCTTCTGGTTGACAAGGTCGAACACCCTCTTGTGCACCCGCATCTCAAACCGATCCCAGGTGTTGGTACCTGTTTAACCAAAACAGGATAACATAGTTATACTCTATTTACTTCCAAATCATCATAAGAAACTACAGCACATCAAGAGTAGCAGATGACTGATTTGTGATGGGCTGGGCATCATTTTTAAAAATCTCGATTTTGAAACATCAAATGTATCAGAATAATCATATGAATCATCATTTGCTTAGCACATCTACCAAGTGCAACTACTTCATCATTCTAGGTAAATTAAGATGTTAAATGACTAAAACTAGTAGTATGCTACAATCATATGGTACTGGTTAAAAAATGTGACCAGAGGACTACACTTGAACACATCACTTGCAATGCCTACTAGAAGGAGCAAGTGTATAGAAGAAAACAAACATTAGACAGGCTAGCCATAAGTCTTAAAAAGCTCGATTTTGTATTCCTCAAAGAGAATCTCAGGAATATGTTGTTGTAGCATCATCTGACCAGCCAATCCATCATTAAACAGAATCCAAAAATCAACATCACACACAAGCAACCGCCACAGATAGGACCACTGTTAGATTCGGTGCACTATTGTCGGTGCAACAAACCCCCATGTGTGTTGCCCGGACTGTACATAGGCTCAAGAGCAAGGTTACGACATTCAAGACAAGGCCAAGCAGAAGAGATGGCTCTTTGAGAAATCAAAGGGTAGATCAAGAAGACCAAGACCAACCAAATAAGCAAGATATCACTAAGGAAAAACCTCCCTTGCCGGGCAGGCGAGCCTGGCGGGGTCGAGGTTACCCCAAGACAAACCTCAAGACTCCCCCGGCAGGCTTTCCGGGGATGCCAAGGGCGGATTACCCCGCCAAAGCTCCAACGCTCCACCTCACAACAACGCAAGTCACCCATCGGTGCGGTGTCGAGCCACCAAGTGACTAAGTGGCTGTTACTTGGTACGTGGCAGGCCATCTCTGAGGAAGATCATCCCTAAATGACACCCGTCGTGGCGACGTGTCTCGCGGGCAGGCGAAAAGGTGGCTGAATGGCACGGCAAGGCTTGCCGGGCTACGCCATGATGTGACACTAAGTGGCGCATTTAATGCACCCTGTCCTGTCTGCAGAGTTAGGTATGATAGCACTGTGGCCATCTAATCAGTGCATAATGACTGTTTTGCCATTGTGGTGACCCCTTGACCTATAAAAGGAGGGTCGTGGCTACCTTAGAGAGGATTCAGACCCTTGTATGCTCGAACGCGCGTAGCTGCTCTCGCCCCGAGGCGACCTTGCCGGACTAGAGCGCTGCTTCTCCACCATGGTCCTTCCATCAATCCACCAAAGCAGGAGTAGGGTTTTACGCCTCGCGACGGCCCGAACCTAGGTAAAACTACCCGTGTCATCGTTAACGTGCTGCTCTGTGCTTTTCGCTCTTTGTGCAATGCGCTCTTCCCCCTTGCCGAACCACAAGGGGCCAATGGCCCCATAGGTGGCCGTGTGATACCACGACATCTTTGGCGCGCCAGGTAGGGGGAAGTGCTTGCGCGAACCTGAGAGTGTAAGCAGCGCGCCATCTTCATCATCATTTTCTTCATCAACGGCTTCATCATCCATGGCGCCCAAAAAGAAATCTGGTGCTTCAGCTCACCCGTCTACCTCAAAGGCTCTCTCGCATGCGGCCACTAATGCCGTCGGGCTACGGGGGAACATGGGAACGTCGATGTCGTGGGGAACGTGACTGGCGCAGGCGGCGCCATCACCGTTCCCCTGCGGCCGAAGCAAGAGCAGGAGGCACCGGAGGAGGGCGACACCAACAACAACCTGGCGGCCATGCTGCGCAAGGTGCGGGTGGGGAGAACGCTCTGTCTCCGCCTCCCCACCTTGCCGAGGGAGACAGCCGCAGCGGTGGCGCTCCCCCTGATGCGGATCGTAATCACTTAGCTGCCCCCACCACGGGTGCGGCTACAGGGCCCGCGCCACCCCCAGGGCAAGCTAGCCGAGACGATGCGCCAAATGGGGTCGTCAACCCCCAAGCGCATCTGCCTCATCATCACGCCACCCTAGCGACTGGCTTGCGGCGGCGAGAACATGGTGCTGCCACTACAGGCACCATCAGAAGTCGGGCGATGTCGTGATCCGCGTCGTTGTCCATGCTAAGCACCGCTTCAGAGGCCATGGCGTGGGCCCATCTCTTGTTGAGATTTCCGCCAGAGGCCAATCAAATGGATGAGTGGAGGGCCACTATCCAGAGCTTGATTGGTTTCGCTTAGGCAGGAGGATCATAGCAGGCAGGCCCGCCACAGCGTCCACCAATGGCGGCAATGGCCCAAGCCGCTGGCCACACCGAGGGAGTCGTTCCGACGGTGCAGTCCCCTCCACGACAGCCAACGCAGGGGCCGCAACCAGGGCCACACGACCAAGAACCCGACGACGTATCAATGGCTTCGTCTGATCCTCAGACATGTCGAGACCAGTGACGGGTCCTCGAAGACAGGCGGAGGGAAGACGTGCGCATCACCATCGAGCGACGCCGCGACACCCGCCGCCAGTCTGATAGGCGCAGTGGCCCCGACGTCGACGAACCCATGCCCGGTGGGGGCGGGTACCTGCCTTTCGAGGTTGGGTGCCGCGCCTTCACTCGTG
The DNA here is from genome assembly GCA_011799875.1 of Thinopyrum elongatum. NCBI lineage: Eukaryota > Viridiplantae > Streptophyta > Magnoliopsida > Poales > Poaceae > Thinopyrum > Thinopyrum elongatum. Next base: position 394,186,237 of record CM022300.1, read on the forward strand.
AGCTGCGGCAAGTCTGTTGGCCATCTGCCCGTATGTTTAGACCAGAGATACCAGAAAAGTACGATGGAAGATTGAACCCGGCAGAGTTCTTGAGCATCTACACCATCGCTATTCAAGATGCCGAAGGAAGGGACGAGAGGGTGTTCGCCAACTACTTCCCTTTGGCACTCAAGCCAAACGTGAGGTCGTGGCTGATGCACTTGCCAGAGAACTCCATCTCGACCTGGGCTGATCTGTGCCATCAGTTTATTGGTGTCTTCACGGGCGGCCATCAAGAACCATGGCGGCCCAGCAACTTGCAGCTCCTCCCACAGAAGGAAGGAGAGAGTTTACGGAAGTATATGCAGAGGTTCAGCCGGGTGCACAGGAACATTCCAGACATCCATCCAGCAGCTGTGATAGCTGCGTTCCAGTCCAACATGCGCAACCGCAGGATACGTTCCAAAATGAACGTTCGATTGCCCAAGACTGTGAATGAGCTATACACTCTGGTGGACAAGTGTGCCCGAACAGAGGAGGGGAGGCGACTCCCCGGTGAAGAAGATGGCGTCGACATTGACTCAGAGGACGATGACGACGCCACCAATCAGAAGAAGAAGAACAAGAAACGCAACAAGAAGCGCAAGGATAAAGCAGCGATGGCTGTTGAAGGAGCGAGCACTCCTAGTACCGGCAAGAAGGCCAAGACCGAGGCTCCCGGTAAGGAAGTTGCCACGTGCACTGACTGCCAGGAAGCCACGGCTGCCAAGAAGGCTGATGGGCCGTACTGCAAGATCCATCGGACTAAGGGACACGATCTTCAAGAGTGTCATCAAGTTGAGCAGCTCGTCAAGAAGCAGAAAGCTGAGTACGAGAAGCGTGACAAAGAGAGAGACCAAGATGGTGCTAGCGGGAAGGGCTGAGGTGGCAGAGGAGGTCATCCTGGCAAGGCCCCTCAGTATCAAGGGAAACCGGCCGGAGGCCGTGAGAAGAAGGAATGCGTTGATGGGAGTGATGAAGGAAATGAAGAGGAAACCAACGAGCAGGAGTTCCAGAAGGCTACTGACGACCTGTGCATTGACGAAGGTGCATCCTTGCACTCCTCTCACCGCCAGCTCAAACAGTGGGCACGTGAGGTCAATGTCGTGGAGCCAGCGGCAGATTCTCGGAAGCCGCTCAAGTGGTCCCGCACACCCATCATCTTTGATGAAGAGGATCACCCTGACCGCACCACTGCGGTAGGATGTTTGCCATTGTTGGTTTGACCAATGATTCGCAACCTCAACGTCACAAAGATGTTGGTTGACGGTGGGGCCAGGTTGAATCTGATATCTCCCAAGGTCATCAGCAAGCTCGAGATAGCAGATGAAGAGCTCAAAGTTACCGGTACTTTCCAAGGCATCAACCCCGGCAGGAGTCGTCCTAAGGGGAAGATCACACTGTCGGTAACGTTCAGGGGGAGCTGAACTACCAGACCGAGAAGATTGTGTTTGACGTGGTCGACCTCCCCCTGCCATACAATGGAATCCTTGGCCGCCCTGCCCTGGCAAAATTCATGGCGGCATCCCACTATGCCTACAACACTTTGACGATGCCAGGACCGATGGGCGTCATTTCCATTCCATCAGACAAGAAGGATGTAGTCATACACGTGGATAAGATGTACCAGGAAGCAGTCACTGTAGAGGTCGCGGAAGCTACCACTCCCGCCAAGGAAAGCAAGAAAGGGAAGAAAGCTAGCAAGGATGCCAGCAAAGAATCCGGGAAGAGCGCCTCTTCGGATTGCGTTGCGCCTGTTGATGATTTGCTGGAGAGTTCCAATAGCAAGAGATGAAAGGTTGCTGCGCCTGCTGTGAAGAAGGTCCCGGCAGGATTGGTTGGCGCTGAGGGTACATTTACTATCAGCTCCACCCTTGATGATAAATAGGAAAGCATGCTCGTTGCCTTCCTACGGGAGAATGTCGATGTGTTTGCTTGGCAACCATCTGACATCCCTGGTGTTCTCAGGGAGGTAATCGAGCAACACCTTGATGTCTGCCCACATGCCTGACCCGTCAAACAGAAGGTCCGAAAGCATGCTTTGGAGCTGCAGCAGTTTATTGCTGAGGGGATCAAGAAACTCGAAGCTGCTGGTTTGGTCAGAGGACTGTTGCATCCAACTTGGTTGTCGAATCCAGTGGTGGTGCGCAAGGCGAATGGGAAATGGAGGCTTTGCATAGATTTCACAGATCTAAATAAAAGCATGCCCGAAGGACCCATTCCCCTTGCCGCGCATCGATTAGATTGTGGATTCCACCTCTGGATGTGACCTACTTTCCTTCTTGGATGCCTACTCCGGGTACCACTAGATTTTCATGTCCGAAGAAGACGAAGAGAAGACCGCGTTTATAACCCCATGTGGCACGTACTGCTTTGTACGTATGCCCTTTGGGTTAAAAAGCGCTGGATCCACTTTCGCGAGAGCAGTACAGATTGGCTTTGAGTCCCAGTTGCACAGGAATATTGAAGCCTACATGGATGATATAGTGGTCAAAACCAAGGACAAATCAACTCTCATTCAGGACTTGGAAGAGACCTTTGCAAATCTATGCAAGATTAACTTGAAGCTGAACCCAGAGAAGTGTGTGTTTCGTGTTTCTTCCCTCAAGATGCTTGGCTTCTTTGTGTCCCACTGGGGGATAGAGGCCAACCCCAACAAGATCAAGGCAATTGAGCAGATTCAAGCACCCAAGACAGTTCAAGACGTGAGGTGTTTCACTGGATGTGTTGCCGCGCTAAGCAGGTTCATTTCCAAGTCCCCCGAACATGCCCTGCCATTCTTCAAAATCTTGAAGAAGCCTGGGCCCATGGAGTGGACACCGGAGGCAGACGCTATGCTGCAGGATCTGAAGACCTATCTTTCCTCTGTCCCCACCTTAGTCGCTCCAAAACCACAAGAACCATTGCTGCTATACTTAGCGGCAATCAATTAAGTGGTTAGCGCAGCGCTGGTGGCGCAGCGGGAAGTAGATGAAGAAGCAGCTGCAATTGCCGTCCCCTCAGGAGGAGGAAGTGAACTCGCCCCGACAAGGTCAGAGGCAGATCAGAACAAGGAGGTGTGGGGTAATGGAGACAGCTCCAAGGTCGCGGCAAGGAAGAAAGTGGTGCAGCGGCCAGTGTACTTCATCAGCTCCCTGTTGCAGGGGGCTAGGTCGAGGTACTCTGGCATGCAAAAGTTTATTTTTGGCCTCATCACGGCCTTAAGGAAACTGCGCCACTACTTGCAAGCCCACTAGATCACGGTTGTCACCCGCTTTCCCTTGCAACGCATACTAAGGAACCCTGAGGCCACTGGCAAGATAGTGGAATGGGCTTTGGAGTTATCCAGCTTTGGTTTGAAGTTCGAGAGCACGTCAACCATTTAGAGCAGAGCACTGGCAAAGTTTATTGCGGAATGAACGCCTACCCCTGACGAAGATGTGTTGGGGACAGTTATCCCTGGCAAGGAAGCGCCCCAAGAATGGATCATGTATTTTGATGGTGCCTTCTCCCTACAAGGTGCAGGAGCTGGCATGCTTCTTGTTGCTTCCTCTGGGGAGCACCTCAAGTACGTGGCTCAAATGCATTTCCCCTGGGAGAAGGCTTCCAACAATACAGCAGAATCTGAAGGACTCCTTGCCGGGCTCAGGATCGCAACAGAACTGGGAATCAAGAAGTTGATCATTCATGGAGATTCGCAACTTGTGGTGAGGCAAGTGAACAAGGATTATCAAAGCCCATTGATGGAGGCATGGGTCGAGGAAGTGAGAAAGTTGGAGGAACGCTTTGATGGATTGCAAACAGAGCACATACCGCGTGCGGAAAACAACATTGCTGATCATCTGTCAAAGTGCGCTGCGCAAAAACTCCCTATGGAACCAGGGACTTTTGTTCTTCATCTGACTCAACCCTCTGTATCCCCGGCAACAATGGCCAGGAAGAGGAAGAAACTGGACTCTGGCAAGCCTCTCCGGACAGAGCTTCCCGAAGCCCCCGGCAGAGAGCTTGGCGGGAACAACTCCCCTTCGATCGGTGAGATGCACCCTCCCGCCAAACTACCAATCTCTGCGGTGGAGGAGTGCGCTCCCACGAATGAGGAGGTGCGGCTGGTCCTCGTTGCCGAGCCTCAGGCTCTAACTTGGGCGCAACACATAGTCCATTTCCTCCAAACAGGAGAACTGCCCGAAGAGCAAGAAGAAGCTGAAAGAGTAGCCCGGAGGGCCAGTATGTATCAGTTCATTGATGACACGCTATACAAAAGAAGGCCCAACAGAGTGAAATTGAAGTGCATCTGCCGGGAAGAAGGAAAGGAACTGTTGGCAGAGATACACAAGGGTATATGCGGCTCCCACATTGGATCGAGGGCCCTGGTTGGAAAAGCCTTCCGACAATGTTTTTACTGGCCCACGGCCCTCCAAGATGCAATTGAGCTAGTCACCAAATGTGAAGCCTGCCAGTTCCACTCCAAGAATATCCATCAGCCTGCTCAAGCTCTCCAGACGATCACTTTTTCATGGCCCTTCTCGGTCTGGGGGCTCGACATCTTGGGCCCCTTCTCCGGTGCTACCGGGGGCTTTTAGTTCTTGTTCATCACTATAGACAAGTTCACAAAGTGGCCAGAGGTGGAGCCTGTGAGGAAGGTGACCGCACAGTCAGCTATCAAGTTCTTGAAAGGATTGGTGTGCCATTTTGGAGTGCCCGCCAGGATCATCACTGATAATGGCACCCAATTCACAAGCCGATCCTTCATGCAATATATTCATGCCCTCGGAAGCAAAGTCTCATTTGCCTCTGTTTCCCATCCCAGAAGCAACGGACAAGCTGAGAGGGCAAACACTGAGGTGCTGCGAGGACTCAAGACAAGAACATTTGATAGGCTGTAGAAGTGCGGCAGGCGATGGATCGATGAGCTGCCGGTGGTTCTTTGGTCCCTCCGTACGACACCAAATTGAGCTACCGGGTAGACTCCCTTCTCCCTAGTCTATGGGGCAGAAGCAGTTATCCCCACAGAACTCATATACGGATCACCTCGAGTGCTTGCCTATGATGAATTAGCGCAGGAACAGCACCGGCGTGACGACGCTGTGCTACTTGAGGAGAACCGTCTCCGGGCTGCTACGCGTGATGCATGCTACCAGCAAGCCCTGCGTCGCTATCACAGCCACAGGGTTCATGCCCAAAGCTTTGAGGAAGGTGACCTTGTCCTTAGGCATGTTCAGTCCGCCAAGGGTGCAAACAAGTTGACGCCAAAGTGGGAAGGCCCTTACCAGGTAGTACGAGTCACCAGACCCGGCGCAGTCCATCTGGAGACCGGAGATGGCATTCAGTTGCAAAAGTCATGGAACATTGAGCATCTTTGTAAGTTCTACCCATAAGGCGCGGCTGTCGGGCCCTGCCCGGCAGCCACCCTTTTGCACAAGCCTTGCCAATGTTGCATGTAACCCTTTGTACAAAGCCAGGCGCAGACCCTGAGCAACACATGAATAAACGAAGCGCTGGGGGGCCCCCGACAAGATTGCAAGCATGCATAAGCATATCATGAGCATAGCATGATCATGTAGATGAGGTCGCATGTAGCACTGTTTTCATCTGCACTAAGTTGCAGGGTTCTTGCCGTGGACTTGATCCCGAAGAGAAGAAATGAAGACAAGCCTACACAGCAATCCCCGGCAAGCCAAACAGATAAGTTTCTTCTTATCCATACCTGTTCTGTAAGGTAAAAACTTGTGCATATGAAAACCTCGTTACCTTCGAAACATAGGTGCTCCCATCCTTTGTCCCGAATGTTGCTTCGGACAAGGTGGCCGCAGTTGCCTTTGATGGAGAGGGTTCGACGAGGGGCCAGTCCCTTTTTATAGTTTTATGTCCGGCAGGCCTTGCCCCACGACAGCAAACTAAGGGTACCGGCAGGATAGTTTGCCAGGGGAAACTTGTTTACTTGAATGTATGGAGGCACCTCACCTCTGCATGGACATGATACATGCACAAGTACCCGGCAAGGCTTGTCTTTTTCATTAATATGCTGATAAGCAAGTACAGATCTTACAGAGCACAAACATGGATAAAGAAGTTTACATAATTTAGACTAAAGTTTGGCAAGTGCCTACATGTTTTAGACTGAAAAAAGATAAGTGCCCCGTAATCCCTTTCTTGTCCCTCTCCTCCTAGGCACTACGGTGGGAGGTGAAGAAGGCAAAAGGAGCGCCTGGGCAGAAGCCTAGCCTGACCCCGTCAGGCCCCATGGCAAGGAGCCTGACAAGATCGAGAGGGCGCGGGGCGAAGGTGATGGTGAAGAGAGCGGTGGAAGGGTCCCCCTGGCCACCGCCACCAGGGCCAGTAGGACGCGGCAGGGCGAACGAAGCTGCAGCCTGAGAGGAAGCCTGCCGGGATCCAGCTGGAAGGTTGCTGGAGGAGCCGAGGGCACCACCCCCACTTCTGCATCCAACTCCCCAGCAAATCGCCTTGCCGGGAAGGAGATGCAGGTGCAGATGATGGTGTCGCCGCCTGACGATGATGGTGCGGCTGGTGTTCAGCCGGAGTCGGAGCCGTCGTCCTCCCTATCGGCGTCGTCGTCATCACCGTCACTACCCTCCTCGTCGCTATCGCACGAGGAGGAGCTTTCGTCGTTGGTCGAGCTCTCCGCACAGCACCCTAAGCGAGCACCCGAGCACCCGAAGACCTTGACGGAGAGCAGATCGACCTCCATTAGTTTAAAATGGAGGACGTGCCCCTCCGACAAGCTATGGGCGCGAGCAAAGGTTTTCCAGCCGCGTCGGAAGAGCATAACGTGAGGGGCGGGGAAGTCCACATCCACCCGCATGATGCCGTTGCAGCAACCCCTCATGTGCAGCTCAACGCGTGTGACTGTTCAAGCACCATCACCCTCGCAAATGGAGTAGGGAGGCGGAGGCGACCGCGCGGGGGCTTGTACAGCCTGATGATGAATTCCAGCGGTTGTTCTCTGACATGGCCCTCCATTGGGGGTTGAGCGGCCGGCGGAGGGGCGGCTCGAGCGCCCCCTCGCCCTCCTCGACCCCGAGCACCACGACGGCCGCGACCTCGCCCCCTCCTACCTCCTCTCGCAGCGGGCTCTGCCCCTACATCTTCGGCGGGAGAAGGGAGGCGCTGTTGAGTAGAAGCCCTCGTCGCCACTATTGGGGTGCCATTGCGTCCTCTTCCCCTCACCATGATGAAGAAACGACACCAGAAGAAAGAAGAAGGGAATGGATATGAGCCTGCACCCCTGCATGCATCCCCTTTTATAAGGAAAACGAGGTCGGGGGCTGGCTCCCTACTCACGGGGAGTGACCGCCCCGCTCCGCCAATTCGGCTCCCTCCCGCGCCACCAACGGCTCGTGGAATCGAGGCTGACCCCGAGCGCCAATCCATGGCGTCTGGATTTCTGCCATGGCACGTGTTTCCGCGCTCTCTGCGTCCACCACCAACCCAGCACAATGCATGCTGGACACATGGCGGAAATGGCAGAAGCGGGCAAGATAGCGGAATGGCAGTTACCGCCCCATGAACGTGGGGCGTGGGTAGCCCACGGATTGTGGCTTACTAACCTCCCCACTACGTCTCGCACGACGCGCAGAAAAACCGAAAACTGGCTCAGACACAAGTTAATGAAGGAGCAAAAAAGATCTCAAAGGACGAGCTACCAGAACCCGCTCGCCTGTGTACTAGATAGGACCTACCCCGACAACGCTCGGCAGCGTGTTCAGGCCAGGCCCGGGGGCTCCTGTCGGTGCAACAAACCCCCAGGTGTGTTGCCCGGACTATACACAGACTCAAGAGCAAGGTTACGGCGTTCAAGACAAGGCCAAGTAGAAGAGATGGCTCTTTGAGAAATCAAAGGGCGGATCGAGAAGACCAAGACCAACCAAATAAGCAAGATATCACTAAGGAAAAACCTCCCTTGCCTGGCAGGTGAGCCTGGCGGGGTCAAGGTTACCCCAAGACAAACCTCAAGACTCCTTGGCAGGCTTTCCGGGGACGCCAAGGGTAGATTACCCCGCCAAAGCTCCACCGCTCCACCTCACAGCAATGCAAGTCACCCATCGGTGCGGTGTCGAACCACCAAGTGACTAAGTGGCTGTTACTTGGTATGTGCCAGACCATTTTTGAGGAAGATCATCCCCAAATGACACCCGTCCAGGCAACGTGTTGCGCAGGCAGGCGAAAAGGTGGCTGAATGGCACGGCAAGGCTTGTCGGGCTACGCCACGATGTGACCCTAAGTGGCGCATTTAATGCACCCTGTCCTGTCTGCAGAGTTAGGTATGATAGCACTGTGGCTATCTCATCAGTGCATAATGACTGTTTTGCCATTGTGGTGACCCCTTGACCTATGAAAGGAGGGCCGTGGCTACCTTAGAGAGCATTCGGACCCTTGAACGCTCGTACGTGTGTAGCTGCTCTCGCCCCGAGGTGACCTTGCTGGGCTAGAGCGCTGCGTCTCTACCACGGTCCTTCCATCAATCCACCAAAGCAGGAGTAGGGTTTTATGCCTCGCTGTGGCCTGAACCTGGGTAAAACTGCCCGTGTCATCATTGCCATGCTGCTCTGTGCTTTCCGCTCTTTGTGCAATGCACTCTTCCCCCTTGCCGAACCACAAGGGGGCGATGGCTCCATAGGTGGCCGTGTGTTACCACGACAGCTATGGATTTCAATTGACAAACAGATGACACCTACGTAGGCTGACCAACAACAATAGACTCTCACTCGACTAATTCACTAGCACTAGACTAACCAAGGATCAGTTTTAAAAAGCTCGGTTTAAGATACTTCAACGATGTAAAATCTCAGTAGCATCTCCTTGTAACATCATATGCTCAGCTGACAAATGGTTCATATGCAACTCATTTACATTATATACCACACTAACAGAGCTGCATCTCTAGAAACAAAAGAACAAAGCAATACGTTGACTGATGGCATGCTGGGCATCAGTTTTAAAAAGCTCGATTTTAGATCATCAAAGACCGGAAAGGCCTCAGCGGTCTAAATGTTTCACATCCCCTGCTCAGCATGCCACCATCATCATAACAGCAATTCAAACCATACATGCATCCTTGCTCACATCACCGACGAAATACCATGATCATGGTAGGGCACGGTACGGTACACAGCAAGTAGGCAAAAAAATTGGGATCCAGCAGAGAGGCGGGAGAGAGGGGACTTCCTGGTGGTGATTTTGAGCACCTTGGTGGGCATCCTGATGGGGCCCTTGACCTTGAGCTATTTCTCCTTGGCGCCCTTCACCAGATCCGAGCACACTGTTCAACAAACGCACAAACATCCACGATGGACGATGCATCAGATCGGAGATGCAAAAGAACAGACGGGGATAAAGGAGAGGGTGATGCAGATGCAGTGCTACACCTCCTGGGTGTGGATCCCAAGCTTTCTCATAAGAGGAGGCGGAGTGATGTGTCACTTGCTGCCATATGAGGGTAGATAGATAAGAACCTGGTGCCTGATTACTCTACTAAATTGGTGTCAGCTAAACCCACAAGACATAGCCCTGTATGCTACTATGAATTAAGTTGTTGTCAGCCATCTCAGAATGCGATGGTGAATACCTGAATCAGCCATCAATATATCACAAAATTAAGTAGGGACAGAAGACAATCAATCATGGATGGGTTCGGGCATTGTAGGTGTTCCAACAACCAAAGACCTGAACAGCACACACTGTGCATGCACTTGATCCCTGGTTGGAATTCCTGCCCGCTGATGAAAAAGGAAGAAAATGTTTGTTAGCCTGAAAAGAAACTGGAACGGATCGAAGGACAGGATATTAGTTGAGAGTGAGGAGATTGATACCCTGCAATGGCGGACTGGCGGACGGAGCAATCAACACAGCCTGGGCGTGCGGGGCGACGAAGGAGTCTTGGGGAGAGTACAGGGACGGAGGCAACATTTCATCGAGCAGCTGCTGTGCGTGGGTGCTCCATCGATTCATCGGCGTAGGAAGCCATTGGGCAGAGCAAAGGGAAGAGAGGGCTGCACCAGCGATTGGGCCATGAGCTGTTGCCCGGGGTTGGGAAGATCTGAGGAGTGGGGGCCGAGGTAGCGGGGAGAACGACAATGACGGCGACGGCGTCGGCACCGACGAGGAGGGAGATGATGCGAGATGAGCAGCTCGAGTCGATTTGGGAGGAGAGGTAAGGGGCAGCCGGCGGTGAGGTTGGGGGAGAGTAGGAGGTCGCCGGTGGGGTCGGAGCATAGGTGGTCGCCGCTCACTGATGGGGTTGGAGCATAGGAGTTCGCGGGTGAATCCCTGCTACATCCAGCACGGGTCTGGGCGTGGGCTCGATCTTGGGTCAGCAGTGAGGGTCGTCGATGGTGGGGGTAGGCGGCGGTGGGGGTAGACGACAATGGAGAAGGGAGCTGGTGGGGAGGAAGGGGATGGGATCGAGAGGAGCTAGGGTTTGTGCGGGTGAGGAAGGGAGGGCATCGGGGAGTGAGGGAAAGAAAGGAGGTGGGGGGTGGATGGAAAATGACCCCGAGGACATAGCTAGGGTTTCGGGGTTGGTGTGGATGGGTCGAGGACTGCCGTTGGATCCCCGAGCATCCGACGGTGTTTGCATGATCCGCGTGAGACATCCACGGACCAATCAGAATGCAGTACGATGTTATGACCATCTAAATTGGTCGTAGTTGACTAAAAATAATGTGTTAAAATCATGTCAGCTACTTTATGACCTGATAAATTCTAAAAGAAAATGGAAACCTTCTCATTGTGTCACCAAAATGTGAACAAGTCTTCAGAAAAAATAACAACATGAAATAAGATAAATATCTTTAAAAAGGTGTCGTGAGAAATGAGTTTTTTGGCAAAAAAAAAAACATTTTTCCCTTTTCGAGTGCCCAAAATGAGTTTTTTGTGAAGGACCTACAATATATTTGTTGCAAAATTGGACCAAATCAATTTTCTAAAATATTAGGCCATATTTAATGTACAATTGACCGAATGGTTCGGTGTCAAAAGATTTGATCCACCTCTCGTGAAAAAGATAAAATTCCGCCGATTCAGCTGGAAGTGGGTCAAATTTGAACTGTCGCTGCCTCATAGTTTGCTCTTTATTTTTTCTAAAAATCATTTTTAGGTACATAAGTATCTATTTAATCAGATAAACACCAAATAATTTCCAAGAATCAACCACTAGCTAGGAACGGTCATGCCCGCCGTTCTGATCAAATTTTGAAACGGGCATGAAAAATTCAAAAAAATCAAAAAATTGGAAAACCTTCGCATTGTGTCATTATATGTGACCCAGTTATGAGGAAAAATAATAAACTTGTGATGCAAAAATTATTTTAAAAAATTCTTCTAAACAATGAGCTATCATGTGTGAAGATTCATGGCTTTCAAGCCAAATGATCAATCTTATGGCCACATTCATGGCATAGTTTGTTCAAAAGATCTCATATTGTGCAAAAAGGTGCATATTGGAATGGCAAACAATGTTGCCTAAGGAAGTTTTCATTTTCTTTGGACGAAAAATTCATTTTCCATTTTTTGAATGCCCAAAATGGGGTTTTTTGTGAAGGACCTATCATATATTTGTTGCAAAATTGGACCAAATAAATTTTCTAAAATATTTGTCCATATTTAATTTACAATTGACCAAATGGTTGGGTGTCAAAATATTTGATCCACCTCTCGTGAAAAAGATAAAATTCCGCCGATTAAGTTGGAAGTGGGTCAAATTTGAACTGCAGCTGCCTCATAGTTTGCTATTTATTTTTTCCAAAAATCATTTTTAGGTACATAAGTATCTATTTAATCATAGAAACACCAAAAAAATTGCAAGATTCAACCACTAGCTAGGAACGGTCATGCCCGCCGTTTTGACCGCATTTTGAAACAGGCATGAAAAATTCAAAAAAAAATTGAAAAACCTTCGCATTGTGTCATCATATGTGACCCAGTTACCAGAAAAAATAATAAACTTGTAATACGGGAATTAGTTTTAAAAAGTGTTCTCAGAAATGAGCTATCATGTGTGAAGATTCATGGCTTTCCAGCCAAATGATCAATCTTATGGCCACATTCATGGCATAGTTTGTTCAAATGATCTAATATTGTGCATAGGGGTGCATATTGGAATGGCAAACAATGTTGCCTAAGGAAGTTTTCATTTTTTTTGGACGAAAAAATCATTTTCCATTTTTCAAATGCCCAAAATGAGTTTTTTGTGAAGGACCTACCATATATTTGTTGCAAAATTGGACCAAATAAATTTTATAAAATATTAGGCCATATTTAATGCACAATTAACAAAATGGTTGGGTGTCAAAAGTTTTGATCCACCTCTCATGAAAAAGAAAAAATTCCGCCGATTCAGTAGGAAGCGGATCAAATTTGAACTGCAGCTGCCTCATAGTTTGCTCTTTATTTTTCCAAAACTCATTTCTAGGTACATTAGTATATATTTCATTAGAGAAACACCAAAAGTTTTCCAAGATTCAACCACTAGCCAGGAACGGTCATGCCCGCAGTTTTGACCACATTTTGAAACGGGCATGAAAAATTCAAAAAAATCAAAAAATTGGAAAACCTTCGCATTGTGTCATTATATGTGGCCAAGTTACCAGTAAAAATAATAAACTTGTAATACGGTAATTATTTTTAAAAAATGTTCTCAGAAACGAGCAATCATGTGTGAAGATCAATGGCTTTCAAGCCAAATGATCAATATTATGGCCACATTCATGGCATAGTTTGTTCAAATTACCTCATATTGTGCACTAGGGTGCATCCTGGAATGGCAAACAATGTTGCCTAAGGAAGTTTTCATTTTCTTTTGACGAAAAAATCATTTTCCATTTTTCGAGCACCCAAAATGAGTTTTTTTTGTGAAGGACCTACCATATATTTGTTGCAAAATTTGACCAAATCATTTTTCTAAAATATTAGTCCATGTTTAATGGGTTTCAAAAGCTTTGATCCACCTCTCATAAAACAGAGAAATTTTTGCCGATTCAGCAGGAAGCGGGTCAAATTTGAACTGCAGCTGCCTCATAGTATGCTCTTTTTTTTCAAAAATCATTTCTAGGTACATAAGTATATATTTAATCAGAGAAACACCAAAAGTTTTCCAAGATTCAACCACTAACCAGGAACGGTCATGCCCGCAGTTTTGACCACATTTTGAAACGGGCATGAAAAATTCAAAAAAAATCAAAAAATTGGAAAACCTTCACATGGTGTCCTTATATGTGGCCAAGTTACTAGCAAAAATGATAAACTTGTAATAGGGTAATTATTTAAAAAAAGTGTTCTCAGAAACGAGCTATCATGTGTGAAGATCGAATGGCTTTCAAGCCAAATGATCAATATTATGGCCACATTCATGGCATAGTTTGTTCAAATGACCTCATATTGTGCACTAGGGTGCATCTTGGAATGGCAAACAATGTTGCCTAAGGAATTTTTCATTTTCTTTTGACAAAAAAATCATTTTCCATTTTTCAAGTGCCCAAAATGAGTTTTTTTATGAAGGACCTACCATATAATTGTAGCAAAATTGGACCAAATCAATTTTCTAAAATACTAGGCCATATTTAATGCACAATTGACCAAATGGTTGGGTGTCAAAAGCTTTGATCCACCTCTCATGAAAAAGACAAATTTCCGCCGATTCAGTAGGAAGTGGGTCAAATTTGAACTGCAGTTGCCTTATAGTTTGCTCTTTATTTTTTTTGAAAAATCATTTCTAGGTACATAAGTATATATTTAATCAGAAATACATGGTTTGGTGGCGATACGTCGAGGTTTGGACAGTGGTCGAGGGCCCCAACTCCAGAGCGCGTAAACTCGCATGCCCGCCGCGTGGTCACCGCCTGACCGTGGCGTTGCCACGTGTTCTGGGCGGCCTAGGCATGTCTAGTGGGTTGGGCACTCCCCCGGTAGGTGTTAGGAAGAAGAAGGCAATAGAAGAATCTCACGAGGAGACTGAACTAAGCTCAAACATGAATTAGCAGCCAAGTGTTTGATTAGTGGTGGAGAAAATGCACATGGCCAATGGGTCTGAGTTTTGGCTGAGGATGATCATCTACTAAGGACACTGTCTTGGAAAATTTGCAGCTCAAATGGAGGAGCCTAGGTGTCACTTGCTTTGCAAAATACCATAATGGACAGAAATATGAATGTTGAAGCTGGACTCAAATGAATGAATGGATTGATCTGAAATTTGAAGGATGATGATAATTTGGGCATATGAAGGCACTGTAAAAATTTCATACCATTTGGATAAATAAAAATGGTACTTCCTTCATAGTGCTCTCCACTGAATAGAAAATTGGGAAAAATGCTGAGGGAAATTGGCTAGAATAAATGAGTTAAAATTTGGTCGAGGGAGGTTCTATGGGCAGGGTCATGTCCTTGTAAATTTTCAGCAATTATAAATTAACATAAAATATAGTTGCTTCACAATATGAAAATATTACCAGAAACAAAGATTGGATGGTGAGCTCACATGGATTGTTAGATGGGGCTCAAATTTCGTGGAGAGCTATGATTTGGGAATATAGAAGATATTGCAAAAATTCTTCTCATTAGGATATGCATAGCTAGAACTTCCTTCACAACGGTTCTAGCTGAACAAAAACTTCAGAAATTTGCCGAGGAAGATTTACCAGGCAAATGGAGCTGAATATTGTCATGAGGCAATGATTTGGATAGTAAAGAATGCCCAATTTTTTTGGGAATTTTGGGAATGACAAAAATATAGGCTGCTTCACAACCTAGGGCAAAAATTGACACATAGGCAAAACTGATGAGGTGGCACCTAGTTATAGCAATGCACCACAATTTACAAGGCTATGGCCATCTATATTGGTCGTTATCAGCTAGAAATAAGGCAGCGGACCAGTGTTGTTTGCTTTACGACCATTTCGTGTAAGGAAATTACGACCTTTCTGACCAAAATGGTCGTTATGGTTTAGGGTTTGGAGCCCCCCGAACAGCTTTTGACCAATTGGTCTCAAATGGTCATAGATTTATGACCAATTCTTCCAGGGTCACTGACATAAGTTCACAAGTTGACATATTTCTTGTAGTGAGCTCTCTAGAGAAATTATCATTCAGAATTTTTATGCTCGGCTTTCTCGTGATGATCAATCCATGCACGATACTTCTTGTACTGGTTCTTTTATGAAGAAGACTATTGAATTTAGGTGGGATCTTTTAGAAAGAATTAAATGCAAATATGAAGATTGGGAACTCGACGAAGGTAAAGAGTCAGGTATTAAGCTTGAATTTGATTGTGTTAAATGTTTTATGAATACCGATGCTTTTCACAAGTTTAGCACTAAATATGGACTTGACTCTGAGATAGTAGCCTCTTTTTGTGAATCATTTTCTACTCATGTTGATCTCCCAAAAGATAAGTGGTTTAAATATCATCCCCCTATTAAAGAAGAAATTAAAGAACCCGACATAGCTAAAGATAAAACTATTATTTATAATGTTGATCCAGTTGTGCCTACTGCTTATATTGAAAAACCACCTTTCCCTGTTAGGCTAAAGGAACATGCTAAGGTTTCAACTGTGGTTCACAAAAGTAATATTAGAGCACCTAAACCTGCTGAACAAATTAAAGTAGAACCTACTATTGCTATTGTTAAATATCTCCTGGTAGAAAATATTGACGGGCATGTTATTTACTTCTGTGATGAAGCGGCTAGAATTGTCAAACCCGATGAAAAAGATAAATATAGACTTGTTGTTGGCATGCCTGTTGTCTCAGTTAAAATAGGAGAACATTGTTAGCATGGTTTATGTGATTTAGGTGCAAGCGTGAGTGCTATTCCTTTTACCTTATACCAAGAAATTATAAATAACATAGCACCCGCTGAAATAGAAGACATAGATGTTACTATTAAACTTGCTAATAGAGACACCATCACACCTCTTGGGATTGTTAGAGATGTTGAAGTCTTGTGTGGAAAAATAAAATATCCTACTGATTTTTCTAGTTCTTGGTTCCCCACAAGATGACTTCTATCCCATTATCTTTGGTAGACATTTCTTGAACATTGTCAATGCCACTATAGATTGTCATAAACAAACTGTCAGTGTTAGCTTTGGTGATGAGTCTCATGAATTTAATTTTTCCAAGTTTAATAGACAACCTCATAAGAAAGAATTACCTAGTAAAGATGAAATAATTGGTCTTGCTTGTATTGCCGTGCCTCCTACTGATCCACTAGAAAAATATTTGCTAGACCATGAAAATGATATTCATATGCATGAAAGAAATGAGATAGATAAAATTTTCTTTGAACAACGACCCCTGCTCAAACACAATTTGCCTATTGAAACTCTAGGGGGTCCTCCTCCACCTAAAGGTGATTCCGTGTTTGAATTAAAACAATTGCCTGACACTTTGAAATATGCTTATCTCGATGAGAAAAAGATATATCCTATTATTATTGCTAACCTTTCAGAGCATGAAGAAGAGAGATTATTAAAAATCCTGAAGAAGCACCGTGCTGCTATTGGATATACTCTTGATGATCTCAAGGGCATTAGTTCCACTCTCTATCAGCACAAGATTAATATGGAACCTGATGCTAAACCCGTTGTTGATCACCAACGATGTTTGAATCCTAAGATGAAAGAAGTGGTAATAACTGAAATATTAAAGCTTCTGGAAGCAGGTATAATCTATCCCATAGCTGATAGTAGATGGGTAAGCCCAGTTCATTGTGTCCCTAAGAAGGGAGGTATTACTGTTGTTCCTGATGATAAAAATGAACTCATTCCACAAAGAATTGTTACTGGCTATAGAATGGTAATTGATTTTAGAAAATTAAATAAAGCAACTAGAAAAGATCATTATCCTTTGCCTTTTATTGATCAAATGTTGGAAAGATTATCTAAGCACACACACTTTTGTTTTCTTGATGGATATTCTGGTTTTTCTCAAATACCTGTTTCACAACCCGATCAAGAGAAAACCACTTTTACTTGCCCATTTGGAACTTATGCTTATAGACATATGCCTTTTGGTTTATGCAATGCACCTGCTAATTTTCAAAGATGTATGACTGCTATATTCTCTGATTCTTGTGAAAAGATTGTTGAGGTTTTCATGGATGATTTTTCTGTTTATGGAACTTCTTTTGATGATTGCTTGAGCAACCTTGATCGAGTTTTGCAGAGATGTGAGCAAACTAACCTTGTCTTGAATTGGGAGAAGTGCCACTTTATGGTTAATGAATGTATTGTCTTGGGGCATAAAATTTCTGAACGAGGTATTGAGGTGGACCAAGCTAAAGTTGATGCAATTGAGAAAATGCCATGTCCTAAAGATATTAAAGGTATTCGTAGTTTCCTTGGTCATGCTGGTTTCTATAGGAGGTTTATTAAAGACTTGTCTAAAATTTCTAGGCCTCTTACAAATCTTTTACAAAAGGATGCTCCACTTGTTTTTGATGATGATTGTGTAGAAGCCTTTGAAACACTTAAGAAAGCCTTAACTTCTGCACCTATTGTTCAACCACCTGATTGGAACTTGCCTTTTGAAATCATGTGTGATGCTAGTGATTATGCTGTTGGTGCTGTTCTAGGACAAAGAGTTGATAAGAAATTAAATGTTATTCATTATGCTAGTAAGACTTTAGACAGTGCCCAAAGAAATTACGCTACTACTGAAAAAGAATTTTTAGCAGTTGTGTTTCCTTGTGATAAACTCAGATCTTACATTGTTGATTCTAAAGTTATTGTCGACACCGATCATGCTGCTATTAAATATCTCATGGAAAAGAAAGATGCTAAACCTAGACTCATTAGGTGGGTTCTCTTGCTACAAGAATTTGATTTACATATAACTGATAGAAAAGGAGCTGAGAACCCCGTAGCTAATAACTTATCTAGGTTAGAGAATATCCTTGATGACCCACTACCTATTGATGATAGTTTTCCTGATGAACAACTAGCTGCAATAAATGTTTCTCACAATACCCCTTGGTATGCTGACTATGTGAAAGGATCGATATGGTTGACTAGAGGGGGGGGGTGATTAGGCAACTACCAATTTTTAGCTTTTCTTCACAAATTAGTTTTAGCAACAAATAGGTTGTCTAGATGTGCAACTAGGTGAGCAACCTATATGGTGCAAACAACAACAACAACAACAAGTGCAAGCAAGGGATACAACACAACAATAGCTTGCACAAAGTAAAGGAAAGTGATAACCAAAAGTGGAGCCGGTGGAGACAAGGATGTGTTACCGAAGTTCCTTCCCTTTGGGGGAAGTACGTCTCTGTTGGAGCGGTGTGGAGGCACAATTCACCCCAAGAAGCCACTAGGGCCACCGTATTCTCCTCACACCCTCACACAATGCGAGATGCCGTGATTCCACTAGTGGTGCCCTTGAAGGCGGCGACCGAACCTTTACAAACAAGGTTGGGGCAATCTCACAACTTGATTGGTGGCTCCCAACGATACCACGGAGCTTCACCATAATGGAATGTAGCTCCGAGGTGACCTCAACCGTCTAGTGTGCTCAAACACCCAAGAGTAACAAGATCCGCAAGGGATTAGTGCGGGGAATCAAATTTCTCTTGGTGGAAGTGTAGATCGGGGCCTTCTCAACCAATCCCTAGAAAATCAACAATTTTGATAGATCGGGCAAAAATGAGCTTTGGAGCAACAATGGAGTTTTTGGGGGAGAGAGGTAGGTCTTCTTGGGGAAGAAGGCCCCCTTATATAGTGGGGGGAACAATCCAACCGTTATCCCCTCATTCAGCCCGTAGTGAGCGGTACTACCGCTGGCCGCAGCGGTACTGCCGCTCGGCCTAGCAGTACTACCGCTGGGACCGTGCACAGTGCCTAAGGGAGAAGGGACAGAGGAGAGGGCCACTGAGAGGCACTAGTAGCGGTAGTAAGCACGGTACTACCGCTCACAAGCGGCACTACCGCTCCTACTGCCGCTGAACCCGACACGAGACACGCAGGTCTCGAGTCGAGGTGGTACTAGCGCGGAACCGGAGCCGTACTACCGCCTGTGGCCATGGGCGGTACTACCGCTGTGAAACAGCGGTACTACCGCTTGTGGCTTTCAGCCGTAATGCCGCTCCGGGCCGCGGTACTACCACTGGCGCCTCCCTTATGTCACTTCCACGATAACAAGTATACTCCAAGGATGAGGGAAGGAGCTGGGGGTGCGAAAGAGATGTGTACATGTTGATTCCACCCTAGCCTTTTCGATACGGACCCCCTCTTGATAGTACGGTATCTCCTACGACTCAAGTCCACCAAAACCGAAATGAAACAAAACTACACCGTCTTCACTTTGAGCTCCGAGGGGAATAAATCGTCTCGTGCCAATGACTGAATATCTGAAATGCTCAACACACATGATTAGTCCGCAAATGCATTGTCATCAAACACCAAAACCACTTAGAGAGAGATATGCCCAAACAATCTCCCCCTTTTTGGTGGATTGATGACAACACGGGATTTGCATAGAGATATAACAAGAGAATAAGCAAACCCCAGAGTCTGCAAAATATAGACGGGCTCCCCCTAGATGTGTGCACTTAATTAGGAGTGCCTTTGGAATGCAAAGTACACACAATAGGATCAACACCCTTCCTATATTTTATAGACTGACAACACTTGCATCTACAATAAGGGAAAAATAAACTAGGATGCAAGGAGTAGTAAGTGAGCATAAGAGAATCAAAAGTTAAGCATGCAACTCACATCACATACTACCAAAGTACTAGACAAGCATAAGATAATAATAGGATAGCATATGTCTCACACCATATGAAAGGGTAACCAAGTCTCACAAGCACAAACCAAACCAAAGCAAACAACCGATAAACGAGTTTGCAAGAGAGAAAGACAAGGCAAATAAGACACACTCGCAACTCGAAAAATCCCTAAACTCTCTCCCCCTTTGGCATCGAGACACCAAAAGGGCAAAGAGTGTTGCTACGGTCACAGGTGATAGCAATGCCGAAGATCTCCATCATCACAGCCCCGCGTGGTCGCTCGCGCCTCCGTCATCAGCAGTAGGCTGCTCAGTCTCTGAATCAATCCAGGGACAGTGCTGAGACACCCATTACTCCTCATCTGTGATCTTGTCCTCAGACCCACTGTTAACTTTAGCTCCAAGCTGACGCATAAGAACCTTGTGATGGCTACGTGACTTCTTCTCAGACACATGAGCCATATACTGTTCGTGAGACTCCATGCAGAACAGCTTCTTCATCTTGCGCTTGAGCTTCTTAGCCCACAAAGGCTCTACACCAGAGGGCTCATAATCCTCATCATCGTCAGCCTCAGCCTCATCAGCTCCAGACAAAATCTCAGTCTCCAGAATAGGAGTGCCCCAGTGCTCCTTTTGTCTCAGTCGCTTAATCTCATGAGAGATCAAGTCCCCGGTCTCCAGCCTGACACCGCGATAAGAGTGTGCCCGAGCCTTCTCAATGAGCAACATCAGGTAGGGGGCATAGATGGGGCACTTGCGCTCAGTGATGGCAGAGAGGAGCTCTGACCACATGACATGTGAAATATCCAAGGACTCTCCTGTGTTGTTCTTCTCATGCTGGCAAAACAGTAACATATCCATGAGGTACGAATGAACCATATCCAAGTTCCCAATGCAAGGGAAAAGGGTGTTCCCGAAGATGCGATGAAGGATATCCAGAAAAGGAAACAACTCATATGTCTTCTTCTACGTGTCGGGGTGAATCTTCACTGAGCTGTATGGCCAAAGAGCCGACTTGTGAGTAGAAGTAACAGTCTTGTGAGGACAAAAGCCAATCGGGTTGTCAAGCCCCTGATCTTCAACACCTAACAGTTCCATGAACGCCTTCCATTTGAATGAGAGAAGTCTGCCATTGGTCATCCAAGTCAAGGTCCTTTCCTCATCAGTGCCAAGGTGAACCGTGGCATAAAACTGAGCCACCATATCCGCATCAAAGTCCTTGTTGGACTCCATGAGCTTGAGGATGTTTAACTGAGCACACATATCAAGTGCCTCGCCAAAATAGGCACGATCCTTCTCCAAATAAGCAATGTCGATGGAGCAGACATCTACAAAGAGATTCTTCTTTGCTTTGAGCACATCAAACTAGATAGACCACTGTTGCCGGTTCCAGAAGGGGCGGTTGACAAGAGCTGGATCTTGATCTTGAGCATACGGGTTGCGGCAACAAGCCACACAGAACTCCTTAGCAGACATTTCTGACACAGACTTGAACTTCGGCTTCGGCTTGCTTGCAATTTGCTTAGAAGGTGGCTTGGGCTGAGTTGGAGGAACACTTGAAGATGCAGCTGCTGCCTCAGAAGTGTGATAGCGCTTTGACCCTCCAGGACGCCTGGGGTTGATACGACGGACAGGGTGCTCCAAAGTGCCATCACCTGGAACCACACACACCAACAAGAAAAGCAAACAAAAAACAAGCATAAGCTAGCAGAAAAAGCGAGAAGAATCAATGATTGGTAAGAGAAAAATGGAGGCTGGCATCCGAGCGGTAGTACTGCTCCTAGGCAGCGATAGTACCGCCTCCAGTGGTAGTACCGCTCCAGGGGAGCGGTAGTACCGCCAGAGGCAGAGGACGGCGGTCAGACCACTACCGCTGCTAGATCCGGTACTACCGGGGTGCGAAATTCAAAAATACTCCTACCAATCATCAATCCAACTAGTCTAGAAGACTTCTACGCCCTACTCAAGCCTCGATTTATCCAAAAATTGACGAATGCCAACAATATTGCCCTAAATCCTAGAATCAACAAGGAGAACCAAGGGAGAGGAAAATGGAGGCAATACCGGCATCCATGTCAAGAGGAGACAGTGGGGAACCATCCCACCGGACGAAAATGCAGAAGACGGCCCGGAGACGGCGGCCCCCCACTGCGAGTTCGTCGCTGGAGAGAGGAACGGACGAGGGGGAGAAAGGCGAATGGGTATGGGGGAGTAAAACTCCCCCTGCTCGATTCATAACCCCCAGCACCGTCCACAGCGGTAGTATCGCTCGGACGGGGCGGTAGTACAGCTTGATGCTACTTAGCGGTAGTACCGCCCTTCCAACAACTTGCGGCGGCTACATATTCGGCCTCGGTGGATGAGAGAGACACACAATTTTTCTTCTTCGAAGACCAACTCACCAAAGAGCGACCAAGGAATTGGCACCCTCCAAAAGTTGACTTCCTCTCCACAAAATCACCCGCCCAATCCGAGTCCGAGTAACCCATGAGATTGAAGCTTGCTCCTTTGGGGTACCATAAGCCAAAGTTTGGGGTATGAGCCAAATATCGAAAGATTCGCTTGACCGCCACATAGTGGCTTTCCTTAGGTGCGGCTTGAAACCGTGCACAAATTCCCACACTCAACATGATATCCTGTCTAGATGCACAAAGGTAAAGCAAGGATCCAATCATGCAATGATATACCTTTTGATCCACCGCTTTACCATTGGGATCACTGTCAAGCTTGCATTTGGTGGGCA
This sequence comes from Thinopyrum elongatum, assembly GCA_011799875.1. Taxonomy (NCBI): domain Eukaryota; kingdom Viridiplantae; phylum Streptophyta; class Magnoliopsida; order Poales; family Poaceae; genus Thinopyrum; species Thinopyrum elongatum. Next base: position 394,208,715 of record CM022300.1, read on the forward strand.
TGGGAAACTTGACCGACTTGACATCATCTAGCTTGAATCTCTTGAGCATGTCTTAGGTATACTTGGCTTGGTTGATGAACATTCCTTCTCTTCTTTGCTTGACTTCGAACCCAAGAAATAATTTCAACTCACCCATCATAGACATCTCAAACTTCTTGGTCATTAGAGTGGCAAACTCATCATTGAAAGATTTGTTAGGAGAACCAAAAATAATATCATCAACATATAGTTGGCATATGAACAAATCCCCTTTGACCCTCTTAGTAAAAAGAGTGGGATCAATTTTCCCAATTTCAAACCCACGATCTTGCAACAACTCGGTAAGGTGCTCATACCACGCACGTGGGGCTTGTTTAAGGCCATAGAGCACCTTTTTGAGTTTGTATACATGAGTGGGGAGCTTGGCATCCTCGAATCCCAGAGGTTGTTTGAAATACACCAACTCATTCAAAGGACCATTAAGAAATGCACTTTTCACATCCATTTGTTGCAATTTAAAATCATGATGAGATGCATATGCAAGCAACATGCGAATAGATTCAAGACGAGCAACGGGGGCAAAGGTTTCACCATAGTCGATACCCTCGACTTGGGAGTAGCCTTGTGCCACCAATCTTGCCTTGTTTCGAACAACCACACCGTTCACATCTTGCTTGTTCTTGAAGATCCATTTGGTCCCGATGACATTATGTTCCTCCGTTGGCCTTGGCACTAATTCCCAAACTTGATTGTGCTCGAAGTTGTTGAGTTAATCATGCATGGCTTCAAGCCAATCCTCATCATCGAGCGCCTCATGTACCTTTTGGGGTTCAACACACGAAACAAACGCGTGATGCTCATAAAATTTTTGACAATTGTTTACGAGTAGTTACCCTTTTTCTCAAGCTTCCAAGCACATTATCCATGACATGTTGTTGACGCTCGAGCTTGGAAGCCACCTTGGCAGCACGACACTCCAAAAGTTCCTTGATGGGCATTTGAGGATCATCTTGCTCATCTTGAGGACCGTCTTGAGTTTTCCCTTGATCTTGAGCTTGCTCTTGATCTTGGGCACCGTCTTGAGCTTGCTCTTAACCTTGAGCTTGCTCTTGATCTTCAGGGAGCTCGAAAGCATGAACTTGATCTTGGGCATCATTTGGTGCATCACCATCTCCATGGGGTTGATCTTGCCCTTGATCTTGCTCATTGGGTTGAGGGCCTTCACTTTGTTCTTCGGAAGCGTGTGGGTCTAGCGTAGGTGATGGCTCCACTTGAGTAGAGCATTGTCCTTCTCCTTCGGCCACAAGGGGTTCCTCAATAGGGAGTATTTGACCAATCCCCATTCTTATTATGGCTTGGGGAGGAATTTCATCACCTACATCACAAAGACCACTTTGCTCTACTTGGGAACCATTATTTTCATCAAACTCCACATTACACGTCTCCTCAATGAGCCTGGTGGACTTGTTGAGGACGTGGTAAGCATGAGAGTTTGTAGCATAACCAACAAATATGCCCTCTTGAGCTTGAGGTTCGAATTTAGACAAACGAACACCTTTCTTGAGAATGAAACACTTACAACCGAACACCCGGAAGTACTTGAGGTTGGGCTTGTTGCCGGTAAGTATCTCATATGGAGTCTTGTTCAAGCCTTTGCGGAGGTAGAGCCTATTGGATGCATGATATGCTGTGTTGATGGCTTCGGCCCAAAAGTTGTACGGAGATTTGAATTCCGCCATCATGGTCCTTGTTGCGTCCATCAATGTCCGGTTCTTCCTCTCCGCCACTCCATTTTGTTGAGGGGTATAGGGTGCGGCATATTGGTGCTTGATCCCCTCGTCACTAAGAAACTCATCCAATGTGTAGTTCTTGAACTCGGTGTCGTTGTCACTTATAATCATCAAAATCTTTGCTTCATGTTGACGTTGAGCTTCATTTGCAAAGTTGATGATGGTTTGTTGAGTCTCACTCTTCCTCTTGAAGAAGTATACCCATGTATATCTTGAGTAGTCATCCACAATCACCAAGCAATACTTTCTTCCACCAAGACTATCAAAGGATGGAGGACCAAAGAGATCCATGTGAAGGAGCTCCAAGGGCCTCTTCGAGTAGATGATAGTCGAGGGTCGGTGAGCTGTTTCATGAAGCTTTCCTTCGATACAAGCACTGCATGCACAATCTTTGGCAAAACTCACATTTGTTAGTCCACGGATGTGATCCCCTTTGAGGAGACTTTGCAAAGATCTCATATTGACATGGGCTAGTCGGTGATGCCAAAGCCAACCCACATCAACTTTAGCCATTAGGCAAGTCGCAGTCTTAGTGGGTCGCTCCAAAAAGTTTACCACATAGAGACCGTTCTTGACATGTCCAACAAAGGCTACTTTAAGAGTCTTTCTCCACAAAAGGGCCATGGTATCAAGATCAAAGAATGTTGCAAAGCCCATAAGTGCAAGTTGACGAACGGAAAGTAAATTGTATGCAAGGGACTCAACAAGCATGTCCTTCTCAATAGATAAATCTTGAGAGATGACCACCTTGCCAAGTCCCAATACCTTAGAAGTTGAAGCGTCACCGAATTGGACATGGGTGGGCATAGATGGAATTGGATGCACATCCACCACCAAGTCCTTGCTCCTAGTCATATGATTTGTTGCCCCACTATCAAGCAACCATGACACTCCACCGGAAGCAAACTCGTACAAGAGATCAATGCTTGGATTTAGGTACCCATTCTTGAATGGGTCCTTTGAGGTTAGTAACAAGGGTCTTAGGAACCCAAATAGACCATTCAATGTAATCATAGTAAGAACCAACGAATTTGGCATAAACATGTCCATCACTAGCACGGCATAAAACATAAGAAGGGTTAAAGTCACCGGCTTTGTTGTTAGGGGCGGTTTTGCCCTTCTTGGCATTACCACCCACTTCCTTGTTCTTCTTCTTCTCATGAGTACCCTCACCCGCCTTGACAAAAGTTTCCTTTAGTGGGAGATGTTGCTTGGTCTTGTTGTTGTTCTTCTTCTTCTTTGACTTGGGTGCAAACCCAAGTCCCTCCTTTCTTACAACTTCCTTTTGGCTTGTCAAAAGGTCATTGAGGTTCTTTTCACCTTGTATGCATGTCACAAGGCCCTTCTCAAGTTGCTCTTTCAACTTGGCATTTTCCTCCACAAGGTGCACATGCTCACAACAAGGGTTAGTAGCATGGGCATTATCAATTAGAACGAAAGGAGGGCAAGTGGAAATCTCCTTGGTTAGCTTCACTTGGAGTTGATCATGACACTCTTTGAGAGAAGCATGAACACCCTTCAAGACCTTGTGAGCCTTGTCAAGTGTATCAAATTCTTCCTTGAGTCTATCATGGCCAATCCCAAGTGCAACTTTCTCGGATTTAAGCACACGAGTAAGAACAATAGCATGATCAAGATCTTTTTGCAATTTAGCATGATCAATATGGTGTGACTCCTCAAAAGTCAAAGGAAGATCTTGCTCTTCCTCTAGAGCAATGGAAAGATTCGCAATCTCATCGGCATACTCATGACTATGCCGCTCCAACTTGGAGATAGTATCCTCATGCAACTCAATGATATCATTGGCCTCACCAAGTTGTTCCAAGAGAGCAACAAAGTGCTTCTTGGATTCACCCTTGAGCTTGCTCACAAACTTGGTGAACTCATTCTCATCAACTTTCTCCACCTCACTATCATCAACACAATGTAACAATGAAGGAGTAGTAATGATGGTGGTTTTGATGTTAGGAGTTACCTTGTTGATACCTTTGGCCATGAGATACTTGGCAATGGTGTTTTCGTTGAGGGCGCCAAAGAGAGACACCTTGGAGGGGGAAGATGTTGCAATGGCTGCCGTTGCCATTCCTTCTCCACTTGTATCTTCCTCGTCATCATCGGAGGGGTACTCTTCATGTTCCACCAAGCCCTTTGGAGGAGACTTCTTGGTGAAGTTGTTCTTGCTAGGGAAAGACTTGGCTTTGTCTTTGCGAATGAGTTTGCCACCATTGTCTTCCCTCTTCTCGTAAGGGCAATCTGCCACAAAGTGACTCACATTGCCGCAATTGTAGCAAGTCCTTACTCGTTGCTTGTTCTTTGACCCACTTGAGTTGTTCTTGGTGAAGTTGGGCCTTAGTTCCTCTTGTTGCTCCAAAATTGCCTTGACGCAAGAGCCATGTGCTCATGGTAAGCATATTTGGTGTCCTCAGGGCCACACTCCTCTTCTTCTTCTGGAATGGCCTTGGCCTTCAAAACAAGGGTGGGAGTGCTTTTCTTTCACCGGACACGAGCAAGAGCATTGTCGGCGGTCTTGTTCATGATGTTCATGGCAATAAACTCATCCAACACTTCACTTGAGGTTAAGATGTGAAAATCCGGCCTTTGACGAATCACGGAAGACATGGCCATGTTGAATGGCATGATGGCCTTGAGAAACTTGAGCTTGATCCTCATCCGTATCCTTCCTCCCATGGTCTTGGAGAGCAACCGCAAGAGTGGTCACCCTCCAGTAGAGTTCATGTGGATCCTCATCTTATAGCATCATGAATTCATCGGCCTCATCAAGGACCACTTCAAAGTTAAACTGTTGGATGCTTGAGCTCCCCTTGTACATAGAAACAATGTGCCCCCATCAATCCTTTGCACGAGTGAAAGGACATAAGTGAGATAGATCTTCGGGTGGGACCGCATCTTGAAGGATGAACAAAGTGGAGTGATTGTATTGATTGTCCACTTCTTCTCTTGGGGTGAAGTTGTTTGGATCATGCGGGTAGAAGCCTTGCTCAATGATTCTCCAAAGGTTAGTTGAGCAGTGATTCAAATGAGACTTAATGCGAAAGACCCAATTAGCAGAATCACCTTTAACAAGCTTGGGAGGAGGACCATGATTATTAATGCGAGGATTAGGGACCGGTCCTCCATAGACCAGGGGAGGGGTAACCGAGGCAAAGGTTCCCGTCCCATTCTTGTCGTGAGGGGAAGAAACATGAGTACCTTCAACCGCTTCCTTAGCGGAATTGGCCTCCGACTCTGATGCGGTGGGATTGACCACAAGCAAAGGATCGGGAGAAGCTTTCATCCCCTCAAGCAATTCTTTAAACATGGATTTGACTTCGGTTGTCATAGACGTCTTAAGTGAAGCCATAGCTTCATTTAAGTCATCTTGTGTGATCGAAGTCAACTCCACGGCCTCGGGCACTTCCTCACCGGTGTCAACCATACTCTTTGGGTGGTGAAACCCTTAATAAAGAGACGAGGCTCTGGTACCAATTGAAAGGATCGATATGGTTGACTAGAGGAGGGGTGAATAGGCAACTACCAATTTTTAGCTTTTATTCACAAATTAGGTTTAGCAACAAATAGGTTGTCTAGATGTGCAACTAGGTGAGCAACCTATATGATTCAAACAACAACAACAACAAGTGCAAGCAAGGGATACAACACAACAATAGCTTGCACAAAGTAAAGGAAAGAGATAACCACAAGTGGAGCCGGTGGAGACGAGGATGTGTTACCGAAGTTCCTTCCCTTTGGGGGAAGTACGTCTCCGTTGGTGTGGCGTGGAGGCACAATGCTCCCCAAGAATCCACTAGGGCCACCGTATTCTCCTCACGCCCTCACACAATGCGAGATGCCGTGATTCCACTAGTGGTGCCCTTGAAGGCGGTGACCGAACCTTTACAAACAAGGTTGGGGCAATCTCCACAACTTGATTGGAGGCTCCCAACGATACCACGGAGCTTCACCATAATGGAATGTGGCTCCGAGGTGATCTCATCCGTCTAGGGTGTTCAAACACCCAAGAGTAACAAGATCCGCAAGGGATTAGTGAGGGGAATCAAATTTCTCTTGGTGGAAGTGTAGATCGGGGCCTTCTCAACCAATCCCTAGAAAATCAACAAGTTTGATTTGCTAGGGAGAGAGATCGGGCGAAAATGAGCTTTGGAGCAACAATGGAGTTTTTGGGGGAGAGAGGTAGGTCTTCTTGGGGAAGAAGACCCCCTTATATAGTGGGGGCAACAATCCAACCGTTATCCCCTCATTCAGCCCGCAGCGAGCTGTACTACCGCTCTAGGGAGTGGTACTACTGCTGGCCGCAGCGGTACTGTCACTCAGCCCAGCCGTACAACCGCTAGGACCGTGCACAATGCCTAAGGGAGAAGGGACAGAGGAGAGGGCCACTGAGCGGCACTAGCAGCGGTAGTAGGCGCGGTACTACCGCTCACAAGCGGTACTACCTCTCCTACTACCGCTGAACCTGACACGGGACACGCAAGTCCCGAGTCGAGGCAGTACTAGCACGGAACTGGAGCCGTACTACCGCCTGTGGCCATGGGTGGTACTACCGCTGTGAAATAGCGGTACTAACGCTTGTGGCTTTCAGCCGTACTTCCGCTCCGGGCCGCGGTACTACCGCTGGCGCCTGCCTTATGCCACTTCCACGATAACAAGTATACTCCAAGGATGAGGGAAGGATCTGGGGGTGCGAAAGAGATGTGTACGTGTTGATGCCACCCTAGCCTTTCCGATACGGACCCCCTCTTGATAGTACGGCATCTCCTAGGACTCAAGTCCACCAAAACCGAAACGAAAGAGAACTACACCGTCTTCACTTTGAGCTCCGAGGGGAATAAATTGTCTCGTGCCAATGACTGAATATCTGAAATGCTCAACGCACATAATTAGTCCGCAAATGCATTTTCATCAAACACCAAAACCACTTAGAGAGAGATATGCCTTAACACTATGCTAATTATATTGTTGTTAAATACATACCACCTAGTTTCACTTACCAACAAAAGAAAATTTTCTTTTATGATTTAAGACATTACTTTTGGGATGACCCACATCTTTATAAAGAAGGAGTAGATAGTATTATTAGACATTGTGTACCTGAGCATGAACAGGAACAAATCTTATGGAAATGTCACTTCGAAGCTTATGGAGGGCATCATGCGGGAGACAGAACTACTCATAAGGTATTGCAATCTGGTTTTTATTGGCCTACTCTTTTGAAGGATGCCTGTAAGTTCGTTTTATCTTGTTATGAATGCCAGAGAATTGGTAATATCGGTAAGCGTCAAGAAATGCCTATGAATTATTCACTTGTTGTTGAACCATTTGATGTTTGGGGTTTTGATTATATGGGACCTTTTCCTTCCTCTAGTGGGTATACACATATTTTGGTTGTTGTTGTTGATTACGTTACTAAGTGGGTAGAAGCTATTCCAACTAGTAGTGCTGATCATAACACTTCCATTAAAATGCTTAAAGAGGTTATTTTCCCGAGGTTTGGAGTCCCTAGATATTTAATGACCGATGGTGGTTCACACTTTATTCATGGTGCTTTCCGTAAAATACTTGCTAAATATGATGTTAACCATAGAATTGCATCACCCTATCATCCTCAATCTAGTGGTCAAGTTGAACTTAGCAATAGAGAAATAAAACTAATATTACAAAAAACTGTTAATAGGTCCCAAAAGAATTGGTCTAAGAAATTGGATGATGCACTTTGGGCCTGTAGAACAGCATATAAAAATCCTATGGGTATGTGTCCCTATAAAATGGTTTATGGAAAAGCTTGTCATTTGCCTCTTGAGTTAGAACATAAAGCATATTGGGCAATTAAAGAACTCAACTATGATTTCAAACTTGTCGGTGAAAAGAGGTTATTTGGTATTAGCTCATTAGATGAATGGAGAACCCAAGCTTATGAAAATGCCAAGTTATTTAAAGAAAAGGTTAAAAGATAGCATGACAAAAGAATCGAAAAGCGGGAATTCAAAGTTGGAGAATACGTTCTTTTGTACAACTCTCATTTTGGATTCTTTGCAGGAAAACTTCTCTCTAAATGGGAAGGACCATATATTATCGAGGAGGTTTATTGCTCTGGAGCCATCAAAATCAATAATGCCGAAGGCACTAACCCGAAGGTGGTCAATGGTCAAAGAATTAAACACTATATCTCAGGTACGCCTATCAATGTTGAAAGCAATATTATTCAAACCATGACACCGGAGGAACACATAAAAGAGACCTTCCGGAACACTCCAGAATACTAAAAAAGAGGAGGTATGTGATACGGTAAGTAAACGGACTGCAAAAAATCCACAAAAATATTTTCTGTCAGTTTTGGAATATTACAAAAATTAGGAAAATAAGAAACAACCAGGAAGGCAACGGAGGAGGGCACAAGACACCAAGGCGTGCCTGGGCCCCCTGGCGCGCCCAGGTGGATTGTGCCCACCTCAGGAACCTTCCCGACTCCGTTTTCCTCCCATTTGCTTGTTTCCCAAGATAAAAAATCTTTATATACCACCCGAACATATTGACCACCGTATCGCGAAGAAATCTTCTGTTCTTCTTTCTTGCTGTTTTCTGTCAGATCTGTTAAGCCAGGCATCATGTCTTATCCCTCCTCCAACAAAGTAGAAGAAGATGCTTGGTTGATGAAGATGGAACTAAAGAGAGAGGAACCAGAGAAAACCATCAAGGGTGATAAGGTCAAGGAAGCCGCGGGAGATCAAGTTCTGGCAGTAGGGCAGGTCGTCCCAGCAGCAGAAGAAGAAGACATCCTTCAACCTTACTATGATTATATTACCCGTACTGAAATTGAAGCTTTCAGGGTCATTGAAACAGTTCATGTGCAAAATAAATATCTCACTCGTGAAAATATTCTGTTGCAAGAGCACATCATCACCCTCCGAAGCATCATCCGTAGATTGGAAAACCTCCTGAGCCTGAAATGTGAAGCTACATCACCACCACCTTCATCATCTTCTCCAAGAAAAGAAACTTGAGTTCATGGTATGGGCACTCCCCTTGGCTTGTGCCCAGCTTGGGGGAGGTGCCCCAGTATCGTATCATCACCACTATCTTTGCTTTCATCTATTTTAGTTTGATCTTTGGTTATCCTATGATTTAGTTGAATAAAAGTTTAGTTTGATCCTTTATTTTCGAGTGCTTGCTTAGTGATCTATCTATGTAATCGTGTGCGAGATATATAATAAAGATTAGTTTGAATCTTGTTTCTTTCGTTGTTTGTTCCAATAAAAAGAAAGGAAAAATAAATGAAAAAGATCATATGTTAATCTTATGGTAAGTAATGACATCACATAAGGAAAAGTATAAGTGGTAAAATTTATTGGAGATTGACAAACATAGCATTGGTCAATGATGCAATTCATGAAAGAATTAATAAGGGAAGAGAAGATTCACATGCAAATACACTATCTTGGACATCTTTTATGATTGTGAGCCCCCATTAAATATTTTGTGTCAAAATAGTTGATATTGGACAAGGAAGACAACATAATGATTTATGTTTATTCATATTCACATAGAAGTTATATTGTCATAGATCCTTCAACATGTGGTGCTTGCTCAATATCTTTTCTAGCCAAAAATTCCGCACTAAGTAGAGATACTACTTGTGCATCCAAAATCCCTTAACCCAAAATCTTATTTTGAGATTCCACCATACCTACCTATGGATTAACTAAGATCATTCAAGTAAGTTGTCATCGGTATAATAAGGCAATAAAAATTGCTTCTAAATGTGTTGGATCATTTAGTGTTAGAGAAAATTGAGCGTTGTACGAACTTGTGATGGCAAAGCAATAAAAGTGACAGACTGCATAATAAAGGTTGCTATCATAAGGGGCAATATAACATGATGTTCTTTTGCATTAAGGGATTTGGCATACAAAAAAATAAGCGCATGACAACCTCTGCTTCCCTCTGCGAAGGGCCTATCTTTTACTTTTATGCATTTACTTTTATGTAAGAGTCAAAGTATTCTCCCCTATTCCTTTTTATTTTCTCTTTTCGCAAGCATCATGTGGTAAGGAAAGATCTAGGCACATATATCCAGTTGGATATGAGTGGGCATGAGTTATTATTGTTGACATCACCCTTGAGGTGAATACGTTGGGAGGCGAAACTATAAGCCCCTATCTTTCTATGTGTCCGGTTGAAACTTTTTGTTCATGAGTATGCTGTGAGCGTTAGTAATCATAGAAGATTAAATGATGGTTGAGTATGTGGACTTCCTAAAGGCTCCGATACGTGACCCTTCCTGAAAATATGATGAATTGTAGTTGCAAAGTTGACTAAGAAGATAGTTTTTTGGTTTTCAATAAGGTTTATGCTTTATACTTCAGTGTTGTGATGAATTGTTACTTGTTCATGAGAAGTTATATGATAAAAGTTATTTGATAAAGTTTTATGTTAAAGTTCCTTGCTGTAATAATAATATGCATGATGCTTCTATGTCCGTATTTTGTTTTTATCGACACCTCTCTCTCTAAGCATGTGGGCATGTTTTTCGATTTCGGTTTTTCGCTTGAGGATAAGCGAGGTCTAAGCTTGGGGGAGTTGATACGTCCATTTTGCATCATGTTTTCCTACTGTTATTTATAATGTTTTTATGCATAATAATGCTTTTGGAAGTAATTCTAATGCCTTTTCTCTCATAATATGCAAAGTTTACATAAAGAGGGAGAATACCGGCAGCTGGAATTCTGGACCTGAAAAAGCTACGTCAGAGTTACCTATTATACACATCTCCAAATGAGCTGAAAATTTATGGAGAATTATTTTGCAATATATGAAAAATACTGGAGCAAATAACTACCGGAGGAGGCCCACCAGGTGGGCACAACCCCCTCCCTAGGCGCGCCCTGGTGGGTTGTGCCCTCCTCCACCCACCTCCGGTGCCCATCTTCTGGTATATAGGTCATTTTGACCTAGAAAAAATCAGGAGGGGACTTTTGGGATGAAGCGCCACCGTCTCGAGGCAGAACTTGGGTAGAAGCACTTTTGCCTTCCGGCGGAGCGATTCCGCCAGGGGAACTTCCCTCCCGGAGGGGGAAATCATCCCCATAATCACCAACAACTCTCCCATCTTTGGGAGGGCCATTTCCATCAACATCTTCAACAGCACCATCTCCTCTCAAACCCTAGTTCATCTCTTGTGTTCGATCTTTGTACCGGTACTTTAGATTGGTACTTGTGGGTGACTAGTAGTGTTGATTACATCTTGTAGTTGATTACTATACGATTTATTTGGTGGAAGATTATATCTTCAGATCCATTATGCTATTTAATACCCCTCTTGTCGTGGTTTTGTCACGGCAGATGTCCTAGTGTGAGGACTTAGTCGTGAGGCCAACGCAACTAGGTATTAGCTTGAAGGGGTTGGTCGGAATCAAGAGGCACAAGGTTTTTTACCCAGGTTCGGCCCCTCACGGTGGAGGTAAAAGCCTACATCCTACTTCATTGATATTGATCATGATGCTCATGTACAAGGGTGCTCTTTTGCTACCTCTATCTCGAGAGCTATTGACTTGTCTGTCTCAACTTGTCCCTCTTGGGGTGCCCTGCCCCTCCTTATATAAGTTGAAGGGGCGGCTTACATGACTGGTCCTAGTAGGATTAGGACTACTCTTCTTGCAAGTAGAATCCTAGTCTTGCTTCCCTTGTAAGGGAAATATTCCTTATGCCTTTCCTCTCAAGCCGGCCCACCATAACATGAACCGGCCTTCCCATGAGCCGCCTTCTGGGCCATTGGGTCTTGTCGTTCGTCTGACCCGCCCTCCGGGTCACCAGTGAGTCGCCAGACTCAGGCGGCTCTCCAATGAATCGCCAAGTTGTGGCTGGGTCACACATCAGGCCAGGTCATACCGCGGGGTATATCCCTAACATTAGCCCCCAATTTAGCTTGGATTTATCCATGGTAAACTTATCCTACAAAATAAAAACAAGAACAATTTTGACAGGTTGTGCGCCGGGTCGAAGGTTCTTCTGAGTCGGCATCTGCTCATCCTTAAATCCTTCTCACTTCTTTCTGTGAAAACGCTTGACCGAGTCAATATTTGTCGGCTCATGCAATTCTTGAACTATTCCATACCATGTCTCTTGGTTTCTTGCAGAAAAATATTGGGGAAAAATAATCCATTTGAGTCGGCTTCCAATGCTCTGACTTAACAAAAATACTGGACTTAAGATGTCCTTCTGATGTTCAACCAGCTTGAAGATGTTGGAGCTTGTCAAGTTGTGATCCTTGAAATTGCTGGGTTATGATTGATAATGCCAGGTCATGATTGTTGCTGACCCCGGGTCATGTAATTGATCTTCCTGAGTTATTCAGGCCAAAACTGAGAATATGATACCCGGTTTGCTCAAAACCGAGAACTTGAAGATGTTCCTCCCTTATATGCATATCACCTGTAGCCCCCAAGTCTTAAGAAGGGAACGTAGTGATAGCTTAAGACTTGCTTCAATATAAATGTTGCAACTTTGGATAAATCCAGGTTGTTCATCTGAGTCATCCGTCATGAACTGAACATTGTGTACTTCACATGTGTAGCCCCCAAGTGCCGGGTTGTCTTGCCTGCAGCAACCTGGGACTTTGTAATTGCCTTATGCTCATAAAACTTCATCGAGGGTAGCCGCCAAGGGCCGGGTCATTATGCAATAATGAGTAGGGACTTTTGCAGATTTGATCATAGACTTGAGGAGCAATGTGTAGCCCCCAAGTGCCGGTTCAGTATGGTAATACCGGGCTGGGACTCACCTCCCTGAAATAACCGGGTCTGTTAACAATGTGATAACTTGAAAAGCCACTTGCATTAGCCCCCAAATGCCATGGTGCATGCTTGCAATGACATGGGACTTGCATACTTGATGTAATCTTGATTTTAATAATGTAGCCCCCAAGTGCCGGGTCATAATCCTGCAGCGACTCGGGACTATTCCTTCCATTGTAAAATAAAATCATATCCATTGTCCAGATGATGTTGCTGAAAGCCTTGCATATCAATATTGAACCATGCTCTCTACTGTGAGCTGGTATTTGTGGATGAGGGAATAATATCCATTACTCTGAAGGGGCTTTGAAAACCTCAATCATCCAATACTGGTTATGATAACCATAATGAAAATCCAGCCATGTGTGGCTATTTAAAATTCCATCCTCAATCATTTAATACTAGTTATGACAACCATAATGAAAATCCAGCCATGTTGGCTATTAAAGATTGGAACGTATAACCCAGTTTAAAAACTGGTGCTTGATATGCAACTGTAATCAACCCACCGTAGCTGTGAAAAGACTCAGCAATTTGCTTGTTGGCGACTTATAATCACAAGACCTTGTTTGTTTGACAAGTAAATCTGGAGTTAAATACCCGGTGGCTCTTGGCCGATGGCGACTTAATGCGCATTCATTGTAACCCGAGATTTTTGTAACCCGGCGACTTATAGCCTTTGTCAGAACTGATAACCCCTGCAAACAAAGATGTTATAAAAATTGCAAATATGCACAATAATATAATTCATAAGTCGGCTTTTAAGGCTCGAATCCAGGGCGGGTTATAACTCAGAGACTCATGGTCATAAACAATCATTGAAAAGATTATGCTAGCGGTTGTTAGCCAAATTTATACTGGCGACTTATAGTCAAGAGCCAGAGCGGGTGACAACCCCAAAGACTTGTAGTCTTATCCAGCCATTGAAAAAATCATGAACATGGCTGATGAGCTAAAACATCCTCGTGACTTAAAATCACACGCCAGGGCGGGTGACAACCCGAAATACTCAAACATGAGCCACAACATACTGGCGACTTAAAGTCAAAAGCCAAAATTTGAGAGCATAAAAACATCTGAAAACCAAAATAGAAAATATGCAAATCTCAAATATTCGTTAGGCCAACTTTCAAGGCATGACCAAAAAAAGTTGGCTCATAGGCCGCATATTTGCTTTCAAGACCGCAATAGCCGTTGGCTCACAGGCCTCATGTTTGCTTTCAAGGCCGCAATAGCCATTCGCTCACATGCCTCATGTTTGCTTTCAAGGCCACAATAGCCATTGGCTCACAGGCCTCATGTTTGCTTTCAAGGCCACAATAGCCGTTGGCTCACAGGCCTCATGTTTGCTTTCAAGGCCGCAATAGCCGTTGGCTCACAGGCCTCATGTTTGCTTTCAAGGCCGTAATAGCCGTTGGCTCACAGGCCTCATGTTTGCTTTCAAGGCCGCAAAGTCGTGGTTCATTCCTAGCTCACTGTAAGCCGGCCCTCACGTGACACAAAACCATCGTTTTAACCATGGCTAGTTCAGGGTCTTTAAGAAGATTGACTTGCCAAGAGTTCGGCGGGTCACCTGGCGGAGTAGCAAGTTGCAAACAGGCAGGATGAAACCATAATTTGGCGTCCACGCCTGTTCAAGAGGGTATGAAAGCTAAACCCGGTGGGTTGGAAGCCCCCAAGTGACCTTATGATCAATCAATAAAGACTCAAATACACAGAAATGAAATGACAGAGGCCCCGAGTTTCAGGGATGTCGGCTTTATTAAGTTGATCATAATATGATAAGCCCATAAGGCAGGATACCCATGTTTGAACCGCGCATCATAGCAGCAAGTTCTCTTTGGTAACCTTTAATTTTTCTTAGAACTTGAACTTGCGAGAGGTGTATTCTTCTTGAACCGGATGTTGAGCCGGATATTAAGAGCTCCAAACTTTACGACAGAACAGATTTCCCTTGAGCCGGATTTTGAACCGGAATATATTTTGATAACCCGGAACTCTTCCATTGAGCCGAAACTTTTTGATTGCCAGGCAATTTTTAAGCCGGAAATTTTTCTGACGGCCTTTAAATTTTCACCAATGTGGCAGTAACTCCCGAGACCGGGTTATTTTCCCTCCACTGACCCGGGGTTCTTGAATTTGTTGAAACTGGCAACATTTGCTGAGTCATGTCCATGTAGCCCCCGAGTCTTAAGACGACTCGAGGAGTTGGCTTAAGATTCTCCATACTTGACCGTGATATAAACCGGCATATAATTGAACAGCGGAAACACTGGAATGTGTTGAAATTAGAGGCAAGGTGGTGAGTTGATGATCTTCGCAACACTCATCGTATATCTTTGGCATTGATAACGAGATGTGAATCCATGAAAAGTTGAGGTCGACCATGGCGGGTTATAAATGACCCCGTTTGAATTGTGTTAGTAACTAGACCAATGGTTCATCCTGGCTGATTGTTGAAGTTAACCAAACTGCAGTGGTGGCGTCTGATATGCCTGCCCATTGGGCCATCCAGTGCAGGCGGAGGCTGATAATATATTATGATTTGGAAGAAAACGGGGCCACCGGAGTAGTGACTTGCTTGCATTCAATAAGCAGTTCATGTAGACGGGTGCGGCTCCGGCGTGTTTATGTAGACCGGACCATAGGGGCGGACATTAGAGACAGCCGCAGCATCAGAGGCAGCACGAATGTGGGCGAGTCGGCCGCGGGCACGGACAGATGAGTCGGCCGTGGCGTTGTAAGCCGGTGCGGACGGGCGAGTCAATTGCAGGCGCGGTAAGCCGCGTGGACGGGCGGGTCAATCGTAGGTGTGGTAAGCCGCGCGGACGGGCGAGTCAGCCGTGTCGTGTTGATGTAGACTGGACCGCAAAGGCCGCAGCTTGCACATACATTTGTTGAGCATTATGGCACGGTCAGATGCTAGCGCATGATAATGGTGGCGCGAGCTATATATCCATGACACGACCATCACTCTTGCAGTGAACAAATGTCCTGCATCAAAAAAATATCGCAAGCTAGAGTATTTGTTCTTTAAAGAATAAAAACATGTATCAACAAAAATTGGATGGATTTCACCTGATCCGTATATAGCGTCTATGTATATCCTCCAGTCATTTCAATGGCGATTGAGCCACTTTCGTCTATAGTAGGCCTCCAAGATGCCATTTCTTAATTGATTGGTGTAATCAAGCATTTCATCATTGGTTGCAATTGTGTGTGCTGACAAATCTGCCGCCTTTGGTAGCATAAGCATGGCATAGATCAAACAGTTCTCAAAGGTCTCTCTAATTTGCCAGTGCAATATCACCGAAGTCTAAGAATATTAGTAGTTTTACATATTTGTGTAACTGACTGCTGGATAGATCCTTCAGATCTGGGTTATAATGCCATCCCAGTAGGGCTGATAGAACCGCGCAAAGTTCAAACCGGCTGTATATGCAAGTGCACTTATAGCAAGCAAAGTCCCCTGTACTGTGGCATTTTGACGAGCAAAAGTTCTCAAAAGATAGATCCATCATCTGATTTGTATACTGTAAACAGTCAAACTTTGTTGACTCCATCTCTCCAATTTCTGAATAACAATCAGTAGGCGAGCAAAAAGAAAGCCCTGAAACCACTCGATGTTTTCTCCAGCATGCCTACTTATCAACTCTGTGTGCAACAGCCAACTTTGCTCATAACAACTGCCGAAGTGATCTTCCCCTGTATTAACTGCTGGCGATAGTAATTTCCTTAATTCACCTACTCTTTAGGTGTTTCGCGCCATATACCCTTGCAATTCATATCTAGGTGTTTTAGGCCCAGGCAGAGGCGGCTCGTGGCGATTGACAGAGCCGGTAACTATGACCCACAAAGGCAGTGGAAACGGCCGGGAGGCGGACCACAGAGACTCGCAGCAGCAGCGGCATCCCAACGCTGCTGACCGGCGAGGCAGGAGTGGCAGCTCGATGCAGTGATGACAGCGGCTCGGAGGCCGTGGCAAGCCCGGGGTGACGCGGAGGCCGAGGTGACTCAGAGCGGAATGGCAAAGGCGGCCGGCGGCTCAAGGTGACGGCGACGGACTGGTACTAACACTTAGTAGCAGAGTAGCAGTCAATGGATCAATCCTGCTGTCTCCGACGAATCTTCACACCTGGCGCTGCTGAGTAATTATTGACAATCGATTACTAACAGAGTAGCAGTTCAGTGTGCTCAGTTTGCATCTTACTTTTGAAATCTCTACCGCTAACAGATCTATCCACTATGCATATTTCTTGAGAATTGTATGAATAGCAATAGTACTAGCAGTCTGCCTTCTTGAACCATGATTTGTTGATCATCTATGAATCATTGACGTAGGTGCCATGTATACTGTTGCAATCAATATGCAAGAATTGCAGTCACAGGCATCTGAAAATTCATCGGGCGCCTTGAGGCGAGTTCGTGAGCGCGGATCGTGGAGGAGTCCGGGTCATGGCCGGCTCCGTTTCCGGGTTGTGGTCGAGGAGGCGAGGCTAATCCATCCCCGCATCTTCCGGGTCAGACAAGGCTCACAGGTGGAGGCAGGGCCGGCTTTGAGACGAGCAGCGGCCATGGGCGGCGGTGAAGTGGCGAGGTGCAAGGGCGGCTCGGTCAAGCGGAGGTGAGGCCGCTTATCCAGGGCGGCTCGGCGCAACCACAACACAGGAGCCATGAGGCCGAGGCGGGCTACTATTGTGGCTTAGGTACGCCGGGGAGGGCGGCTCAGAACAGTGGGGGAGTAGGGCGGCTCAGGGCAGCGGGGTCGCGACCCGTGATTCGGAGGAAGCCGGCGGCTCGCAGGCAATGACGACGGCCGGTGGCTCACGGCGGGAGCGAAGCCACTCGGCCAGGGACGGCAGTGGCAGGTCAAAGTAGTGGTAGAGATGACTCAGGGCCAGGGCGACTCGGCAGCGGAAGCTCAACGGCGGCCGGTGGCATGGAGGCGAGCCATGGCGACCAGAGACGCGGCCGTGGCCGCAGCAGCCGAGGAGTCCGGGTCGTCTCCACTTCTTGGTCGTGGCCGTATCCACTTCTAGATCATGGACATCTTTTTTTTTCCAGGTGGCCGATGCAGATGTGGGGATCTTTGTTTATGCTTCAGATCCAACCTTTGCACAACGTATCAATTGTTTTTGCAGCCGGACCGTGTGTTCACGTGTCATACAAAACAATTTCAAGACGCAGATCGTCGGCCCATCGATTTTGTCCAGACTTTGGAATCCTTGACAGCCTCGACTAGGAGATCTGCCCAGCGGTCGGTTCTAGAGGATTTCGCCTGCTAGGGCTGCTTCAGATCTCGGCGCTGGTCTGCCACTGAAATTTTCAATCTCAACTGATGAACTCGGAGTCGATGTAGATCCTTTCGCTCCTGTTCTTCTTCATCCGGCAAACCGCGAACTTCTCGATCCCTGGGAGAGATCCCTCCAAGAACTCAACACCACCATGCGCGGGCTCCTTATATAAGTTGAAGGGGCGGCTTACATGACTGGTCCTAGTAGGATTAGGACTACTCTTCTTACAAGTAGAATCCTAGTCTTGCTTCCCTTGTAAGGGAAATATTCCTTATGCCTTTCCTCTCAAGCCGGCCCACCATAACATGAACCAGCCTTCCCATGAGCCGCCTTCTAGGCCATTGGGTCTTGTCGTTCGTCTGACCCGCCCTCCGGGTTACCAGTGAGTCGCCAGACTCAGGCGGGTCTCCAATGAATCGCCAAGTTGTGGTCGGGTCACACATCAGGCCAGGTCATACCGCGGGGTATATCCCCGACACCTCTGACCTTGAGCATGATTATTATTTGTGAGTAGTTACTTTTGTTCTTGAGGTCACGGGAGAAATCATGTTGCAAGTAATCATGTGAACTTGATATGTGTTCAATATTTTGATGATATGTATGTTGTGATTCCCTTAGTGGTGTCATGTGAACATCGACTACATGGCACTTCACCATATTTGGGCCTAAGGGAATGCATTATGGAGTAGTTATTAGATGATGGGTTGCTTGAGTGACAGAAGCTTAAACCCTAGTTTCTGCGCTACTTCGTAAGGCACTGATTTGGATCCAAAAGTTTAATGCTATGGTTAGATTTTATCTTAATACTTTTCTCGTAGTTGCGGATGCTTGCGAGGGGGTTAATCATAAGTAGGAGGTTTGCTCAAGTAAGAACAACACCTAAGCACCGGTCCACCCACATATCAAATTATCAAAGTAGCGAACACGAATCAAACCAACATGATGAAAGTGACTAGATGAAATTCCTGTGTACCCTCAAGAACGCTTTGCTTATTATAAGAGACCATTTTGGCCTGTCCTTTGACACAAAAGGATTGGGCTACTATAACACCCTGGTTTTCGCTCATGGATTTTTCCTTCGCGGGATTTGACACCCGTCTTTTTTTCTTGGTGTTATCGAATTTCTCTCGCTCTTGGGTATATGAAGATGGTCATTTAACCTTGCCTTCCCCATCCAACCAGAGATTCCCTCCAGTCCAACCTTGCCACCCAAGATATATTCTCAGGGTTTTGCCACCGAAACCCTACCTTCCGATTGCCGGAAGGGAAACCCTAATCTCTTCTGTTACAAAGGAACCCCAATTTCCTTTGATCTGTTGCCTTCCAAACTTTTCCCAGTGATCATCCTCCATCTATAAACCCTGGATATCCAAAAATATTGCCAAGTTATTTGCAATATTTTTCATTTACAATTAATTCCTTTTCTGCCAGTTAAAGGAATTAAATCCAGGAAAATATCTATCCATCTCCAAAGTTCATGAAAACTTGTGGAGATATTCTTTGTGATCATATTGAGCTCTCACAAAAATATTGGCTATAACTAAATAAGGGAAATTGCATTTTTCCTATTTAATGCCAATATTGCATTTTGGGCAGTTTCTAAAGGAACTACCATTTTGGTAGCCAGAAAGAATCCCAAATAAATTGTGGAGCTTCTCCTATCCATATACTCACCATTTCCATCAAAATCCAAAGTTCCATAGTTCAAAGTTTGAGCACAGCATCCATTTGCAAATTCTGTCCAGTTGGGCAAATTGCAAAGGAAGTGCTGAACCCTTGATCTATTTGAGCTGAAATTTTTCATGGTGATTAATATTGATAAATCACTCATGGAAACTAAAAACTAGCTCAATTCATCTATCCATTCTCCCACAGCTCGCCCGTGAAGCTCTGCGATGCCAGGAAACTGGTAGCCACGTCGCCCGCAAGTTCTAGACGCTGGCCAGCTCACCCGACGGCCATCCCTATCCACCCGCCCCGTCCCGGCTATAAATAGCCAGCCTCGAGTCCCCTCGAGCTCGCACCTCACTCACTCTCCTCCCCTAACCCCCTCCTGAGCCCAAGTTTGAGCAACCATTCGCCGCGCAACTCAAATCACCGGCGAGCTCCGCCTATTGCTCCGCCCCAAAATCCACCCCTTCGGCCATTCCCCGCCTCCCCTAAACCATCCACCGGACTCTCCGATATCCGTGGACCACCCCTGCACCCTCGCCTTGTCCAATTCCTCGCCGGAGATTCACCATTGCTTGGGTCCGCCACCCTCTGCCATGGCTCGCCGCCGCTCTCACAGCTCGCCCCGGCAGCCACAGGTTCCACCCTTGGATGCGGCGCACGACCGGCGACCGCAGCCGTGCCCTCGCCCGCCCGCGGGAACAACCGTAGCTTCACCAGCCACCAGAGCCGGCGCTCTCTGCCGTGGCATCGGGGGAAAACAGAAGGAGATGAAGGGAGGAGAGAGAGGCAGCGCTGGCCCCGCTCGTCAGTAACCCGATGCCTCCCTCCGTTTTTTAAAAGGAAGCAGCAGTGGTGCGGGCCGGCCCAGTAAGCAACAGCGGCAGCAGCGGCCACTTTCGGCCCGGCGTGGCCAAGTGGCACAGTTCCTTTATTCATTTCCCAGAAAAAAAAGATGTTGAGGACCTCTGTGTAATTGTTTATATTACAAATGGGTCCCTGGTAGTCAAACCCCTACAATTTTTCATTCGTAACTCCGATTCAGGTGAAACCAACGCTCACGTCTTCAGTTCATCGAGCCCGTCCCGATGGTATAATTTTCATAATGTTTTCACACTATGAAAATGACCATTTTGCCATTGCCTTCTATCAGCCCCCTCCGAGAGGGAACGGTTTTCGGCGATCCTTTCCGCGGACTCTCCACACTTCTTCCCGGAGTATTCCTCGACCCCAGGCAAGCCGACCATCTGATATATACCCTGAAGCATTGCTCTAAGTTATTCTTGCGTGTTTAAATTAATATACTTATGCTTGTCTACGTAGTAGTGAGCGGTATGTGACCCTGACGAACCCTTGCTTGCACTTTCTTCGATGACGGCACCACGCCTGTGTCTGAGCTGCTTTCGGCCATCCGGGGTGGATGCCGACTTTATGTTCTCTTTTCAACAACTGGCCGTGTTCTAAGCTGTTTTGCGGCCGTCTCGGACAGTTGTTGAATTTCTTTCTGTAGTAGTGACCCTATGCTCTGAGCTGTTTTCGGCCGTCTTAGGGAACTGCTACCTTCTTTTTATCAACATCGTCTCATGCTCTGATCTTCTTTCTAGCCGTCTTGAGCCGGGGTTGAGTTATTCCGGTAATGTCCCAGATCTGAGTTGTAAAGACCTTTCTGGTGGCTACTGGTTTCTTTGCCGGTTTTATGCAAGGGTTCCGATGGTCGTAACTTATAGCTAGAACTAGTAAAGTGATAACTTGCCATTTAATCTTGTTTCACTAATGACTCATTATGATGTTATATGGTGATAGGTTGTTATGCTTCCGCAGTTGTTACCTCATACATAGTTACCACCATGTTAAGTGAGTGATGATGAATAACTATGTTTGCTAAATGATGGCTAAAGTTAAACCTAGTCGGTTGATCCAGAGTCACCTATCCGGACTTATCCGTGCAGCCACATTTGCCGGTATGGGACGGCCTTGACTTGGTTGATCACGTGCTCTTTTACCGGTACCACCAAACAGGGAAGGTTATGCACGCTTGCTGGCCTGGTCCGCTAGGCGGCGATAACCTTGTGAGCCTAGTTGAGTTATTTTCCTGCGTCCCCGTTTGGGACAGTTTAGTTGGCCACGACGGTGGCAGGTGTCACGAGGTGACACAGCGCCCACCCAGGGCTTGACTCCGGGGGAGAATGATTGCCGGTGGTACGGTGGAGGAGTCACGGGTCAGGCAGGTTTCATTGGAGCAACACTGGTCCACCCGAATGGGATCACGAGGCCAGGTGCTCCATGGTGTGGGTAAAGTGCACAACCTCTGCAGAGTGAAAAATCTATTTGAATAGCCGCGTCCACGGTATTGGACAGTCCGTCTAGACCTTACTAGGTGGTCAACCATAACAAAGATAATAATGATGGAAGAACTTGTCTTATGATTGGAGGTACTCAGCGACTCATGATTATTCCGAGGATTGTGGGACAACCCGTAAGAGAGTAAGTTTATCAGACTTACAGTGGAGATGCATAGACATCGGATGATGTCAGGGATATGATATGTTAGCCTTGGGATGGCTATGAAAGAGACGGTCGGATGACCGAAAGAGTTGGATTGGATCATGAGAATGTTCAGAGTATGGATTATTTACTTGCTATGCTTTACTGCATTTTACTTTAGTAGTTATATTGCTGGATAAACCTGTTATGTCATGATAATTAATATTGCTAGATAGGTATGCTATGCCATAATAATTAATGTTGCTCTAATAACAAATGCATGCTTGAATGCCATGGATTGCTTTGCTTGGTGTATATGTTAGTTTCGTTTGCTTGCGAGTACATTCAAAAGTACTCAGCGGCCTTTAACGTGGCCAGGTTCACATAAGGATCCATCGTCCGTCGTCGAGGAGCCTGAGCGTTTGCAAGCTAGAAGAGTAACCCAGTCAGATCCCTGTGGATTGGAGCCGCACCAAGACCATGCTGCCTTAGATAGAGCTTTTCCGCTGCCATCACCTTTGTAAAACATCATGTAAGACTTATATATCCATTAATAGAAATGCTTGTGTTCTTGATACTTGTTGTAAGCGCGCATGCCAGAGTGATTTCCTGGGCTGGTATGCGTGCCGACCGTCTGGCTACAGTGGTAATCAGGCGGGGTGCCACAACGGATGGTATCAGAGTAGCCAGGCTGACTGTAGGTTACCCCTAGTCAGACTTCATTGTCTTATGCTTAGTAGAAAGCCCAGATGGATTTCAGCCACCTGTGCCAAGCAGGCACGGCTACAAATTGATCGTAAGGCAACCCCATAGGTTTTGGCTCCATCAGACCCCAACTCTCGTGGCCTTTGCCTCCGGTGTGAAATGCTCGCACCAGGCAACGACCCGTGAGCCCTGAACCCCTAGGTAAACCAGATATCCATACCATGTTTGCTAGCCATGGCAGTTCTCTTCTTAACTCTAGTTTCCTTTGGGAAACGCCTATAAATTCCATCTCTCCCCAACAACCTTAGGATCGTTGACTAAGCCATTTTGGCTATGGTCATGCATCGAGTGTGATGTTCCCTAAGGAAGTAGTATGAGCTCGACACCAGTGCTACTAGGAGCATTGTGTGGTTTTGCTTCTAAATCCTTAGAGGTGCATCGAGTGCACTATACTAGTTATACTAGTGAATCTTCGGCCACGTGTGTAAGGTCCGCAAAATTTATGTTTTATTTGCTTTTTGGTTTTTTGCGGTTCTTGTTTCTGTTGTCGTTTCTGTTGTCGGTTCCGTTTCTTCGCTCCGACTGGATCCATCTGCAAGTGTCGTCAAGAAGACCAGCATACAACTGAGATAATACCCAATAATCCCAATTCAGCAAGAGTCAAGCCAAGTCAACTGGCTGATATTCATAACATTATTACCGGATCTATCAAGAATGAAGAATGGGTCAGAAGCAGAATCTTTGTGGAATAGACAAGGCCAGAATATACCTGAGAGAGTTTGCCTCAAAACGGATCACGCCTAAGGAGCAGTCAGATGAGTTACCAAGAATGAATATTAGTAAGGATTCTGTCCGCGACACAAGGATTAGTTCAGTCAGTAAGGTGAACTGAGTCTTTTCTCAACGGACTCAAGAATCATTTATTCCCCACCGGAAACATATTTCTGGAATGTGAATGTGCCAAGAGCAACAACAAAACTCTGGTACGTTGGTACAAATTGCAAAGCATATTTTGGAATTCACCGATGCAAATGCAAAATTTTCTGGGCACTGTAACAAGGTTTGCAAGGAATATGGATGAGTTCGCAGTGGCCCAGAAACAATGAGAACTTCACATGCTTGGAAGCTCAGCTAAACCGAATGGAATTATCTGTAAACTGCTTATTATCGGCAACACCTGGTCTGAATACAATGGGTATTCCGAATTCATTAACAACATGAAGCCTGCATCAGTTGTGTAGCCTTTATAGTAGCAATGATCAGACTAGTAGAAGACAAGCGGTGTGCATAACAACAGAAAATCTTTAGTTAAGGTATGGCCTATACCAAGTTTTGGCTCCGCTATGAGTAAATTCCGGATACTTCAGAAGGAAGCTAGAATCGGCCATAAATCCGACTACGTACACAATGAAAGGCTTTTGATATAAGGAACCCAGCCTTTCATCAGAAGCTACCAGACTGCCAATCTTCTTCGGTACGCCACTTGGTGAGAAAATCTTCTGGGCTACGGTACCCCCATTTTCCATAGTGTGCTACCGCGGAAAGCTTCCAGCATAAGACACTTGACCTTCCACAGCAATCCCCATGAAGGAAAGCTTTGGAGGTACGATACCCGTCCTTCTTCAACACGCTACATTGGCAGAAGCTTCAAGCATAAGGAGTTCAGTCTTCTTCAACCCACCATCGTGCCCACAACAAGCTTATCAGGAGCACGAACTAGTCCAAACACACCTGTCTGCCTCAGAACTCAGTGGTTATGAAAGGATTTATATTATCCCTGCATATGTTGTGAGCATGCAGTCCAGTGGATCATTTCATGCGAGTCACTCGTACACGGGAATGACTGTGTTCAGAAAAACATTGGCCCATACTCCCCATATTTCAAAGAAGAATATGAGCACATCAATCCCTACGAGGTATGCAAGAGTAAGTTGTGAGAACAAGCCCGACAAATCGGGAAAACAATCAAGGAGCCGTGTTGGCAGGTCATGACAAGTTCATTAAAGGAATCCTCAAGAACAAAGAAGTGGTGGACAAACAACCTCCGTGATGGTCAACAAGATACAGCTTCATGGACGAAGTGACATGGATAGTACTCGTCAGACTCTTGCATATACGGCCACAACAATGCAGCCAGCGTGTCATACTCATCCTAAAGATGGGCCATCAACCAAGATAAAGAGGCTATACTCCAAAAGATACACCGGATGATAGCCATACTATGTTCAGCTCAGTGGTCATAGCAAGGACTACAGAGGCTATATATATGACAGAGCCATCTCCACGAGCGACAGAGTTTGAAACAAGACATTCAGATAGAATGGCTCAAAGCACGTCAGCACCAACAGCTCGTAGACATCATGACATCATTGGAATAAGAGATTACTATCTATGATTACTTTGTGATCATGCCTAACATCTTAGTTGGGGATAAAGCAGCAATAGCTCGGTCACGTTGTTCCTTGAATTGTGGATCACCTAAGGACAAAGTCAGAATGCCGAAGACAAAAGGAAATGTCAGTATGGAATCCGCAGCCAGACTGAGTATTCCAACACGTCAAAAAGAAAACCACTCCCACTCACTCGAGGCTATATGAGCACGTGAGCCTAGTACCAGGAAAGGATGTCTTGCTCATGACAGTCAGGGTATGAAGTATTGCAATAAAACTGAAACAGTTACTTCCAGGCCCTGGAAATTGGGTTGTTTGTTGGTATTAACCGCTACTCCACCCAGCAACACCACTATCCAGGACAAAAGGTACACCTGCAGGAAAGAGAAGGATTCAATAAAGTTGTGTGCAGAGACAACACATGGTCCATCAGAAGAGACAGTTAAAGGGTCAGTGAACCAATGAAGATAAGATCGCTGATGGATCCAAGTCGCACACAAGTAAGTCCCCCTTCATCGGGAGGTAAGCCCGGAAATCTCGAGGACGAGATTTTCTTAAGGGGGGTAGGTTTGTAACACCCTGGTTTTCGCTCTTGGATTTTTCCTTCGCGGGATTTGACTCCTGTCTTTTTTTCTCGGTGTTATCGAATTTCTCTTGCTCTTAGGTATATGAAGATGGTCATTTAACTTTGCCTTCCCTATCCAACCAGAGATTCTCTCTAGTCCAACCTTGCCACCCAAGATATATTCTCAGGGTTTTGCCACCGAAACCCTACCTTTCGAATTGCCGGAATGGAAACCCTAATCTCTTCCGTTACAAAGGAACCCCAATTTCCTTTGATCTGTTGCCTTCCAAACTTTTTCCAGTGATCATCCTCCATCTATAAGCCCTGGATATGCAAAAATATTGCCAAGTTATTTGCAATATTTTTCATTTATATTTAATTCCTTTTTCTGCCAGTTAAAGGAATTAAATCCAGGAAAATATCTATCCATCTCCAAAGTTCATGAAAACTTGTGGAGATATTCTTTGTGATCATATTGAGCTCTCACAAAAATATTGGCTATAACTAAATAAGGGAAATTGCATTTTTCCTATTTAATGCCAATATTGCATTTTGGGCAGTTTCTAAAGGAACTACCATTTTGGTAGCCAGGAAGAATCCCAAATAAATTATGGAGCTTCTCCTATCCATATACTCACCATTTCCATCAAAATCCAAAGTTCCATAGTTCAAAGTTTGGGCACAACATCCATTTGCAAATTCTGTCCAGTTGGGCAAATTGTAGAGGAAGTGCTTGAACCCTTGATCTATTTGAGCTGAAATTTTTCATGGTGATTAATATTGATAAATCACTCGTGGAAACCAAATACCAGCTCAATTCATCTTTCCATTCTCCCACAGCTCGCCCGTGAAGCTCTGCGACACCGGGAAACGGCCAACCACGTCGCCCACAAGTTCTGGACGCCGGCCATCTCACCCGACGGCCGTCCCTATCCACCCGCCCCGTCCCGGCTATAAATAGCCAACCTCGAGTCCCCTCGAGATCGCACTTCACTCACTCTCCTCCCCTAATCCCCTCCCGAGCCCAAGTTCGAGCAGCCATTCGCCGCGTAGCTCAAATCACCGGCGAGCTCCGCCTACTGCTCCGCCCCAAAATCCACCCCTTCGGACATTCCCCGCCTCCCCTAAACCATCCACGGGACTCTCCGATCTCCGTGGACCACCCCTGCACCCTCGCCTTGTCCTATTCCTCGCCAGAGCCTCGCCATTGCTCGGGTTCGCCGCCCTCTGCCATGGGTCGCCGCCGCTCTCACAGCTCGCCCCGGCAGCCCCATGTTCCACCCCTGGATGCGGCGCACGACCGGCGACCGCAGTCGTGCCCTCGCCAGCCCGCGGGAACCACCGGAGCTTCACCGGCCACCTGAGCCGGCACTCTCTGCCTCGGCATCGGGGGAAAACAAAAGGAGATGAAGGGAGGAGAGAGAGAGGCAGCGCTGGCCCCGCTCGTCAGTAGCCCGGTGCCTCCCTCCGTTTTTTTAAAGGAAGCAGCAGTGGTGCGGGCCGGCCCAGTAAGCAACAGCGGCAGCAGCAGCCACTTTCGGCACGGCGCGGCCCAGTAGCACAGTTCCTTTATTCATTTCCCAGAAGAAAAAAAGATGTTGAGGACCTCTATGTAATTGTTTATATTACAAATGGGTCCCTGGCAGTCAAACCCCCACAACTTTTCATTCGTTACTCCGATTCAGGTGAAACCAACGCTCACGTCTTCAGTTCTTCGAGCCCGTCCCGATGGTATCATTTTCACAATGTTTTCACACTGTGAAAATGACCATTTTGCCCTTGCCTTCTGTCAGCCCCCTTCGAGAGGGAACGGTTTCCAGCGATCCTTTCCGCGGACTCTCCGCACTTCTTCCCGGAGTATTCTTCGACCCCAGGCAAGCCGACCATCTGATATATACCCTAAAGCATTGCTCGGTGTTATTCTTGCGTGTTTAAATTAATATGCTTATGCTTGTCTGCGTAGTAGTGAGCTGTATGTGACCCTGACGAACCCTTGCTTGCACCTTCTTCAATGACGACACCACGCCTGTGTTTTAGCTGCTTTCGGCCGTCTGGGGTGGATGCCGACTTTATGTTCTCTTTTCAACAACTGGCCGTGTTCTGAGCTATTTTGCGGTCGTCTCGGACAGCTGTTGAATTTCTTTCTGTAGTAGTGACCCTATGCCCTGAGCTATTTTTCGGCCGTCTTAGGGAACTGCTACCTTCTTTTTATCAACACCGTCTCATGCTCTGAGCTGCTTTCCAGCCGTCTTGAGCTGGGGTTGAGTTATTCCGGTAATGTCCCAGATCTGAGTTGTAAAGACCGTTCTGGTGGCTACTGGTTTCTTTGTCGGTTTTATGCAAGGGTTCCGATGGTCGCAACTTACAGCTTGAACTGGTAAAGTGATAACTTGCCATTTAATCTTGTTTCACTAATGACTCATTATGATGTTATATGGAGATAGGTTGTTATGTTTCCGCAGTTGTTACCTCAGACATAGTTACCACCATGTTAAGTTGGTGATGATGAATAACTATGTTTGCTAAATGATGGCTAAAGTTAAACCTAGTCGGTTGATCCAGAGTCACCTGTCCGGACTTATCCGTGCAGCCACATTTGCCGGTATGGGACGGCCTTGACTTGGTCTGATCGCGTTCTCTTTTACCGGTACCACCAAACAGGGAAGGTTATGCGCGCGTGCTGCCCTAGCCCGGTAGGCAACGATAACCTTGTGAGCCCAGTTGAGTTAATTGCCGGCGTCCCCGTTTGGGACAGTTTAGTTGGCCACGATGGTGGCAAGTGTCATGAGGTGACACAGGGGCCACGCAGGGCTTGACTCTGGGGGAGAATGATTGTCGGTGGTACGGTGGAGTAGTCACGTGTCAGGCAGGTTTCGTTGGAGCAACACTGGTCCACCCGAATGGGATCACGAGGCCAGGTGCTCCATGGTGTGGGTAAAGTGCGCAACCTCTGCAGAGTGAAAAATCTATTCGAATAGCCGCGTCCACCGTATTGGACAGTCCGTCCAGACCTCACTAGGTGGTCAACCGTAACAAAGATAATAATGATGAAAGAACTTGTCTTATGATCGGAGGTACTCAGCGACTCATGATTATTCCGAGGATTGTGGGACAACCCGTAAGAGAGTAAGTTTATCAGACTTACAGTGGAGATGCGTAGACATCGGATGATGTCAGGGATATGATATGTTAGCCATGGGATGGCTACGAAAGAGACAGTCGGATGACCGAAAGAGTTGGATTGGATCATGAGAATGTTCGGAGTATGGATTATTTACTTGCTATGCTTTACTCTATTTTACTTTAGTAGTTATATTGCTGGATAAACCTGTTATGTCATGATAATTAATATTGCTAGATAGGTATGTTGTGCCATAATAATTAATATTGCTCTAATAACAAATGCATGCTTGAATGCCATGGATTGCTTTGCTTGGTGTATATGTTAGTTTGGTTTGCTTGCGAGTACATTCAAAAGTACTCAGCGGCCTTTAACGTGGCCAGGTTCACATAAGGATCCGTCTTCCGTCGTCGAGGAGCTAGAATGTTCGCGAGCTAGAAGAGTAACCCAGTCAGATCCCTGTGGATTGGAGCTGCACCAAGACCATGCTGCCTTAGATAGAGCTTTTTCGCTGCCATCACCTTTGTAAAATATCATGTAAGACTTATATATCCATTAATAGAAATGTCTGTGTTCTTGATACTTGTTGTAAGCATGCATGCCAGTGTGATTTCCTGGGCTGGTATGCATGGCGACCGTCTGGCTACAGTTGTAATCAGGCGGGGCGCCACAGCTACCTTGCTGCATATTATTTACCATTACCATTACTTGCTCGTTACAAATTATCTTGCTATCAAACTACTTGTTACCGACTATTTCAGTGCTTGCAGAAAATACCTTGCTGAAAACCACTTGTCATTCCTTCTAGTCCTCGTTGGGTTCGACACTTTTACTTATCGAAAGGACTACAATTGATCCCCTATACTTGTGGGTCATCACGTATCACTTAGTATAGGCAAAGGCTAGCAAATAGATTGGGAAGCGACCAACTAGAGAGCGACAACGCTCATAATCATGCATTGTGAATAAATAACATTGAATACTAGCATGAGTAGGATATAAATACCATGACCATAAATATCATGGAGGCTATGTTGGTTTTGAAGCAACTACATGTGTGAACATGTGCCAAGTCAAGCCACTTGAAACATTCAGAGGAAGATACCATACTAACATACTACATCATAACCATTTTAATGCATGTTGACACTCAAGATAAATCATTATCCACTCCTAGCTACTTAAGCATGGCATGAGCAACTATAATTTCTAATTGTCATCATAAACATGTTTACTCATAATTCTCTGAATCATGGATACTGAGTTAAACATATTTACAAAAATAAAAACAAGTTGAGTTCATACCCGCTTTTTCTTGCCACAGTCACTTCATCAAATCATCGTCATTATTGCCTTTCACTTGCACGATAGAATGATATGAAAATAATAATAGTGCAAGAGTGCCATGGACTAAGCTGGAATCTGCAAACATTTTATTCAAAGGAGAAGACAAGGTAATATGGGCTCTTTGTTCAATCAACAATAATGCATACGAGAGCCATGCTGCTTGTGAACTGCATTGGGATTTCCTCGAAGAGGAGAGGATGATGCAGCACAATAGAGATAAGTATTTCCCTCAGTTAAGAACCAAGGTTATCAATCCAGTAGGAGAACCAAGCAACACCTTGTTAGCAGCACCTGCACACAAACAACAAATCCTTGCAACCCAACGCGAACAAGGGGTTGTGAATCCTTCGACGGTTACGGGCAAGATTAAATTGTATCACTACTGCAGGATGCTGCTAACGTGACACTATGATCAAAGACCCTTTGACGAAACTGTGTGCGATACATTAATCGCAAATGGTGATGTAAAAAAAGTCAAAAAAGATGCAAAATGTTTGCGATGGTGGATACATCAAACACGGTTCAGATTTTAGATGCGTGTGCGATGCGGGGCATACGGTTCACTCCGATGAACTGTTTACGATGAGGCAGAATAACAGAAATGGGCAGCCAAATGAAAGTGTGTGCGATGTACGGCATACAGTTCACTCGGATTAACTGTTTGTGATTACGCAACAGAACAGAAACGGCCAGCCAGATCAAGGCATGTACGATTGACGGCATACAGTTCACTCGGATGAACTGTTTGTGATTAGGCGGAACAAAAGAAATGGTCAGCCAGATCAAGGTGTGTGCGATAGAGGGCAAACAGTCCACTCAGATGAACTGTTTGCATTGAGCGAAGAGAACAGAAACGGTTCAATTTAACAAGATGTGTGTGATACGCGGCAAACAGGTCTGTAATCAGAAATGTGTGCAAAGACTGATAATAACACAGACAATTGCTGCTAATAAGACGTGTGTGTTGTGTGATGGGATTGCATACAGAACAACAACATATATAGACACACTTATAAGGACATGATTGCATAACCAAATTAAACATCAAATTACGTAGGTGGCTACTACACACATGACATTTCCACACACCAAAGTAAACTATTACACGCATAATTACATAGGTGGCTACTACACACATGATATTTCCACACACTAAAGTAAACTGTATATTACATGCATAATTAACTAGGATAAACGATCATCTGATCATCATCTACTCCTTGTGATGCTTGCCACTATTGCTTTGCTTGTGGCTCGATCCGGCCGCGTCGATTTTGGGAACGAGGCACTTTCTCATGTCAATGATCCACTTGTGCATCTCGTAGCATGCGTACACGCTCTTGGCCGTGAACCTGAGGTGAGGTTCATCCAGTTGCCGCATCCAGGCCCGGTGCCAGGATACGGGACATGTTCTGTTGGCATCCTGCTTCATCTTTTCATAGTAGGGGTCGATGATGGCCGAGGCGAGTTCAACCAGGGAGTCCTTCTTCGTGCTGCCCCAGACCCTGTAGTGGTCACGGATTTCGACAAGGTTCTTGCAGACCAAGCCTGTAACCATGAGCGCTTTTACATCGTCGGAGGTTTCCACCATAGCGAACTTGTAGTCGGTGTTGTTGACAAACCTGGTGAAACGGTCGCAAGGCTCTGTGGCCATGCAGTAGTGGTAGATGAGGACATGATGGCGCACACACAACTAGGCGACGACAACCTTCTAATCTTTGCCGGGACGACCGCTGGTGTACTGGAGGTCGATGCCGACCACCATGTACTTGTCTCGAGCAAGCAACTGCTCCACGGTGTTGATGTAGTCCTCCACCACGGCCGAGTCGATGGTGTACACCACCGAGAGATCCATCTCCCTCGCGTGGGTCTCCACTTTATCCTCGCCGAACTCCATTGGAGCGCCTCTAGATATCCTCTCTGTATGTGTCGTCGTGGGTGTGCTTGTTGTGTTGTGGGGCGAGATCGAAAGGTTGAAGAGACTAAGGTTATAATGGCCGCGGGAATTAATGGGGAAGCCGGATGGCCTGGAATATCCGCACGCCCGGATGGCAATTCTAATTTGTAGCGCTTAACTCCATCGTGCCGCACGTAACTGCATCATGGCCACGCGCGCGGCGCAACCGCATGCATATGGGTCCCCCAACGTGATCGTGCGTAGGCCCCAACCGCTGGCAGAGCGCGCGCACAGGGACGCGAGCAGAGCGCTATACGGCGCCTCAACGGCGAGCAAGCATATATATGAATATAGCAGTTGGACACGCAAGGAAAAGTTTTCCACAAGCCGAGCGCGTGGAGGTCCACGAGCAGAGCGCGCCGACGGACACGAGCAGAGCACGCCGCGGCGCCTAACAGCGAGCACCACAGGCTGTGGTGCCTAACGGCGAGCAGAACACGCCGAGGGACATGAGCAGAGGCCGACACAGTGATACGTGGCAAATAAGACGAACTGTGCGAGCGACGGCGGAGACATCAAGCACGAATTAGATTAGAGTTGCGTGTGCGATACCTGGCATACAGTTGATCCATCCGAGCTGTTTGTGATGGAATAAGCTGTGTTTGTTGTGTGCAAACGCTTGCTGGTATATAACCGTTTGTGATTGACAAATTCATCACCGACGGGTTATCTAGTGTGGTCCGTGTGCAATGTGATATGCTCTGTCTGCACAACATCTATGGTCTGTGTACAGAAGAACAACATATATATACTTATAACAGGCCATGATTGCAAAACCAAATTAAACATCCAATTACATTATATAACAAATACCATAAATATTGCAAGGTTCAAATTCCAGCATTACAAGGCCAAAATTCAAAGATTACAAGGTTCAAACTATTCAAACACACAAAATTCATCTTCTTTAGAATCTTTTTCATGCATTATTTCTGCGAAAGGATCAACCACCGAGAAGTCATATAGCGGCTCGATACATTGACTTTCGAATAATCTGTCATATGAAGTTACAAACTGAAATTCAGCTTGTGCAGAGCCTTTTCCATTCAGCTGTAGACGCCTGTGCTCTTTAGCAATCCATTCACTTCTACGCAGTAAATATAGGGCAAACCTCATTACCTTGGGTAACCTTGCTTTCTCAACAAAGAACCTGGCGAATTTAATTTCTGGTGTGGTGCCTCGGTACTCGTTAAAAGTAATTTATGTGAGATGAAGATCAAGGCATTCAATGGGATTGTTATATTCCCCAACATTTTCTACTTTCGGGCCTGCTAGTATCTGCAAACGAAGACAACATATTAGTGCCTAGCTGCAGATTTGAACACTTTGGGACTCTTTGATTTGCAGGATTTTTGAAATACACAAAAAGAGTGAAATGCCACCTTCAATCTTTCATGATAAACTTTTATCACGAAAGTAAGTCGGGCAAAGGAATAAAACGCGTACAACACTAGCATCTCAAAAATATATGTATTGAAATCCTCCAAATTTCCTTTAGAAATCATTCTACATTTGTCATGGTAATCATGGGTAAAAGTAAAAAAAATTGAGCTCCGTTGTGGTTAACAATTAACAGGAAAGGAGCATCACCTTGATGTATAGCTTCTCCGTGCAAGGAAAGTATCTAAGGAATCTAACAACTTCATCCAGATCGGGGCCGACAGATTGTAGTGCCAAGATCTTCACTATGCGTAGAGGCCGGGTCAAGCTTGTGGGACTCATTTTCTGGATGACAGGCGAACATATAGATCAACAACAATTAGATAAAATGTGATGTCCAATAATATATAAGAAGGAGAAGAAGAAGACTATTGTACCTGAACGGATAATGATCCAGTAACAAGTTCGTTGAATTCAGCACACGAATAGCCCAACACTGTCAATTTCGGTGCGTGAGTGACCCTGATTCTTGCTGGACCTAATTTATCAAGTACATACAATCTCTCGAGGAAAGGTGCATTCTCAATGACAATATCGTGAAACACCTCAACTGACAGCCTTGGGCGGCGCCAGCAATGCACATAAATTGCACGAACATTTG
Organism: Thinopyrum elongatum; assembly: GCA_011799875.1. Classification (NCBI taxonomy): domain Eukaryota; kingdom Viridiplantae; phylum Streptophyta; class Magnoliopsida; order Poales; family Poaceae; genus Thinopyrum; species Thinopyrum elongatum. Next base: position 394,242,867 of record CM022300.1, read on the forward strand.
TCGAGGTGATGTGGAGGCTACTGAACCCATCCATCGCATGAAGACGAAGGTACTCGAGCGCTATACAGCCGAGGAGCAAGCGCTCCAAATCCTTCTTCGAGATGCGGACTGCAATGAGCTCGAGGTGCTTAAGTTTAGGGAGATGAAGAGTGCGCGCGGCATTGATCCAGGGGAAAATGCACCGCCTGAATGTAGGGCGGCACAGCGTGGGCGCGAGGCGGAGCATGGACGGTGGCAGCGAGCAAGGACGTCCAGCATGAAAGCTGAGCTCCTCGAGCCGATCCAGGGCTGGGGATAGGAACCAGTAGTGCAACCTGGGTTAGGTCTTGTTGCGGGGACTGAGCCTGTCGATAGCAAGGCGTCTGACCGGCCCAGGGTGCGTGGCGAGGACGTGGGACAATGTGTCCAGGCGTTGCTACTCCACGCTGCAGAACTCGTGGTCGACGATGAGATCCAGGGGGGTGGAGTGCCAGAGGGGGCGCCACTGTCGCGAGAGGACAGTGGTCCGCACGCCATATTTGATGGGGAGGTGGGATATGATGGTTACCAACATCTCGTCGGGGAGGCTGCTGATGAAGTCCACGTTCGCCGAAGGCTCTTGTGGTTCTGGCTCGACCCGCCCCTGCTTGTTGGCCGGCTCGTCCTCCATCTCGCAGTAGGCAGCGATCCTCGGCGGCGGTGCTTGTAGATGAGAAGGGAGGACTGTTCTATGTACCTTCCCGAGGTGGCCGAAACAAAAGTCCAAAACCAACAATAAATTGCAGCGCTCGCGGCCTACGCGGTGGACTACTCACAGTCGTCCCGTCTAATCAAACAGCTGCCCGCGGTAGTAAATGGTTAGTTGAACGCCCACGGTTGGACTAATACGACCATTTGCGATAATAACGTGGTGGCTATTTGTTAAAAATTCTTAGGAAAATCAATGTATAAAAAGGCGAAATGAACCCTAAATAATTTCATATGTTTAGCACAGTTGCATGTTGCCTCTGTAAAATAAATCAAGGCGGGAAGATACAGCGTATGTTGTTTCGCACACAAATCATGTGACCAAGTTCCCTCTCGGAATCATGAGGCTTCTTGATAGAAGCTCCGGTTTGTATGAAAGAAAATATAGGTCAAAGCCTAGTTGAAAAGGGCAGCAATATCTAACCCCAGCTTATAGAAGGTAAAAAAACACGATGATTAATTGTTCATCCAGTTTACACAAAATCCAGATTGAACAGGACAATAACAACTAACTCAACCAAAGTTTTCAGCAGTCACAATCAAATGGATCAGTCTGATCCATAAAATCAAGATCCTGGACCTGAAAATCTACTGGTACATGAAGACAAGTTGTTGTAAATAGAAGCCGAGCACGTTCAGAAGCCCTTTTGTGCACCTAAAACTTCTTTTTATGCTGTTCAACGTGTCCATCCGTGAGAAAGTTTTTGTTAAAAAACTTAATCCTCGTGGACAATAGTACTCTCGCATTCAACAGGAAGAATGTGACAAAGCTAGTGTTTGCATGGTTGGATGCATATCCTTCCAGCATTATTGTCCTCAAACGAATGTCATGAGAACTGAGAAAATCCCGGTGCTTCTTATGCCACCGATTGGTTATACCTTTTTGTCCATGTCCTTTAGACTAAATAGACATGAAGACTGAAAACAGTTAATGTCTAAAAAATAGTACAGCTGAATGGTTAGTTCTAGTAAAGTATATCAATGTGCTTGATATCATCACCTCTATATACAAATTCTCCAGACATGGAAAGCATCGCAGCAAGCCAATAATCATGTTCAGATCAAAACACCACATACTGATATGTAAGGTCTTGATAGAATCCAGCACCATTGATAGGGTACCCATGGACAAACTCTTCATTGAGCATAGAACATAATATTAGTACGAAAAGCGTACTCCAAGGTTATGTAAAACTTATGCGCACAAATGAAAAATGCAGCTTATGATTACAAAAGTGTTGATGATATAAAACTTACGCACACAAATTAAAAATGCAGCTTATGATTACAAAAGTGTTGATGATAATATACAGTAGCTGAATAAGTGTGGAGCCAACCACCATCTTGTAACCTTCAAACGGATCAGGAATTACACCCAAGTCCCAAGGTCTCCAGTTTAGGCGCAGAGACCATAGTTATTTGCGAAGGTGCATAACGATAATCAAGGAGCAGCCTTTGGAGTGAAGGGGCGTCTTTGATGATGAGCTCCTCTCCTTTAAAGCAAATTCCAATACTTACAAGGTGAGGCAACATTATTTGGAGACAACGGATACATATTTCTTTTCCAAAAACAAGCAACAAGCGCTCCAGGGCAGGGCAGCAGGAGTGGATGATGCTGTGCAGTGAGGCCTCCGACAGATCGACCACCACAAGCGTGAGTTTTTTTAGCAGTGGGAGTCGAAGCATTTGTACCAGATTGTCTGGTAGATGACACCGGGCCAGGGTGGCGGTGTGGAGAGAGGAGGAAAACCATGAGATGGACATTGGTGGTGAGGTCACAGCTACAACGCTTGGTGGATAGCTATTTGCATAGTAATGGTAGAACTCAAGATGCTGGAGTTTTTCGAATTGATGGGATGTCAGCCAGGCATCCATCGTGCAGGGTATGTGCAGTAGGCAGCATGCCAGGATGCATAGGCATTGAATGGAGCCCTGGTGGGAGGAGATGATGGCTCCTAGGAGTTCAAAATCATGAACGACAGACAGTCAGCGACAGTCGAGATTAAGAGGTGCGGCGCGCCACAGAGTGCGCCACCGAGATGCGAGGACCTGTGTGCGGCAGCCATCCTTGGTGGGGAGAAGGAAGATGATCTCCCCAAGGATGGCATCCGGGAGATCGCTGATGCGGTCCGCCCGATATTCTACGGGTTCCTCAGATCCAGGGGGCGTGCCCGCTTATGCCCGCGCTGCCGGGTGCAGGATCTACAGCCGGCGGCACCGCTGGCCGGAGCCTCATCTGTGTACATAGCAATCTGGAAAAAAGGTAGAAACATACATGTAGGACATTCAAAATCAATTCTCAAGATCTGGAAGAAAAAAAAGGCACAAACATATATGTAGGACATTCAAAATCAATTCTCAAGATCTGGCTATGAATTATTAGCACGCACGCTAAACCTAGTCGGATTATTAGCAAAAAAATCATTTGTACAGAACAAACAATTAATCACTAACCATAGATACCATTCAAACAATCAATACACTACATGGATCTAACGAATCCTACTCTGATTTCATGGACTGGGTGAACATAACCAAGGATTTCTGTTACCAACAAAAGGGGCGGGGGGGGGGGGCTAATCGGTTTTCCATCGGAGTCGGAATCATTGCCGGAGTAGTTGTGGACCTCTGGCTCCGGCTGGGGAGGCACGACGACGGCGACGAAGTCAAGGTCGCGCTGCTGCGTGCGAGACCTCGGCGGCGGCGACAGCAACCTCTGCGCCCAGCTTCATGCGTTGCATGGGTGCTTCACCAGCCCCGGCGTTGCCACTCCCACTGATGGTGCGCTTCGGCAAAATCCTAATACACTCCATGCGGCGATGACAACTATGGACGGGGTGTGCGGCCGCCCATTATGACCAGCGGATCGGGCACGCCGTTAATATGGAGCAGTGGGAGCGAGGTAGGTGGCGGTCAAAGGGCTGGCTCGCCTCCCAGTGAGCCTGCGCAGCGGACAGCTGGCATGCCTACCGTCATTTCACACAGCTACTAGCACGTCCCCACGGTGAGTGCGTAGTGAACACGCGCATGCCTCGGCCTCCCGGTCTGCCTGCTAGCATGCGTCTCGTCAACTCACGCATGCTCGTACGGCACACGAGACGTGTGCGTGGCACGTATTATATTGATTTTTTTCCTTTTTGATGATTAATTATGCCGCTTTATTGCTTAACCAAAGCATGGCACGTACATTGTTGGTCTAACGCACATGGTTCGAATAAAGAGTCCGTTTGCGATATTGGTTGATAATTATTGATAATTTCCTGTATGTAAGAAGATTATATCAAAACTTGTCTCAAATTTGAAAAAAATATCACAATCTATTGGTGTCCGTATGACACCACGATAAGTTTCATGAATTTCAACTTAGTTTTGGATTTACTGGATTTTAAAATCAAGATTCTCGATGTTAGAAATTTCTTGCATGGGGACTAAACATGCACCCAATGACACGTACACATATGATTTTGCAATCCATTTTCGTGCACTATCACGGGTCTCATGTAGATCAAATTTGATTTTTGCACATTAAATCCCTGGGAAATCAATCAATGTATAAAAATGGACAAATGTTATCTAATTTTTTTCAATTTTTAACACTAAACTCCTTTGGTCGCATGTTCGCTGCAGAAAAAGTTTGACATGCATCTTTGGGCCACATGCACGCGGTGCTCCTAGGACACTCACTCACGTGGGCCCACGAGGTCGCCGTCCAGCACTATGACATGCGGCGAGAGAGGTTAATTTGACCAACAAGGATGGCCATTTTTTTGGTTTTTGTTATGTACGGTAGGAGTATATATATAGTACGCGTTGAAGAGGGTGGCCGGGGGCAATACTACGTGTCATAGAGGACAGTCACTCGCGTGTGATGCTTATATCCGTGGGCCCGCCAGGTTGTCCTCCATCACTTTGACCCAACAAGGAGGTTTCTTTTTGGGTTGTGTTGCGGTAGGAGTATATAGTACGCGTCGAAGAGGGGAGGAGGGGGCCGGGGCTGCACATATACTACACACACGTCATGAATGATCTCGCTCCGTGTGGGGACTTTTCAGTTTCCGAGGCAGGTGCCACAAAGAAGTTGTGCATATTGGGTATTAAAGACATCACCAACACATTGGGCAACGTGCAGATGATGGTTGTCACTTATTCGCCTGCGACTCTTCCCTCCATGGGCCCGCGAGGTCGTCGTCCATCTAATATATGACACAACAAGAAAGGTAATTTGACGAACAAGGAGGATTATTTTCGGGTTGTGTTACGATACGTAGGAGTATATATATATATATTACGCGTCGAAGATGGGAGGGGGCAACATATATATACTACGTGTCATGAACCTCGTGTGGGGGACTTAAAGGTTTCCGAGACAGGTGCCACATCAAAGTTCTGCATATATATTAGGTATTCAGACATCACAACCACACATCTCCATACATGTGTTTGGCCCACAAGCAAGCGATGGCGGTTGTCCTCTAGAACTCACTCACGGGGTTATCGGCGAGATGCTTCGTCCATCTCTGTGTGCCCGCTTGGTCAATGACTTTGACCGACAACGAAAGAGGTTAATTTGACATATAATTAGGAGGGGATTAAATTTTGGTTCGTATTACACGGTGCGATACATGCAACTATACTTCAAGCGCATGTGTACGCACGAATCCCTCCCACCGGGTCGAAGTGCGGGGGGGGGGGGGGGGGGGGGCGAGCACGCGACGCGTCATGAACCAGATCTGTGTGGGGATTGTGCGATTTTTGACGCATGCATGTGCCACATCAAAATGTTGTGCTTTTGGTATTCAAACATATATGCATATGCATCACACATGTCCATACATATGTTTGGGGCACATGCATGCAGTGGTTGTCTTTGGACACTCTCCCTCGCTTGGTTATCATCGGTAGCCTATATATTCGTGGGACTGCGTGGACGTCCATCACTTCGACCAACAACGCATGCAAGAGAGGTTACCAGGGTGGATTCTTCTTCTCTTGGTTCGCGTTACCATATAGTCGTACGTCGATCATGGTGATATTCGAGACCTAAGTTCGAGGGCTTGCATACACATGAATCCCTATATATATAGTATACGCGTCGTGAACCCTCGCTTCGTGTGGGGACTTTCCGGTTCCAAAAGCACGATGCCACATCAAAGTTATGCATTGGGTATATTCAAACACCACATGACACTTCATACATATGTTTGGGCCACATGCACGTAGTTGTTGTCTTCAGACACTCCCTCGTGTGGTTATCGGTGACAAGCTAGCCTATTTTGTGGGGCCGCGTGTGGACGTCCATGCATTACTTTGACCCAACAACAAGAGAGGTTATATGACCAAGGTGGTGATTCTTGTTGGTCAGTCTTACAATACGCCTCGGTGAGATGCCCCCTCCCATCGACTCAAAGTGTGTGTGGGGGAGGGGCACAGTACTACTTCGCACTAGATGAACCTCCGTGGGGTCGGGGATGTCTGGTTAATTTGCGATGCACATGTGCCACATCAAATTTGTGATTTGGTTATTTAAATATCACACCACATCGTTTTCACACACACACACACACACACACACACACACACATATATATATATATATATATATATTTATATATATTGGGCCACCCGCGGGTGTGGTTTGTATGTGGTCTCACCCATCTAAGGCCAGAACAACACATCTATGGGCCCGCACACAGTCCACATTTGACCGGAAGCAAGGGGGGGGGGGTTGACCATGATGTACTCCTTTCGGTTTTGTGTTACGGTAGGGTGAGATGTCAGACCTAGCTATTTGGGGGCATGCATTCGTAGCTAGGATTCCCCTCCTGCCAACATGAAGTGTGTGTGTTTGGGGGGGGGGGGCTAGCAATAATAACGTGCACTTTGTGCGACAGGTGCCACATCAAAGTTGTGCATTGGGTATTTGAACATCAAACCACCCTTTTCATAAATATATTTGGTCCACATGCAAGTGTGTTCATGTTCTGACCCTTTCCCATATTTTTTTCGCCAAATTTATAAACAGCAGACGAGTCGGACGCAGCAACCGTCTGCAATCGGGTAGGAAACAGACACGGTGCTCTAGGACTACCTATGTGCCGGGCCCCTGTCCCTGTCACCCACATGATCACAGTAGATTGGGCTCCACGAGGCTTCCCTCCCCCTCTCAAAAATATCTACTCCCTCGCAATCTCAAAAATATCTACCCGCCTAGATGGTTTTTCTATTTGATAGCACACGATTAGTATGTGTGGACCGTGTGCGATATCTGTTACTCCCGCTCTACTTCAATTAGTAGATCCAAATTTTTAGTAGCCCCGGCATTTTATTCCCGCCTGCATCCCTTGCAATCTCGAAAATATCTACTCAGCTGGAGTGTTTTTCTGTTTGATAGCACATGATTATTATGTTTTAACCGTGTGTGATGTTCGTTACTCCCGCCCCGCTCTGCTTCAATCCCTTGATCCAAATTTTTGGTAGCCCCGCCATTTTACTCCCGCCTAGTAGAATTTTCAGTACCCGCGCCATTTCCTCAAACACCACCTTGGACCCCCTCCACACACACACACACCACCCAAATCCTTCGCTCACCCCAAATCCCCCGCTAACACAGATACACACCACCCCTCCCTCGCTCCAAACCTAGCTAGGTCGCCGCCGCCACCACGCCGCCTCCATCGTCAACCCTGCCGGTCTGCCCGTGCAGTTTACCCACCGATATACATACCCTCGCCGCCCTATGTTTCTTAGATGACGCCTGTGAAACGCCCCCTTTCCCAGAGATCCCCATCCCCACCCCCTCCCCCACTCCAGAGCATCGCAACCTAAGCCCGGCTACGCTTCCCGGGGAGCTCGAGGAGTGAATGGCCCAAAAGAGCTTTACTGCAGCCTCTTCGCCCGATGTCGGCGAGGTGGCCGCCGAGGAAGCTGACGACGATGACTGGACCTTGATTGAGCCTTTCAATCAATGGGCTAGAGTATTCTGGCATGTCGCGGACGCCGGCTATGACATCGAGGTCATCAACAGCGATGGCTTGACGCGGGCTATGTCACAGGTTAAGTTGCCCACCCCCAACCCTTCGGGTTCGACAGCCGTCGATGTCATCGATGGCCCTGCCGCTGATCTCCTGCGGCTCGTTATGAAAATTTGCCATCCTTCATCGCCATGGAGCCCCTTTTGTCATTTCTGAAGGACACGTTCTGCAACGCTGGCTTGGGATCCTCAGCTGGCAAGTCAGACCTCATCGACGGCGACCACGAGGAGGAGCCAATCTGTGACAAGTGAGGAAACCCATGATTTGTTTTCTTGAACCCCTTTTGTAGTGAGAACATGTCCAGTATTTATTGCTATATTTGGTTGTTTGCATTACGCCTTGTTTATTTCTACGGTTTTTGGTTGTTCGGTTGTTTGTAGTTAGCATATGTCCAGTTTCAATTGCCATCTTTGGTTGTTTGTAGTATGCCTTGTTTATTTCAGCTATTCACAGTGTGATGTTCTATATGTGCTAGTATGAACTGAGCAGTTCAATTTCATCAATACCAATTTTAACAATAGCTCTATGAATGACTATATTTGGTTGTTGTTAAGCATGTTGTACTCCCTCCGAATCTTTTTAGTTCGCATATAAGATTTGTCTAAAGTCAAGCCTCGTAAAGTTAAACATTCACAATATGAAATCAATATCAGTAGATGTGTCATGACTTAAATTTTCATATTTTATAACTTTAGCATGGTAGATGTTGATATTTTTTCATATAAATAATGTCAAACTTTATGAAGTTTGACTTCAGACAATTCTTATATGCAGAGTAAAAGGACCGGAGGAAGTATTTAACACGCCTTTCCATTTGATTTAACAATGGCACTGTTTGGATACTCTAACTTAGCTAGAGGTTAGAGTTAGTTTCTAGCTCATGACAGTTAAAAGGGAGAGAGAGATTGGTGGAATAGTTGAATATATTGCTTGAGCCTCGTGGGCATTTATATAGGAGTACATGGTCATCTTGGAGTACAAGTCAAGGTAGAATAAATCCTATGCTATCCTACATTTCCTAAATAACAATGATACTCAACAATGACTAACCCTAAACTAACTCTAGCCAAAGAGGTGTTTGGATGACAGGGTTAGATTGACAATAAATGCACTAGGAGAACTAGCCCCAATTAGCACCTCTTGGGTGGGTTAGTTGTTTTCGGTGGGTTAGACGCAACTAGCTCAAACTAGCCCTCATGTTTGGATACTTTAGGGCTATTTGAGCCCAAACTAGCTCAAACTAACTCTAACCCATGGATCCAAATAGGGCTAATAACTAGTGTACTTAGACCTGCACAATACAAGTTTGAATGACTATGTTTGCTTGTTTTTAAATATTAGGCATGTTGCAGTTAATAACACACATTTCCACTTCTTGTTTTTTAATATTAGGTTTTTAACAATTTGGTCTTGCACATGTAGGTCCTGCTGTCAGAGATTTTAACCCACTGTTCGACCCTTTTGCATATGGGGAAATGTCCATGAATATCAGTCAAGTCAAGAAACTCAGAAAGATTGTTAGGATAAAGAAATTAGCGACAAAAAACAACAGGATCTTTGTCTGGACAATGAAGAAGACATCAATTCACTACAGCATGGTACTAACTGTTATACCTTGTGTTTTTAATTCCTATGCGACATTTCAAATCTAGAGAAGATATTTATGCATATCCTTGTTTTCAGGCCTTTCCAAAGCAGTTCACTGATGATTACTCCCTCCGTAAACTAATATAAGAGCGTTTAGATAACTACTCTAGTGATCTAAATGCTCTTATATTAGTTTACAGAGGGAGTACCTCTCAAACCACCTGTATGGTCAGTAGGCGAGGAAGGTATTCATACAACACCCACGGTTCAATATTGAAGTGTTCCTGAAGAGGACGAAGGATGGACGGTCAATCATCCACAGGCACTGGCCTAAAGTTGCAAAGACCTTCAACATCAATGAACGCTCAATATTCGCCTTCCACTTCAGCAAATTTCCAGATGAGATTCATCTGTCTATGTACCTTCTATGATGCTAATTTCGAAAGGTTATAGATGTTGCATGTGAAACTTGGTGCTGGTGCAGTTGTGTAATGGGGTAGCTGAGTGCTGAAGCTATATGATGTTGTACTCTGATGTATTTCAATTATGAAATCCTGCTTCCTTAATATGAAAATGAAATATATTGTGTGCTTAATATGAAATGTCAATTAGATTAATAAATGGATTATTAATAATAGGACAATTAGCCTGCTAATTGGATTTTTCTATTGCAAACAGTTATTGAGAAAACACCGTGGGCTATGACCTCAGGCAACGCACACTCTAGGAATAAACCGTGTTGGATCAATGAACAATCACACACAACATCCTCTTGAAAACTGTTTGCGTTAGGCCACCTTGCGCAAACGTTGACCACATAAAAAGTGTGTGTGATGGACAGCCTTTGCCACACAGTTTCTTCTACGCATCGTGTGTTATGCATTCAATAGCGCAAACGATAAAATTGTTAATATCGTGTGCAATGGCAATGCTATCACAAATGATTTAATGGGGAAAATTGTGTGTGATGCACCTGCGAACGGAAACGTTTTCCTTGGAGTGACTGTGTGGGATGTATATACGAACGAAAACGTACTTCCCTGATTAACTGTGTGGGATGTACATACTAACGGTACAAACGAACGGAAATGTTTAGCTGGGACTGACTGTGTGGGATGTACTTACGACCAGAAACAATTTGGCCTGTATAATTGTATTTTTTAGCACAACTGTACGTATAACCGTATTTGGTCGCTTGCCTATCGCACACGACCTCACTTTGCCGAGCGTGTGTGACCGGAGGGCCTATCCCCGATGGTTTTTGGGTCATGTGAGAAGGACCCCCTATCGCAGTCACTCACTTGGTGACGGTTCAAAACGCTGTCGCGGAAAGGGGTTAAAAACCGTTTGTATAACACCTCGTTGTACCAGTGTATGGTGTTTGATAGATAGATCGGACAAAAATAAAAAATAAAATAAATAAAGTAAAAACGCAGCAAGGTATTTTGTTTTTAATATATGATAAAAGATAGACCCGGGTCATAGTTTTCACTAGAGGCTTCTCTCTTGAAAATAGCAAATGGTGGGTAAATAAATTAATGTTGGGCAATTGATAGAAAAGAAAATAATTATGACGATATCCAAGGCAATGGTCATATATAGGCATCACGTACGAGACAAGTAGACCGACTCCTGCCTACATCTACTACTATTACTCCACACATCGATCGCTATCCAGCATGCATCTAGAGTATTAAGTTCATAAAGAACGGAGTAACGCCTTAAGCAAGATGACATGATGTAGACAAGATAAACTCATGTATGAATAAACCCCATCTTTTTACCCATAATAGCAATGATACAATGCGTGTCATGTCCCCTTATGTCACTGGGATTGAGCAGGGCAAGATCAAACCCATTACAAAGCACCTCTCCCATTGCAAGAAGAATCAATCTAGTTGGTCAAACCAAATCAATAGATCGGAGAGAAATATGAAGCTATAGTAATCATGCATAAAAGAGCTCAGAGAAAACTCAAATAACATTCATGGATAGATCTGATCATAAACTCACAATTCATCATATCCCAACAAACACAACGCAAAAAGTGATTACATCAGATAGAACTCTAAGAACATCAAGGAGAACACTGTATTGAAGGTCAGATAGAGAGAAGAAGCCATCTAGCTACTAACTATAGACCCGTAGGTCTATGGTAAACTACTCACGCATCATCGGAAGGGCAGCAAGGATGATGTAGAGCCCCTACATGATCAAATCCCCCTCTGGCAGAGTGCCGGAAAAGGCCTCCAAATGGGATCTCTCGAGAACAGGAACTTGCGGCGGTGGAAAAAGTATTTCCTGGAATCCTCTGTTGGTTTCCCGATTTTAGAGAATTTATAGAGGCGGAGTTAGGTCAAACAGAGCTACATGGGCCCCCCAAGCCACCAGGGCGCGCCCTACCCCCTAGGCGCGCCCTGGTGCCTCGTGGGCCACTGCTCCATCTTCTCGTCCCCTTCGGAAGCTTCCAGGGTCTCTTATTGCCAAAAAAAATCTCCAAAAAGTTTCGTGGCATTTGGACTTCGTTTGGTATTAATATTCTGAAAAACCAAAACAGGCAAAAAAACAGCAATTGGCACTGGGCACTAAGTTAATAGGTTAGTCCCAAAAAATGATATATATAATTGCTTGTAAGTGTATATAAAACATCCAAGATTGATACTATAATAGCAGGGAACAATAAAAAATTATAGATACGTTGGAGACGTATCAAGCCACTCAACATTTTCACAATGGTCTTCTCCTTATGACGACTAAATGAAAAGAAAATAAATTCAGAGAAACACACTAAAATGTTTTTGTAATTTTTAGTTTTTCTGAATATAGCAAACTAACGAAGGAAAAACAAAAAGCGAGAAAACTATTTACACAGGAAAGCTCCCCACAAGCGAAAGAAGAAACAGGAAATCTTTTTGGGTTTTCTTTTACTACTACACACTAATTAAACAAGAAAAAAAAGAAGCGAGAAATATTATTGGATTTCTCAAAGTTTTCAAACACAGAAGAAGAAAGCGAAAATAAAAATAAGATGGATATACAATGAAAAAGGATGAACACCGACAACTGGAATGTAATGTGTGAACATGAATGTAATGTCGGTGAGAAAACTTACTCCCCCAAGCTTGGGCTTTTGGCCTAGCTGGGTAATCACCATCACTAATGAGGATAATAGTCATAATGATAGCTCGTGGAAGCATGCTGGGCTGCCTCCTCAGCAAGACGGACGGCCCCTACTACCGCGTTATACTCATGCGCTTCGTTCCCATAGACAAAATATCTCCGTTTGCTCTGAAAGTAAAAGAGAATAGGAGCAGGTAAAATAATAGAGACAACACGATATTTATCAATATCAACTTATAATCATATTTTTGAGCATTGTCTTTAATGAAATCATGGCGCCGCATTGCCTCAAAGTCTAAATATTTGGTAGGTAATATAGGATCATTGGGCCGAGGGGAGACCCCAAGCCTGATAGCTACACGAGAGGCATAAATTCGTCCATATAAATCTCCATTACCTGCATTGTCGTGTAGCCTACGTGCAACAATCGCCCCAAGAATATACGGTTTAAGGCCTATTAAGGCGGTATGAATAATGCTCAGGTCAGGGGCACAAAGTGCACTACAATCTTGTTTACCAGAAATGCATTTCCCATTAAAAAGTGCAAAATATCGAATAGGATGAAAATGAATAATTTTTATTCTAGCTTGCGTAACTCCCCTATCCTAACCATTGCAAACGCTATTAAGAAACATCTCGTAATCAGGTCTCGGCGATTCGCCAAGCGAACCCCAATATGGAATTTTGCATGCATCAAAGAATTCTACTAGAGACATTCCATAGTATTTATCATATAAGTGAAACAAGACTCTAGAATTGCGAGAGTGATACTCAAACTTTTGAGTGAACAAATGTGTAAGGTTGTATTGTTGAGTGCACTTCTCTGCGATGAAGGGAGCAAGCTCAGTATAATGAATGTATTGATCAAACTCTTCCTTAATGCCCGCACCTATCATGAACTCACCCCACAACCATCGACATGATTTTATTTTGGCGATTCGTGTCGAACTTGCCCTTGGTTCAACATATGCTTGGCGTGCTGAGCTTTCACTCGAGGATCCCTTCGTGGACCTCCTCCTCGAAGAACTCCTCCTAAAGAGGTTCATTTTCCTACGTACAAATTTCTGAAATGTTTGGACCACAAAATTGTGTCAATAAAACTTCCTCAAAACAATTTTGAAAACAGAGCTCCGAGCAAAGAGATAAAAAATCTCAAGTTTGGGAGCAAGAACACGAGAGAGGGAGCAACCAAGATTTTTTTCTGGAGGTAAGGGATGATGTGGGCTGAAGTACTAAGTGAGTGGGGTCCTGTGGGACCCATAAGGCATCTAGGTGCACCCAGGGGGTGGTCGCGCCCTGTTGCCTTGTGAGCAATAGGGGCACCCCCTGGGATGTATGCAGTGCCAAAAATTCTTATATATTCCAGAAAAAATCATCTTAAAATTTTATGACATTCTGAGCACTTTTATATTTGAGCCATTTTTTATTGCATGGATAATTCAGAAAACAGGATAATCATGGCATTTTACTTTATTAAAATAAAAATAACAGAGAGCAAACTAAGATTACAGAAGGTTGTGCCTACTAAATCCATCGACCACATGCTCCTGAAAAGGAATCCATTAATAATGTTGATCAAGTCTTGTTAACAAACTATTTCCTAGTAACATGAAACCAAAGAGTCTTTGTATAACACTAGGTTACCTCAACGGGGATATGCATCTCCCCTACAATAAGAGTTTCATATTTCTTTTTGACAGTAGGAAGAGGGAACTGAAAACCTCCAATAGTGATTGTCGAAACTTTTTCAATACAATTGATACCGTTCACTTGGAGTTGTTTCTTCAAAAAATATACCATATGCTCATTACAGTTAACATGAAAAGTGACATTGCTTTTGTTGCAATCAATAACAGCCCCTGCAGTATTCAAAAAGGGTCTACCAAGGATAATCGACATGTTGTCATCCTCGGGCATATCAAGTATAACAAAGTCTGTTAAGATCGTACATTTGCAACCACAACAGGCACATCCTCACAAATATTGATAGGTATGGCAATTGATTTATCAGCTATTTGCAAAGATATTTCAGTAGGTTTCAACTTATTCAAATCAAGTCTTCTATATAAAGAGAAAGGCATAACACTAACACCAGCTCCCAAATCACATAAAGCAGTTTTGACATAACTTGTTTTAATGGATCATGGTATAGTAGGTATTCCTGGAACACATAGCTTCTTAGGTACTCCATCCTTAAAAGAATAATTTGCAAGCATGGTGGAAATTTCAGCTTCAGGTATCTTTCTTTTATTAGTGACAATATTTTTCATATACTTAGCATAAGGGGCCATCTTCAAAATATCAGTCAAACGAGTACGGAAAAAGATTGGCCTAAGCATTTTGATAAAGCGTTCAAATTCTTCCTCATCCTTATTCTTAGGTGGCTTAGTAGGAAGAGACATGGGTTTGTGAATCCATGGTTCTCTTTCTTTTCCATGTTTTCTAGCAATGAAATCTCTCTTATCATATCTTTTATTCTTAGGAGGTGGGTTATTAAGACCAACATCAGGTTCTATTTCTACATCATTATCAGCTTCTTTATCATTTTCTAGTTGAGCATCAACATGAACATCATCATTATCATTATCACTAGGTGGATGTTCATTACCAGATTGTGTCTCGGCATCAGAAATAGAAACATCATGTCGGTGTGGACGACCATCTATGGGGCCATCAAGCCCCTTGTGGTTTGTCTAGGGAGATGTACAAGATGCAAAGAGCAAAACCAACGGAAGGCGCAGGGATCTTTACCCAGGTTTGGGCCACCGAGTGGTGTAAAACCCTACTCCTGCTTGCTATATTGGGTGTATGTGTTGGAACACAAGTACAAGGAGCACTACCCCGGCAAGGTGAGAGGGAGCGGCTACGCGTGTACTTGTGCAAAGGGTTGATCCTTGTAAACGTTGCCCTAGCCCTCCTTTTATAGCTTAAGGGGTTACCACAGTGGCAAAAAGGTAATTACATGATGATTAGGCAGCAAATAGTGCTATCATACCTAACCCTGTCGGACTAGGACAAATGCATTAAATGCTCTATTAGGTGTCACGAGGAGGAGGAGCCCCGGCAAGGTTGCTGCACCACTTGCCCAGTCGCCTCCTATTATCTCGACACTCCCATAGGACGGGTGTCATTAAAGGTAATCTTTCTTCCAGCATGCAGCCACGTGACCGACAAAATCCACCAAACCACTTGCGGGCTCGACACCTCATCGATTAGTGACTGATAACCCACAAGTATAGGGGATCATTTGTAGCCTTTTTCAATAAATAAGAGTGTCGAACACAACAAGGAGCTAAAGGTAGAACAAATATTCCCTCAAGTTCTATCGACCATCGATACAACTCTACGCATACTTAACGTTTGCTTTACCTAGAATAAGAATAAAACTAGAAGTACTTTGCGAGAATAAAACTACGAATAAATTGCAAGATAATAAAAGTAGTAGTGCAGTAGAAAGCTTTTTGTCACACAAGAAAGTTATTTGTCCCTAGGTGATTGATATGTCTCCAATGTATCTATAATTTGTTATTGTTCCATGCTGTTATATCATCATTCTTGGATGTTTTACAATCATTTTATAGCAACTTTATATCATTTTTTGGGAATAACCTATTGACATAATGCCCAATGCCATTTGCTATTTTTTGCTTGTTTTTTACTTCGTAGAATATCCCTATCAAACGGAGTCCAAACGCAGCGAAACTTTTTGGAGATTTTTTTGGACCAGAAGACAACTTGGGGGGCAAGGAAGGACCAGAGGGGAGGCCCGTGGGGACCACAACACACCAGGGCGCGCCCAGGAGCCTAGGCGTGCCCTGGTGGGTTATGGGGCTCACGGGGGTCTCCTGCACCACCTCTTTGCCCTATAAATTCCCAAATATTCCAGAAACCCTAGGGGAGCAGACGAAACACAATTCCAGACGCCGCAAGTTCCAGAACCACGAGATCCAATCTAACACCGTCACGGAGGGGTTCATCATCCTCATTCGTGCCTCTCCGATGATGCGTGAGTAGTCCACCATAGACCTACAGGTCCGTAGGTAGCAGCTAGATGGCTTCTTCTCTCTTTTTGATTCTCAATACAATGGTCTCTTGGAGATCTATTTGATGTAAACCTTTTTTGCGGTGTGTTTGTTGGGATCCGATGAACTTTGAGTTTATGATCAGATCTATATCCACGAATATTATTTGAGTTTCTTTGATCTCTTATATGCATGATTATTTATAGCCTCGTATTTCTTCTTTGAATCTTTGGTTTAGTTAGGCCAACTAGATCGATTTTTCTTGCCATGGGAAGAGGTGCTTGGTGATGGGTTCGATCTTACAGTGTCCTCACCCAGTGACAGAAGGGGTAGCGAGGCACGTATGTATCATTCCTATTAAGGATAACAAGATGGGGTCTATTCCTACATGAATAGATCTTGTCTACATCATGTCATCGTTCTTCTTGCATTACTCCGTTTCTCCATGAACTTAATATACTAGATGCATGTTGGATAGCGGTCGATGTGTGGAGTAATAGTAGTAGATGCAGGCAGGAGTCGGTCTACTAATCTTGGAAGTGATGCCTATATATTAATCATTGCCTTGGATGTCATCATAATTATTCAATCCTCTATCAATTGCACAACAGTAATTTGTTTACCCACCGTGTGCTATTTTCTTGAGAGAAGCCACTAGTGAAATCTACGGCCCCGGGTCTATCTTTTATTATATTGCTTTTCGATCTATTTTCCATCATATTTGTTTTCAGATCTATTATTCCAAAAACCCAAAAATACTTTGCTGCACTTTTTATTTGCATCTTTTATTTCGCGTTTTATTCAGATCTATTTATCCAAACACATACAAACCAATCTATCTTTTTACCGATGAGGGATTGACAACCCCTCTTACGCGTTGGGTTGCGAGAATTTGTTCTTTGTGTACAGGTACCATTTACATAGTGTTGCTTGGTTCTCCTACTGGATTGATACCTTGGTTTCTTAACTGAGGGAAATACCTACCATAGTTGTACTGCATCATCCCTTCCTCTTTGGGGAAATACAGCCACAGTTCCAAGCCGCATCAGAAGGAATTTCTGGCATCGTTGCCGGGGAAACATCATCAACATCTATCAGGTTCCTAATCACAAATCTCATCTCCATGCAATTTACATTATTTGCCATTTGCCTCTCATTTTCTCTCCCCCACTTCACAAAAATTTGTTATTTTATTCGCCTCCTTTTTCATTCGCCTTTTTCTCGTCAGATCTATTTTTGTGCTTGCAATTTTGTTTGCGTAGTGACGATGTCTCAAGAAAATACCAAGTTGTGTGAATTTTCCAATACCAATAATGATGATTTTATTAGCACTCCAATTGCTCCTCCTGCCACTAGTGCGGAATCTTGTGATATTAATGCCGCTTTGTTAAATCTTGTTATGAAAGATCAATTTTCTGGTACTCCTAATGAGGATGCCACGTCCCATCTAAACACATTCGTAGAATTGAGTGATATGCAAAAGAAAAAGATGTGGACAATGATATTGTGAAGTTGAAATTATTTCCTTTCTCCTTGCGGGATCGTGCAAAAAAATGGTTTTCTTCTTTGCCTCGTAATAGTATCGATTCTTGGGATAAGTGCAACGATGCTTTTATTACTAAGTATTTTCCGCCCGCGAAAATTATTTCCCTTAGAACTAAAATTACTAATTTTAAGCAACTTGAGCATGAACATGTTGCGCAATCTTGGGAAAGAATGAAGTTGATGCTAAGAAATTATAATACTCATGGTTTAAATCTTTGGATGATCATACAAAATTTTTATGCGGGATTGAATTTTGTCTCTAGAAATCTTTTAGATTCCGTCGTGGGTGGTAATTTTATGGAAATTAATTTGGGTGAAGCTGCTAAATTGCTAGATAATATCATGGAAAATTATTCTTAATGGCATAGCGAAAGAGCACCTACTAGTAAAAAAATTAATTCGGTTGAAGAAATTAGTACTTTGAGTGAAAAAGTTGATGCTCTTATGAAATTGGTTGCTAGTAAAAGTGCTCCTATTGATCTTAATGATGTGCCTTCGTCTAATTTGATTGAGAAAAATAGTGATCCCATAGATGTGAATTTTGTCTCACGAAACAATTTCAATAACAATGCTTATAGAGGTAATTTTAATCCTAGGCCTTTTCCTGGAAATTCCTCTAATAGTTATGGTAATTTCTATGGTAATTCTTCTTACAATAATAATTGGAACCCCTCTGATCTTGAGAGTAATATTAAATAATTTATCAATGCTCAAAAAGTTTTCAATACCACGATAGAAGAAAAGTTGAGTAAGATTGATGATATGTCTAGAAGCATTGATAGAATTTCTAATGATGTAGAAAATCTGAAGATTAAATTTTTTCCACCCAAGGTTGATATTAATGAATCAATTAAAGCTTTATATGTTTCTATGGATGAAAGTAAGAAAAGAACCGCTATGCTTATAGCTAAAAGAGAATTTTTAGAAAGAGCGTTTTCTAGTGATTGCTTTCATAAAAATGATGAAGATCTTAAAGTGATTGGTGTTTCTTCTATTGATTGCTTGTTTAGTAAAATTAAAACTGATGATAAAGGGACTGAAGAAGAGTCAATTTTAGCTAGAGGGCGTCCCGATAATTCGGAGGGTGAAAATCTTGATGAAAAAATTGATAAAAGTGGGTTTGGAGAGGTCAAAACTTTAACTAGTGATGTGCCCACTCTTCTGGATTACAAAGACTTTAATTATGATAATTGCTCTTTGATTTAATGTATTTGTTTGTTGAAATCCATGATAAATTCACCCCATGCTTATGAACAAAATAAAGCTCTTACTAAACATATCGTAGATGCCATGATGAATGCTTTAGAAGAAAAGTTGGAGTTAGAGATTTCAATTCCTAGAAAATTACATGATAAATGGGAACCTACCATTAAAGTCAAGATTAAAAATTATGAGTTCTTTGATTTATGTGATTTGGGTGCTAGTATTTCCATAATTCCGAAATCTTTATGTGATGTGCTTGGTCTTACCGATATTGAAGAATGTTCTGTTAATTTGCACTTGGCGGATTCTACTATTAAAAAGCCTTTGGGAAGAATTAATGATGTTCTTATTCTTGCAAATAGGAACTATGTGCCCATAGATATTATTGTTCTTGATACTTATTGCAATCCGTCTTGTCCAATTATACTTGGTAGACCGTTTTTATGTACTATATGTGCCGTGATTGATATGAAGGAAGGCAGTATTAAGTTTCAATTTCCACTAAGAAAGGGTATGGAACACTTCCCTAGAACAAGAATTAAGCCACCATATGAATCAATCATGAGGGCATCCTACGGAGCAAAAACTAAAGATGACAATACTTGAATCTATGCATTATGCCTAGCTAGGGGCATAAAATGATAGCGCTTGTTGGGAGGCAACCCAATGGATATATTTTTTGCCTTTTTCTTTCTGTTATTGAGTGTTTGCACAATTATGCCTCTGTTATGATTGTGTTTTTTATGTTTTAGTTAGTGTTTGTGCCAAGTAAAGCCTTTGGGATAGCTTTGGCTGATAGTTGATTTGATCCTGTTGAAAAATAGAAACTTTTGCATCCAGTAGCAGAATTGTTCAAATTCACGAAAGCGACAAAAAATTGTGAATTTTTTACACAAGATTTATATACAAATTTCTTCTGTTGTCATAATTTTCATAATTGTTAGAGTTACAGAAGTATGAGAACAATTCGCATCTTTACAGACTGTTGTGTTTTTGACAGATTCTATTTTCTTTGCATTGTGTGCTTATTTTGATGAATCTATGGATTGTATTGGAGGGTATAAGCCATGGTAAAGTTAGAATACAGTAGATATAATGCAATAACAAAATTTGAATTGGTTTGCAATAGTACTTAAAGTAAAGATTGGTTTTCTTATACTAATGGATCTCACGAAGGTTTTGTTAAGTTTTGTGTGATTGAAGTTTTCAAGTTTTGGGTGAGATCACGATGGATGAAGGAATAAGGAGTGTCAAGAGCCTAAGCTTGGGGATGCCCCATGACACCCCAAGTTAATATTCAAGGAGAACCAAGCAACTAAGCTTGGGGATGCCCCGGAAGGCATCCCCTCTTTCTTCTAACGACCATCGGTATTTTACTTGGAGCTATATTTTTATTCGTCACATATCATGAGTTTTGCTTGGAGCGTCTTGTATTATATGAGTCTTTGCTTGTTTTGCTTTTTTAATTTATCACAAGTATCCTTGCTGGACACACCTATTTGAGAGAGTCAAAATTATGCTATGATTTGTTAAAATTCCTCTATATGCTTCACTTAATTTTTTTTTTGATCTATGGAATTGCTCTAAGTGCTTCACTTCACTACAAAAAAAACATGCATCTGTGACATTTTGGCCCAATTTTTTTTTCTGTCATGCTTATGACACTTCTATGACGATAAGTGTGACAAAAGCACATATCATCATAGATGTGGTGGGCTCCTACTTCCATGACAAAAAATCCTGATAGAAAATGGGCTTTTCGTCCTGGGCGGGTCGGGGACGCACCTGCATGACATTCTTTGGGCCGTCCATGACGGAAAAAATCGTGGTAGAAGCGAGGGCGAGGAAAATGTCGGGGAGTTCCCGGTTACGGTGGGTGGTCGGGGCCGAGCGATGCACGGAGGTTTGCGCATTTCTCTCGTGTACACGCGTGTGTGCGAGGCGTTGGCTAACTGAACCCGAGCGATCGCACTAGCTACGTTTACTGAACCCGAGCGATCGCACTAGCTACATTTACTGAACCCGAGTGATCGATCCCTTGGCTGTTAACTGAACCCGAGCGATTCATTCGCTGCTGACTGAACCCGAGCGATTCCTTCGCTGCTGCTGCTGACTGAACCCGAGCGATCGATCACTGCTGCTTATTGAAGCCGATTGAGCCCCCGTGCGAGACGTAACCAGCCGGTGTTAGGTTGCCTCTCAATGAACAGTGACCATTGCTACCATGCACGCGATACGTAGAACGAGTCGAGACGTGGTGAGTCGAGCCGGTTGGTTGGCTGTCGATGAACAGTTCCTGGTGGGGTTGGATGAACAGGATCCCGTGGTAGTAGGCCGTTGCCACTGGATGAACAGGACCCCGAGGAGGCCACCGCACCCCAGCCGGTTGGGGGTGGATGAACAGGACCCCGTGGAGGCTCTATGAACAGTAGCCGGTGGAGGCTGGATGAACAGTAGCCCGTGGATGAACAGTAGCTAGTGGAGGCTGGAGGAAGTCAACGGTGGATGAACAGTAGCCCCGTGGAGTCTGGAGCGAGGCAGTAGATGGTGGATGAACAGGACCCTGTTTCGACTATAGGCGCTCCAACAAAAGTCTATTTCCTCCGTTTTGCGGTATGCCAGACCCCTCCCGATCAATAGGACCTCATTTCGACCGTAGGCCATCGAACAGAAGTCGGTTTCCTCCGTTTTGCGGTACGCCAGACCCTTCCTGATGAACAGTACCCCCGTATCGACCGTACGCGGTGGAACAGAAGGTCGTTTCCTCCGTTCTGCGGTACGCTAGACCTCGTTTCGGTTGTTCCGTCCAAGCCGGTTGGCTCCCGATGAACACGACGCATTTTGTTCCCTCCTGATGAACACGATGCAGTTTCTCTGTTCCGACCCAGCCGGTTGGAAGCCGATGAACAGGACGCCGTTGCTGTACGTGTTCGAGACCCAGCCCGTATGTACGTACGTAGCCGTATTTACTTTCTTGCAGCGTGGTTGTATGTACGTGTACATAATTTATACAGGACTGCCTCAACTGCTACGTCACACATGCCGCTTCTTGCTCGGCCATGGTTCATCCTTGCAGAGAGACCGATTGACCAGTATATACATACACGTTCGCTACCAGAGGGACAACGCTACGTACGGTTCAACCCGGTGGGTCCTAGTTGTCAGGGAGGATAAGGAGGCACTTCCTTGCGTGCGAATATATAGCTGATGGGTCCCAGCTGTCAGGGGGAGGGATCATTTATTTTACCCATAATAAGGACGCACTTCCTTGCATGCAAAGATGTAGCTGGTGGGTCCCAGCTGTCAGGGGGAGAAAACATTATTTTTCAGGGTAAAAAGGATGCAGTTGCATGCATGCGTCCATGGGCGTGGTGCGTCCCCGCTGTCAGCCTCTCACGTACAGTCATCTTCCGATGACTCTCGTTTATTGACCACATTGACCACACCATGTTGAGCGCACCAAGTCCGGTGGACGACGGCGAGGCCCTAGACTGGAACGACCCGGAGATGGGGAAGACGCGGCAGCTGAGTCACAGACGGAGAGGAGTGGGAAACTTGACTGGTTCTGGTGCGGGGTGGGCCTACACTCGACAGAGAATAACAGGAGGTGCGGAGGAGTGGAGGGATGGCCTGGCCATTGGTGGGGTAGCGTTTCGCTGCGAGGCGCACGAAACAGCGCCGCTGGACGCCAGAGGCTGGAGCAGGTGGTCCCGGCAGCGCTGGAGAAAGAAGACGAGAAATTGAAGAAGAATGTTGGCCGTTGGTTGTAAATCGAACGCCTTGCGTAGGCTTCGACCTTTGTATTTTTTTTGCGAAAGTGCTTAGGCTTCTATCTACTGGCCCACATGTCAGCCAGTCCATTTGGTTTTTTTATTCCATTTGGTGGGCTGGGTGAAACAATGATGTAGAGTCTATGCAGCCCGTTTATATATTATGTTAGAATTTAAAGCCCATTTGCATTTTTTTTGAAATCCACAGACTTGCTGGGCTGGGTGAAAATATCGTGTTGGGCTGGATGGAGAAATGTTATAAAAACATAAACACATGATTGCACGTCTATTACTGATTGGTCAGTAAAATCTTTGCAAGCTTATGTACGCAATCACCAGGAGTTAACTTGCCAAGTTATATATAAACAATTATTATTATTATTTTGTAAGAACTTTTGATTTACAAAATAAAATATCATTTTAATTTGATGAGTTAATAGGACGTGGGGTATTATTATTTTTTAGGCTAGATGTGGGACAGTTGAGTTGGTTCTAGGGAAAACTACTGGGAGAAAACTCAGATTACATAAAAAAAAAGTGGGAGAAAATTCAGATATAGGATTAATAAAAACGAAAAATAAAGGAAGTGGGAAGGTCTATACAATGGTTGGACAAACGACAGGTTTAACGGAACCTTATGTTGTTTCTATTATATATATGTAATAAAATAAGATATAAATATAAATATAAGTATATATATATACTATTATTGAAGGGAAAACATAGGTTTAGTTTTGCATTCTTATAGAAAAATAGAACTGAGCTGTTGATACGTCTCCAACGTATCTATAATTTATGAAGTATTCATGCCATGTTTACAATAATTTTATATGGTTTTGGTATGATTTGCATGGAACTAACCCAGACTGACGTTGTTTTCAGCAGAACTACCGTGGTGTTGTTTTTTTGCGCAGAAATGAAAGTTCTCCAAATGAGCTGAAACTTTTTGACAATTTTTTTTGGAACAAAAGAGATCCCCAAGCTTCTTGGGAGGGCCAGAAGAGCCACGAGGAGGGCACAACCCACCAGGGTGCGCCTGAGGGGCCCGGCTTGCCCCGGTGGGTTGTGCTCACCTCGAGGCCCATCTTCGCGTGAAACCGACGCCAAAAAATCCTATAAATAGAGAAACCATCAGAAATAACCGTAGATCAGAAGTTCCACCGCCGTAAGGCCTCTGTATCCACGAGATCCAATCTAGACCCCGTTCCGGCACCCTGCCGGAGGGGGAAGTCATCACCGGTGGCCATCTTCATCATCTCGGCGGCCACCATGATGAGGAGGGAGTAGTCCACCCTCGGGGCTGAGGGTTTGTACCAGTAGCTATGTGTTTAATCTCTCTCTCTTGTGTTCTTGAGATGCATAATCTTGATGTATCGCGGGCTTTGTTAATATAGTCGGATCATATGGTGTTTTCCCCTCTCTATCTTGTTGTGATGAATTGAGTTTTCCCTTTGAGATTTCGTTTTATCGGATTGAATACTTTTATGGATTTGAGAACACTTTATGTATGTCTTGCATATGAATAATCGTGGTGACAATGGGTATCGTATTGATTCACTTGATATATGTTTTGGCATTCAACTCGCGGATTCCCGAGGTGACATTGGGGTAATCTATGCATAGGGGTTGATGCACGTTCTTGTCTTTGTTTCTCCGGTAGAAATCTTGGGGCACTCTTTGAGGTTCTTTGTGTTGGATTGAGCATTATGAATCTGAATTTGCTTTGGTGTTATTTTAGTACGAACTCTTGGATAGATCGATCGGAAAGAATATCTTTGAGGTGGTTTCGTACCCTACAAACAATTTATTCTTATGTTCTCTGCTAGATAGGAACTTTGGAGTGATTCTTCATCGCACGTTGAGGGATGGTTATATGATCCAATTATATTAGCATTGTTGAGTGATTGCACTAGCGAAAGTACGGACCCTAGGCCTTGTTTTCAAGCATTGCAATACCGTTTGTGCTCACTTTTGTCACTTGCTACCTTGCTGTTTTTATTTATTTAGATTATAAAAATATATTTCTACCATCCATATTACACTTTTATCACCATCTCTTCGCCGAACTAGTGCACCTATACAATTTGCCATTGTATTGGGTGTGTTGGGGAGACAAGAGATTTCTTGTATTTGGTTGCAGGGTTGTTTGAGAGAGACCATCTTCATCCTACGCCTCCCATGGATTGATAGACCTTAGGTCATCCACTTGAGGGAAAATTGCTACTGTCCTACAAAACTCTGCGCTTGGAGTCCCAACACGAGTCTACAAGAATAAAGTTGCGTAGTAGACATCAAGCTCTTTTCTGGCGCCGTTGCCGGGGAGGTGAGTGCATGAAGGTATATCTTTAGATCTTGCAATTGAATCTTTTAGTTTCTTGTTTTATCACTAGTTTGGTTTAGAAAATAAAACTACAAAAAAATGGATTTGAGGTGGTCTCATATTGTTCATCTTTATAATGTCTTTCGTGAAAATGATGGAAAAGAAAATTGTGCTCAATTGATAGAAGAAGAATTCTATAAAATGTTTGACAAAAAAATCTTTGAATGATGAGCATGAATGCAATGTTGTTGGTATGAACTCTTTGAATATCCATGATGCTAACAATATGCAAAGCCATAAGCTTGGGGATGCTATGTTTAATGAAGATGATATTTTTAGTCCCCCAAGTTTTGATGAGAAAATTTATTATGATGAAAGCATGCATCCTATCTATGATGATTACGGTGATGACATGTATGCTATAAAGAGTTATGATATCCATGAAACTTGTCATCATGATTTTAATGCTGAATATGATTATGCCAATCAAGTATCACATGATAGTTATTTTGTTGAGTTTGCTCCCACCACTATTCATGAGGATAAATTTGCTTATGTGGAGAGTAATAAAATTTCTATGCATGTGGATCATGAAAAGAATGCTTTATGTGATAGCTATATTGTTGAATTCATTCACGATGCTACTGAAAATTATTATGAGTGTCGGTGTACTAAGTATTGGGACTTTAGTACCCCATACTTATGCACGGGCAGTTGTAGCCAAGCCCGCAGCTAGGCTTGCCGGGGGAATAATTGGAGATTAGTGCAAGATTGTCAAGGGGACGCTCAGACCAAGAACCAAAGGATCAGAAGTTAGTAAGAGCTGAAGACCGAAGTCCAGGCCCCCGGCAAGATCTTGCCGGGGTGGCTCATGAAACTCGGCAAGACTTGAGCCCGGCAAGATTGGAGCCCGGCAAGGTTTGCGCCCCGGCAAGATTCTATCACTGTTCCACCGCTTCAGCATAGCAATCAGCCTGGCATCCTGGGCCCATTCCTGGATGCGTGGCAAGGTGCCAGTGGAGGAGAGCTTAAGCGGTGCTGATGGGATGGCCCCTTTTTCCATCCCCAAGAAAGGTGAGGACACCTAAACGGACACCTCATGGTGCATTAAGGGCATTTGTCCTAAACCGTCAGTGGTTAGGTATGATAACCCTGTAGCTACTTTACACCTCAATGTATGTACATTTTGCCACTGTGGTGACCCCTTTGGACGTATAAAAGGAGGCCCAAGGCAACTGCTACAGGGAAGAGGATCTTATGGCCCATTCTGCATGCGTAGCTGTTCTTTGAACGTACTATTCATCGCTAGCGCTCCTGGAGTTTGAGCTCAAGAACACCCTTAATAAAAACAAAGCAGGAGTAGGGTTTTACGCTGATTAGCGGCCCGAACCTGGGTAAAACCACCTCGCGTCGATCGTTGGTTCTGCTCTTTGTGCATACCTCTTTCCCTGCCGAATTGTAGAAGGGATCCCCGCGGTCCCATAGGTGTCGTACGCCGACAATGAGAGGGGAACATATGCTCTTACATATTGCAATAATATCAAGTTTCCTCTCTATGTGTTGAAAATCTTGAAGTTTTGCTTGTTTTGCCTTCCTATACTAGTTGATTCTTGTTCCCATAAGTTGTTTGCTCACAAAATCCCTATGCATAGGAAGTGGGTTAGACTTAAATGTGCTAGTCATATGCTTCATGATGCTCTCTTTATGTTTTCAATTCTTATCTTTTATGCGAGCATCATTGAAATCATCATGCCTAGCTAAAAGGCATTAAAGAAAAGCGCTTGTTGGGAGACAACCCAACACTTTTACCTACTGTTTTTGTGTGTTAACATGATTAATCTACTGTAGTAATCATGTTTTATAGCTTTTGTTTCAATAGAGTGGCAAGTAAAGCCTTTGGGATAGTGTGGATGATAGTTGACTTGATTCTGTGCAAAAACAGAAACTTTTGCGCACAGTAAAAGAATTGTTTAAATTCACTGGAGCGTCGAAAAACTCTGATTTTTTTTACAGTAGTTGGGTATACAAACTGTCTACGTTTTGCTAAATTTGAGAGTTTTGGAGGTGCACAAGTATGACTAATATTCAGATCTTTATGTACTGTTCTGTTTTTGACAGATTCTGTTTTCAATGCATAGTTTGCTTGTTTTCTAGTTCCTATGGCTTATATTGCTCAATATAAATTGTGGAAATGATAAGGTACAGTAGGAATTGTGTGAGAAAAATTATGAATCTTATCTTGACAGTACCAAAGTGAATGCTTTGTCTTTATCATACTAACCCATCTCACGAAGTTCCGTCAAGTTTTGTGTGATTGAAGTTTTCAAGTTTTGGGTGAGATATTGATATGAGGAGAATAAGGAGTGACATGACCCTAAGCTTGGGGATGCCCAAGGCACCCCAAGTTAATATTCAAGGAAGATCCAAGCAACTAAGCTTGGGGATGCCCCGGAAGGCATCCCCTCTTTCGTCTCCAACATTATCGGTAATCTTACTTGGGGCTATATTTTCATTCGTCACATTATATGAGTTTTGCTTGGAGCGTCATTTTATTTTGTTTTTATTTGCTTGCTTCTATCTATAATAATGTTTTGCATCTATTGTTTCAATAAAAATTTCAAGGATAGCCTTTACCATGCTTATTTTGCAAGTCTATTTGTTGCTGTTTCAAAACAGAAAGTTTATCGCTGTTGCAAACATTCCCGAGAAAAGTAAAAATGTGATAAAACGTTGAAAGTTTTTGCAAAATAAGATATGATAAATTTTCTACAGTGTGGTAAATTTTCATAATTTTTGGAGTTAGGGAAGTATAAAGAATATTGAACTCTTTACAGACTATACTGTTTAGACAGATTGCTGCTATGTTTGCATTGTGTGCATATGTTTGCTTGTTTAATAATTCTATTTGAGGATAGGAGTATTAAATATGCAGAGGCATTTAGTATGCAATGTTGAATAATAATTTTAGTGATTTGCTACAGTAGAGAATGATAAGGTTTTTGCATTGATTTATACTAACTTATCTCACGAGTTCTTGTTGAGTTTTGTGTGGATGAAGTTTTTAAGATTTAGGGAAACCGTGATATAAAAGGAATTAAGGAGACACAAGAGCTAAAGCTTGGGGATGCCCAAGGCATCCCAAGATAATATTTCAAGAAGTCTCAAGTATCTAAGCTTGGGGATGCCCCGGTAGGCATCCCACCTTTCTTCATCAACAACTATCGATTAGTATCGGTTGAGCCTAAGTTTTTGCTTCTTCACATGATGTGTGCTTTTCTTAGAATGTCATATTATTTTGTTTTGCTTTCTGTTTTAATAAAATACTTAGATCTAAAAGTTTTTTTAAAATAAGAGAGAGTCCTCACATAGCTACCCATTTACTTAACTACTCGCATGATCTTCACTTATATCTTTTTGGAGTAGTTTGTCATTTACTCTCATGCTTCACTTAGATTATTTTGAGAGTTGATACTAGTGATGACAATTTGCACAAGCTATGAAATTGGTCCTGATATTATGAATATCCAAGAAGGATATGATAAAAAAATTCATGTCGATCATTGGATATGATAAGTTTGATTCCTTGCAATAGTTTTGCGATATGGAGATAATAATACGTGAGTCATGTTGGTGAGTAATTATGCTTTAGTAAGAATATTGGTGTTAAGGTTTGTGATTCCCTATGCAAGCACGAAAGTCAATAGTTATGCAATGAAATTACATCCTACTTGTGGTGCATTATTTGGTGTTAGTTATGCTTAATGCTCGCTTATGTGATTTTTCGTTTCTTGGTTGGTTGCTTCTCAATCTTTTTGCTAGCCTCCACTTGTACTAAGTAGAAATACTACTTGTGCATCCAAAATCTTTAAACCCAGTTTTGCCATATGAGCCCACCATACCTACCTATATGCGGTATTTACGTGCCGTTCTAAGCAAATTTGTATGTGCCATCTCTAATTTTCAAAATAATTTCCTTTTTGTGTGCTCGTACCGCTCATGAAGCGGCAGGGGGTGGCCAATATTTTCCATGCTAGATGTGTTATTCTCAAGATGAGTGTTTATTCACTTTTCATTGCACGAAAGTACGGCAAAGGTAATAGGGATGCCCAGTCCCGGAATGAAAAAGAAATTTACTTTATGTTGTCAAATAATAAATTCCTTGGAAAGTGTTGGTATGGACGGTACCCGTGGATACGTCTAGCCGTGGAGTGTGAAAGTATGGTGGAAAAAGGAATAAACTTTATTTTCTGTTTGGGAACCACCTATGATATATATAGCATGGAAAGTGTTGGGAATTACTCGGTCGTTTTCGTTGATGGGAAAAGTATGCCTCCCAAAATATTTTTAACTCTCAATTTAAGCTTTGAGCTCTGGCACCTCTACAAATCCCTACTTCCCTTTGCGAAGGGCCTATCTATTTACTTTATGCAATTTTTATTTTTATTTGAGTCTCCATCTTCTCTTATAAAGCACCAACTAAGGGGCACTATGATCGTACTTGAGCATTGGATGTAGCTAATATGCGAGTGTGTGTCGGGGAAACGACACCTATGGGATCGGGTGGATCCCTTCTACAGTTTGGCAGGGAGGAGGCGTGCACGAAGAGCAGGTCTAGAGATCAACACGAGGGATTTTTACCTAGGTTCGGGCCGCTCAGAAGCGTAAAACACTAGTCCTGCTTGGTGTGTATATTATGTGTTCTTGAGCTTCGGCTAGCTGCATGCAAGTTGGGCCGTAGAGTCCAAAAAGTCCGAATCCTTCTACAGTATGCCTCGGGCCTCCTTCTATACGTCCAAGGGAATGCCACAGTGGCACACAGGAGGTGTAAAGTGCTACAGTGCACGTGCTTATCTCTGGCGTCTTAGGACAAGCGCATTAAATGCGCTGCTTACGTGCCCCCTAACTTTATCAGGGACGGAAATAGAGCCCGTCCCATCCGTTGCCGCCTCACTCCGTCCTGACACGCACCCAAGATGACGAGGCATGCGAGTGCCAAGCTGGCTGGCTAGCCGCTGCGCTGGAGCGGTGGCAGGATCTTCACGAAAATCTGCATGCTGCCACACAGGTGCTTGCCAGGTTGGCTGGCTTATTGCTGTGCCTGGATGGTGGCAAGGCGGTAGAGCCTTGTCGTGTGTGAGCCTTGCCGTGGCCTCGCGATCTTCCCCGGCAAGAGCCTTGCTGGGGCCTCTCAGTTGTCCCCGGCAAGAGCCTTGCCGGGGCCTCACGGTTGCCCCCAGCAAGAACCTTGCTGGGAAATCCACTCTCTGGTCTTCACGAAGATCTGCATGCCACCAGTCTTCACAAAGATCTGCATGCTACTACGCATGTGCCCCTGAGTCTTGGTCTTGACATTGTTGATGGTGTCAAAGCTCTCAACCTCAAGGGTGGTGTTCTTGTCAGTGCCTCACAAGTCGTCCCGGCAAGGATCTTGCCGGGGCCTCGCGAGCCGCCCCGACAAGGATCTTGCCGGGGCTCTAGCTTGTCTTCTGCTCCCAAGTTACTAGCTTGGGCGCCGTCTGCGTTGTCTTATACCTTGCCTCCAACTGCCCCCGCCAAGCCTCGCCGCAGGTGCGGCTGCGACTGCTCGTGCACAAGTAAGGGGTACCAAAGGTCCCAAACTTTAGTACACTGACAGGAGCCCCCGGGCATGGGCCATACACGAGTACGAAGCGTCGTTGGCCCAGGCCCAAACAGTGCGCGGGCACGCGTGGCAGGGATTAATTGCTGTAATCATCTCGTCTGTTGCACTTCCCCACGATCTGTATTGGGTGCGCGACGTGGGGGTCGTGCGTGGAACGGTCGCAGCACACCTGCGAAAACGCCTTCATATCAAAAAGTAAAGAGGCAGCCCCGCGCCTTCCCCATAAAAAGAGGAATCCACAGGGGCGCTGCTCATTTACCCTTCTCCCTTGCCTTTCCCAATCTAGGAACCGCTGCCGTCTTCTTTTCCTTGAGCCCAAACCATAGTTTGTTCGTCCGCTCGCCCCTTCCGCGCTCCCGCCGTCCTCGGCTTCCCTCACTCTCCCCAGTCGCCATGCCGCCCAAGGCGCCTAGAGCGAGCAAGGGCAAGGATGTGCCGGAGAGTGAGTTGGTGAAGATGTGGAAGCAGCTCGCCGTCTTCCCCCGACGCTCGATGCTCACGCCTTGAGGGACAAGTACCTGCTCATGTGGGGGAGGGCGACGAATGGACATGCCGCCACTCGCGTGACCCCAGCCGCCAAGTCGAAAGGTGGCCCGGACAAATTCCCCTTTTTTGCCGACTATTTCTATAGCGAGCTCTGCCCCCTTTCTCTGATTTCTTCAACGACCTCATGTTTACCTTTGGCTTCCATCTCCTTGATTTCACGCCAAATGCCGTAACTTGCATGTCTGTTTTTGCTCACCTCTGCGAAAACTTTGCCAGGGTGGTCCCCAACACAGCCCTTTTCCACCACTTCTTCATCCCTCACATCCAGGCCGGAGAGGCCCTCTCTGGCGGCATTGCTTGGATTCCTAGGTTAGGGACCAAGGACACATATCTGGATGGGGAATACCATGAGAAGTGGGATGAGTGGCGGAGCAGGTGGTGCTGGATCACAGAGGAGGAGCCGCACCCGTTCTGTTCACTCCGGCAAACGAAGCCGACTCGTGACGGCGATTGGAGCGCTCTCGACCCTCAGGATGAGAAGCTCACTATTGCCGTCAACAAGATTCATCGCCTCAAGGCTGCTGGGCTCACCGTGGGCGCCGATTTCCTCCGTCGCCACATCGCCCCTTTGCAGAACAAGGGGAGACCAGCCTGGGATTTCTGGAATGCGGCGGTTATCATGAGGCTGCGCCCTGGCCTCAACAACAACTGGACGGTCCTTCAGCACACAGCCCTCTGTCACAACCTGTTTAGGCCAGACAGCGTGTTCAAGCTGCCGGCAAGCATCGGCCCTCTGTGCAATAACTCGGCGCTGAACTCGATCATCGCTATGATGTCGGTGTTCAATGCTCATGGCCTTGACCAAACCTGGGTCGAGCCATCCGAGGAGTGAGCACAAGAGTTCTTCGACAACTTGTCAGAGAGAACCATTCGGGAAGAACCGCGCCTCATCCACGAGACCACTAACAAAGAGTTGGCGTACATCGCCAGCAGGGCGGAAGAGCTGGCCCTTGCCGAGGAGGCCGGCAGCATCGGCTTCATGGGAGATGACGCGGATGCAGAGGAGGACCCCGCCAAGCATGAGGAACCTGCCGGAGGGCATAGTAGCGCAGATGTCGGGGGCTCACTCACCGAAGAAACAACTGAAGAGACTGATGAAGTGGAGCCCCCAATGCCAAAAAAGAAACGCGTCCTCCGGTGAGCAGTGTCCGGCGAGCCAGTCCAGTAGGCCTCCTCGTCCGAAGAAGTTCCCGGTAAGGCTGCAGAGCAGCAACGTGTGCGACAGCAAACCGGGCGCCAGACGAGGGCGGCGGCAAAGAAGGAAGCGGGGGTGGCGAGCTCACATCAGGCTGTCGCTCCCGCCACAATCAAGCGGCCTAGGTCCCCCTCCCCATCCCCTCAAGTGGACACCACAGCGGAGGTCAACTTCGACCTCTCCTCCTTCAGCCCGAGGAGGGAAAAGGGGGCAGAAGAAGGAGATGAGTAAGTATCTTGCCGTTTTCTTTATGTCCTGAGTCTCTGATTTGCTTCATCTTATCTTAATTCTGCCCTGGCCTGTCCCCGCAGAGACACGAAAACGTTGGCGCATAGGATGGCGAAGAAGGCCAAGACCTCAACGGGCGACGAGCCCCCGGCAAGCTCCTTAGGTGCGCCAGAGATGATTACAATCAGCCCGGATTCCAGCCCTCAACGCAGCCCCCAGCCCAGCCCCCAGTGTGAGTCTGTTACTCATTTCCCACTGGCGGGCGTCGGGGAGTGTATCTTTACTGCTAACTTGTCGGGTTCGCAGGAGAAGAACAGCGACAGGAGGAGCCGCTGAGGGCCACCCCCGACATGCCGCCACTGTCAACCACACCGCCCAGGGGTGGGTCCCCGTCAAGGACTCCCACCGACGATCCCATTCGCGTGTGGGAGGAGCCGGTGAGCACAGGCGCCGGCAGCTCCATCCCGGCAACGAGCGTCGTCGGGGAGGGGACCACCCCTCCATCGCTCATCTTAGGTAAACCACCTGCTTCCTGGCCTTTCTCACCCCTTTTTTTTGCAATCTTTTTCTCCTTTCCTTGCTGGCCTTGAGCTTCAATCTGGGTTTCATCTTGTTTCTCCTTCTTGGCCTCCAGATCCCTCCTTGGCGGATCAGATGGATGTTAACGCCATCATCGAGGAGACCTCCAAGGACGCTGCCGCCGAGGCCGCCAAAATCGTTGCTGATGAGGCCGCCAAGGGGCCTGCTGGGGAGGCCGGCAAGGGGTCTGCTGGGCAGACCGGCAAGGGGACCGGCGACCGTACTGACGGCATCCCTGCCGCAGGAGCGCCTGGCGCTACATCGGTCCCGGGGTCTTTAGCCGCTAGGGAGACGGTGGTTGAAGACCAACCGTCAGCTTCCGAAGCCCCCACCCCAAGCAGATACGTGAAGATTGGCGACAACCTGTTCGTCAGCATCCCGGGGACGGCAAGCACCGGAGCGCCAACTAAGGGGGAGGCTTTCGATGAAGAAGTCATCACTGCTGCCGGGCTCAAGGTCGTCGACGAGCCGAGCGCCAGCAGCAGCGGATCCAAAGAAGACCAGCTCCTCCAGGCCATGAGTGACAACTTCCAGAAGCTCCAGGTGCTCCATCGTGCCCGTAAGGAGAAACTGGACTACAGGGCAGTGGTTGCCGTCGCAGCGGAGGCAGACTTCCAAAAGCGCGTCGAGCAGACGCAGGTCTAGTTCGCTGAGGCCCGGCAAGAGCTGAGGATTGGCCAGGAGGAGCTAGGTCGGCATTGGGACGAGCTCCTCCTGAAGCAGTCTGATATTGAGAAGGCACAGGAGGAGGCCGCTGCACAGGCCACCAAGGAGGACGCCAGTCTGAATCAGCGTCGTATTCTGCTTGACGCCCAAGAAGAAGACCTCGCCGCTCGCGAGAAGGCGCTTGCCGCCGAGCTCCACGGCAAGGACGAAGAAATTGAGAAGCTTGTCGTGCAGCGGACCCAGGAGTTGGAGCAGAAGCATAAAGACGCACTCGACGCTCTGGTCCTGGATCATGTCGGCAAGCTGAAGGAGGCCGTCGACACTGCCGAAGCCGCAGGGGCCACCAAGGACGAGCTGGCCGGCAAGGTGGAGAAACTGGAGGCGGAGTTGGAGAAGCACCGCAAGGAGGTCTCGATGCTAAAGAGCGACAGAGACAAAACTTTCCACACCTTGGCAGAGCTACAGGTCGCCATCTCTGACAAGACCAAACTGCTCTCCGAAGCCAACGACTCCATTGCTGATCTGAAGCTGAAGTTGACCACTCTGGAGGAATCCCTCAATGGCAGCAGGGCTCGTGAGAAGACCCTGGCCAAGGACCTCAAGAATGAGAAGCTGCTGCTTGAGAGCACCTCCGCCACCCACAATGATTATGTAGAGGGCGTGAGTCTCTGGACTTCACGCCTCATCGACGCCGCGGAGAGGCTCACCACGCAGCTGTCCGTCATGGGGATGCCGAACTTCAGGTTCTCCCATGACAGGGGGATTTCTGAGAGCGCCAGGCTGACCATGTTCTTCGAGGCCGTCAAGGAGGCTCTGAAGCTGCTCCACTCCAACCGAGCCATCCAACTGGCTAGCGAGTCCCGCAAGCTTTGCTGGGGTGTCCTCCTCAAAGTGCTCACCAAGGTGGTGTACAGGAACCCCGGCCTCGACCTGAGCCAAGACAGCTTGCCAGCGGATGTGGATCACAGGGAGCTTGAAGAGTGTGTCACGCCCATCGTCAGCATGGTCGACCAAGTCAAGAGGGTAGAAGGCCAGCGCCGGGACTAGTCGCTCCGCTTTGTCTTGCCGCCGTGAACTTGTACCCAAGACCAATTTATCTTAAGTTAGAACTGTGGCAATGAGCGATGTAATATAACTTACTATGTTTCGGATTGAATGCATGTTATCTTCCTTGTTCGATTCCTCCTCGTATGGCATACACCCCACGCTTTTTTTGGAAAGGCTTGCCGGTGCACGCACCCTTACCGCGAGCGCTTTGAGGAACGGGTCCTTAGCAGCCTGCTGGGGGTGTCGCTGCCGACAAGACACCTTGACGCCCTTAGAGCAACCACTTGAACTGCTGAGCGGACTTGAAATAGAGCAAGGGCGCAACCAAATGCGACGAGGTTCCTTTGCGTGCAGGTTTTCCATACAAGAAATGAAACCATTCGAGGGAAATAACGTTACATTTAAAATAAAATCACTCAAGGTTTCACAACTTAGCTTTTTTGCTGTTGTACCCTTTCCCGCAAGATGCCACTTTGAACGTCGCCTGCTGGCATCCACACTCTCTATCCCCCCGTCAAATTTGTATGCGAGGGAATCTTCTGTCCTTTGAGAAAAAGAAAGAAGAGGAAATTGGAGCATGGAACCTTGGCGGTTCATCAGTACTTGCTGGAAACAAACGTAGTATAATATCCTGGACAGGCATGCATATAAATAAACATGGAAATCAACAAGAACTTGTACGTACATAAACTTATTCAACTGCGCACAGGGTCTGCGCCTGGCTCTATACATAGGGTTATATGCCTTGCGAAGATGTTCTATATTCCAGGAGTTGCTCACTGGAATACCATCTTCGGTCTCCAGGCGGACTGCGCAGGGCCTGGTGACTCGTATCACCCGATAAGGGCCTTCCCACTTTGGCATCAACTTGTTGGAATTCTTGGCGGACTGAACGCGCCGAAGAACAAGGTTGCCTTCCTCAAGGCTTCGGGCATGAACCTTGTGGCTATGGTAGCAGCGCAAGGCTTGCTAGTAGCGCGCGGCTCGCACAGCAGCCTGAAGACAATCCTCCTCAAGGAGCATAGCATCATCTTGCTGCAATTGCTCTTGCTCAAGCTCATCATAAGCGAGCACTCGAGGCGACCCGTATGTGAGTTCTGTGGGGATAACTGCTTCTGTCCTGTAAACCAGGGAGAAAGGTGCCTGGCCAGTGGCTCGATTTGGTGTCGTCCTGATTGACCAAAGGACCACCGGCAACTCATCAATCCAGCGTCTTCCACTCTTGTGCAGCCTGTCGAAAGTTTTCGTCTTGAGGCCCCGCAGCACTTCAGCGTTTGCCCTCTCCGCCTGGCCATTGCTTCGCGGATGTGCAACAGAAGCAAAACAGATTTTGCTGCCAAGGTCCTGGATATACTGCATGAAGGTGCGGCTTGTGAACTGTGTGCCGTTGTCGGTGATGACTCTGTTTGGCACACCAAAACGGCAAACTAATCCTTTGAAGAACTTGACGGCTGATTGCGCTGTCACTTTTCTCACTGCTTCCACTTCTGGCCACTTTGTGAACTTGTCGATTGCAACGTACAAGTACTCAAAGCCCCCGACAGCACGGGGAAAGGGGCCCAATATGTCGAGCCCCCAGACCAAAAATGGCCAGGAAAGAGGGATCGTCTGAAGAGCTTGGGCTGGCTGATGAAGTTTCTTCGAATGGAACTAGCACGGTTCACACTTGGTTACCAGTGTAGTCGCATCCTGGAGGGCAGTGGGCCAAAAGAAACCTTGCCGGAATGCCTTGCCAGCAAGAGCTCTTGACCCTATGTGAGAGCCACGTATGCCTCCATGTATCTCTGCCAATAGCTCCAATCCATCCTCCTGAGGAATGCACTTCAATTTCACGCCGTTCGGCCTTTTTCTGTACAGGACATCGTCCACAAACTGGTACATGTTAGACCGACGGGCTAGTTTATCCGCTTCTTCCTGTTCCTCAGGGAGTTCCCCTATTTGAAGGAACCGAACAGTGTGCTGTGCCCATGCTGGAGCCTGGGGCTCGACGGCAAGGACTAAAGGCATGTCTTCTGCCATGGGAGCAGTTGTCTCTATGGCAAGGGCTTGAGGCCCCGCCGGGGCCGGTGGCCCCCGGCAAGCTTGGTGTCATCCCCGGCAACTTCCTTGCCGGTGGCCCCTAGGAGCTAGACGGGAAATTACTTGCTGGGGCTCAACTTCCTTCGCTTATTCTGTCCTGCCGATGGTTCAACGGATGGCTGATTCAGTTGGAGCACAAAATTTCCTGGTTCCACAGGTAACTTGAGGACAGCATGTTTTGACAGGTCGTCAGCAATGCTGTTCTCTGCTCAAGGAACATGCTCTGCTTGCAGACCATCAAAATGCTCCTCCAACTTCCTCACTTCATCTACATAAGCTTCCATCAATGGGCTCTGATAATCTTTGTTAACCTGCTTGACGACAAGCTGCGAATCACCTATGACGATGAGCTTCGTAATTCCAAGGTCTGCCGCGATCCTGAGACCGGCAAGCAGTCCTTCATACTCCGCAGTGTTGTTTGTTGATCTCTCCCAGGGAAAGTGCATCTGGACCACATACTTGAGGTGCTCTCCGGTGGGGGCAATAAGCAGCACACCAGCACCGGCGCCTTGCAGCGAAAAAGCCCCATCAAAGTACATAATCCAGTCACGGCTCGTTTCCTTGCCGGGGAGAGTGGTTTCTTGAATTTCCTCGTCAGGCGTTGAGGTCCATTCTGCAATGAATTCCGCCAAGGCCCTGCTCTGAATCATTGAAGTGCTTTCAAACCTGAGACCAAAGCTTGACAGTTCCAACGCCCACTCCACAATCCTTCCAGTTGCATCTGGGTTGTGCAGGATCCGTTGCAACGGGAAGCGAGTGATGACGGTGATCTCATGTGCCTGAAAGTAGTGGCGCAGCTTCCTCGAGGCCATAAGGAGGCCGAAGAGCAATTTCTGCACACCAGAGTATCTTGATCTAGCCCCTTGCAGAAGGGATCTGACAAAATAAACTGGGTGTTGCACCATTTTCTTCTTCTGTGACACTCGATTTGCTTGCGCAGATCCTGCCTTGCCGGCATCAGACTCTGCCGGGGGCCCTGCCTTGCTGGCACCAGGTCCTGCCGGGGGTCCTGCCTTCCCGGCAGCGGACCCTGCTCGGGAGAGCCCCGGCTCGTCATCCGACGGTCTTGCCACTGCCGCTGCTTCTTCATCAACTTTCTCTGCACCACTAGCGCAGCACTGACCACTTGATTCGTTGCCGCTAGATACAGTAACAACGGCTCTTGGGGCTTAGGCGCGACTAGTGTTGGTGTAGAGGAGAGGTACCTCTTCAAATCTTGCAGCGTTGCCTTCGCTTCTGGAGTCCATGTCATTGGACCTGCCTTTTTCAAGATCTTGACTTGAAAAAGGGCAGGGCGCGCTCAACAGATTTGGAGATGAACCTGCTCAAAGCAGCAACGCAGCCAGCAAGCCGACGCACATCTTTGACTCGTCTTGGTGCTTCAATCTGCTCAATTGCCTTGATCTTGTCGGGGTTCGCCTTGATCCCACGCTGAGACACAAAGAACCCGAGAAGCTTGCCGGATGGGACACCAAACACACATTTCTCAGGGTTGAGCTTGAGATTGATCTTGCGCAAATTTGCAAATGTTTTTTCTAGATCTTGTATGAGTGTTGCCCTGTCCTTGGTTTTGACCACTATGTCATCCATATAAGCCTCCATATTTCTATGTAGCTGAGGCTCAAAACCAATTTGGACTGCTCTCGCAAACGTTGAACCAGCGCTCTTCAACCCGAAAGGCATTCGTATAAAACAATACGTACCACATGGGGTGATAAACGTGGTTTTCTCTTCATCTTCCTTCGTCATGAAGATTTGGTGGTATCCTGAGTAGGCGTCAAGGAACGACAGCAAGTCGCACCTGGAAGTGGAGTCCATGATCTGGTCGATGCGCGACAAAGGGAAAGGATCCTTTGGGCAGGCTTTATTGATATCTGTGTAATCAATTCACAGCCTCCATTTCCCGTTCGCCATGCGCACCACCACCGGATTGGCCAACCACGTTGGGTGGAGCACTCCTCTAACCAAGCCTACTGCTTCCAGCTTCCTAATCTCTTCAATGATGAACTCTTGCCGCTCCAAAGCTTGCTTCCTGACCTTCTGCTTGACGGGCCGCGCATGAGGACAGACAGCAAGATGGTGCTCAATCACCTCCCTGGGAACGCCGGGGATGTCAAATGCTTGCCACGCAAACACATCGGCATTCGCCCGTAGGAAGGTGATGAGCGTGCCTTCCTATTTGCTGTCGAGGGTGGAGCTTATAGTAAAAGCCCCACCAGTGCCGTCCTCCTTGACGGGCACCTTCTTAGTTTCTGGTGGTGCTGCCTTGGATTTCTTGCTCTTGCCGGTGGAGCTCTCTGGCACATCCTCTACGGGGGCGCAGCACTCCGAAGAGGCGCGCTTGTCGGAGTGGGTGCAAGAGGTCTTGCCGGAAGAGGTCTTGCCGGCCTTCTTCCCCCCCGGAGCTTTAGCGGCAGGAGCAAGTGCCTTGGCGGCAGCTGCTGCAACTGCCTCTCGGTAGAGTTGGTCAGTGCAGATGAGCGCGTCTTTCTTGTCGGAGTAGACGGTGATGATGCTCATTGGTCCGGAATCTTCAACGTATTGTAAGCGTAATGTGATGCCGCCATGAACTTGGCCAGCGCCGGGTGGCCGAGGATCCCATTATAGGGCAAGCGGATCTTGGCGACATAAAAAACGATCTTCTCCGTCCTATAGTTCAGCTCGCCACCAAAGGTAACTGGTAGCGTAATCTTGCCCTTTGGCTGACTCCTTCCTGGATTGATCCCTTGAAACGTGCCCGTCTCCTCGAGATCTCCATCAGGAATTTGCAGCCTCTTGATCACAGTGGGCGAGATCAAGTTCAGACCGGCCTCACTGTCAACCAACACTTTTGTGACCTTGAGGTTGCGTATTGTTGGTGAAACCAACAACGGCAAACACCCGACCGCTGTTGTGCGATCAGGGTGGTCCTCAGTGTCAAAAATGATAGGCGTGTTGGACCATTTGAGCGGCTTCTGGGCATCGAACGATGGCTTTGCCGCATTGATCTCACACGCCCACTGTTTCAGTTGGCGGTGAGAGGCATGCAACGAGGCGCCACCGTTAACGCACATGGCCTCCGTAGCTTTCTGGAACTCATGCTCGCTGGATTCATCATCCTCATCATGATCAGCATCTCCCTCTTTCTTGTCGCGACCCCGAGCGGGCCTCTCTGGTTGTTTATCCTTGCCGTGGCAACCCCCTCGGCCGCCACGCTTCTTGCCGGACCCCTTAGCACCATCCTGGCCCTTCTCCTTGTCTCGCCTATCATACTCAGCCTTCTGCTTCTCTACAAGCTGCTCAACTTGGCGGCAATTCTGGAGGTCATGGCCCTTGGTGCGATGGATCTTGCAATACTGCTTGTCGGAGCCCTCTGGCTTGTCGGCAACCGCCAAGGCCTGGCAGGCGTCGCACCCAGCAACCTCCTTACCGGGGTCGTCAACCTTGGCCTTCTTGGCGGTGCCGGGGTTGCAGGATTCCTCGATGGCAAGCACGGTTTTACCCTTGCACTTCCTGTTGCGCTATCGGCCCTTCTTTGCCGGGGCGGCGGCGTCTTCATCTGCGGAGTCACTTTCTGCGCCGGCATCTTCGTCGGGGTACTTCCTTCCTTCTTCAGCCCGAGCACATCTATCTCCCAAAACATAAAGCTCGGCAACATCCGTAATCTTGTTCATCGCCAGCTCTTCACGCATCTTGCGGTTGCGCACATTCTGATGAAATGCGCTGACAACCATGGCAGGATGAACATCTGGGATGTTGTACTGCACATGGCTGAATCTCTGTATATATTTGCGCAAGCATTCGCCATCTTTCTGGGGGATGATGTGTAAGTCACTTGCCTGGCCAGGAGCTTGGTGGCCTCCGGTAAAGGCGCCAACAAACTCGTGGCATAGGTCCGACCAAGAAGAGATGGAATCTACTGGTAGGTGCATCAACCACGACCTGACGTTGGGCTTGAGTACCAATGGGAAGTAGTTGGCGAGCACCTTGTCGTCCCAAGCCCCGGTGGCTTGCATCGCAAATGGACTTGATTCTGCCAGATAGGCCTTCTGCAAGTTATCTACATTGAAAATGAAATCGTAGCTAAGACAGTAGCTTTATTTTAAATGTATTATTACTTCATTTTATCAGCAGCAGTAGTGGTGCCAAAAGATTGCCACAAATTATTAGTGGCATTAAATTCAGATGCAAAAACAATATCATTATTGCTTTCTCATAGTAGTGCCATAACAGTAGCACAAGATCACTAGCTGGATGCAGAGTCAAAATCAACAAAGAAGGAACATACCCGGTCATGGGAACCATAACTGAGAGAGGGGCCCTATGCCGCCACGACTCGATGTGGTGAACCTGTAGATCCACTTGGATGATTCAATTCAGGCAACCTTTTTCTGCAGTTCACCTGAATGAAGAAAAGATTGTATCATGAAGCTAGCAAGAAGTACTTGCTCTCATGAGCTTGCAGTTCCTCTTTAGTAGTTGCACTAAAATTGGGCAACATTAAGGTTGGCTATCCTGCTCATGCAAGGTGCAACTATAATTTGCTTATCCTTTTGTGCAGTTCCACTAAAATAAAGTGCCATTGTGGTGACAGTGACGGATCATCTTGCAAAGGCTAATAAAATGTTGAACGAGATTACCAGCAGAGTTTGACGGAGATGTTGGAAACTCCAATCAACCTTGGTGCAGTTCAACCAAAACTGAGAGACGTTGCCCACAATACCAAAATTGACATTTTAGTTGAACTGCACAAGACACTCATTCCAAAAAAAGTGTTTTGTGCAGTTCACCAAAAGGCCACAATAGCAACGAGGTGAAATGGATATCCCTATCCGCACAAAAAGATAGAAAGAAAACAGTTACTGGTCAATAACAAGATACGAAACATACACGAAATGAAAAGAAGCATCTTGATTATGTTCATGGCAATCACGCAAGAACAGTAGAAATTTTAAAACAACATCGTTGCTTCATGTTACCGGAAGCATTACGATCAACAATGACATTCGTCAAATATGGGATTACTTTAATGGTGGCATTGCTTGTTTACCAAATACAGTAGATCAACAACAGCTAAAGAGTTGGTTTAAGGGCATGGGACAGCGGGGACACTAGGACACTCAGCAGCGTAAAGAAGCAACTTACTTATCATACTGGGAAAAATAGCAGGAGTACCATTTGTAACACAGTTTAATTGCATAGTATTACTAGAGGCATTAGATTAACAATAACATTGGTTAGAAATGTCCTTACGGTAACAGTGTGATTGCTTCATTTTACATGCGCCCTTATATTAACAATTGCAAAAATTTGGTATAAGGACATGCGACAGTGGACGCATCAGCACAATGTACCTACAAGGAGGCATAAAGTGGTGATGCCGAGTTTGTTCATACTCTGTGAGGGCAGTAAATCTAATCCTGGATACCTTTTACTATGTGAGGGCAGCAAATCTAATCCTGGACATACTTTATTGACATGTCCACCAGCCGCCACTTTCTATCCTTTTTCAACCAATAATAGATCTGCTCCTTATCCAGTTTGTACTGCCTTTTCCCTTTATTTCCCTTTTCAACCAAGAGACCGGTTGGGTATCCAGTCTCTACTACTTTCCCCCTGTTATTTCCTCTTTGAATCAAGTCCTAGATTCATGCTTCAACTTTCCCCCCTTCGCTGTTTGAACCAAGTCCTAGATTCGACTGCATGAAGTAACTTTACCTCTAATAATACTAAAAATTTAGGTGGCTTTGGAAGAGCTGATGGAAGTAGAAAAAGATCCACATGCAGACACGTGGGGAGCTGGGGCAGTAGAGCAGGGCCGCTTTGGACGGAACTTATACCTGAGGGTCGTCGGGATGTGGCTAGGAGGCCGGCGGCAGGTCGGATCTGCCCACAATACGGCAGGGAAGAAGAAGGGGTCGGTGGACCTCCCGAGCCAGCGCTGTGTCGGAGAGAACGGCACGGGCAGAGGATCGGGACCTGCCGGCAGCTATGGGTTTCCTCCCTCGCCGCCGATGGCCACGTGAATGATGCACCTAGTCCCCTACACACACCTGCCGAAGGGATCCGGCCGGATCTGTGACCAACGGTCAGCAGAGAGAAAATGTCGCTACTGCTGTGTTGTTTAGATCTGGAGAGGATGAGAGAATGAAGAGAGCAACCCTAGTAAAGCAAGCGCTCATGCCCCTACCTATATATATAGTGGAGTGATTATCTTTTTCTCTCCACAACAAGCGTTTCAATTTGTGTACGTGGCATTAAAGAAAAGAACCTCTCTATTTAACATGACTGACTGCAATTTACACTTTGTTCACTTGTGCTTCCCAGCCCTCCATTCATTGAAAAACCCCACAGGTGAATAAACATACAGTACTATTTATATAGAACAAACAAGCTCGAACTATTTTGGCTTTGAGATATCGATGGTACAGTTTGACCACATTGCATCAATGGACTCAGTAATTTGAAGAAACCTATACGTATAAACACATGCACGGTTTACATTCCGAATTGCTAGCTAGAGCTTGAACTATATTTGTTTACATGTACTACCTTTTTCTTTTGGTTTTATGCTCCATGGCGCAATTCATCGATACAAAATTATACTATGAGTATTTAAAAGTTGATGGCGGGGCTTTTCCCGGGCAGTACGCGCGGCAGTTTTTGCGTAGCCGGTTTGATAGAGAGGCGATGAGTGTGAGGGAGTAGCGGATTCAACTTACTGCTGGAAAGGTAGGGCTGTGCGATTTGACGGCTC
Source organism: Thinopyrum elongatum (assembly GCA_011799875.1). Classification (NCBI taxonomy): domain Eukaryota; kingdom Viridiplantae; phylum Streptophyta; class Magnoliopsida; order Poales; family Poaceae; genus Thinopyrum; species Thinopyrum elongatum. Next base: position 394,286,908 of record CM022300.1, read on the forward strand.
GTTACTGCTGGAAAGATGGGATCTTGTGATATGACTACTCATTATAGTCATTATTACTCCGGCGTAGTTTCAAAAAAAATTACTCCAACTCTATAACCGGGGTGATGCCCCCTTCCGTTCCTCACTCTAAATCTGGTGCATGACACGTCGACCCGGATGCTGGCTCTCCCACATGTCGGCGAAGTAAGAAGGAGCAAAGAATCATGCGTTATATAAAGTACTACGTAGTATATACTACTACTCACGTCGGAGGAGTGCGAAACATGGCAGCCCAGTGAACAAGCAGGCGATAGGCCATAGAAAACAATGTGGTGACATGGCCATAAAAAACAATGTACTACAGTCCAGTCTCTAGCACGTACAGTACTCCACCTCTTCCTCCTCCTCTCGGTTCATTGCCATCATACTTTTCCCATTCCTATGTTTTCAGTATCTTGCGAATCAAAGAGGCCCTATACTGGTTTAGGTCCGGTCGTTTTTTATAAATGTGTTATGTCCAAAATTTATTGAACGTGCTCCGGTTTCTATGAAAATAATCATGTTTGCATGTAGTAATTCATTTATTTATTTATTCTTCTGCGAGGGGTTTGTATGTAAATTGTCAGGTCTGAAATGTAAAGTACGTCGGCATGGTTGCATATGCTCCGAGTTGTGCATGCACTACGACCCAGATGCTCTATCTCCCATGTGTCGGCGAAAGGAAGCACGTGGAAATAGCCTAGGAGTACATATAGGAGGAAAAATGCGTGAAAAAAATATGTACTATGAAGCATAGATGCGGTTCAAAAAGGAGACCTAAAGTGATGACAGGTATAGGTCGCACGGACCCACCTAGTGGTACTCAGTACTCCATCTGACAACAGCGTCCGTGCTACAGCTAGCTCTTCTCCCTCGTTTCTCTCTTCTAATTCTAACTCAGCCGACACGCGGTGTGCGGGGTGGGGATTTGCCGATAGTCGGTTTGCTCAGTTGCGGCCCCACCTGACAGTGAAAATGCTAAGACAACAAGCGTTCCCTTGCTTGAGCGGCATGCCAGACAAACCGTGTGGGGGTGTGACGCGAACGCGGCAGTCTTTACCTTTATAACTTGTACATAGAAAATGCCAAGCCAATGCACGATGAGCGGCGGGCCAGAACGACAGTGTGGGGTGTGACGCGAACGGCACAGGCGTGCTGTAGTACTTGTTCCACTTTCTTTTTTTGAACTCATGACATGTAGTAACGCTCAGTTTTGAATATATAAGTTTGGTTGTCATGCCAATATACATACTCCCTCCATGTAGGTTGGGTCGCTGAAGTCAAAATTTGACACAAAACACGATGGTGACCAGTCTACCTCCGTCCTGGTTTATTGCTCCCCATCGTAATATGTGCCAAAATTTGACCATAAATTTGACTAACAAAAGGTTCATGCATGTCACCAAAATTATATCATTGAAAACTATGTTCAAATACAAATCAAACGATATAATTTTTGTTGACATGCACCAACATTTTGTCAGTTAAATCTTTGGTCAAAATTTATTACAAAAGGGACTAATAAACCAGGACCTAGGTAGTACACCAGGACGAAGACAGTGATACTACATATAATTAACGCCAAATAAGAGCAAGGGATCACACATGTCATTTACAAATGGAATAAAAATTCCATACACTAATAAAACATCAAGGTCACGAGGCGATGCAGTGCTGGTTACAGGAGGCGAGAAGAAAGATGCATCCATCGATGACCTTCTCCTCCTCCTCGACTCAGGGCACCGGCCCACCGAACGGCGGCTAAGTAGCAGCGGCTTTTGTGGCCAGGTCAACGTGCTTCTCAACAATGGCGTCCAAAGATTCAAGCCAGTGGAAGAAGGCCAACGTCTTTCTGTCCTCCTGGCCTTGTAGTGGCCTATGTAGATGATTTCCTCGTAGACGTGGATGTGTAGGTCGACGGTTTCTTGCATGGCGAGGCGCTGCGCAGTGAGCACGGCCTCGAGGTGCACATTCTTCGTCGTGACCTCCAGCAGTTGCAGGGCCACCAGGGCTTGAAAGACTTCGTCACCATGGAGGCCAATGAGGGTGGTAGGCAACGAGGAGCCTAGGCGCGCGGGCTAGAGCAGTACGGCAAGGTCGTCCGTGCGCTTCTTGACGACAGTGAACTTGCGGATGGAGCGGACCATCATGTCGTCCATGCGAGAGGCAAAGCCGGCATCGGTGAGGGCTACGACACCGGCGGTCGCCAGCACCGTCTAGAAACGCTGCGCGGTGCGGGGCCGCAGGTCGGCGTCTTGGATGATCTGGCACAGCCGACTGCCGCTCGCGTCCATCACCTCCATAGGTGCTTGTGGTTCTGGTCACTTGGTCTTGGATTGGAGTGAGCAGTGTTGCGCAGAGACTATGAGTAGATAGATTGGAGTGGTGGGGCGCCTTTATATGAGAGTCCAAACTGCGTTGCATTACATCGTGCTGGCTCCATTCTGCTTCTCCAATTAATTCCCTCTGCATGCTAATTGAGGATGCATCATTGACCATTCAACGTCTCGGGAACCGCTACCCTCTCCCTCCTTGGCATTCAAGCCGTATCAACATAAATGCGGGTCAAGAAGAGACTAGTCATTACTACATTGTGCACCGCGACCAAGGTGGAGGGGAAAATGAGAGAACTTAATATTTTTACTGTAGTACTACCATTGCATGCAATGAACTGACCGCAGCATGCCATGCTAGGTAGTCTCAAGGCATTAAAAACATAGACGGCCCACGTCTCTTATTGGTTGATTCCTTTATTCATGTCAAGAAACAAGAAACGAGATCGAGTTAATCCACCATGCCTAAGTGTTTTGGTAAGCGATCGACACAATAACCGTAAGATCTACATCTGACGGTGGCACCTATTTGATGCAAACAGCAATAGAAAAGAAATGCCACAAAACTGCGACACCACGCACACTCCCCTACACATAAGACTGGCACGCGAGCGTATGCAACTCCCACATTCGGGTTGCGCTTGGCTCTTCGCCTATTCGAGAAGTCGAACAATGATGTCATTTACGACTGGAATAAAAATGCCATACACTAATAAAACATTAAGGCCACGAGGCGATGCAGTGCTAGTTACAGGAGGCAAGAAGAAAGATGCATCCATCGACGATGTCCACCTCCTCGACTCAGGGCGCCGAGCCACCGAACGGTGGCTAAGTAGCAGCGGCTTCTGTGGCCAGGTCGACGTGCTTCTGAACAATGGCATCCAAAGATTCCAGCCGCTGGAAGAAGGCCAACTTCTTTCTGTCCTCTAAGTAGATGATTTCCTCGTAGACATGGATGTGCAGGTCGACGGTTTCTTGCATCGCAAGGCGCTGCGCGGCGAGCGCGCCTCGAGGTGCACATTCTTCGTTGCGACCTCCGGCAGCTGCAGGGCCACCAGTGCTTCAAAGAGTTCGTCACCTTGGAGGCCGATGAGGGTGGTAGGCAACGAGGAGCCTGGGCACGCGGGCTGGAGCAGTACGGCAAGGTCGTCCGTGCGCTTCTTGACGGCGATGAACTTGCAGATGGAGCCGACCATCATCTCGCACATGCGAGAGGCGAAGCCGGCATCTTGGACAATGTGGCATAGCCGACTGCCGCTCGCGTCCATCGATGCCATGGGTGCTTGTGGCTTCTGATCACTTGGTCTTGGACTCTTGGTCTTGGATTGGAGTGGGCAGTGTTGCGTAGAGACTAGGAGTGGATGGATTGGAGTGGTGGGGCACCTTTATATGAGAGTCCAAACTGCGTTGCATTCACATCGTGCTGTCTCCATTCTGCTTCTCCAATTACTTACCTCTGCATGCTAATTGAATGCGGAGGCATCATTGATCGTTCAATGTTTCGGGAACTGTTACCCTCTCCGTCATTGGCATTCAAGCCGTATCAAAATAAATGCGTGTCAAAAAGAGACTAGTCAGTAGTAGTATACTCAATATTGTGCACCGCGACCAAGGTGGAGAGGAAAATGAGAGAACTCAATACGTATTTATTTACGGTGTAGATTCACTCCTTTTGCTCCGTATGTACTCATTTATGGTGTTGTCACTTGTTGAAATCTCTAGAAAGACAAATATTTAGTAACGGAGGGAGTAGTCCCTACTTTTCGGTTTACATGGCTATACTATTAAGAGCAAGTACAATAGTGGGCTTATAGCCTGCTTACATGACAATTTTGTCTATGTGGAGAAGAGAGACATAAAAAAATTTCAAGAGCCTGGCTATATGCATGCTCCAAGGCAGATGCAATAAATGTGAGGAAAGAGATAGAGAGAAGATGAGAAAAAGTACTACTAATCTTATATCCAACCTTATAGCTAACCTTATTGTATATAAGTGACTATATGTGTTGGCTATAAATGATATGGCAACATCTTATAGTCAGCAGTTGTCTGTATTATTAACCATGCTCTTACTTTTTATGTCTCTCTCCTCCACATAGGCAAAGTTGCCATGTAAGCAGGCTATAAGCCCACTATTGTACTTGCTCTGAACTGACCGTTGCATCCCTTGCTAGGTACTACGTCCCACGTCTCTCATTGGTTGATTCCTATTCATGTCAAGAAACAAGAAACATGGTCGGCTTTGTTTTGGGATTATTTGATTTTTGTAAGATGACTATTACTAGCAATTGCCACAATAACCGTAAGATCTGCATCCGACGGTGGCACATATTGGATGCAAGCAGCAGTAGAAAAGAATTGCCACAAAACTGCCGCACCACGCCCCACCCCTACACAAAGACTGCCACGCGAGTGTTCGCAACTGCCACGTTCGGGTTGCGCTTGGCTCTTCGCCTCTTCGAGAAGACGAACAATCATGTTACTACTTCTACAGTACGAATCAACTGTTGCATGTCCCTCCATCGCATGCGAGAGGGATAGCTTGTTGTAGTAAGCAAAAGCCTCTCCTCGTCTGCGAGTCACCGCGTGCATGGGCGAGGGAGAGGGCGTACTAGTAGTAAAATCAAGCTTCTCCTCGTTGTACGAGTTGACGCGACACATCATAGCACTGGCCCCACATGCTTGCCTCTAAACTTGGCTAAAAGACCCGCAGTATACAATATATTTGCTGCAACCTCTAACATTTAACCCACCACAAATTAAAATATATATTCCTCTCTTGACCAGATCAGCGTGCAAACTACAATCACCAGGATGACAGGTAGGGCCAGAAGATTATTTTAATCAAAAAATGCTTCGAGATGGCCTCATAGCATGGAGCCGACTCTAATGATTATGTGGAGAGTATCATATACTAGTATCATGCATATATGATAGTACTAGTGTATGATACTACCTCCATAGTGCATAATATCATAGAGTAGTGTATCATAGATGATCATATTTATTGCCAAACATGATACGGTATCTACCTATGTTACCCTCTCTCTCTTCTTTAATTATCTGCCACATAAGCATGTTTACCCCCACTATGGCCAGCCTTAAAGGCTGGTCATAGTGGGGATTAAATTATACTAGTGTCATGCATACTATGACACTAGTCTAAGTTACTACCTCCATAGTGCAAAGTAACATAATAGTAGCAGTATCATAGATGGCTTTATTTATTAGCTTGTAGATTAATCCTTTCTTGGGAAGCGCTATGTTACAGTAACATATTATGTTACTCTAAACACCTCTTTCCTCATTAACTACATGCCACATAAGCAAAATTTTCTTGGAGTGCGCTATGTTACTATCTAAGTTACTCCCACTATGACTAGTAGAGGCATGGTACACGCTAATCCTAGACTAGTTACTACTACCTTCCCTACACATGAAACTACCACACGAGCGTTCGGGTTGCGCTTGGCTCTTCGCCTCTTCGGGAAGTCGAACTTGATGGTACTACTACTATGTTACCACATGACTCTCTTTCTTCATCAATTACTTGCCACATCATCTACTTTACCTAGACATGTGTGATGTTACCACCTATGTTACTCCCATTGTGGGTAGTCTTATTGGTTGATTCCTATTCATGTCTAGAAACAAGAAACATGGTCAGGTTTGTTTTCGGATTATTCGATTTTCGTAAGATGACTATAACTAGCAATCGCCATAATAACCGTAAGATCTGCATCCGACGGTGGCACCTATTCGACGCAAACAGCAATAGAAAAGAATTGCCACAAAACTGCCACACCACGCCCCACCCCTACACAAAAGGCTGCCACGTGAGCATTCGCAACTGGCACGTTCGGGTTGCGCTTGGCTCTTCGCCTCTTCGAGAAGTCGAACAATGATGTTACTACTTCTACAGTATCGAATCAACTGCTGCATGTCCCGTCCACCGCGTGGGCGAGGGAGAGCTTGTTGTAGGAGTAGTAAAAGCAAAAGCCTCTCCTTGTCTGCGAGCCACCGCGCGCATGGGCGAGGGAGAGGGCGTACTACTAGTAATCAAGCTTCTCCTTGTTGTACGAGTTCACGCGACACATCATAGCATGGGCCCCACATTCTTGCCTCTAAACTTGGCTAAAAGACACACATTGTGCAATATTTGCTGCAACCTCTAACATTTACCCCACCACAAATTAAAATATATATTCCTCTTTTGACCAGATCAGCATGCAAACTACAATAACCAGGATGACAGGTATGGCCAGAAGAATATTTTAATCAAAAAATGCTTCAAGACGGCCTCATAGCATGGAGCCGACTACAACGATTTTAATCTTAGAGGCACGGTACACGCTATCCTAGACTATGTTACTATACTACTACCTCCCTTACACATGAAACTCACGAGTGTTCGGGTTGCGCTTGGCTCTTCGCCTCTTCGGTAAGTCGAACAATGATGGTACTACTACAGTGGAGTACTACTAGTATGCTTCTGGCCATCTGGTACCGAATGAACTGCTGCAGGTCCACTGCGTGCGGGAGGGAGAGCGTGTAGCGAAAGCTTCTCCTAGTCCTGCGAGCCACCACGCTCATGGTCGAGGGAGAGGGCGTTGTAATCAAACATCTCCTTGTTGTACGAGTTGACACGACACATCAAAGCAGTGCACTCGATATATTTCAATAATTTGCGTTTACCGATGCATTAATTACAACGCATGCATGCATGCCATGACTTTCCTTTTGATACTTGCATGTGTTGATTTAATGCACCTTGAAGTAGTATGAATATGTGATGGTAAAACTTTCTAATGCCCCGGCCCTAAAGCAAGAGATGGTGGTGCACGAGGAGGGCGTGATCATGCCGACGGAACAAGACCCGATGATGGAGCTCTCTATGGTCTCTATGGACCTCACCTTGCTCCACTGCCCCTTGTGCCTCCGCCCTTGAAGCCTCCAGTGTATGAGGTTCGAATACACCTCGTCCATTCGGCTGATCGAGCAAGGTGCAGGTTTCTTGATTGATGTGATGTTCGATTGATTTGTGCAGTGCAAGGGAGGGCACCTGGCCTGCGCGGACTACCTCGGCGAGTGCCCCGGGAACCAGTAGTAGTGCCGGAAGTGCGAGCGCCGCGGCGGCTTCGACGTGCGGAACACGGCGATGGACATTGTCCTCTCCTCGGTAAGGGCGGAGTGCCCGCACGAAGGCTGTGGGCTCTACGTCACTTACCACAAGCTCACCGATCACCAGAGCGTGTGTCCACTCGCGCCCTGCAAATGCCCCGTGCCCGTCAGCGGCTACGAAGGCCCGCCGCCGGTGCTCCCCCACCACATCAGCACCGTGCATCCCATGCCCGTGCACAAGATCCAGTATGGTAAGGTGCTCCAGCTGCAAGTGCCAGTGTCAGAGCCGCGGCTCTTGCTGTTCACGGAGGAGGACAACCGCGCGTTTTTCTTGGTCGGCGGCATGCTCGACATCGGCGCGCCTATCACCGTGTCGATCATCTGCATCAGAGCGGGGGCGTCCCCACCGCCACACTACGCAGCCAAGCTGTGGGCGAATGGCCCGCCGGGGGATCCCAAAGGCAGGACCGACGCCGTCAAGGTGGAAATCAAGGTGACAAGCAGCAAGGATCCCGGCGCCGTCGTCGTGCAGGAGCTGACCTTCTTCATAATTCCGCCCAAGCTGCTGGTCGGGGTTGGGTTGTCGAGGACGGTGTCCCTCCACATTCAGATTAACAAGCTCACCTCCTAAATGATTCTACAGTGCCTTTTGTTTATCTTAGTAATATGCTAATATAGGGGTTAGCTCGGTCTACTTTAGCTTAAGAGATGGTGGATTTTGGTGGCGATGCAGCAATTACTTCGACATCAGATCAGCAGTTAAAGTAATTTCCAACAGTCAAACGGATATTTTATGTCTGTTGGATACAAAGATCCTTTGGGTAAGTAGTATAAGCTGCTTAGGGCATCCACAATGTATGCCAAATTGTCTTTTCGCTTTTGGAACCGCTTTACACCATTGTGCAACCTAGTGCCAAATTAAAGATTCCAGGAACCGATGCTTGTAGGAGCGCCGATGCCAAACTATGCTTGGTAATAAACAATGTTTCTTTTGGCCGAGCTAGCAGCTGCTCTTGTACAACCTGCATGAAGTTGCGTAGAGAAGGGAAGATTTTTGGCACTATTTTATTCAGTAGTGGGACCCGCTATACAGAAATTTGGAACCACACTCTTTGTAGGCTAAATGGTATATTTGACACTGATACCAAATACTAGTACGTGGCATATTTGGCAACATCAACAATATGGATGCCCTTATATGCTTGTTTGTTGAGGAAGTGTTGCATATTTCTGCGAGTTGACGCGACACATCAAAGTAGTACTACTACTAGTAGTACACACCCGACTGCGCACATTAACCAAAACCTCGCGCCTCCAGCTTAGCCTCTGCGTTTTAAACTTCTCAATCTCAAGGCCAAGGAGCAACGGGAACCTATGATAGAGCCAATCGGATGGTTGAGAACACTACAATTCGTAGCTACATATGCGTGTGTGAGAGAGGAAAAGTGCATGCATGCACCTCTTCTCTTCATGTATAACGTACTAAACTCAGAGTACAAGTGTATGTGGGTGGCATCGACCTAGGGAGCTAGAGATGGTGTGTGCGAGAAGTCCCGAGAGACTAGGTGTGTGTGTGGGAAAGAGGGAGAGAGATGATATGTGTCGATGTAATGCGTGTGAAAAAAATCCTAGTCTATAGCTCGCCACGAGGCTATTCCTCGCGAACGCCCCAATAACCGTATGATATGTATCTGACGGTGCCAATTATTGCATGTACACAGCAATAGAAAAAGAAGTACCGTGGCATATTAAAAAACTGCTACACCATAGCCGAGAACGCGTGCCCATGTTACGCCATCCGGGAATAGTGCCGCACTTCGAAACTAGAACCGTCAATAAATTTTGAGCTTGCATCTCGTCACATTCCAAATTACTACCACGCTATATTTAATTGCAAACCTGTTCACGCCGATTAAAACCTAAACGGTTTCCCACTTAGGAGCGTATTAGTACTCGGTTATAAATACTCTACTCGAAGATGACTGCACATTCCTCCTCAACTCCTCATCCACAAAAACAAACAAGTCTTTCATCGTCGTTCTATTGCATCTGCCATGACTCGCATGAGTTCTGGGTCGAGAGATTACTACCAGGGAGAGGCGAGCATGGAAGCGGAAGCACGAGAGATGTCCCGCCTCGCCGCGAAAGCAGTCGACATGTCCCGCCTCGCCGCGAAAGCAGTCGACATGTCCCGCCGCACCGCCGTAGCAGCACAGAGGTCCCGTCGCACCGCCGAAGCAGCACAGAGGTCCCACCACGCCGTCGATGCAGCAGACTGGTCTGGCCGCACCGTGGAAGCAGCAGAGATGTGCCACCGCACCGCGAATGCAGCAGGGAGGTCCTCCCGCTCCGTGGTGGCCTGGGAAAATGTCTCGCGGGCAGGCGAGGACTCTCACAGGCGCATGCGCGCTATGCTCGATGTCCTGATGGGTCGGATCTCTGGCTGGATGAAGCTGCAGGACGAGATGAATGCCTCATTTGAAAATGCTACCGTCGTTATCCGGCGACTAGGGGAGGACAAGGCGAAGCTCCGCACCGAGCACGACCTGCTGAGGGCGAAGATCGCCGGAAGGGCAAAGCAGGCGAAGGAGACCGCTGCCTTGTTGAAGAGGACGGGCGTCATCGTCAAGAAATTTAGGGACGAGAATGCCATGCTCTGCATCGAGTGCAAAAGGCTGGTGGAGGAATCCGTGGATGTTGCCAAGCAGCGTATTGAGCACATGAAACTGATGAAAGATATCATCGCTGCTCACCGCGAGAACTAGTCTCTGTGACCTACAGCACATCAAGAAAGTAGAGATCAGCGAGCCAGAGCGTTGTATGCGTCTTCCTTCTTCTTTTGCCCTTGTGTATTTCGGGCGTAGCCGCATGTGGCTTTTTTAATTATCTTCCTAAATATGTAATACAATTATTATCCACTATCATCGTCCTTATATATTCATCAGTCTTGCTATAAGTCGCAGTAGATACTATATAGGTCCGTCGGATCTTACATCAAGATCCGTGCAAAATTTTATTTTCAAATTTTTTTTTCTATCTTAAATCTCAGTCGAGTGAGACATAGCCACGCCATTAAACAGGGGCTCGGGTGCCATTAATGGAGACTTTGGGAGAGAGGTGGGCGTCAGGTGGAGGTCAAAGGGCTCTCCTCTCGAAAAGCACGCGCAGGGGTCTGATCGCACGCCACCCGTACTCAAATAGCTACCCCGCACGACGCCTCCTAGCCAATAAAAAAAGGGGACACGTGGCAGCATGTAAATGGTAAGTAGAACGCCCACGGTTTCAATAATACTTGTGTTTCCGATTGTAAAGTGACAACACTTGTTCCAAAATGACTTTGTTGATTGTTAATGTGTGCGCCTTCGCAAATCGGACAGCAAAATTACCACAACATGTTGGTGCCATGTCATGACACCAAGCCAAGTTTCATGATTTTCATGCATGTTTTGGATTTACAGGAATTAGAAAACCAAGTTTCTCAATGTTTCTGGCCGAGCCACGACGCCCAGATGTTTGAATTTCAGTCCCATTTCTTGCATGGGACCTAGAGATTCACCCGAGGACACACATGTGATTTTTCAACCAACTTTGATGCACTGGAGCATGTGCTTGTAGTTCAAATTTGAATTATGCACATTAAATGACCAGAAACTCAATTAATGTATAAAAAAGTCCAATCGAACCTGGAATAATTCCAAAATTTAACACGGCACTCATATAGTTCTATGTTGCCTCTGTAAAGAAAATCAGGGGGGCAGCGTATATCATTTCACACATAAAGGTGACATGTTCCCTCTCAGAACCACGAGCCTTCTTGAGAGAAGCTCTAGTTTGCAAGAAGCTTATACCAAAGCTTGTTCCAATTCGGCCAATTTTTTAGCACAGCATGTTAGTGCCATGACATGACACCATGCCAAGTTTCATGATTTTCAGGTGAGTTTTGGATTTACAGGAATTTAAAAACCAGGTTTCTCAATGTTCTCGGCCGAGCCACGACGCCCAGATGTTTGAATTTCATTCCCATTTCTTGCAAGGGACCTAGGAATTCACCCAAGGACACACATGTGATTTTTTAACCAACTTTGGTGCACTGGAGCATGTGCTTGCAGTTCAAATTTGAATTATGCACATTAAATAACCAGAAACTCAATTAATGTATAAAAAAGGCCAAACAAACTCGGAATTATTCCAAAATTTAACACGACACTCATATAGTTCTATGTTGCCTCTGTAAAGAAAATCAAGAGGGAGGCATCGTATATCGTTTCGCACAGAAAGGTGACACGTTCCCTCTCGGAACCATGAGGCTTCTTGAGAGAAGCTCCGGTTTGCAAGAAGCTTATTCCAAAACTTGTTCCAATTCGGCCAAATTTTTTACCACAGCATGTTAGTGCCATGACATAACACCATGCCAAGTTTCATGATTTTTAGGCGAGTTTTGGATTTACAGGAATTTAAAAACAAAGTTTCTCAATGTTCTTGGCCGAGCCACGACGCCCAGATGTTTGAATTTCAATCCCATTTCTTGCATGGGACCTAGAAATTCACCAAAGGACACACTTGTGATTTTTCAACCAACTTTGATGCACTGGAGCATGTGCTTGCAGTTTGAATTTGAATTATGCACATTAAATGACCAGAAACTCAATTAATTTATAAAAAAGGCCAAACGAACCCGGAATAATTCCAAAATTTAACACAGCACTCATATAGTTCTATGGTGACACGTTCCCTCTCGGAACCACGAGGGTTCTCGAGAGAAGCTCCGGTTTGCAAGAAGCTTATACCAAAACTTGTCCCAATTCAGCCAAATTTTATACATATGAAAACAGGGTTTAGATTATCCTGAACATCTCGCTACCTAGACCAATGTACTGTGATTTGAATTCAACATAAAATGGATACAAATATTTGCATTGGAGATCGTATGGTACATGTAGTTCATATTTAAATATGATTACTACTATATGCATGTTTTCTGTTATCAAGATAATATTTAAATGATGGTATAACTTGACAACAATCGTATTCAAATAAGGAAAATTGATTCAATTTAGTCCATATGGTAGACGACAATATATATATACATAGGGTGGAGTAAAATGTTCATATAGGATGGAAGATCAAATTGTAGGACTACATCCATTGTAAACCGCAAGGTCACCTAACGATATATTCGAATTCAACATAACATGGATTCAAAAATTGAAATTCGAGATCCTGGCATTTGTAATCATATAAAAAGGGACATGACTCTTTCTTGTGGTGGGAATTGATTTGTTTTTTGTTGTTGTTGAGGGAAGTGCGAATTGATTTGGTATTGTACATGCTATTCTTTTTCTCCCATTTTTTAAATATTTTTCTTGTAGTTTTTCAATGGCACTTATAGCAATATAGTAAAAGAGGACATGACTCTCTTGTGTCTTGTATGAATTGTCTTTTTTTTGTACACGTTAAGTTTGTTCTTCCGAACATGGAATCCGCGCCTTGTTATCCCAAAATTTTCAAGCTCGAGTATTTTTTGTCCCTTCTGCTGCGAAACTCCCGCCACTTCAACCCGCGCCGCGTTATCCCAAAATTTCGACGCGCGCAAAAACTCCCTCCTCATCCAAAATTGGTCTCGCAGCCCAGACACGCGAAATCCCCCTTCTACCCCTCAGCCGGAAGTGCCGCCTCGACGTCGCGTGGTCAAAACCGGTGGTGGTTCGTTCGTAACTTACCCCACATTTCGGACAAGCGTGTCCCTAAGCCATGGCTCACCCTACCTTCCCCTTCGTACCCTGCCATTCGTATTCCGAGGCCGCCAAAACCCGCGAAACCCCACGCTCCTCCATTGGCCTCCTGACTGCCGCCCAGCCGGGGCCTCTTCCCCGACGACGTCGTCCACAACAACAGGCCCTCATCCACCGCACCGGATGAGGATCCATTGTCGATCTCGTCGTCCCGCCGGATAAGCCGCCCCTTCCTCCACCTCCAAGGAGCTGCCCCGACGTTCGCCTCATCTATCGCGCCACCTCCATCCCCACAGCGCCGTCTTGACCTGCCCCACCGGAACCGCAGCACCCTCACCAATTCCTCTGATGAAGTTGAGGCCTACTCGGCACCACCAAGGAGGTTCTGCACTCACCGTTGCATTTTATCTTTTATTCGATCTCATGGGGCTACCGGTGCTCGATACCGAGCAGCCATGGCGGGTCTCCATCGACAGCACCGTCGCCGGCCACTTCCTCCACGGCGTCTCTCCCCCATGTCATTGCTTCCTCGGCGGCGACTTCCACACCAGCACTAACTGTTGCTGCTCTGGCTCTCGCTCACGCTGCAGCTCTCCTCTTGCTGTCGGTCGCGCTGCTGCACTGCTCTTGCTTTCGTTTGCACTGCTGCTCTACTCTACTCTTATTGTCGGTCGCGCTGCTGCTCCGCTCTTGCTCTCGTTCATGCTGCTACTCCGCTCTTGCTCCCGTTCGTGCTGCTGCTCTGCTCTTGCTCTCGTTCCTGCTGCTGCTCTACTATGCTCTTGCTCTCGCTTGCACTACTGCTGCTACACGACCTGCGCCAGCTACAGGAGTTGCTGCTTTAGCACTCGCTCGCGGTGCTACTGCATGAGCTGCTCTCTGCTAGTGCGTTCCCTGCTCGAGTGGCTGCTGATTTAGATCACTGCTTCTCTGCTACCAGTGCTCGAACGCCCTAAAATTCTATTGCAGTGCTCTGTTACTAGTTCAATCAGTTTTGTCAGTAAAATTCAGTTTCGAAAGTAAAATTCATATTCGACTGTAAAGTCCAGTTTCTTCAGTTAAGTTCAGAGTCAACAGTATTTACAGCTTCTGTCGGAGCGGCCGCGGCGTGGCTGATGCATTTTACATCTAGCACTTTTTGGTGATGTATTTTACATCATTTATTACACATGTTATTAGACTCCCACTTCAGATTAATGTTGTCTATCTTGTCCTGCTTCAGCCTCGCCGTCGTACACCTCACCGGAGCTGCTCCAAGGACAGAACCATCCATCACAGTGGAGCAGTACCCTTGGCGCCATCTCTAGAGGCCTCAGATCTTCTTCCCCGCCTCCGACAGTCACACCAGCATCACCATCCTCCACGTACAACCCAATGATGGTGAGGTCGACAAGGCTATGCCAAAGAGGTTGTACACTCATCGTATCACTTTGTTAACCTACATTCATGCCGATCCCTCAGGGATCCTTTGGTTCAAAGCAGTTGCAAATCTAGAAAGAAGTGAATCGTGGTCATAAAGTTAACAGGGAGAAAACTAAATGCTCTTTTGAACCACAATTTCAATCGGTTTAGCAAGATAGCCATTATATAATATTCATGTGGACCAAATCTAAGCTCACAAAATATTTCGAGGGCAGGCTTCAACCTGTTGAAGACTGCCTACTAGAATCGCCACTGGTTCAAAGAAAAAGTGAAGGAAAACATAGGAATTGGAAACTTTACTATGGTACTACTATTCGTGCATTTGGATAGAAGGAATGGAGCAAAGCAAAACTGGAGGATTTTTTTCCTTTGGTGTCGCTTTCAAAGAAAAACGTAGGAATTTTAATATCCACTTGGACGTCCTTTTCAAATTAATATGCATGAAGAACAGTACTAAGTGCATTACCGGCATAATAAGATTCTTATTTTAAATTTTCATGTGGTTTGCCTTTAATTTGACCATGTTTCTCCATTCCTGTGTTCTTCCAATTCATGTGAACCAAACACCCAGGTTGACAGAAATCCTATGTTTGCAAATGCTCTGTTTTGCACATGCATTCCTATCCTATTCCTGTGTTTTTCCTATCCCTGTGTTTTTAGAATCCTCCAATTCTAAGGAGCCCTTACAGATTTACTTCATTTTCAGATAGGTGTCAAAGGAAACTCTGTGTGTTTACTCCCGCTCCTGCCGTGCCGTCATCCACCCCACCTGAGGTGCACCATCGACGGAAGCATGCACGGCAGCAGAGATTCCCCCTGCAGACCTTCTTTCGCCGCCTCAGATCATCTTCCCCGCTGCCGGCAGCCACACCAACTGCATTACCATCATCAACTGAGTAGATGAACCTGAGGACTACACAGTTCCGGAAGAGAGGTCGCACTCTTTCGTGTCTGCTTACGTTATACATTGGTTATTATTACCTACTACTTTATCGTCCTGTTCACCTCTTAGACTCCGAGTCAGGTCCAAACTAATGTTCCAACTTGAGTTTTAAAATGCCCGTTGGGCACATATCGAGGCAGCAATGAATAGTATTTGTCTACTATCTGGTTCATCTGGGGTCTTCTATGTTGTTCATGTTCGGTGAGCAACAAACAGTAGATGAGCCATCGTCTATCTTTTTAAACTGAAGCTATCATCTGCCTGCTATCATTAGTTTTGGATCTATCCACTCGTTTGCTACCATCAGTCTTGATTTCTGCATGCACCCCTTAGGCCTTACATAATCTAACTATGTTTTTTTATTATGTATGTCAGTTATTGTACACAATTGTACTGAACATGTAGAGAAAAAGAGAAGACCGTTGCGTGGGAATATAATGTCATGCAGACGCCGCTCCATGGTGGGCGAAGTGGGGGCCCCCCCTCCCCCATTCCAGATTGTATTCCAGAGGAAGATAACTGTTCAGAGGGGGATTCAGAGGGAGCCGACCACTCCTATTTACCCCCTGAGGTGTTTGCTCTAACCTGGCATGCTGATGTTGGTCATATCATGCATATGGCGCCTCGCATTGCTTACTTTATACATCTTATATGTCATCAGCTTAGTTTAGATTTGCTTTGTGTGAATGCCACCTGTTTGGTTTCTATATCATACTCCCTCCGTTCATAAATATTTGCCTTTTTAGAGATTTCAACAAGTGACTACATACGGAGCAAAATGAGTGAATCTACACTCTAAAATATGTCTATATACATCCGTATGTGGTAGTTCATTTGAAATCTCTAAAAAGACAAATATTTAGGAATGGAGGGAGTATATGTGAATTATGCAATGCCATCTTCTTTAGCCAGGCATCATATACGTGAATCATGCAATGCCATCCTGTTTAGCTAGTCATCGTATATGTGAATTGTATCGTGCCTTACTATTTTTTTCATAATGTATTCCATTTGTCAACAATTTTTGTACATTCATCTACTCTTCCTGTGCATCAACCATTTGAGTCGGTGATGGCAAAATCGGGAGTGAAAACAAGGTCTTCTGAGCAGTCAGTGCTACCTGTCGATGCAGATTTCTTGCTGGTTATAGATAGCTCCTCAGAGGAGGATTCAGAGACAGATGACCAGTCGTATTCCCCCCCCCCCCGAGGTGTATGCTCTAACTTGGTAGGGTTATATTACTCATATCATGCATATGGTGTCTTGCATTACCATGCCATCTGCTTAGATTAGACATGCTTTGTGTGAATGCCTCCTGTTTGCTTTCTATATCAGATATGTGAATTATGCAATGCCATGTTTTTTAGCCAGTTATCATATATGTGAATTATGCACCGCCATCCTCTGTAGCCAGGCATCATATATATGAATTATCTCATGCCACCCTTTTTTTCATTACGTATTCCATTTGTCGACAATCTGTGTATATTGAACTACTCTTCATGTGCATCAGCCATTTGAGCCGGTTATGGAAAAATCTGGAGTGAAAACAAGGTCTTTAGAGCAGGCGATGGTACCTGTTGAAGCATATATCTTGATGGTTACCGATAGCTCCTCAGAGGAGGATTCAGAGACAGATGACCAGTCCTATATCCCACCTGAGGTGTATGCTTTAACTTGCAATGTTTATATTTCTCATATCATGCATATGCTGTCTTGCATTGCTTAGTTTAGACATCATATACACAATATTCAATGCCATCTGCTTAGTTTAGAGATCATACATGCGAGTGCCAGCTGCTTAGTATATGAATCAATTATGTGAATTATATCATGCCATCCTGTATACTTAGACAACATGTATGTGAATTATTTCATCCCAACCTATTTTAGAAAGACATCATATATAGTTTTGTCATGTCATCCTGTTTAGATACTCATCATATGTTAAATTATGCCATTATATCCTGTTAAGTTTTCCATCATATATCTGAAACTGTGTCATGCTATCATGTTTAGTTTGCCATCTTGTATGTGAAATTGTGTCATGTTGTCCTGTTTGGTTAGACAACATATATGTGAATTACCACATCTGTCTATGATTCAATGTCTGTACATTCAATTTCTTTTCTTGTTTATCAGCCATTTGAATTGGAGGGGGTGATGGCAGTATCTGAGGGAGTAAAAACCCGTTCTTCACAAAAGATGGTGCTACCCGTCTATGCAGATAGAGCCACGGTTGTATTGGCCCTTGAACTAGCCCCACCACACATAATCGAGACTCTTCCAGATTGTACACTTACACCGTTGGACAGAGAACCAGCTACACCCCATCTAACCCCAACCCCAGCAGATAGTAACCCACTTCTAGTTGACACAGCACCATGTCCACCACAGAGTACCCCCACACGAGCAGTTTGTAAAGCAACTGCAGTGCCCAAAGCACGAAGACCACCACAGCAAACCCAAGCTCCATGTTTAAAGCAGAAGAGCAACTGTTCTCAGGCCAGATTCCGTAGCTATGGTCCATACTCCTTTGCTCTTGCATCACTGTATTTACTCATACCAACTAATTTCAAATTTGAAGGATCCAATTGAAATTCCAATGGCGCAACAGGTATGTTTGAAACCTATTTCTTTAACTGGATTGCTGTTCTAACTTCTTGCTCTATGTTGATTTCAGTTTCAGTTGTATAAACAGTTATGTTCTCATGTCATGCACATTACAAATGTTGTTAGTGTTGCGTAGTTTCCCACACTTATATTCTGTCTATGTTGCTTTGTCTTAAATAGATATGATTTGAATTGTGTCTCTATCTTCATTTGGCAACATAAACTAGGATGATATAGACAATACAGTGACCATAGTACATAGATATATGTTTGTTTCATGCTGTTATCCTGTCCACCTTACTACTGAACCGGTTTAGCAAAATGAGTTTCATATACTATATGCTAAACCTGTGATGTGTCTGCTTGTTTCTCTTGTAGAATGCGAACAGAATATTGGAGAAGAGCACCCCATTATGCAATGGTAGAGAAAGTAATGCAGATAAGGTTCAAGATAGTGAGACAACCCTGTTGGTCTCCAAGAAAGGTGATAAAAACTATCTTGTAGACAGTGAGACAACCCCAAAGTCCTGTGCTGATGTAGTGTTTGAGTTACTGGCCACAATCGCTGGCAGAAGCTCTTCGAACTCGCTGCCTGAATCACTTTGGCTTCTGCAGTCTCAGCTACAAGCTGAAAGGCATCAGTCAGCTGTGCTTCGACAAGAAGCCGAAGGACTGAGGAAGTCCCTGCAGAATTCAGATGCATACTTTCTGGTGCAACAGCAAGCGCTGGACGATTTTAGCGCCAAACAAGAGAAAACTAATAAGCTTGCTAAGCTTCTTGCCAGCATGGTGGGTATCCAAGATATCGTTTGTTGAGCTCTTCTGAAGTGGTTTCAGTTCTGGACTTGTTTTGCTGCCGCGTTTATTTTCACTGGTGGCCAATTTAGACGCCCAATGTATGTAATATGTTGATTTGTTCACTATATTTGCACTAGTGGCGAACTTTGATGCCCAGTGGATGTAATATTTGTAATAGCCGTAATAGCCTAGCGTAAGTTGCTTGCTTATTTATTTCCTTATTGTCTTGTTTATTTTTTGCTTGTAGTCGCTGCAGTTCTTTTTTAACGCTAACATTTTTATTTAGAACTAGGCCACAATAACCATGGGCAACATACGGACAATGGGTCCTGCTGCCTACTGTAGTGGGACTCCTAAGGTCCGTATGATCCATGGGCCTTCTATGGCCCGTAGATTCGATGGGGCTGCTACGGGCCGTATGATGGATTTGCCAAACATGAGCCGTACTTTCATGGACAATTAATGGACCGCAATATGGGCTGTAAACGGGCTATAATGGGAATCGTCTGTTTATGGGCCGACCATAACGGGCCGTTAATAGGCCCATGTGTACAACGGGCTTAATTCTATCGGCAGGCATAATGGGTCGTTAATGGGCCATATTTGATGATGCTATGAAAACGGCCCAACGGATTAAAGGGCCACAGACAGGCCGACTTTAACCATGGGCTGAATATGGCCCACAAGCGGAATATGCCAGTAATGGACCGTAAGTAATCGAATGCCGGAAATGAGCCCAATAATAAATGGGCCCTTAGAAGGCCGAAAGATAACACGAGCTGGAATGGCCCAATGAAATAACGGGCCGTTAATGGGTATAAAGCGATACACTGTTCATTATGGGCCAGTTTCACCACGGGCTATTTATGGGCCAAGATTTACAAAGGGCCTCATATGGGCCGAAAGACGTCATGGGCCATACATGGGCCGAAAGTTACAACGGGCTGGAATCATATTGGACGGCCCATATGGCACTACTAGGCCTAATTCGGATAGGCTATAACGGGCCGTGAGTTAGTGGGCTGTAAATGGGCTATATGCGAGCAGGCCGTTAACAGGCCTTCCGTGGGCCGGGCCACTACCTTTTGACTAAGTCAAACAGGCCGGCCTTTTGACCTGAATGGGCCACTGTTGGGCCGAGCCATGTGTCAATGTATCATAGGCGCGTCCCGTCCATTTGCTGGATGAAATCTAGCCTAGCACTGAGCTGACACATGGATACTCCGGCGAATGAAAATTTTACACGTGGAAAATCCCCATTGGTCGGGGCTGTTAACGGGTTATCGGATCCAAACCGGAACCCGATAGCTTAACGGCGACCCATTACGATGGATGCCACGTGTCGGTTACCCATGACGAAAGCATTTCCATGACGCGCGATTTATCATCATGGAAGTGGACACTTTCGTGATGATAATTTTGGAATTGTCATGGAACACTTCTACGACAGCACAGGTATGACTATCTTGATTATGTCATAAAATCGTCATGGATGTACATGCATGACAGAAAAATGTGACCTACTGTGACAAACACGTATCGTCACGGAAGTGTATTTTTTTGTAGTGCTTATATCTTTTTGAGCACGGTGTGCTTTGAAATTTTTGAAGAAATCCTCTCATGCTTCACTTAGATTTATTTGAGAGTTAGTAAATTGTTGAAGAAATTCTCTCATGCTTCACTTATATTATTTTGAGAGATGAAATTTTTTATGCGCATGATCTTCACTTAAATTTATTTGAGCTTGTCAAAAGCAATTGCAATATATGAAATTAGTCCCAAAGTGATAGATATTCAAGAGGGATATAATAAAAACTTTCATGAAGATCATTGGACAAAATAAACTTGATTCTTTGTAATGGTTTTGAGATATGATGATAGTAATATATGAGTCATGTTGGTGAGTAATTATGCTCTAGTGATAATATTGGTGTTAAGGTTTGTGATTCCCTATGCAAGCACGAAAGTCAATAGTTATGCAATGAAATTACATCCTACTTGTGGTGCCTTATTCGGTGTTAGTTATGCTTAATGCTCGTTTATCAGAATTTTCATTTCTTGGTTGGTTGCTTCTCAATCTTTTTGCTAGCCTCCAGTTCTACTAAGTAGAAATATTACTTGTGCATCCAAAATCCTTAAACCCAGTTTTGCCATATGAGTCCACCATACCTACCTATATGCGGTATTTTCGTGCCTTTCTAAGTAAATTTGTATGTGCCAAAATGAATTTCCTTTTTATGTGCCCATACCACTCATGAAGCGGCAGGGGGTTGCCAATATTTTCCATGCTAGATGTGTTATTCTCAAGATGAGTGTTTATTCACTTGTCATTGCACGAGAGTATGGTGGTAATAGGGATGCCCAGTCCCGAAATGAAAAAGAAATTTACTTTATGTTGTCAAATAATAAATTCCTTGGAAAGTGTTGGTATGGACGGTACCCATGGATACGGCTAGCCGTGGAGTGTGAAAGTATGGTGGAAAAAGGAATAAACTTTATTTTATGTTTGGGAACCGCCTATGATGTATCTAGCATGGAAAGTGTTGGGAACTACTCGGTCATTTTCGTTGACGGGAAAAGCATGCCTCTCAAAATATTTTATCTATCAATTTAAGCTTTGAGCTCTGGCACCTCTACAAATCTCTACTTCCCTCTGCGAAGGGCCTACCTATTTACTTTATGCAATTTTTTTTATTTGAGTCACCATCCTCTCTTATAAAGCACTAACTAGGGAGCACTATGATCGTACTTGAGCATTGGATGTAGCTAATATTCGAGTGTGTTTCATGAATGGACCAATGATTGAGCATGATGGGCTAGGGATAACTTTCTTTAGTGTTGATATTTTTAAAGACATGGTTGCTTATTGATATGCTTGAGTATTGAAGTTATCATGTCAAATATATACTATTGCTTTGAACCATCTAAAAGTCCAAATGTCCATGCTATAAAAGGAAACAATATGTGATGAACATGTTAGGCAGCATTCCACATAAAAAATTCTATTTTTATCATTTACCTACTCAAGGACGAGCAGGAATTAAGCTTGGGGATGCTGATACGTATCCAACGTATCTATAATTTTTGATTGTTCCATGCTGTTATATTATCATTCTTGGATGCTTTACAATCATTTTATAGCAACTTTATATCATTTTTTGGGACTAACCTATTCACATAGTGCCCAGTGCCAGTTGCTATTTTTTGCTTGTTTTTACTTCGCAGAATATCCCTATCAAACGGAGTCCAAACGCAGCAAAACTTTTTGGAGATTGTTTTGGACCAGAAGAGAACTTGGGGGCCAAGGAAGGACTAGAGTGGAGGCCCGAGGGACCACGAGACACCAGGGCGCGCCCTGGTGGGTTGTAGGGCCCACGGGGGTCTCCTACATCGCCTCTTCACCCTATAAATTCCCAAATATTCCAGAAAACCTAGGGGAGCAGACGAAACACAATTCCAGCGGCCACAAGTTCCAGAACCACGAGATCCAATCTAACACCACCACAGAGGGATTCATCATCCTCATTGATGCCTCTCCGATGATGCGTGAGTAGTCCACCATATACCTACGGGTCCGTAGGCAGTAGCTAGATGGCTTCTTCTTCTTTTTGATTCTCAATACAATAGTCTCTTGGAGATCTACTTGATGTAAACCTTTTTTGCGGTGTGTTTGTTGGGATCCGATGAACTTTGAGTTTATGATCAGATCTATATCCATGAATATTATTTGAGTTTCTCTGATCTGTTATATGCATGATTATTTATAGCCTCGTATTTCTTCTTCAAATATTTGGTTTAGTTAGGCTAACTAGATCGAATTTTCTTGCCATGGGAAGAGGTGCTTAGTGATGGGTTCGACCTTACGGTGTCCTCACCCAGTGACAGAAGGGGTAGCGAGGCACATATGTATCATTGCTATTAAGGATAACAAGATGGGGTTTATTCCTACATGAATAGATCTTGTCTACATCATGTCAACGTTCTTATTGCATTATCCATTTCTCCATGAACTTAATACACTAGATGCATGTTGGATATCGGTCGATGTGTGGAGTAATAGTAGTAGATGTAGGCAGGAGTCGGTCTACTGATCTTGGACGTGATGCCTATATATTGATCATTGCCTTGGATATCATCATAATTATTTGATCTTCTATCAATTGCCCAATAGTAATTTGTTTACCCACCTGTGTGCTATTTTCTTGAGAGAAGCCACTAGTGAAATCTACGGCCCCCGGGTCTATCTTTTATTATATTTGCTTTCAGATCTATTTTCCATCGTATTTGTTTTCAGATCTATTATTGCAAAAACCCAAAAATACTTTTCTGCACTTTTTATTTGCATCTTTTATTTCGTGTTTTATTTGGATCTATTTATCCAAACACATACAAACCAATCTATCTTTTTACCGAGGAGGGATTGACAACCCCTCTTACACGTTGGGTTGTGAGGATTTGTTCTTTGTGTGGAGGTACCGTTTACATAGTGTTGCTTGGTTCTCCTACTGGATTGATACCTTGGTTTCATAACTGAGGGAAATACCTACCGTTGTTCTACTGCATCATCCCTTCTTCTTTGGGGAAATACCGACGTAGTTTCAAGCCGCATCAGTGATCGATAACTCAACCGGTAATCATTATTGCAATATTATATGAGGGGGAGGCATGATCTAACATACTTTCCATCCTTGGATCATATGCACTTATGATAGGAATGCTAGCAAGCAACCACAACTACCAAAGATCATTAAGGTAAAACCCAACCATAGCATTAAGTATCAAGTCCTCTTTATCCCATACGCAACAACCCCTTTACTCGGGCGTAAGCTTCTGTCACTCTAACCACCCACCACAAGCGAATCATGAACATATTACAACACCCTACAGCGGGGATCCCTCACGCTTGCGCGACACGGAGGGCACCCTAGGACAGCACCAAAATAAAATATACAACTCAAACCAATTATGATCATCAATCAACCCATAGGACAAAACAAATCTACTCAACCATCATAGGATAACCACATATCATTGGATAATAATATACAGTGTTGAGCACCATGTTTAATTAGAGAATTGTAGTGGGAATAGAGAGGTTACACCGCTACATAGAGGGGGAGAAATTTGGTGTTGACGGTAGCAAGGTTGTTGATGTAGATCGCCGTCACGATCCTTGTCCCGGCGGCACTCCGGCGCCACCGAGAGAGAGGGGGAGAGATCCCCCCTCCTTCTTCTTCTTCCTTGGCCTCCCCCCTAGATGGGAGGAGGGTTTCCCCTCTAGTCCATGGCCTCCATGGAGGCGGAGGGGCGAGAGCCCCTCCTAGATTGGATCTATCTCTCTGTTTTCTTCTGTTTCACGTTCCTGTTTTCTGGCCCTTCACCATTTCTTAAATTCATGGAGATCCATAACTCTGATTACGCTAAAAAATTTACGTGATTTTTTCATAAATTATCTTTTTTGCGCCCTAAGAAGAGCTCCAACCGACTTACGGGGTGCCCACAAGGCACCACCGCGCGCCAAGGGGCCCAGGCGCGCCCTGGTGGGTAGTGGAGGCCGTGGGCCTCCATTTGCATTGATTCCACCTCCCAAAAATCACATATATTACAAAATAAATCTTCGTAAATTTTTATCGTGTTTGGACTTCATTTGATATGGATATTCTGCGAAACAAAAAACATGCAACAAACAGGAACTGGCACTGGGCACTCGATCAATATGTTAGTCCAATAAATCATATAAAATATTGCCAAAAGTATGTGAAAGTGGTATAATATTGGCACGGAACAAAATAAAATTATAGATACGATGAAGACGTATCAGCATCCGCAAGCTTAATTCATGCTCATCCTCGAGTAGGTAAATGATAAAAAAGATAATTTTTGATGTGGAATGCTACCTAGCATAATCTTGATCATATATCTAATCATGGCATGAATATTAAGACATGAGTGATTCAAAGCAATAGTCTATAATTTGACATAAAGAAATCAATGCTCAGGCATCCCAACAAACAATCATGTCTTTCAAAATATCAATGCTTAAAGAACGCTATCCCTACAAAATCATATAGTCTTGTCATGCTCCATCTTCTTAACACAAAGTATTTATCATGCACAACCCCGATGACAATCCGAGCAATTGATTCAACTTTTTAACGTGCTTCAGGTTTTTCAACCCCCACGCAATACATGAGCGCAAGCCATGGACATAGCACTATGGGTGGAATAGAGTATGATGATAGGGGTAAACATAGAGAAGACAAAAAGTAAGAAAGTCTCACATCGACGTGGCTAGTCAATGGGCTATGGAGATGCCCATCAATTGATATCAATGTGAGGAGTAGGGATTGCCATGCAACGGATGCCCTAAGAGCTATAAGTGTATGAAAGCTCAAACTGAAAACTAAGTGGGTGTGCATCTAACTTTATAATGAAAAATTCCCACTACTATATGAAAGTGACTACATATGAGACTCTCTATATGAAAAAACATGGTGCTACTTTGAAGCACAAGTGTGGAATTGGCATGCCCCTTCTCTCTTTTCTCTCATTTTTTTTCTTTTTTTCTTTTTTTTCTTGGGCTCTTTTTTGCCTCACTTTTTTTTTAAATATTTTGTCCGAAGTCTCATTCCGACTTGTGGGGAATCATAGTCTCCATCATCCTTTCCTCACTGGGACATGCTCTAATAATGAATAATGATGATCATCACACTTCTATTTACTTACAACTCAATATTACAACTCGATACCTAGAACAAAGTATGACTCTATATGAATGCTTCTGGCAGTGTACCAGGATGTGCAATGATCTAGCGTAACATGTATAAAAAATGATGAACGGTGGCTGAGCCACAAATACTATGTCAGCTATATGATCTTGCAAAGCAATATGACAATAAATGCTCAAGTCATAAAAATGGAAGTGTGGAAGTTGCATGGCAACATATATCGGAATGGCTATGGAAATGCCATAATAGGTAGGTATGGTGGCTGTTTTGAGGAAGATATAATAAGGCTTATGTGTGATAGAGCGTATCATATCACGGGGTTTGGATGCACCGGCGAAGTTTGCACCAACTCTCGAGGTGAGAAAGGGCAATGCACGGTACCGAAGAGGCTAGCAAATTGTAGAAAGGTGAGAATGTGTATAATCCATGGACTCACATTAGTCATAAAGAACTCATATACTTATTGCAAAAGTTGATTAGCCCTCGAAGCAAAGTACTAATACGCATGCCCCTAGGGGGATAGATTGGTAGGAAAAGGCCATCGCTCGTCCCCGACCGCCACTCATAAGGAAAACAATCAATAATAAATCATGCTCCAACTTCATAGCATAACCAGAGACTATACGTGCATGCTTCGGGAATCACAAACCTTCACACCAATATTCCTACTAACCACAACCGTTTACTAGTACCTCCCACATATTATCATCTCTATGTCGCAAAATTATTGCAAGGAATCAAACACAACATATTCAGTGATCCACAAGTTTTATGTAGGATTTTTCATGACTAACCATGCAAATGACCAATTCATGTTGACTCTCTAAATAGATATAAGTGAAACATGTGAGTTTAATTCTTTCTACAAAGACCATGCTCTAATAAATATAAGTGAAGCAAAAGAGCATTCTACAAACAACGGTTTTCTATATGTAGAGAAACAGGCAATCCAAACTTCAAATGATATAAGTGAAGCACATGAAGCATTCTATAAAGCCATTCTCAAAAGATATAAGTGAAGTGCAAAGAGCATTCTATAAGTCAACCAAGGACTATCTCATTCTAGCATGGTGCATTGTTAAAATAAAAATAAAAAGCACACGACGCTCCAAGATTTACACATATCACGTGAACGAAACAAAAACCGAAACAAACCGATACTTGTCGAAGAAAGATGGGATGCCTTCCGGGGAATCCCCAAGCTTAGACGCTTGAGTCTCCTTGGATATTTACTTGGGGTGCCTTGGGAATCCCCAAGCTTGAACTCTTGCCTCTCCTCCTTCTCCTCATATCGAGACCTCCTCGATCTTTGAACACTTCACCCATACAAAACTTAACAAAAACCTTCATGAGATCCGTTAGTATATAAATCAAATTACTACTTTAAGTACTATTTCAAACCCATTCGTATTTTATTTTTGAATCATCCCTACTGTATCCTAACTTCTCCATGGCTTATACCACCGATAAAGTCCATAGTTCCATCAAAGCAAGCAAAACAATGCATCAAAAAACAGAATCTGACAAAAACAGGACAGTCTGTAGTAATCTGAAATTTGACCATACTTATGTAACTCCAAAAATTCTGAAAAATAAAAAAATTTTGCATAGAAGTACTGTGTAAAAATTTCAGAAAATTTTGATGTTCCAGTAATAAATGTAAATTCACGTACTACAGCCAAAGTTTCTGTTTTTGCACCGCACATACCAACAAGCAATCTAATCATCCTAAAGGCAAATCTTGGCACATTATTTTTATAATACAATGGATTTGTACAAGGGGATAATTATTTTTGTTGAAAAGTTTCTGTAATTCAAGATTCATAAAGTTTCCATGGGCACGAACAAAGTTCAAGGTATGCTCCCGCTTCCATGTGCTCATCTTTCTCACTTTCACCTTTCTTTTTGTAAAGTTTTAAGTTCCCCTCAATATTTTTTTGTTTTTAAACTTTTTAAAAGCACACAACAATAGTAAATGACTCTCTAAAACTTCCAGGTTGTGTCCCTGGCAGCGCTTTCTTTAAAGCCATTAAGCTAGGCATAAAGTGCTCAAGTAATTGATCCACTCGGATCCCAAGGTATATCAAAGCCAATTTTAATTAGCAATGATTTATAATTTAGTAGTGAGCACAAAGCAACATATATAATGCAATTACGAAGTCTAACCCTCTTCCTATGCATTGGCATGTCATAAAAGAACAATTCATGCACATCAAGTAAAGGCTAATACATAGCATAAGCAATTTCTTACAATTTTATCGTGTTGGAAACATAGAGAGGTGGAGATGTAGTTCCTCTCTCATAATAATTGCAAGTAGGAGCAGCAAGCACATGCATACTATATTCATCAAAATCATCATGTGTAGTGGTAAAAGGCAACCCTTCAATATAATCTTTAATAAGAGCAAACTTCTCCGATATAGTGTAGTTTGGAGATTTCAAAAAGATAATAGGACTATCATGTGTGGGTGAAATAGCAACAATTTCATCCTTAATATAAGGAACTGTAGCAAGTTCATCTCCATAAGCATAATTCATATTGGCATCTTGGCCACAAGCATAGCAAGCATCAAGTTCATCCAAAAGGGATATTTCAAACGAATCCAAGGGATCATAGTAATTATCATAGCATTCATCCTTCGGTAAGAATGAAGGGGCATTAAACAATGCATGAGTTGAAGAGTTACTCTCATTAGAAGGTGGGCACGGGTAGCTAATCCACTGTTCCTCCTTTTGTTCTTTGCTCTCCTCGTCATCTTTTTCATCTAATGAGCTCACAGTGTCATCAATTTGTTCTTCCACAGATTCCTGCAAAATATTAGTCTCTTCTTGGACAGCGGAGACTTTCTCAATAAATAGCATCATCATAATATTCATACTTTTCAAACAAAGATTCAATTTCATAAGCACCCTTCAAAGCAACAAATTCTTCTATTCTTTCCACATCATAGTAATCATATATACCATTAGCGTAAGAAGGCAAGGTTTCATTATCATTAAATTCACATGAAAAGGGAAGGTGTCGAACCTTCGTCCTAGAGAAACAAGTATAATCATATCTCAAGCATAAATTCCAAGCATACCATTGCAACATTTCAATTTGATCCAATAACAATTTCCCTTTTTGAGTTAAGCGATAATCCCTAAAGTATTCACGTTGATCCAATGTGTCTCCCATTATCAAGTTGAACGGGGTTTTCTCAGGATTATCAAACTAGTGTTTGATATTTTCACATAACGAGCATCGAGAGTTTTACACTACTGGAAACAGAGAATTTGCCATCAGCCAGATCTTTGCCGTCTGCTAGCGGACGGCAAAGAAGGTCTTTGCCGTCTGCTTCCAGAAAACGGACGACAAAGATTCTATTTGCCATCAGCCAATTCTTTGCCCTCTGCTAGCGGACGGCAATGGGGAGGGCATGTTTGCCGTCTGCTTCCAGAAAACGGACGGCAAAGATTCTATTTGCCATCAGCCAATTCTTTGCCCTCCGCTAGCGGACGGCAAAGGGGACGGCATGTTTGCCATCCGCTGGCAGACGGCAAAGGCTGCCGTTAGCCACCTAACATGGCTAATGCCTATTAGTTACCGTCCGTGTTCTTTGGCGTCCACCATGGACGGCAAAGATTCTTTGCCGTCCGCTTTGATGAAGCTGACGGCAAAGAACCTCTTTACCGTAGCTCTCTTTGCCGGGCAGGTTTGCCGTCGGTGGCAGACGGCAAAGGGCTTTGCCGTCCGCTTTTGGTGCCTTTGCCATCCGCCATGGCAGACGGCAAATAAGCTGATTCCTGTAGTGTTAGGAGGTTCCCCATCTCCATGAGTAGCAAGTACAACCAATTCTTTTGGTATTTCGTGTTCCATATCCATAACTAAAGATAGAGAACAACTTAGAACAGAAAATAAAAACTACTTAGTGATAAAGCAAATAAGCACAAACGAGAATATTCACCCCATGCTATTGCTCCCCGGCAACGGTGCCAGAAAAAGGTCTTGATAACCCCCAAGTATAGGGGATCGTTTGTACCCTTTCTTGATAAATAAGAGTGTCGAACCCAACGAGGAGCTAAAGGTAGGACAAATATTCCCTAAAGTTATATCGACCACTGATACAACTCTACGCACACTTAATGTTTGCTTTACCTAGAACAAGAATAAAACTAGATGTACTTCGCGAGAATAAAACTACGAATAAATTGTAAGATAATAAAAGTAGTGGTGTAGTATAAAGCTTTCTGTCACACAAGAAAGTTATTTGTCCCTAGGTGATCGATAACTGAACCGGTAATCATTATTGCAATTTTATATGAGGGAGAGGCATGAGCTAACATACTTTCTGTACTTGGATCATATGCACTTATGATTGGAACACTAGCAAGCAACTGCAACTACCAAAGATCATTAAGGTAAAACCAGACCATTGCATTGAGTATCAAGTCCTCTTTATCCCATACGCAACAACCCCCTTACTTGGGCGTAAGCTTCTGTCACTCTAGCCACCCACCATAAGCGAATCATGAACGTATTGCAACACCCTACAGCTGGGATCCCTCACATTTGCGTGAAACGGAGGGCACCGTAGGACAGCACCAAAATAAAATATACAACTCAAACCAATCATGATCATCAATCAACCCATAGGACAAAACAGATCTACTCAAACATCATAGGATAACCACATATCATTGGATTATAATATGTAGTGTTGAGCACCATGTTTAAGTAGAGAATTGCTGCGGGAATAGAGAGGTTACACCGCTGCATAGAGGGGGAGAAAGTTGGTGTTGACGGTAGCAAGGTTGTTGATATAGATCGCCGTCAGATCCTTGCCCGGCGGCACTCTGGCGCCACCGGGAGAGAGGGGGAGAGAGAGCCCCCCTCCTTCTTCTTCTTCCTTGGCCTCCCTCCTAGATGGAAGAAGGGTTTCCCCTCTGGTCCATGGCCTCCATGGCGGCGGAGGGGCAAGAGCCCCTCCTAGATTGGATCTATTTCTCTGTTTTCTTCTGTTTCACGTTCCTGTTTTCTGGCCCTTCACCGTTTCTTAAATTCCCGGAGATCCGTAACTCCGATTGCGCTGAAATTTTTACACGTTTTTTTCCATAAATTATCTTTCTTGCGTGCGAAGAAGGGCACCAACTGACTTATGGGGTGCCCACAAGGCACCACCGCATGCTAGGGGGGCCAGGCACTCCCTGGTGGGTAGTGGAGGCCGTGGGTCTCCATTTGCGTTGATTCCACCTCCCAAAAATCACATATATTCCAAAATAAATCTTCGTCAAGTTTTATCGCGTTTGGACTTCGTTTGATATGGATATTCTGCGAAACAAAAAACATGCAACAAACAGGAACTGACACTGGGCACTGGATCAATATGTTAGTCCAATAAATCATATAAAATGTTGCCAAAAGTATGTGAAAGTGGTATAATATTGGCATGGAACAATAAATATGTAAAAGTGGTATAATATTGGCATGGAACAATAAAAAATTATAGATACGATGGAGACGTATCAATGACTAGCTGCTCCATGAGGTGGAGCGCTGGCGGTTGGCAAGCGCTTGCTGGCCACGGAGCTTGCCGGGCCTTCGCCCTTGCCGGCTCTGCTTTGCCAACAAAGGTTGCCTTCGGTATTAGTCTTGATGATCTGCCTTGTTCTTCTCCCAGTTGGAATCTATTAATGGGGTCTTGAATCTTGGTCTTCTTGATGCACTCCTTGATCTCTCAAAGAGTGGCTCCCTTGGCTCGGGAATCTTCGGCGAGGCTTGTCAATCTTGTCTTGAGTCTTGATCTCCCGGCAAGCTTCGTTGCCGGGGAACAGCCACTGCCTGTGCATAAGTCAGGGGTACTAGGGGTCCAGGTCGCACTACACTGACAAAATCCCTCGGGCCTGGGCGATACACGCATGCGAGGCATCGTTGGGCTAGGCCCAAAAACATGCACAGGCACGTGTGGCAGGAAACAAATACCACAATCTTTTGTTGCAATCTTAATCATGACGGTTTTTCTGACGCACATCAATCCACGCATTAAGTGCGAGTTGTGGGAACATGGTCTGTTCCGATTACCCTGTGGTAGTGCACCTTTAAAAGGCACCGCTAGGGTAAACATCGAAGAGCCAGTCCACCGCGCCTTCCCCATAAAAAGTCAATCGCGAGGAGGTGTTGCTCATTCGTTATTGCTCTCCCTCGCTCCATCTTGTTCTTCCCGCCGGATCCGCTCCCGTCATCGCCGACGCTGACCTTCATACCAACCCAATCCTCTTCTTCCTCCTCAAATCCCAATGGCACCCAAGAAGGCCGATGCAAAGGGGAAGAAGGCGGCCAAGCCGCTCGACCCCAAGGCAGAAAAGAAGAGGAAAGAGCTGGAGGAGATGGAGAGGCAGCGAAGAGAGAACGTAGTCTTCTCACCGTTGGCCTTGATGGGCAATAATCTAATTGAGAGGTACGCGTACATGTGGGGGAAGAAGACCGATGATCATGGAGCCCCAATAGTCCTCCCCCAAGGCCACAAGGTTCCTGCAGATTCATATCCATTCTTCTGCGCATATTTTTACTGCGGTCCGGTCCCCCATTCTCGGATTTTTTTCTGCGCCATGATGGATACCTTCGGGTTCATATTGCTGGATTTTACTCCTAATGCAATGACGCATGGAAGTCTTCGCCCATTTGTGTGAAGGTTTTGTCGGAGTTGCCCCCAATGTGGATCTGTTTCGCCACTTCTTCGTCCCCCAGATTGAAGACAAGTCACTCTCTAGCAGCGTGACATGGATCCTGAGAGGAAAGAAGAAGGGATTCCCTTCATTCTTTGGCAAATGGGAGGAGTGGATGGCAAATTGGTGTTGGATCCAAGAGAAGGAATTCTCTTCATTCTGCTTGCCGCGGATAGAAAGGATCGAACGCGGTGATAATTGGAGCCATTTTGGCACCACCGAAGAAAAATGTCGCCCGTCATTAAACAGGATTGCTCGCTTAAAGCATGCTAAGCTGACCATAGAGATGGTGGGAGCTGATTTTCTTTGATGCCACATCTCACCACTGTAGAAGAGGGAGAGGTTTGCTTGGGAGTACAATAACGCTGCTGACAAGATGCGGTTGTACCCCGGGCTCGACAACAATTTGACGATCATGGAACATGCTTGGCTCTGCCAGCGACTATTCAGGAAGACTGGAACATTCCACCTGCCGGTCCATGTTGTTCCACTGCACATCAACTCCGCAAGGAGTGCCATCTTATCGTGCATACCGGAGTGCACTGCCCAAGGAATCAAGGAAGACTGGGAACTGCCCAAGCTGGAGGATGAAATGGATTGGGCTTCCAATCTAACGGAGGTAGCTTCCCGGAAAAAGACGGATCTCATCCGGGCCACCACGGAAGAGGAGCAGGTGTATATCTCCAGCAGGGTCAAAGAGGCCATGAGGATTGAAGCCGAAGAAGCTGCAGAAGCTGAGGATGATGATGATGATGAATAAGAGCCCGACAAGGAAGAACTTGCCGAGGAACAACAAGGGGAGCTTGTCAGGAATGAGATTTCCTAAGCCGAGGTTGTCGGGACCGAGACTGCCGGGGAGCGCGAAAAAGAGGAGCAAGAGGGAGAAGGCCCTCGAGCTCCACAGCCAAAGCGTCGTCCTCGAAGGAAGGCTAGCCAAGAGTCGGAGGCCACTTCCCCGCCGCGAGCTGCCCCCACGGTGAAGAAGTCGACCACCAAGCTTGGCCATCAGGAGGAACTATGCCTGCAATCCGCTCGGCGTCCCAAACCCAAGTCCTCATCTTCTCAGCAAGGACTTGCTGGGGGAAGTGGGTCTCCCCAGCCGGCAAGCTCATCTTCACCAGCCATCAAGAGGGCTAGGGAATCGCCCCCGCCTCCTAAATATGACCTAGATGTCTTCCTCGAGTCTGACAAAGACTAAGTAACCCTTTTTTCTTCTTATCAAGTCTTGACTTTATCTATTTGCCATTCTGATTTGGTTTCTCCTATCTTCCAGGGATGCAGAACCACTTGAGCGCCGGGTGAAACGGGCCAAGTCTGCGTTAGAACTAGGTCCCATGACAAGCGCTGGGCGGGGGGATGTAATGGACTAACCCACTACGACCAGCGCCCAGCTTAGCCCCCTGCGGGAGAACGTGGTGCCGGCTCCGCTCACTGGCGTCAGTGCTGAAGTTACTCCCCTTGATCTTGACAAGGAGATGGGGGAGGGCCGCCACGGGGAAGAGCACCATGAGGCTGATCCTACCATGGCTCCCTTGTCAACCACCATTCTGGAGAGTGCTTCCCCGATAAAGGCCTCCATCAACGAGCCTGTCCGCACGGTACTTGTTTTGACCAGCGAAGATGATGTTGACCATGCGCTGGCAATCAAAGTTGCCGGGGAAGGAGACGCTCCTTCACAGCAGATGCCAACGGGTAATTCCCTCGCCTTTACACACTTCCCCCAAAACATTTTTTCTTGAACTTGGCTTGTCATCTTGAATCTCGCTCCGCCTTCGCTTCTGGCCTAATCCACAACTTCATCTCCCGAAGACGGTGAAGTACTTGTGGAGGTGGCCATCATAGCAAAGGATGCTGCTGAGGAAGCCACCGGGATTGCCGTTGCAAAGGATCTTGTGCAAGTTGCCGGGAACATCAGAGAAATCCCCGAGAAACCGAAGGAGTCCCACGGCAACATGCTTGACCCCACCAGGATGGATGTGGATGCGGCGCCCATTATTACTGTCATGCCAGACCCCACCAATCAACCAAAGGCAACAACTTCACAGATTCTGCCAAGCAGTACAGAGCTGGTTATCTCTCAGCATGAGCTTGGAGTCCCCAGTTCATCTGGTGCCATGGGACCAAACTTTGACGAGGAGATAGCTCGAATCTTGCCTCCCCTTACTCAGAGGTCTACCGAGGCTAACGACGCCACTGACAGTGCTGAGGATTTTGCTTTCCTGGAAGCCATGGCCATCGGGTTCAAGGATGTCCAGGAGAGGTATAGCCCAAAGTGGAGCAAGGCCCGGGAGGAGCGCAAGGCTGCCAATCTGGTCGACCAGAAGCTGAAGGAAAAGGCGAACGAGCTGCGCACTTGGTGCAACAAGCAGATCCACGAACTCATCAGACAGGAGGAGAAACTTGCTGCCACCAGAGAAGCGGTGACAACTCATGACTGCAAGTTGACGGAGCGCGAGGCACTGCTTAACACAAAAGAGAAGGACCTTGCCGCACGGGAACAAGCCCTCACTGTCACCCTCCGTGGCAAGGATGATGAAATTGAAATGCTCCATAAGCAACGGACCCAAGCGCTAGAGGACAAACACAAGGAATCCATTGAAGCACAAGCCTTGGAGAGTGCTGCAAAATTTAAGGAAGTTGTGGATGAGGTTGCTGCTGCTGCTACCACCAAAGAAGATCTTGAAATCGAAGCGGTCAAGCTGAAGGAGGAGCTCGTTAGCAGCGGCAAAGAGATTGAAACCCTCAAGGGTGAAGCATAAAAACAACCCTTGATCTAGAGGGGCTGCAGACGCAGCTCTTGACCAAGGATCAGGATCTAGATGCTGCCAACAATGTAGCTGAGGATTTCAAGGCTATGCTTGCCGGCTTGGAGACAAATTTTGAATCCGCCAAAGAACGGGAGAGGGTTTGTCGAAGAAACTTGCCACGGTAGAAACTTCCCAAAAAGATGCTGAGAGCAAGCTCTCGGAGCAATGCAAGCTATATACTCTTTTGACGGAGAGGCTTGTTGGTATAGCAGAGTGCCTTTCTTCTCAGCTTGCCAACATGGAGATGAAAAGCTGGAGCTTCACCATCAATGAGCATGAGGCTGCTAGCGTCAGGCTGACCTATTCCTTTGACGGTCTCATCGAAGCATTAAAGACATATCAAGACGACAGGGCTGCCTCATTTGCCAACGAGTCCCGGCAATTTGCATGCAATGTCCTTTACATGCTGCTGCTCAACCTTGCTCACCACCATACTGATCTTGATCTCTCCGGGATCTTCAAGAAGTTGCCATAGGACACCGACATCACAGCTGCCGACAAGGTTGCTGCTCCTCTCGCCAATAGGGTGCTCAGGGTCCCCAGGATCCAAGGCGATCACCAGGATTAAGTTCTGATGCTCCACCCGCCGTTGTGCTGTTATGTAAAAGACATATTCGATCTTATATTAGATACACACTGCTTTTGTGACGTGATAAACCTTTCATTAATGAATGAATGTATGGTATCCCTCTCCCCTTGTCCTTTTCTGTCTTTGTATGATCTGGTTTTATACCCTACACATGTTGGAGGCTTGCCGGTACATACACTTGACGCGAGCACTTGAGGGACGGGTCCTTAGCAGCCTGCTGGTAGTGCTGCCGCCATCAAGTTTTCCTTTGATGTTCTCAGTGCGGCTTCTTAAATTGTTGAGTGGGCTCGAAACAAGATAAGAGCGCAAATGATTATGATAAGGTTCCTCTGCGTGTAGGTTTGTCATAAAATATATAATCGTTCAAGGGGAATTGCAAAAATATGTCAAGGAAAAACTTTCATAGTTTTTCAACTTAGCTTTTCCTCGTGCTGTCTCTCATTATATGAAAATGATTGTTCGAACACCATCAAAATAGTATTCCCGTCATCACTCTTCCCCGGGGGAACTTGTACGCGAGGGATCCTTCTATCTTTACAGAAAAAATAGAAGAAAAGAGAGTGGTTCGGGAACTTTTGGCAGTTCGTTGGCCATCTCATATGAGTTAGAGCATAACCGCAACAAAGCATGTGTTTATACACAAACGAAAATGTACACACGGTTGTGAAAATGCTATTCAGCCCGCTAGAAATGCCATCGCCGCCAAGGAGCCTTGGTGGCCTCAGCGCGGCCATTTGATTTGTTGAGTAGGCTCTAAACAAAACAAAGGAGCAGCTGGTCACGACAGGGCCCCAGATAGGCAGCATTTCGGCTCACGCCACCGCTTCTGCCATTGTTGCCGGTAGGGCCTGGGGCGAAGAACGCGACGTCGCTCGACTCCTGGCAGAGCCAGCAGGAGCGCCATTGCGATCTTGCCGGCGCGGCTCATGCGCAGCAGCAGGTTGATGTGGCGGGAGCGGTGCCTGAGGATCTTGGGCTTGATTAGCAGGTGTTTTGCCATGCAGGTGCAGCTGTCTGTGTCCAGCGATGCCGCTCTGCGTTGTTGCAGCGGGAAGGTCTTGGCCAACGCTTGTCCGTGTAGTGTTGCTCCGGTGGCTACCACTACAAGAAATATGTCAACTTGTGACCTTCTGTCAGTGACCCTGGAAGAAATGGTCATAAATCTATGACCATTTGAGACCAATTGGTCGTAAGCTGTTCGGGGGGCTCCAAACCCTAAACCATAATGACCATTTTGGTCAGAAAGGTCGTAATTTCCTTACACGAAGTGGTCGTAAAGCAGACAACACTGGTCCGCTGCCTTATTTCTAGCTGATCACGACCAATATAGATGGTCATAGCCTTGTAAATTGTGGTGCATTGCTATGACTAGGCGCCACCTCATCAGTTTTGCCTATGTGTCATGTCCATGTGTCAATTTTTGCCCTAGGTTGTGAAGCTGCCTATATTTCTGTCATTCCCAAAATTCCCAAAAATTTGGGCACTCTTTACTGTTTAAATCATTGCCTCATGACAAAATTTAGCTCCATTTGCCTAGCAAATCTTCCTCAGCAAATTTCCAAAGTTTATGTTCAGCTAGAACCGTTGTGAAGGAAGTACTAGCTAGGCATATGCTAATGAGTTGAATTTTTGCCACATCTTCTAGATGCCCAAATCATAGCTCTCCACAAAATTTGAGCCCCATCTAACAATCCATGTGAGCTCACCATCCAATCTTCGTTTCTGGTAATATTTTCAGTTAGTGAAGCAACTATATTTTATATTAATTTATAATTGCTGAAAATTTACCAGGACATGACCCTGCCCATAGAACCTCCCTCCACCAAATTTTAGCTCATGTAATTTAGCCAATTTCCCTCAATATTTTCCAAATTTTCTGTTCAGTGGAGAGCACTGTGAAGGAAGTACCATTTTTATTTAACCAAATGGAATGAAATTTTTATAGTGCCTTCATATGCCCAAATTATCGTCCTTCTCCAAATTTCAGCTCAATCCATTCATTCATTTGAGCCCAACTTCAACATTCATATTTCTGTCTAGTGTGGTACTTTGCAAAGCAAGTGAGATCTAGGCTCCTCCATTTGAGCTGCAAATTTGCCAAGACAGTCTCCTAATTAGTAGATGATCATCCTCGGCCAAAACTCAGGCCCATTCGCCATGTGCATTTCCCCACCACTAATTAAACACTTGGCTGCTAATTCATGTTTGAGCTTAGTTCAGTCTCCTCGTGAGATTCTTCTATTGCCTTCTTCTTCCTAACACCTACCGGGGGAGTGCCCAACCCACCAGACATGCCTAGGCCGCCCAAAACGCGTGGCAACGCCACGATCATGTGGTAACCATGTGGCGGGCATGCCAGTTTACGCGCTCTAGAGTTTGGGCCCTCAGGCACCGTCCAAACCTTGATGTATCGCCACCACACCATGTATATCTGATTAAATAGATACTTATGTACCTAGAAATGATTTTTGCAAAAAATAAAGAGCAAACTATAAGGCAGCTGCAGTTCAAATTTGACCCGCTTCCTACTGAATCAACGAGAATTTGTCTTTTTCACGAGAGGTAGATCAAAACTTTTAACACCCAACCATTTGGTCAATTTTGCATTAAATTTGGCCTAATATTTTAGAAAATTGATTTGGTAAATTTTGCAACAAATATATGGTAGGTCCTTCACAAAAAAACTCATTTTGGGCACTCGAAAAATGGAAAATGAAATTTCCGCTCAAAGAAAATGAAAACTTCCTTAGGCAACATTGTTTTCCATTCCAAGATGTACCCTTGTGCACAATATTAGATCATTTGAACAAACTATGTCATGAATGTGGCCATAAGATTGATCATTTGGCTTGAAAGCCATGAATCTTCACACATGATAGCTCATTTCTGAGGACACTTTTTAAAAAGAATTGTTGTATTACAAGTTTATTTTTTTCCTGGTAACTTGGTCACATATAATGACACAATGCGAAGGTTTTCCAATTTTTTGATTTTTCTTGAATTTTTCATGCCCGTTTCAAAATGCCGTCAAAACGGTGGGCATGACCGTTCCTAGGTAGTGGTTGAATCTTGGAAAACTTTTGGTGTTTCTCTGATTAAATAGATACTTATGTAACTAGAAATAATTTTTCAAAAAAATAAAGAGCAAGCTATAAGGCAGCTGCTGTTCAAATTTGACCCGCTTCCAACTGAATTGGTGGCAATTTATCTTTTTCACGAGAGGTGGATCAAAGATTTTGACACCCAACTATTTGGTAAATTGTCCATTAAATATGGCCTAGTATTTTAGAAAATTGATTTGGTCCAATTTTGCAACAAATATATGGTAGGTCCTTCACAAAAAACTCATTTTGGGCACTCAAAAAATGGAAAATAAAATTTCCGTCCAAAGAAAATGAAAACTTCCTTAGGCAACATTGTTTGCCATTGCAAGATGCACCCTTGTGCACAATATTAGATTATTTGAACAAACTATGCCATGAATGTGGCCATAAGATTGATCATTTGGCTTGAAAGCCATGAATCTTCATACATGATAGCTCATTTCTGAGAACACTTTTTTAAAAGAATTGCCGTATTACAAGTTTATTATTTTTCCTGGTAACTTGGTCACATATAATGATACAATGCGAAGGTTTTCCAATTTTTTGATTTTTTTTTAATTTTTCATGCCTGTTTCAAAATGCCGTCAAAACGGCGGGCATGATCGTTCCTAGGTAGTGGTTGAATCTTGGAAAACTTTTGGTGTTTCTCTGATTAAATAGATACTTATGTACCTATAAATGATTTTTAGAAAAAATAAAGAGCAAAATATGAGGCAGCTGCAGTTCAAAATTGACCCGCTTCCAACTAAATCGGTGGAAATTTGTCTTTTTCACGAGAGGTGGATCAAAGCTTTTGACACCCAACCATTTGGTCAATTGTGCATTAAATATGGCCTACTATTTTAGAAAATGGATTTGGTCCAATTTTACAACAAATATATGGTAAGTCCTTCACAAAAAAACTCATTTTGGGCACAAGAAAAATGATTAAAATAGCTAGAAAGATAAAAAATGCATGCAAATTGGTGATCATCCATAAAATGTGGTCTAACTTGAGTGAAAAATTTAGTTGTGCCATTTTGCAAAATATTTTTGATAGCTGCTTCACAAAATTCCCCTAGTTTTAGTACTTAGAAACTATTTTAAATCATAAATTTTCTGAACCAATCAGGGCTCTTCCCACGAATCACCCCACTGTAGCCGATCTGAACCATCCACA
This sequence comes from Thinopyrum elongatum, assembly GCA_011799875.1. Lineage (NCBI taxonomy): Eukaryota > Viridiplantae > Streptophyta > Magnoliopsida > Poales > Poaceae > Thinopyrum > Thinopyrum elongatum. The sequence continues at coordinate 394,326,980 of CM022300.1, forward strand.
CTCGAAGGATCCAACGTCTCTCATTCACCTATCAGGTCTCAGCAACCCAACACAAACCCTAGCAGCCCCCTCTCCTCACTCAATCCAGATCCAGATCTCTCTCCCCCTCTCCCCAAGAACACACCCGCCGCCGCCTGTCTCTCCCCCTCTCCCCGATCCTGATCGACGACAATGTCTACCTCCATCGCCGCCCCCTCCTCCCCGATCCCAAACCCACAAACCCAATTCCCAACCCCGAGCCACTCTCCTCTCCCTCGTCTTGTTTCCCTACCATGATTCCCACCGCCGCTAACCCCACCCACCACCGCCGGCCCCACCCACGGCCGACCTCGTCTCCGCCATCCGCCTCCCCTCGCCCCCAGCTGCCCCCACCCGTCCGTCTCCCGTGGCACCGCGGGCAGCTGTAGCGGGAGGAGACAGGCGGAGGGCGGGGCAAGGAGGAAGCCCCCCTTCCGCCCCACGGGGGACGACACCAAGCCCGTCCTGCGTGACCCAGTTAGTCTGCCCACCCGTCCGTCCTCCACACGCACAGATTTATCGTTGGACTGTTCGTGGTAGTGGAGGTGCTCAACTGATTGGGTGTTGCTCTGCTCTGTTGTGCAGATCTCACTGTCCGACCCCATGGAGACAGAGCGAGCGGTGCTACGGCTGCTGCCCTTCCCCTGATGCCCAACCGTGTCATGATGGATGGTATGCCGCCCTGCCCCTGCGTTAAACAACATCTTGTAATTTCCCGCTCCGCTGCATCTGCACTTCTGTGACGGCTCAGTATTTCAGGAATCCAGTGGTGGTGAGCTAGTTGGCTACTGAGCTCATGAGTGATCAGGGTTGTGTGGGATGTGTCGAACAATTAGGCATGGTCTCTGCCTTCAGATTTTTTGGCCAAGCATGTTAGCTAAGAAATAAGTAGCATGTGGTTCCTCTGCCTTCTCATTTTTTACAGACTACAGGCCACTGAAATGTTCGCCCGACTGGCTTAGCTTTGGTGATTACAATTGAAAATAAAACAAACAACAACACTGTTGTGTTTGTAAGATGTAACTGTCGTGTGTCTGTAGTGTAGGTCTTCCTGATCAGTGTTGGCTTACTGTGAACATCTCACAATTTTTTATTGAGATTGAAATTATTCACATACAACCGTCCGTGCTATAAGCTTATTGTTAGGGAATCGACATACTTACATATATTAAGTATGATGGAAGAGCGGAAAGAAAATTTATTGGCATATTCACCTATCTAGGTCTATATAGAACTAACAAAACAAGCTAACAGGGTTTGATATGGGGTTTGTCAATAGTACATGAAGTTTTCAGGTGGGTACACTTTATTTCATTCAAGCTAAAAACTAAATATATTGGTACCTCAACTTGTCGAACAAGTTCATCACTAGTCCAAAACAGTTCATTCAGACAGTATATGCCAATCTGGCTCGATTAGTCAGCTCACAGGGTCTAATTTTTTGGAACCTCTTTTCTGTGTTGTTGAATATGACGATCATGTGGATGGTATGTCCTTTGGCATTGCACCTTGGGCTAGGCTGACTCATGCTTTCTATGCCTTGGGCTAGGCTAGATTTGGGAGCTTGCTTGCCATTTCTAGTTGTAGAAGTTCGAATACGCTAGATAGATTGCACCACTCTGGTGATTGCTGGGCGTATGGATTAGCTTGTTTGTTGCCATAAACTCATGGCATGATTGCTCGACAAAACAACTATATATGCTGATAAACTGTGATTAGGTGTAGGAATTATGAGGAGCAATAATTTTGTTTGGACACGAGTAACAGTTATCAGTTTCGCGAAAAGATGTTCAGTTTCATATGTCAACCTCTCTTTTTTAGTCAAAACAAGAGTGGTTATCATGGAAAAGAGAGTGATGGGAAAGGAAACATGATATTCTCCCCTGTACAGTGCAGTCACATTTCATGTCTGGAACTCTCCATCAATGCACGCCGTATAGACCATTCTATGATTCTTTCTATTAGGAACAATGCAGAAGAGCATTCATATGTTAGATTAAATCAGTAAATTGAAGAGAACACAACTTACCCTGTTGGTAAAAATCAGTAAATAGACCAAGTATTCTTCTTTATAAGTCTGTTTGCAATGGATGTACATAACTGTCAATTTTTACCTCTTGCATATTTAACATACATGACAATAGCAGTAGGCTATTGAAATATATGCGAAGTAGACACTATCTTTGCTGCTTGTGTCTTAAATAAATAAATAAAATTCTATAATGATGATCTGAAATGTCACACAGGTGACCATTGGTGCTGCCGCTGCTGTGCCGGTTGGAGGTGCTATTGCTGCATCTGGCGGAGCTACAGCTGCCGCCCCAAAGGGCAACCTTCATGAGACACAACCCCATAACAGGGCCTCAAGGTTTTGTGCCCCATCGTCCCTCTTTCTAAATTACTGAAATGAAAATGGCTAGGCCTGATGTGCCTCTTGTATATATTGCTCGATTTGTTATGATTTGATTCACCAAGAAGGATTCTTCTACTATCTTGTAGTAAGATTAAATGGAACAACGAGGGATGTTTCTAATTTGGTTATTTCTAGAATAATTCCAAAATTATCCATAATAAAAAGGGGCCCAAAGAAGTGGGGACATCTCCAAAACTGATAAGTGGGAACATCTCCAAAACTGATAAGTGGGAACATCTCCAAAATTATCCATAATAAAAAGGGGCCCAAAGAAGTGGACGTAAAAGGCATGGACCTAAAAGGCTGCGGCCCAAAAAATAAAAACGTGTTGGGCTTGGCCCATGTAGCTGACCAAAACTGATATGGTTTTTTTTATAAATGAGCTGAATTGTTGGGCTCGGCCCATGTAAAACACCAAATTGGACCGGGCTGGTTCTAATCAATGACCTTTTCATTTGATCACAATTTTGCCACATCAGCTTGCCATGTCGGATCCGACGTGCTGTGGGTAGACAACCAATGACTAAAATAGTTGGTCGTTGAACCAACGACCTTTTATTTTGGTCGTTGCCTTCTACGACCATTTCACAACAAAGATCGTTAAGTTTCATTAAAGATGGTCAACTTTTGACCAACTGTTTTTTGTCACAAAAAGGTCGCAAATGAAAAAACAATGACCATTCAGTGACCAATATTGATGGTCGTAAGATGACATATTTCTTGTAGTGTACGCTCGCCGGTGCATTGGAGAGGCGGGTTTTATCAGTCCGCACCGCCCGCGCCGTCGTGGTTGTTCTCGCCAGAGGGTCGAGGAAGATGGTCGCCTCTGACGCCTCCACCTCCTGTCCCCGTCGTGGTGGGCGCAGCGACTACGCTGGCCGTGCCAGTCGTGACGTCTGCACCGCCCACAGCGGTAGCGCTGCCTGCGGACATGTGCGAAGGAACTCTGGAGGCCGAAGGCTTCGTCGTCATGGTGCCCTTCTTCTTGGGCGCCATTGATGATGAAGCTTGATGAAATCAACGCGCCGTCCGCTGATTCAGGTTCACGCCAGTGATCCCCCTACCTGGCGTGCCAAAGATGTCGATGTGGACAACCATCTATGGGGCCATCAAGCCCCTTGTGGTTCGGCTAGGGAGATGCACAAGACGCAAAGGGCAAACCCAACAGAAGGCGCATGGATCTTTACCCAGGTTCGGGCCACTGAGCGGTGTAAAACCCTACTCTTGCTTTCTATATTGGGTGTATATGTTGGAACACAAGTACAAGGAGCGCTACCCCAGCAAGGTGAGAGGGAGCGGCTACGTGTGTAGTTGTGCAAAGGGTCGATCCTTGTAAACATTGCCCTGGCCCTCCTTTTATAGCTTAGGGGGTTACCATAGTGGCAAAGGTAATTACATGATCATTAGACAGCAAACAGTGCTATCACACCTAACTCTGTCAGACTAGGACAAATGCATTAAATGCTCTATTAGGTGCACATGGAGGAGGAGCCCCGTCAAGGTTGCTACACTGATACGTCCATTTTGCATCATGCTTTTATATCAATATTTATTGCATTATGGGTTGTTGTTACACATTATATCACAATACTTATGCCTTTTCTCTCTTATTTTACAAGGTTTACATGAAGAGGGAGAATGCCGGCAGCTGGAATTCTGGACTGGAAAAGGAGCAAATATTAGAGACCTGTTTTGCACAACTCCAAAAGTCCTGAAACTTCACGGAGAATTATTTTGGAATATATAAAAAATATTGGGCGAAGAAAGCACCAGAGGGGGGCCACGAGCCATCCACAAGGGTGGGGGGCGCACCTCCCTACCTTGTGGGCCCCCTGGCAGGCCTCCGGTGCCCATTTTCTGCTATATGGTGTGTTTTGACCTGAAAAAAAATCAGAAGGAAGCTTACGTGACGAAGCGCCGCCATCTCGAGGCGGAACCTGGGCAGAACAAATCTAGCGCTCCGACGGAGCTGTTCGACCGGAGAAACTTTCCTCCGGGAGGGAGAAATCGAAGCCATCATCGTCACCAACGATCCTCTCATCGAGAGGGGGTCAATCTCCATCAACATCTTCACCAGCACCATCTCCTCTCAAACCCTAGTTCATCTCTTGTATCCGATCTTTGTCTCAAAACCTCAGATTGGTACCTGTGGGTTGCTAGTAGTGTTGATTACTCCTTGTAGTTAATGCTAGTTGGTTTATTCGATGGAAGATCATATGTTCAGATCCTTAATGCTATTCATTACCCCTCTGATTATGAACATGAATATGCTTTGTGAATAGTTACGTTTGTTCCTGAGGACATGGGAGAAGTCTTGTTATAAGTAATCATGTGAATTTGGTATTCGTTCGATATTTTGATGAGATGTATGTTGTCTTTCCTCTAGTGGTGTTATGTGAACGTCGACTACATGACACTTCACCATGATTTGGGCCTAGGGGAAGGCATTGGGAAGTAATAAGTAGATGATGTGTTGCTAGAGTGACAGAAGCTTAAACCCTAGTTTATGTGTTGCTTCGTAAGGGGCTGATTTGGATCCATATGTTTCATGCTATGGTTAGATTTATCTTAATTCTTCTTTCGTAGTTGCGGATGCTTGCGAGAGGGGTTAATCATAAGTGGGAGGCTTGTGCAAGGAAGGACAGCACCCAAGCACCGGTCCACCCCACATATCAAATTATCAAAGTAACGAACGCGGATCATATGAGCATGATGAAAACTAGCTTGACAGTAATTCCCATGTGTCCTCGGGAGCACTTTGCTTTATATAAGAGTTTGTCCAGGCTTGTCCTTTGCTACAAAAAGGATTGGGCCACCTTGCTGCACCTTAGTTACTTTTGTTACTTGTTACCCGTTACGAATTATCTTACCACACAACTATCTGTTACCAATAATTTTAGTGCTTGCAGAGAATACCTTGCTGAAAATCGATTGTCGTTTCCTTCTGCTCCTCGTTGGGTTCGACACTCTTACTTATCAAAAGGACTACGATAGATCCCCTATACTTGTGGGTCATCATACACCGCTTGCCCAGCCGCCTCCTATTATCTCGACACGCCAGTAGGACGGGTGTCATTAAAGGTAATCTTTCTTCCAGCATGCTGCCACGTGCCTGACAAATTCCACCAAATCACCTGCGGGCATGACACCTCATCGATTAGTAACTAGCTGCTCGACGAGGTGGAGCGCTGGCGGTTGGCGGGTGCTTGCTGGCCACGGACCTTGCCGGGCCTTCACCCTTGCCGGCTCGGCTTTGCTGGCAAAGGTTGCCTTCGGTATTAGTCTTGATGATCTACCTTGTTCTTCTCCATAGTTGGAATCTATGAATGGGGTCTTGAATCTTGGTCTTCTTGATGCACTCCTTGATCTCTCAAAGAGCGGCTCCCTTGGCTCAGGAATCTTCGGCGAGCCTTGTCAATCTTGTCTTGTGTCTTGATATCCCGACAAGCTTCCTTGCCGGGGAACATCCGCTGCCTATGGATAAGTCAGGGGTACTGGGGGTCTAGGTCTCAGTATTCCGACATATCAATACTATTCTCAGAAGGTTTTGCCAACTCAGGTTCACTAGAAGCATGCAAGGTTCTATCATTTTTCATTTTATTTTTCTTCTTAGATGAACTAGGCACATTATTATTAGTTATCTGAGAATCTTGCTCAATTATTTTAGGATGACCTTCAGGATAAAGTGGCTCCTGAGTCATTCTACCTCCTCTAGTAATTACTCTAACAACATGATCATTCATTTTATTATCCATCTTATTAAGCAAATCATTTTGTGACTTAGCAATTTGTTCTAACTGAGTATGAACCATGGATGCATGTTTACCTAGACCTTTAACATCATTAGCAAATCTAAACATCATGCCACTCAAACGATCAATCACGAAAGCATTACGTTTCAATTGCTTGCTAACATACATATTAAAGTGTTCTTACTTAACAATGTAATTCTCAAATTCGTCCAGGCACTGACTAGAAGATTTATTATAAGGAATATCACCTTCATCAAATCTAATAAGAGAATTTACGTCTACTACCTGTGTCGGGGTATCGAGTCCATGTATTTGTTCAATAGGTGATAAATTCTTAACGTATTCAGCTTTAATACCCGTTTCTTTCATAGATTTCTTTGCCTCTTGCATATCTTCAGGACTGAGAAATAGAATACCTCTCTTCTTGGAGTTATCTTAGGTGGTGGTTCAGGAAGTGTCCAATCATTATCATTTCTCAATATATTATTCAGTAATTCTTCAGCCTGTTCAATAGTTCGTTCCCTGAAAACGCAACCAGCACAACTATCTAGGTAATCCCTAGAAGCATCGGTTTGTCCATTATAAAAGATATCAAGTATTTCAGTTTTCTTAAGAGGATGATCAGGCAAAGCATTAAGTAATTGGAGAAGCCTGTCCCAAGCTTGAGGGACATTCCCTTCTTCAAATTGCACAAATTTAAATATTTCATGTAAGGCAGCTTGTTTTTTATCTGCAGGAAAATAATTTTTAGAGAAGTAATATCATATCTTGGGGACTATGCGCACAACCATGAGCAAGAGTATTAAACCATTTCTTAGCATCACCCTTTAATTAGAAAGGAAACAATTTAAGAATATAGTAGTAGCGAATTTTTTCCTCATGAGCAAATAGGGTGGCTATGTCATTTAATTTAGTAAGATGTGCCACAACAGTTTTAGTTTCATAACCATGGAAAGGTTCCTATTCAACCAAAGTAATTAACTCGAGATCGACAGAGAATTCATATTCCTTATGAGTAACAAAGATGGGAGAAGTAGCAAATTTATGATCATATTTCATTCTTGCATTCATAGATTTTTCTTTCAACTTACTCAGTAGTTTCTTAACATCTTGTATATCATTACAAGCAAGAAATTCTGTAGCTATCTCCCCATCCATAACATAATCCTCGGGTATCTTAGGCAATTCAATTCAAGGAGAGCTAGGTCTAATAGGTGACTCATAATTTTCAAGTTCTTTAGCTTTAGCAAGTTATTCATCAAGAAATTCACCCAGTGGCACGGTTTCATTAAGCAGAGTACAAGCATCATAAATAGAATCATTCCTAGCAGAAGTAGCATCATCAAATACTTGTGACATATCAAAATTAATAGCAGGTGGTGGTGTCGCAAGCCTACTCGAAACAGAAGGTAAATCAAGTGCGGAGCTAGATCGCAGTTCCTTACCTCCCCTCGTCTTAGAGGGTACGATCTTGGTTCTAGTGTCTTTCACATTCTTCATAGTGATCAACAGATATAAATCTCAAGTGACTCAACAAATAGAGCTGTGCTCCCCGGCAACGACACCAGAAAAAGGTCTTGATAACCCACAAGTATAGGGGATCGCAACAGTTTTTTAGGGTAGAGTATTCAACCCAAATTTATTGATTTGACACAAGGGGAGCTAAAGAATATTTGCAAGTATTAGCAGTTGAGTTCTCAATTCAACCACAACTGGAGAACTAAATATTTGCAAGTATTAGCAGTTGAGTTCTCAATTCAACCACAACTGGAGAACTAAATATCTGCAACAAAGTTTTTAGTAGCACAATAGTATGATAGTTTGATAGTAACACTAGCAGTTTTTGTAGTGATTGTAACAGCAACAACAACGAAAGTAACTTAGCAAAGATCAATATATGAAAAGCGTAGGCATTGGATGAGTGATGGATATTTGTGTTGGATGATATTCATCGTATAACAGTCACAACCTAGAGCGATGCACAATAGCTCCAATTCATCAATGTAATGTAGGCATGTATTCCGTATATAGTCAGACGCACTTATAATAAGAACTTGCATGACATCTTTCGTCCTACCCTCCGGTGGCAGCAGGGTCCGTATGGAATTGGAGGGATATTAAGGCCTCCTTTTAATAGAGAACCGGAACAAAGCATTAACACATAGTGAATACTTGAACTCCTCAAACTACGGTAATCACCGGAACGAATCCCAACTATTGTCACTTTGGGTATGAGGATCATAACACGTAATAGGTGCATCCAACTTGCAAGATAGGATCAAGAACTCAAATGTATTCATGAAAACATAAAGGGTTCAGATCTGAAATCATGGCACTCGGACCCTGGTGACAAGCATTAAGCATAGCAAAGTCATAGCAACATCAATCTCAGAACATAGTGGATACTAGGGATCAAGCCCTAACAAATTGACTCAATTACATGATAAATCACATCCAACCCCATCACCTTCTAGAAGGCCTACAAAGGAATTACTCACTCCCGGTGGTGAGAATCATGAAATTGGTGATGAAGAAGGGTTGGTGATGATGATGGCGACAAATCCCCCTATCCGGAGACCCAAACCGACTCCAGATATGGCCTCCCGATGAAGAACAGGAGGTGGCGGCGGCTCCGTATCATAAAAGAAACTTCTTCTCTTATTTTTTTCTCGGGGAAAAGGGATTTATAGGCTTGAGATTACGGTCAACGGAGCCACATGGGCCCCAAAAGGCAACTGGGCGCGCCCATGGGGGGTGACTGCGCCCTGTTGCCTTGTGGGCAACAGGTGCCCCCCTCTTGTGGGTCTTGGCTCCAGTATGTTTTATATATTCCATAAAAAATCTCCAGAAAGTTTTGTCCAATTCCGAGAACTTCTATTTCTGCACAAAAAACAACACCATGGTAGTTCTGCTGAAAACAGCGTCAGTCCGGGTCAGTTTCATTCAAATCATGCAAATTAGAGTCCAAAACAAGAGCAAAAGTGTTTGCAAAAGTAGATACGACAGAGACGTATTAGACGACAGTGGGATCAAGTGGCCTTGGTGCTGCTCGATCACCGGCAGAGGGGCGACTAGGCATTCCTGCTGGCTGTTGCTGACTAAATGAGAGAGGTGGGGTTCCCTTTTTATAGCTATGGTCGAGGCCAAGGGGGCTGTACGACCGCCTTGGACAAGCTCGTTGAGCTGGCGCCAGCTGGCAACACATCAGAGAGGAGGTAGGGGTCCGATGGGGTTTCTAGTGCGCAAGCTCGCTCGAGGAGGGCCTGGCTGCATGGTTTGTGCAAGCGACGAGCACATGGATTCATGAGCAGTGCGACACCACATGCTCCAGCGATCCGGGGGGGCTAGGGCGAGGGGCGCGGCGCTGCGGGGTTTGGCTGGGTGCAGGCATGGCCATGTGCGCGCTACTGAGGGCCTGGGGTGGCGGTAGGCGACGAGAGTGTCGGCCAGTGGTCGGCTGGCATGTAGTGCACACGCTTTGGCATGCCAAAGTCATGGTCACCAATGGTCTGTGGGCTCTGGGTGCGTTTGGGGTTTTGCTTCATGTCTAGGGTTAGGGGTATAGTGTAGGTTGAGCGAGTGGTGAACAAGCAAACCCAGGTGCAATGGTTCGAGTGCAGTGAGTCCAAACTTATCCTGATAGCAAGGTGTTTGTACTATGTAGAAAGCGAATGAAGGGGGGCTGGGTCTAATCTTTGGGGTGTTGTGGTTAGGCACTAAGGTGAGTACTTGTACCAAGTTTGCATCAAGTTATAGGGTACTTTTTGTGTAAGTTGAAATATAGGCTAGAAACTTGAGGAGGGAATAGGGGCTTAAGCGCAAGATTTTCTGTGAGGTTTCGATGCTTCTCTGGTTATATTATGACCTGAATTATTTGTGTGCATTATTTGAGAAATTTTAGAGTAGTAGAAAAGATAGTTGCTTCATAACCAGAGTGCTTAAACAACACATTTTATTTTTGGAAAAAGAATATACTTAATAAAAGTTTCGGAATGAGTTGAGAGACGAGTTATTAGAGTATTGGTGAGTTGAGTTTGAATTTGCTAGCCAATTTACTTTGGTTCTTAGTTTGCTAAGCCCAAGAAAGTGAATTCAAGACAAGAACCAATGAAAAAAATAGAACCAGCTTGCTAGAAAAAGGAGAGCCAAAATTTAGGGTGTTAGATGTTGGAAATATGCCCTAGAGGCAATAGTAAAGTGGTTATTATTATATTTCCTTGTTCACGATAATCGTTTATTATCCATGCTATAATTGTATTGATTGGAAACTCAAATACATGTGTGGATACATAGATAACAACATGTCTCTAGTGAGCCTCTACCGGACTAGCTCGTTGATCAAAGATGGCTATGGTTTCCTAGCCATAGACATGAGTTGTCATTTGATAATGGGATTACATCATTGGGAGAATGATGTGATGGACAAGACCCAAACTATAAACGTAGCATATGATCGTATCAAGTTTATTGCTATCATTTTCTGCATGTCAAGTATCTATTCCTATGACCATGAGATCATGCAACTCACTGACACCAGAGGAGTACCTTGTGTGTATCAAACGTTGCAATGTAACTAAGTGACTATAAAGATGCTCTATAGGTATCTGCGAGGGTGTCTGTTGAGTTGGCATGGATCAAGACTGGGATTTGTCACTCCATATGACAGAGTGGTATCTCGGGGCCCTCTTGGTAATACAACATCACAAGAAGCTTGCAAGCATGTGACTAATGAGTTTGGTCACGGGATCTTGTATTACGGAACGAGTAAAGAGACTTGCCGGTAACGAGATTGAACTAGGTATGGAGATACTGACGATCGAATCTCGGGCAAGTAACATACCGATCGATAAAGGGAATTGTATACATGATTAATTGAATCCTTGACATCGTGGTTCAACCGATAAATATCTTCATGGAATATGTAGGAATCAATATGGGCATCCAGGTCCCGCTATTGGCTATTGACCGTGGAGGAGTCTCGGTCATGTCTACATGATTCTCGAACCCGTAGGGTCGCATATTTAACGTTCGGTAGCGCTAGGGCAGTATTGAGATATTAATAGTGGAAAGTACGAAGGTTGTTCGGAGTCCCCGATGGGATCCGGGACATCACGAGGAGCTATGGAATAGTTCGGAGGTAAAGATTCATATATGGAAAGTTGTTATCGGGGTTCCGGAAAAAGTTCGAGTTTTTTCGATATTGTACCAGGAAGGTTCTAGAAGGTTCCGGAGTGGGGCCCACCTGCATGGGGGACCCAGATGAACATGGGTAGTGGGGAAAGTCCCCACAACCCTGGTCTAGGTGCACAAAGATCCTCCCTTAAAAGGAATAGTATCATATCCCAAGGGGATAAGATCAGGATCCCTAAAAAGGGGGGATAGCGATCGGTGGGGAAGGAAAGGTGGGATTTCTTTCCTCCCCCTTTGGCCAACGGCCCTAGGGCCTTGGAGGGCAATCCACTAGCCCCCTCCACGCCTATATAAAGGTGGGGAGGCGTTGGGGGCAGCCAACCTTCGACCCTTGCCCGTTACCTCTCCCAACTCCTCCCACGTTTCACCGGTACGCGCTTGGCGAAGCCCTGCCGGAATTCCGCTGCCACCACCACTACCATACCGTCGTGTTGGTCCCGATCTCATCTACCCCCTCTCTATCGCTTGCTAGATCAAGAAGGAGAGTACGCCCCTGAGCCGCACATGTGCTAAACTCGGAGGTGACGTCCGTTCGGCACTTGATCGGGAGTTCATGGACGGATCATGATTGGATCATGAAGACGTTCGACTACATAAATCATGTTTCTTAACGCTTCCGCTTAGCAATCTACAAGGGTATTTAGATCCAATCTCTCCTCTCGTAGATGTGCATCTCCTAGATTGATCCTGGTGAGTGTAGGAAATTTTTTGTTTCCCATGCAATGTTCCCCAACAATGGCATCATGAGCTAGGTCTATGCGTAGATGACATCACGAGTAGAATACAAAGGAGTTTGTGGGCGTTGATATTCAGATTGCTTCCTTCCTTAGACTTATCTTGATTCAGCGGTATTGTGGGATGAAGCGGCCTGGACCAACTTTACATGTCCACGTACATGAGACCGGTTCCATCGATTGGCATGCAACTTGTTGCATAAAGATGGCTGGCGGGTGTCTGTCTCTCCCACCTTAGTTGAATCGGATTTGACAAAGGCAGTGCTTGTAGAAGGTTAAATAGCAACTTGTATATCACCGTTGTTGCTTTGCGTAGGTAAGAACGGTTCTTACTAGTTGCCCATAGCAGCCACGTAAAACATGCAACAACAAAGTAGAGGACGTCTAACTTGTTTTTGCAAGGTATGTTGTGATATGATATGGCCAAAGACACGATGAGATATATTTGATGTATGAGATGATCATGTTTTGTATACATTATCATGACTTGCATGTCGATGAATACGGCAACCGGCAGGAGCCATAGGGTTGTCTTTTATTATTTTATGACCTGCATGTCAATCATTAAGCACTATGTAATGCTTTACTTTATCGCTAAATGGTAGAAATAGTTGTAGAAGCATGGTTGGCGTGACAACCGCGATGGCGACACGATGATGGAGATCATGGTGTCCTGCCGGTGTTGATGGAGATCATGCTGGTGCTTTGAAGATGGAGATCAAAAGCACAAGATGATGGCCATATCATGTCACTTATGATTTGCATGTGATGTTAATCCTTTTATGCATCTTATTTTGCTTAGGACGATGGTAGCATTATAAGATGACCCCTCACTAAAATTTCAAGATAAAAATTGTGTTCTCCCCAAGTGTGCACCATTGCAAAAGTTTGTCGTTTCGAAGCACCACATGATGATCGGGTGTGATAGACTCTACGTTCGCATACAACGGGTGCAAGCCAGTTTTGCACATGTGGAACACTTGGGTTAAACTTGACGAGCCTAGCATGTACAGACATGGCCTAGGAACACAAGAGACCGAAAGGTCGGACATGAGTCATATAGTGGATATGATCAACATGGAGATGTTCACCATTCAAACCACCTCATCTCACGTGATGACCGGACTTGGGTTGGTGAATTTGGATCATGTTACACTCGGACAACCGAAGGGATGTTGATTTGAGTGGGAGTTCTTAGGTAATATGATTAATTGAACTCATTATCTTGAACAATAGTCTAAGTTATCTTTGCAAATTATGTTGTAGATCAATGGCTCACGCAGTAGCTCCACTGAATTTCAATGCGTTCCTAGAGAAAGCTAAGCCGAAAGATGATGGAAGCAACTTTGTGGACTGGGCCCGTAATCTGAGGATTATCCTCACGACTGCCCAAAAGTCTTATGTCCTTGATGCACCACTTGGTGCGCCACCCCCTCCAACGACTGTGGACGTTGTGAATGCCTAGCAGTCACGTGTTGATGACTACTCAATAGTTCAGTGCGCCATGTTGTATGGCTTAGAATCGGGACTTCAAAGGCGTTTTGAATGTCATGGAGCATATGAGATGTTCCAGGAGTTGAAGTTTATTTTTGAGAAAAATGCCAGGATCGAGAGGTATGAGACCTTCGATAAGTTCTATGCTTGCAAAATGGAGGAGAACAGCTCTGTCAGTGAGCACATACTCAGAATGTCTGGGTATTACAACCGTCTGGCTGAGTTGGGAGTTGAGCTCCCGCCTAAGGTACAAGAGCTTTGTGTTAAACTATAACATGCAAGGGATGAACAAGTCAGTCTTCGAGCTGTTCGTGATGCTGAAAGTCGCTGAGTCAAACATCCAGAAGGAGCATCAAGTGTTGATGGTCAATAAAACCACTAGTTTCAAGAAGAGCAAGGGAAAGAAGGGAAACTTCAAGAAGAGTGGCAAAGTAGTTGCTCCTCCTATGAAGAAACCAAAGGCTGGACCCAAGCCAGAAACTGAGTGCTTCTATTGCAAGGGAACTGGCCACTGGAAGCGGAATTGCCCCAAGTATCTGGCCAACAAGAAGGGGGACAACGTCAACAAAGGTATATATGATATACATGTTATTGATGTGTACCTTACCAGCTCTCGTTGTAGTGCCTGGGTATTTCATACCGGTGCGGTTGCTCACATTTGCAACTCTAAACAGGGACTACAGAATACACGAAGGCTGGCGAAGGACGAAGTGATGATGCGCGTGGGAAATGGTTCCAAGGTTGATGTGATCACCGTCGACACGCTCGCTCTTCGATTACCATCGGGATTAGTGATAAACCTGAATAATTGTTATTTAGTGCTTGCGTTGAGCATGAACATTATATCTGGATCTTGTTTAATGTGAGACAGTTGCTCATTTAAATCAGAGAATAATGGTTGTTCTATTTATATAGGTAATATCTTTTATGGTCATGCACCCATTATGAGGGGTTTATTCTTACTGAATCTCGATAGTGATGATACACATGTTCATAACATTGATGCCAAAAGATGTAGAGTTGATAATGATAGTACCACCTTCTTGTGGCACTGTCGCTTAGGTCATATTGGTGTAAAGCGCATGAAGAAAATCCATGTTGATGGACTTTTGGAGTCACTTGATTTTGAATCACTTGACACATGCGAACCATGCCTCATGGGTAAGACGACTAAAACCCCGTTATCCGGAACAATGGAACGGACAAGTGACTTGTTGGAAATCATACATATTGATGTGTGCTATCCGATGAGTGTTGACGCACGCAGTGGATATCGTTACTTTCTCACCCTCACCGATGATTTGAGTAGATATGGGTATATTTACTTAATGAAGCATAAGTCTAAAACATTTGAAAAGTACAAGCAATTTTAGAGTGAAGTTGAGAATCATCATAACAAGAAGATTAAATTCCTACGATCTGATCGAGGGGGAGAGTTTCCGAGTTATGAGTTTGGCAATCACTTAAGACAATGTGGAATTGTTTCACAACTGACACCACCTGGAACACCACAGCGTAATGGTGTGTCTAAATGTCGTAATCGTACCTTATTGGATATGGTGCGTTCTATGATGTCCCTTACAGATCTGCCACTCTTGTTTTGGTGTTATGCATTAGAGACAGCTCCATTCACTTTAAATAGGGCACCATCTAAGTCCGTAGAGACGACACCGTATGAACTATGTTTTGGCAAGAAACCTAAGCTGTCATTTCTTAAGGTTTGGGGTTGCGATGCTTATGTCAAAAGGCTTCAGCCAGAAAAGCTCGAACCCAAAGCAGACAAATGCATCTTCATAAGATACCCAAAGGAGACGATAGGGTATACCTTCTATCTCAGATCTGAGGGCAAAGTGTTTGTCGCTAAGAACGGGTCTCGAGAAAGAGTTTCTCTCAAAAGAATTAAGTGAGAGGAAGATAGAACTTGATGAGGTTGTTGAACCTTCACTTCAATCCTAGATTAGCGCATCACAGAAAGATGTTTCTGTGGCACCTACGTCAGTTGAAGAGGAAGCTAATGATAGTGATCATGAAGTTTCGGATCAAGTTACTATCGAACCTCGTAGGTCGACAAGGATACGTACTACTCCTGAGTGGTACGGTAACCCTGTCTTAGAGGTCATGTTGTTGGACAATGATGAACCTACGAGCATGGAGAAGCGATGGTGGGCTCGGATTCCGATAAATGGTTAGAGGCCATGAAATCCGAGAAGGGATCCATGTATGAAAACAAAGTAGGGACTTTGGAAGTATTACCTGAAGGGCGAAAGGCCATTCAAAATAAATGGATCTTCAAGAAGAAGACGGACGCGGGTGGTAATTTCACCGTCTATAAAGCTCGACTTGTGGCAAAGGGGTTTTCACAAGTTCAAGGAGTTGACTATGATGAGACTTTCTCACCCGTAGCGATGCTTAAGTCCGTCAGAATCATGTTGGCAATAGCTGCATTTTTCGATTATGAAATCTGGCAGATGGATGTCAAAACAGCGTTCCTTAACGGTTTCCTTAAGGAAGATTGTATATGATGCAACCGGGAGGTTTTCTCGATCCAGAGAATGCTGAAAAAGTATGCAAGCTCTAGTGATCCATTTATGGACTGGTGCAAGCATCTCGGAGTTGGAATCTTCGCTTTGATGAGGTGATCAAAGCGTTTGCGTTTATGAAAGTTTATGGAGAAGCTTGTTTTTACAAGAAAGTGAGTGGGAGCCCTATAGCGTTTCTAATATTATATGTGGATGACATATTGCTGATTGGAAACAATATAGAACTTTTGGAAAACATGAAGAATATTTGAACAAGAGTTTTTCAATGAAGGACCTAGGAGAAGCTGCTTTCATATTAGGCATCAAGATCTATAGAGATAGATCGAGACGCTTAATAGGACTTTCACAAAGCACATACCTTGATAAGATTTTGAAGATGTTCGAAATGGATCAGTCCAAGAAGGGGTTCTTTCCTGTTTTGGAAGGTGTGAAGTTGAGTAAGACTCAATGCCCAGCGACTATAGAGGATAGAGAAAAGATGAGTGTCATCCCCTATTGAGGGAGTCATGGACTAAGGGGTCCTCGGGGCGACGACCCATTGTACATGGGCCGGACTGGTTTAGCCGTATAATGACAGGAGATCTATGAAGCCGTGGTGTGCCCTCCAAGTCAAGAAGGCGGAGGATCTCTTTAAATCCTTATTGTAATTTATCTTCGGTAACCCTAACCCTACCGGTGTCTACATAAACCGAGGGTTTTTAGTCTTTAGGGCTAGAGCTACATTCATCACCTCATAGCCTTAGGGTTTAGCTCATGCTGATCTCGAGGTAGATCTACTCTGTAAACCACATCATACATCCAATATAATCAAGCAGGACGTAGGGTATTACGTCTTCGAGAGGGCCCGAACCTGGGTAAACACTGTGTTCGTCGTCCCTTGTTACCCATCGATCCTAGATCCACAGCTCGGGACCCCCTACCCCGAGGTCTGTCGGTTTTGAACCGACATTGGTGCTTTCATTGAGAGTTTCGCTGTGGGATCGCTAGAGGAATCGATGGCTCAACCGGTCATTGGAGACCACACCCTCACCAAGGGCTTCCCCGCTCCTGGTCATCTCCTTATCTTCGGTGGCATACTAGCGCGCGCTGATCCCACTAGTCGCCTCGACCAGATCAAAGGCTTCACCCCCGTCAAAGGGTTCATCAGTTCAGGGGCATCGACCCCAGGAACAGCAGACTCACAAAAATCCGGTATCCCCTAGATTCCGACCCTAAAGCCCAACTTCGACGGACCGCCCCAAAGATCTCCCACCGAATCGCCTGAGTGTCCGGCACCCCCGTGTGGCCGGCCGGCAGACCACCTGTCGAGCCTTTTTCATGCAATGGGAATCTCTGTTACAAGGCCTGCGGCCTACGATCGGATCGGGCTTAGACCCGATGACCGAGAAATCAACACCCCTCCGGTTACACACCTCGTCGCCATAGTCGAAGAGGCCCAGGAGGGGCCACAACCTTGCAAGCTAAAGACGGTGTACACTCGAATCCCCAGCTCGGAGTCAGACACCAGCCCGGATGTACGTCCGGACATAACCCCCAGCTCAAGTCCCGACCTCGAACCTATCCGGCCACACACCAGTTCGGATCCGAGCCCTGTGCGGTCAGAACGAGACATGTCTCAACCGCCCATCAAGGATAGTCCGGATCCACGGCAGGAGGGAATTCTCAAAATTTTCCCGCCCGCCCACCACACGGAATATAATTCGGACTCGAGAAACCCAGACATATGGGACCTCATGTACGTCAAGCAGCTGCCAAACGAGACAGTCCACCATTATTGGGCTAGATTTCTCCTGGTAAAGAACAGGATGGCACCTTGCTATGACAAGGAAATAATTAAAGCCTTCCAGTTTAACTGCAGGGACGAGGGCCTCTTAAACGCCCTCGCGCATCGCCGAATTCAAAGCTTCACTGAACTATCAGACATGGTACGCAAATATTGCGCCATGGAGAACACGTGGAGGGCTCAACAGCTGAACATGGGGCCACAGCCCGCCGCGTGTCACGGAAGGCCCTGCCTTAAACGGGCTTACACAAATCGGTCACCGGAGCGCGAGCCTAATGAAAGGAAAACTAGGTCCAGATCGGTGTTAGACGAGTTGCTGGATAAACCATGCCCAATACATTCAGTCTTGCTAGATGCAAACCCAACCCACAGACTTCGAGCCTGTTGGGTGGTAAGACAAGTGGCCAAATATGGCGAGACAATCTTGGGCCTTACACCCCCAGATAAACAGTCCTCGACTTCACCGCAGGACCACAATGTCTTTACAGTATACGAGACATTTGCCTCAAACAATAAAAGGAAAAAGGCTCTTCGAGAGCTCAATCAAATATATCAAGTGACGGCCGCACAACCATGGGCGGCCACGCCTATCACCTTCAACAAGAAGGATGAGCCAAGCCCCCGTAATAACCATGAACCGGCCGCACTGGTCCTCGACCCCATTGTCGATGGTTTCTGGCTGACTAAAGTACTGATGGACGGAGGCAGTGGCCTCAACCTCATTTATGAAGATATTGTAGACAAGATGCAGTTCAATAGGTCTCGCATCGAACGCAGTCATACCACATTCCGAGGTATAATACCCGGAAGGGAGGCACACTGCTCAGGACGCGACACCCTAGACGTTGTGTTCGGTACACCCGACAACTACATATCCGAACCCTTGCTATTTCACACTGTGACCTTCCGTAGAGGATACCACGCCCTTCTAGGACGTGAGGCATTCTCAAGATTTCAGGCCATACCACATTACGAGTATATGAAACTCAAGATGCCAGGGCCTAACGGGGTGATCTCTCTTAAAAGCGACCCGAGCAAAGCCTTGCGAGCCGAAAATAAGACGGCATCCATCGCCCTAGAGGCACTAACCGAAGCCCTCGCGGCCAAAGAGTTGACAGCGCTACGCACTACAGTCGACAGGGATGACATGGTTCTCAGTAAAAGAAAAAAATCAATGTCATTCAAGCCAGCAGATGAAATACTAAAATTTCAAGTGCACCCAACAGATCCCAACAAAATGGCGTCCATAGGAGCACAGCTGGACCCCGCAGTCGACAAGGCATTAAGGACATTCCTGCGTGAAAATTGGGACATATTCGCCTGGCACCCCTCGGACATGCCAGGAATCCCACGCGGGAAAGCAGAGCACAGCCTCAACATTCTAAAAGGCTTTAAGCCAGTAAGACAGACCCTGCATCGATTCTCCGAACCCAAACGACAAGCCATGGGCGAAGAACTCGCAAAATTGCTGGAGGCCGGATTCATCCGTGAGATCAAGGATCCCGAGTGGTTAGCAACCTGGTAATGGTACCAAAGAAGGATAAGTCCTAGCGGCTCTGTGTCGATTTCAAAGACCTTAACAAGGCCTGCCCAAAGGGTCCTTTCCCCCTGCCACGGATAGACCAGATCATCGACGCCACCGCCGACATGACTCACTATGTTTCCTTGACGCATACTCCGGATGCCACCAGATCAAGATGAAAGAGTCCGACCAGGCGGCAACCACGTTCATTACCCCTTACGGGCCCTTCTGCTTCAACACCATGCCGTTTGGATTGAAAAATGCAGGAGCCACATACCAATGCATGATTCAAGCATGCCTCGAAAATCAAATTGGCAAAACAGTTGAGGCATATGTGGATGACGTGGTTGTCAAAACCAAACACATCGACCAACTGATAGACAACCTACGTCAAACCTTCGACAACCTACTGGCCTACAACATACGACTCAACCCGGAGAAATGTGTCTTCGGGGTCCCTACCGGAAAACTACTCGGATTCATAGTTTCCCATAGAGGAATCGAAGTCAATCCGGCCAAAATTAGAGCGCTATCTGAACTCGCAATACCAACAGAGCTTAAGCATGTCCAGAAGCTAGCAGGATGTGTCCCCGCCTTGAGCCGCTTCATATCCCGCCTCAGAGAAAAGGCATTGCCACTCTACAAACTGCTTAAAAATACCAAGAACTTCCAGTGGACAGATGAAGCAACCATGGCACTCAAGGAGATTAAAACACTCCTCACCGGCAACCCTATCATGGCTGCACCCGGCATCAGCGAACCCATGCTACTATACATTTCGGCACCAATCAGGTGGTCAGCGCGGTGCTTGTCGTAGAACGGGAATCCGAGGGCCACAAGTTCCAAGTCCAGAAGTCAGTCTACTATGTGTCCGAGGTGCTTACGCCATGCAAATCACGATACCCGCACTACCAAAAGATAGCCTACACGGTCATCATGGCATCTCGAAAGCTACGTCATTACTTTCAAGAATGTTCGGTCACAGTAGCATCAGAGGTCCCCTTGAATGATATAATCAATAATAGGGACGCCACAGGCCGCATCGCCAAATGGGCCATCGAGCTCCTACCCTTCGATATAACATACAAGCCGCGCCGAGCCATTAAAACTCAGGTGCTGGCAGATTTCATAGACAAATGGACCGAGGCCGAACTACCCCGGGAATACTCTACATACTCGCACTGGACAATGTACTTTGACGGCTCAAAGATGTTAGCTGGATAGGGGGCTGGGGTCATCCTCATCTCCCCCACAGGCGACACTATTCGTTATGTCCTCCAAATAATGTACACGGACTCGAACAACACAACCGAGTATGAACCACTACTACATGGTCTTTGTATGGCTACAACAATGGGCGTGCAGCGCCTCGAGGTAAGGGGAGACTCAAATTTGGCGATTTCTCAAGTCAACGGTGAATTCAACGCCAAAGACCCCAAGATGGCGGCGTATAGAAACGCGGTCCTTCGGATATCCGCTTGATTTGAGGGCCTAGAATTTCACCATGTCACTAGAGACAACAATCAAGCAGCCGACGTCCTCGCCCGCATGGGCGCCAAGCGCGACCCGGTTCCTAAAAACACCTTCCTCGAGCGGCTCTTTAAGCCCTTCATGGTATGGAAGGACGACGTCATCGGTGCACCATCCAATGAGACCGCCCACAACACCTCGCCCGACAATGAACAAGACGATCACGTCATCGGCGGCTCCGCATTCGAGGAAACGCGTTCCACACATGAGGTATTGGCCATAATCCCACCCTGGATAGAACCCCTGCTAGCCTACCTCACACAACATTAGCTTCCGGAGGATCAAACCGAAGCACGGCGTATAGTTTGGTGCTCTAAAGCATACAAGGTCCATGAAGGCGAACTCTATAAAAAGAGTACCACAGGAGTCTTACAAAGATGCATCTCCGAAGAGGAGGGGCAGCAGCTCTTGGCAGAGATACACGTAGGCATGGGCGGACACCACGCGGCGGCTTGGGCTTTGGTCACCAAGCTTTCTGAGCAGGGTTTTTTTGGCCTACCGCCCGTGAAGATGCCCGGACATTGGTCCAACACTGCGTCGGATGCCAGTTGTTCGCAAATCAAAGCCACATGCCCCCCGCAGCTCTTCGAATGATACCAATCACGTGGCCTTTTGCGGTCTGGGGTCTCGACATGGTCGAACCACGCAAAGGGGGCACAAACAAAAAGAAGTACCTATTGGTCATGGTCAACAAATTCACCAAGTGGATCGAGGCAAGACTCGTCACTTCGGCAGAATCCGGACCAGTCGTCGACTTCTTATTCGATGTCGTACACCGTTATGGTGTCCCCCACAACATAATTACCGATAATGGTACCAACTTCACCGCCCAGGAAGTTAAAGACTGGTGCGTTAAAATTAGCATTAAGCTCGATTACGCCTCGGTGTACCACCCACAGACCAATGGGCAGGTCAAACGAGCCAATGGACTCATCATGAGCGGCATTAAGCCTCGCCTAGTTCGATCCCTTGAACAATCAGACTGCCATTGGGTCGAGGAATTCGATTCCTCACCATGGGGGCTGCGCACTACTCCTAATCAGTCCACCGGATACACACCATTTTTTATGGTATACTGTGCCGAAGCAGTTCTCCCATGCGACATTATCCATGACGCACCTAGAGTACGCATGTACAATGAAAAGGAAGCCGAGCTTGATCAGCAGGACAATCTGGACGCTCTGGAAGAAGAGCGAGACATAGCTTGAGCTCGGTCCGCGTTCTATCAGCAGCAAGCACGATGTTACGTAAATGGGAGGGTCCGTACATCATCGATGAAGTACTCATAGGAGGAGCATATCGTCTTCGCCGCCCGTTCGATGATGGCCTCGAGCCGAACTCGTGGAACGCAGCAAGGCTGCGGCGTTTTTACGCCTGAGTCCAACATATTTTTTTGCCTTTTCTTTCTTTTTTATTTTTTTACCCTTTTTTCTATCTTTCGCCATGGTGCTAGTTCGGCTAAACCAAGCCATACCAAGCTCATACCATATACACCATTAAATGTAATACCCAGCTTTGCTTGGGGGCTCCCTTAGAAGAGCCGAATATATGTATAAATCGCATTCGTCCTGATTGCATCCTTCTCATACATGTTAAGCCAACATATGCATTTGTTTGCCTTAAGATCTTTGCCAAGCTGGGTTGCCTGGCTCCTGTGCTTACCCCTACGTTCCCGATTGTTCGGCTCGGGCATAAAGGGAGCACCTCCGCGATTGTTATGATCGGGTCACCCGGGACCGTACCTCAGACAGGTGAACCCGAAAGCTAGCGTTCTTACATAATACAACAAGTCGGCCTAAGGGAAGTGAATACAGCCTTGAGCTTAATACCAGGGTTCTTTTTTAAAGCCATTGGTGTCCGTTGACCCTACGTGTCCAGACTGTAATTTTACCCGATGAAAGGAACTCTTGGAGGAACTATTTTCATTGGAAGATGTTTCTTACGTTAAACAGTAATATAACATCGCTCTCCGCATATGTTTCGTCTGTTTAAACCAGAGGGCCGGATTGCCTGGTTCCCGAATTGTTGCCTTGTTTCCTATGGCACACAGTACGGAATACTCCCCGATCTCTGATCGGAGAGGTAGAAGCCGATGGTCGGTCAAGACAACATTCTTTCAAAAATAACAATAAGAACGCGGATTGAGCACGGTCAACGTAAAGTACATAGATACATAGAATTTACAAGACTACTCATTCTCGACATTGTCTATCAACTGCTCTAAAGCACAATCCTTTTGAGAATAGCGAGCGGCTTGCATCACTTCATCATACACCAAGCTTAGTGGTATCTCTTGACCGTCAGGGCCCACGGGACCAACCCGGGCCATATGCACCGGGTCTACCTTGGTGAAGCAGGTTTTTACCATAGCCCACGCCTCACGTGCTCCTTCTCGGCACGCAGAGATCTTCCATAACTCAAACTTTCGCCGAGCCCCTTTAAAGCGACTGGCTAGTTCGACCATACTCTCTGGCAGCGCATCTGACGGCCATAATGCCTTCGCCATGCTCTTCATGGCTTTCCGGGCCTTTTCATAGGTCTTTGACAGTTCCTTTAGAAGGTTCCCGTCATAAGCGCTTACTTCTTCCTCAGGCCGCCCAGTTAGGAGACCTAACAAGCAGGTCTTGCACATCATCATTAGCACATCAATGACACTTGTCAACAGCACGGTACGATCATTACTTACCGAATATGCCACCTTTTAGCTTCTGGTTTTCGTCCGCGGTTTGGGCCAACTGAGTTCTCAAACTTTTGATTTCCTCGGTTTGCCTTTGATTTTCTACCTTGAGCTCATTTTTCTCCACCTGACTTCGCGTCAGTACTTGTTTACCAGCCTCCAGCTCCCTTCCCAGTTTGCTTACAGCTCCTGCGGCTGTGTTGAGAATATGGTGTTAATGCTTAGCATACAACGTATACCTACAAAAACAGTCTTTACTACTCACCAGACGATTCGCTGCTGGCTTTTCGAGCCGCATCTAGTTCGGCCTTGGCTTCGACCAACTGTGTCCGACTCACTTCAAGGTCCTCGGACAACTTTTTGTTCTGCTCTCTCGTGGCCTACAAAAATAATATCATTAGACACCCTTAACTCGGCCATCCCACCCGAATTAAGGTTTGGGGGCTAGTTGGTTAGGGAACATGATCTGCTCTTAAGCTATTTACCTGCACCTTGGCGACAAACAGGCCGGCAATCCCGTCCAGACCTGTTCGGGCCGCTCCAAGGTACGCATCCACCGAACTAAAAGCATTAAATTCCTGTTCGGTAAAGGCAGTATGACGTAAAGTCTCCCTCCGGCGGCGATGGTTCATTACGCTCTTGACCTCGGAATTAGTGACTGAAACATCGTCGGAGTCCGCCAGAGGTACGCCAGTCGCCGCGTGTTCGGAGGAGGCTCTTGCTTGTGCCGAAGACTTGGGCCCGGAGTTGCGGCTCGGCGCATCCGGGATATCTTCAGATTGGTGTAGGGGCATACGCCTCCTGCAAAATTGAGCAAGCTCTAAATAAGAAAATGCCAGCGGCAACCCTCGCTGCAATTCCGAAATTTTTACCTTTGGGCCGATGGGGCAGGTGCCTCCGCCTTGACGGACGCTTTCCGCTTTGATCGCCCATCAAGGGCCGAAGCTGGCGCGGTCCGGACCCCTCCCGAGACATTCTTGCGCGTAGTGTGGCGGCCCTTGGGAGTAGAAGTCAGCACGTGGGGGGTAGCGCGAGATGAGCGCCCTGTTCGGGAGAGGGTCTTCTTTTCACTTACTGTGGAAGAGGGAAGAACCCCGGGGTGATCGGCTGTTACAGCCACTTTGCCGCCATCAAGGCCCTCCTGATAGAACACCCCATCTTCAAATTCGATTGACGTCTCTGGGTCGCCATGATATCCCAGATCGCTGTCACGAGAGTGATTCTCTGGTTGAGGATAAGGACAACTAATGGACGCAACCTGACGCCTCCGTCCCTGTTCAAGTGGCAATCAGTAAGAATTCGGCGTGATCTGTGGGCTCAAAGTAATGGATTGTGACTTACCCAGTCCATTGGATTGTATCCGGAGCAGCCTTCTCGAATACTCATGCGAGCAAACTCTACTTCGTCTCCTTTGAAGAGACCTGCTAGTATTTTGGCTAGGGCTGCCTTGTTGTCTGGTCCTTGCCGCTGATGATGTGTCACATCATTGGTCCCGTTATCGCACCATAAAGGGTGACCCCGCTGTTGGAGGGGTTGCATGCATCGGGTAATGGCGATGGCCATAACTTCGATCATGGTCAGCTTGCTGCTAGTTAGCAGCCTGATCTTGGCCGATAGTGCCCGCACTTCTTCGCTGTCCTATTGGGAAGGGCCTCTAGGTCACCAGTTGTACCACTTTATAGGCGGATCATTTGAATATTCGGGTAGCCCTTGCCGGATTGGATCGGTAAGGGGAACGTCTTCGATATAGAACCACTCCGAAGTCCATCCTGCGGGATCTTTCTGTGGGGTCCCGATTGGGTACCCTGTCCCACCTATTCGCCATACTTCGGCGCCGCCTACCTCAAATATAGATCCCTCCCGGAGGCAGGGGACAAGACAGAAATACTTCCTCCACAAGTCAAAGTGGGGCTCGCAACTCAGAAATATCTTGCACAAGGCTACGAAGCCAGAAATGTGCAATATCGACCCCGGGGTGAGGTTGTGGAGCTGGATCCCATAGAACTCTAGCAGACCCCGTCGAAAGGTATGAATAGGAAAACCCAAACATCTTAGAAGGAAGGGCACGAGACATACCCTCTCCTCCTTGCTTGGGGCGGGGGAGTTCTCGGCAAGCGCGTGACCATCGATGGAGATGAGACCGGTGTGGACTGGGACCAGATCGGCCGAAGGGAGGAAGTGCTGCGTCTGCAAGTGACTCAGCTAGATATGCGAGACCGAGCAGCTTGACCAATCACCTGGGAGCGGGCCATGAGGGCGCGAGGAAGAACCTGGGATGTCGGCCATGGCTTTGGAGAAATTTTTCAGTGTCGTTCTTGGCGAAGGGGAAGATAACTGTTCTCAGCCCCCCTTGGATCTATAAATAAGTGTCTTACCATGAAGCCAAAAGGACGGGTGCATGGAAGAACAGCATTGGGCCGCACGCCCTCTGGAAAGGTGTGCGAAGCCCTTGCCCTGAAGAACGGCATTAAACTCTGATAGTCCCACCTCAATCTCAAGATGTCTTCGGATCTTAGAATCTTTAGACTGTCCGGACCCGAGTACATTAGAGCGGGTTCTGGATAAAGTTCAGCAAAATTAACATGGCTTCAAATGGAGTAAAGGAACTCGTCTCGCAAGCCAATGATGTGAAAACTCCAGAAGGCGATCCCCGCCATTGGAGGCAAGTTCGGGGGCTACTGAGGGAGTCATGGACTAAGGGGTCCTTGGGGCGACGGCCCATTGTACATGGGCCGGACTGGTTGAGCCGTATAATGATAGGAGATCTATGAAGCCGTGGTGTGCCCTCCAAGTCAAGAAGGCGGAGGATCTCTTTAAATCCTTATTGTAATTTATCTTCGGTAACCCTAACCCTACAGTTGTCTATATAAACTGAGGGTTTTTAGTCTTTAGGGCTAGAGCTACATTCATCACCTCATAGCCTTAGGGTTTAGCTCATGCTGATCTCGAGGTAGATCTACTCTGTAAACCACATCATACATCCAATATAATCAAGCAGAACATAGGGTATTACCTCTTCAAGAGGGCTCGAACCTGGGTAAACACTGTGTTCATCGTCCCTTGTTACCCATCGATCCTAGATCCACAGCTCGGGACCCCCTACCCCGAGGTCTGCCGGTTTTGACATCGACACCTATGCTTCTGCCATAGGCTCTATCATGTATGCGATGCTGTGCACAAGACCAGATGTCAGCCTTGCCATAAGTATGCCCGGAAGGTTTCAAAGTGATCCAGGAGTGGAACACTGGACAATGGTCAAGAATATCCTTAAGTACCTGAAAAGGACTAAAGAAATGTTTCTCGTTTATGGAGGTGATCAAGAGCTCGTCGTAAAGGGTTGCGTCGATGCAAGCTTTAACACTGATCCGGATGACTCTAAGTCTCAAACCGGATACGTATATATTCTAAATGGGGTAGCGGTAAGCTGGTGTAGTTCCAAGCAAAGCATGGTAGCTGATTCTACATGCGAAGCAGAGTACATATATAGCTGCCTTGGAGGCAGTGAAGGAAGGTGTCTGGATGAAGCAGTTCATAACAGATCTTGGAGTTGTGCCCAGTGCACTGGACCCAATGACTCTGTTCTGTGACAACACTAGTGCCATTGCTCCAGCCAAGGAACCAAGGTTTCACAAGAGGACCAGACACATAAAGCAATGCTTTAATTCCATCTGCGATGCGATCAAGGAGGACATAAACATTTGCAAAGTACATATGGATCTGAATGTTGCAGATCCATTGACTAAACCTCTTCCACGGGCAAAACATGATCAACACCAGAACTCTATGGGTGTTAGATTCATTACCATGTAATGCTAGATTATTGACTCTAGTGCAAGTGGGAGACTATTGGAAATATGCCCTAGAGGCAATAATAAAGTGGTTATTATTATATTTCCTTGTTCATGATAATCGTTTATTATCCATGCTATAATTGTATTGATTGGAATCTCAAATACATGTGTGGATACATAGACAACAACATGTCCCTAGTGAGCCTCTACAAGACTAGCTTGTTGATCAAAGATGTCTATGGTTTCCTAGCCATAGACATGAGTTGTCATTTGATAACAGGATCACATCATTAAGAGAATGATGTGATGGACAAGACCAAAACTATAAACGTAGCATATGATCGAATCAAGTTTATTGCTATCATTTTTTGCATGTCAAGTATTTGTTCCTATGACCATGAGATCATGCAACTCACTGACACTAGAGGAGTACCTTGTGTGTATCAAACATCGCAACATAACTGGGTGACTATAAAGATGCTCTACAGGTATCTCTAAGGGTGTCCGTTGAGTTGGCATGGATCAAGACTGGGATTTGTCACTCCGTATGTCGGAGAGGTATCTCGGGCCCCTCTCGGTAATACAACATCACAAGAATCTTGCAAGCATGTGACTAATGAGTTTGGTCATGGGATCTTGTATTACGGAATGAGTAAAGAGACTTGCCGGTAACAAGATTGAACTAGGTATGGAGATACTGACGATCGAATCTCAGGCAAGTAACATACCGATGGATAAAGGGAATTGTATACGGGATTAACTGAATCCTTGACATCGTGGTTCAACCGATAAAGATCTTCGTGGAATATGTAGGAATCAATATGGATATCCAGGTCCCGCTATTGGTTATTGACCGGAGAGGAGTCTCGGTCATGTCTACATGATTCTCGAACCCGTAGGGTCGCACGCTTAACGTTCGGTAGCTATAGGGTAGTATTGAGATATTAATAGTGGAAAGTTCGAAGGTTGTATAGAGTCCCAAATGGGATCCGGGACATCATGAGGAGCTCCGAAATAGTCCAGAGGTAAAGATTCATATATGGTAAGTTGTTATCGGGGTTCCAGAAAAAGTTCGAGTTTTTTTGGTATTGTACCGAGAAGGTTCTAGAAGGTTCCGGAGTGCGGCCCACCTGCATGGGGGACCCACATGAAGGTGGGTAGTGGGGAAAGTCCCCACAACCCTGGTCTAGGCGCACCAAGATCCTCCCTTAAAAGGAATAGTATCATATCCCAAGGGGATAAGATAAGGATCCCTAAAAACGGGGATAGCGATCGGTGGGGAAGGAAAGGTGGGATTTCCTTCCTCCCCCTTCGGCCAACAACCCTAGAGCCTAGGAGGGCAAGACACCAGCCCCCTCCACACCTATATAAAGGTGGGGAGGCATTGGGGGCAGCCAACCTTCTACCCTTGCCCGTTACCTCTCCCAACTCCTCCCATGTTTCACCGGTACGCGCTTGGCGAAGCCCTGCCGGAATTCCGCTGCCACCACCACCATAATACCGTCATGTTGGTTCCGATCTCATCTACCCACCCCCTCGCTTTCTTTCTGGATCAAGAAGGAGAGGACACCACCAAGCCGCACGTGTGCTAAACTCGGAGGTGCCGTCCGTTTGGCACTTGATCGGGAGTTCATGGACGGATCGTGATTGGATCGCGAAGACGTTCGACTACATCAACTGCATTTCTTAATGCTTCCGCTTAGCGATCTACAAGGGTATGTAGATCCAATCTCTCCTATCGTAGATGTGCATCTCCTAGATTGATCTTGGTGAGTGTAGGAATTTTTTTGTTTCCCATGCAACGTTCCCCAACATTACACAAGGTAAAGAACATTTGAGGGGTGACCACCTCCTGTAGGTTTATTATTATTATGGATTTAGGCAAAGAAAAACAAGGTCATTGATTATGATATTAAGAACAAGCCTAAAGGGCTCCTCGTAGTGTTCTGGTGGTGTTTCAACGCTTTTACAGCTTCCCTATGAATTAGGCATGCCCCCCTTTATAAAGTGTGATCAGATAGATGGCACGGTGTTCCTAGCGGTTGGTATGACCGGTGGTACGAGCAGCCACGGTCGTACCCAACACCGTAAAATGCTCTGTTGCCTGTTGTGCACCTCTAATTGACTTGGCTTGATTCCCACACTTGGTATTTACATATAATGTGATTTGCTTTCCTCTTATGGTCCATTTCCTGCAGAAACACATTTAAACAATTGCGGAACGATTGCAAAAATATCATTCAGCATGCACTGCTAAGACCCCTCCACCAATTGGCATTGTCGCACCATCAGGTGGCAAGCCGCATCGATGTTGCAACACCAGCGACACCACATGATCCTCAATCTACTGCAAGGAGCCACCTCAAAAGAGGTTGCCTCCTTGCAAGGCCACAAGGATATCCCCGTTGCCCCTGTCCTTGGAAACCACATGGCTTAGCCTGTGGCGGCCTCAAGAAGTGACGGGAGGGTAGAGAGGAGAGAAGTGAAAAGGGATTTGTGACGGCGAGAGAAAATTAGCGGTGGTGCTAGGATATATTGCATATGATTGATTGGATAGTAAATGCACATAAATGATTGATAAGTCTAGTTGGTTGTAGGATCGATTCTTAGATTAGAAGCTTGATGGGGAGAGGGATTAGTGTGCAAACTAACCAAAATGTCAAATATTAGGATGTTCATACAGATGGACAAAAAATATGTAGAGGAGAGTTGTCTATTGGGGCCATCTTCACGGTGTTACACATCAACTAGGTATCGAATCCCTCTCAACACAATTCATTTTTATTGCCTCATGCGAGTCTGGTTCCCAATAAACCGGTAGGCGGTTGAGGAAAAAACCAGGAACGTGTAGATAAATTCTCCATATGAAACTGGTACATGATAAAAAAAATAGAATACCTACAAATCATCCAGAAAAAGTCTGGGGTAAATCTATAGAGGCGAGGAGAAGCGAAGAAGCAAGCGAGCTCATGTGTGGCGTCAGATTGAGATCCGATGTCGCTCAACTTGTCCAGTAGTTTGATGAAAACTCAAATATTCATCGTTAGAGTTATCGTTAAATGAAAATTCTCAACATGAAAGTACTTCGTATCGTCTAAATGAACAACTTCATTTTTTGGGTTCATCTTCATGTGAGATCATTTGCGACCTGAGAATCCAAAACCGTGTGTTGCACATCGGGATATAAAGACGGCCAG
Organism: Thinopyrum elongatum; assembly: GCA_011799875.1. Taxonomy (NCBI): domain Eukaryota; kingdom Viridiplantae; phylum Streptophyta; class Magnoliopsida; order Poales; family Poaceae; genus Thinopyrum; species Thinopyrum elongatum. The sequence goes on from CM022300.1 coordinate 394,357,621, forward strand.
ATTGTCCAGCCTAATTCATGTCAGACTGTCTGGCTCTACCCGGACAAAGGCTTGACAGTCCAGTCCTTGTTCAGCTTGCGATGCAGAATATTACATAAGGTTATCTCCAATGGCAACCCGCAAATTTCCTCCCGCATCCGTTCATGGACAAGGGGGACCAGTCCACAGACATGGCTGAGGTAGGACGCCATCCTACTGTAGCTGCATACATTTTCACAACAACTCAAACTAATCGGTTGAAATTCGTGCAAATCGGGTGAATTTTGATATAAACATGGCGGATTTCATTGAAACTAGGATAATTTATACATAACAACGAAGGTTATTTGGTTCAGTGAACTAAAAACCTAAAAATAAAAGCCTAAACTATCCTATAATTTGACAGTGATCTCGTTGGCCATGCCGGGCTGGCCAGCGGCTCCTTCACAATCATCGTGGCCTGACCCAAAGTTGGAGTCGGAGTCGTCGGGCTTGGGGTGGCCGTGTCGCGGCAGGGCTTCCCGACGGCCTCCTGATGCTCACGGATGATCCTCTCCTATTCTTCCTGCATTGTGCGCAGTGCGACCGCGGCCAGTGAGGACGTGGGCTGGGGGAGAGGGCGGCGGTCATTGGAGGAGGCATCGTTGGCGTCGATATCGGATATGGACCATTCCTCGCCATACCTGTCCATCTCCCTTTCAAGGTGGCAGAGATGATGGTTAACCATCTCCGACATCATTACCAAGCGGTCCAGGGCCCAGGCGTGCGCCAGGTTCGAGTCTGCCACGAAGTGTGTGGTGAGTGATATTTTTACACTCATTTCAACCTTGTTTAAACCGAGATATTTCATTAAAAGAGAGATATTCACTCCGATATTGGAACTAATGACTAATGAATGCAACGGATTCCACAAATCCTCTCTTCCATATTTTTCCACAGAAAATGGCTAAAAAGGAAAGAGATCACGTGGGAGAAAGGAAAGGAAGGAAAATGGAGAGGAAACAAGTCATCAGGAGGTGTGAGAAGGCCACCAAAGCCAAAGATGGTGTTCCATGCGACCGCATGTGCTCGCATGGGCAGTCATTTGGCGTGGAAACCAAGGCAGACCATCCACCTAAACAACTTTTATTAAGGGGACCCCGTCAAAATGTCAATAGAACGAAAGGAGGAGGAGCGTCAGGCACAGCCAAAACCTGTTCGTCATCATTTTCATCCACAAACCCTAGCCACCGCCATTTTCACCTCCATAGCCATCTCCACCACCATAGCCCTCGCTCATCTAGTTCATACTTGTAATCGCTCATTGCACAAGGCATCTATTGTAAGACATATTGCAATCAATCAATCCCAAGATGTGTTCTTCAATGATTTCTTCTCGTGATATGATCTCCATGTGTGAGTAGTTCGGTAAGGTATGGGGTGAGGCATGAGCGTTGCAACCCCAGGTATTTGGTGAAGGGATCAATGGAAGTCTTTGACACAATGTCTCATATGTGTGAAATAAAATTGTTTCGTGAAGTATCTCTTGTCTTGTTCATGATCTTCATCCCTAGAGGTACACTGGATCATGGAGATCGAGCATCGGTGAGGCTAGGAGCAAGGGGACTGTGAAGTGTTATACCGAACACCGGTGACATTAAGGTTTAGTAGGGTAACATGGATCATATCCTTGAGGATTCATGAGGTGTAGTCATTAAACACCCAATGCATTTGTTCGATATTATTATCTTAATTATCAGGGCAACCCCACGAGACGGATAGGGCCTTTGGTAGGACAACTAATTCTTGATGCAGGACTCGTGTCGGTCAAGATGTTATTTGGACACATCCCCCACTTCGATACGAAGCAAGCACCTCTTGATGGGTGACTTCCCGAGCACAAACTAATATCATTTTTTATCCCAAAACCAATACATGGTTGTAAGCATTAAGACCTCATCCCCGTACCTTATTTTTATTGTAAGTGTTTGAATCACAATTTGCTTGTTGCTACGGTCAAAATCTGGATTTGACACTTTAGTAAAAGCTTCCTAGAGACCATTTCTTCAAGGGAGTCTTCCTCTCATGGGTTCGATACCCAGGGTCACCACTAGGGAAATAGGTGCGGGATACACTTTCTTATTCCAATACTGGATCAATAAAAAGGAGATATCAAGCCCTTTTTCTAGTGTCCTTGCCGGGGAGGAGTTTAGTATTCCTAGTATTTGTGTTTAGAGTTTTTGTTTTTACCTTTTTATTTTTAGTTTAAGTTTTATTTTGTTGCAAGTCTTGTTAGTTGAAAAAACCAAAAAGTTACTATGGCTCGTAATCTTGGGTGTTTTGCTACTTCTAGTAACAATTTCATGAGTGAACCAATAGCACACCTGATGTTGCAGCTGCAGAATGTGAGATCAAACTGAACCTAGTTTCCATGGTTCAATAGGAACAATTTGAAGGCTCTGCTTCTGAAGATGCAGGTATGCATTATAATTTTACTGAATTGTGCAACATGACACACATAAAGGATTATGACCTAGATGCTCTGAAACTTTGCTTATTTCCTTTCTCTTTGAGAGCAAAGGCTAAAGAATGGCTCTTAGCTTTGCCTAAAGGCAGTATTACTTCTTGGGCTGCTTTTGAAATAAATTTTTATCTAAGTTTTGTCCGCCTGCAAAAATTATGCAATTATGTTCTAAGATTATAGGTTTCAACCAAGAGGAACATGAGCCACTAGCGCTTGTGTGGGATAGAATGAGAGAAGCTATAAGAAACTGCCCCAATCATTGAATGGAGGAGTGGTTAATCCTTCATATGTTTTATAATAGCTTGAAACACATGTCAAAAACTATGCTTGATACAGCTGCAGGAGGAACAATGATGGGAAAGCCTATAAAATATGTCAAGAAGATACTAGATGATATGCAAGAGAACCATGCTCAATGGCATGTTGAGAGAACCACCACCAAGGAGGTGAATGTCATAGAATAAAATAGCTCAGAGTTAACAACCAAGCTAGAAGAACTTATCTCGTTGATGAAATGTAAAGAAGAGGTAAATGTCAATGCCATCACTGATGAAGATACTAGTGCTGTGAGTTGTATTGCTCGTAATAGCGACAATCCCAATTGGAAAACTAATAGTTATGCTCCTAAACTTCCTTATCCTAATAATGGAGGAGCTTCAAATAATTTTAATGGAGCTAATGGTAGCAATAGAAATACTCTTGAAGAAATTCTTAAAAGTTTTATTGCTAGCCAGACTGAGCAGAATGAAAACTTCAAGAATATCTTGAAGAACCATGATAACTTACTTGGTCAATTAACCGGTAAGGTTGTTGGACTAACAAATGATGTGCAGATACCTTGAAACTAGATCCAAGAATATGGAGGCACAAGTGGCAAAGATAGCAGAGAGCCAAACCTTCATTTTGGCCAAGTTTGCAGGTAAACCGGAGCCTAACCAGGTTGAAGAAGATAAAATGGTAACAAGCTGTAGCGACCCGACCCGACCCAAAAATGGTCAAGTCTTTGTGTATCTGTACCATCCCAAGATCATGCTGGCACACATAGTACATTGATGAAAATATGAAAGTTCAATCACACCTAATTTATTACATGATTCTCATATAGAGTTTTATTTACATCAGAATAAATTCGGCCGAAGGCCAACTCATGAGAAAAACTAATACAGAAGCGTAGACGGTAAGCGAGTCCATCCGACTCCAAAGGGCAATCACCGAGCGTGGATCGTAGCATCACTCCTGGTCGAAATAATCCTCTGCAACATAAGACGTCGCAGCCGTGTATGTTAGCATTTTGAATATGCTAGCAAGTCACAGATAGAGAGAACAATAGTAAAATACTAACACTATATGCAATTTGGTTGTGGGGCTCTAAGTTTATGTTTTTGCGAAAAAGCAAAATTTTCCCTACAACAAATGGACTTGCTTGCAATTACTACAAAAATATTTTTTGTTATTGAGATGGTTCCGCCAACTAGTGTCTCATACCCGAAATCATTAATAACCCAACAATTAATTGATTATGTTTGGTGTTGAGAGTTCCAAATAAGTCCAATTCCAGAGGCTCGGTTGTCCCTAACCGGGGACACGGCTAATCGATTAGTTTTCCACTTTGCAGAGTGTTGTGCACTTTACCCACAAGAATCGTTCCCTCCTTAATGTCCTCACACTGCATGGTGTTTGAAGACAGGACGAACGAAACAAGGTCTTCCGTAGAGTTCCTCTGGGACACTGCCGATACCCATCCATTTCCTATCGTTCTTCTACATATGCTGGCACCGTCTGTCCAGAGTCACGCCTAGGGTCGACCAAGCCAGAGCCCATAGTGACTTGCGGCTACACAGGTAAGCTTCCGGTCAAGGTATATCCATCCGTCTCTTCGTGGCTAGGTGAAGCTTTCCGCAAGATGTCATGGCGCTTCTCCATGCATCGCTGGCCCAACCACTGGGTACTCCAGGGTGCCCGTCCATCCGTCCTCTAGCTAGTAGTGAATTGAAGTACGTCTTGAATATCTTGAAGTCTTGGGGTTGTCATCATCTTGACTCTCACATGTCCCATGTAAATCACTCAACCAACCCCGCCTACAAAGCATAGCAAAACAACTACAACATTCCGGGCAATGGTGTCATGGGGATTTTGGGTTCATCCTACCACATGGTACTACTCAAGAACATAACTTAATTTCACCTACTTGCATGCATGGTGGGGAGGATATCAACTAATGCATTAAAATGTAGGTAATAAAATTCATGATTAAAGACTTGCCTTGCTGACGATCTTCGAACACTAACGACTCGTAGTAACAAGCCTCGCACTTCATGTACTCCATCAAAACAAATAAAATATAAATAAGCATACCATCATAAAAATATTATAACATAACATCAAGTAAAACTAATTATCACACAATCATCAAAGCACACAAACAAAACCAAAAAAAAACCAAGGAAAACAATAAACTCAATGCAAAGTTTTTACTACAGGTAAAACGAGCTATAAAATAGTTTTTTACTACTAAGAATTTCTTTAATAGAACAAAAATAAAGTTTTTATTGAATAAAAAAAGAAAACTTTATATTAAGTACGTCTTGAATATCTTGAAGTCTTGGGGTTGTCATCATCTTGACTCTCACATGTCCCATGTAAATCACTCAACCAACCCCGCCTACAAAGCATAGCAAAACAACTACAACATTCCGGGCAATGGTGTCATGGGGATTTTGGGTTCTCCTACCACATGGTACTACTCAAGAACATAACTTAATTTCACCTACTTGCTGCATGTTGGGGAGGATATCAACTAATGCATTAAAATGTAGGTAAAAAATTCATGATAAAGACTTGCCTTGCTGACGATCTTCGAACACTAACGACTCTATAGTAACAAGCCTCGCACTTCATGTACTCCATCAAAACAATAAAATATAAAAGCATACCATCATAAAATATTATAAACTAACATCAAGTAAAACTAATTATCACACAATCATCAAGCACCAAACAAAACCAAAAAAAACCAAGAAAAACAATAAACTCAATGCAAAGTTTTTACTACAGGTAAAACGAGCTATAAAATATTTTTTTACTACTAAATTTCTTTAATAGAACAAAATAAGTTTTTATTGAATAAAAAAAGAAAACATAAATAATTTTTTTTGCAAAAAGAATAACTTTAAAACCTTTTACGAAACTACTAATATGCTCAAAACAATATTCATAGAAAAACAAAAGAAAACTAAAAAACTAAAATATTTTTTTTGACAAATAAAATTTCTACTGCAAGTTACAGAAAATTATATGCATATGTCAAATGAACAAAATAAAATTAATTTAAACCAACTAAAAATAAAGAAAACAACACAAAGCCATAAACCCCTAAACATGACTGT